>CM057449.1:221912500-226912500 GCA_016271365.2 Neoceratodus forsteri | reverse complement strand
GATGCATAGCTAGGGGGATCAGTAGTAGGAGAGAGGAGGTTATACTGCCCTTGTACAGGTCACTGGTAAGGCCGCATCTAGAGTATGGAGTTCAGTACTGGTGCCCATACCTCAAAAAGGACATTAACCTGCTGGAGAAGGTAAAGAGGAGGGCTACAAAGATGATAGCTGGTCAGCAGGGCAAGGCATACGAGGAGAGGTTGAGGGCACTGAACATGTACTCCCTGGAAGACAGGAGAGAGAGGGGGGACATGATTGGGACATTCAAGTACTTGAAAGGGATAAATAAGGTTGATAAGGAGAGTCTCTTTAAGATGAGTGGCTACCATATCACAAGGAGGCACAGTCTTAAGCTGAAGGGTGGGATGTTTAGGAGGGAGGTCAGGAAGCACTTCTTCACAGAGATGGTGATGGACACTTGGAATGTGTTGCTAGAAGAGGTCATCTCGTTGAAGACAGTGGGCAGCTTTAAGAGAGGCTGGGATAGGCATAGGGGAAAGGTAAGTATCATGGGTAGAGAGGATGGTAGGGGAGGGAAGGCAGGGACATTAGCTCAAGCTGTGGACCCTGCAATAGGAGCAGACTTGATAGACCAAATGGCCATCTTCTGCTGGCTTCTTCATATGTTTGTATGTTTGTATGTTGGGCACTCTTCATCCCAAAGACAAGTCCAACTGGAGCCAGCAGATTAACACCTTGGTACATGCTTACAATTGCACCAAAAGTGATGCCACTGGGTTCTCTGCCTACCGCCTCATGTTCGGGAGGGAAGCCCAGTTGCCCGTAGATGTCTGCTTTGGAGTCTCCCTGGATGGGGTCAGAACTGAGAACTGTTTGCAATATGTGCAGAAACTGAAAGCTCAGTTGAACCATGCGTACCAACTGGCTCAAACAATGGCTACCAAATGAAACCTTGCTAACAAAGAGAGATATGATCGACGGGTAAAGGCTCAGGAGTTGTTGCCTGGGGATCGAGTGCTATTACATAACTTAGAGTTGCATGGCAAGCATAAAATCGCTAACAGGTGACTCCATCTTCCACATGTGATAGTCGGCAAGTTGGATGATTTACCTGTGTACAAAGTGCGCCCTGAGAATGATTCTAAAGCTGCCAAGACTATGCACAGGAACCACCTACTGCCCATTTGCCAAGCGATCATTGATGCTGAACCATCAGACATTGCCCCTCCCGGGCCAGTGACTCGTGCTGCTGCTAAAAAGAGAGAGTCAACCTGCCCCAGTTGTTCCAGGCCTAAGGCCTCCCCCCCCCCCACCGGCAGGCCCCAAATGATAGTGATTGCCAGTCCACCTCTGATGATAGTGAGTGTGATAATTCGTATTACCCTTCCTATGAACTGAGTCAGTTGTTTCGAGGTAACCCTATGTATAATCATGGAGGTGAAGCTGGACCTTCAGGACTGCCTGACCCTCCAGCTTCTTCACTGGAGCCAGTCCCCCCTGAAAGTGAGGTGCAGAGTATTGCGTCTGAGGTGGCAGAATCTTTGTGTCTAGTAGAACTATCTGAATTACCAGAGGAGGAATCTGATGTGGTAAATCTCCCTGGTGACATATCAGAACTTGCAGAAAAATATGAAAGTGTTAACAGCACTCCTTCAGTGTGACAAAGTTCAGTGGTCCCAGCGTATCCTCAGGATGAGCAACCTGGGCCTTCTTCAGAAGATGATAATGAGAAAAGTATTGTGGAAACAGAATCTACAGAGCAAGGAGCTAACAGTGCTCCCCATCTGGACATTTCAACCAGTGCAGAGGCATCCCTCACTACAGGAGAAGAAACCAATGCCAGTGGTGATCACCCAGAGCCTGTGTCTGTTCCCCCAGAAAGTCTAGACGAGCTGTCAAACCAGTGATGCGCCTTAGCTATGACTCCGCTAGGAGGCCTGTGGATCTGCCTCTCAATGTTGTTCGCAAGGGTGTTTACATTTCCAAGAGCTCACTTCCTAAACTGAGCCTGTATGCCACTGCTAAGTTAATTGTTCTTCCCTCAGAACATGTTGCCCCTGCCCCATCTAGCCCTAAGTTAGCTGACAGGGATGGGTCCCCATCTATGTTATTTGAAGTGCAAGAAACTATTATGTAAATAAGTATAGTAATGTTATTTTGTAGTTCATAGTAAAATCAGTATTGAATGTGTTAAAAATGCAAAGCTGTTGTCATTATGAATATAGTACATTTATAGAGAATACTAAATAAGTATAGTGATGTGATAAGTTTATGTTTTACTGATGCATCAGTCATTAGCTTGTCTTGAGTAGTAATGTCACGTATTATATCGTACAGTATACTGTCTTTTTCCATACTATTGTGGTATAGACTTGACGCGGATGCCAAGTTCTTTCCAGGTGGTTAAGGGTGTAACCCTCCTACAGATGGGGGTTCCCAAAAGTCTTCCTTGGGTGTGCCTAAATGCCCACTGCCAGGCTGGCGTTCTGTGTCCTAGTCATTTAAAAGTGTTTTGCATGTGAGTGCCCTGTTAGCCTCCGTGCCTGTCTCTTTAAGAGCTGCCTATTTCGTAGAGTATAATTAATCTGGGTAGGGGCAGAGTAGTTTCAAGCTCGAGTCCCGCCTGGGCTGCAGTGTTATCACTCCATTCTGCCATCACTAATAGTGCAGAGGGAGCCCTATTAGGAACTGTAACTGTTTGTTGCTTATCTGCTTTAATAATAATAATATTGTAGTTTGTCTGTCCCGTCTTCCTTTGCAGCATGGACATTTCTGCTAGTCACCACCATCTTGGTTCTGGACTGCCTATTGGCACCAATTAGTACCTTTGGGGACCCTAAAATGGAGTATGTCCCCAGGGGTCTTGTGGGAGTGAATTTCTGTAGGAATTGTAGTTTTTACACTTTGGCGCCTTAATGGACCTAGAGGGGGAGCTGTGGCTGTGACAGACAGATGGATCAGCCAACCAAACCTTTGGATCACTGGGGAAAGTCCCAAGCTGCCTGCAGCAGAGATTCAGTCTAGAGTTAGAGTTGAGAGAGTGAACAGCTCGAGTGATTTGAGCAGCTGCTTCTGCGTGGTGCGCAGGGGAAATTGGCGGGAAGGCTGTGTTTGGCCTGCCTGCTACCATCTTCATAAGTGAAGAGACCTTGAGCCTGATAACAGATTTCTTCCAGATTTTCAGCTTTTGCGATCGGACACTGATTTGTGACAAATTGAATTCTCCTGAAATGGACCGAAGATTTGCCTCGGTGCGATCGGCCTGTCAGGACTTGAGACTGCCGCAGAGCATACGCTTTGCACAGAGACACTGTGAATTGCAACCGGACTGTCATCCGAACTGTGGTATTTACCTTGCTTTAACTACAAGTGTGCTGAATGCTGATAGTGGGGCATGATTTGGTTACCTACTGCCTCAATGTGTCACGCTTGATGGAAAGCTGTATCCAGCACTTACCAGACTTTCTCCAAACTGTTAACCCAGTCTGGGCCTTGCCACCTCAGCCCCAACAGTTGCTCACGCAGCAGAGAAACAACCGACATGAGACCCACCTGGGGATTTGGCTCCCTGCTCAACACCAACGGTCAGGATTGGTACCACGGTGCGTCGTGTGGGCCCTGCTTCTCCTGGCCATCCAGCTCTTCATCCAGAGGTTTCCATTTCATCCATCCTGCATCCTGTGCTGGGTAGCGTGAGTAAACACCAAGGTGGCTCCCTGCAACAAGGCTCAAATTAAAGTGTGTCAACTGATTTAATTGTTGTTGCTGATCATTTGGGACTGAGCCATCTGGCTCCGGATTAAAAATTGTGGTTAAGAGTGCATGCATGTTTTCTTTCCATCACAGGGCCTCAACCAGCTGCAATGCCGGCCTACCCCAGGCAACGCTTCAGGCTAGCTGTAGTTCCAACTGGGTGCCCAGAGTGTGTGTTCAAGGACCTTAAAGTGCATGTCTTATAACCTGAATCTTTCAGATCTTGAATCAACCACCAGATTCTGTCCCTTCCTTGTTACTGCCCCCTTAAATAAATCAGATCTAAATCTTTTGGCATTGGAACTTGTTGTGATGTACCTCTGTACAGACAGCATTGAAATACTGTTGGTGGTTGTGCTAAATCTTATTTTACAGGGAGTCTCCAGGGTCGAGCCAGCTGAACCAGCCCTGGTGGTAAGTGCAACAAGTGTGGGGTTAAAACTGTTGTCAGGTGTATATTGCAATTGTGTATTCTGTAAACCATTTAGGCTACTAGAGGGAAAAGAGGGGGGTAACAGTGTCCTGGAAGGCTGTACCCAGGTCAGCTACGCTACCACTAACCCTGTCCTCTGGGTGGAGGCACCCACTTTCAGTACCCAGGCTTCTCAACCTGTACCTGGTCACGCAGACAGGGGTAGTATCCCTTGGGATAGCACCACCTAGGGGTCACATAATTATCAAATCTGTCAGGTCCCACTAATCAACTCAAGGGGAAGAAGAAATCGAGAATAAAGTATGTAACCTCTCCCACTTTTTGTTGTATGCTTGCAGGTGGTTATGAAGATTAGCTATCATCTTTTCAAGCCTTAGGTTATACAGTAATTCATTGAACCATTCAGAGGAGGGGATTTCCGCTTGATCTTTCCAGTGGCGGAGAACCACCTTTTTCAGTGAGAGGGAGATCATGGCTAACCAATACTTCCGCTCTTCAAATGATACCCCGGAATAATCTCCTACTAGACAAATTTCAGGAAGAAAATATTCATCCAACCCCAAAAGGGGGTCTATCTCTTGTTTAATTTTCTCCCAAAGAGATGCAACTTTTGGGCAATCCCACAACACATGCAGAAGAGACGCATCCACCTGGCCACACCTGGTACACAGCGAAGATGGGAGTTTTCCCATTCTAGCCAGGTGGACAGGAATATAATAGATATTATGCAAAATATTAAATTGGGTGAGGTGTAATTTATCATTAGCTACAAAACAGTATAAATCTGACCAAATAAAACCCCAGTCGAAGGTGAAGCTAGGGAATAAGGGAAACCAGTAATTAGAGTGGCCTGTGATCTCTGGGGAAAAATGTAAAAAATAACATAGATATCATCTGGGAGACCGAATGGGGCTGCCATACCAAGGTTTGGAGCAACTGGAGGAATTCTCCTTGATAATTGGACCACGATGTCAGGCCGAACCAAGTAACCAACAGATGCCGAAGCTGATAGATTTTAAATATAGACTTAGCCGGCATGTTAAGACGTACCAGCAGCTCCTGGCTTTGAAGGATGCGACCTTCTGAAAGGAGGTCTAGGACCCTCTTCCCTTCAAGGGAAGGTATGTTCCTGGGATTCAGCATGTGACCGCCCAACCTGAAATTGGGATTGCAACATATCGACTGAGAGATATCCAGTACATTAGCATAATGTAATGCTCTACAGAGCTGAGCATGAACTCTCAGAGATGTAAAAATAACCGAATCCTGGAGTAACACTGGGAGTTGTTTAGGAGAAATAAAATATAAACTATCAGGTGATAATCCAGCCCCTTCAATCAAACACTGCTCAATTTGAAGCCACAGAGAACATACAGGGTAGGGATTTGTAGGGATGCCGAAGTAGGCCATCTAGTGTATTTGTCTGTATGACTTGCCAAATAGCATATAAAAAAATTTGGCAATTTAAGGCCTCCCAAGTTTTTCAGGGCCCTTAAATGAGTGTAGGCCCTGCGTGGGGTTTTACCCTTCCATAAAAAGGTAGAAATAAGGCTATGGATTTTCTTGAACCAATTGAGGGGGAGCAAAACGTTCAACATATTCAGAGGATAAAACAATCGAGGAATGATATTCATTTTAATAATGCTAACTCTACCTTGAAGGGACAGGGGAAGAGAAGCCCATCTGTGCAAATCCTGGTGAATAATACTGACCAACTCGTCCAAATTGAGTTTTTTTATTGATGTAGCAGACTGTGAAAGAATGATACCTCAATATTTAAGCTTAGTAGTCCATCCGAGTGCAAGATGAGAAAAATACGATGGGACAACCAAAGAGTTTATGGGCATTATCACCATTTGTCAATATTGAGTTTATAATTGGAGAACCTACCAAAATCCTGAATAATATGCAGAGCTGCCGGGACAGAAGCTGCAGGATCCAGGAGATGTAGCAGAATATCATCTGCATATGTAGAGAGTCTGAGGTTGACGGGCCAACAGGAACCCCACTGATAAAGGGAGAAGTTCTGCGAAGATGAAACAGGAGCTCCAGGTAAAGGTTAAATAAGGGTTGGGGCGGGGGATAATGGGCAGCCTTGACGGGTACCAAAATAAAGTTCAAATCCTTCAGACAATACAAACATACGAATGTGCCAGCAGAAACAGACCACCTGGTCTATCTAAGTCTGCTCGAGTGTGCAGCCAACACCCTTAGTTTGCAGCTGCCCAACCCCCCTCCCTTTTGTCATCCCACTGCCACCCCCACCCTTACTCTCCCCTGTTCCCTATCCCATGCCCGTTGAAGCTGTTCACAGATTTATATGATACCACCCATTCTGGTAGGGTGTTCCATTTTGCTATATCCCATTACAGTATAGCTTCTCACAGGGACAAGAGTACAGCACCTGAACCCATTTTATGAAGGTCAAGGGAAAGCCAAATGTTTCCATACCTACAAATAGAAACATCCAACTGACCCTATCGAAGGTCTTTTCTGCATCCAGGGAGACAAAGGCCATAGTCTGAGTGGTCCCCCTGGAGGTGGAGAAGATATGGGACAACTTCCACAAGTGATTAACTGAAGAATGGCCTTTCATAAAACCCACCTGCTACGGCTCAATCAACCCTTCCCAGACCCACATAATCCTAATGGCTAGTATTTTAGCAAAACTTTTTACATCATAGTTCATGAGAGAAATGGGACAATAGTTAATAACCTTATCTGGGGGCTTACTGGGTTTGGGCAAAGCCACTATCAGTGCTTCTAATAAAGAAGAATCTGAAATGCCCACATCACAAAAAAAGGAATACAATTTCTGAAGTATAGGGGCCACCTCAGCAGCAAAGACCTTATAGAAATTGGGGGGAAAGCCATCCCGCCCCAGGGATTTGTCTGAAGGAAGAGAACTAATGGCATCCAGAATTTCCTGGAGAGATATGGAACCAGTTAAGAAAGTTTGCTGATCCAGAGTTAAACAAGGGAGTTGGATGGGAGACAGGTAATCTTGAATGTCTGATATGGGACGGAAATTGACAGGGAGGCTATATAAATGGTGATAGTACCACACAAACTCATGCACTATTTGTTTAGGTGAGATTTTCAGGGAGCTGTAAACCTGGGATGTAATAGAGAGAACTAGGTGGGAGGCTTCCTGAGTCCGCAGTTTGGAGAGCAAGGAGGTGTCCCGCCTTGTCCCCCTGATCAACTCAGGTCGAATGTGTTTTAAGGATGGCATGTTCAACCCGTTCCCTCAGACTTTCCGGATATTGATCCCTCAAGGACACCAATAACTCTTGCTCCCTCTCAGTCACACTAAGGGATGGGCTATTCTCCAAAGCTCCAATTTGATCAAGGAGAAGGTGAAGAGAGACCTCTCGCTTTTTCTTCCATATGGAAGCCTGTCGAATGAATTCCCCATGCAAAGCACATTTAAGGGAACACCAGAGCTTATCAAAATGAGGAATGGAGTCCTCATTGTGTTCCATAAAATGATTAATAAAGTCTTTAATCCCATACAATACCAACTCCTCTTTGAGGAGTTGATTATTAAGTTTTCAAATTTTTATCCTGACGTACTGTAGGGGAAAGACTGCATCCTAACCAAGCAGGCGAATGGTCAGATATTGTTCTAGGAGTATCCCCAATCTACGATATTTGGTAGAATAGTTCTACTAACTAAAAAATAATCCAACCGAGAAGAGGATGTATGGACTGGTGAGTAAATGGTGTACACATGATTGGAGGGATGTAGCACCCTCCAAGGATCACAGAGGCCCCCCATGTCTGTCACCTCATAAAGAGACCATTGAGCAGGGGAGAGCCCTGGGGGCCTTCGACCAGTCCGGTCCAAGTCCAAAGTCAAGGTTAAATTCCAGTCCCCAGCCAAAATATTTGGTAAGTGGACATAGGGGGCCAATCAAGTCAATAAATCAGAGAACAATTTCGGTGAATCAGTTTTGGGACCATAGACACATCCCAAGATAACCTCAAAATAGTCCAATACACCACGCACAAATAAGTAGCAGCCCTGAGGGTCCTCTATACTCTGCAGCAGTTGAAATTTGGTCCCCTTAAAAATTAATATCACCACTCCCCTCTGGGTCTTAATCCCCAGCTGCAAAGGCCTGCCTGATTGCCTGTCTGCAGAAGAGAAGCTCTTCCACAGAGAAGAGGTCATTCTCCTGAAGAAACACAGTATAACACTGCAGTAGTTGGAGATGTCACAAGATCTGGTAACACTTCACCCTAGAGCGGGCACCTTTAATGTTCCAGGTAACATATTTCATGACCATCTAAAAAAGCCTGGAGTAAATAACCTAAATGATTCAGGAACAGAAAATGGACTGCAAGCAACTAGAAAATAGCAATACCTCCGAGGGCCCAAGTACCCACCCATCCTCCCCCACATCCTCCATCAAATATAGCAAGAAAACTATACCTCCCAGTCCTAACGACTGATTCCCCACAATTCTTCAGGTCATGATATTAATATTCCACCCATGGCATATGCCCCTTCCGCACCCCCACCCATTGGTAAAATTCTACAAAGTATAACACATTTACCAACCCACAGGTAAAGTAAGGTGCCATCCAGGAAGCCAACATCACCCCACAGGTGGCCCAGAAAATCCCAGGCATAATAGCTAATTCCCCTTGAAAGTAACCAGAAAACATAAGAAAATGATAAGGGTATGAGAACATCAGGCCCTTTACTGGGGGGAAAGAAGCTAGCACCCCAGGAGTTCAAGATTAACATTAACATTAACCTTATCCAACAACTCCTACAAGTATAATTAAGCCAAACTGTTAGATCCCTATAAATAAAAAATACTATTGTAGAAAAATGACTGCACAGTCCAGAAATAACGTCTCAATATAAACAAGCATTTGTCAATGCCGAATGTTGTCTCGCTGGCATTGGCATTGGTAGTACCAGAGCTAGGGATGCATAATAGGAATGACAGTGAAGTATTGAAGTGATGCCAACCCCACCCCCACCCTGTAGAGAGCGACAGGCATTGGGGTGTGCATTTTCGGTCGTCAGCTATAACACACATGCCATTGTACCTCACCCTACCCTGTAGACACTGACAAGTGTCGTGGTGTGCTTTGGGGTCTTTGGGCATTATACTTACCCCATTCCATAAGGAAATACGCTGAGGTAGGTGCAGTATAGGAGAATGGGGTGACCTTTGTGGCTGAACAGTGCGAGGCACACCACGATGCCTGTCACTAACTGCAGGGTAGGGGTGGGGGTGGAATGGCGTGAGCATTACAGCCGATGATCCCAAGTCACACCCCTGACACCTGTCAGTCTGTACAGGGTGGGGTGCTACAGTTGGAAACCCTAACACCATAGGCGTGTGTTGGTATTTTCACTCCAAATTTTCAACATGGGCTGTTTGTGAGGCCACCTCATGAAAAGCAGCACAATCAGTTTGTTAGCCGAAAGGTGGTTTTGCACAGCAGCTATGCTATTTGGGGACACAAGGATGAAAACACATTTGGGCAGGATATGGAAAATGACAACTGTATTGTTCATGAGGAGGTGTAAAAAAATGGCAACGTTGAAAATCTGGAGTGAAAATATGAAAAATTGGTGAAGTCATGAGCATGCATAGAAACTGTTTAACACACGTCTGTAACCCACTTATTTTGGGGAGTTTGTCAGCCACATTTTCAACATAGGCATTTTGAGACCTCCCCTCATGAACAGTGGTGCTGTGATTTTGTTAATCCATCCTAAAAGTTGATTTCCCACAGCGTTCACACCATTGTGCACCGCATGTGTGGAAACACATTTTAGGCAGGATGTGAAAAATGACAGCTGTACTGTTCATAAGGAGGTGTGAAAAAATGCCAGTGTTGAAAATTCAGCATAAAAATATTGCAAATTTGCGAAGTTACAAGGGTGCGTGGAAACTGCGCAATGCATGCTTGTAACATAGTCATTTTATGGACGTTCGGCACCAAATTTTCAACATAGGCATTTTAGGACCTCTGCTCATGAACAGTGTCACTGTCATTTCCTCAAACTGTCCCAAAAACTGATTTCACACCATGACTGCGCTATTCTGCTCCGGACGTGCAAATACACATTTCAGTCAGGATATGTAAAATGACAGCTGTACTGTTTATAAGGAGGTGTGAAAAAATGCCAATGTTGGAAATCTGGAGTAAAAATATTACAAATTCACGAAGTAACGCACATGCGTGGAAACTGCACAACACACGCTCATAAAACAGCCATTTTTGGGATTTCTTTCACCAGATTTGCAACATAGGTTTTTTGAGAGCCCCCCTCATAAATAGTGGCACAGTCATTTTGTTAATTGGTCCCGAAAGGTGATTCCGCGCAGTGACTGCAAAATCACCTTTTGAGGCTGAATAACGCCATGACAGTGCCAGAATTCATGAGGAGGGGTACCAAAAACCCCATGTTGAAAATTTGGTGCCAAAATTCCAAAAAATGTCTGAGATATGCATCAAAGTTGAAAAAACCCTATTTATTCCATTATACAACTTGCCGGCATTTCTTCAGTTCACGGTCAGCTTTGAAGAGTGCAGACGTGTTCCCGGTCCACCGAAGATCGTCACGCTGGACTCTGGAGGTAAGTATGGGTTAAGGAGGTGTATGGGGAGGCAGAGTGCGCAGAGGGTGGGCGCGGGGTGTGGGAGGGGCAGGAGTCCGTGAGGGACCATTTTTTTTACAGGTTTACAACAAAAAAACATCATGGGACGGTTTTGTTTTTGGGGATTTGGCATGCTGGGGTGGGCTCCCAGCATGCCACCTAAGTGTTTTGAAGGGGGATTCTGTAGCTGACGGGGATTGGGCACCCCCATCGGCACATATTGAGGGGGGCAGAGACACGATCCGAGGGGGATTGGGCGCACCCTCGGCACACAACAAAAGTAGGAGGGGGAAAGACATTATGCCGATGGGGAGTGGGCTCCCCCATTGGCACAATCAACAGGGATGGGGATCAACACCGATGGGGATTGGGCCCCCCGTCGACAAAGAAAAACTGTTGGGGGGGCCGCATGATGCCGACGGGGAGTGGGCTCTCCCATCGGCATTGTGACAGGCGGTTTGCCTGCACATCGGGAGGAGTGTTGTGGTCATGTTGCATGAGAGCTTCGCTCTCATTGCAGCAGAACATTTCTTTATTCTCGTGGCCACATTAGGGATGCATGAGGTCAGCGCCTGCTGCTGGCTGATTGGGGAATGAGAGATGTGCCTTCTGATGCATGCTCTGCATTCACCCAACAGTGACCGTGCCTCCAAATCTACTACTACCGCAAGATGTTGGCTGCGAAAGCGCGAGCCAACATAAAAAGGCACCAAACTCAGGTACTGTAAACTTTATAAAGTCCTGCGCTGATCAGGAGATTATTCTCAGCAGTGGCTCAAGGATCCAAATACTTCAGTCCTGCAAGAAGAAAGTCAAGTAAAATCAAATGGGGTAAAAGATCCCTAGGATGCCATTTATATCGAGAGAGTCATATATCCTCGCATGAAACAGCAGTTGAAGACTACAAACACAAAAATGACCTCCTACCTTTATAGGCTGAACCGCATGACTGTCTGAATATATCCCCGCATGAAACAGAAGTTGAAGACTTCAAACACAAAAGTGAGCTCCTACCTTTATAGGCTGAACCGTGTGACTGTCTGAACCAATCAGCCCTCTTTTCCATTTGCTCTTTATACTTTCCTAACACTAGTGGCCGCCCCTGAGCAGTGTTCCTAACTCACATCAAAATGTTCCCTCTCTCACTAGTATTGGTTGCTCTGCTCATAACCATATCGTCCCTTCCACCCTCTTCCTACCCCAGTGCTCCCAGATCTACGGGGATTCCCGTATTTTACAGGATTTGGGGGCTAAAAATGGGGTACGGGAAGGATTTCTTACTTTTGAACAATCTACGGGAGAAATTGGCACCGTCATGGGGAAAAGTTGCTGCTGAGTGTCCCAGACGAGATTTACACAAGCCTGCCTTCTGATTGGTTCAGAGACCCAGTCATGCTCTGATCATGCACTGACTGTGGTCTCTGATTGGCTGTGTACAAATTCTTTGATGCAGTGTGGCCCGGGAATATTTAAACTGGCTATCCAAGCTAAGCACCGCCACCATTCCTTACTTTTTTCACTTTGTGCCTGATTTTGCTGCCAGAGAGAGAGGAGACCGAGAGTACGAGGATCATCCCCAGCTAAGCTCGCCGCAGCCTGCCACCATGTGCTTTCGGTTCTGATCTCATCCCGAGACCGGCGACCTCACCAGCTGAATCCGATCGAGAGAGTCCAGCCGAGAGAGGAAAGGAGATGACCTGATCCGTCACCCCCCGCTCCGTTTCATCATCGAACTAGCACTGCAGACCAAAAGGAAACATTTTGTTCTCATCCCTGAGCTGCCTGTTTTTCACTGGAGGCCCGGCTGAATCTTTAAAATAAAATTGAAGCCAGGCAAGCACCCCCGACTGGCGGTTCTATTTCATTTGAATCAGCCTTTAGAGCCCAGATGCCAGCATCTTGGAACGGAGCCCGATTCCTGAGTTGCCTTCTCCCCGGAGAATCTGCAAAAAAGGTAATAAAAATAATTATCTGCCTCTGGGGGTTACGCTCTTCAATTTAAATTGAAATGCAACTAAATAACTGGTTTGGGTTACTGGCTGCATCTTCATCCTGATTTTTCTGTGCTTTACTGATAAATAAGCACCAGGGACATTGGGGGGGGGGGGGCAAAGTGAGGCTAATATCTAGGTTAAATTCAAATTGCTCTCCTTAATAATCTTTACCCTGAGTCCTCTCTTCGTCTGAGAAGGAACTTGTTTTCAAAATGCACAATTCAATCACGGTTAGCCTGGCAGAGTCTGAGCTTAAAACAACACTATATCAGGCCTTGGGAATAAAATCAAATGACATGAAAAAGCTTATTTCTTGTCCCTAACCATGACTTTTTTAACTTTGTTTTTCAGTGGTTTATGGTGGTGCTTGTATTGTGCCTGCCCTGGTGTCATTTGTGTACAACTTGCTTCTCGTGTGCTATACGATACATGGCTACACTTTTCATTTTGGCTGATCTGGCACAGCACTCAGGGAGATCATGTCTGATTTTTAATTTAATAGATTAAAAAAAAAACTTCTTTCCTTCAGTCACCGGAGTCAGGATGGAAAATAATTCGGGTGTTTGTCCTCCCTGTCGATGGTCATTGGGACAGAGTAGGTCAGTTTTAATTATTAAAATAAATAAAAACACTTAAAACAGCCAGAACATGCGTTGTAGTGATTTTATTGACAACTATAATAACGCCAACTGCAAAACTAAATTGGCTTGAGAATACAGGAAAATCTACAGGAATTTCACCCAAGTTTTACAGGGAAAATACAGGAAAAATTAGGGTCTGCTACAGGAAAATGCTTTGGCTAATCTGGGAGCACTGCTACCCGATTCAACAAATCTCTCTGCCCCTCATCTTTGAGACTGGAAAGCAGCTTCCCCACTCTTCCTCTACCCTAGTGCACCACCCCCTGCACTGCTGGCAAAACTGGGTACTGGGAGCTACCATCCTCCCTCCCTCTTGTCATGCTGGGTTGGCTGCTGTAAATGTCTCCTACTCTTTCGACCCTAAGTTTACCTCGTGTGCACCGCACCACCTCCCTATCTGCTGTAAGTCACTAAGGAACATGCGCCTATAAAACATCTCCTGTCACTCCTGCTCCTTATAGCCGGTGATGTAGAATGAAACCCTGGTCCCCAATAAACGGTCTCCACTTTGCCCCGGCAAATCACCTTCCAAGAGGGTTCAAAATAGTACATCTAAGTATATGCAGCATTCTGAACAAAATAACAGACTTACAAACAAGTGTCCTATCACTATGGCTGATATCTTAATCATTACAAAATCCTGGCTGAAACGCCACAACCTTGATGCCAAATTCTCAATACCTGGCTACTCCCTCATTCGGCGGATCGCCAGGGAAAAAAGAAGGGTGGTGGCACTGCCATGTACATCTCCTCCAAACTTCAGTTCACCACAATCAAACCTACATCACCCACGTTGTCAATGGATTCCCTACTAATCAAATTCTCTCTCCCACACTCGATCCCTATATACGTAGCCGGGTCATACTGCCCCCTGGACACACCACTGCCTATCATCCTAGACCACCTAGGCACCCTGAGGTTCCTCTCGGCAGGAGGTGAACTCCATATCCTGGGGGATTTCAACCAGAACTGGCTAGCCAGCACAGCCTCCAAAGCACATTGTCAAGTAAATGCGTTAAACCTGTCCCAACAAATAACTGAACCCACTCGCCTAAACCATAAATCCAAGAAGCATACCCTACTGGATTGGGCCCTAACCACCCACCCCCATCGTATAATTGACGCTGACCTACTACCGGACTCTCTAAGCAATCACCACATGATTTATTTGGTGCGGAAAATATTCAGACCTAAGGCCCCTCTCCCCCGCACATTGTACAATAGATCTTACAAATCTCTGGACCAGACCATGCTCCTAAATGACCTCACCAACATCGATTGGTCATATATACCTAGGGCACCCTCCATGGATGAGGCCCTCAAATTCTTCACGACCAGATTCCTAGCTATCTGGGATTCCCATGCGCCTCTCAGAAAATCCAGAGTAAGGGGATCCCACCTACCCTGGGTAACTGCCAACCTTTTGGAACAATTACTAGTCAGGGACCAAGCCTGGAAAACCTGTAAGGCAACAGGCACTCAAACACTGTGCAACACTACCGCTCGCTAAGGAATGCCTGCACAAGACTCATCCATCAGGCCAAATCAAATTATTTCAAGTCTGCTTTCCACAATAACTTTACTCATCCAGCACAATTCTGGAAGTCAATTAAATCCCTTCTCGCCCCGCCGGCCCAACCCCCTACTCCAACACTCAATACAGCAGGAAATATTATCATGACACCGTGCACTGTATCCACAGAGCTCAACTCCTATTTCACAAACTGTACGTCCACTCTACTCTCCTCTCACCCGAGGCTCCCTCCCCCTGTTCATCCAGTTTTCTCCTCACCAGTCTACTTCTCATTTCGCCTTGTTACACCTGCAGAGGTACTAGAAATACTTTGGTCTCTAAATCCCGGCAAAGGAAAATGCCCCTCGGACCTTGATTCCAAAATGCTCCATTTTTCTGCCTCAGCCATAGCCAACCCTCTAGCCGATCTCTTTAACTGTCATTCAGACTTGGTACCATCCCTACAAAATGGAAACATGCCACAGTCATACCCCTCTCCAAAGGAGGCGACCCTTCCTACCCGTGCAACTACCGACCTATATTGCAGTAGTACCTCATCCTAGCCAAAATCCAGGAGCACCTTGTACTAGCCCAGCTCTCCCACTTCCTCGACTCCATCTCCTTCTTCACTCCTTACCAGGCTGGGTTTAGAAAAAATCACTCCACTCTCACCTCTCTCCTCCGTCTAACCGACACCATCCTCACGGGCATGGATAAAGGGGAGATAACTGTGACTATCTTCGTCGATCTGGCTAAGGCTTTCAACACGGTCTCTCATGCTCTGTTACTGTCCAAACTCACCCAAGCTGAACTGATTAAGCCTGCCACCAACTGGTTCCAGTCGTACTTAACAGGCAGGTCCCAGTC
Organism: Neoceratodus forsteri; assembly: GCA_016271365.2. Taxonomy (NCBI): domain Eukaryota; kingdom Metazoa; phylum Chordata; order Ceratodontiformes; family Ceratodontidae; genus Neoceratodus; species Neoceratodus forsteri. The sequence goes on along the minus strand of CM057449.1, from coordinate 226,896,706 downwards.
TGTCCGAATGGGCTCGGCCATCTCCACCTCACTCCCTGTTACCACCGGGGTCCCCCAAGGATCGGTCTTAGGCCCTTTGTTGTTTTCTGTCTTCCTCAATGATCTGCCTACAGCCTGCTGTCATACGTCTTTCCACATGTATGCAGATGACACGGTGCTGTATGCCTCCGGGTCATCCCCCTCTGCCGTGGCAGCCTGCCTGCAGCAGGATTTTGACTCTGTCCAATGCTGGTTCTGTTCAAATCAGCTATTCCTGAACCCAAATAAAACTGTCCCCTAACGTTCAGCACTCGGGCCAAACTGTCCCGTCTCCCAGCCTCCCCATCATTCCACACATTGGAAGGATCTCCCCTGGAGGCTTGCACTTCCTACAGATACCTCGGGTCTGGTTAGACCAGCATCTTGACTTCACCACACATATTGACGCTATTCATAAGAAGCTACACCCCATGCTATGTGCATTATACCATAATAAAAGCTGCATCCCCCTGCCCACGCGCCTGGCTATTGTTCAAAAGTTGATCCTCCCTATAATGGACTACGGGGATGTAGTCTACTGTGTAGCCCCTAAATCCTCCTTAACCAAACTAGACCCTCTCTTCAACTCATTCTGCTGTTTCTCCCTGGACTGCCCTCCCAGTACACACCACTGCGACCTCTACCATTCCTCAGATCTCCCTTCTCTCCACAATCAGAGATTGGTACACTGTGCTAGAACCGCTGTGAAATTCTGGTCACAGACCCTCCCCATCCCTCCTACCTTGAGACCACCCTTAATGTTCTTCCCCCCTTCAGCCTACTCGCTCAGGAACATTGATTCTCGGCTACTCCACATCCCCCACAGGTCCACCAGGTCTGGGCAGGCTGCTTTCAGCTTCCGGATACCTAAGTTATGGAACTCCCTGACAGCTGATATTAGACATACCTCTAGCACTCCTCACCACAATGCTCTATTCAAGACTCAGTTCTCCACTACTTGCTCATGCATTCCAGCCTGTTGAAGCCCTTGTAGCCTTGATGGCAGCTGTTTAGTATCTTTGCTAAATGTTACCCTGGTGTTGCCAACCCTGCTTATTGTTATGATCAGGGCCCCTACTTTTCTGCGGCACAGTGGGACTAAGTTCTGCGGCAAGACTACCATTTGCCGCAGAACTTCTGCTGCGGTGGTTTGTAATTTTCTGCAGAAGTTCTGTGGCACTAACAAACAACCACATCACAGTGACAGCTTGTCATGCTGACTTCACTTTCATGTCAGTGGTTATAGCAGTCAGGATGGTGGAAATCACAGTAACACTAGTTCAAAAATAACAGACTTATAAAAATAATTTTATGCCTAAAAAAGCAAAACAAATGTCTCTCCCTTAAGGTCCTAGCCTGTTACATAAATGAGACATGCAGAGGGGATGTTATGTGATAAATAATGTATTTCTATATGCATGCTATCTATCCCACTAATGAGGTTTCCACTGTCTATCACTTACATATTTGTATATGCTTTCTACACCACTCATGAGGTTCCTACTGTGTATCACTTATATATTTATATACAATCTGTAACATACATACAAATATGTGTGTGTGTGTGTGTGTGTGTGTGTGTGGTGAGAGAGACAGAGATACTGTATATGTGTGTGTGTGTGTCTATATATATATATATTTTTTTTTATTTCCATGAACTTGGTATCCTCATTCATACAGGTCCCATTGGAAATGGAATAGAGGAGTTATTGAAAAACTCATTTTTCATGTCAATCTGCTTTCCCTGACACACTGCGTAACACTATCAGGCCATGACATGCATGTGAACCGATAGTGAGACAGTGCTCTCCAGCCCATCACAATGTGTCCACCATGTGACAGAACACTGCACCATACCTTCCCAGGCTCCAAGCAATGATGTGTTCCACCAATCCTTGTGCTGCCCAGCCAGCTCCCAGAGCTAATCTCTGAACCTGAGTTGCTGGCACGGAAACACAGCATGCTACGCTCTGGCCCAACAGCTGTCCCTGCACACAACATTTCTCCATAACTTTTAGGTGATTCTATCAACAAATGGCAATATGTAATCAATAACCCTGGTAAAAATGCATACAGTGCAATGATTTATTTAACAGGTCTATTCTTTCAACAGGTCTACTTATTATTATATTTCACTTTTCTGGGCATAATTACTTTATTTTTCTTAAAAATGAAAGTTAAATTCATTTTACCAGTTATTCATTTCAGATGGCATCTCTGTACCTTGAAGGCACAAATACGTTTGTACAAAGTGAGGTATGGATTTAACAGGTCTGTGCTATTGACAAGGTTTTGTTTAAGTTGCCCTAGTGCAATAATGTAAGACTGAAAATTGTGTTAGGCTGTAGTACATGTTCAGCAACTATCACCATGCATGATGTGCTGTGCCACCATCTCTGGCAGTGGGAGCTGTGGTAGATAAATGACTGTTTATTTCTGTTGCAGAATGCAGCCATTTCATTAGCAAATGTATGATGTTATAGCAATGATAACATCTCATTCTGAGCATATAGGGGGTGTTTTGGATATTAAAAGAGGGGAAGGGAAACAGATTCTATGGATAAACAGAAATATTAATAAAAACTCATCAAGAAGAGTGAATTCTGCGGCACCGCAGAAGTTCTGCGGTAGATTGCAAGTTCTGCGCAAAACTCTGCGGCCGCAGAATTCTAGGGGCCTTGGTTATGATGTTGGTTGTTGTGTAATTATGTAATTATGTGAATATAGCCACCTTGCCTGTACTACCCTGTTGTATATTACTATATATTTATATGTATTTGCCTATTCTGTCATGTCTGTACTGGTATAATATGTACATGTGTAGAATTCTATTAACACTGTATCATGCCTATCCCCTATACCCCCAGGGCGCATCTGGAATAAAGCGGTACTCTGCTCAGTATGCCTTCCTGGTAAAAGTCTTAAATAAATAAATAAAAATCAACAGTTTATAAATTTCAGATATAGTCCACTAGAGGGAGCCATCGAAACATGAAAACAGGGGGGATAGTTCAAGACCAACAGAAAAGCAGATACTATCCCTAGTGAATCGGGGATAAAGTGGAACAAACAGGTATGGCCTGGGTACATTGAAAAATAGCAAGGCACTCCTTCCAGTTAATTGCCAAAGTTAAGACAAGTCTGGCCATGTCTTAAAGGACTCATAACAAGTACGTCGCAAAAGCTCTTCAAAAAACAGTGCCTCATAGGTCAGGGGCTTACCTAAATAATGATGTTCTCCATTTAGCTCTGAAAGCACATTATCCCACAGTCACTAGTTCCAAAACGTCCTGCCAACATGTAAACAAACCCCGAGCTGCTGTTTAAAACGCCCAGCTAAAGTAGCTGCTTAAGATGGCCAGTACATGCAACGCGATTGCATCATCTGAGCGACGGAGCCCCGAGGCGATAATGCAGGCTGAATGGGGAGTTAACACTAAAGTATGAAATAACATTAATGAAGTGCTTCCCCTCCAAATCTTTTACCTGTGCAAGTGTAGCCACCAATTTCAAACCTGCACCTCTTTTGAGAACCATAATGGTCTCTTTTTTTTAATTTTATTTTATTCTTTTGGTAACTGGGTAAGGCCCACTAGGCACAAGTGCCTGTTTTTAAGGGCAACCCAGGAGCACTGGGGGGTTAAGTGACTTGCTCAGAGTTGCACAGTATGCAAGTGGAGGTTTTGGGAATCAAACCCAGGTCTGCTGGATGTACCAAGCTCATTTGCAGCTTGTTACTCTAACCTCTAGGCTGTACTGCTTTTTCCTCTTGCCTTTGCTTACTTGCCTGACATAGTGGTTTGTTGCCCACAGTATTCCTGCTTTTAGTTTTTCCCACTGTTCCTCCACTCCAGCCCAGTCCTCTCCCTCTGCTAGGGCATCTCTGGGGCATTCCTCATCTTTGCAAAATTGGCCTTCCTGAAGTTCAGGACCCTCACCTTTGTGTGGTTTGCTTCTGCTATAGTTCTTATATTGAACCACACTATACAGTGATCAGTGGACCCCAGGTGACCACCCACTATGACATCTGCAACACTGTTCCCATTAGTACAATGTCCAATAGACTGCCCCCCTCGTGAGTGGGCTCCTTTACTAGTTGCCTGAGGAACGCCCCCTTCAGGGAGTCCAGGATGTCCCTGCAGCTAACTGAAATGGGGCAGGAACTTTGTGCTAACTGGCAGCAGTTAGTAATGTTCCTAGTAAGAAAACTGAAAGACTTGCCTCCAAATTAGCCATATGTAACTGTACCTTAACAAACACAGATGTGAAAAACTGTGTTTTCAATTGTTTTCTTTATACGGACAAAATTCTGCACTGTTCTTTTTTGTGGAACCAGTAATTTGGAATTTTTACTGTGTCACGGTTTGTGTACAGAATGCTAAACATGAACTACTGTCCTATCAGAACCATGCTTAGAGTTCTGCTCACAAACAGTGACATAGTTAAAACTCCAGATCACTGGTTCCACTAAGAGAACAGTAACAGAATGCTACCCCTGAAAACAAAAGAATGTAAAATACAGCTTGTCTTATCACTTTTTATTAAGGCATAGTACCATAAGGATCATATAGGCTTATGGATAGCATTTCTGTAAATGGGAACATTATAAACAGCTAGCAATTAGAATTTCCTGTCCTCTTGAAGCTGCAGCTGGGGTGCTCCAATCTACATCCGGCAGATTGAACTCTCCCACCAGCAGCACCTCCCCCTTATTTGCTATCTTTATTGGTGACATAGCGGATGGGAACAAAGGTAAAATCTGTTTATTCGCAGATGGCACTAAGTTCTGTGGGAGACTGGACACAGAGGAAGGGAGACAGGAGCTCAGGGAGGACCTGGCTAGGCTGAAAAAGTGGTCTTGTGTCTGGCAGCTGGGATTCAGTGACATGAAGTGCAAGGTTGTGCACCTGGGAGCTAAGAACCCAGGGGTCAGTTACTGGTAGGAGGGTATAAGCATCCAGTTCAGAGGAGAAAAGGGACCTAGGGGTAATCATCACAAGGGACCTGAGGCACTCTGTGCATTGCCATAAAGCAGCAGCCAAAGCCAAGAGGATGTTGGGATGTATTGCCAGAGGAATCACTTCCAGTAAAGGGGAAGTCATCCTACCATTGTACAGGTCGTTGGTGTGACTGCACTTGGAGTACAGTACTGTGTGCATTTCTGGTGCCCATATCTGAAAAAGGACATCATATTACTGGAGGGGGTGCAGTGTAGGGCAACTAAAATGATCCAGGGCCTGCAGGACAAACCCTATGAGGAGAGGCTGCAGGGGCTCAATATGTATTCCCTGGTGGACAGAAGAGAGAGAGGGGACATGATTGAAACCTTCAAGTACCTTAAAAGAAAACTGCACCCTCATATCTTCTAAATGTTATTTGTTTCCATGTCAACAGACAACTCTTTTCATGTAGCTGTTAAAGATGTATGCAACTGCTTCAGTTAGTTTTCACACTTCACACTAGGCCCTGTCACTCTCATGGGAGGGTCCATTTCGTGGTTGTTGAAATCTCATTGTCCCTGAGAGCTGTATTAGCATATGAGAACATGATGTCAGATCAACCATTTATATCATGTATCTCTATGCTAGAATAACAAATACCCTGCAAAAACTCTCTGGAAACTTATAAACTGAATGGAGTTTAAAGGGGGAAAAAACTGCATTACAACTCAGATAGCTTGTAAATCTCACTGAAGGTAAATGTGGTATGTCACACCTTCTTGCAGCTTGGTTCTTTTAAAACTACAGTACCTAAGCAGGCAGACATACTGGGGAGTTTAAAGGTTGATTATGCATCACATTCTCATATGCTAATGCAGCTCTCAGGGACAGTGAGATTCCAACAACCATGAAATGGAACCTCCCAGGAGAGTGACAGGGCATAGTATGAAGTGTGAAAACTAACTGAAGCAGCTGCATACATCTTTAACAGCTACATGAAAAGAATTGTCCGTTGACATGGAATCAAATGACATTTAGAAGATATGAGGGCGTAGTTTTCCTTTAAAGGTATAAACAAGGTTAGTATGGATGGCATATTCAATCTCGGGGAGAATGGCTCCACTAGGGGGCACAGTCTAAATTAGTGGGGGGAAGATTCAAAAGGGAAATGAGAAGGCACTTTTTTACAGAAAGAGTGGTATCCAAGTTGAATGAACTGCTGGAAGAGGTTGTATCATCAAAACAGTTGGCAGCTTTAAAAGGGGTTGGAACAGAGTGAAAGGGAGAGTCATAATGGATGGAAAGAAGGGAAGGGGATGAGAGGGGGAGGGAGGAAGTCTGTGTGGAAAAAGAGAGGGGGGAGCAGCTCGAGTAAATTTTCTGAGAGCTGTACACTTGAGCAGACTAGATAGACCAAAATGGCCTGTTTCTGCTGGCATTTCTTTTGTATGTTTTTATGTTCTGTGTGGTTTTGTATGTTTGTATCTTTTGGATGGCTTTGACCATATCTTTATCCATCTTCCCCATTGAGCTGGAGGTCTGTTGATTATGCCTGTGTGAATAGTGGCTCCATTCCCCATTTTTAGGGTGACCCACAATACTGTACCTCCGCCCCTCTCTGTGCTCCATGTATTTCTGTGGCATTTATGCTATACCACACGTAAAGAGCCACTCCCCCCTTTTACAACCCACCCTGTCTGTCTCAAAGTATAGCCTGGTATGGCTATTGCTCAGTCATGGTTCTCATTGTACCATGACTCAGTAATGGTCACAATGTCAGGTCAGCCTCTGCCATAATTGTCACTAGGTCCATAATTTTATTTCCCAGATTTTGAGCATTTAGTTAGTTAAAACTATATTTTTAGACAGGATAAAACTTTAGATCCGAAGATCTATTTACAAAGTTGCCCTGTTACACAACATACAGTACATACTGAATTCAGCAATGTAAGTTACTACATATAACATATCACGATTTCAACAAACATTAGTCTTAGCCTATTGCTGACATGCCCTTCCAAATTCTGCTACCACCCTGTTCATCAGTCCCCCCCCCTTTGCCTTCTCTCCTTACCCCCTCTGGCGTCATTCCCATCTCTCTTTATTTCAACTATTTTGTTTTTCTTTTTGTCAGGTACCCTTGAGGATGTGTCTTCCTTTGGGTTCTCCCTACCCTCAGCTTGTGGGGGGGCCGGGGACAGTTTACGTCTCCCTGCTTCCTACTGCCATCCCCTCAGCTAGTTTAAATGCTCACCAATGTAACATTTAAACTGCTCAATGAGGACATGGTTTCCCCTCCCGGTTGGATGCAGGTTACCTCCCCAGGATAGGCCTTTATCCCACCAGGTGGGATCCCATTCCCCAATGTAGCTGAATCCCTCCCCTCTGCACCACTCTTTCAACCATTGGTTTTAGCTCCTGGTACAGTACGTAATACCTTATACTCTTCCCCTGTCATAGACAGGAAATACCTCAGAAAAGGTCACTGAGCATGCTACCTGCCTAAGGCTCCCCCAGCTCCTTGAACTCCTCTTGCGCTATCCTAACCTCGTCCCTGTGGTGAGCTATGCCACAGCCAGCCATATGTACAAAATACATGATGTGTTTTATGTGATTTCAGCGTATGTTTAAATGCTGATATGAAGAGAATGGATAGTTTTTCTTTAAAATGGCTGATATTCATGTAAACTGGGGAATGACAGACTTTTAGTAGCAGGAAGTCTGAAAGCACACTTCTAGGAGTGGAGATGCCTTCTGGGCTTAATTGAGAGAAGCAGCGATAATACAACTCTTAAAGGTATGGAGAGAAGCCATCCATTGTTATAAAGTTGTCACTTCAAAGCCCAGGATGTGTAAAACAGGATTTGCGGAAATAGCCATTCTTGACAGGACACTGTGAACTAGCCTACAGGGTGTTATACTGAGACATCAAAATTTGAACTCTGAAGTCATGTTCATAGTTATTATATGTGCCAAGAAGTTGTGATGTCAGAATCATAGTAAGACAATTTTGGGAAAGTGCAAGAGTGACATCTACTGGCCTAAAAGAGAAGGCCACCCTTTTAGGACAAGACAGAGATTTTGCAGAGTGCCTCCGGCTATATAAAAAATGGGCCAGAGCCACTATGTCTCATTTTTCTGCTGAGCATCTTCAAGGACACTCTCCTGATCACAAGAGAAGCAAAACTGCCACAGCACAGAGACTAAGAACCAGAGACTTCACTTACTCTTTACGGACTTCAGTTCACTACAAACTAAAGTAGAACTTTAGATAACTGTTATAGTGCATTTGTTTTTTGTGCTATGCTGTGATCAAAAAGATTATTTAAACATTTTTAGTTGTAACTGTATGATTAGTAACTATTTATTTTTTGGTTTTTATTTAGTTTTTTAACCAGGAGTAGCACACTAAGCTGAAAGCTTTTTTACAGGAGCGACCTGGGAGCACAGGGAAGTTACGTGACTTACTTAGTAAAAACATTTTTGGTTTTAAGAAACCTACCTGACTGAGATTTTCTTATATTGTGTGTGCGATTGTGGGAAGTTCAGTATTAATCTGTGACTAAACTGTTACTGCTAAGGGGTGCCATCATAAGCTACAAATCGAACAAGGGTCTGTACCAGGGAAAGCTAGATAAAGATAGGGCAAATATGAACATCTCAAGGAAGAGTCTAGGGATTTTAACCCAGTTATTGCATGCCCGTGGGAGAAGACCAAATCAGGGTTACAAGGCCACCCCCGAAGAGATTGTAACACCTGGGTCTTCCCCCTTTGTGTAACCACCGAGAAGGGGTTCTCATTTGGCCACGAGACTCGAGACTGGTATTGTATCCTGATCCAGAGTAAAAAGGGGACCCTGGGACTTCATAGCGAGTGTTCAGTTGTGAAGCAAGTGAGCACTATAGAGGGACTCGAAGAGGGTATCTCCTGTTTCCCACTCCCTGTCATGGATTGCACTTGGGGGTGGGCACTGTGAGCTCAGTGGATCTGACCCTCAGGAGTGGGCTCATGACAGTCCCTAGTCAGGTCCTTAGTTCCTAGGTGGACAGTGACATCCAGCTGTCCATCCCATCCTGCTGCCCTAGCGATCTTCATGATCCGCTTTCCATCCCTCTGAGCCGTGATGCCAGGTAGGTATCTAACTTCCCTCAACCCCTCCATTTCTGCCCCCAAATCCATCCCCCTTACAATAGAGTCCCCCACCAGGAGTTGCTTCCTCCTCCTCTTATGGGGTTCTCTGCTACCCTCCCTGGGGACTCCACCACAGAGGTCCCCCACATCCTCCCTGGTCACTACTACGGGTGCCTCCATGGGAGAGTCCCATTCCACCAGGGTGGGGTAGGGTAGGAATTGCATAGTGGTACCATGGGGGGATGTGCCTCTGACCCACCACCCTCACCCTTCCCGAGCCCACTGTAGTGTAGCTGCTTCTCCTCCTTGGCACCCTTTGAAGTAGTTGTGGCTGACTTGGTGATCCCTGGATGGGGGGATAGAACCCCCCCAAATCCTAGCAATTTTGACCTGGAGTCTAGTGACCTTCTCCCTCAGCCTAGTGAGGTGTACACAGATGGGGCAGCACCACTGTTTTCAAAATGTCTCCCTGAAAACTACTGCCCAACAGGCACTGCACTGCACCACTGTCAGCATATTAAAATCCTGTCGATTTCTGCCCACTTGCTTACTACGAATTCTTTTATACCCCTACCCTAGATAGGTGTTTCACGAATTCTCAACTTTATGTGTAACCCTTACTTATAGAAAACCCTTTTTCACCCCTACCCTAGATAGGGTGTTTCACCAATTCCCAACTTTATGTACAACCCTTACTTATTGAAAACCTTTTTTCACCCCTACCCTAGATAAGGTGCTTCACAAATTCCCAACTTTATGTGTAACCCTTTCTTATTGAAAACCCTTTTTCACCCCTATCCTAGATAGGGTGTTTCACCAGTTCCCAACTTTATGTAAATCCCTTACTTACTTAAACCCCCCTTTTTTTTACCCCTGCCCTAGATAGGGTGTTTCACCTGTTTCCTAATTTGTGTGTGCCCTAACTTTCATCACTGCTGTGCAGTGTGAGTTACAACTTTAGCTTAGTAGGACACTTAGCACAGTTCTTAGGCAGAACGTCCTAGTCCCACTGTTCTTCCTGCCAATGCCTGCTTAGTCTAGGCCCTTGTTTCACTCCTCTGATGCTCTCCTGTCTCCCTGCTGTGGAGCTGAGTTTCCAGCTGCCGGCTGCCTTGTTGGGCCGACTCCTGTACACAGACTCCAACGTCCTTAGCACATCGGTCCTTCATGCACGCTTGGTGGTCCTGCTGTTAAATAGGACAACAACAGGAAGAGGCCTGTCAGAGGTGCGTCCTGATTGGTCTGACTGTGAGGGCTGGGGGCATGGCCTCACTCCTGATTGGTGCTGTCTTTTGAGCTCTTTAAGGAGCTCTCAAGCTCTGCTCCATTTTACAAAGCAGTTTCAGCTCTTTTGGTGTTTGAAAAACTGGCAGTTTTTAAGCTCTGAGGGGAAGGGGATTCCTGTCTGCTGCTGGGAATTCTCATTCCCCCTGTCCAGTCCCACGCCTAGGATGAGGTGCCTGGTTAAGAAGCCCTGGTGAACAAGAAGGCTCTCAGCGGTGTGTCCTAGTTGGTCTGACTGTGAGGGCTGGGGGTGTGGCCTTGCCCCCGATTGGTGCTGTCTTTTGAGCCCTTCAAAGAGCTCCCAAGCTCTGCTATATCCTACGGAGAGGTTTCAGCTCTTTTGGTGTTTGAAAAACTAGTGGTTTTCAAGCTCTAGGGGGGGATTCCAGGCTGCTGCTAGGAATCCTCACTACCCCTGCTCTTTCCTCCTTCGAGTACCTGCTGCTTCCAGTGCTCAGTGGTAAATTCTTTCCCCAAGTCTGCAGTCCACAATTCCCTTTTGGGGTGGTGACTTCTGGGAGGTCACCCATTAATGCTCTCTATTGTGCTGCTTGAGGTTTAGACAGTGGTTATGGTTTGGAGACAATCTGTTTAGCTGGTGGCCCTAGAAGGAACTACATAGGAGCCTACTAGTTGGACCAGCACTTGTCTGATTTTTAAATAAATGAAAGAGTCTTCCCCCCAACTGGCATTTCCTTCTAAGATCTGTAAATGGCATTAATACATCACCATCATATACGTCCTCTACTACCTGTATCTCTCTCTTGCCCACCTTAGGAGAAACTGGTACAAACACGTTTTATCCTTTCACTCCCTTGAAGGCCCAAATGAGCAATGCTTCAGGGGATAAACCTGGTTTTTGTTTTGTGAATTTGTGGGCTTCCATCCAGGCACCAATTGTTCATCCAAAAAAGTGAAGAAAATGCACTTTTAGTTGTTTTTCAGCTAATTATATAAAAAAATAAAAGTTACCCATAAATGAAACACCACTCATTTTGTAGTTATTTTTTGTGCTGAACAACTTTCATGCTCATAGTACCATGGTATCATTTTTCGTTTTAAAGTTATTCACATTTGAACACAGTTACTACTGCTACTGCAGCTGAATATGCAAATAAGTTCCGAATGAGACAATCTCTACCTACTGTGTGGATAAATTTACCTACAGTGAGGATGAATGCGATATCCTCTCTGTAGGTCTGACCACCCTGAGAATATCGAAAATATTTACCTTTTTTTATCCTCACAGGTATGGCATAGATATATATATGTATCTAGGGAAATGTGGCATTTGGGTTTCCAACCCTCATACCCCACCCCCACCCTGCAGGTAGCAGGGAAACAAAATTACAGTTTCACCTCTCTTGCCACTTTGCAAATCAAGCATGGGGTGTGCTTTGGGGTTGTCAACCCTAATGCTCACCCCATTTCATCAGTAAATAAGCTGAGATGGGTACAGTATATGAGAATGGGGTGAGCTTAGGGATGACAACCGCAAAGCACACCCCACGCTTGCTTTGCGAAAAGGCAAGAGATGTGAAACCGTAATGGTTTTTCCTGTTGCTACCTACAGGGTGGGGTGGGTTGTTAGTGTTGGAAACCAAAATGCCACATTTCCCTACTTAAGTTGGTTTAACCCTAACTGGTACATTAACAAGGTTTTTTTTGCAATGCATTTCCTTACTTTTTGAGATAGTGTAATCGAATCCTCATTTACCTATGTGAGTGAAAGGCACTTCTGGCCCTGCACTCCCATCCCTCCATAGCTGCTTGCGTGTATGTTGCTGTGGAAAAGTATAAAATGATCCTTTTAACTAGAATGAAAAAAGGAATGATATGTAGTACCTCCTAGCTGGAATTTATGAAGCAGTATTTTTAAAGTATTTTCTTTTTTTTTTTGGCAACTTTCTAAAAGCTTAGCTGATATTTGGTTACCTTGCCACGCAACAAATGCAACATGTGTGTAGCATACATTGTATGCAGAAACATTTGAACAACTCTTAATAAACCAAATGAGCTCCCAGAAGTGAAACAGAATGAATGGAAGGTATAGGTAAGAAATAAAATAGCCAAAGGCTACGCAGCCAGGTGTCTTGGGGAAGTATAAGAATCATCACATGTCCTTAATGGAATCAACCCATACAGAATACTGTATGTGCAACTATACACAGCAAGACTGTGTTTCCATCAAGGGACTGAGATGACATCATAGAGACCTGGAGATGAAAACACAGTACTTGTTGTGTTTGGTTGTCCATACACTGTGTTATATAGTATATGTTTCAAGAAATATGCTGTTTCACAAATAAAAGACAGAATGCAGATTGATAAGATCAGATTGGCAGTATGCTTGCGACCCCCCCAATCCTGACTGACTTTAAAATATGAATATGTCAACTTTTGAAACCAACCATGGAAACATTTAACATTGTACTGCAGCTCCTGTTAGTGTTTGTCAGTTCATGTATAAGTGCATAGCAATTCACAGAGCTTGCTGCTTGTGACCCCTCCCATCCTGACTGACTTTGAAAACGTAAAATGTACTTTTTTTTTTGATTACTGTGTGCAATGCAAGATTCATTAGAAAGCATAATTGAGTTACTGAGTTGCAAATGCTATTTTCTGCAAACTTATTTATAACTTTTCAAAATTTGAAACAAAAATAGAGCATGTGAAAGGACACTGCATTTCCTATTCATGTTCATCACAGTTCACCAATCCAGTAGTGAGAGACGAGGGATTGGCTTTCAGTGTGAATGCATGACAGTTCATGTAGCTACTGCTTGCAACCCCCACCACACCCCACCACCTCATACTGATTGACTTTAAAATATGAACATGTCAAGCTTTGAAACAAACCATAGAAACGTTTAACGTTATACTGCAGCTCCTCTTAGTGTTTGTCAGTTCATTATGGTTCACCAATTCTGCAGTGAGAGAGCGAGAGAGAGAGAGAGAGAGAGAGAGAGAGAAAACAGCTTTCAGTACAACTGCATGACAGTTCTCGGAGCTTGCTGCTTGCAACCCCCCCCCCATCCTGACTGACATTTAAATTGTAAAATGCACTTTTTTTGTTATTTCTGTGCTCACTCACCCTCTCTCACTCGCTCATTCCGTTTCTGCCGGCGCTGCAGGCTGGCCTTTTGTACTGGGCTCCTGTCTGCGTTGCCGCCTTTTTCTGCCCACAAAGAAATCTGCAGCAGTCACGATACAGCTCCGTTGAGCTTGCTCACTCCCCCTCTCTCACTCACTGGTTGTGTTTCTCCTGGCATGGCAGGCTGCCCTTTTTGTACTGGGCCCCTGCCTCTGTTGGCACCTGTTTCTGCCCACAAAGAAATCTGCAACAGTCCCGACAGGGCTCCGTTGAGCTCACTCACTCCCCCTCTCTCACTCGCTCATTCCATTTCTGCAGGCTGCCCTTTTGTACTGGGTTCCTGCCTGCGTTGCCACCTTTTTCTGCCCACAAAGAAATCTGCAGCAGTCATGCTAGAGCTCCGTTGAGTTCGCTCACTCCCCCTCTCTCACTCGCTTGTTCTGTTTCTCCCACTGCTGCAGGCTGCCCTTTTGTACTGGGCCCTTGCATGCATTGCTGCCTTTTTCTGCCCACAAAGAAATCTGCAGCAGTCCCAACAGAGCTCCGTTGAGTTAACTCACTCCCCCTTTCTCACTCGCTCGTTCTGTGTCTCCTGGCACTGCAGGCTGCCCTTTTGTACTGGGCTTCTGCCTGCATTGGTGTCTTTTTCTGCCCACAAAGAAATCTGCAGCAGTCCCAACACAGGTCTGTTGAGCTTGCTCACTCCCCCTCTCTCACTCACTCATTCCGTTTCTGCCGGTGTTGCAGGCTGGCCTTTTGTACTGGGCTCCTGCCTGTCTTGCTGACTTTTTCTGCCCACAAAGAAATCCGCAGCAGTCATGACAGAGCTAACATACTAACATACTAACATACTATTTGCCAGCAGATTAGGCCTTACGGTCTATCGAGTCTGCTCGAACCTAGATCGTTAATTGGGTGCTGAGACCCTCCCATCCCTTGTTCTCTAGAAACCCCTATCATCCATCCCCACCCCCTCGGGACAGGCCATCATCTGATACATCCACTTTCTGTGTCTGTCCCAACCTCTCTTGAAGCCCTCCACTGTGGATCTCTGAACCAGCTCACCAGGCAGTGCATTCCAAGGGTCCACCACCCTCTCGGTGAAAAACCTCCTCCTCTTTTCCCCCCTCACCCTTCCACCTTCCAACTTCAAACCATGCCCTCTGGTGATACCTCCCTGCTTTAGCCTAAAGATCCCCTCCATGTTTACCCTATTTATTCCCTTGAAGTACTTGAAGACCTCAATCATGTCCCCCCTGTCTCTCCTCTCCTCCAATGAAAACAGGCAGAGCTCCTCAAGTCTGTCCTCATAAGTCAAATCCCCTAGCCCTCGTATCATCTTTGTTGCCCTCCTCTGTACCCTCTCCAGGAGCTGTAGGTCCCTCTTCAAATGTGGTCTCCAGTACTGTACACAGTACTCAAGGTATGGTCTAACCAGTCCATTGTACAGAGGCAGAATCACTTCCTTGCTCCTAGAGCTCTGTTGAGCTTGCTCACTCCCCCTCTCTCACTTGCTCATTGTGTTTCTCCCAGTGTTGCAGGCTGCCCTTTTGTACTGGGCTCCTGCCTGTGCTGGCATCTTTTTCTGCCCACAAAGAAATCTGCAGCTGTCCCGACAGAGCTCTGTTGAGGTCGCTCACTCCCCCTGTCTCACTCGCTCATTCTGTTTCTCCTGGTGCTGCAGGCTGCCCTTTTGTACTGGGCTCCTGCCTCTGTTGGCATCTTTTTCTGCCCACAAAGAAATCTGCAGTAGTCCTGAGAGAGCTCTGTTGACGTTGCTCGCTCTTACTCCCCCTCTCTCACTCGCTCATTCTGTTTCTCACATCGCTGCAGTCTGCCCTTTTGTACTGGGCCCTTGTGTGCATTGTTGCCCTTTTCTGCCCACAAAGAAATCTGCAGCAGTCCCAACAGAGCTCCGTTGAGCTCACTCACTCCCCCTCCCTCACTCGCTCGTTCTGTGTCTCCCGGCGCTGCAGGCTGCCCTTTTGTACTGGGTTCCTGCCTGCGTTGGCACCTTTTCCTGCCCACAAAGAAATCCGCAGCAGTCCAGACAGAGCTCTGTTGAGCTCGGTCACTTCCCCTCTCTCACTTGCTCGATCCTAATCTGTCCCAAACACTGATTTCATACAGGGCCTTTGGTATTCTGCGCTGGAAGGGCAAATACACATTTCGGCCAGAATGTGAAAAATGACAGCTGTACTGTTCATAAGGAGGTGTGAAAAAATGCCAGTGTTGAAAATCTGGCATGAAAATATTACTTATTTGTGAAGTTACAAGGGTGCGTGGAAACTGCACAATGCACGCTCGTAACACAGTCATTTTATGGAGTTTCATCACAAAATTTTCAACATAGGCATTTTAGGACCTCTGCTCATGAACAGTGTCAGTGTGATTTTATTAATGTGTCCCAAACACTGATTTCCTACAGTGACCACGCTATTGTGCCCTGGAAGAGCGAAAACACATTTTGGGCAGGATGTGAAAAATTACAGCTGCACTGTTCATAAGGAGGTG
This sequence comes from Neoceratodus forsteri, assembly GCA_016271365.2. Classification (NCBI taxonomy): domain Eukaryota; kingdom Metazoa; phylum Chordata; order Ceratodontiformes; family Ceratodontidae; genus Neoceratodus; species Neoceratodus forsteri. The sequence continues at coordinate 226,880,724 of CM057449.1, read as the reverse complement.
TGGAAAAATGGCAATGTTGAAAATCTGGAGTGAAAATATTGCAAAGTTGGGAAGGTACGAGCATGCATGGAAACTGCGCAACGCATGCTCATAACACACTCATTTTATGGACTTTCATCACCAAATTTTCAACATAGGCATTTTAGGATCTGACACGGAACCTTTGTAAAAGAGCCTTGGCTCAAAGGTATTTAATTCCTAGAATACAATAAATAAATAATAAAAAAAAAAAAATTAAGGATCTCTGCTAATGAACAGTGTCACTGTCATTTTCATAATGTGTTCTGAACACTGATTTCCCACAGCGACTGCGCTATTCGGCGCCGGAACTGCGAAAACATTTCGGCCAGGATGTGAAAAATGACAGTTGTACTGTTCATAACGAGGTGCAGAACAATGGCAATGTTGAAAATCTGGAGTGAAAATTTTGCACAAAGGGGGACTGAGTCGAGGGCAATTGGGCACCCGCCGACTCGTTAGCGTTTTTGTGGGAGGAGGCATTATGCCGACGAGTGGGCTCTATCAGCAAATCAAAGTGGAAGGACATAAGCCAACGGGAGTGGGCTTCCCAGTAACTTAAACTCAGACGGCACTGAAGCCAACGGGATTGGGGGGCCTCTGCCGGCAAACAAACTGCTCAGGGGCGATGCTGCGATTGGGCACCCCTCGGTGGGGTTAATTATTGTATGGAACACGGTGGCAAGTCGCCACCATGTTCACAAACAATATTATGCTACGCAACGTTCCGCCCAACAATGATGGGTTGCTGCCTCATTGCAGCGGAATGGCTGACGCTGCAATAACGAGGCAGCCCCTGATTACAGCGGCTGAACTGTTTCAAGGTGGTGGCACGCTGGCTGAACTAGTGTCAGCAGCAGCAGCATGCCACAGCATTGGGGAAAGTGGGCCAAGCCTTTAAAGGCTATGGGGGCATTGGCCACAACACTGCCGTGCCTCCACAACCTGCTTCTGGCAAGCTGCCGCAATATATTTCTTGCGCATGCGCGCAATCAACATAAAAAGGGCATATCATGGCCTGTTCAATGTTTGATGTCCAAAGCCCATTAAGGCTATTTTTTTTTTTTTTTTTACTTTCTATTTTTACCTCCTCCCCTGCACCAGAACCCCACTCTGTCGGGAGACGCTCAAATGCCACCCTGCTTCGCCTCCTTACCTGGTTCTGCGGCAGACCTCCATGGAGTCGTGGCTATACCCCCAGGTGGGTACAAGGTGGGTCCAGAATACCCCAATGCTTCTTGTTTCATCGGGCCCCCATCAGTCCAGGTAGGAAGGAGCCATTAAGGTCTGCAGAGGCACTCCTTCCCCTCGGTGTTCCGGTGTTGTTTTTCCAGTGTTCTGTGAGCGTCGGATGAGCCCCTGATGTCAAGGTGCATAGTGCCAACATCCGTGACATCCTTCCTTTTTCTTGTCTCTGTGCATGCTGTACTCCGGACCTCCGCCTGGGGCCAGTCTTGCACCGGGACCATATCTCCTCTCCCTCCCTGGAGAAGGCGAGCTGTCCTGAGGATGCTCAAGCTTTCTCCCCCCGGCTGGCCCTCCAGCTCCCGGGCTTGTTCCCGAACCCTGGTCACTGGCTTCGCAAGTGGAAATCCAACCACTGCGCCGGCAGGCCGGCCATTAAGGCTATTTAATTGACCCAGACATATCTCCTCCACGTCACTGTGGTATCACATACCCTTGATGTTAATGCAAGTGCATTGCTCCGAGATCCACAGCAGGTCCTCTATTGTACAAGGCAATGGGGGCATCTACTGGGACAGTAATCCCATATGCTTGCATTGGCTATATAGGACTATGCAGCAGATCGGGTCCCATTGGACAGTGTAGACACAACAGGGACACACAGGTACGTTTCACATTCCCTCAGAATCAGTAACCCCAAAGTACAAAAAGAAAGTATTTTTTCACAGAGAAGGTTGAGGAAGCATGGAACAGCCTTTCTGAGGAGGTTGTGGAGTCAGGAACAGTGGGAGAATTCAAGAATGCATGGGACAGGCATAAGACAATTCTAGTGGGGGGTAGGAGGAAGTAAGCTGTTGATTAACTAGAATCTGCAGCTTATCCATCAGGTAGGGAAATGGGCAGACTAGGTGGGCCAAGCAGTCCTTATCTGCTGTCAAATTTTGTTTCAATGTTTCTGTATACAGTATCATGGAAACATTACCGCACACAAGATATTGCAGTAACCATACTGTACATTCAGCCTGCTGTACACACCTGGCTGTGGATTAGTGCCACCGTGCCACTGTCCACCATAGCACTGAGCTGCTACAGCAACCTGGGCTGTCTCCGAGACAGGTTATTAAACCTGTGCCAGAACTGGTCCCAGGTCCAGAACATACCAGTGTGCCGTGCCATGCACTTCCATACATATGCCCAGATTTCACACCTCAGCCTGTCTGCTGTTTCTGCCCCTTCACCCAGAATCTGATGCTCCCTAGTGACCCACCAGGTCCTCCCAGTCGGCCCGCTCTGTGGCTGACCAGTGGGTGTCTCTCTGGTGCACAGCCCTCCTTCTCCTGTCTACCGTTGTGTTCTCGTCCCTAGCACCAGCACTCGCATTCAGCTAGGGGCACATCCCTGACTCTGTGGGTTTATCCTGGCATTAGTGCAGCACATTTCACCGATAGTGCTGTGCTAACATTGAATAGCATAACACTCTGCATGCTTTCGGTTGGGGGCATGGTCTGTCCACATGTGGCAGAAACTGAGTCACACATGTGCATTGTGCACATGTGGTGTACCGTGCTGCATATGCACAATATCATAGCACGACATCATAGCATACATGCTTTCACAGCACTGTGACATCAACTAAGGCATCTGACGTCATGTGTGTGCCGAATGGGGGATGTTGCACTATTGCAGTGCTAGCACTATCGCAACTTGTGATATTCAAACAGTGTATGCAAATTAGCTAATTTCACAGTCAGGGGGCAACATCCACATTTACATGTTATTACTGGATTGTATTAATTCATTTACATGCAGACTGCACCTGGATCACATAAAAGGAGCAAAGGTCTCTAATCATATTCCACAGAGGTTCTACAGTTGACTAGAGAAAAGTGTATTGTGGAATGGCCAACAATAGGGACATGGGTGATCATAGCACTGTGTTCATGCTATATCAGGACTAGACTATTGCTATATCTGCACATGGCCAAGGGCTGTGTTAGGGTGGCAGCTAGCTGTGTGTTGAGCCAGCCATGTAGGAACGCTGGCCTGCATGCCATTGTACCTTTGCTCTGTACTTTGCTGTGTGTATACAATGCTCAGTACTGTTCATCTTCACCATTTCCAACAGGTACCATGATGGATGCTCAAAGACAGAGAAAGCATAAGCTTTCAGAGGAAAACGTGTTGGCCCTGGCCCCGGCCTGCGTGGCCAATAAGAGCCTAATGAGCAAGAGAAGGAGGACGAGAAATGAAAAAAATGCCTAAGCCCAGATCACAGAAGCTGTAACCGTCGGGGTGGAAGAGGCCAGACACTCAAGAAGGTTAGGAAGTGGCTCATGGACCACAACAGAAGAATAAAAGTGGTCATAGCTCAGATCTGTGAAAACCTCCAGGCCACAGTCGGTGGCCCCAGTAGTTTGGTGCCCCAAACCCCTGTAGAGGAGGGATGGCTGCAACTTTGCAACAGGTGAAAGTGACTGGCATGCCAGGAGCTGACTTCTAGCGCCAGGTTAGTCCAGCACAAAAAATGTAAGTGACCATGTAAGCCCCATCACATTGAGCTTAAGTGTGTACATACATCAGTGGTGTTGCAGTTTACATGCCTGTGATGGGGGGAGGGGGGAAGACAATATGGGCCTCAGCTGGATGAGAAAAGTGTGCAGGCACACAATTTACTGCATAGATCTATGGACTGCGTACACACATCCTACCATAGCTCTATGTATGCAACCAGCATGGTCCATGGAACACCACAAATGTGGGACATCACTCCTGCATGCCCTGTCTGTAATAGTATACCACTATGCTAACCTGGATAAGCCTACCATGATGCCTTGACACTTCCATGTGTTGCCTCCTCTGTTGGGATTTTGGCCACTTTCTGCTCGCTACAGCTCCTTGCATTTATCATCTATCTGAATAGAGTATTTGTGATACTGCAGGTATACGTAGGAGGCATATACCAGAGCTAGCGTATGACATTTGCATATAATAATATTAACATGTGTGGGTGAGAGGATCTACTCTAAGAAGGACAAAGGGAACAGAGGATGGTTCTTGGATTGTGTCACACTGGGTCCTCCACTATTATTTTTCCACACTGGCTACAGTATATGCTTCACAGGTGGGCAACCAATACCCCTGTCTGCCCCTCCTGTTGGAGGTGTTACACAATGGGTGTAGGCCACGTGCTGGTATCCAGATATCCTTATTGTGGGGCATCTGTGGTGTAATCACCTACTGTGCCACATGTGTGTCATATACTGTGTGATCACTGGTAATGGGGTGTGTCTGATGTGTAGAGCACTGGGGCCATATGGGGGCATATGGGCATTGCACTAAATGGATGGTACGTGCCGTGATACACAGTACACTGGACCTGCATGCTGCCATAGTTGGCACACAGGTATGTACATGCTCACAATATCACTGTCTTGTCTTGACAGCCCAGTCTTTGGTGGTGGACATTGTCCTGGAGGATGCCCTGTGCTCATCGCACCAGCAACTGCCCCTGAATCCCACCCATGCTGGGGCCAACACACTCAGCAGCAGGGAGAAGCATGACCATGATGAGGCCTACATGGAGGCGTGGATGACAGAGGGATCCAGTTTGGACTGGAAGGAGTTGTTCATCCGTACTGGTCCCCCTATTGATGGGGCTCAGCCACCCCCAGCATGGCCATCATCTTGTTGCCCTCTGCCTCTGCCCCTGGCACAGTCACTGCTGTGCCATCCCAGGACACTGACCCCTGGCACAGCTATCACCTGCCACCTCAGGACCCTGCCCTGACATGGTCACTGCTGTGTCTTCCCAGACCAATTCCATCATCCCAGGACCTAGGAACCCTGAGCAGTACTGACCACAGTGTAACCCTGGTTCACAAAATGGGCCATGGTGCAGACTGACCCTGTCCCCCAGGACTGTCCATACCAACAGCAGGAGGCCACCAACAGGCAGTTGCTAACGTCCACCATGGGGGCATGCTGCAGGACCATGAACAGTGTGCAGAAGCTCACCATGCACAGCACATGGCAGCCTTGGGTGGACTGCAGTGGTCCATGTCTGTCAGCATGGATACTGGCTTCGAAGACTGGAGCAGTTCTTTGTGGCTGTCTTGGATGGGGTGTCCACTGCCATGCTGGAGGCTGAAGTCATGGTCTCTGGCACATCAGGTACCAGTCGCAGCATTGGCCATTCCAGTGGGGGGAGTGTCAACCTATGGCAGACTCCTTGGCATCAGACCACCCCCGCAATGCAGGCAGCCAGACACCCAGCACACCCTGAACACCCAGGACACCTTGCCTGCCAATACATCATGGCACAGTGCTGTACACACTTGGTCATGGCCTGCTCCTCAGAGGGGTCAGTACCTTACAGGGTCATGACAATGGGCAGCTCACACCATCCCCACACCTGTCACCCATTAAGTTGATGATGACTCCCCGCTACTGTCTCGGATACAGTGCTAGCACAATGTCCATTTTTTTTGGTGATAGCATGGGTACACCTATGGTGCCTGTGTCCCCCGAGCCCTAACCCAAATGTGCCACCTCATGTCCCCCCTCACAATACCCATGTTCTTCCCCCCAGATGGCCTGTTATTTTGTTTATCCTCCCTTGTGACTCCCCTGCTGGTTAGGCTGTTATTTATTTCATGTCCCTTTATACCACCCTACCTGGTTGGCTTACTATTTTTTCAATCCCCCTTGTAGAACACCCCCACCTGGATGGATTGCTATTTCTTTTCATTCCTCCTCTGCCTGGATGGCTTGCTGTTTCTTTTCACCCCCTCCCCACCCCTCGCCTGGCTGGCTTGTTATTTCTGTTAATCCCTGTTATGTTTCGCACTTTATGATTTTTGAATACATTTTGTTGAAACACTACAGTCTCCTGTGTGCTCTGCACTAACTGTCTGGGTCTTAAGAGATCTGTGATGAGGTGGTCTCTATACTCCCATGACCTTTTGGCCATCTTGGAGTTATGCCTGTCGAGCTGCTCCTGCATCCCCCAGTTCACTGGCTCTGTGTTTGCTGCAGTGTTTCCCTCTGGGTCCAGCAAGCATATCCCGTGGTTGAGTGCCATGTTGTGTAGTATGCAACAGGCAAAGAATTTGGCACAGGCCTTCTGAGGGGTGTTTTGCTGGGTACCACTTGATTAGTCATGACACCTGAACCGCATCTTGAACATGCCAAAGACCCATTTGATGACACGTGTAGCAATGTGTGTCATGTGGAACTTGTCCTCTGCAGTGGATATGGAGTGTAGGACAGATGTTAGGTGCCAGGGACACAGGGGACATGCACTGTCCCCTGTGTAGGTAAATGGCATGGGTTAGTGACAATAGTGGCAGCTGGGGGGGAGGCCTAGGTGGTATACTCACCGACAAGGTGCCCACTGTGTGTATCTCTGCCTTTAAACCTCTGGTACAGGATGGAATTATGTCAGATGAAGGCATTGTGGGCACTGCTGGGGTACCGTGCCAGGACATTGATGATTGTCCCTATTGCACCGCACACCACCTGACAGTTGATGGAATGGAAGCCCTATCTATTCACGTAGGCCTTCACCCAAACACCTGTGGGTGCACAGACAAACTTGGGTGCAGTCAGTTACACCCAGTATGGCCAGTAGGTGCACAGCTCAATAGAACTGATGCATGGTTGCTGTTCGATCTGCTGCTGAGGGGGGGAGATATGATGAACTCCACAGCATGAGCCAGCAGATCATCTAGGAACTGACCCAACAGGTGGAAAGTGACAGGCTGTGTCATAGCGGTGGTGTCACCCACTGGTATCTGGGACATTCTGGTAGCAAGAAAACACAGTGCTGCTGTCACCTTGAGCTCTATAGACATTGCATGGCTGTGGTGGATGTCTGTTCGAAGCTGGCCCTGCAACAGCTCAGATGGTTACTTGAGCATGGTCCTGTTGAGCTGGTACCAACCCATGATTGGTCGTCCCTGAGGATATTAAATGTGACTCGTGGACGGTACTGTCTGTTTGCAGTGTAGTACCTCTCGGGCGGCACTGTGGCTCAGAGGGGCATTGATCTGCTCCTCATTTTTCATGACTGGTTCTATCAGGTACACAATGTGTGACATTCTGTATTTGGGTGTTTGTGTGCTGTAGTGCCTCTCCCCACCTCTTGGGTTTGCCCCTGTTTAAGACCTGCTTTTTATTGTCTTTATTTTGTGCTGCACTAAGTCACAATAAATGCCACTAGTGCAGGGCTAAACTAGAATATACCACTGCACTGAATCTTCACATCACAAGCCCCCTTTTTAGCAGTGCATGTGGGTCTGTTCATGAGATAGGGTTACCAAAGTGTGACATAAGGGTTATTTTTTCAAACCCACAGTAGAGTAATTTTACTAAGCTTTTCTGAACACTCTGACCCTAAGGCGAAAAAGTACTCATGTAGTTAGATAATGCTACAACAGAAAATTGAGATTCCAGAAATGCTGTGCGGTGCTGCAACAGTAGACACAAACTGTGTGGTGCATACAACAGTGGACACCAAACAGTGTAGTGTGTGCAACAGTGAACACCAAACCAGTATATTTCTCATCATCTAATCATTATAATCCTGCAAACATTTTAGCAAACATTATGTAATTACAGTATTTACATATTTGCCCATTTATAGATGTTTAAAGATGCAATTCCCCAATCAAAAAATCATTTTTAATTCAAAGATTTTAATTTTTTCACATGGTCTTGTAATGTTCTGTACTGTTCCCCCAATTCCACCAAACAAACTGAGACACACAGATGCTTACACCACGTGATGGTAAGTAGAGCAGCACACAAGGTTGCGCTACACAAAGTTGAGTTGAGCAGACAAGAAAGCATACAACAAAATTGGGGATCGGTATATCGGTACCATGCAAACATTGGTGCCACACCCCACATGGCAGCAAACAAAATGGTGGCATGTTGTTACTTTCAAGATGGTGGCACACCCTCAGTTGCCAGCAAACAAAATGGTGACACACCCTCACTTTCCCTGCAGACAAAATGGTTGAACGCACTCAATAGCTTACAGACCACAAGAAAAAAAATACACCACCAAACACCATACATAATTTCCAAACATTCCAAACAATCACAGGGCAACAACGATGTCAAAGGTCACCTGATGATGCATCTCTCCATGTGCGTATTTCCAGCCACCCCACCCAAGACAAAGGGAGGACCATGTGCATAATGGCCGCCCTTGCTGAACAAACACACTGGAAAATGCATTGACTGAAACCACAACTTTTTTAGTCTTTTTTTTTTTTTTACTGTTATACTCACTGCACATGCCCTCCCCGCAAACGGCAAAGGCCCAGATAATCGAACCCAAAAACAACATGTAATGCTTCCAGATAATGCATCTTGCCATGCGTGTTTGTCAAGCTACCCTACCAAAGATGAAGGACCTTGTGCACTGTGGCCACCCCTTGACGAGAAAACACGCTGAAAAATGCTTGGCCTGTAAACAAATGTTTTGCAGTTAATGAAATACACATGGTCCCCCAGCACACCACAAGTAAGTGGTAGAAAACAACAATATAGGCCTTTAGACAATGCCTTTCCACATGCAATGGTCCAGCCATTGCACCCAAGACAAAGGCAGGACCGTGAGCACAGTGGCCACCCCTTGCTGAACAAACTTACTGAAAAGTGCATCATCTGTAACCAGAAACATATACTAAAAGGCACACAAATGCACATGAACCCCCCGCCTCCCTGCAAATCACAAGAAAGCTGTCTAAAACAAGTGAAGGCCTTCAGACAATGTATCTTTCTTTGTGAGCTTGTATAGCCAGCCCAAGACAAAGGCAGGACTGTGTGCACAGTGGCCGCGCCTTGCTGAACAAACACACTGGAAAGTGCATTGCCTGGAACCCACAATTTTATTTTAATTTTTGTAAGTGACACAAATACACATGAAACAACCCCCACCCCCGAAGCCAATGCACAAAAAAAAACAGTCAAAAACAAGGCCTACAGACAATGCTTTCTGAAATGCAATTGTTCAGCCACCCGACCAAAGACAAAGGCAGGACACTGTGCACAATAGCCACAGTACATCCCCCCCAAAAAACACACTGGAAAACATTACCTACACTCTAATTTTTATACAAGTCAGTGACACAGACACCCCCCCACACACACACACACGCACCAATGTACAATAAGAAGACAAAAAGAACATTCAGGAACTCCAGCGAGATTCCTTGTGCAGTCTAACTACTACACCCAAGACAAACGAATCACCACCCAGCAATAAAACTAGAAATGCATTATCTGATGATCACAATGCTGACTTTAAAAATACACAAACTATCCGCAAGACAATGGTTCACATTTCTGCACCCCTTCATACAATGGGCGGTCAAGCAGGATGGCCCTTGTAACTAGCACGGTGAGCAATGCATGGAGCAAAAACCTTAAAAGCACTTGACGTAATTACCAAAGTACAACATGTTGAGTACAGAACACATTAGTGGGCCAAATATGTCTAGTTCATAAGGACCATTAAAAGACACAGAAAAGTGTTGGAGGTCACCTCCACAGGGCTCCTAGATAGTAATTACAAAGAAAAAGTACCTAGGGAGAGTGTTTCCTACTGGTGGTATGGGTTTGATTCCCGTTGGGCCACACTTTTCAAGTTTCTATCATCATTCAGCTAAGGTCATAAAAAAAACATTAAAATTGTCTAAAATGCATCAATGGTGGAACAGAGCTTCCCTTTAACTCAAAAAACTTCCTGGATGGACTATGGGATGCTTGGACTGAGCTGCATATGGGTAGCATTCAACAGGAGAGCAAGTAAGCAAAAAAACAACAAAGATAGGAGCATGTATTCCCATGCTTGCAAGTTAATGTTTATTACATAACTGAAGCACTGCAAAAACTCAGGACATTTCTTGTAAGTCACTATTTCAACCCCAAGTACAAACAGATGCATGTGCCCGAATAAAAGTCCTAAAACTGCCTAAACTAAGCTGTAAATGTACAATACCCAAGAAAACCTACCTCAGATTGTCTTCAAAGCTCTAAGACTGCAGTACAAACTGGCTGCAGCACTCCCAGTTTTAGGATGGCTTATTCATTACAGGACGCACATTGCTGGTGTGCTGTGTGGCACAGCAACAATAAGACTGTCAGTGGATACAAGCCCTCTCTTCTTCCTGAGAAACAACCAGAGGGGTTTCCAATGATAAATGTTCGGCTGTCAAAGCCTGAATTCATGCATGCCTGCTTCTGATGCACTCCCTGGAACTACCAGGTGTAAATCACCTTGGACTGTGGACACATGTCAGCAGTGGTGCAGACACATCTGGGGCAGTGGACTCAGAACTGGCCTTGGAGAAAGAAATTCACATAAATGGAGTGGAAAGAGGATTTCCAATCTGTAGCATGACGCAGCTCAGTAGAGACAGCATTAATTAAGCACACCTGCAAAAAACACTTTACGGGAGGCTTGTCTGAAAGTTTTTGGGGACATGTAATAAAGTTCATTTATGGGACCCCACATGTTGCATGCGCCACAAAAACTTTGAGAGAGCGTGAAATACAATGGCACATAATAATCACACTGCTGTGCTACTTAAATTACACATACAACATCAGGTATGGTTTTAAAAATATTTTATTGAATTCCAAGACAAACAAGCCAGCAGAAAAGCACCACTACAGTATGTGTTTTTCTATGTCACATTGATATGGTGTAAAAACATGGCATTTGGGAATAAAAAAGTGTGAAAAATACATAATTAATTAACCTTAAGTTCTCATGTTATGTTACTTATCACTACTTGTGGTGCTCTTACAAATTAAATATTTACTATCATAGTGGGTGTTTTTACTTTTGTTAAATCAAGGACTGAATAGTGACATCACATTGGTAACCCCATTCTGTGTAAAGACTCATCATTAATTTTGCAGTCAGGTGCTAGTGTACCTAACAGGTGCAGCACAAACATCTGAATTCAACATTCCTACAGAAACCTCAGACTGAGCTGGTGCAATCTGATTGCACCAGTCACAAAACTTTTGAATATGGGGGCCTAATAGGATGGGGGTAGGGGCCGCTCAGAGGTAATGTAAGGAAGTATTTTTTCACAGAGAGGGTTGTGGATGCATGGAACGGCCTTCCGGAGGAGGTTGTGGAGTCAAAAACAGTGGTTGAATTCAAGCATGCATGGGACAGTCATAAGGCAATTCTAGGGGGTTGGGGTAGAAAGAAGTAGGCTGCTGGTTAACTAGGATCTGCAGCTTATCCATTAGGTGGGGAAGTGGGCAGACTGGGTTGGCCAAGCGGTGCTTATCGGCCGTAAAATTCTATGTTTCTATGTTTCTATTACACACAAAATCCTTAGGCAAGGACCTGTTTTCCTAGGATCTAGAGTCATATGTACAAATATACAGTACTGACTTACATATATGTTATATTAATGAATACACCGTACAAATAATTAATTTACAGGTAAGCATACAAGGCATAAAAGAAATACACTGTTAGGAAGTAGACCAACATTAGAAGCAGTTACAAGTACTGGAAGCAATAAGCACATTCATTAGCTGGATTTTAAAGGAGAAGATGGAGTCACACCCTCTTAATGAGTCAGAAGAGGCATTCCAGGAATTGGCAATCTAAAGGAGAATGAGTTTTGACCCAGTGCAGGTTTCCTGTGTGGTAATAATTGTGAGTTACATGCCATGCCTCTAAAAGAGTATTTATTGTTGATGAAAGTAACCCAAGAAGTGCTTTTTATGTTGATTGCGCGAATGCGCAAGAAACATGTTGCAGCAGCTTTCTCCACAAGCAGGTTGTGGAGGCGTGGCACTGTTGTGCTCAATGCCCCCACAGCCTGCAAAGGCTTGTCCCCCATCCCCCAATGCCGTGGCACACTGCTGCTGACAGTAGTTCAGCCAGCGTGCCACAACCTTCTAAAAATCAGTCGCTGCAAACAGGGGTCGCCTCATCATTGCAGCGTCAGCCATCCGCTGCAATGAGGGAATGACCCATCATTGCAGGGTGGGATGTAGGATCCCTGGTATTGTTTGTGAACATGGCGGCAGCTTGCCACCGTATTCACAAACAATATTTACCACCCCAACATGTTTATTTGCCGATGAGGGAGCCCACTCCCCATCAGCATAATGTAACCCCCCCCAGGTTTTATTGTCTGCCGATGGGGTGCCCAATCCCCATTGGCAGAAAACTTTTGTTGTTTGCTGATGTGGGTGCCCAATCCCCATCGGCAGAAAGGAATTCCCCGCCCTTTTGTTGTTTGCGATGGGGTGCCCAATCCCCGTCGGCTACAGCTGCCCCCCAAAAGCAAGACTCGGTGGCACACTAGAACCCACACCAGTGTGCCACATGCCCCTGAAAAGTTAAAAACAGTCCCATGACATTTTTTTTTTTTACCCGAAAAAAAGGAAACGGTCCCTCGTAGTCTCCCGGCTCCCCTCCCACAACCCGCTCTCACCCACTGTGCACCCTGCCTCCCCACAACCCCCCTCACCCCATACTTACCTCCAGAGCTTGGCATGACAATCTTTGGTGGATTGGGAACACGTCTGCACTCTTCAAAGCCGACCAAGAAATGAGCTGTATAATGTAATAAATAGGGTTTTTTCAACTATAGTGCATATCTCGGACATTTTTGGGAATTTTTTTCTCCAAATTTTCAACATGGGGTTTTTGGGACTCCTCCTCATGAATTCTTGAACTGTCATGGCGTTAATCGGCCCCTGAAAGGTGGGTTCGCAGTCACTGCACGGAATAAAACCCTTCGGGGCCGATTAACAAAATGACAGTGCCAGTGTTCATGAGGTGGGCTCTCAAAAAGCTGATGTTGCAAATTTGGTGGAAAAAAAATCCAAAAAATTACTGTTTTATGAGCGTGCGTTGCGCAGTTGCTACTCATGATCATAACTTCATGAATTTGCAATATTTTCACGCTACATTTTCAACATTGGCATTTTGTCACACCTCCTTGTGAGCAGTACAGCTGTCATTGTTCACATCCTGGCCGAAATGTGTTTTTGCACTTCCGGCACAGAATAGCGCAGTCGCTGTGGAAAATCAGTGTTCAGGACAGATTAAGAAAATGACAGTGACACTGTTCATGAGTAGAGGTCCTAAAATGCCTATGTTGAAAATTTGGTAACGATACTTCATAAAATGACTGTGTTACAAGTGTGCGTTACGCAGTTGACACGCATGCTCGAAACTTTGTGAATTTATAATATTTTCATTCCAGATGTTCAACATTGCCATTTTCCCAGACCTACTTATGAACAGTACAGCTGTCATTTTTCCCATCATGGCTGACATGTGTTTTCGCACTTCCGGTGCAGAATAGAGCGGTCGCTGTCGGAAATCACTGTTTGGGACAGATTAAGAACATTACAATGATACTGTTTATGAGCAGAGGTCCTAAAATACCTACTTTGAAAATTTGGTGATGATAGCCCATCAATTGACTGTGTTACAAGTGTGCGTTGCCCATGTTCCATGCATCCTTGTAACTTCGCAGATCTGTAATATTGTCACACCAGATTTTCAGCAGTGGCATTTTTTCACATCCTGACCGAAATGTGTTTTCGCAGTTCCACACAGAATAACGTGGTCACTGTGGGAAATCAGTGTTCGGGACAGATTAAGAAAATGACAGTGGCACTGTTCAAGAGCAGAGGTCCTAAAATCCCTATGTTGAATATTTGGTGACGAAACTCCATAACATGACTGTGTTACAAGCATGCGTTGAACTGTTTCCATGCACCCTTGTAACTTCGCAAATTTGTAATATTGTCATGCCACATTTTCAACAGTGGCATTTTTTCACACCTCCTTATGAACACTAGAGCTGTCATTTTTCACATCCTGGCTAAAATATGTTTTTGCTCTCCTGCCGAACAATAGCACAGTCACTCTGGGAAATCACTGTTTAGGACAGATTAAGATCAACTGAGTGGGGGGGGAAGGGAGTGACCAAGCTCAACTGAGCTCTGTCGGGACTGCTGTGTATTTCTTTGTGGGCAGACAAAGGCCCCAACGCAAGAGCCCTGTACAAAAGGGCAGCATGCAGCACTGGGAGAAACAGAATGAGAGAGCGAGTGAGGGAGGGGGAGTGAGCGAAAATAACTGAAGCGCTGTCAGGACTGCTGCAGATTTCTTTGTCGGCAGAAAAAGGTGTCAGTGCAGGCAGGGGCCCAGTACAAAAGGCCAGCCTGCAGTGGTGGGAAAAACAGTACGAGCGAGTGAGACAGGGGGACTTAGTGAGCTCAACAGAGCTCTGTCAGGACTGCTGCGGATTTCTTTGTGGGCAGAAAAAGGTGCCAATGCAGGCAAGAGCCCCGTACAAAAGGGCAGCTTGCAGCGCCAGGACAGACAGAATGAACGGATGAGAGAGGGAGACTGAGTGACCTCAATAGAGCCCTGTTGGGACAGCTGCAGATTTCTCTGTGGACAGACAAAGGTGCCAATGCAGCCAGGAGCCCCATACAAAAGCGCAGTCTGCAGCGCCAAGAGAAACAGAATGAGCAAGTGGCAAGAGTGGTAGTGAGCGAGCTCAACGGAGCTCTATTGTGACTGCTGTGGATTTCTTTGTGGGCAGAAAATGCAGCAATGCAGGCAGAAGCCCAGTACAAAAGGCCAGCTTGCAGAGCTGGCAGAAACGGAATGCGTGAGGGACAGAGGGGGAGTGAGCGAGCTCAATGGAGCTGTGTCAGGACTGCTTCAAATTTCTTTCTGGCCAGAAAAAGCCGCCAATGCAGGCAGGAGCCCAGTACAAAAGGGCAGCCTGCAGTGCCAGGAGATACAGAACAAGTGAGTGAGGGAGGAGGAGTCAGTGAGCTCAATGGAGCTCTGTTGGGACTGCTGCAGATTTGTTTATGGGCAGAAAAAGGCAGCAATGCACACAGGGGCCCAGTACAAAAGGGCAGCCTGCAGGGGCAGGAAAACCAGAATGAGTGAGTGTGCAAGCTCAGCGGAGCAGTATTGTAACTACTGCAAATTTCTTTGTGGGCATAAGAAGGCAGCAACGCAGGCAGGAGCCCAGTAGAAAAGTGCAGCCTGTAGCGCCGGCAGAAACAGAATGAACGAGTGAGAGAAGGGGAGTGAGCGTGCTCAGCGGAGCTTTGTTGCAACTGCTGCACATTTCTTTGTGGGCAGAAAAAGGCACCAACAGAGGCAGGAGCCCAGTACAAAAGGGCAGCCTGCAGTGCCAGGAGAACCAGAATGAGTGAGTGAGACAGGGGGAGGGAGTGAGTGACTTCAACGGAGCTCTATCGGGACAGCTATGGATTTCTTTGTGGGCAGAAAAAGCCACCAACACAGGCAGGAGCCCAATACAAAGGGGAAGCCTGCAGTGCTAGGAGAAACAGAATGAGTGAGTGAGAGAGGGGGAGTGAGCCACCTCAATGGAGCTCTGTCGGAACAGGTGCAGATTTCTTCCTCGGCAGAACAAGGTGCCAATGCAGGCAGCAGCCCAGTACAAAAGAGCAGCCTGCAGTACCGGGACAAACAGACTGAGCCAGTGACAGAGGGCCTCTGAGTGAGCTCAACAGACAAACACAATCAACATTCAGCATTGACAAATGCTTGTTGTTTCCTGTGACCATGGTATGGAACTGCTCTCGGAAGTTAAAATGGAGTCAATCCAAAGTATTGTAGAGGGCACAGGTGTGGGTATCCAGCTTGAGGACCAGAGCAAAATGCCAGGCCCTGTTCAGTAGACTTCTGTCCTGAGACAACACACTTTCATTAGCCAATACATAGGCCACAATGCCATAATCAGTAATGCTAATGATAAAACACTGAACCAGGATTTTTTTTAATTTCTGGAAGGAAATGTCACCTGTAATGATAAAGAAAGCCAATTCTAGTATTAATGACTGTATACAAATGGTCTATGCAATCAGGGAAGGACAGTGTACTGTCAAGGATCAGTCCAAGGTATTTAAAATATCTGTTTTATGGTAGCACCAATGGAGGTATTAAGGATTAGAGCGGGGCAGTGTCAAGGTTACTTTGTTTGCCACACAACATAAACATACTGTGACCATGCAATTTCCTGTTTGGTTACTGTAATTATTTTTGTTTCTACTTACTTTCATATAAGTCTTTCTGTTTGGAATGGCATAGAACAGACAAAATGGAGTGCAGGTCATATGTCCCAGCAGCTACCCTGGGAAAGCCCAAGAGAAAAACAGTTGCCAGATGGGAGAGTACCATTTTTCCCAGAAAGACATCTGAGCAGCCAGGATGTAAACAAGGTCATAAAGCTGTGAGTGAGGATGTTGTAAGGTGAGAAAAAGGCAACTTGGCCTGGTAGACGTCCCCCCCCCCCCCCACACACACACCATGCACTCATGGGTGGAGAATACTGAAGAGGGCTGTAACTCCAGGGAGAGGGCTCAGCCTACCTCCCTGAGCACATAAATAGAAGAGTTGAACCCCAGCTCTCTCTCTCTCTCTAACTTCCTGTAGCCTTTGAAGAGGACCTGGGGTCCACCATAGTGAGTTATCACAGAAGACGGAGGGCTCTGCTCTATAGTTAGCTTTTTTGGGAGAGGAAAGAGCAATCTTAGTGAATGTTTTCTTACAAATTAACTGGCAGATAAATATAGATCCTACTAGGAGACCATGTTGTGAGCTTATTCAATCAGTAAACTATCTGTTCAAACTGAATTATTTTCTTTTCCTATAAACATGTACATCTTTTTGGATACTGTACATATTCTGTTTGTAATTCCTGTAGCATGCCAAATAATAGACAAAATCATTTTTCTGAGTTTTTAAAGAAGTACCTGTAGCATTTAATAGTAAAAAATCTATTTTTGTAGAATCAGTGGCTGAGCATCCTTGTTATGAAGATAAATGTAATAGTTCTGATGACAAAGTGAGAATTCTCTGTTTAAAGTCTGCAATCTGAAGTGCACTCTACATTACTCTGTTTGACCTTCCAAGTTCCTGAGCAGGACAGAGGTATTTTCCTGGTACAACCAGGTGGTGGCAGCAGAGAAGTGAATCAGACCAAACTACCCAAGAAGCTGGTACATCCCAAAGGGCACGTTTGTCACAAATACACCTAGTTTTCTTTTTATTCATAACAAGGAGCTCTTGTGCGAACCAAACCTGAATCAAATTAAAATCTTGTAGCTTCAGTCTCAGAAGATCTTGTTTTTTTTCACTTGCAAAACTTAGAGCATCATCTGCATAAAGGATTATGTCAGTTGATTGACAGACAGACTAAATAGGGGGGGCACCAAGTATGGATCCCTGCAGAACCCCTACAAAGACTACCCTGTCATTAGAAAAAGCAATCCTCCATTTTACAGAGTGTGTTCTACATGAGCGGTAGTCTTTAAACCAGCTAACAATATACATGGATAGGCCCAGCAATAGCAATTTTTGACTCAGAAGGGCACGGTCAGCCAGGTCAAAGGCCTTGTTAGGTCATTATATATTGAGCTTATCAACTCCTCTCTGTCCAGAGCATCACATATAAATGAAATGAATTCAGAGTGCTTGTAGTGCTAAAATTTTTCCTAAATCAATTTTGCACCGTAGCTTGTAGCTCATATTTGCTGAGGAATTCTACAAGCTGGTCATTCATTATCCTCTCACTTTGGACATGGGGGAGAGGATAGGTATAGAGTGGTAGTAAGTGGAGATACCAGCATCACTACCCTTGAATGCTGAATACTGAGACGACGCAAGCCTTTTTCAAACATTCAGGATTTTTCCAGTACTCAAGGATAAATTAAAAGTTAATTGTATAGGCTTCTGCGGCATCCCTTCATGAAGCCTCTGTCAGAGGCAATGTGTAGGAGTGTTAGCCTGGTGGTTTTGCTGCAGTATTTGGTTTAATAGATAAATCAAGTAAGCAGTACCTGTTCCTGGTGAGCACGCAGCTTTCTTTGCTTTTCACAGCTTGTGTTTTCTGGCAGCAGCACCTTCGTGAGCCATGGTGTTCATTCCTTTTTGCCCCCACTTTTGTGTGTAGCATTTGGACCCAGGAGAGTGAGGAACTCTGGATACATTCCGAATGCCTGTAGAGTGTGCATCACGTATGTCCACTAAACATGATCAAAAGCCTTTTTTGACATCTACAGTGATGCTAGTATTCCTGTTTCCCCTCCGGATGTACTTTGAGACAATTTCCAGAACACATTTAAGGAACATGTAATATTCCATTTCCTTCTCTACCCTTCAGAAAACCAGACTGATCCAGAAGAATAATCTCTGGCAGTACTCTCTCTATGCAGTTTGCTATTCCTTTAGCCATGTTTTTAAAGTCGGCTCTAGGAAGGAGATAAGTCTGTAGGATGAACGTGGTGTGGGATCTTTCGCTGGTTTTGGAAGCAATATGATGGCTGACTGTGTGGAGGGGGTGCAGGAAGCCTGATGCCAGGCTCTCCCCAATGGGCAGGTCATCCATCCCTCATACCTTCCCATCTCTCAGACTTCACACTGACACTGCCCTTTCAACCTCCTCCCAATTAAGTTCTGCATCTTTGCCCTTGGGTATTTCCTGAATGAGGGCAGCATAGAAAACAAGGTCTGGTACTAATCCTTGAAGTAAGGATATGCGGGTAATAAAATATCCAACCATCAAGACAACCTGTGGTACCCCCAAAGTACCCGGAACAAAAACAGATAAAAACTGAGTAGTCGGGTAGTCACTACCTGACCCATTCTACTAGCCGATTACCTGACCCTGACCATAACAAAAATCACAGAAAGACTGTTTTTTTGGGACTATTACACTGTCTGTTAGGTGCCCCAACCCATTATACCCATTGGGACATTGCTGAGGCAAGTACCAGAGGCACAGGCTGTCTTAGCGAGCCTGCTGCTGTTTCCAAAAATTATACCTATGGCAGGCATTGCTGAGGCAGATATGTGAGGCACAGCTGCTGTGAGTAAGCCTACTGCTGTTTCCAAAAATTATACCCATCGTGGGCATTGCTGAGGCAGGTATGAGAGCTGCAGCTATAGCACAAGGCAGTGCTCAAACTGAAGAGCTGGTGCTGAAAAAGTGAAAACAAAATATATTGTAAAAACCAGCACTCAAAACACCAAGAAATTCAATGGAAAGTAATTTTAATACATGAACTCTGTAATACTTACAAAGATTTTGCATTCAGACAAAAATATGTCATGATGATAGTGAAAAACTGAAAGCTCCCACTCAAACTGAATGCCTCAGTGCTTCAGGGTAATGACTCTTTTGTCAGGAGGTGTCTTTTGTGCGAATGTAAAATGTTTGTAAGTATTACAGAGTTTGCATATTAAAATTACTTTCCACTGAATTTCTTGATGTTTTGGGTGCTGGTTTTTACAATATACGAGAGGTACATCTGCTGGGAGTGATCCTGCTGCTGTTTCCCAAAATTGTGGTCATGGCGGGCATTTCTGAGGTAGGTATGAGAGGAGCAGCTGCTCTTAGCGAGCCAGAGCTGTTTCCAAAAATTATCTCCATTGCAGGCATTGCTGAGGCAGGTACAAGAGACACAGCTGCTGTTTCCAAAAATTATACCCATGGTGGGCATTGCTGAGGTAGGTACGAGAGGTGCAGCTGCTGTGAGTGAGTCTGCTGCTGTTTTCAAAAATTATACTCATGGTGGGCATTGCTGAGGTAGTTATGAGAGGTGCAGCTGCTGTGAGTGAGCCTGCTGTGGTTTCCCAAAATTATAGCCATGGTGGGCATTGCTGAGGCAGGTATGAGAGGCACAGCTGTTCTTAGCGAGCCTGCTGCTATTTCCAAAAATGATACCCATGGTGGGCATTGCTGAGGCAGGTATGAGAGGCACAGCTGCTCTTAGCGAGCCTGCTGCTATTTCCAAAAATGATACCCATGGTGGGCATTGCTGAGGCAGGTACGAGAGGCACAGCTGTTCTTAGCGAGCCTGCTGCTATTTCCAAAAATTATAGCCATGGTGGGCATTGCTGAGGCAGGTATGAGAGGCACAGCTGTTCTTAGCGAGCCTGCTGCTATTTCCAAAAATGATACCCATGGTGGGCATTGCTGAGGCAGGTATGAGAGGCACAGCTGCTCTTAGCGAGCCTGCTGCTATTTCCAAAAATTATACCCATGGTGGGCATTGCTGAGGCAGGTATGAGAGGCACAGCTGCTCTTAGCGAGCCTGCTGCTATTTCCAAAAATTATACCCATGGTGGGCATTGCTGAGGCAGGTATGAGAGGCACAGCTGCTCTTAGTGAGCCTGCTGCTGCTTCCAAAAATTATACTCATGGCGGGCATTAGTGAGGTAAGTATGAGGGGCACAGCTGCTCTTAGTGAGCCTGCTGCTGTTTCCAAAAATTATACCCATGGCAGGCATTGCTGAGGTAGGTATGAAAGGTGCAGCTGCTGTGAGTGAGTCTGCTGCTGTTTCCAAAAATTATACCCATGGTGGGCATTGCTGAGGTAGGTATGAGAGGTGCAGCTGCTGTGAGTGAGTCTGCTGCTGTTTTCAAAAATTATACCAATGGCGGGCATTGATGAGGTAGGTACGAGAGGTGCAGCTGCTGTGAGTGAGTCTGCTGCTGTTTCCAAAAATTATACCCATGGTGGGCATTGCTGAGGTGGGTACGAGAGGTGCAGCTGCTGTGAGTGAGTCTGCTGCTGTTTTCAAAAATTATACCAATGGCAGGCATTGATGAGGTAGGTATGAGAGGCACAGCTGCTGTGAGTGAGCCTGCTGTGGTTTCCCAAAATTATAGCTGTGGTGGGCATTGCTGAGGCAGGTACGAGAAGTACAGCTGCTTTTAGCGAGCCTTCTGCTATTTCCAAAAATGATACCCATGGTGGGCATTGCTGAGGCAGGTACGAGAGGCACAGCTGCTCTTAGTGAGCCTGCTGCTGCTTCCAAAAATTATACTCATGGCGGGCATTATTGAGGTAGGTATGAGGGGCACAGCTACTCTTAATGAGCCTGCTGCTGTTTCCAAAAATTATACCCATAGCGGGCATTGCTGGGTAGGTACAAGAGGTGCAACTGCTGCTGTCAGTGAGACCGCTTCCATTTCCATTAATTATACCCATGGCAGGCATTGCTGAGGCAGGTACGTGAGGTACAGCTGTCCTTAGTGAGCCTGCTGCTGTTTCCAAAAATTATACCCATGGTGAGCATTATTGAGGTAGGTATGAGAGGCACAGCTGCTATGAGTGAGCCCGCTGCTGTTTCCAAAAATTATTCTTATGGCAGGCATTGCTGAGGTAGGTACGAGAGGAACAGTTGCTGTGAGTGAGCCTGTTGCTTTTTCCAGAAATTATACCCATGTTGGGCAATGCTGAGGTAGATACGAGAGGCGCACCTGCTGTAAGAAAGCCTGCTGCTGTTTCCAAAAATTATACCCATAGCAGGCATTGCTTGGTAGGTGCAAGAGGCACAGCTCCTGCTGTGAGTGAGACTGCTTCCATTTCCAAAATTTATACCTATGGCAAGCATTACTGAGGTAAGTATGAGAGGTACAGCAGCTGCTGTGAGTTAGACTGCTGCTGTCTCCAAAAATTATACTCACGCTGGGCATTGCTGAGGTAGGCATGAGAGGCACAGCTGCTCTTAGCTAGCCAGCAGCTGTTTCCAAAAGTTATACCCATGGCAGGCATTGCTGATGGAGGTATGAGAGGCACAGCAGCTGTTGTGGGTGAGACTGCTGCTGTTTAAAGAAATTATACCCCTGGCGGGCATCGCTGAGGTTGGCATGAGAGGTGCAGCTGCTCTTAGCAAGCCTGCTTCTGCTTCCAAAAATGATACCCATTGTGGGTATTGCTGAGGCAGGCATGAGAGGTGTAGCTGCTCTGAGTGAGCCTGCTGCTGTTTACAGAAATTATACCCATGGTGGGCATTGCTGAAGTAGGCATAAGAGGTGCAACTGCTCTTAGCGAGCTGGCAACTGTTTCCAAAAATTATACCCATGGTGGCCATTGCTGAGGCAGGTATGAGAGGCATAGCTGCTCTGAGTAAGCCTGCTGCTGCTCACAGAAATTATACCCATGGTGGGCATTGCTGAAGTAGGCACAAGAGGCGCAACTGCTCTTAGCGAGCTGGCAGCTGTTTCCAACAATTATACCCATGGCAGGCATTGATGATGCAGGTATGAGAGGAGCAGCAGCTGCTGTGAGTGAGACTGCTGCTGTTTAAAGAAATTATACCTATGGTGGGCATTGCTGAGTCAAGTATGAGAAGCGCAGCTACTCTGAGTGAGCCTGCTGTTGTTTACAGAAATTATACCCATGGCAGGCATTACTGAGATAGGAATGAGAGGTGCAGTTCCTCTTAGCAAGCCGGCAGCTGTTTCCAAAAATTATACCCATGTTGGGTATTGCTGATGCAGGTATGGGAGGCGCAGCTGCTACTGTGAGTGAGACTGTTGCAGTTTCCAAAAATTATACCCATGGCGGGCATTGCCGAGGTAGGCATAAGAGCTGCAGCTGCTCTTAGCGAGCCAGAGCTGTTTCCAAAAATTATCTCCATGGCAGGTATTGCTAATGCAGGTATGAGAGGCGCAGCTGCTGCTGTTAGTGAGACTGCTGCAGTTTCTAAAAGGTATACCCATGGTGGGCATTGCTGAGGCAGATATGAGAGGCACAGCTGCTCCGAGTGAACCTGCTGCTGTTTTAAAAAATTATACTCATGGTGAGCATCAATTAAACTTACAAACTGATGACTGACAAAAGAAAACTAAAGGTAGTACTAGTGTGGCACATGTGGATGGCATGGTGGTAGTGATGATGGTTCTGTTTGTTTCGTGCACAACCTAGTCCTCACATGAGTATCACTGTTTGCAGGCTGTTGTTCATTTTCAGGGTCAGACTCACATAAATCATGTTTGTGGCAATTGGGGAAATTGTTAGCATTCATTTTGAGAAATGTAAGCTGTTTCACATTTGCAGGACTTAGCAGTGTTCTGTGGTCAGTGACTATTCCTCCAGCTGCACTAAACATGCATTCTGAATATACGCTTGAAGGTGGGTAACTGAGGTACATTCTAGATCTGCCATATTTTTTTTTGTTTGTTTCCAACAGAG
The DNA here is from genome assembly GCA_016271365.2 of Neoceratodus forsteri. Lineage (NCBI taxonomy): Eukaryota > Metazoa > Chordata > Ceratodontiformes > Ceratodontidae > Neoceratodus > Neoceratodus forsteri. The sequence goes on along the minus strand of CM057449.1, from coordinate 226,857,480 downwards.
TTATGGGTCTTCTTCTACATCAATCATGGTATGGTCTGCAAAGAACTCCAGGATCATTGTGCTGTGCGAGACAGTTACCAGTCGGGCAGATGAACCTGATACACTTTTTTTATAGGATACCAGTCCATGTTGTTGCAGGCAACTCAGAAATGATTTGCCTTTTGACCCTGAACATAGTATGCTCAAAAAGTAGCTGTACATGTCCTTTCATTCGCTGACACTGCTGACTGTGAAGGATTGGTAGATGTGCTGTTGTCTGCGCCAGAGGTGCACTGTGATGGTTCTACTGGTTTGACTACTGTACATCAGTTAATGGTATTTGTAGGGCAGTGTCACATTTGGTTAGCAGAAGATCTCTACAATACTGAATGTTTTCCCCTGCAGGAAGGATGGCTTCAGTGTTCCACTTAAAGGAGGGATCTAGCAACGTAGTCAACACCTAGGTGTCATGCTTAAACATGGCATTTATTCTCTGATCAGGCAAGAGTCTGAGACTCTAGTCATCTGCCAGCAAAGCAGCGGTGGTGTCGTCTTTTGACTGTAAGTCATTCTTTATGTTATCAAGGAAAATGTGACGGAATTTGATAGGAGGAAGAATTTGATTCAGAATTACACTGTCTGCACTGACATCATGTGTGGCAACCCCAAATGGCTCCAATAAGGTGACCAAGGATTCCAGCAGAGTCCAGCTTCTGGAACTGAACATGATGTCTACTTTACTGATTTGATTCTGCATGGTGTAGTCATGTACAGATTTTTTTCTGTTCAAGAATCCTTTCCAACATGTAAAATGTTGAATTCCAGCGGTTTGGAATTTCTTGCTTTAATGTATGCAAGGGTGAGCTTTTTGACCTCTGCAGCCCTTTCAGGATTTTTTGAGCTTTCACAGAGTGGCTGAAATACCCACATATTTTCCTAGCAAGACGTAACATGTTTTCAACATTTCTGTTTCCATTTAAGAAGCCATGGATGAGAAGATTTAAACAATGTGCAAAACAAGGTGTGTGTTGGTAGTTGCCATCTGGGGAGTGGGGTTGGTACTCAAGGAGGGAGGGGGATAGTTTAGCAAGGGGGGAGAGGCAGACTGGATGGACCATGGAGTCATTTCCTGCCTTCAAGTTCTATGATGTCTGACAGCCTTGACTATATTGGCACCATTATCTGATACTATGAACCCTGGAGATCAGGAAAAAAGGAGTAAGCCATTTCTGGAATTGATTTTGCAGCTGCTTCAAAATATTCACAGCAGTGTGGTTTTCTTCATAAGTGGTGACACATAATGCAGCATGATTCCTACTACTTATGGTAGAGTGGGAAATATTACTTTGTGACTGAAAACTTGCCCAATGAGCTGTAAGTCATGTAGTCAATTGTTTGGTTGCTGTTCCATATATCTCTAGTTATGTGAACCTGCTTCACCTCAGAGAGTTTCAATTGTTTAGTGTCTGCACTACTCATCGTCATACAACTGTGGAACAGCCTTTTTTGAGAAATATGTTCGTCATGGAACGGTATATTATACCATGGTTCAAGCCGGTTTGTGAACTTGAGGAAACCTCTCTGGGCAACAAAAGCAAAAGGGAGCTGACAATTGGCCAACAGCTCTGCAATGGCTCTGTTTAACAGCTGGCATGTTGGATGCTTGTGGGTAAATCTTGATGTCCTTGCAGCACTTTCTTTTAATGTTAGTTGATGAGAATGATGAGATGTTTTTAATTTTGGGGGGACTGTACTTTTCACATCTTTTTCACATGGAATACTACTGTGGGATTTTGCAGTGCTTGATGGTGTCAGAAGAAAACTGTCTGGGAAGACTGAAAGGACACATCAATCAATCATCATTTATTTATAAAATAGCGCTATTTCAAAACCATAGCGCTAGTACGCAACAATAAAAAGTTCATATAAAAACAACTGCAGCAGCTCAGATAAAATCAGGAAACACCAAAGTAAATAAATGAGTGTTTAATGCATATTTAAAGCCCTCCATCATCAGGCACTGTCAAATCCGACGAGGTAGAGAATTCCACAGGGATGGGGACACAAATTCGAACGCACATCAAGTGATTCAGTGTCACTTTCTGCTTCCAGTTCATTGTCACTATGGTCACTGCCGCCGCCACCTCCACTACTGCCCATACCAACCACACTGCCCCTTGCCCTGCCCCACTCAACTGGGTGTTTTGCCTTTGCATGTCAAACCATTACTGATGTTCTAAAATGACTGCTTTACCACCACGACTGACACTCTTTTTGCACAGGCTGCATATATCTTGTTTGTTTGTTTGTTTATTCGCTTAACGGGTAAGCACACTGGAAACAAGTTCCTTTTACAGGTGCGACCCACATATATTGCATACAGACAATACATAATCAAACATACATATACAATGCAGCAAATTGCAGACAAAAATGTCTTTGTTACGTATAAAATTCATAAAAAAAAATTCATAAAAAACAGTTACAATTAAATTGAGATTCAAAATACATCCTTAATGCATCGGCAAACTTTTTGACAGAACACAACCACCTAATATCTTGAGGAATTTCATTCCAAATGAATGGAGCAATATAAGCAAAGGATCTTTGTCCACTTTTAGATTTCATAAAAGGAATCTCGAGAAACCTACTGTCTGACCTATGTCTAGAATAATGACCATCAATATATGGTCTCAAAACTTGAAATACTATGTGAATTCCAGAGTCCATAACTTTATATATGAACTTGGCCACACAGTATTGGAAATTTAATGAAACCGTAACCAGCCCATTTCTTTCAAAATCACACAATGATGAGATGACTTAGAACAATTTAAAACAAACTAGCTATCAAGTAAGAGTAAAGTGGATTTCTTTGAAATCACTGTCGCAGAAGCAGTGTCAGTAATCATAGCTGCATAGTTCACAATGGAAGTAAGCAGCAATTAGAAATAACCAGCCTAGACTCAGGAATAAGAAATGAGCGGATTCTGTACAAAGAACCTAATCTACAATGTATTCTTGAGGTAACCCTCAAAAATGAGATTCATAACTTAGATGAGAATCTAGTAATACCCCAAGATATTGAAATGTATCAACATAGTCAAACAGAAATCCATCAAGAGATTTAACTTCCAAAGTACCAACCTCAGATCTCAGTCTAGGTGGGGTACCAAAACCATCACCTTTGTCTTAGATTTGTTTAAGAGTAATTTACAGGCCATAAGTGAAGACTGAAAATTGCACATTTCCTCTGTTAAAGAAACACCTAGATCTCCAAATGACAAACCCTGCGTATAAATTACTGCATCGTCAGCGTAAAGTGTTAGAGAAGCATTATTAATCACACTTACTAGTTGATCAAAAAACAAAGAAAACAAAAGTGGCCCCAAAATAGAACCTTGTGGAACCCCACACTTAACCATTACAGAGTCTGATACAGCACCCCTATATTTCCCCTATATATCTTGAGAGTTGTATGCCGAGTCAATACAAAATAAGTTCCACACTAAAGATTTACCCTTTGTGCTTTGTACTATGGTGCCTGGCACTATTTCTTGTACAGTCATGGAACATGGAGGAAACACAATACTGCCATTTCCTTCCTGACATCAATTTTTCTCATTCATAGTCATCTTCTTATTTTTACATTTAGCATATGTTTTTTTTTCTGCACTTGCCTCTCATTCCCTACAGTGGCATCCTCTCCTACCCCCCTCATCGAAACTACGGACTCATTGCCACAAGATTCAGAAGAACTGGAAATGCTGTCATCACCAGGTGTGACATAGCCTAGGTGATACCATTCGCAGTCTCCACTATCACCACGTTTATCAACATTCGCTGCCTCAGCATCTGAGGTTATATTTGAGGAGGATGCCTCTCCCTTCTTGTATGCTGCTTCAGCAGCTGGAAGTCTCCTGGCACATGTGGCAAAACATTCAGTACCTCTGAGTAACTCTTGTCAGTTCTTTCTGAAACTCTACTGTCATTTCATTGGTAACATACTTTTTTGGTTTAGGAGGACATTTAGTGCCAGTCCTGGTGATGTTATTGTTATTATTGTCACTGTGTTCTTCATTAGTGCTAGGATTCACATTGTTCACATCATTTTCGGTTGCACATGCATCAGCACTGTGCTTCCTTTTAGTAGACTTAGGCTGGGAAATCTAAGACTTAGTAGACACAGTCGTGGCTTTCAGTTTTGCTATACCACAGAGACACATCACACACATCACACACAGTGTAGCTATGACAGGACTCGAGTCAGGGCACCTAACAGGCTAACAGACAGTGTAATACAGCCTAAATGGCTTTTACTATACTGCAGATTGACACAGAGTAGCTATGTCACAGACAGAGCTTGGTGCACGTAACAGACAATGTGTAAATATACAGCCTAAATGGCTTTCATTATACTGCAGAGACACACAGAGTAGCTACATTACAGACAGGGCTAGGGCCTCGGGGCACCTAACAGACACTGTGTAATACAGTCTAAATGGTTTTTGCTATACTGCAGAGACACACAGAGTAGCTGTATGTCACAGACAGGGCTCGGGACACCTAACAGACAGTGTGTAAAATATATAGCCTAATGGCTTTTTGTAGTAAACTTATGCTATGTTTTTGTTTTTTAAAGTTAACTTTTTCATTTTCGTTGTGGCGGCCACAGCTGCATAGCAAATGCCAATTCCTCCCTTTCCCCATAAAGTCTGCTGCTATCTGTGTGCTCCCAAAGCAGATATGGAGCACAGACACCGGGACTGACCAATCAGGTTGTCAGGCTTTTGTCATGTGCTCCTTTCTGCTGTCAGGACCCCACAGGCTGCCCTTTCACGCCTGTTTCCAACCTTGGACGAGTCCCAGGACTTCACAGGCTGCCTCTAATGCCTGTTTTAAAAAAAATACCCGTTACTTGCCCCATTACCCATGTTCACAGTACTTGACCTGTAAAGTACACTGGTAGGTTGGGTAGGGTAGTGAATTACCTGAACTACCCTACCCGACCAAAAACCACTGATACCCGACGTACCCGCTCCAGGTACCTGATGGGTAGCCCATCCCTACCCTGAAGTTAGCTTCTATCTAATTGTGATCTGTTGTCATTCCTCACCCTTACACTTTAGATTTTCGGGTTGAATGCCACTCCTGCTTTAGCATTTAGCTGCCAAGCTAACCATTAACCCCTCTGTCTCCCTCAAAATATTTCCCCACATTTGCTAGTAGTATTTGTCGCTCCAGCTGGCTGTTCACTAGTGTGCGGTACTCCACCTTAACTTTTTGTCATACAGTATAGGTGAGGGCCGAGCCACAGGGGCTTGCTCACAAGCTTGAATTTTTGGCTTCAGTAGACATACAGAAATAGATTAGTTGCCGTATTGGTCCTTGTAAGAACAGATCCAGAAGCAAATGGTCTGATAACTTTTATTGAACCAACATAGATGCTACAAAAAGAAAACAATGTCTAAGCTTTTGGACCAACCAAGTCCTTCCTTGGAGACATAAGTCTCTGAGGAAGGACTTGGTTGGTCCAAAAGCTTAGACTTTGTTTTCTTTTCGTAACATTAATGTTGGTCCAATAAAAGGTATCAAACAATTTTCTTCTGGATATATTGCTTCAATAGAAGCCCTCAAGACTTTTTTGACTAATTACTAGCAAACATAATGGAAGCTCCCGATAAAGGCCTGTAAGGCCTTCTTTTCTGCTCTACGGAGTCTGACATATCTCACAGTTGATTGTGCTGTAGGAAATCTGTGATAGTAGATGTCAAGTACTTTCGATATTCTTCTAGCTTTAACAAAGTGGGGTCCAGCTTCCATACTGAAAAAGGGACCTTCGGGACTCAGTGGGCCTACCTGGTTACCAAAATTTAATAAATAAATAAATAAAATATCCCTCATACCTGGTAGCAGAGAGTGGTCTATCAGTACCAGATCTATGAGTGTGTAGAATACACGGTAAGGCTGGTTTAATACCTTATTTTGAATATTCAGGTCAAATATAATATTTGGGCTCCCAAATATTCAGGTATTCATTAGTCATATTCAATATTGATGTGCTTGTTTAAAAAAAATATATATATAGCCCCACGCTCCTCACCAGCCTAGTCCTTCAACACACAACCCCCTGTCCCCCAACCTCTACTAGCATCTCAATCCCTCCCTCCCAGCACTCACAATTTCAAATTATTTTTTGTATTTAAAAAAAAACTTATGTGATGGGCAAATGGTACAATCTGCCCATGATCAGGTTTTGCTGTGCAAAAGCATGGGAGCACTTTCGTTTCAGTAGAAGGTAGATGGCTGGGGAGGAGGGTGGGTTGTGTCAGTTGCTTTAATCTTCTGCATCACATACTTGAAACAAGAATTGGGTACTGGGGGAGGGAGGAGGGAGGGAAGAATGGAGGTGCTGCCAGGGTTGCAGGGTTGGGGGGAAATGTATATGACAACTAAGGACTAAGGAGTGCTAAATACGGTGGCTGGCCTTGGAGGTAGGAGGGTTGTGCCAGCCACCCATCATGGGAAGTTTTTTTAAATATAAAAAAAAACGAAACCATGGGTGCTGGGAGGAGGAGCGTGGGATTGGGATTCTAGCAGAGGGTGGGGAGATGGGAGGTTGTTTTATTTTAAAGGATTGGGCTGGTGAGGAGATTGGGAGGCTGTTTGTTTTTCTTTTTATAAATAGTATTTCCCAAACAAGAATAGGCATCGATAGTGCCATTATTCATTATTTGTATCTGAATAACGAATAGTGCATTATTTGTGGTGTTTGGGAAATGCTGTTCATTATTTCCACACCTCTTATGCATGGACACATAGCTAGAAGCTATATTCTTTATTACTTGGATGCTTGTGTCTTCAGGAGTCCACTTGTCTATAGGTCACTATCGGGACTCAGAGTGCCCTGAAGCTCCTCGAGTGTGTCAGGGGTACGGGTACCCCTGCTGACCTATCCATGATATTATCAGTGACACAATTTGCATCACCTCCCACTTGCCAGTGTCCACTGATGGCTTATATTTCCAAAGATAGTTTCTGATACATGTGTGGTGTGTGTCAGTTTGGTCCATATCTAGAGCCCAATGCAAAACCTTATCCTGAGTCCAAGGTATTCTGTGCTAGTGAGAATCTGCCTCCAGCATAATTTACTATCTTAGTGCATGTGGCCTGTAGATGTTGGCATAGCCAAATGACTGCTCCCCTTGCCTTAGAATTGAGGTTTGCTGCTATCCATTCCCCCATTTCAGTTTTTGACCATGTGCATTAGTTCTCTATTGGTCATGTGGGTTTGCTGAAATAGGATGAAATCTGTTTTTTGGTTTTTGATATAATTTACGTTTTTCTTTCCTCTTCATCAGTGTCTTAAGTTCATTAATATTCTAGGGTAGTATTGTAAGTCTCTTGTCCATTCTCTTTTTTTAAAGTTTGAAGGAATGCTTGTCTGAGTCTGTGCTACAGTTTTGAACCCAGGTAGTTCAGTTCTGAGGTTGCCCAGGCAGTATGGGACAAGAGGTTAACCTATAGGAAATTCAGAAAGACCATGAGTAAGGACTTCCTGTTCCGGTCTCTAAGGGAATGGCTCTAACACTCAGCTGACACTGGGGGTAAAAAGCAGCCCAGCCCTCTCGAACAAATAACATTTATTCTCAGCTTAAATATTGATGATGCCGAGAGGGAACAAATATCCTGACTTGACACCTACAAAAAGTACGAGTGAAATGGCTGAAGATTCACTTACTGAGCATTCCAATCCTGAGCCTGATTCTGAGACCGTAGACCCACAGGCCTCTAAACTGCCTAAAACAGCAGGCCGCACTCCAAAACAATGGAATAAAAAAATGAAACTGGACACAATCTACAATGAGCTTTGCTCGTTTCATGGTGAAATCAAACAACTATATGGAGAGATCCGGAAGGATATAATGCAGTTAGAGCAGAGAGCTGATGATTCTGAGCACCAGATAATGGCCACGGAGAATCGTGTTGATAACATGGAGTCACTGGTGCTGCAGCTCAAAGCCCACCAAGAGATGATCGAGGAGAGACAGCAAGATGCGGAGAACTGCGCCCGCAGAAAAAACATTAGAATTTATTGTATTCCTGAAGGCTCCGAGGAGAACGATATCAAGGACTTTCTGGCAACAATTTTAAAAAAAGCCCTGGAGCTCCCTTCTGACTTTGAAATGCAGTTCGAACGAGTACATCGAGCACTTGCTCCAAAACCTACATCATCGAATGCGGCACCAAGATCTATCATCACCCGCTTTCACTCCTATGCCATCAAGGAACAAATCATAACTACAGTGTGGCACAAACAAAAGATATTTTATGGACAGCAGAGATTCTACATTGACCATGACGTTGCACCCAAAACCCTCCAACTCCATCGGGCGTATCTCCCACTCCTCCCTACTCTCAAGGCGAAGGGCATTAAATTCACTACTCCAGACCCTGCTAGGCTCATTGTACACCTGCCTGATGGAGTAAAAAAGGAATATGCCAATGCACAAGAGGTGAAGAAAGATCTTGTAACCCTGGGCATCACTTTTCCTGAAAGGCAGACTGCGCCAGCTGTGAGGGAGCCTCGGACTCCGAGATGGCAAACCCCGATGAAAGCAACAAGAATGCCAAACAACAATGGGAAAATAGCCAGGACTTACAACAAAAACTTGAGCCCTTTCGAAGAACCAGTGCCTTAATAACCTGATGGTACATTGTGTCTTTGTACTGTTAAACTCTTACAGTCTTGCCATAGGTAGGACAACTGGTTGGAGCTGGGGGGGGTAGCAAAGTTACAAATAAATTCTCCTGGTTTGAGCGGCCCTCTAGGCTCTAGATCCTCTATATACTCCCTCTAAGTTGGGAGTTTGGACTCAGGAGCCACTTGGGTTCCTGTAGAGCCATTATCCCCCTTCATATCTTGGGCTGGGGACCCCCCTTAACCTCTGCAACGTCTTATGATGCACATGAACTGTGGTCTGGGACTTACATCTGAAGGTTTATACACCTTAACCATGATACAACCAGCTTTTCCACAGTACTATTATGGACATTACTTCATATTCCTGGTATTTGATTTATCACCTAGTTCCGGATACTGTTAGTACTATGAAAGCAGGTGCCCAGAAATAGCTTTTTTAATGTTTGGTCCTGCTTTTTTCCCCTAGGTGACTGTGTTGCCTTGTACCACCTCTCTTGGATGAGTGATTATCTCCCTATTCCCTGATCATTTCTTTTGATTCTTGCCAGTGTTTTAGGCTATGCAGTAATAGTCATTTATGTTGGGACCATTTTAGCCCTTGAGGGGCCTGGAGTGTTTTACTGCTGGCTTACCCCCCTCCCCGATTGCTGAACTTTTTCTTTTGGCATTTGAGATTGACAGGAGAGCTCATCGCTCACCTCTACCTTGGAAGTTACCATATTGTCTATAGCATTTATACTGGTATTTGCAGTAGATTTCTACTCAGAAACATATCTGTGTAGTTATATAATTTGGACCCTGTTGGTCTACCACACTATGTGGTTCCACAATTTTCTGAACCATCCCTTTTTATACCTAATTTCTGATGTTACAAATTTGGTTAACTCTGCTGTGCTTGAAATAAGACCTACTTACAACTATGTCAACTCAGAACTTATTATATTTGCTGATTTTTCCATATGTACTTTATTATTAGATTAGACAACCTCTCTGACAAGACCATAGAGCAACTGCTGAGCTTTGGTTGTTGGATCTGCTTATATGTGGGGACACTCCAGTTATTCTGGCATATCTCTCAGTTCTACCTTATTGGGGGTAACAGATGGGAGGTGATTGGCTTTAATATCATGCAATCTTTTCTACTAGCCCCATGGCTACTAGCTCATTAATTATGTTACTTAATATTAATGGCATTCGCAATCCAATTAAAAGGGCCAGGATGGTAAAGTACTTAAAATCCTAACACCCTGACCTGATATTCCTACAAGAAAACCACCTTTCTGCTGAGGAGTATGGTAAGTTGGAGAGATTTGGCTGTCAAAAGGTATTATCTGCATCACACCACTCTGGTCATCAGAGAGGTGTGGCAATCTTAATCCCCCATACCACTCCGTTCATCCTTCAAACCCTAATTGCTGATAAGGAGGGATGCTATGTGATTGTGAAGGGGCTTCTTTATTCAAAACCAGTGACCTCATTAAAATACCTGGGGATAAATCTGTCTAGAGACCCGAATAAATTAGCAAAATTAAATCTAGACCCATTAATCTCCACTATTAATCAGGACTTACAGAGATGGGCATCACTTCCTCTTTCTCTCTGGGGAAAAATCAATATTATCAAAATGAATATTTTCCCATGGTTATTCTATCCATTAAGTCTTTCGAACGTCTGGTTGCCTTTGGCATGGTTTAAAAAGATACATCAAGTGCTTTCAACCTTTATTTGGGCAGATAAGAAACCCCAGATAGCCTATGATAAGCTTTTGGCACTGAAATTGAAAGGGGGACTTCGTTTACCACACTTAGGTTTTTACTACTGGGCTAGCCATGCAAATAAATATTTAAGATGGTTGTCGTCAGAACAGCTCTCACCGCTTCATCCCTTTACACCAGTATGGCTTAAAATAGAACGTACTTTAATACAAATTCATGGACTATCTCCGACCACACTATTGCATGTTAATTTAAGTTCTTTACCACCGGCATTGAAAAATACCCCCCTGGCATTATCTATTAGAATTCACTCCCAACTTTGCTCCTTTTTAAGATATAAACATACCATGGATCTATCCCAACCCTGGTGGGGAAACCCTAACCTCAAAATTGATGGCAAGCCGCTTCAAATGAGATGGATCTCGCAATTAAGGGATGGCTCCCTCTCCTTCTTTTTGAAGGCCGATGGCTCGTGTTTAACCTCTCCTGAAATTTTAAAGAACGCCCATATCCCGAATTCGGCTATTTTTAAAATATTCCAGTTACAACATTTAATAATAGAATTCTTTGGAGCAGTCCCAACAGTATCCCCAAATCTTTCCCGCTTGACAGATTTAGTCCCGCTTGCAAGCCTTCTCTATGCTGTCTCTAGAATGTATGAAGTACTTCACAACTGGAAATGGCCTGACAGCCTCGGCCCAACTCACTTTTGGATCCCTTTTTTTCCCAATCAAGAATTTTTTTGGCCCTCTTTATGGAAGAGCTGTCATACAGTAAGTTTGTGATATAAGACAGGCTCCGATTAATGCAATTTAAAATCTTGCATAACCTTTATTATTCACCTCAGAAGATGGCTAAATTGGGTCTTCTCCCTTCACCTACTGTACATGCACTCGATGTCTGCAGGGTGAGGGTAACCTGTTTTATATATTTTGGACATATCCCAAGATAGTTCCCCTCTGGACCATCATCAAACAGAGAATTGACCCCCTTTTGGGTTTATCAGATCTATTTACTCCTGAAATTTGTATCCTGGGGGACCTTTCCTCTATTGGTGTTACCAATGTATCACATTACCCTTATTGCCATGTCGGTTAAAAAACTGGTCTTGAGGCATTGGAAAGATACGGTTGATATTTCTTACAGTGAATGGTTACAGGAACTGTTGGCTAATCTTCGCCTGGAAGAGACAATTGGCAGTTTACATAATCAGTCTCAGAAATTTCTCAAGAGATGGGGCCCTCTCGTTACTCTGTATTCTCTTCAGAGACCCTGAGGGTTACTCTTTTTTCTTAGATAGCTTTCCACTATATAATTGTGCTCTGTGTGAATGGGGGGTGTGGGAGGGAGGGTGGGGAGAGTTGATCTGATTTCATAACTATGTATGTTTTATGTTTCATACATGTGTGTAACAGCAGATCTTCTATCTGTACTTGTGAAAAAATGTAATAAATTTTGAAATAAAAAAAAAAACAAAAAAAACAAAACCAGTGACCTTGGCTTCTATTTATTTTCCACCTAACTCTCCTCCAAAATTGGCCAGGAGGTTTTTTGAGGATCTCTTGTCTATCTTTCAGGGCCAGTTGATTCTGGGTGGTGACATTTGGACTACCCTAAGTCCAACTCTGGATGCATCCCCCCCATTAAAACATAGAGCCTCTCCACTACAGAAATACTTGGTTAAAACCCTCCCTAGCTTGGGTCTAGCTGACATATGGCAGCATTTCTACCCTAAAACACAGACATATACTTATCAATCCCCTAAAACGTGAAGTCTAAGCTGGATTACATATTCAGCTCAGTTGAGCATCTGGAATCCGTACAAGATATTTACCATGGGGCTACCACATTGTTGGATCATCGACCTGTGTTCACTAAATTGTTATTGGGTCATCCACTGGGTCAGTCTTTCTGGCACCTGAACCTCATGCTACTAAAGGACCCCAAATTTAAGGACCTAATTCATAAGACTATAACTAGGAAGTTAGCTGATAACCCTAAAGGTGCCACATCAGATGCAATCTGTTGGGACACTTTAAAAATAGTTCTCAGAGGAGAAATTATAAAGTATGCTTCTTCTTCTTTTTTTTTTTTTACAGCTCTGATTTTTTCTTTGCCGGCTTACATCCAGAGGGCGCCCCCAGCCCCATCCCTCAACGTCTACTATCCGGCACTGACCTGGCCCCGAGGCTTGCCCCCCGGCAGGGCTGGCGGGTTCCCTGCAACCCCACCGAGATTGGATCTAAGGGACAGTGCCATGGCTGGCCGAGCGGAGCCTGCGAGGCGCCTCCATCACTCTTCTGTGGCATGTATTTTTGTCTGTTTCCTTCCCCTAGGGGTCGAGGCATGCAATAACAACTATGGAGTGGAGCGTGCACGTATCTGTATGCGCTCCCCTCCAAGTGTCTGCCCCAACTTCTCCCTTGCCTGCAGCATGGCAGCTGTGCCCCCCAGCCTCTGCTAGGGGCAGCCAGGTGCTGACAGCTGAAACCCACCCTCCCTGGAGAAGGAGAGCAGTCCATCAGATGCTCAATCCTTCCCCTCCCCTGCTAACCCCTGGTGATCCATGCTCGTTCCCGAACACGGGTTGCCAGTGTTGTGCAAGGAAAGGCGACCAGCGCCTCAGCTCTCAGCACCACTGGGCCGGCGAGTATGCATCTCATAAGAAACATAAGAAAAAAATTAGAGAATGAAATCTTTTGGATTTACAGAGTGAATATAACCGTCTTCTGAAGATCCAGCATGGGGGAAGTAAGACTGTTGCTTCCAAATTAAAACTTTTAAAGTAGAAAATCCCAAAAAATCTTAGATCTACAAGTAGAACAACAGCTCTTGTACCTTAAGCTGAACTCCTATGAAGGAGGTCCAAAAGCAGCCAGAAATCTTACTAGGAGATTAAGGGGTGCCAAATCTTTTGCAAGGGTAGCACACCTTATGGAGCCTGACTCAGGAATACTTTTGCACCACCCACAAGCTATCAGACAAGCTTTTACCAAATATTATGAGAAACTGTATAGGGAAGATCTTAACCCCCACCCTGAACAAATTCTGAACTTCCTTAACCAAGCTAACTTACCAAAGTTATCTGAGGCTCAGTCCAGAGTCCCCATAGCCCCAATAACTAGGGAGTTCACCTCTGTAATTAAAGAGGCCAAAACAATGAAGGCCCCTGGCCCCAATGGATGCCCCATGGAATTTTATAAAACTTTCAAAAAAAACTTATCACCCACTCTCCTAGAAGCTATGCAGGATTTACAATTGGGCACCCCCTCATAGCAATAAGCTGAGATAGCAGCCATTCTAAAGCCTAGGAAAAATCCACAACATCCAGAATCATATCATCCTATATCAAAATTAAATTGTGATTATAAAATGTATGTGTCTATGTTAGCACAAAGGCTAGATAATCTACTCCCTCCTATAATAGTTGATGATCAGGTGGGCTTCATTAAAAGTGTCAGGCCAGAGATGCAGTAAGGCGGACTGCACTTATTATGGAACATGCCACTAAGCATCATTATCCCTCTGACTGTCTTGGGACTCAACACCAAAAAGGCCTTTGACAGGATCAATTAGGCCTTTATGTGGTCCACCCTGGAATATTTTGGCCTACCATCAACCTTCATTAGACAAATCATGCTGATTTATTAGTCTCCCAAAGCATACCTAAAATTGATGGTGCTGTATCCAAAACCTTTCCCCTTACTAGGGGAACACGCCAGGGGTGTCCCTCATCCCCATTATTATTTGCCCTATATTTAGAACCCCTAGCATCCACTATTGGAAATTCACCTAACATTACTGGCCACTCTGTAGGAGGGAAGCACCATAAAATTAATCTCTATGCGGACGACATACTACTCACCCTGACTTCTCCTGAGTCATCTCACATTTACATACAAGTATCTTACAGGGAGGAACAAGGTGCAGGAAAACACTATTTTTAAGTGAAAAAGATGTTCCAGGACTAGAGGGCATGGGATGAAGTTGGAGGGAGGACGATTCAGAGGAAACATGAGAAAGAATTTCTTCACAGAACGGGTGGTGGACAAGTGGAACACCCTGCCAGAGGAAGTGGTGGGGGCTGAAACAATCACGGGATTTAAGAATGCATGGGATAGACATAAAGGAATTCTAGAGGTCAGGGGTAAGGGGAAACAGACTTCTAGGAAAACAAACTGAACTTACAAGCTCAAATGGGCAGACTGGGTGGGCCATAGGCCCTTATCTGCCGACACTGTCTATGTATCTATGTATCTATGTATCAGTACCCGCAGTTTGGCCCCTCTTGGAGCAGTTTGGGACTCTGGACAGATATAAAATCAATAACACAAAAACAGAAGTACTAGCCTGCTCCTTTCACCCTTTCCCCTGTCTTAAGCACAGCTTTCCTTTTAAATGGAACAGAATCTCAGTGTGATACCTTGGGATACAACTCCCTTATAACCTGACACATCTTGAAATGGTTAATTTTGAACCTATTACACAACAAATCACCAAAGACTTGTCAGGCTGGACGGAGCTTCCTTTAACCTTTATCAGCAGAATCAAAACTATTCAGCAAAACATTCCCCTCGGCTGTTATTCCTTTTTCAAACCCTCCCCATCACCCCAGCTAATACTTACTTCTACTATTGGAATAAAATTATTTTATTTGGAAAAGAAGGCCCCCAGAATTAAATTTTCAATGCTCCAGCTACCCAAATCAAAAGGTGGCATAAATTTACCAGATTTAAAAACTTATGCCATGGCTACCCAACTCCAACTTTTGTTGAACCATATCAACCCTATGTATAAGGTATTTAGCGCAGTGTCAGTGGCTCAGTAGGTAGCACACTCGCCTCTGAGGCCGGGAGATCAGAGGGCTGCAGATTCAGTTCCCACATCTGGCACTTGGGTTACTATCCCAGTACTGACATTGTAGTGCAACATAAGAGGAGTGCTGCACTTTTGAGGTGCCATCTTTCAGATGAGACGTTAAACCTAGGTCCCATCTGCTTGGACTGGTGGTAGTTCAGGTGGATGCTAAAGATCCCATGGCACTTATCGAAAGAGTAGGGGAATTTTATTGAAAAGTGGACTTCTTTACAAGAAACAAACAATAATCAATAATACAAAAAATACAATCAATATGGACAAATGTTAAATAGTAAATCACTGTTGCGCCACATCAAGTCAACTTGGTGTTTGTTATAAACATGATAATCTTGTTCTTTAATGGAACATAAAGCTTTATATATATTGCTAATAACTTCCTGTTTATGTATAACTTTTTGATGAAGAACAAGCATACACCTAGCTTGCCATAAGTAATACTTAATTAAGGCAAAAATTACATATAACGTTTCTAAATGATATTTGGCATTTAAACAAACATTTGTACAAAGCATAATATGTTCATAAGACAAATGAAGAAAAGAAGGTTCTGACCATGTTTTAGCTAAAGTAAACCAAATATCCAAGGAAAATGGACACTCAAGAAATAAGTGTTGTTGTGTTTCGGAACATCAAGACAGTCAGTTCTAGGGCAATAACGTAAATTTAGAGCTTTATGTTTATGATTATTTTTAACCCCCAATCTATCGTAATTACTTAGCCACACCATATCCCAAACATAGGGGGGTAAGCGAGGGTTACGTAGTTGTAAAAGAACCCAAGAGCGCTGACTAATAGGACAGAAGGGAAATAGCACCTCTTCTTGGGCCTCTAATCTCCAGATTCTATCATATAAAGACCGCCTAGATAAAGTACAAAAATCTGAAGGAAAAAGATTCCAAGATAGGGCCAACTTAAAACTTTTTTTACCATACGAGGGTATTTCTAAGGAACGAGAGAGTATGTTTTTCCCAGTAAGATTCCATGTACTAATACACAGAAAAAAACAGTCCATAAAATATGGTCTCCAAATTAAATCCCCAGGTTTAAGAGCATAACCAAAATTATAATGAAAAAACAGACTATAGAAAAAAGCAACTGGATGTATCATATTGATACCTCCTTCACTAATAGGTCTATATGTAATGTTGCGTTTTATAGGGTTAAGCCTAGATCCCCAAAAACCTTTAAAGAAACACCCAGACAATTTAGTGAAAAGAGAAACAGGAGGTGGAAATATGTAGCTAAGATGTAAAAATAAAGGAATAACCAAAGATTTTATTAAAACAACTCTCTTTTTTTCCAATAAGGGTGGACTTCAACTTAAGATCATTAATCTGTCGGCTTTATTCAAAACTGCAGTCCAATTGTAGTAAGCCATATTTGGACGTCCAAAATAAATTCTAGATATTTAAAGGCATCCAGTGTAACAGGAATCCCTGCATAAACCCCATTTTCCGAAGAGAGTCATGGCCAATCGGAATCCTGTACTTTTACTGAAATTAATGGTTGAGCCAGATACGGCTGAAAAGGAACTTAATAACTGGATAAGATCCTCCTGTTTCGTTTTCTTATCTAATGTTAAAACCAAGTCATCAGCATTGGCTAATAATTTGATAGATGGAGAGGAAGGAGAGCATGACATACCAATAATTTGAGGAGAAAGTAAAATGGCTCTTATTAAAGTGTCAATATAAAAATTATATAGTAACGGGCTTAAGGGGCATCCTTGCCGCACTCCTCGAGATAATGGAATAGGATTACCTATCCATCCATTAACATTGGGAAGTATAATAGCATGTTTGTATAAAGAAAAAATCCAAAATAAAAACATTTCTGGAAAGCCATAGGCTTTTAAAACTCGGAATAGGAACTCATGAGAGACTTTATCAAAAGCTTTCTCTTGATCTAAACCTAATATCCAACCAGAAATCCATTTTTTCTCTCCTAAAACAAACAACTCTCTTAAAAGAACAAGATTATCCTGCTGACGCCATCCTGGTATGCCACATGTTTGAACAGGGCTGATATATGTAGCAACTTTGAGGGTTCTAGCTAATAAAATCTTAGCCAGTATTTTGTAATCAACATTTAGGAGACTAATAGGTCTCCAATTAGAAATATCAGTGGAATCACCTTTTTTTTATACAGAAAAATTAAAATGGCCTTGTACATAGATTTAGATAGGGTTCCTGAAAATAACAATTCCCGAAATGATAGTGTTAAAGTGGGGGTTAATTCCGCAGAGAAAGTTTTATAAAATTTTGCTGTAAGGCCATCAGAACCAGGAGCTGAGGTTGAACATAAAGAATCAATGGCCTGTTGTACTTCCCTTTCAGAAATGTCTGCAAACAATATTTCCTTTTCAAAATTCGAGAGCTGTGGCAAGTTTAATGAATTTATAAAAGGATCAGCGTCCTTATAAACTGATGAACAACCAAAAACAGAAGAAACATGTTGCTCAACTATTGTGACCAAGGCTTCAGGGGAAGTCATAAGTTCACCCGTTGGTGATCTTAGGGATGGAATTAGTTTAGAATCCACCCTACCTTTACAGGTTTTAAAAGGGTCCAGGGAACTTTTGGTAGACTGGGAACCAAAACGAGCTTCTTGGTCCAAAGAACTGGCTCTGTCATATTGAAATTGTCTCATTTGAGCGCAAATATTTTCAGTTTGTTTACCATAATCTAAATGAGTAGAATCAGCCAAGGAAATCAAATGCTGCAACTGTTGTTGAAGAGACAAATAAGTCAGGTATTTATTATTTTGTACAACTGCAGCCTTTTTTTTAAAAGCCAATTTCCAACTCAACTTAGAGTCTTCCCACCAATCAATAATGGAGTCATATATGTCAAAGACTGATATGCGAGCCTTAAATTATTTACGCCAAGAGTGCAAAAAATATGGGATTTCTAATAAAGAATCATTTAATCGCCACATATTTTTTTTACAACGTGAGGCAGAACCCCAAGTAAATGTGACTTGAAGAGCCACATGATCAGAAAATTCACAACCTACTGTCTGACATGAAAGAATTGACAAGACCTGAGACAAAAAAATAAAATCAATTCTGGTCCGTAAGGGACCTTTGAAAAAGGTGAAACCTCCAGTTTTATGACAATACCTATAGGCATCTACTAAAAGGGCTGTGGATGTGATTTCCCGTAAGGCAACTGAATCACCAAAAAGCTTTGAGGTTTGTAAACCTCTATCTGACTGATGTAAACTACAATTAAAGTCACCGACCCATAAGAGTAATCTAGAAGTATGTAAAAAGGTCCTCACGGTATGAAAAAGGGTCACTCTTTGTGCTTTAGTTTGTGGAGCATAAGTACCTATTATGCAAAATCGTTCTTGTTTATAAGAAAAATCCAATAGTAGAGCTCTACCAGGTACAATATCTACTAGTCTAGAAACTTGAAATGCTGTGCTAGAAAACAGAATACCAATGCCATCACAGGTATCCGGGCCAGTAGACCAAAAAGAGGGGCCACTAGACCAGGCATGAGAAACTTGACGAAGTTCAGCATGGGTTTTCAATCTAGTGTCAACCAAACAATAAATATCATTTTTAAGATCTTTAAGAGTCAAAAACACACCTCCTAGCTTTCTCTTGCCCTTAATGCTGTTTACATTTAAGGAGCAAATGGATAGGGAAGCCATTTATGAGCGTTTGAGATTTACCCCTCTGAGATTGTCGTGTACGCTTGGCAATGGGGTCGGTGTCAGTGCCTCCTTCCAAATCTGGAAAGGAACGAACGGAAGAAGTGTCCGTGTCATCCCCACCAGAATCTTTATCAGAAAGGTCCATAGATAAAACAGCGAATTTATTATTGGATTGCCAGGTAGGGCCTACATTTTCTTTAGTTCGACAAATCACAGCCTGACCTTTCCTAGTCCTTTTATGGGTAACAGGAACAAAATCCGAGTCAGGAATAGAAGGTGGGGAGGAGGGGGAGGAGGCATTATAACATCAGGTGGCTTAGCATTACTTTCCTTAGGAAGGTCATTAGGTTCGGAAGAGACAACAGCTACCTCCTGAATATGGTGGTCAGAAGTAGAGTGTGAGGTAGAATCTGTAACTTCAGAAACAAGCATAGGAGGAGGGTCATCATGGAAGGTGGTCTTTTGTGCCTGTAACTGTTGTGCAATTGTAATTAACCCATCATGTGGGGGGCAGTCTTCCCTGTTATAGAGATGCCCAAGGACAGCGACCATAAGAATGGCGACTCCTTCACATAAGTTACATTTAAAAGAGTTAGAGCATGTGGAGGAATTATGTCCATATTCAAAACAGTGACTACATTTAAAATATCACAAGCGAACTAAGATGTGTTCTAGAACTGCATTTGAAGCAAGATTTAGGTTGGCCAGCGAGAAAACAAAACCTTTATCTTTTCCCAAAAAAAAAAGTTAGGCAAATGTCTCGCCCAGTATTAGTGGGGAATAATTAACTCAACCTTCCAACTGCCATCCCAAATCTGTTCGCTATCTAATGTAGGCGAGGTTTCGATTTAGAACTTCACATCGCTTATTAAGCCAAAAGAGAATATCTTCAATATTGACCCCCTCATTTTGAAAACTATAGTGACATTTCTAATTGCAGGTTTAGTGAGGGGATGGCTTGAAAAGAGGACCAAATAGGTGAAGACTGTAATTTATCATATTGAGCCCAGAATCTATCCAGACCTGAGATTTGTTTAAAACTAACATCAAAATTAGAGTTCCCTAGATGTATTAAAGCAAATATTTCAGAAGCAAAAAATTTCATAGACCCCTTTAATAATGTCCTGGCTATGTAAACCCTATCAGGAGGCACGTCCAGTCCACCTTTGTATATCAAGCGGACTGCATTCCTCCGTGGAGCAGGTTCACCTTTAGAGTGAAATAGGTCAGTCAGTTTAAAACCGCTAGCCCGACCTGGAAAGGAATTTGTGTCAGTGGCCAATAAAGGAGTAAAAGCAGTAGAGGGTGTAGCAAGAACAGTACCAGAAGCATTATTGACCTTATCAGAATAAACAACAGTATTATCAAGTACCAGAATTAACAGTCTTATGTGCAAAATGCAGTCCACTATGAGAAGGTGAATGGTCTTCACCCGGGTTCGTTGGAGCTCTTTGAAACAGATTGCAGCATGTTAATGTAAACAGGATCCTGGGAGTCTGGAGACCAAGTCCCTCCGTCCCTTTCTCCCAGCCAGCATTTTTAAGGGCTATTTCAGGGGACCAAGTATCCGGGGGAGCAATATTCTTAGAAAAGGGGGGTTTTCCTAAAGGTTTAAATAAAGTACCCCCGCGTTTGGACCAACCAGGTTTTTTGTCTGCCGAAAAAAGAAACACTTCGGCTGTAGAGGAAGTCTTTGGGCAAAACTGTAATTTTGGAGGAGAGAGAGCAGGACTCACAGTGTCAACGAGACGATTTCGATCCATTAGACCTTCAGTTTGCAAGTCAGAGTCTGGCTTTTAGCGCGACGAAACCTCGAAAAACTGCCAGCCTGTATGTCTGAGGGCGCTTGTCCTGGAGGATCACTGAATTCCGTCACAGCAGTGACATTTGCAGGGGTCCTAGCTGGCGTTGCGACGTCTTTTGGCTGTTCAATTATTGCCTGGCTGATTTCTGCAAGCTGCGAGTCGATGGAGTGTAACTGAAGGGCAAGAGCAGAGCGTTGCTCAAGGAGCTCCGAACGAACTGGGGTGAGCTTATTTCTTTCTTCCGTCTCCGTTTCCACCACTGTATCAGCATATCCATGCACTACCGCTAAATGTTCCTCGTTGGCCTCTAAGGAAGTGAGCACTGGGGAGGAGGCCCACTCCCCAGAGCTACCGACGTCCATCTCATCCGAGGGATTGAGCAGACTGGCCATCTTGTGACCAGCAGCAAGGCTCCACCTACGCAGAGTAGGGGAATTGCCCCGGTGTCCTGGCCAAATTTCCCTCATTCACTAAAAATGCCACCTACAGCTTCATCTGGTCCAAGGTCAGTTGGCATTCATCTGTATCCCCCTCCCCCGGGTTGTGCCTGAAAATATGCAGGATTTGTCTAGTGCACATACCCGGTCAAAAACAAAAAACAAAATAAATAAAATAAAGCCCCTTGGAAGGAATTGGACTAGCAGTTATGAACCATCCTGATGTACTCGCTTTT
Organism: Neoceratodus forsteri; assembly: GCA_016271365.2. Lineage (NCBI taxonomy): Eukaryota > Metazoa > Chordata > Ceratodontiformes > Ceratodontidae > Neoceratodus > Neoceratodus forsteri. Next base: position 226,836,063 of record CM057449.1, on the reverse strand, counting down.
CTATTTGGAAACCCACTATAATGTCTCCCCCTGACTCAGTTCCCAGAATTCATAGTGGAACCTTATAAAACCTTGTTCACCATATCGAACACAACACTCTCCTTTTCTGAAAAACTTTATTTCCAGCCTTTAAATGCTGACACACTCTTATTACCCAAACAAACAAGAGAAGTAATCAGGTGCTGGGCAACCTGGATATGGTATATAGGGCAATTGGTCACTTCATCGGGGATATTATCTTTTAGTTATCTCCAAAACCAGTACAAACTCCCACAGTTCTCCAGTCCATAATATTATAAATTAAAAAACTCAATCCTTCCATTTGAAGAAACATAGAAACATAGAAACATAGAATTTGACGGCAGATAAGGACCGCTTGGCCCACCCAGTCTGCCCATTTCCCCTACCTACTGGATAAGCTGCAGATCCTAGTTAACCAGCAGCCTACTTCTTCCTACCCCCACCCCCCACAATTGCCTTATGACTATCCCATGCATGCTTGAATTCCCCCACTGATTTTGACTCCACAACCTCCTCCGGAAGGCCGTTCCATGCATCCACAACCCTCTCTGTGAAGAAATACTTCCTTAAATTACCTCTGAGCCGCCCCCCTCTATCTTCAAATTGTGCCCTCTTGTTCTTGCACACCTCTTTTTAAAGATGCTACCCTCTTGGACTTTGTTGATTCCCTTGAGGTACTTGAAGTTTCTATCATGTCCCCTCTCCTCCTTTCCTCGAGGCTATACAATTAAGCTCCTTAAGTCTCTCTTCATATGACTTCTGGTACAGACCCTGCACCATTTTAGTTGCCCTCCTCTGGACAGCTTCCATCCTGTCTATGTCTTTGCGGAGATTGGGTCTCCAGAACTGCACACAGTACTCCAGATGGGGTCTCACCAGCTGTCTGTACAGAGGGATAATAACTTCCTGTTTTCTACTGGTGATGCCTCTCTCTATGCATCCCAGTATCCCCCCAGCCCTCCTTGCTGCCCTCTCACATTGCTTGCCCATCTTTAGGTCATCTGATATGACTACCCCAGGTCCCTTTCCATTCTTGTTGTTGTTAGTATCTCACCCCCATTGTGTACTCTTCCCCTGGGTTTTTGTTTCCCAGGTGCATTACCTTGCACTTCTTAGCATTGAATCTAAGCTGCCATACATTTGACCATTCCTCTAACCTTGCCAAGTCCCTTCTCATCCTTTTCACCCCACCCTGTGCATCAACTCTGTTGCAGATCTTAGTGTCATCTGCAAAGAGACATACTTTTCCTTCCAGTCCTTCTGCAATGTCGCTTATAAAGACATTGAAGAGGACCGGTCCTAATACTGAACCCTGCGGTACCCCACTAGTAACCCTCCTTTCTTCTGAGTGGACTCCATTTACTATTACTCTCTGTGTCCTATTCTCCAGCCAATTCTTTACCCAGGCTGTCATCTTGGGACCCACTCCCAGGCTGGCTAACTTGTATATTAATCTTTGTGTGGGACTGTGTCAAATGCCTTGCTAAAGTCTAGGTAGGCATGTCCACAGCCCTCCCTGATCTACTACTTTGGTCACCCAGTCAAAGAAATCTATCAGATTCGTCTGGCATGACCTTCCCGCTGTGAATCCATGCTGCCTAGGTTCCTGTGCCCCTCTGGCCTCTAGATACTCGACAGTTCTTTCCTTTAGAAATGATTCCATCATTTTCCCTATCACTAAGGTTAAACTAACAGGTCTATAGTTTCCTGCTTCTGCCTTGCTCCCACTTTTGTGAAGGGGAATCACATCTGCCCTCCTCCAGTCCTCGGGTACCACCCCATCCTCCCATGATTTGTTAAAAAGGGTAGTCAGTGGTGTCACTAGTTCTACCCTTAGTTCTTTTAGAATTCTGGGATGAATCCCATCAGGCCCCTGCTTTGTCCACCTTCAGTTTTAAGAGTTCTTTCAGAACCCTTTCTTCTGTAAATGGGCTGTGTCAACTTCTGTATCCAGAGTGTTACTACTGTTTGTTTTATATATCTCCCTCTTCCTTCGTAAATACTGAGCAAAATATTTGTTTAGTATCTCTGCCTTTTCACAGTCTCCCTCTGCCCACCCTCCCTCCCTTTATTAAGCCTCACTATCCCTCCTTGGTCTTACTCGCTCCTGATGTACCTATAAAGGTTTTATCCCCCTCTTAACTGAGTTGGCTATCTTTTCCTCGGTTTGGGCCTTTGCTGTTCTGACTGCCTTCCCAGCCTCCTTTTGCTTTAACTAATACAGTTCTCTGTCCTGCTCCTTCTGTGATTCCTTGTACTTCCTGAATGCTTTCTTTTTCTCTTGAACCTTCACTGCCACTTCTTTTGAGAACCATAGTGGTTTCTTACATCGTCTTGTTTTGTTTATTTGCTTCACACAAAGGCTTGTTACCTCTGTGATGGCAGTTTTTATTATTCCCCATTGTTCTTCCACCCCTCATTCCTGCCCATTTGCTAGTGCATTCCTTAGGCACTCACCCATTATGGCAAAGTCAGCCAGTTTAGCTAAACTAGCAGAATCTCCAAACTCCTTGATAATACTTATTAAAGTAGGTTTAGAAGGGCAAGAACAGCCACACCTCATTAGCCATTTATATAAAGCCCTCAAAGCTTACAAAAAGATTCTATCAACTATATAGGGAAGGCGTGGGTTTTAGAGATACTAGAAGATATAAATAGTGACCTATGGCAAACATACTAGTCTTATTGGCAGGAGTTTGCTTGGAAATCCAGGATCCGTTTCTTCTGACCCCCTTCTGTGGTTGCCAAATACTGTGACTCTGCAATGGAAGTATGCTGGAGAAAGTGTGGTCATCCCTAGCTAACATAACCCATAAATTGTGGGAATATCCTAAGCTGGGCCCCTTTTGGATGGAGATCCTTACAGAATTGAAAGACTTTTTTGATTTCCAAGATCTCTTCACCCCTTCGTATATCTTAACAGCCACCCCCCTCCCACAAGGTCAGAAGATCTCATACTCAAAGTATGCCTTTTTTCAGATGACACAAAGATCTGCAACAGGGTTGATACACAAGGAGGCATGAAAAGGATGAAAAGGGACTTGGCAAGGTTGGAGGAATAGTCAGAAGTATGGCAGCTAGGATTCAATGCAAAGAAGTGCAAAATAATGCACCTGGGAAACAAGAACCCAAGGGAAGAATACACAATGGATGGGGAGGTAGTAACAACAACAAAAAAGGAAAGGGACCTGGGGGTAATCATATCAGATGACCTTAAGGTTAGCAAGCAATGTGAGAAGGCAGTAGGGAGGGCTGGGGGTATACTGGGATGTGTAGGGAGAGGCATCATCAGCAGAAAACAGGAAGTTGTTATCCCTCTGTACAGACAGTGGTGAGACCCCATCTGGAGTACTGTGTCCAGTTCTGGAGACCCCATCTCCGCAAGGACATCGATAGGATAGAGGTAGTCCAGAGGAGGGCAACTAAAATGGTGCAGGGTCTGCAAGAGAAGCTGTATGAGGAGAGACTAAAGGAGCTTAATATGTATACCCTTGAGAAAAAAGGAGAGGGGGGACATGATAGAAACTTTAAGTACCCCAGTGGAATCAACAAGTCCAAGAGGGTAGCATCTTTCAGAAAAGAGACGCAAGAACAAGGGACACAATTTAAGACAGAAGGAGGCGGTTCAGGGCAATGTGAGGAAGCATTATTTCACAGAGGTAGTAGATGCATGGAACAGCCTCCTGAGGAGGTTGTAGGGTCTAAAACTGTGGGAGAATTCAAGAATGCATGGGACAGACATAAGGCAATTCTTGTGGGGGGTCGGAAGAAATAGGCTGTTGGTTAACTAGGATCTGCGGCCTATCCTGTAGGTAGGGAAATGGGCAGACTAGAAGGGCCAAGCGGTCCTTATCTGCCATCAAAGTCTATGTTTCTATGTTAAAATAATTATGATTTTGATTCTGGCAGCTAAAAAGGCTATTACGAAATGCTGGCATACTGAGAGTGTCCCTACAAGGGAATGCTGGAGAGCCCTGACATATGAAATTTATAGCTTGGACAGATTAATAGCTAATATTAACTCCCACATTAAATCATTTCAGACTTTCCGGCATGCATGGGTTAATTATCAAGCTCTTCATTACCCTGAGTTTGTTCCATAACTAACTCTGCCATTCTTTCTCTGCCTGTGCAGTGGGGCTGACAACTCAACCCATTCTTTTTGAATAATTCCTTTCTTAGGAAAGAATTTACTGTCCCCTAATTTCATACTCTCCAATCCTCTGTATTTCTTCATTCACTAATTGTTTCTGACCTACTTTCCTGTCCTGATAACAGGCTCGGACTTAACCATGTACGCTATAGATGTCATCACTCTCCAAATATATCTTTATTATGGGCTTCACATAAGGCTAACAGCATTCCCTTGTATAAAGACCTCCCTGTAGGGAGGAACTTTAAGCAGATGGTATAACAATGTTAAATATAAAACACAACCACAAGAAGCTATATCATAATAAACTTTCTTTTTTTACAGCATAGATGTTAGCTGAATATCATTACCACTCTAGCTCTTAAATCTTCTTTAGAATTTTCTTTGAACTGATCAAGTTCACTGATATACTTTATTGAATCAGACATTACTATATCACTGTATTAGAATTACTGATATCCTGAACGCTATGTCTCAGCTTTTAATTGAATTATGTACTGTATATGGTCTCACCACTTTTTGTATAAATGCAAAACTCCTTTAATAAAAAGGCACTTTAAAAAAAAGAAAGACCATGAATAAGAGGGAGAATTACTTAAGGTTGTCTAGAGTGTTAAGTAGCGTAGTCGAGTGGACTATGGCATAGAAGGAGCTGCAGATAACTGAGGGAATTAAGAAGGGGAGAAGGCCTTTTTGCACTATATAAATGAGAGAAGGGACAAGAAGGACAGGATTGTTAGGATTTGGAAAGGGGACACGTGGGTGGAGGAAAATGGGGAAGGCAGAGGTACTGAAAGAATATTGTTCTCAACGGAGCGTGGAATGTGGTTTCAAGGGGGCAAAACAAGAAGCAAAGCTTTCCAGGGGTGATTCCACATGCAGCCACAGAAGATTTTGCCAGACTCCTCCAGCAGCAGATCAGTGTGTCCAAGACCCAAGGGTGACCTCATCCCCCACTAAGTCACTGAAACAATGAAGGTACTGTCAGAATTGCCCAGAAACTCTAAACCAATAGTCCTAAATATCACCAGGACATTTGCTGAATTAATTAGTGAAATATTGTTGTGAGGGATAACTTTATATTTGACATGGGGTAATAGTTCATAGTGTCACTGCATTTATTGGGTTGTTCTCCTTGGTGAGGTTGCTTACCACTGTACATGGGAGTAGGAAGGGGGAGGAGTCTCCCTACTTACATTGTGTGTGCAGAAAACATTTTCAGTTGGTCACTGTGTTGGAAAAATACCCGAAAATGGTTACCCTAGCGACCCTGGATATAAAGGGGAAGGGAGGTACAATATTTGCTATTTCTAGTGATCTGTTCCACCTAGCAGATCCCCCACATACCCTAGTCTGGAAACAGATATTGGGGAATGCTCTGAGTGAAAGGAAACTAGAATGGAGGGGGTAGGGAAATATGTAGTAGTTGTGTTACAAGGGTTAGATGGGGAAATAAGGTTGTAAACTACAAGTCTGGAACTCATCGCAATGTTCTCTCCTGCTGAATACTGTACCTTTAAATATGACAGAGAATAGCTCATCTCGATTTAAGAGGATAAGCTAGTAACTAACAGGGAACTCTGGAATTAAGGGGACATCAGGGTGGGATTACCCGGTACATCCCAACTCTGATTGGAGGGGGGGGGGATCCACGGGATTGATGAAGGGGGAGAGAGGTCTGCTCTTGCATCTAGAGGATCTCTTTTTTTTTTCTTTAGATAACAATTTGGTGGCAGGTTTGGAGTGAGCACTAGTACTTCTGTTGGGAGACACTCTCTGTGCCACTCGCTCTAATTCATAGGGGCTACTTTAAGGTCAAAATATTGACCGCCTGCAATTAAACACTGTAGGCCTTCTCATGGAGGTCACATAAAGCTAGTTTTTTCACCTGTTTTTTTTTGACTGTCATTTAAAGTTTGGAAAACATTTTCAACATATGTTTTGTTGATGTTGATATACTATTTTTACTCCGTTTCTACTGTTTGTAATAATAAGAATGAAAGCCTGGTTGCACTTATCAGTATGAATGGACCTTGTTGGGACACTCATGGTGGAGTTCAGTTTAGGGGATGATACTTGGGCTGTTATGATGGGGAGTAACTCCAAGCACCAAATGAACAATTTAAAATGGTGCATCTAAATGCGGTATCTTGTAATGTCAAAGGGATTAACTCCCCTATTAAAAGGGATAGGTTACCAACAGAATTAAAATATCTAAATTGTGATGTGGCATATTTGCAAGAAACACACCTATCAGAACTAGAGCATGCCAAACTAAGGCAAAGGTGGGTGGGACACGTGGTGGCATCTTCGCACCCAGTTGCGAAAAGGGCTGAGGTGGCAATACTCATTAAGTGAAATACACCACTGGTAATGCAAGAGGAAGAGAGTGGGCTCCAGGGTTGATACATCAGAATTACAGGCTTATTACAAGATAAAACATTTCACCTAGTTAGTATTTAGACCCCGAATGTGGGTACAGAAAAATTTCTCTCTGACATCTTTCACAAGGTGGCAGCTCTCCCCCAGGGTCAGCTACTACTTGGGGTAGATTTCAATACGGTCACCTGTCCCAGCCTAGACTGCTTCTCAAGTCATACCTCTACAAATAAAATTGCCACTAGAACACTGAAACTCTTGGTGTCTGAGGCTGGTATGGTGGACTTGCGGAGGTCACATCATGAGCAGGAATGAGACTACTCTTGTTATGCTCATGCTCAGATTTCATACTTATGCACTGACCTACTCTTTACCTATAAGACAGACCTCCACATGTTCTCACTGCCTGCAAAATTCATCCGATAACTTTGTCAGACCATGGACCTATTTCTCGTAAACTGACATGGAGAATAGAAGACAGACGTTCTGTCTGGAGACTTAATGTCTCTCTCTTAAATGACACAAATTTTTTTCAACAACTAACCCAAACAGTTAAAAATCTGATGATAGATTCACCGACGGAGGATTGCTTCCCTCTCCTTTGAAGGCCATCGCTAGGGGACACATAATCAGTTTTGCCTCAGCTAAAAAGAAACAAACAAGGTTGAAAGTGGTAGAGTTAAAGACCAAAATGGTAAGCATGGAGGCCCTACACAAACAAAACCCAGGGAAGGCAAAAATCCTGAAGGAGTTAATTGAAATCCATTCTGAACTTCATGAACTGGAACATAAAAAAGTTGAGGGTCTCCGCTTCTCCAACCAAAAGTACCAGGAAGTTGGGGGGAAGGCAGCGAAACTACTGGCTTTTCGGTTACATAAAAAACAAGCAGACAGACATGTGCTAAACATAAAAGATAAACATAATCCTGATAAAATCTGTACCAAACCCAGTGACATAGCCTCTCAGTTCCAGGCCTTCTACATGGAAGATAAACAAGGGCAAGTGGTGGCAGAGAAGTCAAAAGACTTTTTTGAACTCTGTGTCACTTCCCACTCCGCTCCCAGAAGCTCAGGAAGCCCTATCGGCCCCCATCTCAGAACAGGAAATCTCACAGACAATAAATGGACTCCAGGAGGGCAAATCACCAGGCCCTGATGAGCTGCCAGCTGAGTGGTATAAAAAGCTTAGAAAAATTTTGGTCCCCAAACTAGCAACGGTATTCAACTGTAGTATAGAGGAGGGTAGATTCCCAGACTCCTGGGGAGAAGCTCTGGTCACAGTAATTCCCAAGCCAGGGAAACCTACTACCAGTTGCAAGGCATACAGGCCTATATCCCTCCTTAACCAAGATTTCAAAATTTTAACAAAAATTCTAGCCACTCAACTGCAAAAACATATAGAGCTGTTGGTGAACCCTAACCAGACAGGCTTTATTCCACACAGGCGTCTATATGATCATATTAGAAAATTGCTCAATATTATGACCAATAAATCTCCCTCTAAAACATCCCAGCTGGCTATTTTTTTGGACACTGAGAAGGCCTTCGATCGCTTAATTGGGCATATATGAGAGATGTGCTGACAAATGTGGGAGCAAGGGGCTCTTTTCTTAAATGGATTTCCATATGTTACCAGAACCCCAGGGCAAGGGTCAAAGTTTATGGGATGGTCTTGGAATACTTTGCAATAGAGCATGGGAACAGGCAGGGATGCCCTCTGTCTCCTCTACTGTTCGCACTTAGTATGGAGCCACTAGCTCAGGCAATCAAGGAAAACCCATGTATTCAGGGTATTGGAGTAAGAGGGGTAGTGAATAAAGTCTCCCTTTATGCAGACAATGCAGTAATTTACCTGGATAACCCGGGGCTATCTCCCTCCCTCCATGCTACATCTGTTGGAGCAATTCGGCCATATATCAGGATTTAAAATCAACACAGATAAATCGGAAGTCCTGTTTTATTAATGGTCCCCCATGTGTGGAGGCCCGAAAAGTGAACCCCTTTAAAAGGATTAAAGAGAAGGTATGATACATAGGTATCCTTATCCCCACTGATCTTTCGGAATTATATCACATTAACTATTAAACTCTAATGAAACAGGTTTTTGAAGACCTGAACAGATGGTTGAAGCTTCCGCTCACTGTCACAAACAGAGTGAATACGGTTAAAATGAATGTTTTGCCCCGTTATCTGTTTCTGTTTACTACCCTACCACTTCCAGTCCCAAGGCTCAAGTGGAAAGAGCTGAGGAGGAAGTTAACCAGTTTCATTTGGGCAGGCTGCAGACCTCGTAAGAGATGGGACCTCTTAACTGAGGCCAAGGATAAGGGAGGTATGGGTGTCCCTAATTTTCATAATTATTAAAAAGCAACCCAATTCATACCAGTGTTGAAGATGTTTTCCCCCAAATTAAGAGGGGGATGGTATTCCATGGAGAAGAGGGCCCATTCATCGATCCCCCTTAATCTCCTCCCATGGATAGCCCTCCCTTCTGACCTCAAAGCTATCACAAAAGTATGGACTAAACACACCATTGCTACCTGGGTACGTACAAGGCAGTGGTGGGAAATCCCCGCCCCAGTGTGGAAATACATACCTTTAACATTTCTCCACAGTTTCCAGCCCCACAGAATGATCTATGCTTCGCTCACTGGGAGAGCCTGGGACTTTGGTATCTTCCACAGTTTATGGCAGGAGAGGTAGTTATGTCATTTGAAATGCTCCAAAGAAAATATAATATCCCCTACAAAGACTTTTTCAGATATCTCCAGTATCGACCTTATATCAACAGCATAGTGAGTGTGTGGATCCTGCCCCCCCTTAGTCCAGACATGTCAAAAAAGGTAATATGGCTGATACAAGGACCTATATTTCATGTATATAAAGTCCTACAGGTGGGTATTGGAGAACTTCTGATCCAGGTAATAGAGGATAGATGGCAGAAGGAGTTGGGATCTTCGATTCCTGAAGAGGCATGGGGACAGATATGGTCTAGTATACATAAAACCACTAACTCACCCTCCTGGAGAGAATTTAGATGGAAAATTATCACTAGATATTTCGTTACACCGGTAATCTCTTCACATTTTGCCACAACCCACATAGATGGAGGCAGTATAGTGCAGTGGGTTAAATTTCTAAGCTGCAGATCTGGAGACCTGGGTTTGAATCCCACAGCCACCCCGGTGCACACTCTGTGATCCTGAGCAAGTCACTTAACTTCCTTGTGCTCCCAGGTCGCATCTGGAAACAAGCTTTGGCTTAATGTGCTACTCCTGGTTAAACAATGTTCCTTTTTCCTTTCCCCTTCCTAGATAGGTGCTGGAGACACTGTGGAAGTCAGGGGTCGCACTTCCATATATTCTGGGACTGCCCAGTGATTGAAACCTTCTGGCTAGAAGTAGCCAAAGCTATACAGAAGATTTTATTGTTGAAGGCCACACCAAGCTTCATACACCTAGTGCTGGGCTTGCCTCCTTGGGAGTGAGACCAGTGGTACAGAAATACCTATTTTTTATTTTGATAGTTGCTGGCTTGAAGGTGATAATGCAACACTGGCTTACACCCCATCCTCTCTCCTATTCCTTATGGTGGACTAATGTGTCCACAATCAGAGAAATGGAAGCAGTAACTTCTTGGCTAACACTTAGCACAGACAAGTTTAACTCTAAGTGGCTTCTTCTTTTTGAATATATTGAAAACAAAGATGGTACCCCAATATTAGACCAATATTTATTAGCGTAGCAAAATACCACCTGCCCTTCACCTATTAAGGTGGTTTCTGTGCCACATGTCAATCCCTGAAGCTCTCCATTCTTAGGATATTGACCAGAGGGCAATTAGATTAAGTGCCAGTATTAAGTCTACTTCATTTATGAAAGATGTGTTTTATCTTTTTTTCTCTACCAGGCTCCCATGGTTTCTATAGTTGTAAGGTTGCTGTAGTTCATAGGTTTTGACACAAATAAAGTTATGAATATGATACATTAGCTTTTTTATTATACTAAAATAGGACACATTAATAAGTACACCATGTTTATCACTTGTTATTCCTTTATTCAATGTATGACATGATGTAACAGTTATAAGCTCAATATATTCTGGTTACACTTTCAGGATTATTAAGTAAATGTAGAATTAGTAACCTGGATAAGGCATTGCTGGATGACAGGATGTGGGCATTTTGGAGTGTATGGCTGGAAGGCGCATTACCTGAAAAACAAAATATGAACTACTAGTTTTAATAAGTACTGATATGAGCTAACTGTATATGCAGATTTTATTACCAGAGGTTTTCTCACATGGGACACTATTTTACATTATGTACTCACATTGCTTTCTTATTATGTCCTATAAAAGATAATAAAATATTCAAGTTAAAAAAAAAAAGAATATTGTTCCATCTTACCCATGGAGAAAGGTGGACCAGTGCCTACAGGGGGGAGAAGAGGAGTGGGGGGAGGGGGAGTGCATGGATGTAATGGTTGGGGAGGATAGAGTGAGTGAGGGAGGGGCTGCTAGCATCGAAGTTGGACAAATCACCAGGCCTGGATGGCATACACCAAAGGGTACTGAGAGAACTGGCAGAGGAGCTTGTGGGGCCACTGGCATGCCTGTTCAGTAGTTCACTGGAGTTGGATGTGGTACCATAGGACTGCAGAATGGCACATGTGGTGCCCATCCATAAGAGCGGTCCCAAGGATAATCTGGGGAATTACAGAACTGTCAGTCTGACCTCAATTGTGTGAAAGCTCACAGAGACCATACTTAAGGAAAGGCTGGTAGAGTATCTAGAGGAGTATAGTCTCCAGGATGTGAGGCAGCATGGGTTTATGGGAGGGAGTCCAAAAAGTAAGAATTTCTGACCTCCTTGAGCAAAAGAATGCTTCAACACAAAAACTATTTTATTTGAATCTATTTACAGTTCCCCAGAAGAAGTCTAATTGATAGGTGAAACATTGGGACTTAATTAAATAATAAAAAGAAAATTCATTAAAGACATTTTTGTGTTGAAGCATTCATTTGCTAGAGCAGGCTAGAAATTCTTACTTATTGGATTCCGAATGCACCGATCTTTGGCAATCTCCACCAATTAACTTTGATATATATACTATACGAGAAACTGACGGCAGTTCCCCCTGCGCAAAACCCTTTTACTTTGCTTTGAAGATTTCACAGACCTTTTCACTGGCCTGTGTTTGTGACCCAAGGACATTTGCCACAAGAAAAACAGACTGGATAGGACCATAGAAGGAGTATAAACCAGTAATTTCATGGACGTCATTGTTTCCTTGAGATATAAAATTGAATGGTAATGTTTGGAGTGTAAAAGACCTCTTTTTTGTGTAATATTTAACTTAGGAATACTCTGTTGTCACTCTGATTCATTAGGTTTGAAGTCATTATGGAAGCTTTAAATGCAATAGAAGGAAATGCAAAAATGAGTTACTTATTTTGTACCTTTACAATTTTACCCATTTACCTATTTTGATTCCATGCTGCATGGGAGGCTGGGGGAGAAGCTGGAATACATTGGGGTGGGAACAAAGATGGTCAAATGGATTGCCAACTAGCTGATTGGAAGCAGCAGAGGGTGGTGGTGAGGGAACTCTTATCTCCAAAGGAAGTAATGAGTGGGGTGCCACAGGGATCGGTGCTGGGACCAGTGGTGTTTGGGATATTCATAGCTGATATCTTACAAGGGGTCTGGAATAGGATCAGTCTGTTCACCAATGATGCGAAGATAGGAGCTGTGGTAGATGACAGTGAAGGCTGGAGGGGGCTGCAGGAGGACCTGAACAAACTACATGAGTGGTCAATAACTCGGCAGCTAGGGTTCAGTGCCAAAAAGTACAACATACTGCACTTCGTAGCTGGGAACCAGGGGAGGAGCTATCAGCTGGGAGAGGTACAGGTGGAAAGTAGTGTAGAAGAAAAGGATCTGGGGGTGATTATAATGGGTAGCATGAACAATTTGGCTCAGTGCAGGAAGGTGGTGGCAAAGACCAATAAGATGCTAGGGTGTATAGCAAGGGGAATCTCTTGCAGGAATAGGGAGGTGATCCTTCCCCTGTAAAGGACTCTAATCAGGCCTCATCTGGAGTACTGCATGCAGTACTGGCACTGGTTCATAAAGAAGGACACCAAGTTGCTGGAGGGGGTACAGTGTAGGGCGACAAAGATGATCCAGGAATTTGAGGGGAAGTCTTATGAGGAGAGATTAGCAGAGCCGAACATGTACTGCCTGGAGGAAAGGGGGGACATTTAAATACCTCAAGGGGATAAATAAGGTTAACACAGAAGGGGTTTTCAAGCTTAGAAGAAGGAGGGATATGAGAGGGCATCAGTTGAGGTTGGAGGGTAGAAGATTCAGGAGGAAAATCAAGAGACATTTCTTCACAGAAAGTGTGGTGTGTGGACAAGTGGAATACTTTGCCTGAGGGAGTGTTGTCCTGTAGAATGATGGGTGGCTTTAAGAGGGGTTGGGATAGGGTGAGGGGAGGGATTATGATGAAGAGGGGTGGGGCAGCTGCAAGCTGAGGGGCTAGCTGCACAATCGAGCAGATTTGACAGACCATAAGGCCTGCTTCTGCTGGCATTTTCATGTGTTCATATGTTTATAGACACAGAAAGGGAGAATTTATTTAATCAGATGAAAGAGGACAGAGATCTTACTCAAATGGATACTGATAGTTCCAAAACCCTCAAACATAGAGTAGAAAATCTCAAAAAATAAAGATTTAAGACTAGACCTGCATGGCTTGACATCAACTAAATATCTCAAATTCAAACAAAAACCTAGGGGCCTTATGGTGGCAATAGAACCACATTTGGGAATTAATGATGAAATTCTAATTACAAAATGGGACAGGATAAGAACCGGCTGTAGTGTAGATTTTATGTATGCAGTAATAGAGATTGTGATAAGAACACAATGTAAACTAGCAGAAGATATTCAGGAATATGAAAAAACATTGCAGACACAACTTAAAACTGAAGATTTGAATGAATGGCCGGAGGATATTAACAATAAACTAAAAGAGTATGAGAAAACATTAAGGGAAACGACAATAAGGAAGTTCTACAGAGATACTGCAGATTATAAAAATAATAGTGTCTACAATTACAAGAAATTTAATAGGTATACACAAACCACCGATTCAGGATTGGATAGTTCAGGAAGCTACACTAGGAGTAGTCACAAACCAGATTTTCAGAGACCAAAAGAACCTTTTTTAGACAGAAACAAACAAACAGCAGGGTACATACACACAGAGTCAGTAACAAGCTACCAGGATCCAGGATCCAGGACAAGGAACATCAGAGAGATACGATTCCAGGTGGCTAGAACCACAAACTGTAGAAATAAGAGAAACAGAAGAAAAAAGTGGAGGAGGAAGATCAAGGGTCCATGCAAAAATCAAAGAGGAAACCTAAGGAAACCGTGATATTTAATTTAAGCAACAGAACATTGTCAAAAGATGAAGAAAGTTATCTTTGGGTTTATTAGACTCAATTTCAAAAGAAACCAATAAGTTCCAAATTGAAGCAGATATGGATAAATTCTATATGAATTTACATTTAAATATACAATTTGCATACACTCAAGACTCTAACAAAGAAAGAACAGATTTAAAAGCAGCTATGGGGATAAAATCAAAATATATGCCATTACTAGGACATAATAATGCAGTAGAGAACTATATTGAGACAGTAGATAAACAAGTTAAAGAAGTTCTCAAAACAATAGACAAACCGATTAATCAAAATTTTTCAAAAAGGGAAAGAGCAGCACTTACGGACTTGAAAAATGGTGAGAGTATAATAATTAAATCCACTGTCGGGGGGGGCAGCAATTGTTATTCAGAATCAAGAAGATTATATGGAGATGTGTTTGAAACTATTAGAAGTTAAAGAGAACTATGTAACATTGGATCAGGACCCTTTACCAGGTATCATTACAGTAATCAGGAGCACAGTCCTTGAAATCCACCAACAGCTTAATCTGGTTCAAGGTCAGTTGACATTCATCTGTATGCTCCTCCCCCCGGGTCGTGCCTGAAAATAGGCAGAATTTGTCTAGTGCACTTACCCGGTCAATAGAAATAATAATAATAATATAATAATAATAAAATGTATTTAATTAAGTGCCTTTCAATATTTCAAAGCGCTGAACAATATTCAAAAACAAAACACATATACAAATACATATAATATAAAATCACAATAAAACAGGAAATGCCTTCCCCCATAAGAAAGTCTTAAGTGCCTGCTTAAAACTCCCCACCATCCTGCACTCCCAGAGCTGATGGGGCAGAGAATTCCAGAGGGTAGGTGCCGTAAACCCAAAGGCACGTGCACCAGATGACTTTAAGTTAACCCTCTGAATCTCCAGCAACCCCTTGTCAGCCGAGCGGAGCTGTTGCAAAGGGGTGTGAGGAACCAGGAGCTCTTTCAAGTAATCGGGACCCGATCTGTGTAGAGCTTTGTAAGTCAATAGACCTACTTTAAAGGTGATCCTGCACTGTATTGGCAGCCAGTGCACAGCGTGCAGCACTGGGGTAATATGGGATCTTCTAATAAATAAAACAAAAAATTAAATGGAAACAATGAGCTGGCCACAACAATGGGAGGCAGAAATACTAGAAATGAAGTTCCCTAGGATCTCCCTTTTTATTCCTTATCTAAGGTACATAAAAATTCAGAACAACCACCAGGAAGACCGATAGTATAGGGTACTGGGTCAGTTTTGGAACCAATATCGAAATTTGTAAATTTTCACCTGCAGCCACTTGTTGAAAACATACCAACCTATATCAAAGACACCACCCATGTTTTGCAACTCTTTGAAGAGTTAAACAAAAAGACATCATTAGCTAACTGTATACTGGTCACAATAGATGTGAAAGATTTGTACACTTCAATACCCCATGATAAAGGCAAAAAAGTAGAAAGTATGGGAATACTACTAGATACTCGACCACTTGAGAAAAAACCTAAAATAAGGACCTTGCAAGAATAAGCAGAAATTGTATTGTATCAGAATCACTTAAAATTTGAAGGTCAGTTCTTTGGACAAGTGAGAGGAATGGCTATGGGCAGTAATATGGTCTTTAGCTATGCAAATGCATTCATGCATAATTTTGAGATAACACATATCTTAACATCAAAAGAGGAAGGAAATGTATTTAGTGAAAACATTTTATTCTGGAAATGTTTAATTGATGACATTTTATTAATTTGGACAGGTAATATTGAGAAATTAGAGGAATGTAAGCATTACGTTAATACCAGAGATTCTAATCTCCAGTTCTCTTTCAACAATAGTAAACATCACATTGACTTTCTGGATATAACCACATACAAGAACAAAAATAAATTGGAAACCAAACTATTTAGAAAACCCACAGATATAAACATAATTCTCCATTCGAGTTTTCATCCTAAGAAACTAGTGGAGAGTACTCCCTATTCTCAGTTTTTGAGCGCTAAGAGAAACTGTAGTACAGAAAAGGAATATAAGAAGGAAGAAAAGGCTATAGAAGAAAGATTTATTGAGAGGAAATACACCAAGAGTAAGCTGCAACAAGCACAGGAAAAGATCTCTAGAATATCAAGACAGGAAATGTTTGAAAAAGGAAAATATACAGTAGAGAGTAGTAATACCAGAAGCATCACATTTAGCACAGAACATAATCATATTATGCCTAAGATAAAGAGAGTTAAGTTACAATTAGATGATTTCATGGGAGATAGAAAATATGTGTACTAATGAGCATGTTGAGTCTATATGGCCTACTGGCTCCTGACTCGTAAAATTGTGTGATTCTGTGATTTGAAATAATTGGAAGATTTAGGAACAGGACCCTACAACTGCTGATGTATTTCAGCAGAAACCATATGTGGTTTCCAAAAAAGCAACAACCATTAAGGACAGATTAGTTTGTACACAACACTAAAAGGCGACACCACAAAGTACACAACTTTTGCCGGGTCCACTAAAAAATGACATGTTTCTGTATGGAAAATGTGTGGTCTGTGGCCACACCTCTCGTAGAACAGTATACAAGCACCCCCACACTGGTAAAGAGTACAAAATCCAGTCGCACATTACTTGTGTCACTGAAGGAGTGGTATACTTAATACAATGTCTCTGTGATCAGCTATGTATAGGCAAAACACTAAGAGAGCTAAGGACACAGATTTCAGAACATAAAAATAGGATTAGAAATAGAGACGAAAGAGATGCAATCTGGCATAACAGTTGAATATGCCAGCAATAAGACACAATGAGGTGTGGATTATGGCCTGATAGGAGCCCGCCCCAGGTGTGTTATGAGGCACGAAGTGCTTGCACTGAGTGCCTTTTGCACCGGGGTTTGCCTATCAGGCCATACCCACACCTCAGAGTGTCTCAATTGGCTATAAAATGGGCCCCCCAGTAAAGAATTTGATTTTAAAAATTAAAAAAAAATGCACATAACTGTACATAAAAAAGAAATATAATTAGATCAGTGCAAAAAAGGAAAAGTAGTCCCTCTCATTGTCTTGCAATGGAGCTTTTTCTAGGGGTTATGGAGTCTGCTTGTTCTTTGTCCTGCCCTCCCCCTCACTACACACAGAATACTTCAGATTCAGAATATGCTTTTTCTTTTCTTTTGATCAAATGTGTTTTACTTACTGGGGTGAGTGTGTCCCTTGCAAGCCACTATTTAGTGCTTTTCTAATAGAGCGTCCCCAATGCCATTTTCGACTGCTCTCTATGGCAATATATTGAAAAAGCTGGAATGTGTTAAGAAAAGCACCACTGTGTGAAGGAGCTGGTTGAAGAGCTAGTCTAGTGATACATTGGAAATGCTCAGTGAGTTCTACTTCGGGGAGTGGGAACGGCCGGTTTAATTGGGAGTGAGTGTGTCCCTGTAATGCTGCCATACTAAGTGCTTTCTGCTTTCTCTTTTTTCATTATCATTGGAACGGCACTACAGTATGAGTGAGCAACCACAGAACTTAAAAAAAGGCTTTCCCATAATTAAAGTTGTATTTATCCCCCTCCTCATTTGCTTTGTAAGGGAAGAGGAGGATATTTTTTGGAAGAGGATGGGAGACCAGAAAAATGGCATGACTGAACAGAACAGCTGTGGAAACAGAGGTACAGCACAAGTTAGGGATTTTAATAATAAAGTTGTTCTGTCTGGAGTTTCAGGACCAAGAGGCGGGTGAGCTGCTCGTGGGCTGGGGTGGTGGATTGTGTTAAACTATGCACTTCTGTATGTGTTTGGGGGAGGGAGGTTATCCAGAGTTCTCCCACTCCATCAGGCAGGTCCACTTTGTTAATAAAAACACAGACGTTGGCACAGTGATTTGCCTTGTGAATTGTCTTGACTGGCTGAAGAGGTGCCAGTTGGCACAATATGTCCTGATAAGGACACGGCCAGAAGTACCTCTCAGCCAATCAAGACACAGAAAACTTCAGACCCATTTTATAAAGGGATTTAAACTGAAGTGAGAGAGTAGAAGTAAGATGTACGGCATATAAAACACTGGTTGATTTTTGTGATGCGTCAGATGCCAATGGGGCAATATTCTGGCAAAGTTGTTAATTCTAATTTTCTTAGAAGCAGAAGCTTTTATGTGTGTTCTGTTGATTTTGACTCATTCAGAAGTAGCAGCATTCATGTGTAGTCTGGGAAAGTAAAAATGAATACCAGAGGAGAACAGTTTTGAACATGTTAGATGCTAAACAAAACATATATCAAGATACAGTGGGTTTACCTAAAAAAAGTTGTATCTTTTAAATGACTGTGATTCAATTTTGAGTAAGAAACATTCTTACCAGGATAATGAAATGAGCCACTGTTTTGGGGATGAGACAAAATAATGTGAATGACTGCATTTCAGTATTGAGTATGAAACATTTTTACCATGATAATGAAATGAGCTACTGTTTTTTGTGATAAGTCAAAATAATGTTTTCCTTGTAATGGAGGTTCAAGTCACATAATGATATATTTATCTACATTAACAGAGCCACATAACAAAAGAAAATTCTTAAAGGGACAAGTACCTATTTCATCTTTAAAGGTATACTGACCAGAAAATTACAATTTTGAATTTATGTTATCAGATTGATACTATATGAAATGGAATTAACAGTGTTTTATTATTGAAACTTGTGATATATGTCTGTACATTAGGAGAAAGTCAATTATGAATCACTTTTAAGAGAGGTTTTCAGAAACTACTCGCTCTATTAACAGGTGAAGAAAAGTTGTTTTGAAAAATATCTAAACATTTGTAAATATTGTTATATAATGATTAAGGAATATGAAGGTGAAAACTTTATTGCTTGCTGTTTTGTTTTATATAAGAACTCAGTGGAAATTATGTAGAGGAAATATTTGGCAGTGAAGGAGCCTATACAGACCAAGTTAATAAGAAAGGTAATGTTTTTTGTAACACAATTCTAAAATGGTGGCCGGTTTATATGGGTGACACATAGATACAAATGTATTGATAATTATATTAATACAGTAAAGAATCCATTTTAAGAAAACATGTATAAACAAGCAGCAGTTTTGTGTTCTGAGAAACTAATGACAATGTAATATGAAATATAGAGACATTTTTGTAATATTTTATTTTGAATCTATTTACAGTTCCACAGAAGAAGCCTAATTGATAGGTGAAACATTGGGACTTAAGTAATAAAAAGAAGATTCATTAAAGGCATTTTTTGTGTTGAAGCATCCATTTTCTCTGGCAGGCCAGAAATTCGTACTTTCTGGATTCTGAATGCACCAATCTTTGGCAAGCTCCACCAGTTAACTTTGATATATACATATGAGAAACTGGTGGCAATTCCCCCTAAGCAAAGCCCTTTTACTTTGTTTATGGGAGGGAGAGCATGTCAAATGAATCTGACTGACTTCTTTGACTAGATCACAAAGATAGTAAACGGGGCCAAGGGGTGGACATCCTATATCTGGATTTCAGCAAGACCTTTGACTGTGTATCCCACAACAGGTTGAACAGGAAGTTGGCGAATATCATGGTTGGGGAGAAGATGACCAGATGGGTAGAAAGCTGGCTAAAGAGCAGGACCCAGAGGGTGGTGGTGGGGGAAGAGTAATCTAGCACCAAGGAGGTCACCAGTGGGGTCCCATAGGGCTCAGTGCTTGGACCCTTGTTGTTCAATGCCTTGTTCAACGATACTGGGGATAGCATTAAGGGCAAAATATGCCTATTTGTGGAGGACACCAAGCTCTGCAGGAGGAAGAACACAGCCAGAGGGATACGGGACCTACAGGATGATCTGAAAAAACTTAAGCGGTGGTCCAGGATTTGGCAGCATTGCTTCAATGCCAAGAAATGCAGAGTTATGCATTGAAGCCAAGAATCCCAGGACATAGTACTACTTGGGAGAAGTCCAGGTATCTGCAACGGAGGAGGAGCAGAAGGATCTGGGAGTGATGATCACTAGCAATCTGAAGCTCTCCATGCAGTGCAAGCAAGCCACAGCAAGGGCAAACAAGATGTTCACTAATGTTCACTAATGGGGAAAGGAGCATAGTAGGCTCAAGGCCCATAATGGCTCCTATGAGTTTAGGTAGTATTTTAGTTCTCCATTTTTTATGAATTCGTCCAACCTTCTCTTAAATATACCTTTGTTTTGACTCATAATTACACTTTCAGGGAGTCCATTCCATAGATTCACGACCCTCTCAGAGAAGAAATACTTCCTTCTATTGTGTCTGAAATGTGTTCCTTTCACCTGGAGTATGTGACCCCTGGTTTTTGTGTTGGTTTATCTCTTTAGTCAAAACTGGGTCTTTGATCATAATATAACATAATAGCAAGTCACCCCTTTTTCCTTCTTAACTCTAGTGTTTACAACCCCAATATTGTTAATCTATCTTCATACATATGTTCTTTAACTTCGTGGATGATTTTGGTCATTCTGTGTTGTACTGTTTTGATTTTTTTAATGTCCGTTTTTTTATGTGGATTCCAAAGCTGACTACAGTAATCAAGCTTACATATGACCTATAAAGAAGCAGAATGACTGCAGCCTTCCTGCTTTTTATGTTTCTCTTTATGGCAGACTCCACCCTGTTGGCTTTACTAATAGCATTTGTGCTTTGTGCTGTAAAGTCTAATTTTGTGTCAATTAAGATGCCTAGATCTCTTTCTGTTTCAGAGCTCTTTAGGACTGAGTTACTTAATTTATATGTTACATAGATACATAGATACATAGACAGTGTCGGCAGATAAGGGCCTATGGCCCACCCAGTCTGCCCATTTAAGTTTGTAAGTTCAGTTTATGTTTTCCAGGAAGTCTGTTGCCCCTTACCCCGACCTCCAGAATTCCTTTATGTCTATCCCATGCATTCTCAAATCCCTTGATTGTTTCAGCCCCCACCACTTCCTCTGGCAGGGTGTTCCACTTGTCCACCACCCGTTCTGTGAAGAAATTCTTCCTCACGTTTCCTCTGAATCATCCTCCCTCCAACTTCATCCCATGCCCTCTAGTCCTGGAACATCTTTTTTGCTTAAAAATAGTGCATTCCTGCACCCTGTTCCTCCTGTAAGATACTTGTATGTCTCTATCATATCCCTCTCTCCCTCCTCTCCCAGGGAGTACATGTTCAGTGCCTTCAACCTGTCCTCATAGGACTTGTGATGCAATCCATGCACCATCTTTGTTGCCCTCCTCTGAACCTTCTCTACCCTTTCTATGTCCTTCGTAGGTAAGGTCTCCAGAACTGCACAGTGTATTCCAGGTGCGGCCTCACTAGTGTCTTGTATAGTGGAATTATGACCTCCTTTTCCTGCTGGTGATGCCCTGCCTATGCATCCCAGCATCCTATTTGTTTTACCTGCTGCCTTGTCACACTGTTTCCCTGCCTTGAGGTCATCAGAGATGATAACTCCAAGATCCCTTTCCTGCTTGGTGCATGCTATATCCTCACCCCCAACTGATATATTGTGCCAGGGTTTTGTGCCCCATATGCATTATCTTGCACTTCCTTGCATTGAATTTCAACTGCCAAACCCCTGACCATTCTTCAAGTTTCTGTAGGTCCCTTCTCATTCTGTCTACACCCTCTGGTGTGTCTACTCTATTACAGACTTTGTGTCATCAGCGAACAGTGAAATTCTGCCTTCTAGGTCCTGTGCAATGTCACTGATGAAGATATTGAATAGTACCGGTCCAGCACTGATCCCTGTGGTGCCCCACTGGTCACTCTTCCCTCTGTGGAGTGACAGCCATTTACCACCACCCTCTGTGTCCTGCTGCCCAGCCAGTTACCTACCCACCGCACTACTGTCCTGCCCACACCCATATTCCCCAGTTTGTGTAATAGTCTTCTATGTGGCACAGTGTCAAGGCCTTGCTGAAGTCCAGATAGGCCATGTCCACTGCCCTCCCTGATCCACCTCCCTAGTCACCCAGTCAAAAATTCAATGAGGTTGGTCTGACAGACCTTCCCCTGGTGAAACCATGCTGCCTTGGGTCCTGTAGTCCATTGACAACCAGATGTTCCACCAATCTCTCCTTCAGTAGTGCTTCCATGATCTTCCCCACTACCGGGGTGAGGCTGACTGGTCTGTAGTTCCCCGCTTCCTCTTTGTTCCCACTTTTGTATAAGGTTTTGTTTTTGTATTATGTTGCTTTTTGTTGTTTTTGCCCATATGAATAACGCAACGTTTTTCTGCATTAAATGTCATGCCCCAACTAAAAGCCCAACTAGATACCAGATCCAAGTCTTTTTGGATGGATTCTATCTCTGATTTTGTAGCACATGGCCCTCCTAATTTCGTGTCATCTGCATATTTTGTTATTTTATTTTGTAACTCATTTCCAAGATCTGCAATAAAGAGCTGGAATAACACAGGGCCCAAGACTGAGCCCTGCAGCACCTCGCTGATTACCCTAACCTCTGCTGATAAGTATCCATTCACTGAAACTCTCTGTATTCTGTTTGGTAACCCTTGTTGTATCCATTTTGTGACATACCCATTAAGTTTTAATTTCTGAAGTTTTTTTGGAGTATGGCCCAATGAGTAGGGTTGTGTGAAATTGATTAATTAGCGCATTCCGTGAAATATTTGGCTGGTCAAAATGCAAAATTTCACCCGTGGCTGGGTGCAAACTTTTGCCCCCAAACCAGCAAAATTTTGCTCATGGGTGAAATTTTACACCTGCGGGAGATTTAACTACCTGTGAAATTTATGTACCTGCAGAGTAATTTCACTTCCGCTACAAATCTTATGACCACTGGCCAAAGTTCTCCTGGTGTTGATGGCCCCGACTGATCACCAGCCATAATTACATTAAATAAGCCTCCCCAAGTTACCCTGCCCCTCAATTTGCTTAATTTAAAAAATCACCCACATCCCCTGGTGTCTAGTGGTCCCTCCACCCCAGCAGATCACCAGCCATAATTACATTAAATAAGCACCCCCAAATTACCCTGCCCCTCCATTTTGTTTTAATTAAAAAAATTCACCCTCATCTCACTGGTGTCTAGTGGACCCCCAACCCCCACCCCATCATTAGTTAGCAGCAACCACCCAGCTCCCCCAAAGTACCACAACCCTCCACTCACCTCCATGGCCAGCAGCCCGACTGAGCACTTGAATGAATGACCGAGGTATGTGCTCAGTCATTCAAGCGCTTAGTGGCACCCGGTCGGGTCGCCGGCCATGGAGGTGAATGGAGTGTTGTGCCAGTGGCCTGATTGGGGTACTGGGGGGGAGCTGGGTGGTTGCTGCTATATAATGATTGGGTGGGGGGTCCACTAGACACCAAGGAGATGAGAGTGAATTTAGTTTTTTTTAAATTAAACAAATGGAGGGGGCAGGGTAACTTGGAGGGGTGCTCATCACCCTGTCATTTTTATCTTTCATCTGGGACAGAAAACACAGGGGATTATGATCCATGATAAGGGTAAAGGGTGCTCCCCACAAATAAAACTTGAGGGATTCTATAGCCCATTTTGCGGTCAGACACTCCTGTTCCATGGTCGAATATCTTTGCTCCCTGTCATGTAACTTGCATGAGATATACACTACCAGGTGTTCTTCCCCATTAATGGTCTTACTTAATACAGCACCTATACATGTACCAGATGCATCAGTAAAAACCTCAAAGGGATGTGAGAAGTTCGGGATCCATAATGCTGGAGCAGAACATAAAGCAGCTTTAATATTAATAAAGGCTTGTTCACACTTGGGTGTCCAATGTACCTGATTTCCACATTTCTTTTTTGTTAACTCGGTAAGGGGGGGTGGCTATTGTTGCTAAACTGGGTATAAACCTTCGGTAATAACCTAGCGAGCCCCAAGAAGGAACATACTTGTTTCTTGATTTGGGGAACCAGATATGTGGCAACAGCTTCTACTTTGGTAATCTCAGGTTTTATTAGACCATTTCCTAAAATAAAACTGAGGTAGCGGGTCTCCTGCATGGCCAGGGTACATTTATTAGGATTTATGGTCATCCCTGATTGGTGTAGGGAATTAATCACTGCCCACAAGTGCTTTAAATGGAGTTCCCAGTTTAAACTAAATACAACTATATCATCTAGGTGGGTGGCACTAAACTCAGTATGGGGTGCCAATGCCTGATTCATATATCTTTGGAAAGTCGCTGGGGCTCCATGTAGCCAAAAGGCATAGTTTTAAATTGGTAGCGTCCCATAGAAGTGCAAAATGCAGTCTTCTCCTTGGCATCTTTTGCTAGTGGGATCTGCCAGTATCCTTTAGTTAAGTCTAGTTTGGAGATATATGTTGCATTACCAATTCTAGCAATAATATCATCCACACAAGGCATAGGATAGGCATCAAATTGGGCTACCTGATTAAGTCCTCTAAAGTCTAAACATGACCTTATACCCCCCTCCTTTTTAGGGACTATTACCACTGGAGAACCCCAAGGACTTTGGGAGGGTTAAATTATGTTTAGATCTTTCATTCTCTGTATTTCTTTTTGGACCTCCCCTTTACTTCTTTCTGGGAGCCTATATGGTTTCTTTCGAATAGGACCAGTTGTGGTTACGATTTGATGTTCTACTCCCTTAGCTATACCAGGCTTACTAGTGAAGGAAGTTTCATGTTCCTTTACTAAGGTCTGTATCTCCCCTTTTTGTTTGTCTGTTAAGTTAGGATTTATCTTTACCTCATCGATCCCTTTAATGTCCTCCAGCCATTGATGTGCCAAATCCATGTTGGTCAAATCTGAATCAGGTAACACTACCATCTGTATCTTAGTCTCAGCTTGCTTATGCCATTTTTTTAACAGGTTGGTATGGTACATTTTTGTCTTTTCTCACTTGTCAGGGGTGGCATTCTCATTGGTTACTGGGCCTGTCTGTCTGAGTATCCTATACGGTCCTTGCCATTTCATGAGAAGTTTGTGGGTTGAAGTAGAGAGTAGCAGTAATACTTGTTCCCCTGGCTGGAAATATTTATTATTGTCAGTCCCTTTGTCGTAATGGATCTTTTGCCCTTCCTGAGCCTCAGCTCCCAATTTGTGTGCTTTACTGGTACATGAAACCAACCTCTGTCGTAGTTGTTTCATATAATGGGCTATTCCTGGAGATTTCAGATCTTTCCCCTCCTCCCGACATTCCTTTACCACATCTAGGATCCTCCGAGGGGTTCTCCCATACAGAAGTGAGAAGGGGGAATACCCAGTGGATGCCTGCTTTACTTCCCGATACGCAAACAACAGGTAGGGGAGGTACCAATCCCACTCCTTTCCCTCTTCCTGCATGAATTTTTTAATCATTCTTTTTAAAGTTTGATTAAAACGTTCAACCAACTCATCGGTCTGTGGGTGATATGGTGAAGTCCTTAATGCTACTATTCCCAGGAGACGATACCATTCTTTTAATAACTCTGCGTTGAAATTAGTCCCTCTGTCAGTTACAGTCTCTCTCTGAGAATTCCTACCCGGCTAAACAATTTAACTAATTATTCTGCTATGCGGGGTGTGGCAACTGAACGCATAGGAATAGCTTCTGGGTATTTAGTAGCATAGTCACAAATCACCAGTATATATTTATTTCCCTTACTACTTTTCTCCAAGGGTCCCACAATATCTATCCCTATCCTTACAAAAGGAGTTGTTACTAAGGGAAGGGGTTGTAAAGGAACCATGTCCTTCTTCGTTTTTTTGAGTAACCAATTGACATTCGGGGCAAACTTAACAATATCTAGCTAAATCTTCATGAATCCTGGGCCAAAAAAGTGTGTGTAGAATTCTGGCTGTCATCCTATCCCTTCCAGTATGACCGGCCCAAGGGATATCATTACCTAAGGCTAATATATCTTGTCTGTAACATTGTGGTATCATAAGTTGTTCCACTTTCTCTCCTGTTTTAGGGGTTTCACATATTCTATACAGTAACTCATTTAATATTTGTACTGTGGGTATATCTGCTGATTTTACTTGTCCCACCTGTTGAAAAAAAGGCTTAAGTGTAACATCATTTTGTTGTTGTAACTTCATATCACTTTTAACAAACATCTGGTTACCTTTATTAGTTAACCCAAATTTTCTTTGCTTCCACTGATCTTGTTTTCTTTTCTTTTCTTATTTTTCTGTTTTTCCCTTGTTCCCCAAATACTTCTCCATCAAAAGGAAATACTTCCCCCAGTGACAACTCCCTTTTTCTTTGTGCTCTGGTAGTCACAGCTGTAATATTACTTTTAGTATTATTTATCAATGAGGAAAACTCAGGGAAGTCATGATCCAAAACTACTGGGACTGGTAAAGAGGGTACTAGCCCTGCTGAAACTAAGGATGTGACTCTATTAACCTGTAAGGGTAACTTCACTGTAGGGTACTCGTGACTATCCCCATGAACACAAATTACATTAATAACAGGTCCCCTAGTCAGTTCCTCCACTAATAACTCTGTTCTTATCAGGGTGTTTTTACTTCCTGTATCAATTAATCCCAACACTTTCTGTCCTTGGATCAGAACTATGGCAGTAGGGTAGGTAGAATTTAACAAGCTAAATGGGCCACATCCCCTTTTCATGATGGACAAAACCTAGTGATGTGCCCTTTTCCTTTACAAGTATGACAAATGATATATGGACAAAATGCCCGTTTTCCTTTGTTACCATCAAATGTCCTTGATGAAGCAGTCTGAGGAGGCCTTACCACTGTAGGCTTAGATGTTGTATCTAAGGGACAGTTACCTCCTTTTCTGTTGGGCTGATGTGCAGAAATAAAGTCCTCAGCCAGAGTTACCACCATTTCTGCAGATTCTGGATTGTGTTCTTTTATCCATATTTGAACATCTGTTAGTAATATCTGCAAAAATTGTTCTAATACAAACATTTCTAATATGTCCATCCTTGACATTCCTTCTGGCACAATCCATTTTAGGCATAATTCCCATAACCTAATATAAGTATCTCTTGGAGGGTCTTGAGGGTAATGCTTTAACGCTCTAAATCTCTGTCAATATGTCTCTGAATTTATATCATATCACTTTAATATTTCACGTTTTACCAGTTCATAGTCATCTGCTAGTCTAGGGTCCATATTACCATACACCAGCTGTGCTTTACCAGAGTGATATGAGGCTAGTCTCACTACCCACTGGGTTGTGGACCAATCACAAGCCTTGGCCACTCGTTCAAAAGTGGTCAAGTATGCCTCAAGGTCATCAGTCGGTAACATATGAGGCAGTTTTATATATTTAGGATTATTGGAATCTTGATTACCCCCGGTGCCATGGCCTAAGCCCATAGTCTGCAATAAATGTAATGTCTCTGCCCACCTTGCATCTTGGTGCTTTTGATCTCTTTCCCTCTCTAGAGCATCTGCAGCCCTCTGCCATTCTATTTCCATCTGACGAACAGCCAGCCAGTGTAGTAGGTCACTGAGGTTTTCCGATGGAAGATCACCAACCCCCGAACATTTTTCATGTTGTACATCCTCATCCTCAGTCTCCACTGGTGCCTCCATAGGAACTTTTCTCCATGCGTCCATAAGGCCTTCATACAGTGGATTGCCAATCATCTCTGTTTGGGAGTGAGTTACTGCTCCTGGTTTTCCAGATGTTCCAGTTGCCATTGTTGCCACTTTTACCAATGCTGGTACAATCTGGTCTCCTCCACTATCCTTTGGATTGCCAGTGATCCCACTACTACCACCACAATTTGTAATAGGGTGTGGGATAAGTGACAACACCAAAGACGAAAAAGTTCAATTATTGCTCACACTAACTTCTTGTGGCCCATTTATTTTAATGAACATAAGAATAAAGTCAAATTCTTCTTCAGGATTTCTTCAAGAAAATAAAAATAAACTTATTTCAAAACATTACAAAGAAAATAACTCAGTATAACAACTGAACTTCAGTATCCCAACATGGAGTACTGCCACAGAGTGGTACTTGCAAACAGATAGAACCACTATCCTCTGTGCAATCCGTCTATCTCCCTGATTCTCTGTTTTTACCCCTTTTACATTACTAGGAGGATGACATCACCAGTCACATGATCCACCCCTACCACTGGTACAAAAAATTAACCTATTATAATGCATTAATGTAGGGTATCACAAAGACATAACCCTTTATTTCTACATTATTGATTCAAACATCAAATACCATACTCAAGAAATAAGCGTACTACAGGCTATTTTGATATGACTATGTAAGGGCTACTTAAGATATAGGTTCTCTCCTACTATCTGTGACCTCATCCAGTGCTGGAACTATTTAACTAGCTCACTAGAGGGCCGCTGGCCCTTAAGAGACATCCTAGAACCCAGAAAGGTGTGGAGCAAGTCCCTCAGTATGTTTATGCTTTAAATTAGACTAATGGTAGTCCTACAGCATAAATTGAAACCAAAATACATATATTGAATTATTTTTACCCTGTTTTAAGTATTTGTATCCCTCTAGGCATTTTAAAACAAACAAACAAAAAAATAAGCAGCAATGGAGCTCTGTACACACAGACTGCATCCCTGCTTCTTCTATCATTATGGGATATGAAATGTTATTATGGGCTGTTCACAATGCCACAGGTAGAAAGACAAACATGGAAATAAAAATCCTTTTAATTCTAGTATGTTTCCCTCTTTAAGAGAGAAGAGAAATGTAGGACTTAGTTTACCCCTTTTTAACACTGTAACCCTACTGTTTTAATAAAAAGAAATAGATATATAAACAGTCCAATAGGCAGAATCGAGTGTTTTACACCGGAAGCCACGGTGATACTGTGAAGAACCAGAGCCTCCTCCTGTTCTTCTAAATAAATATTGCTCTGGTTCTTCTAATGCTGCTCAACAACCAAAGGGAGCTATTTTTAAGACTGCCTCTGGTAGCGCTTGCATTTCGGTTTAAAAAAAAAACGCAAACCGGGAAATCTCTAACATTAATTTTCCCATGGAGGATAGGAGTCCTCAGCTCTCTCCCAAACAACCAGATTTCTCAGGGGAACTGTAAAATATTAATATTATTTTAAACACCTATTCTACTGTTTAAGAAATGGGGGGGGGTGAAATCTTGAAATAGTGTACACCTCTTAATACTGGGGGAAAAGGAAAGATACAATCAGGGGTGTAGCCAGGGATTTCAGATCTGTACACCAAGTGGAATCACTGCTACCCCCCCCCCCCATTTGTTAGGGTGAACTCCCCTCACCCATCCCCGGGGTGTAGCCAGACAATATGCAAATGCACACCAGGACCATGTTTGTTGCCCCATTTGGCGCAATAAATACAACTTTTGTATCTCGTAACAGTGGCTGTTGCCATGCATGGGTAAACACAAATGCTATGCATTGTTCCCAAAACACCCACATACCAGCCCAGAGCCTGTAAAGTTGTATTGTCCTTGGGATGCAAAGAAAGTATTAGTGACCAGTCCTTCTAGTTTTGACTCCTATGAATAAAATTACAGAAATGGTCAGTATTTTCTTTGTTAGTTTTCATGGAAAAAGGAAGCAGTTCAGAGCATATTTGCTACCACCCCATCCCCAATAAAAGTGCACACCATGGAGTGCTTGAGGTATGCCTGCCTACTCCCATGGTAATGGAACGCTACAATGAACTGCCAGCAGTTATTTAATCAGAGGCTAGCCTGCATAAAGGGAACTGTGTTTTGAAGTAAACACTTCATGATTTACCTATAAGTATTTAAAATATACTGTATGCTTTAATTGTGTAAAGGAAGATGTGCACACCATACTCATGGTGTTAGGAACCCAAACACCTTCCCACTACATGGACATAAAAAGGTTAGCAAAGAAAGAGATCTCACGATGGGAGGCCACCCCAGAATGATAGAAAGGGATATAGGGATAGTAGAGAATAGGTTTACTACTGCAGTAGTTTTTTTTAATGAAAAGGAGAAAAAGAAGCAGAAAATGTCCAGTAAGGTGGTGGTGGTGGTGGGGGGATTGTTATATCTAGCATATAGTGAAATTGCTAAATTGTGCCGTTAATTCTCACAGACATTTCACCTGCTCCAGTGAATTGCTAATTTCACTGGCGAAATTTAATTTTGCTGCATCTATACCAGTGAGGCACCATGTTAAATGCTTTACTGAAGTCAACCAGAATAACATCTGTTGGTTTACCCTCATCTAATATTCTACTTATGGTGTCATAAAAACATACTAAGTTGGTCATGCATGAGTGACCCACAGTAAATCTATGTTGGTTTGTGTCCGAATTCTCATGTTGTTTTATATGGTCTATTATGTTGTCTTTGACTAAGGATTCGAAGATTTTATGAGGGACTGATGTAAGGCTAATGAGTCTGTAATTCCGAATATCATTCCTTTTACCTTTTTTGAAAATTGGAGTAACACTTGCAGTTTTTCAATCTGTTGGCACCTCACATGTGTTTATTAATTTATTAAATAATATTTCTAGTGGGACACAAATAGTTTCCATACTGAGCAAGAACATTTTGGGGGTAATTTTGTCTATACCAGGTGCTCCATGTGTTTTTTTTTTAGAGTCTAATTTGTCTTTTATTTGTTCAACTGTACAGACTGTTACAGGATGTTTTAACTGATGATGCACATATATTGGGTCTGATTCTGAGTAAACCGAACAGAAATAATTATTAAAAGTATCTGCCAGTAGAGTGGGATCTGTAATATTATTGTTTTCCGTGATTTATTTAGTTTAAAATCTGACTTCTTTAGTGAATTAATGTAATTGTAGAACTGTTTACTATTATTTTTATGAGCTGTTTCTGCAAATTTATTTTCCATGTTCTTTTTTGCATTGTTTATTGTGTTTTTACATGTTTTTTGTAATTGTTTGAATTCTGCCCAATCACCGTCTGTCTGAGTTTTTTTGTATAATGCGTATTTTTTGTTTTATTTTTTGAATTAGTTTATGAATTTTATTGTTTAGTCATTTGGGTTTTATTCCTTTTTTGTCATAATTGTTTACTCTTCTTATATGTTTATCACACGTTTGCAACAGTGTTTTCTTTATTATTTCCCAGGATTCCTCCCTGTTTTTGTTCTTTAAAATATTTCCCCAGTTAATACTGGATATATCACCGGCCCGGTGGTGCTGAGGGATGAGGTGCTGGACACCACACCTTGCGCCACCAGTGACCTGGGTTTCAGAATGGACTTGGGTCACCAGGGTTTGGCAGGGTAGGAAAGGATCGAGCATCCAGCGGGCAGCTTTACTTTCTTGGGAGGGAGGGGGGATGAAATTCTCACCATCTGGCAACTCCTAGTGTTGGCTGGGGGTCCAGCAACAGTTGAGTCCTGCAGAGCAGGGGTATGGCCACAGTGGCGCACCAGTGGGCGTGGGCAGGAGTGCCCATGCATGCGTTAGAGCGCATTGTACGTCTGGGCTAATGGGGGGAGTAACAAAGGAAAAGCCCCCTTCCCATTGGTAGGCGAAGGTGGGTTGAGTGCACTGGCACCACATCCAATTCCAGGTCTGGAAGACCTCCTGGCTCCCTCTTGTCAGTCCCGCCTGACACTCTAGATAGAACGCCGAGTAGTGGCGGTTCTTGCTCCTGGGTGATGCAGATCTGGGGCGGGGGGGGGTTCGGTGACGCGACGAGAGAGGAGTCACTCTGCAGGAGGAGTGGACAGAGACTTCAGGAGGACGGGAACAGCTGGTTAGCGAGGGACCCTGCTGGAGAGAGTCTAATGGTAAGGGTGCACAAATAAAGTCAACAACAAAAAAAAATACTGGATATATCTGCTTTTATGTTTTCTTTATTGGCTGTGTTGTATAGATATATTTCTGTACAGCCTTTTACCATATTTATATTACATTGTATGTTAAAGTAAATACATGAGTGGTCACTATTGCCTAATGGTGCGGATACTACATCGTTGTTTATGTTCACACTTTCGGTACTGAGTACCAAGTCCAATATATTTTTTCCTTTGTTGGTTTTTTGATGTGTTGTGTTAGGTTTTGATCAATAGTAAATTGCAAAAATGTTTCACTTTGCTTACTTCTGGCAGTGTTTTCATCCCAATTAATATTATTGAAATTAAAATCCCCAACCAAATAGTGTTATACCTTTCTATGGCATTAGCTGTAATTCGTTAATGTATCTAGTACTTGGTCATCAGTGCCCGGTGGTCGGTAGCATAAACCTATATTTAGCTCTTCATTATTTTGATTTAATTGTATCCATAGTGATTCTGTAGGTGTGTTATGTGTTTTGATTTTAGATGTTATATCTATAGTTGTTAGTTTATCTGAGGTATGTATAGCTAATCCTCCACCTTTTCTTTGAGATCTGTCCAATTTCCATAGTTCATAACCCTGAATTTTTTTGTCCCATAGGTCATCATTCTTCCACCATATTTCTATGATAAATATACAGTCAATGTCTTTGTGTGTATTCAATAAAGCATGTAGTTCCCCTTGTTTATTTTGTAAACTGCTAGCATTGCATAGCATACATTTTAAGTACCCTTTTGTCTGCTTGTCCCTGTTTTTCTCTGAAGGCAATCTGTTGCCTATGGTTAGAGTAAATTATATGCTTTTTTGCTAATGCTGTAGTGTATTCCTTTTTATGTTTGCTTGCATGCATGTGAAAGAAACATAGTGAAATCATCTGAATTTTCGGAGATGTGGCACCAATCTTCCAATTCAGTCAGTATGTTTGCAGGTACGGCCGCAGTTCTCCAATGAACACTGCAGCTGTCTATGACAGCAGTTGAAAATGCAGTGCCGTACAGTTGAAAGGGAGAGCTCTGCTTCAGTGAGCGGTGCTCCCCCCTTCACACGCAACATGCGCGCATGCACATTGCATGCTCGTACCTCCCCCATGCACACACTGTGGCTGGCAGGGTTGCCCAATCCCCGTCGGCTCCATGCTCCACCCAAAAGAAAAGCTTTCCATGTGTCACGCTGGGAGCCCACTCCAGCGTGGCACAAATTGTAATGGCTGATGGGGGTGCCCAATCCCCCGTCAGCTCCAGGCCCCCCCAAACAACCTTCCAGCTGCCACGCTGGGAGCCCACCCCTGCATGGCAAACGTCCTGCATCATCTTCCTAAAAAAGCAAAAACAACCTGTAAACAAAAAAGTTCCTCGGCAGTCTCCCTGCCCACCCGTTCCCGCCCTCTGTGCATCCCTACCTCCCCACACCCCTCACCCCATACTTACCTCGGAGGCTGGCGAGGCGATCTTCGTGGACCGGGAACATGTCTGCGCTCTTCAAAGCAGACCATGAACTGAGGAAATGCCGGTAAGCTGTACAATGCAATAAATAGGGTTTTTTCAACTTTAATACATATCTCAGGCATTTTTTGGAATTTTTGCACCAAATTTTAAACATGGGGTTTTTGGGACCCCTCCTCATGAATTTTTGAACTGTCATGGTGTTAATTGGGCCCGAAGGGTGATTTCACAGTCACTGCATGGAATCACATTTCGGGACCAATTAATGAAATGACAGTGCCAGTGTTCAATAGGAGGGCTCTCAAAAAGCTTATGTTGCAAATTTGGTGAAAACATTCCTAAAAATTACTATTTTCAAGCGTGCATTGCGCAGTTCCTATGCACTCTCGTAAGTTCGCAAATTTTTAATATTTGCACTCTGTATTTTCAACATTGCCATTTTACCACACCTCCTTATGAGCAGTACAGCTGTCATTTTTCACATCTCGCCCAAAATGTGTTTCCGCGCATGTAGCGTACAATGGCACAGTCGATGTGCGAAATCAATTTATGGAAAACATTTATTTATTTATTTTATTTATTTAGCTTTTGGTTACCGGGTAAGTACACTAGACAAGTATTATGCCTATTTTCAGGAATGCCCAACACTTGTGTCTGGCCCGCATTTGGGCAAGGAGACTCCCATGCAACCAGTGGGTGTCTGTCCCCCTCACCCTTCGGGTGATCATTGGGGCATGTTTGTCTTGCAAGGCCCCAAAGGTGGTTAGGAAATGGGAGGCAGCAACCGAGGGGTCATTAGCTCTTAACACGTCAGACCAGTCAGTGAGCCTTAAGTCCTCAAGGAACTCTCCAGGATCAAACCTGGCAAAGTTCCTAACATGCATGATCTTGGGTGGGATTTTAGGGGAAGGAACTTTCCACACACAGTAGACTGGAGAGTGGTTGGAGACTGCATCAGATAGAGTTCCTGCAAAGGCGATCCTGTCTGGATGGTTTGTCAGTATCCAGTCCAGGAGGGAGCTGGAGGAACCATTGGCCAAGCGCCTGGTTGGCTCCTGTATGAGCTAAGTCAGGGTGAGATTAGGAAGAAGGGACTCGGCCTGCCTTCCATTCTCGCCGGTCCAGTTTAGGTTGACATCTCCCATGATTATGAGTTCATTGTCACCAATGCTGGAATCGACTGAGTCCAGAAGATGGGTCAACCCTGGGAGCCCACCTCTAGGGGGATTGTACGTGCAGACCAGATGAAGCTTCTTGGCATCCTCTAGTAGGAGTAGCACATGTAGCACCTCACAAGGGGACACGTTGGATTGCTGGAGGACTACTAGGGAGACCTTGAGGTGGCACCTGTAGTAATTCAGGATGCCACCCCCCCTCTTTGTCCCTACGTGGTCCTGTCAAATAAAGTCATAGCCTGGGAGAGCACAGGCTGTGTCAGGGATCTTGGGTTTAAGCCAGGTCTCTGTCACGCCAAGGATATCAGGTTTATAGAGTGCTGTCCATGAGACAAGCTCATCCCGGTTGGGCATCAGGCTCCTGATATTTAGATGGGCCACTTTTAGACCCTTGGCCATTTCCCACCCTGGGGGGATTGAAGGGGCTGGGGTATTTGGTCCAGGGTTTGTTTCAATGTCCCTCGATAGTAGTGTTAACACAAGGAGGAGCCAGAACGGACGCCATCTCATAAAAGATAGGCCCTTGGCCGGGGTTCGGGTATGAAGTCATTTTACCCTGACAGTGTGCATTAGCCTCCTAAGGTTTAGGCAGTAGGAGGGGCAGAGGAGGGTGTGAGGGGTCACGAGGATGTTGGAGAAGGTGAAATCGGGCACCCTGGGGAAGGTGTGAGGGGTCACGAGGATGTTGGAGAAGGTGAAATCGTGCACCCTGGGGAGGGGAGAATTCATCCAGTGCCCCCCCCGAGGTGGACAGGGGAGCGGTGGCCACATAGAGCAAGGTGTCATTTTTCACATCTCACCCAAAATGTGTTTCTGCACATGTAGCGCACAATGGTGCAGTCGGTGTGCGAAAGCAATGTTTGGGACAGATTAAGAAAATCACAGTGACACTATTCATGAGTAGAGGTCTTAAAATGGCTATGTTGAAAATTTGGTTAAAAAATTCCTAAAAATGACTGTTTTACGTGCATTGTGCAGTTCCTACGCATGCTCGTAAGTTCGCGAATTTTTAATATTTACACTCCAGATTTTCAGCATTGCCATTTTACCATATCTCTTTATGAGGAGTACAGCTCTCATTTTTCACATGTTGCCCAAAATGTGTTTCTCTGCATGTAGCGCACAATGGCGCAGTCGGTGTGCGCAATCAATGTTTGGGACAGATTAAGAAAATCACAGTGAGACTGTTCATGAGCAGAGGTCTTAAAATGACTATGTTGAGAATTTGGTGAAAAAATTCCCCAAAATGACTGTTTTAGGAGGCGCGTTGCGCAGTTCCTATCTGCACTTCCATAAGTTTCAAATTTTAAGATTTGCCGCCAGATTTTCAACAGTGACATTTATTACACTTCCTTATGAGCAGTACAGCTGTCATTTTCACATCTCACCCAAAATGTGTTTCTGCACATGTAGTGCACAATGGTGCAGTCGGTCTTGAAAGCAATGTTTGGGACAGATTAAGAAAATCACAGTGACACTATTCATGAGCAGAGGTCTTAAAATGGCTATGTTGAAAATTTGGTGACAAAAGTCCATAAAATCACTGTGTTATGAGTGAGCATTGCACAGTTTCCATGCACCCTCTTAAGTTCATGAATTTGTAATATTTTCAGTCCAGATTTTCACCATTGGCCTTTTTCCACACTTCTCTATGAACAGTACAGCTGTCATTTTTCACAACATGGCCGAAATGTGTTTTCACACTTTCAGCTCAGAAATGCGTGATCGCTGTGGGAAATCATTGTTCGGGACATATAAAGAAAATCACAGTGATAATGTTCATGATCGGAGGTCCCAAAATGCCTGTGCTGACAATCTGCTGTAACAAATCCCCAAACTACATTAAGATTGTCGTTGCACAGTTTCACATGCGCTCATGACTTCGCCAGTTTTTTAAATATTTTCACTGCAGATTTTCAACATTGCCATTTTTTACACCTCCTCATGAACAGTACCGCTGTCATTTTTCACATCCTGTTCGGAATGTGTTTTTGCACCTGTGGTGCTAAATGCCATAGTCACTGTGCAAAAGTAGCTTTCGGCTAACAAACTGATACTGCCACTGTTCATGAGGTGGGGGTCACAAAAAAACCATGTTGAAATTTTGGATTGAAAATACCAATGAATGTCTGAGGCGTTAGGGTTTCCGACCATAACGCCCCACCCTGTAGAGAATGACAGGCATCAGGGGTGTGACTTGGGATTCTCGCCTGTAATGCTCATACCATTCCACACCCTGCAGCCACTGAGAGGCATTGAGGTGTGCCTTGGACTCTTCGGCCCCAAAGTTCACCCTATTCTCCTATACTTCACCCATCTCACCATATTTCCTGATGGAATGGGGTGTACCCTAAGGGCCAAAGACCCCAAGGCACACCGTGACACTTGTCGGAGTCTGCAGGGTAGGGTGTGGTGAAATGGCATTGCTGTTATGCCTGACGACCCAAAGGCACACCCCAATGCCTGTCAGTCTCTGCAGGGTGGTGGTGGGGTTGGCTTCAGTTCAACACTTCACTGCCATTCCTATTATGCAGTTCTGTAACTCTTACACTGCCAATGCCAGCAAGCAAACATTCGGCATTGACAAATGCTTGTTATCTTAGAGTTAGTGATAACTTTTGATGTAATGTTTTTTAGTCTAATGTCAGTGTCATAGTCATTTAGGCTTTTAATGTATTTATGGGTATATATTTTCCATTGACAGTCCCAATCCCCCTTCCTTAGGGGTTTAAAGGTGCCACCTCCATATGAACCTTTATTAATTTAGCTAAAATATATGCACCATTCTTATTTAGATGTAGCCCATCTCACTTGAACAAGTGAAATTTATTAGGGAAGTGCGGCCAATAATCTATAAATCTTGTGTTCTGTCTTACGCCAGTTTAATTGTCTTGAATTTATTCTCACCAGTGTGCCATTTTTTTCTTTTGTAGCCTTTGGTATTGGAAGAATACCTGATATGATAACTTCAGCTCCCAAAGCTTTCATTTCCTTTGCAGTTTCAATTATCTCTAGACAAATGTCTTTCTCATGTTCTCATCCTACATTGTTTGTTCCTACATGAATTGTGACTATGGGGTTCACACCACTGTTCTTTATTATATTGGGAGCCATTTTTGTTATATCTTTAATTCTTACTACTATCGCTTTCTTCTATTCTTACTCTTTTTCCATTTGTGCCTGAAGTCTCCCCAATGGTATAGTTGTTACTTGTTGTGTTGCTTTAAGCCAGTATGTGTTATCTGTGTTTTTATTGGTGCTGTTTCCATGTACATGTTACACTTTGTACAGTTTTTTATTTAGTTCCTTTTAGAGTTGTAGAAATGGCTTGTCTGTTAGACTATAGTACCTTGTATTAAGGAGTATAATGACCTGCTGTTTCCCCGTCTTCCCTGGCTGACACTGGCAGACACTGCTCACCTCCGCTCGCTAGGGGAAAGAATTTGACAGGGAACAACCGGAAGTGACGTCACCAACACTTCTGGTATCAGTTAACCTGCTGGAGATAGTCATGTGAAGGGCAACAGAGACAATCATGGGTCAGCAGGGTAAAACATACGAGGAGTAGTCAGGGGCCCTGAACATATGCTCCCTGGAGGAGAGCAGGGAGAGAGGGGACATAATTGAGACCTTCAAGTACTTGAAAGGGACAAATAGGGTGGAAAAGGAAGATCTCTAGGCTAAGCGGAAGCTGAAGGATAAGGATACAAAGTCTTAAGCTGGGGGGAGGTTTAGGAGGGAGATTAGGGAGCACTTCTTCTTGGAGAGGGTGGTGGCTAGTTGGAATGCGCTGCCAGTTGAGGGGGTCTTGTTGAAGATGGTGGGCAGCTTCAAGAGTGGCTGGGATAGACATAAGAGGAAAGTAAGGGTCATGGGAAGTGCAGATGGAAAGGATGGGAGGCTTTGGGAGGGGGGCAGGGTCAGTAGCTTAATGCTGTGGACCCTGCAGCATGACTGAGCAGACTAGATAGATCAAATGGCCTCATTCTGTTGGCTTCTTTGTATGTTCATATGAATCTCTGACTTCCCAGTGCCAAAACATGAAACCGTGTGCTTCATTAGTTTATCGTGAACTATTTGCCCCCCCCCAAAAAATCAAAGTTAGTATAACTTTCTCCTTGTCCCTTCCCCCCTAATAAAATATGGTATCTGACTCAGCAACACTCCCCCAACCCCCTTGGTCCCCACCTCACCCGCTCACCCCACAAAAACTTGGTGGATAGTTTGAAACAGTTTGTCTATGTAGCCAACATCTGCAATCCACAATTAACCTCATAACGTAACAGCATTCTTGCATCAGAGACAGATGCAATTGCCTACAGTTTGCTCTGGGTCTCAGCCCTGACAAAACATAGTAACATAGTAGTTGTCAGCAGAAAAAGAACACTTATCCCACTTAGTCTGCCCCAGAGAACACATTTACTTGCTAATTTTCCACTGCATTCTTGATTGTTAGAACTCCTGCATTTTCATTATCTGCTAGTACAGTGAGAAAAAAGAAAAATTAGTGAGTGGCTTCAGCAGCTATAAATTTATAGGTAGTTTGTTGAGCCCCAGCCTGACTTGGCCCACCCAGCATTCTCATGTCGCTTAGGGAGGCCCCAAAATTCCTGGGGGCAGCTGGTATCAATGGTCACCATATTCGGCGGAGCTTTCCTGCCCATCAAAAGCATCGCCACATAGTTTAAACCAATATCAAATAGCATTATTAAGTCCATGCAGAATAATATGTAGAGTTGCAGGGTCGCTTACACTCGCTGTGCATTTCCATAACTTAGTACTCCTCACCTCAATAGGTGCTACCAGTCTTGTAAGTTACTCCATGTTCTGACCCATGTCCTCTTTTAAGGACCCCCTCTGCCTGACTCTCCATCATGTTATGACAAATGTTCTTTACCCAACTCAATCAGTGGCCACCCTTCTATCACTGTGCTGAGCAAATTATCACTGTGCTTAAAACATTTTGACTGTTAACAGGGCATGACTAGGGGAGTCTGCCTGCATTTGCTACAGGAGGTACAATAAAAGGCTTGTTTTTTTTTTGGAGACAACATAGGTGGGGTAAGCTGTGGTTAAACTTGTTTGAATTGGTATTGAATGTAGGGCGAATATAAGAACAGGCATAGTAGCTCACATTTAGGGTCTATATTATAGGAACTGTGTGTAGCCCTGTAGTTTGGGGGAGGGGTACTAATTCTTAGGCCTGGTGCTTCAGCTAGTTGATAATTGGAGGTGGGACTGAGTCACATTTTAAATAAGTTGGTTGTGGCTGGTTGATTTGACAGCCAGGGAACCAATCAGGGACTTGGTAGTCCAATAGGGAGTACTACCTTAAGGGGGCTGCACAGGAAGGATAAAAGGCAGCTACCCCTAATGTGTCCCCACATGTGCCAGTGAGTGAGTGGAACAGGTGTAAGACTTAGACATTAGCAGGAAACATAGAATTTGACAGCAGATAGGGACTGCTTGGCCCACCCAGTCTGCCCATTTCCATACCTAATGGATAAGCTGCAGATCCTAGTTAACCAGCAGCCTACTTCTTCCTACCCCCAACCCGTAGAATTGCCTTATAACTGTCCTATGCATGCTTGAATTCCACCACTGTTTTTGACTCCACAACCTCCTCCGGAAGGCTGTTCCATGTATCCACAACCCTCTCTGTGAAAAAATACTTCCTTAAATTACCTCTGAGCCACCCCCATCTTCAAATTGTGCCCCCTTGTTCTTGCACACCTCTTTTTTTGAAAGATGCTACCCTCTTGGACTTTGTTGATTCCCTTGAGGTACTTGAAAGTTTCTATCATGTCCCCCCTCTCCCTCCTTTTCTCGAGGCTATACATATCAAGCTCCTTTAGTCTCTCTTCATATGTCTTCTGCTGCAGACCCTGCACCATTTTAGTTGCCCTCCTCTGGACAGCTTCCATCCTGTCTATGTCTTTGTGGAGATTGGGTCTCCAGAACTGCACGCAGTACTCCAGATGGGGTCTCACCAGCTGTCTGTACAGGGGGATAATAACTTCCTGTTTTCTACTGGTGATGCCTCTCCCTATGCATCCCAGTATCCCCCCAGCCCTCCTTGCTGCCTTCTCACATTGCATGCCCACCTTTAGGTCATCTGATATGACTGTCCCCAGGTCCCTTTCCATTTTTGTTGTTGTTAGTATCTCACCCCCCATTGTGTACGCTTCCCCTGGGTTTTTGTTTCCCAGGTGCATTACCTTGCACTTCAAGAAGCAGGGAAGTGGGGAACTCTGTTGGTCAACTAAGGTAAGGTACCTGATCACTCCAGTTGTTGCATTCACTGATGGGAAGGGCAAAGGTAAATGACAGGTGGCCTAAACTGGGAATAGGAGCAACACCCTATCTAGGGTAACAGTATGAGGGAATTTACACCAGGTATGGGGGAAACACAAGTAGCAAAAAATAAGAAAGGGAAAGCAAGGAACACCATATCAGGGGTAAGGGCACATAAGTATTATATGTAACACAGGGAGTACAGAAGCTGGGAGTGCTTGGAGTGGTGCAGTGCAGTGGCTGTGAGGTGGCAGTTTGCAGAGAGACCTGCTGGAAACTTTGCTGCTGCTGCCCCATCTGCATGCAACTGTTTGGGTTGAGGGAGGAGGTTGCTAGACTCCAGGATGAGTTAGCTAGGATTTGGAGACATCTTAACCCACCAAAGGGCCAACAAGTCTGACACCTTTACTCCTCAGGATGCCAAGGAGGAGGAATGGCTGGACTACAGTGGGCCCTGGAAGGGTTGGGGTGGCGGGTCAGAGGCACATTCCTCAGCTGGCACCACTACACAATTACTGCACTGCTCTGGTGAGGTGGGACTGCCAGGAGGAGGCACCTGTGGTCGTGGCTGGGGTGGATGTGGGGGTTCTCTGGAGTGGAGACCCCAAGGAAGGAGAAAAATAACCCCAGAGGAGGAGCAACTTCTGGTGGAGGATTCAACTGTGAGGGGGATAGATCTGGGAATAGGAAAGGGGTGGTTAGAGGGAGGCTAGGTATCTATGCTGCACCATGGCCCAGAGGGATGGATGCCGATCCAGAGGATCCCTAGGGCAGCAGGATGGGAGGCAGAGCTGAATGTTGTTACCACCTGGTGACTAATGACCTGCCTAGGGACATGGCTTGGATAGCACAGGGGGAGTTTAAGAATCTGAGGAGGGGTCTTAAGCATGTAGCATGCTCAGTGGCTTTTGCTGAGTTGCTGCCTGTCTATGACAGGGGGGAGGAAAGGGGTCTCAGCACCAAGACCTTCAACTCATCATTGAAGGAATGGCGCAGAGAGGAGGAGTTCAACAACATTGGGGACTGAGGATCTACCTGGAGAGATAAGGGCCTTTACAGGGGTGATGGCATGCATGAACCACAGTTCTCAGTGGATGGTTTAGATGTTACTTTTATGAACATTTAAATTAGCCGGGAGGGGGTGGCGGAAGAAATGGGGGAAATGGAAACTGCTTCCCTCTCAGTCTGAAGTAGAAAGTAGTTCGAACCTGAGGGGAATGGAATCCTCTAGGGTGGAAATTAATAAAGAAAGCAGGGCGGTAGAAATGAAACGGGATGGGAATGGTAGCATTAAAAAGAGAGGAGGAAGAACAGAGGGAAAGAAGGGGGTAACAAGCAGAGTGGTAACAAAATCTGGAAGGCCATGTGTGCAAATGCTAGAAGGCTAGGAAATAAGATTCCAGACCTAGACGCCATCATAGGAGAGGACGACCTGTATATTGTGGCCATTACCGAGTAGTATTGCTTGGATAGGTATCCGCCGGTATAGGATACCTACAGATACCACTGTTTTGACCTGATGTCAGGTACCATCAGATATTGATGGCATCTGACCATGAATTATATCTTCTCAGATCCCAAGTGGATCTATTCATGACACAAATGATCTGTTGGCTCTGACAGCTGGATCAGGGATCCAGTGGTCAGACTGCAACACTTCGAGGGGTGGATCAAAAAAATCTGCTGGATCCAATGGTCAGATCTAGGATCCAGCAGTTGAATCATAACAATTCCAGGGTAGGATCCAAGGATCTGACTCCCAGCTGACCCCATCTAGCCTGGGATCCAGCAATCAATCGTGATCAGATGGGGACCGGATCACACAGATAGCACGGCTATCTCTTGGAAGGTGCTCGGATCCATCAGACCGGTATCCGAGCACCACTATTACCGAGTCACAGTACACTGAAAACCATGACTGGGACGTAGCCATACCAGGCTACACTGTTCAGAAAGGTGAAGGTGGGAAAGAAAGGGGAGGAGTGGCTGTTTACGTGAGAGACAGCATAAAAGCTACTGAAATTCAGGGAAATTGGGGGAAGGGTGTGGAGATACTGTGGATCACTCTAGAAAAAGGGAAGGAAGCTGCTATTTACACTGGTGTGATCTACAGGCCTCCAGCACAGGTGTGTGGGGGGTGTTGGATAAGGTTCTAGAGGAAACCATCCAAAAGATGGCAAACAAGGGAGAGGTGCTACTAGTGGGGGGCTTCAGTCTGCTAGATGTAGATTGGAGCATCTCAGCTGCAACTTCAGCTAGGAGCACAGACATCCTGGACTCCTTGCAGGGGCATTCCTCAGGCAACTAATAAAAGAGCCCACTCATGCCGGCAATACTGGACCTCGTATTCACCAATGGGGACA
This sequence comes from Neoceratodus forsteri, assembly GCA_016271365.2. Classification (NCBI taxonomy): domain Eukaryota; kingdom Metazoa; phylum Chordata; order Ceratodontiformes; family Ceratodontidae; genus Neoceratodus; species Neoceratodus forsteri. The sequence continues at coordinate 226,793,020 of CM057449.1, read as the reverse complement.
GTGTTGCAGACGTCACAGTGGGTGGCCACCTGGGGATCAGTGATCACTGTACAGTGTGATTCAATATAAGTACAGTGATAGAATCGAACCACACAAAACCAAGTGTCCTAGACTTCAGGAGGGACGATTTTAAAAAGATGAGGGAATGCCTCAGGGATCCCTGGTGGGGATGAGGGGGGGACTTGGAAGAAGTAGAGAAACAGTGGGAAAAAGTAATAGGAGGGACTGAGAAGGCAACAAGCCTCTGCATCAGACAAGTAAGCAAAAGCAAGAGGAAAAAGAGACCACCATGGTTCTCAGAAGAGGTGGCTGGGAAAGTAAGGGCAGAAAAGCATTTAGGAAGTACAGCATAAGAAGACACAGAGACAGGAGGCTAGAGAGGTGTATCAGGAGAAACAAAGGGAGGCAAGGAAAGCAATTAGGAGTGCAAAGGTTTAAACAGAGGATAAAATAGCCCATGCAGTACAGAAAGGAGACAAGGTACTATTTTTTTAGGTATATTAGCAAAAAGAGAAAGAACAGGGAAGGGATAGTAAGGCTTAAGAGTGCAGGAGGGGAGTGCGTGGAGGGATCAGGAAAAAGTAGACATCTCTGATCTCTTGTTACTGTTATATGTAGCACTTACCATGGATTATGTGATAAAACTCTACTGCACTATTATTATGTGATTATTATGTTTTATACTATTGTGTATTTTCCTACCATTGTCTCTACCATATTAGCATTACTGTTTATATCCCAAAATGTTGGGTAGATTTCCTTGTGTAACCCCCTTGTTCCCAGGGGTTACTAGAATCCCACTTAGAATCAGTGGCAGGCAGGAAGAGGCAGCTTGTGAGATGCCAGTTAAAGGGATTTCACAGTGTCCCACTCTGTTTTCAGTCTCAGCTGAGCTGGAGTGATGATGTCACTTTAGAATTGTCGCAGCAGCATAAACCACAGTGGAATGCTAGCTGCAGGGGAGTTGGGTTGAATGTTGAGTTAGAGTTCAGTAGTCTGTAGAGTGAAGAGTGAGGAGAAAGCTGCTACCTGGGCAGCTCCTCAGTTTTTTAGCTCTGACAGAGAGCTATCTCCGTAGTTTGGGTAGTTTATTCTCACCCTAGAAGAACATAGAAGACCAGAGAGTGAAGTGGTAGAGACCGTTCCTAGAGGGTTTTCCAGTGCCCCATCCCCGGAGGGATTGGGGGAATTCCAGGATTTAGGGGCAATCCCTTGGTCCATACGAACATACAAATTTGCCAGTAGATAAAGGCCTAGAGGTCTATCAAGTCTGCTCGAATGTGCAGTTAGCACCCCAGCCGGGACTGTGTTGAAGGTGCCTAGATTCATCTGCTTTGTGATTACCCAAGACTTTTGTGTGGAAAAAGCCCTGAGGCACCTGCATTCTTGTGGTGAGTTTTTCTCTGACAAAGGGACTCTGTCACCAAGACTATTTCTGTTTAAAAGTGTCTGCCTACTATGGGTTCCAGAGAGAGACTTGCCAAGTACAGAACTTTTAGTCTGTTTCTATTTAAAAGTGTCTGCCTACTGTGGGGTCCGGAGAGAGACTTGCCAAGTACAGAACTTTTAGTTCATGTTCTGTTTAAAGGTGTCTGCTAAAGTGGGAGTCTAGTGAAGAGACATTGCCAATTACAGAACTTTTAACTTCAGGAGACCTTAGAGGTGTGAGAAAGTAGCATGTTAAATGTGAAAGACATTTCAAGATAGCATCTACAAGAGTTTCTGAGAAGGGTGTTATTAACCAGATAAATGGCCGAGTATAAATTTTGAAGCAAAAGGTGGGAGACCCCCCCCCATCTGGAGTACCCATGTTTACCTCTCCGGGTTCAGTTTGGACAACTTTGTTTTCTCTCAGTGCATTTCGCCAGTGCCTAAAGAAAATACCCAGACATGGGATTTTGGATTTTTCTGTCAGCCTGAGTGTGCTCTTTGGTGGTTGAGGGTGCCACCAGTAATTCCTCATGAAATATGGGAACGTCTCCTAGTACTGGCCGAAGGTGCCTAGTCAAGGGAAATGTACCAGTTCTGGCCATGTATGCCAAGATCCATTCAGAACCTGAGGGTTTGTGGTGTGTGCTCTGTACCTCAGTAATCTGCATTAGCAGTGGAAGTAGCCCTGTGGGGGTCCATCTTCACTTTGTATTATTCTCAGGGTATATCCTAAGATATCGAGGGAGCTCAGGGAGGTGCTGGCTGCACCTCTGACAGCCCTGTTCAACCGCTCACTGGAGATGGGAGTGGTTCTGGAGGACTGAGGAGGGCAGGTGTAATCCTACTTTACAAACGTGGGAGCAAAGAGGAGGTTGGAAATTACAGGCCAGTCAGCCTGACTTCAGTGTTGGGGAAATTAATGGAATAGCTACTAAAGGAGAGGATTGTGGAACATCTTGAATCCAGTGGCCTACAAGATCTGAGGCAGCAGGGACTCACTGGGGGGAGATCATGTCAAACAAATCTGATAGATTTCTTTGACTGAGTGGCCAAGGAATTAGATCACGGTGGAGCAGTGGATGTGTCCTACCTAGATTTCAGTAAGGCCTTTGACACGGTTCCACATAGGAGACTCATAAACAAGCTGGAAAGCCTGGGAGTGGGTCTTGAGGTGGTAAACTGGGTGAGAAATTGATTGGGGGAGAGGAGATACAGGGTGGTGGTAAATGGAGTTCACTCTGAGGAAGGGAGGGTGACCAGCAGGGTGCCACAGGGATCAGTAATGGGACCGGTCTTCTTTAATGCCTTTGTTAGTGACATTGCAGAGAGACTAGAAGAGAAGGTGAGCCTCTTTGCAAATGACATTAAAATCTACAATAGGATAGACACTCCAGTTGGGTTGGAAAAAGTGAATAGCGACCTAAGAAAGCTAGAGGAGTGGTCAAGGGTTTGGCAGCAAAGTTTCAATGCGAAGAACTGCAAAATAATGCACTTGAGGCACAGAAACACAGGGGCAGAGTACAAACTGGGAGAGTGGTATTAGCCATCAGCAAATAGGAAAGGGACCTGGGGGTAATCATATCTGATGACCTAAAGATGGCCAGACATTGTGACAAGGCAGCAGGAAGAGCTAGTGGGATGTTAGACTGCATAGAGAGGGGATACAATAGCAAAAAGAGAGAGGTAGTTTTAACACTGTATAGCTTACTGGTGAGACCTCAGCTTGAGAACTGTGTCCAGTTCTGGAGCCCACATCTCCGGAAGGACATAGACAGGGTAGAGCCGGTCCAGAGGAGGGCAGCCAAAATGATGCAGGGTATGAATCACAAGCCCTATGAGGAGAGACTGAAAGACCTCAATATGTTCACCCTGGAGAAAAGGAATGAGCAGTGGGATATGACAGAGACTTTCAAATACTTCACAGGTATAAATAAGGTTCAAGATGAAAGCATTTTTCAGAGGAAAAGATCTCAAGAGCAAGGGGACATGCAGTGAAGCTGGGGGCGGGGCTCAGGACAGATGTGGGGAAGTTCTTTTTCACAGAAGGAGTGGTGGATGCCTGGAACAACCTCCCAGCAGTGGTGGTGGGGACAAAAATGGGTTATGGGCTTCAAGAATGCATGGGATAGGCAAAAGGAAACCTTAGAGGTAGGGAAGAGGTAGGGGATAAAGCTGGAGATCAAGCAGGGTTTGCGGTGTTGCAGTAGGTAGGGAAAATTGGCAGACTAGGTGGGCCAAGCTGTTCTTATCTGCCATCAATATTTGTATTTATTTATTTATTGAAGTGTTTTACCAGGAAAGGCACTCTGAGCAACAAGTTGCTCATCTCACGGTGCGTCCTGGGGGTAAGGGTACAGTGGGAATGAATATACATACAGATATCATCAAAAAAAAATATCCATACATCTATACAGCATGAAAGCAGAGTGCAATTATACCATTCAAGATGAGGGATTAAACAAGAACACTAGATACTAAACTTGATGTACAGAAAAAGTGCAACAGGGAAACAATAATCCCAAACCATGTTTACGTAACGGAAGGCATATTAGCAACGGAGATACAGTGAATACAGGGGGGAAGAGAGGTACTGTGGGTCATCATAGAGACAGGGAATGGGGACTGTATTCAAACTGGTGTGATCTACAGTCCTCCAGCATTCCTCATGCAACTAGTCATTGAACTCTTTCGAGATCGTGCAGTACTGGACCTGGTACTCATTGACTGGGACAGTGTTGCAGATATCATGTTAGGAGGCCACTTGGGGAACAGTGGTCACTGTACAGTGTGGCTTAATATAAGGACAGCTGCAGAACTGAACCACACAGGGTGAAGGTCCTGGACTTCAGGAGGGCAGATTTTAAAAAGATGGGTGAATAGCCAGCCCGGTGGCATGGAGGGCTGAGGCAGTGATGCCTTACCTCCTGCCATGCTGGTGACCAGTGTTCATGGTGCAAGTGGGTAACTGGGGGTCAGCCGGGGAGGAAGAGGATTGAGCATGTGGAGGACAGCTCTCCTGTCCCAGGGATGGGCGGGAATGGAGATCGGTGCATGCCTGACCCCTAACTGTGGCTGGAGGCTGGCACACTGGGCCATTGGCATCATTACACATTAAGTCCCACACTCTGGGTTGGTGAGAAAGAAACCAGAGGAGGAAAACACCGCAGACCAACAGGATGATTCCGATCCTCTGCAGGCGCTGTACCCCACCTGTAAGCACCTCAAGCAAGGGGTAAGTACTAATGGATGCCGGGGTGATGGGGCTGGGAGGGCCGGAGGAAAGGGGCCAGTCTGGGAGGACATAAAGAAAGAAAAAAAAAGATGGGTGAATGCTTCAGAGATGACCTGGCTGGGGGACGGGATGACTAGATGGAGTGGAGTAACAGTGGGCAAATCTAAACAGGACAATAGAGAAGGCAACAAAACTCTACATCAAGCAACTGATCAAAATGGAAGAGGAGAAAGAGACTGTTATGGTTTTTGAAAGAGGTGGCAGAAAAGGTAAAGGATAAAATGATAGCTTTCAAGAGGTATAAGGAGATGCAGAGAGGGGAGGATAGGGAGGTGTATCAAGAGAAACAGAGGGAAGCAGAGAGAGCAGTAAGGAGTGCGAAGGCGCAAACTGAAAAAAGACTATCCCAGGCAATGATGAAGGGGGACAAGACATTTTCTAGGTATGTAAGCAAAATGAAGAAGACCAGGTGTGGGATCGTAAGATTAACAATAGAAGGGGGGACCATGCCCAGGGTGACCAGGAAAAGGCAAACATCCTGAACAAATACTTTTGTTTAGTGTTCCGAGAGGAAGGAGAAAGGGAGGGGCCACAAAAAAATAACAGGAGCATTCGAGGGAGGAAGGGAGATGCACAGTAGTCCATTTTTAGAGGAGAGTATCCTGAAAGGACTCATTTAATCCAAAAGTGGACAGAGCAATGGGGCCAGATGGGGTGCATCCAAGGGTATTGAGGCAGCTCAAGAAGATAATGATTGCACCTCTGGCAATCCCATTTATCAGCTCAATGGAATCAGAAGTGCTTCCAGAGGACTGGAGGTGGGCAGATGTAGTCTATCTTCGCAAAAGAGATAGCAGGGAAGAGGTTAGCAATTATAGGCCGGTCAGCCTGACACCAGTGGTAAGAAAGTTAATAGAGTCACTGCTGTAGGAAAGGACTGTGCAATATTGTGCATCCTGTGGGTTACAAGACCTGAGGCAGCATAAATTCACAGAGAGAGGAGGTCATGTCAAATGAATCTGACTAATTTCTTTGGCTGGGTGACCAGAATTAGATAAGGGTGGAGCAGTGGATGTGGCTACCTAGATTTCAGTAAGGCTGTCAACACCGTTCCACATAGGAGGCTAGTAAGCAAGCTGGGTAGCTTAGGGGTGAGTCTAAAGCAGAGGTGGATGAAGTGGCCAAAATTCACTCTGCAAAGCAATTCGCAGAGTAATGCGGAATCCGCGAAGTAATCAGCAATGTGAAGCGGAGTACTTCGCGTCATAATGAGGAATGTAAAGTCCATTGATAACAATGACTTTGCATTACTCCGCCTTCCCCTAACTACTTCTGCACCAGTTTTAATGTGAAGTATATAGAAATCAATATAGTTCGCATCACTTTGCCTTGTTACTGAGCTCCAAGGTGAATTTTGCAGTGATTCGTGGGATTGCAGGTCACATGGGCTCTAGTTTGTTCTGAACAGCCTCAATTCTGTGTAGTGTGTGTTTCGTGGTAGCTGGAGAAAGTTTGTTCTCAGAGCTCTGCAATTCAAACCCTCTAAAAGCTGTTAAAAAAGCCTTTTTGCACCATTTTTTTTCTCAAAATTTAGTACATTGATTGCAGGAAACCTTCCTGTGCTCATATGATCAAGTGTTTATTATTTGTGCGTGGATTTTGAATGTTAGTTTAGAACATTCAGTCTGTGTACTGACAGACACTTGAAATGTGCTTTGGGGAAGGGCGTATCTGTGGTGGAGGTAGATTAACTGGGAGAAAAAGGCAGTCTTTCTGTTTTGATTATATTTTTCTGGTATAACTGTGTTAATGTACACACAGTAATATTTTCAGTAATTCTTGAAATTTTTTTGCTGATTGTTGTGGTGCAGCAGTGCACAATTTCAGTTTTTTTAAAAGATTTGGTAATATTACTGAAGTTTTCAATTTGCTACGCATTACTTGTAGTGTGTGTGTGAGTGAGTGTGTGTATGTGTGTGAGTGTGTGTGCGACACATGCCATCAAATCAGACGCATTTTATTGTGACACAGAGTAATTGCAGCAGTGAACCTGCTATCCACTGCACCTGCATGATTTTATACTGCTTTGTGGTATCTTGGTTTTGGACTGTTACTGCAACTGCACCCCAACCAGCAAAGGTATTCTTTTCAAGATTGAATTGTGATTTGTGAGCACTGGTTAAGGTATTGTGACTTTGCATCTGCATCTCTTCTTGTTTGCGCAGTGCAGTCTTAATCTGTCTGTGCTTTTGCATCTGTTTAGTGCCCAATCTCCATCTGCAAGCCACAGTTGTTTTTTTGTTTTGGCTTCACATCCTCTGGCCCAGACTGAAAGTTCAGAAATCTAAATTTGTTTAGAATTTTCTTGGTGATCCCCAAAATGCCTGCAAAGAGAAGTGCAAGCAAAGCTGTTTCTGGCCATGGCACTGCTGCCAGTGGCAAGATTGTTCGTGGGAGTGGTAGTACACAGGAGGAGGTGATGTTTTTCCAGCTGGTGGTGTTAGTGCAGTTTCTGCTGGTACGAGTATTGCTGCCTCAAGTTCCACTTCTGATCAGTTAACCATTTCAAAAAATATAGTTGAGTCTAAAGCTGTGACTGACAGTGTAGATGATGTCATGCTCCCCATTAACATCCCCATGGCAGCTGAACATGATTCTGATCCTGGTGACAATAACTCACAATGTCACATTTCTTTCAGTGCTGTTGAGGTAATGCCTTTGCCATCCAATGATTCAAAGTGTGGTGCAAAAATATTGGGTGATGATGATGATGATGCTGTGGTTGGAACATGTTCTCCACATGACAGCATCCAAGCTGAAAATGTTGATGCGGATAATGTTGATAAATATGATGATAATGATGTCAGTGACCCCTGTTGGGAACCAGAGAAAAAGAAAGTCAAGGTGGCTGTGTCTGGGTCTGTTGGTGTCAGATTCCCCCTTCCCTCAAAACAGTTGTGATTTAGCGGTTCCTGTTGATGATAATGATGATGACCCAGTAATAATCATTGGTAGTCATGGTGGTTAGTTGGAGTACAAGTGTGTCCAGCCTGAAAAATCATGTAGCACACCCCCCATTTCAGGGGTTAAAAACTGGAGCCCAATAAGCAGCATCAGGAACATGTTGAAAGTAGGGGATCACAATCCCTTGTTTGGGATTTTTTTGTCCAGGATGCAAAATGATGAGTGAGTTGCAGTCTGCCAGCTTTGCCATGCATGTGTGAGTTGAGGTAAAAAGGGGAGTCATCTGGGCACGGGGGGCCAGCATACACATCTTAAGAACAGGCACATGGCACTGTTGTCCAGGCACCAGGTGGCAGCTAATGCTATAGTGGGGAATTCATCCTCGTCATCAACCTTACTGAGCATGTTATCCTCTTCCATGAGTGTAAGACCAAGTATGAATGTCTGCAGTAGCGATGAAATAACACCAGAGGATTACTACAGGCATGATGAGGGGGAGGATTATGATTTAGAAATCTTGTCAAGTGGTGGTCAGAGTAGCAGTGGTGGTGGTGGTCAATGCAGTATGTCTAGTGCAAGTAGTACATCGACCCCTGTACATAAAACAGGGAAAATAACTTAATTTGTGGACTTGTCACCTGTGCACCCCTCTTCATCACACGTCCACACCCCACCCCCAGCCATTTGCAGAGCAGAGCCATTTGTCACAGCCTGTGCAAAACATGTAAGTCAGCCCACGCTAGAGAATATTTTTGCCAGTAACTTCCTGCCTGCCTGCCTGAAGCAAGTGACCTACACTGTGTACATGTGACCTACACTGTGTAAGTCATGTGATGTGTGCGGGCTGTCTGTGAATTCTCATTCCACTTTAAAGCGGAATAAGGCAAAGAGCACAACACAAAGTCATAATTACAACGCAAAGTGGCGAAGTGAGGGTTTGAAATGTGCACTTCGCATAGCAAAATACTAACGTGAAGTGGCCACTTCACGGGCGGAATTTTACTTTACTGCATCTGTAGTCTAAAGGTGGTAAAATTGGTTAGGGGATAGGCAGCAGAGGGTGTTGGTAAACAAGAGTTCACTCAGAAGAAGGGAGTGTGACCAGCGGTGCGCCTCAAGGATCAGTGCTTAGATTGGTCCTCTTTAGTGTCTTTATAAGTGACATTGCAGAGGAGCCTGGAAGGGAAGGTTTGCCTCTTTGCAGATGACACCAAAATCTGAAATATGGTAGCCACTCAGAGGGGGTGGTGGTAAGGATGAGTGGAGACCTGAGAAAACTCGAGGAGTGCTCAAGGGTATGGCAGCTGGGTTTCAACACAAAAACGTGTTAAGTAGTGCACTTTGGGCGCAAAAACTCTGGGGTAGAGTACAAAAGGGGAGGAGTGGTACTGATGACCATAAGCTGGACAGAGACCTCAGGGTAATCATATCAGATAGCCCAAAGGTGGCCAGACAGTGTGACAAGGCAGTTGGGAGGGCTAGTGGGATACTGGGGTAAATAGGGAGAGGTATCACCAGCAGAAAGAGTGAGGTGGTATTGCCTCTGTAAACATCACTAGTAATACCCCACCTAGAGTACTGCATCCAGTTCTGGAGACCAGGACCTGATTTTCAAAGGTAGATTCAGGGCTTGTATCAGGCCCTGCGTCGACTCTGATGTTTGGCACAATTGTGCCAAACTCCTTTGACGCAGCTGTTCCCAATTTTAGTACATTCGGCTCAGTTGCGACACTTCTCACAATTCACAGCAGCTTGCACTGTTTGGTGCAAGCCCCATAAAAAGGGCCCCCAAATGATGCAAAATTAGACCAGGGAGGAGCTGGTCTGATTTGTTGCATTTGGCGCACCTGACTCAGAATCGCGATTGGCACCAAAGGACTGCCGCAAGCCCCCTTCGTTGTATGTTCAATGCACCAGGGACTTGCAGCATCTGCATCTCATTTTAAAATTGAGCCCCACATCTCCAGGAGGATGTTGACAGAGTGGAGGTACTCCAGAGGAGGGGAACTAAAATGGTACAGGGTCTACATCAAAAGCCCTGTGAGTACAGACTTAAGGACCTAAATATGTGCACCTTGTAGCAGGAGAATAGGATAGAGACCTTAAAATACCTCATGGGGTAAGTAAGGTACAGGAGGTGAGTATTTTACAGGAAAAAAGGTGCTCAAGGACAAGGGGCACAATAAGAAGCTAGAAGGGGGTAGATTCAGGAAAGATGTGAGGAAATACTTCACAGAAAGAATGGTGGATTCCTGGAACAGTCTTCCAGCGGAGGTGGTGGGCGCGAAAATAGTGGTGGGGTCAAGAATGTATGAGATAGGCATAAGAGAATCTTAGGGAAAGGAAAGAGAGAGTGGATGAATGGGCCAGGGTTCAAGTGAGATCTGCAGCAATATTATAGGCAAAATATGGGCAGACTAGGTAGGCCAAGCTCTTCTTATTTGCTGGCAAATCCTGTTTCTGTTTTTCTTGTGGTGTGTGCAGTCTATATCCACTGACCAGCTGGATGCTGGATTAGGCCAGACTCAGAGACCAGGGCCACACACTCGCCTGACACATCAAGACTTCTAGTTCTGAGGGGCAAATGTTCAGTACTGCCTAGCATTAACAATACTTGGCTGACTCTCCAGACCAACCTGAGTGCATGCAGTCCCTTCTCGAACTGAAATTCAAACAGTCTGTCACTCTCTGCAGGTAACAAGCAGAGTTTGGTGGCAGCTGTAATACCTTTCTGGCAAACAGGTGTACAGTCTCTTGGCAGAACTCCACACTGTTGGCAGTAATCAGTAATACTCTCTGATTCTCCATCTGCCAAAACCCAAAGGGATTCTTCTGATATAAAATGCTATCACTGGGCACTGGAAACACACTCCAAGCTCTGGAAACACAGTTCCAGCCCCTGTAACGGCAATGGGCTATTCTGCAGGATGCCAAATTGCTTTCTTTCTCTGGCAGTGGGATTTTGGCTCTTCTAGTATGTGAAAACTGCGCACAAGTCTCTTTGCAGCCAATACAGATGCCAAAGACTGACTTCACAAAAGTCTCTCTCACCAACTCACAGCTTCCCTCTTTCCGAGAGAGCCACAGCCACTGACCCCCTGTGAGCAGCTTTCTTCCCAACCACTTCAGGGGAAAATGCCACTCACGATAGAGCAATAAGCTGTCTATCAAAGAAATTAATATGCATTAGGATTTCTTGTTAAATGATTGGATGAGGCTAAAGGCCCCAAGCACAATGTTCACACCCTCTATCCAGGAGCAATAGCGGCAGTCCTTGACGCTCCTCGATCACTGATTGGGCAGTAGAGGTCAAGGGTTGCAAAGATGGCATCATGTAAACAGCTCATGTTATGCTTGACCTTTGCAGTCCTGCTGCAAGCAAAGTAAACTGCTTTAACACACAAATGTAACTGAGGTCAGTAGCTGCAGCTGTGTACTGTCCTCCGGTTATGGAATGGAAAACTGATAAAGTCTTCATCTGCCTGTCACTAGCGCCCTAACGCTCAGTCCCTATGATGCAGGCAGAAACATTCACAGTGCAGTTTTTAACATTTAAAGCAACAGTACACATATTTTCAATTCACCCATTTTATTTGCTGAACGCTCTTCTATTTGTGCCCCATTAAATGTGTCTGAGCCCCTACATAGATTTTGGGATCCCAGGAGTCAGAACACACTAAATACATTTATTTATTTAGTTTTTGTTGACTGGTAAGTGCACTAGACAAATTCTGCCTAATTTCAAGCATGACCCAGGAGAGGGGGGGATACAGATGAATGCCAGCTGACTTTGAACCAGAGTAAGCTGTTGGTGGTATTTTTAGTGAATGTGCCCAAATAGTGGGAGATCGGCAGTATCCTCAGCGTGAATAACATTGTGCCACTAGAGGCAGAATCTTAACTATTTATATAGCTACTCCATGGTCTGGAGCAGGCAGGCTCAACTGACTGGGAGGAGCACTTCTGGGCACTAAGGGTCCAGAACTGGTGGGACCAGACACCAGGAGGCTGAACTATTAAGCTCTACCTGTGAGGGGGGTTACAAGTGTCACTAATTACATTGTAACTACTTTATAACTATACTGTAACTGCACTGTAACTACTATGCAGTCACATGTAACTACTACGTAGCTGTTAACTAGTTTTACAGTTGCATGTGGAGTACTTACACAATTTGCATGAAGAAATAGTTACACATGCAGCAACTTCTGTCTGCCTTTTGTCACAAATCAATTCAGTCTGAAAAGTGTAACTACACATCTAATAGCTGTCTCAAAATGCAACAGAAAATCTGTTGTGCAGCTACCACTGTATTTCTTCTGGCATTATGTAATTTGTTTTTACAAGGGCAATTGTACATGTAATAATAGCTGTTGCAAATTGTAACAGCAAATCCATTGTGTAATTGCTATGTTACTACTTTGGCATTATTAAATGTGTTCTTATAAGTGTAACTACATATGAATGCAGGCCTTGTGCACTGTGACAACCGTCTATGTCTATCTGACAATTTTTATTGCTGTGGGCGGAGCCTACAGTCATTTTGCATTCTCTTGCTTAAAATGGCCGATCGTGGCACCATCCGTTGGACTTTTGGAAGTGTCCTGCTGAAGGTTCAACAGAGCTTATAACACCCCACCACAGTTGGTGGCTATGGAGTAACAGCCACACTATTTCGGCTGTCCCTTATACATTCCGGGACAAGATCTGCTCATGCCTGCCTTGTTGGCCTGCGCAGATCCACTGGTGCTGCCATCTTGCGAATGGTACAATGCCATTCACTGCAACTACACATGCACAAATGCCATGCATGCACAGTTGCATCACCGCCACCATCTTGGAGGTGGCACTCGGCGGCACTCACTTTTCGGAGCTTTGAAAAGCTCACCACAGCCATATTGGCTCTGGCTAGAATTTGTTTAAAAGGTAATCACATAGAAAAACTTAAAATTGCAATCAGAAAGGTAACTAAATAATGATTACAATGTAAATTCAGTCTGCTACACTTAAATGCACTGACTGGCAACTCTTTAGATAATGTTCCATGTCTAATTCCAGTTTTTCGTGAACTTACAGGTTAATGAATATGCTGTCTAGTATTGTGAATTGATATAGAACTGTACACAAAAATATTTCATTTGCATAATTACTAACTGGCATTGTAACAATATTGTGGCTAAGAAATACTGATATTGTTTTCACAGTTAATGCCTAGGTAACATGTATTTGCAAGTGCACAAACTTATATTTACCAAATGTCAGTACTGCAGCTGTGATGTAAGTTTTCCTTCAGACATCAGTCCCTCATGAATTTACTGCTTACTAAACATGCAATCTAATATTGGACCCTATTTACATAAGCAGCAGGGAATGTATCAAATGTCCATACCCAGGCCTGGCGATCAACATCAGCCTTCCAATCAGATGGACTGCCTACCAGCAGACTGTATCCTGCACTCCATGTGGCGTAGGAAATTGTGGGATATGGTTGGTCCTCCCAGTAATGCTGTTTTCCATTAAGGGGACTTACTGGTCTGCCCATGTTCACCACTGTGCCCCGAGTCCTCATGATATACTTAGAGGGCCAGGGTTGTTTGGTGAGAAGGATGGTGCCATGACCACCACCCCATTCTGCTGGTGGGAAGGGCATTGCATCGGCTAAGGAAGGGACCCTGCCTGTATATCTGGCACCACCCACCATCACTCCACACAGCAGATCAGAGATAAAGCATGGCATGTAGCCATGCCCCACCTCTAGCCACCCACCTGGGCAGCAGCAGGACAGGAGTGTGGGTGCAGAAGGGGTGTGGGTCAGTGCCACAGAAGCAGCACATTTCCTAGTAACTACAGCACTGTTACAAGTCAATAAGTAATTATCTAAATGATTGATTTTTATTGTATAAGTAAACAATGTAGTTGCATAGCAACTAACAGTATTAGACTGCATGTTTATTAAACAGTAAGTTCATGAGGCAATGATTTCTGAAGGAGAACACACATCAGAACTACAGCATTGACATTTGGTTAATGTAAGCGTATAGTAGTTACCAACAATTACAGTGTAGTCATTAGAGATGGGCAAAGTTGGTTACATTTGCTGCACAAATTAATCCGTGAATTTAGTGCAACTTGTGACATGCAGATAGATCTGTAAAGTGTGAAATTTTGCCGCGAAGTGCAGAATTTTGTCCATGAATGGTGGAATTTTGCCCACAAATGGCAGAATTTTGCTGCTCATGGATGAAATTCCATACTTCATGGGTGAAATTCCACCAGTCATGGGTGAAATTCCACACTTTGCATTGAAAACATTGCAATTCGGCTGCAGTTAAAGTTGCTGAGGACAGGGAAAAGTTTGCGAAACTCCACAGATGTCATAATTGAGTTACCAATCTTCTTACACTTCAAGTGTCAGTTTCTGCATTCTTACTTTGCAAATACATGTAAATTAGGCATTAACTGTGGAAACAATGCCACAGTAGCAGCACATTCCTTAGTAACTACAGCACTGTTACAAACCAGTAAATAATTATGTAAACGAATGATTTCTATTGTATAAGTAAACATTGTAGCTGAATAGTAATTAATATTAGATTGCATGTTTATTTTTTGGGGGGGGGTCACAGAGTATAGAGGTGTTGGCTCTGGGATTCAAACCAAGTTCTCCAGGTTTGCAGCTCAGTGCTCTTAAGGAACAACTAGCTAGGTCCCTGGCCCAAGAAGTGTAACTAAACTTTACCTGAACGGAAGTCCTTTGATGCCCATATTCTTTGTTATAGTTGCCCACATTTCGGAAGGGAAGGGATCGTATTTTGACTCCATGGAGCTGAGCCGCGCAGATCCCTTCCACTTCCTGATACCACTTCAGTTGGCGATCCTCCTCTGTTCCACCCCCACGCTTGCCCATTTTGTGATGTCATTATTTGTAGAGCATAGGGCGCGCTTCCATAGAAATTAATTGGTGCTGTTTTCAAAGTTAAATTTATGTAGTTTAGATGGCCATTTGGAACAAATCATGACCACTGCTTAAAAGTAGTTTGATGCCATGGGGGTGACAGTCAGCATACCAGTCTGTACTGACATCCTGCCAGTGCCTGCAATGCATAGGGGTAGTCTTGGGTGCAGTCCAGGGCTCTGCATTTCTGCTGCTGGACAGAGCAGAACAACTGATTGCACAAACACAGTTGGCATATGGCAGCCATTATGTCCTAGCAAGAAGTTTCTATGCCTCCTGGGCCTTATGGTCTGTCTCCAGGTTTCATTGTCACAGTGCCACTGGCCAGATTGCACATGCAAATACCACAATGGACTCTGAGAGTCCAGTGGGACCAGTTAACAGATGACTTAGACCAGGTGGTCCTAGTAACATCTCCTTTGTGCAGAGCACTGAAGTGGTGAATGAAACACAACAAACTGCGAAAGGACATCCCATTCCTCATTTCTACCCCACATCAGATCCTCACTATGGATGACTCGAGATCTGGGGGGGGAGTCCACTTGGGGCCTCTTCAGACATAAGGCACATGGAACTAGGTGGTGTGCACTTTACATATAAATGTCCTGGAAATGAGAGCAGTCCTAAACAAGCTCCAGGCACTTCAGGAAAACTTGTCCCCAGGTCTTTTGTTAATATAGATGGACAGCATCAGTGTGATGCATTACATCAACAAATAAGGGGGAATCATTCCTACCCATTGTGCAGGGAAGCAACGAGAGTTTGGTACTGGGCTCTGGAACACAGTCTAGAACTATCAGCAGTGCATATTCAAGGCATCCAAAACATCTTGGCAGACAAGCTAAGCAGATCACAGTGTATGAGTGGGAACAGCTGACCTGACCTCGGTGGTCAATGACCTATTCTCAAGATGGAGTCATCCCCAGTTGAACCTTTTGCATCCCCACATAATGCAAAGCTGCCATATTTTTGCTCACTTGCTCCAGGGACTAGAGTTTTCTGATGAGACATGTTGTCCCTCTACTGGGAAGGGAGAGTTCTGTATGCCTTCCCTCCCTTCTCCCTAATTCAGAGTACTACTCAAGCTAAAGATGGATGGGACATCTCTTATACACATTGCTCCATATGGCCTCAGCAGATATGGTATCCCTTGCTGCAACAGCTGGCAGTGGAACCATCAATACATCAGCCCCTGTGCAAATGTGTCCTGTCCTAGAAACAGAGACCCCTAGTCCATCTGGACCTGAAATCCCTACATCTGTATGCATGGCTCCTGAAGACACAGCCAAAACTCACTTTGGGGTATCACGGAAATTGGCTGATGTTCTGGTGACTGCAAGAAAGCTGTCCATCAGACATACCTATTCTATGAAATGGACATGGTTTGCTTTGCTGACCGCTTCCCCCAGCTGCTAAATCCCCTATCAAGCTCCCAGCACCGGGACCGCAAGGAGGTTGCGAGGGCTCCATGGCAGAAGCCCTCCCCAGCTGCTAAATCCCCAAGCAAGGTACTGAAGGCGTTCTCCGAATGTGAGGAGGCTTTCTTTCTCTGTCTTTGTTTGAATTTGGTGCCATCTTGAACAATATCAGGACTGATGTAAACTTGCAACAGGAACGAGTGAAAGGCCAAAAAATAAATAAATAGCAATACTTGTAGGCACAGGCCCACTGATTGGTTTTCAGCACTAGATTGTTATGCATTTTCATAGGAAAACCTGCATTTCTCTGCATAGCTTTAAGTAGTAATATAATGCTTTTTTTGAAGGAAACCTGTGTTTCTCTGCATTTTTTAAGCAGATCTGTTTAAATTGTTATTACAGGCGGTAGCTTATTAATTGTATAGGAAATCTTGTGTTTCTCTGCATTACCTTGATTTAAATAGTAGAATAGTCAGCAGCAAAACTAATCGTGGCTCCCATCAGCTCTGCACAAGAAGCTTATTTATTTATTTATAAGTAAAACATGCGTTTCTCTGCATTGCCTTAAGTAGCTCTGATGAAATGTATTTATGCAATGCTAAACTTGATTCACTAAGCAGGTCTCTTTCTTTTTTACCACTAAGGATTGCCTTCCTTAAGTTGTAAATGCTGCTATGCTATAAATGATTCCTATATGTAGAGCTGTACCGCTGCTGAAATTCTGACTGTTAAATCAACCCCCAGCCCTCTCCGATCACCATGCAAGCCAGCCTTACCATGCATGAAGGTCCCATATATAAAGTCCTGATTGTTATCTTGCTTCCACAGCTCTCAGCACCAGGACCGATAGGAGGTCATGAAAGCTCCATGGAAGAAGCCCTCCCCTAGCTGCTAAATACCCTAGCAAGGTGCTGAAGGTGTTCTCCGAGCATGAGGAGGCTTTCTTTCTCTGTCTTTGTATGCCCCGACAAAACTTTGTGTCAGCTGCCCCACCACCCCACCACCACCCTTGGTGAACATTTGTATTTATTGGCATGCCCCGCCGCCCCCACCACCACCCTTGGTAAACATTTGTATTTATTGGCATGGTCCTGTGGCCCGCTGAGCCTATCAGCCCACTTTCCCCTCTGCAGCTAATCACTTTCCACCATCAGAGGGCTACTACCTCCTTTCTGGTCCACTCACTGCAATTCTTTCCCTCCACGCTGCCTATGTACTAGACTAAGTGATCAGTATTCCCTCTGTCCTCAGCACACCTTTTATCCACACTAGCAGATTTTAGCCACCAGTGGCTGCTTCATTTTGCCTCACCAAATACTGGTGTTCCTTTTGTCCACAGCCCACAATTTAACTCTAAAAATGGTCCCTTTAATTCTCCTACTGTGCACTCTGCTATCCATGCATATGCACCCCCTTTATGTAGAAGTATTATACAGTATAGAAGTATTGGAAGCCTTCAATAATCATTTTACAACTGCTGGGCTAGCATTCGACTCCTCTCCAGCCAACCAATTGAGAGTACATCTAGGGATTAAAAACACTGATGCAAGGGTGACTGACTCCACTTTCTCCTTCACTCCAGCCACGCTGAAGCAAGTCGAAGAACTAATCTTACAGTTGGACATAAAAAAGAGTGCAGGTGCAGACTCCCTTGACCAATACTTCTTAAAAATTGCCATACATGTATTAGCAGTACCAGTAACACATCTGTTTAACCTTTCTCTACAGTCAGGAGTCATCCCATCAATCTGGAAAACTGCTCAAGTGATTCCACTACTGAAAGCCAGGGATCCCCACAGACCTTAATAACTACAGACCAATTTCCATTCTTACTGTGCTGTCCAAACTACTCGAAAAAATTGTGAGCACCCAGCTAAGAGAATACCTAGAAGCCGACAATCTTCTAAACCCAGCACAATCTGGTTTCAGAGCAAACCACAGTACCATAACAGCTCTTGCAAAAGTCACCAATGACTGGCAACTTGAATTGGATAAAAAAAATTGTGTATGTGCTGTCTTCTTAGACCTAAGTAAGGCCTTTGATACGGTTGACCATGACCTGCTCCTCTTCTCACTGAGGTCAATTGGACTTGACACCAATTCCATTAGATGGTTTAACAACTATCTTACAGGAAGAACCCAGCAGGTAAAGGCCGAAGGAGATATATCCCCACTCAGACCACTACAAAGAGGAGTACCACAAGGATTTATTCTTGGCTCTATCCTCTTTGCCATATATATCAATAGCATTGACACAAATCTTACCAAAGCCACTGTACACCTATTTGCTGATGATACAGTACTGTATGTCAGTCACCCTTCTCCCATGACAGCCTGCAAAGAACTACAGGCAGAATTCGACCTACTGCAACTCCAGCTGCTGGAAAAAAAACTACTATTGAATGCAAAAAAAACTAAGGCAATGTTTTTTCCCCACAGGTGCAGGCAGGATACTCAATCCCAATCGATCTCCCTAAATTATCCACTGCACTTGGTGAAAATCTCGAATATGTCACAAAATTCAAATACCTGGGGGTATGGCTAGATAGTAGACTAGACTATCTAGAACATCTGGAAGAACTGCTAAAAAAGCTTAGACAAAGACTTGGACTTTACTATAGAATAAGGCACTTCCTTACAAGTGATTCAAAAAAGAAGATGGTCCAGGCCACATTCCTCTGAGTACTAGACTACGCTGACTTCCGATATAGTCGCTGCCCTACGGTATGCTTGAACAAATTAGATACACTATACCACAGAGCTCTGAGGTTTATCACAGACTTACCATACAGTACTCACCACTGCTTGCTATACGCTGCAGTTGGTTGGACCTCGCTTCAATATAGAAGGGATAGGAATGCATTACTATGGACTTACAGAGCAATATCACAGCAGCTTCCAAAATATATCTCAGACTGTTTTCTACAAGCCACATCAAGTAATTATGCATTAAGAAGCCTGAACTTCATTACTCTTAAAGTGCCTAAGTTCCACTCTCAACATGGCAGACATGCTGTTAGTTATGTGTTATCTACCCTATGGAACACGATGCAGAAGACACTGAAAGTGAACAAGCTCATATCTATCACAGCCTTCAAATATCTATACAATAAGATATTCAAGAAAAATAACTGCTTCGCCAACATTAGACTAACCTTCCATCTTTCTCACCAGCTGGACGACCATTTAAGGTAGCTCCCCAGCACCCTAGAACGAGTTACTTCACATTTCATAAACCTTTACTACAATCCATCCTTCTTATTCATTATATACTTAGTCTCCTTACACTCTCAGCTTTTTACTTCCCCAGTCGGACCCTCTCCCTCCCCTCTTGACCCACTATTGATCCCTCTCTGGCACAGCTTTTTCCACTCCCTCCCCTCCATCCTTTTCCCTACCCCTGGCCACAACATCCTGTATACACTCCATTCATCCCCCTTGTCACTGTTCCTGCTGGTACTTGCCACTTACAAATCACTCCCTGTAGATATATCTTCCAGCTGTCCATACAGCTTATCACCTGAGTTTAAAAATTATCTAGTAAATCCCTGACACATTTAACCTTTCACCAAAAAGTGCTAGTTTTCAAAGTGTCCTCCATTACAAGCTGGCTATTTCATGATTCATGTATATATGTAATATATTTCTTGTTATTAGCTTTTCAATGTACTGTGTCATGGAGTTGATGTTTTTGTATTCATTTGCTATCCTCTCAAAGTTGTATATTCTCTGCATGTTATATTTCATATAAATTGTATCTTGACCTTACCAGGTCCATCTTGCAAATGAGCATTGCTCAACGATGTTTGCCTGGATAAATAAAGATGTGATTGATTGATTGATTATGTCTCAGACTTCAGCCGGCCTCCTTGACAAAGTCTCCCGGCATCAGTGATAAACATATGTAAATTCTATTTTGTATTTATCATTCCTAATGAGCAGCTTCTCTCTCCACCAACCCCAGTGACTAATACAAGTAACATATCTCAGCCCACCTATGCTTTTGCAAATGGGGTCCATCCCTGCGGCCTACTGTCCATCTATCTGTTCTAAAGAGTGCTGACCCAGTGCTTTCACCCTATGGTTGCCATGCTACTCCTGGCTGCCCCATCACCTGCAACCCCTGATGCAGTCACCCCTCCCCTTGCATCGATTCCTCCTCCTTGCTACCCTCCTTATTCTAAACCTCCCCATTCCTACTTTCTCTACCCCGGAAGGGCCAATAGCAAGGAAATCCAATTTCCACAAAAGGTTGCACTGAAACCCTGTACTTAGGCTCCTCCTCCTTCTTCTTCTCATGTCAGGAAATATACACCCTAACCCTGGACCTCCTACTCCACCAGCACCAACTCACTCCCCTGCCTGCGGGCTGCGCATTGCCACCCTTAATGTATGCAGTCTATTAAAAAAGTGGGACTCTTTCCAGGGTTGGGTACAGCAACATCGTCCTGATGTTATAGCTGTGGGTGAAACCTGGCTCTCCCCTTGGATTCCTGACTCAACAATAACACTTTCTGGCTACAACGTGTACCGCGCAGACCAGTTGGGTATGCGTGAGGGAGGTTGCGCCATTTACACTAAGGACATGCTACGCAGGCAGTTGCTCCCCACCCCCAGCTGATTCCAGGACCCCAGGCCCTTACTCTTAAACTCACTTTGGGACCCTCCCAAATCCCCCTCCCTATTACGGCTGTATACATTCCCCCTAGGGACCAGAAGGTGGCCTTCCACACAGTACTGTCCTACCTGTCCACTCTCCCATTCAATACTGAAAAAATCATACTCGGGGACTTTAATATCAATTGGTCAGATAAGGCCGTCGAGCCACTTGTCGATGCTGCCGTTGCCAAGACCTAACACAATTAATCACTTCCCCCACCCGCCTTAACCAGCTAACAGGGTCTTCCTCCCTGCTAGACCTTGTGTTCATCAATTGCCCCCACAAAATTATAAGGACAACCATTCTCCCTAATGCTCTTAGTGACCACTCCCCTGTTCTCTGCTCCTGGTCTGACAAAGCACCCAGATCTCCTCCCAAAATAACCTTGCAATGCAAACTGGGCCCTGGAAAACTTGCCCTTCTTAAATCACACCTCAGTTATATGGATTGTGCCTTCATAATGAACATCCTCGACCCTGATAGGGGCTTTGACCTTTTCATCCTCTCTTTCAATACCATATGAGACAAATTTGCCCCACTTACCAAAAGGATGGTCAAAGGCAACCCAGTGCCTTGGATTTTGGACCACCTCCTGGCCTTATGCAGAGTAGAGATTCTCTGTGGCACCTCTCCAATGAGACTGGCCTGCCTACCGATAAAAAAAAGTACAGAGAGGCCCGGAACAAATGCACGTGGGCCCTATGCAAAGCAAAAGCAGACTATTATAAATCCTCCTTAACCTCTACCTGGGGCTCAGGGTGCAAATTCTGGAACAATATTAAGGATATCTGTGGAAAAGATCCAAACCCAGTGCCTAACCAGATGATGGTTGACGGGTGCATGACCTCTGATCCTACCAGTATAGCCGCTGCATTCAACAATGCCTTCACAAACCTTGACCACGTTCTCCCTCCCAATTTCTTTGACCCTCCCTCAGCCAGCTCCCCCTCCCCAATGCCCCCCTTTTCACTTACACCGTATTACACCCAAGTCTGCTGACCCATACCTTAAAAAAGCCCTAAGTCACTCCAGTTACAGTAGTGACTCCCTAGGCTTGAAACTCCTGCGGCTCACCCTTCATGAGGTACTCTATCCCCTCACCCATATACCGAACCGCTCCTTATGTCAGGGTAAATTTCCCTCTGGGTGGAAATCAGCCTCCATCACCCCTAGATTTAAAAGTGGGGACTGGTCTATCACCAATAACTACTGCCCCATCTCCATTCTTCGTCCCCTATCCCAAGGATTGTCTCTGATCAGCTCGCTGACCATCTCAACAAATACAACCTAGTCTGCAAACAACAGAACGGCTTTTGGAAAGGCCACAGTACTACCACCACCCTTCTCCAGTTTACCACACATATCCACTCCACCCTGGACAGGGGTCATATCACTGGTGCTGTCTTTATCGACCTCACTAAGGCGTTTGACACTGTCAACCACTCCCTTCTGTTAACTACCCTGTCCAACATCGGTTTCTCTTGGGATGCCCTTGGTTGGTTCTCTGACTACCTCTCAAACCGCTTCCAGCAGGTCAAAATTGGTAATACCTTACCCAACAGGCTGCCTGTCCTCTCAGGTGTCCCACAGGAGTCCATACTAGGACCTCTACTTTTCAGCCTCTTCCATAACTCCCTCCCCATGGCCTGCCCTGGTAACCTGCAGCTATACACGGGATGATGCTGTCCTACTTTCCTTCGACCCTGGCCCCTTTCAACTCCATCGTTCCCTTCAATCCACCTTTAGCTGTGCTGAAAACTGGTTCTCTGCACAGTGCCTTATTCTCAACTATAAGAAGACCAAAGTTATGCTATTCTCTCATCCTCTCAACACCCGGAAGGCGCACTGCCCCCAAG
The DNA here is from genome assembly GCA_016271365.2 of Neoceratodus forsteri. Taxonomy (NCBI): domain Eukaryota; kingdom Metazoa; phylum Chordata; order Ceratodontiformes; family Ceratodontidae; genus Neoceratodus; species Neoceratodus forsteri. The sequence goes on along the minus strand of CM057449.1, from coordinate 226,770,504 downwards.
TTCTAACTGCCAATCGGACCCCCTTGGAGCAAGTTGACTCCTTCAAGTACCTGGGCATCACACTAGACCCTGCACTTACTTTCCACCAACATATCCATCTCCTGTCTAAAGCCCTCAATGTTAGGCTGGGGTTAATATATTGCTTCAAGCACTGCCTTACCCCAAATGCCCTCAGGCTCGCCATCTCCTCCTCTGTCCTCTCCCTGCTTGACTATGGCATACTTTTCTACAGTGCTGCGAGCACCTCTGCCCTATATAGACTCCGTCTCTCCCTAAATAAAGCGTGTCACCTCATATTGGGATGTGATCATCTTACCCATTCATGCTCCCTTTATAACACCACCAACTGGCTTCATCTCGACTATAGGATCAGATTCCACACCTACCTCATGGCCAAAAAGATTACCCTTGACCTCTCCCCCCCGGGCTCTCCCCCTTAGTCTGCCCAGCCCCAAAGCTTAAGCACACTCGAAGCTCTGCCAAGCCACTCCTCTTGGTTCCATCCTGCCATACCTTATAATTCCAAAGGTCCTTCAATTTCAGAGCCCCTCCTTCATGAACAGCCTTCCAGCCTTGCTTGTAAATGAAGATAGAATCGGCCCTTTCAAAACCCATCTTAGGGACCACCTCCAGTCCTCAGATACCTGTGATTACTTAACCCCTACCCTCCTCCTTCTCCCTTCCCCTGCTGACCAATGCCATTAGCCTGCCTACCATAGGCTTCCAGACCTAAGATATATCTTTGAGCTTATTCCTAGTTTCTGATTGTTAGCCTTCACTGTTTCCTTGTATCATTGCTGAACTGTGTTCTCGTTGAATTGTTATGTAAAGTCTGTTATGTACCAAATTCCTGTGACTTGGAACCTTTGTAAATGAGTCTTTGACTCAAAGGTATTTCCAAATCCTCAATCAATAAATAAAATAAATAAATAAACATAACTTGGATTGATTTTCCTGCCTCTCAGTTAGGTTTTACTCTTCTTATCAGATTCAGGTCTGCAGTATTGTTCCATCAAGGTGCACTTGGCTGCTATATCAGCCTTTCACATGCCTGTGGATGGCCATATAGTTGCTCAATTAGAGGTAGCCTGTACATTTTTGAGAGGGTCCTGGCTTGGTATCTGAATTTTACATAGAAACATGTACTTTGATGGCAGATAAGGACCACTTGGCTCACCTAGTCTGCCCATTTCCCTACGTATTGGATAAGCTGCAGATTTTAGTTAACCAACAGCCTACTTTATCCTACCCCCCACTATTATTGCCTTATGTCTGTCCCATGCATTCTTGAATTCCCCAAATGTTTTTGACCCCATGAACTCTTCAGGAATTCAATATCAATTAAATTTCTTTATTTATAAAAGGCGCCTTTCCAAAACCAGGGCACCTGTACAATAAAACTAGGTGGTTCCATGTGTCCACCACCCTCTCTGTGAAAAAATACTTACTGCCGTTGCCCCTGGACCGTCCCCCTCTATCTTCAAATGGTGCCCCCTTGTTCTTGCACATCTCTTTTTCTGAAAGATGCTCTCATTTTGGACTTTGTGGATTCCCTTGAGGTACTTTGAAAGTTTCTATTATGCCCCCCCTTTCCTCAAGGGTATACATATTAAGATCTTTAAGTCTCTCTTCATATGGCTTCTGTTGCAGACCCTGCACTATTTTAGTTACCTTCCCCTGGACTGCCTCCATCCTGTCTACATACTTGCGGAGATGGGGTCTCCAGAACTGCATGCAGTACTCCAGAGGGGGTCTCACCAACTGTCTGTACAGAGGCATAACAACTTCCTGTTTTCTACTGGTGATGACTCTCCATGTGTATCCCAATATCTCCCCATCCCTCCTTACTGCCTTCTCACATTGTTTGCCTACCTTAAGGTTATCTGATGTGACTACCCCAGGTCCCTTTCCATTTTTGTTGTTGTTAGTACCTCTCCCCCCTCCATTGTGTACTCTTCCCCTGGGTTTTTGTTTCCCAGGTGCATTACTTTGCACTTGTTTGCATTGAATCTAAACTGCCATATTTTTGACAATTCCTTCAACGTTGCCTAGTCCCTTCTCATCCTTTCCACCCCACTTGTGTATCAACTCTGTTGCAGATCTTTGTGTCATCTGCAAAGAGGCATACATTTCCTTCCAGCCCCTCTGCAATGTCTACTATAAAGACATTAAAGAGGACTGGTCCCAGTACTGAACCCTGCGGTACCCCACTTGTAACCACCCTTTCTTCATAAGGTACTCTGTTTACTATTACCCTCTGCATCCTGTTGTTTGTTACCCAGGCTACCACCCTGCGACCCACTCCCAGGCTGGCTAACTTGTTTATTAATCTTTTGTGAGGGACTGTGTCAAATGCCTTGCTAAAGTCTAGGTTGGCCATATCCACAGCCCCTCTCTGGTCTACTACTTTGGTCACCCAGTCAAAGAAATCTATTGGATTCATCTGACATGACCTTCCCTCTGTCAATCCATGCTGCCTCGGGTCCTGTGCCCCTCTGGCCTCTAGGTACTCAACAATTCTTTCTTTCAGAAGTGATTTCATCATTTTCCCTAACACTGAGGTCAAATTAACAGGTCTTAGTTTCCTGCATCTGCCTTACTCCCACTTTTGTGAAGAGGAATCACATCTGCCCTCCTCCAGTCCTCAGGTACCACACCATCCTCCCATGATTTGTCAAAAAGGGTAGTCAGTGGTGTCACTAGGTTTCTCCTTAGTTCTTTTAGAATTCTGGGGTGAATTCCGTCAGTCCCCATTACTTTGTCTGCCTTGAGTTTTAGGAGTTCTTTCAGGACCCTTTCTTCAGTGAATGGACTGGTATCAACCACCCTGTCCAGAGTGCTTCTACTGTTTGGTTTAGGCACCTCTCCTTCTTCTTCTTTTGTGAATACTGAGCAAAAGTATTCATTCAGTATCTCTGCCTTTTCACTGTCATCCTTTGCCCACCTCCCCTCCCCTTTATTAAACCTCACTCTCCCTCCCTCCCTTGGTCTTCCTTCGCTCTCTGATGTACTTATAAAAAGTTTTATCCCCCTTTTTAACTGAGTTGGCTATCTTCTCCTCAGTTTAGACCTTCACTATTCTGACTGCCTTCCCCGCTTCCTTCTGCTTTAATTGATACAGTTTTCTGTCCTGCTTCTTCTGTGACTCCTTATACTTCCTGAATGCTATATTTTTCTCCCTAGCCTTCCCTGCCACCTCTTTTGAGAACCATAGTGTTTTTTTCCTTCATTTTGTTTTGGTTTGTTTATTTGCTTCACACAAAGTCTTGTTGCCTCTGTGATGGCAGTTTTTATTTTTTCCTATTGTTCTTCCACCCCTCCTTCCTGCCCATTTGCTAGTGCATTCCTTAGGCACTCACCCATTTTGCCAAAGTCAGCCCTCCTTAAGTCCAGTACCTTTGCCTTTGTATGGCTTGACTCTATGGCTGTGTTTATCGTGAACCACACTGTTCGGTGGTCGCTAGTTCCCAGATGGCTACCCACTTCTAAATCTGTGATCCTCTCTCCATCTCCATTTGAGAGTACCAGGTCTAAGACTGTTCCCTCCTGAGTGGGTTCTAACACTAGTTGTCTGAGCCATGCCCCCTGCAGGGCATCGAGAATAACCCCGCTCTTGGATGTGGCTGCAGCACATGTGCTCCAGTTAATGTCTGGCATATTTTGGTCCCCATCAACAATAGCTCCCCTTTTTATGCCATTCTAAGGATGCCTTCTATCATTTCCCTTTCATCATTTCATTTGGGCTGGCAATATAGCCTAGAGGTTAGAGTAACAAGCTGTGAATGAGCTTTGTACATCTAGCAGACATGGGTTTGATTCCCACAACCTCCACTTGCATACTGTGTGACTCTGAGCAAGTCACTTAACCACCCAGTGCTCCCAAGTTGCCCCTGAAAACAGGCACTTGTGCCCAGTGGATCTTAACCGATTACCAAAGACAAAAAAAAAAATGTCCTTGTCCATTTCCTCCCCCTGAGAGGGGGGTCTGTGTACAACCCCCGTGCAGACTGTGGTGCCATTTCCTTTCTCCAAGGTGACCCATAGTGCCTCCTCGACTCCCTGTTTACCTTTTAGGTCTGTTGCTTTGATCCCTTCTCTTACGTAGAGAGCTCCTCCTCCTCCTCCTCTTTTACTCTCCCTGTCCCTCCTGTAGATTGTGTACCCTGGTATGCTGACATCCCAGTCATGGTTCTCTGGGTACCATGTTTCTGTGACTGCCACAATATCCAGGTGTCCCTCTTCCATCAAGGCCACTAGTTCAGGAAGCTTGTTACCCAGACTATGGGCATTGGTACTCATCACCTTCCATTTTATGATGGCCTTACCTCTTTTAGCCCCATCCCTGCCCTTACTGTCTTTGCCTTTTTCTCCATTTACCCCTGTCCTGCTCCCTATCGACCTCTCTACCTTGGTGTTTACCTCGCTAACTACCCTATTTTGTTGGGGGGAGGCTGGGAATTCCCTGCTTCTTATCAGTGCCTCCACCCTTGGCTAGTTTAAAAGTTTGCCAATGAAGCATTTAAACCTATCATCTAGGAGCCTGGTTCCCCTCCTGGACAGATGCAGACCATTGTGCCAGTATAGGCGTGTATCCCTTCAAGCGGAACCCCAGTCCCCTATGAAGCCAAAGCCCTGTGCTCCGCACCAGTTTTTCAACCATTCATTGAATCGCATTGTGCATAGTACTCTAGCCTCACCCATGCCATAGACAGGCAGCACCTCTGAGAAGTGTACTGTGAGTGCTTCTTTTCTAAGGCCCCTCCCCAACTCCACAAACTCTTCCTGCACTGCTCTGACCCCATGCCCAGCTAAGTCACTTTTCCCTAGGTGGACAATGACATCCAGCTCCCTCTCCCGTGCAGCTGCTCTTGCAATTCTGAGGTTTCGCTTCCTGTCCCTCCAAGCCATGGCACCAGACAGGCACCTTATCTCCTTCTCCCCAAGTTCTACCCCCCTAGTAGTTGAGTCCCCCACCAGGAGCTGCTTCCTTCTGCTGTGGTGTCCTGTGTCACCCTCCTGTGGGTCTTCCTTGTGGCAGTTCCCAGCATGCTCCTTGGTCTCCACTGTAGGTGCCTCCATAGGGGAACTGTGCTCCACCAGAATGGCGTATGAATTGTGGAGAGGTATAACTGGAAGGATGCACCTCTGTTCATAGAAACATAGAAAAATAGACTTTGACGGCAGATAAGGACCACTTGGTCCACCCAGTCTGCCAATTTCCCTACCTTTTGGATAAGCTGCAGATTCTAGTTAACCAACAGCCTACTTCCTGCAACCCCCTCTATAATTGCCTTATGTTTGTCCCAATGCGTGTTTGAATTCCCCCACTGTTTTAGATCCCATAACCTCCTCAGGAAGGCTGTTCCATGCGTCCACCACTCTTTCCATGAAAAAAAATTTCCTCACATTGCCCCTGAGCCGTCCCCCTTCTATCTTTAAATTGTGCCTCCTTGTTCTTGCACATCTCTTTTTCTGAAAGATGCTGCCCTCCTGGACTTTGTTGATTCCCTTGAGGTACTTGAAAGTTTCTATCATGTCCCCTCTGTCCCTCCTTTCATCAATGTTCAACCACCCTCACCCTCCCTGAACCCACCATGGTCCAACCGCTCCTCTTTCTTGGCAACCTCTGAGGCAGCAGCAGTGGCCCTGGTGTTCCCTGGGGGGGGGTTCCCTACTCCTGTCAAGTTCGGCTTGGAGATGGGCAACCTCTTCCCCAGAGCAGAGAGTTACCTGGCAAATAGGACAACAGCGCAGCCTCCAGAATGTCTATTGGAAGACTGCTGCCCCACAGTCAGTGCATTGCACCGCTCCCCACATGTCTGTCTTTCTTCTGTTAATTTTTTTTTTTGTATTGTATTTTTTGTTTGTGTGTGTGTGTGTGTGCGTGTTTATCCTCAATGCAGTGTGCTGGGCTGGTTAGGATATAACAGTTGTATGCCCCTTGCCCTCTTGGGGAAGTGATGTCCCTTGCCTTCTTCGGGAAGTGATGTCAGAACCCCTGGTATAAAGGAAATAACACCCTTGGGGGGTGGGGGGGGCCCAATTCCATGCCCAGTCGGCTACAAGCTCTGACCCACCGCTCCTTTGAGTGTTGATCTTCCTTTCAGCAAGACAACCTGCACCACCCCGGTGAACGCTGACCTTCCTTTCAGCAAGACAACCTGCACAACAATTTAAGAGAGAATATACCCAACCAAAAAACAATTACAGCCAGAGGAAAATCAAGCAGTTGAGCCCAATACAATACTTACAATGTAAGCCTCCCCTGACCCAATACAATCTGGTATTCTGTGCTTTGAAGACAATCAGGGAACCAGTTTCCACAACCTGAGGCACAGTCTGGGTTGAATACACAGGCTACAGGGTTTACAATGACAAATCTACAGCTACCAGTAGATAGTTTACTGTACCAAAAATAGTTTGATGCAAACTGTCACCAAAATACTAGTAGACACTAATCCAGCTAACCACAAGGGAAAACAAAGTATGCAGTATTTCAATCTTTCTGAAGTTAAACTGACAAGATTAGCAGTTTTGCTAACTCCTTCTTGGTTCAAATAAAAAAACCACAAGACACAAAGCAATACCAAGTGTAAAATTCAAAGTAAAGTAACACCTCCCTCAGGTATGAACAAGAATGAGCTTTCTTGCAGATTGCCAGTTCAATATAGGGTCTCCCTCACAACTCCCAGTTGTTTCAAAGCAGCTTGCTTTCACCTTCGAGAAGATGGGCATGACGTTGGCTCCTTTTGAGCCAGCTGCGGGTTGTGGCTTATGTTTTCTGTCTTGGAAAGCATCATTTTTAGTTGCAATCAATTCTGCTCAAAGGATTTCAGAGTTGCAAGCTCTACTGTGTGAGCCTCCTTATTTGATTTTCCACAGACACAGGGTGCCTTTGCATACTAATCCTAAGCTTCTACCGAATATAGTGTCTGAGTTTACTTTAAATCAAACCATCCATCTATCAGAGTATTATCGGTATCCGTACTAATTCCCGCTGACTGATTTCCTGCAGACCAAAATCCCGAGACCAAAATGCCGAAACTGCTAAATACCAATTGATTCAAATCCTGAATCATAATTTCCCGCCTCCCGTTACTTCCCCGCATGCCTGTGTAAATGGTACAAACAGAGAGACAACTATGAAAACAGTGAAAACAGAGAGACAACTATAAAAAAAGTGAAAACAGAGAGACAACTATAAAAAAAGTGTTTTATTTATTTAGTGCAACATAAATTCCCACAGCCCATGTACAGTGAATAAAATCTTAGTATAATCTTTTCTATGCACTACCTGAAAGAACAGAGAAGCACTGATTTAGTATTTTAGTATTATCTGGTGCTCTATCACGTATGTATTTTGAATATGAAGCTTTGAAACTGACTCTTTAAACAGGAGTTTTATAAAACACACATCTACTCTGCACCTGTCTGCTTTGAAAAATCATCTAGTGTGATGCAATCACTGTTAATCACTGTAAGGCTACAAGTAATTTGCTACCATGACAAACGAAAGGATTATAGAAGAACATCGAATTAGAAGGACAGCTAATTTGCTACCATGACAGCTGTAAAAAAAAAAGGGGACAATGCTGACAGTGCTTCCTGCGGGAAATAGGCTCCTCTATTGCAGGCTATTGCACGGCAGAGGCTGGCACCAATCGAGATTAATTACTGTAATTTGCGTCAGAAATAAAAAGGCAGATGCAAACAGCTCATACAAGAGTGTAAGGGCAGTGAACAGAGACTCAGAGTGAGGGAGCACTGACGATTTATAGCTAAATTAGGAAATTTTTATTTTGAGACATTTTGAGACATTGAGCGGCAAGTGCACAACTTGCATTCTGAATTGTGTCGGGGGGATTTCACTAACGGGAATATTGGCATTCGGGCAATGCTTTTTATGGGAATTAGAGGGCGGGATTTCAAACGTCGGGAAAATAGTCGTCGGGAATTAGTATCTAAATCGTATTATCCATAGCATGCTAGTCCAGGAGAAGCATTGCTCCATGCCTTAGATGTGCATAGAATTTTCATATACTATATACACTGTAAAAAGGACTGCAGAAAGTCCCTTCAGCTTTTTGTTTAATTCATCCCTGGGAAAGAGAGTGCTCCAGTTTCTGAACAGTGCTTGTCCCAATGGCTAACACATACTGTAACGACCCCCCCCCATTTGGGGGGCTTATCTGAAAACCTCAGGATATTCTTCCGCTGCTGTCAGCGTCTGCCCGTTCCTCTGCGGCAGCTCCAGAGGTTTTCACCATGTCTCCAAGTGTTCCCCCTGTGGTGTTGAGTCCTGCGGGGCTCGCAGTATAATTGTGAGTGGTCAGCATATTTATTAGGGCCACCGCTCCCACTACAGAGGAGGACGCACGGATTGTCCGACTGCCGTTGCAGTCAACAGTTGGGAGGTGTCTCCGTGGTTCCCGGTGCCATGTTAAGTTGAAAGAGGCACCAGGGACACATCAAAGCCAGGAAGAAAATATTTTAAAATAAATAAACTGGCAGATGCCATAAGCTCTGACTCTGGGGTACCAGTGTAGAGGAGCAAAGGTCAGGATAGTGAAGACCTAATGAATATTCATGAGCCTACTGTTATGTTTCCGGGGGCAGTGTGTTACCGGAGCCATGACTCCCTGAGAGTACAGTTTAGTTAATTAAGAGTGGACATGTCTAAGAGAGAGCTGTTGGGGCTACAAGGCAATGGGGATATTATCAAATAAAAGTAAAACGTCTGGCTACACCAGAACTTAAATCTATGGGGACACTGAAATAGACTGCCTAAAATTAAATTGCAGACACCATTTTTGTGCCTTTCCACCAATTGGGAGCCAGCATTTATCAAAGGGAATCATGGGACATTGCCTGAAATTTATGGGGAATTATCTGGGACAAAATCTAGGTGCTAAAACACAAGCCAATTAACAAATGGAAACTGTTCAGGACAGTTTTGGCAGCCAATAGGATCTTTGGACTTAAGCACCATATAAAAAGGGGGTAATCGCTCAGATTGTCAGATTTTGCCCAGGAGGGCAATGTGTGTGTGTACCTCTGGGGAGCCTGCCAGCTCTCAGAGATTAGGCTTACCAGGCCTAGACCTTTTTCGGCTGTCAGTCTGCGATGTCCAGTTGGCCCACGTTGGGGTCGCAGCAGCAAGGGATTTGTGCAGCAATCAAGCTGGAAGTCAGGATCGGCCTGCAAGCTGGCTGGAAGGACCAGAAAAGGACAAGTATTACATATAAATGAGCTTAGTTTGCCAAAGTTTTTGTGTGATCGAACAGTTCGAGATGTCCGCTCTGCATGTTTCGGCCAGTGTATAAACCAGTTAAGCGTCAGCTGTTTGCTCCTACATCCTGAAGACCAGCATTTCGACAAGGACCATGAGGGGACCCTTCCTCATGCTTCATGAACTCTCTGCACAGGTCTCATGTCGTCGGATCATCCTCCTGGTCTGGGTAGCGTGAGTACAAACAGGGTAGCTCCCTGCAACATCAGCTGTGATCACTGTGTACCATTTAATTTGCTTGTTTTGGGTTTTATTGCAATGGACTGAGCCATCTGGTTCTGGATTACAAATATTTGGGGTATGTGCATGTTAATTGTTTTCCTTCCTAAGGGCCCCAACGATCAGCTGCAACCCCGGCCTACCCTAGGCAATGCACCAGGCTAGCCTGTTTAATATACTGGGTACCCAGGGTTGTGAGACTGTGTTAAAGGGACTTGCAGTGCATGCTTAATCAACCTGGATTTAATCAGAACTGCCAATTACTTGCTAGATTTACACCCCACCCATGTTCATATCCCTCTGAACAAGCATTTGTCAATGCCGAATGTTTGCTTGCTGGCATTGGCAGTGGTAGTGTAGAAGTTACAGAGCTGCGTAATAGGAATGGCAGTGAAGTATTGAACTGAAGCCAACCCCACCACCACCCTGCAGAGAGTGACAGGCATTGGGGTGTGCCTTTGGGTTGTCAGGCATAACAGCCACGCCATTTCACCACACCCCACCCTGCAGACATTGACAAGTGTCACGGTGTTCCTTGGGGTCTTTGGCCCTTATGTTCACCCCATTCCATTAGCAAATATGGTGAGATGGGTGCGATATAGGAGAATGGGGTGAAATTTGGGGCCAAAGAGTCCAAGGCATACCTCGAATCCTCTCACTGGCTGCAGGGTGTGGAATGGTATAAGCATTATGGGCAAGAATCCCAAGTCACACCCCTGATGCCTGTCATTCTCTACAGGGTTGGGCGTTATGGTTGGAAACCCTAATACCTCAGGCATTCGTTGGTATTTTCACTCCAAATTTTCAACATGTTTTTTTTGTGATCCCACCTCATGAGCAGGGGGAATATCAGTTTGTTAGCTGAAAGCTGCTTATGCATAGCGACTACCGCATTTAGCACCACGGGTGCAAAAACATTCCGAACAGGATGTAAAAAATGACAGCTGTACTGTTCATGGGGAGGTGTAAAAAATGGCAATGATGCAAATCTGCAGTAAAAATATTAAAAAAAATGGTGAAGTGACGAGCGTACATAGAAACTATGCAACGCAGACCCGTAATATAATTAGGTTGGGGATTTTTTACAGCAGATTGTCAACTCAGGCATTTTGGTGCCTCCGATCATGAACAGTGTCATAGTGATTTTCTTTATCTGTTCCGAACAATGATTTCCCACAGCGACCACGCATGTCTGCGCTGAAAGTGTGAAAACACACTTCGGCCATGTTGTGAAAAATGACAGCTGTACTGTTCATAAGGAAATGTGGAAAAATGCCACTGGTGAAAATCTGGACTGAAAATATTACAAAATCATGAACTTACGAGGGTGCATGGAAACTGCGCAATGCTCACTCGTAACGCAGTCATTTTATGGACTTTTGTCACCAAATTTTCAACATAGCCATTTTAAGACCTCTGCTCATGAACAGTGTAACTGTGATTTTCTTAATCTGTCCCAAACATTGCTTTACGCACACCAACAGCACCATTATCGCTACATGTGCAAACACATTTTGGGTGACATATGAAAAATGGCAGCTGTACTGTTCATAAGGAAGTGTAATAAAATGGCAATGTTGAAAATCTGGAGTGAAAATATTAAATTCGCAAACTTACGAGCATGCATAGGAACTGCGCAACGCATGCTCGTAAAACAGTCATTTTTAGGAATTTTTTCACCAAATTTTCAACATAGCCATTTTAAGACCTCTGCTCATGAACAGTGTCACTGTGATTTTCTTAATGTGTCCCATACATTGATTTCGCACATTGACTGCGCCATTGTGCGCTACATGGGTGGAAACACATTTTGGGTGAGATGTGAAAAATGACAGCTGTACTGCTCATAAGAAGGTGTGGTAAAATGGCAATGTTGAAAATCTGGAGTAGAAAATATTGAAAATTAAAGTGAACTTACGGTGCGTAGGAACACGCATGCGTATAAATAAACAGTCATTTAGAATTTTTCACCAAATTTTCAACATAGCCATTTTAAGACCTCTGCTCATGAACAGTGTCAGTGTGATTTTCTTAATGTGTCCTGTACATTGATTTGCACACCGACTGCGCCATTGTGCGCTACATGGGTGAAACACTTTTGGGTGAGATGTGAAAATGACAGCTGTACTGTTCATAAGAAGTGTGGTAAAATGGCAATGTTGAAAAATCTGGTAAAAATATGGTCGTGAACTTCTGGCGTGCGTAGGAACTGCATAACGCCGCGCTTATAAAACAGTTATTTTGGAATGTTTCCACCAAATTTTCAAAACAGGCTTTTTGAGAGCCCACCTTATGAACACTGGCAGTGTTGTTTCGTTAATCATTCCGGAAAGGTGATTTCACGCAGTAGCTGCGAAATCACCCTTCGGGCCCGAGTAACGCCATGACAGTGCAAGAATTCATGAGAGGAGGGTCCCAAAAACTCCACGTTGAAAATTGGTGGAAAAAATTCAAAAAATACCTGAGATTTGCAATAAAGTTGAAAAACCCTATCTAGCCCATTATACAGCTTACCAGCATTTCCTCAGTTAGGTAGTCGGCTTTGAAGGTGCAGGCGTGTTCAGTACACGAAGATGATCGCGCCATGCTCCGGAGGTAAGTATGGGGTGAGGGTGGGGAGGCTGGGTGCGCAGTGGGTGGGTGCGGGTTGTGGGAGGGGCTGGGAGACTCGTGGGACCATTTTTGCTTTTCAGGTTTTTTTTTAAAGGCGGCGTGGGGCGTTTGCCACGCTGGGGTGGGCTCCCAGCATGGCACAAGGGCGGCTGGGGGCGTGAAGCCGGCGGGGGATTGGGCACCCCGTCGGCCATAACATCGGTGCCATGCTGGGTGGGCTCCCAGCATGGCGCCCGGCACTGGGGGAGGACAGTGGAGCGGCAGGGGATTACGCACCCGTCGGCTATAGGATAACACTCCACGCTGGGGTGGGCACCCAGCATGGCATTTGGAAGGCTTTGGGGAGCGCACAGCTGACGGGGGATTGGGCACCCCATCGGCTATAGAGTGTGCGTGGGGGCAGCATGCAGTATGCATGCGGCGCTGCTGTGTGTGTGTGTGTGTGTGTGTGTGAAGGGGAGCTGCGCGCAGGCAGGCGATATCTTATCGCTGCTCACTGAGCGTAGCTCCCCCTTTCAACTGTATGCCACTGCATTTTGGAGCATGTCATAGACAGCTCCAGCATGCATTGGCGGAGAGGGGCCGCGCCTGCCAACACACTGACTAAATTGGAAGAGGGGGTGACACACCTCCGAAAACTCAGATGATGGCACTATGTTTCTTGCACATGCGTGCAAGCAAACATAATAAATCAGGTTGTTGGTTTTTTTGTTTAACCTGGCTAATGTGTACCTTCTTGGTGGGGATATAGTACTGCTGTTCTATTGTTGCATCATTGGTCTTATTTTCCAGGGGGTCTCCAGGGCAGTTGCAGAAGGTCCAGCCCTGGTGGTAAGTGCAAGAAGTGTGAGCATATCATTGCTATCATATGGTAAATGTGAGTGTTCTGTTGCTAAACTGTTTAGGCCACTAAAGGGGTTGGCGGTCACTTATAGCATCCCAGAGGTCTATACCAACAGCAGCTATGCTGCCTCAAAACCATTCCTCCGGGTGGAGGCCCACGTTCACTGAGCTCAGGCCCCTTAACCTGTGTATAGTCACACAGGCAGGGGTAGTAGCCCCTAAAATAGTGCCATCTAGGGGTTACATCTTTGGAAACACTGCTGGGATTAGAGCTCCCTAGTGACTGAAACCAAAAAGTGCATACAGAATTTTTATGGGTAACACTAAAAAATGGCAGTATATCAGTTAGTCAGTTGGTGTACTGGGCATGAAATTGACCCCCAAAATGCCTTACTTATACCTGATATACCCCTGGGCACCAGTAAAAACAATATAGAGGGGGCACTTTCAAAAATTGAGTGTTTGGGAAAAAATACAGTGGTAAGTCAACAAGCTGACTTGACTGCCCAGGTTCTAATGGTTTTGGTGGAGTGCGGAAACCCCGTGGACAGCACTTAGGTGTCCAAAACTATTACTGTTGATGGGTCCCCTGCTGTTTGGAGGGTGGTAACTAAAGATAGTGAGGACCCTTCAGAAAATTAGCTCCCACCCTTAACCGTAAGTTTTGAGGAAAGCTTGCCAAATTTTTACTGGGGGAGGGTAAAACAACTGAGCACTTCAAAACATTATTCATACTGCCTGGGGGGTGTTCCTTCCCTTACACCCACACCAGCTCCAGTACCTGCCCCTTCACCAGCTCCTGTGCCTACACCAGTGCCGGCACCCACACCTGTGCTCACAGTTAGTCACGACCCTTACCGCAGGCTGACGATGTTTTCAGGCACTCTTCCCACTCCCCAGAGGGAGGATGACCTAGAGACTTGGATAGACTATGCATCCCACCTGGTTCAAGAGTGGCAGTGTGCAGAAGCAGAAAAACAAAAAAGGATCATGGAAAGTTTAAGGGGTCCTGTCTTAGAAGCAATTAGGTTTTTGAGGTCCACTAATCCTGGCACTTCAGCTCAAAAGTATCTGTTTGCACTAGAAGGTGTTTTTGGTAGCACTGAATCTGGAGAAACTTTAATATGGAAATTCAAAGGCATCAAACAGTGGAAAGGTGAATGTCTGTCTGCGTATGCTACTTGTTTGTAGAGGGTCTTACAGAGAACTTATCGGAAAGGTGGGGTATCGGCCAGTGATTTGGATCATGTGAGATTAGATCATATACAGTACTACAATGTGCCAAATACTCTAAATTGCAAATTCTCCAGCTAAAACTCCAGGATAGGAGGGATAATCCCCCTGATTATTGCGACCAGATAGAAGAACTCAGGGAGGCTGAAGGTGAGGAAGGAGATTTGAATTCCTGTGCAAGCACTGCTAGAGTAGCCATGGCACTGGAAAGCCCTTATGAACCAGAGACTGCTAAGGATACCCCGCCATGGGCCGAACTGCTGAGAGAAGTCCAAGAAATGAAAGCTGGTGCCCCTACTAAGGGCCCTTCCACAGATAATGGCCATGACCCTCCTCCGAGCGTGTCTGCTATGGGAGTGGGGCTGCATGCTCAGGCGCCCCTTGGTGATGGCAGCTCGAAAATTGAAATAAGTGAATCGACTGCTACAATAAAAGAATTGCTGTGATGCATTGCACTGCCTTCAACACCGCAGACAGAAGGTGAACCAAGACTTTCTGTTGTCAGTGCCCTAGCTCTGGCACTAAATGTGTACCCCTCCCAACCCTCTAGTTGTGAATGGGGACCAGTTCCTAATATAATGTTTCAGCCAAGACAGGCCAAAGAAAATATAATTTGTCATAACTGTGGAAAGGATGGGCATATGAAGAAAGAATGCTGATCTCAGAAGGACCTGGAAAAGGTGGTAAACAAACTTCATGGGGAGTTCCGAAAAGCAAAACAATTGCAGAAGGGTGCAGGAAATGATCACAGTGGAGGTTTGGTCAATCCCAAATCCAATTTCTTTGTGGCTAAACCGTTGTTCCAAGTTCCTACTAATGTTCCTCCAGGTTGGTCCAAGTTGGGGGGCCCTTCCATGGACACTACTGTACACATAGATGGGATTCCGGCTCGAGCAGTTTTAGACAGTGGGTCTCAAGTCAGAATAGTCTTCCAAGACTGGTATGAGCAGTATTTATCTGACCACCCATTCCAAACTCTCGATGGACTGCATGTGTGGGGGTTAAGTGAAACATTGTATCCATATCTTGGCTACTTAAAGGTATGGCTTTCTTTTACATCCTCTGTGGCTGGTGTGGGAGATTCTGTGGAGATGCTAGCCCTGGTCTGCCCTTCTACTGAACTTTATGATGGTATCCCTGTACTGATTGGCACCAACGCACACATGTTTGTGTGCCTGGCCCAGCTATGTGAAGAAAAGCAGTAGAAAAAGACAGGAAGAGCCCTGCATGTTCACACCCTGATCCAAAAGGCCTATGAGAAACAGATGCACCCCAAGGAGAGTATCAAAGATAAGCCTGTTGGGATGGTTTGGAAAGAAGATCCTGCTACTATCACGTCACTTCCAAATGCAGAATGCAGTATCAGTGGTGAAGTGTGGCTGCAAAAAGGTGTGACCAACAAAAGTCTGATGCTGGATGCTCCAGACGAGGGAAAATTACCCAAAGGACTGCTGATTAAACCCAGTGTGCTTCCGTCCCGGGCTCATGCTTATGCCCAATGAGTGGTAGTACAAATACAAAATGTTACAGACCGAGACATCACACTACACAGAGGATGCACCCTGGCTAAAGTCTATTGTGCTGACACTGCTGTGCTCCCACCTCAGTGCAAAACTGAAAAAAGGATGTGAGGTATTTCCTGATATGTTTGATTTTGGAGATTCACCTATCCCAAACAGCTAGAGAACCAGGATCAGTAAAAGGCTGGCTCAGAAAACCAAGGTATTTTCCCTCAAGGAATTGGATGTTGGGTATGTCATGGGTGCTGAACACCATGTTCACCTGCATGATAAGAGACCCTTCAGGGAGAGGTCTAGACATCTAGCTCCTGCTGACATCGATGATGTCAGATGTCACCTACAAGAGATGTTAGTGGCTGGTATCATACAAATGTCAAGCAGCTCATACACCTCCCCAATTGTTGTGGTGTGGAAAAAGAATGTCTCTGTTCATATGTGTGTTGATTACAGGACCCTTATTTAAAGAACTGTGCCTGATCAGTATACAATGCCACTCATACAGGATGCCCTGGACTATCTAAATGGAGCAAATGGTTCTCCGTTCTTGATTACCAAAGTGGTCCATTTGTGTTTTGTGCCTTTTGTCGGCTTGCGCATGCATGCCAGCCAACATCTTGCAGTAGTGGCAGATTTGGAGGTGCGGTCACTGTGAGCGAATGCAGGGCATGCATCAGTAGGTGCGTCCCTCATTCCCCAATAAGCCAGCATGCAGTGGCTGACACCAGCAATACGTAAAGTGGCAACCACATCTAACAAAAGTGCTGCTGCAATGAGAGGCAAGCTCGTCATGCAGCGGCATAATAACACGCCTCCTGATGTGCCTTTACTGGAGAAGTTTTCCAGTAAACATGGCGGCACTGACTACCGCTGTGCACAATGCTGACTTCAGTGGTGCCCAATCCCCCTGTTGGCATGCCCTGACCCACTTCATTTGCCGACGGGGGAGCCCACTCACCATCGGCATAATGCCCCCCTCCCATTCCAATCATGTGCCGAGGGGGTGCCCAATACCCTCGGCATCATGTGCCCCCGACAGTATTTCTTTGCTGGCTCGAGGCCCAATCCCCATTGGTTTCTGTCCCTCCTGGCCAGTTCAATTTGCCACCCCCAATTTGTGCTGTGTTGCCAAGGGTGCCTTACCGGCATCATGCACCCCCCTTTCTGTGCCAGGAGGCCTAATCCTCATCAGCTGCGATCAGCCTCCTCATAATGCAGGTGGTACACTGGGAGCCCAACCCAGTGTAACAAGCAACACCTGTAAAAAAAGAAAACTGACCCTTGTCTCCCCCCATAAAACAAGAAAACAGTCCTTCACAGCCTCTCCTACCCCCCCATGCCCACCCTCTGTGTGCTCTGCCTCCCCACACTCCCCTCACCCCATACTTACCTCTGGGGCCCATCACGATGATCTTTGGTGGACTGGGAACATGTCTGCACTCTTCAAAGCTGACCGCGAACTGAAGAAATGCCGGTAAGCTGTATAACGGCATACAAAGGGTTTTTGCAACTTTGGTGCATATCTCGGGCATTTGGGGGAATTTTGGCACCAAATATTCAACATGGGGTTATTGGGAACCCTCCTCATGAATTCAGTCACTGTCATGGCGTTATTCTGTCCCGAAAGGTGATTTCACGGTCACTGTGCAGAATCACCTTTCGGGACCAATTAACGAAACGACAGTGCCACTGTTCATGCAGTGGGCTCTCAAAAACCCATGTCGCAAATTTGGTGAAAAAAATTAAAAAAATGACTGTTTTATGAGTGTGCATTGCGCAATTTCCATGCATGCTCGTAACTTTGTGAATTTGTAATATTTTCACTCCAGATTTTCAACATTGGCATTTTTCCATACCTCCTTATGACCAGTACAGCTGTTATTTTACATAACCTAGCTAAAATGCACAGAATAGCATGGTCGCTGTGGAAAATCCATTTTAGGGACAAATTAAGAAAATGACAGTTCATGAGCAGAGGTCCTAAAATGCCATTGTTGAAAATTTGGTGATGAAAGTTCATAAAATGACTGTGTTACAAGCATGCATTGTGCAGTTTCCATGCACCCTTGTAACTTCACAAATTTGCAATATTTTCATGCCAGATTTTCAACACTGGCATTTTTCACACCTCCTTATGAACATTTCAGCTGTCATTTTTCACATCCTACCCGAAATGTGTTTTCGCACCTGCGGCGCATGATGGCGTGGTCACTGTGGAAAAACAACATTTGGGACAGATTAACAAAATCACAGTGACACTGTTCATGAGAGGAGGTCCCAAAATGCCTATGTGGAAAATGTGGTTAAAAAAATTCCCCAAATAATTATGTTACAGACGTGTGTTGCGCAGTTTCTATGCATGCTCATGACTTCACCAATTTTTCATATTTTTACTCCAGATTTTCAATGTTACCATTTTTTTACACCTCCTCATGAATAATACAGTTGTCATTTTTCACATCCTGCCCAAAATGTGTTTTCATGCCTGTGGCACCAAATGGCACAGTCACTGTGCAGAACCACCTTTTGGCTAGCAAACTGATAGTGCCACTCTTCATGAGGTGGGGTCACAAAAAGGCCATGTTGATAATTTGAAGTGAAAATACCAACAAACGTCTACGGCGTTAGGGTTTTCAACTGTAACACCCCACCCTGTAGAGACTGACAGGTGTCAGGGGTGCGACTTGGGATCATCAGCTGTAATGCTCATGCCATTCCACCCCCACCCTGCAGCCAGTGACAGGCATTGAGGTGTGCCTTGGAGTACTCAGTCTTAAAGTTCACCCCATTCTCCTATACTGCACCCACCTCAGTGTATTTCCTTATGGAATGGGGTAAGTATGAGGCCCAAAGACCCCAAAGCACACCACGACACGTGTCAATGTTTACAGGGTAGGGTGAGATAAAATGGCATGAGCGTCATAGCTGACAACCCAAAGGCACACTCCAAAACCTGTCAGACTCTGCAGGGAGGCGGTGGGGTTGGTGTCAGTTCAATACTTCACTGCCATTCCTATTATGCATCTCTAACTCTTGCACTACCAATGCCAATGCCAGCGAGACAGCATTTGGCATTGACAAATGCTTGTTGTTTTTGTTGTGGTGTCTACTGTGTGTTGTGAAGATGTGCTGGGAAGGTATAAGGACAGTCAGGCATTATTCCCCCTCCAGGCTTCAGGACCTCTGTCCTTTTTCCTGTCCTTCACTGTCATCAGAGGTATATAGATGGTGTAGGGCTCTGGAGATTGTTAGAAGGAGGAGGACGGGGGCTGGGCTGGGGGAAGGAAAGGAGTGGGTGGGTAGGGAGAGTGGGGACAAGGAGGTTCCATGGGGCAAAATGGGTCCAGGAAAGGGGTTCTCCCTGTCTTTTTCCCATACCCAAGGGCTCTGCTTGTTGCAGGCAGGTAATATGGTCTTCCTCGGGTAGTCATCCTACTCGGACAGTGTTATGCAATGCCAGGTCTATTAAGAAAAAGACCACTATAATAACGGATCTTGTTGGATCATCTGACTTGACTTGCATCACTGAGACCTGGCTGCATGAGAATGCTGGACCAGTTTTGGCTTCAGCAATTCTGGTTGGAAACTCAGTGATACACCGCCCGAGGTTGGATCGTAGGGCGGGGGTGTTGCCATCTGTTTTAGATCTGAACTGAGCCTAGTGGAGGTACCAGTAGGAATCACCAACTCCTTTGAATGTATCATGGGTGAGGGTGTGGGGTGCAGGATACTTCTTGTCTGCTGTCCGCCTGGAGATGGGAATGTTTTCCTGCGGGAAGTTGTGGACTTCATTGT
Organism: Neoceratodus forsteri; assembly: GCA_016271365.2. Classification (NCBI taxonomy): domain Eukaryota; kingdom Metazoa; phylum Chordata; order Ceratodontiformes; family Ceratodontidae; genus Neoceratodus; species Neoceratodus forsteri. Next base: position 226,750,995 of record CM057449.1, on the reverse strand, counting down.
CGACCTGACATTGGGATCCCCCAGATGGCTGATCCTGGGGGATTTTAATGCCTGGGTTGGCGAACTCTCGCAGTGTGGGCAGGACTTCCTCCAGCTAATGAATTCACTGGGCCTCACACAGGTTATTTTCTCCTCGATCCATATTGCTAGTTATTCATTGGACTTGGTATTTCTCCTGGGGATGGAGATATCTGACTTTTTGGTGGAACCAGTTGGACTGTCTGACCATCATAACATTGGGTTCAGTTTCGTGCCCCCCCCAGTAGGTCGGCCCCCACAGAGATGGTCTGGTACCGCCCTTTGAGGGGTGTTTCCCCAGGTGGCCTGATGGTGGTGCTGGACCTATTGGGTTTACCGAGTGAATGCATGGATCCAGGGGACCTGGTACTTGCCTATAATAAGGCGGTGATATGGGCCCTGGATTCCATTGCTCCCCTTATTCTTCGCCTCAGGTCTCTTTGGTTCAATGACACTCTGAGGGAGTTGAAGAGAGTGGGACGAAGGCTAGAGAGGTGTTGGCGGAAGTCAGGCCTGGAGTGTGACAGACTTAGTTTGATGGACCACTGTGGGGTCTGTCAATCAACAATTACCGTAAGAAGGCAGAATTCCTGTCCAGGGAAATTGCTGCTGCACAGAATCAACCAGCTCAGCTTTTCTGGACTGTGGATAGATTGTGCAATCCAATCTGTCTTTAGCCTGGAAATGCCTTTTCTCAAAAACGATATGAGGAGTTTGCTCGATTCTTTTCAGATAAGGTTGCCACAATCAGGTCTGGCATCTGTTTGACCCTCTCTAATGGGAGCTGCGGTGGTCGGCAGGAGATGTCAGATGCCCAGTTTGTGTGGTGTGACTTCAGCCTCCCCACAATCAGTGACATTGTGATGGTCATCCAGTCGTTGCGTCCGACCAACTGTAGTTTGGACCCGGGCCCCACACGTCTCCTGGTGGGCTGTGTGGATAAAATCAGCCCAGTCCTTGCAAAGATAGTTTGGTTGGCTTTGGAGAGGGGGATCTTTCCTGATCCCCTGAAGGAGACCGTGGTTCGGCCCCTTCTTAAAAAGCCCTCCTTGGACCTGGACTGTCTGGCCAACTACAGGCCTATCTCTAACCTGCCCTTTGTGGGTAAGGTTATTGAGAAGGTGGTTGCGTCGCAGCTGGATGATCATTTGACCAGCCACAATGTCTATGAGTCTCTCCAGTCCGGATTTAGAAAGAAACATAGTACCGAGATGGCTCTTTTCCGGGTACTAAATGACCTCCTAATAGTGAGAGATCAAATGACCCATTCCATCTTGGTCCTTCTTGATCTCTGTGGCATTTGACACTGTAGACCATGGTGTGCTTTTGGAGCACCTGCCGTTCATCTGTGGACTGTCTGGTATGGCCCTCCAATGGTTTCGATGTTTCCTCGAGGGTAGGACTCAGAGGGTGGTGTCTGGGATTTTTTCCTTGGCATCACTCCCCCTATCCTACAGGGTGCCGCATGGCTCCATTCTGGCACCCATGTTGTTTGCAGTGTACATGTTGCCATTGGGAGAGATTATCTGGTGGTACGGCTTGAGTTTTTAGTGCTATGCAGATGATACTCAGCTGTACATGTCTTTTGTGCCTGGCCAGGATGGTACTGTTTAGGTATTTATCAACTGTCTCACTGAGATCCGGGATTGGATGAATATGAGTTGGCCGTGGTTAAACCTGGAAAAAATTGAGGTGTTGGTTGTGGACCCAGGTCACTGGGAGGTTTGTCTGTTGGAGCGGATCACCTTCAGGTCTATGACTTGGGGGTGTTCAGCTAACTACCTCAGACTGGGTAAGGAACCTGGGCATTATGTCTGATGACTGTTTGACCCTTAAATTTCAGGTGTCGACAGTTGTCAAAACCTCTTCTTACCATTTGAAGAATATTGCCCGGGTGAAGCACCTGGTTCCTTCCAACAATCTTCCAACTTTGGTCCACGCCTTCGTTACCTCCCGCCTTGACTACTGCAACTCCCTCTACCTTGGGCTACCGGGGGTTGATATCCGCTGCCTGCAGCTAGTGCAGAATGTGGCAGCCAGGCTGCTGACTGGTACTTCTAGGACCAGTCATATAACACCTGTGCTCTGCGGACTGCACTGGCTGCCATTACAGTGGTGACTCACCCTTAAGGTCAGTTTGCTGATCTATAAGGCCCTACACAACCAGGGACCTGCTTACCTGCAAGATCTCCTTCATCCCTACTGTCCCTCCTGCCCTCTCCGATCCACTGACAAGGGATTGCTAGAGATTCCCAGGGTCTGTTTAAAGACATCTGGGGCTAGGTCTTTCAGTTTCATGGCCCCCACCCTGGGGAATTCTATACCTCATCGGGTGCGAGATTGCCTGACATTCCAAAGCTTTAAAGTGGCTTTGAAAGCACATCTTTTTAGCCTAGAGTACTCTGAATTTTAATACCGCTGTTGTTATTATGAGTTTTAATCTGCTGTATTTATGGTTTTAATTAGTTGTATTTGTTTATTTATTGATCTGTTTTAATGAATTATGTACAAGCGCCTTGATTTTCGAAAGGCGCTTTTTTACAAATATAGTCTGATTTGATTTGATTTGATAATATCAAATCCAAATGGCTCCTGAGAACAGGGAAAAAACCTGCATTCATTTGTCCCTTGGACTTTTATGAGTTCTTTTGCATGCCCCACAGCATACCAGGTGCACCAGCAACTTTTCAATGAATAATGGAGTGTGCCATGGGAGATATGAATCTCTTCGAGTGTCTCGTCTACCTTGATGAAGTCATAGTCTTTGGCAAAACTCTTGAGGAGCATGAGGTTCACTTATTCAAAGTGCTAGACAGACTGGACGAGTTCAGTCTTAAGCTATCCATTGACAAATGCCAGTTTTCCCAGTCTCTGTCAAAAAAGTGGGCCACATTGTGTCATCAGAAGGCATACAAACAGACTCCAGTAAGGTGGAAGCATTAACCAGCTGGCCAAAGCCCAACAACTTGAAAGAACTTAAAAGGTTTCTCAGATTCTGCGGCTATTACCGCAGATTTGTTAAGGACTATACCAAGGTGATCCACCCCTTACTAAACTTAACTCAAGGGTACCCACCTACTCACAAACAGTTTAAGAAAGGCTCTGATTGAGACACTGTAAAAACCTATTTCAGACCCAGTGAGCCATTTGGACAGAGATGGGCTCTCAATTGTGACACTGCCTTCAAAGAAATAATATACAGATTAACTCATGCTCCTATGCTCGCTTATGCTGATCCATCAAAGCCCTATGTATTACACACAGATGCCAGCTTGAGTGGCCTTGGAGTTGTACTTTATCAAGAATACCTGGAAGGACCACATTTATGTGGACACTGGCGCATGATGTCAATGTGGCAGCCCCTGGCTTGCAAAGTTTCCGTGTCATCCTGCTGCTGATATGGGCATAGTTCCAAAGGTGTGGCCTCATGAAAGAGATTCTCTCAAAGATCTACTGTTATGGTACTGTATGTTCTTAAGTAACTGTTCTTTCTTAGTTCAGTTGACATAGTCTATGCCATACAATTGGGATTCATTAGCATTCTGCAAAGTAAAACATTTTAATTTTACATTCTAAGGTTCTTTTTTTAAGAATAGTGTTTAACATGTTTTATAATATATAGAATAATATATGGGGGGGCACATAATGAGAGTTTAATGCACACCCGAGGGGTGGGATGCTACATAAACCCCAAGGGCAAAGTCCGAGGGGTTTATTAAAGCACCCCACCCTGAGAGGGTGCATTATATTCGAGTTATGCACTTCCCCCCTTATATTGTTTTATATAATTGCTGGGGAGCATTTTCTTGCCTTGAGAACACTACACAGCAATTATAGAAATCGGTACCGGCAGATGCAGTAGATGCCATGGTGCTGCTGTTGAAATAATTTAAGCAGCATTCGTGGTTGTGGTGATTTTTAAAGAACAGCTGACGTGGCCTTCACCCAAATGTAATCACTTGTTCTTTTAAGAGCATTGCAGGTAGCTGTCTGTCACTTCTCCTGTTATCTTTTGTGTTTAGTTGAGGCGTGGTGGCAGGGTGGGAAGTGCCCTTTTCACTTTTTTTTTTTTTTTTTGCGGAGAGGAAAGCAAAACATGTAGTGCCTGGAGCTTCTGGGGCTGTCACAATTTTAAATCAGAGCATAAAAGTCTCAAACATGTAACTGACCTGTCCCAAGGTAAGTCCGGTGGCTTAGCACAGATAGGGGGAGATACAGTGTGCGTGCACTCAGTTACAGAGCAAGTGCTTGGGCAGAGTGAGGGAAACCTGGTGTGTGTTCACTGTTATACCAGGGCTCCCCTGCTGCTAAACAACCTTCCCCCTGAAATTGCAGCTGAAAACAAGCTTGGTCCATTCAAACGTAAACTCCACCAGCACCTCACTGACCTCAGCAGTTGTGACTGCTCTGCCTAGGCTTGCAGCTTTGTTTCACCTCTCCCTCCTCTTCTCTCCTCTCCTCCCTTGCTACCCTCCACACTTCTCTCCACCACTCCATCCCCTGCTACTCCGCATATCTCTCCCACCCCACCTACCATTTTACCCCCTCTCACCTCCCACCTACCATTCCACCCCCTCTCCCACTCCTCTCCTCCTGTCTCCCTTCCCTATCACCCTATCTCTTGTTGCTCCACCCCAGACTACCTAGCAATTATCTTTCTTTTCTTGCACTTACAACAATGTCAAATCCTTGACTGCCTACCACCCTTTTCCCCACCCCTCCCCCTTTTACCCCCCCAACCCTTGCTCCACTTATGTCACCCCAGGATGGTTTTCATTTGTGTCTATGTCTTGCTGTATATACACCCATATTGTTAATTGTGCATTGTTATTTGCCACTGACTGTTTGCTACTGTGCTAGTCTATACACATGTACTGTCTTTTGCTATGAAGTTAACCTCCTGACCGGTATTATATCTTACCTCTGCTTACTTCTATGTTAACCTCCTGACCCTTGTGTTGTATCTTACCACTGTTTTGCTTGCACCCATTGCTGACACGGAACCTTTGTAAAAGAACCCTTGGTTCAAAGGTATTTGTAATCCTAGTAAACAATAAATAAATAAATAAAAAATAATCTGTGGGTAATTACGGCAAATTATAACCCAGTTTCCATATGGGAGAAAACGATCCCCAGTTATTATATGTTTATATGTACAGTTTCTGTCTCTCCTATGGTTTAAGAATTTCTTATCAAGTCTTATTTGTGCCAGAACTACCCAGCTGTGCTTTGCAGTTCGCGTACCCAAAGAACTCAAGAATGCACTCTTTATAAACTATTATCAAGTATAAACTATTATCAATCACCTGAGTTTAGCTTGAGTGATTTTTATTAGGTTTAGAGCCTTTTTTTTAATTTACTTATGCTATCTTCACCCTGATGCTGAAGTGGTGCATTCTACCCTAACGCTCCCACAAGAGAGCACATTGTTCACAGAATAAGAAGTAGAGCGGTTCTGCATGCTGATTGACTGAAATCACCTTATTGATTTAAAATGTTGTGACAGGGAATAGATGAGATATGAAATGTGACCAGATTCATCTATTGCTTTTCTGTTAGTTAAAATATTTATGTCACAGGTTCTGTTTGGTATGGATATAAAATGGCTGCCAGGTCACATGTACAGGCAGCTAATTAGAGCTGGTCACACACTGTGTAGGTGCTGATGTTCTCATGGGGAGATTAGCAGTAACTGCTGGCAGGATGAGCATGGAGGAGACAAGTCATAATCCCAGTGGGGAGTCTTTCCTGGGATATGAGTCCATGTCAGGCAATAGACCTAGCTGCATGTCAGAAAATCTTAGAGATAGTGAGGAAGTGCTAAGGATATGAGGACACGCACACACACACACACACACACACACACACACACACTCTTTCTCTTTCATGTGGGGTAGGGAACGGTTACTCAAAGGGTGAGGTCACTTCCCACAGCCAGAAGGGCATAAATGAGGGAGCTGGAAACACCTCCTGTCTCTGTCTTGGACATTCAATGTCTGAAGAAGGGGGCCCTGTTGGAAGCTAGCTTGGAAAGGAAACACAGCCTAGGGATGGCAGTGTCTCTTGGGGGTTGCCCAAAAGAGACACGCCTTATTTTTCTGGGAGGGGGGAGATGTGACAGGGAATAGATGTGACAGAAAATGTGACCAGATTCATTTATTCTTTCTGTTAGTTTAAATATTCATCTGTTACAGGTTCTGTTTGGTATGGACACAAGATGGCTGCCAGGTCACATGTACAGGCAGCTAATGAGAGCTGGTCATCCACTGTGTAGGTGCCAATGTTCTCATGGGAAGGTTAGCAGTAATTGATGACAGGATGATCATAGAGGAGACAATTCAGCCATAATCCTAGTGAGGAGTTTTTCCTAGGATATGTTCCCATGTCAGGCAATGGACCCAGGTGCATGTCGTAAAACCTTAGAGATAGCAACAAAGTGCTAAGGAGATGAGGTCATCTATTTCACACACACACACACGCATGCTCATTAATGTGGGGTGGGGAACTGTCACTCAAAGGGTGAGGTCACTACCCACAACCAGAAGGGCATAAATGAGGGATCTAGACACTGCTCTCTCTCGGACATTCCAATCTGTAGAAGGGAGGCCCTGCTGGAAGTTAGCTTAGTAAGGAAACACAGCATAGAGGGAATGTCTTAAGTAGCTAGCAGCAGGTAAAGAGACTTTGGGTGAGGCTAACGTTTGTGGTTTTTCCTGACAAATCATCTGTTTGTTTAACTTACTTTATTTTCTATTCTTAATGAATGTGTAAACCTTTTGTCATACTGTAAATATATCCTGTTGGTAAATACCTGTAGCATACTCTAGTAAAGAATCTATTTTTGATAGAACCAGTGACTGCCACATGCTGGTCCCTGTTTGCAGTCCATCTCTGAAGTACACTTTACCAATAGTTATTGTGTTGACCTTCATGAAAATGAGCAGAGGGCAAAAGTGGTTTCCTGATAAAATCAGGTGGTGGCACTGAATTAGAAGCCCCCAACAAAACTGCCCTGTAAGCTGGGATGGCCCAAGGGGCAGTTTTTGTCACAGATGTACATTTTAGCGTCCACGTTTGTGAAGTTTTGGTGCTCTTGCTGCAGATGTCAGCTATGATCTGGGAATACTGAAACTCTCTGCTTGCCCATCTGAATGGGGCTTATTGCCTTGGCTGCTCAAAGTACGACTTTCTCATCCAGGAATTGTGTGAACTTTATCAGAAAGTGCCAGGCGCATTCCCCTTGTTTGGGCTTTACTCCTAGAGTTCTATGTGCCTGCTCAGTCTCTAACTTCAAGGCATTTTCTCGCAGCTTTAAATGTTCAGCTATTCATTTTTGTAGAAAGGTGATGGGGTACTTGCCTTTCAGCCCCTGTAACAGCCCCATTATTTTCAGACTTTTGTGTCCAGAGCTCAATTCTCTAGAATTCTTTTTGCATATGTGCATGGAGGCATGCATGCACCGAACAGCCCTGGTAACGGCCTCCATCCCCCAACCCTGGCCTATTGCCTAGGCACCCTCTGGCCCAAGTTTCCTCCAGCCTCCACTGTGGGGTCGCCATCAGCCAAGGGAAGCCACGCTTCCTCCCTGGAGAGGAGAGCTTGCCTGACAGCAACTCTATCCCGCTCCACCACCCCCCATGCCGACCTCCGATGCCCTGGCTCGTTCCTGATCCCAGGTTTCTGACATGGGTCGAGGTAAGGCGTCAGTACCTTAGCCCTCTATGCCACTGGCCAGCCAATTCTCTGGAATTCTTTGCCTTCCAACTGTGTAAATGCCATAAAAAGTGTAACATTTAAGAAGGTTTTATTTAGTCATTTCCAATGTTCAGCTTTATGTAATTGTTTTTAAATATGTATATTCATATTTGTATTTGTTGTACTATCAATGTATTTGTATTTTGTGTATACCATCTTATCTTCTCATTGCTTGAAGCTCTGGGTCATTCCTGAAAACAGGCTTTGGCCCAGTGTGCTTACCCGATAAATAAAGTGAATTGAATTGAATCATTTGAATATTGAACTGCCTGGCATGGTTCTCTTGGTCATCTTCTCACTCCATAAAGTTTTTGTTTTATCTTTTTATGAGTCCCTCTCATGGCTCAAGTGGGGAATTTGCTCAGTATCTTACTCAGTGATTAACACAGAAGTAGGCATTAAGAACACATCAAGACTGTCTCCCACTCCTAGAGGGGGTGTCATTCACCCCAGGTATTGATGTAGCAAGGTACCTATCCAATTCAAATTTAAACTTTTCAAAGGATGTTAGATCAACCACGTATTGTGGCATGTGTTCCAAATGTTTGGTGCTTGTACTGTAAAGAAGTCATCCCTTTTGTTTGCATACATCTTTGGTCTTCTAGCATGCCCACACAATCCTCCTCCTCCATGAGACACGTTGTATGGAATGCCAAGGTTTTGCCAATACTGTCAATCACTGCCTCTAAATTTGTCATTTGGGTAGTGACATTGTTGAACCTAGCTCTCTAGTGGATACTTCTGACTGTTGGAGATGCCATCAGTCAGAAGGTACATTGCTACATATTCTTTGGACTTATCTTAAACTGGTGGGCTGGTGGTGTCAATTACAGGCCAGACTGTCAGCTATTATATGGTGTCAGGTACATTTGAATGCATCCCTCATGGGCTGCTGCTTCTATTCGATAATAAGAATGGGGAGGGACAAGATGGCCACGGTGCTGTTCCGCTCCCTGCCACGCTGTATTTGCTTCTCATCAGCTGCCTTTAAAAAAAGGCTTCGATAAATCCTCAAGAATGAAACTATGGTTATTTTATTTCACTGGCTCCATACAAATGTTTTTGGGTAATCTGAGGGCTACAAGGTCCTTTTTTTGGCCCTGAAAATTTGTCCAGTCGGCCATTGTTTTTCCACATTCTGGTAGAAACTCATTGAACCCAAGTGAAACTGGGTTTCAGAGAGACACCGATGCTGGACTTGGCCGCTTTGCATTAAGTTTTATTGTGATTCTTTTACCTGCCTAGATGTAAATGGCAATTATTTGAAATGTTGGAGTATAAGCATTTAAAAAACTCAGCTTTTTGACTAATAAGGCAGCATGGCCTAAAGCCAAGTGAAAATGCCAGGCACTGCAAATGCTTACCTCTGAATATTAAAGCTTGGCTGGCTCTATTTGAGCACATAGCAACAAAACTCCAGTAAAATGTTATGCTTTGCTTTTAAATATTTAAATATTAGGTAGGAAGACGCTGGTGCTGCTTCGAATGTTTTAAGCACCTTGAGTACTTTGAGATAGCTGTTGTGTCAAATTGCAGCATTACTAAAGTTTTAAAGCAACTCCTTCATTTTCGAGACGGAAATGGAAATTTGAAGGAGTGAAGAATTGAAGTTGAATGGAATCGGCGCTGTACCTAAGGATTCGATTTCTCGATGAGAGGGAATCTGAAAAGCTAATTGAGCTGTTTGAGCTTGAAGGTTTGCTTTATCAATTTAAAAGGTATGCTAATGTTGCCTAAGGGAATTGGGTGCTGCTTTACTATTAAGAAAAATACTATGCTCAGAGGAGCATTTTCTCCCTGTTTTATTTTTCAGATGATTTCGTAGAAATTGGACCAAAGAGGATACAGCCCTATATGAAGGTTTGGAAAGACCCAATCTACAGTCGGTAAAAGAATTTCCCAATTATGGAGAGATTGAGAATTTAGGAGAGGTATTTTTATGGAATTGGTCCCAAGGCTCTGGAGATACATTTATACTTTGTCTGTGGTAACTCCCCCTGCTATAAAATTCACAAAGACACTGGATGGCAACTGGAGAAGTATTCACTAGGGGTAAATACCCCCTCTGAGGTACAAATTTATTCTTTATAGCAGATGTACTGAAACCCAGCTTAACTAAAATCAAAAATAATGGGGCTTGAATGCCGAAGAGCTGCTCCAATGATTATTGTTATAGAGCTGGAACTCATACAAATAAGCATTCATAGCCATAAACTGTTATTGATGGGTTTTTTTTTAAGCAATGAAGGTAACCCTTCTTTCAAGGACCTTGTTTCAGGACTGAAAGTTAGGATTATAGATGCCTTCAATTGTTAAATAACCTCGCTGGATGTTACTGTTTATAAGAGGTCTGTACTGAGTGGAGAATGATCCTTCAAGTTGTCTTGACCGACGTTAAGCCAAAATGCTTCTAATACTATGAACCAGTTTCAGCATTTTATTCAAGAAAATTTCTGTAAAGTCTGGGAATATACTTATAACTCTCATGTTGATTTTCATATGACTTTTTTTTTTATACCTGGTGGACCTCATATTGCAAACATAAAGAGGCTCAGATGATAATTTAGAGAGCCAGCATCTGATTATAGGCCTGGAACAGCTTACAGCCAATCATAATTAAGATAATCTGTGAAGAATCTTGGAGGTTTAGTATCGTTTGTGTTAATTAGGAATGCTGGTGGCTTTAACTGAATTCATGAACCTTTTCATAAGAGAAATGAGTCAGTCCAGCAATCTTTTTGCACTGATTTTGTCATAATGCTGCTATTTTGTAAGCTGTTGATATTTAAATGCACATTACTAAACTCCTTTAAGAATGCACATGAAGCTCTCAGCCCTGTATTCTAACCTGTACATTTCTGATTCATGGAGCGTTAAACATTTGAGTTTAAAATGAGTGGACTCCTAAGCTTATAGGAGACATAATCCTGCCTACTAGGCATTCTTTTTTAGCATGTTATATTACTTGACATATGAACTGTTATTTGAATTATAAAAAGTGTCTGAAAAATAGAGCTTTCTGACTAGCTGCAAATATTCTCTCAACCCTATGTTAATCTTTGATTAACGTACATGTAAGCCTAATCATATGCTGAACGAGGTTTAACACTATTAAAAACATTTTTATTATAACAGCAATAAGACACTGCCATAGGTTATATTAATGCTCAGTTAATCACCTTCTAGGGGCATGCAGCACTCGGCTACACCTCGTGCCACATTACACCCCTAGAGGGTGATTAACAGATCATTAACATAACCCCTGAGAGTCCCTATGTTACTTGTTGATCTGTGCTGTTGTTTGTACCTCCGGAGTGGATTTGAAATTCATATAGAAACATAACATAGACGTTGACGGCAGATAAGGACCACAAGGCCCATCAAGTCTGCCCATTTTTTTCTACCTTATGAATGTGCCATAGGCCTGTACTCTGTCAATGGCCTATCTATTCATACTCATCTTTATTGCTCCCTTATGCCTATCCTATTCCTGTTTGAAGCCCTGCACTGTATTCATATCCACCACTTCCTGAGGCAGGCCGTTCCATGCATCTACCACCCTTTCTGTGAAACAGAATTCCTTACATCCCCCCTTATTCAGCCTCCCCCAATCTCATGCTGTGTCCTCTTGTCCTGCTATTTTTCTTATATTGAAACATGTTAGACTCTTCCACCTTGTTAATGCCCTTAAAATGTTTGAATGTTTTGATCATATCACCTCTCTCCGTCCTTTGCTCTAGGATATACATATTGAGCTCTGTTAATCTGTCCTCATATGATTTCTGATGCAGTCTCTGCACCACTTTGGTTGCCCTTCTCTGGACTGCCTCCATTTTGTTAATGTCCTTGTGCAGGTGTGACCTCCACTACTGCACACAGTACTCCAGATGGGGCCTAACCAGTGTCTTGTAAAGAGGGATTATTACCTCCGTCTTATGACTTGCGATAGCCCTACTAATACACCCCAACATCCCCCTAGCCTTACCTACTACTTTAGTGGTCTGCTTGGATGATTTCAGATCATCTGTGATGATGATGCCCAGGTTTTTTTCTTCCCTTGTGATAGCCAGCAACTCCCCTCCCAACCTATGGGTGGCTTGAGGGTTTCTCTTCCCTATGTGCATGATCTTGCACTTCTTTGTGTAAAACCCCAGTTGCCACTCTTCTGATCATTTTGTCAGTTTATCCAGATCTCTTCTCATTCTGTCCATCCCATCTGGATCATCTACTTTGTTGCAGATCTTGGTGTCATCTGCAAACAGACAAACCTTACTCTCCAGTCAATCTGCAATGTCACTGATGAAGTTATTGAAGAGGACTGGCCCCAGGACTTATCCCTGAGGTACCCCACTTGTGACTTGCATCTCTTCTGACTGTATACCATATACCACCACTCTCTGTTTTCTGCCCGTCAACTAGTTTGCCTCCCAGTTAACCACCTTCTGACCCACCCCGAGCCTACTCATCTTATTAATTAATCTTCTATGTGGAACAGTATCGAAAGCTTTGCTGAAGTCAAGGTAGGCAACATCAACTGCTCCCCCTTTGTCCACCAGTTGGGTTACCCAGTCAAAGAAATCTATGAGTTTAGTTTGACAGGACCTTCCTGTTGTAAACCTATGCAGTCTTGGATCCTGTCCTCCTATGGATTCCAGATGTTGCACTATTCTTTCCTTAAGGAGTGCCTCCATAATATTGCCCACTACTGAGGTAAGACTGACTGGTCTGTAGTTCCCTGCCTCCTCCCTGCTACCACTCTTGTGGAGCGGGATCACATGGGCCCTTCTCCAGTCTTCTGGGACCTCTCCTGTGCTCAGAGACTCACTAAACAGTTCTGATAATGGGTCTACTAGTTCCACCCTTAACTTCTTTAGTACTCTGGGATGTATGCCATCAGGTCCCATTGCCTTGTCCACCCTGAGCTTAGTGAGCTCTTGTAGGACCCTTTCTTTTGTGAAGGCACTAGTGCACACCTCCCTCCCCCCAGTGTCCATGGTGCTGAGCTGTGGGCCCTGCCCTACCTTCTCCTCAGTTAATACTGAGCAGAAGTATCTATTTAGGATACAAAATCACACATGCCCCCACAATGCAAAGCATTATGGGATGCATATGCAAATCACCACAGAATATGATGATGGTTCAACTTTAAGCAGAAATGCATGGTGCCAGAAGGCCTCTCACACAGTTTGCAAAGGGTGCCAACAGAAGACATAGACACATGTTTCGTCCTACCAGGACTCATCAGTATGCCTCGTCTGTTTGACACCCCAGTGGAATGAACCAGTTACCCTAAGATGGTCTATCTGGGTCATGTTGCAGTGAACCCAATTAAAACAAAAAACAATCTAAAAGACAAACAACCTCTGTGTGCGAACACTGAGGCAATGGTTACCCCAAAGAGCATTTGGCTGGGAAGCCAAGTTTCAAAGAAATACAAAATCACACATGCCCCCACAATGCAAAGCATCATGGGCTGCATATGCAAATCATCACAGAATATTATGCTGGTTCAACTTTAAGCAGAAATGCATTGTGCCAAAAGGCCTCTCACACAGTTTGCAAAGGGTGCCAACAGAAGACATAGACACATGTTTCATCCTACTAGGACTCATCAGTATGCCTCATCTGTTTGACACCCCAGTGGAATGAATCAGCTACCCTAAGATGGTCTATCTGGGTCATGTTGTGATGAATCCAATTAAAACAAAAAGCAACATGACCCAGATAGACCATCTTAGGGTAGCTGGTTCATTCCACTAGGGTGTCAAACAGACGAGGCATACTGATGAGTCCTGGTAGGACGAAACACGTGTCTATGTCTTCTGTTGGCACTCTTTGCAAACTGTGTGAGAGGCCTTTCAGCACCATGCATTTCTGCTTAAAGTTGAAACAGCATAATATTCTGTGGTGATTTGCATATGCAGCCCATGGTGTTTTGCATTGTGGGGGCATGTGTGATTTTGTATTTCTTTGAAACTTGGCTTCCCAGCCAAATGCCCTTTGGGGTAACCATTGCCTCAGTGTTTGCACACAGAGATTGTTTGTCTTTTAGATTGTTTTTTGTTTTAATTGGGTTCACCACAACATGACCCAGATAGACCATCTTAGGGTAGCTGGTTCATTCCACTGGGGTGTCAAACAGACAAGGCATGCTGATGACTCCTGGTAGGGCAAAATACTTGTCTATGTCTTTTGTTGGCACCCTTTGCAAACTGTGTAAGAGGCCTTTTGGCACCATGCATTTCTGCTTAACGTTGAACCAGCATAATATTCTGTGGTGATTTGCATATGCAGCCCTTAATGCTTTGCAATGTGTGGGCATGTGTGATTTTGTATTTCTTTGAAACTTGGCTTCCCAGCCAAATGCATTTTGGGGTAACCATTGCCTCAGTGTTTGCACACAGAGGTTGTTTGTATTTAGGATAGATGCTTTTCCTTGGTCCTCCTCCTCACACTCCCCTTTATCCCCTTTGATCCTAGCAATACCCCCTCTGGACTTTCTCCTTTCACTATTGTATCCATACAAAGTATTGACATCTTCTTTTACTGTTCACGCTAGTGTTTCCTTTGCTTGGGCCTTTGCCTGCTTTACTGCCTTCCCTGCTTCCCTTAGGGAAGTTTGGTATGCCTCCCTATCTTCGTCCCCCTGCATTCCCTTATATATCCTGAAGGCCAGCCTTTTGGCTCTGACCTTTTCTGCTACTCTTTTTGAGAACCAACATGGTTTCCTTCTTCTTTTGCTCTTGCTTTTCTCTCTAACACAATGGGACGTTGCTTCAAGTATTGCATCCTTAATGCTTGCTCACTTTGCCTTCACCCCCACAACTGTATTTCTTCTTGCCAGGGCTAGCTGAACTCTGTTGGCCATCTTATCAAAGAAAGCTCCTCTGAAGTCCCATATTTTGCCTTGGAATCATACCTCTCAACCTTTTTGTCCCCCAAATGTGGAACATTGCCTAACCAAATGTGGAACAAATGAGCAAAATGTGGAACACTTAATCAAATCTTAACCTAAGAAGCTCAGAACACTGTTAAAAGGTTTGCATTTATGTTCAGAAAATCTGTTATTAATTGAATAATGTATTTTTTAATCATTTATTATAGATTTTTGCTTAAAAGTGTTAATATTGAATGTAGAACAAGTCCTCACAATGTGGAACAGGGAGCTTTTGTGAAGTAAAATGAGGAACGTTCCTCGTAATGTGGTACAGTTCAGAGGTATGCTTAGAATGGGATGATTTAGTTCTAGTGGCTAAATTGAACCATACCATGTGATGGGTCACTGGCTCCCAGGTGACAGTCTACCTGGAGATCTGTGATCCTTTCCTCTTTAGTCAGTACTAGATCTAGTATAGCCCTGTCTGTTGTGGGTTGTTGTACCAGTTGTTTGAGGCCCTTCCCCTGCAGGGAATCCACTATGTGTGTAGTTCTGGCAGATGTTCCTGCTGGTATTGACCAATCTGTATCTGGCATGTTGAAGTCTCCCATTATCAGAACCTCCCCTTTAGCTGTCATGTTTTGTATATCTTCTAACAGTAATGTGACTATGTCCTACCCCTGGTCTGGAGGTCTGTAGACAACCCCAGTTCGTATGGCTGTCCCATTTCCTGTTTCCAGGCTGACCCATAGTTCTTCTGGCTCCTTATGTGTATTCCGAATTTCTGTAGCTTTGATATTTTCTTTGAAATAAAGGGCCACCTCTCTTTTTCCACTTCTTTCTCTTCTGAACAATACATAACCAGGTACTGAAGTCTCCCAAGTGTGGTTACTGGTGAACCATGTCTTGCTAATGGCTACTATGTCCAGTTTAGCCTCTGTCATTGTTGCCTGCAGGTCTGGTATCTTGTTTCCCAGACTGCGAGCATTTGTGTACATGATTTTCCATTGGCAAGATTTTGGTGTGTTAGTTGTTTGGAGATGTCCAGTGTTTCCTCTGTGCATCAAACGGGAAGTCAGACCTTTTTCCTTACCTGGTGAGGCAGATGAACTACAAACATGCTGAACTCCTGTTTGATCACTAGCTGAGGGGGGAAGGGTGTTCTTCCCATTCAAAGTATTGGATGCTGCACCCTTCTCCGCATTTACTAGTTTAAATATTCTGCAAAGACGTTAAACTTCTGCCCCAATGCACTGACTCCCTCCTTGGTCAGATGCAGTTCATCACATTTAAAGAACTTTTGCTTCCAAAACTGTTGCCAGTTCCCTACAAATTTGTCTCCTTTTTCCTGGCACCAGCCCTTGAGCTACATGTTTAGCTCCCCTATCTCCCCTTCTCTGACCTTCCGTCCATCTGCCCCACTCTCTCAGACTGGCAGGATCTTAGAGAAGGAGATGCTGGATGAAATGGATGACAGTTTGTCACACAGCCTGGTCAGGTGTTTCTTTGGTCTCCACAACTGACCGGCTGGCGAGATCATTAATCCCTATGTGTACCAGAATGTTGATGTTTTCTCCTGCTTCCTGCATGACTTTAGCCATGCGGTCAGTGTGTCTACACACTGATGTGTCTGGGAGACATCTGACCATTACCCCCGGCTGGAGGTAGGTATCAACTCCCCGAATCATGGAGTCTCCTATGATCTGAAGTATTTTGGATTTCCTTTTTGCTTTTTTTTTGTTTTGGTCCCTGTTTTGCATGAGTTTTGTTGTGGTAGCTCCTGTGCTGCAGTGTCCTGCTCTGCAGTGTCCTCTGTCCCTTTGTTTGATTTTGGAGACAGAGGCAGACACCTGTTTGTAGTTTTTATATGATTTGTGGGGTGATACGTTGGCGAGCACTGAGCGGTGGGGCACCCGATTTGCCCAGCCTCACCACCTGCCAACCTCCCAGACCAACTACCTTCTGCAGCCAAGGTGCTTCTGTTGGATGTTGGGGAAATCGTGGGCAGTTCTTATAATATATTTCCTCCTGAATATGCGAATTGAGGTGCGCAGTCTCTGCCCATGCTGCCTGGAGCTGAGCCATTAGATCTCCAATGGTCCAGCATGTTGGACAGTGTCCTAAATCCTGTATAACTTTTTGAGAGTGTCCTGCAGTGTCTACAGTTAATAATATCCATTCCAGATGAGTTGCTGGGTTTATAACCTGGTCAGAGTAATTAGAAGGAGAAAATGAAAGCAAACGTTTGATTTTGTGTTTTGTTTGTTTTTGTATATATTTTTATAACAAGTTAAATTACTTGTGCCCCTGTAAGTGAGGACACTTTGTGGTTACACCTCTGATCCTCCCCTTCCTGCTTTGCTACAGGAAATGCGATGACTGTGCTACCCTATAAAAGGAATGTAGCGTGGGGTGGTTGGGGATGGGGGTGGGTGGCTGGGCCCTTCACCTGCCGAAAAAGAATCATGGACAAAAGAAACAAGGTGGTAAGAGCAGAAACAATCAACCAACGACAAACGCCATAGCCCTGAAAGCTTAGCCTAATGATTTTATTTATTTATTTGAGTTTTGGTAACTGGGTAAGACCACTGAGACAATTACAGGCCCTATTTCAGGGTCGATCTGGGGTACAATGAAGCAAATACAGGTTGTACAGAGATTCAGTGAAGTATAACAGTAGACAATGACAGTAGAAACAATAGTGTAAGGCTAGACATTGTAACAGTGGCTACATACCTACAGGTTCTATATACATCAGGAGTAGGCTATACAAAGGTAGTTTGTAATTTCTGCCACACTAGGGAATTGAGAGCCAGTAAGGTTGATAGGCCAGAGGGGGGAGGAGAGGGAGGGAATGGAGTGAGGGGGGAGAGGTAGAGGTCAGCGAGATAGGCAAGGCAGGGGGGTTCACTGGAAGCAAGAGCAGGAGGAGGAGGCTAAAAGGAAGGCAAGCAGGTTGGACTTGGAGAGGAAGAGATGGACTGGTTAGGATGTGAGGAGGGAGGGATTTCCAGTTAGAAACAGCAGCAAAAGAGAATGCCCTCCTGGTGAGGGAGAGGTGAAGATTGGGGAGGACAATTAGGGGGAGGGAGGATGAGCGGAGGAAGCAAGGTGCTTGCCTTGGGCATATCAGATCTCTAAAGTGGGGGGAGTAAAGAGGTGGACAAGTTTAAACATGAGACACATGGAGAGGTATTTCAATTTAGCTTCATTGCGTAACCATCCTAGAGAGGAGAGAACATCACAGTGATGAGATTGGGAGTTCACCCCCAAGGTGAACCTATCAACCCTATGGTAGGCCTGAGAGAGGAGTGAGAGAGATGAGATATTAGCAGAGAGTAGCAGGGGGGGCTCCATAGGTTAGGAGGGGGGTAAGGGAAGAAGAGGCAATTCTTAGGCAGAAGGCAGAGGTGAGATACGGACGAATCCGATAGAGCAGGCCAAGCTTCTGATTCATGGTGTTAACTATGTTGGAGATGTGAATACTGAAGAAGAGGGAAGGGTCCAGGGGAAAGCCCAAGTATTTGAAGGCAGGCATGGTCTCCAAGGTATCTCCCATGGATGATGTAATGTAGAGGGTAGGAGGGACATGCTTGAGGGTGGCGTGATGGGAGAAGCGCATACATTTCGTTTTCCTGGTATTCAGAACGAGCTGTTTCTGTAAGAACCAGTCCTCAAGGGAGGCGAAGTCCGTGGCAAGTTCATGATTGATTTGGTCAAGGTCTGGTGAGGATAGGTAGACGATTTCGTCATTTGCATAAAGATGTACCAAAGTACCACCACAGAAGCTTGGGAGATCATTAGCGAAGAGTGAGAACAATACTGGCCCCAAAATAGATCCCTGAGGCATGCCGTGGGTTATTGGTCTAAGTTCTGAGAGGGAGCCGGCCCATGTAACTCTTTGGGAGTGACAGGACAGGTAACTTGTTACCCAGTTTAGGGCATTTTTATCCAGACCTGTGGCACGTAGTTGGTGGAGCAGGAGACCATGGTTTCCCAGGTCAAAAGCTTTAGTGAGGTCAACGAAGATGGCACCTGTGGTGCAACCCTTATCCATGGCATGAAATATATCTGTTGTCACTTTTATTAGGGTCATTAGGGTGCTATGGTTCCTTCTGAAACCATGTTGATGGGGGGATAGCAAGTTGTGGGATTCCAGGTAGTCCTGAAAGTGGTTATATAGTATGTGCTCCTGTATCTTTGCCAGATGACAGAGGATGGAAATGGGTCTACAGTTTTTGCTGACAGAGCTGGGACCCCGGCCCCATGCATGGGGACTACCACTGCCACCTTCCATTTATTGGGTACCAAGCTTGAGATGAATGACCGATTGAAAAGGTCTCTAACCATGCGAGCAAGGGCTGCTGCACCCAATTTAAGAAATTTAACCTCTAGAGAGTTGTGCCCGGCTGAGCTTTCTGGATCTAGTTGTGAGAGAAGTTTCTGAACCTCTTTGAGAGTGGCAAGTTTTAGGTGGAACTCGGGCTGGTCCACAGGGGTAGTTTAAGGAATGCATGGCAGAGCTTGGAGGGGATGGGTGCTGGAAGAGCGCAGTATATTTGTGCAGATCTGTAAAATATTAATTGAAGCTGGAGGCTATGGAGGTAGAATCAGTTAGGTCGGTACAATTGGCATGGACTGAGCTCAGGGTGGAAACAGAGTTCTCTTTCAATAGGGAGTTGACTTGCTCCCAGAACTTCTTTGGGTTGCAGAAGTGTTCCGTTTGCAGGGATTTAAAGTAGAAGTGCTTGGCTTTGTGCAGGGAATGCTTGCATTTATTCCTGAGGTGTCTATAGAATTGTCAGTCTGAGGGGAGTCCACTTATCTTGTAGACCCGCTAAGCCTTATCACGGCGGGACATGAGTGTCCCGATCTCTTTGGAGAGACACAGAGCCTTGACACCCTTGGACCTTCACTTTTTCAGAGTGGCATGTTGGTTAACTAAGTTTGTGAAGGTTTGGTTAAAAAAGTCTAGGGCGTAGTTGATATCGGGGAGTGAGTTGATGGGTTGCCAGTCCATAGTATTGATGGAGGTGATAAAGCTGCCTACGTCAAACCGAGGCATGTCACATGTCATGGACATTGATGTGGGTGGGTGAAGAGGATTACAAGAGGGTCCTGGTTTAGTCTCTATAGCACCAGCACAGACAAGTAGTAGGAGGGTGAAGTGAAGGAGCCCAGGTGAGGTAAGGGATGAGAGCCTGCCTAGGACAGTTGTGCTGGTGGGTATATGGAGTTGTTTGTGAAGCCAGTGCCCCAACAGTGAGGCTTCTCATCTTGGGATGCATGGGATGTATAGGAGTACAAGAGAAGACTAGGGCCAGAAGTGGCGGGGGTGTGTGAACTATTCCATGATGTGCGCTGTAAGGCCTTGGCAATAACCTGGTCAATGCAGCAGCTTAGGAGAATGAGGCATGACAAGGAGGTCATGAGATGAACGCTTTTCATGATTGTGTCACCTAGTGAGGTGTGGGAGACCAGAAAGGTCAGAGGAGAGAGTGCAAATGGAGATAGGATCTAGAATGTATTAGAGGGGGATGAGAAGGTGCCGTCAGGAGCAGAAAGGTATCAGAGGGGAGTGAGAGGATGCTTGAGCAGGGGCAGGCAGAAGTGCAGTGCAGACGGAGGCAGAATAAGGGGAAGTCAGGAACAGAAAGGTATTAGAGGGGAGTGAGAGGATGCCTGAGCAGGGGCAGGCAGGAGAGCAGTGGGGCGGACGCAGAAGAAGGTTTAGTGAAGAGGGGGCTAAAAAGGGGTTTAGTAAAAAATAATAAATGAAGGGGAGAGAGGAACAACAAATGGTCTGTGTACCCACAGGGAAGTTAAAATATGAAAGAGTTAGGTGTCAGAGGGGGGTGAAGGAGAAAAATTCAGGGTAAACCTGAAAGAGACAAGATGTGCTGAATAGGTGGGTTGGCCAGCAAGATGGGATTAACTAGCAGCCGACCGGGCAACAGTATGAAACAACTAATGTCAAAAGGCAGTGGACTGGAGGTTCAGGTTGGTAAAGACGGAGGTGGGCTAAGTTTAGGAAGAAAACCAGGGAGCGAGAATATTGCTAGTTAGTACCTGGGTTACACTTAAAAATTAGAGGAGTAGGTCAGATAAGGAGGGGTATTCAAAAGCGATGCAGTACAGCTTCAAAATGGATCAACAGTATCTATGTGGTGGTAGGGAGGGGAGAAAGGTCTGTGTGAGCAAGTAGAGTTTGAGTATGCCATAGAGGCGGGGACTGAGAGAGTATTTCATAGGAGGCCTAGGAGGGGGTGGGGGGGAGATAACCCAGTTCAAATGTCCAGGAGTCCGGCAAAAATATAAATTTTACAGCAGGGAGAGGCAGTTCAAAGAGCCGGCTTGCAGGTGCACCAATCAGGAGCCTTGCAGTACCCGCTTGGCCAATCCGGAGTTCATAGCAAAAAAGGCACTCCAATTGGAATGCCCGCTGGAAGTGGACCGACTCACAGGAAAACACAGCAACTGTACCTTATTGAGGAGTCTGAGGAACGGGACCAGGAAGGCAGCCGGGAGCCAGTGATTTCTTCGCCGATGGTGGTGGGCGAAGAAATGGCCAGAGGCGCCGTGACCACGAGCACCACTAGGAGCTGTGATGTTATGGTCTAGGAGTAAGAGGAGGAAAAACAGTGTAATTATAGGGGAACAGAAACAAAAGAAGAAAGCACAAGGGGCGGGAAACTGGCGGCAGACTGTCAGCGGGGGGTGGGGGCACTTAAGTTTGACAAAGGCAGTAATTTGCAAGTAAGAGTAAGATAGGGAGAGGTTACGGGGGATAAAAGAGGTAGATATGAGGGCAAGGACAGAATTAAAGTTTTGAGCTCAGGAAGGGGGATGAGATAGGAGTCAAGGACAGTTTAGCAGTATGCTACAAAAAGAAGGGTTTGGAAACAAGGAAAGGTGAACAGTAAGAGCAGGGGATAGGCAGAGAAGAGGTACTTTTAGGGAGGGCAGACTGTAGTTTCAGGAAGAGAATAAGCCTCTATGTGCTGTATAGGCAGATTAGTTAGGTTTCAAACATAGTAAGCAACATTAAAATATAGCATAACACTAACAGCCACAGAGATTCTACTTTAGCTACTAAGGAGCTAAGACTAAGGGCTGTAAGGGCCGACTACTCAGATTCATGCAATAATAACTTTACATTCTGCAGAAATAAAACATGGCATGAAGGAGCTAACAATCACAGCAAGCTGTTTTAGGTACTGCTTAAAGTTTGAACAGCAAAATCCAGTTCAAATGTCCAGGAGCCTGGCAAAAATAGAAATTTTACAGCAGGGAGATTCAGTTCAAAGAGTTGACTTGTAGGAGCACCAATCAGGAGCCTTGCAGTACCCGCTTGGCCAATCCGGAGTTCTTAGCAAAAAAGGTGCTCCAATTGGAACACTGCCGCAAGTGGACCGACTCACAGGAAAACACAGCAGCTGCACCTTATTGAGGAGTCTGAGGAGTGGCACCATGAGGGTGGCCGGGAGCCAGTGATTTCTTCACCGATGGCGGCAGTCAAGGAAATGGCCGGAGTTGCCGCCGTGAAAATGAGCACCGCTTGGGGCTGAGGTCTTATGATCTCATTGAGGAATCTGAGGAGGGTGGCCGGGAGCCAGTGATTTCTTTGCCGATGGCAGTGGCCAAGGAAATGGCCAGAGGCACTGCCATGACCACGAGCGCTGCTTGGGGCTGCGGTGTTATGGTCTTATTGAGGAGTCCAAGGAGCGGGACCAGGAGGGCAGCTGGGAGCCAATGATTTTTCGATGATGGCGGTGGCCAAGGACACGGCTGGAGGTGCCACCGTGACCATGCACGCCGCTCGGGGCTGTGGTGTTACGGTCTTATTGAGGAGTCCAAGGAGCAGGACCAGGAGGGCAGCCGGGAGCCAGTGATTTCTTCGCTGATGGCTGCGGCCAAGGAAACAGTTGGAGGCACCACCATGACCACGAGCACGCCTCAGGGCTGTGGTGTTAAGGTCTATAGATAAAACTGTAAAACCTGTAAAGCACCACCTGCAATAATTTCACAGAAGATATACCCTGCAAAAAACACTTTGCTACACAGAAAGATAAAGCTGTAACAGAAGATATACCTTGCAAAAAACAGTTTGAATCAGAGAAGATAACAGCAGTAATCTGTAAGCACAAACCTGTAGGCACACCCTGTAATAATGCAGCAGAAAGTATACGCTGCAACAACAATTTAAATCAAAGAAATGTAAAGCAGTATAATGTTAGCAACAAACAGCAACAACCGCTTTGAGTAGAAAAGAAAATAATAACACTGAGTAAATCTGCCTAGCCAAAAGAGCCTTAATCTTTTTCCTTGCTCTGGTAAGGTACTTTGCTCTGTCCTTACAGTACAAGCAACCTAGAAGAAAAGAGCTCAGGTGAAGCTAGGTACCTTTGCCAGCAAACCCAGTCTTCCATGTACGAGTAATGTATTGTGTAAGATGTTTGGAGTCTGTGCCTAATAATTTTACGTTGTAATGGTTTGTAACTGATCAACAATAAGTTTGAAACTAGAAACTAGCAAACCTCATGGTTTTGGGCAGCCCACAAACCAGTTCTAAAGAAAGAAAGACTGAATACCTGGAGTGGTTTTGGGCAACTAATAAACTTCCACTTCAGTATAAACCCCATCATATGTGGTTTATGGCAACCATCACAGAAGCGAAATGATTGATATATAGAAAATGACGGTCAGAAGAAATTCCTGTCATAGATGAATGGGAAGACAGTATGCATAAACTTGCAAGTGTAGAGTGTCTCTCATTGATAGCTACAGATAAATGGGCACTCTTTGAGAAGGTATGGGGACCTTATCTATCTTGATGTGCATGTTATCTTCTGAGCACAGCAAGAGGGTATTTTCTTAGCAGTCTTTAACTCCACATGGTTGACCTCAGATTCATGTCTGAGTGATGCCATTACTCCTGACCCACCTCCCAAATCTGGCATGACCACTTTCAGTAGGTTCACTTCTGTTTTGGAGCCAACACCAGGTGGGAAAGAACTCCTCTCATCTAGCCCTCTGCCATACATATGTTCTTGTTAGTTATATACTGTATCTTAGATCTTAATTTACTGTATTGTACTGTATTTATTATTTATTTTAGTTGTTTAACCATGTTTATGTTAGGTTACTGTGGGAATTCTACATTCAGGTACCTGTGGGTACATCATTTCATTTGCAAAGGACCATGAATAATGAAGGGCTGCAGCATGTTTGTATTCACTTCAGACAGAAGGGGTTTGGAGACTATACCCAGCTGTATTTGTGGGATACTTAAGACTCTTACTATCTGATGTTGTGTGCCTGTAATCCATGGAACGTATGTTCTGGCCAGGCTCAGAGATCTATAATGTCATCAATGTTGTTGTAAGATTGCATGCATTATACTACAAAAATCCTTAATAAACTGTACATTAAAAAAATTGGCTCTCATTTCTGTTCATAAATTATAAGCATCCTAATGATGGCCAAGTCTGATGCTGGGGATGCTCCTGACTTGTTGTCCCCAGTCTCTGTCATGCTTTGGGAGGGAGCTCTTCATACCTCTCAGCTGCTATACATTTTGCACACTGCTATAATTTTTACACTCAGATTTACCCTTGTTCCACAAAGGTTTACTGATGTTCTTTTTTTCATCATAAAATATTTTATTGTATTTTCTTAAACAGCATAACGCACATATTCCCATTTTTGACATTTTTATGAGTGCACTGCATACATGAGTACACTGAGTTTAAGTGCATACCTTACGAGATATACAACTCAGTTTGCAAATGCTGACAGGTATACATGTAGCCACTTTTCCTAAATTCGGACAGTGATCTATGTAGTTATAAAAGGGCATCTAGACTATGGCTTGCTATCCAGTAATGGATGAATTCCTGTTTAACAAACTTGTAACCATTTTATTGTAGAAGAACAGAATAGCTTAACTTTCACCTGTTGCTTCGCCTCACCTCATAACAAAGAGAAGAGTAATTATGTTCCAGGCATTTCCTGCATACTATCTCCTTTATTAGGGCCTCTTACTGATACCCTGTTAGTCCAATCCCCTCCTTGGGACAACCCAGCCATGAGAGGCTATAGAGTCCCCAGTTGAGGAGTGGAGGATTTTTGTGGAGTAAGAGTGTTGGCTGTATCACAGTGGGGGTTGCCAGGTTGTGGTGTGGGAGTAGAGCATAGGTGCAATCTGAGATATTGTCCCCACTTCTTATTATATATCCCTCTACCTGGTTTGCAATGCTGTATGTCAGGCGTTCGAAGACTGATAACCTAGCTAACGCTGTGTGCCATGTTAGGAGTGAAGGGGTTGTTGGCTGGCACCATCTCATCAGTATTAGTCTTTTTGCTTCCAGCAAGACCATTGCTAATCACCTTCGCAGTTGTGCTGAGCAGTTTGCCATTTGCAATGTATCACCTAAGAGGGTGAGAGCTGGGTCCACCGGGATTGAGATGCATGTGATCTTGGTACAGTACTCCAAAACCCCTGCCCAGAATGTGCCAATCACTGGGCATTGCCAAAGTATGTGCAGAATATTAGCCTCTGGGTCCTGGCACCTCCAGTAGTCAGACTGTGGGAGAAGACCCATCCTCTGTAGTATGTCCGGGGTGTAGTACCATCCAAGGAGGACCTTGAGGTGTATAAATTGGCACCTGAAGTCCCAGTATCCTAAGTGCACCTCCCTGAGAAAGCCTGCCCACTGGCTCGGAGGTATCACCATTTCCAAGTCCTGCTCCCACTGTGTCCAGCACTTGTCTGTTGTGTTTGGCTGAGACTCCCTGATCCTGCCATACACTTTTTCTGCCAAGTCCTTTACCTTATTCTTCTTATGTAGGGTGTTCAGCTAATCCCATACCACCCTTGGATGGGCCCTCTGTCTCATTAGCCAAGTCACTTCTCAGATCTGGAGGTATTTCCAGAAGTCCAACCTAGGCAGAGTGTACCTCATCTGCAATTTTTGATAAGATATCATGTCCTCTGTTTTGGGTACATATAGATTGGTTATTGCATGTATACAAGTAGTCTGCCAGGATTTCCATCTGATGATTTGCCCCCCCCACCAGGATGTTGGGGTTATCACACAATGGGTTATACCTGACTGGTGGGCCCCATATGGTATCTGGGCACCTTGTAAGGTGCTTGACTTTCTGTCGGGCTTCCCCCGTCTCCTGTATAGTTGGTGGTGTGACTCCCTTCTGGGCCCTCCCCTTACCTAGGAGGTATCCTAGCCTGGTACCCTCTACCTGGTCAGTTTCCAAAGTCCACCCATATCGGCATAGCTGATGTTTTAGGGAGGAACCACCTCACTGCCTGTGCCATTCTGTAGGACAGAAGATACCCCTGTAGCCATGGGAGTCCTAGTCCTCCTCCTCTAGACCAATGAGATCTAAGCCATACTTTCCCAAAGCGTGCTGGTTTACCCTCCCAGAGAAATTCTGCTATTGCTTTATCCGCCTTTTGGAGGATTTTGTGGGGGGGGGGGTGGTATTGGGAGGTTGCTGAACAGGTAAGACAGTCTGGGGAGGATGAACATGTGGACTGCTTCTACCATCCCCTCCGGGGAGATAAGTTGTTTTAGCCATCTTCGTTGTTTCTGCTCCTATGGCTGATATGACGGGTGCATAATTGGCCTCCACTGTGTCCCTCCACTGTGTTGTGATATTCACTCCCATGTAGGTGAAGCCTTGGGGTGCCCATTCCACTGGAATTCCCTGCAGGCTGTCTTATGTACATGCCAGGTTTAGTGGGGGAAGTGTGATTTTCCTTTTATTCATACAGAGCCCAGATATTTTGGCAAAAACCCACAGGGTGTTCATCACATGTGGGAGGGATTCGTCCGGGTGCTACAGCATGAGTAATAAGTCATCCGCGTACGTGTTGACTAGGTATTTTTTCTCTTGGACCTCAATGCCCTTTATGTCTGGAGACCCTATCAGCTTCCTTACTAGTGGGTCCAGGGCTATCAAGAAAAGTAGTGGAGACAGGGGCCAGCCCAGTCTCGTTCCCCTTTGTAGCTGGAAAGGTGTGTAAATGATTCAGTTAGTCAGAACAACTGTGGTAGGACTGGTATATAACGTGTTGATCCAGGTCCGGATATATGGCCCGAAGCTATAGGCCTTATGCATCTCATGTAGGTAACCCCATTCGACTGAGTCCACTGCCAGGGCAGCCATGGGAGTGTTGGTTTTTGCTGCTACCCATTTCAGGTTGAGAACTGTGCGGATATTATCCGCCCCTGTCTTCCACCTGCTAAATCATGCTTGGGATGGGTGAATCAAAGATGGCAGCACCACTTCCAGTCTATTAGCTAGAGCCTTTGCCAGTATTTTGTTGTCCGCTGAGATCAGAGAAATCAGCCAAAAGCTGGAGCAGTCCAGGGGGTCAGTAGACTTTTTGGGAAGCAATGTAATTATAGCCTCTTTCATGGTCGGGGGAGGGTTCCACTTACCTTTGCCTCCTCTAATGCTGCCAGGAGTCTCACCACCCAGAAGCTGATAGAGCTCGGTTGGGATTCCATCAGACCCTGAAGATTTGCCCTTTGAAAGCTGAAAAACAGCTTATTATCAGCTCTTGACATATCAGCAGTTTGTCCAGGTCCTGTACCTCCCCTGTGCTCAGACCAGGGAGTGCGGTTGCATTCAGAAACTTTTGGATGTCCGGGTCATTTCCCTCGCTCCCACTCTGGGTTTGCAAGGCATACAGAGTCTCGTAAAACTGCCTCATGACCGCATTAATCTCCACAGGCTTGTTTGCAGTAGTCCTGTTGGCTGACCTGAGAGCATGAATCTGGGAGTTGGCCTTCTGTTTTCTAAGATGCTATTGGTATGCCAATATTGTCTCCCCTTTATCTCCCGACTCCCAAAACCTGTTTTACTGATGTTCTTAATAAAGTTACAGCTATTGTTGGACACATAAACTATTAAATCATTGAACTAACTTAATAGAAACTTTCCATAACACTAAATATACAGGGCCCACTACTTCTAGACATGAAGCTCGACAGGATTAATCCCAATTCTGTAGCATGCTGCAGCAGAGTTACTGCAGTAAACAATGTAATTTCAATGGGAATTCATCCCTTTTGTCATGCAGGAAACTGTTACACTGGGCTTCATCCTGGCAGTGTCGCAGTTTCCTGCATGACAAAAGGGATGAATTCCCATTGAAATTACGTTGTTTACTATAGTAACTCTGCTGCAGCATACTGCAGAATGCTGCAGAACTGGGTTTAATCCAGGCGAGCTTCACTGTAGTATTCAGCAGAATAAGGTGCTATACATTCTGGTCATTTTCTCTGAAATCTGAAGCCTAGTGCTATGAATTTTAATGCTGAGTGGTTGAGAGGTATGGAACTCTCTTCTCCGGAGTAAGCCCTGACTTGCCAGTTGCTGGAGACACAGAAAAAATAAAGTGCACCTGCTTTTTGAGCTTTCTTCATGTGTTCATAGTGACTGTGGCACAAATGATGCTGAAAAATAGTAAAATTAGCAAAGAATGCCTCTGATACAGGGTGGATTATGGACATTGAGCAGATAGATGAGCTAGCTATTATCCCCATTGTCACTGGCCAGGCCACACACCCCAAATTGGCCCCATCTCATGGCAAACAGGTCTGCATAGAAGTTTTACAGAAGTCCCGGGTCATGCCTGAAAATAGTCTTTCTGGCTAGTGCACCTACCCGGTTAACAAAAACGAAATAAAAAAATAAAATGAAATGCCTGATTGAATGCCCATGCTCGTTTGGGGGAAGATTTTTGCATCTAGTTTCCTAGATACATAAAGTGATGCCATGATTGCTAACACAATCTGAAGTTCTCCAGGAGTTCAGATTCTGTCTGAGTGATTAACAAGAATCCAGCCAAGGAGGATGGGGCTGTTACATGTATGATTGAGCCTAGCGGGCAGGGGTATAACTTGGGAAAGATTTTCAGTAGGTTGGCAAAAGCATGGATGTATTTGGACGAGATGTAACCTAGAATAAAAGTTTTTCACAAAGACCTGATCCAACTTAACTTTAAAAGATTCAACAGTCCCCAATTAAACTGTGTCCATATAGATATTTTTCCCTAGATTTACCACTCTCTGGGTGAAAAAGACTTCCATACGGTACCCTTAATTCTATTCCCCACCTTTGTAGGGAACAAGAACTCACAATAAGCTCCCCTCAGGACTTAGAGAAATTGTGTCCTATGTCAAAGTCAAGGATGAAAAACATTTCTACAAGTCAAATCTGTATGTACTTTCTTTGGATAAAACATGTTATTTCTTGCACATTGTTTACAGTAAAATGTTATTGTGCATGCATTTTTTACCATGACTGCACTGCACATTATTGAGTGTACACTTCCAGGTCACACCTGAAAATGGGGGTTATGTTTCTCCAGTGCACCTACCAGTCAATAAATAAGTATAAGATATGAGTGTTCCCATCTAGGTCTACTGCTCTGAAAAAGCTAAACAAGTTTCCCCATAATCACCTTATTTATTCAATCCCTTTAGACACCAGCTATTGGAATCATATCATAGCTCAGCCTAAATGGCTCATTATTACATCCTGCTAGTTCCCAGTTTTATTTCACAGCCCGTTGAACTGGCACAGAGAAAGTTTAAGTGACTTGCTCAAGGGTACATGGTGAGTAAGCTGCTGTGATGGGATTTGAACCTGGGTCTCCTGGTTCCCACACCTCTGCTCTAACCACTGGAGTACACTGCTTTCCTACACAGAAACATATCAGTTGTCAGAAGGTTATGTGATCCCTAAAGTCTGCCTAGCTCTATGCCTATTCTGTCCATACATTCCTAAATCCTACAATCCCCATTAATTTGAAAAGTTCGCCACTTTATAATTTTCACTTTAAATATTGTTGTGATGAAAGGAATAAATTAAACAAAATGATACATTGGGGGTTACAGACAGCCACTGCACTATGAATTAGGTTCTGTCTGTCTCTTCTACCATCACCAACAACTACTGCCCCATCACCATTCTCCATCCCCTGTCCAAGGCCCTGGAACGGATTGTCTCGGATCAGCTCACTGACCACCTTAACAAATACAACCTACTCTGCAAATAACAGCACAGCTTTCGGAAAGGTCACAGTACTACTGCTGCCTTCTGGAGCTAACAGCACACATCCACACCACCATACCTCTCAACTGTCCCTGATTTTCAGGGATGTCCCTGATTTTGCCTCAGAATTTTCCACTGTCCCTTGTAAAATTTGCGTTTTTGTGACAGAACAGTGAGGAATAAAAGCACAAAATGATGTCAAACATAAAAGTTACAGACTTGTTCTTCTTCAGAAAATGCATCTTAACACAAATCCTTTCATTCTATCAGCTTTCTGAGTGAATAGCACCAATTTTTAAGATGTGTCCCTCATTTTGGGTCTTTGTCCCTGATTTTTTTAAGCCTTGTCCCTGATTCATGAGGCAAGAGGTTGAGAGGTATGCACACCACCCTGGACAGAGGTGATATCTATGGTGCTATCTTCATTGATCTCACTAAAGCATTTGACACCGTCAACCACTCTGTCTTACTTACTGCACTCACCAACATTGGTCTATCTCAGGATGCCCTTGGCTGGTTCTCTGATTACCTCTCGAAATGGTACCAGCAGGTCAAAACTGATAACATCCTATCCTCTAAAATGCCTGTCCTCTCAGGTGTTCCACAGGGGTCCATACTAGGACCACTACTCTTTGGCCTCTTCCTTAACTCCCTCCCCAAATCCTGCCCTGGCAGTCTACTACTATATGCCGATGATGCCGTCCTATATTCCTCCAGCTCTGACCCCTTTGTACTCCACCAGGCCCTGCAATCCTCCTTTAGTTGCACTGAAATTTGGTTCTCCTCTCAACGCCTCATTCTCAACTATAAGAAGTCTAAAGTCATGCTTTTCTCTCACCCTCTGAACCCTCGGAAAGAGCTCTGCCCCCAAGTACTAACTACCAATTTTACCCCTTTGGAACAAGTGGACTCCTTCAAATACCTTGGCATCACTCTAGACCCAGCCCTTAATTTCCACCAGCATAGCCATCTCTTGTCCACCACCCTCAATGTTAGGCTAGGATTACTGTATCACTTCAAACATTGCCTTACCCCTGATGCTCTTAGACTCACTGTCTCCTCCTTCGTCCTCTCCCTTCTCTGCTACAGTCTACTGATCTACAGTACAGCAACACCTCGGCCCTTGATAGACTCCGTCTTTCCCTGAATAAAGCCTGCCGCCTCATATTGGGATGTGACCGTCTCACCCATACTTTCTCACTCTATAATGACACCAACTGGCTAAATATTGACATTAGAATCAGGTTTCACACTTGTCTCATGGCGAAAAAGACTATCCTTGGTCTCACTCCCCCCCCCGGACTCACCGCCATAGTCCACCCTGCCCCGGTATTTAAGCATACCCGTAGCTCTGACAAACATCCCCTCTTGGTTCCTCACTCTCGAACCTCCCAGTTCCAAAGGTCTTTCAGCTACAGGGCCCCTTCCTGGATGAACAACCTGCCCAAGTCACTTATGAATGAAAATAGAATTGGCCCCTTCAAAACACAACTTAGGTCCCACCTTAAGTCCTCTCATACCTGTGACTGTCACTGATCCTGCTCTACCCCTCGTTTTGTTTTTCTCTCTTCTCTCCCATGACTACGGCCTCTGGCCTGCTTTCCCCTAGACCCTTATTTAAGCTGATACTCTGCTATATCTTGTATATAAGTGTACTGTTACAGACTGATACAAATTAACATATTAGCCACTTGTTAGCCTACGCTGCGCCTTATAAATGTGATGGACCCTATTGCTTGTTGTACTACCTTCTAATGTCTGTTTTGTTGTTATTCTGTGTGACATGGAACCTTTGTAAATGAGTCTCTGTCTCAAGGGTATATCCGAAAACTCAATAGATAAAATAAAACATCTTCTAAACCCATTGCTGTTGACAGTACACACTACACCCAGTATGAATATGAATAGGAGGGGATTTAGCTACTCCAAGCCATTCACAAAGTTAAAGAAAGGGGGGAAGGGGAAGAAAAGATTACAGTTTAGATAGGAAGGGGAATCAGTAATCGGAGACAGAAAGATATGGGGGGGGCAGGAGGGAGGAAACTAAGGAAAGGAATTTGGTTTCATAAAGTGACTTTCACATATGCTTTATCCCAAATTAAGCAATTTACAAGCCTTAAATAACTGAAGTGCTTGTCAGGCAACACAATATAATTTGATAGGGTCACTTTCATAAGAATGCTTTGCAGCACAGAGGCCCATATACAGACATTACCATCCTCATCAGTGCCACCTTTCATTGCCTTAGGAGGCAGCATAGTATAGTGGTTAAGGGCACTGAGCTGCAAACCCGGAAACCTGAGTTTAAATCCTATCAGCCTGCACTTGCATACTATGTGACCCTGAGCAAGTCACTTAAAGAGCAGCTGACACCTTTAGGAGAACTTTAACAAAACTTAACATTTAGACACAGTTCAGCTTGTATTTCACATTGGTTTTGTATTCCTCCTCTCCATTATCTATTACTGAAGTCATGTGCATGAAAACAGGATCTTTGCTGCTCCTGAAGAGTTCATCTATTCCTGGTGCTTTCTCCCTAACTGAGGTCATAATGCCCTGCTTGTGACATCACAGTTACTCCTGTGGTAATGAATATGAATATTTGGCCAAATATTTAAAATAAGGCACTTACCCCACCCCTAATATTTATTTATTGATTGATTTATTGTATGTAGTTAGTTAGACTTGTGTATACCAGGACAGCATCGTTTTAGGTGAAACACCTATTGTTTTCACTGTCTGTTTATGCTGCCTCTCTTAGCTGGCATCTGGTCTCACTATCAGGTTACTGCATCTTCCCAAACCCATCACCCCACCATATTCTGGTATTACTCCTCTCCTGTGTTTCCCTTTTGGTTTATCACCTACAATGGTGTCCTCTGGCTTAGCAAGTCCCTCAGAGACATCAGGCAGTGTCACCCGGCAGAGCCAGGTCAGTTAGTGAGGGATTTGCAGGAGAGCAGAGCCATTATACCTCTCTGCTGAGGGTCTATTTCCAATTTTATCCCCTCCGCATGGAAGCACTGGCTGAGAGCTGGTGTGCGCATGTAGTGCAAAAATCCCCTCCCAACCAATCAGCACTTTCCCACTATTGCGTGTGCTCACACCTGCACCAACACCTGTGGTCACTCAGGGGGCAGTGGTCATGTGATGGCAGTGGTCCTCTGGGATACTTGATCCTTCTCCCCCCAGCCACCCCCTGATGACTCAGCTTGCTACCTAACCTGAGTTGCCAGTATCGGGAATGGTTACACTATCATTGCCCCAGTGGTCTGGCTTATGACATATATTTTTAGTAGGGTTCTGGGGGACTGATAAAGCAGCTGAGTCAATATTTTACATTCACATAGTTTTAGAGAACACACATTTCCAACATTGGTTAAACTATATTTACAATCATTTGAATCATATAACAAGACGATATACAGATGTAGAAGGTTCCATATGCTATAACACTAAGCATCTTTAGTACATGTTAAATTGTTTTGCCATAGTTCCCTTTGCTGATAATAGTTCATAGGTGAAAAGGGAAATGAAGTTTCAAACAGATTTTGTACAGCACTTTAAATTGTTAAAAAAAAAAACCTAAAAGGTTCTGAAAGTTCTGATAAGGTTCACATAACTGTCCTTCATGGCTTCACTGAACCTTTCAGAACGTCAGAACCGTTTGTAGTTCTCTCATCCCTAGCATGCAGTTTCAGGTTCACACTCCTTCCCCCTTTCCTCTTTGAGGATCTTGGATGTGTGTCCTGTTTGGATGGTCTCCTCTTGCTCTTGGAGGCTTTTAACCCTCCGTTTTTACTTCTCCCTCAAAGGTACACTTATTGTGGTGACGAAGTCATCCGCGTCATAGCTGGTTTCGGACCATCACAGCAGTCTGTAGGAGCCACCAGTTGACTAGTCATGGACTTAGAGCGAGTGATTCCAGGTCTGTTGCTTGCCTCTTCTTTGGATCTTGTACCTGAACCTAGGGTACACAAAGAGTTTCATTAGAGCCAGACAGAAAGATCATGATCTCTCCCATCTCATTTCTTATTACCTGCCTGTCTCAATGATAGTCTCCTTCTCTGTCATCATATCTGATTGCCTGATCCATAGACAAGCTAGCATATGTGCAGAGCTAGCATATGCAGTTATGTACTAGATGGACCATAGGAGCACAGGGGCAGTCCTAGAGGGGTGAGGATTGGAGCTGTGCCACAGGGTGACGCAGGGTCAGATACAGAGTTAGTCTGTGTGAGCCAAGGATTGTAGGATACAGCTGTCTGTTTGAACTTCTGTATCTCCTTTTCCAATGTAATTAAATAGTTTACTACAAAATGCCACCATGCCTTTCAGTCCTCCATGGCATATCAGAGGGCTGGGGCCTATTGCTTGTATGAGCTCTTTGGGGCCCCAAAAGCTCAGAAGCAGCTAGCCTGAGAGGCAGGGAGAACCTGTGTCAGGGGCTGGGAACATCCACGCCAGATCCCCTATAACTGCATGGCCAGTCCAGGTAGGGGGTGGGTAGTGGGTAATGGATGCACCGACTATGGTCAAGTGAAGCATGGCATGCACAATTCTTAAAATGCTATACTGGATCAGTGTTGGGGGTTGCTATACCAGTCACAGAGCTGCCATAATGGATGTACATCCCGACTGGTGTCCAGAGATCCACATGATTCCTGCAGCCTCAGACCCCAGCCATCCTCCATGCCACAGAGGGCTGAGGAGTGTATGACAGCTACAAGGCATAGTTAGAGGACAAAGAATACAATCTAGTGGGCCTTAGCAGTCCTTAGGTGGGCCACCGTGTCCATGATGATACCCTGATCCCATGGAGCCCCTGTGTGGGGCCAGTCAGGGCATTCAATTAGAAGCCCATTGTCCTGCACATTTTCACCTGCCAGCTGGACCCACCCCATGTGTGGACCTACATGGCTACACATCGGGCTTGCTGAGTGTTGTGCATCCAGGCCCTGAATATATGAAAGGGACTGGGTACATGGTGTGTAGTTGTGCAACTCGGTACATGCCCTTGCCTGCATGTATTCAGCCCATTTGTGGAGAGGGCTCTTTGTCTCTGTCCCTGTTGCTCACTCTTTATATTTTTCCCCACTTCTCACTCTCTCTGTCTATTTCACACTCTGCGTCCCCGTCTGTCTCTCACTGTCTTTGAGCATTTCTCACTGTCTGCTAATTTTTTCACTCTTTGTCTTTATTCCCATTTCTCACACTGTCTGTCCCAGCTTCTCATTCTCTGTCTCTGTCCATTTCTCAGTCTCTGCCCTTGTCCATGTTTATCACACTCTCTGCGTTTCTCACTCTCTGCCCCTGTTTCTTTCTCTCTGTCTCTGTTTCTCACTCTCTGCCACTTAGTTAGTTAGCAACGGTGGATTAGTTTGTTAACCAAGCAAACTTTTTTGAATTTACTGCACTTTTCCCCTGGCAGCCCTAACTGATCTCCCATCAGTCCTGCTGCTGTGCTCCAACCAGCCCCGTCACTTCCACTCCATGATCCCTCATGGATGACCCCCCCCCATGAAAAAGGCTGCCCATGGGCCAGACCCTTACTCCCCTGAGCAGAGTTGCAGTGTTGGTCTTGTGGTGGAATACCCAGTCAGTGATGCAGGGTCTGTGGCCAGCGGCAGACACCATTCTGCGTGGTTGTGAGGTGTTTTTCCAGTTTTCTGCCCAGTGGATATCAGAAAAACCCTGGTCAATGCAGTGCACCATGCTGCTGACCTTACCCTGTCCCCATGATCTGTGGCTCCAGACTGCACTTGCACTTGTGGTCACCCAGGTAGCGGTGTTGAAGTGGAGTCCAGCTTCTTCCCACCGCTGAGGAGGCAAGTGCACATGGAATGCTCAGCCATCCCCCCTCTGGCCAGCCCTTTGATGACCCAGGTTAATTCCAAACACAAGGCATGGGCATTGCAAACAGTCGTGCTACCGCTGCGCTGGCACGCTGGCTGTAACGAGGTAAACTTAATGAGAATACAGTCCTCATTGACAGGAGTGAACTGGGACTTAGAAAAAAAAGGGGGGGATAGAGAAAAGGTGGGAAAAGTTATGGATGAACAGTTATGGAAAACAAGATGGGAGGTAGTAAAAAGGAGACAGAGGCAAGTATGTATAGTAGGCCAGAGGGGAAAGATAATAGGTTGGCACAGTGGGGAGAACAGGTGATCTGGAGAGCTCTGTGCACAAACACCATGACTTAGGAAATAACATAATTGATCTGGAAATAGTATTGGCTGAGGCAAGCATGGACCTGGTGGCAATCATGGAAATACAGTGAAGTCCACCAGGATAAAGCGTAGTGTCACAGCTTTCCTGCGTGACAAAAGGGATTAACTCCTATTGAAATTGCATTGTTTCCTGCAGTAACTCTACTGCAGAATTCTGCAAAGTTGGGCTTCATCCTGGCAAGCTTCACTGGACTACCCAGTACCATAGCAGTGAGAGATCTTAGAGTGGAGGACCCACTAGCTGGGAATGACCACCAATCAGTGTGTTTCACTATTGTCACTACTGTCACTACTGTGGTGAAGGAGCAAAGAAGTCCGTGGCCCATGATAGCTCCTATTGGTTTGCATAGTAATTTAGGTTTCCTTCATTGTTGATATAGGTATCTAATTTTCTTTTGAAGGCTTCCTTACTATTACTTTTTACAATGTCTTAAGGCAGTCTAGTCCACATGTTCACCACACTTTCGGTGAAGAAATACTTCCTCAGGTTTCACCTAGATCTGGAACCTTTTGCCGGGAGTGGGTGTCCTCTTCTTTTGACATGTATGTTACAAAATTCAATTCCTAGTTCTTCTATTAATTTTTTGTCATTGATTATGTCACAGAAGAGCAATAAGTCACTCCTTTTTCTATGGGTTTCCAATGGGAACAGTCACAATGTATTAAGCCTTGCATCATATGATTGGTTCTCATCCCCCTCTATGATTTTAGTAAATCTGCGCTGTACACTTTCCACCCTATGTATGTCAGCTTTTTTGTAAGGGTTCCACAATGGATTACATTAATCTAAGTGGGGTCGATACAGGGGGAGCAGGACATCCAATTTTCTACTTTTTATATTCCTTTTTTATACAGCTAGACACCCTAATAACATTTGCAAGGACTTTTGTACACTGAGGCCCGGATATTCAAACTGCGCCAGGCTGTGGCGCAAGCCAGGGCGTAGCTCAACTTTGTTGCGCAGGGGTGTGGCCTGGGCGATATTCAACGGAGCTGCGCTATGGTGCAGCAGCTTTGAATATCGTACCCTGGCCACCCCCACTGTGCATGGTGCAGTGGCACTGCACCAGCTCAAGTGGCCAGAGTGGAGCATGGCGATGCGCTAAGCGCAAGTGCCATTCGCCATGCACAGCACCTGCGATATTCAAAGAGGACATGCAAATGGGAATATAATTATACAAGGCACACATGGGGCCATTTGCATGTCATTATAGCCCCATTTGCATGATTGTCATGCAGGTGTGCCGATCCTCGACGACTTGCGCCTGGTGCCACAGGGCGGCAGCTGCCGGGACCGACACCCCCTGCTGCCCGATCATGGGCATTTGTCTACAAGAATAATCCCCCCTCCAACATCCCTGGTGGTCCAGTGGACTGCTATGTGCCCGATCGCGGCCATTTGTCTACAAGAATACCCCCCCCGTCCAATATCCCTGGTGGTCCAGTGGACCGATCGTGGGCATCTGTAAATCATAAAATTTTCCTATTACCCTGGTGGTGTAGTGTATCCCCTCCCACCTGCCCAGTGAGCCCCGCCCCCTCCCCCGGTCAGGCGGTGGGCAGCAGCACGCCATACTGCCGCCCCGACTGACAGCTTGGTAGGGCTGCACGATCATTGGTTTACAGTGTGAGCCAGTGGGCATGCAGCCCATACTGTACTACTCGGTCCAGATATGTGAATGAATTCATTCACATATCTGGACTGGCTCAATACAGGCTGCACTGCCCATTGGCTCATGCTGTGGGCGTGCAGCCCTACCAAGCTGTCAGTCAGCAGGCAGAGGCGGCAGGCAGGTGGGTGCTGCCTCTGGCTGGACCGGGGAGCAGGGCGGTGGGGCTTAGTGGGCGGGTGGGCAGTGGGGTACACTAGACCACCAGGGTAATAGGAATATTTTATGATTTACAGATGCCCAATCAGGCAATGATCGGTCCACTGGACCACCAGGGATATTGGACATGGGGGGGGTTATAATACCGATGCCCGCGATCAGGCAGAATGCGGTCCACTGGACCACCAGAGATATAGGACGGATGCTTATTCTTGTAGACAAATGCCCGTAATCGGCCACATAGCGGTCCACTGGACCACCAGGGATATAGGAGGGATTTAGCTACATGGATGCCCGCAATGGGGCATGGGGGCGCTGCCAGGATGCGTGAGGACAATTCAGTGGCAGCTGCCGTGTTGCACCCAGCAATGCGGCAGCTCACCTGTGGGTGGACATCAGTTGTCTTTTTTTTGGCTTAACTTTGTGCAGGTGCAGGTAGGGGTTGCACATGCATGACTCTGCACATCCCGCGCTGAATATCGGGCTGTGCAGATTATGCATGGGCACGCCCCCCACCTGTGCCTGCATACATTACTGATGTGCTCCGGTGCATCAGGATTTGTGCAGCACACTTTTCCCTTTTGAATATCGTGCCGGGGCACATCAGTGGGCTGTGCATGGCGCAACACTATTGCGCCATGCGCAACCCTTTTTAATATCTGGGCCCGAGTGTTAAAGTTTAAGTTTGAATCAATTTGAATTCCCAGTTCTCTACTTCCTTAGTTTGTAGGGTTTTATTGCTCAATACATAGTTGTTCCTTTTATTATTTTTCCCTATATGTAGAACAGTACTTTTATCTGTACTAAACATCATTCCCCATCTGTATGCCCAGGCAGTTATGTAATCCAAATCTTTTTGAATGAATAGTCTTTCTTCCAATGTTTCACTTGGACCACCCAGTTTTGTATCATCAGCATATTTTACTATTTTGTTATTTAAGTTATTACCTAAATCTGCGATGAATAACTGAAATAGCACTGGGCTCAAAACTGAGCCCTGCGGAAATCCCCTTGACAGTCTCCCCCTCAGCAGACAAGAATCCATTAATGGATGCTTTCTGTGTCCTGTATGTTAGCCAGCTATCCATCTGTGCAATTATGTGACCATCTACTTGTAGGTTTTGTCATTTATTTATGATAGCCCAATGGGGGACTTTGTCAAAGGCCCTGCTGAAGTCAAGCAGGACCACATCTGCTGATTTACCGTCATCCAGAATTTTACTAATATGATCATAGAAACTGAGACTTGTTAAATCTCATTAGCTTGAGCAGGGAGTCTGCAGGATCAATGACAAGGGTGGTGGACTTCAGATGGGTTGACTTTGGGAAGATGCAGGAAATCCTGATAGAGCATCTAGCGGGGATAAGGCCAGGGGTGGATGGACAACAGAAGTGGGATATCATCACACTGGGTCTGAAGGAAGCTATTAAGGCTTGCACCAGGACTCTGAGCAAGAAGAACAGAGCTAAGAAGCCATGTTGGCTGAACAGGAAAGTGCTGGAGGGGGCAAGGGCAAAGAAAGTGGCATTTTGGAAATTTAAGAGGACCAGATGGGGGGAGGACAGGAAGGAGTATGCAAGGAGGTCTAAGAAGGTAACCAAACTAATAAGATAGACCAAGGCCCCAAGAGAATTAAGGTTGGCTCAGGGCATCATGGGAGGGGAGAAGGACTTTTTTTAGATACGTGAAGGAAAAAAGGGACTGCAGGAACCAAATAGTGCAGATCAGGAGGGGTGGGGTTGGGGGTGGGTGAAAAAGGGAGCGGAACAAGTGGAAACACTCAGTGAATACTTCTGTTTTGTATTCACCCAGAAGGTGGGTGGTTCACTACCTCTGTGCACCGGGAGAGTGGGGATGGGGACCGGGGCGACAGATGGTGGGAGGGGCGATGGATGGGGTGATCGCAAAGAGCAGAGTACTAGAGGGGCTGAAGGCACCATGGGTGGACAAGGTACCAGGTCCTGATGGCATTCATCCCAGGGTGTTAAGGGAGATGACAGAGGTGTTGGCCAGACCGCTGGTGGACCTGTTCAACATCTCCCTGGACATGGGATGTGTGCCTCAGGATTGGAGGATGGCTCATGTGGTGTCTATCCACAAAAGTGGCCCAAGGGACAAGTCAGAAAACTACAGACCTGTTAGTCTCATTTTCGTAGTGGGTAAACTTATGGAAGCAGTCCTGAAGGAGAAATTGGTGACATTTCTCAAGTTGAATAGCCTCCAGGATGGGCAACAGCATGGGTTTGTCTCAGGGACAGCTTGACAGACCAACCTAATAGAGTAGTACAACTGGGTAACAAGAGAGCTGGATAGGGGGCGATGCAGTGGATGTCCTGTATTTGGACTTCAGCAAGGCCTTAGATTCAAGTTCAAGTTTATTGACAGAAAATACTCCATTGAGAAGGCTCTTTACAAAGAGTTACTGAGCAAACAGTCAAATACACGGTATCACATCAGGATAATGACACTAAAACAGCAAAACACCACCACAGTGACAAATCTCACCAGGTTGAGATTTTTCACTATGGTGGTCTGCTGTGAACCGACAGCGCAACTCCCAGTGTTGCGCTCCCACCCCGAACCAATTCTGACTCAGAGTTGATTATATAAAGATGGGGGGTGTGGAGGGTGAAGCCCAGCGCAGAAAAACACTTGCTCCTGTTGGGAACAATGGCGACTGTCAGCATTGTTCCCGTCAATGTCTGGGGTGTTGATTTCGACGCTGTCGATATCTTGCCGTGGAACCCATGCACACAAGCCGATTTATGTCACTATGAAATACACAGGGTATTACAAAGCAAAAATAAAAAATAATAAAATAATATACATGAATAAGAAAAAAAGTATATACAGAATTATATACAAATATATATATCTATATACACACAGTACTCACATACTATGGAGCAATGAGGTTAGGACATGGCAAGAACATTTGGAGCAGATTGTATTCACAGGGTTACACCATGAGTCAAACAGAGGGTATTAGGTAAGATTCAGAGGCATAGCAGAAAGAGAGAGGGCGATAGGTGGGGGTTAGGAGGGGAAGGTGATTGAATAAGTGGTAGGTAGGCTAGGGCATGAGCAAAGAGGGAGTGCCTCATGGGCAGCTGAGGGGCTGAGATCCGTGGGTGTGGGGGTGAAGATGGCTAACTGGATCACTAATGGGCTGAAGGGGATGCAGCAACAGGTGGTGGTGGGGGGGTGGAACTCTCTACCCATGGCCTGTGACAAGTGGGGTGCCGCAGGGCTCTGTGCTGGGTCTGGTGTTGTTTAGGCTATTCATATTGGTTATCTCACATGGAGTTAGGAGCAGGTTAGTCTGTTTTTGGATGATACCAAGATGGGGGCAGTAGTGGATGATGTGGAAAGGTGGAAAGAGCTATAGGGGGACCTAACCAAACTGGAAGAGTGGTCAGTGAAGTGGCAACTGGACTTCAGTGTAAAGAAGTGCAAAGTTATGCACTTCAGGGCAAAGAACCCAAGGAGGGAATACTGGTTGGGTGGGGTGAGTCTGGGGGTCACTGAGGAAAAGAAGGACCTGAGCGTGATGATAACAGAGAGCATGAATAACTCTGCCCAGTGTAGAAGGGCTGCAGCCAAGGCTCACAAGATGCTGGGGTTTATTGCAAGGCAATTCTTGTCCAGACATAAGGATGTGATCCTGCCCCTCTCTAGATCCTTAGTTAGGCCACACCTGAAGTACTGTGTGCAGTTCTGGCGCTTGTATCTGAAGGAAGATATCAGGCTGCTAGAGGGGGTGCAGCATGGGGTGCAAAAATGATACAGGGGATAGAAGGCAAATCCCATAAGGATAGTCTGAGGCATCTGAGTTTGTACATCCTGGAGGAGAGGAGGGATCGGGGGGATATGATTGAAATGTTCAAGTATATGAAGGGGTTCAACAAAACTGGCACAGGTGGGCTATTTAGGCTAAGGAAGAGAAGGGAAGGGTCACAAGAGGACATGGGCTGAGATTGAAGGGGTGCAGATTTAGGAGAGAGATCAGGAGGCATTATTACAGGGAAATGGTGGTGCCAAAATGGAATACACTACCACAGGAGGTGGTCTCATGTAGGACAGTGGGCACTTTCAAAAAGGCATGGGACAGGGTATGAGGGGGGATGTCTGGGTAAGTAGTAATGAGGAATTGCCAGAGGGGAGAGAGGGGGAGGGGGTTGGGGCAGCTGCGATCTAGGGCTGCTAGCTGTGTACGTGAGGAGACTTGATAGATCATAAGGCCTTTTTCTGCTGGCAGATTTGTATGTTCGCATGACTGCAGAGAGTAGAACAAAGCCCAGGGGGAAGAACAGACAGACATTGGAAATGGGAAAAAGTGCAGGGGATAGAATACTCAAAAGGACTGAGGAGTTTGAAGGTCAAGAAGGCACTGAGGACAGATGGGCTGAACCCCATCGGTACAGAGAGAAACAGGAGGATAGTGATAGAGCCACTGGCAGATCTGTGACTGGGACATGACTATGCTGGGTTATACTGTGTACAGGAAAGAGTCAAGAGATGGGAAGGGTGGCTTTATATATACAGCGTGTACTAAAGCTTCAGAGATGAAGGATATATGGTACAGAAAGCACACAGAAACAATATGGGTGCAAGTAGTAACAGAACGGGAGAAAACATCAAAATAGTGTGGTTTATACACCACTATCTCAGAAGGAAGAAGGGTCTGGGGAATCGAGGTGGAGATTAAATAGGCAGTAGTGCCTGGGGAAGTACTACTACTGGATGGCATCTACATCATATGCCTGATGTAGACTGAAGGATCCAAGTAGTAGCAGCAAGTGCAAGAAGTCAACAGCTGGTAGAAGTCTTTAAGGCTGCATATCTCATAGAGAGAATAGAGAGAAGCCCACCAGGGAGCAATCATTCTAGACTTATTATGTACCAACAGGGACAGAATTTGAAAGATGATGGTGATGGGCCCACTGGGAACCTGTGGCCATCAAACAGTTTGGTTCAGTGTCAGACATTTGTGATAAAAAACATATTGTAGCCCTAATTTGCACTGCAACTTAACCATTATTGGAGACTCCTCTCCTGGTGACTAAGTCAGGCTTTTTATAATAAGTCTAAATAATTATTCATGAGGCCACACACACTCTGACTGGCTACTGTACTGGGCGCTGCATGGTACAGCACAGAGCAGTGTGGTACATGTGTGTGTGAGTGTGTGTGTGTAACTTTCAATAAAATGTAGTCTTTCCAATAACTAACATAATTAGACCTGACAATTAGATGTTTTTTTGTTGCAGTATTAGCCAATGCTAAGCAATAAATCACAAATTGTAGTGAGAAAGAAATAATGTGACCTACTGGGAATTAAACCCAGGCCACCTGAATACTGTCCCAGTGCTCTAACCACTGAGCTACAGGCTCACATGGTGGGGTCTGTGGTACCTGGACACATCCTTTATCTGGTATTGCATACCCTGCAACAATGCATGGAACAGGCATAGAGGAACCACAGAGGTTAAGCAGAGGAAGGGTCAAAAACTGTAATCAAGTACAGGACTTATGGGCAGACTGGATAGGCCTAGAGGTCCTTATCTGCTGACAATTTCTATGTTTATTAATTAGACTTACAAATTGCAGTAATGCCATTACAAGCAGTGTCAGCAGCTCAGCAGGCTGCACATTCACCTCTGAGG
This sequence comes from Neoceratodus forsteri, assembly GCA_016271365.2. Lineage (NCBI taxonomy): Eukaryota > Metazoa > Chordata > Ceratodontiformes > Ceratodontidae > Neoceratodus > Neoceratodus forsteri. The sequence goes on along the minus strand of CM057449.1, from coordinate 226,707,532 downwards.
CTGGAAGATTGGAAGACAGTGGGTTCTAGCTCAACACCAGGAACTTGGGATTAAATCACAGTACTGACAGTGTAGTGCAGCATGAAGGGGTGCTGCACTCCTGAGGTGCCATCTTTCGGATGAGCATTAAACGGATGCCCCATCTGCCTGTTCTGCTGGTTGTTCAAGTGGCCGTTAAGGATCTCATGGCACTTCTCGAAATGAGTAGAGGAATTTCCCTGCAGTCATGGCCAGATTCTCCCCATTTGTTAAACATGACACCTACAGATTAATCTGGTTCAGTTTCAGTTAGTTCTGTCTCACCCCAGGATAAGGCTGAAAAAATAGGCAGAATCACCAAGTCCTCCTTTCCTGGTCAACAAAATGAAACAAATAAATAACGCATGCTCCATAAGCCCCTTGCTTCCCTAATGAATTCAATTCTGTACTAGAAAAGTGAGCTGATGCCAAAGTTGTTTTACTATGTGAATGGGCAATCAAAGTTTCATGGCACTTTGTGGGCACGTCAACCCTTCAGAACATAAGCTAAAAAAATCCTCTTGCCCTTCCTAGGTGGCAAGGGTATGGCCATCTCTACCACACCCTAGCAAGTTCCCACCCTTCCCTACCCCCATACTCCCAAATGTTTGTTATTTATTTATTTGGGAAATGGAGAGCCATACTGGAAACAAGTTATTTCCTTATTTTAATTTTGATGACTGGGTAGGCCCACTGAGATAGACATATCTCTTTTTCAGGGGCAACCCGGTCTGGGGAAATACAGTTCCAGTTGGGAACATGGTTTCACCTGGAGTAGACACTAAGCCGAAGCTTGTTTCCAGATGTGATCTGGGAGCACACGAAAGTTAAGTGACTTGCTCAGGATCACACAGTATGCAGCTAGGTGGCTGTGGGATTCAAACCCAGGTCTCCAGGTCTGCAGCTCAGACCCTTAACCGACTGCGCTATACTGCTTCCAAGATGAAGAGAAGAGAAGACAACTTACAAAAGAAACGGATAAGCAGTTATACAGAATAATATACAGAGTAATGTTTACTGACAGTAGAAATCACCAAAAGAAGAGTAGTTAGAGAGAGCAATTCTATAGGCCAGTGTTAGTCCTCAAGTGCCATGGTTACAGACAATTAAGATGACAATTAAAGAGGTTCCTTTTTCAGGGGAGACTCAGGCCGTGCGGTGCAGACAGAATCATACAAGTTAAAATGAATACATACATATTGCAGTATAGCCGAATATATCTAATATATTTTACCATGGTATCAATATGTTTTAAAATGCTAAACTGACCTCCCTAATGACCCCTGACCTATGATTTCCATGGAAGGGGGCACAGAGTAGTTAAAATCCCAGCTAGCCCAGATACCTCCTCCCTCAGCACATGCAGCCCAATCCAGTCAAAGTATAGTGATGACTGGTGTGAGTGACTATGACGCCGGGAGGGAGGGGACAGAGCAGTAGCATTACGATGCTGGCCAACTGATTAGTCAGCCAGCCCAGCTTCATCTGTAGCACAGCTGTTCTGCCTGCAACCTCCTTTTCAGTTACATGCCTGCTTGCTCAAGTTCATACTACAGTGTACTTAGACTGAATTTGAGTGCTTAGCGAAGGGGTAACTGGGCTAGTTAAGGCTTGAACTACTTTGTGGCCTCTCAAATCACATATCAGAGGTGGGGGGGGGGCTGTCCGTCAATTACTATCATTGGGGGACTGAGAGTGCTGGTTAGGGAGGGGGCATGGTTAAAATCATACTGCTGGATCCTGGCAAAGTACGTGCCTAGGAGCCATCATGTAAAAGAAAACATTCGGAGAATGGAAGAGGTGGTGGAAAGAGTGAACACTTAATGCTTTGGGGGAAGAGGTGGCACACAGACCCTTTGACCTACTTTACAGGCTGCAAATTAGGAGCCGATGTGATTCCAGTGGAATTCCGAAGCAGAACCAAAGAATGGAGTCCTAGCCCTGAAGCTGAGCTAAATTTTGTGCTGACTACCTCTACGCATGATTATTTTACCCAGCAATGCTATTCTCCAGAAGGAGTTGATCCAACCTGAGTTCAAAATATTTAACTCTCCACACTTACAGCACTCCTTTGGGAGTTTGTTCCATTAGTATTCTCTATGTGACAAGTGCGTTCTCATATTAATCCTAATGTATTTATTTATTTACTTACTTGCTCATTCATTAATTTGTTTATTTTTTTAAATTTATTTAAAAGAGATTCACCAGGAAAGACAACATGAACTGTGAAACAGCTCATTTTCAGAAGTGTCCTGGAGGGAGGGGGTTACATAAGGATTAGGAGCAGGAGAACAATAAAGAGAAGCAGTGTTCAGAACTATATACACTATACATTAAGAACTATATACATTATAAATTATAATTACAAGCAAGCAAGACATGGAATTTGCATAGTTATATACAATTACAACTACACACTTGTGTAAAATGCAATATCAGTCATACACAATAATATCCGGTCAACATGGTGAGAGAGTAAGTAACTATTTGAACACAACATATGAATTAGTCCTATGTAAGCAGTTAGGTGTGAAACCGTGGACAGCAAACAAAGCCACAACTTGCATACGGTGTCAATGCATGACTAAGGGGGGGAGGTTAATAAGTGCTAAGTTAATATCCTTGCACGTAGGGTGTGTGTAGGGAGAATTAAAGCAGGTAGGAGGGGAGGGGAGGGGACGGTAGAGGTAGCCAAGACCAACTCCCCTTCAGGATATTGAAAACCCTGCAACTGGGTATGTCAAATACTAATAGGGGGTATTAGGAGGGAGGTGTGGGGAGGGGAATGCAGCCAAGCCCTTTAATCCTTCAGGATATTGAAAACCCTGCAAGGGGGCGGATAACTGGCATATGAATAGAAAGAAAGGGTAGCTTAGACCTTCACCCCTTCAGGATGTTGAAAACCCTGCAAGGGGACAGGGAATAGGCATACAAAGAGATGGAAAGAGATAGTGGAGATAAAGGAGAAGACAAGGTGGGGTTAGGTGGAGGAGAGGAAGGAAGGGTGGAGGGAACTCTGGAGAGCTTTGCGAAAGTGAAGACAAGGATGAGAGGGGTGTGGGTCTGCAGGGGAGTTAATAGCAGCTGCAGCAGTGAACAGTGTGCCTCTGAAGGAGGAGTGCAAGGGAGTGCTGAGATTGGGCAGAGCAAATTTTGAGGGGGAGAGAGAGTTCCAGCTGTTAGGGAAGCAGAATGAGAAGGCTGAGCGACCAGATGATGTACGTCATGGTGGGAGGGCAAGTGTTCTGTGTATAGAGAATTGGAGGAAGTAGCTTGAGGGGAGAGGAATCGATAAGAGGGAGGAAAAGTAAGTTGGCAGAGAGCTGAGCCAGTACTTACCGGGTTTGAGGTGTGGGACAGGTGCCTAGAGGGGAGGAGTGAAGTATAGAGATTGCAGTGGTTGGTGAGTGGGGGGCAGCCAAGTATGTAGCCGGCAGAAGGAGTTGAAGAGAGTATCCAGTCTGAATAGGGTGGTTTTGGGGGCAGAATTGTAGGCAATGTCCCCAAAGTCGAAGACTGGGAGAATCATCTTTTGGACAATTTCATGCCTAGCTTGCATGGGTAGGCAGCTATGGTGTCTGTACAGGGCACCGAGCATGAGGAGGAGTTTTTTGTGAATGGCATCAACATGTACACTGAAGTCTAGATGTTTGTCTAACCACAGCCCAAAGTACTTAAATGAGGGGATGTCGTCCAGGTTGGAACCTGTCAGGATATGAAAGGTGGGGATGGAGTCTAGTCTGGCCAGTTTTGTCTGGTGCCAAAGGTCATAGAGACTGATTTTTTGACATTCAGGAAGAGTTGGTTAGTGCTGAACCAGTGCTGGACATTGTTAAAATTCCTTTGAAAGCTTGTAGTCATTTCAGAAGGGGAGCTCCCAGAGGAGAACAACACAGTGTCATCTGCATACATGGGTATGCTAGCAGATGTGCAGATGACAGAGAGATCATTCAGGAAGATGGAAAAAAACAAGCCTTGGGGGACACCTGTGTTGACAGAGATGGGGGGGGAGGTGGAGTTGCTGACTCTCACAGATTGGATCCTGCCAGTGAGGTACAACAGGAACCAGTCAGTGGTGGTATCAGAGAGGCCATTCATAGCTTGAAGAGGGGAAGGGAATGGGAGACAATGTCAAAGGCTTTGGCCAGGTCAAAAAAAATGCCAGAGGTGATGCATCCCTGGTCCATCCCTGTGAGGATGGAGTCAGTGAGTGGGAGGAGGGAGGTGGTAGTGGAATGGGCTTTACAGAATCCAGACTGGAAAGGGGTGAAGAAAGAGGTGGAGTCAAGGAAGAGTGAGAGTTGCTCCAACTCCAGGTGTTCTTAAATCTTAGCCAGAATAGGGAGCAGGAATATAGGATGGAAACTGTTTGGACTGGGGGGGTTCCCTCCTTTGGGGATAGGGATCACGGTAGCCAACTTCCTAACCTTAGGTACTGTCACATGTGAGAAGGAGAGGTTCATAAAATAGAAAAGAGGGAGAGCAAAAGAGTAGGCAGAAAGCAGGAGAAGCTTAGGATCAAGCCCATCAGGGATTTTTCCTTTGCTGGGATTTAGAGCAAGTAAAGCTTTTAGGGTATCATCAGGGCAGATAGGTTTGATGATGAAGCACAAAGTGGTTGGGGATTGAGTATGGGTGGAGGGCTTTGGAGGGAAGAGGAGTGACAGGGAGGAGGTATGCAAGGAGAGAGGAGGCACAGGTAGTAAAGAAGTTATTGAACTCCTCAGTCATGGTGGGCAGGTCCTCAATTATCCGGGAGCCAATTTTTAGGACAGGAGAGGGGGTTGCGAAGGTGGACAAAATAAGGTGTGGATAACCTTCCATAATTTGGAAGGGTTGTTAATGTTATCTTGGAAGGAGGCATTGAAATAGTCTGCCTTGGCTAGGTGGATTGTGCGGGCACAGGCATTCTGGAGTGTGCGATAGCACTGCAGATCTTGTGGGGCACCTGAGGTCTTGTATGCAGCCCATGCTTGATCACGCACATGTTGACAGGCAATGAGTTTGGCGGAGACCCAGAGAAGGTTGCTATCCCGGACCCTTGCATTTCTTAGTGGGGCATGGTGGTCCCATACATATGAAAATTGCAGAAATTGCATGGTAAAGAAGGATAAGGCTGTGTCCACTGAGGGGACATTGGAGATGGGCAACCAGTCGATACTGGTCAGATCACTATGGATAGTGAGATGTCAAGGGAGCGGAAGGAGTGGATTTTAAGGATGATAGATGGGGACTATGTGCGGTGGATTGTGTGCACACAGTAGAACATGTGATGGCCACTGAGTACATCAGGGAGTACACCAAACTTTGTGACATGGTGGGGGTGGGAAGATGGAGTCCAGTCGATTAAGGTATGTTTTCCAGTTTTTGGATTTAGGCGTGTGGGGTCTTCTATTAATTACTTTAGGTTCAGGGAGGCTGTGTGAGTACAGATTTTGGACTACTTGCTGGTGAGCCAGTTTATGTTAAAATCGACAAGGAGGTACAATTCCCCAGGGGTGATGAGGCATGAGACGGTGAGAAGATGTTAGAAATAGAGGAGAGCTCAGAAGTAGAAAGGTTGGGACAGCAGTAGGCACTGCCAACATAGATGGGGAGGGAGGAGAGAAGAGATATTTTTATTAGTAGGAGCTCATAGGCTGAGGAGGGGGAGGAGGTGGCTAAGCAGACAGAATACTTGATGGGGGAGGAGATATACATAGCAACACCCCAGCTCTGGTCTTATGATCCTGGTGGAAGACAGAGTATCCAGGGATGGAGATAGCAGTGTCCGAGATTTTAGTACTGAGCCATGACTCTGAGATTATTAGAATAGAGGGTTTTAGTTGTGATATGAGTGGCTGAAGGAGGTCAGTTTTAGGGAGTAGATTTATAATATTTAAGTGGACTATGTCACAAACGTACTCCGAAGGTCAGGCCCTCTGCTCCCACAGTGCCAACCTCAAAGTGCAATAGTGTGAACAGGAGACAGACAGGGTAACCCTCCTGTTTGTTTTGGGTCCGAATCACCTACCAGCCTCGAGTCCTGGGGGTCAAATGTGAACCTTATGCTAGCACACCCAGTTAATAGGCTCAGATATGTACCCTCTTCGGGAATGCAGAGCAATCTTTCGCCCAGTGGCACCCAGCCAGGTTTCCAAAATGTACCCTTACGACTCACTATGAGACCTATGTATATTCTTACCTTTAGCAAGATTAGTAACACATTCAAGCCCTTAACAGCAGTCAGACTTAAACACTGGTTCATTATTCACATGAGAAAGAAAACTGAGAAGACACAGACAGTATTTCAAGGAAAATATTGTTTACTAAAAATTGTAAAATAGGTAAAATATCAAACACAGAACAAATATATCAATAACTTACAGTCACATAAAATAAATGGGAAGTTACAGAACACAAATACACATACAACAAATACTTAAAAGTTCTTGCCTAGCTAGATGTTACTATAAAGTGCCTCCTTAAGTCCAGAGAACTAAGTGTCTCTCATGAGTCCAGATTAAAAAGCAATGTTTTCCTCAGATGCTTGACCATTTCAAAATCCTTCTCCCCTCCCGTTTTGTGAGGTCACAGTTAGATCCTCCAGTAACTTTAACTTCTTAGCATTAATATCCACAAGGATGTTTGCTATTACTGTGAAAATCAGCAACTAGCAATTTCCCAAAATATGAGTCTCTTTGGTCAAAACATACCCTTTGATATTTCATAACCCCAATTGGCTGTGGCGAAAAAGCGTAACCCAGCAATTATGTAAAATAAAATATGGAGTGGTGTGTGTAAACTCGAATTTTACACACACCTTCGGGGTTGGATGCCTGGATAAACCCCTTGAGCTTCGCTCTTGGGATTTATATGCCATCCAACCCCTCGGGTGTGTGTAAAATCTCGTTACACACACCACCCCATACTTTATTCTCTATATTATACAGTAGAACAATAAGCAGGTTGTAGAACATCACAAACTATACTTAATCCCTTTGGAAAATTGGATGTAACGAGATGGGGGGGGGGAACCAGGGTTGGGCTCAATGTCTCCAGATGTGAGAAGAGGAAGTAGTATTGGCAATCTGGATACCATAGCTGACCATTTCTTTATCCAGGGATGAGGACAGCTGGTAGTTGGGGTGGAGTCAATTTTCCAATTGCAGCTCAGTGTAAGGGTCTGTATGGTAGCCAAGTGGAGCCCCATTCCATAGAGGAAACCAGCAGTAGGGCACCAGGGTGAGTGTAGGCTGCTGGGCTGATATGAGGAGGCAAAGGCTGAGGAAATCAAGGGAAGGCAGGTAGGTGCTGGGAGTGGGAGAGCGGGTTGTGAGGAGGGAGGAAGGGTAGTAGGAATGATGAGATGGGGAACATAGGCAAGAAAGAGGAGCAGCATGATAGTGGTGTGATAAAGGAAAATAGGTAAACACAGGGAGACAGCAGAGTTATTAAGCTGAGAGGGGTAAGGGAAGGAGGTGGCAGAGTGTCACAAACTATACTTAATCCCTTTGGAAAATTGGATGTAACGAGATGGGGGGACCAGGGTTGGGCTCAACGTCTCCAGATGTGAGAAGAGGAAGTAGTATTAGCAATCTGGATACCATAGCTGACCATTTCTTTATCCAGGGATGAGGACAGCTGGTAGCTGGGGTGGAGTCAATTTTCCAATTGCAGCTCAGTGTAAGGGTTTGTATGGTAGCCAAGTGGAGCCCCATTCCATAGAGGAAACCAGCAGTAGGGCACCAGGATGAGTGTAGCTGGCTGGGCTGATATGAGGAGGCAAGGGTAGAGGAGATCAAGGGAGGGCAGGTAGGTGCTGGTAGAGGGAGATCAGGTTGTGAGGAGGGAGGAAGGGAAGTAGGAATGATGAGGAGGGGAACACAGGCAAGAAAGAGGAGCAGCATGATAGTGGTGTGATAAAGGAAAACAGGTAAACATGGGGGACAGCAGAGTCATTAAGCTGAGAGGGGTAAGGGAAGGAGGGAGTTAAAGAATATAACCAGAAGAGTGGAAGGGTGAGTCAGGTGTTTCAAGAAGGGTGGTGGTAGAGGAAGAAGAAGCTAATTTAATTAATTCCCTTCCTCCTGAGATTGCGATGACTGCAACCCTGGGATCATTTAAGTGGAAGCTGTGTCAATTCCTATTTTCCAGAGCATCTTGTGACTGCTATACCTAATCTTTGCAGACAGCTAAATGCACTGGGACCTCCCTCTTTTACCATTCGCCCTTGTATAGCTCTGCCCTGTTGCTGCACTATTATACATATAGCATTTCCTTCCTTCATCCCTTTCTCATCCCCATCCCTGTCCTTTCAGCCTACCTCATCCTCCCTTCCTCTAGCCCTCCACTCTCACTCCCCCAACCCCTTTGTTTCCTCACCTTGTTCTCTCCCTCTACCCCCTCCCCCCCCCGTGGGTCTTTCCCTACATAAGCTACATTGTGGCAGCTCCCTCCTTGCTCTTATTTTGCTCCTTCCACCCCTCCAATTCACCCCCTAGCCTTCTCTCCTTGTAGTTCTGTCCACCCCTCTTGGACAAGGCCACTGGCTGCACTTGACACAATATTTATCTTGCCATATTGTTCTTTTGTTTATGTAATTACTTTCCTCATGTTGTACTACTTACTGAAATGATTATAATTTGTTATTCTTGCGACTTGAGGTAGAACCTCTGTAAAAGAGCCCTTGGCTCAAAGGTCTTTACGATTTGTTAAATAAATAAATAAAATAAATGGGTTATAAGAGGAGGGGGTGGTGTTGTTTCTTTAAGTGTAGAGGTTAAAACCTGGTTGCTTCAGCAGCAGCCCTGTCATGTGATAGGTGAGCGGGTCTCACAGGACAGGAAAGTGTATTTAAAGAAGGACGGGGGAGGAGGCAGGTGAAATGTTTCCCAAAATAAATTCTCCCGTAAGAAGCAGGTGCTGCAGAAAGTCAAAGTCCTTGGGCTAGCTAGTCTAGCCAATCATGTGGTGCTGCAAGAATGCTGAGGCCAATCGCAGTTAGCACCAGGAGCCAACCACCAAAATTGAAGAGCGGAGATCCAAGGGGTCCATATCTGGTTTCAGTCTTGTGGCTGTAGGCAGGGGTGGGCGGTGGTGAATAGACCCAAGCACCGCACTGCCTGGATGGTTGGCTCAGTCGGGGGCTCTAGATGTCTGAGGGAAAAGAGAGAGAGGTAGGGATTAATTTAAAAGACAAGTTTTGGGGATGGGGGAGGCAGAGGCCAGACAGAAAACACCAGGGGCCAGAGGCAGCAGTAGTGGGGGGAGGCTGAGGTGGGAAGCAGTGGGAGATCAGAGGCAGGGGGAAAAACAAGAAGATTAAGTGGTGTGCTGCAGATTTTAACAAAAGCCTACCAGTTAACAGTAGGGGAGCAGGTCAGCATCAAGCGGCAAGTGTGATAATTATACAGAGGAAAAAAGAAAGAAACAGTTTACTCTCTTAGCAACTCACACTTTAAACATTTATCATTTCTACAAGTTCTAGTTTTAAAATTGTAATTAAATACTTGCTCTTGTATAATGCATCAGGCTGGGACACGAACTTGTTTCTGGAACTAGCTGTTGAAGTACTGAATGCAAGAATAGATATAAGGTTTCTACTGCCTGTAAAGGATCCTTGGCCATTAGGCCTGGCACTTGCTATCAAGGCAAGAAGCACTGTAAAGCCACATCATGCACCCTGGCAACTGGAACAAGGGTATTATCCTGGCTACGATCTACATTCTGGCTCAACTAGGGACTGATACCTCAGCCAGTACGCCTACTGCCCCTTACTCTATACCCGTGGGGGTCGGAGAGTGATATGGCAAGGCACTTTATGCCCTTTCTCCAAGGTTTAACATCCTTCTCCTAGTGGCCCATGAATTCCCTAGGAAAGGGGTCCTCTACAGAGTCCTTCTCTGCACTAGGAGCCCAACCCCATGTCAGGTTACGCTGGCTCTACCTCCTCCAACCCTCACTCTCCTTAACTCACTAGCTGCCCTACTCCTACTGGCGGGGGACATCCAACCTAACCCAGACCCAGGGACAACTAATGTCTCTATCTCCTCCCCCATGGATAAGGCTTGGGATGGAGCTAAGGGTCTGAGGCTGGTGCACATGAACATCTGCAGCCTGAGACCGAAGATCCCGGAGGTACAAGCATGGCTGGCAGTATACAAACCTGATTTACTAGCGGTCTCTGAGACCTGGCTAAAACCCCACATTCTGGATCACGAGGTAGCAATCTCCGGTTACGTCCTTTTCAGAAAGGACAGACCTTCGAAAAGAGGGGATGGAGTGCTTATATACGTTAAGGACACTATTACTTCCTCCTTAGTCAGGCTGCCCCTGGACACGGCCCAGGACTCTGAAGCAATCTTCTTACGGCTCACAATAGGAGGGGCTAAACACCTCACAATAGGCTGCGTATACAGCCCCCCAACCAATGCCCTCAGCTCTTTGGATATGCTCCTGAAGAGCCCTGTGGTGGACACTGCATCTGAGATTATCCTATTGGGTGACTTCAATTTAAACTGGGCACTAGAGGTGAAGTCTGCCATAAACAGAGTTTTACACGACTCCCACCTCGCTCAAATTATTTCTCTACCGACCAGAATGAACCACAAATCAGGTAGACACTCTATATTAGATCGGGTCCTGACCTCATCCCCAAGTAATGTAAAGTTGGCTGGGATCCTGGCAGATGCCTTGAGCGACCACTCACCGATATTTGCCATATGGAAGAATAATGGGATTAAAGTCCCGCCTCGAACGCTAACTACTAGGGACTACTCCAACTTCCATCCTGACCAGTTCATAGGCTACCTAAATGGCACTTACTGGAATGCCATAAGACACCTACCCAACCTGGAGGAAGCTATAAAATTTTTCCAAACCACCCTAACTGGAATCACCAACCTTGTAGCCCCTATGAAAACCCATAGGGTTAAGGGTAGCTGCTATAAGTGGATCTCACCCCACCTAAAAGCCCTGATGTCTACCCGGGACAAAGCATGGAAAAAGTTCAGAAAACAAAGTTTCCTGTGGACTTAGCCTGCTACAGGGCCCTCAGAAACCAAAGAGGCCATAAAGAAAGCTAAGAAAGAATATATCACCAATCTCCAAAAAACTAACCTGGGAAACCCCAGGTTCTTCTGGTCACACATTAACGAACTCCTAAAAGGACATAATAAATCAACAACCGGCCCTATCCTGGTGAACGGGCAAGTACTTGATGAGGGGCCACTCATCGCAGAGGCCCTAAACGGTTACTTCACGAACCTGGAAGCGTACAAGGTGGGACCCATAGTTAACAGGAATGAGCCTATCGAGCACCTGCCCCGAGAACTAGACCGCCCTCAGTTTCATCTGCAGCTGGTTAAGGTAAAGGAGGTTCTGCTCATCCTTAAATCCCTGCAGTCGAGAGGCACTGGAGGCTCTGACGGGATCCAGACAAGAATCCTTAAGGAGGGTGCCCCAGCACTAGTGAAGCCACTAGCCTGGCTGATAAACCGGTCCATATTGGAGGGGTCGGTCCTTGAGCCATGGAAGCAGGCCCTAGTGATTTCCATTCACAAGGGAGGGTCTACCGAGCCTATAGGGAACTACAGGCCTATCTCCTTGCTGTGCGCTATAGCGAAAATACAAGAGAAGCAAGTCTACTCCCAACTACGCGAATACCTGGAAACACACCAGGTAATCTCCTCGTCTCAGCACGGCTTCAGAGCTAAGCATGGGACAGATACTGCATTAACCAAATTCTTGGCAGAAATCCTGTGTAATAATGACTCAGGGGTCAGCACAGGCGTGGTCTTCATTGACCTCTCTAAAGCGTTTGACTTGGTAAACCACAGTCTCCTCTTGCATAAAATGTGCTCTCTTGGCCTGGACACCCATGCACTAGGATGGTTTGCGAGTTACCTCACTGGACGTACCCAGAGGATCAAGTGGAAGGACAATGTCTCCCAGATTGCACTGCACAAGAAGGGGTACCACAGGGGTCTATACTCGGCCCCTTCTCTTCATTCTGTTCATAAATGATCTGCACTTGCACTGTGGGACAGCAGCGTCATCCATCGCGGACGATGCTGTCATTTACCGAGCCTCCCTAATGTAAAAGAACTGGAGAATGCCCTTCAAGAGGACATCCTTCAGATGGAGGATTGGCTCACTTTGAACAAAATGGTATTAAACACCAGCAAAACTAAGGCGATGCTGTTCGGGCCCAGATCCCTGGGAACTGAGCGGTCGATGCTCCTTCAGCTGCAGTCCAGAGAGGGAGATAAACTCGAGGTGGTTACCTCCACTAAATACCTTGGTCTAACCCTTGACCAAGGCTTCACTCTAAAAAATCATGTTGACCAACTCACCAAAGCCATCCATGTCAAACTCGGTATCCTCTATAGAATAAAGGACCAGATTATCCCTGAAGCCAGGGTAGCCATCGCAACTAGTGTCCTACTCCCCAAGTTCACCTACGTGGCCCCGGTTCTCCAAGGTGTGGCCTCTACAGAACTAGGCAGGCTCCAGACCTTATACAACAAGATTGTCCAATTTGCCACATTGTCCCACCCTAGGACTCACCACTGCGAGGCCCAAGCTAGGCTCAGGTGGCCGTCATTGGAAGCTCACCTCATCTACCCGACTCTCTGCCTCACATTTAAGCTACTGGGCCCCTCACCTCCCCCCTAGCCTCAAAGGGCTAGTCAGGGTTAAATCCAATCAGAGGAGTCTCCATACCTCAGGCCAAACTCTTCTCATGGTTCCCAAAACAAGGACTAAAGCTGGGTCCAGGTCCTTTGCGTTCACAGCCCCTTCCAACTGGAACAACCTCCCACTGGAGGTACGGGAGGCAGGGTCTGGCCCCTGCTTCTGGTCTAAACTCAAAGCACACCTGCTCAACAGGAGTAATTGCCAATGCCTTAGGACCTGACCTTACGTCTCTGCCCCTCCCTCATAGGAAGGTGAGCTTTATTGTAACCACATACCTCCATCCCTCTAAGCCCTAAGGAAGGTATCTTGTTTCTCTTGCAACTACTAGCCATTATCTCGTGCACTCCCTAGATCTACTTGATATGTGCATGTAAAATGTTTTCTATTTATCTAACTCTATATGTCCCACTGACTGTATGTTCCCCCACCACCTATCTGATTGTAACCCTATGAAGTCTTTCACTGTCAACCATTCTGTTATTTAACAATTTTGTACTGTTCTGCTTACCTGTATGTTATTTTTTACCCCCGGGTCGCCCCTGAAAAAGGGACCTCCGGGGCCCAGTGGGCCTACCCGTTCAACAAAATGCAATAAATAAATAAATACGGTTCAGCTCTGAGAGTCATAAGGAACTAATGAAGAGCAGTAAAATTAACTGGCTGACTAAGAACATTGCAAACTAGCAGACTATAAACAAAAATTAAACATGACAATTTCTCCAAAATAAATTCTCCTGTAAGCAACAGGCGCTGCAGAAAGTCAAAATCCTTGGTACTAGCTAGTCTAGCCAATCAGGTAGTGCTGGAAGAATGCTGCAGCCAATCGCAGCCAGCACTGGGAGGCAAACTCCAAAACTGAAGAGCGGAGATCCAAAGGGTCTGTACCTGGTTTCATTCTTGCTGCTCTAGGCAGGGGCGGGTGGCGGTGAATAGACCCAAGCGCCACACCACCTGGATGTTTGGCCCCATCAGGGGCTCTGGATGTCTGAAGGAAAAGAGCGAAGTAGGGAATAATTTATTTTTATTTATTAGAAAAGTTGGATTTACGGCCTTTGAGTCATGGACTCATTTACAAAGGCATCTCGTCGTGGGGGGGTAGACAGAGTTATAAAGTATGGTTATTGAGAACAGTACAGGTGCAGAACATTAAACATGGAGTACACATAGATTACATAATAATGTTACTTATAATAGGTTACAGTCATATACAAGGTATTTATTTATTTATTTATTGAAATGGTTTCACCAGGAAAGGCACACTGAGCAACAAGATGCTCATCTCCCGGTGCGACCTGGGGGAAGGGGATACAAGGGGGTTGGATAACACACAGATTATCAACTGAGCAAATAACAGAGGCAGATAGCAGCATATGGATACAATTGCATTAAACTACAAGCAGCAACGCATGGAGTACATTGGATATTGTATGGAGCATATAGCAATTACCTGACATATAGCAGCAATACAAGGGACAATTTAGCACACAGTAATATGCAAGTATAAGCAACAGGAGACACAGAACACATGATGGTGCAGGACACAAAAGCATAGAACAAAAGTGCATAGGTTGGGGCTATATGCCAGTATTTGTAACAAAGCTAAGGCCACTGGTCGGGCAGTGGGGAGGGGAGCAATTCGAGCATGGCCGAATCAGGTACAGGAGCAATTGGTGGTAAGGAAGTTAGCTAAGGCAGTAGAAAGAGAGTGGACAGAGGAGGAATGCCGAATTTGATGTGGGAGATCATTCCATAGCTTGGGTTACTGGTGTGAGAAGGCTACTTGCCCGGCAGTAGTCTTCTACCTAGGGATTTATAGTTGGCGGTAGTCACAGGATCTAAGATAATGGGCGGGGGAGGGGGCAGCTGAGAGCACGGAGGAGAGGTAGGAAGGGATGGTGCCAAGCCATAGGTTAGATACATATTTAGCACGGTGTGAAATGTGGTGGTTTCCGATGGATGGCAGTGCCAGGGAATGGTAAAGGTCGCAGTGGTGGGTAAAGGGTGAGGCATTGAGAGCAAAGCTGCAGAAGGCATTAAAAAGTGTGTCCAGCTTAGTTAGGGTGGACTTAGGGGCTGCACCGTAAACAATGCCACAGTAATCAAAGGTGGGAAGTATCATCTTCTAGACCAGTTCATGTCGGACAGGGGGAGGGAGGCTACTGTGATTCCTATGAAGTGCACCAAGCATGGGGCATAGTTTTTTTGAAACAGCATCGATGTGGTCTGAGAAGGAAAGATGGCAGTCGAGCCATACCCCCAAGTAACGGGATGAGGAGACATCTTCGAGTTTCCGACCATTCAGGGTGTGGAAATAGGGAAGGGATGGGAGTCTGGACAGGTGTTGTCGTGTGCCAAAAGTCATTGTGACAGTTTTTTTTTACATTTAGGGAAAGCTGGTGAGGTTAGTTTGTACCACTTCAGGGTCGGAGCCTGAGGAGAAGAGTACAGTGTCATCTGCATACATGTGGATTGACATAGTAGAGCAGATGAGCTGTAAGTCATTTAGGAATATAGAGAACAGTATGGGTCCCAGAACCGACCCCTGGGGGACACCGGTAGTTAAGGGAACGGGGAAGGAGATAGCATTTGTGACTCTAACGGACTGGTTACCCAAGGTACCCGAGGGTTAGCTGAGTATTGGGGGCAGGGGAAGGCAGAGGACAGACAGAAAACACTAGGGGACTGGAGGCAGCAGTAATAGATAAAACAAGCATTTGTCAATGCCGAATGTTGGCTTGCTGGCATTGGCATTGGTAGTGCAGGAGTTAGACAGATGCATCATAGGAATGGCAGTGAAGTATTGAAGTGATGCCAACCCACCCCCACCCTGCAGAGAGTGACAAGCATTAGGGTGTCCCTTTGGGTGTTTGGTAGTGCAGTGCGGGAAAACATGTTGGGCAGGATGTGAGAAATGACAGCTGCACAGTTCATAAGGAGGTGGAAAAAATGCCATTGTTGAAAATGTGGCATGTAAATATACCAAATTTGCGAAGCTACTAGATTAATGTGGGAAAATATACAATGCACGCTTGCAACACTGTCATTTATAGGTTCGGCACAAATTTTCAACATAGGCATTTTAGCACCTCTGCTCATGTACAGTGTTACTGTTAGTTCCTAAAAGTGTCCCAAGAAGTGATTTCGCACAGTGACCACGCTATTCTGCGCCGGAAGTGCGAAAACACATTTTGGGCACGATATGTCAAATGACGGCTGTACTGTTCATCAAAAGGTGTGGAAAAATGGCAATGGTGAAAATCCAGACTGAAGATATCACAAATGCACGACGGTACGAGGGTGCGTGCAATCTGCCAATGCATGCTCGTAACACAGTTATTTTATGGAGTATCATCACCAAATTTTCAACATAGGCATTTTAGGTCCTCTGCTCATGAACTGTGTCACTGTCATTTTCAGAATCTGGCCCAAACACTGATTTCCTACAGCGACTGCGCTATTGTGTGCCGGAAGTGCGGAAACACATTTCGGGCAGGATGTGGAAAATGACAGCTATACTGTTCACAAGGAGGTGTACAAAAATGACAATGCTGAAAATCCAGCAATAAAATATTGTGAATGCGCGAATTACGAGCCTGCATAGCAACTGCGCAATGCACGCTCGTAAAACAGGCATTTGTTGGATTTTTTCCACCAAATTTTGAACTTAGGCTTTTTAAGAGGACACCTCATGAACACCACCACTGTCATTTCGTTACTGGGCCCCGAAAGGTGATTTCGCGCAGTGACTGCGAAATCAACTTTCGAGGCTGATAAATGCCATGACAGTGACAGAATTCATGAGGAGGGGCCCCAAAAACCCCATGTTGAAAATTTGGTGCAAAAAGTCCAAGAAATGGCTGAGATATGCAACAAAGTTGAAAAAACCCTATTCACTCCATTATACAGCTTACCGGCATTTCCTCAGTTCACAGTCGGCTTTGAAGAGTGAAGACGTGTTCCCAGTCCACTGAAGATCGCGTGCCAGACTCAGAGGTAGTATGGGGTGGGGGTGAGGGGAGGCAGGGTGCGCAGTGGGTGGGTGCAGGTGGGGGGGGAAGGCGGACCTATACTATGAGGGACCGTTTTCGTATTCTAGGTACAGAAAATGTCACAGGACAGTTTTGGCATGCTGGGGTGGGCTCCCAGCGTGCCACCTAAAGTGGGTTGGGGGTTAGTAGCCGATGGGGATTGGGCATCCTCGCCGCACACAACACGGGGGTTAATGCCTCCGAGGCACGCTGCACCGCAAACAAAGGCGCTGGGACTGTTTTGGCACACTGGGGTGGGCTCCAGTGTGCCACCTAAGTAGATTTGGCGGGTCACTAGCCAACAGGGGATTAGGAACCCTCGTCGGCACACAACACGGGGGTAATACCGCCGAGGGTGGGCACCCCCACCGGCAAACAAATTGGGGACAGCGAGACGAGGGATTGGGCACCCCTCGGCATTCAACAGTTTGGGGTGATGCCAACGGGAGTGGGCTCTCAGTCGGCGTGTCACACAAGGGGGGGGTACGAGCTTCCACCTACCACGCGCGTAAGCCGGGCGCCTATGTTAATTGAAATGTTTCACTTGGAAAGGCACGTATGGGAGGCGTGTCTTTATGCCACTGCATGACGAGCTTGTCTCTGATTGCAGCAGCACTTTGTTTACAAGTTATGTCCACTTTACATAATGTTGGTGTCAGCGCTAGCATGCTGGCTTATTGGGGAATGAGGGACGCACCTACTGATGCGTGCTCTGCATTTGCCCAACAGCAGCCGGGCCTCCAAATCTCCACTCTCCCAATATGTTGACCTGTGCACAAGCGCGGCAAGCCAACATAAAAAGGCTGAGGTGGGAAGCAGCAGGGGTCGGAGGCAGGGAGGGAAAAACCAAAAGATTAAGTGGTGGGCTTAGGGTTTCAACAAAAGCCTACCAGTTAACAGTAGGGGTGCAGGGCAGGTCAGAGCTAAGTGGCAAGTGTGATAATTATACAGAGGAAAAAAAGAAACAGTTTACTCTCTTAGCAACTCACACTTTAAACATTTAGCATTTCCACAAGTTCTAGTTTTTTAAATTGTAATTAAATTCAGTTCGACTCTGAGATCCATAAGGAACTAGCAGAGAGCAGTAAAATTAATTATACAATGGGAGTTGACACATAACACATGCGATAAAAATTCAGATCACCACTGCAAACAGAAGCGCTAGTCATCTCTCACCTGAATTCCACACTGACATCAGCCTTCCACCTTACACAGCACTGGCTTGAAGCTCATCGCCTTATACTCAATGCTAGCAAAACCAAGGCCATGCTCTTTGGATCAAATCATAAGCTTAGAGCCTGCACATCTCCACTGACAATTCCTGATATCAATGGATCCACCCTTGAGATTTTAAGTTCTTTCCACTATCTTGGGATACAGCTTGACCAAAATCTTGATCTGAAGCAGCATATCCAGGAGTCATGTAAGAATGTCAACTGTAAGCTGGGTGCTGCCTACAGGACGAACTTTATGCTCGCACCCACCGTCAAACTTGCTATTGCCAGGGGTATCCTATTACCCATTCTGTCTTATTGTGCACCTATCCTCACCATGGCAAATAAAACCGTTCTACAGAAATAGGACACCACCTACAATAATGTCTGTAGATATGCAGCTAAAGCACCACGTCTGACGCATGATTGCCAACTTTACAAAGGGTTAGGTTGGCTATCCCCTTCCTCCACGAGGCTATACTACCTTTGCAGCCTATCAGACTCCATAATCAGAGTGTCGAAACCTGCCACATTGTCTGATCTACTCCAACCTGTAATACCATCGCTTGACCTGAGGTCGTCAGACAAGTCTTTTTTATCAGTTCCCCACTGCCAGAGCTCCAAGGGTGCTGGTGCCTTCAGGTGCGCTGCCCCTCTCGCCTGGAACTTGCTGCCTATGGATCTGAGAAGTGCTCCATCACACCTAGCCTTCAAGTGGGGACTTCGCTCGTACCTCTACTCTATGGACCATTGCACTTGTTTTGATCCCACTTAAGCTTTGTAACCTGTCTAAATCAATCCTCCCTTGCCGTATACTCAATAGCCTACCTCCCCTTGATTGCTCTGTCACCTGGTTTGTCTGATTGCACTTTAATTGAACTGTCTACAAGACTGCCTGCACTTACAATGTAATGCTTACAAACCTCTCATATGGACACTCTATTCCAATCATGATTGCTGCCTAATTGCCTTAACGTTGTAATATGTATATTATTCTGACCTTTTATACTGCATATCTAACATTGTTTATTCTCTTCTGACTTTGTGTATAATTATGACATAATCCTTCTTTTGTTTTATCCTTCGTCAGTTCTACTGTGTAGTACTAAATTATAAGATGTATCTAATTGTTAATGGGTCCTGGTCCCTCTTGCTTCCCTCTCCCTCCCTCCTCCCTCAGTCCTACCTGGTCTCAGTTCCGTACCCCTTTTGCACCTTTCCCTTAGCCGTATTATCTAGCCACTTTTGCCCCGTGTCGTCTCTATGCACAGCGAGTTCCAGTTCCATAGCCCCAGGTCCTTTCAGCGCCTTTTAACGCAAAAGCCGTAACTAGCCATACTTTACCGCATGAGTCCCTGAGCCCAGCCAAGTTTTAGGTCCACAGCCCCGGGTCTTCTTAGTGCCTTTTCCCGCTAAAGCCGTAATCGCACCGCTTCTCACCGTACGTGCCGTCAGCCTAGCCACCTCTCCTGATCCAGCTCCGTTGCTATTGGATCCCTTTGTGCCTTCCCACTAAATGCTGCACCTTGCAATTGTGTCCCTCAGCTCCTCCTTGCCCCTTACCCTCTGGTTTCATCCTCTTGCTTTTCTGCAACACTCTTCCCCCCTACCGTACTTTGCCGTATGTGTCTCTGTGCCCAGCCGAGTTCTAGCTCCATAGCCCCAGGTCCTTTGAGCGCCTTTTCCTGCATAAGCCGTAACTAGCCGTACCTCGCCGCAGGAGTCCCTGAGGCCCAGCGGTTTTAGTTCCACAGCCCTGGGTCTTCTTGTAGTGCCTTTCCCGCTAAAGCCGTAATTACGCCGCTCCTTGCCGTACGTGCTTTCAGCCTAGCCGCCTCTCCTGATCCGGCTCCATTGCTAGTGGATCCCTTTGTGCCTCCCCACTAAATGCTGCACTTTGAAACTGTGTCCCTCAGCGCCTCCTTGCCCCTTACCCTCTGGTTTCATCCTCTTGCTTTTCTGTAACACTCTTCCCCCCTACTTGCCGTTCATCCCCTTCCCCGCTCTGCCGTCCCTTGGTTCCGCGAGCCCAGCTGTGTATCCCTGCCCAGCACTGCAAGGCTGTTAGCTGCTATCTTCCGTCCTTTAGATCATTGCCCTTCACCTCTCATTAGCTTCACACCCTTCCTTGTCATCCTAAAATCCCCCTTACCTTCCCTTTCCTCTCTCTCTCCCCCTAAATGTGATCTCCCGCCAGTACCCTCTGCCCTCTGCCCATTGAAACTGTATGCCTGCCTTTGAAAATCGTATGTCTGTACTTGTACCACTGTACCTTTGCCTGCATTATGTTAACTAAAGTGACCTATTTTGTACTGTAATTGTGTCTCCCGGGTCGTGCCTGAAAATAGTCACCTGTTGGCTAGTGCACCTACCCGGTTAACAAAAACTAAATAAATAAATAAAATGACGTGTACACAGTGGAAAAAACAGCAGGTTACATAGATACATACATAGATACATAGACAGTGTCGGCAGATAAGGGCCCATGGCCCAACCAGTCTGCCCATTTAAGTTTGTAAGTTCAGTTTATGTTTTCCAGGAAGTCTGTTGCCCCTTACCCCTGACCTCCAGAATTCCTTTATGTCTATCCCATGCATTCTTAAATCCCGTGATTGTTTCAGCCCCCACCACTTCCTCTGGCAGGGTGTTCCACTTGTCCACCACCCGTTCTGTGAAGAAATTCTTCCTCACGTTTCCTCTGAATCGTCCTCCCTCCAACTTCATCCCATGCCCTCTAGTCCTGGAACATCTTTTTCGCTTAAAAATAGCTTAAAAATAGGTTATCATAACTCTCTCTACATATCTGCTGTTATCAGCACTGTGTACATGTCATCAGATCAACACTGCCTAACTACATTCTAGATCTCCCCCGTAGCCTGCTCTGCTTCATTCTAAAAAAAAAAAAATCGAACTGCACCAACTTTGTATACTAAAGTGCATAACAATAAAACAAGTCAAGATGCTCCGATGTTGTACCAAGCACCTACACAAATAAATAACCCGCTGTATAATAATTGTAACACCAAAATGACACCAAAAGCCAAATGAAGGTTATAGAAACCACTTTAAATAAAATCACTTTACCTCACGTATTATAATGCGACAATACCAACCCACAAGCACCACACAATGAATGGCATTGAAGAGAACACCAGTAAAAAGAAGCTCCACACCCCAGTAGCCACATGGAAACCCCCCCAACCTACAAAAACACAAAAAGATAGAAAAATTAACTTTAAAATCCCAAAACACAAATGATAACAGCGTACCTGATGCACTGACTGAAACCCGGAAGAACCCAACCCCGCCCACATGTCAAAGCAACTAACCTCAAGAAACCACATAAATATCAACCAGTCACCAAAAATGAACCCACATAAACAACTAATCACTACATTAGAGAACACAGCCCATTCGTACAAACAGTGGAACAGCACCCAAATAAAAATAAACACCAGAAAAGACAGGTAAAAAAACTAAAGAACAAAAACCATAACCTAAGAAAAGAGATAACAAGGGGTCAACCCCTATTGTATAAAATGGAAATGTGATGGGCAGTCATACGATAGTGGATATATCAACACTCGTGGTAAGTGAGCTCGGGGATAACTCTGAGCTCACTTGCCACTCGTGCTGATACATCCGTTATCGTATGACTGCCCATCACGTATCCCCTTACTAGCTGACTAAGAACAGTGAAAACTAGCAGACCCTAAACAAAAATTAAACATGAAAATGTTCCCAAAATGAATTCTCCCGTAAGCAGCAGGCTCCACAGAAAGTCAAAGTCCTTGGGCTAGCTAGTCTAGCCAATTAGGGGGTGCTGGAAGAATGCTGCAGCCAATCGCAACTAGCACCGGGAGGCAACTGCCAAAATTGAAGAGCGGAGATCCAAGGGGTCTGTATCTGTTTCAGTCTGTTTCAGTCTTGCGGCTGTAGGCAGGGGTGGGTGGTGGCGAATAGAACCAAGGGCCATACCACCTAGATGGTTGGCCAGATCAGGGGCTCTGGATGTCTGGTTTCAGTCTTGTGGCCATAGGCAGGGGCGGGTGGCAGTGAATAGACCCAAGCACCGAACCACCTGGGCGGTTGGCCTGATCAGGGGCTCTGGATGTCTGGTTTTAGTCTTGTGACTGTAGGCAGGGGCGAGCAGTGGCGAATAGACTAAAGCACTGCACCACTTGGATGGTTGGCATGATCAGGGGCTCTGGATGTAGGATTTCAATCTTGTGGCTGTAGGCAGGGGCGGGTGGTGGCAAACAGACTCAAGCACTGCACTGCCTGGACAGTTGGCCAGATCAGGGGCTCTGCATGTCTGGTTTCAGTCTTGTGGCTGTAGGAAGGGGTGGGCAGCGGTGAATAGACCCAAGCACCACACTGCCTGGATGGTTTGCCCAATCAGGGGCTCTGGATGTCTGGTGTCAGTCTTGCGGCTCTAAGCTGGGGTGGGTGGCGGCGAATAGACCAAGCACCACACTGCCTGGACGGTTTGCCCGATAAGGGGCTCTAGATGTCTGAGATATTTATGTCTTTGATAACGAGGTGAGCACAGTAGTTGCAAGCCCATTTACAGGGGCAACCTAGAACACCAGCAAAAAACATAGACACATAGAATATGACCATAGAAAAAAGCCTACTGGTTCATCCTCTGCTTAGCTCTGCCTATTACCCATACTGTGGCCCAAGTGACAATCTTCTTCCCTTCTAAGCTCTGCCTTTATACCTTCACCTGCCTTTCTCAGGCCCATGTGCCTATCCTACATGTCTTTGATTCCCCTCACTGTTTTGGCAGGCCTTTCCATCTGCTCACCGCTCTTTCTGTGAAAAAGTGCTTACAGACATCCTTCTTGACCCCCCCAGCCAGTTTTAGCAGATTCCCCCTTGTGTTTGTACTTGGAGTGAAGACTGAGGTATTAGTGGTGGGATCTAGTCGCCTTGGGTTGAAGAGGCAATCTGGTCAGGTCTCTGGGCTAATGCTCAGTTGCTTACCCTAGCCGGAGTAAGGAATCTGGACATTGCACTGGACTAGGGCCTGACACTTAAATCCTAGGTGATGGCTGCAGTCCAGAATGCATATTATCACCTAAGAAACATCACCCAGATAAAACATCTGGTTCCCCCAAGCAATCTCCCGGTTTTATGTGATAACGGCAAGTCTTAAACTCCGACGATCACAAACACCGAAGAAAAAAGACCCTGACTTTAAAAGGGCGACTGATATTACAACAATCACTGCAAATTGCGATGGTCACTTACTGCATCAGAAACAATAGAAATAAGTATCTATATGTGGAGGGCTACCTCCCTCCACACCCCTGAAACTTAAAATAATCAACTCCATGGGGGAGGGGGGTCGGGAAAGTTAACCATTCAAAAAAAAGGAAAAAACATTTTTCCCCAAGAATCAGACCTGAACCTGGGTCTGCTGGCTTCGCAGGTGGTGGCTTACACTACTACGCTAAATGGCCAGTTTGTCAAGGCTTGGCTAAACAATGTCCTATATCCTGCTGTAGTGAGTGTAGCTCCCTGCTACACTCTCTCTACAGGATACTGTATATCGGTGCCCCTGCCACTAACTCTCAGTACGAGCGGTATTATTGAGTCACTCATATTGAGCCACTCAATAATACTCGCTTACATCATTGTATACCAATCTGCCATCACTGGTTCACCTCTTCGTGACTTCAAGGCTGGATTACTGCAATGCTCTCTACCTGAGGCTGTCAGGGGTTGAGCTTCATCACCTGCAGCTAGTGACCAGTCTTCCAAGATCCTGTCATATCACACCTGTGCTGTGCTCTCTGCACTGACTGCCAATTAGGCAGTGGATCACCTTCAAGGTCGGTTTGCTGACCTATGAAGCCCTCCACATCCAGAGGTCTGGGTACCTGCAAGATTTCCTGTGTCCTCACTATTCTGCCCGTCCCCTCTGCTCTTCTGATGAGAGGTTTCTGGAGACCCCCAGGGTGTGTCTTAAAACATTGGGCACCCGGTCTTTTTCGTTCAGTGCCCACCAGCCTATGGAACTCCCTTCCTTGGTACATATGGGAAGCTCAATCCTTGGAAATTTTTAAAAGGGATTTAAAAATGTTCTTATTCAAGCAGATGTCTGATGACTCCCTGAGGAAAACCATTCTATTGGTTGAAGCTCTGGGGAGAAAATCTGATTGTAGGTTTGCCACATTGTAGGAGCAACACGCTTTGTCAAAGTTGAAACCCTTTAAAAATAAAACCTTGGATTGAATTAATACTGCTTCGGGTTTCAATTGCACTTGGAGTAACATAGAAACATAGAAACATAGAATTTGACGGCAAATAAGGACTGCTTGGCCCACCCAGTCTGCCCATTTCCCTGCCTACTGGATAAGCTGCAGATCCTAGTTAACCAGCAGCCTACTTCTTTCTACCCCCACCCCCTAGAATTGCCTTATGACTGTCCCATGCATGCTTGAATTCCACCACTGTTTTTGACTCCTGACCTCCTCGGAAGGCTGTACCATGCATCCACAACCCTCTCTGTGAAAAAATACTTCCTTAAATTACCTCTGACCGGCCCCCCTATCTTCAAATTGTGCCCCCTTGTTCTTGCACACCTCTTTTTTTGAAAGATGCTACCCTCTTGGACTTTGTTGATTCCCTTGAGGTACTTGAACGTTTCTATCATGTCCCCCCTCTCCCTCCTTTCCTCAAGGCTATACATATTAAGCTCCATAAGTTTCTCTTCATATGTCTTCCGGTGCAGACCCTGCACCATTTTAGTTGCCCTCCTCTGGACAGCTTCCATCCTGTCTATGTCTTTGCGAAGACTGGGTCTCCAGAACTGCACACAGTACTCCAGATGGGGTCTGACCAGCTGTCTGTACAGAGGATAATAACTTCCTGTTTTCTACTGGTGATGCCTCTCCTATGCATCCCAGTATCCCCCAACCCTCCTTGCTGCCCTCTCACATTGCTTGCCCACCTTTAGATCATCTGATATGACTACCCCAGGTCCCTTTCCATTTTTATTGTTTAGTATCTCACCCCCCATTGTGTACTCTTCCCTGGGTTTTTGTTTCCCAGGTGCATTACCTGCACTTCTTAGCATTGAATCTAAGCTGCCATACATTTGACCATTCCTCTAACCTTGCCAAGTCCCTTTTCATCCTTTCCACCCCACCTTGTGCATCAACTCTGTTGCAGACCTTTGTCTTCTGCAAAGAGACATCTTTTTCCTTCCAGTCCCTCTGCAATGTAAGCTTATAAAGACATTGAAGAGACGAGTCTAATACTGAACCCTGTGGTACCACTAGTAACCCCTTTCTTCAGAGTGGACTCCATTTACTATTACTCTCTGTGTCCTATTCTCCAGCCAATTTTTACCCAGGATGTCATCTTGGGACCCACTCCCAGCTAGCTAACTTGTATATTAATCTTTTGTGTGGGACTGTGTCAAATGCCTTGCTAAAGTCTAGGAGGCCATGTCCACAGCCCCTCCCTGATCTACTACTTTGGTCACCCAGTCAAAGAAATCTATCAGATTTGTCTGGCATGACCTTCCCACTGTGAATCCATGCTGCCTTGGGTCCTGTGCCCCTCTGGCCTCTAGATACTCGACAACTCTTTCCTTCAGAAGTGATTCCATCATTTTCCCTACCACTGAGGTTAAACTAACAGGTCTGTAGTTTCCTGCTTCTGCCTTGCTCCCACTTTTGTGAAAGGGAATCACATCTGCCCTCCTCCAGTCCTTGGGTACCACCCCATCCTCCCATGATTTGTTAAACAGGGTAGTCAGTGGTGTCACTAATTCCACCCTTAGTTCTTTTAGAATTCTGGGATGAATCCCATCAGGCCCCATTGCTTTGTCCACCTTCAGTTTTAAGAGTTCTTTCAGAACCCTTTCTTCTGTAAATGGGCTGGTATCAACTTCTGTATCCGGAGTGTTTTTACTGTTTGTTTTAGGTACCTCCCCCTCTTCCTTTGTAAATACAGAGCAAAAATATTTGTTTAGTATATCTGCCTTTTCACAGTCACCCTCTGCCTACCCTCCCTCCCCTTTATTAAACCTCATTATCCCTCCCTTGGTCTTCCTTCACTCCCTGATGTACCTATAAAGGTTTTATCCCCCTTCTTAACAGGTTGGCTATCTTTTCCTCAGTTTGGGCCTTTGCTGTTCTGACTGCCTTCAGCTTCCTTTGCTTTAACTGATACAGTTCTCTGTCCTGCTCCTTCTGTGATTCCTTGTACTTCCTGAAAGCTTTCTTTTTCTCTTGAACCTTCACTGCCACTTCCTTTGAGAACCATAGTGGTTTCTTACATCGTTTAGTTTTGTTTATTTGCTTCACACAAAGGCTAGTTACCTCTGTGATGGCAGTTTTTATTATTCCCCATTGTTCTTCCAACCCTCCTTCCTGCCCATTTGCTAGTGCATTCCTTAGGCACTCACCCATTTTGGCAAAGTCAGCCCTCCTGGAGTGCAGGACTATCTTTGGCTTTTGATTTCAGATGTTTGATGTAGCTAATTAATTAGGAAAGTGAGTTTATTATTTGTATTTTGAGTCTGATTTTAATGTTTGTTTATTGTATTATTTCTTTTCCCCCTACGTGCTCCACATCAGCCACTCTTTCGGGCTTGCCAAGGCTTCTTCCAATCCATTTGCCCTCCAAGCCTCCATTCTCAGATGGCAGCCATCCCCAGGGTAACCCAGTGTAACCCTTCGCCGGATGGGTCCCCCTCCTCTGAAGGGGAAGGCACCAGGCAAAAGGGGAGGCAGACAAGTGCAAAACTTGGCCCCGGGGTGCTGCTGAGGCAGAAGGTTTCACAGGACACGGATGGCATCAGAGAGCCGGGCAGCCATCATCTAGCCGAACGTGGAGTGGTATTTCTGCTTTTCTAGTGTTGTTCCCTCCTGCATGTGTCTGCAGTGCTCCTGGTCTCCACCAGAGGCTGCTGCAGCGCAACACCATCTCACTACCCACCCCAGGTGAGGAGAGCAGTTCTACAGATGCTCGATTCTCTCCTGCTCCTGCAGCCCCCTGCAGCCCGAGTCTGTTCCCGAACCCGGGTTGCCAGCGGGGATTTTAATGTTTTTGTCGTTTGTTGTAAAGTGCCTTGAGTTCCAGTGAAGAAACTGCACTTAATAAATAAATAAAGATGATGATGATGATGATGATGGTAATAATGATGAGCAAGCCAATCCATTGCATTTCATCTTGCTAATCCTGTGGAGACATTTGTACATTTCTGTCATGTTCTCCTTTACTCTTCTTGTCTCCAGGGTACACATGTTAAGGACCTTTAGTCTTTCTTCATATGATTTCTCCCAAGGCACCTGAATTATCTTGGTCACCATTCTCTTTGTAGACTCCACCCTAACAAAATTCCTTCGCAGATGTGGGTACCAACACCTTGCACAGTACTCCAGGCCAGGGCCAGCTAGAGACCTGTATAACAAAAAGATCACCTCCCTGAGTCAACTAGTGTTCCCTTTTCTATGAACCTCAGCTTCCCGTATGCCCTCCCTACTGTGCCGTACATTTCAGACTTTCTGACATTATCTCCTCAGGTCACTTTCCTCAGTTTTATTCTCTAATACCACTATCCCCCTCAGGTATTGTATTTTCAGGTTCTTGTTCCTGACGTGCGTTACCTGGCATATACTGTCATAACCTAGGATGTGCAATAGGTCAGAATATACTTAGAACACAATTAATTCATAAAGGAATGAGGTAGACGTGTGGAACTGATCTAACATGGGTTTGAAAGATAAAACTCTCCCCAGTTGCAGCATTCCCCAATTGCACTGCTCCCTTTTGAGTTTCTTTAACACACACACACACACACACACACACACACACACACACACACACACACAAATGCTATGCCCCTCACTCACCTGATTCTGATTTAGAATTCACTCTTATGTTGGTTTCTTCTTGAAGTTCCTTCTCAAAATCGCGAACATCTTCCATAGACATACCTACAAGGAGGAAACAAACAAATTCACCTCCATTTTAATTTTCATTGTGCACTACCATGCTCTCATGTGGATATTCATTAGCCTGTAAGCCTACATTTACAAAGAAGATTTTCATTTTGAAACTTTTTTGAAGTGGGAGGCATAATAAAACAGCCTTATATGACAGAATTAGGATAAGAAGTAAAACAATGAGGCAGAGACAGGAAGTGCGCAGGAGTCAAGGTACAGTAGACATACAACAGGAAGAGGGAATGTTTTAGAACAGAAAGCTTTATAATGAGAGTAGAGATGGTGAGAGTTGGTGGCTGGGATAGAACAGCTTTGTATCAGAGAACGTCTTAGAATATAACTTTAGAATGAGAGTGAGAGCGAGAAGTTCGAGAACCTAGAATCTAGTGCAGACATATCAGAAACACTAGTAACTTGATATACTAAGGGCTGAATGGAGTTAATGTCCTTCATATACCCTTTCCCACTCAAGCAGGGATGAAATAACCATGCTGTTCAAACATGTACCAACTCATAGGGATTCCTTACCAACTGTACTGCCTAGGATGTCCAGTGATTCCCTTGGTAAGCAGAAATTTGTACTTGCTTATCTTGAAGGCCTGTATATCTATGTTCTTCACTGGTAGGCTGTTCCACAGGTTTACAACCCTCTTGGATAAAAGATGCCTCCTAATGATACCACTAAATTTATCACCTCCAAGCTTCTGGTGGTGTCTGTGTCCTTCTGGAGGATACTGGAGCATATATCCCCATATGTTTTATTGTGTCAATGATCTTGAATGTACAGAAAACATAGATCATGTCTCCTTTCATTGCCAGGTTGAAAATATTAAGAGCCTCCAGCCTTTCCTCATAATTCTTGTCCCCCATACACCCAATTAGTTTGGTGGTCCAGTGTTGCACCAAATTATTTTATTTATTTAGTTGTTTAACCAGGTATAGCACATTAAGCTGAAAGCTTTTCGACAGGAGCGAACTGGGAGCACAAGGAGGTTAAGTGACTTGCTCAGGGTCACACAGTATGCAAGTGAAAGCTGTGGGATCCAAACCCAGGTCTGGTCTGCTGGATGTCACCAGATTTGCAGATCAGAGCCTTAGATCACTGTGCTATACTGCCTCCTAACTTCAACTCGTTCAGTGTCCTTTTAGTATTGAGGAGCCCAGATCTGCACACAGTACTCGATCTGAAGCCTGACCAGGGTCTTGTAAAATACCAGGAGTACTTCCCTGCATCCTAGGAATCTGTTGGACCACTTGACAGCAGTCACATTTATTTATTTAAACATTTGATAACTGGGAAAAGCACACTGAGCTGAGGTTCCTTTCCAGTTGTGACCCAGAGGTGAGGGGGAAGGAGTTATAACAGTATGCATACATAGAATAGATACTATATCTATAATGTATCTTTTAGGTACATTAGGGAGTGAAAAAAGATAAGGGGAAGGATAGTGAGACTTAATAAAGGGGGGGTGGGTAGAGATCGACAGAGAGAAGACAGAGATACTGAACATACACTTTTGCTCAGTATTAACTAAAGAAGAAGAGGGGGAGGTACCTAAACCAAACAAGAGAAGCACTCTGGGCAGGGGAGTTGATCCCAGTCCATTCGCAGAAGAAAGGGTCCTGAATGAACTCACAAAACTTAAGGTGGATAAGGTAATGGGACCTGACAGGATTCACCCCAGAATTCTAAAAGAACTAAGGGGAGACCTAGTGGCACCACTGACTACCCTTTTTAACAAATCATGGGAGGATGGTGTGGCACCCGAGGACTGGAGGAAGGCGGATGTGATCCCCCTTCACAAGAGTGGGAGCAAGGTAGAGGCAGGAAACTACAGACCTGTTAGTTTGAACCTCAGTGGTAGGGAAAATGATGGAATCACTTCTGAAAGAAATAATTGTTACATACCTGGAGGGCAGCGGGGTACAGGACCCAAGGCAGCATGGATTCATAGTGGGAAGGTCATGTCAGACAAATCTAATAGATTTCTTTGACTGGGTGACCAAAGTAGTAAACCAGTGAGGGGCTGTAGATATGGTCTACTTAGACTTTAGCAAGGCATTTGACACTGTACCACACAAAAGATTAATAAACAAGTTAGCCAGCCTGGTAGTGGATCCCAGAGTGGTAGCCTGGGTAACAAATTGGCTGGACAACAGGACGCAGAGGGTAACAATAAACAGAGCACACTCAGGAGAAAGGGGAGCTACTATTGGGGTACTGCAGGGTTCAGTACTGGGACAGGTACTGTTTAATGTCTTTATAAGTGACATTGCAGAGGGGCTGGATGTAAAAATGCTTCTTTGCAGATGTCACAAAAATCTGTAACAGGGTTGATACACAAGAGGGGCAGAAAGGATGAGAAGGGAATTGATAAGGTTGGAGCAATGGTCAAGAGTATGGCAGCTTAGTTTCAATGCAAAGTAATGCACCTGGGAAACAAAAACCCAGGGGAAGAGTACACAATGGGGGGGAGGTATTAACAAGAACAAAAATGGAAAGAGACTTTGGGGTACTCATATCAGATGACCTTAAGGTAGGCAAGCAATGTGAGAAGGCAGTAAGGATGGCTGGGGGAATTCTGGGATGCATAGGGAGAGGCATCACCAGTAGAAAGCACGAAGATGTTATCCCTCTGTACAGAGAGTTGGTGAGACACAATCTGGAGTACTGCATGCAGTTTTGGAGACCTCGTCTCCGCAAGGACATATACTGGATGGAGGCAGTTCAGAGGAGGGCAACCAAAATGGTGCAGGATCTGCAGCAGAAGCCATATGAAGAGAGACTAAAAGAGTTTAATATGTATACCCTTGAGGAAAGGAGGGAGAGGGAGGACATGATAGACACATTCAAATACCTCAAAGGAATAAACAAAGTCCAAGAAGGTAACATATTTCAGAAAAAGAGATGTGCAAGAACAAGGAGGCATAATCTGAAAATAGAAGGGGGATGGCTCAGGGGCAACGAGAGAAATTTTTTTTCACAGACATGGTGGTGGATGCTTCAAACAGGCTTCCTGAGGAGGTTATGGGATCAAAAACAGTGAGGGAATTCAAGAATGCATGGGACCAACATAAGGCAATTATAGTGGGGGGAAGGAGGAAGCAGGCTTCTAGTTATCTAGGATCTGCAGCTTATCCAATATGTAGGGAAATGGGCAGACTGAGTGGGCCAAGTGGTCCTTATCTGCTGATAAAGTCTATGTTTCAATTTTACATAAGAATATTACATACAGTCACATAATTTTATACAAAGGAGTTTCATTACATTCAGTTGCAAATATACAGTTATTTACAATCAGTTGCATGAATACAATAATATACAGTACATAGGTTTTGAAGTTTAAACCATGTTCATTTGGCTTAAGGCAGACTAGTTGAAGTTACAGGTGGAGAAGGTGAGTTGACAAAAGTTGAGATTTAATGGAGTTGTGCGAGGGTGAGTTTCTGAGGGGCTGGGGAAGCTGATTCCATAGGTAGGGGAGATGGTAGGAGAAGGTAGATTTGCCAGCTAATGAGGGTGATTTGGGGAGGGAGAATGAGTGTGAGTCCCTATAGCACAGCGACTAAGGAGAAAAGGCTGCAGGGGTTAGTTTCTCAGCCAGGCAGGGGGCAGAAGATCAAACTAAAATTTGGAAATAAAAGAAACAGAATGGCAAAAACAGTGATGGGAGAGGGGCGCTAACCCGAGGGAGGAAAATAGAATGCAGTGATGTGTTCTGAAAGGGGAATTTGTTGCAAAATGGCAAAAAAGCATGGAATAAGGAGTACAGCCTGGATAGCGAGGAGGAGGGAGTGGTGTTGTACACAATGTCCATGTAATCAAAGATGGAAGTGATCATTTTTGTTAGCAGTGTGCATCTAACAGGCAGTGGGAGGGAGTCATGGTTTCTGTAAAGAAGACCAAGCTTCATTAGGAGCTTCGGAGTGATGGCATCTATGTAGGTTAAGTAGTTTAGCAGGGGGTCTAGCCATACTCCTAGGTATTTATAGGAAGAGATGGTGTTTTGTGTGTTTCCATCCAGGGTAGTGATTACAGGGGAGCTAGGTGTTCTTGCCAGTTTTGGGGCTGACCCGAAGGTCATAGAAACAGTTTTGGAGGTATTTGTTTTAAGATTGTTAGCACGAAACCAAGACTGCATGTTGTCATAGTCGAGGTGTAGTAGAGAGTGGACGTCACTTAGATCAGGGCCAGATGTGAAACGTATATTGTTGTCTGCATACATATGTATATGGGACCTTGTGCAGATTGCGGGGAGATTGTTGATGAAAAGGGAGAATAAAATTGGGCCTAGTATTAACCCTTGGAAAACACCAGCAAGGATGGGGAGGGGGGGGGATGTGGAGTTTGCGACCCTGACTGACTGTTGCCTATTTTTGAGGTAGGATTGGAACCACTGTACCGAGGGGTGGAGATAGGGGGGCAAGTCCCGCTCCCATGAGTTTGTCAAGAAGCAGTGGGTGGGAGACAGAACCGAAGGCCTTAACCAAATCAACAAATTAGAAGCAGTTGGTTGGCCTTGGTCAGAGACAGATTGGATATGTCCAGTGATGTGGACGAGGGAAGATATTGTTGAATTGTGCTTCCTGAACCCAGACTGGTAAGAGAAGAGGTAATCTGTGGACCTGAGAAAGTCAGTTAATATGGTCTGGACAAGAGGATCTTGCAGTTTGGCAAAAGAGGGGAGGAAGGCGATAGGATGGTAGTTTCTGGGGATTGAGGGGTTGCCACCCTTGTAGAGAGGGATGACATAGGCTGATTTCCATGCTAGGTACCTTACCAGACTCAAAGGACAAATTTAGTAGGTATGTGAGTGGAACTGCTATAGCTGGTGCTAAAATGTGTAGAAACTTGGGGTGGATGCCATCTGGGCTGGATTTGGTGATGTTTAAAAAGTAGAAGGCATTTAGTACTTAAGGCAATGTGGGAGTAAGGATGAAAGTGTTTTGGGCAGGGTGTTGTGGGAGTGAACAGCGACCTGGAGGTGGGGGAGAGGACTGGTAAGGAAGGGCACATGTGGTGAAAAAGCTGTTTGGGGTTTTTGCTACTTTGATGGGGTCAGAGATGCTTTGGCCATTTAGCTTGAGAACAGAGGTGGAGGTCTGAGAGGGGGTTCTATAAGGGACTGGACCACCTTCCAGGAGGAAGAAGGTAGGACCGTATTTAGGCAAGACAATGTAATCTTCCTTGGCTCGTTTTATCGCTTTGGTGCAGGCATTTCTTGCTGTGTTGTAAGCCTGTCTGGTTTGCAGGGGTCAGTGTGGATGTACAGAGGGGACCAGGCCCTATCACAGGCTTTGCAGAGGGCAATTAGGGTGCTGGAGATTCATGAGTGGTGGCGATTTTTGACCCTGGCTTTAACCAGAGGGGCATAGGAGTTCCAGACCTGTGTAAATGTTTGCAGGAAACTAGACAGGGCTGAATCAATATCTGATGCGATGTAGACAGGGTCCCTGTCTGAAATTGTAGGTCATGAAGGAGGGAGCTGGTGTTCAGTGAGTTTAGTGGGCAGGTATTAATATATTTTGGGGCAGATTTTGGGAGTTGAACTTTTCTGGTACAGTGGGTAATTCAGTGATCACATAGGGCAGCATCCATTACACCAGTGGTGGATATTCTGTGTGAATAGGAAGAGAGGATCGAATGATTAAATGAGCACTGGTTGTAGTGAGTGGGCTCTGTAATTAATTGTGTATGGCTGAGAGACTCAGTTTTGGATGTGACTGCTTTTGCGGAGGGGGAAAAAACAATCCAGGTTGTAATTACCTAGAAGGATTAGTTCTCCAGATGCTGTGAGGGGAGGAAGGGAGGACACACAGGAGATAAGGGGCCCTGGGCTAGGTGCGGGGAAGCATAGATCACCCCAATGTAGTTAGGCAGGGAGGAAGGGAGGTTGAATTGGGAGGGTACATAGATACATATTATATGGGTGCCTCAAAAGAGCAGCTATATAAGCTTGATGTTATGTACAATGAATTAGCCAGATTTGTACTGGGTGCAACAAAGATGACACATAGAGTGGATATGTATAAAGAACTGGACTGGTATACCTTATCTCAAAGGCGGATTTTTAGTGCAATTATATTAATGCTAAAATGTATCTCAGGAAAAGTCCCTAAATACTTGGCTGAGAGTATTAATATAAAAAAGTTCTGTTGAGGGTTTGCATTCTGCAACTAGCCTGGAATGTTTGGTTCCATGCCGCAGAACGATCTGGGGGATAAGCATTTCCTAAATATCGGACCTTCCTTATGGAACAATTTGCCTGGGAAGCTCAGACCCCTTGAGAGGGA
This sequence comes from Neoceratodus forsteri, assembly GCA_016271365.2. Classification (NCBI taxonomy): domain Eukaryota; kingdom Metazoa; phylum Chordata; order Ceratodontiformes; family Ceratodontidae; genus Neoceratodus; species Neoceratodus forsteri. The sequence goes on along the minus strand of CM057449.1, from coordinate 226,673,332 downwards.
TTTTCAGTTGCACCAAATTAATCTATGGTTTATTGAGAATACCATCTATTTATTTATTTATTAGCTTTTGGTAACCGGGTAAGTGCGCTAGGCAACAGACCTGCCTATTTTCAGGCACGACCCGGGAGAGCACAGGACATTGGTTACAATATGCAGAAATGCACAGACATAATATAGGTGTACAGGAGCAAAACAAGATATACATTGGGTAGCCAGTAATAGTTACATAAGGGTACATTTTAGGCATAGATCATAATAAGGATGTAAAATAAAGCAATTAGGGTAACCATAAGACAGCTGAGGACAGTAAAGACATCAAGGTTCATAGCCACCTAGACAAGCGTATTGCATGGGAGAACATTAGTGTAGTACTCAGGGTCAGACCCGACAGCCTGCAGTGGGACAAAGCAAATTAAGAGCATTTGCATTGGCCAGAGGCTAGGAGGTGGGTGAACAGCGAGTTTTTGAATTCTCGATGGGAGGATGAAGTTTTCACCATAAGGGGGAGTGAGTTCCAAATTTGGGAGCAAAATGGGCAAATGCCTGTTCACCCATTTTGTCATGCAAGGTCTAGTGGAAGCATGGGGACAGAGGAAGACCTGAGATGCAGGTGTGTGAGGCAGAAGTCAGGAGGTTGGCAAGATAGACAGGGCAGGGAGGTCTAGACAGGGAGTCGATAAAGCAGCCCAGGGAGTAGGCTCGAATATCCTTAGGTGACAGCCAATTTAAGCCAGCGTAAAGGAGACAATGATGGGTAAGACGTAGGGCAGTTAAGGCAAATCTACAGATGTTGTTGTAGACAGTGTCCCATTTGTGGAGTATAGCAGAGTTTGCAGCAAAGAGGAGGGGCAGAGCATATTGGAGCTGGGGTAAGAGAATACCTCTCGCAACAGAAAGTCTAGCGGAAGGAGTGAGGGAGTGGCGCACGCGATAAACTCCGCCAATTTTAGCATTGACGGCACGGCACACCATATTGACATGTTGAGACAGGTCAAGTGTGGGATCCAAAGTGAACCCAAGGTACTTGAAGGACTCAGTGTTTGAGATGAGGGAGCCATCAAGGCATTGAACCCGGAGCCTGTTTGCAGGGGCAGACAGTTTCTTAGAGGATCCGAATAGCATAGCACAGGTTTTTCTAGGTTCAGGACTTGGTGGTTGCTAGAGAGCCAGGTCTGCAGGAATTGGAAGTCATTAGTGAGAGTGGAGTTGATGGCAGCCACGATTTTGACCCAGAGTAGAGAACAAGGTCATCTGCGTACATAAAAGTGCAGCTATGCGGGACATGGTGGGAATATCATTTAGGAAGAGGGAGAAGAGTAGAGGTCCAAGAGTGGAGCCCAGGGAACTCCACAGGAGATGTTTAGGGGAGGAAAGGGCCTTGTGAAATGCTACCCTGAGTCCAATTGTCAAGATAGCTATGGAACCAGGAGAGGGCTTGGTCAGATGCTCCAATGGATTGGAGCTTCTTTAGCATGAGAGGATGGTGTACCATGTTGAAGGCTTTAGACAGGTCGATAAAGACGGCCCCAGTGAGTAGGCCACGGTCCATATTATTTCTGATGTCATTTGTAAGTTGTGTAAGTGCAGAGGTGGTACTGTGACCGGGCCGGAAACCATGTTGGCACGGGGTTTGAAGATTAAACATGTCAAGGTGAGCAGCAAGCTGGTGGTGGACTATTTTTCAAGCAGCTTACTGAGAGTGGGCAGAAGAGATATAGGCGGTAGTTGGACATGAGTTTGACATCGCCCTTTTTCTGTATAGGGATGGTTCTGGCAGTTTTCCAGGTGGATGGGACAGTAGGCGTGCAGATCGAGAGGTTAAAAAGCCAGGTGATAGGTCTGGTCAGCTAAGGTGCATACTGCTTAAGTATGCAAGGATGGATACCCTCAGGCCCCTTGACCCCAGCGTGCGGAAGGGAGTTAAGTAGCGCTAACTTCAGGTATGGTTGGAGCCAGAGCGAAAGGGAGAGTTGGAGGGCGAGGAGGAAAGGGACAGTCAGGTTGTGGGCTAGTTAGAGTAGCGACTGGTGGAGAAGAAAAAAGGGCATTGAAGGCGTTGGCAATGGTGTCATGGTTGGTGCAGTGAACACCTTTATGTTCATGTCAGCTGGATTCTGTGGCTTGTCGTTGCCGAGAATGATGGGGATTAGTCTGGAAAAATAAGGATAATGGAATGGTACATTGCAAATTGTATTAAATGTTTACTGTGGACTATTTTGTTGCTATGTAGTATGTCTCTGGTTTACTTAATTGTGGATTTCTTGGAAATGTGTCATATTTATTGATGTATAAATGTGTTGTATTTATTGTTTTGTTATATATTGTAATATTATAAGAGTAACTGGAACTGATACCCTGGACCTCACTGTAAAGGAGCTTTGGCTCAGTGGAGATATCCATATTCATTTCTGTATGAATAGAAATCTTTTACTAATACTACATAGACAGTGTTGGCAGATAAGGGCCTATGGTCCACCTAGTCTGCTCATTTGAGTTTGTAACTTTAGTTTATGTTTTCCTAGAACTCTGTTGCCCCTTACCTCTGACCTCCAGAATTCCTTTATGTCTATCCCATGCATTCTTAAATCCCATGATTGTTTCAGCCCCCACCACTTCCTCTGGCAGGGTGTTCCACTTGTCCACCACCCGTTCTGTGAAGAAATTCTTCCTTACATTTCCTCTGAATCATTCTTCCTCCAACTTCATCCCATGCCCTCTAGCCTCTAGCCCTAGAACATCCTTCTCACTAAAAATAGTGTATTCCTGCACCCTGTTCCTCCCTGTGAGATACTTGTATGTCTCTATCATGTTCCCTCTCTCCCTCCTCTCCTCTAGGGAGTGCATATTCAATTCTTTCAACCTGTCCTCATAGGATATGTAATGCAATCCATGTACCATCTTTGTTGCCCTCCTCTGAACCTTCTCTACGCTGTCTATGTCTTACATAGGTAAGGTCTCCAGAACTTGTCACTGTACTACAGGTGGGGCCTCACTAGTGTCTTGTATAGTGGAATTATGACCTCCCTTTTCCTGCTGGTGATGCCCCTGCCTATGCACCCCAGCATCCTATTTGCTTTACCTGCTGCCTTGTCACACTGTTTCTCTACCTTGAGGTCATCAGAGATGATAACCCTAAGATTCCTTTTCTGCTTGGTGCATGATATATCCTCACCCCCCAACTAATATATTGTGCCAGGGATTTTGTGGCCCATATGCATTATCTTGCACTTCTTTGCATTGAATTTCAGCTTCCAAACCCCTGACCATTCTTCAAGTTTCTGCAGGTCCCTTCTCATTCTGCCTACACCCTCTGGTGTGTCTACTCTGTTACAGAGCTTTGTGTCATCAGCAAACAGTGAAATTCTGCCTTCTAGGTCCTGCGCAATGTCACTGATGAAGATGTTGAATAGGACTGGTCCCAGCATGGATCCCTGTGGTACCCCACTGGTCACTCTTCCCTCTATGGAGTGACAGCCATTTACCACCACCCTTTGTGTCCTGCCGCCCAGCCAGTTACCTACCCACCACACTACTGTCCTGCCTACACCCATATTCCCTAGTCTGTGTAATAGTCTTCTATGTGGCACAGTGTCAAAGGCCTTGCTGAAGTCCAGATACGGCATGTCCACTGCCCTTCCCTGATCCACCTCCCTAGTCACCCAGTCAAAAAATTCAACGAGGCTGGTGTGACATGACCTTCCCCTGGTGAAACCATGCTGCCTTGGGTCCTGCAGTCCGTTGACAACCAGATGTTCCACCAATCTCTCCTTCAGTATTGCTTCTATGATCTTCCCCACTACCGAGGTGATGTGGACTGGTCTGTAGTTCCCTGCTTCCTCTTTGTTCCCACTTTTGTATGAGGGGATTACATCTGCTGTCCTCCAGTCTTTGGGTACCTCCCTGTTTCCAGCGATCGGCTAAACAGGATAGCCAGAGGTTCAGCCACCACCTCTGTTAGTTCTTTAAGGACCCTGGGGTGCACCCCATCTGGCCCTATTGCTTTATCAACTCTTATTACTTCCAGTTCCTTCAGGACCCTTTCTCGTGTAAAGGGACTTGTGTCCATTTCTGCACCATTCTCACCCCTTGTACTCCCTTCTGACCCATTACCCTCCTCTTCCTCAGTAAAGACTGAGCAGAAATACCTGTTCAATATGTCAGCTTTACTGTTGTCATCCTCCACGTGGCCCCCATCCTCCCCATTCAGTCTCATTATCACTCCCTTTGCCTTTCTTTTTTACTTATGTACCTGTAAAAGGTTTTGTCCCCTCTACCAACTGATTCTGCAATGTGCTCTTCTGTCTGAGCTTTGGCTTCCCTTACTGACCTCCCTGCCTCCCTTTGCTTCTCCTGGTACTTTTCCCTATCCCCTTCGGCCTGTGTCTTTTTGTATTGCTTGAATGCAATCTTTTTGGCTTTCACTTTCTTTGCTACCTCTTTGGAAAACCATAATGGCCTCCTCTTCCTTTTCCTCTTGCTAACCTGCTTAATGCATAATTCCTTTGCCCTTGTAATCCCCATTTTAAATACTGCCCACTGTTCCTCAACCTCTGATTCCTGCCCCATTCCCCTTAATGCCTCTTTCAAGTATCTCCCCATTTTCCCAAAGTCTGCCCCCCAAAATACAGGATACGTGTTTTTGTGTGGTTTGGTTATGCTCCTTCTGTGATTTCAAACCACAATGACTGGTGGTCACTGTTCCCCAGGTGCTCCCTCACTGTTACCCCCATCACACTGTCCCTGTTTGTGAGCACAGGGTCCAGTACTGCTTTCTGCCGAGTTGGTTCCATGACCAGTTGCTTGAGGAAGACACCCTGAAGGGAGTCCAGGATAAATCTGCTCCTAGTTGATGCTGCTGCTGAGATGCTCCAGTCCACGTCTGGAATATTGAAGTCTCCAACCAGTACTACCTTACCCTTGTCTGCCATCCTTTGGATGGCTAGCATCAGCTCCCTATCTGTTTCTTCCTCCTGGGCTGGTGGTCTGTAGACCACACCTGTGCGGATGGCTGGCCCCATTTTTCTTTCCAGCTTAACCTACAGTATCTCTTCCCCATTTTGTTCCTCCTGGATCTCTGTGGCCCTTATGTCATTTTTCACATACAGTGCCACTCCTCCTCCCTTCCTACCTGCCCGGTCTCTTCTGAATATGTTGTAGCCAGGAATGGCCATCTCCCAGTCATGGTTATCATTACACCAGGTTTCTGTGATGGCCACAATGTCCAGGTCTTGCTGCACCATGACAGCTTCCAGATCTTCCATCTTGTTGCTAAGGCTCCTGGCATTGGCACACATGGCTTTCCATGATTTGACCTTCCTAGACTGTTTAGCTTTTCTACTCCAGCCCCTTCCCTGGTTGTCCTTTATCCCTGGTTTTCCTTGCTGTCTGCCCTTCTGCTGATTTTTGCCCCTTTTCTGCCTATCCACCTCTTGGGCACTAATCTCTATCTTTCGCACACTGCTTTGTTAAGATATCCACTCCTCCGGTTCACTGATTCCACTGCTAGCTGTGGGGGGTGAGCAAGTAGGTACCCTCCTTGCTGGCCTGCCACGCCCCTTGGCTAGTTTAAATACTTGTCAATGTAGCATTGAAACTTATCATTGAGTGCTTGGATTCCCCTCCAGGATGGATGCAGGCCGTCAGGCTTGAACAAACCTCCATTCCTCCAGGTGGGTCCCCAGTCACCAATGAATCTAAACCCTTCCCCACAGCACCAGTTCTTCAACCATGAGTTAAAGTTCCTGGTGCATGCACCCCTATGCTCTCCCATGCCTCTCACAGGTGGTACTTCTGAGAAGGTGACAGAATAAGCTACTTGCTTGAGACCCCTCCCCAATTTCCTAAACTCTTCCTGAACTTCCTTTGGCTCCTCATTTGCCAGGTCATTAGTACCTAGGTGAATAATGACATCCAGCTCACCCTCCCATCTTGCCTTCCCATCAATCCCCAGGATCTTCCTTCACCCTCCATGCTGTGGCACCTACTAGGCACCTCACCTCCTTGTCCTCCCCCTCCTGTGTTCCTAGCTGGATCCCTCTTATGATGGAGTCCCTAACCAGGATTCACTTCCTCCTCCTCTGGGGTCCACTGCTCTCCCCACTGAGGTCACCTCCTTGGCTAACCTCCACATCCTTTCCTTCCACTTCTCTGGGTACCTCTATTTGGTTGCCCCCATTTGCCAGTGTGGCATATGAGTTCTTGAGTGGAATAGGATCTTGGATGTGCCTCTGCCTGACTGTCTTAACCCACCCTGAGCCCTCTGTCATCCAAGTGCTCCTCGTTCTTGGCATCCTTTGAGGCAGCAGCATTGGACTGGGCGGTCTCTGGATGGGGTGATGGTACTCCTGACCCAGTTTACTTCCGCTCTGAGTCTGGCTACCTCATCCCACAGTCCAGAGAGATGCATGCAGATAGGGCAGCACCTCAGTGTCCAGAAGGTCTGCCTGAATATAGCTGCCCCACAGCCACTGCACTGCACCACTCCCCACATTATACTGCAATTATACTGCTATTCCACTACTTGTCTGTTACTGAAGCTCTCCTAGTTCCTTTTTTATTAATTTACTGTCCTAAAAATCCTGCTACTGATCCTCAGATACTTTTCTTTAAAAATAAATAAATAAATAAAAACACTTGTGCTGAGGGTGGGCTTCTTCCCCTTATGCCCCTCATACTCCACACCCCTACTATCCCCTGTGTTTAGCTCCTGTCAATCAGATTTAACAGGGCATATAATTAAGAGTTGGGGGAAAGGGAGGGAGTCTTCTTCTGAGAAAACAAAAATCACTTGCTACCACAACTCTGACTAAGCCCCACCTCCAGTTATCACGTAGCTGAGGTCAGAAGCCAGAAAATTAGCACCCCTCACCCAGACTACAGGGCAAGTCAGACAAGCCAAGACTACATTTGCAGTAATTAAAGACAGTAACAATTCATGTGAGCAAGGGCAGGATTCTCTCTTGATAATTGAGCACTGGAGCAGTCTTGGCAGAGGAGGGCATAATCAGGGATGGATAAGGAGGAGTCAGGGGTTTTGGCAGAGAGCCAAGTTTCCGTGAGGCAGAGGATGTCAGGAGTATTTTATGTTACACATACTGCTTTTCATGCTTCAGTTCCTTGTGTATGGTATGTGCCAGGGTCAACGACACCAATACAGTGACCTACATACCTGTTGGCAAAATCAACAGGTCACTGCGTTGGTGTGCCTGACACAGGGGTACACTGTCTCCCTGTTCTGCATCCCCTCCCTGAATCAACTCTGACTCAGAGTTGTTAATTTGTATTACAGGGGGTGCGAGGGGCAGAGCTTTCTGCATGGGTGGTTCAGGGGACGAAGCCCCCTGAAGAAAACACAGACTGGGAGACAATCGTGATTTATGTCAACCACAGCTTGTGGTCAACATAAATCCTGTCACTGTGATGCTGTTCGACGAAAGTGTTGTTGAACCGGCATCATAGAGCCCTTGTGTATTATGACCATCAGGTTTTTTTCTGCCTTAATTGGAGCCTGAGGGGCACCACACAGTGTACATGTAGGTGCTACCTCTAGTTTTCCTCTCCATGTGTAGCCCCTTGCATTTGGCTACTTGAATCAGAGGAATGAGGATGTCATAACAATCATATAGTATATCCACAGCTCTGCCCCATCCACCACCCTTGTCATCTGCTCAAAGAAGTTGGCATGGTTTGTTTGCTATGATCTGCCCATCATGTAACCATGTTGAGAGGGGAACAAGAACCTTGGCCTTGACCAAGTGCACCATTATTCTACCCTTGATAATGGCTTCAAGGCCCAGCACTGATGTCAGTCTGCCTGGCTTGCAGTTATCTGGGTCTGACATTGCTCCTTTCTTAAAGATGAGGGCTATGTTAGCTACTTTCCAGGCCTCTGGTACTGCACGTGTCCATACAGACTCCTGAAAGATTACAACATTCAGTCCTTTCAATTGTTCCCTTAGTTCTACAGTGATCTTGGGGTGTATTTTGTCTGCTTCCTGGACCTGGCTTGATCTTTGCTAGTTAGTCAGCTACTTGGTGGGGGATGTCTTCCAGCTACACTGTGGTTACCTCTGATCCCACAGACCCTCCCAATGTGCATCCTTAAGGGGACATTATTGAAACCTACAAGTACGTCACAGGAGTGAACAAGGTGCAGGTGGACGGTGTATTTCAGAGAAAGGAAGGCACTAGATCAAGGGGGCATGCAATCAAGCTAAGATGGGGAAAGTTTAGGAGAGATGTGTGGAAATACTTCTTCAAGGAAAGGGTGGTGGATGACTGGAACAGCCTGCCAGAGGAGGTGGGGGGGGCAAAGACTGTGGGAGTTTCAGTCATGCATGGGATAGGCACAGGGACATATTAGGTAGAGTAATGGGGGCAGGAGTGACATCGATGTTGAACTAGGGTCAGTGGTGACAGAATAGGCAAGGTCAAGGGGGAGACTGGATGGGACAAAAGGTTCTTTTCTGCCGACAAAATCCATGTTTCTATGTTTCTATACTCCCCCTATTAGGGAGCCCTTTCATGAACAGTGAAACAAAGTATTCATTCAGCATCTCAACCATCACCTCTGGCTCTCACACAGGTCCTTTCCTCTTCTCTGTTTGTCAAGGGATCTACTTCTTCACCTTCCTTCTTCCATTTATGTACAGGAAGAAAGCTTTAATGTTATCCTAAGCTCCTGCTGCTGCACTGACTTCGCCACACTCCTTGGCTTTTTTAATGCTAATCTTGCAGTTGCACACATTTGCTCTGTGTTGCTCTGGCTTGAAGACAACCCATCTCTTTCCAGTGGTCATGGACCTTCTTTTCATTTAGGAGCTGTTGCCTTATGTCCCAATTAAGACAGAGGCCACTTTTTGGACCCCTTTTCCCTTTTTGATTACAGGGATGCAGACCTCTGCTGCTGCTTCAGGCACCTTCTTTATTAAACAAATTCTGGTCAGTGCAAGTACAGCTGCTCAGAACAGCAAGACCGAGTGGGAGAAGACTCGAAGTTCTCACTGCATCACAGTTTGCCGTATCTAAGATGGCCACCATGACAGCACTGCACATGAGTGATACTCATGCAGATTCAGTGGCCATCTTGGGAATGTCGGCCATAACTTCCGCAGTTGCGGGAAAAAAGTAGTGCCCAGTGAAGGGGGGGGGGTGTTTATGTGGTCAGTGGAGGGGAAGGGCCGTTAAAAGAAAATGCAGTGGACATTTGCCACAGCACTATGGAAGAATGCTGGAGAGGTGTCCAGTCATGTGCTTCCACAGTCCTCTTTTCAAGAATGTTAGCAATATGTCTGCAGAACTCCGCTTACGCAGCCGTATAATCCCACAATGGCTAGCTTCATCAGACTCTTCAATACCAACTTCTTCATCTTGGTGAAGTGTTCCATTCTGAAAATTCTGGATCTTGGTGGGTTAGGCTTATCTCCATTGCCGCCATGAAGAAAGTTACATGGTTGTGGTCACTACTTCCCACAGGTGCTTAGCCATTCACACCAGCCATGACCCCATCCCCACTTCCATGGCCCCATCCCCACTTCTGTGGCCCCATCCCCACTTCCGTGGCCCAATCCCCACTACCATGGCCCCATCCCCACTACCGTGGCCCCATCCCCACTACTGTGAACAAGGTAAAGAGTGGCCTGAAGCTGGAAGCTGTCCTTGAACGTGGACAGAAAGTCAGTCTCAGCCTTCTCTGTTCACCATTCTACACACAGGATGTTGAAGTCTTCCAGAATCACCATTGCACCCAATTTGGCTACCCTTCAAGTTTCCCCAACCAGCTGGTAATCATGCTCTGCTGAGCTGTTTGGGGGACTGTAGCACTTTGTGGGATGACTTTTCTGCCCCCCATTTGTTGTTGTTGGTGTTACCATGCTCAGCTTGACATGATTGTGGCACTGTTTGTGGCACTGTTTTTCCTCCTGATGTCCTTCTTGTTCTGCACAGTAACTCCCTCTCCCTTTCTTTATTTTTATTTTATTTTATTAAACTCTAGGATTACAAATACCTTTGAGCAGGAACTGCTCATTTACAAAGGTTCCATGTCAAAGGATACAGGGTAACATACATACAAAGGTCAACAATGGTTACAGTCTTAAAAACACAAAGATGTCAAAGCATTTATTACATAGCCAAGAATGAAGAGAGACAACTTAAGACAGCTTCAGACAAGTTTTAGGATGGACAGTATATAGTTAGTATAGGGTAGGAGGGAGTCAGAAAGAAGCAGGCAGGCTAAAGGGACATTGTTGGTGGGTGGCAAAAGTGCGTGGTGGATGGGCTGGGCATCCCATATCTGAAAGTACCATTAGAGAGGGAGGGGTGGGTAAGGCAGTGTGGTGTGGGGGGGGGGTAAGGGGTGAGAGTGGGGAAAACTGGTGCCAAAAAAGTGGAGCTCTAAGGGAGGTTACAGGCCACCTTCGACTAGGGTAAAATGAGGGGGCAGTTACTTAGGAGTGACTTGTCAGGTCTATCCCTTTGGAATAGTGTAGTCTGTATTAGAAATGCTCAGAATTGGCTTATTCCAATCTAACTGGAATGTTTAGGAATTAAAAAAATTTGAATTATGAATCTAAGTCCCATCCAATTCCAAAAAGGACCTCAAAACTGAATTTGGAATTGGATTCAGAATCCTAAATCCCTATGTAAAACATGTGTAAGCCTTAAATGTTGGAATTAGGATATTTGAACTGCAATTCTGGAAATCCAAATTCCAAAAATTGGGTCAGAATCTGACAAATCTGATTCTGTGACGTGGTAATCAAACAACCCTAGTCTGTACTCATCTGTCCTTATGTTTGTGCGCTGACTGCAGCTAGTGCAGAACACGGCGGCAAGGCTGTTGACTAAACAGTCTAATTACTGTCATATTACCCTTGGGTCAACTGCACTGGCTGCCAGTTAGGTGGAGGGTACTCTTTAAAGTGGATTTACTCACTTTTAAGGCCCTACATGGCCTGGGCCCTGGCTATCTGAAGGACCTTCTCATTCCTGCTGTCTCGACCCACCCCCTCCGCTCCTCCTCGAGGGGCCTCCTCGTGATTCCCAGGACGAGCTTAAAAACATCTGGCAACAGAGCATTTAGTGTCGCTGCTCCCATCCTGTGGAATTCACTGACGCCAGCTGTTAGGGAGGCCCCTTCTGTGGAGGTTTTTAAAGCCTGCCTCAAGGACTTCTTGAATAACCAGGCCTTCCCGGATTCTGTATTATAGTCCTTGCTGTCTTAGAAATTTTGGTAGACTAACATTGCATCTTAGGCACTAGCATTACATTTTCTAAATTGTTTATATTTATTGGTTTTGATTCATTTTAAATGTTTAGTATTTACTTTTGTTAGAATGTTCGGTGCCCAGAGCCTCTGGGATGGGCTTTTCTTAAATAAAATTTGCCTTGCCATGTCTTACTCATTTTCTCTACCCCAGGTCTCATCAAGTACCACTAAGTCCAGGCTTTCAAATCCCATCAGCTTTCAGCCTCACCACTTTTGCTGGGTGTTCCTCATATTGGCCTGCATGAAAGTAAGAATAGCTACCCCTCTGTGCTTCTTCACCCCCAACCCCAGCAGTCTCCATTCCAGGTTCCCTGCTGGTTTGGTGCCCTTCCCTTGGTGTTCTGGTGCATTCTTCTTTTGCCCATTGCGATTCCCTGCTCCAGCATACCCATCCTCTAGTTTAAATCCCCTGACTGCCCCATCCATTCTCTTGGCCATTACCTCCACTCCCTTCTGACATCTGTGCAACACATCTTGAACATACAGTTGTGCCTTTCTCCAGAAAGACCTCCAGTTGGCCAGAAAATGAAGTCCCTTTCTCTTGATCCAAATCCTTAGCCAAGCACTGGCCTGTGGAATTCTCTACATATGCTACTCCCCTCAATTCTGTTTTTACTTCCCTTACTGCTGAATGCCTCCTACTGCACCTACAGTATTGCTGAGGTAGCTGGCCATACTCCTACTGCATATACTGTAACTAATCTGTATATACTGTAAATACTTGTACATAAATGCTCTGTTTATTGCACTGACTATCTGTATATGCTCTGTTATTTGTCTCCTTTACATAGAAATATAGACTTTGACAGCAGATAAGGACCGCTTGGCCCACCCAGTCTGCCCATTTCCCTACCTACTGGATAAGCTGAAGATCCTAGCCAACCAACAGCCTGTTTCTTTCTACCTCCCACAAGAATTGCTTTAGGTCTGTCCCATGCATTCTTGGATTCCCCCCACTGTTTTTGACCCCACTACCTCCTCAGGAAGGCCATTCCATGCGTCCACTACCCTCTCTGTGAAAAAATACTTCCTCACATTTCCCCTGAGCCATCCCCCCTCCATCTTCAAATTGGGTCCCCTTGTTCTTGCACATCTCTTTTTTCTGAAAGATGCTACCCTCTTAGACTTTGTTGATTCCCTTGAGGTACTTAAAAGTTTCTCTCATGTCCCTCTTCTCCCTCCTTTCCTTGAGGGTATACATATTAAGCTCCTTTAGTCTCTCTTTATATGGCTTCTGTCTCCCTTTACCCCTCCCCCCAGGATGCATCTGGAAATAAGCTGCTACTCAGCTCAGTATGTCTTTGCTGGTGAAACTTTTGAAATAAATAAATAAATTATGCTTTTCTGCTGATCCTCACTTGCCTTCTTGATTGAGGATCTCAGAAAAGATCACCCTAGAATCTCATCCTTCTTGAACATCCTTAGTTTTGTGAATTACCTTGTTATGCCTTTGGACTTGTGGTTTTGATGTTATTCATACCAACATGGATGATGGCAGACTGCCCCTACTCCCCCAGCTGTATTGCTTGGCCTTAGATAATACTCATTTGATCTCGATGCCTGGCATGCAAACATCATCACCCAAGCTACTATCCTGTTCCAGCAATGCCCTTTTCACTTCTCCCACTACCTTAACTATGGAGTTGCAATTGACTACTACCATCTTACCTTTCCCTCTGGCCTTTACCTTCCTCCATCTTCACAGGTCAGGTGTCCTGGTGTCTGGACTGGCTTACCACCCCCAGGCACTTGTTAACACCCCATCAACTTGACCAGTCAGAGGTGTATACTTGTACATGGTGTCCACTGGCACTGGTGGCCCCTTGTGAGCATGTCTGCTACCTCCCATCTCCACTTGGCTCCATGCCCTATCCCTACCACTAGAGATCACAATCCCTGCAACCCTCCTTATTACCCCACCTGTCACTGCAAATGTTTCAGCCACATTGTGAGGGCCCATATGCTTAGCCTTATCTCCCCCATAACTTCCTAGCTACCTGTTCCCCTACCTGCATCCCCATGGTGCCTGCAACTGTTTCTCCAGCCTGGCAGCGTACCTCATGAGAACATCTACTATCTGCCAGTGGATGTAGATATATCCTCCAATCCATCATTCTCAGAATGGTGTACATCACACAAACCAGACAGCTTCCAAGGTGTGCTTCTCTTCCAGGGTTCTGGACCCTAGCCACCTTGCCCCCCCCCCGAGTCTCCCCCAGCTGGCAGCCCACTCCTCCATGCCCCATGATGCAGTCAGTTGCCTTTCCAGATTGGCAACATTATTTTATTTATTTGTAAATTAGTGACTGGGTGAAGCACTCTGAGCTGAGGTTCATTGCCTGACATGACCCATGGAAAAAAACATGCCCCTATGAGATCTGCACCAGCATACAGTGGCTGCAGATGTAACCCCAGACTGCCCTCTGCAGGCATAATGGTATATGTCTTACAACCATGCCAGTGCACCAGCTGCACTTCCGTCTCAGCTGGTAACCTCTCCCTATTCAGGTAATCAACCATCCTTACCGGTCTGTGGGCTGCATAAGAATGGTGAGGATATACTCCCAGGTTACTTTGTCCTGCTGTGTAGGAGAGCAAAGGTGGTGAATGTCACAAACCCACTCCTGGGAGCTGGGTCCACTGAGCTCACATTGCCCTCCCCCAAGTGCAGTCCTTGACGGCGGAGGGCAGGAATACCCTCCCCATGTCCTTTTAGAGTGCTCGCTGAGTTCACAACTGAACAACTGCCACGAGGGCCCAGGGCTTACTCTCTAATCTTGTTAAGGGTAAAATACAGTCTCGAGTCTGTAACCAGGTGAGAACCCTCCTTGGTTCTACACTGGGGGGAGCACTCAGGAGTTATAAGCTCAGTGGGGCTGTCCTCGTAATCCTCACTGTGCCTTCTCCCACAGGTTGTGCAGGAACCTAGTTCCAACCCTACAGACCCCTCCCCGAGACCTTGAGTATTTCCACTACTTAGGCCCCCAGATTGTCTTCCAGGATCCTAGTCTTTGGTAGCCATGGTGGCACCTAAGCACTAAACAGGCTTGTCACAGACTGAATAAACCTTCCTACCTTCACACACAAAACAAAATCACTCCCAGGCAGCTATTAAAAGCAAGTGCTTTTAGTAGTTACTTAAATAATTCCCATACATGACTTACAAATAAAAGATTCTGAAATTTGGTTACAGAATAACGGAAACAAAACTACAAAATGCACTGTTAAATTAACTGGATAATTTTCTACCTTGGTTGTAGAGAAACAGAGTCCATAAAATAATTGATTTCTGCAAAGTCCTTTTTCCCTCTGCTGAGTTTCAAAGTCTCAGTTCTTCTTTCAACCACTGGTCCTCAGTGTTTGTGTGGCAGCAAGGTTGGCTTCTGTTGTGTGTTAGAAAAGGAGACTCAAGAAATGTGTGTGTTTCCTCTGTTGTGAGCTGACTTGTATAGGCCTAAACCTCTCTCAAGTCTAGCTGTCCATTTCTAGGCCAACAGGGGTCTTTCTCGCTCTTCCCCAAATTTTATAGAAATCAGTATTATTAATTATTCAGATTTCTTACATTCCCAACGTCCTGGCTGTCCTTTGATCTCTACTGTCCTTCCTGACTATATTACAAATGTAATAAACTGTGAGAAGTTCCTAGAACTTAACAATAGATTCCCTAGACTAGGGGTGTCTGCGGACCCCTGTTTTAAAGTAATTTTCTCTTTGATTGAAAGTTTTATGACCAGAGAGAAGATGCCTTCTATCCCCTACCGTTTTATGACACCTTTGCCTTAGATCAGCTTACCAGGAAATTCCAATCCCCTTAGAAATGTAACTTTAGTTTCCTATTAAGCAAGCCTTTCCCAGACTCTGTAATACACAACCTCCCCATGTAAACTTTAAAAAAAAAAAAACACGGGCATCCTTCTGTCAAACCTTATCTCCAGGCCTTTTTGGGGAATTAAACAAACAAAATTCTAGTGCAATTAATTAATGTAATCGTTATTTGTTTTCTCTTAGCTTCTACAGATACGGCTTGCTCTTGTCAGTAAAATGTGTAATGTTTTTGTTCTCACTTCTTGCTGCATCATGAACTACTGTCAGCTGTTGTACATTGTTTGACTTTGTTCTCTCCCAGGTGTTGCCTGAATATAGATAATACTCTTGTCTAGTGTAATTACCCGGTTAACAAAAACCAAATAAAATAAATAAATAAAATCACAGAAAAATACAACAGAACTATGATATCAGTGGCCAAATTGCCATAGAGAACATGGGAAGAGCACTTGAATAAGCCATGGAATAGGTGCACAGTGGCGTATGTTGCTCAGTGAGCAGCAGTATTTGTTTTCCAAAATTGATGTCATATCAAAAAAAAAAAAACAATGAACAGTGTAGCAACCTGGAGTGTGGCTGAATCTTTGGTGCTTCGATGAGAAAGGTCTTCAACAAGGAACCTTGTCTTCCTGACCTGTACACTGGATGGACTTGAACTCTACACCTGCCCCCTGGCAAGCAAGGCTTGCACGGCTAACTAAGGCACACACACAAGTTGCCTTTCTCACAAGCTGCTGCTTGGTGGAGTAACATTTAAATATAAAAGCCAGAGACAGAAAGATGGACAGTTACAACAGTGAGCCTTATAACAAAGCTTTCAAGTCAGGCCCCCCAAAGAAGGCAGCTATCCTGATTTTATTTTTAACCAGCAATGTAGGGGAGAATTTCACAGGACCCTGATATGCATGCTTAGTTGAATTATAGAGGGTGGAAAATAGAAATGCAGTGTTAGACTTATAGGCCAAGGGACATTGTTTGTTCTTTGATTCTAATTTCTAATGGTTTGAGGGGATCTTGACATGGTGCCATAAGAAGTAGGAAGAATCTAGAATGTCTGAAATCAGAAAAGTCAGAGAGATGCCCTGGAAATCAGGGAGACTTGGAACATCTAACATAAAGTGAGGGGAAAAACATGAAGGGATTGTGGGGAAACTGAGAGCACAACACTATATCAGAGATACATTGAGCTTCTTGAAGGGAATTAATTAAGCTTGGAGCCAATGTAGAAGAGAAAACAAAAGAAAACAAAAGAGAGAGAGAGAGAGATGAAGGAGGAAGGGAGAGAGAGAGAGATAAATGAAGCTGAAGTATATTACTTCGGGAAAGGTGTGGTGGAACAGAAAAAGCTGCAATTGCAAACTATATAACATCCTGTCACCAGGTTCAAAATACAACACTGTTGTATTAATTTAAATGCAATGTAGTATATTTCTGTGCTATGTATAGTCTTGTGTATAAAGTTTGGCAATGCCTGTATAGCTGTCATGCCAATAAAGTTATGTGTGTGTGAGAGAGAGAGAGAGAGATATCAGAGAGTTTTATGAGGATGAAGATGATGCTGGGAAACCAGGAACAACCTTATTTGTGAGAGGGAGTTCAAAGAAAAAATGACCTCATTAAGGTGAAGGCTAAATATCATGAAACTGAGATTTGAGAGACAGCGCCCTTACATCAGGGAGATACCTTTCCTGGGAGGACTGATACCCCCAGTCTAAAGGCAACTTACCAAACCACTCATCTATCCAGGCCACTGCTTGTCTGTGTCCAATTAATAGTATATCTTTGATATTCTGTAACAAGACAGACAACATTATACTGCTATGGTATCTGAATAATTGTTATGTATTTTTTCACAACTCATTTACCTAAGACAGCACATTTAAGATGCAGCATCTTGTTTCCAGTGAGATCCTATTTCTATCCGTTTTTATCACCATGTGCATTGTCACAAGTCCACGTCAGTGGAGCTGGTATTCCCTGGGCTATAGTGAATCCCCTTGTGATCAGGGTCAGGGATACCACTCCTCTGTCTGTTTAGTATGCTCACCGTCTCACAACTGAACATATGCCAGAGGATCCTGGAGCACCCTCTCTCCAGACGAGGGGGTGCAGAATACAGTCTTAAGTCTGTGTTCCTGGGTGAGACCCCGCTCAGGCACTGCACAGCGCACCAGAAAGCCACAGGCATGTATAGGCCTTTGTGGGATGCCCTATAAGACATGTGTCTTTCCCTAGCAATGCAGAGACCAGTTAAAACCCTCACAGACCCCTCCAGAGAACTTTCATATTCTTTCCCTCCTTGCATCCACAGAGTCCCTTTTAGTACTTTACTTTGGTAGTGTATGGCTGTTAGCAGTCAAACAGGCATAGTGTAGTTTGAACAACCCTTCCAAAGCAATGCACATAAAAGATACTGGCAGAATTATCTTAAAATAAGCCAGATGCTTTACTAATTAATTAATAAATGCAGTAAATAACTTAAAGACAAATAATTTTAGACATTGGTTAAAGGATATGGAAAAGAAAATGGGAATATATAATAAAGCCTAAACTGAAATTCTGGTTTTAAAGTTCTACCTCAAGCCCTTGATTGCTGAATTTGAAGTGCAAAGTGTCCTTAGAAAAGTAGTTGCAAATGTTGGCACTTGGTCCAGGAGAATTCTTGAAAAGAAAATGTCTGCTCTTTTAGCATGACAGGGTCCCAAGGGCAATTTTCTTTCACCATAGTCAAACGGTAAAATGGCAAAATGCCTTGATACAGTCTTGCACCCTTGTTTTATTTTATTTATTTATTTAAGCGTTTTACCAGGAAGGCATGCTGAGTGGTGACCACTCGATTCCAGATTCGTCCTGAGGGAGGGGAAGCAGGAATATATGTAATACAATAAGCAAAAGCAGGAATATATACAATACAGTACAGTAATCAAATACACAAGGTAGCTACAGTACAATAGGCTATAGAGCCAATATCTCAAACGATTACAAGGTAAATGGGAGTTCGGAGTAACAAGCAGGCGAATTAGCACTATAACTCTTAATAGAAACTAAAGTGCCTAGCATATTTTTACATTTAATACCTATTTGAGGTGCTGGCTGGAAGCCCCATGCAAACAGGTGAATGGGCAAGATGGGAACAAGCTAGGTGCATGAGCAGGTGTGGGAGAAATGCACCTTGAGGGGGACGGTTTAGATGCTGAGTGCTGTCTATGTGGCGAATATCTGCCGACAAGGAGTTCCACAGTTTGGGTATACGGAAACATAGAAACATAGAAACATAGACTTTGACAGCAGATAAGGACCACTTGGCCCTGGGTCCACCCAGTCTGCCCATTTCCCTACCTACTGGATAAGCTGCAGATTCTAGTTAACCAACAGCCTACTTCCTGCCACCCCCCACTACAATTGCCTTATGTCTGTCCCATGCATGTTTGAATTCCCCCACTGCTTTAGACCCAACAACCTCTCCAGGAAGGCGGTTCTATGCATCCACCACTTTCTCAGTGAAAATAAATTTCCTCACATTACCCCTGAGCCGTCCCCCCTCTATCTTTAAATTGTGCTCCCTTGTTCTTACACATCTCTTTTTCTGAAAGATGCTACCCTCCAGGACTTTGTTGATTCCCTTGAGGTTCTTGAACGTTTCTATCATGTCCCCCCGTCCCTCCTTTCATCAAGGGTATACATATTAAGCTCTCTCAGTCTCTCTTCATATGGTTTCTGATGCAGACCCTGCGCCATTTTAGTTGCCCTCCTCTGGACTGCTTCCATCCTATGTCCTTGCATAGATGAGGTCTCCAAAACTGCACACAGTACTCCAGATGGGGTCTCACCAACTGTCTGTACAGAGGGATAAGCACTTCTCTTTTTCTACTTCTGATGCCCCTTCCTATGCATCCCAGTATCCCCCGGCTCTCCTTACTGACTTCTCACATTGCTTACCAACCTTTAGATCATCTGATATGACTACCCCCAGGTCCCTTTCCATTTTTGTTGTTGTTAGTACCTCCCCTGCAATTGTGTACTCTTCTCCTGGGTTTTTGTTTCCTAGGTGCATTACTTTGCACTTCTTTGCATTGAATCTAAGCTGCCATATGTCTGACCATCCTCCAACCTTGCCAAGTCCCTTCTCATCCTTTCTACCCCCCCCATGTATCAACTATGTTACAGATCTTTGTGTTATCTGCAAAGAGGCATACCTTTGCCTCCAGACCCTCTGCAATGTCACCTATAAAGATATTAAAGAGGACTGGGCCCAGTACTGAGCCCTGAGGTACTCCACTAGTAACCCCCCTTTCTTTGGAATGTGTTCAATTCACTATTACCTTCTGTGTCCTGTTGTGCAGCCAGTTTGCTACTTAGGCTACCACCCTGGGACCCACTCCCAGGCTGGCTAACTTGATTATTAATCTTTTGTGCGGGACTGTGTCAAATGCCTTGCTAAAGTCTAGGTAGGCCATATCCACAGCCTCTCCCTGATCTATTACTTTGGTCACCCAGTCAAAGAAATTAATTAGATTCATCTGACATGACCTTCCTGCTGTAAATCCATGCTGCTTTGGGTCCTGTGCCCTGCTGGCCTCTAGGTACTCAACAATTGTTTTTATTCAGAAGTGATTCCATCATTTTCCCTACCACTGAGGTCAAACTTACAGGTCTGTAGTTTCCTGCTTCTGCCTTGCTCCCACTTTTGTGAAGGGAATCACATCTGCCTCCTCCAGTCCTCAGGTACCACCCCATCCTCCCATGATTTGTTAAAAAGTGTGGTCAGTGGTGTCACTAGGTCCTCCCTTAGTTCTTTTAGGATTCTGGGGTGAATCCCATCAGGCCCCATTGCTTTGTCCACCTTGATTTTTAGGAGTTCTTTCAGGACTCTTTCTTCTATAAATGGACTGGTGTCAACCCCCCTACCCAGAGTGCTTCTATTGTCTGGTTTAGGTAACTCCTCCTCATCTTCTTTTGTGAATACTGATCAAAAGTATTCATTCAGTATCTCTGCCTTTTCACTGTCTCCCTCTGCCCACCTCCCTTCTCCCTTATTAATCTTCACTATTCCTCCCTTAACATTTCTATGCTCCGTAACGTACAAAAAGTTTTATCCCCCTTCTTAACTGAATTGGCTATTTTTTCCTCGGTTTGGGCTTTTGCTGTTCTAACTGCCTTTCCCACTTCTTTCTGCTTTAATTGATACAGTTTCCTGTCGTGCTCCTTCTGTGATTCCTTATACTTTTTGAATGCAGCCTTTTTCTCCTTAACCTTCCCTGCCACCTCTTTTGAGAACCATAGTGGTTTTTTATTCCACTTTGTTTTCTTTATTTGTTTCACACAAAGGCTTGTTGCCTCCATGATGGCAGTTTTGATTTTTCTCCATTGTTCTTCCACCCCTCCTTTTTGGCCATTTGCTAATGTGTTCCTCAGGTATTCACCCATGTTGCCAAAGTCAGCCCTTCTAAAGTCCAGTATCCTTGTTTTTGTATGGCTCGTCTCCATGGTTGTGTTTATTGTGAAGCACACTGTGCAGTGGTCGCTTATTCCCAGAGGTCTACTGACTTCTAAATTTGTGATCCTCACTCCATTTGAGAGTACCATGTCTAGTATTGCTCCCTCCTGATCGGGTTCCAACACTAGCTGTCTAAGGCCTGCCCCCTGCAGGGTATCGAGAGTGACCCTGCTCTTATTTGCGGCTGCAGTTCATGTCATCCAGTTAACATCTGCCATATTCAGGTCCCCCATCAACAGTATCTTCCCTTTTTCAGCCATTTTGAGAATGTCCTCTATCATTTTCTTGTCCATTTCCTCTCCTTGAGATGGGGGTCTGTATACAACTCCTGTGTAGATTATGATGCCATTTTCTGTCTCCAAGGTGACCCAGAGTGCCTCTTGTCCTCCCTCTTTACTTTTTAGTTCTGTAGCTTTGATCCCTTCCCTTATGTATAGAGCTACTCCACCTTCCCCTCCCTGTCCCTTCTGTAGACTGTGTACACCGGTATGTTGACATCCCAGTCATGGTTCAATGTGTACCATGTTTCTGTGACTGCCACAATATCCAATTGTTCATCTTCCATCAAGGCTATTAGCTCAGGAAGCTTGTTTCCCAGACTACAGGCACTGGTACTCATTGCCCTCCATTTAATGTTGGCTTTATCCTTTTTTCCCCCATGCCTGCTCTTATTGCCCTTGTCTATTTTTCCATTTACCCCTGGAAGCTGAGGGCAGCTTGGCCTTTAGATGTGGACATATGTGGGACATTAAGGAGCCAGGAGTCTGTGTTCCTGAGTGTGTATGCAGAGGGGGGCTGGACAGAGATGGCAGACTCAAGGTATGAGGGAAGGGACTGTGCCCAGAATTTAGCTATAACCCTGGCACAGTGGGCCTGTCTCCATTCTTGTAGTGACGTCAGATCAAGTGACTTGTAAAGGATGCAGTGATGAGTCATGGGTGGGCAGTCCATGGCAAAATGGCAGAAGGAATGTCAGAAGGAATCTAGTCTGGTTAAGGTTGACTTAGGGGCCGTGCTATAGACTATGTCTCCATAGTCTATAATTGGGAGGATCATTTTCTGTATGATTGCTTTGTGGCTGGGCAAATGGAGGCAGTCCTTGTTGTGATATACAGTGCCCAGTTTGGGATGAAGTTTTTGTGGATAGAGTCGATATGAACAGAAAAGTCAAGGTGCTGGTCAAGCCATACCCCGAGGTATCTGAAGGAGGTACAATCTTCCAAGGGGGACCCATCAGTGATGTGGAAAGCGGGGTTGAGGAGAGACAGGAGAGTCATTGCCACATCCTGAAGGTTAGTGAGACAGTTTTCTTAGGATTAAGAAAAAGCTGGTTCGAGCTAAACCAAAGCTGAACAACACTGAAGTCCTCCTGGAGTCTTGTGGCTGCATCAGAGGTGGAGGGACCTGATGCAAACATTACAGTGTTATCAGGTGACAGAGAGAGGAACAGAAGTGCAAGAGCCTATTCTTACCACTTGTGACCTGCCTGCCTGCTAGATAGGACTGGAACCAGCTGGTGGCTGCTCCTGAAAGTCCAGCGGGGGAGAGTTTGGACAGCAAAACGGCATGAGAGATGGTATCAAAGGCTTTGGCAAGGTCGATAAAGATAGCTGAGGTGGTGTACCCATGTTCTATTCCAGTGAGTATGGCATCTGTGAGCCTTAGGAGTGAGGTGATGGTGGAGTGTGACTTCCTAAATCCAGACTAGTATGGTGTGAAGAAAGAGGAGTTGAAAAAGGGGGCAAGTTGGGAGAGAACGAGGTGCTCCTGTAGTTTAGCTAGGATGGGGAGCAGGGATATAGGACGGTAGATTCCCGGTGAGGAGGGGTCTCTGCCTTTCGGGAGAGAGGGATGATGGTGGCACGCTTTCAGTCAGATGGGATTTCAGCATACGAGAAAGAAAGATTGAAGAGAGTGGCCAGTGGGGCAGCAGTGGCAGGGGCAGATAGGTCGAGCATTTTGGAGTTCAGATCTGAGGGGCATTTGCCTTTGGAAGGGTTGAGAGCCTGCAGGGCTTTTAGTACTTCAGTCAGAGTAACCGGGTGAAAGGTGAAGCTGGAGGCCGGAGAGGTGGTGGACCAGTAGGGGGTGGGCTTGTGGGGTGGGGAGGGAAGGAGGATAGGAGAGAGGACGCACAGCTGGTGAAAAAGGTGTTGAAAACTGAGGCCACTGCACCTGGATCAGTGACGATGGAGCCTTCTACATTTAGGGCTGGGATGGGGGGCTGGGTAGGGGGGAGAAAAGTGAGTTGATTGTTTTCCAGAATTTTGCTGGGTGGTTTATATTTGTGTGGAAGGAGACCTTGAAATAGTTGGCTTTGGCCTGTCATAGAAGCGTAGCGCAGGAGTTACGGAGTGAGCAGTAAAGTTAGAGAGCCGCCAGGGTGCCAGTAGTCTTGTATGTTTTCCAGGCCTGGTCCCTGGCATGGAGCTGGTCTGTGATATTTGTGACCCAGGGCAGGTGGGCACCCCTTACTCTTGTCCTTCTGAGTGGGGCATAGTAATCCCAGTCCAGATGGCTAGAAATCTGGACTTGAAGAGCTCTAGGGCAGTGTTGATGTTGGGTGCACATGGGATGCAGGACCAATCAATGTTTGATAGGTCAATTAAGAGTGCACCAAGGTCAAGTGATTTGAATGACCTGGTGAGAAGCATTTGTGGGGGAGGTGCTTTGGGCCAGAATATTTTCCTTACCACATAGATCATGTGGTGGTCACTTAAAGAGTCTGGAAGGAGTCTGGCTTCAAGTATTCAATGGGGGTGGGAGGTAAGGGCCCAGTCTGAAAGGGAATGGTTCTGAGATTTGTGATTTAAGCGTGTGGGAACAGATATTTGTTGTGTCATGTTTAGGGCATTTACCTAGCTACATAGCTTAGAGTTAGCAGTGGAGAGCCAGTTAAAATTGAAGTCCCCAAGGATGTGTAGCTCACCCCCTGATGCAAGTGACTTTAGGGTGGCCAGGTGGTCCAGTATGGTGGGCATAGGGGTGTCTGGGGCGCAGTATGACCCCCACTATATATACTGGAATTGTGTGTGGTAGTGAGATTTTGATTATCATGGAGTCTATGGATGGCATGGGCAGGGGTAGCTGGACAGGGGTGAACTGGTGGTGAGAGGAGATGAACATGGCAATGCCTCCCCCTCTTTTTACCCTGGCGGTCATACCGAATGACGGCATATCCCGGGATTGTTATTTCTGCATCCAGGTTGTGGGGCTTAAGCCAGGTTTCGGTAATTATCAGAATATCTGGGTGTAGCATTAGCACAGTTGGCTGCAGCTCAGAGAGCTTGTTGAGGATGCTGCATATATTCAGGTGTATTATCTTTAAACCCTGTGGTAAATTGAGAGGTGGGGAGGGGTTAGGGTGGGGTGGTCCAGGGTTTAGCTCGATGTCCCCTACTAGTAGGAGCAGTACAGTTAATAGCTCTCTTGTTTTTAGCATGATCCATTGGGATTTGCGATTTGCGGTGGGCAGAAAGTTGCTGGGAGGTTTGCGGAAATATACATATTGGGGATATTTTTAATGCTGTCAACCCTGCATGGAAGGAGGGTGGCAGGATGGAAGCCCCCATAACCCAGCTGAACAGGAGGTTTTGAGGATGTTTCTCACTGGAAGAGGTAGCATGGGGGGTGGAACGGCATCACTGACTATGGTAGAGGGGCCAGACTGTGGAACTGGGTAGGAGGAGAGTGGGAGGGAGGCAAGGGATGTGAGAAGGCATAGTAAGTAAAGAGAAAGTGGCAACATGTTTTAGACGCTGGGTTAGGTAGGAGATATGAATTAGAGTGGCCACTAGTGGCTCAGTCAGATAATCTGCTAATGAGAAAATGGACTGATTGGCTAAAATCAGCACGTGATCCACACTATAAGACACTGAGCTCACCTAGGGTGGTGGCAGGGACACTCAAACGCTGAGGACTATCACTGGGGTTCAGTGCTGCAGCGTGACAGTGGTGTACCTGAGCGCTCCTAGGAGATTCAGGGGTTCTGGTTTGCCTTGGGGGAAGGCGGACACCGAGGCCCGCATGACCACTGAGCACTCTGAGGAGAGAAATAAACGGCTTTTATATTAATCAGGTAGGTGGGAATAAGGAGCACAACAGCTAAAATATACCGACTGTATAAGGATCCTAAGTACACCTGCTAATTCGATCTAAGGGTCCAGGACTGTAATTCAAACTAAGAGAGTGGCATTTTGTTGCACTTCATCTAACAAAAAAATTACTGAGTGGCTAAACAATTTTATCTTAGAAACACACAGCCCTGCATAGCCTTTGCAGTTGAATTTAATCTAAGGAGAAAAACAAATTTGGACCTTCTTGCATAGCCTTTGCAGCTGAATTTATGCTAAGTAGAAAATAAATTTGGACCTAGCAGCTCAAACAGGGATTAAAGTGGCTAAACAGTTTCATCTCAGAAACACACAGCCCTACATAGCCTTAGCAGTTGATTTTAAGCATTAAAGCTCCCAACAATAGCACCAAAACACTGCAGAATGTTTGTAAATAATTTAAAGCTCCCATCCAATGTGCATAAAACACTGAGGAAATTGAGTAGAAACTGGGGCAAATAAACTATCTAAATTGGCTATACTGACTGATTGTCCCTTTAAAATGGCACCAGGATTAAATGTCCATTTTTCCCTCACACTCGAACACTGAGGACTATCGCTGGGGTTCCGTGCTGCAGTGTGGCAATGACATACCTGAGCACTCCAAGGAGATTCCGGGGTTGTGGCTTGGCTTGGGGGAGGGTGGACACTGAGGCTCTCATGACCACTGAGCACTCTGAGTGCTCTGAGGAGATTCCGGGGTTCTGGCTTGGCTTGGCTTGGGGGAAGGCGGACACCGAGGCCCTCACAACCATCAAGTGCTCTGAGCACTCCGAGGAGATTCCAGGGTTCTGGCTTGGCTTGAGGGAGGGCGGACACCGAGGCCCTTACAATCACCAAGTGCTCTGAGCGCTCCGAGGAGATTCCGGGGTTCTGGCTTGGCTTGGGGAAGGGCGGACATGACCGAGGCCCTCGTGACCACTGAGCTATGGGCTTCTTGATGGGCAGATCCAGTGAATATTGACTTGTCCTGTAATTGGCTAGCATTCCACCTCCATGGCTATGCAACCAATCAGCTTTTAATATTTTATTACAACTAGCAAATGTTCATCTCTGAATATGAGAGAAAACGGGCTCAGAGGTCAGCTAGTCTAAACCATAATTTTAGAAGATCATCCGGCTTCCCTCGCTTTGAAATGGCTGCAATTAAGCTACACTCAGTACAGTCATTTATTTAAAATGCTAGTCCATTTAGCTGTAACTAGATTAGCCCAGGGCAGACTTGCAGAAGCAAAAGGAACCCAGATGAAATGGTACCAATAGATGCTGAGGGCTATTCAGACACAAATGTATGCCTGGCTTTCCAGTCTTGCTTAATTAGCTCCTTTTGTTTCCTTTTAAATGATTTAATCAAATCATAGTCCCTAACTAACAGCAAACAGCTTTTCTGCCTAGTAACAAGAAACATCATTCTAGGGCCCATGTACTTTGTACCCATGCTCCCTTGCAACTTGACCTGGCTTTTTATCAGCATCACTGGTATATTATATACATACAAGGATATGAAATATGACCAAAACAATAAGGCATGGCTCTGTCACGCAACATACACCATGTGGCACAGGAGGTTTTCAACTTGTTTAAGGTTAAAGCTAATACAACAATGGCTTTAGTGGATCAGAACATAAATCTTCTGATTCCAAGGTTCTGCACTCCAACCACCAGACGGCACTGCTCCAGCATGTAACACCTATCCAGATAGTTCACAAGGTGTTATCAGATGAATACAGTGAGCACTGTTGTCTGGGCAGTTAATAAGAAGTGTGCACATCGGTCTTGTTTTCATGCAAATTTTGATTGCTACTATAAAACTGGGTGCCGATATTTGATGGGAAGGATTGCGACAGCCATGTCTTCAAGCAACACCATAACTAAATTTATTTTTAAACAGTTAAGTGCCATATCAGCTTCCTACTCTGTGCCATATGACTTTGCTTTATTTTTTTCACCAGGTTTCACTTGGAAAGTAAGGAACAAAAAAGGCCAAGGCCCATATAGTTGTTCCTAGTCAGTAATAGTAAAGAATCCCATATTTCCTTTTGTGTTTATATAATTATGCAAATTCATTTTGAAAGTATTTTTGTTTGCACTATAAATTATTGATAAGGGGAGCTTATTCCAGAGGTTCTTATTGTATAGAAGTACTTTCTTTTATTTGTTTTAAATCTGTCTATTTTTAATTGTAATGGGTGACCCCTAGTTTCTATTTGATCACTTTTATATTCTATTTTCAGTTCTGTCATTAAGTAATCATCGTTAAGAATATCATAATATAGTAACATTATCACTCCTATGTCTTCTTGCTTCTAGACTATGTAAACCCAGCTTATCTAATCTTTCCTGATATGTTAAATTTTCGAATGCATATATTGACTTAATATATCTCCGGTGTACTTTCTCAAGTTTATTTATACTTGTTTTTAAATACGGACTCCATAACTGACTACCGAAATCCAGTATTGGTCTAACATGTAACATATATAATGGCATGAGAACATCCACCTGTCTACTTCTAATATTTCTTTTTATTGCAATGATGGTTCTGTTTGCCTTGATAATTACTGCACTACATTGCTCTTTAAAAGATAAATTATTATCTATTTGTATCGCAAGATCTTTTTTGTTTTCCTTCTGTGTCATGGGGTACCTTCAATGGAATACTGATGTTTTTGATTTTTCTTACCCATATGTATAACACAACATTTTTCATTATTTAATTTCATATCCCACCTTTTTGTCCATTCTAGTATAATGTTACTATCTGTTTGTATTGATAATATTTGTTCCATTGAACTACAGGGGCCACCTAACTTCGTGTCATCAGCATATTTTGTAATATCATTGGTTATACCTTCCTCCAGATCCACGATAAACATTTGAAAGATAAGTGGACCCATTACTGATCCCTGAGGTACATCGCTTGTAACTGCCCCCTCTTCTAAGTAATAACCTCAAATGGATACTGACAGAACCCTTAAATCTTAAACCTTTAAATCTTGCTCCTTCCCCATCCTCTCCATGGCATTCCTAAGCTGGGTTACAGTAATGCATGGCTGCTAACAGTAGCCCATTAACGTGGTGACTGAATTTTGGCATCGCAATTAGGGCGCTGCAACCTGGGTGAGAGTGACAGGGGTGACCTTGATTTTTGTCACCCCACACTCACATTGTTTTTGCCCTCCATTTTGGGGCATGCCTACCCTGGAGTTTGTTATATTTAGTTGCCCGCTGCAAAACAGGAATGTTTTCTTGGATGGCACTTTGGCACTCTGGCTCCAGGGAGCCACATTGTCTGGCACTGCAGAGCCAGGCAGCATATTGCCTGTGCCCATATCGGTGTCAACAAAATGGTTGTCACATCAGTAGGGGTGAACCACTGCTAACATATCTCAATAGCAGTGTCCTGATGTTGATGCCTTCTACTGTAGATCATGTAGAAACTGATCTTAACCACCTAAGAGGGCAATGGGACACAGAAAGATAAATAGCAGGAAACACCAATGGCCTTACCTCTGAGGCTGGTCCGAAGCTAGTATGTTAGTGGTTGCCACCCCTACAGACAGCAGCATCCTTTTGAGAATAGCGTTTTGGTTTTTTTTGAAATAGTGATTTTATTAGGTTTTTGATTTTCATATAACATATGACATACATCACATACAAAAGGAAAAAATAATAATAAATACATTACATACAGGCATTTGGGTGAGAGAACACATGAATATTTTCAATGTTATGCATTACCCTTTTGTGTCCCCAGCATGTCTGATAGACAGATAAAGATATATTAACAAATAACAATAGAAGCAAAAATAAATAGAAGAGAAAGTATAAGAGTAGACACTCAACACAAAAATCAACCCAAAAGTTGGGGGAGATACCTTCTGAGGTGGTGAGGTGTTCAAAACTTTACTACTATGTTCTAGTAAAAGGGTATATTAATTATCATTTCTATATCTTAGGAGGGTATCATTTTTTTTTTGGTTAAAAGCGATTGAAATATGACAATAGAGCTTATATTCAGGCTATCTTCCTGAATTGGATTGTATACTCCTGAAAAATGCACCTTCTACCTTCTGAAAGTACAGGGGTCAAACAAACATCTCTCACCTCATAAAGGTACCATCTGTCTCTCCATTCCTTAAATTAATACCCTGAATTCAGGGCCCAAACTTCCAGAACTGTTATATTTTCTTTTTCTGCCTGATGGTGAAAAAATGGTAACCATCTTTCC
Organism: Neoceratodus forsteri; assembly: GCA_016271365.2. Classification (NCBI taxonomy): domain Eukaryota; kingdom Metazoa; phylum Chordata; order Ceratodontiformes; family Ceratodontidae; genus Neoceratodus; species Neoceratodus forsteri. The sequence continues at coordinate 226,644,398 of CM057449.1, read as the reverse complement.
TGAAATTTTTTTATCTGTGTTCTTAGGAGGGCTGTAATTCTTTCCATTTCTTGTATGCGAATACAAATAGAATACCAGAGATCCAGAGTTGGGATAGAGTTACTTAACCAGGGTTTTGTAATCACTTTCTGTGCCCCATCTACAAAAATCCAGAACAAATATTTCTGACCTTTCATTTTAATATACTGCGGAGGAAGGCCTAGTAGCCAGAACACAGGATCTTTTGGTAACTGGATATGAAATATGCGCTCACAGGTCTGTATTATCTGGTCCCAGAAAATCTTAAGTTTAGGACAGCTCCAGAAAGTATGAATGTGAGTACCCGCTTCTCCACACTCCCTCCAGCACTGGTTGGTTGATGTGACCTGGTAATGTGCAGTGATGAAAGGAGTGCGGAAAAACCTTAAATTAACTTTCCACCTGAATTCCCTCCATATGGGCGAGGCCAAAGTGACTTGGACTCCTTCCCAGATCTGTAACCATTCACTCTCTCCTGGTGAGTATTTAAGTTCCTCAGCCCATCTTGCCTCCAGGGCTCCTATAAGGGTGGTTTCTTTACTAGAGAAAAATGCTATTTGTTTTTAAATCACATGAGCACTCCCTTTGCCCAGCAGTAGAGAGAGCAAAAACTTCTGTAAGGGGTTGCCACCCATTATCTCCTCCATATGTAGGCCCTTACTTAAAATAAAATGACGTATTTGTAAAAATCTGAAATGATATCTGGATGGTAAGCCAAAGTCATCAGATAATTGTTTAAAACTTTAAAAGCCTTGCGAGTCAAAGAAGTGCCCGATACGGACGAGACCCTTACTTTCCCATCTTGAAAATCCCAAGTCTGTATAATTCGGAAGGAAATCTAAACATGCCCGAATTGGTGTTTAGGCTGTAATCTTTAATTGCAATTCCAAATGTTTATGGACCCTCATCCAGATCTGTTTTAACAAATTCGACCAAGGATTATTCAAGTGGAGTTTGGCCAATCCCTCCCAATCCATAAAGATAATATCTGCCAACTGGACTCTTGGTATCCCTGGTTTCTCTAGGGCTGTCCATAAAGGCTGATCTTCTTTTGGCCAAAGTTGTACCAATACTTGGAGTTGGGCTGCCCAATAATATTTTAAAAAATTTGGAAGTCCCAAACCTACCCTTCCCTTGTCTCTTTGTAATATCTGCAATTTAATCCTAGGTAATTTGTGGTTCCAGAGGAATCTAGAAGTGGCCAGCTTCAGACTCCTCCAGAATGAAGCTGGTGGTCTACTTGGCAGTATAGTAAAAATAAATAATATTCGGGGTAACACATTCATATGTACTGTCTCAATAAGTGCTGAAAATGATAAAGGTAATTCTGTCCCTCTATTATAGTCTGTTTGTATATTATGGAGAAGCCTGTGATAATTAGTCTGATATAAATTCTTTAAATTATTTGGGATCCACACTCCAAGATAGCGGAACCCCTCATTCACCCACTTAAAATGTCCTACCTGTGGCAGATGACTCTGGATTGATTTAGAAACAGGTAACATTTCAGTTTTTATAAAATAAATAATAAATAAATAAATCATTTATCTTAAACCCCGAGACATCTCCGAACTCCTGTATTAGGGATAAAACAAGGGGAACCGAAGTCATAGGGTATTCCAAATATAGTAACGTATCGTCAGCATAAATAGAGATCCGAAACTCTTCCCCTTGAAGCCAGATTCCCCTATAGGAACCTGACTCTCTGATTTTAGCAGCGAATGGTTCCATACTTAAAATAAATAATAGCGGGGAGAGTGGGCAGCCTTGCCTGGTACCACGTGTTATAGAGAATGTAGCTGAGAGTGTGCCATTTACTCTAACCTGAGCTCTGGATTCGAATATAGATTGGTAACCCAATCCCTAAATTTAGATCCAAAACCAAATTTATTCAAAATTTTGTCCAGGAACTGCCAGTCGAGGCAATCAAACGCCTTTTCTGTGTCTAGCGCAATCACTGCATTGAGTATGCTGGTGACAGAGGGTTGTTCCTTCAAAAACATTTAGTAGTAATCTAATATTGTCTTGAATGTGCCACCCTGGCACAAATCCAGTCTGATCATTATGTATCAGGAGTGGTATTAAACCCTTCAATCTTTCCTCTATCAATTTAGTGAAAATTTTTGCATCAGTATTCAATAATGAAATCGGTCGGTAGCTGGCACACTCAATGGGGTCTTTCCCTGGTTCTGGAATGACTGTGATAGTGGCCTCTAACCAGGACTCTGGGATTGACTCCAGGTTATGGGCATTATTTCATATTTTTAAAAGAATTGGGATCAGTTCTTTCCAAAATATTTTATAGAACTCCGTTATGTATCCATCAGGACCTGGGGATTTCCCTGAATTTAAGGAGGTAATCACCAATTCTAATTCTTCAGCTGTGAATGGTTTCTCTAAACTGAGAATTTGAGCCTCAGACAACTCCGGGAGCTGAACTGATGATAAAAACATGTCAATTTTCAGTTGGTGATCGCCTTGCCTCTCTTTGATATATAAGTGTGAATAATAATCAACAAATGTGCCTATAATATCTAAGGGTCAATCCAAAATCACTCCAGGTTTTGCAATACTTTTTATTTTAGTTATGACTCTGTCCATTTCTTGTTTTTTGAGTCGTAAAGCCAGAAGCTTACCAGCTCGATCTCCCCCTTCATAATATTTTTGATTTAAAAATCGCAGGGAATTGAGAATATGATGTAGCATCATGCTATACGCCTCTCTAGCTTCTATTAATTTTTGATAGACAAGGGGTTGAGGGAGATTTTTTGTTCTGTTTCTAAAGATAATACCGAAGCAAGGGCCTTTGCCATTTTAGTTTTATGTAATTTATTCCTATGCGCAGCATAACTAATAAATTTGCCTCTTAATACTGCCTTGAGTCCATCCCAAATATATTTCAATGGAGTCTCTGTTTCTAAATTCTCCTTTAAGTACCATTGCATTTCCTCTTCAAGAGTTTTTACTAATGTTACGTCATTTAATATACTAGGGTCTAATCTCCATTGCCCTCTTTGCTTTGGTAGGTCCCATTCCACCCTTGTGTGGACTATAGCATGGTCTGAAAAGGATGCTGGGGAAATCTGAACTTTCCTAAAAAATGAGTTTCCGAACACCATGCATAAAATCGATCCAATTTGGAGTAGGTATTGGTGGCTGGGGAATAAAAGGTAAAATCTTTAGTAGTGGGATGCTGCCATCCCCACAAATCCACCATACCCCCCATGGACTAAAGTTCTAAGGCTTTTAGAACAAGGCCCTAGTCCACCTCATCCCGGTGGAGCTCTATCCAAGGTGGGATTCTCCACACAATTCCAGTCTCCAGCGAGAACTAAATATTTTGGGGGGAGACCCACCAATGTCAAAAAAAAGGTTCAAAAAAATTCTCCAGGGGGAAGGGGGCATATATAGACCCTAAATTAATAGCTATACCTCTGAATTCACCCGAGACAAACACCCATCTGCCTGTACCTTCCCTAAGCACTTGTCTCGGTGTGAAGGACAAACCCTTTTTTACCAAAATCACTGTTCCTGCCTTAGCTGCTGATGGGTGAGAGTCTGACAAAACCAAACCTACCCAAGATCGTCTTAACTTATCGTGTTCCTTAGGAGTTAATTTTGTTTCCTGTAAGCAGGCAATATCACAAGATAAATCCCACAGTTCTTTTAAAATTCTCACCCTTTTAACAACATTGTTAATTCCTTTCACATTAACTGTGCATAAATTCAATATACCCATTTGTAATTTGTAAGCGTGCATAATTCTTCCCACCTCTTCCAGTGATTTCCCCAATCAACAGAAAAAAAGGAAAAAACCTATAAAAATTATAAAGACATAATACAACACATATAACAAACCAATGTCCTATATAAAACATAGAAGAGATTGTCTCAACAGGAGACTTAAAATGTATCAACATGAATAAAGTGATCCAAAGGATCTGGATGTAGAAGGTGTATGTATGCCCTAGGGGCAAGTGTAATTGCCCAGTTATACTCCTTTGCGGCCGCAAGGGAGGTCTCGAAGACAAAATCTTCAGAGAAGTATGAAGAGTGCGGTACGTAATGTGCCAATGGGATTCTTCTGACCACCGTCAGAGGAAACACCCTTCTCTTCTGGTATGGTGACCAGTGCTTTGTTCCTAAACCAGCTGTTCAACCCCGGATTGTATGTTGCTAATATTTTAAGCCATCCAAGTAAACAAAAAGAGGTTCGCTTTTACTCCAGTAATTGTTTTTGCTGCATCACATTAATACTATAAACCTAATCAACATAGTAAAGAGAACTAGCAATTAGCATTAGTTTGATCCCTTCTTATGCACTTTGGCATTTAGTTCAATGACTAAACATCTGCTATCTAACTTTTAAACCAGACAACCTCTTAGATCTAATTGATCTGTTACTACCTTCAGATGTTACCTACTAGCTTAATCAGCCTTATTTAAAAATATTATTAAAACAAAGACTATTGTTTTTAAGTATGAAAACATTATAGAAACATATAAAAGGCTGGGATTATCAAAGCGCAGCTCTTTTCTTTACCAAGTCCTTTGTCTGGGTAAGCCAAGTTTGTGGCTATTAGGGACGAAAATAAAGGTGAACCACCATGGGAAGTCCATTCCATTAACGACCCCCCATGAAACATGAACGCACAGCATAATGTTCCCCTTCAGACAATCAGTCGCCAGGCGACTATAGGCCTGTCCAAACGCCCCCAGCCTGAAATCAGGCAAACCCGGCCAGCCAGTGTCAAGAGACCCAGGAGAAGAACCAAAAATCGTCTGCAATAAAAGCTCTGAAGGTAGGATCCAAACTAGTTAATACGGTTCCTCAGAATCTCAGGGAGGCGCAATACATGTGCAGATCCACCAGGCCACATCAGCATGCAATGGAAGTATAGAATCATATCTTCTTCTCAGAGGATGTCTTCCCCCTGGAGCCACACCCCATAGAAGGCTTTCTATCTCTTCTTCTGCCTTCTCCTTACTGGTGTCTGGAATAGTGATTCCTAGTTTTTCCAAAACCGGAGCAGCTTGTAACAGGTTTTCAAAAATCTGCACTCCGTCAGTATCCTGCATCCACAATTTAGCTGGGTAACGGAGATATACTTTCAACCCTTTTTCTCTTAGGATTTTAACCAATTGCAGCACTTTCTTTCTCTTATTCATCGTACCTGGAGGGAAGTCTTGGTCAAAATAAACCCTTTGAGCGTCGAGGTTTAAATCTTTCTTGCCCCAGGCCAATCGTAGAATTTCTTCTTTGGTGGTAAATTTAAGAAATTTAACCACTAGAGAACGTGGAGGGGCACCAGGCTTGGGTCTAGGAGCAAGGGCTATATGTGCTCTTTCAATAGCAAATTCATACTGCTCTGCTAGAGGAAGTTCTTGTTGTAGCCAGGATTCTATAAAGGCGATTGTATTATCTTGCTCACTACCTTCTGGAACTCCAAAGATTCGGATATTATTCCGTCTGCCTCTAGCTTCTGCTTCTTTGGCCCTCTGTGTCAGCTCTCTCTCTCTTTCCAGTGTAGAAAGGCCAGAGATCTTCCAAATGCAATGTGCTCGTTCTGTATGGTTTCCAGGTGTGTTTCGACCATTGCAGTGCGGGTTTCCAATTTTTTAAAATCGGTTTGCAGACAGGATATTTTAGAATTGATACAGTGTAATATACTGAGCATTCTCTTGCCATCTGCTTTTGTGAAAGCGGATGCAGATTCCGAGTCTGTATCCTCTTCTCCGGAGGCAGTTTGCATGGACGATCATGAAGGAGAAGGGCTTGTAGGCCATTTTTCGTTTTGGGGCATAGTATGTCTAGGAGTCAAGGCATGTTCTTTTTTTCTTGTTCGTCCCATATTAGCCCGTTATAGCGAAGCTCTGTAGGTTATTTTTTGCACTAGGATGGTAAACGATTATGATCTTGTGCAATCCGGGGTTCAGGAGCAGTGCGGCTAGGCAGCCATCGGGCTTGTTGTGTCACCAGAAGTCTGCAGAGAATAGCTGTTTGTGGTGATGTAGAAATGGGGTGTTTCATTGTGCCACTTTTGAACACTGCCACATACTACAGCTGTGTATGGAGTCTCAATTGCAGTGTAAGCCAATAGAGCATATAGTACAGAGGGTGGGGAACTAGAGGCAGGGTCACAGGGCAACAGAGGAAAGAGAAGAGGGAGGCAAAGGAAGCAGTAAGTCCAGCTTATATAGTAACATAGTAATTGATGGCAGATAAGGACTGCTAGGCCCAACTAGTCTGCCCGTATTCCCTACCTGCATCAGCAGCCACAGATCTTATTTGGTCATTGGCATTTACCTCTCTTCCCTATAGCTAGGGTTCCCTTATGTCTATCCCCTGCATGTTTAAATCCCCCCACTGTGTTAGCACCCACCACTTCCTGGGGTAGGCTATTCCAAGCATCCACCACCCTTTCCATGAAGAAAAACTTCCTCACATTTCCCCTTATCCTGCCCCCTTCCAATCTCATATCGCACCCTCATCCTTGTACAACTCTGGTACCAAAAGATGTCATCCCCCTGCACTTTGTTCAAGCCTTTAAGATACTTGAAGATCTCTATCATATCCCCCCATTCCCTCCTCTCTTCAAGTGTATACATATTGAGGTCTTTTAATCTGTCCTCATATGTTTTCTGATGCAAGACCTGCACCATCTTGGTCACCCTTCTCTGGACTGCCTCCACCTTGTCTATGTCTTTGCAAAGATGTGGCCTCCAGAACTGAACACAGTATTCTAGATGAGCCCTCACCAGTGTTTAACCAAAACCAAAACCAAAGTTTTGCCTTCACAAAGTTGAGAAATCAGAACTTCTCCAGTGAAGTTTGGGGAAAGTGGGCCACTTTGTATTTTGCAAAGACAAACTCCACTGGCAATTACACCTTATGAAGTTGGACCAATTTCAAAAGTATTTCATGAAGTGAAGCTTCTTCACTTTGCCCACCTCTAGTCTGAAAGTGGCAGAATACCGAAAGTTCGACCAGTTTCATTTTTTTTAAACCAAAGCTTGGAGCTCCAGTAAAATTAAATTTCAATTCAGTTCAATTTATTTATTTTACCAGGAAAAGACTCCGTTGAGCAAGCTCATTCACAAGGAGGTCCTGGGTAGGACAGGCATAATATAAAAAAAGAGACAAGATACTACAATGTACGGAGAATAGGTATAGAGAATAACTACAGTTAAATGTCACACATTTTAACTCCATAGAAGTCAGTAAACAATCACAGTGCTGAAAGCACAACAAAGAATGCAACTGCAGTAGGCATATGATGATTACCTTAGATAAGACAACAGTGTTATAAAGCATAAATAGGTTACACATAATAAGAGAACAGATACGCATTGCACTATACTTAGTTGACAATTATAATATGACATATTAATCATTAAAGTAACCAAGTAAAAATATAAGATATAAATGTTTGCCATAAAATGACATGCTAGTTTAGAAACTCATTAAACACATCAAACAGGAGAGTCACATGCTAAAAAAACTTCTATGTGTGACTTAAAAGGGAGAAACTGCCACATGTTAAAAAATTGGCAGCAAGTCACTCAGGAACATGTCACAAGAAAGATAATGAGACAGGGAAAAAGTCACAAACTGAAATACTGATGAATACTTAGCATACACTATATAACCATTCATGATCAAAACGTGGTACGCTGTAGGAACAACTGATGTCTGGCCCAGTCAATAGCAGGGACAACATACATGAGTTTATCAAGTTGCCGGCTCGAGGTTTGCACACCAAATGTAATCTACACATGGTGGAATCCACAACCCTCACTGCCCCCCAAGTGATAGTGAAGGTCCATGTGCGGGCCTAGGGGTATTCTGCTGCTGGAGGTGGGCCAGACATTAAGCATTAGACCTGGTTTGGCTGAAGAGTGGGGGCAGTTGAGAAGTATAAGGCAGGTTCTGAGCAGCATAGTGAAGGACAGTCCCTCATAATGTAGGCAGTTGAGAGGGATACAGGGGTTTCTCAGTACTAAAGAAAGGGATCATTATTCATAACATGGACACTTGAGCAGTATAGGGGCTCTGAGTAGTAAAGTGAGGGACCATCCCTCATAATTTGGGACAGCTGAGAAGTATTCAGGGGGTTCTGAGTAGTAACGAGAGGGATCATCCCGCATATTGTGGGGCAGCTGAGATGTATACAAGGGGCTCTGTGTGGTAAAGTGAGGGACTATCCCTTATAACGTGGGGCAGTTGAGAGGTATACAGGGGGTTCTGTGTAGTAAAGTGAGGGGCCATCCCTTATAATGTGGGAAGTCACAGGGTATACAAGGGGTTCTGACTATGAAAGTGAGGGACCATCTGTCATAATGTGGGGCAGTTGATAGGTATGCAGGGGACTTGCGTAGTAAACTGAGGGATATTCCCCTATAACGTGAGCAGTTGCAAGGTACAGTATACAGGGGGTTCTGACTACTAAAGTGAGGGACCATCCCTCATAATGTAGGGCAGTTAGGAGGTATGCAGGGAATTCAAAGTAGTAACGTGAGGGATCATCCCTCATAATGTGGTGCAGTTGAGAGATATGCAGGGGGTTCTGACTATTAAAGTGAGGGACCATCCCTCATAATGTGGGCAGTTGAGAGATATACAGAGGGTTCTGAGTAGTAAAGTGAGGGATCATCCCTCATAATGTTGCATAGTTGAGACATATACAGGGGGTACTGATAATTAAGGTGAGGGACCATCCCTCATAATGCGGGGCAGTTGGGAGGTATGCAGGGAATTCAAAGTAGTAAAGTGAGGGATCATCCCTCATAATGTGGGCAGTTGAGAGATATACAGGGGGTTCTGAGTAGTAAAGTGAAGGACCATCCATCATAATGTGGGCAGTTGAGAGACGTACAGGGGGATCTGAGTATTAAAGTGAGGGACCATCCCTCATAATGTGGGGCAGTTGGGAGGTATGCAGGGGATTCTAAGTAGCAAAGTGAGGGATCATCCCTCATAATGTGGGCCAATGACAACCACCTTGCTTTGGCAAGGAATGATGACAAGAAGAAGAAGAATCAGCATTTATATAGCACTTTTCATACATCCAAAGCGCTTTACAAGCAATGCTAGACTGGTAGTGAAGTGACTGAATGTGTGGTGGCAGCCATATCGCACATCATCACCCACACACAGCCTGGATAATTGCATGAACCGGTTTATGGGAAGGGGAATGTTGTCCAGGACACCGGAATGTTCCTACTCTTGTAAGAGTGCCCTGGGTTCTTTTATTTCCACCTGACACCCACCAGGACAACACCAGGATGGACAGAAGGGACCTCAGTTTAACATCTCATCTGAAGGACAGCACACCCCAGCAGTACAGCACCCCCCAATACTGCACTCAGATGCCAGCGATTTTTAGGTGCAAGTCCAATCCCGGTGTGGGACGAGAACCCACAACCTTCTGGTCCAGAGGCAGATGTGCTACCAACTGAGCCACGCTGACAAGCTTTGGTGTCATGTGACTTCTCCCCCTGACATAAAGAGGCCTTGTCAACCAAGCAGGCAGTGCTGCTAGTCTGCCTTCAGAACTCGATTGAGTAAGTCAGAGATTTTTTTCTGTAATACTTATACTTAGAAATGCACTTGTTCATAGGATTTATTTAGTTAACAGCAAAAGGATTATTTAATCAGTGAATGAAAAGTGTTAGACTATGAAGTGAATTGTATTATTTAGTAACATTTTGAGGAGAATGTTTATCTGATGAGCTAAAGAGGAAAACTAGGGGAAACATGAAGCTTTGCAGGTATCTGCATCAGATGGCAGAAGCACATTGCACTAGAGAACTGATTTTGGTTTGTTTTGTACACACACAGTTTAAATAAGTTAAATCTGAACTTCAAAGGAAATGAAAGAACATTATTATATTCATTACTAAGCTTTTAAGCAACTTGAGTAGAGGTGGATTGAAATATTAAAAAAATGGGTTGGTTTATGAACACATGATTTAACACCTATGTAGGTAAATAAAAAAGTAATTGCTTTTTTGTTCTCAACCCCCCCCTCCCCAGCTTTCCCTGGTGCGTTTCAGCTGAGTGGGTCCAAATAACCAACCATCGATTAATTCCACAGTAGATCCATCCTTTCTCATGGCTTAATCCTTACGTAGACATGAGGCATGAAGAAAACGTTAAAAAGCAAAGTACCATATATAAAAAAGATGAATATTTAGAACTGAGTGTATGAACATTTTAGAAATACTGCATAATGTGTGCAAATAACTTTAAAGAAGCACTTAAATTAACAATTGATGTTCTTTATTATAACTTTTTCCTTTCCTCTTTCTGCCCCATTTATTTATTTATTTATTTTATTTATTTAATTATCAGTTAAATGGTTGAAGAAAAATATCTGAAATCAAAAGTAAAATAAATAAAAAGGTGAATATTGAGAACTTAAACTATAAATGATAAAGTAGCATTGTTGGTTCAATTTGGAGAATGTAGTATTTGACTTAAGTGTTTTATTTTTAAAGTGAACACATACAGGAGACAATTCTTAAGGAGGCTTGGCAGATGTTTGGCTTTTACTGACATTGTTAAAAAGTAAGGCAATGAATTTGTCATACATTTATATTGGTGGCATCTAGTTGGGCAAAATGTATAAGAATTGTGTGACTGTTAATGAATATAAAGGATAACCAGGTGGCTAAAACATATTTTTGATTTTAATATTGCTTTAATAATTACAATAGAAAGATGGTACACCCAGTCATTCTTGACTAGCATGGTCTAATATGGAAATATATTAAAAACTGAAAATTAAAAAATGTAATATTATTTTCAAAAATGAAATACAGTAAATATTTGTTTATACATCTTTTTACAGTTCCCCAGAAGAAACCTAATACTAGGTGAAATGTTGGGACTTTATAAATAAAAATAACGACCTTTAAAAAGACTGTGTAGTAGCATTCATTGAACGAGCAGGCCAGAATTTTGTTGCAGGTGAGATATATACGGGGGTTCGGAGTAATAAAGTGAGGGACCATCCCTCTTAATGTGGGCAGTTGAGAGATATACAATGGGTTCTGAGTAGTAAAGTGAAGACCATCCCTCTTAATGTGGGCAGTTGAGAGATATACAGGGGTTCTGAGTAATAAAGTGATGGTCCATCCCTCATATTGTGGACAGTTGAGAGACATACATAGGGTTCGGAGTAGTAAAGTGAGGGACCATCCCTCCTAATGTGGGGCAGTTGGGAGGCATTCAGGGGATTGTAAGTAGTAAAGAGAGGGATCATCCCTCATAATGTGGGCAGTGGAAAGATATGCAGGGGGCTCTGAGTATTAAAGTGAGGGACCGTCCCTCATAATGTGGACCATCCCTCATACTGTGGGGCAGTTGAGAGGTATGCACGGGATTCTAAGAAGTAAAGTGAGGGACCATCCCTCATAATGTGGGCAGTTGAGACATACCTGGGGTTCTGAGTATTAAAGTGAGGGACCATCCCTCATAATGTGGGGCAGTTGGGAGGTATGCAGGGGATTCTAAGTAGTAAAGTGAGGGATCATCCCTCATAACGTGGGCAATTGAGAGACACACAGGGAGTTCAGAGTAGTAAATTGAGGGACCATCCCTCATAATGTGGGGCAGTTGAGAGGTATGCAGGGGATTCTAAGTAGTAGAGATAGGGACCGTCCCTCATAATGTGGGCATTTGAGAGATTCCCCGGGGGTTTGAATAGTAAAGTGAGGGATCAGCCCTCATATTGTGGGCAGTTGAGAGATATATAGGGGTTTTGAGAATTAAAGTGAGGGACCATCCCTTGTAATGTAGGGCAGTTGGGATATACGCAGGGGATTCTAAGAAGTAAAGGGAGGCAACATCCCTCATAATGTGGGCAGCTGAGAGATATGCAGGAGGTTCTGAGTATTAAAGTGAGGGACCATCCCCCATAATGTGGGCAGTTGAGAGATGCACAGGGGGTTCTGAGTATTAAAGCGGACCATCCCTCTTAATTTGGGGCAGTTGGGAGGTATTCAGGAGATTTCTAAGTAGTAAATTGAGGGACTGTCCCTCATAAAGTGGGGCAGTTGAGAGGTATGCAGGGGATTCTAAGTAGTAAAATGAGGGATCATCCCTCATAATGTGGGGCGGTTGAGAGACATACAGGGAGTTCTGAGCAGTAAAGTGAGGGACCATCCCTCATAATGTGGGGTAGTTGGGAGATATGCAGGGGATTCCAAGTAGTAAAGTGAGGGACCATCCCTCTTAATGTGGGCAGTTGAGAGATATACAGGGGGTTCTGAGTATTAAAGTGAAGACCATGCCTCATAATGTGGGCAGTTGGGAGGAATGCAGGGGATTCTAAGTAGTAAAGTGAGGGATCATCCCTCATAAAGTTGGGCAGTTGAGAGGTATGCAGAGGATTCTAAGTAGTAAAGTGAGGGACCATCCCTCATAATGTGGGTGGTTGAGAGATATATAGGGGTTCTGAGTATTAAAGTGAAGACCATGCCTCATAATGTGGGCAGTTGGGAGGAATGCAGGGGATTCTAAGTAGTAAAGTGAGGGATCATCCCTCATAAAGTTGGGCAGTTGAGAGGTATGCAGAGGATTCTAAGTAGTAAAGTGAGGGACCATCCCTCATAATGTGGGCGGTTGAGAGATATATAGGGGTTCTGAGTAGTAAAGTGAGGGATCATCCCTCATAATGCGGGGCATTTGGGAGGTATGCAGGTGATTCTAAGTAGTAAAGTTAGGGATCATCCCTAATAATGTGGGGCAGCTGAGAGATATACAGGGGTTCTGAGTATTAAAGTGAGGGACCATCCCTCCTAATGTGGGGCAGTTGGGGATTTATACAGGGGATTCTAAGTAAAGTGAGGGAACATCCCTCATAATGTGGGCAGTTGAGAGATATACAGGGGTTCTGAGTAGTAAAGTGAGGGACCTTCCCTCATAATGCAGGGCAGGTGGGAGGCATGCAGGGGATTCTAAGTAGTAAAGTGAGGATCATCCCTCATAAGTGTGGGCAGTTGAGAGATATGCAGGAGTTTTTGAGTAGTAAAGTGAGGTATCAACCCTCTTAATGTGAGCAGTTGAGAGACATACAGGGGTTCCAAGTAGCAAAGTGAGGGTCATCCCTCATAATGTGGAGCAGTTGGGAGGTATCCAGGGGATTTTAAGTAGTAGAGTTAGGGATCATCCCTCATAGTGTGGGCTGTTGAGAGACATACAAAGGGTTCTGAGTATAAAAGTGAGGTACCATCCCTCATAATGTGGGGCAGTTGGGAGGTATGCAGGGGATTCTAAGTAGTAAAGTGAGGGATCATCCCTCATAGTGTGGGGCAGCAGAGAGATATACATGGTGTTCTGAGTAGTAAAGTGAGGGATCATCCCTCATAATGTGGGCAGCTGAGAGATGTAGAGGTGGTTCTGAGTATTAAAGTGAGGGATCATCCCTCATAATGTGGGGCAGTTGGGAGGTATGGATGGGATTCTAAGTAGTAAAGTGAGGGACCATCCCTCATAATTTGGGAAGCTGAGAGATATACAGGGGGTTCTGAGTATTAAAGCGAAGGCCATCCCTCTTAATTTGGGGCAGTTGGGAGGTATTCAGGGGATTCTAAGTAGTAAAGTCAGGGCTCATCCCTCATAATGTTTGCAGTTGAGAGACATACAAGGGCTTCTGAGTATTAAAGTGAGAGACCATCCTTCATAATGTGGGGCGACTGAGAGATATACAGGGGTTCTGAGTATTAAAGTGAGGGATCATCCCTCATAATGTGGGCAGTTAGGAGGTATGCAGGGGATCCTAAGTAGTAAAGTGAAGGACCATCCCTAATAATGTGGGGCAGTTGAGAGGTATGCACGGGTTTCTAATTAGTAAAGTGAGGGATCATTCCTCATAATGTGGGCAGTTGAGAGACTTACAAGGGGTTATGAGTATTAAAGTGATGGATTGTCCCTCATAATGTGGTAGTTGAGCGATATACAGGGGGTTCTGAGCATAAAAAGTGATGACCATCACTCATAATGTGGGACAGTTGGGAGGTATGCAGGGGATTCTAAGTAGTAGAGTTGGGACCATCCCTCATACAGTGTGCAGTTGAGAGATATAAAGGGTTTCTGAGTTGTAAAGTGAGGGACCATCCCTCATAATGTGGGCAGTTGAGAAATACACGGGGGTTCTGAGTATGAAAGTGAGGGACCATCATGCAAAATGTGGGGCAGTTGAGGGATATACAGGGGGTTCTCAATATTAAAGTGAGGGACCATCCCTCGTAATGTGGGCAGTTGAGATATGCAGAGAGTTCTGAGTAGTAAAGTGAGGGATCATCCCTCATAGTGTGGGACAGTTGGGAGCTATGCAGGTGATTCTAAATAGTAGTTAGGGATCATCCCCCATAATGTGGGCAGTTGAGAGATATACAGGGGTTTTGAGTAGTAAAGTGAGGGTCAATCCCTCATAATGTGGGGCAGATGGGATATATGCAGGGGCCTCTGAGTTTTATAGTGAGGGACCATCCCTCATATTGTGGGCAGTTGAGAGATATAGAGGGGGTTCTGAGTATTAAAATGAAGACCATCCCTCATAATGTGGTGCAGTTGGGAGGTATGGAGGGGATTCTAAGTAGTAGAGTTAGGGATCATCCCTCATAATGTGGGCAGTTGAGAGACATACAGGGGGTTCTGAGTAGTACAGTGAGGGACCATCTTTCATAATGTGGGGCAGCTGAGAGATATACAGGGGTTCTGAGTAGTAACGTGAGGGATCATCCCTCATAATGTAGGCAGTTGAGAGATATACAGGGGTTTTGAGTAGTAAAGTGAGGGACCATCCCTCATAATGTGGGCAGTTGAGATATGCAGGGGATTCTGAGTAGTAAAGTGAGGGATCATCCCTCATAATATGGGACAGTTATGAGCTATGCAGGGGATTCCAAATAGTAGAGTTAGGGATCATCCCTCATAATGTGGGTGGTTGAGAGATATACAGGGGTTTTGAGCAGTAAAGCGAGGGACAATCCCTCATAATGTGGGACAGTTGGGAGGTATGCAGGGGATTCTAAGTAGTAAAGTGAGGGCTCATCCCTCATAATGTTGGCAGCTGAGAGATATACAGGGGTTCTGAGTAGTAAAGTGAGGGATCTTTCCTCATAATGCGGGGCAATTGGGAGGCATGCAGGGGATTCTAAGTAGTAAAGTGAAGGACCATCTCTCATAATGTGGGGTAGCTGAGAGACATACAGCGGTTCTGAGTAGTAAAGTGAGGTATCAACCCTCATAATGTGGGAAGTTGATAGACGTACAGGGGTTCTGAGTAGTAAAGTGAGAGACCATCCCTCATAATGTGGAGCAGTTGGGAGGTATGCAGAGGATTAAGTAGTAGAGTTTGGGATCACCCCTCATAATGTGGGGCAGTTGAGAGATATACAGTGGTTCTGAGTAGTAAAGTGAGGGACCATCCCTCAAAATGTGGGCAGCTGAGAGATATACTGGAGGTTCTGTGTATTAAAGTGAAGACCGTCCCTCATAATTTGAGGCAGTTGGGTGGTATGCAGTGGATTCTAAGTAGTAGAGTTCGGGATCATCCCTCATAATGTGTACCAGTTGGGAGGCATGCAAGGGATTCTAAGTAGTAAAGTGAGGGACCATCTCTCATAATGTGGGGCAGTCGAGAGGTCTGCAGGGGATTCTAAGTAGTAAAGTGAGGGATCATCCATCATAATGTGGGGCAGTTGAGAGGTATACTGGGGATCTGAGTAGTAAAGTGAGGGATCATCCCTCATAAGTGGGGAAGCAGAGAGATATACAGGGGTTCTGAGTCTTAAAGTGAGGGACCATCCTTCATAATATGGAGCAGTTGAGAGGTGTGCAGGGGATTCCTAGTAGTAAAGTAAGGGATCATCCCTCATAATATGGGGCAGTTGAGACATATGCAGGGGATTCTAAGTAGTAAAGTGAGGGATCATCCTTAATATTGTTTGGAGTTGAGAGATATACTTGGGATTCTGAGTAATAAAATGAGAGACCATACCTCATAAAGTGGGCAGTTGAGGGATATACAGGGGTTCTGATTAGTAAAGTGAGGGATCATCCCTTTTAATGTGGGCAGTTGAGAGAGAGAGAGAGATAGGGGTTCTGTGTATTATAGTGAGGGACCATCTCTCATAATGCGGGTAGCTGAGAGGTATACAGGGGGTTCTGAGTAGTAATGTGAGGGATCATCCCTCATAATGTGGGGCAGTTGGGAGGAATGCACGGGATCCTAAGTAGTAAAGTGAGGGACCTTCCCTCATAATGTGGGCAGTTGTGAGACATACAGGGGTTCCGAGTAGTAAAGTGAGGGACCATCCCTCATAATGTGGGGCAGTTGGGAGGTGTGCAGGGGATTCTAATTAGTAGAGTTAGGGATCATCTCTCATCATGTGGGGCAGCTGAGAGATATACAGGGGTTCTGAGTAGTAAAGTGAGGGATCTTCCCTCATAATGGGGGCAGCTGAGAGATATACAGGGGATCAGAGTAGTAAAGTGATGGATCATCCTTCATAATGTGGGCAGCTGAGAGATATACAGGAGTTCTGAGTATTAAAGTAAAGACCGTCCCTCATAATGTGGGGCAGTTGAGAGGCATGCAGCGGATTCTAAGTAGTAGAGTTAGGGATCATCCCTCATAATATGGGCTGTTGAGAGATATACAAGGGGTTCTGAGTATAAAAGTGAGGGACCATCCCTCATAATATGGGGCAGTTGGGAAGTATGCAGGGGATTCTTAGTAGTAAGGTGAGGGACCATCCCTCATAATGTGGGCAGTTGAGAGAGAGATATATATGGGTTCTGAGTAGTAAAGTGTGGGATCATCCCTCATAATGTGGTCAGTTTTGAGATATACAGGGGGTTCTGAGTATTAAAGTGAGGCACCATCCCTAATAATGTGTGGCAGTCGGGAGGTACGCAGGGGATTCTAAGTAGTAAAGTAAGGGCCCACCCAGTCTGCCCATTTAAGTTTGTAAGTTCAGTTTATGTTTTCCAGGAAGTCTGTTGCCCCTTACCCCTGACCTCCAGAATTCCTTTATGTCTATCCCATGCATTCTTAAATCCCGTGATTGTTTCAGCCCCCACCACTTCCTCTGGCAGGGTGTTCCACTTGTCCACCACCCGTTCTGTGAAGAAATTCTTCCTCACGTTTCCTCTGAATTGTCCTCCCTAGTAAGTAGTAGTAAGTAGTTGAGTTAGGAATCATCCCTCCTAATGTGGGCAGTTGAGAGACATACAGGGGGTTCTGAGTATTAAAGTGAGGGACCATCTCTCATAATGTGGGGCAGTTGAGAGGTATACATGGGATTCTAAGTCGAAAAGTGAGGGACCTTCCCTCATAATGTGGGCAGCTGAGACATACAGGAGGTTCTTAGTATTAAAGTGAGGGACCATCCCTCCTAATGTGGAGCAATTGGGAGTTATTCAGGGGATTCTAAGTTGTAAAGTGAGGGACCATACCTCATAATGTGGGCAGTTGAGAGATATACAGGGGTTTCTGGGTATTAAGGTGAAGACCATCCCTGATAATGAGGGGCAGTTGGGAGGTATGCCAGGGATTCTAAGCAGTAGAGTTAGGGATCATCCCTCATAATGTGAGCAGTTGAGAGATATACAAGGGTTTTCTGAGTAGTAAAGTGAGGGACCATGCCCCATAATGTGGGCAGCTGAGAGACATACAGGGGCTTCTGAGTATTAAAGTGGGGGACCATCCCTTATGATGTGTGGCAGTTGAGAAATATACAGGGGTTCCGAGTAGTAAAGTGAAGGACCATCCCTCATAATGTGGGGCAGTTGAGAGATATACATGGTGTTCTGAGTAGTAAAGTGAGGGATCATCCCTCATAATGTGGGCAGTTGAGAGATATACAGGGCTTCTGAGTTGTAATGTGAGGGATCATCCCTCATAATATGGGCAGTTGAAAGATATACAGGGATTCAGAGTAGTAAAGTGAGGGATCATCCCTCATAATTTGGGCAGTTGAGAGATATACAGGGGATTCTGAGTAATAAAGTGAGGGATCATCTCATATTGTTGGGAGTTGAGAGATATACAGGGGTTCTGAGTAGTAAAGTGAGGGACCATTCCTCATAATGTGGGCAGTTGAGAGAATACAGGGATTCTGAGTAGTAAATTGAGGCATAATCCCTCACTATGTGGGTAACAGAGATATACAGAGGTTCTGAGTAGTAATGTGAGGGATTATCCCTCATAATGTGGGCAATTGAGAGATATACATGGGGTTCTAAGTATTAAAGTGAGGAACCATCCCTCATAATGTGAGCAGTTAAGAAATATACAGGGGGTTCTGAGTATTAAAGTGAGGCACCATCCCTCATAATGTGGTGCAGTCGGGAGGTACGCAGGGGATTCTAAGTAGTAAAGTAAGGGACCATCCCTCATAATGTGGGGCAGTTGAGATATATACAGTGGATTCTAAGTAGTAAAGTGGGGGATTATCACTTATATTATTGGGAGTTGAAAGATATGCTTGGGGTTCTGAGTAGTAAAGTGAGGGATCATCCCTCATAATGTGGGCATTTGAGAGATATACAGGGGTTATTAGTAGTGATGTGAGGGATTATGCCTCATAATGTGGGCAATTGAGAGATATACATGTGGTTCTGAGTAGTAAAGTGAGGGATCATCCCTCATAATGTGGGTAGTTGAGAGACATACAGGGAGTTTTGAGTATTAAAGTGAGGCACCATCCCTCATAATGTGGGACAGTTGGGAGGTATGGAGTGGATTCTAAGTAGTAAAATGAGGGATCA
Source organism: Neoceratodus forsteri (assembly GCA_016271365.2). Classification (NCBI taxonomy): domain Eukaryota; kingdom Metazoa; phylum Chordata; order Ceratodontiformes; family Ceratodontidae; genus Neoceratodus; species Neoceratodus forsteri. The sequence continues at coordinate 226,625,596 of CM057449.1, read as the reverse complement.
TCCCTCATAATGTGAGTAGTTGCAAGGTATACAGGGGGTTCAGAGTACTAAAATTAGGGACCATCCTGCATAATGTGGGGCTGTTGAGAGGTATACAGGGGTTTCAGAGTAGTAAAGTGAGGGAACATCCCTCATAATGTCAGCAGTTGAAAGGTATAAAGGATGTTCTGAGTAGTAAAGTGAGGGACCACCTCTCATAATGCGGGCAGTTGAGGAGGGGTGTTCCGTTAATACAGTGATTCAATTTCGATGAGTCATTTTCTGTGACTCAGAAATAGTGATCGCAAAATGGGCTGTATTGCCTTAATTGCTCATGTTAACTTCCGCAACTTTGTTTCACAGGGAGGATGGCATTATGCAGTATGTAGGGGTTAGTTTGTAAGGCCAGTTCTCAGATGGCTGTCTGGCACTCTGGCTAGAGTCACTGCTTGTTGTGCTGATGGATCTGGGTTTGGGGCTGGTTGTGGGGAGTTTATTTTTTTTCCCTCTTGGGTGTGGTGCTCTAATTTTTGTGGGGCTTCTTTGCTTCCTGTTCTGCCTGCCCTCCCCCCATTGTCCCCACCACCTGCAAGTTGCCCCAAACAATGTTCTCCCTCTCCCAACTTGTGTCCCCCTTCCCAAGTTGCAGCCCCCTTCAAGTTTCTCTTTGTCCCTGAGATGCATCCCCCCCCCCGGAGTTGGTTATTATAAATTGGGGGGCATGTGGGGTGTAGCCCCTCACATCAAAAGTGACTGCAGATTTCCCCCCACAAAGAAAGTGAGTGCCCGTTGCTGTTTCTGGTGGTCGCGGTGGTGCACATTGCTTTTTTGACTTTTCGGTGATGTGCGCTTGTTGTCATTGTCAGTGCTTGTTTTCCTTTGCTGATATCACATGGAAACTTGAGAAGTATGCAGGGGGTTCTTAGTACTAAATTTAGGGACCATGCATCATAATGTGGGGAGTTGAGAGGTATACAGGGGGTTCTAAGTAGTAAAGTGAGGGACAATCCCTCATAATGTGGGGCAATTAAGAGGTATACCTGCGGTTCTGAGTAGTAAACTGATGGATCACCCCTCACAGTGTGGGCAGTTGAAAGGAGTACAAGAAGTAAAGAGAAAGACAATCTCTCATAATGTAGGGGAGCTGAGAGGTATACTGGTGGTTGAGTACTAAAGTGAAGGATCATCCCTCATAATGTGGGACAGTTTACAGTGGAGATGCTGCTATGTTTTAGTTCACTGGTAAACTGTTGAAGTGCTCAATGTTGTTACACATGCCTTTTGTAAAGTTGTAGCACTTGGCTGACAACTCAGACTTAATGCTAGAAACATTTTAGAAAAGGTCTCTCTTCCCCTACCCTCACAGCACCCATTACACCATCCTCCCCATCATTCACAATAAAAAGCACCCTTTCCCCAGCCCACGTAGTATTCCATCTCACTCTCCCTCTCCCATAACTATAACCAAACCAGTCAATGGTACTAAAAAAACAAATACAAATCAATCCCTTCCCCTCACAACACCCATCCCACCCTCCTCCACTCTGCCACAGTACATAGGCAACCCTTTCACCCCAGTTCATGTACCCCCATCATACCACCCCCCCAACATGGCACCCAGTTTCAAAAATCTCAGAATCGATAGTAACTGGAGGAGCCCTCCTCTCATGTCTTTATTCAGCCACCATCTAAATAAACGAGAGTGCATGAACATATTATTATATCAGTGCACTTCCGCATTCATTCAGTCAGCAAACAGACAAGATCATAGGAGGAGGGTTTTGCCAGTCTCTGCCTATTGTGGAATTTTGGGAGCTGGGGGAGGATGCGATGGGGTTCCACATGGTCTGGAGTAGAAGATACCTATATTGTGCTGGTGGCTGGTGGCATGGCCCTTACGAAAATGAGATATATTTTAAAATATATTAGTAACAATTTATTTACAATAGTGAAATTTATTCCAATCCACTTGTTTTATAATATATTGTAATGTATTGGAAAATCAGTATACTTCAATATATTTTTTTAAATTTGCAAATATATTGCAATGTACTGTAAATATATACATTATGGCTGCTTTAGTATATTCCGTATACTGCAAAATATATTGTTAAAATTCTAAATATACTGAAATAAGGCTAGTAAATGTTATTGGTATATTGCCAATATATGTATAAATGTATTTTGTTTTACATTTCAAACTTTGTTTCCTATATTTACAAATATATATATATATATATATATATACTATACATGTGTAATAGATATTAACATAACTATTGACTTACTCAGACAAAAGCAAAAGAAATTATTCATGATTTACACATACCTCTATCTGTACAGTTGGAGTTCATCTTATTAATCACGGGGATATTTACTTTGAATTATTGTTTTACAGTGCCGCTTTAACTCAAACATACATTTTTTACATTTATACTTACACATATGACTTACCTCACAAGCTCATGCTTTTTAAAGGCTCAGATTAGTGTTTATACCACCCCATTTTGTTTTACTTTTAGGTCAGAGTGAGATCTTACATGTACTTGCTTTATAACCTGCACCTTTCTTTTCAATCTGTAAGCTAGTGTTGTAAATTTGAAAGTATTGCAAAACTAGAAATGATCATGATTTTGGCTGATAACTAATTTGTATATTTCAAGAACAGTTTATGCAGATGTACACATGAGACGAAACTAAGCATTTACAAAACTGCATGCAAGATATATAAAAAATATATAACGTATAAAATGTAGGTAACATATAAAATGTATGTAACATATATAAAAAATATACATAACGTACAAACAATACAGTATATATTTTGAAATATACTAATAACATATTTCAGACAATATATTACTGAATAGATTCACATGCCTACGAGCAATGCATGAGGCAGAATATGTGGTTTCATTATATGCTGAAAAACGTGTCTTATATTTCATTGAGTCAATGTATTTCTCAATATAGTGACATATTTTTGCATACTATAGGTTAGAAATATATTATGTCAGTATATTTAAACACATTTCATAATATGTTATATATTACATTGGGACAATGGATTTCTCATTGTATTGACATACATTAATGCATATTTTTTAATATATTGCAATATATTCCATTTTCATAATGGGGATACTATGAAGGTGGGGGAGAAGAGAATATTCCTGTATTTATTTTTAATACTACTGCTTGGACTTGTTTATAGTGGTAGGTAAGGGTTGGATCAGGTGCTACATGGGCTGGGGAGGGGGAAGGGTGTACTTTTTTATTGTGATTGGGAGAAGGTTGGATAGTGTGTTATAACTTATGAGGGTGGCAAGGGTTTCTTTTTAAATCCTCAAAGCAGTATTTTGTGAATGAAGTGCTGCTTTGCAGAGTTTTTTTTCTCTGCAGAGGCCAGTTTGCTGGGAGGAGGGCTGCGAACATTCACTTTGCAAATGAAGTACGACATGGTAAAGTTCTTCTCCTGCAAAGGAACACGTTTGTTTATTGGATAACTATTCAACATTCCCAAATTCTCCAAAGTGCAGAAAGTTAATGGGTTTCTCTGTGAAGTATGGCCACTTGCCCATGTCCAGTTGAGAGATACAAGGGACTTTTACTTCTGTGTGGGAAAATTGTGGGACAAGCCCTTATAATGTGAAACAGTTAAAAGCTGTAAAATGGGATTTTGTATGGTTAAATGAGAGAGGTCTATTCTAATCTGGGACAGTTGAGAGCAAAGATATACAAGGGGTTTCTGAGTGTAAAATTAGGAACATCCCTTGTAATTTGTGACAGCTGAAAGGTATACATGGGGTTTCCAAGTTGTAAAATTATTTATTTATCTAGAAATTGGTATGTGGGAGAGGCACACTGAGCTGAGGCTCATTTCTTTAAAGATGAGACTCGGAGGACAGGGTAAACAGTGGGAGATGAGGTATAGTAACAACATAGCATTAACAGCTGAAAGGCCACTTTGCATATGAGGAATTGCAACGTGTCTGTTAACAAACAAGATGTTGTTATTGATAAGTAAGGATTCGAGCCACCTTCATGATCAGCAATCTGCATTGTACACCTGAGGAATCCAGATTGGTAAACATCCTGCATGTAGCAATATTAGAGACATCCCTTGTAATGTATGATAGTTGAGAGGTATGCTACTTAGTTTTCCACAGCAGCAGGAGCACAGACATAGCAGAAACCAAACATGTGAGAGTGAGGTTCTGTTAGATATCAACAGAATTGAATCTTGCCTCCATACCTTTTGTGCAAAGCCTTCCACTTTGGTCTGCAGCCCATATACCTCAAACTTCACTGACACCAGCTTGTATGAGCACATGACAGGCTGAGTGGTCGTCTGCCAACCCTTGGTCAGGGGACCCCTGCCTGTCTTCACCGACTTGAACTTGCTGAGGTCCTGAAAATAAATATGGAAAGAACATTACTAGTGCAGCAACTCACAGGATGGGCATGTAAGCCTGCCCCTCTGGTCTAGGGGATTTTTGAGCCGTGACACTTGGCTGTTGAGATTTGGCAGGCAAATCATGAATGCATTTCTGTGTAGTTTTAGTTGGGAGCCCTGGGTCTGGGGAATTGGAACAAGCAGGAACCAGGCAACATACATTAACAGTTACAGACTTAAATGTCCACAGTATCTGCAGAGTCTAGATGGTTACACATAGACAGGTATCAGATAATGGAACTCGCAGTTGACACCTGAATCCATGTTATAAGCTCAAGATGACTACATTTCCTATCACTTCAATTAGATCACCAGTCCAGGGTGGTTTTTGGATGACTGCATAACTGACATGCAAACTGCCTCCTCTAATGGAAAATACCACGAGATAAGTCATTATAAGAGGTCAGAACTCTATATTCATCCTGCAGGACACTGTTGTCAGTTACAAGCAAAGGGTAAGAGGTTTGATTCCAGGTGAGAACACATATTTGCACAGGGTGCAGAAATATAGTCTCTTTCATATGAGAAAAAGCACACAGACCTGGGGGCATGCAATGAAACTGGGGGTTGGAGGAGAGGAGTGTAAGAAAGATGTGAGGAAGTATTTCTTCACCGAAAGATGGGAGACATCTCACACAGACTGTCAGCAGAAATGATGAGGTGAAAACAGTGGAGGGCTTCAAGCGTGCATGGGATAGTCATAAGGGTATATTAGAAAATAGGCAGGGAGGATGGAGGGACCAGATAGACAGGGAGGAGGGAGGGTCGCCAAAGATCATTTATGATATGTACATACGAACATACAAAATTGCCAGCAGATAAAGGCCTTATGGTCTATCAAGTCTGCTTGATTGTGCAGCTAGCATCCCTTACACTGCAGCTGCCCCTCCCTCCCCTCCACTTCTCCCTTGACCCTCCCCCTTGCCCTGTCCCATCCCCTTTTGAAGCAGACCATTGTTATACAGGATACCACTTCCACAAGCAATGCGTTCCACCCAGACAACATCCTTTCCATAAAAAAGTCTCTTCATTTCCTTCCTGAATCTTCCCTCCTCCAATCTCAGATCATGGCCTCGAGTGTCTCTCCCACCTCTTAACAAGCCCCTCCATGCATTCATTGTTTATTCCTTTCAAGTACTTGAAGGTTTCAATCATATCTCTCCTATCTCTCCTCTCCTCTCCTCTTCTCTCCTCTCCTCTCCTCCAGGGAGTACATGTTTAATTCCCTCAGTCTACTCTCATAGGGTAAGTCCCCTGGCCTCTGGATCATCTTTGTTGCCCTGTGCTAAACTCCCTCAGCAGCATGTCAGTTGAGCGATTCAATTTGAGTGAAGGAATATGAACAAAAGCAAAATGAACGACCGGCACATTACAGCAATTCCACAAATACAGTGAACCCCAGAGTCAATGTGCGTCATGGAGTTAGAATCCTAGAGATGGGGGGGAGGTCCAGGGGAATGGGGGGGCTCAGCCCCCTACAAAACATGGAGAAGGTTGCATGTAAATATTTAGCTGAAATGTGCTTCTCTCAACTGTAGCATCATCCAAATTGAAGTTGCTATAAAATATTTGCTCAAATATATTCGCTCAAATGACATGGAACCCACCCCTTCCAGTAACCTAATGTCCATCTTCAGGTACAGGCACTAGTACTGCACACAGTACTCCAGGTGTGGCCTAACCAGTGACTTATATAGCGGCAGGATCACCCCCCCCTTGCATGATATACCCCTGGCAATACAACCCAGCATCCTGTTAGCCTTTGCAGCTGACTTCCTACATTGTGCTGAGTTATTCATTGAGCCCATTATGATCATCTCCAGATCCTTCTCTTCCTCTGTCATGGCTAGCTGAACCTCCTCCCCAACTGGTAGCTCCTCTGAGTTTTTTGCACCAAAATGTAGCACCTTGCACTTTTTGGCATTGAACACCAGCTGCCAAGTGTCCAACCAGGTTTCTAATTTTAACAGATCATCTTGCAACCCCTGCCACCCTCCTAAGTCATCCACTACTGCTCTCTTCTTGGTGTCAGCTGCAAACAGACTGATCTTGCTCTTGATGCCTATCGAGCAGTCTGCTATGAATATTCCAAACAACACTGGCCCCTGCACAGAGCCCTGTGGCACCCTGCTTGTCACTGCCCTCAGAGATGAGTGCTCCCCACCCACCACCACCCTCTGTTGTCTCTCTTGCAACCAGTTCCTTACCCATCCCACCATCCTCACCCTAGCCCAATGCATTCCAGCTTACTTCCTAGTTCCCATGCGGCACCAAGTCAAATGCCTTACTGAAGTCCAGGTACAGGACATATACTACATGGCCCATGTCTAATTGCCTAGTTACCCAGTCATAGTATTCTACCAGTTTAGTCTGACAGGATCTGCCTGAGACAAACTTATGCTGTCTACCATCCTGCAGTCCATTAGTCTCCAGAAGGGAAACTAGCCTCTCCTTCAGGTTTGACTCCATCAGCTTTCCCATGATGGATGTGAGGCATACTGGTCTGTAGTTCCCTGGCTAATGCTTGGGACCATTCTTCTTATGGAGGGGTACCACATGAGCCATCCTCCAGTCCTGAGGTACACTTCCTGAGTCCAGGGAGGCATTGAACAAGTCTGCCAAGGGCTCCACCAGGACTTCTGCCAGCTCCTTCAGCACCCTGTGGTGTATGCTATCTGGCCCTGGCACCTTGTCCACCCTCAGTGCCCTCAAGCCCTCAAGTACTCTGCTCACTGTGATTACCCCATCTGTCACCTCCCCCCCAGTGCCTACCCTCCCATCCCCCTTGGGTACAGCCCCTCCTTTCTCCTTAGTAAATACTGAGCAGCAGTATTTGTTTAGTGCTGCTGCCTGCTCTGCCCCTGTTTCCACCCACCCTCCATCCCTCTTAATCCTTATGATTTGGTCCTTACAGCTCCTTTTCTCCCCGATGTGCCTGAAGAAGTCCTTTTCCCCCTTCTTAATGCCCCATGCCATCCTGAGCTCCCTAGATGCTTTGGTTGCCTAGATTGCCCTTCTCATCTCCTTCAACTCCTTCAGATAATCCTCTCTGTCTTCCCCTTCCCTGTTTTTTTGATCCTCTTAAAGGTGATTATTTTCTTCCTTACATTTTCCATGGCCCCTTTGCTCATCCAACTAGGTTTCTTGGCCCTAGTCCTCCTACTCTGGATCCTGGTACAGGTTCTGGTTGCCTCCTCAATCTCCAGTTTGATGACCCCCCACCTCAGGTTAGTGTCCATATTTGTATGGATTCTGGCAAGATACAACTTTACTGTTTACCCCATCTTCCTGAAGTTAGCCCTTCTGAAGTTTAACACCCTTGTACCTGTTTCTACTCATTCCTTGCCCATATTTATCGTGAATCACACTGAGTAGTGGTCACTGCTCTCCAGTAGTTCCTCCACCCCCAGCTCCCTCACAATCTCCCCATTAGCCAACACGGGGTCTAGGGTGTTCCCTAACTTGGTTGGCTTGCTGACCATTTTCAGTAGGAAGATGTGGAAACAGATTAGACACAGAACATCTGGGCAGACAGGGTGAGCCAAGCGATCCTTTTCTGCTGACAAATTCTATGTTTCTTTGTTTTGGTGCTGATGTAGCATGCACTTTTATTTATTTATACACATCAAATTAGTACATATTAACAGATAGACTGATTAGATAATGGGGATTGGGGGGGTCAGTTGGAGGTGGCATCATCAGAGGTGGGAGAAAGGTGGAGCTTTCAACCAAGTGAGGCCATTGTCAGGTAATTGGGGGTAGGGGAGCGGGTTAGAAAAAAGTGGTATATTGCAGAAAGATGTAGGGGGGTAGGTAAAAGGAAAACTGGGGGTGAGGTACTATCACATTAGCACAGGCAGGTACACTTGAGGTATTTGGGCACCAATCAACTACAGAATAATACGACAGTTACAGCTAGTAGCTAAAGTACAATAGTTGCACATAGTAGGCAAGTAGTAATAGGGCTGTGTGACTACAGAATGCAATGAACAAAATAAATACAGCAGTCATAAGGATATTGAATGGTAGTACTTTAAAATTCATCCAGGAGAAATCTGATGATCATTAGATTATTTTAGAAGTTATTCCAGTGTTATCAATCATCTTCACGTCAAGAAGTCATCCAAAAATGTTGGAATGAATAGCCTGATGACTTCGCTGTGATCCCAGGATGACTTAAATAATATCCATGCAATTATTTCAAGCCCATCCTAGTGTAACACCTCTTTTCCCTGCAGAACACGAGCAGAGTTTTCACGGTTTATTTATTGATTGATTTAAGATCTTGATAACTGGGTAAAAACCCAAGGACAAAGACTGTGCATTTTCAAGTGGGACCCAGAAAAAACAAACAAAACTCAGGAATAAAACAATTTGGCTGAAACAACAAAAACAATACTAAACATGCTGAGTGGGATTGGTGGTGTGGCATTGTTTCCCACGTGCTAGAGTAGGAGGAGGAGGATGAATTAAGGAGAGATAAAAGGAGGTGTCAAGGTGGAAGAAAGCACTCTACAGTGGATCTATAGGAAGGTTCAAGCCTAGTAGGGACACAGACCATGCAGTCTGGGGGCTTGTCTGCCTGGGTCAGGGAAGGGCAACACAGCTGAAGAACTCTGCCTTACAGCAAGTAGCCAGAAACACATCTCATGCAAGAAGATGGGTGTAGAGGGAGGCTCACTGGTAACCATGCTAAGTGGCCAGGTTATTCAGGGGACATTCCATACTCATCAGACTAATGAACCATATTTTGAAAAGTCATTCTGATTTGGACCCTTGGATCCAAAATAAATTAATTATTGTACCCAATGCCACCAGCACATAGTAAAGGGAGATATAAGGGCAATGACACAAGAGTACCCTGGGCCGTGCCTACACCTATTGGGTACAGTCAATTGGCAAGGATAAGAGTGAAAGATGTGGTTGCCAAGTAGGGGCTCAACCAGAATCTGGAAGCAAATTTGCAATCATTGACAACAGTATGAAGAAGATTCTGAATTTCTAAGCACCTGAGAAAGGCAAGGGGTATGTGGCATCACTGTTGGTGGTAGTGACAGTGGGGATGAAACAGGCCAGAGAAATGTCAGATTCTTGTGCATGTAAAGACCCATTATAGTGTAAGGGAAATTCCTGTGAGCTCCCAAAATCACCCTACTTGTGAGAGCTTATTCATAGTATTAATATGAAACAAGGATTTATGATTATTACTCATTTGAATGTTAGGCGTTTGAGAAACAAGTTTGATGAAGTTAGAGACTGGGTAAAAGAAGTCAAGCCAGGGGTTCTGGTATTAACAGAAACTTGGCTTGATAATAGGATTCAGAATTCATCTATTGACTTAGAAAGCTTCCAATTGTTTAGAAGAGATATGACAAGAAAAGGGGGAGGAATTATTATTTATATAGATTATAATTTAACTGTCCATGAGGTTAATTATCCCTTCTCCAATAATGGACTGGAATTGTTGATTTTGGAAATAGAGATACCTTTTCGAAAATCTTTATTGTTAATAGGGCTATATAAACCACCTAAGGTTACTATACAAGTTTTTCAGGATTTGTATGAGTTTCTTTTTGGTTTCAGGGACTCTAATGAACTATTCATAGCTGGAGATTTTAATGTGGATTGGTTGAATGTTGATGTGAATCATGAATTGGTTGATTTCCAGACTGGTTTGGGACTGACCCAACTAATTCTGGAACCAACCAGAATTAATCATAGAGACCCCAAGAGATGTACAGTTCTTGATATGATGTTTACAAACTCTCCCCTTTTGTTCTCTAAAGCAGGTGTCCTTCCAGAATCTTTTTCCGACCATCAAGTTATTTATTCAATCAGAAATAGCGTAGTCAAACCTGTTGCTGAGTCCAGAATATTTTGGAGATGTTTTAGGAGGTTTGACTATGTTAATTTCATAACTGATGTAGAAAATGTTAATTGGAATAGATTGGAATTGATCCCTACAACATCAGTTGCTTGGGAATTCTTTTTAAGTGAATTTTTGTGCATCTATAATAAACATGCACCTCTGAAATCAAGATTGTTAAAAAAGGAAGGAAATGCTTGGTTTACTCCTGAGCTACATAAAATTATAGCGCAGTGGTCTAAGGCTCTGAGCTGCAAATTTGGTGACATCCAGCAGACCAGACCTGGGTTTGAATCCCACAGCTTCCACTTGCATACTATGTGACCCTGAGCAAGTCACTTAATCTCCTTCTGCTCCCAGGTCACTCCTGTAAAAAAGCTTTCAGCTTAGTGTGCTATACCTGGCTAAACAACTAAATAAAAAAAAAAATTAGAAAGGACAGGAATAAAAAATGGAAGAAAGCAAAAAAGACAATGTTAAATCAAGATTGGGTTTCCTACACGAACATACGAAATTTGCCAGCAGATAAAGGTCTAGAGGTCTATCAAGTCTGCTCGAATGTGCAGTTAGCACCCCTTATTCTGCAGCTGCCCCTCCCTCCCTTCCACCCTTCCCCTTCATTAACCCTTCCCCTTGTTCTGTCCCATCCTCGTTTGAAGCAGTCCACTGTTCTACTGCATACCATTTCAGCAGGCAACGCGTTCCACCCAGCCACCACCCTCTCTGTAAAAAAGTGTCTCCTCATCTCCCTCCCGAACCTTCCTTGCTCCAGTCTCATATCATGGCCCCTGGTGCCCCTCCCCTTCCTTACTTTGAACAGCCCCTCTGTACCAGTCTTCTTTATTCCTTTCATGTATTTAAAGGTTTCAATCATGTCACCCCTGTCTCTCCTCTCCTCCAGTGAGTACATGTTCAACTCCTTCAACCTCCTCTCGTATGATAAGTCCCCCAGCCCCTTGATCATCTTTCTCGCTCTGCGCTGCACCCCCTCCAGTAACTTAATGTCCCTCTTCAGATACAGGACGCCAGTACTGCACGCAGTACTCCAGGTGCGGTCTAACTAATGACCTGTACAGTAGCAGAATCACCTCCTCCCTCCTTCAGGATATACCCCTTGCAATACAACCCAGCATTTTGTTGGCCTTTGCAGCTGCCTTCCTACATTGTGCCGAGTTGTTCATTGACCCTGTAATAAGCACACCCAGATCCTTCTCCTCCTCTGTCTGGGCTAGCTGCACTCCCCCTTGCTGGTAACTCCTCCTTGGGTTCTTCATCCCAAAATGCAGCACCTTGCACTTTTTGGCATTAAAGCCCAGTTGCCAGGTGTCTGACCAGGTTTCAAGCTTTGCCAGATCATCCTGCAACCCCTGCCATCCCCCTAGGTCATCCACTACTGCGCCTACCTTGGTATCATCAGCAAACAGACTGATCTTGCTCTTGATGTCCCATGATATGTCTGCAATGAACATCCCAGACAACACTGGTCCCAACACTGAGTCCTGTGGAACACCGCTCGTCATTGCTCTTGGGTGTGAGAGCTCCCCACCCACCACCACCCTCTGTTGCCTTCCCTGCAGCCAGTTTCCTACCCATCTCACCAGCTTTGCACCCACCCCTGTGCCTACTAACTTCCTTCCCAGCCTTCCATGTGGCACTGAGTCGAATGCCTTACTGAAGTCCAGATACAGGACATCCACTGCATGGCCCCTGTCCAGTTGCCTAGTTACCCAGTCATAGAACTTGACCAGGTTGGTTTGGCAGGATCTTCCATGTATGAAGCCATGCTGTCTGCTGTCCTGCAGTCCTCTGGCATCTAGGAGGGCCACCAGCCTCTCCTTCAGGATAGTCTCCATTAGCTTACCCACGATGGATGTGAGGCTCACTGGTCTGTAGTTTTCCGGTTCATCCTTGGGGCCACTCTTGTGGAGGGGCACCACATGAGCCATCCTCCAGTCCTGAGGTACACACCCCAAATGTAGTGAGGCATTAAATAGGTCTGCCAAAGGTCCTGCAAGGACCTCTGCCAGCTCCTTCAGTACCCTGGGGTGGATGCCATCTGGGCCTGGTGCCTTGTCCACCCTCAGTGCCTTCAAACCCTCTCAAACTCTGCTTTCCATGATTTCCCATATGTCACCACTCCCCTTCTGCCATTTCTCCCACCTTGGTGTCACCCCCTCTTCTCTTTAGTAAATACTGAGCAGAGTACTCATTTAGTACTTCACTATTGACCCTGCTTCCACCCAACCCCTCTCCTTCTTAATCCTTACTATGTGATCCTTACAGCTCCTTTTCTCCTGATGTACTTAAAGTCGCTCTCTCCCCTTCTTAATGCCTTGTGCCAGCCTGAGTTCTGTAGATGCTTTGGCTCCCCTTACTGCCCTTGTCACCTCCTTCGATTCTGTCAAGTACTCCTCCCTGTCCTCCCCCCTTCCTGTTTTCTTATACTTCCTAAAGGCAGCTCTTTTCCTCCTTACCTTTTCCATGACCTCCTTGCTCAACCAGATCAGTTTCTTAGCCCTAGCCCTCTTGCTCTGGGCTTTGCAGCAGGTTTTGGTTGCCTCCACTATCCCCAGCTTTATGAGCTCCCACCTCTGGTTAGTGTCCATACTAGATTGAATTCTGGCCAGGTACCCTTTTACCACTTCCCCCATCCTCCCAAAGTCAGCCCTCCTGAAGTCCAGCACTATTGTGCCAGATTCCACTCCTTCCTTGCCCATATCCAATGTGAGCCATTCTCAGCGGTGGTCACTCCCTGACAGCGGTTCCTCCACTGTAAGTTCTCTCGCAAAGTCCCCATTTGCCAGCACAAGGTCAAGGGTATTTCCTAACCTGGTTGGTTCACTGACCATTTACAGCAGGAAGCTGTCCTGGAAGGCATCCAGCAGTACCTGCTCCCTTCTGTTCCTGGTTGTTGGGGTGCTCCAGTCCACTCCTATAGGCAGGCTCGAAATTTATACACTACTAAAATTAAGGCAACAAAACAACAGTTTGTCAGTTCTAAATTGGAGGCCAACCATAAAAAAGATTCAAGGAGATTCTGGGGAATTATCTCAAATTTAATGGGGAAAAATAAACACATTTGTATAAATAAAATAGAGAAGGATGATATTGTGTTACCACCGGGAAAAGGAATGGTTGACACTTTTAATGATTATTTCTCAGGAGCGGCTTTACTAAGTCCCTTAGATGGGACTTATTGGGAACAAAACGAGACTTTGAAGCTTAATCCTACAGACATTAATATAGAAGATAGAGATATAGGTGGTTTTGATTTTTCCCATATTTCTCGGAAGAGGTATGTTCTGAACTTTTGAAGTTAGATATATGTAAGCAGGGATCAGATGAAATTCACCAAGACTGTTGAAATATGCAGCTCCTTGTGTTGCATATCCCTTGGCTTATATTTTTAATCTATCTATTCAAAGTGGGGAATTTCCTGATGGATGGAAGATTGCAAAGGTTAGACCTATATTTAAATCTGGTAGAAGAAGCGAGTTAGGCAATTACCGGCCTATATCACTGTTGTCCCAAATTTCTAAAATATTTGGGAAGATAGTGTCTAGCCAATTGAGAAGCTTTCTTGAAGATAATAATAAATTGACATCTTTTCAGTCAGGTTTTAGGACTTGCCATAGTACACAAACAGCTTTGATGAGGGTTGTAAGTGATATCCAGCTGAGTTTGGACAGGAAGTTAATGATTGGAGCCTTATTTATAGATCTTTCAAAGGCATTTGATACCCTTAACCATCAGGTTCTCCTGTCCAGACTCAGCGGGATTGGCTTATCCCCTCAATCTGTAATGTGGCTCTCTTCCTACTTGATGGGCCATAGCCAATTTGTACAAGTGGGCCCTTATAAATCTGGGGTATTAAAGGTGAAAAATGGTGTACCACAGGGTTCGATATTGGGGTCTCTGTTATTTAACATTTATATGAATGAACTTAAAATTACATCAACGGTCCCCCGGTGCCATATGTATGCAGATGACACCATATTATATGTAGAGGGAGATACTTTAGAATTTATTAATATGAGGCTACAAATGGCTTTTGATGAAGTACAGGAATTCTTAAAGTTGAACCATCTTATCCTAAATGCCAACAAAACACAGTCGCTCTTGTTTAAAACTAATAATAAAAAACAAAATCTATATTTTGAAATTAATACCAAGGAAGGTATAGCTGTTAAGCAGGTGGACTCATATAAGTATTTGGGAGTTTGGTTAGATCGATGTTTGAGTTGGGATGTTTATATTGACTCCCTTATAAAAAATATAAACAGGAGATTGGGTGCCCTTTGTAAGTATAAAATGTTTATGACTAGAGAGATCCATTTGAATGTGGTAAATTCTCTTTTACTCCCAGTGATTGATTATGGCGATCTGCTCTATGGAGGGACTATTGGAAAGTATACAGATAAAGTGGATTTAGTCTTTTGTAGGCTGGCTCGTTTTATGTTGGATGCCCCTTATAGAACCCATAGGTGCACACTTTTTAAGGAATTAAATTGACATAAACCTGCTGTGAGAAGAAACTTACACTTGTTACAATTCATGATTAAGGTTTGATATGGGGAAGTACCCAAATATGTAACTGACCTCTTTGAAGTTAGGAAAACAAAGGAATGTCTGAGAGCCTCTGATGGAATTCAATTTGTTTCAACTAAATATAATCGGAGTATTGGAAGATCTTCTGTACCTGCTAGAGGAATAAGATTATGGAATAATTCTTCCCTAGAATTGAGAAAAAATAGAACTAGATATAATAAAAGTGAATTAAGGAATTGGTGTACTACTGTATTACATAATACTACTAGGTGCATTAATTGTTAGTGTTTTATGTATGTTATTGTGCAATGTGATTGATTGTCTTTTTATATTATTTTTTTTTATTTATTGGTGTATTGTGATTGTTGTTAATTATATGTGGTTTTAGTGATTTGATGTCATGTCCTTCTGATGTGGAACCTTATTTTATTTTATTTGTGACATGGAACTTCATTGAAAATGAGCTCTGCTCAATTGAATGTATCATTTTATTCATTATGATTAAAAAATGATTTACTACTAAAAAAATTATTTACTACTATAGTGGTGCTCCTGGGAGGCATCAAGCCCTTTATAATAGGCTGCTTCAACAATCCATTCTCCCCGTGCAGTCGGCACTTGATGCATTTCTTGTCTGTCTTGATCAGTTTCAGAAAAGAGAAGTAATCATGCTAAGGGATTTTAACCTGAACTGGATAGATGATAACACAAGCAAACTTAAATCAGCCATAGCGAAGGCTCAGCTTACTCAGATTATCCCTGAGCCTACTCGCTTTAAAGGAGTACTACAGCCAAAATTTGCAATCACATATTTTGTGCGGTGTCTTGATTTGTGTGTTTACTCCTGGTGTGTCCTTCCCTTTGTCTGCCATTAGGAGTTTTTTTTTCTAAATATACCTGCTATTTTTGTGGCCTCTGGGGATCTCCATGTTAGAATGGTTTATTGCCCTTTTTTTTGTCCTACAATGACTCCTGTCTCATGTGACAGTGATGCATCTGGGACTATGATTCAGTGAATAAAAGTACTGCAGCAGTAATCTGAAGATAGAAGCCTGATGTTCTGGCCTCAACTAAATAACTCTAATTCAATATTTTTATTTTCTATATTGTCTAGGTCTAGACAGCAAGTGTACAGTAAATGCTTTGCTTTTAAAGCTTTTAACTCACTCAGCCCCATAGTGCATATATGAGTCATCAGGAAAATTCCTCTAGTCCGCGCATAGCACAAATGTGCATCAGGTATTCACTTCATCTCATCCCCAGAGCACATATGTGCATCCTGCGCTTCTTATGCACTTTCTGGATTAACCAGTCAGGAATAAGGTTATTGGAAAGTACAGGTCAGTAGGAAACATTTCTACCTACTAGAATACTGACTTTATATTGGACACATTTGCTACCTTTCAGATTTTTTTTTAGGTTTTAATTTGGGTTAAAAAGTGAAGCAAATTGTATTTTTCTCCATTGCAGGTACCGTTAAAAAAATTGTAAATGCTAGAAACATGTGATCCCTGATTTGAAAGCTCTTTTCATTGTGAAAAATTTGTATGCTGGTGTCTGGGAGCTAAGAGGTCTGTTTTTGTTAGTTTTGGGGGGATAAAAAAAAGTTTAAAAATGTGATTTTCTTCCATTTCAGGTACTGTAAAAAAAAACAGCTGTAAATGCTAGAAACATGTGTGACCCATCATTTGAAAGGTCTCTTTAATGTGGACAATTATCATGCTGGTGTCTAGGGTCTAGGAGGTGTACTTTTTATGATGTAGGTTTTTATTTGGGAACAAAATGGAAGAAAAAATGCTCTTTTTTATCATTTAGGAACTATAAAAAAAAAACAAACTGCAAATGCCACTAACATGAGTGACCCATCATTTGAAAGCTGTTGTTACTGTGAACATTTTCAGTGCAGGTGTCTAGGGGTTAGAAGCCATACTTTTTCAGTTATTGTGGGTTGTGAGTCATGTCGGCAGTTGTGCAGAGTATTTTTCCAAATTCATTCAGTCAACTGGTATTATGCAGCATTATGGATTTACAGAGTGTTGTCAAAAAAACTTCCAAACTATATCCTGGACTGCTTCACCCAGACCTCTCCTAGCTCCTATGCCTAAAAGCAACAACATCATCCTGCTCAAATTGCCCAAATTCAACACCAGGCTAGGGAGGGCAGCAATCAGCTATTCTCTAGCTATAGCATGGAACACCCTACAAAAATCCCTAAAACTGTCCAATATCATTCCATTTGCATCCTTTAAACAGCATTGTACAGTCTTCTTCAAAGAGAAATGCAGTTGCTACTGCTAGAGCTAGCATTGTCATCTCTCAAATCTCCCTTCCAAACCATATATGGCATATTCCTTCGAGACAGACACCCCATCTTATGGCACCCAGTAATACCTTCACCATCCTAGTATTACATTATGTTGAGTGTCTGCTATGGCCCCCACTGGATATGTATATACTGTACATACTGTAAATATTAGCTTAACTTTCCTGTAACCGATTTTTATCATGTGAATTTACTGTACATCACTGTGTTTATAAACGTCATTTTCCCCTGTATGTATAACTGTCTTATATAAGTGTATGATGTATCTGTTGTGTATCAACTATTGAACCTTGACCTTATCAGGTCCATCTTGTAAATGAGCCTTGCTCAATGATGTTCGCCTGAATAAATAAAGATTTGATGATGATGATGCGTGGGCACATGCCTTAGTTTATGATCTGTTTTATTAAGTAAAACAGCTCAAAAATACTCTAAACTGTGGCAGTGTAATGCACAGATGTTGGTGTGATGGAAAACCATCATACAACAGACATTTTCCACTTCTAAGGTGTTTTTTGTTAGTTTTTTAATTAAATTTTCATTGTTACATGCTCTGTAAAAATAAAAAGGTTAATGCTACTAACATGTGTGACCCCTCACTTGAAAGATTTTTTATTGCGAACAAACTTCGTGCTGTAACTTTTGTGATAGGAGTTATTCTTTTTTAGTTATTTATAATCCAAGTCAGAGTGTTACCATTTCAGTTCCGAACATTCTAACTGCTCAGGAAAACAGCCATTTTACCCAGGAATACAACACTCACTCAAGATTCCATTCCAGAGCTGAGTGAGTTAATTTCATCAAACTATACCCAGCCATAAAAAGCACACACATTGCCCTAGGTAATCAATGCTATAATTAGTAAAGGCTCTGGCTGTTGTGTTACAGAATATCAACTCAGTTAGATCTCAAGTGATTGCTAAGCTGTAAATGTAGTCTTCAGTGCCTATTGGATAAGGAAAGTGACATAAAGTTACAGCTGTACTGCTTTAAAATCGACTGTAAACCAATACTTGCTGAAACTATGATTATGGAAGCATAATTGTCACATGGGACAATAGTCATCAAAGGAATAATGCCCAACAGGGTGGTTGTTATGCTGGGATAACATCCCGCCTCGGGTAGTTGGACCCGAGGCTACAGACTGAGGGCATCCAACACCAAGAAGGGATGTTGTCCCAGCATAACACCCACCTTGGAAGGCATTAGTCCTATTATGCAATGGCTTGTGAGTGTAAAAAAATGAAAAGATTTAAAAAAAAAAAACATTTAAAAGTATATTTGTTGGTGTTTATTTAATGTGTAGGTTTACCTTTTTGAAAAACAGTGCTGATTTACAGTTTAGAGTAGTTGGTGGAGCTGCTGTTGTTGTGGCTCTGCAGTCCCTCATAGATTAGATGCTGTCTTCTTGGTAGAGCTTTTACCGGGAGAAAGAAAACAGCAAAAGGGTAATTTGTTAAATACGAGATTATGCTCATGCTCAGCTGAGGTATTCAACTACTACTGAGCGGGGAAGTGCTGTGAAGGTTAACCCGGGAGGCTAACATGGTTTCACTTCAGTTGTGTGTATGTTTTTTTTTGTTATGTTGAACTAATGTGGTAACTGGTATGGGTGGATTTTGTACTGGGGTTGGGTGGGCATTGATTCTGAGTTTGGCAGACAGCACTAGTCCCGGTTGGGGAAGCACTGATTTTCAGATCGGTGGAGACTGCATTAATTTGGAGCATAGCAGGACCGCTGAAGCTGCTCATAGAAATGGCTGTGGAGGGATAGTGTTTCAACATCTAATGCAGTCGTGAGTATGTTGGGACTAGAGTCAGGATGTTATGCTGGAATAACATCCTGGGTCCAGTCCCAGTTTGACCAATCAGAAACCAGGATTCTTACTTGCCATTGTATAATGTGGGACAAAAGCCCTGTTTACACAGCTGGTTCGCTCCTTCTGTGGAGAGTTGCAGTGTGGCCCCCAACCGCAAAAGATGCTCTGCTTCTGCGTCCACATAGCCCCTCTCAGAGCTGATGCAAGACACACTGGAGAGGGGCTGTGAGTCAGTGTGCAGTCGGTGAAAACAGGAAAAAGATGCCCGCAGGGTCTAGTGCATGGGAGTAAGCAGTGCAGCCTGTCCATATGGCCGCTTAAACTGTTCACTCCCAAGCGTGTTCCCAGATTTTATGAGACTGCTGGTGCGGAGTAAGGACCGCCTTACCACAATCTGGTAAGTGTCCATACGGTGGCATTTGCACCACAGCAACCCAAGCGCTCAAGTTGTTGCGGTGCAAATATAATCATGTAAACAGGGCTAAAGAAGAACAATAAACTATGGTAATACGTAAATCCCCAGAGGCCGTCAAACTTGTAGGAGAGGCTGTAAAACTAGTAGGCAAATTGACAAAAAAATTCAGAATAGCAAACAAAGGGAATGACACATCAGGACTAAACACACAAATAGAAATGCTCTGCACAACATATGCTTTTGTGAATTTTGACTGTAGTACATCTTTAATGTAACATCAGGTAATTTATCACTGCTGGACTGGATAATAGTCAGTTGGACTGACAGAGTCAAGAGAGCTGGCACTCTGCATGATGCACTTAGAGACCACTTGCCTACCTACTGTGTTTGGGGTAATCATTTTTTAAGACCCCCCCCCAACAGACTATCTCGATAAAGAGATTATTCCTGACTTAATTGTGATGCTTTCATCAATGACCTGGCCTAAGTGCCATGGGGCAACTTGAGTAGCTGCGACAATGTAAATGCAGCATTTGAATTTCTCAGCAATAATTTCTCAGTGTGGTTAACTATAATCTATCCCTGGTTCTGGAGACCCAATCTCCACAAAGACATAGACAGGATGGAAGCTGTCCAGAGAAGGCAACTAAAATGGTGCAGGGTCTGCACCGGAAGACATATGACGAGAGACTTAAGGAGCTTAATATGTATAGCCTCGAGGAAAGGAGGGAGAGGGGGTACATGATAGAAACTTTCAAGTACCTCAAGGGAATCAACAAAGTCCAAGAGGGTAGCATCTTTCAAAAAAAGAGGTGTGCAAGAACAAGAGGGCACAATTTGAAGATGGGGAAGCGGCTCAGAGGTAATTTAAGGAAGTATTTTTCACAGAGAGGTTGTGGATGCATGGAACGGCCTTCCGGAGGAGGTTGTGGAGTCAAAATCAGTGGTGGAATTCAAGCATGCATGGGACAGTCATAAGGCAATTCTGGGGGGTGGGGGTAAGAAGAAGTAGGCTGCTGGTTAACTAGGATCTGCAGCTTATCCAGTAGGTAGGGAAATGGGCAGACTGGGTGGGCCAAGCGGTCCTTATCTGCTGTCAAATTCTATGTTTCTATGTTCAGAGGTGTGTCAAAGGGCTTTGCTCTAAGTGGCTTACCCCTGCTCCATGTCAGCTGATGAAACAAAGGGACCAAGCCTGGGGCACATATAGACCCTCTGGTTAGGTGCAGGACTGGCAGCAATATAGTACCCTGAGAAACACCTGCAAAAGCAGCTTCAGTTGTGCCAAGGTGAAATATATCAGAAGCGTGCAGTCTGACAACCTACAGGACCCCCAAGAGGGTCTGGTCACAAGTCAACTGCCTTCTCAAGGGGAGGACTGTGCCCCTTTCAAGTGACATCTTTACCTCTGGCAAAACTCTTAGTGACCCTACTTTGCCCACCGAAGCCTTCAATCAAATTCTTCAAAGACTTATCTTCAATTCCACCATGATTATCCCTTCTCAGTTGTCCATCCTGCTCCTCTGCACGCCACTTAGTCACCCTGAGTTTCACTTTAAATTGGTCACAAAGAAGGAAGTACCGGCTCTTTTTCTATGCATAAAAGTCAACAGTTAGGCTGGACAATACAACCTGGAATCCATTCTCCTCAAACTTAGTGCCCCAGTCCTTCCTGGACCCATATCAGCTCTTTTCAATATGTCCCTCCTCCAGGGTGATGTACCAAGTATATGGAAAATTACACATATTGTTATGGTGCATAAAGGTGGAACCAATGAGCCGGTTGAACATTATCAACCTATTTCATTGTTGTGCACCATTGCTAAAATACAAGAAAGGCTGATCTATAATCAGATACAGTCCTATTTTAAGTTACATTCCATCTTAACTGAAGACTAGCGC
Source organism: Neoceratodus forsteri (assembly GCA_016271365.2). Lineage (NCBI taxonomy): Eukaryota > Metazoa > Chordata > Ceratodontiformes > Ceratodontidae > Neoceratodus > Neoceratodus forsteri. Next base: position 226,604,287 of record CM057449.1, on the reverse strand, counting down.
AGCTTCAAATACAGCATGGCACTGATACTGCCCTTGTATGCCTCACAAATGACATGCTTAATGCTATGGATGCTGGGCAGGCAACGGGAGTAGTCTTTGTGGACCTTATCAAGGTGTTTGACCTTGTTAATCACAATCTTCTGGTGCACAAATTAATTGGCCTCGGCTTTGATCACCTGTCATGTAGTTGGTTCCACAGTTACCTCTCGGGGCACATGCAGTTATTAAATGGGAGGGCAGCCAGTCTCCACTGCAGGAAATCACCAATGGTGTCCCACAGGGTTCAAGCCTGTGCCCCATTTTATTTTCATTGTTCATCAATGACTTATCCAGTAACTCAAAAATAACTGTTATATGCTGATGTGAATCTGTACAGATCTCACTCCAGCCTGTCTCAGATTGGACCTGGCCTACAGGTGGATTTTGCCTCACTTGTGTAATCCCCTTCCCATGTCAGGAGCTTACCTGCTGCCTCCTGCAGCTGCCTCTTTCTGCCTCCCAATTTGGTCCTGTAGCCAGCACTCACTTCTTGCCCCCCAGCCTGCTACCGGACTTCTGACAGGGCTGGGGAGCAGATAAATTTTGTTGTGGTGCCTCAAGTGCCCAATCCCATGTGGCTGGTGAGCCGCTTGCATCCTCGCTCCCCTGGCCTGATTCTGGACTGCCACCAGGGCCGGGAGCGCACAAGACAGTTTTCGGCCCCTCAAGTGCCCAATGTGGAGTAGCCAGAGAGCCACCAGAACATTTGCTTCCCTGACCCCTTGAACTGCCGCACAATGGAGCGAGGAGCAAGGAGAAGTTTGCAAGTTTTTGCAGCGCCTCAAGTGCCTGACAGAGAACCATGGCAGAAGCACCATTTATACACTCCTCTCCCCAGCCCCATCGGACACCAGTGGGGGCTGGGGGAAACCAACTTAAACAAAAATAAAATTTTTAAAGAGGCTCCCAACCCAATCTGTGCCTCCAGTGAGTCAGGGAGTAAGGGGACAACATGGCCATCAGGACTACAAGTTCCATGATGCATTGCATCGAGAATGCCATTTTTTCCAGAGTCTGCTCTTGCTAGCGGAGCCTGTAAAACAGAGCTTCTGATGGGGCTCCTATTTCCCACAAGTGTCCCCGGCCCTAGTGACTACCAGATGGGACCAGGAGGGTCCTAGCCATGCAGCCAGATGCTGCCAAGACTTTACACAATTTATAATACTTGACTTAGATGAACACAACTGTATGGGGGCGGCCATATTGGATGTGGTCTGTCTGAAGACAGCGAGGAACCCTATTGGAGCTACAGTACAGTCAATCAGGGCATGGAGCTCGAGATTCTGGTGGACCAATGAGATGTCAGAATTCAAATGAAACATTCTGTGGTTGACAGTTTGACCCTGGGTCTTTTCTTTGTGAGTTTTGAGGAGAAACAACTGATCTTTGATAGCTCTTGCTGCTGTCACAGCCAAAAGACATTTAGTTTGTGCCAAAACAAACTAGAGACTTCTGAAATTGTTTCCAATTGTCTGGTAAATCCCAGAGATAAGGGGATTGACCTCAACCTGACTGAACTACTGATATTTGGCAATCCAGATATCAGTGACTGCTGAATGAAGTATTTTATCTGTGCTGGTGTGAGGTGACAAATCCACTGCCTCATTGTCCTGTTTACAAGTGACTGTGATTTCTGCCAGGGGACCTGAGTTCTGAAGCCTTGCCTGCCTGCCAAACTGCTGGCCTACCTGCAAGGTGAGTGAAGACAAGTCGCTCTTTGGGGTGAAGACAATGACCTGCCTACTTGCAAGGTGGATGAAGACAAGTCCCTCTGTGGGGTGAAGACAACTGCCTGCCTATCTGTTGAGATGGGTGAAGACAAGTCCTTCTGTGGGGTGAAGAGGATCATCGTCTCCATCCACGCCAGTTCTACCTGTTCTTCCAAACTGCCTGCAAGGGGAGATGTCCCCCAACTCCTGCATCATCTGTTCACCAAAAGGTCGTGAGTACTGGGTTTTACTCAAACCAATTCTTTTCTAACTGTTCAGCTAGCTAGCTAGTTAACTTACCATCTGGGCTTCCTGTACAACCTTAGCTACACTCACAGCAACAGTTACAGCCAGGATAAACTGTATTCCTACACCCCCTGCTGGTGTACTTTATACTGTGCATCTGCAGCATCCAACCATTGCAACAGTGCTGCACCCAGTGTCTATTAGTCACAGGCCTGCAACCCCTCAGTGTGCACACAAGGTATTTGGGAGCTCCCACAGGGACTGTGGCATTATCTGGTGCACCAGTGGGAGGAGAGGGACTGGGACTGGGAATACTGGATTGTAATGTACTGTGATATCTGATTAGTCTGCCTGATTACAATAGTTATTATTAGGTTGTTGTTGAATGTTTTACTACCCTTTGCTTCCCTTGTTTCTTACCTCATTATCCAGACCCCAAATAAACCCCCTTGTTTATCTTACTGCAGTTGCTGAATTATTTGCATTATTGTGTAGTGTAATATTTGCATGCTTAGAGTGATAAGTTTGGGGGGGGGATTGTGTATTGTTCTACCTGTCACCAAGGAAAGGGCTTTATTTTATTTCCTGTGGGGAAGCACCCTTGCAGTGCACTGTTAGAAGGATCCCCATAGGTGGAGGCACCTCGCAATTTGCCAAGCCAATTATAACCACGAACCCAGGTGCCATCCTATATTCCTTAGGCTGCACCACTTGCAGGTGGTTGTGCAGACAGAAAGATAGGGGTGGTTACACTTGAATCCTGGTTTCAATCAAACTTGCTAATAAAGAATGCCAATAGAAATTAAGGCCATGCGATTTGGTGTCTTTAGGCTGGGTCATGACAGACAAAATCTTCTCAACATTAATACCCTGTCAGGGGCACGTTTAGATACAGTGGCTATGGTGAAATATATGGGAATCCATTTAGACTAAGAACTTTCCCTCAGGCCTCATGTAGAAGTAGTGGTTAAAACCCTGAACCAAAAACTGGGCCTGATGTACAGGCACCCCTACTTCACTATGCAGGCCAGGCAGTCGATTGCTAACAGTGTCCTTCTTCCTGCTATCACCTATGGGGCTCCACACCTCTCAATCCCTCAAGGAAACTGAACTCTCCAAACTAAAGTTTGCCTACCATCATATACTGCAGCACAGTTTGCTGCTGGTATCTGCAGCCAGGAACATCACTTCAAGGCACTTTCCACACTAAACTGGCCCCTGTGGAGGGAAGGATTTATCTCCCTGTGCTTTCTCTGGCACACAAACTCTTTTGGTCCCCCCCCAAAAAAAAATCTGACTGGAATTATGGACATCAAACCATTCAGAATGCCCATACACTACTGTGGTCTGAAACTTGCTATTGTGCAGAGGACACTGTCTGTTGCTGGTCTGTGATCCTTTGTGTCCAGTGCACCAAGGCTGTGGAAACATAGAAAAATATAGACTTTGACGGCAGATAAGGACCGCTTAGCCCACCCAGTCTGCCCACTTCCCTACCTATTGGATAAGCTGCAAATCATAGTTAACTAACGGCCTACTGGCTTCTCCCTCCGTTTATCCCTTCCCACCTCTCTAGTCTACTCTCTCTGTCGTCTCAAACCTAGCCATATTATTTAATTGTATTTTTTACAGTGTATTACTATAATTGTCTGTTCCATTTGAAACTACATATTTTATCTCCCCTGTTTGTTACCCCTCCTTCTGATGTGAAATCTTTGTAAAAGAGCCTTTGTGCTCAAAGGTATTTGTAATCCAAGACTGAATAAATGAATATGTCCCATGTATTGATGAATTCATCCACTATTTTTGACCCCACTACCTCCTCAGGAAGGGCATTCCATGTGTCCACCACCCTCTCTGTGAAGAAATGCTTCCTCACATTGCCCCTGAGCTGTTCCCCCTCTATCTTCAAATTGTGCCCCCTTGTTCTTGCACATCTTTTTCTGAAAGATGCTACCCTCTTGGACTTTGTTGATTCCATTGAGATACTTGAAAGTTTCTATCATATCCCCCGCTTTTCCTTGAGGGTGTACATATTACACTCCTTTAGTATCTCTTTGTATTGCTTCTGGTACAGAGCCTACACTATTTTAGTTGCCCTCCTCTGGACTGCCTTCATCCTGTCTTTGTCCTTTTGGAGATAGGGTCTCCAGAACTGGATGCAGTACTCCAGATGGGGTCTCACCAACTGTCTGTACAGAGGGATAACAACTTCCTGTTTTCTACTGCTGTTGCCTCTCCCTGTGCATCCCAGTATCCTCCCAGCCCTCCTTACTGTCTTCTCACATTGCTTGCCTATCTTTAGGTCATCTGATTTGACTACCCCAAGGACCCTTTCCATTTTGTCATTGTTAGTATCTCCCCCCCTTTGTGTACTCTTCCCCTGGGTTTTTGTTTCCCAGATGCATTACTTTGCACTTCTTTGCATTGAATCTAAGCTGTCATACATTTCACCACTTCTCTAACCTTGCCAAGTCCCTTCTCATCCTTTCCACCCCCCTTTTGTATCAACCCTGTTGCAGATCTTTGTGTCGTCTGCAAAGAGGCATACTTTACCTTCCAGCCCCTCTGCAATGTCACCTGTAAACACATTAAAGAGAACCGGACCCAGTACTGAACCCTGCAGTACCCCGTTAGTAACCCCCCTTTCTTCGGAGAGGACTCTGTTCTGTTTAATACTACCCTTTGTGTCCTGTTGTTCAGCCAATTTTTTAACCAGGCTACCACCCTGGGACCCATTCCCAGGCTGGCTAACCTGTTTATTAATCTTTTATGTGGCACTGTGTCAAATGCCTTGCTAAAGTCTAGGTAGGCCATATCCACAACCCCTTCCTGGTCTACTACTTTGGTCACCCAGTCAAAGAACTCTACTAGATTCGTCTGACATGACCTTCCTGCTGTGAATCCATGCTGTCTTGGGTCCAGTACCCCGCTGGCCTCTAGGTACTCAACATTTCTTTCTTTCAGAAGTGATTTCATCATTTACCCTACCACTGAGGTCAAACAAACAGGTCTGTCTCCTGCCTCTGCCTTGCTCCCACTTTTGTGAAGGGGAATTACATCCACCCTCCTCTAGTCCTCAGGTACCACACCATCCTCCCATGATTTGTTAAAAAGGGTAGTCAGTGGTGTCACTAGTTCTCCCCTTAGTCCTTTTAGAATTCTAGTATGAATCCCGTCAGGCCCCATTGCTTTGTCCACCTTGAGTTATGGAACAATCTCCCCCCACTAAGGCTATGGAATGTCTGACCCTTGCATACTTCAGATCAGTCGTGAAGGAGCATCTTTATGTCAACAGACCCTGTGCCTGCTTTAGCTAATCTCTTAATCTGATTCGCTGTACTTACCTATGAATAGTGCCCATGTTATTTAGAACCAAGTGCCTCTGAGTACTTATCTATATCCTGTATCTAACTACCAGCCTTATGTATATCCATTGTCTGCACAGTATGCTGTCATTTACGTATGCACTGTCTGTCATAATCATCTGTATGCATTTCTTCAATGAATGTTTTGTAATTAATTCTGAGTCGCTCTTCAGAAAGGGACAGTTTGGCTTAGTGAGCCTACCCGGTTACCAAAATCAAATAAATAAATGAAAAATCATATGCAGGACCAGGTACTGTAGCTTTGAAGGAGAAGAATAAGATGAGCAGGACAGATGCCACAATCACGGCTATTCCTTCACTGAAATGGCAATCATAGGCAGGGCCACATGGGATCTGGCTATAGGAATGGGACCCATGGATCCGGTGAGTGGAATGGAGGCTGATGAATCTGTAAATGCTCTTGTACCATCCCATTTGAATCTGAATAAATTGTTACTTAGCAGAGACATTTCTGTTTCTCAAAGAGTGCTGCACGTGAGTACAGTAGCCTTTGTGGAATGCTGCTTCGTGAACCAGGACCAAGAGAAATGCCTGGAGAAGGCTCCTGCCCAGAATGCCTATCGAATGTGAGAGAGGCTAACATTATGCTACTCCTGTTTGGCCCTCGGATCTCAGCTATTATAGCTGCAGTGTCACTGCCTGTCAGTACATTGATTTTGGTCTGTCTAGAGTGAAGCCAATCCCAAGTGGAGGTGTGCCCGCCATATCAGGCTGCCCGCAGTGCAAGCTAATGAACATTCAAACCTGGAGTCTTATTTGACTAAAATAACTTCGACATTTTTGTGGTAGGGGGCAATTCAAGGCTGGATTAGTGTCCCACAAGCAGTGACGGTAATAGTTTTTTCAATCAAGCTTTTTTACAGCCCTGGTGCTGGAGGCCATCAGCCCTCATCCATGCTCTTCCAATGACTGCCTCCCCCCAGGACTCAACTCAAGATCCCTTCTGGACTCCCCCTCTCCATGGGGCCAGGAGGGGAGGTCCATCCTCCCCACTGTGTACAGTCCAGAAAGAGGAATTCCTGGGCGACAGCATGGGCCAGGTGATGGGTTTGGCGTCATACTCCAACCTTCAGGTTTTTCTTTGTTTCTGGATTATCCCGTCTGATGGTGTGCAATGATGCAGTGTAAAGGCATGTATGCACCATGCACCTGATGCAAGACATTTATCCTACTGAGCTGTGCCAAGTGCCCTGGCCTGCCTCCATGCCTCCATGTGGTGGCAGTCTAGGAGTGGTGCCACTGAACCCGGCTCCCCAGGGAAGGAGAGGATTCCACCAGACACTCAGTCCTCTTCCCCCCCAGCTGCCCTTCAGTGGCCTGAGCTCACTCCCAATCCCAGGTCATGGATGTGGCAGGAGGTAAGGCGTCCAGCACCTCAGCCCTCCATGTCACAAGACTAGCCTAATGAGGGTATTGTTGGATGTAACAGTGGCACAATTTGCAGAATTGTTGGGTCTGGAAAGCTTGCCTCTGTTCCTTGTAGTGTGGTGGGAGAAGAGGAGAATTTGGGGTCTTCTGGCAAAAAGGTATCAGGTGGGAGCACTCCTATCAGTGAAGCTGGGTTTTCCATCTTACAGGAGATAAGTCCTAGTTGGACTGCACCCCTGAAGGGGGAGCACTGGCAGAAGGTTTGTTGAATACTGACCCCAGTTGATGTATAGAGGGCTACATTGTTTATAAAGACCAGACATTTGTCCCTTTTGGGGTCTGATATTGGTAACTGGGAGCAGGTTCCTGCACCCTATCTCTAGGGGAACAATTGTGGTAAGCCGGGATTTGCTGGGCCGCCATGGGACATTGGGACCTCAGACCATGCTCAAAGACTATACCAGATTCTGGTGACTTTTATTCTGCCTCAAAGTAATAAATAATGGCAATCCCAGATTGTTATCCAATTGTATTTTCTATCAGTATATGGGAAGTGTCAAATGATGCAGCATGACCGTAGAATGTTTCTACAGATTATATTGTGCAGTAAATGAAAACTGTCAAAATTTGTTTCTTGTGCTCTATCGCTGGGGGTGGTGGCATTTTTGGAATGGCAGTGGGCCTCAGTTAGGTGGAGAGCAGATAACTAAGGAGGTAAGAGTTCCTCAGATGGAGGGGAAGGCACTGGGAACTCGGCTTGTCTTGAGGCAACTGGAGGAAAGTTGCTGGTTGGGGGTCGCAGCCCCTTGATGGGAAAACTGGGATGATGTTTACCAACCCTTTGGGATGTGAGACATAGTCTTGGTCAGATGCCATAGTAACCAGGGGTAGTCCAGGTGGCAAGTTAGGCTCAGTTGTGCAGGTAGGATAGATAGAACCTCACTACCTGCCTAGTAGAGATGGAAGGGAGGGCTGCAGCCTCCAGTTTGGCAGTCTGTGTGGCTGGATGTGTGCTTATGTGACTGTAAGTGCGACTGGGTACCCAATGGTATCATGTCCCTGCAATAAGGGGGGGAGGGGTTACAAGTGGGTTATTGACCCCTGGTAGGATAGAGAACAGAGCTTATTTGGAGAGTTTCACTTCATTTGCATGGAATTTTGCCCCAGGGTGAGGAGATCTGTTAGTCGCCCACAGCCAACGTGTGGTGCAGGGTGGAGTAGCTAAACCCCTGTTGTGATAGAATGGGAACCATGACATCAGTCCCCTCCTCATGTGTTGGGAGCCAATGTTTAATGGGGGGGAGAATGTAACAACCCTTTTCCATGCAAAAGAGTAGGATTGTCACTATACATGCACAATAGGATTGGTGCTATGGCATCCTTTCCTGCTTACCAGAGCTGGAGTAGGCATTAAAGAGAGAGAAAAGGAGGTACTGTGGTGGATGTGTTCTAGAGAGAGACTACAGGAGTGTTCAAGTCCTGGCAGAGACTTGGGATATGTGGCCTTGGGGCTCATCTGCTTCAGGTCAGGAAAGGTAATGTTCTAGGAGATTCACTTGATGATGAGGAGTCAGCATCACAACTCATGCAATGAAATGGGGCTGGAAAGAGGATCAGTAGTATTCATGCTAAGCAGCTAGGATGTGCAGGGATTTTTCCGTGCTTTCTGGGAGAGTGGACAAGGATACTGTCCATTTGATGGGCTGGATCTTGTTCCATTTAACCCAGAAGCAGTGGTTTCCAGTATGGGCTTCTATCTAGGACTGTAGGGTAGGCCATGCTTCTGTGAGGGTGGCATTTGGTCTGAACCCCAGAGTAATGGCAGGGGTGGCACAGTATATCCAGTGCCTGGCTTGGCCAAGGAAAGGGCATAGCCCTCAGAAAGGAGAGTATGAACTGGGAATGTTAAGAGTTGTGCAGTGGCTGTGGGGCAGTAGTTTTTAGAGAGGCCTTCTACAGACTGTTGTGCTGCCTCATCAGCACTCACTTCTCTGGGTTGAGGGAAAAGGTCACTATACTGCAGGCTGATTTGGCTAGGATTCAGGGAACCACTTCCTCCACCAAGGGGCAACAAAGTCTGCCACCATTACCTCATAGGATGCCAGGGAGGAGGAAAAGCTGGACTATGGTGGGCTCTGGAATGTGGGGTTGGTGGGTCAGATGCACATTCCTCAACCAATACCACTATAAGTTTCCTATGCTGCTCTTGCAGGACACAATTGCCAGAAGGAGGCACCCATGGTAGTGCCATGGAGGATGTGGGGGTCCTCCATAGTGGAGAACCCAGGGAGGATGCTAGAGGCCTCCAGAGGAGGAAGCAGGAACTTCTGTTGGGGGTCTCAATTGTGAGGGGGATAGATCTGGAAATAGGAAGGGGGGAGAGGGAGGTCAGGTGCCTACATGGTGCCACAGCCCTGAGGGTTGGAAAGCAGATCCTGGGAATTGCTAGGGCAGCAGAACAGAAGGGAGAGCTAGATGTCATTGTTACCTGCAGATCAATGACCTGGCTAGGGACAGGGCTGGGATAGTGCAGGGAGAGTTTAGGGAGCTGAGGAAGGGTATTAGAAAAGTGACACGCTCGGTGGCTTTTGGTAAGGTGCTGCCTGTCTATGACAGGGGAAAGGATAGGGATCTCTACCCCAGGATCTTCAACTCATGGTTTGTTTATTTCAAAAGTTTCACCAGGAAAGACATACTGAACTGAGTAGCAGCTCGTTTCCAGATGCATCCTAGGGAGGAAGGAACATGGGAGGCAAAGCATAACAACCAAAACAATATTTGCAATCCGGAGTTAGAGTAATATTTGCAATGAGAAACAATCAACAATGATTGGCAGCTTTACAAATAATGGTTAGGCCTGGTAAGATCAGAGAATACAAATTAAGTGTGACATGAAACTATATGGGTGGAGGCAGTGGAAGCTAAACAGTATGTTTCTAGGTGGAGGTAAGCAGGGGGGTAGGGCAGAGTAATAGGGGAAGGAGAAGATGGTGGAGGGAACAGTTGAGTGGAGGAGCAGTGGTGGTAGAGATCAGGTGCATCTGCAAGATGGCGAGATGAGGTCTCAGAAGAGAGGAGAGAGAGAGAGAAGGGAAGAGGCAGAGTGAGTGTATAGAAGGTGAGAATTCCATTGTGTAGAGAAGTGGTAGGAGAAAGCAGCCTGGCCAGCTCATGGCTGAAGGAATGGTGCAGAGAAGAGAGGTTTGGCTACATTGGGGACTGGGGATCCACCTGAGAGATGAGGTCCTATACAGGGACGATGACCTGCATCCATCCAGGAGGGGAACCACAGTCCTCATGGATGGTTCAAATGTTTTAAACTGGCCAAGGGGGGCAGCAGAAGATATTGGGGGAGGCAGAAGCTGATCCCCCCACCCATAGGCTGAAGTAGAGAGCTGGGAGAACCTGAGGGGAGACCCACCCCCCAGGTGCAAATTAATAAAGGAAGCAGGGTGAAAGAAATAAGGAGGATTGAAACAAGAACATTAAAAAGAGATGGGGAAGGAGGGTAAAAAGGAAAAATGGGAGGTAACAAGCAGAGTGCTAACAAAATCAGGAAAGGCATGTGTGCAAATGCTACAAGTATAGGAATGAAGATTCTGGACTGAGAGGTCATTATGGCAGAGGCTGGCCTGGATGTTGTGACCATTACTGAGTCACGATGCACTGAAAAAAACATGACTGGGACATGGCCATACCAGGCTTTTCTCTGTTCTGGAAGGACGATGTGGGAAGGAAAGGAGGGGATGTGGTGCTTTAAGTGAGGGAAAGCATAAAAGTGATGGAGATGCAGGGAATGTAGGGGGAGCTTAAGTACTGTGGGTCAGCCTGAGGCCCCTTTACATGCAGTGATTTGTATCACAACCAGTGATACAGATCAGCTGTAACGTTACTTCAGGGGACATGGATATGTTGTTCAATCCACACTTCTTGGCAGGTTCCTTGCCACGTTAAATCTTGCCGGAAGGTCTTCAAGCTGGCTCCTCCCACCCACTCGAGTGGTAAAACTCTCGGCTCTGCCCCATGATGCCAGATCTTCCTTACCACTTGGAAGCTCAGGTTCCCTCCTTAGCGCTCTGCATTTAGACTGGATCCAAACTCTTTGGTTAACCTGAAACTAATTTTAAAGTTTACAAGACTTAAGGTCTGTTTCTTCCTTTGTGGCTGCGATGGATAAGTAGACTCCCGGTTTTCGGCAGTGCCCATGTGGGCAGAAGATGTCTCGGACCGATTCGCACTCCACATGTGTTTATTGCCTCAGGCTTGACCACGATCCGCAGGCCTGCGATTTGTGCAAATCCTTCTCGGCCAATGTCTTCGAAGACCGTACTGCCAGACTCCACCTTGGGCACCCGAGGCGTATTCACTGGTGAAGTCAAAGGAGGTCGCCAGTGGTGTCCGCCATGGCTTGGCTGAGCAACTTAAGCAGATGATCGCCCTTGAGGAGGAGGTGGCCCAGGCTGCATCTCCGTCCTCCTCAGTCGTGGCATTTATCCCACTCTCCTTGGGCTCCTCCTACACGGCTTCTTTTAAGGAGCTTTGTCAATCCCTCTCCACGAAAGGTGAGGGTCCATCGGGACACTCCTCTCGGTCCAAGAAGAAGAACTCAAAGGGTAAGTCCCACCGTCGGCGTTCGTGGGAGCGGGAGAGGTCCCCTTCCCAGGACAGTCGACACTTGACTTCGGTCAAGGTTGCGGCTAAGGCCACTGGCTTCACGGTGTCCCCGTCAGGTCAGCCGGCCGAGACTCCCATCGATGCGGTCGAGATTTTTCTTGACCCATCAGATGGGCTGTCGACTGGAGAAGCCGACAACCCTTCTCCACCGATTCCCCTCGTGGAAACTGAGGACTTGCCTGTGCCTCCTGTGCCAGAGTCCCCGGTTAAGGTTCCCGAGCTGAGGGAGGAAAAGGTTTCCCCTGCTCCCTCCCAGACCCACTCTTGGAAACATTGACCGTCTCTGTCTCAGTCTTGGACCTCCTCTCAGTCTAGCCGATCCTGCCGACACCGGCGATCTCGGTCTCAGCACTGAGGAAAGCGGTGGCACCGCTCGTCCTCATCTTCCTCGGAGGAGGAAAGGCTTTGGCGCAAGTTGCGTCGACGCTACGAGGACTTAATGTGGCAGCAGCTCCTTCTGACTGGGAACAAGCCGACCCCGTTGCCTTCCCTGGCCATTAAGTGGCTGTTACCTGAACAGCCAAAACAACCCCTCGTGGATGTCGAGGAGACCAAACCGGTGCTGGTTGTTCAGCCGAAACCAGCTGAGCCACCTATTGTGGTGGAACCCCCACCTCCACAACCTAAATCTGGGGCTCTGACCCAGGATTCTCGGTCTGGTCAGGGGTTGCTCCATCGTTTGTCGCTCACCCTCACTCCCAACTGTTCTCGGCAGGTGGAGGGTGGCTCAGGCCCTAGGCAGCTGTTCACAGACTCCTCGGAGTCTGATGATGACTCTTCCCTGTTCTCCAGGCTCCTTGACCTGGAGTCCACTTTGGGACAGTCGGTGGATGAGAGCCCATCCTCGTTCATGGGTTTGCTTTGGTTCATCTCAGAATCTACTGGGGTGAAGCTCGATCCTGTGACTAAGTGGGCCAAGCATCCCCTCACGGAGATACTGGACTAAGGGGATTCTCCCACGGAGGCCTTTCCAGTGGCTGAAGCCATTGTTAGCCCAGCCTTGGAGTTATGGTAATGGCCGGCTTCTTGTTCTGCTCCTTCGGCCAGGATGGCCAGGAAGTATGCAGTACCCACTGGTTCACTGTCTGTTTTTTTGGAACGCCCCTCTGCAGAGGGGCTTGTGACCGATAGTGTTTTCTGGCATTCCGGGAACACCAGGGACATGGACAAGCCTCCCGACAAAGAGTCCAAAAAGCTGGACTACACCAGGCGTAAGTTTTATGCTGCATCCTCCCTAGGCCTCCATCAGGCCAGTTCGGCCGTACTGATGGCACACTTCTCCCACGCCCTTATGGGTTCCCTGGAAGAGGTGATCCCTCATCTCCCAGCTGACCTCCAGACTATGGTCAAGCAGGTGCGGGATCAGGGAAGGGCGGTGGTGAAGCAGCAGCTCCAAACTGCTCTGGATATTGGAGACTCTTGTGCCTGGTCAGTAGCGGCTGTAGTGGCCATGCATCGCAGAGCTTGGCTGTGGATCTCCACCTTCACGGTGGATACCCAGCACAAGCTGGCAGACGTCCCTTTCCTGGGTGCCGACTTGTTCAGGTCCAGGGTGGAAGGCCATCTGCAGAGGATTGAGAAGTCCAATGCCACCTTGGACTCGGTCACATCTGCCCAGAAGGACAAAGGCCGCCAGCAGCAGCATAAGCCCTTTCGACTTTCTGCCCCTGCGGCACATCCAGCCAGCAACACCAGCATCAGGGTCAGCAGGCTCACACGTGGCACCCCAAAGCCAAGCATGCAGCTTCCTCCAGCAGGAAGCTGGGAGGAAAAGGCTCAGGAGGCCCCTTGGCCAGTTCCTCCTCCAAGCCTACTCAGTGACGGGTTGAGGGGTGTCACCCCCAGCCTCGTCGCTCCCCCCTGGGTTTCCTCCGTGTGGGGACAGCTCCGCCACTTTCTTTTCACCTGGTCTGCTATCACCATGGACTGCTGGGTGTTGGAAGTGGCAGGAAAAGGTCTGCCATTGGAGTTCGAGCAGGCCCCACCCTTCCGAGCAGTCACCCCACGGGGGGCTATGGGGTCCGTGGCCTCTCTGTCGGCCCATCGAGCTGACATTGCCCTGCTCCTCCAGAAGGAGGTGATCAGGGAGGTGGTGGATCCTCCACCAGACCCAGGGTTTGTGTCCAGGTATTTCTGGTTCAGAAACGGACAGGGGGCTGGTGCCCCATTCTAGACTGGCACGACCTGAACAGGTTCCTAAGGTCTCGAACCTTCAGGATGGTCACTCTGGTTCAGATCATTCCATCATTGGAACAAGGCATGTGGTTCTGTTCTCTGGACCTCCAGGATGCATTCTTTCACATCCCAATCTGTCCATCCCACCAGCGATTCTTCCGCTTCAGAGCAGAGGGATCCCTTTATGAGTTCCAGACCATGCCCTCCGGCCTCTCTCCAACTCCCAGGGTCTTCACCAAATGCATGGCAGTGGTGACAGCATTTCTGCAGCACTGAAGGGTCCGGGTGTACCCTTACCTGGACAATTGGCTGGTTGCGGCCTCCTTCAGAGCGGAGGTGGAGCTGTCCAGGGATCTGGCCCTCCAGGTTTGCTCTTAGGTTGGCCTCCTCATCAACAAGACCAAGTCAGAACTCGTGCCAAAGCAGGTGATTCAATTCATCAGGGCAGAGCTCGACTCTCTTCGAGCCAGAGCATGGCTCCCGGCAGACAAGGGCCGAGGTTCTTTCCTCCTTTGCCCAATCATTTCAGGTTGGGCAACTGCACCCTGCCCAGGACTTCCTGTGCCTCCTGGGCCTCATGGTGGTCTGCACCAGTGTGGTCCATTGGGCCTGTTGGCACATGCGTCCCCTACAATGGGAACTGGCCAGCCAATGGTCACAGTGCTCCGTTCCCTTGGACCAGCCAGTGGCAGTGACCCAGGAGATGTGGAATGCTCTCCAGTGGTGGATCGTTTCAGCCCATCTACAGGAGGGCATCTCGTTTGTCCACCCTGAGCCAACAGTCTCTCTATCGACCGATGCCTCTCTGATGGGTTGGATGCCATCTGAGGGAGCACAGAGCGCATGGCCTCTGGTCCCCTCGGGAGTCCCGATGCCACATCATCCTACTGGAGCTTTGAGTGGTCCATCTAGCCCTCACCGCCTTTGCTCCATTTGCACAAGGTCAAGTGGCCCAGGTCCAGATGGACAATACCACGACCATGTACTACCTAAACCACCAGGGTGGGATGTGCTCCATGCCTCTGTGCAAGGAAGCTCTACGCACTTGGTCCCTCGTGTGCAGCCTGGGGTGGATCTCCTAGCCATACATATGGCAGGAGCCTCCAGCACTCTGGCCAATGCCCTAAGCCAGATAGGGGCTGCGTCTCATGAGTGGTCTCTCCTGTCGGAGGTAGCACAAGATCTGTTCTTCCACTGGGGCACGCCTCAGGTGGACCTGTTTGCCTCCAGGGAGAATGCGAAGCTGAGGCTGTTTCATGCCCACCCCCCTCAGCAGGGTTAGCTGCAGAGGGATGCTATCTCAAGGCCGTGGACCCCGGGCCTCTTCTATGCCTTTCCTCCATTTCCTTTGATCCACAAGGTGCTTCCCAAGGCGAGGAGGGACAAGGTGCAGGTGATTCTGGTAGCTCCAGACTTGCCCCGCCAGTTCTGGTATCCAGATCTCCTCAGTCTCAGCTCCAGGCTCCTGAGGCGGCTCCCAGCCCGCCTGGACCTGATCTCAGTCAACCAGGGGAAGGTTCTCCACCTGGACCTTCAATCCCTGTACCTGACGGCCTGGTTCCTGAGTGGCTAGAGTTCCAGGCCTTGGGTCTTTCAGACGAGATCCTCAACGTTGTTGAGGCATCCCATAAGGAGTCGACCAGGAAATGCTGTGCCTTCAAATGGAAGAGATTCTACATTTGGTGTCAGGGCAAGGGGTTGGCCCTTCCTCCTGTTCATTGGCAAGCATTCTGGACTACCTGTGGTCCCTTTCTCAGCTAGGGCTTCGGTCGACTACCCTTAAGGTGCACCTGGCAGCCATCTCTGCTTACCGGGCATGGCTGGGAAGCAGTCAGTGGCACAGGAGAAGGTGGTTGGGCGCTTTTTCAAAGGCCTTGATTACATATCCCCTCCGGTGCGAGAACCTCCACCTCCGTGGGATCTACTGCTGGTATTGGCTAAGCTCATGGGCAAGCCATTCGAACCAATGCACAGGTGTGACATCTCTCACCTGTTGTGGAAGACCGCCTTCTTGGTGGCTATCACATCAGTCAGAAGGATGGGAGAGCTCCAGGGCGCTTTCCATCGAGTCTCCTTATCTGGTCTCCCACAGGGACAAGGTTGTCCTGCGCTCCCACCCGAAATTCCTTCTGAAGGTGGTGTCGGAGTTTCACCTTAACCAGGTGTTGACTCTGCCGGTGTTCTACCCCAGTCACACCTCGGAGGCCGAATATCGGGTCCATACTTTGGACCCTAGAAGAGCACTTTCTTATTATAAGGAGCGAACAGCTGAAGTTCGGGGAGAGGTTTGCCAACTGTTTGTCACCTATGCTGAAGCCGCACCTGGCAGGCCTGCAGCCAAGTGGATGATAGGCAGGTGGGTCACCTCCTGCATAGATCTCTGCTACAGGTTGGCTGGCATGGAGCATCCCAAAGGGATAAGAGCTCATTCTACCTGCCATACTGCTGCTTCGGTGGTTGCTTCCAGGGATGTCCCTATCCAGGAAATCTGCAGGGCTGCTACCTGGAAGTCAGCACACACCTTTATTACCCATTACCACATCGACCTTGAGTCATGCCGGGATGCTGGTTTTGGGACCTCGGTTCTTCAGTCCTTGTTTTCTAAGTAGGGGGTGTGCGCCTTGCCTCCCTCCTCCCGGAGAACTGCTAAGAGTCTGCCATGAAGTATGGATTGAACAACATATCCATGTCCCTAGAAATACAGGTTACTCACCTGTAACAGGAGTTCTAGGAATAATATATGTTGTTCATCCACACAACTCACCTGGCCTCCCTGGCTTCAATGCACAACCTGGCTTCCAGCGGGCTAGATCTGGCATCGTGGGGCAGAGCCGAGAGTTTTACCACCCGGGTGGGTGGGAGGAGTCAGCTTGAAGACCTTCTGGCAAGATTTAAAGTGGCAAGAAACCTGCCATGAAGTGTGGATGAACAACATATACCATTCCTAGAACTCCTGTTTCAGGTGAGTAACCTGTAATTTTTTTGTATGTACAAGAGATCTGTTCCACAACAGAAAAGAACGTTCAATGATTCCACGTTCCCTACTTTTCTCGGTTTGTGAATTTTCTTCCATTCTGCCCTGCCACATAACAGGGCTTGCCACTCATTTCAGTGACCTGGTAGCCTGATCCCAGTTACAGGCACCACCTCACCTTCTGGGTCCGTTCATGAAAAGGGGTTACCAATGCCCACCATACAGTGCATACCACATTTTTAAAAATCAAGAACTGTCAGGCACATGTTTTTGACTAAATCTGAATGTTGGCTATATGTGCAGATAAATAACAACTATAGAATTCTAGGGTATCCATATTTTCTTTTGATGGGGTGTGCCACTCCATTTTGTTGCTTTTTTTACCTGAAAAAGTGTGATGTGCAAAAACACATTTTACTAATTGTTTTTACAAGCTTTACTTACTGTTTTCCCTTAATAAAATAACTCTGCTTACTATTCTGGAGTTGTATTTTTTATTATCTGTACTCTTTAGCACATTGTAATGCTTCATTTTTAATTTGTGCAGCTTTGTATTTAGTGTGATGACTGTAACAGTTGGTGTCACAGCACGTTACATTCACCCGCATGGCCCCCCAATCTGTAATTGTGCTTTTAGCACTTTAAAAGATTTTCTGGCTTCTCTCCTAGTTTGTCTCCACATGATAACTGACTGTGTTACTGCTTGATCTAGCTTTCCCATGGAAGGGAGAGCAACCTTTGACCCTCACTCTACTTGGAGACACATAAGGCCCAATGTTTACCCATCAGTCTGGGACAGTTGCAAAGTCATAACCTGCCCATCAGAACCAAGGAGCAACCATTGAGGAATGAGCTGAGTTGTGGTTTTAAACCCACTGTTTGCAAGTGGCTCCTCCATTTTGCAGGGCTACATTCCATGAAGATAAGCACTACATGCAACAATGAGGGCTGCAGTTACATTCACCACAGGTAGGCTTTGGTTACCATCATTCACTGATTTTTGAGGCAAATTTTCAGGAAGTATATTTCAGCGACAACTGCATGTCTAGGGAAAGGGCTGGGCATCAGTTGTAATAGCGATTATACTGTGTATATAGGGTGGAGGGTTAAAATGGGTTTTCTTTGTGGTGTCACTCGTTACATTCACCATGATATGCGGTGTCAACCATCATACCTGCCAGTACTGTTATTATTGTCAAATTCCTCCAGGTTTTGTAACACTGTCAGTTAGTAGTAGTAGCATGATAGCCATGAGGCATGTTCAGTAAACTTTTTAAAACTGAAACAAATGTGTGGTGTCACTTGTTACATTCACCACGTTTTGTGGTGTTAAGCATCACACTTGCCAGTAATGTAATTGTTGAATTTTTTTCATGTTTTATAGCAGTGTGTCAGTCTGTAATAGTAGTGTGTTTGCTGTTAAGCAAGTTTAGTACAGTTTTAGTAAGCCAAACATAAGTGCGGTGTCACTTGTTACATTCACCATGGTATGTGGAGTCAGACATCACACCCATCAGTAACATTAATGTTGTCAAATTTCTTCAGGCTTTGTAGCACTATGTCAGTCATTAATAGTAACATGTTAGCCATTAGGCATGTTCAGTAAACTTTTTTCTGCTGAAATAAATGTGTAGTGACACTTGTTACATTCACAATGGTATGTGGTGTCAAACTTCTCGCCTGTCAGTACTGTTATTGTTGTCAGATTTCTCCAGGTTTTGTAGCACTGTGTCAGGTATTATTAGTAGCATGCTAGCCATTAGGCATGTCGGCTAAACTCTCTAAAACTGAAATAAATGTGTGCTGTCACTCGTTACATTCACTACGGTATGTGGTGTTAAGCATCACACTTGCCGGTAATGTAATTGTCACATTTTTTCATGTTTTTTAGCAGTATGTCAGTCAGTAGCAGCAGTATGTTAGTTGTAAGGCATGGTTAGTACAGTTTTAGTAAGTGAAACATAAGTATGGTGTCACTTGTTACATACACCACGGTATGTGGTGCAGAACATCAACATTTGTAATTAATGTAGTCTAATTCTTATAAATATTTGTTTCTCATGTTTTAATATAACTCATTACATATGTTTATTCTTAAAGTTTTTACTACTAAAACAGATGTCTTGTGTCAGGTGTTACATTCACCACGGTGTGTGGTGTCACTTGTTATACTCACCACAATACAGTTCTTTTATCACAGGAACCTGTGAGACTTATCTCCCAATATGTTTCTTTTTTTCATACTTGGGTCATAATATATTGAAATGCATCACAAATGTAATCTAGAAATAATTTGAAAATCTGACCCTCATGTCACACTTTGGTAACCCCTTTTCATGAACAGACCCTTCTGCAAACAGATATAATGGAACTTTGGAATGCCTTTCTTCTAGATTGCACCATAATATTATGGAGGTCAATACAGAACTCATTTAGGGAGGATTTTCCCTAATGAATTCTGTTGAAAACGTTACAAAATTTGTCCCTGTGGAGTTGTATTTGTTAATAAATTTGTTCAGTAACTTAGAGGCCTCAGAGTTCATGTTCTGCGCATAACTACGGATGCATTTTCTAATGTTTTAAACAGAATTCATTAGAGAAAATCCATCCTAAATGAATTCTGCATTGAACTTATAATTTTGTCATGTAATCAAGGAAGAATGGCAGCCCAAAGTTCCACTCATTACCTTCAGTAGCTCCATAGGAAGTCCTAACTATTCATTGTTCACCTGACACAAAATGGCCACCCAGCAGATAATGAGTTAACTTGAAGTGATACTGCTGGACCCTGGATGGAAGAAAACATCACCAGAATGGAGGTCTGCAGATCACATCAGTGTGACTAGTAACTCCATTCCCTGTCTCCAGAGGCGTTTTACACAGTGCTTACTTGTGCCACTAGATTTTGTTATGCACGTCCTGCTGCGCTTTAGCTAGAAGCAGGAATTTTCTGAACTCCCTGCAAGGGGCGTTCCTCAGGCAACTTGTCAGTGAACCCACTCTCCATTCTATGAAACACCAGAAGAGACAAGAAAGTGAAACAGAAGTTATGTGTACAAGGTGGCCGAGAGCGCAGCAGGACGTGCATAACAAAACCTAGTGGCACAAGTAAGCGCTATGTAAAAATGTCTCTGGAGACAGGGAATGGAGTTACTAGTCACATTGATATGATCTACAGACCTCCAGTACAGGGGTAGGAGTTAGATAAGGCACTAGTGGAAGCCATTAGCAAGATGGCAGATAAGGGGAAGGTGCTGCTGGTGGGACATTAATCTCTCAGATGTAGACTGGAGCCTTCCAGCTGCAGCTTTAGCTAGAAGCAGGAATTTTCTGAACTCCCTGCAAGGGGCGTTCCGTTGGCAACTTTTCAGTGAACCCACTCATGATGGGGCAATACTAGACCTGGTACTCACTAACAGGGATAGGGTTGCAGACATCAAGGTGGGTGGCCACCTGGGGGACCAGTGGTCATCATTCAGTGTGGTTCAATAAAAGGATGGCTGCAGAACTGAACCACACAAGGCAAGGGTCCTGGATTTCAGGACAGCAGATTTTAATAAAGATGGGTGAATGCCTCAAGGATGACCTGGCAGGGTGAGGGGGGATGACCTGGGTGGGGTGGAGAAACAGAAGGCAAAGCTAAAAGGTGGCATAGTGAAGACAAGGCAACATGCTTCTGCATCACGCAAGTGAAGAAAAGCAACAGGAAAAAGAGACCAGTATGATTCTCAAAAGAGGTGGTTGAAAAGGTGAAAGCTAAAAAGGTAGTAGTAGTAATCAGAATGTATAAGGAGACAGAGAGAAGAGGATAGGGAGGTGTATCAGGGGAAACGGGGAAGTAGGGAAAGTAGTAAAGTGTGTGACAGTACAAACTGAAGAGAGAATAGTCCCATGGGTATGAAAGAGGACTAGACATTTTTTTGCCTTGTATTTTTATCTCCCCTGGTCTGCCAGCCCCCATCCACCGTTCCCTCCAGCACCATCACCCCAGCATCTACTGGGACTCATATCTCACGCTTATTCCTCCTCCAAAGTGCCCATCTAGCTGGGTGTGTAGCCTGTGGGGGACAGGTATCATCCTGCTGGCCAGCTGCCATTTTCGCCCTTTTTGTTTTCCCCAAGTGCAGCACGGGAGAGTGCAATGACACCAATGGCCAAGCTGTACGTGCTTCCACATGCTGCATGCTGGGCATTTACTCTCTATCCACCTCTCTGTCTGTGGGTCCACCGTGCCAGCCCCCAGCTGCCACTAGGGGCCAGGCAAGCAGGGAAGTCTGTATCCATCCCTCCCCAAGAGAGGAGAGCTGTCCTCAGGATGCTCGATCCTCTCCTCTCCCAGCTGATCATCGGTGACCCACTTGCACCATGAACACAGATTGCCAGCAGGAGGCGGGAGTTAAGGCAGCAGTGCCTCATCCCTCCATGTCACTGGGCCAGCTAGACAAGACATTTTTTAGATACATAAGCAAAAAGAGGAAAACCAGGGGAGGGATTGTAACATTAAAAGGGGAAGTGGAAGGACTGTGCAGAGGGGGACTTGCAAAAGGCAGACATCCTGAACAAATACTTTTGTTCAGTATTCACAGAGGAAGGAGAAGTGGGGGCACAAAAAGTAACATGAGCTTTGGAGTGGGAGGTGGACACTAGTCCATTTTCAGAGGAGAGTCCTGAAGGGACTTGCTGATCTGAAAGTGGACAAAGCAATCGTGCCAGATGGGGTGCATCCAAGGGTATTGAGGGAACACAAAGTACATACTGGCTGCACCTCTGACAGTCCTATTTAATGGTTCACTGGAAATAGTAATTGATCTGGAGGTGGATAGATGAAGTCCACTTCACAAAAGTGGTAGCAGGGAGGAGGCTGACAATTATAGGTCAGTCAACCCAACATAGGTGGTGGGAAAAGTAATGGAATCACTGCTGAAAAAAAGGATTGTGGAATATCTTGAATCTGATGGGTTATGTGAGCTGAGGCAGTATGGATTCGGGGGGGGGGGGTCATGTCAAAAGAATCTGATAAACTTCTTTGACTGGGTGACCAAGAAATTAGATTGGTATGGAGCAGTTGAAATGGCCTACCTAGATTTCAGTAAGGCTTGCAACACCATTACACATAAGAAACTAGTAAGCAAACTGGGTAGCTTAGAAATTAGCCAAAAGGTGGTAAGCTGGGAAAGAAATAGGTTAGGAGATAGGAAACAGAGAGTGGTGGTAAACATAATTCACTTAGAGGAAGGGAGGGTGACCAGCGAGGTGCCTCACTGATCAATACTGGTACCAATCCTCTTTAATGTCTGTATAAGTGACATTGCAGAAGAGCTGGAAGGGAAGGTCTGCCTCTTTGTGGATAACACCAAAATCTGTAATAGGGTGGACACTCAGGGAGAGGGGGTGGAAAGGATGTGCAGAAACATGAGAAAACTAGAGGAGTGGTCAAGGGTATGGCAGCTGGGTTGCAATATGAAAATGTGCAAAATCATGCACTGAGGGCACAGAAACCCAGGGGCAGAGTATAAAAGTATGGCTAAGAAGAGAGTTCCAGAAGGAGGGAAGATGGTAAGGGAAGGCTGCCTGCCCTGAACAGGAAGGAAGAGAGATAGTACAAGGGTCTCTGGAGTGGAGCTGATAAGAGGAGGGAGATGAGGGGGAGGGGAGAGAGCCAAACCAGAATTTGGAAATAAGGGTGGAGGCTA
This sequence comes from Neoceratodus forsteri, assembly GCA_016271365.2. Lineage (NCBI taxonomy): Eukaryota > Metazoa > Chordata > Ceratodontiformes > Ceratodontidae > Neoceratodus > Neoceratodus forsteri. Next base: position 226,582,020 of record CM057449.1, on the reverse strand, counting down.
GGAGCTGGTAGTGTATTTGGAGGGAAGGGAGAGAGAGGGAGGAGTAGAGTGTGTAGTGATGAGTACGGTGGGGGAGGGGTGTGGGAAGCAAAGCGGCAGAAAGCATTAAAAAGAGTGTCTATCGGAGATCACGTGATGCTGCTGTGAGATTAGCTGCTCTGGAGATCTGCTCCCGCTTCGATCCTCCTACAAGCATCTAAAATACGTGGATATTGGAGTACTGGTGTTAATTTAGAAGGGGGCTCTATCGCGAATCACCATGTGCAGCATATCTGGTGGCTTTGGGGATCTCTTTTGTTTACCTATAAGCAAGCGCCGATTCAAAGAAACTCGGGGCCTAATTGAGACATGGAGGCTGAAATGCGACAGGTGCCTCCACGCCGCATGCCCCCGCAGACCCCTGAGAAAGGATCGAAAAGATCCAAAGGCCAGACCGGAGGCTCTGCTAAAGCCCTCACCTCCACGGCACCTCAATCAGCTGCGATCCCGCTATCGGAACAGAAATTCCTCGAGGAACTGCAACCCTTCAAGTCTGCTTTGCAGGATATAACTAGAGAAATCAAGTCACTCAGAAGTGAATTGGCTGATACAAATCGAGCTATCTCGGATGTTTCGGGCTCGTACAGCTTCACTGGAGAATTGGAAAAATAGGATGGATCCAGAGGTGGTATCTTTAAGGCAAAGACTGCACAAGGCTGAATCCAAGTTAGAGGACTTGGAGGGCCATAGTAGGAGGAATAACATTGTCATTTTTGGTCTTGCCGAGGAAGCAGAAGGAACAGCCCCCATCTTATTTTGTCAGAAGTTGATAGCCAAGATAGCTGGTCCTTCCCCGAGCAACTCCTCATACATAATAGAGAGGGCTCACCGGTCACTGCGGCCTAAGCCCACGAATGGAAAACCTCCCAAGACCAATTATCATCAAGTTACTAAACTATCTGGATAAGTCTCATATTCTGGAACAGGTTAGAAAACTGCAACAGATCACCTGGGAGGGCCAGCAGCTTCGCTTGGCTCAAGATATTCCTGTCACAGTGAGACAACGCCGTGCAGAGTATCACCCCATAGTGTCAAAATTAATCACTGCAAGTATTAAATATAAAGTTCAATACCCTGCCAGACTGATGGTTATGCATGCAGATTCGTGGCACGCCTTTGATAATGCGCAGTTAGCAATCACCGCACTACACCAGATGTACCCTGATCTGTTCCCTTCACGCTGAAGTGCCATGAGGCTATTCACTAACTCACGCTCCTTCAAGTGATGGCATGTCTTAATAAGGCTGAATAATGTGGGGTTCTGTATTCTAAGCGGATACCTGTTGAACTGTCATTTAATATATCATTACGATCATTAGTGATAGCTTGAAAAGAAACCTCTGACCTCCTGGTATTATTTAAAAGCACCATACGAGGGCGTTAGAACTCCATGTTTAAGAATGAGAGCACCTGCAACTATTTCAACTGGATCCTACTTCATTTCTGCCGTGCTGAAAACTGAAGCCCTTTTTTTGGTTACTATTTTGGAAGCTCCTGTTGAAGTGATCTGAAGACGTTTTACATATGGACATGTGTTGAATACCTGCGACTAATGTGGTGCAGAAGGGCTTAGACCCCCCTTTTTTTTTTTTCTTTCTTTCCTGGAGGACACCTAACAGATGGATGTAAATAGTACTATATTCATGTCACTGATTTGGAGGGCCGGGGCGGGAAGCGGGAAGCTCTGGATAGTCTAGCAGTCTACTCAGTGCATCACGATCTGGCACAGGGTGGGACGTATGCCCACTGGGGTTGTTGGGAATTAGAAATTGTAGTTTATTATTAATAATACTTCTCACTTTTGAAGGGCGAAATATGCTGGCCTATAATCTTGTTTCTCGTATCTGGCATAATTCTTACCCCGAAGTGGGTAGAGGGATTAAATGGGGGGAGGGACAATATAGGGGAAAGGAAAGTATTAGTTTATTAAGAACGGGCACGGGGATGGATAGCAATTCTATACTCCAACCTCCCACATTTACTAACTTTTATGAGATGGAGTACAGGCTTAAGGGTGGGGGGTTGAGAGTGAATAAATGGGGTGGTGTGGTAGGGAGGGGTGGACTTGTGAATAAATGGGGTGCTGTTGTAGGGAGGGGGGGAATTGTCTGGGGTTCGCCACTAAGTAAGTATGGAATAGTACCTTGCGGTCCTTATCTGCCGTCAAACTTCTATGTTTCTATGTTTCTATGTAGTACACTGGATACGACTCCTTCTTCAGGAAGAGTCAGATGATATTGGGCTCTTATTGATTATTGTTTGGTCATGACAAGTGTGTTAAAGTTTTGCTCTTGGAATGTTAAAGGTGCTCAATCCCCTACCAAAAGGGCCAAGATATTGTTGCATCTCCACAAACTTAATACAGATGTAGCCTTTATTCAGGGAAGCGCATTTACCCGGCTCACAAATCAATAATTTAAGGAGAACATGGGTGGGACATGTAGCAGCACTGGGTTGAACTCTGCATGAAATGGAGTTCGGTATTAATTGCCAGTATACCTTTTGACTGTTGCAATCGATGGGTGACTCACAAAGTAGATATATACTCTTGAGATCCATATTAGGCCATACTGAAATGGTAATAGGATCCGTTTATGGACCAGTTGGTGATGATCCCCAATTCTTTACAAGTCTCATGTCCAATCTGGCATCATGGTCCAAGCTCCCCATCTTACTTGGTGGAGACTGGAACTTGGTTCTCAGTAACAGCCTTGATAGGTCAAGAACAAGGCATGCCCCATACACCCCAGCTCAGCTGGCCCTCAAAGATCTTATGAATACCCTGGGCCTTGTGGACCCATGGAGGACTCTTTTTCCTTCTACTCAGGACTATTCATTTCACTCCCTCCCCATAACACACTCTCAAGAATTGACTTCTTTTTGTAGGGGACTGAGCACCTTGCGAGGGTTCAGAGTTGTGTCTATCTTTCCAAAGTGATTTCTGACCACCACCCAACTATTGTGCAATGGTCTATACCTTCCCCTACTAACCAAATTAAGGTCTGGAGATTTAATCCCCAATTACTCAAATCCCAGAATATAGTCGATCTTTTACAAAGGTACATAACAAACTTCCAGGAATCTAACACTGGGTCCATGCCGAAGTTAGATGTGCTTTGGGGGGCTTTGAAATGCTCGTTAAGAGGCGAGATTATCCGGTTGGCCTCTATTAGAAAAAAGAAAATTTCATCAGAATCTTCCTCACTCTTACAGCAAATTAGAGATCTGGAGCAAACCCTATCTCCCCAGTCATACCCTACGGAATTCGAAAAGTTGGAAAGCCTTCGATTCCAGTACAATACTCTCCTCGGCGATAAGGTGGAATATCTCCATTTTAAAACAAAAGCTACTTATTTCGATCAGGGGGACAAGGCGGGGAAACTACTGGCCCTAAGGCTCAGATCGCAGGTGACGGATAGGATGGTAGTTACTATACAGGAGCCGAGGGCAAGTACCATACTACTCCTGAGGAGATAGTCTCATGCTTTAAAGCATATTATCAATCTTTATATTCCTGCCCCTCAATCTTCTAAGAATACCACACTGGACCGTTTTCTAAAGGATATAGATCTTCCAAATCTATCCCAGCATCAAATAGCCCTTTACAAGCTCCCTTAAATATAGCGAAGTACATGAGGCTATTGAGGCTCTTCCTGCTGATAAAGCCCGGGCCTGGATGGCTACACATCAATTTTATAAGGCATTCAAATCTCAGCTGAGTACTGTCTTGCTTGACACATATAACTATATTTACTATCACGGTCTCTCAGATTTCAGCCTCACCGAGGCCACTATTGGTGCTCCCTAAGCCAGATAGAGATCCACTTTAGTATCGAGCTATCACCCAATTTCACTAATAAATGTGGATATGAAGATTCTACTCAAAATCCTAGCTAATAGGTTGGCCAGGTCTAGCTTTCATTAGTAAGCCCTGAGCAGGTTGGTTTTGTGGCCGGGCGTCTCTCATCGGATCATTTACGAAAAATCTCTCATCTTATCTCGGCAACAAGGGGCTCTCATACTCCAGCAGCTTTAGTTTCCCTTGATGCGGAAAAAGCCTTTGATCGTGTCTCATGAGATTACTTGTTCGAATTATTACCTAGATATAGAATTCCCTTGCAGTTTATAAAATGGATCAAAATCCTTTACTCCCATCCCTCTGCTAAGGTACTATGTAATGGGGTCATATCACAACCCTTCCCTCATCAGCAGGGCAAGAGGCAAGGCTGCCCCCTGTCTCCCTATTTGTTTAATTTATTTTTAGAGCCACTCATCAGGAGGATTAATCAATCCGCATCAATATCCGGTATTCCGATTTATCGATTTCAATATAAATTATCGGTGTACGCCGATGACATTATGCTTCATGTCACAAATCCAACTACGTCTATACCAGCTACCCTCAACATCATCAAAGAATTTGGGGAACTCTCCAACTATAAATTAAATGTAGCCAAAACGGAAGTAATGCCTCTAAATAACCGTGCTTTAAAGCAGACTTGGAACACCTAGGGCTTACTTGGGTAAGGGATAAAATAAAATATTTGGGCATATTTTTCTCACAATCTGTAAGCAAAATGCAACAATATAACTTGGACCAGTTGCTTATACACATTAGAATGGACCTTAATCATTGGGTATCGCTTCCTATTTCTCTCTGGGGACGCATCAGTATCATAAAAATGAACGTCTTGCCCCGCTTATTGTATCCCCTTCAGATGCTAAATTTATTTCTTCCCCATTCATGGTTTCATCAGGTGCATAGCATTATTTCTAAATTTATTTGGAGAAATAAATCGCCTCGGAGAGCAATTACTAAATTGCAGAGGGCCAAAGAGCATGGTGGATTGCAAGTCTCTAATATTTACTACTATTACCTGGCCGTCAATTGTGCCATAGTTTCTCGATGGCTAAAACCCACAAAGGATCCTCCACTATGGTTACAAATAGAGCAGTCAATATGCAGTGCTGCAGGAACTGATATTAAGAGCCTTCCTTACCTTACAGCTAATAAAGCTCCCAAATTGTGTAAACCCATGCCAATCATGATTTCGGTACAGATACATGCCCAGTTGAACAAAACCTTCGGACTCTTACTATCGAAGGACGTGTCCCAACCCTTTTCAAAATCCCAATTTCAAAATAGGGGTAAAGTTATTACCACATCATTTTGGCCATCGGAATCTTGAAATCACAGTGGCTGACCTAACCGAAAATGGTAAATTACTTGCCTTCTCAGTTTTTAGTACAAAATATAAATTACCTGTTTCCTTTTGTTTTAAATACCTTCAAATATCCACTCTAATACAGCATTTTGGTAGCAGCCTCTGGAGTCGGTCTATGACTGGTCCTATACTTAGTTCACTTTCCAGGAGACCTTCGTCTCACCATGTCACCTTCTACTATAAGGCACTTCAAATAAGTAGTAATGAACAAGAAGGTGCACAACATTACCGGGATAGAGTCCTCCCCTCTGCCTCCCAAGTACCCGTCAATGGCAACAAATCTGGAAAAGGCTGTATAAGGATATCAGGAGGGATCGATATAGGCTGCTTCAATTTCATGTGCTGCATGACCTATACTACACCCTGTAAAACTTAATAAGATGGTGCATCATACATCGGAACTGTGTGCCAGCTGTGGTTCATAACGAGGTACACTCCTTCATATCCTCTGGGAATGCGACAAAGTTATTCCATTTTGGGCTGCCATCAGATCTAAATTGAATCCTATACTTGGGCTCCAGAATGCTTTCAGTCCAGAAATCTGCATCTTGGGTGACTCAGGTGAAACTCTAGTAGGTAATCAAAGGAAACATATGACATTGATATCTCTCTGCGCTAAGAAAATCATATTGCGCCACTGGTTAGATCAACAAATCCCCTCGTATGTAGAATGGCATAAAGAAATACTATTTGCCTTGCAAGCAGAATATTTTATTGCCAACATGTCTAAGCACAGTAAAAAATACCAGAGAATATGGGCACCTCTACACACCCTGTTATCCACTTAGGAGAGCTTTGTTTTGGATCTGATCTTGATACAGCCCGGAGATGGTTAATGGTTTAGTCTCTCTTACTCTTCCTTACTTGGTAGTGTGACTATTCCCTTCATTGTCTCGGAAAGGAATCATTCCTTTTATATATTGTAGTGGCGAAGTGGGTGGGTTGGGGGGGAACATAAGGTTTTATTAGTTTTGTGGCCATATTGTACCATGCTATTGGAGTCAGATACTCTTGATAGATAAATATAAGTTTATTGAAATTACTCAGTCTTGGTTACAAAAGTGGGCAAATGTTGTAATCCACAATCTGTGTACTAAATTAGATGTACAATGCCTTGACATATATCACTGGCTGTTTGTTTAATTGTCTGTACAAGAGATCTGCATATTATATGATAAATCTATAGTATTTTGGAATACTACAATAAAGCATATTAATTTAAAAAAAAAAAGAGTGTCTATCCTTGTGAGGGATGAGGTAGGGGTGGATCCAAGGACAACGTCAGCGTAATTAAATACTGGGAGGATCATTTTGGTTAGTAACTCCCAACAAATAACAGGGGAGAGAGCTTCCTTGTTCCTGTGCCTGGCTCCTAGTTTTGGATGGCGTATGGAGTGAATAAAGTCTGTGTGAGACAAGAAGTCTAGTTTACTGTCCAGCCAGTCACCCATGTACTTATAGGAGGGGACTGCTTCTAAGGTGGTACCATCAAGGGTATAAAAGGATGGGAGGTGGGAGATTTTGGCTAGCTTTTGTGAGGTACCAAAGGATATGGAGATGGTTTTCTTTGAGTTAACCTTTAGCTGATTATCTTGGAACCAGTGTAACACTCGCATGAATTCACTCCGCAGTTTGGACTCTACCTCTAGTGTTGAGGGACCAGTGGTGTAGAGGATGGTGTCATCTGCGTAAAGATAGATATGACAGGAGACACAGATAGACTGGTGCTTGGCACATTTTTGGGTTACCAAGCTGGGAGCAAGCAAGCTAGCCTGGATTTTGAACTACCATGTCCCCCCTAAATCATGGAGTGGTGTCAGAAACGGGGAACTTCTTTAATGATGATATTTTGGGGCTGTGCAATGTATGAAAGGAACCTTCTGATGCACAATGCCAGGAGCCATCAGATAGTTTTTATTTTCACTGAGTTCAGTGTGTAGGAGAAGGGTGGAAATGACTGAAGTTGTGATGGTGGTGGCCATGTGACTAGTCCACCCCTGACCACCTGGGGAGTGATAGAGGTAATTTATTTTAAATTTTGTGTTATAACCCAGAGCCCTGGATACTACTGGAGTGCTGCCAAAAGGAATACAAATCTGAGTTACACCAGTACAGAGCTCATGATATTCATAATAACCTCTCTGGCTCCAAATCAAGAAATCTGGGGGCTGGGGTATCTGGAAGTGTTGATGAAGTATCCAAGCATCCCTAGGTCTGCTGTGCATAGTGGGGAGGGGGGGGGGACACAACTATGCAACTCTGGTACAGTGCAACAACCCAATTTGTACCTGTGGTCCAATGCACCAAATAAGGCCTACAATTTGGGCAGGGATAAATCCTAGCAACATCCTGTAATCATCCTGACAACATCCTGTAATTATCCAGACATCATCCATGGATCATCCTGATGTCATCCTAGACTACTTACTTATTGGGATTACTTCTAAAGTCATCTCAACAGTTATCCAATTTAAATATTTCAGTCACCACACCTACTTTAAGATGGCTTCAGCCATATATGGGAGATGATTAAGATTACTTTAAGATAAGATTGAAAAGAAATCCTCAGTGGACTCCAGGAAGATTTCCCAATTTCTATTTTGAGTTGAGTTTGCTTGGTATGCCAGGAAAGGGAAGGTGCAAATTATAGATGAGTACAAGAACAAAAGCTATAATTAAGACTGCAAAGCAGTAGAAACATTGTGTGAAAATACATTACAGAACAATTTAATTACAGCAGGACCACACAAATTCAAAGCAGTAAAAATAACAATGTGAGCAATCTCACTCCAGCACATTCAATGGAACAGAAAATGTGTAGCCCGCACTAGTGCAAAATACCATCAGAATATTGCAGTGTGCACTATTTTTGCACAAATCCACCCAACAGATGGAGTGGACAAGAAGCTCTGTGGCAGGTAAGCTCAACGGAAGACAAGGGTTTGTCAAACTATAAAAAGCTTTGACCTCCAACTCACCTCTGACTCCTTGTAGTACCTCTCCGGTATTGGGTCAGACACAATGTCCAGGTGGCAAACCTCTTCGGGTGGTGCAGCATTTTTACCAAAGGCCTAGAGAAACAGAGAGGAAATCAAAAGTTGGAAGAAGTCATCCGGTGCTTAAGTGGGATCGCGACTGCTCTGCACTGAGATGTCCTAAAAGAACAAAACTTGTCTGTGGTTTGTAGCATTAAGTGTAACCAGGAACAACATGAAAAGCAGTTTTCAGGAAACGTATGTTCTGGTAAACAAAACACACACATGAAAGCGCATACAAAAGAGCTGGTACCATTGTTAAGGACCAAACATCATGCAGAGAGGAGCACAATGGGACAGTGCACTTAAGGATCCAGGTAAGACAGTCAGCTGAAAAGTTCACAAAATATGTCTTTTTGTTTTCTAAAAAAGTGAACCTAATGCAACATTGGACAGTATGGGTAGAACACACCAACATTTCATGGTTCTCTTACTCCACTTTAGCCTTTCTCTCCATGACCTCTTGCCTCAACACACACTAGAGGAGTACATATTTTCCAATGAACATGCACCCTGTCATGTGAGATATATACTGTAGCTTAAAGAGTTGCTGACATCAATAGCAAAAGTTTGAAAAAAAGTTAAAAGATTTATATTCAGCTCGATCCCATTTTCTTTAGTACTTCATATATTTTTTTAGTAATTCCCCATTTTTATGCTGGCTCATGCACGTGCAGACAACATATTGGAGTAGTAGCACATGTGAAGATGCGGTCACTGTTGGGCGAATGCAGGGCACATATCAGTAGGTGCATCTCTCATTCCCCAATCAACCCTGAATGCCAGTGCCACACCATGCTGGAAGCACATCTAAGAAAGGTCCACTGCAATGCGAGGCGAAGCTCGTCCACACAGCGGACCTCCCAGCGATAACACCCTGCTGAGATAGAAAAAAAAACGCATGGCGGCACACTGCCAGCCACAATGCCGACTTCGGAGTGCCCAATCCCCTGTCATGCCGACGGTGGATTGGGCACCTCAATGTTCGTCTCTGTAACAGTGTCATCTGTATGTTTCTGTCTCAGCAGAAAGTCTTCGCATCCCTCAATGTATGTGCAGACAGGAGCCTCCCCATCTGCATAAAGCACTCCCCCCATTTGTTACATGCTGAGGGTGGTGCCCAATCCCCTTCGGCTCTTGCCCCCCCACTTTCCTTGTGTGCCGACGGGCGTGCCCAATCCTCCATCCGCTAAAGCATCCCCCCACAAAAAAAAAAACACTTAAGTTGAATGCTGGGAGCCCATTCCAGTGTGCCAAATTCCCTGAAAAATAAACAGTCCTGAAATGTTTTTTTTAACCTGTGAAAAAAGAAAAATGTCCCTTGCCATCACCCTGCCCCTCTCCTGCAACCCGTGCCCACCCTCTACGCACCCTGCCTTCTCCACACCCCCTCACCCCATACTTACCTCCGGAGTCCGTGATGATCTTCGGTAGATTGGGAACACGTATGCACTCTTCAAAGCCAACCGCAAACTGAAGAAATGCCAGTAAGCTGTATAATGGCACAGATAGGGTTTTTTCAACTTTGGTGTATATCGTGGGCATTTTTTGGAATTTATGCAGCAAATTTTCAACATGTGGTTATTAGGACCCTTCCTCAAAATTCAGTCACTGTCATGGCATTATTCGGTCCGGAAAGGTGATTTCGCAGTCACTGCACGGAATCACCTTTTGGGACCAAGTAATTAAATGACAGTGCCACTGTTCATGAGTGGGGCTCTCAAAAAGCCTATGTTGCAAATTTGGTGGAAAAAAATCCCAAAAATGGCTATTTTATGAAGGTGTGTTGCACTGTGTCCATGCACACTCATAACTTCGGTTATTTATAATATTTTCACTCCAGATTTTCATAATTGGCATTTTTCCATACCTCCATGATGAACAGTACAGCTGTCACTTTACATATTATGGCCAAAATGTGTTTTTGCACGTCTGGCGCAAATTAGCACGGTCGCTGTGCAAAATGAGTTTTCAGGACAGTTTGAGGAAATGACAGTGCCAAAGGTCCATAAAATGACTGTTACAAGCGTGCGTTGCGCAGTTTCCACGCACCCTTGTAACTTCACAAATTTGCAATATTTCCATGCCAGATTTTCAACACTGGCATTTTTTCATACCTCCTTATGAGAAGTACAGCTGTCATTTTTGACATCCTGCCCAAAATGTGTTTCCACACCTGTGGCGCACAATGGCTTGGTCGCTGTGGGAAATCAACTTTTGGGACAGATTAACAAAATCACAGCACCACTGTTCATGATGGGAGGTCCCAAAATGCCTATGTTAAAAATGTGCCTAACAAACTCCCCAAAATAATTGGGTTACGGACGTGTGTTGCACAGTTTCTATGCATGCTCATGACTTCACCAATTTTTCATATTTTCACTACAGATTTTCAATGTTGCCATTTTTTTATGCATCCTCATGAACAATATAGTTGTCATTTTTCACATCTTGTCCAAAGTGTGTTTTCGCCCCTGTGTTGCCAAATAGCATAGCCACTGTGCAAATCCACCTTTCAGTTAACAAACTGATTGTGCCGCTTTTCATGAGGTGGGCTCACAAAAAACCCATGTTGGAAATTTGAAGTGAAAATACCAACACACGCCTAAGGTGCTGTGGTTCCTAACTGTAGCACCCCACCCTGTAGAGACTGACAGGCATCAGGGGTGTGACTTGGGATCATCGTCTGTAATGCTGACACCATTCCAACCCCAACCCCACCTTGCAGCCAGTGACAGGCATCATGGTGTGCCTTGCACTGTTCTGCCGCACAGTTCACCCCATTCTCCTATACTGCACCCACCTCAGTGTATTTCCTTATGGAATAGGGTAAGTATAACACCCAATGACCCCACAGTGCCAGCCTGGTGGCGCTGAGGCACTGGTCACCTTACCTCATGTCACGCCGGTGACCCATGTTCGGGAATGGACATGGGGTGCAGGGGGTTGGCAGGGTGGAGAAGGACTAAGCGTCCCTAGGACTGCTCTCCTTCTCTGGGGAGGTGGGATTGCAGGGCTCGGCGTTTGCCTGCCACCTAGCGGAGGCTGGGAGGTAGTGCATTGGCTCTGGAGACTGTGGGCGAGAGTTGCGGCAGGCGCATGGCTGGGGTGCGCATGAGAGCATGCGCGCAACCACCGCTGGCGCCATTGCACGTTGCAACCCTCGGGATAAAGGAACAGGGAAAAATGGAGAGTCCTCTGCGAATAACGATGGTCCCCCTCCACTATGGCCTGGGAAGGCACCTCCCCGAACACTAAATCCGGTCCAGTGGATCGAGTCACTCCTCACCCCCTGCCATGAAGGGTAAGTCATGGGGTATAGGGAAGGGGGCCTCATACCTGGTGCTCGAGCAGGAGGGAGATGTCAGATGCAGGGCAGAGGACTCCAGGAGGCAAAAAATAAGTAACTGCAAAGATCCCACAGCACACCATGACACTTGTCAGTATCTACAGGGTAGGGTGAGGTACAGTGGCATGAGCGTTATAGCTGACGACCCAAAGGCACACCCCAGTGCCTGTTGGTCTCTAAAGGGTGGGGGTGAGGTTGGCATCACTTCAATACTTCACTGCCATTCCTATTATGCATCTCTAACTCCGGCACTACCAATGCCAATGAGACAACATTCGGCATTGACAAATGCTTGTGTTTATTACTGAAAACAGTTGCATGAAAACAAAATCCCAGTTCCCTAGACTCTGTCTACTCTGGCTGCTTCTCTACACATGACATCACAATCTCCTGTTTATGACATTATAATTATCTCCACGGCAACAAATTTTGATGTCATAAACAGAATTATGATGTCAGGTGTATGTAGGCAGCCAGAGCTCAAAGAGCAGATATACTGTATTGATGCAAATACCCCTAGAATAAGGAAATAAGGATGAGAATTACAAAATAAAATACAAAATATAAGATACAGTTATGTCCGAATACTACATTTCTTACAAAGTTGTCTCAACTTTGTCAGGAACTCTCTAAACTGGGAGAGTAAAAGTGCACTTAGTTTAACATGGGGGAGTGTGACAGAACACTTATAACTTAATTTGGGGGGAAGGTGAAAGGACATTTAAGGCTTAACATAGGAGGGTGAAAGGACACTTACAGTTTAAAGTGGGAAGAAGGTGAAATGGGACTTACACCTTTGAATCCATACTCAGTGCCAACTTAAACCACCCCTCTAAATTCTGTTGGGTAATCTGCTCTCTATTCTGCCCCCTCCTAGCCTCCCCTCCTTTCCTCAAGGTAGACTCCACCATATCAGATCCAGCTGAGTTGCCTCATCTTTCAGCTCCTTCCCCACCACCTCCTCTCCTCCACCCTTGCCCCATCCACCTCCACCTTCAACCCCACTCTGATTCATCGTCTCACCTACCACCCCCTCTGTAACCCTAAAAGCCCTCCTTGCCCTCTATCCACTCAAAGGAGGGAGTCGAGACAAAACTGATCCCAATCTCCTGTACCTCTTTGACCCAACATAACCCTCCTCATTACCTACCTCCTCAATCAATCTCTTTAGCTTGCATTAGCCCCCGACTTCTGGAAACAAGCTACTGTCATCCCCCTTCCCAAAGTGGGCGAACCCTTCCTCACTGGCAATTACCATACCATTTTCCTTCTTCTCAGCCTAGCAAAGACTGAGGAACACCTGACTCTTCCCCCCTCTCTGCCTTCCTTGAGGACTCCTCCATTTCCACCCCTTCTAGTCTGACTTTAAGAAAACCCATTCCACTGCAGCTTCTCTCCTCAGACACACTGACACCGTCCCTTCTGGCATGGATCTGGGTCTTGTCACCTCTGCCATTTTTGTTGACCTGACCAAAATCTTTGACAATGTTGCCCATTCCCTCCTTCTGGGTAAACTATCTTCAGCTGGGCTCTTTTCCTCTGCAATTGAATAGTTCTACTCCTACCTTGAAGGCAGAACCCAAGCAGTCTGTACTGATGACACCATCTCCCCTACCCTTCCTATCTGCTCAGGTGTCTCCCAAGGCTCCATTCTTATCCCCATCCTTTTCTACAGTTTCCTTTATGACCCACCCCCACCCCCACTCACCTGTTCCTCTGCTCCTCTGCATCCATTCACACGTACGCCGATAATACAGTACGCTATGCCTCTGGCCGTTCTGCCTTAGACCTTTCAGCCCACCTTCAGCTGAATTTTAACAACATCCAGCACTGGATTCAGACCAGCCAGCTGTGCTTGATGCCAAAAAGACAAATTCTATGACTTTTGGCACCAGACAGAGAATTGCCAAGCACCCCCGCCCTGCTTTTCAGACCCTCGATAGCACTGTGATTGAAGATGTCACCTAGATTTATCTACTCATGTGGATGCTATCACAAAAAGCTGCACCCTAAGTTGGGGGATCTTACAGGAACAAATTATGCATTCCTTTGCCTGCCTGTAGACAGACTGCCATGAAGATGATCCTACCTATCTTTGTCTATGGTGACATAGCATATAGTGCTGCTTTTAAGTCTGTCCTTGCCAGACAGAACCCCCTTTTCCACTCCTCTTGCCACTTTTCCCTGGACTGTCACCCCAGAACCCACCACTATTCATTGTACTCTTTCTCTCCCACCAGAGGGCAGATGCCTAGCACACTTTGCCACATTCATCTACAAATTCTTACTGGGCTTCCTCTCTATTTACCTCTCCTCCCTTCTCTCACACACCCAATACCTCCTACTCCCTTTGCAACTCTGACTTCCCTTTGCTTACCCTCCCCCCAGTCAAATCATCTGCGAGTCAAGCTATGTTGTCATTCTGCTTCCCCAAATTGTGGAACTCCCTGCCCATTGCCATTCACTCGGCTCACTACTCACACATGCAGTTACCACTAACTAGGCTGGGCTAGGCTTCTTCTTCAGCAACAGGTCCCTCTTTCCTCTGGAGACCAGAATCAGGCTTGTTCAGGCTACTTTCCTCCCTCTACTTGATTATGGGGACATAATCTATACCTCCTCTGCAATTACCAACCTAAACAAACTGGACATCCTCTATCACCATGCTCTGCGCTTCATTACAAACCACCCACACCAAACCCATCACAGTGATCTGTACGCAGCTGTTGGCTGGACATCACTTACCATTAGACGCATGCTCCATGCTGGTATCTGGACCCTAAAGCTCCTCCTGAACAAACTCCCAAGCTACCTAACATCTCTCATCCGTATCTCCCACAGTCCATATTCACTCAGGAAATCAGATTTTATACTCCTCAATGTGCCCTGGACTTGCACCTCCTTTGGTAGACAAGCCATCTCAAGTGCACTCCCAACCATCTGGAACCAGTTACAATCTATTCTGAAACTATCCAGCATTGTTTCTGTGAACTTCTTCAAAAGGCTATTTGCTTCCAAAACAAGATGCCTGCAGCTGTTTTTAATCTCCTTCTTCATCATTATTTCAAACCCTTCCCTCACATCCCACTGATGTCAGTGTTAGTCCATTTGATTCTTGTCTGGTACTAGAACCAGCCTTTTACTTCTGCTGGCCTAAACAAAATAATCCCTGCAGCTGATCTCTTGACTCCATTCTTCCTGTATCTCTCCTCCCCCATAATCTATCCCCCCTTACTCTCCCCTTCCGGCCATTACTGCTTCTAAGCTGTTGACTGACCTTTTCTTTCCTTTCTTCATAAATCCTCACTCCTTCAACACACTCTCCTTTTACATTCCCTAGCCATCCAGCACCCTTCCCACCCCACCATCCCTAAATTCTTCAGTCTCATTTCTCTTCGGTTGTCCTCATTGTTTCCATTCCAGATGTTTCTCCCCAGGCTTACGCTTCAAGTACACAGCCACTTTCTAACTTGAGTTTAATTATCATTATCTTCTAATTGTAAAACTATGTATCTTAGGGTTCTAGTCTGCACTTAATGTCCTGTTATGTTATTCACTACATGTATCGTGTATTTGTCTGTATACGTGCCTCAGGACCGCCTTGTGAATGAGCTTGCTCAGTGGAGTTTTCCTGCAATAAATTTGAACTTGAACTAACACGTGTACTTTTTCACTACGCCCATAATTACCTTTCATCCATTCCGTAGGTAATTGCAATCAGTTTTCCTTATGGGAAACCAGTTCCAAAACATTTCACATTCCATCTCATTACAGTGAACTAATACATTTCCATCCTATGTTCTGAATGAGATTCAGGTTACGATTATTTAATGGCTAATTTTCTGATGTGGAGTGACTTGTATAAAGACCCAAGGCCTTGTCAAAGGCCACAAGTGTGGACTAAAGGATCAGAAGATCATCAGCATATGACAAGAGACTTCTACTCTGTATTATGTAAGCAATAAGATACAACAGGGTGTGTGTTAGACACTTTAACACACGGCTAGGAATTGAAGTGAGGCACAAGACCACCGGCTGAGTGCGTCCAGCCTCCTAGCCATGTGTTAAAATGTCTAACACACAGACCCTGGAGTGGCTTATTGCACTTATGAAATGGGCATCTAAATTATAGATGCACGTGAAAGTAAAAAAAATACTTTAAGTAGTGAAAAACGTTAAAGTTTCTTAATTTTTAATAAAATAGTTCCTCCCCTTACAGTTTTTTTTTTTTTTTTGAGTTGAGGACTTTTGAGCTGTTTAGGCTTCCATATCTGTATTCCCCCCATCATGGAGTTATCACTGCACCACCATTATATCCACCCCCACTACACAACTACCAGCACTCCTAAGTTTGTTTTTCTGTAATTTTATTTTACATATCTGGCTGATTCTACCTTCATTTATCAACAACAAAAAATGTCTGGTTGATCCTGCTGTTTGTCAGCATTAGGCGATACCGCAGTCCGAGCGGGAACAGTAAGTCCGTGGTAAACGGCTTCAGACTTTTTAAACTCGGTTAAAATTCAAAGCTCTCTTTTTAGCTGCAGTAGTGTGAGTAGGTGGGATCAACAGTTCTAATGAGCCAGGAAAGGGGGGAAGGTTCAAGTGCTGTCGGTGTCGCACTTGGGGCTAGTGGCAATTACATTCTGTGTCTGGGGACTCGGCTAGTGGGAGAATAAAGATGGCTGCTTTTTTTTTTTCTCAATTTTCTATGTGGGCGTATTTCGAGGATCAGTGCCCAGCTGGCATAGCCTGATCTTCTTTGTATGTGTTAGACACATTAACACATTGTTATGAGCCAATCAAAGTGCTCGAAATTAACCAGCCATTTCACAATTACCATTATCCCCACAATTCAGACAGTGTCTTAATGATTATTCTCTTAAACTGTTATATGAATGTGGTTTAACCTGTGCATGACCATAATTGTAGGTATAGTGACTAGGTTATACTGCTCTGCTACCTGCGTTTAAACAACAAAGTATTTGCGCTGCTTGACAAATTAATTAAGCTGCTTACTTCAGCATATTAACTTAAGCCCAGTTTGCTTTTACTTGGGCCTAAGCTGCTTACTCTAATATTAAATTAATTTGCACAGTTTGCTTTTCCTGAGCACTAGACTCCTACAGCTCATAGTGAACCTTAAGGGCTCATTCAGGTCTCTTGTAAACAGTCCTGGCTCCCGACAGTAAAATAAAACATACTAAACTAAAATCTTCAAATCAGCTTGCTAGAGGACACACGGTGCCACAGCAGTGCTCCTATTTAATTTGGATTCAGGAGTGTGCTTGTCTTCAGTAGGCTTGCTGTCTACCCTCTCCCCGATACAACACACAATGAATAAATTGCTTACCCTTCTGTACTTTCCTCCACAATCCTCCGATGATCCCCAGAGCGGTCGTGAGGGCTGCGGGAAACAAGACGCCCTCCCCATTCACAGAATCGCAGGTACATGGTGAGGAGCTCCCCTACCAACCTTGTGGAAAGACCTGCATTGTTTTGACCCTGCCAACGCAGGGCATTGGCTTCCCACTGCCCCCACCACCACCTTTGCTTAACAGTGCCTTTTATAGGAGTCTTTAATCAATCAGCCATCATCTCCATTAGCATCTTATACTTTCCTGCCACTAGAGGCTGCGATACGGCTTTTATCTTGGCTTTCACTTATCCCTAAATTTAGCACACTTATAGCACAAGGATGATTCCCCTTATTTTCCACATGTGCATTCTGCTTCCCACTGTACAGACCCCTGCCCTGTCCTATCTCATCAAACCACCCCCTCCTTTTGAACCAGACTATAGTCTGCATTTTTGGCAGCTCTTAAACTCATGGGTGTCCTCCCTCACACCCAGTTCGTTAAAAATAGGTCTGAGCATATGATCTTTGCCTTAGTTACTTCCTATGTCTGCTGTCTTAGGCACACAACACTGGACTCACCCTCCAGTGATTGGCAGCCCCACCACCTGCATTTACTGTTGCAGTCCCACCTTTCATGCCAGTTCCTGCTCCTGGCTACGCTGTATTTACAAAAACTCCCCACTCCTACCAGCTCTTTCATTGAACGCTCACCCAGGCTCTTGCACTACAACAAAAGGAAGATGTCCTGGTATCCTGGGCTAAGGTGCCTTCTCCTCCTACTTCTCATATCGGGCAATGTCCATCCTAACCTGGGGTCCCCAGTAGCCTTGACCCCTTCTCAACCTGCTCCTGGTGGTCTGCGAATTGCATCCCTCAATGTTTGCAGTTTCTTAAAAAAGTGGGACTCCTGCCAGGGTTGGGTAGTACAATACCAACCCAGTCTCATAGCTGTTACTAAAACCTGGCTCCCCCCTAGGATTCCCGACTTTTCAGTAACCCTTACTGGCTGTAACCTATTCCATGTAAACCGACAGAGTAAACGTGGGGGTGGCTGTGCCATTTATACTAAGGACATAATCCATGTTCAACAGCTCCTCTCCCCCAGCTGGGACCTGGTCCACAGGCCCTTTCCATTAAATTAACCTTGGGGTGTGCCCAGTCCCCACTTCACATCACTGTGGTATACATTCCACCTAGGGACCAAAAAGTAGCCTTACACTTGGTACTATCTTACTTGGACACCCTACCATCACATTCGGAAACAATTGTCCTAGGTGATTTCAATATCAACTGGTTAAGTAAGGACGCCACTCTGCTTATTGATGCTGCCACCTCCCAGGACCTATCCCAAGTGGTCACTTACCCCACCCGCCTTGATAGGTGCACTGGAACTTCCTCATTGCTTGACCTTGTCTTCACCAATCAGCCACATAAAATCACTAATGTCTCTGTTCTCCCAAATGCCCTTAGTGATCACTCCCCAGTCCTCTGCTCCTGGTTCTGCAAAGTCCCTAGACCTCCTCCCAAATTAATAGCGCAATGCAAACTTGGCCCTGGTAAACTTGTGGCTCTTAGAGCTCATCTCAGGTCCATGGACTGGTCCTTCATTACTAACTCCATCGACCTGGATATAGCCCTTGACCTCTTCATCCTGTCCTTCAACGCCATTTGTGACAAATTTGCTCCATTCACTAAAAGAATGGTGAAAGGTAATCATGCGCCCTGGATCTCGGATCGCCTCATGGCCTTGTTGTGGTCTAGAGACTCACTGTGGCAACGTGCCATTGAGTCCGGCCTCCCCCTTGACAGAAATAAGTACAGAGAGGCTTGGAACAAGTGCACCTGGGCTGTGCGCAAAGCAAAAGCAGATTTTTAAAAATCCTCCCTAACCTCCTCCTGGGGCTCAGGGCGCAGGTTCTGGAACAATATTAAGGAAATTTGTGGTAAGGACCCCAACCCAGTCCCAGCACAGTTCATGATTGATGGGTCCTTGACTGATGACCCTACCCGTATCGCAGCAGCCTTCAATAATACCTTCACTAACCTTAGCCATGTTCTCCCTCCTAATTTCTTTGATCCTCCGTCATCTAATGCCCCTATTCCCCCACATGTAGCTCCCCCTTTTACCTGCACTGTATCACTCCTAAGTCTGCGGAGCTGTACCTCAAAACTGCCCTTAGTCACTCCTCCTTCAGCTCAGACTCTGGACTGGAAGCTCCTTCGCCTCACCCTCAGTGAGGTTCTCTGCTCCCTCACCCACATCTTAAACTGGCCTCTATGTCTAGGTAAATTCCCCTCTAAATGGAAATCTGCCTTCATCACACCAATTTTTAAAAGTGGGGATCGTTCCAATACTAATAATTACTGTCCCATCTCCATACTCCCACCCCTCTCCAATGCCTTAGAGCAGATTGTATCTGATCAGCTCACAGAGCACCTCAATAAATACAACCTTCTCTGCAAACAGCAACATGGTTTCTGCAAAGGATACAGTACTACTACTGCCCTCCTCGAATTTACCACACACATACACTCTGCACTTGATAAGGGTCACATCACTGGTGCTGTCTTCATTGATCTCACTAAGGCGTTTGACACTGTCAACCATTCCCTCATTCTAACCATATTGACCAACCTGGGACTCTCTCAGGATGCCTTGGGATAGTTCACCGACTACCTCTCGAACTGGTCTCAACTGGTCAAAATTGGTGGTGCTTTATCTAGTAGACTTCCTGTCTTCTCTGGTGTCCCTCAGGGGTCCATTTTGGGACGGCTACTTTTAGGCTCTTCCTTAAATCCCTCCCTGAGTCCTGCCCTGGCAATCTATTACTTTATGCGGATGATGCAGTCATCTTGTCCTCCAGCCCTGACCCTCTGCAACTCCATCACTCTCTCCAGTCCTCTTTCAGCTGTGCTGAAAGCTGGTTCACTGCGCAACGCCTTATTCTTAATTATAAAAAAAATATAAGTAATGCTATTCTCTCACCTGCAGAATACCAGGAAGGTGCTCTGCCCAAAAATACTAACTTCAAATCTGACTCTGTTAGATGAAGTGGACTCCTTTAAATACCTGGGCATCACTTTGGACCCAGACTTCAACTTCCTCGAACACATACACCACCTAACCAAAGCCCTTAATGCCAGACTGGGGCTTTTGCACCACTACAAACACTGCCTTACCCCTGATGCCCTCAGGCTCACTGTCTCCTCCTCAGTTCTCTCTCTGCTTGACTATGGTATATTGATATATGGGGCAGCAAGCACCTCATCTCTAGCTGGTCTTCATCTCTCACTAAATAAAGCTTGCCAGCTTGTATTAGGTTGTGACTGCCTTACACACACCTGCATGCTTTATAGTGCTACCAACTGGCTTAATCTTGACAACAGAATTAGGTTCCACACCTGCCTTCTAGCCAAAAACATGACCCTAGGCCTCTCCCCCACTGGACTTGCCCCCTTAATCCACTCATATAATAAGATAAAGTACACTCATAGCTCTAACCACCATCTCTTCTGGATTTCCGCCAGTTGTACCTCTCAATTCCAAAGGTCTCTCAGCTACAGGGCCCCCTTTTGGATGAACAATCTTTCCACCACCCTGGTAAATGAACAAAGCCTTGGTCAATTTAAAAACCTTCTTAGGGTCCACCTTCTGTCCTTAAGCAACTGTGACTTTTACTGAACTCCAGCCTCTTCCTCCTCCTCCTCCTCCTCTGACAGTGGCCTTTTGGCCTGCCTCTTCTGTTACATGCTCAAATGTTGTATTATATCTGCACTTGTTATGAGTACTTAACTATGCTAAGTAACCCTAGTATCCTAATGTTAGCTTGGCTGTTCTCTATAAAATCCTGAATCATTATGCTCTGAGTGCATTTGCTGTAAAGTCTTGTCTGTATCTAATCTATGTGTCGTGGAACCTCTGTAAATGAGTCTCCAACTCAAAGGCATCTATCCAAAACTGAAATAAAATAAAATAAAATGTCTAGATTTTGTGTCAGGGAAATGGCTAAGGGTTCTGTAGCTATCAGAAATAACAGTGGAAATGGTGGACAACCCTGACGTGTACTTTTACATAGGGGGAAGGGTACCAACAGGATAGAATTGGTAAGAGCCTTGGTCACTGGGGAACTGTATCAGGTTTGGATCCCTGATGGGACCAAGACCCATTTTTTGCATAACAGTGAACAGAAAAGGTCATTCAACTGTGTCAAAGGTCTTTTCAAAATTGATTGTTAATGCTGCTGCTGGGGTGAGGTAGGCTTTTGCTGCAACATGGAGATTCAACAAAGTTCTGAGATGATCTGGACTAAATCTACCCTTCATAAAATCCACTTGAGATGGGTGTATGAAGTTGAGCAAAATGCATTCTAGCCTGCCGGCCAAGACTTTTGCCATTATCTTGGCATCTGCACTTATTAGTGATATAGGATGGTAGTTGCTGGGAGAGGTGAGGTCTTTGCCTTTCTTAGGTAAAACCAGGATGGCAGCCTCTTGCTGTGTTGGGGGAGGTAGTAGTCTTTGAAGTGAGTGGGCAATGACTCGGTGAAGTAGAGGGGCTATCTGGTCATGCACTGCCTGATAGAAATCTGCTGGAATGCCATCACATCCTGGTGATCTGTATTGATTCATGTCCATGATAACTGCCTCCATCTCTTGCTTGGAGATGTGGTTGTCAAGATGAGAGGCCTGGTCAGGGGTGGGTTGAGGGAGTGGCAGAGAATCTTGGAAGGAGGTAAGAACTGAACAATTATCATAGCTCTCTGAGGAAGGACTTAGTTGGTCTGAAAGCTTAGACATTGTTTTCTTTTTGTAACATCTGTGTTGATCCAATAAAAGGGTATCAAACCATTTGCTTCTGGATCTGTTCTTACAAGGACCAACACGGCGACTAATCTATTTCAGTATATCATGCAAGGAGGTAAGACATTCAGGTGAGGAAGATGATGTGGAGGAGTGAAGGTTGGCATAGAAAGTCTTCGTGATGTTGTTAATGTTGACTGCCTTAGTCCCTAAATTACCCTGTGGATTGCGCAGTCCTGGAATACAGAGATCTGTCTTTTGTTTAGAGGTGATGGGCTAAAATTTCACTGGTCCTCTTCCCCCCCCCTTAAAATTTATGACGGAGGCAGCATAAGGTCAATTCTGCCTTTCTAGAGTAATGTGAGTTCAATTTTGCCCAAACTGCTAGCATGTCTGCTGGATTCTCTCATGGGTTACCTTTAAGTTTCTCTTCCAGATCCTTCAGTTTACCCTCCAGTTCTCATGCCTCTGCCACTCATTGCCTATGTCTTTGAGAGGCATAGCTTATAATTGTACACCTAAGATATCCCATAGTGTGCTGTCAGAGACCTTGACATTATCACTTATCAGCAAAAATGTTGTGATTTCAGTGCGTGCCCAAGGGGTGAACTCAAGATCTAGAAGGAGTGGGTCCAAGTGCCAAGAGGAAGATTTTGGAGTGAAGGTACCCCACACTAATAATAGTGTTATTGGAGCATGGTCCAGAATTGTGGTGCGGTGTATATGTTCATCTATCAACTGTTGTGTGCAAGTTGGGTTAGTCAACTGAACATCAGGCCAGCTATAGGACTGATGTACCTGTGAGAGAAATGTGTAATCCTTAGCCATTGGGTAGAAAAGGCACCAGGGGTCCAAGAGGCAGTGTTCATGATACTAAGTCTTTCATAACCTCTGCAACCCTTTTGTGAGGCTTGACAGTAGTTGTGGAATGGTCAAGCAGTGGGTTGAGGGTGAGGTTAAAGTCGTCCTCTATGATCATAGGGCAGCGATGAGAATTAAGAGTGGGATTTTGGCCATTAAGAGGGGAAAAAAACTGAGGTTCATCTCCATCAGAAGCATACATATTGATCAGTAGGAGGGGACCTTAAGAGGTTTTAACTTCGGCTAGTACCCATCTTCCCTCATCAATCATCATCTCTGACTGAGGAAATAGGCTGCCACTTGAGCATTTTGTGTGGAGTAAGACTGAGATCCCATGTTTCACTGTTTTATAAGCACTGTGTTCTTCTAACCCTACCCATTCCCTTTGTAGTTTAATAGCTTCTGCATGAAGCAGCTTAATTTCCTGGAGAAAGACCACCTTTGTATGTAGTTTCTTTAAGTGCATGAGGACTTTTTTATTTACTTGGCAAGTTCAAGCCCCTCACGTTCCAAGAGGTTAAGACAATATCTGCCATTAGGGAGGTACAGGTGGGATCATGGTCTGGCAGCTAATATTCCTTTCCACATTGCCCCCTTAAGTTAAAATTATTAATCAGCATAGCAATGACATCCAGTGCTACACCTGCCCACAGGATGTCCACCGTTGCCTCTATACCCTTGCCTGTGGCTCCCTGAGTGGCGATACCCCAGTCTCCACTGGGAGTCATGGAACAACAGTAAGCCCAACCCACCCCCAGTGAGGACAGCAGTCCTCCAGATGCTCAGTCCTCTCCTGCCCCTGCCGACCCCTGATGACCCAAGCTCATTCTCAAACCCAGGTCACTGGCATGGTACAAAGAATAGTGTCCAGTGCCTAAATCCCCAGTATCACCGGGCCAGCAAGACAGTAAATCTTAAGAGACAATCTGAACTAAAGGTATATATACCCTTCTACATGTGTAGCAGAAAACAAAACTAAAACCTAACTTAATATTTGAGTCAGAACAACAAAACCCAACACAATATGTAGTAGAAGGATTGCAAATAAAATACATCTAAGCAGTTTATGACACCACATCCTTCACTGCAGTAGTCTATTAAGTCCAGCTAAGCAGCAAAATGCAGGTCCGGTACAAGGCAGAAATCACAATCCCACCCCCACTCTGAAAATACAGAACCCCTCTGATGAGACAACACAGTAGATAAGGTTTCTACATCAGTCTCAACTGTGAACAAATATTCTTGGCCACCATGGCAGAGACATATAGAGCTCTGCTGACCTGCATGTCGTCCAAACTTGAGGCTCTGAGAATAGTTGCAGCAAAGACACGTCAGCCTGCAGAGGTGTAAATGACCACCACACAGAACTGTGTACTTATTTGGTGTTTTAGGGACTTTTGAAGGACAAACTATGTTCTTTTAACAGGTCCATGACACAAATTAGTGGGATTCCTTAAGTGCCTCCCCCACCACCGCCATGCAGAAAGCGATGCTGGAGATTTTTGCCATCAGTATTCTGAGCGAGGTAAACCCCGGTCTAGGGAAACACTTGAAGATGGTATAGAGTACTCCAGGATAATCCCTAGCAAAGCTTAAGAAATGTTATAAATACTGACTGCAAGGGGAGGTGATGGTTTCACCAGGTACCGTACATGTGGAGGCCAAGTTTCAAGTGAGAGTGTCATGCTAAGCCACACATTTGTGCATGCAGACAGTATTGCATGGGGAATGCTGTGATGACTCACTTCCCACCTTTGACTGTGAAGCAGGAGAATGGGGACTAATGACAGTAGGTGGTAGGCAACCCCCTGTTGACATGGGTAATGCTGAAAATTAAATGCATTAAACAGGGAGGACCCATCGCCTGCTAATTTTGAACCATTATGTCCCCTCTGTCCCACAGTGACAGATCAAACATAAAAGCAGACATTTACTTGACCAGTTTAACCTAAAAGTGATAACATTTCTAACTTTGAAGAGCAAACCCTGACCTAAGATTAACAGACTCGGGGCCGGTACATTCTACTCTGCAGTGAGATGTGGAAGGGATCAATGCCACTAACACTCAGCATTTACATTAACTGTCCCTTGTGTCTAAGACTTCAAGGTCCCTGAGGTTGAATAAAAGATGAAGAGAACAAACTTACCAATAATTCTGGACCCTTTGCATTTAGGTCAGAGTTGTACAGCATAATGTGATGAGAGTCTTCACATTCCATGTGAATTCAGCCCCCATAACCTGATCATTTAAGATTAATATGACCCTTTAACTAGAATGACATAGGTTGCTACATAAGGGAAGGGATCAAAGCTACAGAACTAAAAAGTAAAGGGGGAGGACAAGAGGAACTCTGGGTCACCTTGGAGACAGGGAATGACATCACAAGCTGCACAGGGGGTGTATACAGACCCCCGTCTCAAGGGGAGGAAATGGACAAGAAAATGATAGAGGGCATTCTCAAAATGGCTGAAAAAGGGGAGATACTGTTGATGGGGGACCTGAATATGCCAGATGTTAACTGGGCGACATGGACTGCAGCCACATCCAAGAGCAGGGTCATTCTCGATGCCCTACAGGGGGCATACCTTAGACAGCTACTGGTGAAACCCACTCGGGAGGGAGCAATATTAGACCTGGTATTCTCAAATGGAGAGAGGATCACAAATTTAGGAGTCGGTAGACATCTGGGAACAAGCGACCACTGCACAGTGTGCTTCACAGTAAACACAACCATGGAGATAAGCCATACAAAGACAAGGATACTGGACTTTAGAAGGGCTGACTTTGGCATAATGGGTGAATACCTGAGGAATGCATTAGTAAATGTCCAGAAAGGAGGGGTGGAAGAACAATGGAGGAAAATCAAAACTGCCATCATGGAGGCAACAAGCCTTTGTGTGAAACAAATAAAGAAAGCGGAATAAAAAACCGCTATGGTTCTCAAAAGAGGTGTCAGGGAAGATTAAGGAGAAAAAGGCTGCATTCAGACAGGATAAGGAATCACAGAAGGAGCACGACAGGGAACAGTATCAATTAAAGCAGAAAGAAGTGGGAAAGGCAGTCAGAAAAGCAAAGGCCCAAACCAAGGAAAAGATAGCCAACTCAGTTAAGAAGGGGGATAAAATCTTTTATAGGTACATTAGGGAGCATAGAAAGATTAAGGGACGGATAGTGAAGATTAATAAAGGAGAAGGGAGGTGGGAAGAGGGAGACAGTGAAAAGGCAGAGATACTGAATGAATATGTTTGCTCAGTATTCACAAAAGAAGAAGAGGAGGAGTTAGCTAAACCAAAGAGTAGAAGCACTCTGGGTAGTGGGGTTGACACCAGTTCACTTACAGAAGCAAGAGTCCTGAAATAACTCCTAAAACTCAAGGTGGAAAAAGCAATGGGGCCTGACGGGATTCACCCTAGAATCCTAATAGAGCTAAGGGAGGACTAGTGACACCACTAACCACATTTTTTAACAAATAATGTTAAGATGGGGTGGTACCTGAGGACTGGAAGAGGGCAGATGTGATTCTCCTTCACAAAAATGGGAGCAAGGCAGAAGTAGGAAACTACAGACCTGTTAGTTTGACCTCAGTGGTGGGGAAAATGATGGAATCACTTCTGAAAGAAAGAATTGTTCAGTACCTACAGGCCAGTGGGGCACAGGACCCAAAGCAGCATGGATTCACAGCAGGAAGGTCATGTCAGACAAATCTAATCGATTTCTTTGACTGGGTGACCAAAGTAATAGACCAGGGAGGGGCTGTGGATATGGCCTACCTAGACTTTAGCAAGGCATTTGACATAGTCCCGCACAAAAGATTAATAATCAAATTAGTCAGCCTGGGAGTGGGTCCCAGGGTGGTAGCCTGGGTAGCAAACTGGCTGCACAACAGGACACAGAAGATAATAGTGAATGGAACACATTCTGAAGAAAGGGGGGTTACTAGTGGAGTACCTCAGGGCTCAGTACTGGGTCCAGTCCTCTTTAACGTCTTTATAGGTGACACTGCAGAGGGTCTGGAGAGAAAGGTATGCCTCTTTGCAGATGACACAAAGATCTGTAACAGAGTTGATACACAAGTGGGGGTAGAAAGGATGAGAAGGGACTTGGCAAGGTTGGTAGGATGGTCAGACATATGGCAACTTAGAATCAATGCAAAGAAGTGCAAAGTAATGCACCTGGGAAACAAAAATCCAGGAGAAGAGTACACAATAGCAGGGTAGGTACTAATGACAACAATAATGGAAAGGGATCTGGGTGTAGTCATATCAGATGACCTAAAGGTGAGTAAGCAATGTGAGAAGTCAGTAAGGAGAGCCAGGGGGATACTGGGATGCATAGGGAGGGGCATCACAAGTAGAAAAAGAGAAGTGGTTATCCCTCTATACAGACAGTTGGTGAGACCCCATCTGGAGTACAGCGTGCAGTTTTGGAGACCTCATCTACGCAAGGACATAGACAGGATGGAAGCAGTCCAGAGGAGGGCAACTAAAATGGTGCAGGGTCTACATCAGAAACCATATGAAGAGAGACAGAGAGCTTAATATGTATACCCTTGATGAAAGGAGGGACAGGGGGACATAATAGAAACTTTTAAGTACCTCAAGGGAATCAACAAAGTCCAGAAGGGTAGCATCTTTCAGAAAAAGAGATGTGTAAGAACAAGGGGGCACAATTTGAAGTTAGAGGGGGGATGGCTCAGGGGTAATGTGAGGAAATTATTTTTCACGGAGAAAGTGGTAGATGCATGGAACCGCCTTCCTGGAGAGGTTGTGGGGTCTAAAACAGTGGGGGAATTCAAACATGCATGGGACAGACTTAAGGCAATTATAGTGGGGGGCTGCTGGAAGTAGGCTGTTGGTTAGAATCTGCGGCTTATCCAATAGATAGGGAAATGGGCAGACTGGGTGGGCCAAGTGGTCCTTATCTGCCATCAAAGTTTGTTTCTATGCTAGCATATATTATCAGTCAGATTGTCTTAAAACGGTAAATGTTATCTGAACAAGAGTTGCATTTGAAAAGGATATTGATGGGAGTGAAGGAAGACCAAGGGAGGGATAGTGAGGCTTACAAAAGGGGAGGGGGTGGGCAGAGGGTGACTGTGAAAAGGCAGATATACTTACATTTTTTTCCTCAGTATTCACAAAAGAAGAGGGGGGGTTACCTAAACCAAACAATAAAAGCACTTTGGAAAGGGGGGTTGATACCAGTCGATTCACAAAAGAAAAGGTCATGAAGGAACTCCTGAAATGCAAAGTGGACAAAGCAATGGGGCCTGATGGGATTCACCCCAGAATTCTGAAAGAACTAAGTGGAGAACTAGTGACACCACTGACTACACTTTTTAACAAATCATGGGAGTATGGTGTGGTACCAGTGGACTGGAGGAGGGTGAATGTGATTATTCTTCACAAAAGTGGGAGCAAGGCAGAGGCAGAAAACTATAGACCTGTTAGCTTGACCTCAGTGGTAGGGAAAATGATGGAATCACTTATGAAAGAAAGAATTGTTGAGTACCTAGAGGCCAGCAGGGCACAGGACCCAAGGCAGCATGGATTTACAGCAGGAAGATCATGACAGACGAATCTATTAGATTTCTTTGACTGGGTAACCAAAGTAATAGACCAGGGATGGGCTGTGGATATGGCCTACCTAGACTTTACAAGGCATTTGACACAGTCCCACACAAAAGATTAATAAACAAGTTAGCCAGCCTGGGAGTGGGTCCCAAGGTCATAGCCTGGGCAACAAGCTGGCTAGACAACAGGATTCAGAGGGTAACAGTAAACTAAGTACACTCTGAAGAAAGGGGGGTTACTAGTGGTGTACCACAGGGTTCAGTATTGGGACTGGTACTCTTTAATGTCTTTATAGGTGGCATTGCAGAGGGGGTGGAAGGAAAAGTATTCCTCTTTGCAGATGGCACAAATGTAACCCCCCTGCAACTGGGGGTTCCCAAACGTCTTCCAGGAGCTTGCCTGAATGCTCCAAGTCTGGGCGGTGTTCGGCGTCTGAAATGTTTAATTGAGGTTCCAAGTGAGTGCTATTTGAGCCTCCATGTACTGTCTCTTTAAGAGCTGTCTGCTTGCAGACTTAATTAGATTGTATGGGCAGTGACTCTGGAAAATGTAGTTTTGACATTGGCGCCTTTTTTCACCAACAGGGAGTCTTATTGTGAGTGACAGCCGAACCAGCCAACAGAATAGTGTGGAGCTAATGGAAATGCCCTGCTCTGTTATTGGAAAGTTCAGATCAGTTGTGACAGTGAAGAAAGAACGAGCTCTGTGCTTCTGCGATGTATAGTTTCGTGCGTGAATCACGTGTGAGGCCCTGAGGTTCAGCCTGCAGCTGTTGTAAGTGCCAGTTCGGACTGAATATGATTTGTGAGGAGGAAGAAGGAAGTCTGAAGAGTAGAAACCAGGCTCACCCTGTAGAAGACTGGAGAAATTGCTGAATTGCGCTCGGTCTGTCAGGAACTGAAGCTGCTGTGTGTGCTTCAGAGTATTTTGCAGTAACTGCGATCAGGATCGAGGAGCAGCCTGCTTGGTATAGTACTTTCCTTTTACATATGAATGTGCATAGTGCTTGTGGGGAATCGCTATTTCCAATCCCCTGAACTCTGTGCTATGTGAAGCTGGAAGCAAACCCCAGCTTGTCTCAGACTAAATCTGTTTGCTATCAACTGCAGTGCGGTCCAGTTACAAGGACCTTGTCTCCGTGCCCTGTTGTTTCTGGCAATCCAGAAGAACATCCACCATCCGGTTCTCAGCTTGGGTATTATAAGTACAAATCAGGGTATTCCTCTGCAGCCTGCTATCAATTACAAGTGTGTCATCTAATTGTGGTTGTTTCACTTCTTCATGGACTGAGCCATCCGACTCTGGATTACAACTGGGTGTTGTTCATATGTTTTCTTCCTGCAGGGCCCCATCCTTCTGCACCTGCCGGCCAACCCCGGGCATCAGACCTGGCTAGTCCCAACTCTGCGTACCCAGAGAGTGACATTTGGACCCTACATATATGTGCACAGTACTGTGATTTGAACTTGGCCACAACTAATCAACCTGATTGCCCCCTCCCGTGTAACTGTTCCCTAAATAAATCAGATTTGTTGTTATTATACTATATACTCTCTGTGGTGTTGGTACTTATGGAAACAGTATTGCCTTTTGCTGTGTAAGTTGATTAGAAACATAGAATTTGAAGGCAGATAAGGAACGATTGGCCCACCTAGTCTGCCCATTGCCCTACCTAACGGATAAGCTACAGATCCTAGATAACCAACAGCCTACTTCCTCCTACCCCCCACAAAATTGCCTTATGTCTATCCCATGCATTCTTGAATTCCCCCACTGTTTTTGACTCTACGACCTCCTCAGGAAAGCTGTTCCATGTATCCACAACCCTTTCTGTGAAGAAATACTTCCTCACATTACCTCTGAGCCGTCCCCCCTCTATCTTCAAATTGTGCCCTCTTGTTTTTGCACATCTCTTTTTCTGAAAGATGCTACCCTCTTGGACTTTGTTGATTCCCTTGAGGTATTTGAAAGTTTCTATCATGTCCCCCCTCCTCCTTTCCTCGAAGCTCTACATCTTTAGTTCCTTTAGTCTTTCTTCATATGTCTTCTGATGCAGACTCTGCATCATTTTGGTTGCACTCCTCTGGACAGCCTCCACCCTGTCTATGTATTTGCAGAGATAGGGTCTCCAGAACTGTACACAGTACTCCAGATGTGGTCTTACCAACTGTCTGTACAGAGGGCCAACAACTTCCTGTTTTCTACCGGTGACGCCTCTCCCTATGCATCCCAGTATCCCCCCAGCCCTCCCTACTGCCTTCTCATATCCTGGCCCACCTTTAGGTTGTCTGATATGACTACCCCCAGGACCCCTTTGTTTTACAGGGGGTCCTCAGAGACGTACTGCAGAATCAGTCTTGAGGGTAAGTGGTACCTTATGAGTGAACAGTGTGTATATGTGGGGTATTGGGACTGTAACTCCTGTGCACTGTGTGAGCCACTAGAGGTAATAAAACGGGGTCTCAGTGTCCCAGAGGGCTGTGACCAAGCTGGTCTAACCCCTACAAACCCTGACCTCTGGGTGGAGGCACCCGTCATGGAACATAGGCCCCTCAACCTGTCAGTAGTCAAGCAGGCAGGGGTAGTATCCCTTGGGATAGCGCCACCTTGGGGTTACACAAAGATCTGCAACAGGGTTGATACACAAGGAGGGGTGAAAAGGATGAGAAGGGACTTGGCAGGATTGGAGGAATGGTCAAAAATATGGCAGCTTAGATTCAATACAAAAAAGTGTAAAGTAATGCATCTGGGAAACAAAAACCCATAGGAAGAGTACACAGTTGGGGGGGGGGCACTAACAACAACACAAATGGAAAGGGACTTGGGGTTAGTCATATCAGATGACCTTAAGGTAGGTAAGTAATGTGCGAAGGCAGTAAGGAGGGCTGGGGGGATACGAGGATGTAAAGGGAGAGGCATCACTAATAGAAAACAGGAAGTTGTTAACCCTCTGTACAGACAGTTAGTAAGACCTCATCTGGAGTACTGTGTACAGTTCTGGAGACCCCATCTCCGCAGGGACATAGACAGGATAGAGGCATCCAGAGGAGGGCAACTAAAATGGTGCAGGATCTGCAACAAAAGCCATAAGAAGCAAGACTAAAAGTGTCTAATATGTATTCTCTTGAGGAAAGGTGGGGGGCATGATAGAAACTTTCAAGTACCTCAAGGGAATCAACAAAGTCCAAGACAGGAGCATCTTTAAGAAAAAGGGAGCACAATTTGAAGACAGAGGGGGGGACTGCTCAGGGGCAACATGAGGAAGTACTTTTTCACAGAGAGGGTGGTGGACGCATGGAACCGCCTTCCTGAGGAGGTTGTGGGGTCAAAAACAGTGGGGGAATTCAAGAATGCATGGGACAGATGTAAGGCAATCTTAGTGAGGGGTAGGAGGAAGTAGGATGTTGGGTAACTGGATACTACAACTTATCCAATAGGTAGGAAATGGGAAAACTAAGTGGGCCAAGCAGTCCTTATCTGCCATCAAAGTCTATGTTTCTATGTTTCTATGTTTGATGGTGAGGATGTCCTTGCTCTTGTAATCAGCAGATCATTTGTGCAGAGCTTAACTGACATAGATTGCTCAAGTTCAGGTCTGAAGGCAGGCAAAATGAGTAACCAGCCTCCTCTGGATATAAAAGGCCACCGTTTTACATCCTGATAGCTTCACCCCTTACCCTGGGGAGGTATGCTGGAGGGTGCAGTAGGAAAAACAAAGGAAGTCACAGCATACGAGTAGAGTTGGAGCTGCTCAGAGCTCGGTTGGGTACTCAGCTGCAGAGGAGTGAGTCCAAGCTGTGGTTTTGGTTTATGCATGGAAGCCAGTTCAGATAGTTTCCTTGGAGTCAAGTGGTTTATCCTCTGTGATTTCGACTGTGGGATACCAGGTTGGGAGATCCTTTAGGGGAGTGAATATGCTTCTGGATAGCTTTGTAACTGAACTTTCTGAGGAGACTTCATTTTCTTTAATATGACTATAGCTCCTCTATTTGGTCGGTGCAGTGTTTGCCTTCTTGGAGGATTTTACTCTTTTTTTGTTGTGCTCGGGCTCTGCCTTTGGTAGGTAGGGATCCAAGGGTCCTCTTCTGAGTCCTTCTGTAAAGTACTTGGTGGGCTGTGGTTTTGGCTTGTCCTTCTGACTTGAGGGGCAGGAGTTGTGTCCATATTCTGGGCCTCAGCTGGCTGGGTGGAGTCTAGCAGATTTGCAGGGGCCCATGAGCAGTGGATAAACTTTTCGGCCACTTCAGGCATGTCAAAAGAATGGGAGACTCCATTTCTGACAATACAAAATGTAGCTGGGTAACAGAGACTGTAGGGTACCCTGACCTGCATCAAGGTATGACAGGAACTTGAGTAAGCTCTACGGTGCTTTATCAAAGCCAGTGGAAAGTCAAGATATATGTGGCTCATATGACCTTGCTACACTAGTGGATCACTGCCTCTGGACAAAGCTGGTCTTAGACTTTGCTGGGCCCAGGGCAGAGGTAAAACATGGGGCCCCCATAACCATCAATCAGCAGTCAGGCTGGGGATTTGGATGCTCCCAAGCCAGACATGCAGTCTTCTCAATCCAAACCCCCAAGTCACACCAGCAGGCACTTTGTTCCTCAAGCCACAACATTAGGACCTTTGTCACCTGCCACTCCCAAGACAGACCAGGAGGCACATCGCTTCAAATCCTCACCCCCAACAAAAGCACACCAACAGGCCAGATCCCCAAAGGCAGGGCAAGCTCCTGAATGAAAGGGCCTTGTGAGCTGGGGATTTGGATGCTCCCATGCCAGACATACAGTCCTGTTGATCCGATCCCCCACCAGCCACACCACCAGGCCCTTCACTTCAACCCCCCGGAGGCCCATGGCTCCAGTCCCCATCAATCACAAAAAATAAACTATCAAGCTATCCTATCAACCTTCCCTCAGACTACACCACACATGGAAGACCATTTTAAACTCCCACCCCAAATTAGAAGCATTTCAATTCAGCCCCTCCTGGCTCCCCAGAAAAAAATATGAGAGCTCCCCAGCCACACCAGCAGGGCCTTAACTGCAGAGGCCATGGCTCCAGTCCTCCTCATCAATCACAACCCCCAAAAAAACCATCAGAACCTGCATTTATAGCTGTCCTTTCAACATTCCCCCATACCATACCACACATGGAAAATCATTTTTAAACTCCTACACCCAGTCAAGCAGCATTTCAGTTCAGACTAGTGTTGCTCAGATAGTATCCTAGAAATTAGGATACCATAGAAACATAGAAACTGTCAGCAGATAAGGACTGCTTGGCCCATCTAGTTTGCCCGTAAGCTCTAGTACTGGATTACTGCTTCCGTCACACCCGCTGCTGTACCTCTGTGGTTCCCCTATGCCTGTCCCAAGCATGCTTGAATCCATCCACATTGCTTGCTCCAAGCACCTCTTGAGGCAGACCATTCCATGCATCCACCAGATACTAACAACAAAAATCGAAAGGGACCTGGCAGTAATTATAGCAGATGACCTTAATCTGGGCAAGCAATGTGAGAAGGCAGTAAGGAGGGCTGTGGGGATACTGGGATGCATAGGGAGAGGCATCAGCAGTAGAAAACAGGAAGTTTTTATCCCTCTGTGCAGACAGTTGGTAAGACCCCATGTGGAGTACTGCATGCAGTTCTGGAGACCCCATCTCTGCAAAGACATAGACAGAGTAGAGGCTGCTCAGAGGAGGGCGACCAAAATGGTGCAGGGTTTGCACCAGAAGACATATGAAGAGAGACTAATGTAGCTTAATATGTATAACCCTCGAGGAAAGTGGGGGTATGATAGAAACTTTCAAGTACCTCAAAGAGAATTAACAAAGTCCAAGAAGGTAGCACCTTTCAGAAAAAGAGATGTGCAAGAACAAGGGGCACAATTTGATGATGGGGACAGCTCGGATGTAATGTTAGAAAGTATTTTTTCACTGAGAGGTTCGTGGATGCATGGAACAGCCTTCCGGAGGAGGTTGTGGAGTCAAGAACAGTGGGAGAATTCAAGAATGCATGGGACAGACATAAAGCAATTCTAGTGGGGGGGCAGGAGGAGGTATGCTGTTGGTTAACTAGAATCTGAAGCTTATCCATCAGGTAGGGAAATGGGCAGACTAGGTGGGCCAAGCGGTCCTTATCTGCCGTCAAATTCTCTGTTTCTAAGTTTTTATGTTTCACCATGCTCTCTGTGAAGAAGAACTTCCTCACATTTCCTCTTAACCTCCCACCTTCTAATTTCATGTCATGCCCCCTTGTTCTTGTCCTTCTCCCGTACTGGAAAATGTCTCCCCCCTGCACCTTGTTTTTACCCTTGAGGTACTTGAATGTTTCTATCATGTCCCCTCTTTCCCTCCTCTCTTCCAGTGAATACATATTGAGGTCCCTTAAGCTCTCCTCATAAGTCTTGTGTTGCAAGCCCTGTACCATCTTAGTTGCCCTTCTCTGGACCACCTCCAGTCTGTTAATGTCCTTACAAAGGTGCAGCCTCTAGAACTGCACATAGTACTCCATGTAAGGCCTGACCATGATTTTATATAGTGGCATCACTACCTCCTCCTTCTGCTGGTAATACCCCTGTCTATGCACCCCAGCATGCCACTGGCCTGCACAGCCGCCTTAGCACTCTGCTTTGACATTTTCAGGTCATCTGAAATAATAACCCCCAGGTCCCTTTACTCCTTTGTGACTGTCAGCAACCTCCCCATCCAGTAGCTTTTCCCAGGGTTTCTGTGTCCTATGAGCATAGTTTTGCACTTTTTTTGAATTAAACTTCAGTTGCCAGTCCTCAGACTATTTTTCAAGCTTCCCTA
Organism: Neoceratodus forsteri; assembly: GCA_016271365.2. Taxonomy (NCBI): domain Eukaryota; kingdom Metazoa; phylum Chordata; order Ceratodontiformes; family Ceratodontidae; genus Neoceratodus; species Neoceratodus forsteri. Next base: position 226,546,959 of record CM057449.1, on the reverse strand, counting down.
GGTCCTTCCTCATTTTGTCCACCCCCCTGGGGTATCCACTCTGTTACAGATCTTGGTGTTATCTGCAAACAGACAGACCTTTCCCTCCAGCCCCTCTACAATGTCGCTAATGAAGACATTAAACAGGACTGGCCCCAGGACCGATCCCTGAGGCACCCCTCTTGTCACCCCCCTCTCCCCAGACTGCACCCCATTTACCATCACCCTCTGCCTCCTGTCTGTTAGCCAGTTTCTAACCCAGTTTTATCAGCCTTCTATGTGGGATGGTGTCAAAGACTTTGCTGAAATCAAGGTAAGCAATGTCCACTGCCCCACCCTGATTTACTTCCTTTGTCACTTAGTCAAAGAAATCAACCAGATTTGTCTGACATGACCTCCCTGCTGCGAATCTGTGTTGCAAGTGGTCCTGGGCTCCGACGGCTTCTAGATGGCTACCAACAGATTCCACCCATTTGGTCAGATAGTTGCTGTGGCAGGATAGTAATACTATCTGACCATGGATCCTACCCTCTAGGATCCAGCTCAGATCCTAACTACCTGACCTAGGATCCCTGGATCTGACCTAGGATCCATCACTATCTGACCCCAGATCCTAACTTGCTAGCCACTGCTAGCAGGCATCCTCACAGCCCTGTGGGCTAACAGTGCCTCAGATGGGGGTCTACACACCTCCATGGTGAGAAGAGCCTGCTGCCACTCTCCCTGAGCCCTTGCTAGCAGGCATCCTCATAGCCCTTTGGGCTAACAGCACCTCAGAGAGTGGTCTACAAGCTTCCATGGTAAGAAGAGCCTGCTGCCACTCTCCCTGAGCCCTTGCTAGCAGGCATCCTCATAGCCCTTTGGGCTAACAGCACCTCGGTCTACACGCCTCCACGGTGAGAAAAGCCTGCTGCCATACTCCCCGAGCCCTTGCCAGCAGGTACGGCCTAGACGGCGTTCTGGGAACTCAAAGCTGCATGGCTATCTCTGTAAATTTTCTAAGGACAATTGCCTTTATCTTGGGACAGCTCTTATTGGCTGTCCATGGAACATGAGCTCTGTGTTTGGTTCCTCATCCTGCCAGGCATTTCCAAATTCCTCCTGACTGGACTATGTAACTACCATCGGCCAGCTTATTTAACCTTTTTTCCCCCTAATCCAGTATTGGCTCTGATATGTGGTCTGTTTTAATACTCACTGCTAAATTTCTTCAGTTTAAAGTTTTTTTTTTTAACTGTACTTGTACGTATTTGAACTTGGAAGTTTAGAAGACTAGACTGTATTTCTATTTTTTTGCAGATTTTCTGTTACCACATTGGGTATTTCTGTGAAAAGTCACTTTCAGTTAATTTCTCCACCCTCAACCCCCTAAATTTCAGCATCTTTTATTTCTTCTCCTTGCAGACCCAGCTGGCACCTAGCCCCCTGCCTGAATCCGTCCTTACAATTTAAACGCCCATTATTTGTGACAAAGCTTCTTTGTGAATTGCAAAGCAGGATACCTCCCATTGTTTTTTGGTGCCGTATCTAACCCCAGCTTGTCCATTCTCCTCAGGCATCCTTGCAGCCCTTTGGGCTTACAGTGCCTCAGATGGGGGTCTGCATTAGGGTTGTCAGAACTAGTTCGGAAAAGATTCGAACCCATCATGAACCCTGGTGTTCGAGTTCTAATTCAGAACTCGAACACTAGTGGGTTCACAAACGGGTTCGAATCTAGACGCAACCACAACGCAAGTTTGCCTAGCCCAGTGTCGGCTCCGAAGGGACGGGACGGAGAGAGGTTGAAGGAGCAGGATGGGATTGGGAGGCACAGTGCCACAGGAGGCAGAAAGGAGGTGGAATGAAGGGAAGGGTCACGGATGCACGATGGCAGCATGCACAAACTTGTGGGGGCTGATGTGGACTGCACTGAGTCGGACTGCGCGCCTGCCACAGTCGTGTTACCACTTGACCATCTGCTCTACGATCAGGTGGTGGAGAGACGTAAACCGGCACGGGGTTGCTCCGTTCATTACCCAGCCAGTGCCATAAAGGAGTTGCAGGGCAGGCTGCAGCAGTTTGTGCTAATCGCTCGCTCCCTCTGTCTGGGCTAGCTCTGCTCTCTGGCTCTGGCAAATGGCAATTGCTTGCTAATTAAAATCATCGTGTGTGTATTGGGCAAACTAAAAAAATAAATAAAAAAGCTAAGGGGTGGGTGGGGGTGAAAACTAAAGGTAGGGGCGGGGGGGACTCAGGGTTGGGATTGGGAGTGGGAACCGAGGAAAAGAAAGGGCCTGAACGTAGGAACAGTTGGTGAGAAAGCTCAGCCTCAGGATGAGACGGACAGAGCAAGGGAAGTTAAAGTTGCTGAGTATTTGAGTGAAACTGAGAGAATTTTATCGTAGTCTCAAACAACAGTTCAAAAACTTTATTTTCTGCATGGTGTGGTTGTTTCACACTGGGAAGAAGGAGCGAGCATCAGATGGCTGGAGGAGGGGTGAAGAAATTAAAACAAACATATTGTGACTCGAGGAAAATTAAGTTTAACTTTAATGTGTGAGTCTCTGAGAAGTTGAAACATTTGAATTTGATGGCATTTTTTTTATTTTTTACTTACTACTTTATACCCTACTCCACAAAACAAAGTAAAATAATCAGGAGGACAGGGAGGGGAAGGGATTCTGTGGTACTGTGCTGCTGAGCGTTTTTCTATTCCACCCTATAAAATTCCTGATAGAACAACACCAGGCTGTTTTTATTTATTTATTTGTTTTACACAGTACTCCCTACTTGTGTGTTGTGTGTGTGACTCCACTACACTGTATCTCTCTCCTTTCCTGTGGTGTTCCCATCATCCTGCTGTGGCTGCTGACTGTGTACCCTACCCATTATGTGTTACTGCGAGAAGCCCATTGTTGTGCAATCGTGTGGTAGCATTATCCTTAAATGCATGACAGAAGCCCAGAAATATATTTCCCTGTTGGGAGGAGAGACAGAAAAATCTCTTTCCTCGGTTTGTGTGTGTAACTCCATCTCTTGTGGTCAGCCCATCACCCTGCTGCTGTGCCCCCTTCACTGCTATGCGTATGCCTATGCCCAGCAGCCCAATCATTCTGTAAGCCTTGAATCTGGGATCCTTTAGTTGCAAACCGTCATATTCTTCAATTACTTTCAGTCCACTGCATCACAGTGTCATAGCCAAAATAAAATTTTGGAGTTGTAGCCAGTGATCATAGATCACGTTGCTTTCTTACACAGGAATTGTGTGGGTGTATTCTCTGCAGTATACTGGTTCTGTTATGGCTGACACCAACATAGATGAAGCATCTAGTGCTGGTGTTGGAGCAGATGGTGGTGGTAGTGGTAATCCTGGTGCTAGCAGAAATAAGCAAAATGTTTCACATGATAAAAATTCAACAAACAGCAAAAGAGCAACAGTGAAGTGTGGTAAAGGGGGACCTTTAAGAAAACCTGTACAGCTGCTGGGGTCACATGGAGAGGCACCATAAGGTATGCCATTCACGCTGTTAAGATCCCTGTGACTAGCAGCAATAATGCAAGTGACAGTGAGTCCCTCTCTGACTCAGACAGTAGCTCTTTGTCTCAGTCCGACACTGTTGTGTCTCATGACGAATCATTACTTCCTCAACAAAGTGAAATGAGCAAGTCTGCTGACAATGAATCAGGTAGTGCACTTGCAAATACATCCAGCACTGTTGGCAATGAAAAGGACATATCCATTGAATCCACCACTTCTGTGTTGGCCAGCAATGAAAATCCATCAGAGTCTTCTGCCCACTCTTCTAGCACCAAGGAGCATGTCCCAGGTTCTGTTAGGACAGGTGAAAAGACACAAACAGTCTTTAGCTATCTTCCTAGCACTCGAACAAAATCTGTCACATCTGAGGTGAGGAATTATTTCTCTGTCAGTAAAACTGATCCATGCAGAGCAGTTTGTTCCCCTGTGTAAACAGAGTGTAAGCCATGGTAAAGTTGTGTCATGCCTTGGCACTACAGCTCTTAAATGCCATCTGAAAAAGCATTCAGTTTTGCTTGATCATCCAAAACCCATGTCCTCCATCTTCCAGACCACACGTGAGAAGGGTCAGGAATCTGAAATGGATACTGAATTGTCTGAACTTTGATGTGGGCAGAATCACTGCCAACCCTAGGATCACTGTTACCACCAATGCCAGCACCATTAGTACCAGTTGCACATCCAGTGATGGCACTGAATGTATAAGTCCTAGTCCACCATCTCTGTGTCGATCTGCCCATCGAAGCACGGTGTATAATAAACCAGCAGGGACATATTGTAAACAGCTAACACTGTCTCAGGCATTTGAAAGGAAGAATACCTTTACTAGAAATCATCCAAAGACCCTTCATCTTAATCACCGAATTGGTGAACTGTTAGCCGGAGCCCTTCTCCCATACTCTTTGGTAGATCATGAGGATTTTAGGGAGCTCATGACATTAGCAGAGCCTAGTTACAATGTTCCTCATCGAAGGTACTTTTCCTATGTTGAAATACCAAACATTTATCAGGCTTTAAAAGCGACAGTGATGCTTGCACTTAAAACTGCGGAGGTGGGTTATTCATGTCACAACAGATATGTGGACCTGCACTCAAAACATAGATTACATGTCCCTTACGCTCATTGGGTCACGTTTTCTTGTGCTTCTTCAAAACAAAGACACCCAAAGATGGCGCTGCTGCATAAAAGAAGTTTGGGCAAGTCATACTGCTGCAAACACCTTTGCAGGAACTAAATGACCTCCTTGACGAATGGGTTTATTCTCACAGTCTAAAATGTGGCTTCATAGTAAGTGACAATGGAGCCAACATCTTGAAAGCAGTACAGGATGGAGGATTTCTGCATGCTTCTTGCTTTGCACATTGCTTACACTTAATTGTCATGGGATTTCTCAGCAACGAAACACAAGTGGATGGTATGATTGCTGTTTGCAAAAAAATTGTGACTCACTTTTCACATTCAACCAAGGCTATACGGACATTGTCCGAACTGCAAAAGAAACTCAAGCTGCCCCAGCAAAAGTTGATTCAAAATGTTTCCACTTGTTGGAACTCAACGCTTTATATGCTGCAGCGCCTCTTGGAGCAAAAGCAAGCTGTACATGAGTATTGCTCCAGTTACATTATTGGAGATGGCATTATGCTGTCTGTGCTGCAGTGGAAATTAATGGAGACAGTGTGCTGTATCCTAACTCCTTTTGAGACAGCTACAAGGGACATGTCTTCTGAATGCGCATCTGTGAGTCAGGTTATCCCACTCATAATGCTAATTTCACATCATCTTAGTGTTCTAAATCTACAAATAGAAAAAGACAGATCTGAAGCGCAGACAACATGTCACCTGTATCATGGGAATCTCGTAAAGAGAATGAGTGAGCGCTTCAAAACCAATGACAAATTAGTTGCAATGACGAAATCAAAACACTACATCCTTGCAACTCTCTTAGATTCCAGGTTCAAGGCTATACATCTTCCAAAAACAGATGATATAGAGCAGTACAAATGTATGTTGCTAGATGAGCTGCAGCACTCACAGGAGTCAAACACAGACACGCACTGTACCCTCAGGTTGTCATCACCACAACATGCAGGTTCATCTTCACAAAGGGATACAGAACTGGAAAAGTCACCAAACATTAACAGTAGTTGTTCCACAACTGCCACTTCTTCAACCCTTAGTAGTAAGCTAAATCTGTGGCAAAACCTTTCCCAAATTGCTGCCATACCAGCTTCTGCTGATTCCTCTTCTGAGCGGTCTCTGTCCATCATGGTAGACAGTTACCTGCAAGAACTGCCTATTCCTATTGATGCATGCCCTTTTGAATACTGGAGATCAAAAAAGTCAATTTGGACAGAGCTGTATGATGAAGCCTATAAATATCTTGGTTGTCCTGCAACAAGTGTCTCTTCAGAACGCATGTTTAGTACAGCTGGCAATATTGTGATAGACACCAGAAATAGGTTGCTGCCAGAAAATGTACACACATTAACTTTTATTAAAGTTAATAAGTCAAGATTTTTGTATCCCTACAAGAGTATACAAACTGATCCTGAAGTGATTGATGTTGTAGATGTTGATGGTGATGACAACTCAGATGGTGGTGGCTGGTAAATATTGTGTGGGACAGAGTCTCTCTGCACCAAAAAGGAAACTTTTACAGACTGTGATGACTTTGGTTGTCTCTCTCCTTTCTCGATCTACTATCTTGGACTATATACCCCCCAAAACTTTCACCATTTCATGGCAAACTGCTTTGTAGCTAGTGTCTAAACTAAAGTCAACAAGTTTTATATACAGGGCAATTTTAACATTAGTGGGAACAGGCCCAAATTTGGCATAATAGGGACACTGTCACGTCAATCCTTTCTGTATCATATTATTTATAGGTAAAGTGCAAACATATATTTTTGGATTTACCTTCTGTGACTTTGTGGTGCATCAGTATGGGCTGGGACAGGAGACAGTCTATTTTTCAATTTTAAAGAGGACAAAACAATGAGTTCTAATTGGTAGCTGTTTATTATTTTTTCAATTACAGAAATGTTAGCCATAAACCAAAAATGGATGCTAGTACATGGGTGAGGGTTGTGGGTTGGTTTTAACATGGGTGTAAGGGTGGCATGGGTGCTACTGCACAGATGAGGGTGGAGGAAGAAAAGTGGAATGAGTGATGGGGTGAAAGGTGAGTGTTGTTTTAGTCCTTTCATTTACAGATTCGTGATTGGCTGGGGATGGTGAGGAAAAAAATGATGACAGACCGAACCTACTGTGTACATATAATATATATATATATATATATATATATATATATATATATATTTTTTTATTATTAAATACATTTCAAACTGCTGCCACCTAGCACAATTGTCCTGTCCCCTTTAAAAAAAGAATAAAGGAATCAGAAATAAAAGAAAATCTGCATCAGCAGTTTTCATAGAATGTGACCTATCATAAAGTGTTTTTGCTTTACAAGTAGTGATAATTTGATACATAATGGGGTTGACAGACGCTGTCCCTTAAACATCACATGCCAACTGCTACAGCTACATTAAATGTTCCTTAAGTTAGTATGTGGTGAGGAAACCACTTTTTTTATTTATGTGACTGAAATACAGATTTTATTTAAGTATCAGCTGCACAAATGCATCATCTTAGAAAGTTGTACGTATTACTTCAATTTGCCAACAAAAATGTTGGTATATGTATGCATTATCTTAGAAAATTGCATGCATTTTTTGCCAGCAACAATGACTGGCATATTTTTTTTATTCAAATGTCTTGACTGACTACGTTATGACATAATATGTTTTGCAACAGTTCCACATGCTACTGCTGTAGTACCTTGGCTTGACTTTGTTATAAAAGCTTTCTTTTAAACATTGCAACTTTTGATTTACTCATTTAAAACAGAAAGCAGCAAATAGCGGAGATTAGGTAATATCAGTTATTTTTTCTCATAATTCTTGACGATGAGTATATATAACTGAGTACATAAATGGCTAATGTGCCTCTTTCTTTCACTAAGGAACTATGATGCAGCTGCAGCAGGAAAACTTTAACATAAGGGTGGGTGGGTGGGCCTGTTACGTATTAAGTTGCTGGCTTTAGCAAACAGAAGAAACCATAGATAAACCTAGTTGTATTCCAATCAATGTCACACATGATAATTTCTCTCCCCCTTATATTGAACAGTTTTTCCTTTACATGTATTTTATTACTATCTTCATTACTGGCAGCACAATAAAAAAATAGGGTTCGAGTTCTAAAAAGTTCTAAAAAAGATTAGAACCCTAAAACTTTTTCAAAAGTTCTAGACTAGAACTAGAACCCAGAACTTCAGAGGGTTCTGACAACCCTAGTCTGCATGCCTCCACGGCGAGAAGAGCCTGCTGCAACACTCCCCGAGCCCTTGCTAGCAGGTACGGCCTGGACAGCATACCAGGAACTCAAGGCTGTGTGCACTGACTTTTCCATTAGCAGGCTATATCTTTTAGCCAGTAGAGAGCCCAGTTATAAGCACACTTACCAATCCAATCCAATGCGATCCTGCTGACTGTCACATCATGTTGTCCTTCCATGCACTGCAGTTTCTGCTTCTCCTACTCTCATCCCTCTTTCCGTTATTCTTCTTCCCTGGAGCTTGCTCCCCCTCTCCCCCCTTCAGCATCCTACTTGGCACTGCCTATCATCATCACTCAGGTACTCTCCATCATGAGCTTGCCCCACCCCCCCAGGTGCTCGCCTCTGCAAATAGATGGCAGTCCCCGTCTACCACTGTACACAGGCCCTGGACATTCTCATCACTCTCTCATGTGCCATCACTCTGGGATCATTGCCACCAACCTAATGTAAGTTCCTGCAAAAAACGGGCATGTAGACTCATGCTCAGGGACCTATGCTGGTGCACCCTGAAGCTTGTGCTCCTCCTCCTCCTCCTGCTGCTGTCAGGAAACTTCCATCCTAACCCTAGCCCAATCACTTCCAGCTCTAGCTACCAGAAAAAAACCTCAGGAACACTCTCCATAGCATCTCTCAACATCTGTAGTCTACTCCCCAAGCTGGATGCCCTAAAGTCTTTACCAATCAGCACAGCCCAGATATTCTGGCAGTTGTTGAAACCTGGCTTATGCCCCAAATCCCTGACCTCGCTATTGCTCTTCCAGGCTACAATGTTTTCAGGATGGACTGGAAGTCCAAAAGAGGTGGTGGATGTGCAATTTACCTTAAAGATTCGCTACTGGGACACCCCATCACTACCCCCTTCCCAGCCACTGCTGCTCAAATTCTTCCTATGAGAATCTTATTAGGTGCACATAACAAATCCCTCACAGTTGCCTCAGTGTATATCCCCCTGAAAGAACAAGGTAATGGCCTTAACACTGTCTTGGAATTCACCAGGTCCCAACCTCTTGACTCTGAAGTGATTCTGCTTGGAGACCTTAATATAAACTGGCTCACGTCTGATGCAGGGGTCCATAAGGATGCTGCCTTATTGGCCAATCTCACCCAGATGGTCATCTCTCCAAGCAGGAAAAACTACAAATCCGGCACCAGCACCCTCCTGAAATGTATTCTTACCAGCCACCCAACTCGTATCACAAATGCCTCAATCCTCCCTGACTCGCTTAGCGACCATTTCTCTGTCATCTGTGAATGGTCAAACAAATTCTGCAAGCCCCCTCCTAATATCATCACTAGTAGAGTCCTACCACGTGGGCAGTTGTCACACCTCAATGCACGCCCCAACCTCCTAGACTGGTCCCCTATACAAAGCAACAGATGTAAATACTGCGCTGGATTACTTCATCAACACTTTCAGTGCAGCCTGTGACTCCTACATTCCTGTTAAAAAATGCAAGGTCAAAGCCCTTTGCAATTCCTGACTATCAGCCAATCTCTTACGCCAACTAAAATCTAGAGCTCACCTCTGGGATCTGGCCAGAACCACTGGTGAAGAAACTGACATCCAAAACTATAAATGTGCACAGAATGACTGTACCAAATCTATCCAGCAAAAGAAATCTACCTATTTCAAGAACGCTCTCACAGATACCTAGGGTAATGAGAGGGCATTTTGGAATAATATTAAAGAGGTCACTGGGAAGCAGCCAAAAACCTTCCCTACCTCACTCAACATAAATGGGTCTACTACTCTCGACTCTAAAATCATAGCAAATACCTTCAACATTGCATTCACCGATCTCAGCAGTGTTCTCCTTTCTGACTTTTTCTAAGGACTATGACTCTCCCTCTCCACCACTCAATGCCTCCTCCTCCTCCTCTAGCAACCTGCCTTTTAATTTCAAAGCAGTCAAGATGCATGATGCCTGCAAATACATTACCAAAGCCATCATCAAATCCAGATCCAGCAGTGATACACTTGACCTTAAACTGCTGTCCCTCACCCTTGATGAGGTGTTACAGCCACTGACATATTTTCAACCTCTCACTTAGGCTTAGCCAGTTCTCTGACAAATGGAAATCTGCCACTGTTACCCCTGTCCATTAAAGTGGTGACAAGGCCACTCATGGAAACTACCGTCCGATCTCTATATTGCCACCCCTCTCCAAGGCCCTTGAACGTATTGCAGCAGATCAGCTCACAGATTTCCTGGACAAATAAAATATCCTGTGCTCGCAACAACATGGCTTCAGGAAAGGACATAGCACCTCATCTGCCCTACTGGAATTCTGTGGCATTCTTCACAGCTCACTGGACAATGGTCAGTTAATTGGGTCTGTCTTTATCGATCTAACTAAGGCGTTCGACACTGTCCACCATCACCTACTGCTTGTGCAACTTCTGAAAGCTGGACTCTCTCCTGACTCCACTGCCTGGCTCAAAAGCTACTTGGAGAACTGGTCTCAAAGAGTAAAAATTGCAGATGTCCTCTCTGATACCAGGCCTGTTCGGTCAGGTGTCCCCCAGGGATCCATTCTGGGCCCCCTACTATTCAGCTTGTTCCGGAACTCCCTTCCAAATTCTTGCTCTGAAACAATCATCATCTATGCAGATGATGCTGTAATTCTTTCCTCCCACAAGGATCCTAAGCCTCTACAAGAGGACCTTCAGCTTGGCTTCACATCTGTTGAAAATTGGTTCTCAAATCACAATCTGGTCCTCAATAATAAGAAAACAAAGTCTATGATGTTCAGCAGCTCTCATAACAAGCATACGTTGCACCCTCTATCCATCAAAACCATTCATGGAGTCACCCTGGAACAGGTTCAAGCCTTTAAGTACCTTGGCATCACTCTAGACCCTCATCTAACTTACAGTGCCCACATTGACTGTGTAGCCAAAGACTGTGTACTCGCCTTGGCCTTCTCTTCTGGCATAAGCAACATCTTACCCCAGAAGCCTTGACTGTCACTATTCAGAGCTTTGTTGTCTCCATTATTGACTATGGGCTTATCTATGACTCTGCCCCTGCTACCGCTCTTAGACACATAACCACCTCCCTCAATAAGGCCAGGCAACTTCTCACTGGATCCCACCACCTCACACATACGTGCAGCCTCTATGCACAAACTGGATGGCTTCAACTCACCAAGTGGATAAAGTACCTAACCTGCACCATGGCAAAGAAAATAACTAAGGGCCTTGCACCCCCTGGACTGTGTGTACTCCTGCACCCTAGCAATAACCCCCACTCAACTAGGGGGTCTGAATTACAGCTCCTGCAGGTTCCGCATTGTCGAACCTCACAAGGTCAAAGATCTTTTGCATACAGGGCGCCCAGCTGGCTAAATGGTCTAAACAGTTGCATCTACTCCACTCCTACCCTTGGTGCATTTAAATCAAGGCTCTGCCTGTCTCTCACTGCCTCTAGCTCCTGTGACTGCCTTCACTAGCTGACCCCATGAATATTTCCCTAACCTTATGTAGTTATCTCTCCTATTAGCACTTGGTTACCCCTTAGCATGCACTTCCCCATGTTTTGTCTAAGACAATGCCTCTGGCTGCGCTCCTCCTCTATAGTTCTCCACCCCCTCTACTCTTCCTTTCTCTTGTCCTCTATCCTCTCTGCACCTCATTCACTATCTCCTTGTAACCTAGCCTCCAAAACTTGTTTTGTTTCTCACATGCTTTGTAACTCTCTTTAGCTTACACTTTTGTAACCTTGTCCTATGTATTGAATTTGTAATTTGACTTACATGTCTTATGTTTTATATTGTAACCTGATTGTTGAACCTTTGTAAAAGAGCCCTGGCTCAAAGGCATTGTAATCCTAGACCTAATAAATAAAAAAAAAATTAAAAAGTAACTATCTGACCAAGGATCCCTGGATCCTAATCTGGATCCATCACTATCTGACCCTGGATCCTACATCTGACTTTGGTAGGATTTCTAGTAGGATCCAAGGCAGGATACCAGCACTATCTGACAGATAGTGGTAGGATCCACAAAGCACTATTTGAGCAACACTAATTCAAACCCCCTCCTGGCTCCCCCAGGCAAATAGTATGAGAGCTCCTCAGCCACACCAGCAGGCCCATCATTTAAAGCTCCCCCTGGAGGTCCATGGCTGCAGTCCTCCCCATCGCTCACGCACACAGAAAAGCAGCAGCTACACTTTAAGCTGTCCTCCCAACCTTTACCCAGATCACACCACACATGGAAGATCATTTTTAAGCTCCTACCCCCAAACAAGCAGTAGCAGCATTTCAGTTTAAACCCCCTGACAGCTCTCCGAGACAAATAGTATGAGTACCCATCCTTACCACTGCCAGGAGAGGTCGGCTGGTTGGAAGAAATGGTCTGGCAGTCTGAGTCAGCGTGGAGATGCAGCTGGCATGATTTTAGTCTGTGGCAGTCCAGGTCACAAGTTTGCAGGCAGTCCAGGATGGGCGGTAATCCAGTTGAGAGGCAGGCTAAAGAGCTCCAGCTGGTTCAGCAGGTCTGGTGGGTTGGGATCAGCAGGTCTGGCATGGTGTTTGGCAGGTCTGTTCAGGTGAGCAAACACAGAATGTGGCCACAGAAAAGGGGAAAACTCCATGCATCCTGCATCTTCCTTTAAACTTCTTTCCTGATGATGGCACCATTGCTGACTCAAAGCTGATTGGGTGACTAAGCCATTCTTCACTGATTGGTTGCTGAATCCTGCCCACCTATTGGCTGAAAACATCTCCTCTCATTGGTGAGATCCTCCCTCCTCCCAATTGGTTCCTTGCTGAGCTGTTGCTGCGATTGGCCATCTCTGTATCCTACTACCTAGCTTAGAGATGGCCTGACTCCCAAGCTCTGGAAATGTATTTCTCAGTCCTGGGAAGTGGTAATCAGTAGTGTGTGTCATCTGAAAAGGGGGGCAGACAGGGCCAGGTGTTGCGGTGCCAGTATGTATACTGAAAACAATAGGGTTTGCAATTGGAGGCTCTGCAACGTAGTTGGCGGCTCAGTCAACAATGATGGGGGATGCGCTCAGCGATGCATGGGAGAGGTATGGTGTGAGAAGCTGGCAGGGGGCAAGAACAAATTGAGAAAGTCAAGAGGGTGGACAGAGAACAGAATGGGCACTGTTTCTGCCTGCTGTATGCTCTGTCTGGCAATGTAGACTGTTTATTGGTGCATGCTTCAGACCAGCAGTCTGCAGACTTAGTAATCATAACAGTGAAAGTCAAGTCAAGACAAGCACGGGGCCCAGGGCAGCCACACCTACTGCCCGCCCAATGCTGGCCCTGCCTCTGGCAAGCTACATTATCTATTCTTTGACAAGAAAGCAGAGAACTTTTAATAATATGGGTCATGGTTTTAAATTTAGAAACATGGAGACATAGATTTTTCAGCAGAAAAGGACCTAGGTCCATCCAGTCTGCCTCTAGCCCCTTCCTATTTTTATACCAGTTTTGTCAGGGGGGGGCAGAGAGCAGTGGGAGCACTTTGTCTAGAATGGGGTAGGCCAATGGTGGTGTAGGAGTACTGGTAGCATGTTCTGAAGAAAAAGATTGGTGTCCTTGCCTTTCACCCTCTCTAGGATGCAGACTCTCTAGTTTTTGTGCCAGCTGTCTTTTTGAGGTCTTTGATGCAATCCCACAACTCTCAAATACTTCTGTCTTGTTTTCTGAGGTGTGCTGCCAGGTGGCCCATGGAGGCTTCAGTGCTAAACATTTGCTTCCCCTTTTTATTTAAACACTGTGAAAGGGAAATAATGTATTGGGCCATTTTTTAATTGTCCTCTTTGAGTTGTCCAGTCTTCATCAAGAGTGTTGGGAACATATTTCTTATCTTTTGTAGGTCATCCAGTTTCGTACTGTGAATGGTGGTGCCAGGAAGTGTCATCTTGATGGGTCTCGCAGCTGTGCCAGGCCGAGGGAGAAAGCAGGTTGGGGTCGCCGAAAGGCGAGCTGAGATGGAACCTGAAGCCACCGTTCAGGTCAGTGGACTCTGTTCTTCCAAAATGTGTAGAGAAAACAGTTCCTTTATGTTCATTGTAAGGGTTCTGACAGAGTGTGTCAGGGGAGAGAAGAGCTAAGAGATTCAGGCAACCATCTAAGCCATGCCCCCCAGGAGTAAATCACTGTTGGAGGTGTCATCCTTCAGATGAGATGTTTTGCCAAGGTCCCTTTAACATATGTCAGGTGACTGTCCAGGTGGAAGTTAAAGATTATATGGCACCTTTCATAAAAGTAATCGTGTCATCCCTGGGATCTTGGTCAACAGTCCATCTCTCAGAAACCCAGGTTCTAATACAGTACAGCTGTGTGTTTTGCACTAGCGTGCTTAATGGCCCCTGAATATGTACTGTATAAGTAGTCACTTTCTTTGTAAAGAACTTTCAGTGTTTAAGGCAGATGCTGTATGTAACCAAATTCCATTCTACAAAGAATGACGACCCTGAGTCACGATTCCACAGAAAATACAGATGGGCATAATGATACCCATTGGCCACAAGATGGCAGCACTTAACCAGTTATTGTCCTCTGATGCTTCACAGTTTTTAAAGGGCTTCAGTAGTGGTGCCCAAAAGAAGCAGACAGAAAATATAGTTGAGTTTGAAAAGTAGCCATTTGTTGCTTTTTTATTTCTGAAGTATTTTTCCATTTCCCTTTGCTGCTTAGGAAAGTTTCTACCTTGCAATGCTAGGTGTGATTTATGGAACAGTATGTTGCCTAGAGACTGGCATATCGGGTTCTATTCCCGTTTATATTTATTTTATTTATTTGTATTTTGGATGACACCTTTGAGCTGAGGGCTCTTTTACAAAAGTTCCACGTCAAAGCAATAAGGACAATAAGGTACAAAACATAGCATGATCATTACCGTGGAACTTACACACAAAATCTCGGCCCCTGATTGGGCTCGCCTCTGCTGCCGAAGTGGCCGTGGTTCAGGAAGCTAGCCGCCCACCCTCACCACCTCCACCAGCCACCCTAGGAGCTCCAGAAGCCAGGTAAGATCGCAGACCTGACCGGGACAGCACTGTGAAGCTTCCATTGGCTAGTGCAGTTTGCTGCTGCCTCCAATTGGACTTGGCCTTTACGCCTTTTCCTGTGATTGGTCCGGCTTCCAAATGCTGATTCTGGGCTTCAGTGCCCATTGAAACTCATTGTAAAGTGCCAAAATTTTAGCTCAGTTTTGTTTTCTCTCCTTAGTCCTGTTTTTTTAGCTTAATTTACTGCCTGCTGTAACCTGCATTGCTATCTGTACTTAATCATGAAAAGTACCTGTTAATCCTACTAATTTTGTTTGCCCTGCATGCTTATTCCTAAGCTTTTGCGTCATTCTGCTTTCTATCACTGCATCTTCTGTCCTACTGTCTATCTATTGTGGCCCCTGTCTAACGCTCTTTGGTAATCGCCGCTGTCTCTACCCTCCCCCTGAGGCACCAGGGCAGGTAAATAGTGCGGTTTGCTGCCACCTCCAATTGGACTTGGCCTTTATGCCTTTGCCTGTGATTGGTCCAGCTTCCAAATGCTGATTCTGGGCTTTAGTACCCATTGAAACTCATTGGAAAGCACCAACATTTTATGCCTACCCCCCACCACCTCCACCCTTAATTAAATAGTTCATTAGCTCCTCCCCTTTCCCCAGCCACCTCCCTACCCCATTCTCTATTGGTCCCTCCTTAAACACCTCCCCCCACTGACCCCCCTCCCTATCTCTCTCTCTCTCCCTCTCCCTGCGACTCGTTCCAATATTTTCCTTCTTTCATGTGTGCTCCCCTGCTGCCAACCTTGCTTTACCAACCATGGCTGTTGGTTGACTCTAACTACTCTACACTATGTTTGCTTGACTCCTAATTCTCTCATTACTACTCTCACTCTTCTACCTCCCTGGGGCCTGCTACCCTTCCCCCCTATCCAATTACCATTTCGACTTCATCCACTACCCCACAGGCACCCTTTCCTTTTTTCCACCCCACACCCCTGCACCCACCACATACTCTAAATGGCACCTTTCAGGAACTTCTGCTCATGGTCCCTGGGCTCTCCCACCTCTGCTCCCTATTTTAGAATTGATAACGTCACTCTGGGAACAGCACCAACAGCCCACTTGCCTAGCAACACTGAGCGGTCTCGAAAACTTTCCCTCAGGGCCTTACGAGTGTCTTCCCTGAAGCTTCTACTCCTTCTGCTACTACTGTCAGGGAATATTCACCCTAACTCTGGCCCCCTAACCATTGGGTCAGCCAAGAAGGTGAAACACACTAGAGTTCTGTCCTTTGCGACCCTAAACATTTGCAGTCTCCTTCCCAAGCTTGATGCCCTGCAAGTGTTCACCAACCAGCATAAACCTGACGTCATCACAGTTGTCAAAACCTGGCTCACACCCAAAGTTCCTAACTTTGCAATTTCCCTACCTGGCTACACTGTCTTCATGCTGGATCAGCAGGCTAAAACAGGAGTGGGCTGTGCACTACACCTCAAAGACTCCCTCCTGGGCAACCCCCTCAGACTCATCTGCACAGATCCTCCCGATTCATATCATCCTTGGAGCCCATGGCAAAGTACTCACAATTGCTGCAGTCTACATCCCTCCTAAGGACCAAGTGAAAGGCCTCAACTCTGTCCTGGAATTCACCTGATTGCAGCCACCTGGCTCCAAGTTAATCATGCTTGGCGATTTTAACATAAACTGGCTTGCCCCGATCCTGGAGGCCTCAAGGACGCCATCTCCTCTGTTCATCTTACACAACTGATAGTCTCCCCGACCAGATACAACTACAGAACTGGTACCAGCTCCCTACTGAACTGGGTTCTATCCAGCCACCCCACCCAAATCTCCAATATCTCGATCCTTCCAGATTCTCTTAGTGATCACTCTCCTATTACCTGTGCATGGTCTAACAAATTCCACAGACCTCCACCATCAGTCATCACCAGTAGAATCCTTCCCCGTGGGAACCTGAATCTCCTTAAATCCCATCTTAGAAACCTGTACTGGTTGCCAATCTTCAATGCAAAGGATGTCAATACAGCCTTGGACTCCTTCATCTCCATCTTCAACGAAGCCTGCGACACCTATATCCCCTTCAAAAAGTGAAAAGTTAAGACCCTTTGTAATCCCTGGCTTACCGCCAACCTAATAGAGCAGCTAAAATTGAGGGACTGCCTCTGGCAATTGGCCCGTGACTCTGGATCGCCAACTGCCATCCAGAGCTAAAAACGCGCGTGGAATGACTGCACTAAGACTATTAAACTGCACAAAAGCACCTATTGCTACAGGGAAGCCCTCACTAACACATGGGGAAATGGTAGAGCTTTCTGGAACAACATTAAGGAAGTGACTGGTAAACAGCCAAAAACATCCCCAAATATGCTCAACATTGACGGAACTATTACACTTGACCCCACGAATATCGCTAATACCTTTAATACCGCTTTCACTGACCTCAGCTTTGTTCTTCCCCTGATTTCTTCACTGAATCTGACACCTCTGCAGACCCTTCCAGTGCCTCTCACTCCACTTCCTACCCCCCTTCTATTTCAAAGCAGTCAAACAGCATGAAGCTCGCAAGTACATTAGCAAGGCCATCACCAATACACGAAATAGCGGGGTCTCATTGGATCTAAAATTGCTGTCCCTTACTCTGGACAAAGTCATCAGACCACTCACCAAGATCTTTAACCTCTCCCTCTGCCTTGGCCAGTTCCCCGACAGATGGAAATCCACTATCGTCCCCCCAGTACACAAGAACGGCGACAAGACATTCCATGGAAGCTACTGACCAATCTCCATACTACCTCCCCTCTCAAAGGCACTCAAACACATTGTTGCTGACCAACTCACCGACTACCTGGACAACCACAATATCTTATGTTCTCAGCAACATGGCTTCAGAAAAGGACACAGCACCACATCTGCCCTCTTGGAATTTACCGCACCCATTTGGCCGCCTTGCCAGGGCAGTCTTCATCGATTTAACCAAGGCTTTTGATACAGTCCACCACAAACTGCTTCAGAACCAGCTCTCAATTGCTGGGCTCTTCCCCGACTCTACGGCCTGGTTCCAAAGCTACCTGTTAAACAGATTGCAACCAGTAAAGATTGCTGGTATTCTCTCTAATGCTACTGTATGTCAGTCCACTCTGGAGTTCCCCAGGGCTCTATACTGGGACCATTCCTATTTTAACTTTTCCTGAATAATCTCCCTAAATCCTGTCCAGAACAAATTATACTCTATGCAGATGATGCCATAATTCTGTCCTCCCATAAGGACCCACACTCCCTGCAAAATAATCTCCAACTTGGTTTTGCATCAGTGGAGACTTATTCTCAACTATAAAAAAAACTAAGGCCATGCTTTTCTGTAACTCTCACAGAAAACACAAGTCGCCCCCTCCAATCATATCAAACCAACATGGGTCAACCATCAAACAGGTTCTAATCTTCAAATACTTGGAGATCACTCTTGACAGTAACCTGTCTTATGGGACCCATATTGACAATGCTGCAAAGGCTGCCAACATGCGTCTTGGCCTTCTCTACAGGCACAGGTCTAGCTTAACCCCTGCTGCCTCACACATTGCAGTTCAAAGCTCAGTTGTCTCCATCATTGACTATGACCTCATCATTTATGGACTGGCCACTTCAATGGTCCTCAGACATATCTGTACTTCGCTCAACAAAGCCTGTCGCCTTATTACTGGGTCCCACCATCTAACCCACACATGCGACCTCTATGCCCAAACTGCCTGGCTGCAACTATCCAATTGAATAAAATATCAAACCTGCACTATGGCTAAGAAGATCACTATGGGCCTGCCCCCGGGTTACTGTCTCTCCTCAGCCCAAATAGTAACCCCCGCCACACTGGGGGCTCAGAATCACATCACCTGTTGGTTCCACTCAGTAGAACCTCCCTGGGTCAATGATCATTTGCCTACCATACTCCTTGCTGGTGGAATAGCCTCAACACTGAGATCTCCTCCACTCCCAAGCTAGGCCCATTCAAATTAAGGCTCGGCTCCACCTCACTGCCACCAGCACCTGCCACTGCCATACCTAGCCGGCCCTTGCAGCTATTTACCGCAGTTCTAGCCACTTTGTACCACTCTTGCACTTCTCTCCTCTTTCATTACCTTCCCTCTCCCCTATCCCCCTTCCCCGCCACCCTGCCTCACTACATGTACTTCTCTTTTAGTTGACAACTGCCTCTGGCAAGCTCTCACCCCCTTTCAGCATCCCCCTCTGCTCTGTGACCCCCAGTGCCTCTACCCATACTATTCCTATATGTATTCTTTGTTATATTTGCAACTTTATGTTAAATCTGTTTTATCTTCTCTAAACTTGCACTTGCTTTATTGTATATTGCATTTGCTCCACTGTGTACTACTGTATTGTCTAGTCTCTGATGTGGAACTTTTGTAAAAGAGCCTCGACTTAAAGGTACTTGTAATCCTAGACTTAAATAAATAAATGAAAAGAAAAGTAAGGTTACAATAACAGCAGCCAAAGGCATTGTCAAGGAATTGTGTTGCGAGTTAATTATATATGTAACCCCCCTGCAAATGGGGGTTCCCAAAAGACTTCCCGGAGCTTGCTTGAATGCTCCGAGCCTGAATGGTATTTGGCGTTTAAGCCATTTATCAGTGAGTGTTTTTAGAACCTCTGGTACTGTCTCTTTAAGAGCTGTCTGCTTGCAGACATAATTAGTTTGTATGGGGGCACTGTGTGTTTCTCTGCTTGAGTCCCACTCGAGCTGCTGCCAATTCACTCCATTTTTGCAGTCACTAGTAGTGCAAAGGGAACCTATGTGAAAGATGGAACTGTTTGCCAGAAATCATTTAGAGTAATAATGAAAATACAGTTTGTCTAACCTGCTTTTCTATGCAATCAGAACTGTGTTTGCCTAGTTCCCCATTCTAGTTTTGAACTGCTGAACTGGACCAATCAGTGTGGGTTAAGGAAGCTCTAAAATGGTGCCTGTGGATGAATCAGAATGTGGATTCGTAATCTGAGCCAGCCACAAGAGGATTGTATGGGCAGTGACTCTGGGAAATGTAGTTTGGATTTCGGTGCCTTTTTGGACCAACAGGGGGAGTCTATTGTGAGTGACAGCCAATCCAGCCAAGAACTGGGAGGAACTCAAAGGAAGTGCCCAGTTTTGTCTACTGGAGTTTCAGTTTAGCTCTGGCAGTGAAGAGGGAAGGATCCCTGTGCTCCTTCGGTGCGCAGTTTTAGTCGGGAAACGCGTGTAAGGCCCCAAGTTTCGGTCTGCAGGTTGTGCAACTGCTTGTTCAGACTGAATCCGACCTGTGAAGAGAATCAAGGAGATCTGAAGAGTAGAAACCAGTCTCACCCTGTAGAAGACTGGAGAAATTGCTGAATCGCGCTTGGTCTGTCAGGAACTGAATCTGCTGTGTGTTCTCCCGGGTATTGTGCAGTAATTGCGATCGGGATAGAGAAGCAGCCTGCCTGGTATAGTACTTTCTTTTTCCATATAAATGTGTGTAGTGCTTGTGGGGACTCGCGTTTCACATCCCCTGTACAGTGAATTTAGTGCATGAAGCTGCAAGTAAACCCCAGCTTAATCCAGACTACATCCATTTGCTCTGAACTGCCGTGGGGTCCAGTCACAAGGACCTTGTCCACATGGTCTGCTCCTCCTGACAATCCAGGACAACCTGCCTTCCATTCAGTTTCAGCATTGAATTTGTGAGTACAAATCAGGGTAGCTCCCTGCCATCATCTAACTGCAAGTGTTCCATCTGATTAGTTTTCCTTTCTTTCTCCACGAACTGAGCCTACCGGCTCCGGATTACAATTTGGGTATTGTGCATGCATTTTCCATCTTCAGGGCCCCAACCAGCTGCATCAAATAGGCTAGCCTCTTATTTCCTGGGTACCCAGTAAGAATGACATTTGGGACATTTGGGATTCTGAAATATGTGCACAGTACTGTGATTATTAATGCGTTTAAACTAATTAACCTGATTTCCCCCTGTCCTTGTTATATCCCTCTAAATAAATCAGATCTGTTTGTTTCAGCAAAGTTACACTGCCTGAGGTATTCGTTTATGTTAACTTATTGTACTGTGATTTTTGCACTGTATCATCGTGTTTTACAGGGAGTCCCCAGAGTCAAGCTGATTGAACCAATCCTAGGGGTAAGTGTATATTGCAAGGGTACTGTGATTGATTTGTGTGGGCCACTAGTGGGAAGAAAAGGGGGTTGCAGTGACCCAGAGGGCTGTAACCAAGTCATATCAGACTGTCTTAACCCCGACCTCTGGGTGGAGGCACCCGCCATCGGATCCAGGCCCCTCAACCTGTTAGTGGCAAATCAGGCAGGGGTAATAGCCCTTGGGATAGCACCTCCTGGGGGTTACATTTTGGAGGCACCACTGGAATTAGTGTTCTTTAGTGGCCACATTTACGAATTACTGTTAAAAAATAAATGGATACCCCAACAGAAGTGGCTGTACACCAGCTGGTGAAGTGGTGTACTGGGGAGGAGATTGACCCCAAAATGCTATACTTATCTTGGATATCCCGGTACCAGTAATGGACACTGTAGAGGAGTACTTTACTAGGTTGAGTGTTTACGGAGACTCTGCTGAGGGGCTACAGGCTGATCTGCTCACCCAAACTTTCATGGCCTCTAATAGAGTGTAAGGACCCTGTAGACAGTTCTAAAGTGCCACATACTGTTACCCCCTGGGAAACCCTCACTGTCTGGAGAGTGATAACCAAAGACAGTAAAGACCCCAAGGAGAATGAGCCTCCCCCATTATCTGAAACTTTTGAGGAGAAATTTGCTAAATTGTTGTTGGGGGAAGGGAAAACTGTGGAGGATTTAAAGAAACTATTATTGCCACCTGAGAAGGTTCCTCCATCAACACCCTCTTCCTCTCCAGCACCCGTTATTGCCCTCCTTCTGTGCCTGTGCAAGCCCCCTTGTCTGTACCTGCCAATAGTCACAACTCTTACTGCAGGTTGAGAATTTTCTCTGGCAGCATCCCCACCCCACAAGGGGAGGATGATTGGGAGACCTGGATAGACTGTGTTGCCCCTTTGGTATTTGAGTGGCAGTGTGCAGAGGCTGAGAAATGAAAAAGAATCCTAGAGAGCTTGAGAGGTCCCACTGTGGAAGCCATTTTTATTTATTTATTTATTTAGTTTTTGTTGACCGGGTAAGTGCACTAGACAAATCCTGCCTATTTTCAGGCATGACCCGGGGGAGGGGGATACAGATGAATGCCAACTGACCTTGAACCAGATTAAGCTGTTAGTGGTATTTTTAGTGAATGAGGGAAATTTGGCAAGGACACCGGGGAAATTCCCCTACTCTTTTCAATAAGTGCCATGGGATCTTTAACATCCACCTGAACTACCACCAATCCAGGCAGATGGGACCTCGGTTTAACGTCTCATCCGAAAGACGAAAAAGTCTTTGAGGTCCACAAACCCTGAAGCATCTGCCCAAAAGCACCTAACTGCACTTGAATGCAATTTTTTGGAGTATTGAGTCAGGGGAGATCTTGATGTGGAAGTTTCAAGGAACAAAACAATGGCCAGGGGAAAGTTTATCTGCATATGTTACTCGTCTGGAAGGAGCACTACAGAGGGCCTACCGGAAAGGGGGGTTGGCCGCCAGTGACTTAAACCATGTGAGGTTGGAGCACATATTGCAACATGCAAAGCATTCAAAATTGCAGCTCCTTCAGTTGAGGCTTCATGACAGGAGAGGTAACCCACCGGATCATTGTGATTTGATGAAAGAAATCCAGGAAGTTGAGGAGGATACATAGATACATAGATACATAGATACATAGATACATAGACAGTGTCGGCAGATAAGGGCCTATGGCCCACCCAGTCTGCCCATTTGAGCTTGTAAGTTCAGTTTGTTTTCCTAGAAGTCTGTTTCCCCTTACCCCTGACCTCTAGAATTCCTTTATGTCTATCCCATGCATTCTTAAATCCCGTGATTGTTTCAGCCCCCACCACTTCCTCTGGCAGGGTGTTCCACTTGTCCACCACCCGTTCTGTGAAGAAATTCTTTCTCATGTTTCCTCTGAATCATCCTCCTCCAACTTCATCCCATGCCCTCTAGTCCTGGAACATCTTTTTCGCTTAAAATAGTGTTTCCTGCACCCTGTTCCTCCCTGTAAGATACTTGTATGTCTCCTCATATCCCTCTCTCCCTCCTCTCCTCCAGGGAGTACATGTTCAGTTCCTTCAACCTGTCTTCATAGGACTTGTGATGCAATCCATGCACCATCTTTGTTGCCCTCCTCTGAACCTTCTCTACCCTGTCTATGTCCTTACGTAGGTATGGTCTCCAGAACTGTACACTG
The DNA here is from genome assembly GCA_016271365.2 of Neoceratodus forsteri. Classification (NCBI taxonomy): domain Eukaryota; kingdom Metazoa; phylum Chordata; order Ceratodontiformes; family Ceratodontidae; genus Neoceratodus; species Neoceratodus forsteri. Next base: position 226,523,719 of record CM057449.1, on the reverse strand, counting down.
TACTCCAGGTGGGGCCTCACTAGTGTCTTGTATAGCGGAATTATGACCTCCTTTTCCTGCTGGTGATGCCCCTGCCTATACATCCTAGCATCCTATTTGCTTTACCTGCTGCCTTGTCACACTGTTTCCCTACCTTGAGGTCATCAGAGATGATAACCCCAAGATCCCTTTCCTGCTTGGTGCATGCTATATCCTCACCCCCAACTGATATATTGTGCCAGGGTTTTGTGCCCCATATGCATTATCTTGCACTTCTTTGCACTGAATTTCAACTGCCAAACCCTGACCATTCTTCAAGTTTCTGCAGGTCGCTTCTCATTCTGTCTACACCCTCTGGTGTGTCTACTCTATTACAGAGCTTTGTGTCATCAGCAAACAGTGAAATTCTGCCTTCTAGATCCTCGTAATGTCACTGATGAAGATGTTGAATAGGACCGGTCCCAGCACTGATCCCTGTGGTTCCCCACTGGTCACTCTTCCTCTGTGGAGGACAGCCATTTACCACCACCTCTGTGTCCTGCCACCCAGCCAGTTACCTACCCACCACACTACTGTCCTGCCCACACCCATATTCCCCAGTTTGTGTAATAGTCTTCTATGTGGCACAGTGTCAAAGGCCTTGCTGAAGTCCAGATAGGCCATGTCCACTGCCCTCCCTGATCCACCTCCCTAGTCACCCAGTCAAAAATTCAACGAGGTTGGTCTGACATGACCTCCCCTGGTGAAACCATGCTGCCTTGGGTCCTGTAGTCCATTGACAACCAGATGTTCCACCAATCTCTCCTTCAGTAGTGCTTCCATGATCTTCCCACTACCGAGGGTGAGACTGACTGGTCTGTAGTTCCCTGCTTCCTCTTGTTCCCACTTTTGTATAAGGGGACTACATCTGCTGTCCTCCAGTCTTTGGGTACCTCCCTGTTTCCAGTGATTGGCTAAACAGGATAGCCAGAGGTTCAGCCACCACCTCTCTAGTTCTTTAAGGACCCAGGGTGCACCCTGCCTGGCCCCATTGCTTTATCAACTCTTATTACTTCCAGTTCCTTCAGGACCCTTTCTCATGTAAAGGGACTTGTGTCCATTTCTGCACCATTCTCACCCCTTGTACTCCCTTCAGACCCATTACCCCCTCTTCCTCATTAAAGACTGAGCAGAAATACCTGTTCAACATGTCAGCTTTACTGTTGTCATCCTCCTGGCTCCCATCCTGCCCTTCAGTCTCACTATCCTCTCCTTTGTCTTTCTTTTTCACTTATGTACCTGTAAAGGTTTTGTCCCTTTACCCACTGATTTTGCTAATGTGTTCTTCGTCTGAGCTTCCCTTATATTCCACCTCCTTGTTTTATCATTCTCTATCCTTCTGCTTGTCTTTTGCCTGAATGCAATCTTTCTTCTATTTAAACCTAATGGTCTCTTCTTTCTCTTGTATATATAATTCTGTTTTCTTACCATTTAAATACTGCCCACTGTTCCTCAACCCCGATTCGGCCCATTCCTTAATGCCTCTTTCAAGTATCTTCCCATTTTCCCAAAGTCTGCCCCCTAAAATCCAGGATACGTGTTTTTGTGTGGTTTGGTTCTGCTTCTTTCTGTGATTTCAAACCACAATGACTGGTGGTCACTGTTACCCAGGTGCTCCCCACTGTTCCCCCATCACACTGTCCCTGTTTGTGAGCACAAGGTCCAGTATTGCCTTCTGCCGAGTTGGTTCCATGACCAGTTGCTTGAGGAAGGCACCCTGAAGGAGTCTAGGATAAATCTGCTCCTAGTTGATACTGCTGCTGGGATGCTCCAGTCCACGTCTGGAATATTGAAGTCTCCAACCAGTACTACCTCACCTCTTGTCTGCCATCCCTTGGATGGCTAGCATCAACTCCCTATCTGTTTCTTCCTCCTGGGCTGGTGGTCTATAGACCACACCTGTGCGGATGGCTGTCCCATTTTTCCTTTCAAGCAATCCCACAGTATCTCCCCCATTTTGTTCCTCCTGGATCTCTGTGGCCCTTATGTCATTTTTCACATACAGTGCCACTCCTCCTCCCTTCCTGCCTGCTCTGTCTCTTCTGAATATGAGGAGGAGGATTTCTCAGAGTCCCGCATAGTTGTAGCTGCTACAACCTCTGCTCCAAGGGCGGGGTCGAGCTGCTGATGGCCAGGATCACAGAAACCATGATGAAAAGTCAGGGATTAAGTGCCTGCCAAACAGGGATGGTTGTAAACACCTCGCACTGGGAAGAGTTGCTGAGGGAGATTAGGAAAGTAACAGACAGTCTCATCATGAAGGATACTCCTATGAGCACGGGCACTGACACTTGCCCGACTGCTTCTGCTATGGGGGTGGGGGTACCCATCCAGGCACCTCATGTTGACCACAGTTCGAAACTTGATGCATTGACTATGGAAGTGAGGGAACTGAAGAGATGTCTCCAAATGTCCAACCCACTGCCGGCTGAGGTGGCACCAAGGTTTTCTATCGATAGTACCAATTCATAGCCCCACAGTGATGCCTCAGTCACCCCAAACTTCCAGCAAACATATTTTGCCATAATTTGTGGGAAGGATGGGCACATGAAGAGGGAATGCCAGTCTCAGAAAGACTTAGAGAGAGTGGTGAGCCGGCTACAAGGAGAACTTGGAGAACAAGTCAGTGGTTAAGAGGTGTACGAAATGGTCCCAGTGAGGGTCCCAAAAATGCTAACTCACTTCCCTCTGTGGCAAGGTCAGTTGCCCAGGCCCCCGCTTCCGCCTCTCCAGACTGGTCCAGAATAGTGGGTTCCTCCATGGAGACCTCTGTAAAAGTGAATGGAGTGTCTACAAGAGCTGTATTAGACAGTGGCTCCCAAGTGACAATTATGCTCCAGGATTGGTATCAGAAGCATTTGTCAGACGCACCCTTACAACCATTAGAAGGACTGCATGTATGGGGGTTAAGTGAGAAGGCCTATCCCTACTCCGGGTATATCCGAGTTTGGCTGTCTTTCCCCACCTCTGTGGTTGGAATGGCAGAGCAAGTAGAGACTCTGGCCTTAGTGGGTCCCCCTACTGGACTGTATGATGGGGTTCCTTTACTAATTGGGACTAATGCACATATGTTTGGACGGCTGGGTACAGTTGTGTTATGAAAAACAGGGGTCAAGGACTAGTAGAGCTTTAAGAATTCCAGTCTTGATCAAGAAGGCCTATGAGGCACAGAGAGATGCTGACAAAGTGGAACCAGAGAAACCCGTTGGAGTTGTCTGGAAAAAGGATCCTGAGTCTCTGATCCTGGTGCCAAATGCCCAGTGTACCCTCCAGGGGGAAGTCAGTATCAGAAAGGATGTCAAGAATAAAATATTAATGTTGGATGCACCTGGCGATGGAAAATTGCCGGAGGGACTGCTGGTCAAGCCTAGTATTTTGCCTGCTAGAGCCCATGCTTATGCCAGAAGGGTACTGGTTCAAGTTCATCATGTGTCTGACAGAGAGATTTGAGTAAATAGAGGTTGCACCCTGGCTAATGTGCATTGTGCAGACACTGCAGTGCTACCCAGCAGCAAGAGTTCAGGGAAGAATGACAGAGTAATGCCTGACTTGTTTGATTTTGGTGACTCCCCGTTGCCAGCTGAATGGAAAGTGAGGATCAGTGAGAAGCTTGCCCAGAGAGACCAGGTGTTTTCTTTAAAGGATTGGGATGTAGGATGCAAGCAGGGAGCTGAGCACCATATCTGGCTGCATGACGAAAGACCATTTCGTGAGAGGTCTCGACGCCTGGCACCTGCTGACATAGATGATGTGAGATGGCATCTGCAAGAGATGTTAGCTGTTGGTGTAATACAAGAATCCAGAAGCCCCTATGCTTCCCCCATTGTGGTGGTGAGGAAAAAGAATGGGACAGTTAGGATGTGCGTGGATTATCGCACCTTAAACCGGCAGACTATCCCTGATCAGTACACAATGCCCCGCATTCAGGATGCTTTGGACTGCTTAAATGGGAGCAAGTGGTTCTCTGTGCTGGATCTCCGCAGTGGGTACTACCAGATCCCGATGGCCCCAGAGGACCATGAGAAGACAGCCTTTATCTGTCCGCTTGGCTTCTATGAATTCATGAGGATGCCTCAAGGGATTTCAGGCACCCCAGCCACTTTTCAATGATTGATGGAGCGTGCAGTGGGGGACATGAACTTACTAGAGTGCCTGGTATACCTAGATGATGTTATTGTGTTTGGCAGCTCACTGGAGGAACATGAGAGCCGATTATTTAAGGTATTGGACTGACTGGAAGACTTTGGCCTTAAACTGTCCATTGATAAGTGTCAATTCTTTCAAACATCAGTAAAGTATGTGGGACACATAGTATCCACCGAGGAATAGAGACTGACCCAAGTAAAGTTGAGGCTTTGACTACCTGGCTACAAGCCAAAAATCTAAAAGAACTGTAAAGATTCCTGGGATTCTGTGGTTATTATCGGCGTTTCATTAAGGACTATTCAAGAGTGATCCACCCTTTACTTAACCTTACTCAAGGGTATCCCCCAACCCACAAAAAATACAAAAAGTCAGCGTCCCTCAAGACTGAAAGAGTGTATTTTCGTCCAAGTGAAGTATTTAGGGCCTGCTGGACTCCTGATTGTGAGACTGCTTTTCATGAGATCATATATCAACTTACCCATGCCCCACTGCTGGCCTATGCCGATCCAAGAAAACCTTATGTCCTGCACACTGATGCTAGCTTGCAAGGGTTGGTGGCTGTGTTGTACCAAGAGCACGAGAATGCCCTGAGACCAGTGGCCTTTGCCAGTAGAAGCCTGACCCCATCTGAAAAGAACTATCCTGTACATAAGTTAGAGTTCCTAGCTTTGAAGTGGGCTATTGTTGACCAATTCCATGAGTACTTGTATGGGGCTAAAATACTAGTAAAAACTGACAATAATCCTTTGACCTATGTGCAGAACTCAGCTAAGTTGGATGCCACTGGCCATAGGTGGCTTTCTGCATTATCTACATACGTCTATGCTGTTGAATACCGAGCAGGCCTGAACTACATAGATGCTGATGCTCTCTCCCAGAGGCCTGTTCCCCAGAATGATTGGGTCAGATTGTCAGAACCTGATATTCGGGCACTCTGCCAGAAGTTTGACAGGGAGGAACAAATGTCCACGGATGCAGTGGACTGCATGGTGGATTGCTTGGGACCCTCTGAGAATTGCATACCTGCTGCTTATTGCCACTTTTCTGCAATAGACATTGATGCACTGCCTCAGCTGGACAATGACAGTATTCGGCTGGCTCAGTCCCACGATCCCATGATCAAATCAGCTTTAGACACCCTCTATGCAGGAAAAGATGTGTCCAAATTACGCTCCACTGATTTGAGAACTGCATTGTTATACAAAGAAGGTCCTAAGTTGAAACTGATCAATAAACTGTTACACAGAGAAACAGTAGACAGAGGGGGACAAGTAGACAACAACTAGTGCTGCCCACTGCCTTTCGAGACTCAGTACTGAGGTCCTTGCACAACCACATGGGGCACCTTGTATAGACAGAACACTTGACTTGGTGAGATCCAGATTCTATTGGCCTAAGATGGGGGCTGATGTGGAACAACACATTCGAACTTGTAGTCGCTGTTTACAGAGGAAGCTTTGCCCCAGAGGGCTGCCTCCCCTTGTTAACATCACCACCAGTGCACCCATGGAGCTGGTCTGTATTGATCTTCTGAGTTTGGAGTCAGATCAAAGAAATATCAGTAATGTGCTGGTGGTCACTGACCATTTTACGAGATATGCCCAAGCTTTCCCCACCAAAGAGCAGAAAGCATCCACTGTGGCCAAAGTACTTGTAGAAAACTTTTTTGTTCACTATGGGGCTCCACAAAGAATCCATTCTGATCAAGAGAGAGACTTTGAGAGTCGTCTGATCAAAGAGATGCTTTCTCTGTGGGGAGTGCAAAAGTCCAGAACCACTCCTTACCACCCCCAGGGGGACCCACAGCCTGAACATTTCAATTGCACTTTGCTAGATATGCTAGGCACCCTACACCCAAAGAACAAGCCTAGATGGAGCCAACAAATTAGCACCCTGGTACATGCTTATAACTGCACCAAAAGTGATGCCATTGGGTTCTCTCCCTACCGCCTGATGTTTGGAAGAGAAGCTTGACTGCCAGTAGATGTGTGTTTTGGGGTCTCTCCTGATGGGGTTCAAGCTGACAACTATTTACAGTATGTACAAAAGTTAAAGGATCCCAGCTAACTCATGCGTGCTGTACTGGCTCAAACCATGGCTGCCAAACGAAATCTGGCCAACAAAGAAAGGTATGTGATAAAAGGTGAAAGCACAGGAACTCCAGGAGAGAGATCGGGTATTGGTAAGAAATCTGGGACTGCATGGCAAACACAAGATTGCTGATAGATGGCACCATCTCCCTCACATTGTAGTGGGCAAACTAGATGATCTGCCAGTGTACAAAGTAGGGCCTGAGAATAATTCAAAATATGTAAAAACAATCCATAGAAATCATTTACCACCCACTGGACAAATCTTGATTGAGTCTGAGCCCCCAGAAGATGCCCCCTCTGGACCAGTGACTAGAGCTACTGCTAAGAAAAGATCAAGGAAGTCTGCACCTACAGAAGGTGAGTTAAAGTGTTCCCCTCCACAAGTCCCAGTTGAGCATGACTGTCAGTCCATATCAGAAGAAAGTGAGTGTGACTTTGAATACTACCCTTCTTACGAACTGAGTCAATTGTTTCGGGGCAATTCCCTAGTCAATACTGGAGACGAAGCTGGGCCTTCTGGACTGTTTAAGCCCCCAGCTTCGTCCCTGGAGCCAATGCTCCCAGAACGTGAAGTGCAAAGCATCAAGTCAGATGAAATGGAATCATTGTGTATGGTTGAACTGTTTGAGCTTTCAGGGGAGGAAAATGATGGACTGGGACAGACTGGTGATACACCAGAACAAGAAGAGTATTTTGAGTGCCCTGACGGTCCACTGCCAGTGTCCGAAAGCTCTCCATGTGAGCCAAATGTTGTGGACTCAGACTGTAACTCCTGGAGCTGAAAGTGCCCCAAGTTCTAGCCTCTCTATCCCCATAGAGACTCCCCTGACAAGTGAGGACAATGCTGAAAATGAGGCTCAGAGTGCAGACACTGTAACAGTTCCCCCTAGAAAGACTGGTCGAGCTGTAAAGCCTGTGGTGCACCTCAGTTATGATTCCCTTGGGAGGCCTGTGGACTTGCCTCTCAAAGTTGTCCATAAAGGAGTGCATGTGTCCCCGAGCTCATTGCCCAAACTGAGTGTCAGTGCTAACTCCAAGTTACTTGTGTTGCCCTCTAGGTATGGTGCCCTTGTCCCATCCAGCCCCAAGGTAACTGATAGGGAAGGGCCCCCTCTCTTCAGGTTTCATGTACAAGAGGTAATAACCTGATTTATGGTACAATGTGTGTGTAATACTGTGTAAATAGTGACGTACTGCAACGTTTCAGAAATGTGTTTCTGGTAAAGTGATATATTGACCGATGATTACACGTGTGAGCATAATGCAAATGTATATGGTTGCAATTGAAACTTATGAGGGTACTTGCTTGATGCGGACGTCCAGCTTTCCCAGGCCAGGAAGGGTGTAACCCCCCTGCAAATGGGGCTTCCCAAAAGACTTCCCGGAGCTTGCTTGAATGCTCTGAGCCTGAATGGTGTTTGGGTTTAAGCCATTTATCTGTGAGTGTTTTTAGAGCCTCTGGTACTGTCTCTTTAAGAGCTGTCTGCTTGCAGACATAATTAGTTTGTATGGGGGGCACTGTGTGTTTCTCTGCTTGAGTCCCACTCGAGCTGCTGCCAATTCACTCCGTTCTTGCAGTCACTTGGAGTGCAAAGGGAACCTATCTGAAAGATGGAACTGTTTGCCAGAAATCATTTAGGGTAATAATGAAAATACAGTTTGTCTAACCTGCTTTTCTTTGCAGTCAGAACTGTGTTTGCCTAGTTCCCCATTCTAGTTTTGAACTGCTGAACTGGACCAATCAGTGTGGGTTAAGGAAGCTCTAAAATGGTGCCTGTGGACGAATCAGAACTTGGACTCGTAATTTGAGCCAGCCACAAGTGGATTGTATGGGCAGTGACTCTGGAAAATGTAGTTTGGACTTCAGCACCTTTTTGGACCAACAGGGGGAGTCTATTGTGAGTTACAGCCAATCCAGCCAAGAACTGGGAGGAACTCAAAGGAAGTGCCCGGTTTTGTCTACTGGAGTTTCAGTTTAGCTCTGGCAGTGAAGAGGGAAGGATGCCTGTGCTCCTTCAGTGCGCAGTTTTAGTCGGGAAACGCGTGTAAGGCCCCACGTTTCGGTCTGCAGCTTGTGCAACTGCTTGTTCAGACTGAATCCAACCTGTGAAGAGAATCAAGGAGATCTGAAGAGTAGAAACCAGTCTCACCCTGTAGAAGACTGGATAAATTGCTGAATCGCGTTCGGTCTGTCAGGAACTGAATCTGCTGTGTGTTCTCCCGGGTATTGTGCAGTAATTGCGATCGGGATAGAGAAGCAGCCTGCCTGGTATAGTACTTTCTTTTTCCATATAAATGTGTGTAGTGCTTGTGAGGACTCGCGTTTCAAATCCCCTGTACAGTGAATTGAGTGCATGAAGCTGCGAGTAAACCCCAGCTTAATCCAGACTACATCCATTTGCTCTGAACTGCCATGGGGTCCAGTCACAAGGCCCTTGTCCACATGGTCTGCTCCTCCTGGCAATCCAGGACAACCTGCCTTCCATTCAGTTTCAGCATTGAATTTGTGAGTACAAATCAGGGTAGCTCCCTGCCATCATCTAATTGCAAGTGTTCCATCTGATTACTTTTCCTTTCTTTCTCCACAAACTGAGCCTACCGGCTCCGGATTACAACTTGGGTATTGTGCATGCATTTTCCATCTTCAGGGCCCCAACCAGCTGCATCAAATAGGCTTGCCTCTTATTGCCTGGGTACCCAGTAAGAGTGACATTTGGACATTTGGGATTCTGAAATATGTGCACAGTACTGTGATTATTAATGCGTTTAACCTAATTAACCTGATTTCCCCCTGTCCTTGTTATATCCCACTAAATAAATCAGATCTGTTTGTTTCAGCAAAGTTACACTGCCTGAGGTATTCGTTTATGTTAACGTATTGTACTGTGATTTTTGCACTGTATCATCTTGTTTTACAGGGAGTCCCCAGAGTCACGCTGATTGAACCAATCCTGGGGGTAAGTGTATATTGCAAGGGTACTGTGATTGATTTGTGTGGGCCACTAGTGGGAAGAAAGGGGGGATGCAGTGACCCAGAGGGCTGTGACCAAATCATATCAGACTGTCTTAACCCCGACCTCTGGGTGGAGGCACCTGCCATCGGATCCAGGTCCCTCAACCTGTTAGTGGCAAATCAGGCAGGGGTAGTAGCCCTTGGGATAGCACCTCCTGGGGGTTACATATAGTACAAGTAAATAGGCGGCTCAGTGAAGCTTTGTTAGGAGTGGGTTAGTGGGGAAAGAGAAAGAAGAGTGTGGGGGGGAGGTATGGGGGAGAGAGAGGAGGAGGGGAGAAATAGGGATGGCATTGCTTTGGGTATGTGGTAGATGGGAAATAGCAAGGGAGGAGGAATGGAGGGGATGAAAAGGAACAGGAGACAGATTCATCCTATACCCAGTAATGGGGGGTAGGAGAGGAGGAGGAGCTGAGGCAGTGAGGAGGGATTCTTGAGGGTAGTATGCCTGGAGGGGGATTATAAGAAGCAATCACAGCTGGCACTAGCCACGAGGTGTTGACATAGTTTACACTTAAAAGCACCAGTCGTGGCAATGTTGGAGAGATTTCTGTAGGTCGCAAGTTGAACCAGGAGGAGGCTCTAACAAGGTAAGAATGCTGAGCTTGAGAGGTCCAGCAGCGAGGTATTGTAAAGGTTAGACTGTCCGATCTTCTAGTTAGGCGGCGGACATGCTGCAGGGTCAAAATTGATTGGACTCCAGGGGGCATCAGGCCCAGTGATGTCTTCTTAGCTAGTATGCAGGTCTGGTACTTTAGCCTGCCGGATAGCTGGAGCCAGTTAGCCTGCTCATAAATGTCACATGTGTGAGAAAGGTGGGTAGCTGAAATGAGGAGTCCACATGCCTTATTGGGGTACAGCTATGCGCCGGAGTACATCAGCATGATGACTGCTCACATTGTGACATCACTAGTGGCTAGAGTTGCTTGGAGTCTAAGTCACAGAATTGGATTTGTCAGACTCGAACCAGATTTTTGTAATTGGGACTTTCGGAATTGGGTCTGAAAACCACAATTTCAAAATGTAAGGCTAAAACATGTTTTTACATAGAAATTTAGGATTTAGTATTAGGATTCCAAATCTGATTCTGACTTTGAGGTCCTTTTCATAATCAGATAGAACTCTGATTTAGAATCAGAAATTTCTAAATTCCTGATCAGTCCAATCGGATCAAATTCAGCCAATTCTGAGCATCCATTCCCTACTAGTGACCAGTCTGGCAGAATGTGATTGTTCTTCTTGGTTACTTGTGATGTCATAATCAGTGAGGCTACAACATAATGTGGGACGAAAGGGAAAAAGCATTAGATAAGCTTCTAGGGAGAGTACAGTCCCAGGCATTAAACCTAGTACTGTTAGGGAGGACATCTTCAAATTAGCACAAGGAAACAAAAAATATGCTTCAGATACAACAAGCATTAGTCAATGCCAAATGTTTTCTTGCTTGTATTTTCTGTGTCGTCATTGGACATAGACAGCACAGAGGTTAAAATGAACAAATTAACAACACGTGTTATAATAGTGAAATTGTCATGACTGGGAAATGAACAGGTTCACACATATAGCTGTTTTTCTTAAACTGTGACCCAGAAGTTTCAAAATATCAAAGGCTTTTACTGTGTTTTTATCATTCATTCTCCATCCCCCAAACTCCTGTGGTCACAAATTCTGGATTCTCCAGACCCCTTAATTGGGGAGGCTTCACCAGTCTCCAGCCAGACCCACTGCTGCTGTCACCATGTTGCCCCCTCGCAGTCTCTACCCAGACCCTCTGCTCCTGTTCCCATGCTTCCCCGCACAGTCTCTGTGTGAACTCACTGCTCCTCTACCCATGTTCACCCCCTGCCAGTCTCTGCCTGGACCCATTGCTTCTGTCCTCATGTGCATCCCAGTCTTCTCCCAGACCAATCCCTCCTTTCCCTTTATGCCCCCAAGTCTTGACCCGGTCCCAAGGCTCCTGTCCCCATGTTATCCAAGTCTCTTCCTAAGCCCCCCCCCACTCCTGACACCATGTGCCCCCCCAGTCTCCACCTAGACCATTCACTTCTGTCCCCAGCCATGTGTCCCTGCAGTCACTACCCGGACCCTCCACCCCTGTCCCCATGTGCTCCCACCAGTCTCCACCCAGACCCATTGATCCTGTCTGCATGTGCCCTGCCAGTCTCTACCCAGACCCACACTTCCAGACTCCATGTGCCCCCCGTCTCCATCTGGACGCACTGTGGCAGGGAGCTTCTGCCACTCCTGAGGACCAACCTTTTCTTAAATCTGTTGCAACTGTTCTTCTATATCTGAGCCTAATCAATCCTTCACTATTTCTAGTCCATAAGGTTGGCCACCTGTGGGCACCCCCTTCTCCCTCCCTTGACTATGCTACAGTGTCCTGTTTAATTTTAATTTTTCCCTCTTAGGTCCTCGTACAGGGAGGTTATTGTGGTGACCTCCAAGTGTATGTAAAACAAACTGTGTTTATTGTTGTTGTATTTGGTATGTAATAGCACTATGTTATAAAATACCTTGATGTATATACCTTATGTTTATGAAACCCGTAAATGTTGAAAATACCATGGCACTAGTTTTTTGATAATGGTAAAAATTACTAGGTGACTATTACAGAAATTAAGCTAGTTGTGCTAGCCAGAAATGTCATGGTGATTTGCATATATCCCATGATGCATTGCATTATGGAAGTATGTATGATGTTGTATTTCTTGAAACTTGATTTGTTGCCAGTGCCATTTAGGGTAACCTTCTTCCAATGATTCTGTTTTGAGGTCTTTGTTTATAGCTTATTTTGATTTTCTTCTTTTTGAGCCCCCACTACCCAAGCAAATGGGGCTTGCATAGGGGTGGTGGCTACATCTCAACTAGTGAATGGGATCAAAGATCAGAGTCAGTCAGGTGCTGGCTAAGTGCAGAGAAAGGACATTCATAGTCTGTTGCTGCAAACTGATGTACTGAAGAAGAAATATGCCATTGCAGAAGGTTATTTTTTGTATTTTTAATAAACATCACACAGAGATTGTGTGTTGAACCTGAAGTTCGGTGTCTGGTCCATCTGTTATCCCACAACCCCTCCACACACACCACTTCAATCCTTTACCCATTTTCCACTTGGAGTGGTTCACCTTCAGAACAGAGAAGCAGAGTTTTCAACTGGACCCAATGCTTCTTTCCGTATGTGCCACCCCAGTCTCCAGCCAGACTCAATGTTCCTGTCTCCATGTGTCACCCCAGTGCCTGCCTGGATTTAATTCCTGGAATGTTATGTATTTTCTGTATTTGTATGTCAGCTGTGACTGAGAAAGGGCATTGTGCTAGTCTACTAACTGGTTAAAAATATTGAAATGAAAACAATGTGTGAAGAACTTTCAATGTTTTATTACCACATAAAGCAACTGAAAAAAGCACACATGCAAATGTGCTTGAACATGAATATTTGTAAGGTACTTTCTGTTTCCCACCAGTCACTGAGCATGGCATAGGTATACTGTATATACCAACAAGGAAAGACCTATGCAGTACAGACTATGGATGCTTAGAATCGGCTGATTCTGTTCCGGATTTAGGATTTTAAGAACTTCTGAATCCTAATCTGATAGGAGCCCCTTTTACATGGAACCATACTCCTGTCGTAGCGGCTCCCTGGTGCTCGCTTCCCTCCCTCAGGGCCTCTACCTCCTGGTTGTACACTGCAGAGGTGTATGCCAATCTCATGGCTCTTCCTGTGGTTCTTCCATTTTTCCACCGGCTGAGAGCCCAATACTTCTGTGGTGAGGTGGGGGGATGGTTAGTCATACATATTTGGTACCCGACTTCAGCTAAATATATAAAGAGATAGTAGAAAGAAAGCTGAACTCAGGGAAGTAGTTAGTTTTCATAAACAGGTACTGAAAAGAAACATAGAAACATAGACTTTGATGGCAGATAAGGACCACTTGGCCCACCCAGTCTGATATTTCCCTACCTACTGGATAAGCTGCAGATTCTAGTTAACCAACAGCCTACTTCCTGCAGCCCCCCACTATAATTGTCTTATGTCTGTCCCATGCATGTTTGAATTCCCCCACTGTTTTGGACCCAACAACCTCCTCAGGAAGGTGGTTCCATGTATCCACCACTCTCTCCGTGAAAAAATATTCATTACTCCCGAGCCGTCTCTCTCTATCTTTAAATTGTGTCCCTTGTTCTACACATCTCTTTTCTGAAAGATGCTACCCTCCTGGACTTTTTGATTCCCTTGAGGTACTTGAACATTTCTATCATGTCCCCCCGTCCCTCCTTTCATCAAGGGTATACATATTAAGCTCTCTCAGTCTCTCTTCATATGGTTTCTGATGTAGACCCTGCACCATTTTAGTTGCCCTCCTCTGGACTGCTTCCATCCTGTCTATGTCCTTGCATAGATGAGGTCTCCAAAACTGCACACAGTACTCCAGATGGGGTCTCACCAACTGTCTGTATAGAGGGATAACCACTTCCCTTTTTATGTTGGCGCACATGCGCAGCCAACATCTTGTGGCAGTGAGGATTTGGAGGCGCGGTCACTGTTGGGTGAATGCAGGGCATGCACCAGTAGTCGTCCCTCATTCCCCAATCAGCGACACCACACCATGCATACTAAGCTGGTGAGCACATCTAAGGAGAGGCCTGCTGCAATCTGAGCAAAGCTTGTCACACATAGCGGGCCCTTCCTACATGCTCGCCAGCTAGTAGCATGGTGGCACAGTGACCGCTACTCTGCTGACAGCGCCGACTTTGGGGTGCCCAATCCCCCAGTTGGCTTCCCTGCCTCTTGAAGTATGTGCTGATGGGAGAGCCCACTCCCCATTGGCAGAATGTGCCCCTCACCTCGTTGTTTGCTGACAGGGGTGCCCAATCCCCATTGCCATCAACCCCCCCTTCCCATTGTACTGTGCCAGTCGGGGGCCCACTCCCCATCAGCATCATGTTCCCCCTTCTTCTGTGCTGATGGGGTGCCCAATCCCCATCGCTACTGTACCCCAAACAAAAGAAATACCTGTAAAAAGAAAACCATCCATGTTTTTTTCCCTTGGTCCCTGTAAACTGAAAGCGGTCTCTTATTCTCCTACCCACCACCTCACCCACCTTTCGCACCCTGCCTCCCACACCCCCACCCACCCCATACTTACCTCCAGAGTCCGGGTGGCGATCTTCGCTGACCGGGAACACGCCTGCACTCTTCAAAGCCGACCGCGAACTGAGGAAATGCTGGTAAGCTGTATAATGGAATGAATAGGGTTTTTTCAACTTTGCTCCATATCTTGGGCATTTTGTGGAATTTTTGCACCAAATTTTCAACATAGGGTTTTTGGGACCCCTCCTTATGAATTCTGTCACAGTTTTGATGTTAATCAGTTTCGAAAGGTGATTTTGCAGTCACTGCGTGAAATCACCTTTTGGAACTGATTAACATAAGGACAGTAGCAATGTTTCATGAGGTGGGCTCTCAAAAAGCCTATGTTGCAAATTTGGTGGAAAAAATCCCAAAAATGGCTATTTTATGAGCGTGCGTTGAGCAGTTGCTACTCAAGCTCGTAACTTAACAAATTTGCAATATTTTCAAGCCAGATTTTCAACATTGTCATTTTTCTACACCTCCTTGTGAACAGTGCAGCTGTCATTTTTCACATCCTGGCCGAAATGTGTTTCCGCACTTCCGGCGCACAATACTGCGGTCACTGTGGGAAATCAGTGTTCGGGCCAGATTGCAAAAATGACAGTGACACTGTTCATGAGCAGAGGTCCTACAATGCCTATGTTGAAAATTTGGTGACGATAATCCATAAAGTGATTGTGTTATGAGCGTACATTGAGCAGTTTGCACGCACGCTCATAACGTTGTGCATTTGTAATATTTTCACTCTGATTTTCACCATGGGCATTTTTCCACACCTCTTGATGAACAGTAAAGCTGTCATTTTATATATCCTGCCCGAAATGTGTTTTTGCACGTCCGGTGAAGAATAGCGCGGTCACTGTGCAAATCACTTTTTGAGACAGCTTGAGGACATGACAGTGACACTGTACATGAGTAGAGGTGCTAAAATGCCTATGTTTAAAATATGGTGCCAAAACTCCATAAAATGCCTGTGTTACAAGTGTGCGTTGCTAATTTCCCACGCACCCTTGTAACTTTGCATATTTGCAATACTTACATGCCACATTTTTACACCTCCTTATGAACAGTACAGCTGTCATTTTTCACATCCTGCCAAACATGTGTTTCCACAATGCACTACCAAAGGCAATGACAGCACGACAACATTCGGCATTGACAAATGCCTTGTTCTACTTGTGATGCCCCTTCCTATGCATCCCAGTATCCCCCTGGCTCTCCTTACTGACATTTCACTAGTGTTCCCTGGATAGTGAGAGGAAACCATAGCTATCACATCATATTTTACTTGCATGGGAATATGTAAGCCTAAATAGTAGGATGACTGTGTGGTGAGCAAAATCAACTGCATGGGCCAATGAATGTTTTGGATTTCTTTTCCTCATTTTATAAATTAAGAATAATGCTTGGGTAAGTGTGAATAACCAGAATGTTATGCTCATCGGAGAAGTGTGATGCTACATAACCTCAACAGTTAAGCGTAATGGGTTGATAATAGCGTCACATAACACGGGTGTGTATATAATTTGAGTTTTCACACATACTCTATCCATCTTTTTTTTATATAATTGCTGGTGACTGTTTTTTCACTCCAAGATGTTGGTGTGTAAATAAAGGGATCCACGATGGGTGCTCAACAAAATATTTGTCGAACGCCCCATCAGTGAAACTGGCAGGTCGACCGCATTCTGCAGTTGGCTGCCAGTTCCCACTGGCTGGCTGGGTTTTCTTTCGGGGGCTTTGCGCCCACCACACCCCCCCACTTTAGGATTATCAACTCCAAGTTGGAGCTGATCAAGGGTGGTGCAGGACCCCTGACAGACAGCGCCAGGTTCCAGCAGATTTCCCACAGTGGCATGGCACTGTCATCGCTGTGGGGGACCTCGCTGGCGAAATGTCGGGGGGGGGGTGGACCGTAAATGAAGATTCCAATAAAAAATATCTCAGCATCTCATTTTATTACTGTGCAAGTCTGAGAAGGAAATGTGTAAGCAATAATACCTGACAGGGTGGGCAGTATTGGATAATATTGGACCACTTTGGGACATAATGAGGTCCAGTGTTGTAGGTGGAGGTCCTTATAGCCCCTGGAGGGTCTGTTATTGCCCATACTGCCCACCCTGGATGGTATTATTGCACTTAGAGAATGGGCCACATGTGCCTTTGTTTTACAGGATTACAAAAAAAACCTAAAGTAATGCTATAAAATAATGGCTACAATTGAATTTTTAGTCCTTTTTTTTTAAAGTAGTCCCTCTACTACTGACACTGGCAGTAGAGGGCACTGTTATGTTTTGTTCTGTGCTATTTCAGCTCCCCCTTCAGTCTGTCCCCTTCTTTGTTTCTTGTTATTATTCTATCACCCCCTTGGTCAGATTACTGGAGTGCCCACTGTTTTAGAATGACAGTTTGGAGGAGTGGGACCTTGACTGAAGGAGATCACCTATCATAATAAGTTGTGCACCGCGCTGAAGTCCCACAGTGTTGTTTTAGATTAGTAGAAGGTTTTTATGGCAGTAGTTAGAAATATTGAGGCTGTTGGAAGAGATGACTTTGGTCACTATTTTTATGTGTTTCTGGGAGGTAGCCAGTGAATGGCAAACAGTGAGGGCAAGCAGCACTTTGTGAGTTTACCTACTATGGAGAGGCGTGCATTGCCTTTTAAAAACCACACTGCTGACTGCCAGTTAAATGAAGCTAATCGCACTGATGGCCTTCTTTCTGATTTTTAATGTGTGTCTAGTTTTTATTTAATTTATTAAACTTAAAGTAAAACCGACTGGGGGAGGGACTTGACCAGTCACCAACTTGCCTGCTAAGTAAGAGAAAAAAGTGGCAGCAGATCAACTTTCAAAATTCTAACTGGCACCATGATTTCAGTAATCAGGTTGGTTGGAGCTGGCACTTTTTAAACTCAGGTTCTGTCGTCTGATAGATGCCCATCTTGCCAGGGGATCAGCCACCCCACCCCCCAAAAAAATGGAAACTATCTGAAAACAATGAATCTAAGTCATTTTTTTCTCATTTGCTTTTTGCTTGGCCTCTGGATATAAAATAAAATGGGTTGCTATATCTCCCCTTTGCATGAAAGTTGTCAGTACTTTTAAAGAGAGTGAGAGCTCACACCACGAGCCAAGGCTTGCAAAATGCGTCATTCTGAAGGGTACAGTTATCTGGATTGTGTGGTATAGCAAAGTGATGACTCACAAAAGCAGTCAGTGTATTGAGGTGAGGCTAGTGTGTGAGACAAGAAAAAAAGGTTTTGAATTTGTAAGTGGCAGAACATCTGTAGTTGAGTGTGAGGAAAAGGTGTGTACACGTGGGTTTTGTTAGGAAAGCTGGCATGTGAGTGCTATTATAGTCACCTGGTTATACAATGACAAATTACACTTGGCTTTTCCTGTTAGAAAAAAAAATGTCTCTAGTTATTTTATAGTAATAAAGTTGCCGGGCTTAAAATGTTGCAGTTTAATTACTGGAGAAATTTCATAAAACCTTTTTGGAATATTTGCTGCCTGTTCCTCAACCCAGTTTAAAGCTAGAAATCAAATACCTGGCACACATGCCCATTTAGGCTAGAACTTTAACCATCATAAATCTGATGAATTTTGAAAAGGTGGTTTTAAAATTACAAGTTCAAAACCTAGGCACAGCATCTTCTCATACACAACTTTATGCAGTGCAAGAAATACTTTATTTAACCATGGCAGGGGATCATCCCTTTACAAAGCACACAACGTGTGCACAAAATGCTGGAGCACATTGCTTCCTGTGCTCTGCATGTTTGATTGCACTGTACCTGTTAATAAAAAAAATATTTATTACACTATATAAAGTCAGGGTACCACTTTTCTCTGTGGAGAAGCAGTGCCCAGTTTTTTGACCTGGAATCATATAGGTTTTACAATGAGTACACTCATTCATGGGATGGTCTTTTTGTCTTTTATTTATTTATTTATGCAATAAAGGAAAGGCGCACTGAGCAAAACGATGCTCATCTCCCGGTGCAACCTGGGGGAAGGGTACATAGGGAGGATAACACGCAGGTTATCACTTGACAGTAAACAGTTATGCAAAAGAGAATGGGATACTCAGTTACAACATACAGTCAGCTAAAAGCATGGGACTGATTTTGAAATTAGAAAGTAAATAATTCAAAATTGAATGTTGTCAAGTTTGCAGAAAAGTCACAGAATTTTGCCAAAGTGGAATTGTAATTTTATCCATATTTGGCTAGCAGAATTTAGATTTCATGTAGCACTAAAGTGGAATGACCACAAAAACTGGTGTTGGAGGGGGATTTGAAAATGACACCTCCCGTGTTCATGAGATGGGGTGATAAAATGACTGTTGAAAATGTGGATTCAACATGTTAAAAACTGCAATGTTATGAGTAAACATTGAAATCTCCAAGGCAGAGGATCCAGGGCAGGCTGTGCCTCTTCGCAGGTGACACTAAGCTTTGTTGTAGAGTGGGTAGTGATGAGAAAATAAAGGAAATGCAGAGAGACTTGCAAAAGCTGGAGGGGTGGTCAAGGGTTTGACAGTTGAAATTCCGAAAGTACAAGGTTATGCACATAGAGAACAAGAAATCCATTACTGAGTGCTGGATGGGAGGGGTGAGGCTTACCCTGCATATATATTTATAAAATGGGTAAAAGAAGAATATCCAAATCCAATGTTCTGATTGTACAGAACACGTCACATGACCATGCATATATCAGAGTGCGACCACACATCTACACTTTTACCCCCCATCAAAACAATTTTGCTGTTTTATAAGATACATAACCCGTTCTACGGGTGTGCTGTTGCGCTCTGATATATGCACACCTTGGGTGGTTGACGCACACTGAGGAGTGTGTAAATCAGAGCGTTGCCGCACACCTAAGAGTGGGTTATTTATTACATATATATACCTCAGGAAGGATAGGGACAGTCTTGAGATGGTGCAGTGCAGGACAACAAAAATGATTCAGAGCCAGCAGGGCATGTCCTATGAGGAATGCCTCAAGGCACTAAACATGGACTCTCTGGAGACCAGAATGGAGAGGGGAGATATTTTTATTTATTTTATTTAAAATTTTGGTAACTAAGATAGGCTGATACACAGATGCAGTGCCTCAAAGTTAGAGAGCACAACAATGAAATGGGGACCTCCCCCCCACCAACATGGGATTTTTTTTTCTTTCATTCCCCTCCATTTTCCTCTGTTCCATTCCCTCCTTGCATGCAGTCCTATCGACCCCTGCCAGTCCCTTTGTCCTTTTTTGTGCTGTTTGGCACTGAGAAGGGGGGTCATGGGCAGGAGACCATCTCTGTAGGGCTTGTAGTGCCCAATCCCCTGGCCAGAAGCCAGGACCTCCTCTCCCCTACAAAATGGCCAGGAAGTGGCAAGTGTGAGGAGTCGGCAGCTAAGCATGGAGGGTGGAGGACGTGGGGAGTATGGATGAAAGAAAAGTACCTGCAGTGTGTCTGTTGCTCCTCTTTCTCCAGTCCGGGGGCATGTGGTGGTGGCAGCAGCAGCAGCTTGGTTGATCAGATGGGAGCATAGCTCCCCAACAAGACCTGTCTCTTCTTCCCCCAGAGCTCCAAGTGACATGGAGGGAAGCCTCCTCTGGTGGATCAGGTGGTGCAGCACAAAATTGGTCTGGGCAGAAAATGCACCCCAGAACTTTACGTTCCGCAGCAGCAGCAGCAGCAAGTAGTGCATGAGGAGAGCCAGATGAGAGTGTGGCTCCCCAATCATTCTCCTGCTTTTCTAGATCCAGACTGTGGTGCTGAGTGGACCGATTTTGATTCTTTGTTTATACTTGCTCCACAGGTGCTGGGCAGGGGAAAAGGGAAGAAAGGGGGAATATTAAAGGGCCAGAGCCCAAAAATAAAAGGAAGAGGAATAGTTGGCTCCCAGGGAGGGTGATAGCCCTAAAAGAGTGAGGGACCCAACCAGTGGGCTGAATGCCCACAGAGGAAGAGGGGGAGGACCCAGGAGTGGCCAGAGGTCACCATTTTTTTTTTATTATTATTATAGTAAAAGTGACTCCAGAGGAGGCAGGCTGAGCTAATAGTAGCTCACCTCCAGGTGAGTAAAAAGAGAGGGGCAGAGTGCCCAAAGTAAAAGAAAGCTTAAAGGGCCAGTGCCCTTGTAAGTAAAAGGGGGGGGGGTGCAGTGGGCTCCATGGGTGAGCTGCCAGCCCTGAGGGATAGGAGAATTAGAAAGCAGTGGGCTGAGGGCCCAGTGAGAAAAAGAGAAGCCCTCAGGTGTGGTCAGAGAGCCCAAAGTTATTTTTTTATTTATTTTGGTTGAAGTGTCTCCAGGGGAAGAACAGTCTGAGCTGGATAGCAGCTCATCCTTAAATAAAAGAAAAGGAGCACTGGGACTGAAAAGCCCTGAGAGGAGGGAGAAGAGATGCAAAATAATCAGGAAGGGCCAGAAATCAAAGGCCCCTAGCTAAAAACGGGGGCTAACTTGGGGGGGGGGGGTCAGACCCTAATGTATACACAATGCACAGATTGATGGGTAGAGCAGGGCAGGACCATGCACCCAGGTGAAGGAACCGTGGGGCCTGTTCAGTGACCAGATGAGCAGAGTGATGCCAGAAGCAGTGAGATCGAAAGAGCTCAGTCAGCTGAATGAGGACATCAAGAGGGAGATAAAAAGAATCAAGCAGTGCAGCCAAGCTGTCGTGCCACCTTCAGGAGGTCAATCCAGAGTACTGGATGCCCAGCTGGAGGAGCCTGTGTACATGGTGAATGCTGTCACCTGTAATGAGAGCCAGCAGGTTCCAGATTGGAATGCCCAAAGGAAGGCCCGGTACCAGCAGCTGATACAGCAGGTTGTGAAATACACCAAGCAGAATACCAAGCTGTGAAAAGAATGTAAAGACCTCAAAAAGAGTCTCCGACAGCGAGATCAAAAGATTAAGGAGCAGGTCAAGCAAGCCCTCCACCGGTGGACCCATGCATGAAATTTATCCAAGCGTACAATGTTATGACTGAAAAACTGAGCTGTGCACTGCTCATCAAGATGCAAGAGAAGGAGGAGCTCAGCCAACACTTGGTGGAGCTATAGGTATCCTTACAGAAGGAGGAGTGCGCCCAGCATGTTGCATGCCCCCAGGAATTGCAAGGACCCCCAGGACTCGACACCCTGGTAGTGTTAAATGAGTCCCACAGCTAACATGTGCATCCAGAGGTCCCTGAATTTTCCCCAGCACTGAAACCGAACCAGAGAAAGAACTACATCCAGTTTGGGCCACCGTGACTGATATCAGTTGGCAGAGCATGCAGATCGCACCCCCTCATCCAGACATCAGCCCTGGCAATGGAACCACACCACCGGAAGGAGAAAAGGACCGCCTCCTCAAGCACAGCCTAAGTCACTGGATAGTCAAAGAATGTGTACAGACCAAGATGACAGGAGAGAGTTGGATGATACCTGTGATTAGGAAACACCCTTACCCATTGAAAAGCGAGTGCTGGTGAGGTACTGGGGTGATGAAGAGTCATCTTCAAGGTGAGAACCCAACCCATCTGTAATCGTGGACATCCCTTTCCCTAGAATGCATAGCTATCAGCTCCAAGCCTGGGACAGAACACAAAAACTAGTACACCAAATTCATTTAAATTCCTGTCTGGTTTCTGTCAAGAAGGATGGACGGATGAACAAGGAGAGGCAGGAACCACTCCTGGAAGGCACCTAGAGGCCGTCCATACCTCTTCTAGGTTCATTTTGTTTGGTAGGTTACAAATTTTACAGTAGGCCAGGTAAACATTAATGTGTCAAGTAGACTAGATAAAAAATTTATAGCACTAAAATGTTGCTTGACAATTGACCCCCATACATGGGGACATGTATGTTCAAGGGGGACGAATTGTACTGCCCCAAAGTTAGGGAGCACAATAATGAAATGGGGACCATTTCCATAATGTGGAATTGCTCTTTTTCTTTCATTCCCCTCCATTTTCCTCTGTTCCATTTCCCTCCCTTACTTGTAATCTCACAGACTTCTCCCCGTCCCTTTGTCCTTTTTCGCACTGTTTGATGCTGAGAAGGGGGGTTGTGGGCAGGAGACCTTCCCCGTAGGGTTTGTAGTGCCCAATCCCCTGGCTAGAAGCCAAGACCTCCACTGCCCTACAAAAAGGCTGTGGAGTGGCTAGAGTGAGGACGCGGTGAGCACGGATGAAAGAACAGTACCTGCAGTGTGTCTGTGGCTCCTCTGGCATCATCCCCTTTCTCCTCAAGTCTGGGGGCATGTGGTGGTTGCAGCAGGGTCAGTTGGGTGGGAGCATGGCTCCCCGAAGTGACCTATCTCTTCTTACCCCAGAGCTCTGAGTGACATGGGGGGAAGCCTCTTCCGGCAGACCAGGTGGTGCAGCACAAAATTTGTCTGAGCAGTAAAAGCGATCTGGACCTTTTAGTTCTGCCACAGCAGCAGCAGTGCTTTGAGGAGAGCTGGGGTGGGAGCACAGTTCCCCGGCCATTCTCCTGCCTTTCCCCAGCAGCTCTTGAGACCTGGGCCATGGCGCTGAGTGCCCAATTCATTGTTTTTCCTTGTGCCACAGGTGCCAGGAAGGGGAAGGGAAAGAGGGAAAAAAAGGGGGAATATTAAATGTCCAGAGCCCCAAAATAAAGGCAAGAGACATAGTGGGCTCACATGGAGGGCAGATAGCCCTAAAGAGTGGGGGACCCAAGCAGTGGGCTGAATGCCCAAAGAGGAAGAGAAGAAGGCCCCAGAAGTGGCCAGAGGCCACTAAGTTACTTATTTTATTTTTTTATTATTATTATTATAGTAAAAGTGACTCCAGAGGAAGCAGGCTGAGCCAATAGTAGCTCGCCTCCAGGAGGGTAAAAGGAGGGGGGCAGAGTGCCCAAAGGAAAATAAAGCTTAAAGGGTCAGTGCCCTAGTAATAAAAATGGGGGGCACAGTGAGCTCCCCGGGTGAGCTGCCAGCCCTGAGAGGTAGGGAAATTAGAAAGCAGTAGGCTGAGGGCCCAGTGAGAAAAAGTGAAGGCCCCAGGTGTGGTCAGAGCGCTCAAAGTAATGTTTTTTATTTATTTTGGTTGAAGTGCCTCCAGGGGAAGGACAGTCTGAGCTAGATAGCAACTCCTCCTTAAATAAAAGAAAAGGGGCACTGGGACTGAAAAGCCCTGAGAGGAGGGTGAAGGGATATAAAATGACCGGGGCAGGGCCAGAAATCAAAGGCCACTAGCTAACTCCTGAAAAAGAAGGACTAGCTTTGGGGAAGGGGGTCAGCCCCTCATGCTTATTAAATAAGGGTGCAGGGCTGAGGCAGGCTCTCCATCTGGTGGGCCCTTGTAACTATTCATGAGGAGGGTGGGACCAGGACCAGGAATCCCATAGACCCAGGCATTGGGGTGGCTATTAATATTAATAAAGGGGTTTGGCTCCACAGAAGCAGTCTGTCAGAACAAAATCCTTAAAGGTACAGCATGCTCTGGGGGAAGAAACAGAATGGTCCTCTGGCCCTAGGTTGCCCACGGAGCTACACGGATGTGTCTTGAGCCCCACCTGAACCAGACTGTACTGTAGCCTGCCTGGCAACCTCTAGAGACTAAACCCTTTGGCAAACCTACTGTCTGCTGAAAATCTGAACTGTTTGCTTTCTTCTGAACTGTTATCAAATTGTGTCCTTGTGTACTTGACATTCAGCTTTGCTTTTGTTGCCTGGACCAGCTTCTTCAGAGTCCAGCGCTGACCCAAGAAGGTCCCTGTCTCATTCTCCATCTGCAGCAGAACTGTTTTCAGGGATGTCAACCTGCCTCAAAGTTTTGCCACAGTGTTTCAGCATCAGTTCTTTGACAGTAAGTGATAGAGAGCTGCTAGTTAGGTATCCAGAAATGAGTCAGTTTGGGGGCCACAATGGCTCAAGCGTGAGGGATGACAGTTAACATCGTGCATGCCCTTTTCTTATTTTGCCGGCTGTCCTTAGGTGTGCGTGTACCCATGTCACTCTGTAGAGGTGGCCTAAGGGTCGTATCACCAGCATCTTGTTGGGAGATGGCCTGGGTGCTGGGACCTACCAGTAGTTTTTTCTGTGGATCATCCAAAGAACTGTCTGCCGACCATGAGTCTTAAGCATCTTGCCCAGAGCTGCAGAGGATCACCAGATTCTTCATTGTCCAGCTAGCAGTGTTCCTCTTTGTGTTCTGTTCATCAGGGGACTTCTCATATGGCCTATTTATAAAAGCACTTTGTGGGGTCAATGCCCATCTGCTGATCAGCTGACTCACTGCAAAGCCCAAGCTTGGTTCTCCTGCTGTTTGTTATCTCGGCCAAGTGCTTGCAGGACTTGGACTAAAAGAGGTTAACCCCCTGTTCTTGGTTTGATCAGTTCATACTATTTTGTTGTTTATTTTATTATCCTGTAGTGTTGTAGAAAACAGTTATTTTGTTATTCTTCTTATCCCTTGTAAATAAACCTTTTGCATCTTGGCCCCTGAGTAAGCTTCCTGCCTCTCCTTCCAGATTCCTCTGGCCTACCGAATTGTTAGGGAGTCACAAATCCCATCCCACCGGAACTTTCCAGCTCCCTACTACATAGACACCTTCATATTCCTAAAAGGAATTAACAGGGTGAACTGCGGAGAACTATTTAACTTGAATAGCAGCTCGTGGTCACGTGGTCATGAGTGGAAGCTAACAGGAGGGAGGCTCAGGAGGAACATGGGGAAATACTATTTTACAGAAAGGGTGGTGGAGCCATGGAACTTTCTGCCAGCCAATGTGGTGGGTGCCAAAAACATTAGTGGTTTCAAGCATGGCTGGGACAGAATGAAGGAAACAGTGGTTGCTTGGTGCATCAGAATTAGGGAAGAGAATGTGGAGGGGGGGGGGTTGGGAGGGCTAGTGCCCTGAAGGAACATTAGGCCCCAGGGCTAAATGGGGAACTTGAGTAGACCGGATGGACCTTCTGTTTTTTTTTTTGCCATCATTGTCTATGTCTTTATTTTTCTGTTTCAGTGTTTGTTCGTAACTTAGTTGTTGAGATGTTGAACCCAAAT
This sequence comes from Neoceratodus forsteri, assembly GCA_016271365.2. NCBI lineage: Eukaryota > Metazoa > Chordata > Ceratodontiformes > Ceratodontidae > Neoceratodus > Neoceratodus forsteri. The sequence continues at coordinate 226,498,284 of CM057449.1, read as the reverse complement.
TTTCAACATAGTCTTCTTATGACCCCTCCCTTATGAACATGGCAGGTGTCATTTATGAGCTCCTAGCCAAAATTTCATTTTGCAGCACAAGCATAAAAATACATTTTTAATGGGATTTGAAAAATGACACCTGTCATGTTTATGAGGTGGGATAAAAAAGAGGCTATTTTGAAAATGTGGGACCAAAATCTGTAAAAATGCAAAGTTATGAGTAAAAGTTGAAATATTTCAATGTTTGTTCATAACTTTGTTTTTTTTTTTGTTTTGTTTTGTTTGAGATTTGCAACCTCACATTTTCAACATAGTCTTTTTTATAACCCTTTCTTATTATCAAGACAGGTGGAATTTTTTAAATCCAGTTTTGCAGGGCAACTCTGAAAACATGTTTTTTGGAGGGGAACTGAAAAATGACACCTGCCTTGTTCACAAGGTGGGGTATAAAAGGATATAATGAAAATCTGAGGCCAAAATCTGCAAAAACATTAAAGTTATAATAAATGATGAAAAATTTCAGTGTTTCTTCATAGCTTTTTTTTTTGAGATTTGAACTAAGTTTGCACAAGGTCTTTTTATGACCCCACCTAATAATCAAGACAAGTAAAGGTAATTTTACATAAGGACTGCAAAACATGTGTCAGAGGGGATTTGAATAATTACACCTGCTTTATTTAAGAGGTTAGATAAAAGGCTATGTTGAAAATTTGGGTCAAAATTATTAACAAGCATTTGTCAATGCCGAATGTTGTCTTGCTGCCATTGGCAGTGCAGGAGTTAGAGAGATGCAGCATAGGAGTGGCAGTCAAGTATTGAACTGATGCCAACCCACCCCCACCCTGCGGAGAGTGAGAAGCATTAGGGTGTCCCTTTGGGTGTTTGTTAGTGTAGTGCGGGAAAACATGCTGGGCAGGATGTGAAAAATGACAGCTGCACAGTTCATAAGGAGATGTAATAAAATGCCAGTGCTGAAAATGTGGCATACAAACACGGAATTTGCAGAGTTGCAAGGGTGCGTGGGAAATATGCAAGGCACGCTTGCAGCACTGCCAGTTTATGGGCGTTCGGCACCAAATTTTCAACATAGGCATTTTAGCACCTCTGCTCATGTACAGTGTCACTGTCATTTCCTCAAAGTGTCCCAAGAAGTGATTTTGCACAGCGACCACGCTATTCTGCACCGGAAGTGCAGAAACACATTTTGGGCAGGATATGTGAAATGACGGCTGTACTGTTCATCAAGAGGTGTGGAAAAATAGCAATGGTGAAAATCCAGAGTGAAAATATCACAAATGCATGACGGTACGAGCGTGCATGCAATCTGCCAACGTACGCTCATAACACAGTCATTTTATGGAGTATCAGCTCCAAATTTTCAACATAGGCATTCTAGGAGCTCTGCTCATGAACTGTGTCACTGTCATTTTCATAATCTGGCCCAAACACTGATTTCCCACAGCGACTGCGCTATTGTGCGCCAGAAGTGTGGAAACACATTTTGAGCAGGATGTGGAAAATGACAGCTGTACTGTTCACAAGGAGGTGCACAAAAATGCCAATGCTGAAAATCCAGCATTAAAATATTGTGAATGCGCGAGGTTATGAGCCTGCATAGGAACTGCGCAACGCACACTCATAAAACATGCATTTGTTGGATTTTTTTCCACCAAAGTATGGGGTGGGGTGAGGGAGGCAGTGCACAGTGGGTGGGTGGGGAGGGGGCATCTAGACTACGAGGACAGTTTTCCTTTTGCAGGGAAAACAAAAAAGAGAAAACCGTCGCAGGACAGTTTTAGCGCTACAGGGCATTTTGTACGCTGGGGTGGGCCTCGCGTGCCACCTAACTGGGTTTTGGGGATGTCAGTAGCCGATGGGAGATTGGGCACCCTCGCCAGCACACAACACGGGGGTAATGCCGATGAGATTGGGCACCCCGCGGCAAACAAAGAAAGCAGGGGGAGTGCGGGCAAGGGGTTGGGCACCCCTGAGCATTCAACAGTTGGGGGTGATACCAGCGGGGTGGGCTCCCCGTCGGCGTGCAAATACAGTGAGAGGGTGCAAGCCGAGGGATTAGGCACCCCTCGGCATTCAACATTTGGGGGTATGCCCGACGAGGAGTGGGCTCCCTTCGGCACCTAAACTATGGGGGTTGCCGACAGAGGATTGGCAACCCTATCAGTCAGCAAGCGTGAGGCGGCCACCGCCGGCTCGACATGGTTTATAATGGTGGCGTAGCACGGCAGCAAAGGACCGGCTAAGGCGATCTAGCTTTGCTCGGATTGCAGCGGACCTTGCTTAGATGTGCTCACCCCATTATGAATGCATGGTGTGGTGCTGGCATACAGGCTGACTGGGGAATGAGGGCGCACCTACTGATACATGCCACCATTACAGCCCAACAGCAACAGCCCCAAACTCCCGGTACTAGCGCAAGATGTTGCTTGTGCATGCGCGCAAGCCAACATAAAAATGACAAAGTTATGAGTAAAAGTACAAATCCCCATTAAAGGAGCACTACAGTCAAAATCTGCAAAAACATATGTTGTGCAGATTTTTTTTGATGTGTGTGTATATTCTTGGTGTGTCCTTCCCTTTGTTTGCTACCAGGATTTTTTTTCTAAATTTGCCTATTAGTTTTATGGTCTCTCCAGCTAGCTTCATGGCCTCCCATGTGACAGTAATGCATCCAGGACCATAGATTCAGCAAGTACTGATTTAGAGTCAATGTTACAACAGTAGAGCTGTAATTTTAAGTTACTTTCCTTACCCAGTGGGCACTGAAGGCTACATTTACAGATTAGCAATCACTTGAGGTGTAACTGAGTGGGTATTCTGTAAGAAAACGGCTAGAATCTTTACTAATTATAACATTAATGACCTAGGATGATTTGTGTGCCTTTTTGACTGGGTGTAGTGCGATGAAATTAAAAGCTTTAAAAGCAAAATATTTACCCTTTGGTCTAGATGTAGACACGCACATCAAAAACAAAAATATTGAATTAGTGATTTAGTTGAGGCCAGAAAATCATGCTGCTATCTGCTGATTTCTGCTGCAGTACTTTCCCTTACTGAATCAGTGGTCCCTGACGTATCACTGTCATATGAGACAGGAGGCGTAAGAAAAGAGAATAGCAATAAATAACATTAGCACGGAGATCCCAGAGGCCATAAAACTAGTAAGCAATTTTAGGAATAAATTCCTAATAGCAAACAAAGAGAGGGACACATCAGGACTAAACAGTGAACACACATATCAAAACACTCTGCAGATCATGTTTTGGCTAATTTTGACTTTAGCTTTCCTTTAACTGTTGCTACCTTGTTTTCAGTCAGTTGGTAGGAGCAGGAATTTGGTGGTTGAGAGGGTTACAGCAGTGGACTGTAGAAATGTAAGTGACAGGAGGCATTGTGTGCTGAGGTGGGTCAGGGAGGGTGTAGGGTGGGGGGACCTAGACATGGATGGACGGTTTCTTCTTTTCATATTTAGAAAAGAAGAAGAAACAAGGAATGGCAAAGAATGGTTTTATGTATTTAAAGGGGAACATTCAGCATAAAGGACTCCACACTCAAGTCTGGGGCTGGTCCCAATGTGCACTTTGTGGGCAGAAACAATTTGGTTTACTTACTGTTTACTGTAGTATATTAGGTCATGTCAGATTAATGTTGCTTAATTGTAGACTGACATCTTCCCTTACTACAGATCCTAGAATTCCCTGCAGCTGACATCAGAGCAGTAGGCAACAGTGGGAGATTCAGCAGCCTGCAGTGTATGTTAGAGCTTTATAATCTCCAATTAGATCTTTTGTGAGGCTACTTTTGTCCAGGAGCTAAGTACAGTACAGTCCTCTGTGACTGTATGTTGCCCATGGAGGACAGTGGGACCAGCAAATAAAAGTAAGCATTAAGCCACAATGAAGGTGGCATCTAATGGGGAATTAATGCATGGTTCGGGGGTTGTGCATAAGGCCAAATGCCAAGTGCCCACAACCACCCAACATGGTATTCTAATCATTCACTGCCCTAGATAACAATGGCTAATATATTGTAACATGGCATGCTTTAAGTTATATTCACATTTGGTTATATTTGTGGTATGTACAAAAATGAGTTCCACAACTCTTGTAGTAATATTATATGTTTAGTGCACTTTGATCAATATTTTGTTTTGCACAGTTACATGTTTTTATGTGCTGATGTTATCAGCACAACACCACATATTTCTATACATCTGGTTTACTTAAGCAGGTTTCAATTAGTTATATTGATTTCTAGATGGCTATTATTTAGATAACCTGTCTAGGAGGTCCATGGTGCTTCAATTTCGCTCTGCATAACTGTTGTGGTGCTCTTCATTTGCATAATGACATGTTCAGCTATATCTGGCTGTTTCATGCACCGTCAATTTTTTTTTTTATTCATTAATTCACCGTGAGACTCCTACGCGTCACTATTGTTCCCTACATAGTGCTGCTGGTAGTCGCTTTCTGAGGATAGTGGTACAAATCTCCTATGTCATGCTCAGTAAACAATTGCAACGTGAATGCCGACATGGCTTCCACTCTACTCCCCTCTCTTGTCCTTGTTGTCTCAAGAACTGTTTAACTCTGATTTTGTGAGCATTTCTGGCTCTCACTGCTTTCTCTATGAGTTACTGTGCTGCTTATTTTCCTTGTGTGGACTCCTAAGGCGTTTCACTTCGGGGATGGCATTATTGTAAAATTAATGCAGTCTCCAAAGTACGCTATGTGATGTGTTTCATCCAATCGGTTCTACTTATACAGTGCTAAGCTGTTTTGCTATGTTACAAACTCTAACATGCCCTGCAAGCTTTTGAATCTTCTCACTACTGCCTACTGCTGTGATGTCATCTTCAGGGGATTCTGGGACTTGTAGTAACAGAAGATGTCTGCCTATAACTAAGCAAATGAGTCTGATACAATCCATATACTACAGTAAACAGTAAGTAAACCAAAATGTTTTTGCCCGCAAAGTGTACATTGGGACCAGCCCCCACACCACTTGACTATGGGGGCTCTTGGTTGTGACTTTTCCCCTTCAAAGTAGCTGACAATGAGGATTATCAGCATGGTGTCAGTGTGTTGTTTAGTGGCACCAGGGGTTGGCACCCCAGTGTCAAATAGTGTGTGTGTGTGTGTGCTGCTAGCCAGCACCAGGAGTTAGGGTGTCCAAGTGTCAGATGCAATTTGCTGGGTTGGGCTGGTGGGAGAGGATGATGCCAGTGGTTGGATTCAGCACTTGCAGTTGCTGTGTGTGTGTGTGTGGGGTGGGTGGAAAGGAAGGGGTGATACCAGTGTCGGAATTGAGCCCCCCACCTCTGGTTCTCTTGTATTTATTCAGGCGAGCTGGAAGAGGTGATATAAATGGCAGGATTGAGCAGCCACTGTCAGTGTCCTGTATTCTGTAGGGCAGGAGGGGGCAATACTGGCAGCTGGATTGAGAACCCACCAGAGTTTTTGAGTAAATGCTGGGTACATGGATGTTAACATGGTGGCCACAGACAGGAAAAACATATGGCTATTGTGCAGCATCTCTGCAGTCCCCAGATATGCAGAGAAACAAGCGAGTGGACTGCACCACTGTAAAAAGCACAGAAGTGGAACCAGCAGGGGAAAGGTTCCAAGCAGGAATTAGGAGATTAAAAAACACACACTTCTGCCTTGAATTTTACAGTGCTGTAACTGGACAAGGACTTTAAAGTGAAAAGGAGGAGCAAGACAGAGAGTGGGTTGGATAAGAAGATTTCAGTATTCTGAAGCTGTGATGAGTGTAGGAGGGGCAAGCCCCCAAAAGTCCTCTCACTGCTCAGACTGATACCAATATGTATACTTTGCAAGTGAGTATAAAACATAGCAGGCTCCTGGCATACAGCCAGAATTCAACAGTATAATTTAAATCACCCCCCCAAAATTGATCCCCTCATCCCCAGATCTTGATTAGATTTACTGTATATCTTCTAACTGAAGCCATGGCTTGTATTGCAGTATCAAGGTTATGTTGTGTTGCTTCAATAAGAGGGTGTTTTTTATTCAATGAGCTGGTATTGGCACCTGTCTTTTTCATGTCAGTTTCATTGTCAGTCAGTTGACCTGCTTTGCCATATACTGCAAGCACTTCAGTTAAAGAAGCTACAAACCTGGAAAAAAAAGTGAAAGCTGGCAGCCATCCCCACTGGATGCACCAAACTCCTGCGGTCAGTTGATGTGTAATGGATTGCTTTCTTTAAAGTAAAATACAGGGACTGTGCTATAATGTATACTTGGCTGCCGAAGAGAGAGGCACAACAGCTGATGTAACCCAAGACACCAAAAAGAGATGTCATGGTTGAATGGGTAATGGATGCACGGCTGGCTGTCACTTGGGAGATGATCATGAAATTATTTTGGCAAAATTTTTGTTTAAATTGTTAGTATTTTTTAAATAGACTTTTTTTGTGTTACTAACCCACTACATTTCCTACAGGCTTGCAACATTACATTGATGGGTGCTGATCTAATCTCATGCCTGTGGGAGGACAAAGTGGAGTACTGGTTGAGGTTACTGTTTAAAAAGGTGCTGGCAGTGAAGGAAAAGGCCAAGAGAATCACAGATATCTTTTTCTGTGTCCAAGGAACATTGGGACGGTAATGGAAACAGTGACTGCGATTCAGCAGACGATGAAGCCGGGATACATTAAATGAGAGTGGTTAGGCAGAAAGTGAGATTGGGAAGAAATCTAGTTAAAAGCAAAGCAGAGACTGATTAAATGCTTCTTTAAAAATGTTTTTTCATCCACAAAGCTTTTTTTGCTGAGAGTGATATATCAGAGAGAGCGAGGAGAGAATGAATGAGCGCCACAAAAGGTTATAATCATATAATGTATGGTGGAACATTGTTAGGGATGGAAATCCATCCCTTCGAAAAACATGTCATGCTACACCAGCTACATCAGCTATTTTGTTGTGCTGCACTAGCTGCATAGCTAGCGCAGCATAACAACTCAGAATGGGGTTGCACATGTGCGATATGCAAATGGCACCCATTTCAGAGGCGTCCGCAGCAGTGAGAGCTTGAACGAAGGAGAGTGTCACACGGAAAAAAAAACACAAGCGGCTGCAGTAAATAGCAAAGTAAGGCAAAATATCCATATTTGTGCCACAATAACAGAACCATACACTATATAAGACAATGTATGGTTCTCTATCTACAACAAGCTTGTGTGCCATCTCAAGGTTCCCCATGGCAACTGAAACCATTTCAGCTTTGCACTCGAGGTTTAAATAGTTACCATGGGAACCTCTCGATGGCTACACATATAGAATAGTGTATGGACAACCAGACACAACAAGGCTGTGTTCCCATCGGGGTTTGTGATGACATCTTAGAGACCTCGAGAGCGTAGCTCGAGAGGTCTCAGATGTCATCATAAACCCGAGATGTGAAAACCGCCGAGTTGTGTATGGTTGTCCAGATACTGTTTTTTATAGTATATGACAGCCCTAGATTGTGATAAAAACAAAAGAAAATAAAAACTGAACAGAACAGAAAACGAGTTGGCACATATTAGGCAACACTCAGTACACTCGGTACGGTCCACTAATTTTACTAACAAGGCAATTGAGAGGATTTGCGTTCAGAGAATGCCATGCTGCAACACACTACAGTCCACAAATTTCTATAACAAACCAGGATTAAAAGAAGACTGCACATATTTATTTGTCTCAGCACAAGTAAACAAATTTTGAGACTCGTGAAATGAGTACGAAGGATACAGGATGTTTTTTTGTTTCCAGTAGTTCTTGCCGTTATTTCTGAAAAGGAAACACAGAGAACAAAAAACTGCTGCCGTTCTGAATTGTATTGCGAGCTTGCCATTGCTGCTTGTTTGATTATGAGGGTAGGTTTGTTCATGTGCTGCCTTTTGAAAAGAAATCGTTGGGGATGCGATGAGAGTCAGTGACAGCTCGCGCTGCTTAAATAGAAGTAAGAACTTGTTGTACTATCGATCTGACGTCAGAACGATAGTACAACAGCTTTCTTTGACCTTTGCACTGCCCTACAACAAGGATTTTGAAGCTTCTAAATTCCATGTACAATCGAGGGCTGTCATATACTATATGCTTGTTATCGATAGAGAACCATACATGTATACCATTGCCGCAGCAACGGAAAAACAGTGAAGGCCATCACAGCAACAAAAAATTGGCTGTTCACTGTGATGGTCTGTGGGTCCCCTAAACAACTCCAACTTGGAGTTGATAATCTATAGTGTGGGGGATGTGGGGGGCAGAGCACCCCTGTATGGATTTCCACTGATGGTACAATGCCAGCTTTTGGCATTGTGCTGTCGCTGTAATGCTGATCGACAGAATTCCTGTTGATACGGCTTGGTGGAACCAAACCATACATTATCCTCTATTTTATAAATAAACTAAAAGCACTAACTAAATGAGGGAGTGAAGTTTTTTTCCTTTTTATCACATACCGGGTGCAGTATAAACAGAAGCTCGAAGCGAATGAGTCAATACTGGCAGAATGCCAGACCACAATCTAAGGATGATGTAGGTCTCTAATACAAGCCATTGCTTCAGTTGGAGGGTAGCTTGTATTTACAAGCCTAAGTCTTGGTACAGATTCTATTAGAGGGTGGCTTTTTTTACACAGCCACTTCAATTAGAAGATACGTGGTAATATGACTGCCTTCCTGTGGTGCGTCAATGATTTGTGGGCCAGTAGCATAATGCACAGCTACCCTAGTCACCCACCCAGTCCCATACACAGCATGCTCTTTCCCTTCCCCAGTGCTCAATGAGTGAATGAGAATGAGGAGCACGTGATCAGAAGGGGCTAGGTCAAGTAATATGCATTACTGAAAACACTGGGCAGGGACTACCCTATCAGTCTGTATCAGTAACATGGATTGCTCCATCCCCTCACAGTCTCATGCTTTTCATTCTTATGACATGATTTTGGCCCCAGTAGGATTTTGCCACAGGGACCTATAGGCTCATGCTGGGGTGGAGGGTCTTACAGAGGTCAAAAAGTTGCACACCATGTGAATGATGGCCACACTTCCCATCCACCTTGATGCTAGCTCCCCCCACCCCTGCAGGGGTAAAGGAGGGCAGGATGGAATCTAGAACAAATTATGAAAAAAAAATCAGGAATTGTAAAATGTGTTGCCAAAGTTCTATGTAAACATAGAATGCCTTGTAAGTTGTACGCTCTATTTAGCACTGTTTATGTCTGTAGCATGTTCATTTGTCATAGGATATTTTGCCTTGACAGGACACCATTGTAAATAAGCCCTGCTCAATGGTTTTTATCCTGAATAAGATTGAATTGAATAAGTTATTTATGTTGACATGCCTCCAAACCTTTATTTAAAAACAAATGAAGTTTCTAGCCCTAGTAGTATTTAGCCTTGTTCAGAGAAATGTAGAAAGTTCTATGTTGTATGCGACATTCTGACGAAATCCATACAGAAACACAAACAGAACCCCATCTTTGAACACCCAGAATGGTTCTGGCAGTACTCTAAATTTCCCAGCAAGTTCAGTCCTGTGCAGACAGTCACAGTGATACTGCCTCCAGCATCATTTAGCTGACTTGGCTGTAGTTACTACTCTGATTCTTAAGCTATCTGATGAATAATGAAGAAAAAATACAAGAGTGCTTTAACAGCAAGTAGACCTCAGGTCTCCAGATTTGCAGCTCAGAGCCTTAAACCACAGAGTCATACTGCCTCAATTAATCAGGATTACTCTATTTCCCCGTAAAATAGAAGGCATTGCAGTATATCTTGGATTCCTGAAGATCCAGAGTGTCATTTGGGGGTTGGGGGCGTGTCTAAATATGATGCCCAGATCTCTGTTTGTACCATTACAACTGACTGCTGTAGAAATTCAATTTGAATTTGCCAAGCATAGGATTATAATGTCTCTTAGAAACATAGAAACATAGACAATGATGGTAGAAAAAGAACAGTGGTCCATCCAGTCTGCCGCAGTTCCATACTCAACCCCAGAACCCATTGTCCTCACAGGGTACTAGCCCTCACTCTCCACCCCCTTCCCCTCCTTACTGCTCACTCTGAGTAAAGACTATACCCTTCATTTTGTCCCAGCTGTGCTTGAAGCCATTATGGTTTTGGTGGCCACCACCTTGATTGGCAGTTTGTTCCATGGTTCCACCTCCCTTTCTGTACAATAAAACTTTCTCGTGTCTCTCTCGAACCTCCCTCCCATCAGTTTCCACTCATGCCCCCATGTCCTTAAACTGTTATTCATGCTAAAGAATTCCTCACAGTTCACCTTATTTATTCCTTTCAGGAAACTGAAGGTCTCTGTCATGTCACTCCTCTCTCGTCTGATCTCCAGTAAGTACATGTTCAGTGGCTTGAGCCGATCCTTCTAAGATTTGCTCTGTTGGCCCTGAATCATTCTGGTCACCCTTCATTGCATTGTCTCTAGTCAGTGCTTACCTTTCTTGAGGTGAGGACTGCAGAACTGGACCTGCCTCCTTCCCCCTCCCATCCACCACTCTCCATCCTCCTGGGGCAGTGGGCTTCTTGGGGAGTGGGGTTTGGGCTCCAGCTGAGCCAGTGATGCACCTGAGATATCTCCTATCTTGCTGCTAGCAGCAGAGCATGGAGCTCTGCAAACGTCCTGCAGATGAGGCAATGTCCCCTTTTCCACAGTGCAACCCTGGAGAAGGGCAGCCCACAGTCACCACAATTGACTAGCTCCCCGCTGTACTCCGTACTGATCCTTTAATAACCCTAGACCACTGATAACAGCCTGTATTCCTTTAAATGCCCAGTGCCTTTTGACTAGAACAAGACCTGATACTCCCTGTCCTGCTTTGCTGCCTGGTCATCCTTCTGAGATTATTAACTTGTATCCCTATCCCATGTAAATAGTTTCAGTAAGGAAGCTGCCAAACACAAGCTTGCGTCTCTTAATTCTATGTCCCTAGCATAGCCCCAGTACTCTTATCCTATACAGTATAAGTATCTGACCAGGGATTCTAATTTGTTTCAGCAGATACAACACTTCAGTCTTACAGCATTTATTACATTATGGTGTCACATATTAGAGGAAACTTAACGGGTTGCTGAGGATCAGTTGATACTTAGGTGTACCTTAGCTAGGCAGTTGTTGGGTTCCCTTTTTGCTTAAGAACTGCTGGCTACAGCACCTGAAGCTTACAGGATCCCCTCAGAGAGAGATTCCCCTGTGGATTATCTGCAGATGTCCTGCAGATGCCACAGAGACAGAAGTCCCACTCCAGCTCTGCATCAATCACGAGATGGAATATGAGTGAGATGGGACACACTATTAGCAAGAGCTAACTAAAGTGTAGCCTGTAGACAAGCAGCAAGGGATGCTGAAGACTGGGGGCGTGTAAGCCCCAAATATTAATTCCTGATTCCATGATTAATAAAGTCCTCAAGACTGAGCACTGAATACAGAGTATTTTTCACTATTCGTGTTACTCACATTAGGGACAGTAAAATAAAATGAAAACATTACAACATTTTTAAAACAACTCTATCCCTCTGCAGGTGGCCAGAGCTTCTCACTTAGCCACCTGCTGTCCACCCTATTGTTTTTGCTCTCCTCCTCCTCCTCCCCCATTCTCCCACACTTATATTAAAGAAAAACATACCTGTATGCTGACTTCTGGTACTGTATCAGGAGGCAACAACATCTTTTTAAACCCATCACCTTCCAAGTCGAACACCCTAGAGTCCCCAGAATGTTACTATTTCATAGTGGACCCTACTCCTGATCCCTGATTCATGTGTGGGGCGGTGACAGTAGTCCAAATCCTGACTAACTCCGTTGCCTCCCCACTTTGCAGGGCACCTGCTCCCATGGAACTAATGGAGCCATCAGACTGCATCAGCAAGGTGGGCACATCAGGGTGCATGACCGGGTGGGAGGGGAATAGCGGTCTACTTCACTGATGATGATAGGCAGACAAATTGTTTACTTATTATGCAGTCATTTCAGTCCCTCCTCTTTCAGTCATGTGCCCCACTCACTAGTACAGTCAAATGGCATTATTGTCTCGATTTTTAAAGCCCCCGATTGCTACAAGCCCCAGGTGCACTGAAGATATGGCACATGGGGCTTGTGGCAATCACCCAGCTGGGGATTGGGATTTTTGATCCCGTTCACCAAGTGACGCAAGTTAGACCAACATTTTCTGGATCAGCTTGCAGCAATCCTAGGGATAATTTTTATGGAGTTTGCATCAGATATTTGGTGCAAGTTGCCATAAAATGTGGAAACTGTCCCCCAGTTGTGCCTGAGATTGGAGAATTGGGTGCAGCTGCAGTAAAGAGGCTCAGCAACTGCCAGAACCTAAGTGTCGTGGCGCTGGGCTTGACACAGGCCCAGCGCCACGCTTTGACAAATCGAGTCAGATAGGTTCAATGACAGTGGGTGCACTGCAGGAGGGGTGACTGAGAGTGCCTGGATTTTGGAGCATTGGTTGAGCCCCCCAAATCATGGATTGGGGGTAAGGAGGTCTGCCATGAGATACATGTGTTCTGCGGACTGTGGGATTGGAAAAGAATGTTCAGTTCCAGGCACATTGCCACGAGGCATCATATTTGTTTCTCTTCAGCATGAGTAAAAGAGGAGCAAGGTGGAAGGCAGGAAACACCTGTGCTTGGGAGGATGGTGGTCAAGTTACTAACCCTAGCAACCTGGGGAAGCATAGAAGTTTTCGGATATTTTTTTTATTTCACCTCAAGGCAATAAGTAAGTAACACAAACTGAGTATCGGGGTTCCACGTATTTCAATAAAAGCATTCACACACTTCTACTGAAGACCAAGGGAGGGACAGAGATCTGGTTTGTATGAAAAAGTCATAAGTAATAAGGTATGATCGAAAGGTAAGTATACAGAATATAAGCAGTGGTGGGTCCAGGAAGTGAGGAAGACCAGGGTACTGACAGGGCGCAGGAAGCTTGTATTTGGGCATGCAGGAAATTTAAATACAGACAATGTAGCTAGTTATGTATCACTGCTAGGGCACAGCTTGGTCACAGCAGATTTTTAGCAGAGCATGTGCCTTGGCTGGCCCTGTCCTGGAGTCGCCCACGAACACAAGTTAACTTGTGTGTACTTATTGTATAGCATTTCCCTGGGATGTTGGAGCAGTTACAAAAATCTCAAAGCTTTTATATAAGCCATTTGACAAACTTCTCAAATGACAGTGAAAACGCTTGTGATTCATAGCAGTGTTTCCAGCCAAGTTAGCAAGAAGATGCTGGAGTCATGGCCACAGTGACTGCTTGTACTGGACAGGACTTGTTGGGAAATTTAGGGTACTGCCATAACAATTCTGGGTGCTCAAAATATACTCTGTTTGTGCTTCTGTAAAGACTTAATCATTTTAACATCAAACACTAAAAAACATTCACAAAGGTGTTTTATTTTTCAGGAACAATATAACCAAATAGGAACTGTATACTTTCCCTTCTCCCTGGTAAAGAAGCAAATCATTTAGTTAATGCAGTCTGATTTTCATAACAGTTTGCATGGTCGGAGCTAGGGAGCACACTATATTTGAACTCTGTAGCCCTTAATAAAATAAATAAAAAAAAAAAAAATGTTTTGCCGGCTTCAGTACATATCTATATGTCATTCAGTACGTGTCTTTGATATGCCATAGACTGGAATGTTTAATGATTTGTGTAAGCCTATAAAAGTTCATGGCTGAATCAGTAAACCTTCTATAGTGTACTGGTGAAAGAGCTAGGCTTTGAAATGGAAGGTTGAGTTAAATTGCCACCATGGGGGTGAATTTGCAAGAAAACTTGCATTAGCAAAACATACCATTCTTCTTTTGTAATGTACTGTATGTACCTAAATAACAAGGATATAGTTTATGGACAGAGACAAGAGCTTGTTAATGCCAGTAATGTCTGTGTAGTTAGATTTGGCAGTTTGTTATACATATGGTACAATGAAGTTGTCCTTGCTGCCTTAGTTTTGGTGTTGAATTAAAAGGCATTTGTTCTCCTACGCTGTTTGTTCTGGGAAACTTACACCTACTCTAGTACAGCTGTGTAGCACAGCACATGTGCCAACAGGCTAGCAAACAAATATCTAGGATTTGAATATGGGCAGGAATGTTGACTTTTTGCATGTGCACTCTAGCTAAACTTGCGGTAGAGGCTGAGGTGTTAAATTTCCTCTTTGAAACTTGCTAATTTAAGGTACTGCCTTTTGGTTGAAAGGTACTTTCTCTGCTGCCATGCCAGAGATTCAGGTTTTAATCCTATACCTGGAATGCTAAAATAGAGTTGAGTTTTCAAATTTTATGTGTATTGAATTTCAAGCAAATGAAAATATATCAAGTAATTCTTGATTCCAAGATTAACCTTTTCATAGTAGTACTACCACAACAAGGAGCATTTGCAGTTTATACTGCAGTTGTCATGGCAGACAGGAAGTGCCATAACTGTCTGTCCATGGCAAACGTACTTTTTTTTTTCATTTTGCAGGTGGCTGCACCCCCCACACATCACAAACCACATGCAAGGGGTTCTGCCCCCGCACCACCCCATGAATAAATATAATCAACTCCAAGGTCACACCAAACTGAAGAAAAAAAAACAACTTTTTAGACCGCATTTGATTTCCAGGTGTGACCTCGGGGGTTTTGCTTGTTGAGCTACTGACAATGAAATGCAAACTCTATTCCTAGCCTAACTTCCTATACCAGTCCGCCACCCAAACCATTATGCTAAACAAAGCCAGCTGCTGGACCACATTCTGCCTGTAACCCTCTTAGTTTCAGATGGTACGTGGTGTTCTAAGCAGCACATGAGTAGTCCCGAGCAGTACTCTTGTGTAGCATGAGACTCTCATCTGCCATAGCACTTCCACTGCAAGGTGTCCACAATGACACCTGCAGCAGAAAGTGTAAGCGAGCCCTCAGTGGTATTGGGTCACTCTTCATCTTTCATTACTGCATATTGGGGGAAACTGGCACTTAGCACCATAACCATGAACAATATCTAAATCCTCTTTCTAACAGTTGCAGTTGAAGTGCCCTGAAATTAAATTATATGTAGTGACGTGAGTAGTCTGTGAGAGAGCCATATTATGTAAGAACAAATGACTAATGCCATATCGCGTACTCCTCAATGTGACAGCAAATAACATCAAACACCAAAACATTCGGCTCCCTGGAAAACTATTATTAACACAGCTATTAAAATGATTCAACAAACTGCACTACTTATCAGCGTGTTGATTTTAAACACCAATTCACTGTATGGCTGAACTCTAAAAAGGCACAAGTCATTAACGTAACTAACATCATAAGTGTTCCATTATAACTCAAGGGATGTATTTTAAAAATTATAACTAAAAAGCACAGACCTGGTCAACAAAGCAGGGAGCTCACCAACAGGCTATGTGTGGCACTGATCAGGAGAGTGTGCATATAGCCACCATTACCAAAAAGACACATGGCAGTGGCCATCTTGCCGACTGTAGTCCCACCAGCGTCAAAGACCCCCTCTCATGGCAAAATAAAATAATAAAGCAAACTTGTTCTTTCACAGCACCACACTAGAATCATTATTATTATAAAATGGCAAGAAAAAACTAGAAATTTCATTGACTAAGAGTGGTCACATGACCCTGCATTAAATCTTTATAAATGTATGGTCAGGTGCCAAATCTCCTATTCTTCCCTCAAAAAACTATTTAGTGCCATTTTATAAGCCCCTCCAGGGTGTGCATCATATAGTAATGCACTTCCCAGCAGTGTAAGGACATTCAGTCTTCAGCCTCGTGCCTTACTACACCCCTGAGGTGTGCATTAAATATAGGATAAAGTATGGGGTGCAGTGTGTTATGAGAATTTAACACACCCGAGTTGTTGGATGGTACATAAACATCGAGGGTGAAGCCCGAGGGGTTTTTACGATAGCCATCCAACAATGCGGGTATTGTTAAATCGGGATTAAACACTACACCCATATTTATTTATATAATTCAAGGGGTTTCATTTTTTCTTCTCACTGAGAGATCTGAAGATAAATAAAATATAGACTGTCGTACCTTGCATCATAGATTTTCTTTATTTGGTAGGCAGAGTACTTTGTAATGAGTAGCAATATTAAATTAACTGTTAGAACTGCAATTTCATTAGCTTTAACTGCAAATAGAAAGAAGAAAAAAATGTTAGTTTGAATCGTCTGCCTGGCTGTTTTTTTTTTTTTTTTAACTTTGCCACGGCCGTTGCTCCGTGTTGCCTGGCAGTGGAGTCTTGTGATCTGCAGAGGGAGGGGGAGAGGTGAAAGATTTGGGAGAAAGCTAGGTAGTCATCAGAAAGAAGAAAATGTGCTTTAGTTTTACTGTGGCTGATGAGGTGAGTGTTTATCATTAAGTGTATTTTTTGAGAGGCAGAATGTTTTTGAAAGTCTGGAGCCACACTGCACTCTCTATTGGAAACGGGCGCGTGAATGCCATAACACCTACTCAGGTGTTAAACGGTATTTAATACATGGTTTTGACAATGTAAAAAAATGGAACCCATTAATTATAATCCTATGATGCACACCCTGGATAGCTTATTACTTATAATGCAGGAAACATTCTCCTACTCTGATTGGTTCTCAGAGTTCTAGCAGGGTTACATTAACCCACGTTACCCTACCATGTTTAGCCTGATAATCAGCATACGTACTGTAGTGGAAGAAGTTCCAAAACATGGCTGTTCCTAGCATCCACAGTGTGATGGACTACTGAATAGGTATCAGTGTCATTCAGGGATTCACTCGGTTTGCTTTGTTACAACAGACAGTGTGTAGGAAATGTGGTGTTCACACTGCAGCTGCCAGCACAGCTAGCAGTCGAGCTTCCTTATGCCCTATCTCTGTTATTATTGAGTAGTGCCAGTAAATTCAGACAGGAGAAAAAAAATAAAAAGATCACCTCATGACCTGTATGATAGTCACGCTGTCCCGGCGAATGCCAACTCAGGCAGATTACAGGCTATGACTGTCTCTTCCAGTGTGGACAGATAGTTTGAGAAAAAAAGTTAAACAGTTGTGGGGGGAGGAGATCCCATTTGAGCCCTGCTGATGAGATGAAGCGGCAAAGGAGGTGACAATTTCCAGTTTCATAATTGGAATTTCATAATTCGTAAACAATTAATTAAGAGTTATGAAACTACTGTAACCCCTAGATGGTGCTATCCCAAGAGCTACTACCCCTGCCTCCTTGGCTAGTAGCAGGTTAAGGGGCCTGAGTACTGAAATGGGTGCCTCCACCCGGAGATCAGGGTTGGTAGTGGTCAAGCTAACCTGGGCACATCCCTCTGGGACACTAATCCCCCTCTTTCCCTTCTAGTGGCCTGAATATGTATAATAATCACTTTCACAATGATCCTTATTCACCATGCAATTACCCACACTGTTTGCACTTACCACCAGGGCTGGTTCCTCTAGCTCGACCCTGGGGACCCCCTGTAAACAAGGTTATGCACAGCAAATAGCAACAGTACAGTACTCATAGCACAAACTGGAACCACAGTCAGGTTAAATGCAAAAAGAGTTAGATCTGATTAATTCAGGGGACTTGAACAAGGGAGGGGCATAATCAGGTTGATTTGCTTAAAGGCTATATCAATCAGACAGTTATGCATGCACTTCAGAGTCCCTACACAGTCACATACTCTGGGTACCCAGGTAGGAAGACTGTGGGCTAGCCAGGAACGTTGCCTGGGGTAGGCCTGCATCGCAGCTGGTTGGGGCCCTGTGATGGAAGAAAGCAACATGCACAACACACACTATTTGTAATCCGGAGCCGGAGGGCTCAGTTCGTGACAGAAAAGACAATAAAGCAATCCGATGACAACACTTTAGATTTAGCTGATGTTGCAGGGAGCTACCCTGATGTTTACTCATGATACCCAATACAGGACACAGGCAGGACAAAATCGAGACAGCAGGTTGTTGAACTGGAGTGCCAGGAGAAGCAGGGCCCACACGAATCACTGAGGCGTCGTTCCTGTTCAAAGCATGAGTAGGGGGCTGATCCCCAGGCAGGTATCTCATCGATAGTTTTCTCTGTGTAGCGGGTAGTCTGGCTGGGCCAGTGTGGCAAAGTCCAGGCCCAATGGAGATGAATATGGATTCAGTCCGTGGGAGCTGAATGCAGCCTCCAGCTAGCAGAACACAGTTCAGCACACAGCGGGGAACCAAATCACAACCCACTAACAGCACACAGCACATTTACATGTAAGAAATTCTACTGTACCAGGCAGATTGCTATCCGGTCGCAGTTTCAGAGTCTCTGCACAATCCGGGAATTCAGAGGTAGCTGGAAGTCCTGACAGGCTGATCGCATGCAGCAAATCTTCGATCTTCAGGTTAAAGTCTGGTCACAGTCCAGTGGCTTAAAGCGCTCTCACAACTCAGATTCAGTCTGAATCAACTCTATTTTCCCTCTCAGGGACAGCAGACAGGCAGGCCAAAACTCAGCCCTTTCGCAGTTCTCCCTCACAAATCCACACAGGATTGCTGCTCGACTATCTCAAGCTGCTACTCCTTCACTTCCCAGCTCAGATCTGAACTGAAACTGCAAGCAGTCTGGGACTTTCCCCAGGATCCAAAAGGTTAGGTTGGCTGATTCCTCTGTCAGTCACACAAGGGCTCCCCTCCAGGTTCACTTATGCGCCAAAAGCCCAAAACTACAATTCCTACAGAATTTTGCTCCCTCAAAGCCCCTTAGAGTCCCCAAATGTACTGATTGGCCCATTTCAGAAGTCCAGGATCAAGATGGTGGAGATAAACAGAAATGTCCATGCTGCAAGGAAGGCAGGTTAGACAAACTGCAATATTATTACTGTTCTAACAAGCATTTGTCAATGCCGAACGTTCGCTAGCAGGTATTTGCAGTGGTGCTTGGCACGTATGGTGGTTTACCCTAATGCCCTGTGCGATTGCTGGTATTTGCACAATAAATTTTCAGCATGACCTTTTTGTTACCCCCGACCTCATAAAAGCATTTGAGACCTCTGCTGATGAACACTCCCACTGTTATTTTGTTAATCTGTCCTGGCGTTGATTTCCCACAGCGACCACACGTTTAATCCACATGTGCAAAACACAGTTCGGGCAGGATGTGAAAATGACAGCTGTAGCATTCATAGGGAGTGTGTGAAGGGATGGATTGGAACATCTGGGTGAAATACAACAATTTCTCAAGACTTACGGCGTACGCCGTGCGGCAATGAACGCTCATGACACAGTCATTTTGTGGACTTTTGTCACCAAATTTTCAATATAGGCATTGTGGGACCTCTGCTCATGAACAGTGTCACTGTGATTTTCATAATCTGTTCTGAGCATTGATTTCTCACTGAGACCACACCATTGTGCGCTGGATGTGAAAAAACACATTTCAGCCAGGATGTGCAAAAACACATTTCAGCTGTACTGATAATAAGGAGGTGTAAAAAAATGCCAGTGTTGAAAATCTGGAGTGAAAATATTTCAAATCCTGGAAGTTATGAGTGTGTGTGGAAACTATGCAATGCACACTCGTAACAGTCAGTTTTTGACATTTTTTCACCAAATTTGCAACATAGGATTTTGGAAGCCCACCTCATTAACAGTGACACTGTTTAATCAATCCCAAAAGGTGATTTTGTGCAGTGACCATGAAATCACCTTTGGGGACCGAATAACTCATATGACAGTAACTGAATTCATGAGGTGGTGTCCCAAGAACCCCTTGTTGAAAATGCGGTGCCAAAATTTGCAAAAATGCCCGAGATAGCCACCTAAGTTAGAAAAAAAACAACCATTTATGCCATTATACAGCTTACTGTCATTTCTTCAGTTTGCGTTCTGCTGTCAAGAGTGTAGACGTGTTCCCACTCCACTGAAGATCATTGCCATGACTCCGAGAAGTATAGTAGGCGAGGAGTGGGGTATACAGAGGGTGGGTGTGGAGTTTGGGAGGGTACAAGACAGTGAGGATGGTTTCTGTTTTCACAGGTTTAAAAAACAAAAGATGTTGGACAGTTTTCCCATTTACAGGGACAATGGGCATGCTAGGGTGGGCTCCCAGCATGTCACCTGGAGTGTTTTGGGGGCCTGAAGACAATGGGGACTGAGCACTCGTCTACACATACAATGTGTTTGGTGGGGAGCAATAACAAGAGATCAGGGTGAAGCAGCAGAGGGAGGAAGTGGGAGGATTTTATTAGCAGCCAGAGGGAAAGGGTGACGTCAGTATGCTAAATACACACAGTTACCGCTAATTGCAGTGGTGCTTTTCTTTAACTGAAGACCACTGCAGCCAAACTGCTGTCATAGACAGCTCATCATCCATGTGCAGTAGGCTGCACATCGCTACACTGAGCACTGCATTGGACAGGAGGGTCACACACCTTCAAAAAGTCGTACTGTCCAAACGTTCCTTGCACATGCATGCAAGTGAATGCAAAAATAAACAAGCATTTGTCTATGCTGAATGTTGCTTGCTTCTATGTGCTGTTTAGGTATTTGGAAGTCATTGGAGTGCAAATATTGAAAATTCGTGAACTTACGAGCGTGCGTAGGAACTGACACATGCGCTATCAAACACAGTCATTTTAGAATTTTTCGCAAATTTTCAACATAGCCATTTGAAGCCTCTGCTCATGAACAGTGTGCTGTGATTTTGTTAATGTATTCCGCTTGTTGAGTTAGCACCATGCGCCATTGTCGCTACATAGTGAAACACGTTTTGGGCGGATATGATAAATGACAGCTGTACTGCTCATAAGGAGGTGTGGTAAAATGGCAATGTTGAAAATCGGGTAAAAATAATGAGTGCAAATCTCGGCGTGCGTGAGAACTGCTAGCAGCTACCTCATAAAACAGTCATTTTGAGGAATGTTTCACCAAATTTCAACAACAGCCATTTAAGACTCTGCTCATGATCAGTCACTGTGATTTTCTTAATGTGTCCCATAATTGAGTTCGCGATAATCGACCGCGCCATTGTGCACTATATGGGCGAAACACGCTTGGGTGAGATGGAAAATGACAGCTATATTACTCATAGGAAGGTGTGGTAAAATGGCAATGAAAATCTAGAGTGAAAATATTGAAAATTCGCGAACCCACGAAGCGCATGAGAACCGCGCACGCATCAGAAAACAGTCATTTTGAGGAATTTTTGAACCAAATTTTCAACATGGGTTTTTGGGACCTTCTCATGAATGAGTCACTGTCATGATGTTATTCAGGCCGAAGGTGATTTTGGTGCGGTGACTGCGAAATCACCTTCAGGCCTGAATAGCGCCATGATGACATCATTCATGAAGAGTCCAAAACCCCATGTTGAAGATTTATGCAAAATTGCAAAAATGCCTGAGATATGCAATACGCTGAAAACCCCTATGTAGCCCATTATACAGCCACCGCATTTCTCAGTTCGCGGCTCGGTTTGAAGAGTGATGTGTTCCCGATCTACCAAAGATATGGGTCCGAGCTCGAGGTAAGTATGGGGTGAGGGGTGTGTGGGGAGCAGGGTGCGCGGTGGGTGGGTGCAGGTTGTGGGAGGGCGCTGGGAGAAGCACCGTGGGACCGTTTTATTTTTCAGGTTTAAAAAAAGACGAGGGGCGTTGCCACTCTAGAAGTGCGCTTCCAGCATGCCACCAAAGCTTTGGAGAGCATTTGGGGGCGTGGAGCCGATGGGGTTAGGCACCCCGTCGGCCAGACTGACGTGGGACATTGCCACGCTGGGGTGGGCTCAGGTGGCACCACGCTTTTGGGGAGGCGTGGGGCTTCCAGCACTGTGTATGACAGCGGTGTTTTCTTTGAACTGAAGACCACCGCTGTCATACACAGCCCCTCACCATTGGTGCAGGACCACCACGCCTGCTCAACAGAGCAGTGGATTGAACAGGAGAGGCACACCTCCAAAGTGTCCTATTCTCCCAAGAGCGTTCATGCGCATGCATGGCGAAGATATAATAAACCGATCGGCAAACAAATCATCTTCTAACAGGAAGCTCCTTCTCGCTAATAGTGATGGTGAGCGGGTGATTATTTGGCAGCCTGGGCGGGACTCGAGCATAAAAACACTCAGCCCCCTCCCAGATTAATTATGACTGCAACCCAGGCAACTCTTAAAGAGACAGTACACAGAGGCTGTACAGGCACTCTCTGGCAATACATTTAAACTGCTAAAGTGCAGGACTCCAGCCTGGCAGTGAGCATTTAGGCAAGCTCAAGGAAGACTTTTTGGGAACCCCCATTTGTAGGGATATTACACTACATTTTTGTATGTAATTAGATTTGCAAAGGAATTACTGTAACTATATTATTTCACATCTAAAATGTTTAAACTTTGCTTCTGAGCATATGTACTACAATCATCATTACATCATCTCAGTACTACAGTGCATGCTCAGAAGCAAAGTTTCAACTTTTTAAATGTCAAAATAATACAGTTATGCTACTTCTTCTGCAGAAGTAATTACATATATTGCTATGACCAATTATACTGGGCAGGTTCAAAATCAATAATCCCCACTTATGGAATCGGAACTTGTCTGTTATGCAGTTTACCACCCATTGCCACTGCAGCACAGGAGACCATCCCGAAGGTAAGAGAACTTCACCATGGAAGCCACTGCAGCTCTGTGTCATGCTCATGACAGCTCTACATTCCAAGCTCTGAAATACAGTTGCAGAAGAAAAGCAGACCATGGTGGAGTGGTGGATGTGGCCTACCTAGATTTCAGTAACGTCTTAGACACCGTTCCACATAGGAGACTTGTAGACAAGCTGGGGAGCCTGGGAATGGGCCCAAAGGTGGTAAACTGGGTGAGAAACTGGTTGGGGATGGGAGACAGAGGGTGGTGGTAAATGGTGTTCATTCTGTGGAAGGGAAGGTGACCAGCAGGGTACTACAGGGATCAGCACTTTGACTGCTTCTCTTTAATGTCTTTATTAGTGACATTGCAGAAGGCTAGAAGGGAAGGTATGGCTTTTTGCAGATGACACTAAAATCTGTAACAGGGTAGACACTCTGGGGGAAGGGGTGGTGGAAAAACTGAATAGAGTTCTAAAAAAGCTAGAGGAGTGCTCAAGGGTGTGGCAGCTAAGTGTCAATGCAAATAAGTGCAAAATAATGCACTTGGGGCACAGATACCTGGGGTAGAGGACAAAATGCGAGAATGGTATTAGCCAACACTAAACAGGAAAGGGACTTGCAGTAATCATATCTGATGACCTGAACATGGCCCAACAGTGTGAGAAGGCAGTAGTGGATGCTAGGCTGCATAGGGAGGGGTATCATCAGCAGAAAGAGAGAGATAGTGTTACCACTGTATAGACCACTGGCAAGACGTCACCTAGAGTAGTGTGTCCAGTTCTGGAGACCACATCTTTGGAGGACATAGACAGGGAAGAGATGACCCAGAGGAGGGCAACCAAAATAGTACAAGGTCTGCATCACAAGCCATATGAGGAGAGACTGAAGGACCTCAATATGTACACCCTGGAGGAAAGGAGGGAGATGGGGAACACAGCAGAAACTTTCAAATACCTCATGGGTATAAGTAAGGTTCAAGAGGGAAGTATTTTTTTTTAAGAAAACAATGCTCAAGGATAAGGGGACATGCTATGAAGCTTGGGGGAAGGAGGCTCAGGACAGATGTAAGGAAGTAATTCTTCACAGAGAGAGTGGTGGATGCCAGTCTTCCAGCAAAAATGGTGGGGTAAAAACATTAATGGGCTTCAAGAATGCATGGAATAGGCATAAGTGAACCTTAGTGGTAGGGTAAGGGGGGTAAAGTCAGAGATCAAGTAGGGTCTGCAGTGTTACAGTAGGTACAGAAAATGGGCAGACTAGGTGAGCCAATCAGTCCTTATTTATTTATTTATTTTTTTATTGAAATCTTGGATTTATACCTTTGAGCAGAAGCTATTTACGTAGAGTCTACATCAGGAGACAAATAGTGTGTACAGACAAGTCATTACTACAGATAAATATACAATGTTAATTACAGGAGTATATATACTAGAATTGCAAATGGGTTACATAACAAACATCAGGTCAGGTACAATATATACCATAGTCAGCAGGAACTAAACTAAAACAAGCGGACTGGAGGAGGCAGAGAGTTAGGGACAAGCATGGTAGGTCTTGCCAAGGATGAGAGTAAAGGGTGACAGGGTAAGGAGGAGGAATAAGGGGATGTAGGGTGAGGTAGTGTGAAATGGTGGGTAAGGAGGTAGAAGAGAAGGAAGAAGTGCTAGAATTGGCCTGCAGCAGCAGAGGATAGCTAGGGGGTGCAAGCTAAGTGCAGGTTGTTACTGAAATCACAGAATGCTTAGCGGTAGCACTCACATGTGATGCTTGTAACAAGGTGTCACAGTTTGCGTTTAAAGGGACCTATTGTAGTAGAAGTAGTTAACTCAGGTTGAAGGGAGGTCATCCAAAGTGGAGCTTGGTGTGCAAAAGCACATTGTGCAAGAGCCGTGCCCATCTGGGGACATTAAAAACTTGATTGTTAGAACTTCTAGTATTTTGAGAGGGCTGATGAAAGGTGAGTAGGTTCCGAACCCCTGTGGGCAGCATTTCAAGACAGATCTTTTTGGCTATCAGACAAGTTTGGTAGCGGAGTCTGTCCTTTAATTGAAGACAGTTTGCTTATGTATAAAAATCACGTGTGTGTTAGTCGCACAGCACTGGAGAGAAGTCAACATGCCTTGTTCAAGGACATTGAGAGGTGTCAGAGGGCCGAGTCAGTGGCTGACCCGTATACGACCAGTCCGTAATCAATTAGCACTAACACTGAGCTGTGTACAGCCAGGCTCAGAGCATCATGTGTAAGAGAAAGATTGTCTATAGAGCATTCCAGGTCTCACATTAATCGCTTTAGCAATATTGTCAATGTGTGTGGCATATGAAAGGGTGGAGTCAGTAGTGATGCCCAGATATTTAAAGTGCTGGGCAAGACTGAGGGAAGAGTCTTTGCTGTTCTAAATGGTTAGTAGGAAGACTGTGTTTACTTAGGGAGCTGGTGTACAAATGGTCTTGGTTGTTTTATAATTCACGAGTTTGTGATCCTCAAACATTTTTTGGCGGAAGTAAATCCTAACTGTTGAGCCTCTTCCAGACATTCGGGGTGAGGGTTGCTGGTATATGTAACTGCATCAGTGTACAGGAGTATATGACCAAGGTAGGAGTCAGGGAGTTTGTTAATAAACATGCTGAAGAGGACTGGACCCAGGATGGACCCTTGTGGAACACCTTAATGGACAGGTCTGGATTCAGAAAGAACATCTCCATTCCTTACTTGTCATGGTCTGTTGCTAAGGTAGCTGCTGAACCATCTTGTGGCCTCTGTAGTGAGCCCAATGATAGCGAACTGATCAAGAAGAAGGGCATGATTCAATGTGTCAAATGCCTTGGATAAGTCTATAAATGTAGCCCATACCAGGTGCCCTTGATCTAGAGCATGGTGAATGTAGCCGGTGAACTCCAGTAAGGCTGTAACAGTACTGTGTCCACTCCTAAACCCATGTTGCCATCAATATCTATGTTTTGTTTGCATGCTTACTAAAAAAACACACATTTCTACAACTATTTAAAGCAGCACTGCATCAAAAATGTTTTTCCAAAAAAACTAGTTTCAGCTATAGTTAAGATAAATATTAGAATACCTGTCAAATGTATTTGTCTAGGTACCTGCCATACAGTGCAACACAGGTCTTTTTTATTTTTTTTAGCCTAACCCTTGCTAGGTCTACAATACTATTTCTTGAGAAAAAAACTCAATTAAAACATCTATAAAAATACTCAGATTTCAGTGGAACTAGAAAATTGTACCACCAAATAAAATTGGAAGATTCCCAGAATCTTTTATAGTGAAACAAAGGTAAGGTTAAATGTTTTGCCCAATTTTATTGCACTGCTGCTTTAATTACTGAAGATGACGCATAGAAACATAGAAACATAGAAGTTGGCGGCAGATAAGGACCTCAAGGCCCATCCAGTCTGCCCATTTCTTTTTCTGCTTTATGAATGTGCCATTGGCCTTTACTCTGTCAATGACCTATCCATTTATACTCATCTGTATTGCTCCCTTATGCCTATCCCATGCCTGTTTGAAGCCCTGCACTGTATTCATATCCACCACTTCTGAGGTAGGCCGTTCCATGCATCCACCACCCTTTCTGTGAAAAGAACTTCCTCACATTACCCCTTAATCGGCCTCCCTCCCATCTCATGCTGTGTCCTCTTGTCCTGTTATTTTTGTTATACTGAAACATGTTAGACTCTTTCACTTTGTTAATGCCGTTAAGGAGTTTGAATGTTTCAATCATATCACCTCTCTCCCTCCTTTGCTCTAGGGTATACATATTGATCTCAGTTAATCTGTCCTCATATGTTTTCTGATGCAGTCCCTGCACCATTTTGGCTGCCCTTCTCTGGGCTGTCTCAATTTGGTCAATGTCCTTATGAAGGTGTGGCCTCCAGTACTGCACGCAGTACTCCAGATGGGGCCTAACCAGTGTCTTGTATAGAGGGATTATTACCTCACTCTTCCGACTTGTGATACCCCTACTAATACACCCCAACAGCCCTCTAGCCTTACCTACTGCTCTAGTGGTCTGCTTGGATGAGTTCAGGTCATCAGCGATGATGACATCCAAGTCTTTCTTCCCTTGTGACTGCCAACAACTCCCCTCCCAGCCTATAGGTTGATTCAGGGTTTCTCTTCCCTATATGCGTGATCTTGCACTTCTTTGCGTTAAACCCCAGTTGCCACTGTTCTGACCATTTTTCTAGTTTATCCAGATCTCTTCTCATTCTGCCCACCCCATCTGGATCATCTCTGTTGCAGATCTTGGTGTCATCTGCAAACAGGCAACCCTTACCCTCCAGTCCATCTGCAATGTCACTGATGAAGATATTGAAGAGGACTGGCAATGACAAAACTATTTTAATAAAATCCTGTTATAATAAAAGCAATAAGGTATGACTATGAGCTAGATTAAAAGTCTGTTAATCACTCCCTTGGGTGTAATATGGCACTCGGCTCACCTCGTACCATAATATGACCCAAGGGGGAGATTAACAGACTAGTAATTTAACCTCTGGTCATACCTTATTGCTTAATTAAGAGATAAGTCGCCCCTTTCGCACTTACTACCCCCTGACCAGAGACATCTGTTATGTAAGTACACCTGTTTGAAATAGTGTTGTTTGGATTTTAGATGTTAAATTCTTAATCTTTGGATTCTGTTCTGTTTTTAGGATTTTGGATTCTCGGGATTCATGGTTGAAAATCTGAAATCCTAAACATACTGATGTTTGCAGATTTTGGATGTCTGCATCCATTTCTGATTCTGCATCTGACTACGAGCAAACCTCCCCAGGAAACAGACCACACTAGTGATTCTAGTCAAGTGCCAAAAAAAAGGATTCCCCTCTCTGATCACTGTTTCACCACATCCCTTACCTCCCTTGACTGAGTGGCTACACTGAAGTGAGTACATC
The DNA here is from genome assembly GCA_016271365.2 of Neoceratodus forsteri. Lineage (NCBI taxonomy): Eukaryota > Metazoa > Chordata > Ceratodontiformes > Ceratodontidae > Neoceratodus > Neoceratodus forsteri. The sequence continues at coordinate 226,470,741 of CM057449.1, read as the reverse complement.
AGCAAAGAAGGTTGTGTGTCTGGTGGTTGCGGTGGTTCCTTCCAGCTTTGGGTCTAGGACGTCTGCCCTGCCTTGGACTAGACCAGGGCATCATTCAGTTCAGTCTGGTCCCTCCCTCCATGTAACCAAGAATATTCCCTGCATGACTTTGTTTTGTCATTTCCAGCATGGTCCCTCTGCTCCTCTTCCCTTACCGACCAAGTCATGACTCTTTCCAAATCATTCTGAATCCCTCCCATTCCAGGCATGCTGCTCCTTTGGTGTCTGCTGGAGCAGAGAATTTAAATTATTAAAAAACTAAAAAATAAAAACAATGTTCCCTAAAAGCCCCTCTAGATGGGTCGGGCCATCACTTTCCCAGTGTGACCAACTGAGGTGGCCAACTGGAGCCCAAACCCTGGCCACGCATCATGACCACCCCATCACACAATGACAGCATTAGAGAATAGTGGAGCCTCGGGTTTAGTTCTAGTTTGCAATTTCAGTTTTCCTAGGTCACACTGGGAAAATGAAGGCCAAGCCAGATAGGGCAGGGTGGTTGCTGTCACTGACTTTAGTGGATACCTAATTTCTGGACCAAGGAAGAGGGAGACAGCATTCTTTTTTTTCATACCCAGCAAGGGAAGAAGTCTCAGTCATCAGGGTCGTCTGATTCAGGTTCTGGTACGGAGAGATGGTGATAGGGCCAGTGCCTGGCTGGGACAGTGCTGGCTAAGAGGGAGCATCTATGAAGTGGGTGCCTGTGTATTTTGTGTGGTTGTTGCTGGGTACTGGGCTGGCCTGGAACTTGGAAAGGAACCACGAGTACCCACCTACACACCAACTGGCTTCCATGCCACCAACTCTATAGCAGTAGAGCAGCACTCAATTAAGGTGAGGGAATGGGGGTGGGGGTTAATTTTAATTTCTAACAAAGAGACTGAGATTTAAATTGAGTGGAGACTCAGATGAAAGATCTTTTTGTTTGTTTGTACTGCATTATGAAGACCTAGCCTGTACAATTTTTTTTTATTTTATTGTAAGTTATTGATAATAAAACACTACTTGCAAATTTTATAACTTCTGGTCTGCCTATTCTTCCTGACTTATGTCTTTAGGACAGTTGGTGTTAGGAGTGGGATTTACGTCATGCATAGTCTAAGCCTGGAGTTTTCTGCATGGGTACTAGACCTGGTACTAGGGAAGCACAGAACAAAGGTATGGATATTGCAACAGCAAGCCTAGGAGTGATTACCAGAAGAATGGCACCCAAACTAGAAGCAGAAAATAGTCCACATGGAGACTGTACAGCCAGCACAAGTGATGAAAGAACAGGCAAGGACAGAACCCAAAAGCATGTCTGCCTTCTTCAAATGGTGAGCTATGCAATAAAAAGAGACTAAGAAACTGAGAAGAGGAGAGGAGCAGCAACAGGAGTAGTGATGGCTGGATGCCTTGCAAGCTATGAAAGGTGGTGGATCTTGTACAAGTCCAGCAGATTAACAAAACACAAACAGCTTAAATGTCATTAAACTTACAAAGCTGTGTCCCTTGGATGACATTGAAGCATTTATTTATTTAAGAGATTTACCAAGAAGGCATACTGAGCGGAGTACCGCTCGATTCCAGATGCGCCCTGGGGGTAGAGGGTTTACAATGATACAGTTGTACAGAAGAAGACAAAATCATACATTATGTGATTTTCACAGACAATGGTATGGTAGTACAGAAGAAATAAAACATACATAGAGTGGTTGTTACAGACAATGGGTGAGACATTTCTTAACAAAAAAAATGTAGGTTCAATTTCAATTAGTATTTAATAACCTTAGGTGCAGACCGAGAATGGTACCCAGACTGTTGCTAGCAGCTGATAGGTAGGAGCTGAAATGGGGATTCAGTGAGGGGAAAGCAGGAGCAGTTGGTAGCAAAGTGCGTTTTAAGAAGGGCATTCCATTCAGGAGTACTTGAGGTGTGTCTGATATCAGCAGCCAGGGAGTTCCATAATTTGGGCAACCTGAAGCTGAAAGCTGCCTGGCCAGATCTGGTGGATCCGTGTGGAATGTGCAGGAGCCTAGATTCTATGTTTTTGAGAGCATAGGCAGGTGGGGGGGAGGCGGTTAGGGATGATGACAGGTAGGAAGGGAGCGTCTGTGACCAGAACTTTGCAGCGGTTCTAGCAACTTGCAGTAATCATCTGTTTTGAAGTGAGGGGAGGTCCAGGGACTGGTAGAGGTCACAGTGACGGGTATTGGTAGGACGGTCTAAGGAGAACCGGCAGAAGGAGTTGTAAAGGGGGTCAAGCCTGGCTAAAGAAGTTTGGGGGGTGGCACTGTAGACAACATCGCCGTAGTCCATAATCGGGAGGATCATTTTTTGGACAATTGCTAGTCTGGTTGGTAGAGGAATGCAATTCTTGTTGTGATAGAGGGCTCCCAGCATGGGATGCAATTTTTTGTGTACAGCTTCTATATGCACTGAGAAGTCAAGGTACTGATCTAACCAGACACTGAGATAACGATATGTGGTACAGGCCTCGATTGGAGATCTGTCCAAGGTGTAAAATGTGGGTGGGGCAGTAAGCTGGGTTACTTTGGCCCAAGATCCAAAGGTGAGGGAGACTGTTTTTTTTTTGAGTTTAAGAATAGTTGGTTTCGGAGGAACCAACATTGGATGGAGTCAAAGTCTTCCTGAAGACAAGCATTCACGGCGGTTGCGGATGGGCCAGAGGCGAACAGCACCGTATCGTCTGCATACATATGGATAGCTGTTTGTTGGCAGGCAGCAGGCAGGTCATTGAGAAAGATAGAGAACAGCAGAGGGCTGCCCCTAGTTTAAAGGACAGGTTACAGAGCATAGTTAGAGGGTGGGCTATGGCCGGTGCAGAGTAGGAGCATTTTGGAATCTAGGCCCGATGTACATTTGCCTTTGGATGGGTTTAGTGATTGCAGTATTTTTAGCACCTGGCCAGGAGCAACTGGTTGGAGTGAGAAGGGGGCAGGGGAGGATGCTTTAGGGGCACAAAGGGTGGGGTGGGGATGGGAGGAGAGTAGAGAAGAAGTAGTGGTGGAGAAATATGAATTAAACTCGGTGGCAATTAAGCAAGGATCCTCGATGATTTTACCTTCAAGGTTGAGAGTGGGAGTGGGGGGTTGGGCCGGTGGAAAGAGAAGGGATTTTATTGACTTCCAGAATTAAGTAGGGTGAGCAAAGTTATTGTTGAATGCAGTTTTAAAGTAATTTGATTTGGCCTGGCGTATGAGTCTTGTACAAGCATTTCTCAGGGACCGGTATTATTGCTGAGCCGTATGACCACCTATGGCCTTGAAATACCTGACAACTTTTGAAAGGGTCACCGGGCCTGCAAATGGCCAAAACAGCAAAGGGCAATCAGGCTGGTTCCTTATCTGACAGGTAAAGCTCAACTTGCCTCAGCAATATGGGCATTGCACAGTCAGAAAACTATGACCTGGTGAAAGCAGACATTTTTAAAAGATTTGGCATCTCAGGAGGGACATACAGGCAGAAATTCTGGCCCCTTATGTACAACTAAGTCGACAATCCTTGAGAAGCCTTCACCAGACTCAGAGAACACCTCATTAAATAGCTCCAACCAAAGGGCAAAACAGTCCCACAGATCGTCAACATATTTGCAATGGAGCAATTTATCAACATCCTTCCTACAGACATGCAGATTTGAGTAAAAGAACACTGACCAGAAAGTGGGAAAAAATGTTATTTCTCTGGCTGAGGACTGTCAAATGGTCAGACAGACACTGCAACAGCGAAGTAATTGCTAAGGAATGGTAAGACACTCTTTTTCCCCCGATTACACTCCAGATCAGATAACACTGATGGGGGTAACAAATCTGCACCCAAAGACTTTGCTTGTTATTATTGTAAGCAGCCAGACCATATCACAAGAACCTGCCATAAAAATAAGGAAGGTAACACTGGAGCAAATTTGGCCTTAGCAAATTGGGGCAAGTATTTAACAGTTGTCAAGGTTGGAGATAAGACTGTGATGGCACTTACAGATTTGGGAAGCAGACAGACTGTGGTGCATGTGGATGTTCTGGGAAAAGACTGTGCAAAAGGACTAGGTACTAGGGTCATCTGTATCCACTTGATACTATCCCACCACCCAAGTGACTCTGAACATTAATGGGGTACCACACCAAATGAAAGTGGGGGTAGTACTAGAGTTACCTGTACCCGTGATTATTGGAAATGACTTTCCAGAATTTGCTAAGTTAATCGAAGAGGTAGTAAACCCTACTGTTTCAGTAGCTGTGATAAGAACACAGACACAGAAAATCTCAGATGGTGAGGACTCTTTTCCTTTTGATGACTTTGATTTGGGCTTATTTTAAACCCAGCTCCAATATTTGGAATTCCAGGAAAGAAAGAACACGCCTGAGAAAAAAGTGGCAACCAATGACTGATGGTTATAAGGGGTTGATATATGAAAATGCTGAAACTAAACTCATAACTGACTGTAATTTTGTTTCTGAGCAAACTAACAATGTTTTTCCCCAAGGTTATTTTAAGCAGCTGGGGCTGAAACAAACGGTGAATCAATGTTTACAAAAATGTAATGGATTATTGTAAATAGTTTAGTTAATCCTCAGATACAGAAACAGATAGAACAATTGGTCATTCCAAAGAAGTATAGAATGGAGTTGTTACAGATAGCACATGACAGTCCTATGGCTGTTCATTCAGGGAGGGACACCACACCCTTTCCAGATTGCTGCACAGATTTTACTGGCCTTGGATTCATGAGGATGTAGTTCTTGTGCTGAATGTCAGAAAATAGCCACAGTGACTAAAGACATGGTACCCCTGGTACCTTGGTACCTCTACCCTTGATAGATATGCCTTTTGAGAGAATTACAATGGATGTGGTCGTTCCCTTAGACAAAAGTAAAAAGGGTAATCAACTCATTTTTGTAGTCTGTGACTATGCTATGTGTTACCCAGAGGCAATTCCAATACGTACTGTCACAGGCCCAACAATGGCAGCAGAGTTTGCCAAAATTTTCAGCAGGGTGGGCATACCTAAAGAGATTACTATCAGTGCAGTAATTTTGGTACTGCATTGCTGAAGGAGCTGTACCGACTACTAGGTATCACTGCCTCCCCTTATCACCCTCAGACAGACAGTCTTGTTCAGTATTTTAATCAAACCCTAAATGAAGGGAAACATTTTTACCATTGCTTACCTTACCTGCATTTTGCTTACAGAGAAGTGCGACAAACATCAACAGGGTTTTCACCCTTTGAAATGTTGTATGGCTAGATCTGTGTGGAAAAAAAAAAACTTCTGCCAGTGGAATTTGCATGAAAGCCAGACTTTCGCATCCACAAAAGTTCCAAAATCATTTTGGCAACTTTCATGGAAATTCTGACTTAGAACGGTGGAATAAATGTATGAACTGTGGATCGATGTATTAAACTATAGAGTGGAATTCCACAGAACTGATCACTGTCAGAGGTCAGTTCTGCCACTGTGGAATACTCTTTCAGCAGTTTAATACATTAATCTGCAATTCATACATTCATTCCATAGTTCAATGAGAAACTGGGGAATGAATGTATGAAATGTTAATGTGTATTGCTGACTCGCTATTTATGCAATGTTTGATTTCTAATCACTGATATCTAGTACCAGCCCCCTCCCTCCGGTCACCAGCCCCGTAAAATGTAATGTTTCCTTGATGTCTAGTGGCACTAACCCACCCTCAGATCACTGGTCCCATAATTGCTGATGTGCCTCATCTCAAATTCTAAACTCAGAAGTACCTGACAACTCTGCACTCACTCCCATCCCATTTTTTTTCTATATACATTGTTCAGTTTTTCCCATTTTTTTCTCCCCTGTAATGCTCAGGACTCTGGTAATCATGCAGTGTGTACACATGGAGGTACACATGCACTCCAGGCACCGGCCCTTTCCGCCCTACCCCTGACAATTGTTGGGCTCCCCCGTAGCTTGAACTGCCATCTGTCCTCCACTGGGTGGCAGTCAGGGGCTGGGGAAACCCCTTGTCCCTATCTGGGAGAGAAGAGTTGCCTTGTGGCAGCTCAATCCTCCTCCACACCCCTGCCCCCCGCTGATCACCAACACCCAGGCTTGTTCCCCGAACTCGGTTCGCTGGTGTGGCTCCCATCCCATTTTTCAGTCTTTTTATCCTGCTGTAGTCATGGAGACAGTCTCCATGACTACCACATAATGTAAAAACTAAGGGAAATGGAAGTGAGCATGGAACTGGCAGGCACTTGAGGTGAGATGAGGTAGTGGCAATTCAGCAAATATGTGGCAGACAATTGGAAGGTGGGGCATGCCACTGCAAAACAGGGAAACATTATATTATAATGGGACTGGCAATCAGAGTATGGAGGCAGCCACTAGACACCATGGAAGCAATTTTATAGGGGCAGTAACCCGAGGGTGGGGGCGGGGTGCCACTAGACACCAGGGAAACATTAAATTGTTATGGGGCCAGTGATTGGAGGGTGGGGGCATACCACTGGATACCAGGAATTTTTTTTTTCTATTTACTAGGATCTTGCAGAATTGAACTGTGGAATAATTACATGAATTGTGGATTAATGTATTAGTTCCACAGTTCATGTGTAGTATTCCACAGTTTAGCAAGAAAACTATGCAGAACAGAGTGAAAATTCACCAAACACATTCAGAAGATTTCTGATTTTTCCAAAAGTGGAAATTTAGAAAATTTTTTTTATTTTTTTTATTTTATTTAAACAGCAGTTTGGAAAACCTTTGAGCCATAGGCTCATTTACAAAGGTACCTTGTCACAGTAAGACAAACCAAAATACACAGTATAGCAGTACAACACATAAGTATAACAGTAAATTAAGACATAGATACAAACAAGCTGGTACAGGTAGGATGGATGCAAACAATACCAGAGTTATGTTGTCCTTAGCAGCTTAGTAATAAGCTTTGTCATAAGTATTGAGTACGATTTTGACTAGCGGCAGTTACAGCACGGCGTTAATAAGGTGGTTATGTATGAAGTTTTGAAGCACGTATATAGTTGGAGCCTGGAGATGGAGGGGGCAGTGTGTTGAACCAGGAGGGGCCCTAAGCTGAAGGCTCTTTGGCCATGAGAGGTCCTAGCTCTAGGGATAACAAGAGGGTTTTCCCAGAGGTCCGAGTATGAACTAGTGGGACAGGCGCATGGTGGTGGTCAATCCTGGTGGGGAAAACCCAAGGAGGGTCTTTTGTGTGGATACAGGTAAGTATATTTAAGGCGCCACGAGATCAAGTACCAGCGCTTTTAGCATACAGTAGACAGGTGTGGTCATCCTAGGTGCTCCAGTAATTAACCTGCAGGCCTTATTCAGAGTAGTGTGAATTTTATGGATGCGGTCTGATCAGCAGCACCATACACCGGCAGTCCATAGTCCACTAGGGACAGGATAGAGGAGGTGACTATGTCGAAGAGCTCCGGGAGGAAGTGTTTATACCGACGTAAGATGCCCAATCAGATATTAGTGGCAGTGGCTAAGGCAGCGATGTGTCCAATGAAAGGAGAGGGAGGGTCAAATGGATCCTAGGTATTTATAGGAGCAAACTTGTTCGAGGGAATGAGGACCCAGAGTGAATGAGGAGTTTGAAGTTGCAGGACTTGTTTTGGGGATGAGAGAAGAACATGGTTTTTGTTTTTTTAAGATTTATCACCAATCTATGTTCCTTGAACCAGCCCTCGGCTTCAGTGAAGGACTCCTGCAGCGAGTCCTGGAGGGCAATAGGGCTATGACTCGAGGCAAAGATGACTGCATCATCAGCGTACAATAGAATGTTCACCGAGCAAGAGCGTGGAAGGGTGTTAAGGTAAAGGGAGAATAGTAAGGGGCCCAGAATGGAGCCCTGGGGAACCCCAGAAAAGATGGGACAGATGTCTGAGTAGGTCCCATTAATTTTTACACGCCAGAGCGGTCAGACAGATAACTGGTGCACCAGGAGATAGGCCCAGCAGCAAAACCAGAGAGACTAAGGGCATCAAGAAGGAGGGGTGGGAGACAGTGTCGAAAGCTTTGAGAGGTCAATGAGACAGCACCAGCCAGAGAACCAGTGTCTAAGGAAGAGTGGAGAAAGTTGGAGAACTCAGGAGGGCTGTGTTGGTACTGTGGCCCGCTCGGAAGCCATGCTGCTCAGGACAAAGGACATTGTAGGTGGAGAGGTAGTCAGAGATTTGAGAGGCCACCACTTTTTCCAAGGCCTTGGAGAGAGGAGAGAGAATGGAGATCGGTCGATAGTTTCCAGCCACAGTCCTATCACCACCTTTAAAGATAGGGGTGACAGTGGCGACTTTCCAGGCAGTTGGAACCTTCCCCAGGCAAAGAGAGTGGTTGATGAGGCATGTGATCGGGGTAAGGACTGTGTCTAAGACCAGCTGTAGGATACACGGATCCAGGGTGTCACTGCCTGTACTATTACTCTTGAGGGCAGTGACAAGGTGCGGCCTAAGTTCTTGGGCAGAAACATGGCGAAGGAGAAAATAAGGGCGAGAAAGATTTACGGCAGGTGCTGGGGGAGGAGGGTCAAAAAAATTTGTAGGGAGGATAGGGCTAAGGTCAGTGAATGAGGTGTTGAGGTGGTTGGCTATGAGGGCTGGGTCTGAGGAGATCACACCATTAATGTTGATCTGGGTGGGTGGGGGGAGTGCACTCCCATTTAACTGTTTAATGTTATCCCAGAAGGTTCTGGGATTCCCCATGAGGCAGTGAGTGAGGACTGATAGTGCTCAGACTTGGCCTTTCTGATGGCCAGTGCACTTGTTTGGTGACAGCATATAACCGCCTGTCATTGGGCTGGCCAGTCTCAATGGCACGGTGCCATAGGTTGTCCCTATGTTTGAGCTGGTGGATCAAAGCTGGGGTAACCCAGGGGGCATTCTTCCTTTTAGAATGGTGGGTCAACACTGGGGCAAAGATATCACAGGCATTATTAAAAGTTTGGGTAAAGAACGAGAGAGCTGTGTCGATGTCAGGAGTTGCCAGTATAGGAGACCAGTCAATTTGGGACACATTCCGTGAAAGTTGGTGAACTTCCATGAAAGTTCCACTAAAGCAGAATTCACAACTTTGCCTAGCTCCATGTATAGTAGACAACCTAGAGGGTCACTACATGTGATAAAAGAAACATGGGAAGATAACCCCACTCAGAAAGAATCTGTTGGCCCACATATTCAAAGGAGATGCACGGCACATCCCTAGATGTGCCAGCTCATCTCCAAACTTGCGAGGTCTGTCAGGAGTGTGGCAATATTCAGAAGCCCCCAATGCACCCAACAAATGAAAATGCACCACTGTGTGGAATATTGCGATGTAAGCATGCAAATGAGGGGTCCCTCATGCATATTCCCCACATCGCAATATTCAAACCTCCCCTGGTGAAGACAGTCAGATATGCCGATGCAAAGATATGTTCATCAGACCCTACCTTAACTTTGTGAAGGACAGGGTGGTGCCCCGCACACAGTTCTGGGCTGGTCACATGATCCACTCTCCACAGCCCCGATCACTGTAAAAGACACCAAGTCACTAGCCTCATTTTCATAGTGTATGGACCCCCTTCCCAGCCCCGATGTCTGCACTAAACACATTCTGCCCAACCCACCATTTCCATAGTAAAGTGGCCCCCATTCCATGATCCTTGATAGAATTATAATAACACAAGTTCCCCATTTCCATAGTATAGTGGACCCTCTCCCCAGCCCTGATCCCCAATAGAATTAACAAAACATATGTTCCCTGTTTCCATAGTGCAGTGGACCCCTTCCCCAGCCCCGATCCCCAGTAGAATTAATAAAACATATGTTCCCCATTTCCGTATTATAGAGGACCCCCCTCCCCAGCCCCGATTCCAAATAAAATTAAAATAACACAAGTGCTCCTTTTCCATAGTGTAGTGGACTCCCTCCCCAGCCCTGATCCCTGACAGAATTAACAAAACACGTTCCCCATTTCCATAGTGTAGTGGACCCCCTTCCCAGCCTCGATCCTTGATAGAAGTAGAATAACACAAATTCCCCTCTTCCATAGTGTGGTGGACCCCCCCACACCAGCCCTAATCCCCAATAGAATTAAAATAACACAAGTTCCCCATTTCTATAATGTAGGGCCCTCTCCCCAACCCGAGCACTGTATGAAATACACATTACAATGATTCCCTGATTTCCATAGTGTAGTATCCCCCCATCTGCAACACTGGTAGGCAGTAATCCACCATCCCGTACCCACCATCTTGTCCTGTGCGGGTGACTTGCAGCCCTCTTCATCCTGTCACAGCCAGCTGCGATAAGTCGGTGCTGCCCAAGCACGTGACTTGTACTGTGCACTGGGTACTGATCAGTTGGTGGCTGGCCATGGCAGGTGAGAGGAGGCTGTGCCAGTCTCGCGCATGGAACTGGATGAGGTTTGGGTTGGTGAGTTACTGCCTACTGGGTGTGAGGGATGGAGGACACTACGATTAATGGAAATGAGATGTGTAAGTGTATTTTGTACGGTGCTTGGGGAAGGGAGGGGGGCCCTACACTGTAGGAATGGGGAATTTGTGTTATTTTAATTGTCTTGGGGATCGGGCTGTGGAAGGGGGTCCACTACACTATGGAAATAGGAACTTGTGTTATTTTAATTCTATCGGAGATAGTGGCTGGGGAGGCGGGTCCACTACACTATGGAAATAGGAATATGTGTTTTGTTAATTATATTGGTGATCAGGGCTGGGTAGGGGGTGGGCTGGCCTGGGGCATATGGCCCGATACAGCCATGCCAATGAGCCCATAATGGGCATTCATGAGGCCCCTTTGTGCCATGCATGCCCAATGAGTTCATTTAGCATATTCTAGCTGAATATCGCTCTTTGGGGACATGGCACATCCAGGTATGGGCCATGTATTCCGCAACTGACCCAGTTACTGAGTATACTGAGGCAGTATAGTGCAGTGGTCTAAGGCTCTGAGCTGCAAATTTGGTGACATCCAGCAGACCAGACCTGGGTTTGAATCCCACAGCTTCCACTTGCATACTGTGTGACCCTGAGCAAGTCACTTAACCTCCTTGTGCTCCCAGGTCGCTCCTGTAATAAAGCTTTCAGCTTAGTGTGCTATACCTGATTAAACAACTAAATAAAAACAATAAAAAAAACTGGCGGTCTTCAGCCCCACACCCTGAATGCACTGTGCAAAACATCGTGGCTGCCTGCTATGTGCAGTGCATCCAGGGTCCAATATTCAAACAGAATGTGTGATCTGTTCTGATCATGCATTCTGTTGGAATATTGTGTCAGAGCTGGCCGGCCCAATTTTTTGTGTAGCACATTGATTTGCGTGTGCATCCGACTGGCTCTGAATATGGAGCCCACTACATCTTATATGAGTGCACTAAGAAAGAAACTGGCAAAATATGTTGAAATTGCCCACAGTAATCAGCATGAAGTCCCAAAATGGCAGAAGGTGTATTATGACTGTAGTATAAAAGAAAGTTTTTTGAGCCAGGTGAAAAGGTCTTGTTATTGTTACCCACTACAGAAAAAAAAAAAACTGTTAGTGAAGTGGCAAAGGCCTTATAAAATGGTTAGACATACTGGTACAGTTAATTATGACCCTGTACACACTGCAGTAACGATGTAGAAATGATTCTAAAAAGTGGTTTTAAACTCACCACAGCCACCCATCCGCACTGGTAGTCACCATGTTGTAACTTGATGAAGATGTGTCCACATGTCAGGTCCAGTAATGTTTTTGAGAATGATTCCGTGGCTGCACTGTAGCACTGTTTTTGTTCAGCTGCATGTGTATTGCCCGTCCGCATCACATGGTAAAACATTTTTGTTTGAAACAGGGTTTAAAACCAGTTTTAAGACTAGATCCCTTCCAGGGTTTAAGCACGGTTTTTAAACATGGTTTCAAACCATGTTAGGTGCAGACACAAACAGTGTTTCAGTTTTTAAAACAATTTAAATCACTTGAAACATTTTAAAAAGCATATAGTGTACAGGGCCTAAATCCTTGCAAGATGCACCATGCTAGCCTCTTGAAGAAATGGGTTTAAAAAACACAAACGGTTGCTTTTTTAGTATTACCAGAAACTGCTAAAGAAGACATTATTATAGTTTATAACCATTTGGAACAATTTACTGTATATACTGTAACTTCTGATTCTGTAAAATTAATGCTTCCTTATCCACAGAACAAACTGCAGAAATTTGTAACTTGGTAGACATTTCAAAGCACTTTTGCCACAGTAGAAGGCAAAGCAGTAGGGGTTGATCATGTACAGCAATAGTGACAAGGAATGCTCGCCCTATCAGTCAAAAGATATACAGATTACCAGAGCGGTTAAGAGCAGGTGTGGTTAAGGAAATGCAAAAAAAAAAATAAAAGCTGGGTATCATGGCAGAACTGAGAAGAGCTTGGTCATCATGTTTCCAAGACCTATGCCACTGTGACAGTTGTATATACAAGGGTGGGGAAAGGTAAACAAGGAGTCAGACGTGGAATTGTAAAGTCTAACACTGGGTCTGAACCCATTACCATAACTGACATCTGAACAAGCTTGGAGTCTGGATTAGACTTTCCAATAATCTGATAAATGCAAATGGAACGGCTTCTATAAACTCCAAGAAATCCTAGTCTGAAATCAGGAAATATCCTGGACATTAGTTAACAAACAAGTCTGGGATTAATCATAGGAAGTTCAAGAGTAAATCATGCTCTTCTGAATCAGGATGTACTGTAGGAGTCTTTTCTCAAATCAAGTTTGATTGTCTCCCTTTTCTTACCTGCCACAGCAGGATCTGTGAAAATGAAATTTTTTTTCCAGAATAGCTGACCTGAGGCAATATAGCACAGTGATTTAAGGTTCTGAGCTGCAAACCTGGAGACCTGGGTTTGAATCCCACAGCCCCCACTTACATACTGTGTGACCCTAAGCAAGTCACTTAACTTCCTTGTGCTCTCAGGTCACACCTGTAAATGAGCTTTCAGCTTAGTGTGTCTCTCCTGGTTTCAGCTTAGTGCTTCTCTCCTGGTTGTTTAAAAAAAAAAAAAAGTTTTGAGAGAAATTGCAAAGCGTGCAAGACACCCAGGCCTTACCTGCATGTGATCAAAAGATTACAGAATTTTCTTGCCTGGAAAGTAAAATATTTTTCGGTCTTGCAGATTCAGTTGCCCCTTACGTTTTGCAGCTAGTAAGATTGCTTCTCATATGTGTAATCTGTCAGTGACAGTCATGAGGGTCCTGGGCTGCTCCAGGTCTGCCAATTGCTTCCATGGTGTAATTTGGCATGACTTAAAGATCTGACCTTCTAAGTCCAAATCCGACAGTTCTTTGAATAGGCTCTCCATGTGCTGCATCATACCAACCTCTTCTTTATTTTCAGGTAGCAAAAGTATTCCTACATTGACCCGTTGAGCACTGTTCTCCAGGTGCCCCAGCCTCAGCTGCAAAGCTTTCCTTTCCTTGAGGATCCCTGTTACAGCCACAGTCAATATATTGGCTGAATTGGTTACAATCTTAACATCATTTGTTAGAACTTCCGTACTAGTTTTCATAGTGGTACGTTTTGTGTTAAGTGAATCTACTTTGCAATGAAGCTCCTTTACGGCCTATAAGATCAGACCATTCACTGGAGGGTTTCACTGCCTCACTTGCCTCTGAACTCAGCCACCTTTTTCCTCCTGCTCAGTTGGCTTGCTTGTTTTCCCTTTCATTTTTCTTGTGCCTGGGCTTGAGGTAATTTCTCTGTCATCAGATGACATAATAGTTCAACAAGTTGTGCCTCTCAGTTACTTCCACCAGAATAGTGCAGTCTGACATGGCTTAAAAAACTTTAACTGTGTTAAAAAAAATATTTTTGCCGAAAGTGGGGAGCTCCTCAGTTAAGTATCTTCTCCGGTTGGCTGTAAGCCATTAAAAATAAATATTTTTGCTGAAAGTGAGGAGCTCTTCGCTAAAGTATCGTTTCTTGTTGGCTGCAAGCCATGCCTCCCAAAAGTATAAAGTCCAATTGATAGCAAACTTGCTAAAAATATTCACGCTACTGAAATAACAGCTTTAACTAAGCATTCAAAAAGCTAAATTCAACCAGTTGAAATATTCTGAAAGCTGAATTTTTCACTAAGTTGAACTTTCATTGAGAATAAGCATTTCAAGAAGAGGGTATGATCTTAATTTACAAATCTGTAAGGGACTATATGCTGAGTTCAAATATAAAGCTATATTTGAAACAAAGTAAGGTTTGTGAAAATGTTTTTTTTTTTTAACAGCTTCACCAGGAAGACATACTAAGCATTGTTCATTTTCGTACGAGTTCTGGGAGAAGGGAAAAGAGCAAGGTGCAGCAGTGAATTCAGGGTACCAATAGGCAATAAAATCCAATAGCATGGGATACAGTGAAGATAATAATGCAGATATTCAAGGAGAGGATTCAGTGATTACAGTAATTCGTTGCACTGTCCGCAGCAGTTGTACAGGATAAATGCTTGAAATAGCAGGGTAGCAATAGGCAATAAAACACAATAGCATAGGATGCAGTGAAGATCATAATGTATTCCTACATCAGAGGATACAGTGATTACAGTGAATACAGTGATTACAGAAATAAAGATTAGCTGTTTACAATTATCATGGGAAACAGTTAAAACTAAAAGAGCAAGACTTTTTTTTACACAGAGGGTTATTTTATTATGGAATAGTATTCCCTCCCAGTATGCAGTGTTGGATAAGTTACTTTAAAAAAGTAGTTACATTTACTACTTACTGTCAAATAAATGTAATCAGTTACAGTTCCTTGTTACTTTTTCTATCTTAAGTAATCAGTAACTAACTGTAACGCATATTACTTTTTCTATTACTTTCTATTACTTTTGGTAACTTGTTCCAGGATGCTCGCTATTTATCAATGAATTAATTTCTTTCAAAATAAAATGTTCTCCCTTGGCCTACGCGTGTTTACTAGTCAATCCTACCACCTAAGCCTCCATTTGTGACCCATGCAAGCCCCTAACCCCTGCCTCCAGAAATGCACATGGTCCATGGATAAGCTAGTTTATGAACGAGTTTGACACTTGGGGTCTCATAGTGGTAAAACAGTACAGTTCATACTGTACCTTGCATTCCATAGATCCATTTAAAGTAATTTCCCTTGAAAAATAAGTGCTGAATCACATTTTATTTTGGTTACAAGAGTTGAAGCCCTGATTCCGGGCATGTGCATTAATGTCAGCTCCAATGTGCATGTCCAGAATTGCGACTTCAACTATTTTTATTTTTTTGGTTACATTTATTTTTCCCTCCGATCACCACTGGCTGGGGCCCCATCAGTCGACCTGCCTGTTGCCCTTCTACCTGAAATCCTCCCAGCTGTACCTCGATCCTCCTTCACCCATGACACACCCGTGGAGCAACCCCCTGGAATCTACCCCTCAGAGTGGGGCTGACTTCTGTTCCTTGGCGCTTTCTTCCAGTGCTCCTTGGGTGGAGGTGATTGGTGAGACGAGGTCCCAGTGGGTAGGGTCTGTTGTTGGAGGTGGGGGCAGGTGACGTCTTCCTCCCAGAAAATGTTTTTTTCCTGTGTTCATGAGTCTCCCCCTCAGGAGCCCAGATGTGCAATGATGTCCAATGTGACCGGGCGTGCTCCCGCACCCTCCCCACAGATGTCTGCTGAGGCTCCTCCCCCTGTACCAGCGTGATCCCCTGGCTGTTGTGCTCCCAGCCTCTGCTTGGAGTTGCTAGTGCCGGAGAGTCATCCACCCACCCTCCCCAGGAGAGGAGAGCAGTCCTACAGATGGTCCATCCTCTCCTCCCCGCCGACCCCTGACAGCCTGAGCTCATTCCCGAGCCCTGGTCACTGGCATGGCACGGGGTATGGCATCTAGCGCCTCAACCCTCAGTGCCACTGGGCCAGCCTGCAACTTCAACTTTTGTAACCAAACAAAGAGGGGCAAGATCACTTTTTTTGTTCTTTTAACATTAACAGATTACCACTACAAGGACAGTTTAATGTAGCTATACAAGTCAGAAGCTCTGACTCAGAGCACTGCAACTTGCAGGTAGGAACCAGCAATAACATTCATTCTGTGCTCACTACATGCTTTGGCATGTTTCATAACACCATAAGTTTGCTTTGGGCACTAAACTGCCTGGAGAAAACTTTTTAGCGAGTGCAGTTCAGGAACTTTGAATATCCTGGCTGTAGTGCTCTAAGATGTAATAACATTACCACTAACCAACCAAAGCAGAAAGAGAACCCCATTACAACCTTTCTGCAGCAACCTTAACCTAATTAGTGAACACCACTGTTCAACTGAGTCTCACACAGATCATATTTCCAGAAGTGTAACCTAATGCAACTAGCTCAGAGCTACAAGCACAATCTTATCCAATTACATAGCTATCATTTGAAGACATGCAACAACACAACGTGCTAAGAGCTACAAGCCCAATATAACTCCAGCTATGATACATTAGAACTCATCCCTTTACAAAACACCAGATTAAAATGGGTATAAAAAAATAAACATTTTATAAGTGGAATAAATATTTTCTAAAGGGAGGCATGTGCGTCTGCCAATGTACCTCCTGAAGATTGAAGCCTTCTGTATTTTACCAGTCAGTACAGTTTTTATTTTATTTTATGCTTTATTTGTTTGTTTTATTTATACTGGTAAGTACATGGGCCACAGATACATTTTCATGGTTGACCAGTTACCCTGGAGAATCCAGCTGAGATGCTACATCCAATTTTACTTGGAGTGCTGCCTTTTCTCAGTCTTGCTGCAGATGAACTGGAGCACTGAGAGATCTACTGAATTTACTTAAGATCACACAGTATTTGAAAGATCTGAAGAAAAAATAAAAAAAATGTTTTGGTGGGATCAAAGGGGTTTGGTGATGACATACATGGAGTGACAAGGGTGAGTCAGTAAAGCAAATGTTACCTACTCTGCAGGCTCCGTGCATCAGTAGTCTTGACTTTCTTTTTGGTCTGGGTGGGTTCCTTAAGTTCTTGGTCAGCTGCTACCAAATGCTGCCACAGAGCTGCCCACGGCCCATCCATGCCCACCCAGTCCTGTCCACTTATAGTCCTGGCCCAAAAACGTGTGTGCCCAGTCTTTTGCAAGTGTGACCAAGGCAGTCCCACACCAGATTAACTGGTTGCATTGCTGCTTGACCAGTTTTTCCTGCTTCTGCTCTGTCATGGCCTAGTACAGCCTGCTGCTGCTATCTGCATGATGGTCGATGAGTCATCGATGACTAACTCCCCTCCCTTGCTGCAGGCTGCACTTTAGTCTCTCTCTCTCTCTCTCCTCCCCACTGAGGGAGTCTCTCGGTCAGTACCCTGGGCCTACCCTAGCCTCTCCAGGCCCACTCGCCACCTGCACAACCTCCGAGTCTATCCGCTCTCCCACCTCAAGCTGCCCGCTTTCTCCTGTGAGACTGTGAATGTCAGTGCACCTGCAGTTTGAGGGGTGGTGTACTGTGAGATCTCAGTCGGCACACCATCACTTAACAGACCCGAGAAGCAGTACATAAAGTTCTTGTACAGCAGTACATCTCATTCTTTCAGCCAAATACCTGTTCCCCGAACCCCTTCAAATTGTTTTTTTTAAATTGGCGCTTGTTTACTGTTATCACTGGTGGGGCTCTGCTCCACACACACCCCCCCACCAATTCCCAAAACCTAACCCCCCCACTATCATCGGGGGGCTCTGCCCCCGGCACCCGCCACATCAATTCCCAAAACTTAACCCCCCACACCCCTCCAAACTGTTTTTTTTTTAATTAGATTCTATTTACTATCATCATGTGACAGAATACTACGTCGTTCCATCCCAAGATTCCTGTCATACCGGCGTATGATTCTATACCTGTAGAAGCATCCCTCATAAAGTGCAGCCAGGCCTAAATGTCTCAGTGCCGTGCCACCTAAGTTATCTCCCTCTCTCTCCTCTCACTCGAGTTTCTCATCCTACATGGACCGACCCAAAGAACAGTTGTACACTGAAAAGGCTGCAACAGAAAAGTGTTTTTTTTATTTCATTTTAGCACATGTGCTCCCAGACGTCACTGCTCGACTAAGCTTCTTCAGTGCTGCCCAAAAAAGTTCTGTCTCACCTCGTGTGGCTCATGTGGTGCACATAACTCCTGGCTCCTCTCTTTCTCTCTCTCGCTACTCATTGGAGGACCAGAGTAGGATTGGCAGGCACCAGTGAGCCAGGGGTACAGATTTGGTTGGCTGAACATAAACATTGAACCAAGTACACCACCACACAAGTTCAAAAGAATGGGATGGGGGTTGGGATGGACTGAGACTCTACTGTACTGTGCTGTGCTGTCAGGCAAGCCTCGGAACCATCGACTTCCGGTAAATGCAACTCCATTTCATTATGGCTGAAATTCGGGACAATATTGCAGCCCATGATTCTGATGGCGGGGTTGATGGGGGTGGGGGGGTCTGGCCCTGAGTAATATAGTAAATTGCGTTACAGTAACTGCTTTATTTGAAAGAAAATATAATCTGTAACGTGTTATAGATTACATTTTCTTTCAAGTAATCCGTTACCATTACTGTTACACATTACATGACAATATAATCAGATTACAGTAATGCATGCATGCTTTCTACAGTTTGCCTCTGCACACACGCTGAATTTTCCCCAGCTGAAAATGGTGACTGGAGGTCCAAGGACACTGGAGATTAGCAGCAGCTCTCACATTTTTCACGAGCACACACAGGCAAATTATAATACAGTGATACCCATTATAGCACAACCATCTGCAGTCCCAATAGAGATAAAAATGGAGAGTGCCAAAAATAGATTTGTGAAGTCTATTTTTTTTAGATGGGGGATGTGAATCTTTTATTGTCAAGCGAAACACACTCAGAGTTGCTAATCAGGAGCTGCATAATAATGTGATGCCAGAGATGCCCTTATCCATAAAAGAAACTTTTGTACAGCTAGAAAAGGCAGTTCCTAAAGAGTGTCAGCTATATTGGCAACGTGTTACTCTCTCGTCTTACCTAGAAGACAATACAGCTCCTTGAGGGTTGCGGTTTAATAAACAACCTGCCTTTGGCTTACAACACATCCTTTTTTTTTGGCAAACTGGCAGACTCATTGTTTGGACTACATTGCTGGACTTATTAAAATTATTTTGACAGATGCAGATGAACAAGAGACAGAAGTGAAAGAACTTATCATAGCTAAAGAAAGACAAGTGAAGTTATTCCAAATGGACCTCGAGTACTCGAGGTATCGTGAGCTTCTTGATCATACGATCAAGAAATATGATGCTAGAAAAAAAAAATCAAAGCCCTGTATGGGTTCCCTAAAATACACCAGAATCCCCTTGAGCCCCCGCCAGACCAACTATAGCATGTATAGGTTCTGTTACTGAGCCACTAGCCCAGATAGTGGACCAATATATTAAATCCTTGATCCCACTTTGGTCAGTTTATATTAAAGAGACTACACATGTATTGCATTGTCTGAAAGATTAGTGACTAGTGAAGACCTCTTTGTGACATTGGATATTAGTTCTTTGTATACTAATATCCCCCACCAGGATGGGTTGGAGACAGTACGTAGCACTTTATATGTAAATACAGGATACACTAATGCATTTATTGAGTGTTTAATTGGCTTGACTGAAAAAGTTTTGTTTTGTAAGAGCTTTGTGCTCAACAATGATTTTTTCTTACAGATCAAGGGTATAGCGATGGGGGCCTCCTTCGTGCCAAATTATGCCAACATTTACCTGGTGCATTAGGAGCAACAGTATGTTCTTTCAGACATGAATCCCTATAAAAAACATTTGCAAGGCCAGCCTGTCGGTGCAGTAGTTGGATTTCCATTTGTGACACCAGTGACCCAGGTTCGGGAGCAAGCTCAGGTCACCAGAGGCTGCAGTGTCCTTTGACAGCTCACCTGTTCCGGAGGGAGGGTTCGGAAGCAGCTCAATGTTTGCAAACCCCTGGTGGAGACTGGGGGTCCAGCAACATGCTGAGCTCCTTGGTGCTGGATTGGTCCTCAGGCAGAGGTCTGGGGCTCACTGGCACTGGAAGGCAGCTGGGGGAGGACATCGCAGATGTCGGTGGTCATGCCTTAATGTCAGGGCTAGAGCAATGCCGCAAAAGAAAAGGGCGAAAATAGCCTGATGTGCCCTCAATGTGCCCTTGCTTGCCTGATGGCCTCAGACCGATGAAATATAAATATCAGGGTGCTCTGGGTCCCACCTCATCCCCGCTCGAGGAGTAAAGCTGAAGCTCCATGGGGATCCGGAGGTCATACAGGTAGGGCGAGAGGCAGAGGGATGTCTGCTAGTATCTCCTGATGGGTCAGGGATGGCAGGCTGGGAGGAGGAGAAACAGAAATTTCAAAAAACAAGCAAATGAAAAAAAAAACATTTGCAGTTGTACAAATGCTTTATAAATGACATACTGTTGGTGTGGAGGGGGCCCCCATCTGCCTTATCTGGATTTGTACCATGCCTGAAATCTACCAGCTGCAACTTAAAATTTACTAAATGCAAACGTTTTAGAAGTGTACAATTCTTGGATCTAGAGATTACCAAGAATGAAATGGGCAGAGTCTGTACTAAATTGTTTAGAAAACCTACCTCTAGGAATGCCCTTTTGACATATAACAGCTGTCATCCTAGGCACGTAATTATATACCAAAAGGACAAATGATGAGCCTGAAAAGAAATACTAAGTCCTGCACAACTTGATAAGGGTGCAGCCACCATTGTTCACAAGTTTATAGATAGTGGCTATAATGAAAATGAAGTACTGATAGCAACAAATTCTGTACAGCAAGCAGATAGAAATAATCTCTTGAAAAAAAAGTGTTAAAAAAGATACTCACACTGCTTTAAATTTTGTTGCAGAATACAATCCCCAGAGCTACATGATTAGGAATATACTTTTGAAACTGGGATATTCTGAGACTGGAGTCGAATCTGTAGCTAAAGATCCCCTGGGTATGGTATATAAACATGGACAACATTGTATATGTGGCTACCTGCACCTGTTCGAACTTTAATGTTGGGGGAAAAAAAAGATATTTTAAAAATAGGATTGCTGCTGGCCCGGTGGTGCTGAGGGTTGCAATGCTGAACATTACACCTCGCACCATGCCAGTGACCTGGGTTTGGGAACGGACTCGGGTCTTTCGGGGGTCGGCCAGGGAGGTAAGAATTGAGCGTCTAAAGGACTGCTCTCCTTCCTCAGGGTGGGGGGGTCTGTGCTCCATGTGTCAGCACAACAAGAGGGGTTCAGCCCATGCCTAGGGTGCTTGGCTTCCTCTGCTGAGATGGAGACAGCTGCTATGCCCATTGCATGAGCAAGGGTATGGGGGAGAAAATGGAGAAAAAATACCAGGACCTGGCAGGACCCATGATGGCCTCGATGGGCCGGAGGACGTACCCCATCTGGGGGAGGGGGGTAATAGTCCCTGCCAGGTCTGCAGAGGTGGTACAAATAATGTTGTGATAAAAAAAACAGGATTGTTGAACATCTCCGAAGTGTGACCAATACGGACAAAAAGAATGCCCTGGCATTACACGTGATGCATGCAGGATTTGGACATAAATTTAAATTTCAGACCCTTGAAAAAATAGCTGGCAACATTTGTGAGAGGGGATCTAGATAATAGATTGCTACAGGCTGAGAGCAAATGGCAATATGTACTTAAGGGCTCATAAAGAAAAAGGTTTAAATGCCATGTTCAGCATTGTACTATTTCTGAAATACAAATAATTTACACTGCCAAACATGGTGACTTTCTATTGATGTGCAATATTTAGGCTGATACTGTGCTGTATATATTTTTAGATATTCTGATATATATGTATGCTTTTTAATATGTTTTTGCGTATTTCTTGTTCCAGTATTTATGAACTGGGTGTTACTTTAAATGGATTGTTATGCAGTTTCCCTTTAAGGGAACACTTTAAAAACAGATAGCTGTTAGCATTCTAGTCACACCTTGAAAAAGCGTCAGTGTGACACAAAACATCTGCTTGTGTATGTGTGTGAGGGGTGCTGCTACATGCTTAAGTTTTTTTTGAATAAAACAGTTTTAACGTGCTCTAGCATCGAGGTCTTTTTTCAGCTACTGAGTTGCCCTACTCTGTCTGGGTCTGTTTGGATGTTCATGGTGGCACCATTTTTTGTTGCAAGCAGCCACCTTCCTGGACTTTCAGAGCACTTAAAAGGGTGACGTTTTGGCAGCAAAGGGAAGGAAGTCTGGAGAGAGGAAGCAGGAGGAGCATGGCCCATTGTGTTATTCAGTGAGGGCTAAAGTTCAGGGCCGGGGTGGGCCATTTGCCACCCCGGCTCACCAGCCTTGAATATTGGCAGGGTTTATGCATGGTCATGCACCCATCAACCATATGGAGCCAAACAATGGGACCATCTGTGCCAGCTGTGGGATCCGGAGCCTGGGGAGTTGATTGGGAGCCTACCTCAATCTCCGGCACTGAGGTGGGGTGGCATAGAGGGGTCCCAGACATCCTCGATGGGGTTGGAGAGGTAAAGTGGAGTCCCAGGTATAGCCAGGCCATTGCAGCAGTGTGGTAGTGGGAGCCAGCACTGTAGTGAAGGCAGTGGTGGCAGCCTGTCTTCCTTTCCATGTGGCACTGCAGTCTAGCTCATGGGCATTCAGGAATCCTATGCAGCCAATGTGGGGAAAGTGCTCTGCATCTCTCAGATTGCCAGGGCTCTGCTGTGGCTATGATGACCTGGGATACTTGGAGCTTAGCACTGGCATTGGCAAAAGGGAACTTGGCCACTTCTGAGAGGGGTCTCTGTTAGTTAGGCTGACCATCCATTTTGAGAGAGCTCCAGAATTGAACTGCCACCTTAAGGATTTGGGACCACCAGTATGCAGTTTCATTAGGTTCCGAGTTGCTTTGGGGTGCCCGTAAGAGTTTGTGTAGAATAAGAAGTTGAAGCCCATGTAAGCTTTGTGCAGGAGTGAAGCCAGAGGGAAATCTAGTGTGGCTTATTTTGTCCTGCAGTAAACTGCTGCTGCCAGAATTCACAGAGCCCCCATGGCTCAAAGGGAAGCACTGCAGAAAGAGCTTTTGGGAAATGAAGGTTACTGCAGACTGTCAGGCCCCATACCTAGTAGAAAGTTACCGACCATTTGATTCTGTACCACATGCTCCATGGAGCGGACTGATCAATTTTTGCACAATTAAATAATTTTGTTGCACTATTACTTCTGAGTGGACAATGGACTTAATTAAAGCACCTTGTTATTTGTCAAAGTGTTGCCCTCATGACTGCCTGTACCCTGAATGTATGAACTGCCTGCACCCCCGAAAACCACTCAACAGAACCCAGGTAATGAGTTTTAATTTGTGGGACTGTGTTTCTAGCTGCAAGTGCCCCCCTCCCCACAAAATACCATCAGGAATACAACTAGACACCAGGAAGTGGGGGGGCTTACACATACTAAATAATAATAAAAAACATGCATTTGTCAATGCTAAAACTTCATCATGCAGAGATAAGGAAGTGTGTGAGTGTAGTAGTGCAGGAAGAGTTTTATTGATAATGAGCAACAGAAAGTTGTATGACAGCTGTACTGTTTATGAGGTGGTGTGATAGAAAGGCTGTGATGAAAATTTGGAGTGAAAATGTTGAAAATGACCAAAGTTACACGAGAGCGTAGAAAATTGTGAACGACCAAGTCTAACTTGGCCATTTTTTGGAGTTGTCACCATATTTTCAACATGGCCTTTTTGGTTCCACACCTCATGAAGGGTGCCACTGTCATTTTGTTCACTTGTGCCAAAAGGTGATTTTGCAGAACAATCATGCCATTCTGTGCCACAGGTGTGAAAACACATTTCAGGCAGGATGCAAAAAATTACAGCTGTACTGTCCTTAAGGAAGTGTGAAAAAATGGCAGTGTTAAAAATCTGGAGTGAAAACATTAAAAATTAGCAAAGATACGAGTGTGCGTAGAAACCGTGAAACGAACATTCATAATTCCTGCATTTTGTGGAATTTTTTCACCAAATTGTAAACATTGACCATTTGGGACCTTCCCTCATGAACAGTAGCACTGTGATTTTGTTACCCTATCCCGAAAGTTGATTTTGCACACTGGCTGTGCCAGTCTGGACCACAGGTGCGAAAACACATTTTGGGCAGGATGTGAAAAATGACAGCTGTACTGTTTATAAGAAGATGTGAAAAAATGGCAATGTTGAAAATCTGGAGTGAAAATATAAAAAATTAGAGAAGTTATGAGAGTGCATAGAAACTGCGCAATGCATCCTGGTAACGCAGGCATTTTTTTGAAATTTTCCACCACATTTGCAACATGGGCTTTTTGGGACCCCACTTCATGACCAGTGGCACTGTCATTTCGGTAATCAGTCCTGAAAGGTGATTCCATGCAGTGACCACAAAATCACCTTTAGGGACCAAGAAACGAAATTACACTGACATGTTCACGAGGTGGGGTCCCAAGAACCCCATGTTGAAAATCTGGGGCCACAATTCCTAAAAACGGCTGAGATTAAACTAAGTTGAACCCACCAACTGAATCCTATTATACAGGCTTACTCGATTCCTCAGTTCCTAGTTCGGCTTGGAAGAATGCAGACTATCCCAGGTCAGTGAAGATCGCAGCGCCTGACCTCCAGAGGGTAAGTATGGGTGAGGAGGTGCAGGAAGGTGAGTCGCAGAGGGAGGGTTGGGGTGGGGAAGGGGCCTGGGGAGACGACGCTTGAAGGTTTTCTTTTTTTACAGGTAAAATTAAAAAAGACTTCAGGTGGATGTTTTCTATTTTACAGGGATTATTTTTAACATTTAGGCACACTGGGGTGGGCTCACAATGTGCCACAATAGTGTGTGTGTATGTGTGTCTTGGGGGAGGGAGGCATGCCATTGCTGACATCGGGAGTGGGCATCCCAGTGTCAGAAAAGGGAACTTGTTTAACCAGGAAAGACACTGAGCTGTGAGGGACGGGGAAATTGTTTAACCAGGAAAGGGACTGCAGGGAATGGAGAAATTGTTTCACCAGGAAAGACGCACTGAGCAGTGGGGAATGGGGAAATTGTTTAACCAGGAAAGGCACACTAAGGGGCTGCAGGGAATGGGGAAATTGTTTAATGAGGAAAGACACACACAGCTGCAGTTGAAGGGCTCACATTTCACAGGACAGAACCACGCCCAGTGTCGGCTCCATCATTTGAAATGTTTGTCGAGACCAGCCCCCTCAGCAAAACAGTGTCATGAGGACACTGCCTGCAGATTTGCATCACAGATCGCCCCCTGCAGCACTGCTGGTCATTGGCACCCTCATACCTCTCTTTTAGCAACTCTCTTATCAATAATTTGTTTGTGCTTGCATGCGCAACAAACTTAAAAATGGCCAAGGGAAAAGTAATGGCCAGTTGTGTGTTACTTAACACAGCCAATTCAATTTTCATTTGTAGCTTGAATATTTTATAGCACTTGAGAGAATAGCTATTAGCCATTTCTCTGACTCATTCAGAATAAAATGGATGCACTGGTTTTGGATTAGCGCTGGGGCAAACCTTGACAAGGGATCACACATTTAGATGAATGTCCATTCATCTAACCTGACTTATTTCCTCTTCCAGTTATCACATCTTTGTATAATTAGCCTTTTTCCTAACATATGAAACACAACATTGCCAGCAGATACAGGCCTTAAAATCTATCTAGTCTGCTTGAGTGTGCAGCACTTCAGCCATTTAGACTGCAGCTGCCCCCCTTCATATTGCCCCTCCTGTTTTTCCTCCTATTTCACTCACACCCACCCCCTGTCCACTCCCAGACTGAACCCTTCCCTTGATCCTGTCCCACCCCCTCTTGAAGCTGCTCACTGTCCGCAGTGATACCACCTCCTCCAGTAGTGCATTCCAGTGCCTCCTCAGTTTCCTCCTGAAGCTGTCTCCTTCCAATTTCAGACTGTGTCCCCTGGTTACCCTCCCACCTTTAAGTTTGAAAATACTGTCCATGTCCACTCTGTTTATCCCTTTCAGGTACTTGATGGTCTCAGTCATGTCCCCGCCTCCCTTCTATCCTGCGGGAAATACATATTGAGCTCTCCCAGTCTCTCTCATAAGGTTTATCACCCAATCCCAGGATCATTTTCGTTGCCCTGCACTGCACCCCCCTCTAGTAGCTTGATGTCCTTCTTCAAGTAGGGGTGCCAGTACTGCATGCAGTACTCAAAGTGTGGCTTCACCAGGGACCTGTACAGTGGCAGGATTACTTCCCCTCTCCTAGAAGTAATTCACCTTGTAATACACCTCAGCATTCTGTTAGCTTTGCTGCTGCTTTCCTGCACTGGGCTGAGTGGTTCATTTCCCCTGTTACCAGAACATCCAGATCCTTCTCTGTTGCTGTAGATAACTGCACTCCTCCCAACTGGTAAGTATTTCCTGGGTTCTTGACTCCCAAGTGCATGACTTTGCACTTCTTGGCATTGAACCCCAGTTGCCATGCTTTCAACCATCCTTCCAGTCTTGCCAAGTCCTCCTGGAGTTCTTTGCCACGCCCCCCATCCACTTCCGCACAGATGTTAGTGTCGTCAGCAAAGCGACTATCTTACTTTTCATCCCCTCTGAAGTGTCGGCTATGAAAATGTTAAACAGCACTGATCCCAACACCGAGCCCTGTGGGAGTCCACTTGTTTCCGCTCTGGGCTCTGATACTTCACCACCCACTACTACCTTCTGCTGCCTATCTTGTAACCAGTTCTTGACCCATCTAACCAGTTTCTTACCTGCACCCAGGTTGCTCAATTTGCTGGTCAGCCTACCATAAGACACTGAGTCAAAGGCCTTGCTGAAGTCCAGGTAAGACGTCCACCACAAGACCCTTGTCCAGCACCCTCGTCACCCAATCAAAAAAGTCCACCAGGTTCATCTGGCAGGATCTGCCTGAGACAAACCCATGCTTTTGCCGTCCTGGAGACCAATATCCTCCAGAAATTTTACCAGTCTTTCCTTGAGGATAGTCTCCATTAGCTTTCCTACAATTGTGGCAAGGCTCACTGGTCTATAGTTCCCCAGTTCGTCCCGGGGCCCATTCTTATGGAGTGGCCCATGGCTCTTTTAACACATTGTAAATGTTTTTTGAACAGATGTTATTTATAGCAGAGGTGTTTCCAGAAGATTCTTGCTGTTTAAAAAGATTTTCAATATTTTTTCCAATGATTTTGTTTTATAACCTATCCCACCCACCCCCGAAAAATGTAAAACCATATAAGCAAAAGAACAGGAATGTTTTCACCTCAAGTTCTTACATTTTGGTTGTTTCCAGTATTGTTCTCAAACTTGGTTTCTATCCGAATGTGGAATTTTGGTAAGAAGGAGCACTGGGGAAGAAAAGGCAAACAGAGAAAAGTCAGACTTTCTGGGCCCATCAAGTGGTTATTCTTTATCACTGTAAAGGTGACATCTCCAAAAGGCAGTGTAAGGGGCTGTGACTGCAATGATTTTTCTAAGTGTAACTCATTGTGAGAGCTCTGTCTCCAGCAGTATGGACCAGCTGAATGGTACAGTCATAGTTCTCTGACATATCCCCCCAGAACATTAGCATTAGTGCACATCTCCTGACAACCATCCCATACATCTAGAAATGTGGGTGAAATCCAGAACATATCTGGAAAAAGGATGCCCTCAAATCCCATGTTGGAATGTCCTAGGATAATAACTATGGGGGGGGGCATCATTCCAGCAGGGGTGGTAACTATGGGGAACATTATGACAGGGGCATTTATGGGGGTGCCATTCAGTATGGGAAGCAATACTCTAGATTCGGGGTGTATTCTGGTTTGAATACACCCCTACTTAATGCCTCTGCTGGAAATCGCCCTGTAGTGATTACCCAAGGGATATTCCAGAAGGGAATTTGGGGGCATTACAGCACTGGGTACATTTTTATGTTTTCCAAGTCCCAATTTCTAGAATCCACAGCTCAGTAGTACTGAGACATACTCTCCTTTTGTGGTCTCCTCCCAATATCTACTGTTCTTGTGCTGGTGCTCACAGCTCAATGACACTGACACCCTCCACCCCTTTATATCCCCATAACACCTCCCATGTATTGAGTGCTCTTGTACCAAAACTTAGACCTCAGTGCTAGTGCGATAAACTTTACATACAGTACATACATATGTACGTATGTACATACACACATTTTTAGGGGGCAGAAGACCAGTGGTCCTTTAAATTCCTCCCTCCCACTTGCCAGGCATACCCTTTCACCCCATTTCTTTAAGGTGCTTGTCTAGTCTCATCTTGAAGGTCATGACAGTATCAACTGATACCACATGCCTGGGCAAGGTATTCTAAGCATTCACCATTCATTCTGTGAAGCAGTTCTTTCTGATGTTTCCCTTGAATCTCCCCCACTCCCTTCGGTGGCATTTAGTGCATCTTATTTAATTCTTGAGCAACGTGTACACTTGGTCCGATGGTACTATGTATTTTAGATATTTTAGAAAATTTAATCATGTCTCCTCCAAGTCTTCTTTTCGTGGAAAACAGCCCCAATTTTGCCAGTCAGTAACCTCATGGCCCCATGTGCTCCAAGCCATCAGCCAGCTTGATCACTCTCCTCTGTTCTCTCTTCTGTATCAATAGCCTACTCATATGTTGGGAACAGAACTGCATACGATACTCAAGGTGGGACACTGCACTCGCAGAAATATAGAATCATAGAATGTGAAGGCAGGAAAGGACCACTTGGCCCAGCAAGTCTGCCCAGATGTTCACTACCTATTCTGACTCTGCAGACCCTATCTGGTCTGTCGACCATCCCACCTCCCACTTCTCTGAATCCTGTCTGATATACCCTATGCCTATCTCATGCATAACTGAAGCCTCCCACTATTCTAGCAGCCACCACTTCCACTAGCAATCTTTTCCAGGCAAATGCTACCCTTTCTGTGCAAAAATATTTCATCACATCACTCTTGAATTCCCGCACCCCCTCTCCAGCTTCATTGCATGCACCCTGGTCCCAGTGCTTTTTCTCATTTGAAAGAGATTCCCCACCTGTACATTATTCATTCCTCTGCGGTACCTGTAGGTCTATATCATATGCCATCTTTGTCACCTTTCTTACAGTGTGTGTTCAGATCTTGAATCTCTTTTTGTAGGGCTTCTCTTGCAAATGATGCACCATTTTAGTTGCCCACCTCTGGACTGCCTAAACTCTAAGTCCTTTCTGAGGTGCTGTCTCCAAAATTGAATATAGTACTATAAATGAGGCCAAACCAACAAGCAATATAATCGCAACACCTCCTTCCTCCTCCTCCTCATCCTCCTGCTGGAAGTACCCCTCCCTATGCAACCCCGCACTCCATTAGTCCTAACCACTGCAGAGCAATATCCAATAAACTACCTAATATGTCTCAGACTGCCTCCTGCTAAGTACAATAAGCAAGTACGCAGAGAGAAGATACTCTTCCGTACTGTTGAAAGTACCCAGAGTTACTTCTCATTTTGGAAGAACAGCCTTTAGCTTTGAGCTGCCCTTCTTGCAGAACAAATTGCAGAAAACAGTAAAACTGAGTATACCTATCGCTATTACCTCCTTTAAGTCCCTTTACTCACGTCTTATCAAGGAACAGCACAAGTACTTCCCACACCATTAGCCTGAATATATATCCACTGTACCATCTCCTTGCCTGACTAGTACTTGATGCCCAGTATTCAGCTCTGTCTCATACGTTCCCTAATTATGCTCCCAGTGAAACAGGCTGGATGTTCCCTGATTCAGCTCGATAGTAATATGTTCATGGCCCCCCCCCTTGTTCATTGCTCCTAACACTGCACTTACTACATCACCCTCTAGTCCCTTTCTACTCCCTCCTTCGCATCAACCCTGGTAGTTTCGCCCTTCTCATTCCTCTCTTCTCCGTCCTTAGAAGCCCCCCCAGTCTGCTTTGCTATCACCTACCTGGTATTCCTTCCCATCCCTTACCTACAAATATCTGGGCTCACACAACTGTAGCTAATCCACATCCTACCACATTATCTGTGCTCCTTCCCCAACCTATAGTCCCACAACTTTGTATGTATTGCAATTTGTAAATGAAATATGCTTTATCCTCTCATATGTTATGTTATGATACTTTGAATGATGATGTTGTACTTTGTATTACCGTGTCTATTTCCGTATATACATTGTAATGTTCTTTGTATGTGTAACTGACCTTGTCCTACCCAGGTCCATCTTGCAAATGAGCATGATGTTCACCTGGATAAATAAAGATTTTGACTGATTGATTGAATCCTCCCACTTATATCCCTAGATCCCCCTCTGCTGTATGTGGTGCTTTTGTACTGACACACCCTGCTCAATAGCTCTCTCGTCCATTGCAGCTAATGCTCTTGTACCAGCACTTGAACTTCAGTGTTACTGAGTAACCCCTTCCCTTTATTTCAAGAGAATCAATCCACTGTACCTAATGCTCCTGTGCTAGGGCTCACACCGAAGTAGTACTGAGACACTACTTCCCTTTATATTCCTAGAATCCATTTAGTGTATTTATTTGTTTAAAATTATTTCACAAGATAAGCATTCAGAGATAGACAAAAATTATCTATTTTATGGACACAACCAAGGGGCAGCATGGAAAGAAACAAGTCAAGCAGGAGACATCGCAAAAATTACAAAATCTGTATAAGTTTGCAGTATTCACAGGCATGATTAGCGGTGAGAGAACCAGATATGTACCAGTGCTCAGACCTCAATTGCCTTGTTTACATGTACGCTGGAACTAGGTTTAGACTCCAATTTCAGTGGAATCAGTGCTGCATTCCTCAATTGAAACTCATGTAAACTCATTCTGAGTTGGATTCCTGTTTCAGTCAGAACTGGGTTCAACTGCAGTGGTTCAAAAGCATTGATTATTTTGAATCCAGTTACTTTGTACATATAAACCTGATTCGTGAATTGATTCTGCTATACTTACTGTTGAAACCACTGTAAAAGGAATGCAACCAGATTAAAAATCCTCAATTGCTGTGTGTTTACATGCAATGGGACTCAGTCACCTTGTAAGCAATTCAGTTTAAATTGATTACAAGGTGACTGATTCCCATTGCATATAAACACACAGCAATTGAGGATTTTTAATCTGATCATCCTCATCAATCCAACACCATGTAAACCAAAAAGGATTACAATCTGAATGAAGTGAATTGATTACAAAGTAATTGATTCCTAGCACATGTAAACATAGCAAATGGTACTGAGGCACTTGTCCTTTAAATCCATAGAACCCCCCTCCATTGCATATAATGTTCTTGTACTACCTCTTATGCCTCAGTGGTACTGAGACACTTCCCCATTTATATCTTCAGAATCCCCATCTTTTGCATCTAGGCAGGTGGTATTGCCAAGAGGTTAGAGTAATGAGCTGTGAATGAGCTTGGTCCACTCAGCGACCTGGGTTTGTTTGCCACAACCTCCACCTGCATACTGTGTGACTCTGAACAAGTCACTTAACACCTCCAATGATCCTGGGTTGTCACACTTGAAAACAGGCACTTGTGCCTAGTTGGCCCAACCTGGTTACCAAAGGATAAAAAAATAAAATGGTGAATGTTCATGTTATAACAAGGTGGACTCCAAGGAACTGCTTACTTAGAACACCAGCTAAACATGGGGGCACAACTAGAAACTGGCAGGGGGAAGTTATTAGGTTTACCTAAAGGGGCACCATTCTCTCTGGTTGGAGCAGAATTGGAACAATTGCCCACTGAGTGTCTCATTCAGGAGGGAATATTTATATATCGGTTGAGGGCTTATTCAATGAGACAGGAAAGATTGCGTAGAAAATGTATTGAAGGAACTTTGACTATTTACAGCAGGAAATTGTATTCCCAAGTATCTCTATCCTGGAATCTATTCTAAAACCATATGACCTATTACAATGTATAAGCAATATATTTAGGAAACCTCCAGTAGAAGATTTTTTCTTAAATAAAAGAATAAGGGATATATTTAAGCAAAAGGAAATGCGCCTTTGTGCCCAAAACAAAACAAGTAATTTGTTAAAAAGCAAACATTACTTTGGATTTGAGCCCTACCTGACTGTACTAGTGGACTCATGTAGGAGAAAACTCCTCCCCAGATTTAGGTTTGAGAATTTTGATTGTCAAAGACTAAAGAAGATCTAAAGAACACATATTACAAATTGATTATGTAAATGTGAGCTAGGGATAGTTGATTTGAGTCATCTGGGGATACTATGTCCATTATATATGAAATTCAGAAAACAATTCTTGGGTAATTTATTAGAATCTATGGAACTAGAGCCTTATAACATTACTACATGTTTGTTCAAATCAAATTGGCGGAGGTTCTGGAGTCTGTGATCTCAATCCTTAATGTTATTGCAAAGAAAAAATTGCACATAGTGTAGTGTAAACATGGGTTTTAAACAATCCTGTTTTTTTATTGTATATTGGTAACATTATCTTACCCAGATTGTTGATTTATATACATATGTTTATGTACTTAGTTTTACAGGTATTTGTGTATTACATTGTAATATATTTGAATGAATTTTATGCAAAACTTGTCAATCAAGTAAACTTAACTTAAGCTTTGCAGTGGGAAGGTTCAGGGGGATGTGAGAAAATATTACTTCACTGAATGGGTGGAGGAACCATAGAACTGCCTGCCATCAGAAGCAGTGGCAGCAAAAACTGTAGGTGGTTTCAAGCATGCAAGGGACAGAATGAAGGGGATAGTCATCACTGGTAGGGACAATGATGGGGAAGGAGTAGGATGACCGTTGAGGAGAGGTACAACCCCCAATCAATGCCAGGTCCTGGGGTTCTGTACAGAGCCATGGACAGACTGGATGGACCATTAGTCTTTTTCTACCGTTACCTTCTATGTTTCCATATTGATCACCTTTGCACCTTGCATATAGCTCAATGGTACCGAGGGACTTCTCCACTTTATATCCACAGAACCTCCATCCATTGCATCTAATGCTTTAATACCAGTGCTCACATCTCAGTGGTACTGAGCTACTCCTTCCCCTTTATAACCCCTGATACCCTCCTATGTATCTAGTACAGACAAGAGGTGACAGGTTTATATTCCACCACAGCCAGTGACTCGCTGGGTGGTCTTAAGTAAGCCATTTAACCTCCTTCTGCTCTCATCCTTCCAGTTGTCATTTTTCTTTTATTCTTTTGGTAACTGGATAAGGCCCACTAGGCACAAGGCCGGTTTTCAGGGGAGAACCAGGAGCACTAAGGAGGTTAAGTGACTTTCTCAAGGTCAGACAGTATACAAGTGGAGGCTGTGGGAATCAAACATAGGTCTGCTGGATGTACCAAACTCATTCATAGCTCATTAGTCCACATTCTAGGCTATACTGCCAGCCCCTTATAATTCACTGTTTTCACAGGATGCCACTGAAAATGAGATGTTTCGACTCTGCTGAGTTATCTCTGACAAATAAATTATAAAGAAAATATTAATTTCCTGAGCTCTGCCTTCTGTTTAAGCTGTTCTTTACTGTGGCCATTGGTTGTGAATATGAAGAGCAGCTCTCCTGTTACACCCATTAAGGTTCAACAATTCCCTGAGATAGTGATTCTCTAGATCTGCAGATGTCCTCTTCCCGCTGGAGTACTTCTCCCATCTGGACCATATCTCTCAACTCTTCCTGATTTCCCATCAAATATTTTGTCTGTCCTTCCTAAATCTGGCCCTTCTATCACTGAAGAGTAGGAATTTGAAGCATAAAATAATGCCAAACACCAGTGCTACAGTCTAGTTCTCACTCATAAAATTATTTTTTTTATTTTTTTTATTTAGATTTTTCTGGGTTTTTCTTGGATTTTCTCCCATACCCCAGGGTTCCAGCACATGGCCATATGTGCATGTGGAGGCAAGCATGCACACCAGAAGCCAACTCAGTCCTGTCTTCCCACCCATACTGCCATCCTGCCCACCTCTGTCACTCCACTGGACCTTCACCTGGTTGGGATGGGACAAAAGGAGGGTCGACAACCCACCCCCACCACTCCCAGGAGAGGAGAGCAACCTGATTGCATGCTCAATCCCACGCCTCCCACCCCCCCATGCCGGCATTCTGATCTGAGGTTGTTCCCGAACCCAGAACTCTGGCATAGCCTGAGGTGTGGTGTCCAGTGCTTGAACCCTCAGCGCCACTGGGCCTGTTC
Source organism: Neoceratodus forsteri (assembly GCA_016271365.2). Taxonomy (NCBI): domain Eukaryota; kingdom Metazoa; phylum Chordata; order Ceratodontiformes; family Ceratodontidae; genus Neoceratodus; species Neoceratodus forsteri. The sequence goes on along the minus strand of CM057449.1, from coordinate 226,436,500 downwards.
CCAGAAAACTCTTTTTCTGGGTCACCCATTGGTCAGTGGTAGCACTTCATGCTCCCACACAGGTGACCTGAGTTTGAGAATGAGCTCATGGAGACAGCTGGAGAACCCATTGGATGGGAAAGTGCTGCTGCATGGGGAGACATAACAGACTCTGTCACTCCAGCGAGAATACTTCTCCCCCAAGGAATGTCAGAAGCCTGTCAAGGTCTGATGGGACTACACTCGATATTAGTGAAGGCAGGCTTGGAGATAACATGGTGGAAAAAGCCTGCAGGCAGGATGATGCCACTCAGCCTACCACAGGCCACTCGCCACCAACCAGGCCCTATCTCCGACTTCTGGACTGTGGGTGTTAGGAATGGGCAAGCTGAGGGCTGAAGGGCTGAAAGGGACAGACATGGAACAAGTGGCAAAAAGTGTTTATGGCACAAAAGGAAAATCCTTTTCACACTAAGCTAGATTCTGGAACAAAATCTTTAACTGACATTACCATTTTAAAGATGCGTTACTGATTTTGGTCATTTGTGCCTTCATTTTTTTAAGAGCTGTCCATGATTTGTGACACAAGGGGTTGAGAGGTATGATCATGAATTGCCCCAAATTATGCCACATTAACTTTAGCTAATAGCACCCAGTTTGTCTTGCTGCTGCCTAGATCAGTGGGGTATTAGTGAAACCAGTAGCCTTGTTAAGAAGTCATGGACCAATAATATCAATGGAATTTGTGGGAAAATAAAACAGGATGGCTTACCGTGTATTCTGAGGAAACAGGTCAACAGGAAATGGTGTTGTCCACAAGGAAGCAAACAAAAAAAAAAAAAGTGTTAGCCAGTGCACTAATAAGTGAATATTTCAACTTTATGTCAGAACAGGGTCCCTTGGTTTCTTACTTCTGATAGACAAAGGAAGGTGTCCCCTCATACTTCACTCCACATGTTCAGTAGTCACTGAGGATGGCCTTTGCCATGAGCTTTTCATTTCTGAACTGACACTTGCTGAGGTTAGGGCCTCTTGCTCATACATAAGACATCACAACCTCCCCACACGTTCAATAATACTGAAAGCTCTAATTACCTAATTTCTACCACCTAAACATGTATAGATATGTAGAGTTTACTGAACCACTAAAAAAAAACCCTTCTAAGGCAGATTTTCCAGGCTCCCCAGCCCATTGCTGCTTGTCTCCCGCTTACATTCTTTGTACATGTAATGCATAAGTGCATGGGGAGGCAAGGAGATGGACAGCAGACCAAAAGGCAACAGTGAGCTAGGGCTGGGAGGGGGGGATCAGGATGATTTTACTTGGGAAGGGGGGAGTAGGGGCACAAAACTAGAGGGAGAGGAGACCAGGTGGCTGATTTCACTGGGGTGGGTGGCCACACTAACTAGGGTTTGAAGACTCACCAGTGCTTTTATAGGAGGAGGAAAGGCAGGTTAGGTTATTTTGATAACTAGGGTTTTGGCATCAGTAGGGATGGAAGAATAATTTCAGATAATTTCAGCACCGTCCAGAACCTGTGCTATTTTCTGTAAAAGAACCTCATCAGAACTTGTTTCAGGTTCTGATCATTTTTTAAAACTTTGATTTTGAAGCTTTATATACTTCCCAATAGGTCCTTATCAAGAAAGAAGGCTAGCGGTGGTGGAAAGAAACTGAGAGAAAGCTGGAGATGGAGAAAGGACCCAAGTCAGAGCTGTATAAAAGTTGTCATCAAACTCACAATGGTGTTACACAAGGGGTATTAACTAGCTACAGTGCTGTCTCGCTATAGTGAACCCCACAACACTAAATGCAACAGTTGTACAGTGTGATGTTAGTCTACACCATACTAAGAAAGTGATCACTTGACAATGTTATTCCAGCACACAGCAGCACAGGTCAGAAATACTTAATGTTCCAAACCATATAAAGCTGATGAGAGTAGTTTTATTCTTCTTACAATAAGGCACTGCAAAGCGCACATTACTGTGGGATAATGGCACTTCTCGGGTACATAAAGCACTCACTTTACCTTGTACTACACTCCTCGTGGTGTGCCATTTTTCCACAATAATGCATACCTTGTCATGCTGCATTGTCACTGTCACTTGTCACTGGAGGATGAATATCTTGTTTTGGATAAATTCTCTGAACTGTCCTACAGGAGCTAACATGTTACCTTGGCTTTAATTTTTTTATTTTATTTGACAGGTGGACAAAGCAATGGGGCCTGATGGGATTCATCCCAGAATTCTAAAAGAACTAAGGGTAGAACTAGTGACACCACTGACTACCCTCTTTAACAAATCATGGGAGGATGGGGTGGTACCCGAGGACTGGAGAAGGGCAGATGTGATTCCCCTTCACAAAAGTGGGAACAAGGCAGAAGCAGAAAACTACAGACCTGTTAGTTTAACCTCAGTGGTAGGGAAAATGATGGAATCACTTCTGAAGGAAATAATTGTTGAGTATCTAGAGGCCAGAGGGGCTCAGGACCCAAGGCAGCATGGATTCACAGTGGACGGTCATGCCAGATAAATCTGATAGATTTCTTTGACTGGGTGACCAAAGTAGTAGATCAGGGAGGGCTGTGGACATGGCCTACCTAGACTTTAGCAAGGCATTTGACACAGTCCCACACAAAGATTAATATACAAGTTAGCCAGCCTGAGAGTGGGTCCCAAGATAACAGCCTGGGTAAAGAATTGGCTGGAGAATAGGACACAGAGAGTAATAGTAAATGGAGTCCACTCTGAAGAAAGGGGGTTACTAGTGGGGTACCACAGGGTTCAGTATTAGGACGGTCCTCTTCAATGTCTTTATAAGTGACATTGCAGAGGACTGGAAGAAATGTATGTCTCTTTGCAGATGACACAAAGATCTGCAACAGAGTTGATGCACAAGGTGGGGTGGAAAGGATGAGAAGGACTTGTGCAAGGTTAGAGGAATGGTCAAATGTATGGCAGCTTAGATTCAATGCTAAGAAGTGCAAGGTAATGCACCTGGGAAACAAAAACCCAGGGGAAGAGTACACAATGGAGGGTGAGATACTAACAACAACAAAAATGGAAAGGGGCCTGGGGGTAGTCATATCAGATGACCTAAAGGTGGGAAAGCAATGTGAGAGGGCAGCAAGGAGGGCTGGGGGAATACTGGGATGCATAGGGAGAGACATCACCAGTAGAAAACAGGAAGTTATTATCCCTCTGTACAGACAGTTGGTGAGACCCCATCTGGAGTACTGCATGCAGTTCTGGAGACCCAGTCTCCGCAAGGACATAGACAGGATGGAGGCTGTGCAGAGGAGGGCAACTAAAATGGTGCAGGGTCTGCACCAGAAGACATATGAAGAGAGACTAAAGAAGCTGAATATGTATAGCCTCGAGGAAAGGAGGGAGAGGGGGACATGATAGAAACTTTCAAGTATCTCAAGGGAATCAACAAAGTCCAAGAGGGTAGCATCTTTCAAAAAAAGAGGTGTGCAAGAACAAGGGAGCACAATTTGAAGATAGAAGAGGGCAGCTCAGAGGTAATTTAGGATATTTTTCACAGAGGGTTGTGGTTGTATGGAACAGCCTTCCGGAAGGATTGTGGAGTCAAAAACAGTGGTGGAATTCAAGCATGCATGGGACAGTCATAAGGCAATTCTAGGGGGTTGGGGTAGGAAGAAGTAGGCTGCTGGTTAACTAGGATCTGCAGCTTATCCATTAGGTAGGGAAATGGGCAGACTGGGTGGGCCAAGCGGTCCTTATCTGCCGTCAAAATCTATGTTTCTATGTTTCTTTACTCTGGAGAGCCTAGCTGAGGTGCAATATTTGTTTTTGGTGGAGTCTTGCTTTTAACCATTTTTATAGCTGGTGGACTAAAACACTGGTAGGTCAATTGACTTGTTCAGAGTCACAGTCAGTGACTGTGATGGGATTTGAGCCTACGTCTCCTCCATCTAAAGCTTATGCTGTATCTACCATATCATATTGCCTTTCCAACTGCTCTGAGCTCATACACAGGCATCCATCCTTATTTGGGGACTGGTGCATACTATCCATGCAAGCATTGATGGTTTTATCTATTAACAAATATTTATATCTACCAGGACTTTATGTTTGCTACACAACATAGAAAGTGATTTTTCACCATGAAAACTGAATCAGTTGGGAAAGGTGCACAATTCCATCTCCTAACCACACCCTAGGCTTGAGTCATCCACTGTGATAAAGATCATATTTGTATTCATCCAGATCAACTGGGTGGATTTACTTGTACATTATGTAATTCAGAAGATAAGGAATTTGTTAAAGATATTATGGATAATCTTTCTGATTCTGATTTATTGACCACAACAGAAGCAATGAATCCTTCTCAAATAACTGCAGAATTTAATTACTGAATAATGATTCATTTGTATATTCTGTAGCTTTTTGGTTATATTCTGCCTGATATAATATTTACTTAATCTACTAGGATATATTATGATTGGCGTACTTACCTCTGCAATGAATTCATTTTAATGTAGTTCATTTTTACCATACTAGGACATGATAGTAATTGAATGACTGAAAAAGCTAAATTAGCACTGATAGCTATAGTAAGGCACCTGGTGGTCAGTAAATCCAGGGCCTTTTGTAGGTCAGCCACCCAGGTCAATCAAGGAGAACCAGGGGCTTCTGGGAATGTGGAGGGAATGGAACCTAGTGGACCATGGCTGTGCTACTGTGTACTTAGTTTTACAATACAGAATGCTGCAGGATCAGGGAGTTGGGTTGGGGCAGGCGGGGACCATACTATCTCTCTCTTGGGGTACATGGGAGGGCTTGGTTATGGCATTTTTCTAAGGTTACCATGGATTAAGACTGTCAGTGTGGACTGTCTCAAAAGAAACAAGCAGATTTTGCCCTTTTGGATTGGGGGGGTCACACTAGGGAGATCTGGGGCCAGGTTATGGGGAAGGGTCAAATATTTTTTGGGGTGGGGGTCAGGCATCCATTATATTTGACCAGTGTGGGACAAAGATAAACTTAATTCAAAATCTGGAGTCCTCTGTGACAATTATTGAAGTCGCCACCAGAGCGATCACCAGATCCTATCTGCCTCCACCTACAACTGTCTGAGCTGCACCACCAGTAAATGACTACAGCTAATGATCCCCAAGAGTGGCTTAAGGTAAGGGAAGTGAGACAAAGGTGTTGGTGAGGATTTCTCTTGGCCCACATATGGCAACGCAGTACTGGGTGGGGGAAGTTTTAAAAACATCCAGATCTGGAATTGGATTCTGATTCTGGATCTGACAAGGTTTTTCAGAATTCTGATTTTTGGCCTTGAATACCAAAATTCTAAATTCCTAAAAATCACTCAAAATCCAATGAATCCATAGTTAGGATTGAGTAGGCACTTTAATGTTAAACCTGAAATTTTGCACTTTAATAACTTTGCAACCATTCAACATATTTGCACAGAATTTGGTATGTCCTGTCCTGTGGGGTAGATCTGTTGAAGTTCCCAAGTTTTGTTTTCATTGGATTGACGGATTTCACGCTGTGCATAGTGAAAATAATGCTAAAATTTGCCTTTTGTGCCTGTTCTTTCTTCCTCACGCTGCAGCCAAACTGTATGGAATTTTGGTCTGACATTTTCAGGGTAGAAATGACTTTCCCCAAAGAACAAGCCAACATTGGTTTTGTGAAAAATTATTAATCCTTTGCAAAGTTATTAAATTTTGAAATTCCAGATACTGAGCATGCTCAATTAAGTCATTTGGATAGCTGCATGGAACAAAAAAGGATTTTTCTCTGAGGAAAAGGGATTTTATCAACTCACAAAAGGTGATCCTTAGAATCTTATTTCATCAGAAGAAAATTCCTTTTTTGTCAGCTGCATCTTGTTTTTGCCCCCTCCCCTAAATAAATCATCATAACTCTGCCCAGGAATGCCTTCTGCAGACATCCAAGTATGTATCTTGTTCATCAAGACATACTTTATTGTTATGTGCCTTAACTTTAATGTTAGATGGCATCAGAATGATTATTTTCATTTTTTTAAATCCTTTTTCGTGACTTGCTTCCGTTTCTTTTTGTCATGACAAAAAGGGATTTGGACATCTCACGAAAAAGGAATTCATCTGACAATGGAGGATTAGTATCAGGACCATCTAGTTGGAGAACTCTAATCCTCTTTTGTCATGATGACAGAGGATTTTGTCATCTCATGAAATAGGAGTCATCTCACGAAAAATGGATTAGGATGTCTCACAAAAGAAGAAGATTTAGAAAAATGTTTTTTTCATGAGATGTCCTAATGCTTTTTCATGAGATGATTCCTATTTAGATAGATAGATAGATAACTTAATTTATGTAGGGCTCCATTCTGGGGACTCGGAGTGCTGAACATAATTTTTTTTTAAATTACACAAAACACAACACAGTATAATCAAATTCCAGTGAAGCAGGCAACACTAGACATAAAATCTATCATTTTAAAACAATAATAACAATTCAGTATTCCATATTTATAAATTAAAAGCCTGGTTAAACAAACATGTCTTTAAGCCCCTTTTAAAGGTTTCCACCAAGGGTGCCTCCTGAAGATCATTAGGTAAGGAGTTCCACAGGGTAGGTGTGGCCACAGAAAATGCACGATCACCCAATTGCTGCAACCTAACCCTGCAAACTTCAAGAAGGCAACCCTCGGTGGAACGGAGCGCCTGGGATAGGCAGTGGGGCACAAGGAGATCTTGCAGACAGACTGGTCCCTCCTCATGCAGGGTCTTATAGGTTAGTAACCAGACCTTGGAGACAATTATCCACCTAACTGCAACCAGTGCAGTTCATGGAGGACAGGCGTAATGTGATCAAACCTTCATGTGCCCATCAATAATCTTGCTGCTGTGTTCTGCAGCAGCAGCTGCAGCCAGCAGAGATTGCCTTCAGATAGCCCTAGGTACAAAGCATTGCAGCAGTCCAGCCTGGATGTGACAAAAGCATGTACCACTGTGGTCAGGTCCTCAGATGGTATAAGAGCTTGGATCTGGGTGATATTCCTCTGATAGTAAAATCCACTTTTGACAAGAGCTGACACCTGAGCATCAAATGTCAAGTTGTCATCAAGGATCACACCCAGATCCTTTACTCATGAGGAGGGGATCAATGGGACCCCCCAGTACTAGACCAGGGGGGATCTCCTAACCTCCTGCTCCCCATCAATGACCCTGATCCACCACTAGCACCTCAGTCTTGTTAGGGTTAAATCATAGCCAGTTTTGAGTCATCCATGTCTGAATCTCCTCCAGGCAGTTGTTAAATATGGAGGCCGCTATCTAGTTACCACGTGCAGACAGGTATAGCTGGGTATCATCAGCATAGCAATGAAAACCCAGACCACACCACCTGATAATGTCTCCAAATGGTAGCATATACACTGTGAACAACAAGGGCAACAAGACCAACCCCTGTGGAACTCCACAGAACAGAGGCTTTGGGTTAGATGGTGCTAACCCCATCATCACCCTCTGCATCCTGCCAGTCAAGTACGACCTGAATGAATTGATGACATTACTGGACAGGCCACACCTATACCACAGGTGGTCAAGCAGCACCTCATGGTCCATGGTGTCAAATGCTGCTGAGAGATCCAGGAGGACCAAGATGGTATGCTCTCTTCTGTCTCTCGCCACTGAGATCATTAAGCACCTTAACCTGGGCCATCTCCATACTATTCCCAGCTCCAAATCCAGACTGGAAAGACTTATAAGTGGTGGAGGAGGTAAGACACATCTCAAGCTGGATGGTCACCACATTTTCTATAACCTTTCCTAGAAATGGTAGTTGCTGAGACACTCCAGGTCCAATGAGGGTTTCTTCAAAAGGGGTTTGACCAAGGCCTCTTTCAAGGTGAGTGGAAAGACCCCACTTCTTAAGGAACTCCGGACACGCTTAGCCACCACAGATCTAATCAGGTCCAAACATCCAATCAAAAGTTGGGTTGAGCCTGGATCTAGATCACAATGTATTGGTCGCAGCCTTGAGACAGTCTCAACCACCTCCTTCACTCCATACAGGAGTGTTCTGACATGCCTCAGAATGAGCCCCACAGTCCCTTTGAGTGAAGCTGGAAGAGATCTCTGCTCTGATAGAGGATACTTTGTTGGAAAAGAACAGGGCAAACTCCTCGCACCTTGTGAAAAAACCTGCTCCTCCCACTCAGAGACAAGCAGGATGTAATAGCCTATTTACCATGTGGAACAGCTGAGCTGGTCTGTTCGTTGCTGCAGCAATCTCCCTTGACAAAAAAATATGCCTTTTATCGTGAGATTGCCCTGATAGTCACGATATTGTGACCTCCGGGCCAATTTCTCCATCAAGCCAGATCTCCTCCAATGTCTTTCTAACCTCTGATCCTTAATATTTAACTCCCTAAGTTCCCCATCAAACCAAGGAGGTCTCCGGTGAGTAGATAAAGGTTACACATGAATGGGTGCGATTGAGTCAAAGGTGGCATTGACAGGCCCATTATAAGTCATCACTGCCTCCTCTGTTCCAATCGCATGTGCAGCCTCCACACTCGATAGGTCCAGCACTACCTGTAGTTCTATTGGAGACAAACCCATAAAGGGTGGTACCAGACCATCTCCACAGAGGATGGACCCTCGGGGGACCCCAAACATGAACCCCATGGTGCTATGATCAGACCAAACTACCGGATGTACACTGAGGTCATCAACCTCAAGGGCCAAAGTAAACACCAGGTCTAGTGTTTGGACATCTGATTGGGTCCCTGAGGTGACAATCAGTGCCAGGCCCAGTGCCTCCATACTCTGCAAGAGATCACACCCTAAAGACGAGAGCCCATCGTCTGGCATTGAAATCCCCCAGAATTAACCACCTGGGGGACTCCAATAACATGCAGATCTCCCACAGAAATTCTCTCTCACCACCCAGTGTGTAGTAGAGCAGGAGGATCTTGTAACCTGTGCCAAGACCCCCTCCCCATGTGACAACACACTCAAATAATCTGGTAGGGCCCATAGGCAGCACCATGAGGTTCAGGCTGGATTTGAAACAAATGGCCACTCCCCCACCTCTGTAATTCTTCCTCGGGGTGTGTATCACAGAGTACCCAGTTGGCACTGCTGCCTCCAAAATGGGGGCAGCATTCTCGTCCAGCCAGGTCTCCATGATGCAAGCCAGGTCTACTGAGGATATCAAGTCCGCCATCACGGCAGTCTTGTTCCTCATCAACCTGGCACTGCATAACACAGCCTGAGTAGGATGAGAAGAGACTGCTGGATCAGTTAACTGCCCTCTTTTCACAGTGGAGCCCTTGGGTATGGGGATCAGACAATATGGATCCCTCTCTAATACCCATCTTGCCCCAGGGCATCTTCTCGGCCTCATCAACTGAATCCATGATTCCCTGGCAGCCGCTCGAACAATCCCACCCCTGACCCTTGTCTGAGCAATCCCCAAGGCCCTGCACCTTCTATAGGTTTCTACAGAAAGCAAGGGGAGCTCAAAGGGGTGAAGAGCATGGAGGTAGGTCACTGAGTAGCTGCACCTTATGGATTTCCCCAGGCACATACTCAAATTATGCAGTTAAACCAAACAGATTTATAAATACCCAAATAAATCTCACTCACACCCAAACCAATCATACAATCATTCACAACACACTACCTAAAGAAACCCCCCCAACCCACCAATCCCAGAATAAACTACAACTAAAAACACCACTCCAACCCCAAACCTCCCACCCTTAAAACCCTTCAATTAGCTCAAATATGGGGGGGGGGATCCAAGTCTGTGAGGCAGTCTCCAATAAACCTGTTTAGGTCTTTAAATTACAGTAACCCTCAAACAGTTCCTCTCCTCTCTCACAGGAAAAAATTCCCTGCAGTTCTACAATTTTGGGTCAGTTAAAGTCTGAGGGCCAGGCAAGCCACAGCAATCCAAAGAAAGCCGAACTAGCAGATCACAGTTCATGCAGTCCAGGCTCTCACCACTGTTTCTGCTCCTGGATCCTTAGATAATATAGCTCTAGTCCAGCTATGTCCAGCCAAACTTACTATAAAGAAAATTTGCCCTGGAGCTCACTTAGAGAAAGCTCACCCTTAAAAGTAACCAGTGAGTCATAAAGGTCTTAACAAAATTCTCACAACACGAACAGTAGCTGAAGTAGTTCTTTCACTCAGGCAGAAAGCAGGCCAAATCACCCAACAAAGTGGCTAGTCCAGTGCGGCGTTCTCCCCCGTACTTCCCATTTTAGGAGGGATAAACCACTGTACCTCTGATGAAAAAAACTATCCTCTGACTGAATACTCCTTTAAAAAATGCCTGGCTGGCTACTCATACAGCAAACTACAGGAGACTCTCACCATTCCTGATAGCAGCAGGGTGATAACTCCAGTTTCAAGCCAGCCAGAACAGCAAATGAGCAGACTCCCTTGATCAAGACCCCTTCGGTGTCAGCGTGGCTCAGTTGGTAGCACACCCGACTCTGGATGAGAAGGTTGTGGGTTCTCATCACACACTGCGATTGGACTTGCACCTAAAAATCACTGGCATCCGAGTGTAGTATTGGGGGGGTGCTGTACTGCTGGGGTGTGCCATCCTTCGGATGAGATGTTACAACAGAGGTCCCTTCTGCCCATCCTGGTGTTGTCCTGGTGGGTGCCCAGGTGGAAGTAAAAGAACCCAGGGCACTCTTCGCAAAGAGTAGGGAACATTCCCGGTGTCCTGGCCAACATTCCCCTTCCCATAAAACCGGTTCATGCAATTATCCAGGCTGTGTGTGGGTGATGTGTGATATGGCTGCTACCACACATTCAGTCACTTCACCACCAGTCTAGCATTTCTTGTAAAGTGCTTCGGATGTATGAAAAGCACTATATAAATGCTGATTCTTCTTCTTCTTCTTCTTCCAGGTCATTCAAGTACTTCCATCTGTTTGCCTCATGAGACGCCCAGCTGAGTTCACCATTTATCCTCTGAGCCCTGCACTCTGACAAACACATTATGGTATGATACACTATCTCAAAAAGTAAGGAAATTCATTGCAAAAAACTTCATTAATACATCAGTTAGGGTTAAAGCTACAAAAGTAGGGAAATGTGGCGTTAGGGTTTCCAAAAAACATTTGTCATCAAGACGAAAGAGGAATAGCGGCAGGGCCATCTGGTCAGAGAACCCTAATCCTCTTTTGTGATGATGACAAAGGATTTTGTCATCTCATGAAATAGGAATCATCTCATGAAAAAAGATTATTTTTCTAAATCCTCTTTCGTGAGATGTCCTAATCTTTTTTCGTCAGATGATTCTTATTTCGTGAGATGACAAAATCCTTTGCCATCATCATGAAAGAGGATTAGGTTTCTCTGACCAGATGGCCCTGCCGCTAATCCTCTTTTGTCATGATGACAAAGGATTTTATTGTATTACGAGATAGAAATTGTCTCATGAGAAAGGATTAGGATATCTCATGAAAAAGAATGATTTTTTAGAATCCTCTTTTATGAGATGTTCTAATCCTTCTTCATCAGTGAACTCCTTTTTTGTGAAGTGACAAAATCCTTTGTCATCATGATGAAATAGAATTAGGACTCCTCCAACCAGGGTCTCTTGGGCACTGTGCTAGTGCTTGAGATAATGTGGGAGCACAGGGTCTGCCCCTAAAGATCTTGTAGCGCAGGCTCTGTGGGCCACTGTGCAGCTGCTTGAGATACTGTGGGTGCGCAGGGTCCAAAGGACCCTGCGCTCCCACCCCTAAAGACATTGTAGCACAGGGTGTGTGGGGCACTGTGCTGCTGCCTGAGACACTGTGGGTACACAGGCTCTGATGTGTATATATGCTTCAATGGAGGAATCAGAGCACAGGGCCTGGTTGGCCCTGTGCTTCAACAAGCACATTAGGATATGATTACACTATCTCGAAATGTGTGGAAATTCATTGCAAAAACTTTGTTAATGCATCAGTTAGGGTCAAAACAACAAAAGTAGGGAAATGTGGCATTAGGGTTCCCACCCAGCTTATTTTCAAATGGAATGAGGTGAGCATTAGGGTTGACGACCCCAATGCTGACCCCCATTGCCTCTTCATCTGTGTAGGGTGGGAGGTGGGGTGTTAGGGTTGGAAACCCTAATGCCACATTTCCCTACTTTTGTTGCTTTAACCCTAACTGATGTATTAAACAATGTGTTTGTACGTAGAAAATATATATATATATATATATATATACACACACATATACACGCAGTGAAGCTCACCAAGATGAAGCGCAGTGTCACAGGATTACTGCATGACAAAAGGGATCAACTCCCATTGAAACTGAATTGTTTGATATAATATGCCAATTATTTAAAGTAGCCATGTTTGTTATTTGGCAAAAAAAATCTCATCACACATGGCAGCATACAACAAACCTACACAAACTGTCATGCAAAGTTCTGAGTGCTTGCACTAATTTGCTCGAAGCATGAAAGGCGGCATATTGGAAACTGAGCACTAAAGCCCTAGGCACCACTAACAATTTTATAATATATAACTCTGGAGAGTGCAAAGAAAAGCAAAGCCGTAACCACTTTCTGAGCACCCCCCCCGGGATTGCTGACATGTGATAAGCAACACTCCATGACTCTACACTGTGCAAGCAGGGTACTTCACGAGGCACAACCCCTGTAGTGCTGAACTGCTATAAACTGCAGTATTCCTACATATAATGCTAATGATCTTGCTCACGTGCAAGGCATCATCGTTCCCTTATCAAATACTCATACGGGGTTCACGTGATGCAGTGCAGCTAGAGGCAGCGTTTTCACAGAGCTCCCGATATCCACCCTCTTTAAACTATTTTTATTCTACAAAACTGACATCTAAAGCTCTGATTTACATCTGGAGTATGGATAACACTCCTCTGTATCTAGTAGCACTTTGCTTTGTGCATATTAACGCACTCAGAAGAAGATTGAGATGGAAGCGGAGATGAGACCTGCTGGCATGAAGCACACTCCACCATCCACACCCGAAAAATCTTCTAAAAAATCTAAAAACCAGTACTCGGGGTCCACAGCTAAGTTACCCCCTTCCAATGTTTCACCAGCTCCTCTTACCGAGGATCGTTTCCTTCAAGAGCTCATACCGTTTAAAGAAACACTGGATGACATTTCTACCGAGCTGAAATCGCTAAGAGGAGATCTCAGCACCCTAACTACCAGAATGGGAGATTTGGAGGCAAGAACTACCTCTTTGGAGACCTGGAGGGAGAAGATAGACCCAGAGATTGTGCATCTCAGACAGCAGATCAGTAAACTGCAACTTAAAATGGAAGATTTAGAAGGAAGGAGCTGAAGAAACAATCTGTTGATTCTGGGCCTCCCTGAGACTGAGGAGGGCCCGGATATCATTCTCTTTCTCCAGAAGTTTCTGAGCAAAGTTGTGGGGCCTTCCCCTCTCAATCCACAATACCATATTGAACGTGCTCACCATTCTCTCAGACTGAAACTTACAGCTGGAGCACCGCCTAGACCCATCATTATCAAATTTCCAAGTTTCTTGGAAATGCAGCACGTATTATTAAAGGCAAGAGAATTGCAAGCAATTTTATGGAGTGGTTCGAAGCTATGTATTACTCAAGATCTTCCCTACGAGATGAGGCAGAAATGCTCATCTTTCCATTCTACAGTTAGCAAGTTGATCGCAGTGGGTATTCACTACAAAATGAACTATCCTGCCAAGCTACAAGTAGCCATCGAGGGTTCTTGGCATTCTTATGAATCCCTAGAGAAAGCTGCACTGGATTTCTCTCAAGTTACCTAACTTGTTCAAACCGGGCTGAAATTCTGAAGAAGTGTCAAGAAGCTATCTCCTGTTCCAAGCTACATTTCTGGACTCTCACCTTTTGTTGTTGTTTTTCCCTCTCCTTTCTCTCGTCTGGTTTCTCTGGGGGCTATGGGATAGACAAGTGTGTGGCCTGGTAGGCCTGGTCTCCATGATGGCTCGTGAGGCCTACTGATGGGCGGGGGAACTCTGGGTGTAGTGGAGGTTTCTACACGATGTAAGACCGGTCGGACCACTTGGTCCCTCTAGTTCTTATTGCTCCCCTGGTTCCTCCCATGCTTCCCTGGTTCAGGTAATCTCAGCTTTAGTGAATTTTCATAAGCAATTTAGCTATAATAGGCCACTGGGCAATTTTCCAATATCTGTGGATAAGAGTGGATTGTATAGTTCGGGATGCCCTTTCGAGAGAGGGGCGATAGAATAGGGCGATAATAGGCAGTGTGGACTGTGGGGCGTTATTGTGGACATTCCAGAGGGGGGATTGCTAGATGTCAATATGGTTCTGCTTCCTAATGTTCAACAAAGTCACATATTCTGGGGTATGACCCCTCATCATGAATTGGTATTGTCTGCAGCGAAGCCTGAATTCGGCCCCCAGGGCTAGAGGGACTGACTGATATTCTCATCACTGCCATTGGGGTTCCAGGGATCTACACCCCTAACCTACCCAGCCTTAAACTCGTGCTTGTTGTTTAGCATGGTCACTTTCTTGAGGTGCTAAGGGGATTAGATGGCAGTCGGTCATTTAGTGTTATGGGGTGACCCAGATAGACATCATTTTGGCCAGAAACCAACTTTCTCATGGTGGAGACTGGATTTTAGAGAGCCCCTGAGGGTTCCCACTCTCAATCGAGGCCTGGTCACATCGTGCCCGGAAGTAATGGTGCACCCACCCAATAGACTTATTTTACATACTCCATGTGTGCTACTCCACTCTCCTTCAAGGCTATGAGTGTTTGACATTGCTATGGTTCAGAAGATTTTTAGACTCCGGTCAGGTCCTCAGTTTCTCAGGTCTTTTTTGTAGGGCTCACTTAAACTCCTCGGGGGGGGGAAGCTCAGCGGGGGAGTCGGCCCTGGAGGGACTGCTAAATGCACCAAGGAGAAGGAGGAAAAGCATCCCAGATGGGTGATGCCTCAGTCAGAAAGTTCTCAGCACTCATGGGGTGATAATTTTATACTCAGTAATCTGTACTTCCTTATTATACTGGTCCAGGGCTATTGTCTGGGTCTCCCACCAAGAGGATGCTTTTGGGGCTTTGTTCCTTTGTTCCCGACCCAAGTACTAGCACTCTCAATATCTCTCAGGGGGCAGTCGGAGAACATTTGTACATAGTTGGAGGATGGGGGGAGAGGTGGGGATAGTGTTATCTTTCTTGGTTTTGGATCTGGTAGGGACAGCGGCATCATGTTTGGAATCCATACCATTCCAGCTACTCTCTATTGGTTTTGAAGGGAGGGGGGTAGGGGGGTGGGGTACGGTTGGATGATTGTTTATGGGTGGTGGGGGGAGGGCAGGATGTGCCTTCTAGGGTGGCCTGTTTTTCCAGGTTATATATCCTATTGTTGCCTTGTTTAATTGATAATGAGTGTTACAGCACTTAAAATTGCAACGTGGAATGTAAGAGGTGTCAGAGACCTAACTAAAAGGTACCAGGTTCTCAAAAACTGTGCTCTCCTGAATGTAGATATTCTTTCGATGCATGAAACCCATTTGCTATCACCAGAAGTCAATGGGCTTCGACGGCAGGGTTATGACCAAGTTTTTGCTTCATGTGGGTCGTCCTCTAGTAGGGGGGTTGCCATTTCGGTCAAGAAGCATATTCCCTTTCTGGCAGAAGAACTTTTAACGGACCATGAAGGCAGATTCATTATTGTGAAAGGCTCGCTATATAATGCGAGGATAATATTAGGGGTGATCTACGCCCCAGTGGGTGGGGAACCAGATTTTCTCATGGCCTTGGCTGAAAAACTGAGTGGACTCCTGCCCTCAATGTTAATAATCGGGGGAGACTGGAATATCGCTCCCTCGCAAGATCTGGATAAATCCTATAGACCCCTGAAACCACTCTCCTCTTCACAGCTGGCCATGAGGAATTTTATGGACCTACTAGGCTTGTGCGACCCATGGCGTCTACTTCATCCCACAAGACAACTTTTTTCTTATTATTCTCAGGTATACAAGATGTAGTCCAGAATCGACCTAATTTTGGTCAGCAATAACCTTTTGTCTGGGGTACTGCAGTCTGGTATCGAGTCCATTGTGGTGTCAGATCACTCTGTGGCATGGATTCTGGTCTCCCTGAACCTGCAGGTGCAGAGAGACACCTCCTGGAAACTAAACACCCAGCTCTTAAAAGATAAGCGTATAGTTTCCCATATTAGAGCTCTAATCTCCTTCTTCGTGGAGACCAACTCAGGTTCAATTGAGAGGGAGGACTTGTTTTGGTGCTCCCTTAAATGCTTCATCAGGGGGGAATTTATCAAACTCGCATCCAGAAGGAAAAAAGCAGAGGGAGGCTAAGATCATGTCATTGTCAAATCAAATTAGGTTGGCGGAAAATAAGTTATCCTCCTCATCTTCCTAAGTTGATCTGGAAGCCCTAATGAAACTTAGAAATGAGTATTCAGACTGGGTAAGGGATAAGGCAGAGTATGCCCTCCTCAAAACTAAGGCCCACTATCTTGATCAAGGGGGAGAAATTTGGTAAGATGTTAGCTCTTCGCTTGAGGGAGGTGGAAGGATCGAGATGGATCCCCTCTTTTATTATCCTCTGATGGCTCCCTTAAAACCTCTCCCAGGGATATTTCATGAGTTTTTGAGTCCTTTTATAAGGAACTTTATGGCAGTGGTTCCTTCCACCTTTCTCATTCCCATGTGGACCAATTTCTGGAGGGCCTTCCCTCCCTGCAGACTCACCAAGGAGAGGCTCTGATTGCCCTATCACGGTGGCGGAGGTGGAAGAGGTGATCAGTGAATTTACTCCAGACAAAGCTCCGGGGCCTGACGGTTTTCCTTCTAACTTTTATAAAGTTTTCAGTAAAGAACTTGTCCCCCTCTTAACGAAATTGTTCGAGTACATGTTTATTTTTGATATTCTGGACCCTTCCCTGCTAGAAGCCACTATTGTTTTGATACTGAAACCAGACAAGTCTCTGATGGACCCAGCTAGTTATCGACCAATCTCACTACTAAACTATGACATTAAAATCCTAATGAAAATTCTATCTCTTAGACTCAAATGGGTCTGGTCCAACTTGTTAAGTCCCGAACAAGTAGGGTTTGTACAGGGCAGATCCTCAATTGATCACCTGCGCACTCTCTCACATATTTTTCAGGCTGCTCAGGACTCCCAAGCCCCTATGGCTTTGGTATCATTGGATGCAGAGAAAGCCTTCGATAGAGTCCACTGGGAATTTCTCTGGATTATATTGGGGAGAATGGGCTTTCCGGAGACTTTTATCCAATGGATTAAGTCAGTCTACCAATCTCCTATGGCCAGAATCTACTGTAATGGGTTTTTTTCTTCTCGATTCCCATTATTTACAGGCACTCGGCAGGGTTGTCCCCTGTCACCTTTCTTGTTTAATTTATACTTGGAACCTGTCCTTCTCAGTATCAAGAACTCACCCCTGGTCACAGGATGTTTCATTCAGCAACAGTCTCTGGTTCTTTCGGCCTATGCCAATGATATTCTTTTACATTTGACCAACCCTGAATCGTCTCTAATACACATATTGCATATTATTGCCCGGTTTGACCAGGTGGCTAACTACAAGCTGAATTTAGCTAAATCAACCATATTCCCGCTGAACGTCAATACACTTCAAGTTAACTTTTCCCAGTTTGGCATGAAATGGGCCCCTTTGTCCTTTAAATACTTAGGTATTTACCTTACTAAGGACCCTGATGTTTTTAAGAAACTCAACCTGAATGACTTGCTGACTAAAATACAGCACGACCTTCAGAGATGGTCTGCTTTTCCTCTATCTCTGTGGGGTTGTATTAATATTGTTAAGATGAATCTTTTGCCTCGGGTTTTTTACCCACTTAGTCTAATGAATATACATCTACCGATGTCCTATTTTCAACATCTCCACAGGTCTATCTCCAAGTTTATTTGGCAGGGCAAGCAGCCCAGGAAAGCCTTTTTAAAACTCAGCTTACCTAAAGAAAAAGGGGGGCTTCGCCTTTTCAATTTCATGCTATATTACTGGGCAAGTCACATGTCGAAAATCGGGAGGTGGTACGACTTGAGGGCAGATGACTATTTACCAATTTGGTTACAACTAGAGAGAAATATTTTAACCGAGTATAGTCTCCATCCATCCAAAATTTTTTACTATACTCCCTCCACATTGCCTCCCCCTCTACAAGGCAGTGTAATTGGTACCTCCATTAAAGTGCTGAATCAATGCTGGAATTTTTTCAATCTTTCTCCTAGAAAAGACACTACCCAGCCTCTTACCCTAAATTTAAACATTAAGATCGGTGGTCTCCCGCTCTCCTTAGACTGGCTTCCTCAGCTGAGGAATTGCTGTGTTGATGACCTGTTCCTGAATAATTCTCTTTTATCCTCGGGAGAGGTTATGACCAAATATAATATCCCTCAGAAGCACATTTTTAAAGTCTTCCAGCTAAGACATCTAGTGGCCTCCAGTTTTGGGTCCAACCCCACATCGTCTCAAGTTAAGCCCTTCCTAGACCAGATACAAGAACAGGCAAACAAGGCCCATAGCATTTCCAAGCTTTATTCTTTCCTACTGGACATTAAATTCCCCAATCCCCTGATTGGTTCCAAATGTTGGTCCTCTCTTCTGCCAGAAACCCCTCTTGTTTGGGATCAGATTTGGGTAGATACGTATCGGTATCTCTCTCAGGACAGGCATAGACTCACTCAATACCATATATTGAATAACATGTACTACACCCCGGTCAAGTTGGTTAAATTAGATAGATTACCTTCAACTCTTTGTACAAGGTGTGGCATGGTGAAAGGGAACCTGGTACCTATTTTTTGGCAGTGTGAAAAAGTGGCTCCGTTATGGTGGACCATCCAGTCTAACCTGGACCCTCTTTTGGGCCTAGGTGACTTATTTACTATAGAAGTATGTATTTTAGGGATGTTCTCCAATATACAGGTTATGGAAGGTAGATTCCATATGGCTTTAATTTCTATAGTTGTTAAAAGATTGGTCCTTAGGCACTGGATGGACCAACTGGTTATATTGTATGCAGAATGGACCAGTGAAATTTCTCTCTGATTTCGGACTGAAAGATTAATAGCAAGCTCCCGGAATTGCTTGACCTCCTTTGAGCAGAAATGGGGTAAATTGTATGCTCTTTATTTGAACTAATATCTTGATGGGTACACCTCTGGCTTCCTTGGCAGCTTTCAGTTCAATGGGTACTCCTTTTACATACAAGGTACATTATAATGTATGTTACATGTAGTTAGGTTCGTTTCTTTTTTTTAAGAAGGCACATCCTGGGGTGGGAAAGATGGGGGTAAAGGGATATGGGTTGGGGGGAAGGGGGTTCCTTATTTTACAAGACTCAGGGATTCCTACAGAATTCCGTAATTTTTTGCACTGTGACCATTAAGTAATTACTGTCATTTGTCATGGTGTGTATTCCCTGTACCACTCGCTCATATTTTTCATCTTTCTATAAACTAATAAAGAAATATAATTTCAAAAAAAAAAATATATACTCATACATCTCATGCATGCTCTTTAACAAAGTACACTGTACTCCACTGAGGAGGAAGCTTATTGACTTAAGAAGCAGTGCCTTATCCTGTCCACACTTTTCCTGGTGTCCACTGGCATACCTCTCCCTCTCCCCAGTTCCGTTTTTGGCACGCTTGGTATACAGTAGCATACACCTCACCCCAGTACCCATTATGTATATCCCTGATTTCCAGTGACACTTCTTCCTCCTCTATTTCTGTTAATGAGATCCCTGGTGTCCAGGGCACCAGCTCCTTCTCTTAGTCCACTGTATGCATATCTATGGCATCTGGTAGTCCTCCTCTTCTCTCTAATGGTCACTGTTAGAATAATTGTGGTTTCCAGTGACCCCCCCTCCCTTTCTCAATCCCTGTTTGACTGGCACTGGTATCCAGTGGCACCCCCACACCCATAGCCCTGCCCACCCCATCCTATGATGGTGGATGGTCCATACATCTGCTTACCTCCTCGGCAAGCTTCCACTTGACTTCCGCAAGTCCTGTATCACTATACCAGCAGGCATATTTAATACATTAGTTGCAAGACATCTTTATAAAATCAGATTTTCCACGATATGATCTGACATGATATTTGACCTTCACTGATCTAAGTTCTATTTCAAGTCACCCAATCCTGGTGGAGTGTTAAAAAGCCTCAAATAGTTGAACTACAATAATGAACTAGGTCCAAATGGAGTTGGCATATGCCTAGTTAAAGTGACACGGGGAGGAGCTTCCTTTATGCAAAAATTTCAGTCAATTCCTTGTAACAACATTGTACCTGCCCAATGAAAAGAGGCTACTGTTGTCCCCATAGTTACGGCAGGTAACAATGATTTTATGTAAATTATAGACCGACATCACTGCTACCTCCTCTATCAAAACTACTGGAACATGTGATTCATGACCAGCTTTTTACCTACTCTACTTAAACAAACATTCCTTTTATCCCAATCACAACATGGCTTTCAACATAAGCAGTGCTCTCAGACCACCCTACCCTGATTCTCTGATTTCCTTTATAAAGTATCTGACCAAGAAGAGTGGAGTGCAGACATTTTTGTTAATCTGATGAAGGCCTTTGACTCAGTCAACCACCGCCATCTTTTGTCAAAACCTAAAATCCTGGCTCTATCAGATAATATAGTTAACTGGTTTTCAAGCTACCCAACTAACAGGGTACAGAGGACAAAAGTCAGCAGCACTCACTCCACAATTAAGCCTATCAGTATTGGGGTATCTGAAGGATCTATCTTGGGCCCATTTATCCTTTTCATCAATGCACTTCCCCAGGTATGCACAGCTGTGGAAACTGTACCGTATGCAGTGGATGCAGTGTTATCTGACAGAGACAGGAAGGGACCTATCTTTGTTTATGAACAGGCTTTAACATGATTTCAACAACCTCCAGATCTGGTTAACTAAGAATGGACTTGCCCTGAGCATAAATAAGATGAAGGCGGTAATATTTAGTAATTTTTTGGAAACTAGTCAAACCTGATGTTCCTCTTGATTTACCCTCCCTTGGCAATACTCCCGCTGAAGTAGTCTTCTCATTGAAGTAGGTAGATATGATCTTTAATAGTACCTAACCTACCGTGCATATACTGTACTGAATGTGTAAGCATACCTCTCAACCTTTTGTCCCACAAATGTGGAACATTGCCTGTCAAAATGTGGAACAAATGGGCAAAATGTGGAACTTAATCAAATCTTTACCTAAGAAGCTCAAAACACTGTTAACATGTTGCATTTATGTTCAGAAAGTCTGGTATTGAATAATATATTTTTTGCATAATTTACTATGGATTTTTTCCTTAAAATGTTGACTTTAAATGTGGAACAAGTCCTCACAATGTGGAAGAGGGAGCTTTTGTGAAGTAAAATGAGGAACGTTCCTCATAATGTGGTACTGTTGAGAGGTATGTGTGTAAGTAAAACTGTTCACTTGTTCCTAGGTCTGCTCTACTGCAGGAGAGATTATGTCTCTGCAAATTAGGAAGCTGGCTGTGGTACACTCAAAAGTACAGTATTGCTGCCCCCTTACAATACACAAGGCTCATGGTACTGTACAACAAAATCTGCCATTTTGTTGTGGAGGCTGATGAACATACTTACCACTTTGACCATTAGTCATCCCACAACTGGATATACTTTACACACCACCACAGATACTTCATAGATACCATGGTGTGGAAAGTTATATTAGACACTATATAATGGATCATGGAAATCTTATAACCACACTGACTGAAGCATGTCGCATGACTGATTATATGCGGGCAACCACACACCTCACCTGAACTACATGTTTTCTGAACAAATAAAAGCCCATTATGTAAGTGGGAGAACACACTTCTGGGTGTGTGGCTATATGAGACTAATGAACTTCATGAGTGGGTGTCGCACTCGGTTATGCCTCATGCCTAACAACCACCCAAGGCGTGCGTTATTCCCTTATAGCTGCACACCTTATCATATGTTATGTCTTACACAACCTCCCTTCCATTAAGCAAATATTTGTTCAAAAGTCAGACCTAAGAAAACCCACTACTCAGTCCTCCCTCAAACCAGTGCTGGTTCTACCCCAGAAAAGTACCTACTTTGAAAAAAAAAGTTTCCTTTTAGGTTATCAAACTCGGAAATATGTTACCACTGCAGGTGTTGAGCATGCATATAAATAAACAATATCAAATATCTCTTCAGGCTGCCTGTATCAACTCTGTACAACTGCAAGTGCTTTAATACCTTACACTGACGTGTATGCAATGTTATGTATATTCAGTTCCTTGCTGTGTCACTACTTTGTATTCAATCTCTCTGAGTGATGCTTAGAAACAAACAATCACTGGCTTATGGGTCCCTTGGGTTGTTGGATAATAAATAAATAACTACTGTATCAATATAGCCACTTGTATAGTGATGTAATGATTGCAAAAGTTAGATGGCAGACAGTCATGGAGGTGAGCAGAGAGTATGTGGTGGCTGCCATCAGGGACCAGAGGGTGGGAGTGCCACTGGACACCAGGGCTATTTAAAGGGGACTGGGAGAGGAGGATAACATACTATGGAATGGGGGGGTGCACAGTTTGTGTTAGGTTTGCTGGCAAAGGCACCTAGCTTCACCTGAGCTCTTTTCTTCTAGGTTTGCTTGTAAGGTCAGAGCAAGGAACATTATCAGAGCAAGAAAAAAGATTAAGGCTTCTTTTGGCTAGGCAGATTTACTGTGTGTTATTATTTTCTTTGTACTCATAGGGTTTGTTACTGTATTTTTCTAACATTTTACTGCTTTATTGTTCTCTGATTCAAATTGATGTTGCAGGGTATACTTTCTGCTGCATTATTACAGGGTGTGTCTATAGGTTTGTTACTGTTTTGTGCTTACAGATTACTGCTGTAATCTTCTCTGATTCAAATTGTTTTTTCCAAGGTATATCTTCTGTTATTGCTTTATGTTTCTCTGTAGCAAATAGTTTTTGCAGGTATATCTTCTGTGAAATTGTTACAGGTGGTGCTTACATTTTTGTGACTATCTGTCATTAGGCTAAGCAGAATTACTGTTTGCTAAAATTTTATTTAATTTTTTTGCTGAAAGGATTTTGGTTTGGTCTCAAAGGTGTTGCAGTCTCCTTCAAACACTGAAGGAGCTAATTGCTTTCCTCCCACAGCTCTTCCAGGGGATTAGGTGTGCAACGGGGGTTGGGGAGGGGTGGTGGAGCTGACACATTCTTAGTAACTTCCAACAGAAGGAAAAGCTAAAAGGTCAGGTTAGTTGGTGTTTTTGAGGTGAAAGACTAGGTTTTCTGGCAAAGGCACCTAGCTTCACCTAAACTCTTTTCTTCTAGGTTTGCTTGTAAGGACAGAGCAAGGGACATTATCAGAGCAAGGAAAAGATTAAGGCTTCTTTTGGCTAGGCAGATTTACTGTATGTTATTTTCTTTTGTACTCACAGGGTTTGTTACTGTTTTTGCTAACATTTTACTACTTTATTGTTCTCTGATTCAGATTGCTGTTGCAGAGTATACTTTCTGCTGCATTATTACAGGGTGTGCCTACAGGTTTATTACTGATTTGTGCTTATAGATTACTGCTGTAATCTTCTCTGATTCAGATTGTTTTTTGCAAGGTATGTCTTCTGTTACTGCTTTATTTATTTCTGTAGCAAAGTGTTTTTTGAAGAGTATACCTTCTGTGAAATTATTACAGGCGGTGCTTTACAGGTTTTACAATTATATCTATCATTAGGCTAAGCTTTCAGGGCTACTGCATTTCTTGTTCATTGATTGTTTCTGCTCTTACCTCTTTGTTTCTTTTGTCCATGGTTGTTGTTTTTTGGCAGGGGAAGGCACAGCCAAATCCCCATCCCCAACCACCCCATGCTACACCCCTTATATAGGGTTGCACAGTCGTGTCATTTCCTGTAGCAAAGCAGGAAGGGGAGGATCAGAGGGGTATTCACACAGTGACCTCACAGGGGCACAAGTAATTTAACTTGTTATAATAAGTTATACAAAAATAAACAAACCAACAAAACAAAAAATCAAACTTTTGCTTTCATTTTCCTCCTTCTAATTACTCGGATCAGGTTATAAATCTGGCAACTCATCTGGAATGGATAATAACTGTAGGTTCTGTGGGACACTTTCAAAAGGGCAGTTAAAGAGGATTTAGGATGCTGTCCTACATGATGGACCACTGAAGATCAAAGGGCTCAGCTGCAATCAGCATGAGCAGAGACTGTGTGCCTGAAATCACATATTCAGGAGGAAATATATTATAAGAACTGCCCGCCATTTCCCCAACATCCAAGTGAAGCACCTATACCACAGAGGGTAGTTGGTCTAGGAGGTTGGTAGGTGGTTAGGAGGGGCAAATTGGGTGCCCCATCACTCAATGCTCTCCAATGTATCACCTCCACAAATCATATAAAAACTACAAACGGTAACTGCCTCTGTCTCCGAAATCAAACAAAGGGGCAGAGGACACTACAGAGCAGGACACTGCAGCACAGGAGCTAGCACAACAAAACTCACCTAAAACAGGGACCAAAACAAAAAAAAGCAAACAGGAAATCCAAAACACTTCTGATCATAGGAGACTCCATGATTCAGGGAGTTGATATCTACCTCCAGTCGGGGGGTAATGGTCAGATGTCTCCCAGGTACATCAGCATGGAGATACACTGACCACATTACTTAAAACTGTGCAGGAAGCAGGAGAAAACATGGATGTCCTGGTACACATAGGGACTAACAATCTTGCCAGCCGGTCAGTTGTGGAGAGCAAGGAACACCTGGCCAGGCTGCAAGACAAAATGTCATCCACTTAATCCGGCATCTCCTTCTCTGAGATCCTGCCAATCTGGGAGAGGGGGGCAGATGGACAGGTCAGAGAAAGGAAGATTGAGGAGCTAAACATGTGGCTTAAGGGCTGGTGCCAGGAAAAAGGACACCAATTTGTAGGTAACTGGCAATAGTTTTTTGAGTGAAAGTTCTTTAAATTTGATGGACTGCATCTGACTAAAGAGGGAGTCAGTGCATTGGGGCAGAAGTTTGATGTCTTTGCAGAATATTTAAGCTAGCATATGGGGAGAGGGGTGCGGCATCTGATACATCGAATGGGAAGAACACCCTTCCCCCCCTCAGCTAGTGATCAAACAGGAGTTTAGCATGTTTGTAGTTCATTTGCATCATCAGGAAAGGAAAAAGGTCTGGATCCCCATATGATGCGCAGGGGAAAAACTGGACCTCGCCCAACAACTAACACACCCAAATCTGGCCAGTGGAAAATCATGTACACAAATGCCTGCAGTCTGGAAAACAAGATCACAGACCTGCAAGCAACAATGACAGAGGCTAAGCTGGACATAGTAGCCATTAGCGAGACATGCTTCACCAATAGCCACACTTGGGAGACTTCAGCACCCAGCTATGTACTGTTCAGAAGAGACCGAGGTGCAAAAAGGGGGGGGGGGAGTGGCTCTGTATATTAATGAAAATATCAAAGCTACAGAATTTCAGAATACACATAAGGAGCCAGAAGAGCAGTGGGTCACCCTGGAAAAAGGAAATGGGACAGCCATATAAACTGTTTTTTTTTTTTTTTTTTTTACAGGCCACCAGACCAGGGGGAGGATATAGACACTCTTCTGTTAGAAGATATATAAAACATGACAATTAAAGGGAGGTTCTGATAATGGGAGACTTCAACATGCCAGATACAGACTGATCATTACCAGCAGGAACATCCGCCAGAACTAGACATATAGTGGATTATCTGCAGGAGGAGGGCCTCAAAAAACTGGTATAACAACCCACAAGAGACAGGGCTATCCAGGATCTAGTACTGACTAATGGGGAAAGGATCACAGATCCCAAGGTAGGTCACTTGTGGGCCAGTGACCATCACATGGTATAGTTCAATTTGGCCACTACAACTAAATCATCCCATTCCAAGGCAAAAATATGGGACTTCAGAGGAGATGACTTTGATAAGATGGCCAACAGAGTTAAGCTAACTCTGGGAAGAAATACAGGTGAGGGGGGTACAGGCAAAGTGGACAAGCATTAATGATGCAATACTTGAAGCAATATCCCACTGTGTTAGAGAGAAAGGCAAGAGAAAAAGGAGGAAACCACTTTGGTTCTCAAAAACAGTAGCAGAAAAGATCAGAGCCAAAAGGCTGGCCTTCAGGGAGTATAAGGGAACGCAGTAGGATAAAGACAGGGAGGCATACCAAACTTCCCTAAGGGAAGCAGAGAAGGCAGTAAGGCAGGCAAAGGCCCAAACTGGGGAAACACTAGCATGAACAATTAAAAGGGACAAGAATTTCTATAGATACATTAGTGAGAGGAGAAAGTCCAGAGGAGGTATTGCTAAGATCAAAGGGGATAAGGGAGAGTGTGCGGAGGAGGACCAAGGAAAAGCAGCTATCCTAAATAGATACTTCTGCTCTGTATTTACTGAGAAGAAGGTAGGGCAGGGCCCACAGCTCAGCATCATGGTCACGGGGGGAGAGAGAGGTGTACACAAGTCCCTTCACAAAAGAAAGGGTCCTACAAGAGCTTGCTAAGCTCAGGGTGGACAAGGGGAATGTGACCTGATAGCATACATCCCAGGGTACTAAAGGAACTAAGGGTGGAACTAGCAGAGCCATTAGCAGAACTGTTTAATGAGTCTCTGAGCACAGGAGAGGTGCCTGGAAGACTAGAGAAGGGCTCTTGTGATCCCGCTCCCCAAGAGTGGTAGCAGGGAGGAGGCAGGGAACTACAGACCAGTCAGTCTTTCCTCAGTAGTGGGCAAGATTATGGAGACACTCCTTAAGGAAAGGATAGTGCAACACCTGGAATCCATAGGATCACAGGATCCAAGACAACATGGGTTTACAACAGGAAGGTCCAGTCAAATTAATCTCATAGATTTCTTTGACTGGGTAACCAGAATGGTGGATCAAGGGGTTGCAGTTGATGTCGCCTACCTTGACTTCAGCAAAGCTTTTGATACTGTTCCACATAGAAGATTGATTAATAAGCTGGGTAGGCTCGAGGTGGGTCAGAAGTTGGTCAACTGGGTGGCAAACTGGTTGGCAGGCAGAAAACAGAGAGTGGTGGTAAATGGTATACAGTCAGAAGAGATGCAGGTCACAAGTGGGGTACCTCAAGGATCAGTCTTCTTCAATATCTTCATCAGTGACATTGCAGATAGACTGGAGGGTACGGTTTGTCTGTTTGCATACGACACCAAGATCTGCAACAGAGTAGATGATCCAGATGGGGTGGACAGAACAAGCAGATATCTGGATAAACTGGCAAAATGGTCAGAAGAGTGGCAAATGGGGTTTAACACAAAGAAGTACAAGATCATGCACATAGGGAATAGAAACCCTGAAGCCAGCTATAGGTTGGGAGGGGAGTTGCTGGCAGTCATAAGGGAAGAAAGAGTCTTGGGCATCATCATCAAAGATGACCCGAAATCATCCAAGCAGACCACTAAAGCAGTAGGTAAGGCAAGAGGGATTTTGGGGTGTAGTAGTAGGGGTATCGCAAGTCATAACAGGGAGGTGATTATCCCTGTTTACAAGACACTGGTTAGGCCCCATCTGGAGTTCTGCATGCAGTACTGGAGGCCGCAGCTGCACAAGAACATTAACAAAATGGAGGCAGTCCAGAAAAGGGCAACCAAAATGGTGCAGGGTCTGCACCAGAAGACATACGAAGAGAGACTAAAGGAGCTCAATGCATATATCCTTGTGGAAAGGATGGAGAGGGGTGACATGATAGGAACTTTCAAGTACCTCAAGGGAATCAACAAAGTCCAGGAGTGTAACATCTTTCAAAAAAAGAGATATGCAAGAACAAGGGGGCACAATTTGAACATCTAGGGGGGGTGGCTCAGAGGTAATGTGAGAAAGTATTTTTTCATGGAGAGGGTTGTGGATGCATAGAACAGCCTTTCTGAGAAGATTGTGGAGTCAAAAACAGTGGGGGAATTCAAAAAAGCATGGGACAGACATAGGGCAATTCTAGTGTGGGTTAGGAGGAAGTAAGCTGTTGGTTAACTAGCATCTGTAGCTTATCCATTAGGTAGGGAAATGGGCAGACTAGCTGGCCAAGCAGTCCTTATCTGCCATCAAATTCTATATTTCTATGCAGATGACACTAAACTAGGAGGGTGAGGTAACACACATGTGGA
Source organism: Neoceratodus forsteri (assembly GCA_016271365.2). Taxonomy (NCBI): domain Eukaryota; kingdom Metazoa; phylum Chordata; order Ceratodontiformes; family Ceratodontidae; genus Neoceratodus; species Neoceratodus forsteri. The sequence continues at coordinate 226,408,276 of CM057449.1, read as the reverse complement.
GGTTCAAGCCCTACAGTAGGATCTGAACAAAATGGTGACATGTATTTAGACATGGAATATGGAATTTAACTGTGACAAATGTTCAGTAATGCATTTTGGAAGAAAAATAATCCCCAATTTGATTGCTATATAAATGGGAATAAACTATGAGTAACAGACAGTGAGAAAAAATGTAGGACTTTCTAACAAATGGTTTACAGAATGGGAAACATGTCAATTCAGTGTACAGTAAAGCTACTAACCATTTACTGAATACCATTGAGAGACATTTTTCACACAGGTCACAAGAGGCAATACTGCTACTGTATTGTAGTTACGTAACTAGACAACTTACAGAATACAGGTCACAAGTATAGATGAGGTTTGACTATGGGTGATAACATCAAAGTAAAAACACTACAACATAAAGTGGCAAAAATGATCTATGGTTTAGAAAATAAACTATGTGAGGAAAAACTGGTGGACTTGGGGTTACATAGCTTGAAGTAGAGGCCCATAAGGGGAGATTTATTATTATTATTCTTCATTCATGAAAATAAGGAACTCATGGACGAATTTAATTTCATGGATGGCCAGGAATTATATGCACTAAGAAGGCAGAACAAGCAAATAAAACCAGTACATCAGAAAATATGAGGACAGATTAACGGAGTTGAATATGTATACCCTAGAGCAAATGACGGAAAGAGGTGATATGATTGAAACATTCAAACATCTTAAAAGCATCGACAAGGTGAAAGAGTCTAACATGTTTCAATATAAGAAAAAGCATTTGTCAATGCTGAATATTTGCTTGATAGCATTAGCATTGGAAGTGCAGGAGTTAGACAGATGCAGAATAGGAATGGCAGTGAAGTATTGAACTGATGTGAAACCCCACCCCCACCATGCAGAGATGGACAGGCATTGGGGTTTGCCTTTGGGTCATCACCCAAAACGCTCACCCCATTTTACCTCACCCTACTCTGCAGACAAAGTGTTGAGGTGTGCCTTGGGGTGTTCGGGAAAACACTCATAAGGAAATACTCTGAAATGGGTGCAATATAGGAGAATGGGGTGAACCTTGGGGTTGAAGAGTCCAAGGCACACCTTGATGCCTGTCACTGGCTGTAGGGTAGGGGTGGAATGGTGTGAGCATTACTGTCGACAGGCCCAAGTCACACACCCCGATGCCTGTCAGCCCCTTCAGGATAGAACATTATTGTTGGAAACCCTAACGCCCTGGGCGTTTCTTCGTATTTTCGGTCCAGGTTTTCAACATGGGCTTTTTGTGACCCCACCGCATGAACAGTGACACTATCAGTTTGTTAGCCGAAAGCTGATTTTGCACAGCGACTGCGCCATTTGGTGCCACAGGTGTGAAAACACATTTCAAATGAGATGTGAAAAATGACAGCTATACTGTTCATGAGGAGGTGTAAAAAAATGGCAATGTTGAAAATCTGGAGTGAAAATGTAAAAGAATTGCTGAAGTCACGAGCGTGCATAGAAACTGTGCAACACACACCCGTAATGCAATTATTTTGGGGATTTTTTACACCAGATTTTGAACAAAGGCATTTTGGGACCTCCGCTCATGAACAGTGGCTCTGTGATTTTCTTAATCTGTCCCGAACGTTGATTTTGCACATCGATCGCACCCATTGTGTGCCACATGTGTGAACACATGTTTCGGGCAGGATAAGAAAAAATGACAGCTGTACTGTTCATAAGGCGGTGTACAAAAATGACAATGTTGAAAATCTGGAGTAAAAATATAAAAAATTGGTGAAGTTATGAGCATGCGTAGAAACTGCGCAACGCACGTTGGTAATGCAGTCATGTTTTGGAATTTCTTTACCAGATTTGCAACATGGGCTTTTTGGGACCTCTCCTTATGAACACTGTCACTGTGATTTTCTTAATCTGTTCCAAACATTCATTTCACACAGTGACCATGCCATTGTGCATCAGATGTACGAAAACACATTTCGGGCAGGATGTGAAAAATCACAGCTGTTCTGTTTATAAAGAAGTGTGGAAAATGTCAATGTTGAAAATCTGGAGTGAAAATATTACAAATTCTCGAAGTTTTGAGCGTGCGAGGTAACTGTGCAATGAACGTTCATAATACAGTCATTTTTTGGAATTTTTCCATCAAATTTGCAACACAGGCTTTTTAGGAGCCTACCTCATGAACAGTGACACTGTCTTTTCATTACTCAGTCCCAAAAGGTGATTCTGCTCAGTGACCGTGAAATCACTTTTCGGGACCTAATAACAACATGACAGTGACTGAGTTCATGAGGTGGGGTCCCAAGAACCCTGTGTTGAAAATTTGGTGCCAAAAGTCACAGTAATGGCCAAAATATCTACCTAAGTTGAACATCCCCCCCCCATTTTTTCCATTATACTACTTACTGGCATTTCTTCAGTTTGCAGTCGGCTTTGAAGAGTGCAGACATGTTCCTGCTCCACCAAAGATCGTCACACCGGGCTCTGGAGGTAAGTATGGGGTGAGGGGGGGTGCAGGGAGGTCTGGTGCACAGAGGGTGGGTGCCAGTTGGGGGAGGGGCAAGTTGTGACCATGAGGGACCATTTTTTCTTTCATAGGAAAAAAATACATCACAGGAAGGGTTTTTTGTTTCAGGTTTACTTTGGGCACACTGGGGTGGGCTCCCAGTGTGCCACCTGTGTTTTCTTGGGAGGAGGACTGAAGTCAACTGGGATTGGGCACCCTGTTGGCAAAGAAAGAGTGTCTGAGTTTGGGGGGGTATGATGCCAAAGAGGATAAAGCATTCTCCTCGGCACACACATGAACAAGGGGATATTATGCTGATGGGGATTGGTCTCCCCATTGGCAAATGAACTGGGGAAGGGGCATGCCGGCAGGGGGATTGGGCACCCCTGATGATGGCTTTCAGGTGGGACTGTGAGGGCAGACAGCGACAGCCGCCATCATGTTTCTTGAAATGTTACACCAGGCAAGGCACTCCCTGCAATGTGGGGGTGCTCCCTCATTGCAGCGGCAAATTTCTTTCAAGTTGGGTGCATGCTTCTGAGCTGCTGTCATAGACAGTGTGCTCATTCATTTGTGCCACAGAGACAAGCCCCAAAAAGCAGTGGTGGCATTGGCCACAACACTGCCGCATCTCCACAACCTGCTACTCCAGTAAGCTGTCACAGCATGTTTCTTGTGTGCATGCACAAGCAAACATAAAATTAGCAGGACAAGAGGACACAGCATGAACTTAGAGGGAGGCCGATTAAGGGGTAATGTGAGGAAGTTCTTTTTCACAGAAAGGGTGGTGAATGCATGGAATGGGCTACCTCAGGAAGTGGTGGATACGAATACAGTGCAGGGCTTCAAACAGGCGTGAGATAGGCATAAGGGAGCAATACAGGTGAGTATGAATATATAGGCCATTGACAAGAGTACTGGCCTATAGCACATTCATAAGGTAGAAAAAATGGGCTGACTGGATGGGCCTTGCGGTCCTCATCTGCCGTCAACTTCTATGTTTCTATGCTTTATGCAGGCTTAAACTAGCTCTGCACAAACAGCCCATTAGCTCCTTCAAAAAGCAGCCAGTATGACCCTGCACACTGCATGCAGTCTCACTTGCATGTGCTCATGCAATGCTTTAGCCCTCACATGCTAACTACTGTGATTCACACACTCTGAAGCTTCTAATCTGGTAAATCCCACACTAATAGTGCCAGCTATGTATTGTTATATTTAATTTATCATGTTGCTTTTTGTTTCTTGTAATCTTATCATGCTCTACAGTACCTGAAATTTTAGCCTGCATTGCTTTATCTGTAGTTCCTGATTAATTATAATGTTGTTTCTTTTGAACTCTCGTTGGTTGTACCTGAAAATAGGCATTTCTTTGTCTAGTGCATCCACCTGGTTAACAAAAAAACTAATAAATAAAGTGTAGCAACAATGAGCAAACCCTAGATCGTGCAAAGCAAAGGCTATTTAGCGAGTGCTACAGCTTTCAAAATGCTGGCTGAAGTTTTCTAAGCTAGATTGTATTTCTGACATCCTTAGAATCATCATCAGTGTATTTTTAATTCCCTCAGATACTTTTACAAGAGCTTTTAGAGCTAGGTAAAGTAAAAAAATATATATTTTGTACAATTTTTGCAAAATGCACACATTTTTCACACAATTTTGTGTATTTTGCATATACTTTGAGTGTGTTATTGCACGTTCCTAAAATGCGCCCTTTAGCAAATATCTTAAAGTTAAAATACACACTTCCCTATACTTTTCACATAACAATTTCAGTCTGGGAATTTTTAAAAACTTGGGACCCGATACATAGTCCAAGTCAGGTGGTAGCAGAATTTTACGGTGCAAAGAAGCACCCCATTCCACTATCCATGAAAAATGCCATACAAAATGCCCAGAGATAGAAAAGGAGGGGGGTGGGAGTCTCCCCCAGAGACTAAGTCACAATACAAATGGTGATCACTACATGTTTAGGGTCAAATACATTAGAGGGGAACCACACTAAACCTGTAAAGTATATGAATGAAGAGAGGGAGGTCATGAGTAGGGTACCACGTGGGTTAGTCCTGGCACTAGTCATTTAAATTATGTTCATTAGTGACATAAGAGAAGGAATCCAGGGGAAGATGTTTCTCTTTGCAGATGACACTAAGCTCTGTGGCAGGGTATCTAGTCAGGAGGGGGCAAGCGAGTTGCAGAAGGACCTCTGAAGGTTAGAGAGGTTGTCCAAGGTTTGGCAGCTGAAATTTAATGCCAAACATAGAAACATAGAATGTGACAGCAAATAAGGACCACCCAGTCTGCCGATTTTTTAATAACCTTCCTTTTTTGCTACAGACCCTACTCGATCTACAGTACAATCTCTCCACCCCCACCCCAAAATTGTGCAAAGTGATGCACATAGGTAACAAACACCACAGGACAGAATATTTGGAAGAGTTATCTGGGCACTACCTCAGAAGAAAGGGACCTGGGAGTCATTATAAATAGCTCCCTAAAACAAACTGACCAGTGCAACAAGGCAGCAGGCAACACGAATGCTGGGATATATTGGGAGGTGCTTTGATAGCAGGAGGAAAGAGGTAATACTACCTCTTCATAGATCACTGGTGAGACCCCATCTGAGATACTGTGCCCAGTTCTGGAGTTCCACCTAAGGAAAGACAGACAGGCTGGAGATGGTGCTATGTAAGGTAACTAAAATGAATTCAGAACCAGCAGGGCAGATCCAGGATGAGGATCAGCTCTGGGCTCTAAACATGTATTCACTGGAGGCCAGAAGGGAGTGGGGTGACAAGATACAGACCTTGAAGTTCCTAAAAGGAATAAAGAAGGGAAACTGTGAGGAATGGTGGGTCAGAAACAAGGGGACGTGAATGGGAACTGGTGGGGGATTGAGATTCAGGAGGAGGTGAGAAGGTTTTACTTTCAGACAGAGTTGTTGAGCACAGACTAACAGCAGAGGTAGTGGGCACAAAAACCATAAATGGGTTCAAGCCTGACTGGGACACAGGAAGGGGCTTAACAGTTATCCAGTTACTCAGGGGGTTAGCAGTAAGGCAGGGAGCAAAGGGGGAAGGCAAGGCAAAAGCATTGTCTAGACAGTAGTCATGGTGTTGGATAGTGTAAGATAGTGCAGACTGGATAAACAAATGGTCTTTTTCTCCTGACATTGTCTGTCTTTCTAGTCTTCTATATGGTTTTCCAATAGAAGCTGTTCTTTTTTAATACTGGTTCCAGTTCTATTACCGTGCCCTTTTTATTGAGTTTTTAGTAAAGTCAGCAGATCATGGATTACAGCTTACTTAACACACAGTTTGTAAATATCAGTTTAGAAGTATATGATGCAGTTTATGTCCCTTTCACCTGCATAACTCTATAGTAAAACAAGGACTCTTTGTGACAATAAAAGTTTAACAAGGATATAAATTACATCAAACAGTCCATAAGGGAGAACTGTGGGCTCACCTTTTGAAGCTTGTAGTGAAGAGAATGGATTAGCTATCTTGATGCAACATTCAGCAGATGTATTACAAAATGAAGCTCTAGCAAAAAGCCATGACCCGGCTCATACACACAGGTATTTTACTGTTCTGCTTCTGCCCGCCCCCAAGATGGAGCTTCATGAGCATCATAATCCCATGAGATGAAGACACCCGAGTGCCCTTCACAGTACAGTGCTCTATGTACAAAGATTTTCACGCTCAGCGATATCATGTTTGTGACTGTATTTGCCAAGATTAAGCTTAGCTTCCTTGTTTATGCTTATAATAAACATGGGAGATAGCATTATTGTTTATTTGTTTATTTATAGTTTTGATAACCGGGAAAGGCACACTGAGCCAAGGCTAGTTTCCAGGTGTGACTAGGGGTGGAGGGGAGAAGTGGAGGTACATACAATAAAGAGCAGTTATAAGCATCCAAAGTGTAGCATACAATATATATTTTGCAGGCAGTAAAGATCAAAAGTTTTGTACTGTGTCAGAACTATAAACAGTGGCACACTTGTCTGCAGTGAACAATGTGTGCTAGAGAGCAACAAAAATGGTACAACATACAGTATTGAAGAGCAGGCGGGGAGCCAAGACCACGGTGGGTCCAAATAGGTGAGTGATAGGAGGTAGGTGGGGGGCAAGGGAGGCTGTAAGGGGAGAGTGGAAAAGGATTCACGAGAAGGGCCACAGGCATTATTGTTGGCAAACACAATAGCGATTTATAATATAGCCAAACACAAAAATATCTCAACCTAGTGCAGTCTACTGTGAGAGGCACTCCAGCATCATCTCATCAGATTACCATGTTTGTCAAATGATATCTTGGGGGGGCGGGCAAATGCAGAACATTAAATTCCTGCCTGCATGATATTCTGGCTTTCTGAGAGCTCCATTCTAGAATACATTTATGTAATACATATACTGGATGTTGCATCAGAATAGACAGTCTTTTTCCTACAGCCTCACTCTCTTCACTAAAGCCTGAGCCCACAGTTCCCCTTTAATTGTTTTTTCCTACCAGTGTGGAAACCTGAAAAAACACTGAACTGATTAAAGGGCCATAAAGATGGAACAATAAAAGAATGTGAACCAATAGCTGAGACAGCATTTTTATAGGCACCAACTTGCAGGTACAAGGCAGTTCTGCTTTAAGAGCTAAATGTGAATGTTGGATTACTGTGTGTATGCTTTTCACCAAGGTGCAAATGTCTGATTATCATCAGATCAGGACTATTTACAGATTTCATACATATGATTTAAACTGTATAATGTGAGGCTTGACTGGATTTTAATGGTTTGTCTGTCGTTACACCAGGGTGCACTTGGAAAGAGGCTACTGTATCTTTTCCTAAAGAGTTCTCTTCCTGGTTAAGTAAATAAGAAATGCTGTAAAAAATAAAATTATAGGTCCCTCCCATGAGCAAAAGTGCTGATGATGGAGCAGGAAAGATTCTAGACCTAAATAGTTTGGGGGGCTCCGCTAATTTAAAATGTTATCATTGGTCCTGAACAGTAGGATAATTGATAGAAAAAAAATAATTTTAGGGAATCTTCAGCCCCCCCATGCCCCAGTTGGAGCCACCTCATGATGGATAGCATGAGGATCCCCCTGAAAGTTGGGGAGAAAGTGAGGAATGGGGAGAAAGAACTCCTGCAGAAAACAAACTAACACCCCTGCCCTCAGTTCTTTCCCTATTTGCTGTGATGACTGGATGAGGGTATTATGCAGGGACCCTGGCAGTGTAAAGGTTGTCAGAGGGGCTCAAGATAACAAGAATTAGTGCTGCTGATAGTCAACTCATTATCCCATACTAAATGCCTGATAAACCACTTAAGCTAGAAGGTGGATTCCCACAACCAACATGCTAGCTTCTCACACCAGCACAACAGGAGCACAGTGGTAGGAGAGCCCAGGGTCCACTCTGCCTCCTACCCTCCTAGATTACCGCTGGCTCTTGCAGCTCCAGCCCTGCAGTACCTGTGAGGGTGAATGGGTAGTAGTTCCAGGCTCTCTCTGTCAAGTAGAAGATCTTCGGGATGAAGCCTCTCACCCAGGCTGGCAGCTTACTGAGAAGAGAAAAGAAGAAAGGACAGAAAACAGGTGAGGCACAGAGCCATGCTGGTCTGAGACAATTCACTGCAAACAATGGAAACTAGCAGAGACTATGGTACTGTATATAATAAGGACAGATGTAATTCATTGTTATACCCTTATAATGCTTTGAGTTATTTTACCAAACCAACATTTCCACTATATTCCATGATACTGATTTATTGTTTTTAAATGTTAGTCAGTCATGGATTAGCTTTTGACATGAAACCTAATGAGGAGAGTGGTGGTGTCACTTTTGCCTGAGTTGTTTCCTGACCTAGCACTCAATACAAACCAGAAGCCACAGACCTCGATCCGTGGTTTTCTAATAGTAATTTCTTTTAAACGATTGTTGATACTTGCTTGAGAAGTCAATAAACTGTTACAAAAGCTTCATGGTCTACAGACATGATGCTTGGGTCACAGTATTATCACTGAACATGCTGCGCAAAAATAAATGTTTCGTAATGTAGCTGCACAGGTGTGCCAGCCAACCACTAGATCTGGGAGAAATTAGCATGTCAAAATGTTGTGCATACAAGTTTGCCTCCCTAGGTCAAATGGTGCAGTGGATACCACTGCCATCAGCCAGGAAGAACTGGGTGACACTCACAGCCTAGGCCAAAGAATGGCCATGAGGGGAAGGACCACACCACAAAGACTGTAATAAGGGACAGCCCCTGGAGGTTTACTATGCCGCACCCGTTTATGCCAGATGTTGTTTGCACTGTGATTGTCCAGCATAAATTGTGCTAGCTGGTGGTAAAATATCTGGTACAGTAAAGAGCTATGTTTTTCCAGACACTTACACAATCTCTCTCTCTTCATGAGTTGCAGGGGGCCAAAGGAACTGGGATTGGGCTCCCAGGTTGGGGATGGTCAGGGTGAATTTAAGCAGGTATTGACCCAGAAGGGAGCAGTGGTAGGAGGAAGCAAGACCCCCCCCATGGTATTTGCAACTGGGTGAGCCTGTCCATAAGGTAGACGATTGGACTAGACTACCCATGAAACGGTAAAGGAAGTACAGTCTGACTGAATGCTTATGGTACCATGGGTGGTCCATCATGTGGTCCTGAAGAGGCTGGAAGGGGAGTTTAGGGCACCAGGGGGCCTGGAATTAGGATGCCACAAGAGAAAGCTGCTGCCTCTGTGTGTGATAGTTGGCATAGCTGTATGTATGTGACTGTAAATGTGGAGAGTGGCATCATGGCTGAAGAGTCATTGGGAGAGACATATCCCCTTCAGGGTAGAGTGTTTTTTTTCCCAAATGCTGTTTATCCTCCTGTGGCCAGGACAAGTTGGGCTTCCCTCAGCTCTCCCTCTCCTCCCCTGATCCCCCACCATCCTGCATCTTCCCAGGACTTACCTGAGGGCTGAAATATTCTCACAGATTTGTCCCTGGAGACATCAAGAGGGGGAGAGCTGTCCTTCCCCTGAAGCACAAATCCAGTCTTTAGTCTCTGGGTCCTGGCAATGTGGCAAGTGAAGGATTGGTTGGTAGGCTTCAAATACACTTGTTCTTCCACCATTTTCCTCCTGTCCCCACATAGTGGTACACTCATCAGGGTGGGTATGTGGAGGCTCGTGCACACTGCAGAGTCCCACAGCACCTCCATTTTCTGCTGCTCCCATTCCGCATTACCACCAGGCCTCCACCTGGTGGCAGTCATTCAGCACAGCATGTAGTCCTCCCTCCTGTGGAGAGGAGAGCAGTCCTTTAGATGTTGATCAGTTCCCTCCCTGGCCAACCCCCAGCAACCTGTGCTCCTTCCCAAACACGGGTTGCTGGTGTGGAACAAGGTGTGGCATCCAGTACCTCAACCCTCAGCGCCACCAGGCTGGCTAGAGTGGGCTGCTCTATGCATTTTATTTTGGGTTGGGAATTATTGTTGTCCTAATGCCCATGAGTATGAACCTCTACTAATGAGCTTCATTGAGAATTGTGCCTAGATAAAGTGCTTGAAGTCCAGTGTTTTTTTTTTTTTTTGTTTTGTTCACCCACTAAAGGTGACTGCATTCTCCATCTCCTAAAAGCAGTAAAGAAACCCTTAGCTGAGTGCAATGAGTGTTCAGAAAGCAGGTCATCTTTACCCCAGTATCAAGGAGGAGAGATCTGGTGTGAGATTTTTTTACAGTACATTCAAAGATTGGAACTATTTTGTAAACAAAAATTAACCAAATTGTTTTGCCAAATACCTTTCAGACAGGATTTAAAAAATGTCACCTGTCTTGATCAAAAGGTGGGCTCATAAAAATACTATGTTTAAAATTTAGGGCCAAAATGTAAAAAGAAAAAGAAAAGAAAGTTACAAAGAAACACTGAATTTTTTCCACCCTTTACTCATAACTTTATTGCTGCAGAAAATTATTTTTTGCCTTTTTTTAATGCTGCCAATGGGCTTTAGATTCCGACCCTTTACTATTAATAACTTTCTGTTCTAGGTGCTTCATGGAATTTCTATAATGCGAGTTCCCACTATTCTGAACTGGCTAGCTATCACTGTGTAACAGTGCATTGTAAACTAATATCATAATTCATCCAAGAAACTTAGAAACCAATGGTGTAAAATCATTTTGGGACCACGTCCTTCTGACTGTGATAAAGGGACCATGGAGGTCCCAAAAGTTTATGTAAAATTTAACTTATTGTCATAAAAGGCATTTCGGTACTGTGAGGAAGCAAAATGTAACAGAAGACAAAAGGAAACACAGAAACAGAATTTGTCAGCAGGTAAGGATTGCTTTTTCCATCCAGTCTGCCCCATTTTTCCCTTCCTATATTTCCCACAGACCCTACCTGATCTCCAGCTACCCCCATGGAAAGATATAATCATTTGTATGTACAAATATTTAAAAGTGACTCCTATTACCTTTTAATAAAAGCAAAGACAATTTGAATAATCATTTTAAAGCTATTTGAAAAGATGGATATGAATGTATCATATACACGTCATAAATGTACCCCATTCTTTCACACTGTATATAGTATTTTAAATTAGGGTTGGGCAATAGGCAATGTTTTTTTTACAGGCACACATATGCAAAATGCTGTTTCTTGAATGATTTCCAGTATCGTGAAAGCTGAAGGATTTGGACTTGCCAGTCTTTCATGAGATAGCACTTTTCGCAGGAAACAGAACAGTGAACATTGAAAATTCCTGTTGCTGAGTGAAAATAATAGTGGAATTTTTTTTATTTATCTAAAATGTGCAATTATCATGTAATTTCAGCATTTTTGTAGCAATGGCTCTGTTAAAATGTACAGGTTAAGTTTGTCCAGCCTTATTTAAAATGCTCAAAAAAGGGGCCCGTGTTGGTACATTTGATTTGATTTGATATATTAACCTGTTTGGCCCGTGAGCAGTTCTCCTTATTTTCATGGGATCCTGGAAGTATTAAAATACTTTTCTATCCTATGTGAAAAATCTAATTCAAAATCTAATTTTTTTGCTTCTGGATAGGGCCTGTCTCTGATGGAGCTTGAAGACACTCTTCATGAGTACTTTGCCCCTTTGCAAGGCTCCATTGACTCTCAGGCTATGCTGGCATTGTTTTCAGAAATGATTCGACACATTCTACCAGTGTTATCAATATAGGCAGTTACTCTGTCAATGGGGCCTCCAGGTAATCAGCCCCATCTACAAATTCCACTAACACATCACAGATTCCTCCCTCTTGGTCAACGGCAGCATCTCTGGCCCATTCAGTGGCTTGTCATTGATCACACTGACAAGGATGAAGGGGAATATAGTCCTGACCTCATGGACTTAGAGGAGGATTTAGAGGGAGAATATGAGGGAGAACAATTTCTGTCCCCTTGCTCTAGTTCTGCCCTCTAGTAAGAACGCAATGATTTATACCAGAAGATCTCCTCATGAGGATCCATTTTCCTAAGCCATGATGCTTCCAGTCTGCCATGGACTTTGCTGTGGAAGAGGAAGATTCCACAGAAAGGATTCTAATGGAATTTTTGGTGGTACCTTGGTACTTCTGCATTATATTTACACCTATATCCTGCATAACATGATAATGCTTTTGCTGTATGGTACAGACCTAACTCACCGCCTGCAGTTCCTAGAAAGGCTGTTAAGCAATATCCTGTAGCATCTGCCAAGCCTTATTATGCAAACCATCCAGAAACTGACTCTGTGGTCATCATGGCTGCTCATGATAGGCCTAGGGCCCCTAGACACATAAGTACTTTGCCTCTTGATAAACAGTCTTGGAGGATGAATGAAACATAGACTTTGATGGCAGATAAGGACCGCTTGGCCCATCCAGCCTGCCCATTTCTCTACCTACTGGATAAGCTGCAGATCCTAGTTAACCAAAAGCTTACTTCCTCCTACCCCCACTATAATTGCCATATGTCTGTCCCATGCATTCTTGAATTCCCTCACTGTTTTTGACCCCACAACCTCCTCAGGAAGGCGGTTCCATGTGCCCACCACCCTCACCATGAAAAAATACTTCCTCATGTTGTCCCTGAACCGTCCCCCCTCTATCTTCAAACCTTGCCTCCTTATTCTTGCACATCTCTTTTTCTGAAAGATGCTCTCCTTTTGGACTTTGATTCCCTTGAAGTACATGAAAGTTTCCATCATGTCCCACATCTCCCTCCTCTCCTTAAGGGTATTCATACTAAGCTCTTTTAGTCTCTTTTTGTATGGTTTCTTTTGCAGACCATGCACCATTTTAGTTGCCCTCCTATGGACTGCCCCCATCCTGTCTATGTCCTTGTGGAGATGGGGTCTCCAGAACTGCACTCAGTACTCCAGATGGGGTCTCACCAACTATCTGTACAGAGGGATGACAACTTCCTGTTTTCTACTGGTGATGCCTGTCCCTATTTATCCCAGTATCTCCCCAACCATCCTTACTGCCTTCTCACATTGGTTGCCTACCTCATCTGATATGACTACCCCCATGTCCCTTTCCATTTTTGTTGTTATTAGTACCCCCCTCAATTGTGTCCTGTTCTTCTGGGTTTTGTTTCCCAGATGCATTACTTTGCACTTCTTTGCATTGAATCTAAGCTGCAATACTTTTGACCATTCCTCCAGCCTTGCCAAGTCCCTTCTCATCCTTTCCATCCCCCACCTTGTGTATCAATCCTGTTGCAGATCTTTGTGTCGTCTGCAAAGAGGCATACTTTTCCTTCCAGCCCCTCTGCAGTGTCTCCCATAAAGACATTAAAGAGGACCAGTTCTAGCACTGAACCCTGCAGTACCCCACTAGTGACCCCCCATCTTCAGAATGTACTCGGTTTACCATTACCCTCTGCATCCTGTTGTCCAGCCAATTTTCTTTTTCCAATTGTTTAACCATGAGTAGCACACTAAGCTGAAAGCTTGTTTACAGGTGCAATCTGGGAGCACAGGGAAGTTATGTTTGTTACCCAGGCTACCACCCTGGGACCCACTCCCAAGCTGGCTAACTTGATTATTAATAATTTTGTGTGGGACTGCATCAAATGCCATGATAAAGTTCAGGTAGGCCATATCCACATCCACATCCCCTCCCTGGTCTACTACTTTGATCACCCAGTCAAAGAAATCTATTAGATTAGTATGACATGACCTTCCCACAGTGAATCCATGCTGCCCTGGGTCCTGCACCTGCTGGCCTCTAGGTAGACAACAATTCTTTCCTTCAGAAGTGATTCCATCATTTTACCTATCACTGAGGTCAAACTGACAGGTCTGTAGTTTCCTGCCTCTGTCTTGCTCCTATTTTTGTGAAGGGGAATCACATCCATCCTTCCCAGTCCTCAGGTACTACACCATCCTCCCATGATTTGTTAAAAAGGGTAGTCAGTGGTGTTACTAGGTCTCCCCGTAGTTCTTTTAGAATTCTGGGGTGAATTCCTTCAGGCTCCATTGCTTTGTCCACCTTGAGTTTTAGGAGTTCTTTCAGGAACCTTCTGTGTATGAAAACAAAAGCTACTACTGCACTCGGACCAAAATTAAAGAGCAAATGCAAGACAGGAATATTAAATATATCAGCGTTTATTCTAGCTTGGTGTGGTCCACAGTAACAGACTACAAAGCTCCCCAGTGCTATGACTCAAAATGAGTCTTCCTCTTCAGAACCTTCTGTGTACGGACTGGTATCGACTGCCCTGTCCAGAGTGCTTCTATTATTTAGTTTAGGTACTTCCCCCTCATCTTCTTCTGTGAATACTGAGCAAAAGTATCCATTCAGTATCTCTGCCTTTTCACTGTCACCCTCTACCCACCTCCCTTCCCCTTTATTAAACCTCACTATCCCTCTCTTGGTCTTACTTCGCTCCCTGATGTACCTATAAAAGATTTTATCCCCCTTCTTAACTGAGTTGACTATCTTTTCCTTGGTTTGGGCCTTCACTATTCTGACTGCCTTCCCCACTTACTAACATACTAGCATACTAATTGCCAGCAGATTAGGCCTTACGATCTATCAAGTCTGCTCGAACCTCAGCTCTCTAGTTGGGTGCCAAGGCCCCCCCCCCCTTGTGTTCCAGAAACCCCTATCATCCATCCACACCCCCCCGGGCCAGGCCATCATCTGATACATCCACCTTCTGTGTCTGTCCCACCCTCTCTTGAAGCTCTCCACTGTGGATCTCTGAACAGATCGCCAGGCAGTGCATTCCAAGGGTCCACCACCCTCTCAGTGAAAAACCTCCTTCTCTTTCCCCCTCACCCTTCCACCTTCCAACTTCAAACCATGCCCTCTGGTGATACCTCCCTGCTTTAGTCTAAAGATCCCTCCATGTTTTCCCTATTTATTCCTTGAGGGTACTGAGAGACCTCAATCCATTCCCCCATCTCTCCTCTCCTCCAGTAGAAACAGGCCAGAGCCTCGTCGCCAAATCCCTAGTCCTCGTGTCATCTTGGTTGCTCTCCTCCTGTGCCGTCTCCAGGAGCTATCGTCCCTCTTCAAGTGTGGTCTCAGTACTGTACACAGTACTCAAGGTGTGGTCTAACCAGTCCATTGTACAGTGTCAGAATCACTTCCCTGCTCTAGAGGTGATCCTCCTTACGATGCATCCCAGCATCCTGTTTGCCTTGCTAGCCGCTCTCCTGCACTACCCAGAGTTATTCATACATGCATCCACCATGACCCCTAGGTCTTTTTCCCCTATTGTGGCCTCCAGCGCCTCCCCTCCCAGAGTGTACCTGTGTTTAGGGTTTTCCCACCCAAGATGTAACTCCTTGCACATGGTGATATTGAAATTTAATTTCCATGTGTGAGCCCAGCTTTCCAGGGTGTCCAGGTCCCCTTGCAGGGCCAACCTCCCCTCTTCCCCCTCAACTACTGCTCCCATCTTGGAGTCATCAATGAAGAGACTCATTTCACACCCTATACCCACCCTGATGTCCGATATGTATGCATTGAACAGGATCAGACCCAGGACCAAGCCCTGCAGTACCCCACTACCGACCTCTCTAGGGTTCGAGAGCTCCCCACCGACCATTACTCTCTGGGTGCATCCAGCTAGCCAGTTTTCAATCCATCTGACAATCAAAGGGCCTACTCTCAACCCCATCAGTTTCTTCACCAGACCATTGTGGGGGAAAGAGTCAAACGCCTTGCTGAAGTCCAAGAATAATACATCCACAGGCTTTCCCCTGTCCAGTTCTGATGTTACCCATTCATAGAACTCCACAAGCTTGGTGTGACATGATCTTCCTGGCACAAACCCATGTTGCCGGCTATCCAGACCTCCCACCTCTTCCAAGTACACCCCCAATCACTCCTTTAGTATATTCTCCATTAATTTTCCCACCACTGAGGTCAATCTGATGGGTCTGTAGTTACCTGGTATGTCCCTCAACCCCCCTTTATGGATTGGCACCACCTGAGCCTCTCGCCAATCCCTAGGTACCCTCCCTGTCTCAAGCGACCTGTTGAAGAGCTCCTCCAGGGGTGCAGCCAGTATGTCTACCAATTCCCATAGTACTCTAAGATGAATACCATCCGGCCCAGGAGATTTGTCTTTCTTTAGGGCCTTGAGGGCTAACCACACCCTTTTGGTGGAGATAGCATCATCCGTCCCCTCCACCTTACTGGCCTTTTTATCCTTATCCTGATGTGACACCCCTGGGGTACCTCTCCCTCACTCTTGCTCCATTTCTGTTGCTCCTCTGATCCCACTCACTGCCACTTCTATCCCCATCATGCCTTGCTTTGTAGATATCCCATCCCCCTCCCTAGTGAACACAGAGGCAAAGTACTCATTTAATACCTCTGCCTGGTCCCTCGCCTCTTCCACCCACCCTCCTTCTGATCTCAATCTGCTGAGATGGCCTTTAGTTTTTCTCCACTCCCCAATGTACCAGAAGAACCCCTTTTCCCCTCCATGCATCCCTGTGCCAGCCACTGCTCTTTACTGGACTTGCCCCCCTCACCATCCGGTTGACTTTTCTAGATGCAAGATGGTAAATTTCCTTATCCCTATCCCCTCTTGTTGTTTTATGTTTTTTGTAGGCTGCCTTCTTTTCTCTGATTGCTACCTGAACCTCACTGGACCACCAGCATGGTTTATGTGACCTTGCTCCCTTACGTTTCACCTTAGCGCAGGTCCTGACTGCCTCATGAAGTCCCCGTTTTATGACCTCCCATCTCTTTTCCACATTTGCCATTGATGTACTCCCCTTCAAGTGATCCTTGAGAATATTTCCCATGCCCACAAAGTCTGCCCCCTGAAGTCCACTGCCAGTGTCCTAGATCTCCCCTCCCCATGCTTATTTGAAATCAGACAGTATTGGGTTTGCTCCCAGTTAGGGGATCTCTACAACCAGGTCCTTACCAGATCCCCATCTGCCAGAACCACGTCCAGGACATGCCCCTCCCTTGTGGGCTCCATCACATGCTGTGTTAAGAACACATCCTGGTAGCCATCCAGCAGCCTCTGTTCCTTGGCCACCTTAGAGGACATGGTTCCCCAGTTTGTACCGGGCATATTAAGGTCCCTCATCAACACCACTCTTTCCCCTTTTGGTCCACTCTGGGCAATGATGTTGTCCAGCAAACCATCCTCCAGAACATCATCCATCCCAGGGGGCCTATATACTACACCCAGCTTGACCTTCCCTCCTGCTGGGGTTCGTAAATTGACCCATAAGGCCTCCACATTTCCCTCTGCCTCTTCTACCCTAGCAATTTCTATGTCATCTCTAATGAACATAGCCACTCCACCCCCTCTGCCCTCCTTTTTATCCTTCCTAAGCATAGTGTACCCCCACACATTTAGGTCCCAGTCATGGTTTTTGTTGGCCCACGTTTCCTTGACCGCCGCCACATCCACCTCCAACAGCATGGTCTGGAACTCTGGCAACTTGTTTCCCAAGCTCCTGGCATTTACTAACACCACCCCACCCCCTTCTGCTTTAACTGATACAGTTCTCTGTCCTGCTCCTTCTGTGATTCCTTGTACTTCCTGAATGCTATCTTTTTCTCCCAAACCTTCCCTGGTACCTCTTTTGAGAACCATTGTTTTTTTTTTTTTTTTTTTACTTCATTTTGTTTTGTTAATTTGTGTCACACAAAGGCTTGTTGCCTCTGTGATTGCAGATTTCATTTTTTCCCATTGTTCCACCTCTCCTTTTTCCTGCCCATTTGCTAGTGCATTCCTTAGGCACGCACCCATTTTGCCCAAATCAGCCCTCCTAAAGAGCAAATATACTTATGCCTCTGCATCATTAGGCCTTAGGATTACAAACATCCAGGCCCACATGATCAGATATCATAACAGCCTGTGGAAAGCTGTTTGTATTGCTGCTTAGGCATTAACTGATTGCTCTGCCAAGAATGATCTGCTTAAAACATTGTCTACTGGCTCTGAGGTTGGCAAACATTTGCTGTGCTCAGCTTATGATGTCTGTGACACTTCTGCTATTCTGACAGGGATGCTGCTTCTGGCATTTGCATGAGGAGATATTCTTGGCTCACATTTGCTGGCTTTGCCAATTATGTGCAACAGGCAGTTTTGATGCTTCTTTTAAAGGGACAACACTATTTGGCTATGAGGTTGAAGAGACTCTATGTAGCCTTTAGACTTCAAAAATGACTCTAAGGACTATAAAGTTCCTAAATCCCACTCCTACGAGGGGTCTGGGTGGGACTCCTTTCATCTGCCTGCTGCTCAAGGTAGCTGTTCCTAGCATCAGCAAGGATGGGGTATAGGAGGTAACCCCCTTCTGTGTCACCCCTGGTGCCAACATAAAAGCACCTAAAGAAGTTGCTTTCAGTGGCCCTGCTGCCTCCAGTTCCACCCAACTGTATTCCAGCTCTGTGCCCACCTTAACTGTTATCTCCAGGGGTGAGTATGGTGGGTAGGATCTTCATGCATATGAAATAATGGCAGATCACCATGGACGAGTGGGTTCTGGAGATAATTGCGGGGGGGGGGGCATGCTCTGGAGCTGTTACAAATCCCTTCATATCATCCTCTGCCTCCTTAGTTTAATTCTCCAAGCCTTTTCTCCCTTCTAAAGGAAGAAGTCCAGGCTTTATTCTAAAAATGTGTCATAGAACTGGTTCCTCTTCAGGAGAGAAATGAAGGGTTCTATTCCAGATATTTTCGAGTCACAGAATGGATGAGGGATTTGCATCCTGTATTGGATCTCAGGGATCTCAACCGGTACATTGAATACCAAAAGTATTGAATGATATCCCTTTAAGCACTGATCCCCCTTCTGCAAACAGGTGACTGACCTTGTTCTCTGGGTTTGATTGATACATACCTTCACATAAAGATCGGTCAAACCGTAAGACCAGAAACCACTCACTTCTTGACTGGGCACTTATCTCCCACCCACACCGCGTCGTCAGCTCTGGCCTCCTTCCAGACTCCATTAGCGACCACCACCTAACCTACTTCATCCGCAAAATCCACCGAGTTAAATCCCCTCCCAAATTTATATTCCAATGGTCATATAAATCCCTAAACCTCTCCCCTCTCCTGGAAGCGCTAGCTCACTCTAACTGGGACCCAATCCTAAGATGCTCTAACATGGATGCTGCCCTTATGCACTTCCGGAACACTTTCCTTGGCGCCTGGGACAAACATGGCCCCCTTCGCCCTGCTAGGGTCCGAGGTCTCACCTTCCCTGGATAACATCCAAACTGATAGCTTGCCAACAAGCCCGTGACAGGGCATGGTGTATTTACAAATCCACGCTCCTCCCAGGCGATAATGTCACCTACCGCATGCTCCGAAAAAAGTGCACAAAGGCCGTCCTCTTAGCAAAGGCCGAATATTTTAACACCCTAAATGCAAATCTTGGGAGGCCTTCTAAATTCTGGAAAGTCATCAACTCCCTTTTCTCCCCCCAACAATAAATCCCCCCCCCTCTCCTTCTCGCCCAAGGGACTCTACTCTCCGACCCTCTGATGGTAGCCTCAGAGTTCAACTTCTACTTCACTACTTGTGCTATGACCCTCTTGGACTCCCTTCCTCCTGTAACCCCACCCACTCCCCAGACAGCTACCCCCCTACCGCCTGGCCAGAACCTTTTTCTTTCAGACACATCTCCCCCATCGAAACCTTAGATGCCCTTCGCTCCCTGAATCCCACCAAAGGTAAATCTCCCGACGGTCTCGACAACAAACTCCTCTTCCTATCTGCCCCAGCCATCGCTACTCCCCTCGCTGCCCTGCTAAATCTTTCATTCACCACTGAGTCACCTCCACAGAGTGGAAACATTCCACTGTCCTATCACTAGCAAAAGGAGGTGACCCTATCTCCACTGCTAACTACCGCCCCATCTCCCTCCTCCCCACTCTCGACAAACTCCAGGAACACCTAGTACTATCTCAACTCTCCCATTTTCTCTCTGAAACTGACTTCTTCACTCCATTCCAGTCCAGTTTTAGAAAAAAAACACTCTACCACCACATCTCTACTAAGACTCATGGACTCCATCCTCTCTGGGATGGACAAAGGACAAATTACTGCTGCTATTTTCATCGACCTAGCCAAAGCATTCGATACGGTATCCCACTTCCTCCTACTATCCTGCCTATTAAGTGCTGAGCTATCGACATCGGCCATAAATTGGTTCAATGCCTACCTACAAAATAGAACCCAATCTACAAAAATAGCTGACTGCACCTCCCCCCTGCCACTTCCTATTACCACCAGTGTTCCCCAGGGCTCAGTCCTTGGGCACCATTCTCTTCTCCATCCTACTAAATGATCTGCAAAAGGCTTGCTCCACTATCTCAATACACATGTACGCTAATGACACAGTCCTCTTTACTTCCGGCCGTACCTATGATGAAGTCACCTCTAAATCTTCAGACTGACTTCAACAAAGTACAACACTGGTTCAGCTCCAACCATCTCTCTCTAAACGCCAAGAAAACAGTCTATGACTTTCGGCACTAGACAGAGACTATCCAGACTTACATCCCCTCTGATCTTCCGTACCCTAAATAACACCATCCTTGAATACATGCCCTCCTTTAGGTACCTGGGGGTTTAGCTTGATCGCCACCTCTCCTTTTCCACACATGTAGATGCCATCCTATCAAAACTGTGCCCTAAGCTAGGCACCCTCTATAGAAAATGCACTAGTCTCCCGCTTCCTGTGAGATGCGAAATAGTCCAGAAAATGATTCTACCTTCCTTTGACTACTGCGATGTTGTCTACAGCTCTGCCTCTGAGTCCACCTTATCCAGACTGGACCCCCTCTTCAATGCTTTCTGCCACTTCGCCCTCAATGCCCCCCCCACACCCATCACTGTGAGCTCTTCCATTCGCTGGCCCTTCCATCCCTGAGCAACCAGCGCCTACTTCACAGTGCTAAATTTGTTTCTAACTTCTAGCTCAGTTCCCTTCTGCCCTACATCATCTCCTCCTTATCTTACCCACCAACCCCCGCCCATGTCCTCAGGTCTACTGACTCCAGGCTACTAATAATCCCTCACCGAAGGACCTCCACAGGCCAATCGGCTTTCTCTTACCTCCTCCCTAAGCTCTGGAATGACCTGCCGGCCCAAATCCGCCATTCTTCCTCCAAACACTCTCTATCCTCTGCCCTCACTACCTTCTTTGCACCCAGTTGTACCCGACCCTGACCTCCCCCGACTGATTCTCTCCCACCCCGATCCCCCCCTCCCACGCACCCGGACTGTGGCTTTTGGCCTTCTCACAAGAAATTACTTGCTTATATATTGCCCTAAAAAACCCATGCACTTATCCACCCATGACACTTCTGCTACCTCCCTTCTTATTCCCGTCAACGTCTTCCCTAAGTCAACCCCCTCAACTTTCCCTGTGTTTACCACCCAAACCTGCCACCTCTCCCTGGCCCCAAGCTCAGGCTCCCATTTCTCTCTGCCAACGTGGTGCATGATACTTCAAATCAATCTCTAGATATAGGCACTTATATAATCAAATATGTTATGCCACCCTCCTTGTGGCACATGTATGTAGTGTCTCCTCATGTGACAAGTTTGTAATAGCCACACTTAACTATGTAACAATTGTTTGAATTGCTTGACTCCAAGTTCAACCTATTGATTGTTTTATGTATACCCTCTTCCCTTGTACCCCCAGGTCGCACCGTGAGACGAGCATCTTTTTGCTCAGTGTGCCTCTCCTGGTGAAACATTTTCAATAAATAAATATAAAATCCCACAGACAATACCTCTTCTTAATGCTGGAGGGAGAACACTTATCAGTTCAGAGTGTTGCCCTTTGACTTCTTTTCTGTGTCATGAGTCTTTATCAGATGCTTGGCAGTAGTTGCAGCACACCTTCGCAGGGCCTGTATTTCGCTATCACCATGACTAGCTCCTGAAGGCCATCTCCAGTGAAGCACTACTACATACCCTGCCTTGTACAAGGCAGTTGTTTGATGACCTGGGGGCACAGTGAATGTGCCAAAGTTTGTGATGATTCCGTGCCAAAGAATGCAATACATAGGGATGGGCTTGGACACAGAGAAAGGATATGCTATCCTGCCACAGGACAGGGTACACACTGTGATGACCCAGGTACACTTACTATACAGGAGCCACTATGTCTCTGTGGGAACAACGTTACGTCTCCTGGGGCTCATGACTGCTGCCATAGTGACTGCGCCACTGGCACGCCTCCATATGAGGTTTCCCCAGTGAACACTCAGGGTCCAGTGGGATCAGTTGACAGATGAGTTGGCTCAAATGATTCTGATCTTATCCCATTTACAGAGCATTGTTGTGGTAGATAGACTACAAAAATCTTTTGAAAGGCATTCCATTTCTTGTATCAGCTCCTGTACAGATCCTCATCACATACATCAGGCTCTGGCTAGGGTGCTCATTTTGGCCCCTACCAGACCAGTGGTCATAGACCAAGGAGGAGGCAGAGCTTCATATCCATATGCATGTCCTGGAAAAGAGGTCAGTCCTGTACAGCCTCCAGGCATTTCAGAATCATCTCTACTCTGGTCCTCTGCTAATTCAGACAGACAACATAAGTGTGATGCATTACATCAACAAACAAGAGGGCACTCTCTCCTATCCCTTATGCAGGAAAGCAATGAAAGTTTGGTACTGAGCTCTGTCTCACGGCCTTCAGCTGTCAACCATGTATCTCCTAGGTCTCCAAACATCTTAGTTGACAGGCTAAGCTGGTCTTAATTAATGGATCAAGAATGGGAACTGCTGACTTATTTAGTAAATGTCCTCTTCGTAGGATGGCATCATCCAGAGCTGGACTATTTTGAATCACCACACAATGCAAAACTGCTGCATTTCCGCTTGTTTGCTCCAGGGACTGTAGTTTTTGACAAGAAGCATTGTCCCTCTCTTGGAAAGGGAAATTCCTGTATGCATTTCCCCTCATCCTTTTAATACTGAGGGTTCTGCTCAAACTGCAGATGGAGTGCCACTGTTGTCCTCATTGCACCATTATGGCCTCAACAGGCATGGTTTCCACCCCTTCAACATCTGGCAGTGGAGCCCCTATTTCTTTACTTCTGTAGGGGGTCTGTTGCAACAGGACAAGGGGTCCCTGGATCATCCAGACTTGAAGTTCTGACATTTGCATGCATGATTCTTGAAGACATAGTCATTGCACATTTTTGGGTGTCCCCTAAGGTTGCTGATGTTCTGATTGCTGCAAGGAAGCCTCCCGCCAGGAATATTTTTTTCCTGAAATGGAAGTGATTCACTTTGTGTGCTGCTGCCCAGAATCTGGACCATTTTACATGTCCTGTGAATGCTGTGTTGGAATACTTGCTTTTCTTGTCTCACCATGGCCTGCAGCATTCCTCAATTAAGGTGAGTTTGGCTGCTATATCTGCTTTATATGCCACTATTGATGGTCATACGATTGCCCAAATAGAGGTGTTCCATCATTGTCTAATAGGTATTCTTTGTATGAAGCCTCCTATCCATAATCCATACCCACCTTGGGACTTGAATTTTGTGCTTGAGAAATTAACTTTGGCCCCTTTGAGCCTGCCATGAGTTGTAGTTTACATTTTCTGTCATGGAAAATGCTGTTTTAGTTGCAATGACTTCTGCTCAAAGAATTTCTGAGCTTCAGCCTACAATGTGTGAACCTCCATATTTGATTTTTCACAAAGACAGAGTCTGTTTGTGTATGAATTCTAAGTTTCTAGTGAAGGTGGTATCTGAATTTAGACTGAATCAAATTATACACCTTGCTGTATATTATCCTGAGTGTGCCAACCAGGGCGGGGCACTGCTCCATACTTTAGGGTACATAGAATACTGCAATACTATATTACTCACACTAAAGACTGCAGAAAGTCCTCACAGCTTTTTGTTTCATTTGCCCCTTGGAAAGAGGCATTCCTGTGTTTAAACAATGGCTGGCACATTGTATTACATTCTTTTATAGGAAGTCCGGTAAGGAACGTCCTGGTAGTGTTTGTGATCACTCCACAAGGGGTATGGCCACTTTTGTTGACTGTTTCAGGAACGTCCCTGCTGCTGACATATGTGCTGCAGCTGCAATACATAGAGCAATGTCCACACTTTCACCAAACATTACAATCTGGACATTGTCTCACGTAGATGTGCTGGCTTTGGGCTTTCTGTACTGCAAGGCCTTCTGTCCTGATCGTATACCAGACTACGCTTTCCTACCAGTTCACTTTGCATTACTTAGGAATCACTCCAAAGATGTGGCTTAATGGATGAGAAATCCTGAAAGAAGATAGAACAGTTACATAAGAACTTACTGTAACAGTAAATCTTGAAGAGAATCTCCTCCATTAAAAAATGCTGTCCCTCCCTCCTTCCACCTTTCTGGCATTCAGTGGGGGTCATATCAGATGCTATACCTAAAACCTACTCCATGCATCCTCTATCCAGTTCCATGCCTCTCCTGGTATGGCTATGGTCTCATCTCCTGGTTTCCCATGGTTGGAGGTCCTCCAAGGCTAATCTCCAGTGGGAAACTGAAGAGTGTTGGGACTGCCCACATTTATATTCACAGACACTGCACGTCATCGTGGCTGGTCCCCCAGCTAGCAAAAGTTTTTGTATGGTCGTAGTCCTGACAGCTTATAGTTCTAAAGGTGTGGCCTAATGGAAGAGATTCTCTTGAGGATCTACTGTTACTGTAAGTTCTTACATAACTGTTCTTTCTCCCTGATCTCTCTCAACCTTATCAGCGAGATCTGGTTCTACCTGCTCTCCTCTGCAGTTCTACAGTACACCTTTGAGTAGAGCTGTTTCTCCTTGCTCTAGTTAACTGTTCTGATAGCTCTATTTCTCCCTGCTCTGCCCATAGTATTGCTACCCGTTCAGCTATATCTGTTTCTCATGGCTCTCTTCCCACTTGTTCTGATAGACCTGTTCCTTTGTGCGCTCCCTGCTGTATCCCTATTTGTTCATAGAGACCTTTTTCTCCCTGCTCTCCCTGCTGTACAGAATGTATACCTATTCAGATATGCCTGCTTTTTTTCTGCTCTTCCCACTGTATCCCTGATTAACAACTTGTTCAGATAGACCTGTTTCTCCCTCCTCACTCACGTACACCAAGCTGTTGAAATGGGCCAGTTTATATTATTTCACAGAGTACAAACTATGTGAGGTAATAATGTTATCTTTGTTGATGACATACTGTACCTACCATTAGGATAAAACATTACAACATTGGTTAAACATGTTCCAAACAAAGATAACATTTGTTTTATATATATATATATATATATATATAGCTTAATCTGGTTCAAAGTCAGTTGGCATTCATCTGTATTCCCCTCCCTGGGTCGTGCCTGAAAATAGGCAGGATTTGTCTAGTGCACTTACCCGGTCAACAAAACTAAATAATAAAAAAATATATATATATGTATATGTATACATATATATATATATATATATATATATATATATATATGTAGAATGATATACTTAACTGATGGTAGCACAGCTGAAACAATACTTGGTGGCATTATATAAACAATAAAACACAAAAGGGCATTGGTTGTCAGTGATTAGTGCACATTCATGTGCATAATGAGGCACAAGGTGCTTGTGCTAAGTGCCTTTAGCACTTGCAAGTGCATTAACCCCATATCTCCAATGAGCTAGAGTGTTTCATTGTGCTTATAAAATGGGTAAATTGAGACCCAATGTATAAAACAACAAATGCATTTTTTTAAATTAAAAACAGGTATCTTCTTCTGTTAAAAGTAAGTAGTAAAAGGTAACCTTCCCCACTTATCAATCACCTGTCTTTCCACACATTCAATAGATGGAATGCTTATTAAGAAACTCAGAAATTCAGACTGCTGCAGAATTCCTCTGGCAGAATGTTTACCTCTTCACACACAACAGAAGGCATAATATAGAACCAATTAAATTTTATCTGAAGCAGTGTGAGAAGCAGAGACTGGACTGGCAAACTGGTAAGGATAGAAAGGGAATTTATCATGGTCACCAAAAAAAAAAAAAAAAAAAAACAGAACAGGAATTAAAACTGTCAACAGTACAAGTGTGTTTACCAGTATGTTTGGAAAGAAGGTATCACGAGCGGAAAAGAATGTTAAACTTGTATTTGCTATTTAAAACTTATGGATGCTTTACTTTTTAGGACCTTATTGAAGGTTTTCAGTGAGTAAAGGTGATATCCATGTTTATGGTGGCAATCAGAGATTAGTGAAGTGGCTTGTTATGAATTCTGTATGTGACTGGCCCAAATTCCAAGTGCAACTTGTGCATTTCTGTGGAACTAAAATGTGGGCTCAGAACTTATTTAGCCAATCAGGAAGCAGGAAATGTCAGACCCATTTTACAAAGTGCAGATATGCATCATTCTAACAGAGTAATGGTGTAAAAAAAAGAGCATGCAAAGGAGCTAATTTAAAAGGCTTACATTCTGAAATGTGTAGTATAAACCAGACACATGATGGCCTGGCTCAGAATGACATTTTATTTTTATTAATTTATTTAGTTTTTGTTAAACAGGAAAGGAGGACTAGGCAATTCTGCTTATTTTCAGCCTTATCACAGGGGAGGGGGAGATACAGATGGTAACCAACTAAAACTGGACAGATTAATCTGTTACTGATATTGTTAGCGAATGGGGGAAATTTTGCCAGGACACTGGAGAAATTCCCTTTCTCTTTTCAAGTAGTGCCATGGAATCTTTAATGTCCACCTGAGCAACCAGCAGTACAGGCAGATGGAGCTTCAGTTTAATGTCTCATCCAAAAGACAGCACATCATCCCCCTCACAATGCACCATAGTGTTAGCATTGAGATTTTACCCCAATTACCTGGTGTGGGGCTTAAACCCACAACCTTCTGATCTTCTGACCTCAGCTGAGCCACTGACACTGATTTTTATCCTTAGTCATGTATGGACAGAGCCTTCATAACTCACATGTGGCTGCACCATGCCTGTGTTATGGTTCTGCTACCTCACTCATGAAAATAAATGGCATGTTCTGAATCAAGCTATTGGGTATTCCTTATTTTTTCTCTTGGCTGTCCCTGCTGTATCCATGATTCCCTACCTGTTCTGCTAGATCTGTTTCTCCTTGTTTTCCCAGTTATCTCTACCTGTAAAGACATATCAGTTTCTCTTTACTTTCCCTACTGTATTCTTCATTTTCTACTTCTTATGGACTTGTTTTTTCTTGCTGTCTCCATTGTATCCCATACCTGAGATAAACTAGTTTTCTCTGCCCTCCACACTGCCTATCACTCACTACATGCTCAAATATATTCTTTCTGCTCTCTCAGCAGTATCCCCTACCTGTTCAGATAGTTATGTTTTCCTGCACTCCCCATGGTATCCCTACCCGCTCAGATACATTTGTTTCCCTGGTGTCCCTGCTGTGCTCCATCATATTCTGATAGACCTGATTTGTGTTGCCTGCTTTACAGGATGCTGTTTATCTTTCAGAGGGACAGGCAGGACCATAATTCATGTGGAGAGAAGCCATGAGTGGGTCATGAATGTCTTGCTTCTTCATGAATGGAAATAAATGGCAACTTCAGAGTCAGGCCATGGTGAGTCTGGTTTATACCACATATTTTCACATGTAAACCTTTCAAATCAGCATGTTTTTTTGGGGCCCTTCCTCCATCCATTGCACTTTGGGCATCCCACATGAACACTACCTTCTTGGCTCTCCACGTAGCCTTTCTGTCTCTTCTGGAACAGATAATGTGTATGACTTGACAAAATTTATGGATGTAGCTTTCACAAAATGATGACCAAATTCCATGATTTTTGCAAAAATGGGTGAAACTCCACCGTAAGTACTTCAGCTAATGTGCAATGTTTGGCTACTTGTAAATCACCCATACTTTAAACAAGATGACCCGAAAGTCAACAGATACAACCTGTTCTTCAGGGACTACATACCTACCACATTTAGTGATTTTTTTTTATATTCTTTTGAAAATACAGTGGCTTAAAATCTCTCAGTTTACTTACCTGCAACATTTCTGAAACCTTTCAAGAACATTTGGCTGCTCTGCCTGATCATTAACACGCTCATACTATCTGGCAGGGGAAAGTGTCTACCAACTGTTGTGACTTTTTAAATTAGTTCTCAAGTTACAAGGGTGCACAATGTCACAATTTACTTCAAGATTCAAACTTGAAAATAAGTTTGATCCACCATGTCGACAAATATATGAAATATAAGAAATTTCACTTCCACTAATGATTTGGTGGCAAGTTCATTAAAGGGCCTTGTGCTCACTGAACTTGTAACCCACTATGAAACTATAAAACTATATGACAGCCCCTAGCGCCTCGGCAGAGTGTCTTCCAGGGAGCATATTACATCCTAGTTTTCAACTGGTCTTATAATGAGAAAGGTACTGATATCATAATGAGAAAAAGAGAATCACCTAATAACAATTAAGTACTTATAAAAATACAACAATTTGTGATTATTTGATATCACCACATTATTTGTGATTATTTGATATCACAACATTATTAAATATTCTTAGACAACCATACATTACTAAAGCATCTCAGGAAGCAATAGCTAAGTACCTCTCTCCTAATCATAATACATTTTTGCTTGTCAGCCAATCACCTGTTTGTTTTTTTAAAGCTTTTTTTTTTTTAATAAACTGCATAGTTTTTGTCAGTGAAGGCCTATGCATGGTCACACTTAGCTAACATTTTCTTCACAAAATGCCACTAAATGTAGTCTTCACTGGGCAAATAAGGGCATGTCAGCAGGTTAAAACTAAGTGAAGTGTAGCCCAGATAAAGTGAAATAGGAAAACGTTTCTGAAGTTCTTTGCAAAGAAAATGTCCCCAAACTTTGCCTATCCCTAGTCCTCTCACATGATCCCCAGAATTGATGGCAAGCTACATTAAATTACCTATCTACCTTTTCCCTGGCTGTGCAATGCATTAATCTTGGGCCAGTTCCTGGAGGCCAATAGGTGGCTAGACATTGAGTGATTTTGTCTAACAGGTCTGGCTCTAACAACAGCTGTCAAGTGTGAGATCCTTGCCATCTCAGAGCAAAAGCTTCTTGAGGGCACCCAGGCACCCTCCCTTCTAACACTAAGCCCCTAGGCTATTTAAGTCATAGTCACCGCCAGAAAATAGACTTTGGATCTGGCAGTCTGGTAGCCAGCTTAACTCCCCCCAGTAGTGTAGGGGAGAGGTTGTTACATTGATAACTGACATACGTGGTGAATGCCTGTTTAAATTTTCAGTTTAGAATTAGATGGATAACTCTTCAAATGACATTTTAAGCAGAAACTATGTTAACCAATTCAACGGAGCAATGTAATATTTTCCAAGTACTAACCAAAACTGTTTATTTTGGCTTCACCGCTTTGATTAGAATGATGCCTGGCTCCACAGATTTGCCATCATCCTTATTGGTTAAATACAGAAGTCTAACATTTAGCCGATGTTATTTTGTTTGTGACATACCTACTATCAAGAAAAGCATTTTTATGTAACTGGTGTGTTCAGATAAAATGCAAGATAAAAATGCGGTCTGACCCAGCTTGGCAACATAAATGTTATCTTTTCAAGTTGGGTTGTACTGCAGTAGCAGTAGCATGTAAATACCTCCTGTACAGTGAAAAGATCTTCATGTGCTACATACTTAAGCTGCAACTGGAGCATTTTTTTTAAGTTGAAATCTTCAACAAGAACAGTAATGAGTGGATCCGAGTTTACAATGGAATTCCCACTTATATGTATAGTGATAACATGGGTTAAGGCTGTTTCATCACAGCTACAAATAAAACAATGATATAAACATACAATTAGATAAAAGGAAATATCCTGAGTTTGAAAAATTGCATGGCATTGCCGTACACTCTCCTGAGAATTGGGAGTTCATTTGACATACTGGTGGTCAGAGATCGTGTGCTTAGTTAGTCGAGGAACATGAACCTTGGAAAAACATCTCAAAAGTGAGTGCAGTAGTAGAACACTTGTCCAGTAGAAAAGAAATGGCAAATGTTTGCAAAAAAACAGAAATCCATGATAAAAAAATAAATAGGTTGTCTGAGATGTCTCTTATCTAATTAAGAGCGTCTTCTCAAGACAGCTTTGCTTTCTAGAACTTTTCAGCTTTGATAGGCAGTTCTTGACCACAAAGGTGTCTCGAGATGATGACACTCTTAATTACCCAGGAAACAACTGAGACAACCCATTTAGTCATACAGTTAGAGCAGCAAGTAGCTTATGTCAGTGTATACTGACCCGATCAGAGTGCAGTTTTAACAATTAGAATGCTCAAATCCACTGTAAATCAGGAATTTACCTCAAGGTTTCAGAATGTTCAGCCACAGAGGCAGTACTAAATTCAAATTCAAATAACTTTGAAATAAAAATTATTCAATGACAAGGAAAATTCCCCTATTCTTATTGGTCAGTGTGTACCTGGCACAGTGATGATATTGAAGGATAACATCACTGTATAAAGTACAGGTACACAAGTGACTGGACACCAGAAAAATGAATCCCTCCCTGTCCACGCAAGCCACTGGAAAACCAACAGTCTATCAAGCCGTCACAGCTTAGACCAGCTCATCTCCCCCCCCCCAACATCATATAGGTTGAGTGACGATATCGGGCTCAATTTTAAAACAACCTTTTAGATCGGCGCATTGTCTGCCTGTGACAAACTTGGGTGCACCAGGGACTCTGTATCAGATTTTTAAAAAAGGGAGGTCCCAGTGACAAAGTCCCTGAGTTTGCCCAAAGCCAACAGCTGTGCTAAAGAAGTGGTCCATAGGAAGGGAATGCTGCAAGCCACAGGATTGGCTTGCGGCAGCAGTGGCCAGTGATGGTGACTCACTGGTCAGTCATCCTGCTAGCTGGAGGGTCATCTTGGGCATTCCCTGGCTCATGAGTGATAGGTCTGGTCAGGCTGGGGGGAGGGGGTGGCAACTGCCTTCAACAGGGCAACTGTACATCTACAATCACTCAATGCAGGTTCATGAAGGGGGGACCAGATGCACCAGTGCCACCATGGGGGGTGTAGCAGGCTTGTACCTGCCATGGACCACTGGTTGCTGCAGCTGTGGCCTGGCAGTTGGGGGCTGTGTGGGTGCCTTCTCCAGGGGGGCACAGGGACAGCCCCACCCAGCAATGGCTCCAGGAGTGGCACACTGCAGATTAGATCAGTTCCAAGCTGGTCTAACAGCAGGATCTGTGAGCCCATTGGAGGGGCCTTGCAAAATCCCACTGTAGGGGATACTGCAGTGCTGCATCAGCGGAAGCCCCCCTTCTGCCGTGGCACACCGGTGTGGCTGTCCAAAGGACATCACAAGCCTAGTTGGTGTGGGCAGTCCGCCCAGTGGCACAGGGTGCCTTACAATATCAGGACTGGTGCAAGGTACAACACAAGGAGCCCTTTGCACCATTTCTCCTTGACATGAGCCCCTTGCACCAATCTTTTGAAAATTGAGCCCTTCATATTTATTTTCACTTGACCTATGTCATATCCCCTATATACACAACAGGTATAAAAGTAAATTGTTCAAGATAAATGTGCTATCTTGGTACCCAACTTACAATATAACATTATTTTGTAAGTACAGTGCAGTGTGACACAGTCACTATCTTGAAGGTTGGGTACTGAGCCAATCACAAATCAACTTTCAAAGTACTAATGACATCACATTAGACTTGTTCAGTACTAACATCTTCTTAATAAAATTAATGTGCTACATTTATGCATGGGTTACAAAAAAAAAACAAGCATTTCTCAGTGCCGAATGTTGTCGCGCTGGCATTGGCTTTGGTAGTGTAGTGCAGGAAAACATTTTTGGCAGGATGTGAAAAATGACAGCTGTACAGTTCATAAGGAGGTGTAAAATAAATGCCAGTGTTGAAAATGTGGCATGTAAATATAGCAAATTTGTGAAGTTACAAGGGTACATGGGAAATGTACAACACACGCTTGCAACACAGTAATTTTATGGTTGTTCAGCACCAAATTTTCAGCATAGGCATTTTAGCACCTCTGCTCATGTATTTCCTCAAACTGTCCCAAAAAGTGATTTCGCACAGCAACCATGCTATTCTGCCCTGGAAGTGCGAAAACACATTTTGGACAGGATATGTGAAATGACAACTGTACTGTTCATCAAGAGGTGTGGAAAAATGCCAATGGTGAAAATCCAGAATGGAAATGTTAAAAATGCACGACATTACAAGCGTGCGTGCAATCCGACAAAGCACACTCATACAGTCATTTTATGGAGTATTGTCACCAAATTTTCAACATAGGTATTTTAGGACCTCTGCTCATGAACTATGTCACTGTCATTTTCATAATTTGGCCCGAACGCTGATTTCCCACAGTGACTGCGCTATTGTGCGCCGGAAGTGCGGAAACACATTTCGGGCAGGATGTGGAAAATGACAGCTATACTGTTCACAAGAAGGTGTACAAAAATGAAAATGTTGAAAATTTGATGTGGCAATATTGTGAATTCGCGAATTTATGAGCATGCGTAGCAACTGCACAACCCACGCTCGTAAAACAGTCACTTTTGGGATTTTTTCCACCAAATTTGCAAAACAGGCTTTTTGAGAAGCCGCCTCATGAACAATGGCACTGTCATTTCATTAATCAGTCCTGAAAGGTGATTCCACGCAGTGACTGCGAAATCACCTTTCAAAGACGATTAACGCCATGACAGTGATAGAACCCCATGTTGAAAATTTGGTGCCAAAATTCAAAAAAATGCCTGAGATATGCATTAAAGTTGGAAAACACTATTCATTCCATTATACAGCTTACCAGCATTTTCTCAGTTCATGGTCAGCTTTGAAGAGTGCAGACTTGTTTCCGGTCCACCGAAGTTCGTCGCGCCAGACTCCGGAGGTAAGTATGGGGTGGGGGAGTGGAGGAGGCAGGGTGCACAGTAGGTGGGTGCAGGTTGTGGAGGGGGGCCAGGGAGACCGCCGAGGGACCATTTCCTTCTTTACAGGGAAAAAAAGATAAAAGACATCTGGGGACCATTTTCATTTTTAATAGGTGCTTTGGCACACTGGGGTGGGCTCCCAGCATGCCACCTGAGTGTGTGTGGGTAGGTGGGTGCTTTAGCTGATGGGATATTTGGCACCCCATTGGCAAACAAGGAAAGGAGGGGAGCTGCAGGAGCCAAGGGGGATTGGGCACCCCCTCGGCAATCAAAAAAACGGAAAGGGAGAGCACAGTATGCCAATGGGGAGTGGACTCCCCCATCAGCAAAATTCAAGGGGAGGGAGGGATACATGCTGTTGAGGATTCAGCACCCTCCTTGGCAAAGAGAAACTATTGTTGGGGGGTGCATGATGCTGAAGAGGATTGGGCACCCCCTTGGCAATCAAAAAAGGGGGGAGTGTTGCAAGTCGATGCCGACGGGGATTGGGTACCCCTGTCGGCACACAATAAAGGAAGGGGGGTTGACAGGCAACGGTGGCAGTCACTGCCGCAATGTTGCCTGCACGTAGGGAGAGGCGTGCTGTGGTCACGCTGCATGAGAGCTTCGCTGACATTGCAGCGGACCTTATCTCAGAAGTTGTCACCTCATTAGCCAGGCAGGGTGTTGGCCCCTGCTGCTGGCTAATTGGGGAATGTGGGATGCACCTACTGCAGCGTGCCCTGCAT
The DNA here is from genome assembly GCA_016271365.2 of Neoceratodus forsteri. Classification (NCBI taxonomy): domain Eukaryota; kingdom Metazoa; phylum Chordata; order Ceratodontiformes; family Ceratodontidae; genus Neoceratodus; species Neoceratodus forsteri. The sequence goes on along the minus strand of CM057449.1, from coordinate 226,374,627 downwards.
TCGCCCAACAGCGACCGCGCCTCCAAATCTCCACTGCCGCAAGATGGTGGCTGCGCAAGTGCACCAGCATAAAAAGGATCACCATAGCCTTCAGCTATTGAACATATGCTAAAATAATGCTTTTGCTGAATTTGTCAGGCAAGTGCTTTTGGTAGTTACTAACTTCAACATATGCAACTGGTTAGCAAAGAATAAAAATGACATTGATCTGGACATTTATTTTCATTACCCTTAACTCCTCATGAATGTTGTCTGTATACTCAAATTAGGACAGAACTTATTCTACTGGAGAAAAACACTGCCAAATATGATGGCAGATATAATGAACATATGGACTCAATGTGCTTTTCTAACATGGCTCATAAGGAATCTATCTATCATGTGATGTTCAATTGTCCAGTATATGTTAAAAGTTGAAACATATATCTTGTGTATTTTATCAGTCTACAGTCATTTTCTTGATGATTGTGTTGTAATCCTGCTGAAATCTAATTATATTAATTTTGTACAGAACATTATCTTATTTTTTGAGGCTGTTTTATAACTAAGGGAAAGGTTTGTTGCATTATTTGACTTTCAGTATTCTGTTTTTGAATAAATGTATTTAATCTTTCTGTGTACTTTTTAATATACATTTGCGAATAGTGAAATGACCTTGGTTGATTAATAAAAGATTTGATACTGAGTACTGACATCTGGGGCCAGATATTCAAAGCTTTGCACCTGGTGCAAATCTGTTGCACTGGAATAGCACTGAATTTGTGCCAGCCTGCAATATTAAGAAGCCCTTTTAGCGCCACCGCTGTGTGATAGCGCTGATGCTAAAAGTTAATGTATGCAGGGGAAGGAGTGAGAGGAGTGGCCATGAATGCTGCTATTCCTGCATATTTAAAAGAATAGTGCTGTGCTACAGGTTGTTGCGTCAAGTATAGTGCAGCACTCAATGCCACCTGCAAAAAGCATGCAGTAATGCGATGGTGGATACCCCTGGTAGTCTAGTGGCCCGCCACCCCCCATCATGATCCACAACTCTCATTCCATACAGATTAGTAAATCTCCCTGGTAGTCTAGTGGTCCCCCCAACCCCACATCTGATCCCTTACCCTTGTATGGTGTAGTAACAGTTAATATCCCTAATAGTCTAGTTTTCTCCCCCATCATGTTCCTGATTCTTGTTCCATAAAGATTAGTAAATCTCCTGGTAGTCATTAGCCCCCATCATGATCCCTGACCCCGTATTAATGACATATATCGCACTATTCCTCACATAGTCCTGTGGCCTCACCAGCCCCAACTATTGAGGCCAGCAACTGGCTTCAACCCACCTCCACTCAACGGCCAGCCACTGACTGAGTGATGAATGAGTGGGTACACAAGTGAATAATGAATGAGTGTGAGTATGCTACTGCTCATTACTCTCACTGGGGTGAGACATTCATTCATCATTCAGTCGACGCTGGCCACGGAGGTGAGCAGTGGGTTGAGCCAGCGCTGGCCTCTGTTCGGATGGTTGGTGTGGGGGCCACTGACCAGGAAATAGTTATATGTCCTAATAAGGGTTCAGGGATCATTATGGAGGGTGGGGGGGCCACTAGCTACCAGGGAATTGACTAATCTTTACGAACGGGAGTCGATCTCTAAATAGTGGGGGAGGAGCCACTAGACTACCAGGGAATTTACTAATCTTATGGAACGAGAGTCAGGGATTGTGATGGGGGTTGGGGCCCATACCTCTCAGCCAACATCCTTATACAGTAAATCAGGGACAATGCTTATAAACAATCAGGGCCAAAGTCCCCAAATCAGGAACACATCTGAAATATTGGTACTATTCACTCAGACAGCAGTCAGCATAAGGGGAGTCATGTCAAATTCATTTTCTGAAGAACAACAAGCCTATAATTTCTATGTTTGACATTATTTTGTTCTAACAGTCCCCCTCTGTTCTGTCATGAATACACAATGTTTATGAGGGACAGATGAACATTGTGAGGCAGAATCAGGGGAATACCTGATAATCAGGGACAGCTGAAAGGTATGGGGGGGCCACTAGACTACCAGGGACATAGTGGACTATGTACAGTATGAGAGAATTCCTCCCAGGTGTCCCTCATTATAAGGGACAGCCCTCATTTTACCCCTCCAAATTGCCCTGTCTCTCATCTGTCCCTCATGGACAAGGCGCTGCACACAGAGACTGTGCTGTACGTTCATACTTTGAGGCAGCAATTAATATTCTACACTGCTACAGGATGATGTACATACACCTTGTACAAGTAAAAGCTATTGTTGCACTGTGTTCTGAACTTGTATCTCCATGTTTGATGCTGTGTCCCTCATCATGAGAGTCAGTGTCCCTCATTGCCCCTCAGTCAGCACATCTGTGTCCCTCATTGCAGTGCTGCATGGGCGAGTAGTATGCATTGAATGTGCCTGCAAACACCCATTTCCTGCAGCATCAAGCCTGTACTTACATTCAGACCAAAAGGGGGGGTGGTGCTGTAAGCTCCATGCAATAGCGCTGGGCACAGTACTTGGGAGTGCATGCAAAGCAGATCATAATGAGATGCAAATGTGACTATTTGCCCACTCATTGCCTGAGTAGACTCATTTGCATAGGATCTTTGAATATAGCAGACCTTTTGCCCCGGGCTAATATGTTTGCACCTGGCTAACATGTTAGCACTGTGCAATTGAGTTAGCCCCTGGCAAACCTCTCAAAAGCATAGCACTGTTCAGCAGAGTGTGGCCTGTGTTATTGGTTGCAGTTGTTGTGCAACACTTCATTGCTGTCACACACATTGTCCATCATCTTCAACTCTGCCTTACTCCACATCTGTGTCCACTGAGCTGTTGTTGCATTTTACTCTTTCCTATCACTATATTCAGAGCTGTCTTATTTCCTGGGCTATTTTAGCACTGCATTCACAGCCATGTTTGCACTGCTTCTTTTGCACACTGTATTCAGCAGGTTTAGCCTCGGGGCTATTCCTTTGAATATAGCTTGCTACTGGTTCAGGGCTAATTTGGCAGTATAGCCTAGAGGTTTGAGGAATGAGGTGTGAACAAGCTTGATACATCCAGCAGACCAGACTTGAGTTTGATTCTCACAACCTCCACTTGCATACTGTGCGACTCTGAGCAAGTCACTTTACTGCCCAGTGCTCCCAGGTGCCTAGTGGGCCTTACCTGGTTACCAAAGACTAAAATAAAAAAAATAAAATAAAACATGCCAGACAGTGCTAATTTAGACTCAGGGCTAAGTTTTGAATACTTGGCCCCAGCTGTTTAAATCAACAAGAAATGTTTAAATCTGCACATAAACAGCTGATTTAAAAGTTATAACTAGTAAACTGATGTTGTATAAACCAAATATTCAATAGGCTCACTACAAATATACTGTACATAATCACTTGTGAGTGGGCAGAAATCTCATAACTCGTGTGTGGTTCTGCCATCAATTGGAAGGCTCTGCCTATGGTTTGATGGACAAGTAGCCAGCCACTCCCATTTCCTGAGCTATATAAGCAGTTCCCCTCAGCCTCTTTCTGAAGCACTTTTTCTTTGCAGCTGAAGGCTCTGGTGGTCTGTCCTCTGAGCTGGTTGGGCCTACCTGGCAGTTGGGGCTTGTGCCCCCCCCACCTTGCTGTTTCTGCTAGTCTCTGCTGGACTTCTGTATTTATTTTCCTGATTCTGGTTTGTATTTTGCCTTCAGCTGTGTGTGCTTCCTTCTGTTTTGTTCCCCATTTGCTGTGTTCATGTGTCTTTGGTTTTGTCTTTGGGGGGGCTTTGTTTCTAAGCTCATAGCATTTTGCTACTCCAGGGCTCATACTACTTGCTTTCAGTTACTTGCAACTCTCAAAATGATTTGCAATGCAACTGCAAATATAATCTGTGTGTTTCAGCTCACCCGTAGCTGCTCCATGGTGCATACTTGATTAAGTTCACCTGACTCAGATTTACTCTGAACCTAGCTATACAGCTAAGTCATGCTCATTTTGCTTGCCTCATTGCAGCAGCTTCTTTGCACTGCCTGGTTGCACTCACTTCAGAAGCATTGTGTCTCCTTATGTTATTGCAGTTTTACAACTCTGTGTGCTCCATTCAGATTGTTTAGTTATGCTATTCCCTGTTGGTATATTACTGTTTCACTCTGAGGTCAGCTAAAGTTCCTACTGAGGCTGTTAAACTAGATTTATTATCTGCATGTGGTTCTCGGCCCTTCCATCCCATCATTTTCTTGTTTGTCCTACGGCTGGGACTGGGAAGTGTTTGGGGAGTCGTGGCTTCATGTGGCTAATTAATCTATTCTAAATCCTGCCTTCACCGCTGAAAATCCTCAGAGTATTTGTCATCTTGAATTGGCTTTTACATGCCTGGCTGGCTTGCCCCACTATCATGCTGCCCCCATTTACGTTCATGTCCCATCATTGCTACTATATTTTACAGACCTGTGTGTCGGTCTGCCTATTCCTGTTGCTTACTCACCTATGTGCTGGTCCAGTTATTGTTATGATTCCCTGTACGATTACCCTGCTTTACTGAACTATGTCTGGATCAACCCCTGATTTATGCCATCGTTGCCCTCTGCCATCTGCCCTCTGTACAAGTCTCAGCACTCACTGCTTATTCATCTCCTCAGTAGTCCCTGGGCAAACCAGCTTTAGCATTCTGGTGTGGGGTCTCTCTGCAGCCGACGGTCTTGCTCTGCACCTGGAGCCCACAGCTTGGGCATGCGAAGCCTGGGGCGGGGTCCTTCTCACCTGGTCCATACCTGGGAATGTCCTCACTCCAGGTGGACCTTTACTTATCAACCATACCAACCACATCCCAAGTGGTAGTATTTATGATTCAGCTGTGAAGGGAGGTTACAGTGATTTCCTTTAGTGCCAGTGTTCCACTTTAATGAAGTCTATTGGCTCTAGTGGTTCCCTGGCAAAGCATCTTCACTGCATTCTCCCCATGTCCCCCTCAGGTTCACATGTATTTTTTTTTGTTTTGCCTTGTTAGGCCGGGTGCATGCCTGAGGGATTAATTTCTCTCCTCCTGCCTTGGAGGTGGTTTGTTGCAGAGCAAACCAGCTCGCAACCCTCCATGGCATTCCTGTTAGAAGGATAGGGTGATAGTTTCCTTCTAAATTGGGATATTTTTCCATTTCTCTTGTTTGAGGCTTTCTAAATTTCAGTAGCAGAGCCGTCACTAACTAAATTATCCCATACCTGGAGGGAAGGTGGACCTAGGCCTTGGATCCCCAGAGATTTTCTCCTCAAAGGTTTTTTTTCTCTCCTCTGTGCCAAATGTCATAATACTTAGTAATTCCTAGTTCCATTAGTTAAGATCTGCTGTTGGATGGAGGGGGATGGTATCCCTTCTTGGCCATTCCCTCTCTCTCCTTAGGCAGTCCCTTCTTCCCCTTTCCAACCCATCAGACTCATCCCATGGCTTTCCTGTTCTCTCACTGCATGATCAAGCTGCCTCATGCTTATTTATTACCATGGCTCACAACTCCTGATGTTTATACATATCTTACTACTTCCTTGGGTTGCCCATATGCTTCATACAATTGCTTCTTTTTGGGGGATTCTTCCTAAGGTATCTTTAGCCAATGAAAGCGTCCAGTGGCACCTCTAGGGGTGGAACCCTCTAGTTGGTACCCCTTCAGGGTGGTAATTCCTCCAGAATGGAGAGTGCAAACGGCCAAACCTAAGTAACACAATTGCACAAGCATGACACTTACTGGCTGCGTAGGCCATTGAATCAGTTATGGTTCTGAGCACCTCACACCTGAAGATAAGTTGTTTACTTTGAATCAGGCTATTGCAGCTCCTGTTTATCTTTTAAACTAGATATGCTAGAAACAAAACTCTCATTTTCCCTGCTCTCTCTGCTCTATCCTTGCCTGTTCAGATAGATCTGTTCCACCCTACTCTCCTCATCATATTCCCACATGTTCAAACAGAACCATTTCTCCCTACTCTCCCTGGTATTCTTTCATGTAGAGTTTGACCAGTTTCTTCATTATCTCACTATATCTCTACAAATTGAGATTGACCAGTTTTTTTCCTTCTCTTTCCGGTATCGCTACATATTCAGATAGTATAGTTTCTCCTTGCTCTACTCACTGTATCCCTAACTGTTCAGACAAAACTGTTTCTTCTTACTCTCCCACCATATCCATAGGTGTTGAGATAGATCTGGATCTCCCTCCCAAAGATGGGTGAATTTTTTCTTCTGCTAGCAGAATTCTGGTGAAATACTGATTTTGCTTCCGTGAAACTTTGCAGAATTTCCATAAATATTTTGCAAAAGTTTATCAAAATTGTGATTTTGGTTATTTCCATTGAATTTAAAAAAGTATTTATTCAAACTGCACTACATTTTGAACATTGGCTGTTCCTGTACCCATACAAAGAGGTTCCAATTTTCAGATCTCTGCTATAAAAGTAATTGAGTTATAAGCTGCCAAACCTTTGGTAATTCTACAATTGCAGTTAACTATGTAAACTAAAAGTGTTTATGCAAATTGCACCAAATATGGAATGTTAATAGTACCCCTGCCCATACATATGTGTGCCAAGTTTTAGATCTCTAGCTTTAAAGGGGACTGAGGTATAAGCCTACAAACTTTCAGAAATTTAAAAATTACATTTCACAATACATAAACTGCTGAATTTTAAGCCCCTATAAGTTTAAAGCTAGAGAACATACTATCACCAATATTATTAGGTTCATTGCTCCTAAGTATTAGGCTTTAAGATAACTACCATGGTCCAGCATCAGAACCATGCTGATGATCTGGGTTCGGAAGTGAGTCCCTGTAAGTCATGTCTGCAGGCAGGTCATAGCTAAACCTTACAATCTCTCTTTTGCAGTTTCTATGAATCTTCCAAGATAGTATGCATCTAGGTTTTCAATTATTTAGCTCAAAAGGTGGCTAAGTTTAATCACAGATCAATTTTCAGAAATGTTCACATGAATATTAAATTGCTAGATTATGACTCCCTATAAACTCTCTATCCTTCATCCAAATGCCATATAAGTAGATACACGTTTAAGGCATGTCATATACAATGTGCATGCCAAATATTAGATGCCTAGCTTTACCACACACCTGGTTACAGACTTTTAAAGATTTTTGGCAAATTCCGAATAATTTCATGACATTTCACAAAAATTCATGGAATTTCATGAAAATTCCACAAATTCAGAATTTACTAATTTCCCCCACCTCTACTCCCTGCTCTCCCTTTTATATCCCTACATGTTGACACAGACCTGTTTCTATCTGCTGTCTCTGGTATCCCCATGTTGAAATTGACCTGTTTATTCCATTTTTTGCTAGTATTTCTACATGGTGAGATAGAAACATTAACAAGCATTTGTCAGTGCCGAATGTTATCTTGCTGGCATTGGCATTGGTAGTGCAGGAGTTAGAGAGATGCACAATAGGAATGGCAATGAAGTAGTGAATTGACGCTAACTCCACCCCTACCCTGCAGAGACTGACAGGAATTGGGTTGTTCCTTTGGGTCATTGGCCATAACGCTCACACCATTTCACCTCACCCTACCCTGCAGACACTGACAAGTGTTGAGGTGTGCCTTGGGGTCTTTGGGCCTTATACTCACCCCATTTCATAAGGAAATATGCTGAAATGGGTGCAGTATAGGAGAATGGGGTGAAGTTTGGGACCGAAGAGTCCAAGGCACACCTCTATGCCTGTAACTGGCTGCAGAGTGGGGGTTGGGGTGGAATGGCGTAAGCATTTCAGGCAACAATCTCAAGTCACACCCCTGATGCCTATCAGTCTCTACAGTGTAGGGTGTTACAGTCGGAAACCCTAATGCAGTTAGGTAGTTGTTGGTATTTTCATTCCAAATTTTTAATATGGGCTTTTTGTGACCCACCTCATGAACAGTGGCACTATCAGTTCATTAGCTGAAAGGTGGTTTTGCACAGTGACTGTGCCATTTGGAACCACAGGTGCAAAAACACATTTTGGGCAGAATGTGAAAAATGACATCTGTACTGTTCATAGGGAGGTGTAAAGAAATGGCAATGTTGAAAATCTGGAGTGAAAATATGAAAAAGTGATGAAGTTACGAGCGTGTGTAGAAACTGTTGTAATGCAATTATTTTGGGCATTTTTTAAACCAGATTTTCAAAATAGGCATTTTGGGACCTCCACTCATGAACAGTGTCACTGTGATTTTGTTAATATATCCCAAACATTGATTTCCCACAGCGCCTGTGCTATTGTGTGCCACACATGCAAAAACACATTTCAGGAGGGTGTGAAAAGTGACAGCTGTACTGTTCATAAGAAGGTGTAAAAAAATGGCAATGTTGAAAATGTGGAGTGAAAATATGAAAAATTGGTGAAGTAATGAACGTGCATAGAAACTGTGTAATGCATGCCCATAACGCAATTATTTTGGGATTTTTTAACCAAATTTTCAACAAAGGCATTTGGGGACTTCTGCTCATGAATACACAGTGTCACTGTGATTTTGTTAATCTGTCTCGAATATTGATTTCCCACAGCAACAGAGCCATTGTGCGCTACATGTGCAAAAACACATTTTAGGCAGGATGTGAAAAATGACAGCTATACTGTTCATCAGGAGGTGTGAAAAAATAGCAATGTTGAAAATCTGGAGTTAAAATATAAAAAACTGTTGAAGTTATGAGCGTGTGTGAAAACTGTGCAATGCACACTTGTAACAATCATTTCTTTGGAATTTTTTCACCAAATTTGCAATATAGGCTGTTTTGGAACTCACCTCATGAAAAGTGTCACTGTCATTTTGTTAATTGGTCCCAAAATGTGATTCCACACAGCGATTGTGTAATGACTTTTCGGAACTGAATTACGAGATGACAGTGCATGTGTTCATGAGGTAGGATCCCAAAAAACCCATGCTGAAAATTTGGAGCAAAAATTCAAAAAAATGGCTGAGATAGCCACCTAAATTGAACCCCCCCCCCCGTTTATGCCATTATACAGCTTACCAGTATTTCTTCATTTTGCAGTTCGGTTTTGAAGAGTCACAACATCTTCCCACTCCACTGAAGATCGCAGTGCCGGACCTCCAGAAGTAAGTATGGGGTGGGGGGTGTTGGGAGCTGGGATGTGCAGATGGTTGGTGTGGGTTGAGGGAAGGGGTGCCGTGGACAACAGGCAGTTTTCTTTTTTTCAGGTACAAAAAACAAATGTTGGGCACAGTGGGGTGTGCTCCTTGTGTGCCCCATGACTTTTTGGAGGGTCTGATGTTGGCAACACTGGAGTGGGCTCCCAGTGTGCCACACAATAGGGGTGGGGCGGGGCAGGAACATGCCAATGCGGTCGGCTTACTGTGAGCAGTAGCACACTGGGGTGGGCTCCAAATGTGCCACACAATGTGGGGGGGGCAGACATGCCAAACTGGGGATTGCACCCCCGATGTCGACTTCCTTTGGGGATTGTGTGATGGTGGCTCCGCTGCTATGTTTATTGAAATATTTCACCATGAAAGGCACACACGGGAGGCATGTCATCTGTGCCGCTGCAAGATAAGCTTGTCTCTGATTGCAGTGGCATGTTTGTTTCAAGTTGGTGGCACATTGCATATACTTGTCAGCACTAGCATGCTGGCTCATTGGGGAATGAGGGACGCACCTACTAAAGCGTGCTCTACATTCGCCAACACTGACACACCTCTGCATTTCTCCTTCTACCTGAAGATGTTCCTTGTGCACATGCAAGACAACATAAAACTATCAGAAATTGCTCCATATTAATGCCTCAGTGGAGCTTTCCTTAAAGCAGCAGTACTGGGAAAAAAAATTGCTCTTTTTTGACAGTTTATTCACTGTGCCCTGCTAATCATATACCTGGCAATCTTTCTCACCGGCATTGTACTATCGACGAGTAATTTGCTCAGTTATTCTCTGCTTTTGTTTACATTTCTGCCACCAAGCATGTTGCACTGGAACCCCCTCTGCTGCCAACTTCACAAGTGTATGACTTGCAGGGACATCGGGAATGGTCAGCAGAGGGTCCCTCTGCTGTTGTCAAAAGATGTGATGTGACCTGTAGAAAAAGCGCAGCTGAAAATTAGTCAGCCGCCATATTTGTTGTAGCGCTACAACACTTCAAATAAATTGCAAATACCTAAAAAACTAAAGACGACTGGAAAAAAACATTTACAGGTATGGAAACTGGAACTTTGGCCACACGCTTACAGCCCAAAAAACAGAATTTTGATAGATCACTTCCTGATTCCATAGTACTGCAGTTTTAATAGATGTATCACATCAAAGAAAGATATGTACCTACCTCCAACTGCCAATACATACAGTAAACAAATGATCACTTATGAAAATGTCATTACAGTGCATTTGATTAATGATGACTTCTCATAGCAGCATTCATCAAAGGCTTATCATACTAAATAGTACAGATAAAGAGCTGGTAATGCTGGAAGTGCTTAAGGAGCACCAGATTATGTTTCACCCATTCTCCTAAGGGGCATCATCAGAGCCCATCAGGAGAATGGGTTAAACATAACCCGGTATTCCTTGAACACTTACAGCAACTACAGCACTTTATCTATACTGTTTATCTGTACTATTTATGATCAGTCTTTGATGAATGCTGCTACAAGAAGCCGTCATTTAATTCAGAGACAATGCAATGGCATTTTGAAGCAATCATTTGTTTATGTCTTGGTAGTCGGAGGTGGGTGCTTTTTTTTCTTTCTCTGATGAGATGTTAAGATAGATCACTTTTTCCTTGATCTTCGCAGAATGTTGAGACAGACTATGTTCGCCCTGTTGTTTCCACAATCCCAACATGTTGAGCTAGATCAGCTTCTTTCTACTCTCCCCATATCCAGACATGTTGAGATAGATCAGTTCCTCCCAGCTCTCCCTGGTATCCCAACATTTTTCTGATAGACCAGCTTCTCCCTGCTTTCTGCAGTATCCCTACATATTGAAAAAGATCAACTTCTCCCTGCTCTCCTTGGTATCCCAACATGCTGAGACAGACCAGCTTCTCCACATTCTCCCTGGTATCCCAACATGTTGAGGTAGACCAGCTTCTCCCTGACTGGCTTGGTATCCCAACATGTTGAGACAGACCATTTTCTCCCTGCTGTCCCCCAAACCCCAACATGTTGAGAGATAGATCAGTTTCTCCTTGCTATCTCCTGAATACTTATGTTCAGATAGACCCATTTACCCTGTCTCCCTCTAAAATTTCTACATGTTGAGATAGACCAGTTCTCCCTGCTTTCCCGAATGCCTATGTTTCTACTGCTCTCCCCAGTATCCTTACATGCTGAGATATTAGATAAACTAGTTTCTCCCCACTGTTCCCATATCCAGATCTGTTTAGATAGACCAGTTCATCTCTGCTCTCCCCAGTATCCCAGCATGTTGAGATAGGCCATTTTCTTCTGGGTTCTGTTGAGTGCCTTTTTTCAGATAAACCAGCATATCCCTGCTTTCCCCTGAATGCCTATGTTCAGATGGACCAGTTTCTCCCTGCACACTCTGGTATCCCTACATGTTGAAACAGACCAGTTTGTCCTTGCTATCCTCTATATCCTGGCATGTAGGCTAGACCAGTTACTCCTGCTGTACCCCCGGCTGTTCAGATAAACTTGTTTCCCTCTGTTTTATCTCTGCCAGTTTATTTCAGATAGCCCAGTATCTCCCTGCTTCTCCTACTGATCCTTACCTGTTCAGGTAGATACGTTTCTCCGTGTACTGCCCCGTTCCATGCTCTTTGTCGATGTATGGCTCATTCTTCACCACCTCTACACCTTCTCCGTCTGAGCTCTGCTCATGGCTGTGCTTGCTGATCATGTAAAGTTGGCCAATCCTGTACTGAAGCAATTACCAGCACCCAAAAAAGAAGTAAAACAAGAAAAGGTCACTTCAGTTGTACAAGTCATCATGTTTGTAAAAGATTTTCTGTTTTAGAATCAGTGAATTTTTAAGTATGATATGCTCATGACACCAAATGGATTTCTGGCAAACATATATAGTTTTGTTTCTTCATCAGTAATGATACATCATACCAATCACATTTCATTACAGTAAACAAAAATGAAACATTTTAGCACACTGACCATCTTCTGTTTTAGTTTTGTTTCAGATGATAATATTTGGTTGGTATGAAATATCAGCTTAGATGACAAGTTATAAAAAATATATGTGCAGAAGACCATTTTGTGTTGCTCAATAATTTCATTTAAATATTGTAATTATGGGGATTTGGTACTTATTGCTGCTCTGTTTGGCTGCTCCCAAAAAATCTCTCTTTAAATAACTAATTACTTTTACAAAACAAAAGGTTTTTAAATTGTTCAACACCCAGGCTTGGATATGCTGACAGTGCTGAAGTCCTGAACTGGAGGAACCAAACTTCTGGGGTGAGGAGGTGATTTAGACTCCATGCCATTAAATACCAAACTTTGAATGACCAACCTATGCAGTCAATACATCTGACCCCAATGTGTCCCCAGAACAAATGGCACTAGAGCAATGCTCAATGTGTGGGGGGGGGGGTGGCTGCACTCCCACATCCCCCATGAAGGGGGCTGCACCCCCACATCCCCCTACTATAGATATCTAGCTCCATGTCACACAGGTAGTGGAGTTAGATATTTACCCCCCATTGCCGACAGTCACTCAAAGTGAAATCTCCATCACTGCCAATATAGGCACAGTGGTGGTTTCTCTGTGGGGGTTTTGGTGTGCCAGTGTCACTGTAGTGGTGGTATACCTTTTAGAGTGATTCAGTAGCCTATCTGGAGGGACCACCTCTTTTCCTGTGGATGAGGGTGATTTTAGCTGTATGCTCATTCAGTCCCTGACCTGAAGGGACCACCTTTCTTCTGGTGAGGGGGGAATTCAGCCTCCATGGTCATTCTGTCCGTGACCCAGAGAGTCAGTCCTTCTATTGGGGATAAGGTGTAATTCAGTTTCCATACTTATTCAGTCCCTGACCTGGAGAAATCATCAATCTCCTGGTGGCGAGGGGATAATTCAGTCACCATGATTATTCACTCCTTGACCTAGAGAGACCACACTTTTCCTCAGGGTGATCAGATGATTCAGTCTTCCTGCTCATTCAGTTCCTGAGCTGGAGACACCACCATTCTCCTAAGGATAAGGAGGTAATTAAGTCCACATGCTCACTCAGTCCCAGAACTGATGGGGGCATCCTTCTAATGGCAGTGAGTGAGTTATTCAGTCTCCATGCTTTTTAGTCCCAAACCTAGACAGACCACCCTCTCTTGTGTTGAGAGAGTAATTTAGTCTCCATGCTCATTCAGTTCCCGATCTGGCATGATAATCATAATCCTTCCTTTGGGGATGAGGGGATACATTAGTCTCTCTGCCTATTCAGTTCCATCCATGAGGAACTATCCTTCTCCTGGGGGTGAGGGTGTATTTCAGTCTCTATACTCACTCTGTTCCCGACCTGGGGAGATTACCCTGCTCTTTGGGGTGAGATGATAATTCAGTCTGTATGGTTATTCAGTCCCTGACCCATATGTACTTCCTTGTACATCTATAGCTTGGCAGGGCACGATGTACTGTCTGAATGAGTATGAGTTATTTATTATTTGAAAAGAAAAAAATTAAACTATGAAACTAGAGTTCAATAACTCTTTGACATAAATGCTATCTAAATTGTTAAAAGTAGTCTCCTACTCATTTAGTGATGCAGAAGCAAATGATTTGATACCTTTTATAGGACCACATAGACCAACACAGATGTAACAAAAAGAGCAAAGTGCTTTGGCTTTCGGACCAACCAAGTCTTTCCTCGGGAGCTTGACACCTATTAAGCTTCCAAGGAAGGACTTGGTTGGTCCGATAGCTAAAGCACTTTGTTCTTTTTGTTACATCTATGTTAGTCCAATAAAAGGTATCAAATAATTTGCTTCTGGATCTGTTCTTACAAGGACCAATATGGCAGAGACTAAATCTGTATGTCATTCAGTGATGCGCAGTAGTATGTTATGTTGCAAAGCAACCTGTGGATGTTCTTCCCCAGGTTTGATACATAGGTAATTTGATATATCATGGACATGACACTGTTCCTTTTTGTGGAGGGGTGGGAGACACTCATCACGCATTACAAAATGTTGCCATTCTGGCAGCCTTTTCATGGAGTGGGACTTAACATTGGTCTGTGAGGAGGAGACCATTCACCCTTGACCCTTCCATACTGTGGCATGTGGCAGCAGCTGAAAGTTTGCTGTTACAGATGTAGGAGTCTATAGCAAACCTTTTACATAAATCAGGGAAAGGTCACACAGAATTGTTGAGTTTGTTCTGTGTGGCTTTTCTCTGTTAATCCTGTGCTGGGGTGCCATACAAATTATGGAGAAGGCTTAAAAAAGCAGGGATAAGTGACCTAATACCTTTATCACTATACAAGATTCCAGTCACTTTCCAGTTTTATTTCATGGTAAAATTCTCTAGTTCAACCAAAATGTTAGTGTTTTATAAATGCTCTAATTTAGTTTTTTTCTCAAGAAAAAAAAAGGTGGGCCACCACATTTGGCATAGAAATATCATTGTAAACCTGGTAAGGGACAGGATCAAGAAAATAAAAATATATGATGCACAGCATAGGAGGTACTTAGAGAAGTAGATTTGACAGGGATGCTAATATTTTATATGAACTGTAGCTGAAACTAGCTTTTTTGGAAAAAACATTTCTTGTTGCACTGCTCCTTTAAACACAGTAATATGAACACAGAATAAATAGCGGAGTATGAAAGCATTTTCTGAATGAGAACTAGACAGCAACTTTTATTATCTGACATTACTGTGTTTTATGCTTCAAATCCTTAATCTTCAGTATCAGAAACATCAATCTCGGGTGGGTCAACCAAATACTTTATAGGCACCCACCTCCCTAAAATCTGGAACAGTTCAGAGGTATGCTGTGCATTTTGGTATAGACACTATGCAGTCCCTACAAGTGCACTGCATCACGAATAAAATATGCACATCACATCACCCTTCAGGAACTGGCTCACTGTATTTTAGGAGGACTGCAAGGCATCAAAAAGTCTCACAAGCAATCTGCAAAGGCAGGAAAAGCAAAGCATAGAGACATGTGCTCTCTGATTTAGGACTCATAAGACTGGAAGAGTTCCAAGAGAACCTCCCCTTGCACAAAGATTGAAAGAGACAGGAAATTAACAGCAGTCTCAGTCTTGTTGGCTCTGCATTAATTCCTGGAGTATTTCATCCATGGTCCAGTTTCTGACTACCTGCATTGCCTGAAAACTCGGCATCCTGTCCAGTCTGGCTTCTGACCCAAGCACTTCACTATTGCAACCTCTTTAAGGTAACTAACAACACTCATGAAGCTATAAAAAAAAAGTCACATCACCTGGGCTATGAACAGTGACCTGACCAAAGCTTTTTGAAGTGGTTGAGCATTATTCTTCATCAGCAAACTGGGTTAATTGGGGCTTAACACTCATAAAAGCATAGAATTTGACAGCAGATAAGGAAAACCTGGCCCATCCAGTCTGTCCATTTCTCCCTACCTACATTATTACATGAGACTGTGCCCGATCTACAGCTCTTTCACCCTCCTCTCTTCCTTTCCACTCTGATTCCCTTGTGCTTATCTCATGCATTTTTTGAACCGCACTACTGTTTTCACCCCCACCACCTGTGCTGGAAGAGTATTTCAGGAATCCACCACTCTGTCTGTGAAGAAGTACTTCCTCACAGCTCTCCTGAATCTATCTCTCTCCAGCTTCATAGAACGTCTCCTTGTTCTTGAGCACCTTTCCTTCTGAACATACTGCCCGCCTGTACCTTATTTACCCCTGAGAGTATTTAACATTTTTTATCATATCCCCCCCACCCTCTGCTCCATGGTGGATATACTGAGGTCCTTTAGTCTCTCCTTATAGTGCTTTTGATGCAGACCCTGCACCATTTTAGTCACCCTCCTCTGGACCACATCAACTCTGTCTATGTCCTGGAGATGTGGTTTCCAGAACTGGACACAGTACTCTAGGTGGGATCTCAATGGCGATCTATACTTTACTATAACCGAAAAGGTGGATATACTTGACGCATTCAATAACCACTTTGCTACTGCAGGCATGGCATTTGATAACTCCCCTGCAAACATACTTCGCTCCCAGACTGCCAGCCAACTGTCTGAAACTCCGATAGCTTCACCGCCTTTCTCACTTCAACCTGCCACACTGAAAGAGGTAGAGGACCTCTTGCTTCAGTTGGATACTAGAAAAAGTACTGGGGCCGACTCCTTGACCCTTACTTCCTAAAAATTGCCTACCACATACTAGCGATACCCGTCACACCCACCTTTTAACTTATCCCCGTCTCAGGGCACCTTACCACCTATATGGAAGACAGCACATGTCATACCACTGTTCAAATCAGGTGACCGTGGCGATCTCAATAACTACAGGCCAATTTCTCCTTCCGGTCCTGTCCAAGCTCCTAGAGAAAATTGTAAATGCACAGCTGAGGACTCACCTTGAGTCTAGGGAACTGCTAAATCCTATGCAGTCCAGATTCAGAGCTAAACATAGCACTATCTCAGCCCTCGCCAAAGTTACTAACGACTGGCAGCGTAATCTTGAGAGCAAAACTTTATTTGTGCTGTTTCCCTTGATCTAAGCAAGGCTTTCGACACCGTCGACCATAGTCTGCTCCTCTCCGCCCTTCAAACCATAGGTGTGGACCCCTCCTCTCTGCGTTGGTTCACTGACTATCTTACAGGGCACCTTCAACAAGTTAAAGCCAAAGGAGGCCTGTCCCCCTTAAAAACTCTGCAAAGAGGGGTACCTCAAGGTTCTATATTAGGGCCCTTACTTTTTGCAATCTACATTAATAACATCGACTACTGTATAAAAGAAGCCAACATCCATCTGTTTGCAGATGATACAGTTCTCTACGTGAGTCGCCCAACACCTGAAGCTGCCTGCAATGACCTACAGTCAGAATTCAACCTTTTGCAAAGCCAACTCCTCCAAAAAGCTACTCCTTAATGCCAAAAAAAATAAAGTGATGGTCCTCTTTCTTTTATCCGTACAGCTAACCCTGTGTCCAGTGGGACAGTTCCCCAAATTACCACAGTTCTAGGTGAAAAACTAGAATTTGTTACAAAATTCAAGTATCTGGGAGTTTGGATAGACCAAAGACTCCCTTCATTGAACATATCGAGGACTTGCTAAAACGACTTCGGCAAAGGCTTGGACTGTTTTTTAGAATCAGCCAATTTCTCACCAGAGATGCCAAGAAACAACTGGTCCAATCCATTTTCCTATCATTGGTTGATTACGCTGACTTCCTCTACAGCCAATGCCCCAACTCTTACATGGCTAAACTGGACACACTCTACCATCGAGCACTAAGGTTTATAATGGGACTCCCCTTCGACACACATCACTGCACCCTATATGCGGCAGTGGGATGGACATCACTAAAGTTCAGGCGCCACAGAAACGCTGCTCTCTGGACCTATAGAGCCATCTCTAATAAGCTGCCTTATTATATCTCCTGCTGTCTTCCCCTGAGTATAATTGGGAAATACGCGTTAAGAAGTTACTCAGCTATTACACTTAAAGTACCCAAAGCAAAATCCTGCTTCGGCAGGGCAGCCATAAGCTTCGTGCTACCTACCTTATGGAACGATCTACAAAAAACCCTCAAACTAAGCACTCTAATCGGTATAAATGCTTTCAAGATGCTTTATTTCCATACGATCAGAGAAGTATGTAACTGCTTCACCCACTCAGACCCAGTACTGGTATATAGCCACGCCTAGACCCAATTTTAAGTACTGATCCCCCAGCTTGCTCCTCACCAGCGTAATTGTTCTCTCTCTTATCCCCCTGTCTTATCAACACTAGGCCCATCCATCCCCTTATTCTTCCTTTCCCAACCTCGGATAGGAGCTCACTACCCTGGGTTGTGACATCCTACCATGCCCGTGCTATAGCATTCAATCCGGGGCTCACACATACTCCTTTCTCCATCCACCTTCTCTACATCCAGCTTTACCAACTCCTTTCTGTGCACCGTGCCCTCCTAGCCTTTCTCCCCTACTTCCCTCCCTCTTTCCCCTACCTTCACCTCTACCTGGTGTATATTTTTATTTTATTTTTTCCTTCCGTTACTTCCTCCTGCAACCTTAGATAACCTGCTTTATCTTCCTATAGACACTTCTATGTATGTAAATACCATGTAATCTGTACAATATCTGTATAATTCTATGTACATATGAACTTCTTTTTCTTCCTCTCTGTAAAGAGTGTTATCTGTATTGCCTTGTAAATACCTGTGTTGATCTGTATATACAATTGTTCATGCTCCACCCAGGTCCATCTTGCAAATGAGCTTCTGCTCAACGATGAACGCCTGGTTAAATAAAGACTTGATAGATACAGAGGCAACACTTCCTCCATACATTCTTGTGCTTTTGAGTTCTCTTGAGAGGTGCACACTGAAGGCTGACCTAGGCACTGCCATCCCAAGACCTAAGCCACTAAAGGAGGTTGTGTATCCCATGATTTAATTTTGTCCCATTGTTTGTTTTCTTAACTTTCATCAATATCTTGCTGATGCAGTATGTCAAAAATATGGTACACACATACACAGACTATACAGTCCTCTTTTGCAGTGGTTCTTCATTTTCCTGTGTTGAGGATCATTCAGAATTTAACTTAGCAACTGTGGGAACCTAGCTACTGAGCAATCTCATTCTGTGCAACAACGATAACAATCATTCTCTTTAGCACTCACCCTCAAATCCCAAACCTGGATTTTCCACTAACAGTCTGAACCCAGGATAAACTTACCACATGAGCAGGTCCAATTTTTTTTATATGCATGGGGATGTGACCCATTAAATAACTTGCATATCAAAGACATGGTAACTACATTATCCAGGCCACACCTAAAAATGGAACCTAGTTTCTGAGACCCTACTCAGTCAACAAACAAACAAACAAATGTATTATTGCAGTGGGATCCTAGGTTAGGAGCACACCCTCTACAGAGTGCGGAACTGGCTTAATTAGTATGCAACAGAAAAGGTGAAAAGTCATTTCTTTCCTCCCTTTCTAGATTATTGAACTGCTGTATACCGCATGGCCTGTCAACCCACTCTTAATAGGCTGCATGTTATGTGGAACATTCAGAAAGCTTGTAACAGACCCTCCTTTGAGTCATCAAATTGAATAGGGCTAGATTGTGCCATGCTCTAATTCATGCCGCTATAGAATAAATCCAATATTTTGCTGCTTTGGAAGCCCATTTTTTTTTTATTTCATTGCTTTTCGTCAAGTTCTCATCTTTTGTGATTTGCTAAAATTGACTGGAAAAGCATTACTGTTCTCAGGGACCACCCTCTACAGAGTGAGGAGGTGAATTAATTCCCATGCAACAGAACAGGTGACAAGAAAATGCTTGCCTCCCTTTTTTGATTATAGAACCAGTGTATACTGCACAGCCTGTCAACCCACTCTGCATAGTTTGTCTGTTCTGTATAACACTCAGAAAGCTTATCACGGACCCTCTTTCTTGTTACCAAATTGACTGTGGCTAGATTGAATAGGGCTAGATTGTGCCATGCTCTCATTCATGCCGCTATGGAATAAATCCAATATTTTGCTACTTTGGAAGCCTTATTTCTTTTTAATTTTATTGTTGTCTGTCAAGTGTCCATCTTTCATGTTTGTTCAAATTGACAGGAAAAGCCTTACTGTCCTCAATGACTTCCACTAGCAAGAGACAAATTTCTTACATTAATGTTGCCTCCTTGGCAGTCCTGCCTCACAGGTAAATCTCTCTTGGAGGCAGACATTTATGGGTAGGACTGCTTCACAGGCAGGGCTTTGACCTCTATAGCTAAAGAGCTGAGCTTCACTGCTGTGATAACTTGGTGGCATAATGGCAAGGTGTACATCAAGATAAACCAGAGACTGGGAGTTTGAATCTAAACAAGGGTCCCTCAGTTTTTTCAGAATTTCATTAAAGTGCTGATCCATGGCAGTGTAGAGTTAGAATAGTAAATATATAGGAAATGGGACTTAAATGTGAGGATTAATAATGCAACCATAAGGTGCTGCCTTCAATGTAGGGCTGCCCTGGAGGCTTCTTTTATTGATAGATGCTGTCCCATGCTTTCCACTAGTATACATTTCTTCATACCTGCAGTCACAGTCTGCCCCCACCTACCTCAAATCCCTCTTCTCTCCAGCTTTGGAACCTACCCCTTACTCACTAAGAACAACTGTAGGGAGGCTTCTAGTTAGGTAGTGCTTACATTCAAGGAGAAATTAACAGTTCTGGTTCAGGGAAACAATGCAACCATGAAGAGTGACATACTACAAGTACAGCCTTGCTCTTTATGACTAACACTCTCCAAGTTTTACAACTCAGAGGAAACATCACAACTACAATGTATGATACAGTTAAGCTACTGCATGATACCATTCTTTTTTATGTTGTGGCAGCTTTCTCCACAAGCAGGTTGTGGAGGTGCAGCACTGTTGTTGCCAATGTCCTCACAGCCTGTAAAGGCTTGTCCCAATTCCCCCACTGCTGTGGCACACTGCTGCTGACACTAGTTCATAAAGCGTTCCACCAACTTGAAACATTTTAGCTGCTGCAATCGGGGCCACCTCATCATTGCAGCATCATCCACTGCAATGAGGCAGCAACCCGTGGTGCAGGGTTGTCCCTAGCATTCCCGAACCAATTTGCCAACGAGGAGCCCAGTTCTTGTCAGCATGTCCCCCCCACCGATTTCTTTTGTGCCAAGGAAGGTGCCCAGTCCCCCTCGGCTTAGGTCCCTCCTACTTCTGTTTTTACCGACGGGGGTGCCCAATCCCCGTCAGCATGTCCCCCCCATTTCTTGTGTGCCGAGGGGGGTACCCAATCCCCCTCAGCTCATGCACCCCCTCCAAAGTATATGCCGACAGGGGTGCCCAATCCCAGTCAGCTCCATTGCCCCCCACTCCAAAACACGGAGGTGGCATGCTGGGAGCCCACCTCAGTGCACCCAAAGTCCCTGTAAAATAGAAAAACTGTCCTGCAATTTTTTTTGGTTTTTCAATCCTGAAATGAAGAAAATGGACCCTCGCCGTCTGCACCCCCTCCCACATCCCGCACCCACCCACTGCATACCCCACCTCACCACACGCCCCCAATCCCATACTTACCTCTGGAGTCTGGCACAATGATCTTTGGTGGATCAGGAACATGTCTGTATTCTTCAAAGCCAACTGTGACCTGAGGAAATGTCAGTAAGCTGTATAATGGCATAAATAGGGTTTTTCAACTTTGATGCATATCTCAGTCATTTTTTGGAATTTTTGCACCAAATTTTCAACATGGGGTTTTTGGGACCCCTCCTCATGAATTATCTCACTGTTATGGCATTAATCAGACCCAAAAAGTGATTTTGTGGTCACTGTGCGGAATAACCTTTTGGGACTGATAAACGAAACGACAGTGCCAGTGTTCATGAGGTGGGCTGTCAAAAAGCCTATGTTGCAAATTTGGTGGGAAAAATCGTAAAAATTACTGTTTTATGAGCGTGCATTGCACAGTTTGCACACACGCTTGTAACTTCACAAATTTATAATATTGTCACTCCAGATTTTCAACATTGCCATTTTCCCACATCTACTTATGAACAGTACAGCTGTCATTTTCCCCATTCTGGCCAAAATGTGTTTTCACTCTTCAGGGGCAGAATAGAGCGATCACTGTGGGAATTCACTGTCTGGGATAATTAGGAAAATGACAGTGATATTGTTCATGAGCAGAGGTCATGCTTATGTGGAAAATTTGGTGATGATAGCCCATCAAATGACTGCGTTACAAGTGTGCATTGTGCACTTTCCGTGCATCCTTGTAACTTCTGAGATTTGTAATACTGTCACGCCAGATTTTCAACAATGGCATTTTTTCACACCTCCTTATGAGCAGTGCAGCTGTCATTTTTCACATCCTGACTGAAATGTTTTTTCACAGTTGCGGCGCAGAATAACGTGGTCACTGTGGGAAATCAGTGTTTGGGACAGATTAAGAAAATGACAGTGGCACTGTTCATGGAGCAGAGGTCCTAAAATACCTATTTTGAAAATCTGGTGCCGAAACTCCCTAACATGACTATGTTTCAAGCATGTGTTGAACTGTTTCCACGCACCCTTGTAACTTCACAAATTTGTAATATTTTCATGCCACATTTTCAACAGTACCATTTTTCACACCTTCTTATGAACAGTACAGCTGTCATTTTTCACATCCTGGCTAAAATATGTTTTTGTACTCCGGCCGGAGAATAGTATGGTCACTGTGGGAAATCAGTGTTTGGGACTGATTAAGATCAAATGAGTGAGAGGGAGGAGTGACCAAGCTCATCTGAGCTCTGTCGGGACTGCTGCAGATTTGTTTGTGGGCAGAGAAAGGCCCCAATGCAAGAGCCCAGTACAAAAGGGCAACCTGCAGCATTGGGAGAAACAGAACAAGGGAGCGAGTGAAGGAGGGGGAGTGAGCGAACTCACTGGAGCGCTCTCAGGACTGCTGTGGATTTCTTTGTGGCCAGAAAAATGCATCAATGCAGGCAGGGGCCTAATACAAAAGGCCAGCTTGAAGCAGCAGGAGAAACAATACCAGTGAGTGAGACAGGGGGACTGAGTGAGCTCAACGGAGCTGTGTTGGGACAGCTGTGGATTTCTTTGTGGACAGACAAAGGAGCCAATACAGCCAGGAGCCCTGTACAAAAGCACAGCCTGCAGTGCCAAGAGAAACAGAACAAGTGAGTGACAGATCAGTAGTGAGAAAGCTCAACGGAGCTCTATTGTGACTGCTGTGGATTTTTTTGTGGGCAGAAAATGCGGCAACACAGGCAGGAGCCCAGTACAAAAGGCCAGCTTGCAGCGCAGGCAGAAACGGAATAAGTGAGTGAGAGAGGGGGAGTGAATGAGCTCAATGGAGCTGTCAGGACTGCTTCAGATTTCTTTCTGGCCAGAAAAACCTGCCAATGCTGGCAGGAGCCCAGTACAAAAGGGCAGCCTGCAACGGTGGGAGACACAGAACGAGCGAGTGAGGGAGAGGGAGTGACATCAATAAAGCTCTGTTGGTACTGCTGCAGATTTGTTTGTGGGCAGAAAAAGGCAGCAATGCATGCAGGGGCCCAGTACAAAAGGACAGCTTGCAGTGGCGGGAAAACCAGAATGAGCGAGTGAGAGATGGGGAGTGAGTGAGCTCAACGGAGCTCTATCATGACTGCTGTAGATTTCTTTGTTGGCAGAAAAAGGCAGCAACGCAGGCAGGAGCCCAGTACAAAAGGGCAGCCTGCAGCGCCAGGAGAAACAGAATGAGCACGTGAGAGTGGGGGAAAGAGCCACCTCAATGGAGTTGTGTCGGGACAGCTGCGGATTTCTTAGTGGGCAGAACAAGGTGCCAATGAAGGCAGAAGCCCAGTACAAAAGAGCAGCCTGCAGTACCAGGACAAACAGACTCAGCGAGTGACATGGGGCAGTGAGCGAGCTCAACAGACCAATGCAATCAACATTCAGCATTGACCAATGCTTGTTTATAGTAGTTTTCATTCATTCTCATATACTGTACTTGCTGCTACAAAGAGTCATGTGTTGTATATTGTGTTCTATGACATGGTCTTGTATAGCTTATGATTTGTTTTAGTTACACTTGTGTTTAAAATAATTTGCAACCCCCTCCTACCTTCCTCAGATGCCTCAGGTAAAGCTGGTTCTCAGCTTATTTCACTTTTCCTGGTCAAAGAAAATTAAATAAATCAAAACTCTTAGACAGTAGATGGTTTTGTTTTTGTCTACATACCTACCACTTAAGTGTCTTTAATTAAACAAACTGGCCCACAGATAAAACAGAAAGTGACCTAAACTGTAAAAGTTTGATGTATTAGATGATTATATCCAAATCACCCACTGAAAACCATAATACAAATCAGGTTATCCAAACTGACAGGGAAAATATGCAAGGATACCCTAAAGTAACTCAAGAAATAGATATGATTGATAATACTGGGAGAAAGTGCAAGTGTTGCAGCAGGAAATGATGACAAGATGGAGACCAAAGCAGAGCATAGTTCACTAGAAAATGAACAACTATTTATTTTAGGAAAATCAATAACAAAATATACGATAGATTCTCAACACGGGGAAACAAGGAAAATACAAGCTGTAGTTATAGCACAGCAACTATAAAGGAAATGACAAAGATGCTACCAGACATCTTGCAAAATATCAGGGGATCAAAAACAGTTCTGTTGCATGCATGTACTAATGACCTGGGTAAACAGGGGGTGGTGGAAACTGTCAAAGATATGAAAATGGCTCTTAAAAATGCTAAAAGTGCTTAACTCTAAAATCATTGTATCTGAGATACTACCAGTCCCTAGGGCAGGAAAGAATAAAACAAGTAATATTAAAGCATATAATAACTAGAGATGGGCAAAATTGAAAAATGTTGTTAAATGACATATTTCTTGAAATTATGTGTATTTTGCAAATTTTTTTTGTGGGTGCGAATTTCAAAATTTCACCCAAAGAGTGTGAACTTTGAATTGCAGAGCTCAAAATTTCACCTGCAAAATGTCAACATTTGCTACTCATGGGTTAATTTTCACTGTTTTGTGGTTAAATTTCACCTTTCATGGGTGAAATTTCACAACTTCGCACCCACAAAAAATTTTACCGAGCAGCAGAATTTCGCAAAATATTTCATGTGGCAAAACTGCTGATATCATGGGAATTTCACCAGCGAAATTTTATTTTGCCACATGTCTAATAATAACTGGTTATGTAGATGGTGCCTTTTGAATGAAATTACCTGCATTAAATCTTGGGAAATATTTATTGATAATCAGAGCCTATTTTGCAAAAGGGGGTCAAGGCTGTTGGGGAACATGTTTTATAATGCAATACATGGGAACATCTACAAACCAAAAAACTGATAAGCAGGGGGTGAGAGGGGAGTAGAACAATGAATAGACCACACATAGGAAGACAGAAAAAAATGAAATTTAAAAATAAACAAGATCTGTCATTCCTACTAACCAATGCAAGAAGGTTAAACAGTTAAAAAGGATGAGCTTGAAATGATATTGACAGAAAAAACATCAATGTTGCAACAGTTACTGAAACATGGTGGACTTAGACCTCAGGATGGAACATTAACATCCCAGGATATAAGGTTTTTCATAGGGACAGGGATGGTAGGAAGGGAAGGGATGTACAATACATGTTAAAGACAGCATACTATGTAGACATATCCGTGATGAAGAACTCAATACTAATAACAAACTGTTGTGGAGTGAAATACATAGAGAAAACCCAAAAAAGTTAATAGTCGGACTATGTTATAGAGCTCATGACATGAATATAAATGATAATCATATCCTTGTTAACCATACAGAAAAAAGTAAATAGAAAGGAAGTTTTGCTATTAGGTGACTTTAATACAACAGGCATTAACTGGATCTTGGGAACAGCAACATCAAATCAAGAACAAATACTATTAGACGTGTATCAAACATGGACTTCAGCAAATGGTTAATAAGTCCACAAGGAACAATAATATTTTAGACCATGTATTGACACATACACCAGAGGCAATAAATCAAATAGAGATACTTGAGCATCTTATTAATTGTGATCGCAATATTATAACTTTCAAAATAAACAGTCACGAGAAGGTTATTTGGGCACAGAGTAACTAAAAACTATAATCATGCTCATTTTAACTCAATCATACATGCACTTAAACAATGGAAAAAGGTTGATAATGCCTCCTCTCCTGAGGAAATATGGACAAATATTAAAAATAAACTGCTTGAACTTGAAAACAAATACATACCAAGCAAAGCCCTGTAAAATAAAAAATGGAAGGTACCCTTGTGGTTCACACCTAGGGTTAAGAAATTACTGGAAAAGAAAAGGGCACAAAAAAGGGACAATAGCAATTATAACAGGAATAAATATAAACAGATCTCCAGGAAATATAATACTAGCATAAAAAATGAGAAAAGGAAGCTAGAGTTTAGGTTAGCCCATATAAGGGATGGTGGAAAATGTTCCTAAGCCTATGTTAACAACAAAACTGCTGACAGAACCATTGGCCCCCTAAAAGTGAGGGACATTGAAGTGACAGAACCAGCAGCTATGGCCGATGAGTTTAATGAGTATTTAATGAGTATGTTTGCTCCGTATATGAAAAGGAGAATTCTGTAAGAACATTGGATAATACATCATATAACCATGGGCAATCAGACATGATGCCAAGTATAGCTAAATAAATTAAAACAAATTAAAATATCTAAATCTGCAGGGCCAGATAATTTGCACCACAGATTATTAGAAGAATTTAGCCCATGGCTCATAGACACACTGTATAACTTATACAATATGTCCCTAGACACAGGAGAGGTTCCATTACACTGGAGATCTGCTATTGTAGTGCCAGTTTTTAAAAAGGGAGACTGGAGGAATTTAGCCAACTATAGACCTATAAGTCTGACTTCCATCCTGGGTAAAATATTGAAGTCCCTAATCAAGGATACGTTACAGCAGTAAATTATGTCATAAAAACTTGAGGATAGAACACAGCATAGGTTTAGGTGCCATAGATCCTATTTAAAAAACAATCCAGTGTTTGAGAGTCAGTGCATCATTGGACAAGAAAATACTTGCGGATGTGATTTACTTGGGCTCAATAAGCTCAGGGTGGACAACGCAATGGGACCTGATGGCATATAACCCAGGGTACTAAAGGAGCTAAGGGTGGAACTAGCAGAGCCATTATCAGAACTGTTTAGTGAGTCTCTGAGCACAGGAGAGGTCCTAGAAGACTGGAGAAGGGCTCATGTGATCCCTCTCCACAAGAGTGGTAGCAGGGAGGAGGCAGGGAACTAAAGACCAGTCAGTCTTACCTCAGTAGTGGGCAAGATTATGGAGACACTCCTTAAGGAAAATATAGTGCAACACCTGGAATCCATAGAAGCACAGGATCCAAGACAGCATGGGTTTACAAAAGGAAGATCCTGTCAAACTAATCTCATCGATTTCTTTGACTGGGTAACCAGAGTGGTGGACCAAGGGGGAGCAGTTGATGTTGCCTACCTTGACTTCAGCAAAGCTTTTGATACTGTTCCACACAGAAGATTGATTAATAAGCTGGGTAGGCTTGGAGTGGGTCAGATGTTGGTCAACTGGGTGGCAAACTGGCTGATGGGCAGAAAACAGAGAATGGTGGTAAACCGTATACAGTCAACAGAATAGATGATCCAGATGGGGTGGGCAGAATGAGAAGAGATCTGGATAATCTAGCAAAATGGTCAGAAAAGTGGCAACTGGCATTTAACGCAAAGAAGTGCAAGATCATGCACATAGGGAAGAACAACCCTGAAGTCACCTATAGGCTGGAAGGGGAGTTGCTGGCAGTCACAAGGAAAGAAAGAGACTTAGGCGTCATCATCATCGATGATCTGAAATCACCCAAACAGCAAACTAAAGCAGTAGGTAATGTTAGAGAGATGTTGGGGTATATTAGTAGGGGTATCACAAGTCAGAAGAGGGATGTAATAATCCCTCTTTACAAGACACTGGTTAGGCCCCATCTGGAGTACTGTGTGCAGTACTGGAGGCCACATCTTCACAAGGACATTAGTCAAATTGAGGCAGTCCAGAGAAGGGCAATCAAAATGGTACAGGGTCTGCATCAGAAAACATATGAGGACAGATTAACTGAGATCAATATGTATACCCTACAGCAAAAGAGGGAGAGAGGTGATATGATTAAAACATTCAAATACCTTAAGGGCATTAACAATATGAAAGAGTCTAACATGTTTCAATATAAGAAAAATAACAGGACAAGAGGACACAGCATGAGATTTGAGGGAGGCCGATTAAGGGGTAATGTGAGGAAGTTCTTTTTCACAGAAAGGGTGGTGGATGCATGCAACGGCCTACCTCAGGAAGAGGTGGATATGAATACAGTGCAGGGCATCAAACAGGCATGGGATAGGCACAAGGGAGCAATACAGATCAGTATATATAGATAGGCCATTGACAGAGCAAAGGCCAATTGCATATTCATAAGGTAGAAAAATAAATGGGCAGATTGGATGGGCCTTGTGGTCCTTGTCTGCTGTCAACTTCTATGTTTCTGTTTCAGTGAAGATTTTGATAAAGTGCAACACTTGATACTGATAAATAAAATGTATCTTATGGGAATTAATATCACATTAGTAAAATGGATTAAGTCCTAGCTAACTCGACAGAATAAAATGGGTAAGAATCAGAGGCCATCTGTCAGGAACAGGATCAGTGACCAGTGGGGTACCCCAGGGGTCGGTTTTTTGACCCCGAATTATTTTCAATATTTATTATAGACATGACCGAAAAAAAATTACTAACTTTACTGTAAAGTTCACTGACAATACCAAAATAGTGGCAGAATTAGGCTCAGTACAGCACGTAGACTCCCTGAAAAAAGATCTAAAGATCCTAGAGGACTGGGCTGAAGCTAATGGCATGTCCTTCAACACTGAGAAGTGTGTTTTAATGCATCTGGGGGAAGGTAATGAATTAAATAATTATTTCCTAAATAAGGTTCTACTTAAAACAGTGGAAAGCGAAAAGTATCTGAGCATAGTGATCACAAGTGGCCTTAAATTTAGTAGGCAATGCAGTGAAGTAATCAAGAAAACAGACAGGATTATAGGATTATTAAATGGGCATTCACATCCAGGAACAGAGCATGCACTATGCTATTGTATAGGGTGTTTGTCAGGCCCCACTTGGGTTATGGTCCCCACTATGGTACCCATATTTACGAAGGGATGTTGAAAGAATGGAGGAGGTCCAGAGGAGAGTGCCAAACTGGTAGATGGTCTAGGCAATATGAGGTATGAACAGAGGCTAACTGAGCTGCAGCTGTACCTATTGGAATTCTGCCAGACTAGGAGGTGGACCTCTTACAAATGTACTACATATCAATGGATAGTCAACTAATGGGAGATCTGGGGCTAGTTAATAATCAAAGAGACTTCTCCCTTAAAAGTCATTGTCATCAGCTAATGTTAACTTATCCTAAGAGGAATAATAGAAGATTGTTTTTATACTCAAATAATAATATCCCTATGGAATAAGTTACCCATGGAGGTGACCGAAGCCAAAACTTTTTCTGTGTTCAAGCATAAGTTAGATGAACATTTACTATCACCTTTGGCTATGGTAACCTGCTAGTGCAGGAGATGGACACCATGGGCAATTGCCTTCTGTTCATCTGACAATTCCTAGTATAGACTCCTAGTATGTGGAGAAAGCTCTGTTGGTGGGAAAAGCCTGCTAATACCTCCCTTCTAATCAGAGCTCTCAGGTATTATGAGACCTTTTGAAATCTGTCCCCAACCCTGTCTGTGTCACACAAAAGGGCCATAGACAGCTATACCTGTGCTGACAGGCAGCTTTCACATATCTGATCAACAGAATCATAAAATCACTGGCTTCGGCTACAGCAAGCAGCACTCTGTTTAAACATGTTCCCCAACTCAAGTTTGCATTGAGTCACAACTGGTTACCTAGTTACTCATTTAATAAGCACTTTGGTCCCAAAACTCAACTGTGAGCAAATCCGACCTGTAGGTGCAGTACAAGTGGTAAGGGATTAGGGATCATGTGTCTGGGAGACCAGACTGAATGCATCATTTTATTAATATGGCTGAATATAGTAACATATGCGTGATGGCATAGACATTTAAAGTTGGAAGGGACTCTAGGTCATTCATGTCTGAGATCACCCCTCCCCCCACACTTCATAAGCAGTCATACAATAAGTATGCTATGCAAACGTGTACCAGTTTATAGGGATTTGCTTCCCAAGCTACTATTCAGGGTGATGGATCATTCCCTTTGAAAGCAGACATTTGTCCCAACTTACCTTGAAGTCTAGTACTGCCTTAATAATCACTGTCTCTGCTGGAACATTGTTCCATAGGTTCACCAGTGTCTGGGAGAAAAAATGACTTCCTAATGGTACTCCTAAATTTACCACCCAGAGCTTCAGGACACTCGATCAAACATCTCCAACTGTTCAAGCTTGTTGATAACCCTTTAGTATTCAAAAACTTGAGATAATGTTCCCTCTAAGCATGATCTAATGCTGAATTGGCATTTGGTATGTGTTGAAATCCAGTGTTTTGGCCACTAGCAAACAAAGTCTGAAAGATTTTGGTTTTCCTTTGACCATTCAGTGCTCAACATCATGATGCAACACTTTTTTACAGGACGTACACATTGATCATGTCAAAATTGTTGGCAAACCACATGACATGCCGTAGCCAATCAGTGACACTAGAGATCAAGCACTCCTTGCACTGCACACTTCACAGTGCCACTTCCAGTTCTCCCTCACGGAGGATGGACATGGCTACTATAAGGAGCTCCATTTATGGCAAAAAGGGTGACCTTTGATCAGACAACTACAGAAATCAGAGAACTGTGCATTATCTTTCCATTTACTATAGCAAATTCACTACATTAAACTGCAGCTTTAGTTAGGCAGGCAGGTTAGTAAAACTGTGCTGAAAAGGAGAGGAGAAAGAGTGCAGTGTGAACCTGAGCTGCCTGCTGCAGGCCTGGTAGTGGGAGCAGGGCAACGTGAATAAAGCAGACTGGGTAAGGCACAAAATATCTGTTTTACCGAGAGAGGGCACAACTATCCATATTTCTGTTTTTTGTTTTTTTGTTCCCTGCAGCAGGCACAGGTTGGACTGAGTAAATTTACTAGGACTGGGAAAGATGTAGGGGGAGTTTAAAGGATTTATTTGACAAATAATTAGAGTTTTAGTTGAGTGAGGCACCAAAATTCATTTTTTTAGTTGTTTTACCTGAGAGTGAAAACTAAGTAAAAATAGGCTGCAGAAGATCTATCAGTGAGGATGAGGAAGACATGAGGGGGTGTCTGTGGGTGATGCGTGGGCATGTGGGTTGGGGTAGCTACAATCATGTGTTGTAGAAACATTTCTCAGACCTTATGAACAGGCCTACAATGACAGCACTGAATCAGCAACCCGTAGCATGGTTCTCCCCTAGGTGAGTCTACTTGAATGATACACATGCCATAATTTGAGATCTACAGCAACCCAACAAAGCAAGGCTAGTGGTGGTGTTCACAGTGGCACTGGTGAGAATGACAGCAATGATGATGGTGGTGGTGGAGGAGAACGGGGTGGCCGTTACCACTAGTTCATCTGAATCAGCACAACAAAAGCGCAAGTAGAATGCAGTACTCCTTGAGATAATACTAACATACTAAAATGCCAGCAGAATAGGCCTATTGGTCTTTCATGTCTGCTCGTTTGGTCATCCCCCACCCTTGGAACTTACCTTGTTGCCCCACTCGCCCTGTCTGGCTTCTCCCCTTCCCAGTTCCGGATATTCTCGCTACATTAGATTTTGCTTCCAGAACCCTTTCCCTGTACTTTCCCACCCCCTCTTGAACCCCTCCACTGTCTCTGCCTCCACCAGCCCCCTGGGCAGTGCATTGCATGGCTCCACCCTCTCAGTGAAGTAGCACCTCCTCCTTTCTCCCCTGAATCTCCCCCCTCCAGCTTCCACCCATGCTGTCTAGTTGCCCCCTTCTTCCTTCAAAACATCCTGACTGCTCCTCCCCTATTTACCCCCTTTATGTACCTGAAGACCTCTATCATGTCCCCCCAGTCCCTTCTCTCTTCCAATGTGTACATATTTAGCTCTTCGAGCCTCTCCTCATAGGTCCTGTCCCCCAAGCCCCAAATCATTTTGGTTGCCCTCCTCTGGACCCTCTCCTGGAGTTCAATGTCTCTCTTCAAGTGTGGCCTCCAAAACTGCATGCAGTACTTGAGGTGCGGCCTCACCAAGCAGTTATACAGAGGGAGTATCACTTCCCTCCTTCTGGAGGTAACCCCCCCCCCCCCAGTGATGCATCCCAGTATCCTGCTGGCCTTGGCCTCTGCCCGCCTACAAGTCTCTGAGTTGTTTATCTTCACATCCACCACCACCCCCAGGTCCCACTCAGCCACTGAGACTTGTGTGACATTTCTCCCCCAAGGGTGTACACTTGGCCCGGATTTCTGGCCCCCAGGTGCAGTACCTTGTATTTCCCTTCATTGAACCTCAGCAGAGATGTTTCTGACACAGATTTCAGACAGATTTGATTACATTAAATTGGGCACACAGTTCAGTATGGCACGCTAAGGGAACCCAGAAACAAAGATATGTGCATTCCCCATAGACGCATCTTCTGTATTAAGCAGAAACTGTTGCATTACATCAAATGGAGCGGCACAGACAATGTAAAAAGGCAACAAGGAATCTACCGCCTCCTACTTGCACTGCTTCTTCTCTTTGGTTGACTTTGCATGCTTACAGTGACGGGCGTAGCCCAACAACATGGAAGATGACTTGGATAGTGATAATCCAGATGCAACAAAGGGCATTTGGGAGCATTTTGACACTGATTGCCAGTGCTGCATAAACCTCTTGGAAGAAGGCAAAGACATCTTTTCAGAGTATATTATGGAGGCTTTTCTAGCAGAGCCACTGTCTAGCCAAAGTAGTGATCCCATCAAATCCTAGCAAGGCAGGAGAGACATTTGACCTGCACTGGCTAAACTAGCTTTGTATTTTCTTGGATGCCCTCCAGCATTGGATGCTTTGGAAAGATGTTTTAGCCCAAGTGGTGATATTGCCTTGCCACATCCCTTCAGGTTAGAGCTTGACAATATTGAATTCTTAGGCTTACTGAAACTCACGTTACCATGGATAGACTTCACTTATCCTTTGGATTATTCTCATGCCCAAAAAGTCACATCTACTGCTATTACCACTCCTATATCACCTGCTGGCAAGTCTTCCCAAACTCCCACTGGTACAGCAGCACCACAGTTTGGCTCACCTGTCTGAACAGCACCAGTAGTGCAAGGAATATTACACACATTTTCACCTCGACTCCTGATGAAGACTTGATGTGATCAGGTGTGATGTGCGGCTCACACTGAGTCATTATAAGTTAAATAAGACCCATCATGTCACCCAACCCATCTCATCATCAAGGGACAGCAACAGTGACACCGATACCAAATGAGTCATCAGTGATGGCTGTGCACAGATGTGCAGCTTTCATGGTCTCGTAACCTTATGCAGTCCATTGACTGCAACAAGTCTGTATTAATTGCAATTTCAATTCAAGAAAATTCTACATCCATGCATCATGAGACATTGGAATGGTAAATGTAATGCATACATTTATTGCCTTTTAATTTGTGTTTATGCTCTTTGATGCATAACATTTGGGGGTATTATACATTTTGAAAATACAGTATGTGGGGCCAGTGAGATGGTAGTAATTGGCATGTAACGAATATTCTTTGCCAAGCTCAAAGCTTCACTCTACGCTATACCAATCACTGCATTAGGAGCTAAAGTGCTATGACCGAATTGATAAAGGCAATCCAAATATTCTGGCACAAACTTAAAGCTGTATGGGAGGCAGTATAGCGCAGTGGTTTAAGGCTCTGAGCTCCAAATCTGGTGACATCCAACAGACCAGACCTGGGTTTGAATCCCACAGCTTCCACTTGCATACTGTGTGACCCTGAGCAAGTTACTTAACTTCCCTGTGCTCCCAGGTCGATCCTGTATAAAGGCTTTCAGCTTAGTGTGCTACTCCTGGTTAAACAACTGGAAAAAAAAAAGAAGACCTTGGTCCACTTCTTGCACCCTTAGTGTCTTCTCAGTCTCCTTTTCTCCAGCCTGAACATGCTAAGGGCTACCATCCACTACTCATAGCTTTTGCCCAATACCGCTGATCATTTTGGTGGCCCTGTGGTGGAACCTCTCGACAGTCTTGGTGTCCTTTTTGCATTTGGGAGACCCAAAATGCACACAGTACTCCATGTGAGGCCTGACCTGGGGCTTGCAAAGTGGCAGGGTTACTTCTCCTGCTTTACTGATCATGCCCTTTCTGATGCTCCAATGCATTCTGCTGGCTCTCTTGACAGTGACTGTGCATTGCTTGTCTTGCTTCAGACCCTTGTGACCCCCAGGTAATTTTCCTCTTTGACTGCAGCAAGAGGATCCACACACAGCATATAAGTCTGACCTATGTTTTTCTTTTTAAGTGTATATGGCTACACTGAATCTGAGGCTCCAAGAGTCACACCAGTTGCTGAGCTTGTTCAGGCCCTGATGCACTTTGCCTCCATCCTCAAGGGAATCCACTAGCCTGACTAGTTCAGTGTAATCTGGGAATCTAATCAGCTTGCTGGAGACCTCAGCTTCTAGATCATTGGTGGACAATGTTGAAGATCAGTGCCCCAACATTAATCTCTGAGGGATGCTACTGAGTACTTCTCTCCACTCAGAGCACTGCCTGTCTACCACCACTCTTTGCTTCCTGCCCTCAAACTAGTCATCAGTCCACCTTGTGTAGGTCTTGTGTGTACAGCATTGGTTTGACCCAGAAAATTGTTCTGCACCACGGTAGTTGAGGTCTTGCAGAAATCCAGAATTTTTTTTTAAATTTAGCTTTTTTGACCATGAAAGGAGGGCTAGGCACTAAGGTTCATACTAAGTTTGAAGAACAACAAGAAGGCCAAGGGCCCATATGTGGTCTTTTACATTAGTTATGATAATAGGCTAAATTATATCCTGATAAGAACTTATCAAGACTCTTTGAATTCATTTTTAGTTTTGCATATGATTAAATTAGTGGTAAGTTATACCAGGGGTTAACTGCTCTTAAAGTAAAATAAAAATTTTCTGCTGAGATGGTTGAACCGCTGTCCCTTTAATTGAAGTGGGTGTACGTGAGTGTTATGAACCGAATCCTTAAATTCCAAAACAAGTTCTACCATTAAATATGGATCCTGGATAATATCAAATAGGAAAAGCAGATCACCTCTCAGTCTTCTGGTCTCTAAAGTCATTAAGTTAAGGGTATTTAATCTAAACTCATAAGGTTCATTATAAAGACCTGCAATGTGTTTTGTAAACCTACGTTGAATATTTTCTAAATTTTTACAATCGACTTTCTGATATGGGCACCATAACTGTGAGGCATGCTCAAGATGTGGTCACACATAAGAGCTAAACAGAGGCATGAGAATATTGCTTTCCTTAGATATGATGTTATGTTTGATAGATCATATAACTCTAATTTTTTTTTTTACCAAATCCAAAATTTGACTAGAATTGTTAAAGTCATTAGTGATAATTATACCCAGGTCTTTCTTGTTTGATGTTGATGCCAGGGTTGTATTCCCTAATGTATAATTAACCATTTTATTGTTTTTCCCAAGATGCATAATCTTACATTTTGCTGAATTTTGTTTCATGCCCCATGTATATACCCATAAAAAGATTTTGTTTAGACACATCTCTTTAGCCTTGAATATAATGATTTTTAATGTTGCTGCCTGGATTAATTTTACTATTGTTTTAATTATTTATTGATTTTATTATGTTATATACCGGTGCCTTGGTTTTGGAAAAGTGCCTTTTTACAAATAATGTTTGATTTGATGTTACAAGCCCACTCCTGTGGGGCTGGAATTCCCTGGGCTACTGTGAATCTCCTTGTGATCAGGGTCAGGGATGCCCTTTTAGCATGCTCATGTTTCACAACTGAACATATGCCAGAGGATCCTGGGGTGACCTCTCTCCATGCGAGGGGGTGCAAATACAGTCTTGAGTCTGTGTTCCTAAGCGAGATCCCTCTCGGCCACTGCACAATGAATCAGACAGCTACAGGCATGTATAGGCCTTCGGGGGACACCCTATAACACTCTATATGTGTCTTTCCCCAGAAATGAAGAGACCAGTTCAAACCTCACAGAGCCCTCCTGAGACCTTTTGTGTTCCCCCTCCTTTCATCTACAGAGTCCCTAGTAGTACTTTACTTTGGTAATGTCTGGCCTTAAGCAGTCAGACAGGTGTAGTATAGTTTGAACAACTCTTTCCCAAAACAACACACACAAGAGACACTGAGAGAATTATCTGTAAAAAAGGCAAAGGCTTTACTAATTAATAAATGCAGTAAATAACTTAAAGACAAGTGATTTTAGACATTGGTTATAGGATACAGAAAATAAAATGGAAGCATGCTTTACCTTTTAGAGACGAGAAGATTACGAGGAGATTTGCTACTAATGTACAAGATCTCTAAGGACCCTGTAATGAGGACCCAATGTGGTATCCAGTTCCAAACTAAAATTAAAAAGCTGAGGTCTCACTGTAAACAAATTGTAATAACATGGGTTTGCACTACCAAACATTTCAACTTTTTTAATATACGCATAGCCAGGAGGTGGAATGTGTTACTCAACCATATTATTGAGGCATCTCCATTGACATATTTAAATCTAGATTAGATAAATATTTGCTGGGCAAAAGAAAATTCTAAAAGACCCACTAGAAAGTGGGAGACAATTAAATGGGCATGAGCCTACATTGTCTTAACACCAAGTTAAACCAAGTTATAAAAAAAAAAAAACTTAGAACATTCTAGTTTGAAAGTACTACCTCAAGTCCTTAGTTGCTGAATTTAAAGTGCAAACTGTTCTTAAAAGTGGTAACTCAAGTCTTGGTTCTTGTGGTCCAGGAGAATATCTTGAAAAATAAATTGTCTCTGCTCACTAAGCAGACAGGGTCCCAAAATGCAGTCTTTCACACAAAAGTCAAACAGGGAAAAAGGTCACAAGCAAAAGCAGAAGGGCAAAAGGCTCTGATAAGTTCTGTACCCCTTTTTTTTAAGGGTTTCCAAAAGGGTCTGTCCAGTGGATACTGGCGTGCCCAGTTGTTGGTTAGCATTCCATCTGCATGGCTACACAACCAATCAGCTTTTAATATTTTATTACAAAAAAAGAAAAACAAATGTTCATCTCTGAATAGAAGTGCAAACCATCTCTAAATAGGGCAGTCTTCGACACAGTCAACCATGAGTTCCTACTAGGACAACTAGGTACCACAGGGTTATCATCAGCATCGTTGGGCTGGTTCAGGAGCTACTTTTCAGGGCATGAACAGATGGTAAAAATTGCCAACACTGTATCAGACACTTTCCATGAGTACTGGAGTTCCCCAAGGAGCCTTCTAAGTCCATTGTCTAGCCTATTCCTAATCAACTCCCCCTTTCATGTCAGCATAGGAGACTCCTTCATGCTGACAATGCTGTTCTTTACTCCAGCCACCCGACCCCACCATTCTAAAACGACGGTTGTAGGATGACTTTAAAAATGTGGAAGACTGGTTCCATAATGCAAGGCTACTCCTAACCTACAAAAAACTAAAATAATGCTCTTTGCTTCAACCCACAAATCGTCATAAATCATCCTCAATAACCATTAGGAATAGGAATAATGAAGCACTTGAGGTAGTCCATAACTTTATATACCTTGACGTCACTCTAGACTGCTCTTTCTCCTACTCTACTCATGTTAACCTAGTTGCCAGGTTTGCAAATCCCAAGCGAGGTCAGCTCTACAGGCATCATCACTGTGTAAATGAAGCAGTCCTTAAATAAGCTGTGGCAAGTTCGGTCCTATCCGTAATTGATAATGGACTTATTATTTATAGTGCAGCCTCAGACAGTGCAATCAAACACATTGCCACTACCATGACTAAAGCCTGTAGATTAGTCCTAAGTGCACCATGCCTGACTCACACTTGTCATCAGTACTCCCAATCAGGCTGGCTAGATTTTGAGTGAATATTTCAATACCAGATTTGCCTCCTAGCCAAAAAAGCTGTCCTAGGCCTTATGCCTCCCAGCACCTGTTTCATGCTCCACCCCATAGAATCAATAAGACTGACCAGGACAACAAATAAACTACACAAGGCACCACACCGATGCACCTCGCAAGGACAGAGATCATTTGTCTATCATGCTCCCCTCCTGTTAAATTCCCTTCCTACTGAGCTACACACTGAATCATAAATTGGTCTTTTCAAACCTAAACTTTGGTAGCACCTCAAACCAAATGAAGTGCACCTGTTTTCCATGACCTTCCCTCTCCCCTCCTGTAACTCGCCTGTTAATCAAGCACTTGTACATCTTCCCAAACCTGTTACTTACCCCTCACTGCATTTGGCCATTCCCTATCCTTATTCTCCCCATAAACCCCATCATTTCCCCTGCCATACCCCTCCTGATCCTTTTCCCCTCCCACCTCTTTCCCCTTCTTACCTCTCTCCCTCCCTCTTTTAATCCTTCCCCATATCCTAGTCTGCAACCTGACAAAGGTAACTAGCCCCTGGTTATCTGCTCTAAAGCTTCTATTACCTTCCTTTTCCAGTGTTTCTACTACCCTACACAATAGCCTCATGTTTGTACCTAAGCCACCTTGCTGACTGTTTTGTCTCTTATTTACCTAATATTGTAATATCTTGGCAGAAGACACCAGAAGAAAGGACTGTTGTGTGACTGGACTTCTCTGCTGGGACTAAAGTAGAAGAACTTTTGTACTTGGATCTTTAATTTAGGGTAAAAAAAAAATAACATACAAAACACAAAAAAAAAGTGTGTGTTTGTCTGGGTTAACTGAACTGAATGGGTATCTGAACAGCTATCTAGGTGTAAATATCAGGTGATTGAAAGGACTTAACTGCTGTGAGGTTCAAATTACTGGAAGAAAGATCTAGTAAGTAGGGGGAGTGGCTTAGCTAGAAGGAAGCTACATTTAATGACTGCCTTAGAAAGATTTTGCTAATATATTGGCAGAAGACACCAGGAGAAAGGACTGCTGTGTGACTGGACTTCTCTACTGGGACTATATTGCCCTCCTTCCCTCCCCTCCACCCCCCCCCCACCAAAAGATAGTTCTATTTTTATAGGCACAGGATTTGACGGACAACAGGAACTTCCTGTTTGGGAGCAGGAAGTGAGTGATCACAGAACCACCAAAGACCCACCATCCTAGACGGGCAAGAGTA
Organism: Neoceratodus forsteri; assembly: GCA_016271365.2. Classification (NCBI taxonomy): domain Eukaryota; kingdom Metazoa; phylum Chordata; order Ceratodontiformes; family Ceratodontidae; genus Neoceratodus; species Neoceratodus forsteri. The sequence goes on along the minus strand of CM057449.1, from coordinate 226,335,589 downwards.
GCTCTCAGGCCCCCTCTAGCTGCTGGAGGTCTGCCTCTGAGCAAGTAAGTGGTCTACTGAGAAATATAGGATATTCTTGTCTCAGAACAGGACAATCAGGAGCTAAAAGGGCACACAGGCAGAAAGTAAGGAGATAGAGAAAAAAAAACAGAGGAAAGAGTAAGGATTGAAAACAGTTAAGGGGCCAGAAATAAGACATGATTGGAGTGGTGCAGTGCAGTGGCTGTGGAGCAGCAGTCTTCTGGGAGACATTCTGGAGGATGCGATGTTGTCCCATCTGCAGGCACCCCTCTGGGCTGAGGGAGGAGGTTGCTCATCTCCAGGCTGAGTTGGCCAGGATTTGTGGGACCTCCTTCCATCCAGGGACCACCAGTGCCACTGCCATTGCCTCAGAGGTTGCCAAGAAAGAGGAGTGGTTGGACCACAGTGCACTCAGGGAGGGTGAGGGTGGTGGAACAGAGGTGCATCCCTCCAGTTGTACCTCTCCACAATTCCTATGCCATTCTGGCAAAGTGTGGTTCCTCTATGGAAACACCCGCAGTGGAGACCAAGGAGGATGCTGGGAACCTCCACAAAGGAGACCCACAGGAGGGTGGCAGGGGACCCTGCAGGGGAAGGAAACAACTCCTGGTGGGGACTCCATTGTTAGGAAGGTAGAACTGGGGAGGAAGGGAGAAGGAGGTAAGGTGTCTGCCTGGTGCCATGGCTTGGAAGGACAGGAGCGAATCCTCAGGATTGCCAGAGCAGCTGCACAGGGAGGGAGCTGGATGTCATTGTCCACCTAGAGACAAATGACCTGGCTAAGAAAGGGATTAGAGAAGTGCAGGAAGAGTTTGTGGAATTGGGGAGGGGCCTTAGTCAAGTAGCACGTACGGTAACCTTCTCGGAGGTGCTGCCCATCTATGGGATAGGAGAGGCTAGGGTGTTCCGCACCATGGGATTCAATCAGTGGTTGAAAAACTGGGGTGTGGAGCTCAGGGATTTGGCTTCACTGGGGACTGGGGGTCCACCTGGAGTGATGCAAGCCTATACTGGCATGATGGGCTGCATCTGTCTGGGAAGGGAACCAGGATCCTAGGTGATAGGTTTAAATGCTTCATTGGCAAGCTTTTAAACTAGCCAAGGGGGGAGGCACTGGAAAGGAGCAGGGAAATCCTAGCCCCCCCCCAAATAATCACGGTAGTACTGTAAGTGCGGCAAACACCAACATAGAGGTGTCGATAAGGAGAAGGGCAGGGGAAATGGAGAAAGTGACAAAGTCAAGAAGGACAGGGATGGGGCAAAAGGGAGTAAGGCCATCAGGAAATGGAGGGTAATGAGTACTAATGTCCGTAGTCTGGGCAACAAGCTCCCTGAGCTGGTGGCCTTGATGGAAGAGGGATGCCTGGATATTGTAGCAGTCACAGAAACATGGTACACAGAGAACCATGACTGGGATGTTAACATACCAGGGTACATAACCTACAGGAGAGACAGGCAGGGGAGAAGGGGGGGGAGTAGCTCTCTATGTAAAGGAAGGGATAAAAGCAACTAAACAATGGAGTAAACAGGGAGGAGAGGAGGCACTGTGGGTCACCTTGGAGACTGGAAAGGGCACCACAATCCGCACAGGGGTTGTGTACAGACCCCCATGTCAGTGGGAGGGAATGGACAAGGATATGATAGAAGGCATTCTTAGAATGGCAGAGAAAGTGGAGATACTGTTGATGGGAGACCTGGATATGCCAGATGTTAACTGGAGCACATTTGCTGCAGCCACATTCAAGAGCAGGGCCATTCTTGATGCCCTACAGGTGGCAGGCATTAGACAGCTAGTTTCGGAACCCACTCGTGAGGGAGCAATCTTAGACCTCGTACTCTTAAATGGGAACAGTGAGAGGATCTCAGATCTAGAAGTGGGTTGCCATCTGGGGACAAGTGACCATCAAACAGTGTGGTTCACGTTAAACTTAGCTACAGAGTCAAGCCATACAAAAGTGAGGGTACTGGACTTTAGGAGGGCTGACTTTGGCAAGATGGGAGAATGCCTCAGAAAAGCACTAGCAAACAGGCTAGAAGGAGGTGTGGAGCAACAATGGGAAACCATTCAAACTGCCATCACAAAGGCAACAAGCCTTTGTGTGAAGCAAATAAACAAATCAAAATAAAAGAAAAAGCCACTACAGTTCTCAAAAGAGGTGGCTGTGAAAGTCAGGAAGAAAAAGATAGCATTCCAGAAGTATAAGGAAACACAGAAGGAGCAGGACAGAGACCTGTACCAGTTAAGCAGAAGGAAGCAGGAGAGAAGTCAGAATAGCAAAGGCCCAAACTGAGGAAAGATAGCCAACTCCAGTTAAGAAGGGGATAAAACCTTTATAGGTACATCAACAAGCGTGAAAGACAAAGGGAGGGATAGTGAGGCTGAATAGAATGAGCGTGTGGGTGGGCAGAGAGGGACAGTGAAAAAGCAGGGATACTGAGCGAATATTTCTGCTCAGTATTCACGAAAGAGAGGGAAGTGCCTAATTCAATTAACAGAAGCAGTCTTGATGGGGGGTCGATCCCAGTCCTTTCACAGAAGAGAGGGTTCTGCAAGAACTCCTAAAACTGAAGGTGGACAAAGCAATGGGTCCTGATGGAATTCACCCCAGAATTCTAAAAGAATTAAGGGAGGAACTAGTGAAACCACTGGCTACTCTTTTTAATAAATCATGGGAGGATGGGGTGGTACCCGAGGACTGGAGGAAGGCGGTGGTGATTTCCCTTCACAAAAGTGGGACCAAGACAGAGGCAGGAAACTACAGACCTGTCAGTCTGACCTCTGTGGTAGGGAAAGTGATGGTCACTTCTGAAGGAAAGAATAGTTGAGTACCTAGAGGTCAGTGGAGCACAGGACCCAAGGCAGCATGGATTCACAGCGGGAAGGTCATGTCTGACGAATCTAATAGATTTCTTTGACTGGGTGACCAAAGTAGAAGACCAGAGAGGGACTGTGGACATGGCCTAACTAGACTTTAGCAAGGCATTTGACACAGTCCCACACAAAAGATTAATAGTCAAATTAACCAGCCTGGGAGTGGGTCCCAGGGTGGTAGCCTGGGTAAAACATTGGCTGCATAACAGGACACAGAAGGTAATTGTAAATGGAGTCCACTCTGAAGAAAGAGGGGTTACTAGTGGGGTACTGCAGGGTTCAGTCCTTTTTAATGTCTTCATCAGTGACATTGCAGAAGGACTGGAAGGAAAAGTATGCCTTTGCAGATGACACAAAGATCTGCAACAGGGTTGATACACAAGGAGGCGTGGAAAGGATGAAAAGGGACTTGGCAAGGTTGGAGGTGGTCGAAGTATGGCAGCTAGGATTCAATGCAAAGAAGTGCAAAATAATGCACCTGGGAAACAAGAACCCAGGGGAAGAATACATAATGGGTGGGAGGTAGTAACAACAACAAAAAAGGAAAGGGACCTGGGGGTAATCATATCAGATGACCTTAAGGTTAGCAAGCAATGTGAGAAAGCAGTAGGGAGGGCTGGGGGTATACTGGGATGTATAGGGAGAGGCATCAGCAGCAGAAAACAGGAAGTTGTTATCCCTCTGTACAGACAGTTGGTGAGACCCCATCTGAAGTACTGTGTCCAGTTCTGGAGACCCCATCCCGCAAGGACATAGACAGGATAGAGGCAGTCCAGAGGAGGGCAACTAAAATGGTGCAGGGTCTGCAAGAGAAGCCATATGAGGAGAGACTAAAGGAGCTTAATATGTATACCCTTGAGGAAAGAAGGAGAGGGGACATGATAGAAACTTTTAAGTACCTCAGTGGAATCAACAAAGTCCAAGAGGGTAGCATCTTTCAGAAAAAGAGATTTGCAAGAACAAGGGGACACAATTTAAAGATAGAAGGAGGGCGGTTCAGGGGCAATGTGAGGAAGTATTATTTCACAGAGAGGGTAGTGGATGCATAGAACAGCCTTTCCTGAGGAGGTTGTGGGGTCTAAAACTGTGGGAGAATTCAAGAATGCATGGGGCAGACATAAGGCAATTCTTGTGGGGGTAGGAAGAAATAGGCTGTTGGTTAACTAGAATCTATGGCCTATTATGTAGGTAAGGAAATGGGCAGACTAGATGGGCCAAGTGGTCCTTATCTGCTGTCAAAGTCTATGTTTCTATGTTTCTATGTTGTACTGTATTGTAATCTTCTAATGTTGTAAAAGTTGTACTGCCTGTAACCTGTCTTTCTGTGATTGTAAATTTGCTCTGTTTGATGTGGAACCTTTGTAAATGAGTGTCAGCTCAAAAGTTGTAATCTGAGACTTCAATCAATAAAATAAATAAAAAAAACTGAATTTTAGGAGAAGATCCAGCCTCCCTTCTCTTGAAATGGCTGGAATCGCTAAAGGCAGTACAGCAATTTAGCTAAATGATAGTCCATTCAGCTGTAATGAAATTAACTCAGAGAAGTCCTCTCAAGACAAAGATCCCCACACATCCGAGCTCCTCTAGATGCTGGAGGCTATTCAGACAAAAATGGATTACTGGCCTTCCAGCCTTGCTTAATTATCCCCTTTTGTTTCCTTTTAAATGGTCTAATCAAGCTCTAGTTCCTGGCTAGATGCTAATAGTTTATCTTCCCAGAAAAAGTAGATTACATCATTTTAGGGTTCATGGTTTTTCTTTGCACCCATGATCCCTTGCAAGTTACACTGGGCCACCATGGGCATCTCTGATGCATTTCTTGCATACAACAACATGAAATATGATAAGAACACTAAGATATGGCCTTATCTCTCCACTCTACATACATATATATATATCAATATAATATGTTAAAAATGTCCAGGCTTTATAAATGCAGTGAACCATTTTATTTTTTATATATCAATATGAACCAACTAATGTTCTTTATTGATACAGTATATGGCAACTATAGTGATATATTAACACTACATACAGTATACAATACATGTATAGGGCCTACGGGCAGACTGGATGGGCCTAGCAATCCTTATTTGCCGTCAATGCTATGTTTCTATGTTTCACTTTATCTACTTAGCTGATTGTAAGATGTCATTTAAAAGAAATGAAGTCTGTAGTCTTAACTGTTCCAAAGTTATCACAGTTTAAAGAAAATATATTTTGAATGGTCTAAAGCCGGAACTGTTAGAGTGAGAAATGTAATTATTTTTTTAAATAAAGCTTGGAGTCTGGCCATTAAGAAATGGTGTCATTATTATATTATTAAATATCTTGAATTCAGAAGGTTAAAAGACCAGAGGCAGCATGTTAGCTTGACCTCAGTGGTAGGGAAAATGATGGAATCACTTCTGAAAGAAAGAATTGCTGAGTACCTAGAGGCCAGCAGGGCACAGGACCCAAGGCAGCATGGATTCACAGTGGGAAGGTCACGTCAGATGAATCTAATAGATTTCTTTGACTAGATGACCAAAGTAGAAGACCCGGGAGGGGCTGTGGACATGGCCTACCTATACTTTAGCAAGGCATTTGACACAGTCCCACACAAAAGATTAATAAACGATTTAGCTAGTCTGGAAGTGGCTCCCAGGGTGGTAGCCTGGGTAAAAAATTAGCTGGGCAACAGAACACAGAGGGTAATAGTAAACAGAGTCCACTCTGAAGAAAGAGGGTGTTCCTAGCAGGGTACCGCGGGGTTCAGTATTGGGTCCAGTTCTCTATAGTGTCTTTATAAGTAACATTGCAGAGGGACTGGAAGGAAAAGCATGCATCTTTGCAGATGGCACAAAGATCTGCAACAGGACTATACCTGTGACTCATGGTACTAAGATGGTGCGGCATTTAGATCAAGAAGAGATCAAGATGGTGGCCACACTAGGCTGCTGTCTGTTTGGGCTGTAATGCCTGAGCCTGAAAACTGAGGGGAAAACACTGTTTGGGGTTTCTCTCTGCTAGCATTTGTGATTGTAGCTGGATAGCAACCAAATGCGGGAAAGAGGTATGATATTTGGCCTCGTTAAGGAATTTTAGCTAGGATTGGAGTGGGGTAATTAGTATAGGCAGGGCTTGTATAGTGAGGCAGACTAGATGATTTTAGGTTTTTAATTTTAGTTAGTGAAATAGCAATGAGTAAAAGTGTGCTACAGTTTCTGTTTTTGCTGATGGCTTTACTGTTCGGAAGGAAAGTATCGGAGTATTGAGCCTTGGTTACTCACCCACAGCAGAAGAAGAGGAGTGGGTATTGCCAGCTGCCATTGGAGGACCAGATCATCAACTGAGTGGATTTTTGATGACTGGCATGTAGGATTTCTAGTGGACCCCCTGATCCTGCATTGGCAGAGCTGTTTACTTCTGCTGGTGGCCACTTCGAGGACTTAGGGAACCTGCGGTGCTGGGCGGTGGTTGAGCGGCAAGGGAACTGGCGAGGCAGGAGGTGGGAGCTCCACTGCATCTTGAAAGAATATTGCTTGTCTCTTGCTGCTCGAGAGTAATGGGTGTTGCAGATCCTGGGCTTGAGTGAGGTGCCCCCACCTTCTTTGCATGCCATCTTGATTGGAGGTTCGAGTGGTTTTGGGACCTTTTTCTGGCTGGCAGTGGATCATTTTGATTAATGCTTTTGGTTGTACTGGGCAGAAGGAAGAACCCAGTCGGGGGTGGAAGACTCTGGGAGAACTTCATCTGTTAACTTTCCTGCTCATGGGGTGAGTGACTATTTTTAAAAAAGCTTGATATTTGAAGCTGCTCTAGTGAGAGGAGAGTGGTTTCGAGAGATACTATGAGGGGCTCCTTGGGACAGAACTTGTTTTTTATCATAGGTGCATATTATTCAGACCTGGGAACTTTGGTGGTGAGAGCACCATTGCTCCCCATTGCTCTAAAGCTGCTGCAAGCCTGTGGGCTGGATTCTAGGATTGGACAGTTCTGCTTTCTTTTGTTGGTGTCATTGAGACACAGGTCAGGAAGCATAGGGAAAACCCAGGAGCAGTTGTAAAATTCCATAAAACTGTTTATTTGTAGTTGCAGTAACATAAAAAAAATAAACCTGTTCAGAAGAACTATGTACAGAAGAATAAAAATTAAATCTTCCTTCAGTCTGTGTCCCTTTTTCCTTGTAGAATCTTTCCTAGCAGCCCAGTTTAGCTGTTTTATGTCTTTTCAACTCCATCCTTTGCAAACATCCTGTTTCTTCCACAGTGTTCTGTTCTCGTATATTTCAGGAGCTACTAACAGTTTGCTTCCTGAGATCCCTTTTGGCAAAAGTCTCAATATTTGCACTCAAGTAACTTTTAGATTTTTAAATTCATGACAAAATATAAATAGTACACATTTCAACAGTAGTACTAAATATTCTGTAAACAATAGGGATCCCAATATTAGTTACATTTCCATACACTGATTTGCACTTAATTTTACATTAGCCGATACAGATATGCGCATGAGAACAGACAGCAAGAGAAAACAGAGACAGAGAAAGGCAAAGAACTGCGAGACTATTCGGGTTGATCAAGTCTGAGGTCTCACAGCAAAATTTGGTTGTGCAACCAGACAGAGAAGAGAGAAAAAGAAAGAATACAGATCCTTGCATTTATACACTTTCTCCATAACAAATGGGACAGGGTTCTGTTCTACCCTGTCACATATACCCCCCCTCCTTAAGATGGAACCTGTTTTAGTAAACGTTTCCAAAACTTCCTATACTCTATTTTCAGAAATTAAGCACATTTGTATCCAATTTTTTAACAGTACAGCAAAAAGTACAGTTCAAACCCATACATTAGTTGGTTTTTTTTCAGCCATCAGAACTCTCAATTCCTGACCCTTATCTTGACAGAAAATCAGCATTGCTATTCTATTTACCAGACTTGTGAATCACAGAGAATTTAAATGGCTGTAGTGCCAGGTACCACCTTGTGATTCTGGAATTTTTATCTTTCATCTAGTTAAGCCAACAGAGAGGATTGTGATCAGTTACAAGAGCAAAATCAGTTCCTTGTAAATAAAATTTGAGGGACTCCATGGACCACTTTACTGCTAAACACTCCTTTTCGATAGTAGAGTACTTTTTCTCTCTGTCATGCAATTTCCTACTTATGTACAGAACAGGATGTTCTGTCCCATCTACATTTTGACTCAGGACAGCACCTAGGCCCACCCTGGATACATCTGTTTGTATCAGAAATGGTTTCTCAAAGTCTGGGCTTTTTAAAATGGGTGCTGAACATACTGCAGCCTTTGTGGCTTGAAAATCATCATCTCACTCTGGGGTCCATTTCATATTGTTTGGGTACTGTTTCTTTGTGAGTTCAGTGAGAGGAGTAGCCAACTCAGCAAAGTTGGAAACAAGTCTCCGATAATAACCAGCCAGCAAGAGGGCAACTAAAATAGTGCAGGTTCTGCACCAGAAGACATACGAAGAGAGATTAAAGAAACTTAATATGTATACACTCGAGGAAAGGAGGGAGGAGGGGACATGATAGAAATTTTCAAGTACATCAAGGGAATGAACAGAGTCCAAGATGGCAGCATCTTTCAGAAAAAGAGATGTGTAAGAACAAGGGGGCACAATCTGAAGATAAAGGGGGGATGGCTCAAAGGTAATGAGAGGAAATTTTGTCACGGAGAGGGTTGTGAATACATGGAACAGCCTTCCTGAGGAGGTAGTGGACTCAAAAACAGTGGAGAAATTCAATAATGCATGGGACAGACATAAGGCAATTCAAGTGGGGGGTAGGAGGAAGTAGGTTGTTGGTTAACTAGAATCTGCAGCCTATTCATTAGGTAGGGAAATGAGCAGACTAGGTGGGCCAAGTGGTCCTTATCTGCCTTCAAATTCTATTTTTCTGTGTTTCAGCCTACAGAAAAACTGACATGTTTCTTTGTTTTAGGTACAGAACTGTTAACTACAGCTTCTATTTTAGAAATCTCTGGCTTAATTTCTCCATTTCCCAACACATAGCCCAAATATCTGGTTTCCTGCATGCCCAATGCACATTTAGTAGGATTAATAGTCAGACCTGCATTTTTGATAGCTTGGATAACTTAGAAACATAGACTTTGATGGCAGATAAGGACCACTTGGCCCACCCAGTCTGCCCATTTCCCTACCTATTAGATAAGCTGCAGATTCTAGTTAACCAACAGCCTACTTCCTGCAGCCCCCCACTATAATTGCCTTATGTCTGTCCCATGCATGTTTGAAATCCCCCACTGTTTTAGACCCCACAACCTCTCCAGGAAGGCAGTTCCATCGTCCACCACTCTTTCCGAAAGAATCTCACATTACCCCCTGAGTCATCCCCTGTAACTTTAAATTGTGCCCTTGTTCTTACACATCTCTTTTTCTGAAAGATGCTACCCTCCTGGACTTTGTTGATTCCCTTGAGGTACTTAAAAGTTTCTATCATGTCCCCCCGTTCCTCCTTTCATCAAGGGTATACATATTAAGCTCTCTCAGTCTCTCTTCATATGGTTTCTGATGTAGACCCTGCACCATTTTAGTTGCCCTCTCCGGACTGCTTCCATCCTGTCTATGTTCTTGCGTAGATGAGGTGTCCAAAACTGCACGCAGTACTCCAGATGGGGTCTCACCAACTGTCTGCACAGAGGGATAACCACTTCCCTTTTTCTACTTGTGATGCCCCTCCCTATGCATCCCAGTATCCCCCTGGCTGTCCTTACTGACTTCTCACATTGCTTACCCACCTTTAGGTCATCTGATATGACTACACCCAGATCCCTTTCCATTATTGTTGTCATTGGTGCCTCCCCTGCTATTGTGTACTCTTCTCCTGGATTTTTATTTCCAAGGTGCATTACTTTGCACTTCTTTGCATTGAATCTAAGTTGCCATATGTCTGACCATTCCTCCAACCTTGCCAAGTCCCTTCTCATCCTTTCTACCCCAACTTGTGTATCAACTCTGTTACAGATCTTTGTGTCATCCACAAAGAGGCATACCTTTCCTTCCAGACCCTCCACAATGTCACCTATAAAGACGTTGAAGAGGACTGGACCCAGTACTGATCCCTGAGGTACTTCACTTGTATCCCCCCCCTTTCTTCAGAATGTGTTCCATTCACTATTACCTTCTGTGTCCTATTGTGCAGCCAGTTTGCTATCCAGGCTACCACCCTGGGACCCACTCCCAGGCTGGCTAACTTGATTATTAATCTTTTGTGCAGGACTGTGTCAAATGCCTTGCTAAAGTCCAGATAGGCTATATCCACAGCCCCTCCCTGGTCTATTACTTTGGTCACCCAGTCAAAGAAATCGATTAGATTCATCTGACATGACCTTCCTGCTGTGAATCCATGCTGCTTTGGGTCCTGTGCTCCGCTGGCCTCTAGGTACTCAACAATTCTTTCTTTCAGAAGTGATTCCATCATTTTCCCCAACACTGAGGTCAAACTTACAGGTCTGTAGTTTCCTGCTTCTGCCTTGCTCCCACTTTTGTGAAGGGAATCATATCTGCCCTCCTCAGTCCTCAGGTACCACCCCATCTTCCCATGATTTGTTAAAAAGTGTGATTAGTGGTGTCACTAGGTCCTCCCTTAGCTCTTTTAGGATTCTAGGGTGAATCCCGTCAGGCCCCATTGCTTTGTACACCTTGAGTTTTAGGAGTTCTTTCTCTACTCTTTCTTCTGTAAATGGATGGTGTCAACCCCACTATCCAGAGCGCTTCTACTGTTTGGTTTAGGTAACTCCTCCTCTTCTTCTTTTGTGAGTACTGAGCAAAAGTATTCATTCAGTATCTCTGCCTTTTCACGGTCTCCCTCTGCCCACCTCCCCTCTCCTTTATTAATCTTCACTATCCCTCCCTTAACCTTTCTGTGCTCCCTAATGTACCTATAAAAGGTTTTATCCCCCTTCTTAACTGAGTTGGCTATCTTTTCCTCGGTTTGGGCCTTTGCTTTTCTGACTGTCTTCCCACTTCTTTCTGCTTTAATTGATACAGTTCCTGTGTCTCAGTCTGTGATTCCTTATACTTTTTGAATGCAGCCTTTTTCTCCTTAACCTTCCCTGACACCTCTTTTGAGAGCCATAGTGTTTTTTTACTCCGCTTTGTTTTCTTTATTTGTTTCACACAAAAGGCTTGTTGCCTCCATGATGGCAGTTTTGATTTTTCTCCATTGTTCTTCCACCCCTCCTTTCTGGCCATTTGCTAATGCATTCCTTAGGTTTTCACCCATTATGCCAAAGTCAGCCCTTCTAAAGTCCAGTATCCTTGTCTTTGTATGGCTTGTCTCCATGGTTGTGTTTATTGTGAAGCACACTGTGCAGTGGTCGCTTGTTTCCAGATGTCTACTGACTTCTTAGTTTGTGATTCTCTCGCCATTTGAGAGTACGAGGTCTAATATTGCTCCCTCCTGAGTCGGTTCCACCACTAGCTGTCTAAGGCATGCTCCCTGTAGGGCATCGAGAATGACCCTGCTCTTGGATGTGGCTGCAGTCCATGTCACCCAGTTAACATCTGGCATGTTCAGGTCCCCCATCAATGGTATCTCCCCTTTTTCAGCCATTTTGAGAATGCCCTCTATCATTTTCTTGTCCATTTCCTTCCCTTGAGATGGAGGTCTGTATACAACCCCTGTGCGGATTGTGATGCCATTCCCTGTCTCTAACGTGACCCAGAGTTCCTCTTGTCCTCCCCCTTTACTTTTTAGTTCTGTAGCTTTGATCCCTTCCCTTATGTAGAGAGCTACTCCACCTCCTCTTTCACCCTCCCTGTCCCTTCTGTAGATTGTGTACCCTGGTATGTTGACATCCCAGTCATGGTTCTCTGTGTACCATGTTTCTGTGACTGCCACAATATCCAAGTGTTCCTCTTCCACCAGGGCTACTAGCTCTGGAAGCTTGTTTCCCAGACTACGGGCATTGGTACTCATGGTGTTCTAAAGGTAATCATATCTGATTATCTGAAGATGGTCAGCAGTTTGACAAGGCAGTTGGTAGGGCTAGTGAGATGTTGGGGTGCAATAAGGAGGGATATTGCCAGCAGAAAGAGGGAAGTAGTGTTGCCTCTGTACAGATTGCTTGTAAGATGCCACCTAGAGTACTATGTCCAGTTCTAGAGACTACATCTCTGGAAGGTCATAGTGTGCAGGCAGTCCAAATGAGGGCAACTAAAATGGTACAAGGTCTGCATGAGAGCTGTATGAGTAGAGCTAAAGGACCTTAATCTGTACACTCTAAAAGGGAGGAGCAGAGATATGACAGAGACCTTTAAATACCTCACAGGGGTAAATAAGAAATAGGAGGGCAATATTTTTCAGAGAACAAGGTGCTCAAGAACAAGGGACATGATATGAAGCTGCAATGGGGTAAATTTTAGAGAGAAGTGAGGAATTACTTCTTCACAGGAAGAGTGGTGGGTCCTGCAACAGCCTTCCAGCAGAGGTGGTGGTGATGAAAACAGTGGTGGGTTTCAAGAATGCACGGGATAGGTATAAGGGAATCTTAATGGAAAGGAGGGGGGAGGAAGAAAGAGCAGGAGATCAAGTAGGGTTTGTGGTGATGCTGTTGGTAGGGAAAAATGGGCAGACTGGGTGGGCCGAGCTGTCCATATCTGCTATCAAATTCAGTGTTTCTATTATGTGACAGTATTATGTTATCGATACTGAAATAGTTTTCTCTAGCTATTATACTGATATACATTTATATCACAAGAGAAGGTTTTTCTTTTGTAAAATAAATGTTATTGCTATATTTTCTCCATAACGATAAAGTAAATTGATATACATTTTTAATATTGATATGGAAAATGTCATGATGGTTTAAAAAAATAAAACTAAAAAAAATAAATGTTTGCACTTTTTCTGAACTTTGGTATTAGTTCCCATAATTTAATCGGTATCTATAAACTTTCAGCTTATACCTTAAATCCCGTGGCTAGCATTTTCACTCCTCCACCCCCGACCCAGTAGTACCAATTATTTCTCACTTTCATAACAAACCAGAGGTGTGCTGACTTCTTAAAAAATGAGCGGAAATCTATTTAGATTTTTTTGTACGGTGTGCTAACATTTCTGCCTCTTTAGGATTCCAGAAGTCTTTTTGACATATTCTTGCTGATAAGCAATGTGATGTGACCTTTGTGGTTATATGAGGCTTCTTATTTCTCAATATTTTTGTCCATGTCTTAGTTTCTAATAAGGTTTGATAAATTCTAAAAACTGTGATCAGGGGCTTTTTCCAGGTTTTGCTGAAGTTCTGTTATGGCTTAATTTCATCATAGGCATGAAACTGTTCCTTTTTAAGTTGGCTTGTGCATGTGCAAGCAACATCTTGCAATAGTGGCACTTTCAGAGGTGTGTCAGTGTTGTGGCCAATGCAGGGGATGGTTTAATGGGTATGTCCCTCACCCTCCAGTCAGTAAGCATGCTGGCAATGACAGCAGTTTCAAAGAAAGCCACAGAGTTGAAAGAAATCTGCTGCTTCGATGAGGAGCAGTTTCCTCATTGGAGCGTCAGATGACAAGGCACTGTTACGTGCCTCTCCTGGTGAAACATTCCCATAAATATGGCAGCTCCTGCTGCCCGTCACATAATCTCCACAAAGCCGACATTGGGGATGCCTAGTCCTCATGTCAACATGTCTCCCCCCCCCCCAAGTTCAATTTGTTTGCTGATGGGGTGCCCAATCCCCTCCGGGATCATGTCCCCCACCCCCACACACACATTTTCTTTGCTGATGGGGTACCCAATCCCCATCAGCATCATGTCCCCCATCAAACCTGTGGCACACTGGGAGCCCACCCAGTGTGCCCCAAATCATTTTTTTTTACCTGCAAATAAAAAAAACCTTCCCCTGAAGTCTGTTTTATTTTTCACCTGTAAAACAAAAATGGTCCCTTATTGTCCTGTGGTGCCACCTCCCCAACTCGCACACACCCTCTGCGCACCCTACCTCCCCGCACCCTACTCACTCCATACTTACTTCTGGATGGTTGGCACTGCAATCTTCTGTGTAGTGGGTACACATCTGAAGTCTTCAAAAGCCGTCCAGGAACTAAAACAAATGTGGTAAGCTTTATAATAGCAGGCAAGGGGGGAAGGAGTTCAACTCAGCTGCATATCTAAGCCTTTTTTGGGAATTTTGGGCCAGATTTTCAAAATGAGGTTCTTGAAACCCTACCTCATGAACACATGCACTGTCATCTCATTACTCAGTCCCAAAAGGTGATTTCATGTTCACTGTATGCCACTGTTCATGAGGTGGGGCACAAAAATTCCATGTTGCAAATTTGGTGAAAATTTTCCAAAAAATGACTGTGTTACGAACATGCATTGCGCAGTTTCCATGCACGCTCGTAGTTTCGACAATTTTTTATATTTTCACTCCAGATTTTCAACAATGCCTTTTTTCCACACCTTCTTATGAACAGTACAGCTGTCATTTTTCACATCCTGGCCAAAATGTGTTTTCGCACCTGTGGCACACAATGACGTGATCGCTGTGGGACATCAACTTTGGGACAGATTAACAAAATCACAATGCCATGTTCATGAGGGGAGGTCCCAAAATGCCTATGTTGAAAATGTGGTTAAAAAAATTCCAAAAATATTTACGTTACGGGCGTGCGTTGCACAGTTTCTACACACGCTCGTGACTTCAGTTTTTCATATTTTCACTCCAGATTTTCAACATTGCCATTTTTCTACACCTTGTCATGAACAGTACAGTTGTCATTTTTCACATCCTGCCCGAAATGTTTTCACACCTGTGATGCCAAACGGCACGGTCACTGTGCAAAATCACCTTTCGGCTAATGAACTGATGGTGCCACCGTTCATGAGGTGGGATTACAAAAATACCATGTTGAAAATTTGGAGTGAGAATACCATCAAATGCCTGGGGCATTAGAGTTTCCAACTGTAACACCCCACCCTGTAGAGACTGACAGGTGTCAGGGGTGTGACTTGGAATGTTGGCTGTAATGCTCATGCCTTTCCACCCCATGCCCACCCTGAAGCCAGTGACAGGCATTGAGGTGTGCCTCGGAGTCTTCAGCCCCAAATTTCATCCCATTCTCCTATACTGCATCCATCTCAGTGTATGTCCTTATGGAATGTGGTGATCATAAGGTCTGAAGACCCCAAGGCACACCAAGACACTTGTCAGTGTCTGCAGGGTAGGGTGAGATGAAATGGAGTAAGCGCTATGGTTGATGACCCAAAGGCACACCCCAATGCCTGTCAGTCTCTGCAGGGTAAGGGTGGAGTTGGCGTCAGTTCATTACTTCACTGCCATTCCTATTATGTATCTCTCTAACTCCTGTACTACCAATGCCAATGCCAGGAAGACAACATTCGGCATTGACAAATGCTTGTTCTGTTTTGATCTCTATGGGATATGTCACCTACAGTATATATATATTCTTTCTTGATTCATGCAAGTGGGAAGAATTTCAATCAGTATATAAATGTGTTTTTATCCTAATGTAAACTAATATTTATAGCAGTGGGACTTATAATTATTGTTATGATCTTTTTAAGTGTTGATATATTTTTCTATCCTTCTTTGTAAACTGCATTTGAATGACCAATAGTCAAGCAATAAACCATTTACTAACCTAGCCTGCCAGCAGTGCAGCAGCAATGAACAGTCTGGCTCCTCCCACTGCACAGGGCCCCCTGAAGAGTGCATGTGCAGCAACAAATTCCAAATAATCCCCTGGCACCTTAGCAGGCATAAAAATCCAGAAACCCATGGGAATCTCAGGGGTTACGCTACTCTCCTGTCACAGTGTAAACAAAATGTGACAACATTGTGGTGCACTCTGGGTAAGGTAATTCACCATTAGCACTTCTCCATTGGTTGCAAACGAATACAAAAACTACATTTCCCAGCAGCACTGGAGCAGCATTCCTAAACTTCCTGTTATGCAGTGCTGTAAATCCCTATGCCATCCTTTTCATTGCATTACAACTGCACAGAGATAACCAAAACTACCCCATGTGCTAAACTGCCTTAGAAACTAAAATGTGTGTAAGGGTAGATGTGTGTGTTTGTGTGTGTGTGTTGGGGGGCAGGCTATCCCATCTTGCATTTCATTTTTATACTGGAACTATAGTTAAAGTTATGGTGCACCAAATAGGAGGTGGATCAGTGCTCACTGGGCTCACATTGCTATTTGACTCCCATTTGTTGCTGCTTGCTGAAATGCCCTGTTTAGGGAACCTATACCCCAAAAAGTTATATTTATCTTTGAATTTATGTTCCTTGGCCCCTGTTAAAAATGGTGCTAATCTTTGACCACACAGTATCCTGCCAGTTCATGTATATCCTAGTAGAAAGCTATAATGAACATGTATGAGCAGGCTGAATGTTGTGGAGCCAAAGGTCAGCATCACCTTCAAGGCATGTAACAGTTATGCAGATGTAAAGTTAAGTTTAACTTTATTTTCTATGGCGCCAAGCCTTTTCTGTTTGATTTCACTGAATTCTTGGAATTTTATTGCTATCTGTATTTAATTGTGTTTTTACTGTATCCCATTTTATCTTTTTATTGTTAAAGTGCCTTGATATTTTGAAAGGTGCTGTACAAATAAAGTTATTATTATTGCTATTTAAAAGTTTCACCAGGAAGGGTACACTGAGCAGAACTGTTTGCTGCCAGGTGTGTCCTGGGGGAGGGGGAATGGAATTACAGCACATTTACAGCAATGAAGTAGATAATAAATATTACAATATGTACAACAAAAGAAAAGAAAATAGACAAAGATTTGGCACATAACAGGCAAAGATTCAACTGAAGTGCAATTTGTAATGCTGCTAAATATCATCAAAGGGGAAAAGGTGGGTAGGATTACAGGCAGTTGCAGGTAGAGGAGATGAAGTTGCGTAGGGGAGAGGAAAGGGCAGAAAGGGAGCTGACATTTATAATATATTAAAGTTTCTAAAAAAACTCATGTTGTTATGAATGGGACTGAAACACATGTTCCTAACAAGTCACAATCTGTATATTCATTTTATTTATTTATTGAAATGTTTCACCAGGAAAAGCATACTAAAGAACAAGTTGCTCATCTCACACAATGTCCGCGGGGGCATACAGAAAGGAATATAGACATGTAAGCAAACAATCAGTGACAGTAACAGCAATGAAACTTAGACAATTACAGGTATTCAAAGGCTATTACAGGGGAACATAGTACAGTACAGCATAGCAAACATTGACAATTACAGCAATGAAACTAGAACAGCCATTTATAGGTATACATAGTTTATTTACAGCAAGTGCAATTTAACAGTACAAATGGAGGCTGGATGCAAGTAGTCTATGCTACATTTATAACAGTAACATAAGAGCCCAAGTAACTGAAGGATAAAACCACAACAACTGAGTTAAGAAAAGAAGATAGGGCAGAAGGATGGGTGAGGCAGCCAGAGAGCCAGTATTCATGGTGGCACTAGCAAGACCAGTTGATAGATAGATAGTTTTGTAGGGTGGCAATTAGGGATGATGTGGAGGATAAGTGACGAATTTTGGGGAGTTCCACAGCTTACGGAGGTGGTGGGATAAGCCATTTTTTTCTGCTTTAATATTACAGCGAGGGATTGCAAGGCTCCATCTTTACTACAACTACACTGTTAACTCTTCTTATAACATGGCTATGGACAATGGGAGGTCATGATTTGTTGAAACAGCTTACTTGACCATGGATTAATTCTCAAGTAATCCATGCTTTGAAGCATTAATCCATGGTTGGCATTCAGCATGAGTGCTGTGTCCTGGGGGCAGGAGTATCAGGACAGTGGTTCAGGGTGTCATTTGACATTTTTGCCAGGAGGTACAGCTATTGGGAGGTGGAATCAGTCAGGAAACTATTGGTGTGACAGTGGTAGGCTGCAGGGTGATCATCAACCTCTGCAAAGGCCAGCTGTTCTGCATCCATCTTGCCAGCCTCACCACTGTGTTTGCAGTCAGAGCACAGGTGTTCAGGCTAGTAGAATAGGGAAGGACACACAGAGAGTCATGGAGAAATATTGAGATCACACTGGAGAATTTAGTGGGCGAGGGATGGACCCACCAGACAGTCTGTGACTGGTTACTGCCCAAGAATCCCATTCTCTGTGAGTGCCATGGTCCATAGCTCCTGGGGGCAGGAGTATCAGGACTGTGATTCATGACAGCATTGGAGTGATGGACCCCTCAGACAGTGTGAAAGTCTGTAAAGGTGTTGATCGTACTGGGGAAATGAGTGGCTGCGAGGGCTAGACTCGTCAGACAGTGCGTGACTAGTTACTTCCTGCGAGTCACATTCTTCATGAGTCCCATTTTCTGTAGCCATGCGATAAATTAATTAACCCACTCCATAGCATGGGTTAACTGGGAAATTAATCTATGCCTGGGTGGATGAAAACACTCGGCCTGCAGCCTTGTGCCCCCCTCCCCAGTTATGGATCTGTTCTCCAGTAACCCATGCTCTGTCATGGGTTAATCCTTACTTCATGAGAGAGGGATTTTGGCATTCTTTTAATACAAATGTGTCTGAAATTTCTAATGGTCACATACAGAAATACCATAGGTATGTGGGATGGCTACAGTACATGAAATTTAAATAAAATTCAAAACTGCTTTTTGCATCTGTTTATGAATTGAGAGTAAGTTCAGATTAATTGGCCAGGTGAGAGTGGGTGAAGATAAAGACCAACAGGCCTGGTGAAAAATGGGTAAACATCTGTCTGAGAAAGAGCTGAATATCCGCTGACCTAGTGTGATGGAAAATCTGCTTGGTGGGACGGGTGATTATCTATTTGTCCAGTGAGAGAT
Organism: Neoceratodus forsteri; assembly: GCA_016271365.2. Classification (NCBI taxonomy): domain Eukaryota; kingdom Metazoa; phylum Chordata; order Ceratodontiformes; family Ceratodontidae; genus Neoceratodus; species Neoceratodus forsteri. Next base: position 226,316,864 of record CM057449.1, on the reverse strand, counting down.
GGGTCAAGATCTGTTTGCCTGAAAATAGCATTTGAAGATTTAGTTGTACAGTAGGAGTGGGTGTAGATCTGTTTTGTCTATGGGAGAGGGTGAAGATCCCTTTGCTCAGTGAGATAACCAATGATGATCAGAGGTGGGCGAAGTGGCCAAAATCCATGACGTGGAGCAATTCGCATATTAAGGTGGAATCTGGGAAATAATCTGCATTGTGAAGCGGAGTATTTCACCTTGTAATTATGATCATGAAGTCCATTGGAAACAATGACTTTGTGTTACTTCCTTTCCCCAACCACTTCTACATCAATTGTAATGCGAAGCCTTGTTTGTGAGCTCTAATGCAAATTTTGCAGTTATTCATGGGATTGCAGGTCACATGGGCTCTAGATTGTTCTGCACAGCCTCGGTTCTGTGTAGTGTGTGTGTGATTAGTAATAGCTGGAGACAGTTTGCTCTCAGAGTTCTGAGATTCAAACCCTCTAAAACCATTCAAAAAGCCTTTTTGAGCCATTTTTTTGCTCACAATTTAGTACATCTATTGAAGGAAACCCTCCTGTGCTCATATCATTGAGTATTTATTGTTTTTGTGTGGATTTTAAATGTTAATTTAGAACATTCTGTCTGTGTACTGACAGACACTGTTGATGTGTGCTTGGGGGGGCGTATCTGTGGTGGATGTACAGTAGCTTAACTGGGAGAAAGACAGCTTGTTTTGGTTATATTTTTATTGTATAACTTTGTTCATGTACACACAGTAATATTTTCAGTAATTGCTGACATTTTCATGCTGATTGTTGTGGTGCAGTGCATAATTTCAGTTTGTTTAAAATATTTGATTATATTACTGAAGTGTTCAATTTGAGCTTAGAAAATGGGCAAATAAATTTCTCTCTTCTGATTGGCTAAGACACTAATTTAGGTAGGCATCTATCAGACAGTAGATGCCCACCAAATAAAAAGCCCCAGTCCAGACCTTCCTGATACCCAAGTATCCCTCTGCCCAGCCTGCTTAGTCATTGGCTGAAAGTGCCCTAATCAAACAGACTATGCTGCCATTTTTTTCTCTCGCTTAGCGAGAGAAACTGCCCGAACAAAGCTCCCACAAAAAAACACACACCTGCATCTGCTAGGCTCACTCATTGCAACATGAAAAACATGACCCAGAATCAACACATTTGAGAAGGCAGTATTAAGGGATCAGCATAATCATTAGCTTCCCATAGCCGTACTCGGACTACTAGTGCCTTTGTTTTTAAACTGCAGCGCGCGCCTCTCCCTATATGAATAATGCAAACTCTACTGCTTCCAACATACTGGCGATCTCAGATAAACGGTAACCACTCCAAAATGTCACAGCAAAACGTGAAGTTTTGTATTTTTAACGTAAATCCCCTTCTCCTAACTTAATGCAGTTACCTCTCTACTCATAATGCCCATGTCTTCGATTGCGACGAGATTGTGGTGCTCATTCCAACAGCCAAACCTTAACCAGGTACTCGCTCACTAGTTACCACACCTTTTCCTTTATGTCTGCTGCTCAACCCCTTTTAAAAATGATCCCAATAGCAATCTTCTTCGCGGCATGTCTGTGGGAAGATTCAAGTAAAAAACACATCTTCAGCGGTGCCCTGCCGCATTTGTTGCTCTGCACTTCCTGGTTTACATAGCAGGTCAAATAAGGGCACACACCTAAAAGCAGTGTAAAAAATAAACAAACAAAACACTCCTTCATGTGGGGCAAAAAAACGGTTTTATGGTGGTTGTTTATATTGTTTTGTTTTTTTTTTGCATAATGCTCCTGATAAAAGCTTGATGCAATGTCCTGTTGTGGGGATAAATACTAGAATGGCACTGTAGGGGGAGTGAAAGGAAATGGAATAGCACTGAAAGGAAGGGACTGCTTTATAAGCAAAACACTTAAAATTCAGTCTTTTTATATTTTTTAATTTTCTCTTTAATTTTGTAAAAACCCACACAAAACTGCCACCGGTAGCCCATTTTCTAAACGCAATAATACCCTCCAGGGTGGGCGGTATGGGCAATACAGGACCTTCCAGTGGCTATAAGGCCTCCTCGCCTGTGGTGTTGGGCCTCGACACCCCTCATGTCCAGTATTGCCCAGTAACGCCCAATCTCTGTCGGCAGTATTATTGCTTGCACAGTACCTGTAGTGAGTGTGTGTGTGTGTGTGTGTGTGTGTGTGTGTGTGCGCATGACGATGCTATCATGAGACATTTTATTGTGCCACACAGTAATTGCAACACTGTGAACCTGTTATCCATCTATGTTATTTTGTACTGCTTTGTGGTATCTTGGTAGTGGACTGTTACTGTAGTGTACCTACCCCCCCCCAAACCGACAAAAGGTATTCTTTTCCAGTTTGGGATTTGTGAGCACTGGTTAAGGTGTTGTTGTGCCTTTGCATCTGCATCTCTTGAGAGTGCAGCACAATCTTAATCTGTCTGTGTTTGCATCTGTTTAGTGTCCAGTCTCCATCTGCAAGCCACAGTTGTTGATGTTTGGCTTCCCATCCAACACAAATTTTAGAAATCTCAATTTGTTGTGAATTTTCTGTGTAATCCCAAAAAATGCCTGCAAAGAGACGTGCATGCAAAGATGCTTCTGGCCATGTTTTCTTTGCCAGTTGCAGGTGGCCATGGGCGGGCCGTAGTACATAGTAGAAGTGCATAGATGCCAGTAAATGGATTTCTCCGGCTATGTTTGTCACAGCACAAACAGTAGCTTCAATCATGGTTGGAGATTTTTTTTCCGTTTTCTTTTTTTAATTTTATTTTAGTCTTTGGTAACCGGGTAAGGCCCACTAGGCACAAGTGCCTGTTTTCAGGGGCGACCTGGGAGCACTGGGTGGTTAAGTGACTTGCTCAGAGTCACACAGTATGCAAGTGGAGGTTGTGAGAATCAAACTTAGGTCTGGGCTGCTGGATGTACCAAGCTCATTCACACCTCATTCTTCTAACCTCTAGGCTATACTGCCAGCCCAATGTTGTTGCCCCCTGCTGGTGGTAGTGAAATTGTTGATGGCAGGAGTATTGCCCCATGTTCAACCCATGCCAATGGTAACAAGTTAACTGGTTTCCCAAATATTGTGGAGTCTAAAGGTGTGACCGTGAGTCAGAGCGTAGTAGATGTCACACTTCCCAGCATCCCCATCCCTGTCCCCACATTGGCTGAACATGATTCTGATGTTGACAGTCGTCGCAATCTCATATTTCCAGTGCAGTTGATAATGAGGTCATTCTTGTGCCATCCTATGATTCACTTCCTGCCTGAAGCATGTGACCTAGACTGTGTAACCCATGTGATGTGTGTGGGCTGCCTGTAAATTCTCACTCTGCCTTTAAAGTGAAGTAAGGTGGAGTGAGCAATGTAAAGTCATTATCAAGGCGAAGTGGCAAAGTAGTAGTTTTCAATGGGCACTTCGCATAGCCGGGGAGTAACACGAAGTGGGCTACTTTGCGTCCACTTCACGGGTGGAATTTAACTTCGCTGCATCTCTAATGATGATGTGCTTGCTTGATGAGAGAGAAGTAAAAATCTATTTGCCTGGAGACTATAAGACAAGACCTCCTTCTGACAGTGATTGAAGACCACTTTGCCAGGTACACTAAACAACTGGCGAAGATCTGTTTGTTAGATGAGATACAGCTAAAGATGTGTTTGCCTAATGAGAAGGTGAAAATTGTTTTTGTCAGATGAGAGATGAAGAACTGATATTGACAGAAGGTGGAAATTATTTTGCCAGGTGAAGATCTGTTTGCCCAGTGAGATACAGATGAGGCTCTACAGTATCTGGCCTAGGAAGAGAAGATCTATTGATCCAATATAAGAATAATGGCAAATCTGTTAGCCAGATAAGAGATTTGTTAATATCTGTTGATGAGAGGAGAGGAGACGAAGATCTGGTTGCCACGTCTGAGACTGGTGAATTTCTTTTTGCCCAATGAGAGAGGGTGAGAATCTGTTTGCCATATAAAAGATGTGTGAAGATCTGTTAATGAGAGAAAGCAACAATCTGTCAGATGAGAGACAAGTGAAGATCGGTTTGCTAAGTGAGAGACAGATGAAGATCTATAAAGTATGCCCACTGAGCGATGGGTGAAGATCTGATAGCACAGCAATAGATGGGTGAAGATCAATTCACCTGGCAACAGTATGTGAACACCTGTTTGCTTCATCTCATACACTTGGTAACAGGAATCTTGAGAGTTAGCAGAGGTTAAGAGGATCAGTTTCTGAAGCAGTTAAAATGCTAATGCTCTTAAAAAGCTAATAAATAAATAACATGTGGACTGTGCAAATGTAATACATTCTTCTATTTGCCTTTGCTTTTACTTAAATATTTTAGTGTGGGTGTGAGTACTGTAAATGTAGGTGTAAGGGGTTAATGGTTTCAGTTTGCAGTGCTAGGCTCAGGGCTGTTTGTGTATGTTTGCCATGGGAGATTTGGGGACTGGTGTGTGTGTGTGTTGGCAGGTGTGCTGAAAACTGTAACATGAGACATGTTTACCTAATCTCATCTGTAGTATTTGTTCCAGTCTCATGGGTATGTCCTATAGTTTGGAGTTAATGTCTCCCTTTTGTGAAATGCTTTGAGGATCTTACAGCATAGATAAGAGGTACACTAGTGCTGTCTCAGTTTGACAGTAGGATGATGGGGGTGGTTGTGCATTGTAGGACTATCCTCCTAAGGCTAATCAGAGTGTCGGAGGGCTGGTACACTTACAGGGGATTCTGGAGGATTCAAACTGGCAGGCTCTCCCATTTAGATATTTCTGTTGAATGCCAGCTCACAAGTAAATAAGAGCTCCTTACTCAGAAAAATGAACACAGAGGAATGTACTCCACTACCCACAAAGGTGCCCCAGCTGAAGACAAACATACAAGAAAACAACAAAGAAGACAGGCACACACCAAGAACAGATACTGCTGAAAGTGTGTGTTAGATTAGCCACAATATGCAGTGAAATGCTAGGTTAACACCCCTATGTATCACCTCAAGCAGAGGCTTCTTCGAGGATGGAATTAGCCAGAACTGATACTACTTAAATATATCACCAGAGTGTCATGGAAGTTTCTCATTGGATAACCAGCTTAAAATAGCAATGTGCACAGTACATAGATACATAGACAGTGTCGGCAGATAAGGGCCTATGGCCCACCCAGTCTGCCCATTTAAGTCTGTAAGTTCAGTTTATGTTTTCCAAGAAGTCTGTTGCCCCTTTCACCTGACCTTCAGAATTCCTTTATGTCTATCCCATGCATTCTTAAATCCCGTGATTGTTTCAGCCCCCACCACTTCCTCTGGCAGGGTGTTCCACTTGTCGACCACCCGTGCTGTGAAGAAATTCTTCCTCACGTTTCCTCTGAATCATCCTCCCTCCAACTTCATCCCATACCCTCTAGTCCTGGAACATCTTTTTCGCTTAAAAATAGTGCATTACTGCACCCTGTTCATCCCTGTAAGATACTTGTATGTCTCTATCATATCCCCTCTCTCCCTCCTTTCCTCCAGGGAGTACATGTTCAGTGCCTTCAACCTGTCCTCATAGGACTTGTGATGCAATCCATGCGCCCATCTTTGTTGCCCTCCTCTGAACCTCTCTACCCTGTCTATGTCCCACGTGAGGTAAGGTCTCCAGAACTACACAGTGTACCCAGGTGCGGCTCACTAGTGTCTTGTATAGTGGAATTATGACCTTCCTTTTCCTGCTGGTGATGCCCTGCTATGCATCCCAGCATCCTATTTGCTTTACCTTGCCTTGTCACACTTTCTCTGCCTTGAGGTCATCAGAGATGATAACCTCAAGATCCTTTTCCTGCTTGGTGCATGCTATATCCTCACCCCCAACTGATATATTGTGCCAGGGTTTTTGTGCCCCATATGCATTATCTTGCACTTCCTTGCATTGAATTTCAGCCAAACCCTGACCATTCTTCAAGTTTCTGCAGGTCCTTCTCATTCTGTCTACACCTCTGGTGTGTCTACTCTGTTACAGAGGCTTTTGTGTCATCAGCGAACAGTGAAATTCTGCCTTCTAGGTCCCTGCGCCATGTCACTGATGAAGATATTGAATAGTACCGGTCCCAGCACTGATCCCTGTGGTACCCCACTGGTCACTCTTCCCTCTGTGGAGTGACAGCCATTTACCACCACCCTCTGTGTCCTGCTGCCCAGCCAGTTTCCTACCCACCGCACTACTGTCCTGCCCACACCCATATTCCCCAGTTTGTGCAATAGTCTTCTAAGTGGCACAGTGTCAAAGGCCTTGCTGAAGTCCAGATAGACAATGTCCACTGACCTCCCCTGATCCACCTCCCTAGTCACCCAGTCAAAAAATTCAATGAGGTTGGTCTGACATGACCTTCCCCTGGTGAAACCATGCTGCCTTGGGTCCTGTAGTCCATTGACAACCAGATGTTCCACCAATCTCTCCTTCAGTTGTGCTTCCATGATTTTCCCCACTACCGAGGTGAGGCTGACTGGTCTGTAGTTCCCCGCTTCCTCTTTGTTCCCACTTTTGTATAAGAGGACTACATCTGCTATCTTCCAGTCTTTGGGTACCTCCCCTGTTTCTAGTGATCGGCTAAACAGGATAGCAAGAGGTATGAATAGTGCACAAAAAACAAACTGAAAATACTTCAATAATCTATCATAAATGCAATTTGATAGCAGGCCGAGTGGTGCTGAGGGTTAAGGTGCTGGACGTCACACCCTGCTCCACACTGGTGACCCGGGTTCAGGAATGAGCCCGGATCATCAGGGGTCGGCAGGGGAGGACTAGAATTGAGCATCTGACAATAGCTGTCCTAGTCCTGGGGAAAAGGGGTGCATGCACGCCACGCTCTGGAAATCCCTGGGGATGCCTGGAGGAACTACAGCAGCGCGGGTGCTCAGTGGGGGGGAGCACGGCAGATGTCTGCACTTAGTGCATGGACATAATTGCATGTCCATGTTCCCATTGGGGGAAAAGAGGAAAAAGCAGCATGGTCCGCGGCAGCTTTATGGCTGCTCGCTTCACCAGCCGACGATGCCTGAAATAGGCGTGCACCAGTAATGGATCCTCGCCGGGTGCAGGGGCTGAAGGGGGAGCCCCTCTCGATGGTCATAGCTGCATATGCCAGCTAGGCATATTGGCTTTAGGGTCAGAGGTGAAGGTTGGAGCAGTGGCTGGATGTATGGCAGGACTGTGGCGGCAGGTGAGAAAAATAGAGTAATGATAAAAAATAAATAAATGCAATTTGATACAAACATTGGCAACAATTCTATATGTATAATCCTCTGGCTTAATTGCTGATAGGTCCTTGTTTAGCAATTTAGGAACAAAATAAGCTTAAATAGATTACTCCAAGATTGAAAAAAGAGGCACAAAAATAGTAAGGACCACAATTTGTCCAAATAGGCTATTTCTTTAAAAGAGTACCTCGTAAGCTTGACTGATGCCAAAACCATACTGTGACAAAAATATCATTATGTTCAAGTAAAAATATCCTTAGAGATTTGCTCAATGATTTTGACATTCAGTGGGAGAAAATGATAAGGACAATTAATGGCAAAGATATCAACTGGCTGCAAGATAGGATGCAGACAGCGCTTGTCAATGGATCGTTATCAGGGTAAAGCAAAGTGACCAGTGATGTTCCACAGGGGTCTGTGCTGGGACCTATCCTCTTCAACATATTTATTGGGGATATTGCAAATGACTTGAAGGGGAAGGTTTGTCTGTCTGCAGATGACACAAAACTCTGCAATGGAGTAGACATGCAGGAGGGAGAGAAAGGTATGAAAGCAGACCTGAAAAAACTCGAGGAATGGTCCTGGGATTGGCAGTTGAAATTTAATGTAAAGAAGTGCAAGGTTATTCATATAGGAAAAAGAAACCCAAGGATAACGTACACACTGGAAGGGATGTACACCCTTGAACAGAGAAGAAACAGAGAAGATATGATCAACATTTTTAAATATGTTAAGGGAATCAACACAGCACAAGCAGGAAACCTCTTCCAGCAAAACAGGGATGAGCATACAAGGGGACACAACTTGTGCCTGGTGTGAGGCAAGTTTAAAAGCAACCTCTGGAAGTACTTCTTTACAGAAAGGGCCATAGACCCATGGAACAGCCTACCTCAGGAGGTGGTGGAATCCAGTACGTGAGTTCAAACTCGTATGGGACAGATACTGTGAACACATCAGGGTGCAGTGTAAATAGGGAAGGGGAAGACACATGATCAGACTAGATAGATCATGCAGTCCCCATCTGCTGACACCATTCGTATGTTCCTATGTTTATGGAATTTGGTTCCTGTGGGTACGAATAATTGTAATATTGACACTGAGGTACATATAGATTCTATAACCTGGGTGAACTATACTATTTAAATGAAGAAGAATATATTAAAGTGGAAAATGTGCCCGCTAGTCTAATATAACATTTTGACTGGATCACAGAGGATAAAATGACTTATGGTCTGTATTATAGATCAACTGCAGCACTGTAGCCAATCAGTTATTTATTTGGTTTTTGGTAACTGAGTACGTACACTAGACAACTGAATGCCTATTTTCATGTATGACCCAGGATGGTACAAAGCACAAAATACATCAAAACAATTACATATACAGATTTTGAGAGTTAGCAGTTCTGAGGTCTGGAAATGTACTATATTAAACAATACAAGCTGACAAGTAATGAATAAAATAGAAAAAATAAGTTAAGACAATTACATTCTCAGGTGCAGAATTAAGGAAAGGTGCGAGCAGTTATGATCAGGGTGGTTGGAAACAGGTACAGGTCATGGATAGGGTTAGGTGAGACTTGAGGGCTGATTTGAAGGATGATGTGGTAGAAGAGCTATGGACACTGGAGGGGAGACATTCCCAAAACTGGGGTGCAAATAAAAAAAAAAGCCAGTTCACTCATCTTGGTCGCACATTTATGGGTAGCAAGGGAGGTAGTGTACAAGGATCTGAGGGAGTACGTAGGTTAAATGCTATGAAGTAGAGGAATTTGGGTGGCTGGGAAGTTGGACTGAAGTTGTTTGTAGATGAAGCAGCCTAGAGCATAGGGATCAGGAGGCAGCGGGGGATAGCCACCCTAAGGAAAAGTAGAGGGAGCAATTGTGTGTGAGATGCAGAGATGGAAGGGTGAAGTGGCATACGTTGTTGAAGGTGACATCCCGTTTGTGTAGGGAAGACAAGGGAGCATTTGTGAAGAGGAGAGAGCTGTATTGTAAGTATATTGTAGGCAGGGTAGTTGAAAGCTTACCTAGCTATCACCAAGGCTTCTGAGTCAGTAAATGTCAGAGACGGTAGGCTAGACCCACTTGGGAATATGTGACTTTACACTGATTTGAGATGTGGAGGTGAAAGTCTAGCCCTGGCTCAATACCTAGGTGCTTAAATTCTTCAACAATGATGAGGGTACTGTTTTTACACCTGATGTCCAGGAGGTGAGAACAGGATGACCTGTGAGCCCTGGATCCAAATACAGCATCACTTCTGTTTTGGAGGCACTGAATGCTAGGTTATTGTCATTGGCCACCAACCAGTTTTGAATGTGGGTGAAGTCCTATGAAATTTGGTCATTGATGTGTTGGGGGCTCTGGGTGCTATGATATAAGGCAATGTCATCAGAGTACATTGTGAGTGAGCAGAAGGAGGAGAAAAATGGGAGGTTGTTTATGAAAATTGAGAAGAGCCATGGAATGGCCTTCCAGAGTAGGTTGTGGAGTCAAAATCAGTGGTGGATTTCAAGCATGCATGGGACAGTCATAAGGCAATTCTAGGGGGTGAGGGTAGGAAGAAGTAGGCTGCTGGTTAACTAGGATCTGCAGCTTATCCATTAGGTGGGGAAATGGGCAGACTGGGTGGGCCAAGCGGTCCTTATCTGCCATCAAAATCTATGTATCTATGTATCTATAAGAGGAGTGGGCTTAGGATAGATCCCTGAGGGACTCCGTGGGAGACCAGACTTGTAGAAGTGGCCCCAAATTTGACAAATTGACACCTGTAAGTCAGGTAGTTTGAGAACCAGGCATTTGCATGGAGGGAGACACCGATGTCTGTTAGTTTTCAAGTCAGAATGGAATGGTCAACAAGGTTGAAGGCCTTGGACAGGTCGATGAAGACAGCACCAATGAAAGAACCTTTGTCCATGGCAGATTTAATGTGATCAGTAATCTTAATGAGGACAATTGTGTACTGTGATCTTTGAAGAAGCCATGCTTACATGGAGTGAAGAGGCGGTGGATCTGCAGGTTCATAGGTTCTACAGACAAGAGTAGGCATGTGCCCATTGAGCTTGTCCTCTGCATTCAATGGAAAACACCAGAGAAACCACCTCCAGTAGATACAGTCTAATTTCAACTTGCATGTGTTTGTTACTACTCTCAACAATTTCTTTAGGCAAGCTGTTACAATGACTCATTTCTCTTTCAAAGAACCATCTTCTTCACCATTGTGTTCTATACTGATTGCTCTTTAGTTGTTTTCTGTATCCTAGTGTCACTTTTTCCTTATTACTGAGTTCTAGATGTGGATACTATGCTGTATCTGGGCTGGGTAAAGCCTTATACAGCATAATTTGATTGACTTTTTTGACTGGGTGACAAAGGAGGTGGATCAGGGAGGAGCAGTGGATATCACCTATCTTGATTTCAGTAAAGCCTTCAACACCGTACCCCACAGAAGACTGGTGAATTAGCTAGGGAGCCTGGGGGTGGGCCACAAAGTGGAAAACTGGGTTAGAAAGTGGTTGAGGGACAGGAAGCAGAGGGTGGTAGTAAATGGGATCAAATACTAGTAAAAGAGGGTGACCAGTGGGGTGCCTCAGGGATTGGTCCTGGGGCCAGTCCTTTTCAATGTCTTCATCAGTTACATTGCTGAAGGTTTACTTATTTGCAGATGATACCAAGATCTGCAACATAGTAGACACTCCAGAGGGGGTCGAAAGAATGAGGAGGGATCTAGGAAAGCTGGAAAAATGGTTCAAAAAAATGGTCCAAGGTGTGGCAGTTGCAATTTAATGCAAAAAAGTAGAAAATCATGCACCTGGGGTGAAGAATGATATGGTCAACAAGGTCGAAAGTCGCAATTTGGGGACACCTCTACAAACCGGATGCTGGTCTCCCTTGGAGTCCTTCATGGGATCTATCCTAGGCTGACTCCTCTTCTCAATTTTCATAAACAACCTCCCATTTGTCTCCTCCTCCTGCATGATTTGTCGTGTGCATTGTACAGGTGCCTTGGTTTTGGAAAGGCACCTTTTAGAAATAAAAAATGATTGTTTGATTGGAGAGCTACAGAATGGGGTGGGGAGAATTGCTAACAGTCATCAGGGAAGAGAGGGATTTAAGGATAATCATCTCAGATGACCTAAGGGTGGCCAAACAGTGTAACAAGGCTGTGGGGCAAGCCAGTGGGATGTTGGGTGCATAGGAAGGGGTATCACTAGCAGAAGAAGGGAGGTGGTGATGCCATTGTACAAAATGCTGGTGATGTCTTGTCTAGAATGCAGTGTTCAGTTCTGGAGGCAGCATCTTTGTAAAGACATAGACAGGGTGGAGGTGGTCCACAGAAGAGTGACGAAGATGGTGCAAGTCTTGCATCAGAAAACATATGAGAACACATTAAAAGACCTCAAAATGTATAAACTTGAAGAGATGAGGGAATGGAGGATATGATAGAGACCTTCAAGTATCTTAAAGGCTTGAACAAAGTGCAGGAAGGTGACATCTTTCAGTACAACAGTTGTACAAGGATGAGGGGGCATGGTATGAGATTGGAGAAGGACAGGATAAGGGAAAATGTGAGGAGGTTTTTCTTCACAGAAAGGGTGGTGGATACTTTGAATAGCATACCCCAGGAAATGAAGGGTGTTAACACAGTGGGAGGATTCAAACATGTATGAGATAGACACAAGGGAACCCTAGATGTGGGGAAGAGAGGCAAAAGCCAATGACCAAGTAGGATCAGCGGCGGGTGATGCAGGCAGGGACTGTGGGCTTAGCAGTCCTTATGTGCCATCAACTAATATGTTACTATGTTGTCATGTCACCTCTCACCCTTCTCTTTCCAAGCTAAAAAGGGTTCTATGAAATAATGTTGAGAAAACAAAAGCGAAATATTACATTAGCGAGAAAAATAAAAAGTGTTTCATGTGGGGCCTCACCCCCCTAACTAAAATAACTAACTCTAAGGGGAGGTGCATGTCAGGGAAGGGGCAGAACCAGGACGCAGAGAAAAAAAAACAACAAAACCGGCATGGTAAAGTACAAAAACATTGTGCTTGCCCCCAGCCCTGCACCCTCCTCACCAGAGCCAGCCTCCCTAACCACCGTGCTACTAGGCTAGCTCGGCGGCCTTCTCTCCGTGAGGCAGAGTGACAACAGAGGGAGGTGGACCATGAGGAGCGTGAGCACCAGCGAGCTGCAGAAGAGAAGGCAGAGCGAGAACGCAGAGAGGCAGACTGAGAGGCAGAGTGACAACAGAGGGAGGTGGACCATGAGGAGTGTGAGCACCAGTGAGCTGCAGAAGAGAAGGCAAAGTGAGAACACAGAGAGGCAGAAGAGAAGGCAGAGTGAGAATGCAGAGGCAGACTGAGAGGCAGAGTGAGAATGCAGAGCTGCAGAGGAGAAGAGAGAGGAGTGCCAGTGGCAACACGAACTGGAGAAGATATGACTCCGACCAGCAGCATCAGAGCAGGTAAGTGGCTTGGGTTTAACCCTTAGAAGACTGTGGACGTATACTGTATACAGTATACGTCCAGAATCTATATACGTTCACACATATTCAGTCCTCAAAGGGTTAACTGGGACTGCAGGACTGGGTTACAAATTGAACTCCAAATTAATATCTGAATTTAAGGAAGGGGAAGATATGGACGCTTTTTTAAATTCTTTTGAAAAAGTTTGTATTCAGGCTAAAATTCATAGAGAGTCCTGGAGCTTCCAGCTATCCCCGCTACTTACCGGGAGAGCACGGGATGCATTGGGTCACATGGACAATGAAGACAGCAATGATTACAGAAAGCTAAAAGCTGCACTGTTAAAAAAGTTTGAATTAACTGCTGAAACATACAGAACTAAATTAAGTAAGCTCAGGAGAGGCCCTGATATGAGCTATGAGGAGCTAGCCACGAAACAACGTCAGTTTTTAAAACAGTGGGAAGGAATTGAGGCAAATTCTGTTGATAAAATTGAAAATGTGATTTTATTAAAACAGTTTTATTGGGCATGCCCAGCAGAGATAAAAACCTGGCTAGAGGACTAAGATCCAAAAACAGTGCAAGAGGCTGCTGAACTCTTGGACCACTATGCCAAGAGCAGACCTGCTCTGAGAGTGAATGGGGTTGGTGTTGCAGAGCAGAAAGGGAAAAGTGTGTCTTCAGAGCAGCTAAAACCCTCACTGCCTCCACTGAAACCAGTTAGCCCCAGGTTTCAACAAAAAGATTTCTCTGAAGTAAGAAATGCCTTTTGGTTGTGTAAGGAAACTGGGCATAATGCCAGACAGTGCCCCAAAAAAGCGAGCCAAAATACACAACAGGGTACTAGAAGAGAAGTGGATTGTTTGTGTGTCCCTGAGAGCATGCCAGTGAACATGAGGGAACACATGCACCCAGTCATAATAAATGGGGTACAGACGCAGGGTTTAAGGGACACAGGGGCATCCCTGACATTGGTAAAGGGGGATATGGTACAGCCTGGTCAGCTTATACCCAATAAATACGTAACTGTACAAGGGTTTACTGGTGAAGAGAAAACATTGCCACTCGCTAGTGTTCTCCTGGACTGGGGTGAAACAGGGAGAACTGTGTAACAGGTGGCTGTAGGCAACACATTAGCAGTGGATGTGATTTTGGGTAACAATCTCCAGCTGGGGATGGCATGTGCAGTTACCCGTAGCCAAGCGGCAAGGGAAAATAGTAGTTCCCTGAAACCCACAGAAGCCAGTGTGGATACCTCTGAGAGGCTGGTTCCCCAGCCTGCGTCTCCAGATTGGGAGACTGATAAAAAGGGGGTAGAAATTTCCCTGGTAGTGAGTGACCACACAGCTATGGAAGGTTACTTCGAAGAGGGAGGGGTGACCAATTATCAGAAGGTTGGGATTGACAGTGATCCTGAGGGCCTTGACGCTAGTGCTAGGGACCCTAGTTTAGTGATGGAAGGGGACCTGTCCCATGCCTTGGGACTGTGTGAGGGGTTTGCAGCTGCTCAGAGGAATGACCCTAGTTTAGAGAAGCTGAGGGCTTGGGCAGACTCAGAGGGCACACAGGGAGGTGATGGCAGACATAAGGTTTATTGGGAAAATGGACTTATGTATACATAGGCAGTACAGACAGAGGGAGGGATGCCTGGCAGGCTGCTTGTCGTTCCATAGGGATATCGTGAACAGTTGCTCAAGGTTGCCCATGATATTCCCTTATCTGGTTATCTGGGAATTGCATGAACTATGCAGTGGTTAGCCCAGAATTTCTACTGGCCTAACTTCACCCAGCAGGTGAAGGAATATTGCAGGTCTTGTCACCGGTGCCAAGAAATAGGGAAGGTGGGCAAGAAAACCCAAGCCGCCTTGATCCCCTTGCCCATAGTGGAGGAGCCATTCCAGAGGGTGGGAATGGATATTGTGGGGCCTTTAAATACCCCCAGCTTCTCAGGGAAGAGATTCATCCTGACTGTGGTGGATTATGCCACCCGGCACCCAGAAGCAGTCGCCCTATCCTCACTGAGGACAGACAAAGTGGCACATGCCTTACTTGGGATTTTCTCCCATGTTGGGCTTCTGCAGGAGGTAATCACTGATTGAGGGGGTTCCTTCATGTCGAACCTGATGAAATGTTTACGGGAGAAGTGTGGGGTGGTGCAGAGATGTATGACACCGTATCACCCACAAGCCAATGGGCTTGTAGAACGATTCAATGGTATCCTAAAGTCAATGCTCCGGGTGTTTGCTGAACAGCATGGGAGGGACTGAGAGAAATACCTTCCCCACCTGTTGTTTGCATACAGGGAGGTGCCCCAAGAGTCGACAGGATTTTCCCCCTTCGAACTCTTATATGGATGCCAGGTATGGGGGCCCCTAGACTTGATCTGGGAGGAGTGGGAAGGCAAGCACACCACCTGGGGAACTCCCATTGTGGATTACGCCCTTAGGTTTAGGGAAAGGCTGAAGGAACTTATGGGGACAGCCCAGAGCAACCTAGCAGCTGCCCAACAGAAACAGAAAGTATGGTACAACCGCAGAGCCAGAGCTCGCTTGTACATGGTGGGTCAGGAAGTCATGGTCCTTATTCCGGTCCGGAAAGACAAGCTGCAAGCTGAGTGGGCAGGACCATACAAAGTGGTTAGGAAGGTAAATGACATGAACTACATTGTGGAGTTACCTGACAGAAGACAGACAGAAAGGATGCACCATGTCAACATGATGAAGACATATGCAAATAGGGCTGACATGGTGTTCGCAGTGTGTAGTCATGGGGAAGGGATGGACGAAGGAGACCCCCTTCTGGATTTGTTGGAAGAGAGTAAGCGTGAGTCCTCTGTGGAGGCAGTAAAATTGTCTCCCCAGCTGAACCCGGACCAGGTCCAGAAAGTAAAGGAGGTTTTAATAGACTTTGCCCCATTGTTTAGCGCCAAGCCTGGACTAACCCCCTTAGTGACACACGATGTGGAAACAGGGACACTGATGCCCATACGGCAGACAGCATACCGGTTGTCAGAGGCTGTCCAAAAGGACATTAGGAGGGAAGTGGAGAAGATGCTGGATTTAGGGGTAATCCAGAGATCCCACAGCCCCTGGGCCTCACCCGTAGTCCTTGAGCCCAAGCCAGATGGCTCAACTCATTTCTGTGTGGACTATCGTGGACTGAATGCAGTCACAAAGTCTGATGCCCACCCGATGCCCCGGATGGATGAACTCCTGGATAGGTTGGGAGGGGTGACCTACCTTATGACTATTGACCTGACAAAGGGGTATTGGCAGGTAGAATTGACAGACAGAGCTAGGGAGAGGTCGGCCTTCATCACTCCAGTAGGCTTATTTGAGTTCAAAGTAATGCCTTTCAGAATGAAGAATGCCCCAGCCACTTTCCAAAGGTTGGTGAACCAGGTGTTAAATGGTGCTGAGGAGTATGCCGTGGTGTACCTGGATGACATTGCCATCTTTAGTACCAGTTGGGAGGAACACCTATCCCACCTTAGGGAAGTGCTGGGCAGGATACAGAGGGCCAGGCTCACTGTCAAAGCCGAGAAGTGCCAGGTGGCCATGGGGGAGGTGGCATACCTCGGGCATATGGTAGGCCGGGGACAGCTCCATCCTAACCAGATAATGATAGAGGCATGACCCAGACCAGAAACCCAGAAGCAGGTCAGGAGCTTTCTATGGACAGCAGGGTACTACAGGAAATTTGTACCCAATTACAGTGCCCTGGCTGCTCCCCATCTGACCTGACAAAGAAAAAAAATGCCAAAGAAAGTTACCTGGGGCCCAGCCTGTGAGGAAGCCTTTACCAGACTGAAGGAGGCACTGTGCAGTGCTCCTGTTTTGACAAGCCCTGACTATAGCAAAACCTTTATAGTTCAGATGGATGCCTCAGACGTGGGTATTGGGGCAGTACTGAGCCAGACGTCCAGCCAAGGGACAGATCACCCAGTAGTGTACCTGAGCTGGAAGCTGCTCCCCAGGGAGCAAGCATACTCTATGGTGGAAAAAGATTGTCTTGCCATAGTGTGGGCCTTAAAGAAATTAGAGCCATACTTGTATTGGCAGCATTTTGTGGTACAGACTGACCACAACCCCTGATTTGGCTGACATAGATGGGGAAGAACAATGGGAGACTACTAAGATGAAGTCTTGCTTTACAAGGGTATGATCTAAAAATTGTACATAGGGCTGGAGCAAAGAACCAGAACTCAGATGGACTGTCTAGGGTCTATGAGGAGTGAACTGATTTGGGAAGCTAATCCATGTTAGGGATAGATTTCCCAAATTCAGTCTAGGTGGGGAGGATTGTGACGTAGACAGCCAGTTCTGAGTACTGTATAATATTTTTTTCAATATAAAATGTATTAATGACCATCTCTGCTGAAACATCTAATGCTCTAGGAATGACCTCAACCCCCCCACCAGTTTTCAGCTGACAGATGCAAGCCAAGAGAAATGCTGACAGCATGTGTATCACACATTCAGTTTTCAGAGGCAATGTTTTACGTGGAAGACTTTAATCAAGGATCCTGTTTCTCTGAGTTAATTACAGACTTGTTTAAGTTAACTTTGTTAAGAGGGAAATCATAAAAAAGGTTTATGACGTTGAAGAAAAAAAAAAGGTTATTACGCAGGGGTGTGAGGTTGTAAATGCTCCTATGAAGCCTGTGTGAGGAGAATGCAGCATGGATCAAAGACATGTCATTTGACACATGAGTTATGCTGAGGATTGCAGAATATAATACTTTGAAAATACATCCTGTGGTTGTATAAGACATAAATTTTTTAACTATAATCTGACAGAGGAGGAGCTAGCTGACCTCACCAAAAAGGGGTTGGCCAATACAGATGTTTAAGGAATAATTCTGTTTTACAGACACATTCTGACCTGGATTCTGACCACAAAACAACTTGAGGAGCACTTAAGCAAGTATTTAGAGACTAAGTACTGAAGTAGGAATTTGTACTGTTTAAACCTGGTTTCTTTTTAAAAGATTTGTATGTCTTTTGATATAAGAGTTCTGTATTTTGTGTTTCACATATTTTTAACTATTTT
The DNA here is from genome assembly GCA_016271365.2 of Neoceratodus forsteri. Taxonomy (NCBI): domain Eukaryota; kingdom Metazoa; phylum Chordata; order Ceratodontiformes; family Ceratodontidae; genus Neoceratodus; species Neoceratodus forsteri. The sequence continues at coordinate 226,299,093 of CM057449.1, read as the reverse complement.
AGTAAAATTCTTTTTAGAGCTTACTTGGTCTGTCTTTGACTTCTTTTTATTTTGTAAGAAAAGTCCATGGTTATAGCAGACAATAGACATAAGCTTGAATGGTGGTATTAAACTGGAAAGAGAAGCGTTAAATCTGAGGTCTTTATTAAAGTTTTAAAGGGTTCATCTCTGTATACTTGGTTGGGTGCCCATAGGCAAAGATATCTGGCCCCCTCAAAGACAGGTATATCTGAGTCTGTGCATCGGGTATGGTAACAAGAGGTTAATAGTTTGAATCCCTCCAGAACTGGAGACCAAAGGTTGATCCGAACTCACAAAAACAGACAAGAGGGTTACCTTGTCTGTTACACTGTTCACAAGACTGCACTCAGAGGCTGGCATTTTGGGAGTAGAAGGCCTGACCTGCTGAGTGGGTTTGTGACAGCCCCTACTGAAACGGAACAATGCAGCACTATACCGCTGGTTGAGGAGAACATGGAGACCAACGACTTCTCAGCTTATAAGAATGTTGGTGGAGTGCTGGGGATGATGGAGAACCACTCTGTGGATGCACCAGGTACTGTAGTGGCGGGGGGCGGGGTGGAATAAGGATCTCAGTAGTACACATCATACAGAGCCAGAACTTGCAGCTTACTCGAGAAACTGTAATGTTGACTAAGTACCTGAGGGAGATGTTCAACAGCAGACACCTGTTTCACAAACATCTCCTGCTGCATGACCTGTGTTTCTGAAGGCCAAATTTTACATTGGTACAGGAAAGTTCCCAAAAAAAAAACGAGAGGAAAAAATCTAAAGGTTCTGGACTGTTGGTTAAGAATGGGGGAGAGACAGTAGCACCCCCCCCTTTCGAGTGGCATGCATGAACCAGGCCCTTCGATCCAAGCAGTGCTTACAGCTGATACATCAGCATGGGTGACAATGGCCCTGGAAAGTGCTGGCTGGGTCAAATCCCTAGATGGTAAGGGATGGGATGCAAACCTCACGGGGACTTCCAAGGCCGTGCCAGAACAGTCGCTAGCTACCGTACTTGACACAGGCTCACAGGAGGCCATGGTGTCAGATTCACACCCTCAGATCCCCCCTGGACAACTAGATGGCCCTTCTGACCTAGCAACTTGTACCACAGACGTCTTGGGTACCCCAGACATTTTACAAAAAATTTGAACTTTAGAAGGGGATGAGAGGCCTAGTGATGCCATCCAGGAACCAGATGCTACACAGACACCAGTAGACACAGAGGGTCTGGCAAGGGAACCAGGACAACAGGAAATTGACCCACCACTACAGGCTGCTCAACAAGATGAGGTTCAGTGCCTGCTCAACCTCACCCCCCTAATGTCTGGCACACAAACACGAGGGAGCATTTGTTTCCAGATACCACGAAACTTGCCTCTGAATCCGCTAAAAGGTGGAATGCGGTTTGCTTGAAATACAGAGGGGAACTTGATGATGTTCCTGATCGCTTATATGTGGAGCGCGCTCTTATTAAAGACAGCATGAAATTCTACGCATATGAAGTTTGCGCTTTGATCTATATGTTGAGAGATACGCTGTATGATATCAGCTTTAAATACCCTTCTGGCCTTGAATGTTTCAGGAAACAATATTAGCTGTTAAAGAATACCCCACTGTGGCAGCCATTTGTGGCTATTCCCCTTATGAAGCCCTCATTTAAGCATATTACGGTGATGTTTCGCAATGAGGGAATCAATGTGGCTGATATCACCTTTTGGCTGAAACAAAGGTATACAATTAATGGGTATCCAGAGCCCATTTTGGACGATGAACATTTTTGGACAGGGGGATGGTGTTATAATGTCACCCTGAAGCAAGTTAATGGGGAATCCCAACACCTGCCCAACTGTTTCTTCCTGGGGCGGGACAGGGGTGTTGTATTCTAGGTGGGGCAGCCCGGGGCTTGTTACAGATGTAGGGACATTGGGCATCTGAGTAATGCCTTTGATAAATAAAAATTTATTTATTTAAAATGTGGCTTATGTGGTATTGAGGGACAAGGTAGCAAGCAATGTCTGAACCCTATGCAGTGTAATCTTTGTGAGAAATGGGGTCATACCTTCAACACCTACTCCTGGCCCTCCCGTAACAGTCTAGACCAAGCACTTAGGGCCAAACAAGATGTATATGTGACATTAGCCCAGAAAGATAGATTGTACATGCTTACAACCCCACTGGAAGCTAGTACACTGAACATGGGTGACCGCAGAAATATTGCACATAATAGGAAAGTAGGCCTTGTGGTGATGGATGATACATTGCCTGTCCCCCTTCCCCCTGCTCCAATCATAGATGACTGCTGTACTGTGGACTCTGCACAGACTACACCATCTGATGAAACTATGATAAAGACCCTTTGGTAATTATACCACCTATTGTGATACCCACAGCCATGATAGCCCTTGATATGATGGAACAAGCTGCATCTGAGGTACAGTTCATGCCCCAGCCTAAACCAGTAATGGGTAACTCTTTCAAGATAGTCACAAGGTTAAAGGCGGGATTAAAAACATCCATTCCACCTGTGTTACCAGAAGAGGGGGAACCAGTAATTAAGCAATAAGGTACAACCAGGGGTTATGTTAATGTTCTAGTTAATCACCCCCTGGTGGTGTAATGTGGCACAAGGTGCAGTTGAGTGCCATATTGCCCCAGGGGATGATTAACTTAAACATTAACATAACCCCTGGGAGTACCTTATTGCTATTATTATAATTGGGTTCAGTTTTCTGGCAGTTTTCTTATGATGCACAGCATTTATTTTAGCTATTCTTAACACTTGACATAAAATAGTTCCTACGCCAAAGGCTTACATCTGTTATGTGACAAGAAATACACAGGGACAAACTGTATTTGTGAATAAAAGGTTGTAACATTGTGTGTCTTATAATTTTTAAGTGGGTCTAATGCTTTTTTCTGGACCTGCCAGACATTGCGCTGCTGCTCTTTAGTGGGTCTGAACCCCATCCTGAGCTTTTGCCCCCAACACGTGCAACATCTTTAGTTTAATGATTCTTGGGTAGTTTTTTGTAGTGGCTTTGTGGTGGTAAAAATAAATCTTCATATGACAGGCTGTTTGGACTGTTTTATTTATTTTTTTCCTATTACCATCATTTCTTATGCTCTTATGTTTTTATAGTCTATAAGTGCATAAAACAGATTCTGTTTTAATTTTAGCATTCTGATATATGTGATAGTCCTGCTCAATAATCTGTAGCATGGGGGCGTGGCCTGGCTCTGATCAAGATGGCAGCTTAATCGTCTCTCTCTAAAGAGCTACCAGCTATCTAACTTCATCTGCAAGCCCCCAGGCAATACAAAGTAAGCCAACCTTCTGCCTTGTAACTAGGATATTTTCTACATACTTCCTGGGAGTCATCTTTTTGATTGCACCAAGATTTGACTTTATTTTTGTGGTGGCTCTACCTGGGTTCTTAGGCCGGGCTACAACTATGGCTGAGTCTGAAAAACAGCTTTCCTCCTTATCCAGAGTGGAATCTATGTTCCAGCAGCTGATTTCTGATATGAATGACCTAAAAACGACGACATCTCAACAAAATGCTGTCACTCTGAAAGCATTAAACTCTCGTCTTCGACAAACTGAAACTAAGTCTTTACAAAATAAGACTTCTGTTCAAGATCTGAGAGCTACTATTAGAGAACAGGACTGGACCATTAAAAGTTTGCAATCTAAACTGGATGACATAGAAAATAGGAACTGCAGAAATAATCTACGTTTCTTCGGCTTTCCGGAAAGGTCAGAACTTGGAGACACAACTACATTGCTGTTACATGTCCTCCCATCCATCCATCCATCCATGCTGTGACTCCCCCCAGGATCTTGATTTAACTATCAAATGGTCTCACTGCTCACTAGGCCCTAGACCTGGCCCGAATCAAAACCCCAGACCCATTCTGGTAAGATTTCTTAATTTTGCACATACCGAGATTATTCTAAGAAAAGCTAGAGAAATCGGAGTATTAATGTGGCAAGAGTATAACATTTCCATATATAGAGATTTTTCAAAGGAGCTCTCCACCCAAAGACGAGCATTTACACTGATCAAACAGAGTCTACACAAAAAAGGTATTGGATTTGCATTAAGATATCCTGCCATCATGCGGCTTTTTTTGGGTAAGACCATTAAGGATTTCAACTCGCCTGAATCATTAACTACCTTTTTGGAGAGTTTGGATCAAGAGTCATGCATACCGAGTCACATCGAGATGGCTCATCCGGCGATTGTGAGTGCTTCCATTGCGAATACTGAGAACACCGAACTGGATACTGGAAATCCTTCATTGACACAACAAAATCTGCTAAACACACGGTCCCTTTACCAAGGCATTCAACCCACATACAAGAAAAAAAAAAGCATTGGAAACACAATCTTTCAAATCTACCTGCTGCATGGACGAGAACTCTTGCAAAACACTAGTCTCTTCTAAAAGAGCCCCTCGTCTTGAATCTCCACTACTTCTGAGCAACATGTTCGCACCATTCCAGGACAATATTCACTCGTCTCAAGAGGACATTACACAGGACACCCATGCTTCACAGTCTGCAATCCCCTTTATTTCTAATCCTATAGTTACATCGATGGATTCTTCTTGGGCTGAGGTTGTTACTAGTTTGCCCATAAAATCGCTAGAACCACCGAAAAAGAAGCGTAGGGGTAAATCCAGAAATAAGACCACCTCGTCTTCTCATGCCGCTTACAGAGATAATATAACCTGATGGTTGTCATCGTATTCTCTTTTACTATGTGAGGCATAGCTTATCTCAGGCATTTTATTCTGCCTTGAGCTTAATGTTATAGCCGTTTAGTAGTACAGCTTCTGAGAGGCCCTCCTACTGTCGCTTTCAGCAGGTACAGAACTATTAAAGCTGTACATCGCACTTTTACTGCTATATAACAAATCATGCAGTGCTATCATATTTGTCATCATATGATGCTTTGTTCCTCCCCAGTGTATACCTTTTACTATACAGGAGTTTTTTTTTCTCATGTAGGCAACCATTTTCATTGCTTTAAATGTTAAATAAGATTCATGATAGCTCTATACCTTCAAGAATCCTTTTACTGTGGCTACCCTAGATGCTCTACAATAATCTATAATACACAAAACATTTCATTGCTTATCAATATCTGTAAAGAACCTAATAAGTATTCTGTCACTTAATAATCTAAAGTACTTTTGGTATTGGCCTTTTTACCATTTTTTTCTTGCTTCACTGTTTGTCCACCTATATCTATATAGATATTTTTTCTCCTCTCATATATATTTATAGCCATACCCTACATAAGTAAGTTATTAGAACATCAGGCTATTTTCATGCTATTTGGTTCCTACATTACTATAATCTTAATTAAGAAAAAGTTATATTCTGCATACTGATCTAGACAAGGCCTAAGCTTGAAGTCCAAAAGATAGAATTTTCATAATACTGTATGAGATATCTATTCCAATATGTTGGGACTTTCAGGGCCTAGCTCATAGACCCAGTTATCCCTTAAGGAACTCCATTATGGACAATTTTCAAGCAGCTGAGGCACAGATTACATAATACTAATACTACGATTTTTACGGAACCTTAGCATTGAAGCCTGCACATGATGTCCTTCTACTGTATATATAGTCTAAACTCTTTTATATAGACATAACTGCTATATTATGTGTAATCTCAGATTTTTTCTGTCCTTTATTAAATCCATCTTTGTAGTGTAATCTGGAGTACCAACATTATTTCATTTATATGTAATTATTAAGCTTGCCTTAGACTTAATTCCCTCCTGTATAGTAATATACAATTTCAGTAACCAATCTAACTTAGTTATGTTACATAGTCTTCAGGTACCCTCACAATTTTTGGGTATTCATATACAGGTTGGCATACCCTTTTCGTTATGTTATACACATATATACCTGGTTGGTATTGTTTCATTTTTGCTCTAAATATACTTACTCGATTTTCTCGGGTGAAGTGGTGATTTTGGTACTCTTTAGAAAACAGTATTTTAATCTATCTCATTATAGTTCTGAATTAAGCAGCTCTTATTATAAAAGTGGTTTAGATATTATTATAAGAATTTGGATAACTATACATTCATAGTTATTTTCTTAAGGAATTACTGAATTTTTACAGCTCGCCCTATTGTGTTGTGAGAGAGTCTTTAAAACAGTTGTTCTAACAGTTGTTCTGACTCTTAACTTACTGCACATCCAAGGTGCTTTAATGTTTTGTGTAGCTTCTACATTAGATGTGTTAATATGTTTATCATATTTCTATATTGTCTATATTTTAGAGAGATACAACAGCTACATTTGTTCAAAATGTATTTCATTATTCTTTTCTGGCCCTGTACATTTTTCCATACTCAGTCCCATATTATTACCAGGTTAACTGATTTAGTTTATCTGATGATGTCCTCATGTATAGCTACCCCCGAGTCCCTCCTTCCACCAAGAGTATATATATTTCTCCTACATCGTTAATATGACTGATTTAATTTTATATACCTTGAATGTTAAGGGACTCAATTCTCCTTGTAAGCATAAACAAATACTCTCACATCTTAAAAAACATAAGGCCAAGATTGCATTCTTACAAGAAACCAAACTTTTGGCAGAGGACACGGATAGGCTAAAAAGGGACTGGGTCGGTCATATATATGCCTCATCATTTACTTCGAAGAAGCGTGGTGTGGCTATACTAGTCCACAGAAACCCTAAGTGGACTCATATTAAAACAATTAGTGATACAGAAGGTAGATGGGTGATAGCTATCCTTAACACACCCTCAGACCCCTTAACATTAGTTAATGTGTATGCCCCCAATTCTGACACCCCCAAATTCTTTCATAACTTATCCCAGCAAATTATGTCTAATACCCCACACAACTCTCCTATATTACTTGGAAGGGATCTTAATCTGGCAGTGGATCCTCATTTAGATAGAAGCAATATCTCCACAGATGCTCATCCTGGAAGTATCAATGCTCTCTCCCTACTTATGAAAGACTCTGGTCTTAGAGACCTTTTGAGGCTTTTTCATCCTTGTGTCCGTGACTACACTTTTTACTCGTCTCTCCACAAATCTTACAGCAGAATTGACTACTGGTTCGCTTCCCCATCGATAACCGAAAATGTTATTGATACTTCGATTTTACTGATTATAATATCTGATCATGCTCCAGTTAGCTTGCATCTGCTTTGGGGTCCACCATCATCTAAATCTTCCTCCTGGCAGCTAAACCCTTTATTACTCAAAGACCCAGAATTTCTTCCTGGGTTAAATCTCAAATACAAGACTTTCTTTTCTTCAACAAACCTACAGACACCTCCATGTAAACACTTTGGGAAGCTTTAAAAGCTACAATTCGAGGCAAAATTACAAGTTATGCAGCACATCGTAAGAGATTAAGGGAACAGCATCTAAATGATTTAGAAAAAACGCTTAAAACTAAAGAAACCCAATATTATAAAGCCAGTAAATCCAATCCTAACTCCCCTCTTGACCTAGAAATTTTGCATCTTAGAATTAAAATCAATGAGTTGATTTCCCATAAAACTGAATTAGCTTTATTCAAGCTCAAACATAAATATTGGGAACAAAGGGATAAAAGTGGCAAATTACTCGCATACCAACTTAAGAACCAGCAATCTGAGAGACATATTGCCGGCCTCAGACATAGAAACATAGAAACATAGACTTTGACGGCAGATAAGGACCACTTGGCCCACCCAGTCTGCTCATTTCCCTACCTATTGGATAAGCTGCAGATTCTAGTTAACCAACAGCCTACTTCCTGCAACCCCCCACTATAATTGTCTTATGCCTGTCCCATGCATGTTTGAATTCCCCCACTGTTTTAGACCCCACAACCTCTCCAGGAAGGCAGTTCCATGTGTCCATCACTTTCTCCGTGAAAAAAATTTCCTTACATTACCCCTGAGCTGTCCCCCCTCTGTCTTTAAATTGTGCTCCCTTGTTCTTACACATCTCTTTTTCTGAAAGATGCTACCCTCCTGGACTTTGTTGATTCCCTTGAGGCATTTGAAAGTTTCTATCATGTCCCCCCGTCCCTCCTTTCACCAAGGGTATACATATTAAGCTCTCTCAGTCTCTCTCTTCATATGGTTTCTGATGTAGACCCTGCACCATTTTAGTTGCCCTCCTCTGGACTGCTTCCATCCTATCTATGTTCTTGCGTAGATGAGGTCTTCAAAACTGCATGCAGCACTCCAGATGGGGTCTCACCAACTGTCTGTAAAGAGGGATAACCACTTCCCTTTTTCTACTTGGGATGCCCCTCCCTATGCATCCCAGTATCCCCCTGGCTCTCCTTACCAATTTCTTACCGTGCTTACCCACCTTTAGGTCATCTGATATGACTACCCCCAGGTCCCTTTCCATTATTATTGTTGTTAGTACCTCCCCTGCTATTGTGTACTCTTCTCCTGAATTTTTATTTCCCAGGTGCATTACTTTGCACTTCTTTACATTGAATCTAAGTTGCCATATGTCTGACCATTCATCCAACCTTGCAAAGTTCCTTCTCATCCTTTCTACCCCAACTTGTGTATCTACTCTGTTACAGATCTTTGTGTCATCTGCAAAGAGGCATAGCTTTCCTTCCAGACCCTCTGCAATGTCACCTATAAAGACGTTAAAGAGGACTGGACCCAGTACTGAGCCCTGAAGTACTCCACTAGTAACCCCCTTTTCTTCGGAATGTGTTCCATTCACTATTACCTTCTGTGTCCTGTTGTGTAGCCAGTTTGCTACCTAGGCTACCACCCTGAGACCCACTCCCAGGTTGGCTAACTTGATTATTAATCTTTTGTGCAGGACTGTGTCAAATGCCTTGCTAAAGTCTAGGTAGGCCATATCCACAGCCCCTCCTGGTCTATTACTTTGGTCACCCAGTCAAAGAAATCGATTAGATTAGTCTGACATGACCTTCCTGCTGTGAATCCATGCTGCTTTGGGTCCCGCCCACTGGCCTCTAGGTACTCAACAATTCTTTCTTTCAGAAGTGATTCCATCATTTTCCCACCACTGAGATCAAACTAACAGGTCTGTAGTTTCCTGCTTCTGCCTTGCTCCCACTTTTGTGAAGGGAATCACATCTGCCCTCCTCCAGTCCTCAGGTACCACCCCATCCTCTCATGATTTGTTAAAAAGTGTGGTCAGTGGTGTCACTAGGTCCTCCCTTAGTTCTTTTAGGATTCTAGGGTGAATCCCGTCAGGCCCCATTGCTTTGTTCACCTTGAGTTTTAGGAGTTCTTTCAGGACTCTTTCTTCTGTAAATGGACTGGCGTCAACCCCACTACCCCGAGTGCTTCTATTGTTTGGTTTAGGTAACTCCTCCTCCTCTTCTTTTGTGAATACTGAGCAAAAGTATTCATTTCATTATCTCTGCCTTTTCACTGTCTCCCTCTGCCCACCTCCCCTCTCCTTTATTAATCTTCACTATCCCTCCTTTAACCTTTCTGTGCTCCCTAATGTACCTATAAAATGTTTTATCCCTCTTCTTAACTGAGTTGGCTAGCTTTTCCTTGGTTTGGGCCTTTGCTTTTCTGACTGCCTTCCCCACTTCTTTCTGCCTTAATTGATACAGTTCCCTGTTGTACTCCTTCCGTGATTCCTTATACTTTTTGAATGCAGCCTTTTTCTCCTAACCTTCCCTGACACCTCTTTTGAGAACCATAGTGTGTTTTTATTCCACTTTGTTTTCTTTATTTGTTTCACACAAAGACTTGTTGCCTCCATGATGGTAGTTTTGATTTTTCTCCATTGTTCTTCCACCCCTCCTTTCTGGCCATTTGCTAATGCATTCCTCAGGTATTCACCCATTATGCCAAAGTCATCCCTTCTAAAGTCCAGTATCCTTGTCTTTGTATGGCTTGTCTCCATGGTTATGTTTATCATGAAGCACACTGTGCAGTGGTCGCTTGTTCCCAGATGTCTACTGACTTCTAAATTTGTGATGCTCTCTCCATTTGAGAGTACCAGGTCTAATATTGCTCCCTCCTGAGTGGGTTCCACCACTAGCATCTAAGGCATGCCCCCTGTAGGGCATCGAGAATGACCCTGCTCTTGGATATGGCTGCAGTGCATGTCATACAGTTAAGATCTGGCATATTCAGGTCCCCTATCAACAGTATCTCCCCTTTTTCAGCCATTTTGAGAATGTCTTCTATCATTTTCTTGTCCATTTCCTCCCATTGAGACAGGGGTCTGTATACAACCCTGTGTGGATTGTGATGCCATTCCCTGTCTCCAAGGTGACCCAGAGTGCCTCTTGTCCTCCCCCTTTACTTTTTAGTTCTGTAACTTTGATCCCTTCCCTTATGTAGAGAGCTACTCCACCTCCTCTTTTACCCTCCCTGTCCCTTCTGTAGATTGTGTACCTGATATGTTGACATCCCAGTCATGGTTCTCCATGTACCATGTTTCTGTGACTGCCACAATATCCAAGTGTTCCTCTTCCATCAGGGCTACTAGCTCAGAAAGCTTGTTTCCAAGATTACAGGCATTGGTACTCATTGCCCTCCATTTAATGTTGGCTTTATCCTTTTTTACCCCATCCCTGCTCTTATTGCCCTTGTCTATTTTTCCATTTACCCCTGTCCTGCCCTCTGTTAAGCTATGTACCTCAGTGTTTACCCTACTACCTGCCATGTTTTGTGGGTGGAGGCTTGAACTTTCCTGCTTCCTATCAGCACCTCCCCCCTTGGCTAGTTTAAAAGCTTGCCAAGGAAGCATTTAAACCTGTCACCTAGGAGCTTGTTTCCCTTCCTGGACAGATGCAGACCATCATGCCAGTATAGACCTACCTCACTCCAGGTGAACCCCCAGTCCCCAATGAAGCCAAAGTCCTGTGCTCTTCACCAGTTTTGCAACCATTCATTAAACTGCATGGTGTGCAGTACCCTAGCCTCACCCCTGCCATAGACTGGCACCACCTCTGAGAAGGTTACCATGCTTGCTACCTGTCCGAGGCCCCTCCCCAACTCCACAAATTCATCCTGCACTGCACTGATCTCATGCCTAGCTAGGTCATTTGTCCCAAGGTGGACAATGATATCTATTTCCCTCTCCTGTGATGCTGCTTCTGCAATCCTGAGGGTTTGCTTCCTGTCCCTCCAAGCTATGGCACCAGGCAGGCACCTTACTTCCCTCTCCTCTCCCTTCCCTAGGTCTACACCTCTAAGAATTGAGTCTATCAGAAGCTGTTTTCTTCCCCTGTGGTGTCCCTTGCCACCCTTTTGTGGGTCTCCCTTGTGGATGTCCCCAGCATTTTTCTTGGTCTCCACTGAGGGTGTCATCATAGATGAACCTTGATTTGCCAGGCTGACATACGATTTGTGTAGCGGTACAACTAGGGGGCTATGCCTTTGTTCCACCACCCTCACCCTCCCAGAACCCAATGTGGTCCAACTGCTCTTCACACTTGGCAGCCTCTGAGGCAGTGGTTGTGGAACTGGTGCTTTCTGGGTGCGGGAGGCCTCCTTAGTCCTTGCCAGTTCAGCCTGGAGGTGGGCAACCTCCTCCCTCAGAGCTGACAGTTGCCTGCAAATAGGGCAGCAATGCAGGTTCAAGAATGTCTCCCAGAAAACTGCTGCCCCACAGCCAGTGCATTGCAGCACTCCCCACATGTCCCTCTCCCTTATAATATACAATGAGTAATATATAAAATATCTTTTTTTTTTTGGTGTGTACTTACCCTTTATGCACTGTGCTGGGTTATTAAGAATATGACAGTTCTGCCCCAAGACCTGTTGAGGAAGTGATATCAGAACCTTGGCTATAAAGGAAATGCCATGCCTGGGGTGGGCGGGGTGAGGGGAAAGGTGGGTAGGTAGGCCACAACCACTGGTGACTGTTAGAAAGAATCAAATACACCACTGCTCCACCACCCTGGTGAGTACTGCCAAAGTACAATCTACAGTAGGTCAAATTCAGACAGATGGTCTCTCAATTAACCATATAATGATGTATTTTTACAAACAATTATATGCCCAGCCTAAATATATCCCTACTACACACATACAACAGTTTTTGGAGGAATTTCATCCCCTAGCCAGTCAGTCCACGATAAGGAAGGTTTAGATGAACCATTTACATTACAAGAATTACAAAATGCTTTATTCTCTTTAAAATCTGTCAAATCCCCAGTCAGAGACAGCTTTCTGGTTGATTTCTATAAAGCATTATCTGAGAAACTTTTACCTCTGCTGTTCAATGTCTACCAGGAAGTATCGCAAATTGGGAGGCTTCCTCCTACAATGACAGAGGCTATTATTACTGTACTACCCAAAAAAGAAAAGGACCCCTTCCTTCCCTCCAGTTATAGACCAATCTCCCTGTTAAATACGGATGGTAAAATTTTCGCTAAACTTTTGTCTTCTCATTTAGACTCGATCATCCCTAAATTAATACATAGATCTCAAGCTGGTTTTATTAAAAATAGAGCAGGTACCGATCATCTTCATTCACTTTTAATTTAATGCACCGAGCTAAATCCCTCAAATCCCCAGCAGCAGCTATTGCCATTGATTTTGAAAAAGCCTTTGACTCTTTAAATTGGGATTATTTGTATCAGACCCTATTACACCTTGGTATTACTAATAACTTCTGTTCCTTGATTAAATTATTATACTCTTTACTAGAGTCTTGACCAATTCTGTTCTATCAGTTCCCTTCTCCTTAGCGAGATGGACTAGGCAAGGTAGCCCTTTATCTCCTGCCCTATTTATCTTGGCTATGGAACCCCTTACTGCCCACTTGCGACAATCTAATAATATTAAAGGGATTCCCATTGGTAACTCACACTATACCTCCTTATCTTATGCTGACGATCATTTAATCCTACTAGAAAATCTGGAAGAGTCAGGTCAACCACTAATTATTATACTTAACAAATTTACCTCACTGTCTGGTTTAGCTCTAAACTATAATAAGTCAGAAACATTACCCCTAAATTCTCTTTGTAAATCTTTTATGAACACTGCTTTGGGCTCCAGCTGGGCACCATAAGGCCTCACGTATCTGGGCATAAAAATTACACTAAATTTAGGGAAAGTTTGGGAAACTAACTTTAGTCCATTATTATCCAACATTAAGACAACATTAGATAGATGGAAATTACTTTATCTCTCTTTCACAGGGAAAATAGCAGCCATTAAAATGTCTGTGTCTCCCAGAATATTTTATCTCTTCGCTAATATTCCCTTATTTCTTCCCTCTAATCTTCTAACTAAAATTGCCAAGTTAATTGCCAATTTTTTATGGGAAGGCAAAATACCTAGGTTTAGTGGAACCAAACTTCATTCGCATTGGTCTAGAGGGGGATTTGGTCTTCCATGGTTCACAGCTTATTTATTAGCCTTTAGAGCCACCCAGACCATCAGATGGTTTTGTAAACCAACCCCCCCAAACACCGTTATGGGTAGAAATGGAAGCATTTCTTAGTCCAGGGAGTTGTCCTTTTCATTCGTCTACAATCCGCTTTCCTATAGCTTAAGATCTCAACCCATTATTGGCTCTTCGGCTCACTATTGGAAACAAATCCACAAATCTCTAAACCTTAATCCTACCCCTCTCTCGCATACTCCTCTATGGGGCAATCGAGATATCTCCTCGAAAATCACCCAATTTTCTGTCGGACATGGAAGAATAAAGGCATAATGTTTCTAGGTGACATCCTAGAAAAAAATTCTCTTAACTTAAAATCCTTTACAGATCTTTGTGTACAGTGGAATTTACCTAAACAAGACTTCTGGAAATACCTACAACTACGCACTGCATATAACACTTTTCTTCTTTCCGTTCACACACATTCTATTCATGACCAACATATTTCCCTTTGGACTAATACTGCATCTAATCAGGTAATCTCCTTATCTCTGCACGGCTTCAGAGCCAAGCATGGGACAGATACTGCACTAACCAAATTCTCAGCAGAAGTCCTGTACAACAATGATTCAGGGGTCAGCACAGGCGCGGTCTTCATTGACCTCTCTAAAGCTTTTGACTTGGTAAACCACAGCCTCCTCTTGCATAAAATGTGCTCTCTTGGCCTGGACACCCATGCACTAGGTTGGTTTGTGAGTTACCTCACTGGCCGTACCCAGAGGGTTAGGTGGAAGGACAATGTCTCCCAGATTGCACTGCCAAAGAAGGGGCACCACAGGGTCTATACTTGGCCCCCTTCTCTTCACTCTGTTCATAAATGATCTGCACTTACACTGTGGGAGCAGCAGCGTCATCCAATACGCAGATGATGCTGTCATTTACCGAGCCTCCCCTAATGTAAAAGAACTGGAGAATGCCCTTCAAGAGGACATCCTTCAGATGGAGGATTGGCTCACTTTGAACAAAATGGTATTAAACACCGGCAAAACCAAGGTGATGCTGTTTGGGCCCAGATCCCTGGGATGTGAGAGGTCAATGCTCCTTCAATTGCAGTCCAGAGGGGGAGACAAACTCGAGGTGGTTACCTCTACAAAGTACCTCGGTCTAACCCTTGACCAAAACTTCACTCTAAAAAATCATGTTGACTTACTAACCAAAGCCATCCATGTGAAACTCAGTATCCTCTATAGAATAAAGGACCAGATTATCCCTGAAGCCAGGGTAGCCATCGCAGCCAGCGTCCTACTCCCTAAGCTCACCTACGCAGCCCCAGTTCTCCAAGGTGTGGCCTCTACAGAACTTGGTAGGCTAAAGACCTTATACAACAAGATTGCCCGGTTTGCCACAATGTCCCACCCTTGAACTCACCACTGTGAGGCCCAAGCTAGGCTCAGGTGGCCGTCACTGGAAGCCCACCTCATCTACCCGACTCTTTGCCTGACATTTAAGCTACTGGGCCCCTCTCCTCCCCCTAGCCTCAAAGGGCTAGTCAGGGTTAAATCCAATCAGAGGAGTCTCCTCACCTCAGGACAAACTCTCCTCAAGGTTCCTAAAACAAGGACCAAAGCCGGGTCCAGGTCCTTTTGCATTCACTGCCCCATCCAACTGGAACAACCTCCCACTTGAGGTACGAGAGGCAGGGTCTGGCTCCTGCTTCCAGTCCAAACTCAAAGCACACTTGCTCGACAGGAGTACTTGCCAATGCCTTAGGACCTGACCATACGTCACTGCCCCTCCCTCTTAGGAAGGGGAGCTTCATAGTTACCCATACCTCCATCCATCTAAGCCCTCAGGAAGGTATCTTGACTCTTGGCAACTTAGCCCTTATCTCGTGCACTCCCTAGATCTACATGATTTGTGCATGTAAAATGTTTTTATATATCCAACTCTAGAGGTCCCACTGACTGTATGTTCCCACACCACCTATCTGATTGTAACCTTATGGAATCTTTCACTGTCAAACATTATGTCATTTATCAATTTGTACTGTTCTGTTTACCTGTATGTTATTTTTTTACCCCCGGGTCGCCCCTGAAAAAGGGACCTCTGGGTCCCAGTGGGCTTACCCGGTCAACAAAATTCAATAAATAAATAAATAAATCTAACTAGAATTATATATAAGGATATCAGAGATGCTCTTCCGGATCAATCATTGACTGATAAAACTAAGTGGAGCCTTCTGTTAAAATATAACATAACAGATTCACAATGGCACAAATGCTGGCTTCTTTGCCATAAAACTTTTAAGGATGCTTGTAGTGCCCTTATCCAAACTAAAATCCTTCACTTATGGTATAGAACACATGTGGTGCTCACAATATGCTTCTTTCAAGCAGATTACGTTTGCTGCTTTAGGCCGACTAGATGAGTATGAAAAATGTTGGCAGGGCTATTTGAATCATGTGAATCCTTCCAACATATAACTGATAATCAATGTATGATATATAGTATTTACAATACCTCTTTACTGTATATATTAAACCCAAGAATGCTGTTGTCTCACTTGTTAAAATTTTCTCTCTTCCTTTTTCTTTGTCTCCCATTGTATTAATCATTTAATAAGGTTACTATTTTATAATTTTTTTTATCTTTCTTCATACATCTCATTCAGCAAGAACACAAGGTATACAATATAAGATGTGACTCATTTTAAACTTTTATTTACTTATTCCTAACCTTTTATGTACCTCTTGTGTATCAATATTCTTAATTTGTCCAATATCATTATTGCGACTTATATGAAGTACTCTTATACACCATGAATGGACGATGTAAGACACTCTTAAATATCCCTTTTTATGTCCTAATTCTTGCTGTACTTTTACTTCTTTTGCATCGTCCTTTTGTATAAGGAAGAAAGATTGTATTGTTATAAAATCTTTGAATAAAAAGATAAACTGAAAAAAAAAAATCTGTAGCATAGTTTTAAAGGAAAATATAACTCCCTGGTGTGGAGCTGTTAAATTCCAAAATAGTAGAATCTTTGAGTGGCAAACAGAAAAAAAACTGCACTCACCTTCCTTCAATGACGCTGACAAACCACTTTCATTTGCACTGTATGCGGTTCAAAGATGACCACTGGCACATCTTGTGGATTAAATGAAGAGCAGTCATCACTCTTGATGTTCAGCGAAAATGGCGTGATTTTAAAATACGGAATTCATGAATATTAACATGGACATAGCGATTAGTGAGGGGCAGCGGCTGGCAATGCATAGATAAAATGGCAAACAGCTACAACCATGATGAAAGTTGCTCTTTTAGGTTCGGACTGTAATTAGGGGCTCAGTGGTAAAGTGACAGTCACAAAGCAATAGGATACTCTATGGGATAATTGTTAATAAATAGATATCTCTGTAAAATACCTGTTACTAGGTAGTTCCATACATTGATCCTATAAAAGGTTCTGAACTGTCAAGAAACTGACAAATAATGCACTGATATGCCCCTGGAAAGAACTTGACCACAATGCACAACACTGCCGACTCCTGCTCTAGTGTTACCAATCTGATGTCATCATCCTGGCAAAGTGGGAGCGGCAGCATTGGAAAGTCTGTTCAGCATCGGGAACATGCATCTCCAGCAACGGGAGGAAATCTTAGAAAAAATATCAATATTGAACTGCTGCACACAAACGATAGTTTTCCACCTTTAGGGACTGAGACTGACACCAGCATTACAAGTAGATAATTCTGTGACAGCTGCTCTTTATGGCTACATTTACAGTGAAAACTGAAGTGGGCAGGGGAAGTTGTGGACAGGGGGGAACACGAAGCGGGCAGTTACTTTTGTTCAGACAAGGAGAGGTACAGCTGAGCATCATTATTGCATTTGGTCCAGAGTATGGCTGTTTCAAAGCAGGTGCAGAAGTGGGCAGGAGGGTTTGGTACTGGCTGCCAGGTATAACAGTGAGCCTAATGTCAGCCCTATGATCTACAGAAGGAATCTGTAAAGAAACGTAGTGCCAGACAAGTCAATACTCAAGTGATCAGGCTCTCCAGGTATGTTAATAAGCAGGTTAACATAACCTTCTTAGAATGCTGAAAGCCAATTGGATTTCAGGATTTCTGAGACCCTTATAATAATGGTGCAAAATCAATATGCAGTCTTATAAGACCAAGGCTGGGCTACCTCTGAGGGAGAATCAGATGTATCCTAAGTGGCATCTTCACAAGCGTAAATTGTTATGGATGTAACAGAAACAGAAATTGTCTGCAGATAAGGACCAATAGGCCCGTCCAGTTTGCCCATAGGCCCTATGCATTGTATGCGGCCACTGACCCTATGTGATCAATGGCTTTTCATCACTTCCTCCCCTCTCAGGCTTCCCTTGTGCCTGTCCCAAGCATGCTTAAACCCCTCCACTGTGCTTGCCCCCACTACCTCCTGTGGCAGACTATTCCAAGTGTCGACTACCCTTTCTGTGTAGAAAAACTTCCTCACATTACCTCTTAATCTACCCCCTTCCAATTTCATATTGTGCCCTCTTGTTCTAGTACTTTTTCTACATTGGAAAAGGTCCCCTGCCTGCACCTTGTTTATGCCCTTGAGGTACTTGAAAGTTTCAATCTTGTCCTCCTGCTGTTTCCTCTCCTCCAGTGAGTACATATTGAGGTCCCTTAGTCTCTCCTCATATGTTTTGTGGTGCAAGCCCTGTACCATCTTTGTTGCCTTTCGATGGATAGTCTCCACCTTATCTATGTCCATGTGCAGTGTGGTCTCCAGAACTGCACACAGTACTCCAGGTGATGTCTTACCAATGTTTTATACAATGAAATCATCACCTCCTACCTCCTGCTGGTGATACCCCTGCCTATGCACCCCAGCATGCCACTGGCCCTCTCTGCCACCTTTGTACACTTCTTTGACACCTTAAGGTCATCAGAGATGATAACCCCTAGGTCCCGTTCCTCTTTGGTGACAGTCAGCTCCTCCCCCGCAACCTGTAACTCTCCCCAGGGTTCCCGCTACCCAGGTGTATTATTTTGCACTTCTTTGCATTGAACCACTGTTGCCACATCCCTGACCATCTTTCAAGCTTCTCCAGGTCCCTCTTCATTTTCTGCACCCCTTCTGGAGTATCCACCCTATTGCAGATCTTGGTGTCATCTGCAAACAGGCAGACCTTTCCTTTCAGCCCCTCTGCAATGTTACTAATAAAGACATTGAATAGGACTGGTCCTAGTACTGATCCCTGTGGAACCCCACTGGTCACCCCCCCCAGATTGTACCCCATTTACCACCATCTGTCTCCTGTCTGTTAACCAGTTCCTAACTCAGTTTACCACCTTATCTCCCATGCCCAGACTACCCATCTTGTTAATCAACCTTCTATGTGGGACGGTGTTGAAGGCTTTGCTGAAATCTAGGTAGGCGACATCTATCACCCCTCCCTGATTAAGTTCCCTAGTCACCCAATCAAAAAGAACCATTAGATTCATTTGACATGACCTTCCTGCTGTGAATCTGTGTTGCCTCAGATCCTGAGCACCACTGGATTCCATATGTGCCACTATCCTTTCTTTCAGAAGCATCTCCATGATCTTTCCCACCACTGAGGTGAGGCTGACTGGCCTGTAGTTCCCCGCCTCCTCCTCCTCCCTACTGCTGCCTTTGTGCAGTGGGACTACATGTGCCCTCCTCCAGTCCTCTGGAACGACACTCGTGTTGAGTGACTTTGTGAACAGGGCCACCAGAGGTGCTGCTAGTTCCCTTCGCAGCTCCTTTAATATGCTTGGGTAGATACCATCTGGCACCATGGCCTTATCCACTTTCAGCTTTGTGAGTTCTTCCAGAACTCTCTCCACTGTGAATGGACTGGTGTTCACCTCTCCCCTCTCCCATTGCCTCAGCAGCCCAACTGTGGTCCTTGACCCTGCCACTCCTTAGTGAATACTGAGCAGAAGTATTTGTTCAGTGTTTCTGCCTTGTCCAGATCCCCCTCCTTATACTCTCCCTTCTCCCCTTTGAGCCTCACAACCCCCCCCTTGTTTTTTCTTCTTTCACTGATGTACCATAAAATGCATTATCCCCTTGATTACAGACTGGGCTAAGCCCTCTTCTGTCTGTGCCTTCGCCCTCCTAACAGCCTTCCCTGCTTCCCTTAGACATTCAAGGTACACTTCCCTGTCCTCCTCCCTTTGGTTCCCCTTATATTTCCTGAAATTCAATCTTTTAGCCCTGACTTTGTCCCTCACCTCGTTAGAGAACCATAATGATTTCTTCCTTCTTTGACCTTTGGGCTGCTATCCTAATGTATTGGTTTGTTATATCCACTATAGCTCCTTTCAGTTGCTCCCATTGTTCTTCCACCCTCTACTACCTCTCCCTTCCCTAGGACTGCTTGTGTACATCTATCCATTTCAGTGAAATCTGCCCTTATGAAATCTAATACTGTTTCCCTTGTGTGGCTTAATTGAGTTCATGTCTCCATGCTGAACCACACCATGTGGTGGTCACTGGACCCCAGCGGCCCATCCACCTGTATTTGTTTGACTCTGTTCCCATTGGTCCATACCAGGTCCAGAATTGACTTGTCCCTGGTTGGCTCATGCACCAGCTGCCTAAGTCCAATGCCCTGCAGGGATTCAAGGATGGCTGTGCTCCTGGCTGAAACAGCCATCTGAGTGGCCCAATCCACATCTGGCATATTACAATCCCCCAGTAGCAGGATTTGGCCTTTAGCTGCCATGTTGTGTATGTTCTCCACTAGTTCCCTATCTACTTCCTCCCTCTGTGCTGGAGGTCTGTAGGTAACCCCTGTGCGTATTGTTGTTCCATTCTCTGGCTCCAGGGTGACCCACATTACCTCGGCCTCCCCCGTCTTCCCTGAACTTCTGTAGCCTTTATACCATTTCTGATGTACATGGCCACTCCCCCACCCTTTTCACCCTCCCTGTCCCTCTTGAACATTGTATAGTCTGGTACATTGACTTCCCAGCCATGATTAGCAGAGTACCATGTCTCTGTTGTTGTTGCTATGTCAAGGTCTGCATCTGCCAACAAGCCCTCTAGGTCTGGAACCTTGTTTCCTAGGCTACGGGCATTCATTAGCATGACCTTCCATGTTTTACAGTCTGCCCACCCTCTGCTCTTGTTCTTCCTCTCCAGCATCTTCCCCCACCTTGGTTTCGTTTTCTATGTGCTCTTGCCCCCCCTTATCATTCGTTATACATTCTTCACTTGCCTGCCCCTCCCTGTCTGCTTTAGCTGTACCTGTAGTCAACTTATATTTCTGCATGTTCCCATGGGGGAGGTGTTCCTAAGCCTCCTGGCTCTCCCCATTGGCCAGTTTAAATGCTCACAGCTGAAGCATTTAAACTTTTCACAAAGGACCAAGGTCCCCTTCTTAGACAGATGCAGGCCATCCTTTTATACAAACCTGCTTCTGCCCAGGTCAGGTCCCAGTTCCCTATGAAGCCAAAACTCTCACTTCCACACCAATCCTTCAACCAGGAGTTGAAAGTATAGATGTGGAGTGCCCTAGCTTCCCCTGTGCCCTGGACAGGTAGCACCTCCGAGAATGAGATGGAGTGTTCTATCTGT
This sequence comes from Neoceratodus forsteri, assembly GCA_016271365.2. NCBI lineage: Eukaryota > Metazoa > Chordata > Ceratodontiformes > Ceratodontidae > Neoceratodus > Neoceratodus forsteri. Next base: position 226,278,107 of record CM057449.1, on the reverse strand, counting down.
TTCAGGTCCCCCCAACTTTGAAATCATCCTGGACTCTGACTAACTCCACCCTTCTAGCTAGGTCATTGGTTCCCAGGTGGCCAATAACATCCAGCTGTTCTCTCCTAGCTATTACCATAGCGATTCTATCGATCTGTTTCCCATCCCTCCATGCAGCGCTTCCTGGGAGGCACTCTACCTCCCTCTTTCCTCTGCTAGGTGACCTTAACTCCACTCCCCAGACAATAGAGTCCCCCACTAGGAGAAGCTTCCCCCTCTTCCAGGGTTCCCTGCTTTCCTTCCCTGGGGCTACATCCTGGAAGACCCTCCCATCCACCATGGTCCCAGCCTTGGGTTCTGGAGTGGGGCTTTGCCCTGCCTCCAAGACAGTGCAGGAGTTTTTAAGCGGGACTGGTTGAGGGATGTGCTTTCAATCCCCCTCCCTTACCCTCCCTGAGCCCATTGTAGTCCAATCACTCCTCTTCCTTGGCATTCTTTGAGGTAAATGTTGTGGATCTAGTGGTCTCTGGGTGGGGGTGGATGTCACCTTCAGCTTGGCCAACTCTGATTGGAGACTGGCAACCTCCTCCCTTAGCCCAGATAGGTGCCTGCAGATAGGGCAGCATTGCAGCCTCCAGAATGTCTCCCTGAAAACAGCTACTCCACAAACACTGCACTGCACCACTCCCATTATGTCTGAGTCCCTCCTCAATCAACTGCCTGCTTAAAATGGCTATTTGATATCCCCCCAAATGTATGTTTTATTTATGTTGTGTTCTGTTATGCTTCCTCTCTTCACTACTTCCTGTATGGATGCAGGATGTTGCAAGGTCCTATGGGACCCACCCAATAAATGTAGGGCAAGCCCTGGGGTGGGTGGGTAGTGGAGTGGGAGGCCAGAACTACACCACAGGCTGTGTCCAAAAAACAATCAGTCAAGGAGCCCTCTGGCAGTGACACCTCTATCCACTCACAAACTTGTCAAATAGAATCCCTCAGTCCTGCCCAAACTAAATGGAAAAGCACCCAAATGGCAGTTAAGAAAATACCTCAAATACAATTACAAACACACAGAAATGGCAGCTAAGAAAAGACCTCAAATACAATTAGAAACACAGTTACAAACTCACCAGCTACAGTCTCTCCCTCCGTCTCCAGCTAAATACTAGTAACATAATGAAGTCACTCCACTCTGCTATTGCTTCTTGTATACCTTGCCCCCATCCATGGGGGAGTATTGTCTAGGTTCCCCACTAATTGTGGAATCCCTAGCCCCAGCCTCCTCTGCAATTAATTTAAATGTCTGCCAATGTAGACATCAAACCTTTGCCCTGATGCACTAGTCCTCTTTCTTGTCAGATGAAGGCCATCAACTGTGAAGAGCCTCCCATCCTAGAGGCCCCCCAATACTCCAGAAAGTGGAACCCTTGTTCCCGACACCACATTTTTAACCACACATTGAACTCCTTGGTCTCCTCCTTCATGCAATGAGCATGTTTTCCCAGTGTTATCTAAACCTGTTGTTTTTGTTTTTGGTTTTTTAGTCTGTGGTAACCCGGTAAGGCCCACTAGGCACAACTGCCTGTTTTCAGGGGCAACCTGGGAGCACTGGGTGGTTAAGTGACTAAACTTTGTAACTCACACTTTGAACTTGAGAAAGACATTATTCACAGTTTGAAATGTTTATTATATATTTTCTTAGGTGCCATAATCAGTGTTGCACTCCAATTAAACAAAGCAATGGACTGGAATGCAAGCTAATTTACACTTGGTTACACAGCTGCAGTAAATCAGAGATCACAAACAGTTTCAACAAGCATTTGTCAATGCTGAAAGTTTGCCATTGGTATTGCTATTGACCCGCACCAGTTGGCAGGACTACAGTTCCCAGCAGCCTCGGCTGCCGGCTTATTTACGTGCGATTTTTAGTGCTTTTTAAAAACAACTTTTGTGGCTCCACAGGTCCCTCCCTCATGTCTCTGAACCCTGATTAGATGATTTGGGGGTCTGGGAGCAAGGGGGTAACCTCTGGTTTGCAGCGTGAGCAGCTTTAAAACAAACATACCTGCCATCTTGCACTTTTAGAGTGCGGCTGCATGGTGGTTACACTTCTGTGCTTTTCCAGCTTTTTGCTTTCAGGAAAACATGGTGGGGGCTGGCAGGAGGAGTCAGAATCTGGCACAGGACTCTGGCTGCCAGCGGTGAGCATCGGGAGCATTCGGGGCAGTAGGTAAGCTCCACATTTCGGGGTGTAACAAGGGTAAGATTGTCCCATGGAGACAATGAAGGAAGGGACCGGTGGAGTGGTGATGGGGGAGCACAAGCACCCACATGTGGGTGACATCAGCTAGGCTGATCAGGGAGCTGAACAGCTGTTTGCTGGGCAGTGTCCTGCAAATCAAAGGAAAAAACTGCCATATAATTGGTTCAGCTTTTTCTTTTGAACTAGACAAAGTTCCCACCATCAAGGATCACAATCAGCTTGGCTGATGATTAGTTTGGCACTGCCTCACTCCTTGCAGACCACTCTGCATTGGACAGAGAGTGTCACACCCTTTAAAAGCAACTCTTATAGCAAGAAGTTTGCTACACGTGCATGTATGGCACACTTAAAAATGGTCGCTTAAAAGTAAAACAAAATAAAGAATACACAAAGCATTACCTACTTTGAGATAATGTAAGTTCAATGGCGTTAACTTTGGCAAACGTGCTTACTGTAGTATTATATACAGTAAAAAACCTTAACTGTTAAGAACTCACAGGTATTCCACACCTAGTTAATGTGGTGACATCATACGGGTGCTCAAGATTCGCTCTCATGCCAATGATGCCTTGTTACCACACTAACTCAATGTAGAATACAGGTTGCTCTTAACAGCTAGGGTTTAGTTATTCTCAATGTGTTGTACTGTTAGGTTTCTTTATTGTTTTAAAGAGCAAGTGACACCTGGGGAGAAACACATTAAGAAACACAATATTTAGACTGATTGTCTGCTGTGTTTGGCCTTTGCAGGTTGCTTGTGAGGCCTTTTGGTACCATACAGTCCTGCACAGAGCCAAGCCAGCCTAAATTCCCTCATGGTGAGCTGCATATACCACCAATGATACTTTTTATTAGGTTAGGGGGTTAGGCGTAATGTTGTACGTCTTTGTAATTAAGTATTATTGCCAGTGCCCTTGCAGGCAAAAGCACAAAAGACGGTGCTTGAACATGGACCTGCTCAGAAACTCAACAACTGTTTGAGACCACTGCAGATTGAAGAAGAAATGAATCCTTGCCAGTATCATGTTCAGATTCAAGGGTATATCACAGAAAGAAAATTAGCATACCGTAATTATAAACAAACAATGATTTTATGCAAAAACAACATTCAATGCCCCCGTGCTTTTTGGCATCCTGCCACATCATCAGGACGATCCTTGTGTCCATGCTTGTGCACAGTGGCTCTTGTGTTTATACTGTTTAGACAAAATATACTTTAGAATATACCAGGAATGGACAATGTTTTGAAGGGTGTAATATACGAATAACATTTTTCTCCAGATTTTGTGATAGAAGCCTTTACATATCCAGTACAATAATTTTGGTAATGGTTATAATACTGGATAAAATTACTCCAGTACTATAGCACCTACAGTGCTGCTCATAAGGATGAAGCACTCTTATCACAGTTGTTGCCAGTGATATCTTGTAGGATTCTGCAGGGACACAAGGTACTCCACTGGAAGATACTCCAATTTGTCATACAAACAAATTGTGACATCTTTATCCCAGAGTGCTTCATACTGATGTGTCACACTGTTTTCATCAACCCTCCATGTGTCTTCACTCATATTATTGGGGATGTGTGTGACAGAGAGCTCCTGCCACTCTTGAGGACCCACCTTTTCTTAAATCTGTTGCAACAGTTCTTCTATTTCTTAGCCTAATCTATTCTTTACAATTTCTAGTCCATAAAGTTGGCCACCTATGGGCACCCCCTTCTCTTTCTTGACTATGCTATAGTGTCCTCTTTAATTTTCTTTTTCCCTCTCAGGTCTTCATACAGGGAGGTTATTGTGACCTCCGAGCTGATATAAAACAGGCTGTGTTCCTCGTTGTTGAATTTAGTATGCAATGGCACTATGTCATAAAATACTTTAATGTATATACCTTATGTGTATAAAACCTGTAAATGTTGAAAATACCATGGCACTAAGTGTTTTTGATAAAAATAAAAAGTTACTAGGGGACTGTATGATAAAAATTAAGTTAGTATTGCTATTTAAAATGCATGCAAATTGCTGTAAACTGATCAAGTCTGAAATTTCATGGTGATTTGCATACATCCCATGGTGCTTTGAATTATGGGAGGATGTGTGATGTTGTGTTTCTTTGAAAGCTGGCTTATTGTCAATGCCCTTTGGGGTAACTCTTGTTTCAGTGCTTCTGCACTGAGGTTCTTTGTCTTAAGCTTTTTTTTTTATTTGAGCCCCCACCACCCAAGCAAACAAGGCCCTCGTAGGGGAGGCTATATCTCAACAGATAAGTTAGATCAGTAGGTCAGAGATCAATAGGTGCTGAGAAGAGCAGAGGAAGGACATACATAGTCTATTGCTGCAAACTGATGTATTGTAGAAGTAATATGCCATTTCTGAAGGTTATTTCCTTTATTTTGAATAAACATCACACAGAGTTGGTGTGTTGAACCTGAAGTTCGGTGTCTGGTCCATCTGTTATCTCACAACACATTTACAATGTGGCTGTTGTAATGTATCAATGGTATCTTTGCATATTTGCTGTACCCAATAAATACCATGATGCACAAGAGATGGAAGGTGCTTGCTGAGTCTGCAATATGTGTCAGTACACCAATACTGCAAATATAAACAGGCCAAATGGAACAGCAACATTACATAGAGAGTAATGCCTGTGCAGGTGTATGTTGTGAGGATTTTTCACACACCCGAGGTGTGTGATAATCCATAAATCCCAAACAGCGAAGCTTGAGAGGTTTATGGGATTATCACACACTGAGGATGTATGAAAAATCATCTTAATGCACACCTGCATAAGTATTATTTTTTATAATAACTGGTGCAAGGATTCAACAAAAAAAGTTGGCTGTATTTGTATCAGTGAGTGTGTCTCTGAGCAGTTGCTGTACTCGCAAAAATACAGTGAAATGAGTGCGCGAGGAAGAAAACACTGTAATAACCCATTTTTGAGTTACAGTATTACAGAATTCAGTGGGTTATTATGGTGTTTTATAAGGAATATGTATCCAGGCACTATAGGGGGTCATGAAACAGGAAACTGCACTCATGAACAAAAACGCCAACAGTCTCCAGGATTAAATATCCTGGCCAGAGTCAGGCTGAAGCACCGGGGAAGAGAATTTTTTCTGGCACCTTTGTTATAATAAACTTATGGATAGTTAATCCTGGAGACTGTTGGTGTTTGTGTTCACGAGTGCAGTTTTCTGTTCCATGTTTCTACATTTTGGGATGGCCACCCTTTTCTGCACTGAGAGTCTGGCCTGAGTGCACCATTAACTGTTTTTGTTTTATTTATAGGGGGTCACAAGTTATTATTATGAATATGGTTAGCCCCTACTGTGTATGGATTTCCATACATATAATTTTCTTAGTAAGTAAACTTTATTTATTTAGTGCCCAGTCCCAGAGGCTCTGGGGGCTTTACACAGTTGTGCAACATTCAAAACAAAACAATAATTAGGTCAGAGTTAGTTTACAACATATCCATAATAAATATTAAATAAAACTCTAAAACTCCAGTTTAATATAATTTACAAATGAAACTCTTGTTTGAACAGATGTGCTTTTAATCCTTTTTTAAAAACTCTCCACTGAGGGAGCTTCCCTTAGTGATCACAGCAACGAAGTCCATAGAATGGGCACGGTGACCTCAAAAGCATGGTAGACAGAGGTCTAAAGCCACGCCCAAGGAACTGTGAGGAAGCTGTCCATGGAAGAGTGAAGTGAGCGCACTGGATGGGCATGTGTCAGAAGGTCTGATAGGTAGCCAGGGCTTGACCTGTATAGGGCCTCGTAGGTGAGCAAGCCCACCTTGAAGGCAATCCTCCACCTGACCGGCAACCAGTGCAGTTCACACAAAACTGGTACTATATGTATGGACCTAGGAAGGCCCATTAACAACCTGGCTGCAGCATTCTGCACCATCTGCAGTTGGCGGAGGTTGCCCCCACTGACCCCGAAGTAAAGAGCATTGCAGTAGTCAAGTCTGGATGTTGCAAAGGCATGTACCAGTGAGGGCAGGTCATCAGGCAGGATTAAGGGTTTAATCCGGGTGATATTCCTCAAATGGTAAAAACCATTTCGGACGATGGAAGACACCTGAGCCTCAAGGGTCAATCCATCATTGAGGATGATGCCCAGATTTCACACCTTATTGGCCTTCAGCAATGAGGTGGTACCCAGGAACAACCCTGTTCCTGCTCTGGGGGCAGCCATATCCCACCGATGACCTGACTCAGTCACCAGCACCTCCATCTTGTCTGGGTTGAGCCGCAGCCAGTTAGAGCAAATCCAGTCCTGGATCTCAGATATGCATTTATTTAGCATGTCCACAGCATCTGATGTTCTGGGGGGCAAAGGACATATACAGCTGGATATCATCTGCATAGCAGTGAAAACCCAGACCGTAATGCCTAATGATATCACCCAGGGGCAGGATATACACCACAAACAGCATGGGCGACAAGATTGAACTCTGAGGGACTCCGCAGGTCAGAAGCTTCGGGCAGGAGGAGAAGTTCCTATAATATAATATAATATGATTTTCTTGTGGTACAGTTCAAAGGTCATGAAAAGTTGTTGTGGTATCTTCCTGATGTGACAATGATACCATAACAATTTTTCAGCTTTTCAGACTTGACGTCAGTGCATGGCCGATGATTGGCTGAAGTTGCGGCTTTTTTGGAAAAAGTTAAGGAAAAATGTCAATGCTGTTTAGTTAGCATGTGTCTAAACAGATTTGATAGGGAGAGCTGTGGGTGGCTGTCCGATCCTGAAGTTTATTTGTTTGTTGCGGTTTAATTTTTTGTTTTAAATGGTGTGGCTTTGGGTCATCCATATCAAGTGAGGGAGCAAGGGTTTTAAGTTTTCAGAGAGTGGGTTGCTGGAGCAAGCAGGAGCAATGAAGTAACGTTTGGTAACAGCCTTATGCATGTTCATACACTATTGCATTAGATCTCATTTTCCAATAGGGGAAACAATACACTATATAAAACTGTGTATGGTTTACCATACAGAGCTAAGGCTGTTTTTCCATTTCGGGGATTCAATGACGTCATAGAGACCTCTCAAACTTTGATCTTGAGGTCTGTATGACATCATCACATCCCCTCAATGGAAACACAGCTTTGTTGTGTGTATGATTCCCCATACACTATTCTATATTTGGCAGTTAGAGTATTATTACAAACCCTCTCATGAACGAATAGAAAACTTTATTTTTTTAAGATACAGTAGTACAGTATCTCTGTACCAGTCTTGGCCCTCTCCAGAATTCTTTTGTCTATGTATGGACAGATTTTTGGTTAACTCCTCTATTACAAGTTTTTTACCCCTGCGACTCCAACCAGGACTTCCTTCCATCAACCACCAATGTCCTGGTACCTGCCTTCCAAGGTTCTTCCAGCTGACCTACCTGTGGCTCTGAGGCCCACCTGTGGCACACTACTGTGCTGCCCTCCCCTGACTTGCCCTTTTGGGCTATTGTTGCTTGTCTACTCCTTCGATGGACTTCCTCACTCTTTATATGACCTCCTGCTGTGGAGGTGAAGGACTGGAGCACCCTCAGGAGGTGGTAGCTAGGACCAAGACTGAAAGTAGGGGACAGGTGGAGGGTTTATCCTTTGTGGTCAGGCCTATTTTCCCCTCTTTAACCCCAATCACCACCCAGGAGAGCAGTGATTTCACTGAGCACTTGTACACCAGAAGTGCCCAATGACAACCACTCTCCAGCTCTCCATTCTGCACCACTCCCCTACACCTCCCCCTGGGTCAGCCAGGTGGAAATATTGCAGCAGGATGTGGATCCCCCCAGGAGGAGGAGGATAGTGGCATCCGCTGAGATTGTCAGTCCTCCTCCCCCTGCCAGCCCTCCGACGGTCCAGGCTCATTCCTTAACCTGAGCCACTGGCGTCATGAGCATTAGCACTACCGCTGCACCAGTGGCAGCTCCCAGTACAACTTTGAAGGTGATGGTGGCATACCATACTCTTCTTCAATAAGCAGCAAGGGATCTTTAACTTCTGCCTGGGCAGTGACCAGAGATAATCAGAAGGAACCTCTGCTTAATGTCTAATCTGAGATGTGCAGTGCAGCACCCTCCCCCTCATACTGCACTACAATGGCAGTCATGGTTATTACCCCAAGTACTGGGTGAGGGGCTAGAACATATAACCTTCCGATCTTCTGGCCCCGGAGCTGTGGTGCAAGATATATTTATGTGTGTGTGTGTGTATTTTCCTAAAAATATTCCTTTTCTGCACCATAGTATCAGAAAGTGGCTGGGCTGATGCACTCCTTTAAAGAGAACAGGAAGTGTATTTGAATTTGCAACTTTGTAATGTTCCTATTGTTCGAAATGAAATTCAGACCTTAAAGTTACCCATTTTTTTGCTGTACCTGAATGAAATGTTGGTGTGAAACCTGTGTTTTGTACTTTTTATGTTGGCTTGCACTTGCGCGCCAGCCAACATCTTGCGGTAGTAGCAGATTTGGAGGCGCGGTCACTGTTGGCCGAATGCAGGGCCCACATCAGTAGGTGCATCCCTCATTCCCCAATAAGCCAGCAGCAGGCGCTGACATCATGCATCCTAATGTGGCCGCCAGATCTAAGAAAAGGTCTGCTGCAATGAGAGTAAAGCTCTCATGCAGCGGGACCACAAAACACCTCCCGACGTCCACGCAACATGGCGGCAGTGACTGCCGCCGCTGCCTGTCACAATGCTGACGTGGGAGCCCACTCCCTGTCGGCATAATGACCCCCCTCCTATTTAAAATGTATGCTGAGGGGGAGCCCAATCCCCCACAGCATCATGTGCCCCCCCAACAGTCTTTCTTTGCCGATGGAGAGCCCAATCCCTGTCGGCTTTAATCCCCCTTCCCTGTTCATTTTGCCGATGGGGCAGCCCACTCCCTGTCAGCATAATGTCACCCCCCTGCTTTTGTTGTGTGCTGATGGGGGGTGCACAATCCCCCGATTGCTACAGCACCCCCCCAAAAACACTTAGGTGGCACGCTGGGAGCCCACCCCAGCATGCCAAATCCCCTGAAAAAGAAAAACCGTCACGCAATTTTTTTTTTTAAACCTGTAAAAAAGAAAATGGTCCCGCGTGGTCTCCCTGCCCCCTCCCCCAACCCGCGCCCACCATCTGCGCACCCTGCCTCCCCACCCCCTTACCCCATACTTACCTCCAGAGTCCGGCGCGACGATCTTCTGTGCACCAGGAACACGTCTGCACTCTACAAAGCCGACCGCGAACTGAAGAAATGCCAGTAAGCTGTATAATGGCATAAATAGGATTTTGTCAGCTTTGGTGCATATCTCAGCCATTTTGGGAATTTTTTCACCAAATTTTCAACATGGGGTTATTGGGACCCCTCCTCATGAATTCAGGCACTGTCATGGCGTTATTTGGTCCCGAAAGGTGATTTCGCAGTCACTGTGCAGAATCACCTTTCAGGACTGATTAATGAAATGACAGTGCCACTGTTCATGAGGGGGGCTCTCAAAAACTCTATGTTGCAAATTTGGTGGAAAAAAATCCAAAAAATGGCTGCTTTACAAGAGTGCATTGCACAGTTTCCATGCATGCTCGTAACTTTGTGAATTTTAATATTTTCACTCCAGATTTTCAACATTTGAATTTTTCCACACCTCCTTATGAACACTACAGCTGTCATTTTACATATCATGGTTGAAATGTGTTTTTGCACGTCCGGCGCAGAATGGCGTGGTCGCTGTGCAAAATTAGTTTTTGGGAGAGTTTGAGGAAATGACGGTGACACTGTTCATGAGCAGAAGTCCTAAAATGCCTATGTTGAAAATCTGGTGACGAAATTCCATAAAATGACTGTGTTACAATTGTGCATTGCGCGTTTCCATGCACCCTTGTAACTTTGCAAATTTGCAATATTTTCATGCCAGATTTTCAAGACTAGCATTTTTTCACATCTCCTTATGAACAGTACAGCTGTCATTTTTCACATCCTGCCTTAAATGTGTTTTCGCACCTGTGGCGCACAATGGCGTGGTCACTGTGTGAAATCAATGTTTTGGACAAATTAACAAAATCACAGTGCCACTGTTCATGAGGGGAGGTCTCAAAATGCCTATGTTAAAAATGTGGTAAAAAAAAATTCCCAAAATAATTGGGTTACGGATGTGTGTTGCCCAGTTTCTATACATGCTCGTGACTTCACCAATTTTTCACATTTTCACTCCAGATTTTCAGTGTTGCCATTTTTTTACATCTCCTCATGAACAATACAGTTGTCATTTTCTACATACTGCCCAAAATGTGTTTTCATCCCTATGTCGCCGAATGGCATAGCCACTGTGCAAAACCACCTTTCAGCTAACAAATTGATAGTGCCGCTTTTCATGAGCTGGGCTCAAAAAAAGCCCATGTTGAAAATTTGGAGTGAAAATACCAACACACGCCTATGGTATTAGGGTTTCCAACTGTAGCACCCCACCCTGTAGACTGACAGGCATCAGGGGTGTGACTTGGGATCATCGGCTGTAATGCTCATGCCATTCCACCCCCACCCCCAACCTTCAGCCAGTGACAGGCATCGTGGTGTGCCTTGCTGTGTTCGGCCACAAAGTTCACCCCATTCTCCTATACTGCACCACCTCAGTGTATTTCCTTATGGAATGGGGTAAGTATAATGCCCAGACCTCTATGGGGTGTCCTACCACACTTGTCAGTGTCTACAGGGTAGGGTGAGGTAAAATGGCATGAGCGTTATAGCTGATGACCCAAAGGTACACCCCCATGCCTGTCGGTGTCTACAGGGTAGGGGTGGGTTTGACATCACTTTAATACTTCACTGCCATTCCTATTATGCATCTCTAACTCTGGCACTACCAATGCCAATGCCAGCGAGACAACATTCGGCATTGACAAATGCTTTTTTTATGAGCAATAGTCTATGCAGTCCATTTCACGGAATCAGGAATTTGAAGTTTTGCCTATGTCAATGCATGGATTCGGAACTCTGAGCACTGCTATGACAGAGGTGATGACTTGTGGGCAAAGATCTGCATCCATGCAGTGACACTGTCACAACATCTCCAGAATCCTTGTTCAAAAAGAGAACTGCACAGAATGTTGTCCATTACATAAAAAATGTTGTCCATTTCATGAAAACAAACACAAAACATAGTTTTTTATATCTACTTTTATTTAGGTATGGGTAAATAAAAATCATTAGAGGGGGATATTCATATAAATTCTGCAGATAGAAACATTATCAGCAGTTGCACACTTACACAAATAGCTGGTCCCCTATCAAGTACCTCACATGGGCAGGAAACAGACACCTGGTGCTAGATATTCAAAAGTTACGATGGGCACTAAAGGATGTTTGCCTGCACTAACCAGATTTTGCACCTGATTCATGGGGGGGGTGTCTATAGTCAGACGCCCCCACAACATGGCAAAACTCGTAAGCATCCCAGCATTGATTTACCACTGCACCCATGCAAGTGAAGGGGTCATCCCCTGCATATGGGTGCAGTGGCAAATTCAGAGGTTTAAACAGGTGTTAAATGCCACTTGAATGGGTGCAGGTTGCCGCCTGTACAACCCCCTGACTTAACAGGGACCAAGGGCCTGGTGGCAGGCAGTGGTGCTGTAGCCACCCGCCCCCCACCCCCAAAACTCTGACCCATTGAAGCAATGGAAGCCCTGGTGTTCAGTCACACCCTCCCACCCACTAATCCTCCAGTCCCATAATCGTAGCCACATACCTTGTGTCCAGTGACACCCTATACCCTTGGATCACATGCCATCATATTAGAACAGATGTCCCTGGTGTCTAGTGGCATTCCCCACCCTCTAAGTGCCCATCATCATCACTGTAGTGAATTCCCTGGCATCCAGTGGCACCCGCACCTTCTGATCACCCAGTCATATATGATATGTATTATTCCTGGCATCTGGTGGCACCCGCTGCCCATCGGGTACCTGTCCCTGACATTGCATCGATCTCTCTTGTGTGTAGTGGTACCCCTGTCTGTAAAGCACCCATTCTAATGCCCCCTCCAAGGCTCAGGTGACAAGTGTCCCCCCTGTAGCACCAGCACTAAGCACTCCATCCAGCCAACCCCCACATACCTCTGAAGAAGGGGCTGTGTGATGATCCTGATACAACAACTGGCATAGCTCTCCTCTCACCTCCTTGGCCAACTGCCATATGAAATGACAGGTAATGCTCACACTTATGCACCCTGTCAGCCCATGCAGTGGCCGGACAAGGAGGTGGCAGGAAGGTTGTACTAGATGTTGTATTGGGATTGCCACATGGCCTTTTCTTCAGAGGTATGGGGGAGGTGGGAGGTTGTCTGGATGATGTGCTTGGTGCCAGCAGTGTAGGAGGGGTGCTAGCCACTGGAGCCTCAGAGGAGGGACTGGAGCAGGTGCTCAGTGGGCAGAGGGTACCACTAGGCACCAGGGAAATCATTGCAATGTCAGGGATGTGTGCTCTGTAGGCAGGGTTTACCACTAGACACCAGGGGCATCCATACAGCTTCAGGGATTGGTGCTCAGAAGGTGTGGAGTGCTACTAGATGCCAGGAATAACACTTATCATACAGGACTGGGTGATCAGAAGGTGGGGGCTGCCACTAGACACCAGGGATAACACTTCTCATAGGGGGCTGGGTGATTGGAGGGTGGGAGGGGTGTCACTAGATGCCAGCAATAACACTTATTATATGGGGTGGGTGATCAGAGGGTTAGGGTTGCCGCTGGACACCAGGAACTCACTACCATGATAACAACAGGCGATCAGAGGGTGGTGGGGGCACTAGACACCAGAGACATCCATAGCAATATAACAGCAGCCGATCTGAGGATGGGGGGCACCAGAGAGTGCATTTAAATGAGGGGACAGGCATGTGGGGTGTGGGGGAGCTGCTTGCCACCATGCCTGATGTGGTGGGCAGCCACAAGAGGAACACAAACCTACTGCTGCTTCCCATGCAAATGAGCCCATAATGGGCATGCACATGCCTTCTTAGTGCCTTGCATTCTCAATGGGCTCATTGCCATCATTCCACTGAATATCATGCTGTAGGCTCCCATCGCTATCGGGTCTGGGCATGCAGTTCCCTTTGGGCTGCATACAGCCCAGGTCCATGTTGGGGTGGTGCTGCTTACCTTAGTGCTGCTCCATTGTGGCCCTATATTCAATCGGATAGCGTCAGTGCATTATCCAACTGAATATAGTAACCACTGGTTGGGGTGCAAGAACAAACACAGTGTAAACCTTTGCACTCTGCTTTTGCTCATAATTCAATATTTGGCCTCTGATGTCCTAGAATCCCCTTGAACTGCACCTCTGGATGAGTGCTTCACCTTCTGTAGGTATAGTATGTGCTTTACTAGAAAAGGTTATACAGGGTTATCTTGATGTAGCACTTGGCTTAAGCATGTGATTTCATTGGAATCTGATACCAACGACTTCTCACATGACTTTGAGTTTTGCTTTATTCAGAAAACACTGGTGAATGAATGCCAAAGGGGACTCATGGCTGTGGGGCTGGAGTTTGGTAGCTAATTATCCCAACAGGGCAGGTGTACTGGCCTTTTTGATGCGTGGGACCTTGCCTTTGTATCCAGTCCCCATTTTGAGTGGCAGCAGCAGGTGCAGTAGTAGACACTAATGGACCAATGGATGGGTTCATCAACTATCCAAGTTACATATGAATAATCCATTACACATGTGACCACTTGGCTCCCCCATCCACACACATATAACCATCCACCTGTCCACCTGAATTCTGCTGCTTTCCAAGAAGCTATGAGAACTATGTGAGGGTTTAGGAGGTGTATAGAAGGGGAAATAATCAGTTTCAGAGAGGCTAGAAGGGTAAGGAATCAGTTTCATTTCAGGGAAGTAACTGCTCATTGCTGATTTTATTGCTTCTTTTGCTGCTTACTGTTGATTCTACTTGGTAGCAGGCTGCTTTTTGGTTTCTTTTGGAAAGGTACTTTTTTTTTGCTGGTACAGCTGATTGTTTCTGGGGGGTTTGCTGGTGTAGATGATTGTTTCTGGTGGTCTGGAGGTAGTAATCAGATTCATTTCAGTGCAGCACCTGCTCATTGCTGATTTTATTTCTCATTTTACTGCTTATTGCTGATTTCTTGGGTTACTGTTTTGCTTATCTTGTTTGTTTTACTCCATCAACATTATAGTGCAGGAACTGTTTTGTTCTAGCCCTGTAGTATGGAGGAGGGGTGCTAATTTTCTGGTCTGGGGCCTCAGCTACTTGATAACTGGAGGTGGGGCTGAGTCAGATTCGTGGTAGCAGGTTGCTTTTTGGCTTCTCATAAAAGGCTAGAAGGGGAAGGAATCAGTTTAATTTCAGGGAATAACTGCTCATTGCTGATTTTATTGCTTCTTTTGCAGCTTATTGTTGATTTTACTTGGTAGCAGATTGCTTTTTGGCTTCTTTTGGAAAGGTACCTGATTTTTTTTTTTTGCTGATGCAGCTGATTGTTTCTGGTAGTTCAGAGGGCCAATCCACCATCTCTACACCCACCCACCCACCCCTAGTGCATCACTTCCTTCATACCCATAGCCTGTGATATCATACAGCACCAGATGACTGCATCGCATACTGTTAACCATCATATTTCAGTACACACCACAGCCACACACCACACCCTGATGTGAATCGACATACCTTGATACATTATACCACTAACAATTATTGACAGTACATAGCTGTAAAGTAAACAGGGAATAAGAAGGAAGGAAAAAAATAAGGCAGGCAAGTAAGGGGAAAGGATAGGCTAAGAAAAATGATGGGCATCGTGCAATGCAGTGGTTGTGGGGCAACAGAGTTCAGGAGGCCCTTTTGGGCACTGCAGTGCTGCATTATCTGCAGGCACTTCTCTGTGTTGAGGGTGGAAGTGACAGGACTCTGATCAGAGTTAGCGAGGCTCTGGGTAACCTCCTCCCAACACACAGGGACTACCACGTCTGCCACCACTCCCTCAAAGGATGCCAGTAAGGAGGAATGAATGGACTATGGTGGGCACAGGGAGGGTAAGGGAGGTGGGACAGGGGGGCATTCCCCTAGCCAGTGCCACTTCAAAACTCATACGCCACCTTGGCAGAGCAGGATGATCACACTGCATCTCCAGAAGTGGACACTAAGGGGGATGAGCGGGTCATCCATGACACAGCACCAAGGGCAAAGGGAAGGAGAATGCATAGGAGGAGGAAGCAAATCCTTTTTTAGATACTCCATCATTAGAGGGATAGAGCTGGAAGTAGGCAGCAATGGGGAGAGGGAGGTGGTGTGCCTGCTTGGTGGCCCAATTTGGAGAGAGGGCAAGCAGATCCTAGGGCTCATTAGGGTGAAGGCAAAGAGGGGGAAAGCTGAACGTCATTGTCCACATAGGGACCAATGGCCTGGCAGGTGAGGAGACAGACATAGGAAATGAGCAGGAGGAATTTAGGGAACTGGGGCAGTGTCTTGGGCAAGTAGCACACACTCTGTTACCTTCTTGGAGGTTCTACCTGTCCATGGCAAGGGAGAGGATCGAGACAACCGCAACATGAAATTCACATATGGCTGAAGAAATGGTGCAGAGAGGAAGGGTATGGCTTCATTGGGGACTGGGATCTCACTTGGAGAGATGAAGGACTGTGTTCATCAGATGGCCTACATCTATCTGGGGGAGGGCAAAGGTATCCTCACTGAAAAGTTCAAGTGTTTCCTCCATGAGCATTTAAACTAGTCAAGAGGGGAGGCAAAAGCAGTCAGGGGGATAAAGGTAGTCCTCCCCCCGAACAAAACATATCTGAGATAAGGGAGAATCCAAATAATACAAGGGCACTATCAAACCCGATAAATAAATTAGATACAATTGAGGGGAGGACAAAAGATAGAACCCAAAAAGTCACAGGGCCAAAAAAAGTGAAAAGAAGGGTGGGCACACAAGCTGGAAAGTAATGTGCACAAATGCCCACAGTCTCATTTTATTTTTTATTTATTTTATTCAGTTCTCAGATTAATACCTTTGAGCTATAAGCTCATTTACAAAGGTTCCACGTCAACAGCAAACAACACTAATACAACAAAACAATACAGACAGTGGTTACAAAATTACATTGGATACAAAAATAATTTTTCAACTCTTTTGTAACTAAAATTACAAAATTAAATCACATTAAGCAATAAGTACGTTGTGAGGTGTGAACAGAATGGATAGGTAGCTTGCTATGGAGAGAGAAACTGGTAGCAACAGAGGCTGGGTGCTGAGAGAGTGCCGAGTAGGTGAGGAAGGTATTAGGGAGAAAAGGTGGAGAAAACAGGAGCAGCCATAGGGCCTTGTCATTGGTTTGCAGGAAGGGGAAAATTTCATGAGGTTTTGGAGTGCGAAGATATGGTGAGGGGAGAGGGGAAGCAGATTAGGTGGGGGGGAGGTGTGAAATGGATGAGAAATGGAATGGAGGATAAAAGCAGAGTGGGATGGTAGAGGAGAGGGGTAAATAAGGCAGTTAGATAGGGGAGATTGTAAGTGCTATAATGAACAGAAAGAAGACAGGAGTTAGCTTGTGCAGATTAGAAGTTACAATCACACCCACTAAGTGTTGCTAGATGATTACGAAGTTTAGATTTGAAGGGGCCAAGTTTAGATTCTGCCAGCAGGTCATTATGTAATGAGTTGAGCCAAGCAGATGCCCAGTACTCAAAAGATCGCTGACCCTGGGCTGTGCGACGGAAAGGGACTTTCACTAGCTGGCTGTTAGTTCCTCTGGTAATTCTAGTCTTGTTGGTGGGGCAGAGGAAACTCTGAATGCCAAAAGGTGTTAGACCTAGGGTGAACTTTTCAGCCAGTCTGGGGAACAAAATCTCAGACATAGATGCAAACCTGGACATCGTAGCTATTACAGAAACATGGTACACAGTGAACCATGACTGGGATATAGCCATACAGGATACACACTTTTTAGGAAGGAAGGAAAGGGAGAAGGGGGAAGGGAGGGGGTAGCTATGTATGTGAAGGAGGGGATTAAAGCAACAGAGGCTCAAGGGTTACAAGATGGAGCAGTGGCACTGTGGGTCACCCTGGAGGTGGGGAAAAAGGACAGCCATAAGCACTGGAGTGATTTACAGGCCTCCAGCACAAGGGGAGGAGTCAGATGAAGCTCTTGTGGAAACCATCCACAAAATGGCAGTCAAAGGGGAACTGCTACTAATGGGTAACTTCAACCTGCCTGAGGTAGATTGGAGCACTCAGACTGTGAGTACAACAAGGGGCAGGGACTTCATGACTGCCTTGAATAGGGCAAACTTAAGACAGCTTATGGCAGAACCAATCTGCCAGGAGGCTATACTGGATTTGGTCCTGACCAACGAGGACAGGATCACAGATGTGGAGGTGGGTAGTCCCCTTGGTACCAACACCACAGGACAGTATGGTTTAAGGTAACCACAGTGGAGGAGGCAAGCCATACAAGGATAAAGTTCCTAGATTTCAGGAAGGCTAATTTTAAGGAGATGGGTAGAAATCTCAAAAGAGCCCTAGCATCAGAAGGTACAGGGGGAGATGTGGAAAAACAGTGGTCTAGACTCAAGAGTCATAATAGAAGTAACAGGTCACTGTGTCAAAATGCATAGCAAGAGTAAAAGAAAAAAAAGTCCATTATTGTTCTCGAAGGTAGTAGCCGAGAAAGTAACGGAAAAGAAAAGAGCCTTCAGAAGATACAAGAAAACACAAAAGGATGAGGACAGAGAACAATATCAGAATAGGAAGAGGGAATCTGGGAAAATTAGAAGGGCTAAAGCACAGACTGAAGAAGGTATATTCCAGGCTATTAACAGAGAGTGGCTGAGCCCTGGAACAGACTGTCAGAGGAGGTGGTGAGTGCCAGTACAGTGGAGGATTCAAGAGGGCTTGGGACAAACACAGAGGGTTGTCAAGGAGAGGACGAGGGGAATCTTGAGGGGGTTGGGGGTGACAGGTAGAGGAAGAGAATGGGCAGACTCAATGGGCCAGGAAGGCTCCTTTCTGCCGTCACATATCTATGAATCTATGACCTTCTTCAGATACATTAGCAAGAGGAAAAATACCAGAAATGGGATCTTTAGGCTGAAGAGGGAATGAGGAGAAAGGGTGGAGGACGACCTAGAAAAGGCTGAGATACTGGACAAGTATTTTTGCTCAGTATTCACCAGGGAAGGGGAAGGTGAGGGACCAAGACTCATTAAGAGGGGCATTCAGGGGAGGGAGGTAGACATCAGCCCATTCACGGTGGAAAGAGTCCTAGAAGAACTCAGGAAAATAAAAGCAGATAAGGCACTGAGGCTGATGGGATCCACCCCAGAGTACTAAAGGAACTCAGGGAAGTGCTGGTGGAACCACTGGCTGCCCTTTTCAACGTAACACTAAAGACGGGGGGAGGTACCTGAGGACTGGAGGAGGGCAGATATGGTCCCTCTCAACAAGAATGGAAACAGAGAGGAGGCAGGCAATTACAGGTCTGTAAGCCTGACCTCATTTCATTTCATTTCATTTATTTTTTATTCTTGTAGGCCTGATGAGCAAAAATGATGAGCAAAAATGCGTGTTTTTACAGGCAACAAATCAGTAAAAAAAATCATAAAAAACGTCAACTCTAGTATACAATTCAATTACAGATAGAAAAAAATACAAACATTCAATATTATGATAACATTTCTGACACAATAAATTACATGTGCATTCCTGTTTATCCTTCAAAAAGAGAGTAAGTAGACCTCAGTAGTGGGAAAACTAATGGAGTCCCTACTTAAGGAAAGGATTGTGAAGTTTCTGGAGGATAGCAGGGCACAGGAGCCAAGGCAGCATGGATTCTCAGTGGGGAAGGTCCTGTCAGACAAATCTTATAGATTTCTTTGACTGGGTAACCAGGGTGGTAGATTAGGAAGGTGCGGTGGCTGTGGCCTACTTGGATTTCAGCAAGGCCTTCAACACTGTCCCACACAAGAGATTGCTAAATAAATTGAGGAACCTGGAAGTGGGTCCTATGGTAGTAAAGTGGGTTGGTAACTGGCTAAGGTATAGGACTCAGACAGTGGTGGTAAATGGCATGAAATCTGAGAAAAGGGAGGTGACCAGTGGGGTGCCACAGGGGTCGGTGCTGTGGCCAGTCCTATTCAATGTCTTCATTAGCAACACTGCTGAGTGTCTGCAGGCAAAGGTGTGCCTCTTCGCAGATGACACCAAGATCTGCAACAGAGTGGACATACCGGAGGGTGTGGAAAAAATGAGAAAGGACCTAAGCCCTTTAGAGGCATGGTCGGGTGTCTGGCAGTTAAGTTTCGATGCTAAAAAGTGTAAGATCATGCATCTTGGTCACAGGAATCCAAAGGAGGAGTACAGGATGGGTGGGGAAATTCTGGCCACCACAAGTCAGGATACAGACCTGGGGTTATCATATCTGATGACCTGAAGGTGACCAAACAGTGCGAAAAGGCATTGGGAAGAGCAAACAGAATGTTGGGGTGCATAGGGAGGGGGCATAACAAGCAGAGAAAAGAAGTGGTGATGCCACTGTACAGATCACTGGTGAGGCCTCAGCTGAAGTACTGTGTTCAGATCTAGAGACAACATCTCAGGAAGGACATTTAGAAAATAGAGACAGTACAGAGAAGGGCAGTACAGATGGTACATGGACTGCACCAGAAGCCCTACAAGGAAAGATTTAAGGACCTTAATATCTATTCATTGAAGAAAAGAAGGGAGAGGGGAGAAATGATAGAGACTTTCAAGTACCTTAGGGGAATAAACGGTACAGGTGGAAAGCATATTTCAGAGAAAACTCTACACAAGAACAAGGGGGCATGACATGAGACTGAAGGGTGGAAGGCTCAGGGTTAATGTTAGGAAGTACTTTTTGATTGATAGGGTGGTGGAGCCGTGGAACCGCCTTCCAGCAGAAGTGGTGGGGGTGAAAGCAATACAGGAGTTCAGGGTACCCTTATGTCTATCCTATGCACTCTTGGAGATGTGCAGAGCAGGAGTGCTGCAGATCAAATAGGATCTGGGGCTGCAGCAGTGAGTAGGGAAATGGGCAGACTAGATGGGCCACATGATCCTTATTTGCCAACAGATTCTATGGTTCTATAATGCTGTATTTCTACAGGCATATCCTTTTCAATTTGCTTATTTAAAACTCAGGGTGAAATACATTCACTCATTTCCAATGTAGTCTTGAAGGCAGGTACAGACAAGGTTACACAAAGATAGAAACCAAAATTCATTCATATGTAGCAAAATTTATATAAGCTAAATAACAATCAACTATACAATAAAATGCAACAATAGGGCAAGTAACAAGAATTT
The DNA here is from genome assembly GCA_016271365.2 of Neoceratodus forsteri. Taxonomy (NCBI): domain Eukaryota; kingdom Metazoa; phylum Chordata; order Ceratodontiformes; family Ceratodontidae; genus Neoceratodus; species Neoceratodus forsteri. Next base: position 226,257,522 of record CM057449.1, on the reverse strand, counting down.
GAAAACAGTCTCCTTATAATCAAAAGGGAGTTGTCTTTCTCACTTCTCTATGCACTGCTTCAGGGTACCTGGCAGATGATGAATTGTTTAAATAAGCAATTATTTTTAAGTCATGAGATAAAGCCCAGTGGCAGGTTGTTTCTGTTTTTAGAACTGTGGGTTTTGAAACAATCACTAGCTACCAGCATGCTTTGCTGCTCTTTTATTTCACCTGCTGTCATGCACATGGAAGGATAAATCCTGTGTGCTGGCCAGAGGCAGGAGTAGAACCCTCTATTTCTCTGTTGTGTATACTTTATTTATATTATTTCTTTATTGAGATCTTGGATTAACACCTTTGAGCAGAAAGCTCCTTCATAGGTTCCACGTCAAGTATGACACAAACAAGAACACAGATATGTTCCACAGATACAGCAAGAAACAATTGATAATGGTTTCCAGGTATAAATTCTAACAATAGTTACACAATCTAAGCACGTACAGGGTGTAGAGTCAAAACAAAGGCTAACGTTTCACTAGGTAATGGTAACATACCATGAGGACACTTGTTTAAAAATGAGAATTGTGCAACTAACAACCTAAGCAGATAACTGGATTGTGCCTGAGTCAAAGAAAGAAGGAAGGTCTCATACCAGCAGAGAGGGACAGGGGAAGGAGGAGGAAAGTTTGGGGAGGGAGAAGGCAAGCAGAGGTGGGAGGTAGAATGGGAATAGATAGGAGGGAAAGGGAAGAACAGCTATATAGTCAAAGTGGAATAAAGGGGGAGAAGGGGGGGAAGGAGGGGCGTAGGGAGAAAGAGGTGGTATAGGTAGTGGGGTGATGATGAAGACGTAGTTAAGGTGGTAGGGAGGAAAGATGTATGGAATGATGGAGGGGTAAAAAAGGGAAGAGGAGGTGGTGGGAGGTAGGAGGGAAAATAAATAGTTTAGGCAGGGGTTGAAAGCTCATGAAAGTGTTAACTTGACTGGGGGACCAACAAATGGATATGAAGTGTAACATTTTACTAATCAATAGAGATACCAGAGATTGCAAATGGTAGGAGCAAGGTAAAGTCAAATTAGTGGTAGCAGTCACAGGTTGCCAGTGAGATTAGATGCTGATGAAGTTTTTTCTTAAAGGAGCCCAGCAAAGTAGCAATGGTTATGTCAAGAGGCAGGGAGTTGTACCACTGTGGATTTCTGTACGCGAATGCACGTTGTCCAAAGGTGGTGCGGTACCATGGTATTCTGAAAGCCTGTTTGCCAGAGCTTCTGGTACTGCATGGGTTACGTGCAGGGGAAAGAAGGGCCATTATACCAGTGGGTAGCAGTCCCAAGGTGACTTTTTGCAAGCAGGCACGATTGGTATTTGAGCCTGCTGTCAAATTGTAACCAGCTAACCTGGGCATAAAGACTGCAAGTGTGTGTCAAGCGTGCGGCACCAGTAAGAAGGCGGCATGCTTTATTTAAGGCCATTTTGATACATTGGAGGACAGAGTCTGTAGCTGCACCATAAATGACAATACCATAGTCCGCGAGAGCAACCACAGAACTGTGGATGGCCTTGTTCAGTGCTTCTGGAGTGAGATTATGTTTCTTCCTGTATAGAACTCCTAAATGCTGGTTAATAGCTTTGGCTGTTCGGTCGATGTGCTGGGTGAAAGACAGGGTAGAGTCCTGGTAGTGAATTGAGGAAGATGCTAAGAAGCAATGGACCCAAGATAGATCCCTGTGGGACTCCAGAGCATACAGGCCTACTACTGGACAGGGCATTACCAATTTTTACCTGCTGCGTTCGGCTGCTTAGGTAGCTGGTGGACCAGCTTGTAGTTTCTGAGGAAAGACTAATGGAGGAGAGATGTCTGATGAGGAGATTGTGGTTGACAGTGTCAAAGGCCTTGGTAAGGTCTATGAAAGTTGCCCCTACCAAGAGCCCTTGCTCCAGAGAGTTACTGATAAAGCCTATAAACTCCAGGACAGTAGTGATGGTACTATGCCCACGCCTGAACCCATGCTATTGGGGACATTGGAGTTGGTGGTTATCCAGATATTCTATGAGTTGGTCAGCCACGATGTGCTCCATGGCCTTAGAGATCGGGGGAAGAATAGAGATCAGGCGGTAATTTCTCTGTAGTGTTCGGTCACCACTCTTGTGCACCCGGGTGACCACTGCTGATTTCCAAAGATATGGAAATTGTGACTGAGAGAGTGACAGGTTGATTATTTTGGTAAGAGATGTGAGGATTTTCTTGAGGGTAAGGGCAGCAAACTTTAAGTCTAAGGAGTCCCCACTGAATCTAGCTTTCCCCAGTACCTTCTTAAGATAACGTCTGGCTTCATTTAGAGACACTGCTTTGAAGTAAAATGGTAGGTGGTCTCGGGATGGGTTCTGGACTGCAGTGTTCATACCTGAGGGGGTAACCATGAAGTAGTCGGGGGAACAACATTGCCAAGGTCTGTAAATGCTTTGTTGAAAGTGTTTGCAGTGGATTTTGGGTCCACAGTAGGGGTGCCATCGACATTCAGCATGTTTGGAGTAGTTTTGAGGTCATTACCAGTGATGTCTTGGATGTTCTTCCAGAAAGTCCTGCTACCTTTCCAGGAGGTGGAAAGGGCTTCTTTGAAATACTGGCTTTTAGCAGAATGGATAGCACTGGTACACTCATTTTTTGCTGCTTTGCATGTGTTCCCAGCACTCGAGAGATGTGCCAGAGGTGATCCCTGTGTTTTAGTAGATCAAGAAGAGTAGGGGTGATCCAGGGATTATGGGTTCCCTTGATTTTTGTAGTTTTGAAGGGGGCATGCTTATCGCAGGTTGCATTAAAGAGGTCAATGAAGAGTTCCAATGCAGTGTCGATGTTGCTGGCTGTATATACATTAGACCAAATGGTGATCCTCAGGTCAGCTTTTAGTAGCTTGAGGTGTCCCGGAATGTGGACCCAGCTAGTGACAGTTCTGGCAGTGGGCTTGAGGTAGTTATTGGACCAGTAAAACTTGACAGGGGAGTGATCACTAATACAGTCGGGTAGGACAGAGGTGCCCTCGATATTATCTGGCAAGTTAGACAGCACCCAGTCCAGTAAGGTATTGGTGCCAGTTTTGTAGTTCCTCTTGGTCGGGGCTTCTACAAGCTGGGAAAGGTGGATAGCAGATAATGTGTCCTTGGCATCAGTGGTGTTAGGGGCGTGCCAGTTTATATTAAAATCTCCAAGCATTAGAAATTCTGAGTAAAGGCTCATCCCTCTTAAGACATTTATGAAAGATGCAAAGCCAGGTTTAGTGTGCCTTTGAGGGATGTAAACAGAAAGCACGTTGAGTGTTTTGTTGTGTGCACCAAGAAACAACTTAACAGCCAGCATTTGGATTAAATCTCCACAGCCAGGGGTGGGAATCCCCAGGTTAGGCAAAGTGTCCTTTATGTAGATCACACATCCACCACCATGCTGGCGATCACACCTAGATACTGTGTAGCCGGGAAGTAGGATTGCTGTGTCAGGAATATTAGGAGTGAGCCAGGTTTCTACTACCGAAAGTACATCTGGATTATGTCTGGTGGTCCATACTTGTAGTCTGTCAAGTTTTGGAGGAAGGTTGCAAATGTTTAGTGATGCCACTGTTAGACCACCAATACAGTATTTCTTGGTGAGCAGTTTGAGCAGTGGGGAGGCCCAGGATTAGAATATATATATATATATATATATATATATATATATATTGCCCAAGAGCAATAGAAGCAGCACTATTAGTCTTTTCAGGTATTCCTTAAATAGTTTTTTGGAGCAGGCATGTAACCTGCGATTAGCATGGCGTTGCATGGAGGTTCCCTGCTCATTTTACAATCAACTTTTTGGAAGGCATCCCAAGCAAAAATAAGTTAAGCAACTAAGTCTGACAAACTCAGTGATTCTGGTCCTGCTCTGAAGCCACATTTTCATCTGACCTGCTCCTAGAGGAACTGTATGTGAGCTATTCAACAACCTCTTTGAAGAACAATGGAAACATACAGACAAAAGGATTTCACTTCCTGCATATGCTCAGACACAATTCATCACCTTCAGGTATTTTAACACATTTTGTGACTCTGGACCTCAGCAGTTCACAGTTTCTTCTGGCTTTGACTTTGGCTTTGACTTACCATCAGGTATCAGCATTTTCATTTGAAATCAACTTTAAATGTCCAATCACAGCCATCTCAGTACACCTCACTGATCCTTACCTCTCATGTGGCTTTTCCCTAATCACCCCAGTGCCTAGCCCTATCAATAATGTTTTCACCTATGATCATGCTGATCATGGTTTTTTCTGGCAGTGCTGACCTCTCCAAATAGCACTGATTCTATGAGTTCCCCAAGACCTACGGCTGGTCACCTTGATGAATACCTCCATTACACGCTTGGAATGGCTACCTGCAGTCATAATATGAATTGCTCCAATCTCCATTGCCAAATCCTACAATGCACAAGATCGTTCCTACGTTCGAGCATGATGTTACTCACTCACTACTGCTCCTTGCTCTTATTATCGAGTGTCCAGTCAGTCCAGACTGGAGCTAGTAAACAACGCAAAGAAAGAAGGGTATGGTTGTTGCACAGCAGATGTTTGAAGGAGCTACTAAGATATCTAATACTGCTTCTCCTGCTTATGTCTGGAAACATACACCCTAACCCTGGTCCACCCTTCTCCAGACCTAGTGGCACAAGCAGATGTGGGACTCTCTCACTAGCCTGCATTAACATTTTCAGCCTGCTCAAAAAACTTGGTACCCTTACTGCCTGGACCGCCCAGCACAGTCCAGATGTCCTTGCAGTGATTGAGACATGGTTGTCACCAGCGATCCCTGATGCCGTTGTTGCAATTCCAGGATATACTGTTTTCAGGCAGGATATTCTGTCTAAAAAAAGGGGATGCTGTGCTCTATACCTGAAAGACTCTTTGCAGGGGCATGCTCTGCCATTGCTCAACTTTGGTGGTGACCTACAGGTCCTAGCTATCAAGACTTTGCTTGAAGCCCACAGTAAGACCCTGGCAATAACATCAATTTATATTCCACCAAAATCGACATCATCTGGACTGGACCCACTCCTAACCTGTGTCAATGGCTTAAACTATAACACTGAAGTTATAATGCTTGGGAATTTCAATGTGAACTGGCTTTCCCTCATTGCGAACAATTATAAGGATGCCTTAAATGATGAAAATTTCACCCAGCTCGTAACCTCACCTACAAGGGTCAACTACAGAACTGGGACAAGAGCCCTATTGGATTCATAAACTGCCTAGACCATATCTCTCATACGGAAGTCCTTCCCAATTCTATAAATGACCACTCCCCGGACATGTGCTTATGGTCAAATAAATTCAATAACCCCCGGCAAAAACTGTCAATAGTAAAAATCTATCCAGAGGACACCTAGAGTCATTAAAATTGCTTCTACAACATCAGGACTGGTCCCTAATTGATACTGTAACTGACATAAATGATGCACTTGAATACTTCATCTCCCAGTCTGATGTCCATGCTCCTTTCAAAAAGTGAAAAATTAAGGGCCTTGACAACCCTTGGATTACAAGTGATCTACTGGAAAAAATGAAATCACGGGACCATCTCTGGGACCAGGCAAGAGCTACTGGCTGGCCAGCTGACATACAGGCCTATAAAACAGCCAGGAACACCTGTACCAAAGCCATTCACCTGGATAAAGCCAGCTATTATAGGAGTGCCCTATCTAACACATGGAAGGAAATTCTGGAGCAACATTTCAGAACTCATGGGGATAGGCTTCAAAGAGGCACCCACTATGCTAAACATAGATAGTTCCATCATCATTGACCCCACCTCAATTGCCAATACTTTTAATCTGGCATTCACTGACCTTAGTCATGTGCTGCCTGCTAATTTCTTTGATCCAAACTCCTCCCTGGCTCCTCATGGTAAACCGGTTAAGAAGCTAGAGCATCCTTGTTTCTATTTTAAGGCAATCTCCAAACCTAAAGCTAAAAAATACCTACTGAAGGTACTTGGAAAAACCAGAACTAGTGGTGACTCTCTTGACTTGAAGCTCATAGCCCTCACCCTTGATGCGGTCTTGACCCCTCTAACCAAGATTATCAACTGTTCCCTCATGCTCTCCCAGTTCCCTCTCAAGTGGAAATCTGCCCTAGTGACCCCAATCCACAAGAATGGTGACAGAGCACAACACCGAAACTACAGGCCTATCTCCATCCTCCCTCCCTTATCCAAAGCTTTAGAGAAAATTGTTGCAGATCAACTAGAAGACTTCTTGGAAAAATACAACCTGAAATGCCCACAGCAGCATGGCTTTTGGAAAGGTCACAGTACCATCACTGCTCTCATTGAATTTATGGGCTGCATTCATCAGGCACTTGATCAAGGTCATGAACCAAACAGTTTTTCCACAGCACTCACAGTGCTTTCGAGTGCTAGGACACGGTGTGGCACACCATACAACTTAAATATAAGCAAACTGTCCTGCACTATGGAGGTGCTATAAATCCCAAAGTTAGCAAGAGTAAACAGATACTAAACTTGAATCATCTGAAAAACAGCTTTATTGCTGCATGAACATACAGATACTGGGGTTTATCCTACAGCCTTGGCGCTTAGCTCAAATAAGCTTCATCAGGAGGCTAACTGTTAGTATTGCTGATAATATATATTGTCTTCAATTAACCATCAATTGATTAATTGCCTTGGTTACATTTAACACCTTATTTTTGATGCAGTATTTAGTTGTAGCTATATAATTAACGTCAATTACCCAACTACTTGAAAGAGCTTCTGATTCCTTATGCCCCTGTGTGTCAGCTCTGCTCGGCTGACGAGGGGTTGCTGGAGATTCTGAGGGTTACCTTGAACTCTTCTGGGGCTTGTGCTTTTATGTTTGTCTCCCCAACCCTCTGGAATTCTCTACCCCATCAGCTTCGGGAGTGCAGGACTGTGGGGAGCTTTAAGCAGGCACTGAAAACGTTCTTATGGTTTAAAGCATTTCCTGATATGCTGTGATTTTAATTGTGTCTTTATGAATTATCTGAGACTGTTGTGAAGCACCTTGATATTTGAAAGGCGCTCAATTAAATAAAGATTATTATTATTATTATTATTATTATTATTATTATCATCATCAATTTACCACTTAGTTACAAAGCATTTACTAAGCTTAAGACCAATAGTTTTTCCTTTACATAAAAAGAATTAATGCATGGATAGAAATAAAGATAAAAAAATAACAACAAGAACAAATTCAATATACAATGTCCTAGCCAATATAAAACAAAAAATAATAAAACTAAAATAATAATAATTATATCATTGATCAAGGTCAACTTCTCTGCCCACCTTCATCGACCTGTCAAAGGCTTTCGATATGGTCAACCATCCACTAATAATCTAACAGGTTGCTGATCTACGGCTGTCCCTTGACACCCTAAGGTGGTTTAATAGCTATCTCTCTGACCACACTCAACAGGTTAAGATTGGTACTGCCCTTTCCTCCAAACAGCCTGTTTGGTCAGGTGTGCCCCAAGGGTCAATTTTGGGACTGCTGCTATTCAGCATCTTTCTGAACAAACTCCCTGCCTCCTGTCATGAACGTATCCTCCTGTATGCAGATGATGCAGTAATTTTCTCAAAGAACTCCAATCCTTCTCTTTTGGAGGGCCACCTTCAGGAAAGTTTCACAGATGTAGAGGCACTGTTTATCATGAAGAAACTAATGATCAACTACAAGAAAATGAAGATTATGCTTTTCCATAGTACACATAACATAAAGGTAAAATGTTGACAGTCGGAAATAGCGCTGATTTCACTTTAGACCAGACGCATTCTTTCAAGTGCCTTAGCGTGACCCTGGACAGTACTCTGTCTTTCTCCAGTCATATTGATATGGTCACCAAATCCACGAATATCCACATCGGCCTTCTGTATAGACATAAGCATGCCTGACTCCTGAAACACTTAAGCTTGTAATACAAAGTGCGACTGTATCAATGATTGACTATGGGCTTGTTATCTAAAGAGCTTCCTCTTTGTCTGCCTTACGGTGCATCACCATTGCTCTGAACAAGTCCTGTAGATTACTGACTGGTGCTGCCCCCCACATGCACACCTTTGACCTCTATAAGCAGGCTACCTGGCTCCAACGTCTGGGAAGAATCACTTACCAAACCTGCCTGGTAGTAAAAAAGGCATCCCTCGGTCTTATGCCCCCTGAGGTATAGAATCTCCTTAGACCAACCAACAGCACTCACCACACCAGAAGCTCTGATAACACCACTCTACTTGTCCCCCACTGTCACACCTCTCAGGGCCAGCAGTTGTTTGCAGGCAGAGCCTCTAAGTTATTTAACTCGCTGAGCAGTTAAGTCACCAATTCAGCCACTCTAGGCCTGTTGAAACATAATCTTCATCATACCCTTGTGACTTGGGCCTCATGTGACTGCTACTCTTAATTACCCTGGCTCACACCCCTGTCTCCCTTCATTTCCATTTTCTCTGTCTCCAACCCCCATCCACCTCCCATAATCCCCCTGCACCTTTTTTCCTCTTTCTCTTTTTTCACCTCCCCCTTTCCCCTCAATTGCTCTATCCCCCCACTAGCTCTCCACCTCTCCTGCCCCTCCTTCCTACTCCCCTGTCCACTAGTCCAGGTCCTGAATGTCTTCTGACCTCCCATCCCCCCTACACCCTAAACTACCTCCCTACACTTATGCACCCCCTTTCTTGTATGCCTATATCAGTTTGTATCTTCAATCCCTGCTCCCTTTGAAATCTGTTCTACTCCAATGACAAGGAGTAATTTTGCTGCATTTTAATTTTCTGTATAATTGTGTCCATGTACTCCACTATTTGTAAAGATATTCCCTGTTTTTTTCATTACATCTAACCTAGCTACTATGTCTTGCCGTACTGTTTCTTGTGTTAAGTAACCCTAGACTGTGTAAACCAATTCCACTGTTTTTTTATTGCCTTTTTTATGCACTTTTGACATGGAACCCTTGTAAAAGAGCCTATGGCTCAAAGGTGTTAATTCTGAATTCCCAATAAATAAATAAATAAATAAATACAGGAGATTTGCTCTAAGATTGCCAAGACATCATGCCAATGGGGATGACAGAGCTGAGACCCATCTGCATAGAGTGAGCCCCTATATAGTTTATGTGTGGAGGAGGTCAGATTTAGGGGGAGGTTATGGTACTATATGTATTAGTCGTGGCACTGGTGCTCCCGAGGGGGCAGGTAGACACATGCCTGCAATTAGGAGTCCTGAGCGTGTGAACAGGGCCAAGAGTAGCTGGGTAAAACATATTTGTCTGGCATAACAGGGAAGGAGAGGAGGACAGGATGGCAGTTCCTTTGAGGCAGCTTCCCTGCTAACTTAGGCCCTTAGAGACAAAGTATGTGTAAAGTTGATTTAAATGAAAATGCTGATGGTAAATTACATCCAGAGAAAATGATGTACTGTTGAGATCCAGCATCCCATAATGTGTTAAAATTCCTGAAAGGTGATAAACTGTGGCCTGGGCATATGCAAGATGTGAAATCCTTTTGTCTGTATGTTTCTTTTGTTCTTCAATGTCCACAGAGACAAGTACAGTTCCTTTAGGAGCAGGTCAGATGAAAGTGTTGATTAGGTTGCAGGACCCAGCATCACCAAGTTTATCAGACTTATTTGCCAGACTTAATTTTCCTTGGGATGGCTTCCAAAAAGTTGATTTAAAATGAAAAAGCTGGTGATACCTGAATGAAAAGATGAGCTGCTGAGGTCCAGCATCACAGAATATGTTAAAATTCCTGAAAGGTGATAAGCGGTGGTCTGGGCATATGTGAGATATGAAATCCTTTTGTCTGTATGTTTCCTTTGTTCTTCAAAGTCCACAAGTATAGCTCCTCTAGGAGTAGGTCAGATGAAAATGTTGATTCAGTTGCAGGATTCAGCATCACCAAGTTTGTCAGACTAGTTGCAAAACTTATTTTTCCTTGGGATGGTTTCCAAAAAGTTGATTTAAAATGAAAAAGCTGATATCTGGTGGTGATGTTTTGTAGAAATTCAGTCCAGGAGACTTTCACAGATGTTGTGTACAAGAATGATGTAGGTACTCCAAGCAGAAAAATATGTAAAACATTTAAATCCACAACTTTAACCTTGCATGCAGTCATCCTCTGTTTGAGGAGGCAGAAAATCTTAGGAAGGAAGGAAGGAAGGAAGGAAGGAAGGAAGGAAGGAAGGAAGGAAGGAAGGAAGGAGGAGGGAGGAGGGAAGGGTTTAGGAAGAAAAGGCATAAAGAAACAAAGACAGATGGAAGACAAAGGAACCAATCACAGCAACAGAATACCAGAGAATGAGAGCTTGCATTTATTTACTGTATATCAGCTTGTCTCAGTTGGTAGCACATCCACCTTGGGTTTAGAAGGTCATGGTTCTAGTTTTTTGCTGAAATTTGGGTTCCCAAACATGTGAAACCAGGTTCCCTTCTTCCCAGCAGTGGTGCTGTCCTGGTGGGTTCCAGGTGGAAGTAAAAGAAACCAAGGCACTTTTCATATACATAGGGGATTGTCTCTAACAAAACACAGTAACATAATTTATGGTCAGAAGATTATCAAGGTTCATTATGTCTGCCCCCTCCAGCTTCATAAGAAGGGGTATAATAAGTATGCTGTACAGCACAAACCAATTTATAGGAAATTCCTACCCAGTCTGACAGCCAATATAATTAGCAGTTCCAGGAATGGCTGAACTTCAGAATAAAGATAACCAGTCTCAAATATATCTGAGCACACAGCCACACCATGAACACCCACAACACTACTTTAGAAAAATTCATTTAAAATACTTTATTAAATCTCTGCTCTGGCAAACTATTCTGTTAAAAACTTATAGGCAGCAGCACACAGGGAACTAACCACCAATCATTTCGCAGGACACCAGGTCAAATAGGTCTGTTTCATGTTGTCAGTACCCTTGAGTATGCAAAAACCAGACATCACATCCCATCTCAGATTCCTGGTCTCCAGAGTAAACATGTTAAGGGCATCCAGTCTCTCCTTATTGGTTCTATCCCATGATCATCCATACTGTTTTTGTCAATTTGGTTTTCTCCAATGTAACAAGCTAAGGCCATTCTACTTCATGACTGAATGGGTACTGATGAGCAGAATTGCTGGCATTGCATTTTAACAGCCTCTACAATACCAATCTCTCATTGCGAGTGGGAAAGTGTTTTGCAATATGGTGTGTATGAAAAGCATCATATAAATATGGAATACATCATGGGTTGCAGTGGAATAGCCCATTTATCTTCACTACTGAGTGATAAGACCCAGGACGACTTCCCTTGAAAAAGTTACCTCGTGAGGTTATGAAACATCATGAATTTATATAGCGGCCAGTAACAAGTTGGCACAATAAAAAAAAAAATAAATAAACCATTGAACTTTGCTAAAGAAAATTCTGCCTGTGGTTTGATGTTTTGGGGCACCCTCAAGGGATATACTGTTTAAATATTTGTATGATTACCTCCTGACCCTGTAAGGCTTGTAAGAAAGGAAACAGGAGATATGAGAAAAGGAATAAAACCAGGATGCGAATATATATTGAATATGCCACAGGCTGAATAAAAATATTACATTTATCTAGTGTTGCAGACATCAAGGATGGAGGCCACTTGGGGACCAGTGATCACTGTATGGTGTGGTTCAGTATAAGGACATCTGCAGAATCGACCCACACAAGGATGAGGGTCCTGGACTTCAGGAGGGCAGATTCCAAAAAGATGAGTGAATGTCTCATGGATGACCTAGCAGGGGTGGGTGACCTGGATGGGGTAGAGGAACAGTGGATGAAATAAAAGGTACTGTAACATAGCAAAGACAACAAACCTCTGCATCAAACAAGTGAACAAAAGTAAGAGAAAAACACACTGCTATGGTTCTCGGAAGAGGTGGCCGAAAAAGTCAAAGCTAAAAGCATAGCATTCAGAAGGTACAGTATAAGGAGAATCAGATGGAGGAGGATAGGGAGGTGTGTTGGGGAAACAGAGGGAAGCACGGAAAACAGTAAGGAGTATAAAGGTGCAAACTGAAGAGAGAATAGTCCAGAAGGGGACAAGACATTTTTTAGATATGTAAGTGAAAAGATGAAGATCAGGGCTGGGATTGTAAGGTTAAAAAGGGAAGTGGTGGGGGGGAGACTATGCAGAGGGGGAACAGAAAAAGGCAGACATCCTGAACAAATACTTTTTGTTCAGTGTTCACAGTGGAAGGAGACGTGAAGAAGGAGAGGGGCCACAAAAAAGTAACAAAAGCTTTGGCGGGAGGGAGGTGGCCACCAGTAGTTTTTTGGTAGAGAGAGTCCTGAAGAGACTTACTAATCTGAAGGTAAACAAAGCAATGGGGCCAGATGGGGTGCATCCAAGGGTACTGAGGGAACTGAGAGAAATACTGACTGCACCTCTGACAGTTCAATTTAACAGTTCACTGGAAACAGGAGTGGTTCCGGAGGACTGGAGGAGGGCAGATATAGTCCTACTATACAAAACTGGTAGTAGAGGAGGCTGGCAATTATAGGCCAATCAGCCTGACATTGGTGTTGGGAAAGTTAATAGAATCACTGTTGAAGAAAGGATTGTGGAATATGTTGAATCCAGTGGGTTACAAGACCCAAGGCAGCGTGGTTTTACAAAAGGGTGGTCATGTCAAACAAATCTGATAGATTTCTTTGACTGGGTGACCAAGGAAATAGATCAGGGTGGAGCGGTGAATGTGGCATTGCTACCTAGATTTTAGGCTTCTGAAGAAGGACTGGTTGGTCTGAAAGCTAGAGCACTTTGTTCTTGTTGTTACATCTATGTTGGTCCATTAAAAAGGTATCAAATCATTTGCTTCTGGATCTACCTAGATTTCAGTAAGGCATTTAGTACTGTTCCACATAGGAGGCTAGTAAGCAAGCTGGGTAGCTTAGGAGTGGGCCCAAAGGTGGCAAACTGGATAAGAAGTTTGTTAGGGGATAGGCAACAGAGGGTGGTGGTAAATGGAGTTCACTCCAAGGAAGGGAGGGTGACCAGTGGGGTGCCTCAGTGATCACTGATGGGACTGGTCCTCTTTAATGTCTTTATAAGTGACACTGCAAAGCAGCTGGAAGAACAGGTCTGCCTCTTTGTGGATGACACCAAAATTTGCAACAGGGTTGACACTATGGGGGGTGGAAAGGATGAGCAGAGACCAGAGAAAACTAGAGGAGTGGTCATGGGTATGGCAGCTGGGTTTCAATACAAAAAAGTGAAGAATGATGCATGTAAAGTACAGAAACCCAGGGGCAGAGTACAAAGTGGGTGGAGTCGTATTGATGACCACCAAGCAAGAAAAAGACCTGAGGATAATCATATTGGATGACCTAAAGGTGGCCAGGCAGTACAACAAGGCAGTCGGGAGGGCTAGTGGGATGCTGGGGTGCAGATGGAGGGGTATCACCAGCAGAAAGAGGGGAGGTGGTGTTGCCTCTGTATAGATCACTGGTAAGATCCCACCTAGATTGTTTTGTCCAGCTCTGGGGACCACATCTCCAGAAGGACATTGATAGAGTGGAGGAGATTCAGAAGAGGGCAACTAAAATGGTGCAGAGTCTGCTTCAAAAGCTGTATGAGGAGAGATTAAAGGACCTCAATATGTACACCCTGAAACAGAGGAAGGAGACCTTTAAATTCCTCTCAATGGTAAATAATGTACAGAAGTGGAGTATGTTTCAGAAGAAAGGTGCTCAAGAACAAGAGGGACATGCTATGAAGGTGGAGGAGGGTAGATTCAGGAGTACCCTTACAAAATGCAGAGGCTTACTATTCCAACACTGACCTGCCCAGGCAGTATTGCCCGACAGGTTCAGTATCACGACAGTGACAGTAGAATAGCCTTCCAGTGGAGGTAGTGGAGGCAAAAACAGTGGTGGGGTTCAAGAATGCATGGCATAAGCACAAAGGAATCATAGTTGAAAGGAAGTGGGGGAGAGGGAATACAGTCTGATGTAATAATGTAGGTAGGTAGAAATAAGCAGACTGGATAGGCCAAGTGGTCCTCATCTGCTGTCAAATTCTATGCTTCTATTTTTATCTGTAGATTTTAACCTCAATTATCTCGAGGGCAGAACTAGCACATTTCATGTGTAATCTTTACAAATATGATGCCTCCCCAGCAAGGTAAGTCCTAAGGCTTAAATCCTAGTATGTTATCTAAAAAAAAAATTTTTGAAACTTGTTTGTAGTCTTTTTCGCTTTCTCAGTTGATCAATTTACTGTTGCTGTGGACATGTAAATGAACACATTTAAATGAATGAAATATTCTAAACATTCCAAATAAAACCCTAGCAGACCTTACATCATTCAGGAATTCTGACAGGTGTTCTGGAATCTGATGCTGCTCCTGGAGTGGAACTATTCGTTGATGTTGCTCTTGAAGGGGGAATAAACAAAATCACAGATAGAGGGAGTGCTTCTGACCAATCAGAGCACTCCATTCTCCTGCGCGTGATGACACTTATTACAAGTGAAGAGCGTTTTATGTGCAGATGCCCTAGACTTGGGCACATTCCGGGAACAGTTTTGGTTTATATATTATTGATCATTCTCGATCAATAATATATTAGTACATCCCCCATCGCCACTCATTCCTGCATCAGAGTGGTTTCAGTTGCCTTCAGCTTGAGCCAGAAAAGCTCAGTTTTGCTTCACTGTTCTTGCTCCAGCTGAAGGTGCGTGAAACCACTCTTATACAGCAACAAATGGCTCCGGGGGATGTATTAACATATAGTATAGATAGGAAATAATCAGTAACAAGCCTGTAATCCCATAAAGAGAGAAATTCTGGTGGCATTATACACCATGAGAGTAAAGTTGAAATGGTTTATGTCACTGAGCTCCAAGATGGAATGACAAGCCCAGTTACTGATGAGTTCCTGTTTGTGAATTTTTTGGAGTATATGGAACTCTGTGAACATTGCATCTTTTAACACCATTGACACTCCTTTAGACCAATAAAAACTTTTATTGTGTGTAATTGTTTACTAAATGTAAGCTTTTAAGGGGAATATTTTCCATTTTTCCGGCCAAGTACTGCCCCCTTGGAAAAATTCTAGATCTGACCCTGTCATTGATCTGATGTTAAAACAATGATATTATGAATTTCTTATGTTAGAACAATGGTATTACAAGTTTCTTGTATCAAAACAACGGTATGCATAATTGCACATGCCCTATTAATGCAGAGCATCATGGGAAGTATACACAAGTCTGGATATGTGAAGAAATAATGATATTTTAAATTCTTTTGTGGCATATTATCTATTACCATACATTTACTTAGCCTGGAGAATAACTCAGTAAAGGTTAGACTTTAAAAAGACTAATTTTAAATATATAGTTTGGATCCACGCCCTACTCACCTGCTTGTGGGGTGTGTAGAGGTTATTGGCCTGATTCTTACTGGGATAGTAGTGGCATCATTGGAGAGAGGGATCTTTCCCGATCCCTTGAAGGAGGCAATAGTAAGGCTCCCTCTAGAAAAAGTCCTCCCTTGATCCCGACTGCTCAGGAAACTACAGACTGATTGCAAATCTTCCCTATTTGGGGAAGATTATCGAGAAGGTGGTACCTTGCACCTGGAAGACCATTTAACCATCCACAGTATCTATGACCCTCTCCAGTCTGGCTTCAGGAAACAGCATAGTACTGAGATGGCTCTTGTACCGGTACTAAATGATCTGATGGCGAGAGATCGGAGAACTCGTTCTATCTTGTTTCTTCTTAATCTCTCAGCAGCGTTTGACACTGTGGATCATGGGGTGCTGCTCAAACACCTGTGGTTTCTCTGTGGAGTAAGGGGGGTGGTCCACAGTTGGTTTAAATCCTTTCTGCAGGGTAGGACTCAGAGTGTAGTGTCGGGGATTTATTCCTTGGCCTCTCCCTGCCTACGCTGTGGGGTGCCACAGGGTTCGGTGTTGTCCCCCATGTTATTTGCGGTGTACATGCTTCCATTGGGGGACATTATAAGACAATACGGATTGAGTTTTCATTGCTATGCCAATGACTCTCAACTCTATATGTCTTTTGTACCCGAGCAGGAGTCTGAGTCAAGTACATTGTTTAACAACTGCCTCCTGGAGATAGAGAACTGGATGAGTACCAATTGGCTGAAGTTGAACCCGGGAAAAACAGAGGTATTGGTGGTGGAACTGGGGGTGTGGATATCAAGTCCATGGGTGGGAAAACCCTCAGTTTTATTTCTGGGGGGAACCCCGTTTATGGCATCTGGTCAGGTGCGTAACCTTGGTGTTATATTTGACGAGGGCCTGACCCTGAGGGTGCAGGTGTCGGCCATAGTCAAATAATCCTTTTTTCATCTAAGGAATATAGCACGGGTGAATCATTTGATTCCATCAGAGGATCTTCCTACCCTGGTCCATGCCTTTGTTGCCAGTCATCTTGATTACTGCAACGCCCTTTATCTAGGGCTGCTGGGAGTGGATATTCGCCGCTTGCAGCTGGTGCAAAATGCGGCGGTTAGGTTGTTGGCTGGAAGCCCAAGGTCCAACCATATAACACCTGTGCTTCGCGAGTTGTACTGGCTGCCTGTACAGTGGTGGATCACTTTCAAGGTCATGTTGATGACCTATAAATCCCTACATGGTTTGGGAACCCGCTACCTGGAAGAACTCCTGACTTCTTACTGTCTCTCCCACTCTCTCCGATCCTCTGCGAGGGATTGCTAGAGATTCCCAGGGTAACCTTAAAAACATCTGGTGGAAGAACATTTGCCTTTATGGCTCCTTCCCTGTGGAATTTTCTATCTTGCCAGATATGAAATAGCTTGACTGTGGAGGGCTTTAAAAAAGCTCTAAAGACCTTCCTTTTTAATCAAGCATTTTTAGTGACATAAATTATGTTACATTTTGTTTTGGATATAATGTTATTTATTACTGTGGTTTTAATATTGTATGTAGGATTCTGTAAAGGTGCGCTGAGCTTGGGAAGGGCGCCTTATAGAAATAAACATTTACTTACTTATTAAATATAATGCAATAACAATGTGTTAATATTTCTATTATTAATTTTTGCCTGTCTCCATCATAGAACTCCCAGTATGTACCTGAGCTGACGGGAAATGAAAACATGGAGAACTATGTTATTAATTTTACACATATAGGGCCTGTAGAGAAACTCAAATGGTTAACATGTGCTATTTCTGATTCAGTTCTATATTTTTCACTGTAGGAACCACCAGTTTTCTGATGAAGTAGTGTAATTGGGCTGGCAGTATAGCCTAGAGGTTAGAGGAACAAGGTGTGAACGAGCTTGATACATCCAGCAGACCAGACCTGAGTTTGATTCTCCCAACCTCCACTTGCATACTGTGTGACTCTGAGCAAGTCACTTAACTGCCCAGTGCTCCCAGGTCACCCTTAAAAACAGGCACTTGTGCCTAGTGGGCCTTACCCAGTTACCAAAGACTAAAACAAAACAAAAAAAAGCCATGAAACATCAATCAGATTTTGGTGCTTAAATAAAAAAAAAAACATAATTTATTACTATATAGGAGCTGATCCTTTTTTCATTTTGTATCCAGAGTTTGTCTATGAAGGATTCTCCAACTTAACCAGCCCATAGTAGGGCATATGAGAGTATCCTGAACTTCCCCTACAAAACAAGTCACCATGAAAAAAATTGGACTGGCTCTGCTTTAAGAAGGAACACACATTCCCAAATGGCCTCTCAAACAATCTCCAAATGCTGACAACAGAAGACACAGACATGTGTTTCATCCTTTGGAGCACTCATTAGTGTGCCTCACCTGTATCTTGCCCCAGGGGAAGGAGGAGTCAGCCCAACTTACAGGTTCAGACCATAATGTGAGCCCAAAATAGAAAAACAAACTAGAAGACAAAGAACTGCATTATAAAATCACCGAGGCACGGGTTACCCAGGAAGGATACTGGCAATAAAGCCAGGCTTCAAAGATATACAACTTTACACATACCCCAATAAGGCAAAAAAATCAAGGGCAGTGTTTGCCAATTACCATGAAAGAATTTGTACTGATTCTACTTTAAGCAGGAGTGTATGGTACCAGATGGCCTCACACACAATCTGCAAATGCTGAAAACAATGGCATTATGGGTTTCAGTGTCATTAATTCTCAAAAGGAAGACATGATCACCTCATTTATTACAAAATGATGCATTTCCACACCAATGCATTATCAAAGGAAATTAATAGGCAAAACACATGGCATGTGTTCATTAGGAGATTTAGCCACTCCTGCTTTATGCTAAGGGAGGCACAATGTCACAGGTTGAGTACTCCTCAGCACACACCGGAGGAGGGCCTATATTTTCGATCAGCACACCATCCTGGAGTGTTTTAGGGCATTTATAAAATGGTCAAGGATTGAACAGTTTGGCTTAGAAAATGTGGCAGTGCGTGTACGTGAGTACATACCTACATAGCAGTTAGTCTTGTCCATCCAATGATAGAGCAGTATTTGTGGCAACGCTCTTGACCCAGTTTGTAAATGCATTTATACCACATCAATTCTGATATTTTTGTTGATGACATGCTTATCAAATTAAAATTTTATTTTGACATTAAATATGTCATAAACAAAAATAGTGTTAATTAGATACAGTATGTTATAATGCTGTACTTAACCAATGAGAAACCAGCTGAAACAATACATGATATTTCAATAGAGCTATGAAAGCATTCTAACAAAGTAGTGAAACAAACAAACATTTGTCAATGCCGAATGTTGTCGCGCTGGCATTGGCTTTGGTGGTGCAGTGCGGACACACATTTTTGGCAGGATGTGAAAAATGGCAGCTGTACTGTTCATAAAGAGGTATGAAAAAATGGCAGTGGTGAAAATGTGGCATGTAGGTATTGTAAATTTGTGAAGTTACAAGGGTGCATGGGAAATGCGCAATGCACACTTGTAACACAGTCATTTTATGGAGTTCTGGCACCAAATTTTCAACATAGGCATTTTAGCACCTCTACTCATGTACAGTGTCACTGTCATTTCCTCAAACTGTCCCAAAAAGTGATTTCACACAGCGACTGTACTATTCTGCACCGGTCGTGCGAAAACACATTTCAGGCAGGCTATGTAAAATGACAGCTGTACTGTTCATCAAGAAGTGTGGAAAAATTCCAATGGTGAAAATCCAGAGTGAAAATATTACAAATGCACGTTACGAGCATGCGTACAAACTGCACAATGCAGCTCGTAACACAGTCATTTTATGGGGTATCATCACCAAATTTTCAACATAGGCATTTTAGGACCTCTGCTCATGAACAGTGTCACTGTCATTTTTGTAATCTGCCCCGAACACTGATTTCCCACAACAACCTCAGTATTGTGCGCCGGAAGCGCGGAAACACATTTTGGCCAGGATGTGGAAAATGACAGCTGTACTGTTCACAAGGAGGTGTAGAAAAATGACATTGTTGAAGATCTGGCATGAAAATATTGTGAATTCATGAAGTTACGAGCATGCATAGCAACTGCACAATGCACGCTCGTAAAACAGCCATTTTTTGATTTTTTCCACCAGATTTGCTACATAGACTTTTTGAGAGCCCACCTCATGAACACTGCCACTGTCCTTGCATTAATCAGTCCTGAAAGGTGATTCCATGCAGTGACTGCGAAGTCACCTTTTGGGACCGATGAACGTAATAACTGTGACATAATTCATGAGGATGGGTCCCAAAACCCCATGTTGAAAATTTTGTGCAAAAATTCCAAAAAATGCCCGAGATATGCCTCAAAGTTGAAAAAACCCTATTTATTCCATTATACAGCTTACCGGCATTTCCTCAGTTTGCGGTCAGCTTTGAAGAGTGAAGACGTGTTCCCGGTCCACCGAAGATCATCGCGTCGAGCTCCGGAGGTAAGTATGGGTTGAGGGGGGTGTTGGGAGGCAGGGTGCACAGTGGGTGGGTGCGGGTGGTGAGTAGGGAGACTATGAGGGACCGTTTTCTGCTTACAGGTACTAAAAAAACACATCATGGATGGTTTTCTTTTTACAGGTGGTTTCTTTTGAGGGTACAGTAACCGACGGTGGATTGGAACCCTGTTGGCACAGAAGAAGGGGGACATCATGCCGGCGGAAGTGGGCTCCCCGTCGGCACATTACATCGGGAAAGGGGGGGACGGATGCTGACAGGGATTGGCCACCCTCGTCGGCAAACAATGAAAGCGGAGGGAAGGAGACACATTCTGCCGATGGGGAGTGGGCTCCCCCTTCGGCACATACTTGGGCAGGGTATGCCGACCAGGGGATTGGGCACCCCTGAAGTCGGCAGTTTAGCGGCCACTGTGCCGCCATGTTTCCAGCTGGCGAGAACGTAGGAAGAGTCTGCTGCATGTGACAAGCTTTGCTCACATTGCAGCGGACCTGTCTTTAGATGTGCTCACCCAGATGGTGTGGTGCTGGCATGCAGGCTGATTGGGGAATGAGGGACACACCTACTGGTGCATGCTCTGCATTCGCCCAACAGCGACCGCACCTTCAAATCTGTACTATCCCAAGATGTTGGCTGTGCAAGCGCGCCAACATAAAAATTAGTTACAGCTCTCAACAAGCATTTGTCAATGCCAAATGCTTGCTTGTTGGCATTAACATTGGAACTGCAGGAGTTAGACAGATGCAGAATAAGAATGGCAGTGAAGTATTGAAGTGATGCCAACCCCACCCCCCACCCTGCAGAGATGGACAGGCATTGGGGTGTGCCTTTGTATCATTGCCCATAATGCTCACACCATTTCACCTCACCCTACCCTGCAGGCACTGACAAGTGTCGAGGTGTGCCTTGAGTTGTTCGGGCTTTATACTCACCCCATTCCATAAGGAAATATGCTGTAATGGGTGCAGAATAGGAGAATGGGGTGAACTTTAGGCCAAAAGTCCAAGGCACACCTCGATGCCTGCCACTGGCTACAGGGTGGTGGTGGAGTGGAGTGGAATGGCGTGAGCATTACTGTTTATAATCCTAAGTCACACCCCTGACGCCTATCAGTTCCCACTGGGTAGGGTGTTATGGTCAGAAACCCTAACGCCTTGGACATTTCTTGGTATTTTCACTCCAAGTTTTCAACATGGGCTTTTTGTGACCCCACCGCATGAACAGTGACACTATCAGTTCGTTAGCCGAAAGGTGATTTTACACAGTGATTGCGCCATTTTGCACCACAGGTGTGAAAACACATTTTGAACAGGATGTGAAAAATGACAGCTGTACTGTTTATGAAGAGATGTAAAAAAATGGTAATGTTGAAAATCTGGAGTGAAAATATAAAAAAAATGGTGAAGTCAAGAGCGTGCATAGAAACAGCACAATGCCCACCTGTAATGCAATTATTTGGGGAATGTTTTACACCAGATTTTCAACATAGGCATTTTTGGACCTCTGCTCATGAACAGTGGCACAGTGATTTTCTTAATCTGTCCCCAACGTTGATTTCGCACAGCAACCGTGCCAATTGTGTACTAGATCTGCAAAACCACATTTCAGGCGGGATGTGAAAAATTACAGCTGTACTGTTCATAAGGCAGTATGCAGAAATGACTGTTGAAAATCTGGAATAAAAATATAAAACATTGGCAAAGTTACGAGAGTGCGTAGAAACTGCGCAACGCATGCTGGTAACAGTCATCTTTTGGAATTTGTTCACCAAATTTGCAACATGGGCTTTTTGGGACCCCTCCTTATAAACACTGTCACTGTGATTTTCTTAATCTGTCCTGAATGGTGATTTCACACAGCGACCAAGCATTTGTGCGCCAGATGTGTGAAAACACATTTTGGGCAGGATGTGAAAAATAACAGTTGTACTGTACAAAAGGAGGTGCGGAAAAATGGCAATGTTAAAAATCTGGAGTGAAAATATTAAAAATTCTCAAAGTTATGAGCGTGCATGGGAACTGCGCAATGCACACATGTAACAATGTCATTTTTTTGGAATTTTTTCACCAAATGTGCAACATGGGCTTTTTGGGAGTCCACCTCATGAACAGTGACACTGCTGTTTCGTTACTTGGTCCCAGAAGGTGATTCAGCACAGTGACCATAAAATCACCTTTCAGGACCGAATAATGACATGACAATGACTGAGTTCATGAGGTGGGGTCCGAAGAACCCCATGTTGAAAATATGGTGCCAAAAGTCACAAAAATGGCTGAGATATCCTCCTAAGTTGAAACCCCCCATTTATGCCATTATACAGCTTACTGACATTTCTTCAGTTCACGGTTGGCTTTGAAGAGTGCAGACGAGTTCCTGCTCCACCGAAGATCGCGGCGCCAACCTCTGGAGGTAAGTATGGGGTGGGGGGGATGCAGGGAGGTGGGGTGCACAGCTGGTGGGTGTGGGTTGGGGGAGGGGGACACTGCAGACAACGAGGGACCATTTTCTTGTTTACAGATTAAAAATAAAAACTTTGCAGAAAGGTTTTCTTTTTTACAGGTACTTTTGGCACACTGGGGTGGGCTCCCCAGTGTGCCACCTGGTTGTTTTTGGGGGAATGGAGCCGGCAGGGATTGGGCACCCCATCAGCAAAGAAAATGGGTCAGTGTTTGGGGGGGCATGATGCTAAGGGGGATTGGGCACCCTGCTAAGGGGGATTGGGCACCCCTTCAACAGACAAATTAAACTACAGGGACATCATGCCAGTGGGGATTGGGCTCCCCGTTGGCAAATGAACTGGGGAAGGGGCATGCTGACAGCGGGATTGGGCACCCCCAACGTTGGCGTTTATGGGACTATGAGATGCAGATGGTGACAGCCGCTTCCATGTTTATTGAAATGTTACACCAGGCAAAGCATGCCCTGCAATGAGGGGGCGCTCCCTCATTGCAGCAGCAAATTTCTTTCAAGTTGGTGGCATGCTTCTGAGCTGCTGCTATTGACAGCATGCTCATTCATTGGTGCCACAGAGACAAACCCCAAAAAGCAGTAGCGGCAATGGCCACAACACAGCCACACCTCCACAACCTGCTACTCCAGCAAGCTGTCACGATGTGTTTCTTGCACATGCACAGAAGCAAACAAAAAGGAGATACCATGTGGTTTTCAATGCAACCTATGCACCATTTTAGTTGCCTCCTCTGGACTGCCGCCACCCTCTCTATGTCCTTTCTGAGGTGCAGCCTCAAGAACTGGGCACAATACTCCAGGTAAGGTCTCACCAGTGAGCAATACAGTGGCAAAGCAACCTCCCTCCTTCTGCTAAAGATACCTCTCTCTCCCTGTGTATCCCAGCATCCTGTTAGCCCTACCCACTGGTTTGTCACACTGCCTTGCCACTTTGAGGTCATCATATATGACAATCTCAAGATCCCTTTCCTACTTAGAGAGTGTGTGTACCTCCTTGATCTTATACTCTTCTCCTGGGTTCCTATGCCCTAGGTGCACGATTTTGCACTTTTTGACACTGAACCCTAACTACCATGTTTTCGACCACTCCCCGAGTTTTCCAAGTTCTCTGCACGTTCTCTCTACCCCTCCTGAGTGTCCATCCTATTACAGATTTTGGTGTAATCTGCAAAAAGGCATACCTTCCCTTCCAGATCTTTGGCAGTGTCACTTATGAAGACACTAAAGAGGACTGGTTCCAGTACTGAGCCCTGTGTCACCCCACTGGTCATTCTTCCATCATGTGAGTTTCTGCTATTAACCACCGCCCTTTGTCACTTGTCTGTTTTCCAGTTTCGTACCCAAGTCCCCACTTTGGATTCCACCCCTACTCTCTTGTGTGGCACGGTGTCAAAGGCCTTGCTAAAGTCAAGATAGATCACATCCACTGACTTCTCCTGATTTATTTCCCTGGTCACCCAGTCAAAGAAATCAAACAAATTTGTCTGATATGACCCCCCCCCCACAATGAATCCAGGCTGATGGTTGCCTTGCAGCTCATTGAATTCAAGATACTCTACATTACTAAAGTGAGCCTAACTGGCCTATAGTTGCTGGCTTCTTTCCTGCTGTCACTCTTATATAGAGGTACCATATCTTATTCAGTCCTCAGGAACCATGCTCGTTTCCAGTGAAACGTTGAATAAGGCTGTCAGTGGGGCACCTAGCACCTCTCAGAGTTCCTTTGGTACTCATGGACGTATCCTGTTGAGTCCCACAAACTTGTCCTCCTTCAGAGCTGCAAGTTCTTTTAGTACTCCTTTCTCTGAAAATGGCCTTGTGTCCACCCCCCCCATCCTGCTACTCCCCAGTGATCCATCCCACCTCCCTCCACTGTGGAGACTGAGAAGAAGTACCTGTTCAGGACATCTGTTTTTTTTGGTCCACTTCTGAACAGTCTCCTCCCTCCACCCTCCTAATGTGGTGTCAGCATGGCTCAGTTGGTAGCACATCCTCCTCTGGGCCAGAAGGTCATGGGTTCTAGTCCCACACTAGGCTCATACCATCAATGCTGGCAACAGCATGCAGTACTAGAGGGTGCTGTGCTGTCGGGCTGTGACATTCTTCAGATGAAATATTAAACAGAGGTCCCTTCTTCCCATCTGTGGTGCTGTCCTGGTGGGTGTCCAGGTGTAAGTAAAAGAAACCAAGATACTTTTCAGTAGAGTAGGGGATATTCCTTGGGGTCCTGACCAAAATTCCCCTACCCATAAAACTAGTTCAAGCAATTGCCCAAGGCTGTATGTAGGTGTTGATGTGTGAAATGGCTGCCACTACACGTTCAGTCACTTCACTACCAGTCTAACATTCCTTTTAAAACACTTTGGGATACAATGTATATGAAAAGTGATGATTCTTCTTTTTCTTCTTCCTCTTTCTCTTCCTCTTCTTCTTCTCCTTCTCATTATCCCTCCGCTTGCTTTACTTTTCTCTCTTACGTATCTGAAAAAAAGACATCCCCTGTAGCTACCCCTTTGGCTATTCTTTCTTCTGTCTATGCCTTTGCTCCCCTCATTATCTTTCTAATTTCTCTCTGTTTATCCTGGTGTATCTCCCTGACTTTCTTTCTCAGTGTTTCCTTATACCTACTGAATGCCACTATTTTTTCCATTACCACCATGTCCATTTCTTTACAGAATCTTAACAGTCTCTTTTTCCTTCTGCTTTTACTCATTTCCTTCACACAGAAACTGTTTTCCTAAATTATACCCTCCCATATTTTCCATGCTTCTTTCTGTCCTTGGCAATCCACCCTATGAGGAAGTTTCTGAGGCAGTCCACCGTTTCTTTATAATCCACCCCCCAAAACTCCAGGATCCTCATCTTTTTGTGTTTTGCCTCTGCTCTTATCTTTATTTAAAAAAAAACACTGTACAATAATCACGGTTACCTAGTGGACTGCTCATGGTGTTGTCTACGAGGCTGTTCCTATTTGTAAGCACCATTTCTAGTACTGCACCATCCCTAGTGAGTTCTTTGACTAGCTGCCTGAGAAAATCTCCTTGTTGGGAATCAAGGATGACCCTTCTCCTTGCCAGACTCTCAACTGGAAGGTTCCACGCCATGTCAGGCAGATTAAAGTCACTGACTAGCAGCATCTGCTGCTTTTCTGCTTTCTACCCTCACTGTCCTCTGCCCTGTCCCCACCCTTATCTTCTAGTGCTGCTGCTTAGGGAAGTTTACTACCCTCGGCCCCTCCATCCCTGCTACTTCATCATCTGGGTGGGGACAATTGTTAGCTCCCTTGCTTTTAAAGCCTCCCCTCCAGTTAGTTTAAATGCTCATCCAAGTAGCATCTAAACCTACCACAAAGGACGGTGGTCCCTTTCCTGGAAGGATATGGGCTGTCTTCCCTATAGATGCCCATATCCTCCCAGGTTGGCCCACATAGAAACATAGAATAAGATGGCAGATAAGGACCGCTTGGCCCACCTACTCTGCCCATTTTCCTACCTAATGGATAAGCTGGAGATCCTAGTTAACTAACAGCCTACTTCCTCCTACCTCAAACTAGAATTGCCTTATGTCTGTCCCATGCATTGTTGAATTCCCCTACTGTTTTTGACTCCACGACCTACTCAGAAAGGCTATTCCATGCATCTACAACCCTCTCCGTGAAAAAATACTTCCTCACATTAGCTCTGAGCCGTCCCCCTTCTATCTTCAAATTATGGCCCCTTGTTCTTGCACATCTCTTTTTCTGAAAGATATTACCCTCTTGGACTTTGTTGTTTCCCTTGAAGTACTTGAAAGTTTCTATCATGCCCCCCCCCTTCCTTCTCTCGAGGCTATACATATTAAGCTCCTTTAGTCTTTCTTCATATGTCTTACCCAGTTTCTAATGCAGCCAAAGAACTCCTCCATGCACCATGCCATCAACCAATTGTTGTATAGAAACATAGATTCAAACAAAGAATACAGAGGGCAGCGGTAACAAAGAATAAAATAAATAAATAAATAAATAAGCTGTCAGCAGAAAAGGACCTCCTTGCCCACCTCATCTGCCCTAAAGTCCCTACCCACTGTGCTACCATAGACCATAATTAATCTCTGGCCCGTATCCCCCAGGCCCTAATACTAAAGTTCCCTGTTACCATTTCAGTACCCACCACCTCTGTTGGGTGGCTGTTTCAGGTGTCTACTACCCTCTCCATGAAGAAATATCTCCTCACACCCCCTCTAAATCTCCCCCCTTCCAGCTTCATGTCATGCCCCCTTGTTCTTGAACATCTCTTTCTGTGCAATATGTCACCCTCCTGTACCTTATGGATATCCTTGAGGTATCTGAATGTTTCAATCATGTCTCCCCTTTGTCCTTTTCTCCAGTGAGTACATATTTAACTCCCCAAGTCTTTTCTCATAGGGCTTCTGATGCAGGCCATGCACCATGTTGGTTGCCCTTCTGTGTACTGCCTCCACCCGATCTATGTCCTCCCTGAGATTGGGCCCGCAGAACTGGACACGGTACTGCAGGTGTGGCCTTACCCTTGATTTATACAGGGGTAAAACTACCTCCCATTTTCTACTGGTGATACCCCTTTGTATGTACCTCAGCATCCTACTAGCCTTTCCCACTGCCTTATCACATTGTTTTGCTACCTTCAGGTTATCAGATATGATGACCCCAGATCCTTTTCCTGATTTGTGGCTGTTAATACCTCCCCCTCTAACTGATGCATTGCCTTTGGGTTTCTGTACCCCATGTGCATAATTTTACATTTTCTGGCATTAAAGCTCAGTTGCTGAACCCTTGACCAGGCCTCCAGTTTTTTAGATCTTCTTTCATTCTTTCCACCTCCCACAATGTGTCCACTCTTACAGATTTTTGTGTCATCCATGAACAGGCATGCCTTTCCTTCCAGCCCCTCTGCAATGTTGCTGATAAAGACACTGAAGAGGACCAGTTCCAGTACTGACCTCTGGGTGTGCTGGTTACCTTACCTTCCTCTGAGTGAACTCCATTTACCACTGCCCTCTGTGTTCTGTTACTTACCCAACTTCGTACCTATTTTACTATCTTTGGACCCACTCCCAGGCTGCTTAGCTAATTTACCAGTCATCTGTGTGGAACAGTGTTGAAGGCCTTACTGAAGTCCAGGTAGGGTACCTCCACCGATCCTCCATGATCCACCTCCCTGGTAACCCAGACAAAAACTCTACCAGGTTTGTTTGACAAGATCTCCCCCTGTGAACCCATGCTGCCTCAGATCCTGCAATCCACTGGTTTTAAGGTATTCCCCAATCCTTTCTTTAACTAGTGTTTCCATGATCTTGCCCACCACTGAAGTCAGGCTTACAGGTCAGTAGTTTCCTGCCTCCGCCCTATTCCCACTTTTATGTAGTGGGACCACACTAAATGCCCTGATGTGGAGTGCACTTTCCTCTGCCTGGCTATACACAGTTAACACTTTTGCAGAAGCCACCATGCAAGCCACTTGCTTGAGGCCCCTTCCCAGCTCCCTGAAATTACCCTACACTAGTACACTACACCTACAACATTGTCCCTTTCCCAGTCATTTGTTCCCAGGTGGACAATGATGTCTAGCTCTCTGCCATCTCCTGCTGTCGAAGTGATCCTCTGGATATGCTCTCCATTCCTTCAATCTGAAGCACCTCTCAGGTGCTTCACCTGTTTTTCCCTTCCTATCGCTGCTCCCAAGTCTATCCTCCTAACAATAAAATCTCCCACCAGCAGCTGCTTCCTCCTTGGCTGGGGTTCTTTTATTCCCTTCTTGGGGCCTCCACTTCTGAGGACCACCACTTCCTCCATTCCCACTGCTTTGGGTGCCTCCTCTCAGCTGCCCCATCCCACCAGTGTGGTGAAGGAATTCAGCAGTGGTAGAGACTGAAGAGTGCATCCTGTTTCTGCCACCCCCATCCTCCAGGAGTGGGTCTATGTGATAACGGCGAACGCCTAAAAGTGATCACCGTTATGCTCAGTCAGAGTGCTGAACACATTTTTGGCACTCTGACAACCCTGACGCACAACACCAACCGTGCAGGACATATTTTACTGCTTTCTGTGGGGGCTGTGCCCCCTCTGAGGACTTCTTGGACCCCCATGAGTTCTCGACTCCAGCAGGTGCATGTCGGGGGGGGTGAAAGCAGTAAGAATGAAAAGGTTCGGGCCGGGCGCAATGAAAATCGCACCAGTGCCCGGACCCTAACCCGGTACCTCAGCCACAAGCCTATCCCTGATGCCATGATGCAGCTCGACTGACCACCACAGCACCACTCCCTACAGTCTCTCCACCCCCTCCCAGCCCACGCTCGCCATGCTCGCTTCCACCCCCCCGTGTGCACGTACGTATAGCGACATCCTGTCACCTAGTTTGCCCACTCCCTCATCCGGTCGCCCTATCTTTCCGTCGCCGTGAGTGGATTGCACCGGGAAGGTGTCGCCGTTAATGGACGGTGCCCTTTCTCATGCACCCACTTCACTGGTTACCTCCAGGAGCCCATCAAGGTCTAACCATTCTGCATCTGCATAGGCATCCTCTGAGGGAGAAGTATCAGATCTGGTGACCCCTGGATGGAACAGAAGTTATTCTGCACCTTTGCTAGTTCAGCCTGGAATCCAGCAACCTCTGCTCTCCACCCTGAGATTCAAATACAAATTGGGCAGCATCTTAGTTTCTAGAATGTGCCTAGAAAGACTGTGGCCCCACACCTATTGCACTGCACCACTCCCACAATCTTTCCATCCTTTACTATTTGCTATTTAGACTTCTATATACCCTACTGACTCATTTTTACTCCCATTGTATTTTGACCTCTTCCTTTTGCTTGCCTAAAACTCGTGTATTATCCTACCTCAGATAGGGTGTCTCTTGTTTCCTCTTTTCTAACCCATCTACCCATTCCTCCCTTGCCCTGGGTGTCTACTACCTTTACCTATTTGCCTGATCTTTATTTATTACCTGCTGTTTCACTTGCTTGAAACTTATTTGTTACACTACCCTAGGTAATGTGTCTCTTGTTTTTCCTTTTCTAACCCTTTTACCTGTACCTACAGTACCTTACCCTATCAACCTGTAGCTACCTTCCTTGTTGCTGGTTATTCCAGTACACTGCACTCTCTACTGTTGACTATCTGCAGATGCATGCAGATGCCTTAACACAGATGCTTCAGTCCTGTACTGTCCCACTCATGCACTGGGACATGAGCGTGATGATTCATGCTGGGTATATGGGTATTTATTTTGGGATTTGCTTCATGGTGCACCAGATTCACTGCTCAGTGACAAGTGGTCTCGCTGTGCCTCCACCTCTTCTCCCTTGTTATCTCATCTACCTGTTCCCGCTTGGAACAGCTTCCACCCCCAAACAGAGATTACAGGCTCGGAAAGGTGCAAAACAGCACAAAAACAGTGCAGTTTTCTGAAGTGTGCTGATGCTTGCTCCCCTCAGCTGAAAGCACACTGCACACTCAATATAAATCTGATATAAAATGTTATAACAGAATAAAACGTAATAATAAACTACAACTCAGCTGCTGTGTATTACTGTGTACTTGCACTGATTCTATGGAACTGTTCTTTGTCATGATGTCATTGCACATTTAACTATAGTTATTGTTTTATGCATTTTGTAAGTAATAGTACATGACAGGGCATGGGTTATAGTGTGATCATCGCACACCCAGGTTTATAATAAGGCATGAGGCTGAAGGCCATGTGCTTTATTGCCCCTGGAAGTGTAGTGAACACAATACTACCCAAATAAAATGGGTGTCTGCTGAAATAATAATAATAAAAAAAATAGAAATGCCGGTGTATGAAGAAAGCTATTTACCTGCTGTAAAAACAGGTAAAATAGTTCCTCTGTCTGTTTGGTGCCGGCAGGGGTCACTATATATTATACTGGTAACAACTGCTGAAAAGATCTTTGTGTCTTTTTTTTAATTCTGCAAAACTGTTTTTTTAATCTTGCAGCTATGGCAAATGAAGAACTTCAGGAATGTCTGCAACATGGCAGGATTGCAATGGTAAATGCCAGTGGTAATCAGCTCCCTCAGAACCGCCAGTTGCTAATGTTGTACAGCACAGCACTTTCCCATTCCTGATGCCCCAGCTAGTTTCTAATATTTTTTTAAATTTAAGCCCACCGAGGAGGAGAAATTATTGATTTACTGCTTCCTCCTGATCGCGATTGCTGTAAAGTACAGCACTTTCACTCTGCTGGTGCCCTCTGACACATCACATCACAGAAGAACACCAGTATATTTTTGAGTGCCAGTCCCACAGCTGGAAGCATGCTGCTTGTTCACGTCTTCTACCACACCAGTCATGTTGCAGGCTGTGGCCTGTTATATCATGTTGACTGAGGAGCTGCCAGCATGATGAGGATGAACATTTGGGGGAAGGAATGAGCAAGCAAGTGGGAGAGTGACTGAGCAGCAGGGTTAGAAAGAAAGTAAGCATTACTGTGGTCAGTTATGCAGTTATTGAATGTAAAAAAAAATGGTTAACAAGTAAACATGAACATTTCATAATAAGACACATGGATATGGAATGTTCTATGTCCAGGTTGGCAGGGACTTCATTTTAGTTAGGGGTACTGCTATCACTATGCCGTTACTAGAGTCAAGTTTCAACTAATCAGAATGCAGGGATTCTCTAACCCATTTTGTATTTACTTATAATGCACCTTTAGTAATTTTGTTTTGAACTGTGCTCTCTCCTTCTCCTTCCCCAGAATGCATCTGGAAATGAGCTGATACCAGCTCAGTATGTCTTGCCTGTTAAACTTGTGAAATAAATAAATAATAAACTGTATAATAATTTTTATTATTTTCATTTTATTTGTGTGCCAAGAAACCATGAATCATGAAACTAAACTTAAGATTTAGGTTTGCTGCTTCACTCCCATCACTCATGCCATTCTTGGAAGCTGCTAGAGACAATGGGATGTGCAGATGTTGAGGAATTTGATATTTAATGCAAGAGGATTTTTTGGAGGGGAACTAGACTTTACATTTCTGGTTGGATCACTTCTTTCCCAGGTAAAGGAACTGGAAGCACTTGAAGAGGTAAAAGGGGGAAACCGGTGCGCTTCTGAATTGCTCAGGATGGTTTCATTACCATTGTCTATTTTGGAGGTCTTGAGGGTGGCCAAGTAGCCCTCCCCCGTACCAGAGCGTGGACCCCCCCCCAGGCAATCGTATGCAGCAAGCAGCTCCTGCAGTCCATTTTGGAGGTCGTGAGGGTGGCCAAATAGCCCTCCCTATACCGGAGTGCAGACCCCCCCCAGGCAATCGCACGCAGCAAGCAGGTACGGCACAGCACAGCTCCCTCAACAAAGAATAAGGGGACCAATTTCAAATTCCATCGGCAGATGAAAGGAGATCGTTTTTATACTGATTGCCTTAGCCTGAAGTACTGTGTATTTCTCTCCTGCAGAAGGAAGCTTTAATTCTGCTGTTGCCTTTAACTTTAATTGCCGTTCTCCTGCAGAGAGGAGCTTTAATTCTGCTGTTACCTTAACTTTAAACCAGAGTGTAAAGAAAGCTGTACTGAAAGTCTACAACCCTGTATTGCTCAATTTGAATTATATGTACTTGCAGCTCTCAACCCTTTTAAACTACTCTGCATTTGAGCTTTAATCCTGTAGTGCTCTCTCCGAATTAATGTCTCTAGAGCTCTGGTAACCTAGTCATGTAATTGTACACTGTGCTGATGTTAGCAAGCCCCTCCCTCACTCTTACCTATTTATTTCATTCTCCTCAGCTCCTGCAGTCCATTTTGGAGGTCGTGAGGGTGGCCAAGTAGCCCTCTCCCATACCGGAGCATGGACCCCCCCAGGCAATCACACGCAGCAAGCAGGTATGGCACAGCACAGCTCTCTTAAAGTGAGCCCCGCTGACGCTTCACGTCAGCTCCCCACCACCCCCACCACCACTCTTGGCAAACTCTCAGCTATATATGGGTGATCACATGCCGAGAAAAACAATCAGCTCACTTTACCGTTTGCAGGCTATACCGAGTATCTACTAGTGGCCGCTACACACAGGTCTCAGCGTAAATAAGCCCATCTCAACCCTTGCATTACTGTCTCTCCATGTTGATTCAACTGCACCTAATAACCCTCTTTACCCTCATCCCCTGGGTGTCCTTCCCGCCAGCTAATTACCCTACCCTACCAACCTGCCAAGTACCATGTATCAAGCTGCAAACATATATTGGTACCTCTACTACCACAGCTGGTTCACACCACGGCCACCTCATCCAGACACTAATAACTGGCCTTGGGCTAATCCCCTCTACCTTCCGAATTAGCCATCTCTTCCTGCTTCCACATGCTCGGAGATCTAAAGCCTATATAGCCAAGCCCCTTACTGTCTCAAAAAAGCCTCAGTGGGTGGCCCATCATACCAAACTCCTAGTCACCCTACTACTTCTCCTTGCTGGCAACATTGAGCTTAACCCTGGACCCTCCCACCACAGCACCCCTAAACCCTCCATTCCACCCCAACTCCCCTCAGGCCTTAAACTGATTCACCTAAATATTTGTAGCCTCCTATGCAAAATAACCATGCTTCAAACTCTCGTCTTGTCCCTTAGCCCAGATATCCTGATTATCTCTGAAACCTGGCTGAAGCCACATAACCCTGACACAGAATTTGCTATACCCTGCTATACACTGCTCCGGCATGACCATATGTGCAAAAAAGGGGGTGGCTTAGCTATGTACATGGCCTGCACCATCCAGTTTTCCTCGGTTGCCCTACCCATACCTTCACAGTCCATCAACGCCTTAATGGTAAAACTCTCCATCCCCCACTCAATTCCAATTTACATAGCGGGTACATACTGCACTCCTGACACCAACACACCTGCCATAATTGACCACCTGGGTACCTTAAGCTCCCTGGCAGCAGGACGTGAGATCCATATACTTGGGGATTTTAACCTGAACTGGCTCACTGAATCTCATTCTAAATTTCGTGACAAGGTGACAGCCCTAATCCTAACTCAACTAATCTCCAAACCCACTCAGCTAAACCACAAAACACAGAACCACACTCTTCTAGACTGGTTCCTCACCTCTCACCCACACAGGATCGTAGCCTCCGGCCTCCTTCCGGATGCCCTCAGTGACCACCACAGAATCTACTCTGTATGCAAAATGTTCAGACCTAAAGCTCCCCCACCCAAAGCAATTATGACTGATCCTACAAATTTCTGGACCTCCCCTCTCTACTTAATGTTTTGGGCAACACAGACTGGTGACACATCAGTCAATTCACCTCCATAGATGAGGCCCTGCTGTTCTTTAAGTTCAAGTTCACGGCCATCTGGGACTGATATGCCCCCCTCAGACGTACTAGAGTGCATGGTGCTCACCTCCCATGGATGACTCCCGAAATCCTAGCCCAGCTTTGTATCAGAGACAAGGCCTGGAAAATCTTTAAGTCCTCCGGTTCTCCAGCTGACCTTCAGATTTACCATGAGCTTCGAAATTCAAGTACCAAAATAATCCGCTAAGCAAAAGCCAGTTGTTTCAAAGGCACATTAAACTCCACCTTCCATCTCCTGTCAAGATTCTGGAAAGTAGTCAAATCGCTCCTCAGCCCTCCATTGCAGCCCCCACCCCTTTCCTGCAGCTAGGCAGTCTTACCATCACTGATACCCCAGTTTTGGCCACACTGTTTAGCTCTCTCTTCACAACTAGCCATGCACTCCCCTGTCCACTCCTTACCCTTCTTGGTACCCCTCCCCCACCAACCCACCTAGTGGAACACCCACAGATCATCCCTTCTCCTTCCTGACGGTCACCCCGGTTGAGGTATGTAATGCACTGGTTGCCTTTAACCCAAGGAAGGGCAAATGTCCCACTGGGCTGGACTCCAAAATGCTCCACCTATCTGTCCTTGCCATAGCTCAACCCCTGGCCTCCCTTTTTAACTTATCCTTCCCCCTAGCTGAAGTCCCCTCTGAATAGAAACATGCCATTGTAATCCCACTTCCTAAGAGTGGAGATGCCTCAAACCTTAACAACTATCGGTCCATCTCCCTCCTACCGATCCTGGCCAAACTACAGGAGCGCCTGGTACTCTCATCTATCCTCCTTTCTGGACTCCTCCTCCTCCTTTTTTTCCCCCATCAGTCTGGTTTTAAGAAATCCCACTCTACCACTACCTCCCTTCTCAGAATTACCGATTCCATCCTCACTGCGATGGATGCCAACCACATCACAGCTGCCATTTTCATAGACCTGGCTAAGGCATTCAACACAGTGTCACACTCCCTCCTCCTGGCAAAACTTGCCAATGCTGGACTATCCAACTGGGTCACATCTTGGTTCATCTCTTACCTCACTGACAGATCACAAGCCATCCGCATCAGTTCGTCCACCTCGGCGCCCCTCACAATAACCTTGGGGGTATCACAAGGCTCTGTCCTTGGTCCACTCCTGTTCTCAGTCTTCCTGAATGACCTGCCCTCTGCCTGCCCACACTCCTCTATCCACATGTATGTGGACGATACAGTGCTGTATACGTTCGGTCCCTCATCCATAGAGGTTGCGACCAGGCTGCAGCAAGATTTTATCTCAGTCCAGCTCTGGCTCCACTCAAATCACCTCCTCCTTAATGCCAAAAAAACAGTCTCACTAACCTTTGGCACAAGGCAGAGAATTTCCAGGCTCCTCTCCCTGATCACATTCCATACCCTGGAAGGGTCCCCTCTGGAGGCTTGCACCTCCTTCAGATACCTCAGCGTCTGGCTTGACCCGCACCTCAATTTCTCCACACACATCGGCTCCCTACTCAAAAAGCTGCACCTCAGGCTTGGTGTACTTTACTGGCATCATGACAACATCCCTCTATCTGCCAGGAAGGCAATAGTACAGAAAATGATCCTCCCTGTCCTTGACTATGGGGATGTGTCTACTGCACCGGCCCCAAGTCCACACTAGCCAGACTCGACCCTCTCTTCCATTCTTTCTGTCGTTTCGCCCTGAACTGTCTCTACACTACACACCACTGTGCCTTATACCAATCTATGCACCTCACCTCTCTAGACATTCGCAGACAGACCCACTGCGCCAAGATCCCAGCCAAGTTTTGGTCCCAGTGGCTCCCCTCCTACCTCACCAATGCCCTATCCAACCCACACACCCAAGCTTACTTTCTCAGAAACACCGACTCACGGACTCTAGCTGTCCCATACCGGTCTACTACCGCTGGCCAGGCAGCTTTCAGCTACCGCCTTCCTTTATTGTGGAACACCCTCCCGGCTTCCGTTTGTCACTTTTCCTCCCTCTCGCAACTCAACTCCTTGCTCCAAGTTCACTTTGCCCCTACTTGCACACGTGTCTAGGTGTTTTCCAGTCTCTGTGTGGAATGTCTGAGTTTATCTCCACTTAGTAACACATTACTCTGACCAACTTGTTAGAGGCGTACCCTATGTACTTAATGTATCTTGCTGTATCAACTGTGGCCCCTACTCTCTCTCTCTCGACCCACTATTATCTAGCAAACGGACTTAATGTTAGTGTTACCCCTACTATGTAATATCAATTGTTTTTATACTGTCTTCAACTGTTATCCACGTTCCCCCCTCCCCCAGGACATATCTGGAATCGAGCAGTAGTCTGCTCAGCATGCCTTCCTGGTAAAACGTTTAAATAAATAAATTACCAGATGCACTGGATGACTAGCAGGGGATGTAGCAGTGGTGGAGCCAGGTTTGGGAATATTTGGGAGCTGGGGGGGCCATTCAGTCAATCACAGGCTCCACAATGGGCACTAAACAGTGAATAAAGATGGCGGTTTGAGCTTACTACTCACACTGGGGCGTGGGAGGGGCAACAACTAGCCCCCAGCTCCGCCACTGGGGTGTAGCTGAACCAGTGGATTTGTGGGGACTAAGGAACCTGGTTTCTTTGGCTGTACTACAGTGTGCATCACAACCCTTAGGCTCATAGCTCAACGGCCAGGACTACCTGTCCCTGTTCCACTATAACATGCTCCAATCTTCATCGCCACTGCTTGAAGAACTTGTGGAACTGGCACAGTGGAAAATTTTTTTGCTTCTTTCCTCCTCTCTGCATCCCATACTCCTCCTGTTCTTCAGTTTTGTTTTCTAATCACATCAACAACATTAGCATGGCAGCTGATGATGTGGGGCAGCTGTGACCATATGCTAGAAATGGTGGCTCACAATCGTCTGATTCCTAGATATCCACGTAACATGTACAGTGCACACCCGGAGCACAGATATTCACAGTGCTCAATGACTTGCAAGGTAATACAGAAGAGCAACACCCCCAGGATGCCGCACCCCACTGAGAGACCTTGTGGCCTTGTGTCTCAGATAGCAGTCTACTTTACTTTGCACTCACTGACCAGCTGGCAGGCTCGCAGACACAGACACAAAAGAAAAGATGGAATTTTGTGACGTGCTACATCCCTAGTAGTCAGTAAAACCAATTGTTTGTCAAACAAGTTCTTCAACCCCCCCGCACCATTCCCAGTCTATTACATTCAGTCTGTCCTGCTCCTGATACAGAAGGAATAAAAATAATAATAAAAAAATAAATAGGAATGTTTGTGCCCTCTGCTAAACAACCAACACTCAGTAAATATATATATCTTCGTCAAAAAAATCTTTCACAAATTCCCCCTGTACCTTTTTCCAGTCATGTTCACTCTATATGAAAAAAAAAAATAGCAGCATCAAAATTAAATGGCACCCGGTGAAAACAACTCCCAGGAGAACAAGAAAAGCCAGCACCTGTGCATAATCATCTAAGAGAATGCACTAAACAGCATTTTTGTATGTGTTGCAATGAACAGCATGTGAAAAAATTGTTTGTTAACGTCTTGACTTTTTGGAGGAGGTTGGAAAGATTTGCTTATACTGCTCAGAACACAATCATACTCATTTTTCAGAAATGGGAGCCTGGAAAGGCATAATATTGATTGGGACCCGTGAGGAAGGTTTGAAATAGAGTTTTACTGATACTTTCATTTTTGCTTATTTGAATTAAGAAGAGGCTTGCAGGATTCAATTTCAGGAGTGTTAATTTTATAAGCAGAGGGAGTGAAATACTACTGAATTTGCTTTTCACTGTGCTTGATCACTGGAGTAGAGACCTAGTATTTGTAAGGATATTTTTGCACCTTTTAGAAATGTACTTGGCTGAGGTTTGATTTAGTTATTATTCCTGGGGTCAGTGGAGGGATTGTGTATTAAACCCAGACAGAGCAGAATATCTTCACAAAAAGACCTTACATCACAGGTGTGACACGAGTCAGTCCAGTGTTTCTGGATGGAGTTTTCAGTACTGCTTTGGAGATTGGGAGTTTAAACCCAGAGGGATTGAAATAACTGTTTACTGTTTCTTTCCTGGTGTACACTGACTTGTTTAGGGGCTGACTGCTTTCAGAGCACAAATCACCAGGCTGTATTTGGGCTGGGGAGGTTTACCTGTGTTTGACTCAGCTGTTTGATTTTTTGCTGTTTGTTTAGCAGAGTAATTTCTCTGTTAAATTGTTGTGTAGGTTGACTTGCTGACAGGAAGGTCAACACTCATCATAGTGGTGGGTCAGAGCTTTTAGCTGATTGTTTCGTGAGGGCACAGTTTGGGCCCAAATCCCCCCTTCCCCTCACCACTGGTACCATTTCCTTAATTTATACCAGAGTTTCTGACATCATTTCCTCAAAAAGGCAAGGCATACCTCGCAACCTCCTGCCTCATAAATCAGGGACAAGGCTAAAAAAAAAAATCAGGGACAAAGGACCAAAATCAGGGACATACAGTATCTTCAAAATTAGAGATAGCCCCATATTCTACCAGTTTCTGGGTGGCTAAGTGCAAAATGCATTTTCTAAAGAAGAACAAGTCTGTAACTTTAATGCTTGACATTGTTTTGTGCTTACAGTCCCCACTGTTTAGCTACAAAAACACAAATTTTAGGAGGGACAGAGTAAAATTTTGAGGCAAAATCAGGGACATCCCTGAAAATCAGGGACACTTGAAAGTATTCTACCAGCTTTCTGGGTGGCTATCTCTAATTTTGAAGATATGTCCCTGATTTTGGTCCTTTGTCCCTGATTTTTTTTAAGCCTTGTCCCTGATTTATGAGGCAGGAGGTTGAGAGGTATGGGACAAGATGCGTACCACTTCCATATCCTTTCCAGCACACTGCACTGACAATATAAGTGTACACATTACATATATTTATATTTATATTTATATTTATATTTATATTTATAACAAAACAATAACTGAGAGGAGGGACAAAAAAAATAAAATAAAACCTGCACAGGATAAACAGGAAGATAGACAGACATGTGGGGAGTAGTGCAATGTACTGGCTGTGGGGCAGCAGTCTTCCGGGAGTCTTTCTGGAGGCTCAGATGCTGCCCTATTTGCAGGCATCTCTTTGCCCTGAGGGAGGAGGTTGGCTGTCTTCAGGCTACACTGGACAGTAGTAAGGGAACCTCCCCCACCCAGGAAGCACTAGGGCCACCACCATTGCCTCAGAGATTGCCAAAAAAGCGCAGCAGCTGGACTACAGTAGGCTCAGGGAGGGTGAAGGTGGTGGAAAAGAGGCACACCCAGTCAGTTGTACCACTCCACAATCCATACACCATTCTGGTGGAGCATAGTTCCCCTATGGATGTACCTGCAGAGGAGACTAAGGAGTTTGCGGACAACTGTCGCAAGGAAGGCCCACAGAAAGGAGACAGAGGGCACCACAGGGAAAGAAAGCAGCTCCTGGTGGGGGACTCAATCATTAGAAGGATAGAACTGGGGGGAGATGGGAAAACTGAAGTAAGGTGCCTGCCTGGCGCCATGGCTTGGAGGGACAGGAAGTGCATCCTCAGGATCACGAAAGCAGCTGCACGTGAGACTGAGCTGGACATCATTGTCCACCTAGGGATGAATGACTTGGCTCAATATGAGATAAGAGCAGTGCAGGAGGAGTTTGTGGAGTTGGGGAGGGGCCTAAGACAAGTAGCACACACAGTGTCCTTCTCAGAGGTGCTGCCTGTCTATGGCATGGGTGAGACGAGGGTACCTCGCACCATGCAAGTCAATGAGTGGTTGAAAAAAATGGTGTGGAGCACAGAGGTTTGGCTTCATTGGGGACTGGGGTTCCACCTAGAGGGTTACCAGTCTATACTAGCAGGATGGTCTGCATCTGTCCAAGAAGGGAACAAGTCTTCGGGGCGATTGTTTAAATGCTTCATTGGCAAGCTTTTAAACTAGTCAAGGGGGGGAGGCACTGATAAGCAGCAGGAAATTCCCAGCCTCCCCCTACAAAACAGGGTACTAAATGAGGAAAAGACCAAGGTAGAAAGGTCAGTGGGGAGCAGGACGGGGTAAATAGAGAAAGCAAAGTCAATGAGGACAGAGATGTTGCTACAAGAGGTAAAGCCATCAAAAAAATGGAGAGCAGTGAGTACCAATGCCCATAGTCTGGGTAACAAGCTTCCTGAATTAGGAGGAGGAACATCTGGATATCATGGCAGTCACAGAAACATGGTACACACAGAACCATGACTAGGACGTAAACATACACTATCTACAGGAGGGGCAGGGAGGGTAAAAGAGGAGGAGGAGTAGCTCTCTACTTAAGGGAAGAAATCAAAGCAACAGAACAAAAGGGTACACAGGGAGGAGAGGAAGCACTGTGGGTCAATTTGAAGACAGGCAATGGCACCACAATCCGCACAGGGTTTGTATAGAGACCCCCATCTCGGGGGGGGGGCGGACAAGGAAATGATAGAAAGTATCCTTAGCATGGCAGAAAAAGGGGAGATATTGCTGATGGGGGATCTGAATGTTAACCCCCTACAAATGGGGGTCACTAAAAAGCCTTCTTTGGGTGAGCCTAAATGCTCTCCGCCCGGCTGGTGTCCTGCATTTCAGCTGATTTAAAAAATAATTGAGTGAGAGTGCCTAATGCCTCCATGTACTGTCGCTTTAAGAGTTGCCAAACTGCAGTATAATTGATTTGAAATGGGGGGTCTGAGTATTTCCTTGCTTGAGTCCCGACTGGGCCACTGAGCAAATCGCTCCATTTCTGTGGTCGCTATATGCGCAGAGGGAGCCCTTTCAAGAGATGTAATTGTTTGCGGGTAATCTGTTAGAGTGATAATGAAAATACAGTTTGTCTAACCTGCTTTCCCTTCAGCAAGGACTGTGTGGTGTAGCTCTCTTTTTGGTCCCGGACTACTGAAATGGACCAATCAATGGGGAGGGGTTCCTTAAAATGGAGCCTGCTGGCAAATCAGAACTTGGACTCTCAAGTGGAGCCAGCCACAAGGGGATTGTATGAAGAGAGCCTCTGGGAAATGTAGTTTAGACCTTGGTGCCTTTTTCACAACTAGAAGGAGC
The DNA here is from genome assembly GCA_016271365.2 of Neoceratodus forsteri. NCBI lineage: Eukaryota > Metazoa > Chordata > Ceratodontiformes > Ceratodontidae > Neoceratodus > Neoceratodus forsteri. The sequence goes on along the minus strand of CM057449.1, from coordinate 226,216,711 downwards.
CTGTTGTGACTGACAGGGAGACTCAGCCAACTGAAACCTTTTGGATTTGGGGAAAATGCCTGGACTGCCTGCTGAGAGAGCCAGTCTGAGCATGGAGCTGGAAGAGTGAGCAGATCATGGGGCTGCTGCCCACGGGGCAGCGCGGGAACCGAGCGGCAGGCCTGGAAAAGGCCTGTCTGCCTTCAGCTCTCCTGGAGGGAGAGAAAAGGACTGTGTTTTCTCGGACCAAGTCTCCAAATTTTGTGTGTAAAGGGGAAGCAGCTGTTGTAGCCTAAGTCATGGGCAACATGCGTGGAGAAGAAGTAAAGAATAGGAACCTTAATTTTCAGACTGCGACTCCGAAGAGAAAGCAAATGTTGAAGTGCCCTGAGGTTTGGGGCAGAAAAGAACCGTTTTGAAGTTAGAAGCGGAGAGAGAAACCACCCTGTGTGTTCGTGCAGCTGTTGTGGCACAGTGGTTCACGCAGGAAGAGCGTATGAGGCCCCAAAGTCAGCCTGCAGCAGTTAGTAAGCATAATTCGGACTGATTCTGAGCTTTCAGAGTGAACGAAGAAGGAGAAGTCATTTTGGGACCAGACTTAACCTGAAGAAGACCGAAAGTGTGCAGAATTGCGATCGGCCTGTCAGGACTCTGGTCTGGTACAGTAAGTGACGTTTACATATAAATGTGCTTAGTGCTTGTGGGGATTGAGCTCTGAGTAATTCCCCATGTTGTGAACTGTGTGCTGTGCTGGGAGTGTGATTCCCTAGCAAGGTTCGGACTGAATCCGAGCAGAGAGAGAGCGAGAGAAAAAGTAATGTTCGGACTGAATCCGAGTTTGAGTCAGAGAAGAGTGCCTCTAAAAGTGTAGCCAGGCTCAATCTGCTGAATGACCAAGATGCCTGTAGCGTGCAATTGAAGTGACAAGCTGCTTGCCTGGTAGTGTGCTGTGTATATATAAAATGTGCAGTGAGCTGGAAGTCATAGCCAGCATAATTCGGACTACATCTGCCTGCATTGAGTGCAAGTGAGCCCTGCCACGAGGGCTGGGCCAGCTATTCTGTTTCTCCTGGCAATCCAGTACAATCTGCATTCCATACAGTTTCAGCATTGAGTCTGTGAGTACAAATCAGGGTAGCTCCCTGCCATCTGTTTATCAAATTGCAAGTGTGTCATCTAATTGTTGCTTTTTCATTTCTTCACGAACTGAGCCATCCGGCTCTGGATTACAATTGGGTATTGTGCATATTTTCCTCTTCAGGGCCCCAACCAGCTGCACTGATCCTGGCTAACCCCCCACCATCCTGGGTACCCAGAGTGTGACTTTTTAGACCCTATAATGTGCACAGTACTGTGATTTAATTCTACCAATTAACCTGATTGCCCCCCTCCTTGTTACCGCCCCCCTAATAAATCAGATTTGTTGTTATTGAACTATATGCTGTCTGTGGTATCAGTACATGTAGAAAAAGCATTGCATTGTGTTTGTGTATGTTGATTAACCTTGTTTTACAGGGGGTCCTCGAAGACGAACCTCCGAATCAGACTCGAGGGTAAGTGGTACTCTATGAATGGACTGTGTATATATGTGGGGTATTGGGATTGTAACTTCTGTGCATTGTGTGAGCAACTAGAAGGGATAAAGGGGGGTCTCAGTGTCCCAGAGGGCTGTGATCAAGTTAGTTTAACCACTACAAACCCTGACCTCTGGGTGGAGGCACCCGCCATAGAACCTAGACCCCTCAACCTGTCAGTAGTCAAGCAGGCAGGGGTAGTAGCCCTTGGGATAGCGCCACCTGGGGGTTACATGAATATGCCAGATGTTAACTGGAGTGCAGTTGCAGCAGCCACTTCTAAGAGTGGGGTTATTCTAGATGCCCTACAGGGGGCATGCCTTAGACAACTAGTATTGGAACCCACTCAAGTGGGAGCAATCTTAGACCTGGTACTGTCAAATGGAGATGGAGAGAAGATCACAGATGCAGAAGTGGGTAGCCATCTGGGAACTAGCGACCATCGAACAGTATGGTTCATGATAAACACAGCAGTAGAGTCAAGCCATACAAAGGCAAAGGTACTGGACTTTAGGAGGACTGACTTTGCCAAAATGGGTGAGTGCCTAAGGAATGCACTAGCAAATGGGCAGGAAGGAGGGGTGGAAGAACAATGTGGAATAATCAAAACTGCCATCACAGAGGCAACAAGCCTTTGTGTGAAGCAAATAAACAAATCAAAACGATGTAAGAAACCACTAAGGTTCTCAAAGGAAGTGTCAGAGAAGGTTCGAGAAAAAAAGAAAGCATTCAGGAAGTACAAGGAATCACAGAAGGAGCAGAACAGAGAATTGTATCAGTTAAAGCAAAAGGAAGCTGGGAAGGCAGTCAGAACAGCAAAGGCCCAAACCGAGGAAAAGATAGCCAACTCAGTTAAGAAGGGGATAAAACCTTGTATAGGTACATCAGGGAGCGAAGGAAGACCAAGGGAGGGATAGTGAGGCTTAATAAGGGGAGGCAGAGGGTGACTGTGAAAAGGCAGAGATACTAAGCTAATATTTTATTCAGTATTCACAAATGAAGAGGGGGAGGTACCTAAACCAAACAACAGAAACACTCTGGATACAGGAGTTGATACCAGCCCATTCACAAAAGAAAGGCTTCTGAAAGAACTCTTAAAACTGAAGGTGGACAAAGCATGGGGCCTGATGGGATTCATCCCAGAATTCTAGAAGAACTAAGGGTAGAACTAGTGACAGCACTGACTACCCTCTTTAACAAATCATAGGAGGATGGGGTGGTACCTGAGGACTGGAAGAGGGCAGATGCTATTCCACTTCACAAAAGTGGGAGCAGGGCAGAAGCAGGAAGCTACGATCTGTTAGTTAACCTCAGTGATAGGGAAAATGATGGAATCACTTCTGAAGGAAAGAACTGTTGAGTACCTAGAGGCCAGAGGGGCACAGGACCCAAGGCAGCATGGATTCACAGCAGGAAGGTCATGTCAGACAAATCTAATAGATTTCTTTGACTGGGTGACCAAAGTAGTAGATCAGGATGGGCTGTGCACATGGCCTACCTAGACTTTAGCAAGGCATTTGACACAGTCCCACACAAAAGATTAATACACAAGTAAGCCAGCCTGGGAGTGGGTCCCAAGATGGTAGCCTGTGTAAAGAATTGGCTGGAGTACAGGACACAGAGGGTATTAGTAAACAGAGTCCACTCTGAAGAAAGAGGGGTTACTAGTGGGGTACTGCAGGGTTCAGCACTAGGACCGGTCCTCTTCAATGTTTTTATAAGCGACATTGCAGAGGGACTGGAAGGAAAAGTATGTCACTTTGCAGATGACACAAAGAACTGCAACAGAGTTGATACGCAAGGTGGGGTGGAAAGGATGAGAAAGGACTTGGCCAGGTTGAAGGAATGGTCAAATGTATGGCAGCTTAGATGCAGTGCTAAGAAGTGCAAGGTAATGCACCTGGGAAACAAAAACCCAGGGGAAGAGTACTCAATGGGGGGGGGTAAGATACTAACAACAACAAGCAGCATTTGTCAATGCCGAACGTTCGCTTGCAGGTATTTGCAGTGGTGTTTGGTATGTATGGTGCTTTACCCTAATGCCCTATGCGATTGCTGGTATTTGCACAATAAATTGTCAGCATGACCTTTTTGTTACCCCCATTGTGCGCTGCATAGGCGGAAACACATTTTGGGCAGGATGTGAAAAATGACAGATGTACTGCTCATAAGGAAGTGTGGTAAAATGGCAATGTTGAAAATCTGGAGTGGAAATATTGAAAATTCGCAAACCTAGGAGCGTGCGTGGGAACTGCAATGCACGCTCGTAAAACAGTCATTGTTAGGAATTTTTTCACCAAACTGTCAACATTGGCATTTTAAAACCTCTGCTAATGAACAGTGTCACTGTGATTGTCTTACTGTGTGCCATACATTGATTTTGCACACCGACTGCGCCATTGTGCACTACATGGGCGGAAACACATTGGGCAGGATGTGAAAAATGACAGCTGTACTGCACATAAGGAGGTGTGGTAAAATGGTAATGTTGAAACTCTGGAGTGAAAATATTGAAAATTACGCAAACTTACGACATGCGTAGGAAATCATAGCGTCGCTAAAACAGTTATTTTAGGAATTTGTTCACCAAATTTTCAACATAGCCATTTTAAGATCTCTGCTCATGAACAGTGACACTGTGATTTTCTTAATGTGTCCCATACATTGATTTAGCACACCGACTACATCCATTTATAAGCTACATGGAGGAAACACATTTTGGGTGAGATGTGAAAATGACAGCTGTACAACTCATAAGAAGGTGTGATAAAATGGCAATGTTGAAAATCTGGAGTGAAAATATTGAAAATTCGTGAACTTACGAGCCTGCGTAGGAACTGCGCAACGCACGCTCATAAAACAGTCATTTATTGGAATTTTTGCACCAAATTTTCAACATGGGGTTTTTGGGACCCCTTCTCATGAATGATGTCACTGTCATGGCAGTATTTGAGCCCAAAGGGTGATTTCATGCAGTGACTGCGCGCAGTGCCTGCTGAAATCACCCGTCGGGCACGAATAATGCCATGAGAGAGTGAAGGGTCCCAAAAACCCCATGTTGAAAATTTGGTGCAAAATCCAAAATGACAGATATGCAATAAAGTTGAAACCCCCTATCTAGCCCATTATACAGCTTACGGCATTTCCTCAGTTCATGATGCGCCTTTGAAGAGTGCAGGCGTGTTCCCGATCCACGAAGATCGTCGCACTGGAGTCGGAGTAAGTATGGGGTGAGGGGTGTGGGAAGCTGGGTGCGCGGTGGGTGGGTGCGGGTTGTGGGAGGGAGGCTGGGAGGCAGCAGTGGGACCGTTTTTATTTTACAGGTTTTAAAAACAAAAATGATGACGTGGGATGTTTGCCACACTGGGGTGGAGCTCCCAGCGTGGCAGCAGGATGGCTTGGGGGCCATGGGGCCGATGAGTTGGGCACCCCATTCGACTAAACTAACGTTTGCACGCTGAGGTGGAGCTCCCAGCGTGGCACCAAAGCTTTGGGAGGGGCGGCGCATGATGCAGCGGGGGAGCGCGTAACTCGAGGGGATGGCGTGGCGGCGGTGCTCAGTATGGCAGCGGTGCTTTCGCTTTGAAGCAGAGACACGCTGTCATACAGAGCTCCTGCACCCATTGGTGCAGGACCGCCACGCCTGCTCAGGAAGCAGTGCATTGGATGGGAGAGGCACACCTCCAAGTGTGCTACTCTCCCAAAACATTCTTCTTGCTGTGCGCCTGTGAACGTAAAATGGAAAGGGACTTGGGGGTAGTCATATCAGATGACCTAAAGGTGGGCAAGCAATGTAAGAGGGCAGTAAGGAGGGCTGGGGGGATACTGGGATGCATAGGGAGAGGCATCACCAGTAGAAAACAGAAAGTTGTTATCCCTCTGTACAGACAACTGGTGAGACCCCATCTGGAGTACTGCATGCAGTTCTGGAGACCCAATCTCCGCAAAGACATAGACAGGATGGAGGCAGTCCAGAGGAGGGTAACTAAAATGGTGCAGGGTCTGCAACAGAAAACATATGAAGAGAGACTTAAGGAGCTTAATATGTATAGCCTTGAGGAAAGGAGGAAGAGGGGGGACATGATAGAAACTTTTAAGTACCTCAAGGGAATCAACAAAGTCAAGGGTAGCATCTTTCAGAAAAACAGGTATGCAAGAACAAGGGGCACAATTTGAAGATGAGAGGCGGCTCAGAGGTAATGTAAGAGAATTTTTTCACGAGAGAGGTTGTGGATGCTTGGAACAGCCTGCCGGTGGAGGTTGTGGAGTCAAAGACAGTGGTGGAATTCAAGAATGCATGGGACAGTCATAAGGCAATTCTAGGGGGTGGGGGTAGGAAGAAGTAGGCTGTTGGTTAACTAGGATCTGCAGTTTATCCATTAGGTAGGGAAATGGGCAGACTGGGTGGGCCAAGCGGTCCTTATCTGCCATTAAATTCTATGTTTCTATGTTGCCAAAATCAGCGTGGAAAAACAAGGGGCTGCTCACAGTAGCAGCAACACATCCTACAAAAACAGCACAGCAGCAGCAGCCCCAAACAACCAACATTTTGTGCTCGGTCTATGCACAAATACACTCCCCTATTGGAAGCAGATTCATATTTGGTACATGCTCTCAGCGACAAAAAACAAGTGACCAGAAAAATAAATTACCTCTATCTCTTAAATACATCACATAGTAACAGATTAATTAGAGAAACAACAAATTGGGGATATACAGAACAGACTAGGAGAATTTAATTTAATATAGAATAATGTATGGGGTGTTGTACATGGAGTTGTTGTTTTTTTTACACACCCGAGGTGTGTGATACCACATAAACCATGAGTGCCAAGCAGAAGTGGTTTGTGAAGGTATCACAACACCAAGGCTGTTTAAAAACAAACACAACAACAAACAAAAACGAATAATAACAGCACCTTATAATTTATTTTATTTAATTGCTGATCCACAAATTGGAGGACAGTTTGCTTTTTCATGCACTAAGCTGTAAGAAATATGCCTCCAGCTTAAACTCACTGCCCTTTTCTGTGCAAGGTCCCTGCTTCTGCAGAAACTGCATCCTGCTCGCCACATGGAGTCAGCTGCATGATGGAGCACCAAAGTGCTGAAGAGGATCCCCCCCTTCCATTCGAGGAAAAAGGCTGACTGAGTCAGATACGATATTGCCGTGTACTGAGAGCTCTGTGTACCAAGACAGTGAGTACTGCTCCAGGGTTCCAGCACATGTACAGTTGCACATAACTGACACATTTAACCTAGGAGAGATCGGCACCATGTTTTTGCTTGTTCATCAGTTGGAAAGCTACACAGAAACAAACAAAACAATGGAATGCATCTGACTTGATAGACACTCATACCACTTTAACCAGCTGGTCAATATTTATTTATTGAAATTGTTTTACCAGGAAAAGCACACTGAGCAAAAGATGCTCGTCTGCCAGTGCGACCGGGGGGGGGGGGGGGGGGTAACAGAGGATACAGGATACATCATCATACAAAGAGGATACAGGATACAGCATTATACAATGACAGACTTGTTACATAGAGCACACATTAATGGTTCACAATTCCTTGCAATACTGACAAGGAGTATCACACAACCATAACACAGTCAGCACCCACTTAATTCGACAAGTAAGTGCCAAGTCAGTAAGTGCTAGCTCACAGTAAGGAGTATACAGCTTGCTGCAGTTACAAGGCTGTTGGTCAGCCGGGGGGGGGGTAAATCAGGGCTTAGAGAAGATGCAGTTTACCATGAAGTAGTTGATGAGGGCAGAGGAGAGCGAGTTTTCAGTGGATGAGTGATGGGGGCAACTCATTCCAGATTTTGGGGAGACGATGCGAGAAAGCAGCTTGGCCATCTATGGACTTCCACCAGGGGATAGCAAGTAGGCAGGTGTCAGTAGATCTGAGGGTGTGGGGAGGTATTGAGGGTGAGCAGGGAGGGGAGGTATTCAGGGAGGGTGCCTAGCCAGAACTTAGAGGTGAATTTAGTGCAGTGAATGAGTCGATGGTTTTGCAAGGATGGTAAGGCCAAGGCACGGTAAAGCTCGCAGTGATGGATGGGGGGGGGGGTAATATTATATATAGAACCTGGTTAATATAGGCATTTGAAATGTGTGTCCATCTGGACAATAAACACACTGACCAGTAATTATACAGGTATTCAATGAAAGAAATTCAGAAACAACCTATCTTCTTCGAAGTACCAGTCAAAACGGAGTTTAAAGCTGGATACAGTATCAGCTGATATTACCTGTTGTGGAGGTTTGTTCCACACATTCACCAGTCAGTCACATATAAACATATTAAACAGTGTTGGTTCAAGTACAGACCCGTGTTAGACACCATTTGAGACTTATTTCCATGTCGATAAAATGCAATTCATTACATCTATCTGTCCTATAAAGGTGAGATTGGAATCCATTTCATGGAATTGGATATCTCAGATTCTGGGCTTTTTTGCAGAAATTGGATTTTTGGAATTGAAGGACAAAAATTTTAATTCCAAAAATAGGTTCCACATCAAACTACTTTAAAAATTCCTCTCACCCAGCACACACAGTGTAAATTTACTAATAAGAGCAGGCCCATTGGCGCAGTGGTTGGATTTCTGCTTGCGACCTGGGTTCGGGAACTGACCCGGGGAACTGGAGGGCCGGCTGGGGAAGAAGGATCGAGCGCCTCTGGGATGCTCTCCTTCTTTGGGGGCTGGGGAGAATGTCTGCACATGCGAGGACTCCTAGTGGAGGCTGGGAGGTATCGCCAGCACAGGTGTCCAAAAGAAGTAGAGGGGTGGGACAGATGCCGGTCATCATTGCACGTTTCCGCCCCTTTGGGAAAAAGAAGAAAAAATACAGCTTGCACCCGCCTCTATTAAGCCTGCTCCTGCCCTAATCAGCTTTTGGGGCTGGCTCCATGATTCTAGTCTCACAAATCATGGCACTGATACCCCTAGGTGACGTGACCCCACCCCAAGGGGGTATCTAGAGTCGAGGCCTAATGAAAGTGGGGGTATAAGGGGTCCATGACCAGGCAGATCCTTGGCGGACGTGAGCAGCAAAAATACAGAATACAAAAAAAAATGTACTAACGAGGACCCTGCCTATGTGAAGGAGTTCTGCCCCTCCCTCACCCTTGTGTCTCATGCATCCTCCCTACCTTAAAACAGCTGCTGCTGTTGAAACCCCTGGAGGCCCCACCATTTGGTTGTGCAGGTCTGACTTGATGGTGCTGTGCTGGTTCTAGTGGCACTGGTGGTGGATGCACTGCGGATCTGGCTCTGGCATTTTTCCCCAGTATGTTAGTCCAGTCACTCAGAAGTCTGCAAAAGAGACCCCCTTCCTGAACCCCCTACTGATTGCACCCACCACCAGCTCACCGCAGTCCCTAAGTTGCTTGTTCCTATATAGCCAAACTAGGCAGCCACCATGCCTCTGAGGAGTTCTGGACCTACCTACTGTCCAGTATTGGTCTGGCCTGGAACAGACTACCAGCAGAAGTGATGCAGACTAGAATTTATTTTATTTATTTATTGAAATGTTTCACCAGGAAGGCACACTGAACAAGTTGCTCGTCTCCTGATGCGACGTGGTGGGGGTACAATTGGATGAAGAATTAGACATATAGTTTAACATTTATCATATCCGAGAAATTAATCATTCAACTACATTTGTAACAAGACATGCAGTTAAAAAATACCATAAATAATCACAGTCGCATTTGTAACATAACATACAATTAAATATATCATACCTGTGGAATATGCATTTAATTACAAGTGGTATATCTGAGGAACATAGTACAGAAATTTAATGTAGCCTTGGAGCCAACTCCTTGCAGGAATGGATTACAGTTAAGAGGCAAATTATTTAGTAATTATTGAATAAATGAGGTCCAGTGGGGAGACATCAAGGAGGGTAGAGGGGTAAACAGGGGAAACAAGCTGTTGGAAGGCGAGGATAAAGATGGGGGAAAATTACAGAAGAAAAATGAGCAAAAAAAAAAAAAATTAGTTGTGAAGGGCAAGTTAACACAGTGCTAATGCAATCTGGAAGCACCACAGACAGAACAAAAAGTGCAAATTATTAGCTCTAGTGAACGAATTCCTTTGATTAAGTGCAGGGAAGTAGAGAGTGGGGCACAAGAGTGGTGGGGGTAAGGGATAGGGAAAGAAAGGGAAGGAAACGATGAGGCATACCTGGAAATGGCCCCTTCAGAGTGCGGAGATAGCTGCCAGTGGTCGAATGAGGTGAGAACTTAGAGTAAGGGGCAGGAGTAGGCAAGGACAAGTTGGGTAGAGATAGTAGAGGGGAAGGTAAGGGGAAGGAGGAGGAGGGGTGGGAGAAACTTGCCTAAAACTAGGCATCTTCAGGATGCTGAGAACCCTGCCAGAGAGCAGAGTCAAGCGAGGATGAGTTGGGTAGAAAGGACGGAGGGGAAGGGGGGAGGGAAGGAAGAGTCATTTCCCAGTGCTTGACCCCTCTAGGATGCTGAAAACTGCCAGGGGGCAGAACTAGGTGAGGACAAGTTGGGAAGAGAGAAAAGAACGGATGAAGGGAAAGGAGGGAAGAGGAGGGAAAGAAGAAGCTTGCTTAAAACTAGGTCACTCCAGGATGCTGAGAACCCTGCCAAAACACAGAATCAGGCAAGGACCAGTTGGGTAAAAAGGATAATGGGGGAAGGAGAGTGAAGGAAGAGTAATTGCCCAGTCCTGGGCCTCTCGAGAATGCAGAGAACCCTGCCAGGGGATAGAATTAGGCAAGGACAAGAGTGGTGGAGAGCTTCAAGCATGCATGGGATAAATACATGAGTATATCAGAAAAGAGGTAGGGAAAGGGGAAGGTCACCGGAGATCAGATAGGGTTTGTGGAGGTAGAATAGGCAGGGAACACCTGGACAGACTGTGTGAGCCAAGCAATTCTTTTCTATTGATAATTGCGATGTTTGTGTTTCTATGTGATTTCAAAACAAACTGGGAGTAAACAAAACTGAACCCCCATGTGGCCATTTTGGTTCTCTTGAGATCTGAGTTGACCTTCCCAGAGCAACCTGGGAAAATTACTGAGGAGGTGAGAATGTGGCTCACATGCACACACCACTGGGATAACAGATATTTTACCCTCTACAGCTTTTGGAATAGTGGTTAAAAAATCACCTTGCTTCCTCAATAATTTTCCCAGGTCACTGAGTCAGGGGTCAGGAGGTCTCAGAAGGACCATAATGGCTGGGCCTGGGTTCAGTTTTGTTTACTCACACATTTTTGCAGAATTGTCTGATACCTGACAGTAAACCAGTATGGATGTTCTTGGAAGCAGTGGTGGCTGGTTAGTAGAACTAAATGAGGGAAAGCAACTTGGCAACTGTGGTAAGTTGGCAGTGGGGGTTCTCTGTGGGGTAGGGGAGGGGGACTCTTGTGGACTAAGTATCTTCATGGACTGGAAGGATGAACTAATTACTGAAAATAAATGTGGGACCCTCAGTGCCTCCTTCTCCAGTGCCACTGGAACTATCACAGCACTAACAGTTTTGGATCAGCACAGCCAGACAGGGGTCCTTAATGGGTTCACTAGAATTTCCAGCAGCAGCAGTAGGCACCTTAAGGGGAAATTGTTTAACCAGGAAAGACACACTAAGCTGAAACTTGTTTCCAGGTGCGACCTGGGAGCACAAGGAAGTAAAGTGACTTGCTCAGGGTCACACAGTATGCTAGTGGAGGCTGTGGGTTTCAAACCCAGGTCTCCAGGACTGCAGCTAAAAAGGCAGAGGACAATGGATGCAGAAGCTTGAGAGGAGGTCATTCTCAGAGAGAGGGTCCCATTCAGTTTTTATGTACCAGGTGAGTGACGGTTTCAGAAGTAGTCATGTGTGGAATAGCAAATTAGGATTATGATTCTGAGGTCATAACTGTCATCAGTACGGAATCACTCTCAGATTTGGAATTTCCAGTAATACAAGAGATACAAATGGAACATACTTCACCAAATCTGATCATCTCTAGTCCTATCCAGCAACCAGTTAGTAACAAATTGTATTAGACAGCCAGCTGTATCTTCAGTAGGCTGTCCATTTTGTGGACAAGCCTCTTGTGTGTGACAGTGTCAAATGGTTTGGTGAAGTTCGGGTACATAATATCCACTGGTCATTCTTTGTTAAGTTCCTTGGTAACAGTTACAGACCATGCAATATAATTGTTTTTGACACCCCTCTAACCACAAAACTACTGATTTAGATTTCAACAGATTTCTTACCATCTAAAAATATCGCCCAGGTGAAACATTTGGTTCCTCACGATGATCTTCAGACATTGGTTCACGCCGTCGTTTCCTCCCGTCTTGACTACTGTAATGCCCTTTACCTAGGGCTGCTGGGGGTTGATATCCACCACTTGCAGCTGGTGCAGAACACGGCAAAAAGGCTATTGACTGGTGCATCAAGAACCAGTCACATGACGCCTGTGCTCCGCGGTCTGCACTGGCTCCCTATACAATGTGGAATCACCTTTAGGTTGTTTGTTTACCTATAAGGTCTCTACATGAACAGGGACCAGCTTACTTGAAAGATCTCCTTTGTCCCTACCATCCCCTCCATCCTCTCCGATCTTCCCATGAGGGATTGCTGGAGGTTCCCAGGGTACGTCTGCAAACATCTGGAGCAAGGGCATTTAGTTTTGCTGCCCCATCCCTGTAGAACTCTCTACCTCATCGGGTTTGAGACTGCCTAACCATCCAGAGTTTTAAAATAGCTTTGAAAACCTCTCTCTTCAGCCTGGCATTTATTGATTGAGGTTTAGTTTGCTTTCCTATGCTGCTATTATATTGTTGTCTGTTGAATTATATGTTTGTTAGAATAATTTATTCTGTTTTATGTATTTATTGTACAGGTACCTTGGTTTTAGAAAGGCGCCTTTTTATAAATAAAATTGATTTGATTTGATTTGGGGTGGGGGAGGCTTTAAGATTCTGTCAAAAAGGATGTGCATACTAATATTCATATCCCTTGGTCAAAACCCTGCCAAGTTTTGGGCAGGCAAATATCGTGATTTAAGAGGCGGTATAGTGTAGTGGTTAAGAGCACTGAGCTGCAAACCTGAATACCTGGGTTTGAATCCCATCAGCTTCCACTTGCATACTGTGTGACCCCGAGAATCACTTAAATTTCTTATGCTCCCAGGTCGCAACTGGAAACAAACTCTGGCTTAGTGTGCCTTTCCTGGTTTAACAATTCCCCTAACATTAAAGTGCCTACTTAACTTTAACTAAAATGGCATTACTGGTCCACACTGTATCACATTCTATACATTTATACACGTAAATGCAAGACAGTAAAATTTCAATAAAATATGGAAACAAAAATATCAATTTTAATTACCATTGGCTCATAGGTACAAGAGCAGCTTTATCACTCATGGTGCCAGCAACCCAAATTGTAGCCTGAGCATTTTTCATAAGAGGGCAGCCAAAAGTGTGGGGAGAAGGACTAAGTTTCCCACAGAATGCTTTCCTCCTCTAAAGGGGGTGGGTCACTGTCTGGGCTCCATGTCTGCCACCTGGTGACCACAGGAGGTGGTGTATCTGGAGGCATCAGTCAGGAGAAAGGGCATTGCATGCTCATAGATACTAAATACATAGACAATGCCAACTCTACCTAATTACTATTTAATGGCCTAGTGGCCATCCCTCATTTTTGTTTCTGCCCCCCCCCCAACTAACCCCATGTGCCAATCCCATCCTTGCTTGAAACTGTTTACTGATTTGGCCTGTATCACTTCACCAGCTGCTTGTTCCACTTGCCTGCCACTCTTTCTGTGAAACAATGCTTCTAGACATCCTTTTATGTTTGCTTGCACACATGTGCAAGAAACATATTGTGACTGTATGACTTTTTGGAGGTGTGTGACCCTCCTGTCCAATGCAGTGCTCTGTTTAGCAGGCACGACCGTACTGCACCGATAGATGTGTGAGCTGTCTATGACAGCAGTTCGGCTGCAGTGGTCTTCAGTTTAAAGAAAACCACCACTGCAATCAGCGGTGGTAATGTGTGTGTATTTAACATATTGACGTCATGCAATTTCTCTGGCCCTCCTGCATGTCGCTGCCAATGAAATCCCTCCTGCTTCCTCCCTCTGCTGCTGTCCTCCCCATTCCCTCATTCCCCGGCTCACCCTCCTGCCGCAAAGAAATCCCTCCCTCTTCCTTCCTCTGGTGCTGTCCTCCCTGCTCCCTCATTCCTCGGCTCACCCTCTGGCAGGTCAGGTTTTCTTTTTTTGCCAATGTGGTGCCCAATCCCTGTCAGCTCCTGTCCCCTTCCCAAAAAAAACACTCAGGTGGCATGCTGGGAGCCCACCCCAGAGTGCCAAATGTCCCTGCAATTAAGAAAACCTTCCCTGGCCTGGCCCGGTGGCACTGAGGGTTGAGGCGCTGGACACCACACCTCTCGCCATGCCGGCGACCTGTGTTCGAGAATGGGCACCAGCTGCCAGGAGTCAGCAGTGGAAGAGAAGGATCGAGCGTCTGGAGGACTGATCTCCTTCTCCTGGGAGGGCAAGAGAGCTGGTCCCAGTGTTGCTTGCCCCCTGGCAAAGGCGGGGGGGGCACAGCACCGCGCTGCAATGTGGGTGGAGCTGGGACAGACGCTTGCCTCAGCATTAGCATCATTGCATGCTCCCAGCTCCAAGCGGAATCTACATGCCAAAATCTGCCAGCCATCGCGTATGAGATAGGGCTTGGTGCCCAACCCTCCAGCCACCTTCAGTTCGGTGGCCCTACTTGGGGGGGATCTCTGGGTGAGGATACGGGTCACTAAGCCTAGGGTGAGCCCACTCACGGGGCTAGGGGTGCCGGCAGAGAAAAAGCATAATAAAAAAAAAAAAAACCTTTCTGCGACCTGTTTAATTTTTTTTTTACCTGTAAAAGAAAAAAAACGGTCCCTTGTTGTCTGCATTGGTCCCCCCTCTCAACCTGCACCCACCCTCTCTGCACCCCACCTCCCCACACCCCACTCATCCCATACTTACCTCCGGAGCCCAGCGCAATGATCTTCGGTGGAGCAGGAACATGTCTGCACTCTTTAAAGCTGACTGCGAACTGAAGAAATGCCGGTAAGCTGTATAATGGCATAAATGTTTTTTTTTCCAACTTAGGTGGATATCTCGACCATTTTTGCAACTTTTGGCACTAAATTTCAACATGGGGTTCTTGGGACCCCACCTCATGAGTTCAGTCCCTGTCATGTTATTTGGTCCCAAAAAGTGTTTTTGCGGCCACTGCACAGAATCATTTTTTGGTACTGATTAATGAAATGACAGTGCCACTGTTCATGAGGTGGGCTCCCAAAAGCCTATGTTGCAAATTTGGTGGAAAAATTCAAAACAATGACTATGTTATGAGCGTGCATTGCACAGTTTTCATGTACGGTTGTAAGTCTGAGAATTTTTTATATTTTCACTCCATATTTTCAACATTGCCTTTTTTTCACATCTCCTTATGAACAGTACTGCTGTCATTTTTCACATCTTGCCCAAAATGTAATTTCACACATGTGAAGCACAATGGTGCAGTCTCTGTGGGAAATCAATGTTTGGGACAGATTAAGAAAATCACAGTGATGCTGTTCATGAGCGGAGGTCCCAAAATCCCTATGTTGAAAATTTGGTCACAAAATTCCACAAAATGACTATGCTGCGAGCATGTATTGCGCAGTTTCAACGCCCACTCATAACTTCAAGAATGTTTAATATTTTCAGTCCAGATTTTCAGCATTGCCATATTTGCACACCTCCTTATGAACAGTACAGCTGTCATTTTTCACATCCTGCCCAAAATGTGGTTTTGCAGATCTGGCACACAATGGGCGTGGTTGCTGTGCGAAATCAACATTGGGAACAGATTAAGAAAATCACAGTGCCACTGTTCATGAACAGAGGTCCCAAAATGCCTATGTTGAAAATCTGGTGTAAAAAAATCTCCCAAATAATTGCATTATGGGTGTGTGTTGTGCAGTTTCTACGCACGCTCATGACTTCACCAATTTTTTTTAGATTTTCACTCCAGATTTTCAACATTACCATTTTTTTACACCTCCTCATGAACAGTACAGCTGTCATTTTTTACATCCTGTTCAAAATGTGTTTTCACACCTGTGGTGCCAAATGGCACAGTCGCTGTGCAAAATCACCTTTCCGCTAACAAACTGATAGTGTCACTGTTCCTGTGGTGGAGTCACAAAAAGCCCATGTTGAAAACTTGGGAGTGAAAATACCAAGAAACGCCCAGGATGTTACAGTTTCCTACCATAACGCCCTGCCCTGTAGGGAGTGACAGGCGTCAGGGGTGTGACTTGGGGTTGTCGACAGTAATTCTCATGCCATTCCACCCCACCCCCACCCTGCAGCCAGTTACTGGCATTGAGGTGTGCCTTGGACTCTTCGGCCCCAAACTTCACCCCATTCTCCTGTACTGCACCCATTTCAGTGTATTTCCTTATGGAATGGGGTGACTGTAAAGCTGAACACCCCAAGGCACACCTCAACACTTGTTGGTATCTGCAGGGTAGGGTGAGGTGAAATGGCGTGAGCGTTATGGGTGATGACCGAAAGGCACACCCCAAAGCCTGTAAGTCTCTGCAGGGTGGAGGTGGGGTTGGCGTGAAGTTCAATACTTCACTGCCATTCCTATTCTGTATCTGTCTAACTCCTGCACTTCCAATGCTAATATCAGCAAGCAAACATTCAGCACTGACAAATGCTTGTTTAATCTCCCCCTGTGAGTTAAAGTGAGTTCCCTCATGCCCCTGTAGTTGAACTCATAGGAGAGATTATGTGGTGTCCACACTATTTATTCTGTGCAGGTACTTGTAGGTACATGTATGTGTCAGTCATGTTGTTCCCTTGCTTTTCTCAAGGGTGTACATCTTCCAGTCCTGCAGCCTCTCCTCGTATGTCTTGCCACCTAGTCCATGGACCATCTTGGTTGCTCTGTGCTCTACTGCTTCCAGTTTCAGTCTGTTCTCAGGTGTGGACTCCAGTACCTTGCATAGTATTCCAGGTGTGGTTGCACCAGTGATCTGTACAATGGGAGGATCACTTCCTGACTTCTACTGCTTATCCCCCTCCCTATGCAACCCAGCATCCTGTTTGCCTTGCCCGCAGCTCTTTTACAATGTGCTGCTGTATTTAGGCTCTCTGATATGACCCCCTACGTCCTTTACCTCTGTGGTGCTTTCCAGTACCACTTACCCCATTTCATATTGCTCTCCTGGGTTCCTCTTCCCAATATACATCACTTTGTACTTTTGGCACTGAAGCCCAGCTGCCAGATCTTTGACCAGCTCTCACATGCCTTGAGGGCCCTTGCATTATTGTCCTGGGGATTAGAGGAAAATCTTTGACGACAACCACCCTCAGTTCAAGCAGTATGATGCCTTGTACTCTTTGCTTCCATGTTGTCACCTTTCATTCTACCAATATATGGTCCAGAGGGATGAACTGACCTTAAGGCCCTAACACGGGGGTAAGATGATGGGTAGCAGAGTGGCACAGTAAAACGGTGTCTCAGTTGTGAGGTTACCAGAAAGTTCAAAGGAGTACTACTGCTGGAGACAAGGGGGCATAATAAATGAAGGTTATCATAAAAAAGCAATTACCTGATCAGTTTCCCAAATTTTAGAGCTTGAAAATGGAACATGATTACTTCATTCACCATTAATCAGTAGCCTTGACATTAACATGCTTCATCACCTGAAGCACTTCCACTGTTGTCTGTGTTAGAAGGTACTGTGCTTTCGACATTAGAGGAAAAGGGCTGGGAGGGACTGAGGATGCTGCAGCAGGACTAAACAATTCTGCATCTGAGTGAGGTATAGTCGTACTTCCCTACCAACCAGTGTTCTTGACAAATGGCTCCAAAACCAGGCACTGTCTAGACACAGTAAGCAAATTCTGCATGTACAAAAAAGCAGTCTGTGAGTCATGCCTTCTAGATATGAAAAGATGGAATAGACAGCTCCTCCAGTGCTGTGGAGAATTTTCAACTTCTGACTGTGAATGGAATTATGTGAAATGTCAGAAAATTCAAATTAATTCATGGAATTCTGCCAGAAAAGGAATTCTAAAATTTCATTAGCATACTTTGAACCATGGATTAATAATTTGTGGTTTACATAAATCAGGTATTAGGTTTCCACAGACTAAAGAATCCTAATCTGTGGTTTACTTAATCCCTGGAACACTAATCTGTGGTTTACAAAATCTGCGGAAAACTAATCTACAGTTTACTTAATCTGTGGAACGCTAATCTGTGGTTCACTAAATGCATGGAAAACTAATTTGCAGTTTACTTACTCCATGGAACACTAATCTGTGGTTTACTAAATCTGCAGGAAACTAATCTGTGGGTTACTTAATCTGTGGAAGACTAATTTGTGGTTTACTAAATCTGTGAAAAACTAATCTGTGGTTCAGAAACATAGAAACATAGACAACGATGGCAGAAACAGACCAAAGGCAAATCCAGTCTTACCAAATTCCCTATTTACCCTGGGACCTACTGTTCCTCCAGGCATACCTCTCAACCTCTTGCCTCATGAATCAGGGACATGGCTTAAATAAATCAGGGACAAAGACCCCAAATCAGGGACACATCCTAAAAACTGGCACTATTCAGTCAGAAAGCTGATAGAATAAGGGGATTTGTGTTAAGATGCATTTTCTGAAGAAGAACAAGTCTGTTACTTTAATATTTGACATTATTTTGTGCTTTTAATCCCCGCTGTTCTGTCACAAAAACACAAATTTTATGAGGGACAGAGGAAAATTTTGAGGCAAAATCAGGGACGTCGCTGAAAATCAGGGACAGTCGAGAGGTATGCCTCCAGGGTCCTAGGCCTCCCCTCCATTCTACTCCTTGATAAAACCTTTTATCGGTAAATAGGAGAGAAGAGGAATGCAAGGCAGGGGATAGTAAGGGGGAAGGGGTATTACAAGTGGAAGGGGACTTCGAGAAGGTGGAGGTGATAAATAGGTACTTCTGCTCGGTCTTCACGGTGAAAGAGGAAGGAAAGAGACCAGTGTTAAGGTAGAGGGGAAGGGAGGGCATGAGGGTGGATCATAGCCTGATCAGTGAGGATAAGGAAAAGAGGAATTGGGTAGGTTGAGAGTGGATCAGGAAATGGGTACAGATGCCCTGTATCCTAGGATTCTCAGGAAGCTTAGGGAGGAGCTGGCGGCACCACTAGCAAGGTTGTTTAACTTGTCCCTGGATACAGGGTGGGTGCCAAAAGACTGGAAGAGGGAAAGCATTGTGCCACTTGACAAGAGTGGCAGCAGGGAAGAGGCAGGAAATTATTGTCCCGTCAGCCTCCCCTCATTGGTGGGCAGAGTAATGGAGGCGATATTAAAAGAAAAAGGTGGTCAGCTACTTGGTGGAAAGTGGGCTACAGGACATCCATCAGCATGGCTTTACACAAGGGAGGTCATGCCAGATGAAGCTGATAGAGTTTTTTGATTGGGTGACTAGGGTGGTAGATCAGGGAGGGGCAGTGGACATGGCCTATCTGGACTTTGGGAAGGCCTTCAACACTGTCCCCCATAGAAGACTGGTAAATAAGCTGGAAAGTTTGGGAGTGGGACAGAAAATAACTAGGTGGGTGGCGAACTGGCTGAAGGACAGAAGTCAAAGGGTGGTGGTAAATGGGGTACATTCCAGAGAGGAAGGGGTGACAAGTGGGGTCCCCCAGGGGTCAGTGCTGGAGCTCATCCTGTTCACATCTATATCTGTGACATATCGGATGGGCTTCAGGGGAAGATCTACTTATCTGTGGATGATACAAAGATCTACAATAGGGCGGACGCCTTGGGGGGGTGGAGGCTATGAGGGAGGATCTAAGACTTCTGGAGGGTGGTTGGAAATCTGGCAGCTGAAATTCAATGCCAGAAAGTGCACAGTAATGCACATGGGGTGGAATAACCTGCAAACAGATTACACACTTGGGGGGATGTAATTAAGGCAACTGAGTGGGAGAGCAATCTGGGGATTATAATTTCAGATAACCTCAAGGTGGGGACACAGTGTGGCAAGGTGGTGGGCAAAGTGAATGGAATGCTGGCATTCATAGGGAGAAGTATTACTAGCAGAAGGTGGGAAGTGCTGATACCACTTTACAAATCCATGGTGAGGCCTCACCTGGAGTAGGTTTACCTGTACTGCCACCAAAGTTGCTGACATCTGCAACATTGACAGACACAATGCCGAGTGTCGGCATTGTGCTACCGGTATGCCATTGTGTTTTCTTAGGGGGGCTGTACCCCAGAACCCCCCATGTGGGGGGCTCTGCCTCCCTTTGGTATTTATATAATCAACTCCAAGTCAGAGTTGTTTTGGGGAGGGGGCAAAACACCAGGAGATGCAGTGCCAGTGTCAGCAGGATCCATTACAGTGACCTGTCGATTTCTGTCACTGTAATGGTCTTTGCTTTAAAAGTTTTGTTATTTGGCCGGCATATGCCTGGAGTATGGGGTCCAATTCTGGAGACCTCATCTACGCAAGAACACATGGGATTGAAAGGGTTCAGTGAAGGGCAACCGATATGGTGCATGGGTTGCATGGGAGGCCCTGTGAGGAGAGGCTTAGGGAGCTGGATCTGTACCCGCTGGAGACCAGAAGGGAGAGGGGGGACATGATAGAAACATTTAGGTACATGAAGGGGATTAATAAGGTGGGGAGGTAACTTATTTACTAGGAATGCAGGTGCTAGAACTAGGGGTCATAGTCTATGATTAGAGGGAGGAAGGTTTAGGGGTAATGTGAGGGGCCGTTACTTTACTGAGAGTGTTGTTGAGCCATGGAATGGTTGCCAGAGGAGGTGATGGGGGTTGAAACAGTAGAGGGATTAAAGAGAGCATGAGACAGACACATGGGGCTGACCATGGGGAGGGAGGGATCTCTGGACAAGGGGGTCAAGTAGGAAGGGGGGTAAGGGGAAGACTCGATGGGCCATAGGGACCTTTTTTGCTGACACATTTCTATGATTCAATGATTCTGACACCCCGAGAAACCACTATACCCTTCATTCTATCCCAGCCATGCTTAACTCCACTAACGATTTTTTGCACTCACCACCTCAGATGGCAGCCTGTTGCATGGCTCCACCACACTTTCTGTAAAATAATGTTTCCCAACATCCCTCCTGAAACTCCCTCTTGTTAGCTTCCACTAATGACCACATGACCACAAGCTGGTATTCAAGTTAAAAAGTTCCCACAATTCACTCTGTTAATTTCTTTTAGAAGTCTGAAGGCCTCTATCGTATCTTCTTTGACCCTCTCCCTCTGGTGTAGCACTAGAAGAGGGGTGGGGAGGGTGAGGCAGTTGCAAGTTGAGGGGCTAGCTGCACAGTCAAGCAGACTCGATAGACCGTAAGACCTGCTTCTGCTGGCATTTTCATATACTCATTTGTTTGTATGGTCTCCAGTGAGTAACTGTTAGCACCTTGAGGTGCTCCTAATAGGACATGCCTTGCTGGCCCGGAATCATTTTTGTTGCCCTGCACTGCACTATCTCAATCCCATCCCTGTCCATCCTGAGGTGAGGACCCCAGAATTGGACACAGTACTCCAGGTGTGGCCTCACCAAGGATCTGTACAGGGGAAGTATTACCTCCCTTTTTCTGCTATCGACACCCCTCCCAATACATCCACGAATCCTCTTTGCCTTGCTGTAAATCCTGTTGCACTCACTTGATTGCTTTAGGGAGTCACTGATGATAACTCCAAGGATTCATTCCTCAGCCATGGTTCAAATTAAATAACTTGTAATTCCAAAGATTTTCATTAAAAATTCTGAACCACATCTTTGAAGTAGAATTGCCACTCTGCCTGAATTCTGCCAGGAGAATTCCACATTCTGCACAGCTGTGAAGTCCTCTAATGTTAATTATAAAATGAGCAACGCTGTTCTTGAGCATTTTGATTGGTTGCTAGCCATGCATTAGATGTGTCTAACACACAGCTAGTAACAAGTTCAGGCAACAGCAGCCACATTAAAAAATTAAGTATTAAGAAGCCAAATGGAATTTTTTTTATTGAATCGCTGCCATTTTTATTTGACGCTAAGCACAAACTTAGCCCATGTCCCTAGCCGCTCCCGCAGTCTCAGCAGCCGATCGTGGTACTACTCAACCTTTCACAGTTCTGGGCTGTTTTCACAGGCATAAAAAATGTTTTTATATTTTTTTTAATCCATATAGAGCTCGTACATGCCGGGGGGGAGGGGGATACAGCTGCTCACTGAAACATCTACCTTGTGTGTGTGTAGGACAGAGCTGGAAGTATGGTCACTCATAAAATGTAGCACACATGGCTTCTCAGCTGAGTGAAACAGATAGTGCAGATTAGCAGTTTATGATCCTTTTTCTTGTGGGCACACAGGAACTGACAAAACTGATGCAGCAACTCAGCTTCAAATTCTCTGCCCCCCTGCTCTGCTACCTGCCCACTCGCTCTCTGTCCCTCACTACTCAATACAATATAAATAAAAAAAATGGACAATGACATATGGATGAAAAAAAAAAAGAAAAAAGGAAAACAGACTGAAAAAAATATAACCAAGCACAATCAAACTAATTTATTATTTCACTCTGTGTGTGAAGGGTTGGGGGGGGGGAGCCATGGCAACCAGCTATAGTACAGGACAGTTACAGTGGCCATAGTGGGGCAAAACACCTAAGTAAAAATAAAATGTACAGCAAGCTGATCCAGGTGGAGGAACTATTTAACATAGCAATGCAACAATTATTTAACATTTCTATCATTTTAGCCAATTCATTTACATTTTAAAGTGTGACTATAGCTGAGAGACCCACTTTATAAGCACAATAAGCCACTCCAGGGTGCATGTTAGACAGTTCTAATGCATGGCTAGGGGTCTGGACACACTCGTACTGTGGCCACATGCCTCATTACACACCCTAGCCATGCATTAGAACTGTCTAATGCACACCACACCGTGGCTTATTGCTTACAGAACTACTAGATGTGAGAGGCAGAAATGCTGGGAGAGGTATCTTTAACCCTATTGCTTATATTTTCTTTTTCTGTAGAAGTAATCAATAACATAAACAAGCATTTGTCAATGCTGAATGTTGTTGTGCTGGCATTGGCAGTGGTGGAGGTGAAGAGGCATAGTGCTGTGAGTTTGTTAATGTGTCCCAAAAGGTGATTTTGCACAGCAAGTACGCCACTGTGCGGCAGAGCTGCGGAAACATGTTTTGGGCAGGCTATGGAAAATGGCAGCTGGACTGTTGATAATGAGGTGTGCACAAATGCCAGTGGTGAAACAGTGACATGAAAATATTGCAGATTGACAAAGTTACAAGGGTGCATGGAAACTGCGCAATGCACGCTTGCAACACAGTCATTCTCTGGTCTTTTGCCACCAAATTTTCAACATAGGCATTTTAGGACCTCTGCTGATGAATAGTGTTGCTGTCATTTCCTCAAAGTGTCCCGAAAAGTGATTTCACACAGTGACCGTGCAATTCTGCACCGGACATGCCAAAACACATTTCAGCCAGCTGTACTGTTCATAAGGAGGTATGGAAAAACGCCAGTAATGAACAGCTGGAGTGAAAGTATTACAAATTCACAAAGCCACGAACGTACGTGCAAACTGCGCAATGCATGCTTGTAAAACACTCACTTTATTGACTTTTGCCCCTAAATTTTCAACATAGGCATATTAGGACATCTGCTAATGAACAGTGTCACTGCCATTTTCATAATGTGACTCAAACACAGGCTGTCCACAGCAACTGCACTATAGTGCGCCAGAACTGCGAAAACAGATTTTGGTCAGGATGTGAAAAATGACAGCTGTAATGTTCATTAGGAGGTGTAGAACAATGGCACTGTTGAAAATGTGGAGTGAAAATATTATAAGTTTGTGAACTTACGAGCATACGTGCAAACTGCACAAGGCACACTCGTAACACAGTCATTTTATGGAGTATTGTCACCAAATTTTCAACACAGGCATATTAAGACCTCTGCTCATGAACAGTGTCACTGACATTTTTTTTTTTTACAGTTAAACTTCTTTATTAATTTTTCATAAGATATACAGACAAACCTCTTACAGTACAGTACAATGTGAGGATTTTTTTTTTTAAAAGAAATTGAGGCAGCATATAATAAGAACATTGCTACAATAATACAAGGAGCTTTTGGTTTAAAATATAGTAAACAATACAGGTCATGTAATTAGCATATACTTGACATTTGTAGTGAACTTAAAGCGGATAGTATGATTAGATAGGTTTATATTAAAATGTTACATAATTACATATGATGCTGCAAAAGGGAAAAAGTACATTAAGTAAAAGTTGTGGAGTAATAAAGAACGATTAAGAACAGAGTATAGGAAAGAAAAGATATATAAGAAAGTTAAGAAGAGAGAGGAAACTATAAAAAAAGGGGGAAAAAAGCGAGACTACAATGATGTATCAGTAAAAGGGGAAAATCCATATATATTAAGTCCATACATTGGTGTTGGAAGATTTAGTTGATTCCAAAAAATTAAAAAAGCCCTGCCAACAATTGTTATATAACATGAGTCGGTCAGACAAGATATATGTCATACGGTCCAGAGAGGCATATTGCAATAGTTGGTTAATGATACTGGGAAGGGTAGGGATTATGTTGGATCTCCAATGCATGAGGATTGTGCGTTTAACTTGAAGGAAGAGTATATTTAACCATCTGCTCTGCGAATATGAAATTTTATAAGAACAGTGATTAAAAATACCAAGAATGCAATGTTTAGGGTCTAGTGTAAAAGGTTGACCTACCACTTTCATTGCAAATCTGTGAGTACAGTGCCAAATCTTTGTATGAGGGACAGTGCCATAAGATATGCAATAAATCCCCATTGGGGAACTGCAGCGCCAGCAATTGTTATTGTTCAATAAACCCATTTTTTGTAATACAACAGGAGTTCTGTACCACAAATGAAGGATCTTGGTTTGAATGAGGGACTACGTTTATCATTAAAAGATTTGTGACAGGAGGCCAACATCTGGACCATTGTGCATTGGTGATATTGTATTGTAGCAAAGTACTCCATCTGTTTTTAGCATTGACAGAGTAGTCAGGAAGGATATAACAAATATCTTTGTAAACAGTGCTATTTAAATTGGATGTTGTTTTATCCATTTAGAGATGTGCTTATCATACAGAGAATTGATAGAGAGGGTGTGAGGTAAGAGTTGCATGCGATACGAAGCTGTAGATATTTCAAAAATCCTGATGGGGAAGATTCCATATGCCTCGTGAGTCGGTGTAAGATTTTAACTTTAATGACTTGGGTTCAAGTATATCCTGCAAAAGAGAATACCATATTTTTCCAGGTGCGACAAAAATGGGGTGATTATCAAGAGATATATGGTGGTTACCCCAGATGGGGTGTAAGCTAAGGGTTTGAGTTAGATTTAATATGCTTGTGAATGATTTTCCAATAGAATATAGAAGCAGCTAGTAGGGTGAGACTTTAAAGAAGAGTAAGGGTGTTAAAAGGAAAGAAGTTGCCACATTACCAGGACATAAGGATGTTTCCATATTGACCCATAAAGGAGACTGGATGTTGGGTTTGTTAAACCATTTAATTGTTTGAGATGATCGTAAAGCCCATAAGTAGGCTTGGAACCAAGGAAGGCCAAAGCCACCTTTTGACCAATGGATCTAAGTTTATTACGACTAAATCTAGGTATTTTGCCTTCCCAAATGAAGCTGCCGATAATTTTGTCTATTTTGGTAAGAAAACTAGAGGAAGTATCAAAGGGATATTGGAAAATAGGTATAATATTTTAGGAGTTATTGACATTTTAATGGTGGAAATTTTACCATTAAAAGAAAGTTTAAGTAGCTTCCATCTATCAAGTGTTGTTTGGATACTGGTTAACAGAGGTGAAAGATTAGCATCCCATAATTTATTCAATGTAGGGGTGATCAGAATGTCAAGATAAGATATACCTTGGGGGGCCCAACAAAAGCCTAATGAGTTGTTCATGAGAGGACTACAAAGGGTATTCAGTGGTAGTGTTTCAGATTTGTTAAGGTTTAGAGCTAGTCCTGAGTGGGAGGTTTTCAAGTAAAATAAGGAGATCATCTGCATATGAGAGTGAAGTATAGTGAGAGTTACCAATAGTAATGCCTTTAATTGTACCGGATTGACGTAGAGATGCAGAAAGAGGTTCCATGGCAAGTATAAACAATGAAGGCAATAGGGGGCATCCTCGTCTGGTGCCTCTTGCTAAGTAAAAGGAGGGGGACAAAACAGAGTTCGTGAGAACTCGAGCTGAAGGGGAGGTATACAATAATTGAATCCTAGCACAAAAATTATTTGTAAAGCCAAAATGAGATAGCACCTGATATAGATATTCCCAATTGAGAGAGTCAAATGCTTTCTCAAAGTCAATGGCTATTGCAGCTGCAGGGGTTTTAAGAGTTTTGCTTTGTGAATTAAATTGAGTAATGGCGAAGATGATCGGAACTGTTTCTATTTTTGATAAATCCTGATTGAGAAGTATGGATGAGTTTAGTCATTAAAGATTCTAAGCGGAGAGTTAATCATTTGGCAAAGATTTTTCCATCAGTATTAAAGTGAGATCGGTCTATAGTTTGAAGGAAGTAAAGGGTCTTTGTCTTTTTTGGTAAGACTGTTATGATGGCTCGGTCATTGTGCATGGGAGTTTCTTTATTAAGGTTGCTTCTTGGAATACATTGACTAATACAGGACAAAGAGTGTCAGATAGGGTTTTATAAAAATCAATAGGGAACCCATCACTGCCAGGTGCTTTACCGTTTTTAATGATGATAAAGCAGTTTGGATTTCCTGTAAAGTGATTGGTTTATCAAGCACAGCTTTGTCCTGAGGGGATAGGTGGGGTAGATTCAATTTTTCCAGAAAATGTTGTATTAGGTTGGGATTTGTAGTATTAGGTTGCAGTATAGTTGATGGTAAAAGGATTGCATAATTCGATTGACTGAAAGGTTGTCTGTGTGTGTCTGACCTGATGGATCTTTTAGACCTGCTATATGTCTCTGTATCTGTTGAGTTTTTAGCTGGTAAGAGAGTAACTTTCCGCATTTATCCCTTGTTCCCAATAACCGTGTTTAATCCTAAAAAGGGCAAGTTCAGCTTTCCTGGATATCAACTCATTAATTTTAATTCTTAATTGTAGAATTTCCAGATGAAGCTGTGAATTATGATTGGGTTTATTTAATTTATAGTATTGGGTTTCTTTTTCTTTAAGGGATTTTTCTAAATTAGCTAATTGTTGTTCTCTTAATTTCTTTCTATGCACTGCATAACTAATAATTTTACCTCTAATAGTGGCTTTTAATGCTTCCCAGATAGTACCTTGAGACATATCTGGAGTATCGTTAATAGAAAGAAAATCTTGAATCTGGGTTTTAATCCAAGGAGTGAATTCAGGGTCTCTGAGTAAAAGTGGGTCTAAGCGCCAAGATGGGGATTTAGAAGAAGGTGGACCCCAGAGTAAATGCAAACTGATAGGGGAATGATCAGATATAACAATAGGGAGAATCGATGTATCAATAATTTTTTCAGTAATGAGGGGAGAAGAGAACCAATAATCAATCCTACTATATGATTTATGTAAAGAGGAATAAAAGGTGTAATCTCGTTGTCTGGGATGATGTAGTCTCCAAATGTCAGAGAGACCTAAATCCTTCATAAGCATTGATAGAACATTAATACTATGGGGTGGGCATCATGTGATGAGTTACTTCTGTATAAATATGCTTGTAGTGCTAAGTTAAAGTCACCACCAATAAGAATAGGTGAATTATTTTTATTATTAATCATAATTTGTTGGAATAGATTATGGAAGAAAATAGGTGAATCAAAGTTGGGTGCATATACATTCACAAACATAAGTGGACCTACTGTGGTGTTTAATAGGGTTATAATCCACCTACCATCCGGGTCTCTAATGATTTTTATGGGGGGCCAATTAAGAGATTTTTGTATTAAGATAGCAACCCCATGTTTTTTGGATGGAGAAGATGACGCATATACTTGACCGACCCAGTCCCTTTTAAGTCTGTCGACATCCTCTGATAAAAGTTTAGTTTCTTGTAAGAAAGCAATATGTGTTTTATGCTTTTTAAGATAGGTAAGTACTTGCTTACGTTTACAAGGCGAGTTGAGTCCCTTGACATTCCATGAATGTAAGATTAGATCACTCATGGTACTAGGATATAAGGTAATTAGTTACAAATAGGAATAAGGTACTCAATACCATTAATTTGGAGGATGTCACAGATTCAAAAGGTAAATATATATAATAAACAAATGTATGCAGGGCCCTTAGCTTGTATGGGTTCGAGATGATTGAGTATTTGTATTCATTTTGTCTACGAGAGAGAGTATAGAGATAGGAATATCAAGTAATTAAACATTAGAACCAACAAACGTTAGTATAAACTCAGTAACAAGAATATTAATTTGAAACTTTTATGAAATGCAGAGCAATAAGAGTCGGTAAATATACCAGGACTCACTCTACACTACTAGGCATGTAGATTAATTAGTGAATCTCAAGATACGGTTTACCCTATAATCTTAAGATACTAAACTTTATATAACAGTATATTAAAGAAGCGTAATTGAGATTTGTGCTGTGGTAATTAAAGTCTTACCCTGGAAAAAAACAAAACATCATTCTACCAAATAAAAAAGGATAATTATGTAATAGTGTTAAATTCCAAACATAATGAATTAGCTTGGACCTAGCAATAAGTCCAATATTAAATAAAGTATACCAACATGATGGCAGATAATGCTGAAACAGTGTGAGCCAGCTAAAAAGGATGCCTGATGTGTATTAATCCACATAAGCTAGGTTAGGGAATGCAGTATGTACTATAGGTTCATAGTGCATCAGTGTATTGTGGAATCATTTTTTATAAGTTCCAATGATTTGGAAGAAAATGGGATGAAGAATAATGTGAAAAGGCGGAAAAACTCAATGTATAGAAATACAATTGGAAGCATACTTTGGTGCAAAATCTGTGAGATATAATGGGAATGCACCTGATGCACTACATACCAGAAGTGATGCAAAATAAATATTAAATAAGTAAATGATTTTAGAGTATTTGTCTAATCATCCTCCACATTCCAAATGATAGGATTTATGTGGAAAAATGCTATAATAGTAGGGGTTAAGGGCACACTGATATGAAATACAGAACTCTATATATGTATGTATGCGCCTGACCACATGGTGGCGCCAAAGCTTATGAAAATTAGAGTATAAATAGCAATTATATATACTAATGTCTGGCACCACACAAGGATTAATTAGAAGAGATCTTACAAACATTGTAATATTTATTCTTTCTCTCATTTATTTTTTTCCAATGAATACATTGAGAGTAACTCCCGCATGGATTAAATACCTCCAGTGTCAATTGGCTCACCTCCCACAGACAGATACAGGCTTCTCAGCAGCGATAGCGATTTACTGCATTTAAGTGCTCCAAACCTGTTAGGTGACGAGAGGCTCGCTTTGTGGTAAAATATACGAAGGAATCGAGTGAGGTGGTGTAAGAGGAGGATTCTGGTGAGAAACTGCTATATCACATCTAATTATGGGCCATAGTATTTACTACAATTTTTTTTTTTTTTTAAGTGGGAAAAGCCTCAGGTAGCCTTGCTCTTCGATTTTCTTCTCCTTTTCTTTTGGGTGGTTCAGATGATTTAAAGGGAGCTGGACACAAGATCAGCCCAGGAAGAATCGGGAGAGTCATTACCCGTTGAGGCTTCTTCTGGTCTTGAGTAAAGGGTTGGATACAGTCTGTCTCAGATCCTCCGTAGATGAGTGCAGATCTTCTTGGAGCAGATCTTCTTGGAGTGGGGAGAATTTGTTAGACAAGGTAAGAGGAGTAGAAAAACTGATGTGACGTTCCACATGGGAAGCTGGAGAGGTGGAAATATTATTTAAACAGCAGGTATTATTATTTAGAGAAGAACCAGATGCTTTTTTTTCTTGTATGCGTGCAGAGCTTCTGGCAGGAGCTACAGTGGCAGATATGATGGCTGCAGGTTTCTCAGGGACCTGAAGGACAGTTTCAGCAGGAAGGGCAAGACATTGTAATTGCGAAGTGCTTGTGCTGGAGCAGGAACGAGCTGCATTAGCATCGCAAGGCAATGTAAGTGCGGGCTGTGTCCAATTCAGAAATTCAGAGAGAGATTCTGGGGTACTGAAATCTCTGGTAGAATCATTCAAAAAAAGACGCATTGTTGCAGGGTAACGCAGTGCAAACTTAATTCCACGCTGATGAAGGATTGTTTTAATGGGGTTGTAAGCTTTTCGTTTGTTAGATAATTCTTTAGAATAGTCTCTGAAAATTAGGATTCTGTTTTCTTGCCAAGTAAGTGCACCTAATTGCCTCGCTTTTTGAAGAATCAGTTCAGTATGTGCGTGGTTTAGAAATCTGGCAATGATGGGCCTGGGTTTCTGGTCGGGTCCAGGCCTCGGATTTAAGGTGTGGTGAGATTCTCAATGATTAGGTCTTGGCCGGCTGGTAATTTAAGCAAAGAAGGAAGTACATGAGTTAGAAGAGCACTGGTGTCTCCTAGTTCAACACCTTCAGGAAATCCGAGAAATCTAAGGTTATTACGTCTGTCTCTATTTCCAATATCATCTATTTTGTCCTGAAGGTTCCTAATAACTCTGTCCTGCTCCCAGATGGTAGCCTGTAATGTGTTAATGGAATCTTCATTTGAGATGCTTTAACATCAGTACGCTGATTTTTGATCAAGTGCCTGCATATTATTGATATTTTGTTGAGATGCAATTTTAATACATTGATTTCACTTATTAGTTGCTGAAACATTGCCTCCACTCTATTAAGAGAACTGTTATGTGGAGATTGGTCTGCCATTATTGTAGGCCTTAATAGAGAAATTGAAAAGCTGTAGATAACTCGTTCAGTAATTATGAGGCAATAAAAATACTGTACCAGAGCTGTTCTGCGATGTACACATAGTAAGATCTCAGATGTTGGTGAAGGTAGGAAGTCTGGAATCTGTAGGATGGATGATGATATTTGGTGAATCCAGGGAGATGAAGAATCAAGCAGCCATCTTCAGCACAGCGCCCTCTGGCTGTCGTCACTGTCATTTTTGTAATGTGTCCCAAACACTGATTTCACACAGCGACTGCGCTATTCTGCGCCAGAAGTGCAAAAACACATTTCGGCCAGGATGTGAAAAATGACAGCTGTACGGTTCACAAGAAGGTATGGTAAAATGCCAATGTGAGAATCTGGCATGAAAATAGTGCGCATGCACTAACTTATGAGCGTCAGTTGCGCAGTTGCTATGTACGCTCGTAAAACAGTAATTTTTTTTGATTTTTCCCACAAACTTGCAACATATACTTTTTAAGAGCCCCTCTCATGAACAGTGGCACTGTCATTTCGTTACTTGGTCCCAAAATGTGATTCTGCGCAGTGAGTGCGAAATCACCTTTCGGGACTGAATATCGCCATGACAGTGAAAGAATTCATGAGAAGGGGTCCCAAAAAACCCATGCTGAAAATGTGGGGCCAAAATTCGCAAAAATGCCTGAGACATGCATTAAAGTTGAAAAACAACTTTTTTTTTTTTTTTTTTTTATTTCAGTTTTTGTTGACCGGGAAAATGCACTAGACAAATCCTGCATATTTTCAGGCACGACCTGGGGGAGGGGGATACAGATAAATGCCAACTGACCTTGAACCAGGTTCATTCCATTATACAGCTTACCGGCATTTGTTCAGTTTGTGGTCGGCTTTGAAACATAGAAACATAGAAGTTGACGGCACATAAGGACCGCTAGGCCCATCCAGTCTGCCCATTTCTTTTTCTGCCTTATAAATGTGCCATTGGCCTTTGCTCTGTCAGTGGCCTATCTATTCATACTCATCTGTATTGCTCCCTTATGCCTATCCCATGCCTGTTAGAAGCCCTGCACTATATTCATAGCCACCACTTCCTGAGGTAGGCTGTTCCATGCATCCACTACCCTTTCTGTGAAAAAGAACTTCCTCACATTACCCCTTAATCGGCCTCCCTCTAATCTTATGCTCTGTCCTTTGTCCTGCTATTTTTCTTATATTGAAACATTTTAGACTCTCTCTCCTTGTTAATGCCTTTAAGGTGTTTGAATGTTTCGATCATATCACCTCTCTCCCTCCTTTGCTCTAGGGTATACATATTGAGCTCCATTAATCTGTCCTCATATGTCTTCTGATGCAGTCGCTGCGCCATTTTGGTTGCCCTTCTCTGGACTGCCTCAATTTAGTTAATGTCCTTGTGAAGGTGTGGCCTCCAGTACTGCATGCAGTACTCCAGATGGGGCCTAACCAGTTTCTTGTAAAAAGAGATTATTACCTCCCTCTTACGACTTGTGATACCCCTACTAATAAACCCTAACATCCCCCAAGCCTTACTACTGCTTTAGAGGTCTGCTTGGATGATTTCAGGTCATCGGAGATGATGATGCCCAAGTCTCTTTCTTCCTTTGTGACTGCCAGCAACTCCACTCCCAGCCTATAGGTGGATTCAGGGTTTCTCTTCCCTATGTGCATGATCTTGCGTTTCTTTGCATTAAATCCCAGTTGCCACACTTCCGACCATTTTGCTATTTTATCCAGATCTCTTCTCATTCTGCCCACCCCATCTGGATCATCTACTCTGTTGTAGATCTTGGTGTCATCTGCAAACAGACAAGCCTTACCCTCCAGTCCATCTGCAATGTCACTAATGAAGATTTTGAAGAGGACTGGCCCCAGGACTGATCCCTGAGGTACCCCACTTGTGACTTGCACCTCTTCTGATTGTATACCATTTACCACCACTCTGTTTTCTGCCCATCAACCAGTTTGCCAACCAGTTGACCAACTTCTGACCCACCCTGAGCATACCCAGCTTATTTATCACTCTTCTATGTGGAACAGTGGCGAAAGCTTTGCTGAAGTCAAGGTAGGCGACATCAACTGCTCCCCCTTGGTCCACCACTCTGGTTACCCAGTCAAAGAAATCTATGAGATTGATTTGACAGGACCTTCCTTTTGTAATCCCATGCTGTCTTGGATACTGTGCCCCTATGGATTCCAGGTGTTGCACTATCCTTTCTTTAAGGAGTGCCTCTATAATCTTGTCCACTACTGAGGTAAGACTGACTGATCTGAAGTTTTCTGCCTCCTCCCTGCTACCACTCTTGTGGAGCGGGATCACATGAGCCCTTCTTCAGTCTGCTGGGACCTCCTGTGCTCAGAGACCCACTAAATAGTTCTGCTAATGGCTCTGCTAGTTCCACCCTTAGCTCCTTAAGTACCCTAGGATGTATGGCATCAGGTCCCATTGCCTTGCCCACCCTGAGCTTAGCGAGCTCTAGTAGAACCCTTTGTTTTGTGAAGGGAGTAGTGCTCACCTCCCTCCCCACTGTGTCCATGGTGCTGAGCTGTGAGCCCTGCTCTACCTTCTCTTCTGTAAATACTGAGCAAAAGTATCTATTTAGAATAGATGCTTTTACAGGGTCCTCCTCCTCACACGCAACCTTTTCTCCTTTGAGCTTAGCAGTACCCCCCTCTGGACTTTCTCCTTTCACTAAGGTATCTATAGAAAGTCTTGTCACCTTCTTTTACTGTTCGTGCTAGTGTTTCCTCAGTTTAGGACTTTGCGTGCCTTACTGCCTTCTCTACTTCCCTTAGGGCAGTTTGAGATGCCTTCCTATCCCGGTCCACCGAAGATCGTTGCGCTGGACTCCACAGGTGAGTGTCGGGTGAGGGGGGTGAGGAGGCTTGAGGTGGTGCGGGTGGGAGGGCATCGAGACTCTGAGGACCGTTTTTTCATCTTACAGGGAAAAAAAATCATTGCAAGACAAGTTTTGTTTTGTAGGAATTTGGCATGCTGGGGTGGGCTCCCAGCATGCCACCTCACTGTTTGGGGAGTCTATAGGTGACAGAGGATTGGGCTCCCCTGTCTGCACACAAAGAAAGTGGGGGAGGGGGGATTAACCGACAGGGGGATTGGGCACCCCTGAAGTCGGCAGTAGTTGGGTGGCTGCCTGCTCACCGACCATGCTCATAATGTCGGCAAGCATGTAGGAAGGGTCCACTGCATATGATGAGCTTTGCTCGGATTACAGCGGACCTTTTCTTAGATGTGCTCACCACATTATGTATGCATGGTGTGGAGCCGCCATGCAGGCTGATTGGGGAATGAGGGATGCACCTACCGGTGTGCCCTGCATTCTTCCAACAGCGATCCTGCCTCCAAAGCTTCACTGTCCCACGATGTTGGCTGCGCAAGTGCGCCAACATAAAAATGTGTGGACTGTTGAGGAGGGAGGGAGGGAGAGAGAGAGAGAAAGAAAGAACAGCAGAGAGAGAGAGAGAGAGAGAGACAGCAGGGGAGACTTGCAGGTCACATTTGTATAGAAATGGTATAGAGTCTAAAGCACTGGAGTCTGTTTGAATATCGATAGTGGCCACTCACCAGTAACTAGGGTTACTTGGAATCCTCTAAATGGAATCCAGTTCTGATCCCGTTTTCAAATTTAGGATTCCTGAAAATCCTAAATCCTAAATGGAATCCTAAAATCCAAGCATTTAGGATTTAGGATTTTAAATCCAAATCTTAATTCTGTGTTTTGGGATTTGATTAGGATTCTGAAGTTCCTAAAATCCTAAATCCGAGAATCGGACCAGAATCAGCCAAGTCCGAGTATCCCTGCTACTAACACCCCTGAAAAAACATTAAAAGGTGTATGCGATATGGTTAGAAGAAATGTGAATTAACCATGGTTGTGCATGTTGCTTCCAGAATTGTCTAGCTACTCTACTTGTCACTGTCAGCTGACGTACCTCGGGCAAGGCCAGTCTAACTGGGTGAAGTGCAGCGTGCAGTGATGAGTACCATCAGTGTGTGTGTGTATGGGGGGGGGGGCACTGAAGGGCAAAGTAATAGAAGGAGATTTACAGAATTTTATTTATTTTAGTCTGTCAGGCCTGAAGTTGGGAGCATGTGCAAAGGAATGAGTTGTTCGTGCAGGATTAGCACACACTGCAAGTTACTGGGGACACAGTTCATGAATAAGGATTTCCTACAGCAGCAGTGAAAGGGTTAAACATTTTGAGGTGAGAGAAACACATATTGTATCCTCACCAGGGGCAGGCAATTAGTGCAAAAAAATATCCTCTCCACTCCCTAAATAATTAAATTGTCCTTCCTTTTTAAAAGCGCAAAGATCTTTGAACTGAAACTAGTCCACATTTGAGGTTGATAAAGCAGCTGCTGATATTCAGAAATGAAGTCCTGCTAATCTATACACCTCATTTAGTCTGTCCTGAAAGACACTGTTACAGTAATTGTTACTACTGTACTGTTTATAGCAATTATTATAAAAGCAAGTAGGGTATGTCACCTAACTTGGGTTTCTACTTACAAAGACAGAAAAGGCTTTAGGGTATAATTGAATATTCTAAAATTAGGAATGGAACAAATAATGTTGATTCATAAAGCTGGCTCACCCTGGGAAAGAATCCAAAAGCTAGAGGGCATGAATTCAAAATTAGGACTGGAAGAGAGATTTTTTCATAGTGCTTTCAATAAAAACTGTATCACAAAGTGCTTTATAAATCAATGAGTTAGATGTTGTTGTGCTGGGATGCATACCATATATATTCAGCAGCTACAAATTGTACGAGACACTAGATAGTTAGACTTGCAGATACTGGAGGGAAACTGAAAGAAAAAGATTGTGAGAAAGCGGAAGTCTTAAACCAGTACTTCTGTTCTGTGTTCACCAAAGAGAACGCAGGGGATGGGCCAAGCCTGCATAGCAGCAACACCCAGGGACCGGGGACTGACACATGCCCCTTCACAGAGACACAGAGAAACACAGTAATATAGACTTTGACAGCAGATAAGGACTTCTTGGCCCACTTAGTCTGCCTCTGCCCATTTCCCTACCTTTTGGATAAGCTGCAGATCTTAGCTAACAGCCTACTTTCTCCTACCCCCCCCACTAGAATTGTCTTATGTCTGTCCCATGCATTCTTGAGTTCCCTCACTGTTTTTGTACCCCACTACCTTCTCTGGAAGGCTGTTCCATGTGTCCACCACCCTCTCTGTGAAAAAAGACTTCCTCATGTTGCCCCTGAGCCATCGCCCCCTCTACTTACATATGAACATATGAAGAAGCCAGCAGAAGAAGGCCATTTGTTCTATCAAGTCTGCTCAAACTGCAGGGTCCACAGCTTGAGCTAATGTCCCTGCCCTTCCTCTCCACTCCTCCCATCCTCCCTACCCATGATCCTTACCTTCCCCCATGCCTATTCTAGCCTGTCTTAAAGCTGCCCACTGTCGTCAATGAGATGACCTTTTCCAGCAACGCATTCCAAGTGTCCACCACCCTCACTTTGAAGCAGTGCTTCCTGACCTCCTCCTAAACCTCCCACCCTCCAGCTTAAGACTGTGCCCTCTTGTGTTATAGTTGACACTCAGCTTAAAGAGTGTCTCCTTATAAACATTATTTATCCTTTTCAAGTCCTTGAAAGTCCCAATCATGTTCCTTCTCTCCTGTCTTCCAGGAAGTACATGTTCAGTGCCCTCAACCTCTCCTTGTATGCCTTACCCTGCTGATCTGCCATCATCTTTGTAGCTCTCCTCTGGACCTTCTCCATGAGGTTAATGTACTTTTTGAGGTGTGGGCACCGGTGATGAACTCCATACTCTAGATGTGGCATTACCAGTGACCTGTACAAGGGCAGTATAACCTCCCCTTTCCTACTACTGATCCTCCTAGATATGCATCCAGCATCTTGTTTGGCTTTGCTGCTGCTTTTTTGCACTGCGTGGAGTGCTTCATATCACAAGTGATCATCACTTCCAGGTCCTTCTCTGATGCAGATACTTGGACTCCACTCTATCTTCAAAATGTACCCCCTTGTTCTTGCACATCTCTTTTTCTGAAAGATACTACCCTCTTGGACTTTGTTGATTCCCTTGAGGTACTTGAATGTTTCTATTATGTTCCCCCCTCCCTCCTTTCCTCTATGGTATACATATTAAGCTCCTTTAGTCTCTCTCTTCATATGGCTTCTGGTGCAGGACCTGCAACATTTTAGTTACCCTCCTCTGGACTGCCGCCATCCTGTCTATATGTCTTTGCATAGATGTGATCTCCAGTACTTCACGCAGTACTCCAGATGGGGTCTCACCAATTGTCTGTAGAGAGGGATAACAACTTCCTGCTTTCTACTAATGATGCCTCTCTTTATACATCCCAGTATCTCACAGGCCTCCTTACTGTCTTCTCACATTGCTTGCCTACCTTTAGGTCATCTGATATAGAAGCTTTGCATAAACTAAATGTGGAAAATGCCATGGGACCGGATGGAATTCACCCTAGAGTTCTCAGGGAGCTGGGGAGTGTACTAGCAGCACCCCTAGCAGAACTATTCACCAAATCTCTAGACAGTGGGACTGTACCGAAGAACTGGAAAAGGGCAACAATGGTCCTGCTCAACAAAGCAGGGAGCAGGGAGGAGGCTGGCAATTACCATCTAGTAAGCCTCACGTCAGTGGTAGGGAAGTTGATGAGGACACTACTCAAACAGAGAATCATAACGTATCTGGAATCTAGTGGGCAGCAAGATCTTACTTAACTAACCTAGTCGACTTCAACTGGGTTACAAGGATAGTAGAGCAGGGAGCAGTGGTAGATGTAGTCTATCTTGAGTTTAGCAGAGCCTTCAACTCTGTTCCACACAGAAGGCTGGTAAGGAAGTTGGACCATATGAGGGTGAGCAGGGAGGCGGCTGAGTGGGTGAGTAGCTGGCTGAGAAGAAGAACAGAGGGCTGAGGTAAATTGGGCATTTTCAGCTGAGAGGATAGTGACCAGCGTGGTACGGCACGGTTTGGTACTAGGTCCCGTACTCTTCAGTGTGTTCACAGCAGACATTGCAAATGGGCTGGAAGGTAAAGTGTGTCTATT
The DNA here is from genome assembly GCA_016271365.2 of Neoceratodus forsteri. Taxonomy (NCBI): domain Eukaryota; kingdom Metazoa; phylum Chordata; order Ceratodontiformes; family Ceratodontidae; genus Neoceratodus; species Neoceratodus forsteri. The sequence goes on along the minus strand of CM057449.1, from coordinate 226,179,089 downwards.
TGCTGATGACACCAAGATTTGCAACAGAGTGGACTCCCCTGGGGGTGTGAGGAGTATGACTTCAGACTTGAAGAAACTGGAGGAGTGGCCAGAAACATGGCAGCTGAAATTCATCACCAAAAAGTGCAAAGTCATGCACTTAGGAGAAACAATCCCGAAGAGGATTACAACCTGAGAGGTTTGAAGCTAGCCTCTTCCAGCCAGGAGAGGGACCTAGAGGTCATTATATCAGAAGACTTGAAAGTGGGTTAACAGTGCACAAAGGTGGCACTAAAGGCAAGTAGCATGCTGGGCTGCATTGGGAGGGGAATCACGAGCCACAGGAGGGAGGTGGTGTTACCACTCTACAGGGTGCTGATGCACCCTTGCTTGGAGTATTGTACAGTAGTGAAGACTGCACCTCAAAAGGGACAAAGACAGAATCGAGATGGTGCAGAGGAGGGCCATGAAAATGATTCAGAGACTGCACCATGTAGCATACCAGGACAGGCTGAGGGAACTCAACATTTACTCTCTGGAACAGAGGAGGGTGAAGGGTGGCATGATCGAGACTCTTAAATGTATGAGAGGGGTATAAATAAGGTTAACATTCAGGAGCTTTTCCAATTGAAAGAGAGCATGAGAATGAGAGGGCATGACATGAGGCTGAAGGGAGGGAGTTTCAGGAGTAATACAAGGAAGTTCTTCTTAACAGAGAGGGTGGTGCACCCATGGAATAGCCTACCCAAGGAGGTAGTGGGGTCCAAAATGGTAAGCAAGATCAAGAATGCATGGGATAGACAAAGGTAGTACACGGAAAGGCAAAGAAGGGGATGGAGAATGGCACCAGGGAAGTTCTTGGGCAGACTAGATGGGCCTTGAGGTCCCCTTCTGCCATCACTTTCTATATTTACTAATAATACCATGCAAGTTACCAAAATGCACTATGTCCTGTGTTACTGGGATAATGAGACTATTTACTCCAGGATCAGGGGTTACTACCCTGCTCTTTAGAAAAGTGCCATGAAAATGGAAACATCCACCCGGGCAGACACCAGAGATGTGCAGAAGAGACCTCAACGTAATTCCCATTTGAAAGGATGGCCCTTTCTGTTCAAATGAAGAATTGGGCTCTCACCTATTTATTCTTTAAATTCTTTAATCCTCAGACTTGCTACATAGAAGACACAAAGGGTGATGTCTTGTGACAAAAATGCCATGACGGCAGGCCCAAGTCACAATGTTACTACAGTATATTAGGAAATATACACAAATTAATTTTTGAAGTGCTTAAAATAATGAAATGGCACTAGTCACATGAAACAGTGCCATGGTAACACTTAAACCCAATTCTCAAATATGGTATAAATAATAATTTGACTTGGTGATCAGTCTAGAAACATCTCATCATAAGAAATGATATTATAATGAAATGGTATTATGTTTTTTGTAGTGAATAAAAACTAGAAAGCAGGGGTTGCCTGATGGCTCAGTACTAGTGTTACGTGCTTCCACATCGGCGAACTGGGTTTGGGAGTGAGCCTGGGTCTGCATGGGTTGGGTGGCCAGGCTGGGGAGAGCTCACAAAGGGAGTGCAAGACAGCCAGAATGGGAGATGGCCCAGAGCTGGCGTAGTAGTAGCTTCTCGCTGTGAGCCTGGGAACTTGCTCTCTCATGATGGGTGGCACATGCCCAGTGGGTGTCACTGTGTTGAAGGCCAACAGAGGCAATGCCGGATGCCTGGGGTGGAGGGGGGAAACCAATGGGAGAAAACAGGAAAAAAACATGTGCATGGTTGCTGAAAGTGATGGCCCTCACGATCCTTGGGTCCCGCACCGTGCGGATCCCCCCTTCCAGCTTGATGATGAGGGGTGTGGTGATAAGATTGGAGACTGGCAGGGGGGCTGCTGGTAGATGTAGGTGGTGGTTGGGGCCAAAAAGCTATATGAAGAAAAGCTAGAAAGAGTTCAAATAAATCTTTGTCTATACACTATATTTAGTAATTTATTTCATGAAGTTAGTGGGTAATGCCTCTTAGTCTTTAACTCACTACAAGGATCATACCATTTCATTATACTATAGTGTTTTATAGTGTGATGTTTGTAGACTGCTAAAGTTGGATAAATTACATAATGCCATATCTGAAAATCTATTTTTGGAGGCATCATGGTGTTGTTTAATATGGCTAGTGCTTTTTCATTATTTTAAGCACTTCAAAAGTTAATTCTGTTTCTTCAACTTTAGATGTTAAACATGTCAGCATATTCAAATCTAATTACAAAATCTATTTACTGTCTAATAGCAATTTTAAATGTTTCACCTGATTGTTTTATCTTGTTTTTGATATATCTTGTTTTTCTACTCCAGGCCCCCCTTAAAAATGGATAGATTTCAAATAAAATAAATAATAATAAAGAATTTGTGTGTATTTGTTAATATAGGAACATTGTGACTTGGACCCAACAAAGTGACATTTTTGTCACAAAACACGGCCCTTTGTGTCTTCTGTGTGGCATGTCTGGCTGTACTGTCATGCACTGGGGAAGCACTCGAAACTGTCAGGTCATTTAAATATCTAGGAGTTACCTTAGATGTGTCACTTACCCTGTATGAGCATGTTACTGCCCTCACCAAAACTATAAACCAAAAAATAGGTGTCCTGTAACGTATCCGTACCATCCTTACATCGACCTCCTGCCGCAAGATTGCTGATGCCATGCTTCTGCCCCTCCTTATGTATGGGGCACCATTACTCCTCTCTACTACCGCATCCATACTCTCTCACCTATCTCAGGCTTACTATACAATTGGTAGGTTTGCTCTAGGGACCAATGCTCAGCATCGTCACTGTGATGTCCTATCAGCCTTAGGATGGCTACTCGAAACAAAATTACGTTATGCCACTCTAAGCTTCATTCACAAGCTTGTCCATTGCTTCACTCCACCATGTCTTCCTGGTGTTCAACATCATCTCCCTCAACATGCCCTCAGATCCGCCTCCTTTCCACTCCTTTCATTCCCGAACTTACGACTCTCCGTGGCATGGCAATCATTTGCTTTCTCAGCTGTATCCTGCTGGAATTCCTTGCCTCCTCCTATGCTGGCCTGCACCTCCATCTCTGAATTTCAAAGCTCACTGTCATCTCACCTAACTGCCCCACCATGCTCCTGCTTCTGCTGACTCCTGACCTCTGTCTTCCTGTCCACTCCTACCATGCCTCTACTAATCCGCTGACTCCCGACCCCTGTCTTTCTGTCTACTCCTACCATTCCTCTACTAATTCTAAAATTTCTACTCTCTTTATCTTCCAATCTCTGACTACCTCCCCCAAAAAACTGCTAATGATGTCTGTATGCTTAGATTTTTGCATCACTGAATGAAAATATTATACTATTCTGTTGTTTAACCTCTGCTTTGTCTGTTTTCCTTGTACTAATTTCTGCACTATCAATGTAATACTCTTGCTGGGTTGCTCCTGAAAAAGGAACTGTCTTATCTCAGAGGACCTACCCAGTTAGCAAAATTCAATGAATAAAATATATACATTTCTGAAGATTAAAGAATTGAAAGTGTTGTGAGCTCTATTCTTCATTTGCGATTATTGGCTGGGGCAACCCCCAAGACCAAGACTTAATACATTTATAAGGGAAGGGGCATCCAGGATTTTTCATTTCTGTTTCAAGGATGGTATTCTGACGTAGCAGCCCTCCCTTCCCAATCCCTACCCCCCCTCCACAGCACCACCACCAGTGCAACATCAGAGTAACAGTGCCTGGACTAGAACTTAAACCCATGGCCATCTCATCTTCCTGACCCAGTGTCCTTTGACAATACCCCCTGGAATGTAGGGTCATTATGTCCATAGAGTCTTGGTGGGGTATGTGCCCCTCAAGCCCTATCAAAGTAATTCTTTTCTGAAAGAGGAAGGTTGTGAAATTGAAATTTAGTGCTCCTCTTAATTTATTTTGGATTGTGTGCCCCTCATCCCCCAAGAATTCTATTGGAATGGTGTCTCTACCTGGTTAGAGGGGTACCCATCAGGGCCATGTGGTATAAATCTGTTACACATAGGGGGGTGATAACAGGAGAAGCCATGCAAGTCCTGTTAGCTCTAGGCTGCTCAAGTGGGGTTTTGGGAATGTTATTTGCCATTGCCAGTCATACAACCCCATTTTCCCCTTTCTCTCCAAAGCCATCCCACTAAGATTCTGCATCAGCGTGAGCATGAGAAGATCGGACACATGGTGCATGTCCTAATCACATCAGTACATTAACAGTCATGCGTTATGTACTGTAGGTCAGTCACGAGTGATCACTGTGAGTCATCAAGTGCTGATGATTATCAATAGTCTCTATCAGCACGATGATTTTTGACGTTACGTAAATTATCAAGTGATGATCATTAATAATAATATCTATTTCATTATGTAAGTATGTAGTGACATGTGGGGACATTAAAGTAACTTTTATCTGTGACAAATATAAAATATGAATGTTTCAAATATCAACAAAAAAAATTAATTATAAAATACCTTATGAAGCATCAATTTTGAAACCCTTTTAAGAAGAGTAAATGCTGCATATGGTAAAATGAAGTCATTTGCATAACTAATTTGCAAATCTGAAAAGCACAGCTTATGAACCAAAACAATGGCAATTTATACATAAAATTATTTTTTTATTGACATTGCTAAGTTTGCAGACTGTAGGGACTGTTCTGAGCATGAATTAGGTACTTGAAGGAACTCATCATGTCCTAAAGCGGAACCTTTTTCTGGAGATATACTATATAAACCATTATGAACCTTTAAACACACATTAGAAACATAGACAATGGCAGCAGAAAAAGATCAAAAGTCCATCCTGTCTGCTCTAGTTCCTTATTTTGCCCTGGGACCTACTGATCCTCCAGGGTGCTGCTTTACAATGCTTCTGAAAAAGGTACATTAAATATAATTTTTTTCTGAATTTATTGCAGTGATCTCGTCCATGGTCAGGCATGAAACATTCTGATGGTATGAGATCACAATAAAGCATCATTTAGCAACAATCATTTTCATGACATGTTTATTTTTTATTTTTGGCCATTTAACAATTCATGTTTAATCACGGTTAGTCATTATCTCAACAATGTTTTTTAAGACTGAACATAATCTTTCAACATGCTTAAATGATTATTTATGATTCATTATGATTAAATTATTATGTTTTCAGCTGGGGTGGTAACGCCCTCCAGTTTGTTCCCTGTTACACTGCCATGTTTTGTCACTGAAGCAGCAATGCTGCAGCAGCACTCACTGCCAACACAGCAGGAGAGCATCTTCTAGGACAGTTCCTTATGCCTATTGTTTTGGATCAGGTTTCAGGGTGCAGAACAGAAGCTGGGCCACTATGGTGATAAGCAGTGCCTTTCATTTCTGTGGCACATGACCCATCCAACTGTACCAGTTTCCTAACTGGGATCTGTCCAAGTGTGATGCCCTTCATAGCAGTAAGGGACCAACAACATGATGCTCAGTAGCATATAGAACATTGGCTCTTGAGAGACAATGGGCGACCCCTGCACCAGTTAACTAAACTTATAGCTGCATGATTAGACTTAATAAGAATAACCAGGGACTTTAGACACATCTTTTCAACAAAAAGGACAATAATCAGGTTACTAATAAAGGTCACTGAACCAACAGTAAGGTGCTCATCTCATTTTAACCACCCTCCTGCATACACTGTTCCTATGCAGTTTCCACGTCACTTGCAGGGCTGCAAGAAATCTAAATTTCACAAGTGAAATTTTGGTGGAATTATGACTTTTAACATAAGTGTGAATTTTTTCTAGATTCTACAATATCACCAGAAAGTAAATTGTGGGATTTAAAAAAAGAAACCATACGTAAACTGTGGTGTATTTTATTTTCCCAATGTAAACAACATAATTATTTGCCATGGATGTGAATGGCTTGATAATAGGTTGTTCTTACAGTTTTAGAGTATGCTCTATGTAAACCACATAATTTATTTAAACTGCAATTTTTCTTTCCTGTAGACAGGTTGTAAGTTTGTGGTTGAGGGGATTTTTTTGCAGAATATTATGGATTCCATGCAAGTTGGTATTTCATGACATTCCATAAAAAGCAGGGTAGTTTGCAAAATTTCTGCAGAACTTAAATCTGCAAATTTTGCCTAACAGTAGTCAGTTGATGACTCATCCCTATATCTAAAAAAATCAGTCCAATTATCAGTTTTGGTCATACTGTCTTTACACTTACAGCTTTCATCTCTTATACTCAGGTTGCTCTGGCTCTCACTTATGTAGTGCTATTTACTATCATGATGCATTTTTTCAAAACTGAATATACATTAAATTTGTTCACATCCCAATTTTCTCTTGTGTTTGCTGTGTTTCCCATCTGCTCCTGCTGTTACCGTCATGCTACTGGTATCACTGGCAGTTTAAACAAAACCTGTAGTTTCTTTTTTTTTTAATTAGACTTGTCCATGCTCACTCTTGACTGCAGTTTCTGCCTGCTCCACTTGTGCTATCATCAGATGTGGTTTAATCAATTTAAACAAAAAAGAAAATTCTTGCCCGCATCGCTTCTATGGCCATCAGTTGCAGTTTAATAAAGAAAAAAAATTAAAAAGAAGACAGCTCTCTCTCTCAACCCTGTCCATCCCAGCAAAAAAAACCCAAAAAATAAACACAACAGCAATACAGGGGTGTAGTAGACCATTACTACTTATGCCACTAAAGAACAAAGTTGCTACAGCACATGTACAATGACGTCATTATCAAGTTGGCGTAAGGACTATTTTATCATAAATTCCCACAATCAGATTTATTTATTCTACATAAAAAACAAGATTTTTATGACGCAACAAATAAAATAAATGTAGCCCATTTTATAAGAGCAATAAGACACTCCAGGGGTGTGCATTGAACAATTTTACTGTACTTCCATGGGCTGAAGGCACTCAAGGCTGTGGCCTCATGCCTCACTATGTCCCTGGGCCTGTGGTAAATATGTTCAATGCACACACCATTGTGTCTTATTGCTTGCACATGGAAAACAGGCAACTGGGGATCTAATCCCAGCAGGTAATTTACGTACACTGCACAGAAAGAGAAGTGGTCAGGCCCAGTGATGAGGTGGCATTGCTCCATGCTGCCACCTAGAAGATGTAGGACTGTGAGCAGACTCAAATGTATCGCTCCCTGGCATGTAATGGATCTAAAACTGACTCTTGAGGATGGCTGGGGAGGTAGGAAGCTTCACCTAGCAACTAACATTCCTGAATCCTCTATGGGCTGAAAAGGATACAGTGTAGCAATGGTAGCTGCTACTCACCTGCCTAGCTACATGAGCAGGCTCTGTTGTACTGATCCTAATGACTGGGGTAAGGGGATTATGGAGAAGAAATGAAGGAAATGTTTGGCCTACAGTAAGAGGGAGAATAAGCGACTGGATGGTTTAACGTGGAAGGTATTGTTTGCCAGTGCTGCACTGACAGCACATCTAAGCTCTAGTGCCAAGTTCTGTCAGTCTCTTTCATCTCGCAAGCATCAAATTGATGATAAACAAGGGGAAGCACGTACAGTTGCGTCAACCCTCAGTACTCCACCCTGCAGTGTAGAAATCAGTAGCAATGTCAATTCCTCAGCTTTCATCAGCACTAAGCTCCTCATCCCTGAGTCTATATATTTATTTTAAATGTCACCACTGGAATAGCCCTATGAGTTGTGACACACCTTTCCATATAAGTCCGTGATTGTAACAGAGAACAATACATAGTTACACACATACACAGACACATGCATGGTGCACGGATGCACAAACACACACTTACAACTTAAAGCCATCATATGCATTGTAAAGATGGGAGTGTGCCATGTTAGCTCATAAAACCAGAAAAGAAACAAGCATTTACCAATGCTGAATGTTTGCTTGCTGGTATTAGTGCAGGAGTTAGACAGGTGCAGGATAGGAATGGCAGTGAAGTACTGAACTCACGCAGACCCCACCTCCTCCCTGCAGAGATAGACAGGCATTGGGGTGTGCTTTTGGGTCATCACCTATAATGCTCATGCCATTTCACCTCACCCTATCCTGCAGACATTGACAAGTGTTGAGGCGTGCATTGGGGTGTTCGGCTTTACAGTCACCATTCCATAAGGACATACACTGAAATGGGTGCAGAATAGGAGAATGGGGTGAACTCTGGGGCTGAAGAGTCCAAGGCACAGCTTGATGCCTTTCACTGGCTACAGGGTGGGGTGGGGGTAGAATGGTGTGAGCATTACAGCCGGCAATCAAAAGGCACACCCCTGATGCCTGTCAGTCTGTACAGGGTGGGATGTTATGGTTAGAAACCCTAATGCCCTGGGCGTGCGTTTGTATTTGCACTACAAATTTTCAACATGGCCTTTTTATGACCCTCACCTCCTGAAAGGATTTGGGACCTCTGCTCATGAACTGTGTCACTGATTTTCTTACTCTGTCCCGAAAGTTGATTTCCCACAGCGACCATGCCATTCTGCGCCAGATGTGTGAAAACACAGTTCGGGCAGGATGTGAAAAATGACAGCTGTACCATTCATAGGGAGGTGTGAAAGATGGCAATGTTGAAAAGCTGGAGTGAAAATATTAAAAATTCTCGAACTTAGGAGCGTGCGTGGAAACTGTGCAATGCACGCTCGTAACACAGTAATTTTGAGGAATTATTTCACCAAATTTTCAACATAGGCATTTTATGACCTCTGCTCATGAACAGCATCACTATGATTTTCTTAATCTGTCCCGAATGTTGATTTCCCACAGGAACCGCGCCATTATGCGCCAGATGTGCGAAAACACATTTTGGGCAGGATGTGAAAAATGACAGCTGTATGGTTCATAAGGAGATGTGCAAACATGACAATATTGAAAATCTTTGAGTGCAAAATATTACAAATTCTCGAGATTCTGAGGATGTCGTGGAAACTACACTCTGCAGCTGTCTAATATAGTTATTTTGTGGACTTTTTGTCACCAAATTTTCAACATAGGCATTTTGGGATCTCTGCTCATGAACCATGTCACTGTGATTTTCTTACTCTGTTCCAAAAACTGATTTCTCACAGTGACCGTGATATTGTGCGCCAGATGTGTGAAAACACATTTCGGCCAGGATGTGAAATATGACAGCTATACTGTTCATAAGGAGGTGTACAAAAATGCCAATGTTGAAAATCTGGAGTGAAAATATTACAAATTCTAGAAGCTATGAGTGTGCATGGAAACTACGCAATGCACACTCGTAATGTCATTTTTGGGGATTTTCTTCACCAAATTTGCAACATAGGCTTTCTAGAAGCCCACCTCATGAACGGTGACACTGTCATTTCATTAATCTGTCCCTAAAGGTAATTCCGCACAGTGATCACAAAATCATCTTTCAGGACTCAATAAACAGAAGATAGTGACTGAATTCATGAGGTGGTATCCTAAGAATCCCAGGGTAAAAATTTAGTGCCAAAATTCACAAAAATGGCCGCGATATCCACCTAAGTCGGAAAAAAAACCCATTTATGCCATTATACAGCTTACCGGCATTTTTTCAGTTTGCGGTCGGCTTTGAAGAGTGCAGACAGACATGTTCCCACTCCACCAAAAATCATCACGCCAGACTCCAGTGGTTAGTATGGGGTGAGGAGGTGTGGGTGGTGGGGTGCGCACAAGGCAGATTCGGGTTGGGAGAGGGGGCAACACACAGTGAGGGATGGTTTTCTGTTTTCACAGGTTTAAAAAAAAAAAAACATCGCAAGATGGTTTTTCTATTTACAGTGACAATGGGCATGCTGGGGTGGGCTCCCAGCATGCCACCTGGGTATTTGTTGGATGGACAGGAGCCGATGGGGATTGGCCACCCCGTCGGCACATGTGTTTGGGGGGGGCTCATGAGCAGAGGGGAATTGGGCTCCCCCCTGGACACACAACGAATGAGGGGGGACATTATGCCAACGGGATTAGGTTCCCCCATCTGCAAATGAACTGGGGAAGGGGCATGCCAACAGGGGGGCTGGGCACCCTTGTCAGTTTCACGGGGACTGTGAGAGGCAGATAGCAACAGCTGCCACCATGTTAATTGAAATGTGACATCAGACAAGGCAAGCTGCTATTTTCTGCTGCAATCAGGTACTGCACCAGCATCAGACAGTTCAGGAAAAACAGTTGATTATGCAATGATGATGCGCACCCTGATTGCAGCAGCAAATTTCTTTCAGATTGGTGGCATGCTTCAAAACTGCTGTCATTGACAGCATGCTCCTCCATTGGCACCACAGAGACCAGCCCTTAAAAGAACTGCTGGCATTGGCCACAACACTGCCGCATCTCCACAACTCACTACTCCAGCAAGCTGCCACAAAATGTTGCTTCTTGCGCATGCACGTAAGCAAACATAAAACAAGCATTTGTCAATGCCGAATGTTGATTGCGTTGGTCCGTTGCATTTGCTTACTGGCCCTCTGTCACTCGCTCATTCGGTTTCTCCCGGTGCTGCAGGGCTGCTGTTTTGTATTGAGCTCCTGCCTGCATTGGCACCCCTTTTCTGTCCACAAAGAAATCCGCAGCTGGCCCGACAGAGCTCCGTTGATGTGGGTCAATCCCCCTGTCTGAGTTGCTCATTCTGTTTCTCCTGGTGCTGCAGGCTGGCCTTCTGTACTGGGCTCCTGACTGTTGGTGACTTTTTCTGCCCACAGAGAAATCTGCAGTAGTCCCGACACAGGTCCGTTGAGGTTGCTCATTCTCCCTCTGTCACTCACTCATTCCGTGTCTGCCAGTGCTGCAGGCTGGCCTTTTGTACTGGGCTCTTGCCTGCATTGCCACCTTTTTCTGCCCACAAAGAAATCAGCAGCAATCACGATAGAGCTCCGCTTAGCTCACTCACTCCCCCTCTCTCACTCACTCATTCCATTTCTGCCAGTGCTGCAGGTTGGCCTTTTATACTGGGCCCATGCATGCATTGTTGCCCTTTTTTGCCCACAAAGAAATTTGCTGCAGTCCCAACAGAGCTCCGATGAGTTCACTCACTCACTCTCCCTCACTCGCTTGTTATGTGTCTCCTGCTGCTGCAGGCTGCCCTTTTGTATTTGGCTTCTGCCTCCATTGGCACCTTTTTTTGCCCACAAAGAAATCCACAACAGTCCTGACAGAGCTCTGTTGAGGTAGCTCACTCCACCTGTCTCAATCGCTCATTCCGTTTCTCCTGGCACTGCAGGCTGCCATTTTGTAGATGGCTCCAGCCTCTGTTGGTGCCGGTTTCGGCCCACAAAGAAATCTGCAGCAGTTCTGACAGAGCTCCGTTGAGCTTGCTCACTTCCCCTCTCTCATGCACTCATTCTGTTTCTGCAGGTGCTGTGGGCTGCCCTTTTGTACTGGGCTTCTGCCTGCCTTGCCGTCGTCTTCTGCCCACAAAGAAATCTGCAGCAGTCACAATAGAGCTCCATTTAGCTTGCTCACTCACTCCCCCTCTCTCACTTGTTCTTTCTGTTTCTCCCGCTGCTGCAGGCTGCCCTTTTGTACTGGGCCTATGCATGTATTGCTTCCTTTTTCTGCCCACAAAGAAATCCGCAGCAGTCCCAACAGAGCTCCGGTGTGCTCATTCACTCCCCCTCCCTCACTTGCTCATTGTGTCTTCCACTGCTGCAGGCTGCCCTTTAGTACTGGGTTTCTGCCTGTGTTGGCAGCTTTTTCTGCCCACAAAGAGATCTGCAGCAGTCCTGACACAGCTCCATTGAGGTCACTCACTCCCCCTCTGTCACTCACTCATTCCATTTCCGCAGGCGTTGAAGGCTGGCCTTTTGTTCTGGGCTCCTGCCTGCGTTGCCGTCTTTTCCTGCCCACAAACAAATCTGCAGCAGTCACGATAGAGCTCCTATGAGGTCGCTCACTCCCCCTGTCTCACTCACTCATTCTGTTTCTCCTGGTGCTGCAGGCTGCCCTTTTGTACTGGGCTCCTACCTCTGTTGGTGCCTTTTTCCGGCCACAAAGCAATCTGCAGCTGTCCTGATAGAGCTCCGTTGAGCTCGTTCATTCACCGCTCTCACTTGCTCATTCTGTTTATGCCACCGCTCCAGGCTGCCCTTTTGTACTGGGCTCCTGCCTGCATTGCCAACTTCTTCTGCCCACAAAGAAATGTGCAGCAGTCACGATAGAGCTCCGTTGAGCTCGCTCACTCCCCCTCTCTCACTCACTCATTCTGTTTCTCCCACTGCTGCAGGCTGCTCTTTTGTACTGGGCCTCGGTATGCATTGCTGCTTTTTTCTGCCCACAAAGAAATCTACAGCAGTCCCAACCCAGCTCCATTCAGCTTGTTCACTCCTCCCCCTCTCTCACGCGCTCATTCTGTTTGTGCTGGCGCTGCAGGCTGGCCTTTTGTACTGGGCTCCTGTCTGCATTGCCGCTTTTTCCTGCCCACAAACAAATCCGCAGTAGTCATGATAGAGCTCTGTTGAGCTTGCTCACAAAATTTTCAACATAGGCATTTTAGGACCTGTGCTCATGAAGAGTGTTAGTGTGATTTTCTTAATGTGTCCCGAACACTGATTTCCCACAGCAACCACGCTATTGTGCACCGGAAGAGCAAAAACACATTTTGGCCCGGATGTAAAAAATGACAGCTGAACTGTTCATAAGGAGGTGTGGAAAAATGGCAATGTTGAAAATCTGGAGTCAATATATTGCAAAGTTGCTAAGGTTCGTGTGTGCATGGAAACTGCACAACGCACGCTCGTAGCACACTCAATTTATGGACTTTCGTAGCCAAATTTTCAACATAGTCATTTTAGGATCTCTGCTAATGAACAGTGTCACTGTCATTTTCATAATGTGTCCTGAACATGGATTTCCCACAGTGACCGTGCTATTCTGCACTGGAAGTGTGAAAACACATTTCGGCCATTATCTGAAAAATGACAGCTGTACTGTTCATAAAGGAGGTGAAGAACAATGCAATGCTGAAAATCTGGAGTGAAAATATTATAAATTCATGAACTTACAAGCATGTGTGCAAACTGTGTAATGCATGCTCGTAACATAGTCATTTTAAGGAGTATCGGCACCAAATCTTCAACATAGGCATTTTAGGACCTCTGCTCATGACCGGTGTCACTGTCATTTTTATAATCTGTCCTAAACACTGATTTTCCACAGTGACTGTGCTATTCTGTGCTGGAAGTGCAAAAAACACATTTCGGCCAGGATGTGAAAAATCACAGCTGTATTGTTCACAAGAAGATATGATAGAGGGATGGAGAAGGTAAGCAAAAAAGGGAGGAAGGAAAGGCACTCTCTCTCTCTCCCCCACTCCCTCTCTCTCTCTCTCCCCCCCCCCTTCTCTTTCTCTCTCTCCTCCCACCAGGAAAGACATACTGAGCTGGTAACAGCTAATTTCCAGGTGTGTCCTGAGGGAAAGGGAGGACAGTGAGGAACACGAAGGACAGTAACACAATAGTTACAGTAATACAATAATAGGTGATTAAGCATCATAAATAACAGCTGTACAAAGACAAGGGTTGTGAGAAGTAACATACATAACTATAAAATAAAGTGCTGGAAGTCAGCAACATTTGTACAGTTACACCACAATAAAGTTCTGGAAGATAACAACATTTGCAATGTGCAGAGGCAACAGTGAGTTGGGAGAGTAAAGGCTGTAGTTGGGGAAGGTAAAAGAGGGGACTACACACTAGTGTAGGTGTGGGGCAGATGGGGAGCAGAGGAAGGAGGGTGGTGGGCAGCAGCATAGGGACCAGTATCATGTAGCAACTACAGCAGTGAGTAATGAAGTCATGGAGGAGGAAGGAGAGTGAGTGGAGGGAAGAGACAGAGAGCATGGCAAGGGAGGGAGGGAGAAAGACCTATAGTTTGGGGCAAATGGAAGGCAAAGGCAGCTTGACCAACACTGGATTTCCTAGAAGGAAGTGTGAGAGAATGATAGTCAGAGCTGTGAAGTGAGTAAAAAGTAACTGGGGGAAAAGAGAGGAGTGTAACAAGGTAGAATGGAGGGAGACAAGCCTGTATTTAGAGATGAAGAAACCATAATGTGCAAGGCATCTGGCCACAAGGAAGGGGAAGGTGAGGAGAAGTGCAGGGAGCAGTGCTAGACATTGGGAGACAATCTAGAGAAAAGCGGAAAAAGGAATGAAAGAAGGGATTCAGTCTGGCCAGGGTGGACTTGGGAACAACACTGTATACTATGTCACTACAGTTGAAGATGGGGAGTATCATCTTTGAGATGATGTCTCAACATGTAGGAAACAGGATACACCCTTTGTTTATCTAAAGTACACGTTTAGGTTGCAACATCTTGTGGATGGCATCCACATGCTCTGAGAAATGGAGGTGCCACTCCAGCCAGACCTAGAAATACTTGAATGAAGGGACATCCTTAGTTGCTGCCCCATCAAGAGTATAAAAGGAGGGGAAAGGTGTGAGTCTTGTAGGCCTCTGCTTTATGTCAAAGGACATAAAGACAATGTTCTTGGCACTGAGGCACAGCTGATTTTCTTGGAACTAGTGCTGTGTGTTAGTACAGTCCTGTTGGAACCTGACCATGAGGCCAGAAGCAGAGGAGTTGGAAGCAAAGAATAACATGTCATCTTTGTACATATGAATAGACACAGCAGCAGGCAGATGGGAGATCATTTACAAAGACGGAGATTATATGGAGGTGTATCATGGGAAACAGAAGGAATCAGAGAAAGCAGTACAGAGCACAAAAGTGCAAACTGAAGAGAGAGAATAGCCCAGGAGGTAATGAATGGGGACAAGACAATTGTTAGATATGTAAGTGAAAGGAGGAAGACCAGTGGGGAGATTATAAGGTTAAAAGGGAAGGGAGGGGGGGACTGTGCAGAGGGGAACCAGGAAAAGACAGACATCCTGAACAAATACTTTTGTTCAGTGTTCTCAGAGGAAGGAGAAGGGGAAGGGCCACAAAAAAGTAACAAAAGCTTTGGAGGGAGGGAAGTGGACACTAGCCCTGTTTTGGAGATGGAAGTCCTGAAAGGACTTGTTAATTTGAATGTGGACAAAGCAATGGGGCCAGTTGGGATACATCCAATGGTAATGAGAGGAGTTCAGAGAAATGCTGGCTGCACCTCTAACAATTCTGTTTAACAGCTCCCTGGAAACAGGAGAGGTTCCGGAGGACTAGAGGAGGGAAGATAGTCCCACTACACAAAAGCAGTAGCAGGGAGGAGGCTGGCAATTATAGGTCAGTCAGCCGGACATCAGTGGGGGGAAAGTTAATGGAATCACTGCTGAAGAAAAGGATTGTGGAATATCTTGAATCCAGAGGTTACAAGATCCAAGGCATGGTTTCACAAGGGGGAGGTCTAGTCAAATTAATCTGATATATTTCTTTGACTGGGTTTCTAAGGAACTAGATCAGGGTGGAGCAATGAATGTTACCTACCTAGATTTCAGTAATATGTCTGACACTGTTCCACATAGGAGACTAGTAAGCAAGCTGGGTAGCTTAAGAGATGGTTCAAAGGTGGCAAACTAGATAAGAAGTTGATTAGGGGATAGGTGACAGAGGGTGTTGGTAAATGGAGTTCACTCCAAGGAAGGGAAGGTGACCAGTGGGGTGCCTCAGGGATCAGTGCTAGGACAGATCCTCTTTAATGTCTTTATAAGTCAGATTGCAGAGGAGCTGGAAGGGAAGGTCTGCTTCTTTGCAGATGATGCCAAAATCTGCAAATGGGTAGACATTCTGGGGAGGGGGATGAAAAGGATGAGCAGAGACCAGAGAAAACTAGAGGAGTGGTCAAGGATATGGTAGCTGCCTAATACACTTAAGGCACAGAAACCCAGGGGTAAAGTGCTAAATTGGTGGAGTGATATCAACTACCACCAAGAATGAAAGAGACCTGGGGTAATCATATTGGATGACCTAAAGGTGGCCAGGCAGTGTGACAAGGCATTAGGGAGGGCGAGTGGGATGCTGGGGTGCATAGGGAGGAGTATCATCAACAGAAAGGGGAGGTGGTGTTGCCTCTGTATAGATCATTGATAAGTTCTCACCTGGAGTACTGTGTCCAGTTCTGGAAACCATATCTCAGGAAGGACGCAGAGTAGAGGTGGTCCAGAGGAGGGCAACTAAAATGATGCAGGGTCTGTATCAAAAGTCCTATGAGGAGAGCATAAAGGACCTCAATATGTACACCTTGGAACACTAGAGGGAGAGGGGAGATATGACAGAGATCTTTAATTATCTCACAGGGGTAAATAAATTACAGGAGGGAAATATTTTTTAGAAGAAAAGGTACTCAACAACAAGGGGACATGGTATGAAGCTGGGGGATAGATTAAGGAGAGATGTGAGGAAGTACTTTTTCAGAGAAAGATTGGTGGATTCCTGGAACAGCCTTCCAGTGGAAGTGGTGGGGGCAAAAACAGTGATGGGGCTCAAGAAATCATGGGATAAGCACAAAGGAATCATAGTGGAAAGGAAGGGTCAAGGGAGAAAGAGCTGTAGATCAGGCACTGTTTGATGTAATAGTGTAGGGAGAAATGGGCAGAGTAGATGGGCCAAGCACTCCTTCTGTGCCATCAAATTCTATGTTTCTCTGTTTGTATTGGGCCAAGAACAGACCCTTGAGATGGGGGGGGGGGTATGGCTTCACCAATACAGATTGCTTGAGACCTCCCTCAAGGTAGGCATGAAAACAACCAACTGAGGAGTCAGAGATCCCTACAGCCTTGAGCTTGTCCAGAGAAAAGGGGGTGGGCACCAGTGCCAAAGGCTTTGGCCCAATCAAAAAAGTAGCAAAGATGACAAGCCCCGATCCATGCCAGATAGAATGGAATTAGAAAGTCAAAGTAGGGAGGTGGTAGGGAAGTGGGACTTCCAGAACCCAGACTAGAAAGGGCTCAAGAAGGATGAATCAAGGAAGGGGGAGCTGAGACAGGACAAGGCATTCTTGGATCTTAGTCAGCATGGGGAGCAGGAAGACAGGGCAGTATTTGCCAAGAGAGGTGCGGTCACCCCCTTTGGGTAGGGGGATAACTTTGGTCTGTTTACAAGTATCAGGGATGCTGGCTAATGAGAAGGAGAGGTAGAC
Organism: Neoceratodus forsteri; assembly: GCA_016271365.2. NCBI lineage: Eukaryota > Metazoa > Chordata > Ceratodontiformes > Ceratodontidae > Neoceratodus > Neoceratodus forsteri. The sequence goes on along the minus strand of CM057449.1, from coordinate 226,162,002 downwards.
GTAAGAGGTAATGGGTAAAGCAACATCGGGGCACAGAGATGGAGGAGTTTGGAGACAAGACCATCAGCGTTCATACACTTGTGGCAGTTAAGAGCCAAGAGGGCCTTACTGGAAGCAGTAGGAGTGGTAGGAGAGAAGGTTAGGAGCAGCATAGTGGGAAAGTAATGAAGCAGTACTCACCCTACAGTTAGTACTTTGTAAAATGGAATGGGGTGATAGGTTTCACCCAAAAGGAGTGGAGTCAGAATAAAGGGGATATAACCTAAAAATAAAAGGGGAAGGTGTTTTTTCAGTGCAAACACAGGCTGCAACTGAGAGGTTACTCAGAAAAGTGCATAATGAAGCTTTTGATACAGTACAAAAACTAGATAGAGCTAAGATTTTGACTTCCAAGAGAAGTAAGGGTAGCAGTCACAATGTGGGATTCCAGAGTGTGGATAGCAAGGACCTAGTCATGTTCGTGACAGAATTTAATCCTTTGGCTGTAAAAGTCAGAGATTTGTCCATAAGTTTTGGCCAATGTTATTCTCAGACCCATTATTAAAAAAATCTAATAACACAGAAGCCAAGGGGCGCATTCTCAAAACGGAAAAGTATTGGGGACAGAATAACCAAGAGCCATTTTATCTCTTCAAAGATTACACAGTCTGGGTGTGGGTGGTTAAGTACTAAACCTAAGGGCCTATTTAAATGTGCCAGGAGCAACATGTGCCAATGCACATGGATTGGTAGAATAATCACTAAATATGGCAAAATTTATGAATTAAATGAATTCTTCACTTGTACCACCCCTTTAGTTGCATATATCTGCTGGTGCCCTTATGATGACTACTATGTGGGGACAGCAAGGCCTGCAAAACAGTAGATACAAGAGCACATAAGGGTCATTATTAATGTCAATGGGCCCTATGCATGAAACTAAAAGGTTGCCTACACGCCATACAACTGAGGTGCGTAGGCAACCTTGCATGTGAATGTCGCATGGCGGGGGTCCCATGGACCCCTGGCAGCATTCAACAAGGGCACAGAAGACACCTGCACACCTGCCATCTTAGCCCCTTAGGGAGCACCGCACTGTGGGCATGTCAGAGGCATGCCTGCACTACACGGCATTCACTATGCTGCATAGTGCCAGGCTGAGGGGGCACTGGGTATGCCAGTCTGGACCAGGCATATCCTGGTGTGCATTGCCATTGGCACTGTCCACCGGGTGTGGTGGTAATGGGGTAGAGGACTGTGTGCCACCCCAGCCCACTAGGAAGCAGTGGAGGGCTGGGGCGGCAGCTGGGCCATGGACTGCAGTTTTGTGTCTCTCCATGCTGCTTTACATGGCACACCCTTCTCCCTGATCCCTAAGCATGGGTGCAGGGGTTCCACTGTGGGACTCGGTATGGGCATCTGACTGGATGGCCGCCTGAGTCCGAGCTCCACCCCCGACCATCCACATGACCATGTGCATCATGGGGTCATGACCATGGGCATGCACCATGTGGGTGCATGTCTTTGTGCATGCCATACTCCTTTGCCTGTCCAGGACTATATATGCATGTGGGTGGGTTACGCGCCTCAGGCAAGCATAAAGTGCTCCTTCATGCATAGGGGCCAACATGAATAATGCAATGGGAGCACACTTTGCACTGGTACATAACAGTAAACTGGTCTGTGTAAAATTTATAGTGTTAGAACATGTACCAAGAAACCCTAGAGGAGGTGATAGGGTCAGAATACTGTCGCAAAAGGAAACTAAATGGATCCTTTTGTTGGGTATGGTGGTACCAATGGGTCTAAATAAAGAAGGAGACTTTTCTCCATACTTGTAATACTTATTACTTGTTCTTATCTTTTCTCCACAGCCACTATCAAGCCCCGAACATGAGATCAACCTTGGACCCCATTTCTGAATAACTGTAAAGCTAGAGCTGCAGCTTTGCATACCCACCAATCACAGATTACATTCAAACACATTGCTGGACTGGGGCTGGGTAATTTCATGATTTAGATTTATACCATTTTTTTGAAAGTAAATATATTTTGTAAATTTCCATAATAACCAGCATTAAGCAAACAACTAGACAGCAAAATATTAACACCCCCACAAACTTACATAACAAACCAACCCCCCACCCAACCCACCCACTGCTCCCCCAACCCAGTGGCAATGACAAAAGATTATGTACAGTAGCAGGCAAAGTGAGATAAAGTCAAGGTTTCTGAAGAGATTACATCGACTAAATATGACCTGTAAATGGTACTACAATAATGGTATCGGGGACCCTTCAAAATACCAATGCAGTATACAGTATAAGGCACGCAGTGTGCTCCAATACTTATTATAAGTAATTAACCAGTTATTAATGCTAGCAATTCATTTTTCAATTGTAGGTTATCAAGAAACTCCTCTAACCATTCATTATAGGAAAATAACGTTTGATCCAACCAGTGACTCAAAACTAATCTCTTTACTGACATCAAGATCATAGCCATAACAAATTTCCTCTCTCTTACTGAAATTTGGCTATAGTCCCTACCAAACAAATTCCAGTGTGAAATGTCCCTCAATTTAAACCAAAGGGTCTACCTTGGATCTAATTGATTCCCACAGTGCAGCTGCATTGGGCACTCCCAAAAAATATGATAGCGTGCCTTCTGATAAACCACAATTTGTGCACACTGACAAGCAAACCTTCCCATTTTAAAGAGTTTTGAAGAGTAAAATAGAGATTATTTAAAACATAATATTGGGTAAGAAGAAGCCCATCATGAAGTATGTACACATACACATCAGACCAAATTATAAGCCAGTTAAACACAGCGTAAGAGAAGGCAGTACCCCAGTAAGGAGAATCACCTGTTAAATCTAAGTAGACCTTGGAAAATAAAAGTGAATATAAGTGTGGTTGCTGGGCTGTGGTAATAGCAGACAGTAAAAAAACTTTAGTTAGTAGTACCCAATTTTGAGCCAAAGTGCTTCAGTATACAGTGTTGGAGTTGGTATTCCACAAAAATAGCTCTAGCATCCAATTTCAAGATGTGAAGTATAGGTTGGCAAGACCTCAGTTTCCCATTAGGGAACAGGCTGCACACCCCAACCCCTTTTAGTTGAGGTATCCACATCTAATACTTTGTCCCCAATTTTTAGATTAGTGTCCCAGGGTGTGAGAAATAATCAGACGAGGCAATGTGTCAGGATATAAAACACACAGATATGTGACATTATTTACAAATAGGAAAAAAATGGATATGTGATATTATTTACAAATAGGAACAAAATTATTGAACATCAAAAGAAATTGCAGTCAAAATGACCACTTGACATCAGTGGTTTCTTGGAACACTGTCTCAGATCAATAACAACTCTGATCTTTTACCTTCCGTATCACTCTTGTCTACCTGCACTGTAGACCTTCTCACTCCGCATCCAAGGCTCATTTGATAAGGCTCCCTTTAGCAGGGGTTTATATAGGATAGGCAAGGGTCACCTGACCTGATCATTAACTTATACAGACAATTTTCTACTAACTAACAACATCAAACAGGTGGGAGGACCAAAGCACAGTACTATTATAATAAACAACTTTGTATAAATGCACACTGACAGTTTTAGACCCCTCTTGGAAGCTTTGAACACCATTTTCCATATTAAATTGGTCCCTAATGAGCTCTAAGCTCCTCCCATTTATATCTGATTGATAGCATGGTCCTATAAAACTAGACCAGAGATGGAGCTGATCTCCCTATATAACACAGTTTTCTGGCATCACAGATGGACAGAGGTCTGCCTAGGGGAATTGGTAGGACATGGAAAAATGGATTGTCCCAGAGAGAGAGAGAGTAAAGAAAAATATTTTCTTTAACAGCAGTTTCAGTTTTACAGGAGACCTTCTGTCTTACCAGTACCAAGGACTATGTACCGGTACTCCTTTATGAATTAGCTACAGATATTTATATTGGGGCTGCTTATTTACTCAAATGCTCTCTTCTTAACTTCTAGTGCATTTATTCCTACTGTCAGCTATAGAAGAAGCTAGGAAAAAAGTGTTTCAAGTAGTACAAGAAGCAGCCGGCTGAAATGGTCAAAATGCTTCCTCAGCCACTGACTTCTCTAACCTGCTGTACAAGCATTTCTACTTTTAAGTTTCCAGGAGCTTATTAACTACAGACATTATCTTAGGTAGTAGTTCTTTTGTACACTTAACAGTGACACAGTATTTCTCTTGCTGCCCTGTATTTTATTCTGAGGGTTACTACCCTTAAACTGCATACTGTTTCATAACCATTCCTGCATACGGATATTCCTGTATCTTTACATTTCTAGGGCTCTTTAGGTTGCAGCAGAGCAGCAGTGTGAAAGAAAAAGACATACACTCACTGGTCTGCTGTGGGACTGAAAAACCCTCTGGTCGGCCCCTGTATATTTCATTAAGATTTTTAAGAATACCACTGTGCCTTGCACCATAGTGCTTGTATTATTTTGCCAGCTGCCAGGAAACATGAATAAATTTTAACAAAGTCGGGGGGGGGATCTGTTACATACTGGGTGGCGACTGAAAGTAAAGAAATGCCACCCAGTTTAACCATGAATCCTGCTTCAATGCAGGATGTATTTAAAAATCAAACACTATACAACAGAGTGGTAGCTAAATTAAATAACTATATTCATACATGCCACTCTGTTTCACTCCTATAATTATTGGTTTTACTTAAAAGCCCTACAATACCTTTTTGGCAGCTCAGCAGCTTGTTTTTAAACCCCTCACATATTTATTTATTATGCTGCATTTTACTACATAGTTGCTATTGGCACTGCAGCACTTTAATTACACAATAATCACTGTGCATCATTTCATAAAAAATAACAACCCATATTCAAATGCACTGTTGCACTTTACTTCATTCTTCAAAGTATATTTAAAGGCATAGATGCACTTTATTGAAACCCAGGCATGAAATGCCATATATGCACCTTAATTGTTTTCGTTGCCAGCTGGCATGCTGGACCTAAACATGATGCTAGCGGGGAATGGTGGTGGTGAGGGACAGATGTAGGGTGTAGAAAAGATAAGGCAGTAGGAAAGAGACATGTAGAGTGAGAAAAAAGACTGATGTAGATGGCCAACCTATACCAGGGCTAGAAAGAGGTAAAGAATAGGGCAAAAAGATACAGTTGGGCAACAGATTTAAAGTGAGAAGAAGATAGTGAAGTCATCCCTCCACCTGAGTCTAGGAACTAGCTGAATGCAGAACTGCCACAATTGGGATTGTTTAGAATGGGTTGAGCCATGCCATAGAGGGGTTTACATTGCATAACAGAACACATTTGCAAGTAGACATGAAATGAAGTTCCAATAGCTAAACCTCTGAGAGGAGGGGGAAAAGCTTTCAAAGGTGAAAACAAAAGTGCAAGTGGTGCTAAACTTGCTCCTCTAATCAATTCACTTTCTATTCAGAGCCAGATGGGAGAACAATCCTCAGTGCCATCCAGTTCAGGAGAATCCATCCACTGTAGATACTTGCTAGTGTGACTAGCAAAATAATAAAGCAAAAGTTTTACAAGATCTATGCCATTTTAACTCCCCCAGTAGCTGATCCTTGGTTCAATCTTTATTTCTCTTGTATTTCTTTTCTTTTATTTGTTCATCCTGATTCTACTTGTTTCCTCTTCACAGGCCTCTCCTCTGTTCCACCTTTACTTTTTGAATTTACAAACAATACCTCCTCCCCCCAAACTTCCTACCTACACTACTTCCTGATAATTTACATGATTTACAGTTAACCTATCTTTATGTGCAGTACTGGCCTCCTATGTCCTTTTCTTCTCTACTTTCATTTTTCCTAACCCCCCCATTTTGATTTCAAAGAAACAAAAACTCTTAGACACTATTTAACTACAAAGGAAGAAATACAATTACAGTGCAAGCCTGTTATAATGGACGCATCTGTGCACACAGTTTTTGTCCATTATATCCAGTGTCCATTATATCCAGAGTAAGTGGACCCAATGTGTTAGGTGTGCCTGTGTGTGTGAGCAGGGGCTCAGAGTGATTAGAACTCTATTATAAAGACTTCATAGGTTGATCAAAATCTTGTCTAGCATATATGTTTCTGTACTTTGTGTGTTTAGAGTTATTTAACTGTCAGGGAACATGATTTTTTTTTATGAAGTTTATTGCTGAAAGTAAGAAGAAGACAGTAACTCTAGTGGCTGGATGTCGGGGTTCTAGGACAAAGGCAATTGTACTGTAAGGGTTTTATTAAAAAAATAAAATCACTTCCTTTCTAGGGTAATCGTCTAATGAAAGTTTATATAGCTTGTGGAGAATTACTTTGTAAGAAATTTAGTCTCTGTAGCTCCTTCATCTAAATTCTACATTTGCCAAAACTCCAACAGCTCTGCACATCCCCCCCCCCAACAAATGTACTACAAATACCTATAAAAGCTTCAAAGTGTCTGTTATAAGCAAAGTTTCTGTCCATTATAACCAGAGGAAAATGTATTGGATTTGATATATTTGGTTTGGGAAATCAATTTTTGTCCACTATAACAGACTGTCTATTATAACAGTGTCCGTTGTAAGTGGAGTGCACAGAACTATAATACTTTGTAATGTGCCTTGGACTATAGGAATGTTATTTCTTTGATGAAATTGTTTAAAAATTTGTATGCTTTAAATGGTGTTTTTCTCACTTGTTTTTTCTTTTATTTGCACTAATGGGTATGTATCAGTTTAAGAAAATTATTTAAATTTGAAAGAAGTCTGTTATTCTTCATACCTGCCCCCTGAGTAAGACCCTGTGTTGGGCTGAAGTAGAAGGGTTGTAGGGTGTTGGCTGGGCACTTCATGCCACAATAAATACTTGCACTAGCAATTGTAAGTCAAGTCTACCTGTATGTTCCATGAGCGCTGAGTTTTTGTTTTGCGAAGGTGGGTTACACCCAGCTATGGAGGAGGCCAGAAATTAAAGTTAAGAAGTAGGAGTTGAGATAGGCTCCACCCTGATAGGGAGGAAGCTAGTAAAATACAAAATGAAGGTCAATTAGGCTTCACCCAGTAAGGGAGGATGCCAACGTTTAAAATGTAAAGATGTGATGGAATAATTGGTTTCACCCTGGCAGGGAGGAAGGTAGTATAAAAACAGTATGAGTGACTATGGGCTTGACCTAGAAAGGAAGGAGATCAGACATTGAAAGTCAGAAAAGGTATTAAATAATTGGCTTCACCCTGGTAGGGAGGAGGCTACAAATGAAATCAAAATGGGAGAAATAAGGGCTTCAACCAGTTAAGAGGGCTGCAATGACAGACCTAGAACTGATGATTAAATGTAGAAATAACCCACAGCAAAAAATCTGGACAAATTAGGCAGTACCAGTAAATGCAGGTAGCCAGTGGGTAGTACAGCCAAATTAAACAACTACAAAGCAACATATGAGCTGGTTCTAGAAGTGTCACAGCAGCGGATTGTATAAAGTTGAAAAAGCAGAGGAATCAACACAAACATGCGAGTAATAGCAGTTGTAGCAACCCAGTCAAGTAGAAGCAGTAATATCAGTATGAGCCTAGAGACTTTGGTTATTATAATAACATGAATAACCAGCAAAGTAGTTACTGAGGGCTGGAGCAGGCACACACTGAACAGTCAAAGTTACTCGCCAACAGCTGCCTTCTCTGCTGACCTTCTCCCACATGATGACCTTGTGCTCAAGCTCTTAAGTTATGGACTGCAGCAGAGGACTGCTAAGAAGTGGATAAGAAATACAACAAGGCTCCACCTACTATTTGAGCTGATACCTGATTGGAAGAAAAGGGGAAGAAACTGGAAGCATGCATGGAATAATGAGAAATAAATGCTCAGTTTTTGAAGCTGTGTGTAATTTCCCAAAACAAATGTTCACACACACACACCACACATAAGAAGGGTGAATCTGCTCAACCTCACAGAGATCCGACGCTCAACCAGACCCCTGTCAGCCAGATCAGCTGAATTCAGAATTGCAGCTGGAGTACACAGGTTAAAGATTGCTTCTCCAAGGCCACACCCCCTTTTGGTTTGATCACTCCCAGTCGGAGCAGGGGACCCAAGCCACAGCGGCAGGAACAAATTAAGCAATAATGCATGACAGGGTGTGTGTGTTGTGCTGGGATAATGTCACGACTCGGGTGGTTAGGCATTAGCCTGCTGACCAAGTGGATTCAACACCTGATAAGTTACATTATTCCCCATGACACACACCTGGAGTGCATTATTGCTGTTATAAAATGGCTTGATTGTAAAGAAAAAAAAGCAAAAATAAAAGATTCTTTTAAAAGAACATTTTCTTTTAATGTTTAGATGGGTAACTATACTTATAAAAAAAGGCCTGTTTAACAGTGTTAGTCAGTAGCTGGTGTTGCTGAATAGTACTGTACTGCTCTGTATCTCCCCCTGAACAAACATTCTGCTTAGACATGAGACTGCTCATTTATGTAGAAGGAACAATGATTCTAACTTTTTTTTTTGTGAGGTGCTAAAAGAGTATTGTTTTTTACCCCAATAGCAAGTGCCAGCTTTTGCCCTTCCACTACTGGAATCAGTATGGCAGTTTTGTATTTAAAGAACTACAGTAAATGTTTGGCTTGGAGCTGATGGAACTGTAGTCACTGTAATTGGGACTGTAGAAGGTACGTTAAAGCCACATGCACTGTTTGAAGTAGAGCACACTCTTTGCTTCTGCTGCCAGACAGTTGGGAGTGAGAAAATGTGCAGCAAATCACTTGAGCACTCAGTTTATTTAAAACAGGAGGGACGAAAAAAAAGAAATGTGATGGGGTGGATTTTTGCACAGTCCTTTTTGTTCACTGTGCCACACTGGGAGGGAGGGATTTAGATTAAAAACTGATATCTTGTACTTTGGAGTGGTAAGGCAAGACTTAATGGCAGAAATGGGAGATGTGTTTTTTTTGTTTTGTTTAGTTACACACAGTCATGTGTGTCTGACCTTAAAACAGTGATGTGCTTGGATAACATCACTGTACAAGGTAGCCACTGACCAGTCAAATGGAAAGATTTTTTCTTGTCATTTTGTAATGGGAAATAAAATGCTCAGACAGTTTTTGAAGCTGTTTATAAAGCCCAAATAAATGGAAACAAACATTTACTCACATCACAAATGAGAGGAGCTGAGCTGCTCAACCTCAGAGTGGTCTATCTGTCCCCATTAGACCCCAGCCAGAACAGCTGAATGAATTTTAAAGTAAAAATAACTGAAGCATTTAACATTCATTTCTCAAAATCAGGCTCTTCATTTGAACTCACATACTCTGATACAACTTCATCTACTTTTACTGAGCTCCAAATGATTAGATTATTGGTTTTCCTCTATTTTCATTTAAAATTATTATTAACGTGATATTTTTAGGGCTCTGATTAGTCTTGACTGCAAAAGAAGGGCCTGGATGTGGTTCCTTGAACACATTCTTTTTGTTTGTTAAATTGACGCTCTTGTTATTTCAAAACATTTAGATCTAACTTTTCTAGAAGTGAAGATATATGCCTAGCAATTGAAAAACAGCTTTGGTTGCTCCTGTTTTTAAAGGCAGCACTCCCACTAATCCCAGCTGCTACAGAACAATTTCCGTCGCACCAGTTTGTTGAAAAAAACTTTTGAAGCACATATTTATTCTCAGCTGTTACAGTATTTATATCTAGGGAATGTGGGATGGCCTGACTGAAGCTAGCGGGCTGCATTTTCAAACACTCCCATCCGTTCAATGTATGTGGGTGCCAAATCTGCCCAGATAGATTTCTGCACTTGCATCCAAAATGAATGGGATTCCCACAGCTCTGGTAAAAATTGCCATAAAGTATGAGAATTGTCACAAATATATCCAGATGTCTGTGAATAGGATGCAGACTGCTGGATGCAGCTGCATGGACACTTGCCCAAAATCTGGATGCAAGTGCTGTGTCCAGACATATGAAAATCTTACCAGTCATATTTATCTTTATGAGATGCCAACCAATGACATTATGATAACTGTGATATAGCTTAATTTCATTGGCTTTGAAGAATGATAAGTATCTTAATTCAGGCCTTTTCATATTCAGTTTATACAAACATTTGATTTAAGATCTGTTTGTTTTCCTAACTTTTTAAAAAGTCCTTTTTAAGCATTTTTTTTTAATTCTTTATCCAGCAACCAGCATATGCTCTGTGAACATTGTAAACATATTATGTGGATATAGCACTCATCATTCTTGGTAGGTTTGTCAGGTTGTCTTTGGTTTCAATTTCCTCTGTGTGAGTTACATGTGTTCTGCGTATATTATGCATGACCAATCCATTCCTGCCCCTGCCTGCCCACCCGCTGGATGCTTACATGGTTATTGTTGTAATACTCGTATCCGTCTATGTTTTTTTAATGTGAGCATTCTGTTTTCGGTGAGACACAATACTGCATTTATGACCAACTGGAAACGCAATGCGGTTTAGGTGCTCTGACGTCCCGACGTGGAGAGCACTCTGTACGCTTCACACTGACTACTGCCAGGTTTAGTGTGACACGCAAAGGCATTGCATCATGGTGTAAGTGCATGCTCCTTTGGCTCCAATTGGTTGAATTTGGAAAAGAAATGAAAATAAGTAAAAATAAAAGATTTTGCTAAAACACTGAATGCAAAATTAAAAGAAATAATAAAAAAATAGATGTTTGAAAGACAGGTTTTAAAAATGGATGTCTGCCCCGTCACCAACTAAAGGCTGAGAGCTGCATGGGTAAAGTACATGCTAAGTATTACAGATCTGTGAGTCATTCTTGTATCTGTGATGTACTCTTACTGTCAAGGATACGAGAATGACATCCTGGACATATTCATATATTTCACTGTAGTACAACATATCACTTTTTAGCTGGGCATTTATTCTAAACCATATGTTGTATTTACTGCTTTCCCTATTTCAGTCTGGCTTTAGGTGAGGCTTTCTTGCCACTCATACTGTCATAAAGATTACTAATGATGTAAGAAGGAATTTGTTATTCCATTTTGATATAACTGATGACTCTTATTTGATGGTGGAATTAGATCCGATTTATAAACCAGATAGGCTTGGCACAAGAGGGCACTCTTTACAAATCAAAAGACGACTGTTTAAAAGGGGAAAAAATGATACTTTTCAAGACATAAATTTATATATTTTACAGGGAACTTCCATAATGTCTACACTGGTGAGAAAACAGAAAGGAAAAAAAATACTAATACAGTACATTTTATAACAGGATTTTCCTAGTGTATGAGAAAGTTCTTAAAGAAAAAATGGGAAGAAACAATATAAGGTCAAAAAATTGATTCAAAATAAAAATACAACATAGAGATCAAGAGAGATGTATAAATAAGAGTATACTTCTCTGATCAGATAATTCAAAATAATAATATGCCCATATACTATGGAATATGTCAAAGTGGGCATATCTTAGTTATATAATGGCAAAGGTGACTAGAAAACATTATGACCTTCCATGATACTTATTGTACCCATTCTTTAAATTGCCATACTTTAAGTTAATTTTTGCTAGACCCATCAATATGGCATTTCCCATTTTCGTTGCTGAAAGTATTATTGAAATCTTTACTTCACTCCCCCCCATGTCATCCCAAACATAAGATCATGCAATAATTGCCATTTTAAACTCAGAATTTATTTATTTATTTGAAGTTTCACCAGGAAAGACATCTTGAGCTTCAAATAGCTTGTTTCCAGAAGTGTCCTGTGGGGAGGGGAGAATGGGATACATTATACAAAGCAAGTAGAGAATAACTAGGCACTATAGCAGAGAGGTTAGAGTAATGAGCTGTGAATGATCTTGGTACATCCAGCAGACCTGACCTAGGTTTGATTCTTACAACCTCCACTTCCATACTGTGTGACTCTGAGCAAGTCACTTAACCACTCAATGCTCCTAGGCCGCCCCTGAAAACATGCACTTATGCCTAGTGGGTCTTACCCAGTAACCAATGACTAACAAACAAACAAACATGAATTGAAGTAGTGTAACAACATTGCATAAGATACAGTTGTACAACAAAAGGGTATAACAATACTAAATATAAATGAAACTATGCAACAAATAGAATGAACACAAACATATACAGTATGCTTACAGATAGCCATCTAATATATATATATATATATATATATATATATATATATATGTGTGTGTGTATGTGTGTGTGTGTGAAAGTACATACACAATCGCATATGTGATAAAGAAGACATTGCACACACATAAACATGTACAGCCACTTAAAACATTATTAGAGGAGGGGAGAGGGATTAAAAAATAAGGGAAGGATGCAGGATAGGTAAGAAAATTAGGAAGGGATGCAAGAAAAATGGATAATGAATGAAGTAAGGGGAAGGGAGGGAAAGGGGAATGAAAATGCAGAATGAGGCAGGATAGGGAAGAGAAACAGCATGGATAGCAAGAAAAGGGGATAAAGTGTTGAAGGAAGTAAAGGTCAGAAGCATTTGCAGAGAGGGGAAATATATTTGTGGAGAAGACAAAACAATGAACTAGTGGATGTGGCAGAGCAGATATTTATGGGAAGTGAGTTCCAGAGATTAAGAAAATGATAGGAGAAAGCAGCCCTACCAGAAGAGGAATTACATGAAGAGAGGGCTAAAGTCCTTTGGGTGGAGTCATGGAAGGAATAGGAGCTAGAAGAGGGAGTTGAAAGGAATGCATTTAGGTAGCATGGAAGTGAGCCCAGCCAGAACTTACCAGCTAGTGAGGCACAATGAACAAGGCATCTGGCCTCGAGAGGTGAAAATGAGAAAGCAGTATAGAGCGTGCGGTAATGAGTATGAGGTGGACAATTAAGGGCAACAGGAGTTAAAAAGTTGAAAAAGTGGCAGAAGGAGTTGAAAAGGGTGTCCAGTCTGGTGAGGGTGAACTTAGAGGTGACACTATAGACTGTGTCTCCAAAGTCAAAATCAGGAGAATCATCTTCTGGATGATTTCTCAATGGGCCGAGGGGGTTACATCCACGGTATCTATAAAGAGCATCAGGTTTAGGGATGAAGCTTTTTGAATAGCATCAACATGCGAGAAGTCAAGGTTCCTATCGAGCCACAACATGAGGTATTTAAAAGAGGAGACATCTCCTAATAGGTAACTATCAAGAGCGTGAACAGTGGTGGAGTTGTAAGCCTGCAAGCCTGGCTAGCCTTTACCTGGTGCCAAAAGTCATAGAGACCATCTTGATATGTAAGAATATTGAAGATATATGCATTAATCATAGCTGAGGTTTCAACAAAGAATAAACTAATTTAATCCATCAAAAAATAGAAAGAAAAAAGCAATAGATCAAGATATAACTTGGGTTACTCCAGTGAAGTCAGTGGGAACTCCAGATAACCAGCCATTTCAGAAAGCTATATTTTTTGAGCAGTCTATAAACCAACTGAACTGGAAAACAATAAGGTTATTATATTATAATAACTGGTGATCCTTATAATGACAGGATATCAAGTCTTGATGAAATGCTGTAATAACCCACTGAATTCTCTAATAACTTGACAGTGGATTATTACAGCATTTTCCTCCTCATGCTCTCACTTCACTGAAGCATGAAACAGAGCACACTGTAGTTGTGCCAAGACAGCGGCTGCTGAATGACATGCTTGCTGGCACAAATACAGTTTCCATTTTATTCTCTTTGAAACCTTGCACCAGTTATTATAAAAATAGTGCCTGTGCAAAGTTTGTTTTAGGAAGATTTTTTTTTTACACACCCTCAATGTGTGATACTCTCATAATCCCCTCGAGCAGATTATAACACACCTCAGGTGTGTGAAAAAAGCTCATAATACACAACCTGCACAGGCACTGCCCTCTCCCTATGTATATACAGCTGATATCTTGAACAGCCTCTGATTTCCATACACAGTTAAAGGGAAGGGCAGCCAAAGATTTCAACATTATCATAGCTTTTCACGGCAGTAATGAAACCTTAAGTGGGTAATTTATTAATATATAAAGATGATTTAAAATTCTACTGTGATGTCTGTTTTAATATTGCAGCTCAGGGATATCATTATCAGCTGCAGACTCTTCTAACTCCATGGACGAATTTTATTTTTGAGCAATTTTACAGTTCTTGATAAACTCAATCAGCTGGTCAGGATGAAAAAAGAGAAACTTTGTGGAGTCTAAAACAAGTCATGTCTTGCATGGGTATAGCAATGAGAAATTGCTGCCCACATCTTGAATCTCTGATCTATACTGAAGGAACCTTCTTTTCCTCTCCTGAGCCTATGAACTAACATCAGGATAGATGTATACTTTTGTTTGAAGAGAGAACACCTTTCAGCCTAACCTTCTTGATAACTGCTTCTCGGTCTGATTTCAGTGCAAACTGAACCAGGATTGAAAGCAGCTTATCTGATGCAGCAGGTGTAGCAGATAGAGCAGAGGCAGTGGCACGTTCATGCAATTCAGAAGATGGTGACTTAGCAAATGAAATTAAAGATAAAGGTAAAAACATTTTTCCCAGCTTTTTCCCTCTGCTTGGAAGATGAAAGACTGTAATTGCTACCATTGTGCCTAGAAGCCTGATTGCTGCTTTTCTCCTCATCCATACCAGTCCCAGCCGGTGACCCAAGTTCCCCTTTGCCACTATTACCCACCCACCCCTCACTTGTCCCACTTGCCCTTAGCATCCTCTGCACCCCTTTTTTTACACCACCCTCCCCCTGCCACATAAGCCTGAGACCCAGACACCGTCATGCGCACCTCCATAGCTTAAGGACTTCCATTCAGGCCTGTAACTTGTTGCCGATGGCCAGGAATATAAACAATTTTCTTTTTCTCCTGTGGTTTGTATATGACAACCATACACGGCCTGCTTTTTGTGGGTGTTGTATATATCATGTTACTGTTGTGTTATGTATATATTACTTGTACATGTGCCTTTGGAATGTATATACTCTGCTCCTATCATTATTGTAAACATCTTGTTCATTTTGTATTATATTTTCTCTGTGACTGTACAATTGTCACTGCCAACAGCAGGTCCACCTTGTAAATGAGCTTGCTCAATGGTGATCACCTGGATAAATAAAGATTTGATTGATTGATTGAGTCACTTTAACCAAAGGTTGTAGTGTTTCAAAAGCATTAGTCTAAGGCGGCAATGAAAACGTTCTGTATAAGGTCCCAAGTTATTTTATGTGGAGTTTCAATACATGGTAATCCAACTATTCTGAGATCTGTTCTTCTCAAGTGATTCTCCAGATTTTCAATTGTCCATGCCTGCAAGATGTCATCGTGCAGGACTGAAGCAAGAAGCACTGAGCTGGTTGTGACTTTGTAAGCGCAATGTGCTCATTGCTGAGGGCGATGGGACAGTTTTCATTCTCCTCAAGCTCTTCTACATTTCTATCAGTTTTAGAAACTGCCACTTTCTGTTTAGCATCTAATTTATTTTCGGCCTGCAAAAGCGTCAAGTAGGATTTATGGATTTAAACAAGTCCAATTTTTCATGTGGACATAATTGACACTGCTCCAGACTCTGAAATAGGTGCTCTAGTTTCAGATTCCTTTTGGACTGGTCCAGGACTTGTGTCCTCAGTGACAGCTGATGGGCCAGCTTTCCTGGGGCTTCCTGAGGATGAAGCACTCAGGCAATGGTCAGTTGTCCAGTATGCTCTCATTTTCCAGGTACTTTTGTTTTTTACTCAGAGAGTGATAGGAATTTGGAATGATTTTCCATTTGATGTGGTCATCAGTAAAGATAAACTCAATTTAAAAAAATATTTTGATAGATATATTTCCCACCCATGGAATATTACCAATAAAATAGTGGGAGGCAATTCACCTGGGCACTTCAGCTTTCTTCTTCTCTTGAGTCCTTAGTATGATCTGTAGTATGTTTTTCTCTCATTTAATAAGAAGAAAGTATGTCTGACAGCCTATTTGGATGTCTCAAATGCATTTGACACAATTGATCATACAATCAAAATCAACACACTTGCTACTTTTGGCTTCAGTTATAACACATTGCTCTGGTTTTATATTTATCTTTCTAACTGGTAGCAATGTGTACCAATGCCCAACTGTACTTCCGGGTTCTCAAGTGTCAGTGAAATAGTTCCTCAAGTTTCAATTCATGGACTTAACTTTTGTTTTCATCTTATCACTGACCCAAATTAAGTGTATTTGTAGTGGTGCTAATGTTTAAATGAGGTGTACACATGGTACACCTCAATGTGTGCACCTCAACTGCACTAGTGTATGAGAGGTGCACATCAGGTTGACGGTGGTGCAGTTGCAGTGTAATTGAGGTGCAGATGATTTGTGTCTAAAAATGCTAATGTAGTTACATCTCAACATGAGCTGTAATCAGAAGGTGTAGTTGATGTGCATCTAAAAAACACTAATTAGGTACACCTCAGTGAGGTGTACACATTGCTCAGAGTTGTAGTCTGAAGGTGTTGCATGTATTTTAAAAATGCTAATTAGCTACACCCCAGTGAGGTTGCATCTTCACTTGAGGTGTAGTCATGAGGTGTAGTTGAGGTGCACACATCACTATAGCAAGTGCAGCTGTAGAAAAGACAACAAACTCTAAGTACAGTACAAAGATCTTGTCCAAAAGAAAAGTAAATACTTGTTGCTTAATTAGCTAATTTTAAGATGAACTAGAGAATTAACAAGGGGAACAGTTCTCTTAATCTTACCCCTTCACCATTTCAGCCTGATTTCAGGAATCACACACAGGCAAAACTCCTAGATGTCCTGAAATGAGTAGATAAATGGAGTAGTGCCTACAGAGTCTGCAGGAACAGCATTCAAATAATATTTTTCACACATTTGTAACTGGAGTAGTGAAACTCACAAAAAAAAACACAGGATAAGTATAATGGAGTTACAGGTCTCACACCCCACCCCACCCACTAAATATATGGAACACACTTAAAAAACTTGCACACCCTAGTAGGATCTTGACACATTCTACAACGGAGACAAACTGTTGCGATAAACAAGGAATTGTCTTTCTTTGAAAAAGCTTGGTTAATTTGTAATCACTGCCCAGCTAAATATACAGAGCTCCAACTAAAAGCACTGCAGGAGAGTTTGAAAATAGTGCCCATCAATGGTGTCCGTACACTGCCAAAAAGGATAGCTTTCTACACAGTAACACAAGACATAAGTCAAATTGTGGTAAGGTGTATACTGCTAAAAGTTAACATTGTGATGTACAGCTGAGTGGTATACTGCTTACTGTTAAGCTTTTAAGGTGCAGTTGAGGTGCATACTGCTAAATGTTATGTTTCTAAGATGTGTATATTAGTTAATATCATATATATCGTATCATATCACTTTTATTTCTAAAAGGCACCTTTCCAATGATCAAGATGCCTATACATAACAATAAATAAACACATTAAAAATCCAGTATATAAAATCACAAATTTAAAATAAAAACAAATAAATACACTGGTAAGCAGGATGGCAATATACTTCAGCAAATTATCTCACTAATTAAAATTCATCCGGAAATGTCAGGCTAAACTGGCGGTTTTTAAGGGCTGTTTTAAAACTCTAGATGGTCAGGCATTCTGTTATCCAATGAGGAAGAGAATTTCACTGGGTAGGGGCCACAAATGCAAAAGAACGGGTCCCAGATGTCTTCAGTTGCACCCTGATAATCTCTAGCAGTCCCTTGCCGGTGGATCGGAGAGGTCAGGAGGGACAGTAGGGATGAAGGAGATCTTGTAGGTAGGGATGTCCCTGATCGTATAGGGCTTTATAGGTCAGCAACTGACCTTGAAGGTGACCACCACCACTGGCAGCCAGTGCAGTCCTAGGGACCAATCACATTACACCTGTGCCACATCGGCGGTTTGTCGCGGAAGCCTGGCAGCCGCATTCTGCACCAGCGGCAGGCAGCGTATATCAACCCCTGGTAGTCCTAGGAAAATGGCATTGCAGTAGTCAAGGCATAAGGTCACAAAGGTGTGGACCAATGCTGCAAGATCAGGGGGATCAGGTGCTTCACCTGGGTGATATTCCTCAGATGGTAAAAAGAGGTCTTGACAATGGCTGACACCTGTGATTTAAGGGTCAAACCATCATTGAAGATAACGCCCAGGTTACGTACCTGATTCAAGGCAGCCATCTGGGCACCCCTAAGCCAAAACCCAGAGGGTTGTCCCACTGCCAGCCCCACCTCCCAATGATCTGGGTCCACTACCAACACCTCAGTTTTAGCTGGGTTCAACCACAGCCAGTTAGCACACATTAAAGTTGAAGTACACATTTTTGGGTGCAACTGACTGGTACAGTATTTGTGAGGTATGTACACTTTAAGGTACAGGTACATAGTGTGTACACCTCAGACCAGGTGTACTTCTCAGTTTAGTCAAAGATCTTATTGATTTACCTAAATCTGTTATATACTCTTGGATGTTGCTATATGCTAATGATACAGTTCTGTACATTTACGATTTTAAAGCAGTTCAGGCTTTGCAGCAGGATTTTCTAAAGGTTGAGAAAACTATGTATGACTTAAAACTTCTTGTTAATCCCTAAAAGATACAGAAAAGTCTATTTAACTCTAAGCACCCCCTGGAGATCATCAGGTGCCTCTGAGGGGATAGCAGCTCCACGATCCGGCCCCTGCTTCAAGCCCTGGCTTAATAAGCATCTACCTTTCCAAACTTTAAAAACTGCAACTCACCCCAGCCGACTGAACTTCTGATAGCCTCTCTACTCATTTGAGGTGAAGCTTAACGGGAAAGAATAAAGGATCTCAACACCGCAACTTCTTTTCGATCTGCAGCCTACTTCCAGCATGGAGGCCAAGATGCACCAGGCTCCGCCAGCCCATACCTCTCCTCAAATGCCTGAAAAAGCCTCCAAACAGTCAAAAGGACAATCTGGCACCTCCATGAAAAAGAGCATACCCTCGCTAACCCAGCAAGC
Source organism: Neoceratodus forsteri (assembly GCA_016271365.2). Classification (NCBI taxonomy): domain Eukaryota; kingdom Metazoa; phylum Chordata; order Ceratodontiformes; family Ceratodontidae; genus Neoceratodus; species Neoceratodus forsteri. The sequence goes on along the minus strand of CM057449.1, from coordinate 226,143,040 downwards.
TCCAGTACCGCTAACCAAAAAGAAATTTATTGAAGAGCTCCAGCCATTAAAAACGGCACTACGGGACTTAATGGCAGAGTTGAAGTCCAGGTGGGGGGGAATTAACTGATGCAGCGGGGGCCCTAACAGATGTTTCAGCCAGAATTACCTCTTTAGAGTGATGGAAGGAAAAACTGGACCCAGAAATTGTGAATCTAAGGCAAAAGCTAAGTCAGATGGAAACCAAACTAGAAGACTTGGAAGGCAGAAGTCACCGCAATAATAGCTTAATCTTTGGCCTTCCAGAAGGTGCTGAGGGTGTCACTCCATTTCTTTTTTTGTGAAAGATGTTGGCTAAAATAGCTGGGCCCTCTCCGAACAACACCACTTATATTATTGAGAGGGCCCATTGTTCACTTTGGCCAAAACCACCAGAAGGACAACCTCCTAGACCACTAATACTGACATTTTTAAACTACTTGGATAAGGTCCATGTTTTGAGCAAAGTCAGAGAGCTCCAGGATGTTCTTTGGGAGGGCCAGAAGTTACGCTTTGCCCAAGATCTGCCAGCAGCAATCAGACAAAGAAGGGCTGACTATCACCCCCTGGTAACAAAATTAATTGCAGCTGGTATTAAATATAAGATTACATACCCCTCGCGACTGACGGTGCTGAACAAGGAAACCTGGCAGAATTTCGAAATGGCGGATCAAGCCCTCTCTGCACTGCAAAGCATGTTCCTAGATATCTTTGCTGCATGCTGAAGGCTCACCTCTAGAGGGCAGCTAGATGCTTTTGGTGAGACAGCCACATAAATGTGCGCACCTCAGACTGTGTAATTTGTGCAATACACCGTAATTTCCACAGGAGGTCACCAGACAACTTCAGTTAGGAAGATTACTTTCTTTTTTTCTGAGATTAGGAAGGTTTTTCAATTGATCTAAACAGTGTCCTGGTAAAGTTTTAAGTTTCATTTACCATGTTTCTCCTGGAACTTGCAGTTTTTGTTTCCTCAGCCAGCAAGGGTCTACTAGAGCATCTCTGTTTTGATTTACTGATCACAGATGGGGGTCCATAACTGCACCATGGGCGAGTTCTGAAAACTAAGATTCCTCTTTTTCTATCCCCCAGACTATGATGTGGAACCAATCTAAAGACGGACTGACCAAGGGCTCTCTTCTAAAAGGAGATATAGACTGTTCTGAGATTATTAAGAGCCAAAGGAAGGCTCTGGTTTATACATCAAGTCTTGTTTTAATTTTCTTGCCTACTCTGGGTTCTCTTTTTTTTTTTTTTTGTTTAGCCTTTGGCCATACAGATAATGAGGAGACATGAATCTGAGACAATGCTGGCTTGTTTGTTTGACTGTTTATATATGTGTCTCTTACCTTTCTTGTTAGTAACCTTCTAATAATTGTTATTCTTGTGGTAAACATCCAGGTTTTCCTTCTTCTCTCAGACAAGGCTGGGGGCTGGGGTGGGGGGGAAGGCTTGTGGTAGTACTGCAGCCCAAGCAGGGGATTGTGTACTGTAGTCAGGGGAGGGCTCCCACAGCTGCTCCCGGTGTGTTAGTCAGAATATCAGTCCCCTTCTTATGTTGTATTATATGGCTGCAGATAACTCTGGCAGACCAAGCTTTAAGACAGCCTATAGAGGGCATTATTTTTTTTGCTGTGGATGAGGGTAATGTGGGCAAGGGGGGAATGGGATAGGGTGGGTAACTACTAGCTCTCCTTTTCCTCTTGCTATTATTTCTGAGATAATTGTTAATTCTCTGAGAGAGCTTTAGGGTAGGTTTAAGAACAATAAATATTTACTTAACATGAATCGCTCTATGAACTCTACAGCCTGGTTAAGGTTTTTAGGGCGAGGTTTATCCACGGTTTGGGTGTATCTAGATGTGGAAAAGGGCCTTGGGGCTAAGATATGCAGTATAGTCAGATTTCAGTTTTATTCTAGGAACAGACATGGTTATTGTTTTGTACATCTAGTGCTGGGTGAGTTACTCAACTTCAGGTTATGTCATGATGGTCAATTATAAATTTTGTTCATGGAATATTAAAGGTGCCCAGTCCCCCATCAAGCAGGCAAAAATACTCCTGCATCTTCGTAAACTAGATGTCGATGTTGCTTTTCTCCAGGAAACCCATCTGCCATCCTCCCAGATCCTCCAGTTTAGGAGGTCTTGGGTGGGTCAGGCACTGCGAACAGGGCCTAGCACCTGTAAGGGGGGGTGTTGCCATTTTAGTGGCACATCAACTACCCTTCCGATTCTTGGACCTGATAACAGACACCCATGACAGATTTATTCTGGTTAGGGCCTTTTTGGGTCACACAGAGGTCATGATCGGGTCAGTTTACAGTCCAGCAGCGGAGGACCCTCAGTTCTTTACCTCTCTCATGACACAATTAGCCCCATTGTTATCTCTCCCAATCCTGCTGGGTGGGGACTAGAATATGGTATACTGCAACATTCTCGATCGCTCCAAAACTGGTACCTCCTCTCTCTCTCTCTCCTATACAGCATGCCCTAAGGGAGATGATGGACTCTGTAGGTCTTGTTGATCCCTGGAGGGGCCATTTTTCCTTCCTTCAGAGAGTACTCCTTTCACTCAACCCCTCACAACACATTCTCCTGCATTTACTATTTCCTGCTGGGAATTGGGCACCTTTCCTCAGTGTTATCTTGCAATTACCTCTCGAAAGTAGTTTCTGATCACCATCCCACTTTACTACAATGGAGTTTGGGACCGCCCATTCCCAGGGATAAGGTCTGGAGACAATATCCAACTACTGAGGTCTGACCATCTCGTTTCTCATCTCAATAGCTTTCTTACTAATTTTCTCAATGCCAATTCCTCCACCATGCCAAAGTCAGACATACTCTGTGGAGCATTAAAATGTACTATACGGGGTGAAATTATTCGCCTGGCTACCATTAGAAAAAAGATAGCCACACAAGTTGCTTCCAACCTACTTCAGGAGATAAGAAGAAAGGAAATGCCACTTCCTGCCCACCCCTCCTCAGCAGATCATAATAATTTGGAAATTCTCAGAGTTCATTACAATTCTATGCTAGCAGAAAGGGCAGAACACCTTCTGCTGTGTTCAAGAATCCAATACTTTGATCAGAGTGACAAGGCAGGCAAACTATTGGCTCTCCGTCTTAGGCTTAAGGCAGCAGACAGGATAGTTCCTTCTATTCGCAGCTTGAGTGGAGATCTAGTTACCTCCCCTCCGGACATAGTCAAATGCTTTCAAGAGTATTATCAAATGTTATACTCCCTTCCTACTGATTCTTTTAACTCAGAAACTGTTGATCAGTTTCTACAAGGAATCCTGCTTCCACAGCTAGAGCAGTGTCAGATAGATCTATTGCAAGCCCCCCTCTCAATTGCTGAAATATACTCTGCAATTGAAACATTGCCCCCTAATAAAATACTGGGTCCAGATGGATATACTTCTGAATTGTACATAACATTTAAGAAGCATCTGGCACCCATTCTCCTAAACACGTATATCTATGAGCATGGTATTCCAGACTACTCCTTTACTGAAGCTACGATAGTAGTACTTCCTAAACCTGGATAGGGACCCTCTTTTGGTCTCCAACTATTGCTCCTTCTCTTTGATCAATGTCGATCTTAAGATTTTAGCTAAAATCCTGGAAAACAGATTAGCCCTAGTCTGGCACTGTCTCATAAACCCAGAACAAGTAGGATTTGTGGCAGATAGGTACTCTGCAGATCATCTGTGCAAGCTAACATACTTGATCTCTGCATTAAAGGATTCCATAATTCCATCTGCACTGGTCTCCCTGGATGCAGAGAAGGCTTTTGACAGAGTCTCTTGGGATTATCTATTTTATCTGTTGCCTAAATATCAATTTCCTCCACAATATATCTGTTGGATTAAATTTCTATACACACATCCTTCCGCCCAGGTACTTTGCAATGGTCTATTATCCCAATCCTTGATTCTTCAACAGGGCACCAGACAAGGCTGTCCTCTCTCCCCATTTCTGTTTAACTTATACCTAGAACCATTCTCAGACACATTAATGCCTCCCCCAAGATTTCAGGAATCACTACTGGATCTCATCAATACAAGCTCTTGGTATACGCAGATGACATTCTTCTGCATGTATCACATCCTTCTACATTGATCGCTGCTGCATTAGAGATTATTAAGGACTTCGGTAGATTTTCTAAATATAAACTTAATATTTCTAAAACAGAAATAATGCCCCTCAACTTTTATACCTTATCCTCTGATGTATCCTATCTGGGTCTGTAATGGGTTAAAGATAAGCTGAAATACCTAGGGATTTATCTCTCTTGTTCTAGCACTAATATGAAGCAATACAATTTAGATAAGACTCTTAATCAAATAAAGACAGCTCTAAATTCCTGGGCTCTACTTCCTCTCTCTCATTTTGAGGATGAATAAGCATGGTGAAAATGAATGTTTTGCCTTGTCTGTTGTACCCTATGCAAATGTATAATTTTTTTCTTCCCAAATCCTAGTTTTCACAAGTATATAGAGTCATAGCACAGTTTATATGGAGTAACAAGACACCCAGGAGGGCTCTTGCTAAGTTGCAATGCAGTAAACTCCAAAGCGGCCTTCAATGCCATAATTTTCTTCTCTATGACTTCTCTATCACATATTCGGTCCTTCTCCAATGGATGAAAGAGCCGACACACATAGATTCCTAGTATACTCTCTCTTGTGGCTCCAAATCGAAAAATCACTTTGTTCCCTTTATGATACTGACATTAATACACTAATATATGCTCATTTTAAATATATTCCTAAAGCTCTGCATGCCGCACCTATTATGGCAACGATATGCGTCCACGCCCAGCTCAATGCCACTATTCACATATCCATCAAGCGAGACACATCTCAACCCATGCTACATAATCCTAATCTTAAGATTGGAGTTAGGCCTTTCAACCATACGTTTTGGCCACACAACTCAAACCCAAAAGTCACTGACCTACTGAAGGATTGCAAGTTGCTGTCATTCCAAGAAGCCTGACTGTGGCACAAGCTCCCTACTTCTTATTGTTTTAGATATATTCAGCTATGGCATATGCTTCTCCACCACTTTGGCTCTGGTCCTTGGCATCAGAATTTAGTTAGACCCATACTCTCATCTTTTACAACCGGCCCTTTATCCCATCTTATCTCCTTCTTCTATCAGCTCCTGCGGAATACAATGGAAGGTTTAACAGGTCAACCTCATTATCTCTGGGATCAGGCATTACCTCCCATTCCCACTGTAACTCAATCTTGGCCGAAAATATGGTCCCAATTATATCATGATGTAAAGTGGGATAGGTATTGTCTCCAACAATTCTATGTAATTCGTGACTTATATTACACTCCGGTCAAATTATATAGAATGGGGAAACTCTCTTCTGATCTATGCTCGAGATGTGGTAACCAGCTGGGTACTCTACTTCATATACTATGGGAGTGTGAAAAAGCCTCCCCACTATGGCAGCCATCAAATCTAAATTAGATCCTATTCTGGGTCTTTCAGATGCTTTCGCCCAAGAGATATGCATTCTAGGAGATTATGGGTGCTCCTTGATTGGCATTCGGCGCAAGCATATGTCCATCATAGCTCAATGTGCCAAAAAGGTAATGCTATGTCACTGGCTTGACCAGAATGTTCCCTCTTTCACAGAATGGCTACATGAGATTCTTTTCACTTTACAGGCCTAAATTCTCATAGCCCATATGGCCGGAAGGTCTCATTATTATCAGAAGAACTGGGCCCCTCTACACACTTTGTTGACCATTTGAAAATAATGGAAACATAGATATCAGTTTAAGTGTTGTCTTTAAAACCTGTGGTAAAGCCTAGCTGATAATACCATTGTTCTTACAGCAACCATGTTTTTAAAATATGTGTAAGTCTTCATGCGTACTTGGGGGGGGTAATGGGTGGGTCAGGAGGGAGACAGGGGAAATAGGATATGGCATTAGATGGTGATTCTCTGTCATTCTGCTAGGCATAAAAGGTGTCTTGGTGGACTTAACTGTAAGAGAAGCATCTATAACTTTATTGTGCATCTATTTTTTTGAGACCTACCTTATGATAATGTCTTACAGTTGTTGTGAAATCTTAACAAAAAATCCTTCCAATAAAACTTTTTAAATTTGAAAAAAAAAACTCCAAACACCCCAATCTAGACAATAACATGTTATTACTATTTACTGCTGATAACATACACAATGAGAGGATTCAAAATTACATTTAGGCATCTATTTGTATAGTTTTCTCTCCTTCCAAAAGAATATTATTTATTTTTCAAATATTTTAAATGCAAGGTTACTCTTTCTTTATAGAAATAACATATCAATATAATTTTTTTAATTTTAATTTAGTTGTTTAACCACGTATAGCACACTAAGCTGAAAGCTTATTTACAGGAGCGACCTGGGAGCACAAGGAGGTTAAGTGACTTGCTCAGGGTCACACAGTATGCAAGTGGAAGCTGTGGGATTCAAACCCAGGTCTGGTCTGCTGGATGTTTTAGAATATAGAAGTTGTCAGCAGATAAGGACCTCTTGGCCTGCCTAGTCTGCCCTATATTCCCTACCTACTGTGCCGCTGCAGACCCTACTGGATATCCAGCCCCCCCCTTACCCCTTGCCTATTACTAAGTTCCCCTTGTGTTTATCCCATGCATGCTTGAATCTTGTTACCATTTCAGCACCCAGCACCTCTGCTTGGAGGCTGTTCCAGGTGTCCACCACCCTTTCTGTAAAGAAGTATTTCCTCACATCCCCTCTGAGTCCTCTCCCCCCACCTTCATGGCTTGACCCCTTGTCCATGATCATTTTTTTCTATGTAAAATGCTACCCTTGTGTACCTTATTAATACCTTTGACGTATTTGAATGTTTCTATCATGTCTTCCCTTTCCCTTCTCTCCTCTAGAGAGTACTTATTTTCATTCCTTGAGTCTTTCCTCATAGGGGTTTTGATGAAGGCCCTGCACCATTTTGGTTGCTCTCTTCTGTACTGCCTCCATCTGATCTATGTTCTTCCATAGATATGGCCTCTAGTACTGGACACAGTACACTAGGTGGGGCCTCACTATTGATCTATTCAGTGGTGACACTACCTCCCTCTATCTGCCGGTGATACCTATTCCTATGCACCCAAGCATCCTACTGGCTTTCCTTACTGCTTTATCATACCTCAATGCTACCTTCAGGTCATCAGAAATGATTACCCCCAGGTCTCTTTCCTGTTTTGTGGTTGCCAATAGCTCCCCACCCAATTGGTATGTTGCTCTTGGGTTTCTGTACCCCACGTGCACAATTTTGCACTTTTTGGCATTGAAACCCAGTTGTCAAACCTTTGACTAGTTTTAGCATTTTCAGATCGTCAATCATTTTTTCAGAAGGCAGCATAGTGTAGTGGTTAACAGCACTGAGCTGCAAACCTGGAGACCTGGGTTTGAATCCCATCAGCCCCACTTGCATACTGTGTGATCCTGAGCAAGTCACTTAACTTCCTAGTTCTACCAGGTCCTACCTGGAAACAAGCTCCAGCTTAGTATGCCTTTCCTGATTAAAAAATTTTCCCTTTCCTTTCCCCTTCATTCCCCCAGTGTGTCTACTCTGTTACAGATTTTTGTGTCATCCATGAACAGGCATACTTTCCCTTCCAGTGCTCTCGCTATGTCATTAATAAAGACACTGAAGAGGACCAGGCCTAGCACTGATCCCTGCAGCTGGTCATTATGCATTCTTCAGAGTGAACACCATTTACCACCACCATCTGACTCCTGTGTCTTAGCCAATTTCTTACCTATCTTATTACTTTTGGGCCCTTTCCTAGGCTGCCCAGCTTACTCACCATACTTCTGCGTGGAATGGTGTCAAAGGCCTTACTGAAATCCAGGTAGGCCACATCCAACGCTCCACCCTGATCCATTTCCCTGGTCACTCAGTCAAAGAACTCAATCAGGTTTGTTTGGCAAGATCTCCCCCCTTGAAACCATGCTGCTTTGGATCCTGTAATCCACTGGCCACAAGATATTCCCTAATACTTTTCTTCAGTAGTGATTCCATTACTTTATGCACATCTGAAGACAAGCTGGCAGGTCTGTAGTGTCCTGCCTCCTCCCTATTACCAGTTTTGTCAAGTGGGACCACATCTGCCCTCCTCCAGTCCCCAGAACTTTCCCTGTATCTACTGATAGGTTGGACAGGGCTATTACAGATGCAGACAGCATCTCCCTGAGCTTCCTCAGTATCCTAGGGTATACTCCGTCCAGCCCCATTGCCTTGTCCACTTTTACTTGTGCTAGTTTCCTGAGGACTCTCTTCTCTGCAAAAGGACTAGTGTCCACCTCCATTCCTTTAATGCCCTTCCCCCTATCTATGGCCCATCACATACCCTTCCTCTGTAAATAATGAAAAAAGTATTTGTTCAATATATCTGCTTTTTTCTTGTCCTCTTCCATGCAACCCCTTTCTTTCCCTTTTAGCCTTACTATCCCTACTTTGTTCTTCCTCTTTTTGCTTATATACCTAAAGAATGTTTTATCCCCCTTTTTTACTGACTAGCCAATATTTTCCTCCATTTGTGCCTTAGTGCTCCTAACTGCTTTCCCTGCCTCCCTTTGTTTCTCTTGATATCTCTCCCTAGCCTCCTTTTGTGTTATCTTGTACCTTTTAAAAACAAGCTTCTTTGCCCTTACTTTCTCCACCAATTCTTTAGAGAACCATGTCTCTTTTTGTTTCTTGCCCTTTTTAACCTGCCTGACACAGAGATTTGTTGTCTTCTCAATACCCTGGTTTATTTTTGCCCACTGTTCCTCAACTTCAACCAGTTTCCCTATCCCTGCTAGGGCATCCTAGAGGCATTTTCCTATTTCCTTAAAATTGGTCCCCCTTGGCTGGCTCAGGAGTGCTGAGGGCTGAGGCACTGGATGCCACACCTTGTACCATGCCGGTGACCCAGGTTTGGAAACAAGCCTGGGTTGTCAGGGGTCAGCAAGGAGGGAGGGTGTGGAGCAGGATTGAGCTTCTACTAGGATGCTCTTCTCTCCCAGGGAAAGATGAGGAGTTTCCCTGGCCGTTGGCTGCCACCCAGTGGAGGATGGATAGCAGTTCAGGCAACAGGGGAGCCTGATGTTTGCCATAGGAGGGGCACAAGGGACTGAGCTGGCACCACCGGGTACGGGTGTGTGTCTACACGTATGCATGGCTGTGTTTGCTGGGATCTCAGGAATATGGGGAGAAAATGGGGAAAACCCTCTAAAACTGCAAATTAAAAAAATCAGCCCTCCTCAAGTCCAGGACCCCCATTTTAGTGTGGTTTGATTCTGTTTGAGTTCTTATATTGAACCACACCATATGATGGTCACTGGTCCCCAGGTGGCTACCCACAGTGATGACAGTGACATTGTCCCCATTTGTCAGTACCAGGTCCAGTATTGTTTCCCCAGGAGGGGGTTCCTTAACTAGTTGCCTGAGGAATGCCTCCTATAGGGAGTCAAGGTTGTCCCTACTTCTAACTGTTGCAGTTGGGAGGCTCCAGTCCACGTCCTGTAGATTAAAGTCCCCCACCAGCAATACCACCCCCTTGCTTGACATGCTTTGGATTCCTTCCCACATATCCTTGTCCACCTCATCTCCTTGTGCTGGAGGTCTGTAGATAACTCTGTATGAATAGTAGCCCCCTTCCATGTCTCCAGGGTGAACCATAGTACCTCTACTCCTCCCTGTTCCCCCTGAATTTCCATAGCTGTAATGTTTTCCCTCACATAAAGAGCCACTCCTCTCCTCTCCCCTTTTTACATACCCTGTCCCTTCTGAATAGAGCATAACCTGCTATGACTACCTCCCAGTCCTCGTTTTCATTGCACCAGGACTTGGTAATTGCGACTATGTCCAGGTTCGCTACTGCCATGGTGGCCTCTAGGTCTGTAATCTTATTGCCCAGACTTCAAGCATGTGTTACACATGGCTCTACAAATGTAAATAAGCAGCTGTTTCCTCTGAAAATCCAACAATGTATTGCCTCAGCCTTGTTGTATCCTCTTTTGGCTATGTTGGTGTAATTTACAGTAAGGCACCACCTCACAATCATTATCTCATGTAGATTCATTGTACCAATGTTGCACTTAGACGTCTTGTTATTTCTCCTACAATTATTGTTTAGGGTCTAGTACTACCCAAAATCAGTACATGAAATACTCTATTACACACACACACTGTTACATATGAGTGTATGATTGAGAGTTGCCTCACTGTCACACAGCACTAAGCATAAGATATAGAAACGCTGCAGCCAAATGTACTTTTGTTTTGGATCAGAACCACTACCTGCCAACTATGGTTCTGTTAACCAGTAAATGTAACAATTAAAGAATGGGCAGCAATGAAAAGGATTTTTGTACACACCCTCAGTAAGTGATGCCATTACTATGGTTGCTATGGTATACAATGGTAGGAACAGACCAAGTAGGTCCTACTAGAGTAACCCCCCCTCCCCAATGAAGAGTGGTTAGTACTATTATTTGCACTGTGTTCATAAATGCATTCAACCATGTTTTAAAACTGTTTACACAAGTGGCATCCACAGCAGTTTGAGAATGTCTGTTCCATATGGCCACCACTCTCTGCATATAATATAATCCCTATTATTGGTCTTGTAATTTCTTCCTTTAATTTATTCATTGTGCTGTCCAGTGTAATGTCCACTTTCCGTAAATTCTAATCCCATTTTGGCACATAGTATCCTATTGTTTATTGATCTGTACAGTAAGATTAATCACCCCTTTGTCTTATTTTCTAGTCTATGCAGTCCTAAACTTTTAATATGAGATCTGTAGTCATGGTTCTGGAGTCCAGAAACACATTTAGTAGAACATCGCTGTACAGTTTAAAGGGTACTGATGTCCCCCTTTTAAGTGAGATGATTAGAACTGTGAATAATAATCCATGTATGGCCTAACAAATGACTTACAAAGTGGGATAATTACACTCTTGTGTCTACTGGTAAAGTTTCTTTTGATACAACCTAGGAGTCTGAGGCCTTTTGCGTTAATATTATTTAGTGAGAAATGTAATGTGTCCTCTTGTATGCTGTTAAGTTTTGATCCACCTAAAAAAGTACACCCTTTGACTATTTTAGTTTTCTAAGTACATCGCAACAAAACTATTGCCATTGAACTCCATCCCCCATTTGGTGTGCCACTTGTTTACAGTATTTAGGTCTCTGTGTTATATTACAAACTACATCACCTTTGGTCTTGTGGCTTATGTGATATCTCACACCACGAGTGGATAATAAAAGTAGTTACCCACTGTTGCCCATTTTTATTTTTCATTTTATAGCCCAGCACAGTAAATGCTATGAACTCTCTGGCTGGCCTTTTTTACACAACTGCAGAATGTTACAGTAATATATCAATGTTTATAAGGCCATATTTCAGAAAGTGCCTTCCTATTTTATGATTTAATTAGTTTTAAACATATTGAAGTAATCTTCACTCTGCTAACTTGATTATAGGATTCACCGCTAAATAGCTATTAAAAGCTGATCATTTTTCTTTCAAATGTTCACTGGCTGATTAATGGAGGAAGTTACAAAAGGTGCTAAAAATATCTAGACTTGTCTCTATTCCACATTTTTAAAGGTGTGTCTATTAAACAATTTACCATCTCTGGAAATGCTGTAGGCAACAGCCTCACCTTGCTGTTTAACTTATTAATATTTAAAATGTTTTGTTATATTCATGCTACATTTTATGCAGTCTATTATCTGTGATATGCCATTGGCTGGCTAAAAATATTGCATTTATTTTTATCTGCAGGTTTTGACCTCTGCAACTTCAAAAGTAGCTGAGCCACAAGTGAAATCTATAGACAGCAAACTCTGCTGATAAAAATAAATGTGATATTTTAAGTCAGCCCATGGCATACGTCATTTATACAATGACAGTGCCTCTATTTAAATATAGCTCATAATACCCGACACAGAAACATAGAAACATAGAATTTGACGGCAGATAAGGACCGCTTGGCCCACCCAGTCTGCCCATTTTCCTACCTAATGGATAAGCTGCAGATCCTAGTTAACCGGCAGCCTACTTCTTTCTACCCCCACCCCTAGAACTGCCTTATGACTGTCCCATGCGTATTTGAATTCAACCACTGTTTTTGACTCCATAACCTCCTCCGGAAGGCCGTTCCATGCATCCACAACTCTCTTTGAAAAAATACTTCCTTACATTACCTTAATTCTGGACTTTTTCTTATAGAAACATAGATGACAGAAGGAGACCTGTGGTCCAACAACTCTGCCCAAGCAAGGTATCCCAGGACCTATTGTGCACCAGTGTTCTGTCCTCCTAGACACTCAGCCTAACCCTTGCCAGTGCAATGTGTTTGTTCCCAATCCTTGTCCCACCTATGCTTAAAGCTTGATACTGACTTTGCCACCACCACCTTGTGAGGTTATGTATTCCAAGGTTTCACCACCCTCTCTGAGAAGTAGTACTTTCTGATGTCCCTCTTGAACACTCCACCCTTCAATTTCCACTTATTAGCTCTTGTAGTAGAATTGGCATTCCTGATAAAAGCTGCACTTCTGGGACCTTGTTGATGCTTAAGGAACTTGAAGGTCTCAATCAGACCCCGAGTTTTAGAAGTAGTACAATTTCAGGGCTCCAAGCCTCTCCTCATAGGTGATTTCCTGAAGGCCATGTATAATCTTTGCTGCTCTTCTCTGGCAATTCACAATGGATCAATCCACTGTTACTATGCACATTCTAATGAACTCATTCAAATAAAGTATTCCAAACTATGTCCAGGTAAGAATGTGCATCATTTAGGAATTTTACCAAGAATTCTGGAATCTGACGAATATTCTGGAGTGGAAATATCCTTTACAGTGCTCATGGAATGAAAACAAATACATCATTTTCACTTCATGTGCAAACAATGTATTTTTACAATGACTGTCTGTGAGAATAACATTTTGCAAATAAATGCATTTATTTTCATGTTTGACAGTCCTAATGTGGAAATAAATAATTTATTTTTCAATGTAATGTGTGTAAGTAGAATTTATTTCCACATAAGATTGATCACAAAGGAGCTCTTAACCTTGCACAATGCCTGATGACATTTTTATTTATTTATTTAGCTTTTGTTGAGCGGGTAAGTGCACTAGACAAATCCTGCCTATTTTCAGGCATGACCCGGGGGAGGGGGATACAGATGAATGTCAACTGACCTTGAACAAGATTAAGCTGTTGGTGGTATTTTTAGTGAATGAGGGAAATTTGGCCAGGACACCGGGGAAATTCCCCTACTCTTTTCGATAAGTGCCATGGGATCTTTAACATTCACCTGAACTACCACCAATTCAGGCAGATGGGACCTCGGTTTAACGTCTCATCTGAATGACATCACATTGGTCTCTGCTGCAATTAAAAACAGAGCAGTGAATCAAATAAATACAGTTAAATATTAACAGACTGTGGATAAATAACATATGTCATGGGCTGGCTAAAAATATCACATGTATTTTTATCTGCAGAATTTGACCTGTATAGACCTCACTCTTGGCTCCGCTACTCATGATGTCATACAGGTAAAAAAACAACAACAAAAAACTGAAGATAAAATTGATGCAAGTTTTTTGTTGTCAGACCATGGCATAGATCATGTTTATCCAGTCAATTTTTATTCTTACTGTCACTGTACCTTGTACACTTCTCCTGGTGCATGCTTCCTGTAATTGCAGTTATACAAATTGTTTGTATGTATTCATATACCACCAACTCTGTATTGTTTTGTTGTCAACCAACTCGACATGGAACCTTTGAAAAAGAGCACATGTGCACAACAAATTTCCTGACTCACAATAAATAAATAAATAAAATTGTATAAGTATTAGATACCCAATGGCCTGACAGAATGTGCAATTTATCTTCATGGGTGAGGAGATTAGACTATAACTAATGAATGGCAGAGTCAGAATTAAATTACGAAAGTCCTGCCTCCTCTCCAGTGATGATAAATTGCATATTTTTAGTCAGGTCATTATGTATCCAATTTATTGTAGTTGAAAGGACTGAAGTGCTCCTATGAGACAGCACCTTGATGCTTTCATCTGCATTAAACCACCCAGCAAGCAGCTGAGTGGGGGTCATGACATAGTGTTGTTATAGTGTATGTCTTCTCTGTATCTCCTACATGCTGTCTGACAAGCAACTGAGCTCACAATTGCTCCCATGCCCATTTCAATATCCCAACCTCTATCAAGTATCCATCTCACCTCTCTGTTGCTTCTTGTACCCTGTTCCAGTATCCCATCATTTGCCAAGTACCCCTCTGACCTTCCCATCACTTCCCATGCACCTTAAAGTAAAAATGATACTGAGGTACACAATCCCCAGTGTTGGTACCTGAAAAAAGAGAAACATAGAAACATAGAATTTGATGGCAGATAAGGACCGCTTGGCCTACCCAGTCTGCCCATTTCCCTACCTAATGGATAAGCTGCAGATCCTAGTTAACCAGCAGCCTACTTCTTCCTATCCCCACCCCCTAGAATTGCCTTATGACTGTCCCATGCATGCTTGAATTCCACCACTGTTTTTGACTCCACAACCTCCTCTGGAAGGCCGTTCCATGCATCCAACCCTCTCTGTGAAAAATACTTCATTAAATTACCTCTGAGCCGCCCCCTCTATCTTAACATCTCCTTGTTCTTGCACACCTCTTTTTTGAAAGATGCTACCCTCTTGGACTTTGTTGATTCCCTTGAGGTACTTGAAAGTTTCTATCATGTCCTCCCTCTCCCTCCTTTCCTCGAGTCTATACATATTAAGCTCCTTAAGTCTTTCGTCACATGTCTTCCAGTGCAGACCCTGCACCATTTTAGTTGCCCTCCTCTGGACAGCTTCCATCCTGTCTATGTCTTTTCGGAGATTGGGTCTCCAGAACTGCACGCAGTACTCCAGATGGGGTCTCACCAGCTGTCTGTACAGAAGGATAATAAC
Source organism: Neoceratodus forsteri (assembly GCA_016271365.2). Taxonomy (NCBI): domain Eukaryota; kingdom Metazoa; phylum Chordata; order Ceratodontiformes; family Ceratodontidae; genus Neoceratodus; species Neoceratodus forsteri. Next base: position 226,128,010 of record CM057449.1, on the reverse strand, counting down.
TTCCTGTTTTCTACTGGTGATGCCTTTCCCTATGCATCCCAGTATCCCCCCAGCCCTCCTTGCTGCCCTCTCATATTGCTTGCCCACCTTTAGGTCATCTGATATGACTACCCCAGGTCCTTTCCATTTTGTTGTTGTTAGTATCTCACCCCCATTGTGTACTCTCTTCCCTGGGTTTTTGATTCCCAGGTGCATTAGCTTGCACTTCGTAGCATTGAATCTAAGCTGCCATACATTTGACCATTCCTCTAACCTTGCCAAGTCCCTTCTCATCCTTTCAACCCCACCTTGTGCATCAACTCTGTTGCAGATCTTTCTGTCATCTGCAAAGAGACATACAATTCCTTCCAGTCCCTCTGCAATGTCACTTATAAAGACATTGAAGAGGACTGGTCCTAATACTGAAAACTGCGGTACCCCAATAGTAACCCCCCTTTCTTCAGAGTGGACTCCATTTACTGTTACTCTCTGTGTCCTATTCTCCAGCCAATTCTTTACCCAGGCTGTCATCTTGGGACCCACTCCCAGGCTGGCTAACTTGTGTATTAATCTTTTGTGTGGGACTGTGTCAAATGCCTTGCTAAAGTCTAGGTAGGCCATGTCCACAGCCCTTCCCTGATCTACTACTTTGGTCACCCAGTCAAAGAAATCTATCAGATTTGTCTGGCATGACCTTCCCGCTGTGAATCCATGTTGCCTTGGGTCCTGTGCCCCTCTAGCCTCTAGATACTCAACAATTCTTTCCTTCAGAAGTGATTCCATCATTTTACCTTCCACTGAGGTTAAACTAACAGGTCTGTAGTTTCCTGCTTCTGCCTTGCTCCCACTTTTGTGAAGGGGAATCACATCTGCCCTCCTCCAGTCTTCGGGTACCACCCCATCCTCCCATGATTTGTTAAAGAGGGTAGTCAGTGGTGTCACTAGTTCTACCCTTAGTTCTTTAGAATTCTGGGATGAATCCCATCAGGCCCCATTGCTTTGTCCACCTTCAGTTTTAAGAGTTCTTTCAGAACCCTTTCTTCTGTAAATGGGCTAGTATCAACTTCTGTATCCAGAGTGTTTCTACTGTTTATTTTAGGTACCTCCCCTCTTCCTTTGTAAATACTGAGCAAAAATATTTGTTTAGTATCTCTGCCTTTCACAGTCACCCTCTGCCCACCCTCCTCCCCTTTATTAAGCCTCACTATCCCTCCCTTGGTCTTTCTTGCTCCCTGATGTACCTATAAAAGGTTTTATCCCCCTTCTTAACTGAGTTGGCTATCTTTTCCTCTTAATGTCTTTTTTATTTTAATTAAACTCTGTAAAAAGAAAATGGTCCATTAATGTCTGTTTCTGCTTCTGCCCCCGTTGCCATTATCCTCACCCACCCACCCCACCCCAGTCCAGCACCTATCACATCACACCTCTATCCCTTACCTGGTGGGAGGGGGGTCCAATGTTGAAATTCTCTCCGGACCAGAGACACATCTTAATTCTTCAACACCAGACCAGAAACTGAAGAAATCAATGTCTTTTGAACTTGTACTCATAACTTGGTCATTGTTTAATATTTTGGCCCTAAATTTTCAATGTGGTCTTTTTGGAACTCCACCTCATGCCAAGAAAATTTGGGGTCAAAATGTGAAAAAACAATTGTTATGAAGAAATGTTGAATTGGTCCAATATTTACTCATAACTTTATTTATGCAGATTTTTGCCCCGGTGTTTAACACATCCCTTGTGTTGCCACCACCTCATTAACATAACAGGTGTCATTTTTCAAATCCTCTCTGAAACATGTTTTTGCAGTTGCACTATGAAATCACTTTTTTGTTGGGATTTAAAAATGTTCACCTGTAGTAATAATAATGTCACGTGATGTTGGAAATTTGGGCTCAGAATGTGGGGTTCAGGAATGAGTCCAGGTTATCGGAGGGCCAGCCAGGGGGAGGAGGACTGAGCATCCCAGGGATGCTTTCCCTCCTCCAGGGGAGGGAGAGCAGCTGCTCCTGCTGCAATACTGCCATTTGGATGCACATAGGTGGGGTTGTAGCTGGGGAGTGTGGAGAGGGAAGGGAGGATGTTGGCCATGACCCAGAGTGGCAGCACATCTCTGCATGTCCATGCTCCTTGGATCCCCTCACTGGTCGCCATCCTCAGGGGGACATGGGACAGAAAATGCAATAGTGGACTCTGCATCTGCTCCTGGTGATGGGCCCTGGTGCAGAGCCAACATACCGACCCTGGAGAGATGGAACAGACAGCCCGACATGATTTGTGTAGGTAGGGAAGAAGCCGGGACTTCCTCCTTCCCCCACACAAGGGGTAAACCTCAGCTTGATGGGGTCTGGTCCTTTTGAGGGTCCAGAAGTATGGCTGAGCCATAACGACATCTTGGGAATCCCTGAGAGGAAGAAGTGGTGTGGAGTGGAGGGCGCTTAAAACAGAGAATAAAAGAAAATATGGGAGCCCACTGAAAATTAGATACTGCCTCTCAGCTGGCCTATCCTGGGTAAATACAATCTAGAAATTGTAAAAGCAGGACACCACTGAACATGAGATATTGCTTCTCATCTTTTTTATCCCAGGTAAATATCTAGTAAAATTGTAAAAACGGGATACCAGTACAGCAGAGCCCCCACTGAAATGTGACTCTATCATGGGAAACATAAATTGTAAAAGCTGGATCCCTCTGAAAATGTAACTTGCCTTTCAGCTGGGCTATCCTGGGTAAATACATTATAAAGCTGGTTAAAAATAGGGCCTCATCGAAAAAAAGATGCTGCATCCTGGGCCTGGCTGTGCTGTCCTGGGTAAATACTGTGTAGAAATTGAGAGAAGCAGAATCCCATTGAAAAGGTGATAGCATCTGAACTGTGCTTACCTTGGGTAAATTTAAATACAGTATAAAAAAGCGTCAGTGATATCTTGGAGAATACCTGTGAGCAGATGCTCATTTGTAGGTTCCGTGTCAGTTACAAGAAGAAAGTGAACAGGTGCATAACATTACATACAAGGCATTACATTACAAGCAAGTACAAAATTGCAATGGTACCAAACAACACATTACAAGCTAGGTAGACAATAAATTGGTGTGGATTACAAGATTGGGTTAGCATTTAGCTTAAGGTATAACATTTAGACATTGCTTCAGCTTTGGTGAGAAGGTGCCTGCATCAGAGAGTTAAGCCTACTTGTGGGGGGAAAAACAGAGTGGAGAACAGGATCAGCTGTGGCATAGTAAAGTGTATGCCTGCATAAGGGATTAAGAACAGATTTCAGGAGGTTGGAGACAGTGGGGCTAGGACAGCAGCAGACAGGGGGGCATAAAGGTGGTGACAGAGGGGTATGGGTGCCCACTGGGAAGGGGAGGGGGTAGATGGGGGTGGGACAATGAAGTTCTGCAAAGGTAGGTGCCCCTAGGATTAGGTGGAACACTAAGTGCTATGATTTTGTGGTGGTCCAGATGTAGAAGAGATGTTTTGGTCATCATGAATGGCCAACGGAGTCACAATTGCCATCTGTGGCAAGGTGCTGAGTGAGCTTTCACTTGAAAGCACCAATGGTTGTGGCATCAGAGATGTCTGAAGGAAGGACATTGGTCCAGTGTGGTGCACAGTAGTAGAATACACATTGACCCTGTGCGGTGTGGCATCTAGGTTCACTGAAAATTTGGCTGCGGGTGCTTCTGGTCAGCCTGGCACTTACATAGCACATGAGCAGATTCTGGACTCCTGGTGGCATCAGCTTTAGTGCGATTTTTTTTTTTATTATTATTTTCTTTTCTCCCCTCTCGCCTCACAACCCACCACTCATTCGGGCTGCCTAGATCCTACATCCGTTCTGCCTGTCCTGTCCTGAGCCCTCCAGCTTCACATCACAGCCGCCCCTGGGGTAACCCGGACGTAACCCTTCGTCGGGCGGGTCCCCCTCCTCCAAAGGGGAAAGCACCAGGGGGGCAACCAGCACACACTTGGCCCCAGGGTGCTGCTGAAGTGGAGGGGCTCTTTCAAGGCATCGGCAGGAATGGAGGATCAGCAGCCATCATCCAGTCTGTCAGGAGGCAGATTTCTGCTTTTCTGCACTATTCTCCATGCATTGCTGTAGTAGTACTCCTGGTCTCCACCAGGGGCCACTACTGAGCGACACCAACCCACTACCCGCCCCAGGAGAGGAGAGCAGTCCCTATGGATGCTCAATCCTCTCCTTCCCCTGTCAGCCCCCAGCGTCCCGAGTCCATTCCCGAACCCAGGTCGCCGGTGTGGCGCAAGGTGTGGCATCCAGCGCCTCAACCCTCAGCGCCACCGGGCCGGCTCTTGCAATTTTTATTTTGGCCAGTAGACAGGTATGGTACTTAACTCTGCTCTTTAGCTGGAGCCACCCTGCCTGTGAATAGAGCTCACAGGTGTGAGTAAGCCTTGCAGCACCTGTGAGGAGTCGGCAGGCCTTATTAAGGGCCAGAGAGATGCAATGGAGGGCTGAGTCTAGTGCAGAATCATAAACTGCCAGGGTGTATTTAACAAGGGTAACAACTGAACTGGTGATGGCCATGTTAAGTGCTTCATATGTAAGGATGTGCTTGTGGTGGTTGAGTATCCCGATTCTGGAACTGATGGCCTTAGCTGTGTTGGCTAGATGCTGTGCACAGGACAGGGTGGAGTCAAGGATAATACCCAGGTACTTAAAGTACTGCAGGAGGTCCAGCACATCACCACTGTTGTTCAGGATGGATAGTGGGAAGGTCTTGTGTTTGCTGTGGCTGCTGGAGTACAGCATAGGCTTAGTTTTCTTGCAGTTAAGGATTAGGCTGTGCTCCTTAAACCATGTTTCAGTAGCAGTAAATCCTAGTTGGAGGTCGTTTTGAAGTAGTTCGGGGTTGGGATTGCAGGTGAAAATGACAGCATCATCAGCATACAATAGCATGTAATGGGTGCAAGAGCCTGGAAGTTTATTTATGAAGATACTGATGAGAAGGGACCCCAGTATCGATCCCTTGGGGACCACTGAGCAAACAGGTTTGCTATCCGAGACAATGTCCCCAATCTTGACCCACTGTGAGCGATTGCTGAGATAAACTTTGAACCATAGAACTATATCAGAAGACAGACCAGTATCAGCTAGCTGTTCAAGGAGGAGTGTGTGGTGAACCGTATCAAAAGCGTTCGATAGGTCGATGAAGGTAGCCGACACTAGCTGCCCTTGATCCAGGGCTTGGTTGATATAACCAGTGAATTCCAACAGGGCTGTGATAGTGCTGTGTCCCACTCAGAACCTATGTTGTTCTGGGCATAGGAGTTGGTGCATGTTTAGGTATTCCACAAGCTGATCCGTCACTATCCGTTCAAGTGCTTTGGAGAATGGCGGGAGTATGGAGATCGGTCTGTAGTTGTTCTGTAGTGCCCGGTCTCCACTTTTGTGAACTGGTGTTACGGAAGCCAACTTCCAGAGCTGGGGGAACTGAGAGTGGTGGATGGATAGATTGATGATGGTGGTCAGGGGGCTTAGTACTTCCACAAGTGCCATAGTGATGAACTTAAGGTCCAGAGTGTCTCCACTGTGCCTCGACTTGCCCAGCACCTTCTCAAGGTACTTTCTAGCCTCAGTAGTGCTGACTTCTTTAAAGTAAAAAAGTGGACTTTTCCCTTAGGGGTTGATCACCCACTGGGTGCTTCTGGACTGGAGGGTCAAAACAGTCTGCTGGGAGCGCTCCACTTAGGTCCGTGAAGGCAGTATTTAGGACATTTGTTATTTGGAGTGGATCCACTGTTGGTACATTGTTGACCAGGAGCATGGAGGGGGCTGTTTTGGGATCCTTGCCAGTAATATCGCTGAGGTTTGCCCAGAAGGATTTGCTGCAGTTCCAGGAGTTGGAGAGAGCCTCCTTATAGTAGGAGCATTTTGCTAGGCAGATAGCTTTTGTGCACTTGTTTCTAGCATTTTTATATAGTTGGATATTGGCAGCTGTACCATGTGCACATGCCTTTATCCAGAGTTGGTCCTGAGCACTGAGTTGTAGCAGGAGTTCTGGCATTATCCAGGAGTTGCAGGGAGCTTTAGATTTTCTTGTTTTCAGGTGGGGGGCATGTTTATTACAAGTGGCATTAAATTTTGTGATAAAGCATCCGAGTGCGATGTCTACGTCATTTGTTTTTATGTAGGTCAGACCAGTCTAGGCCTTGAAGGTCTGCCTTGAGTTGTGATAGGTGCCCTTTGAGGAGTACACAGCTGGTTTTGGTTCTGGGCTGGGGCTTGCTGAAGTTATTTTGTCAGATGCAGGTAATGGGTAAATGATCACTCAGTGAGTCACAGAGGACAGTGGTGTTGGTGATGTGGGCTGGTCGGTTTGAGAGGATCCAGTCCAGCAGTGTGCTAGTACCAGTTTTGTAGCTGACCCTAGTTGGGGTTGCCACCATCTGGGAAAAGTGGATAGTCGCTAGGGCGGCTCTCACCATGGCAGCTGCTGGAGAGAGCCAATTAATGTTGAAATCCCCAAGAAGAATGATCGTGGAGTTAAGGTGCAGGGTGGTAATAAAGACCATGAGGTCGCTAGCACCAGGAATTGTTGTTTTAGGTGGGATGTAGACTGTGAGATCATAAGTGCCTTGTTATGAGCGCCCAGTAGGATTCTGATGAGTAGGATTTGCAGATTGGTACTTCTGTTGGGGAGGGGAAGGATATGCCCCTGAAGTGTGTCCTTTACATAGACTATGCAACCACCTCCTTTCTTTGAGATACGGTCCTGCCCAAAAAGGGTGTATCCAGGCAGAATGATGGCAGTGTCCGGTACCTTGGGCGATAGCCATGTTTCCGTGTTCGAGAGGATATTGGGGTTATGTTTGGTAATTGATACCTTTAGGCTGACCAGTTTGGGCAGCAGACTGCAGATGTTTAAGGTGGCAAGGGTTAGTCCTGTAGATTTTTGTTGTGGGCTATTCTGAGAGTGAGCAGGGCCTGGATTAGGGTGAACATTGCCTGACATAAGCTGTAAAAGTAGGATGATTCTGAGCAAGCTTCTTTTAAGTTGTTTGTGAAAAGGCCTATTGGATCTTCTGGGGCCAAGGCACCTTCTGTATTCCGAGCACTGTACCATGAGCTTAAGTGGAGTAATTATGGTGGGATATGAGCAGGGACCCCAGTGGTAAGCCACCCTTGTGGAGGCAGCAGGAGCCACTGGCAGGACCAGTGACCTTTGGTTAACAGTTTAAAATTTCCTGAGATAAAGCCGGGGTCATAATGGATATTATGTTTGATAGTGGTATGGGATAGGTGAACCAGCATATCACTTTGTGAAGTGCCATTGGTTAGACTCAACAGCAGTATGAAAGAGAGAGACTGGACGAGGCAGACGTAGCCCATTTTCATAGGAGGAAGAGCTTGTATATAGCCCTGGTCTTGTAGGAGGCAGAGGAAGCAGGCAAATGTACACAGAGTTATGATGATGTCAGCAGGGGAACAGAGTGTGTGATGTGCCAGATAGGATAGGAGCCCCTAGTGGCAGCTGCATATAACCTGCTAATAGTGACGTAGACACAGAAAATGTCACTGCTACCAGAGATATAGCTCTCTAGTGGCTAGAAGTTATAATCTGCTAATGGAAAAGTCAGCACTTGATCACTGCTCGCTGGAGCCCTGAAATAAAGTAGAAACACAGGCTTTTTTAAAGGTTGAAAGAGGAGGCTTGTTACATCAGAACAAAGAGGACAAAAGAAGTGGGCAGGGACAGAAAGCACAGCAGGCTGTTAGGGGGTTGGGGGATGAGACAAAGAGAAATGTACAGGCCAGAGAGCAGGAGAAGGATTTACACAGTCAAGGCTCAAAATTCACTTCAAATATCAATTCAGTACTTAACATGACTGTAAGGATTAAACAGATTATTAAACCCTGGCACATAAATTCAACTGGAGAGACAGAGGGAAAAACAGTAACTAGAGATGTGTTTGGCAGGAGATAGTGTGGGCCACTTGGTGAACAGCTTCCACTGGCACCAAGTCCAAAAGACAGGGCTAGTACCTTGCAGAATCAGCTGAGCTGTAGCTCACAGAGGATTTCTGAACCAATGTTTAGGTTCAAGAAATTGAGGGGTCCCTGGCCTGATCACGGCTCGCTGTATCCCTTGCAGAATCAGCTGAGCTGTAGCTCACAGAGGATTTCTGAACCACTGTTTAGGTTCAAGATATTGAGGGGTCCCTGGCCTGATCACAGATCACTGGATCCTTTGCAGAATCAGCTGAGCATCAAAGCAGGACTCCATTGAAAATGAGATACTGCATCTCAGCTGGGTTATCCTGGGTAAATATATTGCAAAATTGTATAAAACAGAAACAGAACTCTACAACAGAACCTCACTGGAAAGAAGAAGCTTCATTTAAGATGATCTGTCCGGGAAAAAGACATTATAAAAGCTTAAAAAACAGGTAGGGAGTTTTCTGTGTTCTGACTGGCTGAGAAGTACCTGTGGCCATGTTCTTATCAGGGCATATTGTGCCAGCTGGCATTTTTAATGCCAACCAGAATGTAGTGCAGCCAGATATCCATGCCTGCCAGCATGAAGCAAAATGTTCTGGCAGTCACATTAGTACTGTAAAATCAGTACTTGCCAAACCAGTCGAGTTTTCCAACTTCAGAAACACTTCCAAGCAGGGGCTGGGAGAGGAGGGGGACCACAGAAAACTAAAGAACAGGGCAGGCTATTTAGTTAGGGGGAGGAGGCTGAAAAGGGCTGGCTGGCTAAGAGTACAGAGGATTAAAGCTAAGCAGGAAAGGTGGGTGTAAGAATAGAAGATAGTAAGTCAAAACAAATTATAGCTTAGTACTTTAAAACTGTACAAATATAAAAAGGCTATAAAACACTTCCAGCACTCTTGGTATTATCTAGGAAATGCTCTAATCTGCAGGTGCAGCTATGAAGGGCTGTAATCACTTAAAAATATAGTTTTAGAGCACAGAGAACACCTTAAGCTACTAAAAATGGCTTTAAATGTAGGACAGAAAAGCAGAGTTAGAAAAGGCACCCATTTCAGATTAAAACAGTCACTAGGGCAGAGGCGCAGCAGCACCGCAGGTACTAAAGATATGCCCAGAGACTGTGGACCAATCAGAGAGAGTCACTGAACTGGCATCCACTAATCCGAGTGAAAGGGCTAAGGTCTGAATGTTCCCGAAGCACCAAGCACTCTAATGCACCTGAAGGATAGTCTGCTTTTTCTCCCTGTGACTCCAAATGAGCTACAGGGGGACGGTTTCCTTCTGGCTGCGTCAGGGTCTCTGGATACAGGCAGTTCCTTCCACGAACTAGAGCTGGGAGGAATCCACAGGCTGCCAAAGCGGTGGGGAAAAGCCACTCAGTCTACTAAGTCATAGAAAGTCAGGACTGTGGCTCGAATCCCTAGACAGTTTTTCAAACTTATCCTCTGGCGCAATATGAGGTCCGAGCCCTGGCGGGAAACGGAATATTGGGCCCTAGCTTTTTAAGCATGAGCCCCTAGTGGAGTATGTGCACAGTTTCCTTTTCCACTAGTTTTATCCTCTGTAACATTCACAAACCTAGATTGAAGAATGCTGTAGGTGCTGTGTGGGTGGCAAGGTAACGGAGATTTAAAGAAATCAGTGTTGGTGGCATGGGGCTGGTAGGGAGATTGAATGAGGCAGAAACATTTAAATGTTGAGCATTTTGTTTTACGCCACTTCTTATGGGTTTGAGTATGGGTGAACAGAAATGGCAGAACTTTCCAAAGACACTGTATAATGTGTCATTTAAATAAGAAAAATGCTTAATAAAAAAAGAGAATGGTGGTTGTGAGATGTCTCTTGGCTAAACAAGAGTGTCAGGAGGTGACACTCTTGATTAGCCAAGCGACGTCTGGCAACCACCATTTACTTATAGCAGTTGCTGGTGGAGTCAAACACCCCACCCTACACAGACTGATGGGCATTGGGGGTGTGGCTTGGGGTCATCGACTGTAATGCTCATGCCATTCCACCCTCACCCTGCAGCCGCTGACAGGCATCAAGGTGTGCCTTGTGGTCTTCATCCCTAACGTTCACCCCATTCTCCTATACTGCACCCATCTCAGCTTATTTCCTTATGGAATGGGGTAAGTGTAAGGGATGAAGATCCCAAGGCACACCATGACACCTGTCAGTGTCTGCAGGGTGGGGTGAGGTGGAATGGTTTGAGCATTATGGCCGATGACACAAAGGCACACCCCAATGCCTGTCAGTCTCTGCAGGGTGCTGGTGGGGGTTGGCGTTAGTTCAGTTCTTCACTGCCATTCCTTTTATGCATCTCTCTACCTCATGCAGTACCAATGCCAATACCAGCAAGCAAACGTTCGGCATTGACAAATGCTTGTTAGGGTCCTGGATTTGCATCAAAAGAGCCTCTGTCCCAGCCTCCTCTCCTTCTTCCCTTACACATTTTAGACCCTCTCTGACATATAGCACCACCCCGCCACCCCTTCCACTTCCCCCTATCCTTATGATAGAGTCTTTGCCCTGGTAGTTGCAGGTCCCACTCCTGATTTTTCGGTGGCCCACATCTCAGTTATTGCAGCCAAATCCACTCCCCCATCTACTATTAGAGCCTGTAGTTCCACTACTTTGTTCCCCGGGCTTCTAGCATTTAATGTTACCACCCTCCAACCTTCATCTCTAACCTCCTCCCTCTGCCCTTCTCCCCTTATGTCCCTTCCCTTGGTATTAGCCTCTCCCCTAGCCTTGCTGTTATGGGGGGTAAGCCCAATTGGTATCTCCTCTCCGGACTTCTGAGCACCTCCAGCCAACTTGCTACCCCTCCTCCTTCCCAGTTTAAATTTGACTCAATGTGCTCCCCTATATTTCTCTTCAGTACCCTTTTTCCTTCCTCATTTAGGTGCAGTCTATCTTTTGCATAGAGACTGCTGTTTTCCCAGGTCTCCCCCACCCTCCTATCAGCCCATACCACTTCTCCTGACACCATTCTACCAGCCATTCATTAAACTCCTGGATTCACTTTTTTCACCAAATTTTCAACATAGCCATTTTAAGACCTCTGCTCATGAACAGTGTCACTGTGATTTTCTTAATGTGTCACATACATGGATTTCGCACACCGACTGCGCCATTGTGCACTACATGGGCGGAAACACGTTTTGGGCAAGATGTGAAAAATGACAGCTGTACTGCTCATAAGGAGGTGTGGTAAAATGGCAATGTTGGAAATCTGGAGTGAAAATATTGAAAATTCGCAAACTTATGAGTGTGCGTAGGAACTGCGCAATGCACGCTCATAAAACAGTCATTTTTAGGAATTTTTTCACCAAATTATCAACATAGCCATTTTAAGACCTCTTCTCATGAACAGTGTCACAGTTATTTTCTTAATGTGTCCCATACATTGATTTTGCACACCGGCTTTTTGAGAGCCCACCTTATGAACACTGGCAATGTCGTTTCATTAATCAGCCCCGAAAGGTGATTTCGCGCAGTGACAGCAAAATCACCCTTCGGGACCGACTGATGCCATGACAGTGCACGAATTCATGAGGAGGGGTCCCAAAAACCCCATGTTGAAATTTGGGCCCAAAATTCCCAAAAATGCCTGAGATATGCAACAAAGTTGAAAAAACCCTATTTATTCCATTATACAGCTTACCGGCATTTCCTCAGTTCGCGGTCGGCTTTGAAGAGTGCAGACGTGTTCCTGGTCCACCGATGATTGTCGCGCTGAGCTCCAGAGGTAAGTATGGGGTGAGGGGGTGTGGGGAGGCAGGGTGCGCAGTGGGTGGGTGCGGGTAGGGGCAGTGAGACTGCGAGGGACCTTTTTTTTTATTTACAGGGTTTTTTTTTTTTTTTAATTAAGAAGACACGGGACATTTGCCACACTGGGGTGGGCTCCCAGCGTGGCAGCTGGAAAGGCTGTTTGGGGGGGCTGGAGCTGACGGAAGTTGGGCACCCCGTCGGCCATAACATGATTTATCACGCTGGGGTGGGCTCCCAGGGTGGCACCTGAAAGGTTTGGGGGGCGTGCAGCCGTGCTGGAGCCAATGGGGGATTGGTGCACCCGTTGGCTATAACATTTTGCTACGCTGGGTGGGCTCCCTGTGGCACCTGAACAGCTTTGTTGGGTGATGGAGCCGACGGGGATTGGGCACCTCCGCTGCCATACAGTGTGTGCATGGAGGAGGGGAGCTCATCAGCAAGCGATATGCGGCTTATGCGGCGTGTGTGTGTGGGGGAGAGCTCTGCTCACTGAAGGAGCTCTCCTTCAACTGTATGCCACTGTATTTTGACTGTTGCCGTAGACAGCTGCAGCAGTCATTGGAGAACTACGGCGCGCCTGCAAACTCACTGACTGAATTGGAAGATGGGGTACTACACCTCCAAAAACTCGGATGATGGCACTATGTTTCTTGCACATGCATGCAAGCAACATAAAAAATGTGTGCGCAAGTAGGACCCACTATAACAACATGCAAGCAAACATTCGGCATTGACAGATACTTGTTCTCTATTGAGGCCACAGTTAAGGGTGCTAAGGGTGTTAATATATTTGAACTCTATCTCAGTTGAACGCTATCTGGTAAAATAAAGGTTAAAGAATTAACCAAAAGCAGCCTAAGGGTTGTTATAGATGTGAAATGGATTTTTTTCCCCATCAGTGTGCTTTGACAGTAAGCAGGCGAATCAGATGTTAGGTTGCATAAATGGGGGTAGAAACTAAAGTATTTATTTTATTTATTTATTTGAATCTAGGGTTACAAGTACCTTTGAGCCAAGGCTCTTTTACAAATGTTCCAAGTTGGTTAAGGTACAACTCAAATAAGACATTGAATAACAGTATAACAGTGAGTTACAGGCAGTTACATGCAGTTTTATACATTCTGTACAGTGGCAAAAATGCCAGAAGGAGGTCTGATAACAGGGTTGACATGGTATGAAGGAGAGACACACTAGTGGGGTGCGGCCATAGGCACTTGTCAAGTATCAATTAAAGTGCTACAGCGGGGTAGGGAAGGTGGGTGGGATGAGGGGAGGATGAATGGGTGTATGGGAGAGGGAGTTGAGGGGGGAGAAGGTTAAGTGCTAGCTGGAAAGAGCAAAGAGGAGAGGGGAGAACAATTAGGAAGGACAGTCACAGGAGCTAGATGCAGACAGGATGTGATGGAACTGTATTTGAAGGGACCAAGCTTTGGCATTGAGGTAATGTCAATGTTGAGACCATTGAACCAGCTGAGAGCTCTGTGTGCAAAGGATCTTTGCCCTTGTGTGGTGCAGAAATGCGGGATATGCAGAAGCTGGGATTCAGAGCCTCTGGTGATGTGAGTAGTCCACGCTGGGCAGAGGAGAGCTTGGACACCTGGAGGAGCAAGGCCTAGTGTTATTTTCTTTGCCATAAGGCAGGTTTGGTACTTGATCCGGTTTGAAAGTTGAAGCCACCCAGTCTGTGCGTTGAGATCACATGTGTGGGTGAGGTGATAGGTGCCGGTTATGAGATGGCAAGCTTTGTTTAGTGCAATGGATATGGCCTGAGGGCAGTGGCAGGGGCAGAGCCATAGATGATCAGGCCATAGTCGATTATTGAGCTCTGTATGCAATCCTTAAGGCATCTGAGGTAAGGCATTGCCTGTGCCTGAAGAGTAGGCGAATGTGAGTGTTGGCAGCCTTGGCAATGTTGTCAATATGCATAGCATATGATAGGTTACAATTGATGGTAATACCTAGATATTTAAAGGATTGAACCTGTTCGAGGATTGCCCCAAGGCAGTTTTTGATCGTAATGGGATTGAGTCTCCGTTTGTTGTGTGGGCAGAAGAAGAGCATGGACTTGTTTTTTTGTAGTAGAGAACTAATTTATGTGTACTAAACCAAGTTTCAGTCGAGGTGAAGGCAAGCTGTAGATTCCTGCATGGAAACCATATTGTTGGGGGCAGGGGATGTTGCGTTTGTCCAGGTATTCCATTAACTGGTCAGATACCATACGTTCAATGGCCTTGGGGGGGGGGGAGTATGGAGATAGGCCGGTAGTTTACATACAGATCCTTGTCCCCACTTTTGTGGACCAGGGTTACTGTGGCTGATTTCCATCTGTCGGGAAACTGGCTGAGGGCGAGGGAGAGGTTGAAAATTTTTGTTAGTGGAAGTAGCACTTCACCAAGGTGAGGGACACCAGCTTGAGGTCGAGTGAGTCCTCACTAGTTCTGGATTTAGCGATTGCATTAGAGACGTAGTTACAGACCTCATGTGCCCTGACTTCCTTAAAGTAGAACGGTGGGTGGTTGGAGGGAGGGGGCTGTTGGTTAACTAGGATCTGCAGCTTATCCATTAGGTAGGGAAATGGGCAGACTGGGTGGGCCCAGTGGTACTTATCTGCCGTCAAATTCTATGTTTCTATGTTTCCATGTTTCTTTTAATGGTGGCTCGAATCCTTGTGAGTGGAGAGGATGACGGCATCATCGGCATAAAGGAGGATTTGTACTGGACACAATTGTGGAAGATCATTCAGAAAGAGGCAAAAAAGAAGTGGTCCAAGAATGGAGCCTTGAGGAACTCCTGAGTGAACAGGATGTGCATCTGAGAGAACATCAGCTATTTTCACTCTTTGGGAGCGGTTCTCCAAGTAACTCTTGAACCAGGTAGTGGACTCAGGTGAGAGCCCAGCAGAACGTAGCTGTGTGATTAACAGTTTATGATGTACAGTGTCAAAAGCCTTGGTCAGGTCAATGAAGACTGACTCGGTTAGGAGGCTGTTGTCCAACGAGCTGTGGATAGCACAGGTGAATTCAAGGAGGGCCAATGTAGTACTGTGACCTGTACGGAAACCATGTTGTTGGGGCAGAGGATGTTGTGTTTGTCCAGGTATTCCATTAGCTGGTCAGACACCATATGTTCAATGGCCTTGGGGGGCGGGGGAGTATGAAGATAGGCCGATAGTTCACATGCAGATCCTTTTCTCCACTTTTGTGGACCGGGGTTACTGTGTCTGATTTCCATCTGTTGGGGAACTGGCTGAGGGCGAGGGAGAGGTTGAAAATGTTTGTTAGTGGAAGTAGCACTTCATCAAGGGTGAGGGACACCAGCTTGAGGTCGAGTGAGTCCCCAGTAGTTCTGGATTTGGTGATTGCATTAGAGACAAATTTATGGACCTCATGCACCCTGACTTCCTTAAAGTAATGGTGGACGGTTGGAGGGAGGGGGTTGTGGGCTGGGGGTAGGAGAGGGAGGGTGGTCATCATTGAAGAAGTCTGAAGGGAGAACACTACTGAGGTCAGAGAATGCAGTATTGAAAGTATTTGCAATTGTGGTAGGGTCGAGAGTTATGCCACCATCAATGACCAGCATAGTAGGTGAGGTTTTTGGCTACTTCCCAGTTACTTCTTTAAGATTGTCCCAGAAGGATTTTCGCTTACTCCAGGTGTTCCTGAGGGTATCTCTGTAGTATGCATTTCTCTTCTGGTGGATTGATTTAGTGCAGTTGTTTCACACCCATCTGTAGTTCTAAATATCAGCTTGATTGCCAGTGGTCCATGCCCGAAGCCAGAGGAGGTCCCTTGCTTTCAGATCTGTAAGTAGTTCAGCAGAGAGCCAATGATTGCAAAGGCCTTTGATTTTATGCCTTTTGAAAGGGGCATAGGTGTCACAGGCAGCATGGAAGGAGTTGATGAAAAAATCCAAGGCTGAGTTGACATAAGAAGTGTTGAATATAGGAGACCAGTCGAGCTGTCGGAGGTGGGATTTGAGGTGTTTAACTGACTACACGGGAGGACTCTACTATTGATTAATTTGTGGGGGGCTTGCAGAATTTATTTGACCATTTGCAGATGACTGGGGAATGGTCACTTAGCGTATCTGGAAGGATGGAAACATCCAAGATGTGGGAGGGATGGCTGGTCAGTATCCAGTCCAGGAGAGTGCTTGCGCCAGTTTTATAATTACGTCTGGTGGGGGAGACTACCAGCTGTGCCAGGTTGGCTGCTGAGATGGCATCCTTGAGGCCCCCGTGTCAGCAGCTAGCCAATTGATGTTAAAATCACCCATTAGGATTGACTCCGAGACAGGGGGTTGGGCATGGATCAGGTCCAAAACTGAGTTGAGGCCTTTACCGTGCTCTTTTAGAGGAATGTAAACAGCAGCAACAGTCAACGCTTTGTTGTGAGCCCCCAGCAGAATTTTAATAGGTAGGATCTGCATAGAAGAATCCAAGAAGGGGGAAGGTAAGCGGTGACCCAGGTCGGTGTCTTTGAGATATGATGCACAGCCTTCCCTTGTTTTTGTACTCTTATCAAGTCTGAAGATATTGTACCCTGGCAGGGCAATAGTGGTGTCTGGAATATTGGGTGATAGCCAGGTTTCAGAGATTGCAAGGATATCAGGGTTGTGTTGGTTAGTGAATATTTGCAGGGCATCAAGTTTAGGCAGGAGGCTGCAGATGTTGAGAGATGCAAGGGTGAGAGTGTCAGGGTGCCTCGATTGATGGCCGGAGCAAGGAATTTTAGGCCCAGGATTTGGGTGAACATTCCCAGATAGCAGCAGCAGGAGTAGCAGAAGCTTCAGAATGTACCATCTTAATTGTTTTAAGGCAGATTTGTTTACCCGTTTCATTCACAGTCTATTGCAGTGATTCTGTCTTAGGTCCCAAAGTGAAGTAATATGAGCCAGTGTTGAGAACAGGAACAGGCGAACATACACCACCCTATCACGGTTCTTCAGGTGTTGCCAGCCATCCCCAGAGGAGAATGGGGGAGTAAAGACAAGCTCAGTTGGAAGGGTTCCAGAGTGGTGTAGATAAGGTCAATCCTGTAGCCTAGAGGAAGAGAGGGGTATCTAGCTCCAGGCAGGAAAAACAGAGGTAGCAGGGAGCAAGAGTAAATGAGATGAACAGGCAGAAGGGGCAGAGCCATAGTGCTTAGAGGATGTGTAGAGATAACCGAGAGGGTCTGTAGGGTAAGAGCCAGCCCATGGAGGTGAAGCAAGAAGAAGGAGAGGGAGCGGCGGGGGGTCCCAAGTAAGTGAGCCCAATTAGGTTCAAGCATGGTGGGTACCAAGGTCGAGTGGGTGGAGCCAAAGCCTATTTGTACGAAGGAGGAGGGGTCGGGGCGGGGGGCCTGAACAGTGGAGTATGGATGAGGAGAGCACTCAAATCGGGATTGTTAGGTCCAGAAGACACCCTGGGGTGAAATGGAGGTCGGAACGTGGGTCTCCTTGTCTGATCCCCATACCCAAGGGCACCGCCGCTAATAACGGTGGGCAGGTGGTTGGAGGATCCTCGGAACTCTGTCCAACTTAGCGGTTTGTGCAATGCCAGATCCGTTATCAACAAGAGCGGCCGTTGTCATGAGACTTGGTGGAGTGCAGCTGACTCAAGCACATCACAGGCTCCTGGCTGGATGGTAATGCTGGCCCGTTCTTGAGGTGGCTGTTCCGGCCGGGTATTCAGTGATACACCGCCCGAGATTGGATCACAGGGGTTGGGGAGTTGTGGTCTGTTTTAAGACAGAATTGAGTCTCACTAGTGTTCCAGTAGAGGAAACCAGATCTTTTGAATGTGTTGTAGTGGCAGGTGGGGGCTATAGAGTTGCTCTCATCTACCGTCCACCCGGGGATGAGAAGCCATTCCTTAAGGAAGTGGCAGACTTCGTCGTTGACCTGGTATTGGAGTCTCCCAGGTTGATGGTGCTGGGTGACTTCAATGCCTGGATCGATGACGAACTCTCGTATTTTGGACAGAACTTCCTCCAATTGATGAATTCATTGGGTCTCTCACAGGTTGTTACCTCTGCCACTCATAAATGTGGCCATTCTCTTGATCTGGTTTTCCTCCTGGGGATGGAAGCCTCCGGCATGGGGGTGGAACATGTCCGATGGTCTGATCATCACACTGTGAGATTCAATTTCAGCACCCCCTTGCGTAGACCTACCCCTGTGGAGATGGTCTAGTACCGCCCTTTATGGGATGTGACTCCCGATGGTCTATCGGCGGTCCTTGACCTATCAGAATTTCCGATGATGAGCATGGATCCTGAGGCCTTGGTTCTGGCCTATAATAGGGCCATCACCGATGCCCTGGATTCTATTGCTCCCATCCATGTGCGTCCTCTCTCCCTTCGCCCTCGGTCCCCATGGTTTGATGGGGACTTGAGGGAGATGCGCCGACTTGGACGCAGGTTAGAGAGGTGTTGGCAGAAATCCAGCTTAGATGCCGACCACCTTAGACTGCTAGAGCATTATCAACTCTACCAGTCAGCAATTGCCCGTAAGAAGGCAGTATTTCTGTCCGGGGAAATTGCTGCTGCCCAGAACCGACCGGCTCAGCTCTTTTGAACCATAGACAGACTGTGCAACCCAGCCTGTCTGCAGGTTTGTAGAGCTTTTTCTCAATCTCAGTGTGAGGAGTTTGCTCGGTTCTTTGCAGATAAGGTGGAAGACATCAGGGCGGAGACCTGCACAACACTTTCTATGGGAAGGGCCGTGGACCCGGCTGCAGTCACACGCCCTCCTACTCCCTGGGGTTTCTTCAAGAGGGTGGAAATCGAGGGTGTTATGAGGATTGTCTGTGGTATGCGCACTACGTCCTGTAGTTTAGATCCGGGCACCACAGCCTTGGTTATGGGCTGTAGGGAGATTATCTTCCCAGTTCTGATGAGGATAGTCTGGTGCTTCTTAGACTCTGGTGAATATCCTTGCTCCCTGAAGGAAGCAGTGGTGACACCAGTGTTGAAGAAGGCTTCTTTGGACCCTGACTGCCTTGGTAACTACCGGCCTATCTCAAACCTTCCCTTTGTTGAGAAGGTAATTGAGAACGTAGTGGCTACCCAGTTAGACAACCATTTGACCATCCATAGCATCTACGATCCCCTTCAATCGGGTTTTTGAAAGAGGCACAGCACTGAGACTGCGCTGGTTCAGGTGCTCAATGATCTCCTGATGGCGAGAGACCAGAAAAAATGGTCCATTTTGGTCCTTTTGGACCTGTCATCAGCATTTGACACTGTAGACCATGGGGTACTGCTTGAGCACCTGAGAATCATCTGTGGGCTTTCAGGTTTGGTCCTCAGATGGTTTACATCTTTCCTCACCGGTAGAACTCAGAGGGTAGTATCGGGAGTGTTTTCTTCCGATCCTGCCTCTCTGTCATGTGGGGTGCCCCAGGGCTCAGTGCTGTCTCCCATGTTGTTTGTGGTGTACATGCTTCCCCTTGGAGACATTGTAAGGTGGTATGGGCTGGAGTTTTTTTGTTATGCCGATGATACTCAGCTCTACCTGTCTTTTGCACCTGACCAGAATAGAGCACTCTCAGTGTTCAATAGCTGCCTCGGGGAAATCCAAGGTTGGATGAGGTCCAGCTGGTTGAAGTTAAACCCTGGGAAGACGGAGGTGATGGTCCTGGATCCCAGTCGCCGGATAGGGGGGTTGGGGATAAACCATCCCTCAGGTTTATTCCTGGGGGGTGTGGAGATCCCCACCTCTGAACGGGTGCGGAACCTAGGGGTGATTCTTGACAATCAGCTGACACTATGTGATCAAGTGTCGGCCTTCGTTAAAGTTTCCTTTTACCATCTTAGGAACATCGCTAGGATCAAACACCTCGTTCCATCCGGGGACATACCTACGCTGATCCACGCCTTTGTGACCTCGCATCTGGACTACTTCAACTCCCTTTACTTTGTGCTTCCTGGGGTTGATATCTACCGCTTGCAGCTGGTGCAGAATTCTGCAGCCCGGTTGTTAACTGGGACTTCCGTTTTCCCATATTGCGGTGCTGCGGAGACTCACTGGCTGCCAGTTCAATGTCGGATCACCTTTAAAGTGGGTCTATTGACCTACAAAGCCCTGCATGGTTTGGGCCCTGACTACCTGAAGAGCTCCTGGTTCCCTATCTCCAGTGCAACCCACTCCAGCTCGGCGGCGGGGGTTGCTGGAATTCAGTCATTTGAAATCATGGTGCCGGGCCTTTTGTTTGTGGCTCCGATCCTCTGGAATTCTCTACCATGTCAGATTAGAGAGTGTGTGACAGTGGGGGGTTTTAAACAAGCCTTAAAATCCTTTTTTATGGATTAAGGTTTATGGGGAAGCGACTGACTGATTCGGGTTTGATTTTATTATTGTCTTATGAAGTTTGATGTAATGTATTAATTATTTTACTGTAATTTTTTATATTAATGCTTTTATTATGTTGTGATTCTATAACCTGTTCTGCGCTTTGATTTCTTGAAAAGCGCATTATAAATAAAGAATATTATTATTATATTTAATAAAGGTAGGAGGTGGGTGTGCTCGGGCGCAAAGTTTTGGCAAAAGTCATTGCAAAGCAGTGGGCGCTGAAGTCGAGACTGAAAATCCAATAGAGAAAAGGCAGGGCCAATCAGTGGCTGAGCGAAGAGCAGTGGTTCAATTAGAGGAGGGTGGCAGCAGGCGGTGGCCTATCAGAGCCACGCAGTGCTTTCCCCGAGCAGCCGGGACTCTTAACCGGCTTTGAAGGTGTCCTGGTTGGCCGGAAGATGGAGGTGTGGGCAGATGGCAGGATTAGCTGTGGCCACTTGCTGGAAACCCAATCGGGGCAGTGGATCTAGTTTAAGATATAAAATGTAGGTTACAGTAGGGTGTTTTAGCTAGGACAGCGGGTACCAAGGCAACTTGAAGATTATTGGGGCTATGTTGAGGGTAGCAAGGGAGGAAGCTCAGGTATGGAACTGTAAAGTAGATAGCAGAGCAGGCACTAAACAAAGCCGATGAACAAGCAGATGGTGAAAATAGGAAGATGTCTTTAAAGGGAGGGCAGGACAAGTGTTAGGTCTAATAGTTGCACGCTGTATCTTTAAGTGGAGTTGCAAATTAATGAGAGGGGAGGATGAAGATTGCCTGGGGGCAAGGGTGCCGGAAGATGGTGAAAGCTGAGGGGGCTGAGAATCAAAAGGGCACTTATGAGGAAACAAAGGGCACTTTTTCTATATTAGTTTTATCATGCAGAAATAAAAGTGGAGGGGCTACCGCTTCTTCCACCTTCTGCCGCACCTATGCCTGGGAGGTGCCAAGGGGAGGGAGTATTTAATAAAGGCTGGAGGTGGGGCATGGGGGGGTGGATGCAAAAATTCAAGCAGGAAGGAGACAAAAGTAGAGAAAGTAAAACAGAAATTGGATTATTTGCAGGGCAAAGCTTACAACTGTGACCCAAATGAAATCTGGTCTAAACAGAAAAAACTGTATCACTTTAAACTTAGTTTCTGATCCAGGGTAGATTACCACTGGACCTTAAAACAAAGAGAGCTGTAATACTTTAAAATCTATAAACCTGAAGCCTAAAAGAACTTGCACTTCAAACTACCGTTGGAGTGCAAAATTGCTGTAAACAGGCTTAGGCTCATGTTTAAATTAAAGAGACACTGTCAACCTGGTTTTCATCATATTATTTCTAGTTGAAACTCCACATTTTATGATTGTTTACCTTCTCTAAAATTCATTGATGTTGCTGTTTGTTTTGTCTGTCTCCTTGTTTACTAGAACTGAAATGCATGGCAATGTATATTTATAAACAACCTTGTTTTGTTTATAATCCTGAATCTGTTCTCACTGCATGTTTCGTGAGCATTAGAAACACACCCAAACAGTGCAGTCACTCAAAGGCAGTAACCTCCTAAACTCCCACTGCATCATGAGGGGCTAGACTGTGTTGTGGGCATTCCCAAGTCCAAGAAAGATGTATTTGGAGCTGATCAAGGAATGTAAACAAACCTGTTTTGGTGTGATAACACCAGTATGTTGGGCAGTCTGTTTTTTTACCTTTTTAAAGAAAATAAGAGTCAGAATCAAACTACCAGCTACTTCAGCAATCTTTACAGAATACTGCAATCATAAAATGTGTTTTTTAAACTACGGACACTTTGAGACCTAAGGCAATTGACAGTGTCCCTTTAAGATTCACAGGACAATTTGGAAAGACTTAACCAGTACCACAATCAGTATGTAACATTAGCTTAAAGTCCAAAAGGAACAGGAGTAGCAAAGAATTAAAGAGCTGTAGCAGCCCGTCAGCAGGCAGAGCAAAGTAGGGGATTTCACCTGACACAATGGTCACTGGTAATACTACACTCGTACTAGTATGTGCAATTCTAGGCACTGCAGTACAAGATGGACATTTAGGAAACAGAAATGGTGCAGATCAGCCAAGGTAATTAGGCAGTCGGAGGAGCGGAGTTCAGAACGATTAAAGGATCTGATGATGTTCAAACTGGGGAAGAGGTCAGTAAAGGAGGATATGATTATGGAATTTAAAATAAAAACAAAGGTAGAGATAACATTATTTTGAAATATATATTTCCATTGCTAATAGAAACTTAGGACATGGGGTGTAACCTGAGGCTAACCAGAGAGAAGGTTTATGATAACTTTATTGGGAAAAAAAAAAACACAAAAAAGGAGAACTATACACACACACCCTCACTTGTCTGTTGCTGTGTTTATTGTTTCACCCCGTGGCTCTGAGTTGCCTTGAGTGGCCTCCTTGTTTATTTCTGCATAATTAGTAAACAATTTATTTTGTTGTTGTCTATTTTTCACTCCTTGGCCGCCTGACCTGCTCCCCTTACCTCATCCTTGCAACCAGCTCGGGGACATCCAGCTGCCAACCACCTCTACTGTGGGCACCCATACTCCTGCAGCTCCCCCCCCCCCGCAGCGGGGTCGCAGGGAGCCCCCAGCTCCCTGTGGAACACGGATCCAGGTGGGTGCCTCAGTGAAACTGCGGATGGCCATCAAGCTGCTCATTTCAGGCGCCATTTTTCCCTGGTTTTTGGTGTCCCCATTAGTGCATGCTCAGGTAGTGCCTCCAGTCTCCACTGGGGGCTGCTGCCGAGTGATGCATCCACTGATCCCACCCCCAGAGAGGAGAGCAGTCCTTGATGCTCAATCTCTCCTCCCGCTGCGACCCCAGGCCCAGGTCCATCCCAAACCCGGGTCACCGGCGTGGGTCAAGGTAAGGCACCAGCACCTCAACCCTCTACACCACCAGGCCAGCTTAGTAAACAATCTTTGACTCAGAGAATAGTGAGATATGTAATAGGCAGTCAGAGCACACAAGCAGCATCATGGATTTTAAAACAACTTTAGGTACAATCCTGTTGGATAACATAGAAACATAGACTTTGACAGCAGATAAAGACTGCTTGGCCCACCTAGTCTGCCCATTTCCATACCTAGAGGATAAGCTGCAGATCCTATTTAACCAACAGCCTATTTCTTCCTACCCCCACAAAAATTGCCTTATGTCTGTC
This sequence comes from Neoceratodus forsteri, assembly GCA_016271365.2. NCBI lineage: Eukaryota > Metazoa > Chordata > Ceratodontiformes > Ceratodontidae > Neoceratodus > Neoceratodus forsteri. The sequence continues at coordinate 226,104,788 of CM057449.1, read as the reverse complement.
CCATGCATTCCTGAATTCTCCCACAGTTTTAGACCCCACAACCTCCTCAGGAAGGCTGTTCCATGCATCCACCACCCTCTCTGTGAAAAAATACTTCCTCACATTGCCCCTGAGCCGTACCCCCTCTATCTTCAAATTGTGTCCCCTTGTTCTTGCACATCTCTTTTTCTGAAAGATGTTACCCTCTTGGACTTTGTTGATTCCACTGAGGTCCTTAAACATTTCTATCATGTCCCCCCTCTCCCTAAAATAAAATCAAAGTAAGATATAAGATCTGAGGAATATGGGATAATAGGCTTTGGGGAATCATTATGTGTGTGAAGGGAGGGACATAACTTAGAAAGGGTTTTATAAAACATATACTGGCTTATAGAGCCATAACAGACCAGCTCTCCCAGTATGTCTCCAAACTCTTAATCTGCTCCATAGGAACCTATTCCCTTAGAAGACATTCCTGCATCACTTTTGATATCCCTAGGATCAGAACTCAGTATGGTACATCTTCCATAAGCTATGCCCTTCCTTCCATTTGGAATAACATCCAACAATCTTTAGAACTTTCTCAAATTGTCAACATGACAACCTTTAAAATGTTGCTTTGTCACCTGTTGAAAGAAACCTGTAAATGCTTCAAGCCTTAGCACTCTTACCTGATCTCCTCTATTACTGGTTGTTTTATTACTCCTCTAAGGTTCAGCCAAACCACCTCCCTCCTATTTACTTGTTAGGTTTGAGACCTTTGTGACTTCTTTTCTTTTTTCTTTACCCCTCCCCCCATTTGCCTCCTTTCCTTTCTGTTTGACGCCTACATCAACCCTCTTCCTCATCATAGACTGCTCCTTCCCTTTTGTCATTTTTTACCCTCCTTATTCTACACCCTCCTGAACTGTATAAATTGTATATATTGTACACATTGTAATTATTGTATATATATTGTAATTATTGCAAATATTGTTTAGTCATGTACTCTATATGTAACTATATGCATCTGTATGTGTTTCAATTATTGTATCTCCTGCCTAGGACCACTTTGCAAAAGAGTTCTCTCAATAGTGTTTCTCCTGGTAAAATAAAGATTGATTGATTGATATACTGACAAAGTTTTCAGCAGCTCCAACAAGAATTCAATCTGCTTCACAGTGATCATTATTGATATATACAAGGTTGCCATATCTATGAACCAGGTTGGGAATAGAGTAGGACAGGGAAACCATATACCCACTTATTGTCTTTAATACTGACACTCATGGCACTGGTATCACATGAGGTGGGTGCATGGGGAAGGGCGCCGTCCATAATGGTGACACCTTCCCGGTGCAATCCCTCACGGCGATGGGAGGGTAGGGTGACCGGATGAGGGGGTGGGCGAACTAGGTGACAGGATGTCGCTATGTGTATGCGCATGTGGGGGAACAAGTATAGCGAGCGTGAGCTGGGAGGGGGTGAAGGAACTGTAGGGGGTGGTGTTGCGGTGGATTGCCGAGCTGTGTCATGGCGTTGGGGGTTGACTAGTGATTGGGGTGGGTGAGGTGCCAGGTTTGGGTCCAGGCGTTGGTGCCATTTTATTGTGCCCAGCCCGAACCTTTATTATTTTAACTTGAGCCCTGTTTTCCATAACAGGAAACAGGAAGAGGGTAGGCAGACTCACTGTGTGGGACCAGCCTACTGAGTGCACTTAAATTAGGGTTTTTATTCACTTTTCTTGACTGAGGAAACATTTTATACAGCCTAAAAACATCCTGGGGCTTGAAATTAGCAAATAAAGGTTTTGTTTGCAGCAGTTTGGTTGTGAGTACTCCCGTGACCCCACTCAGACACTTCCAGGTCACAGGGCCCATATAACAAGCAAGCATGGTGAGCATGTGCAGGGTGTGAGGCATCACGCGTGGAGACATGCACAGAGACATACGCATCTGCGCATGTCTGCTGTGTCCGCTGGGACCATGGGATAAAAGGGACAATAATACTGAGCTACCAAGGCAGTAAGTACCATTTAAAAAGAATATAAACAACTGAAGAAACACTCTAACTTGAAAATGGTTAAAACCAAAACAAAGAAAAGGAATCATAAACCATGTATATCCTGTAAAATGTATACATAAGAGGTAATAGCAGATGAATTTACCTATGACAAGTGTATATTAATTCAAACTCTTCAAAGGCAGAGGGTAGAGGGAAACAGGCAAATGGGAACACTAGAAGTCCAGAAGGAGATTGGAGAACTGGAAGCTTATATTGATTCATTTTTAGTTGAAAATGATATAAGTCAAATGAAGGGGGAAGGTCAACAACAAACCATGTCTGAGACAGAAAATATAAATGATGACAGTCATTGGAACAACACACTGAAACACACCACTAAGCTGAATGATAGAATTCAGTTATCCAAGGGTTATACAGAGTTAGAAAACAGATCTACCCTGCTAGATCCAGACATCGTACCTTCTCAAGAACACTTAAACAGTAGTATAGAGGGAGGTGAAAGGCAAGAGGCTATAAAACAGGATATAAATGCGCATATTAGTGGCAGGAAATTAATATTAGATAAAGGGCTACTAAGAAAAGACACAGTGTTTAAACAGGGAAATGTCTATAATAACAAGAAAGAATCAGAACCTATGAAAACAGACCCCACAGTAGAAATTGGTAATACTAAAATAGTACAAGGAAAAGATATCCTAATTATAGGTGACTCCATAACTAAAGGCATTGATTCAGTAGTGTGCCAAGGTAGAAAAATGTACGCAACTGTGAGCTCACTACCAGGGGCAAAAATATCAGATATAGACCACTTACTAAATGTACTGATGGAGGGACTACAGGCACCATTAGTAATACTCCATATTGGTATAAATGACTTGGACTTCACAGTGTGGAGGATATCATACAAGACTATCAGCATATAATAAATAAAATAAAAGAAAGGGGAGGAGATATAATCATATCAGGCTTGCTCCAAAATCATATGAAATATGATTTCAAAAATCTAGTGATAGAGATGCTCAATATAAGATTGCAGACATTTTGTGGGTATAACAATATTGGATTTATGGATAACTCAGGGACCTTTAAGAAAAGTACACTATTTAAAAGCAATGGATTGCATCTAAACAGAGCGGGTATTAGAATATTGAGCAAAAAAATGAATGATGTTTTATCCTTTCATTTAAACTGGATAAGGGGGAGAGGCAGACTCAGAATCTAGCTCATAAAACTGTGGATCTACAGGAAGGGTGGAGAGGTACACTAATAAATGCACGTAGCCTTATAAACAAGTTCAAGGAATTCCAATATTTACTACATAATAAAAATATACAAATTGCACTCATTACAGAGACCTGGTAGTCAATTGAGGATAAATGGGATAAGGAAATAGCTGGATATTCCTTATATCATTTATCAAGGGAATCAAGAAAAGGAGGGGGCATTGCAATATATATTGATCAAGCAATACAATGCGAGGAAATAAAAAGGGAAAAAGATGGTCTGGAATTGATATGGTTATAACTTATACCTAAAGGAGCACCCAAAATTAAACTAGGACTGATATACAGACCACCTTCAATTAATCTGGAAAGGGAGTTGGAACTACTAAACAACATTAGGAATTTAGATCCCACAGACAGAATTATATTAACCGGGAATTTTAACTTCCCAGATGTAGACTGGATAAAGCTTGAAGGCAAATCCAAAAAAGTATGCAATTTTTAGATGCAGTAAACCAAATAGGACTTGTCCAACTTGTAACAGAAAATATTAGGTTACAAAATACCCTGGATTTGATTTTAACAAATCTGGAACCAATAGTACAGAATGTACACATTAGTAATCCATTAGGTAACAGTGACCACAAGTCAGTCTTTTTTCAAATTAAAGATGTGGAAAGAACTACTAAGGAAGAAAGGAAGGACTACAGTCCTAAACTTTTACCAGGCCAATTTTCCCACTATGAAAAAGCTTATGGAAACCTGGAATTGGAAAAAGGAATTTGTAAATCATACGACAAACAAAATGTGGGAGTCTTTGGTGAACAAGTTACAAACAACAATAGAACTATGTATACCCAAGTATGAGAAGTATGCAAACAGAAAAATCATTCCTAAATGGTTAACACCAAAAATTAAAGTACTAATCAATAAAAAAAAAACAGATGGTTTAAAAATCACAAAAATCACAAAACTATTCAAGCCAACATAAAATATAGAAATCTTGTCAAAAAAGTCAAATGGGAGATTAAAAAAGCCAAAAAGAATTATGAATTTAAGCTGGCAGCAATTGTTAAAGACAACTATAAGACCTTCTATTCTTATATAAACAATAAACAAAAATGTTGTAATAACATTGGACCCTTTAAAAATGATCAAGGGACTATATTAAGTAACAAAGAATGTGCAGAAATTCAAAACAAATATTTTTGCTCGGTGTTTAACCCAGCTACACCATTAAAGACTGAAACCAAGATTAACTCTACTTCTGGGTGTATACAGATACATGTACAGGATGTACTTGACATATTAAAAATACTACACATAAACAAATCACAAGAACCTGATGAAATCCATCCTAGGGTGTTGTACGAACTGGCTGAACAACTAGCCACACCTCTTGCACATATTTTTCAAAAATCTCTAGATACAGGTCAAGTCCCTCAGGGCTGGAGAGAGGCATTAGTAATTCCTATCTTTAAAAAAGGATCTAAATCAGAGTTAGCAAATTATAGACCAGTTGGCTTGACGTCAGTCATAGGGAAGATTATGGAGACAAGCCTAAAAGATTACATAATGAAATATCTGGAGACAAGTAACTTACAGGACCCAGTGCAACATGACTTCCGAAAAAATTGATCTTGCCAGACAAACCTATTAGTATTTAATGAGAAGGTGGGGAAAGCTCTTGATGAGGGTAATAGTGTGGATGTTATCTTCTTGGACTTCTCAAAGGCGTTCGATAAACTCCCACATATGGAGCTAGTGAACTCCCTTAAGGAATATAAGTTTGACATTAATATAACTAATTGGATAGATGCATGGCTGATGGAGAGAAGGCAGAGAGTGATGATCCAGGGGAAAAATCTATGTGGGTGACTGTGACTAGTGGGGGTACCCCAGGGTTCTGTTCTTGGGCCTTGTCTCTTCAATATTTATATAATTTAAAAATACCAAACAGAGATATCTGGGTAATACAATTTGCGGATGATTGCAGAATTGGAATTATAACTAATACCCCCAAAAATACAGATGATTTACAAGAGGCACTAAATAATATACATAAATGGACAAAAAATAGTAAGCTTGAACTGAATAAAAACAAATGTAAAGTCATGTACTTGGGAAAAAGAAATAATAGTTTTTCATATAAATTAGATAGTTCTGAACTTAGTACTACTACTGAGGAAAGGGATTTAGGGGTTATAATTAGCACAAATCTACAATTTAGCTCCCACTGCAACAAATTAGTGAAAAAGAATAACCAGATACTAAACTGTATACTGTGACACATAGCAAGTAGAGACGGGAAGGTGGTTATGCCCCTTTATAACGCCCTGGTTAGACCTAACCTGGAGTACTGTGCCCAAGTGGGGGCTCCACATAAAAAAGCAGATATTCTTGGCATAGAATGAATCCAGAAAAGGGCAAATAAGTCTGTCATAGGGCTCAGAGAGATGTCATACCCAGATAGGTTGCAAGAATTAAACTTGTACACACTGGAATATAAAAGAACCAGGGGGGATTACTGTTTACTATTTAGATGTTTACATAACAATGCCCTAATAGCAGACTTAGGGTTGAGATTTAGGAAATCTAAATATGAACCTAGGGGACATCCATTTCATCTAGAATTTCAAAAATGGCAAACTCTACCGCGTAAACATTGGTTTAGCCAGAGAGTGGTATCTGGATGGAACTCTTTGCCATTGGAAGTAGTAACCAGTACAAGTATGGACTCTTTTAAAAACAAACTCTATAAGTTTCTTATGGGTAACTAAATAATGTGAGTATTTTGACACATAAAAAAAAGGCAAGCATTATGGATGAAAGTCTAATCCAGCTTGTAATTACCCATGAACCTATAATGCTTTCTCCCGACATGCACTCCCCTGGAGTTGAGAATCCTTTAGTAGGGGGCAGGGGTGAAGCCCCCAGTGAGGGGGGGCATGGGAGCACAGTTCTCCACAAAAAGCATTAAAATACATGTCCCGGTGCCGTTCTCCTGTGCGCCGTGGTTGTCAGAGTGCCGAAAATGTTTTCGGCACTGTGACTGTGTGATAACGGTGATCGCCTTTAGGCAGTCAGCGATATCACATAGAACCCATGGCCCCACATACCCTGAGCATTTTATTGCATTGGTTTACTGAGAGTTACATGGCAGCTTCCGAGCATCAACTGAGGAGATATGGATTAAATGTACTAGGGACAAGACAGTACAATTAACTGAAGGAAACTGGAAAGTGGCATGTTTTGGGCAACATAAGATCACCTCTGCCTATGTGTGGAAAGAATCTGGATAGAAGATGTGCATTTGCTACTTCCATACTCTTCACATTACTGTGAAATTTGACTGCCTATTCAGAGACTTCTGCTGGAAGTGTTGTGGCTGTTCTCCTGCTATATCCAGTGGTGGAGCTAAAGGGGGGTGGCGGGTCAGTTGCTCCTCTTGGCTGCACCATTGTGAGTAGTGGTGCCCCTCCACCATCTTTAGTCACTCTTTAGTGCCCACTGTGGAGCCCATGATTGACTGAAGGTCCCCCCAGCTCCCAAACCTGGCTCTACCACTGGCCATATCAATACATAGTTTGGGATTGCCAAATACTGTAATTCAGCCATTCTGGCATCAGATAGAATTAACCATTTTATTTATGTATTTATTTGAATTTTGATAACCCGGATGAGCCCACTGAGACAAGCATCTCCCTTTTCCAGGGGCGACCCGGGGAATAAAGCTATTCCAAACTAGGTACATTTTATAATTAGGAACAACAAAGAAATAGAATGAGTACAGTTAGTGGCAGGAGAACAATACATGTAGCTGCATATGAAGCTACAGGTGCGAAACATGAGCAGGAAGACAGTGTCCACGACTTTAGTCCAGTGACACCTGAGTGGTCCTGGAATGTCCAATGATGTTAGGCCTTTGATAATGTCCAAGGCTGATAAGTCAATGGGGCTTGGGACCACTGTGATGGAAGCTGGAGACCGTTAAGAGCATGCAGTGTTTTTGCACAGTCAACAGAACATCGTGCCACCTATGCCTAATGTACATCATTGCATCATTATAATATACAACAGGGCTAGTACTAAAATTTTTACATACTTACATATGTACAAGAATATATTAGAGGGTTAAAGGAGGGAGCAGGGGAAAGATTTGGTAGAGAGATAGAAAAGCCAGAGTGGGGGGTGCGAGAGATAGGTGGCAGACAGAGGAAGCAGTGGATGGGGAGGGGTATTAGTAGAAGAAATAGGAGAACCAGGGAGGGGTGTGTGTGGGAGATAGCAGATATAGAGATAGGGGGAGTACAAGGATTCTGAAGAAGGGTATGGGTGGCAAGATAGGAGAGCTACAGAGTGCTGGTCAGTGGTGTGAAGGGGTAGTCAGAGGATGTTAGGTACAGTTGCCACAGCAGGTTGGGGGAGGAAAGACGATTTCCTTGTAGATTCTTTTAAACAAGGGAAGAGACACACAGGAGAGTAGATTATGTGGGAGGGTATTCCATTTTTGGGGAGCAGAGAAAGTGAAAGATCGCCTGCCAATGGCTAGGCAAACTTTTGGAAGTGTCAGCAATGGGAGGTGGGAGTGACAAAGAGTCCTGGAGAAGGATTTCTGGGAGAGCAGCCCAGAGAAAATAGGTGGGGGTGGAAGGTTGGTATGTTTGAACGTTACACAGTGTACCAGGAAGTCCATTCTTGGCTCAAAGGACAGTCAGCCTAAGGATTTGAGAACATTGCGGTGGTGTACCAGAGCTGGAGCAGCATCAGTGAAGCGAGCAATCGTATGGTAGACTTGCTTGATTTTGGCCATGGTGGGGATACTGGCTGAATGAATTATGAGTGCACCGTAGAATAAGGCAGGAAGCAGTGTAGCCTTCCTAGCACATAGGGTGAGGTAGGGGGGGAGGTATGATGAAGGAGGCCGAGTTTCAGATTAGTAACTTTGGTAATGTTGTTAACATGAGTGTTGAAGGATAAGTGTACATCGAGAGTCATAACCAGGTATTTGAAAGATTCCACTCCTTCTAGAGGTTTACCCGATGATGTATTGATAAGCAAAGGAGACTGGGAGGTTATGTCAAAAGATGTATGGTGAAACAGCATTGACTCAGTTTTCTTTGTATTGAGTACCAGCTGATTCTCTTTGAACCAGTCTTCCAATTGCAGGAAGTCACTCTCCAGACTGGCACTTATGGAGGAGATGTCAGGGCCATGTCGGTATAAGATGGCATCATCAGCATATAGCTGGATAGATCCACCCCTGCAATTTTGGGGCAGGTCATTTATAAAGATGGAGAAGAGTAGGGCCCCAAGAATTGATCCTTGGGGGACCCTGTCCATGATTGGGGATAGCGAGGAGAGGGCCCAGCCCATTTAACACACTGGAAATGGTTGGATAGGTATTCTAAGATCCAGGAGAGGGAGCTGGAATCAAGATCTAATGATTGTAGCTTTGAAATTAAGAAGGCGTGATTAACGAGGTCAAAGTCCTTTGTGAGGTCAATGAAGACAGCTCCTGTAGCATTCCCTTGGTCTATACCATGAAAAATGTCAGAGGTGACCTTCAGTAGGGCCGATTCGGTGCCATGTGATTTCCTGAAGCCATGTTGATATGTTATTAGGGCGTTTGAATGCTTTAATTAGGGAACACTGACAGTACAAGCAGTTCTTAATCTGTCCTACTTATGTTACCTCTGCAGTCCACAAATCTCAGTTAGGTGTTTGACTAATGGCAGCCAAGAAAACAATAAACAGACTCTGGTTAATACTGGAGGTTCCTATGCAAGCTGAGTAGGAAGAGGAAGTTATGAACATCTACAAAATGGAAAAAACTAACCACTGGATTAAATAATCAACCACAAAAATGTTCAAAGTTTATAAATATTTGGAATGGGTGGCTCAGTTGTCTTATGGACCATAGGGATGACTTTGCCTGTAGGGGAGGGGGCACTGATAAGGAGACTGAAGGGTGTGGTGGGTGGGCAGAGACCATCACCAATCTGAAAACATGTTATTTCTCCTCTCTGTGGTTGGTATTGCAGATAAACTGAGACATGGGATACAAGTTCTTTTTTTTGTACCTTACTACAGTATTTTTATAATAAGACCTCTTGAAGACATGCATAAGGAGCCCTCTTTGTATGTCACTATAATGCCATTTCTAAATGAGGGTGTAGCTACAAAATGTTAATAAACAAATAAATAAAAAAATATTGACTGGAGCTGAGCCTGGATAGAGTTGGAAATTGTAGACCACTTGGGATGAATTACTGCCTTCCAATAGTCATATTGCCCTCAGCCTTCAGCTTTGTGTAATAAAACCATTATCAGGAAATAGTTCATCCCGGTGGCTCAATATTTTCTCACTACTGGCCTCAGCTCTGGTCAGTATTTGTACACTAGTATGCTAAATTTGGGATGTGATAGTCATGAAGACAGGGAATGGACTTGATGGTCTGAATTCATCTTCGGACTCCAATGTTGTTATGGTCAAAGCTCATCACAGTGTAGAGGAGCCTGGACTGCACCTGCCCATAGTCTACATAACCAATGGATAAACAGATGGCTCCTCTCAGCTTTCAGTCTTGCAATATTCATCCATGTTAAATCCATCACAGTGAGGGGGAACATCTGCTTTATACCTGGCCCCATGAATAAACTGTTCTATCAGTCACTAATTTTTCAGTGCTAATTAAGGGATTCAAATAAATCAGTAGAATGTTATCTGGTGAGGTTACTCTGCTTTGTTCAGTATCACTGAGCAGTGAGTGCTAGTACAACAGCTCTAAACACAGGTGAGTGGGTTCTAAGGGTATACATGGGGGTTGGGCATCTCAGTATCACTAACCTGTGAGTGGTGGTAGGAAAGCTGTAGATACAGATGAGGGAGGTTTGGGAAAAATAAAGTTGGAGGAGTGTCTTGGTACAACTGAAAACTGCAAGCGTTGGCTCAACAGCATTCCATATCAAGGAAAGGGTTCAGCAGATGTAAAAGGAGAGTAGTGTCTCAGTACTATGAAGCAGTGAATGCTTATATAAGAACACTAGATACAGGGGAAACTGGCACAATGGATTTAATGGGGATGAGTGTCTCAGTGCCTTTCTGCTGTAAGTGCTGGGATAACTGTGCTAGATAACTAGGTAATGGGAAAGGAATTTAGGTGATATATAAGAGGTGGCATATCTCAGTGCTATTGAGCAGTGAGCTCTGTTCCAAGAGTATTAGATACTGTAGAAGAGGATTAAAGTATAAAAAGGAGAAGTAGTACTAGTACAATTGAGATGTGAGTGCTGGTACAAGAGCACTATAGGGAGAGGGTTCAGGAGATATAAAAGGGAGGAGCATCGGTATCACTAGTTTTGAGTGCTGTGTACAAGAGCACAAGATGCTGTGAGGGGCTTCTGGAGATATAAAGGGTACACATGTCACTATCACTGAGCTATGAGTGCTGGTACAAGAGCACTAAATGCAGTGGAAGAGGTACATGAGATAAAAAGAGTAGGACTGTCTCAATATCACTGAGCTGTTCATGCTGGTACAAAAGTGTTAGATACTGGGGAAGGGGTTATGGGATATGAGAGGGTAGGAGTGTCTCAGTACCATTATGTTATGAGAGCTGGTACAAAAGCTCTAGATAGAGAGGAGGGGATTCAGGACATATAAAGCGGAAACGTGTTTCAATATCATTGATTTGTGAGTGCTGCACAAGTATTAGATACTAGAGAAGGGGTTCAGGGAGGGGCTATTAAAGGGATGAAGTATCGTAGTACCATTCAGCAATGAATTCTAGTGTAAGAGTATTAAATACTGGGGAAGCAGTTAAGGGTATATAAAATGGAGACAAGTACTTTAATACCATTGAGCTGTGAGTCATGGTGCAAAAAGTATTAGATATGTGGAAGGGATCTGGAGGATATGAGAGGAGAGGAGCATCTCAAGACCAATAAGCTGTGAGTGCTGGTACCAGAAGTATTAGATTGGGGGGAAGATGTCCAGGGGATTTAAAAGTAAAGGAGTGTCTCAGTACCACAGAGCTGTTAATTCTGGTAAAAGAGCATAATATAAAGGCTTGTGGGGTTTAATTAAATGGGAGACAACTTTATAAAATTGTGATCAGTATGTACACTTCAGATGCTGACAATAAACAGACTGATTGCAAACATCTTTGTAAAGGAGAATATTGTTTTTCATAGAAATATGGAATGTGATGGCAGATAAGGACCACTTGGCCCACCAAGTCTGTCCATTTTTCTCAAACTACAGTATTCCTGCAGACCCTACTTGATCTCTGACTCTTTCTTCCTCCCCAATCTCCTTTCCACTAAGATTCCCTTATGCCTCTCCTATGCATTCTTGAACCCCACCATTGTTTTCTCCCCCCCCCCCGAACCTCTACTGGAAGGTTGTTCCATGAATCCACCACTTTTCTGTGAAGTAGTTCCTCACATCACTCCTGAATCTACCCCCTTCCAGCTTCATAGAACGTCTCCTTGTTCTCAAGCTCCTCTTTTTCTGAAAAATACTTCCTTCCTGTACCTATAAAAATCAAAAACCATTTCATTACACAGTTGCTAAACTTTGGAATTGTGCTGACTTAGGGATTCATGTTGCAAGTTTATTTATCAGTAGTTAATGCCATTGCAATATATAACACATAAGGTGCAACTGTACATAACTCCTGAAGTAAATTACAGTAACAAAAAAAAAGTCCTGAAAGTTTAAAGTCTTATATACCAAAATATCATACAATGATTCCCAAATAGGTTACATTTTCAAAAGAGTCATCGTAGTATTCTGTCTTGTTTAAGTATTCATAATATTCATTAAGCTATTGATATTTATCATCATAGCGTAATTTTAATTGAGCAGCAATTTTAACCCTTGCTGTGCCACAGACTGATATATCAGTCCTGAATTCCTATACGTTCTAATTCTGTCGGCAGCCTAAGGGTTAAGAAAGGAGGCTGCAGATTCCAATATGAAGACTGAGCGTGAATTTAAAGGAGATAGGAAATAATTTCTGCATAGTTACCCGCCCTTCCATCTTCCTTTCCATGCCACTTAGGTATTCTGATATGCTTTGACCATTTTTGATGAATACATTATTTAGCTTTGGTGTCGTGTGCCCTCAGATCTATATAGAGAGCCATGCTCTTCAACAGCTACTTCTCTTTCTTTTCATATATTTCAAAGATATTCTATGACATCAATAACATCATTCCTTACTATTCATCTGAATGCCCTGGAATAGTGTTATTATTGATGCCATAGAATGTTCTGCCAATGTGAAAAGAGAAAACAGCGACTTCTGAGGAAAGATAGATTCAGGGTAGTTACAAAGGCACAAAGTTAATTTATTAAGTTTACAAAAAGCATATCAGAATATTGGATAGACACCAAAGGACATCATGAGGGCATCTAGAGGTATAAAAAGCTGTTTCCTATTGCTTTTAGTAGGCAGGTGACTTGATTTTTAGGTTCCAGTTCAACTTCCACCAATATATTACCTAGATATTTATTTCTATTAGGGTTATACAAGGGACATAAAATTAAAATGTAAGCAAAACTGAATCTAAGAGGCATTTACAGAGGGCTGCTGCATTTTCATTCTTCTTATAAAATCTAACGAGTCTTTGAATATCGTAATATTCAAGCCTGTATTTTGCTAAACAGTTTTCTCTTCTGTGGATTCCTAATCAGATTCAGATAGGGCTAAATCACACACATATATATATATATATATATATATATATATACACATACACATATATATATATATATATATATATATATATATATACAGTATTAGAGGGTAACCACTTTCTTATTTTGTATTGTGTACATTTACTAATTTCCTTCCGTGTATAAATGTCCCCAGATCTTTGTTTGGTGATGTATTGTATTTCAGAAAAAAATGTTGTATTTTCTGCATTGATGTACTTGTAAGCCTCTTTTTGTTTGTAATTTGGAAAACTCAATAAAGTATTTAAAGAATGACACACCTCAGTAGGACAGTTTAATGGTCCATTTGGTCTAACTTGTTCTATCAGAAATCTCACATGAGGCAATGGGTACTTAGCTTTCCAGTTCCTATACCACACAAGTGTTATCTGTTATTCCCTGGCAATCTCTCCTATCTTTCTTTAACATAGCAATCGTAATATGACTGCTGTATGTTGTTACTTTTTTAAGACTATGTTGTTTCTCAATATATGAATTGTGTTTATGTGCTTATAAATGGTACTGTGATATTGTTTGAATCTTATTGAAACTACTCAATAAAAATTATTAACTGCAAAAATTAATTTTATGTGGGGGAATTGAAATTCTTGATCTAGGTAACAATGTTTCCTCTGCAGACTTTCTTCCCCAGTCGTATAAGCCCTTAGACAGTATGTGAACATCACTTCTCTGATCATGCATTCTATTGGTATCTGACTTAACTTTGCTCTAACCAGAGCTGACGGTACCCTTTGAGGTAATCCCAGGAGATTCTTGAAATAAGAGTTGTGTTTTTTCTATATATTTTAATTGTAAGAGTTAGGTGTTTTTTTTTCTATATTTTTTATGTCCAGATTTCCCCATATTTCTGAGCCATATAGAATTTTATTTCTTATTTTTGTATTAAAAGAGTACTACGGTCAGAATTTGCAAAAACACATGTTGTGCAGAGTGTTTTCATTTGTGTGTATAGTTCTAGTGTGTCTTTCCCTTGGCCTGCTATTAGGAGTTTTTTTCTGTGAATCAACCTGCTAATTTTATGGTAGTTTTACGGGCCCTGGGGATCTCCAGCTTAGCATGATTTATTACTTTTCTTGTTCCTACAATGACTTCTGCCCCATGTGCCAGTGATGTATCCAGGACCATAGAATCAGCAAGTACTGGTTTAGGATCCATTTCACAACAGCAGAGCTCTGATATTAAGTAACTTTCCTTATCCAATGAGCAGTAATGGCTACATTTACAGTTCATCAAATACTTCAAGGCTAATTGAATGGGTTATTCTTTTTTCTTTTTTTTTGGTGCCACCTGACCCGTATTATTAGTCCTACCTCCTGGACCCACCACCCCCTGGAATCAATCCCTGATTCCCCCTGACTTACCTCTCAAGGTGGGACCACTGAGATGACCCCACCCATGGAGACAGGTCTAGGTTACCAGCCGCATCATCATGACTGGCAGAGCTCCCTAGGCTGGGGTGGGACTGCGGGGGTGGGCCATCCAGCAGAACACAGTCTCAGTCAGGGTCAGGTACTTGGGGGGGGCGCAGTACCTGGAGGTGGCATCATCATTGGGACAGGTAGCATTTTTGAGGATGATAATTCCCTCAGTGCAAGCAGGCATCCCACAAAAACAAAGAGTGAAAGGAATGGGAGCGGGCTCACCGTGTCACTTACACACAATTCAATAAACTCTGCATAACACATATTTTTGCAAATGTTGCCTGTAGCACTCCTTTATTTATGAAACCCTTCACATCAGTGGGACAAACCTGACATCCATCCTGCCTCCCTATGTATCAGGCACCGGTCACATCGGATCCCCCAGCCTCCACCAGGGGTCCACACCTCTACGCTGGACACTCAATCACACCCCTCTCCCCCAGAGGAGGAGAGCAGTCCAAAGGATGCTCAATCCCGCCCCCCACAGCTGGCCCTCTAATGGCCTGAGTCCAGATTCAAACCCGGGTCGCCTGCATTGCAGGTGGAAATCCTACTCCTGAGCCAACGGGTCAGTGTTGAATGGGTTATTCTGTAAGAAAACAACTACAGTCCTTGCTAATTACAGCATTGATGATTAGGGGTAACTATGTGCTTTTCATGGCTGTGTGTAGTTTGATGAAATGAAAAGTTTTAAGAGCAAAACATTTACTCCTGCTGGCTAGACCTGACACACACATAGAAAACAAAATATTAAGTTAGAGCTATTTAGTGGAGCCCAGAACATCAGGCTCCTATCGCTAGTACAGTACTTGCTAAATCAGTGGTCCTGGATGCATCAATGTCACATGGGAATACAGGCATTGTAGGAAAAAGAAGGGCAATAAACCTTGCCCTCGATGGGCCATAAAACTACCATATAACTAGTTGGCTTATTTAAAAAACTCTTACTAGCAAACAAAGGAAAAGATGCACCGGGGCTACAGACTGTGAAGGTGTGGGATAAAACAGACACAACAAACCAGAAGTCAGGTGCATAAAAATGCAAACGTGTGTTGCTAGTTTATTCAAATCAGAAAATTAAAAAAATAAAAATAATAAACATACAGAAAGCAAAAAAGTTATTCAATGTCTAGTATCCAGTAAACTTTCTAATTTTGAAAATTCACTTAGCGTCAGCCTTTGTATACAGAACGGTGTGGAAACAAGCACCCACTTCTGAGGATCCTCCTCAATTGGTAGTCAGTATTCAACTGATTCCCATATCTATCTTTGTTACTCCAAGTGGTGGGTTTTTATACCTTTCATGGATGACATCACTGTCAGGTGATCCACCACTTTTTGCTAAAACTAGTATAAATCTTTTATTCTCTGGAGTTCCCCATCAAACAATAAAGACGTACATTTCCATACATGTTATCTTTTCTAGTCTAGACTCAACTCTCTTTTCTTGGTTAAGGGGGTTTTATGCTAAGGGTTTTTATCACAGTCTGAATATAAAATTAGTCTTAATGAGGCTAAGCCCCTCCCTCAGTCTGTGACATCACCACTTGAAAATACTATAGAGAGACTCATTCTGTGGGCTGCCAGCCCTATAACAAGTCATGGAATACCATCCAGCAGGTACAGTTTAATCTTTCTTTGTTTTATATTTCTATTTTGTTTCATCTCAAAGGACAGTTTTAATAAGATATAAGTTCATGAGGGTTCCACTGGGTTCACAAAGGGAACGGGAGAATGAGGACATGCTCCTCTTCTTCCTTCTCCTGCCAACCCTTGGAACTCATCATATCCGTTTCTTTTTATTTCCATTAAATCATTAAATGCGACACACTAAAATAGACAAGCATACAGCAAATGTACAGTATTTCATTTTCATTCCCAGCGCAAGCAGGCATCCCACAGAAACAAAGAGCAAAAGGAATGGGGGGGGGGGGCTCATCCTGTCACATACACACAATTCAATAAACTCTGCATAACACAGGTTTTTGCAAATTTTGCCTGTAGCACTCCTTTTTTTATGCAACCCTTCACAGAATTCCCTCCATATTATAGGCATACAGTAACTGGAGCACACAGGAGGAATTTTTTGTGTTGTTAGATAATTGGTCAGTTTGCTTTGCCCATATTTATGTATCAGAGAAACTTATTCCTAGGTAGCAGAAGTTTCTAATCACTTCAAAATTATATCCATTTAATCTATATTTGTATGCCCTCTTATTTCCACCGAATACCATGACCTTGGTTTTATCATATTTAATTTGATATTCAGCTTTACTACTTTCAATTAAAAACTTTTCAAGCATGTTTTTAATGCTAAAATAACTTGAGGATAGTAATCCTATGTCATCTGCATAAGCAAGGTATAGGCAGATATTAACAATTTTTGGAGGGTAAAAGTCATTGCAGCGCTTTCTCAAGACAACATAAAAACAATGGTGAGAGGGCACAACCTTGTTTGACCCCATGTTTGCTATTTACTTTTGTTTTGTTTAGTATCATATTTTACCTGCATTAAGTTTTCATATAATGTTTTCATTAAATTCAATTGAGATCACTCTCGCCCTGAGCTGTCTACTTTTTGTCATAGGAGATCTCTATTTATTTGGTTGAGTGCTGCCTTCAGGTCTACAAAAATACAATATAATTTCTGCATTTTAATAACTTTGTATTTGTAAACTAGGTGAGTGAGGGTGAAGCACTGATCTATAGTCAAATATCCCTGTAGAAATCACGCCTGGGCTTCATCAAGAATCCTATTTTCCTCTAGCCATAAAAGTAATATATGTTGTGTTTGAGAAAACATTTTGTATACAGTCAATAAGACTAATTGGTTTATTTCAGCTGGGATCCTTTTTATTATCTTTGTTAAAAATTGAAACAATTATATTTTTCCTCCAAGATGACAGGCATTGCCCTGTGTTGGTGAGTATGGTATCCATAAATCTATTTGATTTAAAATTATGTCTAAGGGTACCCCCCATCAGGGCCAGGTGCTTTGTGTCAGCTGATAATTTAACTGCTTGACTGATCTCCTCTAGAGAAAACTGAGGATCTAGTGTTGTGTGGTCTGTCTGATAGTAATGGTGAAGAGTATCAATATGATCTGTATCAGATTACTAAATAATCCTTAAAAGTGTTTGACCCACATATCTGGCTCAATATACTCTTCTGGGCCCTCTAAAAATATTTCTGTGCCCTTAGTTGCTATAGCCCAAAGTTTTTGACTGTCTTTATGTATAATTGCTTCTAATTCTTTCTGTAATGAGTTTCTGTGTTTCTCTATCTTTCTGTTGTCTTATTATATGATATCAGATTATTAGGTTTTCTTCTTATTTTATATACTCAGGACTGATCTTACTAACCTCTTTTGTTGGTTCATTTGACTTAGAAAAACAACCAATACTGATCATTTTAAAATGAAATACAAAGTCTTTTTTTAAGGAAGATACATACAGTAAATGATACTGTTTTTAGCATGATCTAATAAATATGTGTATACAGTGTACCTATTCCCTTAATGTAGAAATCCTTTGGCTTGTAATATATGTGGTTTAGTACAAAAATTGTGTAGCAATTGTAATTTGGATATGTATTTGTTTATGTCTGTCTACAGTATATCTGTATCTGGGTCAAGCCTGTAAAAGGCCATGTGATCCAATGCTTTTCCACCCAGTTAACACATTTTTGAATAAAATAAATAAATATACCCATGGTGTATTTAAAGGTCTCTGTTTTATTCCCCTCTCCTTTCTCTCTTCCAGGGTGTACATATTCATGTCCTTTAATCTTTTCTTGTAGGGCTTTTGGTGCAGAGCCTGACCATTTTAGTTGCCAATCTCTGGACCGTCTCCAATTGATCCGTGTCCTTCCAGAAATGTAGTCTACAGAACCGGGCACAGTACTCTAGGTGAGGTCTCACCAGCGATCTATATAGGGGCAACACCACCTCATTCTTTCAGCTTGAGATATCCCTCCCTATGCACCCCAGCATACCACTAGCCCTCCCAACTGCCTTGCTACACTGTTGTACTCCACGCCAGGGTTTTGTGCCAAAGTGAAAGATTTTGTAGTTTTTCGCATTGAAACCCAGCTGCCATAACTTTGACCACTCCTCAAGTTTTCCCAGGTCTCTGCTTTGTCATTCCGACCCCACTGAAGTGTCCAAACTATTGCATATTTTGGTGTCCTCCACAAAGAGAGGAATCATCCCTTCCAGCTCCTCTGCAATATTGCTTATAAAGGCATTAAATAAGACCAGTTCCAGCACTGATCCCTAGGGCACACCGCTGGTCACCATCCCATTCTCAGAGGGAACTCAGTTTGCCACCAGCCTCTGTCATCTATCCCCTGGCCCATCTCTTACTCAGTTTACCACATTTAGACCCACTCCCAAGCTACCCAACCTGCTTACTAGTTTCATACTGTGTGTGTAACAGTGTCTAAAGCCTTACTGAAATCTAGATAGACCACGTCCATATCTCCACCATGATCTAATTCCTTGGTCACCCAGTCAAAGAATTCTGTTAGATTAGTTTCACATGACCTTGTCCCCATTACTTTGTGAATCCATGCTGCCTCAGGTCTTGTAGCCCATGGGATTTAAGATATTGTTAACTTTCCCACCACTGATGTCAGGCTGACTGGCCTATAGTAGCCAGCCTACTCCCTGCTACCACTTTTGTGAAGTGGGACTACATTTGCCTTCCTCCAGTCCTCTGGAACCTCTCTTGTTTCCAGTGAACTGTTAAATAGGACTGTCAGAGGAGCAGCCAGTACCTCCCTGCATTCCCTCTATATCCTTAGATGCACCCTGTCTGGCTCCATCGCTCTCTTCACATTCAGATTAGTGAGTCCCTTCAGGACTCTAACCTCTGAAAAAGGACTAGTGTCCGCCTAACCCCTGCAAAGCTCCTGTTATTTTTGTGTGGCCCCTCCCCTTCTCCTTCCTCTGTGAACACTGAACAAAAATATTTGTTCAGAATGTCTGCCATTTGCTGGTCCCCTTCTGCACAGTTCCCCCTTCCCTTTTTAACCTTACAATCTCTCCCCTGGTCTTCCTGTTTTCATTTACATACCTGAAAAATGGCTTGTCCCTTTTTGTTACTACCTGGGTTATTCTCCTTTCAGTTTGTCCCTTTGCCCTCCTTTCTGATTTTCCTGCCTCCCTTTGCCTCCCCGATATACCTTCCTATGCTTCTCCCTCTACACCGCCTTGTATCTTCTAAATGCTACCCTTTTAGCCTTTATCTTTTCCACCACCTCTTTTGAGAACCATAGTGATCTCTTTTTCATCTAGCTTTTGCTCACTTGCTTGATGCCTTCACTATGCCCTCTCTTAGCTTCACTCACTGTTCCCCCACACCACCCAAGCCATTCTCCCATGCCAGATCAGCCCTGAGGCATTCACCCCTCTTTATATAAAATCTGACCTCCTGAACTCCAGGATCCTTACCTTTGTGTGGTCCGATTCTGCAGCCATCCTTATATTAAACCACACTATCTACAGTGATCACTGGTTGCCAGGTGGCATCCCACCTTGATGTCTGAAACGCTGTCCTTATTACTGAGTACCAGGTACAGTATTGCCCCATCACAAGTGGGTTCACTGACTAGTTGCTTGAGGAAAGCCCCTTTCAGGGAGTCCAAGATGCCCTTCCTTCTAGATGAAGCCACAGCTGGGAGGCTCCAGTCTACATTCAGCAGATTGAAGTCCCCCACTAGCAGCACATCCTCATTTTCTGCCATCTTGCCAATGGCTTCTACCAGTACCTTATCCAAATCTTCCCCCATGTTGGAGGTCTCTAGATCATGCCAGTGTGAATGGTGGCTCCATTCCCTGTCTCTAGGGTGACTCACTGTACTTCTGCCCCCCCATATTCTTTATGTCTCCATCACTTTTATGCTTTCCCTCACATAAAGCACTACTACACACCTTCTTTCCCACCCTGTCCTTCCTGAACAGAGTAAAGCCTGGTATGGTCATGTTCCCATCATGGTTTTCAGTGCACCATGACTTAGTAATGATCATAGCATCCAGGTCAGCCTCTGCCATGATGGTCTCTATGTCTGGAATCTTATTTTCTGGACTTCTAGCATGCACACACATGGCCTTCCATACTTTGTTAGCACTCTGCTAGTTGTCCCCTTTTTCCTTTTTGCCCTCCCTCCTTTCCCTCTCTCTTTTTAATGATGCTGTTTCCCTTCCACTTAATTTATGTCACCCTGTTTCCTTTATTAATTTGCACCTGGGGGGGTCTTCTGCCTTAACGTTCTCCCTACTCTCTACTGCAGCCTGTGGGAGGGGACAGTTTCTGCCTCCCAATTTCCTTCTTCCATCCACCTCAGCTAGTTTAAATGTTCTTCAAAGTAACATTTAAACCATCCTCCTAAGCTGTGGTTCCCCTCTGGGATGGATGCAGGCCATCACCCCTGTATAGGTGGTTATCCATCCAGGTGGATCCACAGTCCCCAATGTAGCCAGACCTCTCCTCTCTGCACCATTCCTTCAACCTTGAGTTGAAGCTCCTGGTGCAGATCCCTCTTCTACCCTCATCTTAGGCAGGCAGCACCTCAGCGAATGTCACCAAGCACGCTATCTAAGACCCCTCTCCAGCTCCCTAAAATCCCCCCTACACTATCCCAGCCCCATCCCTAGCCAGGTCATTGGTTCCAAGGTGAACAATGACATTGAGCTCCCTCTTCCATCCTGCTGCCCTTTGTGATCCTCAGGATCTGCTTTCCATCTCTCTGGGCTATGGTGCTGCATAGGCACCTGACCTTTCCCTTCACTCCCTTCTTATTCCCAAATGCAGCCCCTCACAATCAAGTTCCCCACCAGGAGTTACTTCCTCCTTCTCTGGGGTCCTGTAGCATCATCCTTGGAGTCCAGTACAGAGGACCCTCACATCCCCCCCCCCGGTCAGTACCTTTGGTGCCTCCTCCTGGAATTCCTGGCCTGCCCGAGTGGTGTAGAAAATGTGTAGTGGTACTGGTTAAGGAATGTGCCTCTGTCCCACCACTCCCACCCTTCCAGAGCCCACTATAGACCAGCCACTCCTCCTCCCTGGCATCCTCTATGGTAATGATGTCCAACTTCATGGTCCCTGGGTGGGAAGGAGGTCCTTTAGATCTTAGTCAACTCATCTTAGAGTCTAGCATCATGTTCCCTCAACTCAGAGAGGTGTGTGCAGATGGGGCAATACTGCAGTTTCCAAAAGGTCTATCCAAAACTGCCACCCACAGTCACCGCACTGCACCACTCCCAGCATTCCCAAATCCTACTCTCCCTGTGTTACTTGGAAATACTTATTTACCCTTATCCTTGATAGGGAGCTTTTAGTTTTTCTCCCTTTTTTTGTTACGACACTTGGTACACCTACCAAAGATGGGGTGTTGCTCGTATTCCCAGTTTTAGTCGATCATTTAGCATCAACTCACCCCTTATGTACCCTTACCTTAGATAGGGTGTTTCTAGCTTTTTCACCTTTTGTTGGTTATGCTCCTTGAATACCTACCCTAGATAAAGTGTTGCTCCTAATCCCTGTTTTGGCCTACACTTTACCTTCCATCCATCTCAGTTGTGAATGCAACAACATCAGTGAATGGGCACCTTACCTTAGATGACTGGCAAAGTCCCCCCATTACTTACTTCCTCCTGTTGATGCTTGCTGATGCCTAACATGCCAATCTCTGTTCCTGTGCTATTCCACATATGTGCTGGCACACAAGCATCTGTGGGGACACATTAGGAGTGCTTCCTTTTATCCACCTGTGTGACCCCTAAGGGCAGTATTTCCTGTAGTGGTAAAACTACCTCGATTGGCCCTCCCACCCCACGTGATTCTCTGCTGTTCCTCTGCCCCTCACCTGGATAGATATCACTGCAAGGAGCTGCTGTCCTGCAAAAACCAAACTTCAATAACAGCACAGAAATATAGAAACATAGAAAGTGATGGCAGAAGGGGACTGCAAGGTCCATCTAGTCTGCCCAAGAACCTACCTGGTGCTATTCCCTCTCCCCTCTTTTGCCTTTTTGTATGCTACCTTTATGTCTATCCCATGCATTCCTGAACTCGCTTACTGTTTACTCCCCAACTACCTCCTTAGGTAGGCTATTCCATGAGTCCACCATGCATAGTCTTTAAATGGCTGCAACTTATTTAAACACTCCCTTAAACTCACACTCTATGCCCAATTTGTACCTGAACCCTGCCTCAAACCCACACTGTGGTCCTGATCCGAGTTTGTAGTTATATTTTCTTTTAGCAAGCTGTACTGCTGAAATATGTCCCCTCAGCCCACACTTTGCAATTAGTACATGGCTGTGTTACGCAATAAAGGCCTTATTTGTTTTTCAAACAAATAAAAACAATGCCCATTATGCAGTCCCTTACCAAAAGAACAGTTCCTTCTGTTGTACAAGCTTCCTTCCCGCTGCCCATCCAAGAGTCACTCCTCCTCACATGTAAGATGGCAGCCAGCCAACAATGATGACTCCTCTCTTTGCTGGTGCTTGGCCAATAACACTGATTCCTCCCCTCTCTGTGCTGTAGCTGGAATGCAGTGGGTTAGATTGTGCTGAAAGCAGCTAGTCTAAGGGTTTGTCCTTAAAGGAAGAATTTGTTCTTGTAAGGCTGTAGAGAGTAAGTAATCTCCACTGGAACAAACTCTGGTCAGAGCCAGAATGTGGTGCTGCAGTAATATTGAGATACTGTGACAGACATTAACTGAATTCAGAGGTAATCAAACTGGAAAAATACTGCAACATTTGACAATAATGTAGTTTATGTGGACACAGTTAACCCATGTCAACATATTGCTGACTTCACAAAACCCAGGATTCAATTCACTGGCCAACCAGAGTTCAAATCCCTTAGTACAGCTAGGTGATGTGAGCTGGGTCTAGCACAAGCTACTGACCTGACAGTGTGGCCTTGTTTGCAGTAGGGTATTTAAAACGGTTTAACAAGCATATACTGTTTTAAAGTGCTCTAGCACGGTTCGTGTTTGTACTACACACACTTGCTAGTCCATTTTTTAAAACTGTATTTAAACCCTGAGAAGACCTAGGCTTAACATGATTTTAAAATGTTTTGGGAGTTAAATCGGACTAACCTGCAGTGTGGACGGTCTGGCACAGTTCCCCTTTCGTGAAGCTGGATGTCCCCGATTGGGAACCGATTGATGGTCAATCCGGTCCTGAGGCAGTAGTGCAGATGCTGTAAACCATTTTTAATAACGGTTTACAACACGCTACTGACAATGCGAACAGAACAACACAGATACTACAGCACAGTAATTAGTCCATATTAAAAAAAGTTTTCAATTATCGTACTGTAGTGTGAACAAAGTCTGTATGTTTTGACTGTATTTCCTTGCAGTTACAATTGATAAGTAAATGTTTACTAAATGTTGTTGTCTCAGTCAGTATGAAAAGTAATATAAAAATGTGAAAAATGTCATTGTATTGTTTTGCTTTATTTTGTCTGCTTCCTTTTCGCAAATCTGTCACTGACTTTTCCTTCATTCTCTTCATCCTGATTCAGTTCCAAGCCCCCTAACCAGTCACCCTATCCATACTGTGCAGCACCTGTGACAGAACAATCTCCAATGCTTACCTTTCCCTCCATTGCAGGCCTTCTGCTTCTGCCTTTTAAGATGTGCTGGCCCTCTCAGTGCTAAACAACTGGTGACAGAAATTTAGTGAAGTTAGAGCTGTTAACAGCTCTCTCTCTCCCATGGTCCCCTATCTTGTTTCTTCTCTCCAGCTAACTTGCCTTGCCCTTGTGGCCCATGTCTCACCTTTCCCCTAGCTGAGTGCTGCAGTTCATGGGGTGTCAAATTCCAGGATCCAGTTCCTCCCACCACTCACACATGTCACTTATCTTCTCCAATAGTAGTTTCAACTGAGCCTTAGGTCACACTGATTTCTGTCCGCAGAACACTTTTGGTTCCTACTGCCCCTTTAGTAGCACAACAAATTGTAGTGCATAGTCTTCTGGCACAAAGCAGCATGGTCATGGGGTGGGTGATCTGTCAGAGAGCTTGGGCATATGTCAGCTCCATACACAAGCCATAGGACTGGAAGCAAGAAGTTGGCTCATTTGGGAGTGAGAGTCAAGCTTTACTGAGAGGCACGTAGGCAGTTCAATCAATCAATCAATCAATCAATATCTTTATTTACCCAGGTAGGCGCCATTGAGCAAGCTCACTTACAAGGTGGACCTGCGGTCGTTAAATAAAAATAAAAATAAGTATAGTACAGAAAGTCAAGTTACAATGGTACATATACATATGTAAGCAAATACAATCAGTAAGAGTACTTGATTACGAACGCAATGCACATATATAGGTAATAGACATTGAATATAGATTGCAAGCAATAAAGAGTTTTGAACTTGTGGTCAGTTACAGTGAGGATTAGCAGCTAGAGGCTGGTGCAGTAGTGCAATCCCCCACCCCTTCCAGAGTCCTCTTCCTGATACTACTGCTACTTGGGCTACCAAGGAAACCAGCACACACTGATGAATGGGATTAGGACTGAAGAGGATTGATGAGGGGCATGCAAAGCCATAAAAGTTAGTCTATTCTTAACCCAAGCAAGCTGGTTGCATCCCATTCCTCATCCTCCAGTTTCTTAAGTCCTCCTTTCAGAATTATGTTCCTCATACAAGCATTCCCCAAACCACCGCTTCATAAACCACAGCCAGGACATCTTAAAGGGAAAAAACCAGTTACACTCACACTTCGCTGTTCACAGACACAGAGAGGTGTTGGTCTCAGTAGAAATGTACATAGGATTGATGGGGGCCATAGAGAAGTGCTGGCATCTATGGAAACATGCACATGCCTGACTGGGGCCATGGAGGAGAGGCACTGCCCACAGCAACATACAACTAACTGATCAGAACCATGGAGGAGAGCTGCTGCCTATGCATTGCTTTGCCAGAATAACAGGAAGTAGGCCCACTGACTAGTTCCAGTCCTGGTGATTCACCTAGTGGCTCACTTGCAGATGAGATTCTGTTTGCAGGTGCTTGGGATTGGAGAAAAATGTGCATTGCTTTGGTGGCTGGTGTTGTTTGTAAAGAGACTATGAAGAGCCACAATAGTACTTGTTGATATTTGGGGGTGTGGGCCACTGTGACGTGTCTGGCAGCAGGAAAAAAAAAAAAAAAGAAATAGCAAAATAATCTGATACATACTGCGTTGGTGATCTGATTGCACTGTGGATGCCGAACACTATGTGTCAGTTCTGCTTCTGCCTTGCCATTTTCTCTCCTGCACATAACATAAGCTGAAAAGGGTGCTTTGTTTGTGTTTACAGTTTCACCCAAGCCCAAGGGATATAGTAGCAGGCAGCAACATGGAGACAGAATGGGAAGGAGCTGCACCTGAACTCATTATTTAAGCTCATATTTCCCAGAAATACCTAGCCTTCTGGTAATGAACTTGAGAAACATACATGTAACCCCTAGGTGGTGCTATCCCAAGGGCTACTACCCCTGCCTGCTTGGCTAGTAGCAGGTTAAGGGGCCTGAGTTCTGAAACGGGTGCCTCCACCCGGAGGTCAGGGTTGGTAGTGGTCAAGCTAACCTGGGCACAGCCCTCCAGAACACTGTAACCCCTCCTTTTCCTTCCTATTAGCCAGAACAATACACAATAATCACTTTCCCAATACCTCTGATACATCACACAAGTACCCACACTGTTTGCACTTACCACCAGGGCTTTCCTCTAGTACGGCCATAGGGACCCCCTGTAAAACAAGGTTATACACAGCAAATAACAGCAGTACAGTACTCTTACACAAACTGGAACCACAATCAGGGTAAATGCAAAAAAGAGTTA
This sequence comes from Neoceratodus forsteri, assembly GCA_016271365.2. Taxonomy (NCBI): domain Eukaryota; kingdom Metazoa; phylum Chordata; order Ceratodontiformes; family Ceratodontidae; genus Neoceratodus; species Neoceratodus forsteri. The sequence goes on along the minus strand of CM057449.1, from coordinate 226,078,566 downwards.
GATCTGATTTATTTAAGGGACTTGAACAAGGGAGGGGTGTAATCAGGTTAATTTGCTTAAAGACTGTATCAATCAAACAGTTATGCATGCACTTCAGGGTCCATAAACAGCCATACACTCTCGGCACCCAGATGGAGAATGGTGGGCTAGCCAGGAACATGCAGCTGATTGGTGCCCTGTGATGGAAGAAAACAACATGCACAACATACACTATTTGTAATCCAGAGCCGGAGGGCTCAGTTTGTGAAAAGAAAACAACAAGACAATCAGATGACACACATTTCGATTAGGCTGCTGTTGCAGGGAGCTACCCTGATGATTACTCACGATACTCAAGACTGGATACAGGCTGGATGAAAATCGAGACAGTATGTGGTTAATCTGGAGTGCCAGGAGAAGCAGGGCCCACACGATTCGCTGAGGCATTGTTCCTGTTCAGGCATGGATCAGGGGGCTGATCCCCAGGCAGGTCTCTCATCGGTGGCTTTCTCTGTGCAGTGGGGTAGTCTGGCAGGGCCAGCGTAGTATGGCCCAGGCCGAAAGGAGATGAACGCGGATTCAGTCCGATTAGGCTGGATAAAGCTTCCAGCAAGCAGAACACAGTTCACACAGTGGGGACCCAAATCACGACCCACTTTCAGTACACAGCACATTTACATGTAAAGGATTCTGTGGTACCAGCAAGGAGAACACAGTTCACACAGTGGGAAACCAAATCATGACCCACTTTCAATACACAGCACATTTACTTGTAAGGAAATTCTACTGTACCAGGCAAACTGCTCTCCAGTCGCGATTGCAAAGTCTCTGCACAAACCGGGGATTCAAAAGCAGCTGGAAATCCTGACAGGCCGATCGCATTCAGCAAATCTTCGGTCTTCTTCAGGTTAAAGCCTGGTCACAGTCCAGTGGCTTAAATAGTCCTCAACTCAGATTCAGTCCGAATAAACTCTATTTTCCCTCTCTGGGACAGCAGGCAGACAGGCTTGCCAAAACTCAGCCCTTTCACAGTTCTCCCATGCAAAACTACACAGAACTGCTGCTCAAAATCACTTGAGCTGTTACTTCTTCACTTCTCAGCTCAAAACTGAAACTAGCTGCAGCAGCCTGGGAAATTCCCCAAGATCCAAAAGGTTTGGCTTGCTGATCCTCCTGTCAGTCACAACAAAGGCTCCCCCTTCAGGTGCAAAAGGCGCAAAAAGCCCCAAACTACAATTCCTACAGATTTTGACTCCAGACAGCTCCTGTAGTCCAGCTCCATTTTAGGTCCCATCAGTACTGATTGGTCCAATTCACAGTCCAGGACCAAGATAGTGGAGATAAACAAAACAGTCCTTGCTGCAAAGAAGGCAGGTTAAACAAACTACATTATCATTATCACTGTAAATGATTTTCAGCAAATAGTTACATCTTTCAACAGAGCTCCCTCTCAGATTACTTATGACTGCAATCCAGGCAGCTGTTAAAGAGACAGTACACAGAGGCTATACAGGCACTCTCTGGCAATCAAAGTAAAACTGCTAAAATGCAGAACACCAGCCTGGCAGTGAGCATTTAGGCAAGCTTGAAGAAGACTTTTTGGGAACCCTCATTTGTAGGGGGGTTACATACACATACTGTAGTAAGATATTAATTCAAATGTGGAAAAACTCTAGATGCATTATGTCTGTCTCCATGCTCCACAAGAAAGTATAAAATAACCTTATTGTGCAAATATGTACACTTCTACTAGTTTATGGAACACACATGCTTTGGCCTTAGATCCCATCACTGGGTGTACATGGTGTTTAGTTCCTTTGAGGGACTGCAGCAGATACAGGTCAAGGACTATCCCCTTTCACTATGCCAGCTCCCAAAGAAGGTTCCGGAAACACTAGCTACTGCGGAGTATGAACCATAAACCCGTTACCCCACCCTCATTTTAGGGGCACAATCTTCAGCAAGGAACTCAGGAACACAAACACACATTGTATTGCACATTGATCAGTGAAATAACATTACCTGATCTTCTGTTTTAAATTACTCACACTGAGCATTAGCCCTGGCACAAGAGAAGACCTGCACTTGTCTCCCAGAGGGAACCTAGCACTCCATTTAGGGGGGCACTAGAGGTGACCATCAGTCTACCTATCCATACTCCATAGAGCCCACACTGACCACAATATTACTTCCATTGAGCCTTGGTCCTCCGTCTGTACCTGGGTCAGAAGCAGAGAGGCTTCTGCCCCCCTCCCAACTAACCCATAAACGAATATTAAGAATTTCCAATATCTAAGTGTCAGCAGCAAGAAAGCATATCATACTAGAAGTTACTTAATGTCAATGGTGCCCACTGGAGCTGATCTTTTAACACCACATTCAGATACACTATTGGACTGATTTTGATGAGTGCTCACAAGTACCTCCTAGGCTAACTACTGGGATTTCACTCCCCCCCCCAACAAGGACCTCTGCGGATCATGGCCAGGACCACTTCACTAGTAGGTTTAGCTCTCACTATGGAGAAAATATGTCTCAGTCTGGACAGAGGAAAGAGGGTAAAGATCCTCTTCTCCTGGGGTGCTTCCACTAAAAGAATTAGACTGGAATCCCAGTGGCCCTGCAAACAGCCTCTCATGGCAAAATGTTTTGGTAGATAAGGACCGCTTTGCCCATCCAGTCTGTCCATTTTTCCCTATCTACAGTATCACTGCAGACCCTTCTTGATTGTGAGCTCTTTCTCCTATCCCTCATTCCTTTCACATAAGATTCTCTTACGGTTATCCCAAGCTTTCTTGAACCCTTCCACTGTTTTCACCCCTGCTACCTCGGCTGGTAAGCTGTTCCAGGAGTCCACCACTCTTTCTGTGAAGAAGTACACTCTCTCACATCTCTCCTGAATTTACCCCTCTCCAGCTTCCTATCATTACTTATCATATTTTACATTCAGCCCACATGCTGACATAGCAGTGGGATTTTATGTGCATATTCAATTATTAGGAAATCATAATGACAAAGGCAAAGATTGCTGTAACACAAGGAATCATACTGTGGAAATGTGGGATGCCCCCCTACTGGCTACTAATTAAGCAGGACAGACATCCCTTTCCAACATCTTTCTTAGAAACATAGAATTTTGTTGGCAGAAAAGGACTGCTTGGCCCACCCGATCTGCTCAGATGTTACCTACCTAACCTACCTAATCTGTCTCTGCACATCCTAACTAGTCTCCAGCAACCCTCCCTCCTCCCTGCCTGTTTTCTAATACACTCCTATGTCTATCCCATGCATGCGTGAAGCCCCCCACTGATTTAGGCTCCACCACATCTGCTGGCAGTTTGTTTCAGGTGTCTACTACCCTTTCAGTGAAAAGCTATTTTTTCACATCTCTCTTACGCTTCAGCCCCTTCTGCTTCATCGCATGGCCCTAGTTCTGATGCTCCTTCTCATTTAAAAGAGACTTCCCCCCTGCATTTATTTGCACCTGTGAGGTACTTGTAGGACTCTTTCATGTCACCTCTCAGTCTCCTCTCTTCCAGGGTGTACATGTTGAGATCCCTCAGTCTCTCCTAATAGGGCTCCTCATGCAACTCCAACACCATTTTCGTTGCCCTCCTTTAGATTGCCTCTACCCTGTCTATGTCCTTTCTGAGGTGTGGCCTCCAAAACTGTACACAGTACTCCAGGTGGTGTCTCAACAGCTTATAACCCCCCCCCCATGCATACAAGCACCCACTAGCCCTACCCACTGCTTTGTCAGACTGCTCTGTCACTTTGAGGTCATCAGGTATGATAACCCCAAGGAGCCTTTTCTGCTTAGTGACTGTCAGTACACCCACCATCTTGTATTCACCAACTGGGTCCCTATTCAGCAAGGGCGAGTAGTAAAATACCATATCTTAAATGCTACCTGGCTTGGCAAATGGTACCTCCAAATTACCCTAAAAAATACCCTAATGCAAAATGGGTAGTTGGTTAGGGGTTGGTAGATACTACCCTAATCATTCTACTACCCTATTACCCTACCATGACCATAACAAAAATGTGAAAGACTGTTTTTGACTGTAGGTTGTATTACACTGTTTGTTAGGTTCCCCCAAGCCATATCATTTATTACTGTGACATAGTCAGCTACACTGCCTCCCTTTGCAGCAGTTAGTGAAATTATATACTTTTATGACTGTATTATACTGTTTGTCAGGTTTCCAAAAATTATACCCATGGCAGGCATTGCTGAGGCAGGTACAAGAGGTGCAGGTTCTCTGATTGAGCCTGCTGCTGTTTCCAAAAATTATACCCATGGTGGGCTTTGCTGAGGCAGGTATGAGAGGCACGGATGCTCTGAGTGAGGCTGCTGCTGTTTCCAAAACTTATACCCATGGCCGGCATTAGAGACAGACAGTGTAGCTGATAATGTTGCAGTAATAAATGACAGGGCTTTGGTGACACCTCACAAACAGTGCAATACAGCTGTAAAAGCATTTCACTAACTGCTGCAGAGACAGACAGTGTATCTGACTATCACAGTAATAAATGACAGGGTTCTGTGGCACCTAACAAACAGTGTAGTACTTTCTACTTGAAAATTCAAACCAGCTGCCTTCTGTATTGTTGTTTATGTCATGTCCCCCTCCTTACTCCTTCTCTGTTCTCTCACCAGCACCATCTCCTCAACTAAGGCTGACCCCCCCCCCCCTTCTCCTGGCTGAGATTGTTTCAGTCCCCCACTATTTATCCCTTTGCTCCTTTGTGTAATGTAGGTTTTAACTGTTGATTGATTCAGCTTTTAAGGACAAGTCTTTAAAGGCTGCAATTTGTGCTACAGAGCTGCTTTCAGACTGCAACTGACTGACCACAATCTATCTGTGGATTCCATGCACTACACAGGCTCACAGCAGTTGGAGGACAGCCCTTTAGACACCACTGACCAATCAGGTATCAGCCCGGTGTCGTGCTCCTATTCTGTTGTAAGCTCCATGAAGGACCCCACCGGCTGCCCTTTTAATGCCTGATTCCAACCTGGAAGCCATGCCCTAATTACCCGTTACTCATCTCAAACTACCTGAACTGAGAATGACACTATTATGTCGGGTAGGGTAGTACATTACCGAAACTACCTGACAGGGACAAAAATAGATGATATCTGCTCTACCTGGCTCAGCTACCCATTGGGTACCCCATGCCTAGTTCCTATACCATAGCTGCACGATATTGCACTTTTTGGTATTGAACTCCAACTGCCATACTCTAGACCACTCCTTGAGTTTCCTGAGATCCCTACTTATTCTCTCCACCCCCTCCTGAGTGTGCACCCTGTTACAGATTTTGGTACCATTTGCAAAAAGGCATACCTTTCTTTCCAGTTCCTTAGCAGTGTCACTTATGAAGACATTGAATTGGACCAATCGCAGTACTGAGCCTTGTGGCACCCCGCTGGTCACTCCTCCAACATTTGAGTGAGTGCCATTTAACATCACACTCTATCTCCCATCTGTTAACCAGCTTCTAACCCAGTTCATCACTTTGGATCCCACCCCCAGGCTGCACAATTTCTTTATAAGCCTCTTGTGTACCACAGTGTCAAAGGCCTTGCTGAAATCCAGATAGGCCACATCCACTGCCTTCCCTTGATCTATTTCCCTCAACACATGACATTCTGCATGAGGGGCAGTGACAGTAGCCACTGCACCATCTCTGCAGTCCTGTCAGGGTTATTACAAAGGTGATGCTTAGCCTGTCATAGTCTGATACACAGCAAAAGTGTGTCTCCAAAAGGCTCATTGGACAGAAAGCCATGAGTCACATGGAGCTTCATCTGGTAACTGGTGAGTACCCCACACAGGGACAACCCTAAGTGGCCGATTGCCAGATCAGACAATAAAAGGTAGCCTACAATGGAGCCAATGGAGGGAATGGAAGGACAGAATTGGGGATGGGGGCAAGGAATATTAGCGAACCTAGACTGGGGCTTGGCCCCCAGACTGCAAGAATGGAAAGCATCTTTGGAAGAGTTGTGGGATGCACTGTGTGTGGCTCTGAAATAGTACTGGCAATGGCCTGGAGAACAAGGGGCTGCATGGTGTGCAGGAAGCTATCTCTGATCAGAGAAGAGGTGAAAGAACTGCAATGGACCTTTGTGGAAGCAAGTGAGAGGGTAAAGGGGTGGGACTGGCAGAGGTTTGATGAAGAAGGAGGTTGTAGAAACTGGAGCGGAAAGGAGAATTCGCTGGGGTAACAGAGGGTAGTAACATAATAATTGGGCCATGGACAAGAAAGGGATGGAGGGGAGAAGACAAAAATGGGAACAGGGAAGAGGGGCTTGAGTGGAGTAGCAGGGACATGAAGGATGGTAGGCCTGGGGTGCATGTAGGAAATGTCCTTTCATGGGAGGGATGGAAGTCAGTCAGAGGCAAAGGGACTAGGACAAACCTTAGGGGGAAGATGGAACAACGTGCCACTGTAGCAGAAGGGCAGTTAGAAAGCTTTGTGTACAAAAATAGGTTTGCAGCACTACAGTCCCAGGAAGAGGGTGGGAGCAATGAAGTCATTGGGATGGTGGATCAGGGGGGATTAATAGGAAGTAGAGCTGCCAAAGACTTCAAATGAAGGGAGGGAAGGAGACCACCCTCCACATAAAGCGAATGAAACAGTGAAAATCTGCAAGCAGGGTGATGATAAAGCAAGTGAAATGGGGGGATACTGCAAGTAGGGCATACAGACTGCAAAGCAGAAGCCACCCCAGGACAGTGGCAACCAGAACAGTCCACTAGGAACCAGGGGAGTAGTGGGGGGGGCAAACCAGGAAGGTAGGAAGAATGATGCCACACTATTGGGATTGACAAGCACTGAGCAGTTCGGAGCAGAGCAAGACATTTCTGGCCCAGGGGGTAAGCAAGGTTTAGGGATGGGGGGGTGCTGGATGAGTTACACAGGGGCAGAAGGTAGTGGAGGGGCATTAGGAACTCCAGACACAAGAAAAGAGAGTGCACGGCAGGGGACGGACAAAGGGTTTGTAGCAGAGCAGGAGAAAATGTGGCAGGTGGGGGGCTCAGAGCCTGCTGTAAGAGGGGGTGAAAGTAGGAATCCAGAGATAGAGCCCTGGAGAAGGCTGAGTGTGGTGGTATCAGAAGGAAAGTGCAAGACTGGGGGGGTGTGTTGCAGTGGGGGTAGGAGAGGCAGTATGGAAAATGGGGCTGCACTGGGCATTAAGAGGCTGGCAGGTGACAGGCCAGTCCAGATGGGGTAGAGATAGGGTTCTGATTGTTGGGGACTCCATTATCAAGGGCATTAGCTTGGGGCCTAGGGGGGTAAGGTAAGTTAAGTCTGGGTTAAAAGTTTGCCAGACATGACGGCAGCAGAGGTCATATATCATATCCCCTCCAGGGGGAAAATGGCAGGATGAGAAGATCCATTTGTTGTTCCACTTGGGAACAAACAACTTCATAGATAGCAATCTGATGGAGGTGCAGGCAAGGTTTGAGGCATTGGTGAGGTTCTTTAGTAGTTTGGCATTCTGGTCAGTGGCGTTCTCAGAGGTGCTGCCAGTCTCCAGAGCTAGCTCTGACAGGAAGCTGAGAATAACAGAGTTTAATAGCTGGCTTACCAGCTGGTGAGCTCAGAAGGGCTTTGGGTGGTAGGAGTAGGGGGGTAACGTGGAAGGATAACAGCCTCTATGCACTGTATAGGTTACACTTAAATATGGATGGTAAGGAGTTGCTAATGTGTAAGCTGGCAGACTATATGGAATTCCACTACAATTTAAACTAAATTGGGGGGGATACAGGCTGGGCAAGGGTGCAGAGTAGAGAAAAAGGGGGATAGCCAGCTCCCTCTCCAGATGACCACAATGAGACTAGTATTCCCAAAAAGTGTTTTTGCACTCTAGCCCTCGTCCAAGAAAGCAGCACCACCAACCAATTTGAACGTTCCACTTAATCTTTTTATTTTCAAAAGGTATAACACTAAAATAGTAGCCAGTGCAACAGCAATTTACAACACTTGGTGTGTCTAAAACCCCCGCGCTTCGGCATTAGCCTTCCTCAAGGGGTGTGACATTCAAGGCTCTCATTCATTATTTATTAGGCACAATTAATGACATCACTCATTTCATTACACATGCCAATCTTAACATTTAAAGTGATAGTGTTCAAATGGCATGGGATAGGCATAAGGGAGCAATACAGATGAGTATGACTAGATAGGTCATTGACAGAGCAAAGGCCGATGGCACATTTATACGGTAGAAAAAGAAATGGGCAGACTGGATGGGCCTTGTAGTCCTTATCTGCCATCAACTTCTGTGTTTCTAAATAAAGTACATACTACTGAACATATATACATTCTATCTCCCACTATCCTTTTCTAAAAAAATTATTACAGTAACAAAAAAAGATTTTATATCCCTAGACAGCAATTACCTGGACAGGTTTATTCTATCTATAAACATTACAAAGTATTTAAGCCTTTCTTTGCCATGGTTCTCAGTTATTTAAGCTAATAACTACCGTCTCTCTTAATATCTTCTTTATTCAAGATAGTCTCACTTTCTGTTTGTCGAGCTCCCACACAATGTGGGTATCAGACAACAACCATTTTATATGTATAATACAATTATTTACTATATACAGAGTGCCATCTCTTAAACAAAACAGGTATTAACATTAGCCAGACAATAAAGTAAACAGGTTGGGGCAGCTTTGTTCAATAAATTCTTTTTTTCTATTGAAGTCAAAAAAAAAAAGCTTCCCATGTGAGTCTTTCTTTTTATTTCACCTTTAAAGTAAAAAAGAGAGAGAGGAAAAAGGAACATAAATCAATTGTTTTATACAATTATTCTTCTTTCACAGGATCCTAAACTTGCATACAGTGTCCAGTCCCAATCCTAACACTTTTGCAAAGCTGAGAAGGTAAAAATAAAGGAAAAGAAGAAAACAGATACAAGGAAAGTGAGAATTTAAATGCAGAGAAGAAAAAAACATTTTTTTATTATAATTAGGTAAAAAAACATTGTATAATTCCTGAAGAAAGGAAAGAGAGGAAATGGAAAAGGAATAGACGAGATGGATGCAGTGGGGGGTGAGAGGAAAGGGGAGAAGCGGGGGGGGGTGAAGGGAGCAAAGGGATGGAGGGGAAATAGCTCTCCTCTCAAGAATTATATGATTTCGTACATTAGTGTTCTATTTTCCTTCTCTTAGGAAGGGTTTCAACTCCCAGTTATCATTTAATCCTTCAGGTTTAACTGTCTTTAATCTGAAAAACCAATAGCTCTCTCTCTCTCTGAAGTAATAGTTCCTTCCTATTACCTCCCCTTTGTGGGTTTTTCACCCATTCTAGACCAATAAATCTTAGTGTCCCGGGATCTGAGTCATGTACATTCAGGTAATGTCTGCCGACGGGGCTGTCCATTCGTTGATTTACTATTGCACATGTATGTTCCTGTATAGGTTCCTTAAGTGATCTTATTGTTTGCTGATGTAACAAAGATTGCATTCACAGCAAAGGATATATACAGTATTTCATGAAACAAATTCTTTTATTACTACCTTCTCACCATTACTTGGTGATATAAAATCCTTTGTTGGTACCACATATTTACATATGTTACACCTCATACACTTATAGGACTCCTGTGGTTTAACTGGTAACCAGGTTCCTGGTCTATTTTTTCTTGTTTAAGTTTATTGTGAACCAGTGTGTCTTTTAAACTCATACTTTTCCTGAATGCTATCTTTGGGACAGTATTTATGGATTTTTTTAAAATGTCATCACTCTTAAGAATATGCCAATTTCTCCAGACAATATTCCCTATCTGACCAGAAATGTGATGGAATTCTGTTGAGAAGGTCATGATCTCACTACTAGGATCCCCACCCATCCCTCCACCCCCGCACTTCCTCATTATCTACTCTTAGTAGCTCTCCCTGTGCAATCCCTTCCACTCTCTCCAATTCATCATACAAAATTTGTTCTTGATACCCCCTTTCCTTGAACCTTAATATTAGCAATTTTTCTTGTAGCAGTGTCAAACAGCAATGGGAGCCTCTATGGTCCCAGCTAACCTTTTTATGGGTTTATGGGAAGAGGAGGTATTGTGTAACTCTGAGACTAACCGCCACCACACTAAAATAGTGAGGTGGGGGAGGTTTATAGATGATTGCTTGTGTGTTTAGGAGGGTTCATTGGAGAGTGCAAACAGCTTTGTAAAATGGTTGAATGTAAACAATAGAAATTTGAGGTTCACCTCCAAGATTGATGAGACTCAAATAGATTTTTTAGATATTACACTGATTGGAGATAAAATAACAAAAAAGGTAGTTACAAAGGGGTATAGGAAAAGAACTTCAATGAATTCACTTTTGAAAAGTGGTAGTTCACATCCAGCAAAGCTGAAGCAATCTATACCCTATGGCCAACTTTTAAGGATCAGGAGAAATTGTACAAGGGATGAAGATTTTCAAGAACAGGCAGAAGAACTAATATTAAGGTTCAAGGAAAGGGAGTATCAAGAACAAATTTTGTATGATGCATTGGAGAAAGTGGAAGGGATTGCACAGGGAAAGCTACTAAGAGTAGATAATGGGGAAGTGTGGGGGGGAGGGGGATTCTAGTGGTGAGATGGTGACCTTCGCAACAGAATTCAATTACATTTCTGGTCAGATAGGGAATTTTCTCTGGAGGAATTGGCATATTCTTCATAGTGGTGACATTTTGAAAAAATCCATTAATACTGTCCCAAGGATAACATTTAGGAAAAGTATGAGTTTAAAAGACAAACTGGTTCACAGAAAAATTTAAACAAGAAAAAATACCAGGAACCTGGTTGCCAGTTAAACCACAGGGGTCCTATAAGTGTCTGAGGTGTAAGATATGTAAATATGCGGTACCAACAAAGAATTTTATGTCACCAAGTAATGGTGAGAAGGTGGTAATAAAATAATTTATTTTGTGCAATACCTCCTTTGTGGTATACATCCTTTGGTGTGAATGTAATCTTTGTTACATTGGCAAAACAATAAGATCACTTAAGGAGTGTATACAGGAACATGTATGTTCAATAGTAAATCAATGAATAGACATCCCTGTAGGCAGACATTTCCTGAATGTACATAACTCAGATCCCAGGACACTAAGATTTACTGGTCTAGAATGGGTGAAAACCCCATAAAGGGGAGGTAATAGGAAGGAACTATCACTTCAGAGAGAGAGCTATTCGATTTTCAGATTAAAGACAGTTAAACTTGTAGGATTAAATGATAAATGATAACCTTCCTAAGAGAAGGAAAATAGAATACTAATGCATGAAATCATATAATTCTTGAGAGGAGAGCTATTTCCCCTCCCTCTCTCCCTTAGCTCACTTCCCCCCCTCCCACATTCATCTCGTCCCTTCCTTCTCCATTTCCTCTGTTTCCATTCTTCAGGAATTATGCAATGTTTTTTACCTAATAATAATAAATATATTTTTCTCTTCTCTACATTTAAATTCTCTCTGTCCTTGTATCTGTTTTATTTAGGTTGTTTTCTTCTTTCTCTTTATTTTTGCCTTCTCAGCTCTGTAAAACTATTAGGATTGGGACTGGACACTACATGCAAGTTTAGGATCCTGTGAAAGAATAATAATTGTATAATGCAATTGATTTATGTTCCTTTTTTTCTCTGTCTCTTTTTCACTTTTAAGGTGAAAGAAAAAGAAAAAAAACCAAATGGGAAGCTTATTTTTTGACTTCAATAGAAAAAGAGAATTTATTGAACAAAGCTGCCCCGACCTGTTTGCTTTATTGTCTGGCTAATGTTAATATCTGTTTTGCTTAAGAGATGGCACTCTGTATATAGTAAATAATTATAGTTTATATATAAAATGGTTGTTGTCTGATCCCCACATTATGTGGGAGATCGACAAACACAAAGTGAGACTATCTTGACTAAAAAAGATATTAAGAGAGACAATTATTATTAGTTTAAATGATTGAGAACCATGGCAAAGAAAGATTTAAATACTTTGTAATGTTTATAGACAGAATAAACCTGTCCAGGCAATTGCTGTCTAGGGATATAAAAGAATTGTTTTTTTATTACTGTAATAATTTTTTAGAAAAGGATAATGGGAGATAGAATGTATATACTGTATGTTTAGTAGTATGTACTTTATTTAGACACTATCACTTTAAATGTTAAGATTGATACAGTATGTGTAATGAAATGAGTGATGTCATTAATTGTGCCTTATAAACACTGAATGAGAGCCTTGAATAAGTCATAACCCTTGAGGAAGGCTAACACCGAAGCGCTGGGGTTTTAGACACACCAAGTGTTGTAAATTGCTGTTGCACTGGCTACTATTTAAGTGTTATACCTTTTGAAAATAAAAAGATTAAGTGGAACATTCAAATTGGTTGGTGGTGCTGCTTTCTTGGACAAGGGCTGGAGTGCAAAAAAAACCTTTTTGGAATACTAAACTCACAGTTTGCCACCTGTTATTACTGCACACCTTTGTTAACTTGTGGGAGCAGGAAGGAAATCTACATTTGGAACTCACAACAAGACTAGATGGGGTGTGGGTGGTCATGCTAGGACAGAAAGGGGTGACAAGGAGTCAGGGGTCTGGAAAGCAACATATGCCAATGCCAGGAGTCTGGGAAACAAGATCATGGATGTGGCAGCAGTCATGCCTTAGGCAGATCTGGACTTGATGAGGATCACTGAGATCTGGTGTCATAGCAGTCAGGACTGGGACATGATAATACCAGGTTATAAGTTGTTTAGGAGGGACAGGGGGGACAGGAGAGGGGGAGGAGTAGCACTGTACGTGAGGGTAGGGATCAGTATTACAGAAATACAGGGAAGATGGGGGGAGACTGAGGCCTTATGGATATTGTTGACCATGGGACAGGGGGAGGTGGTGCACATGGGGTGGTATACAGGCTACCAGGGCTGCAGGAATCAGGAGATAAGCAGGTGATTGAAGAGATCTTGAGGGTAGCGAGTGGGGGGAGGTACTGCTGATGGGAGACTTCAACCTGCCAGATGTGGATTGGGGCACACTATCATCAGTCTCCAACAGTAGTAGAGCAATTGTAGACTCCTTACAGGCAGCACTACTCAAACAGATGGTCAGGGAACCAACTAGGGAAGGCACGGTGTTATACTTGGTACTGACAAATGGAGATAGAGTGGGGGGGGTGTCAGTGTGGGAGAACTTTGGGTTGAGTGATCACAGCACTGTGTGATTTATAGTATGCATGTCAGCTATTGATCACCGGACCAAGGCGAAGGTGCTTGATTTCAGATGGGCAGATTTTAACAAGATGGGCGCATATTTCCAACAAGCACTTCAAGAGTTGTGAGAAATCAGGGAGGTGGAGGAGATGTGGGATATGATAAAGGGGGCCATTATGGGAGCTACTGACCTTTACACAAGGTAGCCGGGTAAAAGTAAATGGAAGAGGAAGCTTCTGTGGTTTAACAGGGAGGTGGTACAGAGCATCAGGGCTAAGTGGAGAGCATTCAATAGGTTCAAAACGATGCTGAGGGAGGAAGATTGGGAAAGTATCAGGTGAGGCAGGAAGGGAGGTAATGCATGCAAAGGCAATAAAGGAGGAGAGCATAGCTAATGCAGTCACGAAAGGGGGTTAAACATTTTTTAGGTTTATAGGTGAGAAGAGGAAAACAGAAAAGGGGATACAAAGGTTATAAAACAGTACCGGGGAGCTGGTGGGTGGGAATCAGGAGAAAGCTGAGTTGCTGATTAGCTATTTCTGCTCAGCATTCACAGAGGAGAAAAAGTGGAAGGGTAGCAACAGGGGGGTTAAGGAGGGGGTGGAGAGAGAGTAGATACGAGTTCCTTTAAGGCAGAGGAGATCCTGAGTGAACTGGACAGCCTGAAGGTGGACAAGGCTATGGAGCCAGATGCGGCTCATCCCAGGGTGCTAACGGAGCTGAGGAAAATGCTAGAACATTCCTTGACTGCTCTCTTCAACAGTTCCCTAAATTTAGGGGTGGTACCTAAAGATTGGAAGTGGGCAGATGTAATTCCCTTTCATAAGAGAGGGGGGAAGAGGAGGTGTGCAATTACAGGCTGATGGGCCTGACATCTATGGTTGGCAAAATCTTGGAGAAACTGCTCAAAAACAGAATCACAGACTACCTGAAGGAAAATGGCCTGGTGGATCAAAGACAGCATGGGTTCACTGAGGGCAGATTCTGTCAAACAAACTTGATAGAGTTTTTTGATTGGATTACCAAGGTGGTGGATCAAGGGGGAAATTGGTGGATGTTGCATACCTTGATTTCAAAAAGGCATTTGACTCTGTAAATACAAAATCACACATGCTCCCACAATGCAAAGCATCATGGGCTGCATATGCATTTGACTCTGTGCCACACAGGAGGCTGCTGCATAAGTTGGGTTGTCTGGGGCTGGGGTAGATGGTAATAAGGAGGGTGCAGAACTGGCTGGAGGGCAAAGAACAGAGGGTAGTGGTAAATGGAGTACCCTCAGGGGAAGCTGGTGTCATTACTGGAGTTCCCCAGGGGATGGGATTGGGACCTGTAGCAGGGTTGTTGTTCAGGAGACAATTAACAGGCAGGCATCAAAATCAGTGCATAAAAAATGCCAGGCTGGCATTTATCATTTTATTATTTGTAGCATAAAATGATAACTATTCAGAACAGAAAATAATAAAATTGTCATTAAGTCAATAACATCAATGCTGTCTAGGGTGTAGACACAAGCCTTCTTAACTTAAGGTCTTACACCTCTCACAGTCAGTTCTAGACTGACACCTTATCAAATAAATCCACCCAAGTGGTAGGCTTATATATATTTTTATCAATGACATCACTGTCATGTGACATCAATTCATTTCCAATTTAGTACATTTGAGTTTCTAGGCTCACAACTTGCTCCTATACATAGTACAAAATGTTGTTTTTAAACCTTATTACTTTAATAACAATTTCTTTCCAACATCTTTATTACACACCATAATCCTGGTTGGAAAGTGACTCTAAATGCTTGATTATCTTTTCAATTACTGTAAGCTCCTCCCTCAATCAATAATTAAAGCAGCTAGAATTTGTATAAATATAGGCCTATAGGGACTGCTGATTCCTTATACCAACAGACTGAGTGCAGAAGAAGAGCTTGTGCAGCCGACACCCTATTCTGCTGCAGAGAAGGCTGCAGCTTATCAGGCCACCAAACAGTATCTTTTCTCTCTCTTTTTTACCCTCTGCGGGACTGTTTACACACCAGCAAATTAACCTGAGGTAAGCTATTGACCCAGCATTTTGCTACTTGCTAACAGAGCATCTAATAATACTGCATCTTAGTAATATCCCACTTATGTTACCTTTGTATTTCTAGCAAGGCAGAACAGGGTGCACAATAAAGTAAAGGGAAAGGAAATGCTGCTTACTGGTTTATTTAATTCTGGGCTTATTTAACTAACCAATAAGTAAAACACATATTGCCACTTGTGTTTTAGTTTATAACTACAAGGTTCCCTTACATGAAACTTTTTACCTGGACCCAGAAGGAAGAGAAGTTGAAAGAGGCTTTAGACAATTGGGTGTGGGGAGGAGATTAGAAGTGTCCTGCCTCCAACCAAGAAAGAAAGGGATAGCTGCACTAGAAAGGAAGATAAAGGTTGCAACCATAGAAAACAGACAATACAGATAGGTCCTTACTCAGTGGCTCCCTTTCTATATTTTATTATTACTGCAATTAAAGGCACAGATGCATTTTATATTTCTTTCTTTGTACAGAAAGCACTATTCTGGTACTTTAACCATATCATTTAACATATCCCTACACTTTATTAGCTAGCACTTTTAATCTTTAACTGTTTTTAAAGCACTCCAGCACTTTCATCTATTCCTTCCGTGTACTTTATACAACATAGGCATAAGGCAGGTTAATGGGGGGGGGGCAAGGAAAGACCCACGTTTCTTCCTACCAGGGCACCTCACCAATGACAGGGGTCACCCGGTCACAGGACCGCTTCTATTTAATATATTCATAGGGGCTTGGCAGTGGGCCTAGAAAGGAGGGTGTGTCTATTTGCGGATGACACCAAGGTCTGTGATAGAGTGGACACAGGAGGGGGTGGAGCCAAAGCGTAGGGACCTAGGGTCCAGGTGGCAACTGTCATTCAGTAAGATAAAGTGTAAGGTCATGCACTTGGGCAAGAGGAATGGAAAAGCAGGGTACTGGATGGAGAGTAGGCAACTTGAGGTGACTGAAAAGGAAAGAGACATAGGCATCATCATTTCACAGGACCTGAAAGTGGCACTGCCATGCGAGAAAGCAGTAAAAATGGCTAGCGAGATGCTGGGTTGCATAGAGAGGGGGATCAATGCAGGAGAAGAGGTCATTCTTCCCCTGTACATCCAGGTGGTTAGGCTGCATCTGGAGTATGGGGTCCAGTTTTGGAGGCAATATCTCAAGAGTGATGTGGAGATGGTGGAACGGGTCCAGAGGAGGGCAACAAAGATGGTAGAGGGACTCTGTCACTTATCATACCAGGAGAGGCTCAGTGACCAAAACATATACTCTCTGGAACAGAGAAGGGAAAGGGGGGACATGATTGAGACTTTCAAATATGTAAAGGGAATCGATAAGGTATGATTTGGGAGTATCTTTCAGCAAAGACAGAGACCTAGGCCTAGGGGTCACAATCTGCAAATTGTGGTGATAGTGGTGGGGGAAATTCAGAGGTAACATTAGGAAACACTTCTTCACTAAAAGGGTGGTGAACAAGTGGAACAGACTCCTGCGGGCGGTGGTGGGGGAGAAAATGGAAAATGGTGGGAGGTTTTAAGAGAGCGTGGGACAGGCATATGGGGTGGCTGGAAAGGGGGTGAGGACTTCAAATAAGGCCTAGCTGAAAACTAGGCAACCTGGGCAGACTAGGTGGACCTGGTGGTCCTTTTCTGCCATCACATTCCTATGTTCCTGTCACCTAGTCAAATAAGTCTATCAGATTTGTTTGGTATGGTTTTCCACCCTATGAATCCATGCTGCCTGTGGTCTTGCAACCCACTGGATTCAACATACTCTACCAGTCTTTCTTTTAGCAGGGTTCCCATCAATTTCCTCACCACTGAAGTGAGACTGATTAGCCTATAGATGCTAGCCTCCTCCCTGCTGCTGCTCTTATGTGGAAGGACAATGTCAATTCTTCTCTGTCCTCCAGAACCATGCCTGTTTCCAGTGAGCTGTTGAACAAGGCTGTCAATACAGCAGCTAGCATCTCCCTGAGTTCCTTTAGAAACTTTTGATGTATCCCATCCAGTCCCATATTTTTGTCCACTTTCAGATCTGCAAGTCCTTTTTGGACTCTTTTTTTGAAAATGGAGTTTTGTCCGCCTCTTCTCCCCGTGTTCCTTTTATTCCCATGCGGCCATCACCTCCCCCCCCCCCACTGTGAGCATAAATTCCTATTCAGGGACCCCTTTCTTGAGTCTTTCCTCTGTCTGTTCCTTTGATCCCCCCACTGCCTTGCCTGCTTCCCACTTTTTAACTAGGTATACCTCCCTGTCTTTCTTCCTCTGTGTTTCCTTATACTGTACCTCTAGAATGCCACCTGTTTTTTTTTCTTCACCCCTTTCCCACTTCCTTAGAAAACCATAAGTCTATTTTTTCTTCTGCACTGATTGACTTTGAGTTGGCGGTGGTGGGTTAGAATCATCTTTTTTCTTTGGATCCAAAGAAAATTGCTAAGGTAAAACATATTTCCTATAGTTACTTTGAGCTGCAAATAGCATGATTTAGTAAGGGAGATTGTTTATAATATTATAAAATTGGACTGTGCTGCTTTTAAGTGAGGAAAGTTAATCAAAAGCAGCACAGTCCAGTTTTATAATATTATAAACAATAAAGGTTGCTATTAATGGGGCAATCGTTTTGTAATAAACAGCCAGGTGGCCATGGGACAACTGGCCCAAATAGTTTGGTTGTAATTATTTTGGTGTACTTTAGTGGTCTTCTGGAGCCCTTTTGCAGTTATACATAACCCTGTTGAATCACTAAGTGATCCTATTTAAAACAAATATATTGTCTAGAGATAACAAATATTGCCAGACAATTGTGGCAGCACTAGGCTGTGGGCTGGCTGCGGGAAGAAGGACTGAGTAGCCAGGTTACAGCTCCCCTCCTTCCAGGAGGGGAACCACTATCCTCTGCATTTTGGCTGCCATCTGAATAAAGGTAGATGGAAATCCAGCTGTCCCAGTTGAGAGGGAATGCAGCCCAGCACTGGCACGGTTATGCATGGATGTACTTTCAGCAGGAGTGCAAGACGCATCAGTTGGAGGGAGAAAACCACAGGTAGAAAACTTCCAACCACAGTTGAACGAGGACATGGTCCCTTGCAGATCTCATATCAACAAGGCACTTACTTCAATTGTGGATTGTGCCATGGAGAGGAATGGGCAGCCTTGATAGCACCACCATGGAGGTAATCCAAGGGAGATTCTCAGAGAGGAAAACCATAAGGAAAGTGGATGGTGGGGCTGGAGGGACAGTTCAGAAGGGGGCTCGTCAGAAGCAGATGGTATAAATAGGTCAATAGCTAAAGGGAAGGGTCTGATAATGGGAGACTTCAACATGCAAGATACAGATTGGTCAATACCAGCAGGAACATCTGCCAGACCTAGACACATAGTGGATTCCCTGCAGGGGAGGACCTCAAACAACTGGTAGAACAACCCACAAGGGACAATGCTATCCTAGATCTAGTACTGACTAACTGGGAAAAGATCACAGATCTCCAGGTAGAAGGTCACCTGAGGGCCAGTGACCATCACATGGTATGGTTCAATTTGGCCACTAGAACTAAATCATCCCATTCCAAGGCAAAAATGTGGGACTTAAGAGGAGCTGACTTCGATAAGATGGCCAACAGAGTTAAGCTAGCCCTGACAAGAAGAAATACAGGTGAGGGGTACAGGCAAAGTGGGCAAGCATTAAGGATGCAATACTTGAAGCAACATCCCACGGTGTTAGAGAGAAAAGCAAGAGTAGAAGAAGGAAACCACTTTGGTTCTCAAAAACAGCAGCAGAAAAGGTCAGAGCCAAAAGGCTGGCCTTCAGGAAGTATAAGGGAATGCAGTGGGATGAAGATAGGGAGGCATACCAAACTTCCCCAAGGGAAGCAAGGAAGGCAGTAAGACAGGCTAAGGCCCAAACCAAGGAAACACACTAGCACGAACAGTAAAAGAAAGCTACAAGTCTTTCTACAGTTACATTAGTGAAAGGAGAAAATCCAGAGGGGGTATTGCTATGATCAAAGGGAATAAAGGGGAGTGTGAGGAGGACCAAGGAAAAGCGTCTATCCTAAATAGATACCTCTGCTCAGTATTTACTGAGAAGGTAGGGCAGGGCCCACAGCTCAGCACCACAGACATGGGAGAGGGAGGTGTGCACTAGTCCCTTCACAAAAGAAAGGGTCCTACAAGAGCTCACTAAGCTCATGGTAGACAAGACAATGAGACTTGCTGGCATACATCCCAGGGTACTAAAGGAGTTAAGAGGGGAACTAGCAGAGCCATTATCAGAACTGTTTAGTGAGTCTCTGAGCACAGGGAGGTCCCAGAAGACTGGAGAAGGGCTCATGTGATCCCTCTCCACAGGAGTGGTAGCAGGGAGGAGGCAGGGAACTGCAGACCAGTCAGTCTTACCACAGTAGTGGGTAAGATTATGGATGCACTCCTTAAGGAAAGGATAGTGCAACATCTGGAATCCATAGGAGCACAGGATCCAAGACAGCATGGGTTTACAACAGGAAGGTCCTGTCAAACTAATCTCATGGATTTATTTGACTGGGTAACCAGAGTGGAGGACCAAGGGGGAGCAGTTGATGTGGCCTACCTTGACTTCATCAAAGCTTTCGATACTGTTCCACATAGAAGATTGATTAATAAGCTGGGTAGGCTCAGAGTGGGTCAGAAGTTGGTCAACTCTGTGGCAAACTGCTTGACGGCAGAAAACAGAGTGGTGGTAAATAGTATACAGTCAGAAGAGATGCAAGTCACAAGTGGGGTACCTTGGGGATCAGTCCTGAGACCAGTCCTCTTCAATATTTTCATCAGTGACATTGCAGATGGACTGGTGGGTAAGGCTTGTCAGTTTTATGTGATAACGGCGATCGCCGATGGGCAATCGCCATTAGGGTGAAGTTTTTTTCGGCAATGGAATCCATGGCGCACAGTAACACGGCACTGGGGACTTGGATTTTTATTGTTTAAGTGGGGGGCTATGCCCCCTGCACCCCTTTACTTAAAGATTTTCAACCCAGGGGTGCATGTCGGGGAAACTCAGGTAAAAAACTGGTCCGGGAGCAACAAAAGGCACCCGGACCTGAACCCGGCATCATGCCTGCTGCAGCCATGGACCAACCCCCAATGCCACAATCCAGCTCCACAGCTCACCACAGCGCCACCCCCTACAGCTCCTCCATCCCTTCCCAGCCCATGCTCGGCATGCTCCCCCCCTGCACGCATAGACATATAGCAATATCTGGTCGCTATTTCACCAACCCCCACCATCCGGTCACTCAGCTTCCCCAATCGCCCTATTCACAGGAGCCATGATTGAGTCACCCTTTTAGCAGGTCCCCAATTGTGGTCACTTTCATCATGGGTTACTAGGTTTGTCTGTTTGCAGATGACACCAAGATCTGCAACAGAGTAGATGATCCAGATGGGGTGGGCAGAATGAGAAGAGATCTGGATAAACTGGCAAAATGGTCGGAAAAGTGGCAAATGGGGTTTAACGCAAAGAAGTGCAAGATCATGCACACAGGGAAGGGAAACCCTGAAGCCACCTATAGGCTGGGAAGGGAGTGGCTGGCAATCGCAAGGGAAGAAAGAGACTTGGGCATCATCATCACGGAAGACCTGAAATCATCCAAGCAGACCACTAAAGCAGTAGGTAAGGCTAGAGAGATGTTGGGGTGTATTAGGGGTATCGCAAGTCAGAAGAGGGAGGTAATAATCCCTCTTTACAAGACACTGGTTAGGCCCCATCTAGAGTACTGTGTGCTGTATTGGAGGCCACACCTGCACAAGGACATTAACCAAATTGAGGCAGTTCAGAGAAGGGCAACCACAATGGTACAGGGACTGCATCAGAAAACATATGAAGACAGATTAATGGAGTGCAATATGTATACCCTAGAGCAAAGGAGGGAGAGAGGTGATATGATCGAAACATTCAAACATCTTAAGGGCATTAACAAGATGAAAGAGTCTAACGTGATTCAATATAAAACAAGCATTTGTCAATGTCGAATGTTGTCGTGCTGGCATTGGCAGCGCTAGAGATGCATAATAGGAATGGCAGTGAAGTACTGAAGTGACACCAACCCCACCCCCACCCTGTAGAGAGCGACAGGCATTGGGGTGTGCCTTTGGGTCATCAGCTATAATGCTCATGTCATTGTACCTCACCCTACCCTGTAGACACTGACAAGTGTTGTGATGTGCTTTGGGGTCTTTGGGCATTATACTTACCCCATTCCATAAGGAAATATGCTGACGTGGGTGCAGTATTGGAGCATGGGGTGAAATTTGTGGCCGAACAGTGCAAGACGCACCATGATGCCTTACAGTGACTGCAGGGTGGGCGTGGGGGGTGGAATGGTGTGAGCATTACATCTGATGATCCCAAGTCACAGCCCTGACACGTGTCAGTCCGTACCAGGTTGGGTGCTACAGTTGGAAACCCTGACACCATAGGTGTGTAGTGGTAGTTTCACTCCACATTTTCAACATGGGCTGCTTGTCAGGCCACCTCATGAAAAGCGGCACAATCACTTTGTTAGCTGAAACATGGTTTTGTACAGTGGCTGTGCCATTTAGCGACAGAGGGATGAAAACACAGTTTTGGGCAGGGTGTGGAGAATGACAATTGTATTGTTCATGGGGAGGCGTTAAAAATGGCAACGCTGAAAATCTGGAGTGGCAATATGAAATATTGGTGAAGCAATGAACATGCATACAAACTGCACGACAAACGTCCGCAATCCAATTATTTGTGGGAGTTTTTTAGGCACATTTTCAACATAGGTATTTTGGGACCTCCCCTCGAGAACAATGATGCTGTGATTTTGTTAATGTGTCCCAAAAGGTGATTTCCCACAGCGAGCATGCCATTGTGCACCACAGTTGCAGAAATGCGTTTTGGGCAGGCTGTGAGAAATGGCAGCTATACTGTTAATAAGGAGGTTTGCACAAATGCCAGCGTTGAAAATCTGACATGAAAATATTGCAAATTTACGAACTTACAAGGCTGTGTGGAAGCTGCACAATGCACCCTTGCAGCACAGTCATTTTATGGACTTTCGGCACCAAAATTTTGACATAGGCATTTTAGGACCTCTGCTCATGAACAGTGTCATCGTCAGTTCCTCAAACTGTCCCAAAAACTGATTTCGCACAGCGACTGTGCAATTTTGCGCCACATGTGCGAAAACACATTTCAGCCAGGATATGTAAAATGACAGCTGTACTGTTCATAAGGAGGTATGGAAAAATGCCAATGTTAAACATCTGGAGTGAAAAAATAACAAATGCACGAAGTCATGAGCGTGCGTACAAACTGCACAACGCACGCTCATTAAACACTAATTTTATGGACTTTCGGCCCTAAATTTTCAACATAGGCATTTTAGGACATCTGCTAATGAACAGCGTCACTGTCATTTTCATAATTTGTCTCAAACATGGACTTTCCACAGCGACCGTGCTATTCTGCGCCGGAACTGTGAAAACACATTTTGGTCAGGATGTGAAAAATGACAGCTTTACTGTTCATAAGGAGATGCAGAACAATAGCAATGTTGAAAATCTGGAGTGAAAATATAAATTTGCGAACTTATAAGCGTGCATGCAAACTGCGCAACACATGCTCATAACAGTCATGTTATGGAGTATCGTCACCAAATTTTCAGCATAGGCATTTTAGGACGTCTACTCATGAACAGTGTAACTGTCCTTTTCGTAATTTGTCCTGAACACTGATTTCCCACATCGTCTGCACTATTCTGCGCCAGAAGTGCGAAAACACATTTTGGGCAGGATGTGAAAAATGACAGCTGTACGGTTCACAAGAAGGTGTGGAAAATTGCCAATGCTGAACATGTGGCATGAAAATATTGCAAATTCACTAAGTTATGAGCGTGGGTAGCAACTGCACAATGCACACCCGTAAGATGGTCATTTTTTTGATTTTACCTACCAAATTTGCAACATAGGCTTTTTGGGAGACCCCCTCATGAACACTGGCACTGTCATTTCATTTCTCACTCCAAAAAGGTGAGACCGAGAGGGCACTGGAGATGTTTGCCCTCCCAGCAAGGACAGCTTGGGTCACGAGGGTGAGCCTGCCCTGCCCCGGATCTTGCCGACCATCGTGGAGACACCCCCAGCCACAAGAAAGAAGGAAGCTGGTGACTGAGAGGGCACCGGAGATGCCTGCCCTCCCAGCAAGGACAGCTTGGGTCACAAGGGTGAGCCTGCCCTGCCCCGGATCTCGCCGACCATCAAGGAGACCCCTCCAGTCGCAAGAAGGAAGGAAGCTGGTGACCAAGAAACATAGAATTTGACAGCAGATAAGGACCGCTTGGCCCACCCAGTCTGCCCATTTCCTTACCTGCTGGATAAGCTGCAGATCCTAGTTAACCAGCAGCCTACTTCTTCCTACCCCCACCCACTAGAATGGCCTTATGACTGTCCCATGCATGCTTGAATTCCACCACTGATTTTGACTCCACAGCCTCCTCCGGAAGGCCGTTCCATGCATCCACAACCCTCTCTGTAAAAATACTTCCTTAAATTACCTCTGAGCCCCCATCTTCAAATTGTGCCTCTTGTTCTTGCACACCTCTTTTTGAAAGATGGTATCCTCTTGACTTTGCCGATTCCCTTGAGGTACTTGAACGCTTCTATCATGTCCCCCTCTCCTCATTTCCTTGAGTCTATACATATTAAGCTCCTTAAGTCTCTCTTCAATGTCTTCTGGTGCAGACCTGCACCATTTTAGTTGCCCTCCTCTGGACAGCTTCCATTCTGTCTATGTCTTTGCGGAGATTGGGTCTCCAGAACTGCACACAGTACTCCAGATGGGGTCTCACCAGCTGTCTGTACAGAGGGATAATAACTTCCTGTTTTCTACTGGTGATGCCTCTCCTATGCATCCCAGTATCCCCAACCCTCCTTGCTGCCCTCTCACATTGCTTGCCCACCTTTAGGTCATCTGATATGACTACCCCAGGTCCTTTTCCATTTTTGTTGTTGTTAGTATCTCACCCCCATTGTATACTCTTCCCTGGATTTTGTTTCCAGGTGCATTACCTTGCACTTCTTAGCATTGAATCTAAGCTGCCATACATTTGACCATTCCTCTAACCTTGCCAAGTCCCTTCTCATCCTTTCCACCCCACCCTGTGATCAACTCTGTTGCAGATCTTTGTGTCATCTGCAAAGACATACTTTTTCTTCCAGTCCCTCTGCAATGTGCATAAAGACATTGAAGAGGACCAGTCTTAATACTGAACCCCGCGGTACCCCACTAGTAACCCTCCTTTCTTCTGAGTGGACTCCATTTACTATTACTCTGTGTCCTATTCTTCAGCCAATTCTTTACCCAGGCTGTCACCTTGGGACCCACTCCCAAGCTGGCTAACTTGTATATTAATCTTTTGTGTGGGACTGTCAAATGCCTTGCTAAAGTCTAGGTAGGCCATGTCCATAGCCCTCCCTGATCTACTACTTTGGTCACCCACTCAAAGAAATCTATCAGATTCGTCTGGCATGACCTTCCCGCTGTGAATCCATGCTGCCTAGGGTCCTGTGCCCTCTAGCCTCTAGATACTCAACAATTCTTTCCTTCAGAAGTGATTCCATCATTTTCCTATCACTGAGGTTAAACTAACAGGTCTGTAGTTTCTGCTTCTGTCTTGCTCCCACTTTTGTGAAGTGGAATCACATCTGCCCTCCTCCAGTCCTCGGGTACCACCCCATCCTCCCATGATTTATTAAAAAGTGTAGTCAGTGGTGTCACTAGTTCTACCCTTAATTCTTTTAGAATTCTGGGATGAATCCCATCAGGCCTCATTGCTTTGTCCACCTTCAGTTTTAAGAGTTTTCAGAACCCTTTCTTCTGTAAATGGGCTATCAACTTCTGTATCCAGAGTGTTTCTAAGGTTCGTTTTATGTACCTCCCCCTCTTCATTTGTAAATACTGAGCAAAAATATTTGTTTAGTATATCTGCCTTTTCACAGTCTCCCTCTTCCCACCCTCCCAGCAAAGACTGGAGATGCCTGCCCTCCCAGCAAAGACAGCTTGGGTTGCTAGAGTGAGCCTGCCCTCCCCCGGATCTCGCTAACCATCATGGAGACCCCCCCAGCTGCAAGAAGGAAGGAAGCTGGTGACCAAGAGGGCACCAGAGATGCCTGCCCTCCCAGCAAGGACAGCTTGGGTCGCGAGGGTGAGCCTGCCCTTCCCTGGATCTTGCCGACCATCGTGGAGACCCCCCCCAGCCGCAAGAAGGAAGGAAGGTATGGGTCCATGATCTACTTGGTGAGCCTGCCTGAATGATCGGCATGGTCTAGGCCCCGCTGGCATTTGGTTGTTTTCTTGGCATCAAATTTGAACGGTCTACGCAGTAAAATGCCACGGCCTTTAAGTCAGCCCAGATATATTGCTAGTTTTTCTGCTGCCTTTTTTTACCACCGAACTGCTTTTTGAAGCAATTATTGCTGTTACCTTAAGTGGATTTCCTGCTTATTACTGCTTTTTTACCAACTAACTGCTTTAGAAGCAAGTATTGCTGTTACCTTAAGTGGATTTCCTGCATAATATTACATTTATATGTGTATGATAGCAATAACCACAGTAGGCTTTATCTAGTCCCTCTGCACAGTGCCAGTATTAAAGACCAGAGCAAAACTTGACTAAGCAACTCTACTGCACCCACAAAAAAGTAAAATAAAAAAATCCCCTCTTGCCAAAGCACTAGTCGCTCTGCTCCTAGAGTGTGCAGACTGTTTCACACTAAGATAATTAGCCTGCCCTGGTTAAAAGCTCTGGTTCAGCAATCCAATCTCACCCCGAGCCCTGCATGTCCTGCTTGACTCTGCCTTTCCCCACTTGCAAACAGCTCTGCCCTAGCATAAACACAATAGAGATTTACAACATAAACTTACACAATTCAGCCCAGTTGGTGCAGCTCTCCTGCTGGTTACATCAGCTTACCTGTGTCGCCGTGCCTCACCAGCAGACCTTAAGTAACCCAATTTCTCTCCTTTCTCCACAGCTGATGACTGAGAGGGCACTAGAGATGCCTGCCCTCCCAACAAGGACAGCTTGGGTCATGAGGGTGAGCCTGCCCTCCCTCGGGTCTCACCGACCATCGCAGAGAACCCCCCCCCCCAGCCTCAAGAAGGAAGGAAGGTACGGGTCCGTGTTCTACTTGCTGAGCCTGCCTGAATGATCGGCGTGTGGTATAGGCCCCGTTGGCACTTTGTGCCAGCTCCCCACTACCCCCACCACCACCCCCCTTGGTCGGCTCCTAGTTTTATACAGGTACACACGTGATCGGGCAGACGTTGTAACCAATCAGCCCACTTTTCCATTAGCAGGTTATCTGCTACCTCCACTAGTGGCCGCTGCAGCCAGCCCGGCTGACTGTTACAGATGAGAAATGATGCTCCTGGCCCTCTCTCTGATCTTTCTTGCCATTCCAATAGCCTCCCTCCAGCTTCTCGCCCTCTAAGACAACCATTGTCACATCTCCACTACACTGTCATAACTCGTGAGCTCTCACGCTCTACCACACTCCCACAACTAACTTCTACAGGCCCCCCCTTAATTGGATACTCAGAGCATCCATTCTCCCCCCTCTTTTGCCCCGGGACTAGCTGTGCTGTGTTGCTTCTAGGCTGACTTGCACAGGCCAGTGCCTTGCTCACTTTACTGCCATCGCAAAACCAGCACCACTTAGTACAAGATCATACCACTTACAGCGCTGCTTCTTTTACTTACTGGGATATAGAATCTAACCTTGGCCCCACCCCACCAAACTACCCACCCCTGGCTCTCCCAAAGGGCCTGAAAATACTGCACCTAAACATTTGTAGTATCCTTAACAAAATCCCTGAATTGCAACTATTAGCCCTATCACTTCATCCTGACATCCTTATACTGTCCGAGACATGGCTTAAACCACACCACCCAGACTCTACTGTAGCCATTCCCGGATACTCCTTAATTAGGTAAGACCGTACGGGAAAGAAAAGGGGGTGGCCTTGCCATGTACATTGCTGCCAAGTTCCAATTCACCCTGGTCCACATCCCCACACCCTTGCCACAAATTGAGCCCTTAACTGTCAAAATGGTACTCCCATATTCCACTCCAGTGTTTATAGCAGGATCCTACTGTGCCCCTAACACCCCAATGCCTAGCATATTGAACCACCTGGCCAAATTAAAATCCTCCGCCGCAACAGGTGAGCTCTGTCTTAGGGGACTTCAATTACAACTGGCTAGCAAATGACTGTGCCAAACTGCGCTCCAAAGTAAATGCCCTGAACCCTTTCAACAAAACTCTCAACCCACCAGGCTAAACCTAAAAACACATAACCAGTCCCTCCTGGACTGGGCACTGACCACACACCACATAGGTCAATTGGTGCTGGCCTACTCCCCGACTCCCTAAGTGATCACCGTATGGTATATTTGGTCAGAAAAGTGCATGAACCCCCTAACCCCCCCCCCAGGACCCTTCTAGCCAGGTCTTTCAAGTCTCTGTTTTTACCACCACTCCTATCGGACCTGGCTATGGTGGACTGGTCCTTCATCCCACAGGCCCCATCCATAGACATCGCACTAGAAAAATTCAAAAATAGCTTCCTTGAGGTCTGGGACCACCATGCACCGCTAAGAAGCACTAGAGTTAGGGGTTCCCACCTACCCTGGATCTCAGCCGATATCATCAGCCAATGTCGCAGCAGGGACCTGGTCTGGTAAAAGCACAAATCAACTAGCTCCCACCAAGCCCTACTAAATTATCGATCCCTCCATAACTCCTGCACTAAATCGATTCGACTAGCCAAACAGAAATACTTCAAGTCGGCACTAAGCTCAAATCTTAACTACCCAACCAACTTCTGGAAAACCATCAAATCCCTCCTATCCACTCCTTTACAACCACCAACCCTGGCTCTATCAATCCTCTGCTTGGCCGTCACCAACCCTCATGAAGTAGCCACGGCTTTCAATAGCTTCTTCACCAGCAGCGCAGCCTCTCTGGTTCATAGTCTCCCCCCATCCCACCCAAGACAAGTACCTCACCAAAATCTCAGAACACCGCCTCCCCATTCTCCTTCCGTCCTGTCTCCCCGGATGAAGTCTATCAAGCACTGAGCAACCTAAACCCTAACAAGAGCAAATGCCCCTCTGGCATGGATGCCAGACTACAGCTATCAGCCCCCACCATAGCCGCTCCATTAGCCGACTTGCTCAACCTCTCCTTCTCGACAGCCACAATCCCCACCACATGGAAGCTGGCAGCCATCATCCCCGTGCCAAAGGGGGGTGACCCCTCCTCACTGGGGAATTACTGCCCCATCTCCCTTCTCCCAACTCTGGCCAAAGTACAAGAACAATTTGCCCTTGCTCAGCTTTCCCAATGCCTAGATGATTCCTCCTTCACCCCATACCAGTCGGGTTTCTGTAAATCACACTCTACCATCACCTCCCTACTAAGAATTACAAATGATATTCTCTCAGGAATGGACAAAGGCCAAATCACCTCAGCCATTTTCATCGATCTGGCTAAAGCTTTTGATACCATCTCCCACACACTCCTAATAGACAAACTAAACGTTGCCGGCCTCTCCAACCATGCCACTAACTGATTTCAGGCTTACTTGTGTGGCAGACACCAAGTGGTGAAAATTGGCCCCCACTTATCTACCCATCTCCCGATCTCATCGGGAGTCCCACAAGGATCAGTCCTGGGCCCGATCCTTTTCTCAGCATTCCTAAATGATCTCCCGCTAGCCTGCTCCCACTCAGCCATTCAAATGTATGTGGATGATACCATGCTATGCACCACTGGCCCCTCCACTGAAGCAGTGCACGACCAACTACAGCAGGATTTCAACGCCGTACAACACTGGCTCAGAACCAACCAGCTATTCCTAAACGATAAAAAAAAAAAAAAAACGGTCTCACTAACTTTCGGCTTGCAACCACGGCTCTTCTGACTTGCCAGTCGCCCTTCATTCCTAACCCTGGTCCTTTCTCCCTTGGAGTCCTGCACCTCATTCCGATATCTGGGTGTCTGGCTCAACCAATACCTAGACTTCTCAATACATGTCAAATCTCTTCACAAGAAACTGCATCCTAAACTGAGGGCCCTTTATCGTAACAAAGGCTGCATGTCCACCCCGGTCAGGCATGAACTTGTACAAAAGATGATACTCCTGATATTTGATTACGGGGATGTGGTAAAACCTGGCCAGCCTGGACACACTCTTTCATTCCTTCTGCTGTTTCATACTGGAATGCCCAAAACTGACACACCACTGCAACCTATACAGCTCCCTGGACCTTCCCTCACTCTCTGCCCACAGACAAATCCACTGCACTAGAGTTGCTGCTAAATTCTGGACCCAAACCCTTCCTCCTTACCTGGGCATTACCTTAATATCTCAACCCCCATCTGCCTACTCACTACAACACTCGGATACCAGGCTTTTCCAATTCCCTCTCATGCGCATCTCTATGGGTCAGTTGACGTTCAAATACCAATTGCCAAAACTCTGGAATGACCTACCTGCTGATATCCACCACTCCTCCAATCATAGCCACCTCAACACCCATCTCCTCTAATATTTCCTTACGGCCTGCTCTTGCTCCCAAGCCTACACAATCATAAGTCCCCCATGTCCTATTGGCTTCCTCCACCTGGTAGACAACAATGTAAGCATTGGCTAAATTGGGTTCATCTCTCAAAACTGTCAACTTGTAGGTGATATAAATTCCCAGTATAATGTATGGGAATTCACTGTGTATGTTATATGTTATATACAGGTATTGCATATCTGACCTAGCTACCTATTGTATGTCTCATGAACTTCTATGTACAGATCATATATGTATTGCTGCCTTTCACCTATGCCCCCTTCCCTGATTTCCCCAGGTCGCATCTGGAAACGAGTGATTTCTCCACTCAGTATGCTTGCCTGGTTAAACGCGTAAATAAATAAATAAATAAATAAATGTTGCAAATTTGGTGGAAAAAAATCCAAAAAATTACTGTTTTACGAGTGTGCATTGCGAGGTTGCTACGCACATTTATAACTTCGTGACTTTGCAATATTTTCGTGCCAGATTTACAATATTGGCATATTTCTTCACCTTCTTGTGAACAGTACAGCTGACATTTTTCACATCCTGGCTAAAATGTGTTTTTGCACTTCCGGCGCAGAATAGTGCAGTCACTGTGGGAAATCAGTGTTTGGAACAGATTACGAAAATGACAGTGAACTGTTCATGAGTAGATGTCCTAAAATGCCTATATTGAACATTTGATGACGAAAGTCCATAAAATGAGTGTTTTACGAGTGTGCGTTGCGCAGTTTGCACACACATTCGTAACTTCGTGAATTTGTAATATTTTCACTTCAGATTTTCAAAATTGGCATTTTTCCACACCTCCTTATGAACAGTACAGCTGTCATTTTCACATCCTGCTCAAATGTGTTTCCACACCTGTGGCACACAATGGCGTGGTCACTGTGGGAAATCAACTTTTAGGACAGATTAACAAAATCACAGCACCACTGTTCATGAGGGGAGGTCCCAAAATGCCTATGTTAAAAATGTGGGTGACAAACTCCCAAAAATAATTGGGTTACGGATGTGTGTTGCGCAGTTTCTATGCATGCTCATTACTTCACCAATTTTCCTTTTTTTCGCTCCAGATTTTCAGCATTGCCATTTTTTACTCCTCCTCATGAACAATACAGTTGTCATTCTCCACATCCTGCCCAAAATGTGTTTTTGCCCCTGTGTCGCCAAATGGCATAGCCGCTGTGCAAAACCACCTTTCAGCTAACAAACCGATTGTGCCACTTTTCAATGAGATGGCTCACAAACAGCCCATGTTGAAAATTTGGAGTGAAAATACCATTGCACGTCTATGGTGTTAGGGTTTCCAACAGTAGCACCCTACCTAGTACAGACTGACAGGCACCAGGGGTGTGACTTGGGATCATTGGATGTAATGCTCACACCATTCCACCCCCCCCACCCTGCAGCCACTGACAGGCATCGTGGTGTACCTTGCACTGTTCGGCCACAAAATTGACCCCATTCTCCTATACTGCACCCACATCAGCATATTTCCTTATGGAATGGGGTAAGTATAATGCCCAAAGACCCCAAAGCACACCACAACACTTGTCTGTGTCTGCAGGGTAGGGTGAGGTACAATGGCATGAGGGTTATAGCTGACGACCCAAAGGCCCACCCCAATGCCTGTTGCTCTCTACAGGGTGGCGGTTGGGTTGGAGCCACTGCAATACTTTACTGCCATTCCTATTATGCATCTCTATCTCTGGCAATGCTTGTTTCCTGATGACACAATGCCAGCCATCATCACAGTCAACATAGTACCGTCAGTGCAAAGCCGGTCAACACATTTTCTGTTGAATCAGCTTGGTGGAACCACTCATGCAGTTCTGTGATTTACATGATTCAACCCTGAAATTTGCAGTATAGCTGTTGCACCTTCAGAAACTGTACAGCAAAATTGTGCTAGCAGATGCATATTAATGGGGAAAAAAAGGTTGTTTTTGTGATCGGCCAGTAGCTATACAAGTGCCCTATCCATAGGGAGGTCCTTTGTCATGTGCAGCAGTGCAGTACACAGACAGTGCCATCATTCCTGGGTGTCAATACTGAAATTTGTCATACAACAGTAGCCTGGGCATAAATTGTCCAGGGAAATTGTAACTATTGGTTATATTTTTTTTATTAAATATACTTTATTTGAGCCTCGGCCAAGGTAACATAACATACGATCTCAGTGATCTACAGCAGTACAATTCGAGTTGCCTCCTGCTCAATTATTTCACAAAAATTCAAACAATTCAATAAAAAAAAAGAAATAGCTGGAAAAGAAAATATCACAGACTACATCTATACAACCCACCCAAACCCACCCCCACTAACCCCCTACCCCTGCCAAGTGCAATATCTAATATAGACACAACACTATGTCCATCCATCCGGCATAAAGAGAAAAGAGGAAAAATTATAAGGAGAAGGAGAGGGTAAAAGATATTAGGGTTTCCATATTATCAATGCGGCATCAAGTGGGCCCCATAGGGCTAGATAAGCATTACTCCTATGCCTCATATAGGCAATGTGTTTTTCTAATTGTAATGCCAGAAGCATTTCTCTGTACCACTCCATAACCAAGGGCATTTGGTCATCTTTCCAGTGTCGCATGATCATCAACTTAACATTTGCTGCCACTAAAGCGATGTGGGCCCTTCGCATTATTGGAGTTCCTGGGGGGAACAGGTACACTAAACAGAATTCTGGAATAAACAGCAGTTGCAAACCAAGGAGGGGATCTAACCCCTTCATCACAGCCTGCCAAAGGGTCTGGATTTTTGGGCAGGTCCATAGCACATGGAACAATGTGCCCTCTTCCCTCTGGCACCTTGTGCAGAAAGGAGAGGGAATAAGACCACACCTATATAACTTTACTGGTGTATAATAAAAGTTATGCATTATATTAAACTGGACCATCCGGAGTCTGTCCTGTTTTATAATTCTATAGCAATTTTGCCATATTTTCTTCCACTCATCCACATCCTGTGTCAAATCTAGCTCTCGCACCCAATAGTGACATACACCTTTGGGCAAGTGTGGATCTAATGTCTGCAGCTTTTTATACACCACTGATACTGTATGGGGTTGGTTTGCTGCCTGGGTTAGCATCTGCACCTTTGGATCCTCTATTTGGTCCACTGCAATTCCTATAGAAGTAGAAATTGCTTGGCTAATTTGAATAAACTTGAATTTATATGAGTCGGGTATCTTGTGACGAGATTGGAAATGGGAGAATGAGACTAATTCCCCTTGCTGGAAAAAGTCTGCTAATCTGCACGCTTTTAACGGGGCCCAAAAGGAAGACAAAATGGGTTTTCCTCCAATTTTGAAATGGGGGCTACCTGTAATCGGTTGTGTGAGCGTCCGATGCCAATTTAAGGAGAGTGACATTGCATTTGGTGAATTGCTCTAAGTGACCATCCTATTGGGGTATTTCGAAGTAATTTAGGAATATGGGAGGGCACGGCATATGCAAAGGCAGGTAATGAGTATCGATATCTGGCTATCAAGTACTTCTCTATCTCCACCCAGAGGCACATATCTGTCCACTCCTGGAGAAGGATCAGTTTGTAACCAGAAGGTCATCTTACTCAAATGTTGGGCACAATAATAAGTAAAGAAAGAAGGGGATGCTAACCCACCCTGTGCTTTGGGAGCCGTGATCTTATGGTATGCCCTCCGGGCTTGCTTTTCTCTCCATATAAATGCATTTAGTATTCTCTGTACTTTAAAAAAACAATTCTTAGGGAGGTAACCTATCATTCCTAAGGGGTACAGAAGACTGGGTAGAATATTCATTTTTACAATGCTAACTCTACCCTAAAGGGAAAGAGGTAGGGATTCTCACCGATCCAGATCAACCTTCAAGGTTTGAAACAAGGTGCGTAAATTCTCCCTTGCCAGAGAGTTTATATCCCTTGTTGTTTTAATACCCAAATACAAGAGCGACTTTGATTCCCAGGATATATTATAAGCTGCTATCTGGGCCTGTGTAAGCCAGCTATTCAATGGAAAAATGTTGTTTTTTGAGCAATTTAACTTGTAGTACGATACCTTCGAGAAAGCGTCAATTTCCTTTAGTAAGCTGGGATAGTTTGTTGTGGTTCTTCGATATGCATAAGTATGTCATCCGCGTAGGCCGAGAGTGAGAATCTCTGCTCACCAATTTGGATACCTACAATACCTTGGGAATTTAAGAGCCGACGAATTAAAGGTTCTAAATAAAAGTTAAAAAGAAGCGTGGAAAGTGGGCAGCCCTGCCTGGTGCCCTGCCTAAGGGGGAATGGGTTG
The DNA here is from genome assembly GCA_016271365.2 of Neoceratodus forsteri. Taxonomy (NCBI): domain Eukaryota; kingdom Metazoa; phylum Chordata; order Ceratodontiformes; family Ceratodontidae; genus Neoceratodus; species Neoceratodus forsteri. The sequence goes on along the minus strand of CM057449.1, from coordinate 226,044,383 downwards.
GAAAGAATGCCGTTGCTCTAGACCCTAGCCATTGGAAAGGTGTACAACAAACTGATCCACCTGATATACTCGTCAGGGAGACCAAAGTGGGATAAGGTTTCAAAAAGAAAGTCCCAGGAGACCCAATCAAAAGCCTTCTCGGCATCTAGGGAAATTAAGGCAGCTGGTTTGTCAATTATTTGCAATCGAGATAAGATGTAACAGCTTTCGAAAATGGTCTCCCGAGGACCTTCCTGCCATGAAACCAACCTGCTCAAAACTAATAACCTCACCCAGCATGGGGGCTAGTCTATTGGCAAGTATCTTTGCCAGTATTTTGAAATCCAAATTTAACAAGGAGATAGGGCGATAATTCTCAGGGTACATAGGGTCTTTTCCTGGTTTTGGAATGAGGGTAATCAACGCTTCTGAGAAGCTCTGCTCAGAAAAAACATTATCATACCAATAATTATAAACCTCCTGTAGTATCGGTATTAGAATTTTGTAACACCCCTTATATAGATTATTAGGCAGGCCATCAGGGCCTGGAGACTTATCCATGGGCAACTGGTTAATAGCCTGGTGTATTTCTTCTTGGGTAATATAACCTCCAAGTAAGGTCACTTGTGTTGATGATATTTTAGGAAGGTTGACTTCGTCCAGATATTGGTTAATTGCTGCCCGGGATGGGGATGTATTAGGCTTTTCCGAATAAAGAGCCTGATAATAAAGTCCCAAACCTTGGGCTATCTCTTTAGGGTCTGTACACACTTGGCTATTATCAGAGAAATAAAGGCCTGAATTATATCTGACTGCTTCTGGTTGTCTCATTCTAAAGGCCAACAACTTCCCGGCTTTCTCACCGGATTCTAGGTATTGGATTTTGGTGCGTCGCAGGGCCAATTCTGCCCTCTGCGCCTAGAAGTCTGCGTACTTTGCTTGCAGTCTACTTAATTTAATTCTTTGGTCTTCCCTTAGTTGTGCATATGGTAGATTTTCCAATTCCCGAACAGAATATAACATTTCCGAGATTCGAGCTCGGTATTTGGATGTCCTGATAGTAGCTAACCTGATACATTCACCACGAAGCGCACACTTAAGGGAGGTCCAGATCATATCCACCTTAGCAATTGTCCCTTTGTTAACTTCCTGAAAAAAGGTAATAAAGTCAATTATGCACTTAAGGGTATCTGAGTTCTGTAAGAGTTGAGTATTGAGTCTCCATAAGGAGTCTCTCTTAACTCCAGACCCTAACAGAAAGGTGATCGCTACTGGGGAGTGATCCGAGATCACCCTAGCATGAATATATACTGCAAGGACCCCTGGTAAAGCAAAGTCACTGATAAGGAAATAGTCTATTCAGGAATAAGTACAGTGGGGAGGAGAAAAAAATGTATATTGCCAGTTATCTGGGTTTAGAATCCTTCAGACATCCAGACACACAGTAAAGCAACTGAATCCATTAATTCTTTAAGGGCTCTATGAGTTAAAGTTAGGTTTCCCCATTTGTAATCTGACTTATCAGGCTGTATAGTAATATTCCAATCTCCCCCTAATAGTGTGAATTTTGTAGGTTCACTAATTATCAAGTTTAAAAGATGTGTAAAAAAAAAAAAAAAACAAAAAAAAAACAGATGATTCCCTGTTGGGACCATATATGGCTCCAATAAGCACAGGGTATGCTGCAAGATAACCATAGATCAAAATATAACGCCCTTCCTGATCCCAAACTTCCTTGTTCAATCTAAAAGGTACAGTTTTTGCAATCAGAATGATGATCTCTCCTTTAGATGTGGATTATTAGTTATATCTAAAAAGAAATCTTTTTTTTTTTTTTTGCTCAGGCAGGGGCATCATTTGCTGGAATAGTATATGTCTAAAAATTCCCATCTTTAAAATGCATAATTTGAGAAAAAGTATGCTTATATGATTTCCTACACCACCACTATGTAGAAAGAAGTAGGCTGTTGGGTAACTAGGAGCTGCAGCTTATCCAATAGGTAGGGAAATGTGCAGACTGGGTAGGCCAAGTGATCTGCCGTCCGTCTGTTTCTATCACACAAAAAGAAACATTTCATAAATCATAGTGACAGACTAGAGGTAAGAAATGTGTTCCTATGGATGTCCATTCAGTCAGCTTTGCTTCAGCTTTACTTTAAGGTCTACTGCTTGTGAAAAACAATTGGAAGGCTCTGCCTATGGTTTGATGGACAAGCAGACAGCCACTTCAACTTCCTGAGCAATATAAGCAGTTCCCTCAGCCTCTTTCTGAAGCACTTTTTCTTTGCCCCAGCATCCTCCCCTCCTCCTCCAGTGGCAATTCCTCTCTCCGGAGGATTCTCCCTAAGGTACCTTTAGTCAAGGGAAGCATTCCGCAGCACCTCTAGGGGTGGAACCCTCTAGAGAGTTCCTTGCCTTGGTACAACTACAGGGTTGTAATTCCTGCAGAATAGTGTGAATGGCCAAAACCTAAGTAACAAAGTTGCACAAGCATAACACTTACTGGCTGTGTAGGCCATTGAACCGCATTTTGTGGCATTTCTGTTGCCAACTTTCCTGGTTTTGTGTACTCTCTTTTGTATGTGTTTGTCACGTTAGATCACACTTTCAGTCTTTTGGTTGTTTTTTGTACTCACCACTGAGACAGTTTATTTTCAATAACATCATTTCTGCACTTCCCATGCTCATTTTAAAACAGGACTTAGTTTACCTACACCCCGGTGATGGCCACTTTCAAGCCACGTGCTTTGCTCATCATGTTGGTTAAAATGTAAAAAGTGTCCCTTGTGTATGGGAGAGGGAGAGAGCCAGATACAAAACAAGGCTGCATACAGGAACAAGCTGTGGCTATGCTGTGTAATATCTCTGCTGTTTTCAGGTGGCAGAGAAACAAATCACTCAACAGTGCCTCATAAGCAATACAAAAAGCACAAGAAATGTTGCTAATAGGAAAAAACAAGAGACAGATGTGCAGTGCAAAAATGCACAACAAGCATTTGATGTAGGTGTTTGAATTGTCTAAGCCACCCTGATCTGTATCCCTCAGAAATTCAGCAATTCTGACACTGATTCTGTTCCACCTCCAAATGCAGGAACGGAATCAGAAATGGAATTTGAGTTCTGAATCCATCTACATCTCCATCTCCACCTGCACGTGACTGGATTTTATATATGTTCCACCCTCCTCCTCCTCCTCCTCCTTTCCCTCTTGCCTTTTTGCAGAAAGCACTGAGTAGGCTGCCAAAAGATTTAGAATGCATAGGTTTTTAGGACAGAATATTATGTCGGCAGCAGGCCAAACTAATTAGTTGTCAGCATGCTAAGAGTCCAGTCTAGGCGGCTTCTTTCTTGTTCCTGCTCCTGACTCAGTACAACATAAGTAGAGTAAAGTAGTAGCTTCTGGATTGACTTCCCCAGTCCCAAGCCCATAGCCATCCCCAGATTTGTTTTGTCCTCTTTGATCTCTGTGTGTTGGACACCTCACACTATCCCCTCTGACCTGCATTTATTCTCTTCCACCTTGACCCTTAGTTGCTCATGCCTTTCTCCCAGAGTTACCCAGCAGCTGGCCAACTGAACCAAATTCCCAGGAGCATTCTCTGCCGGAGACGCATAGTAAAAGCATCTGGCAGAGAATGCTCCCAGGGATTTGTTTCAGTTGGCTATCTGCTGGGTAACTCTGGGAGAACCACTTGAATGAGATTGGGACTCGGGACAGAACGGACGGTGGTCAGAGGGGACTCAGTCGAAGAAGGCTGGAGTGGTCTGGTTGGGTCTGGGGTCTAAATGAATTATGTTATTATAAATCATGCAGGATCAGCTTAAGCCTTACATTTTTTTCTGCAAAGGCAATGCAAGGAATACGTGTGTGTGTGTGTGTGTGTGTGTGGGGGTCACAATGCGGGGGCTATGGCAGTGTTGATGGGACAACATTAGTAGAAGGCTACTGAAATCGGAGGACAAGGAATGCCAGGCAAGACAACAGCTGGTCAGGGAGGGAAACACAGGGCGGTCATTGGAAAACCCCCCATAGCTTTGGCACATTGGTCTTTTCTTTTGTTTCATTTTTTTTTTTATTTAAAAGTTCAAGATTTGGGGATCAGTTCTATGTGATACAAGTCTCATTTGCAGAATGTCCCAGAACGATAATTGTCAGAGCATATAATTGAAGGGCTCTGAGGGACTAGCCTATGATGCATCCCCTCACTGGCAAGGTTGGTAGTCAGGAGACCCCTCAATCATTTAAGGTAACTTAATTGTAAGTAAGGGGATTAGGAGTAAAGGCTGTGGTGGCTGAGTTGTTTATATGCGTGTGAGTTATTCTGCCATGTACAGGGCTGGGTGCTCTTTTTACCATTGACCTGATCTGACTGGTTTTCCCAGCACAAACAGAGTTGAACGTTTGTTACCTTTGTATTTAAAGATTACATACAATGTTACTTGATAACCCTGTTTTACGTACAGAATCTGTCGTGAATGGAAATGTTCCAGAGTGACTAGTTGCACAACTTTCCTATTATAACACAAACGCAAAAACACAGAAGCATAGAAACTGTTGGCAGATACAGGCCTTCAGCCCACCTAGTCTGCCCTGTTACCACTAACAATTACACTAGCATGCATTGCTGGCATAAGGCTGTATCCACCCCCAACTACCAGCAATCCTCTATGCCTGTCCCAAGCATGTTTAAAACCTGTAATCATTTCTGCCCCCACCACCTCCACTGGTAGGCTGTTCCACTTGTCAAACACACTCTCTGAAGAAGTTCTTCCTCATGCTCCCTCTGAACCTCCCTCCAGTTTCATCTTGTGCCCCCTTGTCCTTGAGCATCTTTTTCTTTGGAATATAGTATTCTCCTGTACTTTAGTCTTCCCTTTGAGGTACTTAAATGTCTCCATCATATCCCACCTCTCCCTCCGCTCCTCTGGGGAGTACATATTTAATTCCCTCAGCTTATCCTCCTAGGGCTTGAGATATAGTCCTTACACCATTTCAGTTGCCCTCTGAACAATCTTCACCCTATCTGTCATTACATGCATGAGGCCTCCAGAACTGGACACAGTATTCGAGGTGCACCCTCACTAAATGTCCTGTATAGTGGAATTATTACCTCCCTTTTTATGGCTGCGGGTGGAGCCTACAGCCATCTTACTGTCTGTACCTTGAAAATGGAGTATCATGGAATACATGTTTTGGACTTTTCAATGTATCCTCCCATATCTACAAATCACTATGCCAACTAAGAAAAAAAATACTCCCTCCTTTCTGTTTAGAATGTTGGGGACATAACTCTAAGCTGCTTATCAGATGGCTATTAGGAAACTGTAACAGCTTGTTAAATATTGGCTGCCAGTTAAACTGGAGATTGTTTACCCCCCCTTCAAAATGCAACAACTTGCACATTTAAATACCCAGCATTTAAACATTTTTTGCAACTAACTTTAGTTGGTATGTATTGTCTTTCAAGAAAGATTCATACCTCATAAATGTCAAACCTTTCCTAGCAAATGTATGACAGTGTTTTAACCTTTTAAGACACTATCTGATAAGTACTGGCTCAGAGATATGCCAGGTCTTCAGTGAACTACCCAAACTAAATATATAGGTTTCTTGACAGCAAATTTGAGGTCTGATAATAATGCAGCCAGGTAATGTGTTAGCTTGCTTTGTTCTCTCACATGTAGTAGTAGTAATAGTAAAAATTATATTCTGAAATTCATTTTCAATGGGGGTCCCAATGTATAAAACAAATAGTTACACAGAATATGTACATAAATACAAGCATAGCAAATACAATATGTGACCTGTATCAAAAGACACAATACATGACAGACATGTAGATGTTTTTCAATTAATTACAACAAACTTTAGGTATTTCAGCACTTTTTAAAAGCCAAAATCTTATTTGATGCCAAAATGGAGGCAGTATTGACTTGATATACAATGTGCTATTTTTGAGAATGAAAGATCATGCCATTTATTAGGAGGAAAATTATTTAGTTTCATAGATATATAGACACTGTTGGCAGATAAGGGCCAATGGCTCAACCAAACTGCCCTTTTGAGCTTGTAATTTCCATTTGTTTTTCTATATTATATTTTGGTGGTTTTGTGCAGGCTTGATATTATTCCCGAAATGTCAGAGATCTTCCTGAGGAACTTGCAAGATACTGGTATATAACTATACCAGTTGTAAAAGGTCCTGATCAAACAACTAGAAACAGAAGACTGTTTTTTTGTCATTTTATAATATGATGTACTGAGCATGTACTTACTGAATTGCTGGATCAAGGCCTTGAAGAAAATAACATTTACTTAACTCATTCAAGATTCTATCAGGTGCTCAGAAAAAATGGCTATGAGAATTTGTTTGAAAATTAACAAATATAAGATGCAAAAAATAGCATCTGTGTATATGTATATGGGGAAATGACTAATTTATTTGCAATAAATTTGTTTACAGGCATTACTAGTATATTTTGAAAGATTGGCTGACTAGTTGTGATTATTAATTTTGAGTGTAGTTCATGAAATAATTAGCAATATATTTGTTATTTCATACAGTCCTCTATTATGCCTAATGCATATCATGTAAATCCAAATCATTCCAAGGCCATCTTGACATATAATTTTAATACAGAACAGCAAATAAGAGATATTTTCCTAATAAAAGGCTGCTGATATAGTAAATAAGGAACAAAGTTATAAATAAGGAACCAGTGGCTTATGCAAAAATCTACAGGGATTTGATTCTGCCTCTGTGGGGAAAATACAGGAAAAATTAGGGCTTGTTGCAGGGAAATGGTTATTTGGATCTGGAAGCACTGAATATTTCTTATCCTATATTTTGTATCCTGGATAGCACAGGGGAGATGATACATCTCATTGTCACAGGGATGTTCATTTACACATTTTTGGACTGTATTTATTCAGGCTGTCCCAGATTAGATGCAATGTCTTGTTTTCAGTGGGGTCAGGATGTTACCATTTTTATAATGTGTTTATTCAGGGTACCTAGTCCAGGGCCCCCCATATTCAAAGGAGATGCACAGCACATCCTGGTGGAAAAGGGAGATGTGCCAAGCAACTCCAACAATGCACCACAGTACGATATTCAAACATGCGGGATGCGCCAGCTGCAAGGGAATGGGCCAGAGAACACACCAATGGTATGCTATACAAGTCGAGGGGGTGTTCCCATGCATATGCCACACTGTGGCATATTCAGTGGGAATGTACCCCTCACAGTCAAGAGCACTGCGGCCCACAGTTAGGCCATGAATAGCTAGCCTAACCCAGCCAGCCACCTCAGGTGGGCTGCAGAACTGCACCCAGGTGCACACCAGCCTGGCAGCCCTGGTGGACTAGAGGTACCACATTCCCATCCCCAGTTGATACAGATCCATCCCTGAAGAGCTCCATGGTGTAGGGCCCCCCCAGACCCGTTCACAACGGAGGAAACCATGGTCCATATCCATAGTGTAGAGGACCCCACCCATCATCCTGGTATGCAGACACCCCTGATCCCCCCCCCCAAACATGACCTGGTGCAGAGACTGGCACTGCCCTCCACACCTGGCCATGGCCAGCACCTACTGCACTGGACCCAGGCTGGGGACCTGCACTCCAGAATGACCCAGTTGACTGTATCATGTATTGGGTACTATGCAAGCTTTTGACTCACCAGTGTATGGAGCTGTATGTATGACCCTGGCAAACCATAAGAGGGAACTGACATACCTCCAATGCATGCCTTGTTGATGTATATCTTCCTGCTGTCATACACCACAGCAAGTCCACATTCTCCCCCATTCCTCTGTGTAACATGCCACCCTCCAGACTGCTGAGGTATCCTGGGTGCCATGGGGTGCAGTATCCTGCAATGCCATTTTCAGTGTATGCTCCAGGCTATGGATAGTTCATCTGCAGTTCCCCAATTGTATAAATGGATGGGAGGTTGACTGCAACATCCCTGTTCTGGGACCTGCGTAAGTGGATACAGCACTGTCTGTCACCCACACTGAGAAGTGCAATGGCACCGGGATGATGGATACACATGCGAGCACCTGAGATGTATGGCCACTGGGCTTTGTCACCGGCACACAGCTTGTGTCTATGTATGACACATTCCAGTGTCTTACTGCCTGTACTCTGCCACCCACTAATACAGTGATATGACCCCATCACACTGCCAGTCATTGAAATGTGATGGGTTGGGGGCAGGGAAGGGGGTCTGTGCACCGTATAGGGGGGACAGAGGCCACTACACTATGGATGTGGACTGTAGGTGTATTCTAGTGTGATCAGGGATGGGAGCAGGGTCCCTTCAATATGGAACCAATAGGGCCTGGATTGCAAAATGATCGGGGCTGGTGGAATGGATGGAGGTGCCACTTTACCACTAGAGACTTCAGGGCATGTCCCACATGGGAGCAATTGGGATCAGGGCTTGATGGCGAGAGCTGTTCTAGCACATTCCTCCCCATGCTAACATGCAAATGGCTGGGTAATGAGCATGCACAAGGCCCCTTTGCACCCTGCATGCTCAATTAGCACATTTGCATCCTGGGCAGAATACTGCCCATGGGGGCTGCGGCGCATACCGGTATGTGCCACACTTTCTATCGGGAGGTATTCAGTCAGGGGTGTCCTGGATGCATCTGCCTTGGTGGCCACCTGCAATGCGACTCCTGTCCATGGTCACATTTTAAACAGGTACAATTATGCCTGCCAGGATAAAGTGCAGTGTCACAGGTTTACTGCATGACAGATGGGATTAACTCCCACTGAAATTGCACTGTTTGCTGCAGTAACTCTACTGCAGAATTCTGAAGTGCTGTGCTTTCTTCCTGGTGGGCTTCACTATATGTGTGCCCTGTACCAGTGGTGCATTCTCTTTGAATATTGTATCAGTGCAGATTTGTGAACACTCTTTGCACAATGCATCTTTCTGCTCACGCATCGGCCCAGCACTCAATATGTCCCCCCAGATGTAAAATATTGTTTTCAGTGCGTCCTAATTTTACCCAATGCAGCATAATATTGTGTAGATGTGGAGCCACACTGAAAATAAGATGCCATTACTTCTGTGAACTATCCAGGCTAAATATATAGCAATCAGCAGGCATATTCTGGGAAAACACATTGTAAAAATGTGTAAAAGGAAGACCACATTGAAACTGTCTCTCCTCATACCTGCATTGTGCAAATTCATTAGACATAATGGGTAAAAACTTCCCAAAAGCTCTCCACAACCATATTGGCTCTGACCAGATATTGTTCTGCTGGTGATTCCCCTGCCTATACATCTCAGCATCCTGTTTGCCTTTCCTGTCATTTTGTCAGATTGCCTAGCCTACCTTTAGATATTCAGATATGACCACTCCAGGTTTCTTTCTTGCTTGGAGCATGCTATTTCTCCCCCATACAAGTTGATATGTAACTCCTGGGTTTGTGTGCCCTATGGGCATTTTTTTGTACTATTTTGCATTGAAACCTAGCTGCCAATCCCTTGACCAGAGGTCCAGCTTCCTTAGATTTCCACCCATTCTATCCAGCCCCCCTAGTGTGTCCATCCTGTTGCAGAGTTGTGCCATCAGTGAACAGACACATTTTCCCTTGCAAACACTCTGCAATGTCACTGATAAAAACATTGAAGAGGACTTGACTCAGCACTGATCCCTGCGGTACCCCACTGGTCACTTTACCCTCTGCAGAGTGAATACCATTTACCACCGCCCTCTGGGTCCTATTATCCAGACAATTCTCCACCCACTTCACTACCTTCTTTACTACCCCCATGCTCCTCCACTTGTTTAATAGCCTTATATGCGGCACTCATGTTCCATAACAGAAAACTGTTAATTCCTCTTATGAAAAGAAGAATGGGTAAGTGTTCTTTTTGAGTACTGCATGTCCAGCATATGGAATAGCTTATCTCCATGTCTTAGGGCTCTAGCTTCCTCTGATTTGTTTTGTAAGGAACTTACAGGGTACATAAACCCTGTTGTTTAGAAAGCAATAACACACAAGAGGGTGTGCATCAGGCTATATTGGCACACATCCTGGGTGCATTGTGAGGTGACTCATTGCAGGATGAGTACCTTCAACCACCTGGGAAGTGAATCAGTATAACTCAATGCAGACCTTGGAATGTGTTACTGTGCTTGTAAAAATGTTTTTTTTTTTTACCAGTGTGTTTAGTATTTAAAATAGTCATATCTAAAAAATGTAAAAATTAAACAGTTCACATAAAATATTGCTAAAAGTAGTCCCTCCACCTGCTGGAACTAGAAACACAGAAACATAGACTTTGATGGCAGATAAGGACCGCTAGGCCCATCTAGTCTGCCCATTTCCCTACCTACAGGATAGGCTGCAGATCCTAGTTAACCAACAGCCTATTTCTTCCTACCCCCCACAAGAATTGCCTTATGTCTGTCCCATGCATTCTTGAAATCTTCCACAGTTTTAGACCCCACAACCTCCTCAGGAAGGCTGTTCCATGCATCCACTACCCTCTGTGAAATAATACTTCCTCACATTGCCCCTGAACCACCCTCCTTCTATCTTTAAGTTGTGTCCCCTTGTTCTTGTAAGTCTCTTTTTCTGAAAGATGCTACCCTCTTGGACTTTGTTGATTCCACTGAAGTATTTAAAAGTTTCTATCATGTCCCCCCTCTCCCTTCTTTCCTCAAGGGTATACATATTAAGCTCCTTTAGTCTCTCCTCATACGGCTTCTCTTGCAGACCCTGCACCATTTTAGTTGCCCTCCTCTGGACTACCTCTATCCTGTCTATGTCCTTGCGGAGATGAGGTCTCCAGAACTGGACACAGTACTCCAGATGGGGTCTCACCAACTGTCTGTACAGAGGATAACAACTTCCTGTTTTCTGCTGCTGATGCCTCTCCCTATACATCCCAGTATACCCAGCCCTCCCTACTGCCTTCTCACATTGATTGCTAACCTTAAGGTCATCTGATATGATTACCCCAGGTCCCTTTCCTTTTTGTTGTTGTTACTACCTCCCACCCATTGTGTATTCTTCCCTGGGTTTTGTTTCCCAGGTGCATTATTTGCACTTCTTTGCATTGAATCCTAGCTGCCATACTTCTGACCATACCTCCAACCTTGCCAAGTCCTTTTCATCCTTTCCACGCCTCCTTGTGTATCAACCCTGTTGCAGATCTTTGTCATCTGCAAAAGGCATACTTTTTCCTTCCAGTCCTCTGCAATGTCACTGATGAAGACATTAAAAGGACTGGACCCAATACTGAACTCTGTGGTACCCCACTAGTAACCCCTCTTTCTTCAGAGTGGACTCATTTACAATTACCTTCTGTGTCCTGTTGTGCAGCCAATGTTTTACCAGGCTACCACCCTGGGACCCACTCCCAGGCTGGTTAATTTGACTATTAATCTTTTGTGTGGGACTGTGTCAAATGCCTTGCCAAAGTCTAGGTAGGCCATGTCCACAGCCCTCCCTGGTTCACTGCTTTGGTCACCCAGTCAAAGAAATCTATTAGATTCGTCTGACATGACCTTCCCGCTGTGAACCCATGCTGCCTTGGGTCCTGTGCCCCACTGGCCTCTAGGTACTCAACTATTCTTTCCTTCAGAAGTGACTCCATCACTTTCCCTACCACAGAGGTCAGACTGACAGGTCTGTAGTTTCCTGCCTCTGTCTTGGTCCCACTTTTGTGAAGGGGAATCACATCCGCCTTCCTCCAGTCCTCAGGTACCACACCATCCTCCCATGATTTATTAAAAACAGTGGTTTCACTAGTTCCTCCCTTAATTCTTTTAGAATTCTGGGGTGAATTCCATCAGGACCCATTGCTTTGTCCACCTTCAGTTTTAGGAGTTCTTGCAGAACCCTTTCTTCTGTGAAAAGACTGGGATCGACCCCCCTATCAAGAGTGCCTCTGTTAATTGGATTAAGCACTTCCTCCTTTTGTGAATACTGAGCAGAAATATTCATTCATAGTCCCTGCTTTTTCACTGTCCCCTCTGCCCACCCACTGCTCATTCTATTCAGCCTCACTATCCCTCCCTTTGTCTTTCTACGCTGATGTACCTATAAAAGGTTTTATCCTTCTTAACTGAGTTGGCGATCTTTTCCTCAGTTTGGGCCTTTGCTATTCTGACTTCCCTCCCTGCTTCCTATTGCCTTAACTGGTACAGCCTCTGTCCTGCTCCTTCTGTGTTTCCTTATACTTCTGGAATGCTATCTTTTCTTCCTGACTTTCACAGCCACCTCTTTTGAGAACCATAGTGGCTTTTTCTTTCGTTTTGATTTGTTTATTTGCTTTCACACAGGCTTGTTGCCTCTGTGATGGCAGTTTGATGATTCCCCATTGTTGCTCCACACCTCCTTCTAGCCTGTTTGCTAGTGCTTTTCTGAGGCACTCTCCCATCTTGCAAAGTCAGCCCTCCTAAAGTCCAGTACCCTCACTTTTGTATGGCTTGACTCTGTAGCTGAGTTTAATGTAACTACACTGTTTGATGGTCACTTGTCCCCAGATGGCAACCCACTTCTAGATCAGAGATCCTCTCACTGCCCCCATTTGAGAGTGAGGTCTAAGATTGCTCCCTCATGAGTGGGTTCTGAAACTAGCTGTCTAATGCCTGCCACCTGTAGGGCATCAAGAATGGCCCTGCTCTTGGATGTGGCTGCAGCAAATGTGCTCCAGTTAACATCTGGCATATTCAGGTCTCTCATCAACAGTATCTCCCCTTTCTCTGCCATTCTAAGAATGCCCTCAATCATATCCTTGTCCATCCCCTTCCCCTGACATGGGGGTCTGTACACAACCCCTGTGCGGATTGTGGTGCCCTTTCCAGTCTCCAAGGTGACCCACAATGCCTCCTCTCCTCCCTGTTTACTGTTTTGTTCAGTTGCTTTTATCCCTTCCTTTACATAGAGAGCTACTCCTCCCCCTCTTCTCCCCTGCCTGTCTCTCCTGTAGGTTATGTACCCTGGTATGTTAACATCCCAGTCATGGTTCTCTGTGTACCATGTTTCTGTGACTGCTACGATATCCAGGCATCCCTCTTCCATCAAGGCCACCAGCTCAGGGAGCTTGTTGCCCAGACTACGGCATTGGTACTCATTACCCTCCATTTCCTGATGGCCTTACTCCTTTGTGCCCCATCCCTGTCCTTCTTGCCTTTGTCACTTTCTCCATTTACCCCTGCCCTTCTCCCTATCGACACCTCTATGTTGGTGTTTGCCGCACTTACTACCATGATTATTTGGGGGGGCTAGGATTTCTCTGATCCTTTCCAGTGCCTCCCCCCCTTGGCTAGTTTAGAAGCTTGCCAATGAAGCATTTAAACCCATCACCTAGGATCCTGGTTCCCCTCCCGGACAGATGCAGCCCATCATGCCAATATAGGCTTGCATCACTCCAGGTGGACCCCAGTCCCCAATGAAGCCAAATCCCTGAGCTCCACACCAGTTTTTCAACCACTGATTGAATCCCATGGTGCGGAACACCCTAGCCTCTCCTATGCCATAGATGGGCAGCACCTCCGAGAAGGTTACTGTGCGTGCTACTTGACTAAGGCCCCTCCCCAAATCCATAAACTCTTCCTCCACTTCTCTAATCCCTCTCTTAGACAGGTCATTTGTCCCTAGGTGGACAATGACATCCAGCTCCCTCCCCTGTGCAGCTGCTCCAGCAATCCTGAGGATTCGCTCCCTGTCCCTCCAAGCCATGGCGCCTGGCAGGCACCTCACCTCCCTCTCCACTTCCTCCCCCAGTTCTACCTTCCTAACAATAGAGTCCCCCACTAGGAGTTGTTTCCTTCTCCTGCAGGGTGCCCTGCCACTCTCCTGTGGGTTGCCTTTGTGGAGGTTCCCAGCATCCTCCTTGGTCTCCACTGCGGGTGCCTCCATAGAGGAACCACACTTTGCCAGAATGGCATAGGAATTGTGGAGAGGTACAACTGGAGGGATGTGCCTCTGTTCCACCACTCTCACCCTCCCTGAGCCCACTGTGGTCCAACCGCCTCCTCTTTCTTGGCAACCTCTGAGGCAACGGCAGAGGCACTGGTGGTCCCTGGATGGAAGAGGAGGTCCCACAAATCCTGGCCAACTCAGCCTGGAGATGAGCAACCTCCCTCAGCCCAGAGGTGCCTGCAGATGGGACAACACCACATCCTCCAGAACGCTCTCCTGAAGACTGCTGCCCACAGCCACTGCACTGCACCACTCCAATCATGTCTTATTTCTGGCCCCTTAACTGTTTGCAATCCTTACTTTCCTCTGTTTTTTTTCTCTCCTTACTTTCTGCCTGTGTGCCCTTTAAGCTCCTGATTGTCCTGTTCTGAGGCAAGAATATCCTATATTTCTCAGTAGACCAGTTACTTGCTCAGAGGCAGACCTCCAGCAGCTAGAGGGGGACGGAGCTACTCTTGCCTTTCTAGGATGGTGGGTCTTTGGTGGTTCTGTGATCACTCACTTCCTGCTCCCAAACAGGAAGTTCCTGTTGTCAGTCAAATCCTGTGCCTATAAAAATAGAAATAGCTTTGGGTGGGGGGGAAGGAGGGCAATATAGTCCCAGCAGAGAAGTTCAGTCACACAGCAGTCCTTTCTCCTGGTGTCTTCTGCCAAGCTATTAGCAGAATCTTTCTAAGGCAGTCTTTAAATGTAGCTTCCTTCTAGCTAAGCCACTACCCCTACTTATTAGATCTGTCTACAAGTAATTTAAACCTCACAACAGTTAAGTCCTAACTAGATTAGTTTTGTGGCATTCCTTTTAGGATATTTGTCCTAATAAATCTGCCATAGATGTAGTAGCTGCAGTTTCTGAAGTGATGTACATCCACTCCCCCTCCTCACTCAGCTTGTCATTCATTATTTGATTAGTCTGAGAGACACACCATATTTAGGATCATGCTTGTTTTTTAAATACATAAAAGTGTGTGTAACTGAGATCACGAAAAGAGCACTGAACTTTGACAATATGGGTAGAAATGAAAGAATGTTCAAAATCACACTCGTGTCTTTCAAACTGAAAAAGCCAGGAAAGCATAAATGTTGATATTTTGGTTGCTAATTTAGCTTGCAGCACAGTAAGATAACTGTATTTCTGGAGGGTAATGCTAGTTTTATAATTCAGGGTGAGAGGACTGACCTTTGAACACTACTGACAATTACGGCTCGGAGAGCTTGGTGAAGTTCTGACTCTTATCAAATAAGAAACCAGAACTCAGTGAAGTTCTGATTTATCCTGATTAGTTCTGATTTATTGACCAATATTTGAAAAAAAATGCATAAATGTGGCTAAAGTCACTCACATTTGACACAGATGCCTAAAGGAAATAATTTAATGGAATATTTGTATAACATTTTAAGTAAAGCTGCTAAATAAAAAATAAATCTATCACTACTAGCCCCTTCATGACTGGCATACAATAGTGGCACGAGTGTGCTGGGAGAGATGGAGACAGAGACAGACAGACAAACAGATGCAAATATCTATATCGTAGCACCACCAAGCACTGCAGGCACTGCCAGGCAGTTAAAAAATTTTTTTTATTAATGGTGCTGTGTGGGTATTATTTTGATGGATGTTCCAGCCAGAGCCGAACAAGCCAAAGAAATGGATATGAATGATCAAATGAGCAGCACTAAGACAGCCCACCCATCCTCCCCATGTGAATGATGCAACTGCTTTGCATGTCCCAGTGTACTGTGGTACTGTATATGGTACACTACCTGGTCCAAGAGGTGGCAATCTTTTCTAGTACTATAACTACTTCTACTGAATCTGATCAACATGCTGAGGATGCTGAATCCTTAAAGAAGAAACACGAAAGATATAGTGATCACCACCCAGGCAGGCAGCCAGTCACACATCACATTGGTCATGTGAAGTGCAGTAATAAAAAAGTTTACCACTGCCACCTGAAGACCTGATAACACAATACAACACAACACAATGACATCCTTCCTAGTTCCACAATTGCTTGCTGCCAGCCATGGCCAAGTACTTTAAGTATCACAAATAAAATATAGTAATATAATAATCTCAGCCCAGTTACTGTAAGTGAGATGTACCCAGGCTAGCATACCATGCACACACACAAACAATAAAGAAATTATATGAATTTTCATTTTCATAACATTTTTTTCTGTGCAGTATTCGCAGCCAAATATTGGGGACATGAGAAATATACAAAGAGTATTCAGTTTCTGAACTTTCAGACATCTGCTAAGCCATGACTGTATGAAAATTAAAACAGTACATTCAGGACTCAGGATCAGTGACTGAGGGCAAAAAAAGTGATAAGTAGTATTAGTAAGGAGTAGGACTGGAGTAAGGATAAAAATCGATAAATAAGTAGTAATTGTGACTCTTGAGGGCAAAAACGGATGGTAGTAGTAGTAGTAGTAGTAAAAAGACAGCAGTACCCTACCTTCCAGATCAGATAGTGGTACTAGGTAGGACCAAGTAAGTTTGTGACATGAAATGTAGTTGCTTGCTGTATTTGGACTCTAAACCCACTGATGTTTTTTTTTTTTCATTTCTGTGCCACTCATGTGATCACAGTGACCTGGCCTAGTCCATCCTGACCTGACTTATTGCAATTAATTGCTACCTCATGTAGTAGACCCTATTCACAAAAGATTTTCACCTCAGGCACAGATTCTTAAAAGTATTTAGTGCATAGTGCCAGCTCAGAGCAGTCAGTGTGTGTTTTATTCAGGTATCATATTTGAAATTAAAATGAGGAATGCTGACTTTGAGAAACGTGAGGTGCTCAGCATTTTCTGGTGTCAAATGGAATTGTGTATCAGTAATGACATTACTAGCCGAATTGAACAATCATTCTGAACAGACACTAGTCAGAGGGCAATTCATGTACTTCATTGCAATGTTTACCAAAGCAGGCCACATATTTTGTTTGGATTTCCAGTATTTCAAAGGATCAGCATTCCAGCTGATATTGGGTTCTGTCAGGTACATTTCAACATTGATTTGTACTGAGGCTGTGTTACAAGAGGCAGATGAAGACAATGTTACAATTATATCTTCTAAGTGATTCCACAGACATGAAGCTGAACCACGTGACTGTGGGACAGTGCTGTGCTTCGCTGGTGGTGAATAAGAAGATTTGGCAGCAGTGGCTGAGGAGGTAGAGGGAGAAAATGCCACAGCTGTAGGGGATGGGCAACCTGATGCTGTGCTGCTGTGTCATGAAGAAGATTCTGAATGTGGTGCTGCTGTCATACTCCATTCCAAGACAGCACGCACCTCCTCAATTATTTCTTGTTTCTCTCAAAACAAGTGTCATTATCAGCACTCAATAGTTGCTTCAATTTGTATTGTGGGTCCAAGATTGTTGCTTTAATGTAGTACTTAGAATGAAGCATGTTACAAAGTTTCTCATCTTCTTCAACTTTTTTGATCATACGTCTTTTTTAGATCTTGTTGTATTCTGGGGATCAACCTGCATGTGTCTGAACCACAGGCAGCATGTGTGATCATGGAACTGTCTTGCTTCTTTAACTTTTCCCTAATCAGATTCAATCTGAATTTTAAAATTTTTATTAGGGGTATCACGTGGCTGAGAGTTGCTGTGTTTGTATTAACCTTCCTGGTGATTTCTTCAAATGACTGGAGCAGGAAAATTAGAAACTCCAGCATGGCACACTGTGGTGGAGTAATAGATGTCTGCATCACCAATTTTATTTTCTAAGGCATACTGTCTGACAGCTTTGTTTGTACCAGTAGCCTTTGGAACATCTAAAACATTGAATTCCATCAAGTAGAAATATCTTTGATCAGTCTGTGCAAAGGTAAACTGTGCTCCTGTGTATTTTTTCAAACAAGTGATGGACTTTGCTTGAGTGACTGAAATGAGTGCATATTCTTTTAGCAGTGATAACGAGAGCCTTAATCTCCCTGTTGTCATTGAGAAAACTATGAACTATTAAATTTTAACAGTGTGCAAAGCAACGGATGTGAACAAACAGCCCTTTCATTGGACCCATTATCTGCAACTATAAAGCCAACTTACAGTCCCTGTGAAGTAAGCCATTGCTGTATTGGTTTTTGGAGCTCTTCATTGATGTTGCATGCGGTATGTTCATATAGCAAATAAAACATTCTTAGAACATCAAACTGCAGTGCTTCACTGTCACTGCTCCCATGGGAATTATCGAAATATGGCCAATGTGCCGTGACAGACATGAAGGGTTCAGGCTTACAGCTTGTCCATATATCTTTTGTGAGCTGCACCACCCTCCCAACAGCACTGCACAACATGTGTCTTAATTTTTTACATACATCATCATACTCAACAAAGTTGTCCAACCTTTGACAACAAATTTGACTCCCCATGCACTGTACCACCTTTAAGTTGATTCATCAGCCCCCCCCTCCCAGTTTGATGGGTCTGCTAACCCTAAAACTTACCCCTTGTGTAATAAGATCTTCTAGCCTATCATATCTGGTGCACCCGAAGGCCAGGCTAAAGATAGGCCAAAGATACTACATCATCATTGCCCCCAGAATTTGGAACAGTTTGCCCCACCCTCTACTTTCCTGTAAAACCATTAACCAATTCAAAAAACTCTACAGGGATGATCTCTTCACCCCCCCCCATGCAGAGGTAACTGTTATTAACAAGTAAGGCCACATGTGACTAATGTTACACATCTCTGTCAGTCTCCACAATGGTCACAAATAGCCTCCCTTCTCTCCTATCTCAAATATATGCTATTATCCCCAATTCTCACTCCTCCTCTACCTAGAATAACATCTGACTGTAACCTGAACCCCATGTCTCTAACCAAATGCAGTTGAATCTGGCTATTTTTAGTTATCTTGCTGTTTAAATTGTTGACATCTGGTATGTTAATGACATAAATGTCCCTGCACATAGTATAAAATGTTAATCTGCCCTCTGCCTCCCCTGGCTACCTGCAAACTGCCTGTAATCCTGAATCCTTTGGTTATTGCCTACTTGGGTACTGTTATTTACCTATGGCTTAACTGTATATTGTGACTCACTGTACTATTCTTTGTGTGTATTAATGTATTATGTTTTGTTCTTGGAATGCTTAATTCCTTGGGTTGTCACTGAAAAAAGGGACTTTGTCTCAGTTGACCTACCCAGTCATCAAAATCCAAATAAACAAATAAATAATAAATATCTGGAATCCTTTTTGTGGAGAAGTATTTCGTTGTTCGAGGTACTCAAGCAGCCCCCTGAATCCTATGTGTTCAACCATGTTATATGGTAACAAATCAACAGCTATCATTTCAGAAACTTTTTTGGTTATCATAACAGCAACAGGGTGAGTGGAGGTATATTTGACTTTACGCTTACATGTTTCTGAGATGGTAATCTGTCTCCTTGAAGGAGGGGGACTTTTGAACACATGGTCACTTTCAGTAACAGTTGAAGGAGTGCTTTGAATGGCAGGAAGTGGTGGTGGAGGTGTAGTGCTGTGGAGGCTGCCACTGCTTTCATCTATGGGCTTTGCCCCTGAGTGTAGTGAGCTATCACTGTCACTTTCTCTTCGAGACTCACAACTAACATTCTCAGTAATGTTATGACATCTGTCTAGGTGCCTTTTCAGTGCTGAAGTTTCCAACGCTTTCTTTTTACCCCTGCTGATTGCCCGTTTACTAGTAGCGCATGTTGCTATCAATTCGCTGGAAGCACTAATAGAGAAGTATGATCAAATAAAAGATTATATTATTTTAGTTTTTTTTCTCAGGCAGGCATGACACCTCGGTCACCTTTTCAGGGTCCCCCCCCCGGATTTTTCTGGGGTCTGTTCCTTGTGTGGTTTATTTCCACTGCCCCCCCTCCTCCACAAGTGAAATATTTCTGCCTGTTTCTTCCTCATCTGCAGTTTCCATCCCCTCCAGTAAACTTTCTGCTGCCTGATAATTCTCTTCATCTTCTTTATTATAAGTATTACCCTCATCGGGTTCAACCTCAGAAGAATCAGATGTGGGACTGGAAGTAGCATAGTATGCAATTGTTCCATACTGTTGGGTGCACACCTGTAGCTTTTTAACTACATAACTTTTTTTTTTTTTACTTGAGACTGATGATGATCCAAAACATTCGCCTTTTTTGGATTCAAGCATTCGCTTGGAAGACAAAATCTTATTAGATGTGAAAAAATCACTTTTGGAAGTCTAATTTTGTTTTCCCTTTTCAGACTGATTGCTGTCTTCTGCAGTGCCAAAGCCTAACTGAGAACTAGAATGTGCCTCATCAACACTTCCCTCTAATACCCAGACACTTCCCCCAAATACACTTAGCAGCTGGGAAGCAAGCATGGTGCTCTCTGACGTCAAGTCCACTGCATGAGGTGGCACATTTTATTATTTTAGCATATTTTTAAAACACTTTGTGAGCTGTGTGGGTGGTTATGTGCCCCTACGTTACACAGGAAGTTAGATGTCTTGCACTTCCTGGTTGGGGACATAAATAAGGTAGCTCACACGAGCAGGAGCGAGTGTGTACAGGGTGAGTGCATGGTTCTGCGTGCGGAGATGCATGCAGAGACATGGGCATCTGCACATGTCTGCTGTGTCTGCTGTGGATGCCAGGGCCTGGTTAGAGGAAGAAGCGGGCCAGAAACTACAAAATAAAAGACAAGTACTGCTAGTATAGAAATAAGGAATATAACACGTCACAGGGTCAAGGTAAGACTAAAAAACTGCAGAAACAATGTTCCCAATGTAAAATGTTTACCGAGGGGAAAAAAGTGCAGCAGTTTAGATGTAACAATTGCTTGCAAATTGAAACCCTGCAGGAGGAGATCAAATTATTAGGGAGGCTGGAGGTAAAAAAGGGAATTGGGGACTTAGAGGGGTTCATTGATTCAGTATCTGACAGCCTTATAGAACAAGGGGAGAATATAGCAACCAGCATGCCCACTGGTTTATTAGCAAAACATAAACCTTCAGAAAGTAGGTTAAATAAACATAAAGGTGTGCTTCAAAGGCAAGTAATATGAAAATTATAAATAAAAAGGGGAGCATACATCAAAAAGGAACCCTAAAACTGTTCAATAGATATGATTCATTAGTTACTACTGAAGTTACAACAGGTAAACAACTAAGTGTTGTAACTCAAAATGAGGAAGTGGTTGAGGCAGAAGGAGTCAAGAACTCGAATCATTCAGATAGCAATACTGATAATATGGGGCATACTACACCTGTGAGGAACTTGGAACTAAATAACCCAAGGTGCAAAGATATCTTAGTAATAGGCGACTCTATAACCAGGGGTACCGATGAGATAATTTGTAGAAACAGAAAAATATATACAACTGTTAGTACACTACCAGGAGTAAAAGTATCAGATTTGGACAATTTGTTGGATGGCCTAATGGAAAACTCGTCTGAACCTCTGGTCATATTACATGTTGGACTACATGATATAGGAAAAAGTAAGGTGGAAACCATCAAAGACTGTTTTAAGAAAGTAGTTAAAAAAATCCAAGCCAAGAAAGGGAATATTATAATTTCAGGTATTTTACCAACACATGGTCTAAATGAGCATAAGAACTGGGCCATAAATCAGATAAATGAATGGCTACTAGCCTTTTCTAGGGCAGAACAAATTGGTTTCATAGATAATATGAGAACATTTCAAAACAGGGCCATTTTCAAATATGATGGTATACACTTAAACAGTGCAGGTGTCAGAATTCTTGCTACACAATTTAACAGTGATTCAATTTCATTTAAACTGGAAGGAGGGGGGCAGGTTGTTACAGACATAATTGGGCATACAAATGAGAGCTTGTGTGCAAAAAAAGGGGTTGAGTGGAATATCGTATTGCTCAATGCAAGAAGTCTGACAACAAAATGTCATGAGTTCCAAGATATGCTTGTATCCTATAACATCGACATTGCCTTAGTAACTGAAACATGGTTGGATGAATCGGATAACTGGGAGAAAATCATTGCAGGTTATTAACTCTATTCTAGATCAAGAGAACAAAAGAGAGTAGGTGGTATAGCAATATATGTAAAGGATGCTATAAAAAATGAGCAAGGAATAGTTCAGTTAAATAATGTGGAGATGTTATGGATCAAAATAATGCATGAATCTCAAATCAAGACAAGATTAGGCCTGCTCTATAGACCTCCATCTATAGCTAAACAAGATAATGATCTACTGTTGGAATATATTGCCAAGCTAGATCCAGCTGATAATATATTAATTACAGGGGATTTTAATATGCCTAATATCAATTGGACCAAATTAAAGGGCAGAAAAAATACGGCGGTGACATTTTTAGACATACTAGATCAGATAGGAGTAGAACAAATGGTGACATCTCCAACTAGGGGCACAAATATTTTGGACCTTGTCCTAACTAATATGGGAAATAATATAAACAATATGGAGGTTTGTAGCCCCTTAATAATAATGACCATTGTAAGGTATTGTTCAGAATGCTTGGGGAACCTAGCATTAACACATGTACAGCAAAAACAGAGAAATTCAACTTTGGTAAAGTGGATTTTCCAGGATTGAAAGTAAAAATGGCCATTCGGGGATGGGAGAAGGAATTTGTAAATTTAACAGTGAAACAAATGTGGGTCACACTAAATAGTAAACTACTAATGGAAACAAATAAATTTGTACCTAAAAAAACAGTCAGCATATCAGGGAACACAGGATGGTTTAATACTAGAATTAAGAAACTGGTTAAGGAAAAGGACAACATTTTCAAACAAGTACACAAAAAACAAAAATTGGATGGTTGGGTAATTTATAGGCAGAAGGTTAAACAGCTGAAGAAGGAAAGAAATTAAAAAGGCCAAGGCAAACTATGAGATTCAGGTAGCTACGAGAATAGGGTAAAATTACAAGGCATTCTATACATATATTAATGGCAAAAAGAAGACTTCTAATAATATTGGTCCATATATTAATACATTAGGGGAAACTGTAACTGACACCATGGAATTGGCAAATATGCAAAACCTATATTTTGCTCAGTATTCAACAAAAGAACCAACTTAGTTACAAGGACTAAGATATGCCCACAAAAAGGCCAAATTATGATTGATCAGGAAGAGGTACTGAGACGATTAAGGGATATTAATATTAATAAATCCCCTGGACTAGATGGTATACATCCCAGAATACTCAGAGAAATAGCAAATAGTTTAGCCCCAGTATTGACTTACATATTTCAAAAATCTATGGACCAAGCTTCACTAGTGCAGGATTGGAGGGAGGCGTTAGTAGTATTCCTATTAAAAAAAAAAAAAAAGGACCAACCACAAAGCCTGAGAACTTTAGGCCAGTCAGCTTAACCTCTGTGGTGGGCAAAATACTGGAAGGGATAATTAAAGAATACATATTGGCCCACTTAGCTCTACATAATATAATAGAGCAGACTCAACACAGGTTCACAAAGACCAGATCATGCTAATCCAGTATGTTATCTTTTTATGAGAAAGCAAATAAAGCTTTGGATTTAGGAAATGCAGTGGATATTATTTTTTTGGATTTTTCTAAAGCTTTCGACAAATTACCACACGAAGAATTGATTGAGGTTTTGATTGATACCAAATTACCTGATAACATAATAAACTGGGTAGAGGCATGGTTGAGTAACAGAAGACAGAGGGTTGTTATAAATGGAGTCAAGTCTGACTGGGAGAATGTTACTAGCGGGGTTCCTCAGGGATCTGTGCTGGGGCCTTGCTTATTTAATTGCATAGCCTGATTCAACTGCATTTGATTGCAGAATAGGGAGTATAGTAAATAATATTGAGGAAAAATAGAATGTTCAACAAACTCTGGACATGTTGACTCAATGGACTGAGCAGTTTAAACTAGTATTGAATACTAATAAATGTGCAGTAATGCATTTAGGGAGAACTAATATCAATACTGTATATAAATTGGGAGAAAATGTATTACAAAGTACTGTAGGAGAAAGGGACTTGGGGGTGATGGTAACAAAGGATTTGAATTTTAGAACGCATTGTGGACAAATTGTCAAAAAGGCAATCAAGTATTGAACCGTATCTTCAGACACATTGGGAGTAGAGATAAGAGTGATTTTGCCCCTTTATCAGGCTCTGGTGAGACCACATCTGGAATACTGTGCGCAAGTATGGTCCCCATATTTAAAGGCCGACATGAAGAGGTCGGAGGGTGTGCAGAGAAGAGCAACAAAGAGAATTTGTGGTATAGAGAGCAAAGGATACCAGGAGAGACTACAGGATTTGAGTTTATATACATTGCAGTATAGAAGAATAAGAGGTGATATGTGTATGATTTATAGGGCTTTACAGGATAATCAACTATGCAATAATCTGGGCCTCATAGTCAAAAGAATTTATGGGTACAAAAATAGGAGACACGGGCTACAACTGGAAATGGATAAGTGGAGGACATTAAAAAGGAAAAACTGGTTCAGTCAGAGAGGCATAACACTGTGGAATAGTTTACCTAGGGACATAGTGAAAAGTAAAACTATGGATACTGTTAAAATCGAGCTAGATAACTTTTACATGAATAAGTACAGTCTAGTATAATTTGGGAAAACAAGGCGAGCATTAAGGACGAAAGTCTATGTAGCTTGTATAACCTATGTAACCTATGTAATGTGATGTCCTTCTGATGACTCCCTCCCACACAGACCAGGGACAAATTTATTGTCATGACTCGTGACTGTACACAGCACACTGACTGCACAACAGTCCACCACCACTTCCTTCCAAGATTACCAGACTGGCTCCCATAATACTTACTGTTAAGTGAAAGTGACCAAATTCAGCAACTGTTAAGTGTGCCTCAGAATTTGAATTGGAGATGCAGACACATCTGTTGCATTAGTCACATGCAATACAGTCCCACACTGAGGGATGGTTAATGCTTATACATAATGTAAGTTTGTAATGTGCTATACTATAAAACTAATGATAATATGGAATAATGGGGAATGAGTGATGTTGATGACACTTGTGTGTAGTGCTTGTGCTTTACTTGTGTTGTACTGTAAACACTCAGTCTGCTACAAGTCAGTCAGATTATCCCCTTGGCCACCCACAGACAGCAGCACAGGGCAGGCACATTAACTTGTATGCTGTTTGAACAGTATTTTATTTTTAATACATGACATCTTGATTCATGAATGAACGTAGGTGATGATGATTGTTATTCGTGATTGGATGGCACAAGTCAAAGTTTTATTTTGCCACCCTGCTGCACTTGCTCCATACACACAGCCGCACCGAAGCCAGGAAAAATAATTATTTGGGAATTCTGGGACTGTTACATTTATTGTGGGCCACCATGCAGTCTCTCTCTCCCCCTCTCCTTTCTGAGTCTGGACTGGACTGGACATCACAAAGATTTATTTTGCCACCCTGTTGCCCTAGCCCTAGTGTACACGCAGCTGCACTCAAGCCAGGAAATAAAATTGGGATTTTATGTAACTGTAAAACTTCTCTGGTACCCGCTGTAGTCTATCCCTCCTTCCTCTAGATCTGGAATGGCACAAGTCAAAGATTTTGCCAGTCTGCCCTTTTTGTACACTGTCTGAGGCCAAGAAAAAAAGTTTCATTCAAGATTTTCTGTAACTATAATCTCTGCCCCCCTCCCCCCGTACTCTGGATCTGGAATGGCACAAGTCTGATTTTGACAGCCTGCCTTTTTTGTACACACAGCTACTGTCCAAGGCCAAGAAAAAAAACTTTCATTTGGGATTTTGTGTATCTGTGATCTCTGCCCCCCCTCCCCAGTACTCTGGATCTGGAATGGCACAAGTCAGAGTTTGCCAGCCAGCCACTTTTGTACACACAGCTACTGTCCAAGGCCAAGAAAAAAAACTTTCATTTGGGATTTTCTATAACTGTAATGGGCCTCCAGTACTCGAGCCTCTCTCTCTCTCTCTCTCCACTAGTCTCACTCTCCACTCTCCTCTGGAATGGTGCAAGTCAGATTTTGCC
The DNA here is from genome assembly GCA_016271365.2 of Neoceratodus forsteri. Classification (NCBI taxonomy): domain Eukaryota; kingdom Metazoa; phylum Chordata; order Ceratodontiformes; family Ceratodontidae; genus Neoceratodus; species Neoceratodus forsteri. The sequence goes on along the minus strand of CM057449.1, from coordinate 226,018,437 downwards.
AGCCTGCCCTTGCTTACACAGTCACCAGCCCAGCACTGCCATTTTTGCATCACCCCAGCCCGCACTACTATTCCCCAGTCCCTCCCCAATCTGACTCCCAATGCTCCCTCCCAAGTCTTGACCCCGACCACCTTCACCCACCCCCATGATCAGTTCTCTCCCACTCCCTAACTTCTTCTTTGTCCCTTCACTTCAGCTGGAGAAACTCTTTTTTTTTTTTTTCTTTTTTGTTTTTTAGGGTGCTTTTGGTTTTGGCTGCTTCGTTTTTGCTTCTGCTGCTCAGTGCAGCTTCTTCACTTCTCTCTTTCCCCAGTCCTCTTCATTCTGGGTCACGTGGCACACTCAGCAAGGTTATATACCATGAGTGCATCACATGACCTTCTGTTGCCTGATTGGATGCCGCCATCCACCTGCATGTACCGATGGCATCCCCATGGCAACAGAAAACAAAATCAGGGAAACTCCATCTCCACGGACCCGGAACCAGACTTCTTCCATGAAGTCCACATTTATCCAGATCCGTGGATTGCGGGTTCAATCCAGGGGACTGGATCTCCTGCAGAGCAGTGTGCCCAGCCCTTCTGACAATGTTCCATGCATGGTGTGGTTAGCAAAGGTCAAACGTGGTTGCCACATGATTGCTTTGAAAAAGTTGAGAAGGACAGGAATATGTGAAGAGGCTAAATGCAAGGATGATTGCACATTAGGAAAAAATTAGTGCACTGTCATGTAACATGTGTCAGCCAATCAACATTCTGTGTTTTCCTTTGACATTTTATAACATGCTTTAATATAAGTGTGAATGTGGGCATTTGTGAAGACTGTATATTCTGCCTGGTGTATTGTTTTATGTGGTTGTTTTGAAATAGTCCTGTTTTTTACCAGATTTATGGCTGGATATTAATGCAGCCTTTTTTCTTGCTCATGATTCATTTTTGTCATTACTTACCAGTTGTGGAATCCAGTGATAACAGTTGAGCTGAACTGCTCAAACAAAGTCACTGGGTTCCAGAACTGCCAAGTAATTCAAACATTATTACTGGAATGAAGAAAGGCTGCATTAATATGCAGCCCTTAATTAGGAAAACAGCAGGAAAACATAAAGTAATATACACTAGGTTTATTAGTAGGAAATAAACTTCACGCATGCACACATTAACAATGATATTAAAAAATGTAAACAGGGTTTATGTTCCTGTTAAGAAACTGGCTTCTGCAAACTGCACTTGTTACTGATGAAGTGACATACTGTAGTTAAGTTTGTATAGCAAATCTTGCCATTATTTTATTTTACAAATATATTGCTGTCACTTGTTAAGTGTGCAAGTATTTTAGCCTAGGTCGTTTCTAAAAAATAAGTTTGTTCCTGTGAGCGTGCCTAGTTAACAACATAAACATAAAAGTAAACTAATCTAAATTAAACTAGTTTAGAATTTTGCTTAAAAGTTCAGTTTGGTCTGAAAGTACTCTAAAAGCCAATGTTTGGCTTGTTTGAATCTTCAGTAAACTCAGCCTTGCCAGTTTATTATGATTTAGTATGCCTAAAAATAGAACAGAGCTGGGTAAAACATGTTCTACTTGTCTGGATTCCCAGAATCCTACAATTACTGTATGTTATTATTGGATTGAGAGTTTTCAAGTCTTTCTTGAATATTCTTCTGACCGAAGAATGCATCTGTTGATACTTGAGATTCTATAAGCCTGACTGTTTCGATGTGTCATCATGCAGTATGATGTCATTGTGGTGGTCCCAGTTAAATATTTAAAGTAACAGTGCCGTCTTATGAAATATACATTTTTTTTAATGAAAGCTTTTTATTTCTTAATACCATGTTCATGCTCTTTGTTCTTCCAGTGACTGATTGCTATTATTGCCAACCAAATTCTAATTCTGCCAAAGGGACTTCCACTAATTTGTACTTTAGGAAATGATACTGTTAATACATCAAATATCTAAACTGGTAATAAAAGTAAGCATTCTAAAGCAATTACATACCCTAAACTCCAAAAAAGACATATCCATGACCTTTGAGCACCAGGTTGATGCTTGCTAAAATCCACCATTCACCCCCACTACTACCCCAGTCTTCATGTTCCTTTAAGATTCCTAGTTGAAAGATTTTTACTACTTTAAATACCTTGGTGTCTTACTGGTAGTCATATTGACTTCTCCAGTTGTAGTCCTTTTTAATGTCTTCATAAGCAACATTGCAGAGGGGCTGGAGGGGAAGGTATGCCTCCTTGCTGATGATACTAAGATCTGCAACATAGTTGACTCTCGGGGGAGGGGGGGGATGAGAAAGGACCTAAACATGCTTGAGGAGTGGTTGAGAGTATGGCAGCTAAGATTCAATGCAAAGGTAGTGCAAAACCATGCACTTGAGACACAGAAATCCAAGAGAGGAGTACAAGAGGGGGGAGAGGTACTGATGGCCACCAATCAAGAAAGAGAGCTGGGGTAATCATATCTGATGAGCTAAATGTAAACAGACAATGTGAAAAGGCTTTGGGGAGAGACAGTGGTATGCTAGGGTGCATAGGGAGAGGTATCACCAGCAGAAAACAAGCATTTGTCAATGCTGAATGTTGTCTCGCTGGCATTGGCATTGGTAGTGCAGGAGTTAGAGATGCTTAATAGGAATGGCAGTGAAGTATTGAACTGACGCAAACCCCACCCCCACCCTGCAGAGACTGACAGGCTTTGGGCTGTGCCTTTTGGTCATCAGCTATAACGCTCATGCCATTTTACCTCACCCTACCCCGTAGACACTGACAAGTGACATTGTGTGCTTTGGGGTCTTTGGGCCTTATACTTACCCCATTCCATAAGGAAATATGCTGAGGTGGGTGCAGTGTAGGAGAATGGGGTGAACTTTGGGGCTGAGCACTCCAAGGCACACCTCAATGCCTGTCACTGGCTGCTGGGTGGGGGGTGGGGGTGGAATGGCATGAGCATTACAGCTGATGATCCCAAGTCACATCCCTAATGCCTGTCAGTCTCTACAGGATGGGGTGTTACAGTTGGAAACCCTAACGCTGTTGGCATGTGTCGGTATTTTCACTCCAAATTATCAACATGGGCTTTTGTGACCCCACCTCATGAAGAGCGGCACTATCAGTTTGTTAGCTGAAAGGTGATTTTGCACAGCGACTGCACCATTTGGTGCCACAGGTGCAGAAACACATTTTAGGCAGGATGTGAAAAATGTCAACTGTCAACTGTATTGTTCATGAGGAGGTGTAAAAAAAAATGGCAACGTTGAAAATCTGGAGTGAAAATATGAAAAATTGGTGAAGTCATGAGCATGCATAGAAATTACATAACGAAAGTCTGTAACCCAATTAGTTTTGGGATTTTTTTTAACCACATTTTCAACATAGGCATTTTGGGACCTCCCCTCATGAACAGTGTCACTGTGAACTTGTGAATGTGTCCCAAAAGTTGATTTCCTACAGCGGCCAGACCATTGTACGCCACAGGTGCGAAAACACATTTTGGGCAGGATGTGAAAAATTGCAGCTGTACTGTTAATAAGGAGGTGTGAAAAAATGCCAATGTTGAAAATCTGGCATGAAAATATTACAAATTTGCGAAGTTACAAGGGTGCATGGAAACTGCGCAACGCATGCTTGTAACAAAGCAATTTTATGGACTTTCATCACCAAATTTTCAATATAGGCATTTTAGGACCTCTGCTCATGATTAGTATCACTGTCATTTTCTTAATCTGTCTCTAAAACTGATTTCCCACAGCAACCACGCTATTCTGCGCCAGAAGTGCGAAAACACATTTTGGCCAGGATATGAAAAATGTCAGCTGTACTGTTCATAAGGAGGTGTGGAAAAATGGCAATGTTGAAAATCTGGAGTGTAAATATTACACATTCGTGAAGTTGTGAATGTGTGTGGAAACTGTGCAATGCACGCTTGTAAAATAATCATTATTTGGATTTTTTCACCAAATTTGCAACATAGGCTTTTTGAAAGCCCCCTCATGAACAGTGGCACTGTCATTCTGTTAATCAGTCCCAAAAGGTGATTCCATGCAGTGACCACAAAATCACCTTTCAGGACAGAATAACGACATGACAGTGACTGAATTCATGAGGAGGAGTCCCAATAACCCCATGTTGAAAATTTGGTGCCACAATTCCCAAAAAAGCCTGAGATATGCACCAAAGTTGAGAAAATTCTATTTATGCCATTATACAGCTTACCAGCATTTCTTCAGTTCACGGTCGGCTTTGAAGAGTGCAGATGTGTTCCCAGTCCACTGAAGATCGTTGCACTGGGCTCTGGAGGCAAGTATGGGGTAAGGGAGAGGTGTGGGGAGACAGGATACACAAAGAGTGTGCATGGGTTGGGGGAAGGGGGGCAGGACAGACCGCGAGGGACAGTTTTCTTGTTTTACTTGGAAAAAAAAAAAAAAGACAACGCGGGTCAGTTTTCTTTTTTACAGGTGTGATTGGTACACTGGGGTGGGCTGCCAGTGTACTACCTGCATTTGGTGGGAGGGGGACTGAAGCTGATGGGGATTGGGCCCCCCCATTGGCACAGAAACGGGTGGGGAGACATGATGCCAAGGGGGATTGGGCACCCCCTCGGCACACAATTGGAATGAGATGGAGCATTATGCTGAGAGGGAATGGGCTTCCCCATTTGGCAAATGAACTGGGTTGGGGCATGCTGACAGGGGGATTGGGCATCCCTGAAGTCAGCACTCTGTGTGGCAGCAGTCAGTGCCGCCATGTTTATTGAACTGCTTCACCAGGAAAGGCACAACGGGAGGCGTGTTATTGTGCCGCTGCATGACAAGCTTGCCTCTCATTGCAGCAGCAGTTTTCTTGGATCTGGTGGCCACTTTACGTATTGCTGGTGTCAGTGCCTGCATGCTGGCTTATTGGGGAATGAGGGACACACCTACTGATGCATGCCCTGCATTCGCCCACAGCGACCGCACCTCCAAATCTGCTACTATTGCAAGATGTTGGCTGGTGCGCACGTGCGAGCCAACATAAAAAGTAGGTGGTTATGCTACTATACAGATCACTAGTGAAACCTCATCTGGAGTACAGTGTCCAGTTTTGATGGCAGAGTCTCCGGAAGGACATAAACAAAATAAAGGCAGTCCAGAGAAGAGCAGCAAAAATGTTATAAGGACTGCACCAAGTCATATGAGAAAAGACAAAAGGACCTCAATATGTATTTCCTGGAGGAGAGGAGAGAGAGGAGAGGGAGAGGAGAGAGGAGAGGAGAGGAGAGGAGAGGAGAGAGAGAGAGGAGAGGAGAGGAGGAGAGAGGGATACGACTGAGAAATTCAAGTACCTCAAGGGTACAAACAAGGTACAGGAGGGTAGCATCTTTCAGAAAAGGTGTACAAGAACAAGGGGGCATGTTATGAAGCTGGTGGGGGTAGGCTCAGGGGCAATGTGAGAAAGTACTTTTTCACAGAAAGAGTAGTGGATGCTTGGAACAGCCTTCCTGCAGAGTTGGTGGGGGAAAAATGGTAGGGGAATTCAAGAATGCATGGGATAGACATAAGAGTATTCTCGAAGCAGGGAAGAGAGGGTAAGGCACAGATCAACTAGGGTCTGCAGTATTTCATTAGGTAGGGAAAAGGGGCCAACTAGGTGGGCCACACGGTCCTTACTGACTGTCACCTTCTATGTTTCTATCAATGCCATCTACAGTAAACTCCTCTGCAAGCAAGGTGCTTTCTGCAGGCACAAAATCTGTATTCCTTTTCATGCCTGTTGGGCAACTGATGTAAGAATGAGCCTCTCAACTTTGACTGAGAGGATGTTGAGCACAGAACTTCTACCAAATTTACCCTTGTCAGGCTGGACCCCCACAAATTCCTATTATCACTTTACCCTTAACTGCCCTCCTCACACTCATCACTGCTGCTGCCATTCCTCCTATCAATTGGCTGATGTCTGTCTCAGAGTGCCTCCCTTATCTCCATGTTCTGGTTTGAGGCCCTCATCTGCTACCTCAGCTCTTTCATGAGCTCCCCTCCCTTTCTCAGCAGAGTGCTGACTCCCACTCCAATTCTCTATTTAATGCTAAGATTACCACAAGAGAGGCTGCCTTCTTATGCAGGCTATGGCAACTTTGGTTTAGCCTACCCCTCCCCATTTGTTTCTCATCCTCGGTCCTGAAAGCCATATGCTGTGTCCACACCTCTCATGCCTGCTCCTGCACTTAATCACCCTCCCCTATTCCCCCACTAGTTCTCCTTCCAATCCTGTTCCTCTTCCACGTCACCTGTTCTCTGTCTCATTTTTCCCACTTTATGGAGGTTAATGGTCTCCACTCCAGGATGAAAGGCAACATGGGTTTGTCTTAGAGAGATCCTGCCAGATCAACCTTATAGACTTTTTTGATTGGGTCACAGGGACTGTGGACAGGGGACGGGCGGATGATGTCCTGGATCTGGACTTCAGTAAGGCCTTCAACTGTGCCACATGGGAGACCTCTCAGTAAGCTGTAGGACCTGGGAGTTGGGGAGAAGCTGGCAGGGTGGGTCAAGAGCTTGCTACAAGACAGGAACCAAAATGTGGTAGTGGCGAGGGGGGACTCTCGAAGCCTAGGTCTGTAACCGGTGGGCTCCCTCAGGGCTCAGCGCTTGGCCCAGTATTGTTTAATATCTTTATTTGTGACAATGTAGATGTGATCAAAGGTACAATCTGCCTATTCACAGATGACACTAAGCTCTGTGGGAAAGTGGACACAGGGGAGGGGAGACAGGAGCTTAGGGAGGACCTAGCTAGGCTTGAAAAGTGGTCAGGTATCTGGCAGCTGGGGTTCAATGCCAAGAAGTGCAAGGTCATGCACCTGGGAGCTAAGAACACAGGGGCCAGTCACTGGTTGGGAGAAGTACATTTGTCCAGTTCTGAGGAGGAAAAGGACCTGGGGTAATCATCACATGGGACCTGAGGCACTCTACGCATTGCCATAAAGCAGCAGCCAAAGCCAACGGGATGCTGGGATGCATCGCCAGAGGAATCACCTCCAGGAAAGGAGAAGTCATTCAGCCACCGTACAGGTCCTTCATGAGACTGCACTTGGGGTACGGTGTGCAGTTCCGGTGCCCATATCTGAAAAAGGACATCAGATTACCGGAGGGGATGCAGTGTAGGGCAATGGAGATGATCCCGGGGGCCTGCAGAACAAACCCTATAAGGAGAGGCTGTAGGGGCTCAATGTGTATTTCCTGGAGGACAGAAGGGGGGGGGAGACATGATCAAAACCTTCAAGTACCTTAAAGGTATAAACAAGGTTAGTACAGTTGGCATATTCAGTCTCAGGGGAATGAGTCCAATAGGGGGCACAGTCTAAAATTGGTGGGGGAAGATTCAAAAGAGAACTGAGAAGGCACTTTTTCACAGAAAGTGGTGCCAAGTGGGATGAACTGCCAGAGGATATATCATCAAAAACAGCGGACAGCTTTAAAAGGGGTTGGGACAAAGTGAAAGACAGTCATAACAGGTGGGAAGATGGGTAGGGTGGATGACGGGGGGAGGGAGGAAGACTGTGTGGAAAAGTGAGGGGGGGCAGCTCCAGTAAATTTATCTGAGAGCTACACACTTGAGCAGACTAGACAGACCTAGAATAGGCTAGAATGTGCATCGTTCTCATTAAGTGGTTCCAGTCTATGGACTCAATCCCACAATATCATTGGTAATTATCCAATGAATTTAGCTTTTTGTTCCGTATTTGGCTGTTAATTTCTTTGTGTCATCCTTTGTATATCTGATTTTACAATATTTTATGACTTTACAGCACTTTTTTGTACCTGTGAAATTTTCTAAATGAATAATAGTATTTCATTGCAACAGTCTTCATTTAGGCATCAGTTGGGATTGCTCCATAATGCCAGAAAAGTATGTGGCTTTAGGGTAAAAAAAAAATTCCCATAAGGCTTGATGAATCTGTGGCATGGCATTTCTCAGAGTTTGCAAGACAGTGCCTTGCAGTTGTGTTGTTACACTATCATCAGTTTTCTTTCCAGACACAGAAAAATGCTTATTTACCAAGGTTTGGAAAGAGGGCACTGAAGTTAGGGTAATGGCAGTGCTGCATCACAGGATTATTCAAAGCCTGAGAAACACTACACTAAAGATTCACCATGGCACAGGGGATTATTGTTTACCCTAAAATCATGTTTCCTTTCTTTTGTGGCATTAAGGAGCAGCCTGAACTGATGCCTGAACATTTTTTTTGCTGTGAAGTTCCTTTACTTTTTAAAAATGAAATTTAATGGGACACATTACTTTGTGTTGACTGAGTGTTTGTTCTGCATTGTCAATATTTTTAATGGCATAATGGCAAGCAGTACGCAGTCACATTGTCAGTCCAAATGCTTACCTCATCCCTGTGCTAAACAGTCCCACTACTACACAGACACACCTACTTTCACTCCACCCCTCTACCAAGCAGTCCTTGGTGTCCACTGGTACCCACTTCACTCTCCTAACCCCTGGATCGAACAGTCTGTGGTGTGCAGCGGTGCACCTTCCCACACGTTGTACCATTCCAAGTATCCCTAATGTCCAGTGCCACCCACTCCCCCACCTTGCTCCATGTTCAAGTATTTTTGGCATCCTGTGATATTCCTATAACCTGCCCATATTCATGTATCTCTGGCATTCAGTGGTACCTTCCCACAGCCTGCACCATGACTAAGTATCCCTTGTGTCCAGTGGCACCCTCAACAAGTGAATCACTACCAAGGCCCTCCTTGATTCCAATACCAGGGTTCCACCTGGCCCTGGTGTTGGATACAGTAAGTTAGGAAAAGTTAAGTTCCAATCAACCCACCCACCAGTACGCATCTCTCCCTTTTTGCCCCTTCACCACTATATTGCAATGTAACCTCCAACCCTCAGCTCATCAGCACCTCATTTTTCATCCTCTCCTCAGGCCTCATAATCTAGTAAAAGGAGTTGAAAGACAGTGCAGCCCTCCTCTCACCTCCTTGGCTGGTTGCCATCTAAATAAATCAGACCAATACATTTCACAACTGTGACTTTAATTATCTAGATGGTGTCTGGCTGAGGAATTGAGAGGAAGGCTGCACCAGTCATCCAACTACTTTTTTACTTTAATTATGGGTAGCATGGGGAAGGAGGCTTGGAAAAGGGTGAAAGTGGGCTGGTGGAAGTAGGATCATATTGCAGTGTGGTTGGAAGGAGGGAGAGGAAGTGATGGGTGGTGGATGGTTGGGGAAAGGAAACGACCTCTTTATTTTCTAACTTACTCACTATAACTGACATTGAGGTTAGGTTTCAGGTGTCAGAATAGTGGGGGAGAGGGAGCTTCAGCAGCACTGGGGCTGGGCTCTCAGTGGCCACAAAATTCTGGTGTTTTATTAATGTTTCTGAAAGCGGGGTTGGGCACCTAGTGTTGGAATGTAAGGGTGGCAGTGCGGTTGAGCTCACAGTATCCAAGTCCATTTCTTTTAATTTATCCTCCATAGTGGTGCTCAGATAGTATTCGTTGAGGTCAGATACTGACAAATACCAGCATTACAGCTGGATGTCAGATGCCTTCAAATATTGATGACATCCCACCATGGATCTGATCCTCCTTGGATCCCGTTCTTGGATCTGACTTGATCTGAAGGATCTGATGATCAGATCCAATCAGATCACAACTATGCAAGGGTTGGGATCCAAAATTCTGACCTCTGGATCCAGATGTCTGACCCACCAGACCTCAGAACTCCAAAAACCAACAGGGATCCAAAATCCTGGCATGGTTACATAAAGGTCGTATCAGGAAGCCAGACAACAAGACTATCTATCATAGGGTGCTCTGATAACTCGTGGCACTATCCAAACTCTATTAATTCCCCATTGTCACAGGTCTTTATGAAATGTAGTTTTGAAATGCCCAAGTCTGTGACAATGGGGGCGCAAAGTGGTGCATGAATTAGCCTCATGCAAGGTACTGTAATTGTTATATTTTTCACAGCCACTTTGTAGCACAGAAAACACTGAATCAAATTTCTCCAAAATTGCCAGGTGCCAGGGTCCTGTGCTTGAATACAGGCTGGGCAAGTTTAATCACATACTATCAAGAAACAGCTGAATTTTAAGTAGCCAGATATAGGGGTTTAACACTGAAGTGCCAACTCGGCCCTAACCACAGAGTTACTACTGAGCTACTACTATCATGATGATGTTGAAGAAGATAATAATATAATAGTAGCTTGCACATCCCATATTACATCTAAGCCACTGTTTCTCAGTCCATAACCCTAATTTGTTTGGGTCCCGCTGTAGTACACCCACCTCCCATGCCCACTCTTCCTACCAAATGTGTGACCCACTGCAGTTCACTTGACCAGCCCATACCTCCCCCCCTCTGGACAGACTTGATGGACTTATGGCCTTTTTCTCCTTTTTTTTCTTTGTTTCTGTAAAACTGGAGAGAAGGACACCACTGTAAGTGTATGAGGTGCACAGCGAGTGCATTAACTGCTCTGGAGTGCTTACCACAAATAGATATCCATATCCGGGCAGACAGACCCTGATAATGGATAACTTTTCCCAGATAACATTTATCAGGATAATAATAGACACTCTATCTGCTCCAGTGAAAACTATCCTGGTTTAAAATTGCCATTAACTGAGGAGGCAGTGTACTCTGGTCATTACAACACCAACTTAGGAACCAGGAGATCACAGGTTCAAACTCCAATAGAGCCAAAATCTCACTGGCTTTGGCCAAGTCACTTAACCTTCTAATGCTTCAGTCCACCCAGTTGCACAAATGGGTAGCACCAGGACCCCCACTGGAAATGAGTATGTCTGTCCTGGATAAATACTGTACAATGTAAAATAAATCTTTGTGTGGCAACTTGAGGATGCTAAAGAATATCTGGATGTCTCTTGCACCGAGTGGTTTCCTCTAACAAGAGCTGTCCTGGGCACAAAACAGGCAGTCCGTTGTAATGGGCATGGCAACACTGACAGGTTTCTGTGATGTCATTGTTTACCTTTTTGTCACACAAGCAAGTTGCTGCAGTCCAGTGCTGCAGAACATTTCAATACTCTAACCATTACCTTAGTTTGCATAAGGTAATTTGCATACAGTTTTCCTTGTCACATCCTACTTAGTAGAGGCAGTCATCACTCTTCAGCTCATCAAAATTCCTTAAAGGTGCTACCAGCACTCTGTTTATGTGTGCATGCGCTGGGGTGCAGAATGCAGCCCTGGGCAATAATCTAGCATGTGGATATCTAACCATCATGTGACCCAAAAGGTACAATATTTGTTGTAAAACAGGCTGTGTTGCTAATGCTTAGTCACACATTTACTGATATGTTTACTGACTTGTGGCAGCAGGGCCATTAGCCCTCCACCTCCCCCTCCCCCAAAGGGGCACCTTCCTACTGCCAGTAATAAATCCTCGACCATCAAGGTTTTCTGTCATAGGCCAACATAAGCTGGAACACTGCAAGCTTCTTCACATAGTAGGGAGTAAAGTATCATTGAATGGTGAGGTAGTGACATAACTGAATACTAAATCACTCTATTTCTTCATAGGCCAGCTAAAGTCTGTGCAGCTACAGTACAGGCTTTCCCACTTTGCAATACATTTAGTGCCAGTGAGCGGTGTGGGACTGGAAGAACAGAGGGAGGGGGAGTGATTGTAGAAGGGGGCCAGCACAGAAAGGATGGAGGAGGAGGAGGAGGAGAGCAGGTGGAGGTGCAATTAGAGGAGAAGGGAGAGGGAAAAGGGCAGGGTATGAAAGGAGAGGACACTGAGGAAAAGGGGCACGCATGAGGGCAAACCATGGGGGAAGTGCAAGGGATGGAGGAGTGATTACTTGTATTAGGGAATTCTATGCTCAGAGGGGTGAGATGGAGAGGTAAGGGAGCAAAGATGAGCTGAACCTGGGTGGAGTGTATGCCATGTATGACAGTGGGGACAGTAGGGCAGTGTGTTCAAAAATGTGTGGCGAAGGTGGGAGGGAAGCCTCATATTATTATTCACCTGGGAACAAGTGACCAAGAGGGCAGTACAGTGGAAGAAGTGCAGGAGAGGCTCTGGGAAGTGGGGGCATCTGCAATCAGGTGGGAAGCTCGCTGACATTCTTCAAGGTACTCCCGGTACCTAGGACAAGCACAGTGAGAAAGCTAAGAATACAGGAGTTTAATGGGTGGCTGAAGGGCTGGTGTGCAGCAATGGGGTACGGTAGTAGGGGAGTGGGGTGAGACATGGAACAATAAGGGACTTTATGCCAAAGATAGGCTGCATCTCAACATTGAGGGTACAAGGGCATTGACACAGGGGGCTGGAGAAGTACATTAAAAACAACATAGATTTAAAATGAGATGTGGGGGCTGAGTCAGATTGCAGGGAGGAGGCACCTTCCAGGGGAGACTGGAAGAGGGAGGAGATGAATGAGGGGAAGCTACCAAGACAAAAGTGGAAGGGGGAGAGACAGGAAGAGGAGGGGAAGGACACAAGGTGGACTGTAGTATCCTTGAATGCAAGGAGCTTAGCAAACTAGGTGGCAGAGTTCCAGGCAATGATTGCTGAAGGGGAGATAGATATTGACGCCATCTCAGAGACCTGGGCCACCCAATACCATGACTGGGATCTTACTATCCTGGGATACAAGGTGTTCCACAGGGACTGGGAGGGTGGAGGGGGGGTGGCTGTTTATGTCAGAGAGGGGATACTGTGTACCAGGGAGGAAGGGGATGAGGGGAGACCAGGAGCCATATGGGTATTGCTCCAAAGCCCTAAAGGTAAAAAGCTCAGGATGGGGGTGGTGTACAGGCCACCCTCACAGAGTGAGGAGGTGGATAGGGAGCCGGAGGAGCAAATCAGGAAGGTCAGTGCAACAGGAGTACAGTTATAGTGGGAGACTTCAACCTACCTAGGGTTGACTGGCAGTTAACTACAGTACATGCCAGGGAACAGGTGCTGCTGGAGGCTATCCAAGATAGCTACCTAGTACAAGGGGTAATGGATCATACTAGGGAGGGGAACATACTGGACTTGGTACTAACAAATGGGGGCCAAGTCCAGGATGTGGTAGTACAGGACACTCTAGCAGGAAGTGACTACCACTCAGTGTGGTTCCTCCTCAACACAAGGAGGGAGTCGGGTAAGACCAGGACAAGAGTGTTGGATTTCAGGAAGGCAGATTTTGCCAGAATAGGTAGCATCCTAGAGGGGTATTTAGCTGAAATTAACCCAGGGATGGATGCTGAACAGAAGTGGGCAATCATTAGGAAGGGGCTAAATGAGGCCACGAACACGTGTGCCAAATCTGAGTAAGCAGTCCAGGTCAAATAAAGGTAGCTGGCTCAGTAAGGAGGTGGAGGGGAGGGTGAGGGAAAAAAGATTGGCCTTCATTACGTTCAAGAAATCTGGGCATGAGGATAGAGAAGTGTTCACAAAGTTATCTAGGGAGGCAATCAGGTCAGTCAGGGCAGCCAAGTTGGCTCAGGGAATCAGAGGGGGGAAAGGGTTTCTTTAAATACATAAGGGAGAAGAGGAGTTATAGGGATGACATTGTTAGAATCAAGAGAGCGGGAGGATGGGCGGAACAAAGGGAAGATCAGGAAGATTCACTCAGTGGGTATTTCTGCTTAGTGTTTACAAAAGAAACGGATGGCCCAATACTGCAGGGGAAAGGGGGCAAGGGTAGAGGGGGCAGATATGACAGACTGGGTCATCCAAGAGGATAGAATTCTGAAGAGTCTTAAAGCCTTGTGGGTGAACAAGACAACAAGACCAAACGGCGTACACCCAAGGGTCCTGAAGGAACTGGCAGAGGTGTTGGCAGACCCTCTGATGGACCTGTTCAACACCTCCTTGGAGATAGGGAATGTACCCAGGGACTGGAGAATGGCTCACATGGTGCCCCTTCATGAGAGTGGACCCAAGGACTAACTGGGTAACTACAGACCAGTGAGCTTGATTCCATAGAGGGGAAGTTGATGGAGACAATTCTGAAGGAGAGGTTGATAACCTTTCTTGATAACAATGGTCTGCAGGACAAGAGACAGCATGGGTTTGTCATGGGAAGATCTTGCCAAACTAACCTGATCGACTTCTTCAGCTGGGTCACTAGGACAGTTGACGAAGGCCACGCTGTGGATGTCCTGTATCTGGACTTCAGCAAGGCTTTTGACCCGGTGCTGCACAGGAGGCTAATGAGCAAGCTGAGGGATATGGGGGTGGGGAAAAAAAACTTGTGGGGTGGGTTGAGAGCTGGTTGCAGGGCAGACAACAGATGGTAGCTGTAAGGGGGGAGATATTCAATCCAAGGCCAGTAACGAGTGGGGTACCGCAGGATTCAGTGCCTTGGCCCTGTTTTGTTCAATGTCTTCATTGGAGACATTACAAAGGGGGTCAAGAGTAAGATCAGCCTGTTCGCTGATGACACTAAGATTTATGCAAAAGTAGACAATGAGAAATAGAGGCAGGCACTCAGAGAGTATCTAGCTTAACTTGAACACTGGTCTAGGGAGTGGCAGTTGGGGTTTAATGCTAAGAAGTGCAAGGTTATGCACCTTGGAGCCAGAAATCCCAGGAACAGCTACTGGCTGGGGGGAGTGCAGATAATGGCTTCAGAGGAGGAAAGAGACCTGGGGGTAATAGTCACAGGGGACATGAAAGTATCAGCACAGTGTAGGAGGGCAGCAGCAAGGGCAGATAGGATGCTGGGGTGCATTGCCAGAGGAATGACCTCTTGAAAGGGGGCAGTCATCCTGCCATTGTATAGATCACTGGTGAGGCCACAATTGGAGTACTGTGTACATTCCTGGTGCCCATACCTCCAAAAGGATGTGAGATTACTTGAGGGAGTGCAGTGTAAGGCTACAAAAATGATCATGGGACTAGGGGAGTTGCCATAGGAGGAAAGGTTGAAGGAGCTCAACGTACTCGCTGGAAGACTGAAGAGTAAGAGAGGACATGATAGAGACCTTTAAGTACTTGAAAGGCATAAACAAAGTCAGGGATGGAGGACTGTTCTGCTTAAAGGAGGGAAGGGTCACTAGGGGCACAGTCTGTAGTTGGAAGGGAGAAGGTTTAGGAGGGAGATGAGGAGGTACTACTTCACAGAGTGGTGGTGGGTTGGAATGCACTGCTAGAGGAGGTAATCACTCAAAGGACAGTGGACAGCTTTAAATGGGGTTGGGATAGAGTCAAGGGAAGGGTTAGTACAGACAAGAACACAAAGGGGGGAATGAATGAGAAAGAGGAGGAAGGATGGGGTTTGGGTGGGGGTGGGGCAGCTGTAGTGATATGAAATTAAGAGCTGCACAATATGGGCAGACTTGATAGACCTGTGGGCCTTTTTCTGCCAGCAATGTTCTATGTTCATATGTAGAATACTGAACCACTCTGTTTCTCCAAATGCCAGGAACAGTGGGGGCAGGTACAGTATAGTACCAGTCCCTATGCTGTAATAGATTCATTACTAGTGAATGGTGAAAGAGTGACCACAGAAAAGACCCAAACCCTATGTTTATACACAAGTCTCATAGCATTATGATTTTTCATGCCTCACCAAGGTAAAGACAACTGCATTATTTACAAAAAAAAAAATAATTTGTCTTTTTTGTAGTCTCAGAATTTCACCTTGTTATCCATTTGTAGTGGAATCATCACAATGAATCTTTTACCAAAACACACAGCTTTCATTTATATACTTTGTGACAGGGTAAAATAGGACCCCGTCCCATTTGTTTTGGAGAAAGTGTTTAAATGCAAGGATCTTTCCTTTTTCTGTCTCTTCTCTGACTGGTTGAGTAACCCAGTTTTCCTGTGGGACTTCAGATTTGATCACCCCAAACGGTCTCACAATCCTTTGCCTCTCACTGTCGCTCAGTTTTCTCTTTCTGTCTGTTTTCCTCCCCTGCATATCTATATCAGCTAATATAAAAATATGTGTAAATCAATGGATGGAAATGTAACTGATAATGGGATTCCTATTGTTTAGAAATTATATTAGTAGCTTTACTGTTGAAATGTATATAATTGTATTTTGTCATAACTGAAAAAGGTATTGAGAATTAAAAGTTATCAGAGTTCAATATTTAGGCTTTTTTTCAAAAGCTGCTGAAGGGGCCCCTCAGCAAGCACACTGTTCTTCCTGCCTGAACCCTACAAGGACAGGATGTTTGTTTGGAATGGGAGTTGAAATTACTTGTAAAAGAGAGCTGAGCTGCAATTTAAAGAGATGAGAAGAAAAAGGGACACACAGAGACTGAAGAAAACTTTTATTTTTATTTCGCCTCTGTATATAGTTATTCTGAACAAGTTTATATTTTTATGTTACTGCAACTGCAAATAAATAATTGTGTTGAATGCTACAACTGCTCCTGGTTTTCCCTGTGCTTTCTGACCTGTGCCTCGATGACACACTTACTGTAGGGGCTTTCTTCTTTCTCATGTGTTTATAAAGGCTGAAGTTGGTTTATATATAGAAACATTGGCAAAACAGAGTGATAAAAACTACCAGTTCATACAGTCTGTATGGTCTCTAACTCAGTCCAGGAGACATTCTGTTGCATAACAGACCATCTCTGATTAAATACTTTCATCTGCCCCGTGCCTTGCACACCTTGTTTTCCTTTCCCACCCCCTTCCCAGTCCCATACTTCTGTTCTAACTGAGCTTGAACATGCTCACTGCCTGCATAATCATTAACCAGTCCTGTGGCGAATGGCTCCATTTGTCCACCACACTCTCTGTAAAGAAGTACCTCCTTGGTCCCTTCTGAATTTGCTCTCCTCTAGCTTAAGGTTATACCATAGTGGTGTTTCCTTCCTCAAATCTGAATAAACTGCTGGTAGTCCACTCTGCTGATGCCTTCAGAGGCAGATGTAGAGATTTTTGAAAAGTGTGCACGTGACCTGAAAACCCTAATCTCTCTAAGGGTCCGAGGCATGCCTTCCAGGAAATATTGAACATGAAATGTGTGAAATAGTACATTTTTGTGCATTTTAGGTCTAGGCTCAGGAGCAAAGTGTGGATCACCTCTCAGTCTTCCAGTTGCCTTTCCAACACAGAGCAGCAGCAAACAATAATGACTACATCACAGGGAGGAGGGAACAAGAGGGAAGCTGTGGGAGACAACTGGTTGTTCTGTAGGGAACACAGAAACATAGACAAAGATGGCAGAAAAAGACCAATAGTCCATCCAGTCTGCCCAAGGTTCCCTATCTAACCCAAGGACCTAATGTCCAGCCAGAGTCTTAGCCCTCCTCATCCACCCTTCTATTCCCCTTCCAGGATCTGCTGCACCCAAGTAACTACTATACCCTTAACTCTGCCCCAACCATGCTTGAAACCATTATCAGTTTTAACACCCACCACCCTGGCAGGTACAGTAGACGGTTCCAAGGTTACAGCATCCTTTCTGTAAAATAATACTTCCTCCTGTACCTACAGGCATCTCTGAAACTCTTACAACTGCAAGGCAACCTGTTGCTACCCTGTGATGGGAAGGAACTAAGAAATGAGCTCAGTTTAAAAGGCCCTCTTTCTTTCCTTAAAGGAAAACACTGAAAAAGACTCAGCTGTCCTTAGATACAACAGAAACTCTCAATTAGTGTTGTCGGGCAGTAACAACTTTTTTAATAACTTACAACAGCTACCTACAACTCACACTTTCTGTTGCTGGCAGCAACCATTTCATGAGCAGCAGTGAGCTTCCTGAGCTCACTTTATGCTCATATGTCTGGTTGGCAGGACATATTAACATAAAGTGAGCTCAGGAAGCTCACTGCTGCTTATGAAATGGTGGCGGACAGTGTGCCAGCAATAGAAAGTAAAAGTTGAAGGCCGCTGTTTAAATCACTAAAAAAAGCAATTAGAAATAATTAAAACAAATGTTACTGTCTGAAAGCACTAATCAAACATTTTTGTAGCACCTGGGTAAAGCTATGCCTTTTCCAGTGTTTCCTTTTAAAGTTTTCAAAATAGGCAGTTCCAGGCCCAGCTACAACCATTGCAATACAATCCATGAAACACCTACCAGAAATGCACAAACAAACCATGTATACTGGTATACAATACATAGAGACCCATGTTTTTCATAAATAAGAAATAACAAGAAACTCAAGCTATAAAAAGAAATAAACAAAACAAGCACATGAACAAAGATGTGAAAGACAGAGTACAGTACTAACCCAAGCCCATTGGTCGACAGGGTCCACCAATAGGCTTTCAGTAGTACAGTAGCTGTCATTCACAAACAGCTCTGGGTTAGCAACAGTGGATAGCAACAGATTGAAGCTTTGTCGGCTGGCAGCTGTGGCAGTATGTGGGTGGGTTGTGCTTCACCATCTGGGAATAGAGAGGAGAGGCACTGAGTCGTACCAGAGCAAGAGATAATGCCACTAACATCTGATGTGTGGTGTGAGACACAAATCCACTGGAAACAATCTATAAGCCATAGCAGACAGTATGCATATCAGAGGTAATAGCGCTAGAAAAATTTCATGCATGCCACAATATATATGAATTTTCAGTCACAGCAGGCTGGTAACATTAAGCCAGGGAAAGAGGACCATGCCTAATCTTGAGTCAAGGCCACCTTCTCCCTGCAGCCAAATTCCAGTATCAGTTTAAGGGGGGACGCTTGCCAGGAAAGGGGAGAATTCAAGATGGTTCGTCTGGCCATGCCAACAATTCTGACTTCCCTAAGATGGCCACCAATACTGTGCACATGCATGGCAGCCATAACATCAAGGAGGCATCCCTAAGATAGTGGAAAGTGGTGCACATGTGTGCAGGCTTCCAGCAGACAGGGGGGCCATGAGCAAGATGGTAGGGGACAAGACTGTGCATACACGGCCAGTCCCTAGTGTGCTCCCCCCCCATAGAACAAAGGCTGAATCAAGAGAACAAAGGCTGACTCACGATGGCACCCAGACCAAGGAAAAACCCCTGGCAGGAAGGTCTAATGACCAAGTAACAGAAACTCTATGCACGTGTAGATAAACTGTCCAAAACAAACTGTAAGTGACCCAGCAGGAAAGTAGTGAAAAATCAAGTTATTCGTACTGGACACTAAGCAGAGAGGGGCTACTGAGCACAACTAATTTGCACAGTTTGTAAGAATGGGCTCCGCATGGCCTCTAAGGAGAGAGAGAAGCCAGCAAGTGTATCCAAGAGTAGCAGGCTTCCTGAAAGGCTCCGTTTGGCCAGTAAAGCAAAGCAATCTTTATTTCTATAGTGCCTTTCTTAGAACCAAGGCGCTTCACAAACAGCAATAAAAACACATCAATAAATAAAATATATAACTATAAATTAATTAAAATCATCTGGGAGAGCTTTTTGAAAGAGGTAAGTTTCAAATGCTGATTCAAACCTTTAGACAGTCAGGTATTCTCTCTACCAATGAGGTAGAGAGTTCCAGAGGGTAGAGGCCATAAACGAAAAGGTACTTGCACCAGATGTCTTCAAACATACCCTGGGAATCTCTAGCAATCCCTCATTGGTGGATCGGAGAGGATGGAGCGGGCAGTAGGGAGTCAGGAGTTCTTGCAGGTAGTGAGGTCCCAGTTCGTGTAGGGCTTTGAAGGTCAGAAGACTGACCTTAAAGGTGATCCGCCACTTGAGGGGCCAGTGAGTGCTGATGCATGGAAAGGGAGAATAAGCCTGCTACAATCAGTGCTCCACTATCCCGCATGGAAGGAGTATAGGTAGCAGGGCCATAAGAGCTGTAGCACCTGCATATTTGGGTCCGCACCATCTCAGTCCCTGCTTAGGAGGGGGGAGGTGAGCAGCATGATCAGAGGAGCTCAGAGCATGAGTTTTAAAGGCCAAGTGAGCAGCAGTCAGTAGAATCTCCTCCATTCAGCCGATCTACTTTAGTTTTCCCCCATTGTGCTGCTGAAAGCATCTCTCTCTTTCCGATTAAAGGAGGGGGGGGAACGAAAATGCTGCTATCAGATAGCCACCTTCCATTTGCAACTATGCAGTTCACCCTACAGTACTAGAGATAGTCTCTCTAACTTTAGCTACATTAGGAACAACATAACATGATATGCAGAAACCTTAAAAATTACATGAATTCTAACCAAGTGCAGATGCAGAAACTTTAAAAATTACATGAATTCTAACCAAGTGCAACGTAGACAAAAACAGTACTTTGGCAATTAAATAAGCTCTACTAGCCTAGAGGTTGTAGCTAGTAATGACTTAAAATAAAACAATAATGTGGTTCAGAGAAAACTAAGGCTTACCTTAACCTTAACAAAGGGAGCCTGGATCACAGAGGGATTCCTGGTGTGCTACAGCCTTCTCAGATGTACAGAAAGAATTGGAGAGTAGGGGCTCCTGGGACCTACTTTAAGTATACCTATGAAATTTGACCCTGGGTTACATGTGCATCAAGTAGCCTATCTGCAGGGGGGGGGGGGTTACATGCGGCAGAAGAACTAGCCCACAGTAACAGTTGTGCAGTACAGAGACAGCACTGAGCATGTGAGGGTGGCTGGGTGTGAGAGCTACCTGCAGAGAAATGAGTGGATAGCAACAAATTGAAGCTTCTGCCCTGTAATAGCCATCAGTTATGCTCTCAAGGAAGCCACCAAAAAGCACCCTGTCACACAGGGACTGTAAAGCTTACACTGAGTAACCCCATCCCCCCCCGCCATAGTGTAAAGCCCAGTTTCAGTCATTTTTTCCCTTACCTTTGTTTCAAGGAAGAATAAACATCAGTAAGAGGAAAAGGAAAAAAAAATGCATAAATGCTAAATGTCTCAACACACCAGTAGCAGCACTACTATGGGCATTAATTCAAAACATGAAAACAAAAACAGTGTCTGCTTCCTGGTCCGACCAAGAGGTTAAGATGATGCTCCTCCAGCCATGCCATCCCCTCTGTCTCTCTTTCCTCTTCCAAAAGTACTATCTTCTGCTAGCTGATCATAATGATGTGCATGAACAAATGCTGTACACAAAACACCCTACAAGTACAACCCATCTGAATGCCACACAACAAACTGCATCACAGTTAAGCCCTTCAAAAAGCCTACAGATCTAGACTCTTAGCCAATAGTCAAGCTTGATTCTTGCAGTTGCATTTATCACACCCTCTCTCTCCAATCCTGTTTAGCCCCCCACCATGTCCAAAGCCAGAAACCACAGAGTAGTGTGTGGCAAGACAAGGACAACGTTAACAGGAATGACTGTAAACAAAGAAAGCAGCAGGAGAAAGGATGTTGGCTCTGTGGTATGTGCAATCCCCAGCACAGAACTTTTCATAAGTATTAGCACACATTGCTGTAAGGTCCAGTCTGTTGCAGTAGTTGTAAGCCGCAAGTTGCGATTCATCAAAGGGGCAGTGTTTGGCCTTGCACCCAGACTTGAATCTACCAGTGACCTTTCAGATACTTGAAGGTTTCTGTCATAGCCCCCTAAATCTCTCCAAAAAAAGGTTCCTTTATGGCTGTGGTGAGTTCTAAGTACTTTGTGTTAAAAATAAAAACCTTTCCTTATAGTCTGCCAGCTAATATTGTCAAATTAAATGATTAAAAAAAATAGAAATTACCATTGTTTTGGTTCACCTCAGTATCCCCTGCTGATGTGCTCAAAGCTTTCCCATCCTTTAATTCATCTAAAGGCAAAAGCCCTGATGACCTCAATGCAAAATTACTGTATCTGTCAGTTCCAGTCATTTCCTACCCCCTAGCTGCTCTACTTAACCTTTCCTTTAAGTTAGCTGCTGTTCCTTTGGCTTGGAAGCATGCCACCATGATCCCACTCCATAAGGGTGGTGACCCCTCTTCAGCAGGCAACTTCCATCCTTTCTTACTCCTTCCCCTTTTTGCCAAACTGCAAGAGCACGTAGTCCTCACTCAGCTCGCTCTTCACCTCGTTGCAGCTTCATTCTTCACCCCTTACCAGTCTGGCATCTGTAGGGTTGCCACCTGTCAGGTTTTTTACCTGGTGATCAGGTTTTCAGGGTCCCTATCAGGTAATCCGGTTTTGCTCTGTGCTGGTCAGGTTTTTGAACCATTTTAAATGCTCACATACTTTTGAAACAAATTTTGTCATACAATTCATTGTTTCAGCTACATGTCCAGGTTACAGACAAGTTCTGTTGTCAATGTAGCCTTTTGTTTGTGAATGTAGTCACCCTGGGAGGTGTAAAGTATGGCTATTAACACCATTAGCACTTACTTACCTAATCTTTCCATTGCATCTTAAAGTGTCATAACAGCGCAGCTGCCCCCACCTTTTGTAATAGTAACAGAGCCAGTTGTCCTCCGCTTTCATTTACTGGTAAACATTTTCATCTCAAGCAGAATTTAGGCATTTTTAAATGTTTTAAATTCTTTTTTTTTCCTCAAGAAAAAAGTATGGTCACTTCTTTGGCTTTGAAATAGTACTGTGGACAAGAACAGGAAATGGAGCCAGAAAAAGATATAAAGTATGTATACTGTTGTATGCTATTTACAGTATTTCCCTTGTCTCCCCCCAGATCATATCTGTAAATGAGATTTCTTTTATCTCTGTATGTTTATCTGGTTAACCAATGTCAATAAATAAATAATTAGGAAGAACCTAGGAAAGTAACTTTAACAGGCACAGTACAATTTTTATTTAACTGCTGCATTAAGTGTTGTTTTTTAATGATATAACAAATGGAATTCTACGAGGAACAATGCATGATGAGTCATGAAAAAGGGTGGGACTGGGGCGGAGCTTAGGATCAGGTTTTTGCCTCATCCAAAGGTGGCAACCCTAGGCATCTGCAAGCACCACTCCACCTCCACCTCCCTCCTCCTGCTACTGACTCCATCCTTTCTGTCATGGAGCAGGACCACATCACTTCTGCTATCTTTGTTGGCATAGCCAAAATGTTCACACCCTACTAGTGGACAAACATTCCCTCACTGGGCTGTCCACTACTGCCATCAACTGGTTCAGATCCTACCTCATAGGCAGATCGCAATCAGTTAGAATCAGGGACTCCCTCTCACCATCCCTACCCATCCACACTGGGGTCCCACAAGGCTCAGTCCTTGGACCGATTCTATTTTCCATCTTCCTTAATGATATCCCCTTGGTCTCCTCATCTGCATCCATCCATTCACAAGTATGCGGATAACACCGTCCTGTATACTTCCGGTCCAGCCACCCCCATGGTGGTGGCCACTCTGCAGCAGGACTTTGATAAAGTCCAGTAGTGACTACGTGCTAACCAGCTATTCTTAAATGCCAAGACGACTGTCTCTATGACCTCTGGCATAAGGCAGAGATTCTTAAGGCTACTGTCCTCCCCCTCCTTCCATATGCTTGATGGGTACATGTTGGAAGGCACCACCTCCTTCAGGTACCTACGGGTCTGACTTGATAAGCACCTTGATTTCTCTGTCCATGTGAATGCTATTCACAAGAAACTGCTCCCCAAAATGGGGGCCTTATACCGGAATCATGAATGCATCCCCTTGCCAGTCTGCAGAGAAATTCTTCTGAAAATGATCCTTCCAACATTTGACTATAGCAACGTAGTCTACAGAGCCGACCCCCCAAATGACCCTAGCCCAACTGGAAACACTTTTCCATCCTTCTGCCACTTTGTGATAAACTGCGCACCCAGCACTCACCACTGCACCCTTTACCAATCCCTAGCCCTACCTTCTCTCAAAGATCGCCACTTGATGCTCTGCTCCAACTTCATTAGCAAGTTCTGGTTCAGAGTGCTCCCCTCCTACTTTCTGTCCTCTCTCTATCTCCCTCCCTCCTCCACCCACTCCTTAGAGAGTAGCGATGTCCATTCCCTTGCTGTTCCTACCGGTCCTCTTCTGTAGGACAGGCATCCTTCTCCCACTGCCTTCCTAATCTATGGAACTCCCTCCCTATTAACATTCAAATGCCCCATCATTTCATTCACTATCTTCTCTGCTGCGCTCCTTTGCCTCACCCTCTTGCAACTGCCCCTGATTCTCCTGCCTCCTACATGATGCTCCTCTACCCAACTCACCTCTCCCATTCTTTGCCTCTCTTCCAGCCTAGATGAGCATCAAAGTTCATGACTGCACTTACATTCAGCACTTAGTTTTGTAACTGTTCCATCAATATAATGTAGCTGGTTATTGCTTTTGTACCCTTCCTGACTTGCAGGGTCACTTGTTACCATGTCTGTGCATTTTGTACTCTGTGTTGTTTTTATGTTGCTTTTATGTACTTCACTCTAACTTTTTATACCTTCCATCCTATGTCAATATCTCTTCTCCTGCCACCCCCCCCCAGGACACATCTGGAAATGAGCAGCTTTGCTCAGTATGTCTTCCTGGTGAAACATTTCAATATATAAATAAACAAGCAAATTAGTTATGCAAATGTCTACACTATGCCAAACTTAGCATTTTCTCTTGTTAAATGCTTTACAAATTATCTTCTTTTGCAGGTATTTGACAATTTCAAATTTTCTTATTTCTGACAAACACAGCTTTGTTTAATATTTCAGCTGATACTACTGTATCATCATTAATCATGACTTGATCTGCTGAAGAAGAATAGGCAGGGAACTCTTGGGAAGACTGGGTGGGCAGACTGGCAGAACTTGGTAAAGTTCTGACTCTTTTTAAATAAGAACTGTAACATGGGGGTGTCTGATTAGTCCTGATTAGTTCTGATTATTTATAAATATTTGAATGAATGTGTTAAAATGCATAAAAGGGGCCAAACCGTGTAATATTTTAACACATAGGGCCAAACTAAGTACCTTTATTTAGGGCTGTGCAAGAGACTGATTTTTTGATATTTGTATGTGTCCAGTTAATGCATTATTAATTAAAATTTCAGGCTACTTCAGACTTGTGTATTTTACTATTTTGTACTATTTTCTGAGTTATTATCAACAATAAAGTTCAACAAAATTCATGTAATAACTGGGGATCATTTTTTTCCAAAAGGGAAACACAGTAATAATTTGCTGTTATAACCTACGGGTTTTAACGGCAAATATGCACCAGGTTTCCTTTACAGTGTGCATGCCCCAGCAGCAGCTCTTCCTTCACTCGTCACCTGCCACCGCCAGTCCTTAGCACTGGATCTGCCACTCGGCGGTAAGTTTATTTAAAAATTAAAAAGTAAATGGGCACTTCTGGCAATAACATTAACCATTAAAAAATAAATACAAAAAACTAAGGGAAAGATTTCCCTTCAGCAGCTGCTTCCCTTTTTGACCGCATGAATGCACCAAAACCCGACTGAACTGCACAGGGATGTTTGTTTTATTTTATTTAGCTGTTGTGGTGAAAAAACTATCCCCAGCAATTATATAAAATAAAACATGGGGTGCTGTGTTTAACTCTAGATTTTACACACACTCTTGGTGTTGGATGCTTAAATAAACCACTCAAGCTTCACTCTCAGGGTTTATGTAGCCTCCAACACTGACAGTATGTGTAAAATCCTGTTAAACACACCACCCCGTGCATTATTCTACATGTTAAATAAAGAACTTACTCCATTACAGGCATTATTTAACAGGGTATCAATTTAGTTAAAAAAAGAAAGACAAAATACAGTTAGTAGCAGACAGGTAGTTTTATTCTTCTCTTGCATCTTGCCCAGTGTCACACACTGTATTATTTTTGTGCTTGATGAACTCGACACACACTTGAAGAACTAGTCTACTCTGCATCCCAGGGCCCTCCCACATCATTGCAGGTATTACTCAAATAGAACCATTTTGGAAAAATAAGAATAAAACATGAACAGTGGTAACTTTGCCTCCAAGGTTAATTGCCTCACCTAAAGTTTCTTAAGGACCATGCCCTAAACAACATACAGTACTTTACCGCTGTGCACTGTTATATGTATGTTGAGTCACACTAGCCTCAGCCAAGGTGTAGATGGCCTATGTGTCAGGCTGGTGAACTGGTGTACTCACCATCTGAGATGACAAATGATGCTGAATGAAAACCCTGGGCCCTGTCCTGCTAAGTAAGTGCTGTTTTCAGTTGATCTTTCAGGGACTATGCAGCAGCTACTGATGACTGCATGATGAAAACTTATGTGGGCTATACTAATGGTGTCATGATTTTTTTGCTATTTTAGATCTGATGCTATACATTCTGGTGGCAGCAGTTTGTTTAATTACCTTGTGCAGCTTGCCCAATGCCAAACATTGTATTACTGTTGTGTTAGTTGAAAAACAAGTTTGACACACACTTAATGAAAGGACTGACTGCATCACAGAGCCCTCCCATGTCAATGCAGAATGCCTATGTTGCAACTAGAACAATTTTGGGAAAGTAAGAATAAAGCATGGGTGGTAGTGACTTGGCCTCACCTAAAGTTACTTAAGGACCATGCCCTAAACAGCACACTTTACCACTGTGCACTGTCATATTTACATTGAGTCACACTAGCCTCAGCCAGGGTGCAACATTGCTTATGTGTCAGGCTGGTGGACTGGTGTACTTAGCATCAGAGATGACAAACGATGCTGAATGCAAACCCTGGGCCCTGTCCTGCAGAGTTTGCCTTTCAGTAACTGACTATAGTATGCTGCAGCCGATGAAGTTAACTGATAGTGCAGTCCCATATATTTTGTCATTATGTTTCATATTTTGCTCTAGAACTTATAAAGTCAGACCTGCGGGGAGCAGGGAGGCTGTTACCTGGTGCATCTTTCCCAGTGTACAAAATAAATATGTCAAATAATTTTAAGATCAGATGTAATATGCACTTTCTTCCTAAATTACCAGAATATTATACTCAGGGCTATAACCAACACATCACTATAAGCGGGATCAAATGGTATGCAGTGCTGCATCCAAGGTTATCTGTATGGTACTACTAGCTCTCCCCTCAATAAAAGTAGTGAAGAAAAAAAAAAATAGTGGGTTAAAGATAAAGTGAAATCACATGACATGAGCTATGTAACATAACATTGTAAAGGCTGACACAATAAGGTCACTATTTCACTCATGGTCATAATCCAGCAGTGGGAGATTTACTTTCAAGAAGTTCTTCTACCTAATTTGGCTTGAGAGTGGACCTGTGTGATGCTACATCACCTGTGGTACTAAATATTCTTTCAGATGGCACACTTGTAGGAGGACAGCCCAAATACCTTATAGTTACTTGAGTGAGAGAAGGCCACAACATCTTTTTTTTTGACATCTAGTAATTTAAAGGTTCCAGTTTAAAGTGTTGCTTTTGTTCCCCCTGATAACTAACCACCATATTCTCAGCAGTAATAGTATGCCTAAAGATGTAATCTTCATCTGAGTCTGTGTCTTCTAAAGACTGACTTGAGCGCACATATCACACTCAGATTGTGGTGTCGTTGAAGCTGTAGTGGTATCACCATCGGCACCTGCCTGTGCATTGCCAAATGCAGTGCCATCACTTTCATCATTTTCCTATGACTCAGACTCAGTACCAAAGTGATCAGGCTGAAGTTGACCTTCCATTTTACAGAAATCAGGCATAGAGTTCAGTAGAGGGAGGTAATAATCCCTCTGTACAAGACATTGGTTAGGCCCCATCTGGAGTACTGCGTGCAGTATTGGGAGGCCACACCTTCACAAGGACATTAACCAAATTGAGGCAGTCCAGAGAACGGCAACCAAAATGGTGCAGGGACTGCATCAGAAGACATATGAGGACAGATTAACGGAGCTCAATATGTATACCCTTGAGCAAAGGAGGGAGAGAGGTGATATGATCGAGACATTTAAACACCTTAAGGGCATAAACAAGGTGAAAAGAGTCTAACATGTTTAAATATAAGAAAAATAGCAGGACAAGAGGACACAGCATGAGATTAGAGGGAGGCCGATTAAGGGGAATGTGAGGAAATTCTTTTTCACAGAAAGGGTGGTAGATGCATGGAATAGCTTACACAAGAAGTGGTGGCTATGAATACAGTGCAGGCTTCAAACAGGCATGGGATAGGCATAAAGGGAGCAATACAAATGACTATGAATAGATAGGTCACTGACAGAGCAAAGGCCGATGGCACATTTATAAGGTAGAAAAAGAAATGGGCAGACTGGATGGGCCTTGCGGTCCTTATCTGCCGTCAACTTCTATGTTTCTATGTTTCTATGTTTAGAGTCTTTAACCTACTGAACCTCCCTTACTAAGTCATGATCTTGTGACCTCCTTTGGTAGAACACACTTTCAAACAAGGACTGAGAATTGTTGCAAGAAGATACTTTTTGTCTTCAAAGACTGTGAAAATGCCTGTGAAGTTCTTTGATGAAAACATTTGCAAGAGAAGTGACCTCTTAAGGGATATCCTTTTTTTTTTGGTGGAATGCTTCCATGCTGCATAACAAGATGCAAACCATGGGCATAACCTGACTTATGGTATACAGTTCAGCACTCAGGTCTTTCGTGCTTGTTCAAATGATCCAAATGATCTTAATGCATCCAAAAGAGTTCTATTATACCCCATTGCATTCAAATTACACTGCCACTAATATTGTGCTCAGTCGCCATTACATGAATTGCCATTTTCTGTTCTAGTAGTTGTTCCAACATATAAAATGTTGAATTCCACTTGGTCATGACAACTTGGATCACGTGATGCGGTAGAGTATTAGTTTCCTTTTGAAAGTCATCCACATATTCATTTGATTTAATGGAATGATGAAAATGACCACAGATTTTTCATACAATGCTGAGTACCTTAGAGAATGTTTTATTACCGTCTAAGGTTTTGAGCTCTGCAAGATTTATAGTGTGCGTACAACAGGGAATACATTCATAATCTCCATCACTGATGGCTTTTAACATGTTTCTAGCATTATCAGACACACACATGCCAGGATTTAATTTTGTTTGCATGCATCCAACTATTCGTCATGATGTTTATACTGAGCTCCATATTAGCAGCAGTATGTTCACCCTCAGAAAGAGCAGCATGCAAAACAGACATTTTTATAAATGTGCTCGTGCCATCAATGCCCAAATCAGATCCAGTCCCAGTCTGTACTTGCTGTTCATTTCCAGTAAACTGCACCCAGTGAGCTGTTAAAGACATATATGTATTATAAGCACTAGTGCTTGTTCAGATGTCAGGTGTGAAGACTATTTTCAGCACATTTTTTTTCTCAAATTTTGTTTTTCAAAGTAGTATAGATTGGAAGGTAAAATGGTACGACTAAGTGTGATATGAGAAGGAAGAGTGTAATGGGGTTCAAGTAATTTCACAAGCCTTTTGAAACCAGTGTCTTCAATGGCAAAGAAAGGTTGGCAGTCAAGTGCTATCATCTCCCCTATACGTGTTGTTATTTTTGAAGACAGAGGGTGATTAGAAGACAAAACCTGTCTTGATTCTAAGGCTTGCATTATAGTTACTCACTTCTGCTTTATCCTTGGGCTATCTGAACTACAGAAATCACAATGACAATTTTTTATACCAGTAGTGGTAAGATGGCTTGTTTGCCACTCTTGACTAATGCAAGCTTTGCAGTGCACACAGGTAGCTGTTGTGACATTGTCTGATGCAAAGTAAAATATTGCCATGCATCAGATTTGACACTGGTGGAAAAACTTAACTTGTGTGAAGAAGATGAATGAGAATGACCTTTTTATACTGAAGTTGAAGATTTTTTGGTCACATTTGTCCGGGAAAAAAAGCAGAAGAAGATGGTAGTAGAGTAAAAATACTTGAGTCACTGTCATTTCTATCATCTAGAAAGGAGAGGTCCAGCAAGTCTGTGTCATTTGCGATTTCAATGTCACTAGTTGCAGTGAAGTAGATGAATTACAGTCTGAAGTAGCCACTGTTGCTGGGATGGTGGTGGAGGCAGTGGATTTGGCACGCTGATTGGTAGGAGCACAATGTGTGCTGCCTTCTTCTACTATGATGGAAGTAGTGGCAGTAGTGGTAGTGTGAGTAGTAGCAATCAGATCACTATCTTTCTCCATTTCATTGGCATTTGAGCTAACAGCAGTTGCTTTGCTGATAATTGTTGTACTGACAAGGGTGGTACTGCTGCTGCCATTGGTATCTTCTTTCTTGTTGTTTGTTGTAGAACTTACACTAGTACTGTACTTCTCAAAAAAAGGGAGGAAGCAAGCTTCTTTGCGCCCATTAATTGTCTGTTACTACCACTGCTAATACTGGGTGTAGAGCATGTTCGCTGGTGGGCAAATGAGGCATTACTCAGTATTATTCAGTTTATTAAGATGGCAGGAAGCACCAGGCCCATCGAGACTACCTTCCCCACCCCATATGGGACAGTTTTAGCTACCATTCCCTAGTAGATACTTATCAAGTTCTCTTTTGAATCTCTTAAAATCATTAATGTTGACTAACTGTTGTGAGAGCGCATTCCAAAGTGTGGTCACCCTAACAGTAAACTAATGTTTCCTTTTGTTTGTTTTGGCCATTGGTATTCATATTTGCCTATTATGACACCTCAGGTTAGCAGATTTAACCGCTATTGTAAAGTTACACTCCTTCATAAGTTCTTTATTATTTAGAATGCTATAGAGTAATAGAAACATAGAAACATAGAATTTGATGGCAGATAAGGACCGCTTGGCCCACCCAGTCTGCCCATTTCCCTACCTAATGGATAAGCTGCAGATCCTTGTTAACCAGCAGCCTACTTCTTCCTACCCCCACCCCCCTAGAATTGCCTTATGACTGTCCCATGCATGCTTGAATTCCACCACTGTTTGAGTCCACAACCTCCTCCGGAAGGCCATTCCATGCATCCACAGCCCCCTCTGAAAAAGTACTTCCTTAAATTACCTAGTATAGTATATCACCTCGGTCCCTTTTAAATTTTTAGATCGTATAGCCTGAGTGATTTTAACTGTCATGGTAAGGAAGCTTACTAACCCTTGATATTAGCTTGGTTGTCCTTCTTTGAGTACATTCAATGGTTTTGTTTATCTTTATTCAGATAGGGGGCCCAGAAGGATACAACATAATCTGTGTGTGGTCTAATAAAGGATTTGTATAGTGGAATAATACAAGTTTCATTCCTTTAAACAAATGACCTCTTAATAGCCCCAAGAATTTGATTTCCTACCTGTGCCACTTTTCTACAGTGATCATCAGGAGTAAATGAGTTGTTAATTGCAATACCCAGATCATTTTCAGATGTAACCAATTTTATAGTGTTTCCATTCAAAGCATAGTAGGTATTGGGGTTTTTAGCTCCTATGTGAATAACTGAGCACTTACTTATATTGAATGCCATTTTGCTTTTAATTGCCCAGTTTTCTATATGGACCAGATCATGTTTAAATACTTTTATTTTAGCCTCTGCATCCACTTCTGAACAAATTTTAGTGTTGTCTGGAGATTTGCTGAGCCAGTTGACAACACCATTTTGCAGATCACTAATATATACGCCAGACAGTCATTGCCCCAGGACAGAGCCCTGGGGAGCTCCACTACTGACTTCAATGACATTGGATAATGTGTCTTCAATCATAACACTTTGAGATCTATTTAATAACGAATATTTGATCCATTTGACTGTAAAACCATTTAAAACCTAATTCTATCATTTTTTTTCCAATTAATAATCTGTATGATACCAGGTCAAATGCTTTTTTGAAGTCTAAGTAAATAATATCCACGGGGATATTTTTTATCACTGCTGCTACTAATGTTATCATAAAATGCAACTAGGTTTGTAGTACATGAATGACCCACACTAAAGCCATGTTGTGTGATATCCCTAATCCCTGTATATTCAATTTTATATTCAATTCTAACTTTTAAGATGTGTTCCATTATTTTAAAGATAATAGAAGTTAGGCTAATGGGCAGATAATTGTCCATATATATTTTTTACTTCCTTTTTTTGTGAATTGGAATGACCGTTGCTTTGCACCAGTCTTCTGGAACAATCCCATTTGTATAGGATTTATTGAAAATGATGGTCAAAGGGTAAAGAAACTGGTCAATAGCTTCTTTTATGAAAAACAAGTTCAAATTATCGGGTCCTGGAGCAGAATTATTTTTTATAGTCTGAACAGCCTGTTTGATCTCCTCTGGCTTTATCTCAAAATACATACTCATTAGAAGCAAACTATTCATTAATGTCTCTTTTAGAAAACACTGATGTGAAGAATTCATTGAAGGAGCTTACTGCCTCAATTTTACTATTTAACTCCACTCCATTATTGGTTATGGAGGTTATCATAGTGTCATTATTTTAATTAGAATTTATATAGGTGTAAAAAGCTTTAGTATTACCTTTTGATACAGATAGCTTAAATTCTATGTTCCTTCTTTCCTTTTTTATTCATTCCTTAGTTTTTTTTTAATTCTTTTTTGTAGATAGGTCTATTTTCTTCTAACCTGGATGTTTTTAGTTTCTTAAATGCATATTATTTTCTTTTGATTTGTTTACTTATTTTGTGCATTAACCGAGGTGGTAATTTAGCTTTATTATTTTGGGCTTTTTTAGTGGAATGTATAAGCTTTCTAGTTCCTGGATAATATTTTTAAATAGTACCCAGCATTCGTTAGCATGAAGGTCTGAGAATAATACATCCCACTTATAGCCATTTAAGGCTTTTTTTGATGTTAGCATAGTCCCCTTTAGTATGAGGTGGAATACATTTTTTTTGTTATGCACTGCAATATATGGTGATTAGAAAATGGACCTAAATTCTTTGGTTCTAGTTTGCTTTACTTCAGATGGCACAGTTGATGTTGGTGGAGCACAAGGAGTATCAATGCCTTCCTCATCACTGCTGCTGACTGAAACTTCGTTTGTACTTTTGTTCATGGTAAGGTGATAATTATTTAAATGGAGACACTGGTAAAAACCACAGAGCTGCAATCCTAGTATTTTTTTTTTGGTCAATGGTCACACTGGGAAAGACTCAGAAGATAACTGTCACTGTGCAGTGTTCCACTAAGGTGCCTCTCAACGACCTTAGTTTTTTTTTAATGGGGAGACTGGGAAAGATCCGCAAGGTAACTGACCCTCTGCAACTACGGTGCCGCAAGGAGGCAATGTTTTTAAATAGTCTCACTGGGCAAGAAGCACAAGTTAACTGGCACTCTGCACAACTACGGTGCCTCAAGGAGACAATTTTTTTTAAATAGTCACACTGGGCAACACTCATAAGGTAACTGGTCCTCTGTAACTATGGTGCCTCATGAAGACAATTTTTTTTTTTAAACAGTCACACTAGGCAAGATGCACAAGGTAAGTCACCCTCTGCACCACTACAGTGCCTCCAATAACTGACTTTTTTCTCTTTTTTTTTTTCAGTTTAAGTTGCCCTCTGTCTCTGAGGATGAGAAAGAGAACCCCAGAGTCTGCACCACAAGTTTGCACTCTGAGACCGGTTTGCTCCTTTGCCACCCCACTCTGACCATCTGCAATACTGTTTGTTTTGTTGTTTGTGTTTTTTTTTTTTCAGTTTTAGTACTGGACTACTGCAGTAGCAGTACTCTTTCCATTAGGAAAGCAAATTTCAGAACCAGTCCACACTGTCTTGCAGGTTTAATCAGCTCCCACAATCTGATTATACGCACAGTCCCCACACTGAACTGCTCCAACAACCTGTCCCTGTCCTCAGTGAGCATGCAATGTGCTTTTCTGCCTACAGCTTCCTGGTCAAATGCTCAACTCACCACAATGGCAAATCAGTTGTCAAGTCTGCAAAATGTCACTCTCGGCTATAATCCACGTACTGCAGCCCACCGCCACTCACTAACTGCATGCTCAGTGGACATGCCCATCTGCCCCCCCACCAAGTGAAAGTGAAATGTAACAGAATCCTGGATCAACACACACACACACACACACACACACACACACACACACACTGTAAATAGGAAAAAAAGGTGGAAAAAGCCAGCCTGCTATTTTGCACAAATACAAGCTGAACATGTCATGTATTTGGGTTTCAGCTCAGCAATCTGAATACAGGCATATTCAATTGTATTTGTGCCAATCAGAATTCATGTTGCAGAGCCCTACTTTTATTCAATATTTGTATGAAAAAGAAAACAGAACTGCTAATGTGGGAGACATACAAGCCAGGCATGGGGACCCTCTGGGAGCAGGGAGGAGGAAAACAGACACATTATGTAGCATACACCATGCAGCAGCTCCTTCATGGCCTTCCTTAAGGGAACAGCTACTTGGGCCCTCGTGAGTACTGAAAGGGGGAGAGGGGGAATAGAGAAAGAGATAGCTCACTTTATATAAATGAAAGTACTGTACAGTGTACTGTGTTCAGATTCTTCTGTTTTTTGGAATTCATGAGACAAAATGGTGCTGAGAGAGAATAAAAGACATGTAAGTACCTACCAAGTCCCTGCAACTAAGATATTTTGTATGAAGGCAGGATATTGTTTTGCTGGCTATGTCAGAGGAGACCATGCCAAAAACTGACAGTGAAAGAATGATCAAATGAGCAGCAGGAAGAGTACACCGACCCCACCCATGCTATGTAGTTGCACTGCTTGTCCCAGTGTACTATGGTACACTACCTGATCCAAAGGATGGTACTGTTTTGTACCTCTTCAATTCAGCAACATCTTTTTTTTTTCATATATAGTTTGTAGTTTTCCCATTTTTTCTTCCCCCTGAGGCCACTGCGTACACATGTGTGTGCGCGTGTGGAGGTGAATGCACATGCCAGGATCTGGTGGCCCCTTCTACCCTTCCCCAGACTTATGTTGCTACTCCAACCACCTGCTCTGCCCACTAGACCTCCACCTGGTGGGAATGAGACTACGGAGGAGTGGGTATCCACCCCTTGGAGGGGAGATCAGTGGTTCAATCTCGCTCCAACCCTCCCCCCAAGCCACCACCCCAGAGACCAGAAGTCATTCCCGAACCCGAGTCACCAGCGTAGCATGAGGTAAGGCATCCAGCGCCTCAACCCTCAGCATCACCAGGCCAGCCTCAGCAACATCTTTTAAATAAGAAATGAAAGATACCTTAATGACCATGACCCAGAAACTTTATCATTTTATTTATTTATTCATTTATTTAAAATTGGTGACCAGGAAAGGCAGGCTGAGCTGAGGCTCATTTCCAGGGGCGACCCGGGTGAGAGTAACACAAGGGTACATTGAAGTAATAATGTAAGATGCATGACACAGAATTGACAGAGATATGCAGGAGTTGCATGTGGTTACAGTACTGTTATGCATTACAGAATTTCAGTAGAGTAACACAATGGTACACTGAACTAACAATGTAAGATACATGATGTACAACTGACAAAGATATGCAGAAGTTACACATGATAGCAGTACTGTTATGAATTACAGAAAAAGTTCAGTTGAGTACAGGAGTTTAAAAAAGGCAGAGACAGATGCATAGGGTACGGAGGTTGATATAAGGGTTAGGAGTATTTGAGGCACGGGGGGGGGGTCTGAGGAATTTTTTGAAGGAAGAGAGAATGAAGGCAAGATGAAGTTCAGAAGGGAGATTGTTCCAGAGGTGAGGGAGGTGGTATGAAAAGGTGGCCTGACCTGCTAAGGAATGAGGACGAGGGATGGAGAATGTGTGTAAACCTCTGTGATGAAGAGAGTAGTTTGTGGAATCAGCAGGAGTGAAACATGAGGAGAGATCGGGTGGAAGGGAGCCAAACTAGTATTTTGCAGTTATAGAGGCACAGTGGATAGTTCTTCCATGAGACAGTGGGGTGAGGAGAGGGCAGCATAAAGGAGACAGTGATGGATTGGAGGGGAGGCAGTAGCAAAAGCGGCAGAAGGAGTTGATCAGAGTGTCTAGGGAGGAGGTGTGGGAGGTGCCATAGGCAACATCGACATAGTCTAGCACAGGCAGGATTGTCCTTAGTTCTAGTTCACATCTAGTGGGGAGAGGAAGGCTGGCTTTGTGAAGGTAGAGGACTGTGAGTTTGGGCCAGAGTTTGGAGCAGATGGCATCAATGTGTGTACAGAAACCAAGGTGGCTGTCCAGCCAGACTCCCAGATATTTGAAGGCGGACACCCTTGCCAGGGGAGAGCCATCCAGAGTGGTGATCACAGGGAGGTTGGGGAGGGAGGCCAGCTTCTGCCTGGAACCAAAGAACATGGTGACTGTCGTATTGGTATTGAGTTTCAACTGATTTGAATGGAACCAGGCCTGAACTCTATCAAAGTCATTTTGGAGGTTGGGGAGGACACTGTTGTGGGATGGACCAGAGGAAAAAATGATGGTGTCGTCAGTGTACATGTGCATGTTAGTGGAATAACAAGCTGAGGGAAGATCATTTATAAAAAGAGAGAATAGGATGGGGCCAAGGATGGAGCCTTGGGGGACTCCAGACAGGATAGGGAGAGGGGTAGATAGTACATCACCTATTTGTGCTGACCGTTGTCTATTTTGGAGGTAAGAGCAGAACCAGTTGACCGTGGGTGTTGCAAGGCCGAAAGAGGAGAGTTTGTGAAGGAGTGTGTGGGATACAGAGTCAACGGCTTTTGCCAAATCAATAAACACAGCAGCGGTGATATGGCTTTGGTCCATTGCAGTAAGGATGGAGTTGATGAGCCACAGCAGAGAGATGACAGTGGAGTGCTTTTTCATGAAAGCCTGATTGTACAGGCAAAAGAGTTGTTAGAGGAAAGAAAGTCGGAGAACTTTGCTGGGATGAGGGATTCTTGGACTTTGGCAAGGGAGGGGAGGAGAGAGATAGGCCAATAATTACCTGGGGATGAGGGATCACCACCTTTGTGTAGAGGTAGGACTTTGGCTGATTTCCAGGCATTGGGAATGGTGGCAGTGGTGAGAGAGATTTAGTGTATATGTCAAGGGGGTGACTATAGCGGGTGCAGACAGGTGGAGCATTCTAGGGTGGAGACTGTCCGGACTAGACTTGGAGGGGTGGAGTGACATAAATGCATTATAAACTTTGAGGGGAGTGAAGGGAGGAAAGAGGAAGCTGGCAGAGGAGACTCTGGAGGGCTCAGAGGGGTAGGTGGTGTAGGGGCAGTAGTGGAGCTGGTTAGGGCACAGGAGATGAAGAATTTGTTAAATGCACCGGCAACCGCAGCTGGGTTGGAGACAGGGGAGCCATCAATTTTGAGGGCTGGACAAGCTTGCTGTGAAGGGGGGTCCAGGAGACAGTGGATCACCTTCCAGAAGGAAGCAGGGGAGTGATGGTTCAGCTCAAGCTGGGGTCTGAAGTAGGAGGCTTTAGACTGACGAATGGCACTTCAGTCAAGTGTAGTCAATAATAAAGGAATAATACACCACAGGGTGTGTGTTGTGCAGGGCTAATCTCATGCCTTGGGTGGTTGAGCATAAGCCCACAGGCTGAGTGCATTCAGCTCCCAAGAAATGGCATTATCTCAGCATGACACACACCCTGGAGTGTATTTTTCCTTATATACAATGGCTCGTTTATAAGAAAACAAAATTACAAGAAAAAAATAATTTTCAAATACATTTTTACTAAGTCTTCCAGTGAGTAGGTATATGTTTTGAAAAAATAGTGCAGTCTTTCTGTTTTATCCACGAACTGGTGCTGCCACTACATACTGCCTTCTTTTCTCACAGCTCTGTGTGTGGGGGTATGTATCTCAGGGTATCACTTTGTTTATGTTTACATGCCCCCACCGGCCGTTTTTATTTTAGAACTAATTCTGTAACTAGTGTGACCAGTTCTATTGTTACAGGTAAGCAGGGCAGACAATGAGCTGATTGGTGAGTGGAGTGAGTGCAGCTCTGTGTAGTCGGTAGATGCTGCCTACTGCTTCCCTTCTGACACTTCTGTGTATGTATCTCTGAGGGCATGAATGTTTCATATTTAGAAGCTGTCCTGTCCAGTCTGACCGTGACCACAGAGACAATTCAGCATATTGCATATTTTAAAACTAAGTTACTTAGCATCATGGCCATTTGTAACAGCCACTGAGCTGATTGAGTGGATCGAGTGTGGCACTGTTGTGTGCATGCGCTCTCATAATTGCGCTGGCAAGTGGGGAGAAAGCTGAGTACAGTTACAGCTTTCTTTAACTTTATTTTAAATTTTCTAGTTACAAATTGTGTTGGGGGGGTGACAGGACAGTGATGGGTGGCCAAAACAGTGAAGGTAGAATTCAGAAAAAAAAAAGAAATGTTTGCCAAGCAGGGACTGTGTGTAAAGTGCGGCAGTGGTGTGAAGCCAATCATAAAACATGGCTTTCGCTTTGCTTGAACATGGGATGGGTAGTAACTTTTTGTTTATGTGATTTGGTCATGCATGTGCTGGGACTAGATCTGTGATGTTGTGCTGGGATAACATTATGGGTCCAGCCCCAGCCTGACCAATCACAGTAAAGGATTCTTTCTTGCCGTTGCATAATATTTATTTACAGTGTGTTGTGTACCTGATGACATGCATCCTACTGTAGTTCCAACAAACAGATGCTGCCAAGTACTATAGGTACATATAATAAAATGTAATCTCAGTCCAGCTGGTCGCTGTAACCAAGATGTAGCACTATATCATATATTAATAATAATAATAATCTTTATTTCTTTTGCGCCTTTCAAAAATATCAAGGCGCATTACAATAAATTACACTAAAATAAAAACAGATAAAATGACTCAATATAAAATATTCACTGAAATCCAATAAACAGCATTAATAATTAGGATATGCTTGCATCCATAAAGTCTTCAGTGCTTGTTTAAAACCCCCCATGGTCGCACATTCCTGGAGCTGACATGGTAGAGAATTTCAAAGGGTTGGGGCAATGTACATAAAAGCACATGCCACGGAAGATTTTAAAGATACCCTTGGAATCTCTAGCAACCCCTCATTAGCCGAACAAAGCAGTCACTCAGGGTAGTAAGGGATCAGAAGCTCTTTCAAGTAGTCCAGGCCAAGACCATGTAGGGCTTTATAAGTCAGTATTCCGACTTTAAAGGTGATCTGCCACTGAATCGGCAGCCAATGTAGCTCACGCAGCACTGGTATGATATGACAGGTACAAGGGGTCCCTGCCAGTAACCGGGCTGCAGTGTTCTGCACTAGCTGCAGGCAGCTGATATCAACCTCTGGTAGCCCAAAGTAAAGGGAGTTGCAGTAATCAAGGCACGAGGTCATAAAGGCATGGATCAATGTAGGTAGGTCACTGGACGGAACAAGATGCTTGATTCTGGCGATGTTCCTCAGATAGTAAAAGGATGACTTGAAGACAGCCGACACCTGCAACCGCAGTGTCAGCCCATCGTCAAGCACCACCCCCAGGTCTCGCACCCGGTCGGAGATAAGGAGCTGGGAGCCAGCCAGGAAAAGCCCTGTGGACTGCCCAGTCCCCAACCCCTCTATCCAGTGACCAGGATCCACTACCATCACCTCAGTCTTCCCCGGGTTCAACTTCAACCAGCTAGAATTCATCCAATCCTGGATTTCAGAGAGGAAGTTATTAAAGGCTGAGAGAGCACTATCCCGGTCAGGTGCAAAAGACAGGTAGAGCTGGGTGTCATCAGCATAGCAGTAAAACCTTTGCCCATACCATCTTACAATGTCTTCGAGGGGCCGCAAGTGCACTGCAAACAACATGGGGGACAGCACTGAGCCCTGAGGCACCCCGCATGACAGACAGAGAGGGTCAGAGGACAAAATCCCTGACACCACCCTCTGAGTTCTGCCAGTGAGGAAAGATTTAAACCATCTGAGGACAGCACCAGTCAGACCACAGATGAACCTCAGGTACTCAAGCAGTACCCCATGGTCCACGGTGTCAAAAGCTGAGGAGAGATCAAGAAGCACCAAGATGGACTGGTGCTTCTGATCTTTTGCCATCAGGAGATCATTGAGCACCTGAACCAGAGCAGTCTCAGTGCTATGCCTCTTTCAAAAACTGGACTGGAGAGGTTCATAGATGCTATGGATGGTTAAATGGTTCTCCAGTTGTACAGCCACTACCTTCTCAATCACCTTCCCAACAAAGAGATAGGTCTGTAGTTCTCTAGAAAGTCTGGGTCCAGAGAAGCTTTCTTCAAGAGCGGTGTCACCACCACCTCCTTCAGGGAGCAAGGAAACTCACCTGACTCAATGGAGCACCAGACTATCTGAGCTAGGACTGGGCTGATATCACGACAACCCATAATCAGGGAAGTTGGGCCCAGATCCAAACTACAGCACACAGTGCGCATACCCCAGACAATCTGCATAACGTCCATGAACTCCGGCCAGTCGAAGGGGTACTTCAGGAGAAGTGAGGGAATGTGGCCTGGCACTGATCGCTAACATCCCCTATAGAGTGTGTTGGTCGGATGTCTGCCCTGATGTCAGCCACCTTATCCACAAAGAAATGAGCGAGCTCGTCACACTCCAGCTGTGAAAAGGCTCTTCGAACCTGCAGACAGGCTTGGTTGCACAGCCTGTCCACAGTTCAAAAGACTTGAGCCAGTCAGTCATGGGCAGCAGCAATCTCACCAGACAGGAATTCTGCCTTCTTACAAGAGATTGTTGATTGATAGTGCTGGTAATGTTCCATCAATCTAAGATGGTTGGCTTCCAGGGTGGATTTCCGCCAGCAACGCTCCAACCTTCATCCCAGTCACTGCAACTCCCTCAAAGTCCCATCAAACCAGGGAGACCGAGGGTGAAGGGAGAGAGGGTGAACACGGACTGAAGCGATAGAATCCAGGGCGGTGCTAATGACCTCATTGTAGGCCAAAACCATCATACTACAAGCAATGAATGAATACTAAAATTTTTCTCTGTAAAGTAATTACAGCCAAATATGGAGGGATGTAAATATACAATACAAAGAAGTGCATTCAACTAAGCCATGTACTGTAACTAAAATATTATTTAGTATTTAAATCATATTACAGGTGGCAAAATAAGTTTTTGTGCAATTGCTGACAATTAGTAGGAGTAGTAAGCAGTACCATACCATCCAAATTAATTCAGTAACAACAAAGTTTGGGACGTAATATACAGTTGCTGTTGCCAAAAACAGTGGAGACTCTGCATCCACTGATGTTATTTTTGATTTTCCTGTGCGCATTGTGTTCATTCAAGTAATCCTGGCCTGACCTGAATTGTTGCTGCAAATTATTTTTACTACAAGTTCAATGGGAGAAACTGTTTCGTGGAAAGGGCCTCTGAGTCAGTATGTTTTGTATTCATGCAGGTATCATATTTGAAATAAAGAAAGGAATGCTGACTTTCAGGAATGTCAAAAGCTAAACATTTACTGGTGACGAACACGATATTGTGTCAGTAATAACATTACCAGCTGAACGAAACAATCATTCTGAGTAAGCACTAGGAGGGCAATTCATGTACTTCATACCAATTTGTACTAAAACAGGCCACATATTTTGTTTGGATTTCCAATATTTCAAAAGATTCTGCATTCCCATCAACACTAGGCTGTGCGTGGTACATTTCAACAATGGTCTGTACTGAGGCTGCATTAGAAGAAGTGGATGAATCACTTACAATGACATACTTCGAGTGACTCCAGAGACCTGAAACTGAATTGTGCAGTCATGGAACACTGCTGTGTTTTGATGGTGGTGAAGGAGAAGACCCAAACACAGTCTGACAAGTTTACTTAAGGTTAACTTTTCTGATGACGTGATACTTTGGTTGAATGATTATTTATCAGGCAAGGCACAGAAAACTTTAATCAAAGATGTTTTATCTGTTGAGGGTAAATTGGATTGTGGGGTTCCCCAGGGGTCCATTTTGGGACCCCTGTTGTTCTCACTTTTTATTAATTCCTTACATAATCTTTGTAACTACTCTGAACTTATTTTATATGCAGATGATGCTGTTTTATTATGTATAGGAGAATCTTGTCAAAGGGTAGAACATTGTTTACAAAAAGATTTTAGTTTAATGCAGGAATGGTTTATCAGGCATAAATTAGTCCTTAATTCAAGTAAAACAAAATGTATGGTCTTTAAGAACCTTAGGACCAATGTTACTTTTGATCTGTCATTGTGTGACAATTATGGTAATGTTATTGAGAAAGTTACTGACATAAAATATTTGGGACTCATTATAGATTCATGTCTTTCATCTGAGTTACATATTGCAAAACTACCATATATACTCACGTATAAGCCAAGCTTTTTTTTTTACACCAAATCTGCCATTCATTTTTGGGGTTCTTGGCTTATACGCGGGTCACTAACTACGGCTCCCAAAAATAAGTTCCCCAGCTAGTCCATGTTAGCAATCGCACAGTAATTTCCCAATTCTGGAGGGCATGCAGCTTTTAATGTAGATACCCACCCCCTTTGACAATAACACCAGCTGAAGACTCCTGCGAGCCCTCTGTTTTCTGGTGCTGACAGGCAAATGCGGTCATAGTGAAAAGTGTTTCTTAGGACACAACTCCCCCAACTCCTGGTTACTTTCACTACTCTCCCTCCTCACTGTTACCATCCCTGATTCCTTCTACCTGTTTCTCCCCAACTCCTGGCAGTCATCCCTCCTTAGCTGCCCGAGTCCTTGTAGCCCTCCCAGTTTACTGTTACCTTCTGGGCTGCAATAATGTCCTGACTGCAGTGTAGGGGCTGAAACAATGTCCCCAGCTCCACTCCCATATCTGAAATTTAAATCCTGGTTGGAGGCAGAACGGGTGATTTCTCCCACTCAGAGAGAGGGTTAGAGAGAGGTATGGCAGCAGCTTCAGTACACTAGAGCGACCCTGCTTTTCATTGTAGTATTCCCTTTCCATGGAGTATGTGTGGCACACTGGCGATTGACTCCTGCAAGCCCTCTGCTCTCTGGTGCTAACAAATAAATGTACTGGTATTGTAATAAAAAGTTTAGAAGCTGTCACCTGTGGCAGTTTATTCTAGGAGGCAGCACACTGTTGTGTGCCATATTTTCTATGTATTTATTGATTACATTTTGCCATCGGCTTATACGTGGGTCAGTGCCTTTTGCTAAATACTATACTGCATTTAGAGGAGGTCGGCTTATATGCGGATCGGCTTATCTGCGAGTATATACGGTAATTGGTAAACTACATCAAAGACTGGGAATGTTATATCAATTAAATAGACATGTAGCTTATGATTCAAGGGTTATACTTGCACACAGTTATTTGTTTTCAATAATTGATTATGGATTGATTATATATTATTTTTCTACAGATAGATTGCTTGTAGAGCTTAAAACCACTTATCATAACATTATACATTTTGTCACCAGACAGAACAAAATCATTGTCATTTATATAGTTATTTTGGGTGTTTGTCATTTTTTGACAGATTCAGATTGCGTGCACTAATTTTTCTTCATAAATTACACTTAGGATATTTACCTGTTATAACTGCTGAGTTGTTTCCTAGACAGATTAATCTCATTTCAACTAGGTCTCAGGTAGGATACAAATTTCAGATTCTGTTTTTTCAAACATCAATGGCTCGGAATTCTTTACAATTTCATGCTGTAAAATTGTATAATGATTTGCCTCAAATGATTACTATGTCTGCTAACATATCATCTTTTAAAGGTGTTCTTCTAAAATTATCTGAAGCTGAAAGTCAATGTTTTTAATTGATTTTGTATTTGTGCTACACATTTTTGTGATTATGTATGTATTGTATTATGTGTTTTTTTACGTGTTTCTAACTGATCACCAGTGAAAATGGGCATTTTTTGCTCACTGGTTATTCAGTATAAAAACAAACAATAAACACAATCAAACAAACAGTCGCCAAAGAAGATGAAAAAGAGGGAAAAACTACTGGAACCGGCCAAATGAGGGACTGCCTGATGCTATGCAGTACTGTGAAAAACATTCTTATGACTCTGATTCTGTACTCAGTTCCATGATAGCATGCTCTTCAATTATTTTCTTGTC
Organism: Neoceratodus forsteri; assembly: GCA_016271365.2. Taxonomy (NCBI): domain Eukaryota; kingdom Metazoa; phylum Chordata; order Ceratodontiformes; family Ceratodontidae; genus Neoceratodus; species Neoceratodus forsteri. Next base: position 225,974,693 of record CM057449.1, on the reverse strand, counting down.
TGTTTATCTCAACAGAAGTGTCATCATCATTCAGCAGTTGCTTTGATTTGTACTGTGGGCCCAGGATTGTTGCTTTACTACAGTAATAAGACAAAGCATTTTGCACAGTTTTCTGCATGTTTATCAACTTTTTAAATCATCCATTCAATCAGAGTTTTTTATAATCTAGTGGGCAACCTGTTTGTATCAGCAGTGCCAGCATGTGGAATGGAATTTTCTGTAGTCTGTAATTATCCCTAATCAGATACAAGCATTTTAATTTGTTTTCTTAAGGGTATCGCCTGGGTCAGAGTTGTTGTGTTTGCACTCACCTCTCTGGTAATTTCCTCACATATCTGGAGAACTAAAATTGCAAACTCCATCATGGCCCACTCTGGTGGAGTGATATAAACGTCTGCATCATCAATTTTATTGTCCAAAGTGTACTGTATGACAGCTTTCTTTTGTTCCAGCAGCCTTTGGGATATAAGAAAGTTCGAACTCCACCTAGTAGAAATGTCTTGGATTGGTCTGTGTGAAGGTAATTTGTGCTCCTCCTGTATTTTTTTCAAATAAGTGATGGGCTTTGTCTGAGTGATTGAAATGAGTGTATATTTTTTTAACAGTGCTAACAAAGGCCTTAATGTCCCTGTCCTCATCAAAAATAAAACTCTGAACTATTACATTCAACAAATGTACAAAGCAGTGGTGTGGGCAAATCCCACTGCAAGTCTGTCCCTGGGATGTAAGCTATTCTTGTATTGGTTGTTTCAAGTTGTGGGTGAGACAGAAAATGAAGCATTCTTGGAACAGCAAACTGTGTTTCACTGCCCCCACAAGAATTATCAGCAAAGCATGCCCAATGTGCAGTGATAGACACGAACAGTTAAGGCTGACAACGTGTCCAACATTTATTGTGAGATGCATCGCCATACCAACAGCACTGGCCAAAACTTGACTGAGTTTTTGACATACAATGTTGTACAAATCTGGAATCCCTGTTGAGGAGGAATAGTTTCTTGAAGGTATATTATATCAAGATTCAAGGTACTCAAGCAGCTGCCTGCATCCTCCATGTTGAACCATGTTATATGACAGCACGTCAGTGGCTATCATCTCTGAAATGTTCTTTGTTATGGTAACACACCAGGGTGGGTTGAGGGATATTTGGCTTTATGTTTGTATGCTTATGAGATGCTAAGGGGAGGCTTTTGAGTACATGGCCGTCAGAGACTCTAGAACTCATTTGAATGGAAGAAGTGCTGGTGTTGTTTTGTATTATTGTGGGGCTGCCACTACTATCATCTATTAGAGTTATGCCTGAGTGCAGTGAGCTAAAATCACTCACTTTCTCTTCTATTCTCTTAAATGAATTTCTCATTAATGTCATGACATCTGTCTTGGTGCTGGTTCAGTGCTGGAGTTCCCAGTGCTCCTTTCTTTTACCCCCTGCTGATTACAAATTGTGAGTGCTGCTACCAACTCATAAGCACTAACAGAAAAGCATGACTAAACAAGAGAGTAGATTTTTTTAGTTTGGCAGGTAGGCACTGCAGCTCAATCTCCTTTTCAGGAGGTTTTCACAGGATTTTTCTTTGGTCTGTTCCTGTTGTGCATTATTCCCTTCCTCTAACCCAATGTACTCTTCCTTCTCCACCATACACATCTGATTCCACTTTTTCTCCATTTGCAATATCCATCCCTTTATCCTTCAGTACACCTTGTGCCCAATCACTGTATTTATCTTCATTGGGCTTGGCCTCAGAGGAATCAGATGTAGTCTGTAGTGGACTAACAGTCACATAGTATGCAATTGTTCCAGAATGCCTCTGTGTGTGGCACCTACCAACACTTTAGTTTTAACTAAAGAAGGTTTTTTGTTGGCAGGGACTGATCCAACAAATGCACCTTTTTGCTGCTCCTTTTTTTTGGGGGGGGGGGGTTCAAGAGTTTGCTTGAAAGTTGAAACTGTTGAGTTATCAGAATCACTTCTTGGAGTTCGTTTCATTGGCCCTGTACAACAGGATGAATGCTTAGTCTGGCCCTTGACCCTCCCTTTTGGTTGCTTGGAAGCTACAGTGCCTACCTGAGATTCAGAACTAGACTGAACAGTATTTTTTTATCATTTTTTATTTGTTTTATAATACAGTATATTTATTTAAATGTTTCTATAATATTGAAAAAGTTTTCCTCCTGAGTCCCTATAGTCCTATCCTGACTCCCACTGCCTACACGGCCCAACTGTACATAGCAGTCAGCACCCGCAGATGACCATCACTTTCTTCCAAGCTTAGTGCAAAAGAATGACTCCTGGGGCCCAGTTCCGTAATAGGTTATGCATAGCGCAAGGTGACTTGCACCAAACCCAATGGTGCAAGTCACACCTTGCAACATGCATTATGCAGTCTGCTATTCCAGAAGACAGCCTGCAACCTGGCACAGACTGCCTGCACCAAAGCTGGGCTAAGAAGACTACCTGCAACCTGGCACAGACTGCCTGCACCAAAGGTGGGCTATGCCACAGGCTATGACAGAAACCCCCTACGACATGGCACGAGGGGGTTTCCAGCAGCAGTTATGGTCCAATTCCAGGAGGGCGGCGGATGGAATGGCAGAGTGCTATTCTGAGTCAGCCACTGTAGACAGTGGCCCTAAGTACAGTTAAACCAGCTAATAGCTGGTCTAACCATATGCTGCATCCAAGGTGGGTGCACCCCTGTGCCTGGTGCCCCACCAGTCACCCCCCCACAGTCCCACTAAGGCCCCCACCTGTCCCCCAGTCACAGAGCAGCCCTCTGTTGGCTGCTGGTACCCCCATGACCCCATCCCCAGACAGTGACCCGCAGGGCAGGCCACAGCCCGGTGCACCACCATGCCATGCACACCATGAAGGTCAAGTGGCTCCCACCCAGCCACCAGCCCTGTGAGGCATTGCCATGGTGTTGTGGTATGGGGCACAGAGGGGGCATGCCATGCATCCTGCACCCAGTCGGTGGGTGGTAATGCGGCTTGTGGCACCATGTGTAGGTGCGTACTTCCTGTGGCACAATGATGGATGTGCTGCAGGCCACAGGATGTAGTCACCTACACATGGTGCCACTGGGACTCTTCCTGTTCTGGAATTTGGCACAGGGTCCACGGCATAGTGGCTTATGTCCCAACTCGCAAGTGCCAGCGAGTTGCAACATACTTATTAGAATTGGGCCCCTAGTGTTACTGTTAGGGTTGGTTGGACTGTTCCTATGATTTAGAACCCCCCAGATCCACTGCTTTCCCGCAGACTCTGAAAAATTGGGATGTGATTGCCCATATGGCAAGATGGCGGTGGTATGTGAGCTGCCTGAACCTCTAGTTTAAGAGCCTTATTTGTTTTCATGTTTAAATTTGTATTATTTTTTGAAGCTTTAGCTTGAGTTTTAAATATATTAGTCAGGGCTCATAAAGTGAGGAAGTTTAGAAGGCTTTGCGGCTGTTTCAAGGAGTTTGTGTCGGCATTGGCGTTTCTGAACTGAATGCTAAGTTGTTTTATGAATGCAGCATCATTTTTAATTTTCCACTTGTGTTAAATAAGTAGTATTGCCTGTGTTAAATAAGCAACATCTACATGGTGCTATTTCCCAACATTTGAGCAGTTTAATATTGTTAACATCATCAGCATTTTAATCTTACCAGCCTTTCAGAATGTCTCTTGAGATCCACCTCCAGAGTTAAGATCAGAGGTTGGTTTAGTGAACTGCCTGCAAATAAAACTTGGCAGCTGTTTGGCTGATCAGAGCTGAGTGAGGAAAGTGGTCCAGGTGCCTGTTGAAGTGGAGGAGAACATGGCCAAAGATCATCTGTGGCCAGGGAGACCAACGTGGTGAGAGAGCACTTGGCTGCTGGTGGACAGGGGATCCAAAAGTGACCAGAATTGAGATCGGAAGGGAAGAAGTTACATGGTTGAGGGCTGTGTTGGAGTGAGAGTCCGATGGACGCCGTTCCCCCCACCTGCCTCCTTCATCACCAAACTCTATCTGGAGGAATAACATCAGCCCAGTTTTTGGCTTGATCGGAAAGTGGGACCCTGATCAGCCTGGGTGGTAACCTGTTGTACAGCGGGGCTGACCAGAGTGCGAGCAGTTAGCCATCTGGGTCTTAGACCCAACTGGTGGGGTCAGCCTCCGATCCACTGAAGGGTGGGTGGGAGTGCTGTCCTGGCCAAGGAGCCTGGGGGTGTGCCCGGAGGGTGCCGCACTGATTGGTGGTAGGTTTGGACCTGGGAGCCCGGACAGCCTAAGAGTGAGAAGCCCCTGCTAAAGAAGAAGTAACTGGCTGGATTTCAGGGCCAGAAGCTAGAAAGAGTTTTTGGAAAGGCACCAAGAAACCTGTGGAAATATCTGCTCTGATTGCTGAGGACATCTGTATTGGGAAGACTGATGGTCTTTCAAAAGTGAGAATGCTGTTTTATTCCAATATTAACTCTGTTTAATCTTGGCTGGTGATTAAAGTGGAACGGATTTACTCAGATACTAGAACTGAAAGGAGTGTAACAGAGCCTTGTGAAAAGCTCTATTGGACATACTCCCCTCAGTGGTGGGAGCTCTATGGGGGTTCAGACTGCCGTATGGTTACATTAGAATGTTAGTATTGGAAATGCTAAAGTTGATGCTGCCAAGAGTTGGCTTTGGCTAGGATTTGTTTGGGTAATTTTTAAATTGGGGGGAGAGGGGTTTGTTGTAAGGTCATTTGAGGGATGAGGGGTGATTGATGCAAGGGTTGGGTTGTTATACTATATTGGTGTAAGAAGGGTGTTTGGTGAGTATGAGGTTCGATTGTGGTGTGTGAGTGAGTGTTGTGGCGATTGGGGTAATTAGTTGGGGTATAAAGATTACAGTCAGGCAGTACTCCCCCTTGACATTAAGGGGTTTATGTCCCTTTGACTGTCCTCTGCTTCCTCTGGAAGTTTATAATCGATGCCAGGCTTTGGGCATTGTGAGGAGGTGGAGGGGTGATGTGCTCTGAAGATCTCAAGGGGGATGGGAAAGGGGTGAACAGATAGAGACACAGTGGGGACCAGCAGGTGCCCTGGTGTGAAATGGACACAGAATTGATGTCGCCCTTGTCTTGTGCCCATACCTAAGGGCTCTGACTTGGACAGGCAGGTGGTAGGGTCATCCTCAGATTCTTGTTCCTCTCAGGAGGTGTTTTGCAATGCTATGTCTATTTAAAATAAGACTGCAGTGGTGGCAGATCTCGTTGCCTCTGCAGACCTGACTTGCATCACTGAGATCTGGCTGGATGAAAATGCAGGCCCTATTTTGGCTTCTGCAGTTCCAGCTGGGTTCTCGGTGATACATCACCCGAGAGTGGACTGTGAGGGTAGGAGAGTCACTGTCTGTTTTAGACAGGAACTGGATATCAGGGAGTTGCCAGTGGGGACAACCAACTCCTTTGAGTGCATGGTAGGTGCGGGTGCAGGTTTTAGGATCTTTCTCATCTATCATCCACTAGGTGATGGGAGGGTTTTCCTGAAGGAGGTAGCAGACTTCATTGCCGGCCTGGTATTGGAGGCCCCCAGAGGGTTGATTCTGGGGGAATTCAATATCTGGATTGACAAAGAACTATCACTTTTTGGACAATTCCTCCTCCAACTGATGGATTAACTGAGCCTGGCATGGGTTATTACCACCACCACAACACTTGGGGGGGCACTCTCTGGACTTGGTGTTCCTCCTGGGGATGGAAATCTCTGATATGGAGGTGGATCCTATCAGGTGATCTGACCATCACATCTTGAGGATCAGTTTCATGACTCCCTGTAATAGGCCTGTCCCTAAGGAAATGGTACGGTACCATTCTTTACAAGATGTTACCTCTGAAGGCCTAATGACGGTTCTGGACCTTTCGGGTATTCTGACTGATAGCACTGACTCAGGATCCCTTGCACTAGCCCATAATAGGGCAGTGGCTGGGGCCCTATATTTCATTGTTCCAATTTGTGTTCACCCTCCTACTTTTTGCCTGGGTAACCCATGGTTTGGTGGGGCACTCCGGGAGTTGAAGAGGCGGGGTGAAGGTTGGAGAGACACTGATGGAAAACTCGCCTGGAGGGGGATAGACTTATATTGTTAGACCATTACAAGGTCTATCAATCAGTAATTTCTTTTTTTTTTTTCACTTTATCTTTTTATTGAAATTTGAGTATATAAGAAAGCATACATCTAATACAATAGAAGATTATCCTCCATGTAAGAAAATATCACTTAACAAAACACAGTATTTAGGGTAAACAAATTGGAGAAGCCTTATATACATGTATTGATAATAAAACACAAACCTAGACAGGATGTAAGTGGAGAGTAGAAGGGTTACAATCAATAGGGTATTATAGGATCAGAAATAGCAACCATGTACGAAATACATGCTAGGGCAAGCTATGGCAAGGCATTCAGTAAATTGCAAAAAGTGATTAATGTGGTAATATGAACAACATTCAGGAATGGAGAGGTGAAGATTAGAGAAAAGTGTGCAAGGAAAGAAAGAAGAGAGAAAAAAGAAAGGAAGAAGGGAAGGAGAGAGGGAGAAAACATAGAAGAAGGGAAAAAAGAGGAGAAATCTGTGCACAAAAGTTTCGAGAAAACCTAATCTGAAAGCAAAATAAGGAGGGCTAAATATCCCTAAGAATTAGGGTCTAGAAGAACTAGGTTCGATGTACTTGAAATAATCCTGCCAACATCTGTCATGTACAGTGAGCCGGTTATGAGTAACATGAGATAATCAGTCTAGGGAGGCATACTGAGAGAGGCTTTGAAGAATATCTGAAAGAGAAGTCACCAGAGTTGATTTCCATTCTTAAAAATCAGGCGTTTGACCAGAAGAGAAAGTATGTTTAGCCATCTAAAATGTGCATATGAGAGGAGAGAGCTACTGGGGATAAGGATGCCTAGAAGGAATAGTTTGGGGTCAAAAGGTATTTTTTGTCCTACTACTCTGGAGGCAAGTAAACAGACTTTATGCCAGAGCTTATTAATGGGAGCGCAAGACCACAAGATATGAAGTAGATCCCTGTTGGCCAAATTGCAGCACCAGCAATTATTATTATTTAATAGGCCCATTCATTGAAGCACAGAGGGAGTTCTATACCAAAGATGTAGGATTTTAGTTTGTATTAAAGAACATTGGGCATCTTTAAAGGTATTATGTGCAATACGCTAACAATTACTCCATTGTGCGTCTGAAATATTGTAGTTAAGAAGAGTACTCCATTTATTTTTGGCCTGTATAGACTGATCAGGTAGATTATCAATAATGACTTTGTAAATGGAGCTATTTAATTTTACTGATAAATTAGTCCAGTCCGAGATGTATGAGTTTGGAAGAGTATGCCTATACACTAAACTAGAGAGAGTTATAAGTTGCCTGAATTTGTAAAAACTTCCAGAAGTCCTGTTTAGGAAGTTTCCATGTGACCTGCAAGTCTGTGAATGATCTAAGAGTGAGTGAATTCTGGTCCAAGATACCTCCAAGAAAGAAAATGCCTTTGTTCCTCCATGTATGCAGGAAAATTTGGTGATCTTCTAGAGTGAGCAGTGGATTGCCCTATAAGGGGGCATAAAGCCAGGGTGTTGGATTGGATTTCGGAAATTTGTGGATTAGTTTCCAATAAAGAACAGAGGATGATATAGTCGGATGAGATTTTAGTTTAGAGGAAATGGGATTAAAAATGAAGGAAGTGGGAAGTCCTCCCGGGCACAATGCAGATTCCATTGCCACCCATAGTGATGAGTGAGGGGAGGGTTTCTGAAATCATTTAATGGTTTGGGCCATTTGGAAAGCCCAGAGGTAGCCTTTGAACCAGGGTAGTCTGAATCCCCCTTTTTTCCAATGTGATCGAAATCTGTTGTGGTTAAATCTTGGTGGTTTCCCATCCCAGATAAAGTTACCTATTAATTTATCAATTTTAGCAAAAAAGAAGGATGGTAAGACTAAAGAAATATTGGCAAAGAGGAAAAGAATCTTGGGAGAAATGGACATCTTAATGGCTGCAATTTTCCCCATGAAAGAGAGATTAAGAAGCTTCCATCTGTCCAGAATTGTTCTGATATCAAATAAGGGGTTAAAGTTAATGTCCCATATCTTCCCTAAGTTACTAGTAATTTTGATTCCTAGATATGTTATACCCTGTGGTGACCAGCGGAATCCAAGAGGTATGTTCATAAAGGCTTTACAGTGGTCATTAAGGGGCTTTGTGATTTGCCATAATTCAAAGCAAGGCCAGAAATTTTAGTAAAATTATTAAGCAAATCAACCAACAGGGGCCCAGCCTCATTCAGATTTTCGAGTAAGATTAAGAGGTCATCCGCATAGGAGAGAGAAACATATCTTGAATTGCTCACAGGTATGCCCATAATGCCAGAAGATTGACGTAAACAAGCAGTCAGGGGTTCCATGGCTAAAATAAACAGGGAAGGTGACAGGTGACAGGGGACAGCCTTGTCTAGTTCCTCTTGCTAGATGAAAGTAAGAGGAAAGGGTGGAATTAGTAAGTACTTTAGCAACAGGGGAGTTATATAATAGCTTGATCCAGGAGCAAAAGAAAGACCATAATAAGATAAAACTTGATGAAGGTAGTCCCAGTTTAAGGAATTGAAGGCCTTTTCGAAATCAATAGCTATGGCTGCAGCCAGTGCCTTGAGGGATTTGGCTTTGTAAATTAAATTAAATAAGGAAACTAGGTGATCGGAACCAGATCTATGTTTAATAAAACTAGCTTGCGAACAATGAGTTAGCTTGGGAATCAAGGATTCAAGTCGAGAAGTTAGTAGTTTAGCAAATATCTTCACACCCTTGTTTAATAAAGAGATGGGCCTGTAACTTACGGCGTGAGTAAGGTCTTTTTCTTTCTTAGGGATTAGGGTTATGATTGCTTCGGTGCAAGATGGGGGAAGCTTGCCAGTATTGGAAGCTTCTTGATAAACATTAAGAAGAAAGGGACATAAGGTGTCGGAAATCATTTTATAGAAATCAACAGGGAATCCGTCACCCCCAGGGGATTTGCCAGATTTGAAGGAAGACAAAGGTTTCTAGATTTCCTGAAGTGAGAAGGATTCATCTAAAGAATTTGTTTCAAGAGCAGAAAGATGAGGAAGATGTAATGATTTAAGGAACTGTTGAATTTGTAAAGTAAATGGAGGATTTGTGTTAGAGTATAGTTTTTGATAAAAAATTTTCATGATACAATTTATAGAGGTGTTGTCAGAGTGAATTGTACTCTGTTCATCTTTTAGGCTTAGGATGTGTCGTTCCATTTGTTGTGCTTTGAGCTGGTATGAGAGGAGTTTTCCATTTTTATCGCCGTGGTCCCAAAACTTATATTTAAGTTTAAACAAGGCCAGTTCGGTTTTACGAGAAATTAATTGTTAATTTTAACTCTAAGTTGAAGAATTTCAAGATGAAGTTGAGAATCAGGTCAGTGCTTATTAGAAGAAAAGTATAAATTCTCTTTAGCCTTAAGTGATTTTTCCAAGTCAGCCAGCTGTTGTTCCCTTGCTCTTTTCCTATGTGCAGCATAACTCATCATTTTCCCTCGAATCATAGCTTTAAGAGCTTCCCATACAGAGGACATAGAAGATCCGGTTGGGGTATTGTGAAAGAGGAAGTACTGAATTTGTGCTATGATCATGGGTAAGAAATTGGGATCCTTGAGAAGGAGAGGGTCCAGCCGCCAGTAAGAAGATTTAGGTGCTAATGGGACCCACAAAAGTTGCAATTTGACAGGGGAATGGTCTGAGTTTATGATGGGAGAGATGGATGAATCAATAGTTTTTTCCATTATAACAGGAGAGGTTAACCAGTAGTCAATTCTACTGTATGTCTTATGCAGAGAGGAGTAAAAAGTAAATTCTCGATCACAGGGGTGAAGGAGGTGCCATACATCAGCTAATCCAACATCTTGCATTAGTAATGAGAGAGCTTTAATACTTCTAGGTTGGGCCTCTGTAGTCAGGTTACTTCTGTCAATGCTGGCTTCTAAAGCTAAGTTAAGATCCCCTCCAAGAATAACTGATGTATTATCAGTGTTAAAGGATATAATCTGTTGAGCTAAATTATGAAACAACTCTGAGGAATCAGAGTTGGGTGCATAGACATTAACAAGCAGAAGAGGACCAGGGTTGGTATTCAGTTTGACCATCATCCATCTGCCGTCAGTATCAGAAACGGAGTTTACAAGGGACCATTTCAGACTCCTATGAATAAGAATAGCAACTCCTCTTTTTTTTTGAGGTATAGGATGATTCACAGATCTGACCGACCCAAACTTTTTTTTAAGTCTATGAACATCCTGTGCTAATAATTTTGTTTCTTGAAGGAAAGCAATTTGTGTTTTATGTTTTTTGAGATGTGAAAGAATTTGCTTCCACTTACAAGGAGAATTAAGTCCCTTCACATTCCATGTATATAAAAGTATGCCACTCATATTGTTAGTGTTAAAGAAAGGGAATAATCACTGGAGTGTGAAGGGACAAATAAATGAGGCAGAGGATGATTAAAATACAATATAGAGAGCTTACTTATATGCAGAGAGTGGTAGGAACATTCAAGCCAAAAAAAGTGAGATATATGATACATGAGTAACTCAGATATCTTATTAAAGTTAGAATAGAGATGGGGAAGGAGAAATGTCGTTAACAACAACAACAACAATACTAGTAAGCTAAATAAGAACAAAAACATTTTATGTGTGTGAGGAGATATGAGTCAGCCAACTGGCTAAGACACTCTCTCACCACACTCTGGGGTGTTGATGTAGGGAGGACCAGTTATAATTATCAGCCCAAACCTAAGTCTGATCCCAGTAATATAATAAAGTAAGTATTCCTGATAAGCTAAACTGAAAGCAAATAATATCAAGAAAGGCAGGGGACTGTAATAACCTCAGCTTAATTCTAAGCTGACAGGACAAGGTATAAGGATAAAGCTAAACACCAGAACTTATTTATAAACATTAGTAGTAATAGTACAACATATACCAACTTGAAATAACAGTAAATTAAAAGAACCATATACAAGATGCCAGTACAGCCTATACATAGAGCAAGGAATTCAGGGAGCCAGGTGGAATGCAAATGAACAAATATAAAAGAAAAAGTATATCATTACCACATTAGAGTGACTGAGTATACTTTGCAGTGCAACAGAGTAAGTACATAATAAATACAATATTGAGGGGGAAAGAAGAAAGGGGAGGTCAATTTAAGCCCTTAAATCCTGAGCCAAATGCAAATTAGGATTATGTGGATAGGATTAGGCTTCGGTGATAACTGTAGACAGAAGAGATACTCATAGTAAAGATCAGCTCCGACTACTCAAAATTGCCTAAATAGGTGTTTTATGGGGTGACTAAGTCTAGAAGACTAGGCCCAGTGAGCCCCAAAACAGGAGGGACCACACAGCAGCGGATTTCTATAATTTCTGTAGGCTTTGAGTAAAATAAGGAGCATAAGGAAGATGTAGATTGACAATCCTTTGCAACAGTACACCAAACATAGCCCACCTCTTTAAGTGCTAATGATAGCTCCATATTGTAAACAGGAGGTAGTAAGAATAATGGAGAGTAGGGAAGGAGATTCATTAAATGTAGTTGCCAATAATACTTAAGAACCTGTCATCTGGAGAGGGAAGGGGTAAATTGCCTTGTAATATATAATAATTCACATATGAAAAAAGAAAAGGCAATAATCGAGATGCATACAAGTTGAAGATATGCAACTGAACAGCTAAAAGACTATAAACCTGATGCACTGCTAAATTGGAGAGTAAAAGGCTAGATACAGAGAGCCAGTTTAGTGAGGTAATGTATAAGATCTAACACTAAAATAATGGGTTAAAAAAGCATTGCTGATATACCAAAGTTCCCTTGAAGACCTTTAAGCTGCTCATTAAACACTGCAACAAAAGTAAATTGATCGCACCGCGAAAATAGCGTATTTCTGGTACCAGCGGGGAGCCTGAAAGCAACTATATATTAGACTGTAGAGCGGGCGGCTAGGCAGAAAAAGTGTACTGGCACTCCCTTTAAGTATCCTGGAAGCAAAACCTACCAAGATATAGCAACTGTGACCATATTTATGACCATATAAGCTCATGACACCTTAGATTTATTAGCAGGATTGTCACTATTGATGTTCTTGCTTTTGGTCTTTGCCCTACATTTCTTTTTAGGCAGCTCTAAAGATTTGAGTAGGGAACTTGCAACAACTTTTGCCCATGAAGTATTGGCAGAAATACGTCCCTGAGGCACAGGGCCCAAATTAGAGGGATGTTCATCTGAAATTTGCGGGGAAAGATCCTCCTACGAGGAGTGCATGTCATCCTCCAAGAGAGCAAACTTATTGCTCTAGGGAATAGAGGGGTTGATTTGAAGGTGAGAGGCTGCAGCTTGGGGTGTTTGGGGTGAAACCTTGCTAGAACAGCATGACAGTCTTGAAGAATAATGCCCCAACAGAAGCTTCTCTTGCAACTGTGTTGATTGCCTTGGGGTCAAATCAGTTGTGGCGTTGCTGCTTGTGGCTGCGAGTTCTGCAACACTTTCCCCACATTCCTGTACCTCGTCGTCCACCCTCCATGTGGATACCAAAGCTGTGTTCGGGTTGCCAATTGCTGCTGAACATCCCAGGGTAAGATTGTAGAGAGAGAGACCTCCAGATAGTTGGCTAAGGTGTCAGGGGTTTCAAAATCCTTGAAGGAAGAGCCTGAGAAAAGGTGTAGTGTTGCAGGGTAACGTACAACAAATTTAATGCTTCTTTGGTGGAGGATTTGTTTAAGTGGATTGTAGGCCTTCCTTCTGATGGTTAAATCTTTTGAAAAGCCTCTGTAGATGGAAATATTAAACTCTTGCCACTGAAGTTTCCCCATTTCTCTGGCTCATTTCAGTATTAATTCTGTGTGGGAATAGTTCAAGAAGCGAGCAATGATAGGCCTTGGTCTCTGGTCTGATGTTGGCCTGGGACCCAGAGTGCTGTGAGACCGCTCAATGATTAACGTTAGGTCAGGAGGCAGTTCAAGCATTGCAGGCAGCACATGTAGTAAAAGCGCAGTAGTGTCTCCTAATTCTACACCTTCAGGGAAGCCAAAAAATCATAAATTGTTGCGATGATTCCGATTTTCAATATCGTCAGTTTTGGCTTGTAGGGATTTAATAGTTTGATCTTGATTGCGGACAGTAGCCTGGAGGTCATAAATAGTAGTGGTGTTAAAGGCCGTTGCTTTCCCATTAAATGCAATTTTCTGGCTAAAAGTTTCAAGAGTGGTCACATTCTGTTGGGTGGAGGTTTTTAGATCATTAATTTCAGCCATCAGTTTAGAAAACATTACTTCCACTCTAGCAAGTGAGCGTTGCTGTACTGGGAGATCTGCCATAATGCAGAAGGATGAGGCCTAGTATGCTGCAGTACAGTGTAGAATAATGGATTATAAGTAGGTGATAGATCCAAAATAACTTACAAACTGTGTCAGGCAGTAAGATTACAGGATGGTCACAGGAGTTGGTACCAGAGAAAGGTCTGGTGAAGGCTGGATAAGGTTAGATTGCAGTCATTCTTGCAGAGATTCTGAACTATGCTGCCATCTTCTGCCTTGTCAGGCCACGCCCCCCAGTCAGCAATTTCTCATAAGAAGGCAGAGTTCCTGTCTAGGGAAATTGCTGCAGCAGAGAACAGGCCAGCTCAGCTCTTCTGGACCGAGGACAGACTGTGCAGTCTGGTCTGTCTGCGGTCGGGTTGAACATTATCACAAGAAAAGTGTGATGAGTTTGTGCAGTTCTTTGCTGATATGGTATCCTTCATCAGGACAGCAATCAGCCAGTGCCTCCGCACTGGCCCTTGCACTGATCAACTGGGTGGTAAAAGTACCCAGGTGACCTGGTCTACCTTTAGCCAGCTGGCAGTCATGGGTATAGTGAAGATCATCCAGACTCTGTAGACTACCTGCTGTAGTTTTGACCTGGGCCCAGCTCACCTTCTTGTAGGGTGTATTGAGGTTATCGGACCTGTCCTTGCTGGGATAGTGAAAGTTTCATTGGAGAGAGGGGTCTTTCCCAACCCTTTAAAGGAGGTGGTGGTGCGACCTCTACTGAAAAAGCCCTCCCTTGACCCTGACTGCCCAGTTAACTACAGACTTGTCTCTAACTTGCCTTATATAGGTAAAGTTATTGAGAAAGTGGTCACACTGCAGCTGGAGGATCATTTGACCATCCACAATATCTATGACCCTCTCCAGTTAGGCTTCAGGAAAAAGGCATAGCACTGAGACTGCCCTGGTACGGGTGCTTAATGATCTCCTGGTAGCTATAGCTCGAGAGCTCATTTCATCTTAGTTCTCCAAGATCTCTCAGCAGCCTTTGACACTGTGGACCATGGGGTGCTGCTTGAGCACCTGCATTTTCTGAAGACTGGGGGGAGGGGCAGTCCTCAGTTGGTTTTGATCGTTCCATGAAGGCAGATCCCAGAGAGTTGTGTCCGGGGTTTATTCCTCGGCCCCTCGGGGTCTGCTCTGCGGGGTCCTGCAGGGCTCAGTGCCATCCCCCATGTTGTTTGCAGTGTACATGCTGCCCTTGGGAGACATTGTAAGATGTTAAAGGGTTGAATTTTCACTGCTATGCAGGTGATTCTCAACTCTACTTATCTTTTGTACCTGACCAGCAGTTAGATACCATCTCTGTGCTTAACAACTGCCTCCAGGAGATACAGAACTGTATGAGTGTGAGCTAGCTGAGGCTGAACCCAGGAAAAACTGAGGTACTGGTTGTTGTAGACCCTGATCGGAGGATGGCCTGGACATGGGGGGGGGGGAACCCTTGGGTTTACATCTTGGAGGGGCCCAGCTCAATGCCTTGGGCCAGGTATGGAACCTAGGGGTGATATTTGACAAAGGCCTGACCATGAAGGCTCAGATGTCGGCTGTAGTCAAGTCTTCCTTTTACCATCTAAAGAATATCGCCAGAGTAAAGCACCGGGTCCCATTCAAAGATCTTTCCACTCTGGTCCACATCTTTGTCACCAGTCATCTTGATTACTGCAACACCCTCTACCTAGGGCTACTGGGGGTGGATATCCGCTGATTGCAACTAGTGCAGAACGTTCTGGCAAGGCTGTTAACTGGAAATTCCAGGTCCAGCCATATAACACCTGTGCTGTGTGAACTGCACTGGCTGCTGGTACAATGGCGGATCACCTTCAAGATCACATTGCTGACCTGTAAAGTCTTACATGACCAGGGACCTCAGTACCTGCAAGATCTGCTGTTTCCATACTGCCCCTCCCGTTCGCTCTGATCCTCTGATGAGGGACTGCTAGAGATTCCCAGGATACATCTGAAAATATCTGGAGGTAGATCATTTGCTTTATGGCTCCTACCCTATGGAATTCTCTACCTCTTCGGATATGAGATAGCCTGACTGTAGATGGATCTAAAAATTCCCTTGAAGCCCATTTATTTGCACAGGCATTTGATGGGTCAATGGAAATATGATTATGTGGCTGCACTTTCAAATGTAATTAAATTTTTAATAATTTTAGTTGATTGTATTACTGTTTTAAAGTTATTGGAATATGAATTTTATATTGGATATTATGGGCTAGAGTTTCAAAGGGGTTGCACCAGCGCAACCCCAGAAATGCGCCCTGGGGCACTATCTAATGGAGGGACTTGCGCAGCTCAAGTTCTGATGCACTGGGGCACTAAGATAATGTATGCGGCACATCCCCAGGGGCCATGCCCATGCATATGCGGCACATCCAAATATTCAGCCTGGGATGTGTGGTGCATATGCCTGCACAACCCTGGGATGCATCGCATACTGATGCCCAAAGCTGAGCCTGAAAAAAATGACTCAAATGGTGGCCACCCACAGGCAAGCTGCTGTACTGAAAGGCACAACACAGCAGCCACCAGCAGTGGGTGGCCACCCGCTCACCCATTACACTGTGCAGAAGCCCCCATACCATCCCTGATGGTCTAGTGGCAGCACCCCCCTCCCTGTAGTCCCAATCACTGTATAATACTATTTCAAATTGTCCCTGGTAGTCTAGTTGCACCCCCTTCCTCCTCATAGCACAATCGCCAGAAATAAAATGAAAATATATCCCTGGTAGTCCAGTGGTACCCCCCAACCCTCCTGGTGCACTGATTCCCGCAAATGTACAACACTGTAATTCCATGGTAGTCTAGTGGTCCCCCTACCCCTCCCTTAACCCCGTTTGCCAATCCTACATTAAATCCCCCTTCCTGATGGTCCAGTGGCACCCCTCACCCACACAGGACGCCAGCCCACCCAGTTCCCACCCCCATCAGGGGTGGGCAGCAGCATACCCACCCGTATACCTCCGCAGTTGCCCACCGACTAACAGCTGCTGTATGGGTTGCAATCCCATTGGTCCACAGTGTGGACCAATGGGCCTGCAGTGCATACCATAATAGTCGTTCACAAATTTGTGAATGAATATTACAGTATATATTACAAGCCCATTGATGCACACTGTGGACCAATGGGATTGCGACCCATACAATAGCTGTCAGTCGGTGGGCAGCCGCAGAGGTATGAGGGTGGTATGCTGCTGCCCAGCCCTGATAGGGGAAGCTGGGTGGGCCAGGATTCTGTGTGGGTGAGGATGATGGGGGTGGCATTGGACCACCAGGGAAGGGGATTTAATGTAGGATCGGCTAATGGGGTTACAGGAGGGGTGGGGGGGGACCACTAGACTACCATGGAATTACAGTGTTGTACATTTACGGAATTGGTGCATCGGGAGGTGTGGGGGGTGCCACTGGACTACCAGGGATATATTTTCATTTTATTTTCAGCGATCAGCTACGGACGGAGGGGTACCACTAGGCTACCAGGAAATAAAGTACACGGTTATTTTATGGTGATCACTGCTATGGGGAGGAGGGGTGCCACTAGACTACCAGGGATGATTTGGATTGGTATTATACGGCAATCACTGCAATGGGGAGGGAGGGGGGGTGCCACTGGACCCCCTCTGGCAGCACCACATGCTGTGCAGGGCACCATGCACATTTCGCTGGCCTGCCCTGCACAACTCATGCAAATGGGGCCATAATGACATGCAAATGGCCCCATTTGCACCTTGCAAACATTATGGCCGCATTTGCATACTGCTGGCTGAATATCAGTAATTTGTGCACAGCGTAACTCGGTTGCGCCAGTTCCCATACCTGGTATTCAGCCCTGTCTGGGATGCACCAGCGCATCATATTCGAGCAGTTCACATTACCTGATATAATCAGAGGAGATGTGCCATTGCTCATCTCTTTTGAATATATCCCTGAGTTTCATCAGCGCAACACGATTGCACTGCGTCACCACATGTGCCCTTGCCAGGCGCAACTCTGAATATCAGGGCCTATGTGTATTTTTTGTAAAGGAGCCCTGAGTCTTGGAAGGGTGCATAATATAAATAACGTTTTGCTTACTTGCTTGCTAGTTACTGTTCATTGACTATGCAGCAGCTCAACAATGTTATGCTACTACACCCTTGGGAATTTAACTTGGTGATACAGACATTTTTAATTTATCCAGGGCACTCTGGCACGGTGGTGATGACGAATGAGATAATGATGGGTGATGACAATTCTTTTGTACTTATGCCCACAGTGGTGTCTAGTAAGCTGCAATTGTTTACATTACAGAATGCCAAAACACCTGTATGTCTTGTTTCCTCTTCCTTCTCTGCTGTAATAAAATATATACAGTATATATAAAAAAAAAAAAAACACATCTGCTAGTACAATGCTCCCTGATCTCAATATCTATCTCTCGGTCTTGGTCTCTCTCTAACTTGCTTCTTTATATTTTTAATCACTTTTGCTGCCAAGTCTCTGCATGTTTTTTTTTATTTTATTTAATTTTGTATTCCAGCAGGCACAGGGCAGCACCACTTACCAGAGGTTGTTGTCACCCTGTGCAGGGTGGTTACATCCAGCACAACAGCACCCCACCCTCGCTGTCTGATTTCTTATTTTCTTATTGTAACCTATAGATGGGTCTAGGACAGCACCACTGTGCTCGTTGTTTGTTTGGTACCCTGCACAGTGCACACTCCAGTTCACGCAGGCATCCAGCACAGCTTCCTGGTCCAACTGTCTGATATTGATACCTCTTGTTTTGTTCATGGCAGCCTGCAAGCAGACATAGGCACCACAACTGTACTTCAGTTTTTGTTAGGAAGCCAGGTACAGGCATCCAGCACCATCTGCTATTTCCCCCTCTCTTCCTCACTTAAACTCTCTCTAATCTGCCTTTCCTTTAATCCCTTTTGCTGACAGAGAATTTTTGTTGTGCTTTCTTTGCCGCAGACACAGGCAGCTAACTAGCTACCATACATCTCATATCTCTCTTACCACTCTCTTTCTTTATCTCTCCCTCTCTCTAATCAGCTTTTGTTAAATATTTTTTCTGCCAATCATTGATTTTTGGTGTCAAGAAGACAATTGGCACAGTCAGACTAGGAGTGCACTCAGGCCTTGATGCCTTCCTTCCCACCCTTCCCTTCAGCTAGAAGCACTGCCACACACATCAACCAGTAGCGTCAGCCAAGTCCTTTTTTTTTTATCTAATGAAGGTTTTTGTTTCACTGGGTTTTGGCTTTTTTTTTTTTACCCATGGCCTTTTTCGTAGCCGCTAAATCTAATATCTCTCTCTATCTCGTGCTCTCTCTCTCTCTCCCCCTCTCTCTCTCTCCCCCCATATCTCTCTCAGCACTCCCTCCATCAGTCAGAAGCACTGCCACACAAATGAACCAGTAAGGTCAACCTAGTCCCTTTCTGCAGCTGCAGTGGGTGGGGCCTGCAGTCGTCTTGTGATCGTCTAAAAAATAAGCTACCAGATTCTACCTAACAAAGCTGGAGTCGCATAACGATCACGCCACAAGTTGGAGCACTTCATTACATAGATTGCCATTTGTTTAGTTCCCCCCCCTCCACAGGCACACTATTTCATATGTCCATCACGTCTGATAAAGCCAGTCGTACACAAGATGGCTGCGGAGCTCAGTGCGCATGCGTGAGCAGCGTCACATGTGCCGACAGCCATCTTGGGCATGGTGGACAGTTCTACCATGAGCTCAGCGAGTGCTCTTAAAACACAGCTGCAGCTATGTCGGCTCTGACCAGAGTTGGTTTATTTAGTGAAGGGTTTTTTTTGGCCTTTGTGATTGGACTTTTTTTCAACAGCACTGTCGCATCTCTTTCTCTTCTTCCTCTCTAAGCACTCCCTCTGGCTGATCACCCTGTCTGTCTCTCTCTGCAACACTGTGCAGTAGAAAAGCAGGGCATATACCTTGTAAAACATGTATAACACAACAATGTATTGCTCTGCTTTATACCATGGTCACAAAAGCAATACTATCCCAGCTGCTGACTGGCTGGCTGGCACCTCAGAGCCAGTGTAAATCCTACAATCACCCATGAAAGAGGTGACAGCCTGCCAGTCTCATGCCAGCCTATAAAACAATCACTCTGACCCCCTCTTCTTACCCGCAAAGCTGACATATTGCTTACCGGTAACTCGCATCCTGTTAGCCGACAGCAAAAAAAAAAAATACATGGATACATCCTTCAGGCTTATTGACCCCACAGACATAGAAGAAATGTTTTGGTTGCTCGAAAACTCACAACCGGATACATCTAATAGACCTTACCTCCTCAAAATCGCTAGGCCTACTCCCGAGAGTGCTTGTATGAACCTGCAATCAGATTTTGATATACTACAATGCAACCGCCTTAACCAAAAACTACTTCTAGATGCAAAAAAACAAAAGCAAACGCCATGCTCCTGTCTCCGCTTGTTACGGCCTCAAATCTCTCAAAATCTAGCCCAGTGCCACCTATTACCACATTGCTTAGTGAATCACTGGATTATGTTACAAAATTAAAATAACTAGGGGTATGGATTGACAACAGACTCTCCTTCACCGAGCCTGTAGAGGAACTCTCAAAAAAACTGAAGCAAAAGCTTGGCCTGTTCTATAGAATTAAGCATCTGCTTACCCAAGAGGCTAGGAAGAGGATGGTACAAACCACCTTTCTAGCTCTCTTGGACTATGCTGACTTCCTCTGTGGTCAAGTTCCGGTGTCAGCACTAGCAAAGTTTGACATCTTGTACCACAGAGCCCTACACTTCATCTCTGGAGCAGCTTACACCACGCATCATTGTGCACTTTATTCCCTGGTGGATTGGACATTACTTACATTCAGGAGACAAAGGAATGGTATACTCTGGACCTACAGAGCTATTATTAAGAAACTCTCCCTCAACATATCTGACTGTCTACCCCTCTGCACCTTAGGCAATTACACCTTGAGAAGTTACTCAGAAGTTACAATTGTTAGGGGTGTAGACCTGGGAAAGGGAGAGGAGAGGGAAGTAAGGTGCCTGCCTGGTGTCATGGCTTGGAGGGACAGGAAGCAAATCCTCAGGATTGCAGAAGCAGCATCACAGGAAAGGAAACTAGATATCATTGTCCACCTCGGAACAAATGACCTAGCTAGGCATGAGATCAGTGCAGTGCAGGATGAATTTGTGGAGTTGGGGAGGGGCCTCAGACAGGTAGCAAGCACGGTAACCTTCTCAGAGGTGCTGCCAGTCTATCACAGGGGTGAGGCTAGGATACTGCACACCATGCAGTTTAATGAATGGTTGCAAACCTGGGGCAGAGCACAGGGCTTTGGCTTCATTGGGGACTGGGGGTCCACCTGGAGAGATGAAGGTCTATACTGGCATGATGGTCTGCATCTGTCCAGGAAGGGAAACACACTCCTAGGTGACAGGTTTAAAGGCTTCCTTGGCAAGCTTTTAAACTAGCCAAGGGGGGAGGTGCTGATAGAAAACAGGAAAGTTCAAGCCTCCCCCACAAAACATGGCAGGTAGTAGGTAAACACTGAGGGTACAGAGCTTGACAGAGGGCAGGACAGGGGTAAATGGAAAATAGAACAAGCGATAAGAGCAAGGATGGGGTAAAAAAGGATAAAGCCAACATTAAATGGTGGGCAATGAGTACCAATGCCTGTAGTCTTGGAAACAAGCTTCCAGAGCTAGTAGTCCTGATGGAAGAGGAACACTTGGATATTGTGGCAGTCACAGAAACATGGTACACAGAGAACCATGACTGGGATGTCAACATACCAGGGTACACAATCTACAGAAGGGACAGGGAGGGTAAAAGAGGAGATGGAGTAGCTCTCTACATAAGGGAAGGGATCAAAGCTACAGAACTAAAAAGTAAAGTGGGATGACAAGAGGAACTGTGGGTCACCTTGGAGACAGGGAATGGCATCACAATCCGCACAGGGGTTGTATACAGACCCCTGTCTCAAGGGGAGGAAATGGACAAGAAAATGATAGAGGGCATTCTCAAAATAGCTGAAAAAGGGGAGATACTGTTGATGGGGGACCTGAATATGCCAGATGTTAACTGAGTGACATGGACTGCAGCCACATCCAAGAGCAGGGTCATTCTCGATGCCCTACAGGGGGCATGCCTTAGACAGCTAGTGGTGGAACCCACTCAGGAGGGAGCAATATTAGACCTGGCACTCTCAAATGGAGAGAGGATCACAAATTTAGAAGTCAGTAGACATCTGGGAACAAGCGACCACTGCACAGTGTGCTTCACAATAAACACAACCATGGAGACAAGCCATACAAAGACAAGGATACTAGACTTTAGAAGGGCTGACTTTGGCATAATGAGTGAATACATGAGGAATGCATTAGCAAATGGCCAAAAAGGAGGGGTGGAAGAACAAAGGAGAAAAATCAAAACTGCCATCATGGAGGCAACAAGCCTTTGTGTGAAACAAATAAAGAAAACAAAGCGGAATGAAAAACCACTATGGTTCTCAAAAGAGGTTTCAGGGAAGGTTAAGGAGAAAAAGGCTGCATTCAAAAAGTACAAAGAATCACAGAAGGAGCACGACAGGGAACTGTATCAATTAAAGCAGAAAGACGTGGGGAAGGCAGTCAGAAAAGCAAAGGCCCAAACCGAGGAAAAGATAGCCAACTCAGTTAAGAAGGGGGATAAAACCTTTTATAGGTACATTAGGGAGCATAGAAAGGTTAATGGAGGGATAGTGAAGATTAATAAAGGAAAGGGCAGATGGGCAGAGGGAGACTGTGAAAAGGCAGAGATACTGAATGAATACTTTTGCTCAGTATTGACAAAAGAAGAAGAGGAGGAGGAGTTACCTAAACCAAACAGTAGAAGCACTCTGGGTAGTGGGGTTGACGCCAGTCCATTTACAGAAGAAAGAGTCCTGAAAGAACTCCTAAAACTCAAGGTGGACAAAGCAATGGTGCTTGACGGGATTCACCCTAGAATCCTAAAAGAGCTAAGGGAGGACCTAGTGACACCACTAACCACACTTTTTAACAAATCATGGGAAGATGGGGTGGTACCTGAGGACTGGAGGAGGGCAGATGTGATCCCCTTCACAAAAGTGGGAGCAAGACAGAAGCAGGAAACTACAGACCTGTTAGTTTGACCTCAGTGGTGGGGAAAATGATGGAATCACTTGAAAGAAAGAATTGTTCAGTACCTAGAGGCATAGCAGGGCACAGGACCCAAAGCAGCATGGATTCACAGCAGGAAGGTCATGTCAGACAAATCTAATTGATTTCTTTAACTGGGTGACCAAAGTAATAGACCAGAGAGGGGCTGTGGATATGGCCTACCCAGACTTTAGCAAGGCATTTGACACAGTCCCACACAAAAGATTAATAGTCAAGTTAGCCAGCCTGGGAGTGGGTCCCAGGGTGGTAGCCTGGGTAGCAAACTGGCTGCACAACAGGACACAGAAGGTAGTAGTGAATGGAACACATTCTGAAGAAAGGAGGGTTACTAGTGGAGCACCTCAGGGCTCAGTACTGGGTCCAGTCCTCTTTAACATCTTTATAGGTGACATTGCAGAGGGTCTGGAAGGAAAGGTATGCCTCTTTGCAGATGACACAAAGATCTGTAACAGAGTTGATACACAGGGGGGGTAGAAAGGATGAGAAGGGATTTGGCAAGGTTGGAGGAATGGTCAGACATATGGCAACTTAGATTCAATGCAAAAAAGTGCAAAGTAATGCACCTGGGAAATAAAAATCCAGGAGAAGAGTACACAAAAGCAGGGAGGTACTAACGACAACAATAATGGAAAGGATCTGGGTGAGTCATATCAGATGACCTAAAGGTGGGTAAGCAATGTAAGAAGTCAGTAAGGAGAGCCAGGGGATACTGGGATGCAGGAGGGCATCACAAGTAGAAAAAAGGGAAGTGGTTATCCATCTATACAGACAGTTGGTGAGACCCTATCTGGAGTACTGCGTGCAGTTTTGGAGACCTCATCTACACAAGGACATAGACAGGATGGAAGCAGTCCAGAGGAGGGCAACTAAAATGGTGCAGGGTCTACATCAGAAACCATATGAAGAGAGAGACTGAGAGAGCTTAATATGTATACCCTTGATGAAAGGAGGGACAGGGAGGACATAATAGAAACTTTTAGGTACCTCAAGGGAATCAACAAAGTCCAGGAGGGTAGCATCTTTCAGAAAAAGAAACGTGTAAGAACAAGAGGGCACAATTTAAAGTTAGAGGGGGGACGGCTCAGGGGTAATGTGAGGAAATTCTTTTTCATGGAAAGAGAGTGGTGGATGCATTGAACCGCCTACCTGGAGAGGTTGTGGGGTCTAAAACAGTGGGGTAATTCAAACATGCATGGGACAGACATAAGGCAATTATAGTGGGGGGTTGCAGGAAGTAGGCTGTTGGTTAACTAGAATCTGCAGCTTATCTGATAGGTAGGGAAATGGGCAGACTGGGTGGGCCAAGTGGTCCTTATCTGCCGTCAAAGTCTATGTTTCTATGTTACTCTTACATCTCACTATATGTACCTAAGGTCAGTTCCCATTTCAGTAGAGCTTCCTTCAGCTACGTGCTGTCCCAGCCATGGAATAAAATTAAAAAAAAAACTTTAAAACTGGCTAACCCAATTAGTCTTGTGGAGTTCAAATCACTTTACTTGAGATCCTTCTCTGAGCCCTGTAAATGTTTTCCCTGTCGCTAATTGCACTGCTGCCACTACAGTGATACTTGCAGCTCTCATCCTTCCTCCTACCCTCTTCCCTCCCTTCCCCTTACTCTTTATGCCTCCTTACATTTCTATCATTCTGCCTAGCATGCTGACTCCCATATTACCTCATTGCTTATATTAAGAACTGTTGTTTTATATGTATACATATTGTTTATAATTATTTTGTTGTACTCAGTTACTGTATTACCCCTTTGCCTTAACATGTTTCAGGTTGTCTATGTTATCCTATTGTGCTGATTTGTGTTATTGTTCTGTTGAATCACTTATGTGTACTACACAGGCCCACCTTGCAAATGAGCTCACTCAGTGGTGTTCCACATGGTTAAATGAAGATCGATTGATTGATTGAAAATCTTTCTCAGGCTTCAACCCCTCCACTGATACCAGCCAGGACCATGACCACTGGAACAGACCTTCACCTGCCAGCAACATCACTTCCTCCAGCAGCACCGAACTCAAACTCTGAGGTCCTCAAGCCGTGATCTTGGCCATCCAGTCCTGTGAGACAAAAAAGTCAGTGTTGATGCTGCTGCTGGGTGAAGATCTGTTCCAGTGGCCGTAGTCTCAGCTGGTATCACTGGAGGTCTGGTAGCCCGAGAAAGATTTTATTTATTTATTGAAATTTGTTGACCGGGTAGGCCCCCTGAGACAACCAAGTCCCTTTTTCAGGGGCGACCCGGAATTAATTACAGATTACAGACACAAAAGCATACAGTAGACAAAGTAGTGCAATTAAATGCATAGGTACATACATAGGTGATATTACAGAACAAAACAAAGAACAGGTAGTAATTAGACACAGGACTAAAGCTGGTCAAGACTAAGGAGTGTAAGGGGCACCAGCCATTCAAGTGCAACAGCACTGATTGACTACCATTAAGTGAGATTTTAAGGCCATTTTAAATGAGTACAGAGTAGAGCAGTTAGCCACAGCTGCAGGTAGCCTGTTCCAGAGTGACGGGGCAGAAATGGCAAAGGATCTGTCACCAGCTTGGGTTCGAGTCCTAGGGACTTCCAGGACAGGATAGGCAGTGGACCTCAGGTCACGTTTGGCTGGTTTGTATAGGAGAAGTCAATTTAGGCTAGGAGGAGCCGGGAGCTTGGCTGTTTTGAAGGTCAGGCAGAGTGTTGGGAATGCAAGCCTGGCCTCAAGTGAAGGCCAGCTCAAAAAGGTGAGAACATTGCAGTGGTGATCACGATGGTGGGCAGAGGCAGCAAAGCAGGCAATTTTATGATAGAGAACTCTGAGTTTGTTGAGATCCGAGCCCTGAAGCGGTTGAAGTACTGGAGCACCATAGAGAAGCACTAGGAGAATGGTACCAGTGGTGACAGCCAAACTGGCTTCCCTGGAGAGGAATCCTCCAAGTCTATATAAGAGGCCAATTCTTTGATGGAGAATTTTAGTGGTAGCCTCAATGTGCGGGCTCAGGGTTAGCTCCTGATCCAGGTGTACTCCAAGATATTTTGTGGATGCACAGACCTCAAGTGGAGTCCCGCTGGCCGAGAAGATCTGTAGGAGGTTTGATCTATTGGCTCCTAACCGCTTGGATTTTGAGTATGTAAGTGTTCATTGGGGCTATTAGAAGCATCCGGTTGTGAGTTTTCAAGCGACAGAAACATTTCTTAAAGTCACAAAAACTGTGTGTGTCTGTTACAATTCTTGCTATATCTATACTGTACAATCAATAAATATTTCATATCAACTACAGGCACTATTTTTTTAAGTGTAAGGATATTTCTAAAAAAACATTATTTTTTTTGAGAAACAAAAAACTATACATTTTGTAAAAATGATATACTGCACTCATGGTATAATCACAGTAAATGACTTGAGAGTGTGGGTTATGGGGGAATTTACCACAGCTGGTGAAGATTTGACCACTCGGCCTGCAGCCTCATGACGAAATCACGCCAGCTGTAGTAAATCCTCCATAACCCACACCCTTTCATGGTTTATTGCTTAATTCTATCACTGGCTATTTGGCTGAGCACTTCATTCTGCTGGCAATAACCACCCCCCATCAGCTGTATGCTTATCCCTGCCGCACAGTGACATCAAAATGAAGGAGCGAGAAACTGGTAGCACTTGTGCATTGTGCATAAAAAGTAAAACATCAGTGGCATTCAGTCAGGATCTTACCATGTAATCGGAACCAAACTCCAATAACCATGTCAGTATTTATCTGAGTCCACAGGTAATCACTAGATTTTGGGGGTTATTCATAGCAAAACAGTCCCTCCAGCATTGGATGGGTTAAGTGGTCCTTTTTTGCCAACAGATGCTATGTTTCTATGTGTTTATGATCATCAACAGATCTTTTCAAATTCTCATGTTGATTTAAGCTGACCATGATAATCAAATAATCACTTGAAAGTTATGGTTTTGATGCCTAAGTCATCATCTAGAAGATGATCTTGGATCATGTTCTCACTTGATGATTCTATGATGGCACTTGATGATCGAAAATGATCAGGTAAGACTGACGCTCATAAAACAAGAATTATGGTTTACTGATTCACATGGGCGGTGAACAGAGAGGGACTAACTGCACACTGTAGATTAAAACCTTGTTGTATGGGCAGGAATAGCGTAGGCCTCCCCACACTGTGATGATTGATGAAAGAAGAGGGACTGGCTGTACTGGAGACTAACACCCTCTGTTTATACACTGGGTCAGGTACAGTATGGGCAGGTATAGCACTGGCTTCCCCACACTGTGATGATTTAGTGCTGGAGAACAGAGAGGGATTGACTTTGCTGGAGCCCCACAGCCCTCTGTTGATACACACAGGGTCAGTTACAGTGTGAGCAGGTGTAGTCAATGGTCTCCCACAATATGAGAAATGTAGAGGTGGTGAAAGGAGAGAGACTTAGTGCACTGGAGACAGAAGCTCCATGTCTACCCATAGGCCAGGTACAATGCACACACAATTGCAGCCTCAACATAGAAGTAATTGACAGCACTTGGGACTGAAGTCCTCTGTTTCTGTACTGGTCAGGTACATGACTGGGGTCTCACCCCACTGGCCATACAAAGCTGCTTCACACATGTTAATAATCAATACAGCACTAGAAGCATGTCAAGATCTGCCCTAGAATGTCCTCACTGGAGAACCAATCTAAGGAATCATTCCTTTGCTGTGTGGGCAGCAATCTGGATAAATGAACTACATGAATCCATTCTTTGCTTACCAAACATTACCCAGTTTAAAAAACCTCTGCATGCCAGCCCCTCAGTGCAGCAGTTGGATTTCTGCTTGCGATGCCAGTGACCCAGGTTCGGGGACAGACTCAGGCACCAGAGGGCCGGCCGGTGGAGAAGGCTTGAGTGTCTGACGACTGCTTGCGTGGTCTCTGGGGAGGGAGGGAGGGAGGGTCCGCAGCCCATTGCTTGTTAACTCCTGGTGGAGGCTGGGGGAATAGCAGTGCATCGGGCCCCTGTCTCATAGGGAGCATGATGGATGTCGGCATGTGCCTTGATGTCAGTGGCATGCCACGCTCCCAGGGAGAAAATGGGAAATGGAGCTCCCTGGCCAGCCAGATGATGGTTGCAAGCTGCCAGGAAGCCCTGGACAGCCCGGACCACCTCAGCAGCACCCTGGGCTGAGGTAAGAATAGTGCACTGGCTGGCCCTACTGGTGCCTTCCTCCTTGGAGGGGGAGACCCATCTGGCAAAGGGTTACACCAGGCTACCCAGGGAGGGCTGCGATGTGAGGAGGTGGTTGGCGCTGGGGACAGAGTGTTGGCGGGGTCCTAGATGACCCAAAGATGTTGCCAGTCAGGGAGCATGGGAGGAGCCAAAAAAAAAAAAGCTCTGCATGCAGTCCTCACTACCAGCTCCAATTACACTTGTTACCAATAATCCAAAATCATGCATTGAAGGGCCTAAAACCCCACACAGTAGCATAACTGTTGGCTTAATCCCACCCTACTCCCCTTATTATATGTTGTTGTTGTATTGACTACATTCCATTGGAATTGTTGTAATTGTTTTTTTTGTTCTGTTTGTAATTATGCTTTGACGTGGAACCTTTGTAAATAAGCACCTGTGCTCAAAGGTACTCTCTGAATATATTAAAAATAAATAAAAAATAAATACACAAGGATTCACATCCCCACTCAGCAATGCAAATCTCACTTGGGGTGTGGAAAACAAATAAGGAGCTAGTTCAAGTTGTATTTATTTTGCTAGGAAAAGCTCCATTGAGCAGTGCTCATTTGCAAGGAGGTCCTGGTTAGGACAGGCAGCAGTACATAGATACAATGGTATTGCATAACAGGTTACAGAATTTAGGAGCTACAATTACAAGTAACACAGCAATGAACAGAGGAAGAAATACCACAAGACTGAAACATTATAAATAAAATCATGGAGTACAATAAGACAATCAAAGGGTTGTACCGGCAAGTACATTTCTCCACATGTTGACTTTCAATCAGTAGTTTAAATGAACAGAAGCTAACCAACATATTTAGTTGGAGGGAGGCTTGTAACTTGTTTGAGAACTAGGGGCAGGCCAACTGAAGGCCATCTCACTGTATTTAAATAAATGCTTTTACCCTTTTTCACTGCTGCAGACCACCTGGGCAGGTGCTGCCATTTACCCAATATCTAAAGTTTTCCACATTTAAAGAAGTCCATATCCAAACATTTCATAGCAAAACAGCATGTTCTCCTGCAGGACAGTTTGTAAATGCCATGCCTCTTTATTGTACTTTGCATTCTGTACCCTGAACCATGCATACCACCATGGTACCTGTCTGGAATGTACTTTACTGTATTATTGCCCTGCCTGTAATTTCTTTTTGCCTGTATACTAATCTCCTGTACCCCTGTGAATACTGTATACAATTCTTATATGTACTTGGCTTTGTATGTAATTTTTTGGTACACTCTGGCTTTGTATAATTTATATTATACGTATTATGTGTAATTAAATCTGGGTCCCCTGAAAAAAGGGACGGTTTGTTTCAGTGGGCCTACCTGCTTAACAATTCAATAAATAAATACACATTTTCCCACTTCAAATGGTGGTGTCTCTTCAGACACTCAAAACCAAGGCATTATATCTTAGGTTTCTGTTTATTTGCTTTGATTTTTCATTATAAAACACCAAGCCATATTTCATCCAAGTTATGGCATTCCATGTCTCTGTTTAGTAAAAGTTAGAAATTATTATTTTTCTACACTCATACAAGAATATTTTCCATTTTCCTGCTAGTTTGTTTGTTCTTTTGATTGAACAATGTAACGCAAACTAGGGCTGTCCTGGTTAGCTCTGGATAGGTGGCTAACCTACATGCTTCATCTGTGACTGGAGTTTAGAACTAGCCAAGACCTCCTACACTAGTTTCATGTGTGTTTAACAAATCACAGTTCTCCACTTACTTATTCTTCTGCCTGTCCAAAACTCATTTCCCCAAAAATATAACAGCCAGGTCTTCAAAACCACAAAAAATAAGAAGCAGAGAAGGTTATCAACTTACCTCTTCCACAGTTAGGGGCATGCATATCCGATACTCTTTAGTTAGCATTGTATCTTTGTGTGTGTGTCTGTGCGTGTCTCCGTCGCAGCCCCCTCGCTGTCTCTCTGTCTGTCTCTCCTCTGTAAGCTCTCATGTAGTTGTATGGACTTCAGTGTTTGCTGCCCAAGCTTAACTGCCTTTCCTGGCTCCCTGGTTTTGCAGAACTATTCAAAAGAATGAGCCACCGGCAAAGAAGGGTGGGGCACACCTTGACATTAACAAAATATGGAGTAGGAAAACTCCGCCCAGCAAAAAACTTTAACCCTTTGCCAGGCAGCAAGAAATAAAATAAACACATCTTTGCTGTTCCTGCCTTTCAGCAAAATGTTCAGGTTGAACCAGTTTTGACTATTGAAGGCCTAGACTTGTTTTTTGTTTTCTGCTGAATTCTTTACAAAACAAAGGCAGATAAAGTTCTCCATGACATTTGCAAAAATGGTCCCCCACCCTTCATCTCATAAATCATTTTCATACTATGATTCTGTTTGTTTTTATTTTGTGAGCCACATGCAAAACATCCAGAGATGCATTATGCAGCACCTTCGTCTATTTATCCCATTTAAAGTGGCAGCAAACAGAATGCAACTCTGGGTTCCTCATTAGTCTTACCCTTGAAACTTGGTGACATCTGAATCCTGATTTAAATGACTTACTGTGCTTTGCCAAAATAACTATCCTCTAAGTACTGTTCTGGTCAACAGTGTTGTTTCACATAAAGCTGTTTGTTGTAAGAAGAGAGCAAGTGCTGAGTGATTGCAATGGGTGTGCCATCTGTTGTAAAGTGTTACACTGGAAGTGCCCTCTTGTGGGGAGGCAGTGGAAGTGCTCTCTGGGGGTAAGCAGTTGCAATGAAAGCACCCTCGATGAGTGAGAGATTGCAAAGAAAGTGCC
Source organism: Neoceratodus forsteri (assembly GCA_016271365.2). Lineage (NCBI taxonomy): Eukaryota > Metazoa > Chordata > Ceratodontiformes > Ceratodontidae > Neoceratodus > Neoceratodus forsteri. Next base: position 225,944,161 of record CM057449.1, on the reverse strand, counting down.
CCCTGCTGGTTAGAGGTTGCAATGGTAATGCCCTCATAGTGAGTGGCTGCTATGGAAGACAGTCCCTTCTTGTGCTGACAAGGTGCAATGAAAAATAGTGCCCTCCTCCTGTGGTGAGATTTTGATATGCAAACCAATGCCATGTTGTGGTAAGGAGTTTCAATGAAAGCACCCTCTTGTGGTGAGTTGTGCAAGTAAAGCACCCTCTTGTGGTGAGGATTTGCAATGGTAGCATCATCTTGTACTGAGTGCTTACAATGGAAGCACACTCTTGTGGAGAGGGTTTGTAGTGAAAGCACCCTTTAGGCCCTATCCACACTAGCACATTTTCCAAGTTTTAAACTGTTTTAACTATGTTAAAATGGTTTAAAAGTCTTGCATCCAGATTGTAGCAAGGTAAAACCGTGCTACAAACCATGTTTAAAAACTGTGCTAAAACCTTGATTGGAGCAGGGCTTTAGTGTGGTTTTAGACCAACATGGGTGCCTTAAAACATGTTAACAGCAGTGTGGATACAGATTGCGCTGTAACTTGAATTTAAGGCAACCTCCACCGCACTTCCATGGCTTTTCTTATTCTGCCAAAAGGAAGGGGAATGATTTACCTAATCCTTGAATGCACAATGAGCTCTCAAAGAAAATGCTGTGACTTTTTTTGCACAGTCTGCTACCATGCTTGATTGCGAGTATCCTGATATGTATTGCAATACTGCTGCAATGATGCCTGGGAACTCCAGCAGGCAAGCACGGTGTCAGAGTGCAGTGCTGAAGCTCCGAGAACCATGCTCAAGCATGGAAATTAAAATGTTTTTGAAAGTTTTTTTTCTAAATTATTGCCAGTGTGGACAGGGCCAGAGTGCCTGAATGTGCCTTGCTGTGGGAAAGGCTCCGGTGGAAGCACCTTTTTGTGGGGAGGCAATGGAAGAACCTTCCTGTGATGACAGATTGCAGTGGAATATGTCAGAGCTCTCTAGTGGTAAGTAATTACAAATAACGCAATCCCAAGTTGGTGGCAATATAGCCTAGAGATTAGAGTAATGAGTCGTGAAAGAGTTTGCTGCATCTAGCAGACCTGGGTTTGATTCCCACAACTTCCACTTGCATACTGTGTGACTGTCAGTAAGTCACATAACCTCCCCAAAGCTTCTGGGTTGCCCCTGAAAACATACACTTGTGCCTAGTGGGCCTTACCTGGTTAACAAAGAATTAAAAAAAAAAGTGACAACAGATTGCAAAAAGCACACTTCAGTGGTGATTGTAAGGTTGCAACTGAAGTGACTGATAGTGGAGAGAGGTTACAACAGAAACATCCTGTAGTGATGAGAGCCTATAGCTCTTATTAACTGAGGCCAGCAGGTTGACACTGATCTTGTGGTAGCTGCCCATGCCTTGTGGGCTCAACAAAGTTGATATGCCTGAGTTCTTTGAACTCTTGGTTGGGGTGGGGGGTCATATCCAAACTTCTAAATAAATAGCATGCTGCATCTTTCTTGAGAAAGAACTAAGTAGGAGTGCAGAACGTGCAGCCCAGGGGCCACAAATGGCCCCCACAGCAGCTGCTTGTGGCTCCCAAGGAACTAGCAGCTTCCACATGTAGTCTTTGTTTAATTTTTTGCAGTTGTTGTTTTTAGTTTCAGTAACATGTTCATAAATAAACAAACAGATAAATGTATGTTTTGATTTGTTTTATGCATACATTTAATAATGTCTTGCTGGACATTTGTCACCTCAGGCCATTTTAAAGTGGCCCTTGGCATTCAGTCTTGACTCATGTCTTCAGTCTGATCCTCCACAAAAATAAGCTGTGCATCAATGGGTTTAAGTGTGCCTTGTGTAACTAGAGCACCTCTCCATGGGATGCAGTACCTCCACACGTCCCTACTGGATCAACCCACCCATGAACCAATTAAAGCAGTCAGAATTCCTAGCCTTTGCTTTGTTACAACCAACCCAAATACCCTTAAGCCCAACTGGGTATTTTATCATTCTTGGCCAGCTGGCCTAGTCCGTTAAATGAATCCCACTATACTACAGTAGTTATGCAGGGCAAGCCCTGATTTACTCATGGTACATCCAGACTAGTGGATTTCCTTTTCTGAAAAAGGGTTACAGCACAGTGTAGCCTGTCCCTTTCTTGCTGATTTCATCCCTCTCTCCCTCAAGGTCTCTGGTATTAGGTGATAAAACATCTATTTTTTTTCTGGCCCCAGTCAGGCCTCTCCTGACCTTCACATTCAGTAGAGGATTTTCATTTCATACAGGACAGCTCAGCCTATGAAACCCATGCAGCATGTGACCAGTGACATTCCATCCCTAGTGTGCTGCAATAACCAGTACTGAGCAGTGGTACTGGCAGAGTAGCATCCTAGATGCAGAGCTGCAGTCACATCTTCTTCAAGCTGTAGTCAAACACATTAAAGTCTCTCAATTTGTAGCTGCATCCTTCAGCTTCAATTCAAACTGAGCTTGTGTGCAGTTACAGTACTTCCTTTCATGAGCAGAAGATCTGCTTCTTTCTGCCTTCACTTGCACTCTGTCAGAAACATGGTCTATCTCTTCAAACAACACAGCAGTCCCACTCACTTCACAGTCTTACACTGAAAGCATACTAGGACAAACTATGATAGACTGACAATGTTCTGGAACAACATCTGCTCTTCATTGGGAAAAGCAGCTCTCTACTGGATATTAGCGCTGTCACTCAATTCCAGCATGTCTAGAGGTCTGTCACTTGACAGGTGATTGGACGCTGCAAAGGTGGCAAAAATTCGTTAACAGTTCATTAGCTCCCATGACTCCCTTCACTGGCTTCCTAGCCTGACTAGCTGCCAAGTCACCCTCTGACTGTATGCACTCATTGATTAACAACTAACCAGCTGTCAGTCAATGAGCATGTACTGTATTATACAGTATGCTTCACTGACAGGTTAGTCAGCAGCCAGCCATGGTGGTGAGAGGAGGGCTGTGATAGTTACCAGCTCGAGGTGTTGGATGTGGGTGGTGGTGGTGGTGGCTACTACCTGATGTGGTGGGGGGTGTGGGTCCAGTAGACCACCAGGCATGAGGGCTATATGTTATGTACAGTGACAGCTGAGATCAGGGATTAGGGCAGGGGAGCCACTAGACCACTAGGGATTGGGGAGTTACACATATATTTCATAACAGGTGGCATCTGGGATCAGGGAGGGGAGACCACTATACCTGCAATGGTGTTTTGAATTCTATTAATTCCAGAGACATCGAGGTCACTATACTAGCAATGGTGTTTTTAATTATATTAATTTCGGGGACACCAGGGATTGGAGAGGAGGGACAGCTACTCTACCAGGGACTAGAGTAGCACACAGCCACCCCTGGCTTGTGGCTAACCCTTCTGATGTGCCCTCTGTTTGGTACACCACCATGGATGCCACAAGCCATGGGACTTTGCCACCAGGACCCTGCCCATTAAAGAATCGGGCACAGGGTCCCTGGTGCACCGGGCTTCAGCACAAGCTGATCTTTGCAGCAGCTTGTGCCGCTCGAAGACCACTTTGAGAATCAAGCCTCCAGACTTCAGGAAATGCCACCTTAGGCTTGTTTACACTGACAACTTTAAAGCACATCAACCCATACACATGGGTTGATGCACTTCAAAGTCAGCAGTGTGGACACTTTTGGGAGCATTCTAGGAGTTCTTTGTATCAGGTCTGTGATGCGACTCAGGAGAGGGGACTTGTATCGGGAGCAAGATAATTAACAGCACCTTACCTGGCATTTAGACAGTCTGCAGCGCTTGCTCCAATTGAATGTTTCCTTTCCCAGCATCCTCCTGGCCCCATGAATCTCTCCGATTCTTACCTGCTAGCACTTCCTATATTTAAGAAGACACCTCTTAGCACGCCCAAGTTCAGCAAAAGGCTTTTTCAACAGCAGAAAGAATGATGAACTTGGGAAAGTGCATTAAAATGTAAAACGAGGGCTACAAATACTACCAATTAGGGTCGTATACTGGGACCGCAATACTGAGCATGCATTAACACATATGCATATCCTCTGAATCCTCAGGGATATGCATATGCATTCATGCTTGCCCAGTATTGCTGCTCCAGTTTACAACCCTAATTTTAATACTTGTTGCCCTTGTTTTACATTTTCAAGCACTTTCCTGAGTTCAGCTTCTTTCTGCTGTTAAAAATTGCTGTTTGCGGAACTCGGGTGTGCTAAGCAGGGAACGAGCCTACTGGCACTTTGTCTCATACATGTCAAAAGCTCATCACTGCCACATTGGGAGGGGGATCAACCTCTGGATCATGTAGCTGTGTGGACACAAAATTGAGCCACTATGGCCATCACAGCAGGAGTGGAACATTGCAAATTATAGGGTGCTGCTGAGGTGTAAACAAGGCACAAGGTTCCGATACAGACAAGCAGTGTCTGAACTATCAAACTGGACTTCAATCAATCAATCAATCTATCTTCATTTTACCAGGTGAAACACAATCGAGTGAACTTATTTTCAAGGTGGACCTGGGTGGACTACTTATCTTATGACTTGACGGACATAAGGTATGTATTCTGCAGAGCTGAGAGTTCACAGCTCCTTTGGTCATTTATTTTGGATGTTTTTTGGTTCTGCTAAATTCCTATACAAAAGCAGTACACAGCACGCCTCCCTATTTATTTATTAGTTTTTTCAGTTTTTGTTGACCAGGAAAGGAGGCTTAAGCAATTCTGTCTATTTTCAGCCTTGTGACTGAGGTAAATACAGATGGAAAAACATGGATTAGCTGCCTGGATTGGCTTGTTACTGTAAGAGTGGACTAACTGCAGAATGACCATTTTTTAATGCCTGCATAGCAGTAGCTATGTAACATGTTACTAACAAGATAAAAGGGAGCAGGGCAGACAGGAACAGGAACTGATGTATATTACCTTCTACTTTCACAGTGAAGTTTCATTACCTCATTGTTATTCATGAGATCTCTGCCCTTCTTTGTCTGTCTGTAATCCTATCCCCCTTCCCTTATTCCATCCAGATCTACTTTATTCATGTATCTGGCCACCTCTGCAGCTGGAGGAATGCTGCTGACTACACACAGTAGTTAACACAGCTGGTGCAAGTGTCCTATATTCTTGATATTGGTATCTCCTTCCCTGACTGCATCTCTTCTGTCCTCATGGGAAGTAAGTATGTACATGTTTTATTTTATTAATTTGTGGACCTTCTTTCTTAACATACCTTTGATCTATACTGACCTTTCCCTTGTGGCACCTCTAGTAGTGGAACCTTCTTCAAGAGAGTTCCTATTTCTTTATGGCACCATCAAAGGGTGGTACTCCTTGTAGCAAGGAAGATAGAGGTTATATCAAATTTACAATCTCCTGTATGTTGTACATATAGAATAGTGGATGAGTGAACATCCACAACAAGGCTGTGTTTCAATTGAGGGAGTTGTTGACATCACAAAGACCTCAAGATTAAAGCTCGAGAGGTCTCTATGATGTCATCAACTCCCCACTGTGTTATATGTATACGTGAGCCCTCTATTGTTTTTTGTGTTTTTTTTTTTTAAGTTGGCTGCTACCTTCACTTTGATGTGGTGCTGCTTCTGCGCCTGCTCACTCCGACTAGTGTGTGATTTGGACAGTGTCAGTTCAGAAAACTGCAGTGTAGCCATTACAACCATCTTTGCCAGTGATGTTTATTTTTTAAATGAACAAAAAAAGTTAACTTTTTGGACACAGAACCATGTGCTACTCTTTATGTCCAAACTATGTGGGTTCACTTCCACTTCTCGGTGCTTGTTTAATTGAGCCATCATAATTCTGCTACTTTTCCAGTTGAAGCCATGTAGTGTGAGCCAATCAGCTGACAGGTCTAAGCAGAAAAGTTTGTTGTACTATCGATGTGACATCAGAATGGCTTATGACAACCTTTTTGAACTTTGAACTGTACTACAACAAGATTTCAGCAGATGCTGAAATCCATCCACAGCAGAGCACTGCCATATACCACAAACATTTTACATACTGTATTACCTGCCTTCCAGACTGCCTCACTACCTGCATTTCCTTACCAACCATCTGCTTTGTCATTTTAATCCCAGCAGCCTTTAGCAATCATTCCTCCATGTCACCTAAGCTTTCCAACATAAGGAGCTTATTGATCAATGGAACTTCTGTCCACCTTGTCTCCACTCATTTCTGTTAGAATCTCTGAGAAGGTTACCACATCTGTTAATATTTTCAGGCTCAACTCTGGGGCTGAAAGATCAGAAGGTGGTGGGTTCTAGTCATAATCTAGATATGTGGGGTAATATTCAAATGTGACACTGTGTACAGTACAAGGGGGATGTTGCACTGTTGACGGGCTGTCCTTTGGATGAGATAACCCACCAAGATCCCTTCTGCCCATCTCTGGTCACTGTCTAGGTGGAAATTCAAAATCCCATTGTAATTATTGAAGAAAAGTAGGAGGGTTACATTGTTGTCAATTAACTGATCCACGAAACCCACTCCCCTGGACACACTTGAAACAAGTTATCACAGTTTAGTGTGCCATCACTGGTCACAAAATTACAAATAAATAAATAAGATTAAGAAACAATGTTTCACCCTTTCTATACTGGTCAAAGCCAGGTCATTAGTCCCTAGGAGTATGATCATGCCTGGTCCCCCTAAGTAAGCTCTTCCACCCTGGGTATGACCCTGTTCATCATCCCATCAGGGACACAATGCATTAATCTCTTCTCAAGGTAGGTGGCATAAACCACTCTTCTGTGTTTCAGTTTTTAGGGGTCAGCAACCCCATGGCCTGCACCTTGCCTTGCACCAATGACTGCAGACCTACTGTGGTTTGAACCATCTGTCTCATGCTCTGGCTCTAAGAATTCATTCTGGACTTGCTTTCCTGCCACTGGATACCCAGCAGGCCCAGGGTAGGTGCTGCTGCTCTATTTAGTCCCTGCAAGGAGGAGACTGCCAAAGAGGATTTGTTTTTTAACACTGACCATCTGCACAATGTAACAGCGGGAACAGAGAAGGAGGACCCAGACTTGACTGTCTGTTTTCTATTGTACAGATAATTAGTAAACCAAGAGAGGGTGGGAGGAGATAATACTATGTTTCTAGAATGAGTAGGGCGTGATATACGAGATTGAAGTCTTCTGTGAAATCGACAAAAATGGCACCAGGGAAATCTCCCTTATTCATTGCTGTAACATTATTGTGAAGCTAGTGAGGGTGGTGGTGGTGCTATGTTTACTCCTAAAGCCATGTTGGAATGGGGATAGGAGATTACATTTTATGAGACAGTCAGATAGCTGAGTAGGAACAAATTTCTCAAGGACCTTGTTAAGGACTGTCAAAATAACAATTGGGCTGTAAAACTGGCTAAAACCTTGGGGTCACCTTTCTTGTACATCAGAACAGCATGGGGCAGCTTCCATGTATCAGGGACTACCCCGAACACCAGGTACAAATTAATAATTCTGGTGATTGCTGGGGTGATTTCCCTAGCAGCTTAGTGGAGGAGTTTGAAATCTACCATGTGTAAGTCAGCTGATTTGGATTTGGGGGTTTGTCTTAGAAGTTTGAGCACTTCTAACATCTTTAAGGGGAGAATTAGATCATAAATGGGGAGAGGTCAACAAAAACAAGATTAAAGGCATTTACAGTTTTGGTAGGATTGTCACAATTTATGACATTAATGACCATATCAGGGAAAGTAGTTTTTTCACAGTCACTTTTGTCTGATACATTTCCAAAAATGATACAGTTTACCAGCTGAGGTGCCAAGAGGTTTTTGGCAGAAGGCACACTTGTCTGACTAAATTGCCTCTTTGTGGTCAGCTTTGAGTTTTCTATAGTTAACCCAATTTAGATGCTGCTCCAGAGGTCTTATATTGAGCTCATCGTTTGTCCATGTCTTTCATCATGAACAAAAGGGAACTTTTTAGCCATTTAGTTACTGGGCCTTGTACGTTTCTCTTAGTGAGAGGGACAAATTTGTTTTGGAGGTCAGTGAAGATTGAGTTAAAGTAAGATACGGCATCCTTACCATCATTTGTCGCCCACAGTGGGGACCAGTCGATAGAGGAGAGTTCACTCCTGAAAGCGTCTGGGTCAAGTTTGGAGAAATAACAAAACTGGATTAGCCATGTCACCCACAGTGTGGACCAATCAACAGAGGAGAGCTCACTCCTGAAAGCAGCAGTGTCAAGTTTGGAGAAGTCACAAAATTGGGTTACCTGAGGGGAGCTGTGTGACGTTTAGCCCTCCATACACAGTAGGTAGGGGAATGGTCACTATTAGCATGAAGGAGAACAGCAGAGCAAATGATTCTATCCTTTAGGGGAAAGAATCCGATCAATGAATGAAGCACTGCTACCATTGTTTGACAGCTTTGTAGGTTCAGTAATTATCTGAGTGAGGTTTAATTTATTTAGACTTTGTTCAACACTATTGCTTTTACTGCAAGGAGGATAAATTCATTGTTTTTGATTAGGAGACCCATTCCTTCCATAAGGGAGGATGGCACATTTAGTCCTCCTGCAGGTAGAATATACATGCAAAAGAGATGGTACATCTTGGCATCACATAATAAGAGGATGGCATGTCATATTTACTCCTTAGATGACATGAGGTCAGTGGAGCACAGGATCCAAGGCAGCATGGGTTCACAGCGGGAAGGTCATGTCAGATGAATCTAATAGATTTCTTTGACTGGGTGACCAAAGTAGTAGACCCGGGAGGGGCTGTGGACATGGCCTACCTAGACTTTAGCAAGGCATTTGACACAGTCCCACACAAAAGATTATTAGTCAAATTAACCAGCCTGGGAGTGGGTCCCAGGGTGGTAGCCTGGGTAAAACATTGGCTGGACAACAGGACACAGAAGGTAATTGTAAATGGAGTCCACTCTGAAGAAAGGGTGGTTACCATTGGGGTACCGCAGGGTTCAGTATTGGGTCCAGTCCTTTTTAATGTCTTCATCAGTGACATTACAGAGGGACTGGAAGGAAAAGTATGCCTTTTTGCAGATGACACAAAGATCTGCAACAGGGTTGATACACAAGGAGGCGTGAAAAGGATGAAAAGGGACTTGGCAAGGTTGGAGGAATGGCCAGGCGTATGGCAGCTAGGATTCAATGCAAAAAGTGCAAAATAATGCACCTGGGAAGCAAGAACCAGGAAGAATACACAATGGGTGGGGAGGTAATAACAACAACAAAACAGGAAAGGGACCTGGGGTAATCATATCAGATGACCTTAAGGTTAGCAAGCAATGTGAGAAGGCAGTAGGGAGGGCGGGTAGACTGGGATGTATAGGAGAGGCATCAGCAGCAGAAAACAGGAAGTTGTTATCCCTCTGTACAGACAGTTGGTGAGACCCCATCTGGAATACTGTGTCCAGTTCTGGAGACCCCATCTCCCAAGGACATAGACAGGATAGAGGCAGTCCAGAGGAGGGCAACTAAAATGGTGCAGGGTCTGCAAGAGAAGTCAGTATGAGGAGAGACTAAAGGAGCTTAATATGTATACCCTTGAGGAAAGAAGGAGAGGGGACATGATAGAAACTTTCAAGTACCTCAAGGGAATCAACAAAGTCCAAGAGGGTAGCACCTTTCAGAAAGAGACTTGCAAGAACAAGGGACACAATTTAAAGATAGAAGGAGGGCAGTTCAGGGGCAATGTGAGGAAGTATTATTTCACAGAGAGGGTAGTGGATGCATGGAACAGCCTTCCTGAGGAAGTTGTGGGGTCTAAAACTGTGGGAGAATTCAAGAATGCATGGGACAGACATAAGGCAATTCTTGTGGGGGGCAGGAAGATCTAGGCTGTTGGTTAACTAGGATCTGCGGCCTATCCTGTAGGTAGGGAAATGGGCAGACTAGATGGGCCTAGCGGTCCTTATCTGCCGTCAAAGTCTATGTTTCTATGTTTCTAGATTTGAGCACCTAAGAACAGCTTGGAGAAGTGACATTATGATGTGTCCTAAAAATGGAGCTTAGCACCACCTCCCCTATTAGATCTCTGTCTATCACATTTTACACAATTATATCCAGGCAGAACACACAAGTTATTTTATATGCTAGGCTTAAGCTATGTCTCAGAGATACTGAGTGTCATATTGGTGATGACTGACCCAGACCATCAGCTCATCGAGGCTAGGGACCAGACTACTCATATTTAAATGGACAATTTTGAGATCTTTCATATTCTGCTGGGGGGAGCAGAGAGTGCAGAGGTATAAAACACAGTTCAGGATTCAGTTCAATATCCCCAGGCACATGTAGTTTTAAAATTGCCAGAAAAATAATGGGGTAGAATTTGATTTGCTTACCAGAGACAGGTGTTTCTCAATGTAATCTGTCCAGAGACTGCACAGTTTTAAGCAGTTGGTGGGGGGGGGGACCAAATTGTGAATGTCATACCTGGACAGCTGGTTCTGATCCCTGTATAATTTTTTGTTGTGAATATTAAAATACTAATGTATGATGGACTGTGGCAAAGGGAAGAAATGCTGGCTGCTGAAACTGACTCTTCAAACCCCCCCCAAGGAAAAGTTCAAAGGACAGGACATTGTTAAACTGCAGATATCAGGGGCACAATTATCGGGTCAATTAGCTTTGATCCCAGGAAATAAAATTAGCCTTTCATGACATCCTCAGGGAAATCCTTTGATCTGCTCTAGATGTCCTGAGAAAAGGGACACTGGCCAGTGTTATGAATAACCTCCCAGGAAACTAGCTCATTTCATCAAAGATACCTTTGATGTGTAGATACCAAGGCCAGATGGAATTAAGGAGTCAAATACACTTTTGCGTTGAATACAGTGACTTATATCAAAGATACTTTTGATGTCTAGGGGAAAGCAGATCAAAGACTGGTTTTGACTAGTTACATAGATACATACATAAATACATAGACAGTGTCGGCAGACAAGGGCCTATGGCCCACCCAGTCTGCCCATTTGAGCTTGTAAGTTCAGTTTATGTTTTCCAAGAAGTCTGTTGTCCCTTATCCCTGACCTCCAGAATTCCTTTATGTCTATGCCATGCATTCTTAAATCCCGTGATTGTTTCAGCCCCCACCACTTCCTCTGGCAGGGTGTTCCACTTGTCCACCCATTCTGTGAAGAAATTCTTCCTCACGTTTCCTCTGAATCGTCCTCCCTCCAACTTCATCCCATGCCCTCTAGTCCTGGAACATCTTTTTCGCTTAAAAATAGTGTATTCCTGCACCCTGTTCCTCCTTGTAAGATACTTGTATGTCTCTATCATATCCCTTCTCTCCTTCCTTTCCTCCAGGGAGTACATGTTCAGTTCCTTCAACCTGTCCTCATAGGACTTGTGATGCAATCCATGCACCATCTTTATTGCCCTCCTCTGAACCTTCTCTATCCTGTCTATGTCCTTATGTAGGTAAGGTCTCCAGAACTGTACAGTGCACTCCAGGTGGGGTCTCACTAGTGTCTTGTATAGTAGAATTATGACCTCCCTTTTTCCTGCTGGTGATGCCCACTATACATCCCAGCATCTATTTCTTTCCTGCTGCCTTGTCACACTGTTTCCTGCCTTGAGGTCATCAGAGATGATAACCCCAAGATCCCTTCCTTTCTGCTTGGTACATGCTATATCCTCACCCCCAACTGATGTATTGTGCCAGGGTTTTGTGCCCTATATGCATTGTCTTGCACTTCCTTGCATTGAATTTCAACTGCCAAACCCTGACCATTCTTCAAGTTTCTGCAGGTCCTTCTCATTCTGTCTACACCCTCTGGTGTGTCTGCTCTGTTACAGAGCTTTGCGTCATCAGCGAACAGTGAAATTCTGCCTTCTAGGTCCTGCGCAATGTCACTGATGAAGATATTGAATAGGACCGGTCCCAGCACTGATCCCTGTGGTACCCACTGATCACTCTTCCCTCTGTGGAGTGACAGTCATTTACCACCACCCTCTGTGTCCTGCCACCCAGCCAGTTACCTACCCACCACACTACTGTCCTGCCCACCCATATTCCCAGTTTGTGCAATAGTCTTCTATGTAACAGTGTCTAAGGCCTTGCTTGAAGTCCAGACAGGCCATGTCCACTGCCATCCCCTGATCCACCTCCCTAGTCACCCAGTCAAAAAATTCAATGAGGTTGGTCTGACATGACCTCCCCCTGGTGAAACCATGCTGCCTTGGATCCTGTAGTCCATTGACAACCAGATGTTCCACCAATCTCTCCTTCAGCAGTGCTTCCATGATCTTCCCCACTACCGAGGTGAGGCTGACTGGTCTGTAGTTCCCCGCTTCCTATTTGTTCCCACTTTGTATAAGGGGACTACATCTGCTATCCTCCAGTCTTTGGGTACCTCCCCTGTTTCCAGTGGTTGGCTAAACAGGATAGCCAGAGGTTCAGCCACCACCTCTCTTAGTTCTTTAAGGATCCTGGGGTGCACCCCATCTGACCCCATTGCTTTATCAACTCTTATTACTTCCAGTTCCTTCAGGGCCATTTCTCGTGTAAAGGAACTTGTGTTCATTTCTGCACCATTCTCACCCCTTGTACTCCATTCAGACCCATTACCCTCCTCTTCCTCAGTAAAGACTGAGCAGAAATACCTGTTCAATATGTCAGCTTTACTGTTGTCATCCTCCACACAGCCCCCATCCTCCCCCTTCAGTCTCACTATCCCTCCCTTTGCCTTTCTTTTTCACTTATGTACCTGTAAAAGGTTTTGTCCCCTCTACCCACTGATTTTGCATAGTGTTCTTCTGTCTGAGCTTTGGCTTCCCTTACTGACCTTCCTGCCTCCCTTTGCTTCTCCTGGTACTTCTCCCTATCCCCTTCTGCATGTGTCTTTTTGTATTGCCTGAATGCAATCTTTTTGGCTTTCACTTTCTTTGCTACCTCTTTGGAAAACCATAATGGTCTCCTCTTCATTTTCCTCTTGCCAACCTGCTAATCACATAATTCTGTTGCTCTTGTAATCCCCATTTTAAATACTGCCCACTGTTCCTCAACCCCTGATTCCTGCCCCATTCTTAATGCCTCTTTCAAGTATCTCCCATTTTCCCAAAGTCTGCCCCCTAAAATCCAGGATACATGTTTTGTGTGGTTTGGTTCTGCTCTTTCTGTGATTTCAAACCACAGTGACTGGTGGTCACTGTTCCCCAGGTGCTCCCCACTGTTACCCCATCACACTGCCCTGTATTGCCTTCTGCCGAGTTGGTTCCATGACCAGTTGCTTGAGGAAGGCACTCTGAAGGGAGTTCAGGATAAATCTGCTCCTAGTTGAAGCTGCTGCTGGGATGCTCCAGTCCACATCTGGAATACTGAAGTCTCCAACCAGTACTACCTCACCCTTGTCTGCCATCCTTTGGATGGCTAGCATCAGCTCCCTATCTGTTTCTTCCTCCTGGGCTGGTGGTCTATAGACCATATCTGTGCGGATGGCTGGCCCCATTTTCCTTTCCAGCTTAACCCACAGTATCTCTCCCCCATTTTGTTCCTCCTGGATCTCTATGGCCCTTATGTCATTTTTCACATACAGTGCCACTCCTCCTCCCTTTCTGTCTGCCCTGTCTCTTCTGAATATGTTGTAGCCAGGTATGGCCAACTCCCAGTCATGGTTATCATTAGACCAGGTTTCAGTGATGGTACAATGTCCAGGTCTGACTGCACCATGACAGCCTCCAGATCTTCCATCTTGTTGCTAAGGCTCCTGGCATTTGCACACATGGCTTTCCATGATTTGACCTCCCTATACTGTTTTGCTGTTCTTCTCCAGCCCCCTTCCTTGGTTTCCTTTATCCCTGGTTCTCCTTGCTGTCTGCCCTTCTGCTGAATGTTGCCCCTTTTCTGCTTATCCACCTCTTGGGCACTAATCTCCATCTTTTGCACACTGCTTTGTAGAGATAGCAACTCCTCTGGTTCACTGGTTCCACTGCTAGCTGTGGGGGGTGAGCAAGTAGGAACCCTCCTTGCTGACCTGCCACCCCCCTTTGCTAGTTTCAATGCTTGTCAATGTAGCATTTAAACTTATCATTGAGTGCTTGGATTCCCCTTCAAGATGGATGCAGGCCATCAGGCTTGAACAAACCTCCATCCTTCCAGGTGGGTCCCCAGTCACCAATGAATCCAAACCCTTCTTCACAGCACCAGTTCTTCAACCATGAGTTAAAGCTCCTGGTGCATGCACCCTGTGCTCTCCTTGCCTCTCACAGGTAGTACTTCTGAGAAAGTGACAGAAGTAGCTACTTGCTTGAGACCCCTCCCCAATTTTCTAAACTCTTCCTGAACTTCCTTTGGCTCCCCATTTGCCAGGTCATTAGTACCTAGGTGGATAATGACATCCAGCTCACACTCCCATCTTGCCTTCCCAGTGATCCCCAGGATCTTCCTTCCATCCCTCCATGCCGTGGCACCTGGTAAGCACCTCACCTCCCTGTCCTCCCCTTCCCTCCTGTGTTCCTAGCTGGATCCCTATTATGATGGAGTCCCCCACCAGGATTCACCACTCGGCATCAGAAATTTATATTTTGTCAGTTTAAAACTAATTCATTTAGTGTGTTTGTTTAAATGATCTGGGGATATACAGTAGTAATTAGACAGTAATCTCTAAGTTGATATATAGCTATCTAGTAGTTCATGGTCATTTTTTGTGTAGACTTGTGTTTTAAATTAAAAACTGAATATAGTAGTATTAAAATTTTAAATTAATGGTTTAGACTAGGAGAAAATTATATATGTAAAAGGTGTTTTTATTTTTTTCTCTTTTCCAGTGCAGGAATTTAAACAAGTATGTATACTCAGATTGTATTTAGGTTGTTTAGTTTATTTTTATTAACTTGTATGTATACAATAACAGCCTATGAGAAAGGGAAACTGGTAAGGGACACTAGTGGTGTCTCGGGATATCATGGTAAGGATGTGAACTGGTCAATTTCTTCTCAAGTTATGTCATCGGGGATACATGAAATGTTCTTTAAAGTAATTAGTATTCGCATAGGGTCCAATCAAGTACAGGCCTATGTCTCTTTGGTTAATATGTATAATAGAATAATTAAAAGATTTGTAAGTAGAAATTCCCAACAGAAGGAAAAATGGACTAAACTTGTTTTTGTTACTACATTATTGATCCTTAGTGGAAACATACATTTAAATCCAGGTCCATCACAAAAGGAAGCAGTTTTTATGGATACTATAAAGGGGAAAGATTTTTCAATTGTATATTTTAATATGCGCAGTTTGAGTAATAAAATGGATATTTTTAGAGAATGGATGTTAGAACATCAAGTAGATTTAATTATCTTAACTGAGACGTGGTTAAGTATAAAGACCCTATCTTCTCTTTTTCAGATTGATGGCTACTTGCTGTTCAGACAAGATCGCAACAAAAAGGGGGGGGTTGCAATATATGCTAAACAGCAATTGGACATCAAAATTCTACAAATGATATGGATTTTCAGGGGATTGAAGTGTTAACAATGGAATTAGGATGTCCCTTTTCTTTACCCATAGTGATACTGGGTGTGTATAAGCCTCCTAAAATTCATTCATCAAAATTTGGGACTCTGTATGATTATTTATACAAATTTAAAACTACACATGAAATATTGCTGATTGGCGATTTTAATGTCAATTGGGAACAAGTTACAATTGATCATGAACTCATTGATTTATCAGATAGACTTGGATTAAATCAGTTAATTAATGGGGTAACTAGAATTAATAGTAAAGACAGTGAGATTTCTTCTACTTTGGACTTAATCTTTACCACAAGAAAGGAAAAATATAAAATGAGTAGTGTTTTGTTAGATACTTTTAGTGATCATCAGTGGGTGGTGTGTGTGAAAGTAAAAGAAAAAGGTATTAAAACTGGATATTGGGTTTCCAAAAGGACGTTTAGACAATTTGATTATATTGCCTTTATGCTGGATTTGGAAAAAGTAAATTGGGAGAGAATAGCTTTAATTCCCACTATAAATGAGGCATGGCAGTATTTCCGGGAAGAATTTGAAAATATTTGTAATCAGCATACACCTGTGAGAAAAGTTTATCATGGATTAAAAATGCTATTTGGTATAATGGGAACTTGCATAATCTACGTAAAAAGAGAAATATTCAGTGGCAAAAGGCAAAGAAATCAAAGAAACAGAAGGACTGGGATGGTTATAGAGCCTTAAGGAATAAATATATTAAGGATGTAAGGAAGGCAAAGACAGATTATTACAAACGTGTTAAAGGATACCCAGTTTTCACACCCAGGTAAATTTTGGAAATTAATCCATAGATTACAAAATCCGGGAAAAAATGATTACCCACAAACTTTTAATATTAATGGTAGAGAGATGGAACAATGCCCAGAGGTGGCCGACTGTTTTAATGACCTTTTTTTTAATATGGGGGCTGAAAAGGAGGTAAAGGGGGGTTAGATCGGTCATTTGATTTTGGTCATATAAATGTAAACGAGGTTTTATTAGAATTGTTGCATATTAATGAAAGAAAGGCAACTAGATTAGATGAGATTAGCAGTAAATTGTTCAAATTTGCAGCCTTAATTGTTGCCTATCCTTTGACACAAATTTTTGAGTTGTCTTTGCATTCAGCTGAAGTACCAGATGAATGGAAATGTGCAAAAGTAATTCCAATTTTTAAATCTGGTTTAAAGCAAGAGATTAGTAATTATCATCCAATATCTTTGATACTAGTAGTAGCAAAGATTTGTGAAAAAATGGTAGCTAAGCAGGTTAAGCAATATATAAAAGAACAGAATATTCTACATAGAAATCAGTCAGGCTTCAGAGAAGGATATAGTACTCAAACTGCATTAATAAAAGTAACAGGAGATATTCAGATTGCCATGGATAAGGGATTGTTAACAGGGGCAATCATGATTGATTTGTCAAAAGCATTTGACTCTTTAAGTCATGACATATTGATTGACAAATTGTTAAATATGGGGTTTTCAGACAATGTGGTAGCCTGGTTTTCAAACTATTTGAAAGGTAGAAAAAAAAGTGTTTCTAAATTCATATATCTCAGACTTTAGGCAAATAAGACAAGGGGTACCTCAGGGAACAATCCTGGGGCCCCTATTATTTAATTTATATACAAGTGATTTAGATTTCAAGCAAGATAAGTTAGAATATCATCAGTATGCTGATGATGTTATTATGTATGTCTCAGATATGGACATTCATAGTATACAATATACACTACAATCAGCCTTTGATGGCTTACAGGAATATTATGTTAAGAATAAATTAGTATTGAACACCACTAAAACTAAGGTAATGTTATTTCGACAAAAAAGCAAAAATTTACAGATAAAATTATTGGAAATAACAGTGAGGGATGGTTCCATCTTACAGATAGTTGATGAGTATAAATATTTAGGGTTATGGTTGGATGTACATTGCAAGTGGGCTGTTCATATAAATAATTTAGTCAAGAGATTAGGGCAACAACTGGGGATGCTGTATAGAATAATAAGTAATTTGTCTGGGAATACAAGGCTTCATGTGATTAATACAATGTTAGTGCCAGTGATTGATTATGCGGATATAATTTATGGGGGTGCAAATAAAGTTGATTTGAAAAAATTAGATATTTTATATAATAAGATGGCCAGGTATATTACAGGGTTACTTAGACTTGCACATCATTGTGAGCTATATAAAATATAGGATGGGATCACTTGTATATTAGAAGAAATCAACATATAACTGGAATTATGTGCAGGTTTTTTGAAAATAAATTACCTGAATATATTGCTGAAGATCTGAAAATTAAACATCCAAGTAAGGGTTTGAGATCAGCCCAATATATAGAGTTTGAAGTACCAAAGTTTAGGACAAGAAATGGGTGTGCAACGTTGTTTTATTTGAGTCCAAAAATTTGGAATAACCTGCCTCTTGACTTGAGAAGTTATGGCGCTAAAATAAGTTGGATGAATATTAAATCCTGGTATCATAGGCAAAGGGAGAAATGTCATGAATGTTGTGTGGCATTGGAAAATGAATGAATGTTTATGTATTAGTGTAGTTGTGTCTATGGATGTGATTTAAATATGTGGAAATGTATTTATTGAGTATATGTATATTTGTATTTTTATATGTTTGTATATTTTCTCCTATATTGTAACTAGGTTATGCACTTTAGAAGGTGTCCCTTGAAAATGAGTGTACTTGTGTACTCAATGGGATTGTTTTACCTTGTTCATTATAATGAATAAAATCATTACTATTACTACTACATAGAGAAGAGATTTATTATGTCATCTCTTATTTTTTAAAATACCTTAGTAGGCCATCGTGGTGTTATAAAAAAATATAGATTTTGTTACACCAAGGTGGAGACTGGTGACCTCAGAGAGAAGGCCAGCTCAGGACTGTTTTTAACTGCTGAGAAAACCTTGACAGAACACACTTTCATATTGCTGACTGAGAGAAGAGGAACATTAAAGCACTGAAGTAAGGACCTTAGACTAGATTAGTCTGAATGTTATTATTTGTAGGAATCTGCACTTTTACCTGTTTGTTTTAAGGCCGTATGTGTTGGGATATTTTGTTCTGTAATATTTTTCTGTTTTCCTATTTTAAAGTAAAGATATATATTTTAAAACAGAAACTGCCTGGAGTGCCTTGTCATTTCTTTTTTTATATAAGTGAAGATTTTAAAGGTTATAGTTGACACTGTGTAAGAGCATATTTTGATACCAAACTGGGAAATGGATAGAGTTCTCTAGGGTCTTGCATAGAGTTCTAAGGGTTCATTTTGTAGACTTGGTTAGGTGCCCATAGGCAAAGATATCTGGTTCCCAAAGACAGAATTATCTGAGCCTGATAATTGGGTATGCTAACAAGAGGTTATCAGTTTGAATCCCTCCAGAACTTGAGACTAAGGTGACTCAAACCCACAAAACAGACAAGAGGGTTACCTTGAACTGTTCACTGTCCACAAATTATATGCTCAGAGGTTGGAACTTTGGGAGTAGAGGGCTGACTGGTTGAGCGAATTTGTGACAGTGAACACCCCAATTGTTAAAGGAACAGATTAGTATTTTGGACAAGGTGAAATTAGGTGGATATAATAATGGCACAGTGCCTGCAATAATGAGAGATCAGGATAGAAAACAGGCAACACTCACAACCCCGAGCAAGTGACCATTATGAGAGGGGAAACTATGCTAGAATAAGTAGATAACTAGACCCATCAATGTTTGCAGTATAGATAAGGGATAAACAACACACCTAAAAAACACAGACTATATATGCACCAAAGTAAGGTATTTTATAGAACCTAAATAACCAGTGGTTTAAAATGAAAATATAGATCACTGGGCCAGCCCACTGGCGTAACGTCAAGGTGTCCACTGGTGGTGCCAACATTTTAGGTTCAGTGACTAACTTAGGAGTCAGGATGCTGACCAAGGGGAGAAGGACTGAGAGTCCTGAGGACCACTCTCCTTCTCCAAGGGAAGGGGGCAGAGTGTCCAGCACTTTTTCTACCCCTGGCAGAGGGCGGGGTACCACTGTGGCTGGCACCATAACCTTAGTGGGGAAGGGCATACACTGGATTTAACTGCATGTCTCCACCTTAGGTGTCCAGCACTGGAAAAATATGTCCATCGACGAATGACATTGGCACCAGTCCCACATCGCAGATCAGGTCCTTTCTCTGCCCAGACTGTTGTAGCACTACCAGGAAGCCAGTGGCCCAGCTAAGGGGGGCAATCCAGGGTATGGGAAACCCTCCCCCCCAGCATGACTGAAGATTCACTAGGAAGCCAGCTGCTCTGCCCCGGAGGGTAATCTGGGGTGCTTGGGGTAGGTGACTGGAGGGGTTGCTCCATGGAGGTTGTACAGGACTGGCGACTGGCCAAAGGGGGTCAGGTCCGGACAACAAAAAAAAAAAAAAAGAAAAAAAAAAAGAAAAATATAGATCAATCAATATAGGGTGGGAATAGGTATCACAGTATAGTCTCAGCACCATTGCCAGAAAGGAGATCACACAGCACCCCTTATGTTGGATTGTAAGTCTCTCCAATATAAAGTAGTAAGAACTATCACAATGGAAGCACTACACTTGCAGTACTGAGTTAAGTTAGTACTCCCATTGCTATAGAGTGGTAACAGATCACAGCTTGACCAATATACTAGTGACTAGGGCCCACAGTACAACTGCATGACTTGTGGATATAGGCTGCAGACTTACAAAAAACAACTAAGCATCACCAGTAAGAGTGACATCACAACAAATAACAAGCAATGTTGCACAATTGCAGGACCATCAAGACCACAGTAGCTTTCACTCACCATATAGACAACCCAATCAACCTACTCATAGCGGTGAGTCGGAAAGGGCAAAAAACTAGATTCTGAGTCCATGGATTTAGAGTACAACAGGCAGCATGGCCAGCTGCCACTTGCCTCCACTGCTGTCACCACGGTAGATACCATCAAAAATATTTCTTGTTGCTCTGCAGCCCTTAGCACTCTAGACCACTTGAAGAGGACAGCCTTTGAGAGATGAAAAAGCCCTGTGAGGTGACACTGAATTTGGTGGTAGGAGAGCAGGAGTGGTATACATCAAAATCTCATTGGGTTGCAGTGCAGTGAAATGCACGCTAACAAAATAGCATGACTGAAAGCAGCTACATGGATAAGAACAGCAGGGATATTATAGAGCTGCTGTACATGTAGCTTGTTTCACTCACACAATGTAGTTTAATTTCACAAGTGTGTGCTGCCGAACCGTGCTGGCAGTGTAGTGTAGTTTAAAGGTTAGAGTCCTGAGCTGTGAATGGGCTTGCTACATCCAGCAGACTTCAGTTTGATCCTGATTGTTTTATTTTTTTCCATTCACCTCCCCGACTTGTGTCCCCCCCCCCAGATTTGGAATGCTTAATTTTCTCCCTCTCCGACTTTCTACCCCCAAGTTCATCCCCCGGAGCTGGAATAGTTAACCTTCCCCTCCCAACATTCTGCCCCCAAGTTGCACTCCCCTGGAGTTGAGTAGTAAATCCCAGAGGTCACACTATGTGTGCCTTGTGGTATTTTCACACTACGCAAATTTCCATTTAGCTGATTTCCATGCGCATTTTTCGACTGCGCTTTCTTCTATTTAGCGATCTCATGGGTAACCAGCAGGAGCAATGGCTGCAGCCGAGGACTCCAAGAGACACAGGCTGGCTTGGCTGGCTTGGTTGGCCATCGATCCTGAAGAGGAAGGAGGGACCGAGGCAAGAAAACCTCCTCTCAACACCTTTTGTAGTGCTTTGTGTGTTGATGCATCTGTTTTATGTAGTGTTTTGTGTGTGTATAGTTCTGTGTGTGAGTGTGTGTGTGTGTGTGTGTGTGTGTTTTTCAATCAATCAATCTTTATTTAGCTAGGTGAAACTCCATTGAGCAAGCTCATTTTCAAGGAGGGCCTGGTAGGTACAGAATAAATAATACAGTAGCACAATAGAACATATAGCACAAATGGCCATAGTAATACAATACATAGCAATAAAAACAAGGTACAAAAATAATCAATGAGGCCTCGTTTTAAGGTGATGCCTCATCCTAGTAAACAGTACAGTAGAGAGGTAGATGCAGGTCAGCACCAATGTGCCGAACCTGTGATTTTAGACAGACAGCTCTAGTAGAGCAGAGTCAATGCTAGCGACAGTGCAAGCTGGGGGCTCAGCAGCAAGTAAAAATCAAGGATGAATCCAGGAACATGGCTTAGGGTAATTCTAATGGGAGGATAGAAAGTGTAGAGGTTTGACTGTAAGAGTAGCAATGTATGGCTACAGTTTAGTGACAGGGAGGGCATTGACAAGGCTCCGAGAAGTATCTCCAATGGAGTGACATGAATTCTGCAAATCAATAGGATGCACCAATTTTATGGATTTCTGGATGTTGTTCCACAGATGGGGCAGCACATAGCTGAAGGAGATTCTACTAAAATGGGAAAAGACTTTAGGCACAGCTAGTGAGATGTATGAACGGCTTCTCAAGGCATAGTTTCATAAGGTACAGGAGGGCAGACAGTCAGAAATGTAGGAGGGTAGCATCTTGGATATAGATCTATAGGCCCATAATATAGCATTTCTTTGCCTCCTGAATGTAAGTGAGGTCCATCCTACCATTGAATAGAGTACACAGTGATGGGAATTATATGCTGCACCTGAGATGAAAGGTAAGTCCCTATGATAAAGGGTGTGAAGCTTAGATAGGGTGTTTTGTGGGACTTGGCCAAACAGGAAGTCTGCATAGTCCAACAAAGCTAGGAATGTGATTTGTATTAAGCTTTTTCTGGCCTCCTGGGTAAGCAGATGCTTGATTCTGGAAAAAAAAGTCCAAGCCTCTGTCTAAGTTGTTTTGAGAGCTTGTCTATATGAACAGCAATTTGCATACCTAGGTACTTGAACTTGGTCACATAGTCAAGTGACTCGCCAAGCAGGGTGGTGATAGTGGGAATATTGTTGTGCTTAAGGAGTTTATGGACTTGGTCACTGGGGATAACAGCATAGCCTTGGTCTTTTTGGCATTCAATAGGAGCTTTTGACTCAGGTGGTTTTGTTGCAGTGAAGGAAATCTGCCTGCAAGTCCAAGCAGGCACTTTCTGGAGTAGGCCTGATGGTGTAAAGGACTGTGTCATCCGCAAAGAGATGTACACTGGAAAGTTTGATTCCACAGTCAATGTTGTTGATATAAAGTGAGAAAAGTAAGGGCCCCAAGACGAAGCCTTGAGGTATGCCTCTGCTTATCTGTTTTAGAGTGGAGAGATCTCCTACTGCTTTTACTTGCTGCATCTGCTTTGCCAGATAGCATGAGAACCATTTTAGGGAAGGTGCATCCAGACCAATGTTGCGGAGAGTACCTAAGAGCAATGCATGGTTGATGATATCGAGGCCTTGCTTAAGTCAAGGAATACCGTGCATATGTGATTCTTTAAGTCAAGGGCTCTGCCAGTCATTTGTGACTTTAGCCAGAGCTGGGATTGTGCTATGGCATGGCCTAAAGCCTGATTGCACAGGGTTTAGCAGATTTGAGGCATCAATATAGTTTCTAAGTTGGCAATTCACTAATTTCTCAAGCAATTTTGATAGTGTGGGGAGTAAGGAGATTGGCCTATAGTTATTTGGGTCTCTGGGGTCTCCTGATTTGAAGAGTGGTAAAACTTGAGCAGTCTTCCAGACAGAAGGGAGTTTACGCAAGCTGAGGGCGATTCTAAAGAGGTGCGTTAATATAGCTGCCAGCACTTGGTGACTGAGCTTGAGGAAAAAAGGGCCAATGAGGTCCACTCCTGTGCTTTTTGTGGCATCCAGCTATAGGAGTAGGTCATCCACTTCCTTGTAAGTTACCGGTTGGAAGGAGAAACCTGTGACAGGAGTACTGTGGACAGGGGGAGGGCTTGCTGGTCCTTGTGACGAGAACTGGGTAAGTAGGTTAGCTGCAGGTGAAATGTCAAAGGCCATACCTGCGGTAATAAAATGATTATTAAAGCAGTCAAGGATTTCTGCATTCTTGGTAATGAGGGATCCTTCGTATAATATCTTGGTATGGAGAGAACCTGACTAAGCATGACCTTGAATATCTCTAAGGGTTTGCCAGAATTTGGCAAGCTCCTTGGTGGAGGAGTCCAGAGTTGACTGGAAGTAATTAACCTTAGTGGGTCTTTGTTAAACTTTGTTAATATTTGTAAGCTTTTAGCTTTTGAAACTTTACAATAACAGGACCATCTTGTAAATAGGACAGAAAGTCCTAATGATGTGTTTCCTCCATCTAATATCCTATATAAAGATAAAGGTGTTACTACTACTTACTACTACTGACAAGCTTTGTGCAGAGGTTTCTGGCTGCCCTGAAATCAGCCCAATCCGACTGAAGCTTTGATTTGTGCGCTTTCTTCCATATCTTGTCCATGTTGAGCAAAGCTGACTTCAATTGACATGTAAACCATAAGAGAGTTTTTTTCTTGGTACGTGCTGTGATCAAGGGGGCTTGTCTGTCAATAGCTCCACAGACAATAGTATGGAAGGTCTCGTATGTTGTCTCTACTGCCTTGGCTAGGTAGAAATCTTGCCATAGCAAGGAGTGTTGTAAGTCCGAAAGGAAGGCTTGTGGCATGAAATTATGTAAACATCTCCTGATTGTGAACCTGGAATTAGAAATAGGCTTGGGTGCAGCTCTTATGCAAGCAATAAAGCAGTGGTTGCTGAGATCAGTGAAGAAGACTCCAGAATGTGAGAAGAGGTGCGACTTGTTTACTAGAATAATGTCTAGTAGGGAGCTTTTATTTGGGTTCTTTTTAATTGGTTGGGTCACTTCTGAGACAATTTGAGTAAGTCCGAATAAGTCACATAGAGTTTTTAAGGGTTTGGAGGAGTCCAAAAGCCAATCCAGGTTACAGTCACCCAGGATTATGACTTCAGACTGCAGCACACTAAGAGAGTGGGAAAAGAGACTTAACAGTTGAAGCCCTGCAGAGGTGTGTGCGAGCATGCATCCATCCATGTTATGCAGTGCCTATGTATTATTTTATTTGTTTCCATTTTATTAGTTTTCAGAAGAACCTCTGAGCAATTAAGTGGTCATTTTCAGAGGTGATCTGGACCATAATAAACAGCAATCATACAAACACTGTGTATATATATGTGTGTCTGTGTCTGTGTCTGTGTGTGTTTGTAAGCCTGCATATGTAGTATTCTGTGTGTGTTTGGGTATGTAGGACTGTGGGGGGGGGGTATGCAGGGCCTTATATGAGTGGAGGCATGTGTAGTACTGTGTGTGTTTGGATATGTTGGGCTGTGTATGAGTGTGCATGCAGTACTCTGTGTGTTTGGGTATGTTGGGCTGTGTGTGTGTGTGTGTGTGTGTGTGTGTGTGTGTGTGTGTGTGTGTGTTTTTGGATATGTAGGGCTGTGTGTGTGGGGTATGCAGGGCTGTATATGAGTGGAGGTGTGTATAGTACTCTGTGTTTGGGTATGTAGGGCTGTATGTGAATGTGTTTGTGTGTGTGTAGTACTCTGTGTATGCTTGAGTATGTAGGGCTGTATATGAGTGTGTGTGTGTGTGTGCATGTGTGTCGTGTGTGCATGCGTGCGTGTGTGTGTGCATGCGTGCGCGTGTGTGTGCGTGCGCTGGTGTGTGTGTGTGTGTGTGTGTGTGTGTGTGTGTGTGTGTGCATGTGTGCAGCTAGGTATCGACCATCAGTTATTGTTTTGTGTGGGGGGTGGCTTCTGTACTAGGGGATATTACCAACTGCAGGGTGGGTGTGCACACCTGAACAGGGTGGGGGGAATTTTGTTGTTAACCTAGATACCAAATCAGATTGGATTTCCAAATTCATATCTAACTTGATATTCTAAAATTTAAGATTTTGGATTTTCAGCTGTTTATCCAATAATCCAAAATCCTCAATTTTTGCTGCTATGCAAAGTATGTTTTTCAAACTGGATATTTGAGAACGCCTAGTAAGCAGCATTTAGTTATGCATGTCAGTTCAGCTGGTGCTCTTGCTGAATGGGATAGTGGGAGCTGTGCTGCTTTAACTGTATAAGGTAACGATACTATGATTTACACATGGAGGCACATTTTGAATAGCGTGAGAGAAAGGCTATCTTCTGGGTAACAATGTGTCTTTAAGATTTTGTACAGTAAAAACATAGCTTGACATTTGGCTTAAGTAAACTAATAAGAAGAAGAACTAGACTTCTATTTATGCTCCAGGCATGTGCATTTTTACTGTTTGATGTCATTACTACTTAAAGTGTTTGGAGGGTGTATCTTACTTTGTTTAAGGAATTACCTGCTCAATTAATTGCAAATGTGTAGGATTTAAATAGTTTTTCTACCTTCTGATTAACAATCTGTCTTTATTTATAGCAAACATAGTTTGACACGTAGCTTAAACTAATAAGATGAACAGGATGTTAGTATATGCTCTAGGTAAGTGTGATTTTCCATTTCAAAATGATCACTACATGAATTGTTTGTTTTTTGGAGGGGGTTAAGATTACTTTGTATAAGGGATTACCTGCTCAGTTGATTGCAAGTGTTTTGGACTTATGTAGTTTTCCAGTGTGCTGTCTCCTTGGTATAAATGTGGCTTATGTGCTATTCTAAAATGTATAAATTTGAACTGAAGCTGATATTAAGTGTACTGTATATGAAACATGTCTTGGAACAAAGAAAGCTCCCCACTATAATGTGTTTATTGAATGTGGGGAATCAATAGAGTTAATCATTTTGAAATTTAACTGGAATAATTAAAAAGCTTGACTATAGTTCTGGGTAGGAGCTATGAGCCACACACCCCTTTCCTGTGATATTTAAGCCAGCTTCCTTTAGCCTTATTTGGAAACACTGTTTCTTTGCTACAGCTGGAGGCTCTTCTGGGCTCTGCCCCCCCCCCACTCCACACACACACACTTTTCACACAATATTGGTCATCCACTTTCCCTTTGTGCTTTTGGACTTTCTGTTCAGTTTGTGCCTTCATTGGCTTTCTACGTCAGTATTTTGTTTTTCTACCTGTCCTAATTGCAGCTTGTGCCTCCTTCTTTCTCTTGGTTAGCTACTCCTGCTGCCCTCCTATCATCATGTAAGTCTTGTGTTTCTTTTTGTTTTGGTTCTTGGTGTGCTTAGTAGTTTCCACAGTATGTCCTGCCTATGTCACCCTGCTGTTTTGGCTTGTGCTATCACTGTCTTTTTCTATTTTGCTGTTCATACCAGGCCACTTGCAAACTCCCTATCAGTTCCACAGCATTCCTCCGAGTGCTTTCACCTGGCTTCCTAGCAAGTAAAGATGTTGTGAAGTTAGAATTTGCCCACAAAATTCAGGTGAAGTTAAAAACTCTATCATCACAAATAAATGCACAAATGTTTGCCCCCATGGTAGAAATTTATAAATTTCAATTTCACATTGTGCCTTCACCTTATAACTTTACCTTTGGTATTGCCAAGGCAAAGTTTGGCAAAAATTAAGCTTTTTGTCATATGAAAGAGCTTCTGCAGATTAGGTGATACATTCTCCGTACAGTGACTGTCTGGCTTGTTTCCTGTTTCTCATTTTTATGCAGACAGAGACAGTGGAAGGAGCCTCTTCTGTTGCAGAAAAAATACAGTTGAGATGCAATTAGGAGCAATTGCTTTATCTTTTTATGTTTCCATTACTGTACTTTAGTTATTGAACAGTACTTTATAGTTTATTTTGAATCCGTTTTTCTACCTATTTGTTACTTTTAATTTTGTCATTGTCTTGATGCTTTTCTGTCTGTATCTCTCTCTCTTTCATTGGCTTACATTCTAATTTAGTAGAGCTGGAGCATGGTTGTTGTTGTAGTATTTCCACCTGTGGAGGGGCTCTCCATCTTCGTCAGTCTCTGTTTTTTGGGGACCACCCCCAAACCACCTTACCTCCTCCTCCTCCTCAACACAGGAGCAGCAGCAACTTCACCACCTGAACCTCCAACTGGGCCACACCCACTGCAGCAGGAAGAGTTTACTGTTGTCCTGGATTATCAGGAGCAGTAGCAGGAGAAAGAAATGGAGAGGCAAGAACCCTCTTTGCTCCCCATCATGGTTCCACCATCACCTGCACCATCTTCCCTGTGCAGAAGAGACCCATTCATCACCCCTGGGCAATTTTCTTGTTCCACAGCAGCACCCCACCACCCATGTTACCCATACACCAAGTCCTCCCTTGTGTGGTCTTTCTCACCTGTGACCCTAGTGACCACAACATTGTCACTCACAACGTATGTAATAAACAGGTCTGCCAGGCAAGCAGGGGAGCCACATGGGTACTGGGAGTCTGAGGACACATCTTATGATAAACCATCAGGCTAAGTGGGAGGAGAAACAGAAGGAAGCAGCGAGTGGGGGTGGTGGAGGTGGTGGTACATCCATGGTGGCAACAGATCATGGAACAGGGCGCAAGGGAGCTTCCTATATCATGATGGGATGCTGGGAAAATCCTGTGGAAGTGCAGCACCCTCTGTTGAACTTCAAGCTCCTCCTGAACCAGTAGCACCAGCAGCAAATGCACGACAACCAGCAGCAATAGCAGCAGTGGAGCTCATCCCCCTGAGAGAGGAAGTGGGAGACCTCTGTCACTGGTTTAAGGGGTGGAGAAGTATATCAGAATTATTCCTGCCAAACAGGAGAAGCTGCTGGAGGGCATGGCAGCGCTCCATCATGGTGGTGGGGGTGGTAGTAACATGCAGTGAGCTCTTCACTTATTACATCTTCTACCTGTGTCACTTTAAGTATTTCCTATCCTCTTTCTAGTCTTTACTTCCAAGTATCCGACTCGTTTGTTCTCCCAAGAAAGAAAAGTACCTACAAAAGTTAAAAAATTAAAAACAAATCACTCTATCTTTACAATCTAACTGTGTTGCTTCACTTATTGTTCCTTGTCTTTATATCTGTTTCATTCTGTACTATTGCTACTGTCTCAAAAAAACCTCCCAAAAAGCCATATTTCCTATCTATAGTTTCTTGATAACTTTTATCTATCTGCCTGTCTGTTTCCTTAATTCTTCTCAACTAGCAGAACAAATATGTCACAGTCTATTACAGGAACCACTACATGGTAGTAATGCTGTGCGTTGGTAGTGCCCCAGCTCTGTTGTTGTGCTACTCAGTTACTGTGAAGTGTGCGTAAATCACAATTTACATAAATTCTCTTCTCCCTGAATTTTTCTTGAGTGTGGTTAAAAATTGGGCAGGCTGCTACATGCTGCCACACCATAGTTCACAGTGTGTAAGTGGCCCACACACTGTTGTTGTAACACAGTTTATGTTAATTGCACAGTTATCAAAATTCACATTACATCTGTAAATTCCAGGACCAGAACTCACCTGCAGTGCCAGAACAAATAGTACAGGCTGCTTGCTGCAAGTTATCACACCGTTCTTTAGTGTGTAAGTGCCCAAAACACTGTTGGTGCAATACAGTTTGTGTTAGGTTTGTGTTATTCACAGTATATAGTTGTTAACCCCATTTTTCGAAACTCACAATATACATAAATTCTGTATTGCAATATTTTCTGGCATTAGTTAGACAATAGTCAGTCCATGATGCCAAAAGCAATGCTGCTATGAATTTTTCTGATGCTCAGAAATTAAGTGTGCTCTCAGAAGTATCTTATGCTGCTGCTAGCTGATGCTGTTGTCACTGTGCCGTCCGAGTCCCAACAACTGTCAATCCAAAACAAATGGTTAGATACCTTTTATTGGAGCAACAAAGATGTAACAAAAAGAACATACAGTTTTAGCTTTCGGACCAACAAGACTTTCTTTGGAAGACTAATGAGAGTTATTTAGAAAATCCCATATTATTAACACTTTGAACACGCAGAAAAAAACAGAAATAATGCTCATAGGTTTCAAACAGGTCTTCAGAATATAATTAAAGTGATATTGGAGAGCTTGAATATTTTAAGTGTGCTTTCAGCTGAACCAAACTTAAAGGTCAAAGGTTGTCCAGAAATAACAGAAGGCAGAAAGTTCAACCCGCATATATTATACAATGTATCAGTCTAAGCAATAAAAGAAACACTAAGATTATCTACTCACTAAATCATATGTGAAGTGAAGAAGCCTCCTGAATACACATACTTCAAGAGTGAGGTAACAGTACACCAGAAAAAGCCAGCTTCAACTTTGCTCAGAACTCTGTTTGTGAATACGGCCTATGACAATAAGATGACCCTGAAAAAAACAAGCATTTGTCAATGCCAAATGTTCGCTTGCAGGTATTTGCAGTGGTGTTTGGCATGTATGGTGCTTTACCCTAATGCCCTGTGTGATTGCTGGTATTTGCACAATAAATTTTCAGCATGACCTTTTGTTACCCCCATTGTGCGCACATAAGGCGGAAACACTTTTGGGCAGGATGTGAAAAATGACAGCTGTACTGCTCATAAGGAAGTGTGGTAAAATGGCAATGTTGAAAATCTGGAGTGGAAATATTGAAAATTTGCAAACCCTACGACAATGCGTAGGAACTGTGCATCCTTACCTTATAAAGAGTCATTGTTAGAATTTTTTCACCAGATTTTCAACATTGGCATTTTAAAACCTCTGCTAATGAACAGTGTCACTGTGATTGTCTTACTGTGTCCCATACATTGATTTTGCACACCGACTGCGCCATTGTGGACTACATGGGCGGAAACATGTTTTGGGCAGGATGTGAAAAATGACAGCTGTACTGCTCATAAGGAGGTGTAGTAAAATGGTAATGTTGAAAATCTGGAGTGAAAATATTGGAAATTCGAAAACATACGAGCGTGTGTAGGAACTGCACAATGCATGCTCGTAAAACAGTTATTTGTAGGAATTTTTTCACCAAATTTTCAACATAGCTATTTTAAGACCTCTGCTCATGAACAGTATCACTGTGATTTTCTTAATGTGTCCCATACATTGAGTTCGCACACCTACTGCGTCATTGTGCGCTACATGAGCGGAAACATGTTTTGGGCAGGATGTGAAAAATGACAGCTGTACTGCTCATGAGGAGGTGTGGTAAAATGGCAATGTTGAAAATCTGGAGTGAAAATATTGAAAATTCGCAAACTTACGAGTGTGCGTAGGAACTGTGCAACGCAGACTCATAAAACAGTCATTTTTAGGAATTTTTTCACCAAATTTTCAACACAGCCATTTTAAGACCTCTGCTCATGATCAGTGTCACTGTGACTTTCTTAATGTGTCCCATACATTGAGTTCGCACACCGACTGCACCATTGTGCGCTACATGGGCGGAAACACGTTTTGGGTGAGATGTAAAAAAATGACAGCTGTACTACTCATAGAAAGGTGTGGTAAAATGGGAATGTTAAAAATCTGGAGTGTAAATATTGAAAATTCGTGAACTTACAAGCTTGCGTAGGAACTGCACAACACACGCTCGTAAAACAGTAATTTTTTGGAATTTTTGCACCAAATTTTCAACATGGAGTTTTTGGGACCCCTTCTCATGAATGATGTCACTGTCATGGTGTTATTCAGGCCCAAAGGGTGATTTCGCGCAGTGACTGCGAAATCACCCTTCGGGCCCAAATAACGCCATGGCAGTGACATCATTCATAAGAAGGGGCCCCAAAAACCCCATGTTGAAAATTTGGTGCAAAAATTCCAAAAAATGCCTGAGATATGCAATAAAGTTGAAACCCCCTATGTAGCCCATTATACAGCTTACCGGCATTTCCTCGGTTTGCGGTCGGCTTTGAAGAGTGCAGACATGTTCCCGGTCCACCAAAGATCATCGCTGAGCTCCGGAGGTAAGTATGGAGTAAGGGGTATGGGAGGCTGGGTGCGCAGTGGGTGGGTGCTGGTTGTGGGGGGACTGGGAGAAGCGCCGTGGGACCATTTTTGATTTACAGGTTTAAAAAAAAAAAGACTATGGGGCGTTGCCATGCTGGAGTGGGCTCCCAGCGTGGCAGAAGTATGGCTTGGGCGGGAGGCTGTGGAGCCGATGGGGGATTAGGCACCTCCGTCCAGCAAACAACGGGACATTTGCCATGCTGGGGTGGGCTCCCAGCGTGGCGCAAAAGCTTTAGGGGGCGTGATGTGATGGGGTGTGACACAGTGTCTGTATGACAGCGGTGGTTTTCTTTGAAGTGAAGACCACCACTGTCATACACAGCTCCTGCACCCATTGGTGCAGGACCGCCATGCCTGCTCAATGGAGCAGTGGATTGCAAGGGAGAGGCACACCTCCAAAGTGTGCTACTCTCCCAAAACATTCCTTGTCCATGCGTGCAAGCGAACGTAAAAATTGTATGCCTAAATGTAACACATTAGCAAGTAAAAAAACAAGCCCCAAAAATACAACATCAGAAATTATCTTTACATGACATATAGAGTGAAGAAAGTGATGTTTACCCAAAGTGAGTAAGTGTATCACACTGATGAAAGCACAATTAGCTGGAGATATATTCCCAACATACTCTCAGCAAGCTATTATGTTCCAGAAACTGCAAGGCCTTCAGTGCTGCAACAAGATTTTATACATGATAATATCAATTGCCAGTGTCAATGCCAGATACAAAGATGTGCTAGTCAAGGACCCCCAAGAAATTGAAACTATGCAGCTTGATATGTACAGATTTCAATAAACTGTCAGTGTATAATTGAAATAATACATACATAGAAACAGTCCAAGGAATCTAAACAAAAATTCTTAGGAATTAAATCCCCCCTCCTTTGGGGAAAGTATCTACTTAAAATGAAATACATGTACATGAATCTTAATACACCATCAATTGCACGCACCACTACAATAGTTACCCAAAAAGGAATTACACCTGTTTTGAACCCCCCAAGTAAATGAGACAATGTCTCCTAATAAGTACAGAATGTAAAAACATAACAGTATGTTCTCAAACTACAGAACTAGCAGAATGAAGTAAATACCCACTATAATGAGTCAAGTCCTAGCTACTATAACACCATATAATGGCACGTACCTGAACATAAGATTATCTCAATATCACCACAATATGCATACTATACCTACATAACCGCTCATCTTAATTACCCATATTAAAAATGCAGTATGCTACACTTCTTCTACCCCGCAACACACACAAAAACATATTCACAAACTCATACACGTACACACACACCCATGCACACGTTCACACAATACTAATGTGAGAGACAACTGTTAATATGATGCACATTAGTGCTTGAAAAGTAAAAGTTAATTATCTTGTCTTGCAGAATTCTTATGCCACCCAGATTAGCTCCAAGGAATCTTATATGCTGCTTCCAGCTGGTGCTGCTGTGCCATGAGAGTGCCAATAAGTATCAATTAAGTAAACATTAGTGCCCAGAAAAAAACAAAATCTATCCAGAGCTGATAGGGCTGCAGCTGAGCAATTTGGGGAAAAATTATTATAAATTTGTTTCTTAATATTTTTACACCAAATTTTCAACATAACCTTGTTAAGACCCTGCTTCATGAAGACGAGCAGAGAAAATGTTCAACTCCTGGCATAAAGGTGATTTTGCCCAGGGATTGTGACATCAGCGTTTGGGACATTAAAACACATTTTGGGCAGGTGTTTAAAAATGACAGATGTCACATTCATGAGGTGCTGGAAAGAGATGACTATGTTGAAACTTTAGGGTAAAAATATTGACTATTAGCAAACATACAAGCCTGCGTGCGCAAAATTCAACATAGGATCATAACTTTGTTGAGTTTTAGTATTTTTACATCAAATCTATTTTACATAGACTTCTTATGACCCCCACCTCATGAACAGTAGAAGAAAACATTTTTAACTCCTGCCCAAAAGGTGACTTTGCGTGGGGGCCATGAAATAACCTTTTGGTATATAAAAAATATTTTGGTCAGTATTTGAAAAATGACAGCTGCCACATTTATGAGGCACTGGAAAGATATGGCTATGTTGGAAATTTGGGTTAAAAATATTGAAAATTACCAAAGTTACGAGGCTGCATTCACAAAATTCATTGTAGGTTTATAACTTTGTTGTTTTTTTTTATATTATCATACCAAATTTTCAACATAGCCTTCTTATGACCACACCTTATGAACAAGGGCAGAGAAAATTGTTAACTCATGCCCAAAAGGTGATTTTCTGCAGGGACCGCAAAATCTCTTTTCAGGATGTAAACGAAACAAAAACATTTTGGCCAGGATTTGAAAAATTACAGCTGTCACATTCGTGAGATGCCATAATGATATGGCTATGTTGTAAATCTGGGGAGGAAATGTTGACAATTAACTAAGTTATGAGGCTGTGTTCACAAAATTCAATGTAGGCTCATTACTTTGTTGTTTTTTAATATCTTTACACCAAACATTCAACATACCCTTTTTATGACCCCACCTCATGAACAGGGGCAGAGAAAATTATCAGCTCCTGCCCAAAAGGGTCTTTTGTGCAGGGACCATGAAATCACCTTTTGGGAAAGATTTGCCTAATGACAGTGACATTGTTCATGACGTGGGGTCCCAAAGAAGGCATGTTGAAAATGTGGGCCACAAATATGCAAAAATACCCAAGTTATGCCTCTAAATTCAAAACCCCATTGAAATACTTTGAACAGCAGACCTGTTTCTTCAGATCGTGGTCGGGCTTTGAAGAGTGAAGACATCTCAATGGTCCAGAGAGGATTACGGTGTTGGACCCCCGGTGGGTAAGTAAGGGCTTGGGGGGGTATGGGGTGGTGGGTGCTCAGTGGGAGGGTCAGGTGAGGCATCAAAAACAGTGCAAAAGACATCTATGGACAATTTTCTTGTTACAGGTTAAGATGGCATCCTCTGTTTATTGAGACACTATCTTGGAGCACTGGCCAGCAGTCTCTGTGCTGAAGCCTGGTTCTGATAACCTAATCCTGTAATGAAATGGCAGTGATGACTGAAATAACATGATAAAAAGAGGTGAATACAGTCCAATGTCAGGGAATGGGAAGGGAGGCTTGATGCAATAATTTATGGATTACTCCATGTATCCCTGTTTTATTAAGAAGTTTGCAAGAATTTAGTCTATGTCTAGATCGAGAATAAAATCTTACTGCTGGACTTTTTTTCTCTATAAATTCACATTTTCCTTGGACTCCTCAGTACAGAACTCACAGTTTGCACAAGCAACTAACTAGTTCAAAGCAGCAGCATTTCATGTTATGGTGAAAAGGTTGTACCTGTGCCATTTAAATCTGTTTTAGTATGTGCCTTTCTTTTTTTTCTGTGATTTGCAATGTGCTCTACTCTGTTTTGAGTCTAGTTAAGCATTGTTTTTATTATCATTATAATTTGTTTTAACAATTAAAAGATTTTTCCCCATCAGTATTCTTAGCTGCCTCCACATCCTTTATTATGACTTTTCTTGAGACTCAGATGAACTTGCATACATCTGACATTGCTTCCTAACGTTATGTGACACTGGGGATCTCAGGTCTAACTCCATGCTGCAAGACTTAAACTCAAACTTGATAAAAATAAAATAAAATATGGCACCAAAAAAATGGATTCTAAACTGACAAACCTGAACAATAAGAATCAGCACTGGGTGTAGAAATATGTTTTAAGGTGCACTGCTTCTGTAATTTCCAGGATTTCTTTGCTGTGGGTAGTGCCCCCCCCCCAGCACAGACACTTTGTCCATCAGTTCATTTTTTTTTCCTTTTTATGAAAAATCAAGGTTGGAGGGTTACCACAGTTGTACAAATATCCTCATGAATCACGCCATCACCTTTAAGAAATCTTGCCGATTAGGGCTTCACACTAGAAAAACACAAGTTATGCCTCTAAGTTCAAAACCGCTTTGAAATACATTGAATGGCATACTTGTTTCTTCAGTTAGCAGTCTGGCTTTGAAAAGTGAAGATGTATTTGCAGTCCAGAGAGGATTACAGCATTGGACCCCCAAAGGGTAAGTAAGGGCTTGGGGAGGGTGCCCAGTGGAAGGGTCAGGTGTGGGGTTTGAAACAATGCAAAAGACATCAGTGGATGGTTTTCTTAGAAAAAAACAGGACTGAGATAAAAAAAAAATAACAA
Organism: Neoceratodus forsteri; assembly: GCA_016271365.2. Lineage (NCBI taxonomy): Eukaryota > Metazoa > Chordata > Ceratodontiformes > Ceratodontidae > Neoceratodus > Neoceratodus forsteri. The sequence goes on along the minus strand of CM057449.1, from coordinate 225,908,645 downwards.
ATAACCGTGCATGCGTAGTAGTGGGGGGGGGGGATGAGGATTTCTGCACTAGGGCATTGGGCACCGCCCAGTGCCACTATTATGTTTTGGAGAGCTGGGGTGCTGGTTGTTGAACGGGAGGTTTGGGTTGGGGGTTATGTATTTCAGCAGTCACGGACTACTGAATGCCGAAAGGGAAAAAAGTGCAAGCGCAGAGTGTTGCGACGCGGAGGTGACATTTTTTGACACTGCAACATGTTGTGCATTTGCAAGGAATGTGGAAGTGCTTTCTCAAAGCAAGAGGTTTGCAGCATTCTGCCCACTGAAGCCCTAAAAAGTTAATTCTCTCATCTTGTAAAATTCTCATGATGCTCAGAAATGAGATGTGCTCCCAAAATTCTTACACATTGCTGCTAGCTGGTGCTGCTGTGCTAGGCGAGTGCCATCAACTGGATAGAGTAACAAGTTGTGAATGAGCGCAGTACATACAGCAGACCTGAGTTTGATTCCCACAACCTCCACTTATATACTGTGTGACTCTAAGCAAGTCAGTTAACCTCTCCAGTGCTCCCAGGTCACCCCTGAAAACAAGCACTTGCACATAGTGGGCCTTACTGGTTACCAAAGGATAAATAAATGTAAAAACAGCCATCAAGAAGATGCACATTAGTGGCCAAGAAATAAAAGTTCATTTTCTTGTCTTTGAAAATGATCATGACATCCAGAAATGAGATGCACTCTCAGAAATCTTATATGATGCTGCTGCTGTTAGCTGGTGTTGCTGTGTGATGTGAGTGGCAACAACTTTCATGAAGATGCATATTCGTGCCCAGAAAATAAAGGTTAATTCTGTTGTCTTGCAAAATTCTCATAATGCGCAGAAATGAGATGTGCTCCCAGAAATCTTATTTCTGTAGCGCTCCACATTGTAAATGGGAAGTCATTACCACTGAGTATAGTGCACTCTACCAAGGGAATGGCACAGCCCAAGCTTTAGAATGTTGGGTATATGAGGATTCCAAGCAGCAGTAACTCCCCAGTTTAGCTGTACCATTAGTAAGGGAAGCAGCTTGTCTTCCTCTCTCAAGACTTTTCAAGATTTTCAGTTGCAGCTTCAATTCTGCATAGCAGGTTGGGGCTACCTGGCTCCAAGGAGCACTCTTAAATTAAAAATGCGCCTGTTAAGCTGCAGCTTTCAGACTGACTAACCTGCCTCATCAATTTCCATTCATGGACTGGAGGCCATATCTGCCTTGCTCTAGGATGTTCTAATGGTCTCTGTTTAAACAAACAAACAAAAAAAAATAGAGGTACCACAGGTAGGTACTTCATATTTTATTTGTGAAGTAGCATAGGTATCCTGGGAGTTCCCTCAACTTCTTGCATCAGTCTCCCTCTCCCCTTCCAGTGTTCAGGTTGTATTGATACATTTTTTTTAAAGAAAGAAAATAAGACATCAGTGTTGGTGTTATTTTCTATTGTTTTTGTTTGTGTTCCGAAGGCTTATTTACTCCAGCCTTCTGAACACCCGCACTACCGCCATTAAGCTGTTTGTGGTGGTTGGGCTCATGCTTCTTCTCAGTTGAGTTTTCACATGCTTGCCTTCGCTCACCAGGGGGTGCCACAAGAGCATCTACCATTGATGCAACCTACATCTATTTTTTGCTGCAACTTTGTGGGAGTACATGCAAGCTGTGTGGTGAAAGCACACAAGTGAGTATTGATGCACATTGTGATTTTCTGTACTTCCATAGCATTCATAATTATAAACAATATTGTCATTTGGCACCATGGCTTACTGGAGACCATTAGGCAGTATAGCCTGGAGGTGAGAGCAATGATCTGTGAATGAGCTTGGTACATCTAGCAGACCTGGGTTTGATTCCCACAACCTCCACTTGCATACTGTGTCACTCTGAGCAAGTCACTTATCCACCTAGTGCTCCCGGGTCAACCCTGAAAACAGGCACTTGTGCCTAGGGGGCCTTACCTGGTTACCAAAGAATAAAACAAAAATGAAATTAATTAATTATGAAAAGGTATAAGACCTGCAAAAGGGCAATGAGGCCCTCCCCCATGGGTTTCTATTGCCCTCACTGTGTTGCCCAGCACAATATTTCTCTAATGGTTACTCCCAGCCAGTCCTCTGAGCTGGGGATGTGGGCACTGGGATCTTCAGTTGGCAATGGCAAAGCAGAATTGCGAAAATCACTTTTATTGCTTCTTGGTGAGCTTTTGAGCCCTGATGTCCTGCAGGATATCTCAGCAGACACGCCTGACCCTAAACCAGGCTCTTCAGGTCAGGGGGACCACACAGGCAAATCCAGATTCATTGCAGCGAGAAGAGGCTGTTGAGACAGATGTGCAGGTGGACCCCGGCCCTAACTACTTAGTGGGTCAGGATGAGGATTTTGGGAATCTGGGGGAAATATCTGACCTTAAACAATTACTTACTGAGCAGGACGTCCCCTCTGAGGAGGAGGAGGAAGGGGAGTGGACGGAACCCAGGTCGAGGATTCTTATACCGCCCCTGTTTGACAACAAGTCCTTGTCTTTCTTGATTGCTGAGGCATGTAGATCCTTACAGCTCAAGGAGGACCAGTCCACAGAAACAGTGGATGTTAATCTGATTCTGTCTACTTCCTCCTCCTCTGCTCCAAAATGTTTTCTGAATTTTATTCACTGTGGCCAGATTATTGAAAAAGAATGAGCAGGAGTGGATCAGAGAAAGTACCTGCCAAAACTAAAGACATGACCTTTTCTCGACCCACTTCAAGATGTCTGGCATGGAGTAACCTTTTTGTCAGACCGCACTCCTTTCTATGCTAAGCTCTCCTTGTGCAGTTTGAGCAAAGTGTCTCATTGATGTCTTAATCTTGCTTTCCTCTGGGACCCTGAATTCAAGGAGCTGGTTTCTGATTCTATCCAGAGGATTCTTTCAGAAAATTATGCCCCTGAAGCTTCACCGCCAATCTTATGGGACACCTTAAAGACAGTGCTTGGGGGGAAATTATTAAGTGCTTGATCAAGAAAAAAAAGGGAAGAGATCGCTGCTTGGTGGATTTACAGAGTGAGCTTCAGCTCTTGCAAACCATTTTGATGCAAGGAGATCTGTCAGTTAAATGAAGGCTGCAAGAGGGTAAGCAAAAGTTGCAGAGTCTTGTGGATCAAAAAAAAGAACAGCAGTTATTATTATACTTGAAGCTCACATCATGAAGGGGGCCTGAGGGGAGCAAGGAATCTCACCCAGTGCCTTAGAATGCATAAAGCCAAAACTTGTTTTACTAGCATGTTTGACCCGGTTGCTGGGAGTCTGTTGACTCATCCTACTGAGATCTGCAATGCTCTGGCTAGCTTTCATTGCACCTTATACACAGCTGACTCTTCCCCTTCGATAGCCCACATAGTGTCATATTTACAAAAGTTGGCCCTGCCTAAATTGTCATCTGAGTAGGTGGCTTTTCTCTTATCTCCTATAACTAGAGGGGAAATAAGCACACTTTTTCAGACAGCTAAAACTTTAAAAGTCCCTGGTCCTGATGGCTACTCTTTTGAATTCTACAAGCAATTTCATGATCTCCTTCTTCACCCATTGTTGGAGGCATTTCATTCCATCCAAAAGGGAGATCTCCCTCCTCCTTCTTGGAGGTATGTGGTTATTGTGGCCATACCCAATCCCCAGAAGGACCCATGGTATCCGGCATCTTATCGCCTAATTTCAATGTTAGATTATGATTACAAACATTATATGATGGCTCTTGCCCATCAGCTGTGGGACATATTGTCATCCCTTATTGATCAAGATCAAGTTGCTTTTATTAAAGGTGGTCAGGCACATGATGCAGTTAGGTGGACATACCTGTTGGTGGACTATGCTGTTACCAGGAAAATTCCGCTGGCCCTTCTGGGGCTTGATGCAGAAAAGGCCTTTGACAGGGTCGCCTGGCCTTTTTTATGGGAGACTTTGTCTCACTTTGGCTTCCCTAAGGAACTTATATCTCAACTTCAAAATATTTGTCATTCCCCTCAAGCTGGATGGCTCTTTTTCTGACCCATTTCCACTCTTTCAAGGGACAAGACAAGGGTTGTTCCATTTCCCCTCTGCTTTTTGCTTTATATCTTGAACCCCTAGCAGTGGCCATCCACCAGCATACTGCTATACAGGGGATCCCTGAAGGAGGATGTTCCTATAAAATATCTTTTTTTGCTGATGATATTTTGCTTACCTTAACAGACCTTGAGCAATCCATACCAGAGGTCTGGATCTCAACTACTGTATGTATAACTGCCTCCTCTGTAACCCCTCCCCCAGGTTGCACCGGGAGTTGAGCATCTTTTTGCTCAGTGTGCCTTTTCTGGTGAGAAAATTTCAATAAATAAATAAAATATTTGGTTCCTTAGCAGGGTATAAAATAAATGATCAAAACACGGATGTCCTCCTTTACAATTATTTTCCCCCTCCATCTCTCAAGACTGCTTTTCCCTTCAAGTGGCGTAGACTTTCCATGCAGTACCTGGGAGTCAGATTAACAACAACCCTACCTTCTATAAACTTTCTTAATTATGAACTTTTGATACAACAGCCTATGGCAGATTTATCGAAGTGGTCTCAACTCCCTCTTAATCTTTTAGGCAGGGTGGAAGCCATTCAACAAAATATTCTCCCTTGCATTTTTTTTCTTCAAACACTTTCTGTCTCTCCTGAATCTTCTTATTTTCAAGCTTGGGACAAGCTGATCTCTCATTTCATTTGTAAAGGTAAATCCCCTATGGTCAGATACTCCATTTTACAACTCCCCTGGGATTAAGGGGGCCTCAGTCTCCCCAGTGTTAAAATTTATGCGATAACTGTTCAGTTATGCATAATGCTATGTTGGTTGAACCCTTTTTATGTAACCCACTGAAAGCACATAGATCTTGTTTTGAGCAACTTGCTCAATCTCATGAGCTACCTTTTTGGCCACTCCCCCACGGTGTATTCCCCTTAGCCAATTTTCTTGTTACGCAGCTGTATCTTTTAAATGCTGGCTTCAGGTTTTGAAAACCCAGCTTATCCAGTTGGAAGCCCTTTTCGTTCAGTCGCCTGCTCATGATTCTTCTTTCCCCCAAAATATTTTGGACGATGCAGTAGTATCTTGGCAACCTGAGGTACATACATCAACTGATAGGTCCAAATGGTATTCTTTCTTTTGCACAGTTGCAATCTAAGTATCAATTACTGCAATAATTTTTCTTTAGGTATCTTCAGTTGAAATCGTACCACAGACACTCTGAGGATATGCTTTCTTCTCTTGCAGAGCATCCCCCACTTTTGTTATCTCTGATTCAAACACACTGTAGTGGGGTCTCAATAGAGCTCTTAATTAGCCACTGTGGCATGCTGGCCTATGGTAGATGGAGATGCAACATGCTGGGTTTAAAGTTCACAGAAGACAATGCACTTTTATTGCTCCAAATGTAAGTTATTGCTCCAGAAATGCATAATCAGGCAGTTCAACTTCTCCAGCCTGGTCAGGTAACATAAAGGTTAATACCAAACAGTTCTTGCAGGCTGACTTGACAAAAAGAATCTTTGAACCACCTATGTGGGCCAGCAGTTTTTTCAATATACAGTCTCAAACAGAACATAAATGGTTTGTGGCCAGCAGTTTGAATGCACAGGCTCAAATCAAACACAAACAGTTATCCCTTTTAGCCTTATTTGCAGACTATTATTAACAGTACAATCCACTCACTGTGTTTGGCCCAGTTGGCTAGGCTGATCCTTTACCTCAGGACTCTTTGCTCTATAAATGGTCTCTTTCTCAGCAGCAGGTTTCAACTTCTCCCCAAAGGCTCTCTCCAATAATTAACCATTCTCCTTGGCTTTCTGCTCCAGTTCCTGTCTTACATTCTACCCTCCATCTTGTAGGGTTGTCTGCCTAGGAGTATCTCCTCCCTGCAGCAGTTTCCAGTTTCTAACTGACTCCTTGCTGGATTCACGCTGCCTTTTAGCAATCCCTCTAATTAGCAACACCTGTGGAGGCAGCCCCCTTGCCTGTTCATGTTGCATTCCCTGCATTTCCTCAGCCTCAAACAAGATGTTAACCTCTTGTTTCCCAGTGTAGTGTTTACACTGTCACAGCCACCTTTACAAAGCCCTTTGGGAAAGGCCTAGGGATTCCATCCACTATATTAGGGTTCACTGGCCATGTGATCTGAATGAGTACTTTCCTGCTAAAGCCTGGGAGGCCTCTGCACTTCCTGTTTTTAAAATCTCTACTTCTCCGTATTGGAAAGAATACACCTAGAAGCTTTGAACCAGATACTTTCATACTCCAGCTGTGATAGCTTGGTTCACAGAGGCCTCCATAGGTAGATGTTGGAGCCTGGGAATGTAGCTGTGAAGATGCTGATCAGACCCACTTACTTTGGGCCTGTGTGTTTTTGGCCCCTTTTTGGCAGGATGTCCTACACGAGCTGACTGCTATTTATGATCGTTTGCCATTGCTAACTCCTATGTAGATACTGACTGCAATAAAACTAGAGGGAGTAAGGGTGAATAAAACTACATATAGGCAAGTAACCCTGCTTGCTTTGGTGACCAAAAATGCCATCATTCAGCTGTGGCATATCCCAATTCAGGAGGCCTGGCATATGCTGGTCAGAGATGTTCACATGCTGGAAAGTCTTTTGCTCATTTGTCGGGCAGGGTGGCAACATTTGACCATGCCTGGTGTAGCTGGGTGCAGTATCTGCTAGATCATTTTCCTGATTTTGTTCCTTGAACAGGTTTAGGGCATTGGGGAGATCACGTGATGCGCTTGGCGGGCTAGCCACAGCTCCTCTAAGCTCCCATTCCACCTCCGTTAATTCAGTTAATTTAACTATTTTTAAGCCAAATTTCACCGAGCTTACCTGGTTAGTATTAACCTTAACTGATCCGGGTACTCCCTGGAGGGACTCGAGATCGTCGCCGACAAATAAAAGGCCAAAAATGGAATTGGAGATGAAAGCGGCCCTCCCAAACATACACCGCCGTTTGCTTCTGGACAAACAGGCCAAGAAGGTGAAGCAGCACTCCGCAGACATCCTCGCTAAACAATTATGCCTTCTGCACCAACTCCACTCGGAGGAGCCGCTTCTGGAAGAAATGCAACCTTTCAAGGAGTCACTGTCTGAGCTAACGCCGAACTAAAGAATCTTCGTAGTGCGATATCCAGTGTAAGACAACGAATGACAGACAATGAGGCACGTACTTACTCAATGGAATCACGGCGAGATAAAACTGAGCCAGAGCTGGTCAAATTGAGGCAGCAGGTCACCAAATTACAGCAGAAAACGGAAGACTTGGAAGGCCGTTGCAGGTGAAATAATATTTTAATTCACGACCTCCCGGAAGGAACAGAAGGCTCTTCCCCCATCACCTTCATACAGTCGTTGCTCGTAAAGATTGTGGGTCCTTCACCGCATAACCCCATATACATAATCGAAAGGGTGCACAGGTCACTGCGACCAAGGCCAGAAGCATCAGTCCCCCCCAGACCCATAATTATACGAGTGTTGAATTATTTAGAGCAGCAACACATACTGCTGAAAGTGAAGGAACTGCAATCCATTACCTGGGAAGGGAAAAAGTTGTGTATAACTCAGGACTTACCACTTGAAACCCGTCAACGGAGAGACACCTTTCATCCCGTGGTCAGTAAATTGATAGCTGTGGGTATTAAATTCAAAATGACCTACCCTGCACGTCTCCAAATCTTGCTGGAAGGAAAGTGGCACTCATATGATGCAGTTTTCCATGCCCAGGAAGACTTGGCTCAGAAGCTACCTTCTTTATTCAAAACCCCCTGAGGCATTACCAATGAAGAGCTTAAGGATGATACAAGCTCAAGATCCATGTGGAAATTCCTGCCTGCATTACTCAAGGTGTTGCTACACTACCTCACAGATAATTCCCCTGCTTCTTCTGCGACTTAGTACCTTTTACCTGATTTCTGGGGGGAAAGAGGATAATCCCATGCTGCCTGCCCTGGTCGCTTAAGCATGACCGATTCTGGTGGGACCGGTTGGAGTACAGTGCGCCTAATCCTGGAAGACATCAAGCTGTCCTTGAGGGAGGAACCCATTTTCAATGTTGCAGGTTTCCAAGAGACTTGATACTATGTCACGCCATCACGCTGCCAGTCCATTGAAAATCAAGTCCCCAGGGAAACACCAAGCTCCAGTCGAAATGGCCTATTTGTCTTATCTTAATTCGACTGTATGATCCCAAATTAGGTTAAGCTGATACAACAAGCTCCCAGAGCTGAGATACAAATATGGCAAAAATGATTTCCACTTTAATCCACAGCTGACTGAACAAAGTTAAAACAAACCCTCAAATTTCTTCCCCCCCTTTTTTTTTTTACATTTAAAGGCTGATATGATGGTGGTTCGGAGGTGGAGTTGGAGGGGGGGATGGAATGGGGCTGATCACGACTAACCACACGCACTGAAGAGAAGGGGGGTTCTCCTAGTTTATCTCATAGGTGTGTTTATATTCTTTTACATAGGGAAATTAGAAACTCAGCCCTCTAAAAGTCATCATGGGACAGACACCACGGTGCAGCAATGCCTTGACAACTCTAATCTGGATAATGCTGGCCAGCCTGGTCCAAACATGTCTATATGGGGGGAATATGCTAGGACACCAAAAGAAATAGCTGCAAGTGAAATTATCATAAAGAGTCTACTACAGGGGATTAAGAGCAGTGTGTTTATTGTATATAGTTGTAAGTGGGTTAAACTAGAGGGAGGGAGGAGAAAATGGTCTAGATTCAATCCAAGATGTGTTGCAGTTTCTTTTGTGGGGGATCTCCAGGGTGAGAGGTATGTTTATTGTTTGGGGTGTTTGTTAACTAATCACGAGATATGGATGAATATCAGTAACATGTTACGGAATGGATATAGATATGGGGGGGGCGCTGTGGTGTATACTTTGGGGTTACTTAGGCTAGAGGCTATGCAGACTATGTTAGGAATGGATGGCATACAATCTTAAAAAATTTGTTACGTGGAATGCGAGAGGAGCCCGCACACCCACTAAGAAAGCACAAATACTCAAACATTTAGCCCTGTTACAAGCAAAAATTTCTTTTATCCAAGAGACCCATCTCCTACCGAACGAAGCTACTAGCTTGCGTAGAAAAGAAATTGGACAAGTCTTTGCTTCGGGTGTGTCATCTAATACAGGGGGAACAGCTATTCTCATACACCGTTCAATAGCATTTCAAGCCAAAACTATTATTACAGACCCAGCAGGGAGATATACGATAGTACACGGTCTTCTGGATCACACTGAAGTAGTACTAGGGAATATATATGGTCCTATTGGGGGGAGCCCAGATTTCTTCAGAACTCTGCTAGATAAGCTACGGGTGTTCATGTCTACATCGATGATACTTGGTGGAGACTGGAACTTGCTCCCCACACAGGACTTAGATAGATCCAACCTCACATTTAAACCCCTTTCTACCGCTCAAAAAGTGCTCTCAGACTTTATGGATTCATTCGGGTTATGTGACCTGTGGAGATTGCAAAACCCAACAGCCCGCATTTTCACCTTCCAATCTTTGGTGCACTCCACGTGGTCCAGACTGGACTATATATTACTTAGCAACTCTCTTTTGCATGGCATGTGTAATTCCAATATAGAACCTATAGTTATATCGGATCACGCAGTAGTATGGGTGGCCATGGTATTAGACAACAACTCTCATAGAGACCCGGTCTGGCGGCTAAATAACCAACTCTTGAAAGATGACTACACGGTCACTAGAGTATCGGATCTGATTCAAACCTTCTTTATTCATAATCAAGGTTCAGTCGCATGGGTTGATTATGAGTGGTGTGTGCTGAAGTGTTATCTGAGAGGGGGAATTTATCCGATTAGCTTCCACATGTAAAAGGAAGAATGAGGCCAGAGCCACCACACTCCTGGCTCAAATTAAAGCACTTGAGCACTCCCCTTCCTCCTCTTCCTCACCGGACACCCTGAAAACACTTCTGCATCTAAGGAACCAATACTCTCTTTTACTCCAAGAAAAAGTCGAGTTTGCTATTTTGAGAACTCGTGCAAAATACATTGAACAGGGCGAAAGGGCAAGTCATCTTTTAGCCTTGCGGATAAGAAAACTAGAGACCTCTAGACTAATAAACTCGATTGAAAACTCCACTGGGGAAATTAAAACTCACCCTAGAGATGTGGTATCGGTACTTAGGCACTACTTTTCCTCACTATACAACAAAGCCACCCTCACCCCCTCTTCAAACGAGATGCTGAACTACTTAGCATCAATTCCCTTGCCGTCTCTTTCTCCTGGGCAACAACTATTGTTAACTTCCCCCCATCTCCATTCAGGAGATACTGTCAGCTATCAAAGACTTAGTGCCAGATAAAGCCCCTGGTCCCGACGGCCTATCCTCAAACTTTTATAAACGGTTCGCTAAAGACCTAGCACCGGGTTTGCTCCGTCTATATCAATACCTGCTTTCAGGGAGCATACAAGATCCAACGCTTTCAGAAGCCCTTATTATCCTCCTCCTCAAACCAGGCAAACCAGCACATCTTCCAACAAGTTACCGTCCCATTTCCTTATTAAACTGTGATATTAAAATTCTAGCCAAAATATTAGCTAAGAGGGTGGAGCAGGTCTGGACTTCTCTACTTAGCCCTGAACAAATAGGCTTTGTTGCCAACAGAACCCCGGCAGACCACCATCGCAAACTTCAGTACATTATTAATAAAGCAAAATCATCCCCCATCCCAATAGCCCTAATTTCCCTAGACGCAGAAAAAGCGTTTGACAGGGTAGACTGAACTTTCCTCTGGACAACATTGCAAACCATGGGTTTCCCTACTTTATTTATAAAATGGATCCAAGCACTGTATTCTTCCCCTAGAGCTAGGTTATATTGCAACGGGATCCTATCTGACTTTTTCCCCCTCACTTCAGGCATACGGCAGGGCTGTCCACTCTCCCCCTTTCTATTCAACTTGTATCTTGAGCCCCTTCTCAGGCGTCTAAACTTATCTCCATTAATTGTCGGCATTCCCATAGTCAATAACACTGCCAAAATTTCAGTTTTCACTGACGACATACTCCTTCATCTTTCAAACCCAGTTTCCTCACTAAAAGAAGCTTTGACAATAATCAAAGACTTTAGTAATTACTCAAACTATAAACTCAACATTAATAAAACAGAAATCTTCCCTCTCAATCATTTTACACATAGCTCAAACTTCACCCAATTTGGGATGAAATGGGCTTCACGCTCCATAAAATACTTAGGGATCCATATTACCCTAAGCCCATCTCTATCGCGGAAGCTAAATCTGGAGGACTTATGGCATGATATTCAATAGGACTTAACAAGATGGAACAAACTCCCATTATCGTTCTGGGGCAGAATTAACACCATCAAGATGAATGTGCTCCCCAGAATCTTCTATCCCCTGAACATGCTGGACATATGGTTACCAATATCTTACTTTCAACATATTCATTCAGGAATTAACCTATTTATCTCGAATAACAAATCTACCAGAAAATCCTATCATAAGCTATCCCAATCTAAGGATTTTGGTGGGCTCTGTCTCCCTAATTTTGTATTATATTATTGGGCCTTGCACTTGTATAAATGTGGAAAATGGTTATCCTTATCGGTCCCCCTCGCCTATCATGGATATAGTCCAGTATGGTTGCAGGTGGAGTTAGAGCTCTTGAAAACTCACAACATAGCTCCAGTGTCCCTCTTTTATATATCTAAAAAAAACACACCCAAAACATTTCAGTCTCTGCCGCTCAGGACCTCTCTCCGGGTTATCGCCCAGTTTTTTAGATATTTCAAGGTCTCCCCAATCTTAGATTTCTCTCAACCCATTTGTGCAAACCCAAACCTGCAGATAGGTAACTCTATGATAGTCAGAGGATGGTTACCAGCTCTTTCTGAATGTAAGGTGGTGGATCTTTATCCATCAGACCGCATTTTAACCACAGAAGAAATCTTAGCAAAGTTCAGGTGTCCGGCAATGGCTACTTTTAAAGTTACTCAGCTGAAACACCTTTTAAGCAGAATGTTTGGGTGCAAAACCAAAGCTTCCCAACTCACCGATTTTCTCTACCAAATCTTCACAATAGTTAATAAACCGCATGACGTCTCTAAATTGTATAGCCTACTCCACACATTCCCAGAAATCCCATCAGCCGCTGGCTCCAAAATCTGGCAAAGTCTCTATCCGAATAGAGACATCAACTGGCAAAGTATATGGAGAGACCTATACACTTATCACACCCAAGATAGATATAGGATAACACTGTATTGTATCCTGAATAATCTTTATTATACCCCTATTAAACTAGTACAAATGAAATGCATATCTTCTGCAATATGCTCCAGATGTAACAAGGAGGAGGGTACTTTGCTACACATTCTGTGGTCGTGTGATTTAGTATCCCTCTATGGAAACAAATAGAGTCAACTCTAGATCCACTGTTGGGGTTGCATGGATTATTTTCCCCAAAAACTTGTATATTTGGCGACTATTCCGAAATCCAGGTAAAAGAAAAAAGATACCACCTGGCGTTAATATCAATGGCGGTAAAAAAACTGGTACTCAGACATTGGAAAGACCAAATTACATTATCATACATGGAGTGGTTGCATGAACTGTCTTTTGCACTCTGTGTTGAGCATCTAATAGCACAAGTGAACCGCCGTCAACCCTCCTTTATGAAAAAATGGGGAAAATTATATGCTCTCTACTTGAATTGATATTCAGACATAAGATGGGCTGCGGGTTCCTCTACGCCATTCATTTTCTTCTAATTTGCCTCTTCCTACGCTACCTTAAGTAGGAAGAGAACCTCATTGTAAATTTGGGTCCTTCCTCTTTCTTTTCTTCTCTTATCCTTTCTACATATGGCCTATTGTGTTTTCTTTATTTGAATAATAGCATAGCCACATGAATAGAAGTCAGCACACACCACAGCGAAGGGAGGAGGGAGGATAAGGGAGGGGGGATATGTATAATTGTTAAATTCAATTTTAGATTGTTTTAATTCATCTGGTCTGTTGATTTTCTAGCTCTCTCTCCTTCTATTTTCCTGTACCTAAGATACTTTTAAATATTGTCAACTTTACTGTTTTGTCTCAATAATGTTATGATTTTATTAAGTAATAAAACATATTAAATAAAAAAAAAAAAGGTTTCGGGCATTGGGATCATGCATACTATAGCTCATTTTTCACATAAGCACAGGGGACCTTAGTTGGAAGACTGTTTGTCAGTATCATTTCAGTTTACTCTGATAGCTTTTCAAGTGTGGCTCTAGCTCTTTAACTATTATTTTAATGGTCACTGTGAACTCTCCCTCCCTCCCTCCCTCCCTCAGTCCTTCCTTCCTTTCTTTCTTTCTTTCTTTCTTTCTTTCTTTCTTTCTTTCTTTCTTTCTTTCTTTCTTTCTTTCTTTCTTTCTTTCTTTCTTTCTTTCTTTCTTCATAAACTCTTTTCTCAGGTTCCAGGATTGGCTGGTTATATGATTTTTATCTCCTCTGCATTATTAATAGGACTTTAACCTATATTGGACTTTGAATTCTTTGGATTTCACCTGTCTCAGGTTTACATTTTGGTTCTCATTTCCCTGTATAAAATTCTGGACTGTGCAGGATTACTAAGGATGCTGGGGCTCTAATCTAGATTTAAACAACACATATCTGCAGATTTGGACACTTAGCTTATGTTGCTTACAGTTTTGTGCCTCACACCTACCTGCTGGTTTTTCTCTAATGGGGTATCACTCAATTGTTTTTTTTTTTTTTAAATTGAATAAACTTTATTGAAGACCAGAAGAAAAAACTGCATGACAAATAAGTAAACTGAAAATTGCAATAAGAAAGATAGAAAAAAACATCAATAAAAAGTCAAAACAGTATACAGTACATTTAAGGTGTATAGCACAACAACCCCATCCACCCATGCCCATCCGCCCTCCACAAATGGAGAACAGGGTAACCTAACCGAAAAAGGAAAAACTGGGCTGGGTAGCCTGAGTTAATGTACCAATATACGGATATCACTCAGTTGTAAATATGGTGGTTGTTGGTGAGAGGAGTAGTGATTTCTGAAACTAATACCTGTTATATCTTGACTCATCTGTAATTATTTACTTATTTATTAAGAAATCAGAATTACACCCTTTGAGTCATAGACTCTTTTGTAAAAAAAACTTGTCAGTTAACATAGTATACAAGCATTACTCAGTGGAGTTAATAAAGGTGCATATCAAACAATTAATCAACATGGTACATATATAATACAGAGGAGAAAGTAGTATAACAGATTCATGCTACATTCTGTGGGCAGAGGCAACCCAGAGTCGAGTAAAAAACAGGAGATACAGTAAAAAGTAATTTGTTCCAACACAGTAATTATTACAATGCAGAGATAATACAGGTAGTAGATTAGCAGAGATGGGATGCATAATTGCATAATCCATTAATATAGCACACTATGAGTTAGAGAGAGGGGGAAGACGAAAGCAGGGGCTGATTTAGTGGAGGGATGCTAGGAGTGGTCAATATGTTATGTACATTTTTTAAACTATTTCATTTTTGATTCTCTGATATTTTCCTCCTTTATTTATTCAACAAAAAGGCAAAATAAGAAAAAAAGACATGACCTTTTCCCTTTTAGAAGAAAAATATCCCAGGTGGGAAGCCTCTCTGCTGGTGTACAAGGCTGTGTATAATTCAGTCAAGCACACCACCATTCTCATTGAGGGCTCTCTGGCCTTATCAGATGCACATGACAAATCAGTGTATGCCGCATGTAGGAAGGTCTTTACTTCAAATGGTATAATTCTCCATACCTCCTATGCTTCTTTTATTATTGCCAGAGCCTTAAATTTGTGGGTTACTACCCTGGGCAGCTTTGTCCAGCCATATTCAGAAGGGACAAGCATAATGAAATTGATTGCCATGGCCTCCTCCTTTCTCGATGATTTCACAGTGGAGAACTTTTGCATGTTGGCCCATTTGTCCTACCACATTGTGTCAGCCATGCAGAGTGCATGGATTAGGCACTGAGCTACTGATCAAGCTTCAAAGTCCAGGCTTTTAAACTTACCCTTTGAGGGAGGTCTGTTGTTTGATTCTTGCCTGGATACCATTAAGAAGGCTATCCAGAACAAAAAGGGACATCTTCCAGAGTCACAACAGCGTAAGACTACCTCAGCTCAGAGAAGTCAAAGTAACGGCCAGCACGGGCAGTTTTGGGGAGGTTTTCATCCCTTTTAGGACTTCGGTAACCAGAGGAGTAGAGGAGCCTACTCAGGTAACAAGTATTACAGTAATAGAAAGGCCCTGGCCAAGCCAAAAGCCTGGTGCCTCACAATGAAGGTACGCGGTCCTATCCCTGCTCCCTTCCCTTGGTGGAAGACTACAGGACCTTTACTCAAGATGGACCCAAACAACATCAGATGTGTTGGCTCTGGAAATTCTAGTACTAGGCTATGTGATAGAGTTCTCAACAATTCCCTCAAGGGGGCTGTTTTTACCATCCCATGTCTCCAAGGACATTGGAAAAAAACAGGCTGTGTCAGAGATTCTGAATCACCTCATTCAAACTGGAGCAATAATTTCTGTCCCGCCAAATGAGCAAGGTCAGGGATTCTACTCAATCTATTTTGTTGTTCCCAAAAAGCCAGGGGGCTTCAGGCAAATTTTGGATCTGAAGCATCTGAAAAGGTTCATGCACCACACGACGTTCAAGATAGAGACCCTGAGGTCAATCATTCGTGTTGTTCAACCAGGGGACTTCCTAGCGTAGATAGATCTGATGGACGCCTAGCTTCACATTCCCATCTGTCAGTCTCACCAGAAGTATCACAGGTTCTCAGTAATGGGCCAGTATTTCCAGTACAGAGAGCTTCCATTCAGCCTTGTGACAGCCCCCAGAGTCTTCTCAAAGGTGCTGATAGGCCTGTTGGCTCAACTTTGAAAAGAAGGGCATCATGTGTATCCTTATCTGGACAATCTACTCATTTGTGCACCAGTGTTGTCCTTGACAAGGTAGTCAGTGTTCAGGTCTCTGAATATGCTTAAATCCCACAGGCAGGTGATGAACTGAGAGAAAAGCTTTCTTGATCCATCCCAGACCTTGGAGCACCAGGGGCAGTCTTCAACATGAAACAATGGCAGGTTTTTCTATCATTATCCCAGAAAGAGACTCTCTTGAAGGACATTCAGTGGCTCAGGGCTCAGCTCTCAGCATGCTATTCATCCTAGGTCTCATGGTGGCAGCAATAAATCATGTCTCCTGGCCTCTTTTTCATATGCGAGCCCTACAAATGGGATTGCTGGTGACCTGGGATCTGACTTTGGAAGATTATCAAGCTAGACTCTCCCTTTTCTCTGAGCTACATCACTCCCTGAATTGGTGGGTGAGTGTGGAAAATCTGAGCAAAGGGTTTCCACTGGAATTTCCCCCAGAACTGATTCTAACATTTGTTGCCAGTCTGTATGGTTGGGGAGAGCAGTCTTGGATCAATTACCCACTCAGGGGATTTGGTCAGTCCAGGAACAACATCTCCATATAAATGTTATGGAAATGAGGGCAGTCCACCTAGCTCGTCTTCCTTTTCAAAATCTGCTGCAGTTAAATGTGATGAAAATAAGGTCAGACAATGCTGTCACAGTGACGTACATAAAAAAATCACGGAGGCACAAAGAGCAGGGAGAGGCTAAAAGAAACCTCCACTCTTCTTAGGTGGGCAGAGGATAATCTTCTCTCTCTGTCAGTAGTCCATCTAGCAGGGGAATTGAACATTCAAGCGGACTTGCTAAGCCTCAAAAATGTTCACCTGGGGGAATGGAGGTTGAACCTGAGGTGTTCAACCTCCCATGTAAGAGATTCGGATGGCCTCAGATTGTTCTGTTTACCTTCAGCTACAATACCCAGACTCCAAGATTTTTCAGCTGTTATCGGTATCCACAAGTGGTGGCAGTGGACGATCTCTCCCACGAGTGGGCCTTCAACAGAGCATATGCGTTCCCTCTACTACTGCTTCTCCCTAGAGTCATACAAAAGATAAGACACTCAAGAGAAAGTTTTCTTCTAATAGCTCTGGAGTGGCCAAGAAGACCATGATTCTTGGATATAGTGAACCTAGCTCAGCAAGCACCTTTCCACCTTCCAGTGCAGGGAGATCTTCTGTCTCAGGGTCCCATTCTGCACCCAGATCCAGGGCAATGTAGCTCATGGCCTGACTCCTGAAAGGAGGAGACTCCTAAAACTAGGCTTTTCTAGGAAAGTAGTTGCTACTCTAATGGCTACCAGGAAATCTTCTACCTCTGCAGTTTATGCCCATTTATGGTCCACCTTTTCAGCATGGGCCAGACAGAAGGAGTTCTGCCCTTCCAAGGCTTCAGTTTCACAGATCTTGAACTTGTGGCAGGAAGGCATGGGGAAGGATTTGGCCATGAGCACTCTGAGAGGCCAGGCCTCTGCCCTCGGAGCATTTTTGGGCATCCCTCTGGGCACTAATAGAAAGGTCATTAATTTTCTATGTGCAGTTAGCAAGGGGCATCCTGTCTTCCAATCCTCAGTTCCTCCATGAAATCTAATTATGGTTTTAAATGCACTTTATAAGGAGCCTTTCGAATGACTGTCATCTCTTCTGCTGGATGTGGTGGCTATGTGCTCATCTAGGAGGACTGGTGAGCTCCACACCTTGTCACACAAAGAACCATACCTTATTATGCACAAGGACAAGGTGGTACTCAGAATTGTCCCACCTTTCATTCCAAAAGTGCCCATGGCCTTCCATGTGAACCAGGAAATATGTCTCCCATCTTTCTGACCACAGTCATCTGACCCAAAGGAGAAGGAGTTGCACAAGTTAGACTTGCAATGGGTTGTTAGAATATACCTCAAATGGTTGGCTGTGTTCTGGAATTCAGATAGCCTGTTTGTTCTATTTGGGGCAGCCAAACAGGGTCAAAAAGCCTCAAAGGCCACCCTAGCTAGGTAGGTGAGGTCTTGCATTGCTAAGGCCTATGTCACAAGAAAGAAGAGGCCTCCGGCACTTATTAAAGTTCACTCCACCGGGGCTATGGCTACTTCCTGGGTGGAGAGGGGTGAAGCATCTGTTCTAGAGCCATGCAAGGCAGTCACATGGTCTTCTGTCCACACTTTCACCAAACACTACAAACTGGATGTTCCAAGCTCTGCTGATGCAGACTTTGGTTGCAGAGTAATACAGGCAGCAGTTCATAGGTAATCTATTACAGTTTGTCTTCTCTGACATATGGGATAATAGTCTTCCCCCCCCCTCCTGGTTGTTCTGGGTATTGCTTCTTAGAATCCAGTGGAAATTACTTCCCATTGACAATGTGGAGCACTACAGAATGAAGAAATTTACTACATACTTACCATAATTTCCTTTTCTGTAAGCTATACGTTGTCAATGAGAGCTTGCTCCTGTGGGAGAATAATATCTGGTATGCCAGTGGGGAATGTCTGTTATTTCATTAAAAAACCTTTTTGACTTTTGGGCATCCTTATATCTTATTCTACTGCACAGTTCTCTTATAAAACAAACAAAAAAATAAGTAAAAAAAAGATTTTTCAATCGGGACTGTGACCACACATCTTAGCAGGTTCAGTTGTATGCTTTATGGGTGTTTTCCTTGTTACAGGTCATTGTCATGGCATGCAGTTTTTTGTTTAACATAGACTTTGACTTTGACGGCAGATAAGGACCGCTAGGCCCATCTAGTCTGCCCTTTTCCCTACCTACAGGATAGGCCGCAGATCCTATTTAACCAACAGCCTATATCTTCCTGCCCCCCACAAGAATTGCCTTATGTCTGTCCCATGCATTCTTGAATTCTCCCACAGTTTTAGACTCCACAATATCCTCAGGAAGGCTGTTCCATGCATCCACTACCTCTCTGTGAAATAATCTCACTTGCCCTGAACCGCCCTCCTTCTATCTTTAAATTGTGTCCCCTTGTTCTTGCAAGTCTCTTTTCTGAAAGATGCTACCCTCTTGGACTTTGTTGATTCCCTTGAGGTACTTGAAAGTTTCTATCATGTCCCCCCTCTCCCTTCTTTCCTCAAGGGTATACATGTTAAGCTCCTTTAGTCTCTCCTCATACTGGCTTCTCTTTTCAGACCCTGCACCATTTTAGTTGCCCTCTCTGGACTGCCTCTATCCTGTCTATGTCCTTGCGGGAGATGGGGTCTCCAGAACTGGACACAGTATTCCAGATGGGGTCTCACCAACTGTCTGTACAGAGGAATAACAACTTCCTGTTTTCTGCTGCTGATGCCTCTCCCATACATCCCAGTATACCCCCAGCCCTCCCTACTGCCTTCTCACATTGCTTGCTAACCTTAAGGTCATCTGATATGATTACCCCAGGTCCCTTTCCTGTTTTGTTGTTGTTACTACCTCCCACCCATTGTGTATTCTTCTCCTGGGTTCTTATTTCCCAGGTGCATTATTTTCACTTTTGCATTGAATCCTAGCTGCCATACGTCTGACCATTCCTCCAACCTTGCCAAGTCCCTTTTCATCCTTTCACGCCTCCTTGTGTATCAACCCTGTTGCAGATCTTTGTGTCATCTGCAAAAGGCATACTTTTCCTTCCAGTCCCTCTGCAATGCCACTGATGAAGACATTAAAAGGACTGGACCCAATACTGAACCTCTGCGGTACCCACTAGTAACCGCCCTTTCTTCAGAATGGACTCCATTTACAATTACCTTCTGTGTCCTGTTGTCCAGCCAATGTTTTACCAGGCTACCACCCTGGGACCCACTCCCAGGCTGGTTAATTTGACTATTAATCTTTTGTGTGGGACTGTGTCAAATGCCTTGCTAAAGTCTAGGTAGGCCATGTCCACAGCCCCTCCCGGGTCTACTACTTTGGTCACCCAGTCAAAGAAATCTATTAGATTTGTCTGACATGACCTTCCGCTGTGAACCCATGCTGCCTTGGATCCTGTGCTCCACTGACCTCTAGGTACTCAACAATTCTTTCCTTCAGAAGTGACTCCATCACTTTCCCTACCACAGAGGTCAGACTGACAGGTCTGTAGTTTTCTGCCTCTGTCTTGGTCCCACTTTTGTGAAGGGAATCACATCCGCCTTCCTCCAGTCCTCGGTACCACACCATCCTCCCATGATTTATTAAAAGAGTAGCCAGTGGTTTCACTAGTTCCTTCCTTAATTCTTTTAGAATTCTGGGTGAATTCCATCAGGACCCATTGCTTTGTCCACCTTCAGTTTTAGGAGTTCTTGCAGAACCCTTTCTTCTGTGAAAGGACTGGGATCGACCCCTATCAAGATGCTTCTGTTAATTGGATTAGGCACTTCCCTCCTCTTTTGTGAATACTGAGCAGAAATATTCGTTCAGTATTCCTGCTTTTCACTGTCCCCTCTGCCCACCACCGTTTATTCTATTCAGCCTCACTATCCCTCCCTTTGTCTTTCTTTCTCCCTGATGTACCTATAAAGGTTTTATCCTCGTTCTTAACTGATTTGGCTATCTTTTCCCAGTTTGGGCCTTTGCTATTCTGACTTCTCCCTGCTTCTTTTCTGCCTTAACTGGTACAGCTATCTGTCCTGCTCCTTCTGTTTCCTTATACTTCTGGAATGTTATCTTTTCTCCCTGACTTTCACAGCCACCTCTTGAGAACCATAGTGGCTTTTTCTTTCGTTTTGATTTGTTTATTTGCTTCACACAAAGGCTTGTTGCCTCTGTGATGGCAGTTTTGATAATTCCCCATTGTTTGCTCCACACCTCCTTCTAGCCTGTTTGCTAGTGCTTTTCTGAGGCACTCTCCCATCTTGCCTAAAGTCAGCCCTCCTAAAGTCCAGTACCTCACTTTTGTATGGCTTGACTCTGTAGCTGAGTTTACGTGAACCACACTGTTTGATGGTCACTTGTCCCCAGATGGCAACCCACTTCTAGATCTGAGATCCTCTCACTGCCCCTGTTTGAGAGTACAAGGTCTAAGATTGCTCCCTCACTGAAGTGGGTTCGAAACTAGCTGTCTAATGCCTGCCACCTGTAGGGCGTCAAGAATGGCCCTGCTTTGGATGTCACTGCAGCAAATGTGCTCCAGTTAACATCTGGCATATTCAGGTCTCCCATCAACAGTATCTCCCTTTCTCTGCCATTCTAAGAATGCCTTCCATCATATCCTTGTCCATTCCTTCCCTGACATGGGGTCTGTACACAACCCTGTGTGTGATTGTGGTGCCCTTTCCAGTCTCCAGGTGACCCACAGTGCCTCCTCTCCTCCCTGTTTACTCTTTTGTTCAGTTGCTTTTATCCTCCTTTACATCAGAGAGCTACTCCTCCCCTCTTCTCCCCTGTCTGTCTCTCCTGTAAGTTATGTACCTGGTATGTTAACATCCAGTCATGGTTCTCTGTGTACCATGTTTCTGTGACTGCTATCCGATATCCAGGCATCCCTCTTTCCATTAAGGCCACCAGCTCAGGGAGCTTGTTGCCCAGACTATGGGCATTGGTACTCATTACCCTCCATTTCCTAGCGGCCTTACCCCTTTTGCCCCATCCCTGTCCTTCTTGCCTTTGTCACTTTCTCCATTTACCCTGCCTTCTCCCTATCGACACCTCCATGTTGGTGTTTGCCACACTTACTACTGTGATTGTTTGGGGGGGGGCTAGGATTTTCCTGCTCCTTTCCAGTGCCTCCCCCCTTGGCTAGTTTAAAAGCTTGCCAATGAAGCATTTAAACCTATCACCTAGGATCCTGGTTCCCCTCCCGGACAGATGCAGCCCATCATGCCAGAACATAGAAACATAGAATTTGATGGCAGACCTAGTCTGCCCATTTCCCTACCTAATGCATAGGCTGCAGATCCAAGTTAACCAACAGCCTACTTCCTCCTACCCCCATTAGAATTGCTTTATGTCTGTCCTATGCATTCTTAAATTCTCCCACTGTTTTTGAGTCCACTACCTCCTCAGAAAGGTTGTTCTATGTATCCATAACCCTCTCCATGAAAAAATACTTCCTCACATTATCTTTGAGCCATCTCCCCTCTAGCTTCAAATTGTGCCCCCTTGTTCTTGCACATCTCTTTTTCTGAAAGATGTTACCATCTTGGACTCTGTTGATTCCATTGATGTACTTGAAAGTTTCTGTCATATCCCTCCTCTCCCTGCTCTGCTCGAGTGTATACATAGTAAGCTTCTTTAATCTCTCTTCATATGTCTTCTGGTGCAGAACCTGCACCACTTCCGTTGCCCTCATCTGGACAGCCTCCATCCTGTCTATGCCCTTGCGGAGATGGGGTTTCCAGAACTGGATGCAGAACTCCAGATGGGGTCTCACCAACTGTCTGTACAGAGGGATAATAACTTCCTGTTTTCTACTGGCGATGCCTCTCCCTATGCATCCCAGTATCCCACCAGCCCTCCTTACTGCCTTCTCACATTGCTTGCTCACCTTTTGGTCATCTGATATAACTACCCCCAGGTCCCTTTCCATTTCTGTTGTCATTATCTCACCCCCCCATTGTGTACTCTTCCCCTGGATTTTTGTTTCCCAGGTGCATTACTTTGCATTTCTTTGCATTGAATCTAAGCTGCCATGTATTTGACCTTTCCTCCAACCTTGCCAAGTCCCTTGGCATCCTCTCCACCCCACCATCGGTATCAACCCTGTTGCAGATCTTTGTGTCATCTGCAAAGAGACATACTTTTCCTTCCAATCCCTCTGCAATGTCACTTATAAAGACATTAAAGAAGACCAGTCCCAGTACTGAACCCTGTGGTACCCCACTAGTAGCCCCCCTTTCTTCAGAGTAAACTGTGTTTACTATTACCCTCTGTATCCTGTTGTCCAGCCAATTTTTAACCCAGGCTACCACCTTGGGACCAACTCCAAGGCTGGCTAATTTGTATATTAATATTTTGTGTGGGACTGTGTCAAATGCCTTGCTAAAGTCTAGGTAGGCCATGTTCACTGCCTCTCCCTGGTCTATCATATTGGTCACCCAGTCAAAGAAATCTATTAGATTTGTCTGACATGACCTTCCTGCTGTGAATCCATGCTGCCTTGGGTCCTGTGCCCCAGTGGCCTCTAGGAACTCAACAATGATTTCCTTTAGAAGTGATTCCCTCATTTTCCTACCACTGAGGTCAAGCTAACAGGTCTGTAGTTTCCTGCTTCCGTCTTGCTCCCACTTTTGTGAAGGGGAATCACGTCTGCTCTCCTCCAGCCCTCCAGTACTGCACTATCCTCCCATGATTTGTTAAAAAGGGTAGTCAGTGGTGTCACTAATTCTACCCTTAGTTCTTTTAGAATTCTTGGGTGAATCCTATCAGGCCCCATTGCTTTGTCCGCTTTCAGTTTTAAGAGTTCTTTCAGGACCCTTTATTCTATGAATGGACTGGTATCAACCTCCCTATCTAGAGTGCTTCTATTGTTTGATTTAGGTACCTCCCCCTTCTCTACTTTTGTGAATACTGAGCAGAAGTATTCATTCAGTTATCCCTGCTTTTTTACTGTCATCCTCTGCCCACCCTCCCTTCCCTTTAGTAAGCCTCAGTTTCCCTTCCTTCATCTTTCTTCACTTCCTAATGTACCTATAAAAGATTTTATCCTCCTTCTTAACCGAGCTGGCTATCTTTTCCTCAGTTTGGGCTTTTGCTATTCTGACTGCCTTCCCCACTTCCTTATGCTTTAATCTGGTACAGTTCTCTCGTCCTGCCTTGTGTTTCCTTTATACCTCCAGAATGCTACCTTTTTCTCCTTAACCTTCCCTGCCACCTATTTTGACAACCATGGTGTTTTTTTCCTTTGTTTTGCTTTGTTGATTTGCTTCACACAAAGGCTTGTTGCCTCTGTGATGGCTGTTTTGATTTTCCCCCATTGTTCCTCCACCCCTCCTTCTGGCCAGTTTGCTAGCACTTTTCTGAGGCACTCTCCCATTTTCCTAAAGTCAGCCCTCCTGAAGTCCAACACTCTTGCTTTTGTATGGCTCGACTCTATGGCTGTGTTTAACGTGAACCACATTGTTTTGTGGTCACTTGTTCCCAGATGGCTACCAACTTCTAAATCTGAGATCCTTTTTCCATCCCCATTTGACAGTACCAGGTCTAAGATTGCTCCCTCCCTAGTGGGTTCCACCACTAGCTGTCTGAGGCATGCCCCCTGCAGGGCATCAAGAATATACCTGCTTTTTGATGTGGCTGCTGCCAGGGTGCTCCAGCTAACATCTAGCATATTCAGGTCCCCCATTATCAATATCTCCCCTTTTTCTGCCATTCTAAGAATGCCTTCTATCATTTCCTTGTACATTGCCTCTGTATACCA
This sequence comes from Neoceratodus forsteri, assembly GCA_016271365.2. NCBI lineage: Eukaryota > Metazoa > Chordata > Ceratodontiformes > Ceratodontidae > Neoceratodus > Neoceratodus forsteri. The sequence goes on along the minus strand of CM057449.1, from coordinate 225,884,282 downwards.
CCCCTGTGCGAACTGTGGTGCCATAACCTGTTTTCAGGGTAACCCACAGTGCCTCCTCTACTCCCTATTTATCCTTTAGTTCCATTGCTTTGATCCCTTCCCTTACATAGAGAGCTACTCTTCCTCCTCTTTTACCTTCCCTGTCCATCCTGTACTTGTGTATCCTGGTATGCTGACATCCCAGTCATGGTTCTCGGTGTACCATGTTTTTGTGATTGTCACGATATCCAGATGTCTGTCTTCCATCAATTCCACTAGTTCAGGGAGCTTGTTACACAGACTACAGGCACTGGTACTCATCACCCTCCATTTGTTGATGGCCTTATCCCTTTTAGCCCCATCCCTGTCCTTACTGCCTTTTTCTGCATTTACCTCTGTCCTGCTCCCCATTAACTTCTCTACCTTGGTGTTTGCCTCTCTAATGACTGTGTTTTGTGGGGGAAGGCTGGGTTTCCCCTGCTCCTTTCCAGTGCCTCCCCCTTGGCTAGTTTAAATGCTTGCCAATTATGCATTTAAACCTATCACCTAGGATTCTGGCTCCCCTCCTGGACAGATGAAGACCATCTTGCCAGTATAGGCCTGCATCCCTCCAGGTGGACCCTCAGTCCCCAGTGAAGCCAAAGCCCTTAGCTCTGCACCAGTTTTTTAACCATTCATTGAATCCCATGGTGTAGAGTACTCTAGCATCACCCTTGCCATAGATAGGCAGCACCTCTGGAAAGGTTACTGTATGTGCTACTTGTCTAAGGCTTCTTCCCAACTCTTCAAACTCCTGTTGTATTGCAGTGATCCCATTCATAGCCTGATAATTTGTCCCAAGGTGGACAATGATATCCAGCACCCTCCCCTCGTGCAGCTGCTGCCACGATCCTGAGGATTCGCTCCCTGTCCTTCCAAGCCGTGGCCCCAGGCGGGCACCTTACCTCCCTCTCCCCTTCATTCCCCAGATCTACCCCCCCTAATAACTGAGTCCCCCACCCTGAGTTATTTCCTTCTCCTTTGGGATCCCATGCCAAAGTTGATCATTGTGTTTATTTTCAATTTATAAGTTGCAGAGGACTTTGACAGAGCAGGATGAGTAGGTTTAGCCACCCACCTTGCCAGAAAGAAACTCAATCTGAACAAACCGAGAGCCAGTTATGAGGGGTGCCTTTTTCAAAATCCATCCACAAGGTAAGACAGTTTCTATTTATCAATTAGAAGGTAGAGTGTATTCAGGTTTTCAGTTTTATGATTTTAAGTTTCCTCATTTAAGAAATGGACATTATGGTAGTTACATTTATTGCGGCACTGCAAGGTCAGTAGTGACTGGGGGGGGTTGCTGCTGCTTGGAATGCTCATATGCCCACATTCTAAAGCTTGGGCTGTGCCATTCCTCTGGGAGAAGTGCACTATAGCCAGTGGTATTGACTTCCCATTGATAATATTGGAGCTAACAGAAAGGAAATTACAGTAAGTATGAAGTACATTTCTTCTATGCTGCTGCTGCTAGCTGGTGGTGTTGTACCACAGGAGTGCCAACATCTGTCAGGAAAATGCATATTAAAGCCCAAAAAATAAAAGTGAATTCTCTTGTCTTGAAAAATTCTCAAGATGCCCAGAAACTAGATGTGCTCCCAGAAATCTTAAATACTGTTGCTACTGCTAGCAGGTGCTGCTGTGCCATGCGAGTGCCCACAACTTTCAGGAAGATGCACAGAAACTGAAAGTGAATTCTCTTGTCTTGGAAAATTCTCATGATGCCCAGAATTAAGATGTGCTCCTAGAAATCTTATATGCTGCTGCTAGCTGGTGCAGCTGTACTGACAAACCAGCAAAGGTAAGTATTTTTTTTCTTGTTCTGGGTTTTGTCAGTGTGAGAAGGTTTTGTAAACCATTGTTTTTCAAACCATCTTTTTGTCACTGTTTCTCTCTTTGCAGGTGTTTATCACTAGGGTGATTCAGTGCTGCTGCTGCATGAGCCTTACCCACATATGGTTATTGAATTTCAGACTCTTTCGTACCATCGGAAGGTATCTTTTTTATTTTATTTTTTTTTCTAAAATCACATCCATTGCTGTATATCAGGATAACTGTTGTCTTCTCCTGTTTCAGGTATTTTCCGCATGCGTGGCAGTTGTAGATTGCTCTACAAGGCAGCCGCACCAATTGGAGGACTGTTTTACTTGATACAGAGCAGAGGACATGTTGACTGTACACCACATACAGTGCTGAAGGACAAGGTCCAAGCATTAGTTGGCAAGGCTGACCACAGCAGTGAGCTAGTGGAAATTGCAAGATGGCAATGGTTTGCTTGCTATGGCATAATGTATCATCATACCATATCTGAAGACAAAATGCAGATTATTTAGACTATAGTTTGCTCCATATTGGGTTATGGTGCACCTCTGAAAGGGAAACAAAACTAAAAAATTAAAAGATAAAATAAATCTATAAAAGGTTACCTACAGTCATGTAGGTGATGGCCTGGCCTTGACATGGAACAAGGGTTTCCCAGACACAGAAGGCAGAGGATGAGAAGTCTTGCTTCCTGGATAACAACATACTGTACCATGACAAGAGGGGAAGACCTGTGAAGACAAGGGGAAATTATGTAGATGTGGCCACCATAGATGACTAATCACATGGACAGTATATACGTTATCCACTGTCTCAAACTGTTACTGTGTATGTCACCTGTGAAGAAAAACAAGCAGTTAGCCTGACTTTGCCATCGTTGTGGCTGCAGGAAAAATCCACTGTCTCATCTCACTCATTCTGAATCTGTACATGTCATGTGTGAAGAAAGAAAGAGACATTATTTAGCCTGACTTGGCATGACCACTGTTTAACTGTTTACCTGTGAAAGGAAAAAAGTAACATTAAAACTTAAGAACAAAAAAATGTCACATACTTACCATCAAATTAGTGATGGTTATGCCATGCTCTGACACAGTGCTGCCACAGAAAGCGGTGCTGCATGAAGACACAACTTTACTCTGTGGTTTCTGTGTGTAAAGTGAGAGAGAGAGAGAGGAGAGAGTGAGAGAGAGGAGTGAGAGAGAGAGAGAGAGAGAGAGAGGGAGAGAGAGAGAGAGAGAGAGAGAGAGAATCAGAAAGAAGCATTTTTCAATGCCGAATGTTGATTGCATTGGTCCGTTGAGCTCGCTGACCGCCCCTCTGTTATTCGCTCGTTCTGTTTCTCCCGGTGCTGCAGGCTGCTGTTTTGTACTGGGCTCCTGTCTGCACTGGCACCCTTCTCTGTCCAAAAAGAAATCCGCAGCTGTCCCAACAGTGTTCCATTGAGGTGACTCACTCCCCCTCTCTCACTCACTCATTCTGTTTCTCCTGGAGCTGTAGGCTGCCCTTTTGTACTGGGCTCCTGCCTCTGTTGGCGCCTTTTTCTGCCCACAAAGAAATCTGCAGCAGTCACAACACAGGTCCATTGAGCTTGCTCACTCCCCCCTCACACTCCCTTGTTCCGTTTCTGCCGGGTGCTGCAGGCTACTCTTTTGTACTGGGTCTACTCATGCTTGCCACCCTCATTCTGCCCACAAAGAAATCTGCAGCAGTCACAATAGAGCTCTGTTGAGCTGGCTCACTCCCCCTCTCTCACTTGTTCATTCTGTTTCTCCTGCCACTGCAGGCTGCTCTTTTGTACTGGGCCCCTGCATGCATTGCTGCCTTTTTCTGCCCACAAAGAAATCCACAGCAGTCCCAACAGAGCTCCTTTGAGCTCACTCACTCCCCCTCCCTCACTCATTCTGTGTTTCCCACTGCTGCAGGCTACCCTTTTGTACTGGGCTCCTGCCTGCATTCATGGCTTTTTCTGCCCACAAAGAAATCTGCAGCAGTCCTGACAAAGGTCCACTGAGCTTGCTCACTCCCATCTCTCACTCGCCTGTTCTGTTTCTGCCAGTGCTGCAGACTGGCCTTTTGTACTGGGCTCATGCCTGCATTGCTGCTTTTTTCTGCCCACAAAGAAATCTGCAGCAGTCATGATAGAGGTCCATTGAGCTTGCTCACTTCCCCCTCTCACTCGCTCATTGTGTTTCTCCTGGTGCTGCAGGCTGCCGTTCTGTACTGGGCTTCTGCCTGCATTGGCACCTTTTTCTGCCCACAAAGAAATCCGCAGCTGTCCCGAAAGATATCAGTTGAGGTCGCTCGCTCCCCCTGTCTCACTTGCTCATTCTGTTTCTCCCACCACTGCAGGCTGCCTTTTTTTACTGGGCCCCTGCATGCTTGCTGCCTTTTTCTGCCCACAAAGAAATCCGCAGCAGTCCCAACAGAGCTCTGTTGAGCTCACTCACTCCTCCTCCCTCACTCTGCAGGCTGTCCTTTTGTACTGGGCTCCTGCCTGCATTGTCGGCTTTTTCTGCCCACAAAGAAATTTGCAGCAGTTCCCACACAGGTCCGTTGAGCTCACTCACTCTCCTCCATAGCCATTGCCAGGGGGGGTTCGTCTGGTTCGAAAGAACCCCTCCTTTTGAAACTCCCCCTATATTTTTCATTATTTGTAAAAAAAAAAAAGTTTCATCATTTCTGTTTATTTTTTTACTGTTACAGAGTGCTAGTGCACACATGATGAACCCCAGGACTTTCGATCTTCATGCACCCTCTCCCTCCTTCTGCTGCCAATCAGCTCCCTCAGTACCAGTAAGATGACTGGGGCTGCTTTGTGAGTCTTTCTCTGCACCCTTCCCTTATGATTGGCTGGCCAGCTCGAGCTCACATCAGTATAATGAATGTGACCTCAATACAGCATGGCCACTGCCTACAATTCACACTGTCAACTAGCACTGGAGGAAGATGGAGCATGGTGGCAGGCTCAGAGATGACGTCACCAGGAGAGCAAAAAAGAAGTAGAGGACCTCTACTTATATTATCAGTCACAGGCAGGTAAATTTTGCTGGCCACTATTGCAGAAGATGTGTCCCTTAATAACTGTATATTAAGGGATAGGCTGTGCAGTTGGGCAAGAGAGCTTTTCAGGTGGCGGGTTGAAAATGTAGAAATAAATTATTAAAATCCCCCTCTATATAAAAAGCAAAGTTGTCATGTTTCATATGCCTGTTTTAATTTTTCATAAGTAAAGCAAAAGAGGTACCACAGTGGAGAGGCAATGCAAGTGTTTGGAAGGGTTTGGTTGGGATCTGCACTGCCACCTCATTAATTGTGCTGTCCAGAGAGGTCTTCACTGTGGTCCCATTTTCTTGGACATTCAGTACCACTTTGGTCTGTGTCATCTGTGCCAGATACCGTTAAATCAAATAAGTTGTGATGTGTTTTCTCCAGATGACCATGTGCCAGTAGACTGACATTTATTGCTACAGTTCACTGTTTTGAACATACCCACTGTACTTTTGGAAGCATGGTGGGGTGGGTTTGGGGGATGGGGGTGGGCATTTAGGAGATTGTAACTTGACAATGACGGCAGAAAAAGACCAGAGGTCCATCCAGTCTGCCCAAATTCCCTATAATCCCCGGAACCTACAATTTCTGCAGGGTACTAACCCTCCCTGTCCTCTTTCTAGTCACCTCCTTGGTCCTGTTGCCTCCGGTAACCACTATTCCCTTCATTATGTCCCAGCCCTGCTTGAATCCTCTGACTGTTTTTACATCCACCATTTCAGCTGACAGACTGTTCCAAAGTTTCACCACCTTTTCCATAAAGTAGTACTTCCTCATATCTCTCCTGAACCTACCTCCTGTTAATTTCCATTAGTGTCCATGTGACCATGAACTGGTACTCAGGCTAAATAGTACCACGTAGTTCACTTTAATTCATTTCAGGAACTTGGAGATCTCTATCATATCTCCTCTCTCTTTTCTGGCCTTGAGGCACTCCTCATAGGATTTTCCCTGCTGTCCCTGAATCGTTTTAGCTACTCTGCACTGCACTGTCTCCAACCTATCCTTATCCTTTCTGAGGTGAGAACTCCAGAACTGGGCACAGTACTCTAGGTGAGGCCTCACCAGGGATCTGTAGATGGGAAGTATTACCTCCTTTCTTCTGCTATTAATACCCCTACCAAACACATCCCAGCATCCTGCTTGCCTTGCTTTAGGCCATGTTGCACTGATTCAATAACTTAAATGGTATATTGAATTATGGATGGTGGGGGTAACAGGGGGTATAGAGAGTTCAGATACAAGTTATTTAGACTTAAAATAAGCCACAAAAGTGCACCACTGAGCATACCATAGCCCATGGTTTCTGGGGCCTATCAGACCCAGACCCCTGCCCTAGTAGCAAGCCAGCACTGCAGTAAGTTAGTAGTGTACAATGCACAGCCAAAACCAGCTGCAGACTCTGTATTTAGGTTCAGTGTATTAGCATTTGCTCTCTCTCTATATATATATATCTATCTATATATCTACATATGTAATAGATAACCTACTCTAAGGTGTGCAGTCGCGCTCTGACATATGCATGCCTTGGTGTGCATTGTTAAGCATGAGTCCACAGGCCAAGTGCATCAACCACCCAAGGCGTGTGTATATCAGAGCACAACTGCACATCCTATAGTGGGTTATCTATCTTATAAAATGGCAAAATTGTTTTGGAGGGGGGTAAAAGTGTAGGTGTGTGGTCGTGCTCTGATAGATGCATGGTCACGTGATGTGTTTTATACAATCGGAATGCTGGATTTGTTATTTACTTTGCTTCCCATTTTATAAATACACACACACACACACACACACACTTATGCACACACAAACTGAGCTACCCAGATTGTAATAATTGTCCTTAGAGCAGGAGGTGGAGGGGAGCTCACAGATGAGTTGTATGGTTTAAAATACTCTACAAAAATAGCCATAGAATATCTAGTACCCCAAAGCTTCTGAGGCCAAGCAGCCCCCAGACCCCTTTCCTACACACCAGTAGATACAGCTGCAGATATCAAAACTCATAACATAATATAACTGAGACAATGTCTTAGGTATATTACATTAACAGCATCTTGCTGCCCTCCGGTACTGAATACATATGTATTCACCCTACAGCCAGCCAGATAATAATTTTGTTTAGAGCAAGGAGTGTAGGAGATCTCAGATATGACTTCTTTAGCTTCAAAACAAGCCACAAAATGCACCACAGAGCAATTCTAGGATTCCATGGCTTCTGGGGTACTAGCGGCCCTAAGACCCACAGTTTTTTAAAAAAAGTTGCAGACTGCATAAAAAGAAACCCCCTTGTGAAAATCCTGGCAACAGCCCTGCCCTCTCTCACTCGCTTGTTCCGTTTCTGCCAGCGCTGCAGACTGCCCTTTTGTACTGGGCTCCTGCCTGCGTTGCCACCTTTTTCCACCCACAAAGAAATCCACAGCAGTTATGATAGAGCTCCGTTAGGGTCGCTCACTCCCCCTGTCTCACTTGCTCATTCTGTTTCTCCTGGCTCTGCAGGCTGCACTTTTGTGCTGGGCTTCTGCCTCTGTTGGCACTTTTCCTGCCCACAAAGAAATCTGCAGCAGTCCCAACAGAGCTCCGTTGAGCTTGCTCAATCCCCCTCTCTCACTCGCTCATTCTGTTTCTGCCTGCACTGCAGGCTGCCCTTTCGTACTGGGCTCTTGCCTGCATTGCTGCCTTCTTCTGCTCACAAAGAAATTTGCAGCAGTCACGATAGAGCTCTGTTGAGCTTGCTCACTTTCCCTCTCTCAGTCGCTCATTCTGTTTCTCCTGCTGCTGCAGGCTGCCCTTTTGTACTGGACCCCTGGGTGCATTGCTTCCTTTTTCTGTCCACAAAGAAATCTGCAGCATTCCTGACACAGCTCTGCTGAGTTCGCTCAGTCCCCCTCTCTCACTCACTCATTCCGTTTCTGCTGGCTCTGCGGGCTGGCCTTTTGTACTGGGCTCCTGCCTGCATTGCTGCCTTTTACTGCCCACAAAGAAATATGCAGCAGTCATGATAGAGCTTCATTGAGCTTGCGCACTCACTCTCTCTCTCTCTCTCTTGCTCGTTGTGTTTCTCCCAGCGCTGCAGGCTGCCCTTTTGTACTGGGCCCCTGCCTACATTGGCACCTTTTTCTGCCCACATAGAAATCTGCAGCTGTCCTGACACAGCTCCGATGAGGTTGCTCACTCCCCCGTCTCACTCACTCATTCTGTTTCTCCTGGCACTGCAGGCTGCCATTTTGTACTGGGCTCTTGCCTCTGTTGGCACCTTTTTCTGCCCACAAACAAATCTGCAGCAATCCTGACAGAGCTCCGTTAACCTCACTCACTTCCCCCCTCTCTCACTCACTCGTTCCATTTTTGCTGGCGCTGCAGGCTGCCCTTTTGTACGGGACTCCTGCCTGCATTGCCGCCCTTTTCTGTTCACCAAGAATCCGCAGCAGTCACGATAGAGCTCTGTTGAGCTTGCTCACTTTCCCTCTCTCAGTCGCTCATTCTGTTTCTCCCGCCACCGCAGGCTGCCCTTTTGTACTGGGCCTCTGCATGAATTGCTGCCTTTTTCTGCCCACAAAGAAATCCGCAGCCGTCCCAACAGTGCTCCATTGAGCTCACTCACTCCCCCTCCCTCACTCACTTGTTCTGTGTCTCCTGGCACTGCAGGCTGCCCTTTTGTACTAGGCTCCTGCCTGTGGGCACCTGTTCCTGCCCACAAAGAAATCCACAGCAGTCCCAACAGAGCTCAGTTGAGCTCGGTCACTCCCCCCCCCTTACTCGCTCGATCCTAATCTGTTCCAAACACTAATTTCTGACAGCAACTATGTTATTCTGCGCCGGAAGTGTGAAAACACATTTCGGCCAGGATGTGAAAAGTGACAGCTGTACTGTTCATAAGGAGGTGTGGAACAATGTCAATGTTGAAAATCTGGAATGAAAATATTATAAATTCGCAAACTTTCGAGTGTACATGCAAATTGTGCAACGCACGCTTGTAACACAGTCATTTTATAGAGTACCATCACCAAATGTTCAACATAGGCATTTTAGGCCCTCTGCTCATGAACAGTGTCACTGTCATTATCTTAATCTGTCCTGAACACTGATGTCCCACAGCAACCATGCTATTCTGCGCCGGAAGTGGGAAAACACATTTTGGCCAGGATGTGAAAAATGATAGCTGTACTGTTCACAAGGAGGTGTGTAAAAATGCCAATGTTGAAAATCTGGCATGAAAATATTGCAAATTCGTGAAGTTACAGCGTGTAGCAACTGTGCAATGCACTTGTAAACAGTCATTTTAGGATTTTTCCACCAAATTTGGTAACATAGGCTTTTTGGAGCTCACCCCATGAACACTGGCACTGTTGTTTCATGACTGGTCCTAAAGGTGATTCCACGCAGTGACCGCAAATCACTCTTTCAGGGCCGAATAATGCCATGACCGTGGCAGAATTCATGAGGAGGGGTCCCAAAAACGCCATATTGAAAATTTGGTGCCAAAAGTCCAAAAAAATGCCCAAGATATGCATCAACGTTGAAAAAAAAACCTATCTATGTCATTATACAGCTTACTGGCATTTCCTCAGTTCGCGGTCAGCTTTGAAGAGTGCAGACGTGTTCCCAGTCCACCAAAGATCATTGCACTGGGATCAGGAGGTAAAGTATGGGGTGGGGAAATAGGGGAGGCAGGTGTGCAGAGGGTGGGCACAGGTTGGGGGGGCAGCCGGACTCGATGAGGGACCATTTTTGCTTTACAGAAAAAAAAAAAAAAAAGACATCGCAAGACTTTTTTTGACAGGGGCATTTCTGGACGTTTGGCATGCTGGGGTGGGTCTCAGCATGCCAACTGACTGTTGGGGGGCCAGATGTAGCCGAGAATTGGGCACCCCCATTGGCACAAAAGCGGGGGGTGAAGCAAGAGATGAGGGGGATTGGGCACCCCCTCGGCACAACTCTCCCACTACTGTTTCCGGGGGTGGGGGACTTATGCAAATATGCTGATGGGCTCCCCCATCGGCATATCAAAGTGGGAAGGGGGAATAATGCTGATGGGGAGTGGGCTGCCCCGTCAGCAACTCGTAGCACTGGGGATGGAAGCCGACGGGGATTGGGGCCCCCATCAGCAAAAACACGCTGCTGTGGCGAGGGGCACATGTTGCCCAGGGGGATTGGGCACCCTCTCGGCGGGGGGGTCTCACTTATATTGTCTGTGAACATTGCGGCAAGCCACCGCCATGTTCACAAACAATATCAGAGTACCAACGTTCCACCCAGCAATGACGGGTTGCTCCCTCATTGCAGCGAATGGCTTACGCTGCAATGATGAGGTGGCCCCTGATTGCAGTGGCTGATTTTTTACAAGGTTATGGCACACTGGCTGAACTAGTGTCAGCAGCAGCATCCCATGGCATTGGAGAAAGTGGGCGAAGCCTTTAAAGGCTGTGGGGGCATTGGCCATAACAGTGCCGCTCCTCCACAACCTTCAGGAGGAAAGCTGCCGCAGTATGTTTCTTGCACATGCGTGCAATAAACATAAAAAGAAACACATTTAAATGTCTTGGAAGAAAGGTGAAGGCTCCTCCTGTACGATGATAGAATCACTGTTAACTGTGAGGATCAGTAATATGAAAAACAATGAAAGTCATTCACCATTACAGCAGACAATCTTGTCTTTGTTGGACTTCCGGTGTTGCTGCCTTGAGGGGTTTGCTGACTGGCTGGAGGCTCAGCTGGTGGGAGGGCTGACAGGGTAGCTGGTGGGATTGCTGGTGGGCTGTCTGGTAGGACTGTGGGCAAGATGGCTAAAAGGCTGGCTGGTGGGCTGGCTGGCAGGATGTGTAGTAGGCTGGCTGGCTGATACAGTATAAAATATTTGAGGATTGCATCTGTGGGCAAGGCTTGACATACAAGTGGACAGATGTTGTTAGAAAATGGTAAGAATCAATTCTCAAACTTGATTGGCTGAGACAGGCTCCAAGCTGGGCATTTATTTTTCAATAGATGCCCAGCTAAAGATAAGAGCCAGTCCAAGTGCCACCTTACAGTGTAGCATTTTCTAGTGGTGCCCAGCCTGCTTTCTAATTGGCTGAAAGCACCCTGGAAAACTTGAAAAGCCCGCCATGTTTTTTCTCTTGCTTAATGAGAACTACAGCTGCCCCCAGCACTACTTCTTTCAGTCTTGACTGCCTCCCTGTTAATAAAAAAAAAAAAAAGAAAGCATGCTGATTTAGCACTTGGGAAGAGTGAGGAAATACCTATTCCTCACTGCCTTATTCTTTTACTACAGCTCCAATCTCCCAACCGTGGTCTCGCGCTCCCACGCTGAACAGAAAGTAAAATGAAGCTGTTGCTGCTATCAGCATCATGGTGAGAAGTGCATCTTTTTAAATGCAGTAAGTGACTCTTTCACACCACTGCCCCCACAGTTACTGAAGCTGCTTCTGTATTTACCTGGTGGCTGCCCGTAAGCTGCATTTCTGTCTGCTCCTCGTCATAGCTCCCATAGATCGTAAAGTAAAAACCACAAAGTGCACAAAAATGGCATTCCTGTCTACTTCTCATATGGAGGCTCCAGTAGGACAGTAGCACCCAGATCAACAAAAAAATCTGCTTTCAAATACAAGTGCAGGAACTATTTGATAACATCATAAATAAAAGAACAAACAGTTTTAGCAGTTAAATGTAACATTATTTATTTAACCATGTATAAATATACTGTTGCCCATTTTCTAAGTGCAATAATGCCCTTCAGGGTAGGAATTATTGGGAAATACCAGACCTTCCAGGGGCTATAAGGCCCTCCGCCTGCAGTGTCGGGCCTCATTATGTCCCTGGGCGGTCCAGTATTTCCCAATAATGCCCACCCTCTTGGGTATTATTGCTTACTTAATCAGATGGATTTACATGGATTTATACAACCATGGCATGCCTCAGGGAAAAATATTCACAGGAAAACAAAATTCAATCAATGGAAAGGACTGAACCGATAAGGAGGAAAGGAAGGATCTAAAACTTTTTTTTTTGGTTTATGAGCTACAACTATCATCATCATCAACATCATTATCAAGAAAGTAGCTGTCATAGTCTTCTAGACTGGAGTTTTCCCCACTTGGGAATTCTTCCTCCATAACTGTATCATCCATCTCACTGGAAGGCAGTTTGCTGATACCATCGTGCTTTTCTGCATCTTCTTCATCACCACCACCAACCGGTGGTTTGAATACAGATGTACTTGCCTTAGGTGGAATGTGCCCTTCATTCATTTTAATAAATGTTAGCATGCCAACATTTCTAGGTGATAGATTGGAACATCTGTCCCACACAATAGCCCCCACTGAACTGAATATCCTCTCCACACTGACACTAGAGGGTGGACAGCTCAGATATTTCTCTGCTATGGAGGTCAGTGCAGGTCACTCAGTCACCTTGCTACTCTAGTACTGCAGAGGATCTTCCAGTATGTTAAGGTGCCCAGAGTCTGCCAAATATGCATCTGCCATGTGTTGCTCTGCATGCAATCCTTCTGAGTCATCAGCGTGCTAATCATTTTCCTCTATATCTGCAATTCCTACCTGGAACAAAGCAACCCCAAGTAGATTATTGTCATTTTCCCAGTGAACAGCCCTCTGTTTTTAGCCCACTTAACTGAGGTGGAAGCAACACCCAGCCTGTCATTGCTGTTATGCTGTGCCTTGCATAACTGTGACAATGACATCTATGCCCGATTAACCCATCTTACTAGTTGATCTGTTAGATTTTTTGCTTGATCATGCCCACCTTCAGGTATTGATGACAGGTCCCTTTTATATTGTTGGTCCAGTACAGTGGCAGTACCAAAATTGGGACACTGCAGAATGCTTGACATATGAGCATTGCAGTTTTATATTTGCAGAATGTGTTCCATTAACGAACAGCTTCACCATCTCTGCCTGCCTGTAGCACCTGCTGTCCATTTACCAAGGTCTTCCCCAGCACCATTAGAAGTGGGATGACCTGACTAATAGAGGCAATGTCCCTGCTCACTGACTATGTGGCATGTTCAAATGGCCTCAGGTTTATGATCAGGCTATCCGTTAGTCACTATTGCTCTATTGTGAGAGACACTGATGCTCTGGAACTGTCACAGCTTGTGTGCAGCAGCAAGTATTCAGAGATGGCTTTGTACTGCTCGTAGAAATGCTCAATCATGTAGAGTGTCAAATTCCATCTCATGACAACTTTCAGCTTCAGACGGTGCTGAGGCAGCTTGTTCTGGATCTGCAGCTGCCTAAGATGGTCACGGGCCTTTCCGGAATGAGCAAAGTGGGCACAGATGTGGCGGGCCACGTCAACACTGACTTGATTTCAAGATATGACAGAAACTCCTGCACTACTAGATTAAGACAGTGTGCCAAGCTGGCCCATGGCACTGAGGGTTGAGGCACTGGATGCCACACCTCACCCCAATGCCGGCGACCCAGGTTTGGGAGCGAAATCAAGTGCCGGGAGTTGGCAGGGGATGGAAAGGATCGAGCACCCTCTGGACTGCTCTTCTGTACCAGGGGGAAGGTACTGGGACATCTGGCACTCCAGCGGCCCCGGTGAAGACCAGGGGTGCTGCAGAGTGCTAGACTGCATGTAGATAGTGTGGCCCAATGCAGGCAGGATTGCTGTGCCCCACGTATAGGGGGGAAGGGAGAAAGGACATACAAGAAAAAGACCCTCTAGCCAAATAGGCCACCACTCCTCCAGTGTCACTGCCACATGACCAATGCTGATTCCCCACCACTGTCCCTTTGATCTCCTCGGGGCTGTAGCCTCCCTTGTCCCAGGGAGTTGTAATGACTTTGAGGATGGCGGGAAACACAGCGAGCGGTAGAGCGGTGCAGGTGAGTGAGGTATCCTGAGAGAGTTCCAGTCTGGGGGAGAGAAATAGAACTGACAATAAAAAGACAGTGTCCCATGCATTTAACCACTACCAGATTGTGTTATATTTTATCTCTAATGCTCATCATCACACACACCACTGTGATCTATATACCACCTTGGGCTGCACCTCCTTACCAATGAGATGACTCATCCATTCGCTTACCTGGCTATACAAAACCCTCCTGCAAAAGCTCCCTTCCTACATAACCAACCTATTTCAATACATTACCGGCCTCTACCCTCTGCAAAGAAGCTCATACATCATGTTGAACATCCAAAACATTCGCTTCTGCTTCAGTGAAATGGCTATAAGCCATGCACCCCCGACCACTTGGAACAAAGCTCAAGCTAGACTCAAATTTCAAAACCTTATTCCCCTAGGTAGTTTCAAAAACATAACAAACAGCAACTTGTATGATACCTGTTCCTGTCATTTGACCATATGACTGACACACCACTTCTATCTCCAACTAATTAACATCCATAGCCCCCTCATGGACCATTTTCCACCCCATATTCACATCTTCTGCTATCCGCCCGTACCTCCTTCTCCCCTCCTCCCCTACGTCCCTTTACCTTCTGGTATTAACATTCGCCTTTCTACCCCATCTTCCATTCTTCCACTTTTTGCTTCATTGCCCACCTTGATCAAACTTTCATCTTTTTAACCTTGCCTCAACTACCTGTATACAAAATGACTGTAACCTTGCCTCAACTACCTACAATCAAATGACTGTACACAGCTCAACTACTCGGATGCTGATCATGGTAATTACCTGCCGAACACCCTGCACTTTGTATGCACTGTCTATTGATTAGGTGTAATGATGTACATTGTGAGAATTTGTGATGCCTAACAGATATCCCTCTGCTTGTATTTACTTCACTTGTTCCTTGTTATATTGTCTGCTATATTAGTGCACATTGCAAGAATTGTGGTGCCCAATGCATATTCCACTGTTTGCATTTAACTACTTGTTCTGCCTTATATTGTGTATCTATTGTTCTTTCTATTGTTGTCTTTGTACAACATTACCTATTTCAGGCCCCTCTTTGTAAATGAGCTTGCTCAATGGAGTTACTTCCGGCCAATGAAACTTGACTTGACTTTATACCAGAGAAACCCACCATAACGGATGCATTTCATCACATTAAAGCCATTATCACTTGCAATGAAACCTGCTTTCAGGGAATGTGGGTGCAGTCACTCATCAGTTTCAGTCAGAAGCACTTGTAGCGTTTTTTTTTACCCTTGTGTTGTCCTGTTACATGCCTCATTGTCAACATGCTGGTGAATACCTGGAATTTCTTCTCAAAAAGTGTGCACAAGGAAGTGTGGTGCTCTACAGTTAAAACAAATCACAGATGCAAACCAAAAACTGGAGCACTCTCACCCAACTTCAAATACCACCAGGGCACATCAAGTAAATTATAAACTTTTATTAAGTAAAAAAAACACACATATCACCTGACGCATTTCGGACAGAATATCCTTTCTCACTTTGAGAAAGGATATTCTATCCGAAATGCGTCGGGCGATATGTGTCTTTTTTTTTTTTGCTTAATAAAAGTTTATAATTTACTTGAACCGCCCTGGTGGTATTTGAAGATGGGTGAGAGTGCTCCAGTTTTTGGTTTGCATCTGTGAATACCTGGAATATTGCTACCAGCACAGCTGGGCTCCATACAGTATTCTTTCCATTACAGCATCAAATACTACTCCAGGTAGAAGGCTAAGGTGCCTTTCTCTGCACAGGTCCAGAGAAGGAGTCCAGAAAACTGAATAGCATGGTCAAAAGAGTGTACATCTCTGCTTCCTTAATCCTCAGACAGGAGGCTTACATGGTATCACAGCTCAGTACCAGAAGGCACTATGTAAATCAGTCCTGGCACTGAGTAAGAAAGTAAACGGAAAAGTGGTACAGGACTTGGCCGACACAGACAGATCAGCACTAGATGCCACTAAGTATCAATTCCACACAGCTGTGGACACCAACATCTCTGCCTCAAGGGTCCTGGCACATGCAGTATCTCTAAGGATATGTGCACGGCTTAGGACTACCATCCTATCCAAGGACACACGGACTAAGACCATGGATTTCTCTTTGAAGGGAAACTCCCTGTTTGGTGACAAGACAGGCCTATATGAAAAATGTTGATGAATACAAAACCACTTATAGAACTAAAACAGAAAAACTCATGGTCTCCACTTTCTGCAAACCTTATGGAAGTGGAGTCAGTGGTAGAAGTTACTTCCCAAAGCCTTATGCTTCTTATAAGTATAGACCCAAAAGAGGTTACTAAAGGGGCAGGGACAGGAGGGATACTAGGCATGTAGCTGCAGCACTAGCCCATAAGCACAGCCAAAACAAAACCCCTGACAATTCTGCCCAGGTCACTCAACCATTGACAGTGGGGGGTTTTGGGGGGAGACCATTTCACTACTTTAAGAAATAGGAAAAAATCACTAGAAAAGTGGTTCTTGGCAGTAGTAAGTCAGGGTTTGTCCCCCCAGTTCAAAAAGTTCACCAAACTGCAGAAACCAAAATTTTTCCCTTCTCACTCTGCAGCAGAAACAATTCTACTGGAGCTAGAGGTAAACAAACTTCTGATAGCAAGAGCAATGGAGAAGGTCCCTACCTCACAATGGGGCAAGGGACTGTTTTTCAGATACTTCCTAACTTACAAGAACAAGCATTTGTCAATGCCGAATGTTCGCTTATGGGTATTTGCATTCGTGTTTGGCATTTATGCAGACCCCCTTCCCCAGTTGTATCCATGTCCCTTTAGCATCCATATCCCAACAGAGTACCTTTCTGCAACTCCTCTTGCATCTGATCAACCTTTCACCCTCATACTTCTTAAGTGTCTGTCTTAGGAACCCTAATGCCCTGGGAGTGCTCAAGGGTACAAGCCTGTGTGGAAACTGCACAACCCATGCCTGTAACACAGTCATTCAGTGGAATTATTTCACCAAATTTTCAACATAGGAATTTTGTCACCTCTGGTCATGAACACTGTCACTATGAATTTCTTACTATGTACTGAACACTGATTTCCCATAGCGAACTCGCTATTCTGCGCCGAAAGTGTGAAAACACATTTCAGCCAAGATGTGAAAAATTACAGCTAAACTGCTCATAAGGAGGTGTGGGAAAATGCAAATGTTGAAAATCTGGAGTGAAAATATGACAAATTCGCGAAGTTACGAGTGTGCATAAAAACTGCGCAACACATGCTCATAAAACAATAATTTGTTTGAATTTGTGCACTGAATTTTCAACACAGGCATTTTAGGACACCTGCTCATGAACAGTGTCACTGTGATTTTATTACTATGAACCGAACATGATTTCCCACAGCACCTGTGCTATTCTGCGTCGGAAGTGCGAAAACACATTTTGGCCAGGATGTGAAAAATGACAGCTGTACTGATCATAAGATGTAGGAAAATGGCAATGTTGAAAATCTGGGGTGGAAATATTACAGATTTCATGAACTTACGAGTGTGCATAAAAACTACACAACGCACTCTCATAACACAGCCATTTTATGGACTTTTATCACCTAATTTCAACATAGGCATTTTAGGACCTCTGCTCATGAATAATTTCACTGTAATTGTTTTACTCTGAAGCGAACACTGATATCCAGCAGTGACTGTGCTATTTTGGGCCGGAAGTGCGAAAACACATTTCAGCCAGGATGTGAAAAATGACAGCTACACTGTTCATAAGGAGGTATGGAAATATGCCTATGTTGAAAATCTGGAGTGGAAATATTACAAATTCATGAATTTATGAGTGTGCGTGGAAACTGCACAATGCACGCTTGTAAAACAGTCATTTTTTGGATTATTTTTAGTAAATTTACAACATAGGCTTTTTGAGAGCACACCTCATGAACACCAACAATGTTGTTTTGTTAATCGGTCCCAAAAGGTGATTCCGTGCACTGACAGTGAAATCACCTTTTGGGAACGAATAATTCCATGACAGTGACTGAATTCATGAGAAGATGTGTCAAGAACCCCATGTTGAAAATTTGGTGCCAGAAGTCGAAAGAATGACCAAGATATGCACCAAAATTGAAACAACTTCATTTATGCCATTATACAGCTTACCAGCATTTCTGCAGTTTGTGGTCAGCTTTGAAGAGTGCAGACGTGTTCCTGGTCCACCGAAGATCATCGTGCTGGGCTCTGGAGGTAAGTATGGGGTTGGGGGTGTGGGGAGGTGGGTGCACAGAGGGTGGACACGGGTTGGCAGGGGTAGGGAGCCAAGGACTCACCAAGGGACCATTTTCTTGTTTCACAGGAGTTAAACAAAAACAAAATGGACACTTTTGGTACACTGGGTGGGCTCCCAGCATGCCACCCACATGAGGGGGGGTGGGGAGGTTGGTCGTAGGAGGGTGGGTGTGGGTTGGGCGGGGGTGAGGGACAGGAATGAAAAAAAAGGGCACTTTTGGTATGCTGGGTGGCACCCATGCTGCCCACATGCTGTTTTTGGATGGGAGTGGAGCAGGCGGTGATTGGCCACCCCTGCCCACCATACAGTGTGTTATAGTTTTGGGGGAAGGATGAGGCATGAGCATGCTGGGGTGGGCTCCAAGCGTGCCAACTGTTTTCTTTGGGGGGGCTACAGCCAACAGTGGGGGATTGGGCACCCCGTCGGCCACACAGTGTGCTGGGGGGGTGCATGAGCTGAGGGGGATTGGGCACCTCCCTCGGCACACAAGGTGGGGGCTGGGGAGAACAGTAAGGAGGGAGGGGGAGGATATTAGCAGAGGGAGGAAGTGGGAGGGATTTCATGCCGAGCTATGCATGACAACAGTTCGGCTGATGTTGTATGCTAATTGCATACACGCTACCACTGCTGATTGCAGTGGACCTTTTCTTAGAAGTGAAGACCAACACAGCCGAACTGCTGTCATACACAGCTCAACATGTATTGGTCCAGTAGGGTCTCACCTGCTACACTGAGCACTGCATTGGGGAGGAGGGTCACACACCTCCAAAAGTCATATTGTTGCAAGACGTTCCTTGCGCATGCATGCAAGCGAAGGTAAAAGTGAGGTGTGACAACCCATTTTAGACTTGGAATATCTGAATGAATACATAGGAAATATAGATTCAAGATGGCCACACTGGGATCAGTGATACCACCCCTTTTGCACCTTTACAGAGCTGTCCTCCGTGCTGCCTCTGGACTACCTTCTGCCTGTGGAGGACCAAGGTTGCACCAACCTGATCATAACTAACCACTCAGCCTTCTACTTTAAGAAGGTGACGGTGAAGGAGGCCCTAACGATGGTCAGGAAAGTCCTAGGCAAAAACCAGATCGGGGAGTGAAGAGCTAGACATGAAGTTACTATCTCTCACCCTTGATATTCTTATTATGCCCATAACAATGGTATTTAATAAATCCTTGTCCCTAGCTCAATTTCCAGAGGTATGGAAGCAAGCCCTGGTAACTCCAGTACATAAGAATGCTGACAAGGTGCTAATGTCAAACTACGGCCAATATCTATCCTCTCCCCACTATCCAAAGCTTTGGAAAAAATTGCGGCAAGTCAACTCACAGAATACCTCAATAAGTACAATCTGCTCTGCCCAAACCAACATGGCTTCAGGCAAAAAACAAAGTACCACCACGGCACTGCTGGAATACACTGACTATGCGCACAAGGAGCTGGATGAAGGCAAATTGGTGGGGTCCATCTTCATTGACCTCACCAAAGCCTTTGACACCGTCAACCACTCTCTACTAGTACTCCAGCTCCAAAGATTGGGTGTGGCACCAAACACCATGAATTGGTTCAATGACTATCTAACATACATGAGCCAGCAAGTCAAAATCGGGCAGACGTTATCCAGCTCCAGAGATGTACTCCTAGGAGTCCCTCTAGGATCAATTCTAGGGCCCCTACTTTTCAGCCTCTTTGTAAATGACCTACCCACTGACGGTGACACCAAACTTATTCTGTATGCGGATGATGTCATGCTGCTCAACAGCACCTCTCAGGTTACCCTACAAACAGAACTACAGAACTCTTTCAATAAACTCGAGGACTGGTTCAGTAGGCAAAAGCTGCTACTGAATTACAAAAAAAAAAACAAGGCCATGCTACAATCCAGCCCCTACAACAAACACAAGCATGCTCCTCTCGTAATCACCAACAAGACTGGTGAGCAGATTGAGCAGGTGCACTTGTTCAAGTACCTTGGAGTCACCCTTGATGACTCTCTCACTTACAAGCACCATGTAGACTCCCTTGTCAAAGTAGTAAACACAAAGATCGGGATCCCCTATAGGCATAAGAAATCCCTCACCCTGGAAGCACTCCAAATCTCAGTCTCCAGCTCCATACTCTCCACGATAGACTACGGGCTGGTGGTCTATGGAGCTGCTACTGATACAGTGCTCAAAAGGGTCCAAATGGCACTCAATAAGGCATGCCGCCTTACCCTGTGTGCAGATCACTACACTCATACTTGCACCCTTGTATGAGCGTACAAGCTGGCATAACCTAAAAGAAAGGATCAAATACCAAACTTGCTTCCTGGAAAAGAAGGCACTCCTCGGAAAAACCTCACCCTGAATAGGAAACCTGCTCGAGGCTTCTCTCTCAACACACATCACCAGATGGAGGAAGAATGGAGTTCTCACCTCACTAGGGCAGCGTGCTTTCTCCTATCGGGCCCCGTCTGGATAAATGAACTCCTAATGAAATTACAAACAAACAACAGCCTGTCTCAATTCAAAGCAGGCCTCAAACAGCACCTAATGTCTAAATCAAAATGCACCTGCTTCTCAGGACACACTTGATAGACAGGCCTACTCCCAAGGTAACACCCAGCAGGGCTACCTTGAGAACCCTGCCTCCATTCCAGCCTAGCCAAGGGCTTAAGTAAGCTATTAGTCCTCTTTAAATGCACTTGTTACTGCCCCTACCAACTCCCCACACACACATACACCATACTCGACAAAGCCCTCTGGAGCTGCTACCTCCCCCATCACAACCCCCCCATTTCACTATCCCCCCACCTCTCGCTCTCTGCGGTTGGTTTCAAACCCAGTCCCCCTTGTTTCACTGTCACCCAGCCTCTCTCCATCTGGGATAGCATTAAACCCTATGCAGTTAATCTGCCATAGTCTATCAAAGGATTTGGAGGTTTCCCGGGGTGTGCTACCTAGGGCAACTGATTAGAAATAGCTTAGTATTCAACTACTACTGCTCAGTTTTTTTCTCCTATTTCTCTAATTGTCATGTAATCGCTCTTTAATGCCTAATGATCAGGCCTCTGTAACCACTGAATATGTGTATTGTCTTATTGTTCACCCTGACGTGGAACATTTATAAAAGAGCTCACGCTCAAAGGTCTTTCCAAAATGCTAATTAAACAATTAAACCCCGGTTGTTTGAAGACTGGTTTGGGTCCCTGGATCTAATGAATGCCTACTTTTATATTCCAGTCAGATATACCCACAGAAAATACCTCAGATTCAGACTAGGGAACTACCATCACCAGTTCACAGCCCTTGCCTCCAGCCTTACCTTAGCACTAAAGGTTTTCATGAAGTGCTTAGCTGTGATGGCAGCACATCTGAGAATACAAGATGTGTTGTTTTCTCCCTACCTGGATGACTGGCTAGTCTCAGGAAAAACAGCAGGAGACAAGGTGCTCCATACAGATAGTAGAGAGTGCTTTAAAGGGCCTAGGTTTCCTGAAAATATATAGAAGTCACAAAAGAACCAGCTCAAGTATTGAACTTCATAGGTGCAGAGCTGATGCCCTCAGGAGAAAACGTATCCCCCATAGGCAAGGTATCAAGTCTGATTACCACTGCAAATTCCTTCACACTAGATCAGCCAAGGGCTGCAAGGGATTTTCTGCAATTCTTGGGACATGTGGCCTCTTCCACTACAGTGGTATCGGGGCCAGGTTCCTGATGAAGGACATTCAGTATCACTTAAGGTACACTGGTTCCAAAGGTGGGAACCTCTGTCCAAAGTAGCACAAGTCACAAAAAAATTGGTAAGAGTACTAGGGTGGTGGAAGGAAGAGGACAATCTTAGAGAAGGCATTCACTTCTAGCAATCCCAAACAAGTATCCTCACAACAGATACCTCATTCCTGGGGTGGGGTACCCAACTGAAGGATTTCACCATAACTGGCTCCTGGAGCACACAGGAGACTCAGCAACATATCCATCTCCTAGAGTTCAAGGCTGTTCTCTTAGCAATGCAAGGTTTTTCCTCCCAAACACAGGGTCAGTCTGTTTAGATCCAAATAGACAACTGCACCATAATGTATTACATAAACAAGCAGGGAGGAACAAGATCCTCAAGGTTATGCACAGAAGCCATGGATATCTGGAACCTAACCTACTCCTTTGATGTAGAACCATCTGCAGTACATATAATAGGAAAAGACAATATCCTGGTAGATTCTCTAAGCATAATTAGCCAAGGAATCTGCAAATGGACCCTGAACCAGCAGGTGCTGCTATCAGTGTTCAGATGGTGTGGTACACTAGAAACAGACCTGTTTGCTTCCTAGGAGAATCCTCAGCTCCCGCAGTTCTGTTGCAGGCCACTAGCAATGGGGACCATCTCAGAGGATGCATTGGTCCTAAACTGGACAGGGATGTTGCTGTATGCATTCCCTCTATTCTCACTCTTGCAGAGGGTACTCATGATGATCAGAAGGGAGCCAGCATCAGTGATTTTGATAGTACCAGACTGGGCCAGGGAGGTCTTGTACTCCATGATCCTGAGCCTGTCCAGCTGAGATCCAATTAACATTTTACTGAGTCACAACTCGCTGACCCTGTCTTAGGGCAAGGTAAAATCTCCAGACCTCAGAACCATACATATGCCTGAGGGCATGGTTCTTGAGGAGCTAGAATTCTGTAGCTTAAATTTATCAGAGGGGGTGATGAGAGTGTTAAAGATTGCTAGAAAATCAACAAGAAGGAACAATATACCTTGAAATAAAAGAGATTTTCACTCTTGTATGCTCTCAGAAAGATAATCCCTGTGCAGGCAAGCCTGCCTAGCGTCTTGGATTACTTAGTGCACCTACAGTCCCTTGGCCTGAGGCCTTCATCCCTGAAGGTGTATTTGGCAGCAGCTTCAGCTTACACATCAGCAAGCAAAAGGAAGTCTCTGGCCTCACAACCTGTTTTCAAAAGGTTATTTATAAGTTTCAGTCATTTATTCCCTCCTGTGGGGGACCCTGTTCCTCCATGGGATCTAACTGTGTGCATTGCTCAGCTGATGGAAGCACCTTTTGATCCTATGGCTACAGCTAACCTAAAGTATGCTACTGTACATGGAAAGCACTATTCCTAGTTGCTGTTACATATGCTGGGGGGGGGTGAGTGAGTTACAAGCCCTCTGCACAGATTCAAACTACATAATCTTCCATAGAGATAAGGTAGTCCTTAGGACTAATAGGATATTCCTCCTTATGGGGGTGTTAGAGTTTCACTTGAACCAGTCAGTTGCCTTCTCAGTGTTTTTTCACTTAGCAGTGCAGTACAGGGGAACAAAAACTCAATAATATTCACTTATGTGTTCAGGAAGCTGAAAAGGCTGATAGCCTATGACTAACTCCCAATTATTGATAACAACCTCTCCACCAGTCATTGTATATAGAACAATACATGGCAGGGGGAGTGCATAATAAGAATTTAATGCACACTTGAGGTGTGGGATGCTACATAAACCCTGAAGGTGAAGCCTGAGGAGTTCATCAAAGCATCTCACACCAAGGGTGTACATTAAATTCCCCCCTATGTATTATGTGTGGTTCATAGCTCAGTGCCTATGTAACATATATATTGGAATGATGTAGATGGTTGTTGGATACAGAGGCCAGCACAGAATGATTTGTGCTTAGGTACTTGGATGCTTGAATTGAGTCGTTTGATAATATTTGATGGTTTGGGCCTTTCTCTGTATCCCACTTGTAGGAAGGAGGCTTGGTTTAGAATTATGAAAGCCCCAAAAAGAATATAATATCAACGATTGATCTGTAACTGAATGCTAAAGAAGTCATGCATGAAACACCTAATAATCATAGGAATAGACGATCACCTCCTCCAACTCCAGAGAGTGTGACCAGTAGCACTCAGAAGAGGAAAAACACCCTTGAGGGGAACCTCTGAGGACCCATGGCTACTGACCTGCCTGTCCTTCTGGGCATACTAAAGGACTGAGATCCTAATTAAACTAAATGAATCAGCTAAATCTGAATTCTAATTTGTAGAATTTAATCCAGATAAATGGAGCTTAAGAAAGAACTGAATTGTAAATGTCCAGTGAAGTAATTCCCTCCTAATAAACTCAGAGTTCAAGAATCCATGTACAATTCGGAGTGATGGAGAGTGGATATATGAAGGATCGTCTTCTAGGCTTCAGTTAATAGATGGCATAATCCAGGAAATGTATGATGGTGAAGATGAAGCCGATGATACAGGAGACCAGATGCAGATAGTTGCATCCAACTTGACGTCAACAAGGTAGGATGAATAGAAGTAGTATGACTTCCTGAATTCTAATAAAGGGCTTGTATAGTACGTGGAATGAGAGAAGGCTTGTAGTCAGGCTACCGACTGAAGAATCCAGTTCTGATAAGTGACGTATAGTCTTAAAATTGATATGAAGGCAGTGGCTGTAGAGTTGAGCTGGAATAATAGCAAGCTGTAGAGGATAATCGGAGACACTAGTGCGAGGTATGAAGCAGCCAAGTAGAATATGGTGAGCCCAAAAAGTAAACAAGTCAGTTTGACTGCTAATCTGAAGTGAGAGGCAGTAAGAGCAGGATGGCACCAACAAAGGCAGATGAGAAGGAACAGGACGTGGCAATCAGCCGCTGAAGAAGTACAGCTGAACCAATAGCTGGTGAGGTAGGAGAGAGGCAGCTGATTCCAGAATGTGAAGCGCAGCCAGACCCAGGAATGTCTGCTGGCAGAAACTGAGCATGTAAGATAGTCCCTCGACGTGATGTGCAGCAATCTATCAGCTGGAGAGGTACGAGAGGCAAGTAGCTCTAAGTAACATGAATGCAGCTATACCTACGAAGGTCAGCTAATAAATTAAGAGCGGTATAGATCCTCCATGAGACGCATCTTGAATCATCCTTGAGCACAGTAGTTTTGCAGCTGTAAGGCAGATTTAGAGAATATAATGATGCTGAGGATCAATGTATCGAGATCAAGGAAGGCAGAGATCGGATTGAAGAGACTGAGGCAGATATGGCAATTGGATGACAGGAATAACATCCAAAACTGAAGGTATGCAAAGTTCGAGGCAGGAAAACCAAACGAGACCTGAAGAGTCCTAGATGGAGATAACTGAAGAGGCTGACTCAAATGAAGTAGCGTTGTCACTGGTCTGAATCCATTAGAGCACCATCACAATAATGACAGACTTCAGGAGACGCCAACTAAGTGTCTTGGAAAGGGAAGCAGCAGTAATTCCATGGCTGAGGCAGCAAGGCAAAACGTCCAAGAACATATGATGAAGAATTAGCATCAGATGTAATCCAGAAAAAGAGCTTCTGGTTGGCCGACATGGCAGCAAGTAGGCACATAGTAGAAAATGAGGATCTCCAGACTTTGAGCAGGGTGAGGCAGAAGAGCAGAAACATGTGAGCCTCCCAGCCTGAAGGCAAAGGCAGGTCATAAAAGCTGTGACTCTCCAGGCTTGAGCAGAGTGAGCAGGCAAGAGTAGAAGTAGGTAAACCTCCCAGCCCGATGGGCGAAGGCAGGTCGTTGAAGAAAGCGATAAGCAGGAAACCTCCCAGCCCGATGGGTGAAGGCAGGTCATAGAAGGAACAAATGTCCGCTGGTTTGGAGGGCGTGGATGACTATGTGTAGGTCAGTCAGTAAGGAATGATAAAGTAGTTAAGCCCTACGAAGGCTAGCACGCAGCTGGACCCCATGTAAGTCAGCTGGGAAGGCAAATAGAGTGGCAGCTAGCCCCACGTAAGCTAGCATGTGCAGCAGACCTTTCGTAGGTTAGCTAGTAAGGTAAATAGAGTAGCAGTCAGTCCCACATAAGCTAGCATGCACAGCGGACCCCACAAAAGTCAGCTGGTAAGGTAAGTAAAGTAGCAGCGAGCCCCACGTAAGCTAGCATGAATAGCTGGACCACACATAGGTCAGCTAGTGAGGCAAGTAAAGCAATGGAGTCCCAGAAAGGTAAGCCAGTACAACTGGACCATACTTAGGTCAGCCAGAATGTAAACAAAAGGATCATTAAATCAAGTGAAGCAACGGCGGAAGCATCCAAAGGCAGTGAGGTAAATACCTGGAATTGGTCAGACAGCAAATCCAGAACAGGGCACAGATGGTCTTGAAGGGATGAAGAGGAACAAATACTGAAGGTGAGCTGCAGCATCCTGAAGTCTATTGGTATGACTAGAAGACGTCCTGAAGAAGAGCCGATCATGCAATACAGGAGTCGCGTGTGTCACTGGTAGCTGTAATGCGTGAGGTGGTAGAGAGATAGGGGCAGGCAAGCCAGGTTAGATGGACAGGCAGCAATGCAAAATAGAACAATGTCATGCAGGACAAGGTGTAGGCAGATATCCAGGTAATAATGTCACAGGTGTGAGGGACCTGGATAGATGAGATAATAAACAAAGCTGACTCCCATAGGCTAGGAGGAGTTGTGGAATGAGAGTTTAAAAACCAGAATCTTGACTGGACAATGATGCCACCTAGTGGTGAGACACCAATACACAGGCATGGAATAGGCTGCAATAATAAGTAGAAAAGGAGAGGTGCTGTAATGAATAAGCTGGAAGTGTCTATGCCAGTGGAGGAACATCCAAGTCCTGTATAAGGTTGGTGCACAGAGCTGTATATGTGTCAGCTGAGAAGTGAGGCATGAGGCAGCTCAGAAAGCACTAAAGCTCAAGTGAGAAGATAGATGTGCTAGCAGCAATAAGGGTCAGAGAAGCCTGAGCGCAGGTGGTGGTGATGCCACGAGCTGGAAATCCAAAGCAGGGCAAGGCATAAGGAGCTGAATCAACAAAACAGACTGCAGTGGAATTGTCAGGAGGTAAATTCAGTTTGAGTCCAACATACATCTGAGTTGGCAAGAGTAACAGTCTGTAGCAAGTCTGATATCGATAAGTGACGGAGCAGGCAGGCAACAGTGGATGACATGTTCCAGGTAAAAACGAGGTGTAGACAGAAGCTTGAGCTAGGTAGCATCCGTCGTAGTACAGAACACAGTCCGGCAGGTACAAAGCGCAAGCAGCGTATGAGCGAGGCAAATAGTAGCTGGTAGGAGAGGAGGAAGGGCATTCCGATGACAGCAGTTGGTAAGGTAATATGAAGCATGTGAAGTGAGTGGCGGTGAAGGGCGGCGGTTGCAAAGAAACAGCTAAGGAGAAGCAGTAGGAGATAGAAGAGCAAGGCGGCTAACAAGCAGCCACAGGGCAGAGGGAATGGGAAGAGCTGAGGAGCAGCGAGGCACAGAACCCCACCAAAAAGGAAAAGAAAACAACAAACAGCAATGGGAGAAATACAGAGGGGCAGACAGAATGAAAGGCAAAGACAGGAAAAGGAGCGGGGGGGGGAGCAGCACAAGGAGGAAACAAAGTCGAGCAACCACAACCCCAAGTACGCCAGCCAGCGCAGGGAGTGCAACTTGCTCTAAGCGGAGCGGGAGTTAGTTGCTTTAATTAAATAAGCTGTGGGGGAGGAGCTCTTCCCCCACACAATCCCAGGAATCCCTTCATTTTTTTATATAATAGCTGGGGGAGCATTTTCTCGCCCACTTCATTTAAATTAATAAAAAAATTTGTGGCCTGTACCAAGTGCTGCTGTGTATAGTAGAAGAGCAGCACTGATACTACTGTTTAAAATCCCCTCACAGCAGAAGTCTGTGATCACTAAACATCCACTTCCCTCTCTCCCTCCCTCCTCTCTCTCTCTGCTAAGTAGCCCAGTGTGTTGTTTGAGGAGCTGCAGTGGTACTGAGAGTTCAACTCCACGTGAGCAGAACTGTTATTTATTTTTTTTTTTTGCTTTGACTTCTGTTTTTTTTTTTTTGTATCTGTCAGGCTTCAGGTATCTGAAATTAATTGTTGGAAGTTGTGGGAAGTATTGCTATGGCTGTGGGAATGTGAGAGGACTGAGGCCATGATCTGAAGTCAGGTGGGGACAAGTCAAATGGAGAGGAAGGAGGAGCTGAGACCACTTCCAGGTCCCTAGATGCTGCA
The DNA here is from genome assembly GCA_016271365.2 of Neoceratodus forsteri. Taxonomy (NCBI): domain Eukaryota; kingdom Metazoa; phylum Chordata; order Ceratodontiformes; family Ceratodontidae; genus Neoceratodus; species Neoceratodus forsteri. The sequence goes on along the minus strand of CM057449.1, from coordinate 225,856,255 downwards.
TTGCAGGATTAACAAGAAAGAACTGGGACTGTACTGTTTTTCCCCTCTTCTCAGAAAGTGTTGAACTGAGTCAGTGTACCCACTTCAATCTTGTTATTCACTAACACTACTGTTCTCTGTGGCACAGTTGGTGAAGAGACAGTTCATCCAGTGGCAGTTTGCACAAGTGAGGAGCGTGGGAAACCCGATGTGTGTTAGCTGTTATAACCCACAGATTGTAACTGAAAATTATAACCGGGTTTCCCTATTGGAGAAAATGCTCCCCAGTCATTAAATATTCATAATTACTGGTGACCCCCTTTATCACACTGTTAACAAGGCTTTCTCAAGTGCCGTAATATCCTGAAAACAGGTTATTACACCATTCTCAAAACTTTTTTCCACCAGCAGTGCCTCGGGGTGTCACTCAGTTACAGGTTGCCACTTCATTGGTTCGTACTCTGTGTGCAGGCTGGCTGAACTCAATGACAAACATGGCAGCTCCTGTAGAAAAACATTCTTTTGTTAGTTCTAAACTGACTTGGATTAACCTGTAAGGAATGGCCTCTGGTTTTTGAATTAATATCTTTAAGTGTCATGTTTAGTTCATTAAATAAATATGAACTGTTAATTATATCTTGAAATAGCAAAAAAATCACCCTTTTCTTTGCAATTCCAGTAAACATAAATTTAGATTCTCTAGTCTCTCTTTGTATGTCAAGTCTCTAATGTCTCATGTTATTTTTGTCACCCTTCATTGCACCCTTTCAACGCTATCGATTTCTCTTTTCAATATGGGCACCATAACTGGCTTTCATAATCCAGTAACAATGAAAAATAGAATTTACCAGCAGATAAGGATTGCTTGGCTCACATAGTCTGCCCATTTTTCTCTGTCTACATTCACTGCAGATCTTACTTTGTTTCTAATAACCTACTAACTAGATTCTACACGATCTTACTGAAGGTCTACTATAGGATTGCTATAGATGCATAATAACCTCTACGTTATGATGTTTAATATTTTGCTTGATAGTTCCTAAAACCCAGATTGCTTTTGATATGACTATGATTTTCAAAGTCCAGAGTGCTTTTAATCAAAATTCTCAAATCTATTTCTTTATGACTGTCTTTCAATAGAGAATTGCACAATGTGTATTGGTACAAGAAGGAGCTGTTTTCCTATTTGTATTATGCAATGTTTTTCCATGTCGAAGGTCATACTCCATTTGTAGGCCTATTTTGTTCATCAAGATTAGACTGTATACTGGCTGCGATTTCAATATTATCGGTTGGTCCTCGAAGCTTGGTGCTATCTACATGTTTTGTTAACAGAGCTCACCCAAAGTTACAAATTCTACATTCCCAAAACCTTGTCAAAATGTTGTAACTTTTGCTAATTTTCTGAATTTCCACCTTTGCCAAATTTCTTCTGAAATTGTACTGTGTATTTTCACCAAGTACTGTAGTATTTATTGACAAATGGCAGAAACATTGTCATGAACCACGGAATTAAAGTTCCTTACATTTATTTTGCAGTTCATTTATTTATTTGCAATTCCCAATATAATTCTGCATTTTTATTTCCCGCAAGCAATATAGGGTCATGTTTGTGTTCCTGTAGGTGTCACTGTAAATTTCAGTTGCATAAAATGACTCTAGCCACTCTATCTGTAGAGCCACAGTACAGGACTTGCAGCAAATCAACCTTTATTTTTTTCCACTTTTGTGCTTTAATTTCTAGGTTCAGCTGTTGGATTCTGCAGAAGCCAAGTTTTTTTTAATCCTTTATATTCTGCCTTTCTGAAAAAAGTTCACTATTTAGTTTTTAAAATTCTGCATTTTGGCAGAAAACTCCTAAATTAATCTGTTAGTTGTGTAGTCAACTGGTCACAGTTGCTTTTTTCAGCTATTTATGCTGTAAATTCAAGTATCTGCTGTTCAGTTCTGCAGAAGCAAGAGATATTCTGCCTTTTATATTTCCCTGTTCTTAAAATGTATCACAGTAAAAGGCCTATAATTTTGCAGAAAACTAAAAGATTATTTTGCAAGCTGCGTAGTCACGAGTCTTTTTTTCCACAGTTCGTGATTTCATTTCTAGTTTCTGCAGTTCAATTCATTGGAAGCCAAGGATTTGCTTATTCTATTTTGCCATACAAAGCTAAATTTCATGGTCAAGGTCTGTAAATCTGCAGAAAACTCTAAAATTGTTCCACGAGCTCTACAGCCACATGGGATGCCAGAGGGTTGCATCACGCAACAGCAATCAGATTCTTGCTGCATTGCTTCTCAGATCTGAAGTGATCACTGAAGAAGAAAGATCTGTGTTCCTTCTACTATATATTTTGAGGCTTTTTTACCCTTTAATTGCAGTTCTTTTGCCAATTAAAAGGCAAAAGAGTATCTCTAACTTCAGCGCTGAGGTAAACATATTGCTGCAGTTTTGAATTTCTTGGGAGGACTATAGTCTTACTGGTGTTCTCTGTAATACTTTAACTGCTTCTGAAGTCCATAATTTTGTCTAGTTCTCAGTTCTTATTGTGCTATTTAGTGAAAAAAAAAATCACACCATGCTGTGCAAAGGAAAGAACAGAGGAAGTGGAAAAAACACTGTAGTGGCTAATGTTGGCGGAACTTTGAAAATGGTGTCAGGTCAAGGTGCACAAGGTCCTGGGGAAGTTGCTAGTGGGCATGGCACAGTCACTGGCATTCACAGTTCCAGTGGCAGTGCAGGTCCAGTGCCTCATGCTGTGTCAGCATCAGCAGGAGTTGGCATCACAGCTGCTAGTTCTTTGGTCTGGAGTACAGTAGCCCAATAACAGGAACTCTCATGGATGTCACTGCACTAATGTTTCGGCTCAGGACTTTCCGGAGCAGGAAAAGTCACATGTGACTCAGGAGCTGTCTCAGAAGCTGTTAGAAACATAGAATTTGATGGCAGATAAGGACCGCTTGGCCCACTTAGTCTGCCCATTTTCCTACCTAACAGATAAGCTGCAGATCCTAGTTAACCAACAGCTTACTTCCTTCTACCCCCCCCCCACCAGGACTGTCTTATGTCTGTCCCATGCATTCTTGAATTCTCCCACTGTTCTTTACTCCACAACCTCCTCAGGGAGGCTGTTCCATGCATCCACAAGCCTTTCCATGAAAAAATACTTCCTCACATTACCTCTGAGCTGTCACCCCTCTATCTTCAAATTGTGCCTCCTTGTTCTTGCACATCTCTTTTCTGAAAGATGCTACCCTCTTGGACTTTGTTGATTCCCTTGAGGTATTTGAAACTTTCTATCATGTCCCCTCTCTCTCTTCTTTCCTCAAGTGTATACATATTAAGCTCCTTTAGTCTTTCTTCATATGTCTTCTGGTGCAGACCCTGCACCATTTTGGTTGCACTCCTCTGGACTGCCTCCACTCTGTCTATGTCTTTGCAGAGATGGAGTAGCCAGAACTGCACACAGTACTCCAGATGGGGTCTCACCAATTGTCTGTACAGAGGGATAACAACTTCCTATTTTCTACTATTGATGCCTCTCCCTATGCATCCCAGTATCCCCCAGCCTTCCTTACTGCCTTCTCACATTGCTTGCCCACCTTTAGGTCATCTGATATAATTACCTCCAGGTCCCTTTCCATTTTTACTGCTGTCAGTATCTCACCTCCCCCCATTGTGTACTCTTCCCCTGTTTTTTTTTCCCAGTTGCATTACCTTGTACTTCTTTACTTTGAATCTGAGCTGCCATACATTTGACCATTCCTCCAACCTTGCCAAGTCCCTTCTCATCCTTTCACTCCATCTTGTGTATCAACCCTGTTGCAGATCTTTGTGTCGTCTGCAAAGAGACATACTTTTCCTTCCAGTTCCTCTGCAATGTCACTTATAAAGACATTAAAAAGGACCTGTCCTAGTACTGAACCCTGCGGTACCCCACTAGTAACCCTCCTTTCTTCACTGTGGATTCTGTTTACTACTACCCTTTGCGTCCTGTTGTCTAGCCAATTTTTATCCAGGCTACCACCTTTGGGACCCACCCAATTGTGTATTAATCTTTGTGTGGGACTGTGTCAAATGCCTTGCTAAAATCTAGGTAGGCTATGTCCACAGCCCTCCCTGGTCTACTACTTTGTCACCCAGTCAAAGAAATCTATTAGATTCATCTGACATGACCTTCCCATCATGAATCCATGCTGCCTTGGGTCCTGTGCCCCGCTGGCCTCTAGGTATTCAACAATTTTTTCTTCAGAAGTGATTCCATCATTTTCCCTACCACTGAGGTTAAACTAACTGGTCTGTAGTTTCCTGCCTCTGTCCTACTCCCACTTTTGTGAAGAGGAATCACATCCACCCTCCTCCAGTCCTCAGGTACTACCCCATCCTCCCATGATTTGTTAAAGAGAGTAGTCAGCAGTGTCACTAGTTCTACCCTTAGTTCTTTTAGAATTCTTGGGTGAATTCCATCAGGCCCCATTGCTTCGTCCACCTTTAATTTTATTAGTTCTTTCAGAACCCTTTCTTCTGTAAATGGACTAGTATCAACCCCCGTCTTCAGAGTGTTTCTCTTGTTTGGTTTAGGTACCTCTCCTCCTCTTTCTTTGTGAATACTGAGCAGAAATATTCATTCAGTATCCCTGCTTTTTTACTGTCACCCTCTGCCCACATTCCCTCTTCTTTATTAAGCCTCAGTATCCCTCCATTGGTCTTTCTTCGCTCCCTAATGTACATATAAAAGGTCTTATCCCCCTTCTTAACAGAGTTGGCTATCCTTTCCTTGGTTTGGGCCTTTGCTATTCTGACTGCCTTCCCTGCCTCTTTCTGCTTTAACTGTGATAAAGTTCTCAGTCCTGCTCCTTCTGTGTTTCCTTATATTTCCTGAATGTTTTCCTTTTCTCCTTAACCTTCCTGCCACCTCTTTTGAGAACCATGGTGTTTTTTTTCCTTCGTTGTGTTTTGTGATTTGTTTTACACAAAGGTTTGTTGCCTCTGTGATGGCTGTTTTGATTACTCCCCATTGTTCCTCCACCCCTCCTTCTTGCCTGCTTGCTAGTGCTTTTCTGAGGCACTCTCTCATTTTCCCAAAGTCAGCCCTCCTAAAATCCAATATTCTTGCTTTTGTATGGCTTGATTGTATGGCTGTGTTTATCATGAACCACACTGTTTGGTGGTTGCTTGTTCCCAGATGGCTACCCACTTCTACGTCTGAGATTCTTTCTCCATCCCCATTTGAGAGTACCAGGTCTAAGATTGCTCCCTCCCAAGTGGGTTCCATTACTAGCTGTCTGAGGCATGCCCCTTGTAGGACATCAAGAATGACCCAGCTCTTGGATGTGCCTGCAGCAGAGGTGCTCCAGTTAGCAACTGGCATATTCAGGTCCCCAATCAACGATATCTCCCCTTTTTGTGCCATTCTAAGGATGCCTTCTTTCATTTCCTTTTCCTTTTCCTCCCCCTGAGATGGGGGTCTGTATACAACCCCCATGCAGATTGTGGTGCCATTTCTTGTCTCCAGGGTGACCCTGAGTGCCTCATCTGCTCCCTGTTTACTCTTTAGTTCTGTTGCTTTGATCTCTTTCTTTACATAGAGAACTACATCTCCTCCTCTTTTACCCTCCCTGTCCCTCTTGTAGATTGTGTATCCTGTTATGTTGACATCCCAGTCATGGTTCTCTGTGTACCATGTTTCTGTGACTGCCACACTATCCAGGAAAACCCTCTTCCATCAAGGCCGCTAGTTCATGGAGCTTGTTACACAGACTACAGGCATTGGTACTCATCACCCTCCACTTTTTGATGGCCTTACCACTTTTAGCCGCATCTCTTTCCTTACTGCCTTTGCCTTTTTTACATTTACTTCTGTCCTGCTCTCTAATGACTTCTCTACCTTGGTGTTTACCGTACTAATTACTGTGTTTTGTGGAGGGAGACTGGGATTTCCCTACTCCTTTTCAGTGCCTCGCCCCTTGGCTAGTTTAGATGCTTGCCAATGAAGCATTTAAACCTCTCACCTAGGATCCTGGTTCCCCCCCAGACAGATGCAGACCATGGTGCCAGTATAGGTCTACATCCCTCCAGGTGGCTCCCCAGTCTCAGATAGCTGTTAGCTACTAGAAGCGATGGGGGCGTACGTCCAATGGCAGTCATTAATGATGCTAAGGGGTGGCAGGACATTAACTGTCCTGGCAGAGTAGGAGAAGGAGCTGGAGCACATTGTGCATGATATGGAGGCTGTCGAGAAAGAACAGACTGTGCCAGCACATCCTGCTACTGTAAAGGTGGAAGAGAAGGATGGTGAGGAAGAGGAGGTGGGGGATAATCAGGCCTTAGTGTCAGTGTTAGAAAAGTCAAAGTCTAACATTGGTGATGACAGTGATGAGGGAGGTGATAATGACTCAGTACTTGACCTTATTTGACTTCCTCCTCAAGAACCTTTAAAAAAAAGCATTGACATAAGTAAAATGAAAGCAATCCCTCTCATGCCTCCCCCTCATAAGGAATAATCAGATGTTAAGGAAAGGGACAACAAGATAAATGGGTACATGGATATCAACAGCAGCAGTAACAGGAAACCATTGTGCCCACCCCTTGCCCCTGGCCCCTGGCCCCATCTGCCCCACCCAAGAAAACCCAGCAGGTTGGCAGCAAGTCCCTCATGAGGGATTTTCTTCTTTGTGAATGGGAATGACAACAGTGTATCTGTTTGCAATATATGCAATGCAAATATTAGCAGGGGTAATGCAGGAACACACTATGGGAAAACTGGTATGCATAGCCATCTGCAAATAAAGCTTGCCACTCTTTGGGCACAGTATAAGCAACTGGCCTCAATGTCCACTTCTGAGTTGGTACATGAAGAGTCTGAAAAAGAGGGTCATGGTGATATAACATTTAACCCTTTACTGTGTTCCACCCCTAGGCATGCAGATACAAGTGGGAGCCACTCTGCTGAATCGAAGCCCTCTTCCTCTTGTATGGTTATTTTTGTTCCACCATGTCTCTGCTGTTGGACAAGGCAGCCTCAGCAGCAAGACCCCAACTGCTAAAGCCACTACAGCAACCTTCTCCACATTCCATCCTGCTTCCAAGCTTAAGTACCAGATATTAAATCTGCATTAACCAAGCACACCAAATACCATGGTAAACACCCTGTGTCAAAGAAGCTAAACAGTGCTGTTGCAAAGATGCTGGCAACAGACCCGCTGCCATATTCATTTGCTGGTAAACCACAACTGATCCCAAATAAAGTGTCAAGTCAGACTTGTTTCTCCACCAAGGCTGTTTTGATGCTTTAAAATTACCTCACTTGCATTGTGACACATGCATTGTCCCACTTTGCAGTTCCCAGCATTTGCCTGACCATAGATACCTGCATCAGTGGCTCATTGACTGCTATCAGACTGCACACTGGGCCCATGTCTCTTGGGTTTATGCCATGCAGTTCATGCCCATCTTCTATTTGCCCTTTGAGAAGTGTCAGGAATACTGATGGTCCTTGTCAGCAAGCCATACTCAGCATGCACAGCATGCATGGCTCACACGCCAGAATACTGACCCAACTTAATGAAGCCATTACATCTTGGCTGAAGCCACATGGATTTTAGGCTGGTTTCATTAGAAGCGACTATATCTGGAATATACAAAATCACACATGCCCACACAATGCAAAGCATCATGGGCTGCATATGCAAATCACCACAGAATGTTATGCTGGTTCAACTTTAAGCAGAATTGAATGGTGCCAAAAGGCCGCTCACACAGTTTGCAAAGGATGCTAACAGATGACATAGACACGTGTTTTGTCCTACCAGGACTCATCAGTATGCCTCGTCTGTTTGACACCCCAATGGAATGAATCAGTTACCCTAAGACGGTCTGTCGGGGTTATATTGTGGTGAACCCATTAAAATAAAAAAACTACTTTAAAGACAAAGAACCTCTGTGTGCAAACACTAAGGCAAGGTTACCCCAAGGGCATTTGGCTGGGAAGCCAAGTTTCAAGAAAATACAAAATCACACATGCCCACACAATGCAAAGCATCATGGGCATTATATGCAAATCACCACAGAATGTTATGCTGGTTCAACTTTAAGTAGAATTGCATGATGCCAGGCTATCTGAGCAGTATAAGCTGATCAATGACTATGTTATGCAAATGCATGATCATGAAGCACAGAGAGCCATGTCATTGAGTCCATCCCATTTGAACATGCTACACAAGTTGTTAGCTCTGAAAATGCCTGCCTTAGACAGATTATACCACTGCTGTGTGTACTCTAGTAGTAGTAGTAACAATTTTTATTCAATTGACAAGCAAAGGAATAGGAAACTCGACTGAGACAAGCTCATTTCCAGCAAGGTCCTCGGTATAATTATTCCTAATTACAATATCTAAAAAAAACTACAACATATCTTACATATGTATAATATATTTACAAAATAGACTGACATACATGCCAAGAATAATATCACATCATTGTTAGAAAATCACAAATACATAATGACAATTAAACTACTTGAAAGACTATACAGAACAGGTCTACAAAAGCAGAACCAAGTCACATTCATTACTAAACATGTACTGTTCTTCAACTTATTTATTCTATTGTAACCCCCTTGCAAATGGGGGTTTCCTAAAGCTTCCCTGGAGCTTGGATAAATGCTCTGTGCCTGGTTAGAGTTCGGCGTTAAAGCCGTTTAAATGGGGAGCCAGTGAGCGCTTTAAAAAAGGCCTCCATATACTGTCTCTTTAAGGGCTGCTTTGACTTGCAGTCATAATTGATCAGGGAGGGGGTTTAAGTGTTGCTATGCTCGAGTCCCACCTGGGCTGTTGATTTTCGCCTGCTGTTGCCATCGCTAGTGGTGCAGGGGAGCTTTACAAGGGGTGGAATGTTGGCTTTAAATACTGGGAAATAGTAATGACAATGTAGTGTTCTAACCTGCCTTGTTTTGCAGCACAGAAGGTTTCAATTGCCTCCTCCATTTTGGTCCCGAACTAGTGAATTGGACCAATCAGTACCTTGGGACCCTAAAGAGCTGGCTGACCAATAGAGGAACTGTTTGTATTTGACAGAGGTATTATGGGATACGGCGCTTTTTCGCACCACTGAGAGCTAAAGGAAGTGACTGGCAGGTCTCACCAGCCAATGGAAGTGGGTAGCGCCCAAACTGAAAGAAGAGCCCCTTGTTGCTGGAGGGCAGATGCGTTGTGGTTGGTGAAGGGAGAGGAGCTGTGTGCTTCTGTGCTGGAGAGTGTTCACGCGGGAAGCGCGTGAAGGCCTGAAGCGGCCGTTTGTGTTTTTGGCTCCAGCGGACTAAATCCGTCGGCGGGCGGTCAGAGGAGGCTGTGCTCTGTACAGCTACCCACCAGGCTCGACCTGCAGGAGGACTGGAGAAGATTGCTGAATTGCGCTCGGTCCGAAGACAAGTGGAAGCTGCCGTTGCAGTATCTCAGTGGCTGTGAGCTTGTGGGAGCATTGGAAGCAGCTGCCTGGTGTGGCACCCCTCTGTTGTTGTTTACCATATAAATGTGTAAGAAGACTGGTGAAAGTCAGACTCCATCCTGGTAGTGGTGAAGGAATCGTCATTTGCTGGGGTTGTGAGTACTAATTCAGGGTCGCTCCCTGTAGTGTGTCTATGCAGTGGTTTCAGTGCACCATTTAACTTCGGATTATTTAACTGAACTTTCCTCTTACTTTGACCTGTTCAGGACTGTTATGTTTGTGTGTGCTAAGGGCCCCAACCAGCTGCCACGTGTGGACTAGCCGCTAGGGCTTGGGTACCCCGGGATAATAAGCTGTAGGATTAGGCCTGTGCACAGAGCCCTAGGTAGATAAGTATAGTGATAAGCTAATCAACTTGATTCCCCCTGTCCTTGTTGTTTTCCCCCTGAATAAATCAGATTTTTTTTGTATAGCTGCATCCTGACTATTGTGTACATTAATGGTGAACTGCTGCCTGATGATTGCAACATAACTGTACCTTACTTTACAGGGGGTCCCCGAAGGGAGCTGGAATATATTTTCCATGGGGTAAGTGTACTGGTGAACACAATTGTTGGTACCCAGTGTGAGTCACTAGTGGGACAAAAGGGGGGTTGCAGTAGCTCAGAGGGCTGTAACCATGGTAGTCTTAACTGTGCTAACTGCGACCTCTGGGTGGAGGGACCCGTCAACGGATCTGGGCCTCTCAACCTATCCCTGTGGGGGCAGACAGGGATAGTAACCCTAAGGGTAATGCTCCCTGGGGGTTACAAATTGGAGGCACCGCTGCGTTTAGCGTCCCCTAGTGGCTCAGTGAGGAGATACCCCAAAGATGGAAAAAATGGAAGGGGATATGTAGGAAAAAATTAAGCTGGGACCCATCAAAACCATGGTACACAAACTAATGGGTTGGGGTGAAGCAGAAGAGCTAGATTCCCAGAAGATTGTATTATTGTTAGATGTGCCCTTGGGTACCTCAGCTACTGATATTGTCTCTGTTGCAGAATGAGTAAAGTGTTTGGGTAAGGTTGAAGTGAAAGGGTGTATGGCTGATTTGCTTGACCAGACATTGCAGGTGCTACTCCTATGCAGTGTGGCCATCGACCCTGAGAAGGTACCTCCTGTACTTTACCCGGAGGGTGCGTCCCAGGGGTGGAGGCTAATCCATATCCGAAGTGGGTCGGTCACTCCTGGGGGGTCTCCTCAAATGAACAGTTTTAAAGATAAACTGCTTAAATTGTTAGCTGTGGAGGGGAGGACTACCCAGGAGTTGCTACAAGCCTTGGATCTGTCCAGAGATACTACCCCTCGGGGTTCCCCAGGCACATCCCCTTGCCCACCCAAGAGTTCAGTGTTGGCTTCTCTGCCCCTGGCAGTCCCCTCTATACAGCTAGATTCCTACCGTAAATTAAAACTTTTCTCTGGCATGGTACCAGTGCCTTCCGGGGAAGATGATCTGGAGGTCTGGATGGACTATGCCACCCCTTTGGTTCAGGAGTGGCAATGCTCTGAGGGGGAGAAAAGGAAGAGGCTGATGGAGAGTTTGAGGGGTCCTACCTTAGAAGCCATTTGGTTCTTCCGGGCCACCCATCCGGAAGCCACCACTGCAGAGTATCTCTCTGCTTTGGAAGGGGTTTTTGGGAGTACAGAGACTGGTGAAGATTTATTATGGAAATTCAGGTCTGCTAAGCAGTGGAGAAATGAAAAACTGTCCACTTTTGTTACTAGAGTGGAGAGGGCTTTGCAGAAGGCTTATAGAAAAGGGGGAATCACTACTACAGCCCTGAATCAGGTTCGGTTAGAACATGTTTTAAAGTCTGCCAGATTCTGTAGTGTAACGCTGCTGAAACTCAAGTTGCATGATCGGCGGGCCACCCCGCCTGAATATTGTCAATTGATGAGGGAAATCGGAAGTGGAGACTGACTGAAGAGGGGTGGGAACCCTGTGTGGGGGCAGTGAACCCTAGTGGGACCCCTGAGTCTAATACCCCTGAGGAGACTGGCTCGCCTGGAGGGTCCGAGGGTCCCCAGATTTCCCAGGTACTGTGGGGATGCTGGTTGTTTCCTCTGACCCCTACGTGGAGGGTGAGTTGAGGGCTGAGATCAGGAATTTATGGGAATTGACGAGGGACTTAAAGCAGTCTACTGTGTACCCTACTCGGCCCGGGGTCCCTGAGTCATGTAGAGCCCCGAACCCTAGCCCTAGAGAGCTTCCTCCCTTCCCTCAGGGTCCCCCTCAGAATAGTGATCCCCGGGACCCTAAGTTTTGTTATCACTGTGGGGAAGATGGGTATTTCCAGCCTGACTGCCAGAGGCCGGAGAATTTAAGGAAAGTTAACAGCAGACTGATCGCTCGACACCACCAGACCCAGTCTCGGGCCCCCAAGAAAAGTTTTGTGACTCAGGCCCATGCCCGGCTACCAATGTTACTACCCCCAACTGGTCTGATGTGCGGGCTGCCTATGGAGACCGTGTGGGTAAATGGAATTCCACTGAGCTGTACTGGACAGTGGCTCCCAGGTGACCATTGTGTTTCAGGACTGGTACCAAGTGCACTTATCTGAAGTGCCCCTGCAGCCTCTAACTGGTCTACATGTATGGGGGTTGAGCGACAAGGCCTATCCGTATTTGGGGTACATCCATGTCTGGTTATCTTTCCCTGCAACTGTGAATGAAATAGATGAGCAAGTGGAAACCTTAGTTTTAGTTTGCCCACCCACTGGACTGTACGATGGGGTGCCCTTGTTGATTGGGAAAAATGCACACATATTTGGATGGCTGGCCCAACTGTGCTCAGAGAAGCGAGCATTCCAGACTGGGAGAGCTTTGAGCATATCTGCTGTGATTCAAAAGGTCAGGGCCACTCAGAAGATGGGTAGTTTGGAGGAACCCGAAGGCCCTGTGGGGGTGGTGTGGAAAAAGGATCCGGCCCCCGTGGTACTTGCCCCAAATGCACAATGTGTTTTGCATGGAGAGGTACGATTAAAGACTGATGTCAGGAATAAGTTGTTGATGCTGGATGCGCCTGTGGAAGGAGGATTACCTGAGGGGTTGTTACTCAAATCTAGCATTCTGATGGCTAGGGCCCATGCTTATGTTAAGAGGGTGATGGTTCAAGTGCACAACGTGTCTGATAAAGAGATTCGAATAAGAAGAGGGTGTACCCTGGCTAGCGTTCATTGTGCAGGTACTGCTGTATTACCAAATAGAAAGAGTTCCCGGACGGGTGATAGAGTTACTCCTGATCTGTTTGATTTTGGTGATTCCCCATTGCCCGCCAACTGGAAACGAAGGGTCAGTGAGAGGCTTGCTAAGACGGACCAGGTTTTTTCCCCTGAAGGAGTGGGATGTAGGATGTGTACAAGGGGCTAAGCATCACATTCGACTGCATGACGAAAGACCTTTCAGAGAGAGATCCCGACGTCTGGCTCCTGCTGACATAGATGATGTAAGGCGGCATCTGCAAGAAATGTTGGCTGCTGGTGTAATCCAAGAGTCTAGGATCCCTTATGCCTCCCCCATCGTAGTAGTAAGGAAAAAGAATGGGGCAGTTTGGATGTATGTAGATTATCGTACTTTGAATAGGCGGACCATTCCGGATCAATATACCATGCCACGCATACAAGACGCCTTGGATTGTTTGAATGGTAGTAAGTGGTTCTCTGTATTGGACCTTCGGAGCGGATACTACCAGATCCCGATGGGCCCAGATGACCTGGAGAAGACTGCTTTCATTTGTCCCTTAGACTTCTATGAGTTTATTCGGATGCCTCAAGGGATTTCGGGTGCTCCAGCCACTTTCCAGCGCTTGATGGAATGAGCTGTGGAGGACATGAATCTACTCGAGTGTTTGGTCTATTTAGATGACGTTATAGTGTTTGGCCGATCATTGGAAGAACACGAGCAACGATTATTCAAAGTCCAGGATCGGTTGGAGGATTTCGGCCTTAAATTGTCTATTGACAAGTGTCAATTCTTCCAGACTTCCGTGAAATATGTGGGCTGCATAGTGTCCACCAAGGGCATAGAGACTGACCCTGGCAAGGTGGAGGCATTGACCACTTGGCCTCAACCCAGGAATTTAAAAGAGCTGCAACAATTCCTGCGGTTTTGTGGATACTATAGGTGGTTTGTCAGAGACTATTCACGAGTAATTCGGCCCCTCCTTAATCTCACTCAGGGGTATCCACCTACTCACAAAAAATATAAGAAGGGTGTGCACACTGACCTGGAAAAGAAGTACTTTCGGCCAAACGATATGTTCGGGGATCAATGGACTGCTGAGTGTGAGGAAGCTTTTCACGACATCATATATCAACTTACTCATGCTCCAGTACTGGCCTATGGTGACCCAGTCAAGCCCTACACTCTTCATACTGATGCCAGTCTACAAGGATTGGGGGCTGTGTTATACCAGGAACACTTGAATGGGCTGAGACCTGTAGCGTTTGCCAGTAGAAGTCTGATGCCTTCAGAGAAAAATTACCCTGTGTACAAACTAGAGTTTTTGGCTCTAAAGCGGGCCATTGTTGATCAGTTTCATGATTATTTGTATGGTGCCAAGATATTAGTAAAGACTGATAACAACCCTCTGACCTATGTACAGACCTCTGCCAAATTGGATGCTACTTGGCATAGGTGGCTCTCTGCCTTGGCCACTTATGATTATGCTGTAGAATACCGGATGGGCCTAAACCATATAGATGCGGATGCTCTCTCTCGGAGGCCTGCATCCCAGACTGAATGGGTCTGGTTGTCTGAACCTGACATAAGAGCCCTCTGCCAGAAATTTGACAAAGAGGAACAGGCGTCTCCTGATACGGTGGACTGTGTGGTAGATTGTCTGGGGCCACCGGAAAACTGTATACCTGCTGCTTACTGTCATTTCTCTGCCTTGGACACTAGCTTCCTGCCGCAACTCAACAATGATGATCTCCAACAGGCTCAATCCTGTGATCCTATGATAAGAATGGCTGTAGAGGTTTTGCGGGCAGGAAGGAATGCATCCAAACTATGTTCCACTGACATACGGACTGCTTTGTTGTAGAAAGAGGGGCCCAATTTAAAGCTGATCAACCAACTGCTATATAGAGAGACTGTGAATATGGAGGGTTGGGTACACCGACAACAACTGGTGCTGCCAGTGGTTTTTAGAGAGCTAGTTCTCAGGTCATTGCATAATCAAATGGGGCACCTGGGCATAGATCGAACACTTGACTTGGTACGGGCTCGATTCTATTGGCCGAAGATGAGTGCAGACGTGGAACAGTATGTCAAGACTTGTGGTCGTTGTTTGCAAAGGAAAGCGTTACCCCAGAGAGCTGCTCCACTGGTCAACATTATTACTAGTGTTCCTATGGAACTGGTCTGTATTGATTTCCTGAGTTTAGAGCCTGATCTGAAAAGTGTTAGCAACATATTGGTGGTCACTGATCATTTCATCCGGTACGCACAGGCTTTTCCGACCAAGGATCAGAAAGCAACTACAGTGGCTAAGATACTTGTCGAGAATTTTTTCGTCCACTATGGGGCTCTGCAGGATTCATTCCGATCAGGAAGGGACTTTGAGAGTCGCTGATCAAAGAGGTGCTATCTTTGTGGGGGTACGAAAATCATGAACCACCCCCTATCATCCGCAGGGAGACCCTCAGCCTGAAAGGTTTAATCGTACATTGCTTGACATGCTGGGCACCTTACAATCAAAAGGTAAATCGAGATGGAGCCAACAGATCAGCACTTTAGTTCATGCCTACAATTGTACTAAAAGTGATGCCACAGGGTTTTCCCCCTATCGACTGATGTTTGGAAGAGAGGCTAGATTGCCAGTGGATGTGTGTTTTGGGGTTTCCCCTGATGGGGTGCAAGCAGAAAACCATCTACAGTATGTACAGAAATTAAAGGCCCAATTAAATCATGCCTACCAACTGGCCCAGACCATGGCTGCTAAACGAAATCTGGCTAACAAGGAGAGATATGACAAAAAAGTGAAAACAGTAGATTTGAGAGAAGGGGATAGAGTGTTGTTGAGAAATCTGGGACTGCATGGCAAACATAAAATTGCCGACAGATGGCATCACCTCCCTCATATTGTTGTGGGACAGCTGGCAGACCTACCTGTGTATAAAGTGCGGCCTGAAAACAATTCGAAAGATGTGAAAACCATACACAGAAATCATCTGCTGCCAATTGGGCAGATCTTGATTGAAGCTGACCCTTCCTCTACCTCTCCTTCCAGGCCCGTGACTAGATCTGTTACTAAGAGAAACCAAGCCCATGGAGCCTTCAACGAGTCCACCAAGGGAGCCTTGCCCAACCCCCCCTGCAGAAGGAGATGGTCAACACTCAGTGTCAGAAGACAGCGAAGATGATGTTGAATACTATCCCTCTTATGAATTAAGTCAATTGTTTAGGGCAATCCCCTTATTAACTCAGGAACTGAAGCTGGCCCATCTGTGTTGATTGAGCCCTCTACTTTGTCCCCGGAGGAAATGTCTCCAGAAGATGAATGGGGTAGCAGACAAACTCAAGGGGCTGAGTCCTTAGGCTTGGCTGAACTGTCTGGCCTGGCTGAGTTATCTGACTTTTCAGAAGAAGAGGTGAGACGGGGGAACAAGGCAGCGATATGTCAGAATCGGAAGGATATTTGGAATGCCCTGATGGTTCCCCTTTAGTGCCTAAACAGCCCCTGGATGAGCCCAGTGGGGTGGGTTCAGGGATAGAAGGTCAAGCCCCTAATAGTACTATGAATATCGAGCCTGATCCCCTTGAAGGGATTCCCGTTGCTAATTTCCCTGACATGGAAGTGGAGTCAGGGCCTGGTTCAGAATCCCTTGAGACCCCTAGACGATCCGGCCGACAGATCCGCCAGTAATCAAGTTGAGCTATGAATCCCTGGGTCAGCCAGTGGACCTGCCCTTAAATGTGGTTCACAAGGGGGTATATGTGTCCCCAAGTTCTTTGCTTAAGTTAGCCTTGGGGGATAACTCCAGATTGTTAGTATTACCCTATGTGTGTAGTGTTTCTGCTCAGGGTGATGCAGCAGTGACTAGAAAAGAGGGGCTTCCCCAGTCCCGGTGTCATAAGCAGGAATTAGTAACTTGATTTGAAAACAAAAGGGAAACTAGAGTTATGTGTAC
The DNA here is from genome assembly GCA_016271365.2 of Neoceratodus forsteri. Classification (NCBI taxonomy): domain Eukaryota; kingdom Metazoa; phylum Chordata; order Ceratodontiformes; family Ceratodontidae; genus Neoceratodus; species Neoceratodus forsteri. Next base: position 225,839,665 of record CM057449.1, on the reverse strand, counting down.
AATGTGTATGAATCATAATATATTGTTAATGTGATATTTCTGTGTGTGATTTAAAATGTGATGTAGTGTTAATTGGAGTGTTCGCCTAAATGGCCACAGAGGTAGTTGCTTGACGCAGACGTCAGCTTTTCCAGGCCAGGGAGGGTGTAACCCCCTTGCAAATGGGGGTTCCTAAAGCTTCCCCAGAGATTGGATAAATGCTCTGTGCCTGGTTAGAGTTCGGCGTTAAAGCTGTTTAAATGGGGAGCCAGTGAGTGCTTTAAAAAAGGCCTCCGTATACTGTCTCTTTAAGGGCTGCTTTGGTTTGCAGTCATAATTGATCAGGGAAGGGGTTTGAGTGTTGCTATGCTCGAGTCCCACCCAGGCTGCTGATTTTTCGCTCTGTTGCTGCCATCGCTAGTGGTGCGGGGGGAGCTTTACAAGGGGATGTGAATGCTGGCTTTAAATACTGGGAAATAGTAATGACAATGTAGTGTTCTAACCTGCCTTGTTTTGCAGCACACAAGGTTTTGATTGCCTCCTCCATTTTTGTCCCGAACTAGTGAATTGGACCAATCAGTACCTTGGGACCCTACAGAGCTGGCTGACCAATAGGGGAACTGTTTGTATTTGAGAGAGGTATTATGGGCTATGGCGCTTTTTCGCACTACTGAGAGCTAAAGGAAGTGACTGGCAGGTCTCACCAGCCAATGGAAGTGGGTAGCTCCCGAACTGAAAGAAGAGCCCCTTGTTGCTGGAGGGCAGATGCGTTGTGGTTGGTGAAGGAGGCCAGCAATGGTCTACTGCGTGGAGAGTGTTCACGGAAGCGCAAGGCCTGAAGCGGCCGTTGTGTTTTTGGCTCCAGCGGACTAAATCCGTCGGCGGGTGGTCAGAGGAGGCTGTGCTCTGTACAGCTACCCACCAGGCTCGACCTGTTGGAGGACTGGAGAAGATTGCTGAATTGCACTCGGTCCGAAGAAAAGTGGAAGCTGCCGTTGCAGTATCTCAGTGGCTGTGAGTTTGTGGGAGCATTGGAAGCAGCTGCCTGGTGTGGCACCCCTCTGTTGTTGTTTACCATATAAATGTGTAAGAAGACTGGTGAAAGTCAGACTCCATCCTGGTAGCGGTGAAGGAATCATCATTTGCTGGGGTTGTGAGTACTAATTCAGGGTCGCTTCCTGTAGTGTGTCTATGCAGTGGTTTCAGTGCACCATTTAACTTCGGATTATTTAACTGAACTTTCCTCTTACTTTGACCTGTTCAGGACTGTTATGTTTGTGTGTGCTAAGGGCCCCAACCAGCTGCACGTGTGGACTAGCCGCTAGGGCTTAGGTACCCCGGGATAATAAGTTGTAGGGTTAGGCCTGTGCACAGAGCCCTAGGTAGATAAGTATAGTGATAAGCTAATCAACTTGATTCCCCCTGTCCTTGTTGTTTTCCCCCTGAATAAATCAGATTTTTTTTTGTACAGCTACATCCTGGCTATTGTGTACATTAATGGTGAACTGCTGCCTGGTGATTGCAACATAACTGTACCTTACTTTACAGGGGGTCCCCGAAGGGAGCTGGAATATATTTTCCGTGGGTTAAGTGTACTGGTGAACAGAATTGTTGGTACCCAGTGTGAGTCACTAGTGGGACGAAGGGGGGGGGGTTGCAGTAGCTCAGAGGGCTGTAACCGTGGTAGTCTTAACTGTGCTAACCCCGACCTCTGGGTGGAGACACCTGTCAACGGATCTGGGCCCCTCAACCTGCCTCTGTGGGGGCAGACAGGGGTAGTAGCCCTTAGGGTAGCGCCCCCTTGGGGTTACACTATAGTACATAAAATTCATGGTGGATCTAGGCTAGGCACTGGTCAATGTCAGGGAGCAATCTGAATTGTCTGCAGACTCTGTGGAAATAGAACTGGCTAACTGGATCATGCAGCTGTTTGATGATGAGTCTAGGGTGATTCACATTAACACCTCAGAGGCATGCATTTTGGCCAGCTTGCTAGATCCATGGTACAAGCGTAGCATGGTGGTACTTCTTCCAGGTGGAAAATCTGATGTGGGTTGCTATATTGTGTTGTGATCTTTTATGGTAAAGTGCAACATTAGTTGACGTTCAAGCATCCAGAGAGAAGGCCAGAATTGGGAAACTAACCTAAAGGAGCACCAGCCCCTCTGAAAGTATCCTCCTCCTCCTCCCCCCTACTTGGTGCACTGCTGCCCCCTCATTCTCATGTAGCGATGTCACAAACCATCTCTGGTCCATGCTGCAGCAGGTTGGTGTTTCCATTTGTCAACCAAATGAGGGCAAGGCAGAAGTTTAAATGTCTACTACCCATTTGATTCAGTCATACCTGGACGACTCAGTGCAGCTGGGCATTGATGGTGAGCCATTGGACTATTGGAAAACTAGTATCAAAATATGGCCTGCTGTTGCATTCAGGCAATTGAGCATTTAACCTGCCCCTGTACCAGTGTCAGCTCAGAAAGGGTATTTAGTGTTTCCAGTGTCATTGTCAGTGATTGGCAAAGCTGCTTCTCTGACAAAAATATAGAGTACCTCACATTCATAAAAATCAACACACATTTCCTCACACTCCAAAGCAAGTTGTCATCTTAAAGACAGCGTGATCCTTGTGAAGAAGGTGATGTTGGGCAGGGCAGGAATCGTCAGAGGAAGAGAAGTGTCTGCCAGTGCCATCTGATAATGAACAAACAACTGAGGGGTTTGAGTTCTCCTGAATACAACACATAACATGTCTTCCACCACTCTCACTGTCAGGTGTACATCCATGTTATTGTTTGGTACAACTTATAGGAATCTGCAGTTAGCAGAACAAAGTAGCAAATCCCCAGGAGTCAGTGTGACAGATGCATCCTGAATTCTTGATCCTAGATGTTACAAGTGGGAGAAATGTTTTTGAATATCTACCCTCAGATTAACATGTTGTATTAATTGTGGTGGTGTCCAAGACAGCACTAGCTGTAAATTTCCTAGTTGGCCACTGTGCAGGCCCCCACCTGTAAAATAAAAAAGAAAAACACCGCCCAAAAAATATTCTCAGCATAGGCGTAGATTGCGTGGGGGCAGAGGGGCAAGCTGCCCCCCCTGAGAAATTAGACCTGGACTTTTTTAGGAGCCCAGCCACCGTTCTCCGGTTATCATTTTTTTTTTTTTTAATATTGAATGGGCTCAGGGCTATGCCCGGTCTGCATGCACCTCTCCGGGGGAGGGGGGGTGGCGGCGCGGCACCATGTCTCTTAAACAAAAACTATCCCCTTTTCCGGTTGGCTGCAAGCCTGCAACCATAGTAGCCTGCATGTTACAGCCAATCAGAGAGTGCTGCAAGCTGGCGCCATCGCGTGAGCAGTACTCTGTTAGTGGTGCCATTTAGTTGTCTGTGTGCCTTCCATGAAGGAGCAGCAGCAGCATCCATATAGCGTAGGGCTGAGGAGAGATAGCTATTCAAGGATGTCGAGCAGCAGTCGTTGGTTGTCTGTCAGGTGTCACCAGTGCCTCAGTCAGTCTAGTGTTCCCACCCTCTTCCTGTCCTGAACAGCCCAGTTTAAATATACCTCACCCGAGTCCTCTGACTACCTACTCTCTGTTTCTCAGTGCAGCCAGCTGTGCTCTGCGCTCTCTCGCTGCCACCTGAGCCTCCCATCCCCGAGATTCTAGGAGGCCTGCGGCCACAAGGCCTCTACCACTGGACAGACCAGGCAGAGGAGTGAGTAGTACAATTACAGTGAGTCTGAGGCACGGCCATGCTTGCCTGCACACCCAGCTCCTGTGTCCAGCAGGCCAGAAAAAGATTTACCGTGTTGTCGGCAAGTCCCACACCATGCCCGTTGCCCACCAGTTCCACGGTCCACTGAGAGGGATTATTCAGGTCAGTGAATAGCCAGGCCCAGAACAGTGAAGAAGCCAGCAGTCACACAGGCTATAGCAGACCCATAATGCTACATGTTCATCTGGTGTCAGAAAAAATGAGTTACTGTCTCATCAGGGGATTAATTGGGAGAGGAATGGGACTGTTGGGAGAGACTCGGCTACCTGACCTGCCTTCTTGGCCTTGCTGTGCCCTGCTGCATGTTGCCCTGTCTGTGCCCTTACTGATTTGGTGAGTAACTGTGCTGCAAGCTGGTTGTTGGAAATTAATACCATTCACATCCCAGAAATGTGTTTTTTTTTTTTGGGGGGGGGGTTGTCTTGGCCATGGCCATGTGTCTAGGGGGTGGGTGGAAGGTTTGCTGTCAGCTTGTGTTTCTTTGGGTGGGAGGGGATTTGCTAGCTGTTGAGGCTGTTCATGTTGGTTGGGTGGGTGGGCGGCCTATTTCTTTGGCACGGTGTGGACACTGGTCATGTTGGTGGGGTGGGGACACTCAGCTACTGTGCTACTGGTGTGGTGGGGTTTGTTGGGGAAACTCACTCGATGGTCTGTGTTTGGTGGGGCTGGGGGGATGGTCTGTTTTGTGGGGTTGGAGTCAGGGGAGACAGTCTGTGTGTTTTGGGGCTGACTCACTGAGAAAATGGTCAGTGTTTGGTGCTGGGGGAGGGCCTGCATTTGGTGGGGCTGGGGGGGATGATCAATGTTTTGGGCTGGGGTGGTTAGTGTTTGGGACTGGGAGGGTGGTCAGTGTTTGGTGGGACTGGGGGGACAGTCTGTTTTCTATTCTGGGGTCTGGTGGGGTGGAGACACAGGCCATGGTGATGTGGGGACACTGGCTGTGATGGTGGGGTGGCGACACTAGCCATTGTTTGGTGGACTTGGCTGGCCATTTGTCTGGGGGACTGTCCATAATGGTGGAAAAGGGGGACTGTCCATGTTTGCCTGCCAGGTGTCTTGTGCGGAGGGAGGACTATTTGATGGTAGGGTGTCTGGGGGGGATCTTTCCATTTTGGCTTATGGAGGGGTGAATGTCGGTGATTGTTGATCAGGTGTCTAGGATGGACTATTAATGTTGTTGGGGAGGGGGATCTCTCCATGTTTGCTAGCCAGGTGTTTGGGGGGATTGTTCATGTTGGTGGGGCGGGTCGAAATTCTATGTTTGCTAGCTGTCTGTCGGGGGTGGGGACTGTCCTTGATGGGAAATGGGGGACCGTCCATGTTTGCTGGCTGCCTGGGTGTCTGGTGGGACTGTCCTTGTCAGTTGGGAGGGGGGCATTCTATGCTCACTGGCCCCGTGCCTGGTGGGGAGGGGGGGACAGTTCAGGTGTCTGGGGGGAACTGTCCTTGTAGGTGGGGTGAAGTGGGGGACTGTCCATGTTTGCTGACTGGGTTTCTGGTGGACTGTCCGTGTTGGTTAGAAGGGGGGACATTCTGTGCTTCCTGACTGGGTGTTGGCATATAAACATAAGTAAATGTTAAAACGTAATTTCCACCTCATCCTTTACCTGTCAAGGGATGTATCTCACTGACTGGTGCCCACAGCTAGCATACAAACATTAGTAAATGTTGAAACATTATTTCCCCCTCATCCTTTACCTGGCTGTAAAAACAATCTTTCACTTTTTTGATTTCTCCGATCTTCCACTGTGGAGGGGTGAAACAGACAGATTCCTTGGCCTTGCTGTCTCTGTCTTCATTGCCTGGCAAACACAACCAAAGGGGTAGCTTTTTGTGTTCTCCCCTGTACAGTGTTACAAGACTAGCAAAAAAAATCTTGCACTAAAACATGCACCCTAAAGAAATGATTATAATACCACCTGGCTATTGTTATAGCGACTACTGACTGGCCATGATTTTTTTGGGGGGGGGTTGGAACACTGGACGTGTGTGTGGGTGGGGCTGTGGACACTGCTGGTTTTGTGTGTGTGTGTGTGTGTGTGTGTGTATTTGGGGACACTGCTGATCGTGTGTGTGTGTGTGTGGGGTTGGGGACACTGCTGGTTGTGTGTGTGTGGGGGGTTGGGGACACTGCTGGTCATGTGTGTGTGGGTGTGGTGTTGCGGACACTGGTCATTTGTGTGGGTGGGGTTGGGGATACAGGCATCATGTGGGTGTGGTGGGGGCACTGTTGTGTGGGTGGGTGGAGGCACTGGCATTGTGTCGGTGGGGCAGGGTTGTAATTGTATACCAGGCAAACTGTGCTGACCGGTAGCTCAACATCTCTCTTTCCAGACAAAGAAAGAAACATAAACAAAATGCAGCATAAAATGTGGTTTTATTTATTTTTGTGTGCCTGTGATGGGGAGGCACAGACCTGGATGCCTGGAGCGGATACCAGATAAATGGAGCTTGATGGTGTTGGTTAGGTGGGGTGGGGAGAGTGGCTGTCCTGGTGCAGTGGGGAGAGTGGCCGTGCTGGTGGGGTGGACACAGAGTGTGGAGAGTGGCTGTGCAAGTCCATCAGGGTGCAGAGAGTAGCTGAGCTGGCCAGTCTGGGTGGAGATAATGGCCTTGCAGGTCTGGGGTGGGGAGAGTGGGCTGTAGCTTTTTGCATGGACATTTAATTCACTGTTGCTTGCTGTGCCTTCTGCTGCCCTGCCAGCTTTGTGCTGCTGTGCTGACCAGGGAGGACTGGTACACATGCTTAAAAAAATGGTTCTGGCCACTGATGATAGAGGAGGGAGGGGTGGATGGGCATACTGGCACAGAAATATTTTTTTCAACATGTGTGCCAGTCTGCTGGGTCCATGCCATGCTTACCTCCCTCGTACAAGGGGCTTCTGAGCACTAAAGATAAGTTTCTGTGTCAAAATTAGGAACTGTTGGAAAGTATGAAATCCTACAGTATAAAAATTGTGCATGTTTATGTAGTTTCACCTTACTGTGTGGTTCCACAAGATGTTCTGTGGTCTCTCCTCCTCATTTAGCACCCTGACCTGTGACCTAGCCATTCCCCCAGGGCAGGGGGAAGGTCCATTGTTTTGTGGTCTTTTGGTGGTTTGTTGGGCATTGTAAAATGCATTGTTTCATTTACTGTGTTGTACTGCCTGGACCTGCTTTACCCTGTCTCTATCCTGAATGTACACATGGTATAAAAAAAGTTAATTTTTGGTGGTGTGTGTGTCTGTCTGTGTCTGTGTGTAGAAGAATAGAGACACACGCTTGGACAAAAAAAACTGTATTAAACCACATCAAACTGAAGCAACCATGTTTCATTTGTGCCCTTCAAAACTGTCAGATGAGATGATTTTGAAGTAGTCTGTTGGGGGGAAGCATACACGGAAACCTGGGCTACCAGAACTGGCCCACCACACACTGTCATAGGTGATGCTAATAAAAACCACCAACCAAGTACTTACCTTTCAGGGTGGGTCCTGCGAGGCTGTGCACAAGTATCTGGAGTCATTGTTACAGCAAACTTCCTGTGGCGTCTGTTCTCTTAGGTTATGTGATGCGACCACTTTTGTGCCAGGGCAGTCCATGTTTGCTTGGATGGGGTTGTGTAACCCTGGGCATGGACTGAGATGCATATTCCTTAGGATCCCATGGGGAGGAGAGTGGTAGGGGTTGTGGTGTGACCACACCATGCCCATGATCATCTTGAACAATTAGGGGATTTACATTGTTCTGTTGCACTGTCCCAGGTACATCAGCATACTTGTTAAAGCACTGCCTGAGGGATATCAACAAGTCCCATGCTTATGTATGCAATGCTTGCTTGCTTGAGAGCATTATCCTCTTAAACACCTTACCTAACCAGATTCAGGCAGGTGACATTGAATAATATGGGATGGGATGGGAGACTAATGAATTAACTTGGTTATAACAATGAAAAGTGTTAACACTGGGTGCAAGTAAGCAATAATGCCCGACAGGGCGTGTGTCATGCTGGGATAACGTCACGCCTCAGGTGATTGGGCACGAGTGCATCCCATACATAAGGCATGACGTTATCCTACCATGACACACAACCTGGAGGGCATTATTGCTATTATACAATGGCATGTTGTTATACAGAATTAAAAAAAATAATTTTAAAGATGTTTTATTTGGTGTGGAAAAATATTTTTAAGAGAAGATGCAAAAAACCACACTAATGCTAACAATCATCAAGAGGTTCACGGAGAGCTGAGATTAGACCTGTGATGAATCGGATGTCCTGGGATAACATCATGGGTCTAGCTCAAGACTGACCAATCAGAGGCTAGCATTCATTCTTGTCATTGTATAATCGCATTTTTTTATGTAATCTATGTAAATAAGGGCTCATGCTGTGAGGATGCACATGCTGGGATGTTTCCCATACCATCCATGTTTATAGGTATACAGAGATGGCACAGCCATTTGCTGCACTTCCTTGAAACATGCTTTTTGCACTCCTTAAGGGTGGAAGGGCTAGCTCAAGCAGACACTTCAAGAAGTTCAGGATCCACTATAAGGTCAAGACTTGGAAGGGTTATGTAAGCAGCAAAGGGGGGTGAGAGACTAGTGAGCTATCCACCTGGAGGTTCAGGTGGGGGCAAAATTAAGTCAAGACTGATTGGAATTGAAGCTGAGGTGAGGTCCGGTCCTCTTGAGAAGGAAGTTAAGTTCCTTACATATTTTCAACCTTACAAGTAAGTCCTCACTCCCAAGGCAGAAGAACGAAGAACTGCATACAAAACAGATCTCGGTCAGTTTTTCGATTCTGGTCTCAGAAGAAGTTGGGCTGAGAGCAGGCTGCAGTAAAACTGGTGGGGTGGGGAAGTGCTCTGACTTGGCCTGGGTTGGTCCCTCCCAGGAGTTATTCAGCTGTAGTCTTAAATGTTTTTTGGGCATTATTTGATGCTGGTTGATTTGTTTGCATTACGCAAGCCACCTGCCCTCTTCACTGTCGTAATACATGAAAATCAGGACTTTTTTGTTACTTTGCCCCCCCTGTAAAAATAACAAACTACACCCCTGATTCTCAGACATTGTAAATTGTCCTCTAGCATTTATCTAACATTCTACAGCATTTGCAGTAAATTCACCAGTTGGCTGCTGTTTAGGTCCCCCTCCCCAAAAGAAAAAAGAAAAACATCAAAAATAATTTCATCAGACACTGTTAGTTGTCCTTTATCATTACTCTAACTTTCTGCTACTGTTTTGTTAAAAAACAAATAAACAAACAAAAAAAAAACAACATTTGCTGCAAATTCACCAGATGGCCATTGTTTATGCCTCCCTCCTCAAAAGAAAAAAGAAAAACCCAAAAAAATGTTGTCATACATTATTTATTGTCCTTTAGCATTTATTTAACTTTCTGGCACTGTTTTGTTTACAAAAAACATCATGTACTGTAAACGCCGCAGTTGGCCGATGTTTACCCCCCCCCGACTGAAAAGACAAAAGAACCACCACCCCAAAATTTTGTCAGACATTGTTTATTGTCCTTTATTATTTCTCTTTCTTCGTGCCACTGTGTTGTGTAAAAAAAAAGCACTTGCTGCAAACTCCACAGTAAGCTGTCCGCTATTTATCCCCTAACCCCAAAAAACAAGCATCACCTCACAAAAGTTTATAATAATATGTCAGCTGAGCACATGGCTTGTAAATAAAACCAGTTACATATGGGTATCCCATCATATGGGTGATCAAAATCGAACTACTCCAATATGAGCGACTCAGTTTACTCAACCCATGGAATACCGAGTGTGCAGAGATAGTGATTTGAGGGAACCACATGTATGGTGCAATGGAATAGCAAGAGTGAATGATGGGGAGCTGTACAGTGATGTTGGCTAAATGGTAGAATTAAGTATGCTGCTGCCAAGCTGGCTGCCTGGCATGGCGAATAGGGTCACCACCTAGAATGGTAATGGTCCCATGTTTGGGACTGCCTGTAGGCAAGTATTATTTTTAAGAGTTCAGGCTGTCACAATTTTTTTTCTCTCCAGGTGTGTACTGTTGTTACCCGATGGAAGATGCCCCAGTCATGGTATCCCCATGCACACTGTATTCCCCCCTCCCATGCTTTCCCCTTTCCCCCAGTGTCTGGACTTCCTGAAGTTGATTATATTAATTTGGGGGGCATAGCACCCCACATTAAAATAAAAATGTAATTAATATTCTTGTATTTTAGCACTGTATAGTACCATCAATGTCTAGTCGATTGCTGTCGTAGTTGTGTCACGCATTACGGTTTCAGCAAAGTGTACTCACTGTTGTGCGAGTCTCCCTTGCATATTCAGTGTTATGACATGGAACCATACATATGTAGTCATCACCTGTTACAAGACTGACCAATCTACTATGGCAAATAACAACCACAGAGGCATCATCAGAACTGGCCCATATCACCTCCTTAGATTTCATAATAATTGTAGTCAGCACATGGCCTGTAACCTCAGCCACATAAATACATACTCCTGTGTAGTCATCGCCTGTTACAAGACAGACAAATCTGCCATGGCAAATAGAAACCATAGAGGTATCAACAGAATCTGTCAATATCACCTCCCCAAATTCCAGAATATGCATCAGTGGCAGTGTCACAATGCATGGCTTGTGACTAAAACATGATGCAATATTTATATTTATCAGTGTCAGTGGCTCAGTAGGTAGCACACTCACCTCTGAGGCCGGGAGATCAGAGGGCTGTGGGTTCAGTTCCCACATCTGGCACTTGGGTTAATATCCCAGTACTGACACTGTAGTGCAGCATGAGAGGGGTGCTGCACTTCTGCCGTCTTTCGGATGAGACGTTAAACCGAGGTCCCATCTGCCTGGATTGGTGGTAGTTCAGGTGGATGTTAAAGATCCCATGGCACTTATCGAAAAGAGTAGGGGAATTTCCCCAGTGTCCTGGCCAAAATTCCCTCATTCACTAAAAATACCACCAACAGCTTAATCTGGTTCAAGGTCGGTTGGCATTCATCTGTATCCCCCTCCCCCGGGTCGTGCCTGAAAATAGGCAGGATTTGTCTAGTGCACTTACCCGGTCAACAAAAACTAAATAAATAAATAAATATTTACTTACAGTGTACACAATAGTATCTGTACCATGGCAATGTGCTAGTAATCTTTGTTATAAGCAATTTGTGGAAATTCAACTGAAATAAAATCTTGTTAAACAACAACAGAGGCACTGCACCGACAACAGAATCTGCCACACAACATGTCATTATATCAGTGCATGGCTTCTGACCAACTATGTAATGTGTACTACTAATTCTTAAAAAAGTGACAGAAGTAATGTCACGTACTTAATGGGAAACTGCCATCTTCAGGATTTCTTAATGTCTGAAAGCCCATAAAAAGCTAATTTGAGTGAGCTATTGTATTTATCTGTGAGTCTTTGCTGTCCAGTGTTATTCATATGTAAACCAGCCTGTAATTAAGGGATGGTGGCAGTCATCTGTTTTAGGCTCCTGACAGGAATTGATGTCACAGAGGGGCTTGGCCCTGCTTTCACTGTAGATATGTCAACAGGTTAAATAGGAAATCTTCTATTTTATTAAGTGTGTTTTAAGGTGTTATTACAACACTTTCTACATTTATAATAATTATTTTGTATGTGCATTGAAACTAGTAAGTTATCACTTTTGCATTTCAAACTGTTAGTAAAAATAATACAATAGAATTCTGGTATTGTTACAGTAGACAATCCCATTCCATCCAAAACATTTCAATAAGAAACAGTTATACTTTAACTTCATCAAAAGAAGTAAAATACTCTTTTAATAATGCATTTCAGATTTTGCATGTTTTAACAATGTTGTCCATCTATGTGTTTTTGCAATTAATAAATAAGTAATTGTGTCCTTTTGTTTTCTTTTCAAGTCAAATCTGGATAGACAGAGCATAATATTTGGTTAAGTCTGCTTGCTGGCTGTGAAGCAGATTTCTATAAGTGTTGCTATTTTTTTAAAACTACAGGAGAGAAGGATTAGTTAATTCTACTTGCTGTTGAGGGAGTTAATGTATAGAGGATTTTTGCAAGTTTTGATAATGTTTTATTTTCTTTTTAATTTAGCTTACAGTAGAATTTAGTTTAAAGGCTTCTGTGGCTAGAGTGACTGTAAAAGACCTCCGACACACTCCTTCCATGAGCCTTTCTTAAATATTGAAATATCACTGGGGTTGGGTTTGAAGGCTGTAAGGGAGGAGCTTGAGGAGCTGCAAACTGATCTGAGCCCTCAGAACAGGCCAGGAAGGAGGAAACAAGGAACAGCCATATGAGCTAAGTCTTAAGGATATATAAATATACAAAACATGTGAGTAGATCTATAGTCCTTATGAGTAGGATTGTGGTTTCCAGATAGTACTGTAGTTGACTATCTTATGCTGCATGCAAAGGTATTTTAGAATAACAGTTTCTGTTAGAGTCTGGGATAGGATTAGTTAATTCTACTTGCTGTAGGGAGAGTGGGGTGGAGAGGCTGTATAGGTAGTGTGGACCATGAGTAGGACTGAAGGGTCCAATGGTTGCAGGGCAGCAATGCAGATGAACATACTGTGGAGGCTGGGAGGGAGTTCAATATGTCACAGGCAAAGGGGGCTTGAGGAGGAAGTTCAGTGGCTTGGCAGGGAACTGGGGAGGTTGAGGGAGGAGGGCAGTATTGTGTCAGTAGGAGGGCTGACATCTGAGAGTCTTGTGGGGGCACCACAAAGAAGGAAGAGTGGGGCAAGGGAGAGGTCAGTGGGAAGAGGCACAGTAGACAGGAAGCCAATTGATGAAGGGTGGACTCTAGTAGGACCTAGAAAAAGAGGAGCAGCAGTAGGCAGGAGGGAGGATGAAACACACAATAAGGCTAAGGAAGGAGGGAACATGTTTGCTGTACTAGCAACACATGGGAAAGAGGACGCAGGAGGAGACTGCACATGGGATAGTACTCACAAAGAGAAGGGAGAGAGGGACATTACTAGTGGAGAGACTGAGTATGGCATGGCAGGGGGAAGGATAATACTTGGAGAGGTGAGGAAGGAGCAGAAGGTTGGCAGTCAAACAGGAGGAGGGGGAGGAGTCTCAATTGAGAAGGGCAGGGGGGAAGACACTAGGACACACTGTAAAAGCACTGTCTTGAGTGGTCCCAGAAATGAGAACCTGGGTGGGGTGGTGGCGATGGGCACAAGGAAAGAGGAGAGAGGTGTACTAGTGTTGGGGGACTCCATACTCAAAGGGATCAGATGGGGCAGCAAGGGGGAAAGGCACAGTCAGATGTGGGTGGAGTCCATACCAGGATTAAAGGCAGACAAGGCAGCACAGGCAATCCTAAGGTGCATAAGGAGGGATAAGAGGAAATCACACATTGTGGTACATGTGGGGACAAATGACCAAGCGGGGGAAATAGTGGAGGTAACAAAGGAGAGGACTGAGGAAGTGGGAAGGTTGTGTGAGGAGACTGAGGAGTCTGTGGCATTCTCCGAAGTGCTCCCAGTACCCTGCGCAAGCACAGTGAGAAAGGAGAGGATTAGGGAGTTGAACACATGGTTCGTAGAATGGTGTCAAACTAAGGGGTATGGGGTTGTGGGTGGCTGGGGCAGTACCTGGGATAATAACAATCTATTCACAAGGGACAGGCTGCACCTGAGTGGGGAGGGGAAGGAGGTATTAAAGCAAAGACTGGGGAGGTATATTGCGACAAAGGTGGATTTAAACTAGATGGGGGATGGCAAGTGGACAGCAGGTAGGTAGCGATCTGATAGAGTGGAGTCACAGCCTACCCCCCAGGCTAGCAGAAAGGACTAGGGGTGGCCGAAAAAGGAGGGACTACAAGGAAGGGAAATGGAGGCCAATGAAGGGAAGGGGGCAGGATGGAAGGTGGTCTTGCTGAATGCAAGAAGATTAGACAACAAAACTGCTTAGCTACAGACACTCTTAGCAGTGTGGAGGGTGGATATTGCAGCTGTCACAGAAACCTGGGCAACTGAGCACCAGGACTGGGATCTGGCAATTCCAGGATACAAAGTATACAGGAAGGACTGTAAGGAAGGGAGGGGTGGTGGCGTGGCAGTCTATGTGAGGGACGGGATCAAATGCACAAGGGATGAGGGGGAAGAAAGGAGAACAGAGGCAATCTGGCTGCAGCTCCTAGACTGAGGGGTAGGAAACTGAGATTTGGGGTGGTAGACAGGCCATCGTCCCAGTCTGAGGATTGTGATAGGGAATTAGCAGGACAAATCAGAAAGGTATGTAGAAAAGGGAAGGTGGTCATCGTGGGGAGTTTCAACTTGCGGGGTTGACTGGGCATTCCAAACTCCAGTGCTAGGAGCAAGTGCTCCTGGGCAATCCAGGAGGCATCCTGACACAGTTGGATAGTGTACCTACTAGGCTAAAGAAGACTTTAGATCTAGTGTTGATAAATGGGGAGACAGTAAGGGAAATAAAGGTGGAGGACCCACTAGTCAACAGCGATCACCAGTGTGGTTTAATAACACAGTGTGTGGGGAGTCAGAGAAATCAGTTACTCAAGTAGTAAACTTCATAGGGGCAGTCTCTGGGAGGATGTAGGAAGTACTGAAAGGGAAACTAGAGGGCATAAGGCAGGAGATGGATGCAAAGCAGAAATGGGATATTAATAGAGGGATTACAGAGGCAACATAATCCTGCACCAAGACACAGAGTAAGAAGAGCAGAGCAAGAAAACCATGCAGGTTGAACAGCCAGGTAGTGGAGGTGGAGACAGCAAAACGAGAGGCACACCAGAGGTATAGGAGGATGGGGAAGGAAGTGGACAGGGAGGAGTATGCAAGATGGTCCAGGGAGGTGACCAGAAAAGTGAAAGAAGCCAAGGCCCAGAGGGAGCTGAGATTAGTGCAAGAAATTAATGGGATGGAGACTTTTTCTGATACATCAGGGAGAAAAGGAAGTGCAAGGAGACAATAGTGAAGATAAAAAGGGGTTGGGAGTGGATGGAAAATGGTGAGGAGCAGGCAGACACACTGAATGAATACTTCTGCTCAGTGTTCATGGAAGGAAAGGGGGGAACGCTACCACCATGGGCTGGGAGGAGTGGGACAGGGGAGAGGAGGCAACAGATGGAAGAATTGAGGCAAGTCACCTTGGAGACAGGAATGGCATCACAATCCACACAGGGGTTGTATACAGACCCTCATCTCAAGGGGAGGAAATGGACAACAAAATGATAGAGGACATTCTCAAAATGGCTGAAAAAGGGGAGATACTGTTGATGGGAGACCTGAATATTCCAGATGTTAACAGGATAGCATGTACTGCAGCCACATCCAAGAGCAGGATCATTTTCAATGCCCTGCAGGGGACAGGCCTTAAACAGCTAGTGTTGGAATCACTCAGGAGGGAGCAATACTAGACCTGGTACTCTCAAATGGAGAGATCACAAATTTAGAAGTCATTAGACATCTGGGAACAAGCGACCACTGCACAGTGTAC
The DNA here is from genome assembly GCA_016271365.2 of Neoceratodus forsteri. Taxonomy (NCBI): domain Eukaryota; kingdom Metazoa; phylum Chordata; order Ceratodontiformes; family Ceratodontidae; genus Neoceratodus; species Neoceratodus forsteri. The sequence continues at coordinate 225,824,432 of CM057449.1, read as the reverse complement.
TACAATGAGCACAACCATGGAGATAAGCCATACAAAAACAAGGATACTGGACTTTAGAAGGGCTGACTTTGGCAAAATGGGTGAATACCTGAAGAATGCACTAGCAAATGACCAAAAAGGAGGGTGGAAGAACAATGGAGAAAAATCAAAACTGCCATCATAGAGGCAACAAGCCTTTGTGTGAAACAAATAAAGAAGACAAAGAGAGTAAAAAACGCTATGGTTCTCAAAAGAGGTGGCAGGGAAGGTTAAGAGAGAAAAGCATTCAAAAGTATAAGGAATCACAGAAGGAGCACGACAGGGAACTGTATCAATTAAAGCAGAAAGAAGTGGGGAAGGCAGTCAGACTAGCAAAGGCCCAAACTGAGGAAAAAATAGCCAACTCAGTTAAGAAGGGGGATAAAACCTTTTATAGGTACATTAGGGAGCATAGAAAGGTTAAGGGAGGGATAGTGAAGATTAGTAAAGGAGAGGGGAGGTGGGCAGAGGGAGAAAGTGAAAAGGCAGAGATACTGAAAGAATACTTTTGGTCAGTATTCACAAAAGAAGATGAGGAGGAGTTACCTAAACCAGACAATAGAAGCACTCTTGGTAGGGGGGTTGACACCAGTCCATTCACAGAAGAAAGAGTCCTGAAAGAATTCCTAAAATTCAAGGTGGACAAAGCAATGGGGCCTGACAGGATTCACCCCAGAATCCTAAAAGAACTAAGGGAGGACCTAGTGACACCACTGACCACGCTTTTAAACAAATCATAGCAGAATGGAGCAGTACCTGAGGACTGGAGGAGGGCAGATGTGATTCCCCTTCACAAAAGTGGGAGCAAGGCAGAAGCAGGAAACTACAGACCTGTAAGTTTGACCTCAGTGATGGGGAAAATGATGGAATCACTTCTGAAAAAAAGAATTGTTGAGTACCTAGAGGCCAGCAGGGCACAGGACCCAAAGCAGCATGGATTTACAGCAGGAAGGTCATGTCAGACGAATTTAGTTGATTTATTTGACTGGGTGGCCAAAGTAATAGACCAGGGAGGGGCTGTGGATATGGTCTGCCTAGACTTTAGCAAGGCATTTGACACAGTCCCACACAAAAGATTAATAATCAAGTTAGCCAGCCTGGGAGTGGGTCCCAAGGTGGTAGCCTGGGTAGCAAACTGGCTGCACAACAGGACACAGAAGGTAATAGTGAATGGAACACATTCCGAAGAAAGGTGGGATACTAGTGGAGTACCTCAGTGCTCAGTACTGGGTCCAGTCCTCTTTAACATCTTCATAGGTGACATTGCAAAAGGTCTGGAGGGAAAGGTATGCCTCTTTGCAGATGACACAAAGATCTGTAACAGAGTTGATACACAAGAGGGGGTAGTAAAGATGAGAAGGGACTTGGCAAGGTTGGAGGAATGGTCAGACATATGACAACTTAGATTCAATGCAAAGAAGTGCAAAGTAATGCACCTGGGAAACAAAAACTCAGGAGAAGAGTACACAATAGCAGGGGAGGTACTAACAACAACAAAAATGGAAAGGGATCTGGGGTAGTCATATCAGATGACCTAAAGGTGGGTAAGCAATGTGAAAAGTTGGTAAGGAGATCCAGAGGGATACTGGGATGCATAGGAAGGGGCATCACAACTAGAAAAAGGGAAGTAGTTATCCCTCTATACAGACAGTTGATGAGATCCCATCTGGAATACTGTGTGCAGTTTTGGAGACCTCATCTATGCAAGGACATAGACAGGATGGAAGTCATCTAGATGAGAGCAACTAAAATGGTGCAGGGTCTGCAGCAGAAACCATATGAAGAGAGACTGAGAGAGCATAATATGTATACTCTTGATGAAAGGAGGGACAGGGGGACATGATAGAAATGTTCAAGTACCTCAAAGGAATCAACAAAGTCCAGGAGGGTAGCATCTTTCAGAAAAAGAGATGTGTAAGAACAAGGGGGCACAATTTAAAGATAGAGGGGGGACGGCTCAGGGGTAATGTGAGGAAATTGTTTTCACAGAGAGTGGTGGATACATGGAACAGCCTTCCTGAGGAAGTCGTGGGTCTAAACTAGTGGGGAATTCAAACATGCATGGGACAGACACAAGGCAATTAAGTGGGGGGTTGCAGGAAGTAGGCTGTTGGTTAACTAGAATCTGCAGCTTATCCAGTAGGTAGGGAATGGGCAGACTGGGTGGGCCAAGTGGTCTTTATCTGCTGTCAAAGTCTATGCTTCTATGTTTCTAAGTAGAGTCCCAGAAGGACTGAGGGCACTGAAGGTAGACAAGGCACCAGGGCCGGATGGTATCCACCCCAGGGTGCTGAGGGAGATGGTGGAGGTGTTGGCAGAGCTGCTGGTGGATCTGTACAGCACCTCACTGGAGTCGGGATGTGTGCCACTGGACTGGATAGGGTGCAAACTCATGGAGACGATATTAAAGGAAAGACTGGTGTTGTACCTGGATGACAATGGCCTCCAGGTTGTGAGGCAGCATGGGTTTGTTTTAGGGAAGTCTTATCAAACCAACCTGTTACAATATTATAACTGGGTGACAGGTGAGCTGAATAAGAGTCATGCTGTGGATGTTCTTTACTTGGACTTCAGTAAGGCCTTCGATTCTGTGCCTCATGAGCAGCTTGGGGGGAAACTAACTGGTGTAGGGGTAGGGGCAAAAATATTGAACTGGATTACAAGCAGGCAGAGTGGGAGGCTGCAACGGGTAGTGGTGAGAGGGGAGCTCTCAACTCCAAGGCCGGTGATGAGTGGGGTGCCACAGGGCTCTGGGTTGGGGCCAGTATTGTTCGGGCTCATCATATCAGACATTGCACATGGGGTGGTGAGCCAGATAAGTCTGTTCACTGACGACACCAAAATCAGAGCAGTGGTGAATGGAGAAGAAGGATGGAAGCAGCTGCAGGGGGACCTAAGCAAGCTACAGGAGTGGTCAGAGAGGTGGCAGTTGGGGTTCAATGCAAAGAAGTGTAAGGTTATGCACTTTGGGGTGAAGAACCCAAGAAGAGAATATTGGCTGGGAGGTATTAACCTGAGGATCACTGAGGAGGAGAAGGACCTAGGTGTAACGATAACAGGGACCATGGACAACACTGCCCAGTACAGAAGAGCAGCTGCAAAAGTGAACAAAATGCTGGGGTGCATTGCAAGGGGTTTTACACCCAGGTGAAGAGAGTTAATCTTGCCACTCTACAGATCACTTGTAAGGCTGCACTTAGAGTATTGTGTGCAGTTTTGGATGTCATACCTAAAGCATGATATCGGGCTACTGGAGAGGGTGCAGAGGAGGGCAACAAAGATGATATGTGGAATGGAAGGGACAGACTATGACAGCAGGATGAGAGACCTGAATATGTTCACCCTGGAGGGTAGAAGGGACATGGGGAACATAATAGGGACATTCAAGTATTTGAGGGGAATCAATAAGGATGGGGCAGATGGGGTCTTTAAGTTAAGCAGGGGAAGGGTCACCGGGGGCATGTGCTAAGAATAGAGGGGGGACGATTTAGGAAGGAAATGAGGAGACACTATTTCACAGACAGGGTTGTAGCAAAATGGAATGCCCTACCAGAATGGGTTTTATCATGTAAATCTGTGAACAGTTTCAAAAGGACATGGGACAGTGAATAGAGGAAAGTGAGGGTGGGGGAGGTGGGGGTGGCAGTAGGATGACAAATGGGAGGGGGTTGGGCAGCTGCAAACTATGGGTGCTATTTGCACACTCAAGCAGACTTAGATAGACCGAGTGGTCTGTTTCCGCTGGCACATTGGTATGTTCGTATGTTCGTATTTTCAGAATCATAACTCATTGTTTTTACTGTCTTTGTTCAGGAAAGGCACACTGAGCAACAGCTTGTTCCCAGGTCTGTTTTGGGAGCACAGGGAGGTTTAGTGGCTGGCTCTGGACACGCATTACACAAGTGAAGTATGCTGGAATCAAAACCCATTTTGCCGGATGAACAATGCTTGTTTACAGCTCGTTGTTTTAAAGGGGACAGGAAAGTTGTGCTAACTGGCAGCTGTTTATAAAGTTTTTATTCTCAGAAATGATATGCAGTCTCCTAAAGTATCCATATTTTGTGGTAAATACTGAGATACGTAAAACTGTAGTTTGCATTGTTGTGTTTTTATGGGCAGCATTCTGTTACAGTTCACTTCGTGGAATCACTTATGTGAGTTTTTACTATGTCACGATTTGTGTACAGAATGCTAATTATGAGCTGCTGACCTATCAGAGCCCCGCTTAGAGTCCTGTGCACAAACCATGACATAGTTAAAACTCTAAATTGTTGGTTCCACAAAGAGAACTGTAGCAGAATGCTACCTATAAAAACAAGACAATGCAAAATACAGCTTTTTAATTTATATCACTCTTTATTCAGGTACAATTAAATATCGATAATACAGGTGAATGCATATCGTTTCTGAGAATAAGAACTTTATAAACAGCTGCCAGTTAGAAATGATTTCATGTCTTCTTTAACCTCTTGTCTGTATTGCCAGCAGATATCAATGTAACCCCTAGATGGCGCTATCCCAGGGGCTACTACCCCTGCCTGATTTGCCACTAACAGGTTGAGGGGCCTGGATCCAATGGCGGGTGCCTCCACCCAGAGGTCAGGGTTTGCAATAGTTAAACTAACTTGGTCACAGCCCTCTGGGACACTGCAACCCCTTCTTCCCACTAGTGGCCCACACAATATATCAGAATTACTCACAGTATACACTTACCCCAGGTCTGGTTCCGCACTGGGACCTCCCTGTGAAATGAGATACAGTGTAACAATCACAGTACAGTACTTTAACATAGACAAATACCTCAGGCAGTATAACTTTGCTGAAACAAGCAGCTCTGATTTATTTAGGGGATATAACAAGGACAGGGGAAATCAGGTTAATTAGCTTATCACTCTCAATAATTTCCATGGCTCTGTGCACAGGCCTATCCCTATCAGTTACTGTCCCTGGGTACCCAAGCCCTAGTGGCTAGTCCAAACCGTGGCAGCTGGTAGGGCCCTTTCACACAGAGAAAAGGAGCATTAAACAGTCAGCAGTACAGTAATTCCATTTGGATTTAATGTGGCAATTCAACAGGAGCGACCTGAATTAGTACTCACGACCTCCAAATAAGATAGGGTCCTTCAATGTCAGTAGGGCTCACTTGAGGTACACAAACCTCTTTCACACATCCATATAAAGAAAGCACTATACCAGGCAGGCTGCATCTGTATCCCGATCGCAATTACTGCACAATACCTGGGAGAACACACAGCGAGATTCAGTTCCTGACAGACCCGAGTGCAATTTTCAGCAATTCCTCCAGTCTTCTACAGGGTGAGCCTGGTTTCTACTTCAGAATCCTTTGATTCTTTTCACAGGACGAGATTCAGTCCTAACAAGCTGTTACACAAGCTGCAGACGAACTCTGGGCCCCCTGACGTTTTTAGACTAAAACTGCACACTGAAAAGCACAGGGCTCCTTCCTTCTTCACTGCCAAAGCTCAACTGAAACTCCAACTGACAAACAGGCACTTCCTTTGAGTTCCTCCCAGTTCTTGACTGGATTGGCTGTCACTCACAATAGACTGCTGCTGTTGGTCCAAAAAGGTGCTGAAGTCTAAACTACATCTCCCAGAGTCACTGCCCATACAATCCTCTTGTGGCTGGCTCAGATTATGAGTCCAAGTTCTGATTCGTCCAAGGCACCATTTTAGAGCTAGCTTACCCCACACTGATTGGTCCAGTTCAGCAGTTCAAAACCAGAATGGGGAACTAGACAGACACAGTTCTGACTGCAAAAGAAAGCAGGTTAGACAAACTGTAATTTCATTATTACTGTAAATGATTTCTGGCAAACAGTTACATCTTTCAGATAGGTTCCTTGCACTCCTAGTGACTGCAAAATGAAGTGAATTGGCAGCAGCTCTGAGTGGTACTCAGAGAAGCACACAGTCCCCCCATACTAACTAATTATGTCTGCAAGCAGACAGCTCTTAAAGAGACAGTACCAGAGGCTCTAAAAACACTCACTGATAAATGGCTTAAATGCCAAACACCATTCAGGCTTGGAGCATTCAAGCAAGCTCCTGGAAGTCTTTTGGGAACCCCCATTTGCAGGGGGGTTACATCAAAAACCACACATTTCTAGGCTGGCCCCAAGATACCAGGTCAGGAGGTCCATAGCCACATTTGTATCTTGTAGACCTGAGTCCACACCAGAAATTGTAAGAGAAAAGGCTGTAAGACAGGCAGTGAAAAAAGGCAGAAGTTGGTGCTATGGCAGCCCCAGAAATCTATACTGACAGCCAGGGTTTAGAAATCCTGATATGGGGCCCAAAGACCTGCTGGCTCCACAGTGCCAGCCTTGAGATATGTAGTTTTTCAGTAGGACTATTTATTCCTCTGGGTTCTATTATCTGGCTGCTATCTGGTTCATTTTTCTGGGTCAGTTAGTCTCTCTCCCCTTATCTATGAATGTGATATTGTCTTTTCTTTCTTTCTTCCTCAGTGGTGACACCTTCCTTGGGGTGGGGGGAAGGGGGTGGTGTGGGGTGTTTGGATCTTCTATGCTTGCTTTCAATGTTCAATTATTGGAATGTGTGTAATACTGTTCTTTTTTCCTTACTGTAATTACCAGATTGCTGTAATAGTAACTGAAAATGAATAAAAAGAGAATTTCAAAAAAAAAGAGATATGTAGTTTTTGATGATCAGCTGGCAGCATTGCCTAAAGGTTCAAGCAATCCTGAAGATGGATATTTTTACTAACAGTTTGAAATGTAAAGGTGATAAGGCACTAGTTTGAAAGCACATGCAAAACAATTATCGATGTAGAAAGTATTGTAATAACACCTTAAAACACTCTGTGGATATGGCCTACCTAGACTTTAGCAAGGCATTTGATTCAGTCCCACACAAAAAATTAATAAACAAATTAGCCAGCCTGGGAGTGGGTCCAGGGTAGTAGCCTGGGTAACAAATTGGCTGGACAACAGGACGCAGAGGGTAATAGTAAACAGAGTGCACTCTGAAGAAAGGGTGGTTACTAGTGGGGTACCGCAGGGTTCAGTACTGAGACTGTCCCAATTTAATGTCTTTATAGGTGACATTGCAGAGGGTCTGGAAGGAAAAGTATGCCTCTTTGCAGATGACACAAAGATCTGCAACAGGGTTGATACACAAGGGGTGGGTGGAAAGGATGAGAAGGGACTTGGCAAGGTTAGAGAAATGGTCAAAAGTACGGCAGCTTAGATTCTGTACAAAGAAGTGCAAAGAAATACACCTGGGAAACAAAAACCTAGAGGACGAGTACACAGTGTGTGTGTGTGGGGTACTAAAAACAGCAAAAATGGAAAGGGACCTGGGGATACTCATATCAGATGACCTTAAGGTGGGCAAGCAATGTGAGAATAATAATAATATCTTTATTTGTTGAGTGCCTTTCAAATTATCAAGGCTCTTCACAGAATTTTTAAAAACAATTCATTTAAACAGAGTGTCAAACTCATAATAAATCAGGAAAAGTCATATTCCACAGAAAATTTTTCAGTGCCTGCTTAAAGCTCCCTACAGTCCTGCACTCCCGTAGCTGATGGGGCAGAGAATTCCAGAGGGTTGGAGCCACAAAAATAAAAACGCGGGCCCCAGAAGAATTCAAAGTAATCCTTGGGATCTCCAGCAACCTCTCGTCAGCCGATCGAAGCTGTCGCACAGGGATGTAAGGAATCAGAAGCTCTTTCAAGTAGTTGGGACCAAGTCTGTGTAGAGCTTTGTAAGTTAACACACCTACCTTAAAGGTGATCTGCCACTGGATCAGCAGTCAGTGCAGATCGTGCAGCACTGGGCTAATATGAGATCTCCTAGACACCTCAGTCAGAAAACGAGCAGCAGCGTTCTGCACTATCTGCAAGTGGCAGATATCAACCCCAGGAAGCCCTAAGTAAAGGGAGTTACAATAGTCAAGGCATGAGGTCACAAAGACGTGGACCAATACAGGCAGATCACTAGACAGAACAAGGTGTTTGATCCTGGCAATGTTCCTAAGATGATAAAAGGCTAACTTCACGACTGCCGACACCTGATAATGAAGGGTCAGCCTGTCGTCAAGTACCACTCCCAGGTCGAGCACCCATTCAGAGGTAAACATCTGCGCACCCCCCAAGAACAAACAGGAGGGCAAATTAGTCCTCAACCCCTCTATCCTATGTCCCGGTCCACCACCATTACCTCAGTCTTACCTGCGTTCAACTTTAACCCATTCGAATTCATCCAGTCTTGGATTTCTGCGAGGCAGCTAATAAATGCTGAGAGAGCACTAACCTGGTCGGGGGCCAAAGACAGGTAGAGCTGGGTATCATCAGCATAACAGTGAAATCTCAGCTCATACCACCTTACAATGTCTCCGAGGGGTAGCATATATACTACAAACAACATAGGGGACAACACTGAGCCCTGAGGAACCCCACAAGGCAGAGAGAAAGACTCGGAAGGAAAAATTCCTGAGACAACTCCCTGAGTTCTACCAGTGAGGAAAGATGAAATCCATCTGAGCACTGTACCAGTTATTCCACAGATGGACCTCAGGCGCTCAAGAAGCACCCCATGGTCTACAGTGTCAAAAGCTAAACAGAGATAAAGGTGTACCAAGATGGAATGGTTTCTCCAATCTCTTGCCATCAGGAGATCATTGAGCACCCGAACCAGAGCAGTCTCAGTACTATGCCTCTTACGAAAACCAGACTGGAGAGGTTCATATATACTATGGATGGACAAATGTTGCCACTACTTTCTTGATTACCTTTCCCACAAAAGGAAGGTTCGAGATAGGTCTGTAGTTGGCTAGAGTATCCGGGCCCAATGAAGCTTTCTTCAGAAGGGGTGTCATCACCACCTCCTTCAGGAAGCATGGAAACTCACCCGATTCTAAGGAGCACCAGATAAACTGAGCCAAGACCGGGCCAATGATATCACCACAACCCAAAATCAGGGAGGTAGGGCCCAGATCTAATCTACAGCTCGTAGGGTGCTTCCCCTGGACAATCCTGATAATATTGACGAACTCCAGCAGGTCAAAGGTACTCCAGGAGACAAGAGGCATAGTGACCAAGCACAGACTAACAGCATCCCCCATAGAGCTGGGTCAGATGGATCTCCGACCTGATGTCGGCCACCTTATTCACAAAGAATCGAGCAATCTCATTGCACTGAATTTGTGAAAAAGCTCGATGGAGCTGCAGACAGGCTGGGTTGCATAACCAGTCCACAGTTCGAAAGAGTTGAACCAGTCGAATCTGAGTGACAGTGATCTCCCTGAACAGTAATTCTGCCTTCTTACAGGAGATCACTGATTGGTAGAGCTGATAATGCTCCAACAAAATAAGATGGTTGGCATCCAGGGTGGATTTCCGCCAATGACGTTCTAACCTATGTCCCAACCTCCACAACTCCCTTAAAGACCCATCAAACCAAGGGGCCCGAGGGCGAAGTGGAAGGGGATGAACACAGGCTGGAGCAATCAGGTCAAGAGCTAAGGAAATGGCCTTATTATAGGCCTGAACTGATGGCTCTGGACCTGAGCTAGCATCAACGAACTCCGAGAGGTCAATCACCGCCACCAGGTCTTCAGGGCCGACATCCCATGAAGGGTGGAAACTGACCATCTCCACAGGGGCAGACCTACCAAGGGGGGCACAAAAATTGAACCTCACAGTGTAGGGATCAGATCAACCGACAGGTTACACCCCCAAATCAGAGGCCTCAATCCCCAGGAGGAAAACCAAATCCAAAGAATGACCACCATTATGGGTAGCTGAGGAAACAACCTGTGTCAAGCCCAGTGATGTCATTGACTGGAGGAAGTGTTGTCCAAAAAGTGAGAATGCGTCATCAACCCAGGCATTGAAATTACCCAGAACCATCAGTCTGGGCGACTCCAAAGCCATGTCGGCAGCGAAGTCCACTACTTCCTGCAGGAATAGCTTTTCATCCCCGGGTGGACGGTAGATGAGAGTTATCCTGCAACCCACACCAGCTACCACAGTACACTCAAGGGATTCAGCATCCTCTACTGATACACCCGTGAGGCCCAATTCGGTCTTGAAACAGAGCGCTACCCCCCCCCCGCAGTCCAATCTCAGGCGATGTATCACCCGATACATAGAAGGCATTAATGAGGGCTGAGGGGATATTGGTGTAACCCCCCCTACAAATGGGGGTCACTAAAAAGCCTTCTTTGGGTGAGCCTAAATGCTCTCCACCCAGCTGGTGTCCTGTATTTCAGTTGATTTAAAAAATAGTTGAGTGAGAGTGCCTAATGCCTCCATGTACTGTCACTTTAAGAGCTGCCAAACTGCAGTATAATTAATTTGAAATGGGGGGGTCTATGTGTTTCCCTGCTCGAGTCCCACCTGGGCCACTGAGCAAATCGCTCAGTTTCTGCAGTCGCTATATGAGCAGAGGGAGCTCCTTCAGAAGATGTAACTGTCTGCTGGTAATCTGTTAGAGTGATAATGAAAGTACAGTTTGTCTAACCTGCTTTCCCTTCAGCAAGGACTGTGCGGTGTAGCTGTTTCATTTTGGTCCTGGACTGCTGAAATGGACCAATCAGTGGGGAGGGGTTCCTTGAAATGCAGCCTGCTGGCAAATCAGAACTTGGACTCTCAAGTGGAGCCAGCCACAAGGGGATTGTATGAAGAGAGCCTCTGGGAAATGTAGTTAGACCTTGGCGCCTTTTTCCACCAATAGAGGGAGCCTGTTGTGACTGACAAGGAGGAAGAGTGAGCAACTGGTGGTGCTGCTGCCCACAGGGCAGTGTGGGAACTGCACGGGAGACCTGGAAATGGCCTGTCTGCCTTCAGCTCTCCTGGAGGGAGAGAAAAGGACTGTGTTGTCTCAGAATAAGTCTCCGAATTTTGTGTGTAAAAGGAAAGCAGTAGTTGTGGCCTGATTCATGGGCATCATGTGTGGAGAAGAAGGAAAGAAAGGAACCTGTGTTATTTCGGACTGCGATTCCGAACAAGAGAAAGCAAATGCTGAGGTGCCCTACGTTTGGGGCAGAAAGAACCGTTTTGAAGTTGGAAGCTGAGAGACCACCCTGTGTGTTCATGTAGCCATTGTTGCACAGTAGTTTACACAGGAAGTGCATGTGAGGCCCCAAAGTTGGCCTGCAGCCATTAGCAAGTGTAATTCGGACTGAATCCAAGCTTTCAGAGTGAAAAAAGAAACAGAAGTTATTTTGGGACCAGGCTTAACCTGAAGAAGACTGAAAGCATGCAGAATTGCGATCGGCCTGTCAGGACTCTGTGGTCTGGTACAGTAAGTGACCTTTACATATAAATGTGCTTAATGCTAGTGGAGATTGAGATCTGAGTAATTCCCCATGTTGTGAACTGTGTACTGTGCTGGGAGTGTGATTCCCTAGCAAGGTTAGGACTGAATCCGAGCAGAAAGAGAGAAAGAGAGAGCAAAAGTAATGTTCGGACTGAATCCGAGTTTGAGACAGAGAAGAATGCCTCTAAAAGTGTAGCCAGGCTCAATCTGCTGAATGACCAAGATGCCTGTAGCATGTGATTGAAGTGACCAGCTGCTTGCCTGGCAGTGTTCTGTGTACATATAAAATGTGCAGTGAGCTGGAAGTTATAGCCAGCATCACTCGGACTGCATCTGCCTGCATTGAGTGCAAGTGAGCCCTGCCACGAGGGCTGGGCCTGCTATTCTGTTTCTCCTGGCAATCCAGGACAATCTGAATTCCATCCAGTTTTCAACACTGAGTCTGTGAGTACAAATCAGAGTAGCTCCCTGCCATCGGTTTATCAAATTGCAAGTGTGTCATCTAATTATTGCTGTTTCATTTCTTCACGAACTGAGCCATACGGCTCCAGATTACAACTGGGTGTTGTGAATATTTTTCTCTACAGGGCTCCATCCATCTACACCTACTGGCCAACCCCGGGCAATGGACCTTGCTAGCCCCCCAACCTGGGTACCAAGAGTGTGACTTTTTAGACCCTGTAATGTGCACAGCACTGTGATTTAATTCTGCCAATTAACCTGATCTCCCCCTCCCGTGTTTCAGTTCCCCTAAATAAACCAGATTTGATGTTGTTAAACTTTAAACTGTCTAAAGTGTCAGTACCTACATATTAAGCATTGTATTGGTTTGTTTATGCTGATTAACCTTATGTTACAAGGGGTCCTCTGAGACAAACCTCAGAATCAGTCTCGAGGGTAAGTGATACTTTATGAAGGAACAGTGTGTATACGTGAGGTGTTGGGAGTATAACTCCTGTGTACTGTGTGAGGCACTAGAGGGAATAAAAAGGGGTCTCAGTGTCCCATAGGGCTGTGACCAAGCTGGTCTAAGCACTACAAACCCTGACCTCTGGGTGGAGGCACACGCCATAGAACCTAGGCCCCTCAACCTGTCAGTAATCAAGCAGGCAGGGGTAGTAGCCCTCGGGGTAGCACCACCTGGGGGTTACACTGGGATGCATAGGGAAAGGTATCACCAGTAGAAAACAAGAAGTTGTTATCGTTCTCTACAGACAGTTGGTGAGACCCCATCTAGAGTACTGCGTGCAGTTCTGGAGACCCATGTCTGCAAGGACATAGACAGGATGGAGGCAGTCTAGAGGAATGCAATTAAAATGGTGCTGGGTTTGTACCAGAAGCCATATGAAGAGACACTAAAAGAGCTTAACATGTATACTTTGAGGAAAGGAGGGAAAGAGGGGACATGACAGAAACTTCCAGGTACCTCAAGGGAATCAACAAAGTCCAAGAAAGGAGCATCTTTCAGAAAAAGAGATGTGCAAGAACAAGGGGGCACAATTTGAAGATAGAGGGGAGACTGCTTAGGGGCAACGTGAGAAAGTATTTTTTCACAGATAGGGTGGTAGACACATGGAACCACCTTTCTGAGGAGGACATGGGGTCAAAAGCAGTGGGGGAATTCAAAAATGCATTGGACAGATTTAAGGCAATTATAGTGGAGGGGGGTAGGAGAAAGTAGACTTGGTTAACTAGAATATGTATGTAATCCAATAGATAGGGAAATGGGCAGACTAGGTCTGCCAAGCGGTCCTTATCTGCCATCAAAGTCTATGTTTCTATGTTACTAAAACAGATGATTTCCTATTTACCCTATTGGATTATCTACAGTGAAAGCAGAGCCAAGACCCTCAGTGACATCATTTCTAGTCAGGAACCTAAAACACATGGCTGCCGCAGCCCTTAATTACAGGCTGATTTACATATGAATAACTCTGGGCTGCAAAGTCTCACAGATAAACACAATGGCTCACTCAAATTAGGTTTTTCTTATAGGCTTTCAGAGATTAAGAAATCCTGAAGATGACAGCTCCCCTTTAATCCTCCTGCTCGGCCATGTTTTGGCTTTGGATTAACTGCAGTAGCGCTGATGTCATTTACGGCTACAATACTCTAAATGTGATGATAACATCTTCAACACTTTACATCTCCATCCAGCACACAGGTTAGTAGAAATTTAGTTTTCTTCTTTTTACATTCACTTGCGCGCATGCGCAAGGAACATTTTGGGAGAGTAGAACACTTTGGAGGTGTGCCTCTCCCTTGCAATCCACTGCTCCGTTGAGCAGGCGTGGCAGTCCTGCACCAGTGGGTGCGGGAGCTGTGTAAAGTGGTGGTCTTCGCTTCAAAAAACCACCGCTGTCATCACAGAGCACCGCCGCCCCATCACGCCCTCGCCACGCCGTGCTCCCCAAAGCTTTGGTGCCATGCTGGGAACCCACCCCAGCGTGGCAAATGTCCCATGTTGTTTGCTGACGGGGTGCCCATCCCCATCGGCTCCAGCGCCCCCGCCCCAAGCCATCCTTCTGCCACGCTGGGAACCCACCCCAGCATGGCAAACATACTGCATTGTTTGCCGATGGGTGCAACCCCTGTCGGCTCCTCTGCCCCGCCCAGCCATCCTTCTGCCATGCTGGGAGCCCACCCCAGTGTGGCAAATGTCCAACATAGTTTTTTTTAAACCTGTAAATCAAAACGGTCCCACGGCGCTTCTCCCAGTCCCCCTCCTACAACCCGCACCCACCCACTGCACCCAGCCTCCCCACACCCCCTCACTCCATACTACTCTGGAGCTCAGCGACGATCTCGGTGGACCGGAACACGTCTGCACTGTTCAAAGCCGACCGTGAACTGAGGAAATGCCAGTAAGTTGTATAATTGGCTAGATAGGGGTTTTCAACTTTATTGCATATCTCAGGCATTTTGGAATTTTGCACCAAATTTTCAACATGGGGTTTTGGGACCCTTTCTCATGAATGATGTCACTGTCATGGCGTTATTCGGGCCGAATGAGTTAAGTAGTCACTGCACAGTTACTGTGCGAAATCACCGCTTTGGGCTCAAATAACACCATGACAGTGACGTTATTCATGAAGGTCCCAAAACCCCATGTTGAAAATTGGCAAAATTCAAAAATGACTGTTTTATTTAGCGCAGCATTGCGCAGTTCCCACGAGGCTCAAAGTTTCATAATTTTCAATATTTTCACTCCAGATTTTCAACATTGCCATTTTATCACACCTCCTTATGAGCAGTACAGCTGTCATTTTTCACATCCTGCCCAAAATGTGTTTCATCCCATGTATCGCACAGTGGCGCAGTCAGTGTGCGAAATCAATGTATGGGATGCATTAAGAAAATCATGGTGACACTGTTCATTAGCAGAAGTCTTAAAATGGCTATGTTGAAAATTTGGTGAAAAAATTCCTAAAAATGACTGTTTTACGGCGTGCGTGTACTGCAGTTCTCGTATTTCATGGGTTTCTAATTTTCAATATTTCACTCCAGATTTTCAACATTGCCATTTTACCACACCTTCTTATGAGTAGTACAGCTGTCATTTTTCACATCTCACCCAAACGTTTCCGCCTCATGTAGCGACAATGGCACAGTCGGTGTGTAACTCAATGTATGGGACACATTAAGAAAATCACAGTGACACTTATCATGAGCAGAAGTCTTAAAATGGCTGTGTTGAAAATTTGGTGAAAAATTCTAAAATGACTGTTTTACAGTCTGTTGCAGTTCCTACGCACGTAAGTTTGCTAATTTTCAATATTTTCACTCCAGATTTTCAACATTGCCATTTTACCACACCTCCTCATGAGCAGTACAGCTGTCATTTTCACATCCTGCCCAAAACATGTTTCACCCGTATGGCACAATGAGCGCGGTCGATTGTCGAACTCAGTGTTTGGGACACATTAAGAAAATCACAGTGATACTGTTCATGAGCAGAGGTCTTAAAATGGCTGTGTTGAAAATTTGGTGAAAATATTCCTAAAAATGACTGTTTTACGAGTGTTCATTGCGCAGCTCCTATGCACGCTCATAAGTTTGCGACTTTTCAATATTTTCACTCTAGATTTTCAACATTGCCATTTTACCACACCTCCTTATGAGCAGTACAGCTGTCATTTTTCACATCCTGCCCAAAACACGTTTCTTCCCATGTAGTGCACAATGGCGCAGTCGGTGTGCGAAATCAATGTATGGGACATATTAAGAAAATCACAGTGACACTGATCATGAGCAGAGGTCTTAAAATGGCTGTGTTGAAAATTTGGTGAAAATATTCCTAAAAATGACTGTTTTACGAGCTTGCGTTGCACAGTTCCTACGCACGCTCGTAAGTTTGCGAATTTTCAATATTTTCACTCCAGATTTTCAACATTGGCATTTTACCACACCTTCTTATGAGCGTATGGCTGTCATTTTTCACATCCTGCCCAAAACGTGTTTCTGCACATGTAGTGCACAATGGCGCAGTCGGTGTGCAAAATCAATGTATGGGACACAGTAAGAAAATCACAGTGACACTGTTCATTAGCAGAGTTTAAAATGGCAATGTTGAAAATTTGGTGAAAAGATTCCTAAAAATGACTGTTTTACGAGCATGCATTGCACAGTTCCCAAGCACGCTCATAGGTTTGCGAATTTTCAATATTTCCACCCCAGATTTTCAACATTGGCATTTTACCACACCTTCTCATGAGCAGTACAGCTGTCATTTTTCACATCCTGCCCAAAACGTGTTTCCGCCCATGTAGCGCACAATAGCGCAGTCGGTGTGCGAAATCAATGTATGGGACATATTAAGACAATCACAGTGACACTGTTCATTAGCAGAGGTTTTAAAATGCCAATGTTGAAAATTTGGTGAAAAAATTCCCAACAATGACTGTTTTCTGGCGTCGTTGCACAGTTCCCACACGCCTCTCGTGGAGTTTGGAATTTTCAATATTTCCACTTCAGATTTTCAACATTGCCATTTTACCACACTTCCTTATGAGCAGTACAGCTGTCATTTTTCACATCCTGCCCAAAATGTGTTTCCGCCTATGTAGCGCACAATGGGGGTAACAAAAAGGTCATGCTGAAAATTTATTGTGCAAATACCAGCAATCGCACAGGGCATTAGGGTAAAGCACCATACATGCCAAACACCACTGCAAATACCTGCAAGCGAACATTCGGCATTGACAAATGCTTCTTTGTATTGTGTTGATTCATGAATTTTTTCATTCGTATGAAGAGATCATGGAACAATTATTACCTTCTCCATTCCCCAAATCCCCACTCTCACTTCTCTGCAGGGCAGACTACTTTTTCCTGTTGTCTCCCTTCCTTTTCAAACCTTATTCCTCTTCCCTCTGCCTCTTCCCCTTCCCTCACTCCCTGCCTTCAGACACCAGCAAGCAAAGGCATCTTCTTGCTTTCTCCTGTCCCTGTCCACCCCCTCCTGACCCTCCTTTCTATCTGTCTCCTTGTTATGATCCCCCTTTTAGCTTCCAGTACTTCAGACTATGCCCACTGTCTGTTCCTGTACCTCTGAAGCACTGTCACCTTCCCCAATAGGCGCCGCTGCATGATAGCCCACTTGTCACTCATCATTCCATGTTGTTGTGTTGTTTAATATGTTTGGTCACCATGCTGCCCCCACATCTGTTATGTCGCCTAAGTAGCTGCTATCTGATGTTTTGTGATTTTATTACTTCACCACTCCCCTTCCCCCTCCTCCCTTGTCGAGCACCTGGAAGCAAGCCGAGGCTCAGTGTGCCCTTCCAGGTTACCAGTTTTTTAATAAATAAATAAATGACATGTGTGCTTCATGCAGCATTCTGAGCAATGTGACCTGTAATTATGCTGCACAATGTTATCGCCATCCCATTGGTGCTGTGCATGAGCAGTAGTGCTCACCTATACTGGCAACCCAGGTTCAGGAAACCAGTATGGTCATTCACTCGAAGGCTGTTCTGTGCATGTGACATAATGATTGTCCCTTGTATGAGGTATCACCCGCCTCTTTTAGGGGGTGGGGCTGGAGGTAGAGTTTCATGCTGTTCACATCCACCTGGTCTGTGTTGCTGCACTTGCTGTGCTACCCAAGGCCAAGCCTGGCAGTGCCATAACTAATAAGTGTCTTCTGTTTGTAAAACAAATGTTTTTATGCTCTTTTTTTCAGGTCTCTACCTATTGATGATTCTATGTGCTGCTGCTTCTTCCATGATGATTTTATGCTCCTTTGTGCATGGATTATCGCATGGACATCCCAAGAAGGTAACTAATAGATATCATACCAATATTTCTTATTTTTTCCACAGGTGAGGTCAGTAGAATGGTGTTTTTTAGGGTACTGTGCTACTATAGTCTGGAAGTGGGGGTTGGGTACTTAATCTGAACATTTTTTGCTTGAGGAGTAAAAATTTAAGAGGGATGTAAGGAAGTATTTCTTCACTGAGAGGGTGGCGGATGCCTAGAACAATCTTTCAGCATGGGTAGGATTGCCACCTGTCTAGTTTCTGTCTGGATAATACAGTTTCTAGGGTCCTTATCTGGTCATCCAGTTTTGCTTAAACATAGCCCAGTCTTGGGGCCACGCTGAGTGCTCACATACTCTTAGAAATGACAGTATCAAATCATTCAATGCTCTGGCTGCATGTCCCAGTTACAAAGAAATCCTTTGAAATTTAATATGCTTTATTAAGATTTTCAACATACACTCCATGATACAGACAGGAGATATTATAAGTAGATTAAAAAGCCACCCTACCCACCCACCCTCCCCCACCTCTGTGGAGCTCTCAATAAAGGGATTACATAGGAATCATATGCATCAGTACTCAGATTACATACAAAATCATATAAATCCACTTACAAGCCAGCATCAGAGTAACCTTCTGAGATCCCTAACAGCTGTCCAGTCCCGGGCCTAGTGTATACAAAGTATCTAGTTTACCCCACTTTTTATCATAACTCTTCAGACATCACCTAACACGAGCAATCACGCCCTCTGTGCGAAGGCTGCACAATAACTCCTGCAACAATTCATTGTAAGATATTCTTTCTTGGCCTAGCCAATGTCTGAGGACAAGTTACACACTATGGGCTGGGAAATATCCCTGGTGATAGGGGACTTTATCACAGCCCAACATTGTGTCTAAATTAAAAAAAGTAAAAATTTAAGAGGGATGTGAGGAAGTATTTCTTCACTGAGAGGGTGGTGGATGCCTAGAACAATCTTTCACCATGGGTAGGATTGCCACCTGTCTAGTTTCTGTCTGGATAATACAGTTTCTAGGGTCCTTATCTGGTCATCCAGTGGCTCAGTAGGTAGCACACTTGCCTCTGAGGCCAGGAGATCAGAGGGCTGTGGGTTCAGTTCCCACATCTGGCACTTGGGTTAATATCCCAGTACTGACACTGTAGTGCAGCATGAGAAGGGTGCTGCACTTCTGAGATGCCGTCTTTCAGATGAGACGTTAAACCAAGGTCCCATCTGCCCGGATTGGTGGTAGTTCAGGTGGATGTTAAAGATCCCATTGCACTTCTCGAAAAGTGTAGAGGAATTTCCCTGGTGTCCTGGCCAAATTTCCCTCATTCACTAAAAATACCACCAACAGCTTAATCTAGTTCAAGGTCATTTGGCATTCATCTGTATCCCTCTCCCTGGGTTGTGCCTGAAAATAGGCAGGATTTGTCTAGTGCATTTACCCGGTCAACAAAAACGAAATAAAATAAAATAAATAAATATACCCACAGGGCAGTTCCAATCACCGACTCTTTGACCTGGAGAGGAACATTGGTCCATGCAAAGAAAAGGCAGAGAGGAGACAGTAAGACCACTACTATGCAGTAGATACATCTCCAGTTCTTTCAGTTAAATGTTTTATTGTTTTCATTATAATACACATACATACAGCCACAAACATGATTTGCAAGACCACACTACTGAACATACACGTATCAGAACAATGTGCCCACTCCAAGCATATGTCTAACATATATAAAACTAGAACACAAACATCTCTCTAGAATGTACCAGCATATTGCCACCTTGAAAGTATTATACAAGTATAGGGGAAAAAAGGACCCCAAGGGGGCCTGTATCTCTTATGCTATCAGAGAGCATAGTATAAGAGAGATGAATAGAGGTACCTACCTTAGTAATTCCAGCCACTCACAACCATAGAGCGGTATCACCACATATAAGACAAGGCTTCATGAAACACGGTAGCTACACCTTCTCATGGTCATTTCCAAGACAACACCAGGAGGAATACAGCCACAGAGTAAACAAAGTCGTATAGATATATTAAGCTACTACTTCTATGTGGCCTTGCTACTGTGTTAGTGGAACATGGAAGCACAGTAGATATATAAGAAAGAATGAGGTCCCAGATCTGAATCATTTGAGTAAAATAGCAAAACAACATCACAATTAATGACCACAGACGCTCCTTGATAACTACTAGTACCCACAGAGCAAAACAGTACAACTTTGTGGGTAAACTATGTACAAATATTATCAGTTCAGACGGAGCCTAAGAAAGTATAATCACTAATAACATTATCATTATCCAGAAAGGTCAAATAAGTACAGTAAACAGTCGGTTAAAAGCATGAGAGGTTTCAAAAGAGAAATAGAACATAAATCAGCCGATACTAGCCCTGGCTGACAAATAAACCATGAAGGGGGCCCAACAGAGAAAGAAGGAACCCATCTTCTCAGTAAGTATGTGTGAGCATCTATGCAATTCATATATGGAAGGAAGTGCTGATATAATGTCATTGATACCTGGCATAATAGTACTTTTCCAATTCTGCAAGACTGCCCACTTCACTTGCATACTGAACAGCATTAGCCATCTAAATTCCTGATATTTAAGGTGTGGAGCTTCAGATCTCAGACCCAGGAGCAGGAGAGCTGCATTGACTGGGATTGGACTATATAGGATCAGGTTAGCTTCGTGTATCACTTTCTCCCATAGACCATAGATCTGAGGGCAATGCCAAAGAATATGGTACAAGTCCCCCCAGTCTGGAGACATCTCCAACATGTATCATGTACAAGGACTTTCATTTTCTTTAGCACCACTGGTGTCCTGTACCACACGTGCAGTATTTTATTATGTATGAGTCTGCTGTGAGTGTCTTTGTGAATTTATATCCAGCTTGCCAGCACTGCTTCCATTGCGTCTTGGAGATTTGTATTTGAAGGGCCTTTTCCCACTTAGATTTAGATGTTATGTTAGAAGAGGGCAAAGTGACCCTCACTGCTGCATACATTGTGGCAGCTACCTTGTTGGATACGAGGAGCCACCCCTTTAAATGAGGAGTAAGGTCAGTAAGTGCATTTTCCTGCCGTAGAAAGGGCTTTAGAGTGTCATGGATTTGTAAATATCTCCAAAAGTCTGATTTGACCAGGTTCCATCTAAATTGCAATTTCTGATGAGTATCTACCAACAGGGATGTAATCCCTTTCTCCTGCCAGAGAGGCCAAGCCACCGATTTGCCCCCAATGGTAAGGTTAGGGTTACCCTATAGGGGCGTATACAGAAGAGGAAGGGCAGGGAGTTTTAGTTTTTTGTGTAGAAGCCTCCAATATCTAATTGGGAGCCTATAGTGGGATGAGATAGAGACTCATAGGAAGAAGAGAACCAGAGAAAAGAGGCTGCTACGTGGCTATTACAGAGAATCTGCTCAAGTAATAGCCACTGAGGAGATTCAAAATTGTGTGGGTGGAACCAATTTAAAGTTTGGGCACATTGAAAAGCCAGTTTATAGCCTTCGACCCAGGGGAGGCCCCAACCCCCTCTATACCAGTGGGCCCTGAGCTGGTTTCTACTAAAGCAGGGCCTATCAGAGCCCCAAAGGAAGGAGCCAATCATCACATCTATTTTTCAAAGCCAATGAGATGGGAGAAACAGGGGGATATGTGATAGCAAATAAAATATTTTAGGGGCAAGGGTCATCTTAAAGGCCACTATCTTGCCTGCCATAGTCAAATGGAGCATATTTATACGATCTAGCTCGAGTTTACATTTAATCAGCAAGGGACCTAGGTTGTTATCCCACCACTTTGCAAGGTTAGACCCAACTTTAATACCTAGGTAAATGATAACATGTTGAGACCATTTTAAACCATAATGAGCCAAGAATCGGGGTTGACACTGAGAGTTAAGGGGAAGTATTTCTGTTTTAGATTGATTAACCTTTAGTCCCGAAATGGTAGAAAAGTGGTCTAGAAGGGCTAAGGGTTGGGGTATGGATTCCTTAATGTCTCCCAGCATTACTAGTAAGTCATCAACATACAGCAAGGTGGAAATTTGTGCCTGCCCCAGACCAATGCCTTTTATATGGGGGTTTTGTCTGATTGCAGCTGCCAAAGGTTCAATTGCAAGGACAAACAGAAGAGGGGAGAGAGGGCATCCCTGCTTTGTGCCTCTGTGCAGTTGGAAGGATTCAGACAATATGGAATTGGTGAGGACTTTAGCTAGGGGAGATGTATATATGGAAGAGACAGCTGCTCTGAAATGGGGCTCAAAGCCCAAGTGTTGTAAAACCTTCTGCAAATAATCCCATTCTATGGAATCAAAAGCCTTTTCAAAGTCAATGGCCAAGGCAGCTGCAGGCGCTGATGTTTCCTGTCGAGCCAAGTGAATGAGATTAATAAGTGTTCTAATGTGGTCGGCACTATATCTGCCTTTTACAAAACCTACCTGAGATGGATGTATCAAGGAGGATAGGATAGGGGCCAATCTATTAGCTAGCACTCTAGCATGGATCTTACTGTCTGAGTTTATCAGGGATATAGGGCGATAGCTAGCTTCCTCCTTGGGAACTTTATCTTTTTTTGGAAGAACTGTGATAATTGCCTCCCTGAGGGTGAGGGGCAATATACCCTTTGCTTTGGTCTCCTTAAATACCTGGCACAACAATGGGGATATCAGAGGGGACATCATCTGTAGAAAATCTACAGGAAACCCGTTGCTTCCGGGGGACTTCCCTTTCTTTAGGACTATCAGGGCAGTCACTACCTCTGCTTGTGTCAGATGCTCTTCGAGAGTGGCACTACATCTCCAATTCTAACCAAGGTGGCCTGTAGCCCGTACAGACTCTTGGGAGGAGGGGAGAAACCATTGAAACAATTTGATGAGGTGACTGGAAAAGTAGTAGATCAGGAAGTTAGGGACTCTAACACCCCCTAGAAGTTTAGGAGCAGCCAACTTTTTATAGGCTCGCCGAGGGGATTTACCCAACCATATAAAGTCATTAATGATTTGGTGGACCTTGCAAAACCAGCGTAATGGGAGACAGACATTCAACATATGAAGGGGGTAGAACAGCCTTGGGAAGACATTCATTTTGATGATTGAAATGCAACCCCAACATGAGAGAGAGAGTAGGCGCCATCTTTGCAGATCTTGTGTTATTTTGGAAAGCAGGTCCTTTAGGTTAAGCTTGATCATCATAGAAGGATCTTTGGCCAGGTGAAGGCCAAGATATTCGAGAGATGTGGGGGACCAGACAAGGCCTAAGGATGTCACTAACTGCTTATTAACTGTCGCTGTAAGGGGGAAAACCTCAGTCTTAATGATGTTAAGTTTGTAATGTGAATAAGTACCAGACTCCTCAATGACTTGAAGCACAGCCAGAAGGGAGATCTCTGGCTTGGTGAGATGGAGCAGGACGTCGTCCGCATATACGGATATTAAAAATGACATGAGGCCTAAGAAGATTCCTATGATTGCCTGGGACATGTGCATCTTCCAGAGTAAGGGTTCCAAGTATAAGTTAAAAAGGAGAGGGGACAGGGGACAACCCTGCCTAGTTTCCGACCCCAGAGGGAAGGACTTGGAGAGAACCCCATTACAATACACCTTTGCCGATGGAGAGGAATATATGACCTACATCCACCTAGTAAAAGCTTATGGAAACCCCATCATCTGTAGAGTTTTAAACAGGAATCTCCAATCCACTCTGTCAAAAGCTTTCTCTGCATCCAGGGAAACCAATTCCATGGGAACATCCCTTTCCCAGCACATGGCGAGGATATGAGATAATTTCCAGAAATGATCCAGGGATGCTCTGTTGGGTACAAATCCCACCTGATCCCTGGACAGGACAGTTTCCCAAACCTGTAGTACCTGTGCTGCCAGGATTTTTGCTAACATCTTAATATCGCAATTAATCAGTGATATGGGCCTGTAATTATTCACTGATTCTGGGGATTTACCTGGCTTCAGAGGACCACTATGAGAACCTCTAAGAAACGAGGATCAGAGAAACCAGATTCATATATATATATATATATATATATATATATATATATATATATATAGGTATAAAAGCAGGAGAGAATTGGGGACAATTGGGTTGAAAAGAGTCTATAAAAATTAGGTGAGAACCCATCAGGGCCAGGAAATTTATCTGCTTCTAGACTAAAAATGGCCTGTTGAATTTCGGTTTCAGATATAGGTTGGGACAGGAACACAGTTTGTTCTGACGTCAGCCTTGGAAGATCACACCCTAGACAATAGTTAACGATATTAGGGTTGGGCTCACCCAGAGATAGAGCACCATAAAGGTTAACATAATAAGAGGCAAATTCTTGGGCGATTTTATGGGGATGGGATAACATAGTCCCATCCTGAGTCCTGATTACCACAACCAACCTGGAAGACTCCGGTTGCTGCAGCCTCATGGCCAGTAACCTGCCTGCCCTCTCCCCCTGGTCCACATATTTAGCTTTGGTTTCTAATGTGGCATACTCAGCTTTATTTTTCATTAGATTAGCATATCCATCATGCAATATTGCTAAGTCCCTCAGGATAGCCTCATCTTTTTGAGGAGATAACCCCCTCTCTATGGTATTAATCTGCTGGAGGAGTCTTTCAACTTTGAGACTGTGGATCTTTTTACATTTGGATGCATGGCAGATAAACTCTCCCCTTGTAAAACATTCACAGGCAGCCCACTCCAGGT
The DNA here is from genome assembly GCA_016271365.2 of Neoceratodus forsteri. Taxonomy (NCBI): domain Eukaryota; kingdom Metazoa; phylum Chordata; order Ceratodontiformes; family Ceratodontidae; genus Neoceratodus; species Neoceratodus forsteri. Next base: position 225,800,118 of record CM057449.1, on the reverse strand, counting down.
CTGCCTGTGCTATGGAGCCCAAATTTTGCTGCTCAAATAAAGTGATGTATTCCTTGATATGGGCCACACAGTCTGTATCTGCGAGCAGTTGGATATTAAGTTTCCAGATAGTGTCTTTTTCCAGATTGGGGTTGATAATCATGGACAGCGACACCATTGAATGATCCGAAAGAAATTTGGGGTCAATCTCTCCTTGTATGATCCCCAGAAAAAGGGAGGAACTAATCAGTATGTAGTCCAATCTGGAAAAGGAACCATGGACTGGGGAATGAAATGTGTAGGATCTGTCTTGTGGGTGTAGCAATTGCCATGGGTCACAAAGCCCTAGCGTTGCCATCATGTCCCATATAGCCCACTGCTCAGCAGTTAACCCATTCCAACCCATCCCGGACTTATCAAGATCCAGAGACACTACTACATTCCAGTCACTTCCTAAAATTATTGGGAGTGGGGGGAGTCTCCAAAGTTGGTCCACTAGATTGATAAAAAATAAAGGATCAGCCTGATTGGGCCATAAATTGAGCCAAGTATAAGTTTGGTTTGGTCTAGTGCCCCTCTTATGAAAATAAACCTACCGTCAGGATCTATAATTTGCTGTTTACATTGAAAAAGGGTTCACCGGGAGAACAAGATAATTACCCCCGCTAGCAGTAGTGCCCTCAGCTCCATAGACCTGCCCCATGAATAGTCTATGGAACAGAGTCAGCTCAGTTGCCATTAGATGCATCTCTTGTAGAAAGGTAATCTGGCAGTAAGACTGCTGCAGATGTTTAAGGATCTGCATCCTCTTAAGAGGCAACCTTGCTCCTTTGATGTAACATTAGGACAATTTCACTGAGCTAGCCATCTTTGCCCTGTTTCTGGTGATTGCCATGCCTGACTGAGCACATGAATCCCAAAGAATAAAACCCCAGCTCCACATCAGACCTTCCCTCTTCCCCCTCACCCACCACCCTAGTAAAAAAAAAAAAAGATAAGAGAAGCAGTGACTTGTCTTGAGTCTTGAAACCTGAACCCCTCCCAAACACAAATCTCTCCCAGACTTGAAACAGAACAATAATAAATTGAAACACAATCCAGCCCCACAGGAGAGAGCCCCCCCCCACTCCACATACCAGCTCACGTCAGCCCCAAACGGAGACAGATCGCTCCCTCAGTCCATCCACCCTGCCCTCCCCCATCCCAACATCTACTCATACAAGCTAGGTAACAGTAAGTTATAACAGTCCCACACATAAACAAGCATTTGTCAATGCAAAATGTTGGCTTGCTGGCATTGGCATTGGTAGTGCAGGAGTTAGACAGATGCATCATAGGAATGGCAGTGAAGTATTGAACTGATGCCAACCCACCCCCATTCTGCAGAGAGTGACAAGCATTAGGGTATCCCTTTGGGTGTTTGGTAGTGCAGTGCGAGGAAAACATGTCAGGCAGGATGAGAAATGACAGCTGCACAGTTCATAAGGAGGTGTAAAAAATGCCAGTGTTGAAAATGTGGCATGTAAATATACCAAATTTATGAAGCTACTAGGGTGTGTGGGAAATATGCAACGCACACTTGCACACTGCCATTTTATGGGCGTTCGGCACCAAATTTTCATCATAGGCATTTTAGCACCTCTGCTCATGTACAGTGTCACTGTTATTTCCTCAAAGTGTCCCAAGAAGTGATTTCACACAGCGACCACGCTATTCTGCGCCGGAAGTGCAAAAACACATTTTGGGCATGATATGTCAAATGACAGCTGTACTGTTCATCAAGAGGTGTGGAAAAATGGCAATGGTGAAAATCCAGACTGAAAATATCACAAAACGACGGCACTATGCGGCGTGCGTGCAATCTGCCAGCGCATGCTCGTAACACAGTTATTTTATGGAGTATCATCACCAAATTTTCAACATAGGCATTTAGGTCCTCTGCTCATGAACTGTGTCACTGTCATTTTCATAATCTGGCCCAAACACTGATTTCCAGCAGCGACCGCGCTTACAGCGTCAGAAGTGCGGAAACACATTTCGGGCAGGATGTGGAAAATGACAGCTGTACTGTTCACAAGGAGGTGTACAAAAATGACAATGCTGAAAATCCGGCAGTAAAATATTGTGAATGCATGAAGTTACGAGCCTGCATAGCAACTGCGCAATGCACGCTAGTAAAACAGGCATTTGTTGGATTTTTTCCACCGAATTTGGAACTTAGGCTTTTTAAGAGGGCACCTCATGAACACCGCCACTGTCATTTCGTTAATGGGCCCCGGAAGGTGATTTCACGCAGTGACTGCGAAATCATCTTTCGAGGCCGATAAATGCCATGACAGTGACAGAATTCATGAGGAGGGGCTCCAAAAACCCCATGTTGAAAATTTGGTGCAGAAATTCCAAAAAATGCCTGAGATATGCAACAAAGTTGAAAAAACCCTATCTTGCCCATTATACAGCTTACCGGCATTTCCTCAGTTCGCGGTCGGCTTTTGAAGAGTGCAGACTTGTTCCTGGTCCACAGAAGATTGTCGCGCTGGAGTCCGGAGGTGAGTATGGGGTGAGAAGGGGTGTGGGGAGGCAAGGTGCGCAGTGGGTGGGTGCAGGTTGTGGGAGGGGGGCAGGGAGAAGCGCCGTGGGACCGTTTTTAATTTACAGGTTTAAAAAAAAAAAAAAAGATGACGCTGGACATTTGCCAGGCTGGGGTGGGTTCCCAGCATGGCAGAAGGATGACTGGGGAGGGCGTGGAGCCGACGGGGAAATGGGCACCCCCGTCGGCCATTGCATCAGTTGCCACACTGGGGTGGGCTCCCAGCGTGGCACCCTGTACTCGGGGGGGAGGGAGGACAGTGGAGCCAATGGGGGATTGGGCACCCCCATTGGCCATGGCATCAGTTGCCACACTGGGGTGGGCTTCCAGCGTGGCACCCTGTACTCGGGGGAGGGAGGACGGCACGTATGGGAGGTGTGTCATCTGTGCTGCTGCATGACGAGCTTGTCTCTGATTGCAGCGGCACTTTGTTAAAGTTATGTCCACTTTACATAATGTTGGTGTCAGCGCTAGCATGCTGGCTCATTGAGGAGGGGCGCACCTACTGATGCATGCCCTGCATTGCCCAACAGCAGCCAGCCACTCCAAAGCTGCACTATCCCAATATGTTGACTTACTGCAAGCGCGACAAATAACATAAAAGAGCAGCCTCCAGTATACAGCACAACGCTGGCATTAAGGAGGCATGTATAGAATATCTTAGCACGCATGCTAGTCTGACAGAAACTAGTACAAAGGAGCCAAAAGTAGTGGGACACTAAACAGAATATTTAGGGACACTCCTGGAAAAATAAAAAAGAGTAAGTCCCAGAAATTAAGTTCTTCAAAGTAAAAACCTAGGTAATGGTATAGAAAAGAAACTTTTGGAGCCCAGGTACCAGTTTGAACACTTCCTTCAGTGTACGAGTGCTCCTTGCCACCAAGGTAAACCATACCAGAAGTTGCCAGTATCATTGGATCAATCAAAGCAAAGTAACACTGTTAGTAAAAAGAGAAATACACACTTTTCAGCCCAAACTAGCTGAGGAGCTAATACTGAGTCCACACAGATGACCATCAGGGTGGGCAGGACAGATCTAGAAGCAGGCCCTGTAACTCTTGAGTCGTTAGCTGCACGCTCTCAAATGCATGCCATCTGTCTTTGCAGAAGACCTGCAACTTTGCCGAGTATGACATTTTAAATTTAATTGAAGCAGCTAGAAGCTTGACAACCACCAGGTGAAAAGACGTCCACTTTTGCCACACTGAAACAGGGATATCTTGAGAAATACAAATGCGTTGACCCTCCCAAAGGATCTCCTTTAAGTCCCTGCATTTTTGTAAAATATATTGCCTGTCCAGGTAGTTAAGAAACTTCACAATCAAGGGCCAAGGAGGACAGCCCTAGGGTGGTTTGGCCCACAAGGAGCAGTGTGCTCTTTCTATGACATAGCAGGCATAATTGGGGGAAGTACCTGCTATTTTTTCAAAGAACTTCTGCGTAAACAAAACAGGGGGTAGAAGCTTCTGCATCCTCAGGGAGCCCAAATATTAGCAGGTTGTTGTGCCTGATTCTGCCTTCTAAGTCCTCAAGCTTGCCTGCCACTTTTGCGATCCGTTGTCGCAATGTGGAAATTTGAGTTTCCTCTCAGTCCTTTCACCCTTCCAGTGAAGTAACTCGGGCCTCAGTATCCCCGATCCTTTGGTTGGCTTAAGCTAAATCAGCATGCAGGGATTTAAGCTTCCCTGACATGGACTGCATGAGATCCTTCAGGGATTGCATCTCCATGAGGAATCGCTCCTCAGAGAGAGGAGAGGATTGCGGTGCTACAGCTGAAGCTTTAGAGGAAGAGGCCCCTTGCTTGGCCTTCTTACTACTCTACTTCTGTGTGGCAGGGGGCGTGTGGGTCAGCAAGGCCTGCCGCATTTCGGCGTCCATCCCAAGAGAACAAATCAAATGGCCAGAACGAATAAATGACCAATTTGCTGTGCAGGTATTGATACAACTTTTAAAAGAAATAACTGCTGCTACTGAAAAAGCAAAGAGATTAGGCGGGGGGGGGGGATCAGAGGCTTAACCACCGTGCGACTGCTTGGCTCCGAGGCATCACGTGACCGTTACAAAGAAGTTCTTATGTCATACAGACCTGTGCTTGCAAAGCAGTCCATTTGGGACATATTAAGTATAGCCATTAAGACCATTAGCAGTACATCATCCTAAACTTTTCCACTCTTAATTTTAAGTAGGATCTTTTACTGCTGTGATAGGAAAGTTTCTATACCTTTGCTTACTCTCTGGTGTCTCTTTTTTGGTTCTATAATCTGATGAGTTCATGTTTTAGACCCATTTTTGTTATCTAATTTTTATTGCCTTTGCCACTGTATGGATTCCCTCTTACCTGAGTCCTCAGCCTCTACTGCTCTTATTTTTCATAGCACCTGGACATTCCACAATATTAGTTATACCCTTACAGGCCATTCAAATAAATAACATGGAATGGTATGTCTAATGGTGTGGCATGTTCCAGAAATATGAAATGAAACAGCAATGACTGCTGAGTTAACGGGAACACCAATGCAGAACTGAGAGTAACACAAACATATGTAATTAATTTATCAAACATGGGTTAAAGAATATGAAAATACAATACATGACTGACATGGAAAGAAAAAAGGGATGGTTGTAACAGAGATTACATCAGTGTGCTGTGACTAGAGGTGGGCAAAGTTAGAAAACTTTGCTTCGCTGAGAAATTCATAAACGTTACCAAATTCAAAAAAATTCTTCTATAAGGTGAAATTCTACTGCACCTTAAAGGAAAACTTCATGAAGGGGGAAATTGTGAATTTCACCTGTGAAATTTGACTCTAAGGAGAAATTTTGCAAGGATCCCTGGGATTGAAGGTCACATGGTGCTGAAATGAGCTGTATTGGCAAGCACCAGACGAATTCAGTGCAGTGTGAGGAAGAAACGGTTGATGTTCAGTATTCTCTGTATCTTTCTGCTTAAAAATCTTTGGAAAGCATTTAAAACGGGCAGTTTCTAACAAATCAGTACATTGAGTGTACAAATCAGTACAATGCCTTGTGCCTCTAAATCATCAATTATTTGTGGTTTTTGTTTGTGATTTAGTTAGTTTAAAGTTATAATTTGTATCAATGCATTTAAAACATTGTTAGCTGGGATCTGCAAGGACACATGTACCTGCAATGGTCACTAAATCTTGGATGTCATAGTCATTGTTAACTTTTAGGTCTGGTGGTGACACAAAATGTGCCGAGCATATTCTGTATTCTACATTAATAGTGTATTTTATACTTACTATGGTCCCATTATCTTCCTAATTAGTATTGTGTATAGTGATGGGCGAATTCCCCAAACTTCACTATGCAGAGTATTTTGTGTATAAACGCGGAATTCACGTAGCACTCTGAATTGTGAAGCATATTACTTTGCCTTACTTATTGGACGCGAACTCCCATTGGTAGCAATAGACTTCATGATAAGCTTGCTTTTTGTATTATTTCTCCATTATTGTTGATGTGTTGTGCCATTGATTTGAATGGCTTTCATTAACATTACCTTGTTAATGCTCTGTAAGGTGAATTTTGCATTGATTCATGGGGTGGTAGGTCACATGGCTGTATATTGTCTTGCACAGCCTCAGTTCAGCATAGTGTGTGTACTGGAAAGCTGGAGACAGTTCTCTGTCAGAGCTGTGAGATTCAAATACTTTAAAAACCTTTAAAAATGACTTTTTTGCCACAAAATTACTAACATACTAAAATGCCAGCAGAATAGGCCTAATGATCTTTTGCGTCTGCTCGATTGGTCAGCCCCCATCCTGGGAGCTGACCTTGCTGCCCCCCTCGGCTTCTCTGGCTTCTTCCTTCATAGTTCCGGATATTCTCGCTGCATTGGATTTTGCTTCCAGAACCCTTCCCCTGTACCTGTCCCACCCCCTCTTGAACCCCTCCACCGTCCTCTGCCTCCACCAGCCCTCTAGGCAGTGCATTCCATGGCTCCACCACCCTCTCAGTGAAGTAGCACCTCCTCCTTTCTCCCTGAATCTTCCCTCCAGCTTACCCCCATGCCCCAGTGGCCCCTGCCCTCCTTCTTTCGAAGCACCCTGACTGTTCTCCCCATTTACCCCTTCATGTACCTGAAGACCTCTATCATGTCCCCCCGGTCCCTTCTCTCTTCCAATGTGTACATATTTAGCTCTTCGAGTCTCTCCTCATAGGTTCTGTCCCCCAAGCCCCAAATCATTTTGGTTGCCCTCCTCTGGACCCTCTCCAGGAGTTTAATGTCCCTCTTTAAGTATGGTTTCCAAAACAGCACGCAGTACTCGAGGTGCGACCTCACCAAGCAGTTATACAGAGGGAGTATCACTTCCCTCCTTCTGGAGGTGATCCCCCTAGTGATGCATCCCAACATCCTATTGGCCTTGGCTGCTGCCCTCCTACAAGTCTCTGAGTTATTCATCTTGACATCCACCACCACCCCCAGGTCCCTCTCAGCCATCGAGACTTGTAGCATTCCCCCCCCCCGGGTGTACACGTGGCCCAGGTTTTTGGCCCCCAGGTGTAGTACCTTGCATTTCCCTGCATTGAACCTCAGCTTTCACTTTTTAGACCATCTTTCCAGAGCCTCCAGGTCCCCCTGTAAGGTCACCCTCCCCTCCTCCCCATCCACCACCGCCCCCAGTTTTGAGTCATCCACAAAGAGACTCATCTCACTTCTGATACCTGTCCTTATTCAAAGACATAGGCGTTGAACAGGAGGGGCCCAAGGACTGATCCCTGTGGGACCCCACTAATGACCCTCCTTGGGGATGAGACTATCCCGCCAACTACGACCCTCTGGGTGAGGTCCTGGAGCCAATTGCCTATCCATCTGATCATCTGGTTCCCCAACCCCATTTCTCCCAGCTTATCCAACAGGCCTACGTGAGGAACAGAGTCAAAAGCCTTGCTGAAGTCTAGAAAGAGGACGTCCACTGGTCTACCCAGGTCCAAGGCACTCGTCACCCAGTCATAGAACTCCACAAGGTTTGTCTGACACGATTTCCCCGGGACGAATCCATGCTGTCTATCATCCAGGCACCCTGACTTTTCCAGGTCCCCCCCAGCCTCTCCTTGACAATGCCCTCCATCACCTTGCCCACCACCGATGTCAGGCTGACAGGCCTGTAGTTCCCTGCCACCTCCCTTGATCCCCCATTGTGAACAGGCACTATATGTGCCACCTTCCAGTCCTGGGGAACCCACCCTGTCCTCAGAGAGATGGTGAAAAGTTCTGCCAGGGGTTTCACCAGGACATCCGAAAGTTCCTTCAGCACTCTGAGATGTAATTTATCTGGCTCCAGTACTTTCTCCATCTTAAGAGACCTGAGGGCTTCCCTCACTCTCTCTGCTGTGATTTCCACTTCCGCTACCTCTTCTCCCTGCATAGCCTTCCTCCCTCCTGCCAGTGATGCCTCCCCCTCTCCCCAGACCCGACGATCGGTAAGGGTCTCCCCCCTCCTCAGTATCTCTGTCTCCTCCCATGTATGATGCAGCACCCCCATTTTCCTTGGTGAAAACTGAGGTGAAGTACTCATTTAGTACCTCAGCCTGCTCCCTGGGTCTTGTGCCCAACTCTCCCGTTTTAATCCTGCTAATCTGCCCTTTCACCCTTCATTTTTCCCCAGTGTATCTAAAGAACCCCTTGTTCCCTCTCCTAATTTCCCTGGCCAGGTTCTGCTCCTTCCTTGCCTTAGCCGCCCTCACCACCCTAGTGGTCCTTCTTGCCATCAGCTTGTACTCCCCTTGATCCCTTTCACTCCTTGAGCACTTGAATTGCCTATAGGCTGTCTTCTTTCTCCGCACCACCTCCTGGACCTCCCTGGTCCACCAGCAGGGTTTTCGGGTCCTACTGCATTTTCGTCTTACTCTTGCACAGGTGCTGGTAGCATCCTGCTCCCCTCTTGTGATGATTTCCTATCTACTATCAGCGTCCATGTCTGACCCAATCCCATCCAAATGCTTCTTAAGGATCCTTCCCATTTTTTTAAAGTCCGCCCCCCTGAAGTCAGTTACCTCCGTCTTTGTGCAGCCTTCTACCCTCTCCTAGGTCCAGGCAGAACCAGACCATGGCATGGTCACTCCCTGCCAATGGGTCACTTACCTCCAGGCCCCCAATCTTGTCACTGTCTGCCCGGACCACATCCAGTACCCATGCCTCCCTGTTCGGTTCCCCCACCTGCTGAGTTAGAAATGCATCTTGAAAGACATCCAACAACCTCTGTTCCCTGGCCACTGAGGATGTCATAGTCTCCCAGTCTGTTCCTGGCATGTTTAAGTCCTCCAACACCACCATCCTTCCCCTGTCCAGTCTGCAGTGTCTCCCAACGTCTGCCACTAGACTCTCCTCCAGCTCCTCCGCCAGTGCAGGGGGTCTATACACCACTCCTATTTTTACTCTCTTGCCCCCCCCTTGTTATCAAGGTGACCCAAATGGCCTCCACGGTTCTCTCCACCTCCTCTACTCCCCCTATGAGAATGCAGTTTTTGACTATCATTGCTACCCCTCCTCCCCTTCCCTACCCCCTGTCCTTCCTGAACATAGTGTAACCCTCCAGGTTCAGGTCCCAGTCATGTCCTGCGGAGGCCCAGGTCTCAGTGACTGCTGCCACATCCACCACTTCCTCAGTTAGCATCACCTGGAGCTCAGGCATTTTATTGCCCAAGCTCCTGGCATTCTTAGAGACTACCTTCCACCCTTTCCCTATACTTCCATTTCCCTGTTCTTGTTCCCCATGAGTCTGTTTTCCCTGGTCTGCACTTTACCAGTCAGCCTTTTCCCACATTCCTCCAGCTCCCAGGGGTGGAGACAGAGTCCATCCTTATCGACCCCTCAACAGCCTTTTCTCCCATCCCTCCCCTTCACAAGTTTAAATCCCACTTTTCACCAATGAACCCCTCTATTTTCAACTTAAGGACTCCCCTTCCCTCCAAATTGAGATGGAGCCTATCTCTAGCATACAGCTCCTTATCCTCCCAGGTCTCCCCCCAATCCCCCATCAACCCTTATCTTCTGGCCTCACACCACTCCCTGAGCCACTGGTTTATCTCCCTAATCTTCCTTTTGTGTTCCCCACTAGACCTTGGCACCGGCAGGATTTCTGAGAAGGAAACTGTGCATCCTATGTCATGACAGACCCTGGCAAGCTCCCTGAACCTTGCCTCTATCTCTAACTCGCTATTTCCCTCAATGTCATTTGTACCCAGGTGGACCAGTATGTCCAGGGAACCCCCACAATCGTTTGCCAGCTGATATATACCTTGTGCTTGGCCCTGTGCACTGTTAGTCCAGGGAAGCATTTTGTTCTAACTGGCCAGGCTTCTCCCTCCCCATCCCATTTGATACCCCTTATCATAGAATCCCCCAGCAGGAGCACTCTGACCGTTCCTTTTCCTCCATTTCTTCCACTTCCATGTCCCTCATCCTTTCTACCGGCCCCTCCACCCAGCTAACTCCTTGTGTGTGTCAAAATTTAGTACATCAATTGCAGGAAACCCTTGTGTGCTAATATCATTGAGTGTTTATTGATTTGGTGTGCATATTGAATGTTAATTTAGTCCATGTAGTCTCTGTACTGACAGACACTGTAGAAGTGTGCTTTGGGAGCAGGGGCGGGCATATCTGTGGTGAAGGGAGATTCACAGTGAGAAAGGCAGTCTTTCTAACCACAGAAGATGTAACAGATAGCAGCAGCCGTAGTTTATCTGGGGCCATCCTCCCCTGGAACTGGGAAGGAGGAGGGAAGAGGGAAAACATAGAATTTGATGGCAGATAAGGACCGCTTGGCCCACCCAGTCTGCCCATTTCCCTACCTACTGGATAAGCTGCAGATCCTAGTTAACCAGCAGCCTACTTCTTCCTACCCCCACCCCCTAGAATGGCCTTGTGACTGTCCCATACATGCTTGAATTCCACCACTGATTTTGACTCCACAACCTCATCCAGAAGGCCGTTCCATGCATCCACAACCCTCTCTGTGAAAAAATACTTCCTTAAATTACCTCTGAGCCGCCCTCCCTCTATCTTCAAATTGTGTCCTCTTGTTCTTGCACACCTCTTTTTTTGAAAGATGCTACCCTCTTGGACTTTGTTGATTCCCTTGAGGTACTTGAATGTTTCTATCATGTCCCCCCTCTCCCTCCTTTCCTCGAGGCTATACATATTAAGCTCCTTTCGTCTCTCTTCATATGTCTTCAGGTGCAGACCCTACACCATTTTAGTTGCCCTCCTCTGGACAGCTTCCATCCTGTCTATGTCTTTGCGGAGATTGGGTCTCCAGAACTGCACACAGTACTCCAGATGGGGTCTCACCAGCTGTCTGTATAGAGGGATAATAACTTCCTGTTTTCTATTGGTGATGCCACTCCCTATGCATCCCAGTATCCCCCCAGTCCTCCTTGCTGCCCTCTCACATTGCTTGCCCACCTTTAGGTCATCTGATATGACTACCCCCAGGTCCCTTTCCATTTTTGTTGTTGTTAGTATCTCACCCCCCATTGTGTACTTTTCCCCTGGGTTTTTGTTTCCCAGGTGCATTATTTTGCACTTCTTAGCATTGAATCTAAGCTGCCATACATTTGACCATTCCTCTAACCTTGCCAAGTCCCTTCTCATCCTTTCCACCCCACTCTGTGCATCAACTCTGTTGCGGATCTTTGTGTCATCTGCAAAGATAGAAGTGATCCCAGGGGACTTAGTCTAGGCCAGGGATTAGACATGGGACCACCAGGGGCCTCCCACTTGGGAGGGGGGGTCACATCCTGAGGGGGTAGGGAGAAAGAGGAATTTATTGGAACAGAGCCAGCTGTCCGTCCTCTTTCTGCTTATACCCTTCTGGGATTACCCACCCGTCCACCCTCATAAAAGTAGGGTTGTGGGGGCCAGGGATCTAGGACCCCTCTTTTGACCCAGTATGGGTGACTCCACTTGGGGTCGGGGAGTGGTTTTTCCCAGTTTCCCTGTAGCAGGGTTTTTACATGTTTTTCACCTCCTCCAAAAGGGTGTTAAAGTGAAGTAGAAACAGGAGAAACTAAATAGGAGAGAATAATTAGTCAGGGTATTGTGAATGCTAATTTGTCACAGTCATGGCAGCATCTCAGGAGGATAAAATAGTGGTAAGGGAGAGGTGATGAGCTGAGTTCTTCTGAAGGGCTCGTGACACCCTCTGGTTGGCATGGAGGAAGACCTAAACACCCAGACCTGGGGGAGGGATCACAGTCTGCCTGCAGCAGGTATATCTATACTTTAAGGCAAATGGCACCTGATGGGGAGTGGCCATAGATCCTTGGCCCAGTACGACCTCAAGGTAGTTGATCCTCCTGCATGTGCTTGCTGCTGTTAAGCTGGAGTATTATTCAATAAATGCATGGCTGCGGATATTTCCTCCTAGACATGTGTCAGTGTGTTTCTTTCCGAGGAAGGTGGTATGGAAGGCTACCAGATAATGTTGTTGGGTAGCTAGTGTGTTAGTATTTGTGTGTTCATGTACACACAGTAAGTAATACTTGCAGAAATTATTGGTAATTTTTATGTTTGCTTGTATGAATGTGCAAGAAACATTTCGTCAAAGCTTCGGAGAGAAGCGGGATTTTGGAGGTGCGGCACTGTGGGGGCCAATGCCCCCAGTGCCGTTTGAGGCTTGGCCCACTTTCCTCAATGAGGTGGCATGCTGCTGCTGACACTAGTTCAGCCAGCGTGCCATCACCTTGAAAGGAATCCACCGCTGTCATTGCAGGGCAGTCCCTTGTCTGGTATAACATTTCTTGGAACATGGCGGCGGGCAGCGACTCTCATCGCCCACCTCAGAGTCAACATTAAAGCTGACTTGGGGGTTCCCAATTCCCCTGTCAGCATGTCCCCATCCCCAGTTCACTTGCCGATGGGGTAGCCCAATCCCTGTCAGCATGATGCAACCCCCCATTTGTTATGTGCCTAGGGGGTGCCCAATCTCCCTCAGCTTATGTGCTCCTACTCCCCCCACCACACTGTATGGCCGAGGGGGGGTGTCTTATCCTGTTGGATCCAGTATCCACTTCTAACAAACACCCGGCCAGGTGGCGACTAGGAGCCCACCCAGCATGCCAAAAAGTGTCCCATGATGTTTTTAATTTTATGAATCCTATAAAAAGAAACGGTCCTTGTTGAGCCCATGCCTCCCCCAACCCACGCCCACCCACTGTGTACTCTACCTCCCACACCCCATCTCTCCATACTTACCTCCAGAGCCTCGTGCGACAATCTTTGGTGGACCGGAAACATGTCTGCACTCTTCAAAGCGGACCACAAACTGAAGAAATGCCGGTAAGCTGTATAATGTCATAAATGGTTTTTTTTCCAACTTTGGTGCATATCTTGGCCATTTTTTTCAAATTTTGGCACCAGATTTTCAACATGAGGTTCTTGGGGTCCGACCTCATGAATTCATCACCGTAATCTCGTTATTCGGTCCCGAAAGGTGATTTTGCAGTCACTGCATGGAATCATCTTTCTGGACCGATTAATGAAACAACAGTGTCACTGTTCATGAGGTGGGCTCTCAAAAAGCCTATGTTGTAAATTTGGTGAAAAATTTCCAAAAATGACTGCATTATGAGCGTGCGTTGTGCAGTTTCTATGTATGCTTGTAACTTCACAAATTTGTAATATTTTCACTCCAGGTTTTCAACATTTTGGCATTTTTCCACACCTCCTAATGAACAGTATAGCTGTCACATTTTACATCCTGACCAAAATGTGTTTTCGCACTCCCAGTGCAGAATAGCACGCTCGCTTGTGGGAAATCAAAGTTCGGGACAGATTATGAAAATACAGTGACACTGTTCATGAGCAGAGGTCCTAAAATGCGTATGTTGAAAATTTGGTGACAAAAGTCCATAAAATGACTGTGTTACAAATATGTGTTGCACAGTTTCCATGCACCCTTGTAACTTCACAAATTTGTAATATTGTCACTCCAGATTTTCAACATTGGTGTTTTGCCATACCTCCTTATGAACAGATGAACAGTATAGCTGTCATTTTTCATTTCCTGCCTGAAATATGTGGTTGCACATCTGGCGTACAATGTCAGGGTCACTGTGGGAAATTAATGTTTCGGACAGATTAAGAAAGTCATAGTGACAGTGTTCATGAGCAGAGGTCACAAAATGCCTGTGTTGAAAATTTGGTGAAATAATTCCACTAAATGACTGCGGTACAAGCATGTGTTGCACAGTTTCCACATATGCTTAAAGCTTGGAGCATTTTTAATATTTTCACTACAGATTTTCAATATTGCCATCTCTTCACACCTCCCTATGAATGGTGCAGCTGCCATTCTTCACATCCTGCCTGATCTGTGTTTTCGTACATCTGGTACAGAATGGCACGGTTGCTGTAGGAACTCGAAGTTTGGGATACATTAACAAAATGACAGTGCTATTGTTCATGAGAAGAGGTCCCAAATGCTTTCGTGAGATGGGGGTCACAAAGACCATGTTGAAATTTTGTAATGAAAATACCAACACATGCCCAGGGCATTAGGGTTTCTAACCATAACGTCCCACCCTGTACAGACTGACAGGCATCAGAGGTGTAACTCTGGATCGCCGGCTGTAATGCTCATGTCATTCCATCCCCACCTTGAAGCCAGTGACAGGCATTGAAGTGTGCCTTGCATTCTTCAGCCCCAGACTTCACCATTCAGCATTCTGGGCAATGACCCAAAGCACACCCCAATGCCTGACCATCTCTGCAGGGTGGAGGTGGGATTGGGGTGAATTTAATACTTCACTGCCACTCCTATTCTACATCTGTCTAACTCCTGCATGTCCAATGCTAATATCAACAAGCAAACATTCAGCATTGACAAATGCTTGTTTGCTGTTTGCTGTTTGCTGTTGTGCAGTGGATTTTTTCAGTTGGTTTAAAAGATCTGATGATAGTGTACTGAACTGTTAAATTTTCTGCACATTAGCTGTAGTGTGTGTGTGTGTGTGTGTATGTGTTTATTCCGTCAAGTCAGACATTATTTATTGTGCCACACTGTAATCACAGCACTCTTAGTCTTTTATCCATCTGAGGTAATTTTACTGCTTCATTCTATCCACTTAGTGGATTGGTACTGCAGACCCCCCCCCCCCCAGCAAAATGTACTATTTTTTTATTTTTTGATTTATGTGACCACTGGTTAAGGTGTTGTTGTACCTGTGTGGCTGCACCTCTTGAGTGTGCAATCTCCATCTGTCTGTGTGTCCGCATCGGTTTAGGGCCAATCTCCATCTGTTAGCCACAATTGTTGTTTTGTGGCTTCCCATCCAGCACAAGGTTTAGAAATCTAAATTTGTTGTTAATTTTGTGTGTAATCCAAAAATATACCTGCAAAGAGACATGCATGCAAATATGTTTCTGGCCATGGCACTGCGGACAGTGGCAAGAGTGATCGAGGTCATGGGCGTGGTAGTACACAACATAAGGACATAGTTGATGGCAGTTAAAAGGATTTCTCCCAGTATGTTTTTCACAGCTCAGTCAGTTGCTTCAATGATGGTTGGCAATGCTGTTGTCTCTGGCTCCAGTGCTGGTGGTAGTGAAGATGCTGATGGCATGATTATTGGCCCAAGTTCAACCTGTGACAAGTTAACACGTTGCCAAAATATTGTGGACTCTAAAGACGTGAGTCATACTGTAGTTGATTTCACACCCTCATACCTGTCCCCACAGTAGTTGAACTTGATTCTAATCGTGACTCACAGTCACAGTGTAATGTTTCTGTTGCTGTTGTGGTTATTCCTGGGCCATCCAACAAGTCAAATGCTGAAGAAAAAATAGTGGATGATCATAATGAGACTGTGGGTGGAAAAGGAAAAAGGAAGTGCAAAAGAAGAAGGAAACCACTTTGGTTCTCAAATACAGTAGCAGAAAAGATCAGAGCCAAAAGGTTGACCTTCAGGAAATATAAGGGAACACAGCAGGATGAAGATAGGGAGGCATACCAAACTGTCCTAAGGGAAGCAGGGAAGGCAGTAAAGCAGGCAAATTCCCAAACTGAGAAAACACTAGCATGAACAGTAAAATAAGGTGACAAGACTTTCTATAGAAACTTTAGTGAAAGGAGAAAGTCCAGAGGGGGTATTGCTAAGCTCAAAGGAGAAAAGGGGGTATGTAAGGAGGAGGACCCTGTAAAAGCATCTATCCTAAATAGATACTTTTGCTCAGTATTTACTGAAGAGAAGGTAGGGCAGGGCCCATAGCTCAGCACCATGGACACAGTTGGGAGGGAGGTGAACACTACTTCCTTCACAAAAGAAATGGTTCTACAAGAGCTTGCTAAGCTCAGGGTGGACAAGGCAATGGGACCTGATGGCATACATCCCAGGGTACTTAAGGAGCTAAGGGTGGAGCAAGCAGAGCCATTAGCAGAACTGTTTAGTGAGTCTCTGAGCACAGGAGAGGTCCCAGAAGACTGGAGAAGGCCTCATGTGATCCCGCTCCACAAGAGTGGTAGCAGGAAGGAGGCAGGGAACTACAGACCAGTCAGTCTTACCTCAGTAGTGGGCAAGATTATGGAGGCACTCCTTAAGGAAAGGATAGTGCAACACCTTGAATCCATAGGGGCACAGGATCCAAGACAGTATGGGTTTACAAAAGGAAGGTCCTGTCAAACTAATCTCATAAATTTCTTTGACTGGGTAACCAGAGTGGTGGACCAAGGGGGAGCAGTTGATGTCACCTACCTTGACCTCAGCAAAGCTTTTGACACTGTTCCACATAGAAGATTGCTAAATAAGCTGGGTAGGCTTGGGGTGGGTCAGAAGATGGTCAACTGGGTGGCAAACTGGTTGACAGGCAGAAAACAGAAAGTGGTGGTAAATGGTATACAGTCAGAAGAGATGCAAGTCACAAGTGGGGTACCTCAGGGATCAGTCCTGGGGCCAGTCCTCTTCAATATCTTCATTAGTGACATTGCAGATGGACTAGAGGGTAAGGCTTGTATGTTTGCAGATGACACCAAGATCTGCAACAGAGTAGATGATCCAAATGGGGTGGGCAGAATGAGAAGAGATCTGGATAAACTAGCAAAATAGTGAGAAGGTGGCAACTGGGATTTAATGCAAAGAAGTGCAAGATCATGCGCATAGGGAAGAGAAACCCTAAAGCCACCTATAGGCTGGGAGTGGAGTTGCTGGCAGTCACATAGGAAGAAAGATACCTGGGTATCAACATCACCAATGACTTAAAAATATCCAAGCAGACATCTAAAGCAGTAGGTAAGGCTAGGGGGATGTTATAGTGTATTAGTAGGGGTATCACAAGTCATAAGAGGGAGGTAATAATCCCTCTTTACAAGACACTGGTTAGGCCCCATCTGGAGTACTGTGTGCAGTAGTGGAGACCATACCTTCACAAGGACATTAACTAAATTGGGGCAGTCCAGAGAAGGGCAACCAAAATGGTGCAGGGACTGCATCAGAAGACATATGAGGACAGATTAATGGAACTCAATATGTATACCCTTGAGCAAAGGAGGGAGAGAGGTGATGTGATCGAGACATTCAAACATCTTAAGGGTACTAACAAGATGAAAGAGTCTAACATGTTTAAATGTAAGAAAAATATCAGGACAAGAGGACACAGCATGAGATTAGAGGGAGGCCAATTAAGGGGTAATGTGAGGAAGTTCTTTTTCACAGTAAGGGTGGTGGATGCATGGAACGGCCTACCTCAGGAAGTGGTGGATATGAATACAGTGCAGGGCTTCAAGCAGGCATGGGATAGGCATAAGGGAGCAATACAGATGAATATGAATAGATAGGCCATTGACAAAGCAAAGGCCTATGGCACATTCATAAGGTAGAAAAATAAATGGGCAGACTGGATGGGCCTTGCGGTCCTCCTTATCTGCCGTCAACTTCTATGTTTCTATGTTTTTATGATTCTCCAAAGGACAGCATCCAAACTGAAATTGTGGATGTGGATGATGATTATGATGATTTCAGTGACCCCAATTGGGAACCGGAGAAAAACAAAGTAAAGGTGGCTGTGTGCAAACAGCCAGTTATTAAATCACCCCCTCCCAAACTGAAATTGTGAATGCGAATGTGGATGATGATGATTATGATTATTTCAGCGACCCCAATTGGGAACTGAAGAAAAAGAAAGTAAAAGTGGCTGTGTGCAGTCTGTTAGTAAATCACTCCCTCCTCAATGTTGTGACATAGCTGAGTCTGTTGATGATGATGACCCAGTAATAGTCATAGATTGTGATGGTCAGGTAGAGTCCAAGTCTGCCCAACAACAGAATTCATGCAGTACACCCCTCCTTTCAGTGTCTAACAAGCATTTGTCAATGCTGAATGTTGTCTCGTTGGCATTGGCATTGGTAGTGCAGGAGTTAGAGATGCATAATAGGCATTGGGGTGTGCCTTTGGGTCGTCAGCTATAACACTCATGCCCTTTTACCTCACCCTACCCTGTAGACACTGACAAGTGTCATGGTCGCTTTGGGGTCTGTGGGCCCTATACTTACCCTATTCCATAAGGAAATACGCTGAGATGGGTGCAGTATAGGAGAATGGGGTGAACTTTAGGGCTGAACACTCCAAGGCACACCTCTATGCCTGTCACTCACTGCAGGGTGGGGGGGGTGCAATGGCGTGAGCATTACAGCCAAAGATTCCAAGTCACACCCCCTGATGCCTGTCAGTCTCTACAGGGTGTGGTGTTACAGTTGGAAACCCTAATCTCGTAGGAGGTGCTGGTATTTTCACTCCAGATTTTCAACATGGGCTTTTTGTGACCCCACCTCATGAAGAGCGGCACAATAAGTTTGTTAGCTGAAAGGTGGTTTTGCACAGCAGCTATGCCATTTGGCAACATAGGGACAAAAACATGTTTTGGGCAGGATGTGAAAAATGACAACTGTATTGTTCATGAGGAGGTGTAGAAAAATGGCAACGTTGAAAATCTGGAGTGAAAATATGAATAATTGGTGAAGCATGAGCATGTATAGAAACTGCACAACACACGTGCGTAACCCAATTATTTTGGGGATTTTTTTAGACACATTTTCAACATAGGCATTTTGGGACCCCCCTCATGAACAGTGGTGCTGAGATTTTGTTAATCTGTCCCAAAAGTTGATTTCCCACAGCGATCACATCATTGTGCACCACAGGTGCGGAAACACATTTTGGGCAGGATGTGAAAAATGACAGCTGTACAGTTCATAAGGAGGTGTGAAAAAATGCCAGTGTTGAAAATTTGGCATGAAAATATTGCAAATTTGCGAAGTTACAAGGGTGCGTGGAAACTGTTCAACACACGCTTGTAACACAGTCATTTTATGGACCCTTGTCACCAAATTTTCAACATATGCTTTTTAGGACTTCTGCTCATGATCAGTGTCACTGTCACTTTCTTAAACTGTCCTGAAAACTGATTTCATGCAGCGACTGCGCTCTTCTGTGCGGATGTGTGAAAACAAATTTCGGCCAGGATATGTAAAATGACAGCTGTACTGTTCATAAGGAGGTGTGCAAAAAGGCTAATTTTGAAAATCTGAGTGAAAATATTACAAATTTATGAAGTTACAAGCGTGCGTGGAAACTGCGCAATGCACACTTGCAAAACAGCCATTTTTTTGGATTTGTTTCTCCAAATTTGCAAAATAGGATTTTTGAGAACCCCCCTCATGAATAGTGGCACTGTCATTTCATTAATCGGTCCTGAAAGGTGATTCTGTGCAGTGACCGCAAAATCACCTTACGGGACTGAATAATGCCATGACAGTGACTGAATTCATGAGGAGGGGTCCTAATAACCCCATGTTGAAACTTTGATGCCAAAATTCCCAAAAATGCCTGAGATATGCACCAAAGTTGAAAAAAACCTATTTATGCCAATATACAGCTTACTGGCATTTCTTCAGTTCGCGGTCGGCTTTGAAGAGTGCAGACATGCTCTTAGTCCAGCGAAGATTGTCGTGCAGTGCTTCGGAGGTAAGTATGGGGTGGGAGGGTGTGGGAGGCAGGGTTGCTAGAGGGGGTGGGTGGGGTATGGCTCGACTCACGAGGGACCGCTTTGGTTTGCAGGTGTTAAAAAAACATTGCGACCGCTTTTGTTTTACAGGGCATTTGGCATGCTGGGTGGCTCTCACGCGTGACACCTGAGTGTTTTTTGGGGGTTCTTAGCCATCGGATTGGGCACCCCCGTTGGCACACAACAAATGGGGGTGGGGACATTATGCCGCTGGGGAGTGGGCTCCCCATTGGCAAATTAAACTGGGAAGGGGGGACATGATGCTGAGGGGGATTGGGCACCCCCTTGATACACACTTTAAATGGAGGGGTACATTATGCTGATGGGGAGTGGGCTCCCCCGTCAGCAAATGAAGTGGGTTGGGGCATGCAGACAGGGGGATTGGGCACTCCCTGAAGTCAGCTGTCCATGCGGCAGTAGTCAGTGCCACCATGTTTATTGAAGGGCTTCACCAGGAAAGGCACATAGGGAGGGCATGTTTTGGTGCCACTGCATGACAAGCTTGGCTCTCATTGCAGTGGACCTTTTCTTAGATGTGCTTACCACATTATGTATTCCTGGTGTGGCACCTGCATGCTGGTTTACTGGGGAATGAGGGATGCACCTACTGATGCATGCCCTGCATTCACCCAACAGTGACGCACCTTCAAGTCTGCTACTAATGCAATATGTTGGCTGGCATGCAAGCACGAGCCAACATAAAAAAATGGAGTCCAATATGCAGCGTCATGTGCATGTGAAAAGTAGGGCTTCAAAATACCTTGTTTGGGATTCTTTTGTACAAGTTGCAAGTGATGGAACAGTGGCAGTCTGCCAGCTTTGCCAAGCATGTGTGAAGCATGGTAAAAAGGGCAGCCATCTGGGCACCAGGGGTCAGCATACACATCTGAAGAGCAGGCACATGACATTGCTGACTAGGCACCAGATGGGAGCTAATGCCATAGTGGGGCATTCATCCTTATCCACCTTATTGAGCATGGTTTCCCCTTCCTTGAGTGCAAGTAGCCCAATCATCCATGCCTGTAGTTGTGGTGAAATTACTCCTGAGGATTACTGCAGGCATGAGGAGCAGGAGGAGGAGGAGGATTTTGAATTGTCAAGTAGAGGTCAGAGTTGCAATGGCTGTGGTCCACGCAGTATTTCTAGTCCAACATCAACCCCTATGCTTAAAATGGGGAAAAGAACATCATTTCTTGACTTGTTCCCTTTTCTATGTGGTTGCACACTAAACATCCTCCCACACTCCAGGCAATTTTTAGAAAGATTGGTGCACCGCAGTTGTTGCAGCCTACCACCCTACCCATTGCTGCCGTTAACCACCAGCAACCCCCCACCCTTCCAGATGCAGGGTACCAAACACTCCCCCAAGTCTCCTTTCTCCCAGTATGGACACTAACCAGAGGTGGGAGTTCATAAAGCTGGGGATAGTGGAGGCAACCAAAACCTGCTGCAAAGCCCAGAGCAAGAAGGCTAGGGCTAAGAAACCGATCTGGTTGAGCAAGGAGGTCATGGAAAAGGTAAGGAGGAAAAGAGCTGCCTTTAGGAAGTACAAGAAAACAGGGAGGGGGAGGACAGGGAGGAGTACTTGACAGAATCGAAGGAGGTGACAAGGGCAGGTGGGAGCCAGCACCTACGGAACTCAGGCTGGCACAAGTCATTAAGAGAAGGGGAGAAGGACTCTTTAAGTACATCAGGGAGAAAAGGAGCCAAGAACCACATAGTAAGGATTAGGAAGGAGGGGGTTGGGTGGAAGCAGGGTGGTATAAGGCGGAAGGCTAAATGAGTACTCTGCTCAGTATTTACTAAAGAGAAGAGGGGTGACACCCAAGATGGGAGAAATGGCAGAAGCAGGGAGGGAGGGAAGTGGTGACAGATGGAAATCATGGAGGGCAGAGTTCGAGAGGGTTTGAAGGCACTGAGGGTGGACAAGGCGCCAGGCCCAGATGGCATCCACCCCAGGGTACTGAAGGAGTTGGCAGAGGTCCTTGCAGGACCTTTGGCAGACCTATTTAATGCCTCACTACATCTGGGTGTACCTCAGGACTGGAAGATGGCTCATTGGTGCCCCTCCACAAGAGTGGCCCCAAGGATGAACCGAAACTACAGACCAGTGAGCCTCATGTCCATCGTGGGTAGCTAATGGAGACTATCCTGAAGGAGAGGCTGGTGGCCTCCTAGAGGCCAAAGGACTACAGGACAGCAGACAGCATGGTTTCATATGTGGCAGATCCTGCCAAACCAACCTGGTTGAGTTCTATGACTGGTAACTAGGCAACTGGACAGGGCCATGCAGTGGATGTCCTGTATCTGGACTTCAGTAAGGCATTCGACCCAGTGCCACAGAAGGCTCGAAGGAAGTTAGTAGGCACAGGACGGGTGCAAAGCTGGTGAGATGGGTAGGAAACTGACTGCAGGGAAAGCAACAGAGGGTGGTGGTGGGTGGGGAGCTCTCACACCCAAGGGCAGTGATGAGCGGTGTTCCACAGGGCTCAGTGTTGGGACCAGTGTTTTTTGGGATATTCATTGCAGACATATCATGGGACATCAAGAGCAAGATCAATCTGTTTGCTGATGATACCAAGGTAGACGCGGTGGTGGATGACCTAGGAAGATGGCTGGGGTTGCAGGATGATCTGGCAAAGCTTGAAACTTGGTCCGACACCTGGCAACTGGGCTTTAATGCCAAAAAGTGCAAGGTGCTGCATTTTGGGATGAAGAACCCAAGGAGGAGTTACCAGCTAGGGGAGTGTAGCTAGCCCAGACAGAGGAGGAGAAGGATCTGGATGCCTTACAAGGTCAATGAACAACTCGCACAATGTAGGAAGGCAGCTGCAAGGCCAAAAAATGATGGGCTGTATTGCATGGGGTATATCCTCGAGGAGGAGGAGGTGATTCTGCCACTGTATAGGTCATTAGTTAGACCACACCTGAGTACTGCTGCAGTACTGGCATCCGTATCTGAAGAGGGATTGTTACTGGATGGGTGCAGTGCAGAGCGACAACGATGATCAAGGGGCTGGGGACTTATCATGAGAGGAGGTTGAAGGAGTTGAACATGTACTCACTGGAGGAGAGGAGAGACAGGGGTGACATGATTGAAACCTTTAAATACATGAAAGGAATAAACAAGATGGGTACAGATGGGCTGTTCAAAGTAAAGGAGGGGAGGGCCACCAGGGGCCATGATATGAGACTGGAGCGAGGACGGTTCAGGAGGGAGATGAGGAGACACTTTTTACAGAAAGGGTGGTGGCTGGGTGGAATGCGTTACCTGCTGAAGTGGTATGCAGTAGAACGGTGGACTGCTTCAAACGAGGATGGGACAGGACAAGGGGGAGGGTTAATGAAGGGGAAGGGTGGAAGGGAGGGGCAGCTGCAGAATAAGGGGTGCTAGCTGCACATTCGAGTAGACTTGATAGACCTCTAGGCCTTTATCTGCTGGCAAATTTCATATGTTCGTATGAGGATGATGCTTCTGGTACTGTGTAATGGGTTTCAAGGCTGTCACATTTCTACAATGTTATCTTTTTTTACATTTATGAAAGAAAAACAGTGTCCTTGACTCTCATTCCATATGACAGATATGCACAAATAATGGCCCATCATTGTATTTTACCTTCCCACTGGTAAATTTTTAATGTACAGTTAACAGAGGAAGCTAACCTTGTACAGGTCATCACAGGACCAGCCAGAATGAACTATGAAATGGGAAACCATTCCACACTTGACTGAGTGCTTACTAGCAAACCCTCCAATATAAAGATGGCAGGCACCCTAGCGGATGCCCTGAGCGACCACTCCCCAATCTTCTGCACCTAGAAAAACAGGGCCTCCAGAGACCACCCATGAATCCTGGCAGCAAGGGATTACTCAAAGTTTCAACCTGAACACCTGATTGGCTGCCTAAACAGCATTGATTGGAGTCCAATCAAACTACTCCCCACACTGGATGAGGCTGCTGCCTTCTTCCAGGGAGCCATCACTATGGTGGCCGATTGCCTGGCCCCTATGAAGAAATTCCACACCAAGGGGACCTGCTACAAGTGGATCACCCCTCATGTAAAATCACTTATGAAAACCAGGGACACTGCTTGGAAAAAATACAAGCTTTCTTCCCTATCGGCTGACCTAACCTGCTATAAGTTGCTTAGAAATAAGTGCAAACTGGCCATTAAAGTGGCCAAATGAAACTATCGCACACATCTACAGAAAAAGAGCCTAGGCAACCCTAGACTCTTTTGGGCACATATAAATGGGCTAATAAAGGGGAGTGGGAAGACTGCTCACTGCCCCATAGAGGTCAACGGTCAACTAACTAATGATGACTCTAGCATCGCTATGGCTCTCAACTGCCAATTCACAAACCTGGACCTGATCAAAGCGGACCTGCCACCCTTCCTCCCAGTCTCAACTGACCCCCTTCCCCATAGACTGGACTGCCCAACCTTCCACAGCAGGCTAGTAAAACCTAACAAAGTCCTCCCTTTACTAAAGTCCCTCAAAATATTGGGAACTGTGGGACCTGATGGCATCCCCCCCTGCATACTAAGGGAAGGGGCCCACACACTCGCCAGGCCCCTTACCTGGCTCCTCAATCAATCCCTTAGTGAAGGTGCCATCCCTGAACAATGGAAATTCCTGTCCACAAGGGAGATTCAAGGGAGACTGCCAACAACTACAGGCCTATCTCCCTGCTTTGTAGCCTTGGAAAGATCCAAGAGAGATCAATTTACAGACAACTCCGTGACTACCTAGAGCTCCATCAATTACTTGCCCCCTCCCAGCACAGATTCAGAACCAAGCATGGGACTGATACCGCACTTATCAAGTTCTCCACAGATGTTCTCAGAGAACTGAACAAGGGGACCACCACTTGGGCAGTCTTCATTGATCTATCCAAGGCATTCAACCTTGTTAACCACAACCTACTGCTTTCCAAACTGAGCCAGGTTGGGCTAGACAGCCACTCCCTATCTTGGTTCAACAGCTACCTCAGAGGGAGGTCACAGAGGGTAAAATGGAAAGACTCCCTGTAAGAGCCTCTCCCTCTAACTGATGTGGTGCCCCAAGGGTCTATCCTTGGCTCCCTTCTCTTCTCTCTTTTCACCAATGATCTCAGTAAACACTGTGGGGGTAGCTCAGTGGTACAGTATGCAGATGATGCAGTCATCTACCACCCCATCTCTAATCTGGGAGATCTCAGCTCCGGGCTACAGGATGACCTGGGTTCCCTAGAGAAATGGCTTGTCACTAACAGAATGATCATTTGTCCTAACAAGACCAAGGCCATGCTGTTTGGCCCAAGAACCCTCAGCCAGGACAGAAGCCCACACCTATGGCTGATGACCATGTCAGGCAAAGGACTTGAGGTGGTTGAATCTATAAAATACCTTGGCCTTACCCTGGATCAGTGCCTCTCCCTCAAGGATCACGTTGACCAGGTAACCAAAAATATTCACGCCAAACTCGGGACCTTGTACAGGCTGAAAGACCAGCTGATATCTGCGGCTAGGGCCTCCATCACCACGAGTGTCCTGCTCCTGACCCTCTCCTATGCAGCCCTGGTGGTACAGAGAGCTGCCAGACAAGAAATGAACAGACTACAAGTTCTCTATCACAAGGTGGCTCACTTTGCCACCCTATCCGACCCCAGGACTCACCACTGGTACACTTTGTCCCAACTAAACTGGCCATCCTGGGAGGCTCAGCTCCAATACCCCCCACTCTGCCATACTCATAAATTATTCAACCCATTCCCTCCTCCCAGCCTCACTGGACTCATTGCAAAAAGAAAAACCCTAGGCTCCTCCGAACAATGGACAGAACCCTCCTTGCAGTGCCCAGGGTTAGAACCAAGGCAGGAGGCAAGTCATTCACCATCACAGCTCCCATACTATGGAACTCCCTGCCCTCTGTTGTCCAGGATGCTACCTCTACCAACATCTTCCGCACAAGGCTAAAGGTTCATATGATGGTCACCTCTTAATGCAACTGCTAAAGATAGAGGCTCCTAAGCATATGCCTACCCCTCCCCCTCCCAGGGAAATACCTACAATATCTACACCCCATCTGTATAGCCTACCCAGGAAATGTAACCTGTTGTAAAGCTACTATGTATTACCCCATGCTATGTTTCGATGTGTTTTTGTAATGTATTTGTGCTGTATGTAATCCCATGTATTATTCCATGTAATCCCCGGGTCACCCCTGGAAAAAGGGACCTTTGGGGCTCAGCGGGCTTACCTGGTTATCAAAATTTAATAAATAAAATAAGAAAGTGCACTGCTGTCATTAGCAAACACAGTCAGCAGCATCATAAATACAACTTCATTTTTTGTAGCCACTTAAATCCTGCTGATTAAATGACAGATATCCTCCTCCTGAGTACTCAAAGACTATAACACACCATATCCAGCCACCCATCTTGATGAGAGTGAGAGACGGAGAATGTGTACCTGTGCCCATGCACAGTGAATGATCCCGCAGCCAGCCACAGCCACCTGTCCTAAGAGTGAGAGACAGAGAATGTGTACCTGTGCCCGTGCCCAATGAACAAACCCACAGCCACCAGTATTGATGAGAGTGAGGCACAGAGAATGTATACCTGTGCCCATGCCCAATGAATGATCCCACAGCTAGCCACAGCCACCGGTCTTGATGAGAGTGAGGCACAGAGAATGTGTACCTGTGCCCATGCACAGTGAATGATCCTGCAGCCAGCCACAGCCACCTGTCCTAAGAGTGAGAGACAGAGAATGTGTACCTGTGCCCGTGCCCAATGAACAAACCCACAGCCACCAGTATTGAT
This sequence comes from Neoceratodus forsteri, assembly GCA_016271365.2. NCBI lineage: Eukaryota > Metazoa > Chordata > Ceratodontiformes > Ceratodontidae > Neoceratodus > Neoceratodus forsteri. The sequence goes on along the minus strand of CM057449.1, from coordinate 225,773,717 downwards.
GAGAGTGAGGCACAGAGAATGTATACCTGTGCCCATGCCCAATGAATGATCCCACAGCTAGCCACAGCCACCGGTCTTGATGAGAGTGAGGCACAGAGAATGTGTACCTGTGCCCATGCACAGTGAATGATCCCGCAGCCAGCCACAGCCACCTGTCCTAAGAGTGAGAGACAGAGAATGTGTACCTGTGCCCATGCACAGTGAATGATCCCGCAGCCAGCCACAGCCACCTGTCCTAAGAGTGAGAGACAGAGAATGTGTACCTGTGCCCATGCCCAATGAACAAACCCACAGCCACCAGTATTGATGAGAGTGAGGCACAGAGAATGTATACCTGTGCCCATGCCCAATGAATGATCCCACAGCTAGCCATAGCCACCGGTCTTGATGAGAGTGAGAGACAGAGAATATGTACCTGTGCCCATGCCCTGAAGAAATTCGCAGGCTCAGACAGCCACAGCCCTAATTCTTCATATAATTAATGGCGACCCCCTTTATCAAACTGTTTTCAAGGCTCTTCAAAACACCGTAATAACTCAAAAACAAGTTATTATGGCATTTGCGAAACCGTCTCCTTTGTGTGTCACTCATCTGTATTCTGCCTTTTCATTGGTTCGTGCTCTGTGAGTGTGCTGGCTGAATAGCTTGAAAAAAATGGCGGCTCGGTTTTTCGCTTGCCGACGAGCCGTTTTTATTTACTACCCTTCCCATCTCTATTTGATTTTTCATTGTTTTATCTGGTTGATCCCACCTTCCAAGTACAAAATGGCTATCTGGTTGATCCCGCCGTGTCTCAGGATTGGGAGATGCCGTCGACGACTCCAAGTTGAATGCTGGACAGACCCCAGTACCAGTCAACAGCTGACAGTTTAAAAAAAAAAAAGAAGAAGGTCAGTCTGAGAGAGCAAGGGAGAAAGAGAAAGTGTGTGTGTGTGAGAGAAAGACTGTGTGTGTGTGTGTGTGAGAGACACAGACAGTGTCTGTGAGACAGTGTGTGTGTGTGTTTGTAAATAGTAGATATACTGAGACACAGAGTAAACTCTGCACCAGTAATTATAAAAAATAAAAAATAAGCAACTGTGTGTATATGGATTTTTTTAACACACCCTCGGTGTGTGATTACCTCATAAACCTCTCGAGCTTCGGTCTCGAGGTTTATGGGTTATCACGCACCTCAGGTGTGTAAAAAAAATCCATAACACACAGTTGCCTATCTATTATTCTCTATATTATCATTATGTTACAGTGAGTATGTAATAATTTGTTACACTATGTTTTTTCCAAGAAATGTGTGAATGCTTCCTTAACCATTTTATAGATGACTGTGTCACCGAATACCAGCAAGTAATTTTTTTTTTCACAGGTTCGACATACAAGCAGTGTAACAGCACAGGCCTTGGAGTACTATAGTACCACAGAACAACCACCTAAAGGATATTTTCAGGTAAGTATCAAACATATTTCATCTGTTCTATTTTGTCTTTCATGTTTCAAAGGTGGTGTAAAGCATACAACGGGGGTGAGATACAGGCCAGATAATGTATTTTTAATGCACATCTCATCTGTCATTAGCTTAATTCAGCATGCCATGGTTGTACTAAGTTTTATCCTGGTCATGACAAAATATCATGTAATGTAACTTAAGTTAAGACAGTGGGCCAGTGCATGTCACAAGCAATAAACTTGTTAGTTGGTCTTGTAGTGGCTTACTAATAGCTTTGTATTTTAAGCTGGATACAACAGACAGGAACAGCCACTCTTGTAACAGAATGTTTTAGTGCAATGAAGTCTGAACAATTTCTTCTTCATCTTTTTGCAGGTAACATTTAACTGCTGTGTGCTGCCATCAGTGCTTTCTTCAAATCAGAACATGTGCAATGTGCATGGATCTGGAGGATACACAGAAAACCTGCAAAGAAGAGAAAACCATTATTGAAACTTGTTTTCAAATGATGCTCCCACCCCAAACAAAACACTTACCTTTTATAGTTTGACACTAGTTTTCATAGAGCAAAAGTCAGCAGCAAGCTGAAATGTGCACAACAAAATTAGGACTCGATAACCTGTGAGAGAAAAAAATATAGTTGTTTATATCTCTATCTGTCTATCTATATATATATATATATATATATATATATATATATATATATATATATATATATATATACATATATATGTATATATAGATATAAAAATATATTTAAAGTTAACGTATGGGTCTTTGAAAAAACATGAACATGAAACGTACAGTAACTTATCAGTGGTGGTTTGAATCCCTGACATAGGGCATTATGTTTCAGTCAGCACAGCAGATTAATGGACCTCAAGAACATCTCGGTATGGTGTGAGGATGTGGGATATAAGGAGGACATAGACAACAGCAGGTTTCAGATAGTCAAGAAATGTTATTCCTTGTTCAGACATAAAAATTAATAGAAACAAAAATAACAGGACTACTGCACTGCAAATAAAATAAACAGAAGAGAATAAGAAGGCATAAATAAATAATACAGTGCAATGACACTAGAAAACAGCTAGTGTTACCACTGGCAGGACAGTATATGGCCTGTCCCTACAGAACTCTGTACAGAACTGAACTCAACAGAATCCTCTTTTGGAATGAAGCAGCTCTCCTTTTGCACTTTGGTCAAGCATGTGATACACTTAGCTCCACCCCTTTCATTTCAAACAACAAAATTAATTGTTCTGCTGCAATATTTTACATTTCAAGCCCCTCTTTACCTTAGTGCCTTTATTTATATTCATACAGTAACAACAGAACCTAAAAACAATGCTTATAGCAGAAAATAATGCAAAGTCCTGATACAGGTTCTGTCCCCTCTGTCACCTAGTCCATAAAGGTAAAGCAACTGGGCCAGCTGGCTCTTTAGAGACAGGAAACAGAAGAGGATTCAGACTACCTCGGGACCTAAGCTCCAGCACCACACCTTTGTTTGGTAAGACCTTTATTAAAACAAGCAATGTGTGCCTAAAGTAAATGAATATGCAGCACTAAAGTATTTCTTTCATTAGGAAGCTTTGTTAACTTGCAGCCTAAAAGAAAATAACTTGTGTAGCGTGAAGGTGCAGTACAGGTGCTGTGCCTTTTTAAAAGTGAACTGCAAACCTTGCTCATTATTTAAATATTTTATTTTGTCCTTCCTAGGTGCCTAGGTGCAGATGCACTATATCTCTTAGCACCACACAGTGAGTGAACAAAAGGTGCAACAAGCAGGTTTCTTCTGAAAGCTCCATTGCCAGGGAATCTTTCTTTTCAAGCCACCAGCGTGGCATAATGCGAGCAGGAGATAGCGCTCGCTGCGCACGTTTGAGTGGCAAGGCTTTTTTCAGATACAGTGAGGGGAGTGGGGTTACAAGTCTAAAACGCAGACCGCAGACTTTAACTCTGCAACCCACTTCCCACTTCCCACTTATGGCTATACTTCTAGAAATTATAAATAGCTCATTTTTACAGCCACCCTCGTTTTCCCAGACATAAAGGCACTACTTAAAAGATTACTGGAATGAGACACATGGAGATTTACAATTGGAATACGGAGAACAATAACAGCACCAATATTAAACAGCTATTTTATTCTGTCTCATGGGGCACTAGAGGGGCAATATAGTGTTCACATACTGGAAATGAAAAACACAGGGGATAGTAGCAAGACAGACCTTATACAGGCAGCCTATCTGTACAGGTTTAACAAAAGCACAAAAGTGACAGATAAGGATAGATAATTGCTGTTGCATCAGACTTTCAGGAAGAGATAGAAAATAGATAGTCCTGTATGTGGCACCTATATCACACTCCTCCCTGCCAAAGATGAAAACTGTGAGACAGACTACTCACTAGTTTCAAAATCAAAATCCTTCATTTACAGTTTAAATCAAGACTCAGATCTCTCGTAAGGAGAGATGGAGCTCCAGCCCTCTCACTCCCAAAACTCCACCCCGGGGTCCCTTAAAAAAAATTCACCTTCAAGCTTGAAGATGCAAGGTTTAACAACCTTTATTGTTTTAGTTCAGTTACTTTATTTAGCTCAGTTACTTCATTTTTCTGGTTTCCCCTGGGGTCTGACTATATCTGCGTAGTGGAATCACTTCCAAAACGAGACATGTAATCAGCATTACAATTTCCACTTCCTGAGTGATGTAATACTGTAAATCGATAGGGTTGGAGAGCAAGATACCAACGCATGATGCAGGGGTTCTTATCTTTCATAACATTAATCCAACATAAAGGATTATGATCTGTAATGACCTCGAATTCCCTTCCCCATAAATTAAACTTTAAGGCTTCCACTGCCCAACGTATGGCCAGACATTCCTTTTCAATAGTTGAATATTTGGTTTCCCTTTCATGTAGCTTGCGACTGATGAAAATGACTGTGTGTTCTTCCTCACCATCCATCTGAGATACCACTGCCTCAGTCCCATGATGTGAAGCATCAGTCTGCACCATGAAAGGACGTGCAAAATCCGGACTATGCAATATGGGGTATGAACAGAGTTTAGTCTTTAATGTACAAAATGCCTCTTCACACTAAGATGTCCAATGCACTTTCTCTGCTTTTGATTTCTTGGTCAACTCAGTTAAAGGGCTCGCAATTTCAGAAAAGTTCAGAATAAATCATCTATAATAACCGACCAGACCTAGGAAAGCTCTTACATGTCTTTTTTGTCTGGGGCCTCTCACTCTGAACTACTGCATCAATTTTACTGACTTCAGGCTTTATCCTACCATTCCCTATTACAAATCCTAAGTATTGTGTTTCCTGCATGGCAAGAGAGCATTTAGCAGGGTTTATGGTTAAGCCAGCATTGGTTATAACAGTAAGTATTTCCCTTAGGTGTTTTAAATGGTCATTCCAAGAGGGGCTGAAGATGATGACATCATCCAAATATACCGCAGGTCTTAAAATCTTGTCCATACATCTTTGTGACAGGGGCCCCATGAAGACCAAATGGCATTGTGGTGAATTGAAAAAGAACAAGAGGAGTATGAAAAGTAGTTTTCTCTCTTGATTTTACATCCAATGGGATTTGCCAGTATCCTTTGGATAAATCTAGGATACTGCTGTACTGTGCATTGCCTAAGTGATCGATTATATCATCGAAACGAGGCATAGGGTACCCATCAAATTTTGATGTCGCATTTAGTTTTCGAAAATCAAGACAAACTAGCACTACACCTTCCTTTTTAGTGACCATAACCATGGGAAAACTCCATGTACTGTTGGATGGTTGTATTACCCCCAACTGCATCATTGTTTTGATCTCACTTACTACCCCTTCTCGCACACTTTCTGGCAACCTGTAGGGTTTTTGTCTATAGGAGATGCTTTCTCGACTTCAATATAATGTTCTACATCCAAAACCCTACCAGGAGTTGCCGTAGAAGAAAGACAAAAAGAGTTTAACACACTGTCTAACTCCTTTCTCTGATCAGGAAGCAAATCAGGGTTGATTTTGACATCTGCATATCCACCTTCAGGGCCAGTTTTAAAACTTTGGGGGCCTCCAGCAAACTCAATGACTAGGGGCCCCACAGATGGGGGCCTCACATGCATCCCCCCCCAGACAGGCACCCCCAACACACAGACTAGTAACCTAAAGGCAAGCAACACTAAATTAGAAATACATTTATATTAATGCTATACTTGCAAAAAGTGTTCCTCCAGCTGTCACTAATTTTTCTAGCTCTGCTGCTCTCTGTCCATGAAGTCTCCTCTCAACACCCACTAATAAAATGCAGGGCATACTACTATATATGTAACTCTAACTGACAATAATTTGGACTGAAATAAATGTTCAGAATAGAACCTCTGTTGACAGATACACATGATGACAGAGTTGCTCAGTTATTGACTGTCATCATGTGTATGTTGTCAGAGTTGAAGAGTGAGACTAAAGGGTATTCAAACCATTTATTTTTCAGTTCAGATCATCTCATCTCCTAGCCAGTCTCTTATATCAATAGACTACTGACAGTACTATTTATCTCTGGGTAGGTGTGTAATCCTCCTCCCCCTTTGGGTCTCTCCTCAACACCGTGCACCAGCGGTTTTCTATGCCTGGTTTGGAGAATTTGCTGGCGGCTAGCAGGCTGCTTGCTGCAGTGCTGCTGAGCTCTTAAAAAAAAAAAAGATTTATAGCCTTGTTCTCCACCATGGCAGCAGTCAGATCAGGAACCGGGAAAGTCTGGCTGGCTTCTAGCTGCAGTGGGCATTGGTTCATTCCATCTCCCTTTCTCTCTCTCCTCCAGCGGCTTCAACAGTAAATTTCTCTCTGACTCTCTGGAACTGATCCTCGGCTGAATGGTTCCAAGAGTGCCGGAGGGCTCACTTTTATGCTGCAGCTACGGACCTGAGGGGGAACAAAAATTGTCATATCCAGTGGGTGGGAGGAGGTGCAATTTTAGCCAAGGACTGAGTGGAGCCCTGTGATTGGCTCCAACAGCATCTCCCATGTCATGTCAGCATATGCAGCACAATAGGGGGAACGTGGAGAAACAGAAAATTAAGTTCTGTGATGGTGAGCATGGCATAGGCTACAGACAGGAGGCTAGCATGGAGGTTTTTTTTGGCATTTGGAGTCCAGGGAAATCGGCAGCAATGGCAGGTGGCAGGCAAGTAGGGCAGTGCTGGAGCCCCACATCATCAATCCATGACCACATTAAGGTTTAAGGTATGATTTTTTATGAGTGTTGGTGATCCTTAAGTTGATATTCATGGCGTGGCCATGAAGTAGCAGGACAGCATGGTTTGGGGAAATTGGGCAGGCAGGTGCAGCCTTGCAGTGTGACTCCATTTAATGAGTCCTATTTTGCTACTGTTACACATTTGTTGGCTTGCTGCAGCTATAAAATGGGAAACGAGAAATCCAAATGCTGTGCAGGGGAACATTTGGCTCTTTGGCTGTTTAGTCCCCGAGCACTGTAGCCCCGGACTCGTCTCCCAGCTCGCTGAGTGCTAGTGCTATTTGGGGGCTCCCGCAGTTGTGGGATACATTTGGAGGCCTCCCGTGGCCGTGGGGTTGGCGGGTGCCTAATGCCGGCCCTGTCCACCTTTACTCTCTAACCGCTCATAAGCAAGTTCCATCGCATTTTTGTCTACTTCTGGGTGAACATACAAAGAAGGCTGGGGTCTCTCATGCCATTTTTTAGCAGGTTAGTATAATAGATCCTGCTTTTAGTACGTTTATCAGGGAGTGCAATTTCATAATTAATGGGTCCAGTTTTTCTGGTGGTGGTATATGGAGCTTGCCATTTCATGAGGAGTTTATTGTCACTACAGGGCAATAAAAACAAAACTCTTTCTCCTGGCTGAAATGATTTGTTTCCTTGCCACTTGATCATAACTTTCTTTCTGGTGTTACTGTTGCTGCAGCCCATGCTGATGTGCTTTATGCACATACTGTATCTGTTTCTCTCTTAGCTTTGTTACATAATCTAACATGGTTTCAGGTACAGTAGTCTGTTTCCCATCCTCCCAATTTTCTTTCAACACATCCAATACCTCTGAGATTCTTACCACACAACATCTCTAAAGAGGAGAATCCAGTGGATGCTTGTGGTACCTCTCTATAGGCGAACATGAGATATGGGAGATATTGATCCCAATGTTTGCCTTCATCCTGTGTAAATTTCTGAAGCATCCATTTTAGGGTCTGGTTGAATCCTTCAACCAGTCCATCAGTTTGCAGATGGTATGGGGAGGTATGGATGGCATGGATTTCTAAGGACTGATAGAGTTGCTGTAACAACTGAGAGCAGAAGTTACTACCACGATCTGTCAGTATCTCCCTTGGAATACCCATCCTGCTAAAAATCTTAATAAGATCATCAGCTATTTTTGTGGCTGTAGTCATCTGCAAGGGGATCTCTTCAGGGTATTTGGTTGAATAGTCACATACCACTAATATGAAACAATTTCCTCTCAAGATTTTGGGAAGAGGACCTATTACATCCATTGCAATGCTTTGAAAAGAGGTGGCCACCAAGGGTAGGGGTTGTAAGGGCACCTTATCTTTTCTAGTTATAGGTGATTTGGCAATGTACACAAGACTTACAGTATTCTGTTACATGATTATGTATCTCTGGCCAGAAAAAGTGAAACAATAACCTGTTTAAGGTACACTCTACCCCTTGATGACCAGCTAAAGGTATATCATGGGCTATGTATAACAGGTGATTTCTATAGGACTCTGATACTATCAGTTGTGAAACCACTTCCCCAGTAGTAGGCTTAGTGCATTCCCTATATAACAGCCCTTTCTGTAACACAAATTTTGGCCCAGTCTCATTGTCATTCCCCACCTGTAGAAAGAAAGGTTTAAATGAAACATCCTTTAACTGCTATGACCCCAAATCCCCTTTTTGTATGTCCTTCATAATATTATTGTCCACATGCTTTTGTTCATATGAGTCCATATGGGATTGTTTCCATTTCTCCTTGTCCAGACACTTTTCCCATTTGGTTTTGCATGGTTTACCTGGTGATTCACACATGGCATCCTCAAAAGGAAACAACTGTTCTTCGTCCAAGATATGTCTGTGTTGTGCCCTAGTGGTAACAGTTCCCAAGTGAGTAGCTTCAGCCAATAATGTCTCAAAGTCTGGATGGTCATGGCCAATTATAACAGACACAGGCAAATGTGGAACAAGTCCTACAGGCATTTGCTGAACAATCCCTTGTATTTGTATGTTTAGCTTTTTCAATGGATAGTAATGGGTATCGCCATGTATGCAAGTGACTCCCATTGCCGTCTTACTACCTAGGGTATCAGGAATTAAACTGGACTTTACTAGTGTTTGACAACTTCCAGAGTCAAGGAGGCCAGTCATCTCTTGTCCATTCACTAAAACAGAAATTATATTGTGTACCCAGTTAGCAAGACCCATTTGTGTGGGTGTCTTTTTCTTGGGGCAAAAACGTGCAATATGGCCTTTTCCATGACAAATATGGCAAATGATTTTTGGATTAAATGGCGGGTCAGTTTTAATACTTTTCAAACCCCCAACCATAGCATTTTGAAGGAGTATAAGTTCTTACCATGGAAGAGGCTGTACTGGAACCCATGTACCCTTTCTGTCGATGAGGCCTTGCTGCTAGGTAGTCCTCTGCTAGACTGACAGCTTTCACAGCTGTTTCAGGGCAGTGTTCCTTAACCTGCATTTGGATGTCTTGTGGCAGAATTATTACAAATTGCTCTAGAACAATAGCCTCCAGCATTTGTTCCTTGGTACTAGTCCCTGGGTGTAGCCATTTTCCACATAAGTCCTTCAGTCTTGTGTATCCTTCCTGTGGTGTGTCTGTTGTCTGGAATTTTAAAGTCCTGAACCACTGACAATATGTCACTAGGCAGATGTCATACCATTTTAAAATGGCTTCCTTCACAGCATCATAATTGTCACTCAACCCGTTATCAATATGTCCATATGCAAGCTGGGCTTTTCCAGTCAGGTAGGGGGCTAGTCGAATAACCCATTGACTTCTAGGCCAGTTACATGCCTGAGCAATGGGTTCAAAGGTTGTTATATAAGTCCCAGTATCATCAGTCTCAGATAATTTAGTCAATTTTATGTCCTTTGGACCATCAGTAGCCACAGGAGGTTGACCTGTACTTAAGGCTTGGATAGCCCATAAGGTGTCTGCCCACCTAGCCTCATTCAGCTGATTATCCCTTTCTCTCTGCTTTTCAAGGGCAATCTGCTGCACACATAGCCATTGCATCAATTTGTGCATCACCTACTGAAGGGTTTACCACTTCTTTTCATCCTTCTCCTCCTTCTCCACATCTCCTCCAGTAGCGCCTTCATCCTCTGTTTTCACCGTGTTCTGCCTCACATCACCCAAGCCAGGCAACAATGTTTCTCCAGTCTTCGCAGCCATTGTCCCAGTGTGAACACCACTCGGGGTTTCCCCTTGACCATCAGGTGCTTCCACCGATACTTGGACAGTACCAGAAAGCCTACAGTACCAGACCTTTATCCCACCACTGCCACCATGTGTGAGGATGTGGGATATAAGAGGGACACCAACGACAGCAAGTTTCAGATATTCAAGAAATTTTATTCCTTGTTCAGGCATAAACATTAGCAGAAACAAAAATAACAGGTGTACTGCACGGCAAATAAAATAAACAAAAGAGAATAAGAAGGCATAAATAAATAATACAGTGTAACAACACTAGAAAACAGTTAGTGTTACCACTGGCAGGACAGTACATGACGTGTCCTTACAGAACTCTGTGCAGAACTGAACTCAACAGAATCCTCTTATGGAATGAAGCAGCTCTCCTTTTATACCTTGGTCAAGCATGTGATACACTTAGCTCCATCCCTTTCAGTTCAAACAACAAAATTCATTGTCCTGCTGCAATATTTTACATTTCAAGCCCCTCTTTACCTTAGTGCCTTTATTTATATTCATACAGTAACAACAGAACCTAAAAACAATGCTTATAGCAGAAAATAATGCAAAGTCCTGATGTAGGTTCTGTCCCCTCTGTCACCTAGACCATAAAGGTAAAGCAACTGGGCCGGCTGGCTCTTTAGAGACAGGAAACAGAAGAGGATTCAGACTACCTCGGGACCTAAGCTCCAGCACCACACCTTTGTTTGGTAAGACCTTTATTAAAACAAGCAATGTGTGCCTAAAGTAAATGAATATGCAGCACTAAAGTATTTATTTCATTAGGAAGCTTTGTCAACTTGCAGGCTGAAAGAAAACAACATGTGTAGCGAGAAGGTGCTGTACAGGTGCTGTGCCTTTTTAAAAGTGAACTGCAAGCCTTGCTCGCTATTTAAATATTTTATTTCGTCCTTCCTAGGTACCTAGGTGAAGGTGCACCATATTGCTGTGTACTGCACAGCGAGTGGACAAAAGGCACAACAAGAAGGTTTCTTCTGAAACCTCTGTTGCCAGGGAATCTTTCTTTTCAAGCCACTGGAGCGATGCAATGTGAACAGGAGATAACGCTAGCTGTGCACGTTTGAGTGGCAAGGCTCTTTTCATATACAGCGAGAGGGGAGAGTTACAAGTCTAAAACGCAGACCACAGACTTTAACTCTGCAACTCACTTCCCACTTATGGCTATGCTTCTAGAAATTACACATAGTTCATTTTTATAGCCACACTCGTTTTCCCAGACATAAAGGCATTACTTAAGATTACTGGGATGAGACACATGGAGATTTACAACAGGAACACGGGGAATATTAACAGCACCAATATTAAACAGCTATTTTATTTTGTCTCTCAGGGCACTAGGAGGGGCAATATAGTGTTTGCATACTCTACATGAAAAACACAGGGGATAGCAGCAAGAAGGACCTTATACAGGCGGCCTACCTGTACAGGTTTAGCAAAAGCACAAAAGAGATAGATAAGGATAGATAATTGCTGTTGCAACAGACTTTCAGGAAGAGTAGAAAAATAAATAGTCCTGTATGTGGCACTTATATCACATATGTTTCACCCAATGGTCATCTTTGGCTATCATCATTCGGCAGCACACTGTGCATCAGCTCAGTCAGTGGCATCAGCAGCAGCAACAGGCACCAGAGTTGTGGCTGTTAGTGCATGCTCTAATCAGTACATCTTGAAATAAGTGTGACTTTTCAGCACATTTTCGCATGTGATTATTCTTCATCTGGGGTCGGGACAATAATACTGCATGCCGAATGATGTAGTAAGATAACAGTATGAGCATGCTATATTCACATATCATTGTATTTTTCTTTTCTGGTGGAGGGCAGTAATTGTGTTGTGTGATGATAGGGTATTTTGATTATGGTTGTTGTGGGTATTCTAAGAAAACAGAACACAGTCAACAGTAACCAAAATCTTATATTGCATGACAACTACCGCAGCAGTGCAATAATTGGTTAAAAATTTGTACCTGTACTTTTCGATGCGATTTTTACATTTGCTTGCGCGCATGCGCAAGGAACATTTTGGGAGAGTAGCACACTTGGAGATGTGCCTTTCCCACCCAATGCACTGCTCCCTTGAGCAGGCGTGGCGGTCCTGCACCAATGGGTGCAGGAGCTCAGTATGACAGTGGTGTTCCTCTGCTTCAAAGGAAAGCACTGCTGCCATACTGAGCGCCATCCCCCCTTACGTCATGCGCTAACCCCCCCACGCCCGTCACGCCGCCCCAAAGCTTTGGTGCCACGCTGAAGCCCACCCCAGTGTGGCAAATGTTGTTATTTACGGGGTGCCAACTTCGCCGGCCCATGGCCCCCCCAAGTTACTCCTGCTGCCATGCTGGGAGCCCACCCCAGCATGGCAAATGGTGGTTTATTGCTGACGGGGTGCTCAGTCCCCCGTCGGCTCCTTGCCCCTCGGGTAGTTTGTCACGGGGGTGCCCAATCCCCGCCGCCCTCGCCCCAGTTATCTTCTTCTGCCACACTGGGAGCCCACCCCAGTGTGGCAAACATCCCACGCCGCGTTTTTATTTTTGAACCTGTAAACAAAACAGTTCACCGGCGCCTCCCAGCCTCCCTCCCACAACCCGCACTCACCCACTGCGCACTCCAGCTTTCCACACCCCCTTCACCCCATACTTACCTCTGACCCGCGTGATGATCTTCGTGGACCGGGAACACGTCTGCACTCTTCAAAGCCGACCGCGAACTGAGGAAATGCCGGTAAGCTGTATAATGGGCTACATGGGGGGTTCAACTTTATTGCATATCTCAGTCATTTTTTGGAATTTTTGCACCAAATTTTCAACATGGGGTTTTTGGGACACCTTCTCATGAATGATGTCACTGTCATGGCGCTATTCAGGCCGGAAGGGTGATTTCGCAGGCACTGTGCAGTCACTGCGTGAAATCACCCTTTGGCCTTGAATAACACCATGAGAGTGACATCATTCATGAGAAGGGGTCCCAAAAACCCCATGTTGAAAATTTGGCGTAAAAATTCCAAAAAATGACTGTTTTACGAGTGTGCGTTGCGTAGTTCCTATGTAGGCTCGTAACTTCGTGAATTTTCAATATTTTCACTCCATATTTTCAACATTGCCATTTTATCACACCTTCTTATGAGTTGTACAGCTGTCATTTTTCACATCTCACCCAAAATGTGTTTCCGCCCATGTAGCGCACAAAGACGCAGTCGGTGTGCGAAATCAATGTAGGGAACACATTAAGAAAATTGCAGTGACACCGTTCATGAGCAGAGGTCTTAAAATGGCTATGTTGAAAATTTGGTGAAAAAATTCCTAAAAATGACTGTTTTATGAGTGTGCATTGCTCAGTTCCTACGCACGCTCGTACGTTTGTGAAGTTTCAATATTTGCACTCCAGATTTTCAACATTGTCATTTTACCACACCTCCTCATGAGCAGTACAGCTGTCATTTTTCACATCCTGCCCAAAATGTGTTTCTGCCCATGTAGCGCACAATGGCGCAGTCGGTGTGCGAAATCAATGTATGGGACACAGTAAGAAAATCACAGTGACTCTGTTCATTAGCAGAGGTTTAAAATGGCAATGTTGAAAATTTGGTGAAAAAATCCTACAAATGACTGTTTTACGAAAGCCATGCTGTGTTCCCACGCAAGTCAGAGGGTTTGCAATTTTCAATATTTCCACTCCAGATTTTCAACATTGCCATTTTACCACACTTCCTTATGAGCAGTACAGCTGTCATTTTTCACATCCTGCCCAAAACGTGTTTCCACCTATGTAGCGCACAATGGGGGTAGCAACAAGGTCATGCTGACAATTTATTGTCCAAATACCAGCAATCGCACAGGGCATTAGGGTAAAGCACCATACATGCCAAACACCACTGCAAATACCTGCAAGTGAACGTTCGCCATTGACAAATGCCTGTTGATTGCTAGTACTTATCTACTGCCTTGTCTATATAATACCGTTAATTTCACAATTTACAACTGCTGGACTACATTTGATCCCATATGGCATAATAAGCAGCGCTCCTTTTAATCTTGCTTGCGACAGGTTTTCATCAGTATTCACACCGATTTTTGTGCATCTATCATTTCAAATCCTTTCTCTTGAGACTACAACAAAGTACCATGCCATCCAGTAGGTGTAATGGTACACCACCATTACATTACAGAGCAGTAAGTGTACAAAAACAGCTGGATAAACTGATTAAAACAACGGTTCAAGACAAGAATAAAAGGAGCAGTACTGTTCTTTCATACCTGAAAAAAAGTAATGGTATCATACAAACAAGTCAGTAAAAAAGGGACAATTTAAAATAGAATAAAATTGTATAGGTCAAAATTGTTCAAGAGCAGGTGCGCATTGCCAGGTGGTTATTACCCAGCACCCCTCTGTAACAGGCTGCTACCAGTTATTAGTATACAGACCCTGGAAATAATAAATAAAGAGTCATATGTACCAGTTCTTGTCCTTCTTGTGTTATTTCTCTCACCCTTTTCTTTCCTCTCGTTTTCCTTCTTTTTCTTTTCTTGTTTCTTTATCAGGGTGGCCAGCCTGACAAAACACTAGGCTTTTCTTTGCTGTCCTCTTTTCAAAAAGACCCCCTTGCTGTGCACAATAGTGCTGGAAGCACTTGTTTTCAAATCTCCCAAATTGGAGATACTTTGGTAGCGTGAGGCATATTATTAGTAAAACTCCTGAACAGGAGTATAAAGAATAAAAGTACATATTGCATTGAGGAAAATGGTGAAAGAAAGGCATTTGTGTTAGCACAGGTCGTACTTTAATGCAAAGAGCTCTGGTGCCCCGGAGTGATGAATGAAACCACCGTGCAATGCGGCAGGTATACAAAGAACTTCCTGAATCTGACACTACGGGCAGGAAAATGACAGTCCTGTAGTGTCCCCAATATTTAAAAGAATTAAAACAGTTTTGTGACAGCCCTAGAGAGGTTGTAACTGGGGCTAACTGTAAAATAAAGCATACTTGGGTAAAAAGGGCCAAATAAAACGTCCCTACATGTTAAGGCATAGGATAATATGGAAACTCCCCCTATTATGTAATGTCATGGCCAATGGGAACTCCCCACAGAGAGTGATGTAATCTCTAGGGCTATAAATAGGGCTCATCACTTGGTGAGAAGATTAGAGTCGAGTCAGTTGGTGTGCTGACTGTGAAGGATAAAGGACCTATTTGTGTGCTGATCAATTCACACAGTTCTTTGTATCAGTGTAAGAGGTTTATTACACCGAATTGACTGGATGTAAGCCACAGGTTCTGCGAGGGTAGCAGAGACCTTGGATTTTCTTTTGGTTATTGTAGCTATTTTTTTTCCCTTTCTGTAAATATTTTGGACTTTTAGTAAAATGACAGATGCCTGCCAGTGTCTTTTATGCACCTGAACTCTTCCTGTTATGTCAAGTTTGTATCCTACCATGCTCACAATAGTGTTCGAGGTGGGATACCTGATGCGTTTTTAGATTGCCTGGGAAAAACATTGCTGGAGGGTATAGTCATATACCCAACAAATGAGTAGAGAAAAAGGTGCCAGTAGGAAGGAGTTCCAGTGGACCAGATCCAAGGCCAAACAACTGGGGTTAAAACCTATACCAGGAATGGAGCCAGTCATTCACCCCAAGGAACCACTAAAGACATAAGATGTGGAATCCCCAAAGGAGGAAAGGAAATGGTATGCGTGGGAAAAGAAGCAATTAGAGGAGGAGAGAAGACAAAATGAAGACCCAGTTCCAGAGGATCCATGTGACCTGTTGCATTGACTTTGCCCAAGACAGCAGGACATGGAAAGGGACTGAGAAGAGGACCGACAGCTGAGAGAAGAGGAACAGAAGAACCAAGAAGAGGAAAGGGGACAACAGGATGTTAGATAGCATGATGCCTTGCAAGCCATTCAAGCAATGAACCCAGGGCAGCCTGACATTCCTCGGGACATTAAACTGACCAAGCTCACTGAGGCGGATGACATCGAGGTGTACTTAACCACCTTTGAGCAGATTGCACAAACCTGCACCTGGCCAGAGATCAATGGGTGATGACTGGTACCACACTTATCTGGACATGCCCAGGTGGTGTACAGCCATATGATAGCGCCAGATACCAAAACTTATGACCGAGTAGAGGAAGAGATCCTAAGAAGGTATGACATTAATTCTGAGACATTCCAGTGAAGGTTTAGATCACAGAAAATGGTGGGTCAAGATACACCAAGGGAAACCTTTGCCAGATTAAATAGCTTTTGCCTCAAATGGGTACAACCAACAGTAAAAACAGTCAATCAGATAATGGATTTAATTATCATTGGACAGTTTATACAGATTATGCCCCAGGATGTGCAGATGTGGCTCTGAGACCACAAACCTGACACTGCCAAGCAAACGATAACTCTGGTGGAGGACAACCTGGCGTCCAGACCTGCATGGACCAGAGGAACCCCAAACCCCACAGCCCAAACTACGACACTGGAAAGACAATGTGAACAAACTTACCAAAACCCAGTATCTGGTGGGAGAGCGAGCTGGCAAAGAGAGACACCCTACCATGCTGATTTTATTTGTAGGATATGTGCAAGAAAAGGACATATTGCATGGAACTGCCCTAGTAAAGGAGTGAATATTTCCCATTTTGCTATGACTAACTGGGGCTATGTTACCACAGTGGGAATTAGGCAACAAAGTTTACTGGGCCTCATAGATTTGGGGAGTAAGCAGACTTCAGTAAGAGCTGGACTTATTAATGACTATGATGCTCTAACTAGGTTAGAGGATGTTCTACCTAGGATGGAGAACTGGGCTAGGGATTATAAGTTATCCTTTAACACTAATAAATGTGCGGTTATGTCATTTGGTAAAAATAACAACAAAACGGATTATGTTCTAAATGGACAAAGGTTGCGAGAGGTTACGAAGAAAGAGATCTGGGCATTAAGATGACTGATGATCTCAAATTCCACCAGCACTGTAGCCAGATAACAAAGACTGCTAGTGGTATACTTAACAATATCAAGAAACATATTAAAAGTAGGAAGAGGGAGGTGATCGTGCCACTTTACATTTCGCTGGTAAAGCCGCATTTGGAGTACTGTGCTCAGTTTTGGTCACCTGGGTTCAAAATAGATATCAGGAGACTGGAGAGGGTTCAGAAAAGGGCAACAAGGGTGGTGGCTGATGTTTGGGACAGAGACTATGAGGACAGATTGGAGGACCTGGGTATGTACACACTGGAGTATAGGCAACTGAGAGGAGATCTGTGTATGGTGTATACATCAATCAAGAACACCGATTTAAGGGTGAAACTGGGACTTACACTTAGGGATCAGCATCATAACACCAGGATGCACACATTGCAGTTGAAGGGGCAACATTTTAAGACAATAAAAAGGAAACAGTGGTTCAGTGTTAGGGTGATTCCAGTCTGGAACAACTTGCCTGAAGAGGTTGTTGCAAGTGAGAGTATGCTTGGGTTTAAGAAGGAACTGGACAAATACTATGTAGCAAACAAAATCATGAGTTACTATAGCTAGGGCATCAATGAGCACAATGGACTAATGTCTTCTCCACTCAGATATAACCTATGAAACCTATGAAGCTATGAGAAAGGAGGTATAGAGACCAAGGTGACTTGTGTCCATGGGGATGTTCATCGGTACCCAAGAGCCATGGTAGAAATGACTGTGGAGCAAGATACTCAGACTCTTGCTGTGGGTCTAGTCCCTCAACTTCCTGTGCCCATGCTCACTGGTCAGGACTATCCAAAGGTTGATCAACTGTTAAAGTCTCCCCAGACCGGTTACCCTTTGGTTGCTGTCACCACCCAAGCACAAGCCAGAAAAGAAGAGTCTACTGATATGTACCCTTTTGATCCAGAACTATTTGAGATCTCCATAAAATCCATAAAAACCAAGAATGAAAAAAGGAAGAAAAGCAGAAGTGGAGAGACACTCATAAGACTGTGATACCTAAGATTCCCCAGTGGGATCTGTTGTTAAAAGGGGCCAAAATTCAGGAGGAGCAAAACAGGGATGAGACATTAAAACCTTTTTTTTTTCACAGGTGGACCAAGTAGCTGTACAGGAACAACCTCAGTATGTATTGTTAAATGAGATATTGTACAGAATATGCATTAATCCTGTGACAGGAGAGCAGCTGAAACAAATGATGCTTCCCCAGAGGTATAGGGATAAACTGATGGTACTAGCCCATGATATCCCTATGGCCAGTCATGAGGGCTGAGATAAAACTCTGAGTAGGTTGATCCACCATTTTTTCTGGCCAGGGATTCGTGGTCAGGTAGCGGAGTGCTGCCAGACATGCCCCTAGTGTCAGATGGTGGCAAAAGGTGGAAAGAAAGCTAAGGTGCCCCTTCAACCCTTACCAGATGTTATGCAACCATTCATGAGGATCTACCTCTGTTCTGCTGAGATGGTCTGCTAGATCATTCTGGACTCCTGGTAGGTAAATTGCCTGGATCAGGGCTTCGTGCTCTGGGCACTATTCCCACACTAGCATTGCTACCCTGCATAAGGGATAAGAGTGCGCGTTACCCTGTTTGTTGATGTAGTGAATCACCGCCTTGTTGTCCATCTGAAGGAGAATTATTTTGTTACAGAGAATGTCATTCAGGGCTTGGACAGCATACAGGACAGTTCTCATTTCCAGGACATTTATGTGGAGTTGAGATTCGTCCTGACTCACATAAACCTTGGGTGAGGAAATCCTGACAGTGAGCTCCCCATCTGAGTAGGGGACAAATCTGTGGTGATGGTGATCTGAGTCTCCAGTGAAGCAAAGAGAAAGCATTTCAGAAGGTTGTCTTCTTGAGTCCAACAGATGAGTGACCACTTGAGAGGTTCCATTACCTTGATGTGAAAGGACTGGGAGTGTGTGGTTGGAGACCACTGAGTACTGAGCATCTACTGAGTGGTCCTCAAGTGAAGATGAGCTGAGGGTACTGTGAGAACTGAAGATGCCATGAGACCCAGCATCTGCTGCATCAATAGAGCTCTGACTGAGTCATTCTCTTTGATGAAGCGAGCCATCTGGAAGATATCGTTCCTCCTGTCCTCCAGGAAGAAGGCCCTTGCGCTGGAGGTATCTAGGAGAGCTCCTATAAAGAGGACCTGCTGAGAGGGCTGTAACTGTGATTTTTCCAGATTTAACAGTAATCCAAAGGAAGTGAGGAACCTAGAAGCTGTGGTAACCACTTCCTGCATCCCTTGTCTGGAAGAGCTGCTAGGAGCCAGTCATCCAGATACAGGAAGACTTGGATTTTGAGTTTCCTTAGGTGCGCTGCAAGAACTGCGAAGTACTTCGTTAGGACTCGTGGCACCAAGGAAAGCCCAAAGGGCAGTACTCTGAATTGGTAGTGCTGGCCCAGGGCCATAAATCAAAGATAATTGTGGTGGCTTGAGTGCACTCAGACATATTGGTACATGTCCTGCATGTCCAGGGAGGCTAACCAATTATTTTGATGAATCAGCAGTAAAAGTGTACTGAGTGATATCATTTTGAATTTCTCTTTGAAGAGAAACTTGTTCAACTTTCTTAGGTCTAGAATAGGGCACATACCACCTGTGTTCTTTGGAACCAGGAAGTAGTGGGAGTAGAAACCTGTGTTCTGCTCTTCCTGTGGAACTATGTCTACTGCCCTGTTGTTCAGAAAGCCTTGAATTTCAGAAGCAAGGAGGTCTGACTGAGTTACTGATAGTGTGGGCTGTCGCTTGGGTGGATGATCTGGAGGGATATCTGAAAAGTTCAGAGAATAGCCTTCACAAATTATTCTGAGAACCCATTTGTCTGAAGTGACTGACTTCCACTGATTGTAAAACTCAGTCAGACGCCCCCCTACTGCCGAGGAAGAGTCCCCCTCGGGCAGTTGAGGAGGGACCTGGACCAGATTTTCAAAAGGTGGCACTAGGCTCTTTCGGGCCCTGTGCCTTCTGTTGTGTTTTCTTTTGTGGCTGAGGGGCTTGATTTTTATTGAAACCTCCTCTGCCTTTGTCATGAAAGAACTGACGGTTATGAACCTGTCAGCGGTTACCGCCCCGTTGAGGGGCAGTAGGAGCTGGTTTAGCAGTTTTGATAGCCATTCTGGTTTTCTGAGTGGCCTCAAGTGCCTGCTCTACTTGTGGGCCAAACAGATAAGCGCCATCAAAAGGTAAGTTCATGACTCATTGCTGGGCATTATTTGTGAACCCCGAAGTTCGTAACCACTAGTGGCGTCAGGTACATATCCCAGCTGCTGCTGCTCTAGAAGCAGTGTCAAGGGCATCCATAGCTGCCTTAAGTTTCTGATTATTGGACTCAGTTCCTCTAGTGATAGTTTGGAGGAGTTCTGAGGAAATGTCGGGATTCCAGAAGGGCTTCCACAGAAGTTTTTAGTGAATGCCAGAGTGTATACTCATATTGAGAAAAGTAGCGCCTGGTAGCCAGTAATACACATACTCAGGGTAGCAGCCACGAAGACTCACTTCCCAAATGTGTCAATCTTCTGAGATTTTTTTTTTTTTCACCCATGTCCCTACCAGACCCACTTCTTCAGGAGTCACCAATTGAACCCATCCCTGCCACTGTCTAGCCTGCCGTTAGGGTGCTTCCATCCTGCTGAGGAGTGCCCCATGGATGGGGTTGGAGTGGTGCGGGACACCCCTGGACCTTAGTGTTTCATCGGGTCCCAAAACAGTGGCAGACGGTGGCACATCAGGACTGAGCTCAGTGCTCCATCTACCCAGCTCTGGAGGGTGATGTTTCCCTTTTTCGATGGGACGTTGCATGCCCTAGTGTCAAGGCACATACGCTGACACCTGCAACGTCCCTTCCCCTCCTTCCATGAAGGAGCTGCCCCCCGGAGCTGACTGGTCTCAGGCCTACACTCCTGACCAATTGCACCCCAATGACTCTAGCTTGCTGTGTCACCCCCAGTCTCCACCAGGGGTCACTGCTTGCCGGTCTGGAAACCCTCCCTCCCCCTGGAGAAGGCGAGTTGTCGTCAGATGCTCCAGCCTTTTTCCTCCCGGCCAATCCCTGGTCGCCGGCAAGGTACGAGGTGTGATGTCCAGCACCTCAACCCTCAGCACCACCAGGCCAATCTTACGAGATTCTTTGTTTACTGGATGAGAGATGGACTCCTGAGGGAGGACGGCCTTGTCATTTTCTGCTAGGACAACTATGGCATCAACAAAGGTTTGAGAGGCCAGGATTGGTCGATCCTTAGGGGTAGCATATTTCCTGTCTATGGACTTAGCCACAGAAGGAATAAATGCTGGATTGTCCCACACCATTTGTGAGACAGTCTCGAAAGAGGGCTGCACAGAAGGAGTCAATGCCACAGGAATATCCGGAACGTGCAGATACTGCAAACGCAGCAATTTCCCCTGGATCAATCTTTGAAGACTGGAGAGAGAGAGAGAGAGAGAGAGAGAGAGAGAGAGAGAGTGGAATTCATGTTCTTTAGCAGAGACATAAAGGAAAAGTCCTCGACCACAGGATCTGCTGAAGGAGAGGGCTTATTTGCCACTCTGAGAGAAGAATCTTTGCCAAAGTCGTCTCCTAATCAAAGATCAGGTTCATTATTGTCTCCTACTAGCCTCGGAGGGATAGTAAATACAAGAAAGGAAGAAAAGAGAGAAGGAAGAGCTCCGTGAATTGGAGTTGAAATACCCAGCACCCTAGGTGGCACCAAATGCACCGGCAGTGCCGGAACAGGGTGAGGCACCAAGACAGAAGACAGTGTCTGCCCAGGGAGTGGCGCCGGGCACAGTGCTGCCAAGACTGGAGTCAAAAGTGGCACCACCCTCGGTGTCATACAAACACCAGAGAACCTCAACCCAACTCTTGAAGCCAAGAAGGAAGATCTGACAAAATTAGTAGGAGACAGTGATACTTGTGCTGGCCCCTGCACCACAGCCATATGAGTAGGAAAAGCACCAGAGCGTGGCATCGACAGCACCAGAGAAGGCACTGCATGACTTGGAAGCCCCAACTGCGTTGCCTGCAGGCTCAAAACCCCTAGGCCAGAAGGCCCCGGAGACGGTCCTGCAGGCTTGGACAGGCGGGACAACAGCTGAATCCATTGCTCTATAAGAGCAACCCAATGACAAAACTGCTCACCGGAAGACCCCCTAGGGGATGGGGAGGGACTACAGAGTCAAGAATGTTGGCCACTAGGAACAGAGGCCATAGGAGACCCAGGAGGAGTTGGAGTCAGAACCTTGCCCCCAGCTACCGACGATCGACGTGCAGACATACCAGAGGGTGACCTTGAGCAGTAATGTTTCTTTTTCGACCGGGGGGCCAAAGAAGAACTTGAGATCGAGTGGTGCCAAGTCCTCGATGACTATCAAGAATGGGATTGCTTCTTTTTGTGCTTTCGCGAGGACTGTCCATCCCCCCGAGCACCAGACTGCCTGTAGTCAGACCACCCCCTCCGTAGAGGGTGGCAGACCAGATCTAGCCCTACTGAAAACACAGCTTTCATGCGAAGTCTCCCTACCATCACCAGCCCCGTTCATGGTCGACTCTGTCAAAGGTGGGCTGCAAAAGACTTCTTTTGTTGAATGAAAACGACTTTTTTTTTTAAATAACTAAAACTGATAAAAACTAACAAACTAATCAAATACTGCTGTCATATAGACATGAAGATTTGACTCTCGGCGGGCGAGAGCCAGTCTCGTGGTGCCACTTCCTCATGGCCCTACCTCTGTGCCACCCTCCTGAAGAATTTTGGCTCCCGCTCAATCCTACCACCTCTGGCATAGTCCCTTAGTGTGAATGGGTGGTGGAGACTTTATGTCCAGGAAAATCCACATGTCTCCATTTTACACACACACACATGCACACACACAGAAAAAATCACTATTAAGATCAACTACTATACAAAAATAAAAAGACGTAAACTAAGGAATCAGGAGTTTCAGGACGTGGAATAAGGAATCACAGTCAAAAGGGGCACAACTAAAAGCAACAAATAGGCAACTAAATTGCCGAAAAAGCTCTAAATTCGAGAACGTATTCAAGGTATAACTCTCTCTCTCACCTTCTGCTACAGACAAAAGCTCCTTCACAGGCAAGGCAAAAGTGAAACTATTTTACTCTCTGGCTGATTAACTTCCTGCCTGCAGCATGTGACCTGCAGACTGTGAGTCTGTGACTAAACTGATCTGTGGGCTGTTTCATTATCACTTCCTTCGGCTTTGTGTAAAAATAAGGCAAAGTCAACACGAAGCTGGCAACACGAAGTCGCTCATTATGATTAGGACTTCGTGTAGCCATTCACGAACATGGAGTGGCCACTTCGCCTGCACTTCGCTAAGGGATTTAAACTTCGTTGCATCTCTAATCGTGTATCACTGTTATGTTCTCATGCTCTGGCTAGTATCTGTAGTTGGACTGCCTAGTGGACATTAGCCTGTCTGTGCACTCAGTGTCCTGTTGTATTGTACCTCTTCTGTAAATTTTGTTCTGTCCTTCCCAGGACCTCCTTGCGAATGAGCTTTGCTTAACGGAGTCTTTTCCTGGTAAAATAAATAAATACTAACATACAAACATGCAAATGTACCAGCAGAAACAGACCTCCTGGTCTATCAACGTCTGCTTGAATGTGCAGCTAGTGCCCCTAAGTTGCAGCTGCCCCACCCCCTCCCCTTTTGTCCGCTCTCAGCTGTTCTCAGCCTCACCCACCTGTACTCTTCCCTGTTCTCTGTCCCGTGCCCTTTTAAATCTATCCACAGTTTTGCATGATATCACCCTCTCTGGCAGGGCATTCCACTTTGACACCACTCTCTCAGTGAAGTAATGCCTCCTCATCTCCCTCCTAAATCTTCCCCCCTGTATTCTTAGCCCGTGCCCTCTAGTGTCCCTTCCCTTCCCTTCCCTGCCTTAGTTTAAAAACCCTGTCCGCTAAATCCCTGTTGATTCCACTCAGATACTTGAAAGTTACGATCTTGTCCTCCCCATCCCTCCTCTCCTCCAGGGTGTACATATTCAGTTCCCCCGGCCTGTTTTCGTAGTCTCTCCCCCCCATTCCCTGTATCATCCTCTTTGCCCTCTGCTGCACTCCCTCCAGTAGCTTGATATCCCACCTCAGGCATGGCCTCCAGAACTGCACACAGTACTCCAAGTGTGGCCTGACCAGTGACCTGTAGCAAGATCTCCTCCCTCCTCCTGGATGACAGCACCCTCGCTACACACCCCAGCATCTTGTTCACCTTTGCTTGCCACTTTCTTGCACTGGTTAGATTTGCTCATGCTTCCTGTTACCATCATCCCTAGGTCCTTCTTCTCCTCAGTGATCCCCAGCTTCACCCCCCCCAACCAGTATTCACTCTTTGGGTTCTTTGCCCTAAAGTACATATCCTTACACTTCTTCGCATTGAACCTCAGCTGCTACCTCTCCGACCACTCCTCCAGTTTGGCTAGGTCCCCCTGCAGTTGCTTCCATCCCTCCTCCTTGTCCACTACTGCACCCATTTTGGTATCATCTGTGAACAGACTTACCCTGCTGACCACTCTGTGCATGATGTCTGAGATGAAGAGCCCAAATAGCACCGGGCCCAGCCGCCTGTGGCACCCCGGTCATCACTGGTCTAGGTGTTGAGAATCCTCCCACCACCACCCATTGTAGCCTCCCACACAGCCAGTTTGTAATGCACTTTACCATCTTCACCCCCACTCCCATACCAGTTAGCCTCCTCCCAAGCCACCCATGAGGTATTGAATTGAAGCCTTGCTGAAATCCAAGTAGAGGACATCTGCTAAATGGCCCCTGTCCAGTTCCCTTGTTACTCAGTCGTAATATTGTATTAGGTTAGTTTGACAGGACTTCCCCGATACGAACCCATGCTGCCTCACATCCTGGAGGTAATTGTCCTCTAGAAATGACACCAGCATCTCCTTCAATATCATCTCCATAAGCTTGCCCACTATGGAAGTGAGACTGACAAGCCAATAATTACCCACTTGGTCCCTTGGGCCGCTGTTGTGTATTGGCACCACATGGGCCATCCTCCATCCTGAGGCACACATCCCATATTCAGGGAGGTGTTGAACAGATCTGCCAGTGGTTCTGGCAGCACCGCCGCCATCTCCTCAGCACCCTGGGGTGGATACCATCTGGTCCTGCTACCTTGTCCACTTTTAATGCCCTCAGTCCCTCTAATACTCTACTTCCCTCAAGCATGCCATCCGTCACCTCTCCCCACCCCCATCCTCCCAGTCCAGAGTGGTAGTGGTCCCCCTTCTCCTGCGTGAACACTGAGCAAAAGTATTCATTTAGTGCTTCCACTTGATCCTCTCCCTTTTCCGCCCAATCCACACCCCTCTTTATCCTCACTATGTTATCCCTGCACTTCCTTTTTCTCTGATGCATGTGCAAAAGACTTTCTCCCCCCCCCCGAATTCCCTGTGCTAACGTTAGCTCCCTTGAGGCCTTAGCTTCCCTCACCGTCTTGGTCAGTTCCTTGGACCATCATGCATACTTCTTCCTGTCCTCCTCCTTCCCCATCCTTCTGAACCTCTGGTACGCAGTTCTTTTTGCCCTCATATCCTCCATCACCTCACTGTTCAACCAGCATGGTTTCCTTGCTCTGCTCCTCTTACTCTGTAACTTGGTGCAAGCTTCTGTTGCTTCTGTAATCCTCTGTTAAATAAAGTCCCATTTCTGCTCCACTTCCATCCCTGGCCCGATGCCCTCACGTTTTCCTGTATCCTCCTGAAGTCTGCCCACCTAGAGTCCACCACCTTTGTTAGTTAGACCCCTGAGTCCCTGATCATCGTGATAATAGCAAACCACACCATTTTATGATCATTATCAGCTAGTGGGTCCTCCACCCTTATTTCCCTCACTGCCTCACCATTCGACAGTACCAGATCTGGCGTGTTACTTAGCCTAGTAGGTCCAGTGACCTGCTGTGTCAGGAGTCCCTCCTAGATCGCATCCAGCAGCACCTGCTTCCCAGCACAGGGGATGACCGGAGTGCTCCAGTCAACCCCCAGCAGATTGAAGTTCCCCATGATTACCACATTCTCCTTCCTATATACCTTCCTGATTTGTTCTGCTAACTCCCTGTCCAGCTTCTCTGCCTGGGACGGCGCCCTGTACACCACCCCAAACCTAAGCTTCCTACCATTGGAGTCAAAGAGCTGCATCCAAATTAATTCTGTTCTCCTTTTCTCCTCTCTTCCCTTGTACATTTGATCCCATCCCTCACATAGATTGCCACCCCACCCCATGGTCCTTCATGTACAATTTATACCCTGGGATTGCCAGATCCCAGTCCCAGTACTTGGTGGCCCACGTTTCCATGATGGCTGCAATATCCACCCTCCTCACTGCCAAGATCGCCTGTAACTCAGCTGATTTGTTACCTAAGCTTCTCGCATTCAGTGAGACCACCCTCCATCCTGTCCCCTTCCATTCCTTTCTGTGCTTCTCCTCCCTCCTATTCCCCCCATGTGACTTCCCCAAATCCTTCCCTGCTAGCTTGGGGGTAAGCTCATTTGACTCCTCTCTTCAGGATCCCCGCCTACCAACTGTCCACTCGCCACCACTCCACTTAGTTTAAATCCACCTTTGTCGCTATATACCCCTTTAACTTCTGCTTAAATAACCCCTTCCCCATCCCACTTAAGTGCAACCTATCCCCTGCATATAGATCACTATTGTCCCAAGTTCTGCCCCATCCACCCACTACCCCCAATCCCTTGAATTGAAACCACCCCCTAACCATTTGTTGAAGTCCCCAATCCTCCCTTTCCTCACCGTACTCTCACAGGTTACTGGGAGCATTTCTGAGAAGGCCACCCACTCCTCTGTCACCTTGCACAGCCTTCCCACAGCCTCGGACCTCTTCCTCACTACCTCCACAGTCTCCTCCACCAGGTCGTTCTTCCCCACATGCACCACTATATTCGGTTTCCTCCTACCCCTCTTTGCGCACTTTAGAATTGACTGCCCCACCCTGTCTGCCATTAACCCCAGTATGGACTCCACCCATATGCGACTATGCCATTCCCCCTTGCTGCCCCATCTGATCCCCTTAAGTATGGAGTCCCCCAATACCAACACACCCCCCTTCATTCCTCACTCTCATCCCCACCCTTCTACCCAGGTTCTCATTTCCAGAGTCCTCCATATTAGAAGCTCTACCATTCACTCCAGTGGTTCCCCCCCTTTTCACCCCTGACCTATCTCCTCCCCCTTCACTGCTCACTCGCTATCCTCTACCTCCCCCATCTACCCTGGGTTCTGCCCTCACCTCTGCAGTGACCCTCTCACCCCTCCACCAGTATTGTCCCTCTTCCCCTCCTCTTCCCAAGTACCATCCCTTGTGCAGTTTCCTCCTGCTCCCTGTCCTCCGCCCTACTGGAGCCCGCCCTCCTTCTCTTCCTCCCCCACCAGTGTCGATAGTACAGTAGACCTATTTCCTACCCCCTCTGTCCTGCTACGCATACTCTTTTCCTTCCTGACTTGAGTCCCCCCTCTGTTGCTAGGCCTGACTCAAGTCCACCCTCCATCGTTAAGCCTCCTGTCCAGTTTGCTCCCGCTCCTGCTCCCGCCCCTCCCCCAACCCTTCCCTCGACTCATCGTTCCTCCCATGTGGTGTCCTCATGTTACTCCCTGGTGAATTCCTACCTGTCCTAGAACCCCCCCCCCATCCTCTGCAGCTGTCTACCAAGCCGCCACACCTCATCCTCGAGCCTCCTCAGCCTGTGGCAGATGGGATACCTTCCCAGCCTCCACAATATGTTCATCTACACTGCTGCCCCACAACCATTGCATCCCACAATCCTACCCATGGCTAGCACTACCTATTAATGAAACAAAAGATAATACAATACTATCTATACTAATTGTACCAGTCTAGCCCTGTAACCACTATACCTGCAGAAGGCACAAGGCAATAGTCACCAAAGATACCTAAAAATACCTATAAGTTATATTACCAACTGACCAACAGCTGCTGCCCTTACTGTTATGGGACGGGAAGTTCCTGTATTCCTCAGTAGGAAGTAGAAGATTGCAGGATATTGCAATGCATTATGGAACCTGCCCTACAAATGACGGCCAAGCCCTGGGGTGGGAGTAACCCCACAGGCTGTGTCCAAGAACAATCAGGCAAGGAGTTCCCAGGCTGTGGCTAGTCCAGCCAGCCACACCCACCTACAAACTGCTCCAAGCTAACAGAAATTCAGCCAAAACAGAACTGAGTCCCAGAAGCCAGAGTCTGCTGAAACCAAGTGTTAGTGTAGTGAAGCAGTATTGTTGGGGGGAAGGGAGCTTAACTACAGCAACTTCCAGAAAGAAAAAGGAAGATTAGGCAGCCTTTCTGTCTTAGCAGTACTTGTGCTGTTGTAGTCAGTGTTTTGTGTAAAAATGTTTTCCTGTTTTCTTTATTTTGTAATTGAAGTTCTGTATAACAGTTAAGCATGTTTTACGTAATTATTATCACTGTAGTTTAATTATATTGATTCCATTTTTGTTTATTGAGTGAAGTTAGCATTTTTTGTGTACACAGTAACGTCGTTATAATTAACTGAGCTGTTGAGTCTTGCATGTTCCTCTTAGTCCCCGAAATCTGTGTTGTGTATTGTTTGAATAGTAACATCATATTGCATAGGTTGCAAGTGATCACACAAACCCTAATGACCCATAGGATAAAAGTGCAACTTTAACAAGCCATAACTCCACCACTGTTTGAAGTTAAGGGATAATATACTGTACCTCCAAACAAGGGCCTCAATGTGTACTACAATAGTAACACACAATACCCCTGGAAACTTTCATGGAGTATGCACAACACCCCAAAATCACCTCCCAACTTGACCATGGTACCAAATCCACAATTTAAGTCTGATACTCATCAAATAAAAAGCACCAAATATGTACCTCCTCTTGAGCTACAACTTTACCTAGTTTCAGACAAACTGGACAAAATTTGACAGAATTATGCTTAAAAAGACAACAGCAAAAGGAATAGTTTGTGGAAGTCATTTTGACCCAACTTCACCTTTCTTTACCCCAAGGAGAAGTTACATGTAAAGTTGCAAGGCAAAGCTATCAATGACCAATTTCCTATTAAATAGAAAAACTTTGTAAAATGATCTACGGAACCAGATTTGGTGACTTTGCCTTAATTTTGCTTGCAGATTAAAACTTTGCAACATCTCTAGCTGTGAACCAGCTTGATGCATCCTGCAGACCTGGTTTTGATTCCCACAGCCTTCACTTGCATACTGTGTCAAGTCACTTACCCTCCCTGTGCTTCTGGGTCATGACTGTAAATGGGCATTGTGCCCAGTGTAGAAATGATTTCCTATCACTTTTAAAGTCTTCTCTGACACTACAAAGGGCTTAGGGGGAATAGCGATATACTCTTATGTCACAAAATAGTGGTGGAGCCAGGGGCGGGGTTTGGGGTGTGGTTTAGTATCCGGTTTTCACCTCATGTAAAGTTGGCAACCCTGAGCGAAGGTGTTGTGAACAAAAAACAGTGGTTGGCTTCCCTACCATGTCAATATGTCGTTAACTTAAGAACATACAACACACACGCACTAACCCAAAATAGCACTGTAAATGTCAGTGAGAGGGTGCAATACCACAATTGCCACTCTGCATGGTATTGCACCCTCTCACTGTCCCAGGCAGAGGATAAGACCTCTGCTGGGACAGTGTTTTGCTGTGCAGCTGCTGTGGCTCGATGGACTGAGCCACTGGCAGCAAAGAACCCAAGCGCTGCGTTTGGGACTGGGTTCAAGTCCAAGAAATGTTATTTTTTTCGTTCTTTGTGCAATTTCAATGTTAAGCCCCTCCCAGAGTTGAGAATCATTATTGGGAGTGTTTGTGGGGGGTGCAGCCCCCAGTAACAAGGGGTGTGGGGGCGGTACCCCTGCAAGAAAATGACTTATGCCACATGCAAGAAATCGCACTTTATTGGCAGCGTGATTTTCGCATGCTGCATAATGACTTGCGACATTATGACCCTGTGCCATTGGCTTCAAGCATGCCACGCATGAGAGAGGTATCAGAGGTAGCAGAATAGGCAGGGAAAATGGTGGGCAGACTTTGTGGGCCATATGGTCCCTGTCTGCTGACCAGTTCCAGATTTCCCTGTGTGTGTTTGTGAAACACTTTCTCTTTATGATTTTCTTTTCAGGTCTGTCCCTATTTGGATGCTGTTGATGCTGTGGAGATGTTCTCCTCAAAGGGTATGCCTTCATGTCATGTCCATCCCTCATGTCCATTCCAAGTTTTAAGGTAAGTAATATGTTGTGTTAAAGTAGCAGTGCAATGTACTTGGGCAAAAAAAATGACCCTACTTTTTTTCCACTATAAAAGATTCCAAGCATCTTCCTGTTTTATTTGGTGGTAGAATGTTCTAATTTCACCAACATTTGAGTATTTTATGAATGCTTTAATTCAGTTTTTTTCTCAAGAAAAAAAAGGATGGCCACCACATTTTGTATAGAAATAGCTTGTAGACCTGGCAAGGGTTAGGATCGAGAAAATTAAAAAAAAGACTCATGGTGCACACAGTAGGCAGTACCTAGACAAGTAAATTTGATAGATATGCAAATATTTTTATTAATTTTAGCTGAAATGTTTGTCATTGCACTGCTGTTTTAAAGTTTATTATCCTTTTCATGTTGGCTTGTGCATGCATGCCAGCCAACATATTGCATTAGTAGCAGATTTGGAGGTGCGGTCACTGTGGGCGAATGCAGTGCACACATCAGTAGGTGCATCCCTCATTCCCCAAAAAGGCAGATGCAGGCACTGACACCAGGTATACCTCAAGTGGCAACAAGATCTAAGAAAAGGTCCGCTGCAACCATGCAGCAGCACAATAACACGCCCTCCCGATGTGCCTGTCCTGTCAAGTCCTAGTGAAACTGTTCAATCAGCATGGCAGCACTGACTGCCGCTGTGCACAGTGCCCCAACCTACTTCATTTGCCAACGGAGGAGCACATTTCCCAGCCATATAATGCCCCCCTGCCAATTAAAGTGTATGCCGAGGGGGTGCCTAATCCCCTGGCATCATGTGCACCTCTGGGACAGTCTTTCTTGACAACGGGGGCAATCCTCATTGGCTCCAGTCCCCTCATTTATTTTGCCGATAGGGGAGCCAACCCTGCTGGCATAATGTCCCTCCCCACTTTTGTTGTCTGCTGAGGGGTGCCCAGTCCTCTTGGCTCTGACCCCCTCGGTATGTGCCGAAGGGGTGCCCAATCCCCCGTCAGCTACAGCTGCCCCAAAACACTCAGGTGGCACACTGGGAGCCCACTCCAGCATGTCAAATGCCCCTGAAAAATAAAAACTGTCATGTGTTGTGTTCTTTTTTTTTTTACCTGTGAAAGAAGAATACGGTCCCTTGCAGTCTCACTGCCCCCAATCCGCACCCACCCTTTGTGTGCCCTCCCCCCCCATACTTACCTCCGGAGCCCAGTGCAATGATCTTTGGTGGACTAGGAACACGTCTGCACTCTTCAAAGCCGACCGCAAACTGAAGAAATGCTGGAAAGCTTTATAATGGCATAAATAGGGTTTTTTCAACTGTGGTACATATCTCACCCATTTTTGGGAATTTTGGCACCAGATTTTCGACATGGGGTTATTGGAAACCCTCCACATGAATTTAGTCACTGTCATGGCGTTATTCGGTCCTGAAAGGTGATTTCATGGTCACTACGTGGAATCACCTTTCGGGACTGATTAACAAAATGGCAGTGTCACTGTACATGAAGGGGGCTCTCAAAAAGCCTAAGTTGCAAATTTAGTGGAAAAAAACAAAACATGGCTGTTTTATGAATGTGCGTTGAGTAGTTTCCACGCACGCTCATAATTTCATGAATTTGTAATATTTTCACTCCAGATTTTCAAAATTGCCATTTCCCCACACCTCCTTATGAACAGTACAGCTGTCATTTTACATATACTGACTGAAATGTGTTTCCCACGTCCGGCGCAGAACAGCACGGTCGCTGTGCGAAATCAGTTTTTGTGACAGTTTTCAGAAATGGTGGTGACATTGTTCATGAGCAGAGGTCCTAAAATGCCAATGTTGAAAATTTGGTAACGAGTGCACGTAAAATGACTGTGTTACAAGTGTGCAATGTGCAGTTTCCATGCACCCTTGTAACTTTGTAATTTGCTATATTTTCATGCCAGATTTTCAACACTGGCATTTTTTCACACCTCCTTATGAACAGTACAGCTGTCACTTACCCCCAGTCCCCTCTCCCCTGAACATACGTGTTACACACCCTCAATCCCACCCATACTTACTTTCCCCACTTTGATCACGTCCCACTTAGTTCTCAGATACTGTCATGCCACCCATGGCTGCCCCTACGAAGCCCATCTACCCTCTGTAAGCTTCCCTAGCATGCCTTCTATTCAAATCCTTCCTGTAAATATCTCCACTGAAATATTTTGTGCTAGTAAGTCACCTGATACTGTCTTACTACCCAATTACCCTGTATGTACCAATACCATACTGTTTTTGTACTTTCAGTTATTCTAATACTGTTGGCACCTGTTGTAATCCCCGTGATACCTGTTATTCTCTGTATCCTGCATTGACTGTAATCCCTGTGATGCCTGTTATTTTCTGTTTGATGCAATGTCTTCCTCACCATACCTGTACTCACTTTACCTGTAACCCTCCCGGGTCGCACCTGAAAATAGGCACTTGGCTGTCTAGTGAGCTTACCCGGTAAACAAAAGCAAATAAATAAATACATTTTTTACATCCTGCCCAAAATGTGTTTTCGCACCTGTGGTGCACAATGGCATAGTCACTTTGTGAAACCAACTTTTGGGGCAAATTAACAAAATCACAGTGCCACTGTTCATGAGCGGAGGTCCCAAAATGCAGATGTGTGTTGCGCAGTATCTACGCATTCTCATGACTTCACCAATTTTTCATATTTTTGCTCCACATTTTCAACATTGCCATTTTTTATACCTCCTCACGAACAATATGGTTGTCATTTTTCACATCCTGACCAAAATGTGTTTTCGTCCCTTTGTCGCCAAATGGCATAGCTGCTGTGTAAAACTACCTTTCAGCTAACAAACTGATAGTGCCGCCCTTCATGAGGTAGAATCACAAAAAGCCTATGTTGAAAATTTGGAGTGAAAATACTAACAAACGCCTATGACATTAGGATTTCCAACTGTAACACCCCACCCTGAAGAGACTGACAGGCGTCAGGAGTGTAACTTGCGATCATCGACTGTAATGCTCACGCCATTCCACCCCCACCCTGCAGCCAGTGACAGGCATCAAGATGTGCCTTGCAGTGTTCAGCCCTAAAGTTCATCCCATTCTCCTATACTGCACCCACCTTAGTGTATTTCCTTATGGAGTAGCATAAGTATAAAGCCCAAAGACCGCAAAGCACACCATGACAGTTGTTAGTGTCTACAGGGTTGGGTGAGGTAGAATGGCATGAGCGTTATAGCTGATGACCCAAAGGCACACCCCAACACCTGTCAGTCTCTGCAGGGTGGGGGTGGGGTTGGCTTCAGTTCAATACCTCACTGCCATTCCTATTATGCATCTCTAACTCCTGCACTACCAATGCCAATGCCAGCGAGACAACATTCAGCATTGATCAATGCTTGTTTAACCAGTGATTTCATTAGCTCAATTATTTCTTGTTGACTGAAGTATCAGAGAATTAGAGAAAGTGTAGGTGTTGGTGTGTGCATTTTGTTATATCATGTTACTAAAAAATTATTTGCATTTCTTTTTTGAGTAGGCCCATTTTTTCCATGCTGCTGCTGATGTTGATGAAGCCCATCCATTGTCCTGTGCCTCTGAATCCAGATCCATGGGGTTTCAGTGCTCCATAATCAAAGAGCCAAACCACAATGATGTTCTACTTACTCTACTGCAGCCACTGATGTTCCATGCCCTGTGCCTCCTCCTCTGAGTGGTGTTGCTGCACCAAAGAACCAAATCAGAACATAGGTCTGCATAGTATACCCTGTGTCCACAAGAGATTCTGTTTAAAACAGTTTGGCTTGGTGGTTTACTTGCAATGATAGATATGTCATAACAGCAGTCCACCAGGGGCCTCCAACAATGATGTCAGATGTCGGCTGCTACAGAAATGTGCGTGGCCCCTTTCATCCTCAGTTCTTTTCCTGCCATTGACCGTACTCGTCGGACTGCTGACAGAAATGCTGTTGCAATTACTGCAGCTTTATTTTATTCTGTATAGCACAATAATCACATTCAAATGTGATTTTCCATGACCTTTATGTCATTGAAGTAACCGTCAAAATTCTTCCGGTATTGTGAATGTCATGTTCTGCCTATCATAGTTTATGATGTCAGCTTGTAATGCATTGGAGTCAGTAGGATTTGACTTGGAAGGCTACAGGCTGTAGTTCAAGGAGGCGGTGCAGCTGGCCACACCCCCATTTGGCCCATTTAAGCGCTGCTCTCCTCACTCCACGTACAAGTATTTTTTCCTTGCCGCTGGAGGCTCTGTCTGTCTCTCTCCAGGCCCACTCTTTCCCTGAGCCCCCGCTGTGTTTGTCTCCTCCTTCCTTCCTGTTGGTATCTGCTGGCTGAGCCAGACTCCTTTCCTGGTTTGCACTCCTCCTGCTTCTGGGGCAGTATATTTTGCCTTTGCCTCCTGCTTCTCGGTCCGTGTTTTGCCTATAGCTGCAGTTTGTGCTTCTGTTTTAGTTGCTTGTTCTCCCTACTGCTCCTGTGGTCCTTTTGGCTTCATTTTCTTTTTGGGCTTCTCCGGTATGCTAGTGCCTCTCTGTTTGCATTGTTATATTTAGCTGCATTGCTAATCAGTTCATTTATCATATTTCAATAATCTCTCTTTCGCCGTACTAGGTGCCTGTGTGCTGTCAGTTCCAATTGCTGTTTCCATGCTGTAGTCCCTGTGCTCATCACCTTCATTGTTTGCACCTGCTTTTAGTACTGGCTCCCCTTTGCAGTTATCACTCTGTCTTATTCCCCTGCCTGCTCCAGCAGTGTTCTGCCCTACTGCATTACTCCTCAGTTCTATGTTTTTGTTATTTAGCCTCATTTATTGCTACTCCCACTTTTACCAAACCCACAGCAGTCTGTTTCTGATGATAACCTAATCCTGCTTTCATGGCTGGCATGTATTTAACTTATTTCATTAGCTGCCTGGTGTCGTGGTGTCATGTTCGTGGCTTCTTCGTTTTTCCTATGGCGGGGGACTGAGGAGTCACAGCAGGCATCATGGTCCCAGGCAACAGGAGCAGCTTCTTAAGTGTCATGTATTGTATAAGCCCCTGGCTTGCCTGGCCTCCTCCTGCTGCTCCACATAGCCTTTATGGCACTATACAACCAGCTATTCTAGGCAACTCTCTACTTAAGGGCTTCTGGCTCTATCCAGCCTTCTACCATCCCTTACCTAATATTATGCACCTGGTTTAAACAGGAAAATGATGGAATCACTTCTGAAAGAAAGAATTGTTGAGTACCTAGAGGCCAGCGAGGCACAGGACCCGAAGCAGCATGGATTTACAGCAGGAAGGTCATGTCAGATGAATCTAATAGATTTCTTTGACTGGGTGACCAAAGTAATAGACCAGGGAGGGGCTGTGGATATGGCCTTCCTAGACTTTAGCAAGGCATTTGACACAGTCCCGCACAAAAGATTAATAATCAAGTTAGCCAGCCTGGGAGTGGGTCCCAGGATGGCAGCCTGGGTAGCAAACTGGCTGCAAAACAAGACACAGAAGGTAATAGTGAATGGAACACATTCTGAAGAAAGGGGGTCACTAGTGGAGTACCTCAGGGCTCAGTACTGGGTCCAGTCTTCTTTAACATTTTTATAGGTGACATTGCAGAGGGTCTGGAGGGAAAAGTATGCCTTTTTGCAGATGACACAAAGATCTGTAACAGAGTTGATACACAAGGGGGGGTAGAAAGGATGAGAAGGGACTTGGCAAGGTTGGAGGAATGGTCAGACATATGGCAACTTAGATTCAATGCAAAAAAGTGCAAAGTAATGCACCTGGGAAACAAAACCCAGGAGAAGAGTACAATAGCAGGGAGGTACTAACAACAACAAAATGGAAAGGGACCTGGGGTAGTTATATCAGATGATCTAAAGGTTGGTAAGTAATGTGAGAAGTCAGTAAGGAGAGCCAGGGGGATACTGAGATGCATAGGAAGGGGCATCACAAGTAGAAAAAGGGAAGTGGTTATCCCTCTGTACAGACAGTTGGTGAGACCCCATCTGGAGTACTGTGTGCAGTTTTGGAGACCTCATCTATGCAAGGACATAGACAGGATGGAAGCAGACCTGAGGAGGGCAACTAAAATGGTGCAGGGTCTGCATCAGAAACCATATGAAGAGAGAGAGACGAGAGAGCTTAATATGTATATCCTTGATGGCAGGAGGGAAAGGGGGAACATGATAGAAACGTTCAAGTACCTGAAGAGAATCAACAAAGTCCAGGAGGGTAGCATCTTTCAGAAAAAGAGATGTGTAAGAACAAGGGGGCACAATTTAAAGATAATGGGGGGATGACTAAGGGGTAATATGAGGAAATTATTTTTCACGGAGAGAGTTGTGGATGCATGGAACCGCCTTTTTGGGGAGGTTGTTGGGTCTAAAACAGTGGGGGAATTCAAACATGCATGGGATAGACATAAGGCAATTATAGTGGGGGGTGGCAGGAAGTAGGCTGTTGGTTAACTAGAATCTGCAGCTTATCCAGTAGGTAGGGAAATGGGCAGACTGGGTGGGTCAAGTGGTCCTTATCTGCCATCAAAGTCTATGTTTCTATGTTTCTATCCCAGACTTCCTGTCCCTTGCACTACGAGCAATGCTCATCCCCTTTCAAGTCAGGCAGTATATCACGTTTATTTGCTTTGAACTGCGCCTTCTAATATATTGGCTTTGCAGCTTCCTCCTACCTAACCAGCTTCACAGCCTAGTCCTCTCCAACCATCGGCCCCTAGCTTCGTCTGGCCTAGCCGTTCTCTTACTCATAAAATACAGATCAATTCACTCCAAGTTTGGCTTCCTAATGGACTTGTTCGGCATGCATTCCTGTGGTTGACAAATGCTATTTGCCTTACCGAGACTAATGAGAGGGTCCATATTGCTCAGCATGACCCATGTACAGGTATCTTCCTGTCAGCTCTCATCCAGTCAAGATCCATGAGAGGGTCCACAGTGCTTAGTCTGACCAACGTACAGGTCTCCCCATGTCTACTGTCATCAATCACGACCCACGTGCAGTTCCCACCCTCATTATAACTCACTTCTCCACATTTGGGAGACATGCTGACCGTATCCATTACTTTCAGGTCTCAGGGCCAGTTCTGTGGCTGATGGTCTCTCTCTGCACCCTGAAGTCTGCATCTTGAGCATGTGAAGCTTGGTGAGGGGTCCTTCTCACCTGGCCCATAGTTGGGAATGTCCTCGATCTGGTTGGCCCTTCAGTCATCAACTGTACTGATGGAACCTCTTGATGTAGCATTGAAGACTTCAGCGGTGAAGGAGTGGAGCTCTCATGGGAAGGGCCCCTTTAACTACCCAAACAGGTTCAGAGGCACCCTTTAAAGCTATTCTCCTTACAACTGCCTTGGGTTCACCTAGTTTGTTTTTAGAACGGTAGGCCGGCTGAGCTCCTCGGCGATCGTTACTCTCCTCCCCCCATCTTGGAGCTTGGCACTGAGATGTTCTGGTGGTGCAGAGTTCACTCACACTCCTCCATGGTGTTTCCATTAGAGGGACAGAGCGAGAATGTTTCATGAAATTGCAGTTCAGTTGGACTGGTCTAAATTACAGTAGCACAGCCATCACTAAACAGAACTGTCCCTGCTCCTGGAGGGGAAGGTGACCTAGGCTTTGGATCCCCAGAAGTTTCCTCCTCAAAGGGGGGTTTTCCTGTCCTCCATGCCAATGGTCATAATACTAGATAGGCGTAGTTGTAGTCTCTAGATCACTTAGTTAGGTTTCCACTGGTGGATGGAGTTGGGTGGCTGTCCCATAATTGTCCCTTCTCCCCCCCTTTGGATGTTCTCTCTCTCTCTCTCTCTCCTTAGGAAGCCAGGCCTCCATGCCTTACAGTCAGACCTCCAAGCGGGTCACTATTCACCTGTTGTTTCCTGCCTACTCTACTCAAACAATACAACTAACTGACCCATGCTACCAACTGAACCCATACTACCTACCGACCTACATACAAGTCTTCAACCCTGATAAGCGTTCACCACCTTGTATGCTTCACTTGACACACTTTTGGGGCTTCTTCCTAAGGTACCTTTAGCCAAGGGAATCACTCCCATGGCACCTCAAGGGGTGGAACCCTCCTCTAGGGTTCTTTGCCTTTGTACCCCTACAAGGTGATATAGCCCATGGATAGAGAGGCAAACAGTCAAAGATTATCTAAGTTATACAAGCACAAAACCAGTTTCACAGGTACATTGAATTAGAAGGCTACAGCCTGTAGTTACCAGGACAGTTTCTCACACACACACACCTCATAAAAGGGATGCTGGAAAACAAATATTCACTTAAAAAATTATTTATGCATCCAAGACAGACCACTTCCTGCCTGACATTTTTCAGATACTGGGTCCTTTCTCAAAGGCTAAGGAAATGACAAACCACCAACATTTAAATAGGTGCACAGATACCATGTGATTTAGTGACACCCCAGTGACATATATCATTCTGATTGGTAAAAAAATTATTTAAAAATTCTTCAATCTTTAATCAAGGATTTAAAAAATAAAAAGTAATAAATATGTACTGAAATAAGTTAAGCAAGCTTTATACCTTAATAGATCATAAGCACCATGTGCACATTGTCAGTATTGATCATATCATAACACTGATGTGGTTCAAAGGTTGAATGCACATATATATATATATATATATATATATATATATATATATATATATATATATATATATATTATATATATAGAAACATAGAATTTGATGGCAGACAAGGACCGCTTGTCCCATCCAGTCTGCCCATTTCCCTACTCTGATGGATAAGCTGCAGATTCTAGTTAATCAACAGCTTACTTCCTCCTGCCCCACTAGAATTGCTCTTATGCCTGTCCCATGCATTCTTGAACTTCCCCACTGTTTCTGACTCCACAACCTCCTCAGGAAGGCTGTTCCATGCATCCACAACTCTCTCTGTGAAAAACACTTTCTAACATTACCTCTGAGCCATCCCTCTACCTTCAAATTGTGCCCCTTGTTCTTGCACATCTCTTCTGAAAGATACTACCCTCTTGTACCTTGTTAATTCCCTTGAGACACTTGAAAGTTTCTATCATGTCCTCCCTCTCCCTCCTTTCCTGAAGGGTATACATATTAAGCTGCTTTAGTCTCTCCTCGTATGTCTTCTGGTGCAGACCTTGCACCATTTTGGTTGCCCTCCTCTGAACAGCCTCACTCTGTCTATGTCTTTGTGGAGATGGGGTCTCCAGAATTGCACACACTATTCTAGATGGGGTCTCACTAACTGCCTGTAGAGAGGGATAACAACTTCCTGTTTTCTACTGTTGTTGCCTCTCCCTATTCATCCCAGTATCCCCCCAGCCCTCCTTACTGCCTTCTCACATTGCTTGCCCACCTTTAGGTCATCTGATAGAATTACTCATAGGTCTCTTTCAATTTTTGTTGTTGTTATTAACTCACTCCCCCATTGTGTACTCTTCCCCTGGGTTTTTGCTTCCCAGATGCATTACCTTGCACTTCTTTGCACTGAATCTGAGCTGCCACGTATTTGACCATTCCTCCAACCTTGCCAAGTCCCTTTTCATTCTTTCCACCCCACCTTGTGTATCAACCCTGTTGCAGATCTTTGTGTCATCTGCAAAGAGGCATACCTTTCCTTCCAGGTGCTCTCCAATGTCACTTATAAAGATATTAAAGAGGACCGGTCCCAGTACCGAACCTTGTGGTACCCCGCTAGTTACCCTCCTTTCTTCACTGTGGACTCCTTTTACTATTACCTTTTGTGTCCTGTTGTCCAGCCAATTTTTTATCCAGGCTACCACCTTGGGACCCACTCCAAGGCTGGCTAACTTGTATATTAATCTTTCATGTGAGACTGTGTCAAATGCCTTGCTAAAATCTAGGTAGGCCATGTCCACAGCCCCTCCCTGGTCTACTACTTTGGTCACCCAGTCAAAGAAATCTATTAGGTTCATCTGACATGATCTTCCTGCTGTGAAACCATGCTGCCTTGGGTCCCAGCCCCACTGGCCTCTAGGTACTCAACAGTTCTTCCTTCAGAAGTGATTCCATCATTTTCCTACCACTGAAGTCAAACTAACTGGTCTGTAGTTTCCTGCCTCTGTCCTGTTCCCACTTTTGTGAAGTGGAGTCACATTTGCCCTCCTCCAGTCCTCAGGTACCCCTCCATCCTCCCATGATTTGTTAAAGAGAGTAGTCAGTGGTGTTACTAGTTCTACCCTTAGTTCTTTTAGTATTCTTGGGTGAATCCCATCAGGCCCCATTGCTTTATCCACCCTCAGTTTCAAGAGTTATTTCAAAACCCTTTCTTCTATGAATGGACTGGTATCAACCCCCCTATTCAGAGTTTATCCCTTGTTTGGTTTAGGCACCACCCCCCCTCATCTGTTGTGAATACTGAGCAGAAATATTCGCTCAGTATCCCTGCTTTTTCACTGTCACCCTCTGCCCACATTCCCTTCCCTTTATTAAGTCTCTGTATCCCTCCCTTGGTCTTTCTTCACTCCCTAATGTACCTATACGAAGTTTTATCCCCCTTCATAACAGAGTTGGCTATCTTTTCCTCAGTTTGTGCCTTTGCTATTCTGACTGCCTTCCCTGCTTCCTTCTACTTTAACAGATAAAGTTCTCTGTCCTGCTCCTTCTGTGTTTCCTTCTATTTCCTGAATGCTATCCTTTTCTCCTTAACCATCCCTGCCACCTCTTTTGAGAACCATAGTGGTATTTTCCTTCATTTTGTTTTATTGATTTGCTTCACATAAAGGCTTGTTGCCTCTGTGATGGCTGTTTTGATTATTCCCCATTGTTCCTCCACCCCTCCTTCTTGGCCATTTGCTAATGCTTTTCTAAGGCACTCTCTAATTTTCCCAAAGTCTGCCTTCCAAAGTCCAATACTCTTGTTTTCGTATGGCTTGACTCTATGGCTGTGTTTATTGTGAACCACACTGTTTGGTGGCCTCTTGTTCCCAGATGGCTACCCACTTCTAAATCTGAGATCCTTTCTTCTTCCCCATTTGAGAGTACCAGGTCTAAGATTGCTCCCTCCCAAGTGGGTTCCAACACTAGCTGTCTGAGGCGTTCCCCCTGTAGGGCATCAGGAATGACCCTACTCTTGGATGTGCCTGCAGCAAAGGTACTACAGTTAACATTTGGCATATTCATGTCCCCCATCAACAATATCTCCCCTTTTACTGCCATTTTAAGGATGCCTTCTAACATTTCCTTGTCCATTTCCTCCCCCTGAGATGGGGGTCTGTACACAACCCCCATGCAGATTGTGGTGCCATTTCCTGTCTCCTGGGTGACCCATAGTGACTCATCAACTTCCTGTTTACTCTTTAGTTCTGTTGCTTTAATCTCTTCCCTTATATAGAGAGCTACTCCTCCTCCTCTTTTACCCACCTTGTCCCTCCAGTAGACTGTGTATCCTGGTATGCTGACTTCCCACTCATGGCTGTCTGTGTACCATGTTTCAGTGACTGCCACAATATCCAGGCATCCCTCGCCCATTTAGGCCACTAGTTCAGGGAGCTTGTTGCACAGACTACGGGCATTGGTACTCATCACCTTCAGTTTATTTTTTATGACCTTACCCCTTTTAGCCCCATCCCTGTCCTTAACACCTTTTTCTGCATTAATCCTTGTCCTGCTCCCTACTGACTTCTCTGCCTTGGTGTTTACCTCTCTAACTACTGTGCTTTGAGGGGGAGTCTGGAATTTCCCTGCTAGTTTAAATGCTTGCCAATGAAGCATTTAAACCTGTTTCCTAGGATCCTGGATCCCCCCCTGGACAGATGCAGACCATTGCACCAGTATAAGCCTGCATCCCTCCAGGTGGCTCCCCAGTCCCCAATGAAGCCAAAACCCTGAGCTCCACACCAGTTTTTTAACCATTCATTGAATCCCATGGTGCAGAATACCCTAGCATCATCCTTGCCATAGACTGGCAGCACCTCCAAGAAGGTTATCATACATGCTAATTGTCTAAGGCCCCTCCCCAACTCCATAAACTCCTCTTGCACCCCTCTGATCCCATTTACAGCCAGGTCATTTGTCCTAAGGTGGACAATGACATCCAGCTCCCTCCCAAGTGCAGCTACTCCTGTGATCCTGAGGATTTGCTTCCTGTCCCTCCAAGCTGTGGTGCCAGGCAGGCACCTTACCTCCCTATCCCCTTCCTCCCCTATGTCTACCCCCCCAATGATTGAGTCCCTCACCAGGAGTTGTTTTCTTCCCCTGTGGGGTCTCATGCCACCCTCTTGTGGGTCTCCTTTGTGGAGGTTCCCAGCATCCTCCCTGGTCTCCACTGCAGGTGCCTCCATAGAGGAACCACTCTTTGCCAGAACAGCATATGAATTGTGGAGAGCTACATCTGGAGGGATGCACCTCTGTTCCACCACCCTATCCCTCCCTGAGCCCACCTTGGTCCAACCACTCCTCTTTCTTGGCAACCTGTGAGGTAATGGTGGTAGCCCTGGTGGTCCCTGGGTGGGGGAAGAGGTTTCACGAATCCTAGCCAGGTCAGTCTGGAGAC
Organism: Neoceratodus forsteri; assembly: GCA_016271365.2. Lineage (NCBI taxonomy): Eukaryota > Metazoa > Chordata > Ceratodontiformes > Ceratodontidae > Neoceratodus > Neoceratodus forsteri. Next base: position 225,731,000 of record CM057449.1, on the reverse strand, counting down.
GGGCAACCTCCTCCCTCAGACCAGAAAGGTGCCTGCAAACAGGGCAGAGTCGCAGCCTCCAGAATGTCTCCCGGAACACTGCTGCTCCACAGCCATTGCACTGCACCACTCCCATCTTGACTTATTTTGTGTCCCCTCTCCTGTTGCTTTTGTATGCTTATAGTCTCCTCGCTCTGTGTATTTTTACACTTACTTTCCTCCTCCTATGTGCCCTTACAACTCTCACCCTTCCTGTTCTGGGACAGGAACTTCCTGTAGTCTTCAGTAGTCTCCTTCCTCCGTGCTTGGATTCTGACCTCCAGCAGCCGGGGAGGGGGGGATAAAGAGGTTGGTTTTTTTTTAGGTTCCTTCAAGGTTGCTGAAACTAATGTGTTTCAGTGATCCTTCCCTTCCTACTGCCAAACAGGAATTTCCTGTTGTCAGTCAAATTCAGCGGCTATAAAACTAGAACCGGCTTTGGGTGGGAAGGAGGGAAACTAGTAAAAAATCTGTAGTTCTGGACTTCTGTTTCTTGCTCTGCAACCAGTTCTCTTCTGCTAGAAACAGCCAGAAGCTGTAATTGGAGACAGCTGTTTTTGTACACCTAAGCTGCTAAGCCATACACCCAATTAAATTCACTCTCTGCTCTCAATAAATTAAGCAGCTACTGCCCTCTTCCTCAGAAAAAACACTTTTTTTTTACTTAAATGAGACCCCCATCTTCTAATAAAGTATCTGTTTGCTTAATCCAAACAGGTACTACTCCAGCTGAGACAGAAGCGATTAATTAGTTAAAAATCTGTAGTTCTGGACTTCTGTTTCTTACTCTGTAACCAGTTTTCTTCTGCTAGAAATAACCACTTCTGCTATTGATGGTATATATATAGATAGATAGATATATAAATACAAAATCACACATGCCCCCACAATGCAAAACATCATGGGCTGCATGTGCAAATCACCACAGAATATTATGCTGGTTCAGTTTTAAGCAGAAATGCATGGTGCCGAAAGGCCTCTCACACAGTTTGCAAAGGGTGCCAACAGAAGACAGTTCGTCCTACCAGGACTCATCAGTATGCCTCATCTGTTTGACACCCCAGTGGAATGAACCAGCTACCGTAAGACGGTCTATCTGGGTTATGTTGTAGTGAACCCAATTAAAACAAAAAACAATTTAAAAGACAAAGAACCTCTGTGCACAAGCACTAAGGCAAGGGTTACCCCAAAGGGCATTTGGCTGGGAAACCAAGTTTCAAAGAAATACAAAATCACACATGCCCCCACAATATAAAGCATCATGGGCTGCATATGCAAATCATCACAGAATATTATGCTGGTTCAGCTTTAAGCAGAAATACATGGTGCTGAAAGGCCTCTCACACAGTTTGCAAAAGGTGCCAACAGAAGACATAGACACGTGTTTTGTCCTACCAGAACTCATCAGTATGCATCATCTGTTTGACACCCCAGTGGAATGAACCAGCTACCCTAAGATGGTCTATCTGGGTTATGTTGTAGTGAACCCAATTAAAACAAAAAACAATTTAAAAGACAAAGAACCTCTGTGCACAAGCACTGAGGCAAGGGTTACCCCAAAGGGCATTTGGCTGGGAAGTCAAGTTTCAAAGAAATACAAAATCACACATGCCCCCACAATGCAAAGCATCATGGACTGCATATGCAAATCACCAGAGAATATTATGCTGGTTCAGCTGTAAGCAGAAATGCATGGTGCCGAAAGGCCTCTCACACAGTTTGCAAAGGGTGCCAACAGAAGACATAGACACGTGTTTCGTCCTACCAGGACTTATCAGTATGCCTCGTCTGTTTGATACCCCAGTGGAATGAACCAGCCACCCTAAGATGGTCTATGTTATGGTCTGGGTTATGTTGTGGTGAACCCAATTAAAACAAAAAACTATTTAAAAGACAAAGAACCTCGGTGCGCTAGCACTGAGGCAAGGGTTACCCCAAAGGGCATTTGACTGGGAAGCCAAGTTTCAAAGAAATACAAAAGCTCACATGCCCCCATACCATCAATATTAGAAACATCATAACAATCATATAAAACCAAGTGATAATGTAGAAGTGAATATACTGCATAGTATGATATGAATTTTGGTTAACTTATCCTATCTATTGTTCTTTCCTATTTTTTGGTTTTCTCCCCTATCCTTTCCTTTTCCTTCCCTCTCCTCCCATAGTGCACCTTCAAGTTCCTCTTCCTCATCTGTCCTTCTTCTCTCCCCTCCCCTTCCCCGGTGATTCCATTCTTCAACCCTAGTCATCGTCCCCCCCTTTTCCCACCTCACCCTCTTCTTCACCCTACTTGGTTTTATATGATTGTTCTGATGTTTCTAATATTGATGGTATATAGGTGGTGCAGTCAGCCTTTGAACCACATCAGTGTTATGATATGATCCATACTGACGGTGTACAAATGGTGTTTATGGTCTATTAGGGTATGAAGCTTGCTTAACTTATTTCAGTACATATTTATTACTTGTTTTTTTTAAATCATTGATTAAACATTGAAATTTCTTTTTTAAATGATTTTGTAACCAGTCAGAATGATATATGTCACTGGAGTGTCACTACATCACGTGGCATCTGTGCACCTATATAAATGTTGGTGGTTTGTCATTTCCTCAGCCTTTGAAAAAGGACGCAGTGTCCAAAATATGTCAGGAGGGAAGTGTCTGTCTTGGATGAATAAATAATTTTTAAGTGAATATTTTTTTTCCAGTGTCTCTTTTAGGAGGTGTGTGTGTGTGCGAGAAACTGTCCTGGTAACTGTTGTGGTAAGTTTCTCAGCACCACTTTCCTAGTATGCACTCTGCAACAACTTGGCTACAGCCTGTAGTTCAAGTGGGCAGTGCAACTGGCCACACCTTCATTTGGCCCATTTAAGGGCCGCTTGTCACACTCCACACACCAGCATTTTTTTCTTGCCCCTCCATCCACCCCTCCTCCTCCAGTGGCATGCCTCTCTCACTTGTGGGCTTCTTCCTAAGGTACTTTTAGACAAGAGAATCACTCCCACATCACCTCAAGAGGTGGAACCCTTCTTTAGGGTTCCTTGCCTTTATACCCATACAGGGTGGTATATCCCATGGATAGAGAGGCGAACAGACACAAGTTATCTACATTATATAAGCATGAAAGCAGTTGCACAGGCACACTGAAATTCTATGTATGCATCTGATCTGACTCCATCAGATGAAAGAAAAGCAATAAGCAACCCAAACACCACCAAATAAAAAACAGATCTGTGACAATAGAAAATTACTGCCCATTAAAAATAATACCCCCAAAACACCATTAACAATGGTGCATCTGTAGCTCCTGCTGGTCCCCTCCTGTCTTATCTACTTCTGCATCATGAAAGTTATTGTGCAACTGTCCACTCACTCACTGGCTTTAATTTCCTTTCAAAATCCATCCAGTAAGTCCTGAACAGTCTGATCAATCATGTCCATCTCTACTGCACCAACAAGCTTCCATCCATGATTGCCCCCCTTCCCCTTGGGCTGGGTCCCTCTGACCCAGTTCTACTCACCCCTGCTGTCCAAATCTATCTCTCTTCAGGACGGTGGACAAGGTTTGGTACCTGATTCACCACCACTGTAAAGTCTGGAACAACTTTGGTTTGTAAAAGGAAATTGAAGCCGAATCAACAGACAGGCAATATATTGACTGACCTTAAGTCAGCCTTCAGACACACAAGAAAAGATTAATAAGATGAAAGATTTTGGTTAACAATCTAAGTTTTTATGAAAAAAAAAAGAATACTAACAATAAAACAAACAGTATATACAGTAAGAAACAAGAACTATGTACACAAGAAAAAAAACATTCACAATTATTTAAACAAGCATGAGAAGGCAGACATGTAGTCCACCACTCACTGTGGTGCTGGGGGTGCTGCTGGCTGGTGGTGTGGCCTCACCATTGCTGCCACGTTTAGCAGCTACCATGATATGTGATGCAGGGTGCTGTTGGTGTGGGCTAGGCCTGCCTGCAGGACCAGTTTTTTTTTTTTGATGACCTTTATGCCATCATGCAGGGCCTTGATTTCCCACTGCATGGCCATCATTTGCTCATTTGACACAGTTGTTACTTGTGCCAACGGTGCCATGATGTCCTGTGTCAACCCACTAGAGGAAGGTTCTACTCCTGTTGGTCTCTCCTGGGCCTCATCTCTGTCCTGTCTGGACAGATGCTCAAGTTCTTTTCTCAGATAGGCCATCCTGTTTTGGCCCATTTGGTGGTGTCTTTTGGGCCTCCTGCAGCCTGCTGTGTCTCACTTGTGTCTGTACTGAAAGAAATAAGTAGTTTGATCACAATGAACTTTACAGATGTCACTGAAATCGGCATTAATTGTAGTAGTCTGTCCAGCTTAACAGTACTGTTCCCCATGAACTTTTGGAGCCGTGACCTTTTGTAGAGGCATGGTTTACACCCTCGCCTAGCCTCCTTGCTACCTGCTGTTTGTATACCAGCCCCCAGGGCCCCCAGAGGAACTATGAAGCCCTTGACTATGTGAAAGCTGTGCTTTATCCAAGTAATGTGTGTAACCCCCCTGCAAATGGGGGTTCCCAAAAGACTTCCAGGAGCTTGCTTGAATGCTCCAAGCCTGAATGGTGTTTGGCGTTTAAGCCATTTATCAGTGAGTGTTTTTAGAGCCTCTGGTACTGTCTCTTTAAGAGCTGTCTGCTTGCAGACATAATTAGTTTGTATGGGGGACTGTGTGCTTCTCTGTTTGAGTACCACTGAGCTGCTGCCAATTCACTCCATTTTGCAGTCACTAGAGTGCAAAGGAACCTATCTGAAAGATGTAACTGTTTGCCAGAAATCATTTTACAGTAATAATGAAATTACAGTTTGTCTAACCTGCTTTCTTTGCAGTCAGAACTGTGTCTGCCTAGTTCCCCATTCTGGTTTTGAACTGCTGAACTGGACCAATCAGTGTGGGGTAAGCTAGCTCTAAAATGGTGCCTTGGACGAATCAGAACTTGGACTCATAATCTGAGCCAGCCACAAAGAGGATTGTATGGGCAGTGACTCTGGGAGATGTAGTTTAGACTTCCGCCTTTTTGACTAACAGCAGCAGTCTATTGTGAGTGACAGCCAATCCAGTCAAGAAATGGGAGGAACTCAAAGGTAGTGCCCGTTTTGTCTGTTGGAGTTTCAGTTTAGCTCTGGCAGTGAAGGGGAAAGAAACCCTGTGTTCATTCAGTGCACCGCTTCAGTCAAAAACGGTGTAAGGCCCAGAGTTCCGTCTGCAGCTTGTGTAACTGCTTGTTAGGACTGAATCCATCCTGTGAAAAGAATCAAAGGATCTCTGAAGAGTAGAAACCAGGCTCACCCTGTAGAAGACTGGAGAAATTGTTGAATTGCACTCGGTCTGTCAGGAACTGAATCTGCTGTGTGTTCTCCGGTATTGTGCAGTAATTGCGATCGGGATAGAGAGCAGCCTGCCTGGTATAGTACTTTCTTTTACCATATAAATGTGTGAAGAGTCTCGGAGCTCAAGAGTAGCCCTGCTGACGTTGAAGGACCCTATCTTGTTTGGAGGTCTGAGTACTAATTCAGGGTCGCTCCCTGTTGAATTGCCACATTAAATCCAAATGGAATCACTGTACTGCTGACTGTTTAAACTAATTTTCTTTTCACTGGTGAAAGAGCCCTACCAGCTGCCACGGTTTGGACTAGCCACTAGGGCTTGGGTACCCAGGGACAGTAACTGGTAGGATAGGCCTGTGCAGAGCCATAGGTAGATAGTAAAGTGATAAGCTAATTAACCTGATTTCCCCTGTCCTTGTTATATTCCTAAATAAATCAGAGCTGCTTGTTTCAGCAAAGTTATACTTCCTGAGGTATTTGTCTATGTTAAAGTACTGTACTGTGATTGTTGCACTGTATCTTATTTCACAGGAGGTCCCAGTGCCGAACTAGTCCTGGGGGTAAGTGTATACTGTGAAGGTAATTCTGATATATTGTGTGGGCCACTAGTGGGAAGAAAGGGGGGTTGCAGTGTCCCAGAAGGCTGTGACCAAGTAAGTTTAACTATTGCAAACCCTGACCTCTGGGTGGAGGCACCCGCCATTGGATCCAGGCCCCTCAACCTGTTAGTGGCAAATCAGGCAGGGGTAGTAGCCCCTGGGATAGCGCCATCTAGGGGTTACATGTGTTTGAGCACATCATCCAGTAGGCAGTTCCCTCAGCACCTCAACCACTGTCTCTGTAAGATGAAACTACCTAACATCACTTCTAATGCTCCCCCTACCCCTGTATAAATTCATGTACCCTTGTTTTGTCCCTCCCCTCATCCACTTACATAGTTTCTCACGGTTTATCATGTTTATTCCTTTCTGGAATGGGAAGCCGTCTGTCAGGTGTACACTGAGTGAAGCCCGGACCCTCCCTTTCAGCCTAAGGTGAGTACACATTTAGTGGCCCTGAACTGTTTACTGGACTCCACGACTCATTTTGGTTACTCTACAGTGCAACATTCACAGCCTGTCTGTATCTGTCCTCAGGTGAGGGCTCCATAACTGGACACAGTATTGTACTTAAGAGATGCTACCAGAACACTGCCATAGACTTCAGGGGTCGTAAGAGCTTGTTACTGACCGTTCTACAGACCTCCCTGCACCACTTCCTCAGGAGCCCAGCCAGCACCGGAGATTCAGACTAGCAACGGACTGCCCATTGAGCTCCTTACAGCCAATCAGAGCCCAGTATTCATACCAGGAGGTGGGTGGCACGAAAGCAGGGAACTTTTAAATTTTAAACCCCTACCTTCAGATGCCACCAGAACACTGCCACAGACTTCAGGGATCATGAGGGCTTGTTCCTGACCTTTCTACAGCCCTCCCCTTCACCGATCACTCCCTTGGGAGCACATCCAGCACTGGAGACCCTGCCCAGCAATGGACTGCCCACTGTGCTCCTTCCAGTCAATCAGAACCCAGAACTCCCCTTTTAATAGAATCTGTCACAAGGGGCCTGTCCATGCAGTGGCCCATTTGCTCAAAGGACCATGCACCAAGGACAGCAACATTGTCTGCCTTGAGTCTGCCAGAGTCCGCCGGTCTACTGGCTGCTCTGCTGCACTCACCTGAGAACTCTTTGCACTGCAATGCATGCATAGGCATCAAGGTAATCAGTTACCTCCATATGTAGTTACAACCATATTGTGCTAAGTGTAGCTAGAGACTTTAAATTTGCCAGTTCCATTGCTGTTAGCCAAATACCCTATCTAGGGTAGGCCTATTTTGTAACTCCTCAGCTATGTATGCTGCTGCTACGCTGTTGCTCATGTAGTCTGTCATCTTAAATTAGCATTTTTATCTGAGCTTAGCCAAACACCCTAGCTAGGGCAAGTCAGTCTTGTTTTTCTGTACCCATCTATTTTGCAGCTGCTTTATACTGCTCATGCAGCCAGTGACTTACTACTACTTGTCAGTTTTTATCAGTTAGTCATCTATAACTGGAATTACCTTATAGCCCTTTCCAGTGTAAGCCTGTTTTTCTGTTCTTTTACTGGAGTGTGCTACTGCTTATAATTTTGCTAGGTTAACCAGAAACTAAGTTATCCAAATACCCTATCCAGGTAAGTCTGTTTCAACAACTCCATACCTCAGTATGCTGTTGCTAACGTAATACACTTGGGTAGCCATAACTTGGAACAGCCAGTTTTACTAGATCAGGTATAACACCCCATCTAGGGTAAGCCTACTTCTGTAATTCTATATCTAAGTTTGTTGTGCTGCCATACAATGCTAATATATAGCCAGTAATTAAAAAATTGCCAGTGCTCTACAGGAGTTCAACTTAACCTCCTATCCAGTGCAGGCCAACTTAGAGATTATCTAAGTTGATTCATTGGTCTCCCCCTAAGGTACCTGCTCCTATGTGATCTGCTTTATCTCCTTCCATAGACAGCCCAACCCACCGATGCCATACTAGGACCACATGGGCATGCTCTTATGATTTTCAGTTTCAAGGACCTTGAGAAATACATGCACTAGATCAACTAAACATGCTAAGGCAGAATACTTCTCCACAGCCTTCTGGAACAACATTAATCACCCTTCAAAGTTTTGGAAGTTGATCCATGCCCTCTTCTCACCCCCAAGCCAGGTGATGTTCCCGATCCTCATGGTGAAAGACACCTCCACTTCAACTCCTCTTCTGTCACTTCTGAATTAAATAATTTCTTCACTAGCTGCACCTCATCTCACCTCACCTCTCCACCATTTCTCACTCCTCCCATTCCCTCTTCCTCCCCTCCTCCTCCTACTGCCTCTCTAAAGCCCTCTTCCACCCCTCCTTTCATCTTTCCCCCTATTTCCCCATCCAATGCCCTCAAAACCCTCCTGGCTCTTAATCCCCAACAAGGGTAAAAGCCTAGATGGACTGGACCCTAAACTCTTGCGTCTCTCTGTCTCTGCCATTCGACTTCCACTCTCCTTCCTTTGAACCTCTCCTTCTGTCTTGCTTCTGTCCCAGATGCCTGGAAGCATGCTACAGAAATACCCCTTCCTAAAGGTGGAGACCCTCTTTACCAGGCAACTATTGCCCTATCTCTCTACCACCCACCCATTGCAAACTACAAGAATACCTAGTTCTTTCTCAACTCTCCCCCTTTCTAGACTCATCTTCTTTCTTCACACTATTCCAGTCTGGCCACCACAAATTCCATTCCACCTCCACCTCCCTTCTCAGGCTAACTGACTCCATTCTCCATGGGATGGACCAGGGCCAAATCACATCCACTATTTTTGTTGACCTGGTCAAAGCCTTCAACACCATTGTCCACCCCATTCACCTTGCCAAGCTTACCGCTACAGGACTCTCCTCCCACACCACCGATTGGTTCCACTCATACCTTCTGGGCAGAACCCAACTGGTTAAAATTGGCTGTGCCACTTCCCTACTCCTCCCCATCAGCACTGGAGTCCCTCAAGGCTCTGTGCTTGGCCTCATCCTTTTCTCCATTTTTCTAAATGTAAGCCCCCTGCCAGGGCTTACCTGAGAGCCCCTAAGAAAGGTTTGTTTCCCTGGAGTTTTGTTTCCACCCCCATTCATTTTTGGTCTGGGTCCCAGTTTCCACACTTCTGTCCCCTGTTTCCTGGTCTCTCCTGCCGGTCCTGTATGGTTTTGTCAGAGAGAGCAGGGCTGGAGGAGCAACTTCGTTTAGCCACGAGTTTGGAGAAGGTACTGCGGTGCCAGCGATCTATGTGCATGTACATTTGCGCAAATTCATTTGGCCATTTGGGGGCCCTTCAGTGTGCCTCTCCGGTGGTCCCAGTCCCAGGGTAATGTAAGATAGGGATCAGAGATGTGGGCAAGACCAGAGAGGTGGCAGGAAAGTGGTAGGATCAGTCTTTAAAAGTACCAGTCATGCTGCAGTGTTTGGGAGCAGTCATTCATATTCATGAGGTGGTGCCCCTCTGAAGAGTTGGGAGTCCTGTCCAGAGCCCAGGGGCACAGAGAATAGCGCTAGTGACAGGGAAATATATGAGTAAAATGTTTAAATAAAGAGAGGTGTGCAAGGAAAAGGGGAAAGCTGCCAGTCTGTGGGGGTTTAAACAAACAAAAAGGATTCCACAGACTGCAGCCAGTGAATAAAGTGGGGGCACACATGGATTGCAATGGGACTGTGTATTAGCTGCTCAGGGGCAATGAGAAATGACATCAGTGACTGGGAAAAGGCTAGAGAAATGTGTTAATTACAGCAGTCACTTAGCAGGGCACAGGGGTAGCAACTTGTGTGTGGAGAAATAATTATAAAAAAATCAAAGAGTTTGGCTGCAGGGACACTTTAATCCTGGGACACTGTTAAAATCTTGGAACACTATTTACAACAGCCACTATGTTTAACAGACATGTGACACCAGCCAGACAACCAGAATGCCAGGATTCTTGCCAGGCATCCTGGGACTCTGTGAACAGACTTTGTGGGAAAATACCAGGGAAAGTTGCAGCACGTTTTTCTGCACCAATGAGGCATCGAGGGAGCCTCATACATATTAATTTTTCTGAAGGACTGTGGCTCTAGCCAATGGGGAGCTGCGAGAAAGCTCCCAAGAGGACAGAACAGTTGGAGTCTGAATCAGTTCAGTGGGAGCTCCTCCAGATGGGGGGGGGTGGCTCCTGCTCCTGGAAAGAATGGGGTTTCAGGATGGGCCTGCCTGGGGGCTGCCAGCGATTTGTTCCCCAGGGCAGGGAGCGCCTGCCCCATCAGGAAAAGGGAAGGCAGAAACAAGGAAAAAGCAGCTTTGAAGAGAAAGGGGGAAGCTACAGGTTGCTGAATGTTCTGTGTTGTTCTGAAATTGCACCACAGCAGTGAAAGAAAAAGAAGAGAGAAGAGGTTATGTCGTGAACCTGGGAAAAGGGCAAAGGTTTGTCTTGATCCTGAAAAAAAGACAAAGGTTGTGTCCAGATCCTGGAAAAAGGATGAAGGTTTTGTCCTGAACCTGGTAAAAGGACAGAGGTTGTGACTAAGCCTAGGAAAAGATGGAATTCAGAGAAATGATGAGGAACAGGAGAATATGAATGTGCAGAGAGAAGAAAAGGAAGAGTGAGCCTTTTTGCATGGAGAAATGTTATGTGTCTTCACGGTGAGAAAAGGAACTTTGAGTGCAGAAATTATGTGTGAGCCAGAGCGAGAATGTGGCTGTGTTGAAGTTGAGAGACTGTGAAAGCAGAAGGATGGACAGGTACATTTTGGGGTTGGGTGCCTGTTGTCTGCTCCTGAGATATGTAAAGGAAAAGAAACAGATTGCTTTGCCTACACACCGTGGCAGAAAAGATACAGAAATAAAGAAAAGAAGCAGAAGAAAATGTGCTGAATGTTTCTGCTGACACCCAGGGCCAGGTAGGGAACTCAGTAACCCTCATTAAGTGGAGTCTGCCACTGCAGGGGATCACGTGTCTTGTACCTGAGTGCAAGGGTGCTCTGATTGGAGGGAGCTGGGCCGTGGGCCACTCCTCAATCTGGATCCCCTGTAGTTGGCAGGCCTTGCACATTTGCTCTGCAATGTGCCCTATAATGGGCTGAAGGGGACCAGCTGCTAGATCTGCAAGCAAGAGGAAGAGAGGGCAAGCTGCAGCCTCTGTGCCCCCGTTTCAAGCATTGTGCCCAGTTCTGCCTGTGTTGCCATCCATCCCCAGGACTTCAGCGAACCGTGCCATCTGCAGAACCATGAGTAAAAAGCAGAAATTGCCCTGCATCTGGGGACTGTAAATAGTTTAAACACGCATACTGGGGCTTGAGATAGAGCTGAGGTTTAGACAAGGGAAAGGATGTAAAAAGTTTAAATTCTTTAAGCGCCCCAATGCCGGTTACCCGCTGCACCTCAGGCCTGCAACTTAAATCTTGGTACCCAGTAAACAGACTTTGAGGCTTGAAATGGACTGGGAACTGTGGGTCTGGGTTTGGGCACTTCTGCAGCAGTTAGCTAGTATAGTTAGATCTGGTGGCTGCAAATGATTGCAATATGGGATTGAATCAAAGGGGAATGTGATTACTGGGAAATGCAAATTATAAAAATGCTTGAACTCTATTCCTCTTACCCCATCCGAAACCCTCCCCCTTGTAAATAAACTTAGATGTTATTGTTTTGCAGCAGAGATGATTCCAGAGCCTAATTTTAGTGCGCGCATGTTATTGATGGAATGGAAAAGGTAAATGGTATAACTAAATGTGGGGAGGTTCGAATCCTGGTAAGTCCATGTTGGGGTAACAGTTGGGGAGGTGGATTGGTACAACATCCTAGGGGGCTGTACTGCTAGTAATCATACCCACTAAATATGTACTCTGGGTGAAGGCACCGCCATTTTATTTTAACTTTTGGGAAAGGACCCCCGCAGGTCAGCTATGGGAACATAGGCCCCTTGTTCCTTGGTCCGGCTGTCAAGGCAGGGGTAGTGGCCCTCTCCAGGATGGTGCCAGAGAGGGGCTACATAAATAACCTCCCTACAATCTTTACCTCAATGTCCATCCACATCTACGCTGATGATACAGTACTGTTTGTCTCTGGATCCTCCCCCCCTCTGATCTGATGGCCAGACTCCAGCTGGACTTTGACAACATCCAGCACTAGTTCTGTTCAAATCAGTTGGCCCTAATTGCAAAGAAGACAGTCTCCATGACATTTGGAACCAGGGAAAAACACTCCAGACTTACAATCACCCTTCCTTTCACACCCCTGATGGGTTCCCCCTTGAAGATGTCCCATCCTTCAATTACCTGAGGGTATGGCTAGACTGGCACCTGGACTTCTCAGCTCATGTTCAGGCAATGCACAAAACATTGCACCCAAAACTAAGGGCTTTGTATAGTAACCATGGGAGCATCCCCTTGCCTGCTCGCAGAGCCATATTACAGAGAATGATTTTCCCCATCTTCAACTACGGAGACACAGTTTACAGCGCTGCTCCTAAGTCTACGCTGGCCAGACTGGACCCACTCTTCTGCTCATTCTGCTGCTTTGCTCTTGACTGCCCCTCCGCACCCACCACTGCTCTCTCTACTCTGTCCTCTCTCTCCTCTCACTTGAGGCCAGATGTCTTACTCACTGCTTCTCCATCTAGGCCAAACACTGGCTTGGTTCTCTTCCCCCCTATCTTTCCTCACTTCTCTCATCCCATCCCCCTCCTCCTATTCCCTATGAAACTCTAACTATAGCCTCCTCACTCTCCTGCCTACGTCGACTACAGTTTATTTAGACTGCTTTCTCCTACCATCTCTCTGAACTGTGGAACTCTGTCTAGCTAACCACCCACTCTGCCACTTCTCTTCCCTCCCTCTCCTCTCCCATCTTGTCCATGGGTTTTACTTACTCACCTGCAACTGCTCCTGATTCTTCCTTCCATATGCCCCCCTCTCCCTAGTTCCCTCTTTCTTCTTCTTCCCCCCTCACACCACTACCTCATCGCTCAACCCCTCTCCACCTAATTATTATATCCCACCTAAGTACCTTTCTTCATTTAGCTGTAATATGCTTGGGCACTTTGGCCCCTTGCTGGACATCTGTTAGGCCTCTCTATGAACAGCTATCAACAACTTGTAAATTCAATTGTATATGTAAAATTGTAAATGCTAAATTGCATATATTGCTATAATCTGCTTGTTTATTATGCTCCCTTCTTCTTCTCACTGTATAGTCTACCACCGCTATTATGTTATATTTTCTTCCCGCTTGTCCCCCGGATGCATCTGGACATTTTCTGTTATTCAGCTCAGTATGGCTTTCCTGGTAAAACTTTGAAATAAATACTAGAATATGAGTTACTATTCATCTGGGCTGACTGCCTCCTTATTGCTAGACCTGCTACCTATCTATCGTTGACCAGCACTCTCCCATCCCTTGTCTATTTCACAACTCATGCAGTCACTTACCTCCTCATTTTGTTGTCACTCTATGGACTGTATAGCAAAGGAGTACTCTATATGTACACCCATTCTTACCTCAGGCCTCTGAGGCTATGCTCCTTCTATAAAGATTTCTGACTACCAAACCACCTGTTTTCCACCCTCCTACTCACTGCCGGGGATGTTGAATCCAACTCAAATCACTCCTGCTCCAGCTCCAAGGGTCTTAAACTGGCACATATCAACATACATAGCCACTGACCAGAGATTCCTGAACTGAAAGCTTGGATGGCTCTCTACCACCCAGATGTTCTTGTTGTGTCTGAGACCTGGCTAAAACCCTCTGTCCTCCAGCATGAAGTCCCCATCCCTGGTTATACTGCTATTATAAAAGATTACCATGGGAAAAAAGATGGGGGGACTTCTACTGTATACGCAAGACACTTTCAGCATTTCAGAAATACGCTTGTCCTCACTACAACATTCACCCTGTGAGTGAGTCCTTGTCAAACTTGTGTTGGGGAACACAAAGCCCCAACACATTGGGTGTGTGTATATCCCTCCCCACTGCTAATTCAACCTTCGATGACTTTGTGAGCTGCTTAAGAACACACTCACTCAGGGAGCTAATAGACCTTTGCAACTTTAACTTAAACTGGAGTAAAACTGTCTCATGTTGAGCCCACTGGTATCAATCTAAAGACAGGTAACCACTCCCTCCTGGACTGGATTCTTGTCAGAAGACCCGATAGGATAAAGTTGTCTGGTACTCTAGCTAACTTACTTAGCGACCACTCCCCGACCTTCTGCATTTCGAGCAATGGCTTCAACAGACCCACTCCAACAGCCATCTACATCCATAACTACTCCCAACTTAACGAATCGGCCTTCCTCATTGACTTGGATGCGGTAAATTGGTTAAACATAGGAAGGCTGAACAACATTGATGCTGCACTCAACTACCTTGTCTGCAACCTACTTAGCATCATAAACGAACATGTACCCCTAGTTCATAGAAAGGTAAAGGGCCTGTGTTCCAAGTGGCTTTCCTCAGAATGGTGAATACTCATGAAGAATAGGGATAAAGCCTGGTATTCTTACAGAGCTTCTGGCCAGCTCTCTGAGTGGAAAAATTATAGGGCACTACGGAAGGCTCCATGTCAAAACAGCGATTAAATAACAGCGACTGCAATAATGGCAAAGTCAATTCAGCTACTGTTAAAATGGCAATGGTAAATTATGGCTACTGCAATAATGGTGACAATTGCATTTATGCAGGGTGCCGGATGCTTTGTCTCCCACACCCTCTTTATTAATATAACCAACTCCGAGGTCATAGCACCTCGGGGAGGGGGGGAAATGCCATTGTCGCTGTTACTGCAATAGCTGTATTTTACCATTGTTGTTTTAACAGCGGCCAAATTGATTTTGCCCTTGTTGCAGTCATCATTATTTCTCCACCACTTTGACGTGCTACCACTATGGGATCACTGCAAATCCAGTCTCAGGATGACAAAGGCACTGTATCTCAAGAAGCTACAGTACTCCAACCTACAAAACCCAAAGCAGTTCTGGTTCCAGATCAATAGTCTCCTTAAAGACAAAGCTGCCCCCCCTCCAAAAAAAAATACTGTATAATTCAAAATCAACAAATGACCCTGACCTTGCAAGCTGAAGTTTTTAATACATTTTTCACAGATCTGGCCCAGTTCAAAGATTTTTCTCTGGGATCTCCCCCCAGGTCTGGCCTTGTCCCCCTTCCCACTCTGCACTCACTACAAAGGCCTGAGTTCCACTATAGGCACGTCTCGTGCTGAGAAGTCTTACTCCTGCTCCAGAAAATCAAGGCCAAGGGTTCTGCTGGCCATGATAAATTAGAGCCTAGACTACTCAGACTTGGAGCCCGCATTCTCACTGCCCCTGTAACCTCTCTATTCAATATGTCCCTACTGCACGGCATGTTTCTAAGCAATTAGAAGGGTGTCCATGTAGTCCCCATCCACAAAGGTAGTGCTAGGGAACCAGATGAAATTTACCGGCTCATCTCCATACTATGTACCTTATCCAAAATACTTGAGAAGTTAATCTACAACCAGATCCTAGAGTACGCTGAACTACACTCTCTGACTACCGTTGTGCAATATGGCTTTCACAAGAACCATGGGACCAACACTGCCCTAGTCTCTCTGACTACAGGCATATTCAAAGCCTTGGAGTCCAATAGGGCAACTGGAGCAGTTTTCATAGACTTGACCAAGGCCTTCAACTTGGTTGATGACAAAATGCTCCAATGTGCCTCCTCAAACTCTTGGTTTACCAGTTACTCAACTGGCCATAAGCAGCTGGTAAAGTGGAGAGGGTGTCTCTCCTCTCTCCTCTCTCCGGGGTATCACAGGTGGGGTCCCTTACTGTTCTTCCTCTTCATAAATGACCTGCCTGTGCACTGTGGCAGTTCTAGTATAGTGCCAATGATGCAGTGCTCTACAAAAGCCACTCTGACATCATCTTGATTGAGAGGGACCTCACAGCTGACTTCCACCTACTGGAATCATGGATTAAGGCAAACAACCTGCTGTTCAATGTCAACAAAACCATATCAGTCCTCTTTGGCCCTAGTCGCTTAGGCAGAGATAGGAGCAAACTATTAAAAAGCACCTTCTTAAGGGGTGATCCCGTTGAGACAGTCTAATCACTCAAATACCTGGGCATCATTCTAGACCAAGAGCTTTCATTCAGGCCATATGTTGACAGAGCAACCAAAACTTTTAACCAAAAGCTGGGGCTCATTTATCGGCTGAAGCCCTACGTCTCTATCAAAGCAAAGATATCCACAGCTAACAGTATTCTACTGCCTACTATCCTGTACGGTGCCCCCGTCCTCTCCTCTCTCAAAGAGAGAACTCACTAAACTAAAGTCCCTTTATCATGTTGTACCTTGCTTTGCAGTGGATGCTAGCAAAAGGCATCAACACTGCAATTCCCTTTCCACACTTAACTGACCCCCCCCCCTTGAAAATGAGGATTAACTTTGCACTCTCTGCATGGCCACAAAACTGTGTACTCCCCTCACCCCCACCCTACCTCTCTCTTGTCTCTTAGACAGCCCGACCAAGCCCTCCGATCTTCTTCCTACCCACTCCTCCAAATCCTGAGAGCTACAAAGTCTGCTAGAATGAGGTCCTTTGCCTCTGTGGCCTCCAGGTTATGGAATGACCTTCAGGGCCTTTAAAGCTTCCCTCAGTGACCTAGTCCTGAAGTATTGTCCATGTACTTGCCCAGGTTGAGGCCCCTTAGCAACGTTTTAAGTACTGCTGCATTCGGTTACAAAAATTCACTCCTCCTGTCAATGCTCTTTGCTTATTTATTTCTGCTGTGTAGCCACAATCACTGTATATTCTAATGCTCTTTGCTTACTTATTTCTGTTGTGCAGCCATAACCATTGTGACAATTGTATATTCTAATTACAATCCTATGTTTGTTTTTGATTTATTGTAAACTGTCCTATCTCTTCATTATAATTGCCATGGATGACCTACTGATTTTTGTTGTTGACTCATGTATTGACTGTTGTATGTAATTAAACCCAGGTCACCCCTGAAAAAGTTACTCCTAGTCTCAGTGGGCCCACTCAGTCAACAAAATCCAAATGAATAAATAAATGTGGCCTCTCCTCACCGATGGAATATAAAGAGTTAGTATTATAGTACTTCACTCCTATATTGCTATCACAACTCCTTGCAATACACCATAACATTCTTGTTGTCTTGCTGTAGGCCTTGTTACATTGTCAACTTTGTTTCTGGTAGTCGGACTCGCTTATGATGACCCTTTGGTCCTCTGAAGTAGTGGCCACCTTAACACCTCTCATCCAGTATGCTTTCCAGGGGTTCTTGTTTCATATGTGCAACACCTTCCAGTTTTTGTCCTCCCAAGTTGGAAACGGCACACCCAAATGTAACACAACAAGGTACCTGGCATGTGTAGATACACAGTTGTCAATAGTTATTACCAGTACGTGACAGAATCCAATATGCCTGTTTCTACACTGTATCATTCTAATTCTTAACAAAGGACATTGTGGCACTGCCGTTGTTGGTTTTCCACTGCCAGTTTATATTCTAATGATTAGGACATGGATAAACCATGTTTAGTGTTACATTAAATATCTGAGCAATCCTAAACGAGAGAGTCTGGGTTGTGATTATGGGTCAATAATCACACACTTCTCGAGGGTGTTGTTAGGCACACGAAGCACTTGCACAGAGCACCTATACACACCAGAGAGGTGTGTTATTCTTGACCAGCATCACACATCCCAATTGTTTTATTGCACTCATAACAAGTGTTAGAAGAATTACACCAGCTGGTTTTCTTACAAATGTTATAAACCTAAAGGCCATCTGGAAGAGGATGGGGAGACACAAGTAAAATAAAAACAAGTTCCTGTTATATAGTGCACTCCTACCTTGATAGTGTGGTTCACCAACACCCTCACTCCCATCCATCTTGTATCTTTGTTTCTCTGATAGCTCATTGATGAAAGCTGAAGTACAATTCAGTTAATTTACCCAATGTCATGCCAGCTATCTGCACAACTGAGTTTTCACATGGTATGGTGTGGGTTAGGGCAACAGTATGACCAACAAAGCTACACAAAATGTGTTACTTTGTACCAGTGCTATTAGTGTGCTTTTGCAGTGTTTAGCCTGTTTCCTTGCTACTAATATCTATATATTTTTATGACTGCATTGCATCAAAATGCTATGCTGATGTATTGCTATCAGAAGAAGGGGTCTCTGACTGGAATTCCTATTGCAGCACAGCTGTGTTGTTACAAGGGAGTAGAACTGAAGCAATGAAAATCTGTCCATTCATTACAATTGTTTCCTTCTTCTCCCCCCTGCCCCCACCACACCATTTTCAAGTTTGTTCATCTTTTGAACATGATCTTGATTATCTTTAATGTTTAATGAGATGGTTCAGTTTTTTTTTTTGCATCGATCCTCACATTCAGGGTTTTTGCTCATAATGTAGCTCGCTGTTTTGGATCAAAGAAAAGCTGTTTTGTCAGATTTGTCAGGTCGGTCCCTTTTACAAGGATGTCTTAAAGTCAGAGATGAATTATTTTCATGCTTTTGGTATAGTGATTCCTGTTCAGATGTCTTCCCTGACTTTGCTATTAATTTTTTCACTCAATAAAGGAATTTTCAAACAAAGGAATCACGCAGAGAACAAAGTTTAGTAGCGTGGCTGCTACTGAGTCACCCTACTGAAAGCATTCCTAACTCAAAAGGTTTAGATACACACACAATGTGCACTTTGTGAATTTTTTGGAAAAATAAAAGCAAATACAAGAAAGGCAGAGGACATACCTGGTGAACAAAGCACTGTAGTGAGAGGGGGGAGAAATGGTTTTGAGCTCTGTGTGATTTATTTTAACATTTATCTACTGTATATGCAGTATTTACAGTATGTACTTCTGGAGCTTTTTGGCAAATTGGATGGGCTGATTTTGGTGGGTGGGAAGGTCTGGGACAGATCTCCATGTGGAGCTTTATTTTGCCAAGGACAAAAAAATAAGGATTTTGAAGGAGCAACTTGAGGTGGAATGATTCTGAAGGGAGAGAGAAATAAAATAAACAGCTACTTTGTCAGTGTTGAGAGGGTCTGCAACATCCCCCCAAAACTACATGCAAAATTTATATATACACTGTGAATGAAATCACACAGAGCCCAAAACCATTGTTATGGCTGCATAACATCAGAGCTGTGCACTGTAGTGAGAGGAAAAAAAAAGGTTTGGGGCTTTGTGTGATTTTGTTTAAAATTTATTATATAGATGGATGGTGTGACAGGGTTGAATAAGACTCTGTCCCATGTGTTATGCAGAAAGAGTTAAATGCAAGGATCTGTTCTACCCTCTCCTTTTCTGTCTCTTGTCTGCCTGGTTGCACAACCAAATATTTTCATGAGGCCTAGGAACTGATCACTCTGATGGTCCAGCCATTCTCCGCCTCTTGCTATCTCTCTGCCTTTGCTTGCTGTTTCTGTCTTTTGTTCCGACTTGCATGTCTATGGTTATAAAAATATACATGAATCTTTGTGTGAAAATGTAAATGAAACTCGGGTCCCTTTGTTTGAAACTATATATAGTTATAGTGTTGAAATGATTGCAAAAAGCTATTTGGAATTTAGGGGGTTATCCTGAGATGGAGTTTGAGCTCCTCTCAGGCTTGTTTGCAAACTCTTTTGCAGAGCTATCAACAGGAGGTCAGTTCTGGGACACCATGTCCTATTTTGCTGCACCTGTAAGGAAACTGACATACTTCTAATACATTTTATGAGAAACTGGATGTCTCCTTAAAGAGCAACAATTTTTGGCGAAGAGACTGAAACTTGGAATTAGAGATACCCTCAGATGAAGGACTTTGTTTTCTCTGTTTGTACTGCCTTTGTACATATACTGAACTTTTTTATTTTTATTTTACTGTTAATAATAAAATGCTACTTGCAAATTCTATAACTGCTCCTGGTTTTCCTATGCTTCCTGACCTGTACCTCAATGACAGATGGGGTGATTGTGGTGAGCAGGAAGGTCTGGGAAAGATCTCCATTCTGGGTTTCATTCTGAGGTGGGATGTTTCAGGAGGGAGGCAGAAAAATTAACAGCTACTTTGTCAGTGTTGAGAGGGTCTGCAACATCTCCCAAAATGTATATAACATTTAGATATATATTTAAACTGTCAATGAAATTGCCTAAAACCATGTTTATGGCTGTATAGCATCAGAGCTATGCACTGTAGTGAGTGGAAAAAAAAATGGGTTTGGGCCTTGTATGATTTCTTTTAGCATTTATATATATGCAGTATTTAGTTCTCTTCCCTGGCATTGCTGTTGAATTTTTCACTCTATGAAGGAGTTTTCAAACAAAGAGATTATGCTGGGAACAGGAGCTTAGTAGCATGGCTGCTGCTAAGTCACCCTGCTGAAAGCATTCCTGACCCAAAAGGTTTAGAATACACACACATAATGCGTACTTTACTTAATGCTGATGAACGTGGACGTGGTTCCGATGGTAAAATAGTAAATTAATGGCCGGCCTAGTGGTGCTGAGGGTTTGAGGCCCTGGGTGCCGCACCAGCTTCCTGGGGTCAGGGGTGACCTCTGGTGCTGGAGGGTCAGCTGGTAGGGAGGGAGGAGGATCAAGCACCCCAGGGACTGCATTCCTCCTCCAGTGAGGGAGATGAGGGATTACCACGGATGGACTGGCTCCTGGTGGCAGCTGGGAGTGGGTGCATGCCACGGTCCACTGTGGGCTGACGTGGGCTGATGCCAGACATGCCGTGTATGGACACATGCATGGAAGCATCATTGGCATCATTGTATGCCCATGCCATGGGGGTAGGAGGGAACCAAAGCACATAAAATCCTCCCCACACACACACTGAAGGTGATCCATTGGCATCACAGCAGATGCACTCAAGTCACATCTCCTGGTGCCAGCCCCCTGAACTTCTGCGGTGAGCATGGTAAGTACCCACAGTGATGTGGCTGGGGGGGGCAGGGCATAGTGATCAGAGCTCTGGCTGCAGCTGGGGCAGGGCTGAAGCAATAGCTGGATGGGGGGGAACCATAGGTACAATCCCCCCTAGCCGAGGAGCAATAAAGAAATTTAAAAAAAAAGTAATTTAATGAATTCTTTCCTTAAATGAGCCTGTGTTTTGGGCTAGACAACCTTCTATATTAAGAATTTTGAATAAGACAAATTCAGAGACATCTTGTATGGGATACAACAAACACACACACACACACACAGTCTCAAAGATAGTACCTCTACCACCACTGCTGCCATGTCCAAGCTCATCAGCATTAAGTATTTGAGTAAGCTACACTGTTAATTTAATAGCACTTTGCTTAAGCAAAATACATAACTAAAATAAAACATCATTAATATGGGTAAATTGTGTGATGACTTTATAAATTCACTGTATAGTAGAAAAGGTCCAACTCTGTCAAAATGTGTGCATCATGCCAGGGACTCCAGTGGTCGCAGGCCAGATGGGGAGTGATTTTACTAAGAATCAAGAGGGAGAAAGGCTTCATTTACATGGTAATATGTCATTGTTCTCAACCCAGCCCCCCCCCCAAAAAAACATAGGTCACCCCTCACCAAGAAAAAACACTGCTCAAAGCAACTGCCACAACAATAATCTGAACTATGAAAGATGAGCAAACACTGTTAAATGAAAGGGGACGTGACAGATTCTGTAGATATTTCACTTAATTTACTTTATCTTAAAAATAAATCCCAAAGTGTGTAGCAGAAAAGTATAGTGTATAACAGGGCTTTTTTTTTCTTGGTAATACTTTTTATAGGGATAGCAAATGAAGGAGTGAAGAATGAATAGCATGCCTTAATTTTGTTCTTGTCATTAAACTGTTGGAAAGATGATTAATGTGCATCCAGACACCTTCATATTTTAATCCCTCCATTCATATCTACAAATAAAGTGTTTAGGCATTGAAGTGGGAGCATTGTGGAAGTGCTTAGTTGATCTTGGCTTGAAAACTAGGCATCCTAGGAAACTGCAGTTGTTGATATTTTTAGTTTGTCTTTTAAATACAGGAGACATAAAAAGCTCATCGCCACAGAAACATGGGCCTTTTGTATAAACTTCTAATCAGAATGCCATAGTTTAGCTGTTTATGTGGTAGTCTCTCTCTCTCTCTCTCTCTCTCTCTCTCTCTCTCTCTCTCTGTCTCTGTCTCTCTCTCTCTGTCTCTCTCTCTCTCTCTCCCCTAATTGTCTGACCGGGGACCCTCCCTGAAACAGTAGTTAAAATCCACAGTCATGAGTTGCGAGACCCCTTGACATGATTTGAGTTGCACTCTAGCAGGTTGTAAATCACACTTTGTATAATTCTCATATCTCAGTGAATAAACTGGGAAGGGTAATAGAAGAAGCAGTGCCAATAAAGTTGTTCCTTTTTAAATGAATATCCTGTAGATTGCATTCTTGTAGACTTACAGTATGTACTGAAGACATAAGTGCACAGATGTCAAGTCACTTTTGTAATGAGATATTCTCCACAACCAACTCTCACTCTTAAAATGAAAAATCAGATTAATGCATTAGCAGCCAGTGTGGCTTTGACCAGAGTTTGTTGTATAGTGCAGTCAGCCTCAGATCACGCTCTCTCTCTCTTTCTTTCTTTCTCTTTCACCTTGTTCAGAGCCACAGGTGAAGGAACAGGGGGGAGGAGGGGGGCATTATGGCTTTGAACCTACCACTTTGTCAATTTTCAGGACCTGTCCCTATCACTTCTTTCAGTCATGTTAATTTATTACTCTGGAGGAATCTGCCTCTAAAATGCATCATGTGCAATACACAGTGTTACTAATCACTGCCTTTATAGCTTGCTGGGTGTCCGCAGAATTTTGGATAACGAAGGCCTGAGTAGTGTTGGTGGGGCTTGGCTGGGGTCATGGCCTACTGAGTTAAAGCACAATATTCTAACTTTGACAATGAAAATGAATGGCAGGCCTTAGGGGTATCAAGTATCTAGGCACAGACATGGAGTTACTGTTCAGGGGTTCGGTTTTAGACCCAAACACTCTACCCAAACAGTGTTAATTGACTTTCATGATTCTGTATCTAGAGCTTTGGTCAAGGGCCATTTTGTCGGCACTGTCCTTATAGACTTGTCCAAAGCTTTTAATGTTATTAATCAACTGCTCCTGACCTGCTTACTTTCTCATGTTTTTTCAGATAATGTAGCTTCCTGGTTTTCATCCTACTTAGATGGTAGAACCCAATCTTTCCTCTGGAATGGCTGTGTTTCTTTTCCTCTCTTCTTTCTACCTACACTGGTGTACCTTAGGGGCCTATTCTTGGTCTTAGTCTTTTCAATTTCTTTTACTGATCATCTGTCCTCTACAGTTGACAACTGCTTGGTTCAACTTTATGCCAACAACACAGTTCTTTTTTATGGCCACAAGAAGCTTTCTTCTCTTACCACAACCCTCCAGGGTGACCTTGGCAAAACTGTCCACTGGTTTTCCAATAACCTTCTTCTGTTAAACAATAAAAATACCCAGATTATGCTGTTTTGTCCACAATCAGCTCTGACTCAAGCTAATCTTTCTTTTTCAATTACCTTAAATAACATTCCTTTAAAACCCGTAAATGAATTTAAGTATTTAGGTCTTACTTTCGATCCTTCTCTCACCTTTCGAACTCATATTGACAAAACCATTCTAAACATTTGTCAGTGCCTGGGTCTATTAAGCTGGGTCAGGCATTGTTTGTCAACACCAGACTGCAAATGAATTGCTGCCCAAGCTATTCTTCCAATATTAGATTATGGAGCCACAATTGACCAACGTGTCAACACTTCAAGTCTTTCTTCACTGAACATTATTTATTGTCAACTTCTAAGGTTCATGTTGAAATCAAAATGGAATGAACATCTCTGTACCTTACTGTCTGACCTAAACTGGCTATCCCCTGCATCTAGGCATACTTTTCATTGGCTGTCAGTAATTTACAAAACAGTGAATAAACACACTCCAACTTATCTATCTGACAGCCTTTTAGTCCCCACCCTTAACCACAATCTCAGGGATGTCTGTCATCACGGTCTTTCTCTGCCAAGGTTCCAAACCCACTATGAGATAGCATGCTTTTCTTATGATGCTTCACTTTCATGGAACAAACTTCCCCCTCAGCCAAGAAACTCACAATTGCTTTACACATTTAAACACAAATAAAAAAAACCCTGATATATCAGGAATAACTCATACGTACTCATCTTAACTGATGTTGCCAATGACTTCTTTATCTATGCATTTGCATTTTGTGTTTGGAACTGTGTGTTACAATAAGTCTTAAATCTATATTTGCATCTGCGCTATCATTGCTTGTTTATATTCATTTGTGTACATATTATTAATGACTTGGGACTTTCTGTAAACGAGACCTATTCTCATAGAACTTATCTTATAATTTATCCAACTTTTAAATTAATAGAAAAATAAATAAAATAAGCTTAACCTTTTTTTTTTTTTTTGCTGTAACCAGCAGGACAAGTAGATGCAAAACTGCACTAGCCCACAGATTATTGCATTAGTCCCCAGTTATAATGGTGAGTTTTGACCACTTATAGAGGGGAAAAATGCAGTCAAGAAATATTCTGAGTTTTGCACATTTATCCTGCTCCCACATTTCTTCCTGCCTCAGCCAAAACAATAAGATTGTCATGCAGTTTCAGGGAGCCCCCCCCCATTGTTTTGCACCATATCCTCCACTCTTCTTCTTTTTGCACCCCCTTCCCACAGAACCAGGGGATCCCACAATAGGAAATGTTCAGTGAAGCAGGTCTTGCTCTGCACAAATAATAACTGGAATCATTATGCACTTCACCACACTCTCACCCCCAGCCACAGGGCAATGAAGAGAGTCAGAGACAGTCACTCTGAGTCCCCACCCTATGATCAACTTGAGACCTACATGTCTGAAAGGTTTCATACAGTGTTCCAGAAATACTTTTAGATAGTCCACGGGTAATGTCCTATTTAGATTAAATAATTCGATGTGCTGCCTCTCCTGATGTGTCCAATAAAGAAAACTCTTTCTTTCCAAAGATGGGGGGGGGCGCAAGAAATCACATGAGTAGACAGGTCTTTTTTATCCAAAATCTTGTTTCTTTATTTATTTTCTGGCCCATGTCCTCTATGTTTCACCAACAATATTGGCTTCATCAGGAGGTGCCTTCATAGACTTAATATTCTGTGATCCAATTACAAACTCCTTCCAATAAGACTATTTGGTTCCAAACCACATCCTTTTCAGTCTTTGTTTCAAACAAATTTGCTTCCTGTAATTTTGTAGGCCCCACGATGTGGTTACTCTTTACTTTATAACTTTCATGCCCATGCCATGTTGCTGCTCTAAGTCTGAGGATATGGGCCAGAAAATAAATGAAGAAACAAGATTTTGGATAAAAAAGACCTGTCTCCTCGTGTGATTTCTTGCACCCCCCACCCACACACACACACACATCTTTGGAAAGAAAGTTTTCTTCATACAGTGTTGTCAATTGATCTGGGGAAGATGTAGGATTTCTCTGGGGATGGAAACCAGACTAGCACAGGAGGCTTGAAAGTAGACACTTGTCAACATATTTTAGGGTTACATAGCAGCCAGAAAAATACTCATCTTAAACAGCTACTGATGCCTCAAAGAAAACTTCAGAAAACACAATAATTAGGTACAATTCTGCTTGCATTCTATGTATATCCTGTATATTTCTTCTCCTCATTATTTATTACTAAGGAAATTTGCATGATATATAATATTTACCCCTTAGAGTTCCTTTAGAGTTCATCTGCCTCTATAGTTTACTCCCGACGTGAAGTCATCATAATCCTCTGCTATGACATCACAGTCTGTTGCCATGGGAGTTCTGTGATGTCACATAGAAACAGAATTTGACAGCAGCAAATAAATACCATTAGACCCATCCAGTCTGCCAGAGCCACATTAACTTAGATGGCACCCCCCCCCAAACAGTTCAGGGGATGGCAACACTGCATACAGTACCATTTTTTGTTGTTTGCATGACTCCTGAATAAACCACCTTTTTCACTGCACCACTTTGACCACAGTTTTTGTTATTGGAGGGCAGTTTTGTTTTGCTTATGGATCAAGTTTGTTACTGCAGCTCCATCTCAGAGGACCAGTACCATGCATTTTTCTATGTTACAGGCTTTGGATATTTGGCATCTCCACTCTAAATCAAATGCCATTACCATGGTGTCTGCCTACCTTCTAGCTGCCTAGCTAGAGATGGAGCGTAACTGGTCTTCTTTGCACAGAACATAGTTTGGTTTTGTCACTGTGGGGTTTTGGTGGTTTCTTTACTGATTTGTTAATCGACCAGAAGTCTCTTCAGTGTTTTACTAATCAATGTCTTTCCCTTGTTTGTGTAATGCTTGTTTGAAAAGCCATTGGTACAAACTACATATGGACTGCTTTATTTCTGCAAACACTAGAGGCTGAAAAATTCGTCTCAAACGGTGTCTCACGTGTAAAAATATTTAGATGGTGCTCAGAACTGGGTGTAAAATAGCAGCAGACAACAAGCATTTGTCAATGCTGAACGTTCGCTTGCAGGTATTTGCAGTGGTGTTTGGCATGTATGGTGCTTTACCCTAATGCCCTGTGTGATTGCTGGTATTTGCACAATAAATCGTCAGCAACCCCTTTTTGTTACCCCCATTGTGCGCTACATAGGCGGAAATACGTTTTGGGCAGGATGTGAAAAATGACAGCTGTACTGCTCATAAGGAAGTGTGGTAAAATGCCAATGTTGAAAATCTGGAGTGGAAATATTGAAAATTCGCAAACCTACGGGCGTGCGTGGGAACTGTGCAACACACGCTCATAAAACAGTCATTTTTAGGAATTTTTTCACCAAATATTCAACATTGCCATTTTAAAACCTCTGCTAATGAACAGTGTCACTGTAATTTTCTTACTATGTCCCATATATTGATTTTGCACACCGATTGCGCCATTGTGCACTACATGGGTGAAAGACGTTTTGGGCAGGATGTGAAAAATTACAGCTGTACTGCTCATAAGGAGGTGTGGTAAAATGGCAATGTTGAAAGTCTGGAGTGAAAATATTGAAAATTCGCAAACTTACGAGCGTGCGTAGGAACTGCACAACACACGCTCGTAAAATAGTTATTTGTAGGAATTTGTTCGCCAAATTTTCAACATAGCCATTTTAAGATTTCTGCTCATGAAAAGTGACACTGTGATTTTCTTAATGTGTCCCATGCACTGAGTTCGCACACCGACTGTGCCATTGTGCGCTACATGGGCGGAAACACGTTTTTGGCAAGATGTGAAAAATGCCAGCTGCAGTGCTCATAAGGAGGTGTGGTAAAATGGCAATGTTGAAAATCTGGAGTGAAAATATTGAAAATTCGCAAACTTATGAGGCTGCGTAAGAACTGCGCAACGCAGACTCATAAAACAGTCATTTTTAGGAATTTGTACACCAAATTTTCAGCACATCCATTTTAAGGCCTTTGCTCATGATCAGTGTCACTGTGATTTTCTTAATGTGTCCCATACATTGAGTTCACACACCGACTGCACCATTGTGCGCTACATGGGCAGAAACACATTTTGTGCAGGATGTGAAAAATGACAGCTCTACTGCTCATGAGGAGGTGTGGCAAAATGGCAATGTTGAAAATCTGGAGTGCAAATATTGAAAATTTGCAAACATACGAGCGTGCGTAGGAACTGCGCAACGCACGCTCGTAAAACAGTCATTTTTAGGAATTTTTTCACCAAATTTTCAACACAGCCATTTTAAGACCTGTGCTCATAAACAGTGTCACTGTGATTTTCTTAATGTGTTCCATACATTGATTTCACACACCGATTGCGCCATTGTGCACTACATGGGCGGAAACATGTTTTGGGTGAGATGTGAAAAATGACAGCTGTTCAACTCATAAGAAGGTGTGGTAAAATGGCAATGTTGAAAATCTGGAGTGAAAATATTGAACATTCTAGAACTTACAAGCCTGCGTAGGAACTGTGCAATGCACACTTGTAAAACAGTCATTTTTTGGAATTTTTGCACCAAATTTTCAACATGGGTTTTTGGGACCCCTTCTCATGAATGATGTCACTGTCATGGCGTTATTCGAGGCCGAAGGGTGATTTCACGCAGTGACTGTGCAGTGCCTATGAAATCAGCCTTCTGGGCCGAATAGCACCATGACAGTGACATCATTCATGAGAAGGTCCCAAACCCCATGTTGAAAATCTGGTGCAAAATTCCAAAAATGACTGAGATATGCAATAAAGTTGAAACACCCAATCTAGCCATTATACAGCTTACCAGCATTTCCTCAGTTCTCGGTTGGCTTTGAAGAGTGCAGGCGTGTTCCCGGTCCACGAAGATGTCGCTGAGTCCGGAGGTAAGTATGGGGTGAGGGGTGTGGGGAGGCTGGAGTGCGCGGTGGGTGGGTGCGGGTTGTGGGAGGGGCTGGGAGACTTGCCGTGGGACCGTTTTTATTTTACAGGTTTAAAAAAAAAGCGGCGTGGGATGTTTGCCACGCTGGGGTGAGCTCTAGCGTGGCAGAAGATGTGGGGTGGCTCCGAGGAGCCGATGGGGGTGGGCACCCGTGGCAAACTACGTGGGGCCGAGCCCGGCGGTTAGGAACCCCGTTGGCAAAGCTCGTCTGACGTTTGCCACACTGGGGTGGGCTCCAGCATGGCAGCAGGATGGCTTGGGGGCCGTGGATCCGGCGAGTTGGACACCCCATCGGCCAAACAATGTTTGCCATGCTGGGTGGGCTCCCAGCATGTACAGCTTTGGGCGGCGTGACGCGCACTAGAGGGGAGGGCGTGATGAAAGGGGGGACAGCGGCACCACTCAGTATGGCAGCGGTGCTTTCCTTTGAAGCAGAGGAACACCACTGTCATACTGAGCTCCTGCACCCATTGGTGCAGGACCGCCACACCTGCTCAAGGGAGCAGTGCATTGGATGGGAGATGCACACCTCCAAGTGTGCTACTCTCCCAGAACGTTCCTTGAGCATGTGCACAAGCGAACATAAAAATGAGTTCAAAAGGCTTCAGAGCTCACAGTTGGCACTTCATATAATGAGACTCCAAAAAGCTGAGTCACAGTTTATACACTTTTATTGCACTTTGAAATAAGTCAAAAAACATAAAATACTTTATCCCCATAGGCTTGCCCATATAAAAATGGTTTAGCAGCATAAACATCAGCAGTAACCATGGAGAAAATAAAGCAGCATAGACCAAACAGCAACACGCATGCTTCTCCACTACCAGGAAGTGCTAGCTTCAACTTTGCGCTGTGTCCCTTTGATCAATAATTTTGCGAGCTTGTATTATGTGAATATAATTACAGAAATCTAATTTTTTAAATGCTTAAGCACAAAATGCAGGTTCTGTGCATGATGCTGCCTTCCGGTGTGGTCTTTCCACTCTTTGGAATTTAATTTCTAGTTCTTGGGGACATAAGTATATATAGTTTGACCACGTTTTGGGCACCACTGAGCACCTAATAGTAAATTTGCAAAAAAATTCTGTCCTTTCTCTGCCTGTCCCGATATTAATTAGGATAGTCTCTCTTTAAGAGCTTTCCTTAAATCCTTGCTCTGCTTCTCTGCACACACACACACACGCATACTCTGAGGATGACATAAGTTGATATGTAAGTGGGTCGCGTGTAGTGTCGGTTTGCTAGCACTTCCTGGTAGTGGAAAAACATGCATGTTGCTGTTTGCTCTGTGCTGCTTTATTTTCTCTGCAGTTACCGCTGATGCTTATGCTGCTAAACCGTTTTTATATGGACGAGCCTATTGGGGGGGTTAAGTATTTTATGTTTTTGGACTTATTTCAAAGTGCAATAAAAGTATGTAAACTGTGACTCAGCTTTTTGGACTCTCATTATATGAAGTGCCAACTGTGAGCTCTGAAGCCTTTTGAGCTCATTTTTATGTTGGCTTGCGCGCATGCACAAGCAACATCTTGCGACAGTGTGGGTCTTGGGGGCACGGCTGCTCTTGGGTGAATGCAGGGCACGCATCAGTAGGTGCGTCCCACATTCCCCAATCAGCTTGCATGCCACCACCACACCATGCATTCATAATGGGGTGAGCACATCAAAGCAAAGGTCCACTGCAATCGTCATACGCAGCGGTTCTTTGCTTGCCGAGCTCGCCACCATTATGATTATGGTTAGCGGCGGGCGGCGCCTCATGGTTTCTTACGCCGGGGTGTCCAATCCCCTGTACCAACCCCGTGTTTGTGTGCCAGCAGAGGCCCTCTCCCGTCAGCATCCCCCCGCAAATGTGGAATGCCGAGGTGCCAATCCCCTCAGCTCGCGCCCCGCTTTCTTTGCCTGCCGACAGGAGCTCACTCCCGTCGGCATCACCACGCCGTGTTGTGTGTTGCGAGGGTGCCCAACTCGTCGGCTACTGACACCTCCCACAAAACCCACTTAGGTGGCATGCTGGAGCCCACCCCAGTGTGCCAAATGCCTATAATCAAAACTGTCCCACACGGTTTCGCTTTTTTTGTCCACCTGCAAAATCTAAAACCGTCTCTTGTAGTCTACATGCCCTCCCCACCCACTGCACACCTGCTCTCCCTCACCCCCAACCCCATACTTACCTCTGGACTCTGGTGCGATGATCTTCCGTGGACCGGGAACACGTCTGCACTCTTCAAAGCCGACCGCGAACTGAGGAAATGCCGGTAAGCTGTATAATGCAATGAATAGGGTTTTTTCAACTTTGCTGCATATCTCAGGCATTTCTTGGAATTTTGGCACCAAATTTTCAACATGGGGTTTTTGGGGGCCCTCCTCATGAATTCTGTCACTGTCATGGCAGTAATCGGCCTTAGAATGTGAATTCGCAGTCACTGCGTGAAATCACCTTTTGGGACCCATTAATGAAATGACAGTGCCAGTGTTCATGAGGTGGCCTCTCAAAAAGCCTATGTTCCAAATTTGGTGGAAAAAATCCAACAAATGCCTGTTTTTCAAGCGTGCATTGCGCAGTTGCTATGCAGGCTCCTAACTTCATGCATTCACAATATTTTAACTCCGTATTTTCAGCATTGGCATTTTTGTGCACCTCCTTGCGAACAGTACAGCTGTCATTTCCCACATCCTGCCCGAAATGTGTTTCCGCACTTCCGGCGCACAATTGCGCAGTCGCTGTGGGAAATCACTGTTTGGGCCAGATTATGAAAATGACAGTGACACAGTTCATGAGCAGAGCTCCTAGAATGCCTATGTTGAAAATTTGGAGCTGATACTCCATAAAATGACTGTGTTACGAGCGTGCGTTGGCTGATTGCACGCATGCTCATACTGTCGTGCATTTGTGATATTTTCACTCTAGATTTTCACCATTGCCATTTTTACACACCTCTTGATGAACAGTACAGCCATCATTTCACATATCCTGCCCAAAATGTGTTTCTGCACTTCCGGCGCAGAATAGCGTGGTCGCTGTGCGAAATCACTTCTTGGGACACTTTGAGGACATGACAGTGACACTGTACATGAGCAGAGGTGCTAAAATGCCTATGTTGAAAATTTGGTGCTGAATGCCCACAAACTGCCAGTGCTGCAAGCGTGTCTTGCATATTTCCCACGCACCCTTGCAACTCCGCAACTTTCATATATTTGTATGCCACATTTTCAGCACTGCCATTTAATTACACCTCCTTATGAACTGTGCAGCTGTCATTTTCACATCCTGCCCAGCATGTTTTCCCGCACTGCACTAACAAACACCCACAGGGACACCCGAGGACTGGAGGAGGGCAGATGTGATTCCTCTTCACAAAAGTGGGAGCAAGGCAGAAGCAGGAAACTACAGACCTGTTAGTTTAACCTCAGTGACAGGGAAAATGATGGAATCACTTCTGAAGGAAAGAATTGTTGAGTATCTAGAGGCCAGAGGGGCACAGGACCCTAGGCAGCATGGATTCACAGCGGGAAGGTCATGCCAGACTTATCTGATAGATATCTTTGACTGGGTGACCAAAGTAGTAGATCAGGGAGGGGCTGTGAACATGGCCTACCTAGACTTTAGCAAGGCATTTGACACAGTCCCACACAAAAGATTAATATGCAAGTAAGCCAGCCTGGAAGTGGGTCCCAAGATGACAGCCTGGGTAAAGAATTGGCTGGAGAAAAGGACACAGAGAGTAATAGTAAATGGAGTCCACTCAGAAGAAAGGGGGGGTTACTAGTGGAGTACCGCAGGGTTCCGTATTAGGACCGGTCCTCTTCAATGTCTTTATAAGCGACATTGCTTAGGGACTGGAAGGAAAAGTATGTCTCTTTGCAGATGACACAAAGATCTGCAACAGAGTTGATGCACAGGGTGGGGTGGAAAGGATGAGAAGGGACTTGGCAAGGTTAGAGGAATGGTCAAATGTATGGCAGCTTAGATTCAGTGCTAAGAAGTGCAAGGTAATGCACCTGGGAAACAAAAACCCAAAGGAAGAGTACAAAATGAGGGTGAGATACTAACAACAACAAGAAGCATTTGTTGATGCCGAATGTTTGCTTGCAGGTATTTGCAGTGGTGTTTGGCACATATGGTGCTGTACCCTAATGCCCTCTGCGATTGCTGGTATTTGCACAATAAATTTTCAGCATGACCTTTTTGTTACCCCCATTGAGCGCTACATAGGCGGAAACACGTTTTGGGCAGGATGTGAAAAATGACAGCTGTACTGCTCATAAGAAGGTGTGGTAAAATGGCAATGTTGAAAATCTGGAGTGAAAATATTGAAAATTCGCAAACTTACGAGCGTGCGTAGGAACTGCACAACGCATGCTCGTAAAGCAGTTATTTTTAGGAATTTGTTCACCAAATTTTCAATGTAGCCATTTTAAGATAAGATCATCCAGCAGACCAGACCTGGGTTTGAATCCCAAAGCTTCCACTTGCATACTGTGTGACCCTGAGCAAGTCACTTAACCTCCTTGTGCTCCCAGGTCGCTCCTGTAAAAAAGCTTTCGGCTTAGTGTGCTATACCTGGTTAAACAACTAAATAAAAAAATAAAAAAAAAAGATCTCTGCTCATGAACAGTGACACTGTGATTTTTTTAATGTGTCCCATACACTGAGTTCGCACAGCGACTGTGCCATTGTGCGCTACATGGGCGGAAACACGTTTTGGGCAAGATGTGAAAAATGACAGCTGCACTGCTCATAAGGAGGTGTGGTAAAATGGCAATGTTGAAAATCTGGAGTGAAAATATTGAAAATTCGCAAACTTACGAGCGTGCATAGGAACTGCACAATGAACACTCGTAAAACAGTCATATTTAGGAATTTTTTCACCAAATTTTCAACACAGCCATTTTAAGACCTCTGCTCATGAACAGTGTCACTGTGATTTTCTTAATATGTCCTATACATTGAGTTCGCACACCGACTATGCCATTGTGCGCTACATGGGTGGAAACATGTTTTGGGCAGGATGTGAAAAATGACATCTATACTGCTCATGAGGAGGTGTGGTAAAATGGCAATGTTGAAAATCTGGAATGAAAATATTGAAAATTGGCAAACTTACAAGCGTGCGTAGGAACTGCGCAATGCACACTTCGTAAAACAGTCATTTTTAGGAATTTTTTCACCAAATTTTCAACATTGCCATTTTAAGACCTCTGCTAATGAACAGTGTCACTGTGATTTTCTTAATGTGTCCCATACATTGATTTCGCACACTGACTGCGCCATTGTGCACTACATGGGTGGAAATACGTTTTGGGCAGGATGTGAAAAATAACAGCTGTACTGCTCATAAGGAGGTGTGGTAAAATGGCAATGTTGAAAATCTGGAGTGAAAATATTGAAAATTCGAGAACTTACGAGCATGCGTAGGAACTGCGCAACGCACACTTGTAAAACAGTTATTTTTAGGAATTTTTTCACCAAATTTTCAACATAGCCATTTTAAGATCTCTGCTCATGAACAGTGACACTGTGATTTTCTTAATATGTCCCATACACTGAGTTCACATAACGAATGCGCCATTGTGCTACATGAGTGGAAACACGTTTTGGGTGAGATGTGAAAAATGACAGCTGTACTACTCATAAGAAGGTGTGGTAAAATGGCAATGTTGAAAATCTGGAGTGGAAATATTGAAAATTCGCAAACCTACGAGCGTGTGTAGGAACTACGCAACAAACACTCGTAAAACAGTCATTTTAGAATTTTTCACCAAATTTTCAACATAGCCATTTAAGACCTCTGCTAATGAACAGTGTCATGATGATTTTCTTAATATTGTCCCATACATTGATTTCCTTTTACCGACCTAGCCATTGTGCACTACATGGGAAAAGACATTTTGGGCAGGATGTGAAAAATGACAGCTGTACTGCTCATAAGGAGGTGTGGTAAAATGGCAATGTTGAAAATCTGGAGTGAAAATATTGAAAATTCGCAAACTTACAGTACGTATAGTAGAACTGCACAACACACGTCTAAAACAGTTATTGTAGGAATTTTTCGCCAAATTTTAACATAGCCATTTAAGATCTCTGCTCATGAACAGTGACACTGTGATTTTCTTAATGTGTCCCATGCACTGAGTTTGCACACCGACTGTGCCATTGTGCGCTACATGGGTGGAAACACGTTTTGGGCAAGAGGTGAAAAATGACAGCTGCAGTGATCATAAGGAGGTGTGGTAAATTGGCAATGTTGAAAATCTGGAGTGAAAAATATTGAAAATTCGACGAATCTACGAGCCCGCGAGAACCGCGCAACGACGCCAGAAACAGTTATTTTTTGGTTTTGCACCAACTAACATGTTTTGGGACATGACATCGCGGTAAGTTCAGGCCCAAAGGGTGATTTCGACAGTTACCGCGCAGTGACTGCGAAATCACCCTTCAGGCCTGAATAACGCTATGACAGTGACATCATTCATGAGAAAGGGTCCCAAAAACCCCATGTTGAAAATTTGCTGCAAAAATTCCAAAAAATGCCTGAGATATGCAATAAAGTTGAAAAACCCCTATCTAGCCCATTGTACAGCTTACCGGCATTTCCTTAGTTCGCGGTCGGCTTTGAAGAGTGCAGACGTGTTCCCGGTCCTGCGATGATCATCGCGCTGAGCTCCGGAGGTAAGTATGGGGTTGGGGTGTGTGGGGCAGCAGGGTGTGCAGTGGGTGGGTGCGGGTTGGGGGAGGCTGGGAGACTACGTGGGACTGTTTTGCTTTTCAGGTTGAACAAAAACAAAAAGATGACACGGGACATTTGCCCACGCTGGGGTGGGCTCCCAGCATGGCACCAAAGCTTTGGTGGGGGCCTTTGGGGATTTGGAGCCGGCAGAGGGATTGGGCTCCCCGTTGGCTGAAGGACAAAGGCGTTGCCACGCTGGGGTTGGCTCCAGCGTGGCACCACTTTAGGGGCCTGAGGGCCTCGCTGTGTATGACAGCGGTGGTTTTCTTTGAAGCGAAGACCACCGCTGTCATACACAGCTCCCACACCCATTGGTGCAGGACCGTCATGCCTGCTCAACGGAGCAGTGGATTGAACGGGAGAGGCACACCTCCAAAGTGTGCTACTCTCCCAAAACGTTCCTTGCGCATGCGCGCACGCGAACGTAAAAATGGAAAGAGACCTGGGGGTAGTCATATCAGATGACCTAAAGGTGGGCAAGCAACGTGAGAGGGCAGCAAGGAGGGCTGGGGGATACTGGGATGCATAGGGAGAGGCATCACCAGTAGAAAACAGGAAGTTATTATCCCTCTGTACAGACAGCTGGTGAGACCCCATCTAGAGTACTGTGTGCAGTTCTGGAGACCCAATGTCTGCAAAGACATAGACAGGATGGAAGCTGTCCAGAGAAGGGCAACTAAAATGGTGCAGGGTCTGCACCCGAAGACATATGAAGAGAGACGAAAGGAGCTAATATGTATAGCCTCGAGGAAAGGAGGGAGGCGGGGACATGATAGAAACGTTCAAGTTCCTCAAGGGAATCAACAAAGTCCAAGAGGTAGCATTTTCAAAAAAGAGGTGTGCAAAAACAAGAGGCACAATTTGAAGATAGAATTAGGGGCGGCTCAGAGGTAATTTAAGGAAGTATTTTTTCGCAGAGAGGGTTGTGGATGCATGGGCAGCCTTCGGAGGGAAGTTGTGGAGTCAAAAACAGTGGTGGAATTCAAGCATGCATGGACAGTCATAAGGCCATTCTGGGGGTGGGGTAGGAAGAAGTAGGCTGCTGGTTAACTAGGATCTGCAGCTTATCCAGTAGGTAGGGAAATGGGTAGACTGGGTGGGCCAAGCGGTCCTTATCTGCTGTCAAATTCTATGTTTCTATGTTTCACTCTAATGCCTTTCCCTCTCTGTAGGGTGGGGGTGGGTTGGCATCAATTCAATACTTGACTGCCACTCCTATGCTGCATCTCTCTAACTCCTGCACTGCCAATGGCAGCAAGACAACATTCGGCATTGACAAATGCTTGTTGTTTGCTGCTTTATTCCTGCCTTTTGTTTCAGCCTGCCAAGACACGAGCACTGACTCCAACTCAAAGCCAGAAATTGTGGATGATGACAAACATAACAAGAACAAACCTGGAGCACAGGCAGTGACTTTGAATGGTAGCATCTTTTAGATGCAGAAGGGTGTGGGATTTTCTCCAAGGATTTCTAAGCCAGCCTCAGACCTGAGTTGCATGAATCAGTGAAAGATCAGTTTCTTCAGACTAAAAAAAGTTGAAAATAAGGGAAACTAACTCATTGCAATTGCATTTCACTGAAGAAATACATGAAAACGCAATGGATTCCCAGTCAGGCCTGCATGGTGACAAAGGACTATTGGGTGGCTTTTGCAAGGATATTTAGTACAAATCAAGATGGGAAGAGGCACTTGAACTTTGTTCATTAGCTGAGCCTAATGCAGGACATTTACACAAGGAGTTAGTAACTAAGTAGTCAACTCTTCAAATCCTTCAATATTTTCACTTACCTGAGGGGAAAACCCAGCAAAAAAATGAACCTATTCATTCTACACAGTGCTCCCAAAAAGCAGAAACACTGAGGTCAGTCATCAGATCCAAGAGTTATGTTTCAAAGTCCCAACAGTGCTGATGTGCTGCAGCCCATCCAAACTGAATCTATGCTGAGTCATCATCTGAAAGAAAGAAAGGCTGCCTGTAATACGGCCTTCTTGTACTCTGAGCAAACCCTGTCCAGCATTTCTTGGCCACTCTAAGCAGTTTGGCACCAGTGGGATTTGAAATCCAAATCTGCTGCTGATTGGGGAAGTTCAGCACCACGTCAGTGAATGACGTAACAGGACCAGGAGGCAGGGACATTTGCTTGGGGGGGGGGGAGCAAGAGACAACTCTGCATAAGTATTTTTCAGCAGACATGGAGAGGAAGGGAGGAGGGAGGGAGGGAGGGGCCAAATGATGTCAGGGGGTCACAGTGGGAGTCAAGATGGGCTTTGTTGCTTTTTCCTGGAGGCAGACTCTTACTTATCATGTTAGTTAAACCTGCACTGTGTGTGTGTGTGTGTGTGTGTGTGTGTGTGTGTGTGTGTGTGTGTGTGTGCGCAGTGTCTGCAAGGGCAGGCTCGCAGCACTCAGTGGTCTCAGGCAGCGCCAGCACAGATAATGAACAAGCAGTCAAAAACATATATCTTAGTGCCTCATTCACAGGTACCCATAAACAGCTGGTGCCCCTAGGCTGCAGCCTACTTAGCCTAGGCATAAAAACTGCCATGCAGTCTGCCCATTTCTCCCTACCTACACTATTACCACAGACCATGCCCAATCTAAAGCTCTTTCTCCCTCTCCCATCCCTTTCCACTATGATTCCCTTATACTTATCCCATTCATTCTTAAACCCTACCACTGTTTTCACCTCCACTACCTTTACTAAAAGGCTGTTCCAGGAATCTACCACTCTTTCTGCGAAGAAGTACTTCCTCACATCTCTCCTGAATATACCCCTCTCCAGCTCCATAGCATGTCCCCTAGTTCTTGAGCTTGAACACCTTTTCTTCTGAAAAAATACTCCCTTCCTGTACTGTGTTTACCCCTTTGAGGTATTTAAAGGTCTCTATCATATCCCCACACTCCCTCCTCTTTCCAGGGTGTACATACTGAGATCCTTTAGTTTCTCCTCAATGGGTTTTTGATGCAGACCCTGCATCATTTTGGTTGCTATCCTCTGGGCCACCTCTACTCTGTCTATGTCCTTCTGGAGATGTAGTCTCCAGAACTGGATGCAGTACTCTAGGTGGGGTCTTAACAGAGGCAACACCACCTCCATCTTCCTGTTGGTGATACCCCTCCCTATGCACCCCAGCATTCTACTCACCCTCCCTCCCTTCTGTCTTGTCATACTGCCTCCTGGCTGCCTTTAAGTAATCCAATATGACTACCCTAGATCTCTTTCCTGCTCAGTGGTCATTGATACCACACCACACATTTTGTATTCTGCCACAGGTTTGTGTGCCCTATTTTTTCACATTGAAACCCAGCTGCCATACCCTTGACTACTCCTCTAGTTTTTTCAGGTCTCTGCTCATCCCCCCCCCCACCCCACAGAGTGTCTACCCTACTGCAGATTTTGGTGTTATACACAAAGAGGCAGACCTTCCTTCCAGCTCCTCTGTAATGTCACTTATAAAGATATTAAAGAGGACCAGTCCCAGCATTGATCCCTGATGCACCCCACTGCTCATCCTCCCTTCCTTGGAGTGAAGTACTTTTACCACCACCCTCTGTCACCTATCCCCTCACCAAATTCTTATCCAGTTTACCACGTTTGGACCCACTCCTAAGCTACCCAGCTTGCTTACTAGTCTTCTATGTGGAACGGTGTTGAACACCTTACTGAAATCTAGGTAGGCCACCTCCATAGCTCCACCCTGATCTAGTTCCTTGGTTACCCAGTTAAACAATGATGTCCTCCCTGTGAAACCATGCTGCCTCGGATCTTGTATCCCACTGGATTAAAGCTATTTCTCAAGCCTTTCCTTCAGCCGTGATTCCATTAACTTTCCCACCACCAATGTCAGGCTGACTGAGCTATAATTGCCAGCCTCCTCCCTGCTACCACTTTCGTGTAGTGGGACTACATCTGCCATCCTCAGTCCTCCAGGACCACTCCTGTTTCCAGTGAGCTGTTAAATGGAACTGTGACTATGAGAGGTGCAGCCAGTATTTCCCTGACCTACCTCAATACCCTTGGATGCACTGCATCTAACCCTGTTGCTTTGTCCACCTTCAGATTAGCAAATTCCTTTAGAACTCTTGCCTCCAAAAAAAGAATTGTGTCCACCACCCTTTCTCGAAAACTTTTGTTACTTTTTTGTGGCCCCTACCCTTCCCATTCCTCTGTGAACACTTAACAATAGTATTTGTTCAGGGTGTCCATCTTTTTCAGGTCCCCCTCTGCAAGTCCCACCTTCCCTATTTAACCTTACAATCCCACCCTGGTCTTCCTCTTTTCACTACATACCTAAAACCTGTCTTGTCCCCTTTTGTTACCTCCTGGGCTAGTCACTCTTCGGTTTGCACCTTTGCACTCCATACTCCTTTCCCTGCTTCCCTATGTTTTACCTGATACACATTCCTATCCTCCTCCCTCTGCATCTCCTTATATCTTCTGAATGGTACCCTTTTAACTTTTCAGCCACTTCTTTTGAGAACCATAGCATTCTATTTTTCCTCTTGCTTTTGCTCACTTGTTTGACACAGAGGTTTGTTACCTTTACTATGCTCTGTTTTATCTTCGTCCACTGTTCCTTCACCCCACCCAGGTCATCCTTCCCAGCAAGGTCATCCCTTAGGCATTCACCCATCTTTTGAAAATCTGCCCTCCTGATGTCCAGGACCCTCATCCTTGTGTTTAGTTCTGCAGCCATCCTTATATTGAACCACATCACACAATGATCACTGGTGCCTCCCACCATGATATCCACAACACTGTCCCTGTTAGTAACTACCAGGGTCAGTATTATCCCAACATAAGGGTGTGTTCATTGACTAGTTGCCTGAGGAATGCCCCCTGCAGAGAGTCCAGGATGTCCCTGCTTCTAGCTGAAGTCACCTCTGGAAGGCTCCAGTCTACATCTGTCAGGTTGAAGTCCCCCACCTGCAGCACCTCTCCCTTTTCTCCCATCTTGCCAATGGCTTTCTTCAGTACCTTATCTAATTCCTCCCCCTGTGCTGGAAGTCTGTAGATCACTCCAGTGTGAATGGTGACTCCATTCCCCATCTCCAGTGTGACCCACAGTACTGCTGCCTCCCACTGTATGGTTTCTCCATGATTTATATGTTTTCTGTCATATAAAGCACCACACTTCCTCCTTTCCTTCCCACCTGGTCCTTCCTGAACAGAGTACAGCCCAGTATGGCCATGTCCCAGTCATGGATTTCTGTGCACCATGACTTGGAAATGCCCACAATGTCCAGGTCGACCTCTGCCATAATGACCTCTAGGTCTGGAATCTTATTTCCTAGACTTCTAGAATTCTCACACATGGCATTCCAAATTTTGTTTCCACTCTGCTTGTTGAACCCCCCCTCGCCTTTGCCCTTTTTGCCCTCCCTCCTTCTCGATTCTCTTTTTAATGCTCACGTTCCTTCCCTGTTTACATCTATAACCCTGCTTCCTTTATTAATTTGCACCCTTGGGGGATTCCTCTCTCCTTGGGTTCTCCTCATTTTCTACTTCAGCCTGTTGAGAGGGGCAGTTTCTGATTCCCCAGTTCCTTCTGTCACCCTCTTGGCTAGTTTAAATGTTCCTGTATCAGTCTCTCTCCACCTTCCATCCCTAGAAGACAGGTGCTCTATCCACTGCACCAGTTTTT
The DNA here is from genome assembly GCA_016271365.2 of Neoceratodus forsteri. NCBI lineage: Eukaryota > Metazoa > Chordata > Ceratodontiformes > Ceratodontidae > Neoceratodus > Neoceratodus forsteri. The sequence goes on along the minus strand of CM057449.1, from coordinate 225,690,190 downwards.
TAGCTAAATTCTGGTTTCACTCTCTCCCCCGCTGTATCTCTCCTCTTCTCTTTCACTCAAGACACTTTCCTCTCACTTCCTCAGAAACCTCAACTTCCACACCTTGACCATCCCACTTAGGCCTACCTCAGCAGGCCATGCAGCTTTCTACCACCACTTCCCAAGAATTTGAAACTCACTTCCTGTGCCCATCCATCATACTGCTTTCTCTCTTGTCCTCACCTCCATCCTAAAAGACATCTACTCCCCTTCCTGCAGCTGTCGATAATTATGACCCCCACTTTTGCTGCCCCTTGTTCTAGACACATGATAGTACTTATCTATATTACGCGTGCAGTTGTTTGTTAAGTTTTACTTACTAGTATTTTTTTTTTTCTGGGATTTGTAATGAATGCTATGAATTGTCATCCTGTATTTGCTGATCGTATTTCTTATCAAACTGTCTTACTGCATTCCTTTTTGTTGACTGTATCCCTACTGTTTCCCATTCCCCTTTCCCCCAGGACACATCTGGAAACAAGCATTCACTTCTCAGTATGCCTTTCCTGGTGAAACCTATAAATAAATAAATGTTCCTCGAAGTGACATTTAAACCATCCACTGAGAACTGCAGTTCCTCTCCTGCTGGATATCCACATCAAAAAAAGTATAGAAACATAGAAACATAGAAGTTGACGGCAGATAAGGACCGCAAGGCCCATCCAGTCTGCCCATTTCTTTTTCTACCTTATAAATGTGCCATCGGCCTTTGCTCTGTCAGTGACCTATCTATTCATAGTCATTTGTATTGCTCCCTTATGCCTATCCCATGCCTGTTTGAAGCCCTGCACTGTATTCATAGCCACCACTTCTTGTGGTAAGCCATTCCATGCATCCACCACCCTTTCCGTGAAAAAGATTTCCTCACATTCCCCTTAATCGGCCTCCCCTAATCTCATGCTGTGTCCTCTTGTCCTGCTATTTTTCTTATATTTAAACATGTTAGACTCTTTCACCTTGTTTATGCCCTTAAGGTGTTTGAATGCCTCGATCATATCACCTCTCTCCCTCCTTTGCTCAAGGGTATACATATTGAGCTCCGTTAATCTGTCCTCATATGTCTTCTGATGCAGTCCCTGCACCATTTTGGTTGCCCTTCTCTGGACTGCCTCAATTTGGTTAAAGTAGGGAGATTAAGGGCATTTGTCTTAATAATGTTGGACAAATCATCGGACACAGAAGGGCAAGTTCTGAACACTGTAAGCTAGTGACTAAACAGCACTCTACCCTAGAATGCAGCCTACACACCAGCTGAAAGCCCTCAGAATGAAATGTAATAACTTTCATTGAGTGTTTTGCAGGATCCTCCTATTGTGATGCCAGATAACTGCAGCTCTTAAAGAGCTATTAATCACACCAGGCCATTTGAAATACTAAGGGATATTAGCAAGAGGACTACGTAAGCATTAAACTACAACACAGCATGGTTCTACTGGAGAATTAATCCATGCCTGGGGGGGGTTGGGGCACGAGACCGTGGGTCGAGTGCCTCCAGCCACCCAGGCATGGATTAATTCTCCAGTAGAACCATGCTGTGGAGTGGCTTAATGTGTTTGTAACATGGCAAGTGCAGGAAAATATATTATTTCCCTATATGGGTGTTTTTATATTTCATCAATAATACAGAGACACAGCACGCTGCTCTGTCTCTCTCCCTAGTGCCATAGTCTATTGAGCGTGCTCCCATCCGAGTCATTGAAACGGAATACACTGCTTTGCAGATGCTGTTTGGAAATATAATATCATGAGTACTAATGTAAAGACAATTATGTACTCTGTATATAGATATTACCTTAACATTTACTAATGTGTTGATTTTTTACCTAGCTGACCTTCAGGAACGTTGTCATCCTCAGTTTGATTCATGGACTTGGCTGCTGCGAATGCTGGGAGACTTCAACTGATGCCTGTTCTAATGCACATAAATATATGCATGCCAACTGTCCCAGCTTCCCACAGCTCCTGACTCAACTCACATTTTGAAGTATGTGAGGAACATTTTTACTGTGAAAATGAGAGAAACAGAGCATTACAGCTATGTTTCATTTTCACAATGTGATGATCTGACACTTCACATTTCCTCTGCCATAGTCTATACCCCCGCCCTGCACCCCAGGTGACCTCAGTTCAGGACTGCTGCTCACTAGGTCCTCAGAGGTCCATGGGGCAGGTGGGTGAGAAGCCAGACACGGGTGAGAGAAAAATAAGAACTGCAGAAGCTGTCTTCTTGCTGCTCAGAAATCTGTACAGTTACTCTTTTTGGAACATTCCTATTTTGCTCTCCAGATTGTCTTTATACAAAGTGGACGACAGTATAACAGCACTGTAAATCTTTCTGTTGTGGGCCGGGGGCAGGGGGATCACACCTCTGAGACACTGACCGCACAGTCCATGGAGGTCCGCCGGGTGGGTGGCAAGGGACAGAGACTTCAGGACAAGCTGGCAGGAGGATCGATTGCCACATGAGACTGAGCACCTTTCTGTTTGTCTCTCGTTGTCAGTACACTGAGCATAGCACCCACGTACGCACAGACCCAGACACAAGAGGAGTGGCACAAAGACATGCTTGGGTGTCAGAGCGCAGGTCAGCTTGAAAGATGTCACTGTATAGCACTTTAAAACTCAGGTGCACTCCCGAAGGCAACCATGGATTAATAAGGGAAATTCATCCATTATCAGGTGATGTCTTACAGTGAATCACAGCTCTCGATTTCAAAGTCCTATACAGTGCCATGTTACAAAGCCTGCTAAAGAAGGGACTTTTTTGACTACACATTGACAGCCATGGAAAATATACAGTATTCAACATGAAAAAGTTGGGGGACAGTTGTGGTAGACCTGGTCAATTTGCACTAGGACATGGAGTAGTAAAACAATGTTAAAATTGACCCCTGCTGTCAATTAGTGGGTGGGGGCGGAGGGGGGGTTAGGTTATACTTCAGTTTATACTTTTGGTTCTGGGAGAGGATTTAGATAAAATTGTCCTTACCTAGCTTGGCTCAAAATTACATGAAAAATCCTTTATAATGTCCACCGTTCATCCATGTGTCGAATCCTTTTTCGAATGCTTCATTGCTACTGGAGTTAACTACTGTAACTCCATTGGGATACTGTTCCAAAGCTTGACTACCCACTGTGTAAAAAATAGTTCCCTATTTGTTGTTCTTTAAGGTACTGGTTTTATTTGCTTGTTCTGCCTTCTTAGTGCATATAATTCCTGGCCATCCATGAAATTAAATTCATCCATGAGTTCCTTATTTTCATGAATGTAGAATAGTAATAATAATAAATCTCCCCTTATGGGCCTCTACTTCAAGCTATGTAACCCCAAGTCCACCAGTTTTTCCTCACATAGTTTATTTTCTAAACCGTAGATCATCTTTGCCACTTTATGTTGTAGTGTTTTTATTTTGATGTTATCACCCATAGTTAAACCTCATCCATACTTGTGACCTGTATTCTATAAGTGGTCTAGTTACATAACTACAATACAGTAGTAGTATCGCCTCTTGTGACCTGTGTTAAAAATGTCTCTCAATAGTATTCAGTAAATGGTTAGTAGCTTTACTGTACACTGAATTTACATATTTCCCATTCTGTAAACCATTTGTTAGAAAGTGCTACATTTTTTCTCACTGTCTGTTACTCATAGTTTATTCCCATTTATATAGCAATCAGATTGGTGAGTATTTTTCTTCCAAAATGCATTACTGAACATTTGTCACAGTTAAATTCCATATTCCATGTCTAAATACGTGCCACCATTTTATTCAGATCCTACTGTAGGGCTTGAACATTCATACATGTGTTACCTCACCCTCCTAGTTTAGTATCATCTGCATAGAAACATAGAATGTGATGGCAGATAAGGACTGCTTGGCCACCTAGTCTGCCCATTTCCCTACCTAATGAATAAGCTACAGATCCTAGTTAACCAACAGCCTACTTCCTCCTAACCCACACTAGAATTGCCTTATGTCAGTTCCATGCATTCTTAAATTCCCCCACTGTTTTTGACTCCACGATCTCCTCAGGAAGGCTGTTCCATGCATCCAGAACCCTCTCCATGAAAAACTACTTTCTCACATTACCTCTGAGCCATCCCCCCTCGATGTTTAAATTGTGCCCCCTTGTTCTTGCACATCTCTTTTTCTGAAAGATGTTACACTCTTGGACTTTGCTGATTCCCTTGAGGTACTTGAAAGTTTCTATCATGTCACCCCTCTCCATCCTTTCCACAAGGATATACGCATTGAGCTCCTTTAGTCTCTCTTCGTACGTCTTCTGGTGCATACCCTGCACCATTTTGGTTGCCCTCCTCTGGACAGCCTCCACCCTGTCTATGTCTTTGAGGAGATGGGGTCTCCAGAACTGCACACAGTACTCCAGATGGGGTCTCACCAACTGTCTGTAAAGAGGGGTAACAACTTCCTGTTTTCTACTGGTGATGCTTTTCCCTATGCATCCCAGTATCCACCCAGCCCTCCTTGCTGCCTTCTCACATTGCTTGCTCACCTTGAGGTCATCTGATATAACTAACCCCAGGTCCCTTTCCATTTTTGTTGTTGTCAGTATCACAATCCACATTGTGTACTCTTCCCCTGGATTTTTGTTTCCCAGGTGCATTACTTTGCACTCCTTTGTGTTGAATCTAAGCTGCCATACATTTGACCATTCATCCAACCTTGCCAAGTCCCTTCTCATCCTTTCCACCCAGCTTGTGTATCAACCCTGTTGCAGATCTTGGTGTCATCTGCACAGAGACTTACTTTTCCTTCCCATCCCTCTGCAATGTCACTTCTAAAGACATTTAAAAGGACTGGACCCAGTACTGAACCCTGTGGTACCCTACTAGTAACCCCCCTTTCTTCACTGTGGACTTTGTTTACTTTACCCTCTGCATCACATTGTCTAGCTAATGTTTTACCCAGGATACCACCCAGTGAGCCACTCCCAGGCTGGCTAATTTGTTTATTAATCTTTTGTGTGGGACTGTGTCAAAAGCCTTGCTAAAGTGTAAGTAGGCCATGTCCACAGCCCCTCCATGGTCTACTACTTTGGTCACCGGGTCAAAGAAATTGATTAGATTCATCTGACATGACCTTCCCACTGTAAATCCATGCTGCCTTGGGCCCTGTGCCCCACTGCCTTCTAGATACTCAGCAATTCTTTACTTCAGAAGTGATTCCATCATTTTCCCTATCACTGAGGTCAAACTGACAGGTCTGTAGTTTCCTGCCTCTGTCTTGCTCCCACATTTGTGAAGGGGAATCACATCCACCCTCCTCCAGTCCTCAGGTACCACACCATCCTCCCATGATTTTCTAAAAGGGGTAGTCAGTTGTGTTACTCGTTCTCCCCTTAGTTCTTTTAGAATTCTGGAGTGACTCCCATCAGGCCCCATTGCTTTGTCCACCTTCAGTTTTAGGAGTTCTTTCAGAACCCTTTCTTCTGTGAAAGGACTGATATCGACTCTCCTATCCAGAGTGCATCTATTGATTGGGTTAGGTACCTCCCCCTTGTCTTCTTTTGTGAATATTGAGCAGTAGTATTCTTTCAGTATCCCTGCTTTATCACTGTCCCTCTCTGCCCACCCATCCTCCTCTTTATTCAGCCTCAATATCCCTCCCTTCATCTTTCTTCACTCCCTAATGTACATATAAATTGTTTTATCCCCCTTCTTAACTGAGTTGGCCATATTTTCCTCAGTTTGGGCCTTTGCTATTCTGACTGCCTTCCCAGCTTCCTTCTGCTTTAACTGGTACAGTTCTCTGTCCTGTTCCTTCTGTATTTTCTTATACTTCCTGAATGCTATCTTTTTCTCCCTAACCTTCCCTGCCACCTCATCTGAGAACCATAGTGGTTTTTATCTTTCATTTTGATTTGTTTATTTGCTTCACACAAAGGCTTGTTGCCTCTCTGTTGGCAGTTTTGATGTTTTCTCATTGTTCCTCCACCCCTCATTCTTGCCTGTTTGCTAGTGCTTTTCTGAGACACTCTCCCATTTTGACAAAATCAGCCCTCCTGAAGTCCAATACCTTCACTTTTGTATGGCTTGACTTTACAGCTGAGTTTATTGTGAACCACACTGTTTGGTGGTCACTTGTTCCCAGATGGCTACCCACTTCTAGATCTGAGATCCTCTCTCCATCACCATTTGAGAGTACTAGGTCTAAGATTGCTCCCTCTCGAGTGGGTTCCAACACTACCTGTCTGAGACATGCACCCTGTAGGGCATTGAGAATTGCCCTGCTCTTGGATGTGGCTGCAACAAAGGTGCTCCAGTTAACATCTGGCATAGTCAGGTCCCCCATCAGCAATATCCCGCTTTCTCTGCCATTCTAAAGATGCCTGTTATCGTTTCTTTGTCCATTTCCTCCTTCTGAGATACAGGTCTGTATACAACCCCTGTGAGGATTTTGGTGCCATTTCCAGACTCCAAGGAGACCCACAGTGCATACTCTCCTTCCTGTTTACCCTTTAGTCTCATTGCTTTGATCCCTTCTCTTACATAGAGAGCTACTCCTCCTCCTCTTCTACCATCCCTGTCCCTCCTGTAGATTGTGTACCTGGTCTTATTGCAAACTTATTGCAGAAGTTGTTTATGGCTATACCTAGGTCATGTATGGAGATTCCAAACAATTCAGGGCCCAGTACTAAACCCTGCAGAACCCCACAAGTCACACTACCCTCTGATGAGATATTGCCCTTCACCCTCACCCTCTGGCTTCTCTCTTCCAACTAATTCTTTATCCAGTTGAACAATTTTTACTTAGCACAATGTAACCAGGTCACCGTGGATGTTTCAGTTACTACCACTGCCTTGCGGGCTCAAACAAGGATGAGAACTTGGGCTCTGTTTTTCTTGAATGGGGGTTAGTTCCCAACAGAATAAAAAATGGTGTGGTGTCTCCACCAAGAGTTAAGTTTGAGTGGGCCTGATGACAAAGTGGTACAACCTCCTGGGATGCCATACCTCCCCACCTCCCCTCACAGTCATCCCACACATGGAATACCAGAAACTGTTGCAATATTTCAATGCATGTGCAATTATTGACTGTCTCTAATAATTGCTTACAAATGACATGCTCATGAGACAGTTTTAAAATGAATAACAAACTATTTATTTACAAGGGTAGATATAAGAGATGCAGAGAAAATAACTGGTTTCAACTGTTTTAAAGAGCATCAACAATAACAGTGCCCACCCCCGTGAGCAACAAAAACAGTACAGTTCCTCTCTTAGTCTTGCCCACCTGTACTGACAGCACTACCCACTCCTGACTGGTACCAGTTTACCTCAGTTAACTAAATGGGAGCGCCCACCATCTTAAGTGGGTACCCAGCCATTGGAATGGTGCAGCTGGATGGCTGGTGTTGGTGCACTTCAAACAAACAGTAAACCCCCAAACCCCACAGGCCATGCAATTGCAAAAACGGCTTTTTGAATGAAGCAATTGTAACTCCTGGCCTGGGCCAAAGCAGTAGCTTTGGAGAAAACTTCTTACAGCATCCCCAGTTGTAGGACAAGCCCTGAAGTTACTCATGGTTCTGGAGATACTAGTCCTTGGGTCTTTGCATTCTGTAGGTCTTTTAAACTATAGCACTGGGGTGCTCCAAACAAGGATGCAGGTCTTGAATAGCTGGATTGGTAGCAATCTTCTACTTTGTAGACTTGAAATGCCTTCTACTTCATTTTCAGGCAAACTGGAAGAACCAGTCTCAGGGACAAGGGTCAATCATCTCATCCACCTGTCCTGGCATCCAGCCCTCAAGGTGAGATGATAGCCAGCTCCTAGTGGTAGCACTGAACGGCTGATTCCCCAGACCATCCACAGCCTGGAAATTCTTCTTGGATTTCTGGAATACATTCTTCACCCACACTGTAGGATAGCAGCTGTGGCTCAGAGGTCCAACTGTGGCAAATACAGTCTCTGCTGGTTCATCTCTGGTCCAGCTGGATCCATGAGCAAATTCAGCAAAATAGCACTTGAATCTATTCTCAGCTTCTTCCAGGTACTAAGAACAATGCAGGGCAACTCCTGAGTTACTGGCTATGGAAGCCCCAGCCAGGCTTCCAACCACTCACAAGCACATCAGACCAAGCCCTCCTCACTCTCTGAGAGTTCCAGGCAGACTGCACTAAGCTTGATCTGCCATCTAGGTCTGAAGAAATCAGGGCTGTGTCCCATTGGTCAAACAGGCTCTGACTCCACAAAAATAGTATGCAGAATGTTCACTTAATGCTTGATTGGCTGTATGAAAAGGCACCAATGGCACAGTCCCTTCCCCTCACCCAGGAGCCATTACTGTAGTCCTCTGGGCTCCTCAACTTCCCATTGGCTGTTTAGAAGGTTGGGGTAACAAAGATGGCTGCTTAGTTCTGTTTACACAGAGTCCAAACTTTTTAGCTTCTCCTGCAGGGCTCCTGCATTGTTTTAACAAATAACTTTCCCATGCCTAATTAGCAGCCCCTCTGCCCTGGTGTCTGGTGGCAGAGAGGGGCTTGACAGGGACTCTCCCTGCCTGTCACAATCACTGTAATGCTCCCCCACCCCCAGGCAGCAGGCAGGGCCTATACAGGATAGCAGCCTCGGCTACTCTTAAAGATATAATGCTTACAAGTACTTAAACAAAGTTCTATTTCTGCCCCCACTCCCCATGTGTCCAAACCATCTATTGCAGTTAGAGATACAAGGGCCAGAGCACACACAGAGGATACTTGCCCATGAGCCACCAATGCAGCTTTAACCATTGGATGCCATAGCACTCTCAGAGTCTGCGAGCCAACCCGTTAGCTCACACGTTCAAACCAGAGCCTGCTCGAATGTGCGCTCACTGAGCTGTGCAGTGCCTGCTTTAGCTCCACTATTGAGCGGGTGGTTTTAACTTTAACAACACTCCTCTGGTCCCTCACAGGCTTACAGGCACTAGAGCCAGCAGGAGCACCAAAAGCAGCAACCATGGACTGGGAGTGGTGAACCAGGGGCTGCTGGAAGCAAACAAGGTAAGCCCCACCTTTGGGGGGTGTTACATTCTCCCACGCCTAAACACTTGGCATCTGTGCAAAGTCCTTTATAGTATCCTTGTACCAATGAACATCTACCCATAATGTTAAGAATCATAGTGTAATTAGACAAGTGCTTCTCAAATGGTGAGGCCAGACTCCCAAGGGAGGCCCCAAACTGTTCCAAGGGAGGCCCAGTCAAGTCTGAGAATGTACAATATAAAGTTTTGGCTGTTTTGTGTGAAGGTATGAAGCAAACTAAATATGGATAATGGCAGGTGACTTTCTTCACTTATGCACAGACTGGTGATCAGAAATGGCTCACTGAGCCAAATATTGTTTCTGGGTGTGTATTTTTATGTAAATTGATAACTGGCAAAAGCACACTGAGTTGAGGCTTGTTACTACAGTAGGTGTCCATCTACATATAAATCGGTGACTGTGAAAGGCACTCCAAGTCAAGACTTGTTTCTACAATAGGTTATATATAAATTGGTGACAGGGAAAGGTACACTGAGTCCAAACTTGTTTCTACAGTTGGTGTTCATATGTAAATTAGCAACTGGGGAAGGCACACTAAGCCAGTGCTTGTTTTCAAGTGTGACTTAGGGTAAGGGTACAGGAAGTTGCTGAACAACAGGGTAAGAGGGGAGAGAGAGAGAGATGAAGGAGACTAGGATAGTTGTTCAGATAGAGGGGAAGCAGAAAAAATAACAAGGGTCCAAGTGTCAGAAATGTGGAGTGACAAGGATAGCCTGGGTGTGGGGTTGGGGGGAGAATAATACGTTTAAATAAAAAGAGAATATACTCAGTCAATTTTATTAGTCTCACTTTTTGTGCTGTGTACTGTGCAAAATACAGTGAAGCCCACCAGGATAAAGCATAGTGTCACAGTTTCCATTTGATATTTTTTCTGTGTGGAGGCCCAAGATTATTTCCAAATTTGAGGGAGACTCAAATTATTTTCCATGACTTGGGGGGGCTCACTAAAACAAAGTGTGATAACTAATGAACTAGACAATTAATTCCTAACTGGCACAGGCATTCAATGTGGCCTAGTCCAGACAAATGCAACTATCTAAACCAGTGGTGCACAACATACGGCTGAGGAGGTTATCTGTGGCTCATGGTGACATACAGCAGTCGACAGTTTTTTGGTCTCCAAGTGTTGTTTTGTATTTTACCTCCCTCACTGCTATTTCATCCTTACAGCGGAGCTTATTGAACATTGAAAGTCCACAAATCATCAGCAAGGTCTCCTCTGATGGTACATAGTCTCTCAGTGCTCCCTAGTTTCAGCTCCAAGTAAAAAGCAAGTAATAATAAATAAAATCAGTATTTCAGTTTGCGTTCCTTTATGTCCACGTTCACTTTTTACAGCTGCATGGGTGGAGCCCTGCAAACGTTTTGCATGTACAAAAGGATTGATGTCACGTTTTATGCCCATGGAACTGGCTGAAGGTGTTAATAGTCTCCTCCACCTTACCCTCCTCCAAGAAATGCTCTCCGCCCTCAAATGCATGCACTTTCATGTTATTAAATGGTTGCAAGGCACTATTTTCTGTCTTAATTATGAGGGAGCATTTTTTTTCTAAGATCCACCCCCCCCACCTCCTTATGAGCAGCTCCTAAGATCCACCCTTACATTTTTTTGGTTCTTCTGGGAGGGGCAAGAGGTGGATCTATCATGGTGGACTGAGAGAGATCCAACCCCTCCTCCACCCGAGCAGCTCCTAAAGATTTTTTTTTGTCTGTTTGTGATCCCATTTATCTCCTCAAGGGTGAAAGATTCTGATCACAAGGCTGCTGCTGTGTGAAACAGTGATGCCAAGTCAGCAGTTGTGGAAACACATTTAAGTGTTTATGTTATTGTCAGTGATGGCATAGTTGCTACTGAAAGCATGAAGAACTAGTGTGATGTTATCTGATTATATTCCCCTGTGGTTACTAATTATTGACACAATTTACAGAAGCAGGGTAAAGTGCACGGTGTTGAACCATTTTTTTCTTACACCAGTACTTCAATCTGAGCCCAAAACAAAATAATGCAACATTACCGGGGACACTGCTAGCTGCCTGTACAGAGAACAAGGATTTGCAAAATTAGTTTTATACAGTTGTACTCAGTTACTTTGAGATGTTAAGTAGATCGTGACAGAAACTGTAACTGATGTGGGGTCAGGTAGTAGACTGCTTTGAAATTACTTAACTCATGAAAATCAGGCATTTTATGTCATGGAACCTGTGTTCTGAATTGAAATACTGCTGTAAAAAAAGATTCTCATGAAAAACAGGCACTTTCTGTCATAGAAACTTGTATTCTGAATTGAAATAGTGATGCAAAAAAAAAAAGATTTTAGCAAAGCAGTCTATTACCTGGCATGAAATCAGTGTGATTCTCTGTAGTGATCTACCTAAGTATGGAACTCGCTAATTAACTGAGTAAAACCGCAATTGTTGGAGCAGCTTTACTTTGACAGCTGCAAGAGGATGCTTTGCACATACTGTTACAGGGAATCTTAAACCAATATACGGAAAAATGTCCGAGAGAGAGAGAGAGACAGAGAGAGAGACATCAGTTTTGCTTTTCAAAGATGGGTTAGTCCCTGTTTGCTGCTTAAAATTAATAAAAGGATGTCTGGGAGCGAACAGGAGTGTGTGCGTCTCGTCACTCTATGTGCCAGCTGCCTGTACAGAGAACAAATTCAATAGACACTATGGCTGTTCAGTAGCAAAAAACCAATTGCCTAGACATTGCAAGCTGAGAGAAAAAAAATGTAACTAACAGTCCCAATAAATATCAGTAGAGTTTCACTTGATAGCATGTTTCAGTGAATGGCATAAACACACTTCAATATAATAGATAAAATCATCCCAGAGCCATCCCCGGAAAAAGCCAGTGTGTTTCACCCTATGACTGCAACATTTCATCTCTGTAATGTTGCAGAAACTTCTGTCCCCACCCTAGCTTACAGTGTAGCCCCTCTTATTGCAGCACAGGAACCAGAGACAAGAAGATTTTTTTCAATTGTTTAACCAAGAGTGGCACAATAATAGTATTTTTACGTTCGCTTGTGCGCATCCGCAAGGAACGTCTTGGGAGAATAGGACAGTTTGGAGGTGTGACTGTCCTCTGCAATCCACTGCTCCATTGAGCAGGCATGGCAGTCCTGCACCAATGGATGCAGGTGCTGTGTATGACAGCAGTGGTCTTCACTTCAAAGAAAACCACCGCTGTGTGCTGGCAGCGTCTCACGCCCCCCCCGAAAGCTTTGGTGCCACGCTGGGAGCCCACCCCAGCATGGCAAACCTTGTTTTGGCCGACAGGGGTGCCCAATCCCCTTGGCTCCACGTCTCCCAAACAGTTTTCCTTGCTGCCACGCTGGGAGCCCATCCCAGCGTGGCAAACGTCTCCTGTCGTTTCTTTTTGTTAAACCTGTAAATTAAACGTCCCACGCGCCTTCTCCCTGCCCCTCCCACAACCTGCACCCACTGCACACCCTGCCTCCCACACCCCTCTCACCCCATACTTACTTCCGGAGCTCGGGCGCGATGATCTTCGCTGGACTGGGAACACGCCTGCACTCTTCAAAGCCGACCGCTGAACTGAGGAAATGCCGTAAGCTGTATAATGGGCTAGATGGGTTTTTAACTTTGTTGCATATCTCAGGCATTTTTTGATTTTGCACCAAATTTTCAACATGGGGTTTTTGGGACCCCTTCTCATGAATAATGTCACTGTCATGGCGTTATTCGGGCCCGAAGGGTGATTTCGCAGTCACTGTGTGAAATCACCTTTCAGGCCCAATTAATGAAATGACACAGCCAGCATTCATAAGGTGGGCTCTCAAAATGCCTATTTTGAAAATTTGGTAAAAAAATTCCTAAAAATGACCATTTTACGAGCGAGTGTTGCACAGTTCCTACGCAGGCTTGTAAGTTCGCGAATTTTCAATATTTTCACTCCAGAGTTTCAACATTGCCATTTTACCACACCTTCTTATGAGTAGTACAGCTGACATTTTTCACATCTCACCCAAAATGTGTTTCCACCCATGTAGTGCACAATGGCGCAGTCGGTGTGCGAACTCAATGTATGGGACACATTAAGAAAATCACAGTGACACTGTTCATGAGCAGAGGTCTTAAAATGGCTGTGTTGAAAATTTGATGAAAAAATTCCTAAAAATGATTGTTTTATGAGTGTGCGTTGCGCAGTTCCTATGCACGCTCGTAAGTTCACAAATTTTCAATATTTTCACTCCAGATTTTCAACATTGCCATTTTACTACGCTTCCTTATAAGCAGTGCAGCTGTCATTTTTCACATCTTGCCCAAAATGTGTTTCCGCCCATGTAGCGTACAATGGCACAGTTGGTGTGCGAACTCAATGTATGGGACACATTAAGAAAATCAGAGTGTCACTGTTCATGAGCAGAGATCTTAAAATGGCTATGTTGAAAATTTGGTGAAAAAATTCCTAAAAATGACTGTTTTACGAGCGTGCGTTGCGCAGTTCCTATGCACGCTCATAAGTTCACGAATTTTCAATATTTGCACTCCAATGACTTCCAAATACCTAAACAGCACATAGAAGCAAGCAACATTTGGCATTGACAAATACTTGTTTATTTTTGCATTCGCTTGCATGCATGTGCAAGGAATGTTTTGGGACAGTACGACTTTTTGAAGGTGTGTGACCCTCCTGTCCAATGCAGTGCTCAGTGTAACATATGCAACCCTACTGCACCAATGATGCATGAGCTGTCTATGACAGCAGTTTGGCTGAAGTGGTCTTCAGTTAAAAGGAAAGCACCACTGCAATCAGCGGTGGTAACGTGTGTGGATTTAACATATTGACGCTACCCTTTCCTCTGGCTGCTAAATGAAATCCCTCCCACTTCCTCCCTCTGCTGCCGCTCACCCTGCTCTCTTGTTATTACCTCACCAAACACATTGTATGTACAGACGGAGTGCCCAGTCCCCATTGTTTCCAGGCCCCCCAAAACACTTCCAGGTGGCATGCTGGGAGCCCACCCCAGCATGCCCATTGTCCTGTAATGGGAAAACTGTCCGAACATCTTTTTGTTTTTAAAACCTGTGAAAACAGAAAACCATCCTCGCTGTGTCTTGTGCCCTCCCCGAACCCACACCCACCTCTGCATACCCCACCTCCCTCACCCAATACTTACCTCCGAGCCTGGCAGAATGGATCTTCAGTGGAGGGAACATGTCTGCACCTTGAAAGCCAAACGCAAACTGAAGAAATGATGGTAAGCTGTATAATGGCATAAATGTGTTTTTTTTTTCAACTTAGGTGGTTATCTCGGCATTTTGCAAATTTTGGCACCACATTTTCAATAGGGTTCTGGGACCCACCTCATGAATTCAGTTACTGTCATGTGAGTTATTCGTCCCCAAAGGTGATTTCATGGTCACTGCACAAAATCACCTTTGGGATTGATTAACTAAACAACAGTGTCACTGTTTATGAGGTGGCATCCCAAAAGCCTATGTTGCAAATTTGGTGAAAAAATGTCAAAAAATGACTGTGTTACGAGCATGCGTTGCGCAGTTTCCACGCACACTCATAACTTTGAGAATTTGAAATTGTTGTATTTTCACTCCAGATGTTCAACATTGCCATGCCTTCACACCTCCCTATGAATGCTACAGCTGTCATTTTTCACATCCTGCCAGAACTGTGTTTTTGCACATGTGGAGCAGAATGGTGTAGTCGCTGTGGGAAATCAACGTTCAGGACAGATTAACAAAATAACAGTGGTACTGTTCATAAGCAGAGGTCTCAAATGCTTTTATGAGGTGGGGGGTAACAAAAAGGTCATGCTGAAAATTTGTAGTGCAAATACCAGCAATCGCACAGGGCATTAGGGTAAAGCACCATACGTGCCAAACACCACTACAAATACCTGCAAGCAAATGTCCGGCATTGACAAATGCTTGTTTTTATTATGGAAAGGCAATAACTGCTGCCCATGTGCATTTAATTAGAAAAAGTTAACCTCTAAAACTTAATGGGTTTACGTGTCTTTGTCTGCAAAATGTAAACTGCAAAAATGTCCATGGCTACCTAGGCTAGCTATCTGCTCAGTTCTGCTATCTGCTCAGTTCTTCTGCGGTGCACAGCATTCCGAAGCTGTCATGTCAGTCAGATAGTCTGAGCGCAATGTAAACCAATCAACTATCTCTGCTGCTTGGCCCTAGAGTACTAGTAAACTACTTGAAATAAACAGGATATTTTATCAAAAAGACTGTAGTAGTACTGAAACAAAAACCGCAGCTCCTTACATATTGCATAGTAAGACAATCAGCACCTGCAGTATGCAACATCTTAGCTTATTACAGAGGGCAAAGGCAAAACAGATAGAAAAAATGCAGCAGCCTTGAATCGGACATAAAATAAAGGATTTTAGATGTTTATTTAATGAAGTTGCAATGCCTTTTCTTTCCTCTCTTTATTACTGAACTGGAAATGAAACACCTGCCTTTTTTTTATTTTTATTTATTTAGTGATTCGGAAAAGACCTTTGAGCGTAAGCTCTTCTACAAAGGTTCCATGTCATAGATTGCAAAATGAAGAACAATAGGAGAAAGCAAAGGTACATTACAGTGAACGATACAACTTGGATTCAGAACTTACAGAATAACTCAAAACATAGATACAAGTTAAAATAAAAATAAAAAAAAATATGAGGGTGGGGGGGAATAAGCAGTCACAGGGTGCCTTGTCAGTAGTTTAGAAGGATGGGGATAGCTGGCAGTGGGGTGAAGAAAGGAGGAACGAGTGAGAGGTATGTAATGCAGTGGCGCTGAAGGGAGGGGGAATAAGGGCGATAAGGTATAGGGATAAATGGTGGGGTGAGGGGAGGCTGAGTGGAGAAGATATGCTAAATGAAATGGTGGGGAGTGAGGGGGCATGGTCAGGCAGCCTGCATTAGTATTGACTGTTAGGAAAACTCACAGGACTGTGAGTTGGGGGAGGGTGGGGTGGCGGTTGCCGAAGGAGCGTGATGCAGACTGATTGCTGAGGCAAGTCATGAGAAGGAACAGAGGGAGGGGGTACCTGCAATAATATTAGCAACAGCAGACTTTTCAAATTGTGATTACAGCCCCCACGCACTTGAACAAGTACTACAAAATTGAAGCACCCATTAACAAACGTGAAAAAAGTACAACTTAATCATGCTAATTACCAGTGGCCATTTCAAAGTATTACAGTATATTTTATGTGTCAGTTCTTTTTGTCAGTTTTAGAATGGCCAGAATATCTGAATTTTTCAACTGTTTCAGTAAATCTCTAGTTAATATGTTTAGCACTTGTGACTTACTGTACACATTAATCATATTATAGTTTTTATGTGGTGGTTCTTTTTTGCCAGTAATAAAATGGGCTGGAATACCTGCACAGTGGTGTAGATGCAAATTTATTGGCAAAGTGTAAAATTCCAGTTGCTGCTTGCATTTTGCAATTGTGTTTGAGACCTGCCACTCTCTTCACAGCCTCTAATGCTGACCTTCCTTGCAAAAGCAAAAGTGTAAAAGTCCATGGGGACTACAGTTTGTGAATGGTGGAGCCAAGCACTTTTTCCTGAAAGGGAGATTTTCATGAATGACTTCTAGATATTCATGGAATGACTTTTCTTTTGAGAAATGTGCTGTTTCAGATAGTTCAAGAAAGGTCGCACCAGGAGAGGAGCGACTTGTTGCTCAGTGGGCCTCCCTGGTGAAACATTTCAATAAATAAATAAATAAAAATGTCATGCTTTGTAGTGTTTAAGACCGAGAAGAAAAAAGTTACCCCCCACCTCACACACACACACATCTCCTGTACTTACCAAAGTGCCCTTTAAAGCTGCAGCAGTCAGATAGGGCTAGCACACACCTCTCACAAGTGACAACAAGTGCCCAGGCCTTCTCTTTGAGGTTGCTGCACAGGCACCTTATAAAAAGCTTGAGACTGTGACCAATGCCAGAGAAATGCATAACATCAGTTAATTACAAGGTGTAAATGAACTACTGACTGAGAGAGGAGTTGGCAAAACAAGATGTTTTATAACTTTCACCTGTCAGATAGTTTTTACCCTCACGTAAAAAAATAGCAATGGGCAGGATCAGCGCATTACATACAGAAGAGAGAGAGAGAGAGAGAGACAGTGTGTGTGTGTGTGTGTGTGTGTGCGTGTGTGTGTGCCGCCCCCTCCCTCCCATGAAAGCAGCAGGAATTAATCTGGGAAAAGCAGTCTGTCTTATCTCTCATTGAGATCCAGTGATGGTGCAATGCAATCTCTCTGTGCAGATTACTGAGCAAAGTCCCTCTGTTTCAGATGCTAGGCTCTGACTCTGGCAAGGAAAACTGTATGAAAACCCAGCCAAACTGCTGAGCAGTATATCTGTTTCCTCGCTTCCTTTTCTTGAAACTTTACTGGGTACTTGACAGATGCCCCTCTATCACTGTCCTTGCATGTTCTAACACAAATTGCATCATAAGACAATCTTATTTATTATTTTTCTCACTTTTTTATTATTTTCCTCAGCACTGACACAATCAGGTCTCCATGCATAATTCCACTGCTGATCACTGCTGGGAACTATTTTGAGTTTACATTGTTTGACGAAAGTAGGCTGCAGACAAGAAGTTTTTGCTGTAGCAATACTCTTCCGTGTCTATGACCTCTGCACCTCTCTGCTAGCAATGTCAATATTTTTAAAGCAACTCTATTTTGTTACTGTGAATTTCCAATGAACTGATATACGTGTGACTATAGCAGGTACATTTGAGGGAATGAAGGGTACTGTTTCTGCTTTGTGTTTTAGGGATTGTGCAATGATTAGAACCATAATATGCTCACCACATCAATGCAGCAGCCATGCCTTGATATATAGTAAGTTTTCATAGACCACGAATTAACAAATATAACTGGAATGGTTCCTTACTACAAGTGCTTACTGATTCCTGATAACAATGTGAGGCCCCCCCCCTGTCTAAATCGTGATGCTTTAGTGTCATAGTATGTACCTATCAAGAAAATATACAAAGGACACAGAGATAAATAAATGAAGGCTTAGAACCATAGGCTTTGGTTCACATCGAGAAGCACACGTGGAGACAAACTAGTCTTTATTGCTCAGCCCACCTGGTCTGCTCTGCTCTTCCGTCCCTGTTCAGTCTCTGCAGACCTATCTGTTCACCAGTCCGCTGGTGTAAGGAAGCGAGACACTTCTCCCTGGTCGGATTAAGAAGGTTTGGGTACCATACCTCTCAGCCTCTCACTGGCCTTAACAATCATAGTACTGGCCTTCAAAAATCATAGCAAAGGGTCAGAATGTGGAGCACTTTCTTATTCTAAGCAATATTATGTCTGCAGATCGTGAACCCCATATAGTTAGTGATAAAGAATGTTTCTGTCAACTTAGTTCAATGATTTAATAGTTTGTGTGCCCAGAAATAGCTCTAACATTATGAGGAACATCAGCAAACTTGTGAGGAACAAGGGTAAATTTGAATGTGAAAATCATAGCGCTATGCAGAATTCATAGCAGTTAAGAGGTATGCCAGTTACATAGGTGTGGGAGTGGAAAAAGGTGCGAGAGTATTGGCAGGCACTTGAGGGGGGGGGTAACTGGCAGCCATGACAGAGGATTTAGATTTATTTTTTATTATTTTCCTGCCATTATTATTAGCACATATTGTTTGTTTTTTTTTTTGGTTAGTTTTTTTTTTTTTTGCTATCACCCCCCCCATACACACACTTTAGGTCACTGAACTCTAAGTCATCATCTACATGGCTAAAAGTAGCCCAGAGTTGTGTCAAAACAGTTTGTAGGTTTAAATACAATCTATATTTTATATGTGCAAACACCGAACTTCTGTTTGGTTATTGCATTATTGGGCTAAAAGTAAATGCAGGGAATATCTGCTTTTTTCCCCTAGTTCCGGTACTGGATTACATCAATAGTTTCATGTGTAATAAAGTTTTTGGAAAAGTTAACAGAAAATTAACAACAGCATATTTTTCACAATTAGTTTCACTGAGATTTACCATGACTGCTGATGTTAGTTTCACATTCCTAATTCCAGCATTCCATGACGGACTTTGTGTAGGGATTCAGTGTGCTGGTGAGAAGGCTCTATTAACATATTACAGTGTGAGTAATATAGCAGTAGCACCTTCTCACAAGCACATTAATTTCCTGCATGAAGTCCATCATGGAATGCTGGAATTGGGAATGTGAAACTAACAGCATTCCATGATAGCTTGAACAGGCAGCCATCTATACTACTTGCAGAACAGATCTGGTATCAACTGTTTCTTTCTTTCTTTCGTTCTTTCTTTCTTTCTTTCGTTCTTTCTTTCTTTCTTTCATTCTTTCTTTCTTTCTTTCCAAGTTGTTCTATTGCCTGTGTCGGATTTTCTCATTGTGTTGTCTGTATATCCATGACACTTCTAGATCCTTACCTTAGGGTTATGTATGCCTGATAGGCTGCTTGATGCACATGTGACCTAAGTTTCGGATTTTGGTCCTCCACCAAGCCCCTCACCCCATCTGGGTGTCTTCAGTTTTTTTATGTGCATCGAACAGGCTAGCAGCACACTCGCCAAGCTCCAGTGCAAGGAAAAGGCCCAGGATTCAATATAAGTTAATTTACCCTTCAACAATATTATTACCTGGCACAGACAGTAGAAGAAAATGACATACAGCTTCCTAATTGCAAGCTTATAGGATATAAATGCTCAGAGATAGCAGTAACAAGCAAGCTAGGGCAGTAGAGATGTCTCCACTGCAGTTTAGGCAGGAACGCATCAATCTGCACCGTGATTCTTCACAAAGACAAGTTAGGACCTCAGAGGGAAAAAAATCTATTTTCAAATCAAGCACCTTTAGCAACCAGATTAGGTCCTGTTAGAAGGAGTCCCTTACATAGTGACTTCCTCCCAGGACAGTTCTAACCCCTCCAACCGTTTGCTGCCTGCATAGTGTGGTACACTCCCCTTATGTAGCAGAGTGTATTGTACACACACACACATGCACTAACCACAGCATCTCTTTTGCAGCGGTCCACTCCCCTCAAGTAGCGGGGTGCACCTAACTGCCAAAAACCTCCCTTGAATGAACATCTGGTCAAAACACAGTGCAGTACACAATAAAGGGCTAAAGGTATCCCCTTAAGCAGCAAACTGGTGCCAGCAAAGTTTTTTTTACCTCCCAGGAAGTCCTCTCTCATTCCTAGGCCCTCTCCTCACCCAAAGACATCCAGGAGAATTCTTTGTTGCTCCAGTGGTCCACACATCACCCAAGATGGCCTTTTATTGCCAACCCGCCCTCTCCCCCAGCCTTCTCCTTGTCCAGCGATCCTTATCACTACACAAGGGGCTCAATACACTCACTCGTATGCTCATCTAATTCCCATTTCATGCATGCACCCTAATAAGTGCTCCACCATCTTAGGAGTGCTAGACCTCACTATTGCACAGTCTTCGCACTTGCGCATGTTGAGCGATTCCTCCATTTTACTACTGGCACAGTTCTCCCCTCTCTTAAAGGACACCAGTGTCTCTTTTTAAAGGGACATTTTCAAATAATCAAAATGGACTTAATGACAGGCCACAGAATAAACTGTCAAAGGGATACAACAACAGTCTACTAAGCACCACTTTTAAGGGGCATTTTCACAACAAATCTCACTGCATATTGCAGGAGGGATTAAATAATACAGTACAATTGTATGCTAGTTTTTACTGGTTCATAAATTTAAAGAGGGCACTCAAGGTACATATACCCACTTCAAGAAATTAAAGCGCTGCATGTATAAACAAGCCACTAGAGTATGACATGGAGTATCAAACAGACACTGCATGTATGCACAAGGTGATAAGGGTGCAAAAGATCGTACTTTAGATAAATAAAGCACCCCAGAAATACTGCAGACAACTAATGTATACATTAATTGTCTTGCAGATGTCAATGGCCAGGGAATGCATATCATGCAATGCCCCCTTACTGCCATACCACAAAGGTTTACACTGCCCTACATCCGAAGGGGACAATTCCTCCCATGCCAACGACACTCAAAATCCTCAGAGACAGGACTGGCAGGTCGACCCAGTGACAGTAGCCCTCCAAAAAGCCATGGCATCTATGATGGAAAGTCAGCAAACATTTATGCTAAAAGTACTGGAACACATGTTATCCATGAATAATCCCAGGCCATCAACCAATGGAGCCCCTAGAGAGAAGGCACCCAGGCAGGATAAGGCACAGTTACCTCACCATGGCCAAATGCCACAACACAATCACAATGAATCAGAAGATTCACAGGGAGAAGAATTAGAGCAGGGGGAAAAGGAGGAGGATACAGGCTCACCTCTCGACAGCGAACTCGAGCCCGACCAGGAACCTATTCCGGACGAACACCCTCCAAAGACAGATACCCCATTCATTACCTCAAAACTATTCCCAATAGAAAATATTTCAGATCTCATAAAATGGATTCGCACCACACTGGGCTTCAAACTGTCCCAACCAGTCCCAGAGAGTGACCTGGACCCAATGCTCCAGATGCTGCCCAAACAAGAGAAATATTTTGCGGTATGCCCGGCCCTCAATGACATCATACTGAAGGAATGGGCATCACCCGATCCCACCAGACTTCCAGAAAAAAGAGCGCTTGACAGAATGTATCCACTACAAGAGGATAAAGCAAAGGCTTGATGCTTGGCCCCCTGAATAGATCCAAAATTAGTGGAGTTAAACAAGAGGACAGTACTCCCCACTGAAGGGACAGCTGCTCTATGGGACCCAGTTGACACAAGAATGGAGGAGTTGCTGAAGAAAATATATGAACTTTCAGGCCAGATGGTGAGAACATCCACCACAGCCTTCTACACATCCAGAGCAATGATTAGATGGCTAGAACAAATTGGAAAGAAACTTCCGCCAAACTCACAGGAAGCTGAGCTGCTACAACACTCCTCACTAGCAGCTAAGTATATGGTGGACATGTCTGTCGATTTGTTGAAAATCAACACTAGGTCAGCAGCAATCATCAACAGGGCCAGGAGATCACTATGGCTTAAACTGTGGGATGAGGATAATGAATCAAAGGCTAGACTATACCAGTTTCTCTTTCAGGGACAAAGAGTTTTTGGAGATGGACTCCAGGACTTTCTGAGGCAACGAGGTCAAGGAAAAGATGAAGACATTAATAAGGATTCTGGCTATCTATCACCCCACAGGGGCCGGACCTACGGACAAAGAACTAGGGGAGACAGAAGGTACAACCAATCCTTTCGAGGTAAACAAAACTCCTATCAGGGAGCATATGGTCAACAGGGTAACTACCAAAGCAAAGGAAGCTCCTCATACTGGAGTAGAGGGGGTCAAGCATGGGGAAAATTCTCCTTCCAGAGAGGCAGGAATAGCAGAAGAACAAATCAATGACTACCCGGGACACAGCATACCCCAACTACCATTGTTACGACTCGACCCACAGATACCATTAGGGGGCCGACTTCAACTCTTCAGCCAAAAGTGGTCAAACATGACCTCGGACAGGTGGGTCAACTAAGTAATCACAAAGGGGTACTCGATCGAGTTCAGGGAACTACCCCATGAGACCGCTGGATCATATCCCCATTAGCCACATGAAAGTGGTCAATACTACAGGTGCAAGACATACTAAACTCTCTGATAACATCACAATCAATACAACCAGTACCCCCAGAAGAGACAGGAAAGGGAATTTATTCAATATTCTTTCTGGTACCCAAGAAGATAGGAGACCTCAGACCAGTACTAGATTTAAAGATGGTCAACAGATACATCACACACAAGATATTCAAGATGGAAACCACACATTCCACACTAAGAGCAATAAAACCTGGTGACTACTTAGAGTACATAAACCTCAAGGATGCCTACCTACACATCCCCATGAGACCTATCACAGAAAATACCTACGCTTCCAGATATTGGGACAACACTTCCAATGTCCCTTCCATTCAGACTAGCATCTGCACCAAGAGTATTCATGAAGGTGTCAATCGTACTAGCAGCAAAACTCAGAGAACAAGGAATCCATGTTATTCCATACCTGGATGACTGGCTAATTTGGGCAAGGTCACCACAGGAGACAAGAAGAGCTACCAACCAAACAATTCTCACCCTACAAGAACACGGGTGGGTGATAAATGACAAAAAGAGCTGCCTAACATCATCACAACACATAGAACATCTGGGAGCTAACACAGACACAAACGAGGGACTCGTACGGCCAACACACAACAGAATACTCAATCTCATAGCAGTCATGCACAAACTACTTCAGTAAAGAACACCAACAATAGCTCTAGTAACAACAGTCCTGGGGTGCATGTCAACATGCATCGATCTGATACCGTGGGCACGATGGCACATGCGGCCACTACAAACCCTCCTTTTGCAGTACGGTTCACCATCAGAGGAAAATTTGCACCATATGATAACACTGGACAACAAGACAAGGAAGTCACTACTATGGTGGACACATATGGAGAACCTGACCAGAGGAACACCACTGGAGATGGTACACAATGTCACTATAGACACAGACGCAAGTCTACAGGGATGGGGTGCAGCAGTGGGACACAAAGCAGCACAAGGCACTTGTTCCCCTACAGAAAAGAGACTGCCGATCAACGTATTAGAAATGAGAGCAGTGCGTAATGCACTACGGTCATTCAAGGAACAGATACAGGGGAAAACAGTACTGATAAGATCAGACAACAGAGCCACGGTAGCTTACATAGCCAAGTAGGGAGGTACCAAGAGCAAGAGACTATTGAGGGAAACAAACTATATAATGATATGGGCCCAAGCCCACATTCAACACCTCACAGCAATACACTTGGCAGGAAAACTGAACACGACCACGGATTGCTCAGCAGGGAACAGATACACCTGGGAGAATGGCAGTTACACCCAACAATATTCCAAATGATACAACACAGATGGGGGACCATAACCATGGACCTCATGACCACCAACAAGAACAAACAAGTGGCAAAATTCTTCTCCAGATTCAGGGAACCCCAGTCACAGGGGTTAGATGCCCTGTCAATTCTGTGGACACATGGCCACTCTTATGTGTTTCCACCATTTCCACTGATACCACAGGTACTAGGGAAAGTACGTCAGTCACGCAGGATCATAATCCTAGTAGCACCATACTGGCCGATAAGGGCATGGTTTTCAGCCATAATGACAATGGACAGTGTGAGATTACCAAACAAACCAGATATTCTTATGCAGGGACCAATAACACACCCAAACCCAGGCAATCTACAACTCATGGCCTGGCTCCTGAAAGGGAGAGATTGCTGAATGCAGGATACCTCACTATGGTAATCAACACCATGCTACAATCTCGCAGGAATATGACAACTTCAACATACTCCAGACAATGGAACATATTCAAGAAATGGTGTGACCACAAAGAGATATATCCGTCACAAATATCTATGACAGAAATTCTACTATACTTACAACAGGGCCTGGACAAGGACCTAGCTCCATCCTCACTAAGAGTTCAACTCTCAGCCATTGAAGCAGCACAAGGTACAGTCGAGGGAACATACCTGGGATCACACCCGGATGTCTTGTGCTTCTTAAAAGCAGCAAGCAACATAAGACTGCGTATAAAGAACAGCATACCCCCATGGGATCTGACATTGGTACTAAATGCTATTACTAAACCACCTTTTGAACCACTTACAGACACCACCTATTACTGGGTGGGCCTAAAAGTGGCATTTCTAGTAGCAATATGTTCAGCTCGCTGCATCGGAGAGATCACAGCACCGTCATGCAAAGAACCATTCACAACGTTTACACAACAGGGAGTTACACTTCATACGGTACCCTCATTCGTCCCCAAAATTGACTTTACCTTTCACAACAGTCAACCTATACAACTGCCAACCTTCTATGAAGAACATACAGACAGCAGAGAGAAAATCCTCCACACATTGGATGTCAAGAGAACACTCTCAGAATACCTGAACAGAACTGCACACATCCGAAAGACAGAAAGACTATTTGTTATAACAACAGAACACAAGAAGGGAGCAGCGGCAGCAAAGGCAACAATAGCGACCTGGTTGAAAAGAACTATTACAGAATCCTACAAGTTAAGTAACAAGGTCCCACCAATGGGAATCAAGGCACATTCAACTAGAGCAATAACCACATCGCAGGCAGAACGAAATTCAGCCACGGCACAAGAGATTTTCGCAGCGGCAACTTGGTCCAATATATATATGTTCACAAGACACTATAGACTGGACACCAAAATTCCAACCAGAAATTCCTTTGGACTTAAGGTGCTAATGACAGCCACAGTAGGGGACAAATAAGACAATTATGACCACAAGACAAGACTAGACATAGTGTCACTTCATGCTCCCCCCTCCCAATTTAATAGGGCACTGCTTTTGAATCACCCCAAGGTAAGGATCTGGAATTGCCATGGATATTCAGACAACACAATGGTAGTTTACTCACCTGGTAAAGGTGATTGTATTACTGTATATCCAAGGTACTCATCCCACCCGAGGGAGCATGATAGAGCAGCTAATGACATTTGAGACTAAAAGAACATAAATGCGTACAAGACATGAGTGTACGACAAAGCATTATATTAATCTCATTAAAGTAGTATTAGAATCCTGAACACACTCTCTAGAGTAATGATGACTGTCTGTGCATATACCTAACAAGTTATTTTAGAGCTATGGAAATATCAAAACTGAAGACAACCAGGTGGGGTGAGGGGCTAGGTGGAGGACCGAAATCTGAAACTTAGGTCACATGTGCATCAAGCAGCCTATCAGGCGTACATAACCCTAAGGTAACGATCTGTAAGTGCCATGGATATAGAGTAACACAATCACCTTTACCAGGTGAGTAAACTACCATTTTTCCAACGTGCTGCTTTTTGTCGAAACATTGTAATACTCGCTGCATATCTGTAGTCTGAACAGTGCAGCAATAAAGACGAAGTGTCAGCAAGGGGAAACTAGCAGACAGCTGCCTGCTTTTAATTCCCCATTGCCACCGGCTGCTCACCGACAGACTGGGAGAGAAGAGATAACCCATTGCAAAAATAGATAAATAAACAGGGTTGGTGGCACCCATATCAATTTGTCCTTATATGTCAGTGAGAGCAAAGCACTAACAGATTTACAAAGGATAGTGCTTTGGTATTACTGGTATACAGTGATCCAGGAATACGACAATCATACTCTTAGAATTGGTTTCCCAAAAAATATTCCAGAAGTAACTAAATGTGAAAAACTGATGCTAATGAGCCCGTCTCTGCAGCAGAAGTTTCGACAGTTAACAATTGAAACCTTCACATGAACAGTCTATCGAGGACAGAGGAGGGTCTATTATTTCTGCTGTAGATTCTGATCCACTTTTGGGGATTTATTTTTTGCTTGTACTGTGCAACAAAAATGGGAGTTCTCTTGCAGTGAATTCTAGCATTCCAATATTAGGGGTATCGCTAGATGCATTTCATTACATCAGCACCTGGTGGGAAGAACTGGGGGTCTGGAAGGTTTTGTAGATATGCTTCCCTAGGGAGTCACAATTGCTTTCTTTTTTCCAGCCAAAGTTGGGGGGGGTGGGTCTGGACAGGTTTTTTTGTCTCTGACAGCAGGTGAGTTGGCACTTTGGGGGTTAAAATTGTGGCATGCACAGGGGAAAGGGAAAGAGAACTGGCTCATCAGCCCCAGGACAATTAGAGGGGTTTGGATGGCAGACCTGGGAGCCATGACATGCTCCTGACCACAGGGCAGGCAGCACAACCAGGAGGGAAAAAAGTGTGTGTATGTGTGGGGGGGGGTATCCAACTAGGTGGCTCAGTTAAACTGACAAGTGTGTCTTTGGTCATTCACATTACACCATCATTATAGGCAAGGCCCATGAAATTCTGCTAGTCTGTGGTTGCGGAATTTTCCGCAGAATTTGCATCATGCCGCAGAATATATATAGTGCCCCAGAATTCATTGTTTTTGGTGAATTTTCATTCAAATATACTGTTTTTCCATAGTGTCAGGCTTTCTTTCCCATCTCGTTTATCCTGAATCCCCTCCTCTGCGCTCAGCATGTGATGTCATCGATGACACCACATCATATTTAGCAAATGACAGGACTGCATTCTGCCAGAGAAATAAATAAATCATGCTGCAGAAATCAAAAAATGCTGCTGCAGAAGCCAAGGAGCTGGGCTGCAGAAATCAGAAAATTTTGCTGCAGAGCACGAGGGGTCCTAATTATAGAAGACCAATCACTGTGGCCCTGTCCACATTACAAAGTTGTCTGTGATAACATTTTTAAAAACCTTACTGCCCTTGCCATTTTGGAGCATCCTCATTCTGGTGTAACATTTTTAAAAACGTTACAGGCCATCCACATTACGTCTCATTTCTCCCAGTCTTAATCCATTTGGAAGACCCTGTGAATGGAGGGTCCAAATGGTCACGTGTCCACACAGGTAACTATAACGTTACAGGCTCCAGAATGTTATCCATACTGATCTAAAGACCACATCCTTACAGGTCTTGAGATCGATTTTAAAAATGTCTGTTAAACCGTTACCAGTGCGGACGCAAACCGCTTTTGGAGGTAGCGGTAACGGTTTACCAGACTGGTAACAGTTTACAGGGCTCAGTGTGGACAGGACCTGTGTGTTCACTTTTACAGTTTTAAAGGTAGGTGGAGCACAGTGTTAAACATTACATTAGCAAGTGAAACTTTTACTATGTTTGCATGAATTCATTTTACTCTGCAGTTCTCCTACAAATTTCTCTCTGCTCCACCCATTCTGACACAATACTACATGTATCACCAGCAGAAGCACATATCAAAGTGATGATGCGATACTGCTCTGTCTACTTTTCTGAGCATGTTAACAGCTGAAGGGGAAATGACTTGAGCTAAGCAATAAGAATGTATAGATAATATAAAAAATATAACCAGTTATTTAAAAAAAATTTATGGAATTGTATCTTTTTTCCTGTTTAACCCACAAGTATGGACAAAGTAAAAAAAAAGAAAATAAAAAAAGAAATGAATAACATTTGATTGCAGATCTGATCCCTTAAATGGTAATGGCTGCCTGTTTAAACTATCATGGAATGCTGATGTTAGTTTCATATTCCTAACTGTAGCATTCCACGATGTACTTCATGTAGGGAATCAGTGTGCTAGTGAGAAGGCTCTATTAATAAATTAAACTGTCAGTAACATATTGGTAGAGCCTTCTCACCAGCACACGGATTTCCTACATGAAGTCGGTCATGGAATGCTGGAATGAGGAAGGTGAAACTAACATATGAGAGAGAGAGAGAGAGAGAGAGAGAGAGAGACTTCCTGTCAAACCATTTTATTGACCGTAATAAATGTAGCATTGCCTTTGATCTTTAATGACTATCCGACTAAAATGGACTGCCCTAAATACAACAATGGATAATGCTTAGACTAGACAGCACACGCAGGTATTCGGGGGGTGGAATGGTGGGGGTGTTTTCCTCTGAGAAAGGGACAGGCAGGTCACTG
Source organism: Neoceratodus forsteri (assembly GCA_016271365.2). Lineage (NCBI taxonomy): Eukaryota > Metazoa > Chordata > Ceratodontiformes > Ceratodontidae > Neoceratodus > Neoceratodus forsteri. The sequence continues at coordinate 225,661,524 of CM057449.1, read as the reverse complement.
AAAGAAACTGAGATAAAATACAATAAAATAATGGGAAACAACTGATGGTCTTATACTGCAAATACAATACAGACACCACAGTGACTGGTTTAAATGATTGTTTTAACATCAAGCACTTCTGTACAAGTCACACCTCTAACACCTTACATTTAAAGAGATCAACAGCAAAATGAAAATTAGTGTTCTACTTTTTGGTGATTGAATAAGGTGGCATTCTCATGGTGTTATGTCTGTGATTTGTGACTGCCAGTGTTAGAGGTGTGACTGATTTACAGGAGTAGCAACAGTCACTGTAGATAAAATAATGTGTATGTGTGTCTTTTTAAAGTGTTAACTCTATGTGGCATTCTCATTGTGGCATGACTGCAATTTGTGACTGCCAGTGATAGAGATGCGACAGTACAGAAGTGTCCAATGTAAAAAACAAGCATTTATCAATGCTGAATGTTGTCATACTGGCATTGGCAGTGGCCGAGGTGGAGAGGCATTGTGCTGTGAGTTTGTTAATGTGTCCAAAAAGGTGATTTTGCACAGCGAGTACGCCACTGTGCGGCAGAGCTGCGGATACGCATTTTGGGCAGGCTGTGGAAAATGGCAGCTGGACTGTTGATAATGAGGTGTGCACAAATGCCAGTGGTGAAAATGTGGCATGAAAATATTGCAAATTGATGAAGATACAAGGGTGCATGAAAACTGTGCAATGCACGCTTGCAACACAGTCATTGTCTGGACTTTAGCCACCAAATTTTCAACATAGGCATTTTAGGACCTCTGCTGATGAATAGTGTCACTGTCATTTTCTCAAAGTGTCCCAAAAAGTGATTTCACACAATGACCATGCAATTTTCACCGGACATGCGAAAACACATCTCAGCCAGCAGTACTATTCATAAGGAGGTATGGAAAAATGCCAATGATGAACAGCTGGAGTGCAAGTATTACAAATTCAAAAAGTCACAAGCGTGCGTGCAAACTGCGCAACGCATGCTCGTAAAACACTCATTTTATTGACTTTCGTCCCTAAATTTTCAACATAGGCATTTTAGGACATCTGCTAATGAACAGTGTCACTGCCATTTTCATAATGTGTTTCGAACACGGGCTTTCCACAGCAACTGTGCTATTATGCGCCAGAACTGCAAAAACAGATTTTGGTCAGGATGTAAAAAATGACAGCTGTACTGTTCATTAGGAGGTGTAGAACAATGGCACTGTTGAAAATGTGGAGTTAAAATATTATAAGTTTGCAAAGTTTGCCAGTATAATATCCAGTTGGGACATTCTTTGGGAAAACTGCTTTGCTTGAACTAAATGCCTGTTACAAGCTGTACTTTTTACTACTGCTGCTAATTGAGTGCCTGCTTTTACTCTGGGTTTGAATGAACTGCACCTGAAACTCTGTCAGTCTGCATGAGGGGGTCAGTGATTGAATGAACTAGGGGCTCTAGCAATATAAAGCCTTGCTCTGATCCCCCCCCGAAGGTGCCCAGTGACTATGTGAGATCAACAAGAAGGCGGCAGGTGAGAGCTGCATAAAACGCCAGTATAATATCCAGTTGGGACATTCTTTGGGAGAACTGCTTTGCTTGAACTAAATGCCTGTTACAAGCTGTACTTTTTACTACTGCTGCTAATTGAGTGCCTGCTTTTACTCTGGGTTTGAATGAACTGCACCTGAAACTCTGTCATTCTGCATGGGGGTCAGTGATTGAATGAACTAGGGGCTCCAGCACTATAAAACCTCGCTACCGATCACTGGCGTGAGCGCCAGGCACTAGGGGCAACGGAGTGGCACAGCCACCTCTGGTAGAGAAATTGTTTTAACTTGTTTGGCAGTAAAAGCTTAATTATGGGGTCTGTTTTGTATATATGTTTGGGGGTTGGTTTAAGGGGATTAATAATCATGAGTACCTTTGAAGATAAGGAAGTTAGAGTGATATGATGAAGTTATCAGGTATCTATTTTATAGGAAATGTTAGATTCAATTGTGAAGATGGATTCGTTCGGAGAAGGAATCACTTTACAAATGAATCCTGATATTATCAAAAGAGTTCTTGTGTTAAGCATGGTATTTGTGGGTTAAAAGTAACAGGAAGTACAAATATATTATGTTTAATGCTGTTAATTCAAAGTGGAGATATTGAGTTAAATCTGGGCCCTAATTGTAAAAAAATTAAGCAGCTTTCGATGGTTCATGAGAACATTAGAAGCATAGTCCATAAAATGGACGAGTATAGGGTATGGGCAACTAAAACTGAGTACGATTTATTAGCAGTATCAGAAATATGGTTACATACAGGTATAATGCAGGAAGAAATTCAACTTTCAGGATTTTCTATAGAACGTGCAGATAGAGGTAAAAGGGAGGGGTGATGTTGTTTATTAAGAATACTCTTGGCCCTATAAAGTACTGTTAAGTATGAACAAGGAAGGAATTGACTGTCTTATTATTGAATTAATTGTGATAAAATTAGTGGTAGGAGTGTTTTATGCACCCCCTAAAACAAAAAGTAAAACATTTGATGTACTAACAGAGTTAATTTTAGAAAAAATAAAGGACAAACAAGTAGTTTTAACAGGGGACTTTAATGCAGATTGGTTTCAGACTAGAGGGAGAAAATTGGAGAGTAGTTTTTCAGTTCTGGGTTTGCACCAAATAATACAAAAATCTACAAGAAATACAAAAAATGAAACTTACGGTTCTTTTTTAGATTTATTTTTGCATCCCAGGACATAGTAAAACCTGGAAGTATTACCTTTAAATTTGGGGACCATAATCCTATTACTTGTACTATTGAGTTACAACAGTGCATTACTCAACAATCAACTAGTTATTGGAGCAGAGATTTTAAAGGGTTTAATGAGCAACTTTGTAAATCATCTAGGACAAATCCATTGGGACAGAATTTATTTGATACTGAGACATAGAACTGGCTATTCAGGAGTTTAATGACATGTTTTGAATGTAATACAGTACCATGCTCCATTAATAAGAAAAATTAAAAGGAATAAAGAAGCCCCATGGATCACTGATAAGATTAAAAATATTTAAGGATTAGAGATAGGATATGGAAAAAGGAAGAAAAACAAAGAAGCAGATTGGAATACCTTCAAGTTTTGGAGGAATAAGTGTAAAAATATAATTAAAAACATAAAGAATAAATATTATCAGAAGAAAATAAGTAATTCCTCTGACTCCAAGCAGTTTTGGAAGCTTATAACAGAGCTGAAATCCCCAAATAAAGACTCCATAAGTCCTACTTTGGTACAAGATGGAAAACTAGTTACTGCTACAAAGGTTATAGCGAATATTTTTAATATGTATTTTTTGGAATTACCGGATTTAAAGTTGCCAGATTTGAATGTGAATGGAATGGATTTCTCTACTTTATCTTACACGCTGGTAGCCCATACAGGAATATTTAAGTTTGAAATTTTAAAAGAGAGGGATATACTGAAAGAGCTAAAAAATTTAAATAAAAGTAAATCAGGAGGTATTGATGGGATTGAGGCCCAATATTTAAAATTGGGAGCACATGTAATAGCCCCTATTGTGACCTATTTGTTCAATTGGAGTTTGAGTACTTCTACTGTTCCTGAAATTTGGAAGAAGGGGAAAATTATTCCCATTTATAAATCTGGGGATTGAACTATTCCTTCAAATTATAGGCCAATAGCCCTTTTGCCAATTTTATCTAAAATCTTGGAACGTAAAGTCTATGAACAGGTAAATAATTATTTAGATACAAATACTGTAATAGTAGATGAACAACATGGTTTTATAAAGGGGAGATCCACAAACACTGTCCTGTTGGAATTTAATGACCTGGCTGCTACATCTATGAACCAAGGAAAGTACACAGGGGCGGTGTTTGTGGATCTCAGTAAGGCTTTTGATTTAGTTCAATATGATTTGCTTTTGACTAGGTTAAGGGCCATATGGATTAAGGGCCAAATATTAAAATGGCTTGAGTCATATTTGACAAATAGATATCAATGTGTTCAATGGTACAATGATGTCGGCCCTGGAAACTAGAGAGAGTGTTCCCCAGGGCTCTATTTTGAGCCCATTATTATTTAATATTTATGTTAATAATTTGGTTCATGAAATTAAGCGTAGTGAGGTGAGACTATCACATGAGCTAAACTGTTTTAGTGGCTGCCTGCTGACAGTCTCACAGGTATGATGGATTCACTTCAAAGTGATTTGTTACAAATGCAAAAATGGTTCAGTAAATCTGGTCTTCTTTTGAATGCTAAAAAAACCACAAACTATGTTGTTTTCGCTTGGTTCATATGGAGGAAAAGAGCCCAAACCACAATTGCATTTACAAGATGGTACAAAGATTGAAAATGTATTAACATACAGATACTTAGGGTTTCAAGTAGATGCTAGAATGACATATGTAAATCACATATCAGTTCAGGTAAAGAAAGTGAATAAAAAATTAGGGGCCCTTAGAAGAGTTGCAGGAGCTTTACCTTTGGTGGCAAAGGAGGCGATTGGCAAAACAGATGCTGTTACCCATATTGGAGTATGGTTCTATAATTTACATGAATTAACTAAAACTGCTTTAAATTTGGTTAATCAAATATATTATAGGATAGGTAAATTTGCTTCGGAAGTATTAAAATGAGCATCATTGTATAATTTATAATAAGTTAAATTGGCTTCAACCTGAAGAAAAAGAAACTATCTCTGGCTTACTATATGCCATAAGATAATTCACAAATGTATAACCATCCTTTGTATAAGCAATTAAAAGAAAGATAAATAACGAATCGTATATAAAGACTAGGAATCCATTAAGCAATATCCCAATGTATAGAAGCTTTAATAGACTAGGGGATGGTATGCTCCAGAATACAGTAGCATTAAGTTGGAATGGTTTGACTGAATCACAGAAAACAAATTTAGATTTTTTTAAATTTAAAAATGAATTGTTTAATAGTTTGTATTTTTTATGTGTGTGTTTTAAATAATGTATGTATATAGAGTGCAATTGCATTTGTTTGTATTACTTATGTTAAATGTCAATTGTTAATTGGTAATTGTATTAGAATTCACATGCAGGACTTTGTTGTAAACGGGACTTTGTCCTAACAAATGAATTTCCTGTGAAAAAATAAACTTTTAATCAATCAATCAAAGAGCTTATGAGCATGCGTGCAAACTGCACAACACATGCTCGTAACACAGATATTTAATGGAGTATTGTCACCAAATTTTCAACACAGGCATTTTAGGACCTCTGCTCATGAACAGTGTCACTGTCATTTTTGTAATGTGTCCCAAACAGTGATTTCGCACAGCGACAGTGCTATTCTGCACCAGAAGTGCGAAAACACATTTTGGCAGGGATGTGAAAAATGACAGCTATACGATTCACAAGAAGGTGTGGTAAAATCCCAATGCTGAAAATGTGGCATGAAAATATTGCAAATGCGCTAACTTATGAGAATGCATTGCGCAGTTGCTACGCACGCTCGTAAAGCAGCCATTTTTTGGAGTATTGTCACCACATTTTCCACACAGGCTTTTTAGGACCTCTGTTCACGAACAGTGTCACTGTCATTTTTGTAATGTGTCCCGAACACTGATTGCACACAGTGACGGCACTATTCTGCGCTGGAAGTGCAAAAACATATTTCAGCCAAGATGTGAAAAATGAAAGCTGTACGGTTCACAAGAAGGTGTGGTAAAATGCCAATGTTGAGAATCTGGTATGAAAATAGTATGAATGCACTAACTTACGAGAGTGCATTACACAGTTGCTACACACGCTCATAAAACAGTCATTTTTTTGGATTTTTCTCATCAAACTTACAAAATAGGCTTTTTGAGAGCCCCTCTCATGAACAGTGGCACTGTAATTTCGATACTCAGTCCCTAAAGGTGATTCCACGCAATAACTGCAAAATCACATTTCGGGACTGAATAATGCCATGACAGTGCAAGAATTCATGAGAAGGGGTCCCAAAAACCCTATGTTGAAAATTTGGGGCCAAAATTCGAAAAAATGCCCAAGATATGCATTAAAGTTGAAAAACCCCTATTCTTTCCATTATACAACTTACCGGCATTTCTTCAGTTTGCGGTCAGCTTTGAAGAGTGCAGACGTGTTCCCAATCTACCGAATATTGTTGCACCAGATTCCACAGGTAAGTATGGGGTGGGGGTGAGGGGAGGCAGGGTGCGCAGAGGGTGGGTGCAGGAGGGGGGAAGGGGACATCAAGACTACAAGGGACCGTTTTCATTTTACAGGGAAAAAAAAACATTGCAGGACATTTTTGTTTTGCAAGGAATTTGGCACGCTGGGGTGGGCTCCCAGCTTGCCACCCAACTGTTTGAGGGGGGGTGTCTGTGTAGCTGACAAGAGATTGGGCACCCTCATCAGCACAAAACACGGGGAGGATGAGGAAGTAATGCCGATGGGACTGGGCACCCCTGTTGGCACACAAAAGCAGTGAGGCGAGCCAAGGGGTTGGGCACCCCCTCAGCATTCAACAATTGGAGTTTATCCTGATGGAGTGGGCCCCCATTGGCACTAAAGAAGGTGGGGGGTTAACCGACAGGGGGATTGGACACCCCTGAATTCTGCAATAGTTGGGCGGCTGCCCACTCGCCGACCATGCTCATAATGTCGGTAAGCATGTAGGAAGGATCCACTGCGTATGACAAGCTTTGCTCAGATTGCAGTGGACCTTTTCTTAGATGCGCTCACCACATTATGTATGCATGGTGTGGTGCCGGCATGCAGGCTGATTGGAGAACGAGGGATGCACTTACCAGTGCATACCCTGCATTCGCCCAACAGTGACCCAACCTCCAAAGCAGCACTGTCCCATGATGTTGGCTGCGCAAGCACGCCAACATAAAAAGCTACAATCAGTCACTGTGGGAATTGTATAAAAATAAACATTTTGTCCAGAATGTTCTGTTTTTTGTTAGCTGCCATTCCTACATTGTAGCATTGCTAGAATCTTCCTGAGAAGGCTTGCTGAAGTGTGTGGAGAGAGGGAGAGAATGACAGAGAGAGGGAGAGAGAGAGAGAGAGAGAGAGAGAGAACTTCAAGCAGCTGTTCTCTCTTAGAGCACTGACATCTTAAACAAAAGCTTGCAACATAGGTGAAGGTTTTAAAAAAACAACATTCAATAAATATTTACATCGGGAGGAAAAAAAAAACATGCACGTGGAACCAACAATAATGGAATACGTATAGGTCTACAACTGCATCAGGAGCTGACTATCCCTTTTATGGGAGCTGCTGTTTCTATCAATGAAAATGATTTACTATGACAATGGGTGGGTGTTTTTCCCCCTCGTGGTTTGCTTGACTTGTTAGGTATAAATCAGCATTCAGCTCCTATTACAAAGGCAGATCTCTGTGTCAGTTGTGTAATTCAGATCCTAATGCTGGATTTTTTTTTTGCCTGTCTGATGTATATATTTGTTGAATGAAGTGGACAAGTTGAAATATTTGTTATGTAATCCCACTATTTCTAACACTAATGCAGTGTCAGTGTGGGTTCCTGTTTAGGATTTGTTCATTGACTGAAATTTGAAATTGCGGTTCTGTCACAAGAGGCTTCAAGACGTGATATCGCAATGAGTCAGGCATGTACAATTCACAGGGCATTGTGACATGGTGTCTGCAGTGTTAGTAGGTACTGCTGGGTCATCAATTTTGATGCCTGTGGAAGAGGTAGGAACAAAACTCAGATCTGTTCCTCTAATAGGGCTGGCACTATAGCATAGAGGTTAGAGTAACTGGCTGTGAATAAGCATGGTACAGTTAGTAGACCAGACCCTGGTTTGATTCTCAGAACTTCCCATTAGTATACTGTGTGACTCTGAATAAGTCACTTAACCTCCCAGTGCTCCAAGTTCACCTCTAAAAACAGGTACTTGTGTCTAGAGGGCTTTACCCAGTTACCAAACACTAAAAAAGGAAAAACATTTTAAGGAGTGGTGGGAGGAATTCTTGACTGCTTTATATGCCGAAAGAACGGTGTATGTATTGGTTAATACTCGGCATAAATTTGATACTTATTGGAAGGAGTTTTGCCAATGTTTGAGGGAGAAGTTCGGGTTTTAGTAATGTGGGCATTTTGTGTATATTTGGCTTTATTAGGTCTCTTTATCCATTTCTCCTTCCTTATATCCCTCCTAATTCTTGCCTACCTCTATCTTCCTTTTGTTCTTTTTTTTTTTTTTCTTTAGGAGGTTTTATGCTGCAGATTTTCTTTGTTTCTTTGTAACTTGGGCCTCCCTCTCCTTTTTAGTTAATAATTAATATATCTCCTCATACGTCCAAGGTTTTGACTTGGTTTGTGATAACGGTTTTTGATCTTCTATTTGTTATTAAATAACAGTTACACCCAATGTTACGGATAGCTGCGGGTGGGGGATGGGGTGGGGGTTGGTAGGGCTGGGGTTTCACTTTGTTTTGTTACTCTTTTATTATTCTAGTAATTGTATTTTGTTTACTGTGCACTATCCTTTAATGTAGCCTGTGTAACCATCTTTGTCTGTGTGTACTATGCATGGTTGTTGTATATTCTTTTTTTAATAAAATAAAGTTATTGGCAAAAAAAAGAAAAAAAATTGATATAACCACAGGGCAAGATAATATTTTCTTGTCACTGCTTGGTACTTGATTCTCTAAAAATCAATACTATGGATTGCTACAGCTATAAAACATTTGGTGCTTTTCCTCCATGGCTGCTAAAAAAACAATCTACCTGCAATAAGTGCAAACTCATCAGCATTTCAACAGTGAGTGCAATGCCCTGTGAATTATGCATGCCAGACTCCTTTCAATGTCGTGTCCCAGAACCACAAACAGTCAATCTGCAACTCCTAAACAGGAACACACACTGACCGTGCATTAGTGTCAGAAACTGTGGGACTGCATAAAATATTTCGATTACTACACATTATTTAACTGTAAAAAGCACCACATAATAAGCCTGCATACAGAAGATGGTGCTCAGTAAGACACATATATTTACTTCAGGAGGAAAAACAAAAACTTGCAGCACTGGCAATAACAGAGTTAAACAAATGACACATGGTGCACAAAACAATAATAATAAAAACAAGCATTTGTCAATGCTGAATGTTTGCTTGCTGGTATTGGCATTGGTAGTGCAGGAGTGACAGAGATACATAATCGGAATGGCAGTGAGGTATTGTAGTAATTTAACTGCCACCATCACCCTGCAGAGAGTGAGAGGTGTTGAGCCGAGGTGGGCCTTGTCATGGGCTGTAACAGTCATGCAAGACAGAGCATCATAAAGATAGTTGCTAAGACAGATTGCATTGCTTAGCTTAGTTATTGTAGTTACCAAAAAACACTACTGGTAAAAATGTGGCGCAAAATATTCAGCCAAGTTTAGTGACAGTCTCTGTAATGAGGCATGTAGAACATATATAGCATTCAGTATTCAGCTGAAACTTCAGTTCAGGCTAGGAAAACACTTTAATGCATTTAAAAAAATCATTAATGAAAGGACAACTAACCATTTGTTATAATCTTCATTACTTGGAGCCCGGAGCAATGCTGGAAGAATGTTCTGGTTAGTATGAGTAGCTAAAGACTGCATTTTGACAGCTTGTATGTTTGAAACCAATAGCAATGGGAAAGGGAGGGCCCTGTAGAGATTAAGTAGTAAGACCTATTTACAGTAGATTGGGGGGGGGGGGGGATAAAAATAAGAAAGGAATGAAAAATCCACAAATCAGGGACCTCGTGTAATACAAACTGGAAGGCAGTTATGTGGGTTTAGCATGATATCAATATTCAACAGTCACTATGGGCATGAATTTTCAGCTGTAAACGAATGTGTCACAGTTGGTTTTACAGTAAGATCTTGTTTTATTTAGATTGCATTTTTTTTGTTTGTTTCAATAGAAAATGCATATGCTGGGCAAAATAAGAGACCACGGTTGACCGGGCTACTGTATTACAAGGGGCAAAGGATAAAATGGCAATGTTTTGGGGCATGGCATCATCGGCATTGGCAGGGGCAGGACAGTCAACATTCAGTACACGCAACATCAGGGTGCGTGAGGAGGGAGCACACCACCAGGCTTCTGTTGTTTTGGTTTTGTTACACGTAATACAGGCATCATGGGATGTCATCCAGGATAGGGAACCATCTGACCTGGTATAAAACACAATTGTAGTAATACACATAAAGATATAAAGGTATATGAATTGGGAACACACTTAGCTGTCCTACATACAAAAGCAGAGCACATTTCTTTAAGGAATGCATGAGTAGGAAACATTTAGTAAGATAGAGTAGTTCAGAGATAAGTGAGTGTACTGTGGTTTGACCTTGGGCCCTCTGCATGATAGCCATTTCATCTTTAACAAAAGAGCCAAAGGGTGGAAGGATTTTGCAGTAATTAGGGAAAATCCTTCAAGTAAATTTGTAAATATAGTAAAAATGTTAAGTACCGCAGGAAAATACTTCAATAAATTGTTTAATAAACCATTGCTATTCATCCTTTAATACTCAAATTGCACGTGCAACAGAAAAAAAAATCCTGAAATTTAACAACTGCCTTAATCACTTAAATACAAGTAAATTTGTCAACAAAGCGGCCAGTTAAGTTTATTTTCTAGTTACATGTTAAACATTTATATTGCAAATACATTTAACCATTGCTCCAAGTTCTAAAAGAATAGACTGTTCACATTACATGTATTCATAGCATATGCAATTCAAGAACCTATGCTTCGCTATATGTATGATTACAATGTTATACACTTTAGGTTCACAATGTGTATATAAATATATATATGTGTAACAAATACTATCAGTAATGAGTGCAGTCTGACTCTGTTATGGACGAGCCCAGTCACTGACGGATATTAGTAAATTAAATTGAATTGAGTTGCAGTTATACTATGATACTGTGAATTTGGAGTTTAGTATTTGTTTTAGAATTAGGAACAATAGAATAAACATAGCTGTTTATTTTAATGGATTGATATGGCATGTGCTGTATGTTTGTAAGAGGCTATATTGAATGGGACGTCTTGTTACACATATATATTTTTATATACATGTTGTGAACCTAAAGTGTTTAACAATGCACTCATACATATAGCAGGGCATAGGTTCTTGAATTGCATATTTTTATGTTTTATTTTAGTCTTTGGTAACTGGGTAAGGCCCACGAGCCTGTTTTCAGGGGTGACCTGGGAGCAATGGGCAATTAAGTGACTTGCTCAGAGTCACACAGTAGGCAAGTGGAGGTTGTGAGAATTAAACTCTGGTCTGGGCTGATGAATGTACCAAGATCGTTCACTATTCATTCCTCTAACCTCTAGGCTATACTGCCAGCCCAGCATAAAAAGTATTAACATAAAAATGGAACATAAGCTTTAATGGCCACTTTGTTGATAAATGTAGCTGTATTTAAGTGATGAAGGCAGTTGTTAAATTTTAGGATTTTCTAATTATGTTGCACATGCACTTTGAGTATTAAAGAATGAAGGGGATATGGAATTGTACCCCCTCAGGAAGCCACAGCTGCGACGCGTAGGGGTTAGTAGTGCCTAAGTGCACTGGACTCGGGTTGGTCATATGTATGGTAGGAGACAGCTTTCTAGATACATTGAATTGTTGTAAGCACTGCATTGCAATTTGTAGTTAAGTTATGGAAAATAAATCCTTTTGCATTATTTAAAGTGCTACATAAAATTGTTTTTTTCTGGGGGGTTTTCCCCTACCATTGGACCACCCATGAATTTGCTCACCAATGACACAGTTGGCAGTAGTGTTTATTAAAAAAAGCACTGAAGCTGAAGCTCTTTTTTGTTGGTTGAGCAACCCTGACATTTAGGGTAGCGGATTTCCTTTTCTCTTTTTGGATTTCTAAGTTTGTAAATATGGTTTGAAAACAGAGCTATTCTTTGTGTCTTATATGTAGAATTGTTATATAGAGCACTCTGTAGCACTGAAAAGCAGCAGAAAGTGATACTTTGTACGTTTTATGACATGCTATCAAAGAGGCAGTCTATGGCTACAGTGTTTCTATCTCCTGTTGGATCTGTCCAGGTCTGCATTTAAAACACAACAGGGGGTCTCTGTCTTAGCATAGTGCGAAACATGAGTAGTATTTGTAAGTCAAGAAGAAATGACAGTCACAGAAGTGCTGCCATGCACTGTAATTGTTTTGATTAATGTATTTTGTATCTATTAAACAAATGTATTGAAGGAAGTATACAAGGACAGTGTGGAGGGGTGCAACGTTAGTAGGACAGACATGTCTTAGCACAGGACATAGTGGCAGAGGAAAGTAAGACAATTAGGGACAGGTAATATCAGACTATATTGTGACATATATTTGTCAGCCTCATTATTCTTAATACACAATGTGTGCATGCATGAACATACAAAGAGCTGGTAAAGCTAATGGACTGTTTCTGTCAGTGGTAAACTACAGGTATCCTACTGCATTTTAGAGTAATGCAAAACATGACATCATTGCTGTTTTCATATCTTGACTCTTTTTTGTCTATTAAAAGTAGAAAACCATGGCATGGCAGTAGAAAGAAAAGTAAAGAATATAAAGCATGCCTAATATGGGTTGCTTGCACAGTTCTCACAATGGCCACTTTAAAGGTCCAAATTAAATAGGAGGCAGTATAGCATAGTGGGTAAGGACAGTGAGCTGCAAACCTGGAGACAGCTGTTTGAATCCCTTCAGCTCCTTCCTGCATACTGTGTGACCCTGAGCAAGTCACTTAAAGGAAAACTACACCCAAAACTTGAACACATATATGCTGTGCAGAGTGTTTTAATTTGTATGTGAAGTTCTAGTGTTTCCTTCCCTCTGACTGGTATTAGGAGTTTTTTCCTAAATTAGCCTGCTAGCTTTAGGGTAGTTTTATGACCCCTGGAGATCTCCATATCAAATAGGTTTATTGCATTTCTTTGTCCTACAATGCACCTTGTTTCAAGTGATGGTGATGTAGCCGAGCCCATAAATCCAGCAGAAAGCATTGCATTACAATCAGTTCACAACAATAGAGATGGCTATATTTTAAAATCTGTAGAATTCAGCTTGGTGACCACTCCCACCCTAAAGGTCTTACTGTCCTAAAAAACTTTGCTGCTGGTAATTTTTGTGCAGCTTGTAAAGCTTCCAAGATATTTAGTTTGTTTGGCATGTGTGTGCTGAATGTTGGGTCTCTCTTACATCACTATCACATGAGACAAGACGCACCTTGGGAACAAGAAATACAATTACGCCATCAGGTATGAAGATCCCCAGGGGGTCATAAAACTAGCACAACGCTAGCAGGCTAATTTGGGAAAAACTCCTAATACCAGTCAGAGGGAAGGAAACACTAGAACTTCACATACAAATTAAAACACTCTGCACAACATATATTTGTTCAAGTTTTGGGTCTAGTTTTCCTTTAACTTTCTTGTGCTCTCAGTTTACACCTGGAAGCAAGTTTTGGTTTGGTGTGCCTTTCCTGGTAATTTCTGGTTAAACAATTTCCCCAAATATAAACTTTATAAGTGTCAGGGCCCTGGTTGTTGAATATCAAGTCTACATATTTATCAGATGAAACCCCAGTTTGGTCCTAGGTCATTTAGCATGTACCCTAGTGTGCAGCACTGAGCATAGAGGTTTGCAAGTAGTGGACTAGCTAGATTGCTATGCTGGTCTGGTCATTTACTATAATTGAGTCCATTAAGTGTAACAAAGCTGTTATTTGCAGCCATCTGTCATGTCATTGTGAAAACACACACACAAAAAAATTGCTATCATAAACCATGAAATCCTCAACTCTTTTTCATTTGTTAGGGATGCATTACTGACCTAATAAGGAAGGGAACACTAAAATAATCTCTATTGTAAACTTTAGGTCCATTCAGAAAGGAATGCATTGAACTGCTCTGTTTCTCTGTCCCCTTGTATCATGATGGGGTGAGAGGGAGAGAGAGAGGGAGAGGCTGAGGGAGAGGGAGAAGGAAGAGAGAGAGACAGAAAGAGAGCGACAGAGATTTACCTCACCCTACCCTGCAGACACTGACAAGTGTCGTGGTGTGCTTTGGGGTCTCTGGGTGTTATACTTGCCCCATTCCATAAGGAAATACGCTGAGGTGGGTGCAGTATAAGAGAATAGGGTAAACTTTGTGGCTGAACACTGCAAGGCACACCACGACGTGTGTCACTGGCTGCAGTGCGGGGGTGGAATAGGGAGCACTACAGCTGATGATCCCAAGTCACACCCCTGATTTCTGTCAGTCTACACAGGGTGGGGTGTTACAGTTGGAAACCCTAACACCATAGGCATGTGTTGGTATTTTTACTCCAAATTTTCAACATGGGCTTTTTGTGACCCCACCTCATGAAGAGTGGCACTATCAGTTTGTTAGCTGAAAGGTGGTTTTGCACACCAGCTATGCCATTTGGCAACACAGGTCTGAAAACACATTTTGGGCAGTAGTAAAATGAGAACTGTATTGTTCATGAGGAGGTGTAAAAAATGGCAACATGGAAAATCTGGAGTGAAAATATGAAAATTTGGCGAAGTCATGAGCATGCATAGAAACTGCGCAACACACGTCCGTAACCCAATAATTTTTGGGATTTTTTTAACCACATTTTCAACATAGGCATTTTGGGACTTCCCCTCATGAACAGTGGCACTGTGATTTTGTCAATTTGTCCCAAATGTTGATTTCCCACAGCGACCACGCCATTGTGCGCCACAGGTGTGAAAACACATTTTCATCAGGATGTGAAAAATGACATCTGTACTGTTCATAAGGAGGTGTGAAAAAATGCCAGTGTTGAAAATGTGGCATGAAAATATTGCAAATTTGAGAAGTTACAAGCCTGCTTGAGAACTGCACAACACGCACTTGTAACACAGTCATTTTATAGACTTTTATTACCAAATTTTCAACATAGGACTTTTATGACCTCTGCTCATGAATAGTGTCACCATCATTTCCTCAAACTGTCCTGAAAACTGATTTTGCACAGTGGCTGCGCTATTCTGCGCCGCATGTGCGAAAACACATTTTGGCCAGGATATGTAAAATGACACCTGTATTGTTCATAAGGAGGTGTGGAAAAATGCCAATTTGGAAAATCTGGAGTGAAAATATTACAAATTCATGAAGTTACGAGCGTGAGTGGAAACTGCGCAATGCACACTTGTAAAACAGCCATTTTTTTGATTTTTCCATCAAATTTGCAACATAGGTTTTTTGAGAGCCGCCCACAAGAACAGTGACATTGTCATTTCATTAATCAGTCCTGAAAGGTGATTCCTTGGAGTGACTGCAAAAATCACCTTTTGGGAGCAAATAACACCATGACAGTGACTGAATTCATGAGGAGGGGTCCCAATAACCCCATGTTGAAAATTTGGTGTCAAAATTCCAAAAAATGGCTGAGATATGCACCAAAGTTGAAAAAACCCTATTTATGCCATTATACAGCTTACGGCATTTCTTCAGTTCAGCGGTCAGCTTTGAAGAGTGCAGACGTGTTCCCGGTCCACCAAAGATCGTCACACCACGCTCCAGAGGTAAGTATGTGGTGAGAGGGGGTGTGGGGAGGCTGGGTGCACAGAAGGTGGGCACGGGTTGGGGGAGGGGGCAGGGAGACCGCGATGGACAGTTTTCTGTTTTACAGGGGGAAAAAAAAGAGGGAACATCGCAGAACTTTTGTTTTTTTTCAAGAACATTTGGCACACAGGGGTGGGCTCCCAGCGTGCCACCTGATTGTTTTGGGGGCTGTAGCAGACAGAGTTGGACACCCCTCAGCACCACAACAGATGGGGAAGGCATGATGCCAACAGGATTGGGCTTCCCCATCAGAAAAATAAACAGGGAAGGGGGCTGTAGCTGATGGGGATTGGGCACCCCGTCGGCAAAAAGACTTTGTTGGGGGGTGCATGATGCTGAAGAGTTGGACCCCTTGGCACACACACTTGGGGGTCATTATGCCAGGAGTGGGATCCCCATCGGCAAATGAAGTGGGTTTGGGCATGCGACAGAGTTGGGCACCCCTGAAGTTGGGCGGCGGTAGTCAGTGCTGCCATGTTTATGTCAGGAGGCATGTTATTGTGCCACTGCAATGAGAGCTTGCTTCTCATTACAGTGCACCTTTTCTTAGATCTGGTGGTCACATTCCGAATTGCTGGTGTGGTGTCTGCATGCTGGCAGACTGCGGAATGATGGACGCACCTAATGATGCATCCCCTGCATTCACCCACAGTGACCACACCTCCAAATCTGCTAGTACTGTAATATGTTGACTTGTGCGCAAGTGCCAGCCAACATAAAAAGTCACACGCAGACAGCCGGGAATGCTCAGATGTTCAGTGGCTGCTCTTTTAAACTGTGATGTGGCATGGATGTCTTGCAGCAGTTGGCTGTGAGTTTATCATCCTAACTGATGAAGGCACCAAAACTGATTGTTAGTGGTGTTTAGATCCCAAATCGTATGTCCTGAATACTGCACATGATAGACTTTTACAATGCTTTGAGAGTTATGTTGGGGGGTTATTGCACAGTGAGAGTCTATTTAGAGATACAGAAATATAGTGCATTGCTATCTACAGGTCATTGCATGATGTTCCCAATGCACAATTAAACAATTGCAATGAAAGTGTATGCGTAGAAAAAAAGATGACTGAAATATTTTGGAGGGAGCAGAGATGTCCTTTAAACATATTAAAAATGTAATTCTAACCATGAATGCATTATGCCAAGGTTTTGTCCTTAACTGAGTCCTGGAACAGAAACAAGCGCTACATGTAGTCTAAATAGCATACAAACATGCACGCTGCAGATGAGGCATGCAAACCCAGTTTTCTGTAATAAAATGCTGCTGCAGACTATTTGTTACTCTCTTGAGTTGTGCAGCTCTTGGCCTCAACATGAAGAGATAAATACAAGGTAGCTGCTAGCTGTTGCTAAGTAATACTACAAATCAGCAGAGCTTACAATGAAATCTCAGGTGCTGTATTGAGTCTGTTCTACAGCCGGTAGTTTTACCTGAAGTGCTCTTGTTCACATGATATTTATTATAGAGAATAAAGTATGGGGTAGTGTGTGTAACGAGAAGTTTACACACACCGAGATGAATGCTGAATAAGCCCGAGGCCCGAAGCTCGAGGGGTTGTACATGCATCTAACCCCAAGGTGTGTGTAAACTTCTGTTTACACATACACCAACCCATATTTTATTTTATATAATTGCTGAGTCTCCCCTTTTTGCCTACAGCAATTATATAAAATAGTAGCTTCAGTGCGGTCACGCTCCAGTTCGGTTTTCCTCCGGTTCTTACATTTAAATTTTCGGAGGTTTCAAGTGTGTGTGCGTGTTTTTTTTTTTTTTTCATTATTAAAACTTGTATAAGGTAGAAAATTACTGTTTATTTTTTAATTTGACTTACCGCTGTGCCCGTGATTTTTTGGCGGCTAGGTTGGGGTCGAGCAGAGGAAGCGACGAGCTAGGAAGAGGAAAATATTACAGTGGATGAATCTGTAAGAGGTAGGAGCCGTGCAGCGTGTTTGCCATTATAAACACTCCTTTATAACGGCAAATTACGCCACGGTCTCCCTATGGCAAAAAGGGGAGACCTGTTAATTATATACCTTTTATCTGCATGGGAATGCCAAAACAAACTATGATCACACTTATTTACAAAAGCAAATCTAAAGTCACTCCTGAAATAATAGTATTTATAATAATAACAAAAGCTACTTTTCCTTATCCAGGTGAACAAAAATATATACCAGTATATTAAAAAAAAGCATTTGTCAATGCCGAATGTTCGCTTGCAGGTATTTGCAGTGGTGTTTGGCACATATGGGGCTTTACCCTAATGCCCTGTGCGATTGCATGTATTTGCACAATACATTTTCAGCATGACCTTTTTGTTACCCCCATTGTGCGCTACATAGGCGGAAACATGTTTTGGGCAGGATGTGAAAAATTACAGCTGTACTGCTCATAAGGAAGGTGTGATAAAATGGCAATATTGAAAATCTGAAGTGGAAATATTGAAAATTGCAACTCATCTGACGATGCGTGGGAACTGTGCAATGCACGCCTTAAAACAGTTATTTTTAGGAATTTGTTCACCAAATTTTCAACATAGCCATTTAAGATCTCTGCTCATGAACAGTGACACTGTGATTTTCTTAATATGTCCATACATTGATTTAGCACTGACTGCGTCCATTGTGCACTACATGGTGAAGACTGCGTTTTGGGCAGGATGTGAAAATGACAGCTGTACTGCTCATGAGGAGGTGTGGTAAAATGCCAATGTTGAAAATCTGGAGTGGAAATATTGAAAATTCGCAAACTTACGAAAGTCAAGTAAGGAGACTGCAACAAACACATCGTGAAACAGTCATTTTAGGAATTTTTCACCAAATTTTCAACACAGCCATTTTAAGACCTCTGCTCATGATCAGTGTTACTGTGATTTTCTTAATGTGTCCCATATATTGATTTGCACACCGAATGCACCATTGTGTGCTATATGGGCGGAAACATGTTTTGGGCAGGATGTGAAAAATGACAGCTATACTGCTCATAAGGAGGTGTGGTAAAATGGCAATGTTGAAAATCTGGAGTGAAAATATTGAAAATTTGTGAACTTACGAGCCTGCATAGGAATTGCGCAACACAGACTCGTAAAACAGTCATTTTTAGGAATTTTTTTACCAAATTTTCAACACAGCCATTTTAAGACTCCTGTGCACAAAAATGGTGACAAGTCCCTGCCTGGCAACTATAGACCTATTTCAATACTACCTCCCCTCTCAAAGGCTCTTGAACGTATTGTCGCAGACCAGCTTACAGACTACCTGCAGAAATATAACATCCTCTGTGCCCAGCAACATGGATTCAGACAAGGGCATTGCACATCGACAGCCCTCCTTGAATTCTCAGGTGCTATCCACAAGGCCTTGGACAAGGGACTCCTAACTGGAGCTGAGTACATTGATCTAACGAAGGCTTTTGACACGGTGCATCATGGCCTACTCATCAGTCAGCTGCAGTCTCTTGGGCTCTCCCTGGGTTCAGGGGCCTGGATAAAAAGTTACCTTGCCCAGCGCTCCCAAGTTATAAAAATAGCAGGTGTGCTCTCAGAACCAAAGCCTGTCCTCTCGGGAGTTCTGCAGGGATCCATCTTAGGCCCTCTCCCCTCTTCAGCCTTTTTCTAAACTCCCTCCCTAAATCCTGCTCCGAGCAAATTATTCTCTACGCTGATGATGCTGTGATTCTATCCTCTCATAAAGATCCTATCCCCTTATGCCGTAGCCTCCAGCATGCATTTGCCAGTGTTGAAAAGTGGTTTGTGGCACATAAGCTAGTCCTAAACCATAAAAAAAAAAACAAAATCCATGCTTTTCTCAAGTCCGCAAAACAAGAAAAGGCAAACACCACTCACCATCAACACATCCTTGGGATCCACTCTTGAATAGGTGGCTACTTTCAAATATCGTGGAATCACCTTTGATCAGAGTCTCACCTTTGCAACTCATATTGACAGTACAGCCAAAACTATCAATCAGCGGCTCGGGATACTGTACCGGAACAGACAGCTTCTCACCCTACCAGCACTGAAGCTAGCTATTCAATCCTCAATCATCTCAATTATTGACTATGGCCTAATTGTCTATGAGTCTGCCTCTACTAGCGCACTTAAACGTATTACAACCTCCCTTAACAAGGCCTGTCGGCTGCTTACTGGCGCTCATCAACATACTCACACCTGCGCGCTATATACTGAAACTGGATGGCTACAACTCTCAAACCGCCTAAAGTATCTTACCTGCCTTATGGCTAAAAAATCCATCATGGGCTTAACTCCACCTTGCATTCAAGACCTGATATGCCAGAACACAAGTGTTCGACCCACCAGAAGATCAGAAAATCAGCCCCTTCAGGTCCCCCATTGCTGGACTTCTCAGGGCCAGAGATCATTTGCCTATCGTGCCCCCTCCTGGCTAAATGCACTAGCACCTCTATTACCTCCTCTACCTCTTTAGGTGCATTTAAATCTAGCCTATTCTCTCACCTTGCCACCTCCAACTCCTGCGACTGCCTTGACTAATTCCTCTCTATTTAAGTTGTTTCTCTCCAGCCCACTTTACCTGACAAAGGCCTGGTAGATGATTCTTTTCCACTACCTGTGGTCGGCTCCACCCTCTTTTCATTTATATGCCCTATCTCTCACATTACTTTCCTGTCTCCCCCCCCATTTGATTGCTTATTGAATTAAAGTGTTTCACCTAGTAATTACTTATCCCTGCACTAATGTTTTTGATATTTGTTCTGTCCATGTATATAGCATTCCATAATGTACTTTACTTATGTCACTCATTGTAACCTTATTGCTTGTACCTAATTTGATGCGGAACCTTTGTAAAAGAGCCTTGGCTCAAAGGTATTAATTCCTAGTATTCAATAAACAAATAAATAAACAAAAGACCTCTGCTCATGATCAGTGTCACTGTGATTTTCTTAATGTGTCCCATACATTGATTTCGCACACCAAATGCGCCATTGTGCGCTACATGGGCGGAAACACGTTTTGGGTGAGATGTGAAAAATGACAGCTGTACTACTCATAAGAAGGTGTGTTAAAATGGCAATGTTGAAAATCTGGAGTGGAAATATTGAAAATTCACAAACCTACGAGCATGTAGGAACTATAATGCATTCGTAAAAAAGTCTTTTAGAATTTTTTCACCAAATTTTCAACATAGCCATTTTAAGACCTCTGCTAATGAACAGTGTCACCATGATTTTCTTCATGCGTCCCATACATTGATTTCGCACACCGACTACACCATTGTGCACTACATGGGCGGAAACACATTTTGGGCAGGATATGAAAAATGACAACTGTACTGCTCATAAGGAGGTGTGGTAAAATGGCAATGTTGAAAATCTGGAGTGAAAATACTGAAAATTCGCAAACTTACGAGCGTGCATAGGAACTGCACATCGCACATTCGTAAAACAGTTATTTTTAAGAATTTGTTCACCAAATTTTCAACATAGCCATTTTAAGATCTCTGCTCATGAACAGTGACATTGTGATTTTCTTAATGTGTCCCATACACTGAGTTTGCACAGCGACTGTGCCATTGTGCGCTACATGGAGGGAAACACGTTTTGGGCAAGATGTGAAAAATGACAGCTGCACTACTCATAAAGAGGTGTGGCAAAATGGCAATGTTGAAAATCTGGAGTGAAAATATTGAAAATTTGTGAACTTATGAGCCTGCGTAGGAACTGCGCAACGCACACTCGTAAAATAGTCATTTTTAGGAATTTTTGCACCAAATTTTCAACATGGGGTTTTTGGGACCCCTTCTCATGAAAGATGTCACTGTCATGGTGTTATTCAGGCCAAAGGGTGATTTTGCTCAGTGACTGCGCAGTGACTGCGAAATCACCCATCGGGCCCAATAACGCCATGACAGTGACATCATTCATGAGAAGGGGTCCCACAAAACCCATGTTGAAAATTTGGTGCAAAAAGTCCAAAACATGCCTGAAATATGCAATAAAGTTGAAAACCCCCTATCTAGCCCATTATACAGCTTACCACATTTCCTCAGTTCGCGGTCGGCTTTGAAGAGTGCAGACGTGTTCCTGGTCCACCAAAGATCATTGTGCCGAGCTCCGGAGGTAAGTATGGGGTGAGGGGGGTGTGGGGAGGCTGGGTGCACAGTGGGTGGGTGCAGGTTGTGGGAGTGGGGACTGGGAGAAGCACCGTGGGACCATTTTTGGTTTACAGGTCAAAAAAAAAAAAGACTATGTGGGACGTTTGCCACACTGGGGTGGGCTCCCAGCATGGCAGAAGGATGGCTGGGGGGGCCGAGGAGCCGACAGGGTTGGGCACCCCGTCGGCAAACAGCGGGACATTTGCTCACGCTGGGGTGGGCTCCCAGCGTGGCACCAAAGATTTGGGGGGGTGGCGGCATGACGCGCGGGGGGCGGCGTGACGTGGTGCTCTGTATGACAGTGGTAGTTTTCTTTGAAGCGAAGACCACCGCTGCATACACAGCTCCCACACCCATTGGTGCAGGACCGCCACACCTGCTCAACGGAGCACTGGATTGAAAGGGAGAGACACACCTCCAAAGTGTGCTACTCTCCCAAAACGTTCCTTGTGCATGCGCGCACGCGAACGTAAAAAGGGAAAGTGGGCCTTACAGACAACTTTCAATGAATGCAATGTAATTGCTGTTTATGACAGGTGCAGGTTTGTGCTGTTGACCCAGGTGCTCAGCATATCAAATAAACCAGATCTGAAATGAGAACTCACAAAAATGATTACACAGGGCCATAATACATGGCTAAACTTAATTTTATTTTATGGACAACTTCAAAGTATCAAAGCACACTCATAATTTGAGTTGTCTGCAAAGACAGACATTTCACTCCTGGTCCCCTTCCATATGTCTGAGACATAGGCATTGATCAGGAGTGGCCCCAGCAATGTTATTGATGGATAGGATTATAAAGGCATCTCTGTATACGAACATACGAAATTTGCCAGCACATAAAGGCCTAGAAGTCTATCAAGTCTGCTCGAATGTGCCGCTAGCACCCATTATTCTGCAGCTGCCCCTCCCTTCCACCTTTCCCCTTCATTAACCCTCCCCCTTGTCCTGTCCCATCCCCTTTTGAAACAGTCCACTGTTCTACTGGATACCACTTCTGCAGGTAACGCATTCCACCCAGCCACCACCCTCTCTGTAAAAAAGTGTCTCCATCTCCCTCCTGAACCTTCCTCCCTCCAGTCTCATATCATGGCCCCTGGTAGCCCTCCCCTTCCTTACTTTCAACAGCCCCTCCGTACCCATCTTGTTTATTCCTTTCATGTATTTAAAGGTTTCAATCATGTCACCCCTGTCCCTCCTCTCCTCCAGTGAGTACATGTTCAACTCCTTCAACCTCCTCTCGTATGATAAATCCCCCAGCCCCTTGATCATCTTTGTCACACTGCGCTGCACCCCCTCCAGTAACTTAATGTCCCTCTTCAGATACGGGCACCAGTACTGCACGCAATACTCCAGGTGTGGTCTAACTAATGACATATACAGTGACAGAATCACCTCCTCCCTCTTCGAGGATATACCCCTTGCAATACAAGCCATCATTTTGTTGGCCTTTGTAGCTGCCTTCCTACATTGTGCCGAGTTGTTCATTGACCCTGTAATGAGTACACCCAGATCCTTCTCCTCCTCCTCTGTCTGGGCTAGCTGCACTCCCCCAGCTGGTAACTCCTCCTTGGGTTCTTCATCCCAAAATGCAGCATCTAGCACTTTTTGGCATTAAACCACAGTTGCCAGGTGTCTGACGAGGTTTCAAGCTTTGCCAGATCATCCTGCAACCCCTGCCATCCCCCTAGGTCATCTACCACCACGCCTATCTTGGTATCATCAGCAAACAGACTGACCTTGCTCTTGATGTCCCATGATATGTCTGCAATGAATATCCCAAACAACACTGGTCCCTACACTGAGCCCTGTGGAACACCGCTCATCACTGCCCTTGGGTGTGAGAGCTCCCCACCCACCACCACCCTTTGTTGCCTTCCCTGAAGCCAGTTTCTACCCATCTCACCAGTTTTGCACCCACCCCTGTGCCTACTAACTTCCTTCCCAGCCTTCCATGTGGCACTGAGTCGAATGCCTTACTGAAGTCCAGATACAGGACATCCACTGCATGGCCCCTGTCCAGTTGCCTAGTTACCCAGTCATAGAACTCGACCAGGTTGGTTTGGCAGGATCTGCCATGTATGAAGCCATGCTGTCTGCTGTCCTGTAGTCCTTTGGCCTCTAGGAGGGCCACTAGCCTCTCCCTCAGGATAGTCTCCATTAGCTTACCCACGATGGATGTGAGGCTCACTGGTCTGTAGTTTCCCGGTTCATCCTAGGGGCCACTATTGTGGAGGTACACCACATGAGCCATCCTCCAGTCCTGAGGTACACACCCCGAATGTAGTGAGGAATTAAATAGGTCTGCCAAAGGTCCTGCAAGGACCTCTGCCAGCTCCTTCAGTACCCTGGGGTGGATGCCATCTGGGCCTGGTGCCTTGTCCACCCTCAGTGCCTTCAAACCCTCTCAAACTCTGCCCTCCATCATTTCCCCATCTGTCCCCCCTTGCCCCCTGTTTCTACCATTTCACCCAACTTGGGTGTCACTCCCCTCTTCTCTTTAGTAAATACTGAGCAGAAGTACTCATTTAGTGCTTCCGCCTTATCGCACCCTGCTTCCACCCAACCCCCCTCCTTCCTAATCCTTACTATATGGTCCTTACAGCTCTTTTTCTCCCTGATGTACTTAAAGAAGTCCTTCTCCCCCTTCTTAATGCCTTGTGTCAGCCTGAGTTCTGTAGATGCTTTTGCTCCCCTTACTGCCCTTGTCACCTCCTTCGATTCTGTCAAATACTCCTCCCTGTCCTTTCCCCTCCCTATTTTCTTGTACTTCCTAAAGGCAGCTGTTTTCTTCCTTACCTTTTCCATGACCTCCTTGCTCAACCAGCTTGGTTTCTTAGCCCTAGCCTTCTTGCTCTGGGCTTTGCAGCATGTTTTAGTTGCCTCCACTATCCCCAGCTTTATGAGCTCCCACCTCTGGTTAGTGTCCATACTAGATTGAATTCTGGCCAGGTACCCTTTTACCACTTCCCCCATCCTCCCAAAGTTGGCCCTCCTGAAGTCCAGCACTCTTTTGCCAGATTTCAATCCTTCCTTGGCCATATCCAATGTGAGTCATACTGAGTGGTGGTCACTCCCTGACAGCGGTTCCTTTACTGTAAGTCCTCTCACAAAGTCCCCATTTGCCAGCACAAGGTTAAGGGTATTCCCTAACCTGGTTGCTTCACTAACCATTTGCAGCAGGAAGATGTCCTGGAAGGCATCCAGTAATACCTGCTCCCTTCTGTTCCTGGTTGTTGGGGTACTCCAACTCCTGTCCACTCCTGGCATGTTGAAGTCCCCAACAATCACCACACTACCCTTCTTGCAGGTCCTCCTGATCTGTCCCGCTAGTTCCCTGTCTAACTCCTCCGTCTGAGATGGTGGTCTGTACACCACTCCTATTCTAAGAATCCTATTCTTGGAATCCTGGATTTGCATCCAAAGTGTATATAAACTATTTACCCTTTTTTCTACACTGTATATATTTTGTTGTATATGTCTTGCTACTGTAGTTTTATATATATTTTACTTGTACTTTATTCTTTACCCTCATCCTTGCAAACTGCAGGTCCACTTTGTAAATGAGCTTGCTCAATGGTGATCGCCTGGGTAAAGTTATTTATCAAGGAGAAAATGTACTACTGTATAACTCTCTCTCTATCTGTCTCACTCTGTCTCTCTCTCTCCATATATATATATATATATATATATACATATATATATATATATATATACACACACACATTATATGGCAGCACGGTAGTGCTACCATAGTTAGGGTTGAGGAGCCATTTACATGTTAAACCCAAAATTTTGCACCTTAATAACTTTGCAACTGTTCGACGGATTTGACTGAAATTTGGCACACATGATCAAGACCCATACACCTTGAGATCTTCCAAGTTTTGTACTGGTCAGATACACAGCTGCAGAATTATTAAGCATGATCTGCATGTGCATTTACGCTTTTTCTGGAATTCTACGGTCACAACTACAGGTCTCACGGTTTGTGCGACCAGTCCAAAATCTTCAGAGAATGTGCAGCCAGGGTCCCCAATGTGTCTTTTGAAGATTTTGTGTAAAAATATTAAACGGTTCAAAAGTTATTCAAAAAACTATTTCCCATTATAAGTCAATGGGGAAAAGTTAACAAAAAGTTCTCCAGTGTCGCAAATGCACTTTTTACTGTCGCAAATGGCCATTTTACTGTCACAGATCCGCCATTCTGTTTTCAGTTAGTGATCAGAAAAATGCCTGGCATTTAAAATTGGGACCCTCTAGCAACCTAATTCTTTCTATATTCACCTAGTCGGGCCCTGAGGATGCTAACCATGTCTTTACTTTGGGGTAAAACACCCCAGAAATATGTTTTTCAAATTTCTGGAAAAAGTACTTTTGCAAAGTACTGTCACACTTGCGACACTGTCAAATGCATTTGTGAAAGCTTTCACAATTTGCGACAGTACTTTTCTAGGTTGTGGGAAAATGATAACAATTCTTTGGCACCCTGCTGCAAAAGAACGGTTTGGTACTTTGTCCTGAAATTTGGAGGGAATGCAGCTGGCATCTCATAGACGTGTCTTTCAGTGTTGCGTTGAAAAAATATTACACGGCGGCACAGTTACGGCACTCCAAACTTGACGCTTTTTCCCAAAGGATAACATTACAGCATCCGACGCATTGCAGCAATCCTTTGACGCCCTGCTGCAAAATAACAGCTTGGTCTTTAAGGCTTAAATTTGGAGGGAAGACAGCCAACATCCCACAGATATGCTTTTTAGTGGATTGGTGAAAAAATATTACAGGGAGCCAAAGTTATGGCACTCCGAACTTCTCTTTTTTTCCCATAGGATAACATTATGGCATTCGCCGCGTCTTTTAGGGCCCATATCTCGGAAATGGTGCGAGATACGGACTTTTCATCAAAAAGTACTTAGCCCCTTAATGGGGGCTAAGTATAAAACTAGCCAGGAAAGTCATACATCATATGACTTTAAAAATTTTTTTCTACGTTATATGGTTCCTGAGATATAAGCAATTTAGTATTGCAACTCCTCATTTTCTGCTCCGAGACCTGTTATTATGCTTACATTCTTTGTACTCACTGTCTTTCTCTATGCAGCTTTTGGGGAAAACCAGCCTCTGCACTTCCATTACTGTTACCATTGCCCTTTCCGCTTGTGGTTTCATACCTGTTTCACTTACCGTTCAAGTCTATGCTACCATGTGCGTTATCCTTTGCGTTTTCATTTGAGCTTGCATTTCCGTTATTTTTTGCCATTTATGTCTACAGTACTGTTTCTCTTTCTGTTTTGCTTTGTGTCACCATGCCCATTGCCCTTTCTATTTGTGGGCACCATGTTACTATGTGACAAGACATCACGTGGCGGACTGTTCCCATCTACACCACCGTGTGCATTACCCTTTCTATTCTCATTCGCACTTGCATTACCATGTGTGCCACTGTTAGTGCTTCTGTTTGTGTTGCTGTTCCTGTTACATGTCACAAGACATGATGTGGCGGCAGCACGGGATCCTTCCCCGCAGTCCCGCCGCTGCATTACATTTAGTATTTCTTGTTATCATTCTCAAAAAGAAGGGAAATTAGAGACAAAAAAACTCAGTTTAATGCATCAGTTAGGGTTGTTCCACATTGACAAAAGTGAGGAAATTCAGTGTTAGGGTTGTAAACACCCCTTGGGTCCCAGCCCACCCCAATCCGGCATTGGGGTGTTCAGTCTAACTCTCACCCCATTCTCCTATACCTCTGCTGCTTTACACAGGTGATGGGGTGAGGTTAGAGATAACAACAATGCACTCCAATGCCAGCTGGGAGGTGGGATGGGGGGTCAAGGGGTTTCAACCCCACTGAATTTCCTCACTTTTTGTCGCTGTGGAACAACCCAACTGATGCATTAAACAGAGTTTTTTGCCTCTAATATATATATACATATATACAGTATATATATATATATATATATATATATATATATATATATATATATATATATATATATATAGTGAGAATGGCCATTGCACAGACCCAAATTGGCATATGGGGTAATAGCCTTTCCAGCAACTACTGGAGGGCTCCTTCGAAAGTGGGATGTCTGCTACAACAGCATTTGCTGTTTTGCTCCATCTTTACCTAAACTTACTAACCGATGCACACTATACTCCAGTCTGGGATGGTTTATCCCCTCAGCCTTCTGTCAGTTTACTTCCTACTGTTTTATAAAGAATATAATCTCCTCCCAGATACCTGACAAATTGGCTCTACTGCTCAAACCTGTGACCTCTGCCTAACCACTGAGATCAGCTGACAAATCCCTTCTTGTCCAACTGAGGTGTAAAACTGAAATAGGGAGAATGCTTTCCCTAATTGGGCCCCTAAACTATGGAACTCCCTTCCACTGAGTCTAAGAATGACCCCTTCTCCATGCAGCTCCAAACAGCAGCTTCTGCCTCTTCTAAGCTCTGAACCCTGCTCCAGTTCTCTATCCACCCACTCCTGTACTGGTTCCTCTTAGTTGCCTACTGGCTCCAAGCTCTACTTCTCTCAAACCTGCCTGGAAATCTTGCTATTTCCTTTCTTCTAGCAATTACTCTCTAGTTGTGTGACTTATGACTGTTAATTCTTTGCACTTATATTCCTGTTTTGTTACTACATACAGATTCCTGCAAATGTACTGTCATTGCTGAAAATTTTGTGTAAGTGTACTATGTCTGACTTCTACTTGTTCCCATGATATTTTCTTGTATCTACTATTTTCTACATTCCCTTTGTTATAATCTCCCGGGTCGTACGTGAAAATTGGCAGCCATGCTGTCTAGTGTACCTACCCAATTAACAAAAATTAATAAATAAATAAAACATATTTCACTTTGCAGTACAGTATGCAATATTTGATCATGTCATCAATCCCTGGAGCAGCTGTAATAGCTCTAACAGTATTCATACAGGTATTTGTCAAAAGCCGACTGAAACAAACAAAACCACTCAGAAGGCTGTGGTGTGTGTGCTGGATATAACAGAATCAACTTGTGCAAATAAATATCCACATGATGCTTATACTAACATACTAAAATGCCAGCAGAATAGGACTAATGGTCTTAAGAGTCTACTCGATTGTCAGGACCTGAACTGGAGGGCCAATTTTGGGATTCTCCCCTTCCACTAGTGTTATACTGCCCCAGTTCCAGATGAGCCTCCTGCATTGGACCTGGTCAGATTTATCGTCCCCCTGTACCTGTCCCATCCCTTCTTAAACCTGGCCACAGTGTCTGCCTCCACCACCTCCCTGGGCAGCACATGCCATGGCTCCACCACCCTTTCTGTGAAATATAATTTCCTCCTCTCCCCCTCTAAGCCTGCCCCCTTACAGCTTACACCCATTCCCTCTCATTGTCCCCTCCTCCTTCCTTTGGAGCACCCTGACTGGGCCCCCCTTACTCATCCCTTTTATGTACTTAAAGACTTCTATCATGTCCCCCCGTCCCTCCTCTCCTCCAGGTTGTACATGTCAAGCTACCTAAGCCTCTCCTGATAGGTACTCTCCCCCCAGGCCCTAGATCATTTTGGTTCCCCTCCTTTGGACCCTCTCTAGGAGTGTAACATCCCTCTTTAAATGTGGTCTCCAAAACTGCACACAATACTCGAGGTGTGGCCTGACCAAGCAGTTGTACAGGGGTAGGATCACTTCTGCCTTTCTGGAGGTAATCCCCCTGATGATGCATCCCAGCATCCTATTTGCCCTTGCTGCTGAACTCCTACAGGTCTCAGAGTTGTTCATTTTGACATCTACCACTACCCCCAGGTCCCTCTGTGACTTGAATTTTGTCTTCTCCCAGGGTATAGCCCTGGCCTGAATTTCTGACTCCCAGGTGCAGAACCTTGCACTTCCCTGCATTGAATTTTAGTTTCCATTTTCCTGACCACCTTTACAGAGGCTCAAGAACCTCCTCCTTATCCACCATGGCACCCAGCTTTGAGTTGTCTGCAAAGAGAGTCATTTCACTCCTGGTCCCCTTCCATATGTCTGAAACATAGCCATTGAATAGGAGTGGCCCCAGCACTGACCCCTTGGGCACCCCACTAGTAACCCACCTTGGGGATGAGGCTAACCCCCCAACCACCACCCTCTGAGAAAGCTCAGAGATCCAATTTCCTATCCATCTTAACAACTGTCTCCCTTCTCCCATTTCCTTCAGTTTAGCCAGCAGGCCATTATGGAGTACTGAATCAAATGCCTTGCTGAAGTCCAGAAAGAGGATGTCCACCAGCCTACCACAGTCCAGGGCCCTTGTCACCCAGTCATAGAACTCCACGAGGTTCATCTAACATTATCTTCCTGGGACAAAGCCATGCTGCCTATCATCCAAATAGCCAATTTGCTCCAGTAACCCCCTAGCTTATCCTTGATTATACCCTCCATCGCCTTACCGACCACTGATGTCAGGCTAACGGGCCTGTAATTTCTTGCCTCCTCCCTTGACCCCCCCTTGTGGATCGGCATAACATGAGCCACCCTCTAGTCTTCCGGCACCCATCCAGTCCTCAGAGAGATGTTGAAGAGCTCCACCAGCTTATGGCATGTGTAATTGAATTTTAAAATTAAAGCTGCTTTTTGGCTAGTTGCCAAAACCCCACTATCTATGCATGCTACCATGAATGGAAACAGACAGAAAAAAGGGACTACAAAAAGGGAATCTACACTGAAGGGGTGAATGTGAACACCAGTTACGGCCAGATCAAGCCTCTGGGGGGCCTGGGGCACTGGACTTCTGAGGGGCCCATGAGTACGCAGTGTTTATGACATGTCAAAATCCCCAAACAATCTTGGGGGTCCATGGGCATGCCCCTATGGGAAATTTTGAAAAAATGGTTGAAAATGGTGCATTTTAGGGGGGTTTCCTTATTGTTTTCTGATTTTTTCCCTACTGCAAAAAGTGACATTTTATGCTGGAAAATTACTGCACATGTCACTGCCTCAAATCATATATTGTATGTTTCCATATTCACATCTATGGATAGTGCAAATTTGTATATGGTTTCAGGATATGTACATGTAAACATACGGTGGATATTACTACAAATACATTTGCAAAGTGAGACAGTGTAGGATAAGGGCAGTGTTCAAACTTTGGGGAGGTCTTGTGGGGGGGCTTGAGTCTGGAAGGTGTGTACTACTCCATTCACAAAAGAAAGGGTCCTACAAGAGCTCGCTAAGCTCAGGGTGGACAAGGCAATGGGACCTGATGGCATACATCCCAGGGTACTAAAGGAGCTAATGGTGGAGCTAGGATAGCCATTATTAGAACTGTTTAGTGAGTCTCTGAGCACAGGAGAGGTCCCATTTTTTTTGTTTGTTTGTTTTTTTGAGAGTGACATCTTGGAGTGCCTAAAGAATTGCTAGTACGGAGAGTACTCAGCAGCCAAAGACAAGTGTAAAGATGATTCACTGGCCACTGAGGTGGACGGCAATGGGGATAAGGCACTGACTCCTGAGTCTGTTGGTGCCAGAACCTCACATCACTTCTGCTGGTTCCAAGAGAAGGGCCAGAACTGGGCCACATCGGAGTCCCTATGGAAGATAACTAGGGCAACAAAAAAATCTCTGTATTTCTCCTATATTAGTGGCTCATCAGGGCCTGAATGTGGGTAACCTCTCTAAAAAGTGGATGGTCCAAGAAGAAGACAAGATTCAGTGTGTACATCAGGGAGAAGAAAGGGGAACCTAGATGAATATGGATTTGCAAGACTGGACTACACAGTCCAAGGTAGTAGATATGTGTTCATCTCCTCCAGCACCCTTACAGGTAGTGTGCAAACAGACCAGTTACGCAAGAATGAAAGGGGCATACCAATCAAGACAGTCTGACATAGTCAATGAGAAACAATTTCATTAAGAAAATGGGTCAGCTTCTCCAGCAACCACGGGGATATACCTTGTGTAAGAGCTAGTGTAATCAATCCAAAAAGGTGCATAGCACATCCCATGCACAGAACAACTTCCAAGCAGAGTTAGACTGAATAGTGCACAGGGGCATGTGCTGCATTTAGTAACTATCAGGAATATACCCCAGGCAGGGAGGAGGAGGACAAGAAAGAAAAAGGGAGAAATAAGCTGCGTTCCAGAAAATCCCTTGTTTTGGTTGGTAGAAGGGCCCACAGGATCCTTACCCCTGATGCTTGGTTGTTTATCACCCCATTCTCTATTCATCGTATTTTCCCCAATAGAAAATCAATTTACGCTAGGAGAACATGGCATTTGAGTGACTTAGCAGTTGCAAATGTATCAATAATGTCATCAAAGCTGATTTGTCAAAGTATATCACTTTCAATACTTAGAAGAGTGAGTGCACTCAGACGCTCATCTCGCATTGTAGATTGCAGTTTGTTTTTAATGAGGGCCATTTTGCCAAATGAGCATTCACCTGAGCAGTTAGTCACCATCAGTGAAAGGTACATGCGAGGAGTGACAGAAACATTTGGAAAGGTCTCTTGCAGTTCTTCAGTAAGATAGTGGTGAATCACAACCTATTGCCTTTGCAAAGCTGGTGAACTGAGACATTTCACCAGGGAAGACCTCCACAGACAAGTCTGATGGGCATTCTTGAGCTAACTTCTAAGCCTCAAAATGTATTTCCTCATCAGTTAAGACATCAGAGTCCACTATAACTTTGAAGCGATCATTGACTGTTCGGTAAGCAGAAATCCTGTAATTCAAAGCCATAATGAGGCAATCAATTATAATCAAGTAGGTCTCAGTCCGGAATTTCTATTTACCAGTTAGAACAACTCCCTCAGATTGCACGTCATCATACTGCATGTTTCTTTTCCTTTTCCTTGAGTGATCAGTCCTGTAATTAGAGGAGCCAGATAATTCTTGTGCTTGCATTTCCAATATATCGAAACAATCAAGTAATGTGTTGACAAAGCTTCCTAGAGATGTCAGTAATTCAACAGCTGATTTAAGATCAATTTTGCTATGTTGCAAAGATTTGCTCGTCGCATTGAATCTGACAAGAATGGTATTCCATAGATCACAAAGAAATGCTGTTTCGACTAACTCCATTGTTTGAGACAAGGAGTCTGCCTAGTGTCTTGAGGTGCCATTCTGATATTCATCATCAGCGATTTCCTCCAGAGCAGCTTTGATGTCGGCATAGCTGTCAAAGAGTGCCTTGGTTGCATCAGCACCTGCAGACCACCGTGTCTCAGACAGTGACTTCAGTGTCAATCTGCCACCTTTCTCCTTTAAGTATTTCATCAACACTGACCAACTGTGTGTAGATGCAGAGAAGAAAGTATATCGTTTCTGGAGAAAGCCAATGAAGCTGACTGCCTCAACACAGCAATTGACAGAATTAGAACCAACTAGGTTCAGAGAATGGGCAGCACAAGGTATGAATATTGCTGGGGGTTCACTTGTCTGAGTCGTGCTTGCATGCCAGAGTATCATCCAGCCAAGTTGTTTGCATTGTCGTAAGACTGGCCACGGCAATCCATGAAGTCAATAGCTCCACTTTTCAAGTAGTGAATCAGAGTATTTGCTAGGTCTTCAGCCATATGACTGCTGATTTGCAAGAAAGTCAAGAACCGCTCAACTGCAGCACCATTTAACACATACCGAGCAATCACAGTCAGCTGATCAACGTGAGTTAAATCAGGCATCGAATCAACAGATACTGAAAAATACTTGCCCATTGCGATTTCTCTAACAATAGTGCCTCTAACATGGTTCGCCATGATTTGAATGAATTCTTCAAAAATAGTTGAGGACAAGTAAGCAGGCTTTCCTCAACCAGCATTACTAAAGCTTTCTGTATGTGTGGCCAGAAAGGGATCAAACTTCGCTATCAATTCCATGCAACCAAGGGAGCTGCCATTATGTTTTGATCCAATTATCTCATCATCTCCTCAGAGGGCCAGGCCTCTCTCAGCCAGAAGAGTAACAACAGCCACTACCTGACATAATACATCATGCCAATACTGCTTTCTCTCCTGACACTGCTTCTCCAAACTGCGGTCAACATGGCAATATTCTTTGCTATGGTTACAAACACTGAGAATGGAATCTCTGTGCATGTCACTTTCTTCATGGGTGTGGATTCTCTCGTCAGCTTTTTTCCAGTCATTAAAACCCTCAACCTGCGAAAACTGATCTTTCTGACTTGTCATCAGTGTGCAGAAGAAACAGTATAGAGATCCTTTTGGAGGACTATGTAGCATCCATTTCCGCAGATGCATCTCACCATTCGTCCGCCTGGCATAGAACATGTAATTTTTCATGAAACGGAAATGCCCCTTTGGCTGTCTCTGTGTTGGGTTGTAATGATGCTTTGACTTCTTGTAACTGTCAGAGTTAGTCTTATTCTGGCAACTGACTGGTCCTTTCTCAATCCAGAAGTCCACTGTGGCGGAACTTATGGGGAACCACTCCGCATGATCGGTTGATCGACATTCACATTCATCATGTGCTGAATGTGATGAATCACTGATAGGGTCCTTCTGGCCCCAAAACATGTCCTCATCATTTTCATTTGTGGAAGTGGCAGTCAAAGGACACTGGTGGACAACCACAGTATTGTCTTCAAAATGTTCTAAATCAAATTCCACATCAGGATGCGCCTGTGATACTTCAGAGTTGATAGTAGCATTCACACTTGCTGAGGGATAACTAGTTGGGGTGACAAGGACTTCTGCTGATGCAGAAGCATTAATCACAAAAAACTGACTGAGTCGAGGGGTCTTTGCCAACACGGAATTCAGTTTATCTTGCTTCTCGAACATACGAACATACATTTGCCAGCATATAAAGGCCTAGAACTCTATCAAGTCTGCTCGAATGTGCAGCTAGCACCCCTTATTCTGCAGCTGCCCCCTCCCTTCCACCCTTCCCCTTCATTGACCCTCCCCCTTGCCCTGTCCCATCCCCTTTTGAAGCAGTCCACTGTTCTACTGGATACCACTTCTGCAGCTAATGCATTCCACCCAGCCACCACCCTCTCTGTAAAAAAGTGTCTCTTCATCTCCCTCCCGAACCTTCCTCCCTCCCTCCAGTCTCATATCATGTCCCCTGGTGTCCCTCCCCTCCCTTACTTTGAACAGCCTCTCTGTACCTGCCTTGTTTATTCCTTTCATGTACTTAAAGGTTTCAATCATGTCCCCCCGTCCCTCCTCTCCTCCAGTGAGTACATGTTCAACTCCATCAACCTCCTCTTGTATGATAAGTTCCCCAGCCTCTAGATCATCTTTGTCACCCTGCACTGCTCCCCCTCCAGTAACTTAATGTCCCTCTTCAGATATGGGCACCAGTACTGTATGCAGTACTCCAGGTGTGGTCTAACTAATGGCCTATACAGTGGCAGAATCACCTCCTTCCAACTTGAGGATATACCCCTTGCAATACAACCCAGCATTTTGTTGGCCTTTGCAGCTGCCTTCCTACATTGTGCCGAGTTGTTCATTGACCCTGTAATGAGCACCCCCAGATCCTTCTCCTCCTCTTCTGTCTGGGCTAGCTGCACTTCCCCCAGCTGGTAACTCCTCCTTGGGTTCTTCATCCCAAAATGCAGCACCTTGCACTTTTTGGCATTAAACCCCTGTTGCCAGGTGTCTGACCAGGTTTCAAGCTTTGCCAGATCATCCTGCAACCCCTGCCATCCCCCTAGGTCATCCACCACTGCTCCAACCTTGGTATCATCAGCAAACAGACTGATCTTGTTCTTGATATCCAATGATACGTCTGCAATGAATATCCCAAACAACACTGGTCCCAACACTGAGACCTGTGGAACACTGCTCGTCACTACCTTTGGGTGTGAGAGCTCCCCACCCACCACCACCCTCTGTTGCCTTCCCTAAAGCCAGTTCCCTACCCATCTCACCAGCTTTGCACCTGCCCTGTGCCTACTAACTTCCCAGCCTTCCATGTGGCACTGGGTCAAATGCCTTACTGAAGTCCAGATACAGGACATCCACTGCATGGCCCCTGTCTGGTTGCCTAGTTGCCCAGTCACAGAACTCCACCAGGCTGGTTTGGCAGGATCTGCCCTGTATGAAGCCATGCTGTCTGCTGTCCTGGTCGCTTTTAGCCTCTAGGAGGCCACCAACCTTTCCTTCAGGATAGTCTCCATTAGCTTACCCACAATGGATATGAGGCTTACTGGTCTATAGTTTCCCGGTTCATTCTTGGGGCCACTCTTGTGGAGGGGCACCACATGAGCCATCCTCCAGTCCTGAGGTACACACCTTGAATGTAGTGAGGCATTAAATATGTCTGCCAAAGGTTCAGCAAGGACCTCTGCCAGCTCCTTCAGTACCCTGAGGTGGATGCCATCTGGGCCTGGCGCCTTATCCACCCTCAGTGCCTTCAAACCCTCCCAAACTCTGCCCTCCATGATTTCCCCATCTGTCACCCCCTCTCCCCTTGTTTCTGCCATTTCTCCCCCCCTTGGGTGTCACCCCCCCTCTCTTTAGTAAATACTGAGCAGAAGTACTCATTTAGTGCTTCTGCCTTATCGAACCCTGCTTCCCCAGCCCCCACCTTCCTAATCCTTACTATGTGGTCCTTACAGCTCCTTTGCTCCCTGATGTACTTAAAGTCATTCTCCCTTCTTAATGCCTTGTGCCAGCCTGAGTTCCGTAGATGCCTTGGCTCCCCTTACTGCCCCTTGTCACCTACTTGATTCCATCAAGTACTCCTCCCTCCTCCCCCTCTCCTGTTTTCTTGTACTTCCTAAAGGCAGCTCTTTTCTTCCTTACCTTTTCCATGACCTCCTTGCTCAACCAGCTCAGTTTCTTAGCCCTAGCCTTCTTGCTCTGGGCCTTGCAGCAGGTTTGGTTGCCTCCACTATCCCCAGCTTTATGAGCTCCCACCTCTGGTTAGTGTCCATACTAGACTGAATTCTGGCCAGGTACCCTTTTACCACTTCCCCCATCTTCCCAAAGTCGGCCCTTCTGAAGTCCAGCACTCTTGTGCCAGAGTCCACTCCTTCCTTGCCCATATCCAATGTGAGCCATCCTGAGTGGTGAAGTCACCATTTGCCAGTACAAGGTCAAGGGTATTCCCTAACCTGGTTGCTTCACTGACCATTTGCAGCAGGAAGCTGTCCTGGAAGGCATCCAGCAGTACCTGCTCCCTTCTGTTCCTGGTTTTTGGGGTACTCCAGTACACTCCTGGCAAGCTGAAGTCCCCCACAATCACCACACTACCCTTCTCACAGGTCCTCCTGATCTGTCCCACTAGTTCCCTGTCTAACTCCTCCATCTGAGATGGCGGCCTGTCCATCACTCCCATTCTAGGAATCCTATTCTTGGAATCCTGGATTTGCATTCAAATTGACTCCGTACTACACTCCTCCCCTTCGTCCCTTACACACTTTAGTCCTTTCTTTGCATATACTGCCACACCCCCTCCTTTCCCAATCACCCTGTCCTTATGAAATAACCTATAGCATGGTACAGACAGGTCCCAGTCTTTGTATTGGGTGGCCCATGTTTCTGTGATGGCTGCAATGTCCACCTCTCCCTCTGCTATGAGCACTTGTAACTCTGAAGTTTTCCTCCTAAGGCTCCTAGCATTAAGGGTAACCACCTTCCACCCTTTCCCCCCTCCCATCCTGCCCTCCTTTCCTAGCATCACCAATAGTACTTGCCATTTGTCCTTTGTCATGTTATGGGGGGTAAGCTCATATGGTTTCCCAACCTGTTGTCTCTGCATGTCTCTTGCCCAATTGCCACCCCTTGCTCCTAGTATAAATTCCCTACTTCCTCTATGTACTCCTCCATCCTCTGTTTCAACACTTTCTTTCCCTCTTCAATCAAGTGTAGTCTGTCCTTGGCACAGAGACTACAGTCCTCCTTCGCAATGCGATGTTTCAGAGCACCTGATTGCAAAACCCTTCATGGCATTTTCTTTACTCTTATACACACTCTGTCCCCACATGTCCCAGTCAGACCTGGGAAACAAAATGAGGGACTGGAAAAGAACTGCATACAGTAGTAATTGTTAGTAATTACACAGTTAACTGGCAACATAGTTGGAAGCCACAATAATGATAGTCTCTAGCAAAAGTTTTAAGACACACATTTTTCTTTTCTTTTATTCCTGAACCAAAATAATACGGGATGAAGTTTTTAAATGTTTCCTCTCCCGGGTCATTTCCACCATATAAAAATGAAATTGACATCCTTGGTACAGTATTAAAGCAGCAGTGCAACAATCCAGTGACATTTTTACCTATACATTTTTATGAAATTTTAGATTGTCACTCACCTCCTGACTTGTATGATACCCTTCTTTCCATAATTTGAAGCTGCCTTAGTACTTTTTTTTCATGTTTGAAATAATACAAGGAGTTCTCTTTTTAATATGGCTGGAACCAGGACTTCGTCAGTATTCTCTGCTGCTTTTGTCCATCAGTTGTTTAAATATCACTTCTGTTGTGTCTAAAATGAGGTATCATGTTGCAGGCAGTGCTCCCTGACTTTATGAAATAATAAGTGTTCAAAAACAGCTGAGAATATTGATGAAGACCTGGCTCAGGCCATATTGAGAGGAGCGCTCCTTTTATTATTTCAAACATGGAAAAAGTACTAAAGCAGACTCACATTGTGGAAAAATGGGTATCATACAAGTCAGAAGGTAAATGCAATCTAAAATAGCATAAAAAAGTATAGGTCAACATTTTCACCAGATTCATGCATAGCTGCTTTAGCCAAAATTATCAGAAACATGTGAAGTACCGTCATTCATCCTCTTAAACTGCCACTTAGAAAATGGTTAAAAGTATTCCAGGCTTCTGACTGGCTGAGAGACTTCTCTAGCTGGGCATCTATCAGACAACAGATGCCCGGCTATTAAAAGAATCAGTTCAGCCAACCCCATCACCACAATCCTGCTGCCCGACCTGGTCTCTAATTGGCTAAAACACCCTCATTTAATTTTCAAATCTCCGCCATTTTATTTGTCTCACTTAGCGAGAGCTGAGACCACACACCAGTCCACAAGATGTTGTCCCAATAAAATTATAAACCTAATGCATATCCCTGCTGAAATAAGCAGAGCAAAGCCAGTAGAAAAGAAATAAATGAACCTGTTTTCACAAATTTACTTTTCTTTCTATTATTTCCCCATCCACACCTGAGCTGTCATGATTTGACAGTACAATGGACAACGTGGCATTTTCACCCCATTATACACAGAAATCCTGATCACACTTTCAAAATCAAAAACTGAAAACCACTGTTTTTTTCTATCAGTCACCAAGAGAGCCACTGAGCTGGCAAAGCTCCAATCCTCATGCATACATATGCAGACACCACCAAAATGGCAATCCAAATAAAGAACTTCAATATGCCTTATCAGTCTGAGTGATGCCACTTTCTCCAAAACAACAGTTTTCATTTTCAGACTATGAGCACTAGCACGCCGTCTGCTCACCATAACTCACATCCCTTACCACGTCACTGATGCTCACCCCTCTCTTAACCCAAAGACAAGCAACTCTATTTTTTTCAATTTAGAAAGTTCAGCACAGCCACCACACTTTCTTGGTTGATTGTAGCATGCCTCATCATGTAACTCAAAACTCCGCTGCAACCTGAGCCCGTTTCTCACACAACTCTAACTGCATTCTTTGCAGTGGTGCCTCTAACAAATTAACAAAAAAACTAAACAATTAAAATGGACCACTGGCGAATGTTAGTGTGTGTGTGTGGGGGGGAGTGTAAAAACTGCACTACCTTCTGCTATTAAAGTATACCAGTAGAGTAATAGAGGGACCACTTAACTATCAAAAGCAGTTTAAATACATTTGTACAACATTTTCTGCTAATTCTTCTGATTTCTTTTTTTCTTTTATAAAAATCCACATATAACCTCATTTTCTAAGCACAATAACACCCTCCAGGGTGGGCGGTATGGGCTTTTACCCACCCTTCCAGAGGCTATAAGACCCTCTGCCTGTGGCATTGGGCATCATTACGCCCCGGGTGGGTGGGTATAGCCCAATGCCGACCACCCTGTTGGGTATTATTGCTTGCACAAAGCATGTATCAAGAATGCTTTTACTTGAAATTACATGGCATGATGTGGCTCTCACACAGATATGTACTGTACACTATTCCCATCCATTTTAGAACAAAATGATGATGAAAACTAAAAGGCAGTCTTACTTACCTCTGATAAACTCTCCTGTCAGCCTGAAAAAGAAAGAACTACTCAAGTTGACCAGGTGGTCTTCTCTTTTTGTAGTCAGACTCTATAGCAAAATGCTCTAAAAATAGAAAAACATAAAAATAAATACTGTATCTTGAAGCCAAATAAAGCCCTCTGAGCTCTAAAGGCCTTTACAGCACTTGCTGCTATGCACATTGACAGATGGGACTTCCAGTTTGACGTCTCATCCTAAAGACGGCACCTCAGAAGTGCAGTACCTCCCCCATGCGGCAACCCTAGCAATAGGTAGGAGAAGACCAAATCCAGAGAGCAAGTCGGGGTTTACATTTTGCAGCAGGTAGGGCAAATGGGCACATGCAGATTGACTTGGGTCCACATCTTAATTAAACCAATTTTAGGCTGTTGCATCCAATATAAAAGAATCCATTTGAGGCAGATACAGTACTGAATAGAGACCCAGCTTATGGGTGGTCTACCTCAACATTGGTAGCTGGGTGACTTCACAGTAGGGGCCGGAGGTGAATACCAAGAGACTTCCCACTCCTTTTGAAATCGAATTAGTAAATTGCCAATCCAGGCTGAAAAAATATGTTTATTGTTACATTTACCCCTTGTGTGTGTGTGGAGGAGCGTCAGGCGTTGAAAACAAGATTTACAATTTTAAAACTATACTGTAGGCATAGTTTTTGTCTTATTAGTCATGGCAAATTTCTGACTGCGCCTTTCATTTAATTTGGTTCTGTTTTTCAAAATTAACAAAATACTGCTATTTTAAAGGAATGCTTTCAACACTTTCTGCATCATGATACTTTTAGCTGAAAACCTACATTTTATGATTGCTTACCTTCTATAAAAAACGTATCTATGTTACTGATTGTTTTATG
This sequence comes from Neoceratodus forsteri, assembly GCA_016271365.2. NCBI lineage: Eukaryota > Metazoa > Chordata > Ceratodontiformes > Ceratodontidae > Neoceratodus > Neoceratodus forsteri. The sequence goes on along the minus strand of CM057449.1, from coordinate 225,620,713 downwards.
TACTTCTTTTCTGAGTAGATCTGAAATACATGGTAATGGTGTACTTAGACGACAAAGAACCTCTGTGCGCAAACACTGAGGCAAGGGTTACCCCAAAGGGCATTTGGCTGGGAAACCAAGTTTCAAGAAAATACAAAATCACACATGCCCACACAATGCAAAGCGTCATGGGCTACATATGCAAATCACCACAGAATATTATGCTGGTTCAAGTTTAAGCAGAATTGCATGGTGCCGGAAGGCCTCTCACACAGTTTGCAAAAGGTGCTAACAGATGACATTGACACATGTTTCGTCCTGCCAGGACTCATCAGTATGCCTCATCTGTTTGACACCCCAGGAGAATGAACCAGCTACCCTAACACAATCTGTCTGGGTTATGTTGTGGTGAACCCATTAAAATAAAAAAATTATTTAAAAGACAAAGAACCTCTGTGCGTAAACACTGAGGCAAGGGTTACCCCAAAGGGCATTTGGCTGAGGAGCCAAGTTTCAAGAAAATACAAAATCACACATGCCCACACAATGCAAAGCATCATGGGCTACATATGCAAATCACCACAGAATATTATGCTGGTTCAACTTTAAGCAGAATTGCATGGTGCTGAAAGGCCTCTCACACAGTTTGCAAAGGGTGCTAACAGATGACATAGACATGTGTTTCGTCCTGCCAGGACTCATCAGTATGCCTCATCTGTTTGACAACCCAGGGAAATGAACCAGCTACCCTAACACAGTCTGTCTGGGTTATGTTGTGGTAAACCCATTAAAATAAAAAAAACATTTAAAAGACGAAGAACATCTGTGTGCAAACACTGAGGCAAGGGTTACCCCAAAGGGCATTTGGCTGGGAAGCCAATTTTCAAGAAAATACAAAATCACACAGTGCAAAGCATCATGGGCTACATATGCAAATCACCACAGAATATTATGCTGGTTCAACTTGAAGCAGAATTGCATGGTGCCAAAAGGCCTCTTACTTATATACCCTAGCTTGTTTCTTTTCAAATCCTTGACTTATAGACTGCTTGAATATTAGGAACACCTCCAAACAGTGCAGTCACTCAAGAGCATTATTACCCTCACCTCCCACTGCATTATGAGTGGCTGGATATAGACTTTGACAGCAGATAAGGACCGCTTGGCCCATCTAGTCTGCCCATATTAAGAGAGAGTGCCTCATGTTTCCGCCCAGTTTCAAACTGGGGACCGTTCACATGTGAGGCGAACGTGATAACCACTACACTATGGAAACTCAAGATAGACTGCATTGGGGGTGTTCCCAAGTCTTAGAAAGAAGTAGTGGGAGCTGAGTAAGGACTGTAAACAAACACATTGTTTTGTGGTAACACTGTTATAGTGGGGTCTGTTTTTCACTTTTTAAAAAGAAACAAGAATCCAAATAAAGCTACCAGTGACACTAGCAGTCCTTACCGAATCTAACCGATCATAACAGGCATTTTTTTAACTAGGAACACTTTGAGGCCTAAGGGGGTTAACAGTGTCCCTTTAAACATAAAAATACAAGCAATTATTAAATTTAAACAAAGAAAGCAAGGGATTCCCTTAGGCGGGAACCACGTCAAACCATGACTCATCCAATTCCTGGGAACCAAGCAGAAACTAGACAAACCACTAGTTTAATTAAATGAGTAGAATAAACACTCTAACACAGAGTTATTCAAAAACTAACTTAAATAAATGAAAAAAAAAACAAAGAGATAATGTTAAACAGATAAAAGTAAACCAGAAGCCTGGAGAAGACTTCAAGGAGATTGCTTTCTTCGGGCAAAGAAACTAATCTGGTGTTTAGCCAATGGGGGAATGTGACCACTGTGCAGAGTTTAAATAATGTTCTAAATTGCTGACAGTACAGCCTGCAGGTTAGAGTGACAAGCTGTGAATGAGCTCGGCACATCCAGCAGAGCCGAGTTTAATTCCACAACCTCCACTTGGATACTATGACTCTGAGCATGTGCTCCAGGGTACCTCTGTTAACAGACATTGTGCCTAGGTGGCTTTACCAGGTTAACAAAGAATGCAAAAAAAATCTCTAATTAGCATTTAGTTTCATTCTCCAGGACATCACTCACTATGGAAACAAAGAACTTACCGTCTTTTGGATGAGATGTTAAACTGAGGTCCCATCTGCCTGGATTGGTGGTAGTTCAGGTGGATGTTAAAGATCCCATGGCACTTATCAAAAAGAGTAGGTGAATTGTTTATTGCAGAAACCAAAAAACATCAATACAGTATGCTCATATAAAACAAAAAATATTAAATGAAAACATAAACATTACTGTAGAGCTATCAAACAAGAATAAACTTAAAATTACACAAAATAATAAACAGACCATATTAAATCCAGTAGACATGCTTCCAGTATTCTTGAAATAAAGAAACTGGAAAATGACAGGATGCAAAGTCTTTTTGTGTCCGTAAAGCTGATTCACTATGACGTAAAACCACCGAGGGTAAAATATGAGTATGCTGTAAAGAATAAGAGCATCTCACCTGCCAGAGATAAAACTTGATGCAAGCAAATATCACATTAAGGGTACTGGGATGATAACGGGGAAAAAAAACTGAATAATCCCCCAAAACCAAGCATTCATAGGTAACATGACATGTCGTCCCCACCCCAACTTAACAAACAAGGTGGACCAAAATTGAACAGTATAAGAACAAGTATGATAAAAATGAATCAAAGTTTCTTCCATGCTTACACATTCAAAATTAATACAGTTCTGTTCTGCAAGAGCCTTATGCTTCAAATTTCCCTCCCATGACAACTTAGCCATGTCACATCCCACATCCGGCCAGGAATCCTTCCGTCAGTCAGAACCTTTAAAGCTAAATGTATTTTCATAGGAAAACATCTGGGAAAATCAACCCAAACTAAAAAATTCATAGACATTATGCTCTGATATAGGCCCTTCTGGGAAAGCTGATAAACCTCGCTTTTAGCCACACTCCACAACCGAAGTTTAGCAGCCACTAAAGGTAGAAAGGAAGGCAGTTTATGATTAGATTTCACAATAGGTGCTTTAGTAGACCAATGCAGCAGAAAATCTTGAAGCAAAAACAGAGTCCAGGCATCCCAAGGATGAGTTTGATATAATGGCACCTCTTTGAATGTAGCTTTAATAAAGAAAGAAAAATAAAAAAATAACCAGATTAATCATACCAAGACCACCTGCCTTAATTGGAAGATATGTGAAATCATGCTTAACCAGGTTCAATCGGTTTCCCCACAACATTTGAAAACAAATACTGTATAAATGGGTTTCATATTGCCTAGGTAAAGGAAAAACTGGACTAAAGAAACAGAGGGAGTAAAGAAGTAAAAATTTCTTGATAATCAAAACACGTTTTTGTTTAGAAAATGATCAGGTTTTCCATAACTGTACCTTTGTTTCACTTACAACAATACACAGTTGCCAATTAAGATTATTCAAATCTCCCATACCAAAAAAAACACCCTAAAATCTTAATAGGTCCCATAGAGATAGTTATCTGCCCAATCATGGGATCAAAACCACCCTCTCCCAGAAAAATACTAGCACTTTTTTCATAATTCACAGATGTTCTTGAAAACAGACCAAACTGGGCCACGACATGCAATGCTGCAAAGCCTGCAGCTGCATTGCGAAGTAGGAAACACATGTCATCTGCATATACAGCCAAAATCTGTGGAGGAACCTCGAGGCACGGAGACAATCCCACAATGTGAGGAAGATGAAGAAGTTCCCGAACCAAAGGGTCCAAAACAAAAGTATATAATAAAGGACTAAGTGGGCAGCACTGACGTGCTCCCCTACAAAAATCAATACCCTCCCCCAACAATCTATTAACAAGGGGAACATTTTGGGCTTTGCTATATAAAAGTCCCACCCAAGTTCTAAGTTTATCAGAAAACCCATACTGCTGTAGAACATCAAATAAAAACCCATGTGCCACCTTATCAAAGGCTTGGGCCTGATCCAAAGAAAGTAAATAACTGGAAAGTTTCCCCAATCGGCCAAGCTCACACACATTCCTCAGCAGGGCCAAATTTTGGTGGATATGTCTACCCGGAATCGAGCATGTTTGGACTGGATGTATTAAGGAAGAAGCAATCTGCTGGAGCCGATGACACAAAATAACCGAAAAAGTCTTATCTGTATTTAATAAACAGATCGGCCTCCAATTTTCAATTAGGCGTTTATTCCCTTTTTTAACTAACAAAATGGTTAAGGCATCCGAGAATCCACAAGGCAGCCTTGAAGATTCAAGAATCTCATTAAAAACAGAGGTCAAGATTACACATATCATAGAAACATAGAAACATAGACTTTGACGGCAGATAAGGACCGCTAGGCCCATCTAGTCTGACCATTTCCCTACCTACAGGATAGGCCGCAGATCCTAGTTAACCAACAGCCTATTTCTTCCTACCCCCCACAAGAATTGCCTTATGTCTGTCCCATGCATTCTTGAATTCTTCCACAGTTTTAGACCCACAACCTCCTCTCAGGAAGGCTGTTCCATGCATCCACTACCCTCTCTGTGAAATAATACTTCCTCACATTGCCTCTGAACCGCCTCCTTCTATCTTTAAATTGTGTCCCCTTGTTCTTGCAAGTCTCTTTTCTGAAAAATGCTACCCTCTTGGACTTTGTTGATTTCACTGAAGTACTTAAAAGTTTCTATCATGTCCCCCCTCTCCCTTCTTTCCTCAAGAGTATACATATTAAGCTCCTTTAGTCTCTTCTCATACGGCTTCTCTTGCAGACCCTGCACCATTTTATTGCCCTCCTCTGGACTGCCTCTATCCTGTCTATGTCCTTGTGGAGATGAGGTCTCCAGAACTGGACACAGTACTCCAGATGGGGTCTCACCAATTGTCTGTACAGAGGGATAACAACTTCCTGTTTTCTGCTGCTGATGCCTCTCCCTATACATCCCAGTATACCCCCAGCCCTCCCTACTGCCTTCTCACATTGCTTGCTAACCTTAAGGTCATCTGATATGATTACCCCCAGGTCCCTTTCCTTTTTTGTTCTTGTTACTACCTCCCACCCATTGTGTATTCTTCCCCTGGGTTCTTGTTTCCCAGGTGCATTGTTTTGCACTTCTTTGCATTGAATCCTAGCTGCCATACTTCTGACCATTCCTCCAACCTTGCCAAGTCCCTTTTCATCCTTTCCATGCCTCCTTGTGTATCAATTCTGTTGCAGATCTTTGTGTCATCTGCAAAAAGGCATACTCCTTCAGTCCCTCTGCAATGTTACTGATGAAGACATTAAAAAGGACTGGACCCAATACTGAATCCTGCGGTACCCCACTAGTAACCCCCTTTCTTCAGAATGGACTCCATTTACAATTATCTTCTGTGTCCTGTTGTCCAGCCAATGTTTACCCAGGCTACCACCTGGGTCCCACTCCCAGGCTGGTTAATTTGACTATTAATCTTTTGTGTGGGACTGTGTCAAATGCCTTGCTAAAGTCTAGGTAGGCCATGTCCACAGCCCTCCTGGTCTACTACTTTGGTCACCCAGTCAAAGAAATCTATTAGATTAGGTCTGACATGACCTTCCGCTGTGAACCCATGCTGCCTTGGGTTCTGTGCTCCACTGGCCTCTAGGTAGTGACTATTCTTTCCTTCAGAAGTGACTCCATCACTTTCCCTGCCACAGAGGTCAGACTGACAGGTCTGTAGTTTCCTGCCTCTGTCTTGGACCCACTTTTGTGAAGGGGAATCACATCCGCCTTCCTCCAGTCCTCGGGTACCACACCATCCTCCCATGATTTATTAAAAAGAGTAGCCAGTGGTTTCACTAGTTTCTCCCTTAATTCTTTTAGAATTCTGGGGTGAATTTCACCAGGACCCATTGCTTTGTCCACCTTCAGTTTTAGGAGTTCTTGCAAAACCCTTTCTTCTGTGAAAGGACTGGGATCGACCCCCCTATCAAGAGTGCTTCTGTTAATTGGATTAGGCACTTCCCCCTCCTCTTTTGTGAATACTGAGCAGAAATATTCGTTCAGTATTCCTGCTTTTTCACTGTCCCCCTCTGCCACCCACTGTTCATTCTATTCAGCCTCACTATCCCTCCCTTTGTCTTTCTACGCTCACTGATGTACCTATAAAAGGTTTTATCCCCCTTCTTAACTGAGTTGGCTATCTTTTCCTCAGTTTGGGCCTTTGCTATTCTGACTTCCCTCCCTGCTTCCTTCTGTCTTAACTGGTACAGCTCTCTGTCCTGCTCCTTCTGTGTTTCCTTATACTTCCGGAATGCTATCTTTTTCTTCCTGACTATCACAGCCACCTCTTTTGAGAACCATAGCAGCTTTTTCTTTCATTTTGATTTGTTCATTTGCTTCACACAAAGGCTTGTTGCCTCTGTGATGGCAGTTTTGATAATTCCCCATTGTTGCTCCACACCTCCTTCTAGCCTGTTTGCTAGTGCTTTTCTGAGGCACTCTCCCATCTTGCCAAAGTCAGCCCTCCTAAAGTCCAGTACCCTCACTTTTGTATGGCTTGACTCTGTAGCTGAGTTTAACGTGAACCACACTGTTTGATGGTCACTTGTCCCCAGATGGCAACCCACTTCTAGATCTGAGATCCTCTCACTGCCCCGTTTGAGAGTATGAGGTGCTAAGATTGCTCCCTCACGAGTGGGTTCAGAAACTAGCTGTCTAATGCCTGCCACCTGTAGGGCATCAAGAATGGCCCTGCTCTTGGATGTGGCTGTAGCAAATGTGCTCCAGTTAACATCTGCCATATTCGGGTCTCCCATCAACAGTATCTCCCCTTTCTCTGCCATTCTAAGAATGCCTTCTATCATATCCTTGTCCATTCCTTCCCCCTGACATGGGGGTATATACACAACCTCTGTGCGGATTGTGGTGCCCTTTCCAGTCTCCAAGGTGACCCACAGTGCCTCCTCTCCTCCCTGTTTACTCTTTTGTTCAGTTGCTTTTATCCCTTCCTTTACATAGAGAGCTACTCCTCCCCCTCTTCTCCCTTGCCTGTCTCTCCTGTAGGTTATGTACCCTGGTATGTTAACATCCCAGTCATGGTTCTCTGTGTACCATGTTTCTGTGACTGCTACGATATCCAGGCATCCCTCTTCCATTAAGGCCATCAGCTCAGGGGCTTGTTGCTTGCCCAGACTACGAGCATTGGTGCTCATTACCCTCCATTTCCTGATGGCCTTACTCCCTTTTGCCCCATCCCTGTCCTTCTTGCCTTTGTCACTTTCTCCATTTACCCCTGCCCTTCTCCCTATCGACACCTCTATATTTGGTGTTGCCGCCTTACTACCGTGATTATTTTGGAGGCTGGATTTTCCTGCTTCTTCCAGTGCCTCCCCTTGGCTAGTTTAAAGAGCCGCCAATGAAGCATTTAAACCTATCACCTAGGATCCTGGTTCCCTCCCGGACAGATGCAGCCCATCATGCCAGTATAGGCTTGCATCACTCCAGGTGGACCCCAGTCCCCAATGAAGCCAAATCCCTGAGCTCCACACCAGTTTTCAACCACTGATTGAATCATGGTGCAGAACACCCAGCCTCTCCTATGCCATAGATGGGTAGCACCTCTGAGAAGGTTACCATGCGTGCTACTTGACTAAGGCCCCTTCCCAATTCCACAAACTCTTCCTGCACTTCTCTAATCCCTTTCTTAGCCAGGTCATTTGTCCCTAGGTGGACAATGACATCCAGCTCCCTCCCCTGTGCAGCTGCTCCGGCAATCCTGAGGATTCACTTCCTGTCCCTGCAAGCCATGGCACCAGACAGGCACCTTACCTCCCTCTCCCCTTCCTCCCCCAGTTCTACCTTCCTAACAATGGAGTCCCCCACCAGGAGTTGTTTTCTTCCCCTGCAGGGTCCCCTGCCACCTCCTGTGGGTCTTCTTTGTGGAGGTTCCCAGCATCCTCCTTGGTCTCACTGTGGGTGCCTCCATAGAGGAACCACACTTTGCAGAATGGCATAGGAATTGTGGAGGTACAATGGGAGGGATGACCTCTGTTCCACCACCCTCACCCTCCCTGAGCCCACTGTGGTCCAACCGCTTCTCTTTCTTGGCAACCTCTGAGGCAGCGGCAGTGGCACTGGTGGTCCCTGGATGGAAGAGGAGGTCCCAAAAATCCTGGCCAACTCATCCTGGAGATGAGCAACCTCCTCCCTCAGCCCAGAGAGCTGCCTGCAGATGGGACAACCCGCATCCTCCAGAACATCTCCCGGAAGACTGCTGCTCCACAGCCACTGTACTGCACCACTCCAATCATGTCTTATTTCTGGCCCCTTAACTGTTTGCAATCCTTACTCTTTCCTCTCTTTTTTTTTCTCTCTCTCCTTGCTTTCTGCCTGTGTGCCCTTTAAGCTCCTGATTGTCCTGTTCTGAGACAAGAATATCCTATATTTCTCAGTAGACCACTTACTTGCTCAGAGGCAGACCTCCAGCAGCTAGAGGGGGCTGGAGAGCTACTCTTGCCCTTCTAGGATGGTGAGGTCCTTGGTGGTTCTGTGATCACTCACTTCCTGCCCCTAAACAGGAAGTTCCTGTTGTCAGTCAAATTCTGTGCCTATAAAAATAGAACTAGCTTTGGGTGGGGGGTGGAAGGGAGGGAAGGAGGGCAATTTAGTCCCATCAGAGAAGTTCAGTCACACAGCAGTCCTTTCTCCTGGTGTCTTCTGCCAAGCTATTAGCAAAAACTTTCTAAGGCAGTCTTTAAATGTAGCTTCCTCCTAGCTAAGCCACTCCCCCTACTTACCAGATCTTTCTACAAGTAATTTAAACCTCACAGCAGTTAAGTCCTTTCAGTCACCTAAGATTTACACCTAGATAACTCTTCAGATACCCATTCAATTCAGTTAACCCAAACACACAATTTATATTTGTATGTTAGTTTTTTTACCCTAAATTAAAGGTCAAACACAAAAGTTCTTCTACTTTAGTCCCAGCAGAGAAGTTCAGTCACACAGCAGTCCTTTCTCCTGGTGTCTTCTGCCAAGCTATTCAATCATCTATCAAGAATTTGTATAATTCATTAATTGAGCCATCCGGGCCAGGTGATATCCTAGACTTTGAGTGAGTAACTTCTGGCCTAACCACATCCAGGGTAATGGGCCTATCTAAAAAAAGGGAATCAGCTGACAAAATTTTGGGCAGTTGAAAGGAAAACAAATAGTCCCATTTAGTAGTGGGCTGGAAAGCCCTACCATGTTGAGTCTGTAAAAAGACCCGGACAATATGTAGCATGTCAGTGTCTGCTGTGTGCAACACCCCTCTGTGATCATAAAGGCCATTCCTAAGTTTTTTTTCCAAGGCTTGCTTACAGGCCAAAAAAGGGTCTGAACTAGGTGAAGATTTAAGTCCATAAGACAAATCATCATGACTCTTACAAGCCTTCCCATAATGATAATTTCTCATACTATGTCGTATCACAGCTAGTTGATCTTGTATCCAAACAACAGAACCAGAGGGAAGTGACATTAATTTATAAAACTGTGCTCTGTGTTTCAAATAAGTAAGATAATCAGCCGACTGAGTACTATGATGGTAAGCCGTGGAAGTCATTCTAAACTCAAGTTTAGTATCCATCCACCGATTATCCCAAGAATCGTACACCCCAGCTACAGAGCACCGTCTTTCCAATGCCTGGGATAAACATAACTGAAACCGCTCAGTAGTCAAAAAAAATGGGTTCATCTTCCATCGAGCAGGCAAGGCAGGAAAAGAAGGTAGAATTGTAGACAGTGATAATCTTACTGTCAATAATAAATGATCTGAACATTCACAAGGGGTCAATAAAAAAGAAAAAGGCAGTAAATATCTGAAAGTAAAAACAAAATCAATCCTTATCATAAAACTGCCTTGTTTGTAAGTGGACCCTTGTTTGGAATGAAGCAATCTATAAGCATCCGTCAAGGAGGCCGTCTGAATTAGTTTAAACAAAGCATGGGAATCGTAATACAACTTACACTGCAATTGATCTTTAAATCTTACATCCAGGCCACAGTTGAAATCGCCTCCCCAAATGATGTGTCGAGGGGCAAAAAGGTACTGCTGAATTTCAGCAAACAAAGCAATCCTGGCTGATTTGACCTGGGGAGCATAAATGTTGATGAGACAAAGGGAAAAACCCTGGTAAACACAATCCAGGAGCAAAACTCTCCCGGTAGCTAAGTCTACCAAACCAGTTACCTGAACAAAGGGATGACAAAATAAAATCCCCACCCCATCTGCTGCATCAGGACCAAAGGACCAGAAGGAAGGTCCAGAAGGCCATAATTTCCTAGTGTAATTTCCTTCTGTAAGAGTAGAAAAACGTGTCTCCTGCAGAAAAATGATATCCGCAGACAAGGACTTAGAAAAATATAAAAGCCCGAGACACTTTTTAGAATTCTTGATACTACAAGAATTCAGGGAAGCCACTGTTAAAGAAGCCAGGGAGTAAGACTAGGACTTGTCCTTTTTATGCTTCCTTCCTGACTTCTTCTTAGATGCCAGTAATTCAGAACTTCCTTCATCATCACACTCCATACCAGACAAAACCCCAGATGCAACTGACAAGTCATATTCAGAGTCCCCATCCGCATCTTGCAGTACCTGAAAAGTTTTATGCGTAGGAGTAATAGTAGGTACAACTACCTTTTTAGCATGAGAGTGAGTTACATGCCTCAGATGAGGTGCCTGAAACTCAGGAGCTGGGAGGGGTGCTAGAATGGGCAGGGTCAGAGCAGTGAGCCCCAAACCTTCTGGTGGTTGTGCAACATCGAAGGGCTCACTAGTGGAGCAGGGTACCACTCCATCAGGAGGAGTTGAGGCAGAAGGGTTAGGACCAGGGGGGGTCGGGATCAGGGGATGCTGTCTCCTCAGTGTGTGGCCTAAACTGGTCCTGGGCATCTGAGTTCAAGGTCTTCTTATCAAGGCCCCCTGAATTATTCTGGCCAGCATATGGACACTGGTGGTACGCATGCCCCTGAGTATCAGAGAGGTTGCAGCGAAAAACATTCTGGCAAGTGCTACTGTCATGGTCCAGCTCTCCACACAAAGCTAATTTGATTTTATCACAGGCACTACTGAGATGGTGAGGGCTACCACATTTATAATACGCCATGGGTTGGCCTGGATAAAAGCAGACACCCCAATCCCTCCCCAAGAAAAAACTGTTCGGAACATGCTGAACCAAATCCCCAACAATACGCAGTTTCACCTTAAATTTCCAACTACCTGTCCAAATACCCTCCCCAACAATGACTGGCTCAGTAGGCCCCAATACAGTGCATTTGCTCTCCAACTAGTACATAATGTCCCACACATGTACCCCCTCATTCTGAAGCATGATATGCACAGTTTTAAACAGTGGTTTTGTAATGGGAATAGCCCAGAATGGAGTCCATAAGGGAGTAGATTTTAGTGAATCATACTTTTGCAGAATTTATCTAGGCCTACAAATGATTTTAAACTGATATCAAAAGTTTCTTCCCCCTGAATGTTAATTAGGGCATATATGTCTGAGGCCTGGAAATTCATGGAGCTTTTTAGTAGCCGGCAGGCTACAAAGAAACGGTCGGGTTGCTCCTGAAGACCCCCCCTTGTACCTGAGACAGACAGTGTTCTGTCTGGGGGTCTGATCCAGATGATTGTTCTGAAAGAGGTCTGAAAAGCGGGGACCTGTATTGAATTATTCCCTTCTTGGAGAAGAAGGCGGGAAAACAGTAGTAAACCCCAGATCTACCCCTCAAGCAGAAGTTTTCAAATGCTCACCAACCGGAGCATCAGCAGCCACAGTCTGCGGATCCGAGGGCTGCACTCCTGCTGAAGTCCCTGAAGCAGTCGTGTCCCCTGCCGAAAAAGAAATCCAATCGGAATCCGGAATCCATCTGCCATCCTGTCTCATCCATCCTGTGTCTAGCAGGGCCATTTTTTTGCTCCAGTCTCTCACTGGAAATGTGCCTGCTTCTGAAGGTAACTTCTGTGTTGTAGCATGCTCTTCCCCAGATGCGGAAGGCAGCACTGGGGCCTCAGTGATAATCGAACCTGCCGCCACTGTGAGCGGCTGATCAGTACGTATCCTGTATGCCTGTACCGGTACAAAGCAAGTAGTAACACCGGACTGGTTGGGCAAAGAGAACTCCTCGATCCTGCACCTCATTGGAACATCAGCCACCAAATCTCCCATTGCACGGTACGCACCACCTCACACATCACCTGGAGGCACCCCAGATACTACCTCTAAATTGCACTCCATACTGCTGTCAGCCTCAGCTGGCTGCACTGTACCAATCATCCTGCCATCTGAAGGTAAGACGTCCGTCTCCGCCGCAAACTTCACTCAGACTGCCAAAGTGTAGAACAGTCAGCAGGTCCCCCTACTGCCAGCATGCAGTAGGGGCATTTCCCTGGTGTCCTGGCCAAATTTCCCTCATTCACTAAAAATACCACCAACAACTTAATCTGATTCAAGGTCAGTTATCATTCATCTGTATCCCCCTTCCCCGGGTCGTGCATGAAAATAAGCAAGATTTGTCTAGTGCACTTACCCGGTCAACAAAAACTAAATAAATAAATAAAATGGAGATGATTCAGAATTGACAGTGTTACTAAATTCCATTTGTTAGAATGGCTTACACAATTTTTTTTTTTGTTAAATAAGTGGACTAGAAGGGAGAGGGATGCCAGTATCGGACCTAGGTTCAAAAATGTCACTGTGACTGTACTTCTATCTCAGGGTTGGGGGATAATCTGCAACACTCATTGACCGACATCAGGGCAGGATCACCAGCTATGGCATGCCCCACAAAGTCAATAGGGCACTTGGAATGTGAACTGGCCGAGAGTCATGGGGGGATATTGATGGTATGCATCATCCTTGCCCTGCCATGGTGGGGGGGAATCCAAGTGTGTACTGAAGCTCTGAGGTAAGACCCTGGTGTGGTAGTGGTTGAGGGGCCTGCATGGCTGGTGGTAGAAGGGGACCTGTCAGCAGTGTGGGGTCTGCAGTGACCAGAGCATCATCCTTCATCCTAGAAGCTACCGGTTTTCCCATTTTTCATGATTGCACACCTCTCCTGATGCAGTGCATAGCCCTGTCAGGCCTTGACACACATGTTGACCCTATGTGAGGGAAGGCTTCCCGTCCTGCCATAAGGTGCTGCCCATGTTGTGGAAGACTGTCCTATTTGAAATCTTTTTAGGGTGCAATTTACACAGTGTATTGGTGTGTATTCCCTTATATGGGGTCATTCTTTTAATCTATCTATTTAAATTCCAACATGTGGTTTGTAAAGAATGCATTGTCTTTTTGCCTATTGATTTTAATTGAAAGCACTATAAATACTGCACTGTTTGATTCATTCATTAGCTTTGATAAAGCGTCTGAAGGGATGCAAAAAGGTTTAGCTGTGGGAATGGATGTCCCTGTACCTTCACTTGTTTTTTAACAAATAAATTATAGTTTAACCTGATACAATGCTTGGTGTCTTGTATGTATTGAAGGAGGAGATCTCAAGAGCCGAATTTCATGCATGATGTGGTTCACTAACTTTATTTGGCACTGATCCTTGCTGTTTGTGAACTACTTAATTGAGACTTGCACCTGCCTTTTCTTTGGAGAGCTCAATGATCTGCCTTGGAAGAAGAATATTTTGCATCTTGAACTATGTGGGAACCAGGATCTACAGACTTGAATTGGGACAGCCTCCCCCCACCCCAAAAAGCCCAGGAATAGGGCTTTGAGGACTCATTGTTCTTCTGCGAAGGTGAGAAGGTAAGATGAGTCCTTTTCTACCTAACTTATCCAGAACATTGTAACTCTACAGTGGCTACTAGTGGGACAGCAGCCACAAATATTGTTAATGAACCAATCAGTATAAGAACTGCCTTTAGACAACTTGAGAATGTGGCATTAAAAGCAAGGATAATGTAATGACAGAGACCGTCTCTGAATGCAAACTTGGCAGTTGATAAAGCTCTGAGAGGTTTCTGATTTACTTTGCAACCTGCTTCTGGGGCAGAACGGGATTCCTTTTTAACTGGTTGGCAAAAATGTTTACTTACTTATTCAGCTGATTTAATAAAATATATCTTAAGTGATGTTGAAGATGTGGAAAAAGAGATTAAAAGAGAAGTAGTAGAAAAAGAAACAATTGCTCTAACTTGTTTGAGCCATCAAGGTTACAGCTTGTTTAGAAAGCAATTAGAAGAAACTATGAGGAAAAGTGATGAATGCATCAAAAAGGTTAAAACCAGTAAATTTGAATGAGATTGTAGAGACTATATGGAGGGGAGAGTATTTAATTAGGAGAAGCAGAACAAAGTTGCAAAGGCAATTTTAAAATATACTGCACAGAGTAATCAGCCCGTTGTGAGAGATACTTATACCAGAGGATCTAAATTAGAGATTAACTCCGTTTTTTTTAGATTCCAATCAGGTCAGGATGATTTACCTCTGAATTCAGCATGCACCAATTATGGAGAATGTAACTATATGAACAGCGGGGTAGAAATCAGCCCTGTAATGAACCCTGCTATACTGATATTTTTTTTAATCTCTGAAGCCAGAACATTACTGCCAGTAAGACCCTCATTTTATTTCTAACAGTTTTATCCATAGCAAACACTAATGGCTTTAAAATGAAAGTCCTTCTCCTGGCAACTACACATGCTATCTGAAAGTAAATTTACAAGAGAGGGAGAGAGGGGTAGAATTGTTTTTTTAATGGATTGTGGGCAGATTGATGATCCCCAGGAGCTTACCCTAAAAAATGAATACTTATGTAATCCCTGAAGCCTGAAGAAGTTCTCGTGAGAGAGAGAGAGTCGAGTGGAGGAAAAGGGAGAAGTGCATTTCTTTGAAAGTCATGACCGGGTTTATAAAGAGACAAAAACTATTTTTTATGTTGGTGTGTGTGTGTGCTTTTTGTTGTGGGGGAGTGGCTGCTGACTAACATGAGTTTCCTCCAGTTCCAAAGGGCATTTCCATTAAAGCGGTGACTTGGTATGGTGTGGGGGGAACGGGTTATTGCTGGAGGCTCAGGCCATGAGGATCGAGTTTTAAATGTGCTTGCTGCTCTCCCAGTCTCCCCCCAGGCCCAATTCCTGCTTGCTCACTCAGCATATGGTGGTCAGTTCTCCTACTACCTACATCTAACCATTCAGGCCTCAGGCATGACTCATCCCTCTGTCTCCTTGACACAAGTGTTTTTACTTAAATGAATTGCTCTGCTCCCCACTTGCTGATGTACCTGTGTGTGTGTGTGAGTGACTTTTGGTCTGCAAACACACAGTACAATTAATTGTTTTATCGAAACGGAACCTCCGAACCCAACTCACGTCTGCTCAGCTCTCCTCTCTAGAACCACTACGGCGGTGACTGTGTGGCATACACTTAGATGCGCAGACTGTGACATATACACCCCACATGACTTCTCGGCTAGTCAGCTTCTGCATACCATGTGATTCCCGGTCCCCCCTCCATTCTCAGAGTCTTGTGGCAAGTCAGGCGACACTACTGGCGAAAACGAGAAGAGCAGGGGCCACCGGCAGCAAGTAATTTAAAGCAGCCGCTTTTAAATGGCAACTTCATCTATATTTTGCTGTTTTTTGTGCCATATATTAGCACGCAAGTGTGGCCGTTTCAGGGAGTCACCCCACGGTGGGGCCATGGGGAATTTGCCCCATTTGCCCCCTCTTAATCTGGGCCTGCCCAGTGGCTGTTTCCTTCCTTTGCTCTTATGGAGTGACTAGGTATCCACGTGCATACTGTCATGGGTCTTTTGAAATGAGGCAGGCCATTCATTACATGACCCATAGGGGGTCATGAAGGTCAGACAGAACAAAAGATGAATCATGGAGACTGGCCACCTTTTAAACTTAATGCAAGACTTAGCTAATGCTACTATTTCCAAGTGAGAAAGAAAGACTTACACTGCAAAACAGCACATATTTCACTTTTTCACGCAGCCTTCTATTTCTTCAGTCTGTTTTTTTCCCAATTGTTTAACCAGGAGAGGCACACTAAGCTGAAAGCTTTTTTTTTTTTTTTAATTCACACTTTATTCACAGATTTTCCACAATACAGGAGGCAGCAATTATAACATATACAACATGTTTATGGGGTATTACCCAGCACAGAGGTAGGCAAGTGTTTTAGTTGGAAGACCCTGAATTGCTGAGATACTGGGATGTCAAATTCTGGGGTAATTTTGGTTGCAGGAAGCCTAGCTCCCTCACCATCCAGAAACATGGATACTATCCCTTCTCCCACTTGAGGCAACCATGTACGGGGGATCCTCTGCTTTGTTTATAGTAAAGGCCAAGGAATTCCAAATGGACTAGGACAGGTCCAGGTATGGAGTATTTCACAAAAAAGAACAAAGCTGCACATATACTTTTAGTGAGGTCCTAAGGGTGTGGCATTTGCTAGCATCTTGTAGAAGAGAAAGCTTAACATAAAACAAGGTCAAGGGGTCCATGTTAATAGCCCGGATGAAATCTAGTTCGATGTTAGGCCAGACTGTCTCAAACTCTCGGGACCCAGATTCACCCACTTCAGACATTTAGCAAGATGACTAGCCCAGTAGTAGATTGCCAAGTGGGGAATCCGCAGTTCCCCATCTGCTTTCGAGGTGGCCAGCTTATAGTATGCCAGTCGGGAGTGTTTATTAGACCAGATAAAACTGGTAAAAATTCTATGCATTTTCTGATGCCATGATAATGGGATGAATGAGTTAAGGTGGGAAAGGGGATAAAAAAGGCGAGGAAATACATTCATCTTAGTTATAGTGGTACGACCCCATAGTGAAACCGGAAGCTTAGACCATCTATCCAGATCCTGAACAATAAACTGGGAAATAGGTTCCAAATTTTCTTTAAACCATAAGGAAGGGTTGCGTGTTAATTTAATACCCAGATATTTAAGAACACGGGGTGACTAGCATAAACCAAAAGGGATGATATCTGTCTTAAAGACCTTATGGTTGAGGGGAAAAAAGGACGACTTGTTAGCATTCAATTTATAATTCGAAAAGGAGCTAAACTTGGCAATCCCCCCTAACAAAGTTGGGATAGACGTCACTGGATGAGACTAATGACGGAGAAGATCATCTGCATATGCAGTGATCTTCACCACATTACTCCCTACTGGTATACCCTGTATCCCCATATTGTTAAGGATATTTTGAATAAGGGGCTCCAAATATAATTTAAATAAAAGAGGGGAAAGGGGACAGCCCTGTCTAGTGCCTGAATATAAAAGGAAAGGTTTTGAAAATGCACCATTTCCTGAAATCTTAGCAGAAGGGGCCTGATATAAAGCACTGATCCAGTCTATGAACATG
Source organism: Neoceratodus forsteri (assembly GCA_016271365.2). Lineage (NCBI taxonomy): Eukaryota > Metazoa > Chordata > Ceratodontiformes > Ceratodontidae > Neoceratodus > Neoceratodus forsteri. The sequence goes on along the minus strand of CM057449.1, from coordinate 225,603,382 downwards.
GTAGGAAAATCAAAGGCTTAAGAACCTGGAATAGAAAATTCCAATTCTCGAGATCAAATGCCTTCTCGGCATCCAGGGAGACCAGCCCAGCAGGAAAGGTGGTGTCCCTGGACTCCGAGAAGACATACGCAAGGGTGCGCAAATGGTCTGATGATGGATGTCCCCTCATGAATCCAGCCTGGGACATGCCAGTCAGGTCCGGGAGGACCAGAGTTAACCTGTTGGCCAGTAATTTTGAGAGAATTTTGATATCCTGATTTAAAAGGGATATGGGCCTATAACTCTGTACTAATTCAGGATCGATATCCGGTTTAAGGAGAAGGACAATCAGGGCTTCAAACAGATAGGCATCTGCAGCTACCCCAGAGAGAATATGTAAGTACAACCGATGAAGCACCAGCAATAATTGTTCTTGAAAAACTTAATAAAATAATGAGGAAAAACCATCCGGTCCCGGAACTCTATCTGAGGGCAAAGCCTTAATAACATCCGAAATCTCCTCCAGTGATAACAGGGAGGACAGAAAACTCCTCTGCAAACCTGAAAGGGAAGGGAGATGAGAGTCCCTAAGATACACGTCCAGAATCTCCAAAGGAGGAGGACAGTCCACGTCCCTGTATAACTGCTCGTAGTACAATGTGAACACTTGTACTATCTCTGAAGGGGATACCATCAGGAACTCATCCACCTGAGCCCTGACTGGAGGAATAAATCTTGCAGATTCCTGCTGCTTTAACCTTAAAGTGAGCATACACACCGCTTTTTCTCCCTGATCAGTGTAACTAGCTTTAGTGCAGATAATGGCTAGCTCTGCCTTGTCCCTCAACAAATCTGAGTATCTACCATTAACTACCAAAAGGAGTTTTTCCTGTCCTCATTCAGAGTGCTGGGAGATAAGTTAGCTTCTAGTGACCATAGTTGGGACAGTAAGGATAATAGTTCTGCTTCTTGAGCCCTTTTCCTCTTAGTGGCTAAACTAATAAGAATTCCCCGCATATAGGCCTTGAAAGCACCCCATAAAATATCCAGCTCCATACTTTCTGTTGGGTTAGTAGAGAAAAAGAAATCAATCTGCTCTTTTATAAGATTGCAGTACTTAGCATCCTTTAATAATTGCTCATTTAATTTCCACTGGGTCTCCTTCTTAGGCATCTTAAGAAAAGCCAAATTGCACACCACCAGGGAATGATCAGATACAGGACCAGGCTGAATCAAGGTGGACAAAACCCCCCGGCAAGAGCACCTGGGAAATTAATAGGCAATCTATGCGAGACTGTGATCCGTGCACTGGCGAACTAAAAATATATTCCTTGGAGTTGGGGTGCAGTACTTGCCACACGTCACACAGCCCACACTGATCCAACAGATCCCTAAAAGCCCTTTGCCCAGGAGACAGTCCCCTCAACCCACTACCAGACCTGTCCATGCTAGAGTCCGAGACCAAGTTGAAGTCTCCACCCATAACAATCGCAATAGGAAGCATAGGGAGAATAATGGTGATCAACTTCATAAAAAAGCCAGGGTTATCTGTATTAGGCCCATAGATACTACAGAGTAATAGTGGCATGGACCAAAGAGAGCCCTGAACCAAAACGTACCTGCCCTTTGGATCTTTAAACACGTGCGTGGAAATGAAAGGAATGCCTCTATTAACAATTAACATGACCCCGCAGCTATTATTGGACCCCGAGGCATTAAATACCTGCCCAACCTGCTGCCTCCTGAGTTGTAAAGCATCAGAATCTAGCAAATGGAACTCTTGCAAAAATGTTATCTGGAAGTACTGGACTTCAGGATGGCTGACTTTGCCAAAATGGGTGAGTGCCTAAGGAATGCACTAGCAAATGGGCAGGAAGGAGGGGTTGAAGAACAATGGGGAATAATAAAAACTGCCATCACAGAGGTAACAAGCCTTTGCGTGAAGCAAATAAACAAAACAAAACAATGTAAGAAACCACTATGGTTCTCAAAGGAGGTGGCAGTGAAGGTTCAAGAGAAAAAGAAAACATTCAGAAAGTACAAGGAATCACAGAAGGAGCAGGACAGAGAATTGTATCAGTTAAAGTAAAAGGAAACTGGGTAGGCAGTCAGAACAACAAAGGCCTGAACTGAGGAAAAGATAGCCAACTCAGTTAAGAAGGGGGATAAAACCTTTTTTAGGTACATCAGGGAGCGAAGGAAGACTAAGGGAGGGATAGTGAGGCTTAATAAAGGGGATGGGGTGAGCAGAGGGTGACTGTGAAAAGGCAGAGATACTAAACACATTTTTTTCTCAGTATTTACAAACAAAGAGGGGGAGGTACCTAAAACAAACAATAGAAACACTCTAGATACAGAAGCTGATACCAGCCCATTTACAGAAGAAAGGGTTCTGAAAGAACTCTTAAAACTGAAGGTGGACAAAGCAATGGGGTCTGATGGGATTCATCACAGAATTCTAAAAGAACTAAAGGTAGAACTAGTGACACCACTGACTACCCTCTTTAACAAATCATGGGAGGATGGGATGGTATCTGAGGACTGGAGGAGGGCAGATGTGATTCCCCTTCACAAAAGTGGGAGCAGGGCAGAAGCAGGAAACTACAGACCTGTTAGTTTAACCTCAGTGATAGGGAAAATTATGGAATCACTTCTGAAGGAAAGAATTGTTGAGTACCTAGAGGTCAGAGGGGCACAGGACCCAAGGCAGCATGGATTCACAGTGGGAAGGTCATGCCAGACAAATCTGAAAAATTTCTTTGACTGGGTGACCAAAGTAGTAGATCAGGGAAGGGCTGTGGACATGGTCTACCTAGACTTTAGTAAGGCATTTGACATAGTCCCACGCAAAAGATTAATTTACAAGTTAGCCAGCCTGGGAGTGGGTCCCAAGATGACAGCCTGGGTAAAGAATTAGCTAGAGAATAGGACATGGAGGGTAATAGTAAATGGAGTCCACTCTGACAAAAGGGGAGTTACTAGTGGGGTGTGAAAGGGACCTGGGGGTAGTCATATCAGATGACTTAAAGGTGGGAAAGCAATGTGAGAGGGCAGTAAGGAGGGCTGGGGGGATACTGGGATGCATAGGGAGAGGCATCACCAGTAGAAAACAGGAAGTTGTTATCCCTTTGTACAGACAGCTGGTGAGACCCCATCTGGAGTACTGTGTGCAGTTCTGGAGACCCAATCTCCGCAAGGACATAGACAAGATGGAAGCTGTCCAGAGGAGGGCAACTAAAATGGTGCTGGGTCTGCACCAGAAGACATATGAAGAGAGACTAAAGGAGCTTAATATGTATTGCCTCGAGGAAATGAGGAAAGGGGACATGATAGAAACTTTCAAGTACCTCAAGAGAATCAACAAAGTTCAAGAGGTAGCATCTTTCAAAAAAGGTGTGCAAGAACAAGGGGGCAGAATTTGAAGATGAGGGGGTGGCTTAGAGGTAATTTAAGGAAGTATTGTTTCACAGAGAGGGTTGTGGATGCATGGAACGGCCTTCCGGAGGAGGTTGTGGAGTCAAAAACAGTGGTTGAATTCAAGCATGCATGGGACAGCCATAAGGCAATTCTAGGGGGTGGGGGTAGAAAGAAGTAGGCTGCTGGTTAACTAGGATCTGCAGCTCATCCATTATGTAGGCAGACTGGGTGGGCCAAGTGGCCCTTATCTGCCATCAAATTCTATGTTTCTATGTAACGCAATAAGCAAAGATGTTTAAGCACCTGGTATTGTTTAGAAGTTTTCCTTATCCCTTTCACATTCCAAGTAGCAAAATTTATATTGCTAACCATCTAAATTGGTAAAAGTAAGCACATTATAATAATCCAGGTATTACGACACCAAGAATCCAGATTCCAATACACCTTGATTACTGCTGTACCACCCTCCGAACCCCCCCGCTCTCCCATCCAAACCTAATCTACCACAGTCCCACCCCCCATAGAACACCCCAACATCACGTAGCATAAATATACCAAATCCCTTAAATCTGGCCAAAAACCCACCCACCCAACCACCCCAACTGTCACAAACAACACTCAACAAAATACCGCATCTCTTCCTCTCCCCCAAGCCTCCTAGCATTACCCCACAGTCCCAAACAATTTCAGCAAGCCCCCTTAATAAGAAACAGGTAAATGATAAATAAAGATGTAAAGAATTACAACGCTCCAATTAAGATCTCTTAACTAGCCAACTCCTGGTAGCCAGAGGGAAATGCTCAACGTTTTAAAGTTTGAACTCAGCAAATGTACTGGTATAACCAAAAAATTACATACAGCCTGCCAGAGAAACACGATTAGCAAAAAGCAGCAAATGGCAGGAAATACTGAATAGGACAAGTCCACCATGGGGCCATGCCGGGAACAGGGCTAAGTTGCCCAGTGAAAAATGTATTAATTAATCCCAGGCCTCAAATAAAGAATTCCTGCAAAGGAAATCAAGTCCTGGGTTGTCAGGTAACAATAACCTGCAAAGTGAAAGACTGGAGCTCCCTCTGGCGGTACCGGAGCGAAAACACACTGCAGCACACAATGACAATGAAAAATCCAGCACTTCCCCAAATCGGTCCCTTTATTTTAAATAGAGAACCAAAGGGGAACGAGCCTGGTAAGTCAACAATCCCCCTACTGCAGATTCAAAAAGGCACTAATCAAGTTCTTTAAGAAAGAGTACCCTCCTCCAAATGAACAGTCCATTCAATTGAAGCAGTCTCCTGGTAAGAACAGCTGTCCCGAACGTAAGTAGGACACAAGTGTTATAAAAACTAAATGAACACAACGTGATGTCCCTTCAGCCTTCAATATCGGGCTCTCCCAGGCTCAAACAGCTATTTTCATTCATCCCCATCTTACTTCACCAAGAGCAGTCTCATCCCTACAAATCAGATCACTCCATTTCAGGGAATGCAGGGCATATCATAGATAGCAAATCAGATCACGCAGGGCTAGTTTCAAGCCAGAAAACGCAGCATCTGGATTATCATAGGCTGACCAGGTACACAGCCACTTGCACCTGCAGCCTAGCTGGGTACCCCATTCTAAACTTAAACCCTGCAGCAATGATCCTGGATACTATAGGGTGGAATGCTGAGCATTTCTGTCGGACAGAACCCGGTAGGTCTTGTGCTATCCTGAGCTTGTTGTTCTCCCATCTGACTTCTTGTATCTCTTTAGCTTTTGCTAGGAAATGCTGCCATTCTAAATAATTCAAAAAATGGCACATGATAGGACGAGGTGCAACTCCTGAGGGAGGCTGTGGCCATAAGGACCTATGTGCCCTCTCAATGATATACTTGGTCCCAAAGGGAAAGGGACCGGCTATCCTTTCAACCAGCTTTTGAACAAATGCTATGGTATTCTGGCCCTCTTCACCCTCTGCAAGCTCTAGTATGACAACATTGTTCTTGCGGCTACGACCCTCCAAGTCTTCTAATTTTGTTTCAAGACATGAAAGATTCTGCCTCATAGCCACAAGCCCAGGGTCGATCTTATCCACACACTTCTCTAGGGGGACAATTCGGGCTGTATTATCCGAGGTTGTAACAGAGACCTCATCAAGCTTTTTAGATAGGGATTTGAGCATCAAAGAAATTTCTTTAACTTCCTCACGGAAATGTAGAAACATAGAATTTGATGGCAGATAAGGACCGCTTGGCCTACCCAGTCTGCCTACCTAGTTAACCAGCAGCCTACTTCTTCCTACCCCCACCCCATAGAATTGCCTTATGACTGTCCCATGCATGCTTGAATTTCACCACTGTTTTCGACTCCACAACCTTCTCCGGAAGGCCGTTCCATTCATCCACAGCCCTGTCTGTGAAAAAATACTTCCTTAAATTACCTCTGAGCCACCCCGCCTCTATTTTCAAATTGTGCCCCCTTGTTCTTGCACACCTCTTTTTTTGAAAGATGCTACCCTCTTGGACTTTGTAGATTCTCTTGAGGTACTTGAAAGTTTCTATCATGTCCCCCCTCTCCCTCCTTTCCACGAGGCTATACGTATTAAGCTCCTTAAGTCTCTCTTCATATGCCTTCCAGTGCAGAACCTGCACCATTTTAGTTGCCTTCCTCTGGACAGCTTCCATCCTGTCTATGTCTTTGCAGAGACTGGGTCTCCAGAACTGCATGCAGTACTCCAGATGGGGTCTCACCAGCTGTCTGTACAGAGGGATAGTAACTTCCTGTTTTCTACTGGTGATGCCTCTCCCTATGCATCCCAGTATCCCCCCAGCCCTCCTTGCTGCCCTCTCACATTGCTTGCCCACCTTTAAGTCATCTGATATGACTACCCCCAGGTCCCTTTCCATTTTTGTTGTTGTTAGTATCTCACCCCCTATTGTGTACTCTTCACCTGAGTTTTTGTTTCCCAGGTGCATTACCTTGCACTTCTTAGCATTGAATCTAAGCTGCCATTCATTCGACCATTCCTCTAACCTTGCCAAGTCCCTTCTCATCCTTTCCACCCCAGCTTGTGCATCAACTCTGTTGCAGATCTTTGTGTCATCTGCAAAGAAACGTACTTTTCCGTCCAGTCCCTCTGCAATGTAACATAAAGACATTGAAGAGGACCGATCTTAATACTGAACCCTCGCGGTACCACTAGTAACCCCCCTTTCTTCAGGGTGGACTCCATTTACTATTACTCTCTGTATCCTATTCTCCAGCCAATTCTTTACCCAGGCTGTCATCTTGGGACCCACTCCCAGGCTGGCTAACTTGTATATTAATCTTTTGTGTGGGACTGTGTCAAATGCCTTGCTAAAGTCTAGGTAGGCCATGTCCACAGCCCCTCCCTGATCTACTACTTTGGTCACCCAGTCAAAGAAATCTATCAGATTCGTCTGGCATGACCTTCCCACTGTGAATCCATGCTGCCTTGGGTTCTGTGCCCCTCTGGCCTCTAGATACTAGATAATTCTTTCCTTCAGAAGTGATTCCATCTTTTTCCCTATCACTGAGGTTAAACTAACAGGTCTGTAGTTTCCTGCTTCTGCCTTGCTCCCACTTTTGTGAAGGGGAATCACACCTGCCCTTCTCCAGTCCTCGGGTACACCCCATCCTCCCATGATTTGTTAAAGAGGGTAGTCAGTGGTGTCTCTAGTTCTACCCTTAGTTCTTTTAGAATTCTGTGATGAATCCCATTAGGCCCCATTGCTTTGTCCACCTTCAGTTTTAAGAGTTCTTTCAGAACCTTTTCTTCTGTAAATGGGCTGGTATCAACTTCTGTATCCAGAGTGTTTCTATTGTTTGTTTTGGGTACCTCCCCCTCTTTATTTGTAAATACTGAGCAAAAATATTTGTTTAGTATCTCTGCCTTTTCACAGTCACCCTCTGCCCACCCCCCTCCTCTATATTAAGCCTCACTATCCCTCCTTTGGTCTTCCTTCGCTCCCTGATGTACCTATAAAATATTTTATCCACCTTCTTAACTGAGTTGGCTATCTTTTCCTCGGTTTGGGCCTTTGCTGTTCTGCCTTCCTTCCAAGCTTCCTTTTGCATTAACTGATACAGTTCTCTGTTCTGCTCCTTCTGTGATTCCTTGTACTTCCTGAATGCTTTCTTTTTCTCTTGAACCTTCACTGCCACTTCCTTTGAGAACCATAGTGGTTTCTTACATCATTTTGTTTTGCGTATTTGCTTCACACAAAGGCTTGTTACCTCTGTGATGGCAGTTTTTATTATTCCCCATTGTTCTTCCACCCCTCTTTCCTGCCCATTTGCTAGTGCATTCCTTAGGCACTCACCCATTTTGGCAAAGTCAGCCCTCCTAAAGTCTAGTACTTTTGCCTTTGTATGGCTTGACTCTATTGCTGTGTTTATTGTGAACCATACTGTTCGATGGTCGCTACTTCACAAATGGCTACCCACTTCTACATCTGTGATCCTGTCTCCATCTCCATTTGAGAGAACCAGGTCTAAGATTGCTCCCTCTTGAGTGAGTTCCTATACTAGTTGTCTAAGGCATGCCCCCGGTAGGGCATCTAGAATAACCCCACTCTTCGGAGTGGCTGCTGCAGCTGCACTCCAGTTAACATTTTGCATGTTCAGGTAACCCATCTGCAATATCTCCCCTTTTTCTACCATTCTAAGAATACTTTCTATCATTTCCTTGTCCATTTCCTCCCCCTGAGAGGGGGGTCTGTATACAATGCCTGGGCGGATTGTGGTGCAATTGCCTGTCTCCAAATTGACCCACAGTCCTTCTTCTCCTCCCTGTTTACCCTTTTGTTCTGTTGCTTTGATTCCTTCCCTTATATAAAGCGCTACTCCTCCTCTTCTTTTACCCTCCCTGTCCCTCCTGTAGATAGTGCATCCTGGTATATTTAAATCCCAGTCATGGTTCTGTGTGTACCATGTTTCTGTGACTGCCACGATATCCAGATGTTTCTCCTCCATCAAGGCCACTAATTCAGGATGCTTGTTACCCAGACTACAGGCATTGGTACTCATTGCTCTCCATTTTTTGATGGTTTTACCTTCTGTTGCAGCAGCCCCCACTGACCTTTCTACCTCGGTCTTTTTCTCATTTATTTTTTTTTAAATTAAACTTTGTTAATTTTATAAAGTACACCAAATCACAGGTTTACATCAGAGCTGTCATAGGGTCACTTAGCAACTCCCCTGTACACCAAAGTCATAAATTTAACATGTAGTAGGAAAAAGAAAACCTCTCTATAACCCCGTGCCACCCCCTTCCCCCAACTCTAACCCTCCCAGAGTGTGTATATTTAATATATCATATGATTTTATCATATTACCATGAACAATTAGATTTAGCGGCAAAATAGATGGGGGCAAAGAGCATCAGAGCCAAAACCAAATAACCCCTAATGTAAATACAATGTGTATAATTTAACCCATTTTTTGTGAAACAAGTCCATGTGATTACGAGAAATAGCAGTGAGTCTCTCCATATTAAAGCAAGTTGATAGGTCTTTCAACCACTCGGTGTATGTTATGATTAATTGGTCCATCCAATGCTTGAGCACCAGCCTTTTAACCACCAGAGAGATTAGCGCCATGTGGAATCTGTGCTCATGGTTCTCATCTTTGGAATATATGCCCAGGATGCATATTTTTGCGGTGAACAATCCATCTAGACCCAAAAGAGGATCCAAATTGGACTGAATAGAATGCCACAAGAGGGTCACTTTTTCACATTGGCAGAAGATGTGGAGCAGATTCCCTTCAGATTGCGAACATTTGGAACAGAGAGGGAGCGGTAGCTTCCCTAATCGAGCCAATTTGACCGGAGTATAGTACATGTTATTTAGTATATGATATTGGATAAGTCTGAACCTATACTGAGTGTGATATCTATATAGGTCTTTCCAGATTCGCCACCAATTAGGGGTGAGATCAGGCAGGAGAGAAGACCAAACACTAGAGCCCAAGAAGGAGTCCGGATATTTAAGACCCAGCAAATAGGAATATATAGATGAGATACCATGGAATTTGGTGGCTAAATCTTGAAATTGAGAGAGAAAGGGGTTGACCTGTGAGCAGCGAAATTCAGTACCAAAGTTAGTGCTAATGAGGTGTCTCAGCTGGTATATCTTAAAAATATTATTATTGGGGACATTAAGCCTGGCCATAATATCTGGAGAAGAGAGGAGAGAGTCCTGAGAGTATAAATTCTCTACCAGGGCTTGTCGTAATTGAGGAAGCCAGTCTAGGGTAATCAGTGAGCCTCCTAACCGAATGTTGGGATTTAAAATAAGGGGTTGTGCCATGTCTCTTTTTGGAGAAATTTTGAGATAGTGCAGGCACTGAGAGAGGATTTTAAGGGAAGTAATGATGGTCGGATTTAATATTGAGGATGGGAGTGCTGAACTGGGAAGAAAGAATACGGTCGGAGAGCAGAGATTGGCCTCTACGAGTATTCATCTTTCGATTTTGTAGACAGATCGGGAGAGATCCTTAGGCCCTATTTGGGAGCCATCTGCCCAGTTTGGAGAGGTGAGCAGCCCAGTGATAAAATAATAGGTTAGGGAGACAGAGTCCCGCCTTGTCTTTAGGAAGGCAGAGTTTGGAGAAAGAGCATCTGGGAGATTTACTTTGCCAGATAAATTGAGAGAAAGTAGAATGTAAATGTTGCAAATAGGAAAGGGGTAACCAGAGACCCAGTAGATTGAGAGGGTAAAAAACTCAGGGTAGGACATTCATCTTGATGATGTTGACTCTGCACCAAAGAGAGGTGGGGAGTTTGGACCATCTTTGGAGGTCTAGTTGAATATTGGTCATTAGATCATCCAGATTAAGCTTCTTGAGTAGAAGTGTGTCATTGGTAAGGTGTATACCCAAGTACTCGATCGATTTAGGAGACCATCTCATGCCAAATCTAGTAAAGCTTGCTTTATGTGTGAAGGAATTCAAAGGGAACACTTCTGATTTCGCTAGATTCAGTTTGTAATGAGAGAGGTGGCCATACTGCGTAATAACTTGAAGGGCATGCATTAACAACATTTCGGGGTGGGCAATGTGGAGGAGGATATCATCTGCGTAGACAGAGAGGACCAGCTCTTGTTGTAGCACTGGACAACCTTGGATATATGGAGATCGTTTGATATTGAGAAGGAGAGGCTCTACATATAGATTGAACAAGAAGAGGGAAAGGGGACAACCTTGTCTTGTACCTGTAAAAAGGTGGAAAAGTGAGGAAAAGACACCATTACAGTAGATCTTAGCCAAGGGAGATTTATATACAACCTGGATGCATCGAATAAAAGAGGTCGGGAATTCCATTCTGGCAAGCGTTGCCCATAGAAAGTCCCAATTAACTCTGTCAAATGCTTTTCAGCGTCTAGAGAAATTAGAGCCATCGGAGTATGTGATGATTGGGCTGCATGTGAGATATGAGAGAGGGTTCTAATGTGATCAGCAGGGAAGTGAGCTTGTAGAAACCCTACTTGCCCCGGACTCAGAAGGTGAATCCAAATCTTTTTAATCCTCTCGGCTAAGATCTTGGTTAGAATCTTAATATCACAATTTAAAAGAGAGATGGAGTGGTAGCTTGCAGGGTCTTTGGGTGGTTTATCCGGCTTAAGGATTAACACAATTGTGGCTTCTAACAATGTAGGATCTATGGCATCGGTTTCAAACATGTACTCATAAAGCCTGAGGAGGAGAGGGGCTAGTTCCTTACTAAAGGTTTTGTAAAAATTAGATGGGTATCCATCGGGGCCTGGTGCTTTATCAGAAACTAAAGAGGCAATCGCCTCCTCTACTTCGAGCAGAGTGATGGGGGAGGTGAGGGTCATTTTATGGTGTGGGAGGAGATGAGGAAGATCGAGATCCTCTAAGTAGTATAAAATGTCCAAAAAGGACGTTGGGGAGGGGTGTCTGCTGTAAAGCTTGCTGCAGAATTCCTCAAAGATCTGGGTAATCTCTCTGGGTGTAATTTTAACTACGCCCTCCAGTGTTTGCAGCATCGGGATCAATCTTGAGCTCTCTGTCTTTCGCAATCTGAGAGCCAATAATCTACAGGCCTTTTCGCCTTGGTTGATATATTTGGATTGGGTTTTTAAAATAGCGTATTCTGCTTTTTCTTTTAGTAAGTCCACGTATTCATTCTTTAGTTTTAGCAGAGATTCTAATGAACCTGAGGGGGAGGAAGGGGAAAGTGAGTGCTCTAATTCATTAATTTTGGTTAGCAGCGAGGCTGCTTGTGCCATCCTGCATTTCTTCCTCAGTGAGGCAATTTTAATTAACTCCCCCCTGAGGTAGCATTTCAGGGAGCACCATATTGAATCTTCTCTCAGGATAGAGTTTTTATTAAATTTCATAAAGTTAGAGATTAGGTCTCTAATATGAGGAACAGTCTGATTGTCCTTGAGGAGTTGGGTGTTTAGTTTCTTGATAGTGTCCCGCTGAAAATTAGGGTCCAGTGAGATCCTAACCCAGACTGTTCAGTGGTCTGACAGTACTATAGGCTTGATACCTGATTGAAGGAGACTGGGAAGAAGTAACTTACTGGTCAGAATGTAGTCTATTCTAGACCATGAGTTATGTACCTGAGAGAAGAAAGAAAAGGACCGGAGTGAAGGGTTAGTAAGCCTCCAGGGGTTGCATAGTCTCAAAAGTTGTGTGAAGTCTAGTAAAGCTTTTTGAGCTGGAGTTACTGGCCTTGTTGGTGTGTAGGTTCTGTCAAGAGCTTGGTTTGGTGGGACATTCCAGTCCCCTTCTAGTATTAACTGTGAAGGCAAGAGATTACCAATCCTATCTGCTAGGGTCATAAAAAACTCCAGACTCCCTCCCACTGGGCCGTAAACAGAGTCAAGCACAATACTGCAGTTATTGAGACAGCCTTTAACCAATATAAATCTGCCCTCTGGGTCTGCTAGTTTCTCTTCAGCCAGAAAAAGAGACATGGTTCTTAATTAGAATGGCGACCCCTTTGCTTGCTACAGTTCCACTCGCAGAAAATACTTGAGAAAAACCAGACCTATGCAACCAGATTGTTTCATTATTTACCAAATGCGTTTCCTGAAGCATAAGAACGTCAGTCCTGAGTAAATCACAATGTTTGAAGACTTGGTGCCTTTTAGTTTTGTCTCTGAGCCCTTGCACATTCCAAGTAGCTATCTTGATTGACATCATAGCCATCCTTGAGCATTTAAGCTGAGAAAATGGGAATTATTGTACCTCCAAAATGAGAAATTATTATAGCACACTCTAGAACCCTCTTTAAACCAGCCCACTCTATACAAGAAAGGACAACCAATCCCCTGATATATAGATACTGTCAGAAAAAAGTTAGTGACCTTGAGATGTAATTGGAGAATTCTGTCCTGAAACCAGAAGCAACCTCCCCCCTTCCGCCAAGCAAAAAAAAACAACATCCAACTATATACAAGATAGTTCCAAGTTTGGGCAGGTAAACCCTGAAAGAGCCAACAGTAGATAACTGGAACCAAAACCCCAATGGCGAGTCTCAGGAGCTTCATGTATCAATACCCTCCTAGTATGGTATTACAACAAGAATGGGGAGGTGGTCTGTTTAACTGTGTCACCCAGCATCCTATAAAACTGATCCCCATGGGATTCTCCTGTGGATCGCCATTCCCCCCCTTTATCAGCTCGTGAGGCAGCTTCCTAAAAGCCTATCCCATCCCTGGGCACCCCCCACCATCCTCTCTTTACCATAGTAGTATGAGAGCAGCTCCCTGTAGTGGTCAAGGAAAGTGGTCTTGTAGGTTAACAGGATTGGAGGCTAGAATCAACTCAAACGTGGGGGTTATATCACTCGCCGTCTTTATGCTAATAAGAGTGGTCGCTTACCATGGCATGCGTGTTCAGGCCCTAGTAGCGAATCCATTTACGGGTGTGGTTGGAGAGCAAGGAATTGTAGGCCCATCGTCAGGTTAGACGAATAATCATCCCACTGCAACCAGAATGCCCTGGGGGGGCATATTTTATTGCAGGACCAAAGTCGGTCTGCGGCAAACTCAGCAAGCCGGAACAAAAATCCCAGCCCAAAGGTTCCGGGACCGTCCCTTGGAAAGCCAAGGCACTCACGACCTTCCAAAATCGGGATCTACAAGCCTCCCACCAATCACCAAGCTGCTCGGCCCGACCTTACACAACAAGAACAAACAGGTAAATAACAGGAATTGTCTATTCCTTAACAAGAGGGGAGCAGAACCGATGTGACAACTTATTAGAACAGTACTTAGCTCAACCCTCTTTAAATAAGTTGGGAAGTTTACAGGCTAAGTCCTTAGTAGCTTGGTCAGGAGATTCGTAGGTGAATGATGAGCCTTCAATTGTAACTTTTAGGTTGGCTGGATACAACATCCTGAACTGGATACCTGCCGCGATTAGCTTGTGAACAATTGGGTGAAAGGCAGTTCTTTTCTGTCTAGTCTTGATCGGAAGGTCTTGTGCGATTCTTATCTTGGATGATCCCCAGGTTATGGATTGCAGCTCTCTGGCTTTACTGAGGACATGCTGTTTTTCTATGAAGCTTAAGAATTTGATGATGATAGGGCGAGGAGGGGAATCCAGTGGAGGCTTCGGCCTCAGAGATCGATGGACTCTTTCAATGTGGTATTGGGGATTCAGTGGCGAAGGCCCCACAACCTTGTGGAGGAATTTCTGGAGGAACATAATAGCATCTGAGCCTTCTTCTGTCTCAGGCAACCCAATGATTAGGAGATTATTCCTCCTACTTCGCCCTTCTAAGTCCTCCATTTTAAGTTGGAGCTTCCAGACTTGCTGTTTCAACAGGCTAATTTCTGGATCGATTTTGTCTCTCCGTCTTTCTTGGGAGGCAATTCTAGCCTCCGAGTTGATCATTCTGCTGTTTAATGTGGCAAGCTCTCCTTTAATCGACTTGAGCTCAGAGGTAATATTTTCCAGTGCCTCCCGAAAAGGTGATAGCTTTTGGAGGAATCTTTCCTCAGATAGAGGAACTGCTGGGGAATTAGTACTGCCCGCCTTATTCAGGGTCCCAGAGCCCTGGTTCCTCGCTTTCTTGGAGATCTTTTCAGGCATGTTAGGTGGAGGTGCCGAATCGCGGCCTGCTTCATCTCTGCCTCCATCACCGCGGTAAAGCTTTGCAATGCCGAAATACATAGATAGGCAGAGGTTGATAAATCTCCAGTCACTGCTGTTGTGTACTTTAGAGGGCTAAAGTTGATTTTAAATCGATTTATAATGGATGGATGGTAGGAGCCCAGGGCAGATGCAGCCTCCAGGCAGCTTGCATCACATGACCTCCCTTTCTCATTTAGTACCCTGTTTTGTAGGAAGGGCTTGAATTCTTCTAAGAACCTGTTCAAGGTTAATGGCTCCTGCTACGTGGCCTGGCTTGAATATTCTGGCTTGTCTGGCCCACTCGAGGCCCATGATTTCTTAGGGGCCTTCTAGGGGGTAACCGGTGGAGTATGTTTCTGCTGCATCTTCTTCATGTAGACCTCCATCGATGTTCCGACCTGCTAAACAGGAGCTCGGGATGATAAGAAGGCAAAATTAGGTAGATTTAGAGGGTTTTAGGCAGTTTTGACAGTCCAAAATACTAAATTATTAAGTCGGGAGGCTGGAGCTGCAAAGAGGAGCTTCTACTCAGTACCTTGCATCACGTGGTCCCCCTGAAAGCTTGTTTACAGGTGTAGCCTGGGAGTACAGAGAAGTTAAGTGACTTGCTTAGGGTCACACAATATGCAAGTGGGGGCTTGAAGCCTTAACCACTGCTATACTGCCTCCCTTATGTATGTTACTTGCTGTTTCATTCAGGGCACCAAGCATATACACGAGGCATGCATAATCAAGATACTCAGTGACATGCTAGCAGTGCTGCATGTATTGCTGACATTAACAACAACTGTATGCAGTGCTGCAGCATGTACCTTTTTTTTTTCAAAATTGCCTCTGCAGGGCTATAGCATGAAATCTGACATCCTGAATGTCATTTGGGCTATATCCACCTTCCATAAATCTGTCAAGTTATGTGGCATATTGTACAAATCCAGGTGCCATGACACACTTTCTGCGTACATGAAAAAATTGCCCTTTTTGGGTAGCTTTTATGGTGTGATGAGGGTAGCATGAACTTGGTAGCACAATGTTACTGCTATCAGTGGGTTTCCAAAAGAGGTGCTTCTTGAACAGGGCTGCTTCAGCTCCCCCACAGTCGGCCGGCACCCAGCCAGCCACCAACCAAGACGAGGATGCCCGCCTGCAGCTCCTTGGAAGCTGCCTGCCCTTGAACAGGGCTGCTTCAGCTCCCCCCCCCCCATCGGCCGGCATCCAGCCAGCCACCGGCCGAGACCAGGACACTCACCTGCAGTTCCTTAGAAGGTATGGGACAGCGCAGCCAATCAGAACACGGGTGCTTCCAGCAAACCCGCTCTCATTGGCTAGGAATTTTCCCCTGCTACAGCCACAGGGTACTTTTTACAAATAGATTTTTGATAGAACTAAACACATTTCAACTGTGTAATAGAAGTTTTTTTTTTTTTAGTGGCTAGTTTTCCATTAGCAGGTTATACAGACCTGCCACTAGAGGGATTCTTGGTCTTTCTACACAAATCACTGTACTCAGTCATGGGCAATATGGCCTGCATTATCATTCTACTTCTTTCCCTGTGCTGTTACAAGGGGAGGTTGTAGTCTGAGGTTCCCCTAAGCTTCACTGAACAGGCAGACAACTTCCTTAAAACTGCCTGTGTGACAGCTCTGCAGCTGAAAACAGGAAGCCCTCAGTGTCCGCCATCCACCCTTCAGACTCAAGTCAGATAGACTCTGAGCACCCTGTTCTTACCTACGCTACGCTGACATCATCCAATAATAATGCCTTACTTAGTATATGCTTCCTTCCGCCCTTCTTGGTGTGCTAGGAACCCAAGTGTCCCTCCCCCTAATAGGGGTGTACTACTTGCCATAATCTACTCACTGACCCTACTCTGGGTGGACAGTCTCATAGACCCATTCCCTCCAGAACCAGTGTGCAATCTACATAATATCCCCCCACATGACTTCCTTAGCAGCTACCCTATCTCAGGTATATCTAGTCTCTTAACAGAGCATGAGATCATACAAAAGGGTGTATGCTATGACCTGCTTTACTATATGAGCAGGACGCGTTGAAGACACCTCATCTCAATACCTAGCACTAAACTGCTCAGGTTACTAGTCTTGCTACATCTCCTATCAGGTGATATTCAATCTGACCCTGGCCCATACGTACCCAATGCCTTGGTAGCATCTCCCCAGGACCATCAATGGGCGGCCACCAAGGGTCTGAAGATAGCACATATGAACATATGTAGTCTTAGACCAAAAATACACAAAATCTAGGCCTGGTTGGACCTCTACAAACTGGACTTACTAGCCATCTCTGAAACCTGGCTAAAAGCCCACATCCATGACCACAAGATTCAGGTCATGGGCTACAATAGCTACCGCAATGACAGAGAAACCACAAAAGGGGGCGGGGTCCTAATCTATGCTAAGGATGACCTCTCCGTGTCACCTCTACCCCTGTAGACTAATCCTACTGCTGAGGGAGAGAGCATATACATCCGGATAACCCTAGGGCATGCCAAACAACTAACAATTAGCTGCGCTTTCCACCCATCAAAATCAGCCCTCAAACCCCTTGAAGCCATCACAAATGATACTGCTATCAAGGTAACAACAGAGCAACTAATCCTTGGTGACTTCAACATTAACTGGGCCCAGGACCCTGTTCATGTCTCGAAGTCACTTACCCGTGAAGCAGGTCTGACGCAGGTCATCTCCGAACTGACCAGACTTAATTACAAAACTGGGAACCACACCACCCTTGGCTGGGCTCTGGTGTCTAACCCCACTAATATACAGAGTGTGGGCACAATAGCAGTCTCCCTGAGTGACCATTCTCCAATCTTCTGTATATGGAAAAACAAATCACCCAAGGTCTAACCTAGAATTTTATCCACCCGTGACTTCTCCAAGTTCTCTGAACTACAATACAGTCGCTACCTAGGTAGTCTGAACTGGAACCCCATAAATCTTCTCCCTACTCTTACTGAGGCTGTGCAGTACTTCCAGGATGAACTAACCACAGCGGCCAACCTCTTTGTTCTAATGAAGAGAATGAGGGCTAAAGGCAGCTGCTACAAGTGGATCTCTCCCTTCCTCAAAGCCCTAATAGCTACTCAGGAAAAAGTCTGGAAAAAGTTTAGGATCTCCTCCCTCCCAACAGATCTCCTTGAATACAAAGCCCTGAGGAACAAAGCCAAGAGAGCCATACAACTCGCTAAGAGAGATTACTTAACACACCTCCAGAAAACCAGCCTGGGCAATCCCAATCAATCCTGGAATCATATCAATGACCTGATCAAGGGCAGCAAAAAGCCTGAGTCCTGTCCCGTGGAGATTAATGGTCAGCTCACAACTGACCCTTCTCAAATATTGGCTTCCCTTAACAGGCACTTCTCAGCCCTCGAGGCCTACAAGACCTGCTTGTCGCCTCAGACTCTCCCCCCCACCTCAGATGAACCACCTCACATGGAAAGACCCCCATTTCACCTGAGACTAGCTAAATGCACTGAAGTACTAAACCTCCTAAGGAACCTGAAACTGAAAGGGTCAGGGGGACCCGATGGTATCAACCCTTGGCTACTCAAGGCAGGAGCTGCCTCCTTAGCCTGGTCTATAACCATGCTCCTCAATCAATCACTGAGGGAAGGAGCAGTCCCTGACCTGTGGAAACATGCCAATGTTGTCCCTATTCACAAAGTGGGGCTCAGGTAAAAACTCAACAACTACAGGCCCATCTCCCTTCTCTGCTCACTTGCTAAGGTGCAAGAAAGAGTCATCTACAATCAACTCAGGGACTACCTGGAAGCTCATCAGCTCCTTGCCCCTTCCCAACATGGATTTAGAACAAACCATGGTACTGACACTGCCCTCATTAACTTCACAGATGAAGTTCTCAGGACAATGGACAAAGGGATGCACACTGGTGCAGTCTTTATAGACTTAGCCAAGGCGTTTGACCTCGTCGACCACAACTTGCTGCTAGCGGTCCTTATCTGCCGACAAAGTCTATGTTTCTATGTTTCTACAGAAGCTGCACAATATAAGCCTAGGCAATCATGCCCTGAAGTGGTTTGGGAGCTACTTATCAGGCAGGGCACAGAGGGTCTTATGGAAAGGGACCATGTCTGACCCACTACCCCTAAACCAGGTTGCACCTCAGGGCTCATTTCTTGGCCCCTCCTGTTTTCCTTGTTTGCCAATGACCAGTGTACCCACTGCGGGGAGAGCTCAGTTGTGCAGTATGCTGATGATACTGTCATCTTCCAACCCCTGTGTGACCTGGTTGCCTTAAGACCTCTACTCCAAAAGGATCTCACTTCACTAAAGACTTAACTATGTAAGAACAAAATGGTACTAAATGCTGACAAGACCAAGGCAATGTTATTTGGGCCAAGATCCCTGGGATTTGACAGGTCCTCATCCCTCTCCTTAACCTCACTCTCTGGTAAAGCCATTAATGTAGTGCACTCCCTTAAATGCTTAGGCCTCACATTAGATCAGAATATCACATACAAGGAACACATGGACCAGGTCACCAGGACCCTACATCAGAAACTTGGCACCCTGTACCGACTCAGGGACCAACTCATCCCTGAAGCTAGGCTCTCCATAGCTACCAGTGTCCTTCTACCCAGCCTGACCTTTGTGGCCCCTATTATACAGGGCATGGCTAAACAAGAGATTACCAGGATGCAAACCCTATATAATAAAATAGCTCATTTCGTAACCTTAAACCACCCGAGACATCACCACTGTGACACTTTGGCCAGTCTTCGTTGGCCCACATTGGTCGCCCACCTCCAACACCCCTTTCTTGTACAGGCCTACAAGCTTCTCAAACCCCACACTCCACCAAGCATTGCCGGGACCATAACCCTCAAACACAACCCAAGGAACCTAAGGACCTCAGATAGAACGCTATTAGGAGTCCCTAGGGTAAGGACAAATGCTGGCGGAAGATCCTTTTCTTCCCAAGCAGCCTGCCAATGGAACAAGCTCCCTCCCCAGGTCCAGGCCTCCTCCTCACTCATGAACTTCCTCACCAGGCTTAAGTCTCATCTGCTGACCTCAAGCGCATGCCACTGTCATGGAACTTAAAGCTCCTAAGGTACTCCCCTTCTCTCCAACTCCCGTCTCCTAGCTTAACCTTCCTACTACCTGCCTTATACAGACTGCTCGCCAGAGGCCACGTGTAACCCCTAAATAAACTATATACAAAGTACTAATTGCTTACATGTCATGATGATAACCATGCCTGTACCCATGCCTGCATCCACTGCTTTTCTTTTACCATGCCTGTAACCATGCCTGTATCCACTATTTTTCTTTATTGTAACCACCTCATGATGTAACTCACAATGCCTCAAATGTTCCTTATGTCCTTGTTCATTCTTATAACTTGTATTGTTATCCCGGGTCACCCCTGAAAAAGGGACCTTCAGGGCTCAGTGGGCCTACCCGGTCACCAAAATTTAATAAATGAATTAATATAATGTAATATCAACCCCATTGTCTCTATTTCTAATTATAAAAATTTCCAGAAATAATACTTTGGAATCATGCAGTGTCACAAAGAACCAGAGAAACAGGTTGTCAAACTAGTTATTAGCTTCCAGGAGGATGATATACCAGCCATTTGTCTTTTGATGTCATTGACCTACTTTGTTTTATTCAACACCACTATCCTACCCCCCCAATCTATGGGTTTAACTGTTGTGTGCATACTGTCCCTCAAATTTGTCAGTGCCATTCTTTCCTCCCTCCAAAAGTTTCAGTAAGTAGTTCGGCCAGATGAAGCACTTCATTTATTAGCATCGCTTTCACACAGTTTTAGGAAAGTTTGTGCAACTGTCCCCTGGGTCAGAGAATATTTTAATTTAGTTATAAAATCAAAACAGTAAGAATGCTGGTTACTTTCCAGCAAATTTATTGCATCTGTGCAAATGGTAGCTATGGATTGCTGCTGTGATTGCTGGATGCAGGCACTGGTGCTGTGTTTTCTTGCAGCTGTGAATAAACTCAGTGAAACAGTAAGTATTTGAAACTTTTCAGAACAAGAATTGGAAGAGTGATGCACGAAACCACACAATGTTGGCAGATACAGTAATTAGGGATGTTGTTTTGCAAGTATTTGTAAACACTGAACCAGAGAACATGGCAAAAAATTGTGTCGTGGACTGTTTCCATTGTCAAGCAGGCTATGCAAAGGAAAAAAGAAAAGATGTATGAGTGAGAGACAGCCAGATCAAAATAGGTAACAGCTGTGCTGTAACAAATGCCTTACACTAAGGCATTTGATTAGATGAAGCTGTTCGCTGTTTCCATCTCACAATATGTCTCTCTTGTTTACCCTTTATTTTTCCATTTATACAGCTTTCTCATCTATTGCCCAAGTCACACTTACTGCTTTGTAGTCACTAGGGAGCTACTGGAATGTACTTCAGGGCCTCACCTCTCCTGGCACCTAAGAAATAACAGCAATTCCAGAACTGAATGTCCTGTAATAGCAGCGTCTTGAAATTCATCGTCCCTTCAACATTTCAACTGTCATGTGTGCTCCATCGCAAAATGTTGGGTGAGGGCTGCACTTGGAATGTCATCCTGATGCTAATTCCAATGTTACAGAGCAGCTGTGCACTGGAGGGAGGGGGCAGTGGTAAAAATATATATCAGCAGTTTCATAATGTCATAAATTGTAACTCATGGTTCACAGTAAATGGCTTAATTATTCATGGCTAGCTGTCAAAGAAGTTATGTTTCACAAATTTTAAATGTGCTTGGAGATATTTATAATTGTTCTAAATGTTGTGTATTTGTTATTGTGTTTCATTGTTTTATGTCAGTCGTGGCTGTAAAAGGGTTGTGCCCAGTTCACTTTCTGGTAAAAAATAAATATTGGGAAAAACATGAAATTAACATATTGTCATGTAAATCTGGTAATCATAGTATCCTTGCGCTGTTTAAAGGTGAAGTCCTTAGAATGTTCCCAACCTGTCCACATATGCGGAAGATAGGGAAAAGCCACAGAGTGCCTTTCAGACAGGATGCTCACTCACTATAGGGGCACTATGCATAATATACTGGGTTTTCTTTTCCTTTTGTTTTTTTTATTTAGGATTGCAACAATGATTTATACAGCAGTATATGGAGTGACAGACAACAGAGGGTTGTTCAATTTTTAGTTTTAAAGAGCAGGTACCTACTGTCAGACACCCAGCTCCCCTCAAACATATACAATAGTAGATCTGCTCTACTGTTGATGGGCATTAAACATTCTATGTGCTTCCCTCTGGTTAAAAAGTTATAGCACCCAAAATTTGCACCGCCATAAAAACAAAGCCTTGTCTGACACGTCTCATTTTGTGATGTCAGAAAATGAATACTGAAGGTGCAGGTCATTAACCTGTATGTATACGATATGTCTATAGCATTTAGTACCATTTAGAGGTGCCATGTAGAAAAATCAAAGCAACTGCTGGAGTAACAGTCCCTGTTTACTGGAGCAGTCACTTTCATTGTTCCAAGTGGCAACTCTAAATAGTACTAGACGTCATTGACAAATGGCACCAATATAGATCTATGGAGCACACACAAGCAGCCTTCATTTTCTGACATCACAAAAGGAGGCATGTCAGACAAGGTGGGCTTTACTCCTGAAAACATTCTTAATCTACGATAAGAATCTTGACCAACTGATGACACATAGGTGGGTCCTCCTCCTGAGGTCTGGGACGGGGCACCCCCTTGGGCATTAAGTACTTTCTGAACTTCCTCAGCTGACTTCCATTGGCCCCACAACCAATTGCTGAGTTTCTTCTTGAATCTCTCTGACTTGGGCAAGGCTTCTCTTTGGGGAGTCACACTAGCAGGAGTCACTATAGTCCAGGCAACACTGGAGCCTTCTGGGGTCAGCATGTCAGGCACTCTAGGGGCATCAACAACATTACAACATTCTATAAACACAGTTTTGTCTTAGTAGTAGAGTCCATCGCCCGACCTCATACAGCAACTGGGCAAAGGCTTTTAACCACAGATAGTCCTTCCTCTATCTTCCCCCTATCTGTCCTGGCTGGGTCTCACCTGCACAAGGACATTAACAAAATGAATGCAGTCCAGAGAAGGGCAACCAAAATGGTGCAGAGTCTGCATCAGAAAACATAAACATATGAGGGCAGATTAACAGAGGTCAATATGTATACCCTAGAGTAAAGAAGGGAGAGAGGTTACATGATCGAAAAATTCAAACACCTTAAGGGCATTAACAAGGTGAAAGAGTCTAACATGTTTCAGTATAAGAACAAGCATTTGTCAATGCTGAATGTTGATTGCGTTGGTTTGCTGAGCTCACTCAGTGGACCTCTGTCACTGGCTCAGTCTCTTTGTTCTAGTGCTGCAGGCTGCTCTTTTGTATGGGGCTGCTGCCTGCATTGGCAGCTTGTTCTGCCGAGGAAGAAATCTGCAGCTGTCCCGACAGAGCTCCATTTGAGATGGCTCACTCCCCCTCTTTCATTCACTCATTCTGTTTCTCCTGGCGCTGCATGCTGCCCTTTTGAACTGGGCTCCTGTCTGTGTTGGTGGCTTTTTCGGCCCACAAAGAAATCCACAGCTTTCCCGACACAGCTCTGTTGAGGTCGCTCACTCCCCCTGTCTCACTCAGTCCTTATGGTTCTCCCAGCGCTGCAGGCTGCCCTTTTGTACTAGGCTGCTGCCTCTGTTGGCGCCTTTTTCTGCCCAAAAAGAAATCTGCAGCAGTCCTGACAAAGCTCCGTTGAGCTTGTTCACTCCCCTTCTCTCACTCACTCATTCCATTTTTGCTGGCGCTGCAGGCTGCCCTTGTCTACTGGGCTCCTGCCTGCATTTCTGCCTTCTTATGCCCACAAAGAAACTTGCAGCAGTTACATACAGCTCCACTGAGCTCACTCAATCACTGTACCCCTGCGTGCATTACTGCCTTTTTCTGCCTACAAACAAATCTGCAGCAGTCCCAACAGAGCTCCGTTGAGCTCACTGACTCCCCCTCCTTCACTCGGTCGTTCTGTGTCTCCTGGTGCTGCAGACTACCCTTTTGCACTGGGCTCCTGCCTGCATTGGTGGCTTTTTCTGGCCAGAAAGAAATCTGAAGGAGTCCCGACACAGCTCCATTGAGCTCGCTCACTCCCCCTCTGTCACTCACGCATTCCGTTTCTGCTGGCGCTGCAAGCTGGCCTTTTGTACTGGGCTCCTGCCTGTGTTGCCCCATTTTCTGCCCACAAAGAAATCTGCAGCAGTCACAACAGAGCTCTGTTGAGCTAGCTCACTATCGCTCTGTCACTCGCTCATTCTGTTTCTCTTGACGCTGCAGACTGCGCTTTTATATGGGGCTCCTGGCTGTGTTGGCACCTGTGTTGGCACCTTTGTCTGTCCACAAAGAAATCCGCAGCTGTCACGACAGAGCTCTGTTGAGGTTGCTCAGTCTCCCTCTCTCTCATGCACTCATTCTGTTTGTCCTGGCGCTGCAAGCTGCCCTTTTGTACGGGGCTCCTGCCTGCATTGGCACCTTTTTCTGCCCACAAAGAAATCCGCAGCAGTCCTGATAGAGCTCCATTGAGCTCACTAAGTCCCCTTGTCTCACTCGCTGGTACCATTTCTCCCACTGCTGCAGGCTGGCCTTTTGTACTGGGCCCCTGTCTGCATTGACGTCTTTGTTTTTACCCACAAAGAAATCCACAGCAGTCCTGACAGCACTTCGGTGAGTTCGCTCACTCCCCCTTCCTCAGTCGCTCTCTCATGTTTCTCCCAGTGCTGCAGGCTGCCCTTTTGTACTGGGCTCTTGTGTTGGAGTCTTTGTCTGCCCACAAACAAATCCACAGCAGTCCCGACAGAGCTCAGTTGAGCTCGGTCACTCGCCCCTCTCACTCGTCGATCTTAATCTGTCCCAAACACTGATTTCCCAGAGTGACCATGCTATTCTCCAACAAGAGTGCAAAAACATATTTTAGCCAGGATGTGAAAAATGACAGCTGTAGTGTTCATAAGGAGGTGTGAAAAAATGCCACTGTTGAAAATGTGGCATGACAATATTACAAATTTACGAAGTTACAAGGGTGAGTGGAAACAGTTCAATGCACGCTTGTAACACAGTCATGTTATGGAGTTTCGTCACTGAATTTTCAACATAGGGATTTTAAGACCTCTGCTCATGAACAGTGCCACTGTCATTTTCTTAATCTGTTACGAACACTGGTTTCCCACAGTGATCACGTTATTCTGCGCTGGAACTGTGAAAACACATTTCGGTCAGGATGTGAAAAATGACAGCTGTACTGCTTATGAGGAGGTGTGAAAAAATGCCACTGTTGAAAATCTGGTGTGACAATATTACAAATCTGCGAAGTTACAAGGGTGCATGGAAAGTGCACAGCGCACACTTGTAACACTGTCAATTGACGGGCTATCATCACCAAATTTTCAACATAGGCATTTTAGAACCTCTGCTTATGAACAGTATCATTGTTATTTTCTTAATCTATCCCGAACAGTGATTTCCCAGAGCGACCGCTCTATTCTGTGCCTGAAGTGTGAAAACACATTTTGGCCAGGATGGAAAAAATGACAGCTGTACTGTTCATAAGTAGGTCTGGGAAAATGGCAATGTTGAAAATCTAGAGTGAAAATATTATAAATTCACGAAGTTACGAGCATGTGTGTCAACTGCGAAACGCATGCTCGTAACACAGTCATTTTATGGAGTATCATTGCCAAATTTTCAACATAGGTATTTTAGGACCTCTGCTCATGAACAGCATCATTGTCATTTTCTTAATCTGTCCCAAACACTGATTTCCCACAGCAACCGCACTATTCTGCACTGAAAGTGCAAAAACACATTTCGGCCAGGATGTGAACAATGACAGCTATACGGCTCACAAGAAGGTGTGACAAAATGCCAATGTTGAAAATCTGGCATGAAAATATTACAAATTCGCGAAGTTATGAGTGTACATAGCAACTGCGCAATGCACGCTTGTAAAACAGTCATTTTTTTTATTTTTCCCACCAAATTTGCGACATAGGCTTTTTGAGAGACCACCTCATGAACGCTGGCACTGTCGTTTCGTTAATCAGCCCCGAAGGGTGATTCCGCGCAGTGACCGCAAAACCACCTTTCCGGGCCAATTAACACCATGACAGTTCAAGAATTTATTAGAGGGGTCCCAAAACCCCATGGTGAAAATTTGGTGAAAAATTCCCAAAATGCCTGAGATATGCACTAAAGTTGAAAAACCCTATTCATTACATTATACAGCTTACTGGCATTTTCTCAGTTCACGGTCGGCTTTGAAGAGTGCAGACGTGTTCCTGGTCCACCGAAGATCGTCGCGCCAAGCTCCGGAGGTAAGTATGGGGTGAGGGTATGTGTGGGGAGGCTGAGTGCGCAGTGGGTGGGTGCGGGTTGTGGGATGGGGTGGGGAGACTATGAGGGACCGTTTCCTTTCTTTCAGATACAACAAAAACAGAAAACATCACAGGACCATTTCAACATTACAGGGGCATGTGGCATGCTGGGCTGGGCTCCCAGCGTGCCACCGAGTCTGGTTTGGGGGACAGCTGTAGGCGATAGGGGATTGGGCACTCCGTCGACTGGCAAACAACAAGGAGATTTCTTTCTGCTGATGGGGATTGGGCACCCTCATTAGTAAACAACAAAGGGGGAATTCCTTTCTGCTGACAGGGGATTAGGCACCCGTCGCACACAATTTAATGGGGTGTTAAATTATGCCGAAGGGAAGTGGGCTTCCCGTCGGCAAATAAATATGGGGGGGGTTAGATATTGTTTGTGAATACGGTGGCAAGCCGAAGCCATGTTCACAAACAATATCAGAGATCCTACATCCCACCCTGCAGAGGATGGCTGATGCTGCAATGATGAAGTGGCCCCTGATTGCAGTGGCAGATTTTTTAGAAAGTTGTGGCATGCTGGCTGAACTAGTGTCAGCAGCAGTGTGCCATGGCATTGGGGGAAGAGGGACAAGCCTTTGAAGGCTGTGGGGGGCATTGAGCACAACAGTGCCATGCCTCCACAACCTGCTTCTGGAGAAAGCTGACACAACATGTGTCTCACGCATGCACACAATCAACATAAAAATAGCAGGACAAGAGGACACAGCATGAGATTAGAGGGAGGCTGATTAAGGGATAATGTGAGGAAGTTCTTTTTCACAGAAAAGGTGGTGGATGCATGGAACGGCCTACCTCAGGAAATGATGGATATGAATACAGTGCAGGGCTTCAAACAGGCTTGGAATAGGCATAAGGGAGCAATAGAGATAAGTATGAGTAAATAGGCCATTGACAGAGTAAAGCCTATGGCACATTCATAAGGTAGAAAAAATGGGCAGACTGGATAGGCCTTGCAGTCCTTATCTGCCATCAACTTCTATATTTCTATGTTTCTATGATTCGCAGGAGCAAGATGGCTTTTTGCCGATCCAGTTCCTCACCATCATATGAATCAATCAATCTATTGCAAGTCATTGTCAGAAAGAATTCGGCATTTGTGAGCTAGAACACTGTCCTCATGAACAATTGGCTCCATGTGGGGCCCAACTGGTGAACAGGAGATCCCAGCAGTGCTTCTAAAGATATAACCGGGTCACCATCGATGTTAGGATTATTAGCCACGCCTTGAAGACTCAAGCAAGATTGAGGGGCCTGGGCTCTGTTTTTCCTGAACAGAGGGTTCATTCCCAACAGAATGAAAAATAGCACGGTGCCTCCACCCAGAGTTTAATTTAAGTGGTCCTGATGACAAAGTGGTACAACCTCCTGGGATGCCATATCTATCCACCTCCCCTCACAGTCACCCCACGCATGGAACACCAGACACTGCTGCAATATTTCAATGCACATATAATTATTGACTATCTGTAATAATAGGCTTACAAATGATATACTCATGAAACAGTTTTAAAACAAATAAAAAACTATATATTTAAAAGGGTAGGTGTAACGGGAAGGGATGCCGAGAAAACAACTGGTTTCAACTATTTTAAAGAGCATTAGCAATAACAATGCCCGCCCTCACCAGCAATGCAAACAGTACAGTTCCCCTTCTTTTTTGTCCACCTGTACTGAGAGCACTACCCAATCCTGACTGGTCCCAGTTTCCTCAAGCTAACTAAATGGGAACTCCCACTATCTTTGCTGGGTACCCAGCCGTTAGAATGGTTCATGCCCAAGGACAGAGCAGCTGGTTGGCCAGTGTTGGTGCACTTTAAACAAACAGTAAACCCCAAAGCCCCTTAGGCCATGCAATTGTGAAAATTGCTTTTTGAATGAAACAACTGTAACTTCTGGACCAGTGGCAAAAGCAGTAGTCTTGGAGAAAACTATTTATTATACCTGCAGTTGCAGGGCAAGGCTTGAAGTTACTCACAGTTCTTGAGATACCAGTCCTTGTTCTTTGCAATCCATAGATCTTTCAAATTGTAGCTCTGGGGTACTCCGCACAAGGATGCAGGCCTTGAATAGTGGGATTAATAGCAGTCTTCTACTTTGCAGACTTGAAGTGCCTTCTGATTCCTTTGCAGGAAAACTGGAAGGACTAGTCTCAGGGATTAGGACTGTACTGCTCAGCCACCTGTCCTGGTATCCAGCCCTCAGAGTGAGATGATAGCCATCACCTAGCTGTAGCACTGACTGGCTGATTCCCCAGACCATCCTCAGGCTTAGCCATTCTTCTTGGTTTTCTGGAATGCAATCTTTATCCACACTGCAGGTTTACAACTTCATCTCAAAGGTCCAAATGTAGGCAAATACAGTCTCTGCTGCTTTGTCTTTGGTCCGGATGGATCCACGTGCATATTTAACAAAACAGACCAGACAGAACAGACAGAGCACCAGGAGGAAGGAGCTGCTGGTATAACTAAAACTTCTCTACTGGGACTAAGAACTAGAAATCTTGTACTGGGACCTTAGGGTAAAAAAAAAAAAAGAGGTAGTGTGTTTGTCAGAGGTAGTTGAAGTAAATTGTTATCTGTTATATGTGTACTTATCTAGGTGCTTGTCACAGGTGTCAGAAGGGAATTGTTATCTGTGACATTAAGTAAGTGTAGAAAGATTCGCAATGTAGGGGGGTGGCTTAGCTAGAAGGAGCCAGGTTAAAACCAGATTTAAGCACTGCCCTAGATAGCTTCTGCCAGAGAACAGACAGAGCACTAGGAGGAAGGAGCTGCTGGTATAACTAAACTTATCTACTTGGACTATATTGCCATCCTCCCCTCCTCTACCCTAAACCAGTTCTACTTTTATAAGCACAGGATTTAACTGACGACAGGAACTTCCTGTTTGGGAGCAGGAAGTGAGTGATCACAGAGCCACAAAAGACTCACCATCCTAGAACGGCAAGAGTAGCTCTCCGTCCCCCCCAGCTGCTGGAAGTCTGACTCTGAGCAAGTAAGGAGACTACTGAGAAATATAGGAACTTCTTGTCTCAGAACAGGAAGATCAGGAGCTAAAAGGGCACAGAGGCAGTAAGTAAGTAGGGGAAGAAAAAAAGAAAAAAAAAAGAAAATAAACAAACAGTGGAAAGAGTAAGTATTCCAAACAACAGTTAAGGGGCCAGAAAAAAGACATGATGGGAGTGCTGCAGTGCAGTGGCTGTGGAGCAGCAGTCTACAGGGAGACATTCTGGAGGATGCAGAGTTGTCATATCTGCAGGCACCTCTCTGTGCTGAGGGAGGAGGTTGCTCATCTCCAGGCTGAATTGGCCAGGAGTTGTGGGGCCTCCTCTCCCACCCAGGGACCACCAGGGGTTGCCTCAGAGGTTGCCAAGAAAGAGGAGTGGTTGGACTACAGTGGGCTCAGGGAGGGTGAGAGTGGTGAAACAGAGGTGCATCCCTCCAGTTGTACCTGTTCACAATTTCTATGCCATTCTGGAAAAGTGTGGTTCCTCTATGGAGGCACCCACAGTGGAGACCAAGGAGGATGCTGGGAACTTCAACAAAGGAGACCCACAGGAGGGTGGCATGGGACCCCACAGGGGAAGGAAACAACTCCTGGTGGGGGACTCCATTGTTAGGAAGATAGAACTGGGGGAGGAAGGGGAGAGGGAGGTAAGATGCCTGCCTGGTGCCATGGCTTGGAGGGACAGGGAGCGAATCCTCAGGATCACAGGAGCAGCTGCACAGGGGAGGGAGCTGGATGTCATTGTCCACCTAAGGACAAGTGACCTGGCTAAGAAAGGGATCCGAGCAGTGCAAGAAGTGTTTGTGGAGATGGGAGGGGCCTTAGACAAATAGCACACACGGTAACCTTCTCGGAGGTGCTGCCTGTCTATGGCACGGATGAGGCTAGGGTGCTCCACACCATGGGATTCAATCAGTGGTTGAAAAACTAGTGCAGAGCTCAGGGATCTGGCTTCATTGGGGACTGGGGGTAGACCTGGATGGATGCAGGCCTATACTGGTGTGATGGTCTGCATTTGTCCAGGAGGGGAACTAGGATCTTAGGTGATAGGTTTAAATACTTCATTGGCAAGCATTTATTTATTTCTTTAGCTTTTGTTTACCAGGTAAGTACGCTAGACAAGTAGTATGCCTATTTTCAGGAATGACCCGGGATAGCACAAAACATACAGTATACATACATGGCAACATTGGAGAAACAGCATGATACAGTAAAAAACAGCTATAACAACGCTTGCATAAGGGCAGAGATACTGCCACACACTGTACAAATTGTTACAGGACATAGATAGACATTAGAGAATCGCTGTATACATATTTCATAGGCCATCATGGATTCAGAGTAGACAATAGTGGACTGCAGAGTATTACATTACAGAGGCTAGGAGCAGTCACATCTTGTTGTTTGTTTTAGGTGGGACCGCAGGGAGAAACGAAAGGTCCCATGGAAAGGGGCAGAGTGAACAGAGTCCGGAATGGAGTTCCAGAGCCTAGGCACAAAAGCGGCAAAGTCGCGATTCCCCATAAGGGTCAGAGTAGGGGGAACTTTAAGCAACTTGGAGGTCTGTGACCTGAGCTGGTAGGGGATGGCGTCCAGTTTTGGGAGGAGATGTGCCAGTCCCGACGGGATGCCCGTAGCAAGCACTTTCCTGGTGAAGTTTCCTACACCAAGGATCAGGAATTCCGCAGGGGGGAGCCAGTTAAGTTTGTCATAGAGCTCACATCGGTGGGTGAGTTTGGGAGCAGCAAGTGCAAACTGACAGATATCATTATATGCCGTGTTCCACCGATTAAGATGGATTTGGAGTGACCTGGCAAATAGGTGGTATCCATAACTAAGGGAGGGGAGAAGCACTCACCTCGCAAGTGCCAGCCTCGCTCCCAGAGTCAGGTTGTATTTGGCCCTGTAGGCAAGGCCAAGCTTACACCTTGTGGCTCTGCAGATGTTTAGGATATGGCTTCCCATGTCAAGTTGTGGGTCGAGGGTGACCCCAAGATATTTAATTGAGCTCACTGTTGGCAACAGGGTGCCACCATCACAAGTTATTTTGAGTATAGCTGATGAGGCTTTTAACTTGGCCATGGAACCAAAGAGCATGGCTTGAGTTTTGTTAGGATTCAATACCAGTCTATGGTTGAAAATCCAGGCTGAGACTCTGCTGAAGTCTTCAGATAGGCACTGGTTAAGGTCAGCAGCATTACGAGCATGGGCCACTAGCACAATGTCATCTGCATAAAGCGTGACTTGGCAATGAGCGGTCACCCGTGGGAGTTGATTAATAAAAAGTGAGAATAGGAGAGGTCCGAGTACCAATCCCTGGGGAACTCCCATGGTCACTGCCCTGGGCTCCGAGAGGACCTTGTTAAAGCAAGTGTGCTGCTTTCTACCCGTTAGGTAGCCCATCATCCAATTCATGGCATGAGGAGAGAGCCCGAGAGCCCTGAGCTGCTCCCCCAGTAGGTCATTGTTGACAAGGTCGAAAGCTTTTGACAAGTCAATAAATATAGCACCTGACAGTTCGCCCTTATCCATGGCGGATCTAATGCAAGAAGTTACAGTAATCAGGGCAGTAGTGGTACTATGACCCTTCTGGAAACCATGTTGGGCCCCAGAAAGCAGTTCATGGGTATCCACATACTCTGAGACTTGCTCCGCCACCACCTTTTCCAGGAGTTTACCAAGGGATGGGAGAATAGCAATAGGGCGATAGTTGTCAGGGAGTTTGGGATTTCCTTGCTTCAGAACAGGGACTATCCTTGCCTCCTTCCAGATGTCAGGGATTATCCCTGAGCTAAGGGATAGGTTAAAGATATGGGCAATCAGAGGGGCAATGTAAGCTGCTCCCAGCTTGAGAAACCTGGGCTCCAGGTTGTCAGGCCCTGCACTGGAGTGCTGGGAGACGGCAGCCAAATGGTTCCGAATATCCAGTACAGACACTGCCCTAAGATTAAATACTCTCCGAGGAGGATGTTCACTCTGCATCGGAGGGATATTAAGCGAGTGACCCCCATCGGTCGTGAAACGAGAGGAAAGGACCGAAAGGTCGGAGAAGTGGAGATTGAGGTGGTCAGCTATAGTATGGGGATTATTGCACGAGACTCCATCAACAATCATGTCCATGACACCCGAGTGAGAGGGCCCACTGACAAAGGATTTAATGTTCCTCCAAAACCTCCTAGGATCTCTGGCAGTGCTAAGTAGTGCCGATTTACAGAAGTTACTTTTAGCAGTTCTAATAGCTTTTTTGCACCGATTCCTGAGTTGCTGATATGTCAGGAGATTAGCAGGATCCCTGGATCCCTTAGTACTTGCCCAGCATTTGTCTCTCTCCCGCATCTGGGCAAGTAAGTCACCATTCAGCCAGAAGGTGGCTGTTTCCCTCACCCTCCGGGTGACTCTGGGGGCGTGTCTATCTTGGAGAACACCAAAGGAATCAATGAAGCAGGAGGTTGCCACTGAGGGGTCAGAGGCTTCAAGCACCCTGGTCCAGTCAGTACATCTTAGGTCGGCCAGGAAAGCCTCAGAGTCAAAAAAGGAGTATTTTCTGACTTGAATGAGTTTGTGTGGAATTCTAGGGGAAGGGATTTTCCAGACGCAGTATACTGGGGAGTGGTCAGATATGGAGTCTGATAGCGTGCCTGATGAAGCAATCCTCTCTGGCCGGTTGGTCAGGGTCCAGTCCAGCAGGGAACTTGAGGAACCATTGGCTGCCTGTCTCATTGGGTCAAGGATTAGTTGGTCAAGGGATAGGCAGGCAAGTTGTGATTCATATTTCCTAATATTGCCACACTCCCAGTTCATGTTGATATCACCCATAATAATGAGTTCATTGTCACCTATACTGGGCCTAACTGCATCTAGGAGGTAGGTGAGTCCTGTCAGACCCCCCCAGTAGGGTTATAGGTGCACACCAAATGCAGCTTCTTAGCATCGCCCAGCAGCAGGAGCACATGAAGAAACTCACAAGGTGGATGATCAGGTTTACTCTGTGCCACCAGGGAGATTTTCAGGTGGGATCTGTAGTAGATGAGGGTGCCACCCACCTTCCTACCCCCAGTTCTGTCTAGACAAATAAACTCGTATCCTGTTAGGAGGCAGGCAGAGTCAGGAATCGAGGGTTTGAGCCAAGTCTCAGTTATCCCTAGGATGTCAGGCTTGTATAGCTCAGTCCACGCTAGGAGATCATCTCGGTTAGGAAGCAAGCTCCTAATATTCATATGCACTATTTTTAGTCCCTTATTCCCACTCCAGGTAGCAGGAATATTGGAGATCAGCTTAGATGGCCCAGGATTGAGCTCAATATCTCCAGCCATGAGAAGTGAGAGTAGGGCTAACCAGGGGAGGAACAACCTTACGAGTGGCCTACCTCCAGGCCTGTGCATGCTTCGGACTTTCTTCACCCTGACCGTACACATAAGGCATCTAGTATCAAGGCTAAGGACAGTACAGTAGTGCATTACCTTGGTTACAAGTAGGTTGGAAAAGGAGAAATCAGTATCATCATGGGGGGAGGGCCACAACCCTGGGTCAATAAATAGGCTAGGAGGCGAGCTAGCACAATAAACGAGGACTAGTCCCAGGGCCAGTATCATAATTATTAGTGTCGTAAGACTGACCTGCCGCCCCCTCCTGAACATAGGAGAAGTGGCTTCCAGTTCTTCCATGGTAAGGACAGTAGTAACCACCCCCACAGCTTGTAGGCAACTGGAGACCTAGAAAAGGAGCAAACCAGGGCTCCTGGAAACCTGTAAAAGGGGCAAACCAGGACACCCCATAAGGTAGGGCCCCGAAAGGAACAGATCTCCACAACTTGCAATTTCACAGAACAGCAGGACAACCAGCAGGCAAGCCTAAGTACAGCCAGCACACCTGGGCCAAATTCCCTTTGGTAAGCAATCCAGTTCAGATAAATTGGTACTGCCCTAACCAGGGGTAAGGGGAAATGGGTACAGCCCTCAGTCCTCAGCCCTAGGAGACAAGCTAGGCATTAACAAACAGGGAGTTCAGTAGAGCCAGAGGTATTAATAAGACCCTTGAGCCCTCCACTGGCAGTGGAGTAGGTATGACCCTATACCACCCACCACCTCAGGGAGCTGAAGTTATTGGGCTTAGGGAGATATGAGCAACAGCTTTGACCTTCCCCAGAAGAGGTAGGAGTCCTTCCCAGCCAGGTCTGTACAACAGCAGCCTAGGTGAGGTTACCAGCCAAAAATACAGTAGAAAAATACATCTACAGTAATCCTATTCCAGGATTAAGCACATAATAGCCAAGGGGGGAGGCACTGGAAAGGAGCAAGGAAATCCTAGCCACCCCAAAAAATCAGGGTACTAAGTGAGATAGACACCAACACAGAGATGTCAATAGGGAGAAGCGCTGGGGTAAATGGAGAAAGTGACAAATGCAATAAGGACAGGGATGGGGTAAAAAGGGGTAAGGCCATCAAGAAATGGAGGGTAATGAGTACCAATGCCCGTAGTCTGGGAAATAAGCTCCCTGAATTGGTGGCCTTGATGGAAGAGGGATGCCTGGATATTGTAGCAGTCACAGAAACATGGTACACAGAGAACCATGACTGGGAAGTTAACATACCAGGGTACACAACCTACAGGAGAGACAGGGAGGGCAGAAGGAGGGGTAGCTCTCTATGTAAGGGAATGGATAAAAGCAACTGAACAAAAGAGTAAACAAGGAGGAGAGGAGGCACTGTGGGTCACCTTAGAGACTGAAAATGGCACCACAATCCGCACAGGGATTGTATACAGACCCCCATGTCAGGGGGAAGGAATGGACAAGGATATGATAGAAGGCATACTTAGGATGGCAGAGAAAGGGGAGATACTGTTGATGGGGGACCTTAATATGCCAGATGTTAACTGGAGCACCTTTGCTGCAGCCACATCCAAAAGCAGGGTCATTCTTGGTGTCCTTCAGGTGGCATGCCTCAGACAGCTAATTTTGGAACCCACTCATGAAGGAGCAATCTTAGACCTCATACTCTCAAATGGGGACAGTGAGAGGATCTCAGATCTAGAAGTGGGTAGCCATTTGGGAACAAGTGACCACCAAACAGTGTGGTTCACGATAAACTCAGCTACAGAGTCAAGCCATACAAAAGTGAAGGTTCTGGACTTCAGGAGGTCTGACTTTGGCAAGATGGGAGATTGCCTTAGAAAAGCACTAGTAAACAGGCTAGAAGGAGGGGTGGAGCAACAATGGGGAAATATCAAAACTGCCATCACAGAGGCAACAAGCCTTTTTGTGAAGCAAATAAATCAAAACAAAAGAAAAAGCCACTATGGTTCTCAAAAGAAGTGGCAGTGAAGGTTAGGGAGAAAAAGATAGCATTTAGAAAGTATAAGGAAACACAGAAGGAGCAGGACAGAGAACTGTACCAGTTAAGGCAGAAGGAAGCAGGAAGGGTAGTCTGAATAGCAAAGGCACAAACTGAGGAAAAGATAGCCAACTCGGTTAAGAAGGGGGATAAAACCTTTTATAGGTATATCAGGGAGCATAGAAAGACAAAGGGAGGGATACTGAGGCTGAATAGAATGGATGGTGGGTGGGCAGAGTGACAGTGAAAAAGCAGGGATACTGAATGAATACTTCTGTTCAGTATTCACAAAAGAGGAAGTGGGGGAGCTGCCTAATCCAATTAACAGAAGCACTCTGGGAGGGGGGTCAATCCCAGTCCTTTCACAGATGAAGGGGTTCTGAAAGAACTCCTAAAACTGAAGGTGGACAAAGCAATGGGGCTAGATGGAATTTACTCCAGAATTCTAAAAGAATTAAGCAGAGAACTAGTGACATCACTGACTACCCTTTATAACAAATCATGGGAGGATGGTGTGGTACCTGAGGACTGGAAGAAGGCTGATGTGATTCCCCTTTACAAAAGTGGGGGCAAGACAGAGGCAGGAAACTACAGACCTGTCAGTTTGACCTCTGTGGTAAGGAAAGTGATGGAATCACTTCTGAAGGAAAGAATTGCTGAGTACCTAGAGGCCAGTGGGGCACAGGACCCAAGGCAGCATGGGTTCATAGCGGGAAGGTAATATCAGATGAATCTAATTGATTTCTTTGACTGGGTGACCAAAGTAGTAGACCAGGGAGGGGCTGTGGACATGGCCTACCTAGACCTTAGCAAGGCATTTGACACAGTCCCACACAAAAGATTAGTAGTCAAATTAACCAGCCTTGGAGTGGGTCCCAGGGTGATAGCCTAGGTAAAACATTGGCTGAAGAACAGGACACAGAAGGTAATTGTAAATGTAGTCCACTCTGAAGAAAGAGGGGTTACTAGTGGGGTACCACAGGGTTCAGTACTGTGTCCAGTCCTTCTTAATGTCTTTATAAGTGACATTGCAGAGGGACTGGAAGGAAAAGTATGCCTCTTTGCAGATGACACAAAGATCTGCAACAAGGTTGATACACAAGGAGGCATGGAAAGGATGAGAAGGGACTTGGCAAGGTTGGAGCAATGGTCAGAAGTATGGCAGCTTGGATTCAATGCAAAGAAGTGCAAAGTAATGCACCTGGGAAACAAAAACCCAAGGGAAGATTACACAATGGGGGGGAGGTAGAAACAACAACAAAAATTGAAAGGGACCCAGGGGTAATCATATCAGATGACATTAAAGTTGGCAAGCAATGTGAGAAGGCAGTAGGGAGGGCTGGGGGGTACCAGGATGTATAGGGAGAGGCATCACCATCAGAAAACAGGAAGTTGTTATGCCCCTGTACAGACTGTTGGTGAGACCCCATCTGGAGTACTGAGTCCAGTTCTGGAGACCCCACCTCCGCAAGGACATAGACAGGATGGAGGCAGTTCAGAGGAGGGTAACTAAAATGGTGCAGGGTCTGCAAGAGAAGCCATACGAGGAGAGGCTAAAGGAGCTTAATATGTATGTCCTTGAGGAAAGGAGGGAGAGGGGGGACATGATAGAAATGTTTAAGTACCTCAGTGGAATCAACAAAGTCCAAGTGGGTAGCATCTTTCAGAAAAAGAGATGTGCAAGAACAAGGGGACACAATTTGAAGATAGAGGAGGGATGGCTCAGGGGCAATGTGAGGAAGTATTGTTTCACAGAGAGGGTGGTGGACACATGGGACAGCCTTCCTGAGGAGGTTGTGGGGTCTAAAACTGTGGGAGAATTCAAGAATGCATGGGACAGACATAAGGCAATTTTTGTGGGGGGTAGGAAGAAATAGGCTGTTGATTAACTAGGATCTGCAGCTTATCCTGTAGGTAGGGAAATGAGCAGATTAGGTGGGCCAAGCGGTCCTTATCTGCCGTCAAAGTCTATGTTTCTATGTAAATCCTTTCTCAGCTTCTTCCAGATATTGGAAACAGTGCAAGGCAACTCCTGGGTTAGTGGCTGTGGAAGCCCCAAGCAGTCCTTGAACCTCTCACAGGAATAACAGTCCGAACCCTCCTCACACTCTGACAGCTCCAGGCAAACTGCCCCAAGCTGGATCTGCCCTCTGCAACTGAAGAAATCAGGGCAGCATCCCATTGGTCAAACAGGCTATCAATCTGCAAAATTAGTATGCAGAACATTCACTTGATGCCTGATTGGCTATATGAAAAGGTGCCAATGGCACAGTCCTCTCCCCTTACCCATTAGCCATTGTTGTAGTCCTCTGGGCTCCTTGACTTCCCATTGGCTGCTTAAAAGGTCAGTGGTAACAAAGATGGCTGCTTAGTCCTATTTAAGCAAAGTCCCAACTTTCAGCTTCTCCTGCAGGGCTCCTGTATTGTTTTAACAAATAACTGCACCATGCCTAATTAGCTGCCCCTCTGTTCTGGTGTACGGTGACAGTGTGGGGCTTGACAGGGACTGCCCCTTCCTGTTGCAAGTGCTGTAGTGCTCTCCTTGTCAGGTGCCAGGCAGGGCTATGCAGGATAGCAGCCTCAGGTGCTCGTAAAGATATAGTGCTTATGAGTGCTTAAGCAAGGTTCTATTTCTGCTCCCCCCAGTGTGCCTCCAGGCCCCCTATTGCAGCTACAGACACTGGGACCAGAGCATACACAGAGGAGACTTGCCCATGAGCTGCTAGAGTGGCTTTAGTCATTGAGCCACATAGCGCTAGCAGTGCCTGCAAGCTGATCCGCTAGCTCACACGTTTGAGCAGGAGCCAGCTTGAACGTGTGCACACTGAGCTGTGCGGCACTTGCTTTAGCTCCACCGCCGAGCTACAGTTTTCACTTTAACAACACTCCTCCAGTCCCCCACAGGTTTACAGGCACCAGGGCCAGCAGGAACACCAAATGCAGCAATCTGGGACTGGGGCTGGTGATCCAGGGGCTCCAGGAGGCAAACAAGATAAGCCCCACTCATGGGGGGTTGCAACAATGTCTAACATTTTTGTGATTATTTTTCCATGCTGCACAAAGTCAAAGGTCTTGGTGAAATCCACAAAGATAATGTCCACAGCATTGTCCTCATCCAGTTCCCTACTAATTCATTCATAAAATGTTAAAGGTTAGTTATACAGGATCTGCCTGCCTTAAATCTGTGCTTCAATTTGTCTGATATACCCTTGTTTTTACATCCCTTCTCCAATCTGACCTAATACATTTCTCCAATATATTTCCAGCAGCCGATGTCAGACTAATGGGTCTGTAATTTGCTGGGGATTGTCAGTCACCTTTTTAAACAGGGGCACTTCATCGGCTATTCTCCAGTCTTTGGGTATATGACAGTCATTTATTGATAGACTGTAAATGTAAGTTAGAGTTAATGATATCTCGCACATCAGTTCCTTCAAGAGTCTTGGTGTGATTCTACCTGGCCCTGCTGCTTTATCAACCCTTTATGCTCTTAGATGTTCCATAACCTCATTATTACTAATTTCCTCTATTGTTTCCCTTATGTCTTGAATTTCTGGTACATTTCCCTTTTGTTGGAATACTGAGCAAAAGTAGCTATTACGTTCCTCTGCAGTTTCAATATCTTTAGAGACTATGGTATTCCTAATGCTTCGTGATCCTATGTTAGTATCCTTTTCCTTGTAGAATTAATGTAACCATAAAAAGCTTTAATAGTCTGTTTATCTGTTGCTAACTTAATTTCATATTTTCTCTTAGCTTTCTTCACTTCATGTTTTAGTAGTCTAGTTTGATCCTATAATTTTGCTTTTTTTCCCCAAACAAGGATATTTTTTGGCTTGTTTATATACTCTCTTTTTTATTTTCTATACTTTTTTGTAAATCCTGGTAGTATTTTCCCGGTTTTCATATATAATTTCTTTGTTGGCATGCACTTATTCATTCGATGTATTAGTTTGTTTTTAAATATATCCCAGCACTCAACTGGATTTTTATTAAACATTTCACTCACCCAGTCCCATGTATTTAGCTCTTCTCTCATAAGGTCATAATTTCCCTCATTAGATTTATATATCATGGTTCTGCTCTTATTCTGAACAATATTTTTACATATATTTAGTGATTCTCTAACTTTATACTTCATCTCATTTGGGCAATTAGTAAGAACTATGTCTAGTATATTTAAATCTCTAGTCGGTGTCCTGATTAGCAGTCTTAGACTACACTCCCTTACTGTGACCAAAAACAAATTCCTGTTTCTTCCTGTCACCTCTCCTTTTCCCAACTAATGTCTGGTTGATTGAAATCTGCTATTATACAATGGGCTCAGTTTTTCTAGAAATCTGATTGGCTACTGAGGATCTTTGCCCATGGGGAAATCCTATGATAACCCAAGGATAAAGACCAAAAAACAAAAAGAAATCCTTCCCTGTTACTGAAAACGTAAAACAAACCACCACCATATTCCTTCCCCACTAACGTCCAAAATGCCCAAAGTCAGAAACCCTGCCAAAGTAAAACTGCCCTGGCTACCCCAAAAGAAGTTCAAAAAAAGACATGAAAACATTTTGTGTGACACAACCTCCTCTGTGACACAGCAGTACAGGAGCCCTGCATTTAATAGATTGCTGCCATTATGCAATTTTATTTCCCAGACTGAAAGCGCAGCAGCAGCAGCTCATGAACACCTCCCACCATTGCTGCTCAACTAAACATAACTTTTAACACTTTCAGCAATGCTGAAGTACAGAAACTGCTTCTTACTAAAAAAAAACAATGTCTAAAAGTTGTAGAAATCATGACCAAAAAGCCAAGCCTTGATACTGAGCATATGGCTATGAATACACGTATCTCCAATATGCATATGCATAGACGTATGCCCAGTATCGCAGCTCGTTTTTTCAGCCACGATTTCTACAACTTTAGTCCTCGTTCTTCATTAATAAACACTTTCTCCAGTTAAACGTTCCACAAAGACTTAAAATATCTCTTTAGCTTAAAGGGGATGCTAGGAAGCGTACACAAACCTGACACTCCATCTCAGTCTTAGCTTTAAAACTGCCACTATTCCCGAACCTAACTTATGCTGTCACTGTGATTAAGAGCAAAAAGCAGATGCAGCTTTTTCCTAAGAAGCCTCTTGCAGTGCACCCCCATGATTGTACCTGCAACCCCCGGCCCCAGTTCACAGGAGTTCCAGAGGTGACCCGAGAAACACCTACCCGGAGTTCACTATGATTCCCATGGTACCCCACCACAGAAATAAACCTAGTAATAAAATTAAATAAATAAAACAAAAACATTCCAGTTCTTGATTCTGCACCACAGGACTCACACACAGATTGCCTCTCACTCTCCCAGCAGCATTGACCCTGGAACACACCCTGAAGTGCTGCATTCCTACATCAGCTGTCTCCCTTTTCAGCTGCATTCAGATTGCTGAAGGTAGCTTCTCTGTAGATACACAGAAAAAGACTTAATGTACCCATTTTATTAAAATAAAAAAAAACCTTCCTGCCTGCCAAATGGGAGTTGCTCCCTAGCAACACAGAACTATTTTTTGTGGCAGAGCAATAAATTCCATAAAAAAAATTTAAAATACAAAAAAAAAAAAACTCTCTCTTTTTATTTTTCTTTGTCACCAAAAAAGGGGACATTGTATAATCACAATGAACCACTTTGGGGTATTGGTCATACTGGGATTTACCCACTTCTGGTATGGATTTAAGCACTCAGCCAGTGGCCTTGTGACCAAACCACACCCAGCATGGGTAAATTCCAGCATAACCCACACCCTGTTGTGGTTTATTGCTAAAATATTACTGTATCAACTTTTTTTCTGAATTTTTCTTTATTTCTTCTAATTGTAAATTAAATGTTTCTTTACTGATGTTACGTGGAATATAGCAATGACCTATCATTATACTAAAAGGTTTAGTTTATTTATTCTTACCCCTCATGATTCCAGAGGGGATTGGTGCTTAGATTTTCTACATTTAATTATCCTTATGATTTAGGGCAAGCCCTCCACCCCTTCTGTTTTCCCTGTCTTTATGAACTAACTGATAACCTTGTATTGATTTGTTGCAGGTATCTTCAGTGTCCCACGAAGTTTCAGTCATGGCTGCCACATCTGGCTTTTCTTCATTAGTAAAAATTCTGAAGCTGTCCAAGCTTCTTGTATTTAATGAGATAAATTTTTGAATTTATAATAAATCTTTATTATACCAACATCTTCAGTTTATGTTGTGCATTTTTGTCCATCCCCTCACCTCCATTAACATATTTAAATCCTTTTTAAGTGCTTGATAAATCTCACAGCCAGTATTTTAGCCCTTTTGCTGTTTAAATGCATTTTATCCTTTGTGTAAAGTAAGTCATCACTCAGAAAAGGGTCCCAATGTTTTTAAAAAAAACATAAGGTCCTCCCTAAAAGTCCAGTCATCCAGCCACGTTAATTTTCCTGGTATCCCCTTGTTTCCTCTTTGATGCAATTGGAACTGACAAGATCTCAGAAATTACTGGTTTGCAGCCTAATGTCTTAAGTTGCTCGCATAGGTTTATACAGTCCTTCTTGATTTCACTCTCACTTGCTCTACCAGGATCGTTTAGTCCAATGTGTATTGTTACTTGTGGTCGTTCCCCTGCTGATGTATAACTCTGTCCAGATTCTTTTCAGTATCTCTAGTACTTGCCCCTAGTAAGCATGTAACCATTCTTATAGCCTCGTCCTCCCCACGAACTATTCTGTCAGTGTACTGTATCTGACTGTGGAGTCTCCAATGATTACCACATTATTCACTGGCGTTCTGCCATTCTTATTTCCACTGTATAAATGAGCTAAAGGTTCATAACTATTACCACAATCTATCTCACTATTTGCAGGCATTTAAAATACTCCAGACCTCCTCCCCCTTTCTGCCCCTTTTCTCAGTTGCACAAGTGTCCATTGCCCCTTCTCCTCTAGGCTTTCCATCCCTTTTGATCTGTTTTGTTTTCTGTTCAGAGCGACCATGTCCCTAATCTCCAGTGTTCCTTTTTTTTCATTTGGCACTGTATCTCTTATCATATTATCCACAACATGTTCTAGTTGTCATCTCTTTTAGGTTTTAAATGTGTTCCTTAATGCTATTATTCATAATTTAATAAGTTGACCTCTGAGCAATACTGACATACAAACTGCTCAGGTGAAAATAGCTCTCCATTTCCTATTCTGGTCACATATTTAGAAGTATCACATTCAAATCCCCCCTTGCATCCAGTAAATGGCACCCTCTGTACTCCCATGTTTAGCCTTTATATCACTGCTTTTATATAGCTCACAAATAGTACTGCCCAGACCTTCCTGGCCCCCTCACATTCTCTAGCTGACACAAGCAGACTGGTGCCAGTGTTTTTGATAGCTGGACCGGAAGTACCGTCACACTCACTTCTGTTCCCCAAATAAAATGCTTTTTTTCTTTCTTCTACTAAAAATAGGCTTAAAAGTCTTAATAGTGCCTAAGAGGTACAGTGTAAAATGGCCCTCAAACAAGGACTTGCCAAATAGCTCTTTTAAGGACTGTTGCCACTCTCGTTTATTCCCTGTTAGCTTGAAGCATCCCCAACCTACAGCTTTTTAGTGGCTAGACTGATCTTATCATAAGGCCATCACAAGATGTGTTTACATATCAATATGATGAGGCAGATTTACCTTTAGCACTGCTGTTATTTGCAGTATTAGACTATAATCAAGACTTGATTACTCAAGACAACCGTGACATTTACCATAACAGGTTTGCAGGCTTCAACAAAATTACTTGAAGTTAGTAATTTGTTGCAGTCTAAATATCATCCC
This sequence comes from Neoceratodus forsteri, assembly GCA_016271365.2. Classification (NCBI taxonomy): domain Eukaryota; kingdom Metazoa; phylum Chordata; order Ceratodontiformes; family Ceratodontidae; genus Neoceratodus; species Neoceratodus forsteri. Next base: position 225,560,266 of record CM057449.1, on the reverse strand, counting down.
TCCACTTTATCGTAACCACAGCTATAACAACAGGCTAAGTACTAATGGGAAAAAGCAGATTTTCCAGCTTATAGTTTTTCTTTCTTGGGTTTTGTGTGTTTCTCACCAGTCCCAAGGGAGCATCTGTTTCTAGGTGCTGTAAGACAGTCCCAAATCTAAATTGCATATGCCTAGGGATTTTGAGTGTTTTCAAATGTCCCTTGCTTTTTTTTCCTTTGGTGTCTGGATCCCTAGTGGCTTAGCCCCTGCTCCCCCGGTCACCCACTCACCTTCCGGGACTTACCTCAGATGATGATACTCACAGGCTTGCCCCCAGGGTGGGGCCACTGAGTAGGCATGCCCCCGATGAAGCCTGAACTCAATTCCTGGTAGACCTCCAACTACCGGTGTTGCTTCCTGGCTTGCTCCCAAGGACAGGGCCATGGGATCAGGCCATTCCTAATGGTGAACTGTAAGCTCGGTCACCAGTCAAGTACCTTAGGTAGGTGAAGTGGGACCGGAGACATGAGGTACGTTCGTTGGGCTGGCATTTTTACTTGCTTTTTCCATGAGAGGCATGGCATGAAATGATGTTTAGTGCTGAAGCGTTAACGTCTGGCATACCTCACTACAACTCAGGCTCCAGCAGCTGCTCCACATGGCCTCCACCAGAGATCAGGCATGTACTGAATGCTCACCCAACCTGCCCATGGAGGAGGAGAGCTGTCCTTGGAACACTCAAGCCTCTTTCCTCGGCCAGCCCTCTGACTCCTTGAGTCCATTCCCAAACCCGGGGCATCTGCATCACAAGTGGAAGCCCTACTGCTGTGCCCGTGGGCCAGCTCATGTCCCTTACTTTTTTTTACTTTATCGTTTACTGTTTTGCCACCTCTTGCTTACAGGCAGGTGCTGTCCTCTGTTCTTCTCTGTACCACATTTTTAGCACTACAGTCCAGGATATTTAAGTAATTAAGTATTTTAAGTATGTTAAAGAAAAGAAAACTCTCAGCTAGGGATGGGTGGGTATTAAAATACCCGACCATCAAGACAACCTGCAGGTTCCCCAAAAGTGCCTGAAAAAAAACTGGATGAAAACTGAGTAGTCGAGTTAATTCGTCACTACCTGACCCATTCTAGTACCTGATTACCCGACCCTTACCATAACAAAAATCATGTATAGACAGTTTTTTTTTTACTGTTACACTGTCTAGTTGGTACCCCAATCCATTATACTCATTGGCGCATTGCTGAGGCAGATATGAGAGGCACAGGCTCTCTTAGGGAGCCTGCTGCTGTTTCCAAAAATTATACCCATGGCTGGCATTGCTGAAGCAGGTACAAGAGGTGCAGCTATTGTGAGTGAGCCTGCTACTGTTTCCAAAAAATATACTCAAGGTGGGCATTGCTGAGGCAGGTACAAGAGTGTCAGCTGCTGTGAGTGAGCCTGCTGTTGTTTCAAAAAAATTATACCCATGGCAGGCATTGCTGAGGTAGGTGCGAGAGGCACAGCTGCTTTGAGTGAGCCTGCTTATGTTTCCCAAAATTATACCCATGGTGGGCATTGTGAGGCAGGTATGAGAGGTGTAGCTGTTATGAGAGATCCTGTTGCTGTTTCAAAAATTTATACCCATGTTTTTTTTTTATTTATTTAGTTTTGAAAGTTGGATTTACAACCTTTGAGTCAGGGATTCATTTACAAAGGCATCTCATCACAGGGAGGGTAGGCATGGTTACAGTGTGAGATACAACAGTGGTAACATACAGGTGCAATACAGATAACAAAAAGAACACATTATAACAGTGGTTACAGGATAAAGTTACATGCAGTAAATAGCAATCATATAAAGTATAACAATAGTAGAAGTCACAACCCTGGTCGTACCGGGAAAATACCTAAGTGGAAGGGTGGGGGAGGGACAGGGGTGAGGAAAAGAGAAAAAAAAATTGTTGAGGTAGGTATGAGAGGTGCAGCTGCTCTGAGTGAGCCTGCTGCTGTTTCCAAAAATTATACCCATGTTGGGCATTGCTGAGGCAGGTAGAAGAGGTGCAGCTACAAAAAAAGAGGGCTACAAAGATGATAGCTGGTCAGCAGGATAAGGCATATGAGGAGAGATTGAGGGCACTGAACATGTACTCCCTGGAAGACAGGCGAGAGAGAGAGAGAGAGAGAGGCAACATGATTGTGACCTTCAAGTCCTTGAAAGGGATACATAAGGTTGATAGGGAGAGTCTCTTTAAGCTGAGTGGCAACCATAACACAAGGGGGCAGAGTCTTAAGATGGAAGGCGGGAGGTTTAGGAAGGAGATCAGGAAGCACTTCTTCACAGAGAGGGTGGTGGACACTTAGAATGTGCTGCCAGAAGAGGTAATCTCATTGAAGACAGTGGGAAGCTTTAAGAGAGGCTGAGGCAGGCATGGGGGAAGGCAAGTGTCATGGGTAGGGAGGATGGGAGGAGTGGGGAGGGCGGGAAGTGACAGTAGCTCAAGCTATGGACCCTGCAATATGAGCAGACTTGATAGACCAAATGGCCTTCTTCTGCTGGCTTCTTTGTATGTTCATATGTATGTATGTTCGTATGAATGAGCCTGCTGCAGTTTCCAAAAATTATTCCCATGGCGGGCATTGCTGAGGCAGGTACGAGAGGTGCAGGCTCTCTTAGCGAGCCTGCTGCTGTGCTTAAAAATGATTCCCATGGCGGGCATTTCTGAGGTAGGTACAAGATGCCTAGCTGCTGTGATTGAGCCTGCTGCTATTTTAAAAAAATTATACCCATGGCAGGCATTACTGAGGTAGGTACGAGAAGCATAGCTGCTGTGATTGAGCCTTCTGCTGTTTAAAACAAATTATACGAATGGTAGGTATCAATCAAACTTGCATAATATAAACTGATGACTGACAAAACAAAACAAAACCAAGAGTAGTACTAGTGTGGCACATGTGGCTGGCATTATGGCGGTGGTAATGGTTCCATTTCTTTTGTACACAACCTAGTCATCATATTCAGTATCGTTGTTTGCAGGCTGTTGTTCATTTTCAGGGTCAGACTCACATAAATAAGTGTTTGTGACAACTAGGAAATGGTCAGCATTCATTTTGAGAAACGGAAGCCATTCCATATTTGCAGGACTTAGCAGTGTTACATAGAAACACAGACTGTGATGGCAGAAGGAAACTGCTAGGTCTATCTGGTCTGCCTATGATTACTTGCTCACCTACCCTCCTACCTTATTTATCCTTCAGTACAATGGTACATTTGTGCCTATCCCATGCCCTCTTGAACACTCCTACCATCCTTGCCCCCACAAGCCCTGGTGGCAGGCTATTCCATGCATCTACCACCCTCTTCATGAAGAAGAACTTTCTGACATTAGTCGTAAACCTTCGACCTTTCAATCACAATTCACGCCCTCTTGTTCCACTTCCTTCTTTGAGGTAGAAGAGTTCCTGCTCTTGTACCTTATTGATGCTTTTTATGTACTTGAATGCTTTGATCATTTACCCCTTCTCCCTCCTCTGTTCCAAGGAGTACAATATCAGTTCCTTTAATTTGTTCTCATTGGATATCTGATGCAATCCCCATATCATTTTTGTCGCCTTTCTCTGGACTGTCTCAATCTGATCAATATCCTTCCTGAGGTGAGGGCTCCAAAACTGGACACAGTATTACTGGTGTGGCCTGACCAGTGTTCTATACAGTGGTAGGACCACTTCCCTTCTCCTGCTCATCATTCTTCTCCCAATGCATCCCAGCATGCCATTGGCCTTCAGTGCCACTTTCTCACACTGTTTCCCCTCCTTCAAATCGTCTGATATTATGATGCCTAGATCACATTCCTGGTTCGTGACAGCTAGTCTTTCCTCTTCCAGGTAATACTTCTTCTTTGGAGTACCTCTTCCCAGATGCATGACCTTGCACTTTTTTGGCGTTAAATCTCAACTGTCATGCTTTGAACCACTCTAGCTTCTTTAAGCCTGATTCCATTTTGCCAGCTCCCTCTGAGTGGTTCACCTTGTTGCATATCTTTGTGTTGTCTGTGAACAGACACACTTTTCCCTTGAGTCCAACGATGATGTCGGCTATGTATATGTTAAATAGTAGCAAGCCCCAGCATTGAGCCCTGGGGCACCCTGCTGGACACCTCTCCCTCCGTTGATAGTGTGTTATTAACCTGAACACTTTGCATTCTACATTGCAGCCAATTTTTTTGCCCAGTTTACCTGTCCCACCCCAGTGCAGTCCAGCTTCTTTACCAGCCTTTTGTGCAGAACTGAGATCAAGGCATTGCTAAAGTCCAGGTAGACCACATCCACCACTCCCCCGGCCCCATTATCCACTGCCTTTGTAACCCAGTCATAGAATTTGACCAGGTTTGTTAGACAAGACCTTCCTGCGGTGAAACCATGTTGTTTGGGATCCTGCTGACCACTAGTTTCCAGGAATGCTAATATCCTCTATTTGAGTAGAGATTCCATAATTTTTCCCACTGTGGATGTGAGACTTACCGGGTGGTAGTTTTCCACCTCTTCCTGGTTGCCGTATATGTGAAGTGGGACCACCATTGCTTTTCTCCAGTCCTCAGTGACCACACCACTTTCCAGGGATCTGATGAATAGTTTTACCAGGAGGGCTGCCAGGTCCATACCCACTTCCTTCAGGATTCTGGGGTGTATTTCATCCGGTCCCATGGCCTTGTCTACTTTAAGCTTGTTTAGTGCCTCTAAGGCCTGGTCCTCTGTGAAGGGACTAGTATCAACTCTTGGTCCAGGGGTGCAGTTTTGTGGTATCGCAGGACCATTCCCCAGCTCTTCTTCTGTAAGCACTGAGCACCAATATTTGTCTAGGACTTCTGTCTTCTCATGGCCCCCTTCCACTGATTTTCCTTCCTCTACTGTAATCCTTACTATTCCCTCCTTTACTTTCCTCCCTTCTCTCCTTAATATACCAAAAGAAGGTTTTGTCATGTCTTTTTGCCCCTTCTGTTATCCTAGTTTCCATCTGGGATTTGGCCTTCCTTATCATCCTGTTAGCCTCCTTCATTATTTCTTTGTGCGGGTCCCAGTCTTCTTCCTTTTTTGCATCCTTGTATTTTTTGTAGTCCCTCCTTTTTATGTTTGCTTGCGCGCATGAGCAAGAAACATTATGTGACAGCTTAGGAGAGAAGCGGGTTGTGGAGGCGCAGCACTGTAGCAGCCAAGGGAGGCACAGCATTTGGGGGCTTGGCAGTGGTGGGCCAATGGAGGCACAGTGTGCTGATGATACTAGCTTCCAAAAGTTGCACCAAGTTGCAATATTTTTGCCGCAGCAATCAGGGGCTACCTCGTCATTGCAGCGTCAGTGATTCCGCTGCAATGAGGGAATGACCCGTCATTGCTGGGCGGAACTTGTCAACTGTAATATTGTTTGTGAACATGGCGGGCGCTTCGTCACTGTTCACAAACAATATTAAAGTTGTCCTGAGCTGAGGGGTGGCCAATCCCCTCAGCAGCATGTGCCCCAGCCACAAATAGTGCTTTTTGCCACAGGGCCCAATCCTTGGCTTCAGTCCCCCTCCAATTTAAAGTTGCCAACGGGGGAGCCCACTCTCCATTGGCATCATGTCCCCCCGCCCAGTTTGATTTGCTGGCAGGGGAGCCCACTCCCTATCGACATAATGCACCCTCCCCAAAAAACAAAGTAAATTTGTGCCAAGGGGGTGCTCAATCCCCCTCAGCTCTTTCACCCCCCTTTTGTGTGATGGGGGTGCCAATCCCCTATAGGCTACACTCCCCCAGAAAAATTCAGGTGGCACACTGGGAGCCCACTGCCCCTGTAATGGAAAAACCGTCTCGCGATGTTTTTTTAAGTTTGTTTTAAACCTGTAAAAAAAAAACTGTCCCTCATAGTCTCCCTGCCCCTCCACAACCTGCACCCACCCACTGCACACCCTGCCTCCCCACACCCTCCCCTCACCCCATACTTACCTCCAGAGCCCAGCGCGACAATCTTCAGTGGACCGGGAACATATATGCACTCTTCAAAGCCGACTGCGAACTGAGGAAATGCCGGTAAGCTGTATAATGTGATAGATAAGGGTTTTTCAACTTTGCTGCATATCTCAGGCATTTTTTGGAATTTTGGCACCACATTTTCAACACAGGGTTTTTGGGACCCCTCCTCATGAATTCAGTCACTGTCATGATGTTAATCAGTCCCGAAAGGTGATTTTGCGGTCACTGCGCGGAATCATCTTTCATGAATGATTAACGTAACGACAGTGCCAGTGTTCATGAGGTGGGCTCTCAAAAAGTGTATGTTGCAAATTTGGTGGAAAAAATCTAGAAAATGACTGTTTTACGAGCGTGCATTGCACAGTTGCTACACATGCTCGTAACTTTGAGAATTTGCAATATTTTCAGTCCAGATTTTCAACATTGCCATTTTTGCACACCTCCTTATGAACAGTACAGCTGTCATTTTTCACAACCTGAGTAAAATGTGTTTTTGCACTTCCGGCGCAGAATAGCATGGTTGCTGTGGGAAATCCATGTTGGGGACACATTATGAAAATGACAGTGACACTGTTCATTAGCAAAGGTCCTAAAATGCCTATGTTGAAAATTTGGTGACAAAAGTCTATAAAATGACTGTGTTATGAGCGGGTGTTGCGCATTTTCCACGCACGCTCATAACTTTGCACATTTGCAATATTTTCACTCCAGATTTTTAGCATTGCCATTTTTCACACCTCTTCATAAACAGTACAGCTTTAATTTTTCACATCCTGGCTGAAATGTGTTTTTGCACTTCTGGCTCAGAATTGCACTGTTGCTGTGTGAAATCCATATTCGGGACACATTACAAAAATCACAGTGACACTGTTCGTTAGCAGAGGTCTTAAAATGCCTATGTCGAAAATTTGGTGAGAAAAGTCTATAAAATGACTGTGTTATGAGCATGTGTTGCACAGTGTCTATGCACGCTCATTACTTCGCACATTTACAATATTTTCACTCCAGATTTTCAATATTGCCATTTTTCTCATCTCCTTATGAACAGTACAGCTGTCATTTTTCACATGCTGGCCAAAATGTGTTTTCGCACTTCCGGTGCGCAATAGCGTGGTCACTGGGAAATCCATGTTCAGGACATATTACAAAAATCACAGTGACACTGTTCATTACCAGAGGTCCTAAAATGCCTATGTTCAAAATATGGTGACAAAAGTCCATAAAATGACTGTGTTATGAGCATGCGTTACGCAGTTTCCATGCAGGCTCGTAACCTGGCACATTTGCAATATTCTCACTCCAGATTTTCAACATTGCCATTTTTCAGCACCTCCTTATGAACAGTACAGCTGTCATTTTTCACATCCTGCCCGAAATGTGTTTCCTCACTTTGACACATTACAAAAATGTCAGTGACACTGTTCATTAGCACAGGTCCTAAAATGCCTATGTTGAAAATTTGGTGATGAAAGTCCATAAAATGACTGTGTTACAAGCGTGCATTACTCAGTTTCCATGCATGCTCAAAACTTTGCACATTTGTAAAATTTTCACTCCACATTTTTAACATTGCCATTTTTTCGTACCTCGTTATGAACAGTACAGCTGTCATTTTTCACCTGCTGGCCGAAATGTGTTTTTTGCACTTCCTACATACAATACCGTGGTTGCTGTGGGAAATCAGTGTTCAGGACACACAAAGAAAATCACAGTGACACTGTTCATGAGCACTAGGAGCATGCATTGCACAGTTTCCACATATGCTCGGAAATGCGAGCATATGTAATATTCCCACTACACATTTTCAGCATTGCCATCTCTTCACACCTCCCTACGGATGGTACAGCTGTCATTTTTCACATCCTGCCCAATCTGTGTTTTATACATGTGGTGCAGAATGGCACTGTCACTCTTGGAACTCAATGTTGGGGACACATTGACAAAATCACACTGCCACTCTTCATGAGAAGAGGTCCCAAATGCTTTCATGAGGTGGGGTCACAAAAGGCCATGTTGACAATTTGTTCTGTAAATACCAACAAACGCCCGAGGTGTTAGCGTTTCTACCCATTATATCCTACCCTGTACAGATGGACAGCTATCGGGATGTGCCTTTGGATTGCCTACTGTACTGCTCATGCCATCCCACCCCCACCCCAGCCACTGACATGCATCAAGGTGTGCCTTGGACTCTTTGGCCCCAGACTTCACCCCATTCTCCTATGCTGCACCCATTTCAGCATGTGTCCTTATAGAATGGGGTGATTGTAAAGCCAAAATCCCTAAGGCACACCTCAACCCGTATTGGTGTCTGCAGAATAGGGTGAGGTGACATTGCATGACCCTCATGGGTGACGACTCAAACACTTACCCCAATGCCTGTCCATCTCTGTAGGATGGAGGTGGGGTTGGCATGAACTTCAATACTTCACTGCCATTCCTATTCTGCATCTCTCTAACTCCTGCATTTCCAATGCAAATACCAGCAAGCAAACATTCGGCACTGACAAATGCTTGTTCCCCTTACTATAGACGTTACCTTTTGGAGGACCAGAGAGGATGTCTTTTCCTTTTGGCCTTGCTGACCCTCCTGGTGCATTTGGTAAGTGGCCGTCTTGATTGCTCTCTTAAGTTCCTTCCACATGTCCTCCACCTCTCCACACTTATGTTTTTTAGGTTCTCCCTCAGAGTGAGTCCCATTTTCTGGAAATCGGCCTTCCTAAAATCTAGTACTTAGGTTTTGGAATGACTGACGGCCTCCATTGTGCTGATCTGGAAGCTGATGGTCACTGTTTCCTAGATTACACACACTTCAATCTCTTTTATTCTCTCACTGTTTGTGATAACTAGGTCTAAGACAGCATTGCCTGTTGTCAGGGTGCCAACAAGCTGATACAGTCCTGCACCCTGCAGTTCCAACCAGATGTCTTTGTTTCTTGTTGTTACTGCTGTTAGTGAGTTCCAGTTTATGTCTGGGAAATTAAAGTCGCCTACCAATATCAATTCGACTTTATCTGTCATTTAGTATATTGTCTCTATTAGCTCCTTGCCCCCATTTTTTTCCCTGCACTGGGGGCCTGTATATGGCTCCCAATCTGATGTTCACCCCATTACCCAAGTCAATTGTTAGCCACAATGCCTCAGTCTCCCCAGGAGTCCCCAGCATCTCCGAGGCTTTTATTCCCTCCCGGATGTATATAGCCAACCCCCCCCCTTTACCCTTCCTATCCTTTCTGAACAGGTTGCACCCTGGGATTGCTGTATCCCATCCATGGTTGTCTATGAACCAAGTTTCAGTTACAGCCATCCAGTCAAACATCTCTACTGACATTGCAGCCATGAGGTCTGGAAGTTTATTTGATAGGCTCCTGGCATTTATAATCACTACTTTCCAGGAAGGTATCTCCCCCCCTTTATTTGGGGAAGGACCTAATTTCCTTTCTACACTGACCTGCTGCCTTCTCCTGGTCTAGTGTGTAAGTTGATGGGCTTTTGGGGAGTGGTGACTAGTGCACCGGCAGTCAAGGTGTGTGCTATCTCCAATTCCAGTTTGATTAGTTTAAACTACTGGCATAGACGCTGAATTCCTTTTTTTTTAATTTACACTTTTTGCCCGCTGCATCCCCATGCCGGGACTAACAGCCCAGTCACGGACTCTGGCTGTGGCTGCTCACATTGTAGCCATCCTCCCTGAACCCCCTGGCCCCCCCCCCAGGGTGGGGTCATGGCACCTTGACCAAGGGCGCCGTGAACCCCTTCCTTGGTTAGGTGCAGTCCATCATTCCTAAAAAAAAAATCCTCTCTCCCAGAAACTCTGCCAGTTTCATATGAATGGTATCCCTTTACCTGGCACCATTCACATAGCCATGAGTTCAACTCACCGAATTCATCCACTCTGATTCGCTTGGTGCTACACCCCTTATCCCATACTGGCAGGATTTCTGAGTAGGCCAAGATAGAGGAAAGAGAAGTTAATTTATTTGCAAACTCCTCTAAATGTTTTTTGGCCTCATGCACTGTTTGATTGGCAAGGTTGTAAGTTCCAAGGTGTACTATGATGTGAATTAAATGCCCTGCCCTATGCACTGTCTTTTTTATGTTATCTGTGTCTCTTTGAGCAAAGGCTCCTGGGAGACACTTGACCACAATCTCGGGGTTCTGTTGCTAGGATTTAGGTGGGGATTCACTCCGTGGATCATGGAATTCCCAACTATGAGTATTTTCTTTTTTTCATGGTGGCTTCAGAATTGGTTTTTGTGGTCCTCTTATCTGCTGCAAGTCTTTGGTTAGTTATCCTGATAGTTTTATTATTGGTTTTGGTGTTCCTTTTATCCATTGTGGGTCTTTAGTTAGCTATGCTCATATTTCCTGAGTCCTGGGCTATTTCTAGCAGTGAGAATCTGTTTTCGGTTGTGATGAAGGAGTTTTGTTCTCTGGTATGATTTCTGGACACTCCAGCTCACCTCTCTCTCCTAACTACCTGCCAACCCTCTGGTGTATGACCAGCTGTTAGGTCCTGGTGATACACTGCAGGAGGTTGTGATGGCCTGTTGTGGTAAGCCATGCCCTGTAGTTCACAGATTTTGGCCCATGCATCCTGCAGCTGGGCCCTGAGGTCAGCGATGACCCAGCATGCATGGTAGGAACCAATGTATTGGTGATAAGTCCTGATGTATAGCGCCCCACATTTTCTGTAGTTAGCAATATCCATTGTTGCTGTTAAAGGAATACCCTGTCTACCCACTGGCCTCTGAGGTTTGGTATTAGAGCTGTCTCATAATCCCCTGTTGTGGATGAAATACTTTTTTTTCTTCTCCAGTTGGCTGGATTGGAAGACTAGGTTTGCTGGCAAAGGCACCTAGCTTCACCTTAACTCTTTTCTTCTAGGTTGCTTGTAAGGACAGAGCAAACAACCTTATCAGAGCAAGGGAAAAGATTAAGGCTTCTTTTGGCTAGGCAGATTTACTGTGTTTTATTATTTTCTTTTGTACTCACAGGGGTTGTTTTTGTTTGTTGCTAACATTTCACTGCTTTATTTTTCTCTGATTCAAACTGTTGTTGCAGGGTATACTTTCTGCTGCATTATTGCAGGGTGTGCCTACAGGTTTGTGCTTACAGATTACTGCTGTTATCTTCTCTGATTCAAATTGTTTTTTGCAAGGTATATCTTCTGTTACTGCTTTATTTTTCTCTGTAGCAAATGTTTTTTTACAGGGTATATCTTCTGTGAAATTATTACAGGTGGTGCTTTACAGGTTTTACAGTTTTATCTATCATTAGACTAAGCTTTCAGGGCTACTGCTTTTGTTGTTGGTTGATTGTTCCTGCTCTTACCTACTTGTTTCTTTCATCCATGGTTCTTTTTCAGCAGGGGAAGGGCCCAGCCACCCACTCCCATCCCCAACCACCCCACATTATACTCCTTTTACAGGGTAGCACAGTCGTGACATTTTCTGTAGCAAAGCAGGAAGGGGAGGATCAGAGGGGTAGCCACACAGTGACCTCATTTACAGGGGCACAAGTAATTTAACTTGATATAGAAAGTTATACAAAACCAACCAAATAAAACACAAAATCAAACTTTTGCTTTCATTTTCCTCCTTCTAATTATTCTGACCAGGTTATAAACCCAGCAACTCATATAGAATGGATATTATTAACTGTAGGTACTGAGGGACACTTTTTAAAAGGGCAGTTATACAGGATTTAGGACACTGTCCTACATGCTGAACCATTGGAGATCTAAGGGCTCAGCTCCAGGCAGCATGGGCAGAGATTGCATGCCTTAAATCGCATATTCAGGAGGAAATATACCATAAGAACCACCCACCATTTCCCCAACATCCAACAGAAGCACCTCGACCGCAGAGGGTAGTTGGTCCAGGAGGTTAGCAGGTGGTAAGGAGGGGCAAATCGGGTGCCCCATCACTCAGTGCTCTCCAACGTATCATCTCCACAAACCATATAAAAACTACAAACAGGTATCTGCCTCTGTCTCCGAAATCAAACAAAGGGGCAGAGGACACTGCAGAACTGGACACTGCAGCACAGGAGCTAGCACAACAAAACTCACCCAAAACAGGGACCAAAACAAAAAAGCAAAAAGGGAATCCAAAACATTTCTGATCATAGGCGACTCCATGATTCGAGGAGTTGATACCTACCTCCAGCTGGGGGTAGTGTTCAGATGTCTCTCAGGTGCATCAGCGTTGAGAGACACTGATGGCATTGCTAAAATCGTGCATGAAGCAGGAGAAAACATCAATATCCTGGTACACATAGGGACTAACGATCTCGCCAGCCAGTCAGTTGTGGAGACCAAGGAACACCTGACCAGGCTGGGTGACAAACTGTCATCCATTTCATCTGGCATCTCTTTCTCTGAGATCCTGTCAGTCTGGGAGAAGGGGGCAGATGGATGGATAGGTCAGAGAAGGGGAGTCAGGGGACCTAAACATGTGGCTCAAGGGCTGGTGCCAGGAAAGAGGACACAAATTTGTAGGTAACTGGCAACAGTTTTGGGAGTGAAAGTTCTTTAAATTCAATGGACTGCATCTGACTAAGGAAGGAGTCAGTGCATTTCAGCAGAAGATTGATGTCTTTGCAGAATATTTAAACTAGCAAATGGGGAGAGGGTTGTAGCAACCGATACGTCACATGGGAAGAACATCCATTCCCCCTCAGCTAGTGATAAAACAGGAGTTCAGCATGTTTGTAGTTCATTTGCATCACCAGGTAAGGAAAAAGGTACAGTTTCCCATATGACGCACAGGGGAAACGCCAGATCTCACCCAACAACTAACACACCGAAATCTGGCCAATGGAAAATTATGTACACAAATGCTCACAGTCTGGGAAACAAGATCCCAGACCTGCAGGCAATAATGACAGAGGCTAAACTGGACATAGTAGCCATTAGTGAGACATGGTTCACCAGTAACCACACCTGGGAGACTTCAGTACCTGGCTATGACCGTTCAGAAGAGACCGAGTACAAAGAGGGAGGGGTGGAGTGGCTCTTTATGTCAATGAAAATATCAAAGCTACAGAAATTCAGAATATACATAAGGAGCCAGAAGACCTGTGGGTCACCCTGGAAACAGGAAATGGGACAGCCATATGAACTGGGGTTATCTACAGGCCTCCAGACCAGGGGGAAGATATAGACACATTACTGTTAGAAGATATACAAAACATGACAGCTAAAGGGGAGGTTCTGATAATGGAGACTTAAACATGCCAGTTACAGATTGGTCAACACCAGCAGGAACATCTGCCAGAACTAGACATATAATGGATTCCCTAAAAGGGGAGGGCCTCAAACAACTGGTACAACAACCCACAAGAGACAGGGCTATCCTAGATCTAGTACTGACTAACGGAGAAAGGATCACAGATCTCCAGGTAGAAGGTCACCTTGGGGCCAGTGACCATCACATAGTATGGTTCAACTTGGCCACTAGAACTAAATCATCCCATTTCAAGGCAAAAATATGGGATTTTAGAGGAGCTGACTTTCATAAAATGGCCAACAGAGTTAAGCTAGTCCTAGCAAGAAGAAATACAGGCGTGGGGGTACAGGCAAAGTTTGCAAGCATTAAGGATGCAATACTTGAAGCAACAACCCAATGTGTTAGAGAGAAAAGCAAGAGCAAAAGAAGAAGGAAACCACTTTGGTTCTCAAAAACAGTAGCAGAAAAGGTCAGAGCCAAAAGGCTGGCTTTCAGGAAATATAAGGAAATGCAGCGGGATGAAGATAGGGGGGCATACCAAACTTCCCTAGGGGAAGCAGGGAAGGCAATAAGGCAGGCAAAGGCCCAAACTGATGAAACACTAGCATGAACAGTGAAAGAAGGCAACAAGACTTTCTATAGATGCATTAGTGAAAGGAGAAAGTCCAGAGGGGGTATTGCTAAGATCAAAGGGGATAAGGGGGAGTGTGAGGAGGACCAAGGAAAAACATCTATCCTAAATAGATACTTCTGTTCAGCATTTACTGAGGAGAAGGTAGGGCAGGGCCCACAACTCAGCACCATGGGTACAGGGGGGAGGGAGGTGTGCACTAGTCCCTTCACAAAAGAAAGGGTCCTATAAGAGCTCGCTAAGCTCAGGGTGGGCAAGGGGGCAATCACAAGGGAAGAAAGAGACTTGGGCATCATCATCACAGATGACCTGAAATCATCCAAGCAGACCACTAAAGCAGTAGGTAAGGCTAGAGGGATGTTGAGGTGTATTAGTAGGGGTATCGCAAGTTGTAGGAGGGAGGTAATAATCGCTCTTTACAAGACACTGGTTAGGCCCTTCTGGAGTACTGCATGCAGTACTGGAGGCCACACCTGCACAAGGACATTAACAAAATGGAGGCAGTCCAGAGAAGGGTAACCAAAAGGGTGCAGGGACTGCATCAGAAAACATATGACGACAGATTAACAGAGCTCAATATGTATACCCTAGAGCAAAGGAGTGAGAGATGTGATGTGATTGAAACATTCAAACATCTTAAGGGCATTAACAAGGTGAAAGAGTCTAACATGTTTCAATTTAAGAAAAATAGCAGGACAAGAGGACATAGCATGAGATTAGAGGGAGACTGATTAAGGGGTAATGTGATGAAGTTCTTTTTCACAGAAAGGGTGGTGGATGCATGGAATGGCCTACCTCAGGAAGTGGTAGATATGAATACAGTGCAGGGCTTCAAACAGGCATGGGATAGGCATAAGGGCATAATTAAGATGAGTATAAATAGATAGGCCATTGACAGAGTACAGGCCTATGGCACATTCATGAGGTAGAAAAATGGGCACACTGGATAGGCCTTGTGGCCTTTATCTGCCTTCAATGTCTATGCTTCTGTGTTTCTATGTTTCAGTATGAGTCAGTCAGTTAAACTACTCCAATCCAGGGTCTTCGAGGTGGGACTTTTTAGTGGTAGCTCCTCCTCCTATCTGTAAGGCTATATAAGTAGAACTGGCTCTGAATGGGTGGGTGGCAGGGGTATGTTGGGTGGCTACTAATAACACCCAGAGAGTCCCAGTCAGGACAAGCAGCCACAGATGTAGACAACAGTCACAGCTGAGTCCCAGGTAGCGGACAAAAAGGCAGAGTAAAGTTGCAGTTGGAGGCAAGCTATAGGAAAATAAAGTTGCAATCAGCGAGAGCCTTAATAGAAGTAATCTGCAGTCAGGTGAAAGCCTGCAAAAGAGTAAGCCTTTGAAAAAAATAAAGTGTAGCTCTTTCCAAAGTTGCAGTTGAAGGAAAGCTGTGGGGAAATAAAGTTGCAGTCGGAGACAGCCTTAACAGAAGTAAGCTGCAGTCAGGCGAAAGCCTGCAAAGGTGTAAGCCTTAAAAAAATGAAGTGTAACTCTTATCAGAGCCATAAAGGAAGAGGCACCGTTGATGTATCCCTCTCTCAGTGGGGACTTGGTGTTCTGTGGTCAGTAACTATTCCTCCAGCTGCACTAAATATGCATTCTGAATATATGCTTGAAGGTGGATAACTGGGGTACATTATTGCAAGATTTGCTAGATCTGGCCATATTGCTCTCTTTTGTTTCCAATACAGTAATGGATCTTCCTCATGTCCAATCACAGTATGGTCTGCAAAGTATTCCAGGACCATTATGCTGCGTGAGACGGTTACCAGTCTGGCAGATGAACCTGCTGCACTTTCTTTGCAGGATACCAGTCCTTGTGTTGTAGAAGTGATTTGCCTTTCTGACCCTGAATATAGGATGCCTGAGAAGTAGCTGTACATGTCCTTTCCCTCACTGATGACACTGCTGACAGTGAAGAATTGATAGATCTGCTATTGTCTGTGCCAGAGGTGCACTGTGAAATTTCGGCAGGGTTTGAATGTTGTACATCAGTTAATGGTGTTTGTATGGCAATGTTGCATTTGGTTAGCAGAAAATCTCTCCAATACTCAATGTCTTCCCCTGCAGGAAGGATGACTTCAATGTACCACTTGAAGTAGGGATCTAGCAACTTAGCCAACACATACTGTAGGTGTCATTCTTAAACATGGCATTTATTCTCTGACCAGTCAACAGTCTGAGACTCAAGTTATCTGCCAGCATAACAGCAGTGGCGTCATCTTTTGACTGAAAGTCTTTCTTTATGTCATCAAGGTAAATGTGAACACATCTTGTTTGAGGAAGAATTTAACTCAGAGTTGCACTGTCTGTACCGACATCACATGTGACAGCCTCAAATGGCTCCAGTAATGTGACCAAAGATTCCAGTAGAGTCCAGCTGTTGGAACTGAACATGATGTCTACTTTACCTATTTGATTCTGCAAGGTGTAGTCATGTATAGCTTTTTTCTGTTCAAGAAGCCTTTCCAACAGGTAAAAGGCTGAATTCCAGTGGGCTGCAACTTCCTGCTTTAATGTATGCAAGGGTAAGTTGTTTGACCTCTGCAGCACCTTCAGGATTTTTTTGTGCTTTCACTGAGTGGCTGAAATGCCCACATATTTTCCTAGCAAGACCTAACAGGTTTTCAACATTTCTGTTTCCATTTAAGAAACTATGGATGAGAAGATTTAAACAATGTGCAAAACAAAATATGTGTTGGAAGTTGCTATCTCTAACAACCTTGACTATGCTGGCACCACTATCTGATACTATGAACCTTAGAGATAAGGAATACGAAGTAAGCCATTTCTGGAATTGATTTTGCAGCTCCTGCAAAATATTCACATCAGTGTGGTTTTCTTCAATGGTGGTGATACATAATACAGCATGCTTCCTACTACTTATGGTAGAGTGGGAATTATTACTTTCTGACTGAAAACTTGCTCAATGAGCTGTAGCAGTCATCTAGATAATTGTTTGGTTGCTATTCCATATATTCATGGTTATATGAACCTGCTTCACCTCAGAGAGTTTCAACTGCTTAGTGACCACACTACACACCAAGCCATACATCTGTGGAACAGCGTTTTTTGAGAAATACGTTCAAGTGGAAATGATGTACCATGGTTCAATCTGGTTCATGAACTTGAGAAAACCTTTCTGGGCAACAAAAGAAAAAGGGAGCTGACAATCAGCCAACAGCTCTGCAATGGCTTTATTTAACAGCTGGTATGTTGGATGCTTGAAGGTAAATTTTGATGTCATTAAAACAATTTCTTTTAATGTTAGTTGCGAGAGTAATGAGATATTTTTAATTCTGGAGGACTGTACTTTTCACACCTTTTTCACATGGAGTACTACTGTGGGATTTTATAGTACTTGATGGCGTTAGAAGGAAACAATCTATGTTTGTCTGGGAAGACTGCAAGGACACATCAATTGATTCAGTGTCAGTTGCTGCTTCCACTTCATTGTCACTATGGTCACTGTCACCACCACCTCCACTATCACCCATACCAACCACACTGTCCCTTGCCCTGGCCCACTCAATTGGGTGTTTTGCCTTTGTACGTCATATTATTACTAATGTTCCAAAATGTCCCACTTTGCTACCACATCTGACACTCTTTCTGCACAAACTGCATACTGCTAGAGGGTTGTCTGCAGGGTGATTCTAAAATAAATTCCACATTAAAGATTTACCCTTTGTGCTTTGTAGTACGGTGCCTGGCACTGTTTCTTGTACAGTCAAGGGACCTGTAGGAAACCCTATACTGCCATTTCCTTGTTCACATGAATTTTTCCCATTCATGGTCGTCTTCTTATTCTTACATTTAACATATGATTTTTTTCTGCACTTTCCTCTCATGCCCTACAATGGCATTGTCTCCAACCCCCTCATCAAAACTAGCATAACTGGAAGTGCCGCCATCATTAGGTAGGACATAGCCTGGGCTATCCCATTCCTAGTTCCCACTATCACCACCATCATTATCAGCATTTGCTGCCTCAGCATCTGAGGTTATATTTGAGAAGGATGCCTTCCCCTCCTATCATGCTGCTTCAGTAGCTGGAAGTCTCCTGGCACATGTGACAAAATGTTCAGTACCACTACAAGTAACTCCTGTCAGTTCTTTCCAAAACTCTACTATCATTTCATTGATAACATGCTTTTTTTGTTTCAGGAGGACATTCAGTGCCAGTCCTGATGAAGTTATTGCTGTTATTGCCATTATGTTCTTCATTAGTGCTGGGATTCATATTGTCCACATCATTTTCAGTTGCATGTGCACCAGCACTGTACTTCCTTTTAGTAGACTTAGCCTGGCAAATACAAGACATAGCAGACACAGCTTTGGCTTTCGCTGTGCAACACAGAGATGCCACACACAGTGTAGCTATGACAGGGCTCAGGGCACCTAACAGGCTAACAGACAGTATAATACAGCCAAAATAGCTTTCTCTATACTGCTGAAAGACACAGAGTAGCTATGTCACAGACAGGGCTTGAGGCACCAAACAGACTGTGTGTACTGTAATTCAGGCGAAATGGTTTTTGCCATTTTTGTAGAGACACAGAATAGCTATGTCACAGACAGGGCTCTGGGCACCTAACAGGCTAACAGACAGTATAATACAGTCTAAATGGCTTTTGTTATGCTGCAGAGAGACACAGGTGCCCCGAACCCTGGCTATGACATAATCATCCTGTGTGCCATTTGCTGTCAGCTGGCAGTCAGGTATTTCTATCCCAAGTGGAAGCAAGCACTCCTTCGGGGAGGGGGGGGGGTTGTAACTGCCAAATAAATTAATTGCTGAAAGACTCGGAGGAAGATGGCTTAGATTTGAATATCAAAGGGCTGCCAGAATTAGGAGATACTTCCTAGTATGTGTATATGGATGCTGATTTTTTTAAGTCCATTGGAAGGAGAGATTTTGCTTCAGCCCAGCTAAAAAGAGTTGCTGATGTCTGGGACCTGAAAGTAGCAGGAGTTTTACAGTGTTACCAGCCATAATCAAGTCTTCACTCTTCCATCTCACACTGGGGGGGTGGCTAACAAAAATATATTTATTCCTATTTGCAAACGTGAATGTCCACATGATTGTGGAAATACCTGTTAATTGACAACATGTATAAATGTTAGAAAGCACTGTTGAGTTAAAGGAGACAAGTTAGCATGCATTTAGCACTACAAGATGGGCTGGCTGGCAGGGGCTGCAAAATGCATGACTACAGGATGCAAGTTCATGTTTTGACTGTGTTAACTTAAACATCACATAACAACAGCTTATAACGGGTGGGTCTGACTACAAGTAAAAAGCAACATATACACCCATAAAAAATGCCTGCTTTTATCCAGTTTTTCATTCTTAGGACAGCCATAAGCTTAATACATCACTCTTTTAATGATGTAATATGGTGAGTGAAATGGAGTCTGCGTTGCTGAAAAGAAATACAATGGATTTCATTCAGGTAAAGATCTGGGGTCTTGAAATTGATATTTTTAATAATAAAAAAATGACAGGAGACTTGTGTATGCATGTTCAGAGATTAGATTTTATTATACCGGCAGCAATAGAAGCACTAAACATGAGGACCATCATTTTACATTTGCATTGATCTTTAAGAAAGTGAAACTAAAATATTAGATGGCTCAAGAAAAACTTTTTATAACAGCTCTGTGTGTCTTCTCAATACAATTTGATCAAAAACACATCAGAAGTAACTTCTTTTAAAACAATCTTGCTGTTTTCCCATATTCATGATGCACATCAGGTGTCATGTTCGTGGAGAGGAACAGAAACAGGAATCAATTATAAATATGGTTTAAAATCCAAAATATTATTCAAGCTAAATGGCTTCAAAGATTCCAAACACCATATTCATAGTGATTCATTCTGTAATAAACATTTAAAATTATCTATCCTTCTTCCAGCAGAATTGCAGATTCGCTCCAGCCCCATATACAGTACCTCAACCCAGCCAGGTCACTATTATGTTGTAAATGTTTATTACAAGAAGAATCACTATGGATATGATGTTCGGGATCTTTGAAGCCATTTGGCTTGAATGTTATATTGGATTTCAAATCTTATTTATAAACAATTCCTGTTTGGCATTTATTTTAACATTTGTCTGCCCTGTTTATCTCTTGTAGTTATTTGATGGGATATGAGCTATAAAGTGATATCTTATGATGCTGCTGTCCACGAGCATGACACTTGATGTGCATTGTGAAGAGGGAAAAACAGCAAGATTGTTTTAAAAGAATTTACTTTTTATGTGTTTGTGATCAAACTGTATTGAGCAGCCACACAGAGCTTCTATAAAAAGTTTTTTTGAGCCGTTTAATATTTAGTTTCATTTTTTAAGACTGATTAATGCTGTAAATTTATGAGAGGTTATTATTTTTGTTGTTATTTAGAAGTTTGTTTTGGTGTAAGCTCTGTTTGGGGGCTCACTTATATGTATATATATATATATATATATATATATATATATATATATATGCAATTTAATGATTTGCTGTTTGATATGATGTCTTCTAGGAATACATTTTATATTTCTATAGTAAAGTTTGAAGAAATTCATATACATTTTGGCTTCAGGATTGTGTGTAACCTCTGACTGCTTTTTGATTTATAATGTGCTTCTGTACATATGTTTTTATTGGGATTTATGCTGCACTTTTGCACTGGTCACTTCAATTATTTGAATTATTCACTGATCATGTGTGTACTTGTGGGTATTTAAAGAGCAATTGACACCATCTGGCCAAAAGAGCTACACTGCAGAATTAGAATAAGCATACTTCCAGTAAATCTCATACCAAAAACTAGATTTCCCTGTTACTTCATTTAAAAGTTATGAGCTATTTTGTTACCCTGATTTCACTACCTGTTCAAAACAGCCTGTATAAATGAAGAGCTGCTGATGTCATCTTAGGACCTCACAGTCTAGTGTTCCCTCTCAGCAAGCTTATAGGACCCATTTCTCCAAAGTTGTAAAGATCACGTGCAATGGTTTTTACAAGTAAAACAGGCAGCACCAGTCAGTAACATTGCTTTAAAAACTGTGTGTGTTTCAGGTTTTGTAACAAAGCTGACAATATTTTATGTGCCTTTCTGTTGTGGTCCTTTTTTCCAGGGTTGCTGGATGCTGGGTCATAGTACACTGTTGTGTGGTTTGCACACTGAATAAGTTGCTGATGTGGTGAAAGGCTGAGACCATTCACACCTATCATTCAATTGAAGTGATTTCTAAGAAAAGCACTTTAAAACAAATATTCCATCTCCTTGTCAATGGGGGGTAGACAGGTAATCCTGTTTTAAAATGAAAGGAGTTTCTAATTTAGCTAGCACAAATGTGTTCTCCCTGTTAGGCTGTTTTGATGCACATTCAGTCTCATCTATGTTCTACACTATATTAAAAAGATCATTTTTACCAGAGCCAACACTTCCACCCCTAGTAGGAATTAACACATATAAGGCCCCTATTAAAACATATTGTAAAGCAGACACTGACAAACAGCGGTAAAGTTACCAACATTACAATCCTAGCAGTACAACTTCCTAACAGGCACAGTGGAGCAGCACTCCAAATGGCTTCAGCAGCCTGGAGGCATGCTGACTCAGCATCCAACAACCGTTGAGAAATGGACCAAAAGGCATTATAACATATAATTTTGTCAACCTTGTTACAAAACCTGAAACACATATCATTTTTATAGCACTGTATTTTGAATGGCGCTGCCTGTTTTGCTTTTGACAATCATTGCACATAATCTTCAGTTCAGTTTATTAATTGACAAGACAGAATTGCCATTAAAAATATTGCACAATACATTTTAGCATACATAAATATACATATAACAGTCTGCATTGTTAAAATCTATAGAGGTACAATTATTAATAGATATACTGGGAAATTGAATAGTACGATTAAATTGGTATTTCTACCAGTAAACTCATTCAGATGTTTATAATTAAACTATAATTAATGGGTCTTTCTTTTTACCTAAGGAAAACTGTGGCACTATTTGCCGTATTAAAGGAGTGTTCATTACATCAATCATGTGCATGGTTTTCCCTCAGTCTGTGCATGTGCTCGCCCCAGCTCTTCCTTGTGAACCGCTCACCCCCTCGTCACCTCATGGGAGACGGAACTGCCACTTGAACAGACTCTGTGGTAAGTCTTTTAGGCACCAGAAACAAAAATAAAACATTAAAACTTTTGCTTGCTGCCATAAAAATATGTTGAAATAAATAAAATAAAAATCACCATGCACAGTGTGCACTCTGTCCTAAGCTAACTGCCGCAGCACAGAATGGAATCAGGAACACCTTTTTTTATTTTATATAACTGCTGTGGCTAAAAAGGAAGACCCAGGAATTATATAAAATAAAATAAAGGGTGGTGTGTGTATGTGTAAACTCAAAGTTTACACACACCAACCCATACTTTATTCTATTTATTACACATATCTCTATATCTAAGATTTAGTAACAAATCTGAGTCACTCTTATAGTAACTTAACCCTTATTTATAATGTACAGTTTCTTAAGTTCTATCTTTTTACAGAACAATGCAGCACTTTCTAATATCTCAGTATTTATTGGATTTCAGTAATGCATTCAGTTGATATTTAGGTTACATGTCTAAAGTTGATAATACACTACCCAAATACAGATTTCCTTCTTGAATATGAAGAGGACATAACATCAATAGATGTAATAGGTTGTCTTCCCCAAGTTGACACTTGCAAATTTATGTAATATTTTTATCATAGAACCCTCTCACATGATCTTAAAAACTTTGGAGAAACAGGTCCTATAAACTTGTTGACAGGGAATACTAGATGGTGAGGTCCTGAGATGACATCATAAGCAGCTCTTCACTGATACAGGCTGTTTTGAACAGGTAATGAAATCAGGGTTATTCATAGCTTTAAAATACGTAGAGTAAAAATCTAGTTTTTGATATGCGATTTACTGGGGGTATGCTTATTTGGATTCTGCAATGTTGCACTTTTTGCATCACAGGCTCTTTAAGAACTGTTTGTTTGTAATAACCACTCCCCCGATGAAGCCTTGTGGAGAAGCACTGGAGTTGTAGTTGGCAGGCCATTGGACATGGGTAGGTCTGTTTATTATGTATGATTCATACAGTTTTTTTGATATCCATTGGAAGTGTAATAAAATTATTAAATTACACAAGTTCCGTTTTGAGTTTTTTTTCATTGGATATCTTTTGGTGCTTTTGAAGAAAAAGAGCTTAAGAAAATTATTTAAGAGAATGTAAATTATTTTTAGACCATACCCTGTTGGTCACCTTTTACTTGTTATATACAAGTGCTCATTATAGTTAATGCTGAACAGCATTTCTATGGCCAGTGACACTTGTACCCCTAAGTATCTAATCTGGTTGTTCCTTACCCTGGTAAACAGGATGAGTTGCCTTAATGGCAGTGTGCAAACACAACTAATCCACACTATCTCTGATTTGGAGTCATTAATTTTATACCCTGCCAACTTGCCAAATTGTTCCAAGGAGGTGGTAAGGGTCGGCATATATCTTTGCAGATTGGAGAGAAAGAAAATATAATCATCTTTATACAGTATTATGATACTTCATGCTCTTGTACAGGAGAACCAAACCATATCCCTTCAACTGTGGGGTTGTGATGTACCTTGGCAGTCAGTGGTTTCAGGCTTAAGGGAAACAACAGTGGTGACAAAGGACACCCCTAATTGGTGCCACATGCAAGAGGGAATTTCTGTGATTGTAGGCCATTCACTTTGACTGCTGCTTTTGAGGTGGAGTACAAGGCCTCCATGTTGCGTAAAAATTTAGGGACAGATTTAAAGAGTGCAGAGTATAATTAAAGAACTGCCAATTAACCCTATCATGTGGCTTCTCTGAGTCCATTATAATTTCTAGCAAGGGTGTAGGCTGTTTTTCTGGGATAAAAAAATATTTAGCAGATGTCTAATGTTATTGCATATAAATCTACCTCTGATAAAGCCTGTTTGGTCCAGGTGGACTATGTCTGAGATATAGTGCTGCAGTCAGTCTTCCAGGATACTGGTATAGAGTTTGAGGTCCACCCCCAACAGAGAGACTGGCCTTTAGGAATCACATTCCTGTGGGTTCTTGCCTGGCTTTGGTAGAATACTGATCTGTGCTTGGCGCTAGGAGACTGGGATCTGTCCTCCCTCCACTACCTCTCAGAATACTGAAAAAAAAGCAGTGGAGTAAGTTCTCTTGCAAATGCTTTGTAGCATTCAGTGAGGTATCCATCACACTCTGGTGACTTCCCAGTCTTCAACCCTTTGACTTTAGCTAGTATCTCTGGTTCCTTGATGGTGACATCAAGGGCAGCTGCTGCCTGCTCTGACATTGTGGGAATGTGCAGTCCTTCAACAAATGTTACTATGCCCTGCACTTCTTCCTTATAGAGAGTGCTATAAAATTAATAAACTTCTGCAGTTATGCAAGGGCTGCCTGTCAATCCCCCTCTCATAACTCTTTGAGTCCCTGACCTTAAGGGCTGCTTGGCTGACCTGCTGTTTTCACAACTGCTAAGTCAGCACTTTACCAGCCCTGTCCCCCCACCATAATAATGTTGTCTTGTATTAAGCTGAGCCATGATTTGTGTCCCTAAATGTTTAGTAAGGTCCTGTTTTTTTGGCTTCCAATTGTTCTTTGACTTCCTAATTAAGAGTAATTTGACACTCAGCCTTCATGTCAAAAATCTGAGTTTCCAGATCAAGGTATTTCTGAGGATTAACTTTCTTTCTGGCAGATGTCAGTTTAATAAGTTACCCCCTCAGGTAGACCTTTAGGCCATCCCAGTTCACAGCCTTGGAGGTGTCTGCAGTGTTCGGCTGAAACGTGCGTGAGGAGTTTTTCTGTGACTTTTTTTTTGTATTTTGTACTTGTGTGTACCCGCTGTTATTTGAATTTAGCAAGTAAAATAAGTTATTTCTGCATGTGGAGAATTTATTTCTGTGTCCCTGTGGTGTGCTGAGACTGCCTTTCTTTAGGTGTCTGCAGCCTTCTTGTGGTGGGAAGTTCTGCTATATGTCTCCATATGGAATCATAGAATCATAGAAATCTGCCAGCAGAAAAGGACCCATTGGCCCACCCACTCTGCCAATAAACCCCCCCTCCCTAGGAAGACCCCCTCCCTCCCTTACCAGGTTGCCCTCTGCCCTCTGGGTCCATATGTGTGTCCCTGGCTTTTTTTAAGTTGTCTACTGTATCCACCCCACCATCCAATCTGGCAGCTTTTCCATGGCGTGTACCACCCTTTTGTAAAACTCCTGATATTCCCTCTGAATCTGTTCCCCTCCGGTTTGTAGGTCTGCCCCCTAGTGGAATTGCTCTTACTCATTTGAAGATGCTGTCTACATTCACCCTATTTATGCCCCTCAAGTATTTGAATGTCTTCACCATATCCCCCCTCTCCCTCCTCTCCTCCAGTGTGTACAGGCCAGTTCTCCCAGTCTTTCCTCATATGACTTCCCCTGCAGCCCCCACACCATTTTGGTTGTTCTTCTCTGGACCCTTTCCAGCCCATCCTTGTCCCCTGCAAGTATGGTCTCCAGAACTGGACCCCATACTCCATGTGCAGCCTGACCATGGTTTTGTACAGTGGCAGAATCACCTTCCTCCTCCTGCTTGTGAAACCCCTCCCTATGCATGCCAACATTCTTGGTGTCTTTCCTGCTGCTCTGTCGCACTGGCTCCGGACTTTCAGACTGTCTGAAATGGCTATCTCCAGGTCTCATTCCTGTTCTGTCTCTTCCAGCCCTTCCCCTCCAAGTCCGTATTTCACTTTCAGGTTATTACGCCCTATATGCAAAATTCTGCACTTTTTTGTGTTGAACCGTAGCTGCCACCTTTCTGACCACTCCTCTAGCCTGGCCAAATCCTCCCTCATATCCTCCACCCCCTTCACCTTATCAACCCTGTTACTACATATCTTCATGTCATCCACAAACAGACACTCCTTTCCCCGTAGACCCTCTGTGATGTCCCCAATGTATATGTTGAAAAGTATGGGTCCCAACACAGACCCCTGGGGAACTCCACTTGTCACCCTTACTTCCTTTAAGTGCACCTCATTCACAACAACCCTCTGTGTCCTCCCCTTCAACCAATGCCCTATCTAGTCTGTGAACTTGATCCCCACTCCTAGGCTGTCTACCTTGCCTATAAGTCTCCTGTGTGGGATGGTGTCAAATGCCTTCCAGAAGTCCAGGTAGGCCATGTCTACTGCCCCACTCAGGTCCCATATTTCCTTCACTCTGTCAAAGACTTCAATCAGGTTGGTCTGACAAGTCCTACCACCTATGAATCCATGGTGATTGTCATTTAGGAGACCTTCCCCCTCCAGATATTTAATAAGCCTTTCCCCAACCAGTGTCTCCATTACTTGGTTACTTGATTACTTGGTGTTAATGACAAAAGGGGGCCGAAGCCCATCATGATTGTCCCCCATGTTGTGGGACATTGTACACAAGGGTGATTAGTTGAGGAGCCAGTTATCCAGGTGTATTTTGAAAGTATTCAGATTGGAACAATCCACTAGATCTTGTGGCAATTTATTCCACAGCTTTCAGGCCCTAATAGAGAAAAAATGAAGTCTCTTGTTTGTCCTAGCTCTACAAACCTCTAACTGTTTGTTATGCAGTCTTGCTATGATTTTCCTTGTGGTGAATGCAATGCCACATTGATCCATTAGGGTGGGGAATTGGAGGATTTTAAATAACTGGAGAAGGTCTCCTCTAACCCTTCTGGCTTTGAGTGAGTAAAGACCTGTTTTTTCAGTCTTTCCTCATAATTGAGATGTGCTAGATGTGGGATGATCTTTGTTGCCCTGTGTTGTATCTGCTCGATCCTCTTAATGTCAGAAGTCAGGTAAGGGCTCCAGAAGGGGGACACATAGTCAGAGTAGGATCGAACGTGGGACCTATACAAGATAACTATACCTTGTTCTGACTTAGATACAAAGGTGTGATTGATCCATCTAAGGAGTGCGTTGGATAGGTTGGCTACTTTACTGTATGGACATGTGGTCGCTATTTCCCAGGGGGTCAGAAATAAGAGGGTTTGTTATTTTACTATCAATGTTTGTTATGACAGGATCTAAGGTATTAGCTCCTTGAGCTGGTTCCCTAATGAGTTAGACAAGGCCTAAGTCAATAACAGTTGAGAGAAGGAGCTTGTCGTGTTGGGTGCTAAGTGATAAGACCTCCCAGTCTATGGTTAGGAGGTTAAAATCTCCAAGGATAAGAACAGTGCCATTGAAAGCTAGTGAGGATATTTCATTAGTTAATTGTATGGTGTACTCTAGGTCAACAGAGGGTGGCCGATAACAGGTGCCCACCAAAATCTGAGGCAGGCCATTTAATTGAAAGGTTACCCATACGCTCTCTGTCTGGGTTTTAAAAGAGGATTCAAATGATGGAATATTGTTCTTTACATGTAGGCAAACCCTTCCTCCCTTTCTTGTGCCTATTCTACTTTTGGTATAAAGTTTGAATCCCGGTATCTCAACTGTCCATTGATTGTTAGTATTACCCCTGGTCTCAGTTATAGCTATTAAACCTAAAGTATGAGATTACATTTTAATTTCCAGTTCGGCTAGTTTGGGGATATTTAGTGAACGGGCATTAAGCGATAGAACGTTAAATGATTTATGGTTTTGTAAGGGGCTGGTAGTAATAAGAGATTTAGGTTTTGACCCAGTCTCCCCCATTGTTATTGGTTGAAATGACTATTGATAAATGTGGAAATCACTCGCCCTAGCAACATACTCCCTCTTCTGCTAAGATGCAAGCCATCCCACCAAAAAAGGGACGGGTTGCCATGAAATTCTTCCCAATAAATTATGCAGGGAATATTCTGCCTATAACACCATTTGCACATCCATTCATTGAGGGCTTTGATCTTACTTGTAATTTGGTTTGTGGCTCTGGGGACCGGCAGAATCTCTGAAAAACAGATACTGCACCCCTTGTCTTCAAGAATGTTATGGAGAGCGACGTAATCTTGTTTAAGCTGTTCTATTGATATCATTGGTCCCTAGGTGAATGACCATGAGTGGATTATCCCCTGCTTGTCATAGGATTGTTTTTACCATTGGTGTTATATCTGAAACCCTAGCCCCCCTGTGGCTAGAGCATGTGCGGTTTGCTTTGTCAGGATTGCAAATAGCCCGGTCAGTATATTATATTATGGAGTCTCCTAAAATGAAGCCCTGCTTGCTGTTTGGTGCAGGGGCTTGGCATTCCTCCTGTGAGTATATAGAAGTGGGGGAGGTAGTGTGTGACAATGACTGGTCTGCGGGTTTAAAAGATTCTGGGGGGAAGGGGTTGATGATGGAAGTTACAACAGGGTTCTCGGTTCCTGTGGCTTTAGGATGCATACTCTGAATTGGGCTAATGGTTGGTGCTTCATCATTTACTAATGTTAGGGATTCAAAAGAGTTATGCAGTGGTAGTACAGAAGCACTGTTAAAAATCTGTCCGCCTCTTCTTATTGTCTTGGTCTTTGGGATAGTTGCCCGGTCTTCTCTTTCTCAGGGTAGTAACAACTGTGATGCGGGGTCTGTTTTGGGGGAGTGGGGTTTGTAACAATGATCTCCTTGAGAGAAGGGGTAGGCTTCATCTTGGGGTCAGCTTCAGGTATTGTGGACAGATTATCGGTACGGGTGAAGGATGTGTCGATGTCCAGAAGAATTTACATCTGGTCAATGTAGTCCTCTAGGCCATCGATCTCAGTGTTTATTGAGGGTTTTGCCTGGAGATGTGTAATTTCTTCCTACAAAGTCATGACTAGTTGGCAGCTATCACAGATGAAGTTTGGAGTTTGTTTGCCAATGGCATACATTTGGCAGGAGGAACAGAAATTATTTGCATTTTTCATTATACTATGTTACTATGTTTAGCAAACTAGGAGATAATAGACCTACTAATCTAGTGTCGAGTAGTACTGGTGTAGTGTATGGCTCTAGTCCCGAGATGAGCGTGTCTCTGCATGCATCTCTGAGCGCATCCCTGCACACGCACGCCCCGCTCACTAGCATGGGTCAGAAATAGCGAGTGAGCCAGAAGTAGGTGCAGGTCGCACTTCCATTTCCTCGCTCCCCTTTGATGGGAAAAAAAGGCATTGAATTGTGCAGTAAACAGCTCCTAGGACAGGGAGCTGCTACTAAGAATACAAATATGTACTCAGGCAGTGTTCAGAGCTAGTGGGGTTAGCTTGTATAGATTTTAGCTACATGGTGTTTACTGGCCCACCAATGTTCCACAATTCCAAGATCTCTCACTAAGGAGAGAAGGTCCAGGGAAGGTATCCTATACCAGGACCTCCCACAAGTGCAAAAATAGTAGTCAAATTACATGAACATCACAGTATTTCATTTAAAAATAAACCACCTCTCAGCAGGGGCTCGTTACTCCAGCACAGGTTGTGCCTTACTCATTTCCCGGTTACCCCCCCCCGCCTTTAGTAGGGGTACTACCTCAGCCTTTTTCCAGTCCACAGAAACCCTTTCCTTGTGCAGTGACAGGTTAAATAGCCTCATGAGTGGTGTTGTCAGTTCCCATTTTAGTTCTTTGAGCACCCTCGGGTGATACATTCCTGTCCTATCGCCTTATCCATCCGCAGCTATCTCAGTTCTTCCAGTACCCTAACCTCCGTGAAGAAGCTTGAGTCCATTTCCCTACCCTCCCTCCACCTATTATCCAATTTCAGTCCATCCCCCTCCTCCACCATGAAAACCAATGCAAAGTATCTATTTAGGACATTGGCTTTTTCTATGTCGTCTTCCAGCAGTGCCCCCCTCCCTTTTGAGCGTTGTAATCCTGCGCTTCCCTTTCTTTCTGTCACTTACGTATCTTTAAAACCCTTTGTCTCCCCTTTTCACCTCCCTTGCTATACACTCTTCTATTTCAGCCTTCACCCACCTGATCACATTATGCGCTGCCTTCAGGTTTTCCTTATACACCTCCCGGTCTGTCTCCCTCTGCGATGCCTTATATATCCCGAACTCCCTCCACTTCTCCCTAACTGCAGTCCTGACGTCTGATGTGAACCAAAGTGGCTTCCTTCCCCTCTTCTTCTTGCTCACCATCCCAATGCATAGCTCTGTCACATTTAATATTCCTCTTTTAATTTTCCCCCATAGTTTCTCCACATCTTCCAGGTTCTCCTTCCCCTCTGGTTCCTTTTGGACCAATAACCTCATGCTTCAAAAATCTGCCTTCCTAAAGTGTGGCACCCAAGTATTGGAGCTGCCCTTCTCCTGCCCCTTTCTGATTCTAAATTACACTATTCTATGGTCACTGTCACCCAAGTTTTTCACAACCCCTACCCCGTCGACACTGTCCCTGTTCCTCATAACTAGGTCAAATATGGCCCTTCCCCTAGTAGGTTCCATTACCAGCTGGTTGATGAATATGTCCTGCAAGGCTTCCAGTAACTCTCTGCTCCTATCCATGGCTCCTGCCGGGATGTCCCAATCTATGTCTGGCAGATTTAGATCTCCCAACACCATGATTTCCCCTTTGCTGGCCATTTCCTGTATCGCCTTACCTACCTATCTACTTCCTCCCCTTGATTCGGTGGCCTGTAGACCACCCCTACCTTCACTGCCTTCCCCCCTGCTCTGTTTAAAGTCACCCGTATGGTCTCCGCAGGCCCATCCCCCACACAAACCATTGCCCTAATCCCTTCTTTCACGTAAAGGGCAGCCCCCCTTTTCCTGTCCTGTCCCTCCTGTATAGAACATACCCAGGTATTTCTGCCTCTCAGCTGTGGTTTTCAGTCCACCAGGTCTCCGTAACTGCAACTGGGTCCAGGTCATCCTCCACCACTAGCGCTTACAGTTCTCCCATCTTGTTACCCAGACTCCTGACGTTTGCCAGCAGACCCCCTCCACCAGCCCCTCCCTCTCCCCCCCGTCATCTTCTCTTGCCCCCATCCATGGGGGACGGTGAGTGAGGCCAGTTCCTCCCTTCTCCAGTGGACTACATCTCGCTTTGCCCTTCCCCTTTTCTAGTTGAATGCACTCCTTAGTATTTTATTTATATAGCCCTGTAGCTTCCTCCTCAGAAGCCTAGCCCCTTCATCATTTATATGCAACCTGTCCCTCGCATACAAACTCTGGTCCACCCATGTGTCTTCCCAATCACTTATACATTCATAGCCCTCCCTCCTGCACCACTGCCTTACCCAGTGGTTGAAGTCTTTGGTTCTCAATTACTTCTCTGTACTGGTGTAGTGTACTGGCAGCACTTCTGAGAAAGCTATGGTATCCATGATCCCCTTTCATCCTCTAGCTAGTTCCATAAATCTCCTCTGCACCTCACCACCTCCTCCTTGGCCAGGTCATTTGTACCAAGGTGTAAAACTAGGTGAGGTTCCCCCAATCAGCCTAATGCAATCCTTAATTTTTAGGAGTGCCCTGCCAGCCTCCATCCCTGGCTCACAGAAGACTGACCTCCCCTTGAAAGCTCCTCCCTTTCTTAACCAGTGGATCCCTTTAATAATAGAGTCCCCATACACTATCATTGATTTTTCATGTGCTGACCCCAAGGGTGCCCCTGCCGCCCTTACCTGGCTGTTTCTCCCTTTCCTCTTGACTACCCCGTGGTCCCCTCCTGCCTCTACCCCTTTCTTCACTGTCCCTTTGTACCCCTGCCCTGCTGGATGGTCGCTGGCCTCATTCTCCCTCCCACTCTTTCCCTGGATGCCTGATCTTCTCCAGTCTCCCCTCAGGATGCCCTCTCCTGCCTCCTTCCCTTTTTTGCCAGACTGTTATAACCTGTCTCCCCATGCTGTCTCTCCTTTTTCCATTCATATCATCCTTCCCCTTCACTTCCCGGACTATCATAGCCTGATCCTTCCCTGCTACTGACTTTTTCTGCCTTTCCTGGCTCGTCTCCTTATCCCCCATGGCCTCAATCCCATTCCCATCCTCTTGCTCCATTATCTTTGTTAAGGGTCAGTATCTGTTTGAACCTGCTGTGCACCTAAGTTCATAAATGTTGGCATGCCTTCCCATCGTATCCCTGCCCCCTGACCTGTTTTTCCTCTCCATGACCCGTCCCCTCCATCCCCTGTCCACTCGATCGGCCTGCCTCCTGCCCCCTGCTTGATTGTCTTCTATAAGTTTTCTGACAATGTCCCTTTTTGTCCAGGACAATTCTGTTTTTAGCCATGCTAGCTTGGCTTCGAGTCTCCCCAGCCTTTGACAAACCGGGCATGTCTCCAGTCTCCACAGAGTTCTCATGAACACTGCCACACCACAGTTATTACAGCCCATGACCCTCCCTCCTCCATGTCCCCTTTTTGCTTCCTTTCCCTGCTCGTCCCTCCCCTTATGCCACCACTGACCCACACCCTGCTGTGCCTCTCCATACTGCCTCAACCCATGATGCTGCCCCTAACCATTCCCTAGGCTTGCCCTCCAGTACCTCTCCATCCTCAAGTCCCTCCCTTCTGCACATAAGGCCATTCCTCCCTCTCTCCCATTTGCCCCCCCCTTGTGTCTTGTTCCCAGTTACAGTTAGTTAGCAATTAATTTAATATCCACATCATTCAGCAAGCCCAAGTTAAGCCTCCAAAGAGAGTGATGGAATAATGAAGTAGTCAGCAATTCCAATATTTTTATTTTTTATTTATTTATTTTAGTTTTTGTTGACTGGGAAAGGAGGACTAGACAATTCTGCCTATTTTCAGCCTCGTCCCAGGGGAGGGGGGATACAGATGTATGCCAACTGACATTGAACCAGATTAAGCCAGATAATAGGGGCAGCATGATCAGAGGTCATAATGTTTTTTATTTGGCAAGTGTAAACTTCATATAGTATTACAACAAAAAAAGGTGGCTCTAAAGTAAGTGGTGCATTAGTTATAATTCAAAGCTGAAGTGAAAAAAAATTATAAAATGGGTCAGGAGCTTTGTGCATCCTGATCGTCTGAGCGGTACCTTTGCCCATGTCCTGCATATTGTACCAACTGTTACCACTTCAGCCACTCAGGACTTACCACAAGAGAGAGCACTGTACCAACATTGTGGAACTGCCTAGCCAAACTTGAGTTCCCCCCTCCCCCCGCAACACACTGTCTCTTACTGTAGCCAAGTTTTACACTCCACAGCATTGTACTCTTAGGATCACTGTACACAAATATTTTTTATGCCTTGCCCCTGATTTAATATATAAAAGTGTGACCTCTTCTGCTCCTTTTGACAAAGCTGTCCCCAATGAAGTGACCATTGAGTGCGTGCCACCAGGATGCAGCTTTCAATTCATTGCCAAAACCAGCTAATCTGTCAGCTTCTTTTAAATGAAACAACTGTTTCTTAAACAACTTGTAGTACATCTAAAACATAGCAGCTTTTGTGGTACCTGACACCAACCTAGCAGCGACTTTCTGATAGCATCCTGATGTAAGAAAAGTGCTCGTAAAAAAGCACTAACTGTGGCGGCCATTGAGAGACATGCTCGCTCCCACCAGAACTATCTCACATTGAAAAAAACCTAAAAAGAAAATGTTGAAAAGAAATACAGTTTGAAAGGTGTTTGAGTGGGAATGGGTGGCATAGATGAAATACAATGTTGAGGATGTTTTTGTGTGTGGAAGAGGGAGGAGACACATATACATTATATAGAATAATGACTGAGTAGGGGGTTATAACAAGATTTTACACACCCCTGAGGTGTGGGGTGTCACATAAACCACGAGAGCTAAGCTCAAGGGGTTTATTAAGGCATCCCACCCTGAGGTTGTGTGTAAAATTTGAGTTTTATACGCCCCTACCCAGCCTTTATTTTATACAATTGCTGGGGAGCGTTTTCTCACCACAGCAACTATATGAAATAAAGATATTTCTATGGAGCCGCAGGCTGGTTGGGTTTCAGTGTGGTCCGCGGCTCCTGATAAAAACAACTGCTCTTTTTTTTTCACAGTCTCAAAAAAGTTGCCAGTAAATAACTTACCACCACAGACTCTGAGTGTGGCGAACTCCCAGGCAAACACTGCAGAGCTAGGGAATGGCGGCAAGCACCGAGGAGTGAAGGAGCGGTGGCTGTGCATGCCTAGTGCGAGAGAAACCCGGCGCGTGTTCGCTGTTATGACCCGCAGGTTATAACGGCAAATTATAACCATGTTTCTCTATGGGAGAAAATGCTTCCCAGTTATTATAACACTCTTCAGTAGCAAGGACTACTTTTCTGTAAAGATATATTTCACACTTTTTAATGCTTTTTATTTAGATAAGTACATTTTAAATTTTTTTTTTCTTTTAACTGAGGGATGCATTTTATAATTGGAATAAGACACTTCAAGGTGTGGTTTATGGGCTGATAAGAGCACTTCCCATGTGCTAAAGGCACTCAGTGGAAGTGCCTTGTGCCTCATTATGTAACTGGGGCATGCTCTTATCAGCCCATAAACCATACCTCATTGTGTCTTATTTCTTACATAACCCACACTCATGCTAGTAAAAAGATGAATATCTTCTCAGTTTATTGAACTGAGTAGACAAAATGGTATTATAATTATTATTAGAATCAAATGTTGAAGGTACACGGACCATTTTTTAAAATTCATTCTTGCACTTAATTATTGGTGGGCACCATCCATGCAGGTGTCTTTAAGAAATGGATGCAGAAATTGTAGGCAATAGAGGGTGTCCATGTGTCTTGCCAAAGCAATTCTTATGAAACATTGAGATGGTGGTGGAGGGGTGTGCATGCTCTTTTGGCAGTAGAGTGCTGTGGTTTATGGCACTAAGTTGCAAACCTGGAGACCTGAGTTTGAATCCCACAGCCTCCACTTGCATACTGTGTGACCCTGAGCAAGTCACTTAACTTCTTTGTGCTCCCAGGTTGCACCTGGAAAGAAGCTTTAGCTAGGTGTGCCCTTCCTGGTTAAACAATTTCCCCTTCCCCCCTTTTCACAGTCGGTTGAATTCAATAAATTGAGAAGATATTCATCTCTTTACTGGTGTGAGTGCAGGTTATCTGTTTTTTCACTCATGCAGTATTTCCTAAGACACTGAAAAATTGTCTATTCTAGAATCAGATCCATGGGGGGCAGAATAGAAGGTATAGGCAAGGTCCTGGGGATTGCCATACCTCCAGACGTCACTGAGTCCCAATTTCCCTGTCACTCAGTCTAGAAAGTTTTCTACCTACCTGAGAGGTACTGTATCTGTGTGGGTCCCACTCCTGTCCAGCCAGTCTAAAAAAGTTGTATTGAAATAATATTGGCTGGGTGGGGTACGGTTAGGAGTCACTGAGGAAAAAGACATGGGGGTCATGGTAACAGGAAGCATGAATAACTCTGCTCAATGCAGGAGGGTGGCAGCTATGGCCAGTAAGATGCTGAGGTGCATCATGCAGGGATTCTCATCCAGGCATAAGGAGATGATCCTGCCCCTTTACATGTCCTTGGTCAGGCCACAGTTGGAGTACTGTTTGCAGTTTTGGAGACCATATATGAGGAGGGATGTCAAGCTTCTGGGGGGGTGCAACACAGGGTAATGAAAATGATACAGGGGATGGAGGGCAGAACCTATGAGGAAAGGCTGGGTTACTTGAAATTGTTCACCCTGGAGAAGAGACGGGACAGGGGGGGACATGATTGAGACCTTCAAATACTTGAGGGGGATCAATAAATCTGGGGCCGAGGGGCTGTTTAGGTAGAGGAAGGGAAGGGACATGAGGGGGCATGGGCTGAGATTGGAGGAGGGCAGGTTCAGATGAGAGATAAGAAGGCATTGTTTCATGGAGAGGGTTGTGTCAAAATGGAATGCTCTGCCAGTGGGGGTGGTGGCATGCATGTCGGTGGGGAGTTTCAAAAGGGCATGGAACAGGGCACAGAAGGAGGGCTGGGTAAAGGGCACTGAGCAGTTCCAGGAAGTGAGTGGGGGGAATGGGACAGCTGCATTATAGGGGTGCTAGCTGCACATACGAGCAGACTTGATAGATTGCAAGGCCTGTTTCTGCTAGCAAGTTTCATATGATTGTATGTTCGTAACCACCAATTACATGAAAGTGAGCTTGCATCTGCATTGTGTCTAGCAAAAGGTTTTTGGGAAAAAGGCCATCTCTCTGTCTCCTTATTTGGAGCATAAAGATTTATCAAGATGCACTCCCTATCCCTATATAGGCATTTTAAATGGACTACGTGTCTTGATTTGTTGGATTCTGCAAGCACAACTTGTACCGGGGCATCTTTCTTCATTAGGGTTACCATCCCTCTCCCATGTGGTTGTTCATAACAAGTAGAAAAATACACTTCCCCTACACAGGATCTCCTCAACTTAAAGGAGAAGACTCCTGTTTATTTATGAATTGGATATTTCTGACAATTTTGTCATACATTACATCAATTACTTCAAGTATGTCAATAAGAGATTAGTCATTTTTTCTGTTGTAACACATATCTAGATTCTGAGGCACTGACACAAGCTTGTGAAGCTTCAAGCCAATCTCCATACATATGCAAATGGATCACTTGTAATACAGCCCCTTCCCTTCTTTGATGTCACCAGAGTAATAGCTTATTTATTTATTTGCTTTTGGTAACCAGGTGAGTGCACTAGGCATAAAATGCTTATTTTCAGGCATGACCCGGGAGGATACAAGTGGAAACACTTAAGTAGACATGTGACGCAGCACATGAGATATGAGTTATGTAACATAGTCAGGAGGAGGACTCACATACAATCAATTGTTTGTATGGAGAAACATTCTTCTACACATTCTTCAGTACAATTACAAACAGTACAGTTTTGACAGTCAAAAGAGAACAAGAAGTGCAAAAAAAAATGTGAGAAAAAACTGACATTTTAAGCATCTACAAAGTACAATAAGTGCCATTATGTGGTCAGTAGGCATTGGGGAGAGAAGAAAACGGGGGGCGGGGAGATTGGAGGGAAGGCAGAGGAAAAGGGTGAGAAATGATACAGAGGATTAAAGGATGGTAATGAGAGAGAAGGAGCATGGAGTCAGAGGGGTAGTTGCCTGGAGGCATAGAGAGCGGGGAAGTAGGGTGGACTACAGTGGATGAAAGCACATATAAGGGCTAGCAGCACGCAGATGTTCACGGTGAAGTTTCTTGAAACTAGCATGGGTGGAAGCTTGACGAATAGTTTGGGGTGTGGAGTTCCAGTACTTTGGAGCCGTGGATGAGAAAGCACGACCACCCATATTGGTTTTGCATCTGGGGATATGGAGAGGGGCTTGGTCGGTAGATCGAAGCTCATAGGAGAGAGGTTGTGAGTGAAGCAGGGAGGCAAGAGATTGGGGGAGGCCTGATCTAGTAATACTGTCAATTAGAGAGCCATAGGACTGGAGACATTGGGCAGAAGGGCTGGGTCAATTAAGGTCGGCATAGAGCTGGCAATGGTGCTTGTATCATGGAGATGCAGAAGCATAGCAGCAAATGGAATTATAGGTAGTGTCCCATTTATGGAGCAAGGCCTTTGTGGCAGAGAGGTAGGTGGCTGAGCCATAGGCAAGGGCTGGGAGCAGAAAGCCTTGTGCCACAGCTAGTCTAGCCGATGGGGTGAGGGCATAACTAGTGCGATAGGCACCTCCTATCTTAGCATTGACAGATTTACAGGTGGTGGTGATGTGCAGATCAAAATCTAGAGATTCGTCAAGAAGAATGCCCAGATATTTAAAGGAACTGGTACTAACCAGTAGGGAACCATCAGCACATAGTATTTTGAGGGAGCTTTGGTTAGCTTTAAGTCTGGCAGGTGAGCCAAAGAGCATGGACTGTGTCTTGCTTGAGTTGAGTACAAGGTTGTTCTCTGTTAGCCAGGACTGAATACTTAAGAAATCCAAGGCAAGAGATTGGTTTATAGTTGAGATGTTACTTGCACTATGGTAAATGACCTGATCATACACGTAGAGCAGGGATGAACAGGTTGGTGCTAGCAGTGGGAGATCATTGATGAAGATTGAGAAAAGCAAGGGGCCAAGTATGGAGTCCTGAGGAATGCCAATGTGTGTAGATGAGAGGTCCAATATGGCCGAGTTGAAAATGACAACCTGTTGCCTGTCAGACAGATAGCTTTTAAACCAGGCAACTACATCGTCAGAGAAACCTAGGGAACGTAGTTTCTCAAGGAGAAGGGGATGGTTTACCAGGTCAAATGCCTTAGTCAGATCAATGAAAACCACACCTGTGAGGAGGCCAGAGTCCATAGAAGTGTAGATGTCATTTGTGAATTTTAGGATTGCGGTGGAAGTGCTATGGCCTTTGTGGAAACCATGCTGGGAACGGGAGAGAAGATTGTGCTTCTGAAGATAGTCAATGGATTGAGTTGCCATGAATTTTTCGAAGATTTTTATAAGCTCCAAGAAGACAGCTATGGGCTGGTAATTTGTGATTTCTTTAGGATCACCTTTTTTAGGAATGGGTGTGATTTTAGCTATTTTCCAGATATTAGGTACTGTTCCATGGCATAGAGATAGGTTGAATACTTTTGTTAGGGGGAGGCTATGAGAGGAGCAGCAGTTTTCAGAAGCCTAGGTTCCAAACCATCAGACCCCGAGCTAGAGCTGTCAGGGATGGATAGTAACAGCTTCAGAACTTCAGCTCTAGTGATGGCCCGGAACCTAAACGTAGGATGTGAGAGAAGAGGTACGGTATTCCCAGAGGAGGAGGCAATGTGTCCTGATGGGAAGAAGGCCAGGTAGGTAGATAAGTCAGAGAAATGGTGATTGAATGCATTGGCGATGGTAACAGGGTTATTGCAGTGTATGCCATTGAGCAGCAGATCACTAGCAGTGACCATGTGACTGGCCTTTAGGAGGGTTTTTATAGTTGACCAGAATTTCTTTGAGTTACCTGCAGCTTTTATTAGTAGGTCTTTGCAGAAGGAGCTTTTGCAGTTTAAATGTTTCTTTTGCACGTATTTCTCAGTGATCTGTAGCCATCGTAGTCAGACTGTAGCCCAGAAGCCTTGAAACGTTGCCATATTTTATCCCTTGCCCTTAATTGTGTGAGAAGGTCTTTAGTTAACCATTTGTTTGGGCTCCTCAAACGCGACGTGTGACTCGGGGGGCATGGGTGTCTTGGAGAAGACAAACCGGGTCAGGAAGTAGTCTAGAGCTACTTGGGCATTAGCTGAGGTATAGATGGATGACCAGTAAATCACAAAGAGATCAAGCATAAATTGTACAAGGTCAAAGTTAGCCAGGTTACGGAACGTGGTGAGTTTTGGAGGAGGAGATGGCCTGCTTGTGGAGTGCCAGATACAGTAGATTGGTGAGTGATCACTTATTGCATCTGCAAGAGTACCTGCATGGATTATACTGTCGATGCAGTTTGAGAGAGCCCAGTCGATGAGTGAGCTGGTCTGAGGTGGAGCCACAATTCTAGTTGGGTCAGTAACTAGTTGGTGCAGGTTGTAATCTTGTACCACTGTGTGAAAGGACTGGTTGGATCTGCTGGTCCAGTTTAGGTTGAAGTCACCCAATATAAGGACTTCATTCCTGCCAATGGTGTTATCCACTTGGGAGAGGAGTTCCTTGAGACCAGTGATGCCCCCACCAGGAGGGTTATAGGCACAGACAATGTGTAGTTTATTTGATCCAAGTTGCAAGGTTGCATGAATCGCTTCACGGTGCGAGAGGGTGGGTAAGACATTACGGGATAGTAACATTTAAGCTTTGTAGAAGATAGCAACACTGCCTCCACGTTTTGACGAGGGCCTGTCTTGCCTAATGAAGTTGTAGTTCTGTATAGAGCAGAGGTGATCAGGAGTGGAGGGTTTTAGCCATGTCTCAAATAGGCAAAGGATATTAGGATTATATTGAACAATCCATGCCTCAAGTTCCGTGAAGTTGTGAGAAAAGCTCCTTATATTCAGGTGAACAATGAGGAGGCCCTTTATTTATTTATTTATGTAAATGTTTTACCAGAAAGGCATACTGAGCACACTACTGCTCAATTCCGGATGTGTCCTGGGGGAGGGGGCATAGGAGACAATACAAAATGTAAATTACATCAGCAATGTGTAGCACAGCTCAATGCGTACATGGATACAACAGTAGATTATCCATGTACATAATTAATAAATACAATGCAGTACACATATAATACATAATATTATATTATTATATATAATACAATGCAGTACATGCAAAATCACTGCCCTGTCCATTGGAATTCATGAAAGTCAATCAAGTAGCTGTGCAGCCAAAATCATACAGAGCCCTACACTGAGCTACCAGACGATGGGAGCTGGTGACCCAGACACCAGGGTTTAGGAGTCCCCGAGGCTAAGACAGGGAATATGGGGGATTGAGGCATGTACATGCTGTGCAGAAATTATGTTTGAGGAGAGAGCTGAGGAGAGATGGGTGGAGGGGCATGAAGAATCATGGGGGGGGGAGGAATTCCACAGTGTGGGCATGTGATAAGAGAAAGCTGCCTGGCTAACAGAGGTGGATCTGCGAGGGACAGCCAATGAGTGGCTGTCAGAGGTTCTGAGGGAGTGCGAAGAGGGGAGGCAGGGACAGGGCAAAGGACAGGTATGGAGGTAGGGACTGGGATCAAAATTTAGCCATGAGCCTGGCACAGTGGGATTGTCTCCAGTCCTGTAAGGAGGGGAGGTGCAAAGCCTGGTAGAGGCTACAGCGGTGAGTGCCAGGAGGACTGCCAAGGGTGAAGTGACAGAAGGAGTGGAAGAGGGTATCCAGTCTGGTTAGGGTTGTTTTGGGAATGGCACAATAGACTACATCACCAAGAATTGGGTGGATCATTTTCTGCGCAATTTAGCGTGGGGCCGGAGTGGGATGCAGCCATGGTTGAGGTATAGGGCCCCCAGCTTGGAGTGGAGCTTCTTTTGGATTGCCTTGACATGCACAGAAGTGTCAAGGTGCTGGTTGAGCCAGACTCTGAGGTATCTAAAGGAGGTACAGTCCTCCAGCGTTGTCCCATCCAGGGTATGGAAAGTGGGTAAGGAGGGGAGACGAGAGAGTCTCTTCCATGTGCCAAATGACATGGAGACTGTTTTCTTGGCATTCAGGAAGAGTTGATTTGAGTGAAACCAGAGCTGGACATCATTGAAGTCATGCTACAGTCTGGTTGCTACATCAGAGGTGGAGGGACCAGATGTATACAGGATTGTGTCATCCGCATACATGTGAAT
Source organism: Neoceratodus forsteri (assembly GCA_016271365.2). Taxonomy (NCBI): domain Eukaryota; kingdom Metazoa; phylum Chordata; order Ceratodontiformes; family Ceratodontidae; genus Neoceratodus; species Neoceratodus forsteri. The sequence continues at coordinate 225,519,250 of CM057449.1, read as the reverse complement.
GGATGTGTGTGGGCAGGTAGAGGGCAGGTCATTTAGGAAGATGGAGAACAGTAGCCGGCCAAGGGTAGAGCCTTGGGGGACCATTGTAGAGGTTGTGTGGGGGGGAGACAGAGCTCCCAACCTTGACAGACTGTGTCCTATCCACTAGGTAGGAGAGGAACCACGTGGTGGCCATGCTGGAGAGCCCAGCTAGGGAAAGCTTGGAGAGTAGGAGAGGGTGAAAGACAGTGTCAAAAGCCTTTACAAGGTCTACAAAGATGGCAGAGGTGATGTGGCCATTATCCATACCAGTTAGATGGCATCGGTGAGCCTAAGGAGGGATGTGGTGGTGGAGTGGGACTTCTTAAAACCAGACTGCAAGGGGGTAAAGAAGGAGGTGGAGTCAAGGAAGGAAGAGAGCTGGGAGAGGACAAGGTGTTCCTGATGTTTTGCTAGAATGGGGAGGAGGGAGATAGGACGATAGTTTCCAGGGGAGGATGGGTCACCACCCTTCAGCAGAGGGATGACTGTGGCATGCTTCCACTCAGAAGGGATAGAAGCTGGGGAGAAGAAAAGGTTGAAAAGTTAGGCCAGGGGGGAGGTGAAGGCTGTTGCAGACAGTAGCAGCATTTTGGCATGCAGCCTGGTGGGGCATTTGCCTTTGGAAGGGTTTAGAGCAAGCAGGGCATTGTAAGCATCAGCTGGGGTAACATGGTGGGAGGAGAACTCCTGGGGGGCGACTTGAGCAGGCCATGGTGGGGCAGTTTTGGCAGATGCAGTGGGAGGGAGAGAGGACATCAGTGCCGCAGTACATTTTGTGAAGAAAGAGTTGAACTCGGTAGCCACTGCTAGCGGATCCGTTACAGAGGAGTCACCCATGTTAATGACAGGGGTAGATTGTTGGAATGGTGGGGTAAAGAGCGACTGGACCACCTTCCAAAATTTAGAGAGGTGATTTATGTTGCTGAGAAAGGTGGATTGGATGTAGTTTGATTTTGCCTGGCAGATTTGTCTAGTGCATGCATTGCAAAGAGTGCGGTACTTCTGATAATCTAAAGTGGAGCCGGATGTTTTAAAGGCCTTCAAGGCCTGGTCCCTGGCGCTGAGGCAGCCCATGACAGCAGCAAATATCCAGGGCAGATGAGCCCCCCCATACACAGGTACATCTGAGAGGGGCACAAGTGTCCCATACGGAGAGGAATTTAGACTTGAAATAGTCCAGTGCTGAGTCAATTGAAGATGCACGAGATATGGGAGACCAGTCAGTGTTTGCCAAGTCATTTAATAGGGATGATTGATCCAAGGATTTGTAGGACTGAACCAGCAGGGTCCGGGGGGGGGGTTAGGCCTGTGGATTTTCCTTATTGAGTAAATTAGCTGAGGGAATCAGGTAGGAGACCTGCAGGAATTATCCAATGAGGATGGGAGGTGCAGGACCAATCCAACAGCGAATGGTTCTGGGTTTTATTGTTTAGGAGTGTGGGTTCCATAATCAATTGCAATAAATTTAGTGCGGCAACATGATTCCAAATTTTGGAGCTAGAGGAGACAAGCCAGTTCATATTAAAGTCTCCTAGGACATGGAGCTCCCCACCAGATGTGTGGGATTGGAGGGTACACAAATGATCCTTGATGGAGGACGCAAGGGAATCAAGAGGGTGGTAGGAACCAGCTATAAAAATGGGGATGGACTGGGGAAGGGAGACTTTCACCAGTAAGGAGTTTATAGACTGTGAGGCTGATGAGGTAGGGACACCAGGGTGAAATGAAGGGAAGAACTGATGTACGTGGCTATCCCACCGCCCCTTCTGGCACTGGGGCAGTTGTGTCGGATGACAGTGTATCCAGGGATTGAGATTACTACTGTAGTCCTCGATGTGTGATTTTAGCCAGGTCTTGGTAACAATCATAATGTCTGGTTTTATTTATTTATTTGTACATCAGTTTACAACCTTTGAGCCAGAGGCTCATTTCCAAAGGTACCTCATCACAAAGAGGACAAATACATTACAACATTTTGTTACATCATTGCGGTTACAGCTTTGGCAGTCACATGCAGTTATTTCTTTGTTACATCAGTTAACATACTAACATACTAAAATGCCAGCAGAATAGGCCTAACGGCCTTTCATGTCTGCTCGTTTGGTCAGCCCCCACCCTGGGTGCTGACCTTGCTGTCCCCCTCGCCTTCTCTGGCTTCTCCCTTCCCAGTTCTGGATATTCTTGCTGCATTGGATTTTGCTTCCAGAACCCTTCCCCTGTACCTGTCCCACCCCCTCTTGAACCCCTCCACTGTCTCTGCCTCCACCAGCCCCTAGGCAGTGCATTCCATGGCTCCACCACCCTCTGGGAAGTAGCACCTCCTCCTTTCTCCCTGAATCTTCCCTCCAGCTTCCACCCATGCCTCTAGTGGCCCCTCCTCCTTCCTTCAAGCGCCCTGACTGTTCCTCCCTATTTACCCTCTTCATGTACCTGAAGACCTCTATCATGTCCCCCAGTCCCTTCTCTCTTCCAATGTACATATTTAGCTCTTCGAGCCCCTCCTCATAGGTCCTGTCCCCAAGCCCAAATCATTTTGGTTGCCCTCCTCTGGACCCTCTCCAGGAGGTTAATGTCCCTCTTTAAGTGTGGCCTCCAAAACTGCACGCAGTACTCAAGGTGCGGTCTCACCAAGCAGTTATACAGAGGGAGTATCCCTTCCCTTCTTCTGGAGGTGATCCCCCTAGCGATGCATCCCAGCATCCTGTTGGCCTTGGCTGCTGCATTCCTACAAGTCTCAGAGTTGTTCATCTTGACATCCACCACCACCCCCAGGTCCCTCTCAGCTATCGAGACTTGTAGCATGCCCCCCCCCAGGGTGTACACTTGGCCTGGGTTTTTTGGCCCCAGGTGGAGTACCTTGCATTTCCTGCATTGAACCTCAGCTTCCACTTTCTAGACCATCTTCCAAAGCCTCCAGGTCCCCTGTAGGCCACCCTCCCTCCTCCCCATCCACCACCACCCCAGTTTCAGTCATCCACAAAGAGACTCATCTCACTCCTGATTCCTGTCCTTATGTCAGAGACATAGGCGTTAACAGAAGGGGCCCAAGGACTGATCCTGTGGGACCCCACTAATGACCTCCTTGGGGATGAGACTATCCCACCAACCACGACCCTCTGGGTCCAGTCCTGAGCCAATTGCCTATCCATCTGATCATCTGGTTCTCCACCCCATTTCTCCCAGCTTATCCAACAGGCCCACGTGAGGAGCAGAGTCAAATGCCTTGCTGAAGTCTAGAAAGAGGATGTCCACTGGTCTACCCAGGTCCAAGGCACTAGTCACCCAGTCATAGAACTCCACCAGGTTTGTCTGACATGATTTCCTGGATGAATCCATGCTGTCTATCATCCAGGCACCCTGACTTTTCCAGGTCCCCCCCAGCCTCTCCTTGACAATGCCCTCCATCACCTTGCCCACCACCGATGTCAGGCTGACAGGCCTGTAGTTCCCTGCCACCTCCCTTGATCCCCCTTGTGGATAGGCACTATATGTGCCACCTTCCAGTCTTGGGCACCCACCCTGTCCTCAGAGAGATGGTGAAAAGCTCCGCCAGGACATCCGCAAGTTCCTTCAGCACTCTGGGATGTAATTTATCTGGCCCCGGTGCTTTCTCTGTCTTAAGGGAGCTGAGGGCTTCCCTCACTCTCTCTGCTGTGATTTCCACTTCCGGCACTTCTTCCTGCTTAGCCCTCCCCACCTGCCAGTGATGCCTCCCTCTCCCAGACGCCGATCGGTAAGGGTCCCCTCTCTCAGTATCTCTGTCTCCTCCCATGTATGATGCAGCACCCCATTTTCCTTGGTGAAAACTGAGGTGAAGTACTCTATTTAGTACTCAGCCTGCTCTCCGGGTCTTGTGCCCATCTCTCCTGATTTAATCCTGCTAATCTGCCCTTCACTCTTTCGTTTTCCCCAATGTATCTAAAGAACCCCTTGTTCCCGCCTCCCATTTCCCTGGCCAGGTTCTGCTCTTCTGCTTTAGCCTCCTCACCACCCTAGTAGCCCTTCTAGCCATCAAGCTCGTACTCCCCTCGATCCCTTTCACTCCTTGAGCACTTGAATTGCTATAGGCTGTCTTCTTTCCTGCACCACCTCCTGGACCTCCTGGTCCACCAGCAGGATTTTTGGGCCCACCGATTTTCGTCTTACTCTTGCACAGGTGCTGGTAGCATCCTGCACCCTTTCCTGATGATTTCCACCTACTATCAGCGTCCATGTCTGACCCAATCCCATCCAAATGCTCCTTAGGATCCTTCCCATTTCTTAAAATCCGCCCCCTGAAGTCGGTTATTACTCTGTCTTGTGCAGCCTTTACCCTCCTACGTCCAGGCAGAACCAGACCGTGGCATGGTCATACTCCCCGCCACGGGTCCCTACCTCCAGGCCCCAATCTGGTCACTATCTGCAAGGACCACATCCAGTACCCATGCCTCCCTGGTCAGTTCCCTCACCTGCTGAGTTAGGAACGCTTCTTGAAAGACATGCAACAACCTCTGTTCCCTGGTCACAGAGGATGTCATAGTCTCCCAGTCTGTTCCTGGCATGTTTAAGTCCCCCAACACCACCACTGTTCCTCTGCCCAGTCTGCAGTGTCTCCCAACATCTGCCACCAGACTGTCCTCCAGCTCCTCCGCCAGGGCAGGGGGTCTATACACAACTCCTATTTTTGCTCTCTTGCCGCCCCCTTGTTATCAAGGTGACCCAAATCGCCTCCACGGTTCCCTCCGCCTCCTCTACTCCTCTACTTAGGTTACAGGTTTGGCATTCACAAGCTTTTACAGTTATTTGGATACAGAGTAACAGATTAAACATACATAGGTATAAGCATACACACGGTAGTGTGCAGAGACTGCAGGAGGTAAGAGTTCAGAGGGCTTTGGGACGTGGTTGGTGATTGGTTTGGGTGAGGAGCCACTCAGTGAGCTTTGTCAGTGCATAGTGGGCTAGATCACCTTAGAGACGAGCGCAGCTACGTGAGTTAAATAGCTGACTCCGAAGTGAAGTTTTGAAACAGGAGGTCGCGAGGGTATCAGAGATGGAGGTGGAGAGTGTGTTATACCAGGAGGGAGCTTTGTAACAGAAGGACCTTTGTCCATGTGTGGTTCTGGACCTAGGGACTACTAGAGTGGCCTTGCAGGAGGTTCGAGTTTGAACTAAGGGTTGTGCTAGGTGGATGGAGGCTGTCAGCCCAGGCGGGGATAGTCCAAGGAGAGTTTTTTTCGTTATGAGGCAGGTTTGGTATCCGAGTCATTTGTACAGGTTAAGCAGCATTGCCATGTCATATAGCTGGCAGGTATGTGTTAGCCTAGGGGCTCCCGTAATTAGCCTACAGGCCTTATTCATGGTGAGGTGGATTTTATTGAGGGCAGTTGAGTCCGCAGCACCATAAACTGGCAGGCCATAGTCCACCAGAGACATTATTGAGGATGTGACCGCTAGTCAGAGGGCATCAGGGGGGAGGCAGTTTTTGTAGTGGTATAGGATACCTAGCCGAACATTGGTAGCTGAGGCAAGAGCATCAATGTGGTTGTGGTATGTGAGGGCTGAGTCAAAGGAGACCCCAAGGTACTTGTACGAGCGAACTTGTTCTAGAGGAAGCTTGGAACTAGGGAGGATGTGGAGTGGGAAGTTGCTGGCTTTATTTTGGGGATGGGCAAAGAGCATAGTTTTTGTTTTGTTGAGATTGATTACAAGTCTATGCTCTTTAAACCAGGTTTCGGCATCATTAAAGGATAGTTGCAAGGTGTTTTAGGTATAGGACAATTGGTTGGAGCATTGAAGTTGTGGGAGGAGACTGCGCATATTTAGGTGTGCCATCCTTAGGCCATGTGGAAGTTGTAGTGGTGTTGCTGGACCTGGGTTGGGTTTAATGTCTCCAGCCATTAGTAACTGCATAGTTACCAGGGTCCTTGTCAGGGCTAGCTTAACCTTCCTATAGGAGGAGGGAGACTTGTGAGGAAGTGCTGATGTCTGACAGGTGAACTTTGGGGCAAGCAGTCCAGCATGAGGACTGGGGGGCAGTATGAATGGACCAGGTAACCAGGAGTTGGGATGGAGAATGAATGACAGGGGAGAGAGGAGGTAGCAGAGTTGGGAGGGGAGAAGCACAGAGTGGTCAAGTAAGAGGCAGTTTAGATCCTTTGGGAGGGAGGAAGGTGGGAGGGATGCCAAGGGCACAAGGAGGAAGAGGAGTGTGAGTGAGAGGACGGGCATGATGATATACAGGGGTGAGAGCTGGTAGGCAGTAGTGAGAGGACTCAGTGTCAGCTTTAAGTAATTTGGTGAGGAGATAGTGAAGAAATTGTTTTGACGCCAACTAGTGGTGAGCAGTGATAGTCTGAAAATGAGAAACTAGACTGTATTTTTTTTTTTGCCACATGATACAACTCCGCAGTATAAATAGAGATGCTCACCAAGGGTTGTGGGGTAGCTGATGCAAAGCATCAGTGGCGCAAATATACAGCCAGCAGCAGCCGTTGAATCCGCCTAGAAGCAGGAGCCATGTCGTACCTGGGTTTCCAGCAGTTCGGGTGGAAGGCAGGCAGAGTACATTTTGGGGCCCCTCATGACTGAACCGGACAGCTGTGGAGAAAGGGAGAAAGCAGGATTAAATACAGGTAAAGTGGGGGGTGAAAGCAAGGGGGGGGGAGTTATGTAAACAGGAAAGTAGGCAGCAGGATTTTGAAGTGTCCCAAAACTAAGACGAATTACGTTACAATAAAGCAGCATGAATTTTAAGTTCCCCAAGCTAGTTCAAATTAATGCTCAATAAAAAAGGCAATTCTGATGTTTAACTAGAGAGCTGTGGGCTTCTAAATTGGCAGAAAGAAAGTTACCCTCAACTAGTTGCTTACAGCACATAAATTAATTAAATCTGGTTTAAAGTACCTGAAGGAAACATACAGAGGTAAAACAAATATTTATGCAGTGCATTCCCTCAAGCAAGCTGCTTGCAGCCCAGAAATAAATTAAAATGTGATTACAGCACAGAGATAAGCAACATTGGTATACTGTATTTCCCCAAGCGAGCTGCTTGCAGCCCAGAGAATAACTTATAGGAGCACTGTCAGCTTTACCCCTCTGTTTTTTTCTACATTCCATCAGTGTGCATCTTGTCACCCTCCTATGAAATGATTATTCTGTGAATGCTCATTCAGTACTAAAATTCAGATTTTTATTTGTTTGTTGTTTTGGTACATCAATGTTTAGTCTGACGAAGCATCGGTCGTTTGCCAGAGAGCTCAGAATAAGCATTGTGTTGAGGAGCGCTGTTCTTAAATCGTATTTTTCAGCATGGTTTAAAGCATGTTTGCCAGTCCATCACTTTAATCCGAAGTGTTCTTGGGTTACTGAAAAGAAATCGAGCACTGGAAGTTCTAGAAAAACATTTGAAACTCGTCGAAATCCCGCCGCATGCACAAGAGCAGCACGCCCTTGCGCATGTGCGGGATCTTTGCCAAGGCTTCTCTTGCGCATGCGCGGGATTTCGTCCCCGAGGTTCAAATGTCAATTGCTGAACTTCCAGTGCTCGGTTTCTTTTCGGTAATCCCAAGAGCACTTTGGATTAATGTGACAGACCAGCAGAGCGTGTTTTTAAACCATGCTTGTGAAAATATGCAATTTGGAAATAGCTAGGCAGATGTTGTTCCTTGAGCTTCCTGGCGTTCGTAGGTGTGCGACGAAGCTCGCCCTGGACCATAAATATCTGATGTACAAAACAGCAAAACAGGTAAAAAGTCTGAATTTTCAGACATAGAGGGGCATTCTAGAGTAATCATTTCATAGGAGGGTGACAAGATGCACACTGATTGGATGTAGAAAAAAAATGGAGGGGTAAAGCTGACAGTGCCCCTTTAAAAGTGATTTAAAGTAAAGTCTGCAGTCCCTAAATGAGCTGTGTGCAGTTTAAAAGAAAGCATAAGGTTTTCAGTGCTTCCTATTTGTATTTTATGTTAAAGAGCAAGAGTACTGCTTGGAAACTGCCTGCAATTAATTGTAACTTTCATATGTAGTCAGCTATCACTTCTTATATCTCAAGTATTTTTTTCTTTTCTGTTTGCTAATTAAAAGATTTTCCATCTGGCAGTACTGGGGTCATGTATGAAGCAGCTCTCTGTCTGGAGGAAAACAAAATGTCTGGTCTGTTCCTCCTACTACATCAACACTGAGACCACACTGACTATGATGTAACTAGTAACCAGTAAGAACCATTTCTCCCTGCCAGGTTTCACTTTCACATGAAGCAGCAGGGACTGGCTCTCCCTGGTTACTAGTGATGTCACAATTTCCTGCATTTTGATTAGTAGCTTGTGAGAGTCACTGCTCAGGCTGCAAGGATTGTGGTGTCTCAAAGTGTTTGGACTTGTTTCTGATGATGTAGTGGGAAGAACAGAACTGACTTTTTTTTTCCTCCAGACAGAGTGCTGCTCCACACATCACCCCAGTACTGCCAGGTGGAAAACCTTCTGATTAACAAACAGAAAAGAAAAAAATACTTGAGATGCAAGAACTGATAGCTGATTGCATCTGAAAATTACTATTAATCCCAAGCAGTACACTAGCTCTTTAAGTTTGCCATGGCTTAAGCCAGTCCTGTCTCACCACTCACACAGTATATTGTACTAGTATCCTTTATTTGTGCTTAGATAATGGGTAAATTCAAACTCGCTTCCTGATTGGCTGAAAGACCCTGCCACCCGGGCCGTTATTTCTTAACAACGGCCCGCTCAGAAAAAGTGCCAGCTCGATCATTTGCAACAGAAACTTGCCAGCCGCCATTGTATTCTCCAGTGACTGAGACGGCAGTCGCAACCCGAACCGCATTCATTCCACTTGCTCCCCTTCAACACAAACCGCTCCACAGCACCAAAAACTAAATAATTAAATATTTAACAAAAACGTTCCTGCCTCACAGCTCTGCTCTGTTTTTCACTGCCAACAGCATTTCGGGTAGTCCACCGACTCTGCTTTTACTTACTTTATGTACATTACGTCCTTTCACCACCCACTCACTTCCCAGTTTGCCTTCATTATTACAACGTTCACCCGCAAACACCTAACTCCCTTTCTTTTTTCTCTGTTAAATAAAAAACAAAACTTTACTGCAGCTCCTAATACCTCGTAGTTGCGCTTCTCTTCTGATTACTAAGTAGCATGTTAGTCACTCGGTCGACCACACTCACAGTTGCGTCCCTTCCTACATATAAAAAAAACTACAGCACCCTCTGGTGGCAAGGGACTATTTTACAAGCCCACATTTCTCTTTCCTTTTAATAATATTTGAATTTTTTTTAAATAAAAAAGTTATTAAAAAAACTAATGTAACCCCATTATCTAAGTGTAATAATACCCTCCAGGGTGGGCATTATGGGATATAACGGACCTTCCAAGGGCTATAAGGCCCTCTGCCTACAGCATTGGGCCTCATTACGCCCCTGGGCGGTCCGTTATATCCCAATAACACCCGCCCTGTTGGGTATTATTACTTACATAGCAAGTAATACATCTACACTTAGTTTATTCACAAAAAAAAAATCTATTTCTGAAGCTGCTTATATCTCATAGTAAGGCACTCCTAACATGTTGTAGGAGGAGGAGTAGACTGAATACTTCCTTTGCCCAGATGACACACATCCTCCTTTCAGTAGCTGGGGAAATGGACAGCAGGATCACTTAGTTTAAAATGTATATTTTTTTTTACATTTCAAATGCCTCTTAAACCACAATTGCTGACTGGAAATACCAAGAGAGGGAATGAATATGACATGGAAGGACTGAAGTAAGCAAATATACAGCACTGCATACGTGAAACTTCTCCTTTAAGATGCTCTGTCTGTGTTAGGAGGGATTCCCAAATAAAGGTCAGCATTGCCTTGTCTCTAGCTATCGTTTGGAGACCGCTCCCTTTTTATTGGGCTGTTTAACCCTTTGACATTATAAGAGTATATTCTTAAGTCCCCCATTTGTATACCTTAAAAAGAATGTTTAAGTTACCTTGCATTTCCTTCATCCTTTTCTGAGCCAAGAGGGCTATCTACGACCCCTCTCTTTTGCCCACCTCCCCTCCCCATCCAGCAGATCCAACAGTTGCAGTCTCATGGCTTTTTTGAACAACTAAACAGAACAATGCACAAAACTTAAGCCACAATAGGTGTCATGTTAGCGATTTGTTAACTACTCACATTCAATACATTCAGTTTTCAGCAATACCATAGTATGTCATAAAGATGGAGCATCAAGGTATGCCTCTGTCAGATGGAGTGCCTTCTACTGGAAAGTGATAGTGAGAGGTTAGGAAGACCAGTATGGTCTTCCCACTCACTTGTACCCTACCCAATAAATTTCAAGTGAGAGGAGGTGTCACTGGCTACCCCCCTTGCAAAGATGAAATAAATAAAAATATAAATAAACAAATATTTTAATTGGGTAAGAGGACTCCTGACTCTCTGGTGCCCTCCCCATACAAAATTTATGTGGAGGGCCCCCAGTAGCCAGAGCTACTCCTAGTATGGGCCCCCCCCATTAGTAATATATCCATGGGCAGGACTTCGGCAGCCACCACAGGTGTAGGAAAAAGGAAAGCAGGGTTATATTTAGGGTAAGACGAGGACATGCCCAGCATGTGCACAATGTATTTTCCTGTACCAGCAATGGCTGACTTCCCCAGACCACAAGGTCAGCACAACCTCACCATCCTGCTCCTTGGTCTACCATCAAGTAGCTGTGAATGAATGATTGGAGGATTCACCTTCTGACATGTCCCTGTCCTGCCCCCTTCATACTTACCGATTCCCGGGCCATAATTAAGCCTGCAGAATGTAGTACCCCGCTATGCTAAAGCTCCTTGAAGATTTAGGCCAAACCTGTTTTGCTGCACCCTTTCACTGCCAGAAGTCTATCCACCACAATTTCATAATCATAATCCCTTTTATAGAGGGCAAAGCCTAATCCTGTTGGAAGGAACACCATCATGAGGAATACAGAGCCCCACCACCGGGTACCCCTCAACATTTACAGTGCCAAATAATACCCTGTTGTAGGGGTCCCCCAGAGGCAGAAGCCTTACCTTACAGGCATCCAGTACAAGTTTTAGTGCCAACAGCTAAACTGCCATTAGCTGATAATACCGTTAGAGCAGTGGTACTGGGTCACACGAGGCTGGGGAGCCACATGTGTTACTTCGCTTCGCTATGGAGCCACAACACATATACACAGCATCCGGAAGTGTTGAAATCAAACATGCACACAAAACGTATAAAGTTAAAAACATTTTACTGTTATCAGTTACAAATGTATGCAACTAAATAAGCATACAAACATAAACAGCACTATTACACATATTAAATCAAATGTAATAGCAGTCAATTGGTAAGGTATGGTAAAATTTTATTTATACAGTGATACAGCCATTAGGGTTCCGAAAATCCCTGTTCACAACGCTTACCTGTTTACATTATGCAAAATTATTACAACTATACATTTATAACAATACAAGTTACAGAAAAGTACAAAACAATACATCAGAGTTTTACAAACTCATCAATAACAGGCATGTTAGCATTTAGATTTACATTAATTTCACCTATTACAACAACAACGAAAACTAAGTTTGTGATTCAGGCCATTTTTAAAAACATGATCAGTAGTTGTTAGTTCATGTAAAAAAGGAGGAAGAAAATTCCAGCTTTTAGCTACTTGATATTGAAGGGTCATTTCACTAAATCGATTTTTTAACTTTGGTATTATTAAATCTCTAGCACCAGTTTTTCTTAAATTTAAACCATGTTTTGTTTTTTGTAATTTGTATTTTTAAGTTATCTAAAGATTGATTTTTAAATATATTACAAACCTGATTTAGCCAGATTCCCCTAGCCCATAAGTCTAATGGAATCCAACCCAAATACATATACATAGTGTAATGATGAGTTTTAAAATCACACCTTAACACAAATCTTGCAAGCTTATTATTAAGTGTATCCAAGTTATTTAAATGTTTTCTTGCTGTGTGTCTGTAAATATGACTTCCATAGTCAATAACCGGCATTATTAATTGATTGATCATAATCAATCTTGTTTCTCTCGTCATACAATTTGATATTCATCTCATAGCTCCAATCTTAACATGTGTTTTCTTTATTAAATTTGTTATATGATATTGGAAAGTAAGACATTGATCTATATGTACCCCTAAATATTTATATATTTCAGTTTGTTCTAAAAACTTACCCTCTTGTGTCTTTATACTCAATTTTTAAATTCCCTTTAAGTCCAATGCAAATGACATAACCTGTGTCTTTTTATTATTAATAAACCCAGAGATGAAAAGTGACATTGCATGATGCTAAAGTCACTCTGTAAGTTTAGTTACATAGAAACATAGAAACATAAAAACATAGAATTTGACAGCAGATAAGGACCGCTTGGCCCACCTAGTCTGCCCATTTTCCTACCTGACAGATAAGCTGCAGATCCTAGTTAACCAACAGCTTACTTCCTCCTACCCCCCACTAGGACTGCCTTATGCCTGTCCCATGCATTCTTGAAGTCCCCCAGTGTTCTTGACTCCACGACCTCCTCAGGGAGGCTGTTCCATGCATCCACAACCCTCTCAGTTAAAAAATACTTCCTCACATTACCTCTGAGCCATCCCCCCTCTATCTTCAACTTGCATATCTCTTTTTTCTGGAAGATGCTACCTTCTTGGACTTTGTTAATTCCCTTGAGGTACTTGAAAGTTTCTATCATGTCCCCTCTCTCCCTTCTTTCCTCAAGGGTATACATATTAAGCTCCTTTAGTCTTTCTTCAGATGTCTTCTGGTGCAGACCCTGCACCATTTGAGTTGCCCTCCTCTGGACAGCCTCTACTCTGTCTATGTCTTTATGGAGATGAGGTCTCCAGAACTGCATACAGTACTCAGATGGGTCTCACCAGCTGTCTGTACAGAGGATAACAACTTCCTGTTTTCTACTATTGATGCCTCTTCCATGCATCCCAGTATCCCCCAGCCTTCCTTACTGCTTTTCTCACATTGCTTGCCCACCTTTAGGTCATCTGATATAATTAACCCCAGGTCTCTTTCTTATTTTACTGTTGTCAGTATCTCACCCCATTGTGTACGCTTTCCTGGGTTTTTGTTTCCATGTGCATTACTCTGCACTTTTTGCAATGAATCTAAGCTGCCATACATTTGACCATTCCTCCAACCTTGCCAAGTTCCTTCTCATCCTTTCCACTCCATCTTGTGTATCAACCCTGTTGCAGATCTTTGTGTCATCTGCAAAGAGATACTTTCCTTCAGTTCCTCTGCAATGTCACTTATAAAGATATTAAAAGGACCGGTCCCAGTATTGAACCCTCGCGGCACCTCGCCAGTAACCTCCTTTCTTCACTGTGTACTCCATTTATTACTACCCTTTGTGTCCTGTTGTCTAGCCAATTTTTTATCCAGGCTATCACTTTGGGACCCACTCCAAGGCTGGCTATCTTGTGTATTAATCTTTTGTGTGGGACTGTATCAAATGCCTTGCTAAAATCTAGGTAGGCCGTGTCCACATCCCCTTCCTGGTCTACTACTTTGGTCACCCAGTCAAAGAAATTTATTAGATTCATCTGACACAACCTTTCCATCGTGAATCTATGCTGCCTTGGGTCCTGTGCCCCACTGGCCACCAGGTAATTCAGTTCTGCTTCACTTGTAGATTTTCCCTGTGCTACTAAAACCGTATCGTCTGCATATAGACACATTTTTGAATGTCCAATTTTCTTTGGTAAGTCATTTAAATAGACTATGAACAGGAGGGGGCCCAGGATAGATCACTGGGGAACCTCTCTTGTTACATAGTCCATTTTTGACTGGTGTCCATTTAGGACAACAAATTGTGATCTTTTATCAAGGTATGATATAAACCAATTGCAGGTTTCTTCCTCCACCCCTATTTTCATTAATGAGTTTATCAAAATACTATGGTTTACGAAATTAAATGCTTTAGATAGGTCCACGTATACCACACCCACGGTATATGGTATACAGTATACAGATACATGACACTCCTTCCTTGAAACAAGTGCAGTAAATTGAAGAACAAAAGCCATGTACTGTAACACCATATTTATAAAATATAAAACACACCACTGCACCAGTGACCCCCCAGAGCAGGCTAACATTAACAATGCCTATGAGACCTGTGCTGAAAGCAAATCCGTGGCAGTTCTGGTTAGTGGTAAAAATCAATGCCACGTACATTGCAGTATTTGAGAATTGAGATACTGTACTGAAAATGTGGGTTTCTTTTGACAGGGGAACTGCTTTGAATGTTAGCTCACATTATTTTAAAATCATTCTAATGCAGTAAATACATCGTCACCCAATTCGTATGACAATAGAAAACGCCAACATGAATTCAGCAGTCTACATTATCATAAATCCACTGGTGTTTGCAGTCTTCTGTTTCAACAACCATACTGCTACAAATGGGATTTCCACGCTGCCATTCCAAAGGCACAAATGTTGGAATTTTGTTTTCTGACTTGTGGCAGGAAGACCAGTCACTACTTTTCCCCTCAGACTGTTCCCTTCTTCATTTCTGATCATATTTCTTGGTAGACAGGGAATTTATTTTGGTTTGGTTTTATTTTGCATAATGAGCAAATGCCACCTGTGTATGTTAATAGTCTCTGATCTCATCTCGCTCTTTGCAGTCAACTGCTGCAGGCAACCAAACCAGCCCAACGCATTTCGGGCATATCTCTACTGAGTTGCCTCATTCCAGATAGAATGAAATTAACAGCACCGATTTTGCACTGCCATGCTGTCATTGATAACGCTAAGCAGTTTTGTGTTAATTTTATTCAACAGCCACAACAAGCAAAATTCCTCCGCCAAATTCTCAATCAAGAAACATTCTTTTTTTTTTAAACACTAAATGTGCGCAATCAATTGGGAGGCATGTGAAGAGCCGTCTATATGAGGTAGGATTAGATGAGTAAAGGAGCAGCAGGAGAAGTGCAAAAGAACCACATGTGGCTTGCGACCACAGTGTGAGTACCACTGCCTTAGACAATTTGTGCTAATAACCAAATAGTTCAGTACTGGGCTAAGTCCTGGAGTCCCCAGTGTTCATCAGCCATTAGTGCATGTGTCCCAAGTGGGGAGGGCATGGCTGAGGTGGATGTTGTAGCTGCCACCAGATCCTTGGGGTGTCCCACTGATCGCTTTGTTGAAGATAAGTAACTTGGGCCTGCCGTCATTGTATCTCTCCTTTTCCATCCAGCTAGTGTCCAGCTAGTGTCTGCCATGTAGAACCCAAGGAAGAATCTGGAGCCATCGCACCTTTGGACTTTTTCTGTTGCCATTGCTTTTGTTTAAGATCTGCAATCAGCAGGGTTTCAATACTTCATCAATGAGGATCCTATTTTGTTGCAGGAATGATTTGACGTCACCTATGGAATCAAATAAAGTAGAGCCCAATACTCCAAACATTCTAAGCTTAACTGGAAACTCCAGGCAGTTCCTGATTCCTTTGTTTTTTAGCTCTTTAGAGATGGCCGGAACTTTTTTTCATGTTTGTATTGTAGCAAGGGTGAAGTCATGTTCAAAATAAAGTCTCTTGTCCCTGAACACTACCTCTTTCTGTGTCCAAGCTTTGCTGAGGATTCGAATTTGATCTTATAGTCCAGAAAGGCAAAGATTATAGAGCAAGACCTGGCCAGAAGGTCTTTAGGTGTGGCTGCCAGTGCCCTGTGTGCATGAATAATACATATATTTTAGTCTTTGTCTGGTAGTCATACTGGGCTATTGTTTAATTTTAACTTTCATGAGTTTAGCCTGTTTAAATGCTGAATGCCTTCAGATAAATTTAGAATCTCACAGAACTCCTGAGTTAGGCTGATTCCATAGCCACAGTGTTCAGCACTGACCTTACTGACTGTGACATTACAAGTAACTGATCTTGCAGCATATGGTTGTCTCATTTTTGTCAGCTGTGATGTCATAGACAGTCTGCTTAAAGGGCTGATGATGTTAAGAAGGACTAGGTAAAAAGAAAGTAAAAAAAAAACAGAAAGAAAAAAAAACAAGCTAGTCAGCTTCTTGATAGAGTACTGTTCTACACATCACACCAAGTATTGTCAGGTAGAAAATCATCTAATTAGCCAAAGGGAAAGAACAAGTTTGGCAGTTGAAATTCAATGCAAAGAAGTGCAAGATAATGCATATGGGGCACAAAAACCCTGGCATAATATATCGGTTGGGGGGTGAGGATATAGCATGCACCAAGCAGGAAAGGGATCTTGCGGTTATCATCTCTGATGACCTGAAGGTAGGGAAACAGTGTGACAAGGCAGCGAGGTAAAGCAAATAGGATGCTGGGATGTATGGCAGGGGCATCACCAGCAGGAAAAGGAGAGTCATAATTCGCTATACAAGACACTAGTGAGGCCCCACCTGGAGTACAGTGTACAGTTCTGGAGACCATACCTATGTAAGGACATAGACAGGGTGGAGAAGGTTCAGAGGAGGGCAACAAAGATGGTGCATGGATTGCATCACAAGTCCTATGAAGACAGGTTGAAGGAACTGAACATGTACTCCCTGGAGGAGAGGAGGGAGAGAGGGATATGATAGAGACATACAAGTATCTCACAGGGAGGAACAGGGTACAGGAATACACTATTTTTAAGCAAAAAAGATGTTCCAGGACTAGAGGGCATGGGATGAAGTTGGAAGGAGGACGATTCAGAGGAAACATGAGGAAGAATTTCTTCACAGAACGGGTGGTGGACAAGTGGAACACCCTGCCAGAGGAAGTGATGGGGGCTGAAACAATCACGGGATTTAAGAATGCATGGGATAGACAAAGGAATTCTGGAGGTCAGGGGTAAGGGGCAACAGACTTCTAGGAAAACAGAAACTGAACTTACAAGCTCAAATGGGCAGACTGGGTGGGCCATAAGCCCTCATCTGCCGACACTGTCTATGTATCTATGTATCTATGTAACAAAATACTGTACTCCAGCTATAAGGTGTAACTGTTGAGGACTTTTTGAAGTTAATATTAAATTCAGACAGTACACTACTGTAGCTCTTTAAAGCATTGTCTACACTTGTATACGGACATGGTAGTTATTCTCTCCTGTAAATGTAGGAACTCTCGGATCACTGCTGCTGAGGCTGAACAAGGTTTGTGGAAACATAAACATGACATTCTGAAAAGTGAGAAATGAAATCGGGAGAGCTTCTGTTACATGCCCAGGCAGGTTTGACAGGTTTCTTTTGTTCCCTGTAAACAAATCTTCAGTACTGTATGTTGACAGTTTTCAAATTCAGCAGTCACACCATGGATAACAATCCATTTTGCTATGACCCCAGCTAGTGCACAATTGCCAGATGTAATATATTATTCATTGCAGGGACCCAAAGAACAGGCAGAGAACACCAAGAGGAAGGAGCTGCTGTTATAACTGTACTTCTCTACTGGGACTAAAGAACTAGAACTCTACTACTGGGACCTTCAATTTAGGGCAAAAAAACCAAACAAAAAAAGAGTTAATGTGTTTGAGTAAGCTGAAGTGAACTGTTATCTGTGCAGTTATTTAGGTGTTGTCTCAGGTGGCAGAAGAGAATTGTTATCTGTGCAATTAACTAGGTGTAGAAAGAGCTGTATAGTAGCGGGAGTGACTTAGCTACAATGAAGTCAGGTTAAAGCCAGATTTAAAAAACTGCCCTAGACAGCTTCTGGCAGAAAACAGGCAGAGAACACCAAGAGGAAGGAGCTGCTGTTATAACTATACTTCTATACTGGGACTATATTGCCCTCCTTTCCTCCCCCATCCTAAGCCAGTTCTACTTTTATAGGCACAGGATTTGACTGATAACAGGAACTTCCTGTTTGGAGCAGGAAGTGAGTGATCACAGAGCCACAAAGGACTCACCATCCTAGAAGGAAAAGAGTAGCTCTCTGTCCCCCCCCCAGCTGCTGGAGGTCTGACTCTGAGCAAGTAAGGAGACTACTGAGAAATACAGGAATTTCTTGTCTCAGAACAGGAAGATCAGGAGCTTAAAGGGCACAGAGGCAGTAAGTAAGTAGGGAGAAAAAAATAAATAAATAAACAGAGGAAAGAGCAAGTATTCAAAACAACAGTTAAGGGGCCAGAAATAAGACATGATGGGAGTGGTGCAATGCAGTGGCTGTGGAGCAGCAGTCTTCTGGGAGATGTTCTGGAGAATGTGGAGTTGTCCCATCTGCAGGCACCTCTCTGAGCTGAGGGAGGAGGTTGCTCATCTCCATGCTGAGTTGGCCAGGATTTGGGGGACCTCCTCTCCCACCCAGGGATCACCAGTGCCATTGCCATTACCTCAGAGGTTGCCAAGAAAAAGGAGCAGTTGGACCACACTGGGCCCAAGGAGGGTGAGGGTGGTGGAACAGAGGGGCATTCCTCCAGCTGTACTTCTTCACAATTCATATGCCATTCTGGTAAAGTGTGATTCCTCTATGGAGGCACCCACAGTGGAGACCAAGGAGGATGCTTGGAACCTCCATAAAGGAGACCCACAGGAGAGTGACGTGGGACCCCACAGGGAAAGGAAACAACTCCTGGTGGGGGACTTCATTGTTAGGATGGTAGAACTGGGGGAGGAAGGGGAGATGGAGGTAGGTTGCATGCCTGGCACCATGGCTTGAGGGACAGGGAGTGAATCCTCAGAATCGCCAAAGCAGCTGCATGGGAGAGGGAGCTGGATGTCATTGTCCACCTAGGGACAAATGACCTGGCTGAGAAAGGGATCAGAGCAGTGCAGGAAGAGTTTGTGGAGTTGGGGAGGGGCCTTAGACAAGTAGCATGCGTGGAAACCTTCTTGGAGGTGCTGCCTGTCTATAGCATGGGTGAGGCTAGGGTGCTCCACACCATGGGATTCAATCAGTGGTTGAAAAACTGGTGCAGAGCTCAGAGGTTTGGCTTCATTGGAGACTGGGGGTCCACCTGGAGTGATGCAGGCCTATACTGGAGTGATGGTCTGCATCTTTCTAGGAGGGGAACCAGGATCCTATGTAATAGGTTTAAATGCTTCATTTGCAAGCATTTAAACTAGCCAAGGGGGGTGGCACTAGAAGTGAGCAGGGAAATCCTAACCCTCCCCCCAAAAATCAGGGTAGTAAGTGAGGTAATCACCAAGATAGAGATGTCGATAGGGAGAAGGGCAGGGGTAAATGGTGAAAATGACAAAGGCAATAAGGACAGGGATGGGGCAAAAAGGGGGTAAGGCCATCAAGAAATGGAGGGTAATGAGTACCAATGCCCATAGTCTGGGCAACAAGCTCCCTGAACTGGTGGCCTTGATGGAAGAGGGATGCCTGGATATCGTAGCAGTCACAGAAACATGGTACACAGAGAACCATGACTGGGATGTTAACATACCAGGGTACACAACCTACAGGAGAGACAGGGAGGGGAGAAGAGGGGGAGGAGTAGCTCTCTATGTAAGAGAATAGATAAAAGCAACAGAACAAATGAGTAAACATTGGGGAGAGGAGGCACTGTGGGTCATCTTAGACTGGAAATGGCACCACAATCCACACAGGGGTTGTATACAGACCCCCATATCAGGGGGAGGGAAAGGACATGGATATGATTGAAGGCATCCTTAGGATGGCAGAGAAAGGGGAAGATACTGTTGATGAGGGGCCTGAATATGCCAGATGTTAACTGGAGCACCTTTGCTGCAGCCATATCCCAGAGCAGGGCCATTCTCAGTGCCCTACAGGGGCATGCCTCAGACTGCTAATTTTGGAACCCACTCATGAAGGAGCAATCTTAGACCTCATACTCTTAAATGGGGACAGTGAGAGGATCTTGGATCTAGAAGTGGGTTGCCATCTAGGAACAAGTGATCACCAAATAGTGTGGTTCATGATAAACTGAGAAGCTACAGAGTCAAGCCATACAAAAGTGAGGGTACTGGACTTCAGGGGGGCTGACTTTGGCAATATGAGAGAGTGCCTTAGAAAAGCACTAGCAAACAGGCTAGACAGAGGGGTGGACCAACAATGGGGAAACATCAAAACTACCATCACAGAGGCAACAAGTCTTTGTGTGAAGCAAATAAACAAATCAAAATGAAAGAAAAAGCCACTATGGTTCTCAAAAGAGGTGATGGGGAAGGTTAGGGAGAAAAAGATAGCATTTAGGAAGTTTAAGGAAACACAGAAGAAGAAGGACAGAGAACTGTACCAGTTAAGGCAGAAGGAAGCAGGGAGGGAAGTCAGAGTAGCAAAGTCCCAAACTGAGGAAAAGACAGCCAACTCAGTTAAGAAAGGGTATAAAACCTTTCACAGGTACATCAGGGAGCGTAGAAAGACAAAGGGAGTGATAGTGAGGCTGAATAGAATGGACGGTGGATGGGCAGAGAGGGACAGTGAAAAAGCAAGGATATTGAATGAATACTTCAGCTCAGTATTCACAAAAGAGGAGGAGGGGGAGGTACCTAATCCATTTAACAAAAGCACTCTGGATGGGGGGGCGATCCCAGTCCTTTTGCAGAAGAAAGGGTTCTGAAAGAACTCCTAAAACTGAAGGTGGACAAAGCAATGGAGCCTGACGGAATTCACCCTAGAATTCTAAAAGAATTAAGGGGAGAACTAGTGACACCACTGACTACCCTTTTTAACAAATCATGGGAGGATGGTGTGGTACCTGAGGACTGAAGGAAGGTGGATGTGATTCCCCTTCTCAAAAGTTGGAGCAAGACAGAGGCAGGAAACAATAGACCTGTCAGTTTGACCTCAGTGATAGGGAAAGTGATGGAATCACTCCTGAAGGAAAGAATTGTTGAGTACATAGATGCCATTGGGGCACAGGACCAAAGGCAGCATGGGTTCACAGCAGCAAGGTCATGTTAGATGAATCTAATTGATTTATTTGACTGGGTGACCAAATGTAGTAGACCAGGAAGGGGCTGAGGACATGGCCTACCTAGACTTTAGCAAGGCATTTGACTCAGTCCCACACAAAAGATTAATAAACAAATTAACCAGCCTGAGAGTGGGTCCCAGGGTGGTAGCCTGGGTAAAACATTGGCTGGACAACAGGACACACTAGGTAATTGTAAACGGAGTCCACTCTGAAGAAAGGGGGGTTACTAGTGGGGTACCACAGGGTTCAGTAGTGGGTCCTGTCCTTTTTAATGTCTTCATAAGTGACATTGCAGAGGGACTGGAAGGAAAAGTATGCCTCTTTGCAGATGACACAAAGATCTGCAACAGGGTTGATACACAGGGAGATGTGGAAAGGATGAGAAGGGACTTGGCAAGGTTGGAGGAATGGTCAGAAGTATGGTAGCTTGGATTCAATACAAAGAAGTGCAAAATAATGCACCTGGGAAACAAAAACCCAGGGGAAGATTACACAATGGGGGGAGGTAGTAACAACAACAAAAATGAAAAGGGACCTGGGGGTAATCAAATCAGATGACCTTAAGGTTGGCAAGCAATGTGAGAAGGCAATAGGGATGGCTGGGGGATACTGGGATGTATAGGGAGAGGCATCACCAGCAGAAAACAGGAAGTTTTTATCCCTCTGTACAGACAGTTGATGAGACCCCATCTGGAGTACAGTGTCCAGTTCTGGAGACCCCATCTCCGCAAGGACATAGACAAGATGGAGGCAGTCTAGAGGAGGGCAACTAAAATGGTGCAGGGTCTGCAAGAGAAGCCATATGAAGAGAGACTAAAGGAGCTTAATACTGTATGTATACCCTTGATGAAAGAAGAGAGAGGGGACATGATAGAAACGTTTAAGTACCTCAGTGGAATCAACAAAATCCAAAAGGGTAGCATCTTTCAGAAAAAGAGATGTGCAAGAACAAGGGGACACAAATTGAAGATAGAGTGGGGACGTCTCTGGGGCAATGTGAAGAAGTATTTTTTCACAGAGAGGATGTTGGATGCATGGAACAGCTTCCCTGAGGAGGTTGTGGTGTCTAAAACTGTGGGAGAATTCAATCCTGCATGGGACAGACATAAGGCAATTCTTGTGGGGGGTAGGAAGAAATAGGTTGTTGGTTAACTAGGATCTGCAGCTTTTCCTGTAGGTAGGGAAATGGGCAGACTAGGTGGGCCAAGCGGTCCTTATCTGCCATCTAAGTCTATGTTTCCATGTTTCCCTTCAACCCCTGGGACTGCCCTTTGTTAACCCAGTGAGAAAGAAATACTGCTCATCTGAGCCCCTAGTGAGATTAAAACAAACTGAAATGGAAACTGGAAGTTGCCCCCTCTCACACCAATAATACAGAGTTTGAATGAAAAAGTCTCCCATTATCTCTGGCAGAGGACTGCAGAACAACACTGTAGTCAGACTGAAAGTTGACCTATTTACTGCCAGGGTCGCTTGCAGTCCTTGAGACCAGAACCTTATTTTCTGTTCTCTGTATTTTTTGCTAAACTGCTGTTTCAAGTTTATATATACTGTACTTTTTACTGTCTTTATTGACCCTATCATACAAGTACCGCACAACTGCAAATTAATACTTTATGTAAATGATGGAGCACCGATGTCTCATACTTAGAGATGGAGGAAGTGGCCCCAATTCGGAGTACTTTGCTTTATAATGGGTAACGCAAAGTCCATTGAAAACAATTACTTTGCGTTACTCTGCCTTCCCAAACCACTACTTCACCAATTCTAAAAGGCGAAGTACATTGAAAACAATGTATTTCACCTTACTTAGCCTTGTTTTAAGCTCCAAAGATGAATTTTGCAGTGATTCATGGGATTTCAGGTCACATGGGCTCTAGATTGTTCTTCACAGCCTCAGTTTGGGGTAGTGTGTGTAGGAAGCTGTATGAGACAGTCTGCTCTGAGAGCTCTCTGTGATTCAAACCTTCTAAAAGCTATTTAAAAAGCCTTTTTGAGTAATTTTTTTTTGCTGAAACTTTAGTTCATCAATCGTAGGAAACTCCCCTGTGCTCATATCACCGAGCGTTTATTGTTTGTGTATGGATTTTGCATGTTAATGTACGACATTCAGTCTGTGTACTCAGAGACAGTGGGAGTGTGCTTTGGGGGAGGGGCGTATCTGTGGTGTAGGTAGATTAACTTGAAGAAAGACAGTTCTTTCTGTTTTGGTGATATTTTTCTTGTATAACTATGTTAATGTACACACAGTAATATTTTAAATAATTCTTGCCATTTTTTTGATTGTTGTGGTGCAGAAGTGCATAATTTTAGTTTGTTTAAAATATGTGGTTGTATTACTGAAGTTTTCAATTTGCTATGCATTAGTTAGTATGGGTGAGTGTGAGTATGCGTGTGATGTGTGTCATCAAATCAGACACCTTTTATTGTGCCACATAACAATTTCAGCAATGTGAACCTGCTATCCACTGCAGCTGTGTGATTTTTGTACTTCTTTGTGGTATCTTTACTGGTACTAGTAGTAGTGACTGTTACTGCTGCAGTGCAGTACGCTGCTCCCCCCCATGGCCCACCCAAACTGACAAAGGTATTCTTTTTCAGATTTGAATTTCTGATGGTGAGCACTGGTTAGATGGTGTGCCTTTGCGTCTGCATCTCTTCAGTGTGCAGCATAATCTTAATCTGTCTGTGCATTTGCATCTCTTCAGGGCCCAGTCTCCATCTGTAACTTAATTCACAGTTGTTTCTTTGGCTTCCCTTCAGAGTACTGGACTGGTGTGGTGCACAATTCTGCAACATTGTACTTATTAATATGCATTTTTAAGTCAAGACCATCATCACGAGTCACTCGTGATACAAATCACGTTCTTCATCTTCACGGTCACAAATGCAGTCACAAATCATGATTCACGATCATGTCGTGAATCATGATATTAATTTTTTTACTAGTTATTTGCATGTATTATAAGTTTGTTTTGTAGTATCTTTCCAGGCTTCACCACCCCACCATTGTACTCATTAATAAGAGTTTTAAGTCGGGGAGTTTTGTGCTACAGCTCATTGGGGAAGTACAGCCATAGGCATTCACATTCTCAATACAATTCCATATTGGTTATCTCACTCCATTGACACCAAATCATATTCTTCATCATCATGGTCACAAATGCAGTCACAAATCAAAATTCACGATCACGTCATGAATCACATTATTTTTTTTACTAGTTACTTGGATGTATTGTAAATCTGTTTTGTAGTATCTCTCCAGGCTTCACCACCCCACCATTGTACTCATTAATAAGAGTTTTTAAATTGGGGAGTTTTATGATGCAGGCTCAGCTCATCAGGGAAGTACAGCCACAGGCATCCGCATTCCTTCCTGTACAGCAAGTGAGTTACACTACTGTAAGTAGTGGTGGGCGAAGTGGCCCCAATTCGCTCCACAAAGTGATTCACAGAATAACGCAGAATCTGTGGAGTACTCCACAATGTGAAGTGAAGTACTTTGCTTCATAATGAGGAATGCGAAGTCCATTGAAACCAATGACTTTGCGTTATTCCATCTTCCCCAAACCACTTCGCCAATTTTTAGGCGAAGTACATTAAAATCAATGTAATTCGCCTCACTTCACCTTGTAATTGAGCGCCAAATGAAATTCTGCAGTGATTCATGGGATTGCAGATCACATGGGCCCTAGATTGTTCTGCACAGCCTTAGTTCTTGCCTGGGTAGAGAGTTTGCTCTCACAGCTCTGTGATTCAAAACCTCTAAAAGCTATTTAAAATGCCTTTTTGAGTTATTTTTTTGCTCACAGTTTAGTACACCGATTGTAGGAAACCCTTCTGTGCTCATATCATCGAGTGTTTATTGTTGTGTGTTGATTTTGAATGTTAATTTAGAACAGTCCATCTGTGTAGTGCAAAGTGTGCTTTGGGGGAGTGGCATATTTGTGGTGTAGGTAGATTAACTGGGAGAAAAAGGTAGTCTTTCTGTTTTGGTTATGTTTTTCTAGCATAACTGTGTTAATGTAGACACAGTAATATTTTCAGTAATTCTAGACTTTTTTTGCTGACTGTTGTGGTGCAGCAGTGCATAATTTGTCTGTTTAAAATATTTGGTTATATTACCAAAGGTTTTCAATTTGCTACACACTACTTGTAGTTGATGTGAGTGAGACTGTGTGTGTGTGTGTGTGTGGGTGTGTGTGCGATGCATGCCATTAAATCAGGCATCTTTCATTTTGCCACAAAGTAATTGCAGCAGTGTGAACCTGCTATCCACCGCACCTGCATGGATTTTTTATACTGCTTTGTGGTATCTTTACTGGTAGTGGATTGTTACTGCCGTGCACTAATCCCCAACTGGCAAAATGTATTCCTTTCCAGATTTGGATTTGTGACTTGTGAGCACTGGTTAAGTGTTGTGCCTTTTCGTATGCATCCCTTAGGTGCATAGCACAATCTTAATCTATCTGTGCATTTGCAGTGCACCATTAATTCTGGGAGACTGCATTTCTTGTTACGCTCTCATTTCACTTTGTCAGCACTGGGGAATTTTCTGGACACAAGACAGTAGCATTTCATCAGCACTGGGGAATTTTCTGGACACAAGGCAGTAGAATTTTGGGGAAATAGAAAATCACACATGCCTCCATGATGCAAAGCATCATGGACTGCATATGCAAATCACCACAGAATACTATGCTGGTTCAACTTTAAGCAGAAATGCATGGTGCCGACAGGCCTCTCACACAGTTTGCAAAGGGTGCCAACAGATGACATAGACACGTGTTTCATCCTACCAGGTCTCATCAGTATGCCTCATCTGTTTGACACCCCAGGGAAATGAACCAGCTCCCCTAAGATGGTCTATCTGGGTTATGTTGTGGTAAACCCAATTAAAACAAAAAACAATTTAAAAGGGATGCACATTAATTCTGGTGACTCTGTGTGTGACCTTTGCATGCATGACTGAGTGCGCCATTAATTCTGGATGACTTTGCACTTCTTGTTACGCTCTCATTTCACTTCATCAGCACTGGGAAATTTTCTGGACACAAGACAGTAGCATTTTGGGGATGCAAATTAATTCTGGTGACTGTATGTGGCCACTGTGCGCATGACTGAGTGCACTATAAATTCTGCAAGACTGCATTTCTTGTTACGCTCTCATTTCACTTTGTCAGCACTGGGAAATTTTCTGGACACAAGATCATAGCATTTTGAGTATGCACATTAATTCTGGTGTCTGTGTGGATGGGGTACTGCCAATATTGTTGTCACTCTGCCTTACTTCATGTTTAAGGTGGAATGACAATGCAAAGTAATAATAACAAGGCGAAGTGTACCTTTCCTATGGGGCACTCCACATAGCGAAGTGCCAATGTGAAGTGGCCACTTCGCATTCACTTCACCGGTGGATTTTAAATTTGCTGCATCTCTACTCATACAACATCTGTTCTAGAAGTCAATTCTACACTAAGCAGTGATATTACTGAAATTCAAGATTTTTGTCAGAACAATCTAGTTCTAAATAAAATAAAAACTAAAGCCATGTTGTTTGGATCTTATGTTAAAATAAAAAAAAATACTCAAGTGACTTTACAGGTTGTTCACAGTGTGGAAATCCAATTGAGAGTGTAGATGCTTTTAAATATCTAGGTATTATTTTGGACCCATCCCTAAAATTCAATGTTCATATGGACAAAGTCACTTCCAAGATACGTTCAAAGATAGGAACATTATACCTATTATGAAAGTTTTTAACAAAAGAAATGTGTCTTACTATTGCGCAACAAAATCTCCTCCCAATATTGAACTAAGCATTGTTGGTTATTGATACTGTCCCTGCTTGTACTGTATCTAGAAAAGAAACATTACTACAAAAAATAGAGAAGTTTGCACTTGGCTCCCCCTCACACACATCACTGCCAAATATTAAATCAACTCAATTAGTTTTCTGTATAGAATAATTATAGGTTTACAATGTCCCGTTTTACATTTAAAATAGTAAATACTGGAATTCTGGTCACTTTGTGAAATTCACTTACCAAATGTTCTTCCATTTACGAATCCTGATCATCTACTGTCTCAATTGGTCTTGCCCCTTGTACGATCAAATGCAGGCAAGAGAACTTTTGCCTGCTGTGCTGCTTCTGTCTATATAACAATTTACCTCTCAATGTTAAGTAATTTACATCTGTTAATACCTTCAACATGACAGCTTTTAATCATTTTAAAAGTCTAAACGAATGTCTATGTAAATTACTGTATTGTATTACTGTTATTTCTGCATTTTTTGTATTGTTAAAATATGTATATTTGTATGTGGTAACTTTACTTGACTTCAGGTCATACCTGAATATGGAATGTAAATTCCAGAGTGCTTACTGGCAATTTCAAAATAAATAAAATGAAATGAAAACTCTTACAGTTCAGCAAACTTTCCTTGACCCAAAACTTGCTTCTGCTAGCAGTGAATCCAAGTCTAGCAAGATACCTAGGAGACTGGGGCTTGAGTACAAACCAATCTCATGATGAAGCCAGCTAGGACCTGGATGCATCACAGAGGTAGGGTACACCTGGGAAAGGGCACACAGGTCACCCAGCATTCCTGCCACTATGATTAGGTGATGTAATAATATATGTATATAAACATGATAAACTCTTTCTACTGGATCACAAAACCAATAGATAAAGGTCAGGCAGATGATGTATTATATTTAGGACTTCAGCAAAGACTTCAATTCAGTACTCCATAGAAGAAGTATTAAAAAACTGGAGGACTGGGGGGGTGTAATTAGTATAGTTTAGTTTAGTTTAGTTTAGTTTATTGTTCTAGGAATTACTACCTTTGAGCCAGAGGCTCTTTTACAAAGGTTCCACCTCAATTAGGTACAGTACAAAAGGTTACGTAGATAACACAACAATTTGTGTTGTGTCAAGAGCAAGAAAACATATACAAATACATATCAAATCATCGTGCAAAAGGACATGAGATATCAATGATCACATTATTATTACAAGAAAAAGGTCATGCCAGATTAGGAGAAACAAATAGGGAAAAAGTCCAGAACAGAGAGGTTAAGTGAAAGGTGTGGGGAGCAGACAATAGCAGGAGAAAAGGTTTCCCAAGCATGTCTTTGTCAAATAACGGAACAGAGTGGGTAGTGAGAAAATAGGAGGTTTAATCAGGGCAGTCACAGGAGCTGGAGGTGGCAAGGTGAGAGAAAAGCCTTGATTTGAAAATACCTAGATAGGTGGAGGCAGTAATATGAGTGCTGAGGGCATTTAGCCAGCTGGGGGCATGATAGGCAAATGATCTTTGTCCCTGGGAAGTCCGGCATCGGGAGACTTGGAGAGGCTGGTGTTCTGATCTTCTGGTAAAATGGGTGCTAGCGCTTGGGCATAACAGGTCTTGGATACAGGGTGGCGTGAGGCCCAGAGTGGATTTTTTCGCCATCAGGCAGGTAAGGTACTTTATCCAGTTTAAGAGTTGCAACCAACCTGAGTCAGCACAGAGTTCACATGTGTGGGTACGTCGATATGCACCAGTGAGTAGCCGACATGCCTTATTTAGGGATGTTATAATGCGACTAAGTGCTGTAGTAATGGCAGATCCGTATATAACTAAGCCATAGTCAATGACTGAGATGATAGAAGATTGGATGGCAATCCTCAGTGCAGAATGGGTAAGAAGCTGTCGGTTCCGATACAGAATCCCAATTCGCTGATTAATAGTTTTGCTGTACTATCAATGAGTTGCAAGGTTAGGCCTTGATCAAAGTTGATTCCAAGATATTTAAAAATTGGCACTTGTTCAAGGGTATTTCCCAGGTATGTATTAATGGTGAGTGGGACTTGCCGTTTCTTGTTTCTGGGTTAGAGAGAGCATGGATTTAGTTTTTGTGGTTTAGAACCAGCTTATGTTCAGAACCACATCTCAACTTGGAAAAAGCATGCTGAAGGTTGGCGTAAGAGGTTCGGATCTTTATGAGTGGCAAGAATCACAGCATCATCGGCATAGAGGATTAATTGTTCAGGGCAGGATCTGGGGAGGAGTTTAGGAAAAGGCTGAAAAGGAGGGGGCCCAGGATGGATCCCTGGGGAACTCCTGAGCGAACCGGTTTTGAGTCTGAGAGAACTCCAGCTACTTTTACAGATTGAGAGCGCTGAGCAAGGTAATTTTTTACCCAGTCACCAGGACTCTGTGAGAGCCCTAGGGATAGAAGTTGTTTGATAAGTAGGCCATGGTGAACTGTATCAAATGTCTTGGTTAAGTCAGTGTAGACTGCTCCAGTTAGGTTTCCTTTGTCCATGGCATTATGGATTGCTCCTGAGAATTCAAGTAGGGCAGTCGATGTGCTGTGCCCTTTCCTAAATCCATGCTGCTGAGTGCATAGGATGTTGTGCTTTTCAAGGTAGTCTGAAAGTTGGTCCGCCACCAAGCGTTCAAGGGCCTTAGAGAGAGGTGGTAGTATTGATATCGGGCGATAGTTACCAGGCAGTGACTTATCACCACTTTTGTGCACCGGAGTGACAACTGCAGCCTTCCATTTCCTAGGGAATTGGCTGTAGCAGAGGGAGAGATTGAAAATTTTTGTGAGGGGGAGCATTACTTCCTCCAGAGTGAGGGACAGAAGTTTAAGGTCAATAGTGTCGCTGCTTGGTCTGAACTTAGAAATGGCCTTCTTTACATATTTATAGACTTCATGTGCCTTTACTAATTTGAAATGGAAGGGTGGTGTGGTTGGAGAGGCAGTAGTAGAAGTAGAAATTGGAGGGTCAGCATCAGTAAAGAAATCAGATGAGAGGACACCACTAAGGTCCGTGAAAGGTATCATTTAGGGTGTTTGCAATGATCTCTGGGTCTAATGTAGTGGTTCCATCCACATTCATTATTGTAGGAGAGGATTTGGACTGCTGACCCATGATATTCTTTATGTTGTCCCAGAAGGATTCTTACCATGGAGTTGGAGAGGGCATTCTTGAAGTAGGAGCTCTTCATCAAGTGGATCTGTTTAGTACAGTGGTTGCGAGCCTGTTTATACTTTTGAATGTCCGACAGTGTCCAGTAGCTCTTGCAGTGGCCCAGAGGTGATCCTACTTTTAGTTGTGCCAATAGCTTTGCTGTGAGCCAGGGATTTGTGAGTGCTTTGGTTTTGTGCTTTTTTACTGGTGCATAGGTGTCACAGGCAGTGTTGAAAGTAGTAATAAAGTAATCAAGGGCTAGGTCAACATCTTGAGTTTTGTAAATCAAGGACCAGTCTATCTGCCTAAGACAGGTCTTGAGATGAGTAAGGTAGGACTCGGCTATAGATGGTTTTTGGAGGCGGCTTACAAAACTTATTTGTCCAGGTACATATTATTGGAGAGTGATCACTGAGCGAGTCAGGAAGAACACTTACATTGGTTATACGGGTAGGGTGGCTGGTAAGGATCCAGTCAATGAGGATGCTGGTCCCTGATTTGTAGTTTTTCCTGGCAGGGGAGTTTACCACTTGTGTTAAATTTGCTGCTAGGATGGCATCTTTGTTTGACCCTGCATCAGGAGCAAGCCAATTTATATTAAAGTCCCCAAGGAGAAGAGTTCGATGTCAGATGGTTGTGTACTTATGAACTCGAGGACAGCCTGTAGGCTGGAATCAGGATCTTTGGTGGATATAGACAGCAGCAATCGTGGAGGACTTTGTTTTGGGCACCAAGTAGTATCTTGATAGGGAGGAGTTGCACTGAGGTTTCTGTGGTGGGATAAGAACCAGGGAGACAGGTGGTAGTCCTTTATGTAGATTGCACATCCACCACCTTTTGAGGTCCTATCCAGCCTGAATATCTTGTAGCCTTGTATAGAGATGGCATGATCCGGGTATTAGGTGTCAACCAAGTTTCGATGATGGCAAGGATATCCGGTTGTGTTGGCTGGCAAGATTTGAAGGGAGGCCAGTTTTTGGGAGGAGACTGTAGATGTTTAAGGTAGCAATTTTGAGCCCCCCCTCCATTTTGGCAGGCTTTGTTGTACTGTAGGAGACAGGGCCAGGATTTGAGTGGACACTTCCTGATATCAAGAGTCGGAGTTTAAGAGACAGTTGCTATACTTTGTAGTCAATTGAATTACACTTCTGAGGCTTATGCGGCTTGGACCAGTGCAGGCGTCTAGGGACCCAGAGCAAGGAGATTGTTAGTAATAGAGGATGATATGCCCATTTATCCATGTTGTAGCTTGTCAGTTGCACCCAGTTGCTTGCAGGTAGGTACCTGGTGGTTAAGTCAAAAGCCGAAAGAATGATCAACAGCTGAGGTCCAGAGTCAATGAAATGTAAAAATTCCTGAAGGTGATTAACTTTGCCTGCACATATGCAGGATGTGAAATCCCTTTGTCTGTATGCTTCTTTGTCATTCAAACAGGTTGCTGAAAAGCCCACATACAGATCATGGAGCAGGTCAGACGAAAATGTGGATTCCAGCAGGACCGACAGTCACCAAGTTTGTCAGATGTAGTTGCTTCACTTGTGTTTTGCTTGGGATAGCTTCCAAAAGTTGATTTTAAAATGAAAATAAAGATACCTGATGATGATTTTTTTGCAGAAATCCAGTGCAGGAGACTTTCACGGATGTAGTGAGCAAGAATGGTATAGTTACCACAAGAAGAAAAACATGTAAATCCACAAAAACTAAGCTACAGACACAGACAAACACAAGCAGCCACCACACAGACCCAGGGGGCGTGGCATTTGTCTTGAGTGTGAATTAGTAGATGGGTTGTGAGATGCTTTTTGGGTAGAATGCAAAGTGTGGGCATTAATAGAGAGTTTTAAAGAGTTGGGGAGGTGAAGAGTGGGATATCTCAGGGATTGATCCTCTGACCAGTGTTGTTCAACATGTTCATATGGGACATAAGTGAAAGCATCCAGAGAAACATTTGTCTCTTCACAGGCAACACCAAGGGAAAGGAAGCAGCTCCTGGTGGGGGACTCAATTATTAGGGGTATAGAACTGGGGGGAGCTGGGAAAACTGAAGTAAGGTGCCTGCCTGGTGCCATGGCTTGGAGGGACAGGAGGGATCCTCAGGATCACGAGAACAGCTGCAAGGGAGTCTGAGCTGGACGTAATTGTCCACCTAGGGACAAATGACTTGGCTCATCATGAGATTAGAGTAGTGCAGGAGGACATTGCAGAGTTGGGGAGGGGTCTAAGACAAGTAGCACACACAGTATCCTTCTCAGAGGTGCTGCCTGTCAAAGGCATGGGGGAGGCGAGGGTAATTAGCATCATGCAGTTTAATGAATGGTTGAAAAAATGGCGCAGAGCACAGGGGTTTGGCTTCATTGGGGACTGGGGTTCCACCTGGAGGGACACCAGCCTATACTGGCAGGATGGTCTGCATCTGTCCAGGAAGGAACAAGTCTTTGAGCAATTGGTTTAAATGCTTCATTGGCAGCTTTTAAACTAGTCAAAGGGAAGCACTGACAAGCAGCAGGAAAATCTGCCTCTCCCTACAAAACAGGGTACTAAATGAGAAAAAGACCGAGGTAGAATGGTCATTAGGGGATGCTGCAACAGAAGGTAAAGCCATCAAAAAAATGGAGAGCAATGAGTACCAATGCCCGTAGTCTGGGTAACAAGCTTCCTGAATTAGTGGCCTTGATGAAGGAGGAACATCTGGATATCGTGGCAGTCACAGAAACAGGGTACACACAAAACCATGACTGGGACGTAAACATACCAGGATACACTATCTACAGGAGGGTAAAAGAGGAGGAGGAGTAGCTCTTTACATAAGGGAAGGAATAAAAGCAACAGAACAAAAGGGTAAACAGGGAGGTGAAGAAGCACTGTGGGTAAATTTGGAGACAGGCAAAGGCACCACAATCCGCACAGAGGTTGTATACAGACCCCCTTCTCAGGGGGAGGAAATGGACAAGGAAATGATAGAAAGTATACTTAGAATGGCAGAAAAAGGGGAGATATTGCTGATGGGTGATTTGAATATGCCAGATGTTAACTGGAGTGCAGTTGCAGCTGCCACTTCGAAGAGTGGAGTTATTCTAGATGCCCTACAGGGGGCATGCCTTAGACAACTAGTATTGGAGCCCACTCAAGAGGGAGCAATATTAGACTTGATTCTCTCAAATGGAGATGGAGAGGATCACAGATGTAGAAGTGGGTAGCCATCTGGAAACTAGCAACCATCGAACAGTATGGTTCACAATAAACACAACAATAGAGTCAAGCCATACAAAGACAGTACTGGACTTTAGGAGGCTGACTTTGCCAAATGGTGAGTGCCTAAGGAATGCACTAGCAAATGGGCAGGAAGGAGGGTGGAAGAACAATGGGAATAATAAAACTGCCATCACAGAGGTAACGAGCCTTTGTGTGAAGCAAATAAACAAAATGAAACAATGTAAGAAACCACTATGGTTCTCAAAGGAAGTGGCAGTGAAGGTTCAAGAGAAAAGAAAGCATTCAGGAAGTACAAGGAATCGCAGAAGGAGCAGGACAGATAACTGTATCAGTTAAAAGCAAAAGGAGGCAGGAAGGCAGTCAGAACAGCAAAGCCAATTCGAGGAAAAAGATAGACAACTCAGTTAAGAAGGGGATAAAACCTTTTATAGGTACATCAGGGAGCGAAGGAAGACAAGGAAGGGATAGTGAGGCTTAATAAAAGCGGAGGGAGGGTGGGCAGAGGGAGACTGTGAAAAGGCAGAGATACTAAACAAATATTTTTGCTCAGTATTTACAAATGAAGAGGGGGAGGTACATAAAACAAACAGTAGAAACACTCTGGATACAGAAGTTGATACCAGCCCATTTATAGAAGAAAGGGTTCTGAAGGAACTCTTAAAACTGAAGGTGGAC
The DNA here is from genome assembly GCA_016271365.2 of Neoceratodus forsteri. Taxonomy (NCBI): domain Eukaryota; kingdom Metazoa; phylum Chordata; order Ceratodontiformes; family Ceratodontidae; genus Neoceratodus; species Neoceratodus forsteri. Next base: position 225,485,472 of record CM057449.1, on the reverse strand, counting down.
AAAGCAATGGGGCCTGATGGGATTCATCCCAGAATTCTAAAAGAACTAAGGGTAGAACTAGTGACACCACTGACTACCCTTTTTAACAAATCATGGGAGGATGGGGTGGTATCCGAGGACTGGAGGAGGGCAGATGTGATTCCCCTTCACAAAAGTGGGAGCAAGGCAGAAGCAGGAAACTACAGACCTGTTAGTTTAACCTCAATGATTGGGAAAATGATGGAATCACTTCTGAAGGAAAGAACTGTCGAGTATCTAGAGGCCAGAGGGGCACAGGACCCTAGGCAGCATGGATTCACAGCGGGAAGGTCATGCCAGATGAATTTGATAGATTTCTTTGACGGAGTGACCAAAGTAGTAGATCAGGGAGGGGCTGTGGACATGGCCTACCTAGACTTTAGCAAGGCATTTAACACGGTCCCACACAAAAGATTAATATACAAGTTAGCCAGCCTGGGAGTGGGTCCCAAGATGACCGCCTGGGTAAAGAATTGGCTGGAGAATAGGACACAGAGAGTAATAGTAAATGGGTCCACTCAGAAGAAAGGAGGGTTACTAGTGGGGTACCGCAGGGTTCAGTATTAGGACCGGTCCTCTTCAATGTCTTTATAAGCGACATTGCAGAAGGATTGGAAGGAAAAGTATGTCTCTTTGCAGATGGCACAAAGATCTGCAACAGAGTTGATGCACAGGGTGGGGTGGAAAGGATGAGAAGGGACTTGGCAAGGTTAGAAGAATGGTCAAATGTATGGCAGCTTAGATTCAATGCTAAGAAGTGCAAGGTAATGCACCTGGGAAACAAAAACCCAAGGGAAGAGTACACAATGGGGGATGAGATACTAACAACAACAAAAATGGAAAGGGACCTGGGGGTAGTCATATCAGACGACCTAAAGGTGGGCAAGCAATGTGAGAGGGCAGCAAGGAGGCTCGGGGATACTGGGATGCATAGTGAGAGGCATCACCAGTAGAAAACGAAGTTATTATCCTTCTGTACAGACAGCTGGTGAGACCCCATCTGGAGTACTGTGTGCAGTTCTGGAGACCCAATCTCCATAAGACATAGACAGGATGGAAGCTGTCCAGAGGAGGGCAACTAAAATGGTGCAGGGTCTGCACCGGAAGACATATGAAGAGAGACCTAAGGAGCTTAATATGTATAGCCTCGAGGAAAGGAGGAGGGGGACATGATAGAAACGTTCAAGTACCTCAAGGGAATCAACAAAGTCCAAGAGGGTAGCATCTTTCAAAAAAAGAGGTGTGCAAGAACAAGAGGCACAATTTGAAGATAGAGCGGGGGCGGCTCAGAGGTAATTTAAGGAAGTATTTTTTCACAGAGAGGGTTGTGGATGCATGGAACGGCCTTCTGGAGGAGGTTGTGGAGTCAAAATCAGTGGTGGAATTCAAGCATGCATGGGACAGTCATAAGGCAATTCTAGGGGGTTGGGGTAGGAAGAAGTAGGCTGCTGGTTAACTAGAATCTGTAGCTTATCCAGTAGGTAGGGAATGGGCAGACTGGGTGGGCCAAGCGGTCCTTATCTGCCATCAAATTCTATGTTTCTATGTAACAGAGTGGACCCAAAGGTGGGCATACAGAATTTGAAAAAGAACTTGGAAAGTCTGGAGAGAGGGTCCAATGCAGAAACACAGAAACGTAGACAATGATGGTAGAAAAAGACCAAAGGTCCATCTAGTCTCACCAGAATACCCTATCCAGCTTAAGTTCAATGCAAAAAAAGTGTAAATTATGCACATCGGTAGGGAGAACTCTCGGACAGAGTGCTAGATGGGGAGTGAGGATAAAGCAGCCGTCTGAGGAAATAGGCCTTGGGATCATCATTAGTGAAAGTATTAAAACTGCTGCAGTGCAGTTGGAAAGCCCAATAGGATGTTGGGGTGTATTGCAAGAAGGATCTTGAGCACAAGAAAGGAATTATATTGCCACTGTATAAATCCAAGGTGCAGCTACACCTGGAATACTGGGTGTAGTTTTGGAGCCCACACCTGAAGAAGAATGAGGACCATGTGGAGGCAGTTTGGGGAAGGGCCACAAAAATGATACAGGGGCAACAGAGGAGATTAATTTTGCAGGGGCAGGACAGACTTAACATGTACTCATTGACCACCAGAAGAGAAAGGGGAACATAATAGAAACTTTCAGGCTCATGAAGGGGATTAATGAGGACACTGTTAGTCTCAGTGGCTCAGCAGGTTGCATACTCATCTTTGAAGCCAGAAAATCAGAAGGCTATGGGTTCTGTCCCCACACTAGGCACTCGGGTTAAATCCCAATACTGACACTGTAGTGCAGCATGAGGAGAGGTGCTGCACTCCTGAGGTGCTGTCTTTTGGAAGAGATGTTAAATGGAGGTCCCATTTGCCTGTTCAGGTGGACTTTAATGATCTCATGCCACTTCTCCAAAAGAGTAGAATTATTTATTGAAATGAATATCAAAATATGATACATCACAGCAAATTACAGTAAACAAAAATGAGCTCAGATTAGTCAAACAGATTCCATGACATTAAACATTTCAAAAATATTCTGCACCCCTAGTTGTATGGTTATAATTAAAACTTTGGATATGACCATACATTATGAAAAATAGCAGCTGGTATACACCCCTGTTCTGACAGCCTAATGAGCAACACTTCTTTTTCTATGCACAGAATAAGTGACAGTAAAGAATGATTTGTTTGTTGCAAGACATACTGGAACACTACTGTCAGACCCACCACATGTTGCATGCACACACTGCATTTAAAGTAGAAGCATTCCAGGAACACCATAGAAGATCCCTTTTTCCAAAAATCAAAGTATCATAGTCCATATACTGTAGGGTTGGATTTTTCCATCTCTTGGCTATAGGATACCAAAAAGGTTTAATATAACTACTTGTAAAGTAAAGATGTTCTATGCTTTCAATTGAAATCACACACTCCAGCCTGGCACAATATCTCACTAAAATCTGCCAGTGCTTTGTGCTTTGCAGTCCCTTTCACATTTAATCTTACGTAGGCACAGAGCCAAATGATATTTTTTCAGTACCTGGGCATCTGTTGATGGAGAAGTTATTACTTTTTCAGGAATGTTCCTTTGAGTAGAAAAAAAATGTTGCTGTAAAGAAGAAATTTTGCTGTATCCATTTATAAAGAGTCTTCCCTGTATTGGCAAGTAAGAAATAATACCCAACAGGGTGGGTGGTATTGTGCTATACTGGACCGCCATGGGGCATAACGAGGCCCGATGCCACAGGCAGAGGGCCTTATAGCCCCTGGAAGATCCAGTATAACACAATACTGCCCACCCTGTAGGGTATTATTGTGCTTAGAAAATGGGTACTGTAAAAAAACATAAATTTAACAGGAAAAATGTTAATGAAAAATTCATTTAAAGTAAGTTTTGTAATAAAATAGTTCCTTCACCTGCATGTTTGGAGGTAGTTGCCATGGCTACATCGCAGTATGGAAAAGGCGTCAGGCATCACACACACACACACTTAAAATTGTTTACACACTTAAAAAAAAAAATTGTTATTCATTCATTCATTCAAGGCTTTAGTTTTACTGTGTAGTACTGCAGCTTCCAGGTTTGAGCTGGAAAGGTTGTGGGTGGGCAGCTGGAGCTCCTGAGGAACTTGACAGAAGTTAGAGTAAAAATAAAAGCATGACTAAAACTTAAAAGGTGCATTGCTCTGCTTTTTCTAATATCTATATGATAAATCAGCTGTAAATGAGTGTTTTTAGTAGGGCAGAGAGCCTACAGAAAGAGAGGAGATGCACAGTATATATAAAAGTTTAAATTCAGACTGACTTACTCGTGGGTGTGCTCACAGTGTTCTGTGCTAGCACACGCTCATTTTTTTTTAATGATGTGAATCTAGGCTCCATGATCAAGATCGATTGAGAATGTAGAGGAAATAAGGAAATGCGTTAACTGCACAAAAAGGTACATTTGCTTTGCTTCCTTATGGATAATGTGTGCAAGAGGATCGCTGGTAGCAGGAGGGGCGGGCAGTGTGACTGGTGGGTGCTACCAGACATACTGATTTTTTTATTCTTTTTCTTTTTTTATTTACTACTTTTTGTGTGCCCCTCCAGCCATCAGTGTCCATCCTAGTCACGGGTCCCCTCACCTCTACCTCCGCCTATTACCTACACTCCCCAGTCACCCCTGACTTGCCTCCCAGAGGGTGGGGGTCATGGCACTGTGGCCCTTTCATTGCCGCAATGCTAGTAACTGGTCGGGGAGCCAGCGGTGGACGCTAATCAAGGCTTGGGGGCAGGCCTTAATGTAGATGGCCAGGGACATGGTGTTTTTACCCTGTAGGCAGGGGCAGGGATGTGCAATGATAGCCAGTGTCTGCCCCGCATCTGATTCAAGTGGACGTCAGTGCACGTGACGAACCCAGCCTCCGTTGTGTGTCTCTACTGTGCTGACCGCATGTACCCTCCCTCCACCCAGAGAAGGAGAGCAGTCAAGGGATGCTCAATACTTCTCCCCCGGCTGGCCCTCTGGCAGTCTGGGTCTGCTCCCGATCCCAGGTCGCTGGTGTCACAAGCAGAAATTCAACTGCTTCACTGATGGGCTGGCCCTTTTTTCATTCTTTTTTTACTAAGACTTGTGGCCCTAAAAATCATACTAAATATGTAGAACTATGTACGTGTTGGATGTGCCACAGGTATTGCGATTGCCAGTGGGAAGATGCATGCTGGTGACATGCAGATAGCCACACTGTTGAGCTACCGAGGAGGTATAGAACAGTCACTATAGTACAAGAAACGCTTAAAATCTCCTTCATTTTCCATTAATTGACCCCTGAATTAATAATCTGCCTTAAAATAAGTTTGTAAAATCCCAAACTCCTTAATTATTCTTAATTACTTTAACAGAATATACTTAATTAAAATTGAGGTACAAATTAATGAAGTCTAGGGCTCAGATATTCAAAGGGGTTGCATCTGGTGTAACCGAGTTGCACTGGCACAACCCCAGTAATGTCTTGATGAGGCAATATTCAAGAGGACTTGCAGCACAAGTCCCGGTGCCTCAGGGTGCAATGTCATTGTATGTGGTGCATCTAAAGGGGCGTGCCCATAATATGCAGCACATCCCGATATTCAGCCCGGGATGTGCAACGCATCTGCTGGCACAACCCCTAGATTTGCTGCATACCAATGGGCACAGTTGAGACAGGGAAAAAAGGCTCAAATGCTTGCCATCTTTAGGTGGGCTGCTGTATTGCATGGCACAATACAGCAACCGACAGCTGTAGGTGGCCACCTGTCCACCCAAAACACCCTCCACAAGCACCCACATGTACCCTGGTAGTCTACTGGCACCCCTCCCTCCTGTACCTCTGATCACCGTGATTATATATTATATAACCTCCTTGGTGGTTCAATGGTACCCTCCCATTCCGACCCTCCGGTCACTGTAATAATGATGTTTACCAACCCTGGTAGGCTAGCAGTACCCCCCACCCTGCCCGTGACCAGGAGCACTGGTGAACCATATTACAAAATCACTCTGGTGGTCCAGTGGCCCCCCGCCCTCACAGGTTCGCTGCCCACCCAGCACCTCCCCCATCATTGGCGGGCAGCTGCAACCCACCCGCATACCACCTGGCCACCTGCTGAATGACAGCGTGCAGTATGAACTGTAAGTCCATTGGTCCACACCATGGTCCAATGACCTTGCAGTGCATGCTGTACATGCCACTCACAAATATGTGAATGAAGGTCATTCATTCCATATTTGTGACTGACATGTACAGTATGCACTGCAAGGCCGTTGGACCATGGTGTGGACCAATGGGCTTACAGTTCATACTGTACACTGTCATTCAGTGGGTGGCTGGGCAGTATGTGGGTGGGTTGCAGCTGCCCACCGATGATGGGGGGGTGCTGGGTGGACAGGGGGCCTGTGAGGGTGGGGGGGCCACTGGACCACCAGAGTGAAGATTAAAAATCCACTGAATTGAAATTGTCTAGGAAAACCTTTCTTCTTAATTTTAATTAATTGTTGCATTAAGAAAAAAATTATGCTGAATTTTCAAATTCTAAGAAATATAGTGAAGGTATGCATACAATGACTATCGCTATAAATTAACAACAAAGTGTTTATTTGAAATTTAGGAAAATTGTATATTAATTATTTATACAAATATGAACATTGTAAAAAATGTTTAGTGCGCCTATGTTACCACAACATTTTTCAAATATGTATTATATGCATCACATACAGTACATCCTACTGATGCCAGGAAATGCTTTATGAATAAAAAGTAGCCTGCTGTTTGTTATTGTTCGCAAATTGGCAGGGCCACTGGAAAATTGTGCCTACAATTTTTTGCGGAATCCACAATTTTCACCATTTTCCGCAAAAACTGACATGTTCTGCAATTTCTTGCAATTTTTGAGTTTTTATATTGAACTGTGTAAAAAGTATTAACGTGTTTAATAAAATACTCTCAAATATATTGACAATTTTGCATGCAGACTTGGGTTTGGCCAAAACAATGCAGAGCAAGGTACAGCAAGGGTTTTATGTGACACTGATTTGTTTTGAATCCTTGTCTTGTTTGGTTTCAAAATCCACTGGCCAAGCATAAGTACACTTAAACACTTAACATTTGTTTTGTGTTGAAGTAGTCTATCAGAAAACTTTTTGTTGCCACACAGACTGAAACAAAAGATGGGAGAAACAGTGCAAATTGTCCTATTCACTTAAATGGGGTGCTAACTATAAAGCCTTTTTAGTAAGTGGCAGGGCAAGTTATTCCTTGTGAGCATACCTTCATTCAGACTAGTTTTGATTCAAACAACTGAGGATTTATGATGGCCCTGATGATTTTAAACTTGAATAAGCTAGTTGTTAATGGTGATCTCACTCCTAGCAACTACCCTCAAGATGCACACATGGCAAGGCTGCAATAAAAACCTGACTAAAGTCTAAAAACAAGCTTATAAAACACAAAATGTATCTTAACATTTATCTTTAACTAAACAAAATCATTGCAGCCAGAGTAAAACAAATGTAAATTACTGTATGATGCAGTAAAAATATACTGGTATTTTTTTTTACATTTTTTGGTAACCATGTAAGGCCCACTAGGCACAAGTGCCTGTTTTCAGGTACAACACAGGAGCACTGAGGAGGTTAAGTGACTTGCTCAGAATCACACAGTATGCAAGTGGAGGTGTGGGAATCAAACCCAGGCTGCTAGATGTCATCAGTTCATTCATAGTTTGTTACTCTTACCTCTAGATTATACTACCAGCCCCAATAACCCCCAGATTTAATGTTTAAATACGTGATTTCAAAAATAGTGTACAGTACATACAGTACAAATTATGTCCATTAAACACTTTAACAACATTTTACTAAAACTTAATTATTCACCACTCTGTCTGCTTATTTTTTCTTGTACCAAAGTGGGTGAATAGCTGGCAGAACACTGTAAATATATGTTGATTAGGCTTCAGTATTCTACAGCCAGAAACAAAACAAAAAATTATTCTGGATTTATTTAATGTTGATTTGCTGTGGCTCACTTTATAGAATCTATTTAGAACTGTATGAGGCAGATGTTTTTAAATTTTGGAAGACAGGCTACGCTTACGATAACTTATCAGTTTAGTATTCTTTTTGGGAACATAAACTTTTCTTTACGTTTTAAACATATTCAGGCATCAGAGTATTCATTTAGCAATTTATATTAACATATGCTGCAGAAAACATTAAAAGATTTATTGTGAAGCACTCAGGGTCTATAGTAGAACCTCTGCAATTTACTGCAATTTTTGCAAAATGCTCTGCAATTTTGAGTAACCTTTTCTGCAATTTTCCAGTGGCACTGCTAATTGGTGACTTTTCTATTTGTTTCTGGGGTATGGTGCAGAATGGTTTGAGCTGAAATGCCTGGGGCATTGTTTACTGTCAGTAGGCTCTATGGCACCCTATGGGACTCTCTTGGTTGTCTTGCCAGTTGAGAGATGCATGCTACTGCTTGCACTTCACAATTTAGCAGACGGCTTTGTGTTGTGTGACACAAACCTGGCTGTCAGAGAAGTCTCTACATCTGGTGCCAGTTTATAGGCTAGTATTTTATAACATGCCTCTTTGCTGTTAAACAGATTATTTTGGGTCTCGGGGGGGGGCAAACTATTTATGAGACTTATGTGTTGATATCGATTTCTGGGGAGGGGAAGGGCGGCTGTGGCACTTCAAAATTGCTTGTACCTATCGATATTGGTGATGCAGTCTTTCTCAATGGCACTTTTAAAAGCTGGGCTCTGTTTTCTAATAGATGGCCACCTTGGCAAGCCTATCAGCCAATCAAAGCCCAAGGATATTTTTGCCCATTTTTATGTTTGCTTAGATACATAAATACATAGACAGTGTCGGCAGATAAGGGCCTATGGCCCACCCAGTCTGCCCATTTGAGCTTGTAAGTTCAGTTTGTTTTCCTAGAAGTCTGTTGCCCCTTACCCCTGACCTCTAGAATTCCTTTATGTCTATCTCATGCATTCTTAAATCCCGTGATTGTTTCAGCCCCCACCACTTCCTCTGGCAGGGTGTTCCACTTGTCCACCACCCGTTCTGTGAAGAACTTCTTTCTCATGTTTCCTCTGAATCGTCCTCCCTCCAAATTCATCGCATGCCCTCTAGTCCTGGAACATCTTTTTTGCTTAAAAATAGTGTTTTCCTGCACCCTGTTCCTCCCTGTAAGATACTTGTATGTCTCTATCATATCCCCTCTCTCCCTCCTCTCCTCCAGGGAGTACATGTTCAGTTCTTTCAACCTGTCTTCATAGGACTTGTGATGCAATCCATGCACTATCTTTGTTGCCCTCCTCTGAACCTTCTCTACCCTATTGTTCACTTGGGAGCTTAAGCAACAGGTTGGTAGAAAAGAGGCCAGGAGTTATATTTTGTTTTAAACTGAAATATTTGAATAGTTGTAAGTGAAATTAGTTCTATGTGTTAAAAATTATTACCTTGAATTTGAACTGATACTTGGGCTGTGATATTGTAGGTTTGGGGATAGATGTTTGGCAGGGTAAATTAGAAGGTAATTTAAATGTTTGTTTGCCTGGTGTTTGGAGGAGGGACATTAGCTGCAATTAACTTGTCTTTAAACAGGAATTACTGTGGCTTTTCATTGTTCACTTGGGAGCTTAAGCAACAGGTTGGTAGAAAGAGGCCAGGAGTTATATTTTGTTTTAAACTGAAATATTTGAATAGTTGTAAGTGAAATTAGTTCTATGTGTTAAAATTATTACCTTGAATTTGAACTGATACTTGGGCTGTGATATTGTAGGTTTGGGGATAGATGTTTGGCAGGGAAAATTAGAAGGTAATTTAAATGTGTTGTTTGCCTGGTGTTTGGAGGAGGGGACATTAGCTGCAATTAACTTGTCTTTAACAGGAATTACTGTGGCTTTCATTGTTCACTTGGGAGCTTAAGCAACAGGTTGGTAGAAAAGAGGCCAGGAGTTATATTTTGTTTTAAACTGAAATATTTGAATAGTTGTAAGTGAAATTAATTCTATGTGTTAAAATTATTACCTTGAATTTGAACTGATACTTGGGCTGTGATATTGTAGGTTTGGGGATAGATGTTTGGCAGGGTAAATTAGAAGGTAATTTAAATGTGTTGTTTGCCTGGTGTTTGGAGGAGGACATTAGCTGCAATGACTTGTCTTTAAACAGGAATTACTGTGGCTTTCATTGTTCACTTGGGAGCTTAAGCAACAGGTTGGTAGAAAAGAGGCCAGGAGTTATATTTTGTTTAAACTGAAATATTTGAATAGTTGTAAGTGAAATTAGTTCTATGTGTTAAAAATTATTACCTTGAATTTGAACTGATACTTGGGCTGTGATATTGTAGGTTTGGGGATAGATGTTTGGCAGGGTAAATTAGAAGGTAATTTAAATGTGTTGTTTGCCTGGTGTTTGGAGGAGGACATTAGCTGCAATTAACTTGTCTTTAAACAGGAATTACTGTGGCTTTCATTGTTCACTTGGGAGCTTAAGCAACAGGTTGGTAGAAAAGAGGCCAGGAGTTATATTTTGTTTTAAACTGAAATATTTGAATAGTTGTAAGTGAAATTAGTTCTATGTGTTAAAAATTATTACCTCGAATTTGAACTGATACTTGGGCTGTGATATTGTAGGTTTGGGGATAGATGTTTGGCAGGGTAAATTAGAAGGTAATTTAAAAGTGTTGTTTGCCTGGTGTTTGGAGGAGGGGACATTAGCTGCAATTAACTTGTCTTTAAACAGGAATTACTGTGGCTTTCATTGTTCACTTGGGAGCTTAAGCAACAGGTTGGTAGAAAAGAGGCCAGGAGTTATATTTTGTTTTAAACTGAAATATTTGAATAGTTGTAAGTGAAATTAGTTCTATGTGTTAAAAATTATTACCTTGAATTTGAACTGATACTTGGGCTGTGATATTGTAGGTTTGGGGATAGATGTTTGGCAGGAGTAAATTAGAAGGTAATTTAAATGTGTTGTTTGCCTGGTGTTTGGAGGAGGGACATTAGCTGCAATTAACTTGTCTTTAAACAGGAATTACTGTGGCTTTCATTGTTCACTTGGGAGCTTAAGCAACAGGTTGGTAGAAAGAGGCCAGGAGTTATATTTTGTTTTAAACTGAAATATTTGAATAGTTGTAAGTGAAATTAGTTCTATTGTTAAAATTATTACCTTGAATTTGAACTGATACTTGGGCTGTGATATTGTAGGTTTGGGGATAGATGTTTGGCAGGGTAAATTAGAAGGTAATTTAAATGTGTTGTTTGCCTGGTGTTTGGAGGAGGGACATTAGCTGCAATTAACTTGTCTTTAAACAGGAATTACTGTGGCTTTCATTGTTCACTTGGGAGCTTAAGCAACAGGTTGGTAGAAAAGAGGCCAGGAGTTATATTTTGTTTTAAACTGAAATATTTGAATAGTTGTAAGTGAAATTAGTTCTATGTGTAAAAATTATTACCTTGAATTTGAACTGATACTTGGGCTGTGATATTGTAGGTTTGGGGATAGATGTTTGGCAGGGTAAATTAGAAGGTAATTTAAATGTGTTGTTTGCCTGGTGTTTGGAGGAGGGGACATTAGCTCAATTAACTTGTCTTTAAACAGGAATTACTGTGGCTTTCATTGTTCACTTGGGAGCTTAAGCAACAGGTTGGTGAAAAAGAGGCCAGGAGTTATATTTTGTTTTAAACTGAAATATTTGAATAGTTGTAAGTGAAATTAGTTCTATGTGTAAAAATTATTACCTTGAATTTGAACTGATACTTGGGCTGTGATATTGTAGGTTTGGGGATAGATGTTTGGCAGGGTAAATTAGAAGGTAATTTAAATGTGTTGTTTGCCTGGTGTTTGGAGGAGGGACATTAGCTGCAATTAACTTGTCTTTAAACAGGAATTACTGTGGCTTTCATTGTTCACTTGGGAGCTTAAGCAACAGGTTGGTAGAAAAGAGGCCAGGAGTTATATTTTGTTTTAAACTGAAATATTTGAATAGTTGTAAGTGAAATTAGTTCTATGTGTTAAAATTATTACCTTAATTTGAACTGATACTTGGGCTGTGATATTGTAGGTTTGGGGATAGATGTTTGGCAGGGTAAATTAGAAGGTAATTTAAATGTGTTGTTTGCCTGGTGTTTGGAGGAGGGACATTAGCTGCAATTAACTTGTCTTTAAACAGGAATTACTGTGGCTTTCATTGTTCACTTGGGAGCTTAAGCAACAGGTTGGTAAAAAGAGGCCAGGAGTTATATTTTGTTTTAAACTGAAATATTTGAATAGTTGTAAGTGAAATTAGTTCTATGTTAAAATTATTACCTTGAATTTGAACTGATACTTGGGCTGTGATATTGTAGGTTTGGGATAGATGTTTGGCAGGGTAAATTAGAAGGTAATTTAAATGTGTTGTTTGCCTGGTGTTTGGAGGAGGGACATTAGCTACATTAACTTGTCTTTAAACAGGAATTACTGTGGCTTTCATTGTTCACTTGGGAGCTTAAGCAACAGGTTGGTGAAAAGAGGCCAGGAGTTATATTTTGTTTTAAACTGAAATATTTGAATAGTTGTAAGTGAAATTAGTTCTATGTGTTAAAATTATTACCTTGAATTTGAACTGATACTTGGGCTGTGATATTGTAGGTTTGGGGATAGATGTTTGGCAGGGAAAATTAGAAGGTAATTTAAATGTGTTGTTTGCCTGGTGTTTGGAGGAGGGACATTAGCTGCAATTAACTTGTCTTTAAACAGGAATTAATGTGGCTTTCATTGTTCACTTGGGAGCTTAAGCAACAGGTTGGTAGAAAAGAGGCCAGGAGTTATATTTTGTTTTAAACTGAAATATTTGAATAGTTGTAAGTGAAATTAGTTCTATGTGTTAAAAATTATTACCTTGAATTTGAACTGATACTTGGGCTGTGATATTGTAGGTTTGGGGATAGAGATGTTTGGCAGGGTAAATTAGAAGGTAATTTAAATGTGTTGTTTGCCTGGTGTTTGGAGGAGGACATTAGCTGCAATTAACTTGTCTTTAAACAGGAATTAATGTGGCTTTATTGTTCCTTGGGAGCTTAAGCAACAGGTTGGTAGAAAAGAGGCCAGGAGTTATATTTGTTTTAAACTGAAATATTTGAATAGTTGTAAGTGAAATTAGTTCTATGTGTTAAAATTATTACCTTGAATTTGAACTGATACTTGGGCTGTGATATTGTAGGTTGGGGATAGATGTTTGGCAGGGTAAATTAGAAGGTAATTTAAAAGTGTTGTTTGCCTGGTGTTTGGAGGAGGGACATTAGCTGCAATTAACTTGTCTTTAAACAGGAATTACTGTGGCTTTCATTGTTCACTTGGGAGCTTAAGCAACAGGTTGGTAGAAAAGAGGCCAGGAGTTATATTTTGTTTTAAACTGAAATATTTGAATAGTTGTAAGTGAAATTAGTTCTATGTGTAAAAATTATTACCTTGAATTTGAACTGATACTTGGGCTGTGATATTGTAGGTTCGAGGGATAGATGTTTGGCAGGGTAAATTGAAGGTAATTTAAATGTGTTGTTTGCCTGGTGTTTGGAGGAGGGGACATTAGCTGCAGTGAACTTGTCTTTAAACAGGAATTACTGTGGCTTTCATTGTTCACTTGGGAGCTTAAGCAACAGGTTGGTAGAAAAGAGGCCAGGAGTTATATTTTGTTTTAAACTGAAATATTTGAATAGTTGTAAGTGAAATTAGTTCTATGTGTTAAAAATTATTACCTTGAATTTGAACTGATACTTGGGCTGTGATATTGTAGGTTTGGGGATAGATGTTTGGCAGGGTAAATTAGAAGGTAATTTAAATGTGTTGTTTGCCTGGTGTTTGGTAAGAGCCCTCCCACCCACCCTGTTTTGTGACTTTCTTAAATACTGAAAAGCCACTGGGGGTTGGGATTGAAAGGGCTGATATTTCTGTTTGATTTAAAAATTTGAAGCAACAGGAGTTGGTGGGCCTGTGACATCATCACGGTACCTGGTGTCTGCTTACACACACTGTTAGTGGGACTGAACACACTGGACTGTATGTGTTTGTGAGACTTGGGAACTTTGTTGGTGGGATTGAAATTGGGTTTGTAAATAACTATAGTCAGTATAGAGAGAAACTGTACTCAGGGAAAGGGACTGAGAAAAGGTGTGTACTATTATAAACAGAGGGATAATCAGGGTGGCCATATTCCACCATGGCAGGCATCTTCAGAAGGTTGTAGGCTGCACAGGCTGTGGGATAGCAATAATCTAAATTGGGCCTGGAGAGAGGGAGGCTGCCCACCTGTAGACAGCTATCTTGTATCAGGAGTGAGTGTGATTGAAGGAGTAAGCTGTGGGAGCTGGGGGTGTCCAAGGATAAGGGGTGTGGATATGGGCAGAAGGGTGGGGCTGAGGGAGGCTGGGGCAATGCTCTGACATTACAGGACATTATGCTACAGCAAGCAGAAGGGGATGATAGGACAGAGGACCCTTAGATAGGAAGTTGATGCTAAGGAAGCGTACAGGTGCAAAATTCTGAATTCAAAGGAGACTGGAGGGAAGAGTCAGGAGGGGCTGTTGTGCGGAAGCCTAAAACACAGCAGACTGTGGGAAGGAGCTCCCTAAGGTGAACAAGTGCAGAGAGAAGAAGAGGTCAGTTTGAGATGCAGTCTGTTCGGGTTACTTGATGGAGGCTGACATGAGGTGTCACAATAAATTTGAGATACTAAGCATCCTAGAGGGAGGAAGGGGTTGGTGGAAATGAGGAAACTTATACAGAGGCCTGGGAGGCAGTATAGATACCCATAGGGCATCACAGAACAGCTATGGAAAGGATAGACATAGTCCCAGAGGGAAAGAAACATATATGTTAAGCAACTGGGGAGATGCAACATATTCCAGACATGAGGGAGGAGAGCATGATTGGAGAGAAACTGGGAGACAAGGAGGTGGGAGAGGCCCCTTCAGCAGGAAGGTCAGTACCAAGGATGGTGCCCTAGCTAAGGGACCCACAGAGAGCCTCTGGAGACAGGGTACTATTACAAGGGGGATGGGGGTGGGGAAGGGGAAACCATCAGGGCCAGGATAAATGGTTCAGATAAGAGAGGTTAAAGGGGACACCTATTCGAAGGGGTTTGAGTTAAGTGGGCAAAATAGCAAGGGAGGCAGAAAGGGAGGGTGACAAGGGGTCTCAATAAGGCAGAAGACTCCCATGAAATTGCGATCATGAATAGAGGTGGGGAGGGGGCTGAGTGGGCATAGTGGAGGTAACCATAAGGATGATGGCGGTGTCAAAGGTTCTGTTACTGGAGACTCGATGATTAAGGGTATCCATTGGGAGGGACAGGGGATGGATACCATAGCCAGGTGAAGGTAGTAAGTATCTCTGGGCTGACAGCACAGAGCAAAGTTCATGGTGTATGAAATGGTTAGGGATTGTGGAGGAAACCGGATTCCTGGTGCATTTGAGACTAATGATCTAGAGAAATAGCATTATAAATCCAAGCAAGGTTCCAGAACTTGCCAGAGTCTGTCGGGATAATGGATGCAACATTTCCCTAGGAGATATTGCCAGTACCAAAGGCCTCAGTGGAGAAAAAATGAAGCTCAAGAGGTTAATAAATGGCTCAGAGTGGGTGAAGAAATGGGTTGGGGTGTTAGGGAACTGGAATGGAGTTTGGGAGGATAAGGGACTATATGCCAGGACAGGTTTCATCTTGCCCCATTAGGAAGGAAGTCCTTAAACAGGGGATGGCTGACTACATACAAGAAGGTGGGGTTTAAACTTGTAAGGGGGAAGGGATAAGGAGGGGCTGACCGAGCCCTCCTCAGATGAGGAGTAGCCTTCAAGCCCAAGGGAGGGAAACAGACTGGAGGTGGAGGTTTCAGGAGGAGCGGGAGGATGGAAGTATAAGGAATCTGGGTGGGGTTCGACAAAAAGGATCAGGGATAAGAGGTGGGGTTAGTGTTAGTAAATGCCAGGAGCTTGGAAACAAGTTGCCAGAGTTCCAGGCCATGCTGTTGAGGGGTGGATGTGGCGGCAGTCACGGAAGCGATGAACAACAAAACCATGACTGGGACCTAAATGTACAGGGTACACTATGCTTAGGAAGGATAGAAAGGAGGGCAGAGGGTGGAGTGGCTATGTTCATTAGAGATGACATAGAAATTACTAGGGTGAAGAGGCAGAGGGAAGCGTGGAGGTCTTATGGGTCACCTCAGTCCCCAGCAGGAGATAAGGTCAAGCTGGGAGTAGCATATAGGCTCCCGGGATGAGTGATGTTCTAGAGGATGGTTTGCTGGACAACATCACTGCCCAGTGTGGTCCAAAGGGAAGGAGTGGTAGTTGATGGGGACCTTAATATGCCAGGTACAAACTGGGAACCATGTCCTCTAAGGTGGCCAAGGAGCAAGAGCTGCTGGATGGCTTCAGGATGTGTTCTTAACACAGCATGTGATGGAGCATTATTACAAGGGAGGGGCATGTCCTGGATGTGGTTCTGGCAGATGGGGATCTGTAAGGGACATGGTTGTACAGGACCCCTGACTGGGAGTGACCACAATACTGTCTGGTTTCAAATAAGCATTGAGAGTGAGGGTGAGATCTAGGACACTGGCAGTGGACTTCAGGGGAAAGACTTTATGGGCATGGAAATATTCTCAGGATCACTTGAGGGGATTACCTCAACGACAAGTGTGGAAGGAGATGGGAGGTCATAAAGCGGGGACTTCATGAGGCAGTCAGGATCTGACGCTGAGTTGAAGCGTAAGGGAGCAGGTCACATAAACCATGCTGGTGGTCCAGTGAGGTCAGGTAGCAGTCAGAGAAAGAAGAGGCGGCTTACAAAAATATAAAACAACAAGAGGGATAGGGATAAGGAAATGTACCAGCTTGCATCTAGAAAAGTCCACTAGTATGGTGAGGAGCAAAGTCAGTAAAGAGCAACGGCTGGCACAGGACTAATGGAGGGAAAGG
Source organism: Neoceratodus forsteri (assembly GCA_016271365.2). NCBI lineage: Eukaryota > Metazoa > Chordata > Ceratodontiformes > Ceratodontidae > Neoceratodus > Neoceratodus forsteri. The sequence goes on along the minus strand of CM057449.1, from coordinate 225,468,965 downwards.
GTTCTTCAAATTGCACTGGGGTGGAGAAAAACTGAGGCCATCTCAGCAGATTGAGATCAGAAGAAGGGTGGGTGGAAGAGGCGAGGGACCAGGCAGAGGTGTTAACGAGTACTTTGCCTCTGTGTTCACTAGGGAGGGATGGGATATCTACAAGCAAGGCACAAAGGGATAGAAGCGGCAGGGGAGTGGGATCAGGGCAACAGAAATGGAGCAAAAGGAGGGAAAGGTACCCCAGGGTGTCACATCTGGATAAGGAAAAAAGACCAGTAAGGTGGAGGGACAGATGATGCCATCCCACCAAAAGGTGTGGTTTGCCCTCAAGGCCTAAAGAAGACAAATCTCCTGGGCGGATGGCATTCATCCGAGAATACTATGGGAATTATGGATGCTGGCTGCACCACTGCGTGGAGCTTTTCAACAGGTCACTTGAAGACAGGAGGTACCTAGGGATTGGTGAGAGGCACATGTGGTACCAATCCATAAAGGGGGTCGAAGGAAGTACCAGGAAACTATAGACCCATCAGTTTAACCTCGGTGGTGGGAAAATTAATGGAGAGTATACTAAAGGAACGATTGGGGTTTACTGGGGAGGTGGGAGGTCTGGATAGTCGGCAGCATGGGTTTGTGCTAGGTAGATCATGTCAAACCAACCTTGTGGAGTTCTATGAATGGGTAACATCAGAACTGGGACAGGGGTAAGCCTGTGGATGTATTGTCTTGGACTTCAGCAATGCTTGACTCTGTCTCACAATGGTCTGGTGGAGAAACTGATGGAGTTAGAGTAGGCCCTTTGATGGTCAGATGGATTGAAACTGGATAGCTGGACGCACTCAGAGTGATGTGAGTGGTCTGTGGGGAGCTCAGAACCCTACAGGTTGATTGGTAATGTGCCTGAGGCTCGATCCCGAGTCCAATCTGTTTAATGACATACATATCGGACATCAGGGATGGTATAGGTGTGAAATGAGTCTCTTCGCGGATGACTCCAAGATGGGAAGCAGTAGTTGAGGAGAAGAGGAGTTGGCCTACGAAGGACCTGGACACCCTGGAAGCTGGGCTCACATGATTAAATTTCAATATCACCAAGTGCAAGGTGTTGCATCTTGGTCGGGAAACTCCTAAACACAGGTACACCCTGGGAGGAGGTGCTGGAAGGAAGCCTCAACAGGGGAAAAGACCTAGGGGTCATGGTGGATACATGTATGAATAACTCTGAGCAGTGCAGGAGACAGCTAGCAAGACAAACAGGATGTTGGGATGCATCATGAAGGGATCACCTCTAGGAGCAAGGAAGTGATTCTGCTCGCTGTACAATGGACTGGTTAGACCACACCTTGGTACTGTGTGCATGTACTGGAGACCACACTGAAGAGGGACATACAGCTCCTGGAGAGGTTCAGAGGAGGGCAACAAAGATGATCACGAGGCTAGGGATATGACTTACGAGGACAGACTTGAGGAGCTCTGCCTGTTTTCATTGGAGGAGAGGAGACAGGGGACATGATTGAGGTCTTCAAGTACCTCAAAGGGAATAAATAGGGTAAACATGGAGGATCTTTAGACTAAAGCAGGAGGCATCACCAGAGGGCATGGTTTGAAGTTGGAAGGTGGAAGGGTGAGGGGGGAAAGAGGAGGAGGTTTTTCACTGAGAGGTGGTGGACCCTTGGAATGCTTCTGCCTGGTGAGCTGGTTCAGAGATCCACAGTGGAGGGCTTTAAGAGAGGGTGGGACAGACACAGAAAGTGGATGTATCAGATGATGGCCTGTCCCGGGGGGGTGGGGATGGATGATAGGGGTTTCTGGAGCACAAGGGATGGGAGGGTCTCTGCACCCAACTAAGGATCTAGGTTCGAGCAGACTTGATAGACCATAAGGCCTAATCTGCTGGCAAATAGTATGTTAGTATGTTAGTATGTCCTTATGTAGGTATGGTCTCCAGAACTGTACACTGTACTCCGGGTGCGGCCTCACTAGTGTCTTGTATAGTGGAATTATGACCTCCCTTTTCCTGCTGGTGATGCCCCTGCCTATACATCCCAGCATCCTATTTGCTTTACCTGCTGCCTTGTCACACTGTTTCCCTACCTTGAGGTCATCAGAGATGACAACCCCAAGATCCCTTTCCTGCTTGGTGCATGCTATATCCTCACCCCAACTGATATATTGTGCCAGTGTTTTGTGCTCCATATGCATTATCTTGCACTTCTTTGCATTGAATTTCAACTGCCAAACCCTGACCATTCTTCAAGTTTCTGCAGGTGCTTCCATTCTGTCTACACCCTCTGGTGTGTCTACTCTGTTACAGAGCTTTGTGTCATCAGCTGAACAGTGAAATTCTGCCTTCTAGATCCTGCGCAATGTCACTGATGAAGATGTTGAATAGGACCGGTCCCAGCACTGATCCCTGTGGTACCCACTGGTCACTCTTCCCTCTGTGGAGTGACAGCCATTTACCACCACCCTCTGTGTCCTGCCATCCAGCCAGTTACCTACCCACCACACTACTGTCCTGCCCACACCCATATTCCCCAGTTTGTAATAGTCTTCTATGTGGCACAGTGTCAAGGCCTTGCTGAAGTCCAGATGAGCCATGTCCACTGCCTCCCCTGATCCACCTCCCTAGACACCCAGTCAAAAATTCAATGAGGTTGGTCTGACATGACCTCCCACTGGTGAAACCATGCTGTCTTGGGTCCTGTAGTCATTGATAACCAGATGTTCCACCAATCTCTCCTTCAGTAGTGCTTCCATGATCTTCCCCACTACCGAGGGTGAGGCTGACTGGTCTGTAGTTCCCTGCTTCCTCTTTGTTCCCACTTTTGTATAAGGGACTACATCTGCTGTCCTCCAGTCTTTGGGTACCTCCCCTGTTTCCAGTGATCGGCTAAACAGGATGGCAGAGGTTCAACCACCACCTCTCTTAGTTCTTTAGACCTGGGTGCACCCTGTCTGGCCCCATTGCTTTATCAACTCATTACTTCAGTTCCTTCAGGACCCTTTCTTGTGTAAAGGGACTTGTGTCCATTTCTGCACCATTCTCACCACTTGTACTCCTTCAGACCCATTACCCTCCTCTTCCTCAGTAAAGACTGAGCAGAAATACCTGTTCAATATGTCAGCTTTACTGCTGTCATCCTCCACGCGGCTCCCATCCTCCCCCTTCAGTCTCACTATCCCTCCCTTTGTCTTTCTTTTTTCACTTATGTACCTGTAAAAGGTTTTGTCCCCTCTACCCACTGATTTTGCAATGTGTTCTTCTCTCTGAGCTTTGGCTTCCCATACTGACCTCGCTGCCTCCCTTTGCTTCTCCTGGTACTTCTCCCTATCCCCTTCTGCCTGCAATCTTTTTGGCTTTCACTTTCTTTGATACCTCTTTGGAAAACCATAATGGTCTCCTCTTCCTTTTCCCCTTGCTAACCTGCTTAATGCATAATTCTGTTGTTCTTGTAATCCCCAATTTAAATACTGCCCACTGTTCCTCAACCCCTGATTCCTGTCCCATTCCCCTTAATGCCTCTTTCAAGTATCTCCCCATTTTCCCAAAGTCTGCCCCCCTAAAATCCAGGATACGTGTTTTTGTGTGGTTTGGTTCTGCTCTTTCTGTGATTTCAAACCACAATGACTGGTGGTCACTGTTTCCCAGGTGCTCCCCCACTGTTACCCCCATCACACTGTCCCTGTTTGTGAGCACAAGGTCCAGTATTGCCTTCTGCTGAGTTGGTTCCATGACCAGTTGCTTGAGGAAGGCACCCTGAAGGGAGTCCAGGATAAATCTGCTCCTAGTTGATGCTGCTGCTGGGATGCTCCAGTCCCGTCTGGAATATTGAAGTCTCCAACCAGTACTACCTCACCCTTGTCTGCCATCCTTTGGATGGCTAGCATCAACTCCCTATCTGTTTCTTCATCCTGGGCTAGTGGTCTATAGACCACACCTGTCTGGATAGCTGTCCCATTTTCCTTTCCAGCTAACCCCAGTATCTCTCCCCATTTTGTTCCTCCTGGATCTCTGTGGCCCTATGTAATTTTCACATACAGTGCCACTCCTCCTCCCTTCCTGCCTGCTCTGTCTCTTCTGAATATGTTGTAGCCAGGTGTGGCCATCTCCCAGTCATGGTTATCATTACACCAGGTTTCAGTGATGGCCACAATGTCCAGGTCTGACTGTGCCATGACAGCCTCCAGATCTTCCATCTTGTTGCTAAGGCTCCTGGCATTTACACACATGGCTTTCCATGATTTGACCTCCCTAGACTGCTTCACTGTTCTACTCAGCCCCTTCCTTGGTTGTCATTTATCCCTGGTTCTCCTTGCTGTCTGCCCTTCTGCTGAATTTTGCCCTTTTCTGCTTATCCACCTCTTGGGCACTAATCTCCATCTTTTGCACACTGCTTTGCAGAGATAGCCACTCCTCTGGTTCACTGGTTCCACTGCTAGCTGTGGGGGGTGAGCAAGTAGGTACCCACCTTGCTGGCCTGCCACCCCCCTTTGCTAGTTTAAATGCTTGACAATGTAGCATTTAAACTTATCATTCAGTGCTTGGATTCCCCTCCAGGATGGATGCAGGCCGTCAGGCTTGAACAAACCTCCATCCCTCCAGGTGGGTCCCCAGTCACCAATGAATCCAAACCCTTCCTCACAGCACCAGTTCTTCAACCATGAGTTAAAGTTCCTGGTGCATGCACTCCTATGCTCTCCCTTGCCTCTCACAGGTAGTACTTCTGAGAAAGTGACAGAAGTAGCCACTTGCTGGAGACCCCTCCCCAGTTTCCTAAACTCTTCCTGAACTTCCTTTGGCTCCCCATTTGCCAGGTCATTAGTACCTAGGTGGATAATGACATCCAGCTCACCCTCCCGTATTGCCTTCCCAGTGATCCCCAGGATCTTCCTTCCAACCCTCCATGCCGTGGCACCTGGTAGGCACCTCACCTCCCTGTCCTCCCCCTCCTGTGTTCCTAGCTGGATCCCTCTTATGATGGAGTCCCCCACCAGGATTCGCTTCCTCCTCCTCTGGGGTCCATGCTTTCCCCGCTGAAGTCACCTCCTTGGCTAACCTCCACATCCTTTCCTTCCATTTCTCTGGGTACCTCTATTTGGTTGTCCTCATTTGCCAGTGTGGCGCATGAGTTCTTGAGTGGAATAGGATCTGGGTTGTGCCTCTGCCTGACTGCTCTAACCCTCCCTGAGCCCACTGTCATCCAAGTGCTCCTCGTTCTCGACATCCTTTGAGGCAATTGCATTGGACTGGGTGGTCCCTGGATAGGGGTGATGGTACTCCTGACCCAGTTTACTTCTACTCTGAGTCTGGATACCTCATCCCACAGTCCAGAGAGATGCATGCAGATAGGGCAGCACCTCAGTGTCCAGAAGGGCTGCCTGAATATGGCTGCCCCACATTCACTACATTGCACCACTCTCCACATTATACAGCAACTCCGCTACTTGTCTGCTACTGAAGCTCTCCTAGTTCCCTTTTTATTAATTTACTGTACTAAAAATCCTGTCACTGATCCTCAGATAATTTTTTTTTTTTTTAAAGAAAAAGAAACCAATAAATAAATAAATGAGTCAAAACACTTGTTAGTGCTGAGGGTTGGCTTCTTCCCCCTTATGCCCCTCCTACTTCACACCCCTTACTATACCCTGTGTTTAGCTCCTGTCAATCAGATTTATCAGGGCATATAATTAAGAGTTGGGGAAGGGAGGGAGGAGGCGAAAATTTGCAGCAATTAAAGACAGCACAGAATTACACCACCACTATGTTTTAAATTTTCAACAGCCCAAAAACAATTATAAGTAAAGACAACAAAGAAAGTATAGTGTCACTAAAAGCCCACAATCTAAGTTTAAAAGAAAAATAGCAATTACCAGTTACTCTAAAGCACTGAATTGAATATGTTTCCTTCCTTCCCCTTCTGGCTTCTGCATGTGCAAGAAACAAAGTGCCATGATCCAAAAATGCAGTGCTGTACAGTTGAAAGGGAGAGCTATGCTTTGGTGAGCAACAATAATATTGCATGCTCATGCGTGCCTCCCAAACACACAAGCACACGCACGCATATTGTGTGCTCATGCACCCCCCCATGCATACACTGTATAGCCGATGGGGGTGCCCAATCCCCCATCGACTGTGCTGTGCCCCCCCAACAGAGTTCCAGGTGCCACGCTGGGAGCCCCCCCCAGCATGGCAGCAGTCTGTATGGCCAACAGGGTTGCCCAATCCCCCGTCGGCTCCACTGTTTCTCCCCCCCAAGAGACTATCAGGTGCCATGCTGGGAGCCCACCCCAGCATGGCAACAGCTCCTAAGGCCGACGGGAGTGCTCAATCCCCTGTTGGCTCCATGGCCCCCCAAACAGCCTTCCACCTGCCATGCTGGGAGCCCACCCCAGCGTGGCACAAGTCCCGTACATCATCTTCCTAAAACCCCTTAAAGAAAAATCTTCCATTGCTGACTGTCCTGACCCATTCCCCACCCTGTGCCCACCCTCCATGCACTCTGCCTCCTCCACACCCCTCTTCACCCCATACTTACCTCCAGAGCTCGGCACATTGATCTTTGGTGGGACAGAGACACGTCTGCACTCTTCATAGCCAACCATGAACTGAGGAAATGCCAGTAAGCTGTATAATGGAATAAATAGAGTTTTTCAACTTATATCTTGAGCATTTGGGAATTTTTACCAATTAATATTGGTTTGGGACCCCACTTACTGAATTCTGTCACTGTCATGGTGTTAATCGCCCTGAAAGGTGATTTCTGAGTCACTGTGTGGAACCACCTTTGCGACCAGTTTATGAAATGACAGTGTCACAGTTCATGGGGTAGGCTCCCAAAAACCCTATGTTGAAAATTTGGTGAAAAAAATCTCAAAAAATTACTGTTTTATGAGCATTTGTTGTGCAGTTCCTATGCACGCTCATAAGTTCTCGAATTTTCAATATGTTCACTCCAGATTTTCAACATTGCCATTTTACCACACCTCCTTATAAGCAGTACAGCTGTCATTTCTCACATCTCACCCAAAAAGTGTTTCCGTGCATGTAGCTTACAATGGCGCGGTCGGTGTGCGAAATCAATGTTTGGGACAGAGTAAGAAAATCACAATGACACTGTTCATGAGCAGAGGTGTTAAAATGGCTATGATAAAAATTTGGTGACAAAAATTCCCAAAAATGACTATGTTACAAGCATGTGTTGCGCTGTTCCTATGCACCCTCTTAACTTCATGTATTTCTAATATTTTCAGTCCAGATTTTCACCACTGGCATTTTTCAACACTTCCTTATGAACAGTACAGCTGTCATTTTTCACACCATGGCTGAAATGTGTTTTTGCACTTACAGTGCAGAAGTGAGTGGTTGCTGTGGGAAATCACTGTTCGAGACAGATTAAGAAAATCACAGTGACACTGTTCATGAGCAGAGGTTCCAAAATCCCTGCGTTGACAATCTGCTGTAAAAATTCCCAAACTAATTGTATTATGGGTGTGCGTTGTGCTTTTTCTACGCACGCTCATGACGTCACCATTTTTTTTTTTATATTTTCACTGCAGAATTTCAACATTGCCATTTTTTGTACATCCCCATGAACAGTACAGCTGTCATTTTTCACATCCTGTTTGAAATATCTTTTCGCACCTGTGGTGCCAAATGGCGTAGTTGCTGTACAAAATCAGCTTTCGGCCAACAAACTGATATTGCAACTGTTCATAAGGTGGGGGTCACAAAAAAAAAACATGTTGAAAATTTGGAGGGAAAATGCCAATGAACGCCAGAGGCATTAGGGTTTCCAACCATAACGCCCCACTCTGTAGAGACTGACAGCCATCAGGGGTGTTACTTGGGATTCTCACCTGTAATGCTCTTACCATTCCACACCCTGCAGCCAGTGAGAGGCATCGAGGTGTGCTTTGGACTCTTCAGCCCCAAAGTTCACCCCATTCTCCTATACAGGACCCATCTCACCGTATTTCCTTGTTGAATGGGGTGAGTATAAGGGCCAAAGACCCCAAGGCACACCATGACACTTGTCAGTGTCTTCAGGGTAGGGTGTGGTGAAATGGCATGGCCGTTATGCCTGACGACCCAAAGGCACACCCCAATGACCGTCAGTCTCTGCAGGGTGGTGGTGGGGTTGGCTTCAGTTCAATACTTCACTGCCATTCCTATTATGCAGCTCTCTAACTCCTACACTACCAATGTCAATGCCAGCAAGCAAACATTCGGCATTGACAAATGCTTGTCTAAGTTAGCAATAGCTCACTACAGGATATGGGGTTATAGTCATTTAATCCACACCTCTGGTTCATTGTGAGGCATGAGGCCACAGGCCTAGTGTCCTCACAGCACCTGAGGCATGGATTAAATGCCTATAACCCCATACCCTGGAGTGGGTTATTGCACTTATAGCATGGGTTGTGTTCCCCACAAGGAAAAAATAACATTAAGGGGTTTTATCCTGTTTCAATAGCCAGAAAGGTACTGTATCCTGCCACCTTGAAAAATAGTCTCCAAGAAAAAATGCATATCTGATACATCATATGCACATACAAATGTCAGAAAGACAGTAGTGACATGATTTCTAACATTTGTTGTGCATAATTACACTTGCTTACCCCTGCAAAGCAGTTTACTTTGCTACCCCTCCCCGAAGACACATGCACCTCAGGCACTTCCCCAGCACTTATCAAAACACACAGACACTATGTTATGGGATCACACATGTCTACTGTTCAGATGACTGTGCTGTTGTGTTGTCTAACACCCTTGCAAACACAGAGATAAGAAGTTGAGCTCTCTCTCTCTCTCTCTCTCCCTCCCTCCCTCCCCCTTCCCTCCCTCCTCTCCTCTCCCACAGACCGCGATAATGAACACTGGAACAATCTGCTGCTGTATGCTTATGAAATTGTTGACACCTGCATTGCTTACTTGCTCACTCTCTGTCTCAATCCCCTCACCCACCCACACCATGGCTCACTTTTGCTGTCTCTCTCTACCACACTACATTAACCACACACAGAAAGAAGGATCTTGTTCTGGTCTCACACTCTCACTGCTTCGCTCTCTGTACCTGGCTGCTTGTTGTTCCTTGTGCCCAAATGTGCAAACAGACACTGACATAGCAAGACTGGAACATGCTGCTGTGCTCATTACCACCAGGGTGACTTGCTTGCAGCAGTATCTCACTCGTGTCAAACTGGTGCATGCGCTAGATGGGCTATTCCACACTGTGATGTCTGCCCGACGAACCTGCAGAGAAACAGGGTGCAGTGAGCACTGGAACATGGAGGTGGTAAGCTGCTTCTGGCACTCTGTCCCTCTATATTGGGGGTATTTTATACTGGATTGGGAGGGGAGTGGGGCTAGCTGAGGCATGGTGATGGCAGCCACACACACAGACAGAGAGGACATATTCCCATTTCTCACTTTCTCTCTGTAGGCATACACCACAATAGGGACAGCTGCAAGGCTGTCAAGTAGCGGGGCTGCAAGGCTGTAATTTGCCAGGGACAATCCATGGGGAGAGGGGCCACAAGGCTGTAAAGTAGCAGGGAGAAATGTGTGCCTGTCATTGCTCATTTATACCCTACTTTACATGACTAGCAGGACTTGCACAACAAGAACAACAGGAGACTTGGGTACATAACAGCACTGATGGACAGTCACCAAGAGACCCCTGCGACTGCCGCTCACTTAAGTGCAGTTTTAATGGCTGCCTGTCAGTGCTGAGAGTTCTAACAGATAACAAGTCCCGCTCTGCCCAGGGATCTTGCTGGCCAGGCATCTCACCCCAACCATGGATTAAATAGTGAATTTAATCCGTGGTCAGGAGATGCTGTTTGGACAATCACTTTTCCCTCTTTTTTCAACCCATGCTATAACATCAAATTAACTTGCACATTGCAGCATTTAATTTTAAGAAAACAATCCAAAATATACATAGATGCAGTTGTTCCCTTCCCTTTCACATCTTTTAATCCTATTCTCTTTCCATGCATTGAAAAAGAGTCAGACATTCCTTGTGCATAATAGCGGGATCTATGTATTACTTCAGACTCAGCTGCAGGTAAATGTTTACTCAGGATGTTTGCTATAATTTTAATATCTGTATTTAAAAGCATCAAATGTCTCCAGTTCCTAATATCAGCCTTGTTACAATTCTTATATAGAAAAATTATTATACCCTTCAAGAGGCCGACTAATTCCTGCTCTCCTGACAGAACTGAGTTTCAAAGCTGAACTAATGCATCCCTCTAATCCCTGGTATGCCGTTGCAACAGTGTCCACCCCAATGATGAAACAAGCAGAGTGAAACTAAGGCAGCGAAGTGCTTTACAGCGATGGGCCAAGCATGCTGGCAGGTGAAACTGAGCAAGTCGTGTTGTATCAGCAGGTGCAGAATGGCAACTCAGCTTGCTGTGATGGAGAAACCTGCGCCGTAAGGACATGCCGAGGAAACTGTGACCCCTGTAGTGGAAGTGAACTTGTACAGTGACATCCAACAGCGACGTGCGCTGTGATGTCCCACTGCAGGTGTGTGCAATTGAACCTACACAGGTTGACAGGTGAAGCAGGTAAACACCCCGTGCAAACCCCCACGGTTGTCAACAGTGACTGCCGACAAAAGGGAGTGCCTGAGGAAAGGGGTGCTGCTGCACTCATGGCATGCAGGAAGAGGAGCCATGCCACTGAAATTCGTGAAGAGCACCCGTGGCAATATCTTGCTCATGTTCCATGGATTCCTGTATCAGAATGAGTGGACCCATGGTGCATTCATTGGCTTACTGGAAATGCATGGAGTATCACTCCAGGATGTGTCTCAGGTGGGCGAGGACCATCGATGGCGCAGACAACATCTCACTGACCAGGTGGCACACGCATGTGCTCCACAGTGCTGGGATTGCCATGCGGTCAGTTCATGAAGTGGTGAAACAGAGAGTAGTGGAGACCATGGAGAGAGGTCAGCAGGTCATTGTCACATGCTGCAGTGGACTCACCGATGTGGTCGAGGGCTGTCTGTCACCCATCAGCAACTTGAAGTGGGTCATACAGAGGGCCTGGAGGAGTGTACAGCAGACCCTGGTGGAACCCACAGCACTGACGGGGCTACACATCTCCAACCAATACCAGCAGATGGATGCAGGGGAACCATTCCTCCTGCACAATTCGGGTGGTAGTGAGGCACGGTACCTCATATTCAGCACTGAAAGAAACCTGGAGTACCTATCCCAGTGCACCACCTGGTAAGCAGGTAGCATATTCAAATGCAACCCCCGCCTATTCCACCAAATGTACAGACTGCACGGGGTGGAGATGTCAACAGTGCTACCTGCCATGTATGTCCTAATGTCCATTGAGATGGTGGGGTGCTACACAGCAGTATTCCAGAAGTTGCTGGAGCTGTGTCCCGAACTCGAATCAATATCCATCATGGTTGACTTGGAGCTGGCCGCATACACGGCACTGAGGATTGTGTTCCCACAGGTCTGGCTACACAGCTGTTTCTTCCACTTTTCCCAGTATCTGTGGAGGAAGCTGCAGCAGCACGGGACACTTGTACAGCTCTATGTGGTGAATGACGAATTCGCCATGCATATTCGCATGCTGGCAGCACTACCCTTTGTGCCCCCCCGTCGCTGTGTGCAGCATGTTTGAGGAGCTGCGGGTCTGGGAATTCTATGTGTCCTATGAGGAGGAACTGGCCCCATTCCTCGACTGCTATGAGGACACCTGGCTGGGATGATCTGTTCAGAGTTGGGTACGGCAGCACCCCATCTTCTCCCCAAACTTCTGAAACTGCTATGCAGCTGCAAGGGAAGGGCTATCCCAGACCATCAACACCATCGAGAGTTGGCAGAGGGGCTTCAACTCCCTAATGAGGGCATCCCATCCCACAGCGGGGAAGTTTGTTGATGTACTTTGGGGTCAGAAGCTGCTGACAATGCTCAAGATGCAGCATCTGCTGCATGGCACTGAGTTCAGCAGGGCCAGGAAGAAGGCTCGGGACAGTTGTGAACACCTAATGGACATGCTTGAACAAAACAAACACCAGAGCTTGTGGGACTACCTGATGGGCATCACCCTAAACATCCATCTGCAGGTGTAATGGCCTTGGGGGGTCACAGACTGGCACATGCCGCGGGCTTGACTGCACTGTATTTTGTGATTGTGGTTGTGGTGGTGGTGGGGTGAGGATGGCACTGTAATGTCCTGCTGGCTGTGTAAGTGGCACAACAATAAATGGCACTGCAGCATCGTCCCAGTCTCTGTTCTGCTGACCTCTGTTGTGTGCACCTTCGGGCAGTTCCCTGTGTAGCATGGGCAGAGGGCATTAGGGGGAGCCAGGCTTTGTCCTCCGGGGGTGGCAGGGGTTGGGGCACAACCACTGAGTCTGGTACAGTGCTCCAGTTATAGGTGGGGCTGTCGTCACTGCCGTTGGTGCTACACTGTGTATGTGGCATGGTTGCGGTCGTGGCTTTGACGTCTCTGTGTGTGCCGTCGCTATTGCTGTTGTCATGCCAGCATCATAGATCCCTAATCCCTCTATATATATTTTGTAAACTTTTCCAGGCAATCTGTCTTCTACTGGAGTCACTGCTGTTAACATTTCCTGTTTGCAAATTGGTGTGTCGAAAATTATAGTGTTTCTTTTGATAGTGAAGGAATTTCTAAGCCTTGAAAAAACTGTTCTATAGTTTGCTGTTACTGAAGAAGTCTTACTAAACATATTATACACAAAGTGATCTACTATTTCCACTAATGTCTGGGTCATAATGTATGTTGTTTCCTGGTGGTCTTTTAGCTTTAGCATAACTCTGTGTTTAACCCTATCAGAACAGGACTCAAAGGAGTTTACCTGAGCTTTTCTACCCTGTGTCCCATATCTGTGTTCCTGCATAAGTGATATTATCCTCTGGTACTGGTATGTCTGCATTTCTACTTTAAGAGCTTCAGTTTGAGAACTATAGTTGTAATCTGATCCTTCAGCTAAAGACAGCACTTTTTGAAGCTGGTGTCTGATACAAATACTTGAAACATTTCTGATGTTTTTTTTTCAGCTAAAAAAATAAACTGCTCTTTTTTTTTTTTTTTTTTTTTATTGTTTCTCCCTTGGTCCCCTGCTGTCTACTTCTGACGTACCCCCGTCCCATCCCCCGAGGATCAGACCCCCTCCTTCCCCTATCGCTCCCAAGACTTACCCTTTGTGGCAGGTGGTGGGGAGTTCCTCAACCCACCACAACAGAACCAGCTCGGGAAATGCCCTCTTGGGGCGGCACTGCAGGGGACAATTGCCATTCTTCCATGGCAGGGGACCATTTCCCACTTTTCTCCTTGCAGAAGGGAGCATGCAAAGCCACCAATAACGTGCAGTGCATGTGTCCGTACACTGCACGTTGGGTGGCTGCAACACATCCACCCCCACATTTGTGGGACAGGGCATGCCTACCCCCAGCCACCGCTAGGGGGGTCAGACAAATGCCAGTCCATGTTCCCCACCCTCCCTGGGAGAGGAGGACTGTCCCCAGGATGCTCAGTCCTCTCCCTGGCTGACTCCCGGCAGCCCGCTAGCACCGTAAACATGGGTCGCCGGCATGGCAGGAGGTAAGACATGATGCCTCAGCCCTCCATGCCACCGGGCTGGCAATGAACTGCTCTTTTAGTTCTATTTTGAAATCCTCCCCCCACTCTGGGTGGGTCTTGTGCCTCTCTAGTAACATCAATTAATCTTTTACAAAATTCCACACCTGCTCTTTAACATGACTATCTTCTAATAGTGTGATCTCCCCATATAAATACACAAAGCCATGAGATCTGAGGTCTCAGCAGGAAGAAGACAGCCTCCACTAATTTCTGTCTACAGGGATATAAAAAAGAAATCTATCCCAGTGGACAGGGCTCCTTTGGTAAAACCGCCCCCTTTGATTCCAAGTCTATCTGCAGCTGCATCTACCAGATGTGTAGAAGAAATCATATGAGTCAAAAAATCAGTGTCACAGTACAGTTTCTTTTTTAAAGTTTTCTGGCCATCTTGCACATATCTACTGTTAAAATCTCTCTTAGCGATAATACCCTTGGAAGTTTATAAATAAGGTTTAAAGATTTTAAACAGTTCCACCTTCCCTGCCTTTGGCTGAGGAGCATAAAAGTTAATCACCCTAAAGTCTAATATCTAAAATAGTGGGTTGCACCATTTTAATAGATACTATCTGCCTGGATTGGTGGTAGTTCAGGTGGATGTTAAAGATCCCATGGCACTTATCGAAAAGAGTAGGGGAATTTTTTATTGATACACATAAAACAAAAAGGTATTACAGCATACATCACAAAACACAAAAGAAAAGAATCAACAAAAAAATCAAAAGAAAGTATTACATCAATACAATCACCTCAAACATCACCGACCCCCACTAAAAGAGTAGGGAATTTTTTTCACAACAACAAATCAAAAAGGAATACAAACAGTGATAAGTCACACAAAATAATAAACAAATCATAAAGGAAACAAACTCAAAGAAGTATAACAATCATACATCATCCTAGAAATGGGAAAGGAAACAGGAATAAACATACCCCCCCTCCCCACTAAAAGAGTTGGGGAATTTTTTATTTTCACAACACCACATTTCAACAAGAAAAAATGGCATTACCACACAAAAAAGCAAAATACAAATCATAATAAAAGGCAAAGAAGCAATCAAGCTATACAGAAGCAAAAATTAAAAATCCAAGACTGTCTATGTAGAGATATCATAGGACATATATTTATACAGAAAAACAGTGAAGGCATACCAGGTTCTGCAGAGAAGGGCTTCCTCACAGCACAAGGAAACCATCATAACCCAAAATAGGGCTTGGGAAGACACAAAGTCCTCACCTGTATCTAACCAGGTCATCTTCCTCCACCATAATTTGAACAATTCAGGATGCACCTTTCCCTGCTCCTGCCCTCTCCAAGTAAACACAGCTGTGCGTATGTTGTGAACTATCTGAGATTCAGAAAGTAACTTCTGTCGAAGAGTAAGAGAGCATCTAGCTTGCCATAACTGAAAACTGATATGGCCCATCACAAGATGCAATGTAATTGCATCATACACAATCCAGGAGCTCGGTAGAACCCCGTCCACCCACACGCCAGGTGAGAGAACCCGAAAGGGATTCAAAGGCCATGTATCGTGAAAAGAAGACCAAAATGAAACAGTAAAAGGACACTCTACAAAAAAATGCTCCATCGTTTCAACAACTCCCAAACAGGTCTCCTCCCTAGGACAATATCGTTCAGTCAATTCTTTATGTTTCCTGTTTCCTTTCACTCCTAATTTCCTATGTAAACAGAGCCATAAAAAATCCCACATATTGCTAGGCACCCTCTTACTCACTAAGAACTGTAATTTAGCATGTTGTTCAGCAGGAGGCCTAACATGAAACCAGGGGTCAGAGAAAAAGAAATCATGTAATACGGAAAAATAAAATTGTTGAAGTGTCTGGGAAAGAAGCAAGCGGCGAACAACACGCCACGTCTTCAATTTCTGAAACATTACGCAAAAATGACTGGACAAGTCACCCACCCTAACCTGACGAGCAAGAAAGGAGTCCATTCCCCACTGTGACAAGATAAAGTCAACACCATCTGCCACCCATGGAGACCAAATCATAGTCTGCCCTTTAAGGAAGGGCACTAAGTTGTAAAAAAGAAAAATACTCTGAAAAAACACTACGGGATTAACCATCCCTAACCCTCCTTCACTAAGAGGTAAATACGTAATACCCCTTTTTAGGGGATTTAGCCTACTACCCCATAAACACAGAAAAAAACTCCATAAAGAGAAGCCTCCATAGAGATGGGAGGGGGAAAAACTGCGGCAATAAATAAAAAGTATGGCAACAAAAAAGACTTAATCAAATAAATACGCTTAGCTTTGGACATACAGCCCTTATTCCAAAGCTGAACCCTACTACGAGCTGCTAACAATTGTTGATCCCAATTATTCCTGTGGTCATCTAGACCTCCAAAGTAAATACCCAGACTTTTCCTATAGCCAGATACAATAGGCAAACCCCAAACCAAGGACACATCAGCCGAATCATACCCAAAGGGTAGAATCCCATTTTTGAGCCAATTAATTGAGGACCCAGTCAAATCAGAAAAGACACTCAACAACTCCCTTGCCGCCATAGCAGAAGTCTTATCCGCTAAAACTAAAATCAGATCATCAGCATACGCTAAAGTAACTATCTCAGGATCACTACAGCCAATCGATAATCCAACAATGTCATCGGTACTGTGTAAGGCATGTAAGAGGGGATCTAAAGAAAGAAGATAAAGCAAAGGACTCAATGGACACCCCTGCCGAACCCCCATGGACCTCAATTTCCCTACCCACCCAGCCATTCACACAGGGGATCAAAGTAATGCCCCTATAGCACGTTTGTAGCCATCCTATGAATTGGGTAGGGAATCCGTACTTGACAGACATTCTCAGAGATAAATATATTCTACCTGATCAAAAGCTTTGGACTGATCCAGGCAAGCCAAATGTCCAAAAATTCTGCAGTCTTACCTTTAGAGACCAATTTCTAAGTAAGATCAGTGCATCCTGAACCCTTCTGAGAGGAGCCCCACTAAACTGCGTCAGATGCAAAAGGGTACCCATAACCTTCCTTAACCTCAGACATAAAATCTTCATCAGAATCTTATAATCTGAGTTCAGTAATGACAAAGGTCTCCAATTACCCGAATCCCCATGATCACCCTTTTCTTTATACAGAAGGAGTAGCACACCTTGCATCATGCTATGAGGGAGTACCCCAGACTGCAGCCCAGTATTCAGGACCGAACAGAAATCAACTCCCAAAACCTCCCATAAGAGTTTATAAACCTCATGAGGCAACCCATCATACACAGGTGTGACTCCCAATCATAAAGACCAAATTGCTGACCTCAGTTCCTCCACTGTGATAGCTTGCACCAATTCAAGCCGGTCAGCTAAGGACAAGGCCGGAACCGATCTACCAGTGAACCAATCACAGATAGCGGCTTTGGAAAGCATCCTGCTCTGAAATGACGTAGAAACATAGGCATGAATTTCCTCCAAAATATCATCATTGGTAGAAACTCGCCCACCCCCCTGGGGTGTTCAGATATGCCATACTTCTTAAATGTCTGAGTGATGTCAAGTACTCAAAAGGCAAAGTATCTTTTTTCCTGCCACAAAGTCTAAATTTGTGTTTCATTTCCATATCACATAAAACTTGAGACTGAGCCTTAGCCAATTCCAGTTTCAAACTTGCAATCTGTTGCTGACAGTTGAGGCCAAGAATCCATCTATTAGTGGATAAAAATGAAGCGCTCCCTAAGATACCAGAACTCAGTATGTGATAATTGTCCATTTAAACGACCCACAGCCTTAAAATAAACCCAAACTTCCCATTAGTGTCCTCCCACCAAACATTTAAATTAACATACAAAAGGAAACCGACTTCCTGGCCAGCAAAAGAGAGCTTAACCGTCCATTACACAAGGGATATGCAACAATTCAGAATTCAATTTCAGATACCCGCCCTCTCCGAGCTGCAGGAACATCAGCCAAGGTCAGTCTCAGTAATCATGATCAGAGGAAGCAACATCCTGCAAAGATCTAGATTGAACAGTAACCACAAAAGTGAGAAAAAAGAAATCAATCCTGGAAGCCCTTGGTCCACAGAAATAAGTGTCCCCAGACCCTCCAGTAGAGGGTCCAAAAGCATCTACCAAACCAGCGTCTGAGATGAGTTTCAACAAACTAGTCTCATCACAATACACCTTTTTCATTGTCCCTGAAGCCACTTGTAAAGGCAAGGAACAGTTAAAATCCCCCAAAATAATGTAATAAGGAGAGCATAAAAAGGGATAAAGTGAATTAAACAAAGCAACCCGGTCAAACTTAGATTGTGGAGCATACACAGAAATTAACCTCAGGTATAAGGAACCCCATTTAACATCAAGAACCAAGGCCCTGCCAGCCAGAACTTCTATCTGATGTAGCACAGTGACATGATAATGAAAAAAACATATTCCAACCCAACTACATAAGTCAGCACCCAAAGACCAAAAACAGTCCCCCCAAATCCAACCTGCAGAGGCAGACTCCACCTCTTCAAGGGAATGCAAGCGAACATCCTGCAGAAAAACACAATCTAGATTTTCAGACAGAAAATGTGAATAAGTTCTGCGTCGTTTTTCTGGAGTCTTAATACTGTTCACATTTAAGGATGCCACCTGAAGGTGGAAGGGAACAAGGAGCCCAGCAAGGGAACATTCACTTCACCTTACTAGATGCCCTTGTGATCCTACCAATCTTACCATCAGGTGGTCTAGGGCCCACCTGGTCAACCACAGGTTCAGTAGATTCTAACCCAGGTAAAGGTAGAGGAGGCCCAGACCCGCTAGGATCATCCACTGGACACTCTTCCAAAACAGAAAACATATTCAGGTCAGCCATAGAAACAGCAGGAGCAGATGCAGCTAGTTTCTTCCTTAGTTTCCACTTCCCTTTGGCAGATTTCCCCTTTTTCTCACTAACCACCACAAACCCAGCATCCGGAGTCTCTAAATCTAGCAACACAGGGACGATGCTCCCACCTGCCCCCTGATCCACCCTAAAGCCCACTACAGCTCCCACATCAGGCGGAACCATGGTAGTCAACTGGGAATCAGCTGATTCTAACAAACCAGAGTCAGCCAAGGGGGAACAACACGACCAATATCAGGGCCCTCCTCCCTTAGTAGGAATACCGGGTCTAACTGCCTCCCGGATGTAATGATCTTGTACCCCATAATCAGCATCAGCAGTATTTTTGGCAGCTAAGGGACAGGTTTCAAACGTGTGACCCACCTCATCGCAAAGATTGTATTTTGAGGTTTGAAAATAATGGGCACTTGGATGACCCATCTCCCCACAGTTAGAACATTTAAGGACGGTGCAGGAGGTACTAATGTGGGTTCGAGACCCACACTTAAAGCAAACCCTAGGCTGCCCAGGATAAAAAAGAAACCCTTATCTCTCCCCAGAAAGAAGCAATTAGGCAGATGAATTAAGCCAGAATCTGGAATGAAGTTTTACCCTAAATTTCCAACCCCATTCAAAACCCTCTTCATCCAGAATAGGGACTGGATTCCCCTGAATATCACAAGATTTAGACAGCCATTTAACAATATCAACAATATTCACCCCTTCATTCCGAAACATGATTGTGATGATCCTATAGGCCTGCTGAGACAAAGGTAATACAATAAAGTCAGACCATAGTGGGTTAGTCTTCAAATTCAGATATCGACTCCAAAACAACTCCATCAAGGCAGGGGTGCGAAACTGACATCAAAGGTGAATTCCCCCGGAACATGTATTAATGCATATACCTCTGAGGGAAAAAAACCCATGCTGCGTTTCAATAATGTCTTCCCAACAAAAAACCTATCTGGGGGAGTATCCCTAGGACCCACATAACGTAATCTAACAGTATTACATCGCTTTGCCAATTCCAGCGGCTGTCTGAAATGGCTAGCATAAGAAGGTTTAGAGATAAGATGAACAACTGACTCAGGAAGGCTAGGGGATGCATTCACATCTCCAGCCCCCCCTTCCCGAGATCCCATAGTTAAATCAGCAGCAATATCTGTAGACAGGGGGGTAGGGGAAGCAATAACCTCAGTACTCAAGACAGCCCCTATACAGTCAGATATATCACAAGGACTTATCTGTTCATTCCACTGCATGAGCAGGAACAGCTTTCTCCGGTCTCTATGTGCCTCCAGAGTGGAATCCATCCAGCCCCTCTCAACGCTCGCTCCGGCGACCAGGACTCCTCCACCAAAGTTCCCCAATCCCTGGAAGGCTTGTCCAATTCCCCGATAGGTCTCTCCACCAGTGGAAGAAGCTTGCTTGGCCCCTCAGACTCAGCAGCACTCGGTGAAGTAGCCGATCGTTTCCGTTTCTGGTCCTCTTCTGAAATTGCAGTCCGGCATTCCCTCTGCAACAAGTCACTATGTGCAAAAGTTCCTCCTCGAGGCAACGTTGTTTCTCCACAAGACTCAAACAGGACATTTCCGAAAAATGCAAAGGCCCACTTGAATCGGCGTTTTGCTGGCCACCCCGTGGGTGCATCCCAGCCACCGACACCACTGGTTCTTCAAAAGCAGGTACAGTAACTATTGACATACTCTGGGCTACCTCAGCCCCAACCAAACCTCCTTCCTCCTCCATCGCAAAGACAGTGGCAGCCATCTTGGTCCCACCAGAAAATGGGTCCCCCCTGCTCGCAGGAAGTAGGGGAACTTCCCCGGTGTCCTGGCCAAATTTCCCTCATTCACTAAAAATACCACCAACAGTTTCCTCTGGTTCAAGGTCAGTTGGCATTCATCTGTATCCCCCTCCCCCGGGTCGTGCCTGAAAATAGGCAAGATTTGTCTAGTGCACTTACCCAGTCAACAAAAACTAAATAAATATAGCTGTGCTTCTGGGCCTACCTATAGGGGGCCAAAGGGAAACATTACTGAACCATCCACTACGTCACTTGGGCATAGCGGTCAGAAAACAGGTCTTAGCACAATAATGGAGATCTGACTCACCTCCCCCAAGTAGCCCACTGGATGAAGCCCCTGTTACAATGTATGAAATTGGACACATGCAGCACCTAGCACAGAATCAGTCCCTCAAATATCTCCAGATCTGGTCACCCCTGGAAGAGGCAGTGTGTTTGTCATGGTTCCCAACCTTCTGATATATTTGCTTCATTTTAGGGCATCAATAAAATCTGACGAACCTTTGACATTCCATTGGAAGGAAGGGTTATCTAATATTAATGATTCATTGCTAAGTGAAGATACCATCGACTGTAAATTTGGAATTACATTTTGGTCTGGATTAAGTACCTCTGTACCAAAGGCCAGACTTTTTGATAATATTGTTGTGCTATGATCAGCTATTTCTTGTCATGTTTGTAATGCTGACTTTTAAATAAAGTTAAAAAAAATCCAATATAAGGGCCCTGCCAGGCACTAAATTAATCCAAGCTGTGACAGAAGCATTATAATCAGAAAATAGAATACCCAGACCTGAGTAGTGATCCTTGTGCATGGATCAGAAGGGGGGGTCCTCTCAGCTATAATCTTTTAGTAGTATTTATATTAGCCAAATTATGTAACCTGCTGCCAGATATTCAAAAGTCTGCCCCAGTGCATAATCCAGGCTGCCCTCGCAAACCTAGCTTTGCACGGAAGTCCCATATTTAAAAGCTCTTTTTGCATGAGCATATTGGGATTGATTCAGGGCAACCAGTGGAGGGGTGCTCAAGGCAAAACAATATTGAGAACAGGTAACAGAACAGGGTAACCCTCCTGTCTGTTTGTGGGTCCGAATCACCTTTGGTCTCAAGTTCTGGGGGGGATTCAAACTGTGAACCATATGCTAGCGTACCCAAATGTACAGGCTCAGATAATTCTGCTCTTTGAGATACGCCAGGTATCTTTCGTCTAAGGGCACCTAACCAGGTATCCAAAATGAACCCTTTAAAACTCTATAAAAGACCTTCTGTATATTTTTACCATTTCCCAGTTTAGTACACTATCAAGCTTTGAACAGTTAAGTCAGTCTTAACCACCTATACTTCACATGCAAAAGAAAGAGCTTCGAAGACACACCAGGCAGTCTCTTTAAAATAAGAGGTTTACTTAAAATAGATAAAAATATGTAAAATGTAAACACAGAACATCATATCACAATGCATACAATCACTTAAAAGAAAACAAGTAAAAGTACAAATTCCTACCAACATACAGTTAGACTTTTTCTATCTAATGTATACCTCTACACAGTGCTTAAAGTTAGATGTTGTTTCTAAGAGCCCACAAAGAAATGTGTCTAAAGATCAGACACAGAATAGTTTAAATTGTCTCTATACCCACCTCTTCCATGATGTCACCTAGCTTCTCCTTGTTCAATATAAAAAAAAATAATACACACAAGATGTCCTATCAGGAGGTATATTAAATAAGGTGACATCAGCAAAAACTCATTTCCCAATATGACTCTTTTTAATCAAGCCTTTCTTTTGATCTTGTGTGGCTTCCTGCTTCCAAAGATCAAAGGATATTTATAACTTTTTAGCACCATAGTGATATAACATGTTTTCTTCCTCTAAGATGTCATAAAAGTGTATGATCCCTATATCCTGGCAGCTGGTCAACTCCAATTAAGTCAGATAAACAGGAGACCCTTAATTATGTCTCTCTAGTCTTTAATTACCTCCTGGTTTCAGGTTAACATATCCTGTTGCTTCTCTGAAACCTGGGGGAAGGGCATTCATGGAAGCACTGACAATCACACATTATATTCTATGTTACAAAAATCATAGTGCAATCATAACCATCTGGCCAAGCATCACACCCCCTACAACAACAAAATCCCCAGCCTCATTTCCAAGCCATAGCTGTGCTCAAAGCCCCAGCCAACCACCCTGTTGGTGATAGTGGTCTTCTCCACCCACTCGCACAACAACCCACCCCCTGGTTCCATTTACCATACAGCTGGAGCCCCACTGAAACAACGGTGGGTTACACAACCTCAGCCACCCACTGTACAACAGTAACAGGGAGCAAGATGCTTATTCATAGGGTGTATCTCCCTATAAATAAGCAGCACACCCCCTGCTACTGTCAGATAGCAGGTGACTGAAGTGGTGTGTGATTGGCTGTGTCACCTGCTGCCATTTCATTGCAGCACCGACTGTATCATAAGGGAAACCTGGGGGTGAGGGTCGTCTGTGCCATGTGTGGGTGGAGAGGATCACTACCACCAACTGGGGGTTGGCTGGGTCTGTGGACACAGCTATGGCTTGGAAACAGGGCTGGGGCTTTGTTGTTGGGGGGGCTACTTGACACTGGAGTTGCACGGCAATGGTGGGCCAGCTGCGACCATGTGTGGGGTGTTGTGACACACCGAGATGGGGGGCTTTGGTATGTATGGGGATGGGTGTCAGGAGGGGGGAGGGACCACTAGACATCAGGGAATTATTATTACAATATACAATATTACAGTCTGGGCAACAAGCTCCCTGAGCTGGTGGCCTTAATGGAAGAGGGATGCCTGGATATCGTAGCAGTCACAGAAACATGGTACACAGAGAACCATGGCTGGGATGTTAACATACCAGGGTACATAACTTATAGGAGGGACAGGCAGGGGAGAAGAGGGGGAGGAGTAGCTCTCTATGTAAAGGAAGGGATAAAAGCAACTGAACAAAAGAGTAAACAGGGAGGAGAGGAGGCACTGTGGGTCACCTTGGAGACTGGAAAGGGCACCAAAATCTGCATAGGGGTTGTGTACAGACCCCCATGTCAGGGGGAAGGAATGGACAAGGATATGATGGAAGGCATTCTTAGAATGGCAGAGAAAGGAGAGATACTGTTGATGGGATACCTGAATATGCCAGATGTTAACTGGAGCACATTTGCTGCAGCCACATCCAAGAGCAAGGCCATTCTTGACGCCCTACAGGTGGCAGGCATTAGACAGCTAGTTTTGGAACCCACTTGTGAGGGAGCAATCTTAGACTCATTACTCTCAAATGGGGGCAGTGAGAGGATCTCAGATCTAGAAGTGGGTTGCCATCTGGGGACAAGTGACCATCAAACAGTGTGGTTCACGTTAAACTCAACCACAGAGTCAAGCCATACAAAGTGAGGTACTGGACTTTGGGAGGGCTGACTTTAACAAGATAGGAGGTGCCTCAGAAAAGCACTAACAAATAGGCTAGAAGGAGGTGTGGAGCAACAATGGGGAATTATCAAAACTGCCATCACAGAGGCAACAAGCCTTTGTGTGAAGCAAATAAACAAATCAAAGCGAAAGAAAAAGCCACTATGGTTCTCAAGAGGTGGCTGTGAAAGTCAGGAAGAAAAGATAGCATTCCGGAGTATAAGGAAACACAGAAGGAGCAGGACAGAGAGCTGTACCAGTTAAGGCAGAAAGAAGCAGGGAGGGAAGTCAGAATAACAAGGCCCAAACTGAGGAAAAGATAGCCAACTCAGTTAAGAAGGGATAAAACCTTTTATAGGTACATCAGCGATGAGAAAGACAAAGGGAGGGATAGTGAGGCTGAATAGAATGAGACGGTGGTGGGCAGAGGGGACAGTGAAAAGCAGGAATACTGAACGAATATTTCTGCTCAGTATTCACAAAAGAGGAGGGGAGTGCCTAATCCAATTAACAGAAGCACCTCTTGATAGGGGTGGATCACAGTCCTTTCACAGAAGAAAGGGTTCTGCAAGAACTCCTAAAACTGAAGGTGGACAAAGCAATGGGTCCTGATGGAATTCACCCCAGAATTCTAAAAGAATTAAGGAAGGAACTAGTGAAACCACTGGCTACTCTTTTAATAAATCATGGGAGGATGGTGTGGTACCGAGGACTGGAGGAAGGGGATGTGATTCCTCTTCACAAAAGTGGGACCAAGACAGAGGCAGGAAACTACAGACCTGTCAGTCTGACCTCTGTGGTAGGGAAAGTGATGGAGTCACTTCTGAAGGAAAGAATAGTTGAGTACCTAGAGGTCAGTGGAGCACAAGATCCAAGGCAGCATGGGTTCACAGCGGGAAGGTCATGTCAGACGAATCTAATAGATTTCTTTGACTGGGTGACCAAAGTAGTAGACCAGGGAGGGGCTGTGGACATGGCCTACCTAGACTTTAGCAAGGCATTTGACACAGTCCCACACAAAAGATTATTAGTCAAATTAACCAGCCTGGGAGTGGGTCCCAGGGTGGTAGCCTGGGTAAAACATTGGCTGGACAACAGGACACAGAAGGTAATTGTAAATGGAGTCCACTCTGAAGAAAGGGAGGTTACCAGTGGGGTACCGCAGGGTTCAGTATTGGGTCCAGTCCTTTTTAATGTCTTCATCAGTGACATTGCAGAGGGACTGGAAGGAAAAGTATGCCTTTTTGCAGATGACACAAAGATCTGCAACAGGGTTGATATACAAGGAGGCGTGGAAAGGATGAAAAGGGACTTGGCAAGGTTGGAGGAATGGTCAGACGTATGGCAGCTAGGATTCAATGCAAAAAAGTGCAAAATAATGCACCTGGGAAACAAGAACCCAGGGGAAGAATACACAATGGGTGTGGAGGTAGTAACAACAACAAAACAGGAAAGGGACCTGGGGGTAATCATATCAGATGACCTTAAGGTTAGCAATGTGAGAAGGCAGTAGGGAGGGCCGGGGTATACTGGGATGTATAGGGAGGCATCAGCAGCAGAAAACAGGAAGTTGTTATCCCTCTGTACAGACAGTTGGTGACCCCATCTGGAATACTGTGTCCAGTTCTGGAGACCCCATCTCCAAGGACATAGACAGGATAGAGGCAGTCCAGAGGAGGGCAACTAAAATGGTGCAGGGTGCAAGAGAAGCCGTATGAGGAGAGACTAAAGGAGCTTAATATGTATACCCTTGAGGAAAGAAGGAGAGGGGGACATGATAGAAACTTTCAAGTACCTCAAGGGAATCAACAAAGTCCAAGAGGTAGCATCTTTCAGAAAAGAGACTTGCAAGAACAAGGAGACACAATTTAAAAGATAGAAGGAGGCGGTTCAGGGGCAATGTGAGGAAGTATTATTTCACAGAGAGGGTAGTGGATGCATGGAACAGCCTTCCTGAGGAAGTTGATGGGGTCTAAAACTGTGGAGAATTCAAGAATGCATGGGACAGACATAAGGCAATTCTTGTGGGGGGCAGGAAGATATAGGCTGTTTGTTAACTAGGATCTGCGGCCTATCCTGTAGGTAGGGAAATGGGCGGACTAGATGGGCCTAGCGGTCCTTATCTGCCATCAAAGTCTATGTTTCTATGTTTCTATGGGACAGCTGCCAGGTGGGGGGGGACCCCTGGACACCACGGAAATCTTATATGTTTAATATTGGGTGGCGATCAGCAGGGAGGAGGGGGCACCACTGGCTGCCAGAGATATATCTACAGCTAACAAGACTGGGACTGGAAGAAAGGGGTTACCACTAGCACCAGGGACAGCTCACTGGGTTGGGGCAATTGGGAGGTCTGCGCCAGGCAAACTGTCCTTGCTCCCCATGCAAATTAGGACATAATCGGTATGCAAATTACCCCTTAGCACCTTACATTCCCAATGGGCTCATTTGTATGCAGAGGTTTTGAATTTCGCAAATATTGCCTCGGTGCTAGCTATTATGGTACCCTATTTCAGGGGCATTATTGGGTGGCACTGAGTGGCTTACCGCTGGGCAACAATGTACCTATATTCAGAAGAATAGTGGCCAGCAGTATTCCTCTGAATATAGCATTTTTTGCACTTGTGGTATTGCAAGGCAGAGCGCAAATGTTTACACTCCACTTTGCATATTTTTGAATATCTGGCCCTGTTGTTTTGTAAGAAACTGACACAGGAATCTAAGTCTCCCAAAAAAGCAAGACTGGATATTCTTTTCTTTGCACTTTGAATACTAGTAACATTCAATGTAATTAGCTATGAATCAAAAGCATGCATGATGTCCAGAAAAGCTAGAAAAAGAAGAAACACCAATGATAAATTAACCAGCATTATCATTTGTTTGTTTCCCCCTTCTCTGTTCCTTGTCTTGTTGTAGCTTGTTCTTTTTTTAGCTTTAGAGGTTGAGTTTCCCTTCAATTGCTGCATCTTCTGATTCAGTAGGTGGGTCAGGTTGTGAGGACTGTACAGAGGAGACATCAGACTCAGACCCTACATCACCCCAGTCTTTATTTATTGCTAAAACTTCATAAGGGTTTTGAAGCACCACAGGGTCTGTTCAGGATAATTTAGATTTTGGTTGCCCCTGTTTTGCCTGCTTCTGGTAACCTTACATAAATTGTCAGTTTCTGGGGTTGCGGGAATGTTTGAGTTTGTTTATTTCCATATCAGAGAAAGTATCCACATCAAAATCCAGTGATGGACCTGGTGTAATCGCCGCCTCCTGTGGGTTTGTCAGGATGTCCTGCACTTCTAAAACTTCTGGCTCTTGTGATATGTCATTGGTACTAGTTGGTTCAGGTGACTTCGGTGCTAATGCTGCATTACTAGTGCTGGATGTTCCAAGAGACATATCACGTTTTTCATCAGCAGGCTGGGAACGAGGGCTCAGAGGGGTCAAGGTTACATGTGGGCTGTGTTCTATTATCTGCATATGATGCAGTGGGGGTGAACCTGTTTTTATTTGGGCATGATTATTGGGCCATGTTCATGTGGAAGTCCTGTTTAGTGGCAACCGTGTCATCATTCCTATTATGAGATGCCCTTGGACAAGACGGAAAATAATGTCCATCATCTTCATAAAGGTTACAGTGAATCTGACTTTTACAGGTCTTACTGGAGTGACCCAAACTAGATCATAAACCACAACATATCATGTTACAGGCACTAGTCAAGTGCGACATGGATCCACATTTATAACCTGCTTTTAGCTGCCCCATATAGAACACAAGGCCTTGTTCTCTCCCTAGATAAAACAAGCATTTGTCAATGCCGAATGTTTGATTGCTGGCATTGGCAGTGGTAGTGTAGAAGTTACAGAGCTGCATAATAGGAATGGCAGTGAAGTACTGAACTGAAGCCAACCCCACCACCACCCTGCAGAGAGTGACAGGCATTGGGGTGTGCCTTTGGGTCGTCAGGCATAACGGCCATGCTATTTCAACACACC
This sequence comes from Neoceratodus forsteri, assembly GCA_016271365.2. Classification (NCBI taxonomy): domain Eukaryota; kingdom Metazoa; phylum Chordata; order Ceratodontiformes; family Ceratodontidae; genus Neoceratodus; species Neoceratodus forsteri. The sequence continues at coordinate 225,441,248 of CM057449.1, read as the reverse complement.
CCACCCTGCAGACACTGACAAGTGTCACGGTGCTACTTGGGGTCTTTGGGCCTTATGGGCACCCCATTCCATTAGGAAATATGGTGAGATGGGTGCGATATAGGAGAATGGGGTGAACTTTGGGGCCGAAGAGTCCAAGCCATACCTCGATGCCTCTCACTGGTTGCAGGGTGTGGAATGGTATGATCATTACAGGCAAGAATCCCAAGTCACACCCCTGATGCCTGTCATTCTCTACAGGGTTGGGCGTTATGGTTGGAAACCCTAATACCTCAGGCATTGTTGGTGTTTTCACTCCAAATTTTCAACATGTTTTTTTTGTGACCCCACCTCATGAACAGTGGCAATATCAGTTTGTTAGCCGGAAGCTGCTTATGCACAGCTACTACGGCATTTAGCACCACAGGTGCAAAAACATTCCGAACAGGATGTAAAAAATGACAGCTGTACTGTTCATGGGGAGGTGTAAAAAATGGCAATGTTGCAAATATGCAGTAAAAATATTTAAAAAACTGGTGAAGTGACGGGCGTACATAGAAACTGTGCAACACACACCCGTATATAATTAGGTTGAGGATTTTTACAGCAGATTGTCAACTCAGGCATTTTGGTGCCTCCGATCATGAACAGTGTCAGTGTGATTTTCTTTATCTGTCCCGAACAATGATTTCCCACAGCGATCACGCATCTCTGCGCTGAAAGTGTGAAAACACTTGACCATGTTGTGAAAAATGACAGCTGTACTGTTCATGAGAAGTGTGGAAAATGCCACTGGTGAAAATCTGGACTGAAAATATTATAAAGTCATGAATTTACCAGGGTGCGTGGAAACTGCGCAATGCTCACTCGTAACACAGTCATTTTATGGACTTTTGTCACCAAATTTTCAACATAGCCATTTAAAGACCTCTGCTCATGAACAGCGTAACTGTGATTTTCATAATCTGTCCCAAACATTGCTTTCACACATCAACAGCACCATTGTGTGCTACATGATGCGAAAACACATTTTGGGCGACATATGAAAAATGGCAGCTGTACTGTTCATAACGAAGAGTAATAAAATGGCAATGTTGAAAATCTGGAGTGTAAAACAGTCATTTTTAGGAATTTTTTCACCAAATTTTCAACATAGCCATTTTAAGACCTCTGCTCATGAACAGTGTCACTGTGATTTTCTTAATGTGTCCCATACATTGATTTCGCACATCGACTGTGCCATTGTGCGCTACATGGGTGGAAACACATTTTGGGCAAGATGTGAAAAATGACAGCTGTACTGCTCATAAGGAGGTGTGGTAAAATGGCAATGTTGAAAATCTGGAGTGAAAATATTGAAAATTCGCGAACTTACGAGTGTGCGTAGGAACTGCGCAATGCATGCTCGTAAAACAGTCATTTTTAGGAATTTTTCCACCAAATTTTCAAAATAGGCTTCTTGAGATCCCACCTTATGAACACTGGCAGTGTCGTTTCATTTTCAGTCCTGAAAGGTGATTTCACACAGTGACTGCGAAATCACCCTTCAGGCCCGAATAATGCCATGACAGTGACAGCATTCATGAGAAGGGGTCCCAAAAAACCCATGTTGAAAATTTGGTGCAAAAATTCCAAAAAATGCCTAAGATATGCAACAAAGTTGAAAAAACCCTATCTATCCCATTATACAGCTTACCGGCATTTCCTCAGTTCGCGGCTTTGAAGAGTGCAGACGTGTTCCCGTCCACCAAAGATTGTCGTGCTGGACTCCGGAGGTAAGTATGGGGTGGGGTGTGGGAGGCAGGTGTGCAGTGGGTGGGTGCGGGTTGTGGGGGCAGGAGACTGCGTGGGACCGCTTTTTCAAGTTTTTTTTTTTTTTTTTTATGACGGCGGGATGTTTGCCCGCTGGGGTACTGGGCTCCCAGCATAGCACAGAGATGTGGCTGGTTGGGGGCGTGGAGCTGACGGGGATTGGGCACTGATCGGCCATAGCATCTGTTGCCATGCTGGGGTGGGCTCTGGCGTGGCACCTCTCTGGGGTGGGACAGTGGGCGGCAGGTTGAACACCCCGTCAGCTATACCATGAGTTGCCACTCTGGGTGGGCACCCAACATGGCATGTGGAAGGCTTTGGGGGCGCAGCACAGCCAATGGGGATTGGGCACCCCGTTGGCTATACAATATGTGCATGGGGGCAGCTTTGGTATCGTCACGTGTTTGTGTGTGTGTGTGTGTGTGTGTGGGGGCTGCGCATGATCAGGTGATATCTCATCACTGCTCACTGGGCGTGGCTCCTCTTTCAACTGTATGCCACATTTTGGAGCTGTTATAAACAGCTCCAGCATGCATTGGAGGACTGGGGCCGCGCCTGACAACACACTGACTGAATTGGAAGAGGGGGTGACACACCTCTGAAAACTCGGATGATGGCACTATGTTTCTTGCACATGCGTGCAAGCAAACATAAACAGTTCAGGAAGTGTTTAACCCCTGCCTCTGTATATAACTTGTAGAATAATATATGGAGTGGTGTGTGTAATGAGAGTTATACACACATTCGAGGTGTTGGATGCTACATAAACCCCTAGAGCAAAGCTCAAGGGGTTTGTGCAAGCATCCAACACCGATGGTGTCTGTAAAATTCAAGTTTACACACCACTCCAAGTTTTATTTCATAAAATTGCTGAGTATCATTGTTTCACCACAGTAATTATATAAAATAAGACGTCTCTGTGCAGTCATGGCCCGACTGTGTTTCAGCGAGTTTGCATTTGGATGCAGCTGTTGAAGAAACGTAATTTTTTCCCCAAATAGTAGCTCAGTTTAAGCCCAGCTTGGTTTTTTTGTTCTGTTTGTTTTATTTTTGTTTTCATAATTTACCACCAAGCCTGAGTGGCAGTGTAGTCTCTGGCAATAAGTCACAGTGTCCGGCAACCAGGAAGGGAAGAGCAGCAGCTAGTGCGTACACAAAATTGTAGGGAAACTAGGTGCTTGTTTGCCATTATAAGCACTCCTTTATTACAGTAAATTTTGCCACAGGTTTCCCAATGGAAACAAACATTTGTCAATGCCAAATGTTTGCTTACTGGCATTGGCATTGGGACTGCATGAGTCAGAGAGATGCATAATAGGAATGACAATGAAGTATTGAACTAACGCCAACTCCCACCCCCACCCTGTAGAGACTGACAGGCATTGGGGTGTGCCTTTGGGTCACTGGCCATAACACTCACACCATTTCACCTCACCCTACCCTGCAGACACTGACAGGTGTCACAGTGTGCCTTGGGGTCTTCGGCCCTTACCTTCGCCCCATTCCATAAGGAAATAAGCTGAAGTGCATGCAGTATAAGAGAATGGGGTGAACTTTAAGGCCGAAGACCCCCAAGGCACACCTCAATGCCTGTCAGTGGCTGCAGGCTGAGGGTGGGGTGGAATGGTGTGAGCATTACGCCGATGACCCCAAGCCACACCCCCGACGCATGTCAGTCTGTGCAGGGTGGGGCATTACGGTTAGAAACCTTTACACCCCTGGTGTTTGTTGTTTTTTCCACTCCAAATTTTCAACATGGGCTTTTTGGGACCCCACCTCATGAACAGTGGCACTATGATTTCGTTACTGAATCCCAAAAGGTGATTTTGCACAGCAAATGAGACATTCAGCACAACAGGTGCGAAAAGACATTAACACCTGTACTGTTCATGAGGAGGTGCGCAAAAATTGCAATATTGAAAATCTGTAGTGAAAATATGAAAAAGTGTTGACGTTTCGAGTATGCATAGAAATTGCATAACACACGCTCATAACTGAGTCATTTTTTGGATTTTGTTCACCAAATTTTCAACACTTATTTATTTATTTATTTGGGTTTTGGTAACTGGGTAAGCCCACTGAGACCATGCAGACCCTTTTTCAGGGGCGACCTAAAGCAGGATACAGAAGATGAGGAATACAGAAATAAACATATAGCTATGAATATACAATACATAAGCACTGGTATAAAGGAATACAGATTAAAGAGGCATACATCAATATAAATAAAGCCTGTACATACAATAACAGCACTGATATCAATAAAGACACAAAGATAAGATCACAGAGCCCAAAACAATGTAAAATAATGCTATACATTATATACAAAAAAAATCATCAGTTTCTGAATTAGAGGGGAGTGGATGGTGAAGAACAAAACAGATTCAGGCAAACATTAAGATCACATTATATACAGCAGTTATGCCCAATAGTGTAAGAACATATGTACATCAGATTAGATAATCTACTGCAATGTGAAAGTGCAACTCAAAACTAAGAGACAGGTAGCACCATGAGTTGAGGTGGCAGGCTCACCAGGATGGACTGACATAAGTATGGAAAAGAACAGGGTGAATTAGGTAAAACAGGAGCACATTCCTAGGCCAAAGAGGTGATTGTGCAGGGCACTTTTCAAACTGGGTAGGGAAGTGCAGGAGAGGATTGTTGGAGGGAGGGAGTTCCAGGCCCAGGGTGCAGCCTAGGCAAAAGATCTGCTTGCAGCTAGGTGTGTTGACAGCACAGTTAATAGAGGGAGGGAGGAGGAGAAGCGTAGGGTCTGGCAGGCTGATTTTCTCACCACAATATTAGATAGACTCAGAGGAGTGTATAGGTGAGTGAGCTTATAGGTAAGGCAGAGGGAGATGTACTGGAATTTATGTTCTAGTTGTAGCCAACCCAGAGATGCTAGTACAGTGCAATGATGTTGCTGTGCGGCAGCACCTCAGGCAAAGCGCCCTATCCTATGATATAATTGCCTTAGTTGATTCATAAGGGAGGACTTAAGTGACAGGAATAGAGGGAAGCCATAAAAAAGAAGAGGTAGGAGGGAGGCTATAGCAATTTTTAGGCAAGATGATCCTGACAGAAGGGGGTGGAGCTGGTAGGACAGGCCCAGCTTCTGGTAGAGAGTTGAGATGGTTTTGTTCACATGTGCCTCGAAGGAGAGGCTCGGGTCAAGAACGATGCCAAGATATTTAAAAAAGTGTACCTGTTCAAGGGGTTCTCTGTTGTGAGTGGAGATGGTGAGTTGGTGTGAGCCAATAGTGCTGTGAGTATGTGGGTAGGAAAAGTATAGATTTAGTTTTTTGGTATTCAAGAGAAGTTCGTTTGCCAGGAACCATGCCATCATCATGGAAGTCGAAATTCAAGTGATAACTAAGCCATGAGATGTCAGCAGAGGACCTGTAAATGATTGCATCATCTGCATAAAGCTGAACTGATGCTCCACCGCAGGTATTCGGTAACTCATTGATGAATAGTTAGAAAAGTAGTGGTCCCAAGATAGAACCCTGGGGAATGCCAAGGGAGATGGGTGTGAAGGACGAGTAGCAATTGGACCACCTAACACTTTGAGAGTGGCCTATGAGTTGTTCTTAAATCCACATTGTGGAATGGATATCTAGCCCCAGAGAAACTGGTCTCTGTATAAGCAGTTCCTGGTTCATCAAATCGAAGGCCTTAGTGAGGTCCACAAAGATGGCCCCAGTTGCTCAGCCCCTGTCGAAAGCGAGCTGAATGTCCAAGGTGACCTTGATGAGGGCAGAGAGAGTGCTGTGATTTTTGCGGAATCCATGTTGGCAAGAGAACAGAAGTTGGTATTGTTCAAGGTAATCCTGTAACTGGTTATAAAGAATTTGTTCTTGTACTTTAGCTAGGTGACAAGTGTAGAGATGGGTCTGTCATTTTCAATTGGTGAGGTTTATCCCCCCCTTTTGAACTGGGTCGACTAAAGCTGATTTCCACTTGGTAGGAACTTTTCCCTCAAGGAAGGATCTGTTGATCAGATCCCTGACCAGAAGGCCAATGCAGGGGCTCCCCATTTCAAAAATCAGGGCTCTAGGGAGTCATGGCCAGGTGAACCATGTTCCTTGAGGTTGCACATTAATTTGAGAACTTCTTTGTATGAAGTTAGTCTTATATGGAAAATTCTAGTAGGGGTTTTAGGGGGGCTGGCGGCAGGTGAGGAGTGTAAATGTTGCACTGTGGTAAACTGAGAAGTGTAGGTGCTGAGGTAGGTAAAAAAGTTGTTAAGACCTTCGGCTATAGGAGGAAGGACAGGAAAATGTTTTATCCTTGACATAAGGTGAGTCAGGAATGGAGGAGGTTTTTCCTTTTAGGAGAAGATTTATCTCAGACCAAACTTCTTTGGGATTACTGAGTTTATCAATCTGTAAGCTGCAATAATACCTCCTCTTAGCATTAGTTAGTGTAGACTTGCAGGTGTTTCAAAGGCACCTGTAGGAGTGCTAGTCCGAGAGGAGGCCGGTTTTCTTGAATGTTTTCCAAGCTGCATCACATTCAGCCATGAGTTTCCTGATGTGTTTAGTCAACCAGGGGACTAGTTTGCCTTTGGACCTATGGCTGGTGAGACAGGCATAATGATTTATAATTGTGTTGGCAGAGTCTATTAGGCAATCCAAGGTCTGATCAATGGAAGATAGGGTGTGAATTGGGCTCCAGTTGACATTAAATAGTGAATTGAAAAAGGAGGTGCAATCAAAGGTAGTTAGGTTATGGGATTCAACAATTTTAGGAGGAGGGTTGAGGGTTTTATTTCTCCAGATACAGTAAATGGGTGAGTGGTCACTTATGCTATCCGGCAGGACTCCTACTTCCACTATTCTGTATGATCAGTTGGATAATACCCAATCGATGATGGAGTGGTTACCTGTTCTAGGGTTCCTCCAGGTGGGTTTAGCAATGTGCTGAGTTAAGTTGGCGTCAGCTAAGGAAGAGCAGGCACTGCTTAAACTGTGGGACTTCCAGTCTATATCGAAGTCACCACACAGGATCAACTCATTGCGGGGGGAGGTCAGATAAGAGGACATGAGTTCAGGGAGGGCAGCTGAAGCAGTTTTGGGCGGTAGATAGATGCAATCAGCTATTAATTATATTTGCTTGCACGCATGTGCAAGAAACATAGTGCCATCATCTGAGTTTTTGAAGGTATGGCACCCGTCTTCCAATCAGTCAGTGTGTTTGCAGGCATGGCCGCAGTTCTCCAATGGATGCTGCAGCTGTCTATGACGGCAGTTGAAAATGCAGTGCCGTACAGTTGAAAGGGAGAGCTCCACTTCAGTGAGCAGCACTCCCCCTCACACACACATGCACGCATATTGTGTGCTCATGCGCCCCTACACACACACACTGTATGGCAGCGGGGTGCCCAATCCCCCCCATCAGCTCTGCCTCGCTCCCAGGCCCAAAAATTTCCAGGTGCCACGCTGGGAGCTCCACCCCAGTGTGGCAAAATTGTTATGGCTGGACGGGTGCCCAACCCCCGTCAGCTCCAGACCCCCCCAAACAGCCTTCCAGCTGCCATGCTGGGAGTCCACCCCAGCATGGCATTGCGCAGTTTCCTCGTAAGTTCATGAATTCTTAATACTTTCCATCTAGATTTTCACCAGTGGCATTTTTCCACAGTTCCTTATGAACAGTACAGCTGTCATTTTTCACAACATGGCCGAAATGTGTTTTCACACTTTCAGCACAAAAATGCATGGTCGCTGTGGGAAATCATTGTTCGGGACAGATAAAGAAAATCACAGTGACACTGTTCATGATCGGAGGTCCCAAAATACCTGTGTTGACAATCTGCTGTAAAAAATCCCCAAACTAATTACATTACTGGTGTGCGTTGCACAGTTTCTACGCACACTCGTGACTTCACCATTTTTTAAAATATTTTCACTGTAGATTTTCAACACTGCCATTTTTTTACACCTCCCCATGAACAGCACAATTGTCATTTTTCACATCCTGTTCAAAATGTGTTTTTACACCTGTATTGCCAAATGCTGTAGTCGCTGTGCGAAAGCAGCTTTTGGCTAACAAACTGATATTGCCACTGTTCATGAGGTGGGGGTCACAAAAAAACATGTTGAAAATTTGGAGTGAAAATACCAACAAATACCTGAGGCATTAGGTTTCTGACCATAATGCCCCCACCCTGTAGAGAATGACAGGCATCAGGGCTGTGACTTGGGATTGTCGCCTGCAATGCTCATGTCATTCCATCCCCACCCACACCCTGCAGTCAGCGGCAGGCATCGAGGTGTGCCTTGGACTCTTCAACCCCAAAGTTCACCCCATTCTCCTATAGTGCACCCATCTCAGCATATTTCCTGATGGAATGGGGTGCACATAAGGGCCAAAGACCCCAAGGTGCACCGTGTCACTTGTCGGTGTCTGCAGGGTAGGGTGTGGTGAAATGGCATGGCCGTTATGCCTGACGATCCAAAGGCACACCCCCATGCCTGTCACTATCTGCAGGGTGGTGATGGGGTTGGCTTCAGTTCAATACTTCACTGCCATTCCTATTATGCAGCTCTGTAACTCCTGCACTACCAATGCTAGCAAGCAAACATTCGGCATTGACAAATGCATGTTTTTTGCTAGTGGCAATGGTTAGGAAGACAAAGATTGATTCCACTCGCGATGAGGAAGGGGTCTTTGGGGTGATTTCACAGGCTACAAGGTCAGACTTGACATACAAGAGTATGCCTCTACCTCTCTTACCAACCCTGTACCACCTAAATGTAGTGTACCCCTGTAAGGCAACTTCATGAAGTAAGACAGAGGGTTTTAGCCAAGATTCTGTGATCCCAAGTACCAGTGGTTTTAGAGTACAGACCCATGCCTCAGGTTCAGCCATTTTTGGTTGTAGGCTTTGTCAGTTTAGGTGAACCATTTTGACTCCCTTAGAGCTGCAGCAATAAGTGGTCCGTGGGGTTAGAGAGGGACATGGCTTTTTTGGAACTGCCCCTCATAAACAGTAGCACTAATTTCATTAATCTGTCCCAAAAGTTGATTTCGCACAGTGACTGCTCCATTCTGTGCCACAGGTGCGAAAACACATTTTGAGCATGATGCAAAAAATGACAGCTGTACTGTTCATAAGGAGGTGTGAAAAAAATTGCAATGTTGGAAATTTGAAGTGAAAATATTAAAAATTGGTGAAGTTACGAGCATGCATACAAACAGCAAAATGCATGCTAGTAACACTGTCTTTTTTTGAGTTTGTTCACCAAAATTGCAACATGGGCTTTTTGGGACCTCACCTTATGAACTGTGGCACTGTTGTTTCATTAATCAGTCCCGAAAGGGGATTCCGTACAGGGACCGCAAAAATCACCTTTTGGGACTAAGAAATGAAATGACAGTGCCAGTGTTCATGAGGTGGGGTCCCAAGAACTCCAAGTTGAAAATTTGGGACCAAAACTCCAAACATTGGCCAAGATATCAACCTAAATTGAACCCTTCCCATTCACTGCCATTATAGGGCTTACTGTAATTTCTTCAGTTCTTGGTTGGTCTTTGAAAAGTGCAGGCATGTTCCTAGTCCACAGAAGATCACTGCTCCCTACCTCCAGAGGTAAGTATGGGTGAGGCAGGGTGCGGGGAGGTGGGGTGTACAGAGGGAGGGTTTGGGTTGGGGGAAGGGTCCAGCAGGAACGACAAGGGACCATTTTCCTTTTCTTTCAGGTTTAAAATAAATACGCATGGGACTGTTTTTTTTTTTTTTTTTTTTACAATTGAAAACAAAATGGATTTTGGAACACTGTAGTGGGCTCCCAGTGTGCCATACTAGTGGAGAAGGGGAATCAATGCTGACCCAGGGACTAGGCACTCCAAGGTCAGCTGACAAAAATGGGGTGTGGAGGGGCATGTCCAAAACCAGGAGTGGGAAACCCAGTGTCGGAAAAACATAATTACTTTTGCACACTGGGGTGGACTCCCAGTGTGCCACAATAGTGGGGGGCATGCCAATATGAGGATTGGGCACCCTGTTTTTGGCAAAATATATGTTCAGGCTTGGGGTGGGGGCATGCCGACATGGGGATTGAGCACCCTGATGTTGGCTTTGGGGTTAGTGTGTGGTGGGCGGCAGGAGCCACCAAATATGTGCAGCAGGGCTCAATTATTTATTTCACCAGGAAAGACACGCTGAGCCAATGAGTTGCTTGTAAGTCCAGCCATGCATATTACTGTGCACTGTAATGCACATGGCTGGAATCTGCCTGGTTGCTGGGAGGGGGGAGAGAGATCTGCCGCTTCAGTGACAAAGCTGTCTGTGATTGGAGCAGCAGATTTCTTTCAAGTCTGGCGTTCACTCTGAAACTGCCATCATAGGCAGCTTCCCTGTTGATTGGTGGCTGAGAGACGATCCCCTGAAAGCATTGGCTGGATTGACCAAACACTGCCACACCTCTGCAATATTCTACTCTCCTCAAAATGTTTCTTGTGCACTGCGCATGCAAGCAAACATAAAAATGATAGTCATTAATTATAATTTGACTCTTTCCCGCCACTCCCCCCGTCCAAATATTCTCAGAGTCCATAATAGTTTCCAGGGTACCTATTATTGTACATCGTTGTTTCAGTCAATGTATAACTGACGTCGAGGCACAGGCCAGGAAGCACAGGAAAACCAGGAGCAGCTGTAAAATTTGCAACAAGTGATTTATTAATAACAGTAAATTAAAAAAATAAAACTGTTCAGTATTGCTATTTACAAAGGCAGTATAAACAGAGGAAGTCCATTTAGATTTCTTCTCAATTTCCAATCTCAGTCTCTGTGTTTCTCTTGCAAGAAATTGCAGCTCTGTTTTTATAAGTTTTTGCAATCCCCGTTAAGAAAACAGCATGCTTCTCACACAGTGTTCTTGTAAGTTTCAACAAGTGCAGCAACAAGAACATTGTGACACATAACTGACCTCTTACTTATAGTATCTAAGAGAGTTTGCAAACAGGTTAACCCCTTGAGTTCCAAACAGCTTTTTGCAATCATTTCAACAGTGTAACTATATACAATTTTAAGCACAGGGATCCCAGTATCACTTACAGTTCTACATACTGATTCACATATATTTTTATACCAGCAGATATGCAAGGGGGAAGAAAAGACAGAACAGCAAGTGAGGGCAGAGAATTGCAAGACCGTCGGGGTGATCAAGTCCTAGGTCTCGTGAGAAAATGTGGTTGAGCAACCAGACAGACAAAAGACAGAAAAGGAGAGAATAGAACAAATCATTGCATTTAAACTCTTTCTCTATAACAACTGGGACAGGCCCTATTCAACCCTGTCACAATAATATCAACAACACTCACCCCTTCATTTTAAATAATACTGTCGCTGTTTTAATCTCATGTTTAGTGAGTGGAATCATGAAAAACCGGGACCACAAAGGGGTATTCTCTAACTGATGGTGTTTTATCCGGAAATGCTTGAGGCTTTCAGCCTTCTTAAACTTATATCAAAAGTGTAATGATATGATATGGTCCTCAATGGTATGCACTGTGATGACCCTACCACCATTGCAAATTCTTTCAACAAATACTTTACTGACCTCACCAAATACATGGCCTCTTTCACAGCAAATCGCATCCTTACGCCCATTACTCACACAAACATGCCCATACATCCGCCCTTCTATTTTAAGGCTACTCCAAATGCTGATGTTCTAAAACTACTAAACTCAATTTCTGATAGTACTAGTCTAGGCTCCAGCTACCTAGAGCCTAAACTCCTGAAGCTGGCTTCTCCTTTTATTGTGGCCTCATTAGCTAAAATCTTTACACTGTCTCTCTGCCATGGTCATATTCCGGACATATGGAAATTGGCAAAAGTCACCCCAGTCTTTAAGAAAGGTGACAAGAAGGACAAAGCTAATTATAGGCCAATAGCCATTCTGTCAGTATTAAACAAAATTCTTGAGAAACTAGTGGCTATACAGGTCACCGAGTTCCTCTCTAAATATACCCTTCTATCACCTGCTCAACATGGTTTATGCAAGGGGCATAGCACCTCTACTGCTCTGATACAATTTACAAATGATGCCCTTACTGCTATGGATCATGGTCTCATGACTGGTGCAGTGTTCATTGACCTCTCAAAGGCGCTTGATCTTATAGAGCAACCTCTTCTGCTTGATTGCCTTAGCTTCACTGGTTTCTCGGAGCAAATCACAAACTGGTTCCAGAGCTACTTAAGCAATAGAAGACAACAGGTAAAATTTAACTCTGTGGTGTCAGACTCTGTGCCTATCAATGTTGGTGTTCCGCAATGCTCCATCTTGGGGCCTATTCTCATCTCCATTTTTATAAATGACATATCTTCTAACACCCCTTGGTGCTCAACAATCTTGTATGCAGATGATCTGGTGCTCTACACCTCCTCTGCAAACATAGAAGAAATAAATAGTCGACTAACATCTGCATTTCTCATACTGCAAGAATGGGTCCACAATAAAAGGCTTGCCCTAAACATAAGTAAAGCTCAGGGCATGCTCTTTGGATCTGCAACCAAACTTAGAACAAGCCACAACCTTTTCAACGTCTCCTGTGCAAATGGCTCCCCCCTTAAGAAAGTAACCTCATTCAAGTATTTAGGTGCCCTGCTTGATGAAACTCTCAACTTTGAGCAACACACCATTGACACCTGCAAGTCAGTAAACTCCAAACTCAGAATAGCTTACAGGACTAGTTAGATGCTTTCCCCCCTCAGCTAGACTGGCTATTTCTAGGGGTATCCTACTTCCATCCCTTGTATATGCTGTTGTCACTTACATAGATGCTTCAAAAACCAACCTAAGTGTGATACAATGTACAATAGTATCTGTCATTATGCCTCAGTTCCCCACATTTGAAGCACCATTGCTTGCTATATGCAGACCTTAGATGGCCATTTCCATTTGCCAATCGACTCCTTGCCCTTGGTACTCTGCTGGACAACATTATTAGAACTAATCTACCTACCTCTCTTGCAGGCATGCTGGTGCCTCTGTTCCCCATCTATGGCCTCCACTCTACAGGACTCTCTACTATACAACCCTAGGTGCAGAACCCAAAAGGAACCTCAGCTTTCTCCTGCTTGGCCCCAAAATATTGGAATTCCCTACCTCTTGATATTCACTCTGCACCTAGTCATATTGCTTTTAAAAATATACATCACACTGTCCTCGTCAAACATACCCTATGTTCCTGTTTTAAACTCCCATAGGGTGCTTGACATCCCCTTCCTCAGCTCTCAAAATGTTTCAGTTTTGCTCTGACCTCTTGTTACTATTATATGTAGCACTTACCATGGATTATGTATTAAAACTCTACTGCACTATGATTGTATGCTTTTTATGTTTTGTACTATTGTGTATTTTTCTGCCATTGTCTCTGTCATATTAGCAATACTGTTTACGTCACAGAACATCGTGTAGATTTTTCCTTGTATGGTTGATTACCTCTGAACTATACCTGTTATTTGTTTTGTCTGCCAATTTTGTATTGTAACCTCCCAGGTTGTGTCTGAAAATAGTCATATTTTGTGGCTACGACACCTTACCCAGTAATCAAAAACTAAATAATATAAATCAATAATCCTCCAGTGTGTGTATGAGGGCATTAAGCTGTGAAGCAAAAAAAAAACTCATGGGCCCTGATTCTACAAGGTTGGCGCAAGTCGCTGCCAAACGTGACTTGTACCAATGGCAACTGCGACATTGATCCTGCGCCCTATTCTAGAAGAGGCAAGGTCTCCTCAGCTAAGTCCTGTGACTTGCGACATATGGCCAGGTACACCGAACAGAGGGCGTACCTGGCGAGCATGTCACAAGCTGCAACCCCAGGTCGCAAGTGACCCCCCATGCCCAGCAAGACATGAGGTGCCCTGCAGGGCTGCCTACACCCCTAGCCCCCCAATGTGTACAATTAGAGCCTTGCAGGGCTGCCCACACCCCTGGACCCCTGAAGTGTACAAATACAGCCCCACAGGGCTGCCCACACACCCTGCCCCCAGAAGCCTCCAGTAAGTTCCCCGCAGGGCTGGCCACACCAACTTCCCCCCAAATCCACCATAGATTTGCCCCACAGGGAGGCGCAGTCAACCCCCCACCCATGCCCCAACCCCGAGTCACCTGCCTCAAATGTGGCATACAGAGCAAGCCCTGGTAGTCTAGTAGCCCCCACACCCCCCCACCAGCCATGCCAGTCCACCCAGCACCCCCACCCTTCCTCAGTCAGGATCGGCACAGCCCACATCACACCTCCATGGCTAGCTGTTAACTAGTGGCTGTAGGAGCTGCACGTAAGCGATGCCTACCACTCTGATCAGTGCCTTTACATTAAGTGCCCCATAGCACTCAGTTTGGCTGCTGGCGGGAGGTGAGAGGGCTGTGCCAGTCGGCTGGCTGGGGATGGTGGGAGGGTGGTGGGGTGGACTGGCACGGCTGGGAGGGGGGGCCACTTGGGACTACCACGGCTTGGCTGTGGTGTATGCCACATTTGGTGTGGGTGACTCTGGGTTGGGGAACAGGTGGGGGTTGACTGCGCTCTCCCTGTGGGGCAAATCCCATGGATTCAGGGGCAATTGGTGGCCAGCCCCTGTGAGGCACGTCTATCCTATGAGGCTTCTGCTGTTGGTTATCCTCCAGGTGTTCTTGTAGAATCTCGGTTATCTGGGGACTTGTTGCTGCCTCTGGAACAGGGTGCAACTGCTGCCATAAACCTCCTAGTGCCATGTCACAGGGAGTTTATGGCACAACTACCAGCGTAACAGCTCTTGACAAGTGGGTCGCAGGCCATTTTGTAGAATCGTGCATGTTGCAACTACTTGAAGGCAGATTGCCGAGGCGCTAGGGGCTTCCACAGTGGTGCTGAATAAATCAACTACTTGGTTGAGAAATTTCATTTGGATTGATTTTTCTACTCAAGAGAGTATACATACTTGGAGTTGTGTTTATGTTAAGGGTTTGTCACCCTATGTATGCGACCCCCTTATAGCTTTTGAGTGCAGTGTTTTGCTTGTTGGATTTTCTTTGCCTAGGGAAACCTGGTTCCCATCCCCGAACCAATTAGCCCTGCTTGAAACTCCAGTCAGAGGTCCTCCCATCCTTTGCCCCAATCAGCATCTGCCATTCCTTCATGGTTACACAAAATGAGCCTCCAATCCCCACTGAATTGTTAAAGACTCCCATCTTCAAACGTTCAGGCTCAGTACATTTCTGGTGAGTAAAATGGGGTCCTGACCAGTGTATTCTAGCCTACTCTGGGCACATACACCTGAGACAGCCCCTATTTAAAAATTCACATTCAGCACATTTGTGGTGAAAGGGGTCCTGACCAGTGTGATCTAGCCTACTCTGGGCACACACACCTCAGTCAACTCCCTAAGAGAACAGTCTATTGTCTCTGTGTGCACAGATTTGTTGCTCCTTCCTCACAGACATGGACAGAACAAAAAGGTACCTCTTTCCACTCTGGTAGCTTTTCAGATCCTCACAAATTTTCCTCCCTTAAGACAGCTGACACTCTTCAGGACCTTCAGGAGATTGACCCTTGGATCCACAAACTGCAGTTCTTCTCATTCTCCCTGGAATGAAACTACTGAATCCTGCAGGCAAATGGTTCCCTCCACTTCTTTGGCAAGCTGAGGATTCAGCTTTACTAGGGTGAGAAATGACCAAGGCTCCCTTTTCAGAGCCCAACTGGCAGACCTCCTGCCACTCTGGCTGCCACACACAGGCTAACTGCTGAACATTCTAAGCTCCCCAAAGCAGCTGACTCCAAAAGTGATTATGCTGCTGCAAGAGTTCTAAATGACATAATATCCTCTACCCAGTCTAGCTGTGTAAACAATGATGTCATTATGTAGAAAGCTCCTAATGAGCTCCTATCAGCTGCCTTTACTTTCTGTCTAAGGTTAATACTGATGGGATTCTAGTAACCCCAGGGGACTGGATGGTTACACTCACTGCCATCCAGACATGCATGCTGTCCACAGCATGGTTCTGATCTGGCACACAGGCCATCCAACCTCTGGGTGCCCTTCAGAGGGTGTTAATCAGGTCCCCTCCTACCTAAGCTGAAACATAGGCAGGTTGCACCAGAGAAGAAAGGCCCACTGATGAGACTTCAGCTCCTACCCTACATCTAGCTATGGATTTTCAGTGGTTCCAGGAGCTTGCCTGAAGTATGTCCTAATAGATCAGCACTAAAGGCCAATACTTGAATTAGATCCTCCAGTCTGTCTTTCCCCCTAGCCCTCTAGGGAAAATGATCCGACCTATGCTATCTACCGGATGTCCATACCCAAAACCATTTCACACTTTTAGACCTGTAGCCCATTGCTGGCCTGTTGGTGCAGTGGTTGAATTTCTGCTTGCAATGCTGGTGACCTGGGTTCAGAAACAGAACTGGGTCATCAGAGGGCCAGCCGGGTGGAGAAGGATCGAGGGTCCCACAGACTGCTCTCCTTCTCTGGGGGGAGTGTGCAGTGTGTGACCAGCGCTTGAGGGACCCCTGGCGGAGGCCGTGGGTACCACATTGACTGGCACTTACTAGAATCAGGGGGATGGGATGGACGCAGGCATCACTGCATGCTCTTGCTCCTGCTTACAGGGGAAGAAAATCCTGTCTTCTTACTGCCAAGATGGTGGCCGCTGCAGCTGCATTGGCTCCTAGGCTGACTTCCACCCTATCCCATCGATCATGGCACCCTTTAGAGGGGTCCAGGTGCCACGGCCCTGCCCTGGGAGCAAGCCAGGGGGTACCAGGAGGGCGGCTAATGGGGGAAGCTGCAGCCAGGGTCCATGACCAGGCTGATGGTGCCAGTGTGGTGGGAGGGACCACAAATGGTAAGTAAAAAAAAAAAAAAAAAGATCTGTAGCCCACCTTAGAAGCATGCACATGGCATTACATTTCCTAAATCTAAGAACTATCAACTCTACACCTGCAAAGCAGAAAAATGGTTAGCATTGTTACTACACAGTTACACAACCTAGCAAACCTTAAACAAGCATTTGTCAATGCTGAATGTTTACTTGCTGGTATTAGCATTGGAAGTGCATGAGTTAGATGCAGAATAGGAATGGCAGTGAAGTACTGAAGTGACGCCAACCCCACCCCCACCCTGCAGAGATGGACAGACATTGGGTGTGCCTTTGGGTCGTCACCCATAATGCTCATGCCATTTCACCTCACCCTATCCTGCAGACACTGACAAGTGTTGAGGTATGCCTTGGTGTGTTTGGCTTTACAGTCACCCCATTCCATAAGTAAATATGCCGAAATGGGTGAAGTATAGGAGAATTGGGTGAACTCTGGGGCCCAAGAGTCCAAGACACACCTTGATGCCTGTTACTGGCTGCAGGGTGGGGGTGGGGGTGAAATGGCATGAGCATTACAGCCAGCAATCCAAAGGCACACCCCTGACACCTGTCAGTTTGTTGAGGCTTAGATGTTATGGTTAGAAACCCTAATGCCCTGGGCATTTGCTGGTATTTGTACTACAATTTTCAACATGGCCTTTTTGTGACCCCACGTCATGAAAGCATTTGGGACCTCTGCTCATGGACAGTGGCACTGTGATTTTTGTTAAAGGAAATTTCTGATATAAGGTATTGGGCTTCATAGCCCAATACCTTATATTGTCCTGAGCTGATTGGTGGCAACATTTTAATTTTAAAGTTATTACTTTTTTTGTTTTGGAAGGGATCGTAACTGGCACTGAAACCAGGGCCAGCCAATCCCTTCCAGCTTCCTGGTGCCAGCGCTCCACCCAACTCTGCCCCCACGATCTCAGAAATTGTGACATGTGGTGGGAAAATTAAAGCAGTTATTTAACTAGTAGGGACCCTACTAGTTAAGCGACTGCTTTAATTTTCCCCCAAGACTGTTTAAAAAGGCGAAAAACCTGCTTTAAAAATAGCCCCCATAGACTTGTATGGGGCTTGCCCCCGCACTCTCCCTGGCCACATGTCCCAATTTCTGAGAGCACAGGGTGGAGTTGGGTGGAGCACCGGCACCAGGAAGCTGGAAGGGATCATCTGGCTGAGATTTCAGTGCCAGTAATGATCCCTTCCAAAACAAAAGGCAATAACTTTAAAATTAAAATGTTTGCTCCTGTCTGCTCATGTAGCTGTAAGGTATTGGGCTATGAAGCCCAATACCTTATAGCGTTATGTCAGAACATCACTTTAATCTGTCCTGACCACACCAATCTGCGCCAGATGTGCGAAAATACAGTTCGGGCAGGATGTGAAAAATGACAGCTATACCATTCGTATGGAGGTGTGATGAGATGGTAATGTTGAAAATCTGGAGAGAAAATATTAAAAATTCTCGAACTTACGAGTGTGCATGGAAACTCTGTGACGCACGCTCATAATACAGTCATTTTGTGGAATTCTTTCACCAAATTTTCAACATAGGCATTTTGTGACCTCTGCTCATGAACAGTGTCACTGTGATTTTCTTAATCTGTCCAGAACATCGATTTCCCACAGCGACCGCACCATTGTGTGCCAGATGTGCAAAAATATATTTTGGGCAGGATGTGAAAATGACAGCTGTACTGTTCATAAAGAGGTGTGCAAAAATGGCAATGCTGAAAATCTGGAGTGAAAATATTACAAATTCTCGAACTTACGAGAGTGCATGGAAACTGCGCAACGCACCCTTGTAACATAGTCATTTTGTGGAATTTTGTCACCAAATTTTCAACATGGGCATTTTTGGACCACCGTTCATGAACAGTGTCATTGTGATTTTTCTCAATCTGTCCCAAACATTGATTTCATACAGTAACCGCACCATTGTGCGCTGGATGTGCTAGAACACATTTTGGCCAGCATGTGAAAAATGACAGCTGTACTGTTCATATGGAGGTGAGAAAAAATAGCAATGTTGAAAATCTGGACTGAAAATATTACAAATTCTCAAAGTCACAAGTGTGCATGGAAACAGTGCAATGCACGCTCATAACAATTCAGAATTTTTTCACCAAATTTGCAACATAGGCTTTTTGGGAGCCCACCTCATGAACAGTGACACTGTCGTTTCGTTAATCGGTCCTGAAAGGTGATTCCATTCAGTGATCATGAAATCACCTTTCAGGACTGAATAACCACATGGCAGTGACTGGATTCATAAGGTGGTGTCCCAAGAACCCCATGTTGAAAATTTGGTGTCAAAATTGCAAAAAAGGCCTAATTATCCACCTAAATTGAAGAAAACCCATTTATGCCATTATACAGCTTACTGGCATTTCTTCAATTCACGGTCGGCTTTGAAGAGTGCAGACGAGTTCCCACTCCACCAAAGATCATCGCGCTGGGCTCCACAGGTAAGTATGGGGTGAGGAGGGGTGTGGGGAGGTGGGTGCGCAGATGGTGGGTGCAGGTTGGGGGAAGGGTGCACTGGAGACAACGAGGGACTGTTTTCTGTTTTCACAGGGGAAAAAAAGGACATTGGGACTTTTTTCTTTGACAAGGACAATTGGCATGCTGAGGTAGGTTCCTAGCATGCCACCTGGGTGTTTGTTGGGAAGGGGCCTGGAGCTGATGAGAATTGGGCACCCTGTTGGCACATTAAATGTGTCATTGTTTGGGGGGTGCATGAGCCGAGGGGGATTGGGCAATCCCCTCAGCACACTACTAACATAGGGGGGTCATTATGCTGAAAGGGATTGGGCTCCCCCATCTGCAAATGATCTGGGGAGGGAGAATGCCGACAGGGGGATTGGGCACCCCTAACATTGGCTTTCATGGGGACTGTGTGAAGTGGACGGTGACAGCCTCTGCCTTGTTAATTGAAATGTTACACCACACAAGGCACTGCCCTGCAGTGACGAGTTGCTCCCTCATTGCAGCGGCCAAATTATTTCAAGTTAGTGGCATGCTTGCAGAACTAGTGTCAGCAGGAGCATGCCATCACATTGGGTACACAAGGCCAAGCCCACAAATGCAGTGGCGGCATTGGCCACCACAGTGCCACACCTCCACAACTCGCTTCTCTCCTAAGCTGCCACATAATGTTTCTTGTGCATGCGCGCAAGCAAACATAAAAAGGACTCCAATGAACCCTAAAAATCCTCTTATCTTCTTTTCTTCTTCTTCCAGGAACACCTGCAAAAGAAAACATTGCAAAACACATTCTGCAAAAAAGAAAACATAACTTGCAAAAATACACAGTGACCAAACATCCCATTGGAAATACTACACAATCCCAAAAGTTATTTTTTTTTTAAAGGGATTTTCTGCAAAAGTACAAAAGGCATAAAATCAAAAGCATTTACAACACATTGTGGGGAAAGGAAAGCCCTGCAAAGTCTGATGTTCTAGGGAGAATGTCCAAAGTACCCAGGGACACTATACACAGAGTCTCTCCTTGGCTAAAGCCAGCTGGCATACAATTCTTGGACAGGCACGAGGCCTGTTAGCACTGCAGTCTAGTTCCAGGAGTGTCTCTAAATAAACCAATGTTTTGGGGGGCATCCATATTTGCAGGAAAACAGTCAAATTAAAATGTAAACAAGTAAAACTATGCCTTACCAGATTCTAGGTGAAGGATGGATGTCTGCATCATCTCTCTGGACCCGTGACCTGATGATCTTCTTCCTCTGGGCAGAGAAAATCTTTGGATCAGGTTCTTCCACACCTCCTGCTGGACCTGGATGGAAAAATCTTCCCCCTCTGCCAGGCTGATGAGCTTGGATGTTGCTGCAGTCGAACCTGGATGCTGCTGAAGTCGAACCTGGATACCACTGCAGACAAACCTCGATGCTGATGGAGTCAAACCTGGATCCCCAGTGGAACTGCACCTTCTTTGGTTGCTGCCACTTCGGTGGCTGGTTGCTGTACTGGCACTGCTGTATTTCAAAAGTCCAGCACTCACCACCACAATAGAAACACACTGTTTGCTGCTTTCATGCAATATTTTTATTCCATCAATGTGCCAAAAAAACGCACACCTTGACTGGTTTCAGATCAAGCCCTTCTTCAAAAGGTATGCTACATCTTTACAATGATTGCCTTTTATAGGCACCATAAAATGACATCATCACCCAGTGTCACATAAAATCACCACTTGGAGTGAAACAATCTCCTCATAAATTAGCTCATATATACATCACAATACACATTTACATCATAAATACATATAGACAGACAATATCTATTGAGTGAACATATTCACCAATATCTTAAATTAATATATTACATATCCTATTCCTACAATGGAAATAAATAGGTTCATTACCAATGTCTATATATCATATATTTTTACAAATGAACTCTCTTCTATTACAATGTTCTCATTTGATGTGTATGACTATATATATATATATATATATATATATATATATACAAAAGAACCTCTGTGCATAAACCCTGAGGCAAGGGTTACCCCAAAGGCATTTGGCTGGGAAGCCAAGTTTCAAGAAAATACAAAATCACACATGCCCCCACAATGCAAAGCATCATGGGCTGCATATGCAAATCACCACAGAATGTTATGCTGGTCTAACTTTAAGCAGAATTGCATGGTGCCGAAAGGCCTCTCCACAGTTGCAAAGGGTGCTAACAGAGACATAGCCACGTGTTTACGTCCTACCAGGATTCATCAGTATGCCTCATCTGTTTGACACCCCA
Organism: Neoceratodus forsteri; assembly: GCA_016271365.2. Classification (NCBI taxonomy): domain Eukaryota; kingdom Metazoa; phylum Chordata; order Ceratodontiformes; family Ceratodontidae; genus Neoceratodus; species Neoceratodus forsteri. Next base: position 225,419,817 of record CM057449.1, on the reverse strand, counting down.
GTGGAATGGACCAGCTACCCTTAAGGCAGTGTGCCTTGGATATATTGTGGTGAACCGTGGGCATGTGTGATTTTGTGTTTTCTTGAAACTTGCCTAGCCAAATGCCCGGAGTAACCCTTGCCTCAGTGTTCTTACAAGAGACTTTGTCTTTTAAATAGTTTTTTATTTTAATGGGTTCACAATATATCCAAGCACACTGCCTTAAGGGTAGCTGGTCCATTCCACTGGGGTGTCAAACAGATGAGGCATACTGATGAGTCCTGGTAGGATGAAACATGTGTCTATGTCTTCTGTTAGCATCCTTTGCAAACTGTGTGAGAGGCCTTTCGGCACCATGCAATTCTGCTTAAAGTTAGACCAGCATAACATTCTGTGATGATTTGCATATGCAGCCCATGATGCTTTGCATTGTGGGGGCATGTGTGATATATATATATATATATATATATCAAATTATTTTTGTATCATTTAAATTTTCAAAATTGCATCATCCCTTATTATCACATAATTATATGAAACATGAAAAAACCTTTTTCTAAAAAACTTTATAATTTATGGTGCCTATAAAAGGCAATCATTGTAAAGATGTAGCATACCTTTTGAAGAAGGACTTGATCCGAAACTAGTCAAGGTGTGCATTTTTTTTGGCATGTTGATGGAATAAAAATATTGCATGAAAGCAGCAAGCAGCGTTTTTATTGTGATAGTGAGTGCTGGACTTTTGAAATACTGTTTGGTCACTGTCTAGAAGCACCCCAGCCTAGTGCAACATTCTGTTGAGAAGAAACTAGCATTGTTGTCTTCGCTTGGCATGCTTGCTGGTTAATGGCACTTTTATGGGTAGTACCACTCAGAATGTGGAGCAAGAACTATTTCTCTGTTAGGACAAACTATTCTGACATTGTAAATTGCCTCTTGGCCAGCCTTGTTCACTATTCTTACAGTCTATAAATAGAGTCCCGTCAAGCTTCCAAAACTGTAGTCTCTCATGACATACTTTAATTCACACAGATTTATTTACTTTTGGATAAAGGTTGGCACTAGCTTCCTCCTACAACCAGGCATGCCTGTTCTCTCAATCTCTTCCCAAATTCTTCTTGGAAAGAATGGATAAGTCTGTCCATATTCGACCTGAGCCCTACGTCTAATCTCACGTTTTTATTTGCTGCTTTTTGGAAAGTTAATACAGTGGCACGGCTTGAGGGTGCCCAGTCCTGGTTAAGTCAGCTTTGAAAACTCAGTGCAGAGAAAAAGCAGTTCATCTCTGTACTTTGTTGCATGTTGTTAGAGCCCTCCTCTGTCTCTTCAGGCTCCACAAAAGTCGAGACTAGTGATGACTCTTGGTGGCCAACAACTGCTTCTCCAACTTCCTCCATTTCCTCTTGTTCCATGAGCTCTGCTCAGGAGCTAACAGTTGTTTCATCTCCTGAAACTGTCCACTCTTCACTACACACAGAAGCAGTTGCCTCCCAATGCAGAGCTTCATCTACTTCATTCTCTCCCACAAGGCTTGAACTTGGGGCTGTTGCTCACGGATCTACAGGTTCTGCTTCTGCAGTGTCTACCTCCACCTTCTCCAGCATGGAAAACATCATTTCTTTCTGCCCTTGCAAGGTATCTTCAAAGACTTTCTCAAAAGATTCTCTGACAAATTCAGCATACTCTCCCTGGTTGCACCCAGCCTTTTGCTGCTTTGAACTAACAGGGTCCCCTGCCAGTGTCCACATAGGGATGTAGGGGCTAAGCAAATGGTTTTGGCTTTTGCATTTTCTGTGCCACCCACTTCACACATCCCATACTGCCTTCTGTAGTCCTTAGAGTGTGGGATTAACAGAACGTCCTTTCCTGGCTTTAAGCAGGTGATGCACACATTTACTGGGAAATCTGGTAGGACTACATCAGTGGGTGCTGCTTCACAGTTATATAGCTTCTCAAAATGGCTTAGTTATTTCTCTTGCTGTGAAATCCACACCCTAGCATGGAGGGGATCTCTGGGTGTATTGGACACCATTTTCTGCAACCAAACATACAAGTCCCACATTACTGTTTTGCACTTAGCTGGAATTGACTTTAAACAAGTTAATTTACTTTTGCTATGTTGCTGAAACATTCTGCCTGACTCGCATTCTGTTTAACAACTGTTGCATATTTATATAACACTTTGCTTATCATGGTGCCTGCTGCTTTGTTTACTTTGCTGACTATGCCCCATAATGGCTGGTGTAATGTTTTCTGCTTCACACACACATTCTACTTGCTGGAAATGCTCTGTGACCTTGCATTTTACTGTTTTACACTGTGCATAACAGTCTCACTTCTTGCTTAAATTTCACTACATTAATACATTTTTTTCAACTTGTGTGGACTTTCGATCAGTACTGCCCTGGAATTTGCTACCGACACAGTCTCTTGAATCCTACAGTCTCTCTTTTCTCAAACTTTACTGCATTTACTTGAATTCTTAACATTGCACACAGTTCAGTTGTACTTTGGTTTTGTACTCACTCAGACAGTAACTGGTTCCCTCTGTGGATGGTATATAGCCTACTGCCAGTGTGGATGGGCCTTTATGATGGATTGGGCTGGCTGACCCATGTATTGGTTGCAAACTCATTGTGATCACTACTCAGGTGGTCAGAAGATGGGTTGAGTCCAATTTTAATATGTAGATTCCAGAAAGTAAGGTTTTTTGAACCCTCTTTCCCTCTTGACTTTTAAATGTTTGAATTTTATTAATTTTAATGTTTCTGTACAACGCCTTGGTTTTGAAAGGTGCTATATAAATAAAATTGAATTGAATTGAATTGACAATTTCTCCTGCTGCTGCACTGATCGCATGCTGTTCACTCTTCTCCTCGAACACTCCTCTTGCACAGAGACTGAGGGCAAAGGGCAGGGCTTGGTTTGCTGGACCAATTGCACACCATTCAAATGAGCTCGCTCTCTCTCTCTCTCTCTCTTTCATGCTCTCTCTCTCTTAAATGCACTCCTTCACAATGATCATTGATCAGGACAAATTTAAAATGCAAACTGTCACTTTTTTCCTCGGCTGGCAATTTCAGTGGTGCAAAATGCTTTTAGACATTTCAGTACAGTTTTTGGCATTTTTTCTTTAGTGACTCCCCCAGTCTGCACTGTAAGCACTTAAACATTCTGGCCACTTGGAAATTACTGCCCTTTAAAGTCCACAACACTTTTTGGCTTGAAAATTGCAACTCATAACAGTTTTTTAAGCAGTTTAAATGGCAGGGCAAGGGCATATTGCTCAGTTCAACAGTTCATTTTAAAGCACAGTTGAAATACACAAGCAGCACATTTTTTCACTTTCTCTCACAGGACAACAGGCAGCAATTACTTTTTTGGATGGTATGTTTCTTGGCACAGACTTCATGCTTCTGGCAACACTTTCTGTTATGGTGCACCACCACCAGACAAAGATCCATGACATATCATCAGCATTTATCCTCTCACTAAAAATCCTTGGACGAGCCCCCATTTTTTGTAACATGTTTTGTTACAATGCCCTACCTTTTCAGGGCAGTGACCCCACAAAAAACAGTGTCCAATACATGGCATGTAATTTGCTCTTGGCAGAATTAAACAAATGGTACCACCCCTAGTGTTGGAGTGTATACCAGGCTCACTACTTAGAGGACAGGAGGGTGGAGTTCCTACAAGAAGAACATGTCTATTTACTCCATGTCTGGGGAGAGGATACCTGGTATAGGCTAGATCTAATGCTTGAATGGGCCCAATAACACTTGACACCAGAAGCAATGATTTGAATACCCATAGTTGTGACTGGGATTGTGCAATATGGCTTTACTCACAGATGTTACTCAAAGCATAGGAGGTCCCCCAAATGCTTGCCAGTACTTTTATTTTTGCAGAATAATGAGCAGGGCTAGGCAGAACTGTTTTCCACACAGACAGTGTTCTGGAAACTCTGTTTTTCCCTTCCTCTGAGGGATCTCTACAGTCTCTCTCTCTCTCTAAGTGCATTCCTGTGGAATGTGCCATGCACTTTCCATTTCCAAAATACATGTTAATTTCTCCAAAGTGTATACCTGTGGGATGTTCCACACACTTAAAAAATCCTCCTGGCACTAACCTTTGCCCAGGAAAACCTGGTGCCCATCCATGAATCAGTTAGCCATGCTTGAGACTGCAGACGGGGGTCCACCCACCCTTTGCCCCAACCAGCCTTTGCCATTCCTTCATGGTTACACCAACTGACCTCCAATTCCCACTGAATTGCTAAACACTCCCATCTTCAAATGTTCAGGCTCAGCACATTTGTGGTGAGTAAAAAGGTGTCCTGACTGGTGTATTGTAGCATACTTTGGGCACATACACTTCAGACAACTCCCTACTTTAAAATTCACATTCAGCACATTTGTGGTAAAAGGGTCCTGACCAGTGTGATCTAGCCTGCTCTGGGTGCACACACCTCAGACAACTCCCTAAGAGAACAGTCTATTGCCTCTGTACTGACAGATGTGTTGCTCCTTCCTCACAGACATGGGAAGAACAAAAACGGCACCTCTTTCCTCTCTGGTAGCTTGTCAGAGCCTCACAAATGTTTCTCCCTTTAGGCAGCTGACACTCTTCAGGTCCTTCAGGGGATTGACCCTTGGATCCACAAACTGCAGTCCTTCTCACTCTCCCTGGAATGAAATTACAGAGCCATGCAGGCTAACTGTTTCTACCACTTCACTGGCAAGCTGAGGATTCAACTTCACTAGGGTGAGAAATTACCAGGGTTCCCATTTCAGAGCCCCACTGGCAGACCTCCTGCCTCTCTGGCTGCCACACACACAGACTAACTGCTGAACATTCTAAGCTACCCCAAAGCAGCTGACTCCAAAAGTGGTTATGCTGCTGTGAGAGTTCTAAATGACATAATCATCCTCTACCCAGTCTAGCTGTGTAAATGATGATGTCATTATGTAGAAAGCTCCTAATGAGTTTCCTACCAGCTGCCTTTACTTTCTGCCTAACTCTAACACTGATGGGATTCTAGTAACCCCACTGGACTGGCTGGTTATATATACTTTTTTTCTTCTTCCTGGATTATTTTAAGCAAGGTATCTTTTTTCTGTAAGAATAGGTCCAACTTCATCTCTGCCAGGTATATCAGCTTATCACAGGAGCACGGATCCTTGTCACATATGGCAGGTGCACTAGCAATAAAAATATCAAGGTCTTCAGTGAATACCATGGTTCTGAGTTCCAGTCTCCCCTCTACTGTAGGTACTGCAGTCTCAGGATGAACCTCAGGTTATAACTGGGTTTCAGCAGTCTTGGCCCTGGCTGTGCCCTCAGGTGCATAATCATTCACCTACTCAACATTAGTCATAGCATCTTCTAGTGTAGTGTAGGTGGGGAGAGCAGCTGTCTCCACCACCCTTGCAGCCATCTCTCCCTCCTCTCAGGGCTCATCCATCCCTCCAACAGGAATAAATAGTCAGATTTATTGAGACTTATGAGAAGTTGAGATAAGGCATGGAAAAAATATAAATTAAAGAAAAGAAACTTTAACTATCAAAACTATAGATGTTTAAGAAACCAATGCAAAACTCAGATTAAAATAGCAAAAAGTAATTATCTAAAACAAATTCAAATTGATGGCCTCTCTGATAATATAAAATTTTGGAATACAAATTTAATAGTCTTATCAGACCTACTGAAGGCACAGAGATGTCTATGAAGTTAGGTGATGACTTGATAACTTGCCCCTTGAGTATAGCTAATAAATTTAATAGGAGGTTCACTAATTTAGACAAGTACAGGGCTGAGGTGGATGATTGTCTCCCAGAAGGTTCTACTCTAGGCTTTAATGAGAAGAGTAAATTTTACTTAAAAATCACTACACCAAATGAGGTTAAAAAGCTACTAATGGTGGTAACACATGATAACTCAGGAGAGTTGGATGGGATTGTTACAAATTTGTTGAGAGATGCTGCTTTGGAACTGGCTTATCCCATCAGTATTATTTTTAATTTATCATTCACCCTGGAGTAAGTTCCAGACATATGGAAACCTTCTCTGATTGTTCCTGTTCATAAATCTGGATCTGTATATGATTTTGGAAACTATAGGCCTATTTCTATTTTATCAGCTTTGTCAAAAGTACAAGAAAAAATTGTTTACAGTATAATCAATTTATGGAGTACATTGAAAGATTTGGATTGCTGTCCCAATACCAACATGGGTTTAGGAAGGGTCGTAGGACTGAGACTGCCTTGGTTGAGTTCATGGATGCGGTCCTGGTGGGGCATGGAAAGGGAGTGCCTGACTGGGGCTGCATTCGTGGACTTGATCAAGGCATTTGATCTTGTAGATCATGGGCTTTTAATTAGAAGGCTTGAATTACTTGGGTAGAGACCATCTGCTTTAACTTGGTTTGAGGAGTATCTCAGGGGGAGATATCAGAGTGTGAAGTATGGTGGTGTTGTGTCTGAAATCTTACCTATAAAGTATGGAGTCCCACAGGGCTCCATACTAGGTCCTGTTTTGTTTTCTTTGTTTTTTGATAAAGTTTTTACTGAACTGATGGATCATGTTCAGCTTATGTTATATGCTGATGATGAAGTAATTTATACCCGATGTGCTATGGTTGCTGATTTAAATAGTTCCTTATTTAAATAGATGTGCAGCTTACAGCAATGGCTTATTTTATATAGGTTGGTTTTGAATAAATTAAAACCAAAACTATGGTGTTTGATACTAAAGCTCGGCTTAGAAAAAAGGGTCAGAGCTTGCATGGTAAATCTCATGAGGGTACCTATTTTGAAAATGTTGACACTTTTCAATATTTAGGAGGCCTTCTAGACTCTACACTAAGTTTTGAACCCCACTTTAATTGAGTTACCTTTAAGATTCACTCAAAGGTGATGCTATTATATAGAATATGCTCTTTTCTTACCAATGATTCTAGAATGGTTATACAGTAGTTAAGCATTGCTTAGCTCTAATTGTAAAATATGCTGCTTTGATAGCAGATAATGCTTCTGCCACTATAACTGTTGAAAATCGACTTTGTTACAGTTAATTGGTAAGTTTGCACTGTTAGCCCCTTAAACTATACATCATTTTGAAATCCTAAAGCTAATAGGTTGGTTGCCAGTTCAGTTAAATTTTAGATAAGTCATGGCTAAATTTACCTTTAGAATTCTTAAGTCTGGGGCTCCTTTATGTCTGGTTAGACATTTAGAACATTATGACACAGTCTTCTATTCAAGACATATGGTAGATAACAGGGCATTGAAACTTTCCTTGATAAGAACAGCAAGTGGTCAATGGACAGTCACCTATTTCATGCCTAGTAAATGGAATGATATACCTATTACTATTAGAAATGAAGATAATAATAAGGCTTCTTCATATGCTCTACTATTGTATTTTACAATATTATCTGAATGTGGATGTTTAAACTGTTTTTTTCATTGATATTTGACATGGATGCTTTAATCCTAATTCTTTGTATGTGATAAGGATAATATGTTTAATGTAACTGTTTTTATTTGTGGGTCACTTCTATTAATGGAATTCTTTTTTCCAATATGCTTACCCATTAAGGGAATAAACAAACAAACAGCATACCCTGCAGGAGAGTTAGGGAATGTCCCAGTGTCCTGGCCAAATTTCCTACATTCACTAAAAATACCATCAACAACTCAATCTGGTTCATTGTCAGTTAACTTCCATCTGTATTCCCCCCCCAACCCGGAATGAGGCAGAAAATAGGTAGAATTGTGTAGACTTCCTTTCTCCATCAGCAAAAACCAAAATAAATATAAATAACAAAAAAGGGAGACTGCTGTAAACTATTCAATAGGTGCAAAAATATTATGATCAAGGGGCTCTCACCGAAACTGGTAGGGTGGAGATGTGGAGGGATGCAATGAAGTTCTGTTGCATGGAGATTGTGGTGAAAGATTGAAATATACTGCCTGAGCAGTTTGTTAGTCCTGGAACTGCGGTCTTCAATCAAGTATGGGTGGGACAATCACAAGGAAGCAGTGTGTGTGGTGGGAGAAGATGAAAGAGGGGAAGGCATCTAGGCAGGGGATGGCCAGGCCACCGTTTGGGTCTATGGTGGAACATCCTGCCTCAACACCAGGCCAGACACTGGGGAAAGTTAACTTTTAAGCCACTGATAAACTTGGTTGGTTACTGCCGTGCCATAACAATTGCATTGGTACTAGGGGCCCATTTACTTTTTACTACTGATCATGATTACTGAATTTGTATTCACACTAGTGATATTGCTTGTTTTGTCCCTATTTGGTATGTCATTGTCCTATAAACTCTGCAACAAAAGGCCCTCTACTTCTTAAAAATGTAATGTATGTATTCTTAATGATGTAACTTTTTGTACTGAATGTAACTATACCGCTTGGTATGAGTTAACCTACATAATGCATGCTAAATCAGTTTTGATCCAATTACCTGTTATTGAGCAAGGGTTAGCAGTATAGCCCAGAGGTTAGAGTAAGAAGCTGTAAGGGAGCTTGGTACATCCAGCGGACCTGGGTTTGATTCCCACAACCTCCATCTGCATACTGTGTGACCCTGAGCAAATTAATCTCCCTAATGCTCCTGGGTTGCCTCTGAAAACAAAACATTATGCCCAGTGGACCTTATCTGGTTATTAAAGAAGAAAACAAAAATTGCATGGTATGTAATTCTTATTTGCTTATTGTCACATGAAGTCCATTCCTGGTTTGTTTGTTACAGCTCAGATTCCTTTGTTCTTTTGTACTTTCCAGGTCATACTTGAAAAGAAACATGTTTTCAACAGAGATTTGCTGCTGCAGCCACATCTGTTGATTTAGGGTTATACCCTCATCCCAGGAGGGATATACCCTGTTTGGGTCTGTGTCTCCTGCCTCCAATAACCCCCAGTAGCCCACCAGCTGCCCCTACAGTTCTACTGTCCATAGCAGGGTTTCTGTGGGGAGGACCATCTTCCCCTTGAGGAAGTCCTCAATGTGGATTAGGATCAAGTGCCGGCAGGCACATGGACTCTCTGGATGTAGTACTGCAGATCATCATTCAGACGGCTGTGGTGTTTTCCTCCCATTTCTCGGGTCCCGCCTATCTCACCAGTGTGAGCTTAGCCATCACTGGTCTTGCACACATGCAGCACATCTGCCTGCAGCAGAAGCAAGCTCCCTATCCTAGCACAGAGGCTGCTGCAGCACCAGAGTTCACTGTCAACCCCCCCTCGACTAAAGCCCACTGTCACAGAGCAGATATCCCAGAATGGCCTGCCTCCTGTAGTGACCACCTGGGTTCGCTTCTGAAACCAGGTCATTTGCACTGCAGCATGAAGCACTGTCACTGGGCCATGGAGGGGCCTGAAATTAGATGTTCAGTTGTCTAGTACACCTACCAAGTAAATAAAACTAAATAAATATGTCAAGAACCTTTCTTCTCTCCCAAGCTCAAAGCAGATTACCTCGGAGCACTCCAAGGGTTAAGCACTGACCAGTCCTTTACACCAATTTGGATAGTCAACAGACTGACAGTTTCATTTGGAGTGCCTGGCTGGATGGGGAGTGTGCCATAACCCCCATCCCCAACACTCTGCATGATGTAAAAGCCCAGGACATAGCCGACCAGGAAGAAGGTTGGAAATAGTCCCATTTTCCAGAGAAGAGCACTGCCAGTTCATTGGCACTGGCTGTTCCTCTATTTTTAAGTGATGTGCCTTCCCTACCACTGGGGGTATATAGCCACTCCATAACGGGAGCTGATTGTAACCTCATTGTGCAGAACTATGCTGTAGGGGGCACTTCTGTGGCAATACAAACCCCTTTGTTTTGCACAACAGATCTTGAAGAGACCCACCCCATCGGGAAGTGGGGCTTGCTATCATAGACTAGGAACCTGTGGACATCCTTGTTTACCTTTACTTATTTCATAATTTATTTCTGAAAACAAATAATAATGTTTTGTGACTATTTACCAGTGCTAATAGGTAGTTCTCTTCTGTTCTCTTTCAGGTGGAGCTGGGCCTACCACTGTGTCCCTGGACAGATAGAAAAGAAAGAGAAGAAGAGACTGAAGACTTTGAGAAATGAAGACTACTACAGTGTGACTGGGTGCCATCCTGGCCTTCAGATATCTAAACTGAGTAGAATGTTTTAAAGTGCAATGGCGTTAAATTGTGTATTAAAGGCATCTGTACTGTGCAGTGCAATTAGCATAGTAGCGCATATGTGCCTGCCACTCCTATAGATTAGGACCCATTACACACAGGCTTACTTAGGTACAGCCTAAGACCTTAAGTGCTTTGGGCTCATGGTGGATGCAGGTCAAGAGAGATATACATGAATCACCCCCATCAGGGCACCAGGAGGGCAGTACCACCCATAAAGGAGCCGGCACTAGCACTGAGTTGCCCTTGAGGGGATGCAAGGTTTTTTGGAAACAGAGAGTGTAACCAGTCTCTTTTCTCACAAACTTACGGCATGTTACAAGGGAGCACTTGAACTGAGAGTGGCTTCCTACTCAGCCTCAGCCAGGAGACAGAGTGTCTGGATGTTTGTACTTTGTGTTGTCTGGTTCAGCCACTAAAGAATACAGGAATGAATATTCATGGCCTGGGCCTTCCCAATTGGCACAGTAAAGGGGAGAGGCTGGTGTGGTAGCGCTGTGCCCCCCTTTCAGCCTGGGAGACAAGTCCGAGAGAGAGAGACACCCTGCACTGTCATCATTTTTTCCTGCTAAAAGTCTGTTGAGTAACAGCATCCTTTTTTCTATCCTATCCTCACCTATCTTGCAGGTTGGCCACCTACGTTGCTTTTCTTCTTTCCTCTTTTTCTTTTTCTGTCTCTCTCTTTCTCCTCCCTGCCTTGGGAAACCATAGCACACTATTGCCTGGTTTGCCTGCCTCTTCCTGGCTGTTATGCCAGCATTTGTTGTAAAAGAACAGGTAAAAGCATATTTGGCAGAGCTGCAGATTCTGCTCAGCTATTAAAACTCCTGAATTTTTCTTTGTTTGTGTTAATGCACTTCCTGCATGAATGTGTGCAGGATCGCATAAGTCTTTGCTCTGATTAGCACTACTGAAACTCCTGCATGAATGTGCACAGGATCGCAGCGCTGTGTAGCTGCCATAATCAAAATTCATTTTTTCTTAGTAAAAACTGCTTCCCCAAAATTAAATGAGATTTGTAGATTTGTTCCTGATCTTGAGATTGCTGTAACAAAGTATGATAGCGCTCTTCTGAGGCTAATCTTTACACAAAAAACCCTGTTATGAGAAAGGGAGCTGCCTGTATGTTCCCTTGCTCCTCTCTCTCTAATTTAGTTAGAGATTTAGTGCCTTTTATGTGAAAACTTGCAAAACCCTGTCAAAATAAAGAAAAATAAACAAGACTATGCCTTCCCTGGTTCTGCGAGCCTGCAGTTTGTATTGCTGCATTGTGAGTGAAAGCTCTGTCCTAGATTTGTGTGCAGAGGCTGTGACTCGCTGCAGAATCCTGTTTAAAAACCCTGAAAAAGCTAGAAAAAGGGTTCAAAATAGTAGTAGTCCTGCTCCAAACATTGAAACCTGGTGTTAAAAATTAGCAGGAGCTTTCTTCTGATGTATTCTGTCTCTGTATCTCCTATTAGTGTTTCTTGGCGCCAAAAACACTAACAGGGCTAAAGAGCAGAATTAGGTAAATAACTTTCTTTAGAAGTAGTGCCATGGAGAGTTTCTCATGATAAAAAAATTCTACTTTTATGAGAACTCCTCTCTGAACTCTGCTTGCTCTTCTTTATTTTTTTTGTCAGGTTTTCCCTCTGTAAAATAAGAGTCCTCTGCAGTAAAGAAAAAAAGCTAAGCTTTAAGCTAAACCAATCCCTTGCTGTTTGCTGTGCAAATACTGATATACTTTTTGCTTATTTCATCCTGACAAAGAACTAAATAATTAATGTTTTTCTTGTGTTCTGTACTCCCAAACAATGGTAGCTCACCTGAGTGTTTCTGCAGGTCTTCTCGTAGGGGCCAGTGCCCCTTTGTGCTTCTGTTTATATATCAGTTGTCCTGTCACTCAGAGCAGGAGGGTGGAGATACAGTAGAAAAATGTTCCTAAAAATGCTAAAACTATTTGTTTTTCTGTTGGGAGACCTCCATAATGAATTAATACCGTTATTCTTTATGATATTATGTTTGAATTCTATATTTTTAACCTAGAAACATTTTGTATTAGACTAGGAGGCAAAGCCTCATTCATCATGTGACTAGTCTGTATTTAAGGTTGAGATTCCAAGTCTGGGGAGGTCAGTTCAACCCTGGGAGAGGCTGAGGAGACACAGAGGGTGGGACAATTGCCATATCCTACTGTGTGATGTTTGCTTGATTTATTTTGTTTTTCTGAAAGTTTTTTTTATTTTCATTTTCTTGTAAATAAATACACAAATTTGTGTGTTTTCCACCTACTTTCTGTGTTTGTGCTTTTCTCACATGCACCCACTATGACCGTGGTGTTAGAAGTGGTATTGGTTGGTGGTCTAGGATCATAGGGGGACACCAACCGGGGATATCTGTCCAGATATTAGAGAAAGCACAAAAGAGGTGCCATGGACAGGAAGACTGAGAAGTTGGAGTCGGAGATGAAGGTGAACGGAGTGATAACCAGGTACAGTGTGGCACACACCGGGGAACAGCTCCTACCTGGTTTGAACTCAGGAGGCCATCTGAAGATCAAGACTGAGGCTGCAGCTAGGGCGAGCCTCTCTGACCCTAGTGACGAAGATCCTAAAGACCCTGCAGTTGATGTCCCTCCAACTGATATTTGGGAATTGTAGAGGTGGTTGGCTGTCTGGAAATGGAAAAACAATGAGAAAGAGACCTCCAGGAGAGGGAACAGGAATGAAGACTCCAGGAACAGTGATGGGTGGAGACCCTGAGAGCGTCCCAGGCGATTGGTCCAGGTAACAGCGGGCAGGATACCAGCCCAAAAGACATTAAATTAACTAGAATGGTGCCCACAGATGAAATAGAAGCCTATCTAACTACTTTTGAAAGAGTAGTCCAAGCCTATGGGTGGCCCCAGACCCAGTGGGTTGTTTGACTGGCCCCATACCTGACTGGAAAGGCTCAGCTAGCCTACAGCAATATGGACCCTAGGCATGCTGAAAATTATGAATTGGTCAAAAAAGAGATCTTGAGAAGATATGACATCAATGCCGAGACCTACCAGGAGAGATTTAATTCCCTAAGATATCAGTCATCTTATACCCCAAGAGAGACTTTTATTAGGCTGAGAGAATTATGCATAAAATGGTTACAACCAGAAGAAAAATCTGTTAATGACATCGTAGAGACCTTAGTTGTGGAACAATTCCTCCAGATCCTACCTAATGAAGTTCAACTCTGGGTGAGGGAAAATAATCCCGAATCTGCAGGGGTAGCCACTACCTTGGCTGAGGACTTTCTGTCTGCAAGACCCTTGCGGAAAAGAAATATCAGAGAAGAACTTAATACCTCTACAGCTAAACCTGCCCCTCCTCCTCCTCCATCTGTGGGTCAGAGTTCTGGGAGAATTGATATAAAATCTGGGAGAGAAAGGAAGACCTCCTATGCTGATATTATTTGTCACAGTTGCAATGAAAAGGGTCACATTGCCAGGTTTTTCCCCAAGAAGAAATCTACACCAGCAGACTGGGCCTTGTTAACTACTGCCTACACAGTAACTGAGGCGATCATAAACGTCAAAAATGTGTTGTGCCTTCTTGACCAGGGCAGCAAATATACCTTAATAAGACCAGAACTGTTAAGCCCTAAACCAAAAATAGAAGCAACAGTGGATGTTGTCTGTATACATGGAGACACACACAGTTATCCAACATCTAATATCAAACTGACTGTAAAGGAACAAAAGAACACTGTGTGTGCAGATATAGTGCCCAACTTGCCTGTGTCTGTTATACTTGGGCATGACTTCCTGGGATTTGCTCATCTGCTGGCTGCAAACCACCAACATGTTGCTGTCGTTACCACCAGGGCCCAAAGCTGGCAAGAAAAACTGTTGGGAGAGACATTCCCCTTTGATGATGATATTATGGGTACCCCAGGGAAGGACAGGAGGACCAAGACAGAAAGAAGGACTTTAAAAACACTGTGGCAAAATAAAGGACTTGATGTAAAACCTGTAAAATTGAATATCCCTAAAATTGTTATAGCAACTGATCAGAAGGGTGACCCATCTCTAACCTTTTTTTTCAACAGGTAGACGAGGTATCAACTAAAGGTGTTCCTGAAATGGTTATCAAGAATTGTATATTATATAGATGTTGTACTAACCCAAAGACAGGAGAGATGGTGGAACAGTTAATGGTAGCAGAAAAACATAGAGACCAATTGATCTATCTGGCCTATGATTTACCATGTGCTGGACTTGCTGGAAGGGATAGGACTTTGGCCCATCTGTTACAACGATTTTACTGGCATACCAACCTTGACCAGGTTGTCCAGTACTGTAAATCTTGTGCTGAATGTCAAAAGTTGGCCCAGATAGGAAAAAGGTACATGGTACCACTAGAACTCTTACCACTTGTAACAACGCTGTTTGAGCACATGGCAATGGAGATTGTAGGCCTGATTGAAAAAAGTTAGAAAGGGAACAGGTATATTCTGGTGTTGTGCGATTAAGCAACCAGATATCCTGAGGCTATTCCCTTACGTTCAATTACAACCAAGAGAATAGTAGAAGAACTGGTCAAGATATTTAGTAGATTGGGAATACCAAATGAAGCTCTGACGGACAGGGGTAATAACTTTAATTCGACCTTGCTAAAGGAGCAGTACCACCTGTTGGGAGAGGTAATGGTCAGAACATCCCCCTACCACCCCCAAACAGACAGATTGGTGGAGCGGTTTAACCAAACCCTCAGGTGTATGCTTTGGAAATTTATTAATGAAAAGGGAAAAAATGGGACCAGTATCTTCCCCTCCTACACTTTGCCTACAGAGAGGTTCCCCAGGTTTCAACTGGGTACTCCCCGTTCGAACTATTGTATGGGAGAATCCTTGTGACTTCTTGATATGGTGAAGGAATATTGGGAGGAAGGACAAGATGTGGGAACCACCAGTATCACTGATTATATGATACAATTTAGAAAGCATCTGGTGAGGTATACAGAGATTTCCCACAAAAATGCCAGCCATACCCAAAATACCCAGAAAGATTATTATGACCAAAAGGTATCTGAAAAGGAATTTCAGGAAAGAGATAAAGTGTTACTTCTACAGAAATGAAGCTTCTGATGAAGTGGCAAGGGCCCTACAAAGTACTGAGACGAGTTGGCAGTGTAACATATGAGGTGGAAACACCAGACAAGAAGATTTACCATGCCAACCTTCTAAAAAAATGGCAGGAGAAATCTGAGCCCTCAGTCAGTCTGTTGATTATGCCTGAAACGGGGGAAACAGATATTTATTTATTTTATTTATTTAAAATTTGAAGACCGGGAAAGGCAC
Organism: Neoceratodus forsteri; assembly: GCA_016271365.2. Lineage (NCBI taxonomy): Eukaryota > Metazoa > Chordata > Ceratodontiformes > Ceratodontidae > Neoceratodus > Neoceratodus forsteri. The sequence goes on along the minus strand of CM057449.1, from coordinate 225,404,336 downwards.
ACTGAGCCGAGGCTTGTTTCCAGGTGCAATCCGGGTGCAGGTTTTACAGAGAGTAGTAGCTGATATAAGATACAGGCAATTTTCATCGATTCATAGAAGTGTGACGGCAGAAAAGGACTGAACTAGGCCCACTGAGTCTGTCTATTTGCCCAGCTATCTGCTTGGACCTGTGCCTCCCCCCTTAACACTCCCATGTGGCTGTCCCATGCCCTTTTGAATCCCTCCACTGTTTCCTCTCCAGCAACTGCTTCTGGTACAACATTTTACAACAGTTAGAATACACTGAATCAGTGGTTAAAACAGCTAAACAATTTCAAGTGGAGAGGGAGAAAGGAGATGGAATCTGCTAGTTCTAAGAGGCTGGGGTAGGTGGGTGGGTGATGGGTGGTGCTTCGGTATCATTTTGTGACCATTTGAGCATTTAGAGCATGGAGGGGGGTAGGTGCTTGATGAGTCAAGTGAAAATGGAACAGGAAGGGGCCAGTCGAAGGTTTGGAGGGAGGTTATTCCCAAGGAGGGGAGGCAGTACGCGAAGGCAACTTGGCCGGTTTGCGAGCAAGGGCGAGGGAGGTGGAAGGTACGGGTGTCCCTGTGGCAGAAAGGGTAGCTTAGAGAGGAGGTTAGGGTGAGGAAGGAGGTGAGGTAGGGGGGTAGGTACCCATGCCAGTATTTAGCTACAAAGGAGGCGCTGTGAATGGTACACCTGTGGGAGAGCGGATCCAGGGATAGGGGAGCGTAGAGACGGCAATGGTGAGTGATAGGGGGTGTGGCAGTAGCAAAGCGGCAGAAGGAATTTAGGAGTATGTCAAGTCTGGAGAGAGAGGAGGCTGGAGCCATACCATAGACTATGTCTGCACAGTCAATAACTGGTAGGATAGTTTTATGAACCAGTTCGCAATGGGTGGGGATTGGAAGGCACTCTTTGTGGCGCTAGAGGATGGAGAGTTTGGGCTGAAGCTTTGTGCAGAGTGCCTCAATGTGAGTGGAGAAATTTAGGTGGCTGTCCAGCCAAACTCCCAGGTATTTGAAGGCTGAGACTTGCTCCAGGGAGGACATCTCTCGGGGTGATAGCGGGGGCTGGGAGGAGGCCAGCTTCTGTCTCGAGACAAAGACCATTGTGACCATTTATTTTACGTTTAGTGTGAGTAGGTTGTTCAGGAACCAGGACTGGACTCTGTCAAAATCATCTTGGAGAGTGGAGAGGACACTGTCGAAGGAGGGGCCCGAGACAAAGATGACTGTGTCATCTGCATAAAGATGAATGTTAGAGGCTAAGCAGGAGGAGGAAAGATTGTTAATAAAGAGAGAGAAGAGGAGAGGACCAAGTATGGATCCTTGGGGGATGCCAGATAAGAAGTAATGAGGAGTCAGTGTCACCCACTTGGACTGATTGCTGTCTATTATGGAGGTACAAGTGGAACCAGGTGATGGTAGGCTGGGCAATGCCAAAAGAGCTAAGTTTGTTAAGTAGAAGCGGGTGGGAGACAGAGTCAAACACTTTGGCCAGGTCAATGAAAATGGCTGCAGTGATGTGGCTACTGTCCATGGCTGTGAGGATTGAAGTCGGTTACACTAAGAAGGGTGGTGATGGTGGAGTGGTGTTTTCCGAAGCCATATTGAATTGGTGATAGTTGTTGGCAGGGAGATAGTCAGTTTGGTCAGTATGAGGGACTCCTGGACTTTGGCGAGTGAGAGGAGGAGCGAGATAGGCCTATAGTTACCTGGCTGGGAAGGGTCACCGCCTTTGTGGAGGGGGATGATTTTGGCGGATTTCCAAGCATTTGGAACTATTGCTGTGTTAATGGATAGGTTCAGAATGTGTGTCAGCAGAACTACAATGGCTGCCGCAGAAATATGGAGCATTTTGGGGTGGATTCTGTCAGGGCTAGATTTGGATAAGTTAAGGAGAAGAGTGTGTTGTAGACCTCCTGCAGTGTGATGGGAGGAAAGAGGTAGCCGGGGCTGGGGGGTAGATAGCTCAGGTTGGGGGTGGGGGAGGAGTTGGGCAAGGCGCGGAGATAAAAACTTGTTGAGTAGCTCAGCTACGGAGGCAGGATCTGAGATGGTTTTGTCATCTAAAGTAAGGGTCAGACAGAACTGATTTGTTGGGGGGGGGGTCAAGGAGCCAGTTGACCATTTTCCAGAAGGGTGCTTTGGTGTTCTGGGCTTGAGAGAATTGGGCTTTAAAGTAAGAAGATTTTGAGTTACAGATGGTGCATTTATTTCTGAGCTGCTTATAGGAAAGAAGGTTGCTGGCTGTGTGGGAGGTTTCATAAAGTTGCCACGCTTTGTCCCTGGAGCGACACAAGGTGATAAGGTCGGCTATGATCCAGGGGTGGTGGTGGCATTTTACCCTTACTTTCTTTAGAGGAGCATGCATGTCCCAGATTCTCAGGAGAGTACTGCAGAATTTAACTAGGGCAGTGTCCATGTCGGACGCGGACAGGCTGGGAAGCCAGTCTGCATGAGATAGGTCTTGGAGTAGAGCAGGGACAAAGAGGTTTCGAAGGCTGCGGGACCAGATGAACTTTGGGGGGGAGAAAGGAGAGTGGATTTTGTGGATGCAGTAGGTGATGCAGTGGTCACTAATGGCATCAGAGAGAACACCTGAGGCAGAGATGCGGTGGGGATGGGAAGATAGAATCCAATCCAGGAGGGTGTGGTTTAGGGACTGGTGGTTTAGGCGAGTGGGTTCTAGGATTAGCTGTGAGAGGTTTAGGGATTTGATCTTTAGGATGGAGGTGGCATATAGTCATCTAGAGGAAGAGTCTGGGATAGGTGAGCTTACCATAAACCCAACCCTAGATGACTAGAAAAAAGATGAGCTGATGCAGGTCCTTAGTCAATTCAGTACTGCCATCACTACGGTACCTGGGAAGGCAATCAGGGTCGAACACCACATCCATACCTCTTTCCCTCCAATTAGACAGAAACCTTACAGGCTTCCTGAGAGGGTACGGTTAAAGGTACAACAAGAGGTTTATAAGTTAAGACAACTGGGCATTATTGAACCCTCCAAGAGTCCTTGGGCATCCCCAATTGTGGTGGTTCCTAAGAAAGAGGGTGGTATCCAGTTGTGCTTAGACTTTAGAAAGCTCAACCAGGTATCTCACTTTGATAGTTACCCTATGCCCTGGATAGATGACCTGATTGATCACATAGGTAATACCAACTACATCACTACCCTTGACCTAACCAAGGGTTATTGGCAGATCCCTCTTGGTCAGTCATCATGGGAGAAAACAGCTTTTAGTTCTCCCATGGGCCTGTTCCAGTTTGTAACAATGCCCCTTTGGTCTGTATGGGGCACCGGCGACCTTTCAGAGGTTCATGGACCAGCTTTCGATCTCCCATTCTGCTTATCACATGGAAACATAGACCTGGCTCCCAGCATAAGAATGCAGATTTCATGTCCCGATATGCTGCAGGCCTAGAATCACATCCTGTTGACCCTGTAAACTGATATTGTAAATATGTATATAGAAATAGGCATATAGATAATGGGTTTAGGAATAGGATTAAGATAGTTTATAGCTTTGTAAGTAACCGTAGTCTTAATCATGTAATAAGACTGCAAGCATAATCATGGTTATGTAACCATGCATTGTAATGGTGTCATCATACCATTTGTATAAGGGTGTCCTTGGGTGGGACTTCCACAGAGAGTGGGCAGAAGTCCCAACAACCCGCCCCCTTGGGTTGTTTTAGGTGGGTTCCTATTCCTTCCTTAGGAAACCAGTAAGCTTTACCCTTGGTTTCCTTCTGGCAGGATGGCATGTAGTAGTGCTGTGCTCTCCTCCCCACCCAGCCTGGGAAACAGGTCAGAGGGATCCTGCACTGTCATTGACTATTCCTGCTAAAAGTCTGTTGCTCAACAGCACCCTTTTTTCCTATCCTGTCCTAACCTATCTTGAAGGTTGGACACCTATGATGCCTTTCGTCTTTTCTCTGTGTGTGTCTCTCTCTCTCTCTCTCTCTCTCTGTGTCTCTCTCTCTCTCTCTCTCTCTCTCTCTCTCTCTCTCTCTCTCTCTCTCTCTCTCTCTCTCTCTCTCTCTCTCTCTCTGTGTCTCTCTCTCTCTCTGTGTCTCTGTGTCTCTCTCTCTGTCTCTCTCTCTCTCTCTCTCTCTCTCTCTGTCTCTCTCTGTCTCTGTCTCTCTGTCTCTCTCTCTCTCTCTCTCTCTCTCTCTCTCTCTCTCTCTGTCTCTGTGTCTCTGTGTCTCTGTCTCTCTGTCTCTCTCTCTCTCTCTCTCTCTGTCTCTCTCTCTCTGTGTCTCTGTCTCTCTGTCTCTCTGTCTCTCTCTCTCTCTCTGTGTCTCTCTCTCTCTCTCTGTGTCTCTGTCTCTCTGTCTCTCTCTCCTACCTGCCTTGGGAAATCACAGCATGCTATTAACATAGAAATGCTATTGCCTGGTTTGCCTACCTCTGCCTGGCAGTTATGTCAGCATTTGTTGTAAAAGACAGATAAAAGCTTATTTGGCAGAGCTGCAGACTCTGCTCAGCTATTAAAACTCCTGTATTTTGCCTGGTTCATGCTAATGTGCTTCCTGCACGAACGTGCAAAGGATCACATTAGTCTTTGCCCTGATTAGCGCTACTGTGGCTCCTGCATGCAGGATCACAGTGCCGTGTAGCTACTATAGTCAAAATGCATTTTTTCTCAGTAAAAACAGGGTCCCCAGGTATCACTGGTATCTGTGCGGGCTGAGGTTGTAAAATCAGTGTCCAAAATTAGATGAGATTTGTAGATTTGTTCCCCATCTTGGGACTGATGAAACAAAGTAAGAGAACGCTCTTCTGAGGCTAATCTTTACACAAAAAAAACCCTGTTATGAGAAAGAGAGCTGCCAATATGTTCCCTTGCTCCTCTCTCTCTAATTTAGTTAGAGGTTTAGTGCCTTTTGTATGGAAACTTGCAAAACCCTGTCAAAATAAAGAAAAATAAACAAAACTAAGCCTTCCCTGGTTCTGCTAGCTTGCAGCTTGTATCGCTGCATAGCGAGTGAAAGCTCTGTCCTAGATTTGTGTGCAGAGGCTGTCACTCACTGCAGAATCCTGTTTAAAAACCCTGAAAAAGCTAGAAAAAGGGTTCAAAATAGTAGTAGTCCTGCTCCAAACATTGAAACCTGGTGTTAAAAATTAGCAGGAGCTTTCATCTGATGTATTCTGTCTCTGTATCTCCTATTAGTATTTTCTTGGCGCCAAAAACACTTACAGGGCTACAAAGCAGAATTGGGTAAATAACTTTCTGTAGAAGTAGTGCCACGGAGAGTTTCTCATGATAAAAAAAATGCTGCTTTTATGAGAAACCTTCTCCCTGAACTCTGCTTGCTCTTGTTATTATTTGTTTGGTTTTCCCTTTGTAAAATAAGAGTCCTCTGCATTAAAGAAAAAAAGCTACGCTTTAAGCTAAATATAGCCCCAACGGCATCTCACCGGGGGGGCAGATTGCCGACGGCCCCCAAGAGGGTGGGGCAAGGAGGGCTGCCCACCAACAAGGAGGAGGTGGCCCCCCGAGCAAAGATCCCTATCCGAGGATATCCTCGGAGAGGGCTGGACCAGACCCTCCCTACAGGGAGGGGCACAGCAGGTCCTCTTAAGGAGCTGTCCCAGGGGATCTCGCCCTCCTGGAACAGCTCCTCAGCAAGACATTTTTGTTTTTTCTGCTCTGTGTCGGTTTTTCGTTGCTGTGTTTTTTCCTTTTGCCACCGTTTTTTTCGCTTGGCCTGGGAAGTCGCACTTTTGCAGATCAGGAGGTAAGTGTGTTTTATTTTTGGCTGTTTCAGGTTTCTCCGGAGTGCCGGCAGGGTTGGCGGGGGGTTTCTTGTCCACCCCTGACTTCTGTCCCTTTCTTCCTGAGTGCTTCATCCCCTCAGGGCCCTTGACCTTTTGGCGGTTGTTTTGGGACCTGCGTCCTGGAGGTTGGGGCCCGCCCCTGGAGTGTTCGCCCTGGTTTTCTCCTGGTTTCTTCTTGTCAGGCTGGCGGCTTTTGCTCGCGGTGGCCTCACGGTCCCCAGCGTACCTCTTCGCCTGCCTTGGCCCCCAATCTGCAAGTGGCTATGTGCTTCACCCCACCCCGCAATCTGCAAGTGGCTAAGTGCACTCTCACTTGTTTTGAAGTACTGCAGGGCTTTCTCCAGTTGGCTCTCCTTCTCGAGGCACAGTTCCTCTGTGGACTGAAGCCGCTGGCTTCCATGGTGCCGCTCGCCTCCCGCCTTCCGGCGTGGCTCCGCCACTGCCCTGGCTCCTCCGCGACACCAACCAGGCCAAAAGATCGGTGTCCACACCGCTTTGCCGGCGGGCTGGTCCCCTGGGCTCCATCCAGCTGGGACCCCAAACAGCCCGATCCTCTCCCAGGTGCCGAAATGGAATTAGCGATCGAGTCTGGAATGTCCCACCACCGTTGGCTGTTTCGAGGGAGGGGAATACTTCCAAACCACCTGCCAGATAAGTTAGTCTGTTGAACGTCCGGTCACCCCTCGGAGGGCTCAGCCCCACATGAAGTGTACTTTCCGTCCGCCTACGCCTGTAACCCCGTTTCTCAGCGGTCATTTTATTAGTTATGTCCGTTTGCTCATCTCCGTTGACAAGGCTCTGAGTTCTTGCCTCAGCCCCCGCAACACAATACACTTTTGGGTTTGTGCAGGAATGTTGGCTGGTCTGGGGTGGGGGTTGCTCGCGGTGCCTTTTTTGCTTCTGAGTTGCTGCGTTGGATATTGTAGGTGGTGCTTTTGATGTTAGTCTGCCTTTTCTTGCGTGCCTATAAAACGGGGGGCTGTGTCTTCTCTGTGTGTTGTGCGGTGGGGGTTGCAGGCTGGGATGTTTTGACGGGACATTGGCTGTATTTAATCGCATGTTTTGAGTTCTTGAGTTTGGGTGTTCAGGGGGCGTGGTTTGCGGCTGGCGGCTTGCTGGCTTTGCGTTGGCCTCGGTCCTCCCCCGAGCGTGGCGTCTCCTTGCGCCCCCTTTTGGCCTTGGGTGTTTCTTTGCAGAGCCCCTTGCCTGGGGTGCTTCCCTGCTCTGCAGCCTGCCCCTTGTTCCCCAGAGTTAGGGTATATGAAGAAGGAAAGAGGAAAAGTAAAACAAAACGCTGGTTCTGCCTCACCTCGGGCTGCCCACATGTTGGCTTGTCACACAGTTGCCCCTGTTTGAGTTTGGGCTAGGTCACCCCTCCTTGGCTTCTTTCTCGTCCCAGCTTCCTCCCCCCCCCACTCGTGGTCCGTGCCATGTGTTTCTGTTGGCAGTGGTGTATCGGTCCTGTTTTTGGGTGCATGCAGAGGGAGTTGGGTGGGCTGTTGTGTTCCTGGGGATTCGGGGTTGTGCCTGTTGAGCGTGGCCATTGTTGTCTGTGGGGCGTGGGGTGTGGTGCTGTGAAGGGAGAGGGGAAGGGCTGTGGAGCTGCGCAGTGAGGGTCGCCTTGTGTGGAGCCCGGTTTTGGTGTGTTGCTCCGGCTGGCCGTCCTGTGCAACTTTGGGGACAGCGGGCCTCCTCCCTCCCCTGGAGGCGGTGGTGCTGGGGGGACTGTTGTCTCTTGCGCCCGTTTCTCTGGCTGCGGACTGGTTTGGGGATGGTAGGGTTGCCACGGGTGTGTGGGGTGGGCTGCGTGGTGTCCCTCGAGCGGCGGGGGTCAGGGTTGGTGCATGGGGGGTGAGTGTGCCGGGCTTTGGATTTTGGAGATGTGTGCGTGGTGGTGGGGTGCATTCGGTGTCCAAGGCTGTAAATGCATGCAAAATGTACATACAGCATTCTTTTATAATTGGGTAGTGCAAAATGTTATACAGAGGGTAGACTTAATTTTAAGAGGCAGCATTCTTCGAGTGAATTTTTTTTTTTTCCCTGCTCTCTGTAAAACTAAACCATCTTGTAATGTTGAAAAGGACACACTAGAACGACAAAAATATCTCATGGTCAGAGTAAATTATGTTCAGAAAATAGGTTACTGTTTTGAAAACTTAATGAGAATTCTTGGTCGTCTAGACTGTTTTTCCTGCACAAATGTGGAATTTATCCCCAGTCCCTTTCAACATGGATTTGGTTCTAAAGGATCCTCTAAAGAGGGATGTTAACTGTTTACTACTAAGGGCTGGGATGCAGCAACAAGATAGGCTAGTGAAAATACAGACTGACAAGGAGGGCACTCAGTTAAGAGGATATAGGGTTAGAATGTTAACATATAAAGGCAAGATAAAGGTGTAATAACTAACGTTTTGTCTCTTAGGTATCTCATCGCTGAACACTGCTTTGCCCTTAATATCAATAGCCAAAATGTCCGAAACACAGAATAACCAGTTTCTAGACAACCAGACCCCCCAAATCTCCATGCAGACGCAGGGCACTGGTCAAGACCTTATGGTGCCGGGAAGCCAGACACAATATGTAGTACAGGCTATCCCAGTGCAAGGGCAAGACCAAGCCTTCTCGAGGCCCTGCAACACCTTAAGGACATTGGGGGATCTGATTGGCTGTCAACCATGTCCAGGTTGGAACCAGAAATACTAGTAGCCCGTCAAGACGGGCAACAGAAAAAGGTGGCAGACCCTCCTAACATTCCAGAACACAGGCCGCAGGAACCAGCAGAAGATGAGGGTCGGCAGCCTAGGCGTAGCCAGCCATCGGCCCGATGGTTGGAATCCATGGCTCAGGAAAAATCTGTTGCTAAAAAGGGGCAGGGCAGGCAAAGTAAGTGTAAGTCTTCACCCGTGGCAGAGGCTGGAAAAAAGTGGACGGAGAATGAACAGAACAGAGTGGAGGGGAATGCATCTAGGGCCCAACCAAGAGAGGAGAACGAAGAGGTGGAACAAGTAACGGTGGCCCAGCCACAAGAGGTGAGAATATGGAGATCAGGCCAGCGATGTATCAATAGATTTAGTGTGGTCTGAATCTGATAGTGAGGAGAACAATACAGTGACAGCATAGAAAGGCTGCCATTGGAATCGACAACAGAGGAAGCAAGGCATAAGAAAGGGATAAAGAACCTTGAGGACATGGTCAAGGCCAAAAAGAGAGAGAACATAAATGGAAGAGGGCAGGGCGCATGGGGGACAGGATGGGAGGACGTGGCCAAAAAACAGTCAGTAAGGAATCACTAGGAACCAAAAGGGGTCAAAAGGTAAGCAACCAGTCAGGACACCAGGTGGCTCCAGGGTTCAATCCCGGGCCGGTGATACCAGGGCATCAAACATGGCAGCATAACCCCTTCATGTGGTCATTTATGTATGGGGCACCAGGCAATATGCTCATCACTTGGCCAGCAGTGACTGCTTGGGGCCCCTGACCTCCTGGTTTCACAACAACCCTGCAGGGTGGAATGACCCCCACCATGGTGGGGCCTCGGGCATTTCCAGCTAATGAACCTGGTGAGGGTACCTCCCTGGGCACAGCCGGGGCTGCTGGGTCAAGAGAGGATTATGGCTTAGGAACACACCACTGGACCGAATCTGCAATGACAGGAACTGATGCAGAGCAGGTAAGTCACAAAGGAAGCGTACAACAAAACACCATGGTGTTTGAGTCTCGTTTGAGCCAGCCTCACTCCATTTTCTCCCAAAGTGATAGGGGAGAAGGGGGTAATGCACAAAGGGCAGCGGTTCAGGTATGGACAGGGGCTGGGCCCCCACATTACAACCTCTCCCAACTAACAAAGAAAACAGGACACCAAGCTCACAAGATCAAGAGACTGTAGCCTCTAGAATGGATAACACTCCAAATACTGCAATGGGGGATGAGTCAACCAGCGCAGTATAGGGATCCCCAGAGCATTGGGCATATGCTGGGGTGGAAGACCCATTGAGGGATCACTTATCCAACACTGTCCGGGAAAAAATCTGGAAGGGAATTCATAGACATGTTCTCACTATTGCATAGGAAATCCGGAGGTGGCGACGAAAGGTATAAACAAGAGAGGCCACGGCGACCAAAGGTACCTTTCACATTTGAGAATTGGGCAGCCGCCTTGGACATATTTATGTCAGTTTATGGGATAAGCACCCTGATAAACTAATTGCTCTTTTAAAATACAGGGATACCATCAAGTTTGCATCTCTCATTTGATGGATATGCATGGTTAAAATCGATAAGCAATTTAGTCTAAAACTTTCTAGGCAACCCAATCTCAAATGGGAAAACACACACATAGACCTGTGGGTTCGCTATATGACGCGTGGCCGGCCTAACGTTTTGACATATATGGATAGTGGTCATGTTATTGCAAGGCAAAAGGGTGGAGAACACAGGAAAGAGCAGAGAAAAGGGGCAGGGAGGAAGGTCTGTTACGACTACAATAAAGGAAAATGTTTTCGTTCCTTTTGTAAGTACGGGCATATCTGCAAGTCATGCGGAGGAGAGCACAGGTTCTCTGAATGTACATGACAACCCATCAAGACATCAAACATCAAGGAGCAAGCAGCGAAAAGGAAGGGGTCCGGAAATTTGGCTAACTCACGATGCGTTTGAACCGGATGGCCCCTAACAAACTGCTACCCACATAAATCAGCAGCAAAATATATACATGACAGTTTCAAGTATGGTTTTAGGATACCATACAAGGGTCCAAAGGTAGAAACCACAGCACGCAATCTCAAGTCTGCAATTTTGCTTCCCAACATCCTGGAGAGGAAAATTGCCATAGAATTGGAGGCAGGCAGGGTGGTGGGACCATTTGATTACCCCCCAGTGCACAACCTCAGAGTATCCCCATTGGGGCTGGTTCCCAAGAAAGAAGCGGGGGAATACAGGCTTATTCATCACCTGTCCTACCCGAAAGGCAATTCAGTAAATGACTTCATCAATCTGGAGGATTGCACAGTGCAATATACAATGTTTGTGTGGCTCTGCGCCACATACAACAGCTAGGCCGAGGGCCATGATGGCAAAGAGCGACATCAAATCCACTTTCCATCTGCTTCCGGTACATCCAAGTGACCATGATTTATTGGGTTTCAAAGTGGGAGGTCGATGGTATATGGACAAAGCTATGCCTATGGGATGCTCCATCAGCTGCTCAGCCCTCGAAGCATTCTCAACCTTTTTGGAGTGGGCCACTAGAGAACACACAAAAAACATACATGTAGTCCATTATCTCGACGATTTCCTATTTATGGGTCCCAAGGGGGGGACCACATGTGGGGAGATGCTGCAAGGCTTCACCTCACTGATGGAGTATTATGGTGTCCCGCTCGCCAGGGAAAAAACTGAGGGCCCGGCTACCTGTCTCTCATACCTGGGCATAGAAATAGATTCTGAGGCTATGGTTTCCCGGCTACCGCAAGACAAGGTGGCACTTTTGAGCAAAATGTTGGGTGAGATGGGAAAAGCAAAGAAGGTGACCCTACAACAGCTACAATCTGTTATAGGCCACTTGAATTTTGCATGCCGTGCAATTAGCCAGGCAGGCCATTCCTCAGGCGGATGGCGTCAGCCACGAGGGGGCTCTAAACCATTTCATCACATCAGACTAGCAGGGTATAAAAGCAGACCTACAGGTTTGGGAACTCTTCTTAAAGATTTCAATGGTATCACCATCTGGCAGACACCAACAGACCAATTCTTGGACCTGCACATGGTGACCGATGCTTCAGGGGGCATTGGTTTTGGGGCATTCTGGCAGGGTGCATGGTTTGCGGGACACTGGCCACAGGAATGGGTGTTGAAGGGACTCACAAAGAATATCACCCTTCTGGAACTGTTCCCTATCATGGAAGCTGTAAGGGTGTGGGGACACAAACTTCAGAATAAGAAAGTGCTGTTTCACACAGAAAACTGGGCAGTAGTGGACATATTGAACTCGCAGACATCTCGTTCGGAAGAGGTGATGAAGGTCTTGTGGGTCTTTGTGTTATGCTGCTTACAGTACAACATCTCTTTTAGGGCACGTCATTTGCCAGGAAAAGAAAATGTTATATGTCTTGATTTCAGCTCGAGCACTTCAGGCAGTTAGCCCCGTGGGCGGACCAGTTCCCCACAAAAATACCGGAAGCAGTCTGGACACTTGGGAACCAAGATTGCAGCAACTGGTACAACTCGCTATGGTCCCCTGACATGGAGGAAATATGTAGGTAGCTATGAATCTTTCCAGCAATTTTGTGGTCACGAGGTTAGCGTGGAAGTACACAATACCCAGAGACAAGTTCAAAGCTACATCCTACACTTAGAAAGCCGGGGAAAATCCTCAGCAGCTATACGCCTCCAACTAGCAGGCATTGCCTTTCTTCAGAAATATGAAGGTCTCCCCGACCCAACCAACAATTTCATTACAAAGAAAATGGTGCAGGGCATGTCTAGACTCGCAAGGAAAAAGGTGGACACAAGGAAGCACATAGGATTACCTGAATTGTCCAACCTTCTGAAAGCACTGGCGGTCACTTGCAGCTCTGGCTATGAAACCAAGCTTTTCGGGGCCCTATACACATGTGCATTTTTTGGGGCCTTCTGGGTGTCTGAGTTGGTACCACAGTCCAACTCACAGAGTCAGAATACCAATCTCCAGTGGAGTGATTTCGTCATATGGCAAGATAGACTGTGTCTTCAGCTGCGAAAATCAAAAACAAACCAGTGCGGCCCCCCTGCTATAATTACGCTGCTTAAGGCCCCACCAGGGAATATTTGCCCATGGCTGGCAATGAAGGAGTATGTGGCAGGTCGTTCAACAGGAACAGGGCATTTGTTTGTGCATGGGGATGGGAAAGCTGTTACAAGGCGACAGTTCACGGCTGTCCTAAGAAAAGGTTTATGGATGGTGGGGAAAAATCCAACCTCATACAACACCCATTCATTCAGAATTGGAGCAGCCACCAAGGCAGCCAGGTGTGGGTTAAAAGGGGAGCAGATAAAAGGGGTCGGAAGGTGGGCTTCAAAAGCATACATGGGGTACATTAGGCCTCAGCAGAACCCAACAGGAAGTGACATTGCAGAACCCAGCACAAGTGGCAATTGAAGTACAGACTGGGAGATTACTCACATGTTTCTATCTTTGTATTACAGGCACGTCTATAGCAAACCCTCAGATATGGATTGTGGGTCATTCGCACGTAAGGGAGGCGTACACGAGGGCGAAAAAACGGCCTTACACCAGACAGCTGGGCATCCCAAGGAGTCAAGCTGCAATAAAATGGGCAGGAAAAGGTGGGATGAAGTGGGGCATTATACAGGACTATTGTTACATTGGGCCTACATAGGCAACCACCGTAGCGCTAGGTTATCCACCTGGTAGGGGACGACTTGGTCACCCTTGGGGCACCGAGATTAATTGGGGATATTAAAAGGGGTTTGTCCCACTTAAAGCAGATGTTGCCTCGCACCATTCTAGCATGGACTAGAATAATACCACGCCAGCAGTGGCTTGGGGAGTGAAAGCCAGGGGCCATGGACAATGCTCGGAGGTCTGTGAATAGGGAGGTGTCCCATTTCGCGGCTTCAATGGGAGTGGAGGTAATCAGTCATTTCCTGATCACGAAATCTGATAAGGGCCTATATAGCCGGGATGGGGTTCATTTATCTGATATTGGGAATGACATCTTCAACAATATGCTCAACGATTTCTGTGAAACAGTACTGTTTGGAAAGAGCAAGATCCCTTGGGCATTAGTGGGAGATACGTGTTGGCACCGTATGTAGTGGCATTAATTCATGGCTGACCCTGGGTAAGATGGACATAAAAGCTGTGATTTGGTGTCAAGGGGGACAGGCACGACCCTAGGATGGGTATGCCCTGGAAGATCGGGAGATGAAGGCACCCAGGCTGGGGCGTGCACCGAAATGCTGGGATCCAAGACTCAGAGATGGGGGGTGCGGTCCTGATGGGCATGCTCCTCGTCAAGGGTCTAGGAACCCCTAAATTCGGGTAAGGGGGGGAACTGTCTTGCAGAAAAGCCACGACCCTCAATGGGTCTGTTGGACTAAAGGGCCAGAGTTCCCCTCAAACAAGCAGATGAAGGAGCCGGGTTTCAGCAATACATGAATTAGGCTGCCCAAGGGGTCTTACAAGATGGGATATGTAATGTACGTATGTTAAAATGTATATATATGATATTTTGTAAAGTGCATACATTGTAAATTTGTAATGTACATAGTAGGTTTATAAATGTATGTCCCATGTAATGTATACAACTTTTGATCAAGTAAAAAGAGCTGCGGCCTTTTTTATACCAAAACAGTGTGGTGTGTTTTTTGGTTGAATTGGGGGTCCGCTTAGGGCAAATAGCCCCACCGGCCTCTCACTGGGGGGCAGATTGTCAACGCCCCCAAGAGGGTGGGGCAAGGAGGGCTGCCCACCAACAAGGAGGAGGCGGCCCCCCGAGCAAAGAGCCCAATCCGAGGATATCCTCGGAGAGGGCTGGACCAGACCCTCCCTACAGGGAGGGGCACAGCAGGTCCTCTTAAGGAGCTGTCCCAGGGGATCTCGCCCTCCTGGAACAGCTCCTCAGCAAGAAATTTTTCCTGCCCTTAAACTGTAAGGCCACAGCAAAAGCTCTGTCGCGGCTCTAGTAGGAAACCTAGTTGAAATGTATGGACAGCAGGCATTAATTCATGGCTGACCCTGGGTAAGATGGACATAAGAGCTGTGATTGGGTGTCAAGAGGGACAGGCACGACCCTAGGATGGGTATGCCCTGGAAGATCGGGAGATGAAGGCACCCAGGTTGGGGCGTGCACCGAAATTCTGGGATCCAAGACTCAGAGATTGGGGGTGCAGCCCTGACGGGCATGCTCCTCGTCAAGGGTCTAGGAACCCCTAAATTCGGGTAAGGGGGGGAACTGTCTTATGGAGAGGCAACGGCCCTCAATGGGTCTGTTGGACTAAAGGCCAGAGTTCCCCCAAACAAGCAGATGAAGGAGCGGTTTCAGCAATACATGAATTAGGCTGCCCAAGGGGTCTTGCGAGATGGGATATGTAATGTACGTATGTTAAAATGTGTATATATATGATATTTTGTAAAGTGCATACATTGTAAATTTGTAATGTACATAGGTTTATAAATGTATGTCCCATGTAATGTATACAACTTTTGATCAAGTAAAAAGAGCTGCGGCCTTTTTTATACCAAAACAGTGTGGTGTGTTTTTTGGTTGAATTGGGGGTCCGCTTTGGGCAACAGTCCCTTGCTGTTTGCTGTGCAAATACTGATATACTTTGTGCTTATTTCATCCTGACACAGAACTGAATAATTATTTTTCTTCTTGTGTTTTGTACTCCCAAACAATGGTAGCTCATCTGAGTGTTTCTGCAGGTCTTCTCTTAGGGGACAGCACCCTTTTGTGCTTCTGTTTATATATCAGTTGTCCTGTCACTCATCGCAGGAGGATGGAACTACAGTGGAAAAATGTTCCTAAAAAATGCTAAAACTGTTTATAGTGTATGACTAGATGCTGTTACCGACAGAAATCAGTGAGATCTAAAATGTTGTTCTGCGTTAGTAGTGACGTCCATAGTGCAGCAGAATGACTTTTCGTTCTGCTGCACTACAGACGTCACAACAGAATGACCGTGAGCTAGAATGAAAGTAGGGAGTTTGTTCTACCTGACACTGTGGTCCATTGCCTGCAACTGACATTCCAGTTTAAAAAAAAAAAAACTCTGATTCTAATCACAGACATATGGGCGTAGCAGTTTGATTAATTTATGCTAATGTGGAGGAATTGTACAGGGTGTGGGAAGTACTTCCTGAAATGTCAGATGTCACAGTGCACTCTGAAATGGGGACCCCTTTTTTGGTTTTCTCAGAGTTCCCCCTTCAGTTAATGTGGCGGTGTGGTCAGGATTCTCTACTAGAGTGAGCAATGAGAGGATTTGGAGCTCCAGTTTCATATTGTGTCCTATATTGTGAGCTGCTGTAAGTTAAAAGCTAATGTGATTTCTCCCTCCCTGCTCCAGTTTTGTGTCTCCACAACCCCAGGCCACCGCGGTGGTAGACACAGGACATATCCATAGCAACTGACTGAATGCACAGCACTTGGGGCATTTTTTTTGTTTGCGCCGTATTCAGTCAATAATGAATGTGTCTTTTAGGCATAAAGAACTTAGTGAAGTATCTGTGTTCGTGCAAGACATCCATTTGCTTCATGTTTTATTTTGTGGTGGTGCAACGTCTGGTCATACACCATATAAAACAGTGTATGCTTCGCTATACACAACAAGGTTAATCTCAACCTCATGGTTACTATGCCAACCGTGAGACCTCTCGAGCTTCAATCTCAAGGTCATCTGGTCTGCATAGTAACCACTCGGTTGAGAATAACCTTGTTGTGTATAGCGAGGCATACACTAGCCTATATGTTTTTCCATGGGGATGCCTCCATTATGAATTAATACCATTATTCTTTATGATATTACATTTGAATTCTATTTTTTTAGCCTAGAAACATTTTGTATTAGACCAGGAGGTGGAGCCTTATTCATCATGTGACTAGTCTGTATACAAGGTTGAGGTCCGAAGTCTAGGGAGGTCAGTTCAACCCTGGGAGAGGTTGAGGAGACACAGAGGGTGGGACAAATGCAATGTCCTAACTGTGATGTTTGCTTGATTTATTTTTTCTGAAAGTTTTTTTTTTATTTTCATTTTCTTGTAAAGAAATACACACATTTGTGTGTTTTGCACCTACTTTCTGTATTTGTGCTTTTCTCATATGCACCCACTACGACAGCTGGCTGTGCCCAGCAGCCATTAGGTTTGGTGTGGTGCCCTTTCGAACATCAGAAGGACAAGAGGAGAGGGGGCTTCATCTCTCCTCACCCCCTCCTGGGGAAGGGCACTCCAGACACCAGCAACTGGAGGGAAATCTGTGTAACATTGCCCTGGGGGGACATAACATCCACCCATCCTAAGAGGTACTAAAGAGTAATGGTGGGCCTCCTCTTTAAGGAGGTCACCACTGCCGGGGTCTATACGGATCCACCCCAGAAAAAGACACAAAGATCAATGTATGAGCACACGTCCATCCCAAGGTGAATAGATAAATCATGAATCGTGTTTTATGAAGGTCTGTCATGACTGATCCTTGTTAAACATCAAATGTTAATATATGATCTAAATGATGATCATGATCTATGATCATCATTTAGATCAGGATTTAATCAGCAAACATAACTTTCAAATTTTCAGCTCATGATTATTGATTATTTTTGTCAGTTTAATTCAGCATGATGGTTTTTGATGATATGTTGATGATCAAGTGATGATCATTGATTAGTTCTGTATTGTAAGATTATAAGTCACATGAGTAATATTTAACAAAGTTGTACTGTATTTGTTACTAATATAACAAGCATTTGTCAATGCCAAATGTTTGCTTGCTGGTATTAGCATTGGAAATGCAGGAGTCAGACAGATGAAGAATAGGAATGGCAGTGAAGTATTGAAGTTCACGCCAACCCCACCTCCATCCTATAGAGACGGACAGACATTGGAGTAAGTGTTTGGGTCATCACCCACGATGGTCATGCCATGTCACCTCACCCTATTCTGCAGATACTGACACGTGTTGAGCTGTGCCTTAGGGTGTTTAGCTTTACAGGCAACCCATTCCATAAGGACATATGCTGAAATGGGTGCAGCATAGAAGAATGGGGTGAAGTCTGGGGCCGAAGAGTCCAAGGTACACCCCGATACCTGTCAGTGGCTGGGGGATGGGGGTGGGATGGCATGAGCAGTACAGTCGGCAAATTTTCAACATGGCCTTTTTGTGACCCCACCTCATGAAAGCATTTTGGACTTCTTCTCATGAAGAGTGGCAGTGTGATTTTGTCAATGTATCCCGAACATCGACTTCCAACAATGACAGTGCCATTCTGCGCCACATGTACGAAAACACTGATCGGGCAGGATGTGAAAAATGACAGCTGTACCATCCATAGGGAGGTGTGAAGAGATGGCAATGTTGAAAATCTGTAATGGGAATATTAAAAATGCTTGCACTTCTGAGCATACATGGAAAGTGCACAAAGCATGTGTGTAACACAGTCATTTTATGGACTTTCGTCACCAAATTTTCAACATAGGCATTTTAGGACCTCCGCTCATGAACAGTGTCACTGTGATTTTCTTAATGTGTCCTGAACACTGATTTCCCACAGCAACTATGCTATTCTGCACTGGAAGTGCAAAAACACATTTTGGCCAGGATGTGAAAATGACAGCTGTACTGTTCATAAGGAGGTGCGAAAATTCCCCAAAATGCCTGAGATATGCACCAAAGTTGAAAAAACTCTATTTATGTCATTATACAGCTTACTGGCATTTCCTCAGTTTGCAGTCAGCTTTTAAGAGTGCAGACGTGTTCCTGATCCACTGAATATTGTTGCGCTGGACTCGGAGGTAAGTATGGGGTATGGGGGGTGTGCACAGGGTGGGCACGGGTTGGGAGAGGCCACGGACTTGATGAGGGACCGTTTTCTGCTTTAGAGAGGACAAAAAAAAAACATGGGGACTTTTTTTTTTCAACAGAGCATTTGGCATGCTGGGGTGGGTTCCCAGCATGCCACCGACTGTTTTTTTGGGGGAGCAGTAGCCAATGGGGGATTGGGCACCCCCAATGGCACATATGGGGGGGGCAAGAGCCTAGGGGGATTGGGCACCCCTTTGGCAGAAAACAAAGGTTTTTTTTGGGTGGGGGACATTATGCCAGCGGGGAGTGGGTTCACCCATCGGCAAATGAAACTGTGAGTGGGCTCCCCCGTTGGCAACTTAAACTGGGACATGGACTGAAGCCGACGGGGATTGGGGCCCCTGTTGGCAAACAAAGACTGCTGTCGGGGGGCGCATGCTGCCGAGAGAGATTGGGCACCCCCTTGGCAAAGGGGGCTGATTAATATTGTTTATGAACATGGCAGCAACTTGCTGCCATGTTCACAAACAATATTACAGTTGGCAACATTCCGCCCAGCAATGACTGGTCGCTCCCTCATTGCAGCAGAATGGCTGATGCTGCAGTGACGAGGTGACCTCTGATTACTGCAGCGAAAACATTACAAGCTGGTGGCACTTTTGGAAGCCAGTGTCATCAGCACACTGTGCCTTCATTGGTGCACCACTACCAAGTACCCAAATGCAATGCCTCTGTTCACTGCCACACTGCCACGCCTCCACAACCCACTTCTGTCCTAAGCTGCCACATAATTTTTCTTGCACATGCGCACAAGCAAACATAAAAATATGAATGTCAAATATCAGCAAATGCAAATTACGACAATTATAATGTAAATCATGTTGATTGGGGGTGGAAAGGATGAGCAGAGACCAGAAAAAACTAGAGGAGTGGTCAAAGGCATTGTAGCTGGGTATCAGTGCAAAAAAAAGTGCAAAAGAATCCACTTAGGGCACAGTAACCCTGAGGCAGAGTACACAATTGGTGGAGTGGTATGGATGACTACCAATCAGGAAAGAGATCTGAGGGTAAATATACATATCTGATGAACTAAAGGTAACCAAGCAGTGCAACAAGGTAGTCGGGAGGGCTAGGGGAATGCTGGGTTGCATAAGGAGGGATATTACCAGCAGAAAGAGGAAGATGGTGTTGCTTCTGCATAGATCACTAGTTAGACCCCACCTAGATTACTGTATCTGGTTCTGGAGACCAAATCTAGAGAAGGACATAGACAGAGTGGAGGCAGTCCAGAGGAGGGCAACTAAAATGGTGCAGGGTCTGCATCAAAAGCCCTACAAAAAGAAACCAAAGGACCTCAGTACGTACATCATGGAAGAGAGGAGGAAGAAGGGGATATGATAGAGAATAATAAATACCTAACAGGGATAAATAAGGTACAGGAGGGATGTATTCTTCATAAAAAAGATTCACAGGAATAAGGGGTTATGTTATGAAATGGGGGGGCAGATTTAGTAGAGATGTGAGGAAGTACTTCTTTGCAGAAAGAGTGGTGGACACCTGAAACAGCCTTCCAGCAGAGGAGGAGGGGGCAAAAACAGTGGTGGGGTGAAACTCAAGAATGCATGGGTGCTGGCCCAGTGGCATGGAGGGCTGAGGCATCATGCCTTACCTCCTGCCACACTGACGACCTGTGTTCGTAATGTGAGTGGGTCGCTGGGAGTCAGATGATGAGGGAGAGGATTAATCATCCAGGGGACAGATCTCCTCTCATGGAGAGAGTGCGGACCACAGACCGGCACTTGCCTGACACCTAGCAGAGTCTAGGTGTTGGCATACTGAGTCCTGCATGTTGGGGTGCAGAGAGGAGCAGTCAACTGGTGTGCAGTGTGCAGACACGCACGCTGCATGCCATTATCAGCATTGTATGCTCCCTCTCTGTAAGAAAAGAGGAAAATAGGTCTCAGTTAAGCGTCATGAAACTGTCCCCTTTAGGCACTGCCCCGAGATGGCACCTCCCTGGAGCTGTATCCATTCAGGTCGGTTGAGTCACTTTCTACCACCCTGCCACAAAGGGTAAGTCATGGAGGCATGAGGGGAGGAGGTCCAATGCTCTGGTGATGGCACTTGGGGGGGGGGGACAGTAGAACAGGAGAGAGAGACAGTTGGGTCCACAGGGGAGAAGGAATACTAAAAAAAAAGAATGCATGGGATATGCACAAGGGAATAATAGTGGAAAGGAAGTGGAGGAGGGAGAAAGAGCTGTAGATCAAGTAGAGTCTGAGGTGATAATGTAGGTAGGGAAAATAAGCAGACTGGGTGGGCTAAGAGGTCCTTATCTGTCATCAAATTCTATGTTTCTATGTGAAATCAAGTTTTAATCCTTTTAGGAAGACTAGAAAAGAAAAGTTTTTTTTGAATGACTGGGATGCAAAGCTTGCAATATGTAAGCATTAATCACCGACAGAGGAGGGCTCCGCCAGTGGATTAATGCCCAGCTGGGGGGTGGGGTTGGTCCACGAGGCCAAGGCCGAGCCTAACTTTCAGCAGCGGGCATTAATCCCCGGTAGAGCCCGATGCTGGAGGTGATTAATGCATTTGTAACATGGGCTCACCACAGGAGTGGTGAGCTTGTGTACAGGTGTCTCCTGATGAGAAAGGTAGACAATACTCTAAAATGTACGCAGAGACGTTGCGATTGTAACATAAAGTTTATTACACTAACAGTGATTTTCATGTGGTAACACAACTTGCTACAGGATGGAAGTGCACTCAGTGATTGCTGTGCTACTGGCATAAAACATTAGATCGAAGCATACGTTTCTTTGCAATTATATTTAGAGTTCCGCTCACTGCCGACATCCGCTCTCTTCCTGTGACGGGGTACATGAATTGCATACCGTGCGTGCTGTAGGGGTGTCAGTATTGGTCTACTGTTATACAGCTCTCCATTTCTAATGCTCTTTGCTGTTGTCTCTCTACCACGCTATCCTGTCTCACTGACATGCTTTGTTTTAGACTTGACACCTGCGGTATGTGTGACGAGTCTGTCTCTATTGTTCCACACTCTCGCTGTCTCTGACTTAGCGCTGCACACTCTGACGCTCTAGGTACTACATAAGCGGGCTCTAATGGTGGATTAGCACTCTGGACACTTTAGGTACTACACGAGCGGGCGCTACTGGTGGATTAATCACCGCTACTTCTCGATCACGTGCCATGTTTCAACCAATCGCTTGTCTTCTTTTCACTGTTTCTTTTCTGCCCATGTTACAATGGGACATTATGTAATAATGAGAGTTCTGCCAAAAAACACAGAATGTATGCTGCTTATAGAGAGAAAAAGCAAGAAGACTGAGTGGAATGGGTTGCCCAGTGGGTTTGGGCATGTGGCAATATGCAAAAAAACATTTCTTTGTCTGATATATATATATATCTGTTTCTCTGTGGTTTGCAATTGAGTTAAAGATATCTGAAGGGGATAATGGATGGGTAACAGTGAACAATGCTTTGTTTACTTTGTGAGATCATCATGACAACAAAGTGAATCTCGAGAGCAAAGCTCAAGAGGTTTACCATTGTCTTAACGACCTCAAGAGGTGAACACAGTGGTGTTGTTTACTGTTGCCATCCATTGTCTTTTACTGTGTATGGCAACAGTTAAACAAAATGTGTCCTTACTTTTCCGTTTTTTGTTTTGCACCACTCTCCTTCAGGACCATCTCTCCCATCTGTGGCTGTTTCTCAACATGTGGAAGTTTGCGAAATGCACATGCACAAAGACATTCAATGTTGTTATACTATCGTTGTGACAGACTCAAGAGGGTATAACAACCTCTTGGCACATTGCACCAGCCTTAGCTTTGAAGTCAGATTCCCCCTCGTTGAGCACCCCCCAAGGGTAGAATTCTTTTGGGTCAAACAATGGGGGTTACTGTTACCATGTGTAGTTTTTGCTTGTGTAACATCTTTGGTGAATGAACATGAACCTGCTTAATCCCAGGTCTTGGCATGGTCAATTGGTTTGTGAGTGATCTGTTTAATGGTGCCTTCATGTTGTTGTCCCTTGTCCTTGTATTCCCAGACCTGTGGTGGTGAATATAGCTGTACTGGGTGTTCTTGCAGTAATTGCAACTCTCCCTCTGACAGGAAGCATCACCATATGCCCAAAGACACAAAGAGAGACCTTGGGCCTTATAAATAAATAAATATGGTAGACTAGATCTGTGGTTCTGAAGCCCCAAATCCTGGTGGCCTCAAAGTGTGTCCACCAGAACTTATGTATTACAGGCCTCATTTCTTATCACTCCAAAACCCCTGATATAATCCATTTTTCACACAGTATACCTTAATGTACTGTATTTTCACTTTAACTGTATCTATATTTTCTAAAATTAAAACATTGTCCATTCCATTACCTTTGTAATCGAAACTCTAAAGTGCTCTGTAGCCAATGGCCACAGAAAATTGTGCTGTTGGCTGCATGTGGCAACGATGGTCTCAGGAACATTAGACTAGACAGACAAGGTATTTTTCTTCCAACAGATTCTACGTTTCTCTGTTACTATAACACGTTATGGTTTTGGCAACACTGCCACCTGCTGAGCACTCTGCAGTGTTGCAGCATCTTATGATTCGAAACAGTCGGTACTCACGACTTACTTCCACAGTACTCTCAATCCTGTTGCAAAGAGTTTGACTGTCCCACCTGGATACCTGGAAATTTCCAAGTGGACCCTCTCAGTTTGGTACCCCACTACCTTCTAAACTCTGAAAATCTTTGTATTGATCATCCTTTTTCTAATTAAATGGGGCACCTGAGGCACTGCAGGTAAATGTAAGATGCAAACACAGAGCTAGTGTGTCAGATTGAAGTGGAATACTGAGATGAGTATGTCACCCTGGGTCCTCCCCTACTGATTTTCCAGGTGGGCCCCTGTACCCCAGTTCAACCCTGTTTCGCAACCCAGGGTTCTACCACCAAAGTAAAGGATAGTTACTCTGTGGTAGCTGAGCAACTAGGAGTTCCCTATACACTTTAGCCTGGTTATTCAGTTCTTCCCCTTATTACTGTATATCACTTCCAATCACTTGGTAAACACTTCCAAACTAAGATTTGATTTAACTCTGTTTATGTTGCTTTTCCCCTGCCCCACCCGTCAACTGGGAACTCCTTCAGACGACACCAGCACCCACTCCTATCCTCCCAAAGGCACTCTTTCCTGGTGAAAAGGGCTCCGACCGGTCCACCCACAACTCATCATCAGTCATTTCCCCATAGCTTGTCCCCAAGATAGGCTTTATAATGACTCCCTCTCCAGCCAGTTGACCCAGAGGTGGAGGTTAAAACTGGGGAATTCAAGCACAGGCAAGAGAGTCCCAGTGATGGATGTGGGGAGAATGGTGAAGTGGCACCCTCCCACTCATCAAGATTTTCTTTTGTTTCTGCCCCAAGAGCAGTGAACATGCAATGACATGAGAGGCATTGCTATGCATGCTCCCGTGCACCTAACATTAACATCCGCTGCTCTTCCGATCCAAATCTGGTGGTCCCAGGCACCCTTACCCCCAGCTACCAGTAAGGGTCAGGCAAATGCCAGGCTCCAAATCCTTGACTCCTCAGAGGAGAAGAGCAGTCCCTCTGATGCTGGATCTCACTGCCCCACCAAAAGCCAGCCCTCTGACACTCCAAGATTGTTCCTGAACCTGGGTCATCTGTGTGGGAAGCAATAGAGATACCCCTGCCACGGTGGCCTGTCCTCATTCCAAATTAAGGTTAAAGTACCACTTTGCACTTGCCCACATTGACTTGATGTCTCCTCTTAATGCTCCGTATCTTGTATTTTATTGTGCTATTTACTGTTGCTAGGCTTTCAGTTTTTATTTATTTTTTTTACAATGTTTGGTCAGGAAAGACACTAAGTTGAGGCTTGCTTCCAGGTGCATCCTAGAAGACCAGGGAAGTAAAGTGACTTGCCCATGTATTCTGATATTCTGATTATACAATCTTTGCTATGTACTTATAATCTGGCATTTTTCTACTCCCTAGTGTAACCCCTAGATGGCGCTATCCCAGGGGCTACTACCCCTGCCTGATTTGCCACTAACAGGTTGAGGGGCCTGGATCCAATGGCGGGTGCCTCCACCCAGAGGTCAGGGTTTGCAATAGTTAAACTTACTTGGTCACAGCCCTCTGGGACACTGCAACCCCCCTTTCTTCCCACTAGTGGCCCACACAATATATCATAGATACATAGATACATACATAGACAGTGTCGGCAGATAAGGGCCTATGGCCCACCCAGTCTGCCCATTTAAGTTTGTAAGTTCAGTTTATGTTTTCCAGGAAGTCTGCTGCCCTTACCCCTGACCTCCAGAATTCCTTTATGTCTATCCCATGCATTCTTAAATCCTGTGATTGTTTCAGCCCCCACCACTTCCTCTGGCAGGGTGTTCCACTTGTCCACCACCCGTTCTGTGAAGAAATTCTTCCTCACGCTTCCTCTGAATCGTCCCTCCCTCCAACTTCATCCCATGCCCTCTAGTCCTGGAACACCTTTTCGCTTAAAAATAGTGCATTCCTGCACCCTGTTCCTCCCTGTAAGATACTTGTATGTCTCTATCATATCACCTCTCTCCCTCCTCTCCTCCAGGGAGTACATGTTCAGTGCCTTCAACCTGTCCTCATAGGACTTGTGATGCAATCCATGCACCATCTTTGTTGCCCTCCTCTGAACCTTCACAGTATACACTTACCCCCAGGGCTGGTTCAGGCACTGGGACCTCCTGTAAAATAAGATACAGTGCAACAATCACAGTACAATACTTTAACATAGACAAATACCTCAGGCAGTATAACTTTGCTGAAACAAGCAGCTCAGATTTATTTAGGGGGAATATAACAAGGACAGGGGGAAATCAGGTTAATTAGCTTATCACTTTACTCATCTACCTATGGCTGTGTGCACAGGCCTATCCCTACCAGTTACTGTCCCTGGCACCCAAGCCCTAGTGGCTAGTCCAAACGTGGCAGCTGGTAGGGGCCCTTTCCACAGAGAAAATAAAAAATAGTTTAAACAGTCAGCAGTACAGTGATTCCATTTGGATTCAATGTGGCAATTCAACAGGAGCGACCCTGAATTAGTACTCACGACCTCCAAACAAGATAGGGTCCTTCAATGTCAGCAGGGCTACTCTTGAGCTCCACGAGACTCCTCACACATTTATATGGCAAACTGCAACAGGCAAAAGTCCTTTGATGGCAGCAGGATTCACTTGAGCTAACCAAGCCTCCTCACACATTTATATGGTGAACAGTAACAGGCAAAAGTCCTTTAATGGCAGCAGGATTCACTTGAGGTACACAAGCCTCTTCACACATTTATATGGCAAAACAGAAAGTACTATACCAGGCAGGCTGCTTCTCTATCCCGATCGCAATTACTGCACAATACCCGGGAGAACACATAGCAGATTCAGTTCCTGACAGACCGAGTGTAATTCAGCAATTTCTCCAGTCTTCTACAGGGTGAGCCTGGTTTCTACTCTTCAGATATCCTTTGATTCTCTTCACAGGACGGATTCAGTCCTAACAAGCAGTTACACAAGCTGCAGACCGGAACTCTGGGCCTTACACACGTTTCCCGACTAAAACTGCACACTGAAAAAGCACAGGGCTCCTTCCTTCTTCACTGCCAGAGCTCAACTGAAACTCCAACAGACAAAACCGGGCACTTCCTTTGAGTTTCTCCCAGTTCTTGACTGGATTGGCTGTCACTCACAATAGACTGCTCCTGTTGGTCCAAAAGGCGTCAAGTCTAAACTACATCTCCCAGAGTCACTGCCCATACAATCCTCTTGTGGCTGGCTCAGATTATGAGTCCAAGTTCTGATTCGTCCAAGGCACCATTTTAGAGCTAGCTTACCCCACACTGATTGGTCCAGTTCAGCTGTTCAAAACCAGAATGGGAACTAGGCAGACACAGTTCTGACTGCAAAGAAAGCAGGTTAGACAAACTGTAATTTCATTATTACTCTAAATGATTTCTGGCAAACAGTTACATCTTTCAGATAGGTTCCCTTGCACCCTAGTGACTGCAAAATGGAGTGAATTGGCAGCAGCTCGAGTGGTACTCAATCAAAGAAACACACAGTCCCCATACAAACTAATTATGTCTGCAAGCAGACAGCTCTTAAAGAGACAGTACCAGAGGTTCTAAAACACTCACTGATAAATGGCTTAAACACCAAACACCATTCAGGCTTGGAGCATTCAAGCAAGCTCCTGAAGTCTTTTGGGAACCCCCATTTGCAGGGGTTACACCCTTCCTAGTTTGGGAAAGCTTGACGTCCGCGCTACAATTACCCCCATAAGTTTCAACTGCAACCATATACATTTGCATTAGGCTCACACATGTAATCATCAGTCAATACATCATTTTACCAAGAACACATTTCTGAAACATTGCAGTACGTCACTCTTTACACAGTATTATACACACATTGTACCATAACTCAAGTTATTACCTCTTGTACATGAAACCTGAAGAGAGGGGCCTTCCTATCAGTTACCTTGGGGCTGGAGGCAAGGACACCATACTTAGAGAGCAACACAAGTAACTTGCAGTTAGCACTGATGCTCAGTTTGGGCAATGAGCTCGGGACACATACACTCCTTTATGGACAACATTGAGAGGCAAATCCACAGGCCTCCCAAGGAATCATAACTGAGGTGCACCACAGGCTTTACAGCTCGACCAGTCTTTCTAGGGGAACTGTTACAGTATCTGCACTCTGAGCCTCATTTTCAGCATTGTCCTCACTTGTCAGGGAGTCTCCATGGGGGTAGAGAGGCTAGAACTTGGGGCACTTTCAGCTCCAGGAGTTACAGTTTCTGAGTCCACAACATTTGGCCTGCATGGAGAGCTTTCTGACACTGGCAGTGGACTGTCAGGGCACTCAAAATACTCTTCTTGTTCTGGTGTATCACCAGTCTGACCCAATCCATCATTTTCCTCCTGAAAGCTCAAACAGTTCAACCATGCACAATGATTCCATTTCATCTGATCTGATGCTTTGCACTTCACTTTCTGGGAGCATTGGCTCAGGGGACGAAGCTGGGGCTTGGACAGTCCAGAAGGCCCAGCTTCATCTCCAGTATTGACTAGGGATTGCCCCGAACAAATGACTCAGTTCGATAAGAAGGATAGTATTCAAAGTCACTCTCACTTTCTTCCGATATGGACTGACAGTCATGCTCAACTGGGACTTGTGGAGGGGAACACTTTAACTTTGCTTCTGTAGGTGCAGACTTTCTTGATCTTTTCTTAGCAGCAGCTCTAGTCACTGGTCCAGAGGGGCATCTTCTAGGGCTCAGACTCAATTAAGATTTGTCCAATGGGCAGTAAATGATTTCTATGCATTGTTTTACATCTTTTGAATTATTCTCAGGCCTTACTTTGTACACTGGCAGATCATCTAGTTTGCCACTACAATGTGAGGAGATGGTGCCATCTGTCAGCAATCTTGTACTTGCCATGCAGTCCCAGATTTCTTAGCAATACCCGATCTCCCTCCTGGAGTTCCTGTGCTTTCACCTTTTATCATACCTTTCTTTGTTGGCCAGATTTCTTTTGGCAGCCATGGTTTGAGCCAGTTGGTACGCATGAGTTAGCTGGGCCTTTAACTTTTGTACATACTGTAAATAGTTGTCAGTTTGAACCCCATCAGGAGAGACCCCAAAACACACATCTACCGTAGTCAAGCTTCTCTTCCAAACATCAGGCGGTAGGGGAGAACAGTGGCATCACTTTTGGTGCAGTTATAAGCATGTACCAGGGTGCTAATTTGTTGGCTCCACCTAGGCTTGTCCTTTGGGTGCAGGGTGCCTAGCATATCTAGCAAAGTGCGGGTTGAAACGCTCAGGCTGTGGGTCCCCTGGGGTGGTAAGGAGTGGTTCTGACTTCGCACTCCCCACAGAGAAAGCATCTCTTTGATCAGACGACTCAAAGTTCTCCCTGATCAGAATGGATTCTTTGTGGAGCCCCATAGTGAACAAAAAGTTTTCATACAAGTACTTTGGCTACAGTGGATGCTTTCTGGTCTTTGGTGGGAAAGCTTGGGCATATCTCGTGAAATGGTCAGTGACCACCAGCACATTACTGATATTTCTTTGATCTGACTCCAAACTCAGAAAATCAATACAGACTAGCTCCATGGGTGCACTGGTGGTTATGTTAACAAGGGGCAGCCCTCTGGGCAAAGCTTTCTCTGTAAGCAGCGACTACAAGTTCAAATGTGTTGCTCCACATCAGCCCCCATCTTAGGCCAATAGAATCTGGATCTCACCAAGTCAAGTGTTCTGTCTATACCAAGGTGCCCCATGTGGTTGTGCAAGGACCTCAATACTGAGTCTCGAAAGGCAGTGGGCAGCACTAGTTGTTGTTTGTCTACTTGTCCCTCTGTCTACTGTTCTCTGTATAACAGTTTATTGATCAGTTTCAACTTAGGACCTTCTTTGTATAACAGTGCAGTTCTCAAATCAGTGGAGAGTAATTTGGACACATCTTTTCCTGCATAGAGGGCTTCTAAAGCTGCTTTGATCATGGGATTGCGGATTGAGCCCGCTGAATACTGTCATTGTCCAGCTGAGGCAGTGCACCAATGTCTATTGCAGAAAAGTGGCAATAAGCAGCAGGTATGCAATTCTCAAAGGGTCCCAAGCAATCCACCATGCAGTCCACTGCGTCCGTGGACATTTGTTCCTCCCTGTCAAACTTCCGGCAGAGTGCCCGAATGTCAGGTTCTGACAATCGAGGGCAACACAAGTAACT
Source organism: Neoceratodus forsteri (assembly GCA_016271365.2). Classification (NCBI taxonomy): domain Eukaryota; kingdom Metazoa; phylum Chordata; order Ceratodontiformes; family Ceratodontidae; genus Neoceratodus; species Neoceratodus forsteri. Next base: position 225,375,192 of record CM057449.1, on the reverse strand, counting down.
TGCAGTTAGCACTGACGCTTAGCACTGACGCTCAATCATTCTGGGGAACAGGCCTCCGGGAGAGAGCATCAGCATCTATGTGGTTCAGACCTGCTCGGTATTTGAGAGCATAGTCATATGTAGATAATGCAGAAAGCCACCTATGGCCAGTGGCATCCAACTTAGCTGAGGTCTGCACATAGGTCAAAGGATTATTGTCAGTTTTTACTAGTATTTTAGCCCCATACAAGTACTCATGGAATTGGTCAACAATAGCCCACTTCAAAGCTAGGAACTCTAACTTATGTACAGGATAGTTCTTTTCAGATGGGGTCAGGCTTCTACTGGCAAAGGCCACTGGTCTCAGGCCATTCTCATGCTCTTGGTACAACACAGCCCCCAACCCTTGCAAGCTAGCATCAGTGTGCAGGACGTAAGGTTTTCTTGGATCGGCATAGGCCAGCACTGGAGCATGGGTAGTTGATATATGATCTCATGAAAAGCAGTCTCATAATCAGGAGTCCAGCGGGCCCCAAATACTTCACTCGGATGAAAATACACTCTTTCAGTCTTGAGGACGCTGACTTTTGGTATTTTTGTGGGTTGGGGATACCCTTGAGTAAGGTTAAGTAAAGGCGGATCACTCTTGAATAGTCCTTGATGAAGCGCCGATAATAACCACAGAATCCCAGGAATCTTTGCAGTTCTTTAGATTTTTGGGCTGTGGCCAGGTGGTCAAGGCCTCAACTTTACTTGGGTCGGTCTCTATTCCCTCGGTGGATACTATGTGTCCCACATACTTTACTGATGTTTGAAAGAATTGACACTTATCAATAGACAGTTTAAGGCCAAAGTCCTCCAGTCGGTCCAATACCTTAAATAATCTGCTCTCATGTTCCTCCAGTGAGCTGCCAAACACAATAACATCATCTAGGTATACCAGGCACTCTAGTAAGTTCATGTCCCCCACTGCACGCTCCATCAATCGCTGAAAAGTGGCTGGGGCACCTGAAATCCCTTGAGGCATCCTCATGAATTCATAGAAGCCAAGCGGACAGATAAAGGCTGTCTTCTCACGGTCCTCTGGGGCCATCGGGATCTGGTAGTACCCACTGCGGAGATCCAGCACAGAGAAACACTTGCTCCCGTTTAGGCAGTCCAAAGCATCCTGAATGCGGGGCATTGTGTACTGATCAGGGATAGTCCGCCGGTTTAAGGTGCGATAATCCACGCACATCCTTACTGTCCCATTCTTTTTCCTCACTACCACAATGGGGGAAGCATAAGGGCTTCTGGATTCTTGTATTACTCAGCAGCTAACATCTCTTGCAGATGCCGTCTCACATCATCTATATCAGCAGGTGCCAGGCGTCGAGACCTCTCACAAAATGGTCTTTCGTCATGCAGCCGGATATTGTGCTCAGCTCCTTGCACGCATCCTACATCCCATTCCTTTAAAGAAAACACCTGGTCTCTCTGGGCAAGCTTCTCACTGATCCTCACTTTCCATTCCAGCTGGCAGCGGGGGTCGCGAAATCAAACAAGTCAGGCGTTACTCTGTCATTCTTCCTTGAACTCTTGCTGCTGGGTAGCACTGCAGTGTCTGCACAATGCACATTAGCCAGGATGCAACCTCTATTTACTCGAATGTCTCTTTCAGACACATTATGAACTTGGACCATTACCCTTCTGGCATAAGCATGGGCTCTAGCGGGCAAAATACTGGCTTGACCAGCAGTCCCTCTGGCAATTTTCCATCGCCTGGTGCATCCAACATTAATATTTTATTCTTAACATCCTTTCTGATACGGACCTCTCCCTGTAAGGTACACTGGGCATTTGGCGCCAGGATCAGAGACTCAGGATCCTTCTTCCATACAATTCCGACCGGTTCCTCTGGTTCTATTTTTTCAGCATCTCTCTGTGCCTCATAGGCCTTCTTAATTAAAGCCGGAACTCTTAAAGCTCTACTAGTCTTTGACCCTGTTTTCATAAACATGTGCCAGCCTTCCGAACATATGAGCATTTGTTCCAATCAACAAAGGGACACCATCATACAGTCCAGTGGGGGGACACACTAAGGCTAGGGTCTCTACTTGTTTGACCACTCCAGCCACGGAGGTGGGGAAAGACAGCCAAATTCGGATATACCCGGAATAGGGGTAGGCCTTCTCACTTAACCCCCATACATGCAGTCCTTCTAATGGTTGTAAGGGTACGTCTGACAAATGCTTCTGAAACCAATCCTGGAACATAATTGTCACTTGGGAGCCACTGTCTAATACAGCTCTTGTAGACACTCCATTCACCTTTACAGTGGTCTCCATGGAGGGACCCATTATTCTGGACCAGTCTGGAGAGGCGTGTGGGGGCCTGGGCAACTGACCTTGCCACAAAGGACGTGAGTTAGCATTTTTGGTGCCCTCACTGGGATCATTTCGTGCACCTCTTAACCACTGATTTGTTCTCCGAAGCTCTCCTTGTAGCCTATATGCAACTTTGTCAGTGACTTTTGGGGACCGGCATTCCCTTTTCATGTGCCCATCTTTCCCACAATTATAGCAAAACATACTTTTTGGAGTTTGAGCTGGCCGAGGCGCCACACTGGGAGCCAGGGCGGGGGTATTACTAACTGGAAACCTTGGTGCCATCTCTGTCTGTGGCGTGATAAGCATTTGGAGACATCTCTTCAGTTTCTCCACTTCCATGGTCAAGGAATCGAGTTCGGAGCTGTTATCAGCAGGAGATACATGGGTGGGTACCCCCACCCCATAGCAGATGCAGTCGGATATAGGTCAGGGCCCGTACTTGCAGGCGTGGCCTTCATAAATGGACTGTTTTTGAATTCCCGGATCTCTCTCAACAGTTCACCCCATTGTGGCATATCTTTTTCCTTGTCAGAGCACTCATTTACTGCCAACCTCTGCCCCTGAACTTCACTTGATGGGTCACCCTCAGTCACTCGGGTCGTAGCCGCAGCTGTTGGTGCAGGTCCCTCCCGAGGTCGCCTTTTCTCAACTCCTCGAATTTCTCTCATTAACTCATCATAGGAGGGTGGGGATTCCAGTCGATTTGCCAGGCGTAACTGAAGCAACAGCAGTTCTGAGAAGGGGGAGACTTAAGGATCCTGTCCAGCCTGGTTTGGTCCAGTTCAATCGCTGGCAAACTACCTTTCTGAAGCATTCTTGCAACAATTTTCCAGCCGAGATACATACCCAGACAACAACTCCCTTGGTACTGTTGTGCATCTCTTACTCTCCACCATAGGTCTTCATCAGAATCTGGGCTCCCATACACATTCTCAGGGCCTCAAGATAGGCCTGTGCAGTCACTTCAGGGTTACTGGCCCGTTTAGCATGGATGGTAGCCAGGGCAGGACCTCGGAGGCTCTCACTAACCCTCTTTCGCTGCCTTCCCGAGCATTGCCATTCTAGCACTTGGGGCAACATAGTCTATCCAGGTTTCCCAGTCATCCTCCCCTTGGGGGGTGGGGAAGGTGCCAGAGAAGATCCTCAACCTTCGGTAAGAGTCGTGACTAATGGCAGGTGCAGAAATAGGAGTCTGCATTGGTTCAGCCACCATTACGGGTACTGAAGCGGGAGAGTGTGTTGGGGGAGGAACACCCCCAGGTGGCAAGAATAGTTTCTTCAAGTCCTCCACAGTTTTCCCTTCCCCCAGCAACCATTTAGCAAATTTCTCCTCAAAAGTTTCAGATAGTGGTGGGGGCTCATTCCCCCCCGGGTCTTTACTGTCCTTAGTTATCACTCTCCAAGCAGTGAGGGCTCCCTCTGGGGTAATGGTCTGTGGCACTTTGGAGCTATCTATGGGATCCTTAAACTCTACTAGGGCCAGGAAAGTGTGGGTGAGCAGATTAGCATGCCGACCCACCACCACAGGGTTTTGAAAACCTTCCACCTTGGAAAGTACTCCCTGCACAGTGTCCGTATTGATACCCAGGGGGATGTCCAGGATAAGCATAGCATTTTGGGGGTCGATCTCCTCCCCAGTACACCACTCCACCAGCCGGTGCACAGCCACTTCTGTCGGGGTACCCATTTATTTATTTATTTTTTCCTTAACAGTGGTTTGTAAATATGGCCACTAGAGGACACACAATCCCAGCGGTGAGCCTCCAAGATGTAACCCCTAGATGGCGCTATCCCAGGGGCTACTACCCTGCCTGATTTGCCACTAACAGGTTGAGGGGCCTGGATCCAATGGCGGGTGCCTCCACCCAGAGGTCAGGGTTTGCAATAGTTAAACTTACTTGGTCACAGCCCTCTGGGACACTGCAACCCCCCTTTCTTCCCACTAGTGGCCCACACAATATATCAGAATTACCTTCACAGTATACACTTACCCCCAGGGCTGGTTCAGGCACTGGGACCTCCTGTAAAATAAGATACAGTGCAACAATCACAGTACAATACTTTAACATAGACAAATACTTCAGGCAGTATAACTTTGCTGAAACAAGCAGCTCAGATTTATTTAGGGGGGAATATAACAAGGACAGGTGGAAATCAGGATAATTAGCTTATCACTTTACTCATCTACCTATGGCTCTGTGCACAGGCCTATTCCTACCAGTTACTGTCCCTGGGTACCCAAGTCCTAGTGGCTAGTCCAAACCGTGGCAGCTGGTAGGGGCCCTTTCCCACAGAGAAAAGAAAAATTAGTCTAAACAGTCAGCAGTACAGTGATTCCATTTGGGATTCAATGTGGCAATTCAACAGGGAGCGACCCTGAATTAGTACTCACGACCTCCAAACAAGATAGGGTCCTTCAATGTCAGCAGGACTACTCTTGAGCTCCACGAGACTCCTCACACATTTATATGGCAAACTGCAACAGGCAAAAGTCCTTTGATGGCAGCAGGATTCACTTGAGCTAACCAAGCCTCCTCACACATTTATATGGTGAACAGTAACAGGCAAAAGTCCTTTAATGGCAGCAGGATTCACTTGAGGTACACAAGCCTCTTCACACATTTATATGGTAAAACAGAAAGTACTATACCAGGCAGGCTGCTTCTCTATCCCGATCGCAATTACTGCACAATACCCGGGAGAACACACAGCAGATTCAGTTCCTGACAGACCGAGTGCAATTCAGCAATTTCTCCAGTCTTCTACAGGGTGAGCCTGGTTTCTACTCTTCAGATATCCTTTGATTCTCTTCACAGGACGGATTCAGTCCTAACAAGCAGTTACACAAGCTGCAGACCGAACTCTGGGCCTTACACACGCTTCCCGACTAAAACTGCACACTGAAAAGCACAGGGCTCCTTCCTTCTTCACTGCCAGAGCTCAACTGAAACTCCAACAGACAAAACCGGCACTTCCTTTGAGTTTCTCCCAGTTCTTGACTGGATTGGCTGTCACTCACAATAGACTGCTCCTGTTGGTCCAAAAGGCACCAAGTCTAAACTACATCTCCCAGAGTCACTGCCCATACAATCCTCTTGTGGCTGGCTCAGATTATGAGTCCAAGTTCTGATTCGTCCAAGGCACCATTTTAGAGCTAGCTTACCCCACACTGATTGGTCCAGTTCAGCAGTTCAAAACCAGAATGGGAACTAGGCAGACACAGTTCTGACTGCAAAGAAAGCAGGTTAGACAAACTGTAATTTCATTATTACTTCTAAATGATTTCTGGCAAACAGTTACATCTTTCAGATAGGTTCCCTTTGCACTCTAGTGACTGCAAAATGGAGTGAATTGGCAGCAGCTCGAGTGGTACTCAATCAAAGAAACACACAGTTCCCCATACAAACTAATTATGTCTGCAAGCAGACAGCTCTTAAAGAGACAGTACCAGAGGTTCTAAAAACACTCACTGATAAATGGCTTAAACACCAAACACCATTCAGGCTTGGAGCATTCAAGCAAGCTCCTGGAAGTCTTTTGGGAACCCCCATTTGCAGGGGGGTTACACTAGTTTTATGTTTCTCCTTCCCCTCCCTCTTATCTTATTCCTTCCCCAAGGTCATATTTGTAAACGAGATCTGTATGATTCTCAGTAATGCTAAACCAGTGGAATAATCTCAAAAATAAAAGGTCATGTCATTACAGCACTCTCCCTCACTGACCAACAAAGGTGCAGCACACAGCACTGGTGTCAGTTGTGAATGCACCCCCACCAAGCTGGAAAACGGGTGCCCCTGTTGTGACTCCATTATCCAGCCGGGGGACTAGGGGAACTATTAAGATATAAAAAAATAATAACAGAAACAATTGAAACTCTTGGAGTCCAAGCCCCAAGAGGTCTGATTCCTTCAGAATTAATTTCGACTTTCTCATAAACATTTTGTCAATCAGCCTGTCAGCACAGCCCCAGCACTGCCAAATGCACTGCCGGCAACCGAGGTCTGGAAACAATCTGGGGTGCCAGGATGCTGGCTGGGAGTTGATGATTAAGTATCTTTCCTTTATGCCTCAGTAAAAAAAAAAAAAGAAAAGAAAACATTTTTTTGTTTACAAAGGCTGCTAGCCCTAAACACTTCAGCCTTTCCCTTAAACCTGCATTCACTTCATTGCAGAAGCCATATAGCTGACAGTTTGAAAGTAAAACTATAAATGCAGGTACATTATTACTTTTCTTGGAGCACAGTTAGCAAAATGATGGCCTACATTGGTACAGGATGTTGTTATGGTATATAGTTCAAATGCAGTATCTGCGTCCTTAACAGGAGAGCACAACCTGAAAATATCAGGGGCCAGATTTTCAGACGACCCTTAGAGCGATGCAAGCTGTGCCCAACAGGCAGATTGTGGCAAGCCTGGTGCACCAGTGATCCCGTGCCTGATTCCAGCACAAAACTAGTCCAAGAGGCAAAGTCCCCACTGCTGCCAGAAGATACTCATTGTAGCGGTTGGATTTCCACATGTGATGCCAGTGACCTGAGTTCAGGAATGAACACAGGGTGCTGGAGGGCCAGCCAGGAAGAGGAGGCCGGAGCATCTGAAGACTGCTGGCCTTCTCTTGGGCGGAGGGTGGGGTGAGGATCCGGCGCTTGCTGACACCTGGCAGAGGCCGGGGAGTATGGCAATGCACTGGGTCCCATTGACCAAGGGGGGTGAGGAATGCTGGCATACACCTTGACGTTGTGGCATACCATGCCCTCAGGGAAAAAAATGGAAAAGTGCGCTGTGGCTGACCAAAAGAAGGTCACCAGCTCCTGCTGCTGCTGAGCTCCTGATGTGGCCCAGATCCACCTCAGCAGCACTCGGGCCAAGTAGCATGTGCTGGCTGACCCCCACCAGTGCCACTCTCCCTCAGAGAAGGGAGACCCATCCGGTGAAGGGTTACCTGGGGGGGGCTACAATGTGGGGTGGTGGTGGCTGGCATCAGGGCAGGGATATCAGTGGCGATCTAGGAGGCCCAAAGGAGTGGCCAACCAGGAGAAGGGGAAGGCAGAAAAACAAACAGTTGATGCACTGGATGAGTTTGACTGAAGCTGCATTCCTGGCACTCTGGGATGCAACAGGCTTAGCAGCACCATCAGGGACACTAGGGAGGCTGGAAGCACATAGGCAGAGCACCAACCATCATGGCAGACTGGTGCATCCCTGTGGAATACCACAGCACATGCCCCTGTTGTGTCCTCATCAGCTACGTGGCATGGAAGCATGGACAGTGCTATGCTCGGCAGAGGGCACTGACCTGAGTGACTGAACACCTGGCCCCAGCCCTCGCTGTTACTACCCATGTGTCAGCTGCATTGCTGTGCTGAAAGAGGTGGGACACTACAAGTCCTGAGTCAAGTGTGGCAATGTCAGCCAGTCGGAGGACCCTACTATGGATACTGGTGTCAGCACCAAGATCTGTTAGACCAGCATGAGCTGGTCTGAGCACAGGCGGTACCCAAAGTCATCAGAAATCCCCATTAAGGGGATGGTGCATCAGGGTCTTGGTGCATGCTCCCTTTCCACCATAGCACATCTGGGTTGGTGGAACAAGCCACTCTGGGGCAGGTAGACCCAAGTGTGTCACAAGCAGCATACTAAAATCAGGAGTTCCATAAGGTCTGATGCAGTGTGCCCCTTGCATCATCTCTGTTTGACATAAGCACCTTGTGTCATTCCCTGGCCTCCGAAAATCTGGCCCCAGGATATTGCTCATGTGCAGCTGACTGAGGTAAAATCTGGAGACTTTACATATTGTTGAGTCATCATTTTATAGCATATACTAACATACTATTTGCCAGCAGATTAGGCCTTATGGTCTATTGAGTCTGCTCGAACCTTAGATCCTTAGTTGAGTGCCAAGGCCCTACCATCCCCTGTGCTCCAGAAACCCCTATCATCCATCCCCACCTCCCTGGGACAGGCCATCATCTGATACATCCACTTTCTGTGTCTGTCCCACCCTCTCTTGAAGCCCTCCACTGTGGATCTCTGAACCAGCATGCCAGGCAGTGCATTCCAAGGGTCCACCACCTTCTCAGTGAAAAATCTCCTCTTTTCCCCCCTCACCCTTCCACCTTCCAACTTCAAACCATGCCCTCTGGTGATACCTCCCTGCTTTAGTCTAAAGATCCCCTCCATGTTTACCCTATTTATTCTCTTGAGGTACTTGAAGACCTCAATCATGTCCCCCTGCTCTCCTCTCCTCCAATGAAAACAGGCAGAGCTCCTCAAGTCTGTCCTCATATGTCAAATCCCCTAGCCCTCGTATCATCTTAGTTGCCCTCCTCTGTACCCTCTCCAGGAGCTGTATGTCCCTCTTCAAGTGTGGTCTCCAGTACTGTACACAGTACTCAAGGTGTGGTCTAACCAGTCCATTGTACAGCGGCAAAATCACTTCCTTGCTCCTAGAGGTGATCCCCCTTATGATGCATCCCAACATCCTGTTTGCCTTGCTAGCCGCTCTCCTGCACTGCTCAGAGTTATTCATACATGCATCCACCATGACCCCTAGGTCTTTTTCCCCTATTGAGGCCTCCAGCGCCTCCCCTCCTAGGGTGTACCTGTGTTTAGGGTTTCCCCGACGAAGATGCAACACCTTGCACTTGGTGATATTGAAATTTAATTTCCATGTGTGAGCCCAGCTTTCCAGGGTGTCCAGGTCCCCTTGCAGGGCCAACCTCCCCTCTTCTCCCTCAACTACTGCTCCCAGTATATGATGTGATATAGATCATTATTGATGTTGGTTGTAGTTTTGCCTGGTTGTAATATATAAAAATGACATAATATGTCATCCTGAAAACATAATTATGATATACCTTTAGGTAAGCCTTACACCCTAAAGATGGGAGGTTGTCCCTGACATGCTGGTGATGTTGAGCAACCCTCGCAAGAGTGTCCACCCTAACAAAATTGTTTCTAAGAACATAAACTTATGGATGATTATACAATGGCAAGAAAGAACGCTGCTGTCTGGTTGGAATGTGACTAGAACTGGGATGTTATCCCAGCATAACATCCTGACCCTAGTCCCTGCAGACTCACTACCACAATTGTTTTCAAAAAAATCACTTTGCAGCCATCCCTGTGAGCAGCCTCAGTAGTCAGCAATCCCCACTCTCCTCAAAATCGGACTCACCCCCAACACAAAAGATTGTTATTCTCATTAAAAAAAATATATAAACTCCTCCACACACAAAATATTAACAGTTGTAACATCCTGTAAGAAAAAAATGTGTGACCAGTGCGTGAATGAGCAAACGCCTCTTCAAACAGCCACCACGTGGCTCTTACTCACACACTTGCTCTTCAAATAATGTTGTTCTTTTTTTTAACTTTCAAATCCACCAACTAAAACAATAAAAAAAAAATCCTCCCTACCAAGTCCCTACGTTCATTCCTCTCATTTAAAAAACATACTCACAGCACCAGTCGGACACTAGAAACAGAGATATGGGGGAAGGGGTGTTGCAGTTTCAGCATGTCTCATGAGAGACACTCAATAACACATTTTTATATTACAAAAATCATAGATTAATCAGAACCAGCTATCTGAATGTCACAATTCCTCCCCACCTAGACTGAATTTGGGGACTCTATCCCCTGCATGGGATGAACTTCCCAAATCAGTTCACTCCTCATAGACATGAGACAGCCCATCGGAGTTCTGATTTTTGGCTCCAACCCTATGTAATATTGTCATATCATACCCTTGCAAAGCAAGACTCCATCTTTGCAATCTACCATTGTTTTTTCCCATCTGCGACAGCCAAACCAGGGGGTTGTGGTCAGTCTGTACCACAAAATGCTGCCCATACAAGTATGGCTCTAATTTCTTTAGGGCCCACACTATGGCAAGACGCTCCCTTTCCACTGTGGAGTATGCCTGCTCCCTGGGAAGTAACTTTTTACTCAGGTATGCTATTGGGTAATCCCTCCCTTGGTTGGATGTCTGACTCAGTACTGCCCCAATACCCATGTCTGAGGCGTCAGTCTGAGCTATAAAGGGTCTGCTATAGTCAGGACTTGTCAAAACAGGAGCACTGCACAGTGCCTCTTTCAATCTGGTAAAGGCTTCTTCACAGGCTGGTCCCCAGGTAATTTTCTTTGGCATCATTTTCTTTACCAGGTCGGATAGGGGAGCAGCCAGGGCACTGTAACTGAGAACAAATTTTCTATAGTGCCCTGCTGTCCCAAGAAAACTCTTGACCTGTTTCTGAATTTCTGGTCTGGGCCATGCCCAGATTACCTCTATCTTTATTTGGTTAGGACGGAGCTGTCCTCGGCCTACCACATGCCCGAGGTATGCCACCTATCCCATGGCTACCTGGCACTTCCTGGCTTTGACAATGAGCCCGGCCCTCTGTATCCTGCCCAGCACTTCCCTAAGGTGGGATAGGTGTTCCTCCCAGCTGGTACTAAAGACGGCAATGTCATCCAGGTATGCCACGGCGTACTCCTCAGCACCATTTAACACCTGGTTCACCAACCTTTGGAAAGTGGCCGGGGCGTTCTTCATTCCGGAAGGCATTACTTTAAATTCAAATAAGCCTATTGGAGTGATGAAGGACGACCTCTCCCTAGCTCTGTCCATCAACTCTACCTGCCAATACCCCTTGGTCAGGTCAATGGTCGTAAGGTAGGTCGCACCTCCCAACTTGTACAAGAGTTCATCTGTCCAGGGCATTGGGTGGGTGTCTGACTTCAGGACTGCATTCAGTCCACAATAGTCCTCACAGAAATGAGTAGAGCCATCTGGCTTGGGCACAAGGACAATGGGTGAGGCCCAGGGGCTGTGGGATCTCTGAATTACCCCTAAATCCAGCATATCCTCCACTTCCCTCCTATTGTCCTTTTGGACAGCCTCTGACACCCGATATGCTGTCCACCTTATGGGCATCTGTGTCCATGTCGCCACATCATGAGTCACTAAGGGGGGTTAGTCCAGGCTTGGCGCTAAACAGTGGGGCAAAGTTTGCTAAAACCTCCCTTACTTCCTGGATCTGGTCCAGGGCCAGCTGGGGAGACAATTTTACTACCTCCACAGAGGAATCCCTCTTTCTTTCTTCCAGAAAGTCCAGAAGGGGGTCTCCTTCATCAGTCCCCTTCCCAGGACTACATACTGTAAACACTATGTCAGCCCTATTTGCATATGGCTTCATCATGTTGATCTTGTACATCCTTTCTGTCTGTCTTCGGTCAGGTAACTCTATAATACAGTTCACGTCATTTACCTTCCTAACCACTTTGTATGGTCCTGCCCACTCAGCCTGCAGCTTGTCTTTCCAGACCGGAATAAGGTCATGACTTCCTGACCTACCATGTACGAGCGAGCTCTGGCTCTGCGGTCGTACCACACTTTTTGTTTTGCTGGGCAGCTGCCAGGTTGCTCTGGGCTGTCCCCATAAGCTCCTTCAGCCTTTCCCTAAACCTAAGGAAGTAATCCACAATGGGAGCTCCCTGGGTGGTGTGCTTGCCTTCCCAGTCCTCACAGATCAAATCTAGGGGCCCACGTACCCGGCGTCCATATAAGAGTTCAAGGGGAAATTCCCTTGCTCACTTGGGGCACCTCCTGTATGCAAAACAACAGGTGGGGAAGGTATTTCTCCCAGTCCCTCTCATTCTGTTCAGCAAACACAGAGAGCATTGACTTCAGGGTACCATTGAATCTTTCCACAAGCCCATTGGCTTGTGGGTGATACGGTGTCATGCATCTCTGCACCACCCCACACTTCTCCCATAAACATTTCATCAGGTCCGACATGAAGGAACCCACTCGATCGGTAATAAACTCCTGCGGAAACCCAACACAGGAGAAAATCCCAAGTAAGGCATCTGCCACTTTATCTGTCCTCAGTGAGGATAGGGCAACTGCCTCTGGGTACCGGGTGGCATAATCCACCACAGTCAGGATGAATCTCTTCCCTGAGGAGCTGGGGGTATTTAAAGGCCCCACAATATCCATTCCAACCCTGTGGAATGGCTCCTCCACTATGGGCAATGGAATCAGGGCTGCTTGGGTTTTCTTGCCTGCCTTCCCTATTTCTTGGCACCGGTGACAAGACCTGTAATACTCTTTCACCAGCTGGGTGAAGTTAGGCCAATAGAAATTCTGGGCCAACCGCTGCATAGTGCATGCAATTCCCACATGGCCAGACAAGGGAATATCATGTGCAGTCTTGAGCAACTGCTCACGATACCCCTGGGGAACGACAAGTTACCTGCCTATCACCCCTCCCTCTGCACAGCATGAGTATACATCAGTCCATTTTCCCAATAAACCTTATGTCTGCCGTCACCTCCCTGTGCCCCATCAGAGTCTGCCCAAGCCTTCAGCTTCTCTAGACTAGGGTTACTTCTCTGAGCACCTGCAAACCCCTTACACATTCCCAAAGCATGGAACAGGTCCCCTTCAGTCACTAAACTAGGGTCCCTAGCACTAGCGTCAAGGCACTCAGGATCACTGTCAGTCCCAACCCTCTGACAATGGGTCACCCCTCCCTCTTCAGAGTAACCCTCTGTAGCTGTGTGGTTACTTGCTACCAAGGAAATTTCTACCACCTTTCTATTAATCTCCCCATCTGGAGACACAGGCTGGGGAATCAGCCTCTCAGTGGTTTCCACAATGGCTTCTGTGGGGTTCAGGGAACTACAATTTTCCCTTGCCGCTTGGTTACAGGTAACTGCACACACCATCTCCTGTTTGAGATTATTGCCCAGGATCACATCCACTGCTAAGGTTTTGACTACAGCCACCTGTTACACAGTTCCCCCTGTTTCACCCCAGTCTAGGAGAACACTAGCGAGGGGCAATGTTTTCTCATCACCAGTAAAGTCCTGTACAGTGACGTATTTATTGGGTATAAGCTGACCCAGCTGTACTAGATCCCCCTTTACCAAGGTCAAGGATGCCTCTATATCCCTTAACCCTTGCATCTGTACACCATTCACCATGACTGAGTGAGTGTGTTCCCTCATGTTCAATAGCATGCTCCCAGGGACACACAAACAAGCCACTTCCTTCCTAGCCCCCTGTTGTGTATTGCTCACCTTTTTGGGACACTGTCTGGCAATATGCCCAGTTTCTTTACATAACCAACATTCATTTCTTCTCTCAGAGAAATCTTTTCTCTGAAACCTGGGGCCAACTGGTTTTGGTGGAGGCAGTGAGGGTTTTAGCTGCCCTGAAGGCACACTTTTCCCTTTCTGCACTGCCTCGCCCACCCCATTCGCTGTCAGAGCAGGTGTGCTCTTGGCATAGTGGTCTGAGAGTTCAGCAGCATCTTGCACTGTTTTGGGATCTCGGTCCTCCAGCCAGGTTTTCAGCTCTGCTGGGCATGCCCAGAAAAACTGTACTAACAAAATCACATTTTCAATTTTATAAACAGAGTTTGCTTCAATTCCTTCCCACCAACGTTTTAAAAACTGATGTTGTTTCATGGCTAGCTCCTCGTAGCTCATGTCAGGGCTTCTCCTGAGCTTATGGAATTTAGCTCTGTATGATTCAGCAGCTAATTCAAATTTCTTTAACAGTGCAGCTTTAAGTTTGCTGTAATCATCACTGTCCTCATTGTCCATTTGACCCAATGCATCCTGAGCTTTCCCAGTAAGTAGCGGGGATAGCTGGAAGCTCCAGGACTCCCTAGGAATTTTAGCCTGAATACAAACTTTTTCAAAAGAATTTAAAAAGGCATCCATATCCTCCCCCTCTTTAAATTCAGCTATCAATTTGGAATTCAATTTGTAACCCAGTCCTGTAGTCCCAGTTAAACCCAAGCCACTTACCTGCTCTGGTGCCACTGGTTGGAGTTGTAGCTTCTCTAGTTCATGTTGCCTCTGGTGCTCATGCTCCTCACGGTCTGCGTCTCAGCATTCTCGCTCTGCCTCATGGTCCACCTCCCTCTGAAACTCCAGCTCCATTCTGCACAACTCAATTTGCAGCCTGAGTACTTCTGGATCCTGGATACTGGTGACCTTCCCCTGCCTCTGTGGTCCTTCACTGACAGTGGCCCTGTTGCCCTCCTCATTGGATCTGGACACTGCACTGGTTGCTAGCCCTGCCACACTCAAGGTTTGGTCCTTTTCAGTCACTATCTGTGACTCAATGCTCTGGGTATCCACGAGGTTCTGTTTGCTGGCTTTCACCTCAAATGGGACTCCTCTGTCCCTGCACAACTGCTTTAAGTAGTCTACAGTGTGCTTGCTGTAGTTGGAAGCCATCTTCTTCCCTAACTATGGTTACTCTTACTTGCACTTTAGAAAAAAAAAATAAAATGGGTAGGAACTTGACTGTACACCAAGTGATATAGTTCTGTCTCCTTTTTAAAAATAAGTCACTGCCTTTTTCTTTCTTTGCAAGTAAGCTGACAGTCTCAAGCTGACACATTGAACAATAAAAGCTTGTAATATCAAAATTTATCACACCGCTGCCAACCAATCTGTCACAAACCCACTCAGCAGGTCAGACCCTCTGCTCCCACAGTGCCAACCTCCTAGCACAGTCTTGTGAACAGATAACAGAACAGGGTAACCCCCCTGTCTGTTTTGTGGGTTCAAATCAAACTTTGGTCTGAGGTTCTGGAGGGATTCAAACTGTGAACCTCTTGTTAGCATACCCAATGTACAGGTTCAGATAATTCTGCTCTTTGGGGGGGCCCTGATATTTTTCGCCTACGGGGACCTAACCAGGCATACAAAATGAACCCTTAGAACTCTATTAAAGACCTCCGAATAAACTCTTACCTCTTCCCAGTTTGGTAAAACCAGTAAGCTTTATACAGTGTCAACTTTAACCATGTATGCTTCACTCATCAAGAAAAAGAATTTCAAAGACACACCAAGTAGTCTCTAAAGTAGAGGTTTACTTAAAAATAGATTCAAAAAATGTAAAATGTAAATACAGAACCATATATCACAAAAACATACAATCATTTAAAAGAACGAGGGTTAAAAAAGTGCAAAATTCCTACCACCAGACAATTAGACTTATATATCTAATGTATTTCTTCTAAAAGTGCTGATATCTCTTCTAATAGTGCTGACTGTCAAGAAGAACTTCCTGTTTTGCAGTAGGAAGGGAAGGATCATAGAGAAACATTGGTTTTGTCAATCCTAAAGGAAAAAAGTAGCTCACTCCCCCAGCTGCTGGTGGTCTGATATTGAGCAAGGAAGAAGGAGGCTACTGAAGAAGATAGGAAGTTGCTGTCCCAGAACAGGAAGGGTGAGAATTGTAAGGAGAGGAGAGAGCAAGCATCCAGAGAAACAGTAGAGGGGACACAAAATAAGAAATGATAGGAGTGGTGCAGTGCAATGGCTGTGGGGCGGCAGTGTTCCGGGAGATATTCTGGAGGCTGTGATGCTGCCCTATTTGCAGGCACTTCTCTGGTCTGAGAGAGGAGGTTGCCTGTCTCCAGGCTGACCTGGCTAAGATTTGTAAAACCTCCTCCCCCACCCAGGGACCACCAAGGCCAATGCCACTACCTCAGAGGTTGCCAAGAAAGAGGAGAGGCTGGACCAGGGTGGGCTCAGGGAGGGAGAGGGTGGTGGAACAGAGTTGCATCCCTCCAGCTGTACCTCTCCACAATTCATTCACTCTTCTTGTGGATAGTGGTTCCTCTATGGAGGCACCTGCAGTGGAGACCAAGGAGGATGCTGGGAACCTTCACAAAGGAGAACCACAGGAGGGTGGCATGGGACCCCACAGGATAAGGAAACAACTCCTGGTTGGGTATTCAGTCATTAGAAGGGTAGAAATGGGGGAGGAAGGGGAGAGGGAGGTAAGGTGCCTTCCTGGTGCCATGGCTTGGAGGGACAGGAAGCGAATCCTCAGGATCATAAGAGAAGCTGCACGAGGGAGGAAGCTGGATGTCATTGTCCACCTAGGGACAAATTATCTGGCTAGGAATGGGATCAGAGCAGTGCAAGAGGAGTTTGTAGAGTTCAGAGGGGGCCTTAGACAAGTAGCGCATACGGTAACCTTCTCGGAGGCGCTGCCTGTCTATGGCAAGGGAGATGCTAGGGCACTCCTCACCAGGGAATTCAATAAGTGGTTGAAAAACTGGTGTGGAGCTCATGGTTTTGGCTTCATTGTGGACTTGGGAGCCACCTGGAGGGATGCGGACCTATACTGATACGATGGTCTGCATCTGTCCAGGGGGGGAACCAGGATCCTAGGTGAGAGGTTTAAATGCTTCATTGGCAAGCATTTAAACTAGCCAAGGGGGGAGGCACTGAAAAGGAGCAGGGAAATCCCAGCCTCCCCCCATAAAACATGATGATTAGTGAGGTAAACACCAAGGTACAGAAGTTATTAGGGACCAGAACAGATTTAAATGTAAAAAGGCAAAGGCAGTAAGGACAGAAATGGGGCTAAAAGGGTAAGGCTATCAAAAGTGGAGGGTGATGAGTACCAGTGCCCGTAGTCTGTGTAACAAGCTCCCTGAACTAGTGGCCTTGATGGAAGAGGTTGCCTGGATATTGTGGCAGTCACAGAAACATGGTACACAGAGAACCATGACTGGGATGTCAACATACCAGGATACACAATCTACAGGAGGGACAGGGAGGGTAAAAGAGGAGGAGGAGGAGTAGTAGCTCTCTATGTAAAGGAAGAGATAAAAGCAACAGAACTAAAGAGTAAACAGGGAGCAGATGAGGCACTTTGGGTCACCCTGGAGACAGGAAATGGCACAACAATCCGCATGGAGGTTGTATACAGACCCCCATCTCAGGGGAAGGGAATGGACAAGGAAATGATAGAAGGCTTTCTAAGAATGGCAGAAAAAGGGGATATATTTGTTGATGGGGGACCTGAATATGCCAGATGTTAACTGGAGAACCTTTGCTGCAGGCATATCCAAGAGCAGGGTCATTCTTGATGCCCTACAGGGGGCATGCCTCAGACAGCTAGTATTGGAACCCACTCGGGAGAGAGCAATCTTAGACCTGGTACTCTCAAATGGGGATGGAGAAAGAACCTCAGATTTAGAAGTGGGTAGCCATCTGGGAAAAAGCGACCAACAAACAGTGTGGTTCACGATAAACACAGCCATACAATCAAGCCATACAAAAGTAAGAGTATTGGACTTTAGGAGGGCTGACTTTGGGAAAATGAGAGAGTGCCTCAGAAAAGCACTAGCAAACAGGCAAGAAGGAGGGGTGGAGGAACAATGGGGAGTGATCAAAACAGCCATCACATAGGCAACAAGCCTTTGTGTAAAGCAAATCAATAAAACACAATGAAGCAAAAAAACCACTATGGTTCTCAAAAGAGGTGGCAGGGAAGGTTAAGGAGAAAAGGACAGCATTCAGGAAATATAAGGAAACACAGAAGGAGCGGAACAGAGAACTTTATCAGTCAAAGCAGAAAGAGGCTGGGAAAGCAGTCAGAATAGCAAAAGCCCAAACTGAGGAAAGGATAGCCAATTCTGTTAAGAAGGGGGATAAGACCTTTTATAGGTACATTAGGGAGCAAAGAAAGACCAAAGGAGGGATACTGAAGCTTAATAAAGGGGAGGGAATGTGGGTAGAGGGTGACAGTGAAAAAGCAGGGACACTGAATGAATATTTCGGCTCAGTATTCACAAAGGAAGAGGAGGGGGAATTGCCTAAACCCAACAAGAGAAACACTCTGAAGACGGGGGTCGATACCAATCCATTTACAGAAGAAAGGGCTCTGAAAGAACTAATAAAATTGAAGGTGGACAAAGTAATGGGGCCTGATGGGATTCACCCAAGAATTCTAAAAGAACTAAGGGTGGAACTAGTGACACAGCTGACTACTCTCTTTAATAAATCATGGGAGGATGGGATGGTACCCGAGGACTGGAGGAGAGCAGATGTGATTCCAGTTCACAAAAGTGGGAGCAGGACAGAGGCAGGAAACTACAGACCAGTTAGTTTGACCTCAGTGGTAGGGAAAATGATGGAATCACTTCTGAAGGAAAGAATTGTTGAGTACCTAAAGGCCAGTGGGGCACAGGACCCAAGGCAGCATGGATTCACATTGGGAAGGTCATGTCAGACAAATCTAATAGATTTCTTTGACTGGGTGACCAAAGTAGTAGACCAGAAAGGGGCTGTGGACATGGCCTACCTAGATTTTAGCAAGGCATTTGATACAGTCCCACACAAAAGATTAATATACAAGATATCCAGCCTTGGAGTGGGTCCCAAGGTGGTAGCCTGGATAAAAAATTGGCTAGACAACAGGACACAAAGAGTAGTAGTAAATGGAGTACACAGTGAAGAAAGGAGGGTTACTAGCGGGGTACCACATGGTTCAGTACTGGGACCAGTCCTTTTTAATGTCTTTATAAGTGACATTGCAGAGGAACTGGAAGGAAAAGTATGTCTCTTTGCAGGTGACACAAAGATCTGCAACAGGGTTGATACACAAGATGGAGTGGAAAGGATGAGAAGGGACTTGGCAAGGTTGGAGGAATGGTCAACTGTATGGCAGCTCAGATTCAGTGCAAAGAAGTGCAAAATAATGCACATGGGAAACAAAAACCCGGGGGAAGCGTACAGAATGGGAGGTGAGATACTGACAACAGTAAAAATAGAAAGGGACCTGGGGGTAATTATATCAGATGACCTAAAGGTGGGCAAGCAATGTGAGAAGGCAGTAAGGAAGGCTGTGGGGATACTGGGATGCATAGGAAGAGGCATCAAAAGTAGAAAACAAGAAGTTGTTATCCCTCTGTACAGACAGTTGGTGAGACCCCATCTGGAGTACTGTGTGCAGTTCTGGAGACCCCATCTCTGCAAAGACATAGACAGAGTGGAGGCTGTCCAGAGGAAGGCAACCAAAATGGTGCAGGGTCTGCACCAGAAGACATATGAAGAAAGACTAAAGGAGCTTAATATGTATACCCTTGAGGAAAGAAGGGAGAGAGGGGACATGATAGAAACTTTCAAGTACCTTAAGGGAATCAACAAAGTCCAAGAGGGTAGCATCTTCCAGAAAAAGAGATGTGCAAAAACAAGGGGGCACAATTTGAAGATAGAGGGGGCACAGCTCAGAGGTAATGTGCTGAAGTATTTTTTCACAGAGAGGGTTGTGGATGCATGGAACAGCCTCCCTGAGGAGGTCGTGGAGTCAAGAACAGTGGGGGAATTCAAGAATGCATGGGACAGGCAAAAGGCAGTCCTAGTTGGGGGTAGGGGGAAGTAAGCTGTTGGTTAACTAGGATCTGCAGCTCATCTGTTAGGTAGGAAAATGGGCAGACTAGGTGGGCCAAGCGGTCCTTATCTGCCATCAAATTCTATGTTTCTATGTTTCTATGATAGAAAGATGTCAAGAGAGTCCAAACATGTGTGTCTTTACAGGTCACTCACAGCATAATTAAAACACTGTCCTGAGCCTGCCTTCTCCATGATGTCACCCAACTCCTCCTCTGTTTATTAAAAAGTATACAATCAGGATGTCATCACTCAGAAGGTAAATTAAATAAGGTTAATTTCTAAGTCCTTCTTTCATCCATGAGCAACATCCTGCTTTTACAGACATCAGAGGAACATTTATGACTTCACACCAGTGTGACATAACCTGATTTTTTTCCTCTAAACATCATAAAATGGATATTTGTTATCCTGTCAGCTGGCAATCTACACTTAAGCTAGATAAATAGGAGATGCTTAATTTAGGCCTCTTCTAGCCTATAATTATCTCCCGGCCTTCCAGGTAACACCTTGTAGCTAAAACCTGGGGAGGGGGTGTCATTCCACAGGCTGTTTCAACATGTCTCATAAGAGACACTCAATAACACATTTTTATATTACAAAAATCATAGATTAATCAGAACCAGCTGTCTTAGTGTCACACACCCCTCCTTCTTTATCTAGACTTACAACAGTGCCACCTGCTGTTCAGAGCTGTCGAGGAACGATTTTATTAAAAAGTACTCCTCCAACACCTCACAAAAGACATTTTCAGAAGGATTTAAAAGATTTTTTTTTTTACTGCTAAAAGCTGTATTCTAATTCATAATAGCAATAATGCACTCCAGGGTGTGGTATATCATGGGATATCATCACATCTCGGGCAGTTGGATGCACTTGGCCTGCGGCCTCGTGCCCAACCACCCAACACGTGACAGTATCTCATGATATATCACACCCTGTCATGCATTATTGCTTAATTATACAATGGTTTGAAAAATCCTGGATTCTAACTGGTTGGCTGGCATTATTTACACATTGTAAACTGTAGTATCAGCAACGAAAAAAGTGCCAGTTAGCCGTTTGTGACAAAAGTCCAATCCAATCCCAAAAATCAAAACTTAAATCACCGCCATATTAACTTCCCACTAAGCTGAGTGGCAACTTCTGAACAGCACAAAAATCACATCCCAAAGTTACCTCTCACAAAAACCAAAACTGTCATTTGTATTTTTGTTTAAAAAAAACAACAATGTGTACTTCATCATCCCTGTATTGATATCTCTTCACTCTCTGGTCCAAGGAGAGCCAAAGAGCGTTTTTTTCCCCCAGTAAAGTTGAGCAATGGAAAGTACAAGCATTAGTCACATGCTCACACATAGTCATCCCACCTCTCTGTCGCAATTAGCAACCAGGCCAAAAAAAGTTTAAATCTTTTGTTAAATGGCAGGAGTAGGTCCAAGGCTTTCATTTTGTGGAATCGGGTTGTGAAACATTGATCATATGCTTGCAAGTGGGGGCATATGGAACTCACTGCATTGCACAGAAAATGGAGCTGTTGCTACAACAACAAGCATTTGTCAATGCCAAACGTTCGCTTGCAGGTTTTTGCAGTGGTGTTTGGCACGTATGGTGCTTTACCCTAATGCCCTCTGCGAGTGCTGGTATTTGCACAATAAATTTTCAGCATGACCTTTTTGTTACCCACACCTCATAAAAGCATTTGAGACCTCTGCTGATGAACAGTCCCCCTGTTATTTTGTTAATCTGTCCTGAGCATTGATTTCCCACAGCAACCACACCATTGTGCTCCACATGTGCAAAAACACAGTTCGGGCAGGATGTGAAAAATGACAGCTGCAGCATTCATAGGGAGGTGTGAAGGGATGGCAATGTTGAACATCTGGAGTGAAAATACAACAATTTCTTGAGCTTACGAGCGTACATGGAAACTGCGCAATGAATGCTCATGACTCATTTTGTGGACTTTTGTCACCAAATTTTCAACATAGGCTTTATGGGACCTCTGCTCATGAACACTGTCACTGTGATTTTCATAATCTGTCCTGAGCATTGATTTCTCACTGTGATCACACCATTGTGCGCTGGATGTGCAAAAACACATTTCAGCCAGGATGTGAAAAATGTCAGCTGTACTGTTCATAAGGAGGTGTGAAAAAATGCCAGTGTTGAAAATCTGGAGTGAAAATATTTCAAATTCTGGAAGTTATGAGTGTGCGTGGAAACTGCGCAATGCACGCTCATAACACAGTCATTTTTTGACATTTTTTCACCAAATTTGCAACATAAGATTTTGGAAGCCCACCTCATTAACAGGGACAGTTGTTTAGTTAATCAATCCCAAAAGGTGATTTTGTGCAGTGACCATGAAATCACCTTGGGGGACCAAATAACTCACATGACAGTAACTGAATTCATGCGGTGGTGTCCCAAGAACCCCCTGTTGAAAATGTGGTGCCAAAATTTGCAAAAATGCCTGAGATAGCCACCTAAGTTGGAAAAAAAAACACATTTATGCCATTATACAGCTTACCATCATTTCTTCAGTTTGCGTTCTGCTTTCAAGAGTGCAGACGTGTTCCCACTCCACTGAAGATCATTGCGTCAGGCTCCGGAGGTAAGTATGGGGCGAGGAGAAGGTGGGGTATGCAGAGGGTGGGTGTGAGATCGGGGAGGGGGCACAAGACACAGCGAGGGACGGTTTTCTGTTTTCACAGGTTTTAAAGAAACAAAAGACATTGCGGGACAGTTTTCCCATTTACAGGGACAATGGGCATGCTGGGGTGGGCTCCCAGCATGTCACCTGAGTGTTTGTTGGGGGGGGGGGCCTGGAGACAATGGGGATTGTGCACTCCATCTGCACATACAATGTGTTTGGTGGGGGCAATAACAAGGGAGCAGGGTAGATGGCAGCAGAGGGAGGAAGTGGGAAGAATTTTACTAGCAGCCAGAGTGAAAAGGGTGACGTCAATATGCTAAATACACACACGTTACCACCGCTAATTGCAGTGGTGCTTTTCTTTTAACTGAAGACCACTGCAGCCAAACTGCTGTCATAGACAGCTCATGCATCCATTGGTGCAGTAGGGTTGCACACGTTACACTGAGCACTGCATTGGACAGGAGGGTCACACACCTTCAAAAAGTCGTACTGTCCCAAAACGTTCCTTGCACATGCATGCAAGTGAATGCAAAAATAAACAAGCATTTGTCAATGCCGAATGTTGCTTGCTTCTATGTGCTGTTTAGGTATTTGGAAGTCATTGGAGTGCAAATATTGAAAATTCGCGAACTTACGAGCATGCATAGGAACTGCGCAAAGCACGCTCGTAAAACAGTCATTTTTAGGAATTTTTTCACCAAATTTTCAACATAGCCATTTTAAGACCTCTGCTCATGAACAGTGTCACTGTGATTTTGTTACTGTGTCCCATACATTGAGTTCGCACACCGACTGCGCCATTGTGCGCTACATGGGTGGAAACACGTTTTGGGCAGGATGTGAAAAATGACAGTTGTACTGCTCATAAGGAGGTGTGGTAAAATGGCAATGTTGAAAATCTGGAGAGGAAATATTGAAAATTCGCAAACCTACAAGCGTACGTGGGAACTGTGCAACGCACGCTCGAAAAACAGTTATTTCTAGGAATTTTTTCACCAAATTTTCAACATTGCCATTTTAAAACCTCTGCTAATGAACAGTGTCACTGTGATTTTCTTAATGTGTCCCATACATTGAGTTCACACACCGACTGCACCATTGTGCGCTACATGGGCGGAAACATGTTTTGGACAGGATGTGAAAAATGACAGCTGTACTGCTCATGAGGAGGTGTGGTAAAATGGCAATGTTGAAAATCTGGAGTGAAAATATTGAAAATTCGCAAACTTATGAGCGTGCATAGGAACTGTGCAACGCAGACTCATAAAACAGTCATTTTTAGGAATTTTTTCACCAAATTTTCAACACAGCCATTTTAAGACCTCTGCTCATGATCAGTGTCACTGTGATTTTCTTAATGTGTCCCATACATTGATTTCGCACACCAACTGCGCCATTGTGAGCTACATGGGAAACACATTTTGGGCAGGATGTGAAAAATGACAGCTCTACTGCTCATAAGGAGGTGTGGTAAAATGGCAATGTTGAAAATCTGGAGTGAAATATTGAAAATTGTGAACTTACGAGCCTGCGTAGGAACTCGCAATGCACGCTCGTAAAACAGTCATTTTTAGGAATTTTTGCACCAAATTTTCAACATGGGGTTTTTGCGACCCCTTCTCATGAATGATGTCACTATCATGGCGTTATTGGGGCCCAAAGGGTGATTTCACAGTCACTGCACAGTCACCACGTGAAATCACCCTTCGGGCCCAAATAACTGCATGACAGTGACATCATTTATGAGAAGGGGTCCCAAAAACCCCATGTTGAAAATTTGGTGGAAAAATTCCAAAAAATGCCTGAGATATGCAATAAAGTTGAAAACCCCATCTCTAGCCCATTATACAGCTTACCGGCATTTCCTCAGTACGCGGTCGGCTTTGAAGAGTGCAGACGTGTTCCCGGTCCACCGAAGATTGTCGCCCCGAGCTCCGGAGGTAAGTATGGGGTGAGGGGGTCTGGGAGGCAGGGTGCGCAGTGGGTGAGTGCGGGTTGTGGGAGGGGCTGGGAGAAAGCGCTGTGAGACCGTTTTATTTTTCAGGTTAAAAAAGGCGCGCGGGACGTTGTCACACTGGGGTGGGCCTCAGCGTGGCACCAAAGCTTGGGGGCCTTTGGAGGATGATGGAGCCGACGTGATTGGGCACCCTTCGGAAGAGGACGAGGACGCTTTCTTGTAATGGTGGGGTGTGCTCATGAGTGGCACCAAAGCTTTGGGGGGGCATGAGGCCTACCATGCTGTGTATGACAGCGTGTTTTTTCTGAAGCGAACCGCCACTGTCGCTCGGCTCCGCACCCATTGGTGCAGGACGCCAGCTGCTCAGCGGGCAGTGGATTGAACAGGAGAGGTACACCTCCAAAGTGTGCTACTCTCCCAAATGTCTTTATGCATAAAGAAGTTTAACGAAAATGGAGCCGGACACAGTGAAGGGTGACATCGAGTGTACTGTTTAAGGTTTTCCAGCTCCATGAAAAGAAATGGGGTAGAGAATCACAAAACAGTACTGCGCTGTGCCCTAGCAACCCAGGACTATTCTTTCTGGTGCAGCAACAAATGACATAAAAATAATTAAAAAAATATATATATATATTTTTCTTTATTTCCTTTATGTTAAAAAATAGATGGACATTGTATAAGTCACAATACACCACTCCTGGGTGTGGGTGATGTTGGGATTTATTCCTTCTGTCGTGGTTTACTCACTCGGCCTGCTGCCTCATAACCAAACCACACCAGGTGTGATAAATCCCATCATAACACACACCCTGTCATGGTGTATTGCTGAATTACTGTCCCTTGAACTTAATTTACCTTGGCTGCTTGGCTACACATGACATCATAATACCTTGTTTATGACACCCTAATTATCTCCACAGCAACAGATTGGGATGTCCTAAACAGGACTGTGACTGCAAAAGTAGGCAAGCAGACAGAGTAAATAGGATAGTGATCCTGTTTCCATGCAAATGTTCTTTGTAATAAAGAAATAAATGTGTCTAAATCTTATATTTTTCAATGTTCTCTCAACAACATCAAGGGCTCTTTAAAGCACTGTTACACTGCAAGCAAACATTTGACATTAACACTTGCTTGTTCTTTATACCTTTCTCAATTTGTTTCACTGTGCTCTTTCCCTATAACCTAGAATGCCCTCTTTTATCTCTAATAGTCTTCTTTATCTGATTAATTAACCATATGGGTATAGTTCTTAGATTTTCTTGTGATCCGGTTAAGTTCTTTGTGGCCTCTGTATGACTTTTCAAAATTCTGTCCTTTTCCTCTGAAACAGCTTGGTTTTTTTGGAAGTACAAAAATACGAACATATGAAATTGATAGCAGATGAAGGCCTTATGGCCTATCAAGTCTGCTCAACTGTGCAGCTAGCAGCCTTTATACTGCAGCTGCCCCCACCCTCCTCCCCCATCCTGAGACTCTTCCCCCTTACCTTGTCCCAACCCCTCTTGAAGCAGCCCACTGTTCTACAGGATGCTTCTTCTGGCTATGCATTCTACCTAGATACCACCCTCTTCATAAAAACCTGTCTCCTCATTTCCCTCCTGAACCATCTCCCTTCTATTTACAGATCATGCCCTCGAGTCTCCCTCAACACACCCTTAATATGAAAAGACCCTCTGTGCCCATCTTATTTATTCCTTTCATCTACTTGAAGGTTTCAATCATGTCCCCCATCCCTCTTCTCCTCCAGGGAGTACATGTTCAGCTACCTCAGCCTGCTCTCGTAGGGTATGTCCCCTAGCCCCCTGGATCATCTTCATTACCTTGCGCTGCACCCACTCCAGTAGCCTAATGCCCTTCTTCAGGTATGGATGCCAGAACTCCATTCAGTACTCAAGGTGTGGTCTTACCAGTGACCTGTATTGTGGCAGGATCACCTCCCCCCTCCTGGAGGATATGCCCCTCGCAATACAACCCAGCATCCTATTGGCCTTTGCAGCTGCCTTTCTACATTGTGCTGAGTTACTGTTTGTGCCTGTTATGATCACTCCCAGATCCTTCTCCTCCTCTGTCTTGGCAAGTTGGATCCCCCCATAGCTGGTAGCTCCTCCTTGGGTTTTTTTTTTGCACTGAAATGTAGCACCATGCACTTCTTGGCATTGAAACCCAGCTGCCAAGTGTCTGACCAGACCTCCAATTTTGCCAGATCCTCCTGCAACCCCTGCCACCCTCCTAGGTCATCCACTACTGCTTCCATCTTGGTGTGATCGCAAACAGACTGATCTTGCTCTTGATGCCTATTGAGATGTCTGTTATGAAGATCCTAAGCAACACCAGCCCCAGTACAAAGCCCTGTGGTACCCCACTTGTCATCACCCTTGGAGATGAGAGCCCCCCTCTTACCACCACCCTCTGCTGTCTCCCCGCAGTCAGTTCACTAGACCATCTTCATCCCAGTCCTGTAGTAGTCCTTCCTGTATTATTTGCTTCACTTTTCTAAAATCTGCTTTTTTTAAATCCAGCATCGTTGTGTCACTGTTCACTTGTTGTGACCCTGACCTCATAATCCTCACAGACATTCTGACCCATTGGGGACATGCATTTTAATATTCTTAGAGCTCAAATTTAGAAAGCCCTATGAGATTTAAGCATTATGTGCTGAATCGCTGCCTGCAGCAAACTTGGGTGTGCCAGGGACCCTGTGCTGAATTTTAGAAAAATAGAGGTCCTGGCACCAAAGTCCCAGGGTTTTCCGCACGCCAACAGCTGTGCTAAAGAAATGGCACACAGGAGGAAAAAGCTGCAAATCACAGGACAGGCTTGCAACAGTAGTGGTCAGAGATGGCGATCCACTGGCCAGTCAACCTGGTGACTGGCTGGTAATTCTGGGCATGCTCTGACTCGCTGAGGTGTGGGATGGGTCAGCATGGGGTGGAAACTGCCCCCAATTGGGCAAGTACATGGTCAGTGTGGGTCCATGGGGGGGCAGATGCATAAGCACCACCATGAGGGGGGGCAGTTTGCTGGCTTGTACCTGCCATGGATCACTGGTTGCTCCAGTGGTGATCTAGAAGGTCTCAGGGGCTGTATGTACACCTTCCTCTGGGGGGCACAGGGTAAACCTCCCTCATCCAGTGAGGGCTCTAGCAGTGGCACTTGGCAGGTTAGACCAGCTCCAGACTGGTCTACTGCCAGGGTCCACGAGCCCATTGAGGGGTACTTCCAAAATCCCACATTAGGGGATACTTAAGTGCTGCCCTGGTGCAAGCCCACCTCTGCCATGGCACACTGGTGTGGCTGTCCCAAGGACAGTACAAGCCCAGTTGGTGCAGGTGGTCCCTGCCAGTGGTGCAGGGTACCCTACAAAATCGGAACCGGCACACGGTGTGGAGCAAGGAGACCTTTGTGCCATTTCTGCTTGCCACAAGCCCTTTGCACCAATCCCACTCATTTAAAAATCAGGTCCCTAATGTCCTGATTGGATACGACCAGGTCCAGCATTGCCTGCTCCATGTGGCCTCACACACAGTGTAAGCAGGCAGTCTCATGTGACATCCACAAACATTTACCCTTTCTGACTCCAAACCACCTGTTTCCCTCAATCCATATCTGGAAATTTAAAATTTTCCACTAACAAATTTCCTCTCAGTCCTGCTGCATTTCTTATCTCCCTCTCCAGTGCTTTATCCATCTCCACTGTTTGATCTGGTGGCCTATCCACCACTCCCTCCAGTGATTCTACCCCTTTCTTTACCTTGATCGATACATCTTCTGACACCCTAGTATCTACATTTACATAGCATGTCACACATCTTCCTTTCTTTTGACAAAGTTTTAATCCATTCTGTCAGATTGCTCCAATGCCGCTGTTGCAGACCTGCTATAGTGAGTTGGTCATCAACTGGAGAAATCCTCTTGCATTCAGTGATTTTCGGTCAGTAGGGGTGGAAAAGCTGAGGGAAGTAATTTCGAAGCTGTGACCAAAATGCTGTGAATTGGACCCAGAACAGACACATTTGTTAGTAGGCTGTGTGGAGTTTGTTGGTCCTGTGTTTGCTAAGATTGTTCGAAGTTCAGTCTCAGAGGGGGTTTTCCATAATGCCTTGAAAGAGGATTGGTGAAGCCCCTTCTGAAGAAACCATCTCTTGACCTGGACTACTTAGTGAAATATAGACCCATCTCAAACCTTCCCTTCTTGGTAAGGTTATTGAGAAAATTGTTGCTTCGAAGCTCAAGACACACTTCTCTACTTTTGACACCTATGAGCCCCTCCAGTCTGGATTTTGGCCTAAGCACAGTATGGAAACCATATTAGTCAGGTGCTAAATGCTCTCCTCATATCGAGAGACAGAGGTGAATGGTCAATTCTCATTCAGGCAGCTAGGGGGGAAACTGAAATCCGTTGGGGGGGGGAAGAGCTGGTTAACTGGATTGTGAACTGGCTGGAGGAGAGGTAGCAACAGGTGGTGGTTGTGGGGGGGAACTCTCAGCACCATGGCCAGTGATGAATGGACCACAAGGCTCTGTGCTGGGCCTGGTGTTGTTTGGGCTGTTCATATCAGACATCTCACATGGGGTTGAGAGCAGGATCAGTCTGTTTGCATATGATATTAAAATTGGGGTGGTAGTGGACGAAGATGTCAGGTGGAAACAACTACAGGGGGACCTGACCAGATTGGAGGAGTGGTCAGTGAAGTGCCAGTTGGGATGTAATGAGAAGTGGTGCAAGGTTATGCACTTCAGGGCAAAGAACCCGAGGAAGGAATATTGATTGGGCTAGGGTGAGGCAGTGGGTCACTGAGGAGGAGAAGGACTTAGGGGTGTTGGTAACGGAGAACATGAACAACTCTGCTCAATGCAGGAAAGCTGCAGCAAAGGCTAACAGGTATCTGGGGTGAACTGCAAGGGGATTCTCTTCCAGGCATAGGGAAGTGATCATGCCCTTCTACAGGTCCCTGATCAGGCTGCACTTGGAGTACTGCGTGCAGTACTGGCATCCATATCTGAAGAACTATGTTAGACTGCTAGAGAGGGTGCAGCATAGGATGACAAAAATGGTACTGGGGATGGAAGACAAAACCTACAAGGACAGGCTAAGAGATCAGAGTTTCTACTCCCTGGTGGAGGAGGAGGAAGAATGGGGGGATATGATTGAAACATTCAAGTACTTGAAGGAGATCAACAAAGCTAGTGCTGATGGGTTATTTAAGCTGAGGAAGGGAAGGGAAACGAGAGGGCATGGGCTAAGATTTGAGAAGGGCAGATTTAGGAGAGAGATAAGGAGACACTACTTCACGGAAAGGGTGGTGTTGAAATAGAATGCCCTATCAGGGGTGGTGATTCCATGTAAGACAGTGGGTAGTTTTAAGAGGGCATGGGACAGGACAGAAGGGAGGGTCTGGGTACATAGGGTTGAGAACGTCCTGGAGGTGAAAGGGGGCAGGGCAGCTGCAATCTGGGGATGCTAGCTGCTTACTCGAGCAGACTTGATAGACTATGAGGCCTGTTTCTGCTGGCAGATTTGTATGTTCATATGTACTCAATCTCTCCTCAGCATTTGACATAGTAGACAATGGTGTATTGTTGGATCACATTAGTGAGCTCTGCAGACTCACTGGTATGGTCATCAAAAGGTTTGAGTCCTTTCTTACAGATAGGATACAGAAGACTGTTGTAGGAAATTATCCCTCTAGCCTGGAGCCCCCATTGTGTGAAGTTCCTCAGGACATAATTCTCTCACCCTTGCTGTTTGAAGTGTACATGCTGCCCCTGGGTGACATCATTAGACTACAGCATTGGGTTTCACTGCTATGCAGATGACACCCAGCTGTTTCTGTCATTTGCACCTGGGACACATGATGTGGTTTCTGTGCTGAATTCCTGCCTGGTTGAGGTCCAAGACTGGATGTCCTCTAGCTGGTTGAAGCTCCAGACAAGACAGAAGTGCTAGTGATTAAGCCTGGTCATCAAAGAGGTGCAGAGTCAGCTGAAACGGTGCCTGATAGAATGCTCTGCTCCTCTCCTCTTACCATCTCTCCCAAGGTGAAGAATAGGGCTTGATTTTGGATAACAGTCTGTCACTAGAGGCTCAGGTGTGGACCATTATCTGAAGTAGATTCTACCACCTTAGAAATATCACTTGGATCAAACCTTTCATCCCGTCTGATGACTTGTCTGCACTGGTACATGCTTTTTTGACCTGCAGATTTGACTACTGTGGTGCTCTGTACTTCAGGGGAAATGAAGGTGTCCTACATCATCTGCAGCTGGTGCAGCATGCAACTAGATTGCTGTTGGGCCTGTCCAGGTCCTGCTATGTGACCATGGTTCTGCGTAGTCCGAACTGACTGCCAGTGAGGTGGTAAATTATCTTCAAGGTCAGTTTATGGTTGGTCCAGTGCCACTGAGAGCTGAGGCATCCACCTTACTTTGCGCCATGTTAGCGACCTGTGTTCGGAAGCAACTTACGGAGCCAGGAGTCAGTCAGGGAGGAGAGAATTGAGCATCCAAAGGACTGCTCTCCTCTCCTGGGGAGGTTGGGCTGTGGACTCCATGGCACTAGTGGCTCCAGGTGGAGACTGGGAGTACTGTAACCAGGGGGACATTCAGAGGGGTATGGAGATGTCAGTGGATGTCCTGAGGGAGTGCCACCACATGCACGTCCATGCTTTTGGAACCAGAACAGAGGTAAAAAAAGCCCTGATACCCAGGAAAGCAAAGAAGGGCCCAGCTGTCAGCTCCCATGCTTAATGCTGGACCAATCCAAACAGCATCTGGATTTCTTCCTCCTCACTCTGCCTGCTGTGTAGACTATAGAAAGAGCGCAGGTAGGAGTTTTGGCCGCACCTCATGGGGGTGTTGAAGCCAGGGAGTCGACGGGACTGGAGCATAGGAGAAGGGCTCCGGAGCAGGGGTCTGATCTAGGGTAGGGGCGTATCAGGCAGAAAAGGAGAAATGCCGGCTGCCTGGTTCATGTTGGAGGGAGTTCTATGGGGCCAGTGAAAGGAGGTTAAAGTTTTAAAAAAAAAGTCAGTTTACTGATCTATAAAGCATTACATGGTGAGGGTCCTGGCTAGTCATACAACCTCCTGACATCTCATCACCACCTCCATCCTCTTCATTTCTCGAAGGGGAGCCTCCTGGTGGATCCAGGGCCTGGCCTAAATCTTTCAGGGACAGAGTTTTTTAAGCTGCCCCCCCAGCATTGTGGAACTCACTGCCCAGATCTCTGAAGGAGGCCACCTCGATGGAGGCCTTAAAGAGGGATCTGAACTTCCACCTCTTTAAGGATGCTTTTGGCTTAAAATCATTTTAGTCACAGGCTGGTTGCTTTTACTGATCAGATAATTATTTACTATTATTTATGTTTTAAGGTAAATTTATTTTGGTATACTTGATTGTTTTGATGTTTTATTTTATGCTTGTGGAAATTGTTATTCTGTACAGTGTTCTGAGCTCGTAGGAATGGGTGCTTAAAAAAATAAAAGTTTACTCACTTTACTTGCTATTTTCCATGCCCCTCCTGAAGAGTGGACACGCTGGAACAATTAGGTCCCAACAATTGTTCAGCTTAGCACAGGTTTCAGTAATAGCCACTGTATCTGTCTCAGGCAGTATAGCACAGTGGGTTAAGGCTCTGAGCTGCAGATCTGGAGACCTATGTTAGAAACCCACATCTGCCTAGGTACATACAGTGTTGATCCTGAGCAGGTCACTTAACTTCATTGTGCTCCCAGCTTGCATCTGGAAACAAGCTTTGGCTTAGTGTGCCACTCCTGGTTAAACAATGTTCCCTTTCCCTACTCTGTCATCATCACCACTTACATTTCATCCACCTTATTCGTTAGACTTCTGGCCTTTGCATACAACACCTTCCATTTTTGTAATCTCTCCCTCATGGGATTATTTCCCTTTGCTGCCCACTGCTTTATTCCTTGCCTTTGCCATTTTGTTTTCTATTTGTCCAGTATTCCTATTGTCCTTTTTGACTGAGGAACTACATAGGATACCACAGTGAACCCATGGTCCTATACCCTATTGCAGCACCCCCTCCCCCCCCAATCTAGTTTACATTCCTACTAGTGAGCACATCTAACTTTTGCCCAAGAGTACTTGGTCCATCTCCATTCAGATGCAGAAGATACCTTCTATACTGCCTGCCGTTGTCCTAGAATAAACACTTGAACCTCTCTTCACCACACCAGCCCTTTAGCCACAAGTTATACTCCAGAATTCTTTTGTTTTGTATTTGAACTTTACATGAGTTATGTATTTTACATTTTTTGGGCACTGTTCAGAGTTTTGGGTGATTTCTACTAATATGCAATCATGCTGTTTGTTTAGATCAGTGGGTGTAGCTCAACCCAGTGGTGCCAGCTGGTAGTGCACTACACTACCATGTGGGAGACGCAGATTCAATCCCTGATCCTGACTCCCACACCCTGGGCCCAAGGGTCCAGGATACAGAGGTAATGAACTGGCCCTGGGAAGGGACGATGTAAGCAGGTCACTCTAATGGTGACCCCCAGGGTACAGCTGGAGTAAGGCCTTAGGTACATGCATTAATGCTTGCTGTCTGCATTCTAGTAACGAATGAGGGCTTGCCATGAGCACCTCTGCTTCTGCAATAGGGTGGTGGTGGAAGATTTAAATGAGTGGCCAAAATCCCAACCCACAATGCATGTCGTTGTGCACCTTAGTGCTGCCAGCTGTTTCCATGTCTCATCCTGTCACCCCATACACAAGATGTGTTCTCCTGGCTGGTATTGGTGAACTGTATCTGTCAGGCCCCAATGAAAAACAAAAACTGCAGAACTCAGAGTTGGGGACCATCGGAAGCTAGTAGAAATGCCAGAAGGGCAGTCAGGAGCTCTACCAGCAGATGAAGGAAGTTGGAAGGTTGACAAGAAAAACATGATACAAACATCCTTGTATATAAAATAATGTCTGTTACCAGAGATCACAGCTCCTTGAGAAAGCACCAGGAGTGATGAAACATTGTTTTGTGGGATCACCATCCTTGCTTGCGATGATTCTACTTAAATTTGGAACTGTAACAAGCAGATTTACCTCAGACTACAAGTCTGGACTGAAGTAACTTTACCATGGGGTGAGGGCTATGCGGTTTTGGTTCTCATGGTTGCAGTTTGTGCTTTTAAAGCACCTTAGACCCAGAAGCCATCTTGTGTTCACTATGTGTTGCCAGCATGCATCACTGAACTATGTTCTGGCTTACGCCTGGTAGCTTCATTAGCTTCTTGTTTCTCCCACCACCCTGGGCCTGGTCAGCCCTCGTCCGTTTGCTGTCAGTCACTTCTGTTTCCCCAAGCCCTCACCCCTGTAACCCCCACGGCTTGCCTGCCTACCTACCCCCCATGGCAGGGCAGCAGGAACCCCCACTCTCCGACAGGATCCAGTTAGCAGCGTTACCTAAGAAATGGAGTGCAATGGGAACAGCCATAAAGCCATGAGAACCAGCCACCAGGGACTTTTTCCATTTTCTCTTGCCCCTGCAGGAACAAGGCATGCAGTGATGCCTGCAGCAGGCTCACCCACACATGGCCTTGCCAAGCATCTGCCCTGCTCCTGTCCCTAGTGTGGTGGCAGCATAATGCAGAGCCCCCAGCCTCTCTCAGAGGTCATGCATGCACCAGAGGTTTTACCCCCCCCCCCAGAGATGGATATCTGTCCAAACACTCACTCTATCTCCCCACAGACAGACAGCAGCCCACGCTATTGCCGAATGTGGGTCACTGGTGTAGCAACCAGCATCTCAACCCTCTGTGCCACCGGGCCAGCATTAGGTTTTTTTTTTTTTTTTTTTTTTTTTTTTTTTTTATTAATATAAATGAGTAGCTCCTCTCCTTCAAATTGAGAGCTTACCTGATGGATTCTTGCTCAGAGCCAATACTTCTAGCAGGCCTGTCACTCACCCACAGTTATCACTCCTGACTCAAACTGCAGTGATAGGCCAAGAAGAGCCCAGAAACATCTGGCTCCATGCTCAAAGCTGTGTGGTGCTGAGGTCATACATTAAAAGGGCTGCCCACTCTAATATAGAGTGGAGTGTCAATGAGTTTTGGACTCCTCCCAGATTCCCCATACTGACAAATGTTGTCTGGCAGTACTGGAATCAATGGCTGGAAGTCACAATAAGAGGCCAAATTACTTTAAAATAATAAAAATACCCCAGAGAGGCATGTGTGCAACTATATTTGACTGTTTTCCCACGGGGCTGTGTGAAAAAGAGAGGGATCATACTTCAAGCCCACAATTGATGGATCAACTAAGTAGGAGGGCCTTTTATGCCCCAAGAGGGCACAGGACATTGCCTCCAAAAGGTTCTATGACATGTAGTCCCTAGGTAAAGGGCACAAAGCTAGTCAATTGGAGGACAGACCTCAGATAAGACCCTTCCAGTCAGTCAAACACAGGCACCGAGTGAATTTGTTCTAGTCCTGAACATTGAGCAAAAGGTGGGTGAGGCACCACCCCTCCATGAGGAACAGATGCACGGTTTCTCCCAGACCCTCTGCTGCTGGAATTCCTCCTGTTAGAGAATCTGCTATATGTAAGCCGTGATGTGACTGCCTGCTCTTGGGGTAGGTGAAAGAGGCCTTCCATGGCGTGAATACCTGTGGGACCACCATGACTGAAAATTCTGCCAGTGTTTATCCATCTGATGCCAGAAGGAGCTGCTGAATTCCACCAAAGTAGGATACCCCACATCCAGAGGTGCCACTTAGTTTGTGAGCACCAGCTCTGGGCCCTGCCCTGCACCACAGTTAGTTATTTGCATACTGACTGAGCTTGTTCTGTGTGATTGAGTGTGAAACCTAGATGATTTTGTACTAATTATGTGGCTTACACCGCAACATTAGTTGGGATTTTCCTATAGGGTCTGCTATTCATTTTGGTCCATCCATTAGCCTTGCAGTGCTTTGGCATCACAGCCCTGCAATGTGCCATCTTACCAGTGTGAACCTACAGACAGTGGGAGTTCCCAAATGGATACCGAGATGCTGGTACACCAATGGGAGGTGGTCACAGGACACTGTGGAAAGTGAGCTGCTGCATTCCTTGCCCGATACATCTCCCTTTGCATAGACTTCCCAGTTCATATCCCTATTAACAAGTGCTGCAAGTTTGTTTCTACAAAAGAAACAAACACCTTGAGCTTTGGGTGTTCAATTGTTTCAGACTGCAGCAAACTTTCAAGGGGAAATAGGACTTTTGTTTCAAAATGGTTCATCTTGGTCTGAATGGTGCAGACCCGGTGAACCACAAAGGGAAAAAAAAAACAACTTGTCACCCAAAAGTTATCTAGGGCACAGTGCGAGTCAGTTTGGAGGAAGAACCAGACTCTACTCAATGACCTGAGCCAGCGTGAAAGCTCATCCGCGTGCCCATCAGCAGGCTGTCCTGGTAGCTCAAGCTGGGCTGTGATTCCCCTTTACTTAGAGTAGCTAGGAAGTTCTTTTCAAAAAGCTAAGAATCTTCAAACATTCAGCTTACACTAGTCCTGTAACAGGGGTATATTTTAGGTGAGGCAAAACAAATGAAAAGGCAGGCTGATCAGCAATCTAGAACCAAGGGCTTGCCTGACAATGGAGTCTGTACTCTGGAAGAGCTGGTGCTGGGAAGAGGGCATCAGGTGCCGATCTGCTAGTGCTCACTTGTTGCCCAACTTCTGCAGTGCAGCACCCCTTTTAATTTTCATTACAGAGCCAACATTCTAACAGGATGTTACAAATACAGATCTTGTCTGAAGCACCCGAGATGCATTCAGGACAGTGCCCAGCCACTGGTAATTAGCACTTTGGTGGCATCCAATAAAAAGCAAAAAATAAATATCCACATTCTCTCAAATTAATGAAGTTCTTTCCTTGTCCTGAGCTGCGATTTTGCAGCGTGATCTGGGCAATGGTCAGGAAAACGAATATGTACCAGCTAATGGAATCCTGGTGCCCAGCCCCCGTGCCTTCCTCTAGAGTCTTGAAGCACTCTGGGTGTATGCTGTATTGTTGTGTGATCTGGGCAGTGGGCAGGCAGCAAGTGTATGCTTGCTGGTAAGTCAGTGCCCATCCCCTGGTAGCTGGCACCATGGTGGCATCCCATAACAAAAATTTTCCAGCTTCCCTCAAGTTACTGAAGTTCCTTCCTCCTTCTCATGTCCTAGAGAAGCATGTGTACCGTTGCAGTGCGTTTAGCCCTCACCCATTCCACCCTACAGAAGGGGTCAAAAAAAACATTGGGTTAGTAAATTTCTCTTTTTTTTTTTTTAGAAAATCCTTCAGACTCCCAGTGCTATGCACACATCGAGGGCATCACCACAACTGGAGTTTTTAGTGGAGCTAAACTGTACACATGCTGAAAGCAACTTGAGTAGCAGTAGCCAGTGACAGAGTACTGTCATGGGTGGGTAGCCATGTTGCCATCCCAAACATAAGAATTCATGACCCTTATTTTTACAGAAGGAGAATCCCTTAGCATTTCTAACTTTTGCATATTCTTAATGGTCTTATTTTACAGGTCTGACCTGGTTTTGCAGTTTTCAGTTAAGTATACAAGCTGTCCTCTAGTTTTACATTTAGATCGGTTCTTATTAGATTCTTTGTGACTTTTCCACCCTACTTTCAGGGCTCTTTGAGAGGAAGACTAAAGTGGACCCCACTCCAAGACAGGTGAGTCAAGTTGTTAGCAACAGTGAAAACAATCTAAGTTAAAATCTCAAGTAATTAACTGAGAAATGTCTTAAGTCTTGCACTTCAAGTATTTAACAACTGAGACATTTTATAATGTCCATTTAACAACTAACTCACTAGCTTATGTTTACATTGAGAAAAATCAATCCCCAACTACAGTTTGTCTCATTTCTCCACCAATGTATAAAAGTGAAAACAATTCCCAACTCAATCAAAATCTTTATCCAGGCAAACACCATTAAGCAAGCTCATTTGCAAGGTGGACCTGCATCTCACAAGTCATAAACAGTACAACATATACATCAGTACATAGAGTGTGACGATACCTGGCAATACATAGAAAAGAATAATGAAATGAGAGAGGAGCTCATACAGAGTAAATGAGATCACACCTAGTTACATGCAATAAGGAAATACTTGTGTAAGAACAAAAAAGGGAATGCAGCCCTCTGATCCCTGAGGATCAGGTTAAATGAATAGATATGAATATACAGGATGGAAGGAGGCGTGGGGGAATAGGTGGGGTCTAGAGGAGCAGGGGTACATGAGTGCGCGCACTGCCAAGACGCTCATCCTCCAGGGGTTTTTACAGCTTTACCGCGCCTCTACTGGACATGAATCTGGCTTGGTGGACTCTGGCATCAACTTCAGGGGGTGCCGCTTCCCCATAAACACACTGTACGACAGATGGGTGGAGCCGCCCTGACAGGGTATGGAGCCGTAAATCAAAGATGGAGGAAGCAATGGCAAACCTCATTAGTTTTGCATATAAAGTTTTAAATGTTAAGAAACTTACTGGGGATTTTAGATTCATTGATTTTTGTATTTCATTCCAGAGAGAAGCTTATGGCCGCTCTTCCAAGGCACGTGTAGACTCTGGGTATCTTGAGGGGCATTAGTGAGCAGCTCCTTAAGGTATAGGTTTGAAGGTCACTTAGAGGCAGTAAGTCAGAAATGTAGTGTGGTAGTTTGGCGGTAATGGCTTTTAAAGGTCCAGACTGTGGCATTTCTGTTCTGTCTGTATTGCAGGAAGGGCCACCCAACAGTAGTGTACAGGGAGCAGTGGTGTGTAGAGGAGGGGAGGCCGGTGATGAAGCACAACACTCTGTGGTACAAGATGTCCAGGAGAGAGGCATTGCAGTGGCTATAGATAAAAATCTGCGTAGTCCAGCAAAGGGATGAAAGTGGTCTGAATGAGCCTTTTTTTGCTTCAGGCATCAGGAGGTGGTTTATTCAGTAGAAGAGCCCCAGCCTCAGCTTTAGCTTTTTTACCATTTCCTCCAGGTGGTCCCCAAAGGAGAGCTTGTGATCCAGCCAAATTCAGAAATTTGAATTTGGGGGATAAACTCCAAGTTCCCCTCCCCAATAAAGGTGGTGATAGGGTAAATTGCCAATAGACCGATAAGGCTGAGTGTTACTGGGGAAAGGATCATTGTCTTTTTAAGCATTCATAAGCAACTAATGGCTAGATAGCAAAAGTTAAACTTTAGTGGCACAAAACCCCTCAACCAATGGTCAAGCTAAATGCTCAACTTTTTAGTTGAGCATTATTTAATGAAAAGGGAATCTCTAGCTATTTACCAGCTTAGTTTTTTGTATGGGTACCCTCCAAATGGGTGAGGAGGAAGTTTGCCAAGTTATTTGACACACCTAAAGCCATTGCTTATCTATATGAAAATTTGTTCCCATTTGGAGCAAATTTTACTACTAGTATGAAGGGAGTCCAAAACAGGGAAATGGTCATCCCAGCTGAGAGTCCCCCCCACAGGACTTCAAATGGTAGCCCTGGCAAATCTGCCCCAAAAAAAAAAAAAAAAAAGCCAGTGACCTCAATAGAGCATTGACGATCAATATCAAAGTACATCATCTCTAACCAACAAAATTTAGCTTGGGCTTCAGCAAAAGTGATAACGATAAGAGGTGCCATGGGTCAGAGATACCATTACGAAACATGTTCATACCAAGGGTTGGTCTGCACCAGTGAAAAAGCTGGGTCAACCAGCCAGCTTCTGCATTTCCATAAATAGTTTAAAAACCTCTGTTGAGACCCTGCTGAGTTTCCTCTAATCACTTCCATACCTGCAAGGGTGAATCTATCCCATTTAAGGAGTTGGATAGGGGAACATTTGAGTACAAGTGGTAGCAAATGGGAAAGATATGGATTTCCAATGTGCTCATCAACCCTCATGCCTCAACACCACTGCAATGTGAATTTGAACACCAGTCCAAGTAACCAAGGAAGGCACATTCCACCCAGTTGTTTCAGCAAAAATATTTGGCAAGAAATCCAGGGCCTCTTGGCCTGCTAAACATAGAACAAAAACGTGCCAGGTTGCCAGATCCTCATTAGGAACGGAAGGGATGCAGTGAAACAAGAACCGAAGCAGGACATTCGTTTTAAGAGTATAAAGGGAGGGATAATAGTGACCAACATCAAATATCCAACTTCAGTTGGGCAAAAAGTGGGGATAATTTAAATGAGAAATCAGATTTTTTGGGGGGGTATTTGGTATTTTGGTTGTCCAAATAAGGAAGATCCCACTTTATAGGGAAAGTTTGCAGAATAGGTGGAACTATATCATTAAATGTAAAATGTTATTTTAGTGGTATTTAGGGTATATCCTGACATAGGAGAGAGTGGCAATGTGGGAGAACCACTGGCAAAGAGATAGTTTGATTTGGATGTCAGATAAACACTGCACATCAGCATATGCCAGCTGGTGATGGGACCCCCCATTACCACTCCAGAAATGTTAGGATTTTCCCTAATGCTCCAAGTCAAAGGCTCACTATAGAGAGCAAATAAAACAGGGATAATGGGCTGGGTACTCTACAGGGATGTCAGAGTTTGAAGAGAGAAGAAACTGTCCATTTACTCTAATATACCCAATTGGTTTAAGACAAAAAAACAACCTCAGTGGAGAATCCAAACCTGGACATGGCTGCGTTCTTCTAGTCTGAATTCTGTGCAGAGGCATTGATGTAGGATTCCCAGCATTCCCTCTTGTTAGCATGACAGGCAGAAGCATGCTGGTGGGAATAGGAAGAACAGAATATACTGTAGTTCAACATGAAGGGATTAGACCCAAGACAGACCATGGGTTTACTAGGCATTAATCCATGCCTGAGGATTGTGAGGCATGAGGCTGCAGGCAATCAACCACCCAGATGTGGAATAGTGTTCTGTAAACCCATGCTCTGCAGTGGGTTAATACAGTTGCAAAATGGAAACTTATTCCATTTCTTTATCCCTCCTGCAGCCCAACTTGAGATGGTTGTACTATCACTTCTCTTCCCAGAGAAGCCAATAGGCTTGCCCACACACCTGCTGGCATATGTTGCCATACTCTCAAAAGGGACCCCCAATCCTCATGACAGGCCAGGAATCAATACCTTAGTGTGACCTTGCAAGACAGGCTCCAACCAGGCAAGGAAATTGCTGCTGTTTTTCTCCTTATGAAATAGAGCCCCTCAAAGCATGGACGTGAATAACTTCCAAGGCACAATGTGCCAATGTCTGCTGTGCTTCATCCCCCATGTGTCTCGCTTCTTTGCGTAGCCCCTGATCTCCATCGGTGGCCACTGCAGAGCAATGGAAGCCCACATCCCTCCCCAAGGAAAGGAGCAGTCCTCAAACACTCAATGCTTCCCCTCCCCTGGAATGTTCTTGAACCTGGATTGCCAGCATACAGCAAGGTGTGGTGTCCAGTGCCTCAACCCTCTGTGCTATTAGGCCAGCCAAATGGGAAACCTTTAGAGATTTCTACAGCTAGTATTTACCATTCACATGCATTTGTAATAAATTATTCTGCCCAATGGGCTTGTCAGAGGATACCACAATCCCCCCCCCTCCAAAAAACACATGTTTTTCTGGTGGAGTGATTTGAAAAGGTCACTTTATACTGCTGTCACTCAGGATTTTGTAATGTGGCAAAGCAACTGTGGGTTTACTGGGGATTAATCCCAATTTTGACAAACCAGAATGCAGATTGAGTGCCCATTTTTATAAAAGCAATTAACTAAATCTGTCCCCATTTGTCCCCCCACCTCAGGGGCATTCCTTTGATGCCCCCATCCAGCCGCTGCTGCTTGGGGCAAGACCCCCCCCCGGAACTCAGACCTGTAACCCCAGTCCCATTGGACTGGCTCTTCCCCCCCAGGGTGGTGCCACCATACACTCCTTGGATCAGAGTTTAGGGTAGGGTGCAGGCCAGAGGATATTAGGGACCCAGGGAAGGTGGGATCAGATGGTGGGCATGGGGCTTGTGATGCTTAGTCTCCACCTGAGATCGGGGCTTTCCCTTGTTAGAGTGCAACCATGATCATGGTTCCCTGGAAGATCAGATGTGCACTGATGTCCAGTGAGATAGGCATACTCCTAGTGTGATCGTTCTACTGGCAGTCCAGACATCTTAGTCATATCCATCCTTATTCGCCTGATGCAACCCCAGCTGTTGTACCCGCCCCCCAAGCCTCCGCTGGGAGTTGCTGAAGGACAGGAACTGCATCCACCCCAAGAGAGAAGAACTGTCCTCTGATGCACATCTCTTCCCCCCTCCTCAACACCTATCCCCTGTAACCATAGCTCACTCCCAACCCCAGGTCATGAGAGGCAAGGTGCCTCACCCTGGAGTAATCTTTACAGGCAAGGGTAACCTTCAGCTTGGTTTTCCCCATGTTCAAGTCAGTCATGCAGATCTAGGGCCCTATATAAAAGGTGTCCTAGAACAGAGACATGTCATTTTACTGTGGAATGACAAGTGGCTGTAAGTTTGTTCCATCTGCTGTGGATGGACAAGTGTGTTACACCATCTACTGTGGAATCATGTTTACACCTACTTTGATATATTGATACTTGTGTGGATAAGATGGCTCACATCTTGTTCCTTGAGAGAAGCAGCTCCTGCTTGCAAGGGCAGAGCATCACAGATTCACTTCATTTTAAGTCAAGGGCCAATTACATATCTGCTTCCCTTGCTTGCAGGAGCTGGGAAAAAACAGCCTGTTCAGTATCACCTCCTCCCATCCCTTGATGCCCAGTGATGCCCTCTGTGCAACTAGG
Organism: Neoceratodus forsteri; assembly: GCA_016271365.2. Classification (NCBI taxonomy): domain Eukaryota; kingdom Metazoa; phylum Chordata; order Ceratodontiformes; family Ceratodontidae; genus Neoceratodus; species Neoceratodus forsteri. The sequence continues at coordinate 225,333,239 of CM057449.1, read as the reverse complement.
CAGAGTGCTACTGTTACCATTGCTAGTCTACTACCCATAGAGACCATCAGCCCCTCTCCTACACCAGACTGGCTGCCATCTAGACAATTTGCTCAGTGGCAGTAATGCCAGATGAATATTTCACTATCTAGTGAAGTGCAGGAGGATTAATAGGAGTGGGACAGTAGATGCCCTTCACCAAGTGCCAGGTTGCCCACCACTCACCTTACTTGGAGACTCCTTACAGACAGGTAGCAGCTGGGACAAATAAAGGCACCAAATTTGTGGCTCCATCTTGGGGTACAAGGACCCAGTACTGGCAGGACAGATTGTGGTAGGATTACTGTATGAACTGCAAGTATTGCATTTTAAGGCACCATAAGGTGATGGGAGAATTGAACATCCACACTAGTAGAATGGCTGAGACTAGTTCCGGAGGACAAGGATTAAACCAGTTAATTTACTACTTCCTGTGGACATTGAAAGGCAGCACGCAAGAGTTTTACATGAAGCAGTTTTATTTACAGTGCATCCCATTAAGAACTTTTTCCAAGTTTCTTGTAAACCAACAAGGCAGTGCACACCAAAGTCGTTGCTCCCAACATTCCAAGAATAGAAAAGACCACCACGCCAAAGCTGGAACCTGAAAGAATGAAGTAGTAGCAAGTTAGCCAGTGGTAAAAAGAAATGCATAATGCACCTTTTCAATGTGTTAAATTGTACCTTGTGAGGAATTCTCCTGCATGTGGAATGAGACTTCTGGTGACAGGACAGGCTCTTGGTTGGCAGAATCCAGGATAGTTATAGGTCGAAGGTGAGCATATTCTTCATATTCAGTCAGTCGTTTTGCTGAATAGGGGAGGAAGACATTTGTCAATTACATGGGAAACCCAAAGCTACTGGTCAGAAAATGGTGGTCAATGTTAAAGGTGTAGACTTAACACATTTTAGTAGTGGTTTTATTTTCACTTTCCAAGGAGTAAGGAAAGGTTTGTGTAGCATACATTATACAAAGAGTCCCTCAAAGTAAATCAAATCAGTAGTTTAAGTGTGTACATTTTGACCTACACTATTGTACATTGCTCCTCAGACTCATTTACTACATGCAAGTCTGCTTTACCACTTGGTTTTCAAGTTCAAATAATGGAGTGTTCTATGGCTCAGGTAGGGTTTCAGTCAGTATTTGCGAGCTTGCATAGACCCCCCCCCCCCAAACACACTGTAGCATCACTTATGAGGAGACAGCTCGGCAAGCAGTGCTCCCCGACTATGTATGATGAAGACCTGCTCTCAGCCATATTAAAAAGCACTCCATTTCAAGGCACACTTGAAAGAGAGGTTATTGTACAATGAGAGAAAGATCTTATGGGTCAAATGATCCATTAGACTCTAGGTTATAGGTCAAAATGTTGCCTTCATGCAATGTGGCTTTAACAGCAGTACATAGAACAGAAGATTTATTTTAACTGTTGAGTCCAAACATTACAATTTGCAGTTTGACAATCACAATTCCCATGATCAATGTTATTTCAACATATTAAATGCCATGATAATATCTCTCCCTGGAGACCTGAAGGTAAGGATCGCAGAAGAAAAAGGGGGAGAGGGTGGAGGATGTCAGCAACCCAATCCTAAAACTGTGGGAGAATTCAAGAATGCTTGGCAGAAGGCACCAGGAGAAAGGACTGCTGTGTGACTGAACTTCTCTACTGGGACTATATTGCCCTCCTTCCCTGCCCTCCACCCAAAGCCAATTCTATTTTTATAGGCACAGGATTTGACTGACAACAGGAACTTCCTGTTTAGGAGCAGGAAGTGAGTGATCACAGAACCACCAAGGACCCACCATCCTAGAAGGGCAAGAGTAGCTCTCCAGCCCCCTCTAGCTGCTGGAGGTCTGCCTCTGAACAAGTAAGTGGTCTACTGAGAAATATAGGATATTCTTGTCTCAGGACAATCTGGAGCTTAAAGGGCACACAGGCAGAAAGTAAGGAGAGAAAAAAAAAAAAAAGACGAAAGAGTAAGGATTGCAAACAGTTAAGAGGTCAGAAATAAGACATGATCGGAGTGGTGCAGTGTTGTGGCTGTGGAGCAGCAGTCTTCCGGGAGATATTCTGGAGAATGCAGTGTTGTCCCATCTGCAAGCACTTCTCTGGGCTGAGGGAGGAGGTTGCTCATCTCCAGGCTGAGTTGGCCAGGATTTGTGGGACCTCCTCTTCCATCCAGGGACCACCAGTGCCACTGCGCTGCCTCAGAGGTTGCCAAGAAAGAGGAGCTGCTGGACCACAGTGGGCTCAGGGAGGGTGAGGGTGGTGGAACAGAGGCACATCCCTCCAGTTGTACCTCTCCACATTCTATGCCATTCTGGCAAAGTGTGGTTCCTCTATGGAGGCACCTACAGTGGAGACCAAGGAGGATGCTGGAACCTCCACAAAGGAGACCCACAGGAGGGTGGCAGGAGACCCTGCAGGGAAGGAAACTCCTTGTGGGGACCCATTGTTAGGAAGGTAGAACTGGGCAAGGAAGGGGAGGGAGGCAGCCTGCATGGCACCATGGCTTGAGGGACAGGAGCCGTAATCCTCAGATTGCCGGAGCAGCTCCACAGGGAGGGAGCTGGATGTCATTGTCCACCTAGGGACAAATGACCTGGCTAAGAAAGGAATTAGAGAAGTGCAGGAAGAGTTTGTGGAATTGGGGAGGGGCCTTAGTCAAGTAGCACGCACGGTAACCTTCTCGGAGGTGCTACCCATCTATGGCATAGGAGAGGCTAGGGTGTTCCAGCACCATGGGATTCAATCAGTGGTTGAAAAACAGGTGTGGAGCTCAGGGATTTGGCTTCATTGGGGACTGGGGGTCCACCTGGAGTGATGCAAGCCTATACTGGCATGATGGGCTGCATCTGTCCAGGAGGGGAACCAGGATCCTAGGTGATAGGTTTAAATGCTTCATTGGCAAGCTTTTAAACTAGCCAAGAGGGGAGGCACTGGAAAGGAGCAGGAAAATCCTAGCCCCCCAAACAATCATGGTAGTAAGTGTGGCAAACACCAACATGGAGGTGTCGATAGGGAGAAGGGCAGGGGTAAATGGAGAAAGTGACAAAAGCAAGAAGGACAGGGATGGGGCAAAAGGGGGTAAGGCCATCAGGAAATGGAGGCTAATGAGTACCAATGCCCGTAGTCTGGGCAACAAGCTCCCTGAGCTGGTGGCCTTAATGGAAGAGGGATGCCTGGATATCGTAGCAGTCACAGAAACATGGTACACAGAACCATGACTGGGATGTTAACATACCAGGGCATATAACTTACAGGAGAGACAGGCAGGGAGAAGAGGGGAGGAGTAGCTCTTATGTAAAGGAAGGATAAAAGCAACTGAACAAAAGAGTAAACAGGGAGGAGAGGAGGCACTGTGGATCACCTTGGAGATTAGAAAGGGCACCACAATCCGCACAGGGGTTGTGTACAGACCCCCATGTCAGGGGGAAGGAATGGACAAGGATATGATGGAAGGCATTCTTAGAATGGCAGAGAAAGGGGAGATACTGTTGATGGGAGACCTGAATATGCCAGATGTTAACTGGAGCACATTTGCTGCAGCCACATCCAAGAGCAGGGCCACTCTTGACGCCCTACAGGTGGCAGGCATTAGACAGCTAGTTTCAGAACCCACTCATGAGGGAGCAATCTTAGACCTTGTACTCTCAAACGGGGGCAGTGAGAGGATCTCAGATCTAGAAGTAGGTTGCCATCTGGGGACAAGTGACCAAACAGTGTGGTTCACGTTAAACTCAGCTACAGAGTCAAGCCATACAAAAGTGAGGGTACTGGACTTTAGGAGGGCTGACTTTGGCAAGATGGGAGAGTGCCTCAGAAAAGCACTAGCAAACAGGCTAGAAGGAGGTGTGGAGCAACAATGGGGAATTATCAAAACTGCCATCACAGAGGCAACAAGCCTTTGTGTGAAGCAAATAAACAAATCAAAATGAAAGAAAAAGCCACTATGGTTCTCAAGAGAGGTGGCTGTGAAAGTCAGGAAGAAAAGATAGCATCTCGGAAGTATAAGGAAACACAGAAGGAGCAGGACAGAGAGCTGTACCAGTTAAGGCAGAAAGAAGCAGGAGGGAAGTCAGAATAGCAAAGGCCCAAACTGAGGAAAAGATAGCCAACTCAGTTAAGAAGGGGATAAAACCTTTATAGCTACATCAGCGAGCATAGAAAGACAAAGGGAGGGATAGTGAGGCTGAATAGAATGAACGTGGGTGGGCAGAGGGGACAGTGAAAAGCAGTAATACTGAACGAATATTTCTGCTCAGTATTCACAAAAGAGGAGGGGAAGTGCCTAATCCAATTAACAGAAGCACTCTTGATTGGGAGTCGATGCCAGTCCTTTCACAGAAGAAAGGGTTCTGCAAGAACTCCTAAAACTGAAGGTGGACAAAGCAATGGGTCCTGATGGAATTCACCCCAGAATTCTAAGAGAATTAAGGAAGGAACTAGTGAAACCACTGGCTACTCTTTTTAATAAATCATGGGAGGATGGTGTGGTACCCGAGGACTGGAGGAAGGTGGATGCGATTCCTTCACAAAAGTGGGACCAAGACAGAGGCAGGAAACTACAAACCTGTCAGTCTGACCTCTGTGGTAGGGAAAGTGATGGAGTCACTTCTGAAGGAAAGAGTAGTTGAGTACCTAGGGGTCAGTGGAGCACAGGATCCAAGGCAGAATGGGTTCACAGCGGGAAGGTCATGTCAGACGAATCTAATAGATTTCTTTGACTGGGTGACCAAAGTAGTAGACCAGGGAGGGGCTGTGGACATGGCCTACCTAGACTTTAGCAAGGCATTTGACACAGTCTCACACAAAAGATTTATAGTCAAATTAACCAGCCTGGGAGTGGGTCCCAGGGTGGTAGCCTGGTAAACATTGGCTGGACAACAGGACACAGAAGGTAATTGTAAATGGAGTCCACTCTGAAGAAAGGGAGGTTACTAGTGGGCACCGCAGGGTTCAGTATTGGGTCCAGTCCTTTAATGTCTTCATCAGTGACATTGCAGAGGGACTGGAAGGAAAAGTATGCCTTTGCAGATGACAAAGATCTGCAACAGGGTTGATACACAGGAGGCGTGGAAAGGATGAAAAGGACTTGGCAAGGTTGGAGGAATGGCCTGACATATGGCAGCTAGGATTCAATGCAAAAAGTGCAAATAATGCACCTGGGAAACAAGAACCCAGGGAAGAATACACAATGGGTGGGGAGGTAGTAACAACAACAAAACAGGAAAGGGACCTGTGGGTAATCATATCAGATGACCTTAAGGTTAGCAAGCAATGTGAGAAGGCAGTAGGGAGGGTCAGTATACTGGGATGTATAGGAGAGGCATCAGCAGCAGAAAACAGGAAGTTGTTATCCCTCTGTACAGACAGTTGGTGAGACCCCATCTGGAATACTGTGTCCAGTTCTGGAGACCCCATCTCCACAAGGACAGACAGGATAGAGGCAGTCCAGAGGAGGGCAACTAAAATGGTGCAGGGTCTGCAAGAGAAGCCGTATGAGGAGAGACTAAAGGAGCTTAATATGTATACCCTTGAGGAAAGAAGGGAGAGGGGGGACATGATAGAAACTTTCAAGTACCTCAAGGGAATCAACAAAGTCCAAGAGGGTAGCATCTTTCAGAAAAAGAGACTTGCAAGAACAAGAGGACACAATTTAAAGATAGGAGGGCGGTTCAGGGGCAATGTGAGGAAGTATTATTTCACAGAGAGGGTAGTGGATGCATGGAACAGCCTTCCTGAGGAAGTTGTGGGGTCTAAAACTGTGGGAGAATTCAAGAATGCATGGGACAGACATAAGGCAATTCTTGTGGGGGGGCAGGAAGATATAGGCTGTTGGTTAACTAGGATCTGCGACCTATCCTGTAGGTAGGGAAATGGGCAGACTAGATGGGCCTAGCGGTCCTTTTCTGCCATCAAAGTCTATGTTTCTATCTAACCCCTAGACAAGAGAGAACTCAGAGGAATGCAAAGGCTTGCTGCAAGGCAGCAGCAGGGGGAGTGACAAGGGGGTTGGCAGCAGAGTGAACTGGGGGTGGGGGATGAGGAGGCAGGAAGGGAGAGCAGGGCAGGGGATAGTGGGGTCATAGGGCTGGGCCCAAGCTCTAGCACCTGGAATGAAGATAATTTGGGAGCAAGGAGGAAGATAAAGCTCATTTGGGCGGGGGAGAGAGAGAGAGAGAAAAGAGAGAAGGAGCATGTGAAGGGAAGGTTGGTGGCAAGGAGGAAAGGGGTCAGGTGGGCAGGGAGATTGTGGATCAAGCTCAAAAAAGTTGAAGGGGCCAAATTGTTGGGGACTCCATTGTTAGGGGCATTGGCTGGGGAGGAAAGGGAAGCAAGGTCTAGGTCAGTTGCTTGACGGGCAGGACAACTGCCAAAGTAATACACCATAACCCCTCTAGGGGGAAGCTGCAAGATTAATATGTGCACCTGATTTCACTTGGCAACAAGTGACCTTACAGGGCATAGCATGATTGAGGTCCAGGCTAGGTTTGAAGCCTTGGCAAGGTTCTGTCACAACCTAACTTCAAGTCAATAGCATTCTGAGGTACTGCCTGTTCCAACAGCTAGCACAAAGAGGAAACAGGATTACCAAGTTCAATAACTAGCCATCTGGTTGGTGTGATAAGGGCTTTGGACTGGTGGGAGAAGGAGAAATGGGGAACCACTTGGCAGGATGAAAGCCTGATCTATAGGCTCCACCTCCACAAGGAGGGTAAAGAAGTGCTGAGGAGGAAACTGGAGGAGTTAATGCTATAATTGAAAACCAATTGGGGAGGGAAGTGTTACAGGTGACATCCGAAAACAGCCGCAACCCCCCTCCCCAAACTACTATTTGAAGCCCTGTGGGGACTACAAAAAGATAGGGTTAAGTCATTAAGTAAATGTGGAAGGTTAGGATGGGGGTTGGGGCAGTGATGAAAGTGAGCAGGAATGCACAGGAACTCTGTTCCTGTACCTTTTTTGCAGCAGGAACGGAGTTCCTGTACTTCTTTCCACGGGCACTGGAAATGAAATTCTTAAACCAGCAACATAATTACAGTTTCTGGCCCTAGTACCTGAAATAAGGGTTTTCATAACATTTGACTTGTATAACAGTGCTATTTTGCTGGAAATACTTCAGTATCGCTAACTGAATCTACTAGTGTCAAAACACAGATAGACATGTCTTCACACAGCTATTCTTCAGATTGAAGATCTTCATTCTGCATTTCATATTTGCCAGCACCCGAGTTCCTGTACTTCTTGTCTACCACTTGCACCACTGGGTGGGGGTGGGGTGGGGTGGGGGAGAGAAACTCAAGGGTGGCTGGAAAATGGAAGGTAATGTACATGCTAGAAGCCTGGGAAAATGCAGTCCAGACCTGTCAAGCTGTCATGGCAAAAGCAGAGCTGGATGTAGTGGGAATCGGAGAATCATGGTGTCATGCAGAGCAGGATTGGGACAAACATACCAGGGTACAAACTGTTTAGGAGAGATAGGTAGGGAGGAGGGAGGAGGAGGAGGAGGAGGAGGAGGAGATGATTGAACTTTACAGGAGGGAAGGGATTAAGGCCAGAGATGCAGGTTAGCTTGGGGGGGGGGGGGAAGAGACATGACAGAGGCACCATGGGCATCACCAACCATGGAGAAGGGAGAGGTAGTCTGCACAGGGGTGGTCTATAGGCCACCAGGACAGCAAGAAGGGGTGGACAACCAGATGGAGGAAATCCTGTGCATGTCAAAGGTGGAGGTGCTGCTGATGGGGGATATCAGCCTACCGGACATGGCATGGGACACTGTCGGCAGCATCACCTAAAAGCAGGGTGATACTGGACTCCTTTCAAGTTGCCCTACTTAGGCAGCTGGTTCAGGAACAGACTAGGGACAAAGCAATATTAGATGTAATACTAACAAATGGGGACAGGGTAGGGAATTTAGCAATAGGGGATAACCTTGGTACCAGTGACCATAGCACTGGGGTTTATGATACATGTGTCTGCCACCCTCAAAACAGGTCCAAGGTGAAGGTATTGGCTTCAGATGTCATTTGGGAAAAATGAGGGAATGTCAAGCTTTAGGGATGGGGCAGCAGAACATGTGGGACACAAGTGGACCATAGTGGGAGCCACAGAGGAGTGTTTGTAAAGAGAAATAAGCCACTGTGGTTCGACAAAGTGGAAAGCAGCATCAGGGCTAAAAGGAGAGCCTTTTGGAAGTTTTAAAATACAGGGGGAGGAGTGGGAGGAATACCAGGACAGACAGAAGGAAGCGGCAGGGCAGTAAGGAGAGCAAAGGCTGGAACAGAAGCGACCACCAGGGCAGTCGAGAAGGGAGACAAGACATTTTCAGTTCATAGGAGACAGGAGGAAAATGGAAAGAGGTATTTCCAGCCTGAAAAACATGGCAGGGGAGAGGGTGGTAGGGGGACCAGGAAAAGGCTGCACTGCTGAACAGTTATTTCTGCTAGTCATTTACGAAGGAAGCAGAATGGAAAAAGGGCAGTCCGAGGAAGGTAGACTCCACAAGGAGGAAGTGGATGAGAGTCAGTTTTAGGAAGGAGATAGAGGGAGCTTAGGGATTTTAAAGTTGACGAGGCCATGGGGCCAGACTGGGTACATCCAAGGATTTTGAGAACTGAGTAGTGCTGGCTGCCCCCTTGACTGCTTTAACAATTTTCTAAGCTCAGGGGTAATACCCAAGGACTGGAAGAATGTGGATGTAATTCCCCTACACAAGGGAGGCAGGTAGGAAGAAGTGGGTAACTACAGGCCTGCGAGTTTGACATCCATGGCTGGAAAACTCAAATTGCTCAAGAAAAGCTACCAGGAAGCTAATGGTATTTGAGACCCAAGGCAGCATGGGTTCAGAGCGGACAGATCCTGTGAAACAGACTTAATGAAATGGGTCCCGAGGGAGGTGAACTGGCAGGGGGTTGGCTCATTGGATGTGGGCTACCTAGATTTCTGAAACACTTGATTGTGCCACACTGGAGGCTTTTACAAGTTAGCCTGCTGAGGGAGGGGGGTCATACAGTGGGTTGGTAATTGGTTGTAAGGTAGAACAGAGGGTACTGGTCAATGTGACACCCTCCAAGAAGTCCAGGGTCATTAGTGGGGTTCCCAGGTGTCGGTGCTGGGACCTCTTCTGTTGAATATCTTTATAGGGGATATAGCAGTGAGTCGTGAGGGGAGGATGCTTTGCAGACTATGCAAAAGTCTGCAATAGAGTGCACACACTGGAGGAGGTGGATAGAATGGAGGGATATCGGGAGGCTGGAGGAATGGTCCACAATATATAGCAATTTTTATTCAACATGACTAAATGTAGGATCATACACTTGGGGAAAAATATAAAAAAATTGGGAGGGCAGAGTACTCACTGAAGGGTAGTTCCCTGCAGGAACCAGAAGAGAAAGACTTCGGCAGCATTTCACATCATCTGAAGGTAGGAAAGCAGTGCAGGAGCAGTAGCAAGAGCAAACAGAATGTTGGGTTGCAAAGGGGGAGAGATATCAAGCAGAAGGGAGGTCATAGTACCCCTTTTACACACAGCTGATTAGGCCTCACCTGGAATATGGGGTTCAGTTCTGGAGGCCCTACCTCAGGAAGGATGTAGAAAGGGTGGATAGAGTTCAGAGGAGGGCAACAAAGATGGTGAGGGGGCCTTGAACCCTTGCCATATGAGGGGAGACCAAATGATCTGGGCATGTATTCCTTGGAAAAAGGGGAGGGGAGACATGATTGAGACTTAAATACTTCAGAGGCATAAATAAAGGTGCCTGCGGAGAACCTTTTCTAATTGAAGTAGAGACCTAGGGCAAGGGGTTACGAGTACCAGATTAAAAGGGGGAAATTTAAAGGCAATTTCAGGAAGTATTTCTATACTGGGGGGGGGTGGACAGCTGGAATGGGTTGCCAGGAAGAAGAAACAGTGGGGTGGGGACTACAGCAAGTGACTAGAAAGAACACTGCTGCTGTTTGTACAACTAGGTAATGCACCCCTTTAAAATTTTCTCCATAACATGTGCAATCATGGTCGGGCACAAACTTGAAGTCTGTGTAGAGTGCTGAAAATTGCTTTAAGCCACAACATTTTGCACCTTCTCTGCAGTTTTGTTAGTAGTGTGCGGCTTATCATGGTCAGGGAAGATAGGAGTGGGACTTTTCTGAAATTGGTCAGAGAGACAGTCATGCTGCTGGCTAGCGGCACTTGTTACATTGGGCAGGTATAGGACAGGGTGAGTGCAGCGCTGGCAACTAGTCCAGCTTTGTAACAAAAAAAGCTCACTAATAGTGCTGCAATTCTTTGCATTAATGGCTCTAGGGACTGGTCTGAGGACTGAGTGGGGGCCTCCCACTTGGTAAGCGAGACAAAAAACACGGCAGCTATGATGTTTATAACTGCTATGCAAGAGCAGGCTGGTACTGGGATTAGTTATTTTCTGGTCTCAGAGATGACTATGTAGCTAGAGAAGGGTCTCCGGTAGAGACCAGGAAATTGCTTGCCCATTTTCTAAATGGCGGTAGATAATTGCATTGCTTCTCAACAAATGCACATCTTTTTGTGCCCAACCCAAGAGCTTTTCTAGATACCCCGTCATCAGGGTATTGAAGTCAGGGGCACTACATGCATGACCTTGTGTACTAGGACAGTGGTTCTTACCCTTTAATGCATTCCTTTTCCAATGTCTCCTATATGGGAGGCCCATCTGATTACAGTTTCCAGTTTCACAGCAGCCACAAATAGCACTGGAGCCTTCGACTGGGGACCAGCTGAAATACAGAAGGGACCAGCCAAAATACAAGTCAGCAATACTTTTATAATTCTTCATTTTCTATATCTGGAGGGGGACAATTAGTCCCTTTCTGATACAACTTACACATTTCCAGGCTTGGTGAAAGAGCAGGCCTTATTTGTGCTATCTGGACTCTGGCTAATACTCACAACTTTCAGGTGGCAAGTGATGTAGATCTGAAAGGCAAATTGACATTGTGAGGGCAAATTTAATTAGTAAACTAGAATTATGGTATGTGACAACTTACTGTGTTCCTGGCATCCTTAAAGAACCTGAAGGCTGACAGATCAAACTGCAGCTTGTTTTGCTGGGGTCTTGGAGATCTAAAAGCTGAAGAGGAGTCACCCAGCCTACTGTCCATCAAGCAGCTAGAGAAAAAGATAAAGTTTAGTGCACAGAACATGGCCCACTAGTAAAATGCATGAGTGTCTATGAACAAAGTGACTATTTGACTGCCAGTGTCAGACTCTACTACTATAGTCAATTTAGACATTGCTTAACCAGATTGCCCTGATTCAGAACATATGGCTCAATGTCAGACACATTGAATAAGACGCACTATACAAAATGCAGGTTTATAGATGCAAAGCTTACAATTCTCTAATGTCCTACCCAACTGTTTAGGAAGGTGACCCCAGAGGTATTAAATTGCCATCCTCCATTCCAAGCACAATCCAAACTTCTTGTGGTCATGAACATCTATTCTGATGTCCAGCACAGCTGGCGAAGAGGTCGTGCACCCTGGTGCTACTTCAATTTGAATGACACCAAGTTAACCATGGACAAAGATGGGTATATAGGGCCAGCGTTTGACCTTAAGGCCTTTGATTTAGTGGATCACACACACACACACACACACACACACACACACACCTCTGGGCATCACCAGAGGTAGTTTCCTGCTTGGATAGCAGTCAGAGTTAAATTTAGTGGTTTCAGATCCCACTTTAACTTCGATATTCCTCAGTCTTGTGTCCCCTTCTCTCTCCCCCCCAGTGTACATTTAACTAGGATTACAAATACCTTTTACCCAGGGATTGATTTTTTGTTGTACAAAGGTTCCACATCAAATGACCAGAACAATACAGGTAGTAACAGTAAGATACAGCAGCACTGTCCAGCAAATTAGTTGTAAAGTAAACATTTACCAAGTTACATCTTGAAACAATATAGATCAACCTAGCAGGAGCATTTAATGAAACGAATGTTGACATTTGGGCAGAAGGTGCAAGGATAACATAGCAAGTGCAGTCCAAAAATGATGTGATACACAAGAGCTGGTACAGAGATGGATTTAAGCAAGCAGGAAAAGCTGCAGGAGGAAGAGAGAGGGAGGTGAAGGTTGAGAAAAATAAAACCACAATCACATGGTTCGCTGAGCTTGATATGATGAGTCTGTTTGGAACATTGTTAATCGATGTCAGGAGCACGACTGAGTGACTGGAAGAGTTGGGGAAAGCCATGATTTTTTTTCCTTCGAATGGCAGGTCTCATTGGCTCAACATTAAGGGAATATCCCTTCAGATTGCATAAACAGGTTACAGGTATGGGTAAATTTGTCAGTCTCATAAGGAGTTTGAGGGCAGTGTCAGTGACAGCACTGTAAATGACCATGCAAGTCAGTGGACAGAACTCAGCGAGAGCATAAGGATCAAGGGCAAGAGCAAGTGTGAAACAGCAAGTGAGCAAGAATGAATGACAGTGACAGCGAGAGCCAGAGAGGCCAAGAGAGAAAGAGCACGATCTGTGTGGCTGGAGAAAAATACATCAACATATTGAACACCATGTTATTAGCACATGCTTGGGAGAGGTTAAGGAATAGTCTGAAAAGAAAGGGTCCTAGGATGGAGCCTTGTGGGACTCCAGACTGAGCAAAGACTGCAAGAGAGGGAATCCTTCATCTTGACCCATCAAGATAGCTTAGAAACATAGAAACAGACTGACGGCAGACAAGGACCACTTGGCCTACATAGGCTGTCCATTTCCCTTCCTAGAGGGAAAGCTGCAGATCCTATTTAACCAACAGCCTATAGCTTCTGAATCAACTAATCACAGGAGGAGAGGCCAAGAGCAGGGAGGGAGCGCAGCAGTAGGAAGTGGTTAACAGTTTTGAAAGCCTTGATAAGGTCGATGTAGATAGGCTGCCATGGGTAACCAAAGGCATTGTGAATGTAATCTATTCTAGCATGGTACTCTGTGCCTTTCTGAAGCTGTGCTGCTTAGGACATTGAACATTGTTTTTGTCTAGGAATTCAGTCAGTTGGTCAGCAACTATATGTTCCTTTGGATAATGGTGGAAGAATCAGAAATAGGGCAGTAGTTTTGAGTGCAGTGTGCAGTCACCATTTTTAGTGCACAGGTGAGACTACTGCTGCCTTAACTGCTTTAGGGTCAGACAGGTTTAGAATTGTGGTCAGAGTTACCATTACATCAAAGGAGAAGTAGAGAAGTTTCATGTCAAGAGTGTCACTGCTATGAGTTTTGCCCAACACCTTGAATAGATTTTTTTTTGGCCTCAGCTAACAATTCTCCTAAAGTAGAAGGGGTGGGGAACAACATCACTACAGCACCGTGTGTCCAATTCCACAAAGAAATCTGGTGAAGTACCAGACTAAGATCTGTGATGGCTATATTAAAAGCATCAGCAATTTGATTTGGGGCCCTGTATGGGGACATCATTGGCCACCAATAGTGGGAGATTTCTTACTTTGCTTGCCTGTGAGGTCTGATGTTTTGCCAGAACTTTTGGCAGTTTCCTCAGGAGTGTGAGATCTTTGAAAGTGGTAGATTTTGGCCCTGCCAATTACCCTGCTCGGGCAGCTCTAACACTGTTAATCCTGCTTCCCTGTGGCTTGTGTAGGATATCAAAAATTGACCCCTCAACTCTATCCTGCTTTATGCAAGTGATCTTGTGCACTTTAAGCTCAATATATCAGGTTGAACTCTAGCCTTTACTCAGATTCCTCTAAGGTTCACACCAGACTCCCAAAACAGAAAGCTACTCAATGCCAGTAAATCAATTCCATGCCATTTGGTTATGCTGTTATGATGAAAGTGGTCTGGCTGCCTGGCAATCTCCAGTACAGATGGTACCTTGCTTGAGAATGTTTCAAGTACCTTGGTACAATACTTGACTTGATTTCACTCTACACAAATACCCGCAAGTCAGTGATCAAGCCTGGCCTATAGAACCAAACCTACTCACTCCACCCAAATTGCTATTGCTTAGGGAATATTCCTCCACCTTACCTACTCCCAAAGCAACTTCCACAATCTCAACAAATGGGAGATTAATACAGTAGCAAGTCACTCTGCCCTAGACTGCCACCATTGTCAGTTCCACTTCACCTTCACTGCCTGAAGACCCCATTTGCCCCTTTCCTCACTCAAGTCCTTCAAATCCAGCGGAGATGACTTGGACCCTAAACTTCTGTCAGCTGCTACCACAACTTCCTCCCCTCCCTTACTCTTCTCCCAAATCTTAGCCTTTGCACATCCCCTAGTCTTGGGAATATTGCCAATTCTCCCCCTTCACAAAGGAGGTCATCCAGCTACTCCTGGCATATCTCACACACACACACACACACACACACACACACACACCCCCCCCTTCTCTTGCAACAAGAAACTAGTCGCAAGGCCTGCAGGCCTCCACTCCAGCTTCCTCTCCTCCCAGGCTGGCTTTAGGATTATTACACCACCTCCTCCCTACTTAGTCACCGACTCCATCCTGTCAGGATGAATCGTCCATATGGCCAAAGGCTTTTATTCAGTGTTCTTTCCCCTGTTGGTAAGTGGAGCTCTGGCTCCTCATCCCCTGCTATTACCCCAGGCCATCAGATAAACTGGTAGGAGGTGCCATCTCCCCACCCCTCCCTATCCAGGTAGGAGTCCACACAGGATTCCATTCCAGGTCCAGTCTTCTCCCATCTTCCTAAATGAAGATCTCCCATCTTAGTCAACTCGTTTATATGTACACAGATGAGTTGTACCTTTGGTCATCTCTGGAAGTCTTACTTTAGCAAGACATGTTCTGTGCTGTTCCAGTTCAGCCAACTTTGGGTCACACCAAATGTCTGACCTTTGGTACCAGCCAGAAGCTGGCCCAAGTAGCCCCCCCTCCCCATCATCTGCAGGATGGCACTGTAGTCCCAGGTGTGTGGTTAACATAGCAGGCTTGACTTCTCTGCCCACTTTTGAGGCTATCCATGCCAGACTTTACCCCAAACTGTGCCCTGTACTGCATTAAGGACTACTATTCGCCAGGTCTGCTGGCACTGGTCACCAAAATAGTTCTGGTTTCACTATGCAGATGCGGTTTATGGCACCCCCCCACTCCCTTACCAGATTGGGCACCCTGTGCCAGGCCAGCCACTCTAAATCACTCCTCTCTAATCTACCCCCCATCCTCCCTGCTCTTGAATCCTCCCCATCCATCCTCCCTCTCACATCAGTTCAACTGCTTCCCTTCTCTAAATACTGGTTTAGATCCCTCCCCCATGCATATTCTCCCTCAACTAGGAAATCTGCTCATCTGTCTTCATACCTCCTACCTGCTCTCCACCCACCCCCTCCCTCCCATTAGATGCTACCCGAAACTCCTTCCCTCTCTCCAAGCCAACCTTTCCTTTCCTGGCTTTCGACGATCCCTTACCTCCCCTAAACTTCAGTTTACAGCCACCTTGTTCTTGTAGGACTCCTTTCATGACAGGCTCACCCTCCCTTCAGTCTGGCACTATGCACTTGGAAGTTTGCCCCATTTGCAGAGATTTGTATGCCAGTTCATTTGTCCTCCGTATGAATGTTTTGCCGTTTTGTCTGTGTTGCACTCAGCTTATGCTTTTCATGCAGGGCTAGAAATGATTTAGATGGCTCTATTGGATGGTCCCGCAGAATCTGTACCCGTCCCATTGATTTTTGTTGACCATCACATTTGTTTCCCCAATATGGGCAGATAAGTGTGCCCCTGGCTAAGGGGCTCAATAACTGAGGTCCTATAACGGGCCCCAAAAAGGGTTACTAAATATTATGCACCAGCTGGTACATGGTCCAGAAAAGACCAAGCTCACTGCCCTTTTAACCAGCCTCCCTATATCCTGTCTCTGGAGCCCTTCCTGCCCCGACAGGGGTTTTTAAGTGGTTCTCAGCCCTCTAGTTCCTCTCCTAATCTAAATAGAGAGTTCCTCCCCCCTTTCTGCCCAGACTGCCTCCCCTAAAAATGGCATTCAAATACCATGTTCTAGCACTTAAAATGGCCCTTTAGACTTACCCAGGCCCCTTGTAGTTATATTTTAATTTGCATCCCCAAAACGTCTGCCTGTGAACAAGAGCTCATCTTGGGCTGCTACTGCAACCACAGCACACAAAGAAATGCAATGTGCAGTACAGAAAGTAAGAGAAAGACTGGCAACTGCACATGCACAATGACACTTGTGCAGTCTAGTCTTACCGTGGCACAGTTTCCATTTCTGCTGCTTCACAAAAAGCTCCAACTGCACAGAAGAGCCCATCACAGAAGATGGGTCAGTACCACCATCTCCACCCCATCAATGGGGACATAATTATAAAAGTCATGGTGTGTGGTCAACTGGGGTCCACCAATAATCATAGTGCGATTCAGTAGGAGAACAGTGGCAGGTGCAATCCCCATGAGATGGAGGGTCCTGGACTTAAGGAATTCTCAGGAAAGCCATGGACCCTGGTGGGGGAGGAGAATGTAGAGAACAGATAAGGACCATGTAGCCCACCTTCTCTGCCCCATCTGATGCAATACTAGTACTGCATACCCTAATTATCTGCAGGGTGCTATCTCTTCCCCTATTTTGAGGGCTCTTGCCCATCACATGCATTCTTGAATTCCCATTGTTTTGCAGCCACCACTGAAACAAAAAAATTCTTCCTCCCATTGCCCCCCCCCCACCTCCTATCATGCTTTTTTTTTTTTTTTTAAATAGTATTTACAGAATGGGAGAGTGGTGAGGGACCACAGTAGAGATGGGAGAATTAATGGTAGGGAGGAGAAAGATAGTCCATTTACAGAGGACAGTGTCCTAAAGGAGCTTGCAAAACTGAAGTGGACAAGGCACTGGGGCCAAATGGCATATATCCAGAATTAAAATGAATTTAGAGAGGTATTGGCTGTACCAAAATCCACTGGAAATGGAAGTAGTTAAGAGGACTGGAGGAAGGCAGATGTAGTCCCTCTTCACAAAAGTGGGAGCAGGGAGGAGGCTGGCAACTACAGGCCAGTCAGCCCAACCTTGGTGGTAGGGAAAGTAATGGAATCACTGTTGAAGGATAATGGAATATCTTGAATCCAGTGGATCACTGGATCTGAGGCAGCATGGATTTACAATGGGAAGGTGGTGTCACAAATCCGACACTTTGCGTTACCATGGAATTAGATCAGGTAGGAGCAGTGGATGTGGCCTATCTGGAATTCAGCAAGGTCTTAAGACCATTCCAAATAGGCTTGTAAATAGAGTTACCACCTTTTAAGAAGCCCAAAGTGGGAAGTTTCTTACTGAAACATGATTTTTCACAGGACAGTACATAACCTCGACCAGTGCAACAGACTTGTTTTCTCTATATAAAATCAGAATTAAGGCTAAGAATTGTAGTTTTAGTTGCTTCTATGATTTATCATTGTAAGGTATTTTAGTTAAGGTATTGTAGTTTTCTAGAACATTTAGTGGAAAGAAAGAAAATACTTTTTCTACCATAAAATCAGGACATTTAGTATTTTTCATGTTTTTTTGCAGGACAAAGTTGCCCAAATCAGGACAGGTGGTAACCCTACTTGTAAACAAGCAGAGAAGCCAGAGAATGGGTCCCAAGGTGGTAAACTGGATTAGAAATTGGACAAAGGAATAGAAAAAGAGATGTGGTAAACAATTCAAGGAGAGGTGACCAGTGGGGTGCCACAAGGCTCAGTTTTGGTGCAAGTCCACTTTGTCTTCATAAGACATTGCAGAGGGTCTGAAAAGGAAGGTATGCCTCATCTGCAACGGGGGTGACAATCCAGGAGGGTTCGTCAAGAGTGTGGCACCTAAATATGCAAAGAAATGCAAGTCATGAATTTGGATCACAGAAACTTGAGGGGGGAGAGGGAGGAATACAGAAGTTAAAAAAAAAAAAAAAAAAAAAAGAGGCAATCCTATCCCATGACCTAAAGCTGGCCAAACTATGCAATAAGGTTGAGGGAGAGCTAGGGTCTACAAAGTAATGACCTTCTGTAATCCACAGATCAGGCACAAATGCTGGTCCTTCAATATCATGAACAATGCAGGGAACTTACTCAGACATGTCCCAGAGTTCAAATACCTTGGTATCACTAGATGGTACTCTCTTACATGTGGCACATTGACATTGTTGCCAAAGCTGCCAATATGCGAATTGGTCTGCTACACAAGCACTGTATGACTGCAGATGCCCTCAGGCTGGCCATCTACAGCTCTGTCACCTCTATCATTTACTATGGTCTGGCTATCTATGGCTCTGCTTCTCCAACTGCCTTCTGTAGAATCTCAATCTTGTTCAAAGCCTGTAGGCTCTTAATGGGTGCTGCCTGAGACATGCACACTTGTGATCTTTACACACAGGCTTGTTGGCTACCACTCCTCAGAATTCAGTATCAGACCTGCCTGCTTACCAAAAAGCTTCTCCTTGGTCTCATGCTCCCTGGTGTTTTTAAGCTCCTCTCTGCCTTCTGTGGTACTCAGCAAACATGTAGTGCCCAATCCCAAACCCTCCAGGTTCCTAGATGTTGTACCTCCTTGGGTCAGTAGTCCTGTACCTATAGGCTCCTCTTAGGTTTAATACCCTCAACAATTAAGCACTTTCCTCCCAAACACTTGGACCCTTTAAAAACGGAATCTGACTATCTCACCACTACATCCAAATGTGACTGCTTCTACTAAAGGACTGTTCCATTTCTCCGCCTAGTCATTCGTGACCTGTGCCCTTCATCCCTCTTGGCTTTACTCTCTGGCTCCCATCTTTCCTTGTGACCCTTTTCATTCCCCTCACCCTCACTCCTCCATTCTTCAAACTTAGTTCTCTTTTCCCCTGTAACAATCCCCTCCCTCCGTCCCTCTCCCACCTCACAAAGGCCCCTCAGCCCTAGCACTTCTCTCTGGCATTCTACTACTCAATTTAAGTCTAATAGTCACCTTCTTTATCCCCTCAGTCTACTTAATCATCTGCCTGTTCTTATGTTGCCCTTCAATGTTAACCTTCATCTATAAAATTGTTTTACAGCCACATAAAAATGTTAGTGTCTGTGCCATGTCCATTTACCATTACCAACCTTTTATGTTTCCCCCTTCCTTTGATGTGGAACCTTTGTAAATGAATAGCTCCTACTCAAAGGAGCTTGTAATCCAAGAGATTAATAAATAAATGTAAGAGTGTCACATTAGGATAAAGGAGACTAGAATAGACTGGGTGGGCCTTGAGGCCCTTATGTTTCGAGAGAGAGTGATCGAGAGCACGAGAGCGATGCATCACCAGTAGAACAGACAGAAAGTGGTAATTGGTGAGATCTCATCTGGAGTCTCTGGAATGACTGGGTAGAGGTAGTACAGAGAACAATAGTGCAGGAGGTGCACCAAAGTCATAAGGAGAGACTAGAGGACAAACATGTATACTTGGGGGATCTCAAATACTTCCAAGGGCAGCAACAATAACAACAAAAATTTATATATATATATTTATTTAAGAACAAGGGGACATGCAATGGTCTCCACAGAAAGGGTGATGCATGCATGGAACAGCTTCCCAGCAGAGGTGGTGGGGCAATCCAAGAATTCATGGGATATAAGCATAGGAGAACCCTAGCGACAAGAAAAGAGAAAGCCAGAAAGCAAGCTGGGCCTGAGATTTTGCAGTACGTATGGAAAAGTTCAAGTTTATTGCAGGAAAGACTCAGTTAAACAAGCTCATTCACAAGGAGGCCCCGAGGAACACACAGTTTGCAATTACATAGACAGGAGAAAATGTAGAAGAAATATATTCAAGAGGTACACACAGTAGAAGTCCTTATGCTATATATGCAGTACATTCCAGCTTTAACCTTGCCCTAAAGTATGCAACACATTTCAGCCTAAAAATTAGAGGGCCAGTTAGTACCCAAGAATTTGGCTTGGCATTGAGGACCTAGTAGCACCTACATGTGTCTTAATTTAGAGAGTGTTTTGTAGGAGTTAATTGATAAGATTCTGGTTAGCTTCAGCATGGCTGGTTTGTTCCAAGTGTTTGGCCGGGCATATGAGACAGCTCTTTGGCCAGCTGTGGTATGTGTCCTGAGAACATCTAGTAGGATAAGGTCATATTTCCTTAGGGAGTAGGCGCTATGTGAGATGTGTAGGAGACATGTTAGGCAGTTTGTGGAGTAGTAATTTGAGGGTCCAAATGCCAACATGCTGCAGGTGTCTGGTGGCAAGAGAGGTCCACCCGACTGCTGCATGAAGATCAGTATTGGGTCCTGTACGCAGAGTTAGTAATGAAGCGAAGAGTACCTTCCAGTTTAGATAGGCTCAAGGTTGGGGAGGAGATAAAGATAATGTCTCCTTAGTCAAGCAAGGGGAGGAATGTTGCTTGGACAAGTCTTTTGCAGGCTGCAAGAGAAAAGGGTCAGTTTTCTAAAAGAAACCCAAGCGTGCTTTAAGCCTCTGATAGATCCTCGATGTGGATGTTGAAGGAAAGCTTGTTGTCCATTGACATACCTAGATATTTAAATTTAGGTACGACTTCCAAGGGTTCACCTAGGGAGGCAACTATGAAGTTTTTAGGTGGGGTAGATAGGGCACCAGACAAGGCAAGTCTCAAGAAAAGTCATTGTCTTGTTTTTCTTTGGCATTTAAGAAAATCTTGGCATTGATAAAGTTCCTTTCCAACTGGATAAAGTAAGCTTTTAGTGCTTCCCCGACTTCAGTTAAGGACGAGCCCGATGCGTACAAAACTATCGTCTGCAAAGAAATGTATGCTAGAGTTCTTTGTGGAAGTCAAGGCTGTTGACGTACAGGGAAAAAAGGATTGGTCCTAGGATGGAGCCTTGAGGGACTCCTCTGGCAATTGGAAAGGGGGGCAGATAGGTTATCAACTTTGACTTTTTGTATCCTTCCAATGAGAACTGCTAAACCACTGTAAGGTAAGTGGAGTGGCACCTATGTAGGCAGGTCAGATGATTAGGAGGGGATGGTCTACAGTGTCGAAGACCTTATTGAGGTCTAGAAAGACTGCACCAGTAACCTTCTTGGTGTCCATAGCATGGATCCAGTCATTAGAGACTTTAGCCAAGGCTGAGACGGCTTCGACCTGAACCCAGATTGGGCTGGGTTTAGGAGAGTGTGCGCTTCAAGGTGTTTAGTTGGCTGTATTCAAGTTTTTCCAGCACTTTGGAAAGAACGGACAAGACAGAGATAGGAAGAACATGGGCAGATTTCCAGCAGGATGGAACTGTGGCTGTGGTAAGAGGTTGAAGATGTGAAGGATGGGGACCGTGAGCTGGGCATAGCCTAACCGCAAGAAAAATGATTCAAGGCCATCATACCCTGCACTTTTCTTGGTGTCAAGGCTAAGAATGTCTTCAACTTCGTAGCTAAACAGGCACAACTGAAAGGGATGAGGTGGAGTAGCATGTGTAGAATCTGGGCTAGTGTTGCTATTCACTCAGCTTGCATATGGAGAGGAGTCTAATGCCAACAGCAGTGGAAAAGTGAAGGTTTAAGTTCTTTGAGTATTCAGTTTACTTTCAACCATCCCGTCCTTGGCCAGAATCTTGGTGGGAAGGGATGAAGCAGCAGAATGGCCTTCAATGGATCTTAGTGTCTTACAGATTTTTTTTGGGGGGGGGGGATTTCCCTTTGGCCTACTCCAGAGTGGAGATGTAGAAGTTTGCTTTAGTAGCACGTACACTGAACACAGGCATTTAGAACTGCCAGAAATGCCTACCAGTCTGCCGGGTTCTTTGCGTGCCTGGCCCTAGCCCATAGCTTGTCTCTATTGGTAAGTGCAGATTTGAGCTCTTGGGTGAGCCACGGATGTGAGATTTTTCCGTACCCTCATTTTTAATAAGAGCATGCTTGTTAATTAGGGTGGTGAGGTTGTCATTTAGGACAAACTGCGGCATCAGCAGATTTGGCAAGATACAGGTCTTGCCACCTGATCGTAGCTAGATTGGTTAGGAAGTTTGAGTTGAATTTATGGAATGAGCGTTTGATTCTGAATTTAGGGTGCTGCTGGGTTTTAGATTGGAATCTTGTACATACAATACTGTGGTCGCTAATGTCGTTATGGAAAATTGCAGAATGTGAGATTTAATGGGGATGCAAAGTTAAGATGACATCCAAGAGTGAGCTGTTGGCAGAGTTAGAAGCATTGATTCTTCTGGGTTCAGTTACTGTCTGTATAAGACCCAGCTCATCACAGATGGCTTTTAGGGAGTGGGATTTAGCAGTGAGTCAATCCATATTGAAGTCCCAAGATTGTTTGTGTTGGCAGCCAAAGTTATGGATTTCAACAAGTTAAGAATTTGTGCCTCCTACCAGGGGTCTATAGCCACCAGTGATTGTGATGCACTCTGAGGATGGAAGGTGATGTTTAAGCGAGACAATCTTGTATTCCTCGTGCTTAGTTTTACAGGAAATGCTGCCAACATCAAATTTTGATTTGGTGTATACAACCGCCCCCCAATCCCTATCAGCTCTAAAGAGCTTGAAGCCCAGTATAGTAATTTGCAGACCAGTGTTGGGCTTTTTTTAGCCGTAACTCAGTAATTATCAGATCTGGGTCAGTGTGGGCTGCCCAAACTTGATCAAGTTTTTTTGAGCAGGCTTAGAATATTGATCACCAGTTTCATCCCAGGAGCAGCTGCAAACTGACAGAGAAGTGATTTGAGTTGGGGGACCCGGATTTAGTTAGACATTGCCTGAACAGAAAGGAGAGTTAGAAGCATTTTCTTGAGGGCATTTATCAGGCAGAAATGGGCTCTTTTTGTATGGGTTCTTGCGTGGTGTTCAATCATTGAGGTACGTCTAGCCAGGGCATAGGAGATGCTGACATGGCTGTTCAAGGCTAGCAAGGGAAGTGCACAGAAAGACATTGGTGAAGGGATGAGGGCCAGAGGAGAGGGATGAGAATTAAAATGAAAACCCGACAGATTAAGAGTAGGGAAGCAATATGAAGATGCAGCAGGAACTATGATTGTGGGTTCCCAGGCTGGGATGACTTCTAATTTAGCATGGATCAGTGCTTTGAGTCTCACTTTTTGCCAGGATTAGAAGTAGAATGATAATGCAGGCCATATTGCCCATAATTGAGTACAGTGATGTGTAGAAAGACCAAGAATCCCTCTAGTGACAGGTCTACATAACCTGCTAATGGAAGACAAGAGACAAGAGACGACAACTTCTATTACACACTTGAAATGTACTAGTTGCATCTAAAATCCATTGGTAAAAAAGTGCCAGGTGGCAGAAGCAGGGGAAAAGTCCTGGCCAATCAGAGTGGGTTTGCTGGAAGCACCTGTGTTCAGATTGGCTGCGCTGTTCTGTACCTTCCAAGGAGCTGCAGGCGGGCGTCCTGGTCTCAGTCGGTGGCTGACTGGCTGCCAGCTGACCATGGGGGAGTTGAAGCAGCCCCGTTCAAGGGCAGGCAGAAAAGTGGGCAGACTGGGTGGGCCAAGCAGTCCTTACATGTGGTCCGTTTCTATATCTGGTTGTGGTCAATATAGGCAAACAAGGAATATTCTACTGTATCCAAATGTTCTTGGTATATATGGGTAATATTTATGCATGTTCAGACTAATCCATGTAATCCAGGTCAGCCTTGGAAAACCATTTCATTCTAGTGGGCCTTCCTGGTTAATTTAAATTAAACATAAAATTTGTGTTACTAGGCTAAAGTAGAATTTTTTTGATCCCACAATCCTTCTACAGCCATCTAACCAAACCAAAGACAAAGAATTAAGCCGCAGGTGTACTTTTAAGGGTATTGTTGAACAATTTTGAGCAGTTTGTAATGGCCACTGTTGGCTCTTTCAAAGCAAATCTCAGGGATCTTCCCCCAACCATCTTGTCCAGGTTTTAAGACTACATCAGCCCCACCCATCCCTCCCTGCAACCACCCACATCCCTCCTTCTACCCTTAAATTCTGTGTATTGCTTAATGCTATGGTTCTGAAAGTTTTGTACTGGGTCCTGCATGGTCTGATTTTGCCCAGTACTTGCGTAGATGTACCATTTGTTTAATCTGTACCGACAGTCTCACTGTGTCTCAATAAGTTCTCAGTTGATTTGGATTGGATCCTTACTGTATGCACCTCCGATGTGGACTTTGTAAAATGAGTCCACAACTAAAAAGTTTCGCAATTCTGATGTATTTAGCACAGGTAATGTAATGGTAGGCCGACTTCAACCAAATTTTAAAAATGAAACCAGATATCTACTATTTGTGGAATCACCCCACCAATTACAATCCCTTCAATTATAAACCGTGCCCCACCATCTTACTATGGAGTGTGCATGCTGTGGGAGGAGCTGCATTTCAATCTATAGTCCCACTGAAATTGTAGGTTGGGCATCATAGGATAAACTGCAAGGGCAGACTAGGTAGAACGTTGCCCAGGGACTAGCTCTTTGGTCACCCAAGTACTGACTAGTTACCAGGCCCCCAGATCTACAGGGATCCTTGTGTTTTACACAGATGGTGCCATCTACAAGATGGATACTGGGAAATTTGGCTTTTAGAAACATTATATACAGAATGCTTATGCTGGAGATACAGGGGCAATGCTAAACTGCATGGGAGCACAGAGGTAGTCACACCCATACTCCCTATCCCATCTCCATCCAGTACACATTGCAGTAAAGCACAGAGTTTGCTCAAGGAAATTAAAAATTTCTGCCACATGAAGGGAGGTCTAGTCCTTCCACACCTCTTGGCCATTTCTCACCCATTGTTTGCAATAATGGAATATTTGGGAGCAGAGTTCTGGTCTTCCTGCAGTGTAGCAACACAGCTATCAATGAAGAGCCACAGAGGAACTTGGTTCTCAGTTGAGACAGAGGCCTCGATGTGCAGCATATCACCCAGGTGGAAGACATTGGAAAGTCTCTCAGTCATCCAGTCATCTGGAAAATGAAATGCAGTTACTGGTTAGATTTTGCAACCAAAAAAAAAAACACACACCACAGTACACACTACATTTCCAACCATCGTTTCAAATGCTGGACAAAGGGCATCCCCAAAACATTAATATTTAATACCATTCATGAGACGGAGCAAGAAGTCTAATCTTTGCTGAGAGGACACGGTTGACTTGAATGGCACCCAAGTAGGTTTGATGGCATTGCTGCTTACATTGTCCTTCCTGAAACACATTAACCAATGTTTCACGCTAGCCAAGCAATACAACAATGGGTGAATAAAGGCTTAGTCAAACGAAATAGCAATAGGTGATAAAAAAAAAAAAAAAAAAAAAAAAAATGCTCGTTTTACCTTGGATAGTAGCAGTGAATAGGAACCACAGCTCCATTGGTCCTCACTATGACAGCATTACCAGAAGGAGATGGGGTGTAGTAAAGGTCTGTACTGTACACCAAGTTGTCTGCAGTCATCTACATTAAAAAAAAAAAAATACAGGATTTACTTGCATGTAATTTCATGGGAGGGTGTCCTATGCTGAAAGCCTCATCCTGGAGCACTCCTGCACATTTCATGAGAAATTATGATCAGTGGTAATACTATGCAACTATATAGGAACATGTCACTTGCACAAGAGAACTGCTTAGAGGAAGTGAGGGGAGACCCAGTGGGCATGGCAACTCACCCCATGTACTGCTCGAGTCATGAAAAGGAATTCTGAAGTACAGTTAGCAACATTAGCAAATGAGCATCGTTACCAAGCTTAGCAGATACAGGGGCCAAGATATCAAAGGACAAATTTGAACATTGGGGGCATGCGAGTTTAAGGAGACAGTAACACCAAAAGGAATTACAAAATAAAGCCAAAATGCCCAGTCTTTGAGAATCTTCTGCTAGCTTATCATGCAAATAAGTCACAACTATTCATGTAAAATGCTACAAGAAATGGACTTTAAAGCAGAAAGTAACTGTAAAACTATTCAGTTTTGCATGTCTAAGCAGTTAGTTACATTCCACTGGTGTAACCACTAAATCTCCCTCCCCCCCAGCCTCCTTTCAAGCAGCAGCATTGAATGGCTCCAAAAAATTACACAATAGTAAGTTCTTCCAGTACAGCAACCAATAGTACAGGAAATTATGCCATTAAGAATGATTAAATGATGCTTTGAGCACTACATACCAGAGCCTTTTTGCACCGATGTGGCCTGGCAGTATAATCTAGAAGTTAAGGCTTGGTACATCTAGCAGACTTTGGGTTTGATCCCCCAGAACTTCACTTGTGACCAAGAGGAAGCAGTTGATGTCACCTACCTTGACTTCAGCAAAGCTTGCAATACTGTTCCTCATAGATTGATTAACAAGCTGGGTAGGCTTATGGGCGGGGGAAGGGCAGAAGTTGAACAGCTGGGTGGCAAACTGGTTGACAGGCAGAAAACAGAGTTCTGGTAAATTGTATGCAGCATAGGTGCTGGAACTAGGGGGGGACACAAAAAGGGGCAGACACCATTCCACTTTTTATTTCTGTATGGCAAACACTAGTATAGAAAAAAATGCCCTTTTCTCAGCCCCCTCAGCTTTTACCATCTTCTGGCACCCTTGGTATACAGTCAGAAGAGATGCAAGTTACAAGTGGGGTACCTCAGGGGTTAGTCCTGGGTCCAGTCCTCTTCAATATCCATCAATGACATTGCAGATGGACTAAAGGGTAAGGTTTGTTTGCAGATGACATCTGGATAATCACTGTTGCAAATCTCGATGGGGTGGGCAGAATGAGAAGAAATCTGGATAAACTGGAAAAATGGTCAGAAGAGTGGCAACTGGGGTTTAATTCAAAGTGCAAGATCATGCACATAGGGAAGAGAAACCCTGAAGCCACCTATAGGTTGGGAAGAGTGTTGCTGGCAATCAGACACAGACAGACACTTGGGCATCATCACAGATGACTTGAAATCATCCAAGCAGACGACTAAAGCAGTAGTTGAGGCTAGGGGGATGTTGGGGTGTATTAGTAGGGGCATCACAAGTCTTAGAGGGAGGTAGGTAATACCTCTGCAAGAGACACTGGTTAGGCCCCATCTGAGCTACTGTGTGCAGTACTAGATGCCTCACCTTCACAAGGACATTAACAAAATAGAGGCAATCCAGAGAAGGGCAACCAAACTGGTGCAGGGACTGCATCAGGAAACATGATAACAGATTAACAGAGCTCAATATACCATAGAGCAAAGGAGAGAGAGAGGTGATTGAATGTTATCTATCATAATACCCGAAGAGCATTAACAAGGTGAAAGTAACAGGTTTCAATATAAACAGGACAAGAGGTCCCAGCATGAGATTAGAGGGAGGCTGATTAAGGGGCAGTGTGAAGAAGTTAGTTCACAGAAAGGTAGTGGATGCATGGAACAGCCTACTTCAGGAAGTGGCTGATATGAATACAGTGCAGGTTTCAAACCGGCATGGGATAGGCCTAAGAGAGCAATACAGACGAGTATGAATAGATACGTCATTGACAGAGTAAAGGCCTATGGCACATTCATAACTTAGAAAAAGAAATGGGCAGACTGGATGGGCCTTGCAGTCCTTAGCTGCTGTCAACTTCCATGTTCCTGAGCAAGTCACTTAATCCCCCAGTTTATTCAGCCATCTGTGCCAAAAAAAAAAAAAAAAAAAAAAAATGTATCCATGATTGTGTTCACAGAAATTTTATAAAGAGTACGATACCATTTCTCTCCACCCCCACCCCCCTGTTTTGGAGCAAACATTTAGAAACAAAGGGCTGAAATTCAAACCAATGACTGTTTAGTTCATGCCAGTGACGGGAGTGGAAATCAAACCTTTGTGCTCCTGGCTCACAGGAAATACAGTCATCCTTAATGATTACTTAAACAGATCAGACATAATAAATTGAATAATATAGTTTTTTTCTGGCTTGGCAAAGCAAAAAAAAAAGTTATTTTGAATTTATGGAGCTTAAACTCAAGTCCAGGGATTTTACTCACTCTCAGTGTGTTCCCACATTCATGAAGCCCCTTCTGAAAGACAACAGTGTTAGATTGAGTTTCCACAGAGGTGGGGGTGCAGCCAACAGGTCCTAAAGTGAGATCAGTCTCTTTCACCAGCTGCCCTGTTCCAAATAGATCCTTATTCACAGTCACCACCAACTCAGCTTCCCCACACTGAACTTGAATAGTCTGTAAGGCAGAAACAGCTCGGAACTGAGGAACAACACCTCCATGGGCAGATTCAACTGGAGAATGCAAAGCATAAACTAGTTTGGGAGAATGCCCATGAAAACCATCATCTCCTTTGGGAAAGGAAAGCAATTTCTGGGATTCCCGTGGACTTAGTCTAAAGGATCCCCAACTACTAGAACACAATCCTTCTCCCACCAATAATACAATAACAGCACACTGCAATAAAGAGCCTAACTCCATCTTTGATTGATGTAGGTTTATCATAGCTAAAGATACAGAGCAGGGTCTTTAAATACTGGGGAAGCTCATATCTAATTCACGCCTTTCCAGCCCTGCTCCACTAGTTTGAGATTCTTTTGTGGAAACATGTTAGAATTTACCTTGCAGTTGTTTCTAATCAGTAAATGATTAGGGGCCCCTTGACTGGGCATGAGTTTAGGGATGCAACTAAACCTGCAATATTCAATGAAGCATTTTATTTATTTTAAATGATACAATAGCATTAAAGCTCAATGACCCTCTGACCACCAAGAACAGGAATACTGTTTCATTCTTCAGATAAAAGTTAGGGAAACTGATAAAAAGTTCCAATTTATTTAACTAGTATACCCCTCTAGGGAATGGGTATATGGGTGGATTTACCACACCTGGTGTGGTTCCATCAAGAGGTGCAGCCAAGTGACTTAACCACACCAGAAGTGATAAATCCACCCATATACCCGCTCCCTGGAGGGGTATATTGCTATTATACAGTGGTATTATGTATTTTTTGTGCTAAAAAAATAAAGGTTTCTTTTGGTGGGGTTTGTATTTTTATTTAGTTTAGTGCAGAGCAGGAAAAAATAGTTCTGCTTGGTGGGATATTGTACTGCTGTTGCAACTACGGAGGATTACTTCCGTAGTTGATGCATTGTGTGCATGCATGGGATTGTGTTTTAGTAGTGCAGTTTATTTAAATTGTTTCTGGTGCTTTACTTATTTTGGGCCACGGTAATTACGGGGAAAAATTTATGTTGTTTTTTGTTCTAAGCCTTGTGTCTTGGCTGTGGAAGTAGCAAAGCGTGTCGAGGTCACGTAGTACGGACCGGAAACGGCCAGACGTTGGAAGTGTGGATTCTGTGAGAGCATTGCCGGTCCCTCAGTTCGGCAGTCGTGGGACCAAAGGATGAAGATGTTAAGAGAGCTATGAATGCAGTTAGGTGAGTGTCGAATAGTGGGTACAGTGATTTTTTTTGTGCAACATGGCATCTGTGTGTTGAGTATTATTTAGTTACAGTTACAGAGCGGGAGTTAGAAGAATGCAATTTAGCACTCTCGTGATGTGGGTCAGAGTTTCATGCAGTGAGTGGTACTGGCTTTGTGAGTGTTGACTTTCACATGGTTGGAGTGATTTCAAAGGTGGGTTCTGTGGTGGCTAACTGGTGGCTGGCACCTTTTCCAGTGGGTACACGGGAGGATTTACCATGCTGAAAAGATGCCAGTCAACCAATCAGGATGCAGGATTTGGGCCATTTAATTTAGCCCATTGTATAATACCCAATGGCCCAGATATTCAAACTGCACCCAAAAAGTGCAAAATAGCAGGAGCAAGCGCAAGTCCATTGCGCCCATGCGCAAGAGGCACGATTTTCAAAAAGTGAGCCGGCCAAACTGCGCCTACAGCCGACGACTGAATATCACACCACCTGCACCATAACGCAACTAGGGAAGGGAAGCTGAGCAGATCAGATACACCATAGCGCAACAAGGGATGTGCAGCTGAACAGTCCAGAGGCGCCATAGCGCAACCAGGGACACCCCCCAGCAGCAGGGCAATGCAACTGCACAACCAGGGAGGTAGGGGCCCTCCACCCATGCCACAGATGGGCACAGGAACACACAGCAGAACAGACATCATCCCTCCACACCCCATGCACTGCACAACTGGGGGAGGGCTGGAATAACCACTAGCCCATAGAGACTAGCAACCAACCCACAGCTGGGCCATGTTGCCCCATCACACTCCCTGGCAAGCTGTGACTGGCACACAGGGAGGGCTGACCACCCCGTGCCACACCATCCTCCCAATGAAGAGCACACCCTGCACTGTGACCCCTAGACACCCTGCCCAGGAGCAGCGTCCACCACTGCAGGAAACCCCATGCATTCCACCACCCCCACTGTGACACTGCAATCCTGTGCACCACAGAACCATGCAAGGCAGCCCCACCATGAGCACCCATCAGTGGTTGGCAGCACACAGCAATGCAACAACAGCATACACAGTGCCACCACGCACAGTCCCCCCCCGAGGTACTGCTGAGAGACCAACCATGCATCAGCACACGAGGTACCCCACATGGGACAGGGCATGCCCTGGACATCACCACCAGTGGTAGAGCACCCTGCACAGTCTCCCAATGACACACCCCAACCCAGCACTGGCCACAACAGCCAGCACAGACACCCACAGTGGTGCGTGGAAGCATGCACCACACCAGATGCCACACAGTGCATGGACAGACACCCACCCATACCCAAGGGCACAACAACACAGGGATGCAGTGGCGGGGCAACCAAGCCCCCAGTGTGGGCCCATGAAAACTGTGTACACACAACCCGCAGTCCTCCATGGCACTAGAGTGCCAACCTTCCTGCGCAGGCACTGTGGACCTGTACACCACCAGCATTTTCCCAGAGCACAAGTCACAGACAGTGGTGCACATCCCCTGCAACACACAAAAGGCACAGCATGGAGGTGGGTCAACAACTGTGGAGGCCACAGTGTCACCCAAGGCAGACATGCACCACACCAGTGACAGGAGGCAACCCAGCAATGTGACGAGTACAGTGGCTGCCCTGCATGGACTGCCACCACTGACATGCCAGCAGACCGTGCAGGTCACAGACATGCATGGGTGTCAGCTGCACAGGCCACGGACATGCTGCTAGGGGCGCCATGGACACAGAGCATACACCATGGACCACTGCACACAGTCATCCAGTGCACAGGGCACAACACACACACACCACAGACACTGACCGATAGCTACCCCCACACCATAGTCATCTCCACACAGACACACACACACACACACACATACCCATGACTGCACCAACCCTGACACCTTGCACACCACTGCAGCTGAGCACCTATAGCCCGCTGCAAATCAGAGACCACCACAGTATTCATATCAAAATAACTTTATTAAAACAACATATAAAAGATAACTATTTACAGCAATATATACAAGGTGGGGCGGAGGGCCACAAAAAAGGTGGGGGTGGGTAAGGGCAGGGGTGGATAAATGGGACAGGAAAGGAGGGGTGGGTCCAGGGGGCTAGGGGATATCTGGGGCAGAGGGACGTTTAATGTGAGCGCCGCTCCCCGCTCTGGCTCCTTCTCTGACTGTGCCTCCTCAGGACCCCGGTCTCATCTATCCTGCGAAGGCTGTCTAGTGACACCCTCTCCACTTGCAGGATCTCCCGCTGTGCCTCCCAGATGTCTTGGAGCTGGCGTGTACCTAGGACAAGGGAGCACAGTCAATAGGTGTGAATGTACAGCCCCATACAGCCCACCCACTGTGCATGGTATACGGCCGTGGGACATACCTCTGTGATGGTGTGTGACCACCCACATTGATCATGTCCACATGAACTGCCCACCCAGGTGCATACAGCCATGCAGAACGCTGCACACACCCACCGGCCAAGTCACGCACAGCACCACCATGGCCGTTTAGTGACATGGCTATGTAGTGCAAAGGCAGTGGCACAGCCATGTACCCGGTGCATGCATGGACCACCATCGACGCATTCCCAGACATGCATTGCCACGGGACAGTGCTGACTGTAAGAAGTTGCGTGCATGGCAGTGGTATCGATGGATGGTGGCCATGTTCTGCTGCCACCCTGTTACACAGCATGCAATAGTAATCATGGAGTTATGGCACTCACCATCATCGGGCCAGTCCCTTGGGTGCTGTGGACCCTCGCCCTCTCTGGCCTTCCTCTACTCCTCATTGTGCCGCAGCTCATGGGCCAGGCGCTGTTCCTCCAGGCCTGTGGTGCAAACATGGAGAGAGGAACATCAGTACAATCCTGTAGCAAAGCGCCCCTGCCCCCAGGTGTGCCTCCCACCCAGCCAGACCCACCCACCCACACCTGATAACACCACCACAGCCAATCCCAGGCAGTCCCTCCCCATGTGCTGGACACATACAACAGTGATTCCCATATGGAAGATAAAAGTGTGTTAACATAACACCTAACTGACTGTGGCACTGTACCCCTCCAGGCACGTCCCTGCAGGTGGGCTAGCAGCTCCGGCTCCCTCTGCCACAGGTCCCCATACCTATGGCGGCACTGCTCCGCACTTCTCCCCTGTCCAGTGGCCACCTCCTCCCACACCTGGCTCCTGGACCTGTCCAGGGGTGTCTCCCCTAACAGTGGTCCATGGTGTGGCTCCACTATGGCCACTAGGTTGGCCAGTTCTAATGGTGTCCACTGAACTGACCTCCTGCACGCCATTCTCTCTGGTCAGTCTGCAAATACAATGCTCTGCAGTGCGGCTCCCCACGTGCAGATGCTGCATAGTACAGCGCTGTCATTTCCTATCACGCTGCCACTGAACAGCGCTATAGTGGTGCACCCATGTCTGATGCATGGCGCCTAGGGGGCAAAGGTCAGGCACAGGGTCAAGGGTCTCTGGCACATGGACATGCACAGCGCCACTGGAACCCAGTGTGTGTAGCGTGATTGACTGCCTGTGTGCTACTGCCAGTAGCGGCCTACCATGCTATTGCCCCAGTGCGCCTATGATGGCCCAGTGCAACAGCGCCATGTAGGTGAACATCGCTATAGCACCACTGGCACAATGGTGGCTGTGCCCTGCAATGCTTCCCATGCACAGCACGTCAGCAGCGCGGCAGACACCTGTGTCAGCAACCCGGGCATGCGCAGTGAGGTGTGTACTATGCATGCCACAGAACTGCGCCATTGGCTCAGCACGTTCAACACAATTGCGCAACAGCGCAATATTCAGCCGTCATATGCAAAACAGCTAATCAGCCATGCAATGGTGCAGCACTGCAATTTGCTTCCACTTAAAGTTGCGCCTCGCCTCATTTGCAAGGGTTGCGCTATTAAAGTGCGACATTGGGCTGCAGTGGCCATAGATGGTTACTGCAGTCTATTGGTGAGTTGCATGCTGTTTGGGAGTGTGGACTGTGGATTTAGGGACATGCATGGGACTGCACAGTCACAGGTAACAACTGCCATTCTTACAGGCTAAACAATGACCGAGCAAGTTGTGGGAGAGAAGGAACACAGTGGTGGGAGGAGGAGGAGGCCTAATTTCACCAAGGCCAAGACCGAAGCCCTGTTTGAGGCCTACCTGGATCAGGAGCCTCTTTTCAGCAGACAGCAGGGAACACCACAGGCCCGTGCTGCTGCATGGGAGGAGGTGGCACGTGCTGTGAACCTGCATGGCAGCCACCAGCGCTCTGTGCAGGAGTGCAAGAAGAAGATGAGCACAGACAGGAGGAGGATAAAGGAGAAGGTGGCTGCCATCAGGGCAGCACGAACTGCGACAGGTGGGGGACAGCCGGAGGTGGTACACCTGACCCCACAGGAGGAGAGGATTGCTGGAAGCATGCAGTGTAGTGCCATTGAGGGTGCTCCAAGTGGTGGTTTCCAGATGGGTGGTGGCCCATCACTGCATGGTAAGTCATGGTCTGTCTATGGGGGGCAGGGTAGGTCACATGCAGTAACGCGACTTTGGTTTCCCTTACAGATCATGAGCATCTGCATGGGTCAGCGGTGGTGGGCCTGTCCACTGAGGACAGCCAGCTGGAGTTGGAGGAGGGCTCATCCACCTCCACAGGTATACGTGGCTTAGTGCGACAGTGGGCCCGCCTGGCTGTCCACACTGATGTTGTTGTAACAGGTGCAAAGGAAGCCCTGCCCGTGTCCCAGTGTGACAGCATCCATGGATGCCAGCAAGCTGTGACATGGGCTGGTGCCGAGTCTGTCACCGATGATGATGTCACCAATGGCATGGGCAGTGACACATGTGTGCCATGGGATGGCCACACATCAGGTAACATCATGGCAATGGCTGTGCGGGGTGCTGCTGTGGAGGCCTGCATGTCCGTACAGTCCCAGCCTGTGCCTTTCAGTGCCAGTGGGGCATCAATGGTGTTTGTTCCAGACAGTGGGACTGTTGCGGCCACGCAGTGGAACCACTGAGCCCTGGGGAGTGGCAGCCGAAGGAGCAGCATCAGCGGTTGGCCAATGGGCTTGGGGGTACAGGGTCCAGCGGCGGCATCTGTGCACCGCCTGTGGACATGCCCAGATCTGGTCCTGGTGCGCAGCGCCCATCCTCAAGGGGTGCTGAGCATCAGGCCACACACCCTGAGGGACAGGATGCTGAGGAGGCAGATGACCTCTTGGACGAGCACACCCGCCTACTGCAAGCATCAGTCCAGCAGCAGATGCGACTCAGCGTGGTGGATGCACTGCGTCGCGGCTCTGGAGTGGGCAGAGGAGTGTCGCAGCAGAGACACTGCTCTGATCCTGGCAGGGATGGACCGGTTGTGGGAGAATGTGACCACTGCCATTGACAGGCATGCACAGGCATTCAATGCTGTCATGGCCACAATGGGCACACAGTCATGTGCCCATGCGTCCACGGACACCATGCAGTGCTCTGTCCACCCCCATTCCCGGCGTCATGTGACACCCTCCCTGTTGACACCAGGTTCAGCTGTGGGCATCCCGAGCACACCTGGCGCAGGCATGTTCGGTGTGCTGCAGACCCCTGCACAAGCACGGTCACGTTCACTCAGTGGAACCCCTGGGGGACCATCAGTGCCACCTCATGAGGCCAGTGGTTGGCCTGTCAGTGCTGGTGGGTCTCGGCGGGGCCGCCCATGCATTCATGGTGGCCGGAGCACTGTGTCGCGTGACTGACCTGTCTCCCAACATGACTACTGTCTGGTGCTGCCCTGTGTGCATTGTGTCTTTCAGTGGGCAGTGCACGGTTGGGTATCCGGCCCTGCACATGGACACACAGTCCATCTGCACACCCTCCAGGCTGCTGTCCACAGTTGCATGTGCATGATGATGCCTGCATTGTGCTGTACACCAATGTGCAATGGTGCTCAGCATCTGACACATGCACATGGACAGGCAGTGGGCGTGGTGGTCTGTGGACATGTATGTGGCTAGGGGTGGCGTTCTGGGTCAGTGTGCCTCCTACCCTTCGTGCAAGTTTGGTGCATTTTGTGTGTGTGTGTGTGTGTGTGTGTGTGTCCATCCACTTGGCATGTTAGACCTCACCCATCCCTGGTTGTGTGTGTGGTTCCATGCCTGGCCACTTCCCTTGATGGCATGCACACCTGGTGTGTGTCCATGAGTGGATGTCGGTTGTGCCATAGCCACTGCTGGTTGTACATGGCCCCATGACTTACCTGGGTTGGCTGAAGTGCTCCTCCGTGATGGTATCCCGGTGCAGCTATGCCAGCCAGAGCAGTCGGGGGTCCCGTTGGCCAAGGGGAGGGCTGACCATCACCATCATCACCGGCATCCTCATTATCCCCATTGTTGTCCCCTCTTCGACCTGTATGGCTATCCCACATTCGTTGGCCATGTTGTGCAGGATGCAACAGGCCAGGAATAGCCCGCAGACCTTTGAGGAGCTGTACTGTAGGGCACAGCCAGAGGTGTCGAGGCAATGGAAATGTGCCTTCAGCATCCCGAACACCCACTCGATGATATTACATGTGGTGGCGTGTGCCTCATTGTAGCGTTGCTGCGATGGGGTCACGGGCCGCCGGTAGGTTGTGAGCAGCTAGGGACGGAGTGGGTATCCACTGTCACCTGTGTGTAGAGGGTGGAAGTTAGTTTGGTGATCAGCATCAGCCTGCTCCGGGCCATGTAGGCCACTACCCATGTCACCTCTGACCATGCCCCCCCAGGCCCTATGATTGTCCATGTAGTTTGCATACTCACCCACTAGGTATCCAGTGGGGATATCCCCACTCTCGAATCTGTGGCACAGTGCTGACTGCTGACAGATGAAGGCATTGTGTGCTCCCCCAGGGTGCGTGGCACAGACATTGATTATGCACCCCCTGGCATTGCACACCACCTGGCAGTTGATGCTGGCATAGCCCTTGCGATTGATGTATGTGGCCCCCTCGGGGCCAGGTGGTGTGCAGATGGCCACGTGGGTGCAGTCTATTGCCCCAGCATGCCAGGCATACATGCTACCCTGTGGAACTCCTGTATGTTTGCTGTGCGCTCCGCCAGTGTGCTGGGGAAATGGATGTACTACACAGCATGTGGCAGCAGTGCGCTGAGGAATTGGGTGAGGTGGCATGATGTGGCTGACTGGGTTATGCCTGTGGTGTCCCCAGCTGGTCTCTGGATGGTACCCGTGGCGAGCAAGCAAATGCAAGCTGTCACTTTGGTCTCCACTGACAGGGCATGGCTCCGTCGTGTGGGTGCCTGCATCACATCACTGCACAGCTCACAGAGCCACCTCAGAATTGCCTGATTCAGGTGGTACCGGCCCACAATCCCGGTATCACTGTACAGCTCGAAGCTGGTGCGGGCTTGGTACTGCCTGTTGGGGGCATACCGCTGATGGCCCTTCCACAGCCACGCCCCCCTGCTGCCTGCCTTCTCACCCCCCTCATAACGGCCTCCATCTGGAAGGTGAAACTGGCCATGTCCCTGGCTTGTGTTCACCCCTCCTGGCAGCTGTTACTGTATTCCCCCCTGCTGTCCTCACTGCTACTTCCCCTGCACCGGGAACATGTGTCTGTGCTTGCCTCACGTTGTGTGGTGTACCTCCCCCTTGTGCAATGTCTCCCCACACCTTCCCCTGTGGCTATTGATTCCAGGTGCCCTTTCCTGCCTAGCCCTGTGTGTCCCTGCTGCCCAGAGTGTCCTGCTGTGTGTTGCTCTCATATGTGGCTTCCCTGTAGCGTTCTTGCACCTCTACCTTGCTCCCTTTTATTTTGGCTCATTTCTGCTATGACGCAATTTCCGCTTGCTCCCCTATTGCGCATGGTGCAAGTTGTTGAATATCGCACTGCACCATTTATGCATGGTTCCTCCCCCTTCAGTTGCGCATGCCTTCATTATCATTGCACTGTTGCTCAGCGTGATTTGGGGGGGCGCAACTGCCTCCTGCTGAATATCGCAGAATGGCACATTTTCAAACTTACGCAGGCGCAACCCTATTGCGCATGGCTCAACTCTTTTGAATATCTGGGCCAATGAGTGTGTGCTTCCAACTGGGTTGTAATGCCTGAGAAGAATGAATTCCTAAGTCTATCTGACACAGCAATCTAATTTAAAGAGCCACTGATGCCTCCTAGAAAACTTTGTAAAACCTAATATTTAGACACAGTACAGCTTGCATTCCATATATCTTTCACAGATTTCTCCGCCTCCATTTTTATGTTGATTGCGCGCATGTGCAAGAAACATGTTGCGGCAGGTTTCTGCAGAAGCAGGTTGAGGAGGCGTGGCACTGTTGTGCCCAATGCCCCCACAGCCTGCAAAGGCTTGTCCCCCATCCCCCAATGCTGTAGCACGCTGCTGCTGACACTAGTTCAGCCAGTGTGGCACAGCTTTCTAAAAAAATCAGCCGCTGCAATCAGGGGCCGCCTCGTCATTGCAGCATTAGCCATCCGCTGCAATGAGGGAGTGACCCATCATTGCAGGGCGGGATGTAGGATCTGTGATATTGTTTGTGAACGTGGTGGCGGCTTGCCGCCGTATTCACAAATAATATGTACTAACCCCAATGTTTATTTGCCGATGGGGGAGCCCACTCCCTGTCAGCATAATGCACCCAACCTCATTTAATTGTGTGCCGACGGGGTGCCCAATCCCCGTCGGCAGAAAGAAATCCCCCCCTTTTGTTGCTTGCCGACAGGGGTGCCCAATCCCCATTGGCAGAAATAAATCCTCCCCCTTTTGTTGTTTGCCAATGGGGGTGCCTAATCCCCCATTGGCTGCAGCTGTCCCCCAGACTCCGGTGGCATGCTGGGAACCCACCCCAGCTTGCCCCATGCCCCTGAAATGTGGAAAGCATCCCGCAATGTTTTCTTGTACCTGAAAGAAAGGAAATGCTCACTTGTAGTCTCCCTGCGCCCCCTCCCACAACCCGCACCCACCCACTGTGCACCCAGCCTTCCCACACCCTTCCTCACCCCATACTTGCCTCCGGAGCTCGGCGCGATGATTTTCGCTGGACCGGGAACACGTCTGCACTCTTCAAAGCCAACCGCGAACTGAGGAAATGCCAGTAAGCTGTGTAATGTAATAAATAGGGTTTTTTCAACTTTAGTGCATATCTCGGGCATTTTTGGGAATTTTTTCACCAAATTTTCAACATGGGGTTTTTGGGACCCTTCCTCGTGAATTCTTGAACGGTCATGACAGTAATTGGCCCCGAAAGGTGGTTTCGCGGTCACTGCGTGGAATCACCCTTTGGGGCTGATTAACGAAACAACAGTGGCAGTGTTCATGAGGTGGGCTCTCAAAAAGTCTGTGTTGCAAATTTGGTGGAAAAAATCAAAAAAATGATAGTTTTATGAGCATGCGTTGCGCAGTTGCTATGTACGCTTGTAACTTCGCAAATTTACAATATTTTCATGCCAGATTTTCAACATTGACATTTTGTCACACCTCCTTGTGAGCAGTACAGCTGTCATTGTTCACATCCTGGCCGAAATGTGTTTTCGCACTTCTGGGGCAGAATAGCACAGTCGCTGTCAGAAATCAGTGTTCAGGACAGATTAAGAAAATGACAGTGAAACTGTTCATGAGTACAGGTCCTAAAATGCCTATTTTGAAAATTTGGTAATGATATTCCTTAAAATTACTTTGTTACGAGTGTGCGTTGCTCAGTTGGCACACACGGTCGTAACTTCATGAATTTCTAGTATTTTCACTCCAGATTTGCAACATTGCCATTTTCCCAGACCTACTTATGAACAGTACAGCTGTCATTTTTCCCATCCTGGCCAAAATGTGTTTTCGCACTTCTGGCACAGAATAGAGCGGTCGCTGTGGGAAATCACTGTTGGGGACAGATTAAGAAAATGACAATGGTACTGTTCATGAGCAGAGGTCCTAAAATGCCTATGTTGAAAATTTGGTGATGCTAGCCCATCAATTGACTGTGTTACAAGTGTGTGTTGCGCACTTTCCACACACCCTTGTAACTTCGCAGATTTGTAATATTGTCACACCACATTTTTCAACAGTGCCATTTTTTTACACCTCCTTATAAGCAGTACAGCTGTCATTTTTCACATCATGACAGGAATGTGTTTTCACAGTTCTGGCGCAGAATAACATGGTCACTGTGGGAAATCAGTGTTCAGGACAGAGTAAGAAAATGACAGTGGCACTGTTCATGAGCAGAGGCCCAAAAATCTGTATGTTGAAAATTTGGTGATGAAACTCCGTAACATGACTTTGTTACAAGCGTGCATTGAACTGTTTCCATGCACCCTTGTAACTTCTCAAATTTGTAACACTGTCACGCCACATTTTCAACAGTGGCATTTTTTCACAACTCCTTATGAACACTACAGCTGTCATTTTTCACATCCTGGCTAAAATATGTTTTTCTTCTCCTGTGGACAATAGCACGGTCACTCTGGGAAATCAGTATTTGGGACAGATTAAGATCGACCGAGTGAGGGGGAAGAGTGACCAAGCTCAACTGAGCTGTGTTGGGACTGCTGCGGATTTGTTTGTGGCAGACAAAGGCCCCAACACAAGAGCCCAGAACAAAAGGGCAGCCTGCAGCACTGGGAGAAACAGAATGAGAGGGAGAGTGAGTGAACTCACCAAAGCACTGTCAGGACTGCTACAGATTTCTTTGTGGGCAGAAAAAGGCGTC
Source organism: Neoceratodus forsteri (assembly GCA_016271365.2). Lineage (NCBI taxonomy): Eukaryota > Metazoa > Chordata > Ceratodontiformes > Ceratodontidae > Neoceratodus > Neoceratodus forsteri. Next base: position 225,293,185 of record CM057449.1, on the reverse strand, counting down.
TATACAGGCATAGGGACACCAGTACAAAAGGCCAGTCTGCAGCAGTGGGAGAAATAGTATGAGCGAGTGAGACAAGGGGACTTAGTGAGCTCAATGGAGCTCTGTCAGAACTGCTGGGATTTCTTTGTGGGCAGAAAAAGGTAACAATGCAAGCAGGAGCCCTGTACAAAAGGGCAGCTTGCAGTGCCAGGACAAACAGAATGAGTGATGAGAGCTCTGTCAGAACAGCTGCGGACTTCATTGTGGACAGACAAAGTTGCCAACACAGCCAGGAGCTCCATGCAAAAGCGCAGTCTGCAGCACCAAGAGAAACAGAACAAGCGAGTGACAGAGCGGTAGTGAGTGAGGTCAACGGAGCTGTAGTGTGACTGCTGCAGATTTCTTTGTGGGCAGAAAATGTGGCAATGCAGGCAGAAGCCCAGTACAAAAGGCCAGTTTGCAGCGCCGGCAGAAATGGAATACGAGAGTGACAGAGGGGGAGTGAGCGAGCCCAGTGGAGCTGTGTCAGGACTGCTTCAGATTTCCTTCTGGCCAGAAAAAGCCACCAATGCAGGCAGGAGCCCAGTAAAAAAGGGCAGCCTGCAGTGCCAGGAGACACAGAATGACCACACGAGGGAGGTGGAGTCGGTGAGCTCAACGGGGTTTTGTTGGGACTGCTGCACATTTGTTTCTGGGCAGAAAAAGGCAGCAATGCTTGCAGGGGCCCAGTACAGAAGGGCAGCCTGCAGTGGCAGGAAAACCAGAATAAGCAAGTGAGTGAGCTCAACAGAGCTGCATTGTAACTGCTGCAAATTTCTTTGTGGGCGTAAGAAGGCAACAAAGCAGGCAGGAGCCCAGTAGAAAAGGGCAGCCTGCAGTGCCGGCACAACAGAATGAGCGAGTGAGAGAAGCGGAGTGAGCGAGCTCAATGGAGCTTTGTTGGGACTGCCATAACATGACTGTGTTACAAGCATACATTGAGCTGTTTCCACGCACCCTTCTAATTTCGCAAATTTGTAATACTGTCACTCCACATTTTCAGCAGTGGCATTTTTTCACAACTCCTTATGAACACTACAGCTGTAATTTTTCACATCCCGGCTAAAATATGTTTTTGCACTCCTGCTAGACAATAGCATAGTCACTCTGGGAAATCAGTGTTTGGGACAGATTAAGATAGACTGAGTGAGGGGGGGAGTGACCGAGCTCAACTGAGCTCTGTCGGGACTGCTGCGGATTTGTTTGTGGGCAGACAAAGGCCCCAACACAAGAGCCCAGTACAAAAGGGCAGCCTGCAGCACTGGGAGAAACAGAACGGGAGAGCAAGTGAGGGAGGGGGAGTGAGCGAACTCACCGGAGCGCTGTCAGGACTGCTGCAGATTTCTTTGTGGGCAGAAAAAGGTGTCAGTACAGGCAGAGGCCCAGTACAAAAGGGCAGCCTGCATCGGTGGGACAAACAATACGAGCGAGTGAGACAAGGGGACTTAGTGAGCTCAATGAAGCTCTGTCAGGACTGCTGGGATTTCTTTGTGGGCAGAAAAAGAGGCCAATGCAGGCAGGAACCCTGTACAAAAGGGCAGCTTGCAGTGCCAGGACAAACAGAATGAGTGATGACAGAGGGAGACTGAGCGACCTCAACGCAGCTCTGTCAGGACAGCTGCAGATTTCTTTGTGGACAGACAAAGGTGCCAATGCAGCCAGGAGCCCCATACAAAAGCGCAGTCTGCGGCACCAAGACAAACAGAACGAGCAAGTGACAGAGCGGTAGTGAGCGAGCTCAACAGAGCTCTAGTGTGACTGCTGCAGATTTCTTTGTGGGTAGAAAATGCAGCAGTGTAGGCAGGAGCCCAGTACAAAATGCCAGCTTGCAGCACCAGCAGAAACGGAATGCAAGAGTGACAGACGGGCAGTGAGCGAGCTCAGTGGAGCTGTGTTGGGACTGCTTCAGATTTCTTTCTGGCTAGAAAAAACTGCCAATGCAGGCAGGAGCCCAGTACAAATGGGCAGCCTGCAGCACCAGGAGACATAGAATGAGCGAGTGAGGGAGGGGGAGTCAGTGAGCTCAACGGGGCTTTGTTGGGACTGCTGCAGATTTGTTTGTGGGCAGAATAAGGAAGCAATGCATGCAGGGGCCCAGTACAAAAGGGCAGCCTGCAGTGGCAGGAAAACCAGAATAAGCGAGTGAGTGAGCTCAACAGAACTGTATTGTAACTGCTACAAATTTCTTTATGGGCATAAGAAGGCAGCAACACAGGCAGGAGCCTAGTAGAAAAGGGCGGCCTGCAGTGCCGGCAGAACAGAATGAGCGAGTGAGAGAAGAGGAGTGAGCGAGCTCAACGGAGCTTTGTCGGGACTGCTGCAGATTTATTTGTGGGCAGAAAAAGGCGCCAACAGAGGCAGGAGTCCAGTACAAAAGGGAAGCCTGCAGCGCCAGGAGAACCGGAATGAGTGAGTGAGACAGGCAGACTGAGCGACCTCAACGGGGTTTTGCCAGGATAGCTGTGGATTTCTTCATGGGTAGAAAAAGCCACCAACACAGGCAAGAGCCCAGTACAAAAGTGCAGCCGGCAGTGCTAGGAGAAACAGAATGAGCTAGTGAGACAGGAGGAGTGAGCCACCTCAATGGAGCTCTGTTGGGACAGCAGAGTATTTCTTCCTCAGCAGAACAAGATGCCAATGCACGCAGCAGCCCAGTACAAAAGAGCAGCCTGCAGCACTGGGACAAACAGACTGAGCCACTGACAGAGGCTCACTGCGCGAGCTCAACAGACCAATGCAATCAACATTCGGCATTGACAAATGCTTTTTTTATTACTGAGAAACTGTGCACAAAAACAAACTCTTCATCCCTTAAACTGCCTTAGCATCTTATTCCAAACTTGAAATCATAAACCTCTGAGTGACATCATAGTCTTCTGCCATGGGAATAATTGTAATGGCACAGAGTATTATGTTATTTCTAGGAGAATAAGCAAAAGGAGTTGATGGACTCTCTTTTCATTTTGTGCAATAAAAAGGTTTTAATTATTTATCCGGTCGAGTCCGTTCATATTTTGCTGGTGAGTGCCTGATTGCCATCCACCCTGAAAACAACCCAAAATATGTTGGATTTCAGAACCTTGCTTCTGAGGCAGCTCCCCAAATGCTTGTCATTGTAATTGCACAAAAACCTAGGGCAGGATTTTCAAACTACACCCAGAATGGGTGCAAATGTCTGCTCTGCACAGTTGTGTTAGCTGAGCACAAACCCGCTATATTCAAATGAGATGCTCTGTCACGCATCCCATCTGAACATAGCAAAAGATGTGGGAGGCACAAAGGGTTCCACCGAGGATGCTCTGGTGGATACCCCTGTGCGGTCTGAATGCCTGGAATGGGGATGCGTGGCACATCTGCGGGTTGCACAGAGTGCATATTCCAGATATTCAGACCAACAAATGCTAATGGGATCATTATGCATGCAAGGCACAAATGGGTCCATTTGCATGTCATTATGGCACCACTTGCATGTCTGGGGCAGGAATGCGCCTGACGCTGCCGTGTCAAAATATCACAACCTGCCCATCCCTGGTAGTCTAATAACCCCACCTCCCAGCCAGGTCTTAAAATGAAATGTGCAATTGCACACATCCCTGGTAGCCCAGTGTCTCCCCCCATAGCAGAACCCCATCTGATGCATAACATTAGTCCAAAACTCCCTGGTAGACCAGTGGGACCCCCTCATGTCCCCAAACCCCATCTGCATAATAGTGACCATCCCAATATCTGTGGTAGTCTAGTGGTACCCCCCGCCCTGATCGTAGCACACCACACATCCCAATAGTGCCCTGGTAGTCAAGTGGACCCCCCACCCACTGTGACACCCACACCCCACACTGCCCCCCATCTCAACATGGCCATTACTGCCAACAGGGAGTAAAACCCATTGGCACACCTCCACGGCTGCCTGCTGACTGCGCTGTCACTGAATGACAGCTTACAGTAAGCAGTGCAATACCATTGGACGACATCATTGACCAATGGCCTTGAAGTGAGTACTGTAAGCTTTCAATCACAACCACAAAGTGATGTGTGCGGTTGCACTTTTTATTTTACGATTGGGCTGGGGGGGTGCACTGGACTACCAGGGATGGGTGGGGTTTGTCATTGTACTGTCTGATCGGGGCATGGGGGTGTAGCCTACCCAGGGTCTGGGCTGCTGTGTTGCGCTGTGCATTATAGCAGCCTGCCTGTGGGTAGCTATTACTTAGGCATGGTTTTTCCATGCCTATCTTTGCGTGGCACATCTCAGAGATGTGCGGACAGCTGTGCTGCACATCTCAGCTGAATATGGAGATGTGCTGCGTATGCAGTGGACGCCCCCTCCGGATGCGTTGCATACATGGTCTTTGCGCTGAAGTGCATCCTGACTTGCATAGCACATCACCCCCTGTTGAATATAGCCCAGGGGTGCATCCCCTTTGAATAGCTGGGCCCTAATGCCAATCTGAATGCTGACCATTGTGTCATATGTATTAATTAATCTGTCCATCTGTACCAGTAGTGCTGAGTACCTTCTTGTGAATATTTGGTAATTGTTCATATTCAGAGACACCAATTGCCCAATATTCTGCTAAAATTTTCTTCAGCACCCTCCCCCCATTTGTGTGCCAGCTGAACTGACTGTGCCATTGACGTAGGTGGGCATGGCCTAAGGTGCTCCCATGTCTAGGGGTAGAAACATAGACAATAGATAAGGCCCACTAGGCCCACGCAGTCTGCCCATTTTTTCCATGTGCTGCAGAAACCACAGACCCTACTTGATCTCCAGCTTTGATCACTTTCCTATCACTAGGTTTCCCCTATGCCTATTACATACATTTTTGAATTCCCCTACCACATTTTCCCCCACCACCTCTGCTGGGAGGCTGTCCCATGCATCCACCACCCTTTCTGTGAAGAAATACTCCCTCACATTACCTCTTAGTCTGCCTCCTTCCAGCCTCATGTCATGACCCCTTGTTCTAGAACATCTCTTTTTCTGAAATATGCTACCCTCCTGTACCTTATTTATGCCCCTGAGATATTTGAAGGTATCTATCATACCCCCCCTTTCCCTCCTCTCCTCCAGGATATACATATTGAGGTCCTGCAGTCTCTCCTCATATGACTTATGGTGCAGGCCCTGCATCATTTTGTTGCCCTTCTCTGAAGTGCCTCAACCCTGTCTATGCCCTTATGGATCTGCAGCATCCAGAACAGGATACAGTGCTCCTGATGAGGTCTCACTAATGATTTGTACAGAGGTATCGCCACCTCCCTTCATCTGCTGGTGATACCTCTCCCTATGCACTGTAGCACCCCACTGGCTCTTTCCATAGCCTTGGCACATTGTTTGGCCACCTTTAGGTCATCTGACATGATTACCCCCATCTCCCTTTCCTGTTTGGTGGCCATCAGGATCTTTCCCCATTCATGTAAACCTCCCCTGGGTTCCTGTGCCCCAAATGCATGATTTTTAATTTTTTTGCATTGAATCCTAGCTGCCACATTCTTGGCCATTCCTTTAATTTACCTAGGCCCCTTCTCATTTTTCCACCCCTTCCAGAGTGTCTACTCTGTTGTAGATGTTAGTATCATCTGCAAAGAAGCATACCTTTCCTTCCAGCCCCTCCGCAATGTCACTTATGACAACATTGAATAGGACTGGTCTCAGGACTGATCCACCACTGGTCACCATCGTTTCCTTGGATTGAGCTCCATTTACCACCACCCTCTGTATTCTATCCCTCAACCAGTTCCTAACCCAGTTTGCCATCTTAGGACTCATTCCCAGGCTGCCACCTGTATTACAAGCCTCTTATGTGGAACAGGGTTGAAGACTGAAATCCAGGCAGGCAACATCCGCCATTTCCTCTCCCCCCACCCCCATCCACCCCCCTGGTTACCCAGTCAAATAAATCTATCAGATTTGTTTGACATGACCTTCCCACTGTGAATCTGTGCTGCTGCAGATCCTGTGATCCACAGGATTTAACATGTTCCACAATCCTTTCTTTTAGCAATAATTCCATTATTTTCCCAACCACCAGGGTCAGGTTGACTGGTCTATAGTTTCCAGCCTCATTCCTGCTCTCACGTTTGTGTAAAGGGACTACATCTGCTCTCTTCCAGTCCTCTGAAACCACTCCCATTTCCAGCAACTCACTGAACAGGGCTGCCAGTGATGCTGCTAGCACCTTCCTAAGCTCCTTTAATATTCTACGATGTATATCCCATCTGGTCCCATTGCTTTGCCCACTTTCAGCTTTGTGAGTTCTTTAGAACTCTCTCCTCCATAAATGACTGGTGTCTACTTCCCTTCCCATATTGTTCCTGCCATTTAATTGTGGTCTCTTACCTTCCCCCTCTTCTATGAATACTGAACAAAAATATTTGTTCAGGAGTGTTGCTTTTTCCAAGCCCCCCCCCCCCTCTGCACACACCAATTCTTCCCCCTTAAGCCGTAGAATCCCACACCTTGTCTTTCTCCTTTCACAAATGTACCCATAAAATATCTTGTCCCCTTTCTTTACTGCCTGGGCTGTTTTTTCCTCCATTTGTACCTTTGCACTCCTGACTGCTTTCCTTGCCTCCCTCTGCTTAGCCCAATAAACAACACTGTCCACCTCCTGTTTTTCTTTGTACTTCCTGAAAGCCAACTTTTACGCTCTTACCTTCCCGGTCACTTCCTTTGAGAACCATAGTGGTTTTCTTTTTCACTTCCTTTGTTTATCTGCCTAACACAAAGGTTTGTTGCCTCCTCTATGGTTCCTTTTAGATTGGCCCACTGTTCCTCAACTTCCTCCCGGTCATCCCTCCCTGCTAGTGCTTTCCTGGGACATACCACCAACTTAGCAAAGTCTGCCCTCCTGAAGTCCAGGACCCTTGCTTTCATGTGGTTTGGCTTTGCCACTGTACTCATATTGGATCATACCATACAATGATCACTGGACCCCAGGTGTCCACCCACCATGACATCCGCAATTCTGTCCCCGTTGGTGAGTACCAGGTACAAAATTGCACCCTCATGGTTAGGCTACTGCACTAGCTGCCTAAGACATGCCCCTTGCAGAGAGTCCAGTATGTTCCTGCTCCTAGCTGAGGCAGTGGCTGGGATGCTCCAATTAACATCTGGCAGATTGAAGTCACCTACCAGCAGCACTTCCCCTTTAGTCACCATCTAATGGATGGCTTCCAATAGAAGCTTGTCCAACTCTTCCCCTTGTGCTGGAGGTCTGTAGATCATGCCCATTTGAATGGCGGTGCCATTGCCGTCTCTAGGGTGACCCACAGGGCCTCCGCCAACCCTGCAATCCCTGTACCTCAGTTGCTTTTATACCCTGCCTAACATAAAGAGCTAGCCCTCCTCCATTTTTACCCTCCCTCTCTTTCATGAATAGAGTATAACCTGGTATAGCTACATCCCAGTCATGGTTCCCAATATATTATGTCTCGCTAATAGCCACAGTGTCCAGGTCAGCCTCTGCCATCAAGGCGACCCAATCCAGGATTTTATTTCCCAGACTGCGAGCATTCACACACATGGCCTTCTATATTTTGTGGCTTCCCCTCCTGTCATCCCCACTTTCATCCTCATGCCTTCCCTCATTACTCCACCCCTACCCTGAATCCCCTTTCTCCAAGAATAAGATGTTACAGCTCACTAGAAGCCCCATGCAAGCAACCAGGTGGGGGTGGGGGAGATGGTGGAAGTCTTGATGGAGAGGTTCGAGGAGCTGGGGTAATCGGTGGCATTCTCAGAGGCGCTTCCAGTGTCCTGCATGAGTACAGTGAGGAAAGGGAGGATTGGAGAGTTCAACACATGGCTGGGGGAATGGTGTCGATCCAAGGGGTAAAGGTTAGTGGGTGGCTGGGGCAGAACCTGGGATAATAACGATCTATAGGCAGGGACAGGATACACGTGAGTGGGGCGGGGAAGGGAGTAGTAAAGCAGGGGACAAAGGGATACATAGCAGCAAAGGTGGGTTTAAACTAGGTGGGGGGGTGGTGAGTGGACAGCTGTTAGGCAGGGATCCCAGAGAGGGGAGCCAGACGAGCTTAACCCCCATGTTAACAGGGTAGGAGTTGGGGTAGATGCACGGGGGGCCAGGGAAAGGTAAGGAAGAAAATGGGGTGGAGGGTAGTCATGCTGAATGCGAGAAGTCTAGTTAATAAGTCAACCGAGTTGCAGGATCTCCTGGCAGTGGGGAAGGTGGACATTGCGGCCATCACAGAAACGAGGACCACTCAGTAACAGGACTGGGATATGATGATGCCAGGGTATAGAATATTCAGGAAAGATGGAACTAAGGGTACAGGGGGTGGTGTGGCATTCTATGTGCAGGAAGGGCTAAGGTGTATAAGGAAGGAAGGGGAGGAAGGCAGAACAGAGGCCCTATGGATGCAGTTTTAGGACTCAAAAGGTAGGACACTGAGGATGGGGGCAGTATACAGACCACCAGCGCAAGGGGATGACCTAGATAGAGAGTTAGCTGATCAAATCAGAAGGGTCTGTAGGAAAGAGAACACAGTGGTGATGGGAAACTTCAACCTACCTGAAGTGGATTGGAGCACTCCAACCACCATGACTGCAAGTGATCAGGTCATACTAGATGCATTTCAGGACAGCTTCCTGGTGCAGTTGGTACATGAACTGACTAGATTGGAGAGGATGCTGAACCTGGTACTTTCAAACAGAGAGGCTGTAAGAGAACTGGGGTGGAGGACCTTCTTGCAGGGAGTGATCACCATCCAGTGTGGTTCACGCTCAATATGGGTAGGGAAACGGAGGGTACGGGGACCAGGGTGATTAACTCTAAAGGGGCGGACTTTAAAAGGACAGGGGAAATTTGGGGCAGGTATCTGGCGGGAATTCAACCAGACATTGATGCTAGTCAAAAATTGGATATTATTAAAAAATGTCTGACAGAGGCGACTGGGACTTGTACAAAGACACAGAATAAGAAGGGAAGGGCACAGAAGTCCAACTGGTTGACTCGAGAGATTACGGAGGGGGTGAGAGTCAAGAGGAAGGCATTTCGGAAACTCAAGACATTGGGAAGAGGGTCTGACAAGGATGAGTATATGAAGAAGTCCAGGGAGGCTACCAGGCTAGTAAGAGCGGCCAAGGCTTCAAGAGAGCTGAGACTGGCACAGGGTTTTAAGGTAGGAGAAAACGAATTCTTCAGATACATTAGAGGAAGAAGGAAGAACAAGGACCAGATTGTGAAGATTAGAAAGGATGGAGGGTGGGAGGAAAAGGGGGTGGATCAGGTAGAGGCATTAAATAAATACTTCTCCTCTGTGTTCACGAAGAAGAAAGGGCAGCAGATACCCCAAGGGAGGGGTAGAGTGGGTAGTGGGGGTGACTGATATATGGATTACAAAGGACAGGGTTCTGGAAGGATTTAGGGCAGTGAGGGTAGACAAGGCACCAGGACTGGATGGCATTCACCCTGACTCTCTATAGTGCCTAACTGTACATGCATACTGTTGCGCCTTTGTTTTCACTGTATTTGCCTCTTTTTTTATTGAAATGTGCTTACTGTCACACATGTCCGCTTATCTCCCCTATTATATTTTGCTCTCTCGATGTACAGATCTGGTGTTCTCTGTACGCACTAATGCCTGTTCAATTTCTTGTTTAAGTTTGTATTGTTTATACTGACCAGGACCATCTTGAAAATTGGCTTGCTCAATGATGATTTAGCCTGGCTAAATAAAGTTTTTTGACTGATTGATTTGATTGATTTCTGTCATCCTAAGGATGCCTTCTATCAATTTCTTGTCCATTTCCTCCCCCTGAGATGGAGGTTTGTATACAACACCTGTGTGGACTGTGGTGCCATTTCCTGTCTCCAGGGTGACCCACAGTGCCTCCTCTCCTCCCTGTTTACCCATTAGTTATGTTGCTTTGATCCCTTCTCTTATGTAGAGAGCTAGTCCTCCTCCTCTTCTACCCTCCCTGCCCCTCCTGTAGATTGTATACCCTGGTATATTGACATCCCAGTCATGGTTCACTGTGTACCATGTTTCTGTGACTGCCACAATATCCAGGCATCCCTCTTCCATCAAGGCCATGAGTTGAGGGAGCTTGTTACCCAGACTATAGGCATTGGTACTCATTGCCCTCTGTTTTATGATATCCTTACCCCTTTTAGCCCCATCTCTGTCCTTACTGCCTTTGCCTTTTTATCCGTTTACCCCAGTCCTTCTGCCTATCAATTTCTCTATCTTGGTGTATACCTCACTACTGTAACTACTCTGTTTTTTTTTGTGGGGGAGGGCTGGGATTTCCCTGCTCCTTTTTAGTGCCTCCCCCCCTTGGCTAGTTTAAATGCTTGCCAAAGAAGCATTTAAACCTATCACCTAGGATCCTGGTTCCCCTCCTGGACAGATGCAGACCATTGCACCAGTATATGCCTGCATCCTTCCAGGTGGACCCCCAGTCCCCAATGAAGCCAAAACCCTTAGCTCTGCACCATTTTTCAACCATTGATTGAATACCATGGTGCAGAGCACTCTAGCCTCACCCTTGCCATAGACAGGCAGTACCTTCGAGAAGGTTATCGTGCATGCTACTTGTCTAAGGCCCCTCCCCAACTCCACAAACTCCTCCTGCACTGCTCTGATTTAATTTCCAGCCAGATCATTTGTCCCTAGGTAGACAATGGTGTCCAGTTCCCTCCCATGTGCTATTACTCCCATGTTCCTGAGGATTCACTCCCTGTACCTTGAAGCCATGGCGCCGGGCAGTCACCTTACCTCCCTCTCCCTTTCCTTCCCCAGTTCTACCCCCCAACAACTGAGTCCCCTACTAAGAGTTGTTTCCTTCCCCTGTGGGGTCCCGTGCCACCCTCCCATGGGTACCCATTGTGGAGGTTCCCAGCATCCTCCGTGGTCTCCACTTTGTGTGCCTCCATAGAGGAATCACACTCAGCCAGAATGCATACAAATTGTGGAGAGGTACAACTGGAGGGATGCATTTCTGTTCCACTACCCTCACCCTTCCTGAGCCCACTGTGGTCCAACTGCTGATGACCTAAGAGTGGCCAAGCATTGTGACAAGGCAGTGGGGAGAGCCAGTGAGATGCTTGGGTGCCTTGTATGTATTACCATATTGAAGCCATGGCTATGTACTGCCTGTGAATTTGTACTCTATCTTTCTAACATTTCTCTTATGTAATCATGTAAATTGTCATTACTGTATATGTTTGTATGCGCTCCTATTCTCTTATGTATATCATGTAATTGTCCTAACTGTATATGTTTGTATGCTCTCCTATTTCCCCCATCCCCAGAGCGCATCTCGAATCGAGCAGTAGTCCGCTCAGTAGTACACTTAAATAAATAAATAAATAAATAGGGAGGCATAGTACCAGCAGAAATAAAGAGGCGGTGATATCACTGTACAAATCATTGGTGAGACCCCACCTTGAGTACTGTCTCTAGTACTAGAGGCCACATCTCCAGAAGGACATAAATTTATTTATTTGGTAATTTGGATACAACCTTTGAGTATACACTCTTTTACAAAGGTTCCATGTCAGGATGTAAAACAGCAGAGACAACAAAATCTTGACAGTTTACACAAAACATAAGATTGCTATGTAATACAGAATACAGATAAATAATACATTTGAGTAACCTAGACAACTGAAATTAAACAGCGGGAGGAGATTCCCAATTAGCAACGTACGACATAGCTGCCAAATAGACTAGAGGTGGTTCAGAGCAGGGCAACTAAAATGGTACATGGTCTGCACCAAAAGCCCAGTGAACAGAAGCTAAAGGACGTCAATATGTACACCTTGGAGGAGAGGAGGGAGGTGCTATAATACAAACTTTCAGATGCCTCAAAGGTATAAATAAAGTAGAAGAGGGAAACATTTTTCAGAATAAAAGCTGCTCCAGAACAAGGAGTCATGATAGGAAGCTGGAGGGGGGTAGACTCATGGGAATCATGAGAAAGTACTTCTTCACAGAAAGGGTGGTGGATGCATGGAACAGCCTCCCAGTGAAGGTGGTAGGAACAAAAACAGTAACAGAATTAAAAAATGCATGGGACAGGCATAAATGAACCTTAGTGATTACGAAAGGGAGGGTAAAGTCATAGATCACATATGGTCTGCAGTATTACAGTAGATAGGAACAAGCATTTGTCAATGCCGAATGTTTGCTTATTGGCATTGGCAGTGGTAGTGTAGAAGTTACAGAGCTGTGTAATAGGAATGGCAGTGAAGTATTGAACTGAAGCCAACCCCACCACCACCCTGCAGAGAGTGACAGGCATGGGAGTGTGCGTTTGGGTCATCAGGTATAACGACCACGCCATTTCACCACACCCCACCCTGCAGACACTGACAAGTGTCACGGTGTTCCTTGGGGTCTTTGGCCCTTATTCGCACCCCATTTCATTAGGAAATATGGTGAGATGGGTGTGATATAGGAGCATGGGGTGAACTTTGGGGCCGAAGAGTCCAAGGCATACCTCGATGCCTCTCACTGGCTGCAGGGTGTGGAATGGTATGAGCATTACAGGCTAGAATCCCAAGACACACCCCTGATGCCTGTCATTCTCTACAGGGTTGGGCGTTATGGTTGGAAACCCTAATACCTCAGGTATTCGTTGGCATTTTCACTTCAAATTTTCAACATGTTTTTTTTGTGACCCCACCTCATGAACAGGGGGAATATCAGTTTGTTAGCTGAAAGCTGCTTATGTACAGCGACTACAGCATTTAGCACCACAGGTGCAAAAACATTCTGAACAGGATGTAAAACATGACAGCAGTACTGTTCATGGGGAGGTGTAAAAAATGGCAATGTTGCAAATCTGCAGTAAAAATATTTAAAAAATGGTGAAGTCATGAGTGTACATAGAAACTGTGCAACGCACACCCATAATATAATTAGGTTGGGGATTTTTTACAGCAGATTGTCAACTCAGGCATTTTGGTACCTCCGATCATGAACAGTGTCACTGTGGTTTTCTTTATCTGTACCGAACAATGATTTCCCACAGCGACCATGCATCTCTGTGCTGAAAGTGTGAAAACACACTTCAGCCATGTTGTGAAAAATGACAGCTGTACTGTTCATAAGGAAGTGTGGAAAAATGCCACTGATGAAAATCTGGACTGAAAATATTACAAAGTCACGAGGTTGTGAGGGTGCGTGGAAACTGCGCAATGCTCACTCGTAACACAGTCATTTTATGGACTTTTGTCACCAAATTTTCAACATAGCCATTTTAAGACCTCTGCTCATGAACTGTGTAACTATGATTTTCTTAATCTGTCCTAAACATTGATTTCGTTCACCAACAGCACCATTGTGCTACATGTGCGAAAACACATTTAAGCACATATGAAAATGGCAGCTGTACTGTTCATAAGGAAGTGTAATAAAATGGCAATGTTGAAAATCTGGAGTGAAAATATTAAATTTGCAAACTTACGAGCATGCATAGGAACTGCGCAACGCACGCTTGTAAAACAGTCATTTTTAGGAATTTTTTCACCAAATTTTCAACATAGCCATTTTAAGACCTCTGCTCATGAACAGTGTCACTGTGATTTTCTTAATTTGTCCTGTACATTGATTTCACACACCGACTGCACCATTGTGCGCTACATGGGCGGAAACACATTTTGGGTGAGATGTGAAAAATGACAGCTGTACTACTCATAAGAAGGTGTGGCAATGTTGAAAATCTGGAGTGAAAATATTAAAAATTTGCAAACTTATGAGCGTGCATAGGAACTGCACAATGCACGCTCGTAAAACAGTCATTTTTACGTTCACTTGCACGCATGCGCAAGGAACATCTTGGGAGAATGGGACACTTTGGAGGTGTGCCCGTCCCCTGCAATCCCCTGCTCCATTGAGCAGGTGTGGCAGTCCTGCACCAATCCGACGCGGTGCTGTGTATGACAGCGGTGGTCTCCTCAAAGAAAACCACTGCTGTCATACACAGCACCGCATCATGCAGCCCCCCCAAAATCTTTGCTGCCGTGCTGGGAGCCCACCCCAGCATGGCAAACATCCCGCATCATCTGCCGAAGGGGGTGCCCAATCCCCCGTCGGCTCCACAGCCCCCCCAGCCATCCTTCTGCCATGCTGGGAGCCCACTCCAGCATGGCAAACATCCCGTGTTGTCTGCCGACGGGGTACCCAAATCCCCATCAGCTCCACGGGCTCCCCAGCCATCTTCTGCCACGGTGGGAGCCCACCCCAGCATGGCAAATGTCTCACATTGTCTGCCAATGGGGGTGCCCAATTCCCCATCGGCTCCACTGCCCCCCCAGCCATCTTCTGCCACTCTGGGAGCCCACCCCAGCGTGGCAAATGTCCTGCGTCGTCAATTGTAAAAAAAATAAACCCTGTAGATTAAAACCATCCCACGCAGTTCCCCGCCCCCAACCCGCAGCCACCCACTGTCACCCTGCCTCCCACACCCCATACTTACCTCCGGAGCTCGTGCGACGATCATCGGTGGACCGGGAACACGTCTGCACTCTTCAAAGCCGACCGCGAATTGAGGAAATGCCGATAATCTGTATAATGGGCTAGATAAGGTGTTTTCAACTTTATTGCATATCTCAGACATTTTTGAATTTTTGCACAATTTTCAACATGGGTTTTGATTTTTCTCATGAATGATGTCACTGTCATGGTGTTATTCGGTCTGGCGGTGATTTCGCAGTCACTGCATGAAATCACCCTTCAGGCCTGAATAATGCCATGACAGTGACATCATTCATGAGAAAGTCCAAAACCCTATGTTAAAATTTGCAAAATTCCAAAAAATGACTGTTTTACGAGCGCGCATTGCGCAGTTCCTATGCAGGCTCATAAGTTCACGAATTTTCAATATTTTCACTCCAGATTTTCAACATTGCCATTTTACCACACCTGCTTATGAGCAGTACAGCTGTCATTTTTCACATCCTGCCCAAAATGTGTTTCCGACCATGTAGCACACAATGGCACAGTCGGTGTGCGAAATCAATGTATGGGACACATTAAGAAAATCATAGTGACACTGTTCATTAGCAAAGGTCTTAAAATGGCTTTGTTGAAAATGTGGTGAAAAAATTCCTAAAAATGGCTGTTTTACGAGTGTGCGTTGCGTAGTTCATATCCACGCTCATAAGTTCGTGAATTTTCAATATTTTCACTCCAGATTTTCAATATTGCCATTTTATCACACTTCCTTATGAGCAGTACAGCTGTCATTTTCACATCCTGCCCAAAAATGTGTTTCTGTCCATGTAGCACAATGGCGCAGTCGGTGTGCAAATCAATGTATGGGACACATTAAGAAAATCACAGTGACACTGTTCATTAGCAGAGGTCTTAAAATGGCTATGTTGAAAATTTGGTGAAAAAATCTTAAAATGACTGTTTCTGAGTGTGCATTCGTGGTTCGCACACTACAAAGTTTGCGATTTTCAATATTTTCACTCCAGATTTTTCAAAATTGCCATTTTACCACACCTCCTTATGAGCAGTATAGCTGTCATTTTTCACATCCTGCCCAAAATGTGTTTCTGTCCAGTAGCGCACAATGGCGCAGTTGGAGTGCAAAATCAATGTATGGGACACATTAAGAAAATCACAGTGACACTGTTCATGAGCAGAGCTCTTAAAATGGCTATGTTGAAAATTTGGTGAAAAAATTCCTAAAAATGATAGTTTTATGAACGTGCATTGCGCAGTTCCTACCCTCGCTTATAAGTTTGCGATTTTTCAATATTTGCACTCCAATGACTTCCAAATACCTAAACAGCACATAGAAGCAAGCAACATTCGGCATTGACAAATGCTTGTACTTCTTTGTCACTGATTTTTTTAAGCCATGTCCAAGTGCCAAATACCACTGCAAATACCTGCAAGCGAACGTTCGACATTGACAAATGCTTGTCAGGAATTTTTTCACCAAATTTTCAACATAGCCATTTTAAGACCTCTGCTCATAAACAGTGTCACTGTGATTTTCATAATTTGTCCCGTACATTGATTTCGCACACCGACTGCGCCATTGTGCGCTACATGGGCGGAAATACGTTTTGAGTGAGATGTGAAAAATGACAGCTGTACTAATCATAAGAAGGTGTGGTAAAATGGCAATGTTGAAAATCTGGAGTGAAAATATTGAAAATTTATGAACTTACTTAGCGCAAGGAACTGCGCAACGCATGCTCGTGAAACAGTCATTTTTAGAATTTTTCACTCAAACTTTCAACATAGCTATTTTAAGACCTCTGCTCATGAACAGTGTCACTGTGATTTTCTTAATTTGTCCTGTACATTGATTTCGCACACCGACTGCGCCACTGTGCGCTACATGGGCAGAAACACATTTTGGGTGAGATGTGAAAAATGACAGCTGTACTACTCATAAGAAGGTGTGGTAAAATGGAAATGTTGAATATCTGGAGTGAAAATATTGAAAATCGCGAACTTACGAGCGTGCATAGGAACTGTGCAACGCACGCTCGAAAAACAGTCATTTTTAGAAATTTTTTCACCAAATTTTCAACATAGCTATTTTAAGACTTATGCTCATGAACAGTGTCACTGTGATTTTCTTAATGTGTCCTGTACATTGATTTCGCACACCGACTGCACCATTGTGGGCTACATGGGTGGAAACACATTTTGTGTGAGATGTGAAAAATGACAGCTGTACTACTCATTAGAAAGTGTGGTAAAATGGCAATGTTGAAAAAGTTAAAGTTTGAAAATTTGTGAACTTTACCAGCCTGTGTAGAACTGCGAACGACGTCAGAACAGTATTTGATTTTATCACATTAATAGTGACTTTTTCGATGACATTGTCATGGCATTATTCGACCTGAAGGGTGATTTCGCGTGACCGTGAAATCACTCTTCAGCCCCAATAATGCCATGACAGTGACATCATTCATGAGAAGGGTCCCAAAACCCCATGTTGAAAATTTGCAAAAATTCCAAAATGTCTGAGATATGCAATAAAGTTGAAAACCCCTATTCTAGCCCATTATACAGCTTACCGCATTTCCTCAATTCGGGTCAGCCTTGAAGAGTGCAGACGGTTCCCGGGTCCACCAAGATCGCCGTGTTGAGCTCCAGAGGTAAGTATGGGGTGAGGGGGTGGGGAGGCAGGGGTGTACAGTGGGTGGATGCAGGTTGTGGGAGGGGCTAGGAGAAGTGCCGTGGGACCGTTTTTATTTTGCAGGTAAAAAAAAAAAGATGGGTGACGCCACGCTGGGGCTCCCAGTGTGGCGCCAAGGATGGTTGGGGTCGTGGAGCCAACGGGGATTGGGTACCCGTCATTATATCATCGGGTTGCCATGCTGGGGTGTCCCAGCGTGGCACACAGTACTGGGGATGAGGACAGTGGAGCTGACGGGGATTAGGCACCCCGTCGGCTTGTTAGAGTTGCCATGCTGGGGTGGGCACCCAGCATGGCATGTGGAAAGCTTTGGGGGAGCGAGCACAAGCAGACGGGGGATTGGGCACCCTCATTGGCTATACGTGTGGGAGGCGCATGCAGTATGCATGCTTTGTGTGTGTGTGTGTGTGTGTGTGTGTGTGGGGGAGCTGCGCGCGGAGCAGGCGATATCTTATCGCTGCTCACTGAAGCGTAGCTCCCCACTCAATAATGCCACTGCATTTTGGAGCTTGTCATTGACAGCTCCAGCATGCATTGGCTTACAGAGGCCGCGCCTGCCAACACGCTGACTGAATTGGAAGAGGGGGTGACACACCTCCGAAATCTTGGATGATGGCACTATGTTTCTTGCACATGCGTGCAAGCAAACATAAAAATTGGCAGACTAGAGGGCTAAGCAGTCCTTATCCAATAACAGTTTCTAAAAACTGTTTGAAAGTATTTATAAGAAGATTTTTGTTCTCTCCGGGAACAGCACCAAAGTGCTTGTCCTGGCTTTGTGTGAGGGCCTAAGTAACCTGAGGCCATGAGTGATTATTTACTCTTGGAGGGTGGGGCTGGGGGGTGAAGGCAGGTTCACTTTTGGGGTGAGGAGAATATCAGAGACCAGCATGGCCTGCACTCCTTGCCACCCAAATGTGCATTGAATCTGCTGCACCTGTAACACCACCTTTTGTCTACTGCAACCCTGAGGGAGACATCCTGACAAAGCCAGATGTGGGGTCTGATAAGGCTATAAATATTGGGTCAATACTAGGGTTGTCAGAACTAGCTCTAAAAAGATTAGAGCCCTTTTAGAACCCAGGGGCTTGAGATCTAATTTAGAACTACAGCACCCAGTAGTTCTAAGTATTAAGGGTTCTAAATACTAAATAAATTACTTTTTTTTTGTTCTGACATTTCAAAAACAAGAGATGCCAGCCTGGAAAACAAACTAATTATTGGGAATTACATCCTAACATATTTTAGAGAGACAATATGAGAATGTGTTCCTCATATGCAGTTGTACCAAACACATGGAACGGGGACACTTGGCATAAGAAATTTGAAAGGCACAATGTATTTCTCTTTTCTGCATGTGCAGGGAAATCATATTATTGCTGTGTTGAGAGAGCAGGACTTTCATTTATGTTTTCTTCTCCTCTCAGTATCTTTATCTGTTCTTTCTCTCCAGTCCTATACACAAAAGAGTTTGAGTTCTGAAGAAGATTAGAACCCTAGAACTGTTTGCAAAGTTCTAGACCAAAACCAGAACCCAGAACTTCAGTAGGTTCTAAAAACCCTAGTCAGTACCACATCAATTTTTTTGTTAGCTAGGAGCAGAGAACAGTAATTGCTCAATATTTTGTGTGATTGTTATGCAATGTACATTTCCTGAATTGCAACAGCAAGGAGCAACAAGCATCTGTGATTAAATACTTTGTTTGGGTTCCCCATCCACCAGCCTTTAATCAGTACCACACCATGGTCTGCATTAGGCTTGCAACTTTCTGCTGCATGCACACAATCAGTAGAGTATTTTGGGAGTTCCCAAAGGACTTTGTGGTACTGGTGAGCCAGTTAAAAGAAACAGCAAACACTGTGTGGAAAATCACCAGTCGATGGTTGGATTTTGGGATAACTCTCTGAACTATTTACTGTATTTGGTTTGAAACCCTTCCTCTCCACCATCCTGATCCCATTCCTGTCCAACTAATAACTCTCCCTTGTTCTTAGGGATATGTAGAAGCACCTTGATTCTGTTATGGCCATTCCTTGCTTGGCCATAATGAATCATGGTGCACTGGGCACCATAACTGAGATGTGGCCATACTGGGCTATTCTCTGGTTAGAAGAAACAGAGTGGGGAGGAGGGTGGCATTGTATGTGAGGGAGGAAATAAAGGCCACTGAGGTGCAGATGCAAAGGGTAGTAGGTGATAGAGGTGCTGTGGGTCCTGGAGACAGGCTCTGGGACCGCTATCAGTAGTAGGGTAGTGCACAGACCTCCAGGATGAGGAGAAGAGGTGGACAAGGCACTAGATGAGGTCATCGTCAGGAAGGCAGGAAAGGGGGAGATTTGGAGTGGAACCTGATGACTGAAGCCTCAGCAAGGAGCAAGGATACCACTAATTCCCAACCAGGACATTACTGATAACACTCAGGTTGTAGAGGTGGTGTCATTCAAAATTGCTGCACTACACCATCCAAAAAAAGGATCATTACACAGTGCAAGAGATACCATGATTAAGTTGAGATTTATTGTTGCATACAGTGAAAATCCCCTTTTAATGCATCACTTAGTTCACTTGAAATGCAGTACATGGGAGCGCTGATGAGCAGCTAGCTGAACAGATGCACATTTCTGCACTGCTGCATCTTCGTAGCTATAAATATTAAAATAAAAGTTACAAAGTGCTCAAAAGTGTGATCAGCATACAGTAGATGGTATGTGAACTTGGTATGGATGAATATTTGGCATTGGGACCCTCTAAGAGCCAGAGGACTACAAACAAAAGCGCAAAGAAAGGTGGTGATGGTGGTGGCCTAGTTTCCCTGTCAGTAGCGGAGGTGGCGGCCCTTGGAAGGGAGGTTCTGCAGCAAGTCATAGCAGCACTGGAACCCTAATTGATCAAACTTGAAGGAAAACTTGACCCGAAATTACAAGAGAAGCAGGTGGTGCAGGCTGGCAGAATGATAGAGATCGAGGAGAGAATATCGCATATGGAGGACAAGCTATTGGTGACTCCTGAGCTCGTGGTGGCACTTCAGAAGGAACAGAATGAGCTAAAAGATGCATTCGATTACCAAGAAAACTATCACAGGCAGCTGAATCTTAGACTGAGAGGGCTACCGGAAGGTAAGGAGAGGGAAAGTGTGCTGGACTTTTGCTCAAAAGTGTTGCCTGAACTATTAGGCCTACAACCAGAGAAGGGTAACTTAAAGTTTGAGAGGGCTCATAGGGCCATGATGCCCAAACCTACGAGTGACCAGCTGCCGAGACAGATAATTTTCAGGTTCCATCATTTTCAAGATAGAGAATTAATGCTGAAGGCATATTGGGTGAAAGGAAAGGTGGAATACGAAGGTCACTGCCTATTTATGTCGCAGGATTACTCGGCCAGGCTTTTGAAAAGAAGGAAGGCATTTAGTAGTGTTATGCTGCAATTGCGTGATTTGAAAGTGGAAAACATCTTGATTTACCCAGCTACTTTAAAAATAAAACATGAAGGCGCCACATATTCATTTTGGGAAGTGGAAAAAGCAGAGGAATTTGTGAGAAGCCTAAAGCAAAAGCTGCGCTGAGATCTGCACAAGATCTGGGCTGGGGAGCTGAGGACTCTGCAATGAGATTTGAGGTATGAGGTGCAGATGTAAATACGGAGGACCGTTTGTTTATTTTAGTTCTGGAAGATACTGTTTTTGATGCCAGAGTTCATGCTGATGAAGATGGGAGACTTTGAGAGAATGAGGACATTGTTCGCTGTCGGGAAGAACTGGGAGAATTGGAACTGGATGGAGAGTGGTGGAGCACCCAGAAAATGGCGGGGAGAGGTGTGGAGGAAACAGACAGAGGCAGAGATCAAGAGTGTGGTGAGAGGAGGAGCTGGACTTGATGTTGGAATCACTTGGTTGTGAGAGAGACTGCCATAAACCCATTGATGGAAAGAACTGCCTCTTATAATGTCTTGGTGCAGGTAGGAGGGCGGGTTGGGAGAGGGGCTCAGTGCGTTTTTTTTAAGCACGGCCTGCTTTCCCTTCTAGCCCTTGCTGATACCCATAATTGTTGGAGCCATTCTGTGTAACAATAGCTAAACAAGAAGGGGGACATAATGGCAAGAAAATGGGGGAAGGGAAAATGTCGCATCTGAAGGGGAATGTGATGATGAAACATGAAATGGGGGGTGGGGGAGAGGAGAGGAGATACGCGAGAAATGGATAGGCATGGTTAATATGTTGTAGTAAAACCTTTATTTTTATACAGGATAGTAGATGGTAAATTTTCACATCATTAGAAGTCATATTTTCAAGATGGTCCTGTTATTTAAAACATTAGTAGTTATACATAAAATTTCAAAAAATACTCGACAATTAACAGAATAAACAATACAAAAATCATCTTAACAAAAAACACATAACATTACTCCAACAATAAACAAACATCAATATTTAATTATATAGTTAGATTCCTCAGTCCAGTAGTATAAAGAATGCCCTAAACATACGAAATGTATCCAAAACACTCACATATTATATTTAATTCAGCTTTTAAAGTGAATGTAAACCCTTTAATGGATTCGTACTGTTTCCCTGTAATTGATTTTAAAGAACTCTATAATCTGTTCATAATTATGGGGAATCGCATATAACTATACTTATTCTTAAGTTTGGGGGACTCGAAACTCCTAATAGTCGAGCTTCTCATATTATATGGGGCACAAAGGTTAAATGGCCTTGGGGGGGGTGGAAGCGACTGTTGCAGCATCTGGGGATAAGGCAGACACTTGAGTCAGGGAGACTATTAGTGTCTAAGGACCGAGAGAGGGCAGGGGTGAGGAGGAAGGCAAGGACTGAGTTTGGGGGGTGGATATTCCAAGTTAAAAAGGAAGAGGGGAGCATGGGAGGGGAAGGGAGAGTGGTAAAGAGTGAAGGAAGCAGCAGAAAATGGAAGGGGGAGGAGATCACAAGGCAGAAGGAGGGAAGAAAATTAATAAAGGAGAAATGAAAAGGGGAAACAGGGTGAGGGGAAGATTAGATTATAGAGGGGAGAATAGAAAGGGAATGTGTGTATATAGTTATATGTTTCAAATGTTGTTGAGAGTGTGTATGTTGTTAGTATGGTTTTCTGTATTTTATGAACACAGTGCAACCAAAGAAGCTAAATATATAAATGATACTAATGGAAAGGTGATGATGAAAGGGAAAAGAAGAGTATACAGAGATGGCGATTAGTAAAACTGTGAATGTAATCACATGGAATGTCAGGGGTATTACAAATCCAGTAAAGAGGTCTATTTTGCTGACCGCCCTTAAAAGAGGGGGAGCCCATATAGCTTTGCTACAAGAAACGCACCTAACATAAGTAGAGCATGCCAAACTGGCTAGGGGATGGGTGGGGAAATGTTATGCGGCTTCGGCCTCAGCATGTCAAAGGGGGGTGGCGATATTAATACATAAGGGGCTGAACTTAGAGGTGCAGAGAGTAATCAGGGACACGAAGAAAGGGAGATATATTTTTATTGTGGGGACCCTGGACGGAGAACAGATTACCTTGGGTTCAGTATATGCCGCAGCGGTATTCAAATACCAATTTTATGCCTCTTTGCTGGATTTATTGGTGAGGGAGCAATTCCCAGGGCTAATAATGGGAGGGGATTTGGACTGGGCTATGGACCCGAAAATGGACCACTCTGAGGGGAAGGGGAGATGTTTGGGAGCAATGCAACAGTGGCAAGCGGGAATGGCAGAATTGGAAATGATGGATGTATGACGAACAGCAAATCCGGGAGCAAGGGAAAATACGTTTTTCTTGAATCCTCATAAAGTATAGACGTGGATAGACTATATATATATATGCTACAAGAGAATGGTACACGCGGGTGGGGGAGGTACAGCACAGTCCAATATATATATCAGATCTTGCTATGGTGATAGTGAAAATAGAAGGTAGGGAAACACAGGGGACGCCACCTGCATGGAAATTTCCCACTTACTTGGCCCAGAATGAGGAATTTAGAAAGCACCTGGAGGATAGTTGGGATCTCTTTATGGCTACAAATGATAAGGAGGGCATCTCGAATAATATTCTATAGGAAACGGGCAAGGTATTTATGAGGGGAGCAATTATTGAATATGTTTCCCGTATAAAGAAAAAAAGATGTGCTCAAAGGAAGGAGCTGGAATGTAAACTAAAGGAGTTAGAGAAAAGAGTGGCTCAGGGAAAAAAGGGAGGCTACTCGAGCACTGGGAGTAATTCCGGGGGCACTGAATGTGCATTTAAGGTCAGAAGCGGGCAGAGCCAATCTATTTAGCAAGAGATATATATTTGAATGGGGAAATAAACCAGGTCCAATGGTAGTTAATCTTATGAAGGGACACAGAAGGATGTATAGAATTTTGGGAGTAAGGGATGAAAAGGGCACTATACAGAATAAAGAGAAGGAGATAGGGAATACCTTTAAGGCCTTCTTTAAGAAGCTGTACCAGGCAGAGGATGAGGGAACAAAGGAAATGATGATAGAATTCTTAGAGGGAATAAAAGTTCCAACAGGCACAGAAGGAAAAGCTGGGTAAACCAATAATGGAGGGAGAGGTGCTGAGAGCTATTCAAAAATTGCAGAAAGGGAAAGCGAGTGGCGCGGATGGGTACCCAGTGGAATATTACAAGTCGATGGGGACCAGGGTTGCAAAGATATTGTGCAGAGTGTTTCAGCAGGGGGAGGGGTTAGAAGAGGTTAGTTTGCCAGATACATGTTATGATGCTAGTATATGCCTCATACCAAAGGAAGGAAAGGACCCTGCCCTGTGCGCTTCATACCGGCCAATATTATTGTTGAAATGTAATTTGAAGATAATGGCTAAAGTGTTGGCCAGTAAGCCCGGAGGAAATTTTACCGGGGCTGGTTCACCCAGACCAAACGGGGTTTATCAAGGGACGACAGTCGTATCATAATATGAGGAGGCTACTTAACGTGATTTGGAGGGCAGGATGGGGAAAAGAAGATATTGGGATCCTCTCGATGTACACGGAAAAAGTGTCTGATAGGGTGGAATGGAAGTATTTGTTTGAAATACTGGGGAGGTTTGGTGTGGGTGAACCGTTCCTAGGGTGGGTAAAGGCGATGTATAGAAAGCCCAGAGCACAGGTAATTGTAAATGGGAGCAGGTCGGAGAGCTTCAGTTTGGAGAGAGGTACAAGGCAGGGCTGTCTCCCCTCTTACTGCTATTGTTTGCACTTGCTACAGAGCCTCTGGCAGTGGCAATTAGTGAAAGTAAGGACATACAGGGGGTGGGAGGAGAAGGTGTCTTGCAGCAGAGATTGGCACTATATGCGGACGATATGCTGTTGTTTATGAAGAATCCTAGGAGTTCAGTTCCTGCTCTCTTGGCTTTGATTGAAGAGTGTGGGAAATTTTGGGGATATAAAGTTAATTTGGGAAAGTCAGAGGTTATGTGGCTCAAGGGATTGGGTGAGGAGATTGAACATTGGTGTCTTAAAGCAGTGGGAGAGAGCATCACATATTTGGGGGTGCAGGTGGTTAGATCATTGGGTTCACTGTATAACCTAAACTATACCAAATTGATAAAAATCATAGAAGCGGGTCTGAGAAGATGGGAGCACCTGCCCGTGTCATGGTTGGGTAGAATCAATATAACAAAAATGAATGTGCTGCCTAGGATCCTGTATCCCTTGCAAATGATACAGCTGGGCCTGACCAAGGAGGATGTGAATAGGTTGGAGAAGGCCTTTACTGCTTTTATTTGGAAAGGGAAACATCCGAGGTTAAGTCTAGGTAAGTTAAAGGCAGATAAGGAAAAAGGGGACTTAAACTTTCCAGATTTGGAGAATTACTTTCTGGCCATACAACAAAGATATGTGGCAGACTGGGTACATAAACCTGATGTAGCCAGATGGGTGGAACTGGATCAGGGAGAGGCACAGGGGAAACTAACAGCATACCTCCGTAGCAGAGGGTTAAGAGTGTATAGGATGGGAAAAGAAGTGAATCCTATGGTGGTACAGGTACTTATGGCCTGGAAAGTGTTGAAGAGGAAAGGATAGACAAAAGGGAAAGAGATACTTTTGTTGCCGGTAGGGGGGAATCCCTACTTTCTGCCAGGAATGTAGGATATTGGGTTTGGGAAGTGGGCGTGAAAGGGAATAGGTAGCTTTGGGCATCTATTGGTGAATGGGTGGCTCTGCTCGTTGCAGGAGTTGCAAGAAGTGGTAGGAAGGGATAAGAGGGATAGGTTCCGACACTTCCAGACCAGGGCATATGTGGGAAGTTTGAGAAAAGATAATAAAGGGGTGTATGAAGTGGACCAAGTAGAGGGGATCATATATGCAGCTAAAAAGCAGGAAAAGGGGTTTATAGGAAGGGCTGCTAAGAGAGGGAAGGCTAAATTACCAGACAGGACAATAAGGACTAGGAAATTATGGGAGAGGGACCTTGGGCTGGAGATATCGGACCAGAACTGGATGTTAGTGCTACAAATGCACTCTGGAATAATGATATGCAACATATATAAGGAAGCTTACTTTAAATTTATACACAGAGTACACCTACCACCAGTAATTGTACACAAGGCACATCCTGAAGTGTTGCCCTTATGTGGAAGGAGTGGTTTGGAAAGAGGAACGTATGTACACTGCTTCTGGGAATGCCTGATATTGCGGCGATATTGGAGGGAAATAGTGGACAGAGTGGGGGAAATAGCTGGAAGGGAGCTGCCAATGGACCCCCTAGGATGTTTATTTGGAGTGGAGAATGGGGAGGAGGAGGAGGAATGGGTACTACTTCCCAGGTGGATTAGAGTACTGTTCATCTTGGCTCGACATGAGATTCAGAATACGTGGGTTTTGCAGGTAGCACCAACAGTGCAAGGGTGGTGGAGGACGATGCTACAGATGGGACTTGAGAGGCTGACGTATGTGATGGGAGGAAGGGAAGAGGGATTTTAAAGGCACTGGGCCCCGTTTTTGGCCTCCCTGACGCAGGAAGAAAGTTGGATGTTATGGGAGGGTACAGGAGGATAGGAAAGGAAAAAAGAAAGTGAAGAAAGGTATGTGAAAGTAGTAAAGATGAAATGGGTAAAGTGAGGGTAAATAGTATGGGAAGGAAGGCTAAGACAGTGGATAGAAGTGAATGATAGAAGAAGTGTGGAAAAGAGTGGATGGAGTTGAAGAGTGAAGGTAATAGGAAGAAGAATGGTTGCACTCTGTTTTGTTTTGTTTTGTTTTGTATTGATTTGATTCGATCTGATTGGATTTTACTTAATCATTTAATTTTATAAAATATTAGTAGATATAATTATAAGCCAGTATAATTTAATGCAATGCACCTCTGTAGAAATTAACTGAAGATTGTGTGGAAGAAGTGAAGAGATTGATATCTGCGGGATATAAAGGTGGTAACTGGATGAAAAAGTTATGATATCACTGTATGTAGCTGATTATTGGAAAACAAAAATATACAAAAAAAAAAGAAATGCAGTACATTTAAACTGGTATTCAGCAAAACTTTGAGTTCAGACAGTCTTGAATTATTTCAAGACTTATGCGATGGTAAATGCAGCAGCGATGAAACAAAAGTTTGTGCTGATGGTATTAGCAGTACATCTTGCCACAGCTGCTTGCAAGGAAAGCATTACAAGGAGAGACTGAAGGATCTCAACATGTACACTCTGGAGGAGAGGAGAGGAAAAGGTAACATATTCAAGACCTACACGTGTAACTTACAGTGGTGAACAGGGTCCAGGAGAGGAAGCTTTTCCAAGTGAGAATGAGATGCAAGACTGAGAGGCATGCCAAGAAGCTGGAGGGGGGTATGTTCAGGAGCGATGTGAGGAACATTCTTCACTGAAAGGGTGGTAGACACATGAAATAGACTGCCAGCCGATGTGGTAAAGGTTAGATTGGTGGAGGGCTTCAAGCATGCATAAGATAAAGACAGAGGTATGTCAGAATAGAGGCAGTGAAGGGGGAGGATCACCGGATACCAGATAGGGCCTGTGGAGGAAGACTAGACAGGGAACACTTGGGAAGATGGGTGAGTCAAGTGGTCTTTTTCTGCTTACTGATTCTACAGGCGGAATAGTCATAGATCTAGATGCAGCATTTGCGACCCTATTTCAGACACATGCTGCATCCTGCACATGCCTGAAATTTGACTGGATTTCTGGTCCCAAACAGACCAGGGCTTGCTTACTTTGAAACCAGCATTCCAAGGCTTCCAGCATTTTCTTGTGTGAGTGTCTGCCTTCAACTAGCATCAAATTACAGGTGTGGGGAGTTAAATTGTTTGTGCTTGGTGAATTTACTTTATTTGACTGGATTTCTGGTCCCAAACAGACTAGAGCTTGCTTACTTTGAAACCAGCATTCCAAGGTTTCTAGCATTTTCTTGTATGAGGTGTCTAATTTTCTATTAAATTGTTTGCTCAGGTTGTCTTGCTGAAAGGAAAGAAAGCATTCAACAAGGTGGTGGAGCAGAGCTGTAGCTGATTGTTTCTGGAGAGCATGGGATTGGGCCCAATCCTCTTGTCCCTCACCCCATAGGACATCATTTTATTTATACCAGGGGCTCTAACATCAATTCCCAAAAGGGACAGGACATATACCTAACATATCCTTAAAAGCCCAACACACTGCATAGGGAGTCCACACACATACACAGTCACACACACTACCAAAAAACAAAACAGACAAAAAAATTAACAGGAAAGGAAAGAGATGTGGGGAGTGGTACGATGCACTGTTGTGGGGCAGCAGTATTCTGAGAGACATTATGGAGGCTGTGATGCTGCCCTATTTGCAGGCATCTCTCTGCTCTGAGAGTAGAGGTTGCCCATATCCAGGCTGACCTGGCAAGGAGTAGGGAATTCTCCTCCAACACCGAGGACCAGGCAGGGAGTTGGAAAGCCTGTGTCCCACCCAAGGACCACCAGGGCCCCTGCTGCTGCCTCAAAAGTTGCCAAGAAAAAGGAGCAGTTGGACTACGGTGGGTTCAGGGAAGGAGAGGGTGTTGGAACAAAGGCGCATCCCTCCAGTTGTACCTCTCCACAATTCATATGCCATTCTGGCAGAGCATGGTTCCTCTATGGAGGCACCAGCAGTGAATACCAATGGGGACACTGGGAACCTCCACAAGGGTGAACCACAGGAGGGTGGCACAGGACCCCACAAGGGAAGGAAACAACTCCTGGTGGGGGCCTTCATTGTTAGGGTGGTAGAACTGGGGGAGGGAGGGGAGAGTGTGGTAAGGTGCCTGCCCGGCACCATGGCTTGGAGGGACAGGAAGTGAATCCTTAGGATTGTGGGAGCAGCTGCAAGGGAGAGGGAGCTGGACATCACTGTCTACCTAGGTATGAATGACCTAGCTGGGAATGTGATCAGAGCAGTGCAGGAGGAGTTTGTGGTGTTGGGGAGGGGTCTTAGACAAATATTACACATAGTAACCTTCTCTGAGGTGCTGCCTGTCTATGGCATGGGTGACGCTAGGGTACTCCGCACCTTGGAATTCAATGAAAGGTTGAAAGGCTGGTGCCAACAACTGGGTTTTGGCTTCATTCGGGACTGGGGTCCACCTGGAAGGATACAGGCCTATACCTCTGCAAGATGGTCTGCATCTGTCCAGCAGGGGGAGCAGGATCCTAGGTGATAGGTTTAAGTGCTTCATTGGCAGGCCTTTAAACTAGCAAAGGGGGGAGGCACTAAAAAGGAGCAGGGAATTCCCAACCTCCCCCTACATAACAGTGTAGTCAATGAGGGACATACCAAGGTAGAGAGGTCGATAGGGAGCAGGACAGGGGAAAACGGAGAAAGAAACAAAGGCAGTAAGTACAGGGATGTGGATAAAAGGGGCAAGACCACCAACAAATAGAGGGCGATGAGTACCAATGCCCGTAGTCTTCATAACAAGCTTCCTGAACTAGTGACCTTGATGGAGGAGGGACTCCTGGATATTGTGACAGTCACAGAACATGGTACACGGAGAACCATGACTGGGATGTCAGCATGCCAGGGTACACAGTCTACAGAAGGGACAGGGAGGGTAAAAGAGGAGGAGGAGGAGTAGCTCTCTACATAAGGGAATGGATCAAGGCAATAGTACTAAAGGGTAAACAGGGAGGAGTGGAGACACTGTGGGTCACCCTGGAGACAGGAAATGGCACCACAATCCGCATGAGGGATGTATACAGACCCAATCTCAGGGGGAAGAAATGAACAAGAAAACCATAGGAGGCATACTTAAAATGGCCGAAAAAGGGGAAATATTGCTGATGGGGGACCAAAATATGCCAGATGTTAACTGGAGCATATTTGTTGCAGCCACAACCAAGAGCAAGATCATTCTCGATGCTCTACAGGGGACATGTCTCAGACAGCTAGTGTTGGAACCCACTCACAAGGGTGCAGTCTTAGACCTGGTACTCTCAAACGGGGACTGTGAGAAGATCTCAGATTTAGAAGTGGGTAACCATCTAGGAACAAACTACCACCATTGTGGTTCTCGATAAATTCAGCCGTGGAGTCAAGCCATACAAAAGTGAGAGTACTGGACTTTAGGAAGGCTGATTTAGGCAAAATGGGAGAGCACCTAAGGAATGCACTAGCAAACAGGCAGGAAGGAGGGGTGGAGGAACAATGGGGAAGAATCCAAAATGACATTCAAGAAGCAACAAGCCACCACGTAAAGCAAATAAACAAAACAAAATGAAGAAACAAGCCACTACGATTCTTGAAAGAGGTGGCAGGGAAGGTTAGGGAGAAAAATATAACATTCAGGAAGTATAAGGAATCACAAAAGGAGCAGGACAGAGACCTGTATCAGTTAAAGCAGAAGGAAACAGGAAAGGCAGTCAAAATAGCAAAGACCCAAACCAATGAAAGGATAGCCAACTCAGTTAAGAAGGAGGATAAAACATTTTATAGATACATTAGCGAATGAAAAAGACCAAGGGAGGGATTGTGAGGCTTAATAAAGGGAGGGTGGGTGGGCAGAGAGTGACAGTGAAAATGCGAGAGATACTGAACAAATACTTTTATTCAGTATTCACAGTCCATTCACAGAAGAAAGGGTCCTGAAATAACTCCTAAAACTCAAGGTGGATAAGACTATGGGGCCTGATGGAATTCACCCCAGAATTCTAAAAGAACTAAGGGGAGAACTAGTGGCACCACTGACTACTCTTTTTAACAAATTATGGGAGGATGGTGTGGTACCTGAAGACTGGGGGAGGGCAGATGTGATTCCCCTTCACAAAAATGGGAGCAAGGCAGAGGCAGGTAACTATAGGCCTGTTAGTTTGACCTCAGTGATGGGGAAAATGATGGAATCACTTCTAAAAGAAAGAATTGTTGAATACCTAGAGGCCAGCAGGGCACAGGACCCAAGGCAGTATGGATTCACAGAGGGAAGATCATGTCATACGAATCTAATAGATTTCTTTGACTGGGTGACCAATGTAGTAGACCAGGGAGGGGTTGTGGACATGGCATACCTAGACTTTAGGAAGGCATTTGACACAGTCCCACACAAAAGATTAATAAACAAGCTAGCCAGTCTGGGAGTGGGTCCCGGGGTGGTGGTCTGGGTAAAAAATTGGGTGGACAACAGGACACAGAGTCCACTCTGAAGAAAAGGGGGTCACTAGTGGGGTACCGCAAGGTTCAGTAATGAGACCAGTCCTCTTCAGTCTCCTTATAAGTGACATTGCAGAGGGACTGGAAGGAAAATATGCCTTTTTGCAGATGACACAAAGCTCTGCAACAGGGTTGATACACATGGAGGGGATGAGAAGAGACTTGGCAAGGTTGGAGAATGGTCAAAAGTATGGCAGCTTAGATTCAATGCAAAGAAGTGCAAAGTAATGCACCTGGGAAACAAAAAATGAGGGGAATATACTAACAACAACAACAAGCATTCGTCAATGCCGAATGTTTGCTTGCTGGCATTGGCATTGGTAGTGTAGAAGTTACAAAGCTGCATAATAGGAATGGCAGTGAAGTATTGAACTGAAGCCAACCCCACCACCACCCTGCAGAGACTGAAAGGCATTGGGGTGTGCCTTTGGGTCATCAGGCATAACAGCCACGCCATTTCACCACACCCTACTCTGCAGACACTGACAAGTGTCATGGTGTGCCTTGGGTCTTTGCCCTTATGCGCACCCCATTCCATCAGGAAATACGGAGATGGGTGCGGTATAGGAGAATGGGGTGAACTTTGGGGATGAAAGTCCAAGGCATACCTCGATGCCTCTCACTGGCTGCAGGGTGTGGAATGGTATGAACATTACAGGTGAGAATCCCAAGTCACACCCCTGATACCGGTTATTCTCTACAGAGTGAGGCGTTATGGTCGGAAACCCTAACGCCTCAGGCATTCATTGGTATTTTCACTCCAAATTTTGAAGATTTTTTTTTGTGACCCCCACTTCATGAACAGTGGCAATATCAGTTTGCTAGCCAAAAGCTGCTTTTGCACAGCGACTACGGCATTTAGCACCACAGGTGCAAAAACACATTCTGAACAGGTTGTGAAAAATGACAGCTATACTGTTCATTGGGAGGTGTAAAAAATGGCAATGTGGCAAATCTCCAGTGAAAATATTAAAAAAACCTGATGAATTCACGAGCGTGCATAGAGAAACTGACATAGCCTTACCTGTAATGTAATTAGTCTGGGGATTTTTTACAGCAGATTGTCAACACAAACATTTTGGGACCTCCAATCATGAACAGTGTCACTGCGATTTTCTTTATCTGTCCCGAACAATGATTTCCCACAGCAACCATGCATTTCTGCACTGAAAGTGTGAAAACACATTTCGGCCATGTTATGAAAAATGACAGCTGTAATGTTCATAAGGAAGTGTGGAAAAATGCCACTGGTGAAAATCTGGACTGAAAATATTACAAAGTCATGAACTTATGAGGGTGCGTGGAAACTGCTCAATGCTCACTCATAACACAGTCATTTTATGGACTTTTTTTGTCACCAAATTTTCAACATAGCCGTTTAAGACCTCTGCTCATGAACAGTGTAACTGTGATCTTCTTAATCTGTCCCAAACATTGCTTTCGCACACCTACTGCATCATTGTGCACTACATGTGCGGAAACACATTTTGGGCGACATGTGAAAAATGGCAGCTGTACTGCTCATAAGGAAGTGTAATAATATGGCAATGTTGAAAGTCTGGCATGCAAATATTATAAATGTGCAAACTTGAGAGTGTGCGTAGGAACTGCACAACGTGCGCTCCTAAAAGTCATTTTTAGGAATTTTGTCACCAAATTTTCAGCATAGCCATTTTAACACCTCTGCTCATGAACAGTGTCACTGTGATTTTCTTAATTTGTCCCAAACATTAATTGCATGCACCGACTGCGCCATTGTGCGATACATGCAGGGATACACATTTTGTGCGACGTGAAAAATGACAGCTGTACTGCTCATAAGGAGGTAAGGTAAAATGACAATGTTGAAAATCTGGAGTGCAAATATTAAAAATTTGTGAACTTACGAGCGCGTGTAGGAACTGCGCAACTTTAAGAATTTTTTCACCAAATTTGCAACATAGGCTTTTTAAGAGCCCACCTTATGAACACTGGCACTATCATTTTGTTAATTGGTCCATAAAGGTGATTTCACACAGTGACTGAGAAATCACCCTTCGGGCCTGATTAACGCCATGACAGTTCAAGAATTCATGAGGAGGGGTCCCAAAATTCCCATGTTGAAAATTTGGTGCCAAAATTCCAAAAAATGCCTGAGATATGCAGTAAAGTTGAAAAAACCCTATTCATTACATTATACAGCTTACCGGCATTTCCTCAGTTCGCGGTTGGTTTTGAAGAGTGCAGACATGTTCCCGGTCCACCGAAGATTGTTGCGCCGAGCTCTGGAGGTAAGTATGGGGTGAGGGGGGTGTGGGGAGGCAGGGTGCACAGTGGGTGGGCTGGGAGAGTGCCAAGGGAATGTTTTCTTGTTTACAGGTTTGTTTGTTTTTTAAAAGAAGACAAAGCGGGATGTTTGCCATGCTGGGGTGTGCTCCCAGCTTGGCAGTTAGAAGGCTGTTTGTGGGGATCTGGAGCCAACGGGGGATTGGGCACCCCGGTTGGCCATTCGGCCAAGCTGGGGTGGGCTTCCAGTGTGTCACCTGGAAAGGTTTTTTGGGGGCATGGAGCCGACAGGATTGGGCACCCCCATCAGCCATACAGTATGTGTGTGGGGGGGAGTGCGTGAACATGCAATATGTGTGCGTATGTGTATGTGGAGGGGGGGGAGCTCTGCCCACTGAAGCGGAGCTCTCCCTTTCAACTGTATGCCACTGCATTTTCAGTTGCTGTCATAGACAGCTGGAGCAGTGATTGGAGAACTGCGACCATGCCTAAAAAACACACTGACTGAATTGGAAGATGCTGACATACCTCCAAAAAACTTGGATGATGGCACTATGTTTCTTGCACATGCATGCAAGCAAACATAAAAATGGAAAAGGACCAGGGGGTAGTCATATCAGATGATCTAAAGGTAGGCAAGTGATGTAAAAAGGCAGTAAGGAGGGCTTGGATGATACTGGGATGCACATGGAGAGGCATCACCAGTAGAAAACAGGACGTGTCACCCCTCTGTAAAGATAGTTGGTAAGACCCCATCTGGAGTACTGCATGCAGTTCTGGAGACCCCATCTTCACAAGGACATTGACAGGATGGAAGCAGTCCAGAGGAAGGCAACTAAAATGGTGCAGGCTCTGCATCAGAAATCATATGAAGAAAGACTAAAGGAGCTTAATATGTATACCCTTGAGGAAAGGAGGGAAGGGAGACATGAAAGAACTTTCAAGTACCTCAAGGGATCAACAAAGTTTAAGAGGGTAGCATCTTTCAGAAAAAGAGGTGTGTAAAAACAAGGGGCACAGTTTGAAGATAAAGGGGGCATGGCTCAGGGGCAATGTGAGAAAGTGTTTTTTCATGGAGAGGGTGTTGGACGCATGGAACGGTCTTCTTGAGGTCGTGGGGTCAAAATCAGTGGGTGAATTCAAAAATGCATGGGACAGACATAAGGCAATTACAGTGGGGTGTAGGAGAACGTAGGCTGTTGGTTAACTTGGATCTGCATTTCTATGTTTCAGGCAAATGAGTGAGGATGCTAGTGGCTTATTTACAAACATCCTGAAACATCTGTGACACTTGCCGCTTATTCCGGTACAAAAATAAATTACGCATGCATATAATTTAAATGCATGCGTCATCTTTGGGATAAGTCGGTGATCACACTCAGGAGTTAGACCACCTGGTAGGTGGTCTAACTATTTGGTCAGATGTTGGGGAGCCACGTCTATAAAACAAAGGTGGTCATCTGGAAATCTTGCCCTTTCTTTCTATGTTTTTGAACTGCAGTTTATTGTGTGCATATTATAATGCTTACATGTTTTGCATGCTTAGGGTATATGTTGGGGGGTTTTGTATAAGTATACAGGTTCCATGTCATTGAGGGTAGGGTTAACATTCATTTCCTGTGAAGCAACACCCTGGCAGCCACATGTCAAAATGACCCCCATAGGTAAAGGCGCTGTACTACTTTCGCCTGCTTTTGCACTCTGTGTGTACTGGTTTAACTGTGTGTTCAGTGAGCAGGGGGTTTGGGGAACTGGCTACTGACATCACATCTCAGGGAGGGGCTACTCTCTTTAAATCCCCATGCTGCACGCCAGCGGTATTATCTTGTTTCTGCCTTTGGGACCTGTTTGCCATTGTTTTACCCCTGTATATTTCTGCTGTGTAGGACCAGAGAGGGACATCAAGCCTGCAAGCTGTGTGAGCAGGGTGCGAGACTGGTCATTTCGCCTGCTTTTGCACTTCATGTCTACTGGTTTAACTGTGTGTTCAGTGAGCAAGGGGGTTTGGGGAACTGGGTACTGACATCACATCTTAGGGAAGGGCTACTCTCTTTAAATCCCTACTTGCTTCCTTCAAAGTGGCCAGTGAGAGTAGTAACAGAGTGGTGTGAGCGCCACTCCTCAGAGAGAAAACACTTCACTGTTTACTTGTTGTTTTGAATAAGGTAGCTATATGCAATGGTTTACCTGTTTAGTTATCTTTGTGAGTTTGTAGTTTAAAGGGCCTGGGGATTCGATATGTATTTAATTCATTTGACATTTATATATCTACTGAGAAAGGGGGTACTTAAATCCTTATGTTTTATATCTGATGGGTTTAGCTCAGTTTAATAGCTAGTTTTCTCTGTTTTTGCTGGCTTTATATCAACTCTGTTTTGGCCCTGTGCTGCTTTTTGAGATCGTTCTCTAAAAAGTTTGTACTTTGATTTGTAACAACAGAGCAGCTTTAGTGGGAGTTTTATTGTTAGGGTGGGGCAGGTAATTAGCCAGCAGATGGGGTGGTTATTTTAGTCTCACTCATAGTAGAAAATAAAAATATAAAGGATAAAATGGTTTTGATATGTTAGAAATGGTTTATAACTAAGAAATAAGCCAATATATAGAGAGTTATATTACAAATTGGATACTTGAATGTTAAAGGTAGGAGTTTTTAGTCCACTCAGTGGCTTTTTAGTAGCTAAAATCTTTGAAAATAGTAATGTGCAGAGGTCATTTGGGGGGGCCAGGATAGTGTACGGGGCATCCCTTCTGCATGATTTGCAGCCCTTCACCTGCCTCTCAGTTTCGGATACTACGGTAAGACGTTGCTGGGAGGTGGGGATTTGGAGAGGCCAGGATGATCTTGGGTAGTGGGGAGCCATGTGCACAGCGGAGGTTGGTAGGATTGAGATTGTTAGGACTAGAAGGTGCCCTGGACTGTGTCGGACACAAGAGAGAGGCCAGACATGTTTGGTGCCTGTCTCCAGGGAATCCACCAGACCCAGTGGTCAGGTAACCTGGGGGCTGCCTTGCCTACAAATCCCCTGAGTGCAGTACTATGCAATGCCAGATTGATCAGGAACAGGACCGCAATTTTTGTGGACTTGATTTCCTCGGCCGATCTGTCTTGCATCATGGAGACCTGGGTTGGGAACAATTCGGCCCTGTTCTTGAGGCTGCCGTCCCACCCGGGTATATCGTGGTGCACTGCCCCAGAGAGGAACGTGGGGGCGGTGGTGTAGCCATCTGATTTAGATCTGACTTGGG
This sequence comes from Neoceratodus forsteri, assembly GCA_016271365.2. Classification (NCBI taxonomy): domain Eukaryota; kingdom Metazoa; phylum Chordata; order Ceratodontiformes; family Ceratodontidae; genus Neoceratodus; species Neoceratodus forsteri. The sequence goes on along the minus strand of CM057449.1, from coordinate 225,256,891 downwards.
CTTCACCATGCACCTGGTTAGAATCCTGGGTTCCTTTGAATGTGTGGCCATTTGTGGGGGGGCTGGGCACATATTGCAGGATTTTCCTTGTTTATCACCCCTCCGGGGCGGCGGGGAGCTTCCAGCAGGAGGTTGCTGAATTTGTTGTCGGCGTAACATTGGAAGCACCCAGATGTATTGTCTTGGGGAATTTCAATGTTTAGGCCGACGACAAATTTTCTTGGCTTGGTCATAACCTCCTCCAGACTATGTCATCATTGGGCCTGTCACAAGTTGTATCTGCTGTGACACACCAGGGTGGCCACACGTTGGATCTGGTGTTCTCACTGGGGCTTGAGATAAATAATCTCAGGATTGATTGGGTGGTTTGGTCCAATCATTGCATGGTGCAGTTCATGTTCAGGGCTCCCACTGGATGCCCTCCCCCCCTACAGAGATGATGAGCTGTCACCCTTTGCGGGGATTGACCCCCGGGGTTTTTTTTGGTGGCAGTCAATCTATCTGATGTGGGTAATGTATGCATTGGAGGCGTTGGTGCTGTGGTGGACTCGTACAATAGAGAGCTATCTGACGCCATTGACTCCCCCGCACCTGTCCGTGTATGACCCTAATCTTCCTACCTGTGGTCTCCAAAGTTTGATGGGGACCTCAGGGAGATGAAGAGAAAGGGTCGGAGGTTAGAGCTCTGCTGGAGAAGGTCCGGCCTGGAGGAGGACAAAATGGCCCTGCGTGTGCATTATAATGCATACTAGGGGGCAATCAACCATAAGAAGGCAGTGTTCCTATCCAGGGAGACTGCTGCTGGGAAGAACTGACCAGCTCTACTTTTTGGACTGTGGGCAGGCTACTTTGCCCTACCTGTCTACAGCCAAAGAAGTTTTTTTTCAAATGTTGAATGTGAAGAGTTTGCTCAGTTCTTCTCAGACAGAGTGTCTGGTATCTGGTGGGAAGTTTCTACAGTCAGCAATACCATAGCTGGCAGTGGTCACCAGAAGTGTTCTAAGTGCGCTCCGCCTGGTTGGAGGGAGTTTAGACCAATGGAGGCAAGTGAGGTTATTGGGGTGGAGGCCAATCTGAAGCACACTTTTTTGTGAACTGGATCCAGTGCTGATGAGTTTCTTGATGAGATACATCGACACCATTGGCCCACTATTTGCTTTGATTGTCTGGTGCTCCTTATCTGAGGAAGTCTTTCCTGATGCCTTAAAGGAGGCGTTGGTGAGACTACTCTTAAAGAAACCATCTTTGGACCCGGAGGTCATGGCAAATTACTGACCTATCTCCAATCTCCCCTTTTTTTGCGAGGGTTGTGGAGTAGGTAGTGGCACTTCAGTTGGAGGAGCACCTCGTGACCCATGAGTTGTATGAACAGTTCCAGTTGGGGTTTCAGGCAAGGCATAGCACAGAAACCATGCCTGTTCGGGTGCAAAATGATTTCCTCAGGGCTAGAGATCGAAGAGAAAGGACAATTCTTGTTCTCGATCTCTCTTCAGCATTTGACAGTGTGGACCATTGTGTGTTGCTTGAGTGCCTTAGAGAACTCTGTGGACTCATCGGCACTGTCATCTGCTGGTTTGAGTCCTTTTTAACCAACAGGAGGCAACGGATTGTGATGGCCAATTTCTCCTCCACCCCTAGCCTCTTTTCTTGCAGAGTACCTCAGAGATCGGTCCTGGCCCCAATGTTGTTCGCAGTGTACATGCTGCCCCTGGGGTGATCATTAGGAAGTATGGCTTGGGTTTTCATTGCTATGCTGCCAATACCCAGCTATGCTTATCCTTTGCCCCAGGAACATCTAATGCGGTGGATGTGCTAAACAGCTGGCTTGCTGAGATCAACTACAGGATGGCCTCTAGCTGGTTGCGACTGAGCCCCAATAAGATGGAGGTATTGGTGGTGGAGTCGAACAGAGTGCATGAAAGGATGGCCTCTGATTCAGAGACTGGACTTGTTCTGGGTTCTTTTTCATTGAAGGCCTCCTCTAAGGTGCAAAATCTTGGTGCCATTCTGGATAGGAGTTTGACTATGGAGGCACAGATATCCTCCGTTGTCCACTCCTGTTTTTTCCATCTCAGAAATGTCGCCAGGATAAAGCCCTTTGTTCCACCTCTGGACCTCCCTACTTTGATGCATGCCTTAGTTACAGTGAGGCTTGACTACTGTAATGCATTGTACCTTGGGGTCACGGGAGGATCTCTCCGCAGACTACAGCTAGTGCAGAACGCAGCTACCCGGTTGCTTACTGGGCAGCCAAAGTTTTGCCACATTACACCGGTGTTGCGTGAGCTGCACTGGCTGCCAGTCAGGTGGAGGATCCTCTTTAAGGTGGGGCTTCTCACCTAAAAGGCCCTACATGGACAGGGCCCTGGTTACCTGTTACACCTTCTTGTACCTGCTGTCTCGGCTCACCCCCTCCATTCCTTCTGTGGAGGCCCCTAATGATTTCCAGGTCGAGGTTGATATCGGCTGGCAATAGGGCTTTTAGTGTCGCTGTCCCCATCCTGTGGAATTCACTCCCCTCTGGGGTTAAGGGGGCCCCTACTTTAGAGGTCTTCAAGGCCCTCCTATTCACCCAGGCTTTCTTAGATTAAGCTATTAATCTATAAGTTCTGATTTGGGTATAGATGCTGATAATTTGCTATTTTGCCTAATGTTTATATGAATTATTTATAAGTTTATAATTATCTTTGTGTTTTTATTGATGTATCTCTGAATATGTGTTTATTTATCTGTATGGCGCCCAGAGCCTCTAGGAATGGGCATCTTTTTAAATAAATTTTGCCTTGCCTTGCCTATTTGTTAATTAGCTCCAGTACCAACCAAGTCCAGTTGTTATTTCTGAAGGCCTTCTAGACTGTGGCACTGTACCATCAGACAGGTGTAGTCTCACCCCACATGTGTGGTTGTGGTTACATGTAAGCAATAATAAGACATCAACAGGGTGGTGGTTGTCATGGGTTAATGCATGCTCAGGTACATAGTAAGGCACAAGGCACTTGCACTGAAGGCCTGCAACACCTAGAAGTTCATTAGTCCATGACACCACCCCGGTGTGTTTAATTGTAAAATGGATCTCTTATAAAAACATATAAAGACAAAAAAAAATGAATTAAATGCTAAAACAATTGTTTTAATGTTTTGTTTTTTTTTTGTATGTATGAAAAATAGTCCCTGTGGCCGCTGTGGACTACGTGACACTGTTGTGACTGTGTTTTTGTGTAGTTTTTGTTTTAAAACATAGCTTTTCTTTCTTTTTCTAATAGCGAGAGACTTTTCACCCATACAACATCAGTTTCTTTCCCCACATGAAAAGATTTACAGATGTGTGTAAGACTTGCAGACAGAGAAGGTGTGCCTGCCCAGCAGCTAGGAGTGTCTTCTGCAGCTCCCATCAGTTTCTGTTTCTCTGCCACTGAAACAGCAAGAGCATGCAGTGGCGATCTGTGCAATTAATGTGGATATAAATATATAAAACAGGTTTTGTTTTAAATTAAAACAACAAAATGGTTGTTTATGGATATTTTATTTGGTGGGTGGCTGAGCTAACAAGCAGGGGAAGGTATGCAAAAGCTCCGATCAGTTTGCAGTGTGCTGTGAGGGCTCAGATCACGTTGACACCAAGAGTGAGTATTAGTGATCAGAGTGATTGGTGCTGATATGAAAAGATAATTCAGGTTCTGTTTTAAGTTAAAACAACAGTGGCCAGATATTCAAAATGGGCACTAAAACAATGCAAATGTTTATGTGGCGCAAAGGTTTCTGCCATGCCAGCAGCCAACCAAGAAGCTGCTATGTTCTGTCGGATAATGGATCTGTGCTATCCAACTGAATATTAGCCCATGTCAGCACAGCGCTAACTCAAACTGTGCTACCCTGACATAGACCTTGAGAATTGTGCTGCAGGACCGGATAGTGCTGGGATCCATGGTATTTTCAGACGTATCATGCAAATAAGCCCATTGGTCATGCAAGGTGCTATGGGGCCATTAGCATGCCCATTTTACGCTCATTTGCATGGTGAATGGAGGCCTGTTTTGCACCAATCTCGTGGGTGCCTACCATGTCATCCTCAGTGTCTAGGGCTGGGCAAAAGTGCGGATTTCCTCTGTGGAGGAATTCCGAACTTTCACCAGATAACTGCGGATTTCTGCCTAGTACTGTGGCATTTAATTACGAACTGCAGGCTTTTTACATGACATGCAGAAATAAGGTCACTTGAATTACTTCTGTGGGCTCTCCCCCTGCAGTTTAATACCTAAACCGCAGAACTGAACACTGACACTGATCAGTTCTGTGAAGATTTTTTCCCCGCAGTGTAATACATTAACCCACATTTCTTACTTTTATTCCACAGTTTCCTGATTAATTTCCATGAAAGCTGGTGAAATTATTTCTGAACTTCCGCGAAAGTGAAAATCTGATATTTGATGAAATTCCGCAGGTGGAATTTTATTTTGCACGCTCTTAGTAGTGGCACCCCTACCTCCAAACTCCCATACCATATATGGTAGCCTTATCTCTGGTGTCTAATGGCACTCCCACCCTCCGATCACCCATCCCATAGATATAAGCCTATGCTTAGTGTCTAGTGGCACCCTTGCCCCGTCGTCACCACTCCACACTGTCCTGTCCCCCTATATCCCCTCCACACTGTCAGCTCAGAGCCCTTATCTCTGGTCTTCACAGAGCTGACTGTGTACCCGTGCACCAGCTACTGGACACTGAGCTTACTGCACAGCACTTCCTCTCCATGCTATGGGCTCTGCAGGACAAGTATGTTCCAATGAAAAAGTACAGAATATGAGGAACTGCCACTCGATGGCTAAGTAGTGAGCTGCTGGCCACTATCAAACTGAGAGACAAAACTAGGTACCAAGTGAAACAGACTAAGTCCCCTGCAGACTGGACAGAGTACAAAGACTCAGGAACATATCCATCAGAGGTGCCAAGAGCACCTACTGTCGTCAGCTGCTCAAATACTCTATAAATGACTCCCGAGGGTTCTGCAGTCACATAAACTCCATATTGGGGAGGGACAATAATGAACCCATTACTGGAATGGTTCTGGATGGGAAAAGCTGAAGCAACTCTCTTACCATCACTGAGGCTTTCAACTCTTATTTCACTGACCTGTCTGGGTACGCAACTCCACCTGTACCAATGTCGGGGCCATCTCAGGTCACCAGGGCTCTGACCAACCCTCTTTTTAACCTCCATCCTGTCTGTATTGGATGTCCTGTGTCTCCTATGCTCCATTACTCCCTATGGATCTGCTGGAGCTTGAGGGCTGCTACCTAAATTCTTGAGAACTATTGCCCCCCCACATTGCTTCCACAGCTACATGTCTGTTTAATCTGCCTCTGGATACTGGTCTGGTTCCTTAACCATGGAAGAGTGCCAGTGCGGTCACCGTCCACAGAAAGGGCGACACCACTAATACTGACAACTTTCAACCTATTGACATTTTATTAACTCTGACCAAAACTGTTGAAAAAATCATAGTTGCCCAGGTCTCAGACCACCTGCACCTCCACAACCTTCTCTCCTCAGATCAGCATGGCTTCCAGTGGTGGCACAGTACTTCCACTGCCCTTATCCAGCTCACCACTGACATGCGGTTGGCTATGGACAATGGCCTTCTCACAGGGGCTATTTTTGTGGATCTCACAAAGGCCTTTGATCTGGTGGACCACCCTCTGCTCCTTTCCAAACTGTCCACCCTTGGTTTCTCTCCCATGGCTACCCTGCTGGATCTCCAGTTATGTCTGGGATTGTCAGCAATTTGTGCAGATCAGCAATGACATGTCCTCTCTCTCCCACACCTGGATCAGAGTTTCTCAAGGATCCATTCTGGGTCCCCAGCTCCTTTTGATTTTTGTCAAGGATCTCCCACCAATGTCGGGCTCAACTTCTGCCCTTCTATATGCAGATGACATGGTTCTATACTTCAGCTCCTCTGACCTATCTGACATCAACCTGATACTGAATCTTAACTTAAAAACCATCTAGTCATTAAGCAAAACAAACTCATTCTCAACAACAAAAAGACAGGTTCTGTGTTCTTCGAATCTGAGCCCAAAATCAGGATCTGCCCCCTAGCCCTAAACATCAGAAAAGCAGATGGCTCCCCACTCGATACTGTATCCTCATTTAAATACCTAGGCGTCACCCTGGACCCAGACCTGGACTTTGATCTGCATCTCTCTACCACAGTCAAAGCTCTCAATTTAAAGCAGGGGTTGGTGTACAGTGTTAGGCACAATCTGACAGCAGCAACTAGGATAACAATCGCTCAGGGGGTCCTGAGACATATACATGCCCACGGTACGATTGCTCTTCCTGTATCCTCAAAAGGTCTTTTCCAAAAGTGGGATGCTGCTATAATAGCATTTGCTGCTTTGCCTTGTCTGTCCCCAAGCTCACTCATCGCTGCTCCCTCTACTCCAGCATTGGCTGACTCTCCTCACAGCATTCCATTAATTCACCACCGCTTTGTTAACAACATCATCAAGGCCCAGAAATCTGCCAAGCTGGCTCTCATGCTAAAACTGGCCCCCTCTGCCTACCCCCTGAGATCGACTGTTATGTCCTACCTTGCCATACCAAAGTATAACACCAAAATGGGAGAAAATGCCTTCTCTGTTTTTGCTCTGAAATTATAGGACTCCCTACCACCTAAGCTCAGGCCTTCCAAACTCACCAGATTTTTAAACTGGAGCTCCATAAGTTACCTGATAGCTCAGACCACTGGTCCTGTGAGGCGAGCTGACACTTCCTTGCCTGCATCTCTTAGTTCTGCCATGGCACTTATTCCTATGACAGAGTAAGGCTCTCCTTGAGCTTTAACTGAACCTAATTACCCCAGGTACTTAATACTCTTTGTTGTAAAATTGTATTTGTTTTTATGTATGATGCCACTGTTCTGCCAGTTCCTTATGTCTTCTGCCACTGTGATGTGTACATTGTATATCAGTGCTTTGTTAGGTAACTTTGCAGCTGTTGTCACCTGTTTATCCACGTAGTTTACTGCCATTTTTATCCTATTCTATGTAACCTCCAAGACAAGACCCTGCCTGAAAATAGGCAGCTCTGCTGTCTAGAGCACCCACCCAGACAACAAAAACTAAATAAATATGGTAGCCAGCCGAGGAGGTGAGTGGTGGGCTGTGCCGATCACTGTATCAGGATGTGAGGAACAATCCCAGCAACCCTGGTAAGGGGTGGGGTAAATGGGTGGGGTTTGGGTGGGGGTGGGGTGGCTTGTTGGAGACGCTGGCCTGCCAATGTTCATTGGTCTGTTTCTCAATCGGCATTGGGGGGTTGGGGTACCATTGGTTGCTAGAGATATTATATGGTTCATGGGCTGAGAGATCGGGGTGGGGAACACACTAGACACCAGGGATACAGTTACCATATATGGGATGGGTGACCTGGGGTGGTGCAGGTGTCAGTAGACACCAGGGATAGGGTGATCATATACAGAATGGGTACTTGGGAGGCAGAAGGTGCCCCTGACACCAGAGAAATGAAGATGTTTAAGAGGACCAGTCCAAAGACCGATCCCTTCGGCACCCTGCTAGTGATCTCCCTGACACTGAGAACTCCCATTTATTACCACTCTCTGGGTCTTGTCAACTTAACCAGTTTCCCAACCACCAAATAATTGTTTCCTGCACTCCAAGGTCCTGTATCTTCTTAACCAACTGCCCACACAGGGCAGAATTGAAGATTTCACTAAAGTCAAGGTACAGTATATCCACTGCCTGTACCTTGTCCACTGCCTTTTTTATTTTGTTTATTTATTGAAGTCTTGGAATTATAACCATTTGAGTCAAAAACTCTTTTGCAAAGGCTCCACATCAGATTTACAAACAGATTACAAAAAAATTACAGGAGATTAATACAGTACATTATACATAGGAAGTCAGTTAAGGAGAGTTGAGAGACAACTGGGGGAAGGTAGGGAAAAAAGTTGAGTAGAGGGGTGTAAGGCGTAGAGAAGGAGGAATAGGAAAGAGTGCAGGTAAAGGATGAGCAAAGGGCAGGAGGGGACAGAGTCGGGAGGGAGAAATTAGACCAAGATAAGGTGGGGAGGAGCAGGAGGAAATTAAGAGACAAGCCATGAGCAGTCCCAGATTGACCAGTAAAGGCTAGAAGCAGTCATAACTATACACATTGAGTAGGTGCTGGTAAATCCCAATCAAACTGGTCACCCAAAGAAGTTGATCAAATTTTTCTGCCCCCTCAAATCCATTCTGTTTTTTGTTCTGCAATCCATTCACCTCACACAAACTTATTATCTTTTTCACCTTTATGATCTTTTGCAGATTACCCACAATAGATGTTAGGCTGATAGCTCTGTAGTTCTCCTGTAACCCCTTGGTGGCGCTATCCCAAGGGCTACTACCCCTGCCTGCTTGGCTAGTAGCAGGTTAAGGGGCCTGAGTTCTGAAACGGGTGCCTCCACCTGGAGGTCAGGGTTGGTAGTGGTCAAGTTAACCTGGGCACTGCCCTCCGGGACACTGTAACCCCCCCTCTTTCCCTCTAGTGGCCTGATCACTGTACAATAATCACTTTCACAATACTCCTGGTACACCACACAAGTACCTACACTGTTTGCACTTACCACCAGGGCTGGTTCCTCTGGCTCGACCCTGGGGACCCCCTGTAAAACAAGGTTATGCACAGCAAATAGCAACAGTACAGTACTTTGGGCACAAACTGGAACCACAGTCAGATTACATGCAGAAAAAGTTAGATCTAATTTATTCAGGGGAGTTGAGCAAGGGAAGGGCAAAATCAGGTTAATTAGTTTAAAGGTTACATCAATCAAACAGTTATGCATGCGCTTTGAGTCCTCCCACACAGTCACATCTCTGGGTACCCAAGTGGAGAAGAGTTGGGCTAGCCAAGACTGTTGCCCGGGGTTGCAGCTGGTTGGGGCCCTGTGATGGAAAACAACATGCACAGTACACAATATTTGTAATCCAGAGCCAGAGGGCTCAGTTCGAAAAGGAAACAAAACAACAAGACAATCAGATGACACACTCAGATTAAGCTGTAGTTGTAGGGAGCTACCCTGGTATTTACTCACGATACCCAAGACTGGACACATGTTGGACAAAAATCGAGACTGCAGGTGGTTGATCTGGGATGCCTGGAGAAGCAGCGCCCACACGAGTTGCAGAGGCATCATTCCTGTTCAAGTGTGGAGCAGGGGGCTGATCCCCAGGCAGGTCTCTCATTGATGGCTTCTCTGTGCAGTGGATAGTCTGGCTGGGCCAGTCTGGCAAGGACCAGACCATATACAGACAAGTTCGGATGCAGTCTGCTTTAGGCTGGATACAGCTTCCAGCAAGAAGAACACAGTTCACACAGTGGGGGACTAACTTACAACCCACTAGCAGCTCATAGCACATTTACATGTACGGGAATTCTACTGTATCAGGCAAAGCGCTCCCCGGTCACGGTCGCAAAGTCTCTGAGCATACCGCGACCTTAGGGGTAGCTGGAACTCCTGACAGGCCGATCGCATTCAGAAAAATCTTCGGTCTTCTTCAGGTTGAGCCTGGCCCACTTAAGTATCTTGCTTTAGTCACACAAACTTGGATTTAGCCCAAAATAATTCTCTTCTCTCTCTCTCAAGAGCATCAGGCAGACATGCAAGCCAAAACTCAGTCCTTTCACAGTTTTTCCATGCTTATCCACTCAGGATTGCTGCCTTGACACTTGAGCTCTTCTTATTTCACTTCCCAGCTCAGAACTAACTGAAAACTGCAAGCAGTCTGGGATTTCCCCAAGATCCAAAAGGTTTGGTTGGCTGAGTTGGCTGTCAGTCAAAGCAAGCGCTCCCCCTTCAGTTGCAAAAAAGGCACAAAAAAAACAAAAAAACAAACTGCAGTTCCTACAGATTTTGAAGTCAGACAGCTCCTGTAGTCTGGCTACATTTTAGGTCCCACCAGAACTGATTGATCCAGTTTGCAGTCCTGGACCAAGATAGTGGAGACAAACAAAACAGTCCTTGCTACAAAGAAAGCAGGTTAGGCAAACTACATTATCATTATCACTCTAAATGATTTTCAGCAAATAGTTACATCTTTCAACAGAGCTCCATCTCAGATTACTTATGCTGCAATAGGCAGCTCTTAAAGAGACAGTTCACAGAAGCTATACAGGCTCTGGTAATCACATTTAAACTGCTAAAATGCAGGACACCAGCCTGGCAGTGAGCATTTAGGCAAGCTCAAGGAAGACTTTTTGGGAACCCCCATTTGTAGGGGGGTTACACCCGTCCCTGCCTGGGAAAGCTTGGCATCCGCGTCAAGTCTGCACCATCATAACATTGAAAATGCAACATATACAACACATTTATACCATTAGTATGTTATACAAGTACTATCTGATTCATCAATTGGCATAACTTGTCACTTTACTATACATTTCAATGTACTCCACTATCATTATATCATTTCAATTCTGACAACACATTATGCATATTTCACACAGGTAAATTGAACATTACTATACAGAATCATGTAACTACTTCTTGTACTCTAAACAATGCAAGAGGGGGGCCCTTCCCTATCAGCTAACTTGGGGCTGGATGGGGCAGGGGCACCATTGTGAGAGGGCAAAACAGGTAACCTGGAATGGGCCGTCAAGCTCAATTTGGGCAGTGAGCTCTGAGAGACATAAACACCTTTGTGGACTAGATTGAGAGGCAAATCCACTGGCCTCCCAGGGGAATCGTAACTGAAGCTCACCACTGGCTTGACAGCTCGGCCAGTCTTTCTGGGGTGAACAACCACAGTCTCTGTACTTTCAGCAATGGTCTTGGAGCTTTCATCACTTGTGAGGTGTGCCTCTGCATGAAGGGGAATGTCCAAGCTGAGACCACTGTCAGCCCCTTGCTCTGTAGTCTCAGTTTCTACAACACTTGGCTCATTTTGAAGACACTCTGGCACTGAAGGGGGGTTGTCAGCACTCTCATAGCGTTCCTCAGGTTCTAGCATGTCACCAGAAAGACTCATACCATCAGCCTCTCCTTCAGGCAAATCATACAGTTCCATAATACACAAAGTCTCAGCATCCTCAGACGTGATACTTTGCACTTCACCTTCAGGGAGCATTGACTCCACAGAGGATGCCGGGGTGTTAGGCAGTTCAGAAGGCCCAGCTTCATCCACATAATTCAACATAGGATTTTCACGAAACAACTGACTCAGTTCATATGAGAGGTAATAGGCATTATCACACTCACTGTCATCCGAGTTAGACTGGCAGTCACTATCATTCTGGGCCTGCTGTCGGGGAAGTCTTAAATCGGCAACCACGGGGGCAGGCTGACTCTGTTTCTTTCTTGCAGCAGCATGAGTCACTCTTGGGTATCAATCTTGGTGGGTTCAGCCTCAATTATAACTTGACCACTAGGTAGCAAGTGGTTACGGTGCATGGTCTTGACAGCTTTGCAGTTACAGTATTCTCTGGGTGCACTTTGTACGCTGGAAAATCATCCAACTTTCCAACTGGGAAGATGGTGCCATCGATCAGCATTTTTGTGTTTACCATGCAATCTTAAATTTCGCAACAACACATGGTCTCCAGGCCTAAGCTCTTGAGTCTTTACTTTTCTATCATGTCTCTGTTTGTTGGCTCGATTTCTTTTGACGGCCATTGTCTGGGCCAGTTGATAGGCATGGTTCAATTGAGCTTTCAGTTTTGGTACATATTGCAGGTAATCTTCATCTCGGACCTCATCAGGAGAAACCCCAAAACAGACATCAACAGGCAACCGGGCCTCTCTCCCGAACATGAGGCAGTACGGAGAGAACCTGGTAGCATCATTCTTTGTGCAATTGTATGCGTGTACCAAGGTGCTAATCTGCTGGCTCTATTTATGCTTATCATTTGGGTGGAGGGTGCCTAGCATGTGTAGCAGGGTGTGTTTAAAGCGTTCCGGTTGAGGATCCTCCAGCGGGTGATAAAGGGTGGTTCTTGACTTTCTCACCCCCCCATAGAGAGAGCATTTCTTTGATTAGCCGACTCTCAAAGTCCCGGCCCTGGTCAGATTGAATTCGTTGGGGGGCACCACAGTGGACAAAGAAATTTTCCATTAGCACCTTGGCCACGGTAGATGCTTTTTGGTCTTTGGAGGGAAAAGCTTGTGCATACCATGTGAAATGGTCCATAACCACTAACACATTGCCAATGTTTCGCTGATCAGGCTCTAAACTCAAGAAGTCTATGCAGACTAGTTCCATCGAGGTGCTGGTAGTAATGTTGACAAGGGGGGCAGCCCTCTGAGGTAGGGCTTTTCTCTGCAGACAGCGACTGCAAGTCCTTACGTGGTGCTCAACATCAGCCCCCATCTTGGGCCAGTAGAATTGAGATTGTACTAGGTCAATCAAATCAATCAATCAAAATTTATTTATAAAGCACTTTTCAAAAAATCAAAGCGCTAATACAAACAGAGATAAAACATCAACATGATAAATAAAGACATAAAACAATAAAATATTCATAAAATAAACTAATCATATGCCAGCATAAATAAATAACTTTTCAGGGATCTCTTGAATACTTCCACGGACTGGCACTCTCTAACCTGACGAGGTAGAGAATTCCACAGGGTCGGGGCCATAAAAGAAAAAGCCCTAGCCCCAGATGATTTATAACAAACCCTGGGAATCTCTAGCAATCCCTCGCCAGTGGAGCAAGTGGGCGGAGAGGACGATAAGGGCAAAGGAGATCTTGCAGGTAGCCTGGTTCCTGGCCATGTAGGGTCTTATAGGTCAGCAATGCGACCTTGAAGGTGATTCTCCATCGCACTGGCAGCCAGTGCAGTTCGCGCAGCACAGGTGTGATATGACAAGTTCTTGGTAGCCCTGTCAACAACCTAGCTGCCGCATTCTGCACCAGTTGCAGGCGACGGAGATCAACCCCCGGCAACCCTAGATATAAGCATTGCAGTAATCAAGACGGGAAGAAACAAAAGCGTGAACCAAAACAGGAAGGTCATCATGTGGAACAAGGTGTTTTATCCGGGCGATATTCCTCAGATGGTAAAAGGAAAATCTGACAGTGGCCGACACCTGCTTTTTTAGTGTCAGCGCACTGTCAAAAATAACGCCCAGATTTCGCACCTGATCAGAAGGTCTCAACTGGGTATCCCCTAATAAAAGATCAGAGGAGACCCCAGGAGTCAACTTCTTTACAAGATGACCCGGGTCAATGACTAGAACCTCAGTCTTGTCCGGATTTAACCTCAGCCAGTTCGCACTCATCCAATCCTGAATTTCAGCGAGACAGTTGTTGAAAATCGAGACAGCATCATTTTGTTCAGGTGCAAAGGACATATAGAACTGAGTATCATCTGCATAGCAGTGAAAACTCAGCCCATAACGCCTTATAATGTCTCCCAACGGTAGCATGTACACCGTGAACAACATGGGAGAAAGTACTGAACCCTGCGGCACCCCACAAGACAGAGCAAGGGGGCAGAGGAAAAAATCCCTGAGACTACCCTTTGACTTCTGCCTGTGAGGAAGAGTGGAACTATCTGAGGACTGTCCCTGACAGTCCACAAAGTAACCAGTAGGTGATCCAGCAACACCCCATGATCCACGGTGTCAAATGCTGCAGAGATCAAGAAGAACCAAGATCGAACGGCTCTTCTGATCTCTTGCAATTAGGAGATCATTAAGAACCCGAACTAATGCAGTCTCAGTACTATGTCTCTTCCTGAAACTGGACTGGAAAGGATCATAGACTTCATGGGTGGTAAGAAAGTCATCAAGCTGTAACGCGACTATTTTCTCAATAACCTTGCCCAAAAAGGGCAGGTTAGAGATCGGTCTGTAGTTAGCAAGGCAGTCGGGGTCAAGGGAAGGTTTTTTCAAAAGGGGTGTCACAACAGCCTCTTTCAGAGACTCCGGAAACACCCCTTGATCCAAAGAACCCCAAACTATCCTCGCAAGGATTGGTCCAATCGCATCCATGCATCCCACAAGGAGGCGCGTAGGACCGGGATCCAAACTACAGCAAGTCGGTCGCAGACCTTGGACAATCTTCATGATATCCATGATTGCTGGCTGGTCGAAGTCCATCTAGACAGGCCGCGGACATGTAACCCCATGTTGGTCACTGCAATGCTCGTTTGAACGCATGTCGTGGATCTCCAGTCTGATTGACGACACCTTATCATCAAAGAACCAAGCAAACTCATCACACTGTATTTGAGAAAAAACTTTCCGATCCCGCAGACAGGCTGGATTGCACAGTCTGTCGACAGTCCAGAAGAGCTGAGCAGGTCGGTTTCTTGATGCAGTAATCTCCCTGGACAGGAATTCTGCCTTCTTATGGGAGATTACTGATTGATAGTCAGCATAATGGGCCATCAAGGGTCCGGTCGATACCGAGGTGGCCCATATGATTGTGGGGGACCTCAGTACCAAATCTTTGAAGGCTGTGGGCAGGACCAATTGTTGCTTGTCTATTTGGCCACCCCAATCTACAGTCTCTGTATACAACAACTGATTAAGCAGCTTCAACCTGGGGATTTCTTTAAACAATAAAGCAGTTCGTAGATCATAGGAACGCAACTTGGACACATCTTTTCCTGCACGAAGGGCGTCAAATGCTGGCTGAATCATTGGATTTCTGGACTGAGCCCACTGAATGCTGTCATTGTCAAATTGAGGTAGTGTACTGATATCTAGAGCAGAGAAGTGGCAATACGCAGCCGGTATGCAGATGTCAGAGGGGCTCAAGCAATCTACTAAGTAGTCCGCTGTGTCCGTAGACATCTCTTTATTTCTGTCAAACTTTTGGCACAATGCCCGGATGTCAGGTTCAGACAGCCTGACCTAGTCGCTCTTGGAAATGGGCCTCTGGGATACAGCGTCAGCATCAATATGATTCAGGCCTGGTCTGTATTCGACAGCATAATCATGTTGACAATGCCCCGGTGCCCCATGGTGTCTAACTTAGCTGAAGTCTGTACATAGGTCAACAGGTTATTGTCAGTTCTCACCAATATTTTTGCCCCATACAGGTAATCATGAAACTGGTCGACTATGGCCCATTTTAAAGCAAGGAACTCCAACTTGTGCACAGGGTAGTTTCACTCTGATGGGGTCAAGCTCCTAATGGTGAATGCAACTGGTCTCAAACCATCCTCATGGTCTTGATACAGAACGGCTCCTAGACCCTGCAGACTGGTGTCAGTATGCAGCACATAGGGTTTGGTGGGATCAGCATAAGCGAGGATGGGGGCATGGGTGAGCTGGTAAATGACTTTGTGGAAAGCTGCTTCACAGTCAAGCATCCAACAGGACCCGAAAAGTTCACCTGGGTGGAAATATGCTTTGTCTGGTTCTTTGATGGACCTTTTTTTGTATTTCTGATTGGTAGGAGGGTGACCCTGGGTAAGATTCAAGAGTGGCTGAATCACTTTGGAATAGTCCTTTATGAACCGGCAGTAGTAGCCACAGAATCCCAGGAAACATTGTAGTTCTTTCAAATTGTGGGGATGGGGCCAAGTAGTCAAGGCTTCAACTTTACTAAGATCAGTCTCTGTCCCCTCTGTAGACATTGTGTGCCCCACATACTTCACAGAGGTTTGGAAAAACTGGCACTTGTCGATGGACAGCTTGAGGCCGAAATCTTCCAGTCAGTCTAGTACTTTGAACAGTCGACTCCTGTTCCTGTAGGGAACTCCCGAACACAATGGCATCATCCAAGTACACCAGGCATTCTAGCAAATTCATGTCTCCCACTGCTTGTTCCATCAGTCGCTGGAAGGTGGCTGGGGCACCCGATATCCCCTGTGGCATTCTCAGGAATTCGTAGAACCCCAATGAACAGATGAAGGCTGTCTTCTTACGGTCCTCCAGAGCCATCGGAATCTGGTAATATCCACTGTGAAGATCCAACACTGAGAACCATTTGCTCTCATTCAAACAATCCAGAGCATCTGGTATACGGGGCATGGTGTATTGATTGGGGATGGTCCGCCGATTCAGAGTTCGATAATCAACACACATTCTCACAGATCTGGTCTTCTTATGCATAACCACAATGGGAGAAGCATATGGGCTCCTGGATTCTTGTATCACACCAGTCGCAAGCATTTCCTGCAAGTGTCTTCTCACATCGTTCTATGTCTGCAGGGGCTAGGCGTCGAAACCTCTCTCGAAATGGCCGTTCATCATGCAGGCATTTGTGATGCTCTGCAACCCGGACACATCCCACGTCCCATTCCTTCAAAAGGTTCTAAATGGCATCTTCCAGCTTTGGGGCACTCTACAGGTAGACCTGTTCGCCTCTTCCCAAAACGCAAAACTTCCCACCTTTTGCTCGCTCGCTCCAGAGCGAGATGCTTTCTGGAATGACGCTCTGTCTCTAAGCTGGAAGGGCAGATTTGTCTATGCTTTTCCCCCAGTTCCTCTGGTCCCTCGTATGCTGCAGAAGCTTGTCACGGAAGGAGCGAGAATGATTCTGATTGCTCCTTTCTGGCCCAGGCAAATCTGGTTCTCTCTTCTACAACAATACTCAGAGGTTCCTCCTCTTCCTCTTCCTTTATCTCGAGGATTGCTGACCCAGGATCAGGGGATTCTAGTCCATCCGGGACTCAAGTCCCTTCAACTTCATGCATGGCTCCTGCAGACCTAGCCCAATCTCGATTTGGCGTCTCTCCTAAGGTGGCCGAAATTTTGGTGAAGGCTAGAAAACCCTCCACTAGATCCACCTATGCCATGAAATGGAAGAGATTTTCCATTTGGGTGGCCTCCAGGAATGTGGAGCCTTTCTCCTGTTCTGTAGCTGTTCTGCTTGATTATTTATGTCACCTCTTTGACCTGGGTATCAGTCATTCCTCTTTGAAGGTTCACATGGCTGCTATTTCAGCCTACCATGTTCCTTTTGCTGATAAAGCCTTTGCCCAGTTAGAGGTATCCAAGACTTTTCTCAGAGGGGTCCTTCATCTCAGCCCCCCTGTCCAGACTCCTGCTCCCCCTTGGGATTTGAACTTTGTTCTCGAGAAACTTACCCTTCCCCCCCTTCGAGGCTGCGGCTTCCGCAGACTTGAAGTTTCTTTCATGGAAGACGCTATTCTTGGTGGCCAATACTTCTGCTCAAAGAATTTCTGAGCTCCAGGCCCTTATGTATAAAGTCCCCTATCTGATTTTTCACAAAGAACGAGTAGCTCTTCGCACGAACCCTAAGTTTCTTCCGAAAGTGGTAGCTGAGTCTACCTTAAATCAGTCTATTGAGTTACCTTCCTTCTTCACGCAGTACTCCAACCAGGGAGAATATTTGCTCCATACCATGGATGTTCACAGGATTCTGAGATACTACACCGATAGGACTAAGGATCTCAGAAAGACTGATCAGTTGTTCGTATCTTTTGCTCACAAAAGGGAAGGCAATGCCATTTCCAAGCAATGCCTATCAAAGTGGTTGGCTCATTGCATCACTTTCTGTTGTGACAACCAGACCCTTCCGGGTCAAGTCAGAGGTCACTCCACTCGTGGAGTAGCAGCCTTGGCGGCTTGTTTCAAGAATGTGTCTGCGGCGGACATCTGTGCTGCCGCCACTTGGACTTCCGTCCATACCTTTATGAAACATTACAGTTTGGACATTGCCTCTCGCCGTAGAGCAGGCTTCGGCTTACCGGTCTTGCAAGGCCTCCTGTCTTGAGGTCTGCAAGGTTTTTTGCTACTTCTTGGAGTAGATCCTCCTCCCGGTGCCTTTCATTTGTTCCAGACTGCTTGGGATTCTGTCCTATATGTTATTACCTACTGCAAGAGCCCTCTTGAAGTAAGATAATACAGTTACGTAAGAACTTACCGTAATAGTAGATCTTCGAGAGAGGCTCTTGCAGTAGGTAATACCTTCCCGCCCTCCATCCCCCTAGGCTTTTTCAGCTCCTTTTCCATTGAGGGAAATATCTGCTTCTCTCTCGTCCGGGCCTTCTGGGCCTGTGGCGGGAAAGAACTGGAAGGCGGGCATCTGGGACCGCCCCTTTATACCGACGTCGTCTGATGCTGGTCACCTGATGTGGGGTCGGTCCCTCGCCAGGGACTGCTAGCTAGAAATTTTTCTGTGGGGTCCTGCCGACGTCAGTCCTATATGTTATTACCTACTGCAAGAGCCTCTCTCGAAGATCTACAGTTACGATAAGTTCATACGTAACTGTACTTTTACAGTGCCCAATCCCCAGGTCAGCATTGATTCCCCCCCCCTGACATCATGGTGCTCAATCTCCATGTCAGCATGTGTCCCTCCTCTCCCCATTCATGTGACACACTGGGAGCCCACCCCAGTGTGCCTAAAACTACATTTTTGATTTTTCCGACACTGGGGTGCCCACTCCCATTGTGAGATGTGCCACCCCACACTTCTCTATGTTCTCAGCCGACCTTGGGGTGCCCAATCCCCAGGTTGCATTGACCCCCCCCCAGTACTCTGGCACACTGGAAGCCCACCCCAGTGTGCCAAAATCCGTTTTATTAGTAATTCACCTGTAAAAAAGAAAATGGCCCTAGGAGGTCTTTTTTTTTTTTAAACCTAAAAATAAACAGTCCCTTGTCGTTCCCATTGGCCCCCCCACCCTAACTCCCACATTCTCTCTGCCCACCCCATTTCCCCACAATCCTCTCTCACCCATACTTACCTCTGGAGGTCGAAGCAGCGATCATCTGTGGACTGGGACCATGTCTGCACTCTTCTAAGACCAACCAGGGACTGAAAAAAATGACAGTAAGCCCTATAATGGCAATCAATGGGGGGGGGGGTCTACTTAGGTTGATATCTCAGCCAATTTTTGGAGTTTTGCTCCCAAATTTTCAATATGGGGTTCATGGGACCCTACCTCATGAACTTTGTCACTGTTATTTTGTTTCTCAGTCCTGAGAGGTGGTTCCGCAGTCGCTGTGCTGAATCACCTTTCTGGATCAATTAATGAAACAACAGTGCCACTGTTCATGAGGTGGGGTCCTAAAAAGCCCTTGTTGCAAATTTGGTACAAAAACTCCAAAAAATGACTGCATTATGAGCGTGCAACGCGCAGCTTCTATGTACATTAGTAACTTCATCAATTTTTAATATTTTCACTCCAAATTTCCAACATTGCCATTTTTTCACACCCCCATATGAACAGTACAGCTGTCAGTTTTTGCATCCTTCCCGAAATGAGTTTTTGCACCTGTGGCGCAGAATCTCATGGTCGTTGTGTGAAATCAACCTTCAGGACAGATTAACAAAATCCCAGTGCCACTGTTCATGAAGGGAGGTCCCAAAAAGGCCATGTTGAAAATTTGGTGAAGACATTCTAAACAATGACTGCATTATGAATGTGCGTTGCATAGTCTTTACGCACATTCGTAACTTCACCACTTTTTCATATTGTCACTCCATATTTTCAGCATTGCCATTTCTTCCCACCTCCACATTAACAGTACAGCTGTCACTTTTTACATCCTGCCCAAAATGTGTTTTTGCATCTGCGGCGCCATATGGCATACTCACCGTACAAAATCACCTTTTTGGATTGAGTAACAAAATTATACTGCCACTGTTCATGAGATGGGTCCCGAAAAGCCCATGCTGAACATTTGGAACAATAATACTAACAAACTCCCTGGGCATTAGGGTTTACAACCGTAATGCCCACCCTGTATAGACTGACAGTTGTTGGGGGTGTGACTTGGGATCATCGGCCATAATGCTCACCTCATTCCACCCCCACCCAGCAGCCACAGACAGGCATTGAGGTGTGCCTTGGGGTCTTCAGCCCTAACTTTCACCCCATTCTGTTATACTGTGCCCATCTCAGCTTATTTCATTACAGAATGGGGTGAGCGTAAGGGCCGAAGATCTCAAGGCACACTATGACACCTGTCGGTGTACGTAGGGTGGGATGAGGTGGTATGGCATGCGTGTTATGGCCAACGACCCAAAGGCACACCCCTAATGCCTGTCAGTCTCTGCAGGGTGAGGGTGGAGGTTGACATTACTTCAATACTTCACTGCCATTCTTATTATGCATCTCTAACTCCTGCACTACCAATGCTAATACCAGCAAGCAAACATTTGCATTGACCAATGCTTGATAATATTGTAACAGTTGTGTACATTGCTGGCTTGTGGAGCTGTGTCACCTATTAAACTGGAAGTGAGGTCCTTGGAGGAAAATATTTCAGTCCAGATAGTGCTACTTAGCTACCTGGATGGCCTTTTCTGTGCAAAGCAAAGCCTGTTTTTCTCTGTTGTGTGTTCAGATTTTTATTTTGTTTCCTATTGAAAGGGACAGAGGTTTGCCCAAGTTGGCTCCCGATCTCACGTGCGAATGAAACCTCCCCCTTCTCGTCTTCTCCTGACTGTCTGCCCATAGTCTCAACCCCCAACAAAAACACAGCAGCTACACAAGCCTTCCCTCCCCATCTACAGCACATGGTTTTGCTGGGTGTGTCCCTGAGGTAGTTAACTGTATACATGGCCAGAGACTGTAGCCAGCAGTGCTCTTGATAGAAGCTGCAACTTGAGAGTTTAAAGCGGCTTCCATGGCAGTGTGCGGTCCTAGATCCTGACAGCAGTGGCTAGCTGCTGAGCGGTATACAGCAAAAGCCACTGCAATAAATGAGGGTACCACCTCTAGAAACTGCAGACTGGATTTGTGAAGTGGGGGTTGAGAGACGGTCTGCTTTCTTGACCACAGTGCCAGACAGCAGAGGTGGGGATGTGCATTAACAAAAAAATGCCACACTAGAGAACAGGAATACTGTAACTCAGTTGCAGCTAATGATGAAATCATGTGCAAGCTTATTTAAAATGATGAGATTTCAGATAAACTTACACAGCATTATTTGACTAGTATGCATGGTTATTTTTTTTCCAGAAGGATATCCTACGTGTCTCAAATCATAATCTCTTGTGTTCGCCTTTTAGATCTCCACCACTGCTAGTTGACACTGTGGTCAAGAGAGCAGTTTGTCTCTCAAAGCTGATACACAAATCCCTGTCTCCAGTTTCCTATCCATGCCACTTCAGTGAAGAGCAGAGAGAGAGATGACACTGCTTGCAGCTCATTCTGTCAAGAAAGCTGCTTGTCTTTTTAAACCCACTGCCGCTTGTGTTCTTACGAAATCACTACCACTCTGGTAAAGAGAATGTCCTGTTACACATTTAGCATTTTGGGCTAGTTAGCACTAAGACATCATCAAGACTAGTGAACAGTGCTGTGCTCACATTAAACAGATGCTGAAAAACCACAACCAGCTTTCACTTCATGCCTCAGAGGGGTAAGTTAAAAGTGTAGGAGCAGATGTGACCCAGTGTGAAGAGGGAAGGGGGAGAGTAGCGATCGACCAGACTTTTGGGAGGAGGATGGCATGGACATTTAGTTCACTGGCCATAGAACGTCTATGCTGTGTACTGGGATTCAAAAATACCATAGAAACATGGAAACATAGACTTTGACAGCAGATAAAGACCACTTGGCCCATCTAGTCTGCCCATTTCCCTACCTACAGGATAGGCCACAGATCCTAGTTAACCAACAGCCTATTTCTTCCTACCCCCCACAAGAATTGCCTTATGTCTGTCCCATGCATTCTTGAATTCTCCCACAGTTTTAGACCCCACAACCTCCTCAGGAAGGCTGTTCCATGCATCCACTACCCTCTCTGTGAAATAATACTTCCTCACATTGCCCCTGAACTGCCCTCCTTCTATCTTTAAATTGTGTCCCCTTGTTCTTGCAAGTCTCTTTTTCTGAAAGATGCTACCCTCTTGGACTTTGTTGATTCCACTGAGGTACTTAAAAGTTTCTATCATGTCCCCCCTCTCCCTTCTTTCCTCAAGGGTATACATATTAAGCTCCTTTAGTCTCTCTTCATACGACTTCTCTTGCAGACCCTGCACCATTTTAGTTGCCCTCCTCTGGACTACCTCTATCCTGTCTATGTCCTTGCGAAGATGGGGTCTCCAGAACTGGACACAGTACTCCAGATGGGGTCTCACCAACTGTCTGTACAGAGGGATAACAACTTCCTGTTTTCTGCTGCTGATGCCTCTCCCTATGCATCCCAGTATACCCCCAGCCCTCCCTACTGCCTTCTCACATAGCTTGCTAACCTTCAGGTCATCTGATATGATTACCTCCAGGTCCCTTTCTTTTTTTGTTGTTGTTACTACCTCCCACCCGTTGTGTATTCTTCCCCTGGGTTCTTGTTTCCCAGGTGCATTATTTTGCACTTCTTTGCATTGAATCCTAGCTGCCATACTTCTGACCATTCCTCCAACCTTGCCAAGTCCCTTTTCATCCTTTCCGCCTCCTTGTGTATCAACCCTGTTTCAGATCTTTGTGTCATCTACAAAAGGCATACTTTTCCTTCTAGTCCCTCTGCAATGTCACTGATGAGAGACATTAAAGGACTGGACCAATAATGAACCTGCGGTACCCCACTAGTAACCCCTCTTTCTTCAGAGTGGACTCCATTTACAATTACCTTCTGTGTCCTGTTGTGCAGCCAATGTTTTACCCAGGCTACCACCCTGGGACCCACTCCCAGGCTGGTTAATTTGACTATTAATCTTTTGTGTGGGACTGTGTCAAATGCCTTGCTAAAGTCTAGGTAGGCCATGTCCATAGCCCCTCCCTGGTCTACTACTTTGGTCACCCAGTCAAAAAAATCTATTAGATTCGTCTGACATGACCTTCCCGCTGTGAACCCATGCTGCCTTGGGTCCTGTGCTCCACTGGCCTCTAGGTACTCAACTATTCTTTCCTTCAGAAGTGACTCCATCACTTTCCCTACCACAGAGGTCAGACTGACAGGTCTGTAGTTTTCTGCCTCTGTCTTGGTCCCACTTTTGTGAAGGGGAATCACATCCACCTTCCTCCAGTCCTTGGGTACCACACCAGCGTCCCATGATTTATTAAAAAGAGTAGCCAGTGGTTTCACTATTTCCTCCCTTAATTCTTTTAGAATTCTGGGGTGATGCACAGGGTGGGGTGGAAAGAATGAGAAGGGACTTGGCAAGGTTAGAGGAATGGTCAAATGTATGGCAGCTTAGATTCAATGCTAAGAAGTGCAAGGTAATGCACCTGGGAAACAAAAACCCAGGGGAAGAGTACACAATGGGGGGTGAGATACTAACAACAACAAAAATGGAAAGGGACCTGGGGGTAGTCATATCAGATGACCTAAAGATGGGCAAGCAATGTGAGAGGGCAGCAAGGAGGCTGGGGATACTGGGATGCATAGAGAGGCATCACCAGTAGAAAACAGGAAGTTATTATCCCTCTGTACAGACAACTGGTGAGACCCCATCTGGAGTACTGTGTGCAGTTCTGAGACCCAATCTCCACAAAGACATAGACAGGATGGAAGCTGTCCAGAGGAGGCAACTAAAATGGTGCGGGTCTGCACGGAAGACATATGAAGAGAGACTTAAGGAGCTTAATATGTATAGCCTCAAGGAAAGGAGGGGGGACATGATAGAAACTTTCAAGTACCTCAAGGAATCAACAAAGTCCAAGAGTGTAGCATCTTTCAAAAAGAGGTGTCAAGAACAAGAGGGCACAATTTGAAGATGGAGGGCAGCTCAGAGGTAATTTAAGGAAGTATTTTTCACAGAGAGGGTTGTGGATGCATGGAGCGGCCTTCGGAGGAGGTTGTGGAGTCAAAATCAGTGGTGGAATTCAAGCATGCATGGGATAGTCATAAGGCAATTCTGGGGGGTGGGGGTAGGAAGAAGTAGGCTGCTGGTTAACTAGGATCTGCAGCTTATCCAGTAGGTAGGGAAATGGGCAGACTGGGTGGGCCAAGCGGTCCTTATCTGCCGTCAAATTCTGTTTCTATGTAATTCCATCAGGACCCATTGCTTTGTCCACCTTCAGTTTTAGGAGTTCTTGCAGAACCCTTTCTTCTGTGAAAGGACTGGGATCGACCCCCCTATCAAGAGTGCTTCTGTTAATTGGATTAGGCACTTCCCCCTCCTCTTTTGTGAATACTGAGCAGAAATATTCGTTCAGTATCCCTGCTTTTTCAATGTCCCCCTCTGCCCACCCACCGTTCATTCTATTCAGCCTCACAGTCCCTCCCTTTGTCTTTCTACGCTCGCTGATGTACCTATAAAAGGTTTTATCCCCCTTCTTAACTGAGTTGGCTATCTTTTCCTCAGTTTGGGCCTTTGCTATTCTGACTTCCTCCCTACTTCCTTCTGCCTTAACTGGTACAGCTTTCTGTCCTGCTCCTTCTGTGTTTCCTTATACTTCGGAATGCTATCTTTTTTTCCTGACTTTCACAGCCACCTCTTTTGAGAACCATAGTGGCTTTTCTTTCATTTTGATTTGTTTATTTGCTTCACATAAAGGCTTGTTGCCTCTGTGATGGCAGTTTTGATGATTCCCATTGTTGCTCCACACCTCCTTCTAGCCTGTTTGTTAGTGCTTTCTGAGGCACTCTCCCATCTTGCCAAAGTCAGCCTCCTAAAGTCCAGTACCCTCACTTTTGTATGGCTTGACTCTAGCTGAGTTTAACGTGAACCACACTGTTTGATGGTCACTTGTCCCCAGATGGCAACCCACTTCTAGATCTGAGATCCTCTCACTGCCCCCATTTGAGAGTATGAGGTCTAAGATTGCTCCCTCACGAGTGGGTTCCAAAACTAGCTGTCTAATGTCTGCCACCTGTAGGTCATCAAGAATGGCCCTGCTCTTGGATGTGGCTGCAGCAAATGTGCTCCAGTTAACATCTGGCATATTCAGGTCTCCCATCAACAGTATCTCCCCTTTCTCTGCCATTCTAAGAATGCCTTCTATCATATCCTTGTCCTTTCCCTCCCCCTGACATGGGGGTCTGTACACAACCCCTGTGCGGATTGTGGTGCCCTTTCCAGTCTCCAAGGTGACCCACAGTGCCTCCTCTCCTCCCTGTTTACTCTTTTGTTCAGTTGCTTTTATCCCTTCCTTTACACAGAGAGCTACTCCTGCCCCTCTTCTCCCCTGCCTGTCTTTCCTGTAGGTTATGTACCCTGGTATGTTAACATCCCAGTCATGGTTCTCTGTGTACCATGTTTCTGTGACTGCTACGATATCCAGGCATCCCTCTTCCATCAAGGCCATCAGCTCAGGGAGCTTGTTGCCCAGACTATGGGCATTGGTACTCATTACCCTCCATTTCCTGATGGCCTTACTCCCTTTTGCCCCATCCCTGTCCTTCTTACCTTTGTCACTTTCTCCATTTACCCCTGCCCTTCTCCCTATCAACACCTCTATATTGGTGTTTGCCACACTTACTACTGTGATTATTTGGGAGGGGGCTAGAATTTCCCTGCTCCTTTCCAGTGCCTCCCCTTGGCTAGTTTAAAAGCTTGTCCAATGAAGCATTTAAACCTATCACCTAGGATCCTGGTTCCCCTCCCGGACAGATGCAGCCCATCATGCCAGTATAGGCTTGCATCACTCCAGGTGGACCCCAGTCCCCAATGAAGCCAAATCCCTGAGCTCCACACCAGTTTTTCAACCACTGATTGAATCCCATGGTGTGGAACACCCTAGCCTCTCCTATGCCATAGATGGGCTGCACCTCTGAGAAGGTTACCGTGCGTGCTACTTGACTAAGGCCCCTCCCCAATTCCACAAACTCTTCCTGCACTTCTCTAATCCCTTTCTTAGTCAGGTCATTTGTCCCTAGGTGGACAATGACATCCAGCTCCCTCCCCAGCGCAGCTGATCCGGCAATCCTGTTTCGCTCCCTGTCCCTCCAAGCCATGGTGCCAGGCAGGCACCTTAGCTCCCTCTCCCTTTCCTCCCCCAGTTCTACCTTCCTAACAATGGAGTATCCCACCAGGAGTTGTTTTCTTCCCCTGCAGGGTCCCCTGCCACCCTCCTGTGGGTCTCCTTTGTGAAGGTTCCCAGCATCCTCCTTGGTCTCCACTGCGGGTGCCTCCATAGAGGAACCACACTTTGCCAGAATGGCATAGGAATTGTGGTGAGATACAACTGGAGGGATGTGCCTCTGTTCCACCACCCTCACCCTCCCTGAGCCCACTGTGGTCCAACTGCTCCTCTTTCTTGGCAACCTCTGAGGCAACGGCAGTGGCACTGGTGGTCCCTGGATGGAAGAGGAGGTCCCACAAATCCTGGCCAACTCAGCCTGGAGATGAGAAACCTCCTCCCTCAGCCCAGAGAGGTGCCTGTGGATGGGACAACACCGCATCCTCCAGAACGTCTCCCAGAAGACTGCTGCTCCACAGCCACTGCACTGCACCACTCCAATCATGTCTTATTTCTGGCTCCTTAACTGTTTGCAATCCTTACTCTTTCCTCTTTTTGTTTTCTCTCTCTCCTTACTTTCTGCCTGTGTGCCCTTTAAGCTCCTGATTGTCCTGTTCTGAGACAAGAATATCCTATATTTCTCAGTAGACCACTTACTTGCTCAGAGGCAGACCTCCAGCAGCAAGAGGGGGCCGGAGAGCTACTCTTGCCCTTCTAGGATGGTGGATCTTTGGTGGTTCTGTAATCACTCACTTCCTGCTCCCAAACAGGAAGTTCCTGTTTTCAGTCAAATCCTGTGCCCATAAAAATAGAACTAGCTTTGGGTGAGGGAGTGGAGGGGAGGGAAGGAGGGCAATATAGTCCCAGCAGAGAAGTCCAGTCACACAGCAGTCCTTTCTCCTGGTGTCTTTTGCCAAGCACCTTGCCCCTACTACATCACTTCCTGTCTATAGGCTAGCACTCGAGACCAACAGTACTTGCTAGAGCCAAGATAAATACTTCAACTTGGGGGCTGACTCTTGTATTAGAACTAAAATATCAACAAACAAAAAATTAAATAACACTGAGAACAGAAGTAACTCAGTACTTCAGTAAGCTCAACGTGGTTAGAAATGCTTGATACACTAGATCTTTAAGGTTTCACAGACAGTGAATGAATGAAGGTAGCAGGATGGAAAAAATGCTCTTCAGGTTCACTTCTTTGTTCTCTAACCACTACGCTGCACTGTCTCACCCCTCGTGTAAGTAATACCCCAATCAGCACTGAACTGCTGAAGTGTGGAACTCTCTTGCCCCAATCTGTTTGTTTATTTTTTGTACATTGTTAAACTTTAATGAAGAAAAACACTTTCCTTTCCATCATATGTTGTAATGGAGGCATGATTCTTTAAAATAATGTTTTTTTTTTCCAGCTTATGTTATTCATTATTGCAATAGTAATTAATTTACTGGAACCAAACCACCCTCACAAAAAAAATATATATATATATATATATATATATTCTGGTGTTTCAAACCCCAGGAAACCTTACTTTATTCTGACAAATGCAGAATGGTCTCACCATAGGACTTTCCCAGAGCCAAAATGGTTAAAGGATTTACAAACAAGCACTTGTGATCTGCCCTCCCGAAACACAGCATCATAGGTCTGGGGCTTACCTGCTTAATGCAGTGTTCCATTGTCTTTTGATTACTTTCCACCAGGAGTTGCTAATCCATGAAGTTTGTGCCAAAATGTAAATAAAGCCCTGGCTCCTGTTTAAACTGAGCACTGCAGTAGCTCCCTAACATGGCAACAACATCACGCTGTGATGACATCATCTAAGTGACAGTGCTCAGAACCGATAATGCAGGGTGAATGGGGATTTAAGAATACAGTATGAAATTACCTTAACAAAGTGCATCTCCTCCAAATCCATCACCTGTGCAGGTGTGAAATTGATGGTTATTAAGCAAGTATCTTAATCCCTGGACCTCCCTATCCAAGAGCCAACTGATATGGAGAAGGAACAGGACTACATGGAAATGATGGATGTCCCAGTCTCTAAAAGACTGATACTATCCATCCATAAATTCTTGAAGGAGCAGGTTAACAAGGTCCTGCAGATCCCCACTTCTGTGCCACCAGTTGACAGAAAGGTGGACAACAAGTACTGGGTGGCTAGAGATGAAGCAGAATTCCTTTTTGGACATCCAAATCACGAGGCAGTGGTGCAGGCTGCAGCCTGTGATAAGGCAGGCATACCCTTGGCATCTCACCCTCCAGACGAGGATTCCAGGAAGATGGATTCCATTGTGAAAAAGGTGCACTTGGGATCTTCTCTGATTATCAGGCAAGCATCACACATGGCCTATGTTGCCAGCTATCAAAGAACCCTTTGTAATACTATGATGGAAATCACAAAATCCGCCTCAGCCCATATAGTAGCTGATTTGGAGGAGGCTACAAAAAGGGCTATAGAGGCTTCAAAGGCCCAATTTAGGATGGCTGTGGAAACAATGATGCTGCAGCCAGACAAATAGCTTCTTGTATGTCACTCAGGAGGTTTGTTTGGCTCAGGACTACTAACCTGACCCAGGACACTCAGACCAAGGCCCTGGACTATCCATGTGAGCCTACTTCTCTGTTTGGGGAACAGACAGAGGCTTGCATGAAGAAAATGGAGTACAAGACAGCATATAAGAGTGCTGCTGCTAAAGAAAAAGAATCTACTCTCCAAAAGCAACAAGCCTGGGGAGGTAGGGGCAGGGGACACTATAGGCCATTCTTTCAGCCTCAAGCTTATTTCCAATACCAACAGCAAGAGGTTACTTCAGAGGCAGGAGCAGGAGAGGTGGCAACCAAACTAGCCCCAGCACTCGGACAGCATCCCAACCCAAGCAGACACCCTGAGGTGTCTGCTCGGGTCACCTTCCCAACCACAGTAGGGAGCAAGCTGGCCCACTACCTCCAGGAATGGCAAACAATCACTACAGACAAGTGAGTCCTGGAGGTAGTGGGCCAAGGTCTGGCTCTCAGCTTCAAGCTCAGGCCAGAGCTGAAGGCAAGGGTCTTCAGACCCTCCTCCTAATCAGAAATAGTGTTGCTTGTTGCTGGAAGGGGAAGTATTAAATCTCCTATCCCTAGGAGTAATAGAACCAGTTCCTCCGGCACAGAGTGGAAAATGACTCTATTCAAAGTACTGTACTTCCTTACAATAAAGAAAACAGAGGAGTGGCAACTTATACTAGATCTCAGGCACCTGAACAGGCATCTGGTAAAGCCAAAGTTCAAGATGGTGACCCTGACAACAATCCTTCCAACCTTAAGACAAGGGGATTGGTTGGCATCTCTGGACCTAAAGGATGCATGTTTCCAGATCTCCATCAGGCAGTCTCACAGAAAATTCCTCAGATTCAGACTGCCATCAGGCCATTACCAGTTCAAGGCAATGCCTTTTGGACTTACTTCTGCTCCAAGGGTGTTCACAAAATGCTTGGCTGTGGTTGTGGTACACCTTAGGAGACAAGGAGTGGCAGTCTTACCTTACCTGGATGACTGGCTAGTCATAGGGCAATCCCCTCAACATGTAAGGGAATCTCTGGGACTTAAGGAGACAAGGACTGGCAGGCTTACCTTACCTGGATGACTGGCTAGTGGTAGGGCAATCCCTTCAACAAGTAAGGGAATCTCTGGGGCTTGCACAGGAGCTATTACAGTCACAAGGGTTCCTAGTCAAACTAAAATAGTCGGTGTTAGAGCCAGTACAGCTCCTGGAATTCATAGGAGCTGAGCTGGATTTGGTGAGAGGAAAGACTTTTCTGCCTCAGACAAGGGCAGACAGTCTCGTACAGTTAGCAAGCAGCGTCAAGCTTCAAAACCTAAGGCCAGCAAGGCACTTCCTGCAGCTGCTGTGTCATATGGCAGCCTCAACAGCAACAGTGTCAGTGGCAAGGTTCCAAATGAAAGATATCTAGTATTATCTCAAGCTACACTGGCATCAGAAGAGAGTTTCACTATCAAAGCTGGTACCAGTTACACAGACACTCCTACAAGCGCTTCAGTGGGGGCTGGACATGGACAACCTCAGGCAAGGGGTTCCATTCTTGCAGGAAAACCCTTCCTAAGTGCCAAAAAAGCTTCCCTACTGGGTTGGGGGGCACACTTGGAGGGACACACTGCTCACGGCACATGGCTCAAACAAGAGTCATTGCTGCACATCAACCTGCTGGAGCTCAAAGCAGTCTTCCTGGGACTCCAGGCATTTGTCAACATGTTACAGGGAAAGGTGTTGCAGGTCAGGACAGACAACACATAGGCACAAGGTGAACCCCCTGTGCACGAGAGTCATGAAAATTTAGAGTCTGGCGTATTCCCTGGGAATTTCCCTGTCAGTGGTCCACCAGCCAGGAAAGGACAATGTACTGGCAGATGCTTTGAGTAGGATCAATCGGAACCACCACGAGTGGTCTCTGAACAAGCAGATGATACAGATGGTGATCAAAAGGTGCAGCACCCCAGAGATAGACCTCTTTGCAGCCCCAGACAACTACCAGCTTACTCAATTCTGCTGAAGGCCCCCAGTGAGGAGTTCAATCCCACTGGATGCAATGATTCTGAATTGGACAGAGACGTTTCTGTATGCCTTCCCGCCACTCCCATTGTCATTGTGGGTCCTGCACAAGCTCCGATCCCAGCTGGCTAAAATGATCCTTATTGCCCCAGACTGGGCTAGGCAACCATGGTACTCCCTGGATCTGGCACTGTCAGTGGCCAAACCAATCAGCCTTCCCAGGAAGCACAACTTGCTGACTTCTTCCCTGAGCAGGATTCTATACTCCAATCTTCGGGTCTCTCAGGCTCAAGGTATGGCTCTTAAAGACCTAGAGCAGTGGAGGGCAACTTCCAGCCCTCAACAGGTTAAGCTGCGGCTCCCGAGAACATTTCCACCACCACAACGGGACTACACAACACTGCACAAAAGAGAAATAAACTGAGTTTTAACTTTATTTAATACTATTTATACTGTTTTAAACTATTAAAGGTGACCTGCAAATTTAATTCTACAGTCCGCTCCTGCTCCACATACCTTTGCTAGTCGCAGCGGGAGTCCGGGGCTGCTTTCAGGAACATTTTTTTCATAAATACTCATGTTTTAAAATCCTGCCAAAACTTTTCGGTGAATACAGAAGCTGTAACATCTACAGCAATGCCGGAACAGGCCATTGCTGTAGATACTAATTTAAGCATCAAGACCCCAGCAAAAGTAATAAAATTAACATTTTAAGCCCTCCTCCCCTACTGCTCCATAGAGAGCTATGATGTTTGAAATGTCACAAAACTGAGTGGAATACCCAGGTAAACTTGCGTCCGCTCGAGTGGGACACTGACGCCGCTTCCGTATTAGCCAAAAAGTTTTGGCAGGATTTTAAAACATGAAGATTTATTAAAAAATGTTCTGGAAAGTAACCCTGGACTCCCACCGCCACTAGCAAAGGTATGTGGGATGGGAGCAGGCTTTAGAACTAAATTTGCAGATCACCTTTAATGATGTTACCAGTCCATTAAATATAGTTTTATGCATTCAGAGCTGTCACTTTTAATTAATTTTCTGGTGAAATGGGTCCGGGCCGGGTCATGCATGGTCATGTGGCCCTCGAGGGGGTTTGAGGGCCGCATATGTGGACCTCGGGTTATTTCAGGTTGCCCACCACTGACCCAGAGTATGCCAATCTACATCTTTCTGAAGGGGTCATTGACCTTAGGGTTTCTAGGAAGCCCTCCACTAGGAAGACCTACACTGCTAAGTGAAAAAGATTCTCTATTTGGTGCCAGAGTAAGAATCTGGACCATTCTCAGGCGGGTTTGCCAGTCGTTCTGGATTACTTAACCTATCTCCATTCCCTTGGTCTGAGACCATCCACTCTGAAAGTGCACTTGGCAGCTGTCTCAGCTTACCTGTCATCAGGCAATGCATTACTCCTAGCCTCAAATTCACTGTTCAGGAAATTCTTTAAGGATCTGTTACACTTGCACCCTTCACACAGGACTTCCACTCCAGTGTGGGACGTGAATGTATGTATTGCACAGCTCATGCAGCCACCTTTTGAGACTGTGTCATCAGCTGATCTCAAGTATGTAACTTGGAAAATTGTGTTTTTAGTTGCAATTGCTTCATCCAGGAGGATTAGTGAGCTCCAGGCTTTGTCCATGGGGACTTGACTATACTGCATTCCACAAGGACAAGGTGGTCCTTAGGACCAATAATACATTTATCTCTAAAGTGGTGCCTGACTTCCACATTAATCAGTCCATTACACTGCCAGTCTTTTTCGCTGACCATTCCTCGTTAGGGGAACGCAGACTGCATAGCCTAGACATAAAAAGAGCTATCAGCTACTACCTAGAGCATACAAAAAGCCACAGAGGAGACAGGACTCAACTCTTCTTGACCTATGGTGAAGTAGGAAAAGGTAGACCAGCCACGAAAAGGTCCATAGCAAGGTGGATTGTGGCATGTATCCAATTCTGTTATGACAAAGTGTGCAAGCAGCCCCCATAGGGGCTCAGTGCCCACTCCACCAGAGAAAGAGCTGCATCAATAGCAGCTTCAAGAGATATCCCTTTGCTGGAAATCTGCAAAACAGCTACCTGGAAAACAGTCCACACATTTACCAAACATTACTGCCTGGATACCCAGGCTAGGAGTGATGTCAAGGTTTGGCACAGCAGTCCTGCAGAGCCTGTTTCTGCCGCCTCCAAAGGCACTGCTTGGATAGTCTGCATTTGTCAGAATACAGTCAGATTTCCTGGGGTTTGAGGAAAACATCGCTTACCATAGTAATCTTGTTTCTTCCAAGGAAATCTTACTGTATTCTGAGCTCCCACCCTCCTTCCCTACTAAGACCTGCAGGGCACTGCATACTGACTGTACAATTGATGTTGGAAACCTATGAGTGTCTACTTGTTTTCTTGGGTATATGTTGACTTGAGTCTTAGGAGATGCCATCCGTTATTTAAGAAGGGTTTGCCTCAAAAAGTTGGATTGATTTTATTTTGTTACAATAGATTAGTTAGCTAGTTTGTTTAGCTTCTGTATGTTTTGTAAGAATCTGACGGTTGCAGGAAGTACAATCAGGGACAGTGGTTTGAAAACCGAGCTCGAGCCTAACATTGCACTATTAGCATAGGTTCTATTAACCATTTTGGCTCTGGGGCAGTCCTATGGTGAGATCATACTGCATTTGTCAGAATACAGTAAGATTCAATTGGAAGAAACAAGCTTACTATGGTAAGTAATGTTTTCTTGAGGTTCAGGCCATATTTGCAGTTGCTTTCATGTACGGTAGAGCCTTCTAACACTATGTACTGTTATTAATTCTGTCACCAGCAGAAATCTCACCTGCCATGGATTTTTGAAGTGGATCCATTTGGTTTCAAGGCAATTAGTTTGCATTCAGTGAAATAGCCTAAAACTGGTATTTCTAATTGTTGCTGTACTGGTCTGAAGGCTAATTCAGCGTGTAGTTGAGACTAATGTGTGCTTTTTAAGTTTGCCATGCATGCACACTCAGTAACCCTCTTGAAATGAGTTGCTTTTGAGTAGGTGTGACAGTATCTGTACAATGCAGAGTTCTCTGCAAGGGGCTTGACTCCACCACACCAATCATGAGCTAGGCTGATCGTGATCGTGTTTTGTCTGAGATAGTCTGCACTTGAAAAGAAAAAGTCAACCAGTCATGTGGTGGCTTTTTCCTTTCATCTGCAGGTCACTGCCCAGTAAACAGCTGTTTGCATCCTGATCAGCCTTGCTAACGTACTTTTCCGCTCTTGCTGCTGCCTCCTTACTCCACTCTCACCATCATGGTGGGACAACCAGAACTTTTGTCCCAGGCCCCAAGCTCTGGGTGGTCTGCCCAAGAAGCCAGTGTTTTTTTTTTTTTATTATGGCTGTTTCCCCCCCACATTGCCTGATACCCCAGCTCCACAAGCCCAGAGGGGGGCTTTTATTCCTATATTTGAGGTATGACCCCCCCACCTGCCTTGTCAATGTAGTACCCCAAAGTTAGGGGCAAAATAATAAAACAGGGACTCTCTCCCTGACAAGGGATTATCCTTCTTCTTTGTCCCCCTACCTTCCAGTCCCTTGCCTGTAGTCCCACAGACCCCTCCTCCCCATCTTTTTGTTCAATTTGGTGCCATTAAGCACTGAGAAAGGGGGCCATAGGCAAGACACTCTCCTTCCCAAGTTATGGTGCCCAATCCTGGGGCTGTCTAGTGGGACCTCTCCTGCCCTACGAAAGAGCTGGAGAGGGACCTCAATGAGGAGTCTATGCCTGAGTGTGGAGGGATGAGGACACAGGGAGCACAGACAATAGAAAGTTACCTGGGAAATAAATAAGAACCTTGTATTGTTGGCGAGAAATGATGCTACTCAACTTAAATAAGCCTGTGCTGGGACCTGGAGCCCTGCCCCACCTGGCACAATACTAGTACATGTACCAATAGCGAACTTTGGCATTGACAAATGCTTGTTTTGAATGGTATAGTAAAGCAGTTTTGAATGGCAGCACATCTATAACCTGAGTGCTATTAGTAAGCTCCTCATTGGGAATTAGTGGTATCCCTGCTCCTTGCTGAAGCTTCAGTCATCAGATTCCACTCCACATCTCCCCCTTTCCTGCCATCATGATGATGACCTCCCCTAGTGCCTTGTCTGTCTCCTCTCCTCATCCTGGAGGTCTGTGCACTACCCTGCTACAGATAGCAGTCTCAGAGTCTGTCTCCAGGACCCACAGCACCTCCATCCCCTTCGAACCTTTGCACCTGCACCTCTGTGGCCTTTATTTCCTCCCTCACATATAATGCCACTCCTCCACCCCACTCCGTCTCTTCTAAAGAGAGAGTAGCCTGGTATGGCCACATCTCAGTCATGGTGCTTCTAGGTCTCCCTAAGAACAAGGGATAGTTATTAGGTGGACAGGAATGGGATCAGGATGGTGTAAAGGAATGGTTTCACTGCAAATGAATAGTTCAGAGACTGATTCCCAAATCCAGCCATCTACTGGTGATTTTCCACACAGTATTTGCTGTTTCTTCCAACTGGCTCACCAGTACCACAAAGTCCTTTGGGAACTCCCAAAATAGTCTACTGGTTGTGTGTATGCAGCAGGGAGTTGCAGGCCTAATGTTGACCATGGTGTGGTACCGATTAAAGGCTGGTGGTTGGGGACCCCAAACAAAATATTTAAACACAGATGCTTGCTGCTTCTGGCTGTTGCAATTCTGGAATGTGCAATGCATAACAATCACACAAAATATTGAGCAATTACTTTTCTTTGTTCCTAGCTAACAAAAGAATTGTATGTGGTATTGACCCAATACTTATTCCTTAGCAGACCCCACAAGCTGGCTTTGTCAGGATGTCTCCCTCAGGGTTGCAGTAGACAGAGGTGTTACAGGTGCGGCAGACTCAATGCACATTTGGGTGACAAGGGATGCTGGCCATGCTGGTCTCTGATATCCTCCTCACCCCAAAAGGGAACCTGCCTTCACCCCCCTTCCCCAAGTGTAGGCAGTTACTTATGGCCTCAGGTTACTTAGGCCCTCACACGAAGCACAGGACAAGCACCTTGGTGTTGTCCCTGGAGAAAACAAAAATCCTCTTGTAAATACCTTCAAACAGCTTTTAGAAACATAGAAATTGTCATTGGATAAGGACCGCTTGGCCACCTAGTCTGCCCATTTTCCCTATCTACTGTAATACCACAGACCCTACTTGATCTATGGCTTTACCCTCCCTTTCATAATGACTAAGGTTCCTTAATGCCTTTCCCATACATTTTTGAATTCTGTTACCATTTTTTATTTGCTACCACCTCCGCTGGGTGGCTGTTGCATGCATCCACCTCCCTTTCTGTGAAGAAGTACTTTCTTATGTTTCCCATTAGTCTACCCCCCCAAGCTTCTTATCATAACTACTTGTTCTTGACCATCTTTTACTTGAAAAATTTTTCCTTCTTCTACTCTATTTGTACCTTTGATGTATCTGAAATTCTGTATCATATCCCCCGCCCTTCTCTCCTCCAAGGGGTACATATTGAGGTCCTTTAGCCTGTGTTCATAGGGCTTTCAGTGCAGACCATGCACCCTTTTAATTGCCCTCCTCTGAACCAGCTGTAGTCTATTTATGTCCTTCTGGAGATATGGTCTCTAGAACTGGACACAGTACTTGAGGTGAGGTCTCACCAATTATTTGTATAGTGGTATCACCACCTCTTTCTTTCTACTGGTGATACCTCTCCCTATGCACCTCAACATCCCACTGGCTCTCCCCACTGCCTTGTCACACTGTTTGGCCACTCTTAGGTCATCAGATATGATTACCCCAGATCCCTTTCCTGTTTGGTGGTCATCAGTACCTCTCCTTCCAACATGTACTCTGTTCTTGGGTTTCTGTGCCCCAAGTGCATGATTTTGCACTTCTTCACATTGAATCTTAGTTGTCATGCTGTCAACCACTCCTCAAGCTTACTTAGATCCCACCTCATTCTTTCCACTACCACTAGAGTGTCAACCCTGTTGCAGATATTTGTGTCATCTGCAAAAAGACTTACCTCCCCTTCCCACTCCTCTGCAATGTCACTAATAAAGACATTAAAGAGGACCAGCTCCTGGTCGCTGACTGTTAAATTCACTCACAGGTCTCTCTTCTACACTTTCTCAGGTGAATTTGACTCTCTTTCAAATGTGTTCTCTGGCTAGAAAATATGAGGAATTATTATCATTGCCTAATATCTCATGCATTATTCATTATGCTAAACCCCATGGTTTTGGTAGCTGGCTGTCTGTTT
Source organism: Neoceratodus forsteri (assembly GCA_016271365.2). NCBI lineage: Eukaryota > Metazoa > Chordata > Ceratodontiformes > Ceratodontidae > Neoceratodus > Neoceratodus forsteri. The sequence goes on along the minus strand of CM057449.1, from coordinate 225,220,275 downwards.
TTCTGGGAATTATGAACACACAGTCCTCTGTGACCTAAGCCAGCTTGTAACTAGCTGCTTTTGCAGGGCTGCTATCAGGATGGGCTGCTTCTCTTGAGCTGTCTGAGGGTCCTGTGTGTAAATTTATGTCACTTTCACATGGAAAGGATGCACTGAAACCTTATCTAGTTTGCAGCTTGCTGGCTGTGCAGTTCATCCCAGGACTTCTCAAGGTTCCCAGGCAGGCGGTGTGTCCTTTAACCCTTTTCCAGTACCTGTAGCTCATGTGCCAGAGAAACTACAAATGTGGCTTTCCTTGTAGTCTTTCATTTTTATGTTTACCCTGTGCATGTGCACGCAGTGAATGTATTGGTATAGTAGTGCATTTCAATGGGTGCGACACTGTCCGTAAAATGCAAAGCGGTGTTTTAGGGGCAATTCAGGGTCACACCACCATCAGCGAGGCTTAGTATGACAGTTTTGACTTGCTGGGTGAAGATGGCACAAACCTGAAAAGAAATAGCTGATCCAATCAGTGGTCAGCTATTCCCTTTGATGTGCGTTGCCCAGCAAGCCAAGCAGATCTGTCAAAGTCAGCCTGGCATGTGTGGAATGTCTGCCAGCTATAAGAGGAAACCATCCATCAATGTCTGTAGTGCCAGCCCTGTAACAGTCCCCTGCATCTAACCCTCGGTCTCAGCCCTCACAAACATAACACAGACACTGGGGGCCAGCTCCTAAGTGAAACACCCACAGTGCACTACCATGTCACTCCCAATGAGCGGTCACATCTCCATTTTTTTTTTTTAAATGTATTTATTCCTCCCCCCCCATGACTGTGCTGTACACCTGGCCCTCCCTCTCAGCACCCTCCCCCACAAAGGTAACATTGACACTGAGGGAGCCCAGTCCCCCAGTGATACCACCTCCTAAATGTAACCCCCATAGCCCATTACCATGCTGCTGACAATGAATCGTCACATCTCCTCCACTGAAACATAGAAATTGTGGTCAGATAAGGACCGCTAGGCCCATCCAGTCTGCCCGTAGGCCCTATACATTGTATGTGGCCACTGACCCTATGTGACCAGTGGCTTTTCACCACTCCCTTTCCTCTCAAGGTTCCCTTGTACCTGTCCCAGGCATGCTTAAACCCCTCCACTGTGCATGCTCCCATTACCCCCTGTGGCAGACTATTCCTAGCATTGACTACCCTTCCTGTGTAGAAAAACTTCCTCATATTATATCTTAATCTTCCCCCTTTCAATTTCATATTGTGCCCCATTGTTCTGGTACTTTTTCTACATTGGAAAAGGTCTCCACCTGCACCTTGTTTATGCCCTTGAGGTACCTGAAAGTTTCAATCATGTTCCCCCGCTGTCTCCTCTCCTCCAGTAAGTACATATTGAGGTCACTTAGTCTCTCCTCCTATGTTTTGTGGTGCAAGCCCTGCACCATCTTTGTTGCCCTTCTCTGGATAGTTTCCACCTTATTTATGTCCTTGCGTAGGTGTGGCCTCCAGAACTGCACACAGTACTCCTAGGTGATTTGTTTCTTTCTTTGTTTTAATTCTTCAGCCAACCAGACCCTCCATCTCAGCACCCCCACCTCCCACTCCCCCACAAATATAAATGACACTGGCAGTGCCCAATCTCCCAGTGTCACAAGTTGAAATGAAGAAAACCTTCCTTCGTAGTTTTTTTTTTAAGAAGCCCTGTAACAAGCAAATCATCCATTGATGTCTGTTGCAGACATTACTGTGCCCCTTCCTGACCCACCCACTCAGCCCCACCCCCACCACCCCAAGCCCTTACTTACCTGTTGGGGTTCCAATGCCATAATCCACTGTGGATCACAGACAGGTCTTCACTATTCAAAGCCTGACCACAAACTGAAGAAACAGGTATGCGGATCAAAGTATTTCAAAGGGGTTTTAAACTCAGTGATACAACTTGGCCATTTTTATATATTTTTGACCCACATTTTTAACATGCCTCTTTTGGGACCCCATATCATGAATAATTGTACGGACATAAGGCAGATCTGTCCCAAAAGGTGATTGCACTGTCCCTACGCAAAATCACCTTTTGGGCAGGAGTTGAAAAGTTTCTCTGTCCTAGTTCATGAGGTTGTGGTCAAAAGAAGACTATTTTGAAAATTTGGTGTAAAAATATATAAAAAAACCCCACAACAACGGTATGAGCCTACGTTGAATTTTGCGAATGCAGGCTCGTAACTTTGGTCATTTTCAATATTTTTTTTTCCAGAAATAGTTTATTTGGTGGTTCAGGGAATACAAGCAAATATACAACATAGTGACTTACTGGTTATTGGCTTAAAGAAAAAAAAAACCAAAGACATATATTAATCACAGTTACATCTTCACCACGTGTATAAATTAAAAATACATCCTGTGTTAGGTAAATTAACAAGTGATACTAAAGTTCACTGCTATATTTATCTGACAGATAGAAAAAGACGTTATCTTAAAAAGCACTTTTAAACCCATTGTTCAGATATTGTACAGGTGCAAAGGAGAGCAGTGGTGACTTCCATTACAAAGTGAAAGGTTGTCACATAGGAACACAAAAGAGCACAAATCCCTATGTAGCTATACTGACTATAAAGAGTGGTCTGCTTTAGAGCTTCCAGCCTTTACGCTGAGCAGTGGGTTAAATAGGAAACCATCCCTTCTCCACTACCTTGATCAGGGGGCCCCAAATCTCCTGAAATTTATGAGCCAGACCTAAGGCACCCATTTGAGCTTTTTCAAGAGCCAGATAGGAAAGCAAATTATTAGACCATTTACTCACAGTAGGAGAAGTTGAAAACATCCAAACCGGAGCCACAGTTCTTCTAGCATTTATTAAAGCTATATTCCATAATGGGTTACTCATAGACCTATTGGGATGTTTTGGGTCAGCCCCCAAAAGAAGCTCGATAGGAGACTTCGAAGGGGCATAGCCTAATACCTGGGACATAATTCTATGAATGCTATGCCAAAACGAGCCAACCTTTGCACTGGTCAAAGCCATGAGGAGGAAGCCTCCAACTTCTATATTACATTTGGGACACGGTTTAGACTTAGAATTGTTCATATTGTGTAGCCTAGCTGGTATTATATACACCCGATGCATGAAATTAAGTTGTATTTGCCTGAGCTTATTACTATATGAACAATGCACATAATGGGAGCATGCCAATTTCTATGTGTAAAAGTCAATTTGTAAAAAGAGGTCCACAGACCACTGCTGCCTGCTCACTTCTGACATCCCCTCACCTTCCCCCAAAATTTATTTATTTTATTAGCTTTTGATAACTGGGTAAAAGCTTTAGGCAATTAGACCTGCCTATTTTCAAGCACAACTCGGGAGAGTACAGATTACAGAGATACAAAATAAACAGTAGAAAATGGTACAACATCCAAGACATGACCTCGCTCAGGAAGGTCAGAACACAATTTGACATCATTAACATAGATCACCCATGCAGGGGTGAGACAAACGAAAACAAAATCAAGTTATACCTGTACTGGACCCAACCAGGGAAAGTGTGACAGTGTGGATTACATTCAGATAAATAGAGAGAAAGAAGCAAAACATAACAGAGTGTAGGAGGTTTAACACAATAGAAATATCAGACAGGACAAACAACAAAAAAGAAGGTTAAGATCATTTGCAGACACTATGTGTCCTTAGGTGAAAGGAGGGTGCTGTCTTGAATGAGTCATGAGATGTGGAGACCCCCTTAGGAGGAGACAGGGAGTTTCAGAATTTGGGGGCAAAGTGGGAGAAAGCTTGTTCACCCATTCTTGTTGAGCAAGGGGGAACAATGAATAGTGGGGAGGCAGAGGACCTCAGGGAGTGAGCATAAGTCACAGGGATTAATATAGCTCCAAGAGAGTCAGGTCTGGGGATACGGGTAAGGAAGTCGATAAAGCATCCAAAGTTGTAGGAATGCAAGTCATTAGGAGCAAGCCAATTTAAAGAGGAGTAGAGGAGACAGTGGTGGGTGAGTCTAGGGGTAGACAGGGCAAATCTACAAATATTATTGTATGTAACTTCCCACTTGTGGAGAGCAGTTACACTTATATGGGACAGGACTGGTAGAGCATATTTAAGCCCTAGAAGGAGGATACCCTGGGCTATGGAAATCCTTGTAGAAGGGGTAAGTGAGTGGCAAACTTTGTAGGCGGACTCCAATCTTCATGTTGATATGCTTGCAGATCTCATTTATATGAAAGGAAAAGTTCAGAGACGGGTCAAGTGTCATACCCAAGTATTTAAAGGAGTCCATATTGGATACGACAAAATCATCTAGGCAATGGACCTGCAGACAGGGAGTAGCTATTTGGACTTTTCTGGGGGATCGGAAGAGCATAGCATATGTTTTGGGTGGATCAAGAATGAGCTGATTCGAGGAGAGCCAGGACAGGATGCTTTGGAAGGAGTAGGATAGTTAATCACTTACGTCGGTGACAGAATTTGAGGCAGTGAAGAGGACCAGGTCATCAGCATACATTATAGCCCGGGAGTGAGTAGGAAAGGAAGGAATGTCATTGATGAAGAGAGAAAAGAGCAAGGGGTCTAGCATGGAACCCTGAGGGACACCACAGGGGAGGACCTCTGAGGATGAGAGGACTTTATTGAAGGTGACAACTTGTGTACGATTGCTAAGGTAGCTGTTAAACCAAGACAAGGTGGAGCCTGCCACACCAAGCATATGGAGATTCCTTAAAAGTAGGGGGTGGTTGACTAGGTTGAATGCCTTTGTGAGATCTACAAAAACAGCACCAGTAAGGAAACCCTTGTCCATATTCATCTTAACCTCACTAGTAAACAGGGACAGGGCTGTAGTGGTGCTGTGTCTAGGCTCAAAACCATGCTGGATAGGTGTTTGGATCTTGAACCTTCAGAGATGATAAGAGACCTGAGTGTGGATAATCTTCTCAAGTAGTTTGCAAAGACTAGGTAGAATGGCAATAGATCGGTAGTTAGATAAGACCTTGGGATCACTTTTTTTGAACATGGGGGTAGTCCTTGCAGCTTTCCAGACCTGTGGTACAGTGGAGGAGGAGATGGAAAGGTTAAAAAGTCTTGTAATAGGTGTGGGTAGGATCGGAGCTGCCAGTCTAAGAATCCTAGGTTCAATGCCGTCAGGGCCTGCACTTCCATGAATAGGAATAGTTTTAAAAAGTTTCAGAATTTCAAGACTGGAGACAGGAGCAAGGTTCACTGGATGGGTAAGGTCATCTTGGTCTAGCTCACGAAAAGTTGGCATTGGGCTTTGGAGGGAGATGTCAGGGGAAACTTAGTAAAGAGGGAGTTAAAGGCATTTGCTATAGTGGAGGGATTACTACAGTTGATATTATTTACGATCATCTCTTTGAGTGTCTCGGACCTGTGACTCACAAGGATCTCATTTATTTGGGACCAGTATCTCTTAGGGTTAGTTGAGGAGGATCGAAGGAGCTCACAGTAGTAGTTGCTTTTTGCCAAATGAATCTCTGTCTTGCAGACATTATGTAGAGAATGATACTGCTCGTAATCAGAGGGAAGATAGGAGGAATTCCATGTTTTCCATAGCTTGTTCCTCAGTTTCAGTTGTTGTAAGAGGGGGCGCTTCAGCCACTTTGTGGTTTTGGCCCTAACCCTATGTGTTGTGATTAGGATATGCCTCTCCTGTATAGAGCGTAAGGTACTGTTGAAGTATTCAGTCGTGCTGTTGATATCATTTGTGATAAAGATAGGGGACCAGTTAACTAGATGCAAGTTCCGAATAAGGGAAGCTGAATCAAGTAGATCAAAGTTAGAGAAAGTTAGCACTTTGGGTGGATATGAAGCGGGAGAAGCATCCCATATACAGTAGACAGGGCTGTAGTCACTGACACAGTCTGGGAGAACACCAACTGAGGTAAGGCGGTCTTTTCTGTTTGTTAATACCCAGTCTATAAGCATTCTACTGGTGCCACTGGCAGCGATCCTTGTAGGAAATTGGATGAGTTGAGAAAGGTTTACTTTTCTGATAGTAGATGCCAGTTGAGAGGCATTAGAACCCAGCCATGAGAGGCGTTAGGACCCAGCCAGTCAAGGTTAAAATCCCCCAGACATATAATTTCATTTTCGATGTTACAGTGGGTATAGTCAATGAATTTCTTAAGACCAAGTTTACTGACATGAGGGGGTAAGTATACATTAAATATGTGTGGTTTCTTTGAGCCACCCATGAGTAACAAAGAGTGGAGTACTTCACAGTTATTCTGATTTTGGATGGGTACAAGGGTCACATTTAGATGAGCCTTATGGTACAGTGCAAGACCACCTCCTCTTTTGGAGGAGGGACGGTCAACCCAAAGTAAGTTGTAACCTTGCATAGAACAAATAGAGCTGGGGATGGAGGGCTTGAGCCAGGTTTCTGACAGAGCTAGTGAGTTGGGGTTATTAACTTGCATCCAGCATTGTAATTCAGGGAGATTAGCAGTAAGACTCCTGATATTGAGGTAAGCTATGCCAAGTCCAGGAGATTGAGATAGCATATGGGTGAAATGGGTGCTGTGAATTGTTATAGTTAGTTTCAATATCACCAGACAAAGTTAAGGATAAAATTGTGAGCCAGGCAGCGGTGAATGCAACCAAGCAAGAATTTCACTCAGGGTTGGTGAATTTCATGCCTATAAAATACCTAATTAGGAAACCAGTAGATTTATACATGAGGTTCTGGGAGGGTGCGGCCCCTGTAGTTGTAAGTACTAACATGTTTGAAAAGGTAAAGTTATTTGTGGAAGCAGGGGGGTAGGCAGATGTGGACACAAGGATTTGTCCCAGGAGGTCAAAGGTAGAAAGGGCTAAAACAAATGGGATGCTAAAACAAAGAGTATGCATTTTAGATCTTGGGTGGGTAAAGTTAATGATATGAAAGAGATTAGGAGGGCAGGCTTTAGGTGAAAACATCTCAGCAGACAAAAAACAACCGGATCTACTGCTGGAACCAGGGAAGAGAAGAGTGTAATAGCACACTCTAGTGGCCAAAGAAGATTTCCTGCAGATGGGAAAGTAAGGAGATCGGTTATTTCATCACGCAGATAGTAAGATCATGTGGGTATAGCTACCTATAAATTCAGGGACAGCTGAGAGTGGGAGGGTATTGGGGGGCGGGCGGGGATTCCGTGTAAGCAGAAGCAGTAGCCACTAAGCCCAAGTCCTCCCTCAGCAGCTCCGCCTTTACTCCAGAGTACCCAAACCAAACAGTGCACCAGCCACAAGGAAGGTGCAGCCTCCAATTAGGTTTAAATCTGCATTTGGTTTAAGTCTGCATTTTTTCTGATTAACTTCGCTATGCCCGGGAGCCTTGGGGAGCAGACATTATTTGGCAGAAGACCTGGAGCCAATAGCAAGATTGAAACAGGTAAGTGGCTCTGCAATAAATAGTGGAGCAGTGCCCAGGAATTTACAAGTAATTTCTACACACAGGCACCTTACAATAGTTGCTGGTGAATATTTAGACAAGCAAAGCCAATTTTGGCTAGCAAATATGTTCAGCAAGATTCAATGGCTGAGTAAAAAAATAAGGCGCCAAATTTGAATGTTTCTAACAAAGCTGCAGGTGCCATGAGGGAAACACTGACCCCTGTAGTGTCCTTTTAGCATACCTGTGGTGGCTTGATGGGGAGCTGCTCCGAGGGCACCAAGCCCTGCTGTGTCCAGGGGCTGTGGTGACTCGACAGGGAGCAGCTCCAAGGGCACCAAGCCCTGCTATGTTCAGGGGCTGTGGTGATTTGATGGGGACCTGCTCCGAGGGCACCAAGCCCTGCTGTGTCCAGGGGCTAGAGTATACAATAGTACGGTAGAAGACGGAGAGTGGCCTGCAGCCCAGCTGAGGTTTGTATAGTTCCTTTTCAAATGGTGAGGGCGAGGCCCACCCCTCTACTGCTGACAAGTCCCAAACAGCTGCCGAATATGAAGGTATACAAAAAAATCCCAGGGGTGAAGTCCCCAATTTGTACATAGGGCCTGAAAACTACAGATTATGCCCTCCTCATATAACTGAGCCACATTGAACAGGCCCAATTTCTTCCAATGCCACAGCCGCTGTATAAGTTGCAGGGAGCAGGATCCCCTCTATCTTGCGGCACATGTCAGACTCACATATGGTGAAAGACCCCCCTGCCAACCAATATATTGGTGTGCACGCATCCATATCCCTACTGTGTTGTTTGTGAATGGGTTCAAAATCGGTTGCTCGAGCTGGGAAGCAAGGCCACCACTCAATAAGTCATTTTTAAAGCTGCGCTCCAATATCTCCTCCTCCTCCTCCAGCCTCATCCAAGTGAGAGCATCTCTCCCAGGTCCCTGCGGTAAAATGCTAACTGGGCAGCCCAGTAGTAGGCCCTAAGTCTGGTAACCCACCACTGCGCCAGGGTCTGAAAATGTTACCAACGAATTCTTGCACTCCCCCTTTCCATATGAACTTATGCAACATTGTGTGTATATATATATATATATATATATATATATACCTGAAATGACACTAGTGGCACTCTAATGGGAAGAGATTGATACAGGTATAGACAATGTGGAAGAATCGTCATTTTTATGATGCTTACCCTACCCTACAAAGAGAGAGGAAGAGCAGTCCAATGCTCACAGTCCTCAGAAAGCCAGGCCAGCAGGGGCCTGTAATTGAGGGCATAAAGGTGACCAATTGAGACCAAGATTTGTATCCCCAAATACTTTATCTGTGCAACTAACTCTAGTCCGCCCAGATTGGCAATCAATTGAGCTCTTTCACAAGTACCTATAGGGAACAACTCACTCTTTGTCCACTTCGCTTTATGGCCAGACAAGGCACCAAATTCCCTCATAAGCTTGTGGACTGCAGGGAGATCCCATGCAGGGTTTTGTAAATATAGTAATTGGTCGTCTGCATACATGGAAATCTTGTGCTCAGCACTCCTCCCACATAACCAACAATGTCAGGTTGCACCCATAGAATCGCAGCTAAGGGTTTCAGAGAAAGGACATATAACAGAGGGGACAAGGGGCACACCAGACATGTGCCTCATTCCAAAATGAAGGGGTTAGAAAGACAGCCATTACCTGCAATTTGGGCAAAAGGGCTGGTATACAATGTGGGCAACCACTGACAAAAATTTGAACCTAACCCCACCCTCCCCAAGATCTCAAAGAGGTAGCCCCACTCCACACAGTCAACTGCCTTTTCTGCATCTAGCGCAACTATCGCAGCCCCATGTGCAGTTTTCATCCACCCCATCTGTAAATTATATTTAAGGTTCGTCTAATATTATGCTTCCCCTGACGACCTTTTACAAAACCCGTTTGGTCCTGGTGTATCAACAGTGGCAACACAGGTTCCAAATGGGTGGCCATCACTTTAGCCATGATTTTGTAGTCTGCTGTTAATAAAGAAATGGGCTGGTAGGCAGCACGTTTAGTCAGATCTTTCGCAGGCTTGGGCAGGATTGTAATAACTGCAGACCGTGTGGAGGGGAGCAGGACACCTTGCAGTAAGCCTTCCTTTAACATATCAAATAAAGGCTCCAACAATAAGGGGCAAAAAACTTTAAAAAAGTATTTGGGGATGCCGTCTAGGCCAGGAGCTTTCCCTCCTTTCAGAGCCTTTACCACATTTTGTACTTCTTGCCTAATCAGGAGGACGTCCAACAATTTGGAGTCATCTTCTGTTAGTGTACTCAAAGGGGCATGCCTAAAGAAAGAAGCCAGGTCATCACTGGCAGGTTGACACTCTGATGTGTACAATTCTTTATAAAAAGTTACAAATGCTTTACCAATACCTTCTGTATCATGTATTGTGCCCCCCCCCCCAGATCAGCTATCCCTCCCACTCTCCTCTCAGCTTCTTTACGTTTAATCTGCCTGGCTAATAGTTTTCCCCCTTGGTCTCCATCAAAATAAGCACCTGCATTGGCCATTAATATTGAAAGCTCCAGCTTGGCACTGTTTAAGACATTAAATTGATATCTTGGATGCTGAATAATATTATATAACTCCTTAGAGGGTTTGCATTTATGTGCCGTCTCACAGGCTGAGATTTTAATCCAGAGGGAACTCAGGACCCTCTCCTCTTCATGCTTACGGTGGGATGTAAAAGAAATGGTCTGACCCCTGATATATGCCTTCAAAGCTTCCCACCTAGTCCCGTGAGATGTATCCCCCCCGGCATTATAAAACAAAAATTCCTGTATGCTTCCCCTCATCTGCTCAAAATATGTTTGGTCCTTGAAAAGGAGGGGGTCCAGCTTCCAACTGTGAGGGGACGCAATGGAGCCTGAATTACTGAGCGATAGGAAGTGAGGGGCATGATCAGATACCAATATTGGAAGATACTTTACCTCTCCAATCCCCAACAGTAGCGAGGTAGAAACTAGGATTCTGTCTATTCTGGCGTACGATTGGTGGGAGTGGAAGGAAAAACTATAGTCCCTGTCTGTGGGGTGAAAATGATGACAGGCGTTTGTCAGGCCCATATCCCCTTAAATCTGCTCCAGTGCTTTGGCATTTCTAGTCATTGAAACTACAGTGGTTTTAGAGAGATCTAATACATTGTCTAATGCACAATTATAGTCCCCCCGACTACCCATGATTCCTCCTAACATGACATATCTAATGCCAACCTTTGAAAGAATCCCGGTTCCTCAATGTTGGGGCATAAACAGACCCAAGTAAAAGATTACTACCCCCAGGCATGCAAAGTTTTGCAAGCGCAATGCGTCCTGCTGTGTCCACCAATGAGTCCATTAGTTCTGTGGGACAGCCCTTGGGTAGCCAAACAGAAGCTCCCCTGGCCTTAGACGAATATGTGGAGGATATCTACGAGCCCTCCCATGAAGGCAGCGGTCCTACGGGCCTCAATAACAGAGAAATGCGTCTCCTGCAATAATAAGATTTGTCCCTTCATCCAACGCACCTCTGTCATAATTTTTCTATGCTTAAGGATCGTTTTTAGGCCATTTATGTTCCATGTGACTATCCTAATATCAGATGTCATTGTAATTCCCCATGCACTTCGATACATCCAAACTCAAATACATGCATACCCTGAACCAGAGTTTTTAACAAGGAAAAGAACCAAAATCCCAAAAAGTTCCCCTTCACCCTACCCTCCAAACCTATCCCCCCTTATACAACCCCCAATCGCAGAGACACAGAAGGAAACTAGAGGGCGTCAGCGTCATCCTGTATTGAGAGTGTAAGACAGAGGACTGGAACTCTCTAAGATTGGTGCCAACTATCCCTCCAGCTCCAGTCATAAAAACAGCTGTAACTAGTCCACCCCCAACTGCCCAAAAACCACCCACCACACTAAGTAGAACTCCAACAGTGGAACAGAGAGGACCCCCAATCGTGACCCTGTCCCAAGTATTCCCCCTTTCAAACATACCCCAGGCAAAGCTAACCCCTGTTCCCCCCACCAAACCAGCAAGCAAAACTGAGCCCAAGAACCCCGCTAGTAACATTTGACAGTAAAAAGAATTTCTCATTGCATAATAATACAGGGGCAATTCGATAACTCTGCCTGAATATCACAAAGCTGTAACCACAAAATAATCAGTCAAATTTAACATTTACAACACTGTTCAACGTTCCATTAAATCTTAATAAATGAGCTAAACTGCAAGTCCGAAGAAAGTCAGAGGCAGACAAGATGAACAATCCAACGGCCTTATAAAGTTCCTCGAGAGGTCTTCCAATCTCCAATTAGAGGCACTAGGCCTACCTGTGTCACCAGACACAGTCAGGAGAAGAGTTTAAAACAGGCTTCAGAATGCCTAAAGAAACACCAGGCCCATTCCTCGTATAACTTTAGCACCCAGGGAGCCCCTCAACAATCCAAACTATAAAAAGAACGCAAAGGTATAACAGTTCAAGCGGTTATGCTGAGGAAATAAGAGCCCCCAGGGAGTATACAAAACCAAGACAGATATACATTTACATTGTCAGGTACCTTCAACTTGTGCCCTCTCCCTCCTGGTCTCCTTCTCAGTAACCATTTTTTCAGCCTCTCTGGGGCACAAGAAGAATTGAGGGGCCTGCCCTAGGTGATCTATCTGTAGGCGAGCCGGGTAACGGAAACTGAAGGACCATCCAAGGTTATGCAATTTGCTCTTGATTTGAGAGAACTTCTGATGCTTACTCTGCAGATCTTTACTAAAATCCTGGTAGATATGCACTTTAGTGTTCTCATACAGGATCGGGCCAACTTGTTTAACTTTCTGCAACATTTTTTCTTTATCTGTAAAACGGAGATACTTACTTAAGCAATGCCTCGCCCTCTCACCAGGTTTAGGAGGTCGACCCACTCGGTGTGCACGTTCAATTTCAAAACCCTCATTTCTTCTGGAAGGCCCAGCTGACACACTAGCCACTTCTGCAGCCCCTTTGCCATGTCTCAGCCCTCCGTGCTTTCGTTGAGACCAATGATGTGAAGGTTTGATTATCGCGACCTGTTTTCTTGGTCGTCGATCCTCGCCAGTAGTTCTTCCAAAGAAGATTTTAATCAATTTCTGTCCGCCGATACCTCGGCTAATGTATCTTCCAGGTTACTCACCCTCTCCTCTAAGTCTGCAATCTGTATTGTGTGTTCCGCAGACGATTCAGAAAGCCCTGTTACAATCCCCTGGAGATGAGTGAGTTGAGCAGTATGGTTGAGAAATCCTACCTTCATTTCTTGTTGTATCTGCAACAACGTTACGAACATACGAAATTTGCCAGCAGATAAAGGCCTAGAGGTCTATCAAGTCTGCTCGAATGTGCAGCTAGCACCCCTTATTCTGCAGCTGCCCCTCCCTTCCACCCTTCCCCTTCACTAACCCTCCCCCTTGTCCTGTCCCATCCTCATTTGAAGCAGTCCACTGTTCTACTGCATACCACTTCAGCAGGTAACGCATTCCACCCAGCCACCACCCTCTCTGTAAAAAAGTGTCTCCTCATCTCCCTCCTGAACCTTCCTCGCTCCAGTCTCATATCATGGCCCCTGGTGGCCCTCCCCTCCCTTTCTTTGAACAGCCCCCTCTGTACCTGTCTTGTTTATTCCTTTCATGTATTTAAAGGTTTCAATCATGTCACCCCTGTCTCTCCTCTCCTCCAGTGAGTACATGTTCAACTCCTTCAACCTCCTCTCGTATGATAAGTCCCCCAGCCCCTTGATCATCTTTGTCACTCTGTGCTGCACCCCCTCCAGTAACTTAATGTCCCTCTTCAGATACGGATGCCAGTACTGCATGCAGTACTCCAGGTGTGGTCTAACTAATGACCTATACAGTGGCAGAATCACCTCCCCTCCTCCTCGGATATACCCCTTGCAACAACCCAGCATTTTGTTGGCCTTTGCAGCTGTCTTCCTACATTGTGCCGAGTTGTTCATTGACCCTGTAATGAGCACACCAGATCCTTCTCCTCCTTCTCTGTCTGGGCTAGCTGCACTCCCCTAGCTGGTAACTCCTCCTTGGGTTCTTCATCCCAAAATGCAGCACCTTGCACTTTTTGGCATTAAAGTCCAGTTGCCAGGTGTCTGACCAGGTTTCAAGCTTTGTCAGATCATCCTGCAACCCTGCCATCCCCTAGGTCATCCACCAGCGCCTACCTTGGTATCATCCAGCAAACTGTATGCCAAGCGCTGGTACTTGATCTCGACAGCGCCTCAAATATCTTACCTGTACCCTTACAAAAAGACCCTCCTTGGGCTTTCCCCACCAGGATTGACCACCACCATACGCCGCTCTGTCCTCTAGTTCATACTCGGACCTCTGGGAAAACCTCTCTTGTTATCCCTAGAGCTAGGACCTCTCACGGCCAAAGAGCCTTCAGCTTTAGGGCCCCCTCCTGGTTCAACACACTGCCCCCCTCCATCTCCGAAGCTCCAACTATATCGTGCTTCAAAACTTCCTTACATAACCACCTTATTAACACCCGATGCTGTAACTGCCGCTAGTCAAAGCCATACTCAATACTTACAGACAAAGCTTATTACTAAGCTGCTAAGGACAACATAACTCTGGTATTGTTTGCATCCATCCTACCTGTACCAGCTTGTTTGTATCTATGTCTTAATTTACTGTTATACTTATGTGTTGTACTGCTATACTGTGTATTTTGGTTTGTCTTACTGTGACAAGGTACCTTTGTAAATGAGCCTATGGCTCAAAGGTTTTCCAAACTGCTGTTTAAAAAAAAAAAATAAAATAAAATAAAAAACAGACTGATCTTGCTCTTGATTTCCCATGATATGTCTGCAATGAATATCCCAAACAACACTGGTCCCAGCACTGAACCCTGTGGAACACTGCTCGTCACTGCCCTTGGGTGTGAGAGCTCCCCACCCACCACCACCCTCTGTTGCCTTCCCTGCAGCCAGTTTCCTACCCATCGCACCCGCCCCTGTGCCTAAACTTTCCAAGCCTTCCATGGGGCACTGGTGAATGCCTTACTGAAGTCAGATACAGGACATCCACTGCATGGCCCCTGTCCAGTTGCCTAGTTACCCAGTCATAGAGACTCGACCAGGTTGGTTTGGCAGGATCTGCCAATATGAAGCCATGCTGTCTGCTGTCCTGTAGTCCTTTGGCCTCTAGGAGGCCACCAGCCTCTCCTTCAGGATAGGTCTCCATTAGCTTACCCACGATGGATGTGAGGCTCACTGGTCTGTAGTTTCCCGGTTCATCCTTGGGGCCACTCTTGTGGAGGGACACCACATGAGCCATCCTCCAGTCCTGAGGTACACACCCCAAATGTAGTGAGGCATTAAATAGGTCTGCCAAAGGTCCTGCAAGGGCCTCTGCCAGCTCCTTCAGTACCCTGGGGTGGATGCCATCTGAGCCTGGCACCTTGTCCACCCTCAGTGCCTTCAAACCCTCTCGAACTCTGCTCTCATAGTTTCCCCCATCTGTCACCACTTCCCCCTGCTTCTGCCATTTCTCCCACCTGGGTGTCACCCCCCTCTTCTCTTTAGTAAATACTGAGCAAGTACTCATTTAGTGCTTCCACCTTATCACCCTGCTTCACCCAACCCCTCCTTCCTAATCCTTACTATGTGGTCCTTACAGCTCCTTTTCTCCTGATGTACTTAAAAGTCCTTCTCCCCTTCTTAATGCCTTGTGCCAGCCGAGTTCGTAGATGCTTTGGCTCCCTTACTGCCCTTGTCACCTCCTTGATTCTGTCAAGTACTCCTCCCTGCCTCCCCCTCCCTGTTTTCTTGTACTTCCTAAAGGCAGCTCTTTTCTCCTTACCTTTCCATGACCTCCTTGCTCAACCAGATCGGTTTCTTAGCCCTAGCCTCTTGCTCTGGGCTTTGCAGCAGGTTTTGGTTGCCTCCACTATCCCCAGCTTTATGAGCTCCCACCTCTGATTAGTGTCCATACTAGATTGAATTCTGTCCAGGTACCCTTTTACCACTTCCCCATCCTCCCAAAGTCGGCCCTCCTGAAGTCCAGCACTATTGTGCAGTTCCCTCCTTCCTTGCCTATATCAATGTGAGCCATACTGGCGGTGGTCACTCCTGACAGTGGTTCCTCCACTGTAAGTTCTCTCAAAGTCCCTATTTGCCAGCACAAGGTCAAGGGTATTTCCTAACCTGGTTGGTTCACTGACCATTGCAGCAGGAAGCTGTCCTGGAAGGCATCCAGCAGTACCTGCTCCCTTCTGTTCCTGGTTGTTGGGGTGCTCCAGTCCACTCCTGGCATGTTAAGTCCCCACAATCACCACACTACCCTTCTCATGGTCCTGCTGATCTGTCCCGCTAGTTCCCTGTCTAACTCCTCCGTCTGAGATGGTGGCCTGTACACCACTCCCATTCTAAGAATCCTATTCTTGGAATCCTGGATTTGCATCCAAAGTGACTCCGTGACTATCCTCCTCCCTTCCTCCCTTACACACTTCAGTCCTTTCTTCACATATAGTGCCACCCCTCCTTTCCCAATCACTCTGTCCCTACGAAATAATCTGTACCCTGGTACAGACAGGTCCCAGTCATTGTATTGGGTGGCCCATGTTTCCATGATGACTGCAATGTCCACCTCTCCCTCTGCCATGAGAACCTGTAACTCTGCAGTTTTCCTCCCAAGGCTCCTAGCATTAAGGGTAACCACCTTCTACCCTTTTCCCCCCTCCCATCCTGCCCTCCTTTCCTAGCATCACCAACAGTACTTGCCATTTGTCCTTTGCCACTGTTATGGGGGGTAAGCTCATATGGTTTCCCAACCTGTGGTCTCTGCATATCTCTTCCCCAAATGCCACCCCCCACTCCTAGTTTAAATTCCCAACTTCCTCTATGTACTCCTCCATCCTCTGTTTCAACACTTTCTTTCCCTCCTCACTCCAAGTGTAGTCTGTCCTTGGCATAGAGACTACTGTCCTCCCAGGTCCTCCCACCCCCAACAGCCCATACCCTTTAGCACAACACCAGGTTCTTAGCCATCCGTTAAATTCCTCTATTCTCAGCTTTCTTGTTGTGCTTGCCTTTGGCACAGGAAGTATCTCTGAAAAAGTTACTGATCTTCCTGCCCCCTCACATAATTGTGCTAGATATAATAGATGTCATGTCCCCTTGTTCTTGAACATCTTTTTCTGAAAGATGCTACCCTCTTGTATCTGCCCTTGAGGTATTTGAGGACTATCTCTCTAGTCTCTCCTTATATGACTTTTGGTGAAGATCCTGCACAATTTTTGGTTTTCTCTGCACTGCCTCTACTCTGTTCTTCCAGAGACTAACTCAGATGATGTCTTGCCCAATACCACCTCTAACTTTTTTCCAACTGGTGATGCCTTTTCCTACAGAAACATGGATGTCGGCAGATAAGGGCCTCAAGGCTTACCCAGTCTGCCCTATATTCTCCTTTATCCTAATGTGATATTGTAGACATTGTACAGATACTTCTGCTCAGTATTTACTGAGTAGAAGGTAGGGCAGGGCCCACAGCTCAGCACCATGGACATGGGGTGGGGAGGGAGGTGTGCACCAGTCCTTTCACAAAAAAAAATGGTCCTACAAGAGCTTGCTAAGCTCAGGGTGGACAAGGCAATGGGACCTGATGGCATACATTCCAGAGTACTAAAGGAGCTAAGGGTGGAACTAGCAAAGCCATTATCAGAACTGTTTAGTGAGACTCTTGGCACAGGAGAGGTCCCAGAAGACTGGAGAAGGGCTCATGTGATCCCACTCCACAAAACTGGTAGCAGGGAGCAGGTAGGGAACTACAGACCAGTCAGTCTTACCTTAGTAGTGGGCAAAATTATGGAGGCCCTCCTTAAGGAAAGGATAGTGCAACACCTGGAATCCATAGGAGCACAGGATGCAAGACAGCATGGGTTTACAACAGGAAGGTCCTGTCAAACTAATCTCATAGATTTCTTTGACTGGGTAATCAGAGTGGTGGACCAAGGGGGAACAGTTGATGTCACCTGTGATGTGATAAACCCTCTAATATTATTGTATAATATTTGTGTTATAAATAAATTGTCTGTGATTGTCTCTCACAAGTCAGCAGTGAGTGGGAAACTTGACCTTTGACGCCAAGAGGTTTCAGTGGTGCTGACAGCTGCAGGATGTATAAACAGACCAGGGAAATCTAATTAACAAGCCTACCTTCCAGAGGGACAGTTCATTGCCCTCATAACCTGTTCCTGCCTTTGAAGTTGTTTCATGTATGCATTTTTTTTTATTACTACTTCTTTACCTTTTCTGGCCATCTCAGCCTGCTCCCCTCTTGTTCCCGCATCTAGTCCTGGGATTACAGCTGCCATCTGCCTCTGTCTGGTTGGTCCCAGGCACCCATATGCCCCTGCAGTTGTACCCTCCATAGCAGGGCTGCAGAGAGCCCCCCCTCAGACTCCCTATGAAACATGGATCCAGCCTGGGTGCCCACCACTGGGCGAAGCTTGTGGACTGCCATCAAGCCGCTCAGCTGGGTCCCCGTGTTTTGCCTCTTGGAGCCAAGGATGTGCAATGACGTTGCCGAAGGGGGGCGTGCACGCGTCTGCACGCGCTCCCCTCCAGACGTCTGCCCCAAGCTCCACCCTATGTGCAATAGAGGATGTAGTCTCCTAGCCTCCACCAGGAGGCAACCACTCACCGACTGCCATGGACCCCCCTTCCCGGAGAAGGAGAGCAGTCCTTCGGATGCTCAATCCTTCTCCAACCCCCAGCGACCTGTGCTCATTCCCAAACACCAGTTGCCAACATGGAGCGAGATGTGGCGACCAGCGCCTCAGCCCTCAGCGCCACTGGGCTGGCTTGTATGCATTTATGACATGCAGGAAGTGGCTTATACGGTTGCATGCTGGTGAGAAGTCATAAAACCTGAGCTCACTTTAGAAGAACAGGAAATCAGCAGTGAAACAAAAGAGAAATGTTTGATCAAAAACACATATTTGGGAAATGGCTAATTGCTGATTTTTCATAAAAAGTACTTGCATCCTTGCAGATATCTACGTTAAAGAAAATTATGTTAAGAATTAACTCTAAGGGAAGGTCTAACTGACCTCACAAAAGGGGTGGGGAGATGCATCCCAAAATGATCCCTCATCTGGTGAAAGTGTGATATATGATTTTTGGACTCTGAGAGAGACAGTCTCTGGACTTGAAAGCACTTAAGGATAACAGATAGAAAAGAACTTAAGTATTTGAAATATAATTTTGTATTCTGTAACTTCAGTACACAAAAAGCTGAAGCACACACTAGCCCCAGTATTAATAAGATCCAGAGCATATGTTTGGAAAAAATAATGCCTTTATTGCACCAATAAAAACTGCTTGCCGCGTTTCGGACAAGGTCCTTTATCAAAAGCTCTGGATCTTATTAATACTGGGGCTAGTGTGTGCTTCAGCTTTTTGTGTACTAGTATTTGCCTGGCTGAATGCACCACGGTTACCTTGTGCATGGTTCGTTTGACAAAGATATTCTGTAACTTTCCATTTTTTTATATGACTGTAGGATAACGATATAATTGTTCTGTGTCTGATTTTTCCTGTTCTACAATTTTTTTTAAGAAACCCATATTTTCTTTAAAATACTGCCTGTGTGCTTTCTGTTATTTTACATGTGATTGATGAACCTGTGTTTAAGTCTGACAGCTGATAAGAGAGTGAATGGTGTTACTAAACTTATTTAAAGGTAATAAATACCTAGGTCTCATATAGAGTTGTAAGTGTACATTTTGGAAACCTGGCTTGGTGCCCCTGGGCGAAAGATTGTACTGCATTCCCAAAGAGGGTACATATCTGAGCCTGAAAATTGGGTATGCTAACATAAGGTTCACATTTTTACTCCCTCCAGAACTTGAGGCCAATAGGTGATTCGGACCCAAAACAGACAGGAGGGTTACCCCGTCTGTCACCTGTTCACATTATTGCACTCTGAGGTTGGCACTGTGGGAGCAGAGGGCCTGACCTGTGGAGTGCATTTGTGATATCACCTTCCTTGACTTCAGCTAAGCTTTCGAAAGTGTTCCACACAGAAGCTTGATTAATAAGCTGGGTAGGCTCAGGGTGGGTCAGAAGTTGGGCAACTGGGTGGCAAACTGGTTGGTGGGCAGAAAACAGAGTGGTGGTAAATGGTGTACACTCAGAAGAGATGCAGGTCACAAGTAGGGTACCTCAGGAATCAGTCCTGGGGCCAGTCCTCTTCAATATCTTCATCAGTGACATTGCAGATGAACTGGAGGGTAAGGTTTGTCTGTTTGCAGATGCCACCAAGATCTGTAACAGAGTATATGATCCAGATGGGGTGGGCAGAATGAGAAGAGATCTGGATAAACTGGCAAAATGGTTAGAAGAGTGGCAAATTGGGTTTAATGCAAAGAAGTGCAAGATCATGCACATAGGGATAGGATGGGAGGGGAGTTGCTGGCAATCGCAAGGGAAGAAAGAGATTTGGGCGTCATCATTACAGATGACCTGAAATCATCCAAGCAGACCACTAAAGCAGTAGGTAAGGCTAGAGGGATGTTGGGGTGTATTAGTAGGGGTAACGCAAGTCATAAGAGGCTGGTAATAATCCCTCTTTTCAAGACACTGGTTAGGTCCCAACTGCAGTACTGCACACAGTACTGGAGGCCACACCTGTTCAAGGACATTAACAAAATGGAGGCAGTCCAGAGAAGGGCAACCAAAATGGTGCAGGGACTGCATCAGAAAACATGAGGACAGATTAAAGGAGCTCAATATGTATACCCTAGAGCAAAGGAGGGAGAGAGGTGATATGATCGAAACATTCAAACATCTTAAGGGCATTAACAAGGTGAGAATCTAACATGTTTCAATATAAGAAAAATAGCAGGACCAGAGGACACAGCATGATATTAGAGGGAGGCCGATTAATGGGGAATGTGAGAAAGTTATTTTTCACAGAAAGGGTGGTGGATGCATGAAACAGCCTACCTCAGGAAGTGGTGGATATGACTACTGTGCAGGGCTTCAAACAGGCATGGGATAGGCATAAGGGAGAAATAAAGATGAGTCTGAATAGATAGGCCATTGACAGATTACAGGCCTATGGCACATTCATAAGGTAGAAAAAATGGGCAGACTGGATGGGCCTTGCTGTCTTCGTCTGCTGTCAACTTCTATGTTTCTATGACCCTTCTGTGCCTGTAAACACTAGCATCGCAAAGGCTCTCCCCACAGCCTTATCGCATAGCTTGGCCACTTTTAGATCCTCAGAAAGGATTACCCCCAGGTCCCTTTCCTGTTTGATCACATGTACTCCTTCCCTGGGTTTTCAGGTACTCCTCCCCTAGATTTCTGTGCCCCAAATTCATGATTTGCATTTCTTTGCATATCTTGGGTGCCACATTCTTGACCACTCCTCAAGCCGACTTGGGTCCCTCATTCTTTCCAGCCCTCCTGTAGTGCAGCCCTGTTACAGATGAGGCATACCTTCCCTTCCAGCCCCTCTGCAATGTCACTTATGAAGACTTTAAAGAGGACTAGCCCCAGAACTGAGGCTGGTGGCACCTAATAGGTCACCTCCTCTCCTTGGATTGAACTCAGTTTATCACCCCTCTGTTTTTTTTTTCCCTCAACTAATTTCTAATCCAGTTTACTGCCTTGGGACCCATCCCCTCCCCCCAGTTTGTTTACAAGCCGCCTATGTGGAGCGGTGTTGTAAGGCCTTGCTGAAATCCATGCGGGGCCACATCCACCACTCCTCCCTGATATAATTCCATGGTCACCCAGTAAAACAAGTTGCTAGATTTGTGACTCTACCTTCCCATTGTAAATCCATGCTGCCATGGATCCTGTGATCTGCTGAAAGATATTCTGTGATCCTTTTTGATTCCATTTTAAATTTCCCTATCACCAAGGTGGGGCTGACTAGCCTGTAGTTGCAAGCCTCCTCCCTGCTCCCACTTTTGTGAAGAGGGGACCACATCTGTCATCCTCCAGTCATCTGGAACTACTCCATTTCCAGTGGATTTTTTATGTTGTTGAACAGGGCTGTCAGTGGTGCTGCCAGTACCTCTCTAAGATCCTTTTATTATTCTGGATGTAGGCCATTTGGCCCCAGTTTCTTGTCCACTTTCAGTTTTGTGAGATCCTTTAGGATTCTCTCCTCTGTAAATGGTGTCCACCTTCCTTCCATTAATTCTCCTGTCTTCCCTGTGGTTCCTTACCATCCCCCTCTTCTGTGAATACTGAACAAAAATACTTGTTCAGGATTTCTGCTTTTCCAGGTCCCCCCTCCACCTTTTTAGCCTTAGAATACCACCCCTGGACTATAACATACCCTTAGAATGTCTCATCCCCCATATTTTTTTATTTTTTTATTATTGTACTGTCTAGGCTATTTGTGCTCCTAATGTTTTCCCTGCCTGCCTCTGCATTTCCATATACAGACCTGTCCTCCAGTGTTTCCTTGTACTTTCCTCAACACCAATTTGTTTCACTCTTACCTACCTGGCCACTTTCTTTGAGAACCAGTGTTTTTTCACTTGCCTAATGTAAAAGTTTTTTTTTTTTTATTTAGTTGTTTAACCAGGTATAGCACACTAAGCTGAAAGCTTTTTTACAGGAGCAACCTGGGAGCACAAGGAGGTTAAGAGACTTGCTCAAGGTCACACAGTATGCAAGTAGAAGCTGTGGGATTCAAACCCAGGTCTGGTCTGCTGGATGTCACCAGATTTGCAGCTCAGAGCCTTAGATCACTGCGCTATACTGCCTCCCGAAATGTAAAAGTTTGAGGCCACATTTCCAGAAGGACTTGGACAAAATACGGGCAGCCAAAAAGAAAAAATGGTGATAATTATTGGTGAGGCTGTGCCTGCTCTGCAGAATATTGCTGGATCCCGAGTCCCATGGTGTGCCCATATAACTCGGTGCCTATGGGTTTAAGTGGCTGGCTGTCAGTTTCCCTGGGAAAGCATGAACACACATTCCACTGTGGCCTGAGCCAGCTTGCAACTAACTGCTTTTACAGAGCTAGGATGAGGACAGGTTGCCTCTCTTGAGCTGTCTGAGGGTCTTGTGTATGAACTGATGTCAATTTCACAGGGAAAGGATGCACTAAAACCTTATCTACTTTGCAACTTGCTGGATCTGCATATCTGAGTGAAGTATTACCCAAAGTTCCTGGGCAGACAGCGTGTCTTTTGACCCCTTTCCAGCAGTTCTTGGTCCAGAGAGAGACTACAAATGTGGCTGTCCTTGTAGCCTTTCATTTTTTAAACATTTCCGTCCTTTAGTGCAGCTTCTAGACCTCAGGATCAGTATTTTCCAATCCAAGTTACTATCCAGTGAGACCAGAAGGAGAACTGGAGGTAGAGAGAATTCTGTCAGGTGAGCCCAAAGTTCATGCTACTATGGAAGGAGTGATTTCACTGCTACAGCACTTTCTAAAGCTTTCAGAGTCCCTTGAAATAGTGCAACCTCCTTTCCCTGGGCTATTGGATTGCAACAGCAGTCTGGAGGGACAAGTAAGGTAAGTCCAAGTACAGTATGAGCCACTGGCAAACAAGAACAAGTTGTGCCAAAGGTGCAGGGGAAGAAGAAGAAAAAGAAGAAGAACAAGGAGAAGAAGAGGAAAACGAAAAGGAAATAGAAGAATAATTAGAGTTTATGTAGCACTTTCCATGCACATTGTATCCCAAAGTAGTTTACAAGTAGTGACAAACTGGTAATGAAGTGACTGCAAATGTGGAATGGCAGCCATTTTGCACATCAGCTCCCCCACACAGCCTTGTACAATTGTATGAACTGGTTTTATAGGCAGGGGAATGTTGGCCAGGACACCCAGGAAATCCCCTATGGTTAGGAAAAGTGTCTTGGATTCTTACTTCCACCTGGATATCAACCAAGACAGCACCAGAAATGGGCAGAAGGGACTTCATTTAACTTGACATCTGAAGGATGGAGCACTCCAGATAGTACAGTATCGCCCTAGTGCTGCACTCAGAGGCCAACACTGATGGTCTGCATCCAGTCCTGGTGTGGGACTAGAACTCCTGATCTTCTGGCCCAGGGACAGATGTGCTACTGAGCCATATTGACACCAGGAGAATGGCTGCTAACGGGTTTGGATCCCTGGCTCCACTGCCACATTCCATGTAACAAGGAGAGAAAAGAGAGGGGATGCTTCACTGACCATGGTGAGGTATGCTGAAGTCTGAAGACAAAGGACAGTGTTCAAACTAGGCCCATGTACCATAGCTGCAGTCCAGACAGGGACAAAAGGTGATGATGGTGCAAGGGGAGGTTGTAGTGAGGCTTCAGAGGGAGTGGGAAAGTCAGTCCCATTTAGGAGGAGGTGACATATGTAATTTCAGTGGGTGTGTGTGTGGGGGGGGGTGTGGCTATGGCAAAATGGGAGGAGGTCACAAAGTAGGGGTTCATTCAATGGTAGCATGGACTAGTGGGGTTGGGTTCTGGTTTATTTGTGTTGGGGTGGGATTTTGTCCCAGCAGAAGACCTGTGCCACATGCACCCATGAAGGGTGGCCTTATCAATGTCCCTTGTGTGGCATATGGGGCTTGGGCAATCAGCCCCCTTCTCATCATTTCCAGTGATGGAAACAGTTATGTGGTGGGGAGAGGGAGTCAAAACAACCGCCTACTGGACAAAATGAGTCAGGGTTGTTGCTACTGTAGTTTGTGTCCAGCAGAGAAATTGAGTGTCTGTGTGTCACCCTCTGAGGGATAGTGGTTATGGAAGGAGCATAGGCAGTGGCCTGGGAGTGTGGGTTCTTGGCAGGGAACCAGGTTGAATGAGTCCAAAGGCTAGTGCAGTCAAGGAGAAGGGGGAGGGGGGTGTCACATCCCAGATGCCCTCATTTGTTAGGTGACATCCGGGCATGGGTGAGGTACTGGCAAGGAGCCCATTGCCAGGGTCCTAGCTGGGGTAAGCATCATGGGAATGCCTGCTTTCAGGCTGAGTGTTAGGGAATCTGACTGCACCTGGAGCAGTGAGCACATGGTGTGACTTGACATGTGGCTGGCTTGGGACACAGGTCGGGACGCACAGTTCCTGGGATTCCGCCTGGGTACACAAGTACCAGGCCACCTTCATACCTGAGGGTGGCATGTGGTCTGAACACCTCACATTGTGAGGAGTGGCTCATTACATCTGCAGGCCAGCTGCAGGCCTGGGTAGACCTCAGGCACTTGAGGTGTTCTTCAACACACAACAGGAGGTGGGAGACAAACACTGGGAGACCTGTGTACTTTGGACAGCAAGAGAGAGCATTAGAATGATATGGGACTCCCATGGGGTACCCCATCAAGGAGGGCCACCTAATGGCCTTCAGATCCAAAGAAAATTCCACTGAATATAGTTTGGTGCACTTTAGATGATGAGGGCAACGTTGGTAACTAACTATGCCATCAGTCATTCAAGGGACATGAGGATGGAAGGACTCAGGACCAGAACTGCTTGCTTGGTAAAAGGTAGTAGAGTGTCTCTGAGAATGTGGAGAGGGTACTCAAAAGGTAAATTGGACCTTTGTGTAAATTATACTGGGCTGTCCCAGAGGCTGTGTACATTATACTGGGCTGTCTTGGGTGTTGTGTACATTATACTGGGCTGTCCTGGAGGGCAGGCTGTGAGGTGCCACAGTATTCAGAGCTCTGGCTGGTATGGGCCTTACCTTATGTGTGGGGGAACATCAGGAGTTCCTCAGTGCTGGAGCATGGTGTGGGTATGCCAGTTCAGTGGACTTAATAAGCAGCAGTATGTGGTACATCCTGAACATTCGGCGTGCCTTGCTAGCATACCAATTAAATTTAAGCCCAAGGTCACTATGATTGCTCAGTTTATGACAGTAAGGTAGTTATGATGGGAAAAGTATTCCCAGGGCACAGTGATTTCTATGTAAACAGGGACCAGGAAAGTTCAAGACAATGTTACAGGTCGCGCAGTGGGTGTGGTAGTGGAACTGTGAGGGCATCATAATTAACTGAAAAAGTCAAACGGTTTGGGTCTCTGTGATGAATATGTGGTAACAGTGTGCTATGAAATACCATTTGCTTCAGTAATGAACAGTCAAGTAACTTGGAATCCGGGTGTTAGAGTGGTCATTTTCATCAGGTAATGGTCCCCTGTTCCAGCATCTCTTGAGGGAGAAAAATGGTGATTTGGTTAATGTGGTTGCTTGCATGGAGCTTCTAGTGTGCTGTAATACATTTTCTAGCCCTAGACATGGGAGCACCATAGGCCATTCCCAACCACATCAATGGCACAGTCAGTTCAGTTGGCACACTGATGGGGGCTGCACAACATTTTAGCAGAATATGGGGTATTTGGTAGCCCTGAGTATGAGCAATCACAAAATGTTCACAAGAAGGTTCACAACACTACTGTTACAGAAGGACAGGTTAATTTACACATGTGACAGATACGGTCAGCATTCAGATAGGCATTAGGTTTACATGCAGTTACAATGACAAGTGTTAGTGAGTTGCCTCAGAAGCAAGATTCTAAAATCCAACATATTGTGGGTTGTTTTCAGGGTGGATGAAAGCCTGTTCCAGCTATATGGGCCACTGATGGCAAATACATGCCTCCTGCTGGGTAACCAGTGAACAATGACCAAAATTGCCCACCTACAAAAATGGCGACTCAATTAGGGTGCATGTGTTCACAGCTATCAAGCAGGGGGCGAGCGGATACTAGGGTGGGCGAAATACCGTAATAGGAAATTGCAAGTATACATGCGCGCACACCCATGGGGGGGAAGAGGCAGGGGAGGGATGGTATGTGGAAGGGGGTGTGGCAATCAGTTGCTGAACTGGTCCACTAGTGTGGTGGGGAGGGTGGCTGGCTGAGAGGCGCAGGGTACAAAGTTCAGGTCAGGCGCGGTGCAGGATTTTTTTTGCTGGCAGGCAGCATGTATTTTTTTAAGTTTTTCACACACCGCCTGACATGCAGCCCCTGGAGTTGAGAATCCATAAGTAGGGGGGAGAGGTGCGGGGGTGTGACCTGTAGGTCTTGGGCGCCGTTTTTGTCCACGCTGCAAGTGTGCATCACCAAAATTGATTTTATGCGATGTACACTCAACATAATGGATATCGCTTTTCTGCAATCGCCGTTATGGCATAGAACACTGCTGCTGTCTTTGTTGACGTTTGGGACAGCCCAGGTAATTGCTTTAGCTGAGATGATCAAAAACAATAAAAATAAACATACTCGGCTCAATTCACAAAGCACCCCCTAGACTGACACAAACTGCAGCAAACAGCAGCTTGCATCAATCTCCAACGTGCCAGGGACCCTGCGCCTGATTCTTTATTGGGAGGGGTACTGGTGCCAAACTCCTGCAGCTTGTGGTAGTTGCCACCATGCATCAAAGTTAAGGCAAACAAGAGAAGTTTGCCACTGGTTGTGGGGTGGTCATGCAGTATAGTGGCCGATGTTCAAGTGCTCAGAAGGGACGTTGCACATCTGGTGGTCTGACTCATGTATGCCCATAGACTATACAAATAGTTGTAGTGGACAACTATGGACCCATGACAGTGCCAAGGTGAGTGTGGTTTGCCATAGCCTTCCAGTCTGACACCACCCGCCAGTAGCAAGTCCTAACACAGATATCCATGGATCAGTTGCTCTAATGCTGGTATAGGCATTTGAAACTGATGAGGGTTCAGGTTATCGCTCATGTTGTTCTATGCCTGGGACAGATCACTGCCACCTCTGTGTCACACTATGGTACTCCTCATTGACAGTTATCACCTCCCACTGGTGTCTGGGTGGCTTGTGCCCACCTGCACCTCAGGGCACAAGGACCTTAGACAAGTCCTGGGGTGATTTATCTTCTGGGAGGACTAACGGCCTCTGTGAATTCTGTTTATAGGGATTGTGCAGACGTGCCATGGCATGTCCCTGCCCACCATGCCACATCCATGCACCCAGCTCAGGGACAGCGCACAGTAGCTTGGTTCATCCAGTCCTCGCACTGGTGTAGTCCCGATCTAGAATCGGGAATGATGCAAGGTGCGGCTCAGTGAGCTCCTTGCATCAAAGTTCTTTGATGCAAGCACTTTGTGTCATTCCTGAGGCCTTGAGAATCAGGCCCACTGTATAAATTTGTGTTTGACACGTAACACCTAATACTGACCATGCATTTTAGTACTGATAACAAATACAGGAGGACTCCTGCATAATTTGCAATAAGGTATTCTCATCCCTTTATAGGGCTACCAACACTTCCAGAACTTTGAAAAACATAATATTTGGACAGTTCTGCTTATATCTCACAGGGACTCTGTATTTCTCCTCCCAATTATTTGTTACTAGAATATATGCACAG
Source organism: Neoceratodus forsteri (assembly GCA_016271365.2). Lineage (NCBI taxonomy): Eukaryota > Metazoa > Chordata > Ceratodontiformes > Ceratodontidae > Neoceratodus > Neoceratodus forsteri. Next base: position 225,192,530 of record CM057449.1, on the reverse strand, counting down.
AAACAGGCTCTTTGTTTATTGAGAGTTCATCCACTCCTCTTGCTTATTGCCTACAAAAGACATAGTGCTCTGTGCCATCACAATGTTTCCCATGGCAACAGACTGTGATGTTACTACATAGGTTTATGACATCAAGAGCCTGATATTCTAAACATTGCCCAGGCACAAATCTGAGTCTGCCTATGCAAAATAGGTGTGTGGATGGGCAATATTGAAAAGCCTGGTTAGTGCAGGCAAACAGGGTTTGCACGCAGCAATATTCAGAGGGGCACAATGTAAATGAAGGGTGGGGACCTGAACATTATTGCAGTCCAATATTCACAGTATGTGTGCTGATCAAGGCCATTTTGCACAGTCCCCTTGCGTGGTACACATACCGCCCATCCAAACCCAGACTTATTCATGCACAACCCTAGCAGTTGGCAGAGGAAGTGTGGCAGTACCCTGATTCCCAACACAGTAGTCCCTGGCATCTAGTGGTGCCCCCCACACTGATCACTGGCATGTTATTAAATATAAACTTTCCCCGGTATCTAGTGGTCCCCGATCACCAACCCAAAGTAACTTAGATACTTTCCTGTGTCTAGTGGCCCCCGTTGATTGCTTGCCCAATATTAAATATAAATCTTCCTGGTGTCTAGTGGTCCATCCCCATCCATATCCATGCCTGATATTGTATTCAGTATTCCCTGGTGTCTAGTGGTCCCCCCCACCCACCCTCCCCATATTGTATTCAGTTTTCTTGGTGTCTAGTGGTCCCTTCCCCACTCGCACACATGCTCGATATTGTATACAGTTTTCCCTGGTGTCCAGTGGTTTTCCCCCACCAATCGCCAGTCTGAGGTAACTTAGACACTTTCCCCAGTGTTTAGTGGTCCCCCTCCTCACTGATCGACATCCCGATATTAAACATAAAGTTTCCTTGGAGGCTATTGGTCCCTCCCCATGCCGATCACCTGCCCATTGTAGGAAACATCCTTTCCCTGGTGGCTAGTGGTCCCTCCCCCCCACTGATCACCGACCTTATATTAAATATAGACTTTCCCTGGTGTCTAGTGGTCCCTCCCCTTACCTGCACCCATGCCCAATATTGTATTCAGTATTCCCTGGTGTCCAGATATCCCTCCCTCCACCCATGCTTGATATTGTATTTATTATTCCCTGGTTTCCAGTGGTTCCTCCCCTCACCGAATCACCCACCTGACACACAGACACTGTTTCCCTCGTGTCCAGTATATTCCCGCCCCCATCCCGGTCTCCTGTATTTGTAAAACAAACAAAAAAGATAAGCCATTTCCTAGTGTCTAGCAGACCCCCCAACCCCACAGGTGGTGCCCCACCTCCCCACTCCCCATCCAGACCCTGAGCCAGCGGCTGGCACAGCCCTCTGCACACACCACCGCAGGCCAGCAGCTGACTGAGCTGTCAATGAGCGTGTACCTGGCTGAGCTGTCAGTGTAAATACTGTAAACAGTAAGAGCTCACTGACAGCTCAGTCGAATGACACTCATTGACAGCACCTGACAACTGGTAATGGTGAGAATAGGCTGTGCCAGTCACAGCTGGAGACTGATGCAGGGAAGTGTGGTGAGGCACTACCATTAGTGTGGGGGTCCTTAGACATCAGGGAATGGTTTATATTTTTGTTTGTTTTACAAATACAGGGGATCATGATGGGGTGGGGGATACATTGGACCAAGAGGGGAAATGTTGTCTGTGTGTTGCAGATAAGCTGGGGGAATGAGACCAGGGAATACTAAATACAGTATCTGACATGAGTGCGGATGGGGGAAGGGACCACTGGACACCAGGGAATATTGAAATTTAACAACGGGCCAGTGATCAGCGGGGGGGGGGGGACAACAAGCATCAGGGATAGCTCTTTGGGACCGAGTAAATGGGGGTGGTGGCACCATGCTAAATTGCCAGGCTAACCATGTAAATTAGCCCATAATGGGCATACAGAAGGACCCTTAGCACCTTGCATGCCCAATGAGCTCATTTGCATAGGTCTGTTTGAATATCAGAAATTTAGCACAGGCACAAGCCATTATGGCACCCTATATCAGAAGCCATGTCTGCCAAGCACTAAGTGGCTTAGTACTGGGCCACCATGGCCCTATATTCGGTCGAAGAGCACCGGTGCGCTATGCAACTGAATACAGCATTTTTGGCCACCCGGGCAACCACATGGCGCAATGCTAATGTTTGTGCTGCACTTTGCACCTATTTCAATATCTTTTCCAAATTGAGAATAAGATGTAGAGGCAATTTAACTTTAAGGGATGAAGAGTCTGTTTTTGTACAAAGTTCTGCAGTAATAAAAAAAATGGAGGAGGAGAAATCTATGAAAGATATATGAAATACAGGCTGAATTGTGTCTAAATATTAGGTTTTGCAAAGTCTTCCCTGAGGTGTCAGTGGCTCTTTAAATTGGATTGCTGTGTCAGACAGATTTAGGAATTCATTCTTCTCAGACATCAGAACAACCCAGTTGGAAACATACAAGCATTGGGTAATACATTAGAACTTTTTATCAGTTTCCCTATCTTTTATCTGAAAAATGAAATAATATTGCTTGCTATTCTTGGTGGTCAGAGAGTCAATGAGCTTTAATGCTATTGTATCATTTAAAATAAATAAAATGCTTCATTGAATATTGCAGGTTTAGTGACATCCCTAAACTCATGCCCAATCAAGGAGCCCCTAATCATTTACTGATTAGAAAAAATTGCAAGGTCAATTCCAACATGTCTCCGAAAAAGAATCTCAGACTAGTGGAGCAGGGCTGGAAAGGTGTGAATTAGATATGAGCTTCCCCAGTATTTAAAGACCCTGCTCTGCAGGCACTATTATGATGAACATATTTTAGTTAAAGATAGAGTTAGGGTCTTTACTGCAGTTTTCTGTTATTGCATTCTTAATGGGAGAGGGATTTTGTTCTAGTAGTTGGGGATCCCACAAATTTCTTTCTCCTCCCAAAGGAGGTGATGGTTTTTATGGGCATTCTCCCAAACTAGTTTCTTTCATGCATTTCCCCTGTGAAACCTGTCTATGGAGGTGCTGTTTCTGCCTTACAGACTGTTCAAGTTCAGTGTGGGGAAGCTGAGTTGGTGGTGACTGTGAAATAAGGATCTATTTGGGACAGGACAGCTGGTGAACGAGACTGATCTCACTCTGGGGCCTGTTGGCTGCACCCCCACCTCTGTGGATATTCAAACCAACACTGTTGTCTTTCAAAAGGGGCTTCATGAATGTGGGAACACATTGATGGTAAGTAAATCCCTGTCTTTATTTTGAATTTATGAAGTCTAAACTCTAAGTCGGACAAGTGCTTTTAATGTAACATGTCTGCTCTGTTGTGCAAGTAATTCAGTAAGGATGAAGGCATTGTCTGTGAGTCAGGAGCACAAAGGTTTGATTCCCACTCCAGTCACTGAGTCACTGACTTAACCATGAACTAGGCAATTATTGGCTTGATTTTTTTTTTTTTTTTCCTCCAACCCTTTCATTGTAAATGTCTGCTCCAAAACTGAGGGGGGTGATGGTATCCTATTAACTTCATAAATCCGTGTTTTCAGTAGAACACTGATTGTGTGGTGCATGTGTTTTCCCTTGGAAAACTAGAGGCCTGGATATTCAAAGGGGGTTGTGCTGGCGCAACCCCACATTGCACCCTGGTGAGATATTGAAAAGGCTGCCTGGCGCAGCACAAATTCCAAGGAGCAATGTTGATGTATGTGGCACAGATGCAGGGGGCATGGCCATGAATATGCGGCACATCCTGATATTCAGCCTGGGATGTGCGGCGCATATGCTGGCACAACCCTGTATTGTGCTGCATAGGGGGGCTCAAAGTTGAGCCTGTCAAGTGGTGGAACTCTAGGCCACCCACAGGCGGGCTGCTGTATTGCAGGGCGCAACATAGCAGCTGCCAGCCATAGGTGGTCATCCGCCCACCCAAAACATCGTCCAGGAGCACCCACAGCTCCCTGGTGATCCAGTGGTACTCCGTGCTCTCTTCTTCTCTTCCCCCCCTCCCCAAATCATCGGTGGGTGGCTGCAACCTGCTCACATACTGCCCGGCCAAATGACAGGTACAGTATGGGCTGTAAGCCCATTGGTTCTAGTGTGGTGAATGACTTCACAGCCCATACTGTACTTGTCTTTCGGCCGGTGGCCGGGCAGTATGTGGGGCGGATTGCAGCCGCCTGCCGAGGGGGGTGGGCAAGGGGTCCTGTGGGGGAGGCGGCTTGGGGGTGCCACTAATTCACCAGGGAAGGGTTGTGTTTTTTTAATGGTGATGTACCACAATCTGGGCTAGGGGTGGGGGATACCACTAGACTACCAGGGAATGATTTCAAGGACATTTACTGGCAATGGCAATTGCAGCTATGGGGGGATGCCCAGGGACCCCCACTGTGCACACTTCATTCTGTGCAGGGCACCAGGTGCATTTCACTGGCATGCCCTGCGCAAGGCATGCAAATGGCCCTGTCTGCACCTTGCATATATAATGGCCTCATTTGCATGCCCTCTGCTGAATGTCTCGGGTGATGTGCCTGTGCAACTGCAATTGCACTGGTGCATCCCTGTGCTCCCTGTCTGTGGCTTGTGCTGGCACAGTGCCACTGTGCTGTGCACTGTCCATGCAATATTCAACAGTGCTGTGCCATGGCACATCACCATTGAATATAACCTGGTCCTGACGCAACCCAGTTGCACTGTACCCATGCTTGCACCACTGCCAGGTGCAGTCTGAATATCTGGGCCAGAATTCTTTCCAGGTGTGCCTTGGGGAAAACTGGCTTGCTCAGGATCACACATGCAAGTGGAGGTTGTGGGAATCCAACAAAGTTCTTCTAGGTGTAACAAGCCTGTTAACTTCTAGGCTATGCTGAATCATAGAATCCTAGAAATCTGGTGGCCAAAAAGGACCCTTTGGCCCATCCATTCTGCCCCTTGTCCAGAGATCTCCCACTGTGCCCACGGGTCAACACCCTTGTCTGTCCCATGCCCTATTGAATCCCTCCACTGTTCGGCCCTCCCCATCTCTTCCAGCAGACTCTTCATGGCTCCACCATCCACTCAGTGAAGTAACACTTCCTCACATTGCCCTTAAACCTTCCTCCTTTTAATCTTGGACAATAACACTGACCCCTAGTTCTAGCACTTTATTCTTGTGAATAAGCTTCCCCTTCATGTTTATCATGTCTCTTCCCCCCCCAGTCTTCAGTGGATACAGATTCAACTCCCTCAAACTCTCCTCATAGGATTTCCCATGCAGACCATGCACCATCTTGGTTGCACTTCTGACCCTTTCAATCTCATCTATGTCCCTGCATAGGTGAGGTCTCCAGAAGTGGACCCCATACTCCAGGTGAGGCCTCACCATGGATTTGTAAAGGGGGTATCTGCACCATAGAAACATAGAATTTGACAGCAGATAAGGACTGCTTGGCCCACCCTGTCTGCCCATTTCCCTACCTAATGGATAAGCTGCAGATCCTAGTTAACCAGCAGCCTACTTCTTCCTACCCCACCTCCTAGAATTGCCTTATGACTGTCCCATGCATGCTTGAATTCCACCACTGTTTTTGACTCACAACCTCCTCGGGAAGGCCGTTCCATGCATCCACAACCCTCTCGGAAATACTTCCTTAAATTACCTCTGAGCTGCCCCAACCTCTATCTTCAAATTGTGCCCTTGTTCTTGCACACCTCTTTTTTTTTTTTTTTTTTTTTAAAAGATGCTACCCCTCTTGGACTTTGTTGATTCCTTGAGGCACTTGAAAGTTTCTATCATGTCCCCCTCTCCTCCTTTCCTCGAGGCTATGCATATTAAGCTCCTTAAGTCTCTCTTCATATGTCTTCTGGTGCAGACCCTGCACCATTTTAGTTGCCCTCCTCTGGACAGCTTCCATCCTGTCTATGTCTTTGCGGAGACTGGGTCTCCAGAACTGCACGCAGTACTCCAGATGGGGTCTGACCAGCTGTCTGTACAGAGGAATAATAACTTCCTGTTTTCTACTGGTGATGCCTCTCCCTATGCATCCCAGTATCTTCCCCAGCCCTCCTTGCTGCCCTCTCACATTGCTTGCCCACCTTTAGGTCATCTGATATGACTACCCCCAGGTCCCTTTCCATTTTTGTTGTTGTTAGTATCTCACCCCCATTGTGTACTCTTCCCTGGGTTTTGTTTCCCAGGTGCATTACCTGCACTTCTTGGCATTGAATCTAAGCTGCCATACATTTGACCATTCCTCTAACCTTGCAAGTCCCTTCTCATCCTTTCCACCCCACCTTGTGCATCAACTCTGTTGCAGATCTTTGTGTCATCTGCAAAGAGACACACTTTTCCTTCCAGTCTCTCTGCAATGTTGCTTATAAAGACATTGAAGAGGACCGGTCCTAATACTGAACCCTGCGGTACCCCACTAGTAACCCCCCTTTCTTCAGAGTGGACTCCATTTACTATTACTCTGTGTCCTATTCTCCAGCCAATTCTTTACCCAGGCTGTCATCTTGGGACCAACTCCCAGGCTCCTTATGCTTGTTTACCCCTTCCGATGCATGCCAGCATTCTGTTCTCTTTGCCTGCCGCCTTGCTGCATTGGGTCCCCCACCTTAAGGTTATCTGAAATTATAATCCCCAGATCCCCCTCCTGTTCATATGCTTTAATGTTATCCCCACCAGTGTGTAAATGGCTTGCGGGTTATGACCCATGTGCATCACTGTACACTTAGCACTGAATTTCAGCTGCCAAGTTTCTGACCACCCCTCCAGAATCCTTAGATCTTCCCTGATAGACTCCACCCCCTTGAAGTGTCCACCCTATTGCAGATCTTATCTGCAAATAGGCAGACCTGCCCCTACAGACCCTCCACTATGCTGCTGATACAGATATTAGACAGGATGGGTCCCAGCACTGACGTGGGGGACCCTGCTCATCACCCCTTCTTCCATGGAATGAATCCCACTTACCATCACCCTTTAGCTTGTATCCTTCAGTCAGTTCTCCAGCCACCTTATTCTCCCCAGAAAAAAGAGAAAGTTCTAGCTTATCAGCCTTCTGTGGGGGACAATGTCAAAGGTCTTCCCAAAGTTCAGATAGGCCACATCCACTGCCCCTCCCTGATCAACCACCATCATTGCCCAATTGCTCTATTTTAAGTTCATCTGGCATATCTCGCTTGTATGAAGCCATGCTGTCATCTTGTAGTCCACTTTCTACAAGGTAGCTGACCACCCTTTCTTTTAATAATTCCTCCACATTACCCACCACTGAGGTGAGGCAAATTGGATGATTACCCACCTTGTCCCTGCTGCCACTCTTGTGAAGTGGCACTATGTCTGCCCTCTTCCAGTCTTTAGGCACCCACCCTGTATCCAGGGACAAGTTAACAACCTTGTCAGAGGTGCTGCCAGCTCCTCCCTTGGTTATGAGTACCCTAGGATGCAGGGCATTCAGACCAATTGCCTTGTTCAACCTCAACCTACCTAATTCCTCTTACCCAGTCCTCACTGAACTGGCTAGCATCCATCCTTGTTATCCCTTCCCATCTCCCCTTAACACGGTACTCTCCTTCTTCCACTATTAAGACCGAAGTACCTATTCAGCACCTCCACCTTCTCAAGTCCCCCCACCCACCACCACCCACCCACTCACTTGTTCTCTTCTCCTCTTCCACCCTTGCTATCCCTGCCTTCTCCTACATGCTGAATGTTTCTCCCTTTTGGCCTGCCTAGCAATTCTATCCTTTCTGCTTTTGCCTTCCTAATCTTCTGCCCTGACACCCTCTGCTTCTCCTTGCAAGTCTCCCTGTCCTCTTTCCCCATGTCCTCTTAATGCCATTTTCTTTCCCAATTGCCCCCCCTCACTTCCCTGGTAAACTAGAGTGTGGTGTCTTTTTTTTTTTTTTTTTTTTTTTTTTCTTCTAGTGTGACCCACAAGACCTCTGCTTCCCTTGGCTCCTCCTGCCCTTCAGTTGCCTTAAAGTCATCCCTTGTGTACAATGCAACCTCCCCTTCTACCAGCCTTGTCTTCCTAAAAAGCCTGTACTTTGGGATACCTATTTCCCATGTCTGCAGACCACCAGGTCCCGTTTATAGCTACAATGTCCAGGCCCTCCTCTGTCATTATTCCTGACCATTATTTTGCTGACTCTGAACAAAAATGTGAGGATGGGTATATTAAGAAATACAAAATCACACATGCCCCCACAGTGCAAAGCATCATGGGCTGCATATGCAAATCACCACAGAATACTATACTGGTTCAACTTTAAGCAGAAATGCATGGTGCCGGAAGGCCTCTCCCATAGTTGCAAAGGATGCCAACAGAAGAGACACGTGTTTCGTCCTACCAGGACTCTTATGCCTCATCTCTTTGACACCCCAGTGAAAGAGGCCATCTTAAGGTAGCTGGTTCATCTGGGTTATAGTGTGGTGAACCCAGTCACCACAATATAACCCAGATAGGCCATCTTAGGTTAGCTGGCTCATTTCACTGGGGTGTCAAACAGATGAGTCATAAGAGTCCTGGTAGGATGAAACACGTGTCTCTTCTGTTGGCATCCTTTGCAACTGTGGGAGAGGCCTTTCAGCACCATGCATTTCTGCTTAAAGTTGAACCAGTATAGTATTCTGTGGTGATTTGCATATGCAGCCCATGATGCTTTGCATTGTGGGGGCATGTGTGATTTTGTATTTCTTAGTAACCTGGCTTCCCAGCCAAATGCCCTTTGGGGTAATCATTGCTCAGTGCTTGCACACAAAGGTTCTTTGTCTTTTTGGGTATATTGAGCTACATGCTGGAAGGGGAACTAGCAGTGCTGACTCTCACCGCTTTAATTAAATTTAAAAAAAAAAAAAAAAAAAAAAAAGCATGGGCTGATACAAGGCTGTCATCAGAAGTCCTATAGGGGAAGGGATAGGAAAGTGGGGAGACTAGATCAGTGGTTCTCAAATGGTGAGGCCAGCATCCCTTGGGAGGCCCCAACCTGTTCCAAGGGAGGATCAAGCAAGTCTGAAAAAGTACTGTACTGGGGTGGGGGTGGTGGTGGATGTCAAGATGAACAACTTGGAGACTTGTAGAAGGGCAGCAGCCAAGGCCAACAGGATGCTGGGATGCATTGCTAGGGGGATCACCTCCAGAAGGAGGGAAGTGATACTCCCTCTGTATAACTGCTTGGTGAGGCCGCACCTCGAGTACTGCTTGCAGTTTTGGAGGCCACACTTACAGGGACATTAAACTCCTGGAGAGGGTCCAGAGGAGGGCAACCAAAATGACTTGGGGCTTGGGGGACAGGACCTATGAGGAGAGGCTTGAAGAGCTAAATATGTACACATTGGAAGAGACAAAGAACCGGGGGACATGATAGAGGTCTTCAGGAACATGAAGGGGTAAATAGGGGAGGAACAGTTGGGGTGCCTCGAAGGAAGGAGGGGGCCACTGGAGGGGGGAAGATTTTAGGGGAGAAAGGAGGAGGTACTACTTCACTGAGAGGGTGGTGGAGCCATGGAATGTGCTGCCTAGGGGGCTGGTGGAGGCAGAGATGGTGGAGGGGTTCAATAGGGGGTGGGACAGGTACAGGGGAAGGGTTCTGGAAGCAAAATCCAATGCAGCGAGAATATCCAGAACTGGGAAGGGAGAAGCCAGAGAAGGCGAGGGGGGCAGCAAGGTCGGCTCCCAGGGTGGGGGCTGACCAAACGAGCAGACGCAAAAGAGTTAGGCCTATTCTGCTGGCATTTTAGTATGTTAAATTTTGAGTTTTATATATTTTGTGTGAAGAGATGAAGCAAATTGAAAGAGGATAATAGTAGGTGAATTTTATGTATTTATTTATTTAATAGGTGACAAGGGAAGGTGAAATGAGCCAAGGCTCATTTCCGGTGTACCCAGGGAAGGGTAGGAAGCGAATACATTTCAAAAGGTAACTGCAAAACAATCAAGAAATACACAGTGAACAATAGTGCAAACAAATATGAACAATAAACTAATAATGAGTGGTGGTAATTGATCAATTTGTAGACTGATGGCAGAACAGCTCAAATACAAGGGTTGAGCATAAGTGCTAGGAGCAATAGCAGGAAGTAGCAAAGTAATCCCTGAGAAGTTGCTTATGAGCGGGGATGGAGGGGGAGAGGCAAAGTAGGAAGGTTATTTCATATACAGAGGAAACGGAAAAAGTCTGACCCATGAAGGTACTGCAACAAGGGGCAACAATGGTTCAAGAATGAAAATAGCGGAGGATGTAGGCTGGCCTGGGGCATGGTGGGGGTTACAATAAGCTGAATAATATTTGTTGTATTTATTTGTTATTCAGATGACACCTTTGGGCACATGAGCTTTTTTTTTTTTTTTTTCAGCTTTCATATCAGTATAAGACAAACTGAATGTGAGCCAAGTACTTGGATTTCAGTTTATTCATGGTGTACTGCACAACGTACAGGATGTTGTTCTTTGGGGAGGCCCAAGATTTTTTTCAGTTTTTGGGGGAGGCTCAATCTCTTCCACGGATTTGGGAAGGCTCACTGTGATAGTTTGAGAACTATTGGACTAGATGGATTGAGGGGTCCCCGTCTGCCATCACACTCCTTTGTATGTTTCAATAAGAGCTCTTGGAGTTGGAGCCATAATGTTACAGTAATGTGCCAATATGCATCAAAACATGGTGATGTAAACTGACGTATCTTCACACACTCATGCACAATGGCTCTGGCATGTAGTGCTCAAAGCTTCCATTAATTCTTAATGGCATCACTTGCTTTACTATTGGCAGCTGCACTGGAAGATACTAGTAGTCATTATTGGTTAAGGGCCACTTTTCCCAAGATTTGTAATACAAATTCTTCACATCTGCAAGGCTTGAAACATGAGTGTGATGGTGACAAAGCCCATTTAAATGACTGCCACAGGTAAACTAACAGTGCAGCTAAATGTAAAAGTAGAAAATGGACTTCTGGATTGTGTTTGCATGGACACTGAATTCATCAACTGTGGAATATTCCAGAGCCCATCAATGCTGCAGTCTGAAAGGAGGTGTGGGGAATGGAATGGCTACCCCAGTGAGAAGTCTAGTTTCTTGTAGCTATTTTACATGAACAGCTGTGACATCTTGTTTGTATGCCAAGCTAGCAGAAGATGATATCCAAGATTTCTGGCCTTTCTGGTCTAACTAACATTTTGTACCCCTTTTTATGTTTGCTTGCACACATGTGCAAGAAACATAGTGCCATCATTGGAGATTTCGGAGGTGTCACCCCCTCCTCCAATTCAGTCAGTGTGTTGGCAGGTGCGGCCCCTGTAAACCAATGCATTCTGGAGCTGTCTATGACGAGCTCCAAAATGCAGTGGCACACAGTTGAAAGGGGGAGCTACGCTTGAGTGAGCAGTGATAAGATAAGGCTGCTCACGTGCAACACACACACACACACACACACACACACACACACACACACACACACACACACACACACACACACACACACAAGCCCACGCATCTCCGCACGCACGCACTGTATAGCTGACGGGGTTCCCAATCCCCGTCGGCTGTGCTGCATTCCCCCGCCTCCCCCCAAACCCTTCTGAAATGCCACACTGGGTGCCCACCCCAGCGTGTGCAAGTAATCCTTGGGCGGCCAGGGGTGCCCAATCCCCTCGGCTGAATACACCCCAACCGTCCTTGTGCCACGCTGAGAGTCCACCCCAGCGTATGGCAAATCCTAGGGGCCGGAGGTGCCCAATCCCCGTCAGCTGAACGACCCCCCAACCGCCCTTGTGCCATGCTGGGAGCCCACCCCAGTGTGGCAAACATCCCACGCTGTCAGAGTTTTTTTTTTTTTTTTTTTTTTCTGTAAAGAAAAATGGTCCCACGTAGTCTCGCCCCCTCCCACAACCCACACCCACCCACTGTGCACCCAGCCTCCCACCCTCTCCTCACCCCATACTTGCCTCGAGCTCGGCCGATGATCTTCGGTGGACCGGAACACATCTGCACTCTTCAAAGCCAACCGCGAACTGAGGAAATGCCGGTAAGCTGTTTAATGGAATAGATAGGGTTTTTCAACTTTATTGCATATCTCAGGCATTTTGGGAATTTTGCACAAATTTTCAACATGGGGTTTTGGGACCCCTTCTCATGATTGATGTCACTGTCATGGTGTTATTTGGGCCCCAAGGGTGACCGCAGTCACTGCGCGAAATCACCGCCGGGCCTGAATAACGCCCGTGACAATGACATCATTCATGGAAAAGGTCTCACATGATTGGTGATGCAAATTCAAAAATGACTGTTATTCAGCGTCGTTGCGCGGTTCTCGCGGGCTCGTAAGTTCATAAATTTTCTATATTTTCACTCCAGATTTTCAACATTGCCATTTTACCACACCTTCTTGTAGGCAATTACGGCTGTCATTTTCATCTCACCCAAAATGTGTTTCCGCCCATGTAGCTCACAATGGCGCAGTCTGTGTGCGAAATCAATGTATGGGACACGTTAAGAAAATCAGTGACACTGTTCATGAGCAGAGGTCTTTAAAATGGCTATTTTGAAAATTTGGTGACAAAACTCCATGAAATGACTGTTACGAGTAAGCATTGTGCAGTTTCCATGCACCCTCGTAAGTTCATTAATTTGTAATATTTTCAGTCCAGATTTTCACCGGTGGCATTTTTCCACACCTCCTTGTGAACAGTACAGCTGTCATTTTCCACAACATGGCTGAAATGTGTTTTCACACTTTCAGCACAGAAATGCGTGGTCGCTGTGGGAAATCATTGTTCAGAACAGAAAGAAAATCACACTGACACTGTTCATGATCGGAGGTCCCAAAATGCCTGTGTTAACAATCTGCTATAAAAAAATAAAAAAAAAAAATTCCCAAACTAGTTACATTACGGGTGTGCGTTGCACAATTTCTACGCACACTCATGACTTCACCAGTTTAAGACACTCGCAGCAGATTTTCAACATTGCCATTTTTTTACACCTCCCCATGAACAATACCGCTGTCATTTTTCACATCCTGTTCGGAATATGTTTTTGCACCTTGGGTGCCAAATGCCATAGTAGCTGTGCAAAAGCAGTTTTTGGCTAACAAACTGATATTGCCACTGTTCATGAGGTGGGGGTCACACAAAAAAAAACATGTTGAAAATTTGGAATGAAAATACCAACGAATGCCTTAGGCGTTAGGGTTTCTGACCGTAATGCCTCACCCTGTAGAGTATGACAGGCATCGGGGTGTGACTTGGGATTCTTGTCTGTCATGCTTATACCATTCCACCCCCCAACCACACACTGCAGCCAGTGTGGGGCATCATGGTGTGCCTCGGACTCTTCGGGCCCAAACTTCACCCCATTCTCCTATACCGCACCCAACTCACCATATTTCCTGATGGAATGGGGTGCGCATAAGGGCCAAAGACTCCAAGGCACACCGTGACACTTGTCAGTGTCTGCAGGGTAGGGTGTGGTGAAATGGCATGGTCGTTATGCCTGATGACCCAAAGGCACAGCCCAATGCTTGTCACTCTCTGCAGGGTGGTGGTGGGGTTGGCTTCAGTTCAATACTTCACTGCCATTCCTATTATGCAGCTCTGTAACTTCTACACTACCAATGCCACTGCCAGCAAGCAAACATTCGGCATTGACAAATGCTTGTCTTTGGTGTTACTAACTCCCTGCGGTCAGTTATCTTGGATCCCTTGTTTCTGCTAAGCTCAGTAATGGTGATTATCTGCTAACTTGGTAACCGTACTTCAGAAACTAATGTTAATGAATAGAGCAGCACATGGGGTGAGTGGCCAAGCCCACTAATTAGCAAAGAGCCACAGCTTGTTCTCCCCTCACTTCTCCATGCAGTTCTCTTGAGCGAGAAGCTCCCATGCAGTTGCATGTTGGTATTACCACTGATCACTTCTCATTAAATGTGTACCTGTGCCAGAGTGCTGCAGTAAGACAGTCATTCAGCTTTGGACACCCTCCCCTCAAATTATATGCAAGTAAATGTTGACTTTTCTTGTAGATGACTGCAAACTCCCTGGTGTACATTACATACCTTTACTACACCCCAACTACATCTGGTAATGTTGTAGTGCAAACCAATAGAGCTGTGGTTCCTATTCACTGTTACTATCAAAGGTAAGACTTGAGTATATAGTCTCAATCACCTGTTGCTATATTGTTTGGCTAAGCCTTTATTCTTCACCCATTGTGTACTGCTGTCTAGTGGGAACTTTGGTTAATGTTTCAGGAAGGACAATGTAAGCAGCGATGTCATCAAGCCTACTTGGGTGCCATTCAGGTCAACTATGTCCTCTCAGCAAAAAACTGGATTTCTCACAGCATCTCATGAATGGTATGAAAATATTCATTTGTTTTTATGGCAAGGCAAGCTTTAATTCTATGGTGTCCATTCCCGGAGGCTATCGGTGCCCAAAAATAAAATACAAGTAGTAAAATCAAAAAGATTATGCATTCTTTTTTTTTTTTTTTCACAGCTTCCTCGTATGTTTAAATTACTGTCTGATGGGAAGAGTTATTCAGGATAGGTCGGGCAGAAGAGGTGGGTCTTAAGCCTCTGTTTTGAACACCCCAATCGATTGGGGGGGCCTCCTGGACTGCAGGTGGTAGCAAGTTCTACAGGGTTGGCCCAGTGACACAAAGCATGATTACCTGATGTCTTGAGCTGAACCCTGGTAACATCCAGGAGGCCCCTCTATGAGGAACGGAGGGAGTGGACAGAGGTAGGTGTCAGGAGCTCAGTCAGGTAGCCAGGGTCCTGTCCATATCAGACCTTAAAGATGAGCAAGCCCACATTGAAAAGGAGCCTTCACCTGATGGGCAGCCAGTGCAGAGCATGCAGGACTGGGGTCACATGACTGGACCTAGAAAGGCCTGTTGGTAACCATGCTGCTGCATGTCTGGAGGGTCCCTCCTATGATCCCGAAGTAGAGGAATTACAGTAGTTGAGCCAAGAGGTTAAGGCATGCACCAGTGTCTACAGATCTTCATGTGGAATGAGGGGCTTGATCCTGGCAATGTTCCTCAAATGGTAAAAAGAAAATCACTTGACAACAGAAGACGCCTGATCTTCAAGTGTTATCTGCTGTCCAGGATCACATGATTGTGTACCCTCAGAGGCCACCAATGGCGCAGACCCCAGAAAAAATCCTGTCTGCTCCAGGTACCAACCCATCACTCCCATGCCCATGACCTGGTTCAATCACCAGTACCTCAGTCTTATCTGGATTCAGTTGCAACCAGCTGGAAGACATCCAGTCATTGATTTTTAGCCAGACAGGTGTTAAGCATGTGTACAGCATTGGATATTTGGGTATGAATGACTGATACAGCTGGGTATCATCTGCATAGCAGTGAAACTGGTAATGGTAATGGGGGTGTGGGGGGGTAAGATGCCCTTTGCTGGGCTCTTTAAAACTGATGGTTGGAAATGTGCTATTTTGACTAGGAATATTTTCTTTCTCTTGGAAAGAGGCTAAGAAACCTTCAGAATGGTCAAGCATACTGACTACAGATGCTAGATCTGGTATCTTGAAGCAGGGACTTAACCAGAAGCTGAGGTGTCTTGATGTAGGGACCTAACAGGTGTGTGACTGTCCTATCAAAAGTAGTGGACATAGGGTGGCTTGATTGCAGTTCTCTGTCATGAATATGGTGGCCTGGAGTTTTGTATAGTCACGGGGGGGGGGGGGTGGCTAAACCCTATGGAACAATCTGCCTGCCATATTTTCTGACCCAAGAACTGCAGTCCTTCCCATAGGCCATAAAGTCTGTACAAACTTCTTACCAAGACATTTCTAGTATATGTAGAATTGCTGTTTACACTGCATACATATTCCTGCTGGGGGTGGGGGGCAGAAATTACCCTAGTCCTTCAACATTTTAAACTATGCATACACAACTGAGTAAGGATCCTTTAGTTCCAAAATCTGAACTCCAGCTTTTATGGTGAAATCCTGCATCTTGGTTGTGTCCTTGGAGATTGGCAAATCTAACCAGTAACTACACTTAATCTTCTAGATGATTTGGATGACAGACTTTCCAATGTCTTCCACCTGGGTGATATGCTGCACATCGAGGCCTCCGTCTCCACTGAGAACCAAGTTCCTCTGCAGCTCTTCATTGACGGCTGTGTTGCTACACTGCAGGAAGACCAGAACTCTGCTCCTAAATATTCTATTATTGCTAACAATGGGTGAGATTACAGATTTACCAAACTGGGATTACAATACCTCACTGGTCAAGGATGTGGAATGTCTTGGATAAAAGGAATGATGGTGGGAGTTGAAAATGGGCAAGATCTCCTTTCATGTGGTTGGGGAAAAGGATTTGATTCTCCTCAAACTCTGCTTTACTACCATGTGTGCTGGATGGAGATGGGATGGTGGGGGTGGGTGGAAGTATGGGTGTGACTACCTCAGTGCTTGGATGGATTTAGCATTGCCCCTGTAACTCCAGGACAAGTTTCCTGTAGATAATTTCCTATGGAAGTCGGATTGCTTAGTTTTATTTCCATATAATGCAAGAAGGTCAATGGGAACAATTTCCCTGCAGATGCTCCCATGGCTCTGCTGACCTAGCTTGCATCACCGAGACCTGGCTGGATGAAAATTCTGGCCCTATAGTAGAGGCCATGATTCCAGCTGGGTACTCGGGCAGGAGAGGGGGGGGTTGCAGTCTGTTTTAAGACTGAATTGGGTCTCACGAGTGTGGCAGTAGGGGAGGTTGAGTCCTTTGAGTGTTCAGTTGTAGCAGGTGTAGGCGTTCGAATTGTTCTCATTTACCATCCACCTGGAGATGGGGAAACGCTTCTTACAGGAAGTTGCAGACTTTCAAATGACATGTCGACAAGGGTCACCCAGATTGATGCTGCTGGGTGACTTCAACGCCTGGGTCGACTAACTCTCATAATTTGGTAATCACTTCCTCCAATTAATGTCTTCTTTGGGCCTTACACAGGTAGTTTCCACTGCTATGCATAAACCTGGGCACTCTCTGGACTTGGTCTTCCTTCTAGGGATTGATGCATCCAACGTGGGGGTGGAACCAGTCATTTGGTCTGACCACTACACCATGAGGTTCAATTTTTGCACCCCCGTTAGGAGGCCATCCCCTGTGGAGATGGTCAGGTACCGGCCATTACGGAATGTTACTTCACAAGGCCTAGCGGAGGCCCTTGACCCATCATCCCCCGTGTTAGTGAGCAGTAACCCAGAGGCACTGGTGTTGGCCTATAATGAGGCCATCACGGTTGCCCTGGATTTTATTGCTCCCGTTTGTGAACGCCCCCTTTCCCTTCACCCCAGGGCCCCTTGGTTTGATGGGACTCTGAGGGAGATGCGGAGACGAGGGAAAGGTTAGAGCGTTGTTGGCGAGATTCTGCCCTTTTGAAGCTGACCGCCTTAGATTGATAGAACATTATGCTAGTTATCAATCTGCAATCACCCATAAGAAGGCAGAGTTCCTGTCCAGGGAGATTGCAGTTGCTCAGAATCGACCGGCTCAGCTGTTTCGAACTGTAGATAGACACTGCAACCCAGCCTGTCTGCAAGTTCGGAAAGCCTTTTCGCAAATAGAGTGCAATGAGCTAGCTCGATACTTTGCAACTAAGGTGGCTGACATCAGAGTGGACCTGTGTTCGACAACCTCTAAGGGTGACATCGTAGGGACATGCAAGAACAGTGCCTCGTTTCTCTTGGAGTTCCTTTTATCGACCTGAGTTTGTGGATATTATGAGTCTTATCCATAGTGTGCGCCCTACAAGCTGTAGCTTGGATCCTGGACCAACTACCCTAATTTTGGGTTGAGTTGATATCATTGGTCCAGTTTTGGTGCAAATAGTCTGGTGCTCCTTGGAGTCAGGCGAGTTTCCCAGCTCCCTGAAAGAGGCGGTGGCGACACCTCTCTTGAAGAAAGCTTCCTTAGACTCAGACTGTTTTTTTCAAGCTACAGACCTATCTCTAACATTCCCTTTGTTGGGAAGGTTATTGAAAAGGTTATAGCTGCTCAATTGGATGACCATTTAACCATCCATAGTATCTAGAAATCCTTCCAGTCTGGTTTCTGTAAAAGACATGGCACTGAGACTGCGCTGGTTCGGGTGCTTAATGATCTTCTGAGGGCGAGGGATCAAGAGACGTTCCATCTTGGTTCTCCTTGACCTCTCTTCAGCTTTTGACACTGTGGATCATGAGGCGTTAGCACGCCTGAGGCTAATCTGCGGAATGTCGGGAACCGTTTTGCAATGGTTCACTTCATTCCTTACTGGGAAATCACAAAGAGTTGTCGTGTATTTTTTCCTCCGGCCCAGTCTCTTTGTGTGGCGTGCCTCAGGGTTCTGTGCTGTCACCCATGTTGTTTGCAGTGTATATGCTGCCCCTCAAAAATATCACAAGACTGTATGGGCTGAGGTTTCACTGCTATGCAGATGATACCCAGCTATACCTGTCTTTTGCACCTGACCAGGATGGAGCTCTCTGTGTTTAATTGTCCTGAGGGAAATCCAAGACTGGATGGATTCTAGTTGGTTAAAATTGAATTCGGAGAAGACTGAGGTTTTGGTGGTGGACCCGGCTGGTCCGATTGAGAGATCGTGTACTGGCATACCTTCTGGAATTTTTCTTGGCAGTGTGTCATTACCGACCTCTGAACGGGTGCATAACCTTGGGGTGATTTTTGACGATAAGCTGACTCTACAATCTCAGGTGTCAGCCGTCGTCACCACTTCCTTCTACCATCTTAGGAATATTGCCAGGGTTAGGCACCTTGTGCCATCTGACTCCTTGCCAACATTGGTCCACGCCTTTGTGTTCTCATGCCTAGACTACTGCAACGCCCTTTACTTTGGGTTTTCTGGGGTTGAAATCCGCCACCTACAGCTGGTGCAGAACACTGCAGCCCAGGTTTTGACTGGGACAAGTAGGTCCTGTCATATTACCCCGGTGCTGCGCGAACTGCACTGGCTTCCTATACGGTGGTGGATCACCTTTAAAGTAATTTTATTGACTTTCAAAGCCATTCATGATCAGGGTCTGTCCTATCTGAAAGATCTCCTGGTTCCTTATTGCCCTGGCCGATTGCTCCGCTCGGCCGACAAGGAGTTGGTTGCTGGAGATTCCAAGAGTGAGTTTAAAAACTTCAGGCAGCAGAGCATTTTCTCATGCTGCTCCCACTCTTTGGAACTCTCTACCAGGCCGGTTACGAGAGTGCACCTCCGTGGAGATATTTAAGAAAGAATTAAATTTTTTTTTTTTTTTTTTTTTTTTTTTCATGGAAAATTGCCTTTTTGGAGAATTAAGTTAGTTGGAATTTGTCTGGATTTTACTGTAATTATATTTTTATGTGTTATGTTTTTGTTTGTGTGGATATTTGAATTTGTTACTCTGTTCAGTGCTTTGATATTTTGAAAGGTGCTATATAAATAAAATTATCTCACAAATACCAGTATACCTGTAGATCTTGAGGCCTGGTACCTATTCAGTACTTGCCATACAACAGACTAGTCACTAGGCAATGCTGTACCCTGTCTGCCCCAGTAGCACCTCATGATTCCCAACCCAATTTCAGAGGGGCTATAGATGAACAGACCCCTTCCACAACATGCCCACATCATAGTAAGATGGGGAGGGGCAGTTCACTATTGAAGGGATTGTAACTGGTGAGGTGACCACAGATAATGGGATATCTAGTTTCATTTTAAAACAGAGGTGCAATTCAGCTTACCTTTACCTGTACTTCTTCCCTATCTGTTTACAAAGCAGGATCTTTGTACTTCAAAGTTCAAAGGTACAGCAGATGTGCACTCTGGTGCTGGGTGGGAGTGCAGATACAGAAATAACTGTAGACTGTATGGACTCCATAGTAGAGTGCCCGAAATAAACAGACCATACACAAGGATAGATGCTGCTAAATTTAGCAGTGGCCATTGCACAAATTGTCAAACAGGGCATTTGGTCAGTACTACCCTTATTCACCTACTGCTTCTTTATCCTTTCTCTTCTGTTTTGACAGACAGCTATAGAAAGACACTGGGACTGACCAAAGAATTCTACTTTGGGAGATGGCCATTCATTTTAAATGAGCCTCATAACACACATTGTAGTTTGAATTTTGTTAACCAGGTAGGCCCACTGGAACAAAACGGTCCCTTTTTCAGGGGTGACTGGGAATTGCATATAATACTAATATAGATTGCACAGAGTCGGAACCTGCATGAATATTACCCAGGTATACTAGGCCAAATACATGTTAAAATCTGGACACAGAATTATAGTCCATAGTGGTCTAGACTGACCACAAGCAGTCACAACCCAAAAGCAGTGTTTTTTGTTTTGTGTGGAACTACTCGAGGCAATTTGTGCTGTGGGGTTTGTGTGTGTGTGTGTGTGTCCCCAAAGAGATGGATAAGGTGCCACTTACTCCCACAGACAGTGGTCACGATCCAGCCATAGCACCTCTAGGGTGCAAGAAGCCTGATCCACCCACCCCGAAAGAGATGGATAAGGTACGACGCTTGAAAAATTGCCACGATTTTTCTGGGCTGTGTGAACGCTGAACTGGATCACTTGCAATTTGCTGTTTTCAATTTCGGCTCCTTCTCAGGGCAGCGCTATTGGGTCCATGCCTGTGTAGAGCTCCCTGATTGGCTGGTCTCTCTCACCTGAGACAGGAGCACCTGAGACGTGAGGCTTAGGCAATGTCCACACTGCAGCCCGAAAACCCTTCTGTAACGTTACCGAGGGTGAAAACCGCATTGGTAACGGCATGCGTTTACACTGGTAACGTTACAGGAGGCGTTTTCATAACCGTTGTGGAAACCACCTCATAGGTGGTTTCCACAACAGTTATGGAACCGGTCCTGCCCTGGGACAGTTACCAGAGGTAGTGTGGACTGCCGGTAACGGTCCCCTGCAGGGCACAAAGTGCAGCGCGAGCTGCATTGTGGGAATGGGTGCCGCTGTAACCGTCGCCTGGATCCCAATGTGTGGACCGGCAGTGCCGGTCCTGTAACAGACACCACTGAGGTGTGGACGCACTGCACTGCGGCCGTAATGGATTGCATCCGTTACCGGGCGCAAGCGGTGTAGTGTGGACGGGGCCTTAATGTAAGCCTGCATCCCTGTACTCTGCTTCTAATTTATATATTTTAATTTAGCCTGTTCTGCTCAGCCTGTGTAAAGTAACTTACAATTCCCCTCCCTGCTGTAGTTTCTCCAACTGTATGTGCACGAATTTGGTGCTAGCTCTTCAAACTTCCCCTTGATTTTTTTTTCCCCCCAATTAAGCTTTCACTCTGTACACTGCCTTGAACTGAGTTCGTTTCAAAAAAAAAAAAAAAAATTTATTGGCTTTAATATACTTTTTTTTAATCCTATTTAAGACTGTACTGGGTTTATATGCTTACTGCTATGGACTTGGTTAGAAAATTTAGTGAATTGTAAAATCTGTGTAGCCCCTGTCTTGAGCCTAGGTTTCCTGCCCTTGACTTTCATTCTTAATCATCCTCCTGCCCTCCCATCAGTTTGTTCTTTTGTGCTTGTTTTGGATTCCCGAGTTAGCCGGGACCTTGCCTCTGTCTGAGACTGCCCTTGACTTGTCTTTCAAGTTGGAGCTCAGCTCTCTTTGTGTCTCTGTTTAGACACCTCCACCCCACCTGCTCCTATTTAATCTGCTGTCTCCTTCCTTACAGGTGCCACTTGCCCCTACAGGCAGTGGTCACGATCCAGCCATAGCACCTCTACGGTGTCAGGACCCTGATCCATCTACCCACCCACCCACCAAAGAGATGAATAAGGTACAACACTTGAAAAATTGCCACTATTTCTCTGGGCTGTGTGAACGCTGAACTGGATCACTTGCAATTTGCAGTTTTCAATTTCGGGGCCTTCTCAGGGTAGTGCTATTGGCTCTACGCCTGTGTAGAGCTCCCTGATTGGCTGGTCTCACTCACTTGAGACAGGAGCACCTGAGACGTGTGGCTTAGTGTAAGCCTGCATCCCTGTACTCTGCTTATAACTTATATATTTTAATTTGGCCTGTGTAAAGTAACTTACCATCCCCCCCCCCCACACACACTGCAGTTTCTCTCCAACTGTATGTGCATTGATTCAGTGCTAGTTCTGCAAACTTCCCCTTGATTCCCCCCCCCCGGCCTCCTTTAAATGCACAGTCTCCTCCCACTCCTATCTAATGTTTCAATTTATTGGTTACTTACTGTCAACAACTGCAATTCCTCCCATCCTCTTTTTGCCACTAAGCCTTCTAGCAGCTTTATCTCATTCTGTCTTGCTGAGGCATACCATTTTGGTACTTTAGGTTTTCTTATTGCTCACTAGCATATCCTGTCTTGCTAAGGCAGTTGATTTAGGTCGGGTGATCTCTAGTACTTTGTCTGCTCCAGAGTAGTAGCTAAGAAATTTGCTTCAAAGCCTCTCTGCCCCTAGTACTACTCTATAGTCAGGTGAACTCTTTTTAGCCTGACTAGGAGCTGTACTTAAGGATTACTGCTTCAGGCTCCACTGCCTATAGTAGTATTCTGCAAGTATTAAGAAATTTTCCTCCACTGAGAATCCCTTCTTTTGCCCGCACTTGTAGTGCCCATTGGGTGATGGTCTCATAATGAGGGCATATTACCTGCTTCTATGCTTGTCTCTGCTCATCTTGCATGTATTGGACCTGAACATGAATCATAAACTCCTAGAGTGGAGAATGGCTCTCTTTTTACATTGTCCGACTGGGACTTTTCCTATCAAGTAGAATAACTTGTATGTGCTGTAACTTCCCCTAGCCCGCTGCTGGTCCTTCACCTGCACCAGCATACAGGAACTCTCCTAGAGCCTGCCCACAGGGCTACACCACCTTCTGCATACTCCTACTCTTCTCTTCTTCCCCCCCCCCCCAATTGACTCTCTCGGGTCAGGGTGGTATTGTATGCAGCATCCGGAAAACTGGGAACTAGCCTCAGAACTCCCTATACTGCCGCAGACAAATCACATAACCAAAAGACCCAGTCACCCACACTTCTCCTAGAACTCTGCAGGAAACTCTTGTTCCTGCTTTTACTATGCTCAGGAAATGTTGAGCTTAATCCAGGACCTCTGGCACCCATGGAATCCCCAACAGAGCTACAAAGCCTCAAGGGGCTTACATTCTTGCATGTTAATGTATGTAGCCTATTAAAAAAAAAAAAAAAAAAACACTTCTGTTCAGGCCTGGGTATGTCATACTGCTCCAGATGTTCTGGTGATTAGAGTCCTGGCTCTGACTGGCAACCAGTAACAACAAAGTTAACATCCCCTCCTACTCTTTGTTCAGAGCTGACAGGCAAACCAGAGGTGGTGGGGTAACTATTTACATCAAGGATAAATTTTCTGCCTCCATAATTGACTCTACCTCTGTCCCAAAAGAATTTGAAAGCTTGTCATTAAAGACTGAAATTGCCACCAGTGTCTTATGTATAATAGGATGCTACAGACCCCCATTAGCTGGACTACAATTGTTAAAACATCTCAAACATCCTGGGTTCGGCATCTTCAGAGTATCATACTAGGGGGCTTCAACTTAGACTAGCTCTACAGTGCATCCACCCCACTTACAATGTTCTGTGATTCCCTTGGGTTGTCACAGCTAATAAAACAATCTACTCCTAATAACAGTACTCTCTTGGATATCATTTTAGTTAAGAAACCCCATTTATTCTCCCATGCTGGTGTCTTTTCTCTGATATTGGTGACCATTGCTTCATTGCATGTGTAAGATCCACTTTTAAATCCACAGCTGTACCAAAATTCTCCTTTAAAAGGTGCATACGCAACTTTGATCTCCATGCATATATATCAGACCTAAGAGACTCCATGCGATGGCAGGGCTGCTATCTAGCCAAGTCCCTGACTACGGCTTATATTTTCTCAAATGGTGCTAGGGGCTTTCAACAAGTATGCTCCCATAGTAAAAGTTTGTGCCAGAAACAAATCCTGTTGGTGGTTTACAGAAAACCTGAAAGATGCTTTGCGGAGTAGAGATGTACTCTAACTGCTAGGAAAAGTAATTTAATAAATGACCAATTCTTTCCAGAGGGCAAGGAACCTCTGCACCAAAATGGTCAGAGAAGCCAAAGCTAATTTCTACCACTCTCAGCTGGAGAGCTCCTCAAGAAATGCCTTCAAATTCTAGAGGACTATCAAAGACATTGAAGGTCACACCACTATAAATTCCCTACCTACTAAATTAATGATCGACAATACTGTCCTCTCCAACAGACCATCTATCCTCCATGCTCTCAATCATTTTGCCACTGCAGGGCTAGCCTTTGACTCCTCTCCCGTGAATATCCTCCAACAACTTGGATTGGATACACAAGAAAAACCCATCCCCAGTTCATCCTTCTCTGCAGCCCACCTCCCTGAAAAAAGTCCAAGATCTTCTTCAGCTGGACACTAGAAAAAGTGCTGGGGCTGTCCTCATTGACCTGTACTTCTTAAAGGTTGGCTACCGTGTCCTTGCAGTCCCAATTACTGATCTCCAACTTATCCTTGTCCCAGGGTGACCTATCGCCCATTTGGAAAAATACACTTGTGGTCCCTTTAAGTCAGGAGATCCTACTGACTTCTAACTATAGGCCAATCTCCCTACTTCCAATCCTGTCAAAGATGCTGAAGAAAATGGTGAACTCCCAGCTTAGGAAGTGCCTGGAATCAGAAAAATTGCTCAATCCATTACAATCCAGTTTTAGAGCACAGCACAGTACAATCTCTGCTCTAGCCAAGGTGACAAATGACTGGCAGCTTGAATTAGACAAATAAAATTTTGTGCAGTTTTCTTGGACCTAAGCAAGGCATTCAATACCGTTTATCAAACTGCTTCTGTTGTCCCTCGAACATTGGTTTGGATTCCTTATCCCTTAAATGGTTCTCCAACTACCTCTCAGGATGACTTCAACAAGTAAAGGCAGAAGGGGTGGTTTCTCCACCAAAACCCCTAATGGGGGGTGTACCACAAGGTTCCATTCTTGGTCCCTTGCTCTTCATCATTTATATTAATGTAGATGCCCCATCAAAGAAGTACAAATACACCTATTCGAGGATGATACAGTACTCTATGCTAGTAGCCCCACACCTGAAGTGGCCTGTAAAGCCCTTCAAAATGAATATAATCTGCTGCAACATCACCTTATAAACCAGAAACTGCTCTTAAATGCAAAAAAAAACAACTAAAGCAATGTTCCTCTCGCCCCTTCAAAATGCAATAAATCCTGCAATTGCTGGGGAAACTCCCACAGATCACTACCATTCTAGGTGACAGTTGGACTACGTACCAAAGTCCAAGTACCTGGGGGTCTGGTTGGACCATAGACTTACTTTCAGAGATCACTTAGAAGAAATGGCAAAGAAACTTGGACAAAAGCTTGATATGTTCTTTAGGATTAATCTCATCACAAGAGACGCTAAACTGAAACTGGTTCAAACTATCTTTCTTTCCCTATTGGATTATGCAGACTTTCTATATAGTCAGTGACCTGCAGGTACCCTAGCCAAACTCAATACGCTTTATCACAGAGCCATAAGATTTATAACGGGTCTTCCATACTCAACCCACCACTGTGCATTGCACACGGCAGTGGGATGGTCATCCCTTGCTTACAGATGGCAAAAAAGCTGCGGTTTGGACATACAAAGCTATCTCGGACTGTCCCAGTATATCTGTTTACCTTTGTGCACTCTGGGGAAGTATGCCCTGAGAAGCACCTCCTATCTACCTTTGTTTACAAAACAACATCTCGCATTGGCAGAGCAGCCATCCGTTTTCTGCTCCCTCAACTGTGGAACAAGCTGCAAAAAAACTTTGAAAGTAACTCACCCCATCAGCATAGCAGCTTTTAAATCTCTATCTACATCATAAGGAGTCCTGTGCCTGTCTACCCTAAATAGTGACTCGTATAAGTACAAGCACACTCTAATTACTACTGTTAAGACTGATCACATCTATAATCGACTCTTCCCTCTCTCCTCCTCCACATCTGTCCCTTTCACATTCCTTTGACCCTGATTCCAGCTCTAAATTCTCCATACCGTATCACTATCTTTTTATATCTGGTTTTATTTGTGTTCGGTGCACCTGATATGTATATTTCTTTACTTTTATGAAAAATTGTGTCCTAACCAAAATTAGCTGCATCTTCTATTCCAAACATACTACTGTCAATGCTACCTGCTGATACTTTGTATATACTGTATTATTGTATCTCACTTTATTTGTATTATTACTATTTTCTTGTGTGTTGCATCCCATGTACATTGTCCTTTGTTAAACCCAAGTCCACCTCGAAAATGAGCTTGCTCAGCTGATCGCCTGGTTAAAGACTGAAGAGTTCCTGCAAAGAGGGCAGGTGATTATTCTCCTCTCCTTCTCCCCCCACCCCCGAATGAGTAAGTACTAGATTTGGGGGGTGCCGCTGCAGCAGGTTTTACAGCTTGCATGAACATTACCTGTGTAGGATTACTACATATTATGGCTTACTTAAATGGCTCCTTTGGGGAAAATGGTGGCACTGGTCATTCTCCTTTGTAGCTTTTTCTCCCTGTGCTTGATTCATAAAGGTAGAACTCTACTCTGAGGGGGAATCTGACCTTAGTCCTTTGTTTTGAGTTCTCAATAACCTTCCTACCCACTTGTATGAAGCAACATCCCTTGAGTATACCTCAATAGACTACATCTCTCAGTTGGAGGCTAGCACAGAGGCTTGAACTAGTAGCCTGCACACTAGATGGCTCACATTACAACTCATGTTTGCTTGCACGCATGTGCAAGAAACATGGTGCCATCAGTTTTCGTAGGTGTGGCACCCTGTCTTCTAATGCAGTCAGTGTGTGTGCAGGCGCAGCCACAGTTCACCAATGAATGCTGCAGCTGTCTGACAGCAGTTGAAAATGCAGTGCCATACAGTTGAAAGGCAGATCTCCACTTCAGTGAGCAGCAAGCTATTGCATGCTAATGCACTCCCCCCGCACACTGTATGGCCAATGGGGTGCCCAATCCCCTGTCAAGCTGTGCTGTATGCTTTAACAGTTCCAAGTGCCACATTGGGGGCCCACCCCAGCATGGCAGCAGTCTATATGTGGTGCCCAGTCCCCGTCGGCTCCAATGGTTCCCCCCCCAGCAGACAACCAGGTTGCCACGCTGGGGCCCACCCCAGTATGGCAATGTCCATATGGCCAGTGCCCAATCCCCTGTCGGCTCCACTGCCCCTCCAAACAGCCTTCCAGCTGCCATGCAGGGAGCCCACCCCAGCATGGCACAAGTCCCTCATCGTCCAAGGGGGGAAAAAAAAACCTGAAGGAGAACTTTCCCTCGCCGACTGTCCTGACCTCTGCACCTTGCCTCCCCACCCCATACTTGCCTCAAGTCCAGCGCGACTATCATTGGTGGACCGGGAACATGTCTGCACTCTTCAAAGCCGACCGCAAACTGAAGAAATGCCAGTAAGCTGTATAATGGAATAATTTGTGTGTTTGTGTGTGTTTGTGTGTGTTTGTGTGTGTTTGTGTGTGTTTGTGTGTGTTTGTGTGTGTTTGTGTGTGTTTGTGTGTGTTTGTGTGTGTTTGTGTGTGTTTGTGTGTGTTTGTGTGTGTTTGTGTGTGTTTTTTCTCCCCCCAACTTTGATGCTTATCTCTGGCATTTTTGAGAATTTTTTTCACAAAATTTTCAACATGGGGGTTTTTGGGACCCCACCTCATGAATTCTGTCACTTTGTTAATCTGCCCCGAAAGGTGATTTCAGTCACTGTGCGGAACCACCTTTCGGGACCGATTTACAAAATGCTAGCCTCACAGTTCATGAGGTAGGACCCCTAAAACCCTATGTCGAGGGTGGTGAAAAAATTCCCCAAAATGACTGTTTCACGAGTATGTGTTGCGCTGGTCCTAAACACACTTGTAAGTTTGAGTTTTCACTATTTTCACTCCAGATTTTCAACATTGCCACTTTACCACACCTCCTTATGAGCAGTACAGCTGTCATTTTTCACAGCTTGCCCAAAACGTGTTTCTGCACATGTAGCGCACAATGGCGCTGTCTGTGCATGAAATCAATGTTCAGGACAGATTAAGAAAGTCTGTGACAGTGTTCATGAGCAGAGGTGTTACAATGGCTGTTAAAATTTGGTGAAAAAAAGTCCATAAAATGACTGTTCCGAGTGACCATTGGGCAGTTTCTATGCACCCTCGTAAGTTCATGGATTTCTAATTTTCAGTCCAGATTTTCATCACTGGCATTTTTCCACACTTATGAACAGTACAGCTGTCATTTTTCATACCATAGCCGAAATGTGTGTTCACACTTCCAGCACAAATGTGTGGCCATTGTGGGGAAATCACTGTTTGGGACAGATTAAGAAAATCACAGTGACACTATTCATGAGCAGAGGTTCCAAAATGCCTGTGACAATCTTGTGTAAAATCTCCACACTAATTGCATTATGGGTGTGGGTTGCACAGTTTCTACACACTCGTGACTTCACCAATTAATAATTTCACTGCAGATTTTCAACATTGCCATTTTTTTTGCACCTCCCCATGAACAGTACAGCAGTCATTTTTCATGTCCTGTTCTAAATGTGTTTTCGCACTTGTGGTGCCAAATGGTGTAGTCGCTGTGCAAAATCAGCTTTTGGCTAACTGATATTGCCACTGCTCATAAGGTGGGGATCACAAAAAAAAAAACCCATGTTGAAAATTTGGAGTGAAAATGCCAACTAACGCCTGAGACATTAGGGTTTCCGACCAGAACACCCCACCCTGTAGAGATTGACAGGCATCGGGGATGTGACTTGGGATTGTCTCCTGTAATGCTCATACCATTCCACACCCTGAAGCCAGTGAGAGGCATCAAGGTGTGCCTTGGACTCTTCGGCCCCAAAGTTCACCCCATTCTCCTATACAGCACCCATCTCACTATTTCCTGATGGAATGGGGTGAGCCTAAGGGCCAAAGACCCCAAGGCACACCATGACACTTGTTGGTGTCTGCAGGGTAGGGTGTGGTGAAATGGCATGGCAGTTATGCCTGATGACCCAAAGGCACACCCCAATGCCTGTTGGTTTTTGCAGGGTGGGCTTCAGTTCAATACTTCACTGCCATTCCTATTATGCAGCTATCTAACTCCTACACTACCAATGCCAATGCCAGTAAGCAAACATTCAGCATTGACAAATGCTTATTTTATCTTGGTACTTTTAATCAGTCAGCTGTAAAAAATTTTTAGTTTGATTACTGTAAGTGCACTATCATTTTGTATGCCTATTTTCAGTCAATACCGGGGGAAATGCCATTAGAAGTACAATGGACTATGAACCATAAAGTAATGGCATTAGAAATTGGTTTCATAATGAGCAGAAACTTTACAATACGTGATTGAAGTAGCAAGGAGTAAGCTGCATCAGGGTAATTGAACAAATTAGGAAAACGCTTTCTTAGGATGAATAACATAAATTGTGCATAGGTATGTTAATTGGAGGCAGAGAATGGGTACAAGAGTCAAAAGACCATTGGATGATGGCTCCCTTTTGAAACTGCATAGGAGGGAGCGCCAGAGGGCAACTGGAGTTCCAGTAATGGGGGGCACGTACAAGGGCAAAGTGGAAGGTCTGAAACCCATGTTGATACTATCTGCTCATAGATGTACTATGTCTAGGAGTGTTGGAAAGGAGAGGTTGCCTAATCTGAGGGACAGGTTACCTGATCTGAAGGGGTAAGCCCAGGATGGGGGTTCAGCAGAGCAGCTAGAGTCTGGTACCCCAGTCCCCAAGAATTTTGTCTGTAATGGCACTCCAAGCAGGACAGTGACATGCTTCAGGAGGAATCTAGTTATTTAAAATCCATAACCAGAAGAGGCACACTGACCAGCCTTTTTCCAGGTGTGACCCAGGGGAAGGGGAGAAGTACAATTGCAAAATACAGCCAGCCAGGTGATAGGAGTTATGACATGGGCATAAGCTGAGTGCAGCATAAAGTGGCAATATATGGAGGTCGAATTAACTGGCATACAAATCTGTATAAATGGGGCAAACTCTAACTGCGTATTTGCCAGGGCGAAGGGAGACCGAGTTGGTCCTGAAAAGTCAAAACAGGCTGACAAATTTTCAACAAGGTTGCTGGAAACTGAAGTTTTTTTGGGGGGGGAGGGTAGTAAGTGGTAAATAGCTAAGTAAGGTTAAGGAAGAAGGTGGGTGGGTGGGGAGGAGGAGTTTAGATGGCCTTTATTGGAGGGAAGGAGGGATAGAGATGGATGGAGGGTAGCTGGTTCCAGAGGGGAAGGTGGTATGAGAGCAGCTGGAAAGTGGATTTCCCATTGGAGGAGCTAAGGGAAGCTATGCATGGGTTCCCTCAATGTATGAGGGAAGGGATGTAAACCAGTATTTAGAGAGGAGGGAAGTCGTGAAACTGGTGACATGAGGGGGAGGATGGATAGGGAGGAGTGAAGAGAGCAGTGATGAGTACAAGAGGGTGAGTTGGTAGCAAAGCAGAAGGCCTTGTGGAGGGTGTCCAGTCTGGCAAGGTAGGTAGAGGGGTGGTGCCATAAGCCACGTCCATATAGTCCAACTGGGAGAGCCATTTTGGTGACCACTGCCAACAGATCTGGGAAGAAAGGCAGCCCATATTGCAGTTTGGGGGGGGGGGAGAAGGATTGTGATTTGTATACATATGCATGAGAGTTGGCACAGATGGAGGTAATTTTTAGGAAGATGGACAAAAGGACTGGACAAAGAATGGAGTCCTGTGGGACCCCAGCCTGGATAGTGAGGGATGGGAAAGATGGCACCTCCTACCTGTACTGCCTGACACTGAGGTAGAAACTGAACCAGTCAATAGCAGGGGCTGAAGACAGGAGTGTTCCACATACTCGGGAAGGAATAGGACACTGAATGAATCTAAGCCTTTGGTCAGATTGATCCATTGCTGATAGGAATGGCTTTGTGACACAAGTAGGGAGGTAGAATAATCCTTCCCAAATTCAGCCTGGAAGGAAGAGAGGAAGTTGGAGTGAAGTCTGCAGTCCTTGAGGAGATTAGTTTCTCTTGCAGCTTTACAAGAGGTGGGATATGTTGGAAGTTGCCATGAGTAGCTGGATCACCCCCTTCATGGAGGGGAAGAATTGGCAATCTTGGACTGGGGGACAGTACAAAAGGTGAGGGAGAGATTAATGGATGAGTAAGGGGGAAGCTATGGTGGGAGCTGACAGATGAGATGCAAGGTTGGGGGTTCAAGTCATCTGGGTTGGATTTGAAGAGCTTGAGTGAAAGGGCAAATGGGGTCTTCAGGGAGCGATTGGGGGAATAGCTCTTGGTATAGCAGACAATGGTGGTTGCCAGCTTGAGTTAAGGTCAGTGACAAGCTAATGTGTGACCTTCCATCTGTGGAGGTTGCTTTGGAGGTTTGGGAGTAGGGAAGAGCCATAGTAAGGTAGAAGGAATATCCCAAAGTTGTGGGAATTCGGGCAGAGGATGTGAGCATGTTTGCTTCTATGGCCCAGGCCAAGCTTTATCATTGACTTTACAGGTATTATGTGCAGTGTGAAATCTGGAAAAATCAAGTTTGTACCAAGGTACTTGAAAGAACATTTCTCAAGCAGGGTACCATCTGTGCTGGAGATTGCCAGGCAGCCTGAGCACTCGAGTCAAATAGCATGGAATGAGTATTTACTGACTGAGTTGCATTCTGTTTTGGGAGAGCCAGGAGTGGACCTTACAGAAATGAGACAAGGCTGGAGTTAAATGTCTGAGCACCAGTTTATCTGCATAAACCTAGAATCTTATGGCAGATGAGGCCCACCACATCTGGCCATTTTCCTCTACCTATTGTTGGCACTTCAGATATCATTTGGTCTGCTGCTTTCCCTTACTCCTTGGCTGATGGCACTCCTTTATGTGTGTCCCATGCCCTCTTAAATTCCCCGTATAATTTTTGCCTCCTTACCTCTGTGGGGAGGCTGTTCCACTTGTTCACCCTCTCAGTGAAGTACTTCCTCACATTACTCTTGAGCCTACCTTCTGAATGGTCAGAAGTATGGCAGCTTGGATTCAATGCAAAGTGCAAAGTAATGCACCTGGGGGAAACAAAAACCCAGGGGAAGATTACACAATGGGGTGGGAGGTATTAACAACAAAAATGGAAAGGGACCTGGGGTAATCATATCAGATGACCTTAAGGTTGGCAAGCAATGTGAGAAGGTGGTAGGGAGGGCTAGGGGGATACTGGTATGTATAGGGGAAGGGATCACCAGCAGAAAACAGGAAGTTATCCCGCTGTACAGACAGTTGGTGAGGCCCCATCTGGAGTACTGCATCCAGTTCTGGAGACCCCATCTCCGCAAAGACGTAGACAGGATGGAGGCAGTTCAGAGGAGGGCAACTAAAATGGTGCAGGGTCTGCAAGAGAAGCCATACAAGGAAAGACTGAAGGAGTTTAATATGTATACCCTTGATGAAAGGAGGGAGAGTGGGGACATGATAGAAACGTTTAACTCTGGAATCAACAAAGTCCAAGAGGGTAGCATCTTTCAGAAAAAGATGTGCAAGAACAAGGACACAATTTGAAGATGGAGGGTGGGATGGCTTTGGGACAACGTGAGGAAGTGTGTGTTTTTTTTTTATATTTTGAGGGTGGTGCAGCTTATCCTCTAGGTAGGAAATCGGCAGACTAGGTGGGCCAAGCTGTCCTTATCTGCCATCAAAGTCTGTTTCTATGTTTCCTCCAACTTCATATCATTACTTTTCACAACCCAGTCTTCTCTAGAAGAGGCTACTCCCTTGATACTTTGTTAATGCCCTTGAGGTATTTAAACATTTCTAGCACATCCTCCTCCCTCCCTTCTTTCTTTCAGCAGATGCATGTTGAGGTCACTATCTCCCCATATGACATCTGATGCAACCCTTGTACCATTTTGTAACCTTCTCTGAACTATCCCAATCTGTCCATGTCTTGAGATATGGCCTCCAACGAAGGTCACTTCTAGGTCTTTTTTTTTTTTCTTCATGGTTGTCAGGACCCACTTCCCCAAGTTATGTATTCATCACCTGGATTTCTGTGTCCTACATGCATGATTTTACTTTTTATTTATTGAAGCCCGGCCGCCATGCCCTTTCTAAGTAACTGTTTTGACAGCCTATTGAATTTGATAGCAGTCAGTGTATCATACCAGGGAACAACCTTGGTGGAAATGCCCAGAGATTGCAGTTTCATCTTGAGTAAATGATCCACTAAAGCTTTAGTAAAGTCCATCACACTGGCCTGACAATCATGCCTTTGTCCATGGCTATCTTGGTATCATTTGAATCTAAGCAGTGCAATGATGTTACATGAACTCTTCTGCAGCTGTGCTGGGCATCAATAGATCTCTGTTCATGGAGATAACTTGAGTGGACAACACAATTAAGACTGCTTGGAACAGAGGATAGCAACTAGGTGAAATCCTTTCCAAGCAAGCAAATCTTTAATTGCTATTCAACATAAATCACAGCATTGTACAATCAACATTAATATACAAGTATCAAATATAAAATCACATTGGTCCTAAGATGCAATGGCAGCATTTGGTCACCTTTCTCAAACAGTAATTTAGAAGGACCATCTTCTGTAGTACATAGGTGCCTGCAAATTGTCCCTTATTTGAAGCATATGGCTTATTCTGGTTAAGCATTGTTCTACATTTTTGACTAAACAGTCAACATTGCAGTACATAGGATTTCTAAGAAACCTTCTCCTTGTTCATAGGCACTCATGTATTTTGCTTGACTTCAGCTGTGTAAGCCATGTTTTATGCACTAAACAATTTAATTATTCCCCCTCTAGCTGCTTGATGGACAGTAGGCTGGGTGACTTCTCTTCATCTTTTAGATCTCCAAGACCCCAGCAGAGCAAGCTGCAGTTTGATTTGTCAGCCTTCAGATTCTTTAAGGATGCCAGGAACACAGTAAGCTGTCACATAACTCTGTTCTAGTTTACTATTCACTAGATTTGCCCTTCATTTCAACTTGCCTTTCAGATCTACATCACTTGCCATCTGAAAGTTGTGAGTGTTGCTCAAAGTCCTGATGCCACAAGCAAGGCCTGCTCTTTCACCAAGCCTGGAAATATGTAAGTTGTACAAGAATGTACTCTCCCCATGTAGAATATGAAAGTGAAATATTGCTGACTTCTATTTCAGCTGGTCCCCAGTTGAAGGCTTGGGTCGTATATGTGGCTGCTGTGAAACTGGAAATTGTGGAGAGTTGGTCAGTAGTTGGATGGTGCCCCCATATGGGAGAAATCAGAAAAGAGATGTATCAAAAGGTAAGATCCACTGTCCTAGTACATAAGGCCATGTATGTAGTGCCCCTGAATTTCCTTTTCTGAATTTTTAGTGTAACCTGATGACAGGGTATCTGGAGAAGCCATTGAGTTAAAGGGCTGGCAGTATATCCTGTAGGTTAGAGAAACGAGCTGCAAATGAGTTTGGCACATTCAGCAGACCTGGGTTTGAGTCCACAACCTCCACTTGCATACTGTTTGGCTCTATGCAAGTCACTTAACCTTACCGGTGCTCCTAGCTCACCCCTGAAAACAAGTACTTGTGCCTTGTGGGCCTTACAGTTGCCAAATAAAGTACAAAAAGATATGAATTTGCTGAGAAGCAATGCAAGATCTAGAGCTGGGGATGAAACTGGTCACTAAACACATGGTAATGTGTGAAGCATCTGGGACAGGAATTCATCCTGGTCTAAAACCTCATGAACACCTGCACATTAAATTGGTCATACAGGTGATTGCGGGTGCTGCTGACTGCTGAGATCTGGACACTGTCATGGAATTTGATCTCGCAAAAAAACATTGATCATGGAAATCATGGTTGCATAACTAGATATTGATACAGAATTAAACATGTTTTGGAAGCCTCTGTTACAATAAGTCTTCTACTCCATGCAATGCTTTAAAGCAGCAGTGCATGAAGGCAAAATTAACCTATAGTCTAATAGATATTTTGAACTGTAGTAGATTCCTCCTATCCTACTTGTACGATAACCCTTTTCTCCATTTCAAGTATGCCTTGACAAAGGGGTGCTCTGTTAATATGGCTCTGAGCAAGTCTTCATTGAATTCTCTGCTGTTTCCATACATTTAAGTCTGGGAGCACTGCCTGCTGCAAGCTACTTTCTGAAGCAACAAAAGTGGTGCACCCCAATAGGTGTGTGGATTCAATCTTTTATAAAATATTGAAATCCTGCCTGAGCCATACACTTTTTAACTGTAAAAACAAAGTGGTAAAGTGGACTCTGATGTATCACAAAGTTGAGATTATTGGGGGCATGGAATAAAAATGGTGCTTTTCACCACTATCCTGCTCTACTGCTTTAATTAATTTACTTTGAGGGACTCCTTGTATGGTCTATGCAAGAACTGCACTGAAGCTGTAAATCACTTTTCCCAGTAGAACCAGTTTTTAAGTACTGGTTACATTTCTGTTACTATTAATCTTTACAGGCCTTTATAACCTCAGTGGGTGTTTCTGCTTTACACTCTGGTGCCATTTTAGAACTGTATGATGCAGGTTATGTCCCTCTCAACC
Source organism: Neoceratodus forsteri (assembly GCA_016271365.2). Taxonomy (NCBI): domain Eukaryota; kingdom Metazoa; phylum Chordata; order Ceratodontiformes; family Ceratodontidae; genus Neoceratodus; species Neoceratodus forsteri. The sequence continues at coordinate 225,156,905 of CM057449.1, read as the reverse complement.
AGTTATGTAATAGAACATGAATGCATTGTACCAACCTATAGAATAGGGACATAAACTACATAAAGTTCTAAAATGGGTCTTAACCAGCAACAGGCAAATCAGAAACACCCACTAGGATAGCTTAAAAGCCTGGATAGCTAGACCAATAACATACTTTGACCCAGTATTTATTAAAAAAAAAAAAAAAAGCTTTTCTACTGGGGGGAAAAAAGACTTTTAGATTCAGTACAGTTCTCCTAAGTCATTTAAATGGAAAACTTAAACATCACTATTCAAATGTCTACACCAAAGTTTTTATATACCAATAGCTTTAATTTTTTAAACAAACCTGTCTCTTTTCAGCAAAACCACTGATTGAATCAGAAGGATATGCTCACCTTCAACCTATAACTATCATGGACTCTTCCATCCAAGAGACCATCCTGTCACCAGAAGTCTCATTCCAAGTGCAGGAGAATTCCTCACAAGGTACAATTTTCACACTGAAAAGTTGCATTAAACTCTGTCTTACTCCTAACTCACTGCCACTTCATTCTTTCAGGTTCCAGCTTTGGAGTGGTGGCCTTTTCTATTCTTGGAATGTTGGGAGCAACAACTTTGGTGTGCACTGCCTTGTTGGTGTACATGAAACTTGGAAACAGTTCTTAATTGGATGTACTATACAATAAAACAGCTTGATGTAGGAATCATTTTGTGCTGTCTTACTGTCCATTGGAAGTGGTAAATTAACTGGTTGTTTTACACCCTGTCCACCTAAGCATAACAGCTGAGACCACCTCAGAAGTTGGTCTTTTATTCTATTACCTTATGGTGTCTTGAATGCAGTATCCACAGTCCTTGTCTCTGATAGTGATCTTCTCCTCTCCCAAAAAAAAAATCTGTTATCCATGCCAGCACTGGCTCCCGGTGCCCCAAAGTGGGGCCATGAATTTGGTGTCCCAAACTTGTCCCATCTGCTGTCAGTCAGCAAGGCATAAATCAATCTGATCTTTAACCAGGCGAAACACCTTTGAGAATTCATTTTCAGGGTGAACTTGGGCAAGGTACAAGAACAATTGATATAGAATTCATACATTAAATACAGCTCGTAGGAACACACTGTATACAATTTACAACTAAGTTTGTGCATTAGATACAGTCCATAGAACACACCAATCTAGATACAGGTGGATCTAGGCAAGGTAAAGGAGTTGAGTTCGTATGTGAAGTTCAAACTTTTTATACAAAAACATGATCACGTTGGACAATATACGCATATTGGGGAGTGTGCAGTCTGGCAACATTGAGCTAAATAGTAAAATGCACAGGGTATGCTCATCGTAAGGAAGAGAAGTAAGATTGTCAATATTTAGTAGTCTTATAGCAATTGGCAAAAATGAATACAAAATTTTTAGGAAGGTGAATTGCGAAGGATCAACCTAATTTGGTAATGGGGGGGGGGGGAGACTAAGCAGGGAAAGGCAGTTGGCAATAACTGCAATAATTACAATAGTTCCTTAAGTGATTTACTAGGTATTAACTTAACTTGGCCTCCAGAGAAGGGAATGGAAGGAGTAGAGGGAGACGAAAAGGGAATGGAAGAGGCCAGGAGGGGTGGTACTTGGCGTGAGGTGAGTAGCTGAATGGTGGGGTGAACACAACTAGTCATCGACTGCACTTGCAGGACTCCATAAAGGATTGATTAATCAACCTTCAAGACCTTATTTAACAGGGATAACAAGCTTCAGTACTCTTGGAGTTTATTCCATTGAGGGGGCAGAGCATAACCTATGGATGAACTAACAAACCTAGTAATGTAGGAAAGACTTCTCGGTCCATACTTGCCTGGCACGTAGATGGCCCAAAATATATTGGGGGGAGCCTGTAGGTGATGGCTTTGAATGTCCATATGGATGCACTTTTATCCTGCCGGAATGTGAGGTCCATCCTAAAAGGGACCAGACGGTACAGTGGTGGGTGCATCAGTAATAAAACATAGTGCATGGTGGTAAAGGATGTCTAGTTCAGAGTGGGCAGCAGTAGCACTTTGTGCATACAGAATGTCTGCGAAGAGCAGAAGAAAGGTGGCTTGATCTAGCATGGTTCTTGCTGCTTTTGGAAGTAGGTGCCTGATTCTATAGAGGAGTTTCTGTTTTAGCTTCTTGGTAAGTTCCTCTGTGCTCTATAAAGGTTGGCTTATGGTCAATCCATACACCCAGGAATTTAGATTTGGCCACAAATTATATTTACTCACCTACTAAAGTGGTGGTTTTGGGTAAAGAGTCAAGGTTAGGTGTTTGTGGTGCTCTAGTTATGTGTGAGAAACCTAGTCTTTGTTTTCTTGGCATTCAGGAGCAATTTGAGGAGTAGAAGGTTCATCAGTCTCTTTGTAGGTCCCTGCAAGGCCTGTCTATATAGGAGTGCCGGCGAATAGGTGAATGTTGGCTGATTTTTATGCCAGTGTTTATTAATATAGATTGCAAACAGGAGAGGGCCCAGAATTGACACCTGTGGTACACCTCTTGGAAGGGTATTCAAGTGGGAGAGGTTGGTCAGCTTTTATCTGCTGGAGACTATCAAATAATTTTGGGGCAACCGGGTCCAGACCAATGTTCCTGAGGATGTCAAGTAGTAAAACCTGATCCACAGTGTCTAATGCCTTGCTCAGATCAAGGAATAAGACACACATTTTTTGTTTGTTTGGTCCAGGGCTTTGAGCCAATGATTGGAGACTGGCTAGTGCAGTAATGGTAGTGTGTGCAGGTCTAAAACCAGACTAACGGAGAGTGGATTAGTGGACTCAATATATTCTCTTACCTGGGTGTTAATACTTTTTTGGAGTTTGGAGAGGGTGGGGAGCAGAAAAGTAGCCCTATAGTTTGTAGAGTGATATGACAGGGGCAGTTTTCCAGAAGGCAGGGACAGCACCCTGAGCTAAACTCATTAAACAGGTACATTATGGGAACCACCAGGATGTGGAAACCTAGCATCAGAAGAGGTCAATAAGGTCTGCACCAGCCTTTTTCCCAGTTTCAGTAGGAGGTCTTCTACTTCAGAGACCGATGTAAAGGAAAAGGTATGATCAATGTTAAGGGGATTGGAGGCATGACTGTCTGGCTGGGGCCTGTCCTCTGAGCTGCTCACATAATCTGCTGGCAGGGGATGAATCCAAGGCCAACGCAGTGGTAGCAAAGTGGGCATTGAGGATTTAAAGTATATTCTGTTTGTTGGCGAAGGTGCCATCTGACAATTTTGGCAGGGAGGGAGTTAATAAACTTGTCCCTCTCTCTCTCCTTTTCTTTTTCCTTTTTAAAGGGTCTGCCAGAACTTCACAGGCCAGTTAGATGAATCTAGTGTTTTACAAATTAACTGGCTTTTGCGATTCTGAGTCTAGTACACTGGTTTCTGGTTACCCTAAAGGCAGTCCAGTAGGTGGAGAGTTTGGTTAGGCACGCTTTTTCCAAAGCTTGTCCCTATGAAGTAAAGCGGTCTTCAGATCAGGGGAAAACCATGGACGTGATTCTTTCTTGATGCACATTTTGATCAGGGAGCATGCCTGTCTATGGTATTAAGGACCATACTGTGGAATGTCTCATAGGTTTCGGGCACTGTTGTGGCAAAGTAGAAATCTTGCCAACACACATGTTGCAGATCAGAGATGAAAGCATAATGGTCTAGATTGCAGTGACTTCTCTAATACAAATCTAGAGGAAGACTAGGGTTTGGGAGCAGGCAACCGAGCAGTGATCGCTTGGGTCATAAGCATGCCTGAGAGAGTGAAAAGGTGGGGTATGTTTACTAAGACAAGATCAAGTAAACTACTGTGTTCTGGAGACTTTGTATTAGAATGGGTGGATCCACAATTAGTTGTGTAAGCCCGTGAGTCACTGAATTTCTTGAAGGATTTGGATGCTCTGCTCAGTAAAGGGTAGTGTTGGGCAAACTGGTGCTTGGTAAAAGGCATCTTTCCTTTTTTTGCTGTTTCTTCCCCACTCTGTTTCCCCATTCTCCCCTGCACCAGATGGTGACAAATTGTCCGGATGGCAGCCAAAGGTTAGGGAGAGGTGCCAATGGTCTTTGTGGGGTAGGGGGCTAACAATGGTGACAGTACCGAGTGCAACTACATACAACCCCCACCGGCCCCCTTATTTAACTAGAAGGGCACACCTCTTACCACAAACACAGGTCTAGGGGTAGAAACAGGGGCAGGGGTTACATACTAAAGTTACACATGTAACCCCCAAGGGGTGCTATCCCAAGGTCTACTACCCCTGCCTGATTTGCCACTAACAGGTTGAGGGGCCTGGATCCGATGGCGGGTGCCTCCACCCAGAGGTGGGGGTTAAGACAGTGACTTGGTCAAAGCCCTCTGGGTCACTGCAACCCCCCTTTCTTCCCATTAGTGGCCCACACAAATCAATCACAGTACCCTTGCAATATACACTTATCCCCAGGATTGGTTCAATCAGCTTGACTCTGGGGAACCCCCTGTAAAGTAAGATCCAGTTATACAGTAATTCAACACAGACACACAGTTCAAGCAGTGTAACTTTGCTAAACAACCAAATCTGATTTATTTAGGGGATAGTAACAAGGACAGGGGGAAATCTGGTTAATTGATTCAGTCACATTAATAATCACAGTACTGTGCACATATTTGAGTCCCGAATGTCACTCTTACTGCGTACCCAGGCAATAAGAGGCTAGCCTATTTGGTGCAGCTGGTTGGGGCCATGAGGATGGAAAATGCATGCACAATACCCACTTTGTAATCTGGAGCCTGTAAGCTCAGTTCGAGAAGAAAGGAAAAGTAATCAGATGGAACACTTGCAATTAGATGATGGCAGGGAGCTACCCTGATTTGTATTCTCAAATTCAATGCTGAAACTGAATGGAAGGCAGATTGTCCTGGATTGCCAGGAGGAGCAGACCATGTGGACAAGGTCCTTGTGACTGGACCCCACAGCAGTTCAGAGCAAATGGATGTATTCTGGATTAAGCTGGGGTTTACTTCCAGCTTCAGGCACTCAATTCACTGTACAGGGAATTTGAAACACAATTCCCCACAAGCACTACACACATTTGTATGTAAAAGGAAAGTACTATACCAGGCAGGCTGCTTCTCTATCCTGATCACAATTACTGCACAATACCCAGGAAAACACACAGCAGATTTGGTTCCTGACAGACCAAGCGCGATTCAGCAATTTCTCCAGTCTTCTACAGGATGAGCCTGGTTTCCTCACTTCTGGTGCTTCTTTCTCCTTACAACTCTGATTCAGTCCACACTGGCACTCACAAACAGTTTTAGGCCAAACTTCAGGGCCCCACACGAGCTTCCCATGTGAAAACTCAACAGCGCAGGAGCCCGGAGCTCCTTCCCTCTTCAGATGAGTTGTGACTGATCTTTCCAGTAGACAGAGCCAAGCATTTCCTTTGAGTTCCTCCCAGTCAGTTGGCTGGTTTTGCTGTCACTTACAGTAAACTCCCCCTGTTGGTGGAAAAAAGGCGCCGATGTCCAAACTACAATTCCCAGAAGCATTGGCCATACAGTACATAGGTGGCTGGCTCCACAATGAGTCCAAGTTCTTATTTGCCAGCAGCAGGCTCCATTTCAAAGGTCCCCCCCCCCCCACACTGATTGGTCCAGTTCAGCAGTTCAAAACTAGAATGGGGGACCTGGCAAACACAGTTCTGATTGCAAAGAAAAGCAGGTTAGACTAACTGTATTTTCATTATTACTCTAAATGATGTCTGGCAAATGGTTCTATCTTTGAAAAGTGCTCACTCTGCCCACTTAGTGATGGCAGAAATGGAGTGATTTTTGGCAGCAGCTCGAGTGGGACTCGAGCAGGGAAACACACAGACCCCCATCCAAATTAATTGTCTGCAGGCAGACAGCTCTTAAAGACAGTACCAGAGGCTCTAAAAGCACTCACAGATAAACGGCTTAGATGCCAAACACCATCCAGGCTTGGAGCATTCAGGCAAGCTCCTGGAAGACTTTTGGGAACCCCCATTTGCAGGGGGGGTTACACACAACTAGAAAATGGTGATTGCCCACCATAGACAAGATGGGACCAATGCAGAACACAACCAGGTGTGGCACTAAATACCTGGCCCACACCTGGTAGGACCAATGCATGACCAACAACCCGGGTCCCAGGGAAAACATTTGCTCAGGGCTATGCTAGGCTTGTACTTCTGGACAGGGGTACCCAAAGTAATTCCACATCGGAAGCAATAACAAGAATGTCCATACCAGGTTGGGATTCTAGAGTGTGGCTTTATTCCATAACACAGTAGGAACAACACAGTGAAGATGGACCCCCAAGGGTTACACACACTAAATGCAGACATCGAAGGTACAGAACTCCAAGAATTCCTGTTTAGCATAGGATAACTGTAGAACCTCTGAACTAGCTACCCATAGAATACTCTCCCTTGACTAGGCACATCCGACCAGTACTTGCACACTTCTCATATTGCATAGTATGGACATGGTGCGTGAACCACACAGAGTACTAGAGGCTCAACAATGTTGGACCCACATACTAGGGGTAACTGGAGGAAGATCCCACTCACTGGGGTAAAACCGTTTCTTCAGGCATTGGCTGCATGCACTGAGAGGAAACACAGGCGCCCTTCAGAACCCGGAGCGGTAAATGGGTTACTCCAGATGTGGATGGGTCAGGGTGGTGTCTCCCAGACTTTGTTTCCTAGTTCATACCCTGCAATTCATCTGGTAAATCTACCTCACACTGTAGAAGCTGTCAAAAATGTATATGAAAAACTTGTGTGTGTCTCCACAAGGGTGTCAGTTAAAAGTTCTGTACATGGACTTGCACACTGGATTCCACTGTAGGCAGACCAAAAAAAAAAAGTCTAAGATGACAGGGTCCCTTTGTCAGAGAATCCACCTTTAAAGAACTGCAGGTACTCCTGGGCAAACTCCAAACAATGAATGTACTCGCAGAAAGTTGTTGTACAAAGGCAGCTTCCAAAGTCCTGGGAGGATCAGGGCATTGCTGCTGCATCCAAGAATCCTGCTCCATCCCTCCTGGGATGAATCACAAACTGGACACTGTTTCCATCACTTAAACTTTCTGGCAAGGTCGTCCTCCACTAGGGTGAGAACTAAAACGCACAAGAGAAACTGCAGCTCTCTGCTTGAGGAGCTACAGCTGCACTCTGCAGCCTCCTCCTTCAGACTAGTACTACTTCAGACTCCTAACATTCTATCTCCTTCACAGCTACTGAAGTGTGGCTTGTGCAGCTGCAAGAGTTCTGAATGACATCACCTCCCCAGCTCTCGGCTGTGACTGACAGCAGGGAGAAAGACGGAGTGAAATCCATTTAACTGGCATTCCACTAGCTGCCTTGCCTGCCTACCACTAATTCTAACTGGGATTCTAGTAACCCTTGGGAACAAGGGGGTTACATAGTCAGGGAACCATTGGGCATCAAGGAACAGGGAGAGGTACCACTGGACAGGCTGCCATTGTGCACTTGGCTGTCCCAGCTCCTAGCAAGGGAAGCAGATGTGTAACTGGCCGTTGACTTACAATGAAGTGAATACCAGTGATGCTCTGTCCTTTAAGCAGGAGCTGCTTCTGGCAAGGACCAAGATGTGAGCAGTCATACCAGTGTGTTTGGTTTCTTTTTTCCCTCATGCACATCAAAAGCCAATGGTGTAAACCTGAGACTTACAACCACTTTACCTTCCATAGTAAAATGACAACATAACACACAGGGCCCTAGATCTAGAGGTCTGTTGGGACACTAGCGGGTGATGTCTACCTTTGCTCATCAAAAGATCACTCATGGCTGGCAAGAGTGCTGCCTATAGTCTACCACAATTTGGCTTGTATGCTGGCAGCTTCTACCCACTTACAGCTCATGACTGGGGGGGGAAGAGAGAAGAGGACCAGGATCACTTTAGTATCACCTGTATGGTGAACCAAAATGGAGGCTGAAAATTCTCTTGTAGTTCTAATGTAGGCTCCCCATGATCCAGACAAGTAAGACCCTCTTAAGGCTGGCTCCTTCCCCTGCGACTGATGCAGATAAGCACACTGAATCCTAACAAGGACGAAGCACACATCTGTTGGCTGTTCTCAGCCTTTGCTGGTTGCATGGAGGCTTTTTGGCACTATGCAATTCGCTTAAAGTTGAACCAGTCAAATTTCTTTCATGGGGATTTGCATACATTTCCCATCATGCTCTTTATTACTGGTGCATGTGCAATTGTTTCTCCTGACAGTACTCGTGCAGCAAGGCTCCCTGATCAAAAGTCATTATTGCAAATTAACCCTAAATGAAAAATGTCCAGAATATATGAAGTTACTCCACTGAGGAATGAATCTCTAATCATAAGGCACCAGGCCCGCTCTGGAGAGGACCTGTACCAGCAGCAATAAAGCAACTTGTTCTAGATTCTTGCAGGTACTAAACTGTAAATCAATGGGGCTGTACCTATTCCTGTCTCTTCTGCTACAATTTTACTAATTCTGTAATGCTGTTTAGTCATGTAACATTACTCCAGGATGCCTCTGGAAATGTACTGTTATGGATCAGTTTTCCTAGTTCAACAGTTGTCAGACTAACCAGCACATGTGCCATTCTCCACGTGCTTCTGGAAACCCCTCTACTGCTACCAGAGGGATCTAGCACTGGCCAATCTGGAAAACATCTCTGCTCTGAAGATTGCCCCTGTGTATCCCTTGGAATCTTAAGATCATGGTGCAAGTCTGGATTTATTTAAAATTTGACAAGTGTTGTTCATGGTACCTAGTAGTTTCCAGGTACGACCTGGGGAAGGAAGTATAGATGCAAAACGGAGGGCAAAAAAAGACAATGGTAAATGGTGTGGAAAATACAGTTGTACAAAATAGTTGCTACTAATCAATGTGTGCTATGACACAGGGTAAATATAGTTCTATACAATATGAGGCTGATATACATTTAGAGGGTAAGACATCTGTATTGAGCTAGACCATTGGTGTACATGGTGATTAGGAAGGAGTAGAGAGAAATGGAGAGGAAGGGTATGGGACGGGGGAAGATGGGTGCAAGATGAGGTGTGGGTTGGTCTGAGTAGGTGCTTACGAGCAGGAAAAGGGGGGGTGAGGTGGGTATGGGAGGGGGATACTGTTCTAGAGTGTGTAAGGAGCCTGTATGAGGTTAGTTTGCTGGCAGAGGAAATGCTTTTGGAACATGTCAATCTTGAACCTGGGTAAAGGGGGACTACAGGACTCTTTGGTCATCAGTCTTCCACTGTCTTGGAGGAGAATCCATAAACCTGGCATTGGGAGGTCTTGTACTCTAGTTATTCCTTGCCTTTCCCAAAGTATAGGGTCCCCTTGAATGGCAAGAGCCTTTGTCTCATTGAAGGCACAAGATAAGGGGGAGAAGTATCCTAGCGAAACCCAGTGGGTGCGGTGTCCCTGCAAAAGTATGCATGGAGGGGAGTGAGCCATGATTACTTCATGATTTTCCTAAGGCACAATGGTAACCTTTTTTAGCCATAGAATCCACCAACCTCCCCAGGACCAGTGGGAATAGTTTGTGGCTGTTAGTTTTTCACTCCCATAGGAAGATGCTGAATATTTCACTGCTCTAACTATTCCATGCAGGGGGCTGATAACTAACCATTTTAATTGCCTCTGTTTCCCTGCTAGTGATGTAAAGGTACTCGTGATACCGTAATTGGTGCCTTGTTTGACACTGCACCCATAGTGGTGTATGGCATGCCTGGGGCCCATATTTAGATGAGTAGCATGCTCCAGATGGAACAAAGTGCCAGTTTGAATATGGAGCTGTGGGAGCAGTGATTGTGTGGCATTTAGACCCCTGCAGTAATATGGCCTGCAAGAATGAAGAGGCTATGGCTCCATTGATCTGCATTTCGCTACTGTCATGCTGACAAGCTGGTAATACAAGGTGCTAAGGGACCATTTGCATACCATTATGGGCTCATTAGTATTGCTACACAATCCACTGCACAAAATGTATGGAGGCACTGTAAAGCTGTGCTGGCATGTCCCATTATTCCTTATGGCTGTGCAGATGCCCCTGTAGGAGTTTGTTTCCTAGACCTGTAGTGATTCTTCTCCCCCTTCCCACAATGTCTGCTTGAGTCCCTTCATCCTGTCTCCCCCTTTCCAAAAATGGTGACCAGCACAGCCCCTCTCTCACCATCTCTGCCATCCCCATTCCACAGATGGGGAAGCAAGTGCCCTCTGCTGTCCCTGGAAGGGGATGATGCTAACCTGGGTAAGGGAGGGATGCAAGATGCATGAGGATTGGACATGTGGTCCACCCACTTGGACTGCTACATGTCAGGGAATTGATAACAGCATTATACAGAGGTCGGGCAATGGGGGGGGGGAACAACGGTAGGAAGGACTGGCTCCTGTTGGTTCACTGCCCAGCACTTGGCTGAAGGTTTGTATTGGATGGGTGTTCATGTACCATAGTGCTTTTAAAATGTCTACTGTGTCCTGTATGTTGGGTAAATCCCTCTTACATGAGTGCAGCAGTATCAACATGGCACATATGGGACCTCTGAATATACCTCCCATCTGACTGTTTTTTTTTTTTTTCCTGGTTAGCATGGCACTTAACTGTTAGAGGTTCCCATATTAAAAAGGTTTTATAGTGTGCTGTCTCACGTTCTTGCTGTAATTCCTGCAGGAGAGGGGAAGAGCAGGTGGCTGCCCAAGATTACCGATTTTGATGTCTGTGTAGTTGAAGCCCTCGGAATATTGTATTCCCACCTGCCTAAAGGGGTCTGCAAAGAAAGGTGGATGGTGGAAGAACCAGCTAGTCTAGGGTCAGAAACATATGGGCAAAGGTTATGGAACAACTAGGTTAGAGAGGTGACTACAGGTCACCTATGTGGTGTTGGATATTCTTCTGTAATCCCCTCCCTCATTTGTGGGGTCTAACTGGTCCTCACAGAGGCAGAACTTTGCTGCTTTCTCTGCTAGGGCAGCTGGAAATGGCAGGGGACCAGAGGGAGCTGTGGTGCAGCAGTCGGAGGTTGTTGACTTTCGATGCTACACATACCTCTCTGTACAGCATGCCACACGTTCCCCTCGGCATGCTCTGACTCCAGCACAGCCTTTAGGAGTTGGTGAGACCTGCTGGGAGGGGAAAAACTGACATGGAGTATTCCCTGTTGCACATTAAGGGAGCTGCCATGGTACTCTGAGTGTACAATGCTTGAAAAGGAGTGGGGAAATTCCCCTTTCTGCACCAAAAAGACTGACCAAAACATAACTGTACTAACTCTGGCGTTATCCATTAAATGAATTGAGGCTAGGAGCCCTACTAAAATAGCCTTGTTTGGAGCCCGTGCTCCTTTCTACATGGAGGCAGCCATCTTTGTGAACACTGACATAGTATTCCAATGTTAGGCAATGGATCACTGGCTGTAAGATATGAAGACCCTGTCCCAGAGCTCATCACAGGCATGTTTTACTGGTATTTGTCTATAACCCCTCCCCTCATTTGTAGGGCTTACCTTGTCCTCTGAGTCAGAACTTTTCTCTCTCCCTCTCTTCTCTCCCCCCCCCCCCAAAAAAAAAACAAGCTGGAAGATGTGAGGGACCACAAGAGCCGTGCTGCAGACAGAGGCTGTTGGGTTCTGGTGCTGCATGTGCTCTCTAGTACAGCCATTGGGTGCTGAGGCATGATGGTTTTTTTGGGGGTGGGGTGCTGCTAGGGAATACTCCCTGTTGTACATCAAAGAAGCTGCCCCACTAATCTGTGTATGATGCTCATGAAGGGGTGGGGAATTCCCCTTTCCACACCAAAGACTAACCGAAACATAACACAGGTGCATCAGTCAAATGAAATAAAAGCAGGAGCCCTACTAAACTGACTTTGTTTGGAGCAACTGCTCCTTTCAGCATAGAGGCAGCCATCTTTGAACACTGACTTCAGCCGTGACCAATCTGAAATCATGGATCTTGATCTGCTACAGCAGAGGAATCTGAGTGAATAATGGGGAAGGCTGCTTGGCATCCTTTTGGACAGGCAACACCGGGTACAGTGTGCAAGTCTGAGACTACTTCCACTGACAGCCTCCTGGACCAGTTGAAAGCTACCCTGACCAATGAAACGGAGCCATTCCATAATAACTGTAGTCCACTCCCTGGTCATAGAAACATAGAACAAGACAGCAGGAGGAGACAAAGGGTCCATCTAGTCTGCTAAAATGTTACTGGGACCTTCTCGGACCCCAGGACCTAGCCCCCTTTCTGTTTAATGCCTCCTACTGCTCCTGTTGCTTATCATGCCTTTAGCCTTGTCCCACCCCAGCTTGAATGATGTCACTGACTTTTCTTCCACTACCTCAGTTGGCAGTTTATTCCATGGCTCTGTGACTTTCTGTAAAATGTTTCCTGGGCTCCTTCTTGAAGCTCTCTTCTCTCTCCTCCCCCCAACCCCCCAAAAAAAAAAAACTTCCACTTGTGCTCTCTAGTGTTGGAGTATGAGACACTGAACAGGTCCAAGGATGACACCTTATTTATTCCTCTCAAACTTGTGTATTTCAATCATATCTCCCCTCTCCTCCTTGTCTCCAGTGAGAAAATGTTAAAGCTTCCAGATGCCTCGTGCGAGTGCCCTTGAAGGCCTTGGATCATTTTGCTCACTCTTCTCTGAACAGCCTCCAACCTCTTTATATCCTTTTTCAGATGTGGACTCCAAAATGGGACACAGTACTCCAGATGAGGCCTTACTAGGGACCTGTAGAGTGGCAGTATTACCTCCTTTCTCCTGCTGTCAAATCCCTTCCCTATGCACCCCAGCATTTTGTTGGCCTTGCTATAACTTTGTTGCAATGGCTTGTCTGTTTAATGGTGATGCTTATGGCATCTAGATTCTGTTCTTCCTTCATGGCACTGAGCTGGACTCCATTAAGATGGTACTCTGTCCTTGGGTTCCCTTTACCCAAATGCATTATCTTACATTTATTTGTGTTGAACTTCAGCTGTCAGATGCTGGACCATCTTCCCAACCCCTGTAGGTCTTTTTGTATGTCCTTAACCACCACCTTGCTGTCAGCTCTTCTTCCTAGCTTGGTATCCTCTGTGAATAGGTCAATTTTTGCCCTGAATACCTATGCTGATGTCACTGATAAAGGCATTAAACAGGACTGGCCCCAACACGGAGCCTTCCTAATGACCGCGCCGCCTTCAGACCTCACCCCGTTGACCAATATTCTGTTTTTCTGTCCTTAAGTGGGTCTGATACGATTGCCTGATATACATTTGACAGTCTAATCTTTTGACTCCCACTTTTCTGACTTTTTCATCTGCCCGAGCAGTGCAATTTACCAGCTCTCAGTAATGGAAATATGAACACCACCCTAAAACTTAGATTCGCATCACATATGTAGAGTTGGGAACTATCATAATCTGCAAATAGAGGACTGAGTGCAAAAAATTAGACAACGGTACAGTTCTTGGAGCCCAAAGTGAAACTTGGGTTGCAAGAGAGAAAAGACTCTCTCCCCACTCCGGTCCCTGGATGGATGAGGAAGGTTGGTGTGTTGGTTAGGTCTGGTGTGCATATCAATTTATGCATTTATGTATTCATACACATTATTTCCTAGCTACTACATTTCAGGATTTAATATCCCTGCTCTAAATACATGTTTCTTGCTGAAGACAAAATTGATCCAGGACTCTGTTACACTGGACAACACCTCTTCTCTCTCTTCCCCCAAACCCCGTGACTAGTCTGCTCCTTCACTTGCAGTCAATGTCTGATGGGATTTTTATTTGTAACCAACAGATTAAAATGAGCAGATATGATCTACTGGAGTTAGTAATGGAGCTGAAAAACTTAATGGCACTCAGTTTTGCAAACTTTAGAATAAGCAGTCTAAAGTTAAAACAAAAACAACTTGGGCTCACTTGTATTAATGCACTGTTGTGCACATATGTTTACAAAGAATGCCTGTTTTCATTGCTGTTTAAGAAAGGGGGGGGAGGATATAATATGGACCTATGTGTTTCCCAACATTAAACAACAAAACCACGGATATGCCCTAAATATTTGGCTTAAAAGTTGTTGCAATGAAGATGTAGACATGGACTTCCTTCACTACTGAACACCCAAGAGTAAAGGCTTCTTCTCACCAAGATGCAGACTGAGCTAAGGGGCTTAAGACTCTTGGGTCTGTCTTCAGGACCATTACTCACCATGCATCATAAAGGGAGATATTGGAGACAAAGGGGAGGCCAAATATATTTAAAAATGTGTTCATTCTGTGTGCATCCTTATCTAGTATCTCCCCTGTACTGTATGCAGTTATTGTCGGGATATTTGTAAGCAGGCAATTTAATGTTGGTAAATGGTACCTGATGGGAAGTTGCTGTTGGGGAAATAAATTGTTGGGCAATTGTACTGATCCCCCAGCCAATTACCTACCCAACTGACTATGCACCTGGCTGCACCCAGATACTCCAACTTTTTCTGCAGGTGCTTGTGTGGCACTGAGTCAAAGGCCTTACTGAAATTGAAGTAGAGGAGGTCCACTGGGTGACCTCTGTCTAGTTCCCTAGTGACCCAATCAAAAACAAATGTGATTAGGTTTGTTTGGCATAACCTTCCTGCCACAAAACAATGTTGCTTGTCATCCTGCAGACTATTCTTATCTAGGTACTCTACCAAGTCTTGTTTTTATTAAGGTTTCCATCAGTTTTCCCCACTACTGATGTAATGCTAACCAGTCGGTCGTTGCCCGGGCAACTTGTCTTCTCTGAGTTGATTGGGCCTCTCTAACCCTACGGTTGGTGATGGATGGTGCTTCCATTTGTGGAACACCTTTGTCAGCAGCCTTGATGCCACTGTCTGGTACTGGGCCTTTGTGTTCCTCCATGAACACTGAGCAAAAAAAGTTGTTCAGAACAGTGGCCTTCTGCTTATCCTCCTCCAATACTCTGTCACCATCTTTGAGTCTAACTATTCTTCCCTCTTTTGTGTATGTGTGTGTATATGTGTGTGTGCGTGTATATACTGAAAAAATGTGTGTTTTGCCTTCTATAACCCCTTCTGCCAGCCGAAGCATCATTGTAGCCTTAGCTTATTTAACCATGATCTTTGATTCTTTGTTCTTAATGTAAGCTTCCTATATGCTCTCTTCCTGAATTCTTTAATAGTTCCAATAGGCCTCCCTTTTGGTTCTGATTGAGGTCCTTATCTGGTTACTGAACCATATTGTTTTTTCCTTTTAGTCACTGTTCTTACACACATCCTGGTAGCCTCTAAAATGGCTAACTTAACCAGCCCCCATATTTCTTCCACATCTAAGTGCTCCTGGATCCTTAACAGCTTGCTTCTGACTACATCCCTCATTTTGTAAAAATTGGCTCCTCAAAAGTTTGAACCTCTGTCTTAGATTGTAATTTTTCTACCCTTGGGGCTAACTCAAACCACTCCGACTTATGGTCACTGTTGGCCAGTGGCTCCCCAACCCCTGTAGCCCTTACTACCTCCAAGTTAGAGACGACCACATCCAGGATTCTGTCCAGCCTAGTCAGGGCACTAACTAGTTGTGTAAGTATGCAGTCTTGTAGGGAATCAACCACCTTTTGGCTCAGAGTAGAACCTGCCACTGGGATGCTTTAACATCAGGCATATTCAGGTCTCCTACCACAACTGTATCCCCTTTTTGTGCTACAACTCTGATCTCCTCTAGGAGCTCTTTGTGCCTGCCCCAGAGGCTGGTATATCACACCTATGTGAATCCTCTCCCCTGTTGCTGAGCTAAGTAGCATCCAAAGGGATTCCACACCCTTCTTATGATGCTATCTACTGCGATAGCATTTATCCTGATATATATTCATGCTACTCCTCCACCCCCACCCTCCCTGCTAGCCTGTCTGAACAGGCATATCCTGGGACCGAAGGGTCCCAGTCATTTTTCTCCAAGGCCCAAGTCTTCACCATGGCCACCAGGCCCACTTGGAAATCAGACATCATTACCTGCAGGTCGCTTGTTTTCCAGACTTCTGGCACTGATGAGTATACCTTTCCATAGTCTAGTACCCCTGCTATTTGTTACTTTTGGTTCTGCTCTTGGACCCGCAGATGAGTGGCAGTGTGTTCGGTTCCCCATAGATTCCAACCATTTTATATGTGTTTTCTTAGCTTGGGGGAGAGAAATTCCTGCTTGTGGGGGAGTGACAACTAAGTTCCTATACTAAGTGTATTTCTATTACCTTGTTTAAATGGTCGAGATGGACGTTGAATTTCTGTGCAAACCCACTCGCTCCTTCCTTTAAATGAAGTCTGTCAAACCTGAATAGCTTCCTCTCCCAGAAGCTCCCCCATGATCCTAAGATGTGATATCCTTTTTCATGACTCCATCCATGTAGCCAAACATTGAATTCCTCTATGTCCTTATTCTTGCTTTTGTCTTTGCAATCCCCTTTACCCCACACTGGGAGCATCTGTGAGAATGTCAGGTGATCATTCTAGCCTCCAGCGTTCCCCCAGCTTAATGAAATTTTGTTTGGTTTCTTCCACTGTTCAAGCAGACAAGTCATTCATACTGAGATGAATCGGAACAGTGGTTCCTTTCTGTGCTTTGTCTACCTGCCTCCTGATGCATTCACTGTTGCATTGTGCTGAAGCTCCAGGGAGCTATTTAACCATCACCTTAGGCTGTACCTTTACTCGGGTGTGACTCTACTCCCCTAATCATTGAGATCCCCTGAACAAGCAATTGCTTACTCCTGGCTCTACCACATGTTTCCTTGCTGCCTTTTGATGCTGTCTCTGTGCTATGCCTAGTCCCCCTCAATGAGCTCATGGTCACTGCTCACCGAGTTAGGATCCTTCATTTTCTCCAGTGGTGAAAAATGAATCTTCATTGGAATGGTATTGGTCCGAACAGATTGTGTGGTCCATCCTTGAAATCTTCCCCTTCCTCTGACCTCCAGGGCAAGTGGATCTCTGGGGAAAGGACATAGTTGGCTTGAACTCCAGATTAGACTCTTGTAAGTAGGCCACTGAGCCATCCTCCTGAAGATGAGTGCCCCACAGTCCCTGCAACTTACCACCTCCATCCTGAAAACCACAACAAAAAATGTGCTTTTGTCTGTTTGACATTAATAGGGGGAGGTTCCTGCTGTGAATTTTTGCTCCCTCACTTCCTATTCCTGCCCAGGAACTGCCTGCTGTCGATCACTGTTTTTGTTGCCTATAAAAATAAAACTTCCTCCAGATGGCTGGGAGGTGGAAGTGTGAGTACTGAGTGTGTATCGGCAGTGCTGTGTACTGTAACAGGCTCTGACTCTCTTGCTGAATCAGAAGTGTTCTAGTAGTACACTACAGATTTAGATGGTATTTTATCTTTGGGGAGAAGAACTTACACTGCAGCCCACTTACTTGACTTTTCCAGGTCTGTGGTGATCTCTCAGGTGTTTGAACACTGTAAGGGCAAGTGGAGGTCTGCAAATGAGGGGTAGGTAGAAAATAAACCATTCCAGAAATAATCCAGTCTAATCGGGATCGTTTATTTAAATGAAAGCTCATGAGCATATTATTATAAACATATCTCTCACAGTATGGAGAGTTCAAAAAAGTTAATAGTTCATCAGGGGTCATATTCTCGAGTGGTGGGAGTGCTTGCAGCAGATGATATTTCAGCAGGTTCAGAATATATTTTACTTTCTGTGCTCTGTACAACCCAGCGTACATAAATCTTCAAGTTAGATTACACTTCAGACCACCAGTATGGGATTTAAGCACAAAGAACATAGCTAGGACCCAGCAATGAGGTAGAATTGAAACCATGCATATATACTGATTTTTTTTTTTTTTTTTTTTTTCTCCCACAATGTAACTGAAATGGGGTACCTGGTAGGAATAATGGAGCATTTGGCTCTGCAGAGCTTCCATGGGAATACCTTACTTCCCATAGACCCAGTGCACACAAATTTGCTGCCTGCCGATGAAGTATTGGTTCCTGTATGTCTTAATTGGTTTATGCCACCTTAATGTAGGCTTTTGACAGCATGCCAGGGCCCTTGGATCTACAACATACCTCATCACATCCCTGCCCATGTTCCTCTGCCATGTAGAGGTGATAATAGGGAGAGGGATTTCTAGCAAAAGGGAGCTGGTGGAGCCGTCGTATCACTCACTGGTGATACCCCACCTTGGGCATTCTACCCAGTTCTGGAGGCTGCACCTCTGCAAGGACAATGACAGGGTGGAAGTGATCCAGATGAGGACTTCCAAACTGGTGCGGGGTTGCACAAGAAGCCATACAAGAAGAGGCTGTGGGAGCTCAGCAGGGACTCCCAAGAGGAGAGTCGAGTGAGAAGGGACATGACTAAGCCCTGTAGATTCTCACGGGATTAGCAAAGTGCAGGAGTAGGGTCTCTTTCAGAGGAGGAACACTAGAATAGTGTCATGCAATGGAGCTTGAAGGGACAGAAGTTTAAGAGGGATGTGAGGAAATATTCACAGAAGGGGTAGTGGACTCCTGGAACAGCCTACTGGAAGATGTGTTGGGGGCAAAGACTAGGGGGAGCTTCAACCATGTGTGGGATAGACACATGGGCATAAGTAAAGGAAGAGGAAGACACACCTGAGACCAAATAGGGTCCAGGGTGTAGTAATGGGGAAAATAGGGCAGACTAGAGTGGTCTACTGGTCCTTTTCTGCCAATAAATTTTGTTTCTGTTCATATGGGACTAGTATGGATTGTCACACAATTTATAATTGGCTAAGAGTGGCAGTTCCAAAACAGCTGGAGAATCCCAGTTGCCTCTCACCCTTTCCCAAGCATTATTTTGTAATTTTTTTTTTGTTTGCCAGGTAGGTGCTCTGGACAATATGGGCCTATTTCAGGCATGACCCAGGAGAAATATAACCTTGAACAGACAGTGGCACAATGGTACAATAAGCAGTTTTACAGACATCAGCAGTAGGAGTCAAATGGTTCGGTAGTGCAAAAACAGAGTAGAATTCATCACGAGTACAACAGAAAAAAATGACTGAAAGGCAAAATAGTAGCATACAGTGAAGTGTAACCCCCATGGTGGAGAGGGTCCCAGGCTAAATTTACAGCTTTCCATTATGTTCTTGCTTAATTGGGGCCGGTGTGAATTGCCACACAACTTAGTAATGGCTAGGAGCAGTAATTGCTCCCTGCAGTCCCAGTGGTAGGAGATCATGTTTCTCACCCTTTCACAGCAGGAGTCCTGTGGTGTAGATGGGTTCTGGCCAAATTAAACAGCTTCCCTGATGGGGGAATCTGGCTCCAAGGAGGGGGCACAGAGATAACCTAGACAATTTTTTTAGTTCAAATACTTTCCATTTCACCCAGAGGCTGCAGCTTATCTGTTGTGGTAGAAAAAGCTATTCCTTAGTAATCCACATAGCCATTGAGAATTCCCCCTTTGAGGGGCATGATGAAATGGCCACGACCAAAATCCCAAGGACACTTCAGCTGATCAACTTCCACCAGAGGCCTTCAGCTCTCCAAAACAAGCATTTGTCAACACTGGATTTTTGCTTGCTTGTATTTGCTGTATAGTTGTTGGGCCTAGAAGGTGCAGAGGGTAAAATTTTAAAAGATTGACATGTTATAATAATAAAATTGACATGGCTGGGAAATGAAGTTAACACATACCATTATTGTTGTCTTAGATGGCTTGCGATCTCGAATTTTCAAAATTGTATTTTGATTACCCCACCACCATATGAACCTCCTGTGCCTCAGAGTCATTGCTGCCACCTCCTAGCCTAATGAGCAAACTTGTGGTGGTGTTGGTCAATGCTTCCAAGTTATTTGTGCTGAGCCACTGTGGTAAGTGAAAAATGTAAAAACTCAAATTTGCATAAAGAGAAGAGCATTTTATGAGTCCCTTCATTTCCCTCGAGTGCAGGGTACAGTACTTCATTGAGGAACTTGTGCAAAACCTATAGAGAAATGCTAGAGGATGAAGGTAAAAATAAAAATAGAAAAAATGGATACAGTTTATTGAACAGTGAGAACAAAACAGTGCAAGTAAGATGGGGAATAAAAAGAGAGAAGAAAGCAGAAGACAAATTGTTGGTAGTGGTGTTATTGGCATGCATCTGTGGATTAGCCCCCAGTGGGCACAATAGTTTTTGTGTTGGTAGAGTTAGGGACAGTAGTGTTTCATCTAGGATGAGCTGCTGGTAACTATATTTTTTCTGGGGGGGAGATAAACACAAAAGTGGTAATTTGGACACAGGTGCAGTACCAGGGATGGGCTTCCTGTGGATGCATACATTAGCGGGAAAAGGTGAAGGAAGGATCAGAACAGAGCAACCAACAGAAAATTCTAAGTTTATTCTGGTGCCAGGTAAAACCACACTGTAATGTGTTTTCAGAAAACTTCCTTTATCAAAGAACATGCCACATCATCAATTTGTGAATGATGGCATCAGTGGTTGTCAAAATATGATGTCAAAATATTCATAACATACAATAAAATCACATATAAACAACAATACAAAATACATACTGACAATAAATACAGCGTACTGTTTCCCAAAACATTTAAAATATATTAGTGCTTTGAATAATCTTCTAATGGAGCTCAGTTTGAAGTTGTAACTTCAGGATGCATTCAATTTCTGGTGCTGACAAAACACTGTCGAAATAGAAAAAATATAAAATAAGTAGATAAGAACATAACATCCATATGAACATGTGAAAAGCCAGCAGAAGGCCCAATGGTCTATCGAATCTGCTTGATGCAGAGCTCCTGCTCATATGCTATATGTTGATCAGCCAATCCCCTTTCAACCTACCCTTCCCCTTGAATCTATCCGACCCCCTTTTAAATCCCCCAACTAAACTGTGATTCACTACCCTCTTTGGCAGTGCATTTCAGCCTGCCACCGCCCTTTCAGTAAGGATGTGCCTTCTGACCGCCTTCCTTTACCCCACCCCGGCTAATTTGTAGTTGTGTCCTCTGCTGTTTCTGTTCTCATATCTGCAAAAACAGATCCCCTTTGTTGACCTTTGTAATTCCTTTAAGGTATCTGAAGGTCTCAATCGCATCCCCTCTTTCACTTGTCTCCTTAGGGGAGTACATGTTCAGGTTCACCCACCTCTGTTTAGGATATCTTGCTGCCCCTGAACCATCTGAGTAACCATCCTCTGCACCACCTGGTTTATGCCTTTCTTAAGGTAGGGGCTTCAGTACTACACACAGCACTCCAGATGTGGCTGCATCATGGGCCTTTATAAGGCAGAATGACTTTTCTCCAGCTGGTGAACCCCCTTGATATGTAACCCAGCACCCTGATTACATAACCTGCCACCTTTTTGCATTCCGTTGATGGTTTCACGTTGCTTGTAATTGCTATCCTGAAATCCTTCTCCTCCTCTGAGACTGTGATCTTCACCCCTCCAAGTCTGTACTTGGCCACTGGGTTCTTATACTCTATGTGCATCACCTTGCACTTTTCAGCACTGAATTCCAATTGACAGATTCCAGGCCACCTATCCAGCCTTGCCAGGTCCTCTGTCAGATCTCTTATTTCCTCCAAAGTGCCCACCCTCCCACAGATTTTGGTATCTTCTGCAGAAAGACGTCTTGCCTTTGATGTCCCCAGTATCGTTTATGAACACACTAAATAGGACTGGACAAAGCACTGATATCTGTGGAACCACGCTAGTAACTTCTCTCATTTCAGAGTGCTCTCCCCCAACCACCTGCTGCTTTTTACACCCTAGCCAGTTTGCTACTCATGTGGTTAGTTTCTCCACTGTCTCCATGTCTGCCAGTTTTTTGATCAATCTTTTATGAGGGACTGAGTCCAGATATAGTATGTCCATTGCTTGGCCCTTGTTCATGGCCAAAGTGACCCAATCAAAGAAGCTGATCAAATTTGTTTTGCATCACCTCCCTGCCATACATCCATGCTGCCTGCTATCCAGGAGCCCATTCACTTCAAGGAACTCAACTAACCTTTTCTTTAGGAAAGTTTCCAACAGCTTGTGAACAATTACTGTCAGTCTGATTGGTCTATAATTCCCCAGTTTGATCCTTGGCTGTTCTCCACTCTGGCAGAAACACTCCTGTGTCCAGCGAGCAGTTGTACAAGCCTGCCAAGGGCTCTGCAAGGACCATCACCAGCTCTTTCTGCATCCTAGGGTGCATGCCATCTGGCCCTGGGGACCTGTCTAACTTGAGGGCCTTATGCCCTTTAAAGGCTGTATCCTTTGCTATTGCTTCCTCCCTCATCTCCACTGCCCCCCTCCATCCCTGTTCTCCCTGTGATAGTAGCCCATTCTTCTCTCTTGTGAAGACTAAGCAGGAGTATTCATTCAGTACCTTCATCTTCTTGTCTTCCTCCACCCACTCTGTCCCCCTCTACACTGAATTGAATTATTACTTTTTGGGCCTGTGTAAGTAGCTAGTATTGATTCTCTGTTTTTTGGGGTTGCCTTTTCTTAGTTTAATTTGCCAGGGAGGAACTGTAGCTGGGAGATATTTGCAGTGATTTGTGACTAGACCTGTTACTTAACCTCTGTGAAATAAGTGTCTGAAAGGAAGGAAGGCACTCCCCAGGGTGGATGATCAGAGTTGTAGTTGATTTGTTTCTGGAGGGCCAAGGTTTACTTCCACCCACCCCAAGCACATAACTTCCTTTATAGCAGGGGTTCTGACATCACTTCCACAAAACTGCTAACAACATACACCTCTTCATATCCTTAAAGGCACAGCACACTGAATAGGGGGTAGATACACTCACACACTTGCACACACTAAAACAAGAACAAAACAAAACAAAAAGAAAAGCATCAGTAACAGGAAGGGACACAGACATGTGGGAGTGGTGCAATGCACTGACTGTGGAGCAGCAGTCTTCCGGGAGACATTCTGGAGACTGCGTTGCTGCCCTATTTGCAGGCACCTCTCTAGTCTGAGGGAGGAGGTTGTTCATCTCCATGCTGACCTGGCAAGGATTCGGGAAACTTGCTCCCCCACTCAGGGACCACCCAGACCACCACCACTACTACCTCAGAGGTTGCCAGAAAGAGGAGTGATTGGACCATGGTGGGCTCAGAGGAGGGTGAGGGTGGTGGGACAGAGGCGCATCCCTCCAGTTGTGCCTCTGCAATTCATTCACCACTCTGGTGGAGCATGATTCCTCTATGGAGGCACCTGCAGTGGAGACCAAGGAGGATGCTGGGAACCTCCACAATGGAGACCCACGGGGGGTGGCCTAGGACCCCACAGGGGAAGGAAACAGCTCCTGGTGGGGGACTCAATTGTTGGGGGGTAGAACTGGGGGAGGGAAGGGAAAGGGAGGTAAGGTGCCTGCCCGATGCCATGGCTTGGAGGGACAGGAAACAAATCCTCAGGATCATGGGAGCAGCTGAAAAGGGGAGTGAGCTGGTTGTCATTATCCACCTAGGGACAAATGACCTGGCTGAGAATGGGATCAGAGCAGTGCAACAGGAGTTTGTGGAGTAGGGAAGGGGCCTTAGACAAGTAGCACACAGGTAACTTTCCCAGAAGTGCTACCTGTCTATGGCATGGATGAGGCTAGAGTACTCCGCACCATGGGATTCAATGACTGGTTGAAAAACTGGTGCAAAGCTCAGGGATTTGGCTTCACTGGGGACTGGGGCTCCACCTGGTGGGATGCAGACCTATACTGCCGCGATGGTCTGCATCTATCCAGGAGGGGAACCAGGATCCTAGGTGATAGGTTTAAATGCTTCATTGGCAAGCATTTAAACTAGCCAAGGGGGGGCACTGAAAAGGAGGAGGGAAATCCTAGCCCCTCCAAAAAAAATTCAGGGTAGTTAGTGAGGTAAACACCAAGATAGAGCAGTTGATAGGGAGAAGGGCAGGGGTAAATGGAGAAAAAGACAAAGGCAGTAAGAACAGGGATGGAGCAAAAAGAAATAAAGCCGTAAAAAAATGGAGGGTAATGAGTACCAATGCCCATAGTCTAGGTAAAAAGCTCCCCCAAATGGTGGTCTTGATGGAAGGGGGATGCCTGGATATTGTGGCAGTCACAGAAACATGGTACACAGAGAACCATGACTGAGATGTCAACATACCAGGGCACAGAGTCTACAAGAGGGACAGGGAAGGAAGAAGAGGAGGAGCTCTCTATGTAAGGGAAGAGATGAAAGCAACAGAACTAAAGGGTAAACAGGAAGGAGAGGAGGCACTGTGGGTCACCATGGAGGCTGGAAATGGCACCACAATCTACAAAGGGGTTGCATACAGACCCCCATCTCAGGGGGAGGAAATCGACAAGGAAATGATAGAAGGCATCCTTAGGATGGCAGAGAAAGCAGAGGTATTGCTGATGGGGGACCTGAATATGCCAGATGTTAACTGGAGCACCTTTGCTGCAGCCACATCCAAGAGCAGGGCCATTCTTGATGCCCTACAGGGGGCATGCCTCAGACAGCTAGTTTTGGAACCCACTCAGGAGGGAGTAATCGTAGACCTGGTACTCTCAAATGGGGATAGAGAAAGAGAGGATCTCCGATCTTGAAGTGGGTAGCCATCTGGGAACAAGTGACCACCAAACAGTGTGGTTCACGATAAACTTAGCTGTAGAGTCAAGCCACACAAAAGTGAAGGTACTGGACTTCAGGAGGGCTGATTTTGTCAAAATGGGAGAGTGCCTCAGAAAAACACTAGCAAACAGGCAAGAAGGAGGGGTGGAGCAACAGTGGGAAAACATCAGAATTGCCATCACAGAAGCAATAAACCTTTCTGTGAAGCAAATAAATCAAGATGAAAGAAAAAAACACTATGGTTCTCAAAAGAATGGCAGGGAAGGTTGGGGAGAAAAAGATAGCATTCAGGAAGTATAAGGAAACGCAGAAGGAGCAGGATAGAGAACTGTAGCAGTTAACGCAGAAGGAAGCGGGGAAGGCAGTCAGAATAGCAAAGGCCCAAACTGACGAAAAGATAGCCAACTTGGTTAAGAAGAGGGATAAAACCTTTTATAGGTACATTAGGGAGCAAAGAAAGACTAAAGCAGGGATACTGAGGCTGAATAAAGAGGAAAGTGGTTGGGAAGAGAGTGACAGTGAAAAAGCAGGGATACTGAACAAATACTTCTGCTCAGTATTCACAATGGAAAAGCAGGGGGAGATACCTAATCCAGTCAATAGAAGCACTCTGGATAGGGGGGTTGTATTAGTCCTTTCACAGAAGAAAGGGTTCTGAAAGAACTCTTAAAACTGAAGGTGGATAAAGCAATGGGGCCTGATAGGATTCACCCCAGAATTCTAAAAGAACTAAGGGAAGAACTAGTAACACCATGGACTACCCTTTTTAATAAATCATGGGAGGATGGTGTGGTACCTGAGGACTGGAGGAGGATGGATGTGATTCCCCTTCACAAATGTGGGAGCAAGACAGAGACAGGAAAATACAGACCTGTTGGTTTGACCTCAGTGGTAGGGAAAATGATGGAATCACTTCTGAAGGAAAGAATTGTTGGGTATCTACAGGCCAGTGGGGCACAGGACCAAAGGCAGCATGAATTCACAGCGGGAAGGTCAAGTCAGACAAATCTAATTGATTTCTTTAATTGGGTGACCAAAGTAGTAGACCAGGGAGGGGCCGTGGACATTAGGAAGGCATTTGAAACAGTCCTGCACAAAAGATTAATAAACAAATTAGCCAGCCTGGGAGTGGGCCCCAGGTTGGTAGCCTGGGTAAAACACTGGCTGAACAACAGGACACAGAGGGTAATAGTAAATGGAGTCCACAGTGAAGAAAGGGGAGTTACTAGTGGGGTACTGCAGGGTGTAGTACTGGGGCCAGTCCTTTTTAATGTCTTTAAGTGACACTGCAGAGGGACTAGAAGGAAAAGTATGTCTCTTTGCAGATGACACAAAGATCTGCAACAGGGTTGATGAGCAAAGTGGGGTGGAAAGAATGAAAAGGGACTTGGCAAGGTTGGAGGAATGGTCAAATGTATGGCAGCTTAGATTCAACATAAAGAAGTGCAAAGTAATGCACCTGGGAAACAAAAACCCAGGGGAAGAGTACACAATGGGTTGTGAGATACTGATGACAACAACAATGGAAAGGGTCCTGGGGGTAGTCATATCAGATGACCGAAAGGTGGGCCAGCAATGTGAGAAGGCAGTAAGGAGGGCTAGGGGGATACTGGGGTGCATAGGGAGAGGCACCACCAGTAGAAAACAGTAAGTTGTTGACCCTCTTTGGTAAGACCACATCTGGAGTATTGTGTACAGTTCTGGAGACCCCATCTACACAAAGATATAGATAGGGTGGAGGCTGTCCAGAGGAGGGCAACCACAATGGTACAGGGTCTGCACCAGAAGACGTATGAAGAAAGACTAAAAGAGCTTAAGATGTATAGCCTCAAGGAAAGGAGGGAGAAGGGGGGCATGATAGAAACTTTCAAATACCTCAAGGGAATCAACAAAGTCCAAGAGGGTAGCATCTTTCAGAAAAAGAGATGTGCAAGAACAAGGGGGCACACTTTGAAGATAGAGGGGGGACGGCTCAGACGTAATGTGGGGAAGTATTTATTCACAGAGAGGGGTTGTAGATGCATGGAACAGCCTTCCTGAGGAGGTCGTAGAGTCAAAAACAGTGGGGAAATTCAAGAATGCATGGGACAGACATAAGGCAATTCTAGTGAGGGGTAGAAGGAAGTAGGCTGTTGGTTAACTAGGATCTGCTGCTTATCCGTTATTTATTTATTTATTTTATTTATTTTATTTTAACATCAGTTTAACAACCTTTGAGCCAGAGGCTCATTTACAAAGGTACCTCGTCACATAGAGGACAAACAACGGTACAACAGACATCAGATAAGGCAGCAATACAGAGTACAAAGTAGGAGTCAGTCAAATTTAAAGGCATTTGTCAGGCAGTATAAAATATGCATACAGGTGAGTTTAGCCTATTAGACAGTGGATACAGGAAGATCGATTAAGTAGACAGATAGGAAAGGCTGAGAGGAGGACACAAGTGGGAGGAGAGAAGACAACTGAAGGAAACGCTAGTCGGGAGGTAAGAGTGCTGCTCAGAGAGCATTGTCGGGGAGAGAAGTGTTACGGGCAGCAACAGCTGCATGTAGTGAGCAGGTGATTTCTGAGGCTGTATTTAAAACAAGATAATGATGGGGCATCAGTGATTCCAGCAGGGAGGGTGTTATACCAGAAGGGGGCTCTATAGGGGTAAGCCCTTTGACCTTGCGAGGTTCTCGTCCTCGGTATAGCCAGTGCAGTTTTGCAGGAACTATGGGTATGCACTGTGGGGTTTGCTCAGTGGATAGTGGCTAACAGATCCCGGGTGGGGGGATAGACCATGGAGAGCTTTATAGGTTAGTATGCAGGTTTGGTACTTGAGGCGCTCATCTAGGTTGAGTAGATTAGCCATGGAATAAAGGAAGGTATGCGTGGGAATCTAGGAGCACCAGTTATGGAGATCTACCCGGCTTTGAAGTAAAGGCGTGTCTTGAGCAGGGCAGTCTGGTCAGCCACACCATAAACAGATAGGCCATAGTCTATTAGGGATATAACAGAAGAGGTGACTGCAAGGCAGAGGGCATCAGTGGGGAGGCAGTTTTTATGATGATAGAGGATACCCAGCCGAGTGTTAGAGACATGTTTCTCTTCAGTTTCACATTTTCTTCCATTATTGTTCTTTTGTCTGGGATGTATTGGAGGAAGGTTTTGACACCCTCTTCGACCCCCTCAGGTGCTCTTACTTCTGTCTCCGCCTTGGTCTGCTTCACCACCCTGCAAATTGATTCAGCTGCCATACAGATTCTGCCCTGTCCTCTACCTTCTAGTACTTTTTATATTTCCTGCAAGCAGCGCTTTACTCACTCACTGCTCTTCCCACCTCCTTTGTAAACTACATTGTATTCCTCTTCTTGCTCCTTTTATCATTCTGCTTAAGGCAGGTTGTGGTTACTGTCTTGATCCCCTCCCTATTTATTTATTTATTAATTACTAGGATTACAAATACCTTTGAACCAAGGGTTCTTTTACAAATGTAACCCCTAGATGGCGTTATCCCAGGGGCTACTACCCCTGCCTGATTTGCCACTAACAGGTTGAGGGGCCTGGATCCAATGGCGGGTGCCTCCACCCAGAGGTCAGGGTTTGCAATAGTTAAACTAACTGGGTCACAGCCTCTGGGACACTGCAACCCCTTTCTTCCCACTAGTGGCCCACACAATATATCAGAATTACCTTCAGTATACACTTACCCCCAGGTCTGGTTCCGCACTGGGACCTCCTGTAGAAATAAGATACAGTGCAACAATCACAGTACAGTACTTTAACATAGACAAATACCTCAGGCAGTATAACTTTGCTGAAACACGCAGCTCTGATTTATTTAGGGGGATATAACAAGGACAGGGGAAATCAGGTTAATTAACTTATCACTTTACTATCTACCTATGGCTCTGTACATAGGCCTATCCCTACCAGTTACTGTCCCTGGGTACCCAAGCCCTAGTGGCTAGTCCAAACCATGGCAGCTGGTAGGGGCCCTTTCACACAGTGAAAAGAAAATTAGCTTAAACAGTCAGCAGTACAGTGATTCCATTTGGATTTAATGTGGCAATTCAACAGGGGCGACCCTGAATTAGTACTCACGACCTCCAAACAAGATAGGGTCCTTCAACGTCAGCAGGGCTACTTTTGAGCTCCACGAGACTCTTCACACATTTATATGATAAAAAACAGAAAGTACTATACCAGGCAGGCTGCTTCTATCCCGATCGCATTACTGCACAATACCCGGAGAACACACAGCAGATTCAGTTCCTGACAGACAGAGTGCAATTCAACAATTTCTCCAGTCTTCTCAGGGTGAGCCTGGTTTCTACTCTTCAGAGATCCTTTGATTCTTTTCACAGGACGGATTCAGTCCTAACAAGCAGTTACACAAGCTGCAGACCGGAACTCTGGGCCTTACACACATTTTTGATTGAAACTGTGCACTGAAGGAGCACAGGGTTTCTTTCCCCTCACTGCCAAAGCTAAACTGAAACTTCAACAGACAAAACCGGCACTTCCTTTGAGTTCCTCCCAGTTCTTGACTGGATTGGCTGTCACTCACAATAGACTGCTGCTGTTGGTCCAAAAGGCTCTAAGTCTAAACTACATCTCCCAGAGTCACTGCCCATGCAATCCTCTTGTGGCTGGCTCAGATTATGAGTCCAAGTTCTGATTCGTCAAGGCATCATTTTAGAGCTAGCTTACCCCACACTGATTGGTCCAGTTCAGAAGTTCAAAACCAGAATGGGGAACTAGGCAGATACAGTTCTGACTGCAAAGAAAGCAGGTTAGACAAACTGTACTTTCATTATTACTCTCACATGATTTCTGGCACAGTTACATCTTTCAGATAGGTTCCTTTGCACCCTAGTGACTGCAAAATAGAGTGAATTGGCAGCAGCTCGAGTGGTACTCAAACAGAGAAGCACACAGTCCCCCCATACAAACTAATTATGTCTGCAAGCAGACAGCTCTTAAAGAGACAGTACCAGAGGCTCTAAAAACACTCACTGATAAATGGCTTAAATGCCAAACACCATTCAGGCTTGGAGCATTCAAGCAAGCTCCTGGAAGTCTTTTGGGAACCCCCATTTGCAGGGGGGTTACACAAAGGTTCTGTGTCAGCTAATTGTGGCCCATCTATCCTCTACGCCCATGTTTTCCCTGAGTTTCCTAAGTCTTTCCCCTTGCATCACCCCTGTGCATACAAAATGCACCTTTTTGAAGTCAATAACACGTTTTCTTGTTCAGCACTTCAAGTCCCATGTCCACCTGAAACCACAAAGGCTGCTGGTCCTTCCCTCCCTGAAGCTCAGCGATCCTTATGTTTTTGACATTGTCACTATTTGTCAGAACTATGTCTAGGATGGGCAGTCCTTTGCCAGTTCCATCACGCCCTATGTCAAAAAAACATCCTGGAATGCATCTAGGATCGCTTGGTCCCTGCCACTGCTGGCCTATGGGATGCTCCAATCCACAATAGGATTGTTAAAAATCCTCACTATTGCCATTTCCCCTGCCTCCGCTGCCCTTCTTATCTCATCTCCCCGCTCCCTGTCCATGGCTTCATCTTGATATGGTGGTCAGTACACTACCCCCACCCTTATCTCTTCCCCACCACTGACTGCAGCTGTACCACTAAAGTCTCTGTACCTTCCCCCATATCCTTCCTTGTGACCTTTATCCCCTCCCCAACATAGATATCTATCCTGCCACACCTACCCTTTGTTCTACCCCTCCTGTAGAGATGTATCCAGGAGCAGAAAGATCCCAGTCATGGTTTGGGGTTGCCCAGGTCTCTGTGACTACCACCAGATTTGCTCTGCTCTCCAACATTATCACCTGGAGGTCATCCATTTTGTTCCCCAGACTCCTGGCATTCAGGGATAACACTCTCCATATGCCATGTTTCCTGTATCCTCACCCTTTTCCAATCCCCCCATTCCTCTGGTTGCTCTGCTAGCTGCCCCCTACTTGTCTTTTTTTCTCCCCTTCCCTCCTATTCCCTCCTACCGTGTTCAATCTTCCTATCCCTCTCCCTCCTTTCCCTTTTTATTTATGTTCCCCTTCCCTTGAGGGGAGACCTTCCTGTCTTCTCTTGTTGTAAACACTGGGTTCTGTGCCTCCAGTAATCCTCCCCTTGCTCAGTTTAAAGAGCTGCTGACACCAGTTGTTTGAGGCAGACAACTCATGTCCAGTCTGGTTGCCTCAGAACCTAAACCAGCCGTAGTTTTGATCTTTTTGTGCAAGGATCAAGTATCATTTTAACTTACTAGTAGCACAATCCTACTTCCTACTTTCCCTGAAGCATCTGAGTGCCTGCTGTAGCCCCACCCAGAAAACCGTGTTTTGGTGACACAAAGTAAGGAAGGGGCTGCAAGGCTGCAGATAGCATTATAATGCTATTGGGGCAGTGGAGGCTTTGCATACTACTAGAACTTAAAAAATGCACTTAAGTTGTACTGCACGTGTGGGGGGAGGGTAGTGCATGCAATACTACACCCTTGACATGTAGAAGTGGTGCTCTATTAACACAAGACTTTTATGATATGTGGCCAGATTGTTGTCACTATGTTACTTTGATTGACTTACTGAACTGTGTAGCATTGGAGGGCATCTGTGGTGGCCAAATATATCTCCTCCATGACAAATGTTTGTGGCTTATTCCAGCAGTTTGGATGTCCCACTAATGGCTGAAAGACTGCCATTTAGGCATTCCATCTTGTCCAGACTAGCTCATGTAGTGCAGCCTGATATTTATAAGTGGGTTTTAGACTGAGAATACAGTCCACTTTAACAGATGAATTTAATAATTAATTTCAATTTGGGTGCAATGGTGTGTGTGAAAACATGTTTCTTGCTGGGCTGCTAGCTCTTCCCTCTCCAAAACAAACTCTGGCCAGAGCTGATAGGGCTGTGACGAGCTGCCAGGTGAACAAAGTTACACATGTGCGTAGAGGTTATTGAATGCCCGGGTGTAACTTGGCCATTTTGTGGAGGTGTTGCATCAGATTTTCAACATGACCTTTTTGGTACCCCTCCTCATGAAGAGTGCCAGTGTCATTTTGTTCACTTGTCCCGAAAGGTGATTTTGCAGAATGACTGCGCCATTCTGTGCCACACGTGCTTGCGCAGTTCATGTCTCGGAATGTGGAAGCAGCAGCTGAAATAGTATGGCTGTTATTCCGTAGCAGCTCATTGTGGCAGAGGGTTTCAAGCTCCATTGGGCTTTTGGAAGGATACTTCCAAATGTCCAACAGAAGGCTCCACGATCGGCCATTTTTTAGAGCTACTGAGCAATTCCAAAATGGCTGTATGCTCCACCCACAGCCCTAAAAAGAGACTTTTTAATTAAAGTTGGCTGGCTTTTGGTAGACATTATTTTCTTGTTGAACACATAAACAAACTATATCCATCATAAATCTGGCAAAAGCCAAACTAAAGACAGCAATGATGCAGCAGTGACATTAAGAATCCAAATATATACCTCTGCACATCCTAATACAGACCGCATAGACTTTAAACATAGAAACACAGAAACATAGACTTTGACGGCAGATAAGGACTGCTTGGCCCACCTAGTCTGCCATTTCCCTACCTACAGGATAGGCCGCAGATCCTAGTTAACCAACAGCTTATTTCTTCAGGTACATGACAACTCGCTCCCGTCAATTCGCTCCCTTCAAATTCACTCCCGACAATTCGCACCTGTTGAACTCGCCCCCATTCAAACTCGCTCCCTCTCCCGCTCCCACTGTAAAATCCCCTGACAACGATTACATGTAGCAAAAGCAAATTCGCTTACAGGAGCACTCATATCTGCCTGCAGTCTGGAAACTCTACAATGAATGAGTTGTTGCTGTTTAATTATTTCAGCATCTCTAAAGAGCTAGTAAAATTAGCATTTCTTTTTGTGTATTTAGATATAGAGTAATGTGTTTCTAGTGCACAGAATATGCTTTCCTTTAAATAAAACTACATCCAAGATGCCAGTGAGGGTCATGAAAATTAAAATCAAACTGTGTAGAGCTATTTGAGCAATGCTGTTTTGCCTTCTAAACTAACTTTATTTTATGCCTACAATTTGTGGCTTGAAATTGTACCTGCTAGCGCTGTTATAAGATGAAAGAAAAATGAATTTGCAGCTGTCATTCACTCTGGCTGATGTCAACTACCTTAGAGGTAACTTCAATCGCTAATACTCTGGAGATAGAGGCAGTACCGGGAAGCTGGAAGATTAATGTGTGGGTTAACTCACTGACCGTATGTGGAGCAAAAAAGCTTTAACAATACACTGTCCCTCCAAATAGTATTCATATCTCTTCTTCTACTGAAATAAAATCAAATAGCGAACTAAGGACATTGCTGAATTTTTAAAAAATGAATCTCGGCACGTAACGAGCAAGTGTGGTGTAACGCCAGTTGTTATATAAAGTGATATGCCTTTTCCTCTTTTCTTAGCCTTCCTGTTTTTTCTATGGCCCTCAAGAGCAGGTTTTATTTAGTAGTCCCAGACTTTTACCTGCTCATTTAGTAATGCTGCTGACAGTTGTTGCCTATTTAAAAACAATTATGTTGTTTGAAGTTCAGAGCGTATTGGCCATAAGTAGTGCTGCTGACAGTTGTTACTGTTTAGTTTAGTTATTTATATAGGATGGTCAGGGAGAGTGTTTGCAAGGAGCGAATTGCTAAAGGAGCGAATTGACGTGGGGATGAACTGTCTGGAGCCAATCTTCGCGGAGCGAATTGTCAGGAGCATATTGTCGTGTTCCCTATTTCTTCCTCCCCCCGACAAGAATTGCCTTATGTCTGTCCCATGCATTCTTGAATTCTCCCACAGTTTTAGACCCCACAACCTCCTCAGGAAGGCTGTTCTATGCATCCACTACCCTCTCTGTGAAAAAATACTTCCTCATATTGCCCCGGAACCACCCCCACTCTCTTGAAATTGTGTCCCCTTGTTCTTGCACGTCTCTTTTTCTGAAAGATGCTACCCTCTTGGACTTTGTTGATTCCACTGAGGTACTTAAGTTTCTATCATGTCCCCCCCTCTCCCTTCTTTCCTCAAGGGTATACATATTAAGCTCCTTTAGTCTCTTCTCATACGGCTTCTCTTGCAGACCCTGCACCATTTTAGTTGCCCTCCTCTGGACTGCCTCTATCCTGTCTATGTCCTTGTGGAGATGGGGTCTCAGAACTGGATACAGTACTCCAGATGGGGTCTCACCAACTTTCTGTACAGAGGGATAACAACTTCCTGTTTTTGCTGCTGATGCCTCTCCTATGCATCCCAGTATACCCCCAGCCCTCCTACTGCCTTCTCACATTGCTTGCTAACCTTAAGGTCATCTGATATGATTACCCCAGGTCCCTTTCCCTTTTTGTTGTTGATTACTACCCCCCATTGTGTAATCTTCCCTGGTTCTTATTTCCCAGGTGCATTATTTTGCACTTCTTTGCATTGAATCCTAGCTGCCATACTTCTGACCATTCCTCCAACCTTGCCAAGTCCCTTCTCATCCTTTCCACGCCTCCTTGTGTATCAACCCTGTTGCAGATCTTTGTGTCATCTGCAAAGAGGCATACTTTTCCTTCCAGTCCCTCTGCAGTGTCACTTATAAAGACATTAAACAGGATTGGACCCAGTACTGAACCCTGCGGTACCCCACTAGTAACCCCTCTTTCTTCAGAGTGAACTCCATTTACAATTACCTTCTGTGTCCTGTTGTCCAGCCAGTGTTTTACCCAGGCTACCACCCTGGGACCCACTCCCAGGCTGGTTAATTTGACTATTAATCTTTTGTGTGGGACTGTGTCAAATGTCTTGCTAAAGTCTAGGTAGGCCATGTCCACAGCCCCTCCCTGGTCTACTACTCTGGTCACCCAGTCAAAGAAATCTATTAGATTCGTCTGACATGACCTTCCTGCTGTGAACCCATGCTGCCTTGGATCCTGTGCCCCACTGGCCTCTAGGTACTCAACAATTCTTTCCTTCAGAAGTGACTCCGTCACTTTCCCTACCATAGAGGTCAAACTGACAGGTCTGTAGTTTCCTGCCTCTGTCTTGGTCCCACTTTTGTGAAGGGGAATCACATCTGCCTTCCTCAGTCCTTGGGTACCACACCATCCTCCCATGATTTATTAAAATAGTAGTCAGTGGTTTCATAGTTTCCCCCCTTAATTCTTTTAGAATTCTGGGGTTAATTCCATCAGGCCCCATTGCTTTGTCTATCTTCAGTTTTAGGAGTTGTTGCAGAACCCTTTCTTCTGTGAAAGGGCTGGGATCGATTCCCCCCTATCAAGAGTGCTTCTGTTAATTGGATTAGGCACTTCCCCCTCCTCTTTTGTGAATACTGAGCAGAAATATTCATTCAGTATCCCTGCTTTTTCACTGTTCCCTCTGCCCACCCACCATTCATTCTAGTCAGCCTCACTATCCCTCCCTTTGTCTTTCTACGCTCTCTGATGTACCTATAAAAGGTTTTATCCCCCTTCTTAACAGAGTTGGCTATCTTTTCCTCAGTTTGGGCCTTTGCTATTCTGACTTCCCTCCCTACTTCTTTCTGCCTTAACTGGTACAGCTCTCTGTTGTGCTCCTTCTGTGTTTCCTTATACTTCCTGAATGCTATCTTTTTCTCCCTGACTTTCCCAGCAACCTCTTTTGAGAACCATAGTGGCTTTTTCTTTCATTTTGATTTGTTTATTTGCTTCACACAAAGGCTTGTTGCCTCTGTGATGGCAGTTTTGATGATTCCCCATTGTTGTTCCACCTCTCCTTCTTGCCTGTTTGCTAGTGCTTTTCTGAGGCACTCTCCCATCTTGCCAAAGTCAGCCCTCCTGAAGTCCAGTATCCTCACTTCTGTATGGCTTGACTCTGTAGCTGAGTTTAACATGAACCACACTGTTTGATGGTCACTTGTTCCCAGGTGGCAACCCACTTCTAGATCTGAGATCCTCTCACTGCCCCCATTTGAGAGTACGAGGTCTAAGATTGCTCTCTCACGCGTGGGTTCCGAAACTAGCTGTCTGAGGCCTGCCACCTGTAGGGCATCGAGAATGGCCCTGCTCTTGGATGTGGCTGCAGCAAATGTGCTCCAGTTAACATCTGGCATATTCAGGTCTCCCATCAACAGTATCTCCCCTAAACAGTTTCTGAAGCAGTATTATAGTTGTGCAGTAGTGCCACTATACTTAGGATTGAGTAGGCTTTAAACCCTTAACTTTACACTTTGAGTGTTGCCCCATTCAACAGATTTGTAAAATATTTTGTAAGCACAGTCTGGGGGACAAAGTCTACTGACATGCCAAGTTTTGTTCCAGCCAGATGTGTGGATTCTGAGATATACACAGTGTATTATTAAGAAAAATCTTTTTTTTTTTTTTTCTTTTTGCTATTTGTAATCATCTAGTGCCCAGACGGTTTGGAACTTTTCAGGACAGAAGGGGCCTGCCCCCAGAATGGTGCCTTTCATTAGTTTCCTAAAAAAATTTATTAATCCATTCCCAAGTTATAAGGATTTGAAATTTCAGTTCTGAGCATGCTCAGTAACATGTTTTGGATAGGTGTTTGATACCCTACTGAGCATGCTCAGAACCAACATTTTTAAATCCTTATACCTTGGGAACAGAGTAATATGTTTTCACCAAGCCAATGAAAGGCATCATTCTGGGACAATCCCTTTCAGCCTTGAAAATTTCAGACCAAAATTCCAAACTGTCTGAGCTGTAGGTGATGACAAAAAAAAAAAAACAGCAAAAAACTAAAGATTTTTTCTAACAAACACCTGAACCTAGCTAAATGGGACCTGTTTAGCTAGATTTTGCTATATGTTTGTTTTAAAAACTTGCCAGAAATAACACTTCTAGGAACCCCAAAATCCAGACTGCCCAGCTTAGGGAGAGGAGCTGTTCATCCACCTTCTTTGTATGAGAACAGTGGGATTTTCTTGAGTTCTGCAGCTGCACCTGGAAGTTGTGCTGTGAGCTGCAGTTAGAGCAGTGAGCTACCGATCCCCTGTTCTGTCTGTCTGTCTGTCTGTGTGTGTGTCTCTCTCTCTCTCCATCTGTCAGTCTGTCTATCTATGTATCTATTAAATGGATCGGGGTGCCCACCCCCTGTACCACTTCTTTCTCCCCTCCAAGTCACCCGCTTTTAAGGTTTTTTTTGTAATACATAAGTTGTCCAGGGTGCCCATCCCATACCACTTCTCTGCAATCCTTTCCCCTCCAGGTTGCCTGCCCTGATTCCCTGAAGTATAGCCTGACACTGGGGTGTCCGGTCCCCAGTGTTGGAATCTCAGCTGTAATGAAGAAAACTGTCCCTCAATGTTTTTTTTAAAACCTGTAAAAAAAAAAAAAATAAAATGGTTCTTAACTAATCTGACTCCTCCACCCTGACCTCCCACTCAGAATTTACCACCTTACACCCGCTACACACCCTCACTCACCTGAACATGTCCCGCAGCATAGATCCACTCTCCGATTGAAGACATGTCTTGCAGCTGCAACTGGTGACTGCAATATGAGAAACTAAGGTAAATGCAGTTCAATGACGTGTTTTACTTGAGTTGGAACTTGATGCATAACTTTGACATATGTGTATATTTTCACCTCAAATTATCAATATGGCACTTTTTGGGACAACACTTCATGACCAATGGTGATAGAATTATGTAAATCAAGCCTTTCATTCATTTCATTTTTATGTTGTCTTGCACACACGGCGCAAGCAACGTTTTGTGGCAGCTTGCTGGAGCAGCAGGTTGTGGAGGTGCGGCAGTGTTGTGACCAATGTCACCACGGCTTTTTTGGGCTTGTGTCTGTGGCACCAATGAATGAGCATGCTGTCTATGACAGCAGTTAAGAAATATGCCACCAACTTAAAAGAAATTCACCGCCACAATGAGGGAGCACCCCATCATTGCAGGGTGTGCCTTGCCTGCTGAAACATTTTGATAAATGGCTGTTGCTGTCCGCCTCTCACAATCCTTAGAAAGCCAACTACAGGGGTGCCCAATCCCCTTGTTGGCATGTTAATAACCCCCCCTCAAGATTGTGTGGCACACTGGGAGCCCACCCCAGTGTGCTTTGTGTGTTCTGAAGCTGATCACATCAGCATGTTCCTGTCCCCACCCCACCCCAACCCCATTGTGTGCCACACTGGGAGCCCACTCCAGT
Organism: Neoceratodus forsteri; assembly: GCA_016271365.2. Taxonomy (NCBI): domain Eukaryota; kingdom Metazoa; phylum Chordata; order Ceratodontiformes; family Ceratodontidae; genus Neoceratodus; species Neoceratodus forsteri. Next base: position 225,119,200 of record CM057449.1, on the reverse strand, counting down.
GAGGCCAACATAACTCCCCAAAGTCATGGGTACACTGGCAGCCCACCCCAGTGTGCCCAACTGTTTTATTTCACCTTTAAATAAAGAAAACCTTCCCATAATGTCCATTCTTCAAAATAAGAAAATGGTCTGTCGTTACGTTCGGAGTGTCCCCCTTCCCCAACTCACACCCACCCTCTGCACACCCCACCTCCCCACACTCCTCTCACCCAATACTTACCTCCAGAGGTCCAGCGCCACGATCTTTGCTGGAGTAGGAACATGTCTGCGGTCTTCAAAGCTGACCATGAACTGAAGAAATGCTGGTAAGCTGTACAATGGCATCATTGATTTTTTGGGGGGGTGGGGTTCAACTTAGGTGGATATCTCAGCCATTTTTTTGACTTTTGGCCCCAAATTTTCAACATGGGGTTCTTAGGACCCCACTTCATGAAATCAGTCACTGTCATTTCGTTATTCCATCCCGAAAGGTGATTTCACAGTCACTGCACAGAATCACCTTTTGGGACCTATTAACAAAAAAACAGTGCCACTGTTCATGAGGTGGGCTTCCAAAAAGCCTATGCTGCAAATTTGGTGAAAAAAAATTCCAAAAAAATTACTGTTATGCATGTGCATTGTGCAGTTTACAAGCACGCTCATAACTTCAAGAATTGTTCATATTTTCACTCCACATTTTCAACATTGCTGTTTTTTCACACCTCCTTATGAACAGTACAGCTGCATTTTTCACATCCTGCCCAAAATGTGTTTTCACACATCTGGTGCACAATGACACAGTCGCTGTGGGAAATCAATGTTCGGGACAGAATAAGAAACTCACAGTGGATACTGTTCATGAGCAGAGGTCTCAAAATGCCTATGTTGAAAATTTGGTGAAAATATTCCAAAAAATAATTGTGTTACGAGCGTGCATTGAGCAGTTTCCACGCACTCTCGTAACTTCGAGAATTTTTTATATTTCCTCTCCAGATTTTCAACATTGCCATTTCTTCACACTTACTTATGAACTGTACAGCCAGCTGTCATTTTTCAAACCCTGCCTGAAATGTGTTTTCACACATCTGGCACAGAATGGCGTGATCTCTGAGGGAAAGCAACATTCAGGACAGATTAACAAAATCACAGTGCCACTGTTCATGAGCAGAGGTCCCAAATGCTTTCATGAGGTGGGGACACAAAAAGCCCATGTTGAAATTTTGGAGTGCAAATACTTACAAACGCCTGGGATGTTAGGGTTTCTAACTGTAACGTCCCACCCTGTAGAGACTTAACAGGTGTCAGGGGTGTGACTTTGGATTGTCGGCTGTAATGCTCACGCCATTCCACCCCCATCCCCACCCTGCAGCCAGTGGCAGGCATCAAGGTGTGCCTTGGACACTTCAGCCCCAAAGTTCACCCCATTCTCCTATACTGCACCCATCTCAACGTATTTCCTTATGGAATGGCGTTAGGCCCAATGACCCCAATGCACAAAGCAACACTTGTCGCAATCTGCAGGGTAGGATGAGGTGAAATGGCACGAACGTTATGGCCAATGGCCCAAAGACACACCTCAATGTCTGTCACTACAGTGTGGGGGTGGGGTTGGTGTCAGTTCCCTACTTCACTGCCATTCCTATTATGCATCTCTCTAACTCCTGCACTACCAATGCCAATGCCAGCAAAACAATTCGGCATTGACAAATGCTTGTTATACTTCTAAGGAAGATGAGCATTGCTGCCTATTTTCACAAGCAACAAGTTTTACAAAAAAAAACATAAAAATTCATACACAAGACACACAGTATAAACAATACAAAGGACAGGACATTTATGTATTTAAATTACAGTAACAATCATTTACAGTATCCAGCCATGAACTTAATTTCTTTTTTAAAAGATTCCGCAGTACAGCAGCTGAATAGTGTTTGGAATTGTATTATAGAAAAGGGGGGGCCCTTATTATAAAGATTTCTGTCCAAAGGTTTTTTTTTTTTTTTACATAAAGGTAATTGAAATGCAGATTTACTCTGAGATCTCATACCTTGTACATTAGTATTACGGGAGAGTAAGGACTGGACCAAGCTGGGTAGGAGACTGTTAATAACTTTATAAAGTAGTACACCCATTCTAACTTTATCCTGTTTTTCAAAGGATGGACACCCTGATGTTTTTAAACAGCTCACAATGATGGATTTTAGATGTTGAATTAGTCATAAACCTGAGGGTGCTGTTATAGGTGACTTTCAATTTTGACAAGGCTTTTTCACTTGTTACTGTATAGATGGTAAGGTCATAGTCCAACACACTAAGTAGGAAACTATGGGTAACAATCCTTTTAGTTTCAGGAGTCAAAAAAGACTTAGCTCTATAGAAAGCTCTCAATCTTTGATGTATTATTTTTATTGTGCTATTAATGTGGTGTTCAAAAGTTAAATTAGAATCTAGGATTATTCCTAAATACTGTACTTAAAGCTATCCGGCCTAAAAGGTGATTTTGCAGTTGCTTGGCAAAATCCTCTTTTGGGCAGGATTTGAACATTTTCACCACCATTGTTCATGAGGTGGGGACATAAGAAGGTTATGTTGAAAATCTGGGGTCAAAATATGTTAATGAAAAACCTATGACCGTACTTTAAATGTTTCTGTGCTGGCTCATAACTTTGATAATATTAAATATTTTCACCCAAAAGTTTCAAGAGATAAATTTTTTTTCAGACCACCTCATGAAGGTTACCAAATCCTGGCCAAACTGTGCTTTTGCACATGTGGTGCAGAATGATGTTTCGGTGGAGCCCAATGACGTTTTGGCTGGGATTTGAAAATGTTCACCTACCTGGTTCATGAGGTGGATTAAGAAGAATGCTATGCTGAATATTTGCTGTGTAAGTACAAAAATGCCCAGAATATACTGAATGTTGCAGTATTTCAACATTCACTTATCACTTCACTAATTTTCAATATATTGAATCCAAATCATTCCACATAGCCATTTTTCCAACCCATCTAATAAATGACAGGTGTCTTTTTTTTAATTTTTTTAAATCCTGGATGAGACATATTTTTGTACTTCTGGTGTGAAATGACGTTTCAGTCACTATACTATAAATGCTACGTCAAGTTTATATGGGCAGTTATAAAATTACTATCTTGAAAAGCTCGGGGCAAAATTAAATTAAAAAAAAATAAAGTGTGAATGTATGAAGAGTGAATATGTAGAGTGAATATGTGGCAGGCCCTGCACTTATGTAGGTGAATGGAGTCTTCCAATGATGCATCGCCCAAAGGGCCATGAAAGGGAACTTTGTGAATGAGGGTACAATTCCACTATCTCAAAAAGAAATGAAATTCTTTGCAAAAAACTTTGTTAATGCACCAATTAGGGTAACGTAACACCACAAAAGTAGGAAATGTGGCAGTAGGGTTTCCAACATGGACTCCACCCCTCCCACAAAAGGAAAAAACTCATTAGAGTTTGGGGTCTCTGGAGTCATGGCAAATCAGGGATGGGGTCTTCCTTAGGGTTGTCAACACTAATGCCCACCCCATTCCCTAAGCAAACAACATCACACATGATCTCCTATCTTCACACAGAGCCTGCAGGGCCCTGCACAAAGAAACCTACAACAAATTCTGTTGGCAATATGTGGCAAGACATACTTCTCTACCTTTAAAGAGTGTACCACTATGAGGCACTGGCTTGGAGCTGTACATTGTGCTTCAAACTGGAGGCTATGAGTGGTGAGCATTAGGATTGAAAACCCCAAGGAAGACCCCGCCACTGATTCGCCAAGACTCCAGAGACCTAACACATTAATGTTTCTTCTGTTTGCTGCTTGGGGGCTGGGGGTGGGGAGTTAGGGTTGGAAATCCAAATGCCACATTTCCCTACCTTTGTGGAGTTAAGTTACTCTAACTGGTACATTAACAAAGTTTTTTACAAAGAATTATATAGAATGCAGCCAAATCTGTATGTGGAATAAGGTGATGTGCTATAGTACTGTGGACATACAGGCATTACGTTTCCCTACTCACCCAATGGGCACATACTACAAGTTGTGCTCACCTTTAAAAGAAAAGAAAATTGAATAAGTGCATAGCCTACTTAAATGTATACTTTTTGGTGGTCCCAAGGGTATGTGTTTATGGGGGCTGCACTGAATTTTGCATGCAGAAACCAATCTTTAAATGGGGGTGGACGCCTCCACTGAGTGCCCCCTTGCTAAAAAAATCAGTCATGATGCTTGCTGGATTTTTGGGGTGCTAAAGGTAATAACTCTAGCAGCAGCAACAAGCATAGTTCTGTTGGTTAACTAGGATCTGCAGTCTATGCATTAGGTAGGGAAATGGGCAGACTGGGTGGACCAATCGGTCCTTATCTGCCATCGAATTCTATGTTTTTGTCTGTGAGAGACTTCTCCTGTAGACTGGACAGCCTGCATGCAGTACTGCTTTTTTCCACAAGGTGTCACTCGGCACCTGTAGTTTCCCATTTACAGTACTCTGAAGTGTTTTGTTGAATCTTCACTTGAGTTTTCCCATTTCACCAATGTTTGGGAATCTGAAAGTTATAAACCTGAACATCTAAGTGTAAAAATGGAAAAGGCAACCCTCTGAGGATATTAATGCAATCAACCCCAACCTTGTGAGAGCACCCCATGTTTGTACCATTAAAACGTCTTTATTTTCCACACTTTAAATCATGGAACCCTTTACCTAATTTGGTATACAGTATTGTCGCTCAAACTCAAGTTGGTGAGCTGCACCTCCTGCTGGTATCAGTGATACTTTTCTATTCTACATGCACATTTCTGAAGACTCCTCACCCACCAAGCAGTCATTGCATATCTGCTGCAGTCTGGCCTCCTGGTACGTTGTGGTCAGTTACAGTGCAGGCTTCCCTACACTTTGTAATGAGTGCTGGCAAAAGGTTAGAGACTGACAACAATGAATCCCTCTCTTTATCCATTAGCCAGGTACACTCCAGGCACAGTGCAGTGCAGGCTTCCCCTCACTGTGGTGAGTTTAGTGCAGGTAAGAGTCTAACAACACTAGACTGAAGCCTTGTTGGTTAGCGCCAGTGATGCTTAGATAATTGTCGGTATGGTTCTTTTGACAATAGCAATTTGTAGCATCCCAACTCAATAATGAGATTTATTTCAAAAGCTTCACCAGGAAGGCATACTGAGCTGTGTAGCAGCTCATTTCCAGGTGTGTCCGGGGGGGGGGGGATGAGGCAAAGCATAGAAGATCAAAACAATATTTACAGCAGGAAGAGAACCATAATGTGCACAGAGAACAAGCAACAATTGGAAACTTCAACATATATACATTAGGCCTGGATAAAACAGAGGATACAAAATTAAGTGCAACATGGGGATATACAGACAGAGGTGGTGGAGGCTAAACAGTAGGTATGTGGGAAGGGGGTAAGCAGGTGGGGCTAGGGCAGGGTTAAAGGAGGAAAGAGAAGACATGGGGGATAATGATGGTGCATCATGGTGGGTATAGTACAGTAGAGGAGCAGCGGTGAACAGGTACATTTGCAGGAGGGAGTGATGAAGTAATGGAGAAGAGGGGAGAGAGGGAGAGGGAGAGGGAGAGAGGGAGAGAGGGGAGGCAGAGCATACAAACATATGAACATACAAAACTGCCAGCAGAAAAAGGCCATTTGGTCTATCGAGTCCAACTGATTTTGCAGCTAGCATCCCTACTCTGCAGCTGCCCCTCCCACCCTATCCCTCCCATGACCATCCCTTTTGCCCTATCTCAGCCCCTCTTGAAGCATCCCACTGTTTTACAGGCCACCACCTCTGCCGGAAGTGCATTCCACTCTGCTACCACCCTTTCTATAAAGAAATGCCTTCTCATCTCCCTCCTAAACCTTCCACCCTCCAATCACATGTCATGACCCCGAGTGTCTCTCCCCACCCTCCCCTTGAACAGTCCCTCCATGCCTGTCCTGTTTATTCCCCTCATTTACTTAAAGGTCTCAATTTTATCCCCCCTATCCCTCCTCTCCTCCAGAGAGTACATGTTCCACTCCCTCAGTCTGACCTCATATGGTAACTCCCCCAGACCCATGGTCATCTTTGTTGCTCTGCGTTGTACCCCTTCCAGCAATCTAATGTCCTTCTTTAGGTAAGGGTGCCAAAACTGAACACAGTACTCCAGGTGGGGTCTGACCAGTGACCTGTATAATGGCAGAATCACCTCCATTCTCCTGGAGGTTATATCCCTTGCAATATAACCCAGCATCTTGTTGTCCACTGCTGCTGCTTTCCTACATTGTGCTGAGTTGTTCATTGCTCCCATAATGAGCACCCCCAGATCTTTCTCCTCCTCAGTGACAGCTAACTGCACTCCCCGATGGTAGCTCCTCTTTGGATCATTTGCCCCAAATGCAGCACCTTGCATTTTTTGGCATTGAAACCCAGTTGCCTGGTGTCAGACCATGTCTCCAGCCTTGTTAGATCTTCCTGCAATCCTGGCCACCCCCCTTGGTCATCTACAACTGCTCCCATCTTGTTGTGATCTGCAAATAGACTGACCTTGCTAGTTATGCCTACTAAGATGTCTGCAATAAATATCCAAAATAACACCGGCCCCAGCACTGACCCACGTGGAACGCCACTCATCCCTGCCCTTGGGGTTGATAATGCACCCCCCACCACCACTCTTTGCTGCCATCCCTGCAGCCAGTTCTCCACCCATCCCACCAATTTTGCCCCCGCTCCTGTGCCCTTTAGCTTATATGCTAGTCTCTCATGTGGCACAAAGTCAAATGTCTTACTGAAGTTCAGGTACAGGACATCAACCGCATACTCTTTGTCCATTTCCCTAGTCACCCAGTCATAGTAGTCCACTAGGTTGGTCTGGCAGGATCTGCCCTTGACAAAGCCATGCTGCAGACCGTCCTACACCCCACTGACCTCCAGCAGGGTCACCAACCTCTACTTCAGGATTGTTTCCATCAGTTTCCCCACTATGGATGTGAGACTCACTGGTCTTTAGTTCGGTTCACCTTTGGGGCCACTCTTATGGAGTGGAATCATGTGAGCCATCCTCCAATCCTGAGGTACACACCCTGAGTCCAGAGAAGCATTAAATAGGTCTGCCAATGGGCCTGCCAGGACCTCTGCCAGCTCCTTCAGTACCCTGGGGTGTATGCTATCCAGTCCCAGTGCCATGTCCACCCTTAGTGCCCTTAACCCATCTAGCACTCTACTGTTTGTGATTTCCCCATCCGTCACCTCCTCCCCCTCTGATCCTATCCTCTCCCCAACCTTAGGTGTGTCTCCCCCTTTCTTTAGTAAAAATTGAGCAGGAAGATATTATGCTCTGCTTTTCATCCCTTTTTCCACCTATTCCTCCTTCTTAATCCTTACAATTTGGTCCTACAACCCCTTTTCTCCATGATGTACCTGAAGAAGTCTTTTTCCCCTCTCTTTAATTCCCTTCACCAGCCTGAGCTCCCTTGACTCCTTTCCTGCCCTTACTTCCCTGGTCACTTCCTTTGCTTCCTTCAGGTACTCCTCCCTGTCCCCCCCGATCTCCTGTATCTCCTATAGGCAACTCTTTTTTCCTCCTCACCCTGTCGATGACACCCTTGCTCATCCAGCTCGGTTTCTTCACCCTAGCCTTTTTACTTTGGGCCTTGCTGCAAGAATTTGTTGCCTCCACTATCCCTAGTTTAATGAGTTCCCACCTCTGATTCGAGTCCATATTAGGTTGAATCCAGGAACCCTTGCACAACTTCACAGTACAGTGGTTTGTGTAGGAGCAGTGGTCTAGTAAATTGTGGTGTTGGTTGAATTTCTATAAAGGGCAGTACTCACCAGGGTGGTGGAGCAGTGGTGAATTTTTTTATTTTATTTATTTAGTTGTTTAACCAGGTATAGCACACTAAGCTGGAAGCTTTTTTACAGGAGCGACCTGGGAGCACAAGGAGGTTAAGTGACTTGCTCAGGGCCACACTATTTCTAACAGTCACCAGTGGTTGTGGCATTTCCTTTATAGCCAAGGTTCTGACATCACTTCCTCAACAGGTCTTGGGGCAGAACTGTCATATTCTTAATAACCCAGCATAGTGCATAAAGGGTAAGTACACACCAAAAAAAAAAAATGTATTTTATATATTACTCATATATATTTTATATATTACTCATTGTATATTATAAGGGAGAGGGACATGTGGGGAGTGGTGCAATGCACTGGCTGTGGGGCAGCAGTTTTCCAGGAGACATTCTGGAACCTGCGTTGCTGCCCTATTTGCAGGCAACTGTCAGCTCTGAGGGAGGAGGTTGCCCACCTCCAGGCTGAACTGGCAAGGACTAAGGAGGCCTCCCCCACCCAAAGAGCACCAGTTCCACAACCACTGCCTCAGGTTGCCAAGTGTGAAGAGCAGTTGGACCACAGTGGGTTCTGGGAGGGGGAGGGTGAGGGTGGTGGAACAGAGACATAGCCCTCTAGTTGTACCTCTACACAAATCATATGTCAGTCTGGCAAATCAAGGTTCCTCTATGATGACACCCTCAGTGGAGACCAAGAAGAATGCTGGGGATATCCACAAGGGAGACCCACAAAAGGGTGGCAAGGGACACCACAGGGGAAGGGAACAGCTTCTGATAGGGGACTCAATTGTTAGGGGTGCAGACCTGGGGAAGGGAGAGAGAGGGAAGTAAGGTGCCTGCCTGGTGCCATGGCTTGGAGGGACAGGAAGCAAATCCTCAGGATTGCAGAAGCAGCATCACAGGACAGGGAACTAGATATCACTGTCCACATTGGGACAAATGACCTAGCTAGGCATAAGATCAATGCAGTGCAGAATGAATTTGTGGAGTTGGGGAAGGGCCTCAGACAGGTAGCAAGCACGGTAACCTTCTCAGAGGTGCTGCTAGTCTATGGCAGGGGTGAGGCTAGGGTACTGCACACCATGCAGTTTAATGAATGGTTGCAAAACTGGTACAGAGCACAGGGCTTTGGCTTCATTGGGGACTGGGGGTCCACCTGGAGAGATGAAGGTCTATACTGGCATGATGGCCTGCATCTGTCCAGGAAGGGAAACAAGCTCCTAGGTGACAGGTTTAAATGCTTCCTTGGCAAGCTAAACTAGCCAAGGAGGGAGGTGCTGATAGGACGCAAGAAAGTTCAAGCCTCCCCCCACAAAACATGGCAGGTAATGGGGTAAACACTGAGGTACAGAGCTTGACAGAGGGCAGGACAGGGTAAATGGAAAAATAGATGAGGGCAATAAGAGCAGGGATGGGGTAAAAAAAGATAAAGCCAACATTAAATGGAGGGTAATGAGTACCAATGTCCGTAGTCTGGGAAACAAGCTTCCTGAGCTAGTAGCCCTGATGGAAGAGGAACACTTGGATATTGTGGCAGTCACAGAAACATGGTACACGGAGAACTATGACTGGGATGTCAACATTCCAGGGTACACAATCTACAGAAGGGACAGGGAGGGTAAAAGAGGAGGTGGAGTAGCTCTCTACATAAGGGAAGGGATCAACGCTACAGAACTAAAAAGTAAAAGGGGAGTACAAGAGGCACTCTGGGTTACCTTGAGACAGGGAATGGCATCACAATCTGCACAGGGGTTGTATATAGACTCCCGGGACCTGAATATGCCCGATGTTAACTGGACGACATGGACTGCAGCCACATCCAAGAGCAGGGTCATTCTCGATGTCCTACAGGGGGCATGCCTTAGACAGCTCGTGGTTGAACTCACTCAGGAGGGAGCAATATTAGACCTGGTACTCTCAAATGGAGAGAGGATCACAAATTTAGAAGTCAGTAGACATCTGGGAATAAGCGACCACTGCACAGTGTGCTTCACAATAAACACAACCATGGAGACAAGCCATACAAAGACAAGGATACTGGACTTTAGAAGGGCTGACTTTGGCATAATGGGTGAATACCTAAGGAATGCATTAGCAAATTGCCAGAAAGGAGGAGTGAAAGACCAATGGAGAAAAATCAAAACTGCCATCATGGAGGCAACAAGCCTTTGTGGGAAACAAATAAAGAAAACAAAGCAGAATAAAGAAAACACTATGATTCTCAAAAGAGGTGTCAGGGAAGGTTAAGGAGAAAAAAGGCTGCATTCAAAAAGTATAAGGAATCACAGAAGGGGCACGAAAGGGAACTGTATCAATTAAAGCAGAAAGAAGTGGGGAAGGCAGTCAGAAAAGCAAAGGCCTAAACTGAGGAAAAGATAGTCAACTCGGTTAAGAAGGGGGACAAAACCTTTTTTATAGGTACATTAGGGAGCATAGAAAGGTTAAGGGAGGGATAGTGAAGATTAATAAAGGAGAGGGGAGGTGGGCAGAGGGAGACAGTGAAAAGGCAGAAATACTGAATGGATACTTTTGCTCAGTATTCACAAAAGAAGAAGGGAGGAGTTGCCTAAACCAAACAATAGAAGCACTCTGGGTAGTGGGGTTGACACCAGTCCATTTACAGAAGAAAGAGTCCAGAAAGAACTCCTAAAACTCAAGGTGGACAAAGCAATGGGGCCTGACGGATTCACCCTAGAATCCTAAAAGAACTAAGGGAGGACCTAGTGACACCACTGACCACACTTTTTAACAAATCATGGGAGGATGGGGTGGTACCTGAGGACTGGAAGAGGGCAGATGTGATTCCCCTTCACAAAAGTGGGAGCAAGGCAGAAGCAGGAAACTACAGACCTGTTAGTTTGACCTCTGTGGTGGGGAAAATGATGGAATCACTTCTGAAAGAAAGAATTGTTGAGTACTTAGAGGCCAGCGGGGCACAGGATCCAAAGCAGCATGGATTCACAGCAGAAAGGTCATGTCAGATGAATCTAATTGATTTCTTTGACTGGGTGACCAAAGTAATAGACCAGGGAGAGGCTGTGGATATGGCCTACCTAGACTTTAGCAAGGCATTTGACACAGTCCCACACAAAAGATTAATAATCAAGTTAGCCAGCCTGGGAGTGGGTCCCAGGGTGGTAGCCTGGTAACAAACTGGCTGCACAACAGGACACAGAAGGTAACAGTGAATGGAACACATTCTGAAAAAAGGGGGGTTACTAGTGGAGTGCCTCAGGGCTCAGTACTGGATCCAGTCCTCTTTAACGTCTTTGTAGGTGACATTGCAGAGGGTCTGGAAGGAAAGGTATGCCTCCTTGCAGATGACACAAAGATCTATAACAGAGTTGATACACAAGGGGAGGTAGAAAGGATGAGAAGGGACTTAGCAAGGTTGGAGGAATGGTCAGACATATGGCAACTTATATTCAATGCAAAGAAGTGCAAAGTAATGCACCTGGGAAATAAAATCCAGGAGAAGAGTACACAATAGCAGGGGAGGTACTAACAACAACAATAATGGAAAGGGACCTTGGGGTAGTCATATCAGATGACCTAAAGGTGGGTAAGCAATATGAGAAGTCGGTAAGAAGAGCCAGGGGGATACTGGGATGCATAGGGAGGGGCATCACAAGTAGAAAAAGGGAAGTGGTTATCCCTCTGTACAGACAGTTGGTGAGATCCCATCTGGAGTACTGCGTGCAGTTTTGGAGACTTCATCTACGCAAGGACATAGACAGGATGGAAGCAGTCCAGAGGAGGACAACTAAAATGGTGCAGGGTCTACAACAGAAACCATATGAAGAGAGATTGAGAAAGCTTAATATGTATACCCTTGAAAGGAGGGACAGGGGGACATGATAGAAACGTTCAAGTACCTCAAGGGAATCAACAGTCCAGGAGGGTAGCATCTTTCAGAAAAAGAGATGTGTAAGAACAAGGGGGCACAATTTAAAGATAGAGATGGGACGGCTCAGGGGTAATGTGAGGAAATTTTTTTTCACGGAGAAAGTGGTGGGCATGGAACCGCCTTCCTGGAGAGGTTGTGGGGTCTAAAACAGTGGGGAATTCAAACATGCATGGGACAGACATAAGGCAATTATAGTGGGGTTACAGGAAGTAGGCTGTTGGTTAACTAGAATCTGCAGCTTATCCAATAAGTAGGGAAATGGGCAGACTGGGTGGGCCAAGTGGTCCTTATCTGCCGACAAAGTCTATGTTTCTATGTTTCACCCATCTTTTTGAAGTCAGCCTTTCTAAAGTCTAGCACCTTTGAGCCAGATGCCTTCTTCTCCCTGCCCAGCTGCAACTGGAACCATATTGTCGTGTGGTCACTCTCTGCCACTGGTTCTTCCACCCTCAGATTCCTCACCCACTCCCTGCTGGACAGTACAAGGTCAAGGATATTCTCTTTTCAAGTTGGTTCCCTGACCAACTGCATCTGGAAGTTATCCTGGAAGGTGTCTAGCATTATCTGTTCCCTTCTACACTTGGTGGCAGGTGTTTCCCACTCCACTCCTGGCAGGTTGAAGTAACCTACTATCACCACCCCACCCTTCTCACAGTTCCTCCCGATCTGCTCTGCCAATACCCTATCTGTTTCTTCTGATTGGGAGGGTGGCCTGTACACCACCTCCAACCGTAGTGTCCTGTTTTTTGGATCTTGGATTTGCATCCATAGAGCCTCTGCATCTCCCTCCTCCCCCCTCTTCCCTAACACACTTTAGCCCCTCACTCACTTAGAGTGCTACTTCCCTCCTTTCCCCTTAACTCTGTCCTTGTGTGGAATAGTCTATAACTTGGAACCACCAGGTCCCAGTCATAGTTTTGGGTGGACCATGTCTCAGTAATGGCTGCCATGTCCACCCCTTCCTCTACCATGAGAACCTGTAGTTCTGTATTTTTATTTCCCAGGCTTCTAGCATTTAAAGATACCACCCTCCTTCCCCTTTCTTTCTCCCCTCCTCCTTTCTCCTCTCCCTTTATGGCCCTCCCTGTATTGTTTGCTCCTCACCTTATCTCACTGTTATGGGGGGTAAGCCCATATGGTTTCCCATCTTGAGGCTTTGGATCATCTCAATTCCTTCTGCCACCCCCTCTCCTAGTCTAAATTCTCCTCAATATACTCCCCAAATATTTGCTTCACTACTTTCTTCCTCTCTTCGTTTTAGTGTACAGACTGCTGTCCTCCCAGGTCATCCCCCAACCTCCTACCAGCCCATACCCTTTTTCCTGACACCAGGTTACCAGCCATTCATTAAACTCCTGAATCCTCAGTTTTCTTGCCATACTTGCCGTTGGGACTGGAAGTACCTCCGAGAAGGTAACTGATCTTCCTGCCCCTTCGCAAACTGGACCTAAATCTGCAAATCTCCTTCACCTCATCTGCCATCCCATCAGCCAGGTCATTTTTCCCCAGGTGCAGAATTAGATGTAGTTTTTCCCTGTCCTTTCTGGCATATTTTATTACTGATTGCCCCACCCTTTCTGCCTTCATTCCTGGCATGACTTCCACCCAGACCCGACTTTGCAGATGCTTATGGGGAGAGAATTCCATAGTTTATGGAAGTGGAAGGAGAAAGCAGCCTGGCATGCTGAGGATGACCTTGAAGGGTGTGCTAGGGGGTGAAAGCCTGAGTTGCAAAGGGTGTAGGAGAAAGGAGGGGGAAGGGAGGGGAGAGGAGAGAAGAGAGGTAAGAGAGGAGCGAGCCTAGTCAGTGTTTAGCAAGAAAGGAGGAGAAGCAATGAGAGCGGCGCCTGTCTTCACGTGAGGGAAGGGACAGGGAGGTGTAAAGGGAGCAGTGTTGGTATCCATAGAACATAGAAACTTAGACTTTGACAGCGGATAGGACTGCTTGGCACACCTTGTCTGCTCATTTCCCTACCTATTGTATAAGCTGCAGATTCTAGTTAACCAACAGCCTACTTCCTCCTACCCTCCGCTATAATTGCCTTATGTCAGTTCCATGTATTCTTGAATTCAGCCACTGTTTCTTACCCCACAGCCTCCTCAGGAAGGTGGTTCCATGCATCCACCATCCTCTCCATGAAAAACTATTTCCTCATGCTGCCCCTGAGCCATCCCTCCCTCTATCTTCAAATTGAGACTCCTTGTTCTTGCACATCTCTTTTTCTGAAAGATGCTCCCCTCTTGGACTTTGTTGATTCTCTTGAGGTACTTGAAAGTTTCTCGTCTCCCCTCTCCCTTCTTTCCTCAAGGGTGTACATATTAAGCTCTTTTAGTTTACTTCATATGGCTTCTGGTGCAGACCCTGCACCATTTTAGTTCAACTTCAAAGTTCAGAGAAGTAGCAGTTTTACTAGGTTTAAAAATTGCAGTGACCTCCCTCAGAAGATCAAAAATGTCTTCTGTTTAATAGTTCTATGCATGCTTTATTTCATCATCAGACAACTCTTCAGGCTTTACTAGAGGAATTAATTTTGTGCTGTTCTCCTTTCACACATCCAGCTCCCCATTCATTTAAATAAAATACTTGGGCTCTCTGTCCGGCTCTTGTCTCACGCTATGGTCCCACTGTTTAGGCATTGGTGATGGTGAGTTGTTAATGTCAAACAAGTTCAGGTCTGTTCTATTCACTTGGGTTGATGAGATCTACTTGGTTTGAACTACAGTATCAGTGTTGTATATGTGTCCCAAGATCCTTCCCTTGTGCATGGTGATGTTATGTTCAGTAACATTTTTAACTTGTACAGTTATTCTCCAGACTGAAGCATAGGCATTTACAGGCAAGATACTGGGCTTCACAAGCAATCCCTCAGGCAAACTATGTTCTTCTGTTACATCAGTCATGAGTAACTGTTTTTCTGAATTCTTTCTCACTGGAGCTATACCTCGAACAGCATACTCAGAGTTTGATGGTATGGCCAATTCTTCACTGTGCTGAAGACACACGATACCAGTGTTGGAATTACAGGGGGGCTTGCCAGGGCTCAAACCCCCTAGCTCTGAAGTGAGCCCCAGTAGCTCATGCATCACTGCCATTGACTTATAATAGGAAGAGGGCTCAATCTGAAGATAGTGCACTTATGGGCCCCACTAGCTCCCAAAGCTCATAAAGTGTAATTCCAGCACTGCATGATACCAACTGGGTTGTCATTTTGATTACTTTTTTGTTTATCCTATAAGATTTTATTGAGTTTTTAGATTGTTGTGTTATTCAGTTTACAGCATATGATTAACATGAATAGTAGTACAAGTGGTATACAGAAATGCATAGATACATAAGCGGACCTATATTTGTATCTTAATGTAAATACTAAGACCATAACTTTCAATACTAATTCAGGCTAAAGACATTAAAAACAGTATAGTCCAATCTAGGCTAATAGCCATGTCTAAATAATTGAATGCTTACACCTTCTGAGGCAACAGCTAATGAATAAGGGGAGGGTTTGCCAGCAATGGGGGGAGTTTACATAGAGCAGAGTGCAAATATGGTTCCCATTTAGCAAAATATGTTAGGTTCCCCCTTTGGAGGTATGATAATTGCTCAAAAATAGATAGTTTTGCAAGGGATGCGTGCCATGCTTTCCATGTAGGTAGAATCATTTGGCACCAATGCAGGAGTAAGAGGAGTTCAGCTTCTAAAAGAGCTGAGAGGGTCCAATCTTGAAGGGGTTTGGGGAGGCATGACAGAGAAGAGGTATCTCCAAGGAGTAGTTTGGGGTTATGAAGGGCTATATTTGTCTGAAGCACTTCAGACAGTTCCAGGGCAATCATGTTCCAAAAGTGTGTAAGGTTTGGGCATGTCCAGAGGATGTGTAGGAGGTGAGCATTGGGTTGGGAACATCTCCAACAGCAATCGTAGTTTAGTAAGCTACAGGCTTGAAGCGCAGCTGGCATGCGGTGCCAAAATAGAAAAATCTTTAATTGGAGAAAATGACTACTGGTATCCATGTGTATTCGATGGGCATTTTTTAAGTATGAATCCCATTGTGTTGGCGTGATAGGGGATGTCAGATACGATTCCCAGTGCTGTTTACAAGTCACTCTGGCTGACGGTTGTGTATCTCTCCATATTGCATAAAAATGTCCAAGCAAGCCTTTGGAGGTGGATTGTTTATGCAACGCATTCAGCCATTGCCAGGACATATCCAGACATTAGTTGTTTAGGAGGGGCTGCAAGATACTACGAATTTGGACATATCTCCAGAAATCTTTTTGGGGGAGGGAGAATTTAGCTTTAAGTTGTGTAAAGGATAACATGTGTAGTGCCCCCAATGTGCATAGGTCCTGAACTATATGGAGTCCGCATCTCTGCCAGGGGAGTCAATGGAGGGGGCTCCTGTCAATTTTAAAAAATGGGTTACGCCAGAGCGGGGCATATTGAAGTGGGGGTGGCCAAGCCTGTCTCAGTGTATTGGTTTTGTGTTTAAGTGTTTTCCATGCCATGATTGTACTGTGGATCGTGGGGGGCAAGGAGCGTGATAATGAGGCCTTAAACATAAGTAAGGAGAACAGAGGGGTACCTCCTACCATGTCTGATTCCAATTGAACCCAGGTTGGCGGGCCATTGGGTTAGGTGTGAACCATTTAGTCGCATGCGCAGCCATACATGAGAGATGGTATCCTTGGAACCAAGGGACATTTAAGCCTCCACGTGACCAATGTGCCCTCAACTTTTGTTTGTTCCATCTTGGGGGTTTATTATCCCAGAGGAAGGCTAAGATTCGATGTTCTATCAGGGCAAACGGTTTAGGAGAGAGTGAGACAGGAATATTGTTGAAAAGATAAAGGAGGCAGGGGAACAAAAGCATGCGGACCGCTGCCACCCAACCAGGAAGAAAGAGTTGTAACTTACGCCACCTCTCTATTTCTGTTGTGTGTTGGGTGAGTAGGGGAGAGAAATCAGCAGCTTCGAGTGCTGACCAGTTTGTGGAGAGTCTGATTCCAAGGTATGTGAAGTCTTGTGCTGCCCACGTAAGGTTAGTACCTTGTAGACAGGTATTCTTGCAACCTGGATTTAAAGGGGCTATGGTAGTTTTTTTATGGTTAACCTTTAAGCCGGATAACATAGCAAAATCCTGCAATACTTTGAGGGTGGCAGGGATCAACCGAGTGGGGTTAGACAGGGTCATAAGTAGATCATCTGCGCATGCTGCCACTAGATAAGAGCATTCTGTGACTTGGATACCATGTATCTTAGGGGATGATATCAGGGCCTGGATCAAGGGGTCCAAGGCTATTAAAAAAGGAGTGGAGAGTGAGAGAGAGCAGCCTTGTCTCATACCTCTATTAAGGGAGAAAGGAGAAGAAATGTCACTGTTTTTGAGAATATGTGCCATGGGGGAATGGTATAATGTTTGGATCCAACGTCGAAAATGGGCTCTGAAGCTGTAGATGTTAAGTATTTCATGGAGATATGGCATTCTATGGAGTCAAAGGCCTTTGAAAAATCTATAGCCATGGCTGCCATGTGAAGGGCTGACCTGGCTGCAAACCATTTAAGATTAAGTAAAAGTCTGGTGCTGTCGGTTCCTGACTTACCCTGCATAAAACCTGCTTGTGCGGGATTAATAACAGATGGGAGGATGGACATCGTACATGTGGTTAATGCCTTGGCCAGGATCTTGGTGTCAACTGATAACAGGGATATTGGCCTATAGTTGGCACAATCCAAGGGGTCTAGTTTTTTTTTTTTTTGGGGAAGTAAAATAACCAGTGCATCTCGCATTGTAGCTGGGAGGGATCCGGCGGTATGTGAGGCTTGCAGGGCCATTTTAAGAGGCTGAAAAATGTCTGGTCCCAGTGCTTGGTATAGTTCCATGGATGTTCCATCCGGTCCTGGCGCTTTTCCCAGAGTCATGTTGAAAGGGCAGCTCTGAGCTCCTCACATGAGAGGGGCATCGAGAGAGAGCTGTTTGGATGGGGTAAGTGTCAGGGTAGGTACATTGTGTAAAGGTAGAGATATCCTGGAAAAGTTGGGCGTTTGTGGCTTTTGTCTGGGATTGATAAAGGAATGCATAAAATGCTTTCAGAACATCGTTTATGCCCTGCGGGCTAGAGACCGTGGCACCAGTAGGAGATCGGAGCGAGTGGATTTTGATTGCAGCATGTTGTTAATGGAGCCGAAAAGCAAGAAGTTTACCCGACTTCTCTCCACTATCCCAATAGGCATGTTTCGAGCGTAACAGGAGCCACTCTGCTTTTTGGTGGAGAATGGTATTGATCTCGTATTTGAGCACTACAATTTGTCATTGTAGAGTATTGTCACACATATTGGGTGCCACCCTGTGGAAACATTGTTCCAGTACGTGCAACAGTGCCTGCAGGTTAGCCAATTTTGACCTATGGGCTTTGTCCCGTGCAGCTGAGAAGGAAATAATGTGACCCCGGATATCTGCCTTGAATGCCTCCCATACTGTTTCGTGGGCTATGCCACATTCTGCATTTAGGCAAAATAGTCTTTGGTGGCTCATGAAGCATGGAGCAAAAATCTGTGTCCTTACAGAGGAGGGGCTACAGTGTCATCTAACTCAATGGGGAGGGTTATTAGGGGGAGAATAAGAAACATGGACTGTTGTGTGTTCAGATATAAGGATTAGGCCAATGGAGGAGTCGAACACACCTTGGGCTGCCAAATCATTGGTAAGTCAAAAGTCAATCCGACTGTGTGAACTATGAGGCGTAGAGTAGAAGGTAAAATCCTGACTTGTGGGACAGCCCCTACGCCAAATATCCATGAGGCCCCATTCTTCCATCATATCCTGTAGTGATTGCCTACCTCTAGGTGTAACATGAGGTGTGGGACGGGATTTGTCCAGAAAAATATTGTTTACCATGTTAAAATCCCCACCCAGTATTATGGGGATAGGTAGCTCTTCGGGGTTTAAATCAGCCAGAGCTTGACTGACCTCTGGGGAAAAAATAGATGTGGTCCTTGTTCAGAGCATAAATATTCCCCAGTAACATGGCGTTCCCCGGAGAGGAGAGCTTGACCACTACCCATCTTCCTTTAGTGTCTTTTCTGACCTTCTCTACTTTCCATGGGGAGGTACTTAGAAAAAGGATAGCTACTCCCTTTGTTTTGTTTGATGCAAAACTTGCCACCACCTCCCCTACCCAGGATTTCTTAAGCCATGAAATGGCACGGGGCAAAAGACTTGTTTCTTGTAATACCGTATGAAGGGAGTGCAGGTGTTGCAGTATCTTCGTGCGCTTAAATGGGTGGCTCAGTCCCTTTACATTCCAGGATACCCAAGGAGCTGCACTTGATACCACAGCATCTGCTGCCATGATCCCAGAAGAAGAATAGAGGGGTGTACTTACTGTGAACCAGCAAGGGGGAAGGGAGGAACTCACCCGGAAAGATGTAGGGCCACAGCACCCAAACCAGATTACTATAACTAGTCCGTAGAGCCCACAGTAAGGAGCTATAAGCATTACTAGATCAGAAGGCACTCAGTATCAGAAATTCAACTGTACTGTATAAACAGAGAGAGAAAAAAGATAAGTTATTATACTGTATATGATAAACTAGTACATCCAATCAACAGTTTCAAAAGCAAAAATGCTAGGAGTGTGGAGTTCAAAGCAACAGAGGGTAGAAAATATACCCTACAGCTATGCTCAATCCAACACTCAAATTAGGGGTTATGTGGAAGTTCAATTAATAAGATCCTCCTGCACCGAGGGCTCTCCAAGGTCGGTCCCCGTGAGCTCGAGGAGTGGGGGGGGGTAGGAGAAGGGGCCAAGGGTTAGGAGAGGTGGCAAGTAAACCCACCTACCAGAACTAGTCGAGTATAACTGTGAGGGACTAGGCCCTGTAACCTTAAAACTGAGCAAATATACCAACCATAGGGCGGTTACCATGCTATACCATGAGGGACAAGTATGGAAAAAAGGGAGGGAAGGGGAAGGTGATTCCAGCTGAAAGAGCAGGGATATACCTTTGGGTGCAATAACATTCCACTGACAAAGGCTGAACAGGTTTGGGAGGGGTGGGGGTGGGGTGACGTACAGCAGTGGGGGAGTTGA
This sequence comes from Neoceratodus forsteri, assembly GCA_016271365.2. NCBI lineage: Eukaryota > Metazoa > Chordata > Ceratodontiformes > Ceratodontidae > Neoceratodus > Neoceratodus forsteri. The sequence continues at coordinate 225,099,370 of CM057449.1, read as the reverse complement.
AGGGTGTTCAGAAGACTATGAGCAATGACAGAAACCATGGTGATCTGTGTTGTCCCATACAGCCTGATTGGACAAAGGCCTAATAAGAGACTGTAGTTATAGCCTCAGCTCTCTCACACAGCATAACTAAAGGGTGACAGATCCTATAGCCCATTTTGGCTTTAAAAAACCAGGAGCGTGTCTGTACCAGTTTTGTCTTGCCCTGCAAAACAAAGAGAAGGGGGCTCCAGCTGAAAAGCCATGACTTCATCCAGAAGCATACAATTGAACATCGAGGCGGCACAGCAAAGCTGGTCTGGGAAGAAGCATAGGTATGGCCACGATATGAATTACAAGTAGTTATAAAATCATATATAGGTGTCAAATAGGTAGTCCTTCGGCCTGTTCAGGAAGAGCCTGAGCCAGGGCTTTGGTGCTTGAAATTGCGTTCGCCACCTCAGCAGCGTAGGTAATCAGTCCAGGTTTGACACGCGTGGTGTCATCCATCCCTTCAATCAGAGATGCATCCAGAAAGTCTGCCCAGTCCCCTGTGCATGTGATGTCCATGTTCTGCAAATCAGCGTCCCCCAAAGTTGAGGCAGTAGGAGAGTCTTCTCTGCTTATTTTGGCAGGAGGAGCTGCAGTACATTTACTAGGTGAATTCTGAGGACCACTTCTGGCTCGTTGGTGAGATCTGGTGAAATTGCATGTATCACGTTGAGGGATAGACACTGGTAGGGTTTGTTCAGCCCTCAGGGTTGTCACTTGGCTAGAGAATTGAGGAGAGGAACCCATTAGTGATGGGGGACCAGAGTGGGGTAGGACTGGAGTGGTTGGTCGGTCAGGTATTGTTGTCCCTGGAGTTCTTGCAGGGGAAGAAGAGTTCCCACTAAGTGAGCCAGCAGCAGAAGGTTCCCATAGCCTTCTGGGAAATGTAGTAGGGAGTGGTAGGGAAGGCCAGAACTTTGCAAGCCAGCGCTCCAGCTCCTTTGGGTGGTCCACCGTTACTTCCCTCCCTTCTTTAGAGACCTGCATCCTGGTAAGATTTCTAAATTTAAACTTGAAATTGTGCTGATACAACCAGTGCTTTAGAGGACCAAAAGTTCTTCTTTTTGCAGCAGTTTACTGAGCAAAGTCCTGGTAAATTGAAATTTGGGTCCCTTGCCAATGTAGTACCCCCATATCTCTGGCTACACAAAGGATTCTCTCTTTTGTGGAATAATGGAGTAAGTAGGTGACTATAGGTCTCGGAGATCTCACAGATTTATTGGGCTGCATGCCCACATGATGCGCTCATTCCACCTCAATGGCACCCCTCCAATGTTCCCCTAGCATAAGGGGTAGGTTCTCATTGAGAAATTTCTCCATCAATGGGCTCTCAGCACCTTCGGGTAAGCCAATGATTCCCAAATTATTGCGCCGACCTCTGTTTTCCTGATTTTTGGCTCTGTCCCAAAGGGCAGCTAGGCATTCTTCTTGTTGGTGCAGGCGTTGCCACATTTGTTGTTGTTGGAGTTCACAGGTTTCAGTCCTTTGCTCAGAGACATTCATGCGATCTTGTAAGTTGCGAACTTCAGTTACAGTACCAGACAGAGTTAGATTGATGTCATCGATGTGCAGGACAACCATTTCCAACATCTTAGTAATATATAGAAGAGATTTGCCTACTGAGGACTGTTGTGCAGCCTCTGGGTCAGTGGGACAGATGGGGTTAGTGGACAGCACAGTTGTTGATGGGTCCATTCTGGTATAGGGCAAGCACTGTGTAGAGGCTGCTCCTTATCTGTATGCACCCGGTGTTCAGGCCAAGGGCTAAAAAGCGGTCTGCTGGCTGCAGGTTAAAGTGGCAGCTTGTGCGGCCTAGCTAGGCCAAGAGCAGAGCGAGGTATGGCACTGATTTCTGCAGTAGAAGATCCAGATCACGCTACATTTTGAGGGTGAAACTCCGTGGGATCGAGGCGACCAAACTTAGATTAGGCTCAGGCAGGAGAGAGCTCCCAGATTAAGCTGCCATCTTACCGGTGGCTAAACCACGCCCCTGTCATTTTGATTACTTTGATTCTCCTTCATATGTCTGTATGCTCTACAGACTAGTCTATGAACATTCCCACTCCTTCTAGGATTTTGTTAATCTTTCTTTTCATAACTGTTTCAGATGTCCAAACAAGTTTGTATTGGTTCCTGTGATGACTGGTATGCCTTAATACAATTTGGCTTGGAAGCACACCAAAGCACAGGTCTTGACTGGTCCCTTGATTCCAGGCATGTTCTCAGGAAAGGTGCTCCAGATTTAGAGAACTTCCAGGTACAGGTATGTCTCATCATTCAGGTCCCACACATCTAGTCCTTTGATAGGCTTCAGTGGTACATGATTTAAGAACTTGTCAGAGTGATCTTTGAACACAATTGTTATTTGTGAGCTATAGTCTAGCAGTCTAGTAGTGCTCAGTTAGGCTCCCCTTCAGTTTTTACTTTCACTTTGGATGAGGATCCAACAATTTTCTCCCAGTCAGTTACTTTCTGTGCAGTCTGACTTGTTTAAGGTACTGCTGTCCTCACAAGAGAATGTCTTGTTCCCTAGGTTCCAGTGCACTCCCTTACCAGGCTCTGTTGGAGTTTCCCTTCTCCTGTCATCTTTTGTTCAGCAATTCCTTCACCCTCCTACATTCTTTTGGATTGTGACACTCTCTCCATAAATGTCCTTTCTCACCACGTGTTGCAGATAATGTCCTCTCACTATCTTGGTGACCGTGGATAGTCTCTGGGCCAAAACTCTCTCCAGTGACTCATGTCATCTGGTCACATGGCTCCTGCAGAATGTGATGCTCCAATACCAGCAGTTACTCACGCAGTTTCTTGGTCTCCATCACCAGCTGTGTTAGCTTGTCAGTACCTTCTAGCAGTTGATCATTACTCAGCCCTGGAGGAGTGGACACAAGGGAAGTCCCAATGACATGTTTTGGGGTCATGGTTCCCATCACTATCAACAACCTCTCTTCTTGCTCTCACACATCACCCATAAGCTCATCATAGGTTGGCAGCTTGTCTGTGTGAATTATCAGCTAGATATTCAACAAGATTTGGCCTGAATACATGGCTCTGTCCAATACCTGAGTAGCATGGGAAAAATTCATGGTGTTAGGCACCAAGCATCCTTTCCTGTAAGCTCTCTGCATAACTTTCTCCAGCCTCACCAAAAAATTAGACAACTGTTGTCCTTTATGCTGCTGGGTCAAGGATAACATTATAAGGAGTGTTCCAGGTTTTTCTACCTATTCAAACATCTGTTTCAAAGTGGCTGAATAATTCCGAGAAAATACATTTGAGTTGGTAACATTGAGGGCAATGACTGCATCTAAAGCAGGTCCATGGAGGCACTATCCCATGACACTGTCCCATCTGTGCTCTTTTCTCAACATCAGAACTTTGCAGATCTTGCACCATCCAGGTAGCTTGCTCAATCCAGGTATCGTATCAAAGTCATCCTTTCAATGGGAGGCAGTTTCATGCCAAAAAATGGTTGACGTTTCTTATACTTTTTGTACTTTTGTGCTGGCTGTCATACCTTTTCCATCAATATCCCTACTGCATTTAATCAGTGACTTATGAACTATCCTGGCCAGCCATATTCAAGAAATATTTTAAATTCTGCTCTGATTTACCTACTTGTTCTTTACTTTCTCCCACAGCTCCCCCAGGAAAGTGATCCAGGCAAACTAGCTACACCACACATCTTGCTATAAAGGTGACAAACCTCTTCTTCATTGGGTAACAAGGATGCTGGCAATTCCATAAAAGAAACATCTTTTCAAGTTTCCACAAATAAGCTCTTTTATCTCAGGCACACATACCACATGCAGTATTTTCATCCTACCAAGACCAGTCAATTTACGTTCCAACACAGACAGTAATTCAGAGGTGTCCCTTTCCTCAGGGATATTACTGACCAACAACACATTCTTTGGGTGCAAACCTTGCTGCCAACACAATTTTTTGACTTTCTTAAATGCCATTTTGATTTTCAGAATTTCCCCCAAATTTCGTAAAATGTTCAAATTCTTTTAAAAATGTTCCAGATTTCACCCGGGGTGGTGGACATTCTTCCAGTGGCCCCAGATGTGTCCAACTGGTAAACAGAAAATGCCGGTGGCTACTCCAAAATTGTGTCTGGGTTACCATGCAGATGTTACAGCTGTTACTTTCTCAGTTACTATCCTTGCCTTGAGCCTGTTGGGGCCAAGCAAGGTTGAGTGGCCCAAGCTCATTAACCTCCTCATGTGGGGGGTTTATTTCAGATAGGGAATAAGGGAACTAGTGTGGTGCCTCCACCCAGAGAAGGAAATAGTGGGCCTGATCATGGTTCTATGTAATAACGGTGACTGTGGAAAGGCGATTGCTGTCAGGGCAAGTGTACTTTGCCGAAAATCAGATTCGGCAATGTGGATTCCTGGTGCATGTCAAAAGGGCAGTTGGGACTTGTTTTTTGTTTGTTTATGCGGGGGGGGGTTGCACCCCTCCCCAACTAAAGGATTCTCAACTCCAGGGGGGTGCATGTCGAGGGGGTGCAAAACCAGGAAGAAAAAAAATTTTAAGCCGGGCATGCAACAAAACGAACATGTGCCGGGAACTGAACCCGGCACCCTTGTAACCCTAGCCTGCCACCCACTCACCATGCCACAGGGCCAGCTCAGCAACCCACTGCCACACTACACCTCACAAACCCTCCCTCCCCTTCTGCCCGTTGCATGGTGTACTTGCTCACGTGTACATATAACGACAGGATGTCACTATATCCATATCTGCCCCCCCATCCAGTAGCCCTGTGAACAGGCGCCACTATTGAGTTGCCCTTTTTGTAAGTGCTCAGTAGCAGATGACCTTATCACAGGATACCCCTGATCACAAGTAGAATGATGCCCTCTGGGAAACAGTACCAACCCATCTCCCAGTAGCTGTCTGCCACCACCTGAAAACCAATATGTACAAGTACCCACACTTTAATTGCAATTTCAGACACTTTTGTTTTTATCAGTTAAGATAGACTGCTAATATTATGGTCACACACCAAATTTTAGAAAGAATACAGGACTTCATTAATCAGCAACTCGGATCCAGTAAAGGGAATAGAGGTTATGCTAAACTGTTTACATGATCATTTTCACACTAGCAAAACAGCCACTTTCACTATTGCTAAGTGCATCACCCCAAGCTATGCAATCTCCAGTGACTGGACCTCTCCACAGTGATGGTGCAGTTGGCCTCCCAGTACTCTCACACAAGATTTCTAGACAGGGTCAACTGTGCGGTATGGCCTTCCACTACCCTCAGTAGCAGATCCCCACAGTTTATTAACTTTCAAAGCAATCACTTTTCAAACTGGAGCTTAGTCCTGACTACTGGATACCCAGGTAAACTAAACACTGTTGCAGGCCTGATGTCATGGTGACAGGGATGTTGCATTGGTGCACTTACAGATACTCAACTTTGCCTTGCTCCTCCTGACTGACTTTTGGATGGAACTTTTTACAGCTGTGGGTGTAGCCCAGCAGATGTTTTGCATTCAGAAAAGGGCTGATGTCATTTTTGCTACCAAACAACATGATAGAGTGTTAAAAATAGATTCCTCCACTGAAGCCTTATTACTACGCTGCCTGTGTGTGTATAGGAAGCTGTAGAGCATTATTTTTCCTCTGGCTTGAGGAGTTAATTGAGCCCACAGAAAGTTAACTCATTATCTTCTGACAGTCATTCTGTGTCAGATTACCAATCAATAGTACAGACATCATAGAAAGCTATTGGAAGTAGAATGGGTTAAACACTTCCTGGAGCTTTCTGCATAACAAATAAGTTCTGCTGTGCCCTCAGCCCTATGAACACCTCATTAAGTCATTTGACACCACCACCATCCAAAGAGCAGTCATTCTGCTACTTTGCAGGACATTCTATAGCAGAGTCCCAGTGATGCCTGTTTCCAAATAATACACCAACTTCATTTTCTCAGGCAGGCAGTTCTGGGCTACTGTTTATATTCTACTGAATGCTCTTAACCTGCAATTTGTGACTACAGGTGTTTACAACTGAATGATAGTAACCACATTTGCTTTACTTACAAATATGTAAGCTTGTGTATGTCTAATTTTTGTTTGACTTAGGTTACACAAAGAATCTGATCAGTTCATAACATGCTGTATTATGATTAAATGAACTGATAAATGGGGGCTTTGGTTTCTTTTACAAATTCTTTTTTCCTGACCATGGATATACTAAAACAAACATTTCTCAATAAAATCTTTCAAAATAAGGAGTTTAGCAATAATTTAGTTGATGTGGGGAAAGAGCTGCTCCCTGGAAAATTACCTGGTTTAGGGGGCTGTCACAAGCAAAATTGGACTTTATGGATGGGGGATCTCATGGCAGCAGAAGAGGTATGATGGCATTAAAAGCTTAATGGTGTGGCTGTAGCGGCACCAATATTTGAGCATGACTTTGGTAGAAGACTAAGTGTGACTTGGAGGGTGGCGGATCATCAGGAATTGAGTGAGTCTTGTTTTTTTTTTTAAGCATAATGGTTTTCTGAAACTTCAACCTTCAATGGGTTAGACTCTGCATCCTTCTGTACAGTATGTCACTAAGTCATATGCAGTGGGGTATGGGTAAAAACCAGATTACCAGACCCAGACCAGAGCTGTAAAATCTGGACTGGGCACAGCTGGTGCAAATATTGCTGATCCACTCACTCCAGATGATCTGGTTTGGCTTTTACCTATCTGGTCTGGTCCTGACAGTTCTGTTTTCAACCATGCCAAGGAAGGTTGAAAAACAGACTTCCAGGAGTATTCAGATATCGTAAAATGATTGAACAGTGTGAAACAGAGTGACCTGACTAGTAGTATTTGTGCAAGTTGCACCCAATATGGCCAGTTTGGATTTTTAAAGAACTGCTGAGGTTCAGGTCTGTCAGTCCAGTTTTTAATTAATCAATCTTTATTTTGTACTGAAATGTATGTGAGCAAAAATGCCCATTTACACAAATGTCCAGTCAAGCATAAAAAGAGAACAGAACACCAGGTCAAACAATTACATAGTAAAATACAGTATAAACAGGTCTAATACAAAGATCTTGTGGGATATACAGAAGAAAGGGGAAGCAAATGAATAACAGTGACAAATTTACAACATGGGATGTAGTTGGAGGTATAATTCAGGAACATGAACCGTTGGGTGATGCGTCAAAAAGAACTGCAAGTCCTGTGGCACCCAGATCCCGCATGCATACGAGCATTCCTGCTGCATGATCTGCCTAGGCCCCAAACACCTGGTCAAAGACTGTGCACCCTGCTAATCCTTCAACCAGGCCACACGGATTAGGCACCAGAAAAATCATGAAGCCCACTTGCTGGAGAAGTGCCTAACTTTGATGGACAAGGAGCGGCAGAATCTGCAGGAAAAATCTTCTCCAACGCCAGAACCCAAAAGGAAGAAAAAGGACAAGGAGAGGCACTGAAACTGGGATTGGTCTCCATCCACTTGGCGGTGACCCTTGGGCACCACTGACACTGGAGGGGCCCTCCACTTCGGTAAGTACCATTACTGCCAGATCTCCTACTGCTGTGGTGGATTAGACCATGGCCTCCCTGCCTGCTTTACTTACGGTGCAGTCAGGGCTCTTCTTCGACAACGGAACCCCTATTGTGCTCCTTAGGCCCATATCTTCTTCAGGGTCTATCGCCAGCAGCCAGGTCGATAAGTTGCTCCCCAGCCTCATCAAGGAGCACACAGTCATAGCCAGTAAGCTGGAGTCCAGCTCCGCTGTTGTCTGCATGGCCCAAGCCGCTAAGTCGGATGTTAGCTCTTCTGATGTCGGCACGGCTGCAGCTGATAAGTCACTTCCTAGTTCCTATGAGTACTGCACAGCTAAGGCTCTCCCGTCGTGTGGTCGCAGGATACCGCCAATGTTGAGATGAGCAAGTTGCCAGACACACAACAGTCTTTAAATGGTTCCTCGCTCCCACAGACCCAATGAGACCCTCCAGGCTTGTCTGAAGATCAAGAGCCTGAGCTGGGCACTAATCTGGAGGTTCCCCCTCCTTTGCCTGGTCAGTCTGTTCCTGGTTCACCCACTGAGCCTATTGTTAATCCCTCCGGGGACCTTCCGTCAGGACCTCCTCAACCCAAGCTCCCTTGGACAACCAGGTTCTGCCATCTTGGACTTCAGCTCCCCAGATGATGGCAGGTCTTCCATCGGGTTCTACTCATACCCTGATGCCAAGTGGCCCTTCATCAGGTGATCCTTCACCTGGTCAGGCTATGTCTGGCACTCTGGTCATTCCTCAAATGTGGGACGGCCTTCCATCAGGCCCCCAGGCACTGAATCTTCTGGTGCCAGACATTCCTGTGCCTGATCCAGTGCCAGCCCCTTTGAATGTCCATATGGGGCCAATGTCTGGTCCTTCTGGACCTCCTGGTGGGCCTTCAGCTCTGCCTCCAGCTAGATCGATAAGCAATGTTCCAGGCTATCTGCTCCCACAATACCCAATGTACACTTCACCAGGGTATCCAATGCCTGGTCATCAACTCCATTATGTTCCAGGATACCAGATGCTGAGCTATTTCTAATCAAGGGTATGCTCCTTATGGCTTTCCCTACTCCTATCAGGCTCATGGTTACCCTCAATATCAGATGCCGGGCTATCCATTATACCAGCCTCTTCCTCCACTGCCTCCTCCTCCTCCTTAGCCTGATCCTCTGCTCCACAGTAGACTCAGGCTGATAGCCAGGCAGTGTTTCAGACCCTGAAGCAGGAGGCCAGGACTCAACTAGCCTCAGAGCTTGACCATTGGAAACCAGTGGTGGCCTCTACTCCTGCCTCCTTTCCGACCCCTAGATCAGCCTCTCCTGTTGATTCCCACCTTTCCAGAGAAGGCTCCTCTAGATATCAAGTCAGGGATAAAACCCAGGAAACTCCTCTAAAAAAAGTTCAGACTCTGAGCAGGCATTCTTTGGACTCTTACTCTGACTCATTCTCCAGCTCTGGTACACATACATCTATACAGCCTCAGCCTAAAGAGTCCCTGAAGTCCCCTCCAGAAGACCCTTTCTTTGGAGAACTCTTCATAACTATGCAAAGTGCCTGTAACTGGGCTATCCAGGAACAGGATCCAAAGCTGAAAAGGCTTGCAGAGCATCTAGACATGACTGACACCGCTTCTATGCCCATACTGCCTTGGACTGGGACCCATAAAGACCTGACATCCACTATCTGGCAACAGCCTTCCTCCATTCTGGCTGTTTCAAAAAAGGCAGACAGGATGTACCACCCCCAAGATGGGGGTCATACATCTTACTTGCCATCCTAATGTAGACTTGGTTGTTATCATGGATGCCCATGACTGGTCCTCTAAACCTAAATATTTGAGCATGTCTTCTCCTGATAAGGAGTCTAAGCAGCTGGACAACTTCGGTTGCAAGATCCATTCCTCATCCACTTGTGCCCTCCGGTCCCTTAATTATGTGGCTCATATGGTTTCCTGACAGAAATCTTCCCTGGCCTCACTTGAGTCTAAGCTGGAAGCTATCCAGGACCAGGAACTTAAGGCCAAGATTGCCAAGACATTGAGGATGGCTAATATCTCCTGTCGTCATCCCCTCTGGGTCACTTATGACACAGTAGACTCAGTTGCTCATACCACAGCCACTGCTGCCTGCATTAGGCAACATTCTTGGCTCAGGATTGCTGGCCTGGAACAAGATGTCCAGACCTCCATCTTGGATGCCCCTTTCAGGAGATACGTGTTAGTTGGAGGTGATGCCAAGGATAATATCATTGAATTGCAGGACCATGGTAAATCCATCCGCGACATCTGCTTCATGTACCAAGGTGGTTACAAAGGCAAACAGCCTTTTCATCTGCAACAGAGATGCCAGACCAAAGAGGACTCTGCCAAGTCCCAGAAGCCCCCCTGGAGGAACTGCCGACTCCCTTCCCTCAGCCTCCAGACTCGTGGGGGACACCCCAGCCTCCTCCTGATCCTATAGTGGAACCGGGGGGGTACATTTGCCCTCCACCTCCTAGGGTCTCAGGACATAACCACGGACTCTTGGGTCCTTCAGTTAATAGCAAGAGGTCACACAATAGAGTTCTTATACAGGCCTCCAACAACATCACAGGCCTCTCCCATTATCCTCCAAGGCACCTGTCTCTGATAGGAGATGAGATCCAGGCTCTTCTGCAAAAGTCAGCCATAGAGCCTTTGGCTCCAGCACAGATAGGAAGAGGGTACTACTTCCATTTCTTCCTAGTGCCTAAAGAGATGGACGACCTAAGACCAATCTTGTACCACAGCATGCTCAACCTGTATGTCTAGTATAAGAGGTTCTGCATGCTCACCATCCAGGGACATCTACCTCTGCTCCACAAGGGCTATTGGGCTTTGTGCACTGGACATACAGGATGCTTACTTGCAGATCCCTGTCTTCCAGGCCCACTGCCACTTTCTTTGGTTTGCCTTCCAGGGGGAACATTACCAGTTCAAGGCTCCCCTCTTTGGCCTAGCCTCGGCACCTTGGATTTTTGCCAAGTGCCTAGCAGTGGTGGCTGCTGCCCTATACCACAGAGGTATCTAATTGTGCCTATATCTGGATGACAAGCTTCTGTCAGCCCCATCACAGAGCAGTCTGAGGGAGTCCCTCTCCTTCACCCTGGACCTCTGTTCCAACTTGGCATAACAGTCAACAATGCCAAGTCCCACCTCTCCCCTCCCAGCACCAACAATTCATTTGGGGCAGGGCCTTCCTCCCATCAGACAGAGCAGAGACCCTGCAGGAACAGGCCAGATTAGTGACCAACTCATGCTCGATCACAGCCCGGTCAATCCTCTGTCTTCTCGGGCTGATGGCAGCTGCAATCCCTACAGTTCCTCTAGCCAGACTGCATATGAGGGTGACCCAATGGACTCTTCATGATGAATGGGATCAGTGGTTTGATAACCTGGACCACAGGGTCCTAGTGTCTGGGTACATGAAGAAGGATCTTCTTTGTAGCAGGAGTTGTCCAATCTCTCCATGGGGGTTCCCCTTGCAACCCCCTACTCCTACCATGACCCTTACAATGGATGCTTCATGTCAAGGCTGGGGAGCCCATCTAGGAGACCATCAGACTCAGGGAACATGGTCTCATCTGGAAGCATCTCTACACATCAATGAGTCAGAAATTAGGCCAGTGCTGTATGCCCTCCAGGCCTTCCAGCCTCTTCTATGGTTGGGGACACTCTTGGTTCAGGCCAATAATATGTCTGTGGTCTGATACCTTAACAAACAAGGACACACTCGCTCGTACCCTCTATGCCAGGAGGTGATGCGAGTGTCTTACTGTGGAGTCCAGCACGACCTCCACCTGACTGCTGTCCATGTGTTGGGTGTCAGCAACATCCTGGCAGACAGTCTCAGCCACACCACTGTCAAGGCTCATAAGTGGAGCTAAATTAAGAGGCGGTTGAAAGCTTATTCAATCTGTGGGGTCGGCCGGAGATAGACCTCTTCGTCTCCCCATCCAATGCAAAACTACCCAATTTTTGCTTGCTTGTTCCCAGACGTGGTGTTTTCTCGTGAGATGTGCTGTCTTTTTGCTGGACAGGGAGGTTCTTGTACACCTTTCCTCCCTTCCCAGTGCTTCAGAGGATTCTTCTGAAGCTACAGGTGGAAGGGGCTCACATGATTCTAATAGCCTTTCTTTGGTTTCATCATCTTTGGTTCCCTCTGCTTCAACAGCTATTGATGGAACCCCCAGTACCTCTGCCTTTCTGCCATGATCTTCTGACTCGGGAGTGGGACAGACTGGTGCATCTAGGCTTGAAATCCCTCTACCTGCATGTGTGGCACCTGTGGAAATATGTGGAATAATTCCCATTATTTTTTTACAAAAATTGTCAACTGTGCAGATGCATTTGTAAAAAATGAATTATAATAGTGAGACTTTTTGTAATGTTATTTGACTTACCATACTCATGCTTGTCTACCCACTTAGTCTCCTACTTGTTTCTGTCCTTGTACTAACTAATTCCTGTTGCTTCATATCACGGGGTTGTTGACTTTCATATTGTGTGTGCCTTGGGTGCAGCAGCAATAAAAGAGAAACTATGCAATACCCTCAATAACACACCTACCCCAGTTTACTTTTACCCAACGCCCACTTTTAGGCCTTGTACAGTAAGATCTTCCTTCAAGAGAACAACTTGTAATGAACTGTGTAAGATTTACACTGACATTTGGTTATATGCACTTTTCTATTATACTAATGTGTGTGTACTGTATAGCAATCTCTAAAAAATCAATTGAACACATCAAATGTCTTCCTAAACATGTCTCAACATTGTGTTTATATTCCACCTTGTCACAACATATAGTTGTCTCAACAATGTTTGCAATTAAGGTACAGTACCTTCATGTATAAGATGGCCTGGTTCTGTTGAGTTGATTGCTATAACACTGCCTAGAATAAAATGTGAAACCTATATGTAACTGTAATACAGACAGTGGCATTATATTTATATCTGCCCTTTCTCAATGTACCATACTTTGAATCAGTTAGTGTATGCAATGGCAATTCATGTTTATGTTTAAGTAAATGAAACCCCCTTATCTAGCTAATGCATTTACAGCCGTAGTGGCTCTGCTAGTGCTTGTTGTTATAGCTGAACCAACGGGATCTGTACGGTTGCCCGACAAAAAATTGGCCGACGTCAGTTGCCCGACTGTTCATGTTTGCCGTCATTTTATTGCCCGAATACAATTTTCCCGAAATATGAAATCGTTCCCCACATATTAAATCACACGGCTTAATCGAAGAAAGCAAAATACGAATGCTGCTGTAGCTTCTCAACAGTGCCGTTCACCACCCGTAGTCAAGCTGTCCTCATCTGGTCCTTGTCAGAGACAGACAGCAAGGAGTGAAGATGCCCGTGAGAGAGACAGAGAGGTAGTAAATGCACGACACCATGGCCCTGGTTTACTGTTGTCAGCTGTGCAAAAGTGATCAAGGTTGGTAGTTCCCCAGTGCAGTCCGGCGAGAAAGACAGAGCAGGAGAGAAACACTCTTTGGCTGTCTGTGCTGTGATGCGGGGTGGCAACAGTAAGCCGTAGCAGTGGGACAGGCACAGCATCCAGGATTGGGTGGGCTTCTCTTGAGAGACAGTCAGCGAGGCAGAGAAAGGCAGCAGTTGACTGTGGTCTTGGGAAAGAAAGACACAGTAACATCGATTGTGACAGTGGTAACTTGAAGTTGGAATTCAAGTGTACTGTGTCTGCGTGTCTCCACTCCTGTCTTTGCTGGGTGTTTTGCTCTTATTCAGGGATGGGGTGGTTTGATTCTATTGTACAAAGGTGGGGGGGTATAGGATTTTGGCAGGGGGTGTGGCAGGCTCTGGAGGTCATTATATTTTCGAAGCTCGAAGTTAGTTGAAACATCTTTTATGTTTATGTGTCGGCAGACAGTACTACGGGAAACTGTGCAGACGGGATTAATGCAGTCAGGGAAACAACATTGGGAAAAAATTAGTCTGAAGAACACAAGTCGGGAAACCGTACCAGACCCGAACCAACTGGAATCCAGCAGGGCATCCAATACAAAATTATAATCCAACAGGGAATCCAAAACAAAACTGTAATCCAACAGTGAGGATTTAAAAGTAGCAGACATTTCTGGCTGCAAACCTGTATTCACATGTTCTGTACCAAGTTAGAAAGCAGCCTCAGACACTTCTGGATAGGCAATGCCACAGCAGCAGGCAGACAATGGCTGTAAACCCAAGCTAGGCCCAATCCCTGGTTTGCAGCTCTCTTCTCTCTTGATCAACACAAGGCAGTGTGGTAAGCTCAGAAGGGCTGAGACCGATGAGCTACTCCACCTCATCCCAGTGTGTGCTCACTCTATCAAGGGTACAAGTACCCTGTAAACAAACTCCTGACCACTTCCTCACTCAGCACACCAGGCAGGATAGAATGGCTTTTTCTCACCTCTGATTACAGTAGTCTGCAGATGGCTTTGCTGATTTAGTCCTTCACAGTTTTGTAGACTTCACAGCACTTCTCCTGAGCTCAGATTGACCTTCCAGCAATCAGATTAGGCTCACACTTGGATCTCTGGCTTTGAGGCCTGGCTAGGCCCTCAGCTGTCCTCCTCAGTACCTCTCTCTCCCCTCTCCAACCACTCGGGAAAGACTGCTTGAAACTCCTCCTAGGCCAGGGGAAGGATTCTGTTTAGTCACCTCTCTGTCTCTTATTTGTTGGTAGGCTTGTTATTCACAACCTGCTCCCTCAATGGCTGCAAAAGGGTACCACGTACTCTGTTGCTGTTCTTCTCCTATGCTTATGCTGTCATCAAGGCACCTTGGATTCCAGTTGTCCATTGCTGGAGGGAACAAGGGTCACAAGATAGTGACATCCATTAATTTACACTCAGTTCCATGCCTGGCTGCTGTTTTACACAGTTTTTATTGCTGCCAGCTGCTACTTTAATATTTCTGAACACTTAATCCAGCCAAGATTACAGTCTGGTTTTACCATGATGATGTCAGTGATCTCTCTGGTTCATCTTCTGATGGAGGGGCACCTCTTTTGTTGGTGGCGTACAATAAAAGAACAAAAGGACAGACAACGCTTCCTCTTCTCCTGGTCCCCAGCACCAATTCCATGGGGAGGATGCAGGTATCACAGGTGGACCCATCTCAGAGCTCTGGGGTCCTGACTGGTAAAGCCCACCAGAGTGAAACTGTAAGAACTTGTTCATGAGGATCAAAGGTACAGTGACAGGAGGACATGGATGGAAGACGTGGGGAGGTAATTTCAGTAGGGACATGAGGAGGGCATTCTTATTAAATCAAAGTAGAAATAGACAAAATAGGAGATTTGATGCCTTTTTATTGGACCAAAATAAAAGTTTTGTACACAAGCTTACAGGTCTACACAGGACCCATAAGCATGGGTGTAGGAAGACACGGAGACAAGAGAACTGGTCCAAGATAAATTAACAAGGGTGGGCAGCACTAGAGGTGTAGAAGAAAGATGGGGTGGGAGCAATGAAGGTGACCATTTTCCAGGCAACAAAGTCAAGCATGAGGACAGTTAAAAAAAGAAATAGGTGCAAGATACAGATATGGTGCTCATAAAGGTCAGGGAAGCAGTGAGGGCCAAGAAAAAGGCCTTCACCAGGTACATGGAAAAGCAGGAGGAGGAGGAGGAAGACTAGGGCATGTACCAAGTGACAACTAGGGAGACAAAGAGGGCACTAAGGGAGGCAAAGACAAACAGAGTTGCATACTGCAGAAAGTGTTAAGGGCATGGAAAACAGTTCTTTAGCTATATTGAGGAAAAAGGAAGCAGGAGGGGGTATGGTAGAAGAGGAAGAGGAGGAAAAAGCAGCCATCCTTAATAATCACTTCTGCTCTGTTTTCACAAGGGAAGATAGTGTGCCCCTGGCTGACAATGGTATCAAAAACAACTGTCAGTGGGATCCCTGATTGGTCAGTTGGTGTAAAATTTATAAATTGCTAGTACAACACTGGCTGTGATCAGGGGTGGAATAATCTTAAGTCAATAGCTCCTTGTGTTGTGAGCTTGTGTCTCTGTGTGTGGATGTGCTCCACTTTATTAAGGCCAGTGATCTTCATTTTCCTACATTTTGGGTATTATTGTCTTACATTTCATTGACAACATGTTAAGAGGTATATGGTGTCTGCTATGCAGGTGGTTGGTTTTATCCAAGTCTCCCCATAGTCACTCCCCCTCTCCTCCCAATCTTCCAGCTCTGACTTTACCTAGACACCATTGCAGGCTGATGAAAGAGGAGGACTTTGATGCTAAAATGAAATTAATCACAGCAAATATAGCTAAATGGATATCCATCAGTGATTACTTTAAAGTTGATTGATGATAAATGATAAATTAACTAAAGTAGATTTTAATAGTTATATTGTGTTTTTGTAAGTATTTTAGTTACCAAACTGTACATGAAGAAAGAAACTTAATAGTTAATACATAAATGTAGTCCTGTGCCAATTATCCCATATTTTATCAATGTTTCATAACACACCTCTATCCTCCACCCTCTATTATCCTCCAAAAAGTTAGTGCAGATAATAGAAAGTGCACTGTATTATTGTAATCTATAAAATAAAACTATAACGAATTTGCAAAATATACTTGCTGGGATAAATGAGCTTCTTGGTATGGATAACATTTCTGTTAAATCTTTACATGTTAATACCTACCTTTTCTTAAGCCCTATTATGATTGCTGATCATTTCAATGGCAAATTTACTGTAGCTATTGAAAAGATAGCTGCAGCGTTACCAGTAACAATCTGCTTCTGATCAGGTTGATGGGAACATATGTAAAATTGCTTCCTTGTTTTTATTTTAAAAGAATCATGATTACAACTTGTTTAAAATACTTAAAAAAATGTAAACTAAAAATGTGATTAGGATCAGATAGTACATACGGGCCCAGATATTCAAACTGCGCCAGTCTGAGGCGCAAGCCCCTGCGCTGCTCAAAATAGTTGCGCAGGGGTGTGGCCGGGGTGATATTCAAAGGAGTTGCACTGTTGAGCAACTCCTTTGAATATCGCCTTTGTTACAGACTTGGCGCGATGGCGCAGTGGAACTTGCGCCACCGCAAGTTGCCAGAGTTGAGCATTCAACTTGCGGTGGCGTAGTACCATTGCGCCATGCGCAAATTTCGATATTCAAAGGTGACATGCAAATGGGGCCATAATTTATGCGAAGTACAGGGGGGCCATTTGCATCTCTTTATGGCCCCATTTGCATGCCATTTGCATGTAGGTGCGCCGATCCCGGACTTGCTCCTGGCCACCCTGCCAGGCAGCAGCCGCCGGGACCGGCCATTACTACCGTGCCCGATCATGGGCATCACAGTTACATGCCCCCACACCTCCCACAGCCCGATCGCGGGCATCACAGTTACATGCCCCCACACCCTCCCACAGCCCGATCGCTGGCATCACAGTTACATGCCCCCCCACACTCTACAGCCCGATCAAGGGCAGAACCTGTATAAACCTCTCAGTGCCCGGATCGGCAGAATGTAACCTCCCCCAACCCGAATAACTCCCTCAGGTCCAGTGGACCGTGAAGCCCGATCGCTGGCAGAATGTCACAGCAGAACCCCCGCAAACATCTCCCTGGTGTCTAGTGTCCCCCCACCCACCACGAAGCCCCTCCACCCGCTCCCCCCGCAGCCGGAGGCGACAGCATCCCACCCGCCTGCCGCCCTCGCCGCATCTGACTGAGTCTGGTAGGGCTGCACGCCTATTGGTGCAGAGCTACAGCCAATGGGCGTGCAGCCCATACCGTACATGACAGTCCAGATTTGTGAATGAAAGCATGCCTATGTTACATGTATGTTTAAAAGTGGGTTAATGGAGAAAGTTAGCAATTATTGAACAATCTCTCTCTCCTCACCTCTGTACAAAGCCTTAAAGAGAATAATACAATATCAAACTGTTGATTATTTAAACAAATACAGTTTGCAAACTAATGAACAACATGGTTTACAGAATTCACAAATAGTATTCATGACACTTTGGACAGTGGAGAATAGGAAGGGGTAATCTACATAAATTTGTAGAAAGCTTTTGATCATGTCCATCATGATATGTTACTAATTAAATTGAGTAATTTAGGGTTTCCAAGCTCAGCTGTGGGGTCGATCAGCAGCTACTTTGGAGAAAGGGTTCATCATCAAATAAAAATTTATGATCAGTTTTCTTTCCTTCTCCCAGTTAAATTGGGTGTCCCACATGGTCAGTTTTGGGCCCCTACTATTTAGTTTGTTCTTGAATGATCTCCCTGTGGCTGCTGAACCAACATGCTTCCTGTGTTACACTGGCAATGCATTTTTTTTTTCAGAGTTTAAGATATTGCAATTGTTAATGATTATCTACAAAGAGGTTTGATGGGATCCAGTTATGGTTTGAAAGTATGAAATTATGTTTGAAAGTAACAATCCCTCCACCAAAGAACAAAAAAAAGTATGCAGCTGTCCAGTAAAAGACATAATTTGGCTGATTGGCACATGCAAATTAAGATGGTTGGAGGTGCAATATTGGAACAAGTTTAATCTTAGTGGCACCTGGGAGTTTTTGTTTTTCTAGTTATAATAGATTCCAATTTATGGTATTCTTTGCACATCAATGTCCTTGTTGAAGCAGTAAGTATAAAGTTTGGTGCTTTGTAACATAACAGAATCTTACACTTGAAGCTTAGAAACAAGCAGTCTTGACCTATATGATTCCAATTATCGAATATCTTCTGTGGTATATTCTTCTGCTGGTAAAACTGCATTACCTCATATTGAGATGCTGCTGAATAGGGCATGCAGGTTTGCTTTTGGTCTGTCTTTAGACTGTTATACCAGCACGCTCTATTCTATATCAAACTTACCCAACCTGTCCCAGAGACTAGAGTATCTTTGGTGATGCTGGGCATGGAAAATGTATTAACGAGTGAGACAGACATGTGACCAGAGTAATGCATTAATTTATTTTTGTTAATGTAATCATGCTTCTCTTCATAATTTCTGCTATTTGGAAAGGGGACACAAAAAACATGGCTTTCAGGGTCACATGTCAAGACAAGTCTTAAAGGAAATATTGAGAACTGCTCTGTGGAACTTTCCCATTAGTTAATCCAGGCAGCACATCTTGGAAGATGTCAAGGTGCAACTTCGAACACCTCAGACATTCTTGAAGCCAGATATTCTGTAAGGTAGATCGGAGGGTGCCAGGCTGAATGCCTCAGCCAGCTTAAAAGGCAAGAAGCATGGGGCTACACACCTTGGACTGTCTTCAAAGCAGAATCATAAAAGTAGACAGAGCAGGGGTGTAAGTGCAGGCAGCCAGCTGGCCTGAATGAGGTCATCTCTCTATACACCCACTCATTTTGGGGGGGGCAGGGGCAGGAGTAGCCTATAACTCAAAAGAGAGAACTCACCTCCCACAATCAGAAAAGAATATAACAGAGAAATGAGGTTTATTTCTTTCTCTTGGATGTGAAATATTTGAAGACCAGGGCCCCTGCCATACAGAGACTATCTGACTGGTAAAATAGCACAGTATGGGACAGTGCAACTCTGTATCTAGGGCAGATAAGGGGTATTAGGTGAGAAAAGCTCAGAATTCTGCTGTAAACTGTCTGTTTAACTTGGTTTTATTTTCTGCTTCTTAGTAAATGTAAAACCCTTTTGTTTTCCTGTAAATACATCCTGTTGTAAGTACTTGTAGTATTTTAGTAAGGCTTCTGTTTTTATAGAATCAGTGACTGCTTGTTTCATTTAAAAAGGTAATTATACTGTTTCTTCTAGACTCTGTTTGCAGACCATCTCTAAAGTTGCTGTGTTGATCTTCTTGACCTTGTGCAAAGGACGAGGTAAGAAACAGGTTTCCTTGGGGTCCGGTTGGTAAATCCCCATGGTGGAGGCAGTGATCTTGAAGTCCCTGGTGATGGACGTTCATCACAGGGAGTATAATTACTGGTTAGACTTATTGGTTAGGCTATTGAACAACTGGGTTGGTAGTACTTTCAAATGCCATAATAACTGGCTTTCACCACAATAACTGACTGGTTATTATGGCATAGTTGTCAATCGATCCCCTTCAAATAAAACAAACACTTTTCCCCCGTGTGCTTTTAAGCCACATAAACAAACCACCATTTCTTATAGTCACATGCTACAAAGCCTCTGTTGTCAGTACAAACAGCCTTTAAACAAAAGTGCCACTACTTTTGTTAAGTTCTGTACTTGAAAATGAAAATATGTCTTAGTGGACTTACTTTTATTTTTGGTCTGTTTCAGGTTACTCCCCATATTTTCAGTTGCATTTTCAGGATGAGTTCCCCACACCCAAAAACAAATTTGCAAATGTATGTTTTTTGTGAAAGAAACTTTTTTTACAATGTGAAAATGTTTGTATTTATGCGATATGTTCATCACTGAAGACAGTAAATGGCAAAGGGAATACGTTCTTCAAATGTTCACAATGCTTGCACAGCTACTTTTATGCTTCCAATAAAAAAATAAACCTCTTAAACAAACCATAGGATGTTGGCATTCTTTTTTTTCCTTACACACCCCATATTTTATTCTATATGTATCTCATAATTTGGGCTTACTGGTACAAAGCTGAGGTTCAGATTCTACTGTTACCAGATCATCTTTTAGATTCGTTTTGAAATAACCATGCTGTAAAAACAAAATTGGACAAGGCTGTTTCTATTACAGGGTAGGATATTTCTGGAACTCACTGCCTACAGGTTTAACTGTTGAGCTGACGTATAAGCAATTTGCACGGTCATTGAGCTCGTACTTGAATAATTTGTTCTGTTGCACCTGTTTTAACTGATTATGTAAGTTATGTTATGTCTGTGTAATGTTATTTTATTCTTGTATGGTCACCTATGAAAATGGGCAATTTTGTCCATAGGCCTATGTTTTAAAGAAATACGAAAGGAACGTATGATTATTATTATTCTCTATTCAGTCTATATTTCATTTAGTTTCTCTTTGTATGACAGGCACATGAGATATGTATGGTGTCTGTACATACAGAGAAAGTGCAGTGCTCCATATAGGGAGGGCAGCCCTTAGAAGTACGTAACAGGACAAAAAATCGAGCATCCACATATGGAACATGCTAATCAGCTTTATCATATGCACAGACAGTGAGCTTAAACATGGTGCTCTAAAATACAGTCAAATAGCAAAATGTGGGTAGAACCACTAGCCCCTGCAGAGATGGTGATAGATGGCATGTTGCAGCCAGTAGCTGTAATGGGTGTGCCAGGACATGCTACAAAAGTAAAGTTCGACCAACCAGCTAGGTGAGTTACTGCAGTAGCCCCATCTTATTAAGATTGTGTGTGCATGCACCAGTGGTGTTGGGGTTGCATGCTCGTTGGGGAGACATGACATGGTGACATGGGTCACAGATAGCCAAGCACAGAGGGCAGGTACAGGATGTACTGCACAGATTGTGTTCTGTGGACACTTCCTACCATAGCCCTATATATGCATCCTGTATGGACTTTGATACACCACATACATGGGTTATCACTTCTGCTTTGCACTGACAGTAACGTTGTACCTGCTGGATGGTTTACACAGTAGGGAGAAAAGTGGTATGGTGTTATCCAGGTATCCTGATGGTGTGGACATCTTTGGGGAAATCCTGTACTGTGTCACGTGGGTGTTGCATACTGTTTGATCACTGGTCATGGAAGGTGTGTGATGTGTACAGCAGTGGGGGTGTATAGACACTACACTGAATGGGCAGCATGTGTGTCTATACACAGTACACTGGGCCTGCATGCTGTCATGGTCAAGCCACAGATGTGTGCATTACTCGGCAATGTCACTCTCTTCTCTCAACAGCCTACTGTATGGTTGAGGACACTGTAGAGGACAAATGGCTGGGACTGTCAAGATTGATGATGTCCCTGTGGCTGACACTTGCTGGGGCACACACTGAGCCTGACAGCAATGTGGATACATAGATGGAGGGGTGGCAATGCCAGGACGTTTCTGATTCCAGCTTAGATCCCACTAAAGATACAGTCATTGGTGCCCCCCCAACCAGCAGGGCCCAGCCACTCCTCTCCCAGACCAGCCATCACTGTGCTACCCCAGGCCCATGCCCCCAACCCAGCTTCTGCTGTGCCACCCCAGGCCAATGCCCCTGGCCTGGCCATCATCGTGCTGCCCCAGACCAATGCTCACAGTTAAGTTATCGCTGTGCTGCCCAGTGCCAATCCTCCTGGGCCAGCCACTATTGTGCTGCCCAGGCCTCATTTTCAAAATGCAGCACTGACTGTGGTGCCACTCAAGCCCACACAATGGGCCAGGGTGAAGCCCAGCCCTGTCCCCCAGGACAGTTCACACTGGCAGTAAGCAGCAGCCAACAGGATGTTGCTGCAGACCACAGTAGGGGCTTTGGAAAGTCTGCAGGCTGAGATGGGCTGCATGTGGGCCAAGATGTAGGACTACAAACAGTGTGCAGTGGTTCACCATGCGGAGCTCATGGCAGCTTTGGAGGCCAGTGTCAATAGACAGGAGCAGTTCCTGTCAACTGCCAGCTTGGATACTGGCTTCAGAAGTCTGGAGCAGTCACTGGTGGTTGGCTTTGGTGGGGTACCCCCGCTCTGCTTTAGGCCATGGTGCCCAGGAATGCAGATGCCAAATGCTCCACTGGCCATTCAACTGGGGGAGGGTTGTCAACCTGCTGCAGATACCTTGGCGTCTGACCACCCCCTGCAATGCTGGCACATGGACACCCAGGACACCCAGCACACCTCACATGCCACCCCATGATGGACAGATACCTTGCATCCCTGGTCATGGCCTGCTCCTCGGGGAGGTCAGTACTCCATGGGGTCATGGTTGTGGGCAGCTTATGCCATCTCTGCACCCATCCCCCATTGTGTGGATAATGTCAGTCCTGCTGTCCACCAGGAAACATCACTCACGCCAGCTCTATGTCCATGGTGGGGGTATGGGCCGCACATAGGGGTGCTTGTGATACCTGTGCCCTACTCTTGATTTGCTGCCTCATGCCCCCCTAACCACAAACCATGTTTCTCCCTCCCCCAGCCCTCACCTGGATGGGTTTCTTTTTATTTTGAACCCTCATCCCCCAAGGAGATGGCGCTTATCTACTTTGAATCCCCCTCCCCCTCCCGGCATGGATGGATTTTATTTTTTTAATCCCTCTGCTCACTCCCGTCTGGATGGCTTATATGTACTTTGAATCCCCCTACCTGGATAGCCTGGATGACTCTTATTTTGTTTGACTCCCTGCGTCCCCTCAGCAGGATGACTCTTACATTGTTTGAATACCTCTTCCCCTGCCTACATGGCTCTTGATTTGTTTGACACCCCTTCCCCCCACCTGCATGGCACTTCTTTTTTTTATTCCACCTTCCTCCCTGCTGAATGGCTATTTTTGTTTACAACCTGTAATTTTGCAACTTGCTTTATGTTACATTACTAATACATATTGTTACACCATTACTGTTTCCTGTGTGATCTGTACTAGCAATCTGGGTATGTAGAGATCCGCAATGTGGCGGTGTCTGTACTCCCTGGACTGTTTGACCATACTGCAGTCACGCCTTTCAAACTGCTCCTGCATTCCCTTGGCTTGGCATCTGCTGCAGTGTTTCTCTTTGGGACTAGCAGGCATATTTATTTTATTTATTTAAAAAAGTTTCACCAGGAAAGACATCACGAGCTTCAAGGAGCTCATTTCCAGAAGTGTCCTGGGGGGAGAGAAAAATGGGATACAGTACACATAGAAGTACAGAATATCATGAATTGAAGACGTGTAACAAAATTGCATAAGATACAGTTGAACACAAAAGGGTATAACATTACTAAACATAAATGAAACTATGCAATAGGCCAGAATGAACACAACACATATATGCTTACAGATATCCATCTAAAAATATATGTATGTAAAGAACATACACAAACACACATGTAATAAAGAAGACATTACACACACACACAAACATATACAGCCACTTAAAACATTTTAGAGGGGAAGGGGATTGAAAAACGAGGGAAGGAGGCAGGATAGGTGAGAGAATCAGGATGGGGAGCAAGAAAAAGGGATAACATTTTGAAGGAAGTAAGGGGAAGGGAGGGAAAGGGGGATGAAAATAAGGGAAGGAGGCAGGATAGGTAAACGAAACAGGATGGGGAGCAAGAAAAAGGGATAAAGTATTGAAGGAAGTAAGGTCAGGAGCATTTGCAGAGAGGGGAAATATATTTGTGGAGGAGACAATGAACTACTGGATGTGGCAGAGTGGATATCTAAGGGGTGCGAGTTCCAGAGATTAGGAAAATGATAGGAGAAAGCAGCCCTACCAGAAGTGGAATTTCGAGCAAGCAGGGCTAAAGTCCTGTGGGTGGGGTTGCGGTGGGAATAGAAGATAGAAGAGGGTGTGGGAAGAAATGCATTTAGGTAGTACGGAAGGCAGTCAAACCAGAACTTACCAACTAGTGAAGCACAATGAGCAAAACATCTGGCCTCAAGAGATGGAAATGAGAGAGCAGTGTAGAGGTTGCAGTGGTGTGTACGAGGCAGACAATTAAGGGTAAAGCGGCATAAGGAGTTAAAAAGGGTGTCCAGTCTGGTGAGGGTGAACTTAGGAGTGACACTGTAGACTGTGTCTCCAAGGTCAAAAATTGGGGGAATCATCTTCCGGATGATTTCCCGACAGGCCTGAAGGATGTACATCCACGGTATCTGTAAAGAGCACCAAGTTTGGGATGAAGATTTTTTTGAATTGCATCCACATGCCCAGAGAAGTCAAGGTTCCTATCAAGCCAGAGCCCATTGTATTTAAAAGAGGAGCCATCATCCAATAGGGAACCTTCAAGAGTGTGGAAAGCAGGGGTAGCTGTAAGCCTGGCGAGCCTTTGCCTAGTACCAAAAGTCATAGAGACCATCTTTTTGGCATTGATGAACAGTTGGTTAGATCAAAACCAGCAGTGGATATTATAAAAAGTCGGTTGAAGGCTGGACACCACATCAGCGGGGGAGGTATCGGAGCAAAACATGACAGTATCATCTGCATACATATGGCTATCAGCAGTTGAGTAGGCAGAGGGTAAGTCATTCAGAAATATCAAAAAGAGTATCAGGCCAAGTACTGAACCTTGAGGGACACCAGTGTTGATGGGGGGCGGGGGGAGATGGAGTTACCTACCCTTATGGATTGGGACCTACCTATGAGGTAGGACCTGAACCAGCTAATGGTGATCTCAGAGAGACCAGCTGCAGCCAGCTTGAAGAGAAGCAGGGTGTAGGCAACAGTGTCAAAGGCTTTGGCCAGATTGATAAAGATGGCAGAGGTGATGCAGCCCTGATCCATACCAGAGAGAATGGAGTCAGTGAGCCGGACCAGGGAGGTTGTGGTAGAATGTGACTTGCGAAAACCAGATTGGAAAGGGGTGAAGAAGGAGCAGAAATCAAGGAATGGAGAAAGTTGAGCCAGGACCAGGAGCTCTTGGAGTTTTGCAAGAATCAGGAGTAGGGATATCGGTCAGTAATTACCTGGATTTGAAGAATCACTGCCCTTAGGAAGAGGTACAACAGTGGCAAGCATCCAAGTGGCAGGGACAGCACCCAGTGAGAAGGAGACGTTCAGAAGGTAAGTAAGTGGAAGAGCAATGGCATGGGCAGAGAGGTGCAGAAGCTTGGGGTCTAGCCCATCAGGGCCTTTGCCTTTATGGAGGTTAAGTCTGATGGCTCTAGTGCAGGCATTCCAGAGAAAACGATATTTAGCAAGTTGACAAGAATACCTGAGACTTTGTAAGTCTGCCAAGCTTGGTCACGACTCATGAGCATCCTGACAGGCCAGAAGTTTGGCTGAAACCCACGGAAGGCGAAAACCTCAGACTCTGTTTTTTCTTATTGAAGTGTGCTGATCCCAAATATTCAAGAACTGGGTTTTGAAGTAAGCCAAAGCAGAGACAGTAGAGGAGTCATTTACAATTGGAGCCTAGTCGGTACCAACAAGTTCCTCATGGAGTGATGACAAGTCTAGCGACCAAAAAGATCGGCGGTGGAGGATATTTGGCAGTGCTTTGGGGTGATGGATTTTGAGCACACAGTAGACCATGTGGTGGTCACTAATATGTGGTGGCATATTCCATGGTTGAATGCCATATTGTTTAGTGTGCAACAGGCAAAGGAATATAGCACAGGCCTTCTGAGTGCTGTATTGTAGGGCACCCATTGAAATGGTCAAGGCATCTGAACTGCATCCTGAGCATGTCAAAGACTTGCTTGATGATATTGTGTGCAGTGATGTATTCCATGTTGTGCTCATCCTCTGCAACAGATGTGAGTTGTAGTACAGGTGTTAGCAATTGGGAATGCAGGTGATATGCACTGTCCCCTGTGTTGGAAAAGGGCATTGGTTAGTGGCATAAATGGCAGCTATGGTATGGGGGCCTTGGGTATATACTCACCAATGAGGTGCCCAATAGTTTTATCCCTGCCTTCAAACCTCTTCCGCAGAATGGAATTCTGTTAGATGAAGGCATCATAGGCACTGTCAGGGTACCGTGAAAGAACAGTGATGCACCCTGTTGCATTACACACCACCTGACAGTTGATGGAGTAGAAGCCCTTTCTACACATCTATGCCTTCACCCCATCCCCTGAGGGTGAACGGATGGCAACGTTGGTACAGTCAATGGCACCCAGTACTGCTGGCAGGTGTGCAGCCCAAAAATATCGCTTCATGGTTGCTGTTTGCTCTGCTGATGTAAGGTAGGTAAGGTAAAATGTATTTATATAAGGCGCCATTCCTGCGCTCAGGGCACCTTTACAATACAGTACAATGACAATTTGAGATCAATAAAACTAATAACAATCAACAACGATCACTCAATAAAACCCTGAAAATGACTGGTTAAATAAATACGCTTTTAAGGATTTTTTAAATCCTTCCACTTTCAGAATATCTTGTATCTGGCGAGGTAAAGAATTCCACAGGGTAGGTCCCACAAAGGCAAAAGATCTTCCTCCAGATGTTTTCAGGGATATCCTGGGAATCTCTAGCAGCCCCTCACCAGAGGATCAGAGTGAACGGGAGGGGCAGTAGGAAGATAGGAGTTCTTTCAGATAGTGAGGTCCCAACTCGTATAGGGCCTTATAGGTCAGCAATGCGACCTTGAAGGTGATCCGCCACTGTATAGGCAGCCAGTGCAGTTCACGTAGCACAGGTGTTATATGACTGGATCTAGAGGTTCCAGCCAACAACCTGGCCGTCACATTCTGCACTAGCTGCAAGTGGCGGATATCCACCCCCCGTATCCCTAGATAGAGGGCATTGCAGTAATCAAAACGACTGGTGACAAAGGCATGGACCAAGGTAGGAAGATCTTCCAGCATGACCAGGTATTTCACCCGGGCTATATTCCTTAGATGGAAAAAGGAGGATTTGACTACAGCCGACACCTGCGCCCTTAGGGTCAGGTCCTCATCAAATACTACACCCAGGTTACGCACCTGGCCCGAGGCCATAAGCAGGGTCCCCCCAAGGTATACACCTGAAGGTTTCCCTGCCCATGCCCCTGTTGTCCTAAAACCAGGGTCCATCACCAAGACCTCTGTTTTACTCGAATTCAGCCAAAGCCAGCTGGTACTCATCCAGTTCTGTATCTCCAGCAGGCAGTTGTTAAACACCATGATTGAATCAGGCTCCTGTTCAGGCACAAAAGACATGTAGAGCTGAGAGTCATCAGCATAGCAATGAAAACTCAGCCCATGCCATCTTATAATGTCCCCTAATGGAAGCATATACACCGTGGATTACATGGGGGATAGCACCAAACCCTGTGGAACCCCGCAGGGCAGCCAGCGAGGGGCCGTGGAATGAATCCCCGACACCACTCTCTGTGATCTGCCCTCAAGGAAAGATCGAAACCAACTGAGGACTGCCCCCCTCAGTCCACAGGAAAAACCACAGGTGCTCGAGCATCACCCCATGATCCATGGTGTCAAATGCTGCTGATAGATCAAGGAGAACCAAGATGGAACAGGCTCTCCGATCTCTCACCATCAGGAGATAATTTAGTACCCACACCAGGGCCGACTCAGTGCTATGCCATTTCCTAAAGCCAGACTGGAGAGGGTCATAGATATTGTGGCTGGTTAAATGATCCTTCAGCTGCAAAGTGACCACCTTCTCAATAACTTTCCCTACAAAGGGTAAGTTTGAGACTGGTCTGTAGTTTGCTGGGCAGTCGGGATCAAGGGAAGGCTTTTTCCAAAGGGGGCATACTACTGCCTCCTTTAAGGGATCTGGAAAGATCCCTCTCTCCAATGAAACCACCACTATCCCAGCAAGGACTGGGCTGATGACCTCTACACACCCCACTAGTCGGCGTGTAGGGCCCGGATCCAAACTACAGTAGGTTGGCCGCAAAGTTCAATTCAAGTCATGTTTATTTTTAAAGCGCCTTTCAAAATCAAGGCGCTGTACAGAATAAATAAAACAAAAGAATCCAACATTAAACAATCAGAACTATAAAGAAAAAGCCAAAGTAAAAAGATGTGTTTTTAAAGCAATTTTAAAATTGTCCAATTTTTGGACAATCCTCACTATATCCAAGACTGCCGGTTGGCTAAAGGTGAACCAAGTCAACTGGGCATCAGTACCACCCAATTGATTAGTGCAAGGTCCAATGGGAAGGCACTGGCAGATCTCATCCCTGATGGTGGACACCTTATCAGCGAAAAACTGTGCAGACTCCTCACACTGTACTTGTGACAATGCCCAACCGGCATGGAGACAGGCTGGATTGCACAGTCTGTCCACAGTCTGGAAGAGCTGGGTACGCCTATTCTTCACTGTAGCAATTTCCCTGGACAGGAACTCTGCCTTCTTATGGGAAGTTGCAGATTGGTAGATCTTATAGTGATCCAACAATCTAAGCTTATCCACCTCCAGGCGAGTTTTCTGCCAGCATCTTTCCAATCCTCGCCCTTGTCTCTTCAGCTCATGGATCTCCCCATTAAACCAGGGGGTCCCAGAGTGAAGAGTAAGAGGATGAACACGAGTTGGAGCAATGACATCCAAGGCCCCCACAACAGCCCTATTATAGGCCAACACTATGGGCCCTGGGTCAGTGCTATCCATTGGAAATCCCGAGAAGTCCAGCTCCGTCATTAGGCCCCCTGAGGTAACTCCTCTCAAAAGATGGAACTGCACTAACTCCTTAGGGGCTGGCCTACTTCAGGGGGCTGCGAAACTGAATCTCAGGGAGTGATGGTCAGACCAACCGATAGGCTCCATCTCCACATCGGAGATCTCCATCCCCAGATGGAACACCAAGTCCAATGTGTGCTCCCCCTCGTGGGTCGCAGAGGTAATAACCCATGTCAGGCCCAATTAATCCATCAACTGGAGGAGGTTTTGTCCAAATGGTGAGGGTTCATCGTCAATCCAGGCATTGAAGTTCCCCAGAATTAACCATCTGGGGGACTCCAATACCATCTTGGCGATGAAGTCTGCAACCTCCTTCAGGAACTCCTTCCCATCACCTGGTGGACTGTAGATGAGAAGGGTCCTGTAGCCTGCACCTGCACCCACTATACACTCAAAGGAGTTGGTGTCTCCAGCTGGCACCTCCCTGAGATCCAGTTCCTGTCTGAAACAGACAGCAACCCCCCTCGTCCCTACGGTCCACTCTCGGGTGGTGAATCACAAAGAACCCATCCGGAACCGCAGACTCTAAAATAGGGCCAGCACTTCCATCCAGCCAGGTCTTGGTGATGCAAGTCAGGTCAACAGAAGCAACAAGATCTGCAACCACTGCGGTCTTGTTCCTAATTGACCTGGCATTGCTTAACACCACCCGAAAGGGACGGGAATCCAAGGATGGCCCCACTTCCTGCCTGACCAAGTCAGAGCCCTTGGGTATGGGCACAAGGCAAGGATAACCTTGTTCCTGTGCCCATTTCACCCCAGGGCATCTCCTTGTTCTCACTGTCTCTATCTGCCCACTCCTTTCCCATCCCCCCAAGAGTTCCAGGATCTCCGACTCCTTCCACCCCCTCATCTCAAGATGCCGAAAGCTCGACATCTATTATAAACTTCCACAGGGAGCGGAGGATGTTCAAAAGGATGAAGATCCTTTAGTCTTGAGGGGGAGTACTGCCTGACCGTGTTCCTAATACCCCAGCACATATTTCAGACACTCCTCACAACCCAATCTTTCCACTCACAACCCCACTCACCCAATACCCTTCCTCCCCCCTCTACTAAAATTCCCAACAATTTATTCTCTTACTTAAAAGCATATAATAACCCTTATCAAATCAAGAAACTTTATAAATGTCCAAAAAGTTCCTTCTAGACTCTGGTTAGCGGCTTTGATTTTATTTTCTTACAACCACCCCTATAGTGCTCTGGTGGGGGATATGATGAACTGCCTAACATCGGCCAGCAGGACACCTAGGAACTGGTCCAACAGGTGCAAGATGGCAGACTGTGTAATACCATTAATGTCACCTCCAGTATCTGGCAGTATCTGGAAGGTTCAGGTGGCCAGGAAGCTGTGACCTTGAGCTCTATTGACATTGCATGGCTGCAGTAGGTTTCTTTCTGGAGCTGCTCATGCAGCAGCTCACCCAGTTGACTGAGCATGGCCCTGTTGAGCCTGTACTGACCCACAATCTGGTTGTCACAGATGTCTTTGAATGTGATTAGGTAACGGTACTGTCTGTTTGCAGCATAGCACCCCTGGGGCCTGCACTGGGGCACAGAGTGGGTATTTGCTGGCAGTATAGCCTAGTGGTTAGAGTAACGAGCTGTGAATGAGCTTGGTACATCCAACAGACCAGGGTTTGATTCCCAAAGCCTCCACTTGCATACTGTGTGTTTCTGAGCAAGTCACTTAACCAGCCCAGAGCTCCCGGGTTGCCCCTGACAACAGGCACTTGTGCCTAGTGGGCCTTACCTGGTTAATAAAGCATAATTAAATAAATAAATAAATAAATTTGCCTGCTCCTTATCCCCCATGTCAAGCTTCATGAGGTTCACAATAATGTGTGCCATTTTGTGTTCTGCAGTGCTGCTCCCCACCACTGGGCTTTGCACCATGTTTATTTATTTATTGTTTATTTATTTCAAAGGTTTTATAAGTAAAGACATACTGAGCTGGTATCAGCTCATTTCCTGATGCGTTCTGGGGGAAGGGGAAAAGAGAAAAAGAAAACAGGTACAAAATATAAAATACATAGAATAGAAATAAATAAGTCAAAATAAACAGGACAATAATGCTAAAAATAAACTGACAATCAGTAAGTTACCACACAGTAAATTATGAAATTGACAAAAGAACAAGAACAGGGGTAATGACTAAGACCTGCTTTTTCTAGGTCTTAATTTGCACAGTCCTTAGTTGTATTAAATGCCATTAGGCCAGCGCAGAACTGTTGAATATCAAACTGTGAAGAATATTCATGTCACTGCCCCCTCTTTCTGCTCTGAATACATAATGTTTATGCTCATGCACTATCATGACTGGCTGGCACATCACAAATGGCTGAATATTACATTCATGTGCAATCAGCTGTTTGAGCAGATGCAAACTGGGTGTGCGCAGCACAGACCTTCTGAATATGGGGGCTGTAAAGTTTACTCATGTATCATAAGAAGGTACTTCAAATTAAGCTATGTTATATACTTCACTATTGTAATAGGTGGAGTGTATCAATATCAGTTGTCCAGTAAATAGTACGCTTGCCTCTGGGGTCAGAAAATCGAAAAGTTGTGGGTTCTAGTTCCACTCCAGATACTTGGTGTTATAACCATAACCGTCATGTTAGTACAGTATGAGGATGGTGCTGCACTGTGGAGGTGCTGTCCCTCAGATATGATGTTAAACTGTGGTCCCTTCTGCTCATCTCTGGTCACTGTCCACTGTCCAGGTAGAACTACCCCCTCTGAACCCTCTTCTGACTGTTTTTATTTCTCTTCTGTTACTCCACTGGATATCATTAATGCTCTTTCCTCCCTTAATCTTTCCAAAGGATCTAGCCCTGATGGAACAGACCCTAAACTATCCCACCTCTCTGCCCCTGCTATCACTGTACCCCTTACTTATCTATTTAATCTTGTCTTTTCCCTCTGCACTGTCCAGTCTGGAAATTTGCCAGGGTACTCCCACTTCACAAGAGTTTTGATCCTACCTTCACTGGTACTATCATCTTATTTCCCTGTTACCTACTGTTGCCCAGTTGAAAGAAAAACTAATCTGTTCCTAGCTCTCTAACTTTCTCTTCTTTACTCTGTCTCCTTTCCAGTCTGGTTTCCAAAATAACCTCTCCACTTTATCCTCCCTACGGCATGTTACTGACTCCATCTTCGCTGGGATGTACCAAGGACACATCACTGATTCTGTCTTTATTGACCTTCATTGACCTTGCTAAGGCCTTCGATTCAGTAGCACAGTCCCACAAGTCTTTTTGCACCAGCAGCTTGCTGGTTCAGATTCTGCCTCTCAAGCCATCTCCAGTCGATGCAGGTTGGCAATGCCTTGTCCCCTCCCCATCCAGTGTGGAGTCCCACAGGGCTCTATCCTCTGTCCCATGTTATTCTCCATTTCTCTTAGTGACCTCCCATCTGTCTGTGTTGACTTGCATATTCACATGTATGTGGATGACACTGTACTATTTGCCTCAGTCCTCTCAATTTCTGTCTTGGAATCATCACTAAAGTGTGAGATTAACAAGGTCCAGCGCGGATTCCACTCTAACCAACTCAGGGTTAACACAAAGAAAACTGTGTTGACCATTGGCACCAGCCAAAAACTTGCTGGGCTCCCTGCCCCTTCTGTTCTCTCCAACCTGGATGGCACTCCACTTGAACTTCTCCCCCGGTTTCAAGTATCTTGGTGTATAGTTGGATAGCAGTCTTGACTTCTCTATCTATATTGATGCAATCCACAGTGCTCCAAACTTGGTGCTGTCTACCACAACAAAGATTGTCTCTCATCCCTAGTCCACCATAAGCTGATCACTAAGATGGTGCCCCCCCACCCCATGTTTGACTATGCAGATTTTGTTTATGGCATTGCTTCATCATCCTCCACTGCCAGACTGGACAACCTCTGTAATGCATTCTGCCATTTTGCTGTTAATAATCCTCTTCATACTCATCACTGTGTCCTTTACACTTCCATTCTTATGCTTCACCTTCCCTCTCATTGTCTCAGTTTCTAAGTAATGGTTTGACTATCTGCCTTCCTATTTTTTCTTTCTCCTCTCCCCTATTCCCTCTTCCTCTTATTCTCTTCGTTTCGTGACTCTCGTAGTTTCTCCTTTCTAAACTCCAGCTCTACTGCTGGAAAATCTGCTTTCTCCTCATGTCTTCCCTCCATCTAGAACAATCTCCCACCTACCCAGCAGCTCTTCCCTTCTTTTGTTTCCCCTCAAATGCCAGCTCAGACATCTTGCTGCCTCTTCCTGATCTTGCCCTGGCAATAGCTAATTTTGCCATGTCATTCTCATGTATGTACTGTAGTGCTCTTGTACCAGTGCTTTAGTTCTGATATACTAGCCTGTACACAGTTCACTGTATTGTATCAACTGTTAAACAACTGTGTTTCTGTTGCACCTTACATTTTTTACCATATACACATTGTATGTTCTGTCTGTGTGTTGTATATTTTGTCTCCCTATGTCTTGCAGCTGGAAATGAGCCTTGGCTCAGTGTGCCTTTCCTAAATAACAGTTTTCAATAAATACAAACATACATACAAACATACGAATGTGTCAGCAGAAACAGACCTCCTGCTCTATCAACATCTGCTCAAGTGTGCAGTTAGTGCCCCTAAGTTGCAGCTGCCCCACCCCCTTCCCTTTTATCTGCCCTCAGCCATTCTCAGCCTCACTTACCTGTACTCTCCCCTGTTCTCTGTCCCATGGCCTTTTAAAGCTCCCACAGTTTTGCATGATATTACCCTCTCTGGTAGGGCATTCTACTTTGACACCACTCTCTCTGTGAACTAATGCATCTTCATCTCCCTCCACAAAGTACTGAATCAAAGGCCTTGCTGAAATCCAAGTAGAGGATATCCACTGTATGGCCCCTAGCCAGCTCTCTTTGTTACCCAGTCATAATATTGTATTAGGTTAGTTTGACAGGACTTCCCCAGTATGAACCCATGCTGCCTCATATCCTGGAGGCAACTGTCCTCTAGAAATGACACCAGCCTCTCCTTCAGTATTGTCTCCATAAGCTTGCCCACTATGGAAGTGAGACTGACCAGCCAATAATTGCCCGGTTCGTCCCTTGGGCTGCTCTTGTGTATCAGCACCACATGGGCCATCCTCCAGTCCTGAGGCACAAATCCCATCTCCAGGGAGGTGCTGAACAGATCTGCCAGCTGGTCTGCCAGCACCTCTGCCATCTCCCTCAGCACCCTGGGGTGGATACACAGAAACACAGAGGTTGACAGCAGATAAGGACCACAAGGCCCATCCAGTCTGCCCATTTCTTTTTCTACCTTATAAATGTGCCATCGGCCTTTGCTCTGTCAGTGGCTTATCTATTCATACTCATCTGTATTGCTCCCTTATGCCTATCCCATGCCTGTTTGAAGCCCTGCACTGTATTCATAGCCACCACTTCCTGAGGTAGGCCGTTCCATGCATCCACCACCCTTTCTGTGAAAAAGAATTTTCTCACATTACCCCTTAATCGGCCTCCCTCTAATCTCATGCTGTGTCCTCTTGTCCTGCTATTTTTCTTTTATTTAAACATGTTAGACTCTTTTACCTTGTTAATGCCCTTAAGGTGTTTGAATGTTTCGATCATATCACCTCTCAACCTCCTTTGCTCAAGGGTATACATATTGAGCTCCGTTAATCTGTCCTCATATGTTTTCTGATGCAGTCCCTGCACCATTTTGGTTGCCCTTCTCTGGACTGCCTCAATTTGGTTAATGTCCTTGTGAAGGTGTGGCCTCCAGTACTGCACACAGTACCATCTGGCCCTTGTGTCTTGTCTACTTTTAGTGCCCTCAGTCCCTCTAATTCTCTACTTCCCTCAGTCATTCCATCCATCACCTCTTCCCTCCCCCTACCCTCCCAGTCCAAGGTGGTAGTGGTTCCCCCTTCTCCTGCGTGAACACTGAGCAAAATTAATCATTTAGTGCTTATGCTTGTTCCTCTCCATTTTCCACCCACTCCCAACCCCTCCTTATCATCACTATGTTATCCCTGCACTTCCTTTTCTCTCTGATGTATCTGAAAAATAACTAAAGGATCCCTTGGCATTTAACAAGAAAAGTAGGGGTTTATCCCCAGTGTCATGGCCAACATCCCTCCATCAGTACAACAGATTCATGTCACCCACCCCAGGATTTACCTGGTAACAAGCTATCATAACTTAATGCATCTTTCCTGGTCACAAATTGCAAATAAATAAAACACCTGCCTCTCTTTTGCATATCAGGGTCATGCTTGAAATCAGGCATTCTATGCCCAAGTAACTACCCTGTCAATCAATAACAAAAAGTAAATCCGTGCTTACTTCTTGGTGCCCCTCAGACCTCTGCACTCATTGTCCCCCGACCCTAGACCAGGCTTGAATCCTGGCTGCTCCTCTCCCAGTGTGGAGGATCCCGTATAAGCCACTATCCGGGGGTTGGTTACTCATGCAAAAACATCCAACCGTATACTATAGTATAATTTTTCTTTAGGCAGTGCATTTCATATATAAGGCTCCCTAAATGCATTATACTAGGTAAAGATAACAGTGACATAAGAAGGAAAATATACACTTGTGTAATAATATCAGAACAATTCAAAGGATAGAGCAAGAGAATAACTGGGATTGGGTAAATGAGAAAAGGCTAAATCAAATGTCTATGGCTGTGTAGGCAGTAAGTAAAAGTAATACTTAATAACTGACATGAGTAGAGATTCAGACAAAGCTGGCATGCAATTACCTTTACCTTTATTATTAGCTACACAGAGGGTTGAAATTATGATGGGAAGGAGTTCATTTTAACTAGAAAGTGTGCTAGACTAAAAAAGATGACAGAGGGTTTTTGTCTGCAGTTCCTGGCCCCAGCTAGGAGCTCACAGGGACGTTTGCTCTGCCTCATTAATTCTGCAGAGGTACTCCGCAGTGCTTGTCTACTGCTTCATAGCTCCCCTTTGCTTTTATCTGGGTGGGGAGGGGGGACTGGGATGTACAAATTCCCACTTCACTGCAGTCATCATCTCTAAATTGGTGAAGGGACAGGGAAGGGGGTGGAGTGTGATCTGCATGGTGGGAAGGGACCTCAAAGCAAAGTGACTGAGCCCCTTCCTACGTCAGACCCTGCAGCGATTCCTCTCATTAACATTCCCCTCACCTCTGGGGCTGTGTGGATCTGCAGTGGAGTGTCCTGAGCTCACCTCTCTGTCATTTGCTGTGCAGCAGAACGTGTTCTTGTGCCACTGCAGTTCTGAGAGATTCTCTTGCCTTTCTGATGTAGTGATGGGGGAGGAGGGAGGCTTATAGAAAAGATAGGCCAGCATTTTGCTTTTTATAGTAAAGCTGTGAACAACCATGAAAAAATTGACATTTTACCTGCAGTAAAGTGGAGCGCAGATTGAAAAGATTTCTTCAGTGGTATTTGTCATATAGGACAGTAATATGGCTTAATATAACATAACAACATAACATAACATTATAATTAATTATAATATAATTTAATATTGTAAGGAAGCATTTCTGGGTCCAGGCCCCTCCTTACACCACCACCGGGCTGCTGGGGATGGTTTGGTGGCTCCTGGGTTGAGGTGTTCACTACCCTATTTTTTTCACAAAGCTCTGAGCACACATGTGCCTCCACCCAGAGGTAGCTGAGCTAGGTTAGCTGATAAATTAGTAGAACCCTCTGGGAATCTACACCTGCCAGCTTCCCTCTGGAGTGACTGCCTCCTGCCAATACTGTACACTATAGCTATTCAGACAGTAAGAAAACTGCAGTTGCATAAAACACAGGTTTAATACAGCATTAGCACCTGTAAAGGAAAATGGGTTAGTACAGACGATCTCAGATCTATTCTCTCCAAGTTAGGTGCCAACACAGGCAGGGAGCAAGCTAGTGCCAAACTGCTATTCATGCAAACCTTTCCTGGGCGAGTGGCAGTGAAAACTCTTTAGATAAAGGTAAGAAGTCTGAAACAAGGCACAGATCTTTTCCTAACTAGACATGCAAATACATACCCCCAACCACAGCAGACTCCCTGCAGTGGTGATCACTACCATTTTCCATCTGGTACCAGGCAGGGCTTTAATTAAACACAATGGGACCACCTTTACACAGTTCCTGGGTACCCAGTGTTGAAATTTGGCAGGCTCATTGATGTTGTCATGGGTTGTCCAGCACTGATGCACTTAACTGAAAACACAGTGTTTTAAGTTTCCACAACCCCCACTTGCTATACAGTTGTCTAAATGCCTCTTGAAACTCTTGAAACAGAGGTATTTGTTAGCCGGTCAAGTGGCAAACTTGTAAATCCAAATGGGAACACACACAAAATGTAAACTCCAGAACACTTTCCAACATTTTATTTATTGAATCTTGGATTACAAATACCTTTGAACCAGAGGTTCTTTTACAAAGGTTCTGCATCAGAACAAATAAGCAACGGTAAGACAAAGTAAATAATAAACAACATCAAGAGCAGATCAATAAAGGAAACATGGGTACAGTGTGATACAAGCAGCGTAGTAGGAAGCTTACAAGGTTAGTTAGGCAGTAAAACAGAAACATAGTAGTAGTAAGACATAAGTATGTAAATAGGCAGGGTACTTGGGGGAGAACAGAGAGATTAGGGAGGAGGAGGAGGACATAAGTCCAAGGTTGCAGGTAGAGTGAAAGCATGGTAGGAGCATAAGGCAGCCAAAGATGGCAATTGTTCAGTTAGAGCGTAACAGAGAAAATGAAAGCAGTGGGCAGGAGGCAAGGGAAGTTTGTTAAGGGTTACTAGGAACAGCTCTGCGAGGCTGCACCTTCACTTGATACTCTTGAGACCACGCCAAAGACTACACTTTTCTGTTCTTGTAAAGACTCACTGCTTCCCCAAAAGCCATCTTGCAGGTGACGATATATGTTAGAGTGTGTACTCCACTGAGAGCTATACACAGATCATCAGTTGCTACTTGAATGAATGATCCTCCAGGCACAAGGCCTAGGAATATGCACTGATTTTATAAGTGCAGTACAACATCCACTCATATCGAGGTCCCACACAGATCTGCCACCCCGGAGTCATCTCCCTTTTACACAGGACTCCAACCCAGGGCTCCCATTAGTCTCGTACATGACACTCAGCCTCCTGGACAGATAGGGGTACAGATGGTACCACAGAGGTGTGACAGGATTGAATAAGGCCCTACTCCATTTGTTATGCAGAAAGAGTTTAAATGCAAGGGTCTGTGCTATCCTCTCCTTTTCTGTCTCTTCTCTGTCTGGTTGCGCAACCACATTTTCTTGTGAGACCTAGGAACTGATCACTCTGACAGTTTCACAATTCTCCGCCTCTCGCTATCTCTCTGCCTTCCCTTGCTAGTTCTGTATTTTCTTCCTCCTTGCATATCTGTGAGTAAAAAATATATGTGAATCTTTATGTGGAAATGTCACTGATACTGGGATCCCTTTGTTTAAAACTGTATATAGTTAAACTGTTGAAATGGTTCTATGTCATAACAGTGAAATCCTAAAGGAGATCATCATTATGCAGAAGTCAAGCGTGCCGAAAATTTATTTCGGCACTTTGACAGACCAGTGCACAGCAAAGGGCACTGGGACTTAGCCCCCACCCCACCCCCACTAAAGGATTCTCAACTCCAGTGGGTGCATGTCGGGGGTGAAAACATAAAAAAAAAAGTTTGGGCCAGGCACAATAAAAACGCAGGAGTGCCCAGACCCAAACCCAGTACCCTGCCAACTGATGCTGGCAACCCACCCACCACACCATGGGGTCAGCTCAGCAACCCACCATGGCACCACCCCTCACATCCCTTGCTGTGCATGCCCACTCCCACCCCCCTGTACTCATACGTATAATGACATCCTGTCACTATAGTCAACCACCCTCCCCATCCAGCCACCCTACCCTCCTGTAGCCATCCCTGAAATGCAATGGGGAATGGGTCACCGTTATTGTAGGTGCCATTCCCCAGCTTTCTTATCATGGGATACCATTGAAATGATTGCAAAAAAACTATTTGGAACTCAAGGGGTTGACCTGAGATGCCGTTTTTAAGCCCTTTGAAGAGTTATCAACAAGAGGGCAGTTCTGGGACACTATGTACTGTTTAGCTGCACCTGCAAGGAATAAAACTGACAAGAACATTTTGTGAGAAGCAGGCTCTCTTTTCCATATTACTTTTTTCCCTTCTTTTTTCCTTTTTCTCCCCGTACACCCCCTCCTCCTCGCAGAATGAACATGCATGTGTAGAGGTATGTGCACATCATGACACTGCGATTCTGTGTCTCCTGACCTCCAGCACTGCCCTCCAGCCTCCACTAGGGGCAGCCAAGGAGCGGGATAACAACCCACCCCTCCCAGGAGAGGAGATTAGTCCTTTGGACAATTGATCCTCTTCCTCCCCTGGCAGCCCAAGGTTGCTCCCAACCCCGGGTCACCAGTGTGGCTTCCAGCACTTCAACCCTCAGCGCCACCGGGCCGGCACAGAAGCAGACTCTTTTAACGAGTTCCCAGGCAAAGACTTATAAAAAGAGCAGCAATGCTTTTGATAGGGAGATAAGGAGAGTGAGAGACTGAGAGACTGAAACTTGGACTTGAGAGATACCCTCAGAAGAAGGACTCAGTTTTCTCTGTTTGTACTGCCTTTGTAAATAGTTATACTGAACACATTTTTTTTTTTTGCTGTTATTAATAATAATTGCAAATTTTAAAACTGCTCCTGGTCATCCTGTGCTTCCTGACCTGTGCCTTGACGACAAGAGGGTCTCTTCTTTTACAAAGTTCTTGCAAGGATAATTTGGGCCTGGGAAAGTTATGGAATGGCTGACCCTAAGGTCACAAAGCTTTCAAAATGGCATCCCTCATAGAGTCTGACAGCTCACCTCACAACCACTAATTCAGCAAATGTCTTTCACCACTGAGCCTCCTCCCCAATACCAGGAGGTCCAGGGGTCAGGTTATCTCAAGTAACAGTCCCAACTCTGAAAGAGGGTTGGTTGCAACATGATATGATAGGATAGGATAGGATAGAATAGGATAGGATAGGATAGGATAGGATAGGATTAGCGCCTAACTGCTGCTGCCAACTCTTTACTTATTGTAAAAAGCTTTGGGATATAATGTATACTAATGATGATATATTAAATCAGATTACTTTCCTCATCTTATATTTTTGCATGTTTCATGATTATATGTAAAATGCTTTTGAAACTTGTAGAAAACATTTAAATAAATGCACCAAGAAATCAAATTAAAGGGGAACTATCACCATTAAATTCCCTACACCCATGCATGGAGCAGACCCCAATATGTAAACAACAATCCACAATAGCAATAGCCCACAATAGGGCATGCATATCTGGAGAATTATGCAGGCATCAGGTGAACTGGAAGGCAAGCAGTCAATGGCTGAGTGACATTCGATGCACACAGGTGGTCCTCATCTGCTAACAA
Source organism: Neoceratodus forsteri (assembly GCA_016271365.2). NCBI lineage: Eukaryota > Metazoa > Chordata > Ceratodontiformes > Ceratodontidae > Neoceratodus > Neoceratodus forsteri. The sequence goes on along the minus strand of CM057449.1, from coordinate 225,059,129 downwards.
ATTCTACGTCCTGGTGGTCCTTGTCTGCTGACAAATTCTATATATCTGTTGTGTGGAATAGGCACAAGGAAACCATAGGGACAAAGCAGAAAGGATAAGTCAAGGGACACTTGGGGTGGGTAGGGATAATGGGCAGACTAGATGGGCCTGGTGGTCCTCATCTGCTGACAAATTCTTTGTATCTTTGTATAGAATGTGCATTAATTCTCAAGAAACCCATGCCCTGGAGTGGGTTATTGTATTTAATAATAATAATAATTTTATTTTTGAGCGCCTTTCAAAATATCAAGGTGCCTAACAAATTTAAAAGAACAGACCAAATATTCAGGTCATAAAATAATATAAAACAGATAATCCAGTACAAAATTATTCATTCACCAAAAGCTTGAACCCACAAGTGTGTTTTTAAAACTTGCTTGAATCCCTGCACAGTCGTGCACTCCTGTAACCGACGGGGTAGAGAATTCCAGAGGGTTGGGGCCAGTTGATAAATGCCCAGACCCCAGAAGATTTCAAACTCACCCTCAGAATCTCTAGCAACCCCTCGTCAGCAGAGCAGAGCAATCATCCAGGGCAGTAGGGAACCAGAAGCTCTTTTAGGTAATCCGGGCCTATTCTGTGTAGGGCTTTAAAAGTCAGAAAACAGACTTTAAAGGTGATCCACCACTGTACTGGCAGCCAGTGCAGTCCATGCAGCACCAGTGTAATATGACAGGATCTAGGAGTTCCTGCCAAAAGCTGAGCCACAGTGTTCTACACTAGATGCAAGCAGCGGATTTCCACCCCAGGTAGCCCTAGGTAAAGGGAGTTGCAATAATCAAGGCACGAGGACACAAAGGCGTGGATCAGGGTAGGAAGATCACCAGATGGAACAAGGTGCTTAATCCTGGAGATATTCCTCAGATGGTAAAAAAAAGATTTGATGATGGCTGACACCTGCGAATGCAGAGTCAGCCCTTCATCAAAAATTACCCCCAGGTTTCGCACCCATTCAGAGGTTGGGAGTGATACGCCCCCAAGAAAAAGCCCTGAGGGTGAACCCACCCCCGGACCCCCTATCCGGCCCTCCGCATCCACAACCAACACCTCAGTCTTTTCCAAGTTCAATTTTAGCCAACTGGAATCCATCCACTCTCTGTTGGGTAGCCACATGTGCCCACCCACATGCACTTAAGCACTCAATATCTTACTCACAATTTCTTTGTGTACAAAGAAATTATAGTGATGATAATATATTTCAAAATTATGTAGATTAACTGCAGGGAAGATTTAGTAGGAGGGGATACAGTAAGAAGGTTCTACAAGAAGCAAAATTTCAAGTAGAATCTGTAGCTAGAACAAATTATATTTCTAAGTAGAGACGCACAGACAGATTCAGAACCAGTGATGACTTCTGTTGAGTAAAACAGTTTAGCTGGCCACATTGGCAGCATTATACACAGACACTGAGATATTCTGAAGGCAAATCAGGCACTCAGAGACATATTAGGGGAAAAAACATGTGTCACATTTAGACAAGCACCCAATGTGAAGAACAAAATTGTTCATAGTCATTATCAAAAGCAGCAAGTACAGCCTAGAAATTGGTTGCCTCCACCTCCAAAGGCTTCTTTCTGTGTAAATCTGTAATATAGACATTTACTACAGTAAAGGTAGAATTTTTATACATCCTGCATCAGGAAGACATCACTACATTGAGTAGTTCATTATGTGCAACAGCACCTTTGTGGTGTATGCCCTGACATGCTCATGCAAGAAAGTCTATGCTGGGTGGACCATAACACCTTTGAAATGGAGAATACAGGAGCATGTCAGGGACATTACAGGGGGAAGGAGGATACCCCTTGGTGCACATTTCACAAGGGAACACAATAGAAATGTGAAAGACTTGTCCTGCATCAGTGTTTAACATGTAAAATCTGACCATCGAGGGGGAGATCGCTTTCATCTTTTGCTTCTAAAAGAAACAGAGTGGATGTTCAGGTGGATATTCAGGTTGAACAGTCTCAAACCCCAGGGTCATAATGGCCAGCATGACTATAACCACATTTTGTAGAGTAGAATAGCATGAGGTTTTGTATTACAGTAGCCAGAATCTCTATGTTACTGGAGAGGAACGCTGTAAAGTAAAACACTGCTGTTTGTAATTTGGTATCTTATACCTGCTTCTTGATACAGTATTTGTGTTTTCTCATTCTCTGATGTACTTGGTATAGTGATGATACCAAAAGAGATGTCCAGTGAAGGAGGTATTGAGCTGGGGTTGGTTGGTGTTAACAAAGGAGTAAGCCCACTGGAAACCATCAACTATCTCAGAACAGTGTTGGTAGCAGTTTAATGTTATTTGAACAGCTGCAATAATATCAAGCCATTATAAAAGGTATCAAGCTGCAACAGAATACATCTGTTTCAAAACCTGCCATATCACGCCAAGTCATACATGAAATGTGTTCTGTAAAACTGACTAATTGTACTAAATACATTGGCGGTACGGACATATCTGGTATATCCACAAGTCAGTTGATTTTTCAATATTAGCTGTGGATTTTTAGAATAAATGTTGAATGTTAAAATGTAATTTCCTTTTTTCACCACCAAGTGTATTGGTTAATGCACCACAAAGTTACTGTGAGGTCATTGTATTTTAAAGTATTTGGGTACTGTCACTTTAAGTTATGATCGAGCAGGTGGGATCACCATGATTAAATGTAGAGTATAAATACTGTTTGTGGGTAAGCTGTATGCCATACCTGATGAGGAAGGATGAGATGTCAGAAGTGACAGGGTAGTTGAACATCAGGGACTTGTTTCTCAGTACCAAAGTTGATAAATTTTCGCACTTTCTTGTAGCACTTGCCTATTTTTTGCACCTTCAATATCCAGCATCATTTTGAACAACTTATTTGTACAACTAAAGGAGAACTGTCCGGTAGAGGTAGCATAGCTACTGTTCTTGAAAATATGTGGAACTGTTGCAATGAAGCATTATAAGATATATGGAATCAACTTTTGAATACATTATTGCCAGAAAAGGCATCACTCAGTGTGTTTTGTTACAAGTCTAATTATTTCTAACATTATTCTGCAGATGTGGACTTGAAAGTTCTGAGATGCATAACTGATGTGCAGGGATCAGGAATGTAGTGTGGGGGAACAGCTTTACTGTGGGAACATTTGTGTTTTTAAGGGCATTAGCCAGCCCTGTTCCTTTGTACCACCCTGTTTGTAAAAATAGACGATAGCTCACAGTATAACACTACAAGAGGGAACAGTATTACTTGTCTAGAAACCTTCTGTCTCACTATTTGAAATGACAACAGAGTGGCAGAGCATAAGGACAGGAGCTGATGAGGGCCTTGGTTCGATCTCCAGTTTAGAACATTTTTCTTTCTCACTACAATTTATGTTGCTAGTGTATATCTCTCTCTAGTAACATTCTGTCTCACCATTTGAAATTATAGCACAGTGGCAGAGCACCAGAATAGTAGCTGTAGGGGCTATGTGTAATTCCCGGTTGTGAAAAAGTTTTAATTTCTTACTTTAATTTGTGTTCTTAGCATGTATCTCCAGTACCACAGTGGCAGAGCATCAGGACAGTGGTATGGAGGGGGCCTGAGTTCAATTCCCAGTTTGGAAAATTTTTTCCTTTCTTACAATTTATGTTATTAGCGTGCATCTTTTTCTTGAAATCTTTTTTACCATGTGGAATGATAGCACAGTGGTAGAGCACCAAGACAGTAGTTGGGAGGGGCTTGGGCTTTGCTTCTTGTTATTGTCTACTACAATTGCACCAGTCATCCCTGGGGTGCTACTTTCATTGGAAATCCCAGTCTTATAGGTAACTGGAAGTGCTACAACACCACTGGGCTAGTTTAAAGGGGAACAGTCAGCACTGGAAGTCCCACTCCCACGTGTGGGACTCATAGGCGCCAGGTTGTATGGGCCCGTGGGGCATTGGCCCCATCAATATTTATTGAGCTGGTCTGAGTCCCAGCAATATTTTCCAATGCCGCTGCCTGCCTTGACCCCCCCCCTTAATTATGATTCACTGTGCATGTGCGAGGCATGTGCCCTCTGCTGCTGTAAATCGGTGACCCATGCCAGCTGCTGGCATGATTCACCAGCCCCCCCCATGGCGGGCATGGCACTGGCACATTATTTAAAATGTGTGCCTTTTGCTTGTTAACCCCCCCACCCAATCATCATTGTTGTGACACTGTCTGCTTCTGGTTGGTTGGCAGCCAGTGTCATTTTTCAATTTGCCAGCATTGCCGCACCATGATTGGCCAAGGGGAGGACTTATTAGGTGCCATACGTGTGTGTCTTGGTGTTGTGAGGTGGTGTGCAGCAAGGTCAGCAGGGGAGAGAGACGAGTAAGATGACAGTCAACAATTCCACAATGAGAGGAGCGATGGGCAGGCACTGGTCAGCAAAGCAACAGCAAGCAACCTTTAGCTTCTAGTTCTAGTGGACAGATTTGGAGTCATGTCACGGTGCATCGGTGATGGTCGGGGGTCCAGGTCTCTGGGAAGACAGAAGAACAGCCAGCAGCAGCAGATAAGAGGTGAGGTGGTGCTGTCTTGTCTGGTCAGTGTGTGGTGGTCCAAGGGGAAGCTGGTGTGATTCTGGTCCAAGAGGGAGAGGGCCCACCTGAGGAGACTGGCAAGCAAGCAGGTGCAGCTGGCAGCTGCCAGCATCAAGAGCCATGACATGAACCATGGTGCTGCCTGCAAACTGGGGATTGTAAGCTTATAAAATGGATAGGCTAAATCCAACATTCTAATTGGCTACTTACCCATGCATGAAATGTGTTCCATGCATGGGTAAAAAAAAGAGCTGGCAGTAAAAAGGCCAATATCCATAAGCTATAGAACATTAGCATTTTTACTGTCAGCCATCTTTCTATTTGCCCATCATGAAGAAAACATACTTGGATGTAGCCTATCCATTTCATAATCCTTTGTTTGTACAACTAGACATATTCATTGCCCGACTTCAAAAATCCTGACACACGCACCACATTTTCTCAGAGGCACCTTCATGAAAGCTTAATTAATTGCTGCCTGATGTGTTTATATAATGCCCACATTTTCCTTGTGCTCCTTGCAAAGTGCAAACCTCTTGTGACTACCTGGTGAAAAAAAATGCATGGAAGTTCGGCTGGGGTAGTTAATGAGAGCTGGCATGGTGACAAAACCGTGATCCCCCCCCGAACCCTCATCTTGTAGCACAGGAGCTCCGTAGCCAACACCATAGCTCCAAATCCTCTCACCCACGGAGTTCCGTTTCTCCACAGCACCTCAACCCAGTAAATGAGAGCTGTCATGGTGACAAAACTGTGATTATTCCCTCCCTGAACCCTTATCTTGCACTACAGTACCTCCATAGCCAGCTCCACAGCCCCAACACCTCCTACCCATGGATCCCCGTTTCTCCACAGCACCTCAACCCAGCAAAGAAACTATAGACTTTTCGAGCAGCAATTGGAGCAACTTGTGAAGTAAGTGCCGCAATACTGAAACCGATGTTTGATGTTTGTATAATGCCATTTTCCTTGCACTCCTCGCGAAGTGCAAACTAAAGTTGTGCTTTTGTACTTTCCGGATTTTGTTGACACGATTGTGAAGTCTGGATGTAGAAGGCTCATCTGATGTTGGGATTTTTGTATGGATCCCCTAGAAAACACAGTCACCCTTTAGACCATAGAGTTAGCGCAACCAGAGAGAAAGCTTAGCTCCTTGTTATTTTACTAAATCCCTACATGCAAATGAGCTCATCAATATTAAACAGAGTAGGCAGGACTATTTTATCATAGAATAGCAGAATAAAATGTTTTCTTTCTACATATAAGCATGATCTTTTAACTTTACAAAGTAAGAAAAAAATAAGAGCCCATTTTATAAGTGCAATAAGACACTCCAGGGTGTGCATGAACATATTTTACCGCACACCAGGGGCTAAAGGCATTCGGCCAGGGGCCTTGTGCCTTAATACACCCCTGGCTGTGTGGTAAAATATGTTCCATGCACACCCAGTCATGTCTTATTGCTTACATAAACTAATGTCAGCCATTAGTTACATTTTACACTAACTCCCAACAGCACCCTGACATGATATCACCAGTTTTTAAGTTATGTCCCTGATTTTTTAAGTCATGTCCCTCCCTGATTTATGAGACAAGGTGTTAAGAGAGATGTAAATGATTATTTTTATGTTGCTTGAACGCATGTGCAAGAAACATAGTGCCATCATCGGAGATTTGGAGGTGTGTCCACCTCCTCCATTCGGTCAGTGTGCTGGCAGGCACGGGCCCTGTAAGCCAGTGCATTTTGGAGCTGTCTATGACACGCTCCAAAATGCAGTAACTCTCTGATTGAAGGGGGCTACTGGCGTCAGTGAGCACCGATAAGATACTCGGCTGCTCGCGCAGCTCCCACAGGCTACCATGCAGGCGTCGCTCCCCGCTCCCCGCATGCACTGTATAGCTTGACAGGTGCCCAATCCCGTCGGCTGAAATGCGTCCCCAGTAGTAAGTGCCATGATGCTGGGAGCCCCACCCCAGCATGGCAAGCAATCCTTTGGCGGCGGGGGTGCCCAATCCCCATCGGCTGGGCGCCCTCCATCCTTGTGCCACGCTGAGAGCCCACCCCAGTGTGGCAAAAGGCTCACCATGGCCGGCGGGGTGCCCAATCCCCGTCCGGCTGAACGTCCCTCAATGTCCTTGTGCCGCGCTAGGGCCCACCCCAGCGTGGCAAGCGTCCCACATAGTCATTTTTTTTAAACCTGTAAAACAAAACTGTCCCTTGGTAATCTCCCAACCCCCTCCCACAACCCCGCACCCACCCTGCACCCAACATTCCCCACACCCCACCCCATACTTACCTCGGACTCCGGTGATGATCTTGGTGGACTGGGAAACGTCTGCACTCTTCAAAGCAGACCGCGAACTGAGGAAATGCCGGTAAGCTGTATAATGGGCTAGATAGGGGGGTTTCAACTTTGTTGCATATCTCAGGCATTTTTGGGAATTTTTGCACCAAATTTTCAACATGGGGTTTTCGGGACCCCTTCTCATGAATGATGTCACTGTCATGGCGTTATTCAGGCCCAAAGGGTGATTTCGTGGTCACTGTGCAGTCACTGTGCAGTTCCTACGCACGTTCGTAAGGTCGCGAATTTTCAATATTTTCACTCCAGATTTCCAATATTGCCATTTTATCACACCTTCTTATGAGTAGTACAGCTGCCATTTTTCACATCTCACCCAAAACGTGTTTCTGCCCATGTAGCACACAATGGCGCAGTCGGTGTGCGAGATCAATGTACGGGACAAATTAAGAAAATCACAGTGACACTGTTCATGAGCTCAGGTGTTAAATGGCTATGTTGAAAATTTGTGAAAAAATTCCCTTCAGATGTTCTGCAATATTACTAATGAAGACATTGAACAGAACTGGCCCCAGGACCGATCCCTGCAGCACCCACTGGTGCCCCTCTCCCTAGACTGCATACCATTTACCACTACTCTCTGCCTCCTGTCTGTTAGCCAGTTTCTAACCAGTTTACCACCCTTTCCCCATGTCCAGCCTACCCAGCTAGTTTATCAGCCTCCTATATGGGATGGTGTCAAAGGCTTTGCTGAAATCAAGGTAAGCGTTGTCCATTGCCCCACCCTGATTCACTTCCTTTGTCACCCAGTCAAATAAATCAACCAGATTTATCTGACATGATGTCCCCCCTGTGAATCCATGTTGTCTATGGGCCTGGGTTCCGATGGCATCTAGATGCCCCACCATCCTTTCTTTAAGCAATGTCTCCATGATCTTCCCCACTACTGAGGTGAGGCTGAATGGCCTATTGTTCCCTGCCTCCTCCCTGCTGCCGAACTTGTGTAGAGGGACCACATGTGCCCTCTTCCAATTCACTCATGTTGAATGACTCAGTGAACATGGCTGCCAGAGGTACTGCTATCTCCCTTTGCAGTTCTGTTAATATGCTTGGCCATATGCCATCTGGTTCCATCACTTTTTCTACCTTCAATTTAGTGAGCTCCTGCAGGACTCTTTTGCCTTTGAATGGACTATTGTCCACCTCTTCACCCCCTTGGCAACTGTTGTACTGCTGTGGCCCTTGCCCCTCCCACTCTTCTCTGAATACTGAACGGAAAGACACAGTGAATGTCTTGGGAGGAAGGCATGAAACTGTCACTTCCAAATACCTAAACAGCACATACAAGCATGCAACATTTGGCATTGACAAATGCTTGTTATTATTGTCATGTTAAGTAGCACTGAAGTGGAGGTGCAGACAGCTATTGCAGTCAGAAAGGGGCAAAGGTTTATTTATTTATTTTTAGTGAGGTGGTAGAACAAATTTGGGGTTTGGAGGTCTGGGTGACATCGATCCAAAAACTGTAATCCTTGAATATGTGTTTTCTTTTTTTTGGTGGGGTAGTGGTGCTAGGCATTAAACTTTCTGGGCATTGGGTCAGAACTAAAATTAACTTTACAAGCACATCCTCATCTCTCCTGTAGTGTTTCAAGGGAGCCAAAGGAATCAACTGTTTGTTGTGGCCAAATTACATTATCTGATGAAAAGAGAACCTGATAAACATTTATTGACCCAGAGAATCAGGCCATAACATGGAGGAATACTTGGAGAATAAGCAGTTTAATAGGACATCTGAAGCTTAGCCTCTGTCCACTCACATCTCCTTATCATCTAATTCAGGAAACACTTGAAGTATGGGCAGCCAGTGGTCTGCTAGGGGTGAAATTATTATGCATTTGTTTCTGAACAACATGGACATTGTGTGATGCATCCCTTTGCCTCCCTTGCTAGACCATATAGTTTACTGTTTGCTCTATATCTGTGTAGTGCAGACTCATGGTCTCGGACCAAATGTGGTGGCCATAACATACTGGAGCTTGAGAACTTGGAATACATCCATGTTTATCTGATAATGTCATCTTTAAGATCTGATAAGAGTATTATCATCTTCCAGTGATTTAATGAGCTGAGAGGCCCTACCCAGAAATGGCTTTCAAATAAATGTTTTAGATTTTGAAATTTTGGTTACTCCATATGGGTTGGAATAGGTAAAAGAGGTTTTGCTTTTAGAAGGTTATGTGGTTATGTTACAGCTTACATATGCACACTGAGATCCCAGTTGGGATGTGCATAGGTGTACTATAGTGTTTACAGAATTAGTGAAGTTCATTCTTAGTGGAGATGGGGGGAGAGAGAGAACAAGTGCCGAGCTACTGCCTGGATTAAAAAGTGGAGAAAATCGGTGTCTGACCAATTGATTTCTTTGTAGCTTGTTCATGAGGGGTTCACTTTCAGCTGCTGGGGTGGGGGTCTGGACAAGTGGGGGAAGAGGGTAATTTCTATTGTAATGGTTTAAGAGATGTGGCTGGCCAAACCTTTGATTATTATGGCGTGTTTAATTTAATGCTGGGGGCTTGCTTTCAGCTGCTGGGGATGAGTGTCTGAATGAGTAAAAAGGGGGTAATTTAATGGTTAAAGTGCCAAACTGCCTGGAGAGAGAGAGAGCACTGTGAGAGGACTGAATTTGATATTTGACTACAAAGTTCTTGCCCAGTGCTAGCGGGATGATGGAAACTGGGAGGGGGGGGGGCAGTGCACAAACTGGATGCAAGCATTGTGAATATTCAATTAGAAAATGGCTGGCAGTGCTGAAGTCAACTTTTGACTAGTAGAATGTATGGTCTGTTTCTGTTGGCACATTTGTATGTACATATTCCCCGGGAACCATTTTAGTTACCATCCTCTGGACTGCCTCCATACTGTCTGTTAATGCGGAGATGGGGTCTCCAGAAGTGTTTTGTAATGGTGGTGCCTCTCCCTATGCATTCCAGTATCCCCCAATCCTCCTTACTGTCTTTTCACATTGCTTGGCTACCTTTAGGTCATCTGGTGTGACTACAGGTCCCTTTCCATTTTTGTTGTTCTTGGTACCTCCCTTACTCTTCACCTGTTTTTTTGTTTCCTAGGTGCATAATGTTGCACTTCTTTGCAATGAATCTAGTTTAGAGTTTGTGAAAATGTTATTTTTTTAAGCTCTACAGAGATCATCATTTCTGGCTGCCTGAAATTTTGGTCATGGTCCAGCAACCTCTACAAAAGGGGCCAACAATAAGAATGCGAAATCCTCCTCCTTATACAAAAATATTGGGCTCTAGAGCTCATCCTGTGTGGCTGCTTCAATCTTTGCTCATCCAGACTTCAGTTTGCAGCAAAAGCTAAGGGAAATAAAGACTGAACTCCTCCATTTTGCCAGACTCCTGTAAATCTGTGTTTGAGACCCTGTGTGGGTGCTTGCATTTTGCACAGTGCGTCTTATAGTCCAATTGCAGCTGAGCAAATGTCTGATGCATTTTTATTTCTGGCCTATTGTTGTGTATAGATAATTGTTTTTCTACATTTACTTTATGGGTCAAAACAGGTGTGTGGATTAGGATGCTGAAGTAATCTTTTGTCCTGCAGTATGTGTAGATATTTTTCTGCAACTAAGTCAATGTACTACAAATCCTTGGCTCCTACAGTTTTTTTTTTGTGTGTCCAGCCCTGTGATCTAGCTGTAGGGGGTCTGTCACTGTTTAAGCAAGATAGGCAATCATGGTTTACGCACATCAGCTTGTGAACTAGGGATAACGTTTTCATCCAGAGTCAAATACTATGTAACATTGGGCAAGTCACAGTAAAATCCTAGTGTTAGTCACCTACATACATTTTCAGGGTTCATTTCAGACATTTATCTTGATGGAATAATTGAGCCATTGGGTAGAAAAAGTAAGGGTCAAATGAAAAAACTAAGGGGCAGGGCTTGAATTAGCATGAGTAAAATGGTGGTCAGTAGTATACTGACCCTGGCTATCCTCAGGTAAGGCATATATTATTAGTAAGTTGTGAGCCACATGGAGAGTAACTGTCCTGACAGCCAGGAGTGATAGAGAAATGACAGATGACTTCTTGAGCTTCACAGTTAATCACAAAATGAACTACAGTAATCCAGGGCTTCTCTGGGCCTAGCCTCCCCCAGACCCCTAATATCTGGCTGGCTGGTGACTGCAGAGTAAAATCATGCTTCAGTTCTGTATGTGAGGTTAGCAAAATGCTAACATTAGCCTGGTCTACGTTAAGACAACAGGTGATGGCTGCAATCAATGTATGTATCAGTTATACTGAATATCAGCATTTTGCTAAACTCACATACAGAATAGTATGTATTCACCCTGTAGCCAGACACATCATCATTTTAGAGCAAGGGGGGTAGAGTAGAGCTAAGATAAGAACTATGTAGCTTCAAAACATGCCAGGAAATGCACCACAGAGCATCTAGAACCCTGGGGGCCTTGTGGCCCCCAGACCCCAGGCATTTGTAAAGAGTAACAATCTATTAAAAAAAGGAACACCATTTGAGAAAATCCTTAGGGCCTACCAGCACCAAAATCCCTATTATCTGGCTAGCTACAGGGTGAATAAATTCTTATGTTCTGTACCTGAGGAAGACAAATGCTAACATGCATTGCCTGGCCTATGTCAAGCCAGCAGGTGACAGCTGCAGACAATAAATATATCACTTGTATGACAATATCAGCATTTTGCTAACCCCATGTAAAGAATACAAGTATGTATTCAACCTGCAGCCAGACAACAAATACGTTTAGAGCAAGGGGTAGAGGAGAGCTAAGATAGGCGTTATTTAGCTTCGCAATAAGCCAGAAAATGCACCACAGAGCATCTAGAACCCCTGAGCTTATGGGGGCCAGGCAGCCGCTAGACCCCCAGCTTTTTTGAAGAAGTCAAACTCCAAAAAAAGAACCTCTTCTAAAAATCCTGCCAACGGCCTTGGGGTACATTAAGCAGGGTTCTGATATTTATGCCTGTCTTGGACTGGAGCATAGATCACTTTCCATGACCTGCCACTGTGGTCTGTACCTATTTCATATTGGTCCCTAGTCACATCTTTCCACCATGAGAACTGGCAAGCTCTGGAAGCTAAATATTAAAGTTTGAGATCTGGGAGTTGAAGACACCCTTGTGTACTGGGAGTCATTTTGCTATATGATCTTATGGCAGTCATTCCCTTCCATAAAAAAATTCTAAGTGTGGATTACCACCAGACAGAATACAGTAAGGGTAGTTGCTGCCCATGTCAAATTTTTGCTGCTCTTTGTAAATCTAGTCCATGCATTTGTCACCCAGCACTTGCTAGAGACAGTGATTATTCAAACCTTACTGGGGAGGTACCCAAAGACTGGAGGACAGCAGATGTAGTCCCCTTATACAAAAGTGGGAACAAAGAGGAAGCAGGGAACTACAGACCAGTCAGCCTCACCTCAGTAGTGGGAAAGATCATGGAAGCACTACTGAAGGAGAGATTGGTGGAACATCTGGTTGTCAATGGACTACAGGACCCAAGGCAGCATGGTTTCACCAGGGGGAGGTCATGTCAGACCAACCTCATTGAATTTTTTGACTGGGTGACTAGGGAGGTGGATCAGGGAGGGCAGTGGACATGGCCTATCTGGACTTCAGCAAGGCCTTTGACACTGTGCCACATGAAGACTATTACACAAACTGGGGAATATGGGTGTGGGCAGGACAGTAGTGTGGTGGGTAGGTAACTGGCTGGGTGGAAGGACACAGAGGTGGTGGTAAATGGCTGTCACTCCACAGAGGAAGAGTGACCAGTGGGGTACCACAGGGATCAGTGCTGGGACCGGTCCTATTCAACATCTTCATCAGTGACATTGCACAGGATATAGAAGGCAGAATTTCACTGTTCGCTGATGACACAAAGCTCTGTAACAGAGTAGACACACCAGAGGGTGTAGACAGAATGAGAAGGACCTGCAGAAACTTGAAGAATGGTCAAGGGTTTGGCAGTTGAAATTCAATGCAAAGAAGTGCAAGATAATGCATATGGGCACAAAAACCCTGGCACAATATATCAGTTGGGGGTGAGGATATAGCATGCACCAAGCAGGAAAGGGATCTTGGGGTTGTCATCTCTGATGACCCCAAGGTAGGGAAACAGTGTGACAAGGCATCAGGTAAAGCAAATAGGATGCTGGGATGTATAGGCAGGGGCATCACCAGCAGGAAAAGGAGGTCATAATTCCGCTATACAAGACACTAGTGAGGCCCCACCTGGAGTACAGTGTACAGTTCTGGAGACCATACCTACGTAAGGACATAGAGACAGTAGAGAAGGTTCAGAGGAGGGCAACAAAGATGGTGCATGGGTTGCATCACAAATCCTATGAAGACAGGTTGAAGGAACTGAACATGTACTCCTGGAGGAGAGGAGGGAGAGAGGATATGATAGAGACATACAAGTATCTTACAGGAGGAACAGGGTGCAGGAAAACACTATTTTTAAGCGTAAAAGATGTTTCAGGACTAGAGGCATGGGATGAAGTTGGAGGGAGGACGATTCAGAGGAAACATGAGAAAGAATTTCTTCACAGAACGGGTGGTGGACCTCTGGAACACCCTGCCAGAGGAAGTGGTGGGGGCTGAAACAATCACGGGATTTAAGAATGCATGGGATAGACATAAAGGAATTCTAGAGGTCAGGGGTAAGGGGAAATAGACTTCTAGGGAAACAAACTGAACTTACAAGCTCAAATGGGCAGACTAGGTGGGCCATAGGCCCTTGTCTGCAGACACTGTCTATGTATCTATGTATCTATGTTTGTAATTCAACCCTGTCTGCTAAAGTATGCTCCACCTTTTGATGCACAGAACAGAATAATTAGGCAAGAATGAAGTGACCTTTAGAAAACCTTTTTGTATTTCCGGTTCAAAAGCAGACTAGGTCTACAGAGCTGCAGCTCTCTTGAATCTGGTTGCCTTGGTTACTTCACAACTAGCTATGAACTCAAGTAGGTATTACTACAGGCGTGGTATTCTATGTAGGAATATGTAGGAATATTTCAGGTCTACTGTTGTATCTCGGTATAGGGGCTTAACACGCAGACCCCCACATTATGATACAAGGTGCTCTTCTCCCATAGACCCATGGTGGTCATGGGGTTGATCTCTGACCCCCAGCCCATGGGTGTGGGGTTTTGACCCCTAGAACCCCAGTGCTTCACCTCTGACCCTGGGCCAGGGGGGTGGGGCTTGACCCCTGACCCCCATCAAAAATGTTAAAAAACTGGCTTCTATGGTGGGGCTGATTTCACTTTGAGTGCAAAATTTTGCTTGTTGTTTGCTGCAGTGTAGTTGATTGTATTGGACAGATTTTGCCGACTTGCAAACTGACATTTTCTGTGACTGTAGGTCCTGGAATAAGCTGCAGCAGGCATTGGGGGAAGGCTGCAGCAGTGGGAGATTTGATGCCCACCTACAGTGCATGTTGGAGATTTTCTGGCCTCTGGTCAGATGTTTGCCGGTCTCACTGTTCTCTCTGGGCTAATGAAAATACATGGCCCAAGGAGGATGTTGGAACCAGGGTAGAAGCTCTAGCATGCACTGCAGCCTGTTGGGTCTCCCACTGCTGTAGTCCTCCTCTGATGTCAGCTGCAGGAATTCTGGAATATGTGGTTGTGGAGGGTGTCAGTTTGCAGGTCAGCAGAGTCAGTTGGATAAAATCTGCTATATTGCAGTAAACTAGGTAAAAAGAAAGAAGTTGTTACACACAAAGGGCTGGTAGGGGCACGTTCTGGGTTGTGCAATTGCACGTTGTGTAGTTGGCCCCCACAAGATGTGTGGGTCCTGTATGTAGTCACCTACCAGCCCTCTGTGGTATGTAAGTGGGCTGGGGTTCATGACTGCAGGGTGCCATGCAGCAGTGAGAGCTCCCATCAGAGAGCAAGTCAAGGCAAGGCACATTTTATTTGTGTGGCACCCATTCCCAAGGGTCTGGGTGCCTAACAATAAAACAGTACAACTACTAAAAACAAGAAATAAATAATGAACAAACTTCACTTCACATTTATGATATGTATATCAGTGACAACTCACATGGTTGGGTGGAAGCAGTTAGTCCAGATAGGCCAGGCAGAGCAGGTGGGCCTTTAGCCTCTGTTTGAACACCCTGATCAAAGGGCGTCCCATACATCAGGTAGTAGCAAGTTCCACAGGGTCAGCCTAGCGATGGCCCTGAGCAGGGGTGTTCAGTGGACACACATAGTTTGTGCATCTATGCTATTGGTTTTGACTGTTTCCTTTAAAGTATTTGAATGTTCATGAGTAAAAGCACCCCCCCTCATTAGCACTTGTGCAGTGTAAAAATGCTACCTCAATATTGCACTTATGGAAACTGTGCAGAGGAGGGCCATGAAGATGATTCTAGGGTAGCAGGTTAAGACATATGAGGAGATGACACTCAGCTCTGTGGGAGGGTAGATACTGAGGAGGGACTCAATCAGGGAAATGCAGAGTGATTTTTCAAAAGCTAGATGGGTGGCCTAAGGTTTGGTAGTTGAAATTCAATGTCAAAAAGTGCAATGAAATGCACCTGGGGAATAAGAAGCTCCTGGACAGACTACTGGATTGATGGAGTGATACAGCACTACGGCTGAGGAATGTGACGTAGGAGTTATCATCAGTGACACCTTCAAGCAACTGAACCAGTGCAACAAGGCCTATGATAAGGCAGGTAGAATGTTGAGGTGTATAGGGAATGATACTGATAGCAGAAGGAAAGAGATAATACTATACCTTTACAGACCTTTAGTGAGGCCCCTCCTGGAGTACTGCTCCCAGTTCTGGAGCCCTTACCTCAGGAAGGCTAGGGACAGGCTGGAGACAGTTCAGTGCAGGGTGACAAAAATGACTCAGGGCCAAAAGGGCAGATCTTACAAGAAATGCCTCCAGACACTGAGCATGCACTTACTGGAGGCCAGAAGTGAGAGGGCAGATATGACAGAGACCTTCAAGTTCTTCAAAGGATTAAACAAGGTGAACAGCAAGGAACTTTTTAGCTTTTTGCTTGAATGCTAGTTTGAGGTCACAGGGCCATGAATGAAAACTAACACAAGGGAGGTTCAGGAGGGACCTGAGGAAGTGTTATTTTACAGAAAGGTGGTTGAGCCACTGTACACTCTACTAGCAAAGGTGATGGGTGCAAAAACGGTTGCTGGTTTTAAGCACAGTTGGGCAGAGTGAAGGGCATAGTGATCACTAAGAGTAACAGAATCGGGAAAGAGAATGGAGGGAGGCAAGGAAGGATTAGGACCCTGGATGGACAATGGGTTACATACTAACATACTAAAATGCCAGCAGAATAGGCCTAACGGTCTTTCGTGTCTGCTCGTTTGGTCAGCCCCCACCCTGGGTGCTGACCTTGCTGCCCCCCTCGCCTTCTCTGGCTTCTCCCCTCCCAGTTCCGGATATTCTTGCTGCATTGGATTTTGCTTCCAGAACCCTTCCCTGTGCCTGTCCCACCCCTCTTGAACCCCTCCACTGTCTCTGCCTCCACCAGCCCCTAGGCAGCGCATTCCATGGCTCCACCACCCTCTCAGTGAAGTAGCACCTCCTCCTTTCTCCCCTGAATCTTCCCCTCCAGCTTCCACCCATGCCCTCTAGTGGCCCCTCCTTCCTTCCTTCAAAGCACCCTGACTGTTCCTCCGCTATTTACCCTCTTCATGTACCTGAAGACCTCTATCATGTCCCCCTGGTCCCTTCTCTCTTCCAATGTGTACATATTTAGCTCTTCGAGCCTCTCCTCATAGGTCCTGTCTCCCAAGCCCCAAATCATTTTGGTTGCCCTCCTCTGGATCCTCTCCAGGAGTTTAATGTCCCTCTTTAAGTGTGGCCTCCAAAACTGCATGCAGTACTCAAGGTGCGGCCTCACCAAGCAGTTATACAGAGGGAGTATCACTTCCCTCCTTCTGGAGGTGATCCCCCTAGCGATGCATCCCAGCATCCTGTTGGCCTTGGCTGCTGCCCTCCTACAAGTCTCAGAGTTGTTCATCTTGACATCCACCACCACCCCCAGGTCCTTCTCAGCCATCGAGACTTGTAGCATTTCCCTCCCCAGGGTGTACACTTGGCCCGGGTTTCTGGCCCCCAGGTGGAGTACCTTGCATTTCTCTGCATTGAACCTCAGCTTCCACTTTCTAGACCATCTTTCCAAAGCCTCCAGGTCCCCCTGTAGGGCCACCCTCCCCTCCTCCCCATCCACCACCGCCCCCAGTTTTGAGTCATCTGCAAAGAGACTCATCTCACTCCTGATTCCTGTGCTAATGTCAGAGACGTAGGCGTTGAACAGAAGTGGCCCAAGGACTGATCCCTGTGGGTTGCATGCTCTTTTTCTATCATCATCATCTTGGAGGGGCTGAAGAGTCTCAATAAATACACTGTAGGCCAGGTGGGAGAGGGGGACATGATACAGGTTTTTAACTACCTAAGGGGTATTAATAAATCAAGCAGGATGGGAGAAGTGGGGTCAATGCCTGGGTCAGCAAACCTGCGGTACGTTGCTTTGCCTGTAAGAGATGTAACACATTAGCCACTTTAAAGAAGGAAAACAGTTTTAGAATTTGAGTACAGATAGGAATTATCAAGTAAGACAACTGATTACATGTGACAGTGAGGGCATTATATATAGAGCAGCATGCAGCTGAGGCTCCTTCTGTATTGGTAAAGCCAAAATAAGTCTAAAAGTACGAGTGAGTGAGCATATGAGAGCCATAGCTAAAAAAAAGACATTACATATGCCACAGCTGCACATATAGAGAGGTTTGCAGATAAGAAAGAACACGTGTTTACATTTCAGGGCATAGATAAAGTAAACATTAGACCTTGGGGAGGCACTTTTAATGTCCTGTTATTAATAAGAGAAGCATTTTGGATTATTAACCCGAATGACTCCAACGAACCTGGTTTAAATTATGGGGTTGAACTAAAACCATTCCTGAGACAAACAAGCATTTGTCAATGCTGAACGTTTGATGTTTGGAAGATGTCCGCTCCTGCACCTTGTTTATGTCCTTGAGGTACTTGAACATTTTGTGCCATGTGCCAGACTACCCATCTTGTTAATCAGCCTTCAAATTTGGTGGGTGTCGAAGGCTTTCCTGAAATCAAGGTAGGTGACGTTCACTTCCCCTTCCTGATTTATTTTCTTACTGAGGTATTAGGGTTTCCAATCATAGCACCAACCCCCACCCCCACCCTTCAGAGACTGACAGGTGTTGGTGTGTGTCCTTGGGTCGTCAGCCATTAAGCTCATGCCATTCCACCTCACCCCACCCTGTAGACACCGACAGGCATTGTGGTGTGCCTTGGGGTGTTTGACCATTACGTTCACCCCATTCCATAATGAAACAAGGTGAGATGGATGCAGTATAGGAGAATGGGGTGAATGTTAGGGCTGAAGACCCCAAAGCACACCTTGATTCCTGCCACTTGCTGCAGGGTGGGGGTGGGGGTGGAATGTCATCAGCAGTACAGATGATGACCCCCAAGTCACATCCCCGACACTTGTCAGTCTCTACAGGGTGTGTGTGTGGGGAGGGGGTGTTACAGTTTGAAACCGTAATGCCCCAGGTGTTTGTTAGTATTTTTGTCCAAATTTTCAACATGGGTTTTTTGGGACCCCACCTCATGAACAGTGGCAATATCATTTCATTACTCAATCACAAAAGGTGATTTTTGCACAGCAACAGCACCATTTGGTGCCACAGGTGCAAAAACACATTTCAGGCAGGATGTGAAAAATGACAGCTGTAGTGTTCATGAGGTGGTGTGAAAAACTGGCAATGTTGAAAATCTGGAGTGATAATATTAAAAATAGGTGAAATTACAAGTGTACAAAGAAACTGAGCAGCACAAGTCTGTAACGCAATCATTTTTTGTCATTTTTTCACCAGATTTTCGACATGGGAATTTTTGGACCTCTCCTCATGAACAGTGGCACTGTGATTTTGTTAAGATGTCCTGAAAGTTGATTTCCCACAGCAACCATATCATTCTGCACCACAGATGTGAAAACACAATTTGGGTAGATGAGAAAAATGTCAGCTGTACTGTTTATAAGGAGCTGTGAAAAAATGGCAATGTTGAAAATCTGGAGTGAAAATATTAAAAATTGCCAAAGTTGCGAGCATGCATAGAAACTGTGCAATGCATGCTTGTAATGCAGGCATTTTTTGGAATTTTTTCACCAGATTTGCAACACTGACTTTTTGGGACCCCACCTCATGAAAAGTAGCACTGTCATTTTGTTAATCATCCCAAAAGGTGATTCCGCTCAGCAACTGCAAAAATCGCCTTTCAGGACTGAGAAATGAGATGACAGTCACAGTGTTCATGAGGTGGGATCCCAAGAACCTTATGTATGTTGAAAATTTAGAGCCAATGTTCATAAAAATGACTGAGATATCAACTTAACTTGAAACCCTCCCATGGACTCCCATTATATGGATTACCTCGGTTCCTCAGTTCGGAGTTCGGCTTTGAAGAGTACAGAAAGGTCCCGGTCCACAAAAGATTGCAGCACCGGACCTCCGGAAGTAAGTATGGGGTGACAGAGGGGGGTGTGGGGTGGTGGGGTTGCACAAAGGAAGGATGCAGGTTGGGGGAAGGGGGACTCGGGAGACAATGGTGGACCATTTTCTTTTTTACAGGGGAAAAAAAAGACTTTGGGGGACTGTTTTCTTTCTTTTACAGGTAAAGACTTTGGGGATCGTTTTCTTTATTTCACAGGTAAACATTTAAATTTAGGCACACTGAGATGAGCTCTCAGTGTGCCACAATATGCGGGGGTATGCCGACACAGGGATTGAGCACCCTGAGGTCGGCAAAGAACAGGTTTGGGGGGAAGGGAGTGCATCCAACACCAGGAGTGGGCATCCTGGTGTTGAAAAAAAAAAAACGTTTATTTTGGAACACTGGAGTGGCTCCCAGTGTGCCACATAATGGGGGGGAACATGCTGACATGGGGATTGGGCACCCAGATGTCAGCATTCCAGGACTGTGTAGCAGGTGGCTGAAGCCACCATATTTCCGCACACTGGAGTGGGCTCCCAGTGTGCCACATAATGGTGGGGACATGCCGACACGGGGATTGGGCACCTGATGTCAGCTTTCTGTGGGGTGGGGGTGGCAGGAGCAGCCGCCCACTCATTTTTTTATTAAATTGTTTCACCAGGATTGGCTCACTGAGCAAACAAGTTACTCATGGAGCTAGGCCTAAGGACAAAGTGCTCAGCTCAGGAGCCGACAAGGTTGCAAGGGAAAGGGGAGGTCCCGCTGCAATGACAGAACTGTTCGTCATTGCAGTGGCAGATTCTTTTTAACTCTTTGGCTCTCTTTGAAGTTCTTCTTCATTGGCAGCTTCCCATTGATTGGTGGCTGCGGGACACGCCCAGTAAAGCGTTCATTACATTGGGTGGCTGTGCCACACCTCTCCTTTGCCGTTATTGTCCCGAAGTGTCTGGTGCGCACGTGCATCAAAAGCAAAAAAGAAGTAAAATACTGTTCTTCCCTGATGTTTTTAATTAACTTTATATGAGATGTTTGATTCATTTTTTGATTCAGTATTATAGATCGAGGGGGCGCTCCTGACCAATCGGAGTGCTCCTTTCCCCTGTGCGGGAGGGAATCTTATTCTGTGAAGAGCATCTCATGCGCAGATGCCTTGGAAACGGGCACATTCTGGAAAGTTTTTTAAAATATATATATATATATATTATTGATTACTCTCAATCAATAATAAATTAATACGTCCCCCATAGCCACTTGTTGCTGAAAAGGAGTGGTTTCATTTGCTTTCAGCTTGAGCCAAAACAGCTCAGCTTCCCTTCACTGGTCTCGCTCAGCTGAAAGCAGGTGAAACCACTCATTTTCAGCAAAGACTGGCTCCGGGGGATGTATTAACAAATAACAGACACTTGATTTGGACATTAATAATTGTTAAAAGAATATTCAGATTTAATGACAATTACATAGCACTTTAGGAAATATTATTTGGAGTTAATAATAGTCCCAACTATGTCTGTATGTTTCAATAATTGTAAGGATCAAATTCCGCCCCCCCCCCCACTTATCACAGTTATATAGTAATTTTTATAAAAGGTGATATTTATATGTGAAAGATGTATTTTGGAGTGTGTTTTCACTTATTGTTATGTCTTTAAAGAGCTGCTGACATGAAGCAGTCTCAGGCTAACTGTTATCACTCAAAGGATATAAAGTTTTAAGTACCTGTCCATATTTTCATCCTTCGTTTGTATTTTTTCATGTTTTCATTCATTTTCAGTTTTTACAGTTACTGCGTGTTCATGTTCGGTTTTGCGGTTTCTGTCCAGGACGTTCTGCGTGCTGACGTCAAGTGTGGTAGGGTTTCAGCAAGCGGGATCGAGCAGTTAATGCAAGTGTCAAGTTCAGTGCTGGAAGGCTGCTCTGCTAGACAAGAAAGTGTCAGCACTTTTGATACTAACTAATAATAACTAAATTTACCTTATAGCATTTATACTGCCAGCTATATTCTTTTACCTTATATCTTCTAATGAATGAATGATTCTGGAGTGATTGTGCTATTTTCTGTCAGTCTGTCAGTTCTCAAGTAGATAGGTAGTCAAAGTGGTTGACAAATAATCATAAAAAACGGTATTCTTCTATTGCAAGTGTGGATAATCACCATAGACAGCTGTGCAAGATCTGATCATAAGCTGTCAGTGATTTTAATTAATTTACTGCCTGTTGTATTTATTCTGTGCACGGGACAAGTGGTTTCTGTCAGGCTGTCATTTTATATTTGCATTATCTCAGAGTAGTAGATGTACAATATCAACACAGCTAAAACGACTTTATAAAACTCCCATGTAAAATGTATAGAATTCATTTACAATTTTTTTCTTTGTTTTGCTCTTCTTAATGGCCTGCTTGTATTAATTTATGCTGAGGTAGTGTGTCTATGAGCAGTGTGATTTCTCCCAGGCTGTCTCGTCTGATGTTTTGACTTGTTGTGGTCCCCAGATGAACAGTGACATGTAATCTTAGGTGTCATCTGCTCAGCTGCCTATTACTGACACCTCATTTGCTTTTGTGAAATAGGGGGACTATATACTGTTTCATTTTTTTCTAATTGAGTCAAGTAAATTCTTTTTATTTTCCTGTAATTTAGTGTGACTATGAAACGAATTGCTGACAGTACATAATTCTTTACTTTGTTTTTATTACATAATTTTATTCTGAATAATTCTATTTATATCCCATATATGTGTGTGTGTGTGGCATATAAATTGATTTCATTTTGTTGTAAAAGTTGTGTGTATTGTATATTCTATCTGTTTTTTCATCTTTATAATTTCTTTACAAACATGGTGAATTGTTGTGTAGCCTATGGGTGTTCGAATACTCAAAAAAATAACGTCATCCTTCATAAGTTTCCTCGTGACCCGGATATTAGATCAAAGTGGGATTCAGCTGTTAGACATACACATGCAGACTGGATGGGTGCTTCAGAGAAGTCATCTATGCAGTGCTCATTTTTTTGCCTGAGTCATTCGAAACTGAATACTCCCTAATGAAACAGTTTGGACTACAGACTGGTCACGTATGCCCCCGGTTACGTGCAGATGCATCACCAACTATTTTTAAATGGCCTAATGTTCCTAGTAGCATTGGTCAGCTCCCTATAAGACCAAGAACATCTACAGCAGTTGCAAAAAGAGAGCGTCATCAGGTGCATGTTATTTTTTATCCAGTATATGTTGTATGTTCCAATGTTTAGGTTGTGTTGGGTATTTGGTGTTAATGTTTCAATTGTGCTTTGTTGACTTTTTATGTAATGTATTGTATGTGGTATACTTGTGTTATTAATCTTTATTTTTTAAATATTTTTCAGGTTTTGTAGGAAATGCTACATGAGTATCATACCAACCAGAGTACTTCTGAAGAAGTAGAAGTTGAACCCACGGTCAATATGTCCAACTGTGTAGAAACGCAGACAGATAAAGTCCAAGTTATTGACCATTCCACTCAGGTGAATGCATATCAGCTGAAAATCTTGTTTCACAGAAGACACAAATGTTGTCATTCGGACACCATAAAGGTATATATATATTATATATATGTTACATGTAATAACTGATATGACACCTTCCACTGCTATTTGGATCAAAACATAGTGTTGCAACTATGTTGCATGTCATTATGTGAGTGCACACTCCTCTACAGTGTATAGCGATCCATTGATCTGCATAGAAATCGATAGCAGTCATAATGTGGTTGTACCACAGTTCAAGGTTACTGGAATGATGTCCAGCTCATCAGTGCAGTGGTTGGATTTCCGCTTGTGATGCTAGTGACCTGAGTTTGGGAATGGACTCAGCACACTGGAGGGCCAGCTGGGCAGAGAAGGCTAGAGTGTCCAGAGACTGCTCACCTTCTCTCTGGGGGAGGGTGGAACGGGTACCTGGCACTTGCTGACTCTTGGCAGAGGCTGGGAGTATGAAAATGTGCTGGGGTTCCACTGACTAAGGGGGGGCATGGTTAATGTCAGCTTATGCCTTGACATTGTGGCACACCATGCCCCCAGGGAGCAAAGTGGAAAGGTGCTCTATGGCCGACCGGATGATGGCCGCTGGCTTCCACTGCCACCGAGCCCCTGATGCAGCCCAGATCTACCTCAGCAGCACCCAAGCCAAGTAACATGTGCTGGCCAACCCCTACTGGTGCCTATCTCCCTCAGAGGAGGGGGACCCACCATGCAAAGAGTCACGCCGGGTTACCCAGGGGTCTACAAATGTGAGGTGGTGGTGGCAGGCATCGGGGCAGGGGTGCCAGCGGGGACCTAGATGGCCTGAAGGAGTTGATGACCTCCTAGAGCAAGGGAAGGCGGGGGGAAAAAGTTATTAGAATGCGGTAATACCTCAGTTTGGTACAACAACATCTTGGCTGTTTTTGGGAACACATGAGCCAGCAGTTGAATTAAAGGAAAACCAGATACATGTACATCTCACAACTCCAACCAGTAAGTTGTCTGACAGGATTGCGGCAGTGGTTTTTCCTAAAGTGGCTCTTAGTGGAGCGCATAAAATGCCAACAACTGGAAAGCGTTCATTTAAATCACTTACATTTTTTTTTTTATTTTTGAAAAAGGGGTCACTATAAACTATAAAAAAAAATACTGACACCACCAGCATGAGCTGCCATCTCATGGTTCTGATTCCCTGTTACCTCTTGATCTTCGCTCTCGAGGTCTAATGGAATCAGAACCCCTTGGTGGCATCTCTGGCTGGTTGTGCTCAGTTTTACAGCCAGTATTCTTTATGTAGTGCACTACGAATTGTGAAGGGTGATAGCAACATTAAGATAATTGTGTGGGCAACATCTGTGTAAGAATGTAAGAATTATGTGGACAACCTCTTCATCAGATAACTAATAACACTGTTGGTGCCCTTAGCTGCAGATCTCATTGAAGTGCAATGAAACAGTCCACCGCATAAAGATTGAACAATTTTGGTGATAATCATGTGTTGCACATAATAGTTTTTTTTTTATATGCAGTTGCAATGATGCAGGTTGAGGGAATTATGGATGCAGTGTGTTGGGTAGGTAAATCAAGGGCTATGTGAAGGATGAGTAGTCTGGCATTTAGAATTGTATAAATACAGTGTGTGCATGATAGAAGTAAGCAATAATACCCAACAGGGTGGGCAGTATTGGGCAATACAGGACTGCCCAGGGGTGTAATGAGGCCCAGCGCTGCAGGCGGATGGCCTTATAGCCTCTGGAAGGTCCAGTATTGCTCATATCGCCCACCTTGGAGAATATTTTTGCACTTAGAAAATGGGCATGTGTGTACATTTTAATTAAGTAATAAAATAACAGAGAAAATCACGTTCAAAACAATATAAAGTCAAGAAAAAAACTCTTTTTTTGATAAAATAGTCCCTCCCTTTGTGTGCTCTTCCATCTCCTGTTACCCCTCCCCACACAGAGATCAGAGAACCATTCTCTTCTATTAACCCCCCAACCACCACCTCCAGAAGAAGAGATGAAATATCTTGTAAACACTCCTCCCAGCAGTCTCTTGCCATCAGTAGTTGCCGCACCTGTACCAGAAAACAGAATCATAATTTGTAACTATGGGGCCAGAAAACTGCTTTCTTACAAAGTACAGTACGGCACATCAGCACACCTTCCCACACTATTCCACATTGCATATCTTTTACCTTTCTCTTTTCCCTTCGCCCTTCATCAAACTTTTTTTTTTGTTGTTTTCAGTTCGGCACTGCAAGTTGCAACCACTCTGATCTCGACAGAACCAGAAGAAAAACTGCATTACCATGACACATCGCGATCGCGAACAGCTGTTTTTTTTTAAATGTGCCCCCCACACTACTGCTGCTTCGATTGTTTTGTTTATCCATGGATGTCTCCACTGTTTGGAGTATTTTATTTTTATAGCAAACTTGGGAGCTCAGTCCCTTCAGTGCAGAGCCTCATAGTGCCATTACTACTGAAAAGAAAACGTGAACTTGGCAGTGAGAGGGAGATCCGAAGCATAGCCGGGAAAAGGAAGTGCCTTCAATACATCGGCTGCAGAACAGAGCGGGAGAGGTGATGCGATGCCAGTGAACAGTGGTGATTGTAGTGGTATCACACTATTGATTTATTTTTATTTGATGAACTGTAAAAGTTCTGGAGCAGTGGGGGGGCGGGTGCGGAGCTCGAGGACATCCATAATAGGCAGCCAGGAGCATACCTAACATACTAAACTGAAAGTTTTTTTTTTTTCATTAAAACTGCAAGGTGGGTAGTGAAGAGAGCTTAAGTGACTAGGTCCTGATGAATGTTGACTGGGATGTTGACAGTTTGGGTCGGGGGGGTCTCACTCCTCACTAAGTAAGAAAGACAGCATGGCGGAATTTGCCTTTCTAACATTCTACTGGCCATGTACTATTTAGAATGATATTAAGCAACAGAGACTGGGACTAGTTATTTTCCAGTCTCTGTTGTCTCATATCAGCCCGGCAGATTGGTATTTGTAGCCAATCAGCATCGAGGATACTCTTTCCCCATTTTCTAAATTGTAATAGAAAACACAATGGTAAAACAGAATGAAGTGATTTCCATAAACCCAATAGAATATATTATGCTTGATGTTCATTAAAGAATGGGGTGACCCAAATACCACAAGGCAATGGGTTGAATGGTGGGGGGGAGGACAGAGATAATAGAAGATGTCTTACAAAAGTATAGAGTTATGAAGGTCCTCAAAGCCTTGCGGGTAGACAAGATACCTGGTCCGGATGGTGTATGCCCAAGGGTCCTGATGAAACTGGTGGAGGTGTTGCCAGTCCTTCTGACAGACCTGTTCAGCACTTACATGGAGTCAGTGAATGTATCCAGAGAGTTGTGGATTGCTCACATGGTGCCCCTCCACAAGAGTGAATCTAAGGATGAACCAGGCAATTACTAACCTGCAATCTTGACGTCTATAGTGTGGAAGTTGATGGAGACCATTTTGAAGGGGCACTGGGGCCAAAGAGTGCCAATAAGAATAGCATCAGCAAGGAGTGTACTGTAAAAAAAAAAAGCTTATTTTTATTTTTGTGGGGGCTCTGCCCCTCCCCCCCCATCTTCTATGGGAGTCTTACTCTGAAGGGGGAGTGTATCCTGGGGAAATTTTAAATTTGTGTTGCTGTTGAATCCTGTTTCAACTGGCCCATGTTAGTTTTGTGAAGGACTTGACCGAGTAAACTAAACAACTTCTTTGACTGGGTCTCTAGGGCAGTTGATGAATTCCATGATTTTGATGTCCTGTATCTGGACTTCAGCATGGCCTTCAATTAGATGTCGCACTGTAGGTTACTATGCAAGCAGATGGACAAGGGAGGTGGTGGAGAAACTGGTGGGGTGAGTTAGGAGCTGGCTGCAGGGCAAACAACAAAGGGTTGTTGAAATGGGGGGTGAGACATCCAATCCAAGGCCAGTATAATGTGGTGTACCACATGGTTCAGTGCTGGGCCATGTTTTGTTGAATGTCTTCATTTGAGACAGTGCAGAGGGTGTGAACAGTATGACCAGACTGTACATTAATGACACTAAGAACTGTTCAACAGTAGACAGTGAGGAAGGGATGCAGGCATTCATGAATGAATTAGCTAAGCTCAAACATGGGACAAAATAGTGTCAGCAGTGGTTTAACGCTAAGAAGTGCAAGGTCATGCAAGTCAGAGCAAGACATAACAGGAACAGATACTTGCTGGGGGTAGTGCATGTAGCAGCTTTGGAGGAGGAGAGGGACCTGGGGGTACTAGTCGGGGGGACATGAAGGTATTAGCATCATGTAGTTTTGCTTGTACATACTTATTACTGGCAGGAGTATAGGAAAACAATGGTTCTGTCACCTGAGTGTGTGTGTGGGGGGCCGGGGGCAGGGGATGGAACAGCACAGAAAATGATGGACTGCTTTATCAAAAAAAAGTTTATTTCCTGATATTTCTATTAATGTTCACTCATTTCATTTGTTATTTTACAACCTTACTAAATTTTACACATATGCCAATTTTCTAATCATAATAATACCCACCAGAGTGGGTGGTATTTGGAAATACTGGACCTTGCAGGGGCTATAAGGCCCTCCGCCTGCAGCGTCGGGCCTCATTATGCCCACGAGCAGTCCGGTATTTCCCAATACCACCCACCCTGTTGGATATTATTGCTTAATTAGGCTGTTGATGGCACATTAGACTGTGGGATTGGTAAGTGTCCCATTCACACTGTTGCACAAATGGACATCATCAGGGGGCAGTCACAGAGAATGTGCAGTAATGTCAGCCCATTTGGAACTACATCTCCATCAGTTAGAAACATAGACTTTGACGGAAGATAAGGACCCCTTGGCCCACCTAGTCTGCCCATTTCCCTACCTAGAGGATAAGCTGCAGATCCTATTTAACCAACAGCCTATTTCTTCCTACCCCCCACAAAAAATGCCTTATGTCTGTCCCATGCATTCTTGAATTCTACCACAGTTTTAGACCCCACAACCTCCTCAGGAAGGCTGTTCCATGTGTCCACCACCCTCTCTGTGAAAAAATACTTCCTCACATTGCCCCTGAGCTGTCCCCCTCTATCTTCAAATTGTGTCGCCTTGTTCTTGCACATCTCTTTTTCTGAAAGATGCTACCCTCTTGGACTTTGTTGATTCCACTTAGGTACTTAAATGTTTCTATCATGTTCCCCTCTCCCTCCTTTCCTCAAGGGTATACATATTAAGCTCCTTTAGTCTCTTCTCGTATGGCTTCTCTTGCAGACCCTGCATCATTTTAGTTGCCCTCCTCTGAACTGCCTCCATCCTGTCTATGTCCTTGAGGAGATAGGGTCTCCAGAACTGGACGCAGTTCTCCAGATGGGGTCTCACCAACTGTCTGTACAGGGGGATAACGACTTCCTGTTTTCTGCTGGTGATACCTCTCCCTATACATCCCAGTATCCCTCCAGCCCTCCCTACCACCTTCTTGCATTGCTTGCCAACCTTAAGGTCATCTGATATGATTACCCCTAGGTCTCTTTCCATTTTTGTTGTTGTTACTACCTCCGCTCCATTTTGTAATCTTCCCCTGGGTTTTTGTTTCCCAGGTGCATTACTTTGCACTTCTTTGCATTGAATCCAAGCTGCCATACTTCTGACCATTCCTCCAACCTTGCCAAGTCCCTTCTCATCCTTTCCATGCCTCCTTGTGTATCAACCCTGTTGCAGATCTTTGTATCATCTGCAAAGAGGCATACTTTTCCTTCAAGCCCCTCTGCAATGTCACTTATAAAGACATTAAAAAGGACTGGAAACAGTACTGAACCCTGCGGTACCCTACTAGTAACCCCTCTTTCTTCAGAGTGGACTCCATTTACAATTACCTTCTGTGTCCTGTTGTTCAGCCAATGTTTTACCCAGGCTACCACCTTGGGACCCACTTCCCAGGCTGGTTAATTTGACTACTAATCTTTTGTGTGGGACTGTGTCAAATGCCTTGCCAAAGTCTAGGTAGGCCATGTCCACAGCCCCTCCCTGGTCTACTACTTTGGTCACCCAGTCAAAGAAATCAATTAGATTCGTCTGACATGACCTTCCCACTGTGAAGCCATGCTGCCTTGGGTCCTGTGCCCCACTGGCCTGTAGGTACTCAACAATTCTTTCCTTCAGAAGTGATTCCATCACTTTCCCTACCACAGAGGTCAAACTGACAGGTCTGTAATTTCCTGCCTCTGTCTTGGTCCAACTTTTGTGAAGGGGAATCTCATCCACCTTCTTCTAGTCCTCAGGTACCACACCATCCTCCCATGATTTGTTAAAAAGCGTAGTCAGTGGTGTCACTAGTTCTCTGCTTAATTATTTTACAATTCTGGGGTGAATTCCATCTGGCCCCATTGCTTTGTCCACCTTCAGTTTTAGGAGTTCTTTCAGAACCCTTTCTTCTGTGAAAGGACTGGGATCAACCCCCCTCTCCAGAGTGCTTCTCTTAACTGGATTAGGCACCTCCCCCACTTCCTCTTTTGTGAATACTGAACAGAAGCATTCATTCAGTATCCCTGCTTTATCACTGTCACTGTCTGCCCACCCACCATCCATTCTATTCAGCCTCACTATCCCTCCCTTTGTCTTTCTATGCTCTCTGATATACCTATAAAAGGTTTTATCCCCCTTCTTAACCGAGTTAGCTATCTTTTCCTCAGTTTGTGCCTTTGCTATTCTGACTACCCTCCCTGCTTCCTTCTGCCTTAACTGGTACAATTCTCTGTCCTGCTCCTTCTGTGTTTCCTTAAATTTCCGAAATGCTCTCTTTTTCTCCCTAACCTTCACCGCCACCTCTTTTGAGACCTTTGTTGGGTGGCCCCCAAGGATTTTAGTTGTATTATTGTTCTATACCAGATATGGACTATCTTATTTTTGTTTATGAGGAGGATCCTGTTACATGTACATACCCTGTGCTCTAGTGACCAATACTGGCTGGACCTTGTCTCCAGCTTGGATGAATGGTACCTGCTATGAAACAATGCTGGTTGATTGAGGGTGGTATATCATCATATGTGATGCACATAATTGAATCATACCTCTTATTGTATTATACATTTGAAATTCTGTTTATTTTTTATTTTTTTATTTATTTATTTAGTAGAAATCAGAACTGCAAACCTTTGAGTCAGGGACTTATTTAAAAAGGCTCCTCATCAGGAAACAGATAGTATATACAAATGCAGACATAGTTACATAGAGAACAGATTGACATAGGGAACAGTATACATGTATGTACATAAATACAAGAGATAAAATTAATATGACAGCAAAAACTCTATACAGGAAAACACTATATATGTATGTACATAAATACCAGGACTACAATTCATAAGAGAGTGAAACTCTATACAGGTCCTATACAGTGATGTAGCTAAACCAACTTGTACACCAGAGATAGCAATTTGGGTTCTGTTATAAATAAAAATAGGTAGTAACTTAAAACAAATGTGGTGACGCTTGGGCAGCCACATGTTCTGCCAGGGCATGAGACAGTGCAGGGGGGTCCCCAGTGAGGTGGGGAAGTAAACAGCTATGTGCAGTTACAGCTGTGGGTGGTGATTAGGTGATGCCTAAGGGCAGATCTGAAAGGCCCTATTCTTAGTTGAGATGTGATATCAGAGGGGAGGGCATTGCTCCAGGTCAGGGCCTGGTATCGGAAGGACCTTTGGGCCAGGGATGTCCTGACCCTGGTCACTTGAAGTATACACTTGAGTGTGCTCTGGATGGAGATGGCAGGGATGGAGGGGGTGAGGATGGAAATTAGGCCTGGAGGTGCAAGGCTTGCAACAATTTTCTTGGTTAGGAGGCAGGTTTTGTAGCGCAACCTTTCCTCAAGGCTGAGAAAATCAGCAAGGTCATAAAAGGTACATGTGTGGGCGAGTCTGCTGCAGCCAGTATGTAGGTGGCAAGCTTTGTTCAGAGACATTTTGATTTTATTGAGTACGGTTTTTCAGCCTCTCAAATCACAGTTATCACACATGATGTTGGCATTCAGTGCGAACTTCAACTACCGTGGAACACTCCTGATGTAGATTCTTCTGATTTCTGTGAAGAATATGCTAAGTGTCATGAGGATGATACAATTAATTGTCCAGATGACCCTGATTACATGCCTTCCTTTTCACAGACCGAACCAGAAGTTAATGATTTAGTATTTAAAGAGTAAGTCACCGACGAAGTCAATGACACTAGCATTTCAAAGGACAAGAAATACATAGTATTCGCATAATGTTTGAGTAACCTACTCCGTTGGTGCCATGGTGTTTTATGCAGTTCACCTGACCTGAAGTACACTCAAAACAGAGTTATAGGGACATTATTCATTTTATATGTGACGTGCACAAGTTGTTTCAAGGAACATTCATGGTGCAGCCAACCTTATGTGGGGAGATACCATCAGGCAATATCCTCTTATCTGCAGCCATATTATTTTCTGCACAACTGCTTCAAAGGCGTTAAAGAGTATTCCAACATATGGATGTATGCACTTAAACAGTCTGAACATTTTTCCAACACAAGGCTAAGGTTCTCCTTCCTTCAGTATTAAGTGTATGGCAAATCAGGCAGAAATGGTGGATGGCATTCCTTCAGGCTGAGGGAAAGGCTTTTGTTTGTGGAGGAGATGATAGGGCAGATAACCCAGGACACTGTGCCAAATATGGGACTTATTCACTGATGGAACTGGATGCTGGTATCGTCATTGATGTACAGCTAGTACAACTAAGTATAAGCATAAAAACATACACAATTATGGGTGCTTTCAGGTGAAATCCTCCCCCCAGCATTAAGAAAATGCAACATGACTTTAAAGTTTTTAACAAATTTCCATTAAGAAACAGGACTTGTATTTATTTAAAATGCAAGGTAACATATTTTTGTCTCAAAAGTGTGCAAAATAGTTTTCATTATGTTGTATGTTGTTATTTACCCACTAGTACACAGAATATTGTCTACTGTTTCATATTCAGAGGTAAAATGGAAGCATATATCAATAAAATGTCCATTCAAGCATACAAACATATGAAATTTGCCAGCAGATAAAGACCTAGATGTATATCAATTCTGCTAAAATGTGCTGCTAGCACCCCTTATTCTGCAGCAGTCCCTCCATCCCATCCTCACCCCACTATCCTCCTCCCTTGATACTCCCCCCTTACCCTGTCCCAGCCCCTTTTGAAGCAGCTCACTATTCTACTTGATACCACTTCCACCACTAATGCATTCCACACAGCTACCACTTTCTCTGTGAAAGTGTATCTATTCATGTTCCTCCTGAACCTTCCTCCCTCTAGTATCATATTATGGCTCTGGGTGTCCCTCTCCTCCCTTACTTTGAACAGACCCTCCTTACCTGTCTTGTTTATTCCTTTCATGTTCTTGAAGGTTTCAATCATATCCCCCCATCCCTCCTCTCCTCTAATGATTACATGTTCAACTCTCCCAGCCTCATCTCGTATGGTATGCCCTCCACCCCCTGGATCATCTTTGTTGTCCTGTGCTGCACCTCCTTCTGTAACATAATGCCTCTCCTCAGCAAATCAGATTACTAGATTGTCTATAGCCATATTATAATAATTATTATGAAATGGCAGGGCAAAATCATGTAATCTGATTGGCTCTTAATTATGTGTAAAATATGGTTTACACGTGGTTAAAAAAAGGACTGTTCAGCAGTGAAGAGTCTGCAACACAGATCAGTGGGCATTTGGAACAAGTAAATATATTTTTTCTACATATAAACATGCTTTTCCCAATAGTCAAAAGTAAAAAACAAAAGGAGCCAATTTTATAAGCAAAATAAGGCACTCAGGAGTGTGCATAAACCATATTTAACAGCAAAGCCAGCAGCCAAAGTCACTCAGCCTTTGGCCTCATGCCATACTACACCCCTGGTCATGCTCTAAAATATGGTTTACACACACCTCTTCATGCCTTATTGCTTACCTATGAAATGGGAAGAAAGAATGCTGGCTCCTGATTGGCCAAGAGCAGCTTTCAGCTGGGCCTTTATCCCAACTTCTTGGCCAGCTAAAGTAATATGTTTAAACAAGCATTTGTCAATGCTGAATGTTATCTCACTGGCATTGGCATTGGTAGTGCAGAAGTTAGAGATGCATAATAGGAATGGCAGTGAAGTATGGATCTGACGCCAACCCCACCCCCACCCTACAGAGACTGACAGGCACTGGGGTGTGCCTTTGGGGCATCAGCTGTAACGCTCATGCCATTTTACCTCACTCTGCCCTGTAGACACTGACAAGTGTCGTGGTGTGCATTGGGATCTTTGTGCCTTATACTTACCCCATTCCATAAGGAAATATGCTGAGATAGGTACAATATAGGAGAATGGGGTGAATGTTAGGGCCAAACACTCCAAGGCACACCTCGATGCCTGTCACTGGCTGCAGGGTGGGGGTGGGGGTGGAATGGCATGAGCATTACAGCCAATGATCCCAAGTCCCACCCCTGATGCCAGGCAGCCTCTACAGGGTGGGGTGTTACAGCTGGAAATGTTAATGTTGTAGGCATTTGTTGGTATTTTCACTCCAAATTTTCAACATAGGCTTTTTATGATCCCACTTCATGAAGAGCAGCACAATCAGTTTGTTAGCTGAAAGGTGGTTTTGTACAGCAGCTATGCCATTTGGCAACACAGTGATGAAAACATATTTTGGGCTGGATGTGGAAAATGACAACTGTATTGTTCATGAAGAGGCACAAAAAATGGCAATGTTGAAAATCTGGAGTGAAAATATGAAAAATTGGTGAAGACATGAACATGCATAGAAACTGTGCAACACATGTCCATAACACAATTATTTTTGGGAGTTTTTTTAGCTACATTTTCAACATAGGCATTTTAAGGCCTCCCCTCATGAATAGTGGTGCTGTGATTTTGTTAGTCTGTCCCAAAAGTTGATTTCCCACAGCGATCACATCATTGTGGGCCACAAGTGCAGAAACACATTTTGGGCAGGCTGTGAAAAATGACAGCTGTACTGTTGATAAGGAGGTGTGAAAAAATGCCAGTGCTGAAAATCTGGCATGAAAATATTGTAAATTTGCAAAGTTACAAAGGTGCGTGGAAACTGTGCAACACAAGCTTGTAACACAGTCATTTTATGGACTTTCATCACCAAATTTTCAACATAGGCATTTTAGAACCTCTGCTCATAAACAGTGTCACCACCATTTTCTTAAACTTTCCTGAAAACTGATTTCGCACAGCGACTGTGCTATTCTGCGCTGGATGTGTGAAAACACATTTTGGCCAGTATATGTAAAATGACAGCTGTACTGTTCATAAGGAGGTGTGGAAAAATGCCAATTTTGAAAATCTGGAGTGAAAATAGTACAAATTCACGAAGTTACGAGTGTGCGTTGAAACAGCCGATCAAATCAAATCATACTTTATTTCTAACATGCTTTTCTTAAATCAAAGCACGTTTACAATTTAAAATAACCAACAAACAGTTAAAACACAAGGAATTAAAAGACAGCATACATATGATACATATGACTAAATATCCTCCCCAAATGCTAGGCCAAATAAATAAGTTTTCAAAGTGAATTTAAATGTGGTAGAGAGTTCCACAGGGTCAGGGCTACAAAAGCAAAAGCCCTAGAACCTGATGTCTGTAAACAGACCCTGGGAACCTCATTGGTGGAACGGAGAGGGCAGAGGGGGCAGTAAGGTTGCAGGAGGTCTTTCAAGTAACCCGGTCCTTGTCCGTGTAGGGTCTTATAGGTCAGCAACGTGACCTTGAAGATGATCCTCTATTGCATCGGCAGCCAATGCAGTTCACGCAGCACAGGCATGACATGGCAGGATCTTGACTACCCTGTCAGCCACCTGGCCGCTGCATTCTGCACCAACTGCAGGTGATGGAGATCAACCCCCGGTAACCCTAGGTATAGAGCATTGCAGCAGTCAAGACAAGAGGACACAAAGGTGTGAACCAACACAGGAAGGTCATCGGGCAGAACAAGGTGCTTTATCCCGGCGATGTTCCTCAGATGGAAAAATGAGGACTTGACAACTGCTGACACCTGTGCTTTAAGTGTCAGTTCATTGTCAAGCACAACCCCCAGATTCCACACCTTCTCAGAAGGTCTCAACTGGTCACCCACCAACACCAGGCCAGACGGTTGCTTAGGAGTCAACTTCTCTACCCAGTGACCAGGGTCCACCACCAACACCTCAGTCTTATCTGGATATAGTTTCAACCAGTTAGCACTCATCCAGTCCTGAATTTTGGCAAGGCAATTGTTAAATACCGAGACAGCACTACTCTGTTCAGGTTCAAAGGACAGGTAGAGCTGAGTGTCATCTGCATAGCAATGAAAACTGGGCCCATACCACCTTTTGATGTCTCCCAATGGCAGCATATACACTGTGAACAACATGGGGGACAGTATAGAACCCTGCGGAACCCCACAAGGCAGGGCATAGGGGTCCGAGGAAAAAATTCCAGACACCACCCTCTGAGACCTGCCCATGAGAAAAGAATGGAACCATCTGAGGACCGTCCCCGACAGTTGACAGATTTACTGCAGGCATTCCAACAACACCCCATGATCCATGGTGTCGAATGCTGCAGAGAGATCAAGGAGGACCAAGATCGAATGAATCGTCCAATCCCTTGCTATTAGGAGATCATTCATCACCCAAACTAATGCTGTCTCAGTACTGAGCCTCTTCCTGAAGCTAGACTGGAGAGGATCGTAGACTTCATGGGTGGTAAATATGTTCTTGAGCTGCAATGCAACTACCTTCTCAATAACCTTACCCAAAAAAGGGTAGGTTTGAGACCAGTCTGTAGTTTGCAAGACAGTCTGGGTCATTGTATGATTTTTTTAAAAGGGGAGTCACCACTGCCTCCTTTAATGGATCAGGGAACACCCCTTGATCCAGCAAACGCCAGACTATCTCTACGAGGATCAGTCCAATGACATCTATTCAACCCACCAGGAGGTGTGTTGGACCAGGATCCACACTACAGTAAGTCAGTCGCAAGCCCTGAACAATCTTCATGATACCCACTATCACTGGCTGGTCAAAAACTATCCAGACAGACCGGGTGTCTGTGCCCTCGCATCAACCTCCGCCATACTCATTTGAACGAGTTGAACAGATCTCCAACCTGATGGAGGACACTTTATCTGCAAAAAATAGAGCAAACTCCTCACATTTATCTTGTGAAAATGCTCTCTGGCCCCAAAGACAGTCTGGATTGCACAGTCTGTCCACAGTCCAAAAGTGCTGAGCAGGTCGATTTCTTGCTGCAGTAATCTCCCTGGACAGGAACTCTGCCTTCTTACGGGAGATTTCTGATTGATAGTCCAAATATTGGGCAATCAACCTAAGTCTGTCCTCCTCCAGGCTGGATTTCCGCCAACAATGTTCCAACCTTTGCCCCACTCTCCTCAACTCCCTCAAAGTCCCATTAAACCAAGGGGACTGAGGACGAAGAGGGAGGGGGTGAACTCGGACAGGCGCTATGAAATCCAGGGCCTCCAATATCGCCCTATTATAGCACGTTACTAGATCTCCTGGATCCAAGCATTCCAATGGCCAACTCGATAGGGCCAAAAGAAACTGCAAACTTCCTCACCTCCATTGTAACACCTGCTCTGGTAATCCCAATAAATCCAGAGAGAGAAGATAATGGACTGGATCCAAGTGGGTTAACCAAATCCACATCTAAAAGTTACACCCCTCAAAGGGCAGTACCGGACCATTTCCAAAAGGGCTAGTCTCACAGGGGGAGCTGCAAAACTGAACCTGATAGAGTGATGGTCTGATCATCCATCTGGTTCCACCACCAAATCATAGGCCTCCATCCCCAGGAGGAACACCAGGTCCAAGGAATGATCCTGACAATGGGTTGCAGTGGTAATTACCTGTGTGAAGCCCAACAAAATCATCAGTTGAAGGAAGTTTTGATCAAAAGATGAGAGTTCATCATTGACCCAGGCATTGACATCCCCCAGGACCTACCACCTGGGGGCCCCCAATACCATGTCGACCATGAAGTCTGCGACTTTCTGCAGGAACACTTTCTCATCTCCGGGTGGACAGTAGATGAGAACAATCCTGCTGCCCACACCTGCCCCTAGGATACTCTCAAAGGATCTTTTGATCCCCACTGGAACCTGCACCAGGTCCAGTTCCATCTTAAAACAGATGGCTACACCCCTGCCCCTTCGATCCAATCTCAAGCGGTATATCACCAAGTACCCGACCGGAACTGCTGACTCCAATTCCAGACCGACATTTTCATCCAACCAGGTTTCAGTGATGCAAGCCAGGTCAGATGACTCAACAAGATCAGCAATAATTGCTGTCTTGTTCTTTATAGATCTGGCATTGCATAACACCGCCCGGGTTGGATGAGAGACCTTGGAGGAGCAGGCCACTTGCCCACTATCCATGGAGCCCTTGGGTATGGGAACCAGGCATGAAGGACCTCCTTCCTGGACCCATTTCACCCCAGGGCGCCTCCTCAATCTCACTTCCCCTATCTGCCCACCCCGCTTCCCCCCCAGTCTGGGGGCCCCACCCCTTCTGCCCTGCTACACAATACCTAAGGCACGACAATGCTTATATACCTCGGCTGTAATGGGGGACTATCAAAGGGGCGAAGGTCCCTCAACCTGGACGGGGAATAGCGCCTGCTCACTGAAACACAATTCCAACACATATTCCCTATGCAGCTGACAACTATAAATGTTCACTAAAACTAAATAAAATCACAATTAAAACATCAAATCAATTGTAAAAGCAGACTAGGACTCTCACTCCCAATCAATAATAAAAATGAGGCCATAGCTGTTTCGATGTTTGGGAGGTTCTTTCACAGCCTCCACCTTGAATAAAGCCAGAAAGTTGAAGAGACTAGGACTCTCACTGCAAGTCAGTAATGAAAAGGTATGTCCAAACAAGCCCTGAAAACAAAATTGGAATCCTAATTAAAGTCAGTGTTGGAGAGGTTCTCTCACAGCCTCCCTCCACAAACAAAACCAAGGAAAATCAAAATTCATAGGAGGGTTCTCTCACAGCACCCCCCTCTCAAGACAGTTCAAGCAACAAAAAACAAAAAAAGAAAGGCCTCAGGCAGCAGGCCAAGTCATAGTTCATACTTCCCAAAACCCAGAGGTTCCAGCTGAAAGTCCAAATAAAGCAACTTCTCTTCAGGCTCCAAGTAGGGAGGCAGAAATCAGGCTGACACAGCACAGTAGTGGTAAATTCAAATTCTTCAAAGCCGGGGGGAGGGAGGGCATCTAGCCACACAGCCCTCAGAGCGCACCGAACAAAACAGACAGCCCTGCCATACCCCGACCACAAGGCAGTCTATGTCCCTCACCACCCAACTCCAATTCTCCAGTCCAGGAGCAGGTCCAGGAAACTCCAAGGTCTGAAGAGCAAGCCCCCAACACAACCCCAGCAAGAACTTCAGCAGCAGCAGTTACTCATGACCACGGCTGTAATCATTGGCAGTCACGGGCCAAAAGAAACCACAAACCTCCTCACACCTCCATTGTAACAGCTGCTCTGGTAATCCCAATAAATCCAGAGAGTGCAGACAATGGACTGGATCCAAGTGGGTTAACCAAATCCACATCTAAGAGTTAACTGAGCCTGCTATACAAAGAGTTAGACAAGCAGAATACCCAAAAGTTGAGTTCCGAGCTCTGAAAACAGCTCAATGAATTAAGCTGAAACATTTTCCACAGTAGCAGAGATGCACACTGCCACTAAATGCCCAGCA
This sequence comes from Neoceratodus forsteri, assembly GCA_016271365.2. Taxonomy (NCBI): domain Eukaryota; kingdom Metazoa; phylum Chordata; order Ceratodontiformes; family Ceratodontidae; genus Neoceratodus; species Neoceratodus forsteri. Next base: position 225,020,342 of record CM057449.1, on the reverse strand, counting down.
TGGTGAAAAAAGCTGACAAAACTAATCAGCGCTAGGAGAAAAAATACAGACTCGATGCACAATCCACAAAGGATGCTAGCTACCTCACTCCTTTGACCCTATCTCACTATCAATACAAATTAAACAAAATAACAGAAAAATGAGGAAAAATAACAAATAAAATACAAAATAAAAATACTAAATGAAAAACAGAGCTATAAGGCTGGCAGGCTCATAGCAGCCGCCATTATGGCATGAGCATTAATGGATTACAAGCGCAACACACGCTCATAAAACAGCCACTTTTTGGATTTTTTTCACCAAATTTGCAACATAGAATTTTTGAGATCCCACCTCATGACAGTGGCACTGTTGTTTCGATACTCAATCCCGAAAGGTGATTCCATGCAGTGACCGAGAAATCACCTTTTGGGATGGAATAATGCCATGACAGTGTCTGAATTCATGAGGAGGGGCCCCAATAACCCCATGTTGAACATTTGGTGCAAAAATTCCAAAAAATGCCAGAGATATGCACCAAAGTTGAAAAAACCCTATTTATGCCATTATACAGCTTATCGGCATTTCTTCAGTTCCCAGTCAGTTTTGAAGAGTGCAGGCGTGTTCCCGGTCCATCAAAGATCATCGCACTGGACTCCAGAAGCAGTATTGGGTAAGGGGTGGGAGGCGGGGTGCTCAGGGGTGGGTGCAGGTAGGGCAGGGTGCTGGACAGACTGCGAGGGACCATTTTCTTCTTTACAGGTAAAAAAAAATAAACATTCAGGACTTTTTTTACAGAATTTGGCATGCTGGGGTGGGCTCCCAGCATGCCATCTGAGTGTTTGAGGGCCTAGCTGAGGGGGATTTGGCACCCTGTCGGCACATACCAAAGGGGGGCAAGAGCCTAGGGGACTGGGCACCCCCAGCACATAACAAATGGGGTATGTATTATGCCGATGAGGAGTGGACTCCCCATCGGGCACATAAATAGGTCAGGGCATGCCGACTAGGGATTGGGCACCGGTCGGTAGTCGGCATTGTGGCAGGCAGTGTGCCGCCATGTTTGATCTGATGTTTCACCAGGGAAGGCACGTCGGGAGGTGCCATTGCATTTGACAAGTTTTGCTTTCATTGCAGCAGACCTTTCCTTAGATGTGCTCATCACATTATGTATTCCTGGTGTGGTGCCGGCATGCAGGCTTATTGGGGAATGAGGGATGTACCTACTGATGCGTGCCCTGCATTAGCCCAACAGTGACTGCACCTCCAAATCTGCTACTAATGCAATATGTTGGCTGGCGTGCACGTGAGACAACATAAAAAGGCATGCAATTTACTAAAAATGACCCATTTCATAATTGCAATAAGGTACTCCAGGGGGTGTGTTATGGTGAGCTAACAGCCATTCTCAGGTGGCAGAAACACTCAGCTATGCCTCGTGCTTCAACCCAACAGAGGTGGGCGTTTATCTCACCATAACACACCCCATGTCATGCCTTATTGTTTAAATATCATAATTTGTAAGTCGGCCCAGTGGCGTAGGGAGCTGAAGTGCTGGACATCTCACCTCGCGGCACGCCGGTGACCCAGGGTTGGAAGCGAGCCTGGGTCATCGTAGGTCAGCACAGGGGGGGTGGGCAGAGCAGGATGGAGTAGCCGCAAGGCAGATCTCCTCTCCGGGGAGGTGGGGTGGCATCCCTCGCTCTCGGCCACCCCCTGGTGGAGGCAGAGGGGCAGTGCAAGCAAGGGTGCTGGCGATAGGCCAATAGGAGCAGGTGGAAGAGTGCCGTTACCGGGACTGTAAGGCACATGCGTGCCTCCACACACATGTATCCTTCTCCTGGGGTCCTCGAGTAAAAAGGGGAGAAAAATGGAAAAAGGCAGCAGGATGGTGACCGACTTTATGCAGGCACTGTTCCTGGACCAGGTGTAAGGTAAAGCCCCGGTAATTCTGGGGGACGGAGCTGGGGGAGTCAGTCAGATGGGGGCCACATGGCGTGAGGAGAAACAGAGTGGTGATAAAAAAAAAAATATCATAATTTGTTATTATTGATAGTGCAGGATTCTAACAGGTAATGAAAATGCATCATGTGACACACTAAACCTTATACTGAAAGGTATTATATACTTCCACAGAGCAATGAATGCAGAGGAATCTTCAATATGGAACCTGAAGGACTATGGCGATGTGTGTCTGCCATGGAAGAAAATGGACTGCATATTGCTGAACTGATAACTGACCATCACGTTCAAGTGAATAAATGGGTGCGTGAGACAATGACAGATACAGTGCATCGATTTGATACTTGGCAAGTTGCCAAAGGTACAATATGTACTCGATTGACCTATTGACCCTACACTCATACCCAGCCCTCATTTCCACTAAATCTGTGTAATTTTCAAAAACTACTGACATGCCTCATGTTCTTTTAAATGCAAACAGATAACTATGAGTCTGTCTATTCACAAAAATGGTGTGACTATTATCAAGCGACTCCAAATTTGAAAATTCTTAATTATAAAAAGGTTCTGAGAAATGCTGCAATCTGATTGGCTGTCATGATTCCAACAGCCTTACATTAATCCATGTTATACTGTCACATACAGCCTGATCACAATGGCACATGGATTCTTCCTATCAGCATTCCATCCTCTAGCACTGCCTAATGACTGGAATGATGCATTCTGAGTTTGAACCAGCATTCTTAAACTGTTAGTGGAAGAACTATTTTATTAAAAATCTCCCTCTAAATGAGAAAAACACTCAAAAAGTATTCTTTTAACCTTCTTCTTTTGGAACATTTTTTTTATAATAGCAATAAGGCATTCCCAGGAGTTAGATTAACAGTCAGTCATCCCCTAGGGGCAATATGGCACTCAACTGCACCTTGTACCACATTACACCCCTAGGGGGTGATTAACAGACTGTTACTGTAACCCCTGTTCATGCCTTATTGCTTAATTATATAGGGAATACTGGATCGGCAAATATGCACAACTACTGTGTTCTGCCACAAAGGGGTTCTGATTCACACTGACCTCGAGAGTGCAGCTCGTGAAGTCCATGGGACTCTGAATACTGAGGTGGAAGAACACACTGATTATGCATAAAGTTGCTCATCCTTTGTTATGTTGGCTCATGCATGGTGCTAGCACAGCCAATAGCTTGCAGTAGCAGCAGATTAGGAGGTGAGGTCACTGTTGGGTGAATGCAGAGCATGCATTAGTAGGTGCGTCCCTCATTCCCCAATAAGCCAGCAGAAGTCGCTGGCATCATGCATCCCTAATGTGGCCACCAGATGTAGGAAAAAAGGTCCGCTGCAATGAGAGTGAAGCTCTCATGCAGCAGGACCATAACATGCCTTTGACAACTTGCATTGTCAGTGGCTCAGTAGGTAGCACACTCGCCTCTGAAGCCGGGAGATCAGAGGGCTGTGGGTTCAGTTCCCACATCTGGCACTTGGGGTCATATCCCAGTACTGACACTGTAGTGCAGCATGACAGGGGTGCTGCACTTCTGAGGTGCCGTCTTTCGGATGAGACGTTAAACCGAGGTCCTATCTGCCTGGATTGGTGGTAGTTCAGGTGGATGTTAACGATTCCATGGCACTTATTGAAAAGAGTAGGGGAATTTTATTGAGAAATGGACTTCAATACAAAGCAAAAAAACAATAAAAAACAAACAGAAATCAGAAACATACAACATTGAAACAATCAGTGTGCCCATGTCATACAATTGATCCAATAACTTTGAAAACATTCCAAAGGAGTGCAAGAGAAGTCATAATCCATCAGGTGTTTCAGTGCTTCACCAATATTGACAAATAAATCCTCATGGGTAACATGCTTCTGCTGTAGAATCCAAAGACATCTAGACTGCCAAACATAATAACGTAAGATACAAAAAATAACATAGAGGTTATCACTATGATATTTAACAAAAGTAATCGGAAATGGACCAAACAAAAGAGTGGGATAATCAATAGTCCTGAACTCCGGTTCCTGCCACCGGGCAGCCAAGAAATTCCAGAAGAGTTGTATGTAGGCACATTCTATAAACAGATGACATTGAGTCTCCAAGAGTTGGATACAAGTAGACGAGGACAAAATCTTTCAGACAGTTGCTTATGCTTACTGTTCCCCTTAACCCCTAACTTCCCAAAATTACTAAGCCATAAGCAGTCCCATGCATAAGGAGGGATACGTTTGTTTAGCAAATGCTTGAGAATAACTACCTGTCTGTCCTGCGGGCACTCTGGAAAAACAATGTCAGTGGTATGCTCAGCTAATAAGATAGTCCTATAGACCATCTTTCTGTCATCAGTCAAAAGGTGAGTAGGGGTAATATTCCATTTAATAAGCTGTTTTATGCAGTCTTTAACACCACAAGGTACAACAGGAAGTTTAGACAAAAGTCTAGGATTATGAGACTGCCAACTAGGCCTACATAAAGAGATCCAGTGGTCTAAAAAAGGTCTCCAAATGAGATTCCCTGGTTTCAAAACCTTGCTGAAGTTATACACCACAAAGAGACTATAAAAAAAGCAATAGGATGGAGCATAGAGACACCACCTTCAACAATCGGCCGATAGGTTATCTCCCGCTTAATACGGTTCAAATGAGACCCCCAAAAAGCTTGAAAAAAACACACTAAAAAGCTGTGTCCAAATACTAAACGGGGGAAGAAAAATATAACAAATATATAAAAATATAGGGGTAAGGATAGTTTTAATTAACAGCACCCTTTTTTTTTAGACAGTTACTGCCCTTTGCATTCTCCTACCATCCTAGAACCCCTAGCCAAAACTATATCCCAGTTTGTCTTGCCCATATCACCAGGGCCGAACAATATTCCTAAAATTTTGATAGGTTCCCTAGAGACAGGGATCCCAGCAATAACCCCACCGGGCGGAACAGGAGTGGAGCCAATAACAACCCCCTTACTCTTACTATAATTAATTTTGGAGCCGGAGAGATGTAAAAAAAGGTGAATAGAGTCTCTCAGAGCAGAGACAGAAAAGTGAAGGGGCAAAAGCAACACCAAATCATCAGCGTAAGCCAGCACCTTGTGTTGTGGTAGAGAGGGAAACACATCAGGGCCCTGCAAAGCAGTGTTCGTATGTAACAACCGAATAAAAGTATCAATGGTGAAAGCATAAAGAACAGGACTGAGTGGGCAGCCCTGTCGTACCCCTTTAGAAATAGCCAACCTGTGTCCTAACCATCCATTAACATTAGGGATAAGAACAGCACCCTTGTACATTGCTGAGAGCCAAAAAATAAACTGATCCGGGAACCCAAAGGCTTGTAACACTAGGAATAAAAAGGAATGAACCACCCGATCAAAGGCTTTTTCCTGGTCCAAACCAAAAACAAATCCTTGTAAGGTACCAACATCCCCCCTGGTAAACACCTCTATTAAATAGATCAAGTTATCCTGCTGTTTGCGCCCCGGGACAGCACAGGTCTGTGCCGGGTGCAGAAGCAGTGGGGTAAGTGTAGAAAGCCGGGTCAAAAGAATTCTACTGAGAATTTATAAATCAGAATTTAATAGACTAAGGGGACGCCAATTACTTAAATTAGTCTTATCATCTTTCTTATACATAAGAAGCAAAATAGCCTCAGACATGGAGGGAGCATATTCCCCAGAATGTAAAATAAAATTCAGGAGGACCACCAGCATAGGGCCAAGGGACTGTAAGAAGGATTTGTAAAACCCTGCACTGAGACCATCCGTACCTGGGGCAGACTTGGAAGGCAACTCCTGAACAGCTTTAGTAACTTCGGCCAAGGTAACATCAGCTGCCAAAGCCTGCTGTTGAGCATCAGACAGTGTAGGCAGCTGCAGCCTATCCAATATCGGAGTAACAACCTTGTCTGCCAGAACAGAGTCCGGGGCCAGGGAGGATGCCATATAGGTTTCAACTACATCCAACAGCCAGTGTGGATCACTGACAGCATGGCCATGCACATCAGTCAAAACTGAAATTAATCTAGAATCAATCCGTTTTTTTGTTTTCTGTAAAAGGGTTCAAAGCGTGTTTCATCATATTTGTGCCAAATCGTAATTCCTGATCTAAAGATTTACTCCTATTATATTGTAGGTCCTTCATTTGTTTCTTTATGGTAGCAATAGGCCCACTATAATCCTGTGTGATAGTTTCAGAGAGAGAGATAAGATGCTGCAATTGGTGTCTCAACTGTAAGTACCCCATGTATTCAGTAGTAGATTTAACATGTGCCTGATGTTGGAAAAAGGTCTTCCAACCTTGTTTAGAATCTTCCCAGCAGTCTAAGATGGAATCATAGCATTCCAATACAGAAAATCGAGCATCCCAGTCCCTCTCCCATAACTGTCTAATGCGAGGGTTTTCCAAACAGTGATTCATTTAATCTCCACCCATTTTTTTTACATCTGGGAGCCCCCTCCCAGGAAATAGTACCTGTAAGAGTGGAATGATCAGAGAATTCAATAGGCTGAGTAAAAGCCTGCACAACCTGGAGAACCGTAGACAAAAAAATAAAATCAATTAGAGTCCAAAGAAGCCCCCAGAAATATATGTAACCCCCTGTAGGATGTAACACCCTATAGGCATCCGACATGTGAGCAGTAGAAATAATATTTTTTAAGCTCACAGAATCACAAAAAAGTTTATCCATAACTAAGCCCCCATCAGCTGTAGACAATCCACAATTAAAATCGCCCAACCAAACAACCAACCGAGAAGTATGCAAAAAAGGTTGCGCTTCTTTAAAAAGCGCTATTCGTTGTGCCTTGGTTTGGGGGACATAAACCGTGATAACCCAAAAACGTTCTAAACAAAAGGAAACATCCAAACACACAGCCCTCCCTGGGTGTATATCCACTAATCTGGAATCAGATAGGTTAGGATTAGAAAATAAAATGCCCAAGCCATCACAGGTATCCTCCCCCACAGACCAAAAGGAAGGCCCCAGGGACCAACAGTGAGAGGCATGCTGAAGATCCCAGTGAGACTTCAGACGGATGTCCTGCAGGCAAATAATGTCAGAGGTAAAGGTTTTAAGAAGGAAAAAAAAAACAGCACGTTTCTTCTCACCCTTAATACCATTAACATTTAAAGTAGAAAATGTTAAGGAAGCATAAGAGGGGAAAAAAATTAGACAAAATCAGGAAAATCCTAATCTGGGGAAAAATTCTCAAGGGGGTTTTCCTGCCTGTCTATGTATAGTCCTTTTGGCTATAGAGTCCTCAGAGCAGCTGTCAGTGTCAGTAGTGAAGACAATAGAAGAGGTATCAGTCTCGTCCCCAGAGTCCCCACCAGTATCCTCCTCTAAAGGGGCAAAAACATTCCCTACTTGCATGGGATCCTTTGGAGGTATTGGCTTCTGGAGAGGTTTGGGCTCAGACATGGTTTTACCACGTCTATTCCATTTCCTAGGGGGAACTACAGTGAAAGGGACTTTGGAGGGGGGCGGAGGGGGGCATATGGTCTGCAGGACTAACTACAAGGGGGCCAGCAGGAACAACAGCATCAACCGAAGTCAAATCTGCATCCAAACACAAGGAAGTAGGCGCAGCAACCAGAGGCACAGGGGGAAAGATTGGGGGAGTAGTAATCGGCTCCAAAGCTGGTGCAATATCAGCAATTACAGATGGAGCAACAGCAACCTGCGTAGTTAAAGCATGCTGAGCCTGATTAATAAGACCTTCACGTGAGGAGCAGTCCTCACGATTGCGAGAGGCCCAAGGACATCGGCCATAGGCATGACCGGTTTGCTCACATAAGTTACATTTAAAAAGATTCAAACATGCCGAGGCCAGATGACCATAGTCCAAACAATGACTACATCTGGTTGTGTCACAGGCTGAACTAAAGTGTGAACAAGAGCCACATTTAAAACAAGATCTGGGCTGCCCAATATAGAAAATAGACCCCCTATCCTGACCCAAAAACAAAAATACACTGGGAAGGTGTACAGGACCAGAATTAGTGGAAAATGTTTAACCTGCACTTTCCAACCCCCATCCCAAATCTGCTCACTATCCATAGTAGGGGTTGGTCGTCCCAAAATTTCACAATGTTGCCGCAACCAAAAAAGGATGTCTTCAACATTAACCCCTACATTTTTAAACAAAACTGTAATGGTTTTAATCAGAGGCTTAGTAAGGGGTATGGCCTGGAAAGGAACCCATAAAGGGTAATTTTTAAGAGTATTTTATTGAGTCCTGAACCCATCCAAATTTGACACATTTTTGAAACTGACATCATAATTGCCATTCCCTAATGAAACGAAAGCAAAAATCTCTGAGGAAAAGAATTTCATAGATTTTTTTAACAGAGTCCTACCAATAAGTATCCTGTCAGGAGCGTGTTCCAAGCCCCCCTTGTATAAAAGCCGAACTGCATTCCTCCGAGGAGTAGGTTCCCCTGTGGAGTGAAACAAATCAGCAAGTTTAAACAAAGGGGCCAGGGAAGACTTCTCCTGGTGCTCAGCTAAAGCCTCAGGGCTAGGCCCCATCTTATGTTCAACAGGCAAAGTAGACACAGCTTCTGGTGTGGTACCAACACCAGAAGCACCAGCATTAGACACAGTAGACAATAAGTTTCTAGAATTACCCCAGGGTGTGATGGAGCTCATTGCAGGGTCAGCGTTGGTGGCCACAGTGGAAGAACACATCCTCTGATATGAGGGATCAGAAGGGTCTGGAGTCCGGTGTCCCGAAGCTGCCAGGACCCAACCTGCTGCAGAGGGGGCCCTTTCTGGAGACCAGGGAGCATCCCGAAAGGCTACAGGAGGTGGTGCAGGGGCCAAATCACCCCACCTGGAAGTCTTACGGCGATCCAAAAAAGAAAATGTTTGCTCCAAAGTCACCAGAGGAACAGGCAGTGGAGGAGGAGTATTCAGAGCAGCACAAGGCATACCCGGTCTAGTTTTCCTGACAGCACCAGGCTGCAAAGTTGTAGATGCAGGAGGAGGGTCCAAAGGCTTAGGGCACGCGGCAACAACACCGCAAGAACTGCCAGCCTGAGCAAACACCTTAGAGTCCACAGAGGGAGGAACCATTGCCACAGAACAAGCGTCTGACCTGAGTGCTTGTTCTATCCGGTCCCGCTCAATACTAGTCCCAGGGGAAACCGGAGACACCAACGGAAGGTCTGCAGCCAATACTGTGTGAACTCGCAACTGCTCCTGCTGTCCGAGAAGAGGATCCTGAGTACTGATAGACTCCAGCAAAATGGAACCAGCACCAAAACTGGTCTCTGATGGAGAAACAGGTAGGTCCATAGAAACGGACCCGATTTCTATACTTTCTTCAGCAGCGCTATCAGGAGAAAAGGCAGCAGCTGTCATAGTTAGGTCCACGGCCTCCTGCGTTGACAAGACAGGAGCTGAGGCCAGAGCTCCCATCCGAACAGCATCCCCACCCTCCAGAGAGCATGGTGAAGTGGCCATCACAGCAAGATGGCCAGCAATCCCCCTACAGAAAGAGTAGGGGAATTTCCCGGGTGTCCTGGCCAAATTTCCCTCATTCACTAAAAAAATACCACCAACAGCTTAATCTGGTTCAAGGTCAGTTGGCATTCATCTGTATCCCCCCCCCAGGTCATGCCTGAAAATAGGCAGGATTTGTCTACTGCACTTACCCCGTCAACAAAAACTAAATTAAAAAATAAATAAATAAATAAATGCCTCCTGACGTGCAAGCAACATGGCGGCAGTGACTGCTGCCGCCACCTGTTACAGTACCGACAGGGAAGCTCACAACCCATCAGCATAATGTCCCCCCTCCCATTTCTGCTGTGTGCCGAGGGGGTACCCAATCCCCCTCAGCATCATGCACCCCCCCAAAAAGTCTTTCTTTGCCAACGGGGTGCCCAATCCCAGTCAGCTTCAATCCCCCCTTTCCCAGTTCAATCTGCCGGCGGGGGAGCCCACTCCCCATCAGCATAATGTCCCTCACCTGTTTGCTGTGTGCCAAGGGGGGTGCCCAATCCCCCTCGGGTCTCCCGGCCCTACTGGTATTTGTCAATGGGGGGTGCCAATCCCCTGTTGGCTACAGCTCCCCCAAAATAAAATAACTCAGGTGGCATGCTGGGAGCCCACCCCAGTGTGCCACAGTGCCCTGTAAAAAAAAAATCCCGCAATGTTTTTTTCTTTCTTTTTACCTGTAAAACAGAAAATGGTCCCTCGTGGTCTCCCTGCCCCCTCCCCCTACCAGCACCCACCCTCTGCGCACCCCACCTCCCCACACCCCCCACCCCATACTTACCTCCAGAGTCCAGCTTGATGATCTTCGGTGGACCCGGAACACGCCTCAGTATCTTAAAGCTGACCACAAACTGAAGAAATACCGGTAAGCTGTATAATGACATAAATAGGATTTTTCCAACTTTGGTGCATATCTCAGGCATTTTTGGGAATTCTGACACCACATTTTCATCATGGGGTTATTGGGACCCCTTCTCATTAATTCAGGCACTGTCATGGCGTTATTTGGTCCCAAAAGGTGATTTTGTGGTCCCTGTGCGGAATCACCTTTCAGGACCAATTAACAAAATGACAGTGCCACTGTTCATGAGGGGGCTATCAAAAAGCCTATGTTGCAAATTTGGTGGGAAAATAAAAAAAAAGGCTGTTTTACGAGCATGCGTTGCTTAGTATCCATGCACGCTCGTAACTTCGTGAATTTGTAATATTTTCACTCCATATTTTCAAAACTGGCATTTTTCAACACCTCCTTATGAACAGTATAGCTGTCATTTTACATATCCTGGCCGAAATGTGGTTTTGCACAGCTGGTGCAGAATAGCGCAGTGTCTGTGCGAAATGAGCTTTCAGGACAGTTTTAGGAAATGATGGAGACAGGTGATGAAATTCCATAAAATGACTGTGTTACAAGTGTGCGTTGTGCAGTTTCCACGCACCCTTGTAACTTTGCAATATTTTCATGCCAGATTTTCAACACTGGCATTTTTTCACAACTCCTTATGAACAGTACAGCTGTCATTTTTCACATCCTGCCCTAAATGTGTTTTCCCACCTGTGGCTCACAATGGCATGGTCACTGTGGGAAATCAACGTTTGGGACAAATTAACAAAATCACAGTGCCACTGTTTATGATGGGGAGGTCCCAAAATGCCTATGTTAAAATTGTGGTTTAAAAAATCCCCAAAACAATTGGGTTATGGACGTGTGTTGCACAGTTTCTATGCATGCTCATGACTTCACCAATTTTTCATATTTTCACTCCAGATTTTCAACGTTGCCAATTTTTTGCATCTCCTCATGAGCAAAACAGTTGTCATTTTCCACATACTGCTGAAAATGTGTTTTCATCCCTGTGTCACCAAATGGCATAGCCACTGTGCAAAACTGTGCAAAACCACCTTTCAGCTAACAAACTGATGGGGCTGCTCTTCATGAGGTGGGCTCACAAAAAACCCATGTTGAAAATTTGGAGTGAAAATACCAACACACGCCTACAGTGTTAGGGTTTTGAACTGTAGCACCCCACCCTGTAGAGACTGACAGGTCTCAGGGGTGTGACTTGGGATCATCGGCTGTAATGCTCATACCATTCCACCCCCACCCCCACCCTGTAGCCAGTGACAGGCATCATGGTGTGTCTTACAGTGTTCGGCCCGAAAGTTCACCCCATTCTCCTATACTGCACCCTCCTCAGAGTATTTTCTTACGGAATGGGGTAAGTATAATGCACACCATGAGACTTGTCAGTGTCTATAGGGTAGGGTGAGGTAAAATGGCAAGAGCGTTATAGCTGATGACACAAACGCACACCCCAATGCCTGTCGGTCTCTGCAGGGTGGGGGTGGCATCACTTCAGTACTCTACTGCCATTCCTATTATGCATCTCTAACTCCTGCACTACCAATGTCAGTGAGATAACATTCAGCATTGACAAATGCTTGTTATTTTTGTCATAGTGTAGAGTGTTGTGTGAAATATGTGCATTTAAATTTTTTCCTGTTTAACCATGAAACTGACCTGTGCTGCCCCTAGAGGTTCTAGAAAGCTGTTCTACCACAGAAGGACACAATCACTGAACTGTGGTACAACAGTGTTTTGAAAAGGATTGATTTCTATATAGAACAATGCTCTACTATACACCATGTTCATGATTTTGAAAAGTGTGCATTAATGGGATTGAACTAGGGCAACTCAGTTGTGCCAGGCTCAACTACTTTAAATATCTAGACCCATGAACACATAATCTACTGGTTTTTCATAGTACGTCTCAACCATCCAAAGATAAGTTAAAATCAAATGAACAAAAAAGCAGAGTTTGTGTGTTTGTACAGTGTATTATTGTGATTGTAGCATCAACTTGGATGGTCGATGAGGTATATAAACTTTACATTTTTTTTTCAGGTATCAAGACAAAGCTAATGGCTGGTGCTAAGCTAAAGAAATGTCACATTTTATGGCAGTGGATACCAAGTATAGTAAATCATCTTTACTAGTCAGTAGTGTTATACGAGGTCCCTGCACCCTAATTGGTAACCTCAGAGGTACACCATAGACAGCTAGCATTTAAGCATATGTTATACTAACATATAAGGCTAAGGGTATCTACCGTACAAGAGTAGATGTCAGGATATGAATGCATATTGTTGTAATACACTTTGCTTGCTAATACACATATTCTTCTATGTATTTTCTGTGTATTTCTTACTTGTAAGATGCCAAGGCACCTGTGTCCTTGTAGTAATTATGATATGTAAGTTGGCATTGCCACCTTTTGGAGATTTGTACTATTATACTGAGTTATGTAAGACTCTGTATAAGAACTCTTTTGTTCATAAACCGATGACTATACAAAATTGTATAATGTTATCTTGGACCATGGAACCACCTCTAATTTAGCCAATAGGGCTCACCTCTGTAACTAATGTTTCTATCTTACAGTAACCATAGTAATTATCATAGGTATACAATGTGATACACTAGTCTTGTACCTCGGAGATCCCAAGAGACACAAAGAAACCTCGAGGTATAGGGAACACTTAGCGCTGGCTCCAGGTTCATATTGGTAAGAACTGCTTAGGGCAACTGTGGGTTTATCCTTTGGAAGTAATAAACAAGTTTATTACTCTAATGCAACGTGCCTGTGATTACTTGCATTCCCAATATTGCCAAGAACCTGAAAGTGAGGTTTAGACCTCCTGACAAATTGGCGACCATGTGCAGGCGATATTTGGTGTTTGTAAGTTTTCACTTGTTGCCAGAACTTTTCCCTTTCCCACAGGGACAGTAGGTGTACGTTCCCATATCACCTCTCCCGTTTTCAACCAGTTTGTAGTCACTTACAAAGTCTGGCTGTCATTCTTTCAGGTGTGGTCGATGCCGACTCAACTCACTCTATTACAGCTTTGATTTGTAAGTCTACAACTTTTACAGTAGCCTGGCTGTGTATAAAGTGCACCTGCTGTGGATCGATACACAGCACGGCGCCTTTATCACAGTTTGATTTTTCGTTCCCTCCCACAGAATGGCCACCGTATCAAATATCTGTGCAGAACTAAGACTCAATGTCTCGAACTTCCTTACCTCCCATGGAGGATGGGCTGACTTCACACAGGGTGCAAGTCAATCTGAAAACCCTATACTGGGGATTTCAACCCAGTACACAGAGACGAGACAATCAGCCAATAAGCATCAGGCTAAAGGGTTGATGATCGCGGCTCTCTATGCTGCTCTGGAAGCCTCCAAAGCGAGGTTTCGAACCCTTGATCTGCAAATTTCATCTCTTAAGAAACAGATGGGTTTGCAGGAAATGGAATGTGTTAGACTGCAGCAGAACTTGGTGTCTGAACTCCAAACTCTACGGAATGAAAAGGATTCACTTTTGCATCATTCAGCTCAAGCTGGAGAACAGGAACTTTGTATGTTGAAGCAGGAGTATGAAAGTTTGAGATAGGATAAGGGACAGGCATTGCATATGAATGATTTGCTAAGTGCTGCAAATGCTCAGTTGAATGAGGAGATGGGAGATCTACAGGATGAGATAAACCAGGTGCATAATGACTTAGAAGTGGCTACTAGGGACAATCGCGAACTGAGCGCCACGTATAGAGTGTTGCAAAAGCAAAAGCAAGATGAGGTTGATATGGATGTTGCAACTGTGAGTCATGCTGAATGTAAAACCAAGATGGTGAAACTGAGCCATCAGTTGGAGGTTCTGGCTGGGCATGTTAAGGCGATGGGAGGCGTAGCCCCTGCCTTACACATGTCATCTGAAGGGGAGGTATCAGATGACAACATTTCTCAATACAACACCCAGTCATGCCCCTACTATGTCTCAGAGACCCCACCCAGCCATCCACAACATGGCGGGTCCCCACTCCACCCTCACCGTGTCATACGTCATCGATGTCATGACGCCCATCATGAGAGATGCCAATGTGGTGGCCCCATGATGGGGGGAAGCAGGCCCAGGCCTGGTCCTGACGGCACCACCGATAGCTGTTATTAATGTGGAAGATAGGTAAGAGATAGAGACAATGATTGAAACTGCAATAGGCAATGTACCTCTTCCTGAGAGAAGTAAACAGGCAATTAAAACCCAGATTAGGCAGCTTCTGCAGGAGGCTGGCACTCAGGAGGGTATTGTCTGCACTGCAGTCAAGGCTGCAGCTTGAGCCACCCTAGACGGCACCTGAGATAATCTACCTCTGCCTGGTCGACGCAGTAATCCCCTACAAATGGCCTACTCTGTTCAGCAAATAGCTGACAGTATCGGTCGGATGAACCCATCCGACAACCTCAGCTGTCACTTAGAAAAGGTGCGTTCTAAATGCGAAATGCTTAGCCTCGCTGCAGAATACCAGGTTCAAATACTATGCCAAACCATCGATCCTAGTTTGTGGGCCAAACTCCCCGATGTCATCCGCCAGGATGGGAAGGCCACCTTTGATGAGGTTGCAGCTGAGCTCATTTCTGCTCACAGCCCAGCTGTAGTAGGAGTGATGCTTGCATACCCTGTAAAACAGAATGCAAAGGAAAGTCCAGCGACTTACCACATTGGATGGCCCACCAAGCAGGAAAGCACTTGGCACAAGAAGCTGTGGATGTAGATCTTATTGAATATAAGACATTGTTCCTTAGGAACATGATTCCGGCAGTATGAGAAAAGGTAGAGCCAACCACCTACTCCAATATGGATAGGTTTGCCTACATCCTTCAGAAAACCAAGAGAGTTTACCAACTCTATATCCGTGATCTGGGCTCTGGTTCCAAGAAGGTAGCCACCGTGCAGCCTGCTTCAGAGGCCACGATGCACTACACTGTGGAAGGGCAGGCCCAACATCAACAGGCCCCTCCAGCTGATAACCAACACCCCCAACAGAACCATTAACAACAATCGCAACAGCAACAACAGTGGGGTGGGAACTGGAATTGGCATAAGAATAAAAAGCATAAGGGTAAAGGAAAACCACAACAACAAAGAACAGACCCTTCATATAGGGAGATAGCCGAATTCCGAGAGCTCCTGGGACAAGTGCGCTCTGTAGCGGATGCTGTTCCCGTACAGGCACTTGCGGCAAAACAACCGGCGACCCAGACCCCAACAGGTCATGGGGATACTGGTAGTACCGGCCTTCAGGCTCATACAGGCCTGAACCCAGAAGCTCCTCCCCATATAGCATCAGTGCAGCATGGTGAAGTGATTCACAAGAGTCAGGCCCAACCTTTCCATGCTCCCAGCAGTACAGAGTGACAATTACAGGCCCCAGTCCGGATTGTAAACAAGTTAGTCTTGGATACAAACGGAAGGCCCTGCACCGAGGCCAAGGTCTGGGGTTGCCTACTAGTAGTCTTGCTAGAGGCAGGTGCAGCTGTATCTGTATTACATGATGAACATCCAGACACATCCCCTTGGTCGACCGGATGGAGGACCAACATGTCAGGAGTTGATGGTATTAGGCTACCTGCATACCATTCTCTACCCCTACTGGTGGAGCTAGGTGATCTAAAGGCCTCACACACTTTCCAACTAATGGTAATGCATGATCATCCGAGTATCATAGGAATTGATTTCCTTGCGCCACACAGCTGTGTGGTGGATCTAGCTAACATGCTTCTGATACAGATTCAGGGTCAATATCAAACCATTTTGATTCCTGAACAATATCTGCCAATGACAAGGAGTATGACATCATAGATTTGTTCAAAGCTCGTGAGCTTTTCCCAAAGCTTCTCCCCATTTTGAAATGACATTTGGAGGTGTTTGCAATTAACAAACATGACTGTGGCAGAATGCACACTGTCATCAAAGTGCCAGGCCCAGCACACAAGAGGCAAAGGCAGTATCCCTTTCCAACTAAGGCCTTGCCTTCTCTTAGAGAAACAATCAAGTCACTCCTCAAGCAAGGAGTAATCAGAACTTGCGTTTCCACTGCTAACTCCCCAGTGTGGCCTGTGAAAAAACCCACAGGCGCCTGGAGACTTACTACTGACTACAGGTAACTGAATCAGGTCACCCCCAGTTGTTCCCCAACTGTGGCATTAGCACCTGACGTGCTACGACTCTTGACCCCTGACCTTAAATGGTTCAGTGTCCTGGACATTTCCAATGGTTTTTGGTCATTACCATTGGCCCTTAAAAGTCAATATAAGTTTGCCTTCACCTTTGAAGGAAGACAGTACACGTGGACTTGCTTGCCGCAAGGATTCTATAACAGCCCGTCCCTGTTCCATCTGCATATTATGGATGCCTTCAAGAGTTTCTCTACTCCCCAATGTCTCTTGCAATATGTGGATGACCTGTTGCTGGCAACAGCCACACAGGAACAACATCGGGATCTCTTGGATGAACTACTGACTCTCATCCAGAGAGCAGGCCTGAAATGCAATCCAGCAAAAGCACAATTATGTCAGAAAGAAGTACTCTTTCAAGGTCTGAAAATAACTGACCAAGGTCGAAGCCCTACCTGGAAGAAGGTACAGGGATTGCAAGACTTGCCATTGCCCACCAGTGTGGCAACGCTTCAAAGGTTTCTAGGTATGATGAATTATTCAAGAGATTTTATTTGTGATTTTGCTCAGAAAGCTGCTTCTCTATATGAGTTACTCAAAAAGGATATCCCGTGAACTTGGGGCCCTATACACACCCAGGCTGTGACGTCACTAAAGCAGGCCTTGGACTCCGCCCCAGCTCTGGTCAACCCCAATCCAGCACTACCATTCCATCTGGAATGTGCCGCCTCTGACATTGCCATGTCAGCAGTGTTGGCCCAGAAGGTTCATGGCACCCTGAGACCCATTGCATATGTATCACAGCTCTTGACCCCAGTGGAACAGAAGTACAGCCTTTGTGAAAGGAACTTTCTGGCCACCTACTGGGCTGTCAAGCACTTCCTGTATATCATTGGGTACTCTCCATTGATCATCAACACCAATCGCACCCCAACTACCTTTCTGCTGTCAGACAGAGTAAAGGATGGGTTGGTCTCCAACACCAGACTGACACACTGGTCCCTTCTTCTCCAGGATAGAGACATACAGGTACACCCAACAAAAATACCATCTATGCTGGCTCATGGACTCCTCTTCCAAGGAGCACCCCATGACTGTACACTGCAGTCACCTGATCTTCCAGATCCAGGTCCTTTCCTCCCTGCCACCCCACAAATACTTCATCACACCTCTTTGTGTCGTGTCTTTACTGATGGTTCAGTATCCTACTATCAGGGAGAACAAATCGCATGGATGGGCATTCTAGTGATTTATCCTTATGGGAACACTGTTAAAATATCTAAGTGCTGCAGTGTAGCATCATCACAATATGCAGAGATGGCAGCAGTGGCCTGTGCCCTTGAGTTCATCCAGCATGGAACCATGGGTACTATCATTTTTACAGACTCTAACTGGGTCTGTTGTTCTCTTACAGAATTTCTTCCTTTCTGGCAGAAGAACTCCTTCCTCTTCTCTGATGGCAGCCCAGTGAAGTGCAAGGAATTGGTAATATACATACATTCACTGGCACAGAAATCTGCACACAAACTCTATGTACATAAAGTCAAAGCTCATTCTCTCCATAACCCCTACCATGCCTTCATTGACACAGCAGGCGCCCTTGCCAAGGAAGGGGCCTGGGGGGAACATCTGGATGATGGACCATCCAGAGCCAATCACGACACGTACAGATTGCAGCACTCAGGAAGAAACCTGAACCTCTCACCCCTTGGACCTTTCAGCAGCCCAACATGTTGATACTGAACTCAAAGAGTGTTCAGGGTTCCTTGACAAGAGTACGACTAAAGACTCCCCACACATAACCCCATTGGAGGCATGAAGGTAAGTTACACTTGTCACCCGATGACAAGCTCATCTGGTACCAACCAGATGATTCCACCACCAAGTTGTGGGTGGTCCCCAGACACCTGAGATCTGAATTCTTGCACCAAGTGCATGATACACCCACTGGTGGACACCAGGGAGTGGAAAACACCCTCCAAAGTCTTAAGACCACTGCCTGGTGGCCTGGTGTCACCAAAGATGTTAAACAGTACATAGACAATTGTCTCGTTTGTATGCAAAACAACCCCATCCCTACCAAACGAAATGCCAAACTCTTACCACAATGACACTCTGGTCCTTGGCATGCCATACAGATTTATTTTATTGGTCTCCTGACCAACACCAGCAGAAACAACAAGTATGCTCTTGTGGTAACTGATCTCTTCTCTAAGTGGGTCGAAGCTTTCCCCACTAAAACATGCACTGCTAAAACCACTGCCAAAATCCTGGTGGAACAGATTTTCTCCAGGTGGGGCCTACCTCTCAAAGTAGAATCTGACAAAGGAACCAGTTTTACAGGTGAGTTGATGAAAGAATCCCTTGAACTCCTTGGAGTTCAACAGAAGCTCCACATACCTTACCACCCCCAATCCTTAGGTCAAGTAGAAATAGCCAACAGATGGATTAAGCAAATGCTTTCCAAATTCATTGAGGACAATCCCAAAACCTGGGATTCCCTACTGCCATTACTCCTTATGGCAATCAGGGGTACACCCTCAGCCACTACCCAGCTCATACCCTTTAAGGTGATGACTGGAAGACAGATGAGATTACCTGAACACCTGTTGGTTGATCTGCACCCCCGCACTGCAGACTGTGTGT
The DNA here is from genome assembly GCA_016271365.2 of Neoceratodus forsteri. NCBI lineage: Eukaryota > Metazoa > Chordata > Ceratodontiformes > Ceratodontidae > Neoceratodus > Neoceratodus forsteri. The sequence continues at coordinate 225,001,234 of CM057449.1, read as the reverse complement.
CTGTATACCAATATGTGGAAAAACTCAGAAAAGACCTCATACACACACACTTGTATGCTGCCAACTACAGGGCAAGGCCCAGCAACAATCCAAAATACAGTTTGACAAACACGCACAAGAAGTGGATTGGCAGGTTGGAGATCAGGTAATGGTACTCCTATTTGCACATCCCACCCATTCCTTCTCCAATAAGTGGGAAGACCCATACCCCATTGTCAACAAGCTCAGTCCAGCAGTCTATCAGGTTAGACTCCTGCATAACAATAAGTTGACTGACAAATGGTTACATGTCAACCAGTTGAAACTGCATAAAGGAGCTTAACTACTTTTCCCTCACCCCATTGGGCAGAATAGTACTAACTTACTAATCTTTGATTTTGCTTTCCAGATGCATTGACAAGTTGGCTATCTTGTTCCATTATCTCCTCATCTCATGAGTTATCCCCTGCATCCAAGGCACGGTACCGAACCTCCTACAACATCTCGATCCTCCAACACCTCCTTCAGAGGGAGTATCCATCAATATACCAGATAGTTTGATCACTGTCCAGGAAGGTTCCGATGCTTATCTCACTGCCTCGGTTGTTGCTCCTGATAAATCTACCCTACAAATTGAGTGGCAAACCACATTGCAAGGACAAATCCTTCCTGTGGGCAAACTCTTCAAAGGAACTTTCCAGGGTTGGCCCAATGCTAAATTATCACCAGATGGTTCTCTGTCCTTGTTACAAACTGCATTAAGACATTCTGGTTTATACAACATTACTGCCTTAATTGATCCTTCGTACTGTAATTCTTTGTCTAAGGATTCTGCTTGAAAATTTGGTGCTGTACACCACATGACTTCCGAAGCCATGTATCTCTCTGTGTTAACACCCACTGATAAACAGCTTTTGGAATGCCCAAAGCATACCCCTGGTTCTCGTAGTGGTCTAACAGCCACTGTCCTCCCAGGTTCATTGATTAATAACTTACAGTTTATGCATATACCTGTTTTGTTTAATCTTACTGGAATATGAAAGAATTTGGTATGTGTCACAATACTAATACATCAGCATTTTATAGTTCATTATTGCTTGATAGTTTAGCTGCATTTCAGATTCGTACTCAAGACCCTATTCCTGGGGTCTATTCTACTGAACATACAGGCAACTTCAGGAGAAAACCCACTCCTGATGATCAAACTTATAAACGTAAGGCACGTAAAGTTGACAGTTCTGATGTCACAGGTGCAACAGGTACTGTCACAGGCCTTTTTGGTATGGCTATGTCTATTTGGAATAAAGCAGACATTGCTGCTATCAAAGCTCATTCTGCCAAGTTTTCCACTGGCCTGGTTAATAATATACTACCCCCATTATTGCATGGTGTGGAGGGCCTTAGTCAGGAAGAAAGATACACTGTATACAACATGCACAACATTGTTAAGGCATTCACTGATTCGAGAGATAAGATCAACTCACTCATACAATAAAACAACAAAGAAGCAGATAAACAATACATTGCTAGAGAAATTCTCTGCTGTGCCTATGGCTCATAAATCATCACTACCATCAACAATCTCTTCCGTGATCTAGAGTCTGGAAGGATCCCTGATATCATACATGACAGATGCATTTCCAAATGGTATTGTCCACGATGTAAAACCCCTGGCTGTATTGCTATGTGTATGCAACAAACTTTAGCCATTCCTCTCTCCACAGCTAGGAATTTGGGGTTTGTGACCAGACACCCTAATACTGGTCCTTGTTTTACTGCTAAGAAGTGTTCCATAACAGATACCATGTTTGTTTCTTTTACTGTCTCGTTACCACGTTTTGATCCCACTACAGCATTGTTTGACAAGCTTGCACTGGTTCATTCTATCGGGCACTTGAAACATAGAAACATAGACTTTGACGGCAGATAAGGACCGCTTGGCCCATCTAGTCTGCCCATTTCCTTTTCTACAGGATAGGCCACAGATCCTAGTTAACCAACAGCCTATTTCTTCCTACCCCCCACAAGAATTGCCTTATGTCTGTCCCATGCATTCTTGAATTCTCCCAGTTTTAGACCCCACAACCTCCTCAGGAAGGCTGTTCCATGCATCCACTACTCTCTCTGTGAAAAAATACTTCCTCACATTGTCCCTGAAATGCCCCTCCCTCTGTCTTTAAACTGTGTCCCCTTGTTCTTGCACATCTCTTTTCTGAAAGATGCCCCTCTTGAACTTTGTTGATTCAGTGAGGTACTTAAAATTTCTATCATGTCCCCCTCTCCTTCTTTCCTCAAGGGTATATATATTAAGCTCCTTTAGTCTCTCCTCATACGGCTTCTCTTGCAGACCCTGCACCATTTTAGTTGCCCTCCTCTGGACTGCCTCTATCCTGTCTATGTCCTTGCGGAGATGGGGTCTCCAGAACTGGGCCGAGTACTCCAGATGGGGTCTCACCAACTGTCTGTACAGAGGGATAACAACTTCCTGTTTTCTGGCTGGTGATGCCTCTCCCTATGCATCCCAGTATACCTCAGCCCTCCCTACTGCCTTCTTACATTGCTTGCTAACCTTAAGGTCATCTGATATGATTACCCCTCCTTTCCTTTTTTGTTGTTGTTACTACCTCCCCCCATTGTGTATTCTTCCCTGAGTTCTTGTTTCCCAGGTGCATTATTTTGCACTTCTTTGCATTGAATCTAGCTGCCATACTTCTGACCATTCCTCCAACCCTGCAAGTCCCTTCTCATCCTTTCCACACCTCCTTGTGTATCAACCCTGTTGCAAATCTTTGTGTCATCTGCAAAGATGCATACTTTTCCTTCCAGTCCCTCTGCAATGTCACTTATAAAGACATTAAAAAGGACTGGACCCAGTACTGAACCCTACGGTACCCCACTAGTAACCCCTCTTTCTTCAGCGTGGACTCCATTTACAATTACCTTGTGTCCTGTTGTCCAGCCAATGTTTTACCCAGGCTACCACCCTGGGACCCACTCCCAGGCTGGTTAATTTGACTATTAATCTTTTGTGTGGGACTGTGTCAAATGCCTTGCCAAAGTCTAGGTAGGCCATGTCCACAGCCCCTCCCTGGTCTACTACTTTGGTCACCCAGTCAAAGAAATCTATTAGATTCATCTGACATACCTTCCCACTGTGAACCTATGCTGCCTTGGGTCCTGTGCCCCACTGGCCTGTAGGTACTCAACAATTCTTTCCTTCAGAAATGACTCCATCACTTTCCCTACCACAGAGGTCAAACTGACAGGTCTGTAGTTTCCTGCCTCTGTCTTGGTCCCACTTTTGTGAGGGGGAATCACATCCACCTTCCTCCAGTCCTCGGGTACCACACCATCCTCCCATGATTTATTAAAGAGTAGCCAGTGGTTTCACTAGTTCCCCATTAATTCTTTTTAGAATTCTGGGTGAATTCCATCAGGCCCCATTGCTTTGTCCACCTTCAGTTTTAGGAGTTCTTGCAGAACCCTTTCTTCTGTGAAAGGACTGGGATCGATCCCCTATCAAGAGTGCTTCTGTTAATTGGATTAGGCACTTCCCCTCCTCTTTTTGTAGATACTGAGCAGAAATATTCATTCAGTATCCCTGCTTTTCACTGTCCCCACTGCCCACCCACCATTCATTCTATTCAGCCTCACTATCCCTCCTTTGTCTTTCTATGCTCGCTGATGTACCTATAAAAGGTTTTATCCCTTCTTAACAGAGTTGGCTATCCTTTCCTCAGTTTGGGCCTTTGCTATTCTGACTTCCATCCTGCTTCCTTCTGCCTTAACTGGTACAGCTCTCTGTCCTGCTCCTTCTGTGTTTTCTTATACTTCGGAATGCTATCTTTTCTCCCTGACTTTCCCAGTCACCTCTTTTGAGAACCATAGTGGCTTTTCTTTCATTTTGATTTGTTTATTTGCTTCACACAAGGCTTGTTGCCTCTGTGATGGCAGTTTTGATGATTCCCCATTGTTGCTCCACCCCTCCTTCTAGCCTGTTTGCTAGTGCTTTTCTGAGGCACTCTCCCATCTTGCCAAAGTCAGCCCTCCCAGAGTCTAGTACCCTCACTTTTGTGGCTTGACTCTGTAGCTGAGTTTAACGTGAACACACTGTTTGATGGTCACTTGTTCGATGGCAACTAATTCTAGATCTGAGATCCTCTCACTGCCCCCTATTTGAAGTCACGAGGTCTAAGATTGCTCCCTCATGAGTGGGTTCAGAAACCAGCTGTCTGAGGCCTGCCACCTGTAGGGCATCGAGAATGGCCCTGCTCTTGGATGTGGCAGCAGCAAATGTGCTCCAGTTAACATCTGACATATTCAGGTCCCCCATCAACAGTATCTCCCCTTTCTCTGCCATCCTAAGAATGCCTTCTATCATATCCTTGTCAATTTCCTCCCCCTGACATGGGGTCTGTACACAACCCCTGTGTGGATTGTGGTGCCCTTTCCAGTCTCCAAGGTGACCCACAGTGCCTTCTCTCTTCCCTGTTTACTCTTTTGTTCTGTTGCTTTTATCCCTTCCTTTACATAGAGAACTAGTCCTCCCCCTCTTCTCCCCTGCCTTTCTCTCCTGTAGGTTATGTACCCTGGTATATTAACATCCCAATCATGGTTCTCTGTGTACCATGTTTCTGTGACTGCTATGATATCCAGGCATCCTTCTTCTATCAAGGCCACCAGCTCAGGGAGTTTGTTGCCCAGACTACAGGCATTTTTACTCATTACCCTCCATTTCCTGATGGCCTTACTCCTTTTTTCCCATCCCTGACCTTCTTGCCTTTGTCACTTTCCCCATTAACCCCTGCCCTTCTCCCTATCGACACTTCTATGTTGGTGTTTACCACACTTACTACCATGATTTTTTTTGGGGGGGGCTAGGATTTCCCTGCTCCTTTCCAGTGCCTCCCTCCTTGGCTAGTTTAAATCCTTGCCAATCAAGCATTTAAACCTATCACCTAGGATCCTGGTTCCCCTCCTGGACAGATACAGCCCATCATGCCAGTATAGTCTTGCATCACTCCAGGTGGACCCCCAGTCCCCAATGCAGCCAAATCCCTGAGCTCCACACCAGTTTTTCAACCACTGATTGAATCCCATGGTGCAGAACACCCTAGCCTCTCCTACGTCATAGATGGGCAGCACCTCTGAGAAGGTTACTGTGCATGCTACTTGTCTAAGGCCCCTCCCCAATTCCACAAACCTTCTTGCACTTTTCTAATCCCTTTCTTAGCCAGGTCATTTGTCCCTAGGTGGACAATGACATCCAGCTCCCTCCCCTGTGCAGCTGCTCCAGCAATCCTGAGGATTCGCTCCCTGTCCCTCCAAGCCATGGCACCAGGCAGGAACCTTACCTCCCTCTCCCCTTCCTCCCCCAGTTCTACCTTCCTAACAATGGAGTCCCCCACTAGGAGTTGTTTCCTTCCCCTGTGGGGTCCCCTGCTACCCTCCTGTGGGTCTCCTTTGTGAAGGTTCCCAGCATCCTCCTTGGTCTCCACTGCGATTGCCTCCATAGAGGAACCACACTTTGCCAGAATGGCATAGAAATTGTGGAGATGTACAACTGGAGGGATGCACCTCTGTTCCACCACCCTCACCCTCCCTGAGCCCACTGTGGTCCAAGCGCTCCTCTTTCTTGGCAACCTCTGAGACAACAGCAGTAGCACTGGTGGTCCTTGGATGGAAGAGGAGGTCCCACAAATCCTGGCCAACTCAGCCTGGAGATGAGCAACCGCCTCCCTCAGCCCAGAGAGGTGCCTGCAGATGAGACAACACCGCATTCTCCAGAACGTCTCCCAGAAGACTGCTGCTCCACAGCCACTGCACTGTACCATTCCCATCATGTCTTACTTCTGGCCCCTTAACTATTTGGAATCCTTACTCTTTCCTCTGTTTTTTTTTCTCTTCTCTCTCTACTTACTTTCTGCCTGTGTACCCTTTAAGCTCCTGATTGTCTTGTTCTGAGACAAGAATATCCTGTATTTCTCAGTAGACCCCTTACTTGCTCAGAGGCAGACCTCCAGCAGCTAGAGGGGGGCCGGAGAGCTACTCTTGCCCTTCTAGGATGGTGGGTCTTTGGTGGCTCTGTGATCACTCACTTCCTGCTCCCAAACAGGAAGTTCCTGTTGTCAGTCAAATCATGTGCCTATAAAAGTAGAACTAGCTTTGGGTGGGAGGGTGGAGGGGAGGGAAGGAGGGCAATATAGACCCAGTAGAGAAGTCCAGTCACACAGCAGTCCTTCTTCCTGGTGTCTTCTGCCAAGCTACTAGCAGAATCTTTCTAAGGCAGTCTTTAAATTTAGCTTCCTTCTAGCTAAGCCACTCCCCCACTTACTAGATCTTCCTACAAGTAATTTAAACTGCACAATCACCTGAGATTTACTCCTAGATAACTGTTCAGATAACCATTCAATTCAGTTAACTCAGACAAACACATACTTTTTTTTTGTTGTGTTTGTTAGTTTGTTTGTTTTTTAGCCTAAATTAAAGGTCCGAGTACAAGAGTTCTACTTCTTTAGTCCCAGTAGAGAAGTCCAGTCACACAGCAGTCCTTCCTCCTGGTGTCTTCTGCCAAGCTACTAGCAGAATCTTTCTAAGGCAGTCTTTAAATTTAGCTTCTTTCTAGCTAAGCTACTCCCCTTACTTACTAGATCTTTCTACTTGGACGAAGACATCTACAGAGAATGCCTGGATCTACTGCCTCTACTGGTTTTCCATCCTTTCCTGGATGCCTGGGTGGCTCCGCACATGGACTGTTTTGCAAAGAAGCAATACATTTACTTGTGCCGATGTGATGTATTTGATGTTATTCAACCTGTTTGTGGTTATTCTTCAGATAGCATTGATTGGACTTTTACCATGGATGATGACATCACCAAGAATGGCTCGGATTCCTTGGATTCGACTTTGTCTCCGGATAAGCTCTATTAATCATATCATGAGGAGGTTCATCGCCTGTCAACACGGATTTCGAAGACGGCCTACACCTGCCCTGTCCAGTTGCAAAAGTGGAGACTCCCTACTGTTTGCTCTCAGTATAATTCTGATGGGGAGTATTGTGTGGTAACTAACTTTAAAAGCTATACTTATGGATCTGTGACATGCGTTATTGAGTACCCCAATTTTTGTTTTGTCCCCCACCAGAAGACTGTGATTGGACATACTGTCATAACCCACATCCCCCTACTAGATGCAGATGTCATTGATGGTAACCCCGATTATCTGCTTACACTGTCTGAATACTTACCGTATTTTAATGTACACATAGACCCACTGACACTTACATTAAGATGACTTTTAGAAATGAAAAACACACACCTCATCCACATCAGCAATAATATGACCAAGGCCAATGAAGCTATCCTCTCATTGATTAATGATGGTGACATGAATGACGCATTGACTAACACCTGGTTAGAAATTACTTTTAAAGGTTTTGTTATTATACAGGCATTTTTAATCTTTATTTTGATTATTATGCTCTGCTGCCTACTGTGCACACTGCGCCAACACTGTGAGCAGCTCGAATTCCTTTACAAAGCTTGCACGTCGGGTTTGTAAATGACCACTGCTCTCTGGCCTTTCCCTAGATTTGCCTGTGTTGCCCTTGGAGGCAACAAGGGGGGAATGTTACATGAGGTCCCTGCAACCTAATTGGTACCCTCAGAGGTACACCATAGACAGCTAACACTTAAGCATATGTTATACTAACATATAAGGCTAAGGGCATCTACAGTACAAGAGTAGACATCAGGATATGAATGCATATTGTTGTAATACACTTTGCTTGCTAATACATATATTCTTCTATGTATTTTCTGTGTATTTCTTACTTGTAAGATGCCAAGGTGCCTGTGTCCTTAGAGTAATTATGATAGATAAGTCGGCATTGCCACCTTTTGGAGATTTGTACTATTATACTGAGTTATGTAAGACTCTGTATAAGAACTCTTTTGTTCACAAACTGATGACTATACAAAATTGTATAATGTTATCTTGGACCGTGAAGCCACCTCTAATTTAGCCAACAGGGCTCATCTCTGTAACTAGAAATGTTTCTATCTTACAGTAATCATAGTAATTATCATAGATATATAATGTGATACACTAGTCTTGTACCTCGGAGATCCCAAGTGACACAAAGAAACCTCTAGGTACAGGGAATGCTTAGCCCTGTCTCCCAGTTCGTATTGGTAAGAACTGCTTAGGGCAACTGTGATTTTATCCTTTGGTAGTAATAAACAAGTTTATTACTCTAATGCAACGTCTCTGTGATTACTTGCATTCCCAATATTGCCAAGAACCTGAAAGTGAGGTTTAGACCTCCTGACAGTAGGATCAACAACAGTAGGCGAAGATCATGTTATTGTCGACAAGTGGAAGTCTGTTGCATCACATATTCAGAATGTGCATTCTCACAAGAGCACTTACATTCCACATTGCACACATGGCAGCATACCTACAGAAGGCAGAAAGAAAAATTGGGTACCATCCTGTGAGTACTGGTGCTGTATTAATGCAAAGTAGCTTTAATGTGTCAACATACAACATTTAATATATTAAAGAAATATTTATTTTTTTTAAACTTTTTTTAATAACAGCTTCGAAGGCTGCGGTCAGTGTTGAGAATATTGTTGGCAATTCCAGATTATGCAATGATATTGCAAGACTATCTGCACGATATCAAACCTCGGAGCTAGAGGCATTTCAGATTACTGAATCAACTTGCTCCAAAAATGGTTGTATTCTGATACAATGGGATGAAATACAGGTAGTTACCATATATTGTATTTGCAGACTGTAGTTATGCAAGTGCATCCTTTGTAAGTAATTTTTTTTGGTTTTGTCTTTGTCTTTCACATTTGCAAGAGCACTGTTGGCTGCTAACCACTTCAATGAAAACCGCAGAAGAAAACAAGCTACAATGGCAGATGGTGTAAAAACATTACTCGTTGTGCTACCTGAAATACAAAAAAGTTGGGCACATTGTACGTAGTGTGCCTGAAGCATCATCACATGGTGAACATTCTGTTTTAATTGCCTATTTCCAGTACCTCCATTGGCCAATAATATTTCTAGATTTTTTTCTTGCCATTTTATAATGCGGTGTAACACCTATATGTAAGTGATATGTAGATAGTATAAGTTGTATTTCACATAATTTAATTCTTTTTACTTTTTCTTCTAACCAAGTGTAGAGTGGGAATGCTATGGAATATATCATAGAACAAGATTAAGATTAAGACGGTATATCTGTCCCATGCTCTTTTGAACTTGTCCACCATACCCACCCATACAACCCAGTCAGGTAATCTTGCCATAATTGTTCCACTCTCCCTTCCTGGATTGTTAACTCTGTTATAGACTTTTGTGTCTTCCACAAATGATTCCATGTCATAATAGTGATCAAGAAACAGCGATCACAATTATGGCAAGTGTACATTGCTGAAAATTAATTTTGGCGATGCATACTGGCAGCGCACAGAAAAAAGGTGCCAGAGACCTACAAGTCTCATTTTTAATGAGGAAGACCACACCTTCTACACCCCCCCACATACCCCTACTTATAGATTCTCAACTCCAGGGGGGTGCATGTTGGGGGGGGTGAAAAACTTGACAAAATACATGCCGCCAGGTGGCAAAAAAAAACACGTACCATGCTGGACCACAACCTGGTACCCTATACCTCCCAGCTGACCAACCTTCCCACACCAGTGATCCAGCTCAGCAGCTGCTCACTGCAACCCATCCCACATTACATCCTTCCCCTGCCTCTCCCCCCGTGGGTGAGCACACGCAATTATATGCCATACAAAAGTGAGGGTACTGAACTTCAGGAGGACTGACTTTGACAAGATGGGAGAGTTTCTTAGAAAAGCACTAGCAAACAGGCAAGAAGGAGGGGTGGAGCAACAAGGGGGAAACAACAAAACTGCCATCACAGAGGCAACAAGCCTTTGTGTAAATCAAATAAAGAAATCAAAACAAAAGGAAAAGCCACTATGGTTCTCAAAAGAGGTGGCAGGGAAGGTTAGGGAGAAAAAGACAGCATTTAGGAAGTATAAGGAAACATAGAAGGAGCAGCACAGAGAACTGTACCAGTTAAGGCAGAAGGAAGCAGAGAGGGAAGTCAGAATAGCAAAGGCCCAAACTTGAGGAAAAGATAGCCAACTCAGTTAAGAAGGGGAATAAAATATTTTATAGGTACATCAGGGAGTGTAGAAAGACAAAGAGAGGGACAGTGAGGCTGAATAGAATGGACAGTGGGTGTGCAGAGAGGGACAGTGAAAAAGCAGGGATATTGAACGAATACTTCTGCTCAGTACTCACAAAAGAAGAGGAGGAGGAGCTACCTAATCCAATTAACAGAAGCACTCTGGATAAGGGGGTCGATCCCAGTCCTTTCACAGAAGAAAGGGTTCTGAAAGAACTCCTAAAACTAAAGGTGAACAAAGCAATGGGGCCTGACAGGATTCACCCCAGAATTCTAAAAGAATTAAGGGGAGAACTAGTGACACCACTGATTACCCTTTTTAGCAAATCATGGGAGGATGGTGTGGTACCTGAGGACTGGAGGAAGGCGGATGTAATTCCCCTTCACAAAAGTGGGAGCAACCAGTGGCAGAGCCAGGTTTGGGAGAGTTTGGGAGTTAGGGGGGCCATTCAGTCAATCATGGGTTCCACAATGGGCCCTAAACAGTGAATAAAGATGGTGGTGAGGCACCACTACTTACACTGGGGCAGCCAGGAGGGGCAACCACCCCCCAAGCCTCCCCAGCTCCATCACTGAGCAAGACAGAGGCAGGAAACTACAGACTTGTCAGTTTGACCTCTGTGGTAGGGAAAGAGATGGAATCACTTCTGAAGGAAAGAACTGTTGAGTACCTAGAGGCCAGGGGGGCACAGGATCCAAGGCAGCATGGGTTCACAGTGGGAAGGTCATGTCAGATGAACCTAATCGATTTCTTTGACTGGGTGACCAAAATAGTAGACCAGGGAGGGACTGTGGACATGGCCTACCTAGACTTTAGCAAGGCATTTGACACAGTCCCCACACAAAAAAATAATAAACAAATTAACCAGCCTGTTGGCCCGGTCGCACTGAGGGTTGAGGTGCTGGATGCCACACCTCGCACCACGCCGGCGACCCAGGTTCGGGAACGAGCATGGGTCATCGGGGGTCGGCAGGGGAGGAGAAGGATTGAGCATCCAGAGGACTGCTCTCTTTCTCCAGGGCAGAGGTTTCTGTGTGTCAGTGAGGACTGCCCTCTAGCGGAAGCTGGGGGATAAAGCAAACCACACCGAGACATGGGTGGAGCTAAGATAGATGCACGCTCCCTTGCGTCTTTGCATGTCCTAGCTCCAAGGGGAATCCCAATCCAATCCAACTTTATTTATATAGTGCCTTTCAAATCCAAGGTGTTGTACAAAAACATACACAAAGTAATAAAATTTCCATACATTAAAATATCAGCCATGACTAACTAGAATATGCTAAATTAAATAAATATGTTTTTAAAGCAACCTTAAAACTATCGACGGTTGGGCATTCTCTGAACCAACGAGGTAGAGAATTCCGCAGGGTTGGTGCTGAAAAGGCAAAAGCAAGAGATCCTGATGTCTTTAATTGAACCCTGGGAATCTCCAGCAATCCCTCGTTGGTGGAACGGAGAGGACGGAGGGGGCAGTAGAGAATCAGGAGATCTTTCAGGTAACTGGGTCCCTGATCATGTAGGGATTTAAAGGTTAGTAAACCAACCTTAAAGGTGATCCACCACCAGACAGGAAGCCAGTGCAGTTCTCGGAGCACAGGCGTAATATGACTGGTTCTAGAAGTCCCAGTCAAAAGCCTGGCTGCAGCGTTCTGCACCAGCTGGAGGCGGCGGATAGCAACCCCTGGTAGCCCTAGGTAGAGGGAGTTGCAGTAGTCCAGACGGGCAGTGACAAAGGCGTGGACCAATGTTGGAAGATCCCCCGGAGGAACCAGATGTTTCACCCGGGCGATATTCCTCAGATGGTAAAAAGAGGATTTGACAACAGCTGACACCTGAGATTTTAGGGTCAGACCATCGTCAAAAATAACGCCCAGATTTCGCACCTGATCAGTAGTAGAGAGCACTGGTGGGTTCACCTGATTCACACAAGTGGGAGCAAGCCAGAAGTAGGAAACTATAGACCTGTTAGTTTAACCTCAGTGGTAGGGAAAATGATGGAATCACTTCTAAAGGAAAGAATTGTCGAGTATCTAGAGGCCAGAGGGGCACAGGACCCTAGGCAGCATGGATTCACAGCGGGAAGGTCATGCCAGATGAATCTGATAGATTTCTTTGACTGGGTGACCAAAGTAGTAGATCAGGGAGGGCTGTGGACATGGCCTACCTAGACTTTAGCAAGGCATTTGACACAGTCCCACACAAAGATTAATATACAAGTTAGCCAGCCTGGGGTGGGTCCCAAGATGACAGCCTGGGTAAGGAATTGGCTGGAGAATAGGACACAGAGAGTTATAGTAAATGGAGTCCACTCCAGAAGAAAGGAGGTTACTAGTGGGATACCTAGGGGTTCAGTATAGGACGTCCTCTCAATTTCTTTATAAGCGACATTGCAGAAGGACTGGAAGGAAAAGTATGTCTCTTTGCAGATGACACTAAGATCTGCAACAGAGTTGATGCACAGGGTGGGGTGGAAAGGATGAGAAGGGACTTGGCAAGGTTAGAGGAATGGTCAAATGTATGGCAGCTTAGATTCAATGCTAAGAAGTGCAAGGTAATGCACCTGGAAACAAAAACCCAGGGGAAGAGTACACAATGGGGGGTGAGATACTAACAACAACAAGAATGGAAAGGGACCTGGGGTAGTCATATCAGATGACCTAAAGATGGGCAAACAATGTGAGAGGGCAACAAGAAGGGCTGGGGGGATACTGGGATGCATAGGGAGAGGCATCACCAGTAGAAAACAGGAAGTTATTATCCCTCTGTACAGACAGCTGGTGAGACCCCATCTGGAGTACTGTGTGCAGTTCTGGAGACCCAATCTCCGCAAAGACATAGACAGGATGGAAGCTGTCCAGAGGAGGCAAACTAAAATGGTGCAGGGTCTGCACCGGAAGTCATATGAAGAGACTTAAGGAGCTTAATATGTATAGCCTCGAGGAAAGGAGGGAGGGGGACATGATAGAAACTTTCAAGTACCTCAAGGGAATCAACAAAGTCCAAGAGGGTAGCATCTTTCAAAAAGAGGTGTGCAAGAACAAGAGGGCACAATTTGAAGATAGAGGGGGGGCGGCTCAGAGGTAATTTAAGGAAGTATTTTTTCACAGAGAGGGTTGTGGATGCATGGAGCGGCCTTCCGGAGGAGGTTGTGGAGTCAAAATCAGTGGGGGAATTCAAGCATGCATGGGATAGTCATAAGGCAATTCTGGGGGGTGGGCGTAGGAAGAAGTAGGCTGCTGGTTAACTAGGATCTGCAGCTTATCCAGTAGGTAGGGAAATGGGCAGACTGGGTGGGCCAAGCGGTCCTTATCTGCCGTCAAATTCTATGTTTCTATGTTTCTATGTTAGAGCGATATACCACCAAGTAACAAACCTGATGGTTGTCCAGCTCCCAAACCCGGCCCCGGATGACCTGGATCCACAACCAATACCTCAGTCTTATCCGGATTGAGTCTCAGCCAGCTGGAACTCATCCAAAGTCTGATTTCCGCAAGGCAGTTATTTAGTACAGAGAGTGCATCACCCTGATCGGGGAGAAGGGACAGATACAGCTGAGTATCATCTGCATAACAGTGGAAACCCAGACTGTATCGCCTGATGATTTCTCCCAATGGCAGCATATACACTGCAAACAACATGGGAGCTAAAATGGAGCCCTGTGGTACCCCACAAGGCAGGGAGTGAGCGCCAGAGGAATAAATTCCAGTGACAACTCTCTGAAACCTGTCCGTGAGGTAAGAATGAAACCAGTTGAGGACTGTACCAGACAGCCCACAAAAGACCCGCAGGCGCTCCAACAGCACTCCATGGTCTACAGTGTCAAATGCAGCAGAGAGATCGAGAAGGACCAGAATGGTACATGTCTTTTGATCTCTAGCCATTAGGAGGTCACTCAATACCCAGACAAGGGCAATCTCTGTGCTGTGCCTTTTCCTAAAGCCAGACTGGAGAGTATCATAGACATTGTGAGTTAAAAGATGATCATCCAATTGCAATGCAACTACCTTTTCAATAAGCTTACCCACAAATGGCAGGTTAGATATAGGCTGGTAGTTAGCTAGACAGTCTGGATCCAAGGAGGATTTTTTAAGGAGCGGTCGAACGACCGCCTCCTTAAGGGGGTCAGGAAAGACCCCACTCTCCAAAGACTTCCAGACAATGTCAGCAAGGATTGGGCAGATAACTTCTACACATCCTACTAAAAGAGGTGTAGGGTCTGGATCCAAACTACAACAAGTTGGCTGCATTGTTTGGATGATCTTCACAATGTCCCCAAACTCCGGCCAGCGAAAATCTAACCAGACAGACCGAGGACATGCCACTTCTCATCGACCACTGCAATCCCCCATAGGAGAGGTCGGACCGATGCCGGACCTGATGCTGGCAACCTTATCCGCAAAAAACTGAGCAAACTCCTCGCATCTTAGCTGAGAAAAAGCTTCTCTGGGCTGAGGACAGATTGGATTGCACAATCTGTCCATGGTCCGGAAAAGCTGAGCCAGTCGATTTTGTGCAGCAGAAATCTCTCTGGACAGGAATTCTGCCTTCTTACGAGTGATTTCTAATTGATAGCTATCATAATGTGCCATCGATCTAAGCCTGTCAGCATCAAGACCCAACTTCCACCAGACTCTCTCCAGCCTTCGGCCAACTCGCCTTAACTCCTTCAAGGAGCCATCAAACCAAGGGCTCCTTGGATGGAGGGCGAGAGGCTGAACACGAACAGGAGCAATTTTGTCCAGAGCATCTCTCACAGCCTTATTATAGGCTAATACAAGATCATCTGGACTCATGCATTCACCCGACAAACTCAATAGATCCAGTACCACCGTTAGGTCACTGGGGTTAATACCCCTTAAAGGGCGGTACCGAACCATCTCCATAGGGGCAGACCTATTAGGGGAGGCCCTGAAACTGAACCTTATGGTGTGATGGTCAGACCAACTGACAGGTTCCACCCCCAAGTCAGTGAGCTCCATACCCAAAAGAAAGACCAGATCCAATGAATGACCCCCTATATGGGTCGCTGAGGCAATTACCTGTGTTAGGCCCAGCGTATTCATCAGCTGGAGGAGATTTTGACCAAAATGTGAGAGTTCATCGTTGACCCAGGCATTGAAGTCCCCCAGAACTATCAGTCTGGGGAACCTCAACACCAAGTTGACGATGAAGTCTGCTATCTCCTGCAGGAATTCTCCACCGTCACCTGGTGGACAGTAGATGAGGAGAATCCTGCAGCCTACACCCTCTCCCAGGATATATTCAAAGGATCTGGTACTTCCCAATGGGACATCCACAAGGCCCAGCTCAGTTTTAAACATAATGGCCACACCCCTGCCCCTACGATCCAACCTTGGAAGGTGTATCACCGAGAACCCGGCTGGAGTTGCCGAGGCCAATATAGGGCCTGGGTTTTCATTCAGCCAGGTCTCGGTGATGCAAGCCAGATTAGTTGATCCAACAAGATCAGCTATAATAGCTGTCTTGTTCTTAATAGATCTGGCATTGCATAACACCGCCAAGGTGGGATGAGCTGTCGGGGAAGACCTCAGCACCTGTCCAGCCAAACTGAATCTAGCCAGAAAAAAAATGCCACCGCCCCCATCTATGAGCCAGGCATGGTGCCCGAACCTTCAACCTTGATAGTTCCGCTGCTGTGGCCCCACTCCGGGGGGGTTCTCAGAGTAAGGGGGTCCAGTGCCATGGCCAGGGTGAACCCTTTCACGGGGTGAGGGGGTCAGTGGCAAGGAAAAAGTAAAATAAATAGCAAAAAAAAAAAAAATTAACCAGCCTGGGAGTGGGTCCCAGGGTGGTAGCCTGGGTAAAACATTGGCTGGACAACAGGACACAGAAGGCCACTCTGAAGAAAGGGGGGTTACTAGTGGGGTACTGCAGAGTTCAGTACTGGGTCCAGTCCTTTTTAATGTCTTTATAAGTGACATTGCAGGGGGACTGGAAGGAAAAGTATGCCTCTTTGCAGATGACACAAAGATCTGTAACAGGGTTGATACACAAGGAGGCATGGAAAGGATGAGAAGGGACTTGGCAAGGTTTGAGGAATGGTCAGAAGCATGGCAGCTTGGATTCAATGTAAAGAAGTGCAAAATAATGCACCTCGGAAACAAAAACCCAAGGGAAGAATACACAATGGGGGGGGGGGAGTAGTAACAACAACAAAAATGGAAAGGGACCTGGGGGTAATCATATCAGATGACCTTAAGGTTGGCAAGCAATGTGAGAAGCCAGTAGGGAGGGCTGGGAAGATACTGGGATGTACAGGGAAAGGCATCACCAGCAGAAAACAGGAAGTTGTTATCCCTCTGTACAGACAGTTAGAGAGACCCCATCTGGAGTACTGCATCCAGTTCTGGAGATACCAGCTCCGCAAGGACATAGACAGGATGGAGGCAGTCCAGAGGAGGGCAACTAAAATGGTGCAGGGTCTGCAAGAGAAGCCCTATGAGGAGAGACTAAAGGAGCTTAACATGTATACCCTTGAGGAAAGGAGGGAGAGGGGGATATGATAGAAACTTTTAAGTACCTCAGTGGAATCAAAAAAATCCAAGAGGGTAGCATCTTTCAGAAAAAGAGATGTGCAATAACAAGGAAACACAATTTGAGGATGGGGGGTGGCTCAGGGGCAATGTGAGGAAGTATTTTTTCACAGAAAGGGTGGTGGATGCATGGAACAGCCTTCCTGAAGAGGTTTTGGGGTCTAAAACTGTGGGAGAATTCAAGAATGCATGGGACAGACATAAGGCAATTATTGTGGAAGGAAGGAAGAAATAGGCTGTTGGTTAACTAGGATCTGAAGCTTATCCTGTAGGTAGGGAAATGGGCAGACTAGGTTGGCCAAACAGTCCTTATCTGACATCAACATCTATGTTTCTATGAGTTCCTGTCATGGTTTTTGCCAACCGCAGTATCTGGTCACCCTCCTCCCTAGGTAGCTGTGATCAAAGTCGCCGAGACTGACTCCATTTTTCTAGGCACTCAATCTTGGTCGCTATGGTCACAGACTACCTCCAAAAACAGACACACTTTTCCATTTAGAACATCTGCTAAGTTACTTAAATATACATTAAATAATGTGTGTCCCAACACAAACCCCTCTGGAACCCACTAGCCCTCTCTGGTCATACACCCCCATAACACCATTGAAAAACTCCATCAGGTTGTTCTGATATGACCCTCCAGTAGTAAACCCATGCTGACTGTCATCAATGAGGATCATGTACTCTAAGTGTTGTACTAGTCCTTCCTTTATTAGTGGTTCCATTATTTTCCCACCACGGAGCTAAAACTAACAGGGTGGTATTATCCTGGCTCATCCTTATTCCCCCCATTGTGAAGCTGTACCACCTTCCTCCTATTAGAGTCATATTAAAAATTAGAATCAGTTAAATTAGAACAGCTGTGAGGGGCCCCATTTTTATTAACACATATTAAATCTCTTGTTTTGCATTCCTTTTACAGAATATGTGGACAAACTAATGGAAGCAGTGCTGCTTACATGTGCAGGACTCACAGATGAAGACATTGACATCTCAGTGTTAAATACAACACCTGACTTTCTGAGCTCTTCATTTGAGCATCCTGATAAAGAGGTAGCAGTTGCAACCCATAGCTCATGTTTCTTTACTGTTTGAAATGTATCAAGGCAATAAGCAAACAAATTAGGACATGGAACAGAACAGCTGTTAACACTATTCAGGGATTCAGCTGAATAAACAGTTTTGAAGGGACACATCATGGTATTGCAGCATGATAGTTTGTCTCTGATCTATATTCTGTATAAAAAGAGTGATGTGAGCAAATTGGCCATTACATTTTTCTAAAGAAAATCATTATGTTGGGCCTACTACACAGGCTTTCAAAAGCAGGTGCAGTTATGCTCTAAATTTATTTATTGAAGCATACTGAAGCAGTTAATGTGGAACATTTTTCAGAAAGTTTTCAACATTACATTAGGGTCCATAAATGTGTTTGATGCCTGCACTTAAGCAATTGTTTTTGTTAACAATTTTCAAATATAAGACTGTAATTAAAATATGATCAGTATGTTTCCTCACCCCGCTACTTTGTGACCAGCTGTTAATATGACTGTGTATCCTCAATACCATCTCATGTGTTGTTGTTGTTAACATATCATCTCAAAATGAAATGTTAACATTTGTTTTATGTGGGTAATGTAATTTACAGTATGCCACATTTCTTTTCCAATTGGGCTCCACATAAACTCCATCCACCGATCATATCCAAACCTGTGAACTATTAAA
This sequence comes from Neoceratodus forsteri, assembly GCA_016271365.2. Taxonomy (NCBI): domain Eukaryota; kingdom Metazoa; phylum Chordata; order Ceratodontiformes; family Ceratodontidae; genus Neoceratodus; species Neoceratodus forsteri. The sequence goes on along the minus strand of CM057449.1, from coordinate 224,982,762 downwards.
CTTAATGGGCAGCAACATTTGATAAATAAAATGTTGCATTTATTTGAACAGACTCATTGCATTTAATTTAATAACACATGCTTTAAAACTGAAACACTTGATAAATCACCATCTACATTCAGCATTATACTCAGTGGTCTATGTTTATAATGTACAGCAGTCAATAGCCACATTCATTGTGGTCTGTAGGCTGTTTCCTCAAAAAAATTATTATCTGAATCATGACTTTTATTACATTTCGGATGAACATTAACAAATTGGATGCAATAATCCAAATGTCTGACAACACTCAGTAATGCAACAACTCAAAACAGTAAAACAGTCAGGCTTGGCATAAAAAGTAATGTGACTGCTGTTAAATATTAGGGTACTTAAACCCGCTGTACTCCTCAGAAGGGAATACCACTCCGATGTGATTGACTGCACATGATGGTATTGGGACCCTGTCCTCTTTTCCCAAGTAACCCCAACACCAATGGACAAACTGTTGGTATGTCATGTATCGGTAATGCCTGTGGAAAAAAAAATTAGAAGTATGCATTGAAATATTAATCAGATGTCAAGCTCATTACTTCAATGAATGATGAGTTGAAACCTGTGAACATTTATTATAATCTCATTTCAAACCCATTTGTCATGCAGGAAACCTGTGACACTGTGTTTCATCCTGGCGGGCTTCACTGTATGTAAACAAGTGACATATATAATCCTCAATCATTATTCAGATTTAAGAAATATGTTTGGGTGTCATATAAATAAAATATTACTAGATTTTTCATGTAAGATTTAGAGGAAAGGGCACTCTTGTTGAACATCAGCAGACCAGAAGGGAAGTTAGCACTGTCTTTTAATTTCATCCTGGTTGGAAGGGGAGGGGGGGTGGACCCTATATCAAACAAACCAAAACAACAGCATATTGATGTTACAATCAGAGCTTTCTTAAAGAGCTGCTGATGCCTCAAAGAAAACTTTGAAATACATGATATTTAGATACAATTGAGGCTGCATTCTATATATGTTCTACAGATTTCTCCTCCCCATTAGTTATTTCTGAGGAAATTTGCATGAATACATGATCTTTGTACCTTAGAATTCATCTGCCTCTTTAGCTTACTCCTTACTTCAAGTCATAATCCTGCGTTGTGACATCATAATCTGTTGCCATGGGAACTGTGATGTCACAAAGAGTGCATTATAACCTCAGGTAGGGAGAAAGCAACAGAAACAGATGAATTTATCAGTAGCAAAGATCATGTTTTCATGAAAATTACACCAGTAATAAATAATGGGGAAGAGGAACACAGAACTGATGTGAAATACAAGCCGAACTGTGTCAAAATGTTATGTTTTGTTGAAGTTCTTCTGACGGTGTCAGCTGCCCTTTAAGTATCTAGTTTTTGTACAGTGGATATTTAGTGAAATGTGATTGATTTGACTCAGATATTATATTGAGAGACACCAATTTGAGGTAGATGGTCATCTGTGTGAGGAGATGGAACTGACAGGAAACTGCAGTGTAAGTGAATGGCTAACTGCACACACGAGCAGGCTAGACAGATCATGTGGCCTAGACATATTGACACTTTAATATGTTCTGTTATTTACACTATGGTTGTGTAATGTGACACAAGGGATAGCAAATTACATTATATATCCTATAAGGTAATTAACTGGCTGGTAAAATAACTTGAGTTCCTTATAACTATTATAGACAATGTTCAAAAATAAAGGTGTAAAAGTTTACTGTTTGAATGTTTTCCTAATTGAGAGGGAGATTTTAAATAAAATAGTTAATCAACAAGCAGTTTCATAATGTTGTTTCAGAATCAGAATACATAATCCAGGTTATAAATAATATAACAGAATAGAAAAAATATTTGGTCACAGAATAAAAATAGATGTACTTTTGATTAACTGTTTTTTTTTTTGTACGAGTCCCTGAGTTTGCCAAGTGAAGGAGAAGTTTCTCATGGTATTACACTTGACTCTGCAACAGACAGTGTTATCTGGCTTATACCCCACCCCCCATTTCCCCATGTCTGACTGATGTACTGCTGGCCTGATCAGTCAGTTCATCTGTTGATCACACACTACTCAGACAATAGCGTAGGAGGACAACTGACTTTGCCTACTTGCATCCTTTTGGGCAAGGCACGCATGACATAAATGATTGTGTATGAACAGTCATACATGCAACTCACAGAATACTTGATGGGCAACTATGCACGACTATGGTTCTGATTCCCTCTGACATCGAGAGTGAAGCTTGAGAGGTCATGGGAATTAGAACCCTGAGGTAGCAGAACAAACTGGTTATGCATAAAGTTGCTCATCCTGTATTTTTTAAAGTGTATAGTATTATGTGAAATGTATACATTGTGTTTTTATCTCTTTCAAAATGAAACTGACTTAAGGAGTCTCTAGAGATTCTTTTATTCCTGATTTGTTTATCCCCCCTACATGCTCCAGTACCCACCACTCCTTCAGGCCGCATTGGTCCCAACTTACCTCCTACTACCCTAACTCGAGCCCTCTGTCCACACATTGCAGCCATCCCCGAGGTAACCTGGTGTAACCCTTCACCGAGTGGGTCCTTCTCCTCTGAGGGAGAAGGAACTGGTGGGGGTTGCCAGCACACTCTCTATTTGGCTCCGAGGTGCTGCTGAGGTAGACATGGCTCCCTCAAGGGCTTTGGTGGCATCGGAGACTGGCAGCTGTCATCTGATGGATCCTGGGGCTGTTTTTCCGGTTTCTGTAGTTCCCCATTGCATCACTCATGCAATGCCCCCAGTCTCCACTGGGGGCTGCTGCTGAGTAATGGTTCCCCACAACCCACCCCAGGAGAGGAGAGCAGTCATCCGGACACTCAATCCTCTCCTACCCCCTGCCGACCCACGGCATGTGAGTCAGTTCCTGAACCAGGGTCGCTGGCACAGCATGAGGTAAGGCATCCAGTACCTCAGCCCTCAGCACTACCAGACTCGCTCTCTAGAGGTTCTGGAATGCCATTGTAGCATGGAAGGATACAATCACATTTCATGACCTTTAAACTGTAGTACAACAGCATTTTTAAAAAAGGATGAATTTCTATACAGAACAACACTATACTATACACTATAAGGATATTATTGTATCGAGAGGTTTACCTGGTAACATATGTCATCAAGAACGCAGCTTGAGAGATGTCATATTACCAAGAGAAAACTGAGATACAGTAATATAATTGTTTGTGTAGTATTGCTAATATACATTTTATACATCATGGCCCAGTTATTCAAAGGGATGTACCTGGCGAAACTTGGTTGTGCCATGCATAACCCCGCAGTGTTTCCCCAGCATGATGTTCAAAAGAGGCATTTGTGCAGCGTAAAGTCCAATGCAACGGGATGCACTGCAATTGCATGCAGTGCATCTGAAGGGGGCGTGCCCATGCGTATGAGGAACATCCCAATATTCAGCCCAGGATGTGTGGTGCATATGCTGGCACAACCCTGCTTTGTATCACATAGGGAGTTGTGTCAAAAAGACAAGGAACAAGTCCAGGCCACCCACAGGTGGGCTGCTGTATTGCAGAGTGCAACACAGCAGCCGCCAGCCATGGGTGGCCATCTGCCCACCTAGAACACCGTCCACAAGCACCCATGTAGTCCCTGGTAGTCTAGTGGTACCCCCTCCCTCTCCGTTAACCCAATCATGGCAATAATGTGTAATATCTAGCCCTGGTAGTCTAGCGGTACCCCTCCCTCCCTCCCTACCTCCCGTAAACCTGATCATGAGCAAATGTAACATCAAAATCCCTGGTGGTCTTGTGGGTCCCCCCTCCCTCCCATAAACCCGATCGTGGGCAAATGTAAACATAGAATCCCTGGTGGTCTAGTGGTATCCCCCTCCCTCCCATTTCACCCGATCATGGGCATCCGACATATACATATATACCCCGGTAGGCCAGTGGTACTCCCCTCCCATCCACCCACCCACAGAGGACCCCTGCCACCCAGCTCCCCTCCCCGTCATTAGCAGGTAGCTGCACTCTGCTCATATACCTCCCAGCCACCGACTGAATGACAGCTTACAGTATGATCTGTAAGCCCATTGGTCCTGATGTGGATGAATGAAACACACACCATACTATTACTACAGGTAATGAAATGTGAATGGTTCATTTATGGATTCATGCCTGTGTAGTACAGTATGGTGTGCAAGCCCATTTTTCCACATTGTAGCTGTAGTGTCTGTTGTTATAGCAACACATGCTCACGCTTGTGTATACTGTTCTGAAGTCGCCGACTCACTCGGTCTCATCTCTCCACAGTCAGCAGCTTCTTTTAATTTTTTTTTTGAAATTCACACTTTATTCATTTTATTAAGCATAACAAAGTACAAACATGATGAAAGACATGGTAAGACATGAAGGGAAAAGGCAATAGTTAGGCCGATAAATTTCCTGGGGAAGGGAGAGCCACCTGCCCATTTTTGTCAGGTGGCTGGCCCAATAGTAAAATTCAAAATTGGGCAGGCGAAGGCCACCGTTGGCCTTGGGTAAACATAATTTGAGGAAGGCTCTCCTTGGTTGCTTGCCTTTCCAGATGAATTTAGTAATCGAGGTGTGTATTTTTTGGAAAAAGGACTTAGGTAGCCAGATATTTAATAGGCTTAAGGGATAGAATATACATGGAAGTATATTCATCTTGATTATGTTTATTCTTCCACCTATAGATAGGGGGAGGTTTGTCCACCTATTGAGATCGCCTTGAACCCTGTCTAGCAAGTCATCTAGGTTGAGTTTCCTTATTGTGTTGATATCACGGGCTAGGTAAATACCTAGATATTTGAGGTGATCAGGTGCCCATTTCATTCCGAAATGGGCTACATCCGCGTGAAATAAAAGAGGATTAAGCGGGAATATTTCAGATTTTGTTAAATTCAACTTATAGTTGGATACTTCCCCAAAATGATTGATAATCTTCAGGGCTTCTTGGATGGAACTGACTGGATCCGTTAGGTGTAACAGAATATCATCTGCAAATACCAACATAGTGAGTACTTGTTGGCCAACAAGACATCCGGTAATAACAGGCGAGGATTTGATACGCACTAACAAAGGTTCCAAATAAAGATTAAATAGATACGGTGAAAGTGGGCATCCTTGACGAGTACCGGAGTATAAAGGAAATCTGGAAGAAAACACCCCATTGCAATACACTTTCGCGGAGGGGGAGCTATAAATCGCTTTAATCCACTGAATAAATTGTGCTGGAAAACCCATCATGTTCAGGGTAGCCCATAAAAATTCCCAACTGACACGATCAAATGCCTTTTCGGCATCTAAGGCTATTAAGGCCATGGGGAAATGGGAGGTTTGGGCAGCATAAAAGATGTGTGAGAGAGTTCTTGTGTGATCAGATGCCGATCTCCTGGACAAAGCCTACCTGTTCTATACTTAGGGTGTTTGCCAGACTTGTTTAATTCTCAGTGAAAGAATTTTAGTTAGGATCTTAATATCACAATTAAGTAAGGAGATTGGTCTATAGTTGCGGGATCTAAAGTTGATTTATTAGGTTTAGGTATTAGAATTATAACTGCTTCCAATAGTGAGGGATCTAAGGGCCCTGAGGTAAGGATATAATTAAACAGTTCTAGCAGAGCAGGGCAAGTTCACTACAGAAAGATTTATAGAAATTTGGAGATAACCCATCTGGGCCAGGGGCCTTGTCCAGAGCGAGACCATGGATAGCGTCTGTGATTTCCTCTAAGGTGATGGGAGCGGTTAAGGCCTTACAGTGACTAACATGAAGCTTAGGAAGGGGGGTATTCTCAAGAAACTCCATTATGTTGGGAAGCATCGAAGGGGCAGCTCAGCATCATGGACACAGGGGGGAGGGAGGTGAGCACTACTCCCTTCACAAAAGAAAGGGTCCTACAAGAGCTTGCTAAGCTCAGGGTGGATAAGGCAATGGGACCTGATGGCATACATCCCAGGGTACTTAAGGAGCTAAAGGAGGAACTAGCAGAGAGCCATTAGCAGAATTGTTTAGTGAGTCTCTGAGCACAGGAGAGGTCCCAGAAGACTGGAGAAGGGCTCATGTGATCCCCGCCCACAAGAGTGGTAGCAGGGAGGAGGCGGGGAACTACAGACCGTCAGTCTTACCTCAGTAGTGGGCAAGATTATGAGGCACTCCTTAAGGAAAGGATAGTGCAACACCTGGAATCCATAGGGCACAGGATCCAAGACAGCATGGTTACAAAGGAAGGTCCTGTCAAACTAATCTCATAGATTTCTTTGACTGGGTAACCAGAGTGGTGGACCAAGGGGAGCAGTTGATGTCGCCTACCTTGACTTCAGCAAAGCTTTTGACACTGTTCCACATAGAAGATTGATAAATAAGCTGGGTAGGCTCAGGGTGGGTCAGAAGTTGGTCAACTGGGTGGCAAACTGGTTGTCGGGCAGAAAACAGAGAGTGGTGGTGAATGGTATACAGTCAGAAGAGATGCAAGTCACAAGTGGGGTACCTCAGGGATCAGTCCTGGGGCCAGTCCTCTTCAACATCTTCATTAGTGACCTTGCAGATGGACTAGAGGGTAAGGCTTGTCTGTTTGCAGATGACACCAAGATCTGCAACAGAGTAGATGATGCAGATGGGGTGGGCAGAATGAGAAGAGATCTGGATAAACTAGCAGAATGGTCAGAAGAGTGGCAACTGGGATTTAATGCAAAGAAGTGCAAAATCATGCACATAGGGAAGAGAACCCTGAAGCCACCTATAGGCTGGGAGGGAGTTGCTAGCAGTCACAAAGGAAGAAAGAGACTTGGGCATCATCATCACTGATGACCTAAAATCATCCAACAGTCCTCTAAAGCAGTAGGTAAGGCTAGGGGGTGTTAGGGTGTATTAGTAGGGTATCGACAAGTCGTAAGAGGGAGGTAATAATCCTCTGTACAAGACACTGGTTAGGCCCCATCTGAGTACTCGCGCAGTATTGAGGCCACACCTTCACAAGGACATTAACCAAATTGAGGCAGTCCAGAGAAGGGCAACCAAAATGGTGCAGGGACTGCATCTGAAGACATATGAGGACAGATTAACGAGCTCAATATGTATACCCTGAGCAAAGGAGGGAGAGAGATATGATCGAGGCATTCAAACACCTTAAGGGCATAAACCAGGTGAAAGAGTCTAACATGTTTAAATATAAAGAAAATAGCAGGACAAGAGGACACAGCATGAGATTAGAGGGAGGCCGATTAAGGGGAATGTGAGGAAATTTTTTCACAGAAAGGGTGGTGGATGCATGGAATGGCTTACCACAAGAAGTGGTGGCTATGAATACAGTGCAGGGCTTCAAACAGGCATGGGATAGGCATAAGGGAGCAATACAAATGACTATGAATAGATAGGTCACTGACAGAGCAAAGGCCGAAGGCACATTTATAAGGTAGAAAAAGAAATGGTCAGACTGGATGGGCCTTGCGGTCCTTATCTGCCGTCAACTTCTATGTTTCTATGTTTCTATGAGTTTTGGTCCCGTACAAATTCTTATAAAAGGTTTCGAACACCCCAGCGATATCCCTCGGGTTGGTTTTGATAGAACCATCATTAGCTGTAATGCCTGGAATAATCTCGAACTCTCCACTTCTTTAAGCTTAAGAGCCAGCAGTCTACCTGGCTTTTCACCCTGGTCAAGGTATTTCGTTTTGGCTTTCAAGATGGTGTATTCTGTTTTCTCCCGAATTAAGTCTTCATACTCATCTTTAAGCCTGTAAAGATTTTTAAGGTTGTCTTGGGAGAACGAGGTAAAGTTTCTCCTCAGCCAATTTGATCTGGTTGGCTAAAGAATTGGTTCTTCCAACCTCAATTTTTCCATCTAGATGATTCTTTAATAAATTCACCCCTGAGGAAACATTTTAGTGAGCACCAAACCAAATCATACCTGGAAACTGAGCCTTGATTAATCTCTAAGAAGGATGAAATCAGTACTTTGAAAAGCAAAACAGTCTGATCATCTTTCAAAATCTAGTTATTAAGTTTTCCAGGTAGTGTGCGCTGACCGGAGGCCTGGTGCAAGCTTGGCCCATGTCATAGCATGGTCGAAATAACAATAGGCTCAATATTGGTGGAGGAAACATTAGGCAAAAGGTTGGTGCTCACCAAAATGAAGTCTATCTGTGACCAGGAGTTATGGACTGGTGAATAGAAGGTATAGGACCTGGTAGAGGGGTTCAGGAGTCTCCACGGATCTTCCAATTCCAACAATGAACATAAATCTGCTAGGCTAGCTGAGCGCAAGGCTGATTCTGGTATCTTTACCGGACCGATCCAGCGCCTGTGAGGGAGCGATATTCCAATCCCCACCCAACACAAAGTTAGATGGTAGAAAGGTACTCAGTAGGTCAGCCAGACCCATCAAAAATACAGCGTCACCCCCCACAGGACCGTATACAGAGCCTAGGACAACCTCAAAGTTGTAGAGCATTCCATAAACGAAAACATATCTACCATTTGAATCCTGCACACATTTCTTCAGCAAAAAGAGGATATTACATTTGATTAAAATAGCAACCCCTTTACTGTTGGTGGTCTGACCCGCAGCAAAGACATGAGAGAAGCCTTTAAATTTTAGCAAATTAGATTCCTGTACCATGATATGGGTTTCTTGGAGAAAGAGAATATCCACCTCTGCTAGGGAACAGTTGAGTAAAATCTGTCCTCTTGGCTGCCTCTCAGCCCCTTCACATTCCAGGTAGCAAACTTAACATGACTTAGCCATTATTACCAGAAGATATTAAGCTCAAGAATAAGATTAAAGATTGGCATTTCTTGAGAAATTGACTGGTGGCTGCATCCCCCCCCTTCCAGAAACACCAGCCTCAACCAACCCCAAATGCCTATGATATAAGATGATATTAGGTGTAGTACACAAAAGGGTATAGAACCAACCAAGTAAACACAAAATCATCGGAATCCTAGGCCGAGGTTGCCATAATACAAAAAATATTGAGTTAACCTTATTAATCCTAAACCCACCCTCCCCAATCCCTATCTTTAATCCAACGTAACTATATACCAATCCCCCCCACAGCAGGTAGCAGTGCAATGTTCTAGAACTCGCAACTAATTCCAGAGTCCCGCCCCTGCCATACCATGGCCTAGTCCTTAGCTGGCTATTCATGTTAAGGTGAACAATGTACAAAAACCAAATGCCCAGATCATCAGGCCTAGAGTAACACTAATCAGGTCTTGGGAAGGGAATAGGCCATGGCATCCAGTTCCCCCATCTACAGTCGTGAGGCAAGATTAGAAAGCAGAGTTCGCCTCCCCACCCCCCACACCAACAACCAAGCATCAAATACCCTTGAAGAAAAAACATTTTGAACAAACAACTGACTAGACTGGGAAAAGGCATATCGACTAGACCCTCAATTCCAACAAAGAGAAGGTAGATCTCCAAACCGATGGTAGCTGAACCGAGCAAATAGGAGGCAGGAAAGGTGGAGTTTTACCTGAAAGAGTGACCCCCAAGACGAGATGGCTCGAAAGAAATCCTCAGTGGGGCTCAGGCTTCGGGATGGGCTGGTCGGGAGGAAGCGCAGGTCGGAAACCACCGGGATGGACCTAAATGGTCCGAGAGCTAATCGTTCCTCCCGGAAACACAACCCTGCACTTGAGTTCTGGTCCCCAATACAGAGCCAGCACACGAAGCCTCTCAATCGGGCCTACTCAGCGCCACAGGCCTCGTGGCCTATCTCGGGCTCAATTGATCAGCTACACCGGGTCGGGCGAGACCAAAACGGACCAGGTAAGCCAAATCCGTGGCAGGTCTATTACAGCAAGGGAAAGATAGAAAAAAAACCCGGGACCACTAACAAGGCTAAAAACTAAATTGAGGGCAGGCCTCAGAACCTAAGGCATGACTAATTGCATCAGTCCCCTTTGAACAAGCTAGGGAGTCTTTTAGTAAGGTCAGCCAGAGCATGATCTGGATCCTCATAGGACTGTCCATTGCCATCCAGGGTAACCACCAATTTCGCTGGGTACACCATTTTAAACCGGATTTCAGCAGCAATTAATTTTTTGACAATCAGGTGATAGGCGGCTCTCCTCTTGCGAACTTCAAATGGAAGGTCTTGGGTAATTCTCAACTTTACATGGTTCCACTGCAGAGAGTCCAACTCCTTGATTTTGGTTAAGACGTGTTGACGTTCAATGTAGCTCAGAAATTTAATGATGAGTGGTCGGGGAGGAGAGTTCGGTGGGGGTCTATGTTTCAGTGATCTGTGGGCTCTTTCTATGTGGTAAGCTTGATTGATCGGGGAAGGGCCGACCACTTTATTTAGAGAAAGCTGGACAAACTTGATCGTGTCACTTCCCTCTTCGGCCTCCAGAAGCCCCAAAATAAGGACATTATTCCGTCTGCTCCCTCAAGATCTTCTGTTTTAGCCTGCAATTTCTGTATTTGCTGCTTCATTTAATTAATCTCTGGGTCAGTTTTGTTCCTCCAACGGTCCAAAGATGTGACATTGGATTCCAGATCCCCTACTTGCCGTGATAGGTCTGAGAAGTCTTTCCTGATAGATTTAATCTCACTAGATATCTCCTGTAAAGTCTCTCTGAAGGGTAGAATTTCTTGCATAAAACGATCTTCTGTCAGTAAGGTATTTGGAGATGCAGGAGCAGTTGGTTTGGAGGAGTGTGAAGGGTTAGCATTTCTAGCCTTCTTGGAGGTCTTGTCAGGCGTCGTTGGTGGAGTGTGTCTCACACTGGCTGACTTCATGTCAGCTTCCATCGCTGCAGTAACACTGAGAAATCTTCAAGCGCCCTAAAAATCAGCTTAGAGGTGCTAGAGGTAGACAGCAAGCCTTTAGGGTCGCTATTACTAAAAAAGAAGTCGATATTTCAATTAGAAGAGGTTGTTTTTGTAGGTGGAGGAAGGGAGCCTGAGAGAGAGCTGCTCTCAGCCACACTGCATCACGTGACTCCAGCAGCTTCTTTTTAACAAACTGAAGAATAATTATTATAGTGACCACTCATTTCTAATTTTTATAACTGGGAGTGACGTATGTGTAACGTCTGCCAGCACATCATGTAACTGTAAAGAATACCACTCTGTCATGTTATTTTACACTAGGAACAGTGAAACTCATCCTTTGTAACAGCCTCTGAACATGGCAGGATTAATCAGAAAAGTTTCTATTTGATACTTAATAATCTGTACCAATATAATGCTCAGTTTTTGAACATTTGTTGCCATAAAATGCAGAGTTTTCAAACACTGTCAGTACTTTGTTTTCTGGAGTTCACAGCGCAGGGTCGCACTACAGAACAGCATGGAAAGTGAAATTGCTGTTTTTAAGACATTATCAAAATGACCCTTATCACATAGATTTTGGGGGGGCACATAAGAGTTGTATTGGGGGGGCCATAACTCACCTCTATGTAGGGCATTCTTCTGAGGGGAGGATGTGGGGCGGGTTGTATCTCTGGTTACGAAATTGTGCTGAGGCAGGAGGGATGTGGAGGGGGGTATGTAGGGGGAAGGGGATCCCAAAACATATGGGCCCAGATATTCAAACTGAGCCCAAAAAGTGCGCAATAGCAGGAGCAAGCGCAAGTCCATTGTGCCCATGCACAAGAGGTGCGATATTCAAAAACTGAGCCGGCCAACCTGCGCCTACAGCCGACGACTGAATATCGCACCACCTGTGCCATAGCGCAACTAGGGAGGGGAAGCTGAGCAGATCTGATGCACCATAGCGCAACAAAGGATGTTCAGCTGAGCAGTCCAGAGGTGCCATAGCACAACCAGGGACACCCCCCAGGAGCAGGGCAGCAATGCAACTGCACAACCAGGGGGGTAGGGGGCTCACCACCCATGCCACAGATGGGTAGAGGAACACATAGCAGAACAGACATTGTCCCCCCACACCCCATGCACTGCATAACTGGGGGAAGGCTGAAATAACCACAGGCCCATGGAGACAAGCAACCAACCCACAGCTGGGCCATGGTGTCCCATCATACCACCTGGCAAGCTGTGACTGGCACACAAGGTGGGCTGACCACCCTGTGCCACACCATCCCCCCAATGCAGAGCACACCCTGCACCATGACCCCCAGACACCCTGCCCAGGAGCAGCGTCCACCACTGCAGGAAACCCCATGCATGCTACCACCCCCACTGTGACAATGCAACCCTGTGCATCGCAGAACCATGCAAGGCAGCCCCACCACAAGCACCCGTCAGCGGGTGGCAGCAGACAGTGATGCAACAACGGCATACACAGTGCCACCACACACAGCCCCCCCGAGATACAGCTGAGAGACTGACCATGTTTTGGCACATGAAGTACCCCACATGGGACAGGGCATGCCCCGGACACCACCACCAGTGGTACAGCACCCTGCACACCCTCCCAAGGACACACCCCGACCCAGCACTGGCCACAACAGCCAGTGCAGACACCCACAGTGGTGCATGGAAGCATGTACCACATTGGATGTCCACACAGTACATGGAAAAACACCACCCATACCCAAGGGCACAACGACACAGGGACGCAGTAGCGGGGCAACCAAGCCCCCAGCATTGGCCCATGGAAACTGTGTATACACAGCCTGCAGTCCTCCATGGCACAGGAGTGCCAGCCACCCTGCACAGGTACTGTGGACATGTACGCCACCATCATTTGCCTGGAGCACAAGTTACAGACAGTGGTACACATCCCCTGCAACACATAAAAGCCACAGCATGGAGGTGGGACAACAACTGTGGAGGCCACAGTGTCACCCGAGGCAGACATGCACCACACCAGTGACAGGAGGCAACCCAGCATTGTGATGGGTACAGTGGCTACCCTGCAAGGACAGCCACCACTGACATGCCAGCAGACCGTGCAGGTCACAGACATGCAAGGGTGTCAGCTGCACAGGCCATTGACAGGCTGACAGGGGCATCATGGACACAGAGCATGCACCATGGACCACTGCACACAGTCATCCAGTGCACAGGGCACAACACACATGCCACAGACACTGACTGATAGCTACCCCCACACCATAGTCACCTCCCCACGGACACACACACATACCCATGACTGCACCACCCCTGACGCCATGCACACCACTGCAGCTGAGCACCTATAGCCCGCTGCAAATCAGAGACCACCACAGTATTCATATTAAATGATTTGTATTCCAAAAACATATCAAAAGGAACTATTTACAAAACTATGTACAAAGTTGGGGGGGAAGGCCACAAACAAGGTGGGGGTGGGTAAGGGGCAGGGGTGAACAAATGGGACAGGAAAGGAGGGGTGTGAGGGTGGGTCCACAGGGGTAGGGGATATCAGGGGCAGAGGGATGATTAACGGGAACCCTGATTCCTGCTCTGGCTGCTCTGCCTCTGGTGCCTTCTTCGGACCCCAAGCTGGTCAGTCCATTGTAGGATCTCCAAAGAAGCCCTGGCCACATTGAGGATCTCCCGCAATGCCTCCCTAATCTCCTGCAGCTGGTGGATACCTAGGACAAGGGAGCACAGTCAATAGGTGTGAATGCACAGCCCCATACAGCCCACCCACTGTGCATGGCATACGGCCGTGGGACATGCCTCTGTGATGGTGTGTAACCACCCACAGTGATCACGTCCACAAGACTACCCCACCCAGGTGCATACAGCCATGCGGAATGCTGCACATACCCACTGGCCAAGTCAAGCACAGCACCACTGTGGCTGTTTAGTGACATGGCTATGTGGTGCGAAGGCAGTGGCACAGCCATGTACCTGGTGCATTCATGGACCATCATCGACGCACTCCCAGACATGCAGTGCCACTGGACAGTGCAGACTGTAACAAGTTGCGTGCATGGCTGTGGTGTCAATGGATGGTGGCCATGCCCTGCTGCCCACCCTGTTACACAGCATGCAATAGTAATCATGGAGGTATGGCACTCACCATCATCAGGCCAGTCCCTCGGGTGCTGTTGACTGTGGCCCCTCCTAGCGGCCCTGTCTTCCTGCTGGCACTGCATCTCCCAGCCTAGATGCCTCTCTTCTGGCCCTGTGGTGCAAACATGGAGAGAGAAACATCAGTACAATCCTGTAGCAAAGTCCCCCTGCCCCCATGTGTGTGCACTCCACCCAGCCACACCCACCCACCCCACACCCTGATAACACCACCACAGCCAACACTGGACAGTCCCTCCCCCATGTCCCTGACACATACAACCATGTTACCCATATGGAAGATAAAGGTGTGCGGACGTAACACCTACCTGGCTGTGGCACCATGCCCCTCCTGGCATGTCTCCGCAGGCAGGCAAGCAGGTCTGGTTCCCTCCTCTGCAGGTTGCCATACCTGTGGCAGCACTGCTCCACCATCCACCCCCATCCTGTGGCCTCTACCAGGACATTGGCCACCTCCTCCCCCACACCTGGCTCCTGGACCTGTCCAGGGGTGCATCCCCAAACAGTGGGCCATAAAGTGGCTCTACAATGGCCACCAGGTTGGCCAGTTCAACTTGGGTCCACTGTTCAGCCCTCCTCTGTGCCATTCCACTTGCTCAGTCGGTTTAAAATGGTGCTCTGCAGCGCAGTTCACCACATGCACAGATGCTCATGGCGGTACAAGCCCGCTGCCATTCTAATGTGTCACTGAACAGCGCAATAGTGGTGTACCCATGCCTGATGCATGGTGCCTAGAGGTCAAAGGTCGGACATAGGGTCAAGGGTCTCTGGCGCATGGACAGGCACAGCGCCATTGGAACCCAATGCATATAGCGCAATTGGATGCCTGTGTGCTACCTCCAGTAGTGTCCTACTGTGCTGTTGCCCCAGTGCACCTATGATAGCCAAGTGCCACAGCGCCATATAGGTGGACATGGCTGTAGCACCACTGGCACAATGGTGGCCATGCCTTGCATTGCTTCCCATGCACAGCATGTCAGCAGCATGGCAGATGCCTGCATCACAAACCTGGGCATGCGCAGTGAGGTGTGTACTGCGCATGTCACAGAACTGCACCTTGGCTCGGCACATTCAGCACAATTGTGCAAAGCGCAACAGTGCGATATTCAGTCGTCATATGCAAATCAGCTAATCAGCCATTCAATGGTGCAGCACTGCAATTTGCATCCACTTAAAATTGCACCTCACCTCATTTGCATGGGTTGTGCTATAAAAGTGCAACATTGGGCTGCACTGGTCATAGTCGGTTACTGCAGTCTATTGGTGAGTTGCATGCTGTTTGGGAGTGTGGACTGTGGATTTTGGGACATTCATGGGACTGCAAAGTCACAGGTAATAACTTTCATTCTTACAGGCTATATAATGACTGAGCGAGTTGTGGGAGAGGAGGAACACAATGGTGGGAGGAGGAGGAGGAGGCTTAATTTCACCAAGGCCAAGACCGATGCCCTGTTTGATGCCTACCTGGATCAGGAGCCGCTTTTCAGCAGATGGCAGGGAACACCGCAGGCCCGTGCTGCTGCATGGGAGGACATGGCACGTGCAGTGAACCTGCATGGCAGCCACCAGCGCTCCATGCAGTAGTGCAAGAAGAAGATGGGCTTAGACAGGAGGAGGAGGATAAAGGAGAAGATGGCTACCATCAGGGCAGCACAAGCTGCAACAGGTGGGGGACAGCCAGAGGTGGTACACCTGACCCCACAGGAGGAGAGGGTTGCTGGAAGCATGCAGAGTAGTGCCATTGAGGGTGTTCCAGGTGGTGGCTTCCAGATGGATGGTAGCCCGTCACTGCATGGTAGGTCATGGTCTGTCTATTGGGGAGGGCAGGGTAGGTAACATGCAGTAACATGACTTTGTTTTCCCTTACAGATCCTAAGCATCTGCATGGTTCAGCAGTGGTGGGCCTGTCCACTGAGGACAGTCAGATGGAGATGGATGAGGGCCCTTCCACCTCCCACAGGTATACGTGGCTCAGTGCGACAGTGAGCCCGCCTGGCTGTCCAGACTGATGTTGTTGGAACAGGTGTGGAGGAGGCCCTGTCCATGTCCCAATGTGCCAGCATCCACGGATGCCAGCATGCTGTGACTCGGGCTGGTGCCAGGTCCGTCACCGATGATGATGTCGCTAACGGCATGGGCAGTGACACGTGTGTGCCACGGGATAGTCACACAGCAAGTAACATCACGGCCATGGCTGTGGGCGGTGCTGCCAGGGAGGCCTGCATGTCATCACAGTCCCAGCCTATGCCTGTCACCACCAGTGGGGCAGCACTGGTGTGTGTACAGGACAGTGGGACTGTTGTGGCCACTGCAGCAGCACCAGTGAGCCCTGATGGGCAGCAGCTGGAGGGGCAGCATCAGCAGTCAGCCAATGGGCTTGGGGGTACAGGGTCAAGGGGCTGCATCAGTGCATCGCCTGTGGACAGGCCCAGACCCAGTCCTGGTGTGCAGTGCCCACCCTCAAGGGGTGCTGGGCATCAGGGCCGCACACACCCTGAGGGACAGGATGCTGAGGAGGCAGATGACCTCTTGGAGGAGCACACCCGCATACTTCAAGCATCAGTCCACCAGCAGACATGGCTTGCAACATTGGTGGATGCACTGTGTGCAGCTCTGGAGTGGGCAGAGGAGCGTCACAGCAGAGACACCACTCTGATCCTGGCAGGGATGGACCGGTTGCGAGAGGATGTGACCACTGCCATTGACTGGCAGACACAGGCATTCACTGCTGTCATGGCCACAATAGGCACACAGTCATGCATTCACTGCTGTCATGGCCACAATAGGCACACAGTCATGTGCCCATGCGTTGCATACACCATGCAGTGCACTGTCCACCCCCTGTTCCCGGCATCGTGTGACACCCTCCTTGTCGACACCGGGTTCAGCTGTGGGCATCCCAAGCACGCCTGGCACAGGCATATTTGGTGTGCTGCAGACCCCTGCAGGAGCACGGTCATGTTCACGCAGTGGAACCCCTGGAGGACCATTGGTGCCACCCCATGAGGCCAGTGGTCAGCCTGTCAGTGCTGTCGGGTCTCAGCGGGGCTGCCCACACATCTGTGGTGGCCGGGGCACTGTGGCAAGTGACTGACCTGTCTCCCAGTGCAGCTACTGTCTGGTGCTGCCCTGTGTGCATTGTGTCATTCAGCAGGCATTGCACGGGTGGGTACCCGGCCCTGCATGTAGACACACAGTCCATCTGCA
Organism: Neoceratodus forsteri; assembly: GCA_016271365.2. Classification (NCBI taxonomy): domain Eukaryota; kingdom Metazoa; phylum Chordata; order Ceratodontiformes; family Ceratodontidae; genus Neoceratodus; species Neoceratodus forsteri. The sequence continues at coordinate 224,965,596 of CM057449.1, read as the reverse complement.
CACCCTCCCAGCTGCTGTCCACAGTTGCGTGTGCATGATGATGCCTGCATTGCGCTGTACACCAATGTGCAATGGTGCTCAGTATCTGACACATGCACAAGGACAGGCAGCGGGCATGGTGGTCTGTGGACATGTGTGTGGCTAGGGGTGGCATTCTGGGTCGGTGTGCCTCCTACCCTTTGTGCATGTCTGGTGCATTTTGTGTGCATGTATGTATGTGTGTGTGTGTGTGTGTGTGTGTGTGTGTGTGTCCGTCTGCATGGCATGTTAGACCTCACCCATCCCTGGTTGTGTGTGCGGTTCCATGCCCAGCCATTTCCCTTGATGGAATGCACCCCTGGTGTGTGTGTCCATGCATGTTTGTGGGTTGTGCCTTAGCCACTGTTGGTTGCACATGGCTCCATGACTTACCTGGGTTGGCTGAAGTGCTCCTCCGTGATGGTGTCCCGGTGCAGCTGTGCCAGCTGGAGCATTCGGGGGTCCCATCACCCAAGGGGGGGCTGTCCATCACCATTGTCACTGGCATCCTCATCGTCCCTATTGCTGTCCCCCTCTTCAACCTGTATGGCTATCCCACATTCATTGGCCATGTTGTGGAGGATGCAACTGGCCAGGAATAGCCCACAGGCCTTTGAGGGGCTGTACTGTAGGGCACCGCCGGAAGTGTCCAGGCAACAGAAATGTGTCTTCAGCATCCTGAACACCCACTCGATGACATTACATGTGGTGGCATGTGCCTCATTGTAGCATTGCTGCGATGGGGTCACAGGCCGCCAGTAGGGTGCTAGCAGCCAGGGACAGAATGAATATCCACTGTCACCTGTGTGTAGAGGGTGGAGGTTAGTTTAGTGATCAGCATCACCCTGTCCGAGCCATGTAGGCCACTACCCATTTCACCTCTGACCATGCCCCCCCAGGCCCCATGATTGTCCATGTGGTTTGCATACTCACCCACTAGGTGGCCAGTGGGGATATCCCCACTCTCGAATCTGTGGCACAGTGCCGAGTGGTGCCAGATGAAGGCATCATGTGCTCCCACAGGGTGCATGGCACAGACATTGATTATGCACCCCCTAGCATCGCACACCACCTGGCAGTTGATGCTGGCATAGCCCTTGCGATTTATATATGCAGCCCCCTCGGGGCCAGGTGGTATGCAGATGGCCACATGGGTGCAGTCTACTGCCTCAGCATGCCAGGCATACGTGCTACCCTGTGGAACTCCTGTATGTTTGCTGTGTGCTCTGCTGGTGTGCTGGGGAAATGGATGTACTCTGCAGCATGTGGCAGCAGTGCGCTGAGGAATTGGGTGAGGTGGCATGACGTAGCTGACTGGGTTATGTCTGTGGTGTCCCTAGTTGGTCTCTGGAAGGTACCCGTGGCGAGCAAGCACATGCAGGCTGTCACTTTGGTCTCCACTGACAGGGCATGTCTCTGTCATGTGGGTGCCTGCATCACATCACTGCACAGCTCACAGAACCACTTCAGAATTGCCCGATTCAGGCAGCACCGGCCCACAATCTTGGTATCACTGTACAGCTCGAAGCTGGTGCAGGCTCGGTACTGCCTGTTGGGGACATACCACCGACAGGCCCTTTCACGGCCATGCTCCCCTGCTGACCACCTTCTCACCCCCCTCATTATGGCCTCCATCTGGATGGTGGCACTGGCCATGTCCCTGGCTTGTGTTCACTCCCCCCCGGCAGCTGTTTCTGTATTCCCCCCATTGTCCTGGCTGCTACTTCCCCTGCACTGGGAACACCTGCCTGTGCTGGCCTCACTGCTGTGTGGTGTACTTCCCCCTTCTGCACTGTGGCTCCCCACACCTTCCCCTGTCCCTGTTGCTTCCAGGTGCCCTTTCCTGCCTGGCCCTGTGTGTCCCTGCTGCCCAGTTTTCCCTGCTAGACTTTGCCCTCATGTGGCTTCCTTGTAGTGTTCTTGCACCTCTCCCTTGCTCCCTTTTATTTTGGCTCATTTCCGCTATGGCGCAACTTCTGCTTGCTCCCCCTATTGCGCATGGTGCATGTTGTTAAATATCACATTGCGCCATTTATGCATGGTTCCTCCCCCTTCAGTTGTGTATGCATTCATTACCATTGCGCTGTTGCTCAGCGTGATTTGGGGGGTGCAACTGCCTCCTGCTGAATATCGCAGAATGGCGCATTTTCGGACTTGCGCAAATGCAACCCTATTGCGCATGGCTCAACTCTTTTGAATATTTGGGCCATGTTGTATAAACAGAACATTACATGGCCTGAATGAAGATATCATATTTATCTTCACTCGAGGCCAATGACATAAAGATATCTCACTAGTTGCTTCACCACTCATGAAATATCATGGTATCATTGGCCTCTCATGAAGATAAATATGATATCTTCAGTCAGGCCATGTAGTATCCCCTATTTATTACTGTATAGTGTATGTACAGTCACAGTATATAAAATCATGTAAAAACCAACAATGAAGTCAACAGAGAATATCAGTTTTAACATTTCCTTTTTTTTTACCTGTCACAATGTGCTGTAGATGTTTCTGTAAGTTCAAGTTAAAGAGAAAAACAACCCATCAGCACAATGGTTGGATTTCTACCTCTGACGTCAGAAACCCAGGCTTGGGAATGGACCTGGGAATGTTGGAGGGTCATCCAGGGGGAAAGAGGGCTCCAGCGGCAACATTACAGATTCTTCTCTAATACATACGGGTTTCCATTGGTGGCCATTGACCATTTGGAGATGTGTCAGATATTTGACAAGCACCTCAAACCAATCCAGATACAAAAACAATACCACAATCAATATAAACAACACAAGAAGACAGTAATATGGAACTACTTACTTTTGGATGGGACTATTATCTAATGCACCATACTTCTGTCTGTAAGCAAAGTACATGGCCTGTAAAATCCATATGTCAAGGCATACCATCAGATACCCTGGATGACTGGTTATGCATGGATGGTCATCCAAATGCTCCACAACTGGATTAGCCTCGCAGCAACATGTTGATTCATCCGCAGTCGTCATTGGTACACAGCATGCACATGAGCACCTATGTAATAAAGCAAAATCACATTAAGAATTATTATATATGCAAACACATCAGATTGTATTATGACTAATTTTACTATGATGAGATGACACAACATATGTACACTTGCACAGTCCTGGCACACCACTGCATAATGTGACACATTATACAGTGGGTACAGAGTAACAAACACTGATTGGCTGAGTTGTACATTTATGATGTAGTATGTCATGGTGTTAGCCATGCAAACAGTTTTAGTCAGCAGAAAGTAGAATCCTCAAACTATAAAAAAAGTACAACTCGCTAAAGTTGTATAATAATAAAAAAAAAAATACTGTTCACCAGTGAAAGCAATTTCTGCTTCTGCTAACAAATTAAGATGTGCGTATATTTATAAGAGAGAGAGAGGGACAGTAAGCATAGTGTTCATAGAATATAGACTGGTCACATTAGATTCATCAAGTAGGGTAACAGTAAAGTAAATGTCTCAAAGCACACGTGGATACATACGAGAAGGAGAGACTGCAGGAACTTCAGATTTAAACAGAAAAATCTGAATCAGGCCATGCAGGCAAAAAGTGTATAAAAGGCAGTACGGGGGGGGGGGCAAGGGGAAGGGGTTGCAGATCACATTGGAAAGCAAACTGGAGAGGGGGTAAGAGGCAAGAGAGCAATAACAGGAGCAGAGGGAGGGCAGACTGTAAACAATGGAAGTTCATGTAAAAAAAAAAAAAAAATGCCTTTAACATGGGAAATAAACATACAAACATGGAGACAATTTTGATGGAAGCTGTTCTTGATTTAAGTACAACAACACTGGATGCAAACACACAGTGCTGAACTATCCATTAGTGACAGACGCCAAGAAGACCAAGTGCATGAAAACACATTGGGCTGGATTTTCAAACACCAGACACAAGCTGCGACATGGGCAACTTGTGCTGAGTGCTGGTGCACCCAGGACCCTGCCCCTGATTTCAGATGGGGCATGGTCCTGGCGCCTAAGTCCTGCTGCTTCAGGCAAGTCAGTGGGAGCACCAAACATATGGCATACCTTGCAGAAGTGCTGCAAGCATGTGGGATGGTAAGGTGGATGCTGTGTTGTGCCTGGAGCCTTACACCCCAACCCTCACATCACCACCATGCCCTGATGTGCTAATATGCAACATAACATGGTGTTCCACACCCTGGTGAACTAGTGCCCCTCCCATCCTGGCATTAGTGGCCACTACCCAGCATGACCTCAACCCACCCCCTCCCCAACAAAAATGCCCACCTCCACCCTGCAAGCCAACCCTATCCCCCATGATCTGGTGGCTGACACTGCCCTCCACACACCACCATGTCTGGACACTGAATGAACTGTCAGGATGCATACTGTATACTGTACACGCTGTGACAATTCATTTGGCATCCAGCCGTGGTGGTGTGTGGAAGGCAGTGCCAGTCACTGGATCATGGGGGGGTGGAGGTGGGCACTTTTGACTGGGTGAGGGTCGCTAGATCACCAAGGATGACCATCCATGATAGATGTACTGGGGATCGGAGCGGGTAGCAGATGGCAGCAGATCGCGAGTACTGCAATATGGGCAGATCAGGTCTTGGGCGGTGGCACTGGAGGCCAGGGCCTCCATATGGGCACATTGGGGCTGGGTGATAGGGCGATGTGGAATGGGATACTGCGGGGGCACACAGTTCCAGGGTGCAGTTGACACCCTCACGGGGGCTGTCGAAGTCCAGTTAGATCAGCCCTTTGCAACAAATCATCTTGAAATCTGTGATTCAACAAAGCAAATTACATTCACTCAAATGCACAGCCTGATGCTGCACATAACATATTCATTCACAAGCCTGTGTTGTGAACATATGTGGAACACATACAAAAAGATAGAAGAACAAGCATTTGTCAATGCTGAATGTTTGCTTGTTGGTTTTGACATTGTTAGTGCAAATGAGTACAGAGTTATGTACTGTAGGTGTAAGTACTTCTGTGGCCCTATCAGAATTAATGACAGATTATCCTGCATTTCTGTCTCCTCTTAAAAGTATAATATTTTGTAACATTTTGCAAAAAGTAGTCTGACAGGGAGCAGGCAACTGCTTAATTACAGGAAATCCAGCTACTTGCAAATTGGACTGTGTGTAGTGCCGCACAATTGTTAATGGAGATTTGCTGTGATTGCATCCTGTCCCTGGGTTGGGGAAAGGGGAAGGGGCTCAGGAAATGCAAATATCACAGGTAGAGCATAGAAAAGAAGCAGAACAATAAAATTTGCTCAAGCACCCATACATCCAGTATGCTTTATGAGAAGCTTGGTTTCTGACTGAAATAATATGTTACACTAAGTATCAAAAGCTGCAAGAAGGTTGGTAAGCTTGTTACAATGTTGTACGTTTTTCTGTAAGGAACTGATAAAAGGTAGACAGATTGTGTAGTGACAAAGTTGCAACTCCTGGTAACAGTGTAGCATAATCTTTATGTAGCAACAGAGAAAATTCACAGTTTTTTTTTTAGTAATGATTCTGATGTGCTACAGTATCACTGCAAAAAGCTATCATGGATTCCTGTTGCGTTTTCACATTTCTTTTTCTTACTTGTGTTACATCCAAATTAATAGAACAAACAAGTAAAGCAAGTGTGCGTGTTTTATTATTTATCAAAAAAATTGCAATTGCTGAAACTCTTACTGTTTTATCAAATAGTATGCTGTGCTAAAGCATTAGTCTGGCTAGCTATGTGTGTAAACGGTGAAGGACAGGCTGCAATACATTGAAACACATTGTGTGGTGCCCATCTTAACTTACATGACCCAGGCACAGGGCAACAAACTGGAGATCTGACTGTGTATCCTCACGTCTGTGAGTGTTCGCTACTATGATGCATTCAAGTTGTGATGGGTATGGTGGATTGGGGGGTTGAGGGTAAGGAATAAGGTGTGCGAAGTGGCTTCCCACAATCTCCCACTTGCATACTGTGTGGCTGTGAGCAAGCCACAAGGAACAAGGAGGTGCTACTTCACTGAGTGGGTGGTGGAGCCCTGGAATGCACTGCTCAGGGAGTTAGTGGCTGCTACTACTACTATGGATGGGTGCAAGAAAGGCTGAGAGAGGTATAGAGGGAAAGTGCATCCCGGAGCCTCGCTGGGAAATGGGGGACCTTGTAGGGAGGGGGGGGGCTACCAACGGTGCCCTGGGAAGGCACTGTTCATCAAGCAGACTCAATAGACCATAGGGCCTAATCTGCTGGCCTTGTAGTATGTTAGTATGTTAGTAAGTCACTTAACCTCCCCAGTGCTCTCAGGTTGTCCATGAAAACAGGCAGCAATGACTAGTGGGCCTTACCTGGTTAACAGAGAATTACATAAATAAAGAAAATAAAGACAGAATGTTTAGAAGTTATACATGATCAGGAAATGACTTTTGTGCCTTGGACAATTGCAAGATAGTTTGAAGGAAACCAACTCCCATATGGGGCTGTGCTCTACAGATGGGCACTGCACTGTTGCCACAATGCTGTGTAAGTGTTAATACTGTTCACAGTAATTGCACTTTGACTCCCCGACCCAATAAAAGCTGTCCACACACATGGGGAAAGTGTACTCATTACTTATAAATTACACCATACAATTTGCACATTAGTGAGAATTTGATTTTGTTTTCCATGCCTCAGAGTGAGTGTGTGTGTGTGTGTGTGTGTGTGTGTGTGTGTACAACAGCCTAGGGACTGCTGGTAAAAGAAGTAGTATAATTGTGTTTACTAGATTAAGAGGGGGAGAGTGAGAGAGACTACATGGGGGCTGAAGTCAAATTACATACACACCGACAACTTGAATCAAGCTTTGCTGTCTTTTCCAAACCTTGGTGTGTATAGGTGTCAAATACGAAGCAATGGCAGGTTACAACCCTTTCCCCACCCCCACCCCCAAAAAAGAAAGATGAGAGAGAGAGAGGAGAGTACTACTAGGGGAAAACAAAATGTTACAGTCACATAAAGCCTACAAAATGATCTATTTACTTTCCCAGGCCTCAGTGTGTCTATGTTTAGAGGGTAGTAGAGAAAGAAAGAGAGAGAGAGAGGAAGAGAAGAGAAGAGAAGAGAAGAGAAGAGAAGAGAAGAGAAGAGAAGAGAAGAAGAATGAGATTGGGGGGGGGGGGTCCAGAACCAGGCTAGACAGAGGGAGACAACAGGTGTCGTGTCCCTAGAAAGACATCTGCTATAATAGTTTTTTTACAGGCATCAGTGTGACACTGTGTAAATGGCAAAGGACAGGCTTGCAAAATATATCCTTGGAGTCACAGAACTCATAATTAAAACTTTAGCTGTAAATGAGCATGGAACATCCATCAGACAGACCTGGGTTTGTATCCCACCATCTGCCACTTGCATACCTGGGCATGCAAGTGGCAGATTGCTTCTGAGCTGGTCACTTAACTTTTTTGCCTCTGAGCAAGTCACTTAAGCACCCCAGTGCTCTCAGGTCACCCCTGAAAACAAGAACATATGCCTAGTGGGCCCTATCTGGTTAACAAAGAATTATATAAATAAATACAAAATGTGTAGAATAAATCCACAGAGACAGACATGCATTATAATAGTTCATGTTATTTTCCTGGCATTAGAGTGGCAATGTAAAGAGTACATCGAGATACTTTCATTGGAAGGAATCTGTGAATGGCAGTAGCATACTTGGCAGTTTACTCCTTGCAGAACAGGCTCCCCCAGATGTAATGGGGAAGGAAACTGTATGATGGGTTACTACAAGAGGTTTAAGTATCAGTAAGCTGCTGAGTTTATCACTAGATCCTGCTGAGCATTGCTGGGGAGGAGGGCTTACTTCCGTCTAAGTGGGTCCCACCCCAGGAGCAGGGGTTGGGTGGGGGGAAGGCCACATGATAGGTCCTTACAAGATGTCAAAGTACCACTGAGCTGGGGAGACTGTTGAGTGATGATTGGGGTACTCCTTGCAAAGTGACTTCCCCAGAGCTAAAATTTAATTAATTAATTAATTATTTTTTTACATTTGTTTATGCACCTCTTGTGTGACAGGGATGGTGCCCTATCCCCCTGTCAGCCCTATCATGGACCCTCAACACTCCCCTGACCTGGCCTCCACCTCATCTGCAGGGATGAGGAGGACCATGGCTTGCACCCCCATGGAGGACCCCTCTCAGAGGTGAACGAGGGGGGAGATCAAGATCACCCTTGAGCCCCACCCTGATTTATGCTAAGCTTTGTTCAGGCTGAAAGAAGCAGGAGTCCATTAGGAGCTTCCTTGTGTGTGCACAAGAGGTGTTTTCTACTTGGATACCCCTAGAATTTGCAATGACATCCAGCATGAAATGGGCACGCTCCTGTGTCTGCCTGCATGATGTTCGCCACCACCTCAAGTCAATCCCAGGTGTTCCCTGGTTGCAGTGGCCCCCAGTCTCCATTGGGAGTTGCCAAATGCCGGGGGTTCACAACCCCAGGAGAGGAGAGCAGTCCTCTGGACTCTCAATGCTCTCCTCCCCCGCTGACCCCTGATAACCCAAGTAGGCTCCCAAACCCAGGACACTGGCGTGGCATGAGGTAAGGCATCCAGCACCTCAGCCTTCAGTGCCACTGGGCTGGCCCATTTATTGATTTATTGATTGCTTGATTTTTTTTAATAATGTATTAAGGTACAGAATGATCCTCAAGTAACAAGTGCCCATTTGCAAGGGCAACCTACAGTAAGTCAACACAAAAACACAGAGAGTGAAGGAAGGGAGAACAGAAAGCTGGTTAGCGTATCTTTGGATCCTGCCTAGAACAGCTGGGTGGGGGAAGGGTGCTCACAGTAATGTCATGACCCACTGCCAGCCCAGCAGTGGATGACACTTTATGCTTATTAAATAATCCCCTCCCACTTAGTATATGGTAAAGCTCTCTAGGGATTGTGATACTTTACCTTTAAACCTTCAAATGGGTGGTCTCAGATCTGGTGTTACTGTGCCATAGGAGTTGGCTGGACAGTGTCTTTACCTGGGAAAGGCCGATCTAGAACCTAAGTGACTGAGATAATACCACCCCCCCCCCCCGGAACTAACTAGAGTAAACAATAACCAGCAATCCCACCCTACAATATACAATGTATAATAATGCAAAGGTGAGATGAAATTAAAGGAACCATTCTTGAGACAACAGTCATGATTGAGGGTGGTTACCAAGGGAAATGTGTGGAAGAGACCAATCTGTTTTACTAAGAAGGTCAGGGAATCTGGTCCAGTGGCACAGTGGTAGAGCTACCACCTGAGACACCAGCAACCCAGGTTCGGAAGTGAGCCCAGGTTGCTGGAGGGACGACTTTGGAGTGGAGGATTGAGCACCCAGAGGGTCACTCTCCTCCTCCTCCAGGGAGGGTGGTCTGTGGATCCTGTTGCTTTACCACCACCTGGGGAACCATGGGTGGAGGTGCAATGGGATTGCAGAGTGAACGGGTGGGGATGACATTGGCCAAGGTGTGGAGTGGCAGCATGTTCCTGCGTGCCCTCATCTCCTTGGATCTCCTTGTATGCTGTCATCTTCTGGGGTAGTTGGCACTGAAATAAGGAAAATCCCCACACATGTGCCTGGAGATGGGCCCCGGGGCCTTAGCCATATGACCAGACTCCATGGGGGGGGCTCAGCTGGACTGCCTGATGCCCTCAATGGACTAAAGGGGGATGACCAGGAATCCCCCTCCTCCATGCCTGGGGAATAAACCATGGCTGGATGGGGGTCAGTCCTCTGAAGCCTCCTGGAGATTCCTGGAGGAACCTTGGGAGTCCCAGAGGATAGGAGCAGGTGCCATGTAGAAGGGGGCTAATAAAAAGAGAATATAAAAAAAAAGGAAGTAGTTCAAGGAGGCAGTGAGTGATGAGGAAAAGGTCTTCATCAGAAACAAGAAGATGCAGAGGAATAAAGAACAGAGTGCACACCAGATGAAATCAAGGCAGGCCAAGAGGGCTGTGAGAGACGCAAAAGCAGACACAGAGATGTGTATCATGGAGGGGTCAAGGGTGAGAGAAAAAAGCAGGTTTTTTTAGATATATGAAGGAAAAAGAAAGACAAGAGGAGGAATTATTAGGCTAGCAGAGGGGGTAGGGTAACAGAGGAGGACATGCAGAAGGCAGCTGTTCTTAACAACTACTTCTGCTCAGTTTTCAAAGTACAGGACTGTGGACCTTTACCACAGAGCAGCATAAAAACGTCTGATAGGGATGTCCCAGAAATGGGGAAGGGAGTATTTATAAGTGAAAGGATCAGAAAAGGGATGGCGACCCTGAAGATAGATAAGGCCTTTGGACCCGATGGGATGCTCCAAGATTGCTCAGGAAACTGGCATCAGAATTGGCTGCTCTCTTGGCAGGGCTACTCAATAGCTTGAGTCAGTCAGGGTGGTTCTGAAAGACTGGAGGACAGGGGATGTAGTTCTGTTCCATAAGGATGGGGACAAGGAGCAACTGGGTAACTACAAGCATGTCAGTCTTACCTCTGTTATAGGTGAACTGATGGAGACACTGGTCAAAGAATATATAGCTTGTCTAAACTAGTGAGGGGGAGAGTCAGTGTGGCAAGATACCCATCCTTTTCACAAACAAATGGGAACTCACCAGCCTCTCTCCATCAACCAATGCAATGGAATCAAGAATAATCAGGGTAAGAGAAAAAGGAGAGGGCAGTGATAGATACTGGAAAATGATGTGCGCCAATGCCAGAAGTCTTGGCAATAAAATGCTAGAACTTTATGCGATGGTCACAGAAGGGAGAATTGACCTGGTGGGTGTGACAGAGGCATTGTCAACCCTTAATAGCAAATGGAACATGACCAAACCAGGGTAATCACTGTTCAGCAAGGACAGAGTAAAGAGCAGGAGAAGTGGAGGAGTAGCACTTTATGTAAAAAAGGGACATAGCCAACTGAGATAGACAGCCTAGGGGATTCAAGAAAAGTAGAAACTCTGTTAGTACTAGAAGGGACAGGGAACAGGAAACAAGTCAGGACTGGGGTGGTCTATAGACCACCAGATCAAGATTAAGGTGCAGAAACTAGGGAAGATGCCTAGGAAGACATACAAGTCTGGGGAGATAGTGGGGGACTTTAATATGCCAAATGTGGACTGGAAAGTTCCAGTTGTGGCAAGTACAGCGCTTCCTCCTTTATCCACCCCCTTTATCCACCACCTTCACTTACTACTAGTATGAGTTCCTGTCCCATTTTCCAGAAATGTTATCTCCCCCTTTAACTGCCACCCTCTATTATCCACCACCCTCTTTTATCCACCAGCATTTAGGATGTACAGAGGTTGGCAGATAAAAGAGGGAGCACTTGACTATGAATCATCTCCTGGAGTTTGCATGCTAAAAGGTATTCCTAACTCAGCTAGTCTAGTGTTCAACAAAGGAAGAGGTTCTGTGGGATCTGGTGCTCAACAACAGTGAGAGGATCCAAAATGTGGTAATTCAGGAGCCACTTCATTCCAGCCGCCACAGAACAGTGACACTGGAGCTGGCACATCAGCACAGTGGTTGGATTTATGCTTGCGACACTGGCAACCCAGGTTCGGGAATGGACCCGGGTCACTGGAGGGTCAGCGGGGGGGAGAAGGATGGAGAATCCTGTGGACTGCTCTCCTTCTCTGGGGGAGGGTTGGGAGCCTATCTGGCACTTGACAGACCCCTGACAGAGGACGGGGACACTGCAGCTACCAGCGGGTAGTAGAACTCAGGTGCTGGGGCAGATGCAGGACATCATTGCACATCCCTGCTCCCCAGAAAACCAGGAAAATGGGGAAGCAGCTGCCTGCCTAAGATGACACCCATCACAGGCTTCAATTAGCCCCCCAGGCCGGCTCTCTGACCTATCCTGACATATGTGGCGCTAGCCCAGGGTGCTGTAGCCCCACCCCAGGGGGTATTGGAGGGTTGTGGCCATTGTGGGGGGTGGAAGTCCATGGTCTGTGACTGGGTGAAGGTCCAGGTGGCTGGCAGCTCAGGGAAATAAAAGATAAAGTTAAAAAAAAAAGAATAGTGGCGCTGGAAGTCCAGATAGGGGCTGCCAAGGGAGCAAATGCAGAACATGTATGGGGCTGTAAAAAGGCAGATTTCAACAGAATGATCAAGAGCTTTTGGAAAGAAGCACATGGAGAATAGTACTGGTAGAAAGAGTGGAGGAAACATGGGAAGAATTTTAAATAGCAATGACTGAGGTGGCAGAAATCTCAGTTGAGAAAGTGTCCAAAGGAAAAAGGGCAAGGGACCCAATGTGGTTCATGGCCAAAATAAAGATGGCATTAAGAACCAGAAGGAGGGCATTCCTGAAGTACAGAAGAAGCCAAATGGGGGAGAATAGAGAGAAGCACAACAGAGGTAGCCAGCAAGATGGTGAAGGAGACCAAGTGTGAGACTGAATGCAGGCTTGCGATGGGACTGAAGGAAGGTGAAAAGGCATTCTTAGGTACATCTGGGAGAAGTGCAAGGTTAAAGGTGGTATTGTGGGGCTGAAAAATGAGGAAGGGTGGGAGGAGCAGGACAAAGGAAAAGCAGAGACACTGAACAAAAAATGTTGTTTCATCTTTACTAAGGAGAAGGAAAGTCCACTACTAAAATATGGGTTAAGAGCTGAAGACTGGAAAGCAAGTGGTCAGGTAACATGGGTAGAATAACAGGGAGAAGGATGTTAGAAAAGTTCAAAAAGGTTGAAAGTAAGTAAATCAAATGGTACCTGACAGCTTACAACCAAGAATGCAATGCTTAAGAAGGTAGCAGAGGTGATAGCTGGACCACTTGCAGACATATTTAGCTGCTCATTGGACACTGAGAGGTGGTTCCTAGGGACTGGAGGACAGGATATGTTGTCCCACTACACAAGAGTGGAACAATAGGATGACCCAGGGAATTATAGACAAGTCAGTTTGATGTCTATAGTGGGAAAGCTTATGGAGTCTACACTAAGGGAGGAGCTAGTAGACCTCTTAAATGGAAAATGGGCTACAGGACTTCAGACAGCATGGGTTCACAAGAGCAGATCTTGCCAGACAAATCTTCTTGACTGACTTCTTTGACTGGGTGACCAGGGAAGCCACTATGGGACAGGCAGTCAATTTAGTATACTTGGATTTCTGGAAGGCCTTTGTCTCAGTCTCCCCACAGGAGGCTGATCAAAACATTAAGGAACTTAGGGCTGGATGAAAAATGGATGACTTGGGTAGACAACTGCTATGGGGAAGTAGTAAATGGGGAGTTTTTTAGAGATAAGGGACACAACAAGTGGAGTACCTCTGGGGTTGGTACTGGACCTGGTCTGTTTCAGTGTGTTTATTTGTGATGTAGAGGAATGGGCCAAGATCTGCCTCTTCACAGACAGCACAAAGATCTCCATAAAGGTGGACGCAGAGGAAGGGATCAGAGAACTCACAGAGGATCTTGATAGGTTTGGGAGAAGATATGGCTGCTGGGCTTTAATGCTAAACAAGCATTTGTCAATGCCTATCATTCACTTGCAGGTATGTTTTGGGATCAGTAAGGGAAGGAGCATGTCCGGTGGGGGACAGAGAGTGCAAGGTGGACAACACACAGAGGGAGGGAGCAGGAGGGTTTAATTGAATGCAGGGTCCAGTGGGGGAACGGAGGGTGTGTGGTGGACAGCACACAGAGGGAAGGAGTGGGAGGGTTTAATTGGATGCCAGTCCAGTGGGGAAATGGAGAGTGTGGGGCAGACTGCACACAGAGGGAGGGAGGAGAAGGGTTTAATTGGATACTGGGTGTAATGCTGTTCAGTTGCAGTTGCTGCTCTGTCTCTCTCTCTCTCTCTCTTTCATTCTCTCTCACTGCTGTGGAGTGTGGCACAACGGCTGCAGAATAAAATGAAGCACTCTCCCATTGGAGTGGTGAATTTCTTTCAACCCCTGGAAAGCCAACTTCTTTTTTATGCCATTCTATGGTGGTCCCTACACTGCCAGGAAGTAACTTAATACATTTTGTTCTAGAGCATTAGTTCTCAGATTTTATCATAGTGAGCATCCCCCAAGCCATGGAAACGATCTTGAGCCTCCTCCAAATACTGAAATAATCTTGGGCCTTCCAGAGCAGTAGCATACTTTACACAGTACATAAGTAATAATGTGAAACTCCTTTGAGTAGCTGGCTCTCATTCTATTCAGCTTATTGTAACCCCCACCCCCTATAACCCACTCATAAGGCCAGACTATTTCCTCCACTATTTTGACTCTCGGACCATTGTTACACCTTGTCGCAATACCTTCATGGGTCCAACTGATTTCTTTGTCTGTTTTCCTCTTATCTGGAATTATCTTCCTACCCACTTCTGCCTCTCCCCCTTACCCTGCTCTTACACAACTTCTCAGGGATTCTTTTTGCTCCCTCCTCCTCTTTCTCCTAGTACCTCTGTACTTAACCTTTGTATTTAGGATGTTCTGCCACCAGTCTAATTGATCAATTGCTACTTCTCATTATTGGATCATCGTTATATCTGTTTGCAGTATTGCTCATTTTGTATTGCTTGACTGTTGCAGTTACCTTTTAAAATGTATTTAGTCCCTTCCCTTACCTGGGTACATCTGATATCTGCCTTGGCAGAGTATACCTTTCCAGGTTACCAATAGGTAAATAAGTACACCTACTATTATCCTCTTTCAGTTTGTCTCATCCCATTATACAAAATATCTAAAACTCAAAGTTTAAATAGTATTTTTTCAGACTTGCTTGAGCCTTCCCTGGAACAGAATGGGATCTCCCTAGGAAAGCTAGCCTCACTATTTGAGAAATACTGTCCTGGAGCCCTGCACTATGAATATCTAATTTATGTTTTTTGAAACACTTTGTGTTATGAAAGGTGATGCATAAATCCAAATTATATTCTATTTTACAGTCTTAGCACTTTCAGTATCTAACTCATTGCTTGTAAAGCAATTTGTGATACAGTGAATACGAAAGGCTAAAGCCACAATATAAATTCAAGTTGTATTCTACAGTTCCTGTACTACCAGTACCTTAAACAATAAAAATAGCAGGCAGAAAATATTACTCATTTTTAAAAGTAGTCAGTTATCCATTTTTATTTTATTTAAAGAGCAGCTGACGCCTTTGGAAAAACTTAAAAAAACATAATTTTCAGACACAGTTCAGCTGTTACTTCATATATTTTCTATATATTTCTATAGATTTATTTTCTTTGTTATTTATTAGTGAAGAAATTCCCACATAAACAAAATTTGTATCCCTTAGAGTTTACTTGCTTCTGTAGCTTATTCTCTACCTGCAATCATAATGCTCTGTTGTGACATCGCAGTCTATTGCCATGGAAACAACTATGATGTTAAAAGCAGGATATTATGACATCAGGTTGGAAAGAAGCAATAGGAGCTGATGAACCTTAAAGGAACAACAATACCTTTTTCATGCATGTAACCTCACTAATAAACAAGCATTTGTCAATGCCGAATGTTGCCTTGCTGGCATTGACATTGGTAGTGCAGGCATTAGAGAGATGCATAATAGGAGCGGCAGTGAAGTATAGAACAGACGTCAACCCCACCCCACCCTGCAGAGAATGACAAGCATTGAGGTGTGCCTTTGGGTCATTGGCCATAACGCTCATGCCATTTCACCTAACTCTACCCCCCAGACTCTGACAAGTATTGCGTTGTGCCTTGGGGTCATCAGGACTTACGCTCACCCCATTTCATAAGTAAGTATGTTGAGATGGGTGCAGCATAGGAGATTGGGGTGAACTTTGGGGACGAAGAGTCCAAGACACATCTGGATGGCTGTCAGTGGCTGCAGGGTGGGGTTGGGGTGCAATGGCATGAGCATTACAGCTGACAATCCAAAGGCACACCCTGATGCCTGTTAGTCTGTAGAGGGTGGGACATTATGGTTAGACACCCTAAGGCCTGGGTGTTTATTGGTATTTGCACTCCAAATTTTCAACATTGCCTTTTTGTGACCCCACCTCATGAAAGCATGTGGGACCTCTGCTCATCAACAATGTCATTGTGATTTTGTTAATGTGTCCTGAACGTTGATTTCCCAGTGACCATGCCGTTCTGCACCACATAAAAATGTCAGCTGCACCATTTATAAGGAGCTGTGAAGTGATGGCAATGTTGAAAATCTGAGTGAAAATATTAAAAATTCTTGAAGTTATGAATGTGAATGAAAACTGTGCAATGCACACTCATAGCAGTCTTTTCTTGGAATTCTTTCACCAAATTTTTAACATAAGCATTTTGGGACCTTTGCTCATGAACAGTGGCAGTATGATTTTCTTAATCTGTCCCAAATATTGATTTCCTGCAGCAACTGTGCCATTGTGCACCAGATGTGTGAAACCACATTTCATGCAGGATGTGAAAAATGACAGCTGTACTGTTCATAAGAAGGTGTGCAAAAATGGCAATGTTGAACATCTGGAGTGAAAATATTAAAAATTCTCGTACTTACGACTGTACGTGGACACTGCACAACACACATTTTTAACATGGTAATTTTGTAGAATTTTTTCACCAAATTTTCAACATAGGCATTTTGGGACCTCTGCTCATGAACAGTGTTACTGTGATTGTCTTACTGTGTCCCGAACATTGTTTTCCGACAGCGACAGCACCACTGTGTGCCGTATGTGTGAAAACACATTTTGGGCAGGATGTGGAAAATGACAGCTGTACTGTTCATAAGGAGGTGTGAAAAAATGGCAATATTGAAAATCTGGAGTAAAAATATTGAAAATTCTTGAAGTTACAATCGTGCATGGAAACTACACAACACAGGCTAGTAACACAGTAATTTTTAAGTTGCCACGCTTGCGCAGGCAACATCTTGCAACAGTGGGTATTTGGAGGTGCAGTCACTGTTGGGTGAATGCAGGGCACACATCAGTAGGTGCATCCCTCATTCCTCAATCAGCCTGCATGCCGGTGCCACACCATGCATACTAATGTGGTGAGCACATCTAAGGAAAGGTCCACTGCAATCCGAGCAAAGCTCGTCAGATGCAGTGGACCATTCCTATGTCCTCGCCACATTGTCAGCATGGCAGGAGGCCGCCCAACTGCCGACTTTGGGGGTGCCCAATTCCCATGCTAGCTTACTTTGGCCGCAAAACTTTGCCAGTGGGGGAGCCCACTTCCTGTCGGCATAAAGCAGCCCCCCCATTTCTTATATGCTGAGGGGGATGCCCAGTCCCCCTTGGCTCTTACCTCCCCCAGCTTTCTTGTGTGCGGCCGGGGTGCCCAATCCCGTCGGCATAAATTAATGCCCGCTTGCTGTGTGCCGACAAGGGTGCCCAATCCCTTGTTGGCTGCAGCAACCCCCCCAAAGCAGTTAGGTGGCACGCTGGAAGCCCACCCCAGTGTGCCAGGTCAACTGGAAAAAAAAAAAACTGTCCCGCTATGTTAGGTTTTCCCCCTGTAACATAAAAACGGTCCCTCATAGTCTCTATAGAGTCCCTACCCACCACCCGCACCTACCCACTGTGCACCCTGCCTCCCCACACCCCCTCACCCCATACTTACCTCCAGAGTCTGGCACGGTGATCTTCAGTGGACCAGGAAAACGTCTGCACTCTTCAAAGCCGACCGTGAACTGAGGAAATGCCGGTAAGCTGTATAATGGGATAGACAGGGGTTTTTCAACTTTGCTGCATATCTCAGTCATTTTTTGGAATTTTTGCACCAAATTTTCAACATGGGGTTTTTGGGACCCCTCCTCATGAATTCTGTTACAGTTATGACGTTAATCAGCCCCAAAAGGTGATTTCGCATTCACTGCATGGAATCATCTTTTGGGACTGATTAACGCAAGGACAGTGGCAGTGTTCATGAGGTGGGCTGTCAAAAAGCCTATGTTGCAAATTTTGTGGAAAAAATCCAAAAACTGGCTGTTTTACGAGTGTGCATTGCACAGTTGCTATGCACACTTGTAACTTCACGAATCCGCAATATTTTCATGCCAGATTTTCAACATTGTCATTTTTCTACACCTCCTTGTGAACAGTACAGCTGTCATTTTCGCATACTGGTCGAAATGTGTTTCCACACTTCTGATGCACAATACCGCGGTCGATGTGGGAAATCAGTGTTCGGGGCAGATTATGAAAATGACAGTTACACTATTCATGAGCAGAGGTCCTATAATGCCTATGCTGAAAATTTGGTGACAATACTCCATAACATGACTGTGTTACTAGCGTGCGTTGCGCAGTTTGCGCGAACGCTCGTAAGTTCACGAATTTATAATATTTTCACTCCAGATTTTCAACATTGCCATTGTTCTGCACCTCCTTATGAACAGTACAGCTGTCATTTTTCACATCCTGACCAAAATGTGTTTTCACAGCTCCGGCGCAGAATAGCATGGTTGCTGTGGAACGTCCGTGTCCGAGACACATTATGGAAATGTCAGTGACACTGTTCATTAGCAGAGGTCCTAAAATGCCTATGTTGAAAATTTGGGGCTGACAGTCTATGCAATTAGTGTTTTACTAGCATGCGTTGCGCAGTTTGCACGCACGCTTGTGACCTCACGCATTTGTAATTATTT
This sequence comes from Neoceratodus forsteri, assembly GCA_016271365.2. Classification (NCBI taxonomy): domain Eukaryota; kingdom Metazoa; phylum Chordata; order Ceratodontiformes; family Ceratodontidae; genus Neoceratodus; species Neoceratodus forsteri. The sequence goes on along the minus strand of CM057449.1, from coordinate 224,947,004 downwards.
TCACTCCACATGTTGAACATTGGCATTTTTCCACACCTCATTATGAACAGTACAGCTGTCATTTTACATATCCCGCCTGAAATGTTTTTTCTCACGTCCGGCGCAGAATCGTATGGTCGCTGTGCAAAATCAGATTTCTGGGCAGTTTGAGGAAATGATGATGACACTGTTCATAAGCAGAGGTCCTAAAATGCCTATGTTGAAAATTTGGTGCCAAAAGTCCAGAAAATGAATGTGCTGCACGCGTGCATTGCGCAGTTTCCACACAGCTTGTAACTTCGTACATTTGCAATATTTTCATGCCACATTTTCACCACTGGCTTTTGTGCACACCTCCTTATCAACAGTACAGCTGCCATTTTTCACAGCCTGCCCAAAACGCATTCCCGCAACTGTGGCGCTGTGGGAAATCACCTTTTGGGACACATTAACAAAATCACAGCACCACTGTTCATGAGGGGAGGTTTCAAAATACTTATGTTGAAAATGTGCCTAAAAAACTCCTACAAATAATTGTGTTGCAGACTTCTGCTGCGCAGTTTGTATGCGTGTTCATTGCTTCACCAATATTTCATATTGCCACTACAGATTTTCAACTTTGCCATTTTTTATGCCTTCTCATGAACAATACAGTTGTCATTCTCCGCATCCTGCCCAAAACTGTGTTTTAGGATCTCTGTCACCAAATGCCACAGCCGCTGTGCAAAACCACCTTTCAGCTACCAAAGTGATTGTGCCACTTTTCATGAGGTGGCCTGACAAGCAGCCCATGTTGAACACATAGAGTGAAACTACCACTACACACCTACAGTGTTAGGGTTTCCAACTGCAGCACCCACCGGTACAGACTGACAGGCATCAGGGCTGTGACTTGGGATCATCAGATGTAATGCTGACACAATTCCACCCCCCAATGCCCACCCTGCAGCCACTTGCAGGCATCGTGGTGTGTCTTGCACTGTTAAGCCACAAACTTCACCCCACGCTCCTATACTGCACCCACATCAGCGTATTTCCTTATGGAATGGGATAAGTATAATGCCCAAAGACCCCAAAGCACACCATGACACTTGTCAGTGTCTACAGGGTAGGGTGAGGTACAATGGCATGAGCATTATGCTTGATGACCCAAAGGCACACCCCACTGCCTGTTGCTCTCTACAGGGTGGGGGTGGGGTTGGCACCACTTCAATACATCACTGCCATTCCTATTATGCGCCTCTAGCTCTGCCATTGCCAATGTCAATGCCAGTGCGACAACATTCGGCACTGACAAATGCTTGTTTGGAATTGTTACACCAAATTTGCAACATAGGCTTTTTGGGAGCCCACCTCATGAACAGTCACACTATTGTTTCAGAAATCGGTCCCAAAAGGTGATTCTGTGCAGTGACTGCGAAATCACCTTTCTGGACTGAATAACAAGATAATAGTGACTGAATTCATGAGGTGGGGTCCCAAGAACCCCATGTTGAAAACATGGTGCCAAAATTCACAAAAATGGGCAAGATATGCACCAAAGTTGAAAAAATTTTTTTTTTGCCATTATACAGCTTACCAGCAGTTTGTGGTCGGCTTTAAAGAGTGCAGACGTGTTTCTGGTCCACCGAAGATCATCATGCCAGGCTCTGGAGGTAAGTATGGGGTGGGGGGGTGGAGTGTGCAGAGGGTGGCTGCAGGCTGGGAGAGGGGACAGGATGACAATGGACCATTTCCTTTGTTTCAGGTAACAAAAGTAAAAAATTAATCGCGGACCATTTTCTTTTTTTTTTTCACAGGTTTGGCAACACTGGGGTGGGCTCCCAGTGTGGTACATTTCTTTGTGGGGGGCATGTTAGCCACACTGGAGTGAGCTCCCAGTGTAGCACACAATCTGGGTATGATAATGGCAGGAAAATGGGGAGGGAGGGAGGGTTAACATGCCGACAAGGGGATTGGGCACTCCCGTCAGCAAGCATATCTGTGTTTAGAGGCATGATGCCAAGGGGGATTGAGCACTCCTCGGCGAACCACATCAGTAATGGGGTCACATTATCCAATGGGGAGATTGGGCACCCCCTCACATTAACTGTGAGACTGTAAATGGTGGGTGGTGAGCGTGACCTGCTTTCGCCATGTTTATTGAAATGTTACACCAGGCAAGGCACGCCCTGCAATGAAGTGTCGCTCCCTCTTTGCAGCGGCTAAAATGTTTCCAATTTGTGGCACATTTTGCAACTGCTGTCATAGACAGCATGCAATCTAATTCATACCACGGAGCCCAGCCCTAAAAAGTAGTGGCACCACTGGCCACAACATGCCCTCACCTCCAAAACCTACTCTTCCACTTCAAGCTACCCCAATATGTTGTCTGTGTGGCACATGTAAGACAACATAAAGATGGGGATAAGAAATACAAAGTTAATGATAAATTTAAAGCTGCCTTGTGTCCAAATATTATGTTTTACAAAGTTCTTATTGAGGCATCAATGGCTGTTTAAGTATTTTTCTTTTTCCATTTGCTCATTAGAGGGTTTTTACCCCATAGTATTAGGTGCGATGTGAGGAGCTGAACTTTATCTTGATACTAACAAGTTTAGTTCAGAGCAGTAACAAGGGGTGTACGGCAGGGTTCGGTGCTGGGACCAGTTCTGTTTGACATTTTCATAGCCGATATTACAGTAGGGATTAAGAGCAAGATCAATCTCTTCACAGATGACGCAAAGATTTGTGCCGAGGTAGATGGGGGGGCAGAGTAAAAGTACTTCAGGAGGATTTGGCATAACTGGAGGAATGGTCTCACACTTGGCAGCTTGGTTTCAATGCCAAGAAGTGCAAAGTAATGCATTTAGGAGGCAAGAACCCAGGACACAATTACTGGCCGAAGGGTGTCCTGTTAACAAAATCCAAGGAGAAGAAGGATCTGGGAGTGCTGGTAACTGGGGAGATGAACCACTCTGCTCAATGCAGAAAGGCAGCAGCCAGGGGCGGACTGGCCCGGGATGCCTGGGATGCTAACTGCATCCTGGCCTGTGTAAGTAATGGCCTGTGCACTTCTTGTGTTTTTTTTTTTATTTTCTTTTTTGTCCACTGCCCTGACCGTTGGGTTTGTACCGTTTGTTCACAATTTTTTTTTTCAGTGGGGGGGTCGTGGGGGTCAGGTCTGTTGGTAGCCACAGTCCGAGGAGAGTGCTGCACCATGAGCGGCACACTAAAGTCATGCACGTACCCCCCCCCTTGCCTGAGAAAGACTGCAGTGCGGTGCCTAAACAGAGCAACGAATGGATGGTGAAGACAGGCGGGGCTGCGGACGTGCGCGCACACATCTTTTGGTTGGCGGCAATTATTCTTGTTCAGGCAGCGGGACTTCTGCGTGAGGAGAGCGCCATTGTTGCTTGTGGAGCTCTGTGCCGCCTATTTGCCTAATCAGCTGCTCGCTTGCCCAGTTCGACCGCGATTCGCGATCCCTAAGTGTTGCCTTAAGTGGAGGATGAGGACTGGTTCGGCGACGGTGCCTGTGTATGTGTGGTGGGTGGCAGTCATCGTGGGAGGGGCAGGACAACAGGAGAGGTGTGTCCTTTTCTTAATTAGTAATTTCTCCACTGGTCATCTGTGAGCAGTCGAATGATGAGACCAAGACCCAATGTTAAAATGATGGAATGAAGACAGTCAATAAGAAAATGAAATTAAGTTAAATGAATTGTGGGCTTGCAAGCTGCTTTTTTGGGTGGGGCACTGGTAGGGTACTAATACTGCTAGTATACAGATCCAACCATACCTCTCAACTGTCCCTGATTTTCAGGGGCATCCCTGATTTTACCTCAGAATTTTCTGCTGTCCTCATAAAATTTGTATTTGTGACAGAACAGTGGGATTAAAAGCACAAAATCATGTAAAGCATTAAAGTTACAAACCTGGTCTTCTTCAGAAAATGCATCTTAACACAAATCAAATTATTCTGTCAGCTTTCTAAGTGAATAGCACCAGTTTTTAAGATGTGTCCCTGATTGTGGGTCTTTGTCCCTGATTTTTCTAAGCCTTGTCCCTGATTTATGAGGCAAGAGGTTGAGAGGTATGTACAGATCCTCTTATAATATGATCCATTCTCATTCTCAGTAGTCTACAAAACAAAAACTCTCAGCGCACACAGAAGCTGCAAAGTAACCGTATGTTCATTTATTGAATCACAACCATATCCAACGTGTTGAATTGGCAGTCACAGGAGCCTGTGACTGCGATTCAATAAATGAACGTAAAGTTGTTTTGCAGCATCTGTGCACACTGAGAGTTTTTGTTTTGTAGTTTAATAATCGGCTAATGTTTCAGCTGTACCTGGTTGGAGCCATTGAGCATGTCGCTTTTTGTAAATTTCCATCCTTAGTAGTGCAACCTGGAGAAGAGTAGCTCCCCTAGCTTCCACAGTTTGTCCAACAGGAACATGAGCTCCCTTTCACTCTCAATGACTCCAAATGACCTTGCACAGTATAATTGGGCTGGCTGGTGTGCAATGATCTGATCAGATACAGGGCCATACCCCATAGGCTGTCCATTATTATTTGCATTTCTCATCCTCTGAGTATGTCAAGAAAAGCAAGCACTTTGAGCAAGCGCCCGGTGGGCAGGATTCACAAAGCAGATGTGCTGGGCGCAAATGAGATGCTCCGGCACAAACAGGATGTGCCTACCAAAAGCTGAGCAATTCACAAAGGGATGCACCACAGAATGCCCCATGTGCAACCCCACTGTGAATTGTGCGTGATGCGCATGGCACAAGGGGAGATGCCCCTGTGCATCCGTGATGCGCAGAACCACCCAGGGGAGCAGAACAGTGAATAAGGAGCAACCTAGCAGGGAATGGGGGAGCAATAGGTGGACAATGCAATGGGACAAGGGAGAAAGGGACACATGCACAAATGAACAAACCAGAGTGTCCAAGTGCCCAACAGTGGCTGCAACAGATGAACTGCACAGACAGGGCATACAGAACAACACCCAGTACCACACAACACAACCCACACAGGACCATGGCAGGCACACAAGACAGGCACACTGTCGCCTGTAAGGTGCCACAGACCTGCGGGGGACACCATGCAGCATGGTGGTGTCCAAAGGACAAGCCCACCACCACAGGAGCCCAGGGATGTGGGGGTGTATGAAGCCACACAGGTGCATAGGTTGGGTGGCACACAGGGACACCACTGCACCACACAGGCATGTCATACCCCCAAACACTGTAGACTGCATGCAGGTCTGATGACTGACGGTGCATCAGCGCAATGGATGCATGCAACAGGCATCACACACAGACCTGGGGCACAAACATATGCAGCAGGACAGCAGTCTCACCCACAAGCCACAGGCAACATGATGGACACACAGTGGGTGGGACATGGTGGGGGGGCAGGAGGTAGCTGCCTGTACAAACACATGTGCAGACAGGAGTATGGCAGCAAGGGGACAGAGGACAGCTGCAGACAACAGCCAAACTCAAGATAAGAACATGGTACAGTAAAGGACTACAGACAATGGGTCAGATAAACAGTTTAATAAAAGCACAACAAGAAAAACTAACAGCAACAACTATGTACAAGAGCAATGCAAAACAGGGAAGGAAGTGGGAGTATATACAACAACAGCAACTGGGGAAAGCAGGGGAGGAAAGTGGCATTGAGAGCAGGTATAGGATATGGGTGGGGACACCGATGCAAAGTAGGGAAGGGAAACAACAGGAAAAAAGTCCAAATTCATGCCATGGTGCATGCCAGAAGATGGCGCACGCATCTCTGGCCCCATGCAGTGAGGAGACAAATAATGCCTGACAGTGCCCTCAGTAGATGTCCCTGCCGCTGGAACAGTGGCCTCAAGGAATCACAGAGTGTCTGCCTCACTTGCAGTCCCATGTCCTGTGGTGCCTCTTGCCATCATCCTCCATGGCCATGACCACCAGCATGCATGCACAATCTGGGGACCTAGAGTGGGGAACACAGAGAACAGATACTGAGTGCCATGTGCCATACACCACCCCACCCCGGCACATAGGCTGGAGGCATCTGCCATGGAAATGGCCCAGATCCCACCAGGCACAATGCACAATGCACCAGGCAGGCACAGGGTGCCACACTGATTGTGTGCAGGAACTGAGTGGGTACATGTCCCACGTGTACAGACAGTGACTTGTGCAGGGTGCATAAGGGCAAGCCGCATGCAACATGTGCACAAGGCAGTGGCCTGCCCAAGCATGTAGTCCCCATCAGGACACCAATGGGGCACCACTGTGTGGCCACAGTGCTCATGACATGCACACATAATGGTTGCTGATGCAGGGACCATGTGCACTGTGGCACAGGCACATGCTGCACCAAAAATACCAATGAGTCCACGTGATTAGCGACACATGGACAGGTCTTGGTGTACCAGCAACACCCACCTGAGCAAATACCCACCCCATCTGACAGACAGTGCATGCATGAAAGGGGCACTTACCTGCACCAGCCTGGCCACCACCCTGTGCACTTCCAGTGGCCCTCTGCTCCCACAGCTCAACAGCCTCCACAGTCTGCCCACTGTCCTCTGGACCTGCAGGAAACACAACAGCAGAGAATGAAATGAGGAGATGTGATGTGAGACAGCCCCCCCCCCACACCGGTGTTGGCATGCAGTGAAGGTGTCAACAAACAGTGCACCAGTGTTGAATTGTCCAGAAGGGTGCAGCAGCACACAGCCTGTGCCCCCCAAGTGTGCAGTTGTTGGCATGCAATGCAAATGGCAGTCCCACCCTATGCATGCCAGTGGTCCCACCACCATCTATGCTCCAAGAGAGAGACCCACCCCATGTGACATGTGGTAGATGGCACTACAGTGCTAGTGCAGCCATGCCCAAGTGTGTGTGTGTGTGTGTGACCCGTGAGTGTACTGGCATATGGTGCAGCTGCCCCAACCCACATGTGCACATCCTGAAAATGTACGACTCTGACATACCTGGTCAGGGCAATGCACCCTGTGTGCATGCTCCCATAAGCGATCCAGGTGCACCATGTCCCTGTAGTGCAGGTCGCTGTACCTGTGCCTTCACTACTCTTCTGTGCAGGGTACACCTGTATGGCACACCAGCTGGCAAGCAATCCTGGCCCATACATCTGATCTGGGCTCCTGCAGGTTCTCCTGGCTGAACAGCTGGCCCTTTACCCACATCACTAAAGCCACAAGGTGGAGGAGCTCATCCTCGGACCAGTTCATAGCCCTGGGGCCTGCTCTCTGGGCATGTGGCATGGCTACAGCTCAGTTTGTACAGCAAGTCGGCCCTGTGAGGTTTGTGCTACTGAATGGCCTAATCATGCCACTAGGCCATGTGCAAGTCACCACGCACAGCACACTGAAGCGCGATTTGTACCCATGGTGCTGATGTGTGCATGCGCAATGACATGGCAGGAAAGTGGGGTTGGGGTCATGGCCGGGTCGCACATGCGCACAATGTACAAATCTGCCATGTTGTGTGTCTTTGCATTGTTGCGAGGGCAATGGTGATAGCAGTAGCCTACAGGTGTGCAAAGATATTCATTGCACAATCAAGGCATGACTAAGATCAGAAAGCACAGCGGGCATTGCATATATGGACATGCATGCGCATACAGCTGTCACCGTGTATCATGCACGAGCTGCACATCAATGATGCGACTGTTAGGCCAATTGCGCAGCCACAGTAATGCACCTAGGGATTTGCGCCAGAGTCAGGGTCATGCCCTGAACACGCCACGCATATGCGGACAATGCGCCTATGGTTTGCACCAGATTCAGGGACATGCCCCGAACACACTGTGCATGCACGGACAATGTGCCTTGTGGCGATGAGCCCAATGTAGCAGATGGACTCTGCTGATTGGGATGAGTAGGACAGGGGGTGGTCCACAGTCCGGAATGCGCCTCACCCAAATGAGGAGCTGCCTGGCCAGCATTGCCCATGCAGCTGTGCAGAGTGTCCTGGAAGGGGTTCCAGATGGGTGGAAGCCCATTGCAGCACTGTGAGTATACATGCCCCTGACACATGTCAGGCCATGTGTGTGCATCATGATTGCCATGACATCCCCTCTGTGTGCTATGGGCAGCTAATAGTGCCACTGCTGGCGGGTATGACACCTCTTGGCTGGAGGGTTTCCCTGGGTTTGGCTGATGATGACCCAGGGGAGGGGGTGGACATTGCTGATTCCTTGCTGGTGCTGGCATCTGGCACACAGATGGCATACAGTGATGCCCTGATGATCCAGACACTACACAGATATCAGGGACATGGTCGACAGTGGTGCATACAACACACAAGTGCCTGCACAGGTGGCACCTGCCGCCATTGGTTGCCCTGCTGCCCACAGCACACCTGCAGAGTCTGTACAGCCCCCCATGGTGGTGGGTGCTGTATCCTCTGTGCCTGGTCCTGCTGTGGTAGCAGGGTCAGCCAGCGTTTCACGGCCAGGTACTGTGGGTCACACGCAGGTGGCATTGGACCATGATTCCACCATACCTGGACCTAATGGGGTTGTGCATGCCCATTTCCTATCCATGCCCCAGTCTGCTGGGGTGCACCCACTGCCTGGCACACCACCTAGCCATTGGCACCCTCACAGTGAGCATTCACCCGCCAATGAGATTGAGGGCTATGCTCACCTCCTGTGGGACATTGTGGAGGGGAAGGCATCCCTATGGGCAGAATTCAGAGGCCTTCAGACACTGCTGGCCCTTGAGCATGAGTCAGCAGTCATGTGGCATACCCAGATGTTGGCAGAGGCATGCCTACTGCGGATGGGCATGTCCACAGCTCTGGAGCAGATTGCAACCACCACCGAGGGTGTGTGTGCATCCAGTGTGTGATGTGGCCACTGGGTCTCCAGCCATACACCCAGGAGTGCCTTACGCATGCCCAGGTGGCAGCGTCAGGTGGACCCATTGCTGCTGACATTGTCGCCACCTCACCTCACCATGCCCAGCATCTCCGAACCTGACATGGCTCAAGGGACCTCCATCCCAGTGAGTACCCATTCATGGTCTCACTGCAGTACCCCTACAGGGGTGATGGCAACACCCCCTGTGGCTGGTGGTGCTGAGGCAGCATTCACCAGTCATGGGCAAGGCTGCCCATGTGTCCGTGGTGGCCATCGTGCCTCCCTGTGATGTCCAGGTCACTGTTCCAGTGGCCACTGCACCAGCTACCTGTGTGTCCCACTCACCTGGCTAACACTGCATGGAGTGGCGTGAGTGGAATGCACCTGCCCCAGTGCATTGCCATCATGGGCTCCCTGTGCAGTGCCACCTACATGTCCGTGTGCGGCAGTGTTGTGCCTTGTGGCATGGGCATGATGAGTGTGGTCCTGTGTCTGCTGTGCATGTGTGCCAGCAGCTGTGCACTGATCCATGCCATCCCTGGCACTGACATTGTGACACATGGCCATGTAGACTGTGGCCTGCACATGTGCATGAGTGTGTGCTGCATGGACACTGACATGGCTGTGTTCCACTGTGGCATCATCATTGCTGCGTGGCCTGTGTTGTGTGTATGTTGCTGTGTGGTGCTGTATGTGTGGTGTGTTGTGCCCTCCACGCAATATGAACCTGTGTTACTCACCTGCGGTCACCAAAGTGCTCCTCCACAATTGTGTCCCTGTACTTCTGAGCCCTCACAGCAAGGCATGGGTCACGACACAGCAGTGGCAGTGCAGCCCGCTGTCTCTGTGGCACTGCATCCTCATCCTCACCCTCCTGTCCAGAATTGTCACACTCCACAGTCTGGACAGCTATTCCATGGTCAATGGCCATGTTGTGTAGTATACAACAGGCCAGGAATATGCCACAGGCCTTCTCAGGACTATACTGTAGGGCTCCACCCGACCTATCCTGGCACTGGAAGCGAATCTTCAGCATGCCAAAGACACACTCGATGATGATGCACGTGGTGGTGAGTGCCTAATTGTATCATTCCTCTGCCTCTGCTTGGGCCGCCTGAAAGGGTGAGTAGCCAGGTCGAAGGGTATGCTGCATCACTTGAGGGGAGCAGGTTGGCTGTTAGTCTGCTGATCACATGTGCAACATGACCTCTCCCCTGTACATGGTGTTCTGCTGTGTGTGGTGTGGGTACACCACTGACCATGTTAAGGCCTTCCCTGCCATCCTACCTCCCCCTCCCACCTGATGAGGTCTGGCCCTGCTGCTGCTCTCTGCCCCGGCTGCCCATGCCATTGTTTCCACACATGCCTCAGCCCCCATTGTCTGCTCCAGTGTGCCCGGCAGCTGCATCTGCCTGTCTGCTTGTGGTGCACTAGGCCCCTGCCACATGTGCCACCCATGGCACTGCACCCTCCTTCCATGCATTGTACTTGTGCCACATTGTCCCACTGTATGAACATCTGCAGCACTGTCCCCTCCACTGTCCCAGTTCTTCTGCCCCTGCTGCAATGTGCATCATGCTACCTGCACACCTGCCCCTCCTATCCTGCTCCACAGTATCCTGTTGTTCTGCAGGTCAGCATGTCCCACACGCCTACTAAATATCCACTTGGTGCATTCCCTGCCTCAAATCTGCGGCAGAAGGTGGACTGGTGCCAAATGAAGGCATCATGTGCTCCCAGGGGTGTGGCATAGACATTGCTGATGTGCCCTGTGGCATTGCACACCACCTGGCAGTTTACTGAATGGTAGCCCTTGTGGTTTGATGTTACCACATCTTTACCAGATGGTGCACGGATTGCCACATGGGCAGTCAGTGGCCCCTATGATGCCTGGCATGCATGCCACCCTGTGGAACTGCTGCATGGCTTTTGTCTGCTCTGCCTGTGTGCTTGAGAACTGGATGTACTCTGAAGCATGTGTAGCAGTGCGGTGAGGAACTGTTTGGAGGAGACGGGAGGTGGATGCCTGTGAGATGCCTGTGGTGTCCCCAGCTGGCCTCTGAAAGTTCCTGTGGTGAGCAAGAACATTGCTGTTGTCACCTTGGTCTCCACAGCTATGGCGTGACCTCGTCCAGTGGGTGCCTGCATTTCATTATGGTACAGCTCACAGAGCTGCCTCAGTATGGCACTGTTCAGGTGCTATCGGCCTACTGTTTCTGTGTCAGTGAGCTGTTCAAATGTCAGTTTGGCATGATACCACCATGGGGCTGGCCACCTAAGGTGCCTTCCACCACCACGTTGCTGGTCTGCCTATCTCCTCATCCCCATTATCATGCTCACCATCAGAAATGGTGCCTTGTCCATTCTGCCTTTCAGTTGCTCTCTCCTGCTTGCTCCGCTATCCTGCTGTTGGCCTGCTGGGGGCTTGCAATTAAGTCTCCTTCTTTTATACTTATCTCCACATGGTGCATTTCGGCCTTGTGCTGTGGGATGCTCTGTACTTGTGCATTCATTTGCACTGTGAATGGCTCTGCACTGTGTATGCAGGTGTATGCCCCCTCAATTTGTGCTGCATATCATTTCATTGAGTCTCCAGCGCATCCTATTCATTACAGCGCATCAGACTTGCACTGGGGCAATACATCACCAGAAAAGGTGACCGTGTGGCGTGAGGAGAGAAAAGTCACGACGAAGCGGGAGACATCTCCGCAGAGACTGTGTGTGTGGGCCGAGTCCGACGATGTGCTGTGACATGTTAGGTGACTCTGACTGTGACTGACTCGAGTCCGGTCCGGGCACACCCCCTAGTGAGCCCAGAAGACACCGTCGGGTCATCATCATCAAGGCCAAACAAGATTAATAAGAAGTGAGTGGCCAACGAAGGTGTGCTGTGCGCGTGTGTGTGTGGAAATAAAGTAAGTGGGTAAAAAATGGTGTCAGTCATGTTCATGTATCATGTCTTCATGTGTGTGTAAAAAAAAAATAGTGAATAATATAAGTGAAAAAAGAAAGACAAAGGGAGGGATAGTGAGACTGAAGGGGGAGGATGGGAGTCGCGTGGAGGATGACAACAGTAAAGCTGACATATTGAGCAGGTATTTCTGCTCAGTCTTTACTGAGGAAGAGGGGGTAATGGGTCTGAAGGAGTACAAGGGTGAGAATGGTAGAAATGGACACAAGTCCTTTACACGAGAAAGGGTCCTGAAGGAACTGGAAGTAATAAGAGTTGACAAAGCAATGGGACAGATGGGGTGCATCCCAGGGTCCTTAAAGAACTAAGAGAGGTGGTGGCTGAACCTCTGGCTATCCTGTTTAGCCAATCACTGGAAACAGGGAGGTACCCAAAGACTGGAGGACAGCAGATGTAGTCCCCTTATACAAAAGCTGGAACAAAGAGGAAGCAGGGAATCACAGACCAGTCAGCCTCACCTCGGTAGTGGGAAAGATCATGGAAGCATTTCTGAAGGAGAGATTGGTGGAACATCTGGTTGTCAATGGACTACAGGACCCAAGGCAGCATGGTTTCACCAGGGGGAGGTCATGTCAGACCAATCTCATTGAATTTTTTGACTGGGTGACTAGGGAGGTGGATCAGGGGAGGGCAGTGGACATGGCATATCTGGACTTCAGCAAGGCCTTTGACACTGTGCCACATAGAAGACTATTACACAAACTGGGGAATATAAGTATGGGCAGGACAGTAGTGTAGTGGGTAGGTAACTGGCTGGGTGGCAGGACACAGAGGGTGGTGGTAAATGGCTGTCACTCCACAGAGGGAAGAGTGACCAGTGGGGTACCACAGGGATCAATGCTGGGACCGGTCCTATTCAACATCTTCATCAGTGACATTGTGCAGGATCTAGAAGGCAGAATTTCACTGTTCGCTGATGACACAAAGCTCTGTAACAGAGTAGACACACCAGAGGGTGTAGACAGAATGAGAAGGGACCTGCAGAAACTTGAAGAATGGTCAAGGGTTTGGCAGTTGAAATTCAATGCAAAGAAGTGCAAGATAATGCATATGGGGCACAAAAACCCTGGCACAATATATCAGTTGGGGGGTGAGGATATAGCATGCACCAAGCAGGAAAGGGATCTTGGGGTTGTCATCTCTGATGACCTCAAGGTAGGGAAACAGTGTGACAAGGCATCAGGTAAAGCAAATAGAATGCTGGGATGTATAGGCAGGAGCATCACCAGCAGGAAAAGGAGGTCATAATTCCGCTATACAAGACACTAGTGAGGCCCCACCTGGAGTACAGTGTACAGATCTGGAGACCATACCTACGTAAGGACATAGACAGGGTAGAGAAGGTTCAGAGGAGGCAACAAAGATGGTGCATGGATTGCATCACAAGTCCTATGAAGACAGGTTGAAGGAACTGAACATGTACTCCTGGAGGAGAGGAGGGAGAGAGGGAGATAGAGACATACAAGTATCTTACAGGGAGAATCAGAGTGCAGGAAACACTATTTTAAGCGAAAAAGATGTTCTAGGACTAGAGGGCATGGGATGAAGTTGGAGGGAGGGATTTCAGAGGAAACATGAGAAAGAATTTCTTCACAGAATGGGTGGTGGACAAGTGGAACACCCTGCCAGAGGAAGTGGTGGGAGCTGAAACAATCACGGATTTAAGAATGCATGGGATAGACATAAAGGAATTCTAGAGGTCAGGGGTAAGGGGAAACAGACTTCTAGGAAAACAAACTGAACTTACAAGCTCAAATGGGCAGACTGGGTGGGCCATAGGCCCTTATCTGCTGACACTGTCTATGTATCTATGTAGTCTCAGAGGGGTACTGCAGCTCTGCACATCCCAACAGGATCTCCCCATCTGTGAACCCATGCAGTGCAACAGCAGTTCTCCACAAATTATAATATATACTTGAACTTGATTAATGATATGATGATCATGGACTAATTATGAATGAAGAAACAAGGGCTTTATTAATGGTAGCAGGAACAAGAATCCAGGAGAAATGGAAAGGGTTATTCAAATATGGTGGCAGTATATATGCCTGGGTGAAATTCCAGTGCTTTTGTGGGCCCAGCTTCAATTAAATACAGTGGATGTACTTCTGTTGCCCTCCTAGACTCAAGCAAACAGTAATACAATGCAGTTCTGAGGCATCTTACTGACCTTTAGATAGGTAGTTCGCTACTGTCATGTAAGTGGATGAACATTCCCACCAGCTGCAAGTACTTCATACTTAGACATAGGGCATCTGGCCTCAAGAAGACATCCGTGATGTCCCAGATAAGCTGAGGAAGGACCTGAAAGAATGCCACCACCAGATCGGCTATGCTCAGGTGTAGCATAAATACATACATCCAGACAATTTTTCCTTCTTCTCCAAAGAGCCAGGACCATGACAGCATTGCCCACAGATGCTGCGTGAAGATGATCCCAGCACAGCAACCTCGGCTAGCTAACCTCGTCTCTTGCAGGTCTGACTGTCAGATCCGAAAGGTTGGCCAAGATGTGAGTATTGGGTTGTGAGCCATTATTGGTCTGATATCCTCTATAATAGCCCGCAAGGAGGCGTTCATTTGAAGCTGCTCTCCTGTGTCTGACCTGTTCTGAACCATATCTTCGCTGTTCAGTGGAAGTGAGTCTGGAATAACTTGTTGGAATGAGATGTTTGCAAAGGCAGATCGTCCTCTAGTTATGAGAATAGGCGCTCAGCTCTTTTGCTGGATGGGTGAGGTGGCTTTGCCTTATTACTCCAGTGCAGCCTTTTATAACTCACACCATCACTGGGTTGCTGGCATTCGCCTGTCTCCTAACCAATAGGATGTGAAAGCAAGGTACAGTCCTGTACTGTATATAATAACATTAATTTATAGTGACGCCAGCACGTTACTTCTTGCTTGTGCTGTGCATGATGGTAATGCAAGCAAGACATATTTGTAATTGGCTTAGTAGTAATGCCTCATAATTGCTGCATTAAAAATAGTTGAAAGAAGACTTTTCCCTATTTGGTGTGTGCACATTATATTCTCGGTCAGGGTATTCTTCTGGGTCTTGAACAGTATTATTAAAAAAGCCTTTGGGGTTCGCCCGGAGGTGCTGTACCAGCCGGGTGCTGTGCTCTTGGATGTCCTGTCAATTCAACTGAATGTGACATTAAATCACACTGACTTCTCCCCGTGTCCGGCAATTGTTTAGGTGGAAGTTAAATATTCCATGAAACTTTTTGAAACACGTAGTAATTATTCCACTGCTGTGACAAATGTTCCTCTAAAATGGGCTCTGACATAAGCGGATTTGAACCATTCTGTCAACTTTGCTTCAGATATTCACTAAACATGCCACCAACAGCTTAATCTGGTTCAATGTCAGTTGGCATCCATCTGTATCCCCCTCCCTGAGACGAGGCTGAAATTAAGCAAAATTGTCTAGTCCTTCTTTCCCAGTCAACAAAAATAAAATAAATATATATATGTGTTCCTAACAATTTTTTATATGAGGTGCGAATTAGTTCAAACCTTCAAACCTGATGTACAGCACTCTAAGCATTTCAAGTGTTATATAATTACCTAATCTCAGTTTGCTGTAAAATAGATCTCTTCAGTTAGAAGATATTAACTGATTCTTTCTCGTTCCACTCCTTTCAACATATGTTGTAATGCACTTATGCATATGATTGTTAGGATGATGCCGAGTACCTTGCCTGCATATTAGCAGGGCACACGAGTTATATCTACAGTACTGAAGGATGTCTCTGGTGCAGTAGGTTTTCCAGTGAAGGAAGCATTTAGGGTTAGGGGCCTTACCTATTTTCAAACACTAAGGGAGAGTCGCAGAATGGTTTTGGTGGGAGTACATTGGCAACTTTGTACACTGGGGTGCCATGAACAATGAGGTCACAAGATTTCACCCGGTGATCACAAAACATACTGTTACCAGGTAGGGAAAGGCAGGGTCACAATGCACATTGCCTACAGAGACATTCACTAACCATGGTGACCCTTGCAAAGTTAATAGTGTTGTGAGGGACACTCCTGCCTGTAGAACTAGTGCATGCAGGCAATGATGGTGTTGCAGCCCTGTAACCAACCACAGGTGAAGATGGCAGCATTCTAAGAGCATAATGTGACCAGAACAAATTCAGCACAATATGGTGGGGGGTTAGAAAAGAGATTCCAGGGATGCCAAGGAGCATAGATCATCAGGTGGAGGGTTAAAACAAATAATCACTGGGCTGAATGAAATATTTCCACCATCCAAGCAGAACAAAAAGTTTGGATGGGGATGGGGACACCTCCAGATGGTGGCAGCTAAGCACTGTGCCCTCCGTGAGAAACATTTTAATTACCTTTAATAGCACATTATTCATGCCATAAAGTGTCAGGAACTTGACAGTTTTGTGTGAAAGACTATTTCATCAAATATGTAACAATTCTAGCAAATGAATCCAGTACTTAATATAAAGCTACCAAACTAGGTCCTAGGACCAAATCACTTGCAGTCAATATTCTTAAATTAATTTCTTTTTCTAAATATCTTTTTATCTGAACACGTCCTTGTCCTTCACATGTGTCTGAACTTTACAAAAGTTTTCTTTATGTGCATCACTCTGCAGATTTCAGTAAACTATATTAATCAAGTCGTTGTGTGTGTTTTTCTTTTCCATAGCTGCTAAATTACAGGGTTGATGTTTAAAATATTAATATGTTAATTGGGCTTAAAAATGTAGTATTAGAAGTTCAATTACTACTACTGTTAGAACAATAGTCACATTTCATGTAGAAATGTTCCGCCGACTGGCAGCTCATGCAGATGTGGCCTGTCCTCCTTTTGTAGCATCCTGGCCTGTGACCTGGCCAGTCCGCCCCTGGCAGCAGCAAAGGCAAACAAGATGCTAGGGTGCATAGTAAGGGGAGATTACTTCTGGGAGTGGAGAGGTCATCTTGACTGTGTACAGGTCCCTGGTGAGACCACACCTAGAGTACTGCATGCAATTCTGTCACCACTACTTGAAAAGGGACATCCAGCTACTTGAGGGAGTACAGTGCAGGGCAACAAAAATGATCCTGGGGTTGGGGGACAGACCATATGAGGAGAGACTGAAAGAGCTCAATATCTATACCCTGGAGGAAAGAAGGGAGAGAGGGGATATGATTGAGACATTCAAGTACCTGAAGGATTTGAATAGAGTAGACACCAGGTGTATGTTCAATCTGAAGGGTGGAAGGGAAACCAGGGGACACTCTATGAAGTTGGAAGGGAGCAGGTTCAAGAGGGAACTGAGGAGGCACTATTTCACAGAAAGGGTAGTGGCAGGGTGGAACGCTCTGCCAGAGGAAGTCATATCACTGCAGAGTGTTGGGGGCTTCAAGAGGGGGAGGGGTAGATTCAAGGGGAGAGAACAAACTGTGAGGGAGCAGGAGATAGTGGGGGAAAGCATAAGAGTGAGGGGGGCAGCTGCAGTCTATTTGACTGAAGTGCTGCACACTCGAGCAGACTGGATAGACCGAATGGCCTGTATCTGCTGGCAATTTCGTATGTTTGTATGTTCTTTTTGCTCAGTTGTGATGTCAGAGAAATGGATAGGTCACATGACTGATAATGTCGGAAGAGGAACAGAACTAACTATGTCACCCTACTCCAGGTAAAGTACTGTTCCATACATAACACCAAATACAGACAGGTAATAAATCTTTGTATTTTCAAAAAAGAACAGCAAAAAATAACTTCAGACTGTAAGAAGTAATAGTTCACTGCTTCTGAAAGTTAATCATACTGTAATTACAGGCTGTACATGAGCTCTTTAACTCATTACTTTGCATAGCACTTACAGATAGCATATCTGAAGGGCACCATTTTATTCCAATGTCTATTCCATTCTATAGTCCTTGCAGCCAACTCTACCCATATGTGACTCACTGATATGTAAATGTAACCCTGGCAACATTATACCAAGGGCTACTACCCTTGCCTGTTTGCCTAAAAACAGGTTGAGAGTCCTGGGCTCATAACTACCTAGTATGGGGGGCCTTCCATTAGTAGTGCTACAGTTATGGTGCCTCCACCCAGAGTAATTATGTGGGTAACTATGACAGTAGGTACAGCCCTCTGGGAAGCTAATACCACCCACAATCCCGCCTATTGACCTTTTACAAAAATCTGGACAGCTGCAGTGTTTAACAATTGGAATGACAAACAGTTTGACAATTAATGATATGCTCAAACTCAGCCCACTTAACAACACGGTCCGGAACTCTGGCTCGCACCCTGTAACCCCCTTCCCATAATAGACAGTTTCAAGGCAAACATGCACTGTAACAGTACTCAGCATATATCTTATCACTGTAAACCAAGTAATAATTTGCTCATACACATTCGTAACATGAAAAATGCAAGTGGTTTATTTGGGGAAATGACAGGGGAAGGCCAGACTCAAAGGAGCTGGTCAGCTCAAGCATTTAGCTTAAATAACCAGTAACAACAGTTTATCATACACTGGGTCACCAGAATGATTAGGTGGGCAGGCCTGCTCAATGGCTGGGGTGGCTGGCACTGCAGCTGTAGTTGGAGCCTTTTGGAAAAATAACTGATTAGCACAAACCACATTAACTCTTCTTTCAATAGTAATCCGAGCCGGATGGCTCAGTCCATTGAAATCCTAGCAATTTAGCTGAACGCAATCAGATGGTACAAAAAAGATTTTAACACTTGTTTCAGGGAACTACCCTGAGATTACTCACTGAGCCCAGACTGGGGATTGAAGGTCATGTCTTCACAGCCTTTCCCACAGGTGACCACAACCTCTCTTCATGGCCTTTCCCACAGGTGACTGCAACCTCTCTTTAGGGCCTTTCCCTAAGGTGGCCACAACCTGCGATGGACAGCAGAACAGGGCACTTCTCCTGAGGTGGTTTCTCACCGAGCTGACAGGTGAGGTGACTCTGGGACAATTGGCATGGGCTCAAGATGGCATGAACCCAGGTGAAATACACTTGATGGTTGCAATAACAGTGACTGTGCCAGTGAAACCTCCAACTGGTGTTTGGCAAAGTTCTCAGTTCCCTCAGGTGATTCTTGAATTGAGACAGGAGTCCTTGGATCAACTTCCCCACCCACGAGGTAGGCCATTACTATGTGGCTGAAGAAACAGCAAATTCTCTTTTCAAATGGTTTCTGACCAGTTCCTATGTCAGCAACTTGCTGAGGAACCTTTCCTGGTCTGCTGGTGGGCAGTTCCAAGTCCTGATCTCCTTTTGGATCGGAAGATTTCTCACAGGGCCTTTCTGTGAAATGACATCACAAAGCCACACAGGCTCCTCTCTCGTCCAAGTCTTAAGCTGAAGAACACTGGGGAAAAAATTGTTAAGGGCTAAGTCTGGTTTTCCAGCAATTCCATTGGCTGTCAAAGCTGTCAATCACAGTTCCAGGCTTCTGACTGGCTGGAGCTTTGCCACCAGGACTTTATCCCTGATTATCCCCCATAATCCTCCAGGTAGTTCCCATGAGCCACTGTATGAAATCCAGGCTCATGACTGGCTGAAGGACTCCCAAAATGGTGGCTGCAGTAAAAGTTTTGTTGCAGTTCCAACAGTACCCAACTTTGTGAGTTTTGGTGCAGCCAGGAATAAAGTCATTTATTTACACTCTCCCCATTTACAAGTAGCCCCAAACTGTGCCCTGTTGAATAAGTCCACATTTAATCAGTTACCCCCTGTAGTATTAAAGTCACTACCACTGAAACACTATCCCCACAGGTGGCAACAACTTCCTCATTAATATTAATGAGGGCTCATATTTATTTATGAGCCCTCACTTATGCCCCGGTTACTAAACTCTTGTACATCTTGCCCCAGTGGCTTCTCTGCCACAGCATTCAGGTCACCAGACTCCAAAAAACTAAGGAGGGGTGCTGGTACTGGAAATCTCTTGTAAGCTGACTGTAAACGTAGCGGTCGGCACATCAAAGGTGTCACTTGCACCCACTCGATCCTGCGTGCACCAAGGTGCACTTGCAACAGCAGAACATCGTGGTTTGTATTTAAGCCTGAAATGGGCTAAAATAAACCACTGGAAGGCTTGGGGAGGACTAGAGGGCACACATAAATTCAGGCTGTGGCAGAGAAATTGGGAAGTGTGAGTGGGACGGCGGGAGGCAGCAGAATGAGAGGGACAAGGGGGCAATCAAGGTAAACCCCTGGGGGGTCACATCTTTCCCCTGCCTGAAAAGCTTGGCATCCCCTCCAAGACCATAAGTTAGCAATTATAATTACACTTTACTATAAAGACTATCTAAATTGTTAGGCCTAACATATAACACAGGTATTTACACAGTATAGCATGCTATCACTTCAAATGGTACCTTTTTAACACTTCGCTTAGTTCGACCATCTAGCATTCTGTCATGACAGTTTACTTGTAATCATTACATTTCTTTACATTTTGGTTAATCAGAAAATGACATTTAACCTTTTTTGCATTTAACTTTTAAACATCGACATTCAGTTAACACAGACCTGGGGCATGTTTCAACTGATCCATCTAACTCTGTAAGGGTGACCCCTAAAATACTGGGTGGAAGGGTGAATGGTTACTTTAGAAGATGCAGTGAACACTAGCCTGGGCAGAGAATTTGCAGTGACAAATACTCCTTCTAGGACTTCTAGGAAAACATAAATTGAACTTACAAGCTCAAATGGGCAGACTGGATGGGCCATAGGCCCTTATCTGCCGACACTGTCTATGTATCTATGTATTTGTGAACTACATTTATGGGCAGATCTACGGGCATTCCTGGTGTGTCATATGTGAGTTGAACTACAGGCTTTACAGGTCTGTCTGAACATTTAGATAAAGGGGGCTTGACACTTGTCTTTCAGCATTCGGGTTCTTGACTCCCAGCTCATTGTCCAGCAATAAGACAGCTTCTGAAGAAAGGGATACCACTGCACTCTCTTGAGGTCCAGAACTAGGTGGATTACTTGCACTCGGTATAGGATTTGAACTTTCGGGTTCTTGATAATCAGGTCCATCCGAAAGAGGTATTTTAACAAAATTAGAATCATCCAACACACTTTCAGCACTGGCAGGAATGGCAATACTGTCTGGTATTTGAACTAGTTCATTTTGCCCACTTTTTCCAGTATTACTTGAAGGTTCACTGTCAGATTCACTATTGTCTTAATCAGAATCAAATATTTCAATTTCAGATAATTCCACCCTGCATAAAGAGTGTTTTTTTCAGCAGTTACTCTTAGAACATCACTCTCATAGGGCATCGGTTCAGTTGACACAGCAAGATTGTCAGGCATTACTGGATTATTTGAGTCATCCCCCATATGGCACAGAGGTGTTCCTTGAAATACTTGAGCTAGTTCGACAAATGGATAGAACATAGTCCCAAAGTCACTTTCGTCATCCTCAGAACTTGTATCATCAATAACTGCTTTACTATCAGCAAACGTTTCTGGCTGTTGAGCAGCAACAGACTAGGCTTTGGTTTGTTACAAGCAGCAGAATGAGTGTCAGGGCCTGTGGGAGCAGAATCTGGCAGTGCAGTAGCTAAGATATAGGTATAGCCAGGTGGTTTCCTGGGTGCATAGAAACCCCTCTCCCCTGCTTGTTTAAATATTTGCATTGTCAGCACTGAACTGTGGCAGCAGTGGGGTCAGAGAAATCAAAGGGTGAGTAAGACATGGAGGTGGGCATCAGCTCATGGATATGCAGCACAAGCCCATCTCCCTCCAGGGATAGGATGGCTGCGGAGCTGCCTCTGAACATTGCTGGACTGGTCAGATGATCTGGAGGAGCAGCGTCACATGGGTGGTCGGAGGAGCAGAGTGCACAAAGTCACAGGACACAGTCACTTTCCCACCACAGTCAAGTTTGAGAAGTGTGTCTCTGAGAGCGCTCTCTCTTCTATATTTTTTTAATTACATCTCTATTTCAGGTGGCGGCATAGAAACAGACCCGGTCTCTGACTCTCCCTCCTTAGCTTGACGTCATCTCTGTGGATTAGATTGGAGAAGCTCAGAGAGCATCCATGAGCTGGGGTACAGAGTCTCTCCCCAAGTCACTTTTTGTAGCCCCGCAACCGCAGCAGCTAATTGCAGCATCATTAATTGTAAAATCCGTACGTGCCTTGCCCTGAACTCAGTCTGTCACTATACTGTCTGCATATCTTCCTGGCAGGGAAAAAGAAAACATAGATTTAAGCCGCAAATCATGTGAGAATAGAGAAATGGAAAAAAAAGGAAAAAACATTGTGGTGTGATGGTGGGGGAGCTGCTGCTGTACCTCCACTACTCCCAACACTATATATTACAACAAAACAGAAACAGCAAAACAGAAAGTATAAAAATGTTAAATAAACATGTTAGTAGTCAAAACTATCCTGTACTGGTAGCCATAGAAATAGTTACTGGATAGGTGAACGAAACATTGTGGGCCAGTAGATCCTTTTTAGTGAACAGTAATGATTTTTTAAGTGTCCATTATAAAATGGGCATAGCAAAATAAGGCTGGTGATTGGCTAGAAAAGCAGCGCCATATATGTATTACACATGGGGAAAAAAAAGTACAGGCAAACAAATCAATGCCCCTAAATAGAATGTTAACAAATAAAAATGGAATGTTCATAAATGTTCAGTTAGCCATCTTGTTTTCACACTTAGCGAGATCCATACAAGCAAATAATGAAGCAGACAACAGCACTAGTTCTCCACACCTTCATCATCGGCCTCACAGTGCTACCTCTTTTCTCCAAGTTAAGTTACAAAGCCGACCGCTTCCTTTCACTCACCCTGGGACTGAGAGTATTCAGAACGACAGACACCGCAATTCGGCAGTATTCAGAGCGACCGACACCGAGACTCAGTGTGGGATGCTAGCTGACAAACTGTCAGTGCTGGGGGGGGGCTGCCCTCTGCCTTATGTTCAGTGCAACCAACAACACACAAAGAGGAACAGAAGGGGGCTTGCCTGAAACAGCAAAATTTGATGTTTTGTTTCACATGCACACAGATCTGTACTGCCGTTCGGAGAAACTGGAGCATGGCTTCTCGTATACACAAACACCAGTTCATGACACCATAAACAACAAGATCTGTAATTTGATCACTAAATAATTACACCTGTTCTTTCATGGGATTTGGAAATCATAGTACTGCTCCAAGTAACGGTGGAGCGTGAGAAACCGTATTGTGTTATGTTAGACTATCAGAAGTAGTTTACTGTGCCAATTAAAAGGCACTATTTTTCCTTGTGTAGGGACACTGTTCAAATAAAGCTATATTTTAATGGAAATGCAATACTTTCTGATTTATTTTTTAATTCTAATAAAAGTTCTCCATTTTATAAGCGCAATAAGACACTCTGGGGTATGTGTTGAACATATACAGTATTACCGCACGGCTGTGGCTGAAGTCACTTGGCGGTGGCCTCGTGACTTACTACGCCCCAGCCGTGCGGTAATATATGTTCAACACATACCCCATCGTGTCTTATTGCTTACTTAGCTACCTCGCCACTGGATGTTTTATAGCAGTCACTGTGGTTTTGCTCCCATTTCTGCCACGGTGGTGCTGTATGTGCATCCACAGTCAGGACACCCATAACATTCATCATGACTATGAGGCTGAAGCAACACAATTTTAAGAATTCAATTTTCTATTTTTTTATTTCTGCTCCTATTTCAAGCCCAAAGCAGTTGTTGATAAGGAGTTAATACTGACCAGCAATAATAATTAGTAAAGGAAATTCATATACAGGAGATTAGGAGTTCCAATGTAGAAATGCCTGGGCAGGTACAGTCAGAGGAAAAAGAATATTTGGATCAAATGACAGTTTATGAAGTCATATTAAGTTAAGGCACAGATGAACAAGTCAGGGAAAATAAAGTAATATGTTTGTTAGCAAATTAAATTCAAATATAGGAGAGAATAAAGGAGTTCCAATGTAGAAGTGCCTCGTGTCAGGGTGGGTCAAATTACATAAATGTTTGTGAATCAACATATTAGGACCATAGAAAGTAAAGGCAAAAATGAATAGAACAAGGCAGAGGGAAAATAAAGTAATATTTTGTGCTGGTGGGGTTGTGTCTGCATTATTCATGTAAAGTACATGCAATGGGAATGGTGGAATAAAAAGGGCAATGCAACAGGTGAAACCGGATATGAAAATGACTAGGAAAGTGAAAATGAAAACAAAAACTTAAAAGAAAGAGCTGGAAAAAATAACAAAGGTGGTGTAGAGATGGAAACAGAATGGGATGATATCTAAAGAAGAGAAAGATGTAAATATAAAAAGGGAAAAAAGAATCCTGAGTTCAACTCAAAGACCTTGGTCTGGGGAGTAATGCAACTGACAACTTGAATTGAGATGCATTTTGTAACCCAATTATTGCCTAAAAATGCACTAAACTGCACCATTTAACTCCTACACTTTCTGAACTTTCTGGGGAAGCATGCCCCTGGACCCAACCCCCAAGAAAAATATTTGGAAACCCCCCCTCCTACAAATCCTGGCTAAGCCCCTGTAAAATTATCTGTCCAACTGGCAGAAGGTGATTTCTGTGGATGGTCTTTACAGTTTTGGGGTCAACGTCTGGACATAGTTTGTATACTGGCAAGTTGGCTAGCTTACTGATCATGATGTAAGGTTGGTGACTCCACTTATCAGCTATCTTGTGCCTTCCCTGAAATCCAAGATTTCTCATTAGCACTCGATCTCCAGCTTGTAGCTCTTGCGCTTTCATGCTCTTTTAATGCCGAACCTTGTTAGCTAAGTTTTTCTTGGCTGCCATGGTGTGGGAGAGCTGATGCACATGGTTAAGTTGTGCTTTTAACTTCAGGACATACTGCAGGTAATGGTTTGATTTAGCACCATCAGGCGAAACTCCAAAACAGATGTCCATTGGCAGGCAAGCTTCACAGCCAAACATAAGTTGATAAGGAGAGAAACCTGTCTCATCATTTTTTGTGCAGTTGTAGGCACATACAAATGAGGTGATCTGCTGACTCCACTTGGGGTTGTCTTTTGGATGCAGAGTGCCAAGCACGTCAAGCAAAGTTCTATTAAACCTCTCGGGCTGTGGATCTCCTTGAGGATGATATGGCGTGGTTCTCGATTTCCTCATTCCCCACAAAGACAACAGTTCCTTTATTAGCCTGCTTGCAAAATCATAGCCCTGATCCAAATGGATAAGCTGTGGGGTGCCGTAGTGGACAAAGAATTTTTCTACCAGTACCTTGGCTACGGTGATGGCTTTTTGATCCTTTTTGGGGAAAGCTTTGGAATATTGAGTAAAGTGGTCAGTCACAACCAATATGTTGCTTGTGTTTTTAAAATCAGGCTCCAGGCTCAAAAAGTTAATGCAGACAAGTTCCAGAGGTGCACTAGTAACAATATATTTACCAATGGAGCAGCTCGCTGAGGTTGCGCTTTCCTCTGAAGGCATCTGCCGCAATTCTTGATGTATTGTTCTATGTCCATACCCATATTGGGACAGTAGAACTGAGCTCTAGCAAGGTCAAGAGTTCTTTCTGTACCCAAATGTCCCACTTGGTAATGCAGTGCCCTGTGAACAAGCTGAAGATACTCAGTGGGGAGCACAGTTTCATTATGACTTCTCCTTGATTGTCCGTGAGTTCACGGAAGAGCAACTTGTCATGGATCTTTAACTTGGGCCCCTCATGAAAAAGTAAAGCAGTACTTTGGTCTCTAGAATGCAATTTTGAGACATCATCACTTTTTTGCAATGTACTCAGGATGGGTTTTATCATGGGATCATAGAACTGTTCTCTTGCAATGTCTGTGGGAGTAAGTCAAGGAAAAGTACTTATATATAATACTGCAAAGCTACAGAATGCTGGTGCCAAACGGGAATCAGGTGATCCTAGGCAATCAGCTAAACAGTTTACTGTCTCAGGAGATGGGGTTTCATCTGTATCAAATTTGTGACGCAAGACTTTGATCGAATGTTCTAGTATGCACACGCACTGTTGAGAGGAATTTGGCCTCCTGGTGAGAGCTTCCGTATCAATTTGACTTAGGCCAGGCCTGTATTCAACTACATAGTCGTATGTTGACAGAGGCAACAACCAGCGATGTCCAGTCACTTCCAACTTGATGGAAGTTTACACATGTGTTAATGGATTGTTGTCTGTTTTTAAGAGAATTTTAGCACCATACAAGTATTCATGAAACTGTTCTATGACTGCCCACTTCGAGGTAGAAGACTTGGTTTGCTGGCCAAGGCACCTAGCTTCACCTGAGCTCTTTCCTTCTAAGACTGCTTGAAAGGCAGAGTAGAGAAACTTACCAGAGCAAGGGAGAAGGATTAAGACTTAGTTTGGCTAAGCAGATTTACTGTGTGGTGGTGTTTTTATTTTTTACTCACAGGGATTGCTACTGTTTGTTGTTAACATTTCATTGCTTTATTTTTCTCTGATTCAAATTGTTGCTGCTGGTATACCTTCTTCTGCATTATTACAAGGTGTGCCTACAGGTGTGTGCTAACAGATTACTGCTGTAATCTTCTGATTCAAATTGACTTTGCAAGGTATATCTTCTGTTACTGCTTTATTTTTCTGGAGCAAAGTGTTTCTTACAGGGTATATCTTCTCTGAAATTACTGTATTACAGGTGGAGCTTACATTTTGTGACTTTTTATCATTGGGCTAAGCAAAATTACTGTTTGACACTGTGTTTTATTTTTTCTTGTTTGTTGAAAAGGTTTGTTGTCTCAGAGGTGTTTCAGTCTCCTTCTCACATTGGAAGGAGCTAATTGCTTTTCCTCACAGCTCTTCAAAGGATTAGGTGTGTATGTGGGGTGGAGCTGGCAAACTGTCAGTAATTTCCAACAGAAAGAAGGGTTAAAAAGTCAGGTTAGTTGATATCTTGAGGTAGAAGACTTGGTTTGCTGGCCAAGGCACCTAGCTTCACCTGAGCTCTTTCCTTCTAAGACTGCTTGAAAGGCAGAGTAGAGAAACTTACCAGAGCAAGGGAGAAGGATTAAGACTTAGTTTGGCTAAGCAGATTTACTGTGTGGTGGTGTTTTATTTTTTACTCACAGGGATTGCTACTGTTTGTTGTTAACATTTCATTGCTTTATTTTTCTCTGATTCAAATTGTTGCTGCTGGTATACCTTCTCTGCATTATTACAAGGTGTGCCTACAGGTGTGTGCTAACAGATTACTGCTGTAATCTTCTGATTCAAATTGACTTTTTGCAAGGTATATCTTCTGTTACTGCTTTATTTTTCTCTGGAGCAAAGTGTTTCTTACAGGGTATATCTTCTCTGAAATTATTACAGTGGTGCTTTACAGGTTTTACAGTTTTATCTAACATTAGGATAAGCTTTCAGGGTTACTGCATTTGTTGTTGACTGATTGTTTCTGCTCTTACCTCCTTGTTCTTTCGTCGTGGTTTCTTCTTTTTAGGCAGGGAAGGGCCCAGCCACCCACCCCATCCCCAACCACCCCCGCTACACTCCTTTATAAGGGTACCACAGTTGTGACATTTCCTGTGACAGAGCAGGAAGGGGCGGATCAGTGGGGCCTCCACAAAGTGATCTCATTTACAGGGCACTAGTAATTTAACGTTATAACAAGTTAAACAAAAGCACAATTAAACCATTACTTGCATTTTTTCCTTCTAATTACTCTGACTAGGTTACAAACCCAGCAACTTATTTGTAATGGATTTCATTAACTGCAGGTACTGTGGAACAATTTTCAGAAGGACAGTCTTACAGGATTTAGGACACTGTCCCACATGCTGGGCCTTTTGAGATCTTAGGTCTCAGCTCCGGGCAGCATGGGCAGAGATTGCACGCCCTAAATTTCATATTGAAGAGGAAATACATTATAAGAACCACCATTTCCCCAGCATCCAACAGAAAAAACTCACCGCAGAGAGGGTAGTTGGTCCAGGAGGTTGGCAGGTGGTTAGGAGGAGCAAATCAGGTGCCCCATCACTCTCTGCTCTCCAACACATTACCTCCAAAACCATATAAACACTACAAACAGGTATCTGCCTCTATCTCTGAAATCAAATAAAGAGGCAGAAGACACTGCAGAGCAGGACATCTGCGGCACAGGAGCTGGCACAACAATACTCACCCAAATCAGGAACCAAAATAAACAAGACCAAAGGAAATCCAAAAACTTCTGATCATAGGAGACTCCATGATTCGGGAGTTGATACCCATCTCCAGTCAGGGGTGATGGTCAGATGTCTCCAGGTACATCAGCATGGAGAGACACTGACCGCATTGCTAAAATTGTTCACAAAGCAGGAAAACATTGATGTCCTAGTACACTAGGGACTAATGATCCTCAAGCCGGTCAGTTGTGGAGACCAAGGAACACCTGACTAGGCTGGGTGACAAACTATCATCTATTTCGATCCGGCATCTCCTTCTCTGAGATCCTGCCAGTCTGGGAGAAGGGAGCAGATGGACGGAAGGTCAGAGAAGGGAGATAGGGGAGCAAACACGTGGCTCAAGGACTGGTGCCAGAAAAGGACAGATTTGTAGGAACTGGCAACAGTTCTGGGAGCGAAAGTTTTAAATTTGATGGACTGCATCTGACTAAAGAGGAGTCAGTGCATTAGGGCAGAAGTTTGGCGTCTTTGCAGAATATTTAAACCTAGCAAATGGGGAGGGTGCAGCAGCCCATACGTCGAATGGGAAGAACACCCCTCCCCTCAGCTAGTGGTCAAACAGGAATTCAGCGTGTTTGCGTTCATTTGCATCACCAGGTAAGAAAAAGGTTTGTCTCCCCCATACGATGCACAGGGTAATGCCAAACTTCACCCAACAACTAAACACCAAAATCTGGCCAATGGAAAATCATGTACACAATGCTCACAGCCTGGGAAATAAGATCCCAGACCTGCAGGCAATAATGTCAGAGGCTAAACTGGACATAGTAGCAATTAGTGAGACGTGGTTTACCAGTAACCACACTTGGGAGACTTCAGTACCTGGCTATGTATTGTTCAGAGAAGACCGAGGTGCAAAAAGGGGAGGAGTGGCCCTGTATTTAATGAAAAATATCAAAGCTACAGAAATTCAGAATACATAATGAGCCAGAAGAACTGGGGTCACCCTGGAAACAGGAAATGGGACAGCCATAAGAACTGGGGTTGTCTACAGGCCCCCAGACCAGAGGAGGACATAGACACATTACTGTTAGAAGATATGCAAAACATGACAGCTAAAGGGAGGTTCTGATAATGGGAGACTTCAACATGCCAGATACAGATTGGTCAATACCAGCAGGAACATCGCCAGAACTAGACACATAGTGGATTCCTGCAGGAGGGCCTCAAACAACTGGTACAGCAACCCACAAGAGACAGGGCTATCCTAGATCTAGTACTGACTAACAAAGAAGGGATCACGATCTCAGGTAGAAGGTCACCTGGGGCCAGTGACCATCACATGGTATGGTTCAATTTGGCTACTACATCTAAATCATCCCATTCCAAGGCAAAATATGGGACTTCAGAGGAGCTGACTTTGATAAGATGGCCAACAGAGTTAAGCTAGCCTGGCAAAAAACACAGGTGAGGAGGTACAGGCAAAGTGGGCAAGCATTAAGGATACAATACTTGAAGCTAACATCCCATTGTGTTAGACAGAAAGGAGAGTGTAAAGAAGAAGGAAACCACTTTGGTTCTCAAATACAGTAGCAGAAAAGGTCAGAGCCAAAAGGCTGGCCTTCAGAAAATATAAAGGAACACAGCGGGATGAAGATAGGAGGCATACCAAACTGCCCTAGGGAAGCAGGTAAGGCAGTAAGGCAGGCAAAAGTCCCAAACTGAGGAAACACTAACACGGACAGTAAAAGAGGTGACAAGACTTTCTATAGATACATTAGTGAAAGGAGAAAGTCCAGAGGGGTATTGCTAAAAGCTTAATGGAGAAAGGGAGCATGTGAGGAGGAGGACCCTGTAAAGGCATCTATCCTAAATAGATACTTTGCTCAGTATTTACTGAAGAAGGTAGGGCAGGGCCCACAGCTCAGCATCATGGACACAGGGGGAGGGAGGTGAGCACTACTCCCTTCACAAAAGAAAAGGGGTCCTACAAGAGCTTGCTAAGCTCAGGGTGGATAAGGCAATGGGACCTGATGGCATACATCCCAGGTACTTAAGGAGCTAAAGGAGGAACTAGCAGGCCTTTAGCAGAATTGTTTAGTGAGTCTCTGAGCACAGGAGAGGTCCCAGAAGACTGGAGAAGGGCTCATGTGATCCCACTCCACAAGAGTGGTAGCAGGAGGAGGCGAGACTACAGACAGGTCAGTCTTACCTCAGTAGTGGGCAAGATTATGGAGGCACTTTAAGGAAAGGATAGTGCAACACCTGGAACCATAGGGGCACAGGATCCAAGACAGACATGGGTTTACAAAGGAAGGTCCTGTCAAACTAATCTCATAGATTTCTTTGACTGGGTAACCAGAGTGGTGGACCAAGGGGGAGCAGTTGATGTCGCCTACCTTGACTTCAGCAAAGCTTTTGACACTGTTCCACATAGAAGATTGATAAATAAGCTAGGTAGGCTCAGGGTGGGTCAGAAGTTGGTCAACTGGGTGGCAAACTGGTTGACTGGCAGAAAACAGAGAGTGGTGGTAAATGGTATACAGTCAGAAGAGATGCAAGTCACAAGTGGGTACCTCAGGGATCAGTCCTGGGGCCAGTCCTATTCAACATCTTCATTAGTGACCTCGCAGATGGACTAGAGGGTAAGGCTTGTCTGTTTGCAGATGACACCAAGATCTGCAACAGAGTAGATGATCCAGATGGGGTGGGCAGAATGAGAAGAGATCTGGATAAACTAGCAGAATGGTTAGAAGAGTGGCAACTGGGATTTAATGCAAAAGTGCAAAATCATGCACATAGGGAAGAGAAACCTGAAGCCACTTATAGGCTGGGAGGAGTTGCTAGCAGTCACAAAGGAAGAAGAGACTTGGGCATCATCATCACTGATGACCTAAAATCATCCAAGCAGACCTCTAAAGCAGTAGGTAAGGCTAGGAGTGTGAGAGTGTATTAGTAGGGTATCACAAGTCGTAAGAGGGTAATAATCCTCTGTACAAGACATTGGTTAGGCCCCATCTGGAGTATCATGGGCAGTATTGGAGGCCACACTCACAAGGACATTAACCAAATTGGAGGCAGTCCAGAGAAGGGCAACCAAAATGGTGCAGGGACTGCATCAGAAGACATATGAGGACAGATTAACGGAGCTCAATATGTATACCCTTGAGCAAAGGAGGAGAGAGGATATGATCGAGACATTTAAACACCTTAAGAGGCATAAACAAGGTGAAAGAGTCTAACATGTTTAAATATAAGAAAATAGCAGGACAAGAGGACACAGCATGAGATTAGAGGGAGGCCGATTAAGGGGAATGTGAGGAAATTCTTTTTCACAGAAAGGGTGGTAGATGCATGGAATGGCTTACCACAAGAAGTGGTGGCTATGAATACAGTGCAGGGCTTCAAACAGGCATGGGATAGGCATAAGGGAGCAATACAAATGACTATGAATAGATAGGTCACTGACAGAGCAAAGGCCGATGGCACATTTATAAGGTAGAAAAAGAAATGGGCAGACTGGATGGGCCTTGCGGTCCTTATCTGCCGTCAACTTCTATGTTTCTATGTTTCTATGTAACGTGAAAAATTCCAATTTGTGAACTTGGTAGTTCTTTTCTGATGGGGTTAAAGGATACCTAAACAACATTTTGACAACAAAGTATTCAAAAATCTGACTCTGTAGGTGACTAAAGGAAAGGCTGCTGTATTCATTAATGCTAAAACTACATTTATATAATTTACCTAAATGTGGTTCCAGAGCATTTGAAAATTGGTAAAATCAGCCTTCCAATTTCAAAAAACTGTCTTACCTGCTTCCTAAAATGGCCGCCAAATGTCTTATGTGATGACATCATTGGCGCCAAAGTCAGAGAGATATATGGCTCTCTATAGTGCTAACTAGTTCTTTTTTCCCTTTGTATAGAATTGTTTCACCCAAATGGTCAAAACAATGTGCATTATTTTGTATAATGCACATGTTAGACTATGGTTCTGTTCATTTTTGCTTACTTTAACATGCTGAACATCTGTTTTAATCCAACCGACTTTCTCTATGGCAAACCACAGTGCAGTACAAATCTTAAATAACCTGGTGGTCTAGTGGTTATGGTGGATCCTGGATGCTACAATGGGGGTTCTGGGGTGGTGTGCATGCTTAATATGCACTTTTTAACATTTTTTATTAAACTTTTATATTTTCTGCTATTATTCTTTTCTAGTACGTTTTTGACAGAACCTACAAATGTAATCCGTAGTCTGAATGTAAACATTTGTGCAATCAATAAATCAGACGTCTTCAACAAAGTGAAATGCAGCAGCAGCAAGCAAGTACATTACTATGTGTGTGTGTGGGGGGGTTGCAGTCACACCCTTCACCACCCCCTAGAGCCACCTCTTTTTTGTAGCAAAGTTCTTGTGCAGTCCAATGTTAGAGTTCATACTTTCTTGAAACTCAAATATATGTTTGTCTTGTCTTCTTTTTCCATGGGAAATAATAACAATAAGAATAATCAGTATTTATATAGTGGTTTTCATACACATTGTATCCCAAAGTGCTTTACAGGCAATACTAGACTGGTAGTGAAGTGACTGAACATGTAGTGGCAGCCATTTCATACATTAATATCCACACACAGCCTTGGACAATTGCGTGAACTGGTTTTATGGGGAGGAGAATGTTGGCCAGGACAACGGGGTCAGGTAGTGATCATGCTGCTGGCAGCCCCACATCTTATTTCACAGTGATCTGCTCATATTTCATTCTCCTGTCTTCCCTTCCCGAATAAGCAGTACTTAAAGAGTGGCCTTCCCATTTCTCCTGGTATTCATTCTTCACTATTCCTATTCACACGGAAAACTGGTGAGCTCATCACCCTTCTGCATCATGAATGCAAGTAGTACAGTCCCCATTTTATTTTGACATATCAAATATAAACATATCTTTCCAGTAAGTCAGGCTCATAGCAGCAGGGAACAAGAGGAATGATGGGCTTTCCTATCCTTAAGAGCTCTAGGCTACCTTTGATTAGGCACTGCTAAATGATGGGTGTGCACATCATTATGCATGTCATTTAATAGTGCCTATTCATGGGTGGCTTAGATCTTATATGGGTAGGAAAGCCTATTTTTCCACTTGTGCCATGCTGCTATCAGCCTGGCTTACCAGAAGATCATATTTATTATTAATATGTAAATATAACATGGGAGACTGTACTAACCACATTCATGATGCGGAAGGGTAGTGAACTCATCAGTTTTTGTGTGACAGCAGGTGAAAAGAATGAATGCCAGAGAGACTGAGAGAGGCCATTCCAGCAGGGTACAGCTATATTCAGGTTAGTTGAAGACATGAAGGAGGACGCTGAGCAGATCACTGTGAGATCTGAAAGTGTGGTCTGCCAGCATTGTGATCACTACCTAACTGTGGAAGAGAGTAGCCAGCGATGACAAATACTCAGAGTGGCTGGCTGCTCTAAACTGTTACTTGAATTCAGTGTAGGGAGATTACCCTCGGGTGGGGGGTGGGTGTTGACATTTGTTAGGACAGTATTGAGGGAGATGTATATAGCTCATTCAAGATTTGGAAGAGTGGTAGCCAGCCAACTTGTATTGTGGAGTAGAGCACAGAAAAGTACTGGAGAAGAATTGCTGGCAACTGGCTTGTAGGGTTCTGCAGATCACAGGTAAAGGAGTAGACTGGCATTGGAAGTCAGGTGGATTTGCTCAAGGTATTGGTATGCCTCTCCTGCTAATAATATTGTTATCCATTGTAAGTGCAGCCCTTATGAGGGCATAAACAGCAGTTTTTCTGGTGGGTCACTCATGATGCTTATTGCTTGACCCTCCAAGAAGACCTAGTTGTTGGTTAATGAGGTGGGAAAAAAACACAACAAGGAACTGTACATGCTACCTTCACTGTGCAGAAGGGTGGTGATCCACTCAATGTTTACTGTGGGAGCAGAACTCAAGCATTGAGAATGTGGACTGGAGAGTGATTTGTGAGGCATTTTTTAACAGTGCCAGCTGATGATGCGTATCAGTAGAGGTGTGCACAACTCTCTGAGGTACAAGATTACAATCTGAGGTTTGATAATTCTCTTCATGAGACTGCAAGCTCATATGTGGCCCCATGCAGTACTATGGACAGGGGTATGGATGGTGGGGTGTTCAACAGAAGGCAGGCTAGGTGCAGGGGGTTCACATGGAAAAAGAAAGCCTCATTTGTGGATTAACAAGAGAGCATGAGCTTTGGAACTGAACGAGACCGGTACTTTGCTGTGTGACCCTGAGCAAGTCACTAAACTTCCTTGTGCTCCCAGGCCTCACCTGTAAACAAGCTTTCAGTTTAGTGTGTCTCTCCTGGTTAACAAAAAACAAAATTCAGTGCATCGTATAACCACTAGATCATCAGGTATTTGAAGTGTTGTACTGTAATGCAGTTTGCCAAAGAAAAAGTAAGCTGGATTGCAAAACATTTTCTGCAAGTTAAAGTAAACATAACAAACAAAATCATAGCCTAACATGTGTGCTGATCAAAATAATCCATGAGTTAATACATGGTGTTGATCATTCTGGTACAACAATTCAAAATAAAGAGGGAAAGAAGAACTAGTTAGCACTATAGTAATATATGTGGATCTCTGTCTCTGGCTCCGATGATGTCATCATGACTCATCACTGCACACACTTGGCAGACATCTTAGGGAGAAACCAAGGCTGTTTTTTGAAAGTGTAAGGCTGATGTTTGCATTTTTCAAAAGCTATGAAACTGCATTTATGTTATTTACATTAATGCAGTTTTAGCATAAATATAAACAGCAACCTTTACTTTACCTCACCATGAAGCCAGATTTTGGAGTTAGCAGTTTTAAAAAACTACTTGTTTAGGTACCCTTTAAGCTTCAGCTTGCAAATGCCACTGGGTGCAGTCCTTCAGTGTACTCCTGGTAGAGCATGGCTCCGAGACCACTCAGGCTAGCATCTGTGTGCAGTACATATGGCTTAGATGGATCAGCATTGGCAAGAACTGGTGCACGTATAAATTGGTAAAGTATCTTGTGAAAAGCCGAATCACAATCTGGAGTCCATCTTTGGCCAAACAGTTCATTAGGCTAAAAGCACGTCTTACAAACTCTTTGACAGCACTTTTCTTAAACTTTTGATGAGTGGGTGGGTACCCTTGCGTCAAGTTCAGCAGTGGCCTGATAACTTTGGTGTAATCTTTGACGAAGCGTCGGTAGTAACTGCAGAAACCCAGAAATTTCTGTAGCTCTTTTAAATTGTTTGGTCTTGGCCAGGTAGCCAGAGCTTCCACTTTAGCAGGGTCTGTCTGAATTCCTTCCAAGGACATGATGTGACCGACATATTTTACTGAGCTTTGGAAAAACTGACATTTGTCCTTTGATAATTTCAACCCAAATTCTTTGGCTCAGTCCAGTACTTTGAAGAGACGAGCCTCATGCTCTTCGAGGGTCTTGCCGAAAGCTGTGACATTGTCCAAATAAACAAGGCACTCCAGAAGATTCATGTTTCCCACTGCATGTTCCATTAACCTTTGAAAAGTTGCTGGCACACCTGAAATTCCTTGGGGCATGTGAAGAAACTCGTAGAAACCCAGAGGACAAATAAAAGCATTTTTTTCACGATCCTCCAGAATCATTGGGATTTGTAATACCCATTTGGCAGATCAAGTACAGAAAACCACTTGCTCACATTTAGACAATCCAAAGCATCTTTGACGTGGGGAATGGTATACTGGTCAGGGACAGTTCTTTTATTTATAGTTCTGAAGTCAATGCACATGTGCACCGAGCCATTCTTTTTGCGAACCACCATAACTGGAGAAGGATAAGGACTGCATGACTCCTGTATTATCACTGGTGCTAGCATTTCTTGCAGATGGCATCTGACATCATCGATATCTGCAGGGGCCAGTTAGTGGGATCATTATTGAAAAGGCCTTTTGTTGGGAAGGCGTATGTGATGCCTCGCACCAGTGACGCAACCAATGTCCCATTCTTTCAGAGAAAACACTTTGCTTCATGCAGCCAACTTCTGGCTGACCTTTTCTTTCCAGCCCTCAGGAATAGGTGACTCACCAAAGTCAAATAGGTCTGGGGATACAACTTCATCTTCTACCAGGTGCTTCTTGGATGGCAAGAGTGCAGTATCTGCACAGTAAACTTTGGCTAGGGTGCAACCTTGACTGACTTTGATATCTCTAACAGTGACATTCTGAATCTGAACTACCACCCTCCTGGCATAGGCATGGGCATGAACAGAAAGCACAGTTGGTTTGACCATGAGCCCCTCAGGCAACATTCTAGTTTCTGGAGCATCCAGCATGAGAATTCTGTTGGTCACATCTTTCCACAGGCAAACCTCTCTGTTAATACTGCATTTGTCATTCGGAGGGAGAATGAGAGTCAAGGGATCTTTCTTCCACACTAGCCCCACAGGTTCATCTTTATCATTTTCTTTTGGGTGCATTTGCTTTTTATGCACCTGCTGGACCATAGCAAGGATGCATAAGGCTCTTCCAGACCTTGTTTTTTGATGTTCTTGGCACAATTGAGCTAGGCGCCCAAACATGTGAGCATTCATGCTGATGAGTCCTGGAACTCCGTCATATAAATCAGAAGGTGGACAGACTAGCTCAATGGTCTCTACTGGTTCATTCACACCAGCCACAGTGGATGGGAATGAAAGCCACACTCTCAAGAATCCAAGGTACAGGTAAGACTTTTCGCTTGAGAGCCACACATGCAGTCCTACTAAAGGCTGTAAGGGATGGTCAAACAAATGTTGATCGTACCAGTCCTTGAATATAATCGTGTCTTGAGACCCACTATAGAGGACAGCTCGAGTTGGGATGCCATCTATACGCACGGTAGTCTCCATTGAGGGGCCTACCACCTCCAACCAATCCATTGAGGTATTTACAGACATCACAGGAGTGGGAACAGGCCTTTGTCACAGATGTGTTGTATTGAGACTGGAACGAGGCTTCACTGGCATTATTTTGCCTTGGGTGCTTTTCCACAAGCAGCCTGTCTCTCACCCTCTTTGGATTAGCACTCCCTCTTCTGGTGGGCATCCTTCCCACATCTGTAGCAGAACACACCTTCTCAGACCACTTGGGCTGTGACAGTACATCATTGTTTGACTGGTAGTCACAGTTAGTGGGACTTAATGAATACGTGTTGGAAATCTGGGCAGAGGTACTGGCAGCAATGGGTTCTTGTTGGATTTGCACACTATATTCACTCAACCCGTTTACTATTGCAGGCAATTAATCCATTCAGGTCTCTAGACATCCACCCACTGGAAGAGCCTGAGCATGCATCTCATGCCCATGACAGACAGATTCTGATGGGTATCTGAACTTTTACTGGAATCAGTCTTGGGAGTCACACCAAATTTTCAGTTCTCAGATCTCTCTAAGTATCTCTGTAAACTGCAAAGAGTCACTAACTGTTTCTTTGTGCTCTGTGGACCTCCCATCACACCCTTGGGCTGTAGTCATCTGTTTCTCTTCAACAGTGTGAGCAACAGCTGCGGAAGCAGGTTGGGACCCCCAGCATCCCTCATCTTTCCATTTGGCTTTCTGGACCTCCTTCATCAACACTCTGTATGATGGTGTGTTGTCCATCTTCTCTTACAAGCACAGCCTAAGGATCAACATAATGGACAGTGAAGCAACCTCCAGTATATGCTCCAGTCACATTCGGTTTAGATTCTGAGGGGCCACGCCTGCCCAGCGGAGCATCAGCTGTAACTTTTTTTCTATTCGATCCAGAAAAGCAGATAAGGATTCTCCCTGCCATTGATGAGTGAGTTTAAATTTCAACCAAAGGTTCTCATTAGATTCTGTGCTCCCTAACACATCCTCCAGGGTGGCCAAGTACTCTTGGGCAGGTGCATCTGGATCAGTGGCTCAGAAGACTCAGATGGCATCCAAGGCCAGGCCTCAGAAGCTCTCCACAATTCTTTTCCTCTTCTCAGCCTTGCTACACTGCCATTCTCGCACAAGACATGAGGCATAGTCCATCCATGTCTCCAGGTCATCTTCCCCATTAGGCATGTGAAGAGTGACAGAAAACACTCACAGTCTGTGGTAGGAGTCATGACTACTTGTAAGCGCAAACACAGGGTTAGGTACAGGTGCCAGTATTAGTGTGGGCACAGGAACTGGTGCAGGTACCAGGACTGGTGCAGGCCCCAAGAGAGGCTTAAATAACTTTTTCAAGTCCTCAAGGGTTTGACCCTCAGCCTGTAACCATTTGGCAAGCTTCTCTTCAAGACTCTTAGATAGGGGTGGGAGCTCTGGCTCGGAGAAGCCCTCCCCATCCTTGGCTACCACCCTTCAGACTGCCAGGGACCCATCTGTGGTAATGACCTTAGGTACCTTAGCACTGACTATGGGGTTGCTAGACTCCTCTAGGGCCATTAAAGTTTGTGCGGTTGGGTCAGCTATTCGAATTGCTATCACAACCTTGCCAAGACACTCGATTTTTGTGAGCACTTCCTCTATGGCACCTTTATCAGTGCCCAGGGGTATATCTAATACTAAGAGAGCATTCTGGGGGTCAGTGTCACTCCCCAGACACCAACTAAGTAAATGTTGCACAACCATTTCTTCAGTGGTACCCATAAACATTTTAATTAAATTGTTTTTGTTTTGTCCACTAGGGGGTAGTAATTCCAGTGATGCCTCCAAAGATGTAACCCTGCCACCATTATACCAATGGCTACTACCCCTGCCTGTATCCCTAATAACAGGTTGAGGGGCCTGGGTTCGTAACTACCTAGTATGGGGGGGACCCCTACCAGTAGTAGAGCTAATTATGGTGCCTCCACCAGAGTAATTAATGGGTAACTATCACAGTAAGTACAGCCCTCTAGAAAGCTAATACCAGCCACAATCCTGTCTAATGACCTTTACAAAAACCTGAACAGTTGCAGTGTTTAACAAATGGAATACCAAACAGTTTGACCATTAAATGATATACTCACGCTCAGCCCATTTACCAACAGGGTCGGGACCTCTGGCTTGCACCCTGTACTCCCCCTGTAATAGACAGTTTCAAGGCAATCATACACTGTAACAGTACTCAGTATATATCTTATCACTGTATAACCAAGTAATAATATGCTCATACACAGTCGTAACATGAAACACTCCAGTGGTTTATTTGTGGAAATGACAGGGGAGGGCCAGAATCAAACAAATTGGTCAGCTCAAGCATTTAGCTTAAATAGCCTGTAACTACAGTTTATCATACACTGGGTACCCAAAATGATTAGGTGGGGAGGTCTGCTCAATGCCTGTGGTGGCCGACATGGCAGTTGTAGTTGGGGCCCTTTGGAAAAATAACTGATTAGCAGAAACCACATGAACTCTACTTTCAATTGTAATCTAAGCCAGATGGCATAAGTCCATTGAAACCCTTGAAATTTAGCTGAATGCATTCAGTTGGTACCACAAAGATTTTAACACTTGTTGCAGAGAGCTACCCTGAGATTACTCACCATACCCAGGCTGGGGACTGAAGGTCGATGTCTTCACAGCCTTTCCCACAGCTGACTGCATCCTCTTTTCAGGGCCTTTCCCTAAGGTGGCCACAACCAGCAATGGACAGCAGAATGGGGCAATTCCCTGGAGGTGGTCTCTCAACGAGCTGATAGGTGAGGTAGCTCTGGAACAGTCTGTGTGGGCTCAAGATGGCATGAGCTCAGGTGAAATACTCTTGGTGGCTGTAATAACAGTGACTGTGCCATTCAAACCTCCAGCTGGTGTTTGGCAAAGTTCTCAGTTCCCTCAGATGATTCCTGAATAGAAACAGGAGTCCCTGGATCATCTTTTTCACCAATGAGGTAGGCCACTACTGTGTGGCTGAAAAAACAGCAAACTCTCTTTTCAAATAGTTTCTGGCCTTTTTCTATCTCAGCAGCTTGCTGAGGAACCTTTCCTGGTCTGCTGGTGAGCAGTTCCAAGTCCCAATCCCCTTTTGGATGGGAGGATTTCTCACAGGGCCTTCCCTGTGAAAAGGCAGCATAAAGCCACACAGGCATCTCTCTCCTCGAAGTCTCGAGCTGAAGAACACCGGAAAAAAACTATTAAGGGCTAAATCCAGTTTTCCAGCAATCCTCTTGGCTGTCAAAGCTGTCAATCACAGTTACAGGCTTCTGACTGGCTGGAGCTTTGCCACCAGGACTTTATCCCTGATTATCCCCCATAATCCTTCAGTTAGGTCCAAAGAGCCTCTGGCTGAAATCCAGGCTTGTGACTGGCTGAAGGACTCCCAAAATGTTGGCTGCAGTAAAAGTTTTGTTGCAGTCCCAACAGTTCCCCGCTTTGCGAGTTCTGGTGCAGCCAGGAATAAAGTCATTTATTTACACTCTCCCAACTTACATGTAGCCCCAACTGTGCCCTTTTTAATAAATCCACATTTAAACAGTTACCCCCAGTAGCTTTAAAGTTGCTACCACCAAAACACTGTCCCCCCAGTCAGCAGCAACTTCCTCAATAATATTAATGAGGGCTCATATTATTCATGAGCCCTTGCTTATGCCCCAGTTGCTAAACACTTGCACATCTTGCTCTAACGTCTTCTCCACCACAGCAGCATTCAGGTCACCGCCCCCCAATGAACTGACCAGGGGTGCCCTGGCCGGGAAATCTCTTGTAAGCTGACTGCAAACTTAGCGGTTGGCACATGAAAGGCACCATTTGCATCTGCATGATCCCTGCGTGCACTGAGGTGCACTTGCAACAGCGGGAGATTGCGGTTTGCATTTAACCTCAAAATGGGCTGAAATAAACTACCAGGTGGCTCAGGGAGGACCAGGGGGCACACACAAATTTGGTCTGTGCCAGTGAAATGGAAAAGAGTGAGTGGGATGCCGGGAGAAGTCAGAAAGAGAGGGACATGGGTGCAATTAAGGTGAGGCCCTGAGGAGGGTTACATAAAGCAATCTGAGAAAAATGTGTAAAAAAGGATCGATATACAACATATCCAAATTCTACTCAATACCACAGCCCCTGCAGTATCAGCATCTTACTCTACTTTGTAAAGACCTTTTGGATACTATGTGAAAGATGCCATGTATAACAAATCCAAACTGTATTCTATCTTACAATCCCTGCACTAGGAGTATCTGATTTACTGCTCTGTAAAGCACTTTGAGATACCGTGTGTATGAATGATGCTATATAAATCTAAATTATGTTCTACATTCTCAGCACTACCAATATCTAGCTCATTGTTATATGAAGCACTTCACAATAGTGTGGCTGAAAGGTGCTACATAAAACCTTATTCTAGTCTACAGTCCCTGTACTTATATTATGTAAGTAATTTCTTTGTAAAGCATTTTCAGATAAAATGTTTATGAACTGTGCTATAGCAACATTGATGTCAATGGCAGGAAAGGTTCAATGGTCCACCAAGTCCAGTATGGACAGTATAGCATAGTGGTTTAAGGCTCTGAGCTGCAAATCTGATGACATCCAGCAGACCAGACCTGGGGATTGAATCCCACAGCTTCCACTTGCATATTGTGTGACCCTAAGCAAGTCACGTAACTTCCCTGTGCTCCCAGGTTGCACCTGTAAAAAAGCTTTCAGCTTAGCGTGCTACTCCTGGTAAAACAACTAAAAAAAAAAAGTCTGCCCAGTACCAGGCTGCATCCACACCTAGCCTAATGCTGGACCAGAGCTAGTCTACTGATGACCCTGACTGCATTTTGGCATACACTCCCTAGTCCACTCACCCCCTTCTTGCCTCCTCAGGTCTGGACTATTCTCCTGTGCTTTTCCCACTTGTGTTTGATGCCAGCAATGGATCCAAACAAGTACTGTACATGCAAATCCAAATTCTATTTTAATCAATGTTACAGTCCCCTACAGTCCCTGTTCTAACAATATACAATGTACTACTTTGTAATGCACTTTGAGGTACAGTGTGCATGAAAAGAACTATATTAATCCATGTTTTCTATGCTATAGTCCTGCACAACTAGTTTCTAACATATTGGTTGGTGAAGCATTTTGGGATACAGTGGCCCAGATATTCAAACTGCGCCACAAAGTAGTGCAATAGCAGGAGCAGGCACAAGTCCAGTGCACCCATGCGCAACAAGCGAGATATTCAAACACTGTGCAGGCCAAGATGCACTTGCGAAACACAACTGAATATTGCGCCAACTGCACCATGGCGCAACCAGGGATGCACAGTGGCGCAGGTCTGATGTGCAATAGCACAACCAGGGATGCACAGTGGAGTAGGGTAGCAGCACATCAGCACAACCAGGGATGTGCAGGGACAGGATGCAGGGGTCCACCACCCATGGAAGATATGGGCAGAGGATCACACAGCAGAACAGACATTGCCCCCCCACACCCCATGAACCGCACAACCTGAGGAGAGCTGGAAGAACCACCGGCCCATGGACACCAGCAACAATCCCACAGCCAGGGCATGTCACCCCAGCACACCCCCGGCAAGCTGTGACCGGCACACGTGGAGGTCCAGCCACCCTGTGCCACACCATCCCACCAATGCAGAGCACACCATGCACTGCCATCCCCAGACACCCTGCCCAGGAGCAGTGCCCAGCAGTGCAGGACACTCCATGCATGCCACCACCCCCACTGTGACAATGCAACCCTGTGCACCATGGAGCCATGCAAGGCAGCCCCACCATGAGCACCCTGCAGCAGGCGGCAGCAGACACTGATGCAACAACTGCATACACAGTGCCGCCCTGCACATCCCCCCCAAGGTACAGAGGAGAGACCGCCCATGCTTTGGCACACGAGGTACCCCACATGTGACAAGGCCTGCCCTGGACCCCACCACCAGTGGTACAGCACACTGCACACCCTCCCAAGGACACACCCCATCCCAGCACTGGCCACAGCAGCCAGCACAGATACCCACAGTGGTACATGGAAGCATGCGCCATACAAGATGCAACACAATGCATAGACAAACACCCACCCATACCCAAGGGCACACCAACACAGGGACACAGTAGTGGGTCAACAAACCCACTGGCATGTGGCCACGGCAGCTGTGTACCCACAGCCAGCACCCCTCCATGGAAAAGGTGTACCAGCCACCCTGCACATGCACCATGAAGCCGTACGCCACCAGCATGCGACCGGAGCACAAGTGACAGTCAGTGGAGCACATCCCCTGCAACAGACACAAGCAACAGCATGGAGGGGGGACAACAACAGCAGAGGCCACAGTGCCAACCGAGGCAGACATGCACCATATGGTGACAGGAGGCAACCCAGCATTGTGCCGGGTACAGTGGTTGTCCAGCATGGACAGCCACCACTGACATGCCAGCAGACCATGCAGATCACAGACATGCAAGGGTGTCAGCTGCACAGGCCATGGACGGTCTGACGGGGCACTATGGACACAGTGCATGCACCATAGACCACTGCACACAGGCATCCAGTGCACAGGGAACAACACACAAACCACAGACAGTAACTGATTCCCATGCCCACACCATAGGCGGTTCCCCTCTGGACACACACACGCCCATGCCTGCACCACCCCTGATGGCATGCACACCACTGCAGCTGAGCACCTGTAGCCCACTGCAAATCAGAGACCACAACAGTAGGCATAACAAAACAAATGTATTATATATAGGTGAGACAAACTATTTACAATTATGTACAAAAAGGGGGGGAAGGGCCACATACCAGGTGGGGGTGGGTAAGGGGCAAGGGTAAACAAATGGAAGAGGGAAGAAGGGGTGTGAGGGTGGGTCCAGGGGGGTAGGGTGAATCTGGGGGCATGGAGGGCCTAGCACCACTCTCCACTCCTGTGGCGCCTCCTCATCCTCCACCTCCTGATGCCATGCTGCTCCATGCACTGGAGTATATCAAGTGAAGCCTGTGCGAGCTGAAAGAGCTCCTGCATGGCCCTCATGATGGGCATCATCCACCGGCCACCTAGGACAAGGGAGCAGAGTCAATATGTATGAATGTCCATCCCCCTGCAGCCCACCCATTGTGCATGGCATACAGCCATGGTCCACGCCCCTGTGATGGCGTGTGACCACCCACAGTGATCATGTCCACAAGACCTGCCTACCCAGGCGCACACAGCCATGTGGACCGCTGGACACACCCACCGTCCAAGTCCCACACAGCACCACCATGGCTGTACAGTGACATGGCTATGTGGTGCGAAGGCAGTGGCACAGCCATGTACCCAGTGCACTCATGGGCCACCAGCGATGCACACCCACACATGCAGTGCCACAGGACAGTGCTGAGTGTACCGTGTGGTGTGCACATCAGTGGTGTCAATGGATGGTGGCCATGCCCCGCCGCCTACCCCGCAACACAGCATGCACAGA
The DNA here is from genome assembly GCA_016271365.2 of Neoceratodus forsteri. Classification (NCBI taxonomy): domain Eukaryota; kingdom Metazoa; phylum Chordata; order Ceratodontiformes; family Ceratodontidae; genus Neoceratodus; species Neoceratodus forsteri. Next base: position 224,902,689 of record CM057449.1, on the reverse strand, counting down.
ATATCCTGGAAGAAAGGCACTCACCTTTATCTGCTGAATCCTGGCACTGATGCTGGATGGGCCCGGCAGCCCAAGCCTGTTGTCATGCATACACTTCCTCTCGGTGTGCCCATGCCTCTCTGGCTTGTCACCTCTCCTCAGGGCCTAGGGTGCAAACATGGAGAGGGGGGGACATCAGTGCAAACTAGTAGCAAAGGCCCCCCCCGGTGAGTGCGATCCAGCACAGCTCAGCCATGCCGCAACCCCACCACCACCACCGCCCACACTGGATGGCCCCCCCATATGGTGGACACATGCCTACCGTGATACCCGGACGGATGCTACCAGTGTATGGATGGAGCACCTACCTGGACGTGGCACTGCACCTCGCCTGGCGCGTGCCCGTAGATGGGCAAGCCTGTCTGGGTCCCTCTGCCGGAGGGCCTCATAGTGGTGGTGACACTGCTCGGATGTTCGGGCGATCCCTGTGGCCTCCTCTAGTGCCTCTGCCACCTCCTCCAAAACAGCACTTCTTGACCTGTCCAAGGGGTCATCCCAAAACAGGGCCCCAGCATGGGACTCCACAATGGCCACCAAATTGGCCAGCTCCAGCGGGCTCCATAAAGCTGCTCTCCTCCTTGCCATGACTGCTGCAGGAAGGATCACAAAATGGCTCTCTGTAGCGCACATCTGCCACGTGCAGATGCTCGTGGCTAACACTGCCATTCCTATCGTGCTGTCACTGAACAGCACGATGAGTGCACCTGTGCTGAATGCATGGTGCCTAGGGGGCAAAGGTCGACCACAGGGTCAAGGGTCTGTCAAGCACGGACCACCACAGCATGATTGGGAGTCCCTGCGTGTAGCACGGTTGGGTGCCTGTGTGAGGCGCCCTGCAGTGGCCTACCGTGCTGGGGCACCATGGTGCCTATGGTGCTCCAGGGCATGAGCACCATATGTGTGAACAGCGCACTAGTGCCACTGGCACAGTGGTGGCCATGCCCTGCACTGCCTCCAGTACTCAGCATATCAGCAGCGTGGCAGGCGTCGGTGTCAGCACCCTGGGCATGCACCATGCAGTGCCTACTGCGCACATCACAGAGCTGCGCCTTTGCCTGAACATGCTCAACACAATTGTGCAAGGTGCAACAGCGCGATATTCAGCAAGCATATGCAAATCAGTTCATCAGCGATTCCATGGCGCAGTTACTGCATTAGCATCCACTTAAAGTTGCGCCTCGCCTAATTTGCATGCCTTGCACTATATAAATGTGACATGGGGCTGCAGAGGCCATAGTTTGGTATTGCAGTCTATTGTGGTGGGTTGCATGCTGTTTGGAAGTGTGGACTGTGGTGTGTGGGAGATACATGGGACTGCACAATGAAAGGTAACACCTGTCATTCCCACAAGCTCTATAATGACCGAACGTGAGGAAGAGGGGGAACAGGGATGTTGGAGAAAGAGGTGGCCCAACTTCACCCAGGCGGAATCAGATGTCCTGTTCGAGGCATACCTCGACAGGGAACTGCTGCTCAGCGGACAGCGGAGAACACCACAGACCCATGCTGCGGCATGGGGTGAGGTTGCGCATGCCATGAACCAGCATGGCAGCCACCAGTGGTCTGTGCAGGAATGTAAAAATAAGGCTGACACGGACAAGAGGAGCATTAAGGACAAGGTTGCTGCCACCAGGACAGCACATGCTGCAACCAGTGGTGAACAGCTGGATGTGCCACGCCTGATGCCACAGGAGGAGTGGGTGGCCAGCAGCATGTGGCGTTGTGCCATAGAGGGCGTTCCAGGTGCTGGCTTCCAGATGGGTGGCAGCCCGTCACTGCATGGTAGGTCCTGTGCTGTCACTGTGTGGGAGGTGGGGGGAATGCCACAGGGTAGGGCAGAGACATTAATGCTACTGTGTTCCCTTACAGCTCCTGAGCATCTACATGGGTCAGCAGTGGTGGGTGTGTCCACCGTGGGCCTCTACAGGTGTCCGAGGGTCAGGACCACCATATACCTGCCTGTCTGTCCAGACTGAAGATGGTGGTGCTGGTGCGGACGAGGTCCTGCCTGTGTCCCAGCATGACAGCGGCCATGGGCTCTAGCATGCTGGGACACAGACTAGTGCCGGATCAGGCACCAATGATGATGGATCACACATCCCGGACAGTGATACATGTGGGACGCAGGATGGTCCCACAGCAGGGAACGGCATGGGTGTAGCCATGGGTGGTGCCACCGAGGAGGCTTGCATGACATCACAGTCCCAGCCTGTGCCTGTATGCTCCATTGAGGCAGCACTGCTGTGCGTCCAGACCGGTGGGGCTGTAGCAGCCGCTGCGGCAGCACCGGTGAGCCCTGGTGATTAGCGGCTGGAGGGGCAGTGCCAGCAGTCGGCAGATAGGGATGGGGGGACAGTGTCAGGAGGCTGCGTCAGTGCACCATGTGTGGACGTGCCTAGGCATGACTCTGGTGTGCAGAACCCATCTTCAAGGGGTGCTGCCCGGCATGGCCAGGAACACCATGAGGGACAGCATGCCGATCAGGCGGATGACCTCTTTGATGAGCACAGCCGCATACTCCAGGATTCAGTGGATCAGTAGTTGCAGCTTGTGACGGCGGTGGATGCACTCAGTGCAGTTCTGTGCCAGGCAGAGGAGTGGTGCAGCAGGGAACACAGTCTGCTCCTGGCTGAGATGGACCGGCTGCGGGAGGATGTGACCGCTGCCATTGACAGGCAGACACATGCAATCACTGCTTTCATGGCCACTGTGGGCACCCAGTTCATTGTCCATGCACCGCAGACACCACACAGTGTCACGTCCACCCCCCCATACCCGGCGTTGTGCGACACCTTCCATGTCAACACTGGGTTCGACTGTGGGCATACCGAGCATGCCTGGCGCGGACATGTTCGGTGACCTGCAGACCCCTGCACAAACACGGTCATGTTCCCACAGTGTCACCCCTGGGGAACCATTGGTGCCACCCCATGAGGCCAATGGTCAGCTTTCCACAGCTGGCAGGTCTCGGAGGGGCCACCCACACATCCATGGTGGCTCTGGCACTGTGCTGCAAGACTGACCTGTCTCCCACCATAGCCACTGTCTGCCACTGCTCTGTGTGCAGTGTGCTGTGCACCGTACAATGCACGGGTGGGGTACCCGTCCCTGCACACACATGGTCCATGTGCACACCCTCCCGGCTGCTGGCCACTGTGGTGTGTGCATGATGATGCCTGTGTTGTGCAGTCCACCAGTGTGCAATGATGCCCAGCATCTGAGACATGCACAGTGATGGCCACTGGGTGTGGTTGTGTGTGGACCTGAGTGTGGCTAGGGGTTGCAGTCGGGGTTGGCGTGCCATCTTCCCCTTGTGCATGTCTTGTGGTGGTGTGTGTGTGGGTGTGTGTGTGTGTATGTGTGTGTGTGTGTGTGTATGTGTGCATGAGTGCGTGTCGTGTTTGGCCATGCCCATCCCTGATGGCATGTGCGGATCCACGCTCAGTCCCATTCAATTGCCGCCATCCACCCCTGGGGTTCATCCATGCCTGTCTGTGGGTTGTGCCCTTGCCATTGGTGGTTGCACATGGCCCCATGACCTACCTGTGTTGGCCAAAGTGCTCCTCTGTGATGGTGTCCCGGTGCAGTTGCGCCATCCGGATCAGGCGGGGGTCCCTTCACCCAGGGGGTGGCTGCCCATCACCATCTGGATCGGCGTCCTCATCGTCCCCATCACTGTCCCCCTCTTCAACCTCTATGGCTATCCCACAGTCATTGGCCATGTTGTGCAGGATGCAACAGGCCAGGAATAGCCAGCAGGCCTTCGAGGGGCTGTACTGTAGGGCACCGCCAGACCTGTCCAGGCACTGGAAACATGACTTCAGCATCCCGAACACCCGCTCGAAGACATTACTTCTGGTGGCATGTGCCTCATTGTACCGTTGCTGCGATGGGGTTGCAGGGCACTGGTATGGTGTGAGCAGCCAGGGACACAGTGGGTAGCCACTGTCACCTGTGTATAGAGGGTGGACATTAGTATTGTGTTCTGCGTCGCTCTGCCATGGGCCATCAAGGCCGGTACCCATGGCACCTCTGACTATGCCTTCCCCCCACATCTGCCCATGTCATCCTGTGTGATGTGCATACTCACCCACTAGGTGGCCAGTGGGGATGTCCCCACTCTCGAACCTGTGGCACAGTGCAGACTGGTGCCAGATGAAGGCATCATGTGCTCCCCCAGGGTGCGTGGACAGACATTGGTTATGCGCCCCCTGTCATCGCACACCACCTGGCAGTTGATGCTGGTGAAACCCTTCCGGTTGATGTATGCTACACCATCTGGGCCAGGTGGTGTGAGAATGGCCACATGGGTGCAGTCAATGGCCCCAAGCATGCCAGGCATACGTGCTACCCTGTGGAACTCTTGTATGTGTGCGGTGCCCTCTAACTGTGTGCTGGGGAAATGGATGTACTCCGCAGCATGTGTCAGCAGTGCGCTGAGGAATTGTGTGAGTAGGCGTGACACGGCTGACTGGGTTATGCCTGTTGTGGCCCCTGTTGGTCTCTGGAAGGTGCCCGTAGTGAGCAGGCACATGACAGCTTTCACTTTTGTCTCCACTGGCAGAGCATGGCTCCATCATATGGGTGCCTGCATCTTATCACTGCACAGCTCACAGAGCCACCTCAGGATCGGCTGGTTCAGGCAGTACCAGCCCACAATCTCTGTGTCGGTGTACTGCTTGAAGATAATGCCTGCTTGGTACCGCCTGTTGGGGGCATACCACCGATGGGCCCTTCCACGGCTGTGCCCCCCTGCTGCCTGCCTTCTCACACCCCTCATTACCGCCTCTATCTGGATGGTGGCACTGACCATGTTCCTGGCTGATGTTCCCTCCCCCGGCAGATGTTATCCCATTCCCCCCACTGTCCTCTGTGATGCTCCCCCTGTACCGGGTACACCTCCGGCCTTTGGCTTTCCTGCCTACTGCCACTGCCCTCACTACACTGCAGCACTACCCTGTCTGTCCTGCATGAGCGACTGAGGCTCCCCACTCCTGTCCTGTTCCTGTGTGGTCATAGGTGTGCCCTGTCCTGCTCCTTCACTGTCCCACTCACTGCTGCCTCTTTGTTTTAGCTGCCAGCTAGCTCCCACCTCTTGCTTCCCTGTAGCATTCTTGCACCTCTCTCTTGTTCCTTTTTATTTTGGATCATTTCCACTATTGCACAACTTCTGCTAGCTCCCCTATTGCACATGGCGCATGCTGTTGAATATTGCACTGTGCCATTTATTCATGGGTCCTCCCCCTATGGTTGCACATGCATTCATTACCATTGCGCTCTTGCACATTACAACTTGAGCGGCGCAGCTGTCTCCCGCTGAATATCGCACAATGCCGCATTTTCATACTTGTGCTGGCACATCTCTGTTGTGCATGGCGCATCCCTTTTGAATATCTGGGCCAGTGTGTATAAAGAATCCATGTAAATCTAAGTCATATTCTATGTTCCCTGTACAACCAGTATCTAACTTATTGCATTTTGAAGCACTTTGGGATTCTATGTTTATGAAAGATGCCATATAAATACAATGTGTATTTTATATTCCATGTGCTACCAGTATCTAACTCATTGTTTCATGATGCACTTTGAGATACAATGTGTATATCAGGGGCACTATATGACTGCAGATCTTGCATTATGCCACAGAATATATGTAGTGACACGGAATTCATTATTGTTGGTAATTTATTATGTTTGCTTGCACGCATGCACAAGAAACATGTTGTGACAGCTTGCTGGAGTAACAGGTTGTGGAGGTGCTGTAGTGTTGTGGCCAATGCGGCCACTGCTTTTTGGGGCTTGTCTCTGTGGCACCAATAAATGAGCATGCTGTCTATGACAGCAGCTCAGAAGCGTGACACCAACTTGAAACAATTTCGCTGTTGGAATGAGGGAGCACCCCCTCATTGGAGGGGGCGTGCCTTGCCTGGTGTAACATTTCAATAAACATGGTGGCAGTTGTCACCATCCACCTCTCAGATGCCCCCTCCCCAGTTTGTTTACCAATTGGGGAACTCAATCCTGTGGACATATATGTGCCTTTTTTGTCTGTGGGGGCGCGATCTCTCTCTTGGCATCATCCCACCCAAACACAGACACACTTGCTGAAGGGGGGCCAATTCCCTGTCAGCTTCAGTGCCCTGTCCCCAATCTGCTGAGGAGGATGTCCAACCCGCCTTGGTATCACCCCCCCAAATACCGACACGCTTACTGACGGGTTACCCAATCCCCCTGTTGGCATGTTTAACCCCCTTCCCAAGATTGTGGGGCATACTGGGAGTGTGTCACCCCATTCCCATTGTGTGCCACACTGGGAGCCCACCCCAGTGTGACTAACATCACCCCTCAAACTGTTCCTTACACCTGTAAAAAAGGAAATGGTTGTTGGTGTTCTTTTTTTTTTTTTAAACAACCTGAAACAAAGAAAACGGTCCCTTGCCGTCAGGTCCCCTCTCCCAACCTGCACCCACCCTCTGTGCACACAACCTCCCCACACCCCCGTCACCTCATACTTAGCTCCGGAGCCCAGCGTGATTATCTTCAGTTGAGCATGAACATGTCTGCTCTCTTCAAAGCCAACCGCAAACAGAGGAAATTTTGGTAAGCTGTATAATGGCATAAATGGGGGAGTTTCAACTTAGGTGGATATCTCAGCCATTTTTGTAACTTTTGGCACCAAATTTTCAACATGGGGTTCTTGGGACCCCACCTCAGAACTCATTCACTGTCATGTCGTTATTCGTCCCGAAGGTGATTTCAACGGTCACTGCGTGGAATCACCTTCCAGGACCGATTCATGAAACAACAGTGTCACTGTACATGAGGTGGGCTCCCAAAAAGCCTATGTTGCAAATCTGGTGAAAAAAATCCCAAAATTACTGTTACGAGTGTGCATTGCGCAGTTCCTACACACGCTCTTAACTTCGACAATTTTTAATATTTTCATTCCAGATTTTCAATGTTGTCATTTTCCCACACCTCCTTATGAACAGTATAGCTGTCATTTTTCACATCCTGCCCGAAATGTATTTTTGTACATCTGGCTCACAATGTCGTGGTCACTGTGCAAAATCAATGTTTGGGGTAGATTAAGAAAATCACAGTGACAGTGTTCATAAGGAGAGGTCCCAAAAAGCCCATGTTGCAAATTTGGTGAACAAATTCCAAAAAATGACTGTGTTACCAGCGTGTGTTGTGCTGTTTCTACACATGCTCAAAACTTTGCCAATTTTTTTATATGTTTACTCCAGATTTTCAACATTGCCATTTTTGCATACCACCTTATAAATGGTACAGCTGTCATTTTTCACATCCTACCCAAAACATGTTTTTGCACCTGTGGCACACAATGGGTGCAGTTGCTGTGTGAAATCAACATTTGGTACAGATTAAGAAAATCACAGTGCCACTGTTCATGAGTGGTGGTCCCAAAATGCCTATGTTGAAAATCTGGTGTAAAAGATCCCCAAAATAATTGCATTAAGGGTGTGATTTGCACAGTTTCTATGCACCCTTGTGACTTCACCAATTTTTTCATATTTTTACTCCAGATTTCAACATTACCATTTTTTACACCTCTTCATGAACACTACAGCTGTCATTTTTCCCATACTGCCCAAAATGTGTTTTGGTATCTGTGGCACCAAATGGCGCAGTCACTGTGCAAAATCATCTTTCTGCTAACAAACTGATAGTGTCACTGTTCATGTGGTGGGGTCACAAAAAGCCCATGTTGAAAACTTGGAGTGAAAATATCAAGAAACGCCCAGGGTGTTAGGGTTTCTGACCATAACACCCCACCCTGTAGGGACTGACAGGCGTCAGGGGTGTGACTTGGGATTGTCAACAGTAATGCTCATGCCATTCCACCCTCACACCCCCTGCAGCCAGTGACAGACATTGAGGTGTGCCTTGGACTCTTTGGCCCCAAAGCTCACCCCATTCTCCTATACTGCACCCATTTCAGTGTATTTCAGTATGAAGTGGGGTGAGTGTAAAGCCTGAACACCCCAAGGCACACCTCGACACTTGTCAGTGTCTGCAGGATAGGGTGAGGTGACATGGCGTGAGCATTATGGGCGACGACCCAAAGGCACACCCAATGTCTGTCCATCTCTGCAGGGTGGGGGTGGGGTTGGTGTCAGTTGAATACTTCACTGCCATTCCTATACTGCATCTGTCTAACTCCTGCACTTCCAATGCTAATGCCAGCAAGCAAACAAATGCTTGTTTTATTCAGTTATCCTGCAGTGTCTGGCTCCCTTTGCCATCTTGTTTATCCGTAAGCCCTACACTCTATGGGCAGCATGTTTGATTTATTTTGGTTTTTGTTTATTTAAAATCTGGTAAGTCCTTGGGCTGATGACCCATTTACAAGTGACCAGAACATATAACAATTACATACAAAGAATAATACAAATAAACAATACTCAAGATAAATATACACTTAAACAAAAGACCAAATTCTAAGCATGACAACAGGTGCATTGTCAGTTTGCATGGAGATAACTGTTTAGTGTAAGTCTAAAACAAGAAACAGAGGCAATAATGCTGGTTATTGAAGCTGGTAATGAGTTGAAAAATGAAGGCAGTTTATAAAAAAATATTTTTTTTTTGACCAGTGGTAGTCCTCATTCTAGGTACAGAAAATGGACAATGCATGGGTGTCCGAGGTGAAATAGAAGCAGTATGATTTTTGAAAACAGAATGCAATGAAGTGGGAACACATCCTATGATCACCTTCTTAGCAAGAATCCCTATCTGTAGTAGTTATCTCTGGTCCAACGAGAGCCAGCCCATTTGGTTGTAAAGTACAGAATAGTGTGTATGATATGGTAGCTGTGTTGCAAAGCTTGTCATCTGATTGTAAAGCTTTGTCATCCTGAACAACAGTCCCTCTCCAGCCAAATAATAAAACAAAATACCATAATCAATTACCAGTAGGAGAAAACTTTGAAAAAGAAGCATCCTTGTAGAAGGTGTGAATAATGACAGTAATCTGCATAGAGCTCCCAGTCTTTAATGATTTTGTTATGTTTGCTTGCACACATGCGAAGAAACATTTTGTGGCAGCTTGCTGGTGTAGCAGGTTGTGGAGAAGCAGCAGTGTTGTGGCCAATGCTGCCACTGCTTTTTTGGGCTTGTCTCTGTGGCACCAACGGATGGGCATGCTGTCTATGACAGCAGTTGAGAAGCGTGCCACCAGCTTGAAAGAAATTCACTGCTGCAATGAGGGAGCACCCCGTCATTGCAGGGCATAGCCACTGATATGCCTGTTGTCTCTGTGGCACCAATGAATGAGCACGCTGACTATGACAGCAGTTGAGAAGCATGCCGCCAACTTGAAAGAAATTCACCACCACAGTGAGGGAGCACCCTGTCATTGCAGGGCATAGCCACCGATATGCCTGGCATGCCACGGCATGCAGCAGACCAGCGGGGGGAGGGGTAGCAGGAGCCGAGAGCAGAGCCAGCCTTTCTGCCGAGCAGGACAAGGCATAGGCACTGATAGGCTGAGCACAGCATGGTGTACTTACCAAAATGTGCTGGGTAGCAAACAAGCTGATCAGCATGTTCACCTCCTTTGTTTGGCTTTGTTTTTTTTTTTTCATGGGCTTCCCAACCCGGACAACTTAATCCCTTTGCAGTTTAGTGGGGGGAGGTTAGGGAGCTCAGCCACACAGATGTTGTACCTAAGTTTTCAATCAAGCTCTGAGTGGTACTGCATTTCACTGATTGGCTCCAGTGTCAGGTAGGAGGTCTGGTTAGTAAGGGGTGCCATGTTTAAATGCCCGAGCAGTTTGAGGTACTGCACTGTATTTGCACTTGAACAGGCTGCTATGGAAGAAAATAGAAGGACAATGGACTCCTGAGCAAAGAAAAGAAGACTTGCATTTAGGAGGACTCAGAAATCACCAGCTGTCTCCCCATTACAGTGGTGACTTGAACAAAGCTAAAAAGATGAGCGCTATTAGCAATTGAAGCAACTGCTGCACGTCAGTGTGACCTGTGAGCTGAGCATAGCTGCAAGCCTACCTGCAGAGGAGAAGACATCTTTTGATTGACCATGATCTGGTGCCACAGTGTTGTTTGGACTTTTAGTGTTTGACATTGGTGGCATTGGTGTCACTGTTGGTGGCATGTTGGTGGCAAGTGGCAACGAGACTAGAGCACTGTTTCTCTGGACTGTCTGGACCCTGGCCATCTTGCCTATCAACTAGTTGGGAGTGAAGGGAGTGCTGTGGAGTGTGGAGTCAGAGACTGAGAGAAAAGCAAGCAAGCACTCAAGTATTTGCACTGTTTTTATTTCCATTTCGATTTAGTTTAAGATCAGCCAAACAGTCTATGTTTGAAGTCTAGCCCTTTTCTAGTTATATTTGTGCTGCTGTTTGAATTAGTCTTTTTTTTTTTTTTAACATGCCTATCCTCCATTTAAATAAAGTTATATTTTGGGCTTCTGGATTTATAGCCGTTTTCTAACCTGCATGTCCTGCATAATTAAAAATTACATTTTGGGCTGCTGGATTGCGATTGTGTCTCCCTGGTGTTCAGTCGCTTCTTTGTCGTTGTGTGCTCAGTCGGAGATCATGTGGTGGTGTGGAGGTCAGCAACCAGAATTGGTGCAATAATAAATAATGGAAGCCGTACATTGTCCCCTTGCATGTTGCCCTCCACGCTGCATAGCTGAACAATACTGGACACCAGCTTCAAAGAGGGGTGTGTTCATTGTTTTCAAATTTCATCAGGGCTTTTGGAAAGCTGCAAGGAAAAGGATTGGGTGCCTACATTTCAGACTGTGTTTCCTACCATACCACTCCCTCCCACATAATTTAGTTCTATTCCATTTAGTGAAGCAAGCTAAAATCAGGTATTACAATATACTGCCCACTTTCTTATGAGTTAGTATGGCCCATATAACGTAACCACTTCTTTTTAATCTGGTGAGCCCGGAGGTATTTTTTGGTGTGCTGAAAGAAAACAAGTAAAACCTGGAAGGATTTAAGGACTGAAAAAAAATGATTGTTTTGAAGGAGGTAAGGAAGTGTCAGCCAGGCAACACTACATTGTGCCAGTCACTAAAGGCTTAGATTTTCAAGGAAAACCTATGATGAGGAAACTAGGCTTTTTATCAGAATCACTGTGCTTTTTTTTTAATAAAAGATTAGGCAAAATTATTTCCTCTCAATACCTACTGTCATATTACACTTTTTAAAAACATCAGATTGACATCCTTAAACCTGTAATTTCCCCAAGTAACTCACTACATGCGGTTACTGTACTATGTGTTGTGTGTAGATGAGCCAAAAGTAAAGTGTATCAATTAAATGTTAGCACCTATGTTGACCTGGGTTTCCTCTACCCCGATGCAGAATAACACACTGTATAATTCTTCAAATGTACTGAACCTTGCCTCATCAGAAGGAATTGTTGTCATCTGCTGTTCTTTAAAATGTAAACCATACTGAGAAGGGGTCACACAGGGTAAAAATATTTGACTTAGGAAAACGTTGAAATAGCTGGTGGAACCTGTGTCGGTTTGTAAGGAGTAGATAAAGGCAATTGATGTATGTTAACCATGCCCCCCACTTATTTTAGTGGTAGGTTAAATCAGTTCTTTCCAGATAAGACTTTCTTCCACAAGAGTTGGACACAAACAGTGACCAGACATAAAAACAACTTCCAAACTTGGAAAAAAGTTAAAAAATGTATTTAAATGAAGATACAAGTGTCATGCTGCCTGCCTGCTGTCTACCAGTGCACATTTTATACAGCAGTGCTTTTTCAAGACATAAGCACGAATATGTAATGAGTGATTTTGCTTATGCCTTGAAAAAGCACTGCTGTGTTAAATGTGCATTGTTAGATGGCAGGCAGGCAGTATGCTGCTTATTATATCTTCATTTAAATAAATGTTAAGTTTGGAAGTTTTTCATGTCCAGTTACTGTTAGAGCCCAGCTCTTGTGGAAGAAATAATGTGATTTACGCCTGTGGCTCTGGTTTTTTGACTCTGAGCTCTCTCAGACAAAAGACATTCCAAATAACAATATAATTATATTTTGCTTATAACTATATCCAGAGGGAAGTTGTTCCACATCTCAACCACCCTTTGTGTAAAGAAGGTTCCTCTTTTTTGGCTCTGAAAATGCTTGTTCTGAATCTGTAGTGGATACCCTCTGGTGATTTGGGCATTTCTTTTTAATTCAAGGTTCATATTTATTATCAGTTCTGGGCTGTTAATGAAGTCAAATAGAAATAACAAATACCCCCCCCCAATACAACATTTTTCCAGGGATTGTAACTTTGACTGTTACTGGAAGACACACATTATCATTTTGTGATCACTTAAAACATCTTCTGAGAAGATTTCAATGTAATGTAATGAAGGTGGAGTTGCTAATAGTTTAATCGGTGAAGGTATGTGTGTACGTGTTTGTTAAGATCACATAGAAATACATAGAGGCATTCCTTTTGTATACATACTGGATAAGTATGCTGGAGTTTTTACTTTAAACAACTTTACTTTGCCCCTCCCTCCATTTCAAGCAATTGCATTTTTTTAAATAATGGAAAATGTATTTAGTTATTACAGTAGGTACCAGAGAACCATTTTATTTTAGGGGACCTCTGCATATGTGATTTGGCTCAGGTGGCTTATCCAGTGTTCCTTTTCATGTAACAGATGCCCTGCAGGTGGCAGGGACCCTTGATCCTCAGCAGAACGTAAACATGCATTTGTCAATGCCAAATGTTTGCTTGCTGGTATTAGCATTGGAAATGCAGGTGTTAGAGTGATGCAGAATAGGAATGGCAGTGAAGTATTGAACTTCATGTCAACCCCATGTTCACCTTGCAGAGATGGACAGGCATTGGGGTATGCATTTGGGTTGTTGCCCATAACGTTCATGCCATTTCACTTCACTCTATCCTGCAGACACCAACACGTGTTGAGGTGTGCCTTGGGGTGTTTGGCTTTACAGTCACCCCACTCCATAAGGACATACGCTGAAATGGGTGCAGTGTAGGAGAATGGGGTGAACTCTGGGGCTGAAGAGTGCAAGGCACACCTCGATGCCTGTCACTGACTGCAGGGTGGTGGGGTGGGGGTAGAATGTCATGAGCATTACAGTCGGCAATCCAAAGGCACACCCCTGATGCCTGTCAATCTGTACAGGGTGGGACGCTATGGTTAGAAACCCCAATGCCCCGGGCGTTTGTTGGTATTTGCACTACAAATTTTCAACATGGCCATTTTGTGACCCCCACCTCATGAAAGCATTTGGGACCTCTTCTCATGAACAGTGGCACTGTGACTTTGTCAATGTGTCCCAAACTTTGAGTTTCCACAGAGACCGTGCCATTGTGCACCAGATGTACGAAAATACAGATTGGGAAGGATGTGAAGAATGACAGCTGTTCCATTCATAGGAAGGTATGAAGAGATGACAATGTTGGAAATCTGTAGAGAAAATATTAACAAGCATTTGTCAATGCCAAATGTTGCTTGCTTGTATGTGCTGTTTAGGTATTTGGAAGTCATTGGAGTGCAAATATTGAAAATTCGCGAACTTACGAGCGTGTGTAGGAACTGCGCAACGCACGCTCGTAAAACAGTCATTTTTAGGAATTTTTTCACCAAATTTTCAACATAGCCATTTTAAGACCTCTGCTCATGAACAGTTTCACTGTGATTTTCCTAATGTGTCCCATACATTGATTTTGCACACCGACTGCGCCATTGTGCGCTACATGGGCGGAAACATGTTTTGGGCAGCATGTGAAAAATGACAGCTGTACTGCTCATAAGGAGGTGTGGTAAAATGGCAATGTTGAAAATCTGGAGTGAAAATATTGAAAATTTGCGAACTTACGAGTGTGCGTAGGAACTGCGCAATGCGCGCTCATAAAACAGTCATTTTTAGGAATTTTTTCACCATATTTTCAACATAGGCTTTTTGAGGGCCCACCTTATGAACACTGGCAGTGTCATTTTCATTAATCAGCCGAAGGTGATTCCGCGCGGTGGCGGCGAAATCACCCTTGAGCCCAATTAACGCCATGACAGTGCAAGAATTCATGAGGAGGGGTCACAAAACTGCATGTTGAAAATTTGGGCCCAAAAATGCCTGAGATATGCAACAAAGTTGAAAAAACCCTATTTATTCCACTAAACAGCTTACTGGCATTTTCTCAGTTTGTGGTTGGCTTTGAAAGTGCAGGCGTGTTCCCGGTCCACCAATGATCGTTCACCCGAGCTCCGGAGGTAAGTATGGGGGTGTGGGAAGGCAGGGTGTGCAGTGCGTGGGTGCGGGTGGGGGCAGTGAGACTGTGAGAGACCATTTTTTTATTTACAGGGTTTTTTTTTTTAAATTAAGATGACGCGGGACGTTTGCCGCGCTGGGGTGGGCTCCCAGCGTGGCAGCTGGAAAGGCTGTTTGAGGGGGCTGGAGCTGACGGGGGATTGGGCACCCCCATCGGCTATAACAAGATTTGCCACGCTGGGTTGGGCTCACAACGTGGCACCTGGAAAGGTTTTGGGGGGGGGCGTGCAGCTGTGGAGCCAGCGGGGATTGAGCACCCCTTTTGGCTATAACATTTTTTGCCACGCTGGGTGGGCTCCCAGCGTGGCACCTGAACAACTTTGTGGGGGAGCATGGAGCCAATAGGGATTGGGCACCCCGTCGGCCCATACAGTGTATGTGTGGGGAGGGAGAGCATCAGCATGCATATGCGTGCTTATGCGGCAAGTAGGTGGGGGAGAGCTCTGCTCACTGAAGGAGCTCTCCCTTTCAACTATATGCCACTGCATTTTCGACTGCTGTCATAGACAGCTGCAGCAGTCATTGGAGAACTGTGGCTGTGCCTGCAAACTCACTGACTGAATTGGAAGACTGGGTGCCACACATCCGAAAACTCGAATGATGGCACTATGTTTCTTGCACATGCGTGCAAGCAACATAAAAATGCTCAAACTTCCAAGCGTACGTGGAAACTGCACAATGCATGCGTGTAACACAGTCATTTAGTGGAATTATTTCACCAAATTTTCAACATAGGCATTTTGTGACCTCTGCTCATGAACACTGTCACTGTGATTTTCTTAATCTGTTCCGAACATTGATTTCCCACAGCAACTGCGCTATTCTGCGCCAGATATGTAAACGCATATTTGGGGCATGGTGTGAAAAATGACACCTGTACTGTACATAAGGAAGTCTGAAATAATGCCAATGTTGAAAATCTGGAGTGAAAATACTACAAATTTGCGAAGTTACGAGGGTGCATGGAAACTGCACAATGCATGCTTGTAACACAGTCATTTTGTGGACATTTGTCACCATATTTTCAACATAGGCATTTTAGGACAGTTGCTCATGAACAGAGTCACTGTGATTTTACATACGAACATATGAACATACGAACATATGACTCTGCCAGCAGAACACACCAATCAGTCTCTGTAAGTCTGCCCGAGTGTGCAGCTAGCACCCTAGATTGCTGCTGCCCCAGCCTCCTCCCCCTCAGTTCCTGCCCCGTTTGTCTCAGCCCCTGGCCCCCAACTCTTTCTCTTGATTTATCCCACTCCTTCTTAAAGCTATTGACTGTCCTACATGTTACCACCCCTCTGGCAGCGCATTCCAACTAGACACCACCCTCTCAGAGAAGTAGTGCCTCCTCATTTCCCTCTTGAAATGTCCCCCTTCCAACCTTAGTCCATGCCCCCTCATCTCTCTTCCCCTCCTCAGTTTAAACACCCCCTTGGTGCTAGGTTTATTTACCCCTCAGGTTTTTAAATGCTTCAATCATATCCCCCCATCACTCCTGTCCTCCAGTGTGTACATATTCAGCTCCTTCAGCTTAACTTCATATTCCTTTCCTTTCATCCCCTTTAACATTTGTGTTGCCCTCCTTTGCACCTCCTCCAGTAATTTTATATCTCTCCTCAAGTATGGCCTCCAGTATTGCACACAGTACTCTAGGTGCAGTCTGACCAATGATCTGTAGAGAAGTAGGTTCACATCCCTGTGTCTGGATGAGAACCCCCTTGTGATGCATCCCAGCATCCTGTTTGCCTTTGCTGCTGCTCTCCTGTACTGGGCCGAGTTGTTCATGCTCCTAGTTACCAACACCCCTAGGTCCTTCTCCTCTGTGATCCCCAACCAATAGTCCCTCTTCTGGTTCTTAGCCCCAAAGTGCATCACCTTACACTTCTTTGCATTGAATCCTAGCTGCCACTCCACCGACCATGTCTCTAGTTTGGTTAGGTCCCCCTGCAGTTTTTCCCATCCATCCTCTTCGTCCACCACTGCCCACAATTTGGTATAATCTGTGAACAGACTAACCCTGCTCCCTACTCCGTGTGCTATATCGGAGATAAAGAGCCCAAATAGCACTGGGCCCAGCACTGACCCCTGCAGCACCCCACTTGTCACTGCTCTGGGTGCAGAGAGTTCCCCCACCACCACCACCACCCTCTGCACCCTCCCCTGTAACCAGTTTTCTATCCATTTAGTCTGCTTTTTTCCCATCCCCACTGCCGTCAGCTTTCCCCCTAATCTCCCATGAGGCACTGTATCAAAGGCCCTAGTGAAGTCCAAGTACAGGACATGTACAGCATGCCCCTGTCCAACTACCTTGTCACCCGTGACCCAGTCATAATACTCTATTAGGTTGGTTTGACACAACCTCCGTGAGATGAACCCATGTTGCCGCTCATCTTGGAGGCCATTGATCTCTAGAAATGCCACCATCCTCTCCTTCAGTATCGCCTCCATAAGCTTACCCACTACGGATGTGAGACTTACTGGCCGATAATTTCCTGGCTCCTCCCTAGGCCATCTCTTGTATATGGGCACCACATGGGCCACCCTCTAGTCCTGGAGCACACACCCCATTTCCAGGGAGGTGTTGAACAGATCTGCCAGCGGCTCAGCCAACAGCTCAGTCTCTCTCAGCACCCTGGGGTGGATGCCATCGGGACTTGGTGCCTTGTCACCCTCACTGACCTCAGCCCCTCTAGCACCCTACTCCCTGTGATCACTTTGTCTGTCCCTCCTCCCCTTTCCCCACCCCCAGCCCATTCTGGTAGTGGACCATCCCTCTCCTTAGTGAAAACGGAGCAGAAGTACTCATTTAGAATTTCCACTTGCTCCTCCCCATTTTCCACCCAATCCCCTCCCAGCTTTATCCTCACAATATGTTCCTTGCACTTCCTCTTTTTTCTGACATACCTAAACAAGCATTTGTCAATGCCGAATGTTGCTTGCTTGTATGTGCTGTTTAGGTATTTGGAAGTGACAGTTTCATGCCTTCCTCCCAAGACATCCGCCGTGTCTTTCCATTCAGTATTCACAGAAGAGTGGGAGGGGCAAGGGCCACAGCAGTACAGCAGTTGCCAAGGGGGTGAAGAGGTGGACAATAGTCCATTCAAAGGCAAAAGAGTCCTGCAGGAGCTCACTAAATTGAAGGTAGATAAAGCGATGGAACCAGATGGCATACACCCAAGGATATTAACAGAACTGCAAAGGGAGATAGCAGTACCTCTGGCAGCCATGTTCATTGAGTCATTCAACATGAGTGAATTGGAGGAGGGCACATGTGGTCCCTCTACACAAGCCCGGCAGCAGGGAGGAGGCAGGGAACAATAGGCCATTCAGCCTCACCTCAGTAATGTGGGAAGATCATGGAGACATTGCGCAAAGAAAGGATAGTGGGGCATCTAGATGCCGCCGAACCCAGGACCATAGACATGGATTCACAGTGGGGACAACATGTCAGACAAATCTGATTGATTTATTTGACTGGGTGACAGGAAGTGAATCAGGGTGGGGCAGTGGACAATGCTTACCTTGATTTCAGCAAAGCCTTTGACACCATCCCATATAGGAGGCTGATAAACTAGCTGGTGGAGGCTGGACATGGGGAAAAAGTGGTAAACTGGGTTAGAAACTGGCTAACAGACAGGAGGCAGAAGTGGTGGTAAATGGTATGCAGTCTAGGAGAGGGGCGACCAGTGAGTGCTGCTAAGATCGGTCCTGGGCTAGTTCTGTTCAATGTCTTCATTAGTAATATTGCAGAACATCTGAAGAATTTTTTCACCAAATTTTCAACATAGCCATTTTAAGACTTTACTCATGAACAGTGTCACTGTGATTTTTAATTTATCCATGCATTGATTTAAGACACCAACTGCGCCTTTGTGCGCTACATGTGCGGAAACACGTTTTGGATGAGATGTGAAAAATTGCAGCTGTACTGCTCATAAGAAGGTGTGGTAAAATGGCAATGTCGGAAATCTGGAGTGAAAATATTGAAAATTCATGAACTTACAAGCGTGCATAGGAACTGTACAACACATGCTCATAAAACAGTCATTTTTCTGAATTTTTCCACCAAATTTTCAACATAGCAATTTTAACACCTCACCTCATGAACAGTGTCACTGTGATTTTCTTAATTTGTCCTGTACATTGATCTCGCATACCGACTGTGCCATTGTGCGCTACATGGGCGGAAACACGTTTTGGGTGAGATGTGAAAAATGGCAGCTGTACTGCTCATAAGAAGGTGTGGTAAAATGGCAATGTTGAAAATCTGGAGTGAAAATATTGAAAATTCGTGACCTTAAGAGTGTACGTAGGAACTGCGTAATGCCCGCTCGTAAAACAGTCATTTTGAGGACTTTTCACCAAATTTTCAACATAGCCATTTTAAGACCTCTGCTCATGAACAGTGTCACTGTGATTTTCTTAATTTGTCCCATACATTGAATTCGCACACCGACTGCGCCATTGTGCGCTACATGGGCGGAAACACATTTTGGGTGAGATGTGAAAAATGACAACTGTACTGCTCATAAGAAGGTGTGGTAAAATGGCAATGTTGAAAATCTGGAGTGAAAATATTGAAAATTCGTGAACTTACGAGCCTGTGTAGGAACTGCGACGCACGCTCGTAAAACAGTAATTTTTTGGAATTTTGGCATCAAATTTTTAACATGGGGTTTTGGGACCCCTTCTCCCGAATGATGTCACTGTCATGGCGTTATTCTGGCCGAAGGGTGATTTGGCGCGACTGCTGAAATCACCCTTGGGCCGAATAACCCATGACAGTGACATCAATCGCAGAGGGTCCCAAAACCTCATGTTGAAAATTTGGTGCAAATATACCCAAAATGCCTGAGATATGCAACAAAGTTGAAACCCCCATCTAGCCCATTATACAGCTTACCGGCATTTCCTCAGTTAGCGGTCGGCTTTGAAGAGTGCAGGCGTGTTCCCGGTCCACCGAGATCGTCGCGCCGAGCTCCGGTAGGTATGGGGTGAGGGAGTGGGGAAGGCTGGAGTGCGCAGTGGGTAGGTGCGGGTTGTGGGGAGGGGGGCGAGGAGACTCATTGGGACAGTTTTTCTTTACAGGGAAAAAAACAAAAAGCAGACGGCTTGATGGGAAGTTTGCCACACTGGGGTGGGGTCCCAGTGTGGCACAGAACGATTGGGGGTGCATTCAGCCAGCGGGGATTGGGCACCCCGTCGGCCTGAGATTACTGCCACGCTGGGGTGGGCACCCAGCGTGGCATTTCAGAAAGGGTTTGGGGGAGGCAGGGGAACGCAGCACAGCCGACGGGGATTGGGCACCCCGTCGGCTATACAGTGCGTGCGTGTGGGGGCGCGCACGCCTGTGGGCTTCTGTCTGTGGGGGGAGCTGCGCATGAGCAGCCTTATCTTATCGCTGCTCACTCAAGCGTAGCTCCCCCTTTCAACTGTATGCCACTGCATTTTGGAGCGTGTCATAGACAGCTCCAGAATGCATTGGCTTACAGGGGCCGCGCCTGCCAACACACTGACTGAACTGGAGGAGGGAGTGACACACCTCCGAAATCTCCAATGATGGCACTATGTTTCTTGCACATGTGTGCAAGCAACATAAAAAGTACTTTTCCCCCTCCCTTTATGCCCTGTGCGGACCTTAATTGCCTGGACCTTCCTGGCAACCTCCCTTGACCAACTCCCAAAAGCCCCCTTATCCTCTCCCTTCCCTGTTCTCCTGCACTTCCGGTATGCAGTCATTTTTGCCCTCACCCCTGTAGTACTTCCTTGTTCAGCCAGCATGGTTTCTTGGCTCTGCTCTTCTTACTCCTGGCCCTGGTGCAGGCTATTGTGGCCTCTGTTAGCCCAGTCTTTATGACTCCCTACTTCTGTTCTGCATCCATCCCCAGCCTTATATCTTGGAGTCTCCCTTGAAGTATTGCTCCCATCCTCCTAAAGTCCACCCTAATAAAGTCCACCACTTCAGTGCCCATGCCTCCTGTCTCCCTGCCCAGCACGACAATGAGCCACACTGTTTGGAGGTCGTTACTTGCTAGTGGGTCCTCCACTCTTACCCCCCTCACCACCTCCCCATTTGCCAGTACTAGATTCAGAGTGCTACCAAGCCTTGTAGGCCCACTTACAAATTGTGTATGAAGGCCGTCCTGGAATGCGTCAAGGAGAACCTGCTCCCTGGTACTGCTAGTGGCTGGGGTGCTCCAGTCAACCTGTGGTAGGTTAAAATCTCCCACTATCACCACACTCCCCCTTCTGCACACCCTCCTTATCTGCTCTGCCAACTCCCTATCCAGTTCCCTGGATTAGGCTGGTGGTCTGTACTTCGCTCCCAGCCTCAGCTTTCTGCCCTTGAAGTCCAGGAGCTTCACCCAAAGTGCCTCTGTCCTCTCCTCTCCTCTTCTCCCTCATCCTTTATGCATTTAATCCCTTCCCTCACATAGCATGCACCCCCCTTCCAACCACCCGGTCCCTCCCGTATGTCCTGCATTCTGGGATTGCCAAGTCCCAATCATGGTACTCTGTGGCCAAGTCTCTGTCACTGCAGCAGTGTCCACCTTCCCTTCTGAAAGGAGCACCTGAAGCTCTGCAATTTTGTTCCCCAGGTTTCTTGCGTTGAGAGAGACCCCCTTCTACCCATACCCCTCCTTCTCACTCTTCTCCTCCTTGGCCTGTGTCCCTCCTCCTGGTAGTCCACTCCCTTTCTCCTCCTTATTCTTACTGAGTCATGATGCCTTCTGTATTACACTCAGACCACTCTGCCCGCCCCCTCCCAGGGTTACTATGCCTCCGCCTTTACCTATATCTAGGGGGGTGAGCTCATTAGGTCCCCCTGTCTGGACCTTTCTACCAACCTCAGTCTTTTGGCCACTCCCGCACTAGTTTAAATCCTTCTTAGTAGAGATATACCCCTCTAATCCTGCCTTTAATACTCCCCTCCCCTTTCTGCTCAAATGTAGTCTGTAAGTCACTGTTCCCCCAGACCCTACTCCAGTTAATCACTAACCCATAATTTTTGCTGTGGCACCAATCCCTCAGCCACTCATTGAACTCCTCAATCCTACCCCTCCTCTCCATGCTTGCACATGGTGCTGGGAGTACATCTGAGAATAACACCGACTCCACCACCCCCTCACACTGCCTGCCCAATTACTTGAACCTCACCCTCACTACTTCCACAGTCTGCCCCGCCAAGTCATTTGTACCCACATGCAACACTAAATGAGGTTTCTTCCTCCCCCTCACTGCACACTTGAGCAGTGCCCCCTGCCCCTCCAGCAGTCAACCTGGGGATAGCTTCAACCCTAATACAGATGTGCTTTCCCCCCTTCTGCCACATCTCACCCCTTTCAGTATAGAATCCCCCAGGATGAGTACCCCCCTGTCCCTTACCCCATTCCTTTCTAATGCCCCTTCCACCACCCCAGTATTTGTTCTTCCCTGCCCCTTATCCCCACCAGCTGCACCCTCTGTGACTTCTGTATCAGTACCCCCTACTTCCGCCTTACCCCTTTTCTCTGCCTTATTCCTCCCATCCCCCTTGAAGCCCTTCCAAGCCTGACTACTTCCTGTCACACTTGGACAGCTGGTTCTGATCCCTGTATCATATTTTTTTGTAAATATAAAAATGGGTTAAGGACTGTCTGTCCTGAGAGATGCTGAAGCAGCATGTGGAACTGACACATCAAAACCCCCCAAGGATAAGTTCAAAGGACAGGACATAGCTAAACTGCCGATATCTGGGGTGGAATTATGTTGTCCATTTCCTTTGATCCCAGGAAATAAAACTAGCCATTCATGAAGTCCTCAGGGAAATCCTTTGAACTGCACTAGATGTCCTGAGAAAAGGGACACTGGCCAGTGTTATGAATAACCTCCCAGAAAGCCAGCTCATTTCATCAAAGAGATCTTTGATGTGTAGATACCAAGGCCCAGACAGAATTAAGGAATCAAATACACTTTTGCTTTGAATATACAGTGACTTATATCAAAGAGACTTTTGATGTGTGTGTGAAGCAAAGCACAGACCAGTTCTGACCAGTCAAACATAAGAAGAGGAAATTCATTATGTCATCTCTTATTTTTTTTAAATACCTTAGTAGGCCATCTTGGTGTTATAAAATATAGATTTTGTTACACCAAGGTGGAGTTTGGTGACCTCAGCGAGAAGGCTGGCTCAGGACTGTTTTTAACATACTGAGAATACCTTGACAGGCACATTTTTATATTTCAGACTAAGAGCAGAGGAACATCAAAGCGCTGAAAGATTAAGAAGTAAGGACCTTAGGCAAGACTAGTCTGACTGTTATTATATGTAGAAATCTGCACTTTTAAACCTGTTTGTTTTAAGACTGTATGTGTGGGGATATTTTGTTCTGTAATATTTTCTGTTTTCCTATTTTTAAAGTAAAGATACAGTATATATTTTAAAACGGAAACTGCTAGTGTGCCTTGAAATTTCTTTTTATTTAACTGGAGCTGTAAAGGTTATAGTTAACACTGTGTATGAGCTTATTGTTACACCAAACTGGTAAATGGATAGAGTTCTCTAAGGTCTTGCATAAAGTTCTAGGGTTCATTTTGTAGACCTGGTTAGGTGTCCATAGGCAAAGATATCTGGCCCCCCAAAGACAGAATTATCTGAGCCTGATAATTGGGTACGCTAACAAGAGGTTATCAGTTTGAATCCCTCCAGAACTTGAGACTAAGGTGACTCGAACCCACAAAACAGACAAGAGGGTTACCACATACTGTAAACTGTCCACAAATCCTACGCTCAGAGGTTGCCACTTTGGGACTAGAGGGATGACTGGTTGAGCAAATTTGTGACACTTTCTACTGGGCTTCCCATGTCGACCTCCCCTCCTCCCCTGCTGATTTCCAACCCCTCTCCTATCCCTGCTGTTTTTCATTTAGAGCCCCCATTCCTTTAACATAGAAACATAGATTTTGACGGCAGATAAGGACCGCTTGGCTCACCCAGTCTGCCCATTTCCCTACCTGATGGATAAGCTGCAGATCCTAGTTAACCAGCAGCCTAATTCTTCCTACCCCCAACCCCTAGAATTGCCTTATGACTGTCCCATGCATGCTTGAATTCCACCACTGTTTGTGACTCTACAACCTCCTCTGGAAGGGCCATTCTGTACATCCACCACCTCTCTGTGAAAAATACTTCCTTAAATTACCTCTGAGCCGCCCCCTCTATCTTCAAATTGCCCCTTGTTCTTGCACACCTCTTTTTGAAAGATGCTACTCTCTTGGACTTTTGTTGATTCCCTTGAGGTGCCGAAGTTTCTATCATGTCCCCTCCCTCCTTTCCTCGAGGCTATACATATTAAGCTCCTTAAGTCTCTCTTCATATGTCTCTCGGTGCAGACCCTGCACCATTTTAGTGCCCTCCTCTGGACAGCTTCCATTCTGTCTATGTCTTTGCGGAGATTGGGTCTCCAGAACTGCATGATACTCAGATGGGGTCTCACTAGCTGTCTGTACAGAGGGATAATAACTTCCTGTTTCTACTGGTGATGCCTCTCCTATGCATCCCAGTATCCTCCCAACCCTCCTTGCTGCCCTCTCACATTGCTTGCCCACCTTTAGGTCATCTGATATGACTACCCCCAGGTCCTTTCCATTTTCGTTGTTGTTAGTATCTCACCCCCATTGTTTACTCTTCCCTGGGTTTTGTTTCCCAAGTGCATTACCTTGCACTTCTTAGCATTGAATCTAAGCTGCCATACATTTGACCATTCCTCTAACCTTCAAGTCCCTTCTCATCCTTTCCACTCCACCTTGTGCATCCAACTCTGTTGCAGATCTTTGTGTCATCTGCAAAGAGACATACTTTTCCTTCCAGTCCCTCTGCAATGTCACTTATAAAGACATTGAAGAGGACTGGTCCTAATACTGAACCCTGCAGTACCCCACTACTAACCCCCCTTTTTTCAGAGTGGACTCCATTTACTATTATTATCTGTGTCCTATTCTCCAGCCAATTCTTTACCCAGGCCGTCATCTTGGGACCCACTCCCAGGCTGGCTAACTTGTATATTAATCTTTTGTGTGGGACTGTGCCAAATGCCTTGCTAAAGTCTAGGTAGGCCATGTCCACAGCCCTCCCTGATCAACTACTTTGGTCACCCAGTCAAAGAAATCTATCAGATTTGTCTGGCATGACCTTCCGCTGTGAATCCACGCTGCCTTGGGTCCTGTGCCCCTCTGGCCCCTAGATATTTAACAATTCTTTCCTTCAGAAGTGATTCCATCATTTTCCCTACCACTGAGGTTAAACTAACAGGTCTGTAGTTTCCTGCTTCTGCCTTGCTCCCACTTTTGTGAAGGGGAATCACATCTGCCCTCCTCCAGTCCTCGGGTACCACCTCATCCTCCCATGATTTGTTAAAGAGTTTAGTCAATGGTGTCACTAGTTCTACCCTTTCTACCCAATAGTGATGCCCTCCATCCCTCCCTTCCCGTAGCCTTCTCTCCTCCAGTCACCACCCCTCCTTCCTTACTAGTCCCCTTCTACTCTTTTGTCCTCGCTATCTTTTCCTTTACCTGTTGCCATCCTCTCATGCCCCGCTTGTCCTCCCCTTCAGTATGTTCCTGTTCCCTCTTTCTCCCATAGCAGAGGCTTGAGATCTATTCCTAGTCGATCCCTCCAACATCTCTTCCCTATCAGCTCCCCCTCTACTTGTTCCCCTCCGCCACCCCATGTCCCACCCCTGCTCCTCCCTACCCACAGCCATCTGCTGTCTCCCCTGGTACTCCTCGTGGTCTCTTCCTCCCCCATCAGGAGGCCCCCCTCACCTAGGGATCCCCCTCCTTTCTTGTCTCTTTTCTGCTAGTGCCTCTGATACTGGGATCAGTTTCACTCCCTAGTTGTTCTTCCTCCGTCCCCTCTTGCCATCCCCTATTCCCCCCCAGCCAGGATGCCTACCATATTCATCTGCCCTGCCATTTATACTCCTCACTAACCTCCACAGTTCCTCCCTCAAACTAGCCAGTGGTCTAGAGACCATACACCCCCCCATCCTCCAAGCCCAGTCCAGGATCATGGCGGACCCACACCCTGTACACCCACCACCCTTCCAAAGATGCCTGCCCTATTGACATGTAGCACCTGACCCATTTTGGCCCCCATCTTATGTTACGGGCTCTTACTCCCAGTTTCTGTACCATCCTACAACTGTTAGGCCCCTATTTACTCAAATTCCTGTCCCCCCAACATTAGTCCTCCTACTGCCCCCTTGCCGACCGGGTTAATTCAGTCTCAAATCTCATACGTTAGATGCTGTATTACTGTTGCAATCCTAAAGCCTCCTTGTCCATTTTTCACCCCTCAGCTACCATTTTTTTTGTTCTCGGCTCTCATATAGTTTCACTTAGCCCAGTTAGAAATCCTATTGCACTCCAAGTATTACTCAGCTCAGTTAGAGAAATAAACAGAACAAATAAATATCTATTATTACAGCAATCCTAACAATATAGCTCAATACTGAGCTCGGTTAGAGAAAGAAACAGAACAACTAATTCTGTATTATTACAGCAATCCTAAAAGTATCCAATCATTGCTTTGTCTCCACCCCAGAGACCCTGCTGTAATATAGGACCACAGAGGACATTGTGCGGGAGGGTGGGCAACTCTAAAGTCCCAGGAGAGCTCCGTTGAACTTGCTCACTCCCCCTCTCTCACTTTCTCATTCTATTTCTCCTGGCACTG
Source organism: Neoceratodus forsteri (assembly GCA_016271365.2). NCBI lineage: Eukaryota > Metazoa > Chordata > Ceratodontiformes > Ceratodontidae > Neoceratodus > Neoceratodus forsteri. The sequence continues at coordinate 224,876,609 of CM057449.1, read as the reverse complement.
TAGGCTGCCCTTTTGTACTGGGCTCCTGCCTGTGTTGGTGCCTTTATCTGCCCACAAAAAAATCTGCTGCAGTCCCAACAGAGCTCTGTTGAGCTCGCTCACTCCCCCCCCCACTCACTCATTCTGTTTCTCCCAGCGCTGCAGGCTGCCCTTTTGTACTGGGATTCTGCCTGCATTGGTGCCTTTTTCTGCCCACAAAGAAGTTCACAGCTGTCCTGGCAGAGCTCTGTTGAGCTTGCTCACTCCCCCTCTCTCACTCGCTCACCCTGTTTCTCCCAGTGCTGCAGGTTGCCCTTTTGTACTGGGCTCCAGCCTCGTTGGCTCCTTTTTCTGCCCACAAAGATATCTGCAGCAGTCCTGACAGAGCCCCGTTGAGCTTGCTCACTCCCCCTCTCTCACTCACTCATTCTGTTTCTTTCAGTGCTGCAGGCTGCCCTCTGTACTGGGCCCCTCCCTGTGTTGGCACCTTTTTCTGCCCACAAAGAAATCTGCAGCAGTCCTGACAGAGCTCCATTGAGCTCGCTCACTTCCCCTCCCTCACTCGCTTATTCTGTTTCTCCCAGCGCTGCAGGCTGCCCATTTGTACTGGGCTCCTGCCTGCATTGGTGCCTTTTTCTGCCCACAAAGAAATCCACAGCAGTCCTGACAGAGCTCCAGTGAGCTTGCTCACTTCCCCTTTCTCACTCACTCATTCTGTTTCTCCCGGCGCCGCAGGCTGCCCTTTTGAACTGGGCTCCTGCCTGCATTGGTGCCTTTTTCTGCCCACAAAAAAATCTGCAGCAGTCCTAACAGAGCTCAGTTGAGCTTGTGCACTCCGCCTCTCTCACTCACTCCATCTTAATCTATCCCAAACACTGATTTCCCACAGCAACTGTGCTATTCTGCGCTGGAAGTGCGAAAAGACATTTTGGCCAGGATGTGAAAAATGACAGCTGTACTGTTCATAAGGAGGTATGAAAAAATACCAGTGGTGAAAATCTGGCGTGAAAACATTACAAATTTGTGAAGTTACAAGGGTGCATGGAAACTGCGCAATGCACACTTGTAACACAGTCATTTTATGGACGGTCATCACCAAATTTTCAACATAGGCATTTTAGGACCTCTGCTCATGAACAGTGCCTCTGTCATTTTCTTAATCCATCCCAAACACTGATTTCCAACAGCAACTGTGCTAATCTGCGCCATAAGTGCAAAAACACATTTTGGGCAGGATGTGTAAAATGACAGCTATACTGTTCATAAGGAGGTGTGAAAAAATGCCAATGTTGAAAATCTGGAGTGAAAATATTACAAGTTCACAAAGTTATGAGCACGCATGGAAACTGTGCAATGCACACTCTTGAACCAGTCATTTTTTTGGATTTTTTTTACCAAATTTGCAACATAGGCTTTTTGAGAGCCAACCTCATGAACAGCGGCACTGTCATTTTGTTAATTGTCCCAAAGGGATTCATGCAGTGACCATGAAATCACCTTTTCGCGACCAAAATGCCATGACAGTGACTGAATTCATGAGGAGGCATCCTCAATAACCCCATGTTGAAAATTTGGTGTCAAAATTCCCCAAAATGCCCGAGATATACCAAAGTTGAAAAACCCTATTTATGCCATTATACAGCTTACTGGCATTTCTTCAGTTCGCAGTCAGCTTTGAAGAGTGCAGACATGTTCCTGGTCCACCGAAGATCGTCGCGCTGGGTTCCGGAGGTAAGTATGGGGTGAGAGGGTGGTGTGGGGAGGCAGGATGCACAGAGGATGGGTGCAGGTTTGGGGAGGGGGCAGGAGAGACCACGAGGGACCATTTTCTTGTTCTACAGGTAAAAAAAAAAAAGGACAATGAAGGTTGGTTTTCTTTTTTTGCACGTGTTGTTTGGTACACTGGGCTGGGCCCCCAGTGTATCACCTGCCTTTATGTGGAGGGAGACTGATGCCAATGAGGATTTGGCCCCCTGTCAGCACAGAAATGATTGGGGGGGTGCATGATGCTGAGGGGGATTGGGCACCCCCTCGGCACAGGCAAAACATGACCATGGGGTCATTATGCTGACAGGGATTGGTCTCCTCCATCATCACATTAAACTGGGAAGGGGGGACTGAAGCCGAGGGGGATTGGGCCCCCCAACGGCAAAGAAAGCCTGTTTTGGGGGGTGCACAATGCTAAGGGGGATTGGGCACCCCCTCGGCACACAAAATGGGGGAGCATTATGCCAAAAGATTGTGCTCCTCGGTTGGCAAATGTTACACTAGGCAAGGTACTACCCTGCAATGACGGGTCGCTCCCTCATTGCAGCAGAATGGCTGATACTGCAATGACGAGGCAGCCTCTCATCGCAGCTGTGAAATCGTTTCAACTTGGTGGCACTTTTGGAAACCAATGTCATCAGCACAGTGTGCCTGCATTGGTCCATCAGTGCCAAGTCCCCAAATGCGATGCCACCTTTGCCTGTTACAGTGCCTCACCTCCACAACCCGCTTCTCTCCTAAGCTACCCCATAATGTTTCTTGCACATGCTCGCAAGCAAACATAAAAATTACTAGGGATTTGGCTGCCTGTTGGGAGACCTACACTAGCTTCTAGTAATATTTGTATTACCAAGCTAAGGGGGTTCCAGCTTGGGAATAGAAGTCAGTTACTATGACTATTTTGTTTTCTCTTATTGTTTTGGATGCATAATTCCCTTCCCACCACCCTTTGCTCTGAAGCACAGATGACTCATGTTGGCTGTATTAAGACATTGCTATGTATGTAAGATTTGTTACCTGTTCACTAAATGTGGGTCACCTGTGGGACCTGGATGTGGTACAGAGGCTTGTCACAATGCAACATTATAACTAAAAGCCAGTCTCTTAGTCTGACACTGCGCGTGTGTGTGTGTGGGTTTGTGTGTTTGTGTGTGTGTGTGTGTGTTGTGTGTGAATGGACCTCTGTGGGACTGGCTATCTTGATGTTGTACAGAGGCTTGTCACAATGCAACATTGTAACTAAAAGCCAGTCTGTAGGTCTGACACTGGTGATTGAAAAGCCTTCTTGCTGTATGCAAGTGGGATCATGTGTGTTATATTTCTATATTTAATATTTATGGTATATGCCCTAATATTTATAGCATATGCTACACAGTAAATGACCCTTGTGTTGGGTTGGAGGGCATGAACAACGGGGGGAGGTAGCGGTGTGTCAACTTGCTGTATACATCTGAAATTCCTGGCTATACCCTGTGACACAGGATTCGGGAAAGAAGCTGCCACATCTTCAGTGTACTGGGAGAGAGTGAGAGAGTGAGAAGAAGCCTGGTGCAGGCTGCAGCAGAAGAAGAGAGCAGCATGGCCATGAATTTGATGCAGCCGGGAATGGGAACAGCTAGTGGACTGACTGACCCTAAGTGGAGGAGGCAGTGAGCTAGCCAGCACCTGTGGTCGGTCGGGAGCAGCTGAGACTCACTCTCTGTAAAGAAAAGTAATTGAGCTATTAGTGTTTGTTTTTTCTTGTATAGCAAGTCTGAGTCTGTGTGTGGAAATCGATTGCACGCTGTCCTGCCATACTCCGTTCCAGTCATTCGGCTCAGCCGGCCCACCACATTTGGTCATTGTCGCTCCGAGACTCAGAGCAGCGAACACTGGAGAGGAAATGTCCTGCTGTCTTGCTCAGCCACTGGAAATAAGTGCAGCAGCTTCTGAGTTCTGACTGTTTCCACCACGGAATCCTTGAAGGCATCAGGTACTGTTATTGCACACTGCCTGGCTACAGTAGCTTAGCTTCTTGTTGCTTGTTACCACCCCTGGCGCTACCTTTAGTAGCAAAAATGCTGCCCCTGACCTGCAGTGAACTTCAGACCATTTAGCTAAAAACAATAAATGTTCTTTATTTGATGTTTTGACCAGTAGCTTAGCTTTAGTTTTAAATGATCCTCCCTCCCCCCATAACCTGCAGTGAATTTGAGTTTTTTTTCTGTCACCTCTAAATAAGTTAAAACTTGTATGGCACCTGGGTGGGTGTGGGTCTGGGAGGGACTCTATGTGTATGTAAAGTAGCAGGGAGTTACAGTAGTGTGGGGTGTGTGTATATGTGTGGGGGGGTGAGTGTGTGTGTATATATGTGGGGTGTGTGTGTGTGTTTAGGGTGTGTGGGTGGATGTTGTGTGTTGTGTGGATGTGTATCTGGTGGGTGGGTGATAGGTGTTTTGTGGGTGAGTGTGTGGTAGGTGGGTGTTGGATGTTGTGTGGGTGTGTGGTGGGTGGGGGTGGGTGCTGGGTGTGGTGTGGGTGTGTGTGTGTGGTGTGTAGGTGGGTGTTGGGCATTCGGTGGGTGGGTGTCAGTGTTGGGTGTTGTGTGTGTCGGGTGTGTCTCTGGGGTGAATGTGTCTGGGTGAATAGTTACTAAACAGTGTGGAAATCTATTATCTAGTTTAAGTTCAACTGTATGATTAAGTAAACCTTTGGCTGCATGAGCTGACCAGAGCCAGAGGGGGTGGTCATGAAGTCTGAGAGGGCTGTAAAGGTCAGTCAATGTTATTGCACAAAATGTAAAAACAAAGACAAGGTGCTGGATCAGTATGTGGTCTGAAGGCAAAACAAAATGGTTATATTAAATACATGCTGAAAATAGAAAATGGAGTTAAAAATCTACATTTCCACCTTAGGTCTTCTTCAGGAAATATCTAAAAGGAAACAAAACAAAAAAAAAAGCTTTTTGATCTCTTTCAGATATTTCCTGAAGAAGACCTAAGGTCGAAACGTAGATTTTTAACTCCATTTTCTATTTTCAGCGTGCGTTTAATATAGTCAATGATATTGTCCACTACACCCTAATTGATGTTACTGTGGCACAGTCTTAAGTTATGTCCAAGAAGTATTTAAAGATAACGATGATGAACTATACATTTTGGCGGCCTGCGTTTGCAGTTGTCAGCAACACCGGGATAATGCTTTACTTTAACTATTAAAGTGAGCACTGAATGCATAATAAAAGTAATACCATAAGTGCTCGTTTACAGTCACAGTAAACACTTAGTATCCAGGTGCTGATGACTGCAAAATTAGGCTGCCGAAATGTGTACTTAGTCATTATGATCTTACAATACTTCTTGGAAATAAATGCTGACAGTGCCAGAGGAACAGTATTGATTTCATGGAAATTGAAGATCTAAGGCTGTCCTGTGCCTACTAGGTGAATTACTGTGTTCCAGGCAGGAAGGCTGGCAAGAGAATAAGGAAAATGTGGCCCCATGTGAAGTTGTGTTTATGCCCTGGGTGTGTAGGGATGGAGATATTATTTTTTTCTGTGGGGCTGCTCTGGCCCCAAGACACACACCCCAGGTACATGGATGAAGGTGTGTTTATGCTTGGGGTGTGTGGGGGGGGTGGAGCGCCCCCCACAGAAAGAATGCCACAGAATGTTACTTCTTTTCTGTTTGCTGTCACTCGAAGTGAAATTTGTTTTTTGTGTTTTATCTGTATTTAAATCATAGATATTATTTTCTGTGGGGGTACTTTGGCCCCAACAACCCCCCCCCCCCAGGTGCACGGTTGAAGTTGTGTTTATGCCTGGGTGGTGTTGGGGGCTGAGCGCCCACAGAAAGAATATTACAGCACATGTAACTTTTTCTGTTTGCTGTCACTCAAAGTAAAATGTGTCACTTCATTTGCTTTTTAAATAAATATTCTTTCTGTGGGGGCGCTCTGCACCTAACACCCTCCGGGTGCACGGATGAAGTTGTGTTTATGCTCGGGGGGGGGTGGGGTGCTGAGCACCCATACTGAAAGAATAATATCACAGAACATGTTACTTTTTATGGCTGTGGGCGGAGCCTACAACCATTTTGCTATCTGTAGCTTGAAAATGGAGTTTCGTGAAACACATTTTTTGGACATTTCAATGGATCCTTCCACATCTACAAATCACTATGACAACTAAAATAAAATAATCCATTCCTTCTGTTTGGAATGTTGGAGACTTAACCCCAGGCTGCTTATCTGATGGTCATTATGGAAACTGAAACAGCTTGTTAAATATTGGTTGCCTATTAAACTGGAGATTTGTTTATCCCCTTTGAAATGCAACAGCTTGCACATTTAAATGATTAGCATTTAAACATTTTTTGCTACTAACTTCAGTTGGGGATGAATATTTTTCAAGAAAGAGTCATACCTCATAAATTTTACTCTTTTCCAGCAAATTTTGTGAAGATTTACACTATTTTAACCTCTCAAGACCTATCTGATAAAATGCCAGGTCTTTAGGTCTTCTAAACAACTGCCATGAGCTTCTGAAGAAGGACTGGTTGGTCTGAAAGCTAGAGCACTTTGTTCTTGTTGTTACATCTATGTTGGCCCATTAAAAGATATCAAATCATTTGCTTCTGGATCAGGTCTTTAGTGAACTACCCAGACTAAATACATAACAGAAAGGGCTGTGGCCTGCTTCCCAAACATAACAGATAAGAGCTACTGAGATCTCTTATAGTAACAGTGTATGTGTGTTTGGGGGGAAGGGCGGAGAAACAGTCACACTCCTTGAAAGGGAGACCTCATCTAATGAATTAACTGCTGAAAAACCATTAGTAATACAGAAGCAATGATTTGATACCTTTTATTGGACCAACATACTGTAGATGTAACAGAAAGAACTTATACCATTTATAAGATTCCTGATCAAACAACTGCAAACAGAAGACTGTTTTTTGTCTTTTGATAATGTGATATACTAAGTGTGTATTTACTGAGTTGCTGGATCAGGGCCTTGATAAAATAATAACATTTACTTAACTCATTCAAGATTCCATCAAGTAGACAGATAAAATGTCTATGAGAATTTGTCTGAAAACTAACAACTATAAGATGCAAAAATAGCATATGTGTGTGTGTGTGTGTGTGTGTGTGTGTGTATGTATGTGTGTGTATATATATATATATATATATATATATACATATATGTGTGTATATATGGAAATGTCTCTGTTTGCAATAAATGTGTTTACAGGCATTACTAGTATCTTTTAAAAGATTGTCTGACTTGTGATTACTAATTTTTAGTATAGTTCATGAAATAATGAGCTTGATATTTGTTATTTCATATAGTCCCCCATTATGCCTTATGCATAGCAAATAAATCCAAATCATTCCAAGACCATTGGGACATATAATATTAATACTGAACAACAAATCAGAGCTCTTTTCTAAATAAAAGGCTGCTGATATAATAAAAAACAAAGTCATAAATAAAGAACCAGTGGCTTATGGACAAATCTACAGGGATTTATACAGGGATTTGATTCTGCCTTTGTGGGGAAAACGCAGGGAAAATTAGGGTTTCTTACAGAGCAATGATCATTTGGATCTGGGAGCACTGAATGTTTCTTATCCTATATTTTGCATCCTGGATAGGGCAGGGGAGATGCTATATCTCATTGTCACAGGGATGTTCATTTACACATTTTTACACCGTATTTACTCAGGCTGTCCCAGATTAGATGCAATATCTTGTTTTCAGTGGGGTCATGATTTTACCATTTTTATAATGTATTCAGGCTACCTAGTCCAGGGCCCCATATTCAAAGTAGATACACAGCGCATCCCAGTGGAAAAGGGAGAGGTGCTGCACAACTCCAACAATGTGCAGCAGCACGATATTCAAATGTGCAGAATGCGATGGCCACAAGGGAATGGACCAGGGTACACACAAATGGTATGCCGTTCAAGTCAAAGGGGTAATCTCATGCATATAACATGCTGCAGCATATTCAGTGGGAATGTGTCCCTCACAGTCCAGAGCACTGCAGCCCACAGTTAGGCCATGAATAGCTGGCCTAACCTGGCCAGCCACCCACAGGCAGGCTGCAGATATGCACCCAGGTCAATCAATCAATCAATCAAAATCTTTATTTATCCAGGCAGGCACCATTGAGCAGGGCTCATTTGCAAGATGGACCTGGTCATACAAAAATCATAGTACAGTAACATGGTAAAATACAATGCAATATTATACAAAGAAGAAAAATATACATATGTACATCAACATTTGAGTGAAAGGGCTTTTACAACAGATAGGCTCATAACTGGGTACAGCCGGAATATTCACTTAAAAGGAGAGAGAAAGGCAAGAAGAGGGATACCAGCTTAAGAAGAAATGACGGGGTTGGAATAATTAACTGGCATACTTCAGGGAAGGGGGTGGAACTTGACCATGGCTAAAGAGAGGCAGAGAAGCTGGTGTTTTGGCAGGGAGAGAGAGGTGCACAGCAGCCTGGCAGCCCTGGTGGACTAAAGGTAACCCCTTTCCATCCACAATCTAGTCAACTCCATTTCTTAAAAGTTCCATGGTGTAGGGCCCTCCCAACCTGATTGCACCAGAGGAAACGACGGTCCATATCTATAGTCTAGAGGACACCCATCCACTGCCCCTGTACACAGACACCTTCACTCCCCCCATACTCAACCTGTTGCAAAGACTGCCACCGCCCTCCACACCCTGCCATGGCCAGCCGTTGACTGCACTGAACCTGGGCTGGGGACCTGCACTCTGGAATGACCCAACTGGCTGTACTGTGCATTGGGGCACCATGCCAGCTGTGGATCCACCAGTGTATGCAGCCATGTGTACGTCCCTGGCAAACTGAAGAAGGAATTTACATACCTCCAATGCATGCCTTGCCGATGCTGTATCTTTCTGCTGTCATACACCACTGCAAGTCCACACTCTCCCCTGTTCCCCTGTGTAACATGTCACCCTCCACTGCTGAAGTATCCTGGGTACCATGGGGTGCGATATCTTGTAATGCCATTTGCAATGTACGCTTCAGGTTATAGATAGTTCATCTGCAGTTCCCCAGTTGTACAAACAAATGGGAGGTCAGCTGTAACATGCCTGTTTTGGGACCAGTGTGAGTGGGTACAGCATCAGCCATCACCCACACTGAGCAGTGCAATGGCACCAGGATGATGATCCACATGCGAGTGCCTAAGGAGTATGGCCACTGGGTGATAGCACCCACACACAGCTTGCGCCTATGTATAACACATTCCAGCATCCTACTGTGAGTGATCCGCCACCCACCGATAGAGTGGTACAATCCCATTACAGAGCCAGTTGATGCAATGGGATGGGCTGGGGGAGGGAGGGGTGTCTGTGCACCATTGAGGGAAGTGGGGCCATTGCACTATGGACATGGGCTGTAGGTGTATTCAGATGCAATTAAAGATGACACTGGGGTCCCTACAATATGGAACTGATAGAACCTGGACTCCGGTACGATCGGGACTGGTGGAATGGTTGGGGGGGTGCCACTATACCACCAAAGACTTCAGGGCCTGTCCCACTTGGGAGCGATCAGGGTCGGGGCTTGGGAGAGAGAGCTGCTCCAGCGCATGCATCCCCATGTCAACATACAAATGGACTAGTAATGAACATGCATAAGGTCGCTTTGCACCCTGCATGCTCAATTAGTTCATTTGCATTACTGGGCTGAATATCACCCATGGGGACTGTGGTGCATACTGGCATGTACCACAGATTCCCCTTGGAAGGTATTCATTCGGGGTCACCCTGGATACACCTGACTTGGCAGCCACCTGCACTGTGATTCCTGTCCAGGGTTACATTTTCAACAGGAACAATGAATCCCACCAGGATGAGGTGCAGTGTCACAGGTTAATTGCATGACAAAAGGGATTAACTCCCTTTGAAACAGCATTGTTCACTGCAGTAACTCTACTGCAGAATTCTGCAGTGCTGCACTTCATCCTGGTGGACTTCACTGTATGCACACCCTGTACCGGTGACACATTCTCTAGGAATATTGCATCAGTGCCGACTGGCGCACCCTCTTTGTGCAACTCATCTTTCTGATTGTGCATCGATCCAGCACTTAATATATCCCCCCAGATGTAAAATATTATTTTTAGTGCATTCTGATTTTGCACAATGCAGCATACTATTGTGTAGATGTAGAGCCCCACTGAAAATAAGATGGCATTTCTTCTGTGAACTATCCAGGCTAAATATACAGTATAGCAATCAGCAGGCATATTCTAGGAAAATACATTGTAAAAATGTATAAAAGGAAGACCACATTGAAACTGCCTCTCCAAAGATCTGCATTGTGCAAATTCATTAGAAATAATGGGTAAAAGCATCCCAAAAGCTCTCCACAGCCATATCAGCTCTGACCAGAGTTTGTTCTATTTGCTGTCACTCAAAGTGAAATGTGTTGTTTTGTTTTATCCATTTTGAAATTCTAGATATTCTTCCCTTTGGGTTTTGATAATTTTTCCCCTTGTAGTGGCACTGAGAGGTGGAATTAGCATTATAATCTAACCCACATCAGATTGAGTGAGTCAGTGTACTGAGTGGCCTGGATGGACTGGGTGGACTTCTTAAGCTTCAGGATTTCTGTTTTAAGGCAGCAGTGCATGACAGCAGTGACTGTATTGACCAATAATTACTTACTTTACTTCCAGCTGTCTCCTGACTAGTATGATGCCATTTCTTCCATTTTGAGCATGCTTTCCACCTTTAGTTGAAGTAATGAGAGGAACACCCCTTTCTTATGGCTCAGACCAGGTTTTCTTCATCATGCTCTGTTTTTATACACCTATTGTTTAAAATCACTTTTCTTGAGACTAAGGTGAACTAGCCTACAGTACAGACTGTTCCCTGAGTTTATGTGACAAACAAATGCACAAAAATAGCTGAGAATATGAATGAAAACCTGGTGTGGGCCATATTAAAAGGAGCATTCCTTTTATTTAAAAAGTGCAAAAACAAACTAGAGCAGATTCAAAATTATTTATTCTTTTGGAGGCAGTATAACGCAGTGGTTTCATACTGTGCGACCCTGAGCAAGTCACTTAACTTCCTTGTGTTCCCAGGTCACACCTGTTAACAAGCTTCAGCTTACTTACTGTGTCTCTCCTGGTTAAAAAATATAGAGAATAGTGCTTGGGCAACCATGCGCAACCAGCCTATTGTACCACTGAGGGGTTTTGATTACCTCAGACCTCGAGAGCGAAGCCGAGACATCCGTATAATCAGAACCCCGAGGTGGCACATAGGTTGAGTTATGTCATGTGCCCATGCACTATTTTTATAGTGTATGGTCCCCGCTACAAAGTTTTTGTTTTAATATTTTGAAATAAAAAAATGTATTTGTTGCTCCGTCGTGTTCTGGGAGTTGGGGCTGGTTGCTATGTTTACATGTGTGGTTGCTAGGGAGCAGACATCCCTACGTTTATTGCATAGCCTTCTATTGGCTGTCAATGGGATGTGGGAAGGATTTTCAAGAAAAAAAACATGGCGGCGTATGTCTCGGTTAGCAAGAGGATGTGGGCTCAGAGGAAATGATTACTTGTAAGTTTAACTATCTGGTTCTAATTTTGATGAAGCTGAGGTTATCTAGTTGATCCTGCATTTGTTTTTCGCTTATGTGCCTGTACATGTTCGCGTCACTGGTTCGGGGGATCTTGCTGCCAATGCTGCTGTTGCTGCTGCCAGGAGGGCTTGCGGCCAGTTTATGGTTCTGATAGAACCTCTAGAGCTTTTTCAAACGTTGTTGTACCACAGTGTACTACAATCACATTCCATGACCTTTTGAACTGTGGTACAACGGCATTTGGAAAGGCTCTGATTTCTATACAGAACCACACCTGACTATACACTATAAACAAATAAACAAATACAATCAGGGAAGGAGGTGTTGAACAAGTCAAGATATAAGGGTCAGTGTATAATAGAATAAAAACAGAGAGGTCAAAACTTCACTGCTGTGATGCACTGCTGCCTTACACTATGAGTATTTGCACCCCCCGATGGCTTGTCCTGTGAGCACCCCTTCAAGAGGGGCATTAATTATTTAATTGAATTCAGCAGAAATGTGTGCTTTGGGCATTGCTCCTACAGAAATAGACAACATGGCCCAGATATTCAAAAGGGTTGTGCATGGCGCAATGGTGTTGCACCATGCACAACCCAATGATGCGCCCCGATACAATATTTAAAAGGGAAAAGTCGCCCGCTGAAATCCCGATGCACTGAGCATCAGTAATATCTGAGCACAGGTAGGGGCTTGCCCTGCATAACCTGCACAGCCCAATATTCAGCCCGGGCGTGCAGAGTTATGCAGGCGCAACCCCTACCTGTGCCTGCACAAAGTTACACCTGAAAAAACAGGAACAAGTCGAGGGCCACCACAGGGCGCAACACAGCAGCTGCCACCTGTGGGTGGCCATCAGCAGTTCCCACCACACCTGGCGGTGCCCCCCATGCCCCGATCTTGGGCATCACTGTATCCCCCCCTCAAAGTCCAATATCCCTGGTGGTCCAGTGGACCACGATTAGCCCGATCGCGGGCATCACTGTATCCCCCCCCAAAGTCCAATATCCCTGGTGGTCCAGTGGACCATGAGTAGCCTGATCAAGGGTGGCATTCCACACCCCAAGTCCGAAAACCCTGGTGATCTGGTGGTCCCCACCCCACTCGCCCAGTGAGCCCCACCACCCGCTCCCCGTCAGCTGGCGGATGGCAGCACCACCCACCTGCCGCCCGCCGCCCGTGACTGACAGCTCGGTGAGGGCTGCCGCCCGGTGGTTCAGGCATGGCCAATGGTGCGTGCAGCCATACCCGTACTGATCGAATCCAGATATGAATAGATTCATTCACATATCTGGACTGACTAATATGGTATGGCTGCACATCCGTGGCTGCATGCTCTGAACCGGCGTGCAGCTCTACCAGCTGTCGTGCGATTGAGCGGGGCAGCATGGGTGGTGCTACCGCCGCTGGCTGACGAGGCGGAGCGGGGTGGTAGGCCAGGGCAGGTGGGGTGGGGCCACCAGATCACCAGGGTTATCGGACTTGAGGGTGAAATGTCACCGCAATCGGCTCCGTGCGGTCCACTAGACCACCAGGGATAGAGACTGGGAGGGATACATGATGCCCAGGCAGCTCATGATCACTGGACCACCAGAAATAAGAGATGTTCTTTGTCCCTTACGGGACATCCCGTGATCGGGCTGCAGCGGGCGTCAGTCCCCGATGGCTGCTGCCTGGCAGGGCGCCAGGCGCAAGTCGTCGGGAATCGGCACACCTGCATGCTAATAGCATGCAAATGGGGCCATAATCAGATGCAAATGGCAGCCGTGTGCCTTGCATAAATTATGGCCCCATTTGCATGTCACCCTTTGAATATCGCAGGTGCTGTGCATGGCGCAATGGCACTTGCGCCACCGCATCTCAATGCTCCACTCTGACCACTTGCGCTGGTGCAGTGCCACTGCGCCATGCACAGTGGGGGTGGCCAGGGTGCAATATTCAAAGCAGTTGCGCCGTAGCGCAACTTCGTTGAATATCGCCCTGGCCACACTCCTGCGCAACAAATTTGAGCGGCGCACAGGCCTGCACCACAGACTGGCGCAGTTTGAATATCTGGGCCCATGTGTTTTCTTTTTCTACTTATAACCACTCCCCCGCTACTTTACACAGTTGGCTCCCCCCAGCCCCTGGTACACTGGACTGGGCACACAGTACTTCAGAAAGGGTACCATCCCTAGCTTTGGGAATGTGTACCAAACTCATTACTTGTAAAGGTCAAAAAGGGGGTGGGGGTATACAAAAGTAAAACTTCTCATGACCAAACCCAGGTCTGCAGAAGAACTTTTTTGCTAGGGCTATGCTACATCTATGCAGCTGGAGGGGGGCACCCAGTAACTCCACACACAGATAGTAAAACCTTTAAATGTCCAAACCAGAGTTGGGATTCAAGAGTGTGACTTTATTTGTTTATTTATTTATTAAACAGTTTTACCAGGAAGGCACACTAAGCAGAGTACTGCTCGAGTCAATTCCAGGTGCGTTCCAGGGGATGGGACAGTGGAGAAATAGTCATGACATATATATACAGAATACAATGTAGTGCAGAACAATGTATATAACAGAGAATCATTTGTAAAAGCAGCATACAGAGGCTTGTGACAATGCAATATTGTAACCAAAAGCCAGTCTGTTAGTCTGACAACTGTTTGTGATGGTGTGGCTAATATTGTGGTGGCATGTGTAATGGTGTATGATTGGACCTCTGTGGGACTGGCTACCTTGATGTGGTACACAGGCATGTCACAATGCAATATTGTCACCAACAACCAGTCTGTTAGTCTGACAACTGTTTGTGATGGTGTAGCTACTATTGTGGTGGCATATCTAGTGGTGTGTGGGTGGGTGAAAACATTTAAAAAAATGACTGCATTACGAGCATGCATTGCACAGTTTCTATGGATGCTTGTAACTTCACCACTTCTTCATATTTTCACTCCACATTTTCATACTACCACTGTTCATGAGGTGGGCTCCCAAAAATCCCATGTTGAACATTTGGAGCAAAAACTACCAACACACGCCCAAGGCGTTAGGGTTTCCAACTGTAACACCAACCCTGAACACACTGACAGGCATTGGATGTGTGACTTGGGGTCGTTGGCGGCAATACTCAACCCATTCCATCCCCACTCTGCAGTCACTGACAGCCATCAAGGTGTGCCTTGGGGTCTTCAGCCATAATATTCACTCCATTCTCTTATACTGCACCCATCTCAGCTTATTTCCTTTTCAAATGGGCTGAACATAAGGGCCGAAGACCTCAAGGCACACTACGACACCTCTCAGTGTCTGCAGAGTGGGGTGAGGTGGAAACCATTGATGTTATGGCCGACGATCCAAAGGCACGTCCCCAATGCCTGTCAGTCTCTGCAGGGTGGGGTGGGGGTTGGTGCTCCTTCAATACTTCACTGCCATTCTTATTATGCATTTCTCTAACTCCTGCACTACCAATGCCAATACCAGCAAGCAAAAATTTGGCATTGATAAATGCTTGTTTTCCATAGAGGTTATATGTGATATGTAGGAGAGGGAGTTGTCCAGGGTGAATCCAAGATATTTAAATCCCCTTACTTGCTCAGTTTCTGCTCCCTTAAAGAAAGAACCAACTCAACAAACATCTTTCTTTGGTTATAAAAAACACTGATTTTTTTTTTTTAAATTCAAGATCCGTTTGTTTTGAAGAAACCAGTTTTGCAAATTTGCAAATTGGATGATGATAGTTCCCTCACATCAGGAAGCCTGGAGCCACTCATGAGGATCACTACATCATCAGTATAAGTAAATATCTTGGTATTGCTACAAATAGAAGGTAATGTGTTCAAACATAAACTAAACAAAAGGGGACCCAGAACTGATGTCTGGTGAACACCCAGTGCAACAGGGAATGGAAAAAAAAATATGAAATGTAATTTTTTGTTCTTTGTGTTCATCCATGAAGATCACTATGACACCAGCTCACCACATTCCCAGACATAAAAACACAGAAACATAGAAGTTGATGGCAGAAGGAGACCACCAGGTCCATCTAGTCTGCTCATTGTCTTTTAGCCTAGCCTTCTAATTGCCCTTGGGTTTGAGGGCTCCCTTATATTTGTCCCAAGCACTTTTGAAACCTACCACTGTGCTTGCCCCCACCACCTCTGCAGGCAGGCTGTTCCAGACATCCACCACTCTTTCTGTGGAGAATAACTTCCTGGTGTTAGCGGAGAACTGTCCTCCTTGCAGCTTTAGATCATGTCCCCTGGTTCTGCTGCCCTTCTTAAATAGGAAGAGATCATCTATCTGCACCTGGTTTATGCCTTTTCTGTACTTGAATGATTTGATCATGTCACCCCTCTCTCTTCTGTGTTTCAGGGAATACATGTTCAGTTCTTTCAGTCTATCCCCGTAGGACATCTCATGCAGTCCCTGAATCATTTTTGTTGCCTTTCTCTGCACCATCTCCACTCTGTCAATATCCTTTTTGAGGTGGGGCCTGCAGAACTGGATGCTGTACTTCAGGTGAGGCCTAACCAGTGATCTGTACAGCGGCAGGATCACTTCCCTCTTCCAGCTTGTGATTCCCCTCCCAGTGCATCCCAGCATACCGCTGGCCTTTAATGATGCCTTCTCGTACTGTTTACCTACCTTCAAGTTGTCTGAGATAATGATTCCCAAATTGCACTCTTGGGTGGAAGCAGCTTGTCTTTCCCCTCCAAGGTAATATGTCTGATTTGGATTTCTTTTTCCTATGTGCATGACTTTGCACTTTTTGGCATTGAATCTCAACTGCCATGCTCCAGACCTTTCTTCCAGTTTCTTGAGGTCAGCTTCCATCTTGTCCACTCCCTGCTGGATGTCAACCCTGTTGCATATTTTGATGTGATCTGCAAACAGACACACCTTTCCCTGTAGTCTGTTAGCTATGTGCGATATGAAAATATTGAAGAGCAGGGGCCCCAGTACTGAACTCTGGGGCACACTGCTGGTTACCCTACATTCTGATGACAGTGCTCCATTTACTTGCACTTTCTGACTTCTGCCCTGTAACCAGTTGTTAACCCATCTAACTATTTCTGAGCCAACTCCTGTGTGGTCTAACTTCTTTACCAGCCTTCTGTGTGGAACTGAGTTAAAGGTCTTGCTAAAGTCTAAGTAGACCACATCTACCATCCCGCCATCTTCTATAACCTTTGTAACACAGTCAAAAAATTCAATCAGGTTTGTCTGGCATGATCTACCCAAAGAAAATGAAACCCCTTATGGTTTTCAAAGGACATAGACAAGATGGAAGCTGTCCAGAGGAGGGCAACTAAAATGGTGCAGGGTCTGCACCAGAAGACATATGAAGAGAGACTAAAGGAGCTTAATATGTATAGCCTTGAGGAAAGGAGGTAGAGGGACGACATGACAGAAACGTTCAAGTACCTCAAGGGAATCAACAAAGTCCAAGAGGGTAGCATCTTTCAAAAAAAGAGGTGTGCAAGAACAAGGGGGCACAATTTGAAGATAGAGGGGGGCTGCTCAGAGGTAATGTAAGGAAGTATATTTTCACAGAGAGGGTTGTGGATGCATGGAACGGCCTTCCAGAGGAGGTTGTGGAGTCAAAAACAGTGATTGAATTCAAGCATGCATGGGACAGCCATAAGGCAATTCTAGGGGGTGGGGGTAGAAAGAAGTAGGCTGCTGGTTAACTATGATCTGCAGCTTATCCATTTGGTAGGGAAATGGGCAGACTGGGTGGGCCAAGTGGTCCTTATCTGCCGTCAAATTCTATGTTTCTGTGTTTCTATGAAAACAAATGATGTCTGCAGTGATCCTCACGAGCCTAAAGTCCACATCATCCACGCCCACTGAAGGCCATGGATTAATTTCACAGGATAAGACAAAACTGCCCCCGAGGTCAATATCCTAAAATAAAACCTTGGGTACGTGTACATTAAGAGTATGAGGGTGGGTCTTCAGCACTACCCTTTGAGAATCCATCATCGCCATTGGGAATGTAATCTGTTAAATTGGTAAAAAAAAGTTACTTAAATTCCATAGCTATAGTTTAGGGCTCATTCAGTATTCTACTTGGTGTATTTAACATTTGGGGAAGTAGTTTGTATTTTTTACCTAGCAGCTCATTTATTAGGTCCCAAGTGGCCGCAATATTTTTCCAGTAAACTGTTTTTTGGTTTTCAATGAAAAACTACTGCTTTGGTTTTCTAATCAAAGACTTACATTTTGGCAAACTTGTTTGTACCCTGCAAGAGTTGTTGCATCATGGGTCCTTTTAAATGCTTTCCATTTTTTGTCTCTATTCTCATTAGCTGTAACAAAATGCCATCAATGACATCTCATCATATTTTAGTCAATAACAGGACTTTATCATCCAAAGATATAAATAATTAATGCCACATAAATGTACAAATGATGCCTCTAAAGCCCAGGAGCCTTTCTTCAGAAATCATGGCTTAAGTGCCTCAGAGAACTATTAGCCTTGCATATAACTCCTGCTGTGTAAAGCATTTTGAGATACAGTACATTGTGTATGAGATGCACTATATAAATAGAATATCATATGGCTCTCTGTCTGTTAGGGAGTTGTAACTCCATCGAGGGATTCGAATGACATCACAGACTTTGAGAGCGCAGTTCAAGAGGTTTGTGATGTCAATGGAATCCTGAGATGGGAGTTACCTGCTCCATAACAGATAGACAGCCATGTGTTGCTTTTAGTAATACATAGCTACATAACTGTTGAACCAGACCTGCACTCCCCTCCATCTTACATAGACATTTGTTAGCCACCCACGCGGCTGACTTGCTGTCTACAGACTGCCTTCACTTTCATTCACAGAGTCTCTCACTCACAGCATGTCAACAACATCCTATTAACTCCCCTTCCCTCCCATTTTTTCTTCTCATCGTTTCCTTCCCCACCACACCCTTCCGTGTACCATTTGCCACTACTTGCACTTATTAACAATGTCACTGCTGTGACTGCAATTTGTTGTTTATGGACTACATATCCTATTTCCTGTTTTCCTACAATCCAGCCTGGTTTTATCCATTTCTTTGTCTCTCATAAGCCTGTTATCCCTTGTATTTACTTTTGCTGCTTACACTACAACGTATGACCATGAACCCCATAAATGTATACCACCTACACTTAGTGATAATGTCACTGCTGTGATTACAACTTGCAGTTCTTAGACTGCTTATCCTGTCTCCTGTTATTCTGTAATCCTGTATTTGTACTTTCCATTGTTTTGTCATATACGCTTGTTACCTTACTGTATTTACTATTACTGTTTACACTGCAGTGTTTGATGCAGAACCTTTGT
The DNA here is from genome assembly GCA_016271365.2 of Neoceratodus forsteri. Lineage (NCBI taxonomy): Eukaryota > Metazoa > Chordata > Ceratodontiformes > Ceratodontidae > Neoceratodus > Neoceratodus forsteri. Next base: position 224,857,933 of record CM057449.1, on the reverse strand, counting down.
AAATGAACCGCTAATTCAAAGGTATAGTACTTGTAATCTTAAAACTCAATAAATAAAAATAAATATAACAAGGCTCGAAGAAACCATGCTGTCACCAAAGAAAAGGCCCTCTTTCACTCTTGCCATGGAAAACACCATGCAGCCCCCTCCCCCAATCTTTTAACTAAGCATTTAATTTCTTCATTGGGTTACATTCTGTGAAGAGATAGATTTGGTCACAATGGAACTAGTGATTATGTGAGCTTTATTTGTTCACACAATACTATTTGAGCTGCTCCTGCAGTAGGTTGGTTGTGAGCACTGTTTATGAAACTTTTACTGAACACTCCTTTCATCAGAATTCTGATTTATAATACCATTGATCAGATGTCAGATCAATGGTATTATTATTTAGAATATTCACAGCAGTAGTATTATAAGTTTTTATCTGACGGAGTTCCTATGTGGCAAAAAGTAACTCACGTATTACATATAGAATAATGGCTGGCTAGGGGGTTATAATGAGAATTTTACACACACACTCGATGTGTGGAATGCCACATAAACCCCTAGAGCAAAGTTCAAGGGGTTTATTAAGGCATCCCACACTGATGGTGTGTGTAAACTTCGAGTTTTACCTACCTACGCAGCCTTATTTTTATATAATTGCTGGAGAGCATTTTTTCACCACAGCGATTTTATACAATAAACAGAAAGAACTGTGGACTGTGGTCAGATTTCAGTGCAGTCTGTGATCCAAAACAACAGTCAGAAAATTATGTTTTCCCTTTTGTTTTCCTTTTTTTTGTTTAATGTTTAAACATCAGTGAAGAAAGAGACCTTTTTTTTTAAAAAATGTAACTTACTGCCTACTGCAAGGGGCGGTGAAGTCTGCGGTGAAAAGGAATGGCCACGGGAGCGGCACAGAGTAAAGGAAGAATGGCAGTAGATGCATGCGAGGTCTGAGGAAAACCAGGCATGTGTTCACCATTATAACCCAAGGGTTATAATGGGAAAATTGTAACTGGGTTTTCCTATGGGAGAAAACACTCCCTCGACAACCTTGTCCAACTCGGGCCCTGTTATGTAATGCCAGATCTGTTTGCAACAAGACTGCTCTTATTGCAGATTTTGTTGGTACAGCAGATCTGGCTTGCATTACTAAGACCTGGTTAGATGGGAATGCTAACCCTATTTTGGAGGCAGCTATCCCCACTGGGTACTCAGTTATACATCGTCCGAGATTGGACCATGGGGGGGGGTCATGGTCTGTTTCAAGACCAAATTGAACCTAACTGGTGTACCAGTTGAGGAGGCCAGGTCATTTGAGTGAATTGTGGTAGCTGGTGTGGGGTGCAGGATAGCTCTCATCTACCGTCCATCAGGCGATGAGAAGCTGTTCTTGCAGGAGGTAGTGGACTTTGCTGCATACATGGCATTGGAGTCACCCAGACTGATGGTTCTCGGTGACTTCAGTGCTTGGGTCGACGACGAATCCTCGCTTTTTGGTCAACACTTCCTCCAGGTGATGACAACTCTGGGCTTCACACAGGTTGTTTCCTCAGCTACTCACAATGGTGATCACTCCCTTGATTTGGTCTTCCTCCTGGGGATCAAGGCCTCCGACCTGGTGGTGGAACCTGTCAGTTGGTCTGACCACTACACCATTGGGTTAAATTTTTTGCGCCCCCTGTGTAGGTCGGCCCCTGTGGAGATGGTCACTTATTGCCCTTTGTGGGATATGGTCCCTGAAGATCTGATGGCAGTAATTGACCTCTCGCTGTTGAGCGAGACTAGGACAGATCCTGAGCAGTTAGTTACAGCCTATAATAGGACCGTTTCTTCAGCTCTCGATCTGATTGCTCCTTTCCAAGTTCACCCCCTCCTGCTTCGCCCTGGGTCACCATGGTTTGATGGGACTCTAAGGGAGTTGCGGAGATGGGGGCATAGGTTAGAGTGTTGCTGGTGGAGGACAGCCTTAGATGCCGACCACCCTATTTTGTTAGAGCATTATAAACTCTATCAAACAGAAATTTCCTGTAAGAAGGCAGAATTCCTGTCCAAGGAAATTGCTGTCGCACAAAACCGACCGGCTCAACTCTTCAGAACGGTTGACAGGCTGTGCAACCCAGCCTGTCAGCAGTTTTGTCAAGTCTTTTCACAAAATGAGTGTGATGAGATCGCTCATTTCTTTGTGAATAAGTTGGCTGACATCAGGCAGGAGTGCTGCCAACTTCACTCTATGAGGGATGCGGTTGGTCGGTGCCTTATCACAGAACCCGGAGTTTCCTGGAGTACCTTTGATCTGCCGGAGTTTGTGGATATTATGAGGATTATCCAGGTGATGCGTCCCACTTGCTGTAGTTTAGACCCGGGCCCTACCTCCCTGATTTTGGGTTGTAGTGACATCATAGGCCCGGTCTTAGCTCAGTTTGTCCGGTGCTCTTTGGACTCGGGTGAGTTTCTTAGCTCCCGGAAGGTGGGGGTGGTGACACCCCTCCTGAAGAAAGCTTCTTTAGACCAGGAGAACCTAGAAAACTACAGGCCTATCTCTAACCTTCCTTTTGTAGGGAAGGTTATTGAGAAAGTTGTGACAGCTCAACTGGAGAACCATTTAACCATCCATAATTTATACGAACCTCTCCAATCAGGTTTTCGTAAGAGGTATAGTACTGAGACTGCTCTGGTTCGGGTGCTCAGTGATCTCCTGATGGCGAGAGATCGGAGACACCACTCCATCTTGGTTCTTCTTGATTTATCATCTGCCTTTGACACTGTGGATCATGGGGTTCTGTTAGAGCGTTTGAGGTCCATCTGTGGGCTGTCGGGGTCAGTTCACAGATGGTTTACATCCTTCCTCACCGGTAGAACGCAGAGAGTTGTCTTGGGTATGTTTTCCTCCGAGGCTTTCTCTCTGCCTTGTGGAGTACCACAGGGCTCGGCACTGTCTCCCATGTTATTTGCAGTGTATATGCTGCCCCTTGGAGACATTGTAAGATGGTATGGGATGAGGTTTCACTGCTACGCTGATGACACCCAGCTCTACCTGTCTTTTGCCCCGACCAGGTTAGCACTATCTCAGTACTGAACAGCTGCCTCATAGAAATACAAGATTGGATGAGTGCCAGGGTTTAAAGTTGAATCCAGGAAAGTCTGAGGTTTTGGTAGTGGACCCGGGTGATAGGTCAGAGGGGTTGAGGACTGAGCTCCCCTCCAGTTTAGTCCGGGGGGGGCACAGATTCTCACCTCTGAACAGGTGCATGACCTTGGAGTGGTGCTTGATGATGGCCTGACCCTTCAGCATCATCAGGTGTCGGCAGTCATCAAGCTGGCTTTTTACCATCTTAGGAACATTGCTAGGATCAAGCACCTTGTTCCATCCAGCGACCTACCTGTCTTGGTCCATGCATTTGTGACATCGCCTTGACTACTGCAACTCCCTTTACCTGGGGCTTCCTGGGGTTGATATCTGCCACTTGCAGCTAGTGCATAATGCCGCAGCAAATTTGTTGATTGGGGTTTCCAGGATAACTCATATTACCCCTGTGCTGCGCGATCTGCACTGGCTGCCTATTCAGTGGCGGATCACCTTTAAGGTAGTTCTATTGACTTACAAAGCCCTACACGGACAGGGTCCTGACTACTTGAAAGAGCTCCTGGTTCCTTACACTCCTCTGTGACAGCTCCACTTGGCTGACGAGGGGTTGCTGGATATTCCGAGGGTAAGTTTAAAGTCCTCTGGTGCTCGAGCCTTTGGGTTTGTGGCACCTACCTTCTGGAATTCTCTGCCCCGTCAACTTTAGGAGTGCAGGACAGTGGGGTGCTTTAAGCAGGCACTGAAGACCTTTTTGTGGGGAAATCCTACCCTGAATTTCTTTGATTTTATCTGTATCTATTGTGTTTTGTTTTTAGTTGACTGTGCAGAGCCTTGATATGTGAAAGGCGCTATATCAAATAAAATGTATTATTATTATAGTTATTATAAATTCATAATGACATTCTATAATCTTTGTATTAACAGTATATAACTCATTATACAATTAATGGGTTTCCCTTTTTCCCATAGGGAAACCGTGGCATAATTTGCCATAACGAAGGAGTGTTTAGTACAGTAAACATGCGCACCATTTCCCTCATTCTATGCATGCGTGTACTGAAGTTCCTTGCTTCCCGACTGCACGCCTCTTCTCGCCTGCTCGTCTCCTGCCTAAAATGAAAATGCCAGTAGAACTTGGTGGTAAATGTATTTTAAAAATTTTACCTAATTTTTAACTCGGGGAGAAGCATTAGAAAACATATTAAAAATGCCAACTGGACAAATCTATAGAGCATCAGTAAACTGAACCATGCACAGCTGCAATGGAATGGCTAGTATTTTACATAATTGCTGTGGCAAAAAAGTAAAACCCAGCAATTATGTAAAATAAAATATGGGGTGGTGTGTATAAACTGGAAGTTTACACCACTCCCTTGGTGTTAGATGCTTTAATAAACCCCTCAAGCTTCGTTCTCGGGGTTATGTAGCATCTAACACCTCGGAGGGGGGTGTAAACTTCTCATTACACACATCATCACATGCTTTAGTCTATATTTTGTAAACCACTTTGAGGTACAGTGTGTATGAAAAGTGCTACATACTGTAAATCCAAATTCTATTCTACAGTCCCTGTACTGACTGTGTATACTGTAACGTATTACTTTATAAAGCACTTTGTGATATGATGTGTATGACAGGAACTATATAAATTGAATTGCTACTCTATCCTACAGTCTGAGTACTATGGGCCTGATTCTAGAAGGGTGGTGCAAGTTGCCGCTGAATGCAACTTGAGCCACCCGCAACTGTGACATTGACCCTGCGCCCTATTCTAGAAGGGGCAGGGTCTCTGCAGCAAAGTCCTGCAACTTGCAACATGTGGCTAGGTACGCTGCACAGAGGTCTTACCTGGCCAGCATGTTGCAACCCACAGCCGCAGGTCGCAAGTGCACCCCCCTGCCCAGCAAGCCACAATAGCCACCCCACAGGGCTGCCCACACCCTCTGTCCCCCCAAGCCTCCATCAATTGCCCCGCAGGACTGGCCACACCAACCGCCCCCAACACCCTGTGTAATTAATGCCCCGCAGGGCTTCCCAGCCCCCCAAAGTGGTCAAACAGTGCCCCACAGGGCTTTCCACACCCCCAGCCCCCTGAATCCCCTATTGTAAAATGCACCGCAGGGTGGCGCTGTCATCCCACCACCTGTGCCCCAACCCCCGAGTCACCAGCCACAACTTCAGCAAATTCTCAGCCCTGGTAGTCTAATGGCCCCCCACCCAGCCATGCCAGCCCACCCAGCACCTCCCCCACCTGTCCCCAGCCAGCGACTGGCACAGCCCACCTCTTACCTCCAGGGCCAGCTGCCAACTGAGTTATGTAGGAGTGCTACTGGAAAGACACGCTCAGAAATTAGTATCTGAGCACATCTTTCCAGTAGCTCCCTACATCAGATGCCGCAACTGGCTGGGCTGTGCCAGTCAGCGGCTGGGGACGCGGTGGGGTGCTGGGTAAGGGCCACTAGACTACCAGGGCTGGGTATTCTGCAGTTGCTGCGTCGGTGACCCGGGAGCGGGGCACGGTGGGGGATGACAGCCGCCATGTGGGGCATTGTACAATGAGGGATGTGGGGCGGGGGTTGGAAAAATCTTGGGCTCTGTTGACCACTTGTGGCTGGGGTGTGAGAACTACTGAGGGCCATTACTGTGAGGGTGTGTACAGTATGGGGATGGGGCGGGGATTGTGCCCGATTCTGGACATGTTTATACGGTGCCCACTGGGGTAACAACAGGGCGGTCTGGGCATGGGGGTGCACATGGACTGGGTTCTACAGGACCCTCACAGGACGGATGTAAGTTACACCAGCTAAATGCAGGTGTAACTTACATTGCTGGTTCTCCTCAGGGGGTTCTTGTAGAATCCCAACATTGGGGACTTTGTTGCTGACCTTCTGGATTGAGGACACTGCTGCCGTAAAACCACCAGCATCATGTCGCAGGAGGTTTATGGTGTAACTGCTGGTGTAACAGCTGTTCAGCACAAGTGGCCTACTGACGTGTCACAAACCACTTTGTAGAATAGTGCAAGTTGCAACTACTGGCGAAAGTTGCTACTTGCTCCATTCTACTTGGCCCAAGTGTTGTTACGCCAGGCGTAACTGTTCTAGAATCTGGCCACATGAGTTTATTACTTAACTCATTTATTTGTAAAATGCTTTGAAATACTGTGTGTGCATGTATGAAAGGCACTATATAAATTCAAATGGTATTCAGTTCTACTACAGTCCCTGTATGACCACTATCTCACTTAACTTGTTGCTTTGTAAAGTACTTTGGAATGCAGAGTGTACAAAAAGAGCAGCAGTAGGTAAAAACAAATTCTGTTTTATGCTGCAGTCCCTGCACAATTTGTATCAAACTTTTTTGCTTTTTAATGTTCTTTTTGATACATACAGTGTCTATCAAAGGCCCTATGCAAACCCAAATTATATTGTATTTTACAATCCCTGCCCTATACATACTGGCCCGGATATTCAAACTGCGCCATTCTGAGGTGCAAGCCCTTGCGCTGCTCAAAATAGTTGCGCGGGGGTGTGGCCGGGGCGATATTCAAAGGAGTTGCGCTATTGAGCAACTCCTTTGAATATCATCCCCCAGCCACAGCCACTGTGCATGGCACAGTGGAACTTGCCGCCATCGAAGTTGTCAGAAGTTGAGCATTAAACTTGCGGTGGCGCAAGTACCATTGCACCATCGCCAAATTTCCGATATTCAAAGGTGACATGCAAATGGGGCCATAATTCATGCAAGGCGCAGGGGCCATTTGCATCTGATTATGGCTCATTTGCATTCCATTAGCATGTAGGTGCGCGATCCCGAGGACTTGCGCCTGGCCACCCTGCCAGGCAGCAGCCGTCGAGGATGACCACCCACTGCAGCCAGCGCCCGGGCAAAGCGTGGAAAACAACCCCCGCCCAAACATCTCCCAATGCCCGATCGTGGGCAGGGCATTGAAACAACCCCCAGTGCGATCATGGGCAGAGCATGGCTAACCCCAGTGCCCGATCGCGGGCAGAATGTAAAAGACCCCCCAACGAATATCTCCCTGGTGGTCCAGTGGACTGTAATGCCCGATCAGAGGCAGAATGTCAGTGACAACCCCCAAACATCTCCTGGTGTCAGTGTCCCCCACCCACCACCCACGAAGCCCACCACGCTCCCCCGGCGGCCGGCGAGGCGGCAGCATCCACCCGCCTGCGCCCGCCGCCCGCCGACTGACAGTCCGGTAGGGCTGCGCCCATTGGTGCAGAGCTAGAGCCAATGGGCGTGCAGCCCATACCGTACATGACAGTCAGATTTGTGAATGAACATCATTCACAATCTGATTCTGGACTGTCATACGGTATGGGCTGCACGCCATTGGCTCTAGCTCTGCACCAATGGGCATGCAGCCCTACTGACTGTCAGTCGGCGAGGCGCGGGCGGCAGGCGGGTGGATGCTGCCGCCGCCGGCCGCCGGGGAGCGGGGTGGGGCTTCGGGTGGTGTGGGGGGGGGACACTAGACACCAGGGAGATGTTCGGGGTTGTCACTGGACATTCTGCCCACGATCGGGCATTACGGGTCCACTGGACCACCAGGGAGATATTCGGGTTGGGGGGTCTTTACATTCTGCCCACGATCGGGCACTGGGGGTTGTTTTCACGCTCTGCCCGCGATCGGGCATTGGGAGATGTTTGGGCAGGGGGTTGTTATTATACATTCTGCCCGCGATCGGGCACTGGGGGTTGTTTTCACGCTCTGCCCGTGATCGGGCATTAGAGATGTTTGGGCAGGGTTCTTTTCACGCTTCTGCCCGCAATCGGGCTGGTGGGGGGGCACAGGGACTGAGTTGGGGGCCAGCCACGGGTGGCAGCTGGTGTGTTGCGCCCTGCAATACAGCAGCTCACCTGTGGGTGGCCCTCAACTTGATCCTTTTTTTTTTGGCTCAAACTTGTGCAGGCGCAGTTTGGGGGTTGCGCCTGCACAACTCTGCACAACCCGACTGAATATCGGGTTGTGCAGTTTATGCATGGTTCCTCCCCCTCCTGTTGAGCATGCATTCATTTGCATTGCGCTGTTGCTCAACCTGTTTTCAGTGGCGCAACTGCCTCCTGCTGAATATCACAGAATGGCGCAATGTAGGACTTGCGCATGCGCAACCCTGTTGCGCATGACGCAACCCTTTTGAATATCTGGGCCACTATACCTAACTCATTGCTTTGTAAAGCACCTTGGGCTACATTGTGCATGAGAGGCACTATATCAATCCAAACTGTATTCTATTTTACAGTTTCTGCGTAATTGGTATTTTTTGTTGCTGTGTAAAAACTTTGGGATACAGTGCATATGAAAGGTGTTATATAAATCCAAAAAGTATTCTATTCTACAGTCCCTGCACAACTGAAATCTAACTTGTTTCTTTGCAAAGCTCTTTGGGATAGAGTTTGTATGCAATGCACTACATACATCTGAATTCTGTTTTATTTCTTAGCACTAGAGCAAAGCTGGTAGGCTCAGGGGTAATAGCCCTAGAGCAGATCTCATTTGTTCAGTGGTAACGGCATCACAGCAAGTCTCATAGACACAATGGTAATAGCACCACTGCAGGGCTGTTTATCATGAGGATTATAGCCCCAGAGCAGGGCTGATACACTCTGGGCTTACAGTGCAAGAGTAGGGCTAGTAGGCTTGACTGTGACAGCCTTAGAGCAGGGATGATAGGTGGAAGGATAATACCATTGGAATGGGGCTAATAGGCTCATTCTAATAGTTTCCACAGCAAGAGTACATTGGTTCAGGGTAATAGTGCCAGATCAGGGGAACATAGGTTCAGGGGTAATAGCACTAGAAGAGGGGTTCACATGTCCAGGGATCTGACTGTTTTTCCCAGACCCCAAAGGTCTATTTTAAGTTTGCTGCACCTGCATGCTGCAAACTTATTACTATGAGGAGTGTGTATGAGAACTTCAAAAGAACGAGCCACCGAACAGCTGTTTGCTGTTCGGTCATGGGAAAAATATGTGTGGAATTCAGCCCATTCCACACATGCACAGTAGCACCACTGCTTCTGAGCATTTGCAGAAACGAAAATGTGGGAAGGCATTCCATGGATTTTATTTGCTCAGTGTGCCTTTTTTGGTGAAGCATTTCCCGCCACACACTCCCTGGAAAAGCCAACATTGGGGTGCCCAATCCCCGTGTTGGCATGTATCCCCCCTCACATTGTGGCACACTGGGAGCCCAACCCAGTGTGCCTAGACAATTTTTGTAATTTTTTCCCTTCACAGGGATGTCCACTGGTCCAGTGTCAGATGTCCCCACCCCCCAAGCTCAATTTATTTGCTGATGGGGTGCCAAATCCCTATCAGCGTCATGTTTCCCCTCCCCTCAAGCTCACTTTCTTTGCTGATGGGGGTGCCCAGTTGAAACTTTAGTGAAAAACGTTCAAGAAATGATTGCATTAGAAGTGTACATTTTGCAGTTTTTATGCACACTCATAACTTCACCAATTTTTTATATTTTCACTCCAGATTTTCAACAGTGCCATTTTTTCACACCACTTCATGAACAGTACAGCTGTCATTTTTCACATCCTGCCCAAAATGTGTTTTCACACCCATGGTGCCAAATAGCACAGTCGCTATGCAAAATTACCTTTTGAGATTGAGTAACAAAATGACAGTGGCACTGTTCATGAGGTGGGGGCACAAAAAACCCATGTTGAAAATTTGGAGTGAAAATACCAACAAACACCCAGAGCATTAGGGTTTCCAACCATAACACCCTACCCTGTAGAGACTGACAGGTGTCAGGGGTGTGACTTCGGATCGTTGGCCGTAATGCTCACACCATTCCATCCCCATCCTGCAGCCAGTGACAGGCATCATGGTATGCCTTGGGGTCTTTGGCCCCAGTGTTCACCCCATTCTCCTATACTGCACCCATCTCAGCATATTTCCTTATGGAATGGGGTGAGCGTAAGGCCCGAAGACCCCAAGGCACACCGCGACACCTGTCGGCATCTGCAGGGTAGGGTGAGGTGAAATGGCATGAGCATTATGACCGATGACCCAAAGACACCCCCCCAACGTCTGTCAGTCTCTGCAGGGTGGGGGTGGAGTTGGTGTCAGTTCAATACTTCACTTCCATTCTTATTACACATCTCTCTAACCCCTGCACTACCAATGCCAATGCCAGCAAGCAAACATTCGGAATTGACAAATGCTTGTTATACTTTCCAGTGATGATTTTGTCAAAGAAATACAGTCGCTTACCTAAGAAGGTCCTTGTTAGTTAAGCGACTGCCTTTCTTTGACAAAATTGCCACTGGGAAGTGTAAAAACAAGCTTTTGTAAATTCCCCCCCATTAAATTCTATGGAGTGCCTCCTCGTGCTTTTCCTTAAGTAATGCAGTGAACTTTCAGCATTGACAGATGCTTGTTATTTACTAGCCACTGTGCTATGGCAGGTGTTTTTAGCCCCAAAGGGCTGTTCCATTCACTGCCCACTGCAGTGGAACTCTCCAGCTTGAAGCATTTTTCTTTTCACTCCCACCTGCAGCAGGTCTGTCCAGCTCAAAGGATCTTTCCTATGTACTTGTCACTATGACAGATCTCTTCAGTCCCAATGGGCCTTTCTAGTCACAGCACACTGCCTGAAGTGGTGGGTCTCTCCAACTCCAGTGGGTATTTCTATTCAATGCACACCTCACTAAGCACAACAATTTCCTTACTAACACTTGCAAGCAGACAATACTGACACTGATCAATGAATGTTACCACTAGACAAGGTAGCTTCACACTCAGCCAGAGAGACAGAAACAGACTGTTTAAGCAATAAGGCACAATAGGGTGTGGGTTATTGGGGATTTACCCGTGCCTTTGGTGGTGTGTCATGAGGCACAGTCAAGTGACTTAACCACACAAGAAGTGGGTAAATCATCTAATAACTCACACCCTGGAGTGCCTTATTGTGATTATACAATGGACTAGTGTAAAATAAATTTAAAATGTGTTTAATTATGTTTTTTATAAATGCCATTCTTCAGCCGTGGGTTATGCAGGATTTGCCCATGGTCATGTGACATGTTTTGACCAATTATGCTACAGGATTTTCACACACCATTGTATAATTTTTTTTATTTTTTTTTCTATAGAGCTTTTTCTCCTTCTGGTCTCATCTGGTGACAGACCAAAGCCCTTTCACTGACCCTCTGACAGAGACTCACAGGATATTCACCACTTAGACAGGCCCACAATATGGCCAGCCATGTTGGTTTTGCGAGCCTGGGGAATGGGGGATAGGGGGTGCCAGCCTGGCTAGCCAGCATTTTCCTCCAACCTTTTCATTTTCTCCCTGGAGTGCCAGCATGCAGTGAACCGTGCACACATGAGTGCGCTGGCATGCATGCATGACGGGAGTCTGGCAGGGACCCCTCCCCTTCTGTTGTTCCTGACTGTGCTGTCAACTTGTATCCACCAGTTGGCAGTCTTCCTGAGGAAGGAAAACTGCTCTTTGGGATACTGAATCTTTCTTCCCTTGGCCGATCCTCAACCACCTGCACATGTTCCCAAATGCGGGTCACTGGTGTCACAAGTTGTAGTGCTAACATTGCCTCGGTGGTCCAGCTGACAACCTGACCATTAACCCCTTCCTAGACATGGAAGAAAGTCTAGTGTAGCCTTTAAAGCACCAAGCTGTGAACTTGGAGTCCCAGCAGATGTGGGTTTGAAAACCACAACTGCCACTTTCATGCTGTGTGAGCATAAGCAACTCACTTAACCGTTTTGTGCTCCCTCATTGCACCTGGACATGATCTTCAGCACAGTGTGTTTTTCTTGGACAGAAATTCTATAATAAAAAAAAAATCATGGGGGCTACAAAAGGGTTATCCGAACAGTTGTAATCCCTACTGGGTCCCTTTGTGGTACGCTCTATGATGAGCGAGAGGGTACAAAACCACGAAAGGCAGTATTCGCGGTAGTGCACCCTCTCACTCTCCTAGGCAGAGGATAAGACATCTGCTGGGACAGGGGTCTGCTGAGCAGCTGCCGTGGCTCAATGGGATGAGCTACTGGCAGCAAGGGAGGCAACCAGTGCATTTGGGACCAGGTTTCGATTCCCAGTCCTAGACGCATGAATTTTTACATTTTTTGCATTTTATGTAATTTTTACTGTTAACCCCCCTCCACCCCAGAGTTAGATATTTTAGTTGGGGGAAATATATTGCAATACATTGTGTTGTATTGGCAGTGCGATATATTGCAGCGGCATAATGTCTTGCTACATTAGGACCCTTACCGTTGTAATCAAGGTAGTGTTGCTCTTTCTCACAAATAATAGCCTCCAGGTCAGAAAAGGCAGACTCTGAGAAGCTTACCACAAAACTATACTCTCCTTAACAGAACCACAGGGCCAGTTCATTTGTATAACTGCTACTATAGTAATAAAGAGGTTGTAGTGCAAGCTGTGCCAGTAATTATGGTTCCTGCTACTGAAATATTAAGGCTGGTGGCTCATCTGCCTCCCTTTCCAGCCGTTCTTTGTGTTTAACTCCCTGGTTCTGGGTAAGCAGCCAGCTAGCTGTCATATTAGTGATTTACACCTCTGTAAATGGATTAGCTGTCCTTTGCCGTGTCGCTGTCAGACAATTTAGGTGCTATTCCAGGCTGTGTTCTTTCCCAGAATCTGGGGGAGAGGGGTCCTACAAACTCACTGGAAAACATTGTCACCCCTTGCTTATGAAATCATAGAGACAGTTTCCTGGCAAATAACATAAAACTAACTGGGCCCATTTACAGTACACCTACCAGTCTCTCAATCTGGTGTGCTAGCATCTGAGTGCTGATCTTGGTGCCCCACCCCACTCTCTAGACATAGCAAGAACTGCTTCTGTCTTAGAGAGCAGCCACGATTAAATGGCTATGTCAATTAAATGCCTGTCTGTCTGCCTGTCTATCTATCTATCTACCTATCTACCTATCTATCTATCTATCTATCTATCTATCTATCTATCTATCTATCTATCTGTCTATCTGACTGCCTTTCTTTATTTACAATTTATTTACCCAGAATAGCCCATGTAAGGTACACGATTAAATTTTTAGTCATGCCCTGTGTCTGCCCATTTCTACAGCTGGAGAGATGGAGCCACTAGAAGGTTAAATGGGGTTGAACCTGTGATATCTTGATTCCCAAGCCAATGCTATAACCACTAGACACCTCTCTCTCTTTCTCTCGCTGTCCCTCCATCTGATTGTTGCTCAGACAGGCAGACTGACAGTCAAAATAACAAGCAAACACAACTTGCTCTGCCAGCTTGTTTGTCATTCTGGCTATTTATTTGCAGTTATTGTTTTGACTATCCACACCTCCAAACTACAGCCAAAAACATGCATATGTGTGTGTGTGTGTAGGAGGGAGGGGGGCATGCGCATATGACTGTGTAGTTTACTGTGCATACATGTCTGTGTGTATAGTGCATGCATGTGTGTATCTGTGTGGTGCATGCATATGTGGTGTGTGTGTGTGTGTCTGCATGTGTGTGTACATGTGTGTTTGTAAGACAGTTTATGTGCATGTCTGTACACCACCAGGTGTGGTGTTCGACCACATATATCTGCAGTTATAAAGGCCTGCATAACTAAAGCAATGTGTTGTGTATTCACAGTTTTGTGCAAGACACTTTTTATCAATACTAGCCTTCCTTGTACAATACTCATTGCACATGTATGTGTTACATCTTGTACTGCACAGCATTCTGTCTGCTTCTTTTGTTGTGCATTTTGCAACATGTTCTGATTACTACCACTGGTCTACTTAGCACAGTACATACAGTATTTGCACATTGTATGTAGTCTGTCTTATTTTAATACTATCCAGTGATATATTAGATTGTGTTGTAATGCAGCCCCCCAGATGGGAGCTTACCTAAATGGCCCATTTCTCCCACTTGCTCCTGTTCCTGGAGCACCTGCCAGCTGCCCCCCAAGATTCCCTGGTAATGTACCATGGCTAGCCACCTGGCCCCAGGTCCAGTATTGTGCCCCAGAGTCCCCGAGTAGCCCCTTCATGTACTTTTTTCCCTAATTGGGCAATCAGAGCTTTAGTGAGCCACCGGCTGTTTTCCAAAATGTGTCATAGCTGGTTAGCACACTCGCACAGGTGCAGGAGAGTATGCTGGCTTCTGACCACAAATGTGGTCAAATGGAGGATGTCCTGGAGGTCCCAATCCCATCATAAGCCACAGTGGGTACCAGTAACCAGAACTAGGGCCAAAAGAGCCCCATTTGTATCAAAAATAAAGAATGCTACGAGCGTTAGGCACAAGGGGGCTCATGAATATTAAAAAGGAGCCCTCATACATATTAATGAAAAGTCTGCCTGCTGCATAGGGGCACTGTGTTGTGAGGGCAGTGACTGAATCAGGACTTCAGTAAAATGTAAATCAAGGGCAGCTGCCAAAAGGATATACAAACATACGAACATACATTTGAAGAAGCCAGAAGAAGGCCATTTGGTCTATCAAGTCTGCTCATATTGTAGGGTCCAGAGCTTGAGCTAATGTCCCTGCTCTCCCTCCCCACTCCTCCCATCCTCCCTACCCATGATCCTTACCTTTCCCTAATGCCTATCCCAGGCTGTCTTAAAGCTGCCCACTGTCTTCAACGAGATGATCTCTTCCAGCAGCGCATTCCAAGTACCTATCATCCTCTCTGTGAGGAAGTGCTTCCTGACCTCCCTCCTAAATCTCCCACCCTCCAGCTTAAGACTGTGCCCCCTCATGTTATGGTTGCCACTCAGCTTAAAGAGACTCTCCTTATCAACTTTATGTATCCCTTTCAAGTACTTGAAGGTTCCAACCATAACCCCCCCCCCTTCTCTCTCCTGTCTTCCAGGGAGTACATGTTCAGTGCCCTCAATCATTCTCCGTATGCCTTACACTGCTGACCAGCTATCATCTTTTTAGCCCTCTTCTGGACCTTCTCCAGCAGGTTAATGTACTTTTTTGAGATGTGGGCACCAGTACTGAACTCCATACTCTAGATGCGGCCTTACCAGTGACATGTACAAGGGCAGTATAGCCTGCTCTCTTCTACTACTGATCCCTAGATATGCAACCCAGCACTGCACTGCAGGGGCTAATAAATAATGGGGTTATGCAAATAGAAATGTATTTATACTGATTGCACCTGACCATTATAGCTGGGAAACTTATAATCTGCCTATCTGCTGCCTGGAGACTGCATATTTCGGCAGCTGTGACAGGCTAAGGACTGTACATAAATGTTTGATGACGGCAGTGTTTAAGAGGGCACAGTTCTGGCTACTAAACAGTGGGGCACCAAATAAATAAATATATGCTACCTGGCTGTACCAGAACTTTTAATGTTGGGACTGTGATAAACTGTAAATGGACTGTGTTTTGAGCAGCCATATTTGCAAAGCATCAGCCAATCAGAAAGCAAGGATTGTTGGGACAGTGCCAGAGACTCTTGGGACATTGCAAAAGGCTTGTGGGGAAAATGCAGGGACATAATTCAGATGCCAAAACAGGGAGCCTATCAAGCGTCAGAGGAGACCAATGAATATTCATTTTCTGGACTAGCAAGTGATTTCAGCCAATCATAATGGGACACACAAGTAGACTCAGCCAATCAGAAGCCCCAGAAGGACTCCATAAAACTCAGGGATTTTCAGGGTGCGCTCAGTTCGAGTGGTAGCCCTACAGTATTAATCACAGTCCTGATATTTTCTATTGCTCTCTCCCTTTTCCCAGGACACATCTGGAAACTAGCTGGTAACAGCTCAATATGTTTTCACCAATGTCGTGGTTAAAGCAATCACATCACCATGCAGGAATTTCATATTACCTATAGGCTACATTTTATTTGAGCTTTTACTACTTTTTAATTCCCCTTACCCAGTTACCAAAGAATAAAATAAAAACCAAAAATAATAATTCCTTAAAATTGTAGTGGAGACCTGCTCATCCTGTCACAGGATGCTTTTTGTTCAGCCTACAAAGGCATTTCTGATATGCAAATGAGCTAAGAAAGGCACCCTTTGTATGCTCATGAGCTCTGACCTAGCATTCAACTTGTGAACGCTCTGTGAGAAGCTCACTAAAAAGCAGAAAACTCTAAGTTCATTAATCTCTGTTTTTTAATTTTTAACATTTTTCCACCCGGTACAGAAGTTACAATGAATTGCTTTGATGGTGAACTCCTGAATTATGGCAGAAGTTAAAGACCCCAGCCTTTGGCTTCAGTCTTTATTTGTTGCCTGCACTGCCATTATTCCCTTGTACAACATAGATACATAGATACATAGACACAGATACATAGACAGTGTCGGCAGATAAGGGCCTATGGCCCACCCAGTCTGCCCATTTGAGCTTGTAAGTTCAGTTTGTTTTCCTAGAAGTCTGTTACCCCTTACCCCTGACCTCCAGAATTCCTTTATGTCTATCCCATGCATTCTTAAATCCCATGATTGTTTCCAGCCCCCACCACTTCCTCTGGCAGGGTGTTCCACTTGTCCACCACCGCTCTGTGAAGAAATTCTTCTCATGTTTCCTCTGAATCGTCCTCCTCCAACTTCATCCCATGCCCTCTAGTCCTGGAACATCTTTTTCGCTTAAAAATAGTGTTTTCCTGCACCCTGTTCCTCCCTGTAAGATACTTGTATGTCTCTATCATATCCCCTCTCTCCCTCCTCTCCTCCAGGGAGTACATGTTCAGTTCCTTCAACCTGTCTTCCACAGCATTGCAATGTTGCTTCCTATATTATATATTGGATACATTAAAAAGAGAGTTATGAAGAGCTGGCCCGGTGGTGCTGAGGGTTGAGGCGCTGGACACCACACCTTGTGCCATGTTGGTGACCTGGGTTTGGGAGCAAGCTCAGGTTGCCAGGAGTCAGCAGGGGTGGGAGAGGAATGAGCATCCGCTGGACAGCTGTCCTCTCCTGGGGAGGGATGGGGTACCGAGGCCAGCATAGCCTGACACCTAGTGGAGGCTAGGTGATGACATGCCTGGTTCTGTATGATTGGGGTTGGAGGCGGGGCAGCCGGTGGGTGTGCTGCATGTGGACGTGTGCACAGCACACCCCCTGCTGGTATTGTACACTCTGCCTCCAAAGGCAGAACAAGGAAAAGGGCGTCCAGGTCATAACAGCTTGATGGCCATCTGTGAGCATCCGTGCTGGCTCCAGGAGGGGAGCAACAGTACAGATCCAGACTTAATGGGGGAGTTGATTGCCCCCTGCCACTCCACCATGGGGGTCAAGCTGTGGGGTAATGGCCCTCAGTGGAGACCGGTGTGGGTCAGACAGCGGCCGGAGGTGAAGGATATGAGGACATTAGGGCCAACCTGGGCCCAGGGGAGAAAAAGTTACACAAAAAAATAAAAAATAAGCAAGGTGGGAAGCAGGGAGGGCAAAAAGCAAACAAAGGGGGTAATAAGCAGAGTGGAAGCAAAATTTTGAAGGTAATGTTTGTGAATGCTAGAAGTCTAAGAAATAAGATTCTGGACCTTGAGGCCATCGTAGCACAGGTCGACCTGAATATTGTGGCCATTGTGTGAACACATTAACAGATACTGATTTAAAGAAAACCACAAAACCAAACAGCATGATATTTTCAGGAAACACTAGTCTTGACACAGGGATGTGAATTCAAGGGAATTCAAGTGTTTTATGAAATATGTGCATTTGATCTTTAAACACAGCCCAGACAATTATTCAGAAATAAACAAATGCATATGGTTCAAATCCATTAGAGTATACATACACAGAGTGCTCTGTTTATATAGAAAGGATAATAAATCCCATTGAGGACTCTATTTACATATAAAGGGTTTTAAATCCCACTGATCATTCAGCCCAAAAGGTTTAATACTTTTTAATGTCAAAATCCAGTAACTCTCTTTCCTGAGTAAAGTATTGAGTCTGTCACCTCCATTGCTATGGTCTTCCATTTGTTCAATCCTCATAAATTTGATTGAATCTGGGTTTGAATTATGTTTTTCAGTGAAATGAACCCCAACAGGGGTTGCTATGTGACAAGGACAACTGAATGTCAGCAACTGGTCATAAGGGCACACAACCACAAGGGCGACTGAACAACAGTATGTTATTTAATGCCCCACACCCCTCACATGGGGGGCTTTGCCCCCCACACCACTCTTAATTAGGATTCCTACTCTGGGGGGGGCACACAACTCAGGAAAAGAGGTGAAATCCAAGGTCGACCACATTGTCGGCGCCATTGTGCAGTCGCCGACATTCAGTTGCCCACATCACCGGTTACCCAACAGGTGTATCCAACTTATTGTTCAAAATTGATCTCTCACGTTCCTGGATCCTTTGTTTAACAGGTCAAACTGTCCTGCCTACATAAAGAAGGTTGCATGGACACAATAAGACATAAACTGAAAATGTGGTATCACAAGTGATGCATTCTTTTACTTCGACACCTAATGTGTTGTCTCTTGTGCTTGAAAACCATTTCCCTGGTTGTTCAAATTTACAGATATTGCATCTTGTGCACTTAAAAAATCCTTTAGGTATGTATGGTACCCAATTAGTGTTATTGCCTGTAGGTTTTTTTTTCTGCAAACGACTGTGAACCAATATATCCCTAAGCCTACCCAAACTGATTTTAGTTTTATCTATATCTTGATTTTATTGCATTATTTATTCTGTATGTTCAGCGCCTTGACAATCGAAAGGTGCTACATAAACAAAGATTATTATTATTATAAAGATTAGTGGCTCTATCGAAAGACACCCTAGGCTTCTCACCCAATGCCATATTGGCCTCCATAACTCACATTGAAATGGGCCAGTTGTGGCACACAACATTCCAGTTCTGCCCGACATATTGTTGTATTCTGTTACAAATGTAACTGGCCTATGGAGGCAGTATAGTGCAGTGGTTTAAGGCTCTGAGCTGGAGACCTGGGTTTGAATCCCACAGCCCCCACTTGCATACTGTGTGACCCTGAGCAAGTCACTTAACTTCCCTGTGCTCCCAAGTTGCATCTGTAAGCAAGATTTCAGCTTAGTATGTCTCACCTGGTAAAACAATTGCAAAAAAAAAAAATAAATATGTAGAGGTGCTGTGTAGACCCCTGAATGCATCATCTTCCTTTTGTAGTGATGTGTGTCTATCAAGCCGAAGGGCCCTATGTTTGGAATTAGCCAATAACTTGCAGTCATAACCTCTTTCAACAAATCTTGTCTCCAACTCTAAGGCTTGAGATAGAAAGGACCGGCCAGGAAGGAAACTGGGTGTGGTGCTTCATGTGAGGGAAAGCATAAAAGAGATGGAGATGCAGGAAAATACAGGGGGAGGCAGAGGTACTGTTGGTCATCCAAGAGACAGGGAATAGAGCCACTATTCACACTGGAATGATCTACAGACCTCCAGCAGAGAGGGAAGAATTAGATAAGGTGCTAGTATGGTGGAAGCCATTGGCAAGATGGCAGAAAATGAGGAGGTGCTGCTGGTGGGGGGACTTCAACCTGCTAGATGTAGATTGGAGCTTCCCAGGAGTGGCTTCAGCTAGAAGCAGGGACATCCTGGACTCTCTGCAGGGGGCATTCCTCAAGTAACTAATCAGTGATCCCACTCATGATGGGGCAATACTAGATCTGGTACTCATTAACAGGGACAGTGTTGCAGATGTCAAAGTGGGAGGCTACTTGGGGACCTGTGATCACTGTATGGTGTGGTTCAGTATAAGGATGGCTATGGAACTGAAATAGACAAGGACAATAGTCCTGGACTTCAGGAGGGTAGATTTTATAAAGATGGGTGAATGCCTCAGAGATGATCTGAACAAGTGAGCAAAAGCAAGAGGAAAACGAGACTGCTCTGGTTCTTGAAAGAGGTGTCTGAAAAGGAGGTAAAGGCAAAAGGGTAGCATTCAGAAGATATAAGGAGATGAAGAGGGAGGAGGACAGGGAGGTATATCACAGGAAACAGAGGGAAGCAGGAAAAGCAGTAAGGAGTGCAGAGGCACAAACTGAAGAGAAAAACAGCCCAGAAGTTAACAAAAGGGAAAAATAAATTTTTTAGGTATGTAA
Organism: Neoceratodus forsteri; assembly: GCA_016271365.2. Taxonomy (NCBI): domain Eukaryota; kingdom Metazoa; phylum Chordata; order Ceratodontiformes; family Ceratodontidae; genus Neoceratodus; species Neoceratodus forsteri. The sequence continues at coordinate 224,837,789 of CM057449.1, read as the reverse complement.
GTGAAAAGAAGAAGACCAGGGGTGGGATTGTAAGGTTCAAAGGGAAGGGGGCACTGTGCAGAGGAGGACCGGGAAAAGGCAGACATCCTGAACAAATACTTTTGCTTAGTGTTCACAGAGGAAGGAGAATTGGATGGGCTACAAAAATGTAACACAAGCTTTGGAGGGAAGGGAACACTAGTCCTTTTTCAGAGGCAGGAGTCCTGAAGTGACTTGTTAATCTGAAGATGCACAAAGCAATGGAGCCAGATGAGGTGCATCCAAGGGTATTGAGAGAGCTCAGGGAAATACTGGCTGCACCTCTGACAGTTCCATTTAAGAGCTCACTGGAAACAGGAGTGGTTATGGAGGACTTTAGGGTAGATGTAGTCCCACTACACAAAAGTGGTTACAGAGAGGAGGGTGGCAATCATAGGCCAGTCAGCCTAACACTGATGGTGAGAAAGTTAATGGAATCACTGCTGAAGGAAAAGATTGTGGAATATCTTGAATTCAGTGGGTTACAAGACCAGAGACAGCAAGGGTTCACAAAGTGGAGGTCGTGTTAAATGAATCTGTTAGGTTTCTTTGACAGGTTGACCACTGAACTAGATCAGGGTGAAGTGGTAGACATGGCATACATAGATTTCAGTAAGGCTTTTGACAACACTCCTCACAGGAAACTAGTAAGCACGCTGGCTAGCTTAGTAGTGGGTCCAAAGGTGGTAAACTGGATAAGAAATTGGTTAGGGGATAGGCAACAGAGGGTGGTGGTAAATGGAGTTCATTCCAGGGAAAAGAGAGTGACCAGCAGTGTCTCAGGGATCAATGCTGGGACTGATCCTCTTTAATGTATTTTTAAGTGACATTGCATAGGAGCTGGAAGGGAAGATCTGCCTCTCTGCAGAGGACACCAAAATCTGCAATAGTGTGGACAATCCGGGGTGGGTGGGAGGATGGAAAGCATGCGCAGAGACCTGAGAAAACTAGAGGAGTGGTTAAGTGTATGGCAGATGGGCTTCAATGCGAAAAAGTGCAAAATAATGCACTTAGGGCACAGAAACCCAGGGATGGAGTACAAAATGCTTAGAGAGGTATTGACAACCACCAAGCAGGAGAGAGGCCTGGGAGTAATCATATCAGATGATGTAAAGGTGGCCAGACAGTACAACAAGGCAGTAGGGAGGGTGAGTGGGGTGCTAGGGTGCATAGATAGGGGTATTACCAGCAGAAAGAGGAAGGTAGTGTTGCCTCTGCATAGATCGCTGCTGAGAACCCACCTAGAATACTGTGTCCAGTTTTGGAGACCACATTTCCGGAAGAACATAGACAGAGCAGAGGCTGTCCAGAGAACAGCAACTAAAATGGTGCAGGGTCTACATTGAAAGCCCAGTGAGGAGAGACTAAAATATCTTAATATGTACACCCTGCAAGAGTGGAAGGAGAGGGGGGATATGATAGAGACCGTAAAATACCTCATGGGGGTAAAACAACTACAGGAGGGAAGTATCTTTGAGATGAAAAGGTGCTCAAGAACAGTGGGACATGCTATGAAGCTGGATGGGGTAGATCAGGAGAGATGTGAGGAAGTACTTCTTCACAGATAGAGTGGTGGATTCCTGGAACAGCTTTCCAGCAGAGGTGGTGAGGGTGAAAATAGTGGTGGCATTCAAGAAGTCATAAGTACAAGGAATCATAGTGGAAAGGAAGTGGGGGGAGGAACAAAGAGCTGAAGATCAGACATGGTCTGCGATAACAGTTTAGGTAGGGAGAAATGGGCAGACTTGACCAACTGGTCCTTATCTGCCATCAAATTCTATGTTTCTGTATCATTTCATCCATGCAAGTACACCTTTCAAGGTGTGTGATGACATCACTACACTTGTGGATGGATTGCAGGCCCTCCACTATGTCTGATGCCTATTTTGCTACCTGCAGTATGCAAAACTTTACTGTATCATTACAGGCTCTGCTATCACGTGCAACTGCTTTTAATTCTCTGCCTTATTCTTTGTGCCTTTATTAGCACTGTATGAGGCCTCAAAAAACTACCTTTGTAGACCTTACTCTATCCCTTCCTTTCAGATCTGAATCCAAATGAGCTAGAAAAGTGTAATATTCTGCCAAGTGTATCCACAGAACTAGAGGGGGTCCCTTGTTCAAACACCTGCCAGGGCTGTAAATTACCCAGCTGCACATTTCAGTAACTGCAGAGCTCTCCCATTCCACTATCTTCCTCTCTCTCTCTCTCTCTGTCTCTCCATACACCCCTCCCCTTCATTCCCTTCATCCCTCCCTCTTCCTCCTTCTCTCCCTCTTTCCTCCACTCTGTCTCTCTTCTCTCACCCCTCCTCGCCCCCCCTTCCATTGTCTGCTTCCTACTCCCACTCCTCAGCAGTTTAACATCTGTTCTGAACTCTGATTTCTGAGGTCTCTATTTTCATGTCAAATGTGGGTTGCAACTCAGGCCAGGAAGTGCAGCTCTGAAGGAATATCAACTGCAGTGAGCATAGCCGAGGTTTTGAACAGCCACAGAGAAGCTAGCTGAGGCACACAGCAGCCTTGGCACGTCCTTCCCCTAGCTGTTGAACTCAGTCACTCTTGGGTGACAGAGTGACATGCACCTAATGAAGCAGAACAAGATTTACATGCTCCATGTGCCAATACACTGTCCCCTGATTCCAGCCACTGAAATTCTGCTATCGGGCAGGGATTAAAGGGGGCAAGGGAGTTAAGTATTATTCAAGGTCTCTTTGTATGCCTTCCCATTTGCAAAGAGGGAAAGGTCAGATACAAATAGGTAGACAGCAGGGGGCAGCCCTCACTGGTGAGTCAGGAATCCCTCAGGGCATCTTTGTTTTTAAATCACATTTAATTGCTACAGATGTCATGCATAAATGTGTATGTGATGCAGCACTATGACAACCTCTAGCAGGTCTGGATCATGCAAAGCCTCCTAAGAAGTCAGGGAAAGGAGGGTAGTTTCCCATGCCATAAAAGGAAGTGCAGAAAGCTAAGAAAAGTTTGCACATTCTCCCAGCACTCCCTACTCCACTCCTCATGTTGTTGATATCTTGGCTCCTACTTGAGTGTGCTACCCTGATATAAACCCATACTGCAGCCTAAGAGAACACTGTGTGTGTGTGTGTGTGTGTCCTGTTTTGTTTGTTACATTGACTATGAGGATCGAAGCAATAAGAGCATAATTTATTTTTATTTAGTTATATATTTATAAAAGTTTCACCAGGAGAGGTTTACAGAGCTGAAAGCAGCTCATTTTCAAAAGTAACCTAGGTGAAAGGGAAAAACAGCAGCACATGTAATTCAACAGTGCAGTTTTCTAATTTGCATTTTTTTCATTCAGCCTTTTCTCCCAGGGGTGGCTACCAGCAGGCTGGCTCAGCCCAGTCCTTACCTCCCCCGTCCAACAACCCCCCAGCTCACCATGGCTATGTATTTCCCAACAGATTACCCCCCGTGGTGGAGTCAAGAAGGAGAGGGTCATCCTCCTCCAACCTGGTGACTCTCATCCAGAAAGGAGGGTGGCAGTCATGCAGTGATGCAGGAACAGGGGCAGGCAAGCAGGGCTTCATTAGGCTTGTGCCCACCCTTTTCCGTTTTTCTCCTTTTCCCCTTACCATGGCCGCACATAAGCGTGTTTGCACGCAGGCACACGCATGCTATGGAATTTGCGGCTCCTCCTTACTACGTCACTAGTACTCTAGCACTTTCTCCTGGCCTCCACCAGGTGGCAGCCAAGGAGTAAGACAGTGTCCCTCCTCACCCCGGGAGAGGAGAGCAGTCCCTTTGATGCTCAATCCTCTCTCTCCCCCCGGCCAACCCCCAATGCCTCAAGCTTGTTCCCAAACTCGGGTTGCCGGCATGGGAACAAGTAAGGTTCACTCAGTGCCTCAGTCTGTTTCACCACTGATTTGACTTTATTTGCAATTTTTGACCAAGAAAGGCACACTGAGCTGTGATAGCTTGTTTCCAGGTGCATTCCGGGCTGGATTACATGGACCTGTATTACTGACAGATGGTATGATGGCCATGACACTGGGGAAATTCCCCTACTAGTCGGGAGAGGGTGCTATAACTGGTATTGTAATGGCCTGTTTCTCTGGAGAACGCTTGAGGATGGACATGTGTGGGATCGAGGAGCAGGTCTCCTCCCCAGTCTCAGAACCCTTAGAGACCCAGATGGATTTAGAGCAATCTACGGAGGATGTGGACATGTCTACCATTGAGAAAGTACTCACAAAGCACTGAAGGAGACTTGGCTATGGAAGCTGACAGGCTTCGATGAGTGGGAGAAATCTGAGTACTGATGCGGAAGGAAGAATGAAGGTTCACAGGTAGGAACTGGAAATGGTATGATCACGTGATGAGCCGAGTCTAAACAGACGTCTTCCGTGCTGCTCCTAGGCTCTAAAAACAGCAAACGGTTAAAAAAATCTCTGGGACCAGCAAGTGCTGTGCAAAAATACCGGTTTTCAGCTGGTGAGGTGCTGCGGGCTTGATTTTAGGCAGGCTCACTGAGTTGTGCAGAAGGAAGCGGGATTCTTTGGCTAAGGCGCTTTCGGCAGTTTTAACAGGCCGCTTCATAGCATCGGGATGGAAGCAGACACTATGGAGCCTCTTGCGGCAAGAACCCCAGCGTCCAAGAGACCGAAGCCCCTATCTCATATCCCAAGCGTGCAGGAGGGCGAGATAGACAATGAAGGGGGTGCTGGCAAAAATACTGATGATATCCAGGAAATAAAACAAATGCTGCAGGGACTGGTGCTTGATTTTGCAGCAGTTAAACTGGCACTGCACTCACTTGCACAGCGTATGGGGGATGCAGAAGCAAGGATCTCTTCCCAGGAAAGGAAGGTATCCACAATGGACCAGGAGTTAGTGGCTGTTAGAAAACAAGTTAAGAAACTTGAAGAGAGGCTGGAGGACTAGAAGCCAGAGGAATAATTTGATATTAGCAGGGCTCCCAGAGAGGGCTGAAGGTTTGGATTGTGTTTCTTTTCTCCAGGATCTACTGCTTAAATGCTTGGGCTCTAATCCATTCGGGGAGGCTTACAACTTGGAGAGAGCTCATAGAGCTTTAAGAGAGATGCCCCCGCCGGGTGCAAGACCACGGGTGATAATTATGCACTTTTTGAACTATAAGGAAAAGTCTCATGTGTTGATTACCGCTAGGCAGAATAAGACACTGCAATGTTCACTTTTGTTCACTTGGGAACATAAGCAGAAGGCTGGTAAGGATAGAGGTCTGGGGTTATATTCTGTTTTAACTGAAATATTTGAATAGTTTTGTAAGTGAAATTGCTTCTATGTGTTAAAAATTATTACCTTGAGTTAGAACTGTTACTTGGGCTGTGATATTGTAACTTTGGAGGCTTGGGAACAGTTGTTTGGCAGTGATAATTAGAGTGAAATTTAAATGTGTTGTTTGCCTGGTGTTAGGGGGAAGGGACATTAACTGGAATTACCTTGTCTTTAACAGGAATTACCTTGGCTTTCATGGTTTCTTAAATACTGAAAAGCCACTGGGGGTTGGGATTGAAGGACTGAGTATTTCTGTTTGGGACTGAAATTCGAAGCAACAGGAGCTGGTGGGCCTATGACATCACACGGTACCTGATGTCTGCATACACACACTGTTAGTGGGACTGAACACACACTGGACTGCATGTGTTTGTGAGACTTGGGAACTTTATTGGTGGAGTTGAAATTGGGTTTGTAAATAACTGCAGTCAGTATAGAGAGAAACTGTATTCCAGGGGAAAGGGACTGAGAAAAGGGGGGGGGTGCCATTATAAACAGAGGGGGATAAACAGGGTGGCCATATTCCACCATGAGCATCTTCGGAAAGGTTGTAGGCTGCACAGGCTGTGGGATGGCAATAATTCTCAGTGGGCCTGGAGAGAGGAGGCAGCCCACTCTGTGAACCCAGCTATCTTGTATCAGGAGTGAGGTATATTGGGTTAAGGAGTAAGCTGGGGTAGCTGAGGGGGGTGTCCAAGGATAAGGGGTGTGGATATGAGCAGCAGAAGGGTGGGGCTGAGGGAAGGCTGGGGCAATGCTCTGAAATTACAGGACGTTATGTTACAGCAAGCAGGGGGGATATTAGGGACAGAGGACCCTCAGATAGGGATGTTGACGCTAAGGGGAAAGCGTAAGGGGTGAACATTCTGAATACAAAGAGAGTGGAGGTGGAAGAGTCAGGAGGGGCTGTTGTGTGGAAGCCTAAAACAGCAGACTGTGGAAGAGGGCTCTAAGGTGAACAGAGCAAGAGGGAAGAAGAGGGGCAGTTTAGAGGTGCAGTCAGGGGAAACTCGGGTTACTTGATGGAGGCTGACATAGAGTGTCACAATAAATTTGAGCTACTAAGCAACCTAGAGGGGGAGGAAGGGGCTGGTGGAAATGAGGAAACTTATACAGAGGCCGGGGGGAAGGAGTCGGATACTCATTTGGCATCACAGACCGGCAATGGAAAGGATAGAAATAGTCCCAGAGGGAGAAGGGGAAACATAAATGTTAAGCAAATGGGGGTAGATGCAACATATTGCAGACATGAGGGAGGAGAGCATGATTGGAGAGAAACTGGGAGACAAGGAGGTGGGAGTGGAGCCCCCTTTCAGCAGGGGGGTCAGTACCAAGGATGGGGCCCTAGCTAAAGGGACCACAAAGAGCCTCTGGAGGAAGGGTACTATTAAAGGGGGAGGATGGCGTGTGGGGAAGGAAACCATCAGGGCCAGGATAAATGGTTCAGATAAGAGAGGGTTAAAGGGACACCTATTCAGAGGGGTTTGAGTTAAGTGGGCAAAATAATGAGGGAGGCAGAAAGGGAAGGGTGACAAGGGGGTCTCTAATAAGACAGGAAGACTCCCATGGAATTGAGATCATGAATAAAGGGGGAAGGGGGGCTGAGAGGGCATAGTGGAGGTAACCATAAGGATGATGGTGGTGTTAAGGTTCTGTTATTGGGAGACTCAATGATTAGGGGTATCCAGTGGGAGGGACAGGGGGGTGGATGCCATAGCCAGGTGAAGGTAGTGAGTATCTCTGAGCTGACAGTGCACAGTGCAAAGTTCATGGTGTATGAAATGGTTAGGGATTGTGGAGGGAAACCGGATTTCCTGGTGCATTTGGGAACTAATGATCTAGAGGGAAATAGCGTTTTGGAAATCCAAGCAAGGTTCCAAGAACTTGCCAGAGTCTGTCGGGATAATGGATGCAACATTTCCTTTTCAGAAATATTGCCAGTACCAAAGACCTCAGTGGAGAAAAAAATGAAGCTCACAGAGGTTAATGATTGGCTCAAGAAGTGGGGTGTAGAGAGGGGGTTGGGGATGTTAGAGAACTGGAATGGAGTTTGGGAGGATAAGGGACTGTATGCCAAGGACAGGCTTCATCTTGCCCCATTAGGGAAGGAAGTCCTTAAACAGGGGATGGCTGACTACATTCGAGAAAGGTGGGGTTTAAACTTGTGAGGGGAAGGGATAAGGGAGGGCTGACCAGAAGCCCTCTCCTCCAGATGAGGAGTAGCCTTCAAGCCCAAGGGGAGGAAACAGACTGGGGTGGAGGTTTCAGGAGGAGCAGAGGAGGATGGAAGTATAAGGAATCTGGGTGGGGTTCGACAAAGAGGATCAGGGATAAGGGTGGGGTTGGTGTTAGTAAATGCCAGGAGCTTGGGAAACAAGTTGCCAGAGTTCCAGGCCATGCTGTTCGAGGGTGGATGTGGTGGTGGTCACGGAGACGTGGGCCAACAAAAACCATGACTGGGACCTAAACATATGGGGTACACTATGCTTAGGAAGGATAGAAAGGAGGGCAGAGGGGGTGGAGTGGCTATGTTCATTAGAGATGACATAGAAATTGCTAGGGTAGAAGAGGCAGAGGGAAATGTGGAGGCCTTATGGGTCACCTTACGATCCCCAGCAGGAGATAAGGTCAAGCTGGGTGTGTATACAGGCCCCCGGATGAGTGATGTTCTAGAGGATGGTTTGCTGGACAACATCATTGCCCAGTGTGGACCAAAAGGGGAAGGAGTGGTGTTGATGGGGACCTTAATATCAGGTACAAACTGGGAACCATGTCCTCTAAGGTGGCCAAAAGCAGAGGCTGCTGGATGGCTTCCAGGATGTGTTCTTAACACAGCATGTGATGGAGCCCACAAGGGAGGGGCATGTCCTGGATGTGGTTCTGGCAGATGGGGATCTGGTAGGGACATGGTTGTACAGGACCCCTGACTGGGAGCGACCACAATACTGTCTGGTTTCAAATAAGCATGGGGAGGGGGAGATCTAGGACACTGGCAGTGGACTTCAGGGGCAGACTTTGAGGGCATGGGAAATATTCTCAAGGATCACTTGAGGGATTACATCAATGACAAGTGTGGAAAGGAGATGGGAGGTCATAAAGCAGGGGACTTCATGAGGCAGTCAGGATCTGGCTAAGTTAAAGCGTAAGGAGCAAGGTCCATAAACCATGCTGGTGGTCCAGTGAGGTACAGGTAGCAGTCAGAGAAAGAAGGTGGCCTACAAAAATATAAAACAACAAGAGGGATAGGGATAAGGAAATGTACCATGCTTGCATCTAGAAAAGTCACCTGTGGTGAGGGGCAAAGTTCAGTAAAGAGCAGCGGCTGGCTGAGGGGATACAAGGAGGGAAAGGGGTTCTTCCAGTACATTGGGGAGTCGAGAAAACTAAGCCATCTCAGCAGATTGAGATCAGAAGGAGGGTGGGTGGAAGAGGCGAGGGACCAGGCAGAGGTATTTAAGAGTACTTTGCCTCTGTGTTCACTAGTGAGAGGATGGGATATCTACAAAGCAAGGCACGAAGGGGATAGAAGCGGCAGTGAGTGGGATCAGGAGCAACAGAAATGGAGCAAGAGGGAGGAGAGGTACCCCAGGGTGTCACATCTGGATAAGGATAAAAAGCCAGTAAGGTGGAGGACGGATGATGCTATCTCCACCAAAGGGTGTGGTTAGCCCTCAAGGCCCTAAGAAAGACAAATCTCCTGGGCGGATGGCATTCATCCGAGAATACTATAGGAATTGGCGGACATACTGGCTGCACCGGTGGAGCTCTTCAACAGGTCACTTGAGACAGAGAGGGTACCTAGGGATTGGTGAGAGGCACATGTGGTGCCAATCCATAAAGGGGTCGAGGGAAGTACCAGGTAACTATAGACCCATCAGTTTGACATGGTGGTGGGAAAATTAATGGAGAGTATACTAAAGGAATGATTGAGGTGTACTTGGAGGAGGTGGGAGGTCTGGATAGTCAGGCAACATGGGTTTGTGCAGGTAGATCATGTCAAACCAATCTTGTGGAGTTCTACGAATGGGTAACATCAGAACTGGACAGGGGAAAGCCTGTGGATGTATTATTCTTGGACTTCAGCAAGGCGTTTGACTCTGTCCCCCACAATGGTCTGGTGGAGAAACTGATGGGGTTAGGAGTAGGCCCTTTGATGGTCAGATGGATTGAAAACTGGCTAGCTGGATGCACCCAGAGAGTAGTGGTCTGTGGGGAGCTCTTGAACCCTAGAGAGGTTGGTAGTGGGGTACCGCAGGGCTCGGTCCTGGGTCCGATCCTGTTTAATGCATACATATCGGACATCAGGGAGGGTATAGGGTGTGAAATGAGTTTCTTCGCGGATGACTCCAAGATGGGAGCAGTAGTTGAGGGAGAAGAGGGGAGGTTGGCCCTGCAAGGGGACCTGGACACCCTGGAAAGCTGGGCTCACACATGGAAATTAAATTTCAATATCACCAAGTGCAAGGTGTTGCATCTTGGTCGGAAACCCTAAACACAGGTACACCCTGGGAGGGGAGGCGCTGGAGGCCTCAAAAGGGAAAAAGACCTAGGGGTCATGGTGGATGCATGTATGAATAACTCTGAGCAGTGCAGGAGAGGGCTAGCAAGGCAAACAGGATGTTGGGATGCATCGTAAGGGGGATCACCTCTAGGAGCAAGAAGTGATTCTGCCGCTGTACAATGGACTGGTTAGACCACACCTTGAGTACTGTGTACAGTACTGGAGACCACACTTGAAGAGGGACATACAGCTCCTGGAGAGGGTACAGAGGAGGGCAACTAAGATGATACGAGGGCTAGGGATTTGACGATGAGGACAGACTTGAGGAGCTCTGCCTGTTTTCATTGGAGGAGAGGAGAGACAGGGGGACATGATTGAGGTCTTCAAGTACCTCAAGGGAATAAATAGGGTAAACATGGAGGGATCTTTAGACTAAAGCAGGAGGTATCACCAGAGGGCATGGTTTGAAGTTGGAAGGTGGAAGGGTGAGGGGAAAGAGGAGGAGGTTTTTCACTGAGAGGTGGTGGACCCTTGGAATGCACTCCTGGTGAGCTGGTTCAGAGACCCACAGTGGAGGGCTTCAAGAGAGGGTGGGACAGACACAGAAAGTGGATGTATCAGATGATGGCCTGTCCCAAGGGGGTGGGGATGGATGATAGGGGTTTCTGGAGCACAAGGGATGGGAGGGCCTCGGCACCCAACTAAGGATCTAAGGTTCGAGCAGACTCAATAGACCGTAAGGCCTAATCTGCTGGCAAATAGTATGTTAGTATGTAATGGAATGGTGCGTCTCTCTGGATGTTTCATGATCAAATGCCAATGGTTAGGGAGAAGCAGAAGGAATACTTGGAGATCAAGAAAAAGCTGTACCTCACAGGAATTAAATTTTGTTTGCAATACCCTGCAACTCTGATAGTGCGACTGCAGGCTGGGCAGAAGAGATACTTGACAGTGAGGGATGCCTTGGAGGGCCAGCAGGTGGAACTCCCATAGTTATTTAAGTTGCCGACCTGAATCTTTCCAGACAGGAAGGGAGCTGAACTGATCTAAATAACTAGGACTGTGGAGAATGAAGGGATATGGCAAGCTCATTTTGATGAGTAGGTTTTTTTCCTGTAAATGTTATACATTCTTGGTTAAACTGTTTAAAATTAGCGTGTTTGGTAAATAAGGGTTAGTGTGAGGGTGAAGGGAGATTGACTCTAATTTAGTGTTAATTCGGTGGGAGTAAGATAGTTGAGAGTAGGGTTGGTGGGTATTAGGAGGCAGGGTAGTGGGTGGTTCGATGTGGAGAGGTTCCAGTGGGTATAGCTTGCAGATTAGAGCTCGAAGGGGACCCTCCCTCGAGGGGCCAGATTCCCCACTTAGTTGGGAAATAGTGATCCAGGAATTGGTGTGTTTGGTTAATTTACTGCCAGGAGGCAGCCCAAGGGAGAATAGTTAAATATATCTGTCAAGGAGGTAGTTGGGTAGATTAATGAGGGATACAGGGGAAGAGATATAAATATGTTCTAGATGCTATTTGTTTATGGGCTGGGTACTTGGAGATGCTTATTTGATTGGAGGGGCAGAGAGGGAGCACAGAAAGGGGTTCATCCATGAATCAATATTTAAAAGGAGGGCGATCTCAGGATCGGGGGTAGGTGGGGATGGGGGTTAAGGGGATCTGGAAGGAGAGAGAGTCCAATATAGAGATAGAGGGGGTAGCAGACTATGAAAGGACACAGGATGATGGCTTCTTTAAAACAGCTTTGATACCTAATAATGTCAGGGGTTAAAATAATTTTGTGGAATATCAAAGGACTCAGGGGTAGATGTAAAAGAATAGTAATTTTGAGACATATTGATCAGATGGGGGCTCATATTGCTGCTCTGCAAGAGACCCATTTATTGACAGAAGAGGTGAGTTCTCTTGAGCGATTGTGGGTGGGTCAATTTTTTGGGGTGGGCATGGAAAGGGCATCGGGAGTGTGTGCTGATTCCTAATAAGAAAAACGTGTCCTTATAAGGTGGACCAAGTGATTAGAAGAGCGGATGGCAGAGGGATTTATCTCTCTGGTACCTTGTCCGGTAAGGCAATTTCTGTTGCTTCTATTTATGGTCCAACTGCCCCTAATCCTGATTTCTTTGCTTCAATAGAGAGTGATATTGCTGTCTGGTCCTCACATTCCCTTATTTTGGCAGGGAACTGGAACATTTGTTTTAATAATTTGGAGGATAGGATACCACCTTCCAGAGGGCCTTTGTCTAGGGCTCAGATTGCCCTGCACAGATTACTGGAGGTAACTGCTTTGGTAGATCCAATCAGGACCTATTCCACTGGGGGCAACAATATGACTTTTTACTCTGCGGCCCATAAAAGTCAATCTCACATTGATTTTTTCTTGGTAAACAGGGAGGCACTTACGGAGGTTAAGGATGTGACAACTGGGGGTAGACTGTTCTCGGACCACTCCCTATTCATCTGAGGTGGGAACCAAACCCTACCCCTCTTAGAATATACAGGTGGAGGCTGAATGATTCTTTATTGACGGAGGCTACAGTTTGGGAAAAACTAGAGGAAGTACTTCTAGAGATTATTCAGCAACAGTTGCCTACGTTACAAAACAAAAACTTGGCGTGGCCAACTTATAAGTTGTTGAATGTGGGGGTAGCGCAGGCTTTAGCAGTGCAAAGAAATAGAATGAGAAGGGCAAAAGAGGAATTTATTATGGGGGCAATTGAATTGCTGACACCATTGGAAGGTTCCTCCAAGAAATAGATGCAGAACTTAAAAGCTTAAGAGGGGAAGTGGCGGATATCCTGTATAGTAAAGTGGAATTTTGGTTAGAAAAGATTATAAGCTAAATATTTAATGCAGGGAGATGTACCTGAATGCCTTCTTGCAGCTAGAGTCAAGGAGTGGGAAGCTAACAGAATGGTTACTTCCATACTGTATGCCAGAAAGCACTTAACGGACCCTCAGGAAATGGCGGACGCCTTTGCATCATATTACAAAGAAATATATCAAGCAAGAAATCTAGCTGGTGAGGAGGAAATTAGAACATTTCTGGAGGGAGTTCTGCTCCCTGTCTTAGACTTAGTACAGGCCAGTTAGTTAGGGGCTCCCATAAGGGCATCGGAAATAATTGAGGTGGTGCAATCTTTCCCCTCTGGTAAAGCTCCGGGGCCAGGTGGTCTTACGTCTAAGTTTTATCAGACACATATTCGTACTGTACTTCCTATACTCCAAAAATTTTTTAGCACTATAATGAGAGAAGGGGTGTGACATCCCCCGCTGTATCAGGCATATAACACACTTGTTCCTAAACCGGATAAGCCCAGGGATATACCGGGCAATTACAGACCTATAGCTTTGATGAATCAAGATATTAAGATTCTTACCAGAATTCTGGCTAATAGAATATTGGGTATTGACCCAACTTTAATCAGTCATGAACAAGTGGGTATTATGCCGGGGAAGGAGTGCATGATGCCCTTAGGAAATTACACCATATACTCAGTTACGCACCGGACTCTCAATTACCCCTTGCCTTGATATCTTTAGATGCGGAAAAGGCCTTTGACAGGGTCTCCCTTCCTTTTCTTTTTGCTACAATGGAGAAGATGGGTTTTCCAGAGGGTCTGCTCAGAGGTATTAAAAATCTATATGCAGCTCCAACGGCCAGGGTATTGTGTAATGGCTATGTTTCCCGAGAGATTCAATTAGAAAATGGGACCCGACAAGGATGCCCTCTCTCGCTGATATTGTTTAACATATATTTAGAACCTTTGTTGAAAGTTATCAGTATGGATGCACATATAAAGGGGATTAGAATAGTGGGAAGGGAGTTAAAATTTTAAATTTTTGCAGATGATATACTTCTCCACTTACAAGATCCGGCATTAAGTTTTGAAAAATAGTTGATTTAATAGGGCGATATTCTAAAGTTTCGAATTGCAAACTAAATTTGACCATGACTCAGATTCTTCCTTTGACACCGTATGTATGTAGGGCAGATTTTGCACCACTGCAATTACAATGGAGGACGAATAGGATTAAATACTTGGGCATTTGGATTACATCTAATGTGGAGGAGGGTGCTGCATCAAATATGGAGGGGGTCCTGTCTACGATTGGGGGGACACACTAAGATGGAATAAGCGTCCTCTAAATTTTGCAGCTAGATTGGGTCTCATTAAGATGAATTTATTGTCCAGGTTCTTATTTCCAGTATATTTGGCCCCATATAGCATTTCCAAAACCTGATTTATTATAATTAGAAAGCTCCTTTCGGAATTTCTATGGAACACTAAACCTCAGAGGAAAAAATATAGTATTTTGTGTTTGCCGCATGTGTTGAGGGGGATTAAACTGCCTGATCTCCATGTATACTATGTGGCAGGACAGTTGGGTCTCATGATTCGGTGGATTAGAAATCTGGAAGGGGAGACCTATATACCAATCTGGCTACAATTGGAGAGGCAAATGTTAAAGGACTCCGGCCTTTCTCTGGAGGCATTCCTGTTTGCTAATGTAGAAAAAGGCCTTAAAAGAATAACCTGGAACCCAACTGTGAAATCGGCAGGGGTCTGGTGGTCATTTCTCACTCCGGTCCAAAGAAAGGACCAAATGAAGGCCGAAGACCAACTTATGCTAGGCAACCCTAACTTAGTAATTGGGGATCAGGTAATTAACAAATGTTGGGCTGATCAGTTGTTGGGTCTGAAGCTAAGGGATGTTATTCAGGGCAATAGAGTGGCCCTCCCAGTGGGGTGTGAAGGAATGTCTTTTTTAAAAAGATTGCAATTAACACGCATGTTAGAGGGGATAGGCAAAAGGCTTGGGGATTCTATGGATAACTCTTTCACTTGGGACAAATTTGATCCTATATCTAAATCTCTTTCACAAGTATACAAGGTGCTTTTGCATTATCTCAGTCTGAACTCTCCTATAAAAGCTGCGTATTGGGTCAGGACGATGGCCCTATGGAACCTGGATTGGGACAATATCTGGAAGAGTAATAAGTATATATCTATTCCCAAATATAGGAGTATGCAATTTTTTATTGTCCATAATATGTATTTTACCCCTGTGAAACTATGTGATAGACATCTCAGACAAACAGACCTGTGTTTTACATGTGAGACAGGAATAAGTGACCTCACACACGTGTTGTGGGAATGTAAGAAAATAACGCCGCTTTGGGTTGAAATCAAACAGCATATGGACCCATTGCTGGATTATTCAGAATTATATTTTAGGTGATTTCTTACAAATCTCAAGTACCACACCCAAATATCATCTTTCTTTGATGACAGCGATCGTCAAATCCTTTTTGCTACAACACTGGAAAGATGACCAGGTGTATGCATATGATCAGTGGGTGAGAGATCTTATGGGGACTTTGGGGAGAATAAAGAGACATCTTTGCTTGGAGGGTAAAAAAGGGCTATATGCTAAAAGATGGTCGATACTGGAAGCGATTTACTCGCTGCAAGGTAAAAATACCCAAACACAGGCCTGTCTGTCGGGTTGTGATTAGCAAGAAAAGGTTATGCTGGAGTGTAACATAGTTATGCATGGAAAGATCTTGGTCTGAATGGTCATATGAACTGCTTTTCAGGAAAGTGTGGTGGTTCAAGCAAAAGGGTATCAGGAGGATGGTCTTGGTCTGCTAGGATATGTGGGGGGATGAGGACTTTCTTTCCAGGGGACACAGTGGGGAGCTACCTCCTGGGGGGATTGCTTCTAGGAAGGAACTTATGGTTTGACGCCTCCTAGAGAGAAACAGGAGTTGGGTTAAAGGGGTGGTGTTTATTTGGATTAAATTCATTTACTGATCCTGTTACTCTATGATGAAGATGCTATAAGTGTATAGTAATACTTTGGAGGGTGGCCTCCTGTGCTGTGTATGTATATAGGTGTTTTGTATATAGTTCGCACAGTCAGTTTGGAACTGTGTACCCTGGCTTGGCCAGGTATATGTATGTCTGTTTAAAGGTTGGAAAATTAATAAAGATGTTTTAAAAAAGGAACTGGAAATGGTGCTACGAGTTCAGGGGCAGCCTAAGAAGATGGACTAGGAGGATCAGCCGATGAGCATTGTGGGACGCACTATGGAACATGGAGGTATGCACCAACAGAGAGTACCTTTTGAAATAGCAGAAAAGTTACTGAACTCCCAAGATGGCTCTCTGAGGATGCAGATAAGGCCAGTATTTGGTACAAATGAATCAGATGGGAGTGGGGGGAGAAGAGGCAGTTACTGTTGCTGCCTGTGTTTCTCATGTACAAACTAGTGTGGTTGAACAGGGACAGGATGCTGGTACTGGTCAGACAGCTGTTGCAGGAGCTGCAGCAGAGCAGCGGTGTGTGCCTTTACATTTTACAATAGGAGTATTGACAGGAGGGTTAAATAGAAAGATGCCGATTAAAGAATTACTTGGTAGAGGAAAAAAAGGGAAAACTGACAAGATTGTGCCACCCATATTATCTGCTCATGCTGAAGCAGGGGATCCACTATTGGGCCCAGCAGTAGCTCCTGCAGAATGGGTCTCTAGATTGTTGGAAGCAGCAGGATGGGTGAAAAGATAGACAGGACAGGGTGGGATGCTAATATGGCCCCACTGGCTGGTGACAACACTATTCCTCAAGCTCAGGTGGTGTGTCCTGGTATGGCTAGTATTGCTGAATCTTCTTGTCTCACTCCAGGACAGGTTGTAAGGAGCA
Organism: Neoceratodus forsteri; assembly: GCA_016271365.2. Lineage (NCBI taxonomy): Eukaryota > Metazoa > Chordata > Ceratodontiformes > Ceratodontidae > Neoceratodus > Neoceratodus forsteri. The sequence continues at coordinate 224,821,275 of CM057449.1, read as the reverse complement.
ATGAGTCTCAGGTTTTGCCAGACAAAGATGCTGGGTCTATCATGTCTGCTATCTGTGTGCTGGAAGGTGACGCTGTACCACAGGAGGTACAAGAGCTTTCTACACCCCCTTCCCCTGTATTAGTTGTGAAGGAGCTGGTGATGGATGCAATGCCACAGTCTCTGCAGAAACAAGCAGAAATCCCTGACCCCCTTGAAAGGAAACAGAGACGTTAGTTGTAACTGACTCTGCTTGGAAATCAAATACTAAGGAAAAGTTGTTCCCTGAGTTGGTTCAGACCCCCTCTGAACCTGCACCAGGAAGAAATGCAGTGTGACTTAAGTTTAGAGGGGACATTATAGACACACCTGACTGCTTGTTTGTGGAGAGAACATTGCTGAAGGATAGCATGAAATTCTATACATATGAAATATATGCTTGAATTCATATGCCTGGAGATACTCTTTATGATATACGTTTTAAACATCCAGTGGGACTTAAGAGATTTTGGAAGCAGTATCAAATGTTTAAAAATACCACACTTTGGAAACCCATTTTGGCAATTCCTCTTACCAAGCCAATGTATAAGAGGATAACTGTACTCTTTCACAATGAGGGAGTTAATGTTGCTGATATCACATATTGGATCAAGCAACATTGTGTGGTGAATGGGTATCCTGAAACTATTCTTGACGAGGAATATTTATGGATGGGGGGTTGGAGATACTAAGTCACCCTGAAGCAAGTGAATGGTGTGACTCAACACCTTCCTAACTGTTTTTTTTAGGATGGGACAGAGGTGTCATTTTTTATCAAGGCCAGCCTTGGGCTTGCTATAAGTGTGGGGAACTTGGCCATCTCAGTAATGTATGTGAAAAGCAGAAATGTGACCTATGTGGGGAGATGGGTCATTTTGGGGCCCATTGTAGGCAACCGCCTAAATGTAATCTGTGGGAAGAACATGGGCACATGTTCAGGAAATGTGTGTGGGCCTTACACAACAGTATGGACCAGGCTCTTTGTGCTGAGCAAGATGTGTATGTGGCTACTTCCCAGAAGGAGAAAATGAGAGCCCATGAATTGATGACACAAAATGAGGCTTCTACACCTAGGCCTCAGAAGGAAGTTTTTTCCAGCAACTTGGCACAGGAAGCTTCTGTGGCAGGTGGGATGGTTGTTACAATCACTCCCCCCCCCCCCAAGACAGCCTATGGAAGTAACTGTTTTGGATGCTGAACTACCACCACTAACTGAAAATGTGACCCCCTCATTGCAAGAGCCAGAGGTATGGGAGGGTGTGAGCAATGATGTTGACAGTATGCCTCCACTGGGTACAGTCATGGAAGTTCCATTTCAGAGGGTTACTTGATCAAAAACTGCACAAAAATCTGTTCCTAAGATAATTGGTGTTTCTAACCAGAATAACTATGAGGTCTTACTTGATATGGAAGAGGAGGAGGGGGGTGAGGACTCAGATGGCTCGCCGGTAGCCTCTTCTCTTATGGAACATGTCCCTGATGTGGTGATAGGTGAAAAACCTAAGCAAAAAAAAAAAAAAAAAAGAAATGCAAATGACTGTGACTACAGTGTTTTTTGATATTTTTTTTCCTGAAGCATGACAGCATATCCTTCATTACTGCGAATGTTAATAGCATTAAGTCAAATGAAAAACATAAGGTAACTTTTGCTAGCTTGCATTTTGAGAGAGGCCAAGTTATCATTATTCAGGATACTAGGCTGCATACTGTTATGGAGGTTTCCCAGGCTCAAAGGGATTGGAGGTGAGGTCTTTCCTTGTGGTCTGTTGGGGAAGATGTCAGTTCTGGTTTGAGGATTTTATTTTCTAACCTACAGGTTACCATTTTGAAAGTGCTTGATGAATTTCCTGGTAGGGTCATGTTAATAAATGTACTTATCTGTAATGTTGCATATAGGCTGATCAACGTTTATGCTTCTCAGTTGATGGCAGAGTGGTCTGCACTATTTAAAGTCATAGAACCTCTGTTGTTCACCTCAAAGTTAATCTTCTGGGGAAGAGATTTTAATTGTGGCTTGACACCTAGGGATTGGGGAAGAAAAACTGGAAAAATGTATAGTGACACTCGCATGTTACAGACTATTTTACAAAAAACCTTATCAAGAGACATTTATGATGCTTTTGGGGTTGCTCCAGATCACACTTTTCATAAAGGACAACTGTCCACAAGGATAGATTTCTGGTTTATTTCAGATAGGGTTCGAGGAGTACAAGTCAAAGTACAACCTTTGGCAACTTCGGATCATTTGTTCTTATGTGCACATATTGGGAGTACACACAATATTGTCATGGGGAGGAATTATTGGAAATGTAACATTACTTTATTACAAGATGAGACTACTGCACAGATGAGTAGGACATTTTTTGGGGTGCGGCGAGATATTGCTTTCCTGTATGATAGCCCCATTCTGTGGTGGGAGGGCACTAAATGGGACTGAAGAGATTTGTTGAAAACTCTAGTACAGCGTAATGCTAGTACTAAATATATGGGATAGCTTGCTTTACGGGTCCGGTATTTAAAACTACTGATGCAGGCATGGATGGTTGGCGGAGACAGGAAGGCACTGCTTCAGACTCTAAAAGATAAAATGTATGATTATCATAAGGTAAAAGAAGGGGAGCTGACAAACTGTCAGAAATTTATGACTCAAAGAAAGAAAGAGTTCACCCTTATGAGGTGGAATTGCAAGGGGTAGAAAAACTAGTTCTTTCATTATTGAAAGCACAGGATAGTACAGTTAAGTACATCCAGAGTGAGATACAGTATATAGTTTACACTCACTTGTGTGAAGCATTTCAGAAAGTCCCTGCTGAACAGTAGTCTGTTTTTTTGGACACTATTTTGGTCCAAGAGTTGACTACAGAGGAAGTGCAGGACATGACTGCACTAATAACACAGGGAGAAATACAATAAACTATTACTAAATTATCAACAGGTACGCCACCTGGATTGAATGGCATACCAAATGAATTTTATAAAACTTTTAGTGTAGAACTGATTCCATACTTACAGATGGTCTATAGTGCTATACAAGAAGGGGAAGGCTTGGGTGCTACTATGAATGATGGGGTTATGATATTTTTATACAAGAAAGGAGGTAAAACAGATATTAGAAATTGGAGACCCCAAGTTTGCTGAATACTGACTACAAAATTTTGACCAAGATATTATCCACTAGGTTGGCAAAAGTGGCACAAAAGGTAATATTACCACAACAAACCTGTGTAGTTCCGGGGCACAGGGTTCAACAAAATTTAATTTTTATTTATGAAATAGTAGATCAAGGCTTACTGATGGAGTTGGATGGCTGTGTTATGACATTAGACCAGACAACTGCATTTGATGCAGTGAGGCATGCCTATTTATGGAAAGTACTGAGACATTATGGTATTCCAGAACAATTTGTTGAACTGCTTAAATTGGTGAATGTGCAGGCACAGGTACTGCCTTTATTACATGGGCACCTAGGGGTCCCACTTAAACTGAATAATGGGATGAGGCAGGGGTGTCCGCTTAGTCTGCTACTGTATGTATTTGCCATTGACCCAATTTTACGGGAGCTTGAAACTTCTAATGAGATTGTGTCTATTAGTGATAAATATGGACAAATGTACCAAAATGTTTCTGCTTATGCAAATGATTGTACCATTATTGTGAGGGATTTGGTGTCTGGTAGCACTAACTAAACAATGTTACAAGATTTGCAGGATGTGACAGATATTAAAATTAACAGCGGTAAAAGTAGGATGTTGGCTTTAGGTAACGTCCCTTTACAGATGATTTTCCCATCTCTGTCACCAGGGATGAAATTAAAATCTTAGGTCTTTATTTTGGAACCAGATATGCTGAGCAACGGAACTGGGATCTGGTTTATGATTATGCTCATAGGAAAGTCCTGACTTGGAAGTCCTGGAAAATGACCAGGAAAAAAGGGTATATTTACTGAAGTGTTCCTGCTCCCTATAAGCACCAGTGACTTCTTTCACCCTGTCCTCACTTCCATGGTGAAGTGCTACATCTTGTGGTAGCGTTAGAATATTATAGCGTGTGTAAATATCTAGGAATGTGAACTAGATAATCACTTTATTCCCGGTCCTCCTGAAATGCATGTGGTGCGCCTCCACAAGCATGAATGGTGCCAGCCGCGGGTAAACTCAATCATGAATGAGTTGGTGTTTTGAGGTTACATAATAAAACACCATGTAAGATCCTACCATGAACTCCAGGGATCTATTCAATGTGATTTCTGTACCAAAATGAGTGCTGTATCCCATTTTATTTTGATTTTTTAAAACTTGAAGCCGTGCTTCTGGGCATGCGCATCGACTGCAATGTGTATGCCTGGAAGCATGGCTTCAAGTTTTAAAAACAAAATAAAATGGGATAGAGTGCTTGTTTCAAATTAGAAATCATCACAATGAATAGATCCCTTGTGTCTATGGTGGATCTTCCACGATGTTCTATTATATGAATCCTAAAACAACAACTCATTCATAAATGAATGAGTTTACCTGCAGCCGGTGCTGTTCCTGCTTGTAGAGGTGCACAGGAACATTTCAGAAGGACAGTCCGGGAATAATGCACATCAAAACTATGCAACATCTTAACAGTGTTTAAAAAATCCATTAACATGAGTGCTTTCTGTAATGCCACTGCTTCCTATTGACACATGCAGTGGCATTGCAATAAAATTTTGGCAATGAAGAACGGGGGGAAAGCAGCAGTTTATAAATAACTTGTATGTCTTCCTACTTAATTACAGTAACTCATACCACAGACATAGAAAACTCCTTACCTGACCCAAATTTTACAGGAAGATGTTTTCAGGCCAGTCAACAGTCCATGTATATTTGGGGTTGGGTTAGGCTGAAGTAGACATTCAGGTTTTTCAACGGCCATGTAAAATAATTAAACAATAAAACAGGTAACATCTAACATTGTCACTGTTGTCAGTGTTGTTCTTTTTTTTCACAGAAAAACGTACAAATTTCAAACATAAAGGATAAAAGTGTGTTGCCAAAACAAAACGATACAATAAAACAAACTGTGTGTGGGAAGGAGGTGCCTACAGTTCTTGGACCAAATTATGCAAGGCAAACTGGGAGTGGGAATGAGATGCCTGCAGAACTTGGGCCTAATTATGCAAGACATAAACCTACAAAATTACTAAATCAGTGTAGCACTATTTTAAAAGAAGTTAGCTTGCCAAACCATAATATGTTCACTTGCAAAAATATTGCAGCTGCATATAAACAAAATCACCAGTGCAATCAACAGCGAACTGCTCCTCAGACTACATCATCTGATAAAACTACAACCAAAGATATATTGGTTATAGGCAACTCTTTAATTAGGGGAGTGGACACAGTGGTTTGTGAAAGCAGGAAAATTAACACCACTGTTAGCACCCTTCCAGGCACCAAAGCAGGCGATGTGTTAGATTTGCTAGAAGGACTCATGGAGAACACTGTAGGCCCATTAGTTATAATACACATCGGGAACAAATGATGTATACAAAACTAGTTTAAATGCATTTCAATCTAAAATAACTGATATAACAACATTTATTAAGCAAAAAGGAGCATAATTAATATTCTCAAGTATATTACCAACACATGGGTATTTAAACTACAAAAATTCAGCAGTCAAAACATTAAATGATTGGCTAAGGACTTTCTGCATCAGGGAAAATGTAGGATACATGGACAATTCTATAACATTTAGTAATAACATTTTATTAAATCAGACGGCTTGCACCTTAGTTTAGCAGGGTCAAGGATTTTTGGAAGAAAATTGAACAAGGTGATTGAATTTCATTTAAACTGGAGCAAGGGGGCAGCCCATTCTAGCTAGCTAGCCCGACTTAAAAACAACATTAAGCTCAAATAAATATAAAGGTTGGAAAACAACACTTATAAATTCCAGAAGTCTTGTTAATAAATATGATGAATTTAAAGACTTTATCTTAACTAATGATATACAAATAGCTTGTATTACAGAAACCTGGTGGGATATTAATGACACCTGCGAGAAAACAATACCGGGATACAACTTATATCAAAAATCTAGATCATACAGGAAGGGTGGGGGTGTTGCAATTTACGTACACAACAGCACAAACAGTATACAATTGCCCTATGAAAGTGGCGAAGCAGAAACCATATGGCTTAAGTTAATTCCTTCTATTGGCCCTAAAATTATAATTGGCTTACTTTATAGACCTCCATCCAACTCATACAGTAATGATGTTATTTTTTTTGATTTACTTAACAAATTGAACCCAGATGATAACTTAATTTTGTTTGGAGACTTCAATCTTCCTAATATAGACTGGCAGCTAACTAAAGCAGGTAACAAAATCGAACAATTGTACCTAGATGCATTCGACCAGCTAGGTCTGGTGCAATTAGTTCATGAGAACACTAGGGGTGACAAAATTTTAGACCTCATATTAACAAACACAAGTGAATCAATAAGTAATGTGCAGATTCTTCCCCCTCTAGGCAACAGTGATCACTCAAAAGTCTATTGCTTAGTTGGGACATTAGACAAAACAAAAAACTATAAATCTGAAGGAGCTATTAAATTAAACTTGGCTAAAGCAAATTTTTCTCATATTAGACAGGAATTGGCAGCTTGGGATTGGTATAAGGCTCTGGTAGGAAAGAATACAGATGATATGTGCAATATAATCCTAAACAAGCTTAATGAATTAATAGCCCAATATATTCCAATTAATAAACCTAAAACAAGAGGAGCAACAGCTAGCCCAATTTGGTTAAACAGGCAAATAAAACGCATAATTAATCACAAGGATAAATTATTTAAAAAATATATGAAAGAAAAAAAATCCATAAAAATTACATAGCGTATAAGGAATGTGCCAAATTGGTTAAATTAACAATTAAAAAAGCAAAAGCACAAATGGAGTTCACTCTAGCCAACAGGATTAAAGACAATAACAAATATTTTTTTTCATACATAAATAGCAAAAAAATCAACAATCAATAATAGGACCCGTTAATGACAACAATGGGGTTATGCTAAATGAACAGGAGTTAGTAAATACACAAAATAACTATTTTTGTTCAGTTTTTAATCCTGGTAATACATCTGTGATTGTTAATAAGTATACACTGTCACTTGGGGCTATTAAAATAACACCTGCTGAGGTAAAATGCAGACTGACTAAATTAGACATAAATAAATCTCCAGGCCCAGACAATATTCACCCTAGAATTCTACGGGAACTTGCAGATCAACTAGCTGAGCCCTTGAGCTTTTTATATCAATCATCTTTAGATAGAGCTGAGGTTCCTCAAGCCTGGAAGAATGCGTTGGTTGTACCCCTTCACAAAAAGGGATCTAGATCTGATCCAGCTAATTTTAGACCCATTAGCTTAACATCATTATTGGGCAAAATCGTGGAGGGCATTTTAAAGGAAATTGTGACTGACTATATCTCATCAAACAATTTATCTGATCCCGTGCAGCATGGATTTATTAAATCTAGATCACGCCAAACAAATTTACTATCCTTTTATGAAAATGTTAACTCAGAATTGGACCAGGGTAGACCAGTGGATGTGGTTTTTATGGATTTTGCTAAAGCTTTTGATAAGCTACCACATACAAAACTAATACAAAATCTGGCTAAAATAGGCATTCACCACAACATTGTGAAATGGATAGCTGATTGGCTGACCAGCAGAAGGCAGAGGGTGGTGGTGAGGGGCATGATGTCTGAGTGGTCTGCCGTGACTAGCGAGGTGTCACAGGGCTCGGTGCTGGGCCCATGTCTTTTTAATATATATATTTCATCCTTACATCTTAGCAATCCTTCTATATGGATTTCAAAATTTGCAGACGATTGCAGACTAGGCGTCACAGTGTCTACTATGGTTGATTCGTTTTCCTTACAACAAGCTATAAATTAAGTTTATGAGTGGACAAAAACTAGCAAATTGGAACTTAACATCTCCAAATGTAAAATTATGCACTTAGGTAGAACAAATAACAATCATTCATATAATATAGGGAACAATACGTTATTAACAACATCTGAAGAGTGGGACTTGGGCATTAAAATTACGTCAGATTTAAAGTTCATTTCACATTGCAATCAACAAGTTAAAAAAGCAAATCAGATTTTGAATTGCATTTTGAGGCACATTTCTAGTAGACACCATAATGTTATCATGCCCTTGTACCAGGCCCTGGTGAGACCTCATTTGGAGTATTGTGTGCAGTTGTGGTCCCCACAGTGTAGAGAGGACACTGAGAAAGTTGAGCGTGTGCAGCGTAAAGCGACTAGATCAGTATTCAGACTAAAAAACTTACCCTACAAGGAGAGATTAACTAAGTTAAATTTATACTCACTGCACTTCAGAAGACTAAGGGGAGACCTCTGCATGATGTACAAGATATCACAAGACGATACATTAAGAGCAGACTTAAAAATGGCCTATAACACAGGACGCTGTAGCACCAGAAAACACAAGTTGCAATTTGTATTGCCTAAGTGGAACACAAATAAAAGGAAGAACTGGTTTACTGTAAGGGGGTGCCAGCATGGAATAACTTACCTGAAAGTATTGTGGGTAGCTCGAGCATTGATATATTTAAAACAAGCTTAGACAAACATCTCCTTTACAAAACTACTAAATTTTAACGCAAATGGGCAAGCATTATGGACGTAAGTCTCACTGCTTGAACTAACTTATGAAACTTATGAGACAGACTAAATGTATTACAGAAGTGACAATTAAGCCCTACAATTAACTTTTACAATGAAAACTATCTCAAATTTAACAAATGGCACTTAATTTAGTATGGCGGAGGGACTATTTTATGTCACTTTTACACAAAATTAGCAAACATAATTAAAAAAAAAGTCAAACTACAGTAACAGGTAACGCAATTATAATAATAGCAATAATGAACTCCGGGGATTACATTAATGCTCAAGTTAATCACCCCCTGTGGGCAATATGACACTCAGCTGCACCTTGTGCCACATTAAACCCCCAAGGGGTGATTAACTAGAACATTAACGTAACCCCCGTCATTCATTATTGCTTAAGAGTGTTATAGCAGCATGATAATAGCATTCAAGATGTATTGTTTAAAGTCCAGGATGAAGTGGATAAAGTATATCACTGTGGGAAGACTACCTTAGGAGAGGCAACATGTCGCTATTTATGGAAAGGTATTGAATGGGTGGGATAGCAGCCCAGATTACTAGGTTAGCCTTGCTGGTTTATTTGTATTTACTGTTTACTGATTGTTATTTGACAGTAACCCAGTCCAGTGGTTCTACGTTGTAATGTGTGTTATTATATGTATTAATATAGGATGATGTTTTTGACTTTTCTTTTCATTTTGAAGCTTGTATGTTCTTATAGTGATTCTTGTTTTTGTTTCATAACACAAATTTCCCCTACTCTTGCAGTAGAGAGAGCTGTTGCTGTGCTGCAGAGTGGAGGACTCCAGTGTGGCTCTGGAGAGTGAAGGGGTGGGACATCTGCCTGCTGTGAATGGTGCTGTCGACACCGCGAGTATTCCTAGTGTATCTATGGAGACTTCTGGTTCTAGCATTTTGGTGCCTTTGGAAAAACCCACAGGGCAGGATATGGCAATAGGAACCTCTACGAATCTTTCTTTGTATGAAAAGAAAGCCATATTGAAATCCTAACTGGACAGAATTGAAAACCAGATTATGAAGGTTACCTCTGTTTCTGATGATTCTGGTAAGAGAAAACGTCTTATGGATTCCTCCCCAGAAAAAGTTCTGCATTCTAAGGTAAAACTGTTTGTCTTTAGGAACCCGGCGTCTTTACTGGCCACATCTGCATCATTGCCTCCAGACACTCAGGACTCCCGACAGTGCAGTTGTGACGTCATGGAGTGGACTCTGGAAGATGCCCTGAAGAAAGCAGGTTGGTTTTATTCTGCTACAGGAGAATGGCTTCCTGATCCTGCTGGACTTGCTGCCAGTGTACCAAAATCCTCAGGCTCACATTTAGAAGCACATACTATGAAGTTACAACCGGGACTCTCAAGTGCACAACAGATGGCTGCTTCATCTTCTTCCCCTCAAACACGGTCAATGAAACCACAGGCAAAGGATGCTCCAGAAGGTTCAGGTAGTGTTTCCTTTTCTTCTTTGGGCTCACAGCAAGAACTCTTTTTCGATGCACAGTAAGGGGTAGTTGAGCAAGAGCGGGAGATGGTAGATAATCCAGACCCAGAGGCCTCCAAGGGTGGGGAGGTTCCTCCATCAAAATATCAGGCAAACAGGAAGAGGAATAAGTATAATTATGCTAGTCATTTCAATAAACCTATTGAACTAGCTAAGAGATGAAATGCAATTTTTCTCCGATATCTGGGGAGGGGGGTTGAGTGACCCTCCGGATAGACCCTATGTTGGCCAAATCTTAATAAAGCAATCTTTGGGCTTTACTCCCACTGATGTATATGCTTTGGAATAAACACTCCTTTGACATTAGTTTTCAAACTCCTGAATTACTGGAGCATTTCTGGGCAAAACATATGTTACTAAAATCTAACCCATTGTGGACCCCATTCCAAGTGATACTGTTAACGAAACAAGCCTTCCATTTTATGACGGTATTATTTTGTAGTGAAGGGGTCAATATTATGGACATTCAATATTGGTTGGAACAACATTGTGAACTGCAAGGCACACCTGAACCTATCATGGATAATGAAAGTTTCTGGACTGGGGTGGAAGATGAAGGTAAAAGTTTTTTAAGATGGTGTTGATTTCAAACATCTCCCTAATTGTCTTTTTATTGGCAGAGATAAGGGATTTATTTTTTATCCCAGCAGCCCCACCAGTGCTGCAGCAAGTGTGGGTCTACCAGACACATCAGTAATTCATGTGATGCCATCCAGTGTACACAATGTGGGGAGTTGGGGCACACTTGCTACCATTGTCATAACCTCCCAATATGCACCTTGTGTGGGGATGGGGGTCACACATTTGCTGACTGTCCTAATCCTGCATATAATACAGATGATGGGGATTTTGGGATTCAGGATTTTTATCTATCCAAAGCATCTCGAGAGGCAACCAGTAGATTTTCCTAACAGGCTCCTCCTGGCTATGAGACTCAGAAGCAGTCCCAAGCAAATAGCAAATTACACTTGTGCTGAGGTGGCTAAATGGAGACCCCCGAGCCAGCATGCAGAGATTCGGCTTCAGCTGAACAAACCTCTTCTGCATCTTTGGCTGGTCCCCACCTTGTACAGGACGCTACCCATACTGAGGATCCAAGACCGTCTACTTCTATGCCGCTCCCCAGCCAGTACCACCACCTGATTTTGTGACTATGCCACTTAAAGAGAAGACATCTTCCTCAACTCCAGAAGCAGACTTGCTGCATAAAGGAGTTCTGATATCTAACTAATATGATGTTTTACAACAGCCACAATCAGATGAGGACTTGAATTCTGATGCGGCCTCTTACACATCTTCCCAGATGGAGGTCCTATCTGAACAGAATGCTGTACCAGTTCATTTGCCTGCTTCTACTAAGAAAAAAACACATGGGGTCTCACCTGGGTATCAGGAAAAGCACTAGGAAAAAATCTGCTGTGACTTGATAATTTGCTATTTACTTCTTTAAAATAAGATTTAACCTTGACCAGTTTAAATGTGACTAGTATAAGAACTGAACAAATACAATTGGCCACATTTGCTTTGTTCACTAACTACACTTATGACATTATTTTTTTGAAGGACACCAGAATGTCTGATTTATCGGATTCTGAGATCACTTCTGCTACATAGGTATGGGGCCCCTGTTATTGGTCTGGGGGGGGGGACAGACTTATGCTGTTGGTTTGGGATTTGTTTTACTTTTTCTGATTTTGCGGTTACCCATATGATGGATATTTTGCCTGGCAGGGCTTTACTTTTGGATATTCTGGTTAAGGGATTAGAATTCCATCTAATTAATATATATGCCCCTCAAGCTAAAGTTCTCAGACTTGAACTGTTGAAAAAAATTCAGCCCTTTTTATACACAAGTAAAAATATTGTCAGGGGGGCGATTTTAATGTCAGCAGGTTTCCTTCAGATAGAGGCTTGTCAACAACTAAGCTATTTTGTGATGCTAGCTTTTTGAATAATTTAATCACACAGACTGGGCTTAGAGATGTATTCTTGAATCCGGACATAAGTTCCCCTCGTACTTTTTTCAAGGCCAAAAAGTGACCAGGATTTTTTTTTTTCTCACTTCATCCGTACTTCTTAGAAATCAAGCAGTGTAGATGGTGGCTACTTTGGACCATGGCCTATTGTCAATGACTAGTTCTAATTTTCAGGTCATGACTAAGGGTCCAGGGTATTGGAAGTTAAATCTCTCTTTATTATTTATTTTATTTTTTATTTTATTTAAACAGCAGTTTGGAAAACCTTTGAGCCATAGACTCATTTACAAAGGTACCTTGTCACAGTATTAGAGGATCCTGTGATTTTTACAAGATTTTCAATATGTGTTAGAAGCCAGTCAATTGGTTTATTTCTTATATGAGTCTAAACAACAGTAGTGGGAGGGCAGTGAATGGGATTTTATGGATTATTTTCAGAAAATTGGAAACATTTCAGGAAAGTATAAGAAAGACAGATACTGGGAACGTAGACAAAAATTGCTTCTATTGCAATCATTACAAAATTCAGGAGAACGTGTTCCATCTGACCAGATATCAGAAACTAAACAGGAAATGTCAAATATCCAATATGTTAGAATGAAATCTCTCTAAAGGGAGCAGAATTTAGGGACTCTGGGTAAGCAAGCTTTCACTAATCCTTTTGACTGTTGTACTAACTTAAGACAGAAGAAGGATATAAAACAACTTCGGACTGGGGACTTCGGACTATTGGTCTGGGGAGGGGGACAGACTTATGCTGTTGGTTGGGGATTTGTTTTACTTTTTCTGATTTTGGATAACATTAACAAAAGGGAAGGATATTTTGACAGCAATAGAAAGTTATATTTCTGAAATGTTCATGGCAGATCAAGCAGTTACTGAGGAAAATATTAATGCTTGGTTACAAGATGTTGATATCACGCTGATACCTGATTATTCCTTACTTACACTTACTGCACCTATCATGTCCTTAGAACTTTGGACTGCTATTTCTAGATAATGTAATGGCAAGGCACCGGGCCCAAATGGCCTTCCTAATGAATTTTATCCTCACATAGGCTGGATACTTTTATCTGAACTTACTGGTATGTATAACGCTTTTTTAACTCAGCTTTCACTTCAAGCTCACATGAATATGGGATTGATAATCATATTGTACACAGCAGGGGATAGGGAACTTCTATGGAATTGGAGACCTATTACATAGAAACATAGAAACATAGAAGTTGACGGCAGATAAGGACCACAGGGCCCATCCAGTCTGCCCATTTCTTTTTCTGCCTTATAAATGTGCCATTGGACTTTGCTCTGTCAGTGGCCTATTAAATCCAGACCTGAAAATTCTCACTAAAATATTCAGTAATTAAGTATGGTTTTGCATGACATAATTCATCCTACACAATTTTGTTTGGTTCTTGGCCGACATATCATGGACAGACTGATTTTATTGAGGGAAATCTATGACAAGGGTAATACTAAAGAGGTGGATGGGTTTTTAGTTAGTTTAGATCAGGCAAAAGCTTTTGATCAGGTGGCACATTTATATATCTGGAAGTAAAACAAACTGGAGAGCACACAAGGATAAGGTGGTACAATAGACTAACGAAATACTACAACAAATAAAGTCCTGCACTCACCAGCCTCTGACAATGAACAAGGATGTAATTTTAGTCAAAACATGTCAGGCTATGATGCTAGTATGCTTTAAATAAACTTTTTATTTTAAGACCTGTGCCCTTGTTCATTGTCAGAGGTTAGTGAGTGCATAACTTTATTTGTTTTAATATCTCTGGAAGTGTTTGCAAAAATGTAATTTTTACCTTCTGTTTATACAGTGGATTCAACTCTGTTATACTTCAGGTCAGGCAGCACCATATGTGAATAGGTGAGTGGGTGCTTATTGTCATATTACCAGAGGAGTGCAGCAGGGTTGTCCCTTGAGCCCTATGCTCTATAATTTAACATTAGAATTTATTTTGGAAGACCTTCCCTCTAGTGAAGTGCTGAAAGTGGTGCTGGATGACTTCACTCAGAGTACAGGCTCCAAGATAAATTGGGATAATAGTAAGTGCTTACCTATTGGGAATAATGTTAGTGTTGATGCAGTAGTGCTTGGAACAACAGTAATTAATACACACTGTATAAGTTTGGAAGTTCTTTTTGGATCGGGAGATATGGGTATGATAAACTGAAATATTTTACTTGATGAAGCAAGTCTTAAAGTGATTACATGGAATAAGTTGTTTCTCTCTAATAAGAAAAGAATTCACACGTTAAAAACTTTTTTGTTAAGTATGTTTTTACATTTAAGTACTGTACTTATGTTTTGCAAACAGAGACTAAACTTTATAGTATTTTCTTTCAGGGATGTGGGGTAGTTGCTTGAACCCCAGTAAAAGGGGGATTACTTATTTGCCTGTTAGGAAAGGTGGTCTAGAGATGGTGAATCCTGTTTTATCTTTCTTTAATATGTTTTTTCAACATAATATTAGACCAATTTTATAACATCAGGATAAGATATGGCTTCCCTGGGTTTGGGACTACCTGAACCCCTGGGTACAACACTGGGAAGTGGAGAAAGTGATATCTAAGCAAAGGTCACTCCAGGGCCTTCCAACTTATTTTTCCATTGTTTTAGTAAAATTAAGCTTTGGAAGTTACCTAAAGGGATTTGTCTGACTCTCTCCGGGAAAGCATTGTATGCCCATATATTAGACACATTTTTTCTAGAGAATTCTCATTTTAATACTAAACAGCTTCCTGAGTTGCAACAAATAGAGTCTATGTTGCTGTTTGATAGGACTCCAATATATATCTGGGATGTCCTTTGGCTCAGTACTCACGGAAAACTAAGTGTAAAGGGCAATCTTAAACATAAAGAAATGAAGGAATGGGTATGCCCTAGGACAGATCTTTGTCAGGCCCAAATAGAAACTATGACACATCTTTACTTTGAACTCCCATATATATTACAATTTTGGAATTTGGTTCATAAATATTGGGAAGCTTCCCCTTTTCTTAACCTTACCCCCTATTGTTTATTTCTTAATATATCACCTAAAACTTGGGCACAGTATCATAAGGATACAATGC
The DNA here is from genome assembly GCA_016271365.2 of Neoceratodus forsteri. Taxonomy (NCBI): domain Eukaryota; kingdom Metazoa; phylum Chordata; order Ceratodontiformes; family Ceratodontidae; genus Neoceratodus; species Neoceratodus forsteri. The sequence continues at coordinate 224,805,988 of CM057449.1, read as the reverse complement.
ATTTGATCTTAATTTGTTTGAAATACCATATTTGTTTACTTGGTTTAGAATATGCTTCAGGCTTGGTTGTTTATTTATTGAAATGTTTCACCAGGAAGGCACACTGAGCGACAAGTTGCTCATCTCCTGGTGCAACTTTGTGGGGGGCAGGGGACAATGGGACTGGAAGTTACAAGATCAACATTAACATATAGTTTTGAGGTAGGTGTTACAAGCAGTGGTACAACAGTGTTGCGCACAATAGGTAGAAAGAGTGGTCAGTAATGAGTGCTGGGTTAAAGGTTGTAAGGTTTGACAGGTAATATAGCTTAGGATATTTTCCTTTTATGCGACTCAATTATATTACAAAAATCTACTGAAATGTGTTCTTATTTATTATTTCTTTCTTTACAGTTTCTTTGGGTTCATTCTGAGTTATTTGTATGCCTCTTTGGATCAAGGAGATGTGTATGCATCAATAATTGCAGCACTTGGATTGTTTTTCTGAGTTTGTGATTTTCCTCTGTGATATACTATATTGTGACTGCAAGTGTAAAATAATTATTCCCTTAAGAAAAAAGATGGGGTGAGATGAGATAAGAGGAAGATATATGGTTTCTTTTCACAGGTACTTAAGATATATGGTGTATTAAGTTACAGTGGAAGTGTTTTTTCTTTTGAGTGTTTCACAATATGAATTGAATATTGTAGGACTTTTTTTTTTGGTTTCTTCTAATTTCGTATTACTGAAATACCTGATTTTTTTTAGGTTTATGATTATGTTTTTCCATTGTTTATCATGTGTTTTATGATATGTAATTATTTATTGTTTTGCATTCAATTTATATTAAAAAATTCCCCTACTCGCCTGTAGAGGAATCCTTGGCTGACAGAATGGCTACTGTTGGAGAACCTCAAGAAGGAATGGATATACAGGCAGCAGAGGAGCTAGTCTCCCCCTCTGTTGGCATAGCAATGGAGACTGAATTGTTTTTTGATGCCCCAGGCATGATGAAATTAATTATAGAAATACACAGTAAAACAATGACATCTCAACTACAGGAAGGTTCATGCATAGAGAGCGAATAAAATATTCAAACTTCTCTAATAGAAAAACAATCAAGTACTGAAGACATGGAGGAATTGCTTGCGGCCCTAAAATAGGAGGAGATATGCTTTAAAAACAGACAACAGGAGCTACAGAATGCTATAGCAGCAAATATTGTGCATCAAAGCATCAAATTGATAAGGGGCTCGCCAGCTGCAGAGGTCCAGCTGCTTACCTCTGGTGCAGCAGCAAATGTGTCAATAGTTGAGCCTGAAACACAAACTGATCCCTGAACTGGAGAATAAGGAGAGCCTGAATAAAGACAAGGCACTGGAACAGCAACCCAAGGTTACATTTTTGAGAAATACTAAAACTTCTAAAGTATTTGTCTTTTCCGGCAACACAGCCAGTTTAAATGCAGGGGTCTCACCAGGAATTGCAAGAACAGGCAAGGAAGTGCCTGGCCTAAGACGAGACCCCACATATAAGACTATAACTGCTGGGGGGGGGGGTGAATGAATGGTCTGTGAACTCAGCACTAACAGCAGCGGGATGGGAAAAAACTGGGGGGGCTGGATATTGGGGCCAACACCCATTAGAACAGATGGGCTTGACTGCAGCACATCAGAGGTGGTAAAGTCTGTATCAGCGCAGGAAAGAATGGATTGGGGAGCAGCTCTGGATGCACTAGACTCTAACACTATTTCAATAACAACATCATCCATGCATATACCTGAAGAATAGGAACTTACACAGAACTCACAAATAGCATTGCCAAACACCATACCCCCTCCCCCAAAACTGTTAATATCACAGGTACTCAATCTAAGGCGTCAGAACAACCCATACCACCAGAACCATTTACATCTGAGCAAGGTCCAGGAACAGCCCCCCACAATCCAATGAACAACATCAAACAGGGACTGATAACAATCGTAACCCCAGATCATATGTTTCCTTTATTCAGGCACCAGTCTTTCCAGCAAAATGGCATAATGCCATTAGATTGATATACAAAGGAGGGTGAGAGCAATTTCCCAACCAGACCTATGTGGCCAGGACTCTAGTAAAAGGCACCATGCACTTTGCAGCAGCTGAATTATACGCCCTAATCCATGTATCTGGGGAAACCATCTTTGATATCAGTTTCAAGTTAGGAAGTGGTTTGCAGAAATTCTGGACTTCATACCAAACTCTAAAATCATCACCATTATGGGCTCCCTTTGAGGGGGTTTCATTGACTAAGCCAGTATATTGTACCATTACTGTACTTTTTAGGAATGAGGGGGTCAGCATAACAGACCTCATTTATTGGCTAAAACAGTGCTGCACCGTGCAAGGCAATCCTAAGGCAACATTTGATGAAGACCACATATGGACTGGGGGGTGGAAAGTGACACTGTTCTTGAATACTACTTATGCCAGGCTACAAAATTTCTTGTTTTTTTTCTTGGGAGGGACAGGGGAGTATTGTTCTATGCCAGACAACCTAAGGCTTGCTACTGGTGTGGATCTACCAGTCATTTAAGTAGCTTGTGTGATAGACTTAAATGTACCAACTGTAACAAATTGGGACACATGGCAAGTCACTGCAGAAGGAATCAGCTATGCAATGTATGTGATAAAAGAGATGATACTTATCACACCTGTCTTAGTGCTGCTCACAATCAACCTGAACAGGCAGATAGTGAAGAGCAGATGTTGCTAGTAGTCATAGGCCAAAGAGGAAATGCTAAGGCAGATGCTACTACCTCTAGGCCCAATCTGGCCCCAGAGACCCAAGTTCTAATGCAGGAAGTACAACACACAGACATGCCACCCTTGGAAGACATATACAGAACTGAGGTAGTGATGTCAGAGCAAACAGAACCCTCCCCAGACACACACAAAAACATGGCTGGGGACATGACCCCCCCCCAAACCAGCCTGTGAGCAAAGAGCTACTAGACACAGGCAAGCATGGCAACAGCCAATACCTAGACTCCTTATGACTACTGACCTAATCCCAGCTAATAGGTTTGCAGTAATAGCAGAAAAAAAGGCACATCTGGGAATGAGTCTGATGACTCACCAGTGTGGTCCTCACTACCTGAAGCTGGGTCAAAAATAGAAGACCCACTTACCTCAGAAGAAAACATGGTTACTGAAACCCCTCTACCACAGAAAGCCAAGAGTAAGCAAAAACACACTAGACTGACATGGAAGTCAGCTAAGAAACTACCATGAGGTATACTGTAAAGAGTAGCTATCTCCCTTCCTGTTAACCAACGGAATCCATCATCCTGCTCTCACCATCTAAGTTAATAGTATTAAGAGTAACAGGAAGCAATTAGCTGTGTATTCTTATTTACAGTCCCTCTCTGCAGGTGTATTCTTTCTGTAAGACAAAGGGTTACACACCACTGCTGACTTAAAACAAGCTATTGGACACTGGCAAGCAGGTCCTTCCTATTGGTCCATAGGGCCAGTCGCTTGCTCAGGGGTTGCCATACTATTTAAAAATGTTGAATTCCAATTCATCAAACTAGTAGATTTATCACCCGGAAGGGCATTGGTACTACAGTAGATGTGAAAATAAGAAATGTGATATTTCGACTGATTAATATTTAAGCGGGGCAGACCAAAACTGTACAGGTTGAACTTTTCCAGTTAATACAACCATATTTATACTCTACATAAAATATGGCACTAGAAGGAGACTTTAACTGCAGACTAAACTTAACTGACAAAGGTAAAGCAATGATTACTAAGAAAATCTACTGTGATAAGGTCTTTCTAAAAAATATGCTAGCTAACACAGATCTCCTAGATGCTTACTTTACAGGTACAGGAAAATCAGATAACACGTTTCATAAAGGACCACTTGCCGCAAGAATTGATTATTTCTTTATCTCCCCCACCCTACACATTCATAAAGCTCAAATTTTAATAGCGGAGTTTTCAGACCATACCATCCTTCACATCCAGTTAGGAATTATGTCTAAACCCCCACATGGACCTGGTAGCTGCCAGCTGAACTCTTCCTTACTGGAGCAATCGGACACACAACAAATCATACAATATTTTTTTGAGGCCAGGAAATCTGTAATAATAATGCATGATGACCCTGTGATTTGGTGGGGGGGATACCATTATAGACATTACTATCTTGCTATAGAACCATAACAAAACAATCCAAACTGATAAATATTTGTTGTATTTACAAAACAGGCAGAGGCTATAAAAATGTTTAACTTTGTCACACACCACTAAACAAAACTTCACCCCCCCCCCAATACAGCTAATTAAGTAGCAAATTATGCAATTTTATCTCCAACAAGCACAAGGGCTGCAATACCAGCAAAAGTTTGGGATACAAGGGAAAAACTGAAACTTTGTCCATACAAAGGGTGTAATAGCAGGCATCAACAAAAAACATGGACAGCTTATTAAGGCAGAATAATGTCTTATATTCTGATACAAAAAATATTTTACAAATAGTAATGCAGCATATTACACAGCTTTACAAGGCTGTCCTTATGAACATGACTCACTTGAAACTTTTTTTGGATTTTGTCACCGATGCATAGTTTCCCATAGACCTGGAAGATCAATTTATAGGAGATATCACCCCACAGGAAGTTGAACACGCTATTATTTATTTATTTATTAAATTTTGATAATCGGGTGAGCCCACTGGGCCCCGAGGGTCCCTTTTTCAGGGGCGACCCGAGGATTACATAGATTATTACATAGGATTGAGTGCAACAAAATACATAACATGTGTCACATAGATAGATTACAGGGTAAACATAGTTACAACGGTACAGGAGTTGGACCATGGAGTATTGGCTAACGCTTGGGAGTCCCTTAACTTAGCAGTTGCAGTATGTGGCGGTAGTCAGGTGCGCCTTAAGCCTAGTGTGGAAGTTGTAGGAGGAGGAGGTTTCCTGAATACCTTGTGGCAGGGAGTTTCATGGTGGGGGGCGGTGGCGAATGACTTCCCGCCCGCCTTAGTTCTCACCCTGGGCACCGAGAGGAGAGTTCTGTCGGTCATACGGAGTTGCCTTGGGTTGCTCCTGATGGAGATGAGCCCGGCGAGGCTGGGTGGGGGGAGAAGTGGAGTAATTTGTGGGTGAGGCAGAGCGAGGGCTATAAAATCACTAGTAACAGATAAAGCCCCAGACATAGATGGAATAACTAATGAATTATATAAAGTTATCAGCCAGACCTTATTATCAGAACTGGCAACTGTTTTCACAAGTATACTAACTACAGGTAATCTTTCACTCAGAATGGCCAGTGGATTATTGATTTATCTGCACAAAAAAAGGTAATGAACAGGATATTAACAACTGGAGGCCCATATGCCTTCTTAATACTGATTTTAAAATATTGGCAAAAATACTAAATTTTAGATTATTATTAGTGGCTAAAACATTTATATCACCAGAGCAAACTTGGTCAATTCAAGGCAGGTCCATTACAAAATATCTCCTACTGCTTAGAGAACTGCTTGAACAGGAGAGTAGAAATAAAGCAACAGGAATAGTTCTATCATTGGATCAGCAAAAAGCATTTGACTCTGTTAGTCATGACTTTTTATGGACCATATTGCAAAAATATGGTATATTGCAGAAATTCATAGGTTGGATGCAATGCTTATATAAAATTGTCACTGTTGCCCCAATGGTGAGAAGCTGGAAAGGTCCCATGGTGCCAGTTAAGAAAGGTGTCAGACAAGGATGCCCCCTTAGTCCTTTGCTATTCGCTTTCTGCATTGTCCCTCTATTGTGAGTACTTAACTCATCCCCCAATCTACACCCCATACATACACAGAATAACATGATAATGAGTAAAACTATAGCATATGCAGATGACTTGTGTATTCTGGTAGCAGACAGTCAGCTGAGGAAGCAAAACAAATATGCCACACATACAATATGTGTTCAGAAACTAGCTTGAACATAGCTAAATGTACAGGGAGGTTTTTAGGTCACAAAGAACTTTTCCCACCAAGTGTGGCAGGTATTATATTAACTGCAGAACCACTCGAGATCCTGCATATTATATATGGGCAAGTACCAAAATTCAAATAGATAAATAAGTAAACTCTGATAGGCTAAACTAGGAACCAAAGTTACAGCAAGGTAAAGTGCTAGTGCCACAATGGAATAAAAATCAAATCAGTAAGCAAAAAAGAATTTATCTTATAAAAACATATTTAATACCAATCTTTCTATACATTAATTATGTATTTCCCCACCATGACTACTAGAAACCTCCCTACTCACTATTTTCTTTCAAGAAGTATGGGGCAGTAGGTTGAATCCCATTAATTAAAATAAATATCACATACTTGCCAGTGAGCCAAGGAAGACTAGACATGATTAACCCGGGACTTTTTTTCTATAACATATTTATACTAGACAACTTCAAATCAGTACTAGCATTTACTGAACACTAATGGATTTCATTCATGTTTTCCTCATGTGAAAACTGATTCAGGCAATGGGAAAGGGGAAATCTGGGCCCCCTTCACAGGTCTGTGAATGCTTCAAGTTATTAAAATCCTGGCAACTTACTAGCCAAATGGTACTCACAAAACATAGGAAAGAGATATACAACTGGGTTTTAATAAATCACTTTAAGGAAGCTGAAACCTTCCCACATTGCCCCCCACACCATCAGTCAACACTTCTTAAATTATTAAAAGAACCTAGAATCCCTGCTAAAATGTTGGATTTTCACTGGATAAGCTGCCTTGACAGAATTAACATAAAAGCTAACCAAAAGCATAAACATGTACAAGAGAGGATATGTATCGGGCCTCAATGCATGTAACTGCTAGAAACCACAGAACACTTTTTTTCTAACATGTTCTTACATCAGTAACTTTTGCATATTATTAGCCACAACCTGGACCGCACCCTGGTTTGAATCAATAACATATGAGTCACTTATGTTAGGTCAATATACTGGATATGGGAAGACATGGCAAACAAATACAATGTATGTGGTCATACTAGTAATTAAATGGTATATCTGGAAAGCCAAGAGCCTTTTCCCACTCCAGCAAAAGTTTGTTCCATGTATAGAATTGATCAAGAAGATCACCACAGATCTACAACATTTATACCATTCTGAAACTAAGTCCATAGCTAGGAGATACTTGCAAAATGCTTGGAAGAACATGCCATGAGTGACAGACACAGACACACCAATTACCTGAAATCTTAAGGCACCTGTTGAGACAAATAAATACTTTCATTCAAGGGAAGAAAATACTTTCTCTCTTTCCTTACCCTTCATTTGTTTGCTCTACCAGTGCATTAGTATAAACCCTAACAAGATGTTTATGGTCATTTATTTTCCCTTCTGGAGTTGGTCTCCTGAACCCATTTTAGGTAAAAATTTTTCTACTTACATGTATAAAATGAAGAAGTTTAAGTTTGGAGAAGGTGAAAGGGGTATATTACTTAATTCAAATATGAATGAACAATGTTGCACTATGTAAATATTGAAATGTAACACTTTCGTGATGTTGTATAGTTTGATTTTCTTACCTAATAATAACACCCCTACTCTTGCTGAAAGGGGTGCTATACTTCCTGTGAGTGTGATGGAGATATCTGAGGAGGCAGAGACTGGTGGAGGTGCAGTACACAATAGAACACACAGTGCAAATGGATCTTAAACTAATTTACTACAAAATGCTCCAGACACGGATCTACACAAACACACAACACCAACAGAAAAAATATGGAAGAAGAGGATTTTCTACAAGCAGAATGGAGACTTCAAGAAAAGACAGACTGTAAAAAGCAAAAACTACTCGAGCAAATGTCAGAAACAGAAAAATCTTATTTCATCAAGAAAACTAACTTGGAAGAGGAAAAGAAATGGAAAAGAATCTCTGGCAGTCCAACCAAAGTAAAAGAAGAAAGACAATCAAAAATGTTTTGCTTTGGCGCCCAACAGACTAATCCGGATTCAAACCCAGTAACAAGTGAACAAGACAAGGTATTGAATCAAGATGGGAAATGGACACCTGAAACAGTGCTACAGAATGCAGGCTGACTATGTAGCAAGAAAGGGAAATGGATCCACAACTCTAGTTTTGCAATACCGGGAATTTCTGACTATACTCACCAGACAGACTGACAAAGGCAATTCCTGAATTTGACAAACAACCAAGAAATGCTACCACCAAATAAGAAAAATTCCTGTAACAAAACTACCACTACTCAAACTTCTCCACAAACAGGTACACCATCTTATTCCCCATTAGAAAATACAGGGGAATATTTTTTGAGGCTTTAACTGATGTTAACCAATTAAGAATGGAGACAGGCATACTACTACTGACACTATCACTACTTATACTATGGAAAATAATACTCACAAAGAGACAGAATAAAATGAGAACCCATTCACATATACCAGCTTATTTAAAAAAACCTACTGAAATGGACAAAAGACAGCACGCAGTCTATCTTCAAGGGGTATGGAAACCTCCTGATTCTTTTTTTTTCCCCACCTATGTTCTCCAGCGACCCCCACTCCTTCAGCCTGCCAGTTCCCCGACTTACCCCTACTGTCCTCAGTCAAGCCGCCTCCTCTGTCCTCACATTACAGCCAACCCCCAAGGTATCCTGGCATAACCCTTTCACTAGATGGGTCCCCCCCCTCCTCCGAGGTGAAAGGCACCAGCCAGGGGGATCACCAGTGCACTCTAAGTTAGGACTCGGGGTGTTGCTGAGGTGGAGAGGCAGCTTCCTAGAGAGTCTTTGGCAGCGATGAAGTGTGGCAGCCATCATCCGGCAGTCCTGGAGCTGTTTCCATTTTTTTCTGGGTCCCCATCATGCCACTCGTGCAGTGCCCCCAGTCTCCACTAGGGGCCACTGCCAAGCAATGTCTCCCTCGATCCCTCCCCAGGAGAGGAGAGCAGTCCTCCAGATGCTCAATCCTCTCCTTCCCCCGCCGACCCCCAGTGTCCCTAGTCTGTTCCCGAACACGGGTAGCCGGCGTGACCGAGGTAAGGCACCAGTGCCTCAACCCTCTGCGCCACTGGGCCAGCCTGATTCTTTTTTGTTGAAAAAACTTTGATCAAAAATGCCCTAGGCTTTGTATGAAATGAGGTTTATGCCCTAATACATGCACCAAGGGAAACACCTATGATATAAGTTTTTGATCTGCTACTCTGTTAGACAGATTCTGGACAGAGTTTGCATGTTAAATGCATCGAGGGCATTGTGCACAATACCAAACAGGACACACATATTCTAATCCATATTGGCACAAATTACCTAGTTGGTTTATCTGTGGAGGAGACTAAGCAAAACCTAATGAAACTCAGTGAAAAACTAATATCCCTTTTGTCCAGCATCTCCTTCTCAGAGATTCTGCCTGTGTGGGAAAGGGGGGACCAGCAGGCAGTCGATCAGAGAAGAGGACATCTGAGAGCTTAATACCTGGCTTAAAAACTGGTGTTAGGATAAGGGGCATGGCTACATCAGGAACTGGCAGAACTTCTGGGAAAGGGAGTTCTTTAAGTTCGATGGCCTGCACCTTACAAAGGAGAGGACACGCTCTCTTGGTCAAAAATTCAATGTCTTCATCAGTCATTTAAACTAGTAGGAGGGGAAGTGACACCGCAACCGTCACATCTTATGGACCAGCTGATGCCTCTCCCTTATCATCAAACATGTCAATGGCACCAGGACACTACATCAAAACCAGCACATGTGACAAAGGTTGGGGAATTCCACAAATATGTTCCAAACACACCAGAAACAGAAAGTGTACTAAGGACACAAAATGTAAACAAAGTAATTGTGCAGCATGTGGGACTAACCAGTGACTGAAGGCAATGTGCTTTAATGCTCATAGCCTTCCAAACAAAATCTCTGACCTCACTGCTATGATGGCCGAGGCCCACCTTGATTGGGTCTCTATCATAGAGACTTGGTTCATGGAGAACCAGAACTGGGACATTGCTATCCCTGGATACACTCTCTTCAGAAAAGATCACAAGGGAAAGAAAGGTGTGTGTGTGTGTGGGGGGGGTGGCTATGTATATCAGAGATGGGATCAATGCAACTGAAATCCAGGGACTGTGCAGTGATGCAGAGACCCTTTGGATCACTCTGGGAGCTAGTAACGGGGACCTTATCCAGGTAGGATCTATTTACAGACCTTCTAACCAGGAGATTGAGAAGGATAAAGATTTCCTGGAAAATATAATGATGATGGCTGACAAAGGCGAGTTACTACTGGTTGGGTACTTCAATCTACAAGATGTAGACTGGCCCACCTTCACTGCCTTCTCAGAGAGGGGTAGAAAATTCCTCATCGCACTATGGGGGGGGGGGGGAGCGAGACTTAATCAGTTGGTGGAGTCACCCACTAGGGAATCTGGTATTTTGGACCTGGTACTCACAAAAAGTCTCAGGGTGTCAGACGTGCAAGTGGGGATAAACCTGGGCACCAGCACAACAGGTCAGTCTGACTTTCAACAACACAGAGAACCCTTGTCACATAAAACTCAGGGTGCTCAATTTCAGAAAAACAAATTTCCCAAGAATGAGGAAAAGTATTAAAAAACTACTGGTAACTGATGCCACAGGGAATGTGGAAGACACCTGGATAAAACTGAAAAACACTACAACTACAGCCATAGCACAATGTGCAAAACAAATAAACAAATCCAGAAAATCAAAGAACCCACTCTGGTTTTCCAAAGAGGTGTTGGCTATAATCAGAAATAAGAAAAAAAGCTCATAGAAAGTACAAGGAAACCAAATCCAAGAAAGCTAGAGAAGAATGCAGAATTAAACTCAAGGAAGCAAGAAAAGCAATTAGAGTAGCCAAGGCCCAGATGGAGGAAAAAATAGTGCAAGGAGTGAAGAGGAGGGACAAAACATTATTTCGTTATATATGTAAAAAAAGAAAGAGTAAGGGACGAATAACCAAGTTAGCAACTAAAGAGGGACAGCTGGTGGAGAACGACAAAGACAAGGCGGAAGTATTTAACAAATTCTTCTGCTCGGTCTTCACCTATGAAGACAAAGGTAATGGTCCAGCACTAGCCAAGGCACATTTCCACAACACGGGAGTAGACACCAGCCCCTTTGAAAAAGAAAGGGTCCTTGAGGAGCTGTCTAAATTAAAAGTGGATAAGGCAATGGGTCTGGATGAAATACACCCAAGAATTCCGAAGGAACCGTGGGAGAAACTTGCAGTCCCACTAGCCAAACTATTTAACAAATCACTGGAAGATGGCATAGTGCCACAGGACTGGAGAAGGGCCACAGTTGTGCCATTGCACAAGAGTGGTAGCAGGAAATTATCACCCCATCAGCTTGACCTCAGTGGTGGATAACGTAATGGAGCCTTTGCTTAAAGAAAGGGTAGTAGAGTACTTAAAAGAAAGTGGGAAACTTGACCCAAAGCAGCATGGCTACATGACGTCCTGCCTTACTCTTTCCTTTTTCCAGTGATTTGTTAAACAGTTTGGCTAGTGGGGCTACAAGGCTCATGCCAAACAAATATGATAGAATTCTTTGACTGGGTTACAAGAGCAGTGGATCAAGGTGCAGCAGTAGACATAGTATATCTGGATTTTAACAAAGGCTTCAATATGATTCCACATAGAAGGCTAGCAAATAAATTGGAGCAAACAGGTGTAAGTCAGAAAGTGGTCAACTGGAAAAAAGTTGGGTACAGGACAGGACTCAGAAGGTTATGGTAAATGGCACCTTGTCACAGGAGGGGAGAGTAGCCGGTTGGGTTCCACAGGGATCAGTGCCTGGCACAATCCCTTTTAACATATTCATCAGCGACATCGCTAAGGGACTGAAAGGGAATGTCTGCCTGTTAATAGATGATACACAACTCCGCAACAGGGTGGACACACAGGAAGCTGTCCAAGGAATGGAGGGATATCTAAGAAAGCTGGAGGAATGGTCCAAGAACTGGCAGTTGAGATTCAAAGCCAAAAAGTGTAAGGTAATGCACTTTGGTAAGGGGAACCCAGGAAATAACGACGTCCTGGAAGGGCAGCAAATGGAAAAGACAAAGATAGAATGAGATCTATGAGTTTTGATATTGGACAATTTAAAGGTAGGAGAACATTGCAAAAAAGCAGCACTAAGGGCAAGCGGCATCCTTAGATGCTTAGGTAGGGGTATTACTAACAGAAAGTGTGAGGTAAACATCCCACTCTATAAGTCCTTGGTGAGGCCTCACTTGGAATACTGTGTGCAGTTCTGGAGGCCACACCTAAAAAAGGACATAGACTGTCTTGAATCTGTGCAGAGAAGAGCCACCAAGATAGTGCAGGGTCTACACCATGAACCTTATGAAAATAGGCTCAGTCAGTTAAATCTATTCTCCCCTAGAACAGAGAAGGAACACAGGAGACATGATAGAAACATTTAAATTTGTTAAAAGGGATAAATGCAGTACATATCGGTAACCTCTTTCAGAAAAATAGGACTGTGCATACAAGAGGGCACAACTTACGCCTGATTGATTGGTGCTAAATTCAGAACCAATGTTAGGATGCACTTTTTCACAGAGAAGGTCATGGACCCTTGGAGCAGCCTGCCACCTGAGGTGGTGGCGGTTAAGACTGTCAGAGAATTCAAATGGGCATGGGACAGTCAATGTAGTCACCTCAACAACAGCAGTAGAGGGGGGAAGATAGACATCTCTGGCAGACTAGATGGACTGCACAGTCTCCTTCTGCTAGCAAATTCTTATGTTCTTATGTTCTAAACAAATACACCCCTATGGACCCCTTTACAGGCTTAACCGTTAACAAAGCCCACTTACAAAGTCATCACTGTGTTATTCAGAAATGAAGGGGTTAATATTTCAGATGTGATATACTGGCTGGAAAAAAAATGTGTTATTCAAGTAGAAATGCAGCAAAATTAATTCCACCAGTGCAATTCTGACAAAATCACAAATTTCGCAATGCAAAATATTTTGTGAAATTTGTGCATTCCATGAAACATTTTGTGGGTGCAAAATGCAGAATTTTGCCAGCAAAATGTAGACTTTCACCGCAAACTACAGACTGCAGAATTTCCCTTGCAGTTAGTGAAATTCCCTATTTGCCTGCAGAATTTCACATTTTGCACCCGTGCAATATTATGTGAAATGTGCAAATTTCACGAGATATTTTACGGAACAAAATTTGTGGATTTCGCCCATCTCTATATTCAAAGCACCCCAGATCCAATAATAGATGGTGAGGGATTCTGGATGGGGGGGTGGAAGTTCCAGATCAAGCTCAGACAAACCAACCACAGCATTCAACACCTCCTAAATTGTTTCTATTTGGGACGTGACAAGGGGATTCTGTTTTTATCAGGGCCAATCTAGGGCATGTTATAAATGTGGATTCCCCAGATACCTAAGTAATAACTACGAAATACTCAAATGCATACAATGTAGGGCAGTGGGACACTCCAGGATTCATTGTACCTTAAAACCTAGATGTAATCTTTGTGAAGAAGGACATCATTTCACAAACTGCCCCATGGCAGCTCAAAATATGACCAGCGCTGACTACAGAGAGCAAGATTTTTATATACACAGAGCAGCCAAAGCAGCCTAAACTCAAAACATTGCTCCTGAATCCAGATGTCCACAAAAGAGTCCTACTACACCACAAAATTAAGCAGTAGCTCAGGAGCCAAGAACATCCAAGACAGACACCCCAAATCAAGTACAAATTTTGATTCCTGATACACCAATGAATACGGCTGAAATTAACACAGACAATGAACACATGCCCCCCCCAATCCAGAGGAAGAAGAATTCCATCTGGTACAGAAAGGGAAAAGCAAAATACAATTAGAAACATTAAAACAAACTGACCAAATACTCCTGCAAAATAAATTTGAAACCTTGCAGTGGAGCAAAATGGAGATGGAAGACGAATTTGATTCTGCTTCTACTCATTCCATCCCAAAGGATAATATTTCAGAAGGAGAAGAACAAAAACCAACAAATCAACACAAACTAAAAAGAAAAAGATGAGGCACTAGATCAGGAGCAAAAAAAGTGACAATTTTAAATGACTGATAAATGACATCACAATGCTACAAGCTTTCAATAATTTCATTAAATGTCAATAGCATTAAAGGGACACTGTCAACCCCCTTAGGCCTCAAAGTGTCCCTAGTATAAACAAGCATTTGTCAATGCTGAATATTGATTGCGTTGGTTTGCTGAGCTCGCTCAGTGGACCTTTGTCACTGGCTCAGTCTGTTTGTTCCGGTGCTGCAGGCTGCTCTTTTGTATGGGACTGCTGCCTGCGTTGGCACCTTGTTCTGCCAAGGAAGAAATCCACAGCTGTCCCGTCAGAGCTCCATTGAGGTGGCTCACTCCCCCTCTCTCACTCGCTCATTCTGTTTCTCCCGGCGCTGCAGGTTACCCTTTTGTACTGGGCTCCTGCCTGTGTTGGTGGCTTTTTCTGCCCACAAAGAAATCCACAGCTGTCCTGACAGAGCTCCGTTGAGGTCGCTCACTCCCCATCTCACTCACTCCTTCTGGTTCTCCCGGCGCTGCAGGCTGCCGTTTTGTACTGGGCTCCTGCCTGTGTTGGTGGCTTTTTCTGCCCACAAAGAAATCCACAGCTGTCCTGACAGAGCTCCGTTGAGGTGGCTCACTCCCCCTCTCTCACTCGCTCATTCTGTTTCTCCCGGCGCTGCAGGTTACCCTTTTGTACTGGGCTCCTGCCTGTGTTGGCACCTTTTTCTGCCCACAAAGAAATCTGCAGCTGTCCCGACAAAGCTCCTTTGAGCTCGCTCACTCCCCTTCTCTAACTCACTCATTTCATTTCTGCCAGAGCTGTAGGCTGACCTTGTCTACTGGGCTCCTGCCTACGTTGCTGCCTTCTTATGCCCACAAAGAAACTTGCAGTGGTTACAATACAGCTCCACTGAACTCACTCACTCACTCATTCTGGTTTTCCTGCCACTACAGGGTTCCCTTTTGTACTGTGCCCCTGCATGCATTGCTGCCTTTTTCTGCCCACAAACAAATCTGCAGCAGTCCCAATAGAGCTCCGTTGAGCTCACTGACTCCCCCTCCCTCACTCGCTCGTTCTGTGTCTCCTGGTGCTGTAGGCTGTCCTTTGTACTGGGCTCCTGCCTGCATTGGAGGCTTTTTCTGCCACAAAGAAATCTGAAGAGTCTCTGACACAGCTCCATTGAGCCGCCACTTCCGCCTCTGTCCAAGATTCCGCTTCTGCCGCGCTGCAAGCTGGCCTTTGTACTGGGCTCCTGCCTCTTGCCACATTTTCTGCCCACAAAGAAATATGCAGCAGTCACAATAGAGCTCCGCTGAGCTCGCTCACTACTGCTCTGTAACTCACTCATTCTGTTTCTCTTGGCGCTGCAGACTGCACTTTTGTAAAGAGCTCCTGGCTGCATTGGCACCTTTGTCTGTCCACAAAGAAACCACAGCTGTCCCGACAGAGCTCCATTGAGATTATTCAGTCTCCCTCTCTCATGCACTCATTCTGTTTGTCCTGGTGCTGCAAGCTGCCCTTTTGTACGGGGTTCCTGCCTGCATTGGCGCCTTTTTCTGCTCACAAAGAAATCTGCAGCAGTCCTGATAGAGCTCCGTTGAGCTCACTAAGTCCCCCTGTCTCACTCGCTCATACTGTTTCCCCCATCACTGCAGGCTGGCCTTTTGTACTGGGCCCCTGTCTGCACTGACGCCTTTTTCTGCCCATGAAGAAATCCACAGCAGTCCTGACAGCGCTTCGGTGAGTTCGCTCACTCCCCCTCCCTTAGTCGCTCTCTCGTTGTGTTTCTCCCAGTGCTGCAGGCTGCCCTTTTGTACTGGACTCTTGTGTTGGGGCCTTTGTCTGCCCACAAACAAATCCGCAGCAGTCCCGAAAGAGCTCAGTTGAGCTCGGTCACTCATCCCTCTCACTCAGTCGATTTTAATCTGTCCAAAAACACTGATTTCCCAGAGTGACCGTGCTATTCTCTGGCAGGAGTGCAAAAACATATTTTAGCCAGGATGTGAAAAATGACAGCTGTAGTGTTCATAAAGAGGTGTAAAATGCCACTGTTGAAATGTGGTGACAATATCATGAAATTTGGAAGTTACAAGGGTGCGGAAACAGTTCAATGCACGCTTGTAACACAGTCATGTTGTGGAGTTTCGTCACCAAATTTTCAACATAAGGATTTTAAGACCTCTGCTCATGAACAGTGCCACTGTCATTTTCTCACTCTGTCCCGAACACTGATTTCCCACAGTGACCACGTTATTCTGTGCCAGAATTGTGAAAAATGACAGCTGTACTGCTTATGAGGAGGTGTGAAAAAATGCCACTGTTGAAAATCTAGTGTGACAATATTAGAAATCTGTGAAGTTACAAGGGTGCGTGGAAAGTACGCAACGCGCACTAGTAACACTGTCAATTGATGCGCTATCATCATCAAATTTTCAACATAGGCATTTTAGGACCTCTGCTCATGAACAGTATCATTGTCATTTTCTTAATCTGTCCCGAACAGTGACATCCCACAGCGACCGCTCTATTCTGCGCCGGAAGTGCAAAAACACATTTTGGCCAGGATGTGAACAATGACAGCTGTACTGCTCACAAGGAGGTGTGACAAGATGCCAATGCTGAAAATCTGGTGTAAAAATATTGCAAATTTGCGAAGTTACAAGCGTGCATAGCAACTGCACAACGCAAGCTCGTAAAACAGTAGTTTTTTGGATTTTTCACACCAAATTTGCAACATAGGCTTTTTGAGAGCCCACCTTATGAACACTGGCACTGTCGTTTTGTTACTCGGCCCCAAAGGGTGATTCCACACAGTGACCGTGAAACCACCTTTCAGGGCTGAGTAATGCCATGACAGTTCAAGAATTCATGAGGAGGGGTCCCAAAAACCCCATGTTGAAAATTTGGTGAAAAAATTCCCAAAAATGCCCGAGGTATGCACTAAAGTTGAAAAAACCCTATTCATTACATTATACAGCTTACCAGCATTTTCTCAGTTCGCGGTCGGCTTTGAAGAGTGCAGACGTGTTCCTGGTCCACAGAAGATAGTCACACCAAGCTCTGGAGTTAAGTATGAGGTGAGGAGGTGTGGGGAGGCTGGATGTGCAGTGAGTAGGTGTGGGTTGTGGGAGGGGAGCAGGGTGACTACGAGGGACCGTTTCCTTTTTTTCAGGTACAAAAAACAAACAAAAAAACATCGCTGGACCATTTTTAGCTTTACAGGGGCATGTGGCATGCTGGGTTGGGCTCCCAGTGTGCCACCGGAGTCTGGCTTTGGAGGAACAGCTGTAACTAATGAGGGATTGGTCACCCCCATCTGCAAACAACAAAATGGCATATGGCACGCTGGGGTGGGCTCCCAGTGTGCCACCAGAGTCTTGTTTTTTTTTGGGGGGGTGGCGCAGCCGACGGGGATTGCGCACTCTGGCAAACAAAAAAGGGGGAATTTCTTTTCGCCGATGGGGATTGGGCAATCCCATCGGCAAACAACAAAAGGGGGGGGGAATTCCTTTCTGCCAATGGGGATTGAGCACCCCTTCGGCAGACAATTAAACAGGGGGGGGTTACATTATGCCGATGGGGAGTGGGCTCCCCATCACCAAATAAACATGTTTGGGGGGTAAATATTGTTTTTGAAAAGGGTAGCAAGCTGCTGCCATGTTCACAAACAATATCAGGTATCCTACATCCTGCCCTGCAATGACAGGTCGCTCCCTCATTGCAGCGGATGGCTGACGCTGCAATGATGAGGCGGCCCCTGATTGCAGCGGATGATTTTTTAGAAAGTTGTGGCACGCTGGCTGAACTAGTGTCAGCAGCAGCATGCCATGGCATTGGGGGAAGCAGAACAAGCCTTTGCAGGCTGTGGGGCCATTGGGCACAACAGTGTCACGCCTCCGCAACCTGCTTGTGGAGAAAGCTGAGGCAACATGTTTCTTGCGCATGCACGCAATCAACATAAAAACACATTTTATGATTGCCAACATTCTGTAAAGATTGTTGATGTAGCTGATACTTTGATTCTGACTCTTATTTTCTTTAAAAAAGTAAAAAACAGACTGCCCAACATACTAGTGTTATCACACCAAAACAGGTTTGTTTACATTCCCTGATCAACTCCAGATGCATCTTTCCTGGACTTGGGAACATTCACAAAACAGTCTAGCCCCTCATGATGCAGTGGTAGTTTAGCTGGCTACTGCCTTATGCACGACTGCACTGTTTGGGTATGTTCCTAATGTTCAGGACTTATGCAGTAAGAACAGAACCAAGATGGTACACGAAAACAAGGTTGTTTATAAATATACATTGCCATGCATTTCAGTTCTACTAAGCAAGGAAACAGACAAAACAAACAGCAACATCAGTGAATTTTAGAGAGGGTAAGCAATCATAAAATGTGGGGGTTCAGCTAGAAATAATATGATGAAAAACAGGTTGACAGTGTACCTTTAAGTCAGAAAAGAAATAAAAAAGTACATATGCCTTTTTTGAGAATTGTCCATTTGATATTGTGATGTTTCAAGATACTAGGTTATACTCCACCAGTGATATTCAGTCAGCCAGTGCAGAGTAGTTGTGGGGCCCCACATATTGGTACATAGGCACAGACCTATGTAGTGAAGTGGGAATGTGTGTGAACAATCCTATGTGCAAAATGTCTCATATTGTGGATATTTCCCCAGGTAGGGCACTCATGCTAGAGATCTCTTTAGACAAACTATTCAGGGTAATATACCTTTATGCTCCTCAGATGAAATACAGTCAAATAGAAATCCTAAAATTAATCCAACCATACCGCTTTACCTCCAGAAATGTCCTGTTTTGAGGAGACTTCAACTGCAGCAGGTTACTTACGGATAGTGGTTTAAAAACAGATAAAACCTTTTGTGATGCAGCACTCCTGGATCTCAGCTGAACCTCTGGCCTGCCCCCTGCACACAACCTGGCATGGAAGTCTCACTAGTCCTCTGGCACACCGGCTAACCTTAACAAGTAGTGTCCTTTGAGGAACACATGCACTAGAGCCACCAGGTTAGTTAAGGCCAAGTTCTTTTCCTCCTCATTTCAGAACAACCTGAATCACCCATCCAAGTTCAGGAAAGTAATACATACCCTGTTCTCTGCTTCTACCCAGCCCCCTCTCCTGTCCTCAAGGTGGGTGACTCCATCATTTCCGACCCACCTTCTATCACCTCAGTTTTCAACTCCTACTTCACCACCTGTACTTCCTCACTCCTATCTGCATTTCCTGCCACTCCCTTCATCACTCCTTCCCCATCAACTCCTCACTAAGTACTTCCCTTCTCCTTCCCTGCAGTTACCCCACATTCCTCTCTAAATGCACTTCAGCCTCAACCCCAGAAATTTGTAGCCCTATGGGCTTAACCCCAAACTCCTCCACCTCTGTGCACCCGCTATTGCCTTGCTCATCTTTTCTCTGCTCAACCTCTCATTCTCTCTTGCCTCAGTCCCGGACACCTGGAAGCATGCAACAATTATTCCTCTTCCTTAAGGAGGTGACTCCTCCTTTCCTGCAATTTCCACCCCATCTCTCTCCTCCCAACCTTATCCAAACTCCAAGAACACATAGTTCTGTCTCAACTCTCCCCCCCCCCGACTCCTTCTCCTTCCTCACCCCCTTCCAGTCTGACTTTCGTAAATACCACTCCACAACTTCCTCTCTTCTCAGGCTCACAATCTCCATCCATACTGGTATGGATCAAGGCCTCCTAACTGCTGCCATCTTTCTTGATCTAGCGAAAGTTTTTGACACTGTCACCCACCCTCTTCTCCTGGACAAGCTAAAATCTGCAGGTCTGTCTGACTCCACAACCAGCTGGTTCAGCTCCTATCTTATAGGAAAATCTCAATCTGTGAGAATTGGAGAATTCCCTCCCCTATACATACTGGTGTCACCCAGGGTTCCGGCCTTGGCCCATTACTCTTCCCCATATTCCTCAATGACCTCCCCTCAGCTTCCTTCTCTGCATCCATTCACATGTATACAGATGACGCGGTCCTGTTTTCATCTTGCTCTTCTCCATCTGAGTTAACACCCAGGCTTCAACTTGATTTTGATGCTATCCAGAAATGTATTTATTTATTTAATGGTTCAGAAACATCTTTGAGTGGAGCTCATTTACAAAGGTTCCACATCACATTTACAGAGCAATGACAGTAGTATTAATTCATTACACAAACAATACAGAGCTAATACAGTATTAATAGGACTTAACACACTGTCCATTAGTTACAGCGGCAACTAGTACATTCCTGTTTGTCAGAGTAGCCACTTCATAGAAGTGTTGTCTGAAGGGTAGGGAAGAGGGGAGAGGGAAGGAGGTAAAGAAAGGGATAGTAAGTAGTTGAGAGGGGGTGGGAAGAAGAGGAGTAGATGCCCCATATGGAGACATTAGTAGTAGATAAGTGAAGGTGCATGTGGTTTTATCAGAGAAATATCATTTCAGGGCAATTTTGGTTTGGATGGGGCTGGTTAACCCCATGATAGAGAAAGAGAGCTCATTTAACCATGCCAGGGATCTAGCCAAGCAGGAATGCTTAGCCCAGTTAGTCCTATGGAAGGCACATGAAAGGGGTTCCTGAGGGTGCTATGGGTGGTGTGCTTGCTTTGGTCATGGAAGAAGAAGGAGGACTGAAGGGTGGAGGAGGAGTGGCCTTGGAGCGCTTTAATTCCCAGCAGGCATGTTTGGTAGGTAATGCACAGATCCAGAGGAAGCCAACCCGATTTGATATAGAGGGTGCAGGTGTGCATCATCCTGTCTGCTCCTAGAATGAGGCGACTCATGTTATTCAGTGCTACTCTTACTCTATTTAGGATTGAGTCTGCAGCGGCTGCATAGACCACTAGCTCGTAGTCAATTATCAGTAGTATTGAGGAAGCAACTGCCAGACGCCTAGCCTTCTCTGTCATAAGAGATTTGTGTTGGTATAGGGCACCCAGTTTTTTTATTTACTGATTTCACCATTTGTTCTACATGATGAGCAAAGGAGAGGTTGCCATCTAAGCATACTCCTAGATATTTGAAGGTACTGACCTGCTCCTGGACAGCTCCTGCCTGATCAAGGATATTAAGAGGTTGGAGCCCCCACTTTTTCGGAGGACAGGAGATCAAGATTGACTTAGTTTTCTTGTCATTTAAGATTAGCTTGTTTTGGAGGAACCAATGCTCCAAGGCAGTGAAGCTTTGCTATAGGTTATGCATGAATTCCTGTTGGCTTCTGCCACTAGAGAATACAACAGTATCATCCACATAGAGGAGTACGTGAGAGCTCATGTAGGCCAGTGGGACATTGCTGATGAATAAGCTGAAGAGAAGAGGTCCCAGGATTGAGCCTTGTGGTACCCTTATTGAGACATGTCCCATGTCGGAAACTGTCCTATTGATTCTTACTTTCTAGGTGTGGTCTGTAAGGTTATCTTTGAACCAGGATACCAAGTCTTGGGAAAGCCCCAAAGTGGTGAGTTTATTCAGCAGAAGGGTGTGACTGCACCAAGATCCAGCGAGGGTCCTCAGAGAAATCGCGACGGCCAGGATAGCAGGCACCCTCCCCCAACCCCCCAAGAACACCAACAGGTACAAAAATGGAGCTCGGCCTCAAGACTGTGGCGCAGTTCAAACCTTGTCTGAATATTTGGCGCCTTTTTACTTTAAATTTCTGTCAGTCCAGGAATGGAGATAGTTTCTTCCACCTAGATTTCTATCTCTGTTGCCATTAGCCACTTGCAGTAAGAAAAATATATCTTAAGGGCCTTTAAGGAACCGTCCAATATCTTAGTAGGCTGTGTATAATTTTTGTTTATAAAACTGATCTCTTCATGCCTCGCTGCAACTGTAGCAACTGTTCAGATAGCACAATCCCAGCATTTTATGTTAAATGTCAACCTCGGGAGCAGTCTCTCAATGTTTAATGCATCTAAATACAAAGGTCTCATTTGTGAGGGACAGACATCAGTAATTTGTTTAGTGAGCCCCTTCCCTCAGCTCAGGCTATTTAATCTCCTACCAGCTCTCCACGGATTGCACCAGGATACAGCGGGGGTCCTCAGAGAGGTTGCGAGTGTCAGGATAGCAGGCGCCCTCCCCACCTCCCAAGAACACCAACAGGTACGAAAACAGAGCTCGGCCTCAAGACTGTGGTGCAGTTTGAACCTTGTCTGAATATTTGGTGTCTTTTTACTTTAAATTTCTGTTGGCCCAGGAATGGAGATAGTTTCTCCCACCTAGATTTCTATCACTGTTACCATTAGCCACTTGCAGTAAGAAAAATGTACCTTAAGGACCTTTAAGGAACTGCCCAATATCTTAGTAGTCTGTGTATAATTTTTGCTCATAAAACTGATCTCTTGATGCCTCGCTGTAACTGTAGCAACTGTTCAGATACCATAATCCCAGTAGCAAGATAGCATTTTATGTTAAATTTCAACCTCGGGAGCAGCGTCTCAATGTTTAATGCATTTAAATACGAAGGTCTCATTTGTGAGGGACAGACATCAGTAATTTGTTTAGTGAGCCCCTCCCCTCAGCTCAGACTATTTAATCTCCTACCTGCTCTCCACAGATTGCACCAGGATCCAGCGAGGGTCCTCAGAGAGGTCACGAGGGCCAGGATAGCAGGCGCCTCCCCCAACCCCGAGAACACTAACAGGTATGAAAACGGAGCTCGACCTCAAGACTGTGGCGCAGTTCTAACCTTGTCTGCCCTGCCAACGCTGCATGTTGGCTCCCCACCACCACCCTTGGTCGACTCACTGTTATATAGGACTGAAGGGAACCAATAGTGGTGAGGCTGAGCTCTGAACCAATCAGCCCACTTCACCCTTTGCAGCTTATAACAGATCACCACTTGAGGCAGCACTATACCCCTTCCACAAATACTGATTCTACTGTGCCCTGCCAAGTACGATTATACTATTATCTGCAGTTCTTCCTCTTCACACTCTCCCCTCCTACTCTCACTGTTAACTGCCCCCTTTACCCGCTGCATCTCAAATCACTTGCATCTCCTCTGCTCGCAGCACACCAGCACTAGTATGCTCATTTCACTCCTCACCTTCGCCATACTCCTCCAGCAACCCTCCCGAGCCCCAAGCCCATGGCCCTTCCCCCTGGCACCCACACAACACCACACAGGCACCCATCTACCCTCCTTATCGTGGCAGCTCTACCAACACCACCCCTACACACCTCCCAACTATCTCTGCTCACTCCCACCCTACATGTCCCACTATGTGCCTCTCCTTTCCCACTATCAGCTCCATGGCCATCCCTTACAATACCAGTACCTTAGCCAAGAAGTGTCATACCAACGCTAGCAAACTGAGATATCTAGCACTACTCAGAATCATTGCCCCATTGCTCCTTATCTCAGGCAATGTTCACCCCACCCAGGCCCCATCTCACCCAGACCCTGTGCCTCACATCATGGAGTAAGTATAGCTGCTATGAATATCTGCAGCCTACCCAAAAAGTTAGCCCCACTACAATGCTGGATGCAGCAGCATCAACCAGATATGCTGGCACTCACTGAAACCTGGCTGTCAAAGAAGGTCCCAGACTCCTCTGTAGCACTCCAAGGCCTCATGCTTTATAGAGCCGACAGAATTGGCAAATGGGGAGGGGGGTGTGCCTTTTACGTCTGAGTATCTCAACTCTGCAAAAAACTTCCAGCACCATCCCAGAACCATGGGGCACAAGCACTGACATTGAAGTTAACACCAGACCCTACCAGAGCCCCTCTAACCATCTCAGTGGCTTACATCCCACCACGAAACCAGGCTCATGCTTTTCAGTCCCTGGCTGACTATGTTGCCAGCTTCTTACCGAAGACAGAGTACATTATCGTGGGGGACTTTAACGTGAACTGGTCATCAAGCTCAGCCTCTCCTATAAAAGATACCCTTTCTGCGCTAGATCTAGCCCAATTAGTTAACCAGCCAACCAAAGTGAAACCCAGTAATGGTACTGCCACTCTGATCAACCTCCTACTCACCAACCGCCCACACAAAATCTCAAACCTAGCTGTACTGCCAGATACATTAAGAGATCACTCCCCCATTCTCTTCACCTGGTCATGTCATCAGCAACCTCCTCAGCCTAACAGCTTTACCAGACACCGTCTCCAACCTGGAGGCCTTACTAAACTGAAGAGATACTTTACCCAGTGTGATTGGTCCCCCATCAGCCTTGCACCCTCCATAGATGTAGCCCTTGACTACTTCACCCATACTTTCAACAATGCCTGTGATAGATTTGCCCCACTCACAAAGGTTAGGCCTAAAAACGTAATGTCCCCTGGGTCACACCAGCACTACTTCAGCAGCTAAAGAACAGTGATTATCTCTGGCACAAGGCAGTTGCCTCTGGTGGGCAGGTGGACAGAGTTGCCTATAAAGTGGCCTGCAACAAGTGTATCTGGGCTATTAGGGTGGCCAAATCTAGCTACTATAGATCCACCCTTGCCTTCTCCTGGGGAAATGCCAGGCTGTTCTGGGACAACCTAAAGGAACTGAATGGAAACTCCTGGAAACCACCCCCTCCCAGTTAACTGTCAACAATAATATTACCTCAGACCCTCACCATCACCTGTAGCCTAAATGCTGTGTTCACCGATCTAACCACAGTTCTTCCAAACAACTTCTTTGACCCCCACCCCTGAGACTCTCGAGCCTAGCAACACTTACCACCCCCTTCTACCTCAGGGTTATTACCATGAATGAAGCAAGATCATACCTAGCTAAAGCCTCAGGAGGCTCAAACTACTACAAAGATTCATTCGACATGAAAATCCTTTACCTGGTTCTTGACTCAGTGCTCTCCCCACTGACCGATCTCCTAAACCTGTCCCTATACCTTGGGCAATTCCCTACAGACTAGAAGATGGCTACTATCACACCAATACTAAAGAGTGGGGATCCCACCTTACCCAGTAATTACTGGCCCCTTTCCATTCTCCCTCCACTCTCAAAAGCTTTGAAAAAAATCATTGCAATCCAGCTCACAGACTACCTGCTTGCAAATGATGTACTATGTAGGGAACAGCATGGATCTGGAGCTGGACACAGCACAACCACTGCCCTTATAGAGTTCTCCAACTCTCTGCACAGTGCCCTAGATAAGAAGCAGCTAGCTGGAACTGTCTTCATAGACCTGTCGAAAGCATTCGATACAGTCTCCCACACCCTGATCCTAAATATCCTTCGCCACACCGGTCTATCCCCTGGACCGATCGCTTGGTTCACAAGCTACATCACAGGAAAGGTCCCAATGTGTGACGATAAGCAGCACCCCCTAACCTACTCTGCCAGTCCACTCGGGGGTTCCCCAAGTATTCATCCTCGGTTCATTACTATTCAGCATCTTCCTGAACTCCCTGCCTAAATCCTGCCCAAATAACCTTCTGCTATACACAGACAATGCAGTACTTTATGCTTCCAACACACATCCAGCAATCCTTCAGTCCTCCCTACAACTTGCCTTCAGCCATGTCGAAAACTGGTTCACTGACCACAGACTGGTGGTAAATGTAAAGAAGACAAAATCAATGCTCTTTGCCACTGACAGAGCAAGGACTACGATGCACAGCTAACAATCTTACCTAAAGCACACCTCCTGCTGGAACAGGGCTATGCCTATAAATACTTGGGCTTTACTTTCGATCTCAACTTCTCATTCCACCCTCACATCAGTAATCAGTCCTCTGCCATAGATATATGCACAGGACTTCTGTATCAGTACAGAGCCTGCATACTACCCGAGGCCCTAAACATTGCCGTTGCCTCCTCTGTTCTCTTGCTTGTAGGCTATGGATTAACAGTCTACTCAGCTGCAGACCCCACCTCCCTAAATAGAATCCACCTAGCCATCAACAAAGCTTGTAGGCTCCTCACTGGAGCAGATAAACGTACCCACAGTTGCACACTGTATGCCCTGGCAAACATTCTCACCATAGACGAAAGAGTCCGTTATCAAATATGTCTCCTCGCAAAAAAAAATCCAACTAGGCCTCACCCCAACTGCAGTTTCTGCCTCTCTCCTCACTGCACAGATCACTGTAAACACGCGCATGGCAGGTAAACTAATGTGGGCTGTTCCCAGGGTGGCAACCTCCTTAGCACAAAGGTCGTTCTCATACAGAGCGCCACTATGGTATAATGAACTCCCTCAGGTCATTACCTCTATCTCCAGACTAGGCTCCTACAAGATAGCCCTCAAAAACCACATACTCTCCACCCATCACTGCCAATGCTCTGGCTAATAAGGGAATCTGCCTAAAAACGGCAAGAACTATAGGCTAAGGTTACCGTATCTTCAGCTGGTATCGTTGTATTGACTTCATGTTTTGGACAATGTTGGTATTCCAACAGGTCACGCCACATGAAGGCACTTAAGTGTTATCCTCTCCCTGCTTGTACTCCTCAGTAAAATGCACAAACTCCTCTCAAGACCTGTATAGCTACCAAACTGTATAGGGTTATCTGAACTGTTTCACACTGTATAGGACTAACTGTACTACACTTTTCAAACCCTGTTTTTTGTCTTTTGTACACTGAATGTTATTGACCTATATTGTACTCTGAGGTGGAGCCTTTGTAAATGAGTCCATGACTCAAAGGTTGAAAATCCGATTCCTTACATACATACATACATAAATTAACAAGGACGAATGTCTTTGTTAAATCAATGAAGATGGAGCATACCAGATGGCTGTTGTCATGGGCACAGTGTGTGAAGTTGGTGTATTCTAGCAATGCTGTTATGGTGTTGTGCTGTTTTCTAAAGCCATGCTGTTGCTGGCTTTGTATGCCATGCAGGCTTAGGTAGTTACCAGTTGTTCAGCAACTATCTTTTCAAGTACTTTGGAAAATGGGGATAGAATAGAGATGGGGCGATAGTTTGAGATGACATTTTTGTCACCCGCTTTGTGTAGTGGGGTAACCAAGGCTGTCTTCCAGATACTTGGGAACTGAGCAAACTATAGTGAGTGGTTAAAAAGTTTTGTTATAGGCAAGATCAGGACATCTAGGGCAGCGGCAAGAAGCTTCATGTCTCTTGCGTTGCTGCCCATTCCTTTTTCCCTAGTACCTTCTTGATGTGGCGGAGGGTGTCCAATGTAGAAACCAATTTGAAATAGAAGGATGGGTGGAGTGGAGAGGCAGATGCAGGCTGGTGGTCAGTATGTGGCTGAGGTCGGTAAATGTAGTGTTAAAGATATTTGCAGTTTTGCTTGGATCTGTCATATTGGTGTTATTGTGGGAGATTAGAGTAGGGGAGGCCTTTTAATCTTTGCCTACTAGATCAGTTAGGGAGTCCCAGAATTTTCTGCTCTTACCCCAGATTTGGGCCTGTTTTGTTTTGAAGTAGGCAGCTTTGGTAGACCTACTTTCTCTAGTACATTTATTTCTGGCTGCCTTAAAGTTCTGTAAGCCTGCGGCGTACCAGAGGACTTTGCTCTGTACCATAGCTGGTCTCTTAGCTTCATTCGCACCCTTAAGGGTTGGGGTTTATCCACCCAGCAATATTAACACAGATCTTTTTTTTCTTGTATGGGGCATATATGTTTGCTGCTGTGTTAAATTCATTGGTGAAAAAGTCCAGTTCAAGGTCTATATCTGGGATGTGATCAAAGAATCCCCAGTCAACAGATGCTAGATGCAGCTTGAAGGCATCTAATGAGCTTTTGGGAGGACCCTACTGTTCACTGGGCGGGGGGTCATTGGAGTTTTGTCAACCAGTCACATAGCACCGGGGAGCGGTCACTCAGAGAGACAGGGGGTACTTTAATCTTTAATAATCTTTCTGATTGTGTGTTTAGGACCTAGTCAATTAGGGTGCCTGTACCAGTTTTAGAATTAGTTTTGGTGCATTTGTTTACTACCTGTGTCAGGTATAGGCTATTAATTAGATCCTTAAGTGCACTGTTTGACTGTTGAGTTCCAATTGTTGTTAAAGTCACCTTAGACATGTTTTCGAGGATAGGTTAACCTCTTGGTAGTACTGGTTGAAGACCTTGATTCCAGTTTGGTTGCTGTGGTGGGGGGATGTGTACTGTGAAAATCTGCAGACTTTTATTCCCCTTGCCTAATGTTAGCTTTGTAACTAGGCATTCACAGTGTGCATTGAGGCCATTAATGGGGATATTTGGGCCTGAAGGTGGCTTCTTATGTATTGGAGGCAGCCACCCTCACGTTTCCCTGATTTGCCTGTCTGAAAGTTGTGTAACCAGTCAGAGCAATTGCAGAATCAGGGACATTGGCAGTGAGCCAGGACTCTGTGATGGTTATGATATCATATTGGGTATGTGCAACACAAGCCTCAAATTGGGTGAATTTAGAGGGAAGACTGCATATGTTTAAAGATGCAATATGCAAGAGCCCTAATTTGTTCTTGGGCAACTGGGTACCTTGTTGTGGGCCAGTGTTAGGGTGAATATTCACTGAAATTAGGAGGAAAAGTATCAGGCGCAATACCCTGTAGGGAACAGGTTTATAGGCTGAAGTGGGGTCGTTCAGGGAGTGTTTGATAGCTGATCCACTGAGATCTTCCAGGAGGGCGAACCATCATTGTAGATATAACAGAGTGGTATTAGCCTTGGTTGGCATATACGTGCTAGGGGGCATATTTACTTTGGCTTGTGGCCAAGATAATGTTTCCTTTAAGTAAGCAAAGTGGTAGATCTGCGGGGTGTAGGGGCATAGTTCCTTGAGAATGTGAGTCATTTTAGCAAGTGAGCTTCAGATTTGCAACGAGGACTGCAAGTAAGAGGATTATGCTGCAGAAGGTGGGGCATGATCAGGCGCAGCAGGTGCTACGGGGAGAAGAAAGGTTATGGGTGTCTTGGCCAATACTGGAGGATTAAATCAGCTGTGGGATGATAGACTAACTTGGGTTGGAGGTTTAGGGTGTATTGGCCAGGACTGGAGGCTTAAATCAGCCCTGGGGTGATAGGCTAACTTGGGTTACAGGATAGTGTGTTGTTTTAGTGACCTCTAGTGGATGATCAGTATAACCTGCAGGTGGTAAACTCAGGAGATTGTTCTCACATGAGTACCAAGCGATCACCATGTCACATGATCACCCACCACCTATAAGACTAAGGCTGGCTAGGGGACGGGTTCAAACCCTAACGCAGCACAAACACTGTGAGCTCTACTATGACTGCTGCATACCTCCTGTGTTCACCGGTGGTGGCTCTGAGCTCCTAGTGTGGGCTGGTAAGCTGCTCCAAGGGTATGAGTCAGGTCTAATCAATTATCCTTTAATGCTAAAAAAATGGTCTCCATGTGTTTCGGCACTCGGCAGAAACTGTCTGGGCTCCCTTCCCTCCCGTCCCCACTTTCTTCACCCTAGACGGGGGTACAATTGACGACGTGCCCTCATTGAAGTACTTTGATGTCTGGCTTGACCGCCACTTTGGTTTTTCTCAGCACATAGGTGCCATATACAAAAAAACTCCAGCGCTTTATAGGAAAAACAGCTACATCCCTATATCTGCCTGCCAAGATATCATCACCAAGATAATCCTCCCAATTTTTGATTTTGGTGACATTGCCTATGGTGCTGCACCAAAGTCCACCCCTGCCAGACTGGATCTCCTCTTCCACTCCTTTTGCTGTTTTGCCTTGGTCTGTCCCCCCCCTCACTCACCACTGTTCTTTGTACTCAGATCTCTCCCTCCCTTCCTTGGAAGACTGCCACCTTAGTCACTGTGCCGCCTTCATTTTCAAATTTTGGTTGGCTTCACTCCCTCCTTATCTCAGCTCTCCCCTCTCCCCTATGTCCCCCAACCCTTACTCTCTTCATAACTCAGGCTATCATTCCCTTATGCTCCCCTCTCATAAATCCCTAGCTGGCCAGTCGGCTTTCTCGTTCCACCTTCCTAATCTCTGGAACTCTCTTCCCCTAACAAATCGCTCTGCCCCTCCAAACACTCTCTATTCTCTCTACTCCAAGGCCACATTGCTCCCTCCTATAAATGTTCTTAGCCTAATACCCTCCACCTCCACCTTCTCCCTATCTAGCCCAACTTCTGCTCCCCTTTTAACCCCCCATTTTCCAACCCTTACTCTCCTCCCTTTCCCTTTCTCCCTTCCCTCCATTCTTCCTATTCCTTATCCCCACTACTCCCTCAGCCCCACTCCCACCCTTCTGTCCTGCTCACCCCACCTCACTTAATACCCTCTCTACCCTCTTTCCACTTCCTTTTTCATTTCCTCATCTTTCTAGTCCTATCACCCCACTTGCTGTTTCCAACACTAATCCACCTCCCTCCTTCTCTCCACTTCTTCCACCCCTTCTTCCTTTTTTCTCCCCTCCTCTCTCCCCTCTCTCTCAACCCTCCCTCCTGTCTTCCCTCTCTCACTAACTACTCGATAGCTGCTTCCACCATAGGCTCAAACCTGTCAACCCTCCCCTCTCTCTTCCCTCTATCACTAATTACATGCTAGTTGCTCCCCCATGGGCTCACACCTGTCATGCACATTATCCTTCCCTGCCCTGTATTCATAATGTTTTCAGTCTTGAGAGTGCCTGGTATTTCACCCTACTGATGTCTGAACTTGTATTACTGTTACTTACTTATTTGGTTACTGCATATTACTGTTCTAAGTTGTTTTTTATTGTATTACTGCTCTTTTGCTTCCTATTTTCTACTCATCCCTTACCCTTTCCTCCCAGGACACATCTGAAAATGAGCTTCTCCGCTCAGTATGTCTTTCCTGGTAAATCTTTTTAAATAAATAAATAATTCCTGAACAATCTAATTTCCCAAACAGGGTTATTTGATGTTTTACAAAAAAATATGGAAACACCTCCAAATACTTATTTTTGAGGTAAACTATCAACTAGAACTGGTTATTGGTTTCTTTCACTAAATGTGCCCATTAATCAGATGTTAGTTTCTCCAGTAGTGACTTCAGATCATGGGATCCTGAGTATTAAAATAACCAACACCCAGAAAACAGCCACAGGGAGCAGATACAGTAAACTGAATGCCAGTCTTCCAGAACAGACAGATGTTCTGCACGGTTTACAGCATATTATATTGGCTAGAAAATCTGTCTATTTTCTTTATGATTCACCCATAGAATGGTGGGAGGATAGCAAAACCGATTTAAAAAAATATTTAAAACTTATGGGGAAATAAAATAGTAAAATAAAAAACAATAAATATCAAGAACTCCGTGCTCAACTATACCACTTATTCACCCTATAAAGTTCAAACAAACAAGATTATTCAGATCAAATTTTATTAGTAAAGAAAGAAATGACACCATTTCAATACAATAGATTCAAATCTTCAGAAACAGAACAAAAATTCGGTACACAGGGCAACTCTTTCCACAATAATCCATACAAGAGTTGTACTATGAGAATAAAAAAGAAATACATTAGAAGTCTCAAAACTACACATGGTACAGTAACACAAGACCAAGACTGGATCTTGTCTGAAATAGAAAAATTCATTAAACAAATATTTAGAATACAAGACATTGAAAACCAAGATATAATACATTGGTTTAAATCATGAATGCTTCCATATCCCAGATCAACAAACACAAGAATTAATAAAACACGTCCCTGAAAATGAACTCATTGAAGTAATTTCAAAATTAAAATCAGGAACCCCTCAGGGATAGATGGGTTAACTTGTGAATTTTACAAACTCCCGCCTACTCATCTAGTAAAGGAATTACCAGCCGTATATAACTATATGCTACAACAAATCAAACTATCTGGATAAATATATAAAGGGTTAATGATCATCTTACATAAATCAGATGACAAGGAATTATTGATAAACTGGAAACCCATTACATAACTCAATGTAAATTTTAAAATTTTAACTAAAATTTTGAGTAATAGGTTAGCAACGGTTTTAGAATATTTCATACACCCTACACAAGTGTGTTCAGTTACCGGAAGAAAGATTCAAATGTATTACTCCTATTATGGGAAATTATTGAAAAAGGTGAAGCAGATGAAATTTCTGGTTTTGTCCTTAGCTTGGACCAATCAAAAGCCTTCAATAAGGTATCCCACCCCTACATATGGCAATGCATGCCGGTGTACTGAATCCAGAGAAATTTATTTCTTGGATCCAATTGTGCTATAAAGAGGCACCTGTCAACCCATATATCAATAGGTAGATTGGCAGACCATGCCCAGTATTCAAAGGGGTGCAGCAGTGTTGCCTTCTTAGTCCCCCATTATACATTATCTCATTAGACCTACTAATACAATTTTTAAATACATTCTCCGATATAACTTGACTCTTGGTCTCTAGTCAAGACAGATAAATTGAAGCATTAGTTTATGCCGATGATGTCTGTATGCTTTTAGCTGATACACAATCTGGATCTCAGTCAAAAGACATACTAAACAAATTTGCTCAACTGACAGGGTCAGCACTTAACTGTCAAAAAAGTAACTGCATTACTATAGGTTCCTTAAATTCTCAGATCCCAGAATTTACTGGGATACCCATCAAAAAAGGAAAAATCACAATTGTAGGTATTTACTATGGGAAATGAGTTATTTAATTGTGATTATCTTCTAAAAAAAAGCTTTAGACATTGTAGGCATGTGGAACAGATATATGGGACCCTATGCACTATTGGGTGGGAAATACGTGCTGGAGGTGTGTATCCCACCTGTGTAGCTCCACACCTGTGGACAGGTGTGCATGGCCAGCATTCACCATCAGCCACCACCTGTCCATGGCTGCACCCCCTCAGGTGCACAGGACTCAGCGGGGCAGCCATAGGTGGAGTCACTGACCCAGCCAGGCATCCAATCTAATGCCTGTCCTGGGTTCTGAGTGGATCCCTTGCACAGCAGGCGGTGGGTTCTGGTGCATGCATAACACCAGTGGACACTCTGACCTGCATGGCCCTGCCCTATCTGGTGTCAGATCCCATGACATCAGTTTAATCTGGTTCAAGGTCAGTTGGCATTCATCTGTATCCCCCTCCTCTGGGTCATGCCTGAAAATAGGCAGGATTTGTCTAGTGCACTTACCTGGTCAACAAAAACTAAATAAATAAATAAATGACTGTGTCCCTGGAGCATGGGTGATACCTGCCACATTGCCACACCTCCGTTCCAACACATGGAAGTCGCCACGGCATATCAAGGGGTGGGCCTGAGGGACTGGAGCCTGGAATCCAAGGACAGTAGCTCCTGCCAAACATCCCCAAGTCCTGAGACCCCTGGCTGCTGCTGCACATGTCCATACTGGGGGGGGAGTGGTAGGGGCTCAAGCCCCTTAGCACTCTAGCTACATGTAATGCTCTGTCGGCAGCCCTGGCACCAATGCAGCATGCCCCCCCC
Source organism: Neoceratodus forsteri (assembly GCA_016271365.2). Classification (NCBI taxonomy): domain Eukaryota; kingdom Metazoa; phylum Chordata; order Ceratodontiformes; family Ceratodontidae; genus Neoceratodus; species Neoceratodus forsteri. The sequence continues at coordinate 224,772,582 of CM057449.1, read as the reverse complement.
ACACACACCGCTCCATCCCTCCAACAAATGATGCGCTCTCCGCCCCCACACATGGCTGCCTGGTGTGTGGCTTGACAGCCCCTTCTACCCACTGCTGCCCCATCACCCCCCTCCCCAGCATGATATTTGTCTTTTACCAAATTTGGTTTGATTTATATACATTTCATGTAAATTGTATGAAAATGTTTTTTTGATTAAATGTTTCAGTAATCAATAAAAAAGTTCCCTACTCTTGCTGTAGGAGGCACTGTCTGCTCCCTGTCCATGGGATGGAGGCAAAAGAGGATGGGGGTGGTGGAGCTTCTGAGGCTGGAGCTGTGCCTTCCCAGGATGATAGGTCCAGCTTTGCCAACATCTCAGATGCTGATTTTGTGGCCGCAGAATGACAGCTGCAAGATGACTTGACAAAGAGAGTCACTTATGAAGACGTTAAAGAGGACTGGCCCCAGCATGGATCTCTGTGGCACCCTACTGGTCATCCCCCTCTCCTGGGATTGAATGGCATTTACCACCACCTTCTGTGTCTTGTCAATTAACTAGTTTCTGACCCTGTTTACCATCTTGGGGCCCACCCCCAGGCTGCGCAACATATTTACCAACCTCCTATGTGGGATGGTGTCGAAGGTCTTGCTGAAATCTAGGTAGGCCACACCCTCCACCCCTCTCTGATCTACCTCCCTCATCACCCAGTCAAAAAAATCTATCAGATTTGTTTGACAAGCCCTTCCCACTGTGAATCTATGCTATCTTTGTTCCTGTGCTCCATTTGATTCAAGAAATATCACAATCCTTTCCTTTAGCAGTGACTCCATTAATTTCCCCACCACCAAGGTCAGGTTGACTGGCCTGTAGTTGCCAGCCTCCTCCCTGTTCCCATTTTTGTGGAGAGGGACTACATTGGCTTTACTCCACTCCCCTGGAACCACCCTTGCCTCCGTCGATTTGCTGAATAGGGATATTAGTGGTGCACCAACACCTCTCCAAGTTCTTTTAATATTCTGGGATGTATCCAGTCTGGCCCCATAACCTTGTCCCCTTTCAGATTCTCAAGTTCTTTTAGGACTCTTTCCCCCATAAATGGGCTGTTGTCCACCTCTCTCCCATTGGTGCTGCTATCACCCAATAGTGATCTTTCTCCTTCCCCTTCTTCTGTGAATACTAAACAAAAATATTTGTTCAGGATTGTTGCTTTTCCCAGGTCCCCTCCTGCACACACCCCCCTCCCTCCCTCCCTTTTAACCTCACAATCCCATCCTTGGTCTTCTTTCTTTCACTAATGTACCTGAAAAGTCTTGCCTCCTTTTTATGTTTGCTTGCTCGCATGCAGAAGAAACAAGTTGTGGCAGCTTAGGAGAGAAGTGGGTTGTGAAGGTGCGGCACTGTTTCTGCCAGTGCTGCCACTGCCTTTATGGGCTTGGCTGTGTGTCACCAATGCCAGCACAGACTGGCGGTGACACTAGTTTGCAAGCCTGCCACCAACTTGAAATGATTTGGCCGCTGCAATCAGGGAGCTCCCCGTCATTGCAGCGTCAGCCTCTCGCTCCTTCTGAAGCTTGCAAGCTGACGCTGTGATGCAGGGTGGTCCCCGATTGTTGCAGCAAATGCTTGCATTGGAAGAAGGTGGTGGGGTAGAGGATAACAAAGGAGCATATTTATTTTTCAATAAGAGATTCAGGAATCTCAACACTGGGAGTTGATAGTGGAACTGCTCTGCCTTGTATCTTCGGCCGGTTTTCTGCAAGCTAACACAGCTGCTGATGATTTAAAATAGGTTTAGGCAAAACATCAACTAATAAAACTACTAAAACCAATGTAAGATAATGAAAACAGGTCATAAAGTTTGATGATTTCTAGCCCTTCTTATAAAATTGGCACTATGCTCTGGGCCACTCATTTTGAAAAATAACGGGGCTACCCCAATCTCTGGATGCTAATTTTAAGCAGTTCCTGCAAATGCAATAATGTGTAGTCTCTCAAGCTATGAGTCAGTGATTTGGTCCTCACAAAACTGATACCTAGTAGCCCCGGGATAGAACACCTCATAGGATTTGGTTTTGACCTTTGGAACACATGATCCCCTGTTAACGTACTGCACTTTTATCCCGGGATATGAGACCGTCCCTGGATTTGCTTATATATTTTGGTCAGGTAGTTTTAAGTGCTGATTTATTCTGGAATAGAAGAGCGAAGGCGCTGTCACTGGATTTGTAGACATACTATTTTAGAGTTTGATCGCTGATTTACCCCTGGGTAGATAACTTTATCATGATTCTTTATCACAACACCTGATTCCATATTAGGTGCTCAAAAATTTATTCTGAAATAGAACGTTGACCACACCGGACAGGTGGATTTCCATTGTATGCTGCCTCCAAGCCAGATGTGTTGAACGTTTAGGGAGCCCCGGCTTTCCTCCACTAAGGACAACAGTGGCATAAAACAATAACATTCCGGACCACAGTTTCTATTTTCAAATAAACTTTTTCCAATTTTTATAGACCTACTTACTTTGGACTACCAAAGCTGTTTCTGATTGGATGGTTTTGATTGGCAAATCTAACCCCTCCTCCCCCTTAAAACTAAAAGGGGTCTGAGATCTGGTCCATGTTCCAGGTTTAGACGGAGGCTGCTTCTTACAGCTGGAACTGGGCAGGGATTATGTCAGTGGTCTGGGCTTTGACAGACAGCAGTTGCCCCGGGCCTGGTTAGGGTGAAAAGCTGTTGTCGCTGGCCTGGAGTTGGACAGAGAGTGAACTTAGTTCCACTAAGCTGTGGGCAGCAGTTTCTAGGGCCTGTACTGGTGGGACTAACAGCAACGGTTCGCCTGGGTCAGTAATAATACGCACCTAGGCTGAAAACATTTTTTCTAGGACTGGACTGGGAGGGACCCGGTGATCGAGAGACTGCTGGAGATGTAACAACAGAAGCAGCTGCCAGAGAATTATTATCACAGGGGATCCCATCCAGGAACAGGATGCATCGGTTTGGTTTGGTGGCACCATGGAGTGGGACATGAAAGCCATGCTGAAACGGCAGGACGAGGCAGAGTGGGGGAGCCCTCCATGTTTAGGGGTCATGCTGTGTCCAGGAGCTGTGGCCAAATGAGGCTCTCCTCATAATGGGCACTGCGCAGTGCCGTCTCCATGCTGGCCCGGATCGATGACTTCTACTGTGAGAAGATCGGTGCCGGCTTTTTCTCCGACGTCTTCAAGGCGAGCTGCTGCATTCCCACTCAGCTTTGGGGCTATGTTTTGTTAAATAAGGGGCCTGCAGGTTCTACTATACTATTGATGGTGTTTCAGGAACTGTTACTTTAGTTGTTACCCATAGGCTTGGATACTTGAGTTCATCATCACCTGTCTTCTTTTCTGCAGCTCCCCCCCCCCAAAAAAAAAACAAGGACAATTGTCCATTACAAATATACAGTATGTGATCATTTTAGCAGGTGTGTCCTGTTGGTCAACAGGAATGGGAGGATGCTTTAGAAGTACCAGAAGCTGCCACAATATGCTTTGTACCTGGTGGCCCATAGGCATATCACTAGAAGCATCACTATGAAATTCTTCTCCTGTGATGTAACTCTAGGGCAGAGTAAAACACATTGTAGCACTTATTGGTTAGTAGAAAAGTTGCTGGATAGTTTGATACTTTTTTTCCCCAACCCATGTCTTGTACCAAGATGACATAGCACACAACACGCTGTGTGGCCATGGAGGCCCCTTTTTCGGGTGTAAACTTGTATACTATGCTTAAATACCATCCTCGCACAAGACATGCTCAGTATGCTGGTTTAATAAAGGTAAAGAACTATCCAAGTTCAGGGCATACAACTCTTATGTAGCAGAAGGGCTTGATGCGGGATTCATTTAGGAAACTTGGAATGGATCCAAATAGGAGCCAAAATGACATAATTTCATAAGAGGGGTCCTCACTGAGTTTTAGGGGACTGCAAGCATAACCATTAAGCTTGGGAAAAGGTACCTGATTTATGCCTTTTTATATCTGCCTACTCTTCTAGATAACATTTCCAGCATAGTCAGTAACATATAGTATTCATTTTTGGATGTGCTGGGATTATTACTGCTCACCAGAGGCACTGTTTTTTATGTTTGCTTGCACGCATGTGCAAGAAACATAGTGCCATCATCTGAGTTTTCCAGAGGTGTGTCAGCCTCTTCCAATTCAGTCAGTGTATTTGCAGGCGCGGTCGCAGTTCGCCAATCACTGCTCCAGCTGTCTATGACAGCAGGAAAATGCAGTGGCATACAGTTGAAAGGGAGAGCTCCGCTTCAGTAAGCATAGCTCCCCCCCAACATGCATGCACATTGCGTGCTGACGCGCTCCCCCCCATACTGTATAGCTGACGGGGGATTAACCCCCCCAACAGCCTTACAGCTGCCGCGGAGCCCACCCAAGTGTGGCACAAGCCCGTTTGGCCAACAGGGGTTCCCAATCCCCGTCGGCTGCAACCCCCAAACAGCCTTACAGCTGCCATGCTGGGAGCCCAACCCAGCGTGGTGCAAGCCCGTGTTGCCGACAGGGGTGCCCAATCCCCGTCGGCTCAGCCCCAAAAAACTGCCTTACAACTGCCACGCACTGGGCCCACCCCAGCGTGGCACTAGCCCGTATGGCGATGGGGTGCCAATCCCGTCGGCTCCAGAGCCCCCGAAACTGTCTTTCCAGCTGCCACACTGGGAGCCCACCCCAGCGTGGCAAGCGTCCCACGTCGTCTTCCTAATTAAAAAACTGTAAATTTGAAAATGGTCCCTCACAGTCACCCTGCCCCACCGCACCCACCCACTGCGACCCTGCCTCCCCACACCCCCCACCCCACTTACCTCTGGAGTCTGGCGCGACGATCTTCGGTGGACCGGGAACACGTCTGCACTCTTCAAAGCCGACCGCAAACTGAGGAAATGCCGGTAAACTGTATAATGTTATAGATAGGGTTTTTCCAACTTTGCTTCATATCTCTGGCATTTTTTGGAATTTTTGCACCAAATTTTCAACATGGGGTTTTTGGGACCCCTTCTCATGAATGATGTCTTTGTCATGGCGTTACTCGGGCCCGAAGGGTGATTTCACAGCCACTGTGTGAAATCACCTTTTGAGACCGATTATTGAAATGACACTGCCACTATTCATAAGGTGGGCTCTCAAAAAGCCTATTTTGAAAATTTGGTGGAAAAATTCCTTAAAATGACTGTTTACGAGCGTGCATTGTGCAGTTCCTACGCACACTCATATGTTCGCGAATTTTCAATATTTTCACTCCAGATTTTCAACATTGCCATTTTATCACACCTTCTTATGAGCAGTACAGCTGTCATTTTTCACATCCCACCCAAAATGTGTTTCCGCCCATGTAGCGCACAGTGGCGCTGTTGGTGTGCGAAATCAATGTACGGGACAAATTAAGAAAATCACAGTGACACTGTTCATGAGCAGAGGTCTTAAGATGGCTATGTTGAAAATTTGGTGAAAAAATTCCTAAAAATGACTGTTTTACGAGCATGCGTTGCGCAGTTCCTAAGCATGCTCGTAGGTTCGCGAATTTTCAGCATTTTCACTCCAGATTTTCAACATTGCCATTTTACCACACCTCCTTATGAGCAGTACAGCTGTCATTTTTCACATCTCACCCAAAATGTGTTTCCACCCATGCAGCGCACAATGGCACAGTCGGTGTGCGAAATTAACGTACGGGACACATTAAGAAAATCACAGTGACACTGTTTATGAGCAGAGGTCTCAAAATGGCTATGTTGAAAATTTGGTAAAAAATTCCTTAAAATGACTGTTTTACGAGCGTGCATTGCAGAGTTCCTACGCACGCTTGTAAGTTCGCAAATTTTCAGCATTTTCACTCCAGATTTTCAACGTTGCCATTTTACCACACCTCCTTATGAGCAGTACAGTTTTCATTTTTCACATCTCGCCCATAACGTGTTTCTACCCATGTAGCGCACAATGGCTCAGACGGTGTGCGAAATCAATGTATGGGACACGTTAAGAAAATCACAGTGGCACTGGTCATGAGCAGAGGTGCTAAAATGGCTGTGTTGAAAATTTGGTGAAAAAATTCCCCAAAATCACTGTTTTAGGAGCACACATTGCACAGTTCCTACGCACGCTGGCAAGTTTGCGAATTTGTAATATTTGCACACCAGATTTTCAACAGTGTCATTTTACTGCACTTTTATATGCGCAGTACAGCTACCATTTTTTACATGTCGCCCAAAATGTGTTTCCGCACATGTAGCGCACAATGGTACAGTTGGTGTGAGAAAACAATGTTTGGGACAGATTAAGAAAATCACAGTGACACTGGTCATGAGCAGAGGTCTTAAAATGGCTATGTTGAAAATTTGGTGAGAAAACTCCATAAAATGACTGTGTTATGAGTGAGCATTGCACAGTTTCCACGCATCCTCGTAAGTTCATGAATTTGTAATATTTTCAATCCAGATTTTCACCAGTGGCATTTTTCCACACCTCCTTATGGACAGTACAGCTGTCATTTTCAAAACATGGCCGAAATGTGTTTTCACACTTTCAGCACAGAAATTGGTGGTCGCTGTGGGAAATCATTGTTCGGGACAGATAAAGAAAATCACACTGACACTGTTCATGGTCGGAGGTCCCAAAATGCCTGTGTTAAGAATCTGCTGTAAAAAAATCCCCAAACTAGTTACATTATGGGTGTGTGTTGCACAGTTTCTACGCACGCTTGTGTCTTCACCAGTTTTTTTAAGATTTTCACAGCAGATTTTCAACGTTGCATTTTTTACACCTCCCCATGAACAGTACCGCTGTCATTTTTCTCATTCTGTTCGGAATGTGTTTTTGCACCTGTGGTGCCAAATGCCATAGTCGCTGTGCAAAAGCAGTTTTCGGCTAACAAACTGATATTGCCACTGTTCATGAGGTGTGGGTCACAAAAAAACCATGTTGAAAATTTGGAGTGAAAATACCAATGAATGCCTGAGGCATTAGGGTTTCCGACCATAACGCTCCACCCTGTAGAGAATGACAGACATCAGGGGTGTGACTTAGGATTCTTGCCTGTCATGCTCATACCATTCCACCCCCACCCACACCCTGCAGCCAGTGAGAGGCATCAAGGTGTGCCTCGGACTCTTCGGGCCCAAACTTCACCCACCTCTCCTATACTGCACCCATCTCACCGTATTTCCTGATGGAATGGGGTGCGCATAAGGTCCAAAGACCCCAAGGCACACCGTGACACTTGTCAATGTCTACAGGGTAGGGTGTGGTGAAATGGCATGGTCGTTATGCCTGACGACCCAAAGGCACACCCCAATGCCTGTCATTCTCTGCAGGGTGGTGGTGGGGTTGGCTTCAGCTCAATACTTCACTGCCATTCCTATTACGCAGCTCTGTAACTTCTACACTACCACTGCCAATGCCAGCAAGCAAACATTCGGCATGGACAAATGCTTGTTAGAGTAGAAGTTTTACTTTTGTCCAAGGGTCTTAATTGGAAACCACAGCAGTGAGTCAAACTACTCCTTATATGTAGGGTCATATGGGCCTGTGTCAGCAAGAACCTGTCCACATTCATGTTCTTTCCTATATTCCTTGCTCTGCAAAGGCCCAATTTTGTGTGTGTGTGTGTGTGCCATTACTGCCTCACATGGTGTGCAATTGCTAATCCTGTCCCTGTCTGGTGGAGTTCTCTGGCCTTTTAGATCTCACTCTGAGCTGGCTGACTCTGGTGTGCCTTCGTGTGTGAATAGAAAGTGATATATGGTTACTACTTTTAATGATATTTTATAGTTGGTTGCCAATATCCCGGCTACTGTGTTGCTATATTTCTGTACATCATTTGGTCTCTATGTGCATATAGCGTAAGCAAAATAAATATGCACACTGCTGATAAGCATGACATAAGGGAGTCATGTTCTAAGCACCCAGGCTCAGTACTTTTGCAGGGAGTACCAAAAAGCTCATGCTTACATTCTGTTGTGTTGATTTGGAATTGTTTTGTCCAGGAGGGGGGTTACGTTCCTTCATAACCAAAAAAAAAAAAAGCGGAGCCATGAGCAGTGAAAACATGCATTGTGTGTTTGTTGGTACTTGCACTGTAATAGCACACTTTTTTATAGCTAGGAAATATAACAGTGCTTAGATACAGCGGTAAGATGCAAATGTGACGTGCCTGCAGCCTTGGTTATGTAAAACTATATCTATACTGTAGAACATACAGAGATGGGACTGCCCAAGGGTAATGGCAGTGAACAACGTGATTCAGCTCAGTATAGAAGAGGGATCTGTAGCGTCTAGCAGATTTAGTGGCCTCTGCTACTCCCTTAGACCAGAAATCAATAACTCTTTCAGACTAATCTGAGCTTTAAGGGCAACATTTAAAACTTTTCTGGGAAAGTGCTACCCTCATGACAAAATTATTACCCTGTTTAAAAACTCTTGAGTTTAGGAGGTATGATACAATAGAACGAGAGACACAGTAACACCTGCTCTCAGGGAGAAGAGGAGGTAGGGGAGGAGGAGGACTACTGTAATAAAATAAAGTTATTCATAAAATCCAGAAAAGGATTGCCCAGCAGAGCTGAGGCTCTTTTCCTTTGTTGTCCTAACATTCACACCCATAGTAATACAGTTTTAAATTTCAATTAACTAAGCATACTGTACATCACAACACTTAGATATTAATTGCATGTGCAAAAAAGTCTGCAGTGCTCAATGAGCCATAGACGTACCCAGTACATTCAAACGAAGCATTAAGGCATGTTACAGTATACAGTATTTATTTGTTTGGTGCCCAGTCCCACAGGCTCTCAGTGTCTTGAGCATCAATGCAAAGACAATAACAGCAGCATCAAAAAATTAGCATCTGTAAATAATATTACAAAAACAGGTGAGGAATCACTGGGGAAATTTGTATCCGTTACAAACAAATTTGCAACTTGTTTTAGACCTCTTGGCATTTGCATTTAACCATTCCATCTCAGTTCACCAGGGTATATATGATTTGACTGGAATTCTCAGGGTGTATATGATTTGACTGGAATTTTCAGAAAATTTGGTAGGCTGTTCCATAATTAAATGTTCCTTGTAAAGAAAGGAAGACTACCCCTTAGAAGTTTTACAGGCTGGAAATATGAAATTAAGTGCTGTCTGCAGATCTCAACCCCTACTGTATATAATTGGGCATCTTCTGCAGACGGCAGGTGTGCACAAAATGTGCAAAACATAATGTAGAAACCCCTGCATGGGAGGAAACCAGGGTTGTGGCAGTAGGTCATGTGTAGTTGGTTCTTCCAATGGGATATGAGCTTGAGGAGAGGGAAAGGACACATTTAAGTCTTTTAAATGGGGGTATGAGCTTAATTAACAGTGAGTTCTATGATGTGCTGGGGGGGGCATAAAAGGTGGTACCAAACCAATATTTGTTTAAAAGTCTAAATGTTTTGAATATTCTGTTTTTGTGTTTTGACTTTGTGCTATCAAGGGTCAAAACTCTAAGCTGAGTCATAGAAAACACTGTGGTATGCTCCGTCCGTTGCTGGGAGCATGTAGCCTGTGTAAATAGTGCCCCCTTGTGAGCACTCATGGGATGCTGATGTTGTGAGCTTCAGATTCCACTTCTTGTGAACCCTCCCAGAAGGTGGATGGGTGCTGACAACAGCAGCCAACAGGGGAGTGAGAGTGGACTGCAGTTGAATTGTCCCACTAACACATTGTGTCACTGAGTGAAGATCTAGCCTCTAATTTTCAGTTGTCGTCACATATGAGAAATTGGTGTATTTTTTTTTTCCTCCTTAATTGTGAACTTGCTCACAGTGCTGGTAGTGATAAGCTGTTATTTTACATGTATGAATTTGACATTTAGATTTTGTTCCTGTCAGTAATTCCCTTACTTATGCAAAATACCATATTGGTTTCTGTCGAATCAACTTTTATGAGCAATTCTGTATCTTGTCAAATAGTTTGCATGTGGTAGGAGTCTAAAGATTATAGTGCAAATCATAGGAGAACCCACACCACACACCACACAGGCAGCCCTGAAATCTGGATGTGTTATTCATTGTGTAAGTGTCCAAATTCTGCTGTGTGCATAAGAGAGCATGACAGAGACAGAGAAAGGGCGAGAGACAGAGAAAGAAGATGTGCAAAAACACTGTACTGGCTTAGTAACCTTTTCAAAGAGGAGCACATGTGTGCTGTACATGACTTGGAAGATTTGATGTATTGTGAGATGGGGAAGACGGAGGGTGAGCCAGTTGAGGAAGTAAATCTAAACGCCATGAGACAGTTGTACAGGTAAAGCCTGCAGGGGTGGGGGTTGGGGGTATCGTTTAATTAACTATCAACTTACTGATTATTTTGGAAAATAAGAGGTGACTGCTTCTCTTTCTTCTTGACTTGTTGGAACTTGAAGGTTATGTGGATTGTAGCCATGCCTTTCTCTGAGAAGAGCAGTCTGGTTTGGCAGGGCTCAATGAAGAGGCCACAAGTGTGTGTGTGTGTGTGTGTGTGTGTGTGTGTGAGTGTGTGTGTGCGCGTGTGTGTGTGTGTGTGTCTCTAGTGAATGAATAAAAAGGGTAACCATTTTTGAACTTACAGGTTCATTAACTTTGGCTATGTTTTTTTCACTTCACAATCAGCAGCTGGTGTTTTTTTTTTGGGGGAGGCTGCGTTTCTGGCTCCCATCAAGACACCTCTATACTTCTACCCCCCATCCCAGCTACCTACAGCCTACCTCTGCAGCTGTGTTTCATGGTCCATAAAGGGATAAGGAGTTGGGAGGGGCGGCCGGGAACAAGGTACAGGAGGCCCATGAGGCATGACGCATGGCACCTTTTCATTTTGTCATACAGTCATTCTGATCTTTTTTCATTTAGCTTTTTCTCACTTCCCTTGGAGAAGGGTCTGAATTGGGATTCGAAGTAGGTGCATATGTAAGTCGAATATTCATGGTCGCGAACTTTCAGGGATCTGGGAGTAGAGGAGGAGTGGACCGGGAAGGGAGGGTGACCCATAGCCAATGTAGCCTGTAACGGAGGGCAGCCTAACCAGCAGAGAAATACCAATTTACACATACTGAAAATATAAAAAGCATCATGGGAAATATCTGAACTTTGTTTGTGTTTTGTATTTTGTACCCCCCATTTCCTTCCATTGGGCCATACCTGGAACCAAGCTTCAACTCAGTGGGCTTTTCCTGGTCACCAATTTTCAAATAAAGAAATAAATATGCAAATCACCATAAAAGAACTAAGGCTAGCTTAGCATCAAGCCTTTTTTAATGTATTTAATTCCTCTTCCCCTAGGATGCACTGGGAACCAGGATATGAGTTGACCAAGCCTTCATTCTTTCATAGTGATTTGCATATACTTCCCATTATGCTGTACATTTGTGGGGTATGTGTAATTTGTTATTTCTTTGAAACCTGGCTTTATTGTAAATGTCTTTCCAGGCTACCTTTGCATCAGTACTTTTGCAGTGAACTTCTTGTCTTTTAAACTGCTCAGCAAAGGTCTTGGGATGGGTCAAGTTAAGGAGAGTGTGTGTGGGGGCTCATAATTCCTCATGGAGTAGTAGAAAAGGGGAGGACTGTTGATGAGGTCATGAGATAGCAGTGAAGGCAGCTGGGTCTTTTCTTAAGGAGACACTGAAAGAGATATTGTCCCTCACAGGAGAGAGGGGAGTGAGAGGAGTGAAGGGAACAGAGGTGGCCACATGAGAAGGAGCAGTTCTGAGTGAAGTGACAGAGTGAAAGTGGGGATCCAGTCTGGAGAGGGGGATCTGGATATGGCATTATTACACCATCCCTTTAGTCAAACACTGGGAGGATCATTTCCACAATTATCTCACAGCATATTAGAAGGAAGAGACGTGACTTATTTTGTTAGAGTAACTCATATTTTGGGAAGAGCTTTTTGTGCATCAACATGGCAGGAGAAGTCAGGTGTCTGTCCACTCAGTTTTTCAGGTATTTAAAGGTGGGAACTTCCTCCAGGGGAAACCATACAAGGTATTAAAAACACAGATAGTGGCAGTCACCAGACTCTGATCCGTTTCATTCAGGATGGTGTCAGTGAGCCTGTGCATGGCGGTAATGGTCACCAGGTCACTATTTTAGTGGTAGCAAGCCTGCATCAAACAGTAGTTGTGGCTAGTTTCCAGAGCATGGTGATAGCAAACTACATCCTCCAAAAGTACTTCTAGTCATAGTAAAAAAAGCTTGCTGTCATTTAGAACTGCCCTAGACTGTCTATGAGAAAGGCCTTCTGGCTCCAAATACAAACATGTACTGTACATTTACATACCGGAACTATTCAACATTTGTTCAATTTTGAAGCATTTAGTAAAGAAAAGAAAGTTACTTTGGGGGAGACAAGTTTCCTTGGGGCCACAAATTGTGGTTCTAAAATAAATGTTGACTCTCTGCAGACTGTGATTGGAGAGTGGATTATCTGATGAATTAGCTTTCCACTCAGAAAAGTTGTATCTGGAGCTAGATCCACAGTGTTTTCAAAATTACATACCAGATAGTTACTACGATATTTAGGTCATATAGCACCTGTATAATCCAGGTATCTGCTCCATACCTGTTTGATTAAGACTTAACTAATAGTTAACTGCTTAAATTACCCACTCTGTTTCATGGTGGCTAGATTATCATAGCTAGGCAGAATAATCTGGATATGCTGTCTATTAAAACTAGGGCATTACCCAGACATTAGTCAGGGTACTAGTGTTCTAGTGGATATTATCCCAGCATAGAAACATAGGCTGTGTGCACACTATACTTTTTACAACGTTTGAAGTGGTTTAAAATGTTTAAAAAGGCAAAACACTGTTTGCGTCCACACCTAGCATGGTTTGAAACAGTGTTAAAAACCATGCTGAAACCCTGCAAGAGACCTGTGCCTAAAACCAGTTCTAAACATGGTTTCAAGCCAAAAACATTTTACCCTGTGGTGTGGACAGGTGAACACAGCACAGAATCATTCTCATAAACATCACCGGACCTGTCATGTGGTTGCGTCTTTGCCAGATTACGACATGGTGACTACCAATGTGGATGGGAGACCATGATGAGTTTGAAATCACTTTTTAGAATGGTTTAAAAATCGTTACTGGACTGTGTACATAGCCATAGACAATGACAGCAGTAAAAGACCAGAGGTCCATCCTGTCTGCCCAAGTTCCCTATAAACCCTGGAACCTACTGTTCCTCCTAAATTGTTTGAAACTGTTAGAAACTGTCCCTGTTCTCTGCTAAAGGCAAAATGCTTCTTTCCTGCAGTAGGCTGTCTATAGGGTTAGCTATTTTGCTTATGATATGGTATTTGAGAAGATAAATAGTTTGCATTTCTCAGATAAAACACAAACTAACTGGTTAAACATCAGCTTTTGCTGTACTTAGATTTTGCCCTGGGTTATTCTATTTTATAAAATGGGTTAGAATGTTCTTGCCTGATTGGCCAAATAATTTTGAGACCTATATGTTAATCTCCTAGAAATGCATAGGTTGGAACAAGTTCAGGCAGTGACATTTGGGATTTGGGTAAATTACATACAGAATTCATAACCCACATACCTTATCCCGGATTGCCATTAATAACATAGCTGACATGTTTACTCACTAAAAACCTTTAACAAGGTAATATAAAAAGTAAAACTCCTTTGAATTTTAAATAATAAAATAAACCGACCAGCCACCAAACATTACTTCTTCTTTTGACCTCTCCTTACACACTTAAGCAAATTAAAAATTAAGTATTATTGAGTTTTAATTTATTGGTGTTTCTTTTGTGCTGACAAACAATGCCTCTTCCTATCCTACCGGCTTCTTTGTCAATATCTGTTGCTTACACTGCCACATACAAAACTGAGACTGTGTGGCTGCTTATATTGCCTTCTGTTGTATTTGAAGGGCTGAGCATTCTGGCAGAGGAATTCTGCAGAAGTTTGAATTCCTGTATTCCATGATAAACCAACATCCAGTCTATTGCAGGAGTTCTCAACCTTCCTGTCAATGATGGTCACGGTCATGATCAGACACGCCTGATTACCTCATTTTCATGACCAGTCATGCCCTGAGTGTCCATGACCATGATCAGCCCTGCCCAAGGTCCCCAGTCCCAAAATACAGCTCCTTTTGATCCTTACCTGCTGGGGACTCCCAAGTGAAGCCTTGGGATTCCCCTGAGGCTGGGGGCCAGAGGTCTTATGTTTAGAAATCCTTATATATTATACCCTGTGCAACAAAAAAAAAAAAAAAAAAGAAAGAAAACTGTCCACAATGTCTTTTTTTTTTTTTGTAAAGCCTGTCAAAAAGAAAATGGTCCCTCATCATCTCCCCATCCCTCTCCCCAATCCCCACCAAAAAATGGCTGTTTTACGAGCGTGCATTGCGCAGTTTCCAAGCACACTCGTAACTTCATGAATTTGTAATATTTTCACTCCAGAATTTCAAAATTGACATTTTTCTGCACCTCCTTATGAACAGTACAGCTGCAATTTTCCATATCCTGGCCGAAATGTGTTCTCGCACTTCTGGTGCAGAATATCGTGGTCGCTGCGCGAAATCAGCTTTTGGGACAGTTTGAGGAAATGATGGTGACACTGTTCATGAGCAGAGGTTCTAAAATGCCTATGTTGAAAATTTGGTGATGAAAGTCCATAAAATGACAGTGTTACAAGCATGAGTTGTGCAGTTTCCATGCATCCTTATAACTTCGCAAATTAGCAATATTTTCATGCCAGATTTTTAACACTGGCATTTTTTCTCACCTCCTTATGAACAGTACAACTGTCATTTTTCACATCCTGGCTGAAATGTGTTTTCACACTTCTGGCACAGAATAGCGCTGTTGCAGTGCGAAATTAGTGTTTGGGACAGATTAACAACAAGCGAGTGAGAGAGGGGGAGTGAGCGAGCTCAACGGAGCTCTGTCAGGACTGCTGTGGATTACTTTGTGGGCAGAAAAAGTTGCCAATGCAGGCAGGAGCTCAGTACAAAAGGGCAGCCTGCAGCACCGGGAGAAGCAGAAAAAGTGAATGAAAGAGGGGGAGTGAGTGAGCTCAGTGGAGCTCTGTCAGGACTGCTACATATTTCTTTGTAGGCAGAATAAGGCACCAATGCAGGCAGGAGCCCAGTACAAAAGGGCAGACTGCAGCGCTGGGATAAACAGAACGAGTGAGTGAGAGAAGGGGAGTGAGTGAGCTCAAAGAAACTCTGTCGGGACTGCTGCAGATTTCTTTGTCAGCAGGAAAAGGTGCCAACACAGGCAGGAGCCCAATACAAAAGGGCAGTCTGCAGTACCATGAGAAACAGAACGAGCGAGTGAGAGAGGGGGAGTAAGCGAGCTCAACGGAGCTCTGTTGGGACTTTAGAGTTGCCCACCCACCTGCCCAGGGCCCTCAGTGGTCCTATTTTACAGCAGGGTCTCTGGGGTGGAGACAAAGTAATGATTGGATACTTTTAGGATTGCTGTAATAATACAGATTTAGTTGTTCTGTTTATTTCTCTGAGCTAAGTACTGAGCTATACTGTTAGGATTGCTGTAATAATACATATTTATTTGTTCTGTTTATTTCTCTAACTGAGTTGAGTAATACTTGGAGTGCAATATGATTTCTAACTGGGCTAAGTGAAAATATGAGGGCTGAGAACAAAACATATGGTAGCTGAGGGGTGAAAAATGGACAAGGAGGCTTTAGGATTGCTACAGTAATACAGTATCTAACGGATGAGATTTGAGACTGAATTAATCCAGTCGGCAAGGGGGCAGTAGGGGGACTAGTGTGGGGAGAAACAGGCATTTGAGTTAATAGGGCCTAACAGTTGTAGTAGGGTACAGAAACCAGGAGTAAGAGCCCATAACATAAGATGGGGGCCAAAATGGGGCAGGTACAGCGTGTCATTAGGGTGGGCATTTTTGGAAGGGTGGTGGGGTGTACAGGGTGTGGGTCCGCCATGATACTGGACTGGACTTGGAGGATGGGGGGAGTATATGCTCTATAGAAAATTGGCTAGTTTGAGGGAGGAACTGTGGAGATTAGGGAGGCGTCTAAGTGGCAGGGCAGATGAGTATGGTAGGCATCCTGGCTGGGGGGGGGATAGGGGATGGCAAGGGGGGACAGGGGGATGAACAACTAGGGACTGAAACTTACCCCAGTATCACAGACACTAGCAGAAAAGAGAGGAGAAGGGAGGGGTGCCTGAGGTGAGGGAGGGGGCCTCCTGATGGGGGAGGAAGAGACTGAGAAGAGTACCAGGGGTGAGAGCAGATGGCTGCGGGTAGGCAGATACCAGGGGTGGGACCAGAGGTGGCACAGAGGGGAACAAGTAGCAGAGAGGAATTGATAGGGGAAGAGATGTAGGAGGGGTATCGAGTAGGAATAGATTTGAGTCTCTGCTATGGGAGGGGGGAGCAGGAACATACTGAAGTGAGGAGGATAAGCGGGGCATGAGAGGGATAGCAACAGGTAAGGAAGAGATAGTGAGGACGAAAGGGTAGAAGGGGGCAAGTAAGGAAGGGGAGTGACTGGAGGAGAGAAGGCTATGGGAAGGGGAAGGATGGGAGGGGCATAACTATCGGGGTCGAAGGGAATGGGGGGCTCTAAATTGACAACAACGGTGGTAGGAGAGGGGTTGAAAATTAGCAGGGGAGGAGGGGAGGTCAATATGGGAAGCCCAGTAGGAAGGAGTCAGGCTGGGAAGGGGTTCAAGGGGGATGGGAGGAATAAGGCACAGAAAAGGGGTGAGGGAGAAGTAGGGGGTGCAGATACAGAAGTCACAGAGGGTGCAGCTGGCGGTGGTAACTGGCAGGGAAGAATCAATACTGGGCTGGTCGAAGAGGCATTAGAAGGGAAAGGGGGTAAGGGATGGGGAAGTACTTGTCCTGGGGGATTCTATACTGAAAGGGGTGAGATGGGGCAGAAGGGCGGAAAGGCATAGCCGTATTTGGGTTGCATCTAACTCTGGGTTGACTGCAGGAGGGGCAGGCACTGCTCAAGTGTGCAGCGAGGTGGAGGAAGAAACCACATTTACTGTTGCATGTGGGTACAAACGACTTGGCGGGGGAGACTGTGGAAGTAGTGAGGGGGAGGTTGTAGGAGTTAGGCAGGCAATGTGAGAGTGTGGGGGAGTCGGCATTCTCAGAGGTACTCCCGGTACCATGTGCAAGCATGGGGAGGAAGGGTAGGATCGAGGACTTCAATAAGTGGCTGAGGGATTGGTGCCACACTAAAAATTATGGGTTAGTGACTAACTGGGGTAGGGTCTGGTGGAATAGTAAGTTGTACACGGCAGGCAGGCTACACGGACAGGGAGGGGACAGGAGTATTAAAGGCAGGATTACATTGGTATCTCTCTACTAAGATGGATTTAAACTAGTGGGGTGGCCAAAAGACTGAGGTTGGTAGAAAGGTCCGGACAGGGGAGCCTAATGAGCTCACCCCCCTAGATATAGGTAAAGGTATAGTCATAGTAACCCTGGGAGGGGGTGAGCAGAGTGGTCTGAGTGTAATACAGAAGGCACCCCCACCTGATAAGAATAACAAAGAGAAGGGGTGCAGACTACCAGGAGGAGGGACACAGGCCAAGGAGAAGGAGGGGTACAAGTGGAAGGTGGTCTCTCTCAATGCAAGAAGTCTGGGGAACAAAACTGCAGAGCTTCAGGTGCTCCTTTCAAAGGGGAAGGTGGACACTGCTGCAGTGACAGAGACTTGGGCCACACAGTACCATGACTGGGACTCAGCAATCCCGGGATACAGAATATACAGCAGGGATCAGGGGGTTGGAAGGGGGGGTTGCACTCTGCGTGAGGGAGGGGATCAAATGCATAATGGATGAGGGAGAAGAAGAGAGGACAGAGGTGCTTTGGGTGCAACTCCTGGACTCCAAGGGCAGAACTGAGGCTGGGAGTGGTGTACACAGACCACTAGCCCAATCTGGGGAACTGGATGGGGAGTTGGCAGAGCATATAAGGAGGGTGTGTAGAAGGGGGGAGTGTGGTGGTAGTGAGGGATTTTAACCTACATGGGGTTGACTGGAGCACCCCGGCCACTAGCAGTACCAGGGAGCAGGTGCTCATTGATGCATTCCAGGATGGCCTTCTGATGCAATTGGTAAGTTGTCCTACAAGGCTTGGTAGCACTCTGGACCTAGTACTGGCAAATGGAGTGGTGGTGAGGGAGGTAAGGGTGGAGGACCCACTAGCGGGTAGCGACCACCAAACAGTGTGGCTCGTTCTCACACTGGGCAGGGATACAGGAGGTACAGGCACTAAGGTGGTAGACTTTAGTAGGGGGACTTTGGAAGGATGGGAGCAATACTGTGAGGGAGACTCCAGGATATAAGGCTGGGGATGGATGCAGAACAGAAGTGGGGAATCATAAAGACTGGGCTAACAGAGGCCACAGTAGCCTGCACCAGGGCCAGGAGTAAGAAGAGCAGAGCCAAGAAACCATGCTGGCTGAACAAAGAAGTGCTGTAAGGGGTGAGGGCATAGAGGGCTGCATACTGGAAGTACAGGAGAACAGGGAAGGGAGAGGATAAGGAAGCTTACAGGAGTTGGTCAAGGGAGGTGGCCAGGAGGGTGAAAAAATCTAAGGCCTCCAGGGAATTAAGGTTAGCACAGGGCATAAAGGGAGGGGAAAGGGACTTTTTAAGGTATGTCAGGAAAAAGAGTAAGTGCAAGGAACATATTGTGTGGATAAAGCGGAGAGTGGATGTGATGGAAAAGGGAGAGGAGCAAGTGGAAATTCTAAATGAGTGCTTCTGCTCCATTTTCACTAAGGAGTGGGATTGTCCACTACCAGCATGGGCTGGGGAGGTAGCAAAGGGGGGAGGAGGTGACGGACAAAGTAATCACTGGGACTAGGGTGCTAGAGGGGCTGAGGACAGTAATGGTGGACAAGGCACTAGGTCCCAATGGCATCCACCCCAGGGTGCTGAGGGAGATGGCGTAGCTGTTGGTTGAGCCACTGGCAGATCTCTTCAACACCTCCCTGGAAATGGGGTGTGTGCCCCAGGATTGGAGGGTGGCCCATGTGGTGCCCATACACTAGAGTGGGCCTAGGGAGGAGCCATGAAATTATTGGACGGTCAGTTTCACGTCCATAGTGAGTAAGCTTATGGAGGTGATACTGAAACAGAGGCTGGTGGCATTCCTAGAGAGTAATGACCTCCAAGATGGGTGGCAACACAGGTTCGTCTCAGGGAGGTCTTGTCAAACCAGCCTAATTGAGTATGATGACTGGGTGACAAGGGAGTTGGACAGAGAACATGTGGTGCATGTCCTATACTTGGACTTTAGTAAGACCTTTGATACAGTGCCTCATGGGATGTTGGGGGGAAGGTGATGGCAGTGGGGGTGGGAAAAAAGCTGACTAAATGGATAGAGACCTGGTTACAGAGGAGGGTGCAGAGGGTGGTGGTGGCGGTGGGGGAGCTCTCAGCACCCAGAGCAGAGACAAGCAGGGTGCTGCAGGGGTCAGTGCTGGGCCTTGGGCTATTCAGGCTCTTTATCTCTGATATAGCACATGGAGTGGGGAGCAGGGTTAGTCTGTTCGCCGATGACACCAAATTGGGGTTCAATGGTGGACAAAGAGGACGGATGGGAAAAACTGCAGGGGAACCTAACCAAACTAGAGACATGGTCAGTGGAGTGGCAGCTGGGATTCCATGCAAACAAGTGTAAGGTGATGCACTTCAGGCCAAAGAACCAGAAGAGGGACTATTGGTTGGGAGGGTGAGGTTGGGGATCACAGAGGAGGCGAAGGACCTAGGGGTGTTGGTAACTGGGAGTATGAGCAACTCAGCCCAGTGTAGGAGAGCAGCAGCGAAGGCAGACAGTATGCTGGGGTGCATCACAAGGGAGTTCTCATCCAGACACAAGGATGTGATCCTATTTCTCTACAGATCATTGATCAGACCACACCTGGAATACTGTGTGCAATACTGGAGGCCATACCTGAGAAGAGATATAAAGTTACTGAAGGGGCTGCAAAGGAGGCAACAAAAATGTTAAAGGGGATAAAAGGAATATGACGTTAGGCTGAATGAGCTGAACATGTACAAACTGGAGGAGAGGAGGGATGGGAGATATGATTCAAGCATTTAAATACCTTTGGGGGTAAATAAACCTAGCACCAAGGGGGTGTTTAAATTGAGGAGTGGAAGAGAGACAAGGGGGCATGGACTAAGATTGGAAGAGGGACGTTTCAAGAGGGAAATGAGGAGGCACTACTTCACTGAGAGGGTGCTGTCTTCTTGGAATGCGCTGCCAGAGGCAGTGGTAACAGGTAAGACAGTCAATAGTTTAAGAAGGACTGGGATAACGCAAGAGGAATAGTCAGGGGGGCAGGGGCTGGGACAAGCGGGGCAGGAACTGAGGGGGAGGAGGCTGGGGCAGCTGCAATCTAGTACGCTAGCTGCACTCTCAGCCAGATTTAGATAGACTGATTGGTCTGTTCTGCTGGCAGATTCATATGTTCATATGTATGTTCACATGTAAAATCACAGTAACTCTGTTCATGGGCAGAGGTCCTAAAATGCCAATGTTGAAATTTTGGTGACAAACGTCCATAAAATAACTGTGTTACAGTACAAGCGTGTGTTGTGGAGTTTCCATGCACCCTCATAACTTCACAAATTTGTAGTACTTTCCCTCCAGATTTCCAACACTGGCATTTTTTCAGACCTCTTTACGAACAGTACAGCTGTCATTTTTTACATCCTGCCCGAAATATGCATTTACACATCTGGCGCAGAACAGCATGGTTGCTGTGGGAAACCAATGTTTGGGACAAATTAGGAAAATCATACTGACAGTGTTCATGAGCAGAGGTCACAAAATGCCTATGTTGAAAATTTGGTGAAATAATTCCACTAAATGACTATGTTACGTGCATGCATTGCACAGTTTCCACATACGCTCAGAAGTTCTAGCATTTTTAATATTTTCACTATCAATTTTCAACATTGCCATCT
Organism: Neoceratodus forsteri; assembly: GCA_016271365.2. Classification (NCBI taxonomy): domain Eukaryota; kingdom Metazoa; phylum Chordata; order Ceratodontiformes; family Ceratodontidae; genus Neoceratodus; species Neoceratodus forsteri. The sequence continues at coordinate 224,751,586 of CM057449.1, read as the reverse complement.
CTTCACACCTCCCTATGAATCGTGCAGCTGTCATTCTATACATCTTGTCTGATCTGTGTTTTTGTACATCTGGTGCACAATGGCATGGTAGCTGTGAGAACTCAAAGTTCAGGACACATTAGCAAAATCACAGTGCCACTGTTCATGGTGGGAGTCACAAAAAGGCCATGTTGAAAATTTTTAGTGCAGACACCAACAAACACCTCTAACCATAATGTCCCACCCTGTACAGACTGACAGGCATCAGGGGTGTGCCTTTGGATGGCAGACTGTAATGCTCTTGCCGTTCCATCCCCAGCCCCCCACCCTGCAGCCAGTGACAGACATTGAGGTGTGCCTTGGACTGATTGGCCCCAGAGTTCACCCCATTTTCCTATATTGCACTCATTTCGGCATATGTCCTTATGGAGTGGGGTGACTGTAAAGCCGAACACCCCAAGGCACACCTCAACACTTGTCAGTGTCTGCAGGACAGGGTGAGGTGAGATGGCATGAATGCTACGGGTGACAACCCAAATGCACACCCCAATGCCTGTCCATCTCTGCAGGGTGGAGGTGTGGTTGGCTTGAAGTTTAATACTTCACTGCCTTTCCTACTCTGCATCTGTCTAACTCCTGCATTTCCTTTTTTTTTTTTATAATTCATATTTTATTAGTCATTTTCTTCTGCTAATTCGGGGACAGAAAAATACCAGATACAGTAGTTATACATAGACTAATACATGAGCTGTCCCCATTCCCCCTCCCCCCACCCCATACAGAAGCAAATTACTTGCACAAATAAGAGATAAAGTATGGTGTCACACAATAGAAGGCACTGGATATACAGACTCATTTAGCAGCTCTAACCATAATTAGCATGTGAAGGGGATCCCAAGTGTTCTTGTACCACTGCAGTTTATTGTGGAGGCTCGCTATAGCTTTCTCAGTATGTAAGTTAGCCAAAATTTCATTAACCCATTCCTGGTATGTTGGGCCTAATGTATCCCTCCAGTGCCGGAGCACAATTTTCTTAACTGATAGTGCAATCATGGAAATATGAAACCTTCTGATTCTAACCTTAAAGAGAATAAATCCCCAACAAACATATATCAGGGTAAGTATTCCTACAAACCCAGTATAGAGGTCTAAGGTTATTCTGTATGGTCATCCATAATAACTTTATCTTAGGACACAACCAAAGGCGTGAAGAAGCGTGCCTTCTTCTTGACATCCTCTGGTACAGGCCCCCAAGCCTATAAGACCCCATTTCTTTAGCTTCACAGGGGTATAATACATGTTATGCAATATATGAAATTGCATGAGGCTGAGTCTACCCCGAGATACATATTTATGACAAAACTTCCATAAAGCTGACCAATTAGGAGTATATTGAGGAAAAAAAGAAACCCAGAGCTTAATAGGGCCTTCTGGTCGCCCGTATCTCCATTGATATAAGACATAATATATTTTGGAAATAGTACCTGGTGCCCCCAATAAAGGGGAGAGGTCCGATACAAACCTAAAAGCAGGTGGACGAGGAGGGACATTACCAAATACTGTAGAAAGTAAATGTTTTAATTGGGCCACCCTGAAGTAAAAAGTTAAGGGAATATCGAACTTGCGGATGATATTAGAGACTGAGAGCCATTCCCCTTCGTCATCCAGAAAAGTAGAGATTATCCCATCCCCTATCTGGGGTAGCCATATACGAGATATCTTCTTTTTATTTATAGAGAAAGATGGGGAATTCCAAATAAACTGAGACAAGTCCATTTCTGGGGAATACCACAGAAATGAACAAAGCTGCATGTGAACTCTGAGGGACGTTCGGATAATGGGGCAACTAATAGTGTCCAGAAGGGAGGCTAATTTTAAATAGAACAACATCCGAGGGTCAATGTTCATGAATTGAATAAAGTCTAGCTCAGTTTTGAGCCAGACCAGTCTTGAATATTCAGGACCCGGATTAACCCACCACAAATATTTTGCAATATGACTAGCCCAGTAATAAATTGCTATATGGGGAATCCGCAGCCCTCCATCTATTTTTTGAGCAGCTAGTTTGTAATATGCTAACCTGGCTTGTTTATTAGACCAGATAAAATCTGTGAAAATTCCATGCATTTTATGAAACCATGATAACGGTGTAAAGGCGTTAAGAAGCGAGAGGGGATAAAATAAACGAGGAAAAATGTTCATTTTGATGATATTAATGCAGACCCAAAGAAAAAGAGGGAGTTTAGACCACCTATTGAGGTCCTGAAGTATCACTTGGGAGAGAGGCACCAGGTTTTCCTTAAACCAGGAGGAAGGGTTACGCGTCAAATTAATGCCAAGATATTTAAGAACGAGCGGGGACCAACCAAGACCAAAAGACGACAAATCATTTTTAAAAACCTTATGATTGAGAGGGAAAATGCAAGATTTGGCTATATTCAACTTGTAATTCAAGAGAGCGCTGAACTTGGTGATTTCCTTCAACATGGTGGGAATTGAGGTTTTAGGATGGGATAAATGAAGAAGGAGATCATCAGCATAAGCCGTGATCTTCACCACCTGATTGCCAATTGGGATACTGCTCATCTCCGGATTATTGAGAATATTTCAAATAAGGGGCTGTAAGTATAAATTAAATAAAAGAGGGAGAGAGGGCAACCCTGCCGAGTACCAGAAAATAAAGGAAAAGATTTGGAGAATGCTCCATTACCAGAAACTCTGGCAGATGGGGTTTGATATAAGGCCCGAATCCATTTTATAAATTTAGCTGGAAAGCCATATACTTTAAGAGCCTGAAACAGGAAATTCCAATTAACACGATCAAATGCCTTCTTAGCATCCAAGGAGACCAGTCCCATGGGAAAGGCAGCATCCCTGGACACCGAGACTATGTGTGACAGGGTACAAAGATGGTCAGCTGATGAACGTCCCCTCATAAATCCTACCTGGGACATACTAATCAGGTCAGGGATAACTCGTGTTATTCTATCAGCCAATATCTTAGAGATAATTTTTACATCTTGATTCAATAAGGATATTGGTCTGTAACTTTGCACTAATTCCAGATCCTTATCAGGCTTAGGGAGAAGTACTATCAGGGCCTCAAACAAGTGCATATCTATTTTTGCTCCAGAAAGAATGTGACAGTACAACCTGTGGAGGACTGGCAATAATTGTGGTCAAAACATTTTATAAAATAAGGCAGAAAACCCGTCTGTACCTGGGACCTTGTCTGAGGGCAAAGCCCCTATGACTTCTAAAATTTCCTCTAGAGATATTGGTGAGGATAGAAAATTCCCCTGCGATTCTGACAGAAAAGGTAAAGAGGAATCCCTCAGGTAGGCCTCAAGCTCTTCTAAGGAAGAAAGGTTATCCATAAACCTGTATAGATCCTCATAATAGGAAGCAAACTTCTGCACAACCTCAGAAGGGGATACCTTGAAGGATCCATCTGCCTGGGCCCTAATTGGAGGTATAAATCTAGCTGATTCTTGCTGCTTTAACCTTAAAGCTAGCAGGTGACCCGCCTTTTCTCCCTGATCGGTATAGTTTGCTTTAGTACAAATAATAGCTAGTTCTGCTTTTTCCCTTAACAGGTCTAAATATTTATCTTTAGCTACCGAGAGCCTTCTCATATCTTCTTCCAGGGCATTAGAGGATAAACTAATTTCCAAAGACCTAATTAGAGATAATGAAGCTAGTAATTCTGCCTCTCTGGTTTTTTCTCTTTGGTGGCTAAGCTAATAATTTATCCCTCGCATATATGATTTGAAAGCACCCCACAAAATATCAGGAGTCATGTCCTCAGAGGAGATAGTGGCAAAAAAGAAATTGATCTGCTCCTTTATTAGGTCACAATATTTAGTATCTTTGAGTAACTGACCATTTAATTTCCATCGGGTTTCTTTATGAGGAAGGTTAAGGAAGGCCAACTTAGAAGTTACCAAGGAATGATCAGATATTGGACCTGGCTGGATCGAAGCAGTCAAGATCCCCAGCAGAAGGGCCTGAGAGAGGAAAAGATAATCAATGCGAGACTGGGTTTTGTGCACTGGTGAGCTAAAGGTATACACCCTATCCTTGCGGTGTAACACACGCCACACATCACACAGTCTGCACTGATCCAAAAAGTCCCTGAGGGCCCTCTGTCCAGGTGTTAAGCCCCTCAACCCAGTACCAGACCTGTCTAGTTTGGGATCAAGAACCAGATTGAAATCCCCACCTATTATTATACCAATGGGAAGCATGGGAAGGAGTATGGAAATAAGTTTCATGTAAAAACTCGGATCATCTACATTAGGCCCATAAATGCTGCCAAGTAAAATAGGCATAGACCAGAGTATCCCTTGAACTAGGACATATCTGCCATCTGGGTCCCTAATAACTTGTTGGGAAATAAAGGGAATATCTCTATTAATTAGAATCATAACCCCACAGCTATTAGTGGACCCTGAGGTGTTAAAAACCTGCGTAATTTGTTGCGTCATTAGTTGCAGAGATTCGCTTTCCAGTAAATGAGATTCTTGCAGGAATACAATCTGAGAAGATAATAAACTTAAGTGTTTTAACACTTGGTATTGTTTAACCCTTTTCCTTATCCCCTTCACGTTCCATGTAGCAATGTTTATACTACTGGCCATTTATCCAGAAGAAAGAGAAAAAAAAAGAAACATTATATAAAATCCAGGAACTATAACAATCAGACATAACTGACCGGTCCCTGCTTACTACTGTATACCCTCCCCAAATATCAACTTTCCTCCCACCCACCACCCCCAAAATGTTCAGTCCCTTCAACTAACAAATAATATAACAACCCTGAACATGGTATACCCTCCTCCCCCAACTGTCCTGAGCAGCGTTCGGCACAATACCGCTTTCCTTCCTCCCCCTCCAACCTCCCACGCATGCACCCAAAAACCCCACCAAGACATGTAAGTCTTCTTATGATATCAGTAAGCAATAATATCACTTCAAAAATGAAGAAATGTAAATGATAGTAAGAGAGCACTGGATTCTCAAAATCCAGAACAAAAATGGCAAGAATGAAACAAAGGGAAGAGAGCATCCTCTACTAGGGAGCAATTCAGAAACCCCAAAATCCTGAGAGAAAACAGATAATACCCAATATAGAGCACATTCACCAATTATGTCCTTATAACTGCTGCCACTGAGAAAATTGAAAACTTTCCCTTAGACGTATAAATACTAGCAAACTAAATGCTCCAAAGTAGTGGACCTCCACTTGTGTCTTAACCCCCATGGCAATCTATATCCGATAAAAATAAATTCCAGAAAGAAATAGGTGAGGGGGGGGATTGAATCACGAAGGTTAGGACAAAAGCGCCCTCTTGTGGTTATATCTAGGAAAAATTGAAAATTGAAACCAACAGGGCACTGTCACGAACCATGCCCCAGTAATCAAAAATATCAAACTTGAAGGCTTTCATAATATAAACTACGTCCTGCGAGATAATCGAGTGTCCTAGAGGCGAGAGACCAGGAAAGCGATACTCCTTATGAGTAGAGCATTCAAACCAAACGACCCCGAGAAAAGTCCTGAGATATGAGAATGCTCCAAAACATGAACACTGAGAAGGAAAACTCAAAGGGTCAAGACTCCACTAACGGTAGTCCCCTCCATTGCAAACTTCAAGAGTCCACAAAACCAGATTGGCATTCAGTCATCTCATGGCATAACAACATGGAGAAATTCTTCTCTCTTCCAAAGCAGGGTAGGGCAAAACTGACCAACAGATAAGGTGTCTCGAAACAAATCAGGTGGAGCAGCTTTCAGTCCCGAGAAAGCAACTTCAGGATTCTCATATGTTAACCGGGTGCCGTCCACTAGCACTTGCAATCTAGCTGGATACCCCATTCTGAAGCGAAGGCCTGCAACTATAATTTTTGGCACAACCGGATGGAAAGCAGTACGCTTTGCCCTGACCGACCCGGTAAATCTTGGGCAATTCTAAGCCTGGTATTTTCCCATTTCACTTCTTGTAACTCTCTCACTTTTCCCAGAAAGTGCTGTTTCTCAAGGTAGTTTAAAAAACGACAAATAATGGGATGCGGCGTAGCTCCTGGGGATGGCTTGGGGTGCTGGGACCTATCAGCTCTTTCAATGATGTAGTTAGCCCCAAAGGGAGAGGGGCCAGCGATGTTCTCAATCAGCTTCTGCATAAATCCCAGCATATTTAGGCCTTCTCCTTCTGGGAGGCCCAAAATGGCAACATTATTTCTTCAGCTGCGGCCCACCAAATCTTCCAACTTAGCTTCCAGGCTAGAGATCTTTTGCCGCATGGCTACTATACCGGGGTCATTTTTTTCCATTTGCTTCTCAAGAGATAAGATATGGGCTGCATTATCCGAAGTTTTCATCGTGACCTCCTCAAGTTTCTTAGAGAGGGATTTGATTTCAGCTGAGATTTCTTTAATTTCTTCCCAGAAGGGTTTGAATTCCTCCAAAACTCTGCTCAGAGTTAGGGTCTCTTGCTCGGAGATCAGGTTCTGGAGCTCAGGCTTATCCATAGTACTCGAGGCCCTTGATTTTTTCGGGGTCTTCTCGGGAATGACCGGCGGTGTATGCTTCTGCGGAGGCTTTTTCATATACACCTCCATCATCTCTGACAACAAGCAAACAGAAGCCCAGGATGTTAAGAAGGCAATGATCTATGAACTTTCTGTTTTTTAGGGGGAAAATAAGCATCAAAATAGCGATAATTCGTGGTTAGGAGGTTGTAGCTATGCAGAGGAGCTTCTACTTGGTATCCTGCATCACGTGATTCCCCCCCTAACTCCTGCATTTCCAAAGCTAATACCAGCAAGCAAACATTCGGCATTGACAAATGCTTGTTTAATTGCCTGGGCTATTTTTTCCTCAGTTTGTGCCTTGGCACTTCTGACTGCTGTCCCTGCCTCCCTCTGCTTTTCCAGATACAGTTCCCTGTCTTCCTTCCCCCTCTGTGATTTCTTGTACTGTACCTCCTGAAAGCTATCCTTTTTTCTCTTACCTTCCCGGCCATGTTCTTTGAGAACCATAGTGTTTTTATTTTTTTCCTTTCTCTTTGTTTTGCTTAGTTGATTAACACAAAGGCTTGTTGCCTCTGATATGACTCCCTTAAGGTTAGCCCATTGTTTCTCTACATCTTCCCCTGCCAGGGCTTCCTTGAGATATTCCCCCATTTTTGTAAAGTCAACTTGTCTGAAATGCAGGATCCCTGCTTTCGTATGGTTTGACTCCTCCACTGTTCTCAAATTGAATTGCACTGTACACTGATCGCTGGACACCAGGTGACTACCCACCAATACATCAGTGACACTGTCCCAATTGGTGAGTAAATGGTCCAATATTGCTCCTTCTCTAGTGGGTTCTACCACAAGTTACTTGATGCATGTCCCCTGCAGGGCATCCAGGATGTCTCTGCTTCTGGCTGTGGCTGCAGCCTGGGTGCTCCAATCCATGTTGAAGTCTCCCACCAGCAGCACGTCACCTTTGGCTGTCATTTTGTGGATGGTTTTCACTAGTAGCCCATCCGTCTCCTCCTCTTGTGCTGGAGGCCTGAAGATCATGCCAGTGCAAATGGCGGTGTCATTTCCTGTCTCCAGGGTGACCCACAGTGTTTTCGCATCCTCTTGCATTCCCTGAACTTTGGTTGCTTTAATTCCTTCCCTGACATAGATAGCCACCCCTCTACTCTATTTTCCCACCCTGTCTTTTGTAAATAGACTATAACCTGGTAAGGCTATATCCCATTTATGGTTCCCCATGTACCATTCTGTGCAAGAACTTGTCATTCCTGAACATCAGAGAATTTCCCAAGACCACATACTGAGCTTTTCCTTCGTGACCACTTTCTTCTGCATTTTTTCATCAGAACCAGCATGAAGGCATTTTGCCACTTAAATTAAGATTATGAACTTGGGGGTGGGGGGGGGCAGACCATCATGTAGCAACCTGCCCTAGTTTTTTTTACCAGGCTCAAGAACAATTGCGAGACAATTCAGTGTATTTACAGTAGTTTGTGATTTTGGCACACTTCACATTAAATAAATAGCTAACATACTAACATACTAGATGCCAGCAGAGTAGGCCTGTTGGTCTATCAAGTCTGCTTGTGCTTCAGCACCCTGACTGGGTACCATAGCCCTCTATCTGTCTCCTTCCACTGTTACTCCATACCCCAGTCCTGTCCCCCTTTCCCAGGCAAACCAGTACACAACAGTGCTGAGGAACTGTAAAAACACACTGCATATTATGAGGTAGTGGTACATGAACCAAACTGTGACATATTTATTCTAGTAGTCGAGGAAAATTAAGAAAAGACACAGACAGATACAGACATGAAAGTTAGAGAAGTCATTAGGTAGGAGTCGGAATTTAACAGATATAACACACAGATGGAAAAGCTGCAATTTGTTTGTATTTTAACACTTTGTTCTTGTTTTTTTTTTCTTTTTAGGGGTAATATGGAAGGATTATGACACTTGGACAGTTGGAAAGGGTATAAAGAGAATTTTTTATCCTTTTTTCTTGTATTTTATTTTTTATGAGAAATGGGGAATAGGATATCGACAAACAGAAACAGGAAGGAATGTATTAAACAGAAAGGGATGTCATTCACATGGCACTGTGGCCACTACCACCCACACCACCACCACAGTGGACCTCCTGCAGAACCACCAACACCTTTTCCTGCTTGGCAAGGACAACTTAAAGATCCTGCTGGATCTCATTCAACTGGTAGCGCAGGTCCCCCACTTCCTCATGCCAGTACCGTAGGAAGGGTGGGGCGGGTGGTGCTCTGGCACTGGGCGCAACCCTCAGGGGGGCGCAATTTTCAACTGAAGCTCATTTATTTATTAACTTGTGCTACTGCTTTTTTTAAATTTATTTTGGCTTGATAAACTGTAATTATGTCTGGCTGTCAGTAGGGGCGCATCTGTGGACCAAAGACCAGCAGGTTGGGTTGGGGGGGTCACATGAGCTGCAGGCAAATAATCATGTGGTGTGGTATTGCTGCGATGAGAAAGAAAGAGAAACTGTGGGTGGGCCAGTGCCGCCCAATAGTATAAAAGGTATGGGCGGTGTATGTAGCATGGAGAGGCAGTTAAACTTGGAGTTGGAGACAATGTTATTGTTGACAGTAGAGCCTAGGAATGAAGTGGCTAGCAGGCAGCAAAACAAGTGATACAGTATATGTAGAGAGAGAAGATTTGGAGAGATGATAGAGAAGACAAGAGAAATTCATCTTGAAGATTTTTAAGCAAAGCAATGTAGCGCATCACTATAGTAGTCCGTCTACAGTATGTGCAAGTCCGTCTCAGCCGTCTCCCATGTATTTGTGTGATTCTGTATTCCATATTGTTTTAAAATGAAAATTAATTCTTCAAATCTGTTTACTGTTTAGTTTGTTGTGTCTATGTGACAGTGTCAATGAATGAGGTGTGAGTGTGTTGTGTGTATCTCATGGCTGTGACAGTGGCGGTGCCACTGGGGGAGGGATTCTTGATTGGAATTTGAAAAATGCACTGCACTTCAGTGGTCAGGAGGAAGGATTGGATCTAATTTTTAATTTGATTGTGGGACTGGGCCAAGGGACCAACGGCCCGGGCCTGACTCAGGTGTGATAAGATGACTTAGTACTTCATGGGACTGGGATGGGAGTGAAGACGTTCACGCCCTCCAATCTGCTGCTTGTGTGCTGACTGATTGCCATGGTGTGGGCAGGCCACAGGCACCCTCACTCCAGCCCACCACATTGTTTTCTATCATCTTGACCCACATTTCTCCTGCACTTCAATTCCACACCAAGGAGGCTCCCCCAGTCCCACCCCATGCTGTTTCCTTCTACTCCATGCAGGTGGGTGGTGGAGAGACGGCACAGACAGACCCAGTCAGAGCAAAGCCTGCAATCAGACCAGTCATACTGCGACTCCATTGCACTGCACTGACTAGTCTCCCTCAAGTTGGTTGGTACATGCTTTTTTTCTTTATTGTACATCCATTGGGACTGGATGCCAGGTTACAGACACTGTGCAGACTGTGGTCTCTGAATGACTGGTCGCATGACCCCTGAAGATGGAGATGGGTCAGAAATCATCTCTAGCAACAGTCACATACAGAAGTCGCTGTGTTGTAGTATTCCGTTTTCAGAGGATTCCTCAGCAAGTGCGTATATTTCCTTATGTCTCAATTTTGAAGATATAGGAAATTCCTATATCTTCAAAATGGGACATAGGAAAATATGTGTACTATGTTTTCCTAAGCCCAATTATCTCATTCAAATGTTTAGTATGCTGAAAATAGTTTGTCACTCTTACCCATGAATGCTACAAGAATCATTCATCTGCAGTGCATGCTTTTAATAAAGAATCAAACTATCCTCCCCAATAGATTGACACATTTCAGGGACCACGTCCCAACCTAGAACCTCGAAACATAGCTGCAATATGCCCTACTTAAAGTAAACTGTAAAGAAAATAAAAAAAATACTGCCTGTCTAAATGTGCTTCTAGCCAGCCAGAGTCTCCTGGCTCAGTTGGTAGCACATCCACTTATGGACCAGAAGGTTGTGAATTCTCTGCTCATGTTGGGATTTATTTATTTATTTATTTGTGAAATCAGTTTACAACCTTTGAGCCAGAGGCTCGTTTCCAAAGGTACCTCGTCACATTAAAGACATACATAGAGTTTTAGGTTACATAGCACAGGTTTGTTAAAAACAGGTGTTCATCAGAGGCGCCACGTCACACTGAGGTCAGACAAAATACATTTAGGTTACAGGGTACAAGTAATTGAGAACAAGTGTTACACAAGTTGGTATCAAAAATTGAGCAATCTAATAGGCATACCATGAAACAGCTGGCACTGGCCAGGTTAGACATGGGTATGGTGTACCGGGAAGAGGCGGTGGGGAGGGCTAGGTGGGGAGCCGCCCAGTGGGCGTTGTCATGAGAAGTCGAGGTGGAGGCTGCCTTCAGAGACAGGAGCAGCTATGAGTGTTGAAGAGTTGGTTTCGAAGGGTGGTTTTGAACTTAGAGATGGTGGTGGCATTGGCGATGGGGGCAGGGAGAGAGTTAAACCAGGATGGGGCTCTGTAGCAGAAGGACCTCTGGCCACGGCTGGTTCTTGATCTGGGGACCATTAGAGTGGTCTTGTTGGATGACCGTGTTGCAGTACTGGGTGGGATCCAGTGGATGGATGCCGTCACCCCAGGAGGGGAGAGCCCGAGTAGGTTTTTTTTTGTGAGAAGGCAGGTTTGATATCGGAGCCGTTCATCCAGGGTAAGGAGTTTAGCCTGATCATACGGCTGACAGGTGTGTGTGAGCCTGGGGGCACCAGTAATCAATCTGCAGGCTTTATTCAGGGTTAAGTGAATTTTTTTGAGTGCAGTGGTGTCGGCAGCACCATAGACTGGTAGACTATAGTCTTCAAGGGACAATACGGAAGGCGTAACAGTGAGCCAGAGCGCATTTGGGGGAAGGCAGGTTCTGTGGTGGAAGAGGATGCCAAGCCGTGTGTTAGTGGTGGATGTTAGGGCATCAATGTGGTTGTGAAATGTGAGGGCTGAGTCGAAGGTAACCCCAAGGTATTTGTAGGAGCAGACTTGTTCCAGTGGCTGTTTGGTATTAGGAAGGAAATAGAGTGGGTGGTTGCTAGCTTTGTTTTGGGGGTGGGAAAAGAGCATAGCTTTGTTTTTTTTAAGATTGATGACGAGTCTGCGCTCCTTAAACCAGGCTTCGGCATTATTGAAAGACTGCTGTGGGTGCCCTGAAGGAGGACGGGACTGCGGTGGGTGGCAAAAAGGACAGCGTCATCTGCATACAGGAGAATTTTGCCAGGGCATGCACTGGGCAGGGTTTTCAGATAGAGTGAGAAGAGAAGGGGGCCCAGGATGGAGCCTTGGGGGACCCCAGAGTGAATGGGATGGGTATCAGAGAGAATCCCATTGATTTTAACACACTGTGATCGAGCGGCTAGATAGCTCGTGCACCATGCTAGGGGGCCAGCCGAGAGACCAGTGTGGCAGAGAGCATTCAGCAGAAGAGGGTGGGAGACGGTGTCGAAAGCCTTTGAGAGGTCGATGAACACTGCACCAGCTAGGGAGCTGATATCCAGGGAGGAGTGTAGGAAGTTGGAGAATTCAATTAGTGCAGTGCTGGTACTGTGACCAGCATGGAAGCCATGTTGCTCTGGGCATAAGATGTTATGCTTAGCCAGACATTCAGTGATTTGAATGGCCACCACTTTTTCCAGGGCTTTAGAGAGGGGGGGAAGGATGGAGATTGGCCGGTAGTTGTTGGCCGATGACCTGTCGCCCCCTTTATGAATGGGCATGATTATGGCTGTTTTCCAAGCCGTGGGAAATTGTCCCAGGCAGAGCGATCGGTTAATGAGGCTGGTGAGTGGGGCAAGGACTTCATCTAGCACCAGCCTGAGGATACTGGGGTCCAATGAGTCACTGCCGGGACTGTTGCTATTCAAAGCTTTGATTAGGATGGGTCTGGCTTCCCGGGCAGAAATCTTGCGCAGGTGGAAGCTGGGGTGCTGGAGGACAGGGGGAGGTTGGTTGGAGGGAGGGTCAAAGAAATTACTAGGGAGGACTGAGCTAAGGTCAGTGAAAGCGGTGTTGAGCCAGTTAGCTATGGTGGCAGGCTCGGTGGAGGTAGTGCCATTGCTAGTGAGCTGGGATGGGGCAGGGGAGCTTGATTTTCCATTTAGTTGTTTAATATTACCCCAGAAAGTCTGGGCCGAACCCCAGGAGGAGGTAAGGGTGGCCTGGTAATGGTCGGCATTTGCTTTCCGGACGGCCCAAGAGCACTTATTCTGGGCTGCATTGTAAGCCTGCCTATCTGACAGCCGACCCATTTCAGTGGCAAGGTGTCAGAGGTTATCCCGATTTCTTAGTAATTGCAGAAGGATTGGACTTGCACCTAAAATGCTCCCATCAGAGTGCAGTAGTAGGGGGTACTGAACTGCTGGGGTGTGCTGTCCTTTGGATGAGATGTTAAACTGAGGTCCCTTCTACCTATCCTGGTGTTGTCCTGGTGGGTGTCAAGGAGGAAGTAAAAGAACCAAGGGGCACTCTTTGCAAAGAGCAGCAGACATTCCCGGTGTCCTGCCTAACATTCCCCTTCCCATAAACCAGTTCATGCAATTGTCCAGGCTGTGTGTGGGTGTTGATGTGCGATATGGCCACCACCACACATTTAATCACTTCACTACTAGTCTAGCATTGCGTCTAAAGCACTTTGGGATACACTGTATATGAAAAGTGCTATATAAATGCTGATTCTTCCCACACCTCAGAATAATGGCAGGAAAAGTTAGGGACCGACCATGTAGCAAAATTTTTTTTTTCTTCAAGAAAAAGCCCAAACCTCACCACAGAGCTGGAGTGTGAAAACCCTCCAGAGCTTGTGGCTCTTTTCGGCCGGGCGCAAGAATTTGTCTCTTGCCCAGGGCACCCAAATGCCTTCCTACAGCTCTGCCTCATGCAATCAGGCCAGCTCAGCTGCTGTTACTGCTGCTGGTGGTGGTGCCAGTGCTGCTGCTGGTTCTGCAGGAGGTCGGCCTTGACCAACAGGGGTCACAACTTGTTCTTGTCTCTGCCCTGTGGCATGTGGTGTTGCACATGGTCAGCAGCGACAGTGACATTCCATGTGACTCTGAGTTGCATGCACAGACAGGCCACCATTCTCCTCACCTCCACTTGTTGCTTCTTTAAACACCTCTTCCCACTTTGCAGAGTGAAGCAGACTGAGGTCTTTCCTCTTCCCCCCCAGTGCTAACGTGGTTCCCCTTTTTGTCCCTGTGGACAATCTTGTCACACAAATTATAAGAGACCATGCTGTGGTCACTAGGGTCACTTCTAAAAAATGACCACACTGAAGAGGTCTTGGAATACTGGCAACTGCTGCCCAATGAGCCTGCCTCTTCATGTTAGTGGGGATTGAGATGGTGCTGAGTGTGATCCTGGAACCACAGCTGCTACTGCTCCTCCTCCTCCTCCTCCTCCTCCCTCCTCCTGACACTCCATTGGAGTCACTGGTTCTGCATCAATGAGTCCTGGCCGACTTTAACTTAAGTTTTGGGGGCCCCTGCCCAACAAACTTCACCCTAATCAGGTAGATGATCCAGGACCTGCCATGGGTCTGGACACCCTGATGTCCAGCTACATCAGCTCCTCCTGACATACCCTCTTGAATCTGCTGCATGAGTCCTGGGGAAGTGAAAACTGAAAAAAAAAATGAAGCAGACACAGAGAAAGACAGACAGACAGACAGGAAAAAAAGGCCCAAAAACAACTATAAACAAAAACGAAGTAATTAGGAGATAAAGATAAAAGAACTGACAAATAAACAAAATGAGATTTTAATACTTTTAAGTGAAATACACTTAAACTCTGTTACTTCCTGTTAATACTCCTCCATAAACCTCAAAGCACAGTCTGCAACTGAAAAACAGCACTTCAAGGCAAGGAAAAATGATCATGTGACCTGCAGAAATGTCTCCATGTGACTAAGCTCATTTTTCCACTAAACTTCGCCTTTGCACTACAAAGGCAAAATTTCAAGGTGAAGTTACAAGGCCAAGTCACATGGTGAAATTCCACCTGTCTACCAAAACTTTGCGACGCTGTCTGCAGAGGTGAATTTGGTGTTTTCGCCTAAAATTCACCGCCAAACTTAAACTTCGCAACATCTCTACTCCCCTCCACTTCGAGGGCTGGAATGTACAAAGCTGCTTGAGGAGGGGGTGGCTGGGCTCATAGCTGGTCTACCAATCAAAAAGAGGAGCCAACCCAAGACCTTCAGCCACTGCTGGGAACAGCAAAAACTAGAGTCTGAAAGCTATTCAGTGACAGTGGGTGTGCACTGGTGAACTGTGACTGGTGGCACGATGCTGCCCTGAACAGATCAATACACACGTCTGAAGGAAATAATGAGTACACCAGCTCACCTTAACCCACCCCATCCCCCGACCACATGAATGCTGCACTGTGACTAAATTCTGAAGTGTCTGTGGCATGTGTCTTTGACCCTCCCTTTCCCTAGCAGGTGAGAAGATGCTGGTGGCTAGCACAGAACCTTATCTCACCATGCTGGCCACCATTTGAATGAATGGGGTTGAGAATGCCCATTAAGACAAACAGCTTCTTGGGGTATGCCAGGTTCAAGACAGTGGTGGTGGTAGGGGGATGGAATGTATTTGGTGCTGAGTGGTTGGGCTGGGTGGGGGGTTACTTGGCATATACAGAAACCAGCAGGCAGGAGGGGGATGCCACTGGACTGCCAGGAATATATGATTTACAAGAATGGATACTGGGAAGGCAGTACCCCGGGAGCACTATGAAATCTCATCCTGGGAGGATAATCCATATGGATGCTCCATATTCTGTCTGCCAGCCTTCGTTACTGACTACCCAGGTTTGGGGCACAAACACATATTGCCAGCATACAAGAATGTTCACAACAGAGCTGACTCACTAGGGAGAATTTGTATAGTTAAATCTATTAAGGGACAGCCAGCCCCCTACCACCACAAAATGATACTTTCTGTGTGTTCTTGTACTATATCTTACTGTATTTTCCCTCTTAGGGCACAGTCTTTAAAGCCATTTGTGCATGCTGAATGTTGCTCGAAAACACAGAGCACTTTCTCTGCATCTGTGGTGCACTCCACTGGATCAAGAATACCCCTCGTAAAACAAACACACACACACACACACACACACACACACACACACACTTCAACTGACCTGTCACTCTGTAGTAACTAATTGGTGGGCTGCAAACCAAAGATTTGGCACCACAAAAGTCAGGTGCTGAGAACTGACCAAGAGTGCTCCAGCTGAACCCTTGATGTAACATTTCTATGCCTCCTTGCTGTGGTGTCTGTTCCTTGTCCCCTAGCCACAAAATTGAAGAGGGAGGGGGGATAGAAGGTGACTTATTTTTCTGTTTCTTAATTCTTCAATTTTATTTGAAATATTTTTGCTTTATTGTACAGGTTGTGCTGCAGTCCAGGGAAGGCTAGTATTAAATCCCTGAGTCCTCCCCCAGTCACATGGGGCAGGGGATCCAGTTAGTGTAACTAGAGCTTCATCCCTCCTCCCAAAGTAGTTATCTGGAGATCTGTACCCACAAACTGGCTCTAAGGATACCACCCACAATGCAGTTAGTGTAACTAGAGCTTCATCCCTCCTCCCAAAGTAGTCATCTGGAGATCTGTACCCACAAACTGGCTCTAAGGATACCACCCACGATGCAGTTAGTGTAACTAGAGCTTCATCCCTCCTCCCAAAGTAGTCATCTGGAGATCTGTACCCACAAACTGGCTCTAAGGATACCACCCACGATGCAGTTAGTGTAACTAGAGCTTCAGTCCTCCTCCCAAAGTAGTCATCTGGAGATCTGTACCCACAAACTGGCTCTAAGGATACCACCCACGATGCAATTAGTGTAACTAGAGCTTCATCCCTCCTCCCAAAGTAGTCATCTGGAGATCTGTACCCACAAACTGGCTCTAAGGATACCACCCACGATGCAGTTAGTGTAACTAGAGCTTCAGTCCTCCTCCCAAAGAGTTCATTTGGAGACCTTTACCCACAAATTGACTCTAAGGATACCACCCAAACGCAGACCTGTATTATTTAAAGTATTTTGGATTCTTTGTGTCATGGCTAATTATTTTTATTTTGTCAATTTTAGCCACTCAACAGCTGGTTCCATACACCTGATGAGGATGTCTCCATGCGAGGTAAGGAATCTACTTACTGATTTATAAGATTATCTGTTAATGGAGCATCTGTATCTCTTATCTAAGGGGAGGATACAACACAGATGATGGAGCCCTGTATTTTCGGGATGGATAGTGGAGCTCTTTAGGTTTTAGGGTAGAGGAGAGGAATCATAGGAATTTGTATGAATTAGATAGCGTTAGCCATAGTGACTTTTTTTTTTACTTTATTTATCTCCATTCCTGGAGAAGTCCTTCCAGCAACCTCGGGACTACACCTCTACCCTCCTCCATGACTAGTCCTTCTCCCTCGTGCCACCACACACCACCTCCGGGTCTGAACCCTCCAGAGGTAGGGCCACCCTATCTGACCAGGGTGCTCTATCTATAGGGGAAAGTGCCTGGCACACGAGTGGCCCTGTGGAGAGGAGATAGCCTGGAATTGGAGGTGTGGGATTT
This sequence comes from Neoceratodus forsteri, assembly GCA_016271365.2. Lineage (NCBI taxonomy): Eukaryota > Metazoa > Chordata > Ceratodontiformes > Ceratodontidae > Neoceratodus > Neoceratodus forsteri. The sequence goes on along the minus strand of CM057449.1, from coordinate 224,734,404 downwards.
GGGCAGGTGAGGTGTCTTCATCTATCCCGAGGTATGGGGATTTTATCTCTCTTTTTTCCCATGTTTCCCCTTCCTCTCCCTGCGGAGCCCAGCCAGGAAGGCAACAAATTGCCGTGGCTCCACCCCCAGGCATATGCCACACCGCTACAATCTGCGATCCCCTAGCTGCTGCCAGAGATCGTTCCAAGAGCAAGGGCACCCCAAACCCACCCTCAGGAAGAGAGAGCAGTCCTCTGGACGCTCAATCTTGTCCTTCCCCTACCGACCCCCAGTGGCCCCGGCTCATTCCCGAACCCGGCTTGCCGGTGTGGCACGAGGTGTGGCATCCAGCGCCTCAACCCTCAGCTCCACCGGGCAGCCATAGTGACTTGACATTTCTCAATGGAAATACCCTATAATCCCTTTATTTATTAGGGACTCATCTAATGAACTTTTGAATTGATTCATATTTGTACTACGTACAACATTGTCAGGAGAAATATTCCATACCAAAACCACTCTCAGGTTTCAACAAGCTCCTCCTATATTTGTCCAGTATATATTGGGTGGGGTATGGAGAATGACAGCAAAACGCCTTATACTTTGTTGCAGGTTGAGTGCAGAATTTTTGTGTCCTTATGTTGGGTGCAAAATAATTAATGGCATTGTGTGGGAGGTGGTTTGTGGGTGCAGCCCCCCATAATGTGGGGGTGCGGGGGCTCCACCCTCGCGAGACATGCAGTAATAAAGTTGGCAATATACCTTGCAGTATTGGCAGTGCAGTATATTGCTGTGCTGTAATGTCTTGTGACATTATGACCCCATGCTCAGAAAGGAAGATTTGGGGAAGATGAGGGAAAAGGTCTGGGAAAAACATAGATCTGAATTCAGAGCTAGCAGCTTGCAAAATATGGGGAGGATGAGCCTGCAAAATGTGGCATCACAAAATTTTTTTAGGAAGATAGTCAATATTAAATAGTCAGTGCTTCCTGGTGTGGGGTGGGTACATGTTTATTTTATTATTGTTGTTTTTACAGTTTTTTCTTTGGTAACCAGGTACGGTCCTCTGGACACAAGGCCCATTTAGAGGGTCAGTCCACTGGGGAGATTAAAGTATTTGCTCAGGGTGACAGGGTGAAGGTTGTAGGAATCAAACTCAGGATCGGTGGAGGTATCAAGCTCATTTATAGCTTGTTGCTCTAACCTCTTGGTTACACTGCCACCTCAGGATGGTGGACACAGGAGTAGGACCAATCCATGTGTGCATACATTTTGTGCACAGCGTGGGTCCCCAGCCAAAGTCTTCATACTCCTGTTCAGCATCCATACTTTCACTGCCACTTATGGTCACACTAGTGTCAGTAGCACAGTGAGAATAGCAGCCCTGTCTGTAGAAATGACAGTGTCTTATTTCTTTCTTTATTTCTTTATTGAAATGTTTCACCAGAAAAGGCCCACTGAGCAACAAGTTGCTTATTTGCAGGAGCTTCCTGGGAGGAAAGGGAGTGGGAATACAACATACTTAGCATATTCAACATACAACTGGATTTATAATACAACATATACAACAGGGTAACATTTAAAGTGCTTAGGAATAACAACTACAGTACATACAGAGAGTCCAAAACTGCAAAGGAAATGGAGTGGAAGTAGCGACTTCTTAGACAATTAACTAGGATACAAACATACTGTAGATACATACATGAATAGACCTTTTACATTAAATAGCATAAGAGCTAGAATAAATTGGCAGTGCTTGATTATTCCAGCTAGATACAGAGTTGAGTCCCACTGCATTAGGTAACAGGTTGCGAGACAGCAGACATTTGTGTGACCTAGGAGTAGGTGGGAGGAGGGGAACTTAAGCACAACTGCAGGTGTGAGAAATAAAGCTGTATAAAGACGTAGAGATGAACAAAAGGGAAGAAGAGTGTCTAATTTGATGGGGGAGTGAGTTCCAAAGTTTAGGGAAGTAGTGGGAAGAAGCAGCCTGCCCAGCAGAGGTAGCTTGGTGGGAGACCACCAAGGTCCTGGTATCACAGGATTTCAGGGAGTGCGAGGGGGGAGGAGGGATGGATATGGAGTGGGAGAGATATGAGGGAAGAGAACCAATCCAGAATTTAGAGATAACTTTAGCACAATGGGAAAGCCTCTGGTTTTTGAGAGAGGGAAAGGTGTGGGATTTGTAGAGATCACAGTGGTAAGTGTGGGGGGGGGAGTCCAACACAAAGCGACAGAAGGAATGGAAGATGGTATCCAATCTGGTTAGGCGAGTCTTGGGAGCAGCACTATAGACTAAATCACCGTAGTCAAAAATAGGGAGCATCATCTTCTGGACAAGTACACGTCTGGCTGATAGTGGTATACAACTGTGGTTCCTGTACAGTACACATAGCTTGAGGCACAGTATTTTCAGAATGGCGTCCACATGCCCAGAAAAGTTGAGGTGATGGTCAAGCCAGGCCCCAAGGTATCTAAAGGAATTGGTGTCCTCCAGAGTTGTCCCATCAAGGGTGTGGAAGGAAGGTACTGAGGGAAGCCAAGCAAGTCTCTGCCTTGTGCCAAAGGACATGGAGACATTCTTCTTGGCATTTAGAGAGAGTTGATGTGAGCACAACCAGTGATGAACCTTATTAAAGTCAAGCTGGAGTCTGGGCAGGCCTGTTGGAGCTGAGGGTTGAGGCGCTGGATGCCACACTTCACACCATGCCGGCGACCTGGGTTCAGGATTGAGCTTGGATGCTGGGGGTTGGCAGGGGAGGGATGGGATGGAGCACCCACAGGGCTGCTCTCCTGTCCTGAGTGGAGGGTGAAGGGTGGCTTGGAGCTCCAGCGATCCCCAGTGGAGATCGGGGGCATCGCAGAGCCCTGAGCAGCATGTACATCAGCGTGGCATAACACTGGCAGAGTTGCCCTGCGCCATAGTCGGGAATGTACACCACACACATGGGAGGAGGGAGCGGACTAAGGGGTGTACAGGGGAAAAATCCTCCCTGGCCAAATAGGCGATGGCTTCCTCGAGTGCCATCGCCACACGTCCAATGCTGGTCTCCCGTCACTACCCCCACAATCTCTCTGGGGATGTTAGGCCCCCTGCAGCCCCAGGAAGGTCACAGCTAACTTGAAGATGACAGGAGAGATGGAAGACAGTAGAGCGACAGGGCCAGTGGGGATAGCCTGAGAGAGTTCTGGTTCAGAGAAGTCAGAAAGAGAATTGAAAAAAAAAAAAAAAAGCTGGAGTCTGGATGCAGCATCCATGGGAGAGTGGCCAGAGGTATACAGGGCAGTGTCATCTGCATATATACATCTGCATAGTGTCCTCTGGAATGCTCAGTCCTCTTCCCCCCAGTCAGTGCCATGGTGATCCAAACTCAATTGTCAAGTTTGAAACATAAAAATGAGTTAGATGGGGATCAAACCAAAAGTGAGATTTGAAACTGTTCCATTGAAAAGTGGGGTTAGCCTTTTGATTTTTAGGAATGATATTATGACAAAATAAAGTAAGATGCCCAAAGTTTAAAAAAACTGGGGGCTCCCACACTTGTAGCTTATTAAGACTGCACATACCTCGGAGGGTAAATATAAAGTGAAAAAACACAGGGTCCCACGTGAACCATGGGGAGGTTAGCACCAACTAGAAACAATTCAGACCAGCATCTCGTATATGTGCAAGAACTTTAATTGACATGTATTTTAGTACAAAAGGATAAAAAAGCTCACCCACATCACCCTTGTTGTAAAAGCAGTCTTGATACAGGCATAAGTACTGGCCACTGTCTTTTTACAGAGCATTTCTGTTCTAAATGTTCGGCAGAGAACCAGCCTAATGTTGAAAATATCTTTATTTGAAGCCAGTAAAACAGAGCTATGATGCAGCTGAAAATAACATCCAACACCACTTTTCTTGAAGTTGTAACAAACAAAGCCATACAGGCTAAAGAAACAAACCAGTGGCCCTCATCACCATTGGGCATGTCGTGTGAAATCAGGTAGTGTGTTATGCACTTACGTATCAGTCATAGTCATTATCTTCAGAGTGTAAAAAACAAATCTCCTTAGTGGGTTTAAACAGATGCCTTTTAAAGAGGAATCCCAGTAACAGTTAGCACCCAGTGCACATTATTACATAAAAAGTGACATCAAGGTGTAAAAACATGCAAAGCAGTTTTAAAACAATAACCAACCCAAACAATTGCAGGAACAGAAATTACATAATATGTAAATTAATCAAGTTGACAAAGAAACATGAGAAAAAAACATAGTGGCAGAGCCAACAAGTGATGCTATTGTCAATGACTTCCAGTAAAATGTTGTTGTGATGACAAGACTTAAAAGTCTAGAGAGGGAGTAATCAGTGGTATATCCTACAAGTCATGTCACTGATAATTACCAGACCAATCTCAAGGCAACATTACCTAAAATAACCAAGTCTTCATTTATTTCCTTTTAGAATGGTAGAGCCAGCAAGTCATGCCTGTACTTAGCTTCAAAGGAAAATACAAAGTCAGTGAGTGGTACAGCCTACAAGTCATGCCGCTGAAATACAGACCAATACAAGACAGGTTAAATAGAGAATAACGGATGGGGTGGTGTGTAAAATTGAGTTTTACACCACAACCCCATCTTTTATTTTGTATAATTGCTGGCCAGCACTTTTTTTGCCACAGCAATTAAATAAAAAAAAAAAAAAAGATTGGTGTTGAGGCAGCCACAGATCGGTCGGGAAGGATTCACTGCAGTCCAGAGTCTGCCAATATTGAAACTTATTTTGTCATTTGGCTTGCAGAGTGAATGGGTCAATTTTTCTATTTTTTTTGTGTGTGCATGTGTTTGTGTTTTTGAGGGGGGTTACTTACCCCTGAGTGGTGGTTTATACATCCGTCCAGTGAGGGAAGTGGGGAGGGAGAGAGAGAGAGACAGAGACAGAGGCGCACAGCTGACGCAGGCATGGAGGAAGGGAAACCCAGCGCATGTTTGCTGTTATAACCAGCTGGTTATAATGACAAATTATAACCAGGTTTCCCTATGGAAATAGGCACTGTCCACTAATTATAAAGTTATTATTAGACTTCAGCTCATAAATAGTTGTGTATAGGTATTTCATTATACAAATTACACAGTATACAGAAGAAAAAAGGTTTGGGGTGCCTTCCCTTTAAATCCTTATTGGGTGCCACATTACTCATGCTTCCCAAGTCCCAGCTAATACGGTTTTGTTTTTTTTCTTTAACAATAGACACTATATGAGTAGCTGTCATTACTATTTGTAGTTAAACTTTCTGAGTTTTCAGTAATAAGAGGAAACCTACATACAACAAAATCTCACTGAACATTCACTTCCTGAATGGTACCTTTTAAAACGTCTTTACTATTGACCATTAGGCCCATCAAACAAAGTGCTAAGTCTAATCTAAACAATACAAAAAAACAGTACATTGATTCTGCAGACTAGCCAATAAATAGCAAACTCTCATGAACAATCATTCAAGAAACAGTAAGAGACTAATTGTAACATACAGTACATTCAAAATACAATGTAAAGAGCAGGTATAATTTATAAGCATAATAATTCACATGTTTCATTTATGTCTTTGATGTCTTCCCTATGGACTTGCTTACATACCACATACAATTCCATCTGCCGCTTTGTCCTTCATGCCCCTTTTACCACCCACAACTGCTCACTATACCAGTCTCTAGGGTTGCTCTCTCTGCAGGGCCATTTTGACTTCGCTATGGGCAGCCTCATTGGCAGTGCATTCAGGAACCATCAGCTGCTCTCCTACTCCTCCCTACTTACTGACAGAATCGTCTCAGGGAGTCTCTGTGCCCCCTCCATTCCCCCACTGGAAGTCCCTTGCACTACTACTACCATGGTTAGTAAAGCTTTTTCTGTCTCTGTCCCTTCCCTCTGTAATAGACCTCATTTGTCCATCCGATCATCCCCTCCCATCAGTCTTTCAAGGTAAACTTAAGGGTGAGGCTCCTGAATGAGGCCACTTGTACATGCAGCTGTTCCCCAGGTGGTACCAGGGCCCGTATTCTGGCATAGCACCTATTTGTGCCCTCACCCTATCTCCAGTGCCCCTGCCCTCTTGCACTGTTCTGCTCCTCTATTCATTCTGGATATGACTACCTGTTTTAGTCTGAACTGTTAGCAGGTTCTGCAACTTAACTTAAGTGGCATTTCTGCCTATGACTTTTGCCTATACCACTCCTGGTGATAGACTGAACCTTCATTTTAACTGTATTTATTTCCTTGGCTCCCCGGTGACTGTATGTACATTATATTGCATGTAATACTTTACCATAATCACCACAATAAGCCTTTGATATTGCATAGCCACTTAATGTATGTCACTACTCCACTATGTACTGATTTCTCATACCAAGTGTATTTGGCAGTCCTGTTTTGTTCTAATTGTGTCTCTGTATTGTACTGGTGTTTGTTATGTTTATTATTTATTTATTTATTTATTTAGCTTTTGTTGACCGGGTAAGTGCACTAGACAAATCCTGCCTATTTTCAGGCATGACCCGGGGGAGGGGGGTTTGCCACCTTGGTGGCCCAGGTCACAACTGAAAACAGTCTTCTGGATCAGTTTGCTCACCCAGTTATCAGAGACATAAATAAATAAAATAAAAGGTATAATTTATAGGCATAATAATACACATGTTAAGAGATGTCAAGTAACAACCACTGACAGTAAAGAAATGCAAATATGCTGACAGTATCAACAAGGCAATCTTCAATATTGCAGTGCTAAAAACTGGTATATGGCATACAAGTAAAGTCTAGCAAATAAATGCCACAGAAAAAACATCAGTCCAATCACAAGATGATACACTGATGGCTGAAGCTTCATTCCAGTCATCAGCTCCCAAGATTTTCCTTCACAGAGATCTTGGAGAGTGCCGTGTGCTTCACACTGGTCAGCTTGCAGAGGGCTCTTTACATTCGGCTCTCTTTTTATTTAATGTTTGTTGACCAGGTAAATGCACTAGGCAAGCAAATGCTTATTTTCATGCATTACCCAGGAGAGAACAATGTAAAAAACATTAGAGAGAGTGATTTAAGCAGTGACAATACCGTCAAGTCAAAAATTACAATCAATCAGTGCATGAAGTAATTTGTAAGATTTAGGTAAAAAGCAATACATAACAGCAGATACAAATACATGGACATACAGTTTAAAAACGTTGACAAAGAGATAGCTACAATTTATATATCAGCATCCAAAAGGAGACAGATTAGGGGCAAGTGCACTTAAAGAGATCCTGAGGAGATGGTCACGGTACCTTCTATGAAATGAGGAAGCCAAGGGACTATGTCTAATCTCTGTAAGAATGGAATTCCATAAGGATGGTGCAGAGTAACCAAAGGAGGACTCCACCTCCCTCATTCTAAATGTTGGGATTTTAAGCAGGGCATTGGTTCCAGAGCTCAGGGGATAATTGCTGCAAGCAGGTTTGAGGAGGTAGACACGAGTCAGAGGCATATGATTTTGTAGGATGTGAAAAGGGACACTTCCCAGTGCAACATCACAGGCATGGGACAGGGGAGGCCAGTGAAGCCTTTTGTAGAGTGAGCAGTGGTGAGCCAGTTTATGACATGCCAGGGCAAATCGCCAGATATTGTTATATGCAACATTGGAGTTGGTGAGGGTTGTTTAGGAGGCTAGTATAAATATGGGAGCACCATAGAGGAGTTTTGGTAGAAGCATACCTTTGGCAATATCTAATCCGGTTTGTGGGGTAAGGTTTCAACTGACTTTGTAGGAGACTCGAAGCAAGGTGTTCACTGATTTGCAGGCTGTTGTAATGTGCCTTTATGTTACATTCCCTGGCACTTTTCACGTCATAGCCATAGCTGAGAAAGAGACAAGCATTAACAATACAGGAAGGTTAGAAATGACAAGTCATGCAATTTCAATATTAATTTCACAAAACATTCCAGTATTCCCAATAACTGCTAGCACCTTTATCAGTAGTTCTCAGATTCTCACTATATAAATTTTTAAAACAAAATACCAAGTAGGTGAATCACTTCATTCAACTTATATTCACTAAAAGAGCTGTATATGAAGACATCCCACCATTAGTAATAAGAACTAGAACACTGGAATTGTAACTTATACACATCCTTTTACTGTCAGCTACAGGAAAGGTTTCAAATCCAAATTACTGTTGTGTCCTAGTGGTTATTGCTTTGAAACCGAAAAAGCCAAATGAATTCCCTCTGTATAAGTATCTGCAAGTGATTCTCTCCTCTCTGAGGTTGCCTACTGTGATGTAGAGCCACAAGGGTTATTACTGTGATGCTATTTGAAGTGGCTCCCTAATGGTGTATCTTCCCTTGACTGCAAGATACTTCTTGCGCTCCTGTTTTTACCCTTTGAGTTGCCTTATTGTTTTGCTACAAATGAATGTTTACAAGGCAAGAAACATTCATTTCTATGGCGCCCTATCCCGGAGGCTCTGGGCACCTTACATAAAAACAAACGGAGGGAAATGCAAGAAGGATAAAATACACACAGTACATTATTAAGCATGCAATCTCATATTGAAATCAATAAATTTAATCTTACAAATGGTTTAGCATAATAGCTCTGAATTAATCAGGTAACAAAGGCCAAGAGAAAGAGGTGAGTCTTTAGACCCCTTTTAAAATCCTTCACCGTTGGGGGAGCTCATGATCCAGCATACCACAAATGGGTTAAACACATACTAAATTCATGAACGTTATGTTCAATATTCTTCTTTGGGTGTGTGAATTTCTTGCATGGCTTCCCATATCTGCAAATATTACAAGTTTACACAAATATGGAGCCCCTGTGGTTTCACTGGCAACCAGGTACTTTCATCTTTATCATTTCCAACAAAGATGCTGTGAACAAGATTGCCACGCAGGTTTGGTGGGTGCCTATTACAAATTCAGGGTTTTACTCCCACTACTGATCCAATCTTAGATGTTGTTTGTAAGTATTGACCAATATTTGTGCTTAATAACTGCTAACTCACGTGCTTTCGCATTCTATTCTATTGATAAGGTGACCAGTGGTTGCTGTTCTTTCAGTCTGTGCTTTGCTTTCCTGTTAATAGCTGATTTCTATCAATCCTTTCTACTCTTTCATGACTACCTTCATAGACCTTTATAATTTCTGACAATACAACCAACTCAAATTCAAGTATATTAACATTGAAAGTTGTAGGACAAAAGACTGAGAGAAATCACAGCCATGAGTGCATGTTTGCAGAACAAATGGATGAAGTTCAGAAGCGTTTTGAGTGTAGGGACTACAAGAGGGAGGTCCTAGAAAATAGTCAAGAAAGTTGTAGTGTCTTTGATACTGTCAGCATATCTATATTTCTTTACTGTCAGTGGTTGTTACATGATCTTTTTACATGAGGATTTTTATGCATATAAATTATACCTGCTGTTGATATTGTATTCTGAACGTACTGTATGTTACAATTAGTCACTTCCTGTTTCTTTCATGATTGTTCATGACAGTTTGCCTTTGACTAGTCAGCACCATCAATTTATTTATATATATTTTTTAGATTAGACATTGCACTTTGTTTGATGGGCATGATGTACAATAAAGCAATGATACCCTACTCATATAATGTCTCTTTAAAAGCAAAAAATAAAATAGTATTAGTTGGGATTTGGGAAGCACAACTAACGCAGCACCTAATACCACAGATTTAATTTTCATGGAAGCCTATTGGCAAAATATTGGAGTCCCTTATCCAATAAAATGTCACTCTAGTATCTGTTATGTAAGGAATAAGACACAACAAGTTCTGGTTTATGGCCTAAGAGCACATCCCAGGTGCATAATAAGGCAGGAGGTGCTTGCACTGAGTGCCCTTACCACCTGGGAAGTACTCTAATCAGACCATAAACCACACCTCATCATGTATTATGCCACATATAAAATGATTCCCCCAGTAAAAAGCTAATTAAAAACTGTACATAAAGAGTACAAAATGTGATCATGTTACAGAAAAAACTAACATGTAATCCTCATCATTGTATTGGAATGGAGATGTTTAAGTCACTACAGCACAGTGGTGTCTTTTCTCCACACACACACCTCCACACTATGCTTTCTATTTATTTATTTATTTATTTATGTAATGCTTCTTAGTTTGGCTGTGTTTTGTGCTTGGGTTGTAAGATTTTCAGTTTCAGTTAGATTTCCAGAGGGAGCGAGCATGTCTGCCCCCCACACAGAATATCTCCACAGTATGCTTCTTTTACTCTTCTTTTCACATTTCCTACTTTGACTATGTTTCTCATGACTTCCTGAGTGCCCAACTAGTTTCAGTGAGAGAGCAAGTGTGTTCCATATAATCTGCCGTAGTTAATGCTTTTCCTTAGTAGCGCTTTCCTGAACTCAGTGCTGTGGCAATGCTGTATGAGAGATCCATTGCTCTCTTTTCAATAAAAAAGCAGTCCATTACTCACTCTAACATTTGAGGCCACACAGTATCAGGGCTATATTCCTATTGTATTACATAAGGAGGTAGCCCGGACTGCAGCATGCGTGTAGTGGGTGGGGGGCAGGTTACCGGCTGGACAGTCAATGCATCTGCCGGGATGGGAAAATATTGTGGCAGGCATGTATCGTTGGCTGTCCTGCATCCTGGTTGGCAAAAGGAGTACTGGTTGCACAATAAGTCAACGCCACCTCTTAGTCAATTAGGATGCAGAAAACTTCCACCCCATTTTATAGAGAGACAGGAGATAGTGGAGTGTGTCGGACCACTCTTAGGGATACGTTTAATGTGTAACCGATGCTGCACAGGAATTACGTAATATGTTACGTCAGTGGAGATTACCATCAGCTTTGGTGTTGTATTGTTTGTTAGTCAGTGTTGGTAATGTTGTTACTAATAAATATGTGGTCTATGAAGAAAAGAGGGGGTTCGGGGGGCACAGCCCCCCGATAACAGAAAATGTTGATGAGCTCTCTTCACCTCGCGAGTTGCATAGTATAACGCTTACATGCGATTCAGGTTGGGTTTACACTACACAACATTGGGTGGTCCAACTCTCTCCACTATCACCAAGAGATACAATGGCCATTCAGAACACACCTCCTAATGAAGATCTCTAAGCAAAGTAGCAGGCATTTTTCCTGATGGTAGTGTGGTGGGAGATAGTCTATGGAAAGTTTTCAGGTAATGTATATGTTTTGCACTGATTTTATCCTACGTGTTCTTTAACTGATTGGTCAAACACTGCACTAACTTATGTATATCACCTAAAACTATGGTATGGCACTAGAAATAAATGTAATTTTTGCATATACTTGCAGTGATTTTTTTTTAGATCTGGGCAAAAAGCCACTAACCTGATGTCATGGTGTGAGACCTTAGTAACTCTGAGTGCACCCCAAAATTTGTTGGGAATTTGTGAATGGTAGATTTACTTTTTATTTAATTTAAGGGGGGAATCAGATACACTTTTGAGCCAGGGGCCTTTTTACAAAGATTCCACGTCAGGTTACTTTGAGTTGCACCAACTCTTAGTGAGTGTTGCACTGTAATTTTTTGGAATTTATTGGTCACCTTGAAGACCTGCATGGTCTACTTATTCCTTGGATCCACCAGCAGGCTGTGCCATAGGTTCACGACCCTCTGGGAGAAAAACAGCTTCCTAATGTCACCCTGAAGTTTACCATGTCTGAGCTTCTCGACATGTCCCCACATCCTGCATGGGCACACCAGATAAAATATCTGGTCAACACTGCAGCATTCTTGACAATGGCTGCAGCTCACTGCTCATCTTACCTCAGTCCCTTGTCTATCATGAGCATCAGGTCAAGTTCATCCTCCTCTGCACCTGCACTTTGTCTTAGGTAGCTATCCTGCAATCACCTCCATAGTAGTATGAATCCCCTTTTTTGTAACATAGAAACATAGAGGTTGACAGCACATAAGGACCGCAAGGCCCATCCAGTCTGCCCATTTCTTTTTCTACCTTATAAATGTGCCATCGGCCTTCACATGATCAACCATTTTTTCTATGTGACCAAATGCAGGTGTGTTTTCATTCAACAGAAGTCAGCAGGCAGTGGAGGAGGGTAGGTTGTTTTAGGCACCTTCGTCCATGCTAACCACACTTCTTTATAGAAAAATTGGGTGCCTAGGGTAAGGGGGTGCTGCCATAGTGGTGATGGGGGAATATTGTTGAAAGCACTAAAAATGGTGGCTGTCAAGGAGGCAGGTGGGTTGTCGCCAGTTGCCCATTGTAGGAGTTTTTGTTTTAAAAACACATGAAATTTGGTGTGCTGTGGGGGTGGTATTGGAATTGTAGCAGTGGGTAGGGGGTTGGGTGTGTGTTTTCTAAAGGATTGGGCTGTGGAGGAGGGTGTGGTTTTTTTCTTAAATGTTTCCTCAAATAGTAATTGCACAAATAGCATTACCATTTGTTATTCTTGCCACCAAAGGATCATCAGAATAGGAGGGGGTTGACTCTCTTGGGAGAACTCCCTCCTAAAAATCTCATAAAAGGACTGGGATTGCTCTAGGGGGCTCTAATCAGCAGCACTGGATCACTCAAGCAGGACTATGTAGGTGAGCCAATCAGCACCTACAGACATGCCCCCAGCCTGAAAAGCAGCCAATCGGGGAGAGGTGGGCAGGATAGCAGGAAGCAGCTTAGGGCTTTAAATCCCGCACTTCACCAGTACAGCATCACAGCTAATGGTTCACCATAATAGGAGTGGACTTGGACTCTCTTGGGAGCCCTTCCTCCTAAAAAGCTCACAAAAGGATTGGGATCATTCTAGGGGACTCCAACCAGTGGCACTGGAGCACTCAAGCAGGGCTAAGTGGGTGAGCCAGTCAGCACCTACAGACATGCCCCAGCCTGAAAAGCAGTCAATTTAAGAGAGATGGGCAAGGTATCAAGAAATGGCCCTAGCTACATAAGGGCTGGAACTCCAAGCAGCCTCCACCACTCTGCAGCCCTCTGCGCAAATGAAAAACATGACAAGGACAGCACAGTGGATTCTGCCCAATGGAGTCTGCTGACAGCTGGACACTCTACACCTCAGCAACAGAGTAAGTAGACCAGAGTAGGAGTGGAATAGGTGTCCAACGTCAGCAGCATCCAAGAGGGACACATGAGGTCTAGCTGAAAATGGAGGTAAGAGTCCTGTTCACTCTCTTAGTAACACACACAACGCAAAGGAGCATGGAAGGTCGGGGGTAGTCTAAAATTGGGATGTGGAAAAAACACCCTAGCTAGGGTAGGGGTACAAATGGGTTTAAAAGCAGTACAAAAGAGTTCACACCCATTGTAGCACACATACTGCAAGGGAGGATGGAAAGTCAGGGGTAGTCTAAAATTGGGAATTGATGAAACACCCTATCTAGAGCAGGGGTACAAAGTGTTTAGGAAAAAAAAAATAAGAAGGGTGAGAGGAGTCACTAGCTGCAAAACTATCCAGGTCAGGAAGCAAGGCTAGGGGAGGCCTAAGTGCTGGTGCCTCTGTCAGTAAAGCAGAAGGGGATAAAGAAAGGAAGACTCATACTAAGGGTACTACTGGTTGAGCAGGGTAATAGGGTAAACCATAGCTGAGAAAAGGGACCAAGTATTTCCAGGGGAGACAGAATAACAAAATTATGCCTGTAGTGGTGCAGTGCAGTGGCTGTGGGGCAGCAGTATTCAGGGAGACCTTCTGGAGACTGCGGTGCTGCCCTCTCTGCATGCACCTCTCTGGGCTGAGGGAGGAGATTGCTAGACTCCAGGCCAAGTTAGCTAGGATTCAGGGGGCATCCTACCCACCCAGGGGCCAATACGTCTGCAGCCATTACCTCAGAGAATGCGAAGGAGGATGAGTGCTTGGACTACAGTGGACTCTGGGAGGGTGAGGGTGGTGGGAGAGAGGCAGATTCCTCATCTGGCTCAAAAACACAATTCCTATGCCACTTTCACGAGGTGGGACCATTCCATGGAGGCACCAGTAATACTGACCAGTGAGGATGTGGGGGTCCTCCATAGTGGAGACCTCAAGGAAGGTGGCAGAGGACCCCAGAAAGAGGGAAAGCAACACCTGATGGGGAACTCTATTGTTTAGAAATGGGAACAGAAAGGGAGGGGGAAAAGGAAGGTTAGGTGCCTACCAGGTGCCATGGATCAGAGAAATTAAAAGTGGATCCTGAGGATCTCTGGAGCAGCAGGAAGGAAGGAAGAACTGGATGTCATTGTCCATCAGGGGACAAATGAACTGGCCAGGGATGAGTGTGGGATAGTGCAGGAGGAGTTCAGGGAGTTGGGGAGGGGTCTTGGCAGATAGCACACTTAGTGGCATTTTCTGATGTGCTGCCTATCTGCAACAGACAGGAGGATAGGGAACTCCATACCAGGAGCTTCAACTCATGGTTGAAGGAGTCGTGCAGTGAGGGGGGGGTTCAGCTACATTGTGGACTGGGGTCTCACCTGGAGGAATAAGGGCCTATACAGAGAGGATGGCCTGTATCCATCCAGAAGTGGAACTGCAGCCCTCAGTGAATGGTTTAAGTATTGCTTTGGTGAACATTTAAACTAGCTGAAAGGGGTGGTGGCAAAAAGCACAGAGGCATTAACTGCCACCCCCCACAGGATAAAGTAGTCAGTAGGGAAAATTCTAAGGGAGAGAAATCCTTAAGGGCACCCAGTAACAAGAAAAACAAAATGGCAGTTATTAAGGGAGATGGGAATGAGAACAGAGGAAATAAGAAAAGAAAGCAAAAAGGAAAAAGGGGGGTAGACAAACAGGATAGTAGCAAAATCTGGAACGCCATATGTGCCAATGCTCGAAGTCTGGGAAATAAAATTCCAGACTTACAGGCTATTATGGCAGAGGCTGACCTGGATATTGTCACCATTACCGAGTCATGGGGCACTGAAAACCATGACTGGGATGTAGCCATACCAGGCTATACTCTCTTCAGGAGGGTCAGGGTGGGAAAGAAAAGATGAACTGTTGGTGCTTTTTGAGAGGGAAAGCATAAAAGTGACAGAGCTACAGAGAATACAGGGAGGGGCAGAGGTACTGTGGGTCACTCTAGAGATTGGGAATGAGCCATTATTTGCATTTGTGTGATTTACAGACCTCTAGCACGGGGAGTGGGCTGGGGTTGGGGGGTGGAGGAATAAAGTTCTGGTGGAAGCCATCCTAAAGATGGCAAATAAGAAGAGGTGGTGCTGGTAGGGGACATTATCTGTCACATGTACATTGGAGTCTCCTAGCTACAGCCTAGACATCCTGGACTCCCTGCAGGGGACATTTCTCAGGTAACTAGTAAGGGAACACACTCATGATGGGGCAATATGGGACCTTGTACTCACTAACAGGTACAGGGTTGCAGACGTCACAGTGGGAGACCACATGGGGACCACTGATCACCATACAGTGTGGTTCAATATAAGAACTGTGGCAGAATCTTAACCACACACGGGCAAGGGTCCTGGACTTCAGGAGAGCAGATTAAAAAAAAGTGAGTGAATGCCTCAGGGATGTCCTGGCAGGGAGGGAGGACTTGGGTGGAGTGGAAGAACAGTGGGTGAAGTTAAAAGGGGCTATAGTAAAGGCAACAAACCTTTGTGTCAGGCAAGTGAGCAAAAGGAAGCAGAAAAATAGAGACCAATATGGTTCTCAAAAGAGATGGCTTGGAAGGTAAGTGGGAAAAAAGTTAGAATTCAGGAGGTACAAGAAGATACAGGGAGAGAAGGCTAGGGAGGTGTATCAGGAGAAGAGGGAGATTGGGAAAGCAGTTAGGATCACAAAGGTGCAAATGGAGCAGAGAATGCGCCAGGCAGTAAAGAAAGGGGACAAGACGTTTGTCAGGTATGTAAGTCAAAAAAGGAAGGTCACGGGAGGGATTGTAAGGCTAAGAAGGAAAGGGGGGAATTGGGCAGAGGGGGACCAGGAAAAAGCAGACCTCCTGAACAAATACTTTTGTTCAGTGTTCACAGAGAAAGGGGAAGGCAAGGTGCCACTGAAAAGCAACAGGAATATTGAAGGCAGGGATGTGGACACTAGTTCATTTTTGGAGGCGAAACTGGATAAGGCAATGGGGCCAGAAGGGGTGCATCCAAGGACATTGAAGGAGCTCAGGGAGGTACTGTCTGCCCCCCTGACAGTCCTGTTAACCACTCACTGGAGACAGGAGTGGTTCCAGTAGATTGGAGGAAGGCAGATGTAGTCCCACTTCACAAAAGTGGTAGCAGGGAGGAGACTGGCAACTATAGACAAGTCATCCCAACTTCAGTGGTGGGGAAATTGGTGGAATCACTACTGAAGAAAAGGACTGGGGAATATCTTGAATCCAGTGGCTTACATGATCCGAGGCAGCATGGATTCACAAGGGGGAGGTCATGTCAGACAAATCTGATTTCTTTGACCTGGTGGCCAGGGAATTGAATCAGGGTGGAACGGTGGATGTGACCTACCTAGATTTCAGTAAGGCTTTTGACACCATTATATAGTGGACTCTTAAGCAATCTGAGCAGCCAAGGTGTGGGTCCAAAGATGGTAAAATGGGTAAGAAATTGGTTAGAGGATAGGAGACAGAGGGTGGTAGTAAACATAGTTCACTTCAAAGAAGGGAGGGTGATCAGTGGTGTGCCACAGGGATCAGTACTGGGACCGGTCCTCTTTGATGTCTTTATTAGTGACATTGCAGAGAGGCTGAATGGCAAGGTCTGACTTTTTGTGGATGACACTAAAATTGCAAAAGACTAGATACTACAGGAGGGGTGTAAAATGAGTAATGATCTGAAAAAGTCAGAGAAGTGGTCAAGGGTATGGCAGCTAAGTTTCAATGCAAAAAAGAGCAAAATCATGCACTTGAGGCACAGAAACCCAAGGGAAGAGCACAACATGGGGAAGGGTGGTATTGATGACCACCAAACAGGAAAGAGACCGGGGGTAATCATATCTGATGACCAAAAGGTGGCCAGGCAGTGTGGCAAGGCAATTGAGAGAGCTAATGGGATGCTGGGGTGAATATGGAGAGGTGTTACCACTGTATAGATTGCTTTGGAGATCTTGCCTAGAGTACTGTGTCCAGTTCTGGAGACCTCATTTCCAGAAGGACATAGACTGGAGGTGGCCCAGAGGAGGGCAACTAAAATGGTGCAGGATCTGCATAAAAAGCCGTATGAGGAGAGGCTGAAATACCTCAACATGTACACCCTG
The DNA here is from genome assembly GCA_016271365.2 of Neoceratodus forsteri. NCBI lineage: Eukaryota > Metazoa > Chordata > Ceratodontiformes > Ceratodontidae > Neoceratodus > Neoceratodus forsteri. Next base: position 224,717,221 of record CM057449.1, on the reverse strand, counting down.
GAGGAAAAGAGGGATAACATTGAGACTTTCAAATACCTCACAGGTATAAACAAGCATTTGTCAATGCCGAATGTTTACTTGCTGGGATTAGCATTGGAAATGCAGGAGTTAGACAGATGCAGAATAGAAATGGCAGTGAAGTACTGAACTTCATGCCAATCCCACCTCCATCCTGTAGAGATGGACAGGCATTGGGTAAGTGTTTGGGTCGTCGCCCATGACGGTCATGCCATGTCATCTCACCCTATTCTGCAGACACGGACACGTGTTGAGGTGTGCTTTGGGGTGTTTGGATTTACAGTCACCCCAGTCCATAAGAACATACACTGAAATAGGTGCAGCATAGGAGAATGGGGTGAAGTCTGGGGCTGAAGAGTCCAAGGTACACCTCGATGCTTGTCAGTGGCTGGGCGGTGGGGGTGGGTGTGGGATGGCATTTTCAGTACAGTTGGCAATCCAAAGGCACACCCCGATGCCTGTCAGACTGTACAGGGTGGGACATTATGGTTAGAAACCCTAACACCGCGTGCGTTTGTTGGTATTTGCACTACAAATTTTCAACATGGCCTTTTTGTGACTCCACCTCATGAAAGCATTTGGGACCTCTTCTCATAAAGAGTGGCAGTGTGATTTTGTCAATGTGTCACGAACTTCGAGTTCCAACAGCGACCGTGCCATTCTGTGCCACATGTACAAAAACACAGACTGGGCAGGATGTGAAGAATGACAGCTGTACTATCCATAGGTGTTAAAGAGATGGCAATGTTGAAAATCTGTAGTGGGAATATTAAAAATGCTTGCACTTTTGAGCATACGTGGAAACTGCGCAACGCATGAGCATAACACAGTCATTTTATGGACTTTTGTCAATAAATTTTCAACATAGGCATTTTAGGACCTATGTTCATGAACAGTGTCACTGTGATTTTCTTAATCTGTCCCGAACACTGATTTCCCACAGCGACAGTGCAAATCTGTGCTGGAAGTGCAAAAACACATTTCGGCCAGGATGTGAAAAATGACAGCTGTACTGTTCATAAGGTGGTGTGGAAAAATAGCAATGTTGAAACTCTGTGTGAAGTCACGAGCATGCGTGGAAACTGCACAATACACACTCATAACACAGTCATTTTATGGACTTTTGTCACAAAATTTTCAACATAGGCATTTTAGGACCTCTGCTCACAAACAGTGTCACTGTGATTTTCTCCATGTATCCTGAACACTGATTTCCGACAGTGACCGCGCTATTCTGTGCCAGAAGTGCGAAAACACATGTCGGCCAGGATGTGAAAAATGACAGCTGTACTGTTCATATGGAGGTGCAGAAAAATGGCCGTGTTGAAAATCAGGAGTGAAAATATTGCAAATTTGCGAAATTATGAGCGTGCGTAGCAACTGTGCAATGCACGCTTGTAAAACAGTCATTTCTTGGATTTTGTCCACCAAATTTGCAATATAGACTTTTTGAGAGGCCACCTCATAAATGCTGGCACTGTCATTTTGTTAATCGGTCCTGAAAGGTGATTCCGTGCAGTGACCGTGAAATCACCTTATGGGACCGAATAATGCCATGACAGTGGCTGAATTCAAGATGAGGGTCCCAGTAACCCCATGTTGAAAATTTGGTGCCAAAATTCCCCAAAATGCCTGAGATATGCACCAAAGTTGAAAAAAACCCTATTTATGCCATTGTACTGCTTACCGGCATTTCTTCAGTTCGCAGTCAGCTTTGAAGAGTGCAGACATGTTCCTGGTCCACCGAAGATCATCGCGATGTGCTCCGGAGGAGAATATGGGGTGAGGGGGGTGTGGGGAGGCAGGGTGCACAGAGGGTGGGGGCAAGGCCACCGGACTCAACGAGGGACCGTTTTCTGATTTACAGGTAAAAAAAAAAAAAGAAACACATTGCAGGATGTTTTTTTTTTAACAGGGACATTCGGCATGCTGGAGTGGGCTACTTGCATGCCACCCAAGTGTTGTTTTTGGGGGGGTGGCTGTAGCCAACAGGGGATTGGTACCCCCATCAGCACATACAGGGGGCGCAAGAGCTGAGGGGGATTGAGCACCCCCCTCAGCACAAACCTACTGTTTTTTTTGGGGGGGGCATTATGTTGATGGGGAGTGGACTCCCCCATCAGCAAATTAAACTGGAAAGGAGGGCATTATGCCAATGGAGAGTGGGCTCCCCCATCAGCAAATTAAACTGGGATGGGGTACTGAAGCTGACGGGGATTGAGGCCCCTGTCAGCAAATGAAGACTGTTTTGGGGGATGCATGCTGCCGAGGGGGATTAGGCACCACCTTGGCAGTGGGGGCTGTATAATATTGTTTGTGAGCATGGCGGCAGCTTGCTGCTGCATTCACAAACAATATTACTCTAGGTAAAGTTCTGCTCTGCAATGACGGGTGGCTCCCTCATTGCAGCGGAATCGCTGGTGCTGCAAGAATGAGGTGGCCCCTGATTGCTGCAGCGAAAACATTACAAGTTGGTGGCACTTTTGGAAGCCAGTGTCATCAGCACACTGTGCCTCCATTGGTCCACCAGTGCCAAGCCCCCAAATACAATGCCTCCGTTGGCTGTCACAGTGCCGCGCCTCCACAACCTGCTTCTCTCCTAAGCTGCCACATAATGTTTCTTGTGCATGCGCGCAAGCAAACATAAAAAGCTACAAGAGGAAACATTTTTTAGAAAAAAAGGTGCAAAAGAACAAGTGGTTATGCTATTAAGCTGGAGGGGGTAGACTCAGGGCAGATGTGAGGTGTACTACTTCACGGAAAGAGTGGATGCCTGAAACAGCCTCCCAGAGGAGGTGTGGGAGGCTGGGGCAACAATAGTAGCAGTGTTCAAGAAGGCATGGGATAAGCATAAGAGAACCTTAGTAGTAAGACATTGGGTGGGTAGAGCCGGAGATCAAGTAGGATCTGCGATGCTATAGTAAGTAGGGAAAATGTACAGACCAGGTGGTCTAAGCGGTCCTTATCTGCCATCAAATTCTGTTTCTATCTTTTCATATCTAAACAAAAAGTGCATTATTCATGGTATGTAGGATAATATAATGAGAGGCTCCTTTTTTTCCCCCTAGGGGAAACCCATGGCACAATTTTCCATTATAAAGGAGCGTTTATAATAGCAAATATGTGTCACAGTAGTGTAGCAAATTCCCAGAGGGCCTGGGAGCAAGGCAATATTACAGGGCCCCTCCCCAGTTTTGAATAAACATCAAAATTATGATTTGGGCCCCTCAAACCTCATAGACTTGGGTGCCACTGCACCCCCTGCACCATTGTAGCTACACCCCTGATGTGTCGGGCTTCCCTTCCTCTGTGCATGCACCAGCCACCGTTGTTCCCTCTCCCATTGACAATTCCAGGGCTTACCAGATGCTTCACCACTACTCAGACTCACTGGTAAGTCACTTTATAACTATAGTACTGAAAGAATCTCTGGCCTAAAAATGCTTAAACTAGGCTAATTTAAAGGAAAAAGGAGGGGGCAAAAAAGTGAAACTGTTTCTGGCACGCCCCACCACGGACTATGAGGAAGCCCGATCGGACCACAGCAAAACTGAGATGCCTTATTTGCCGAGTTGAAAAAATAAGAGCCAGCAATTATATAAAATAAAAAATGGGGTTGTGAGTAAAACTCGAATTTTACACACATGCTCAGTGTTGGATGCTTCCAAACCTCCTGTGTGTGTGTGAAATTCTAGTTAACCACATATATTAATACTTTCAATAATTGCAATGTTTTCAGTACATTTTTAATTTTCTCTTCGGCTGTTTGCCCCTCAGCTGCTGCCTGTTCCACACTTCAAGTCCTCCTGCTGACCCCCAGCCCCATCTGCTGCTCCCCCACTGTCATACCAGCAGGGACGGGACTCACGTGGAGCTTGGCCAGGGGAGATCATTTTCATGGTAGCCGATGCACATAGATTTTGTGTATTTCTCTCTTTTTCCCCCTACCATCACACCATGATACCAGGTGCAGTCTCTTGCAACTGACAGCAGCAGTGTGCACTGGTCTGACAACCCCTCAAAGGAGAGCTAGCTCCCAAGATCATTACATGGGTCTACTGCTGCACCAGAACTCTGCTGTCTGCCTCCCTGCTGGACATGTGCTCTCCCTGGGAGCACTCCTCAGCCTGGCCACCTGATCCCAGCAGACCAGGGACCACATCACCAACACGGAAGCACAACACACCTCCTAGCCATTAGGCAGACCCTTTCAGTAACTTATAATGAACATGAGCTGGACGATTAATATTGAGAGCAGTACAATGGGGGAGCTGCATTCTTCGTTTCTATCATGGTTTGTCACAAGGAAGGGAGGGGGTTGTGATACTGAAGCTGCGGGACTGATAGGGTCTGTGCTTGATACTGTGGTTGGGCCAGCACCTTCCACAGCACAGTAGGACAGAGCAATTTTGAGTCATGTTAAAAGGTGATGCCCTTAATTGACACTTGAGGGATATGGAGAGAGAGAGATTTCACAGTCATAATGCTGGGGTTGGACATGGCCATACTATGATTGGGAACAGGGGGTTAATGTTTGTAATACCGGAGTCTGGTGGGCTGTGAGTCAGCAGGGCTTTGACCATTGGGTGAGGCTGGTTTGCAAGACTGGGATTTGGGGGGTTAGTATAGAATCCTGACCCTTGAAAGCCCGACAGCCGGAATCCCGACAATGGAAAAAATTCCAATGTGTGGTGATTTGTGCAGTTTTGGGGGATATATTTTTATATAGCAGGGGGCAACCCCCAACCCCACGCAAACACCTCTTCAAAATTTCACTTCTCTTGTCTGTCATTGCTGGGATGGCTATAGCAAGTTCCGTGTCAGGATTCTGTACTATATCCTTTGGGGGCATAACACTTGTTTAATACTGGGGTTGGGAGGAGGACACTAGAGTTGAGAGGTCAGGGCTGTTACTGGTCCTTTACAGGTCCAAACCCAACTCCTCCAACAGTTATCAGACCAGTATGATTTTATCTACTGTAACTCTATTATTTTGATACATTCTGCTGAGCTGCAGATGGTGGCCCCTTTTCACAATCAGGTACATTGGTTAAAGTGACCTTCCAATGACTTCAGATCAGGGAATGTAATCCATGCTATTCGGTTATTAAAATGTTGTTTGCAGCAGTGCAGCATCTGACATCCTCCAGGCGGGAAACCCATGACAAGTAGCTGTCTGAGCAAAGGCTTAAATCAGCCAGCATTTAAATTTTCCACAGGATTATTTAAACAACTTACAAAGCATTTGGTAGTATTTCTTAGCTTCTCTGACACAGCTCTGCCTGCTGCAGCTCCACCAATAAAAACTGTTTGATGATGCAAAGTAGGGAAAGGGACTGCAATAATATTGCAGGCAATTGTACATGTTAAGATACTATGGCAAGTATGGAGACCAGCAATGCCCCTGATGGCTTTTCCCCTATTTCATAACAGATTTTAGGGGCAAAAACATAGAGATTGTTGACAGATAAGGTCCAGCCATCCCGTCGACGATCCTGTCGTCATCGACAATTGCTTGCAGCCCATTGACTATCCTGTCGTCGACAGCAGGAGCTTCAGGCCTGCCTATTATCTCATCATCTATGACCAGTCTTGCTTCAAAGGGCTTAATGTTGGCACCCTGGTCTACTATTCTGGGGTCATACACACACCCGTCGATGGTTCCACTGCCTGCCTTTATTACCTCAGTGGTCCCAATTCACTCTGTCCAGTCTGCCCCGGCTACATCCACTGGGCAGATGGCCATGATTGATGTCCAGGCTGTAGTGAATACTATCCTGTATCTCACTCAGAACCCACACCCACCAAGAGAGGGGTCAGCCCCAGTCTCTGCTCCCTTTCAGCCTGCTTCGGACCAGCGGACAGCTAGCTCTTCCCGTCTCCCCAGATGTTTACACTCAGGACATAGACATGGAGGACCTTTTCTTGCAGGACTGGGATCAAACTGACCTGGAGAACAGATGGCATGGACCATGAAAAATCCCCACAGTCCTCCTCAATTCAGGGGGAACCTACCCCTAAGCTCCCTTGTTCTCCATCAGATGACCTGACATTTTTGGACATTATGATCCACCTACAGAAAACGTTTGGATTCCAGGGCACTAAGCAGGATGCTTCCAGAAAGAAATTGGCTCAGTACTTAGGTATTCCAGAATGCCCCACTCTGGTCTCCCCCCCTTTGGTGGATGCCTTTGAAGAGGCTATCTTGGCTGCATTCAAGCAACCTTTCAAGATTCCCTTCAATCCTTGTAAGGCTGATACGGGTGAGCCACCAGAGCTGATAAATCCTATGTCATGTCTCCACCTCAGGCGGACTCAGTGGTGATCAATGCTGCACATGAGAGGTCCTCTAGGCCTCAGTACATGAGTGCTCAACCCCCAGATAAGGAGTCCAAGAAATTGGTCGTTCTGGGGGAAAAAGGGGTTTTTGCCTTGGCCACCTTGTCTGGTCTCTACGTATACTTAATTGCATGGGACACCTCCTGAAATATCAGGAGGAAATCCTAAAGGCCTCCCAGGTGACAGTCCAGTCCCTCCTGGTGGGTTCTGTCCAGGAGGAGCTGACAGTCAAAATGTCTACTGCAGCAGCTGTATGCTGCCACCTAAGGGCCACTTACGATGCTGTTGACACTACGGTTCATATGTCCTCTGCAGGAGTGCATCTCAGATGACACACCTGGCTCAGGGTGTCAGAATTTTCACAAAATGTACAGCAATCTATCCTGAATTCCTCTTTTAAAGGGGTTTAGCTGTTCGGTCCACAGACCCAAGACATATTGAAAGACTTACAAGACTCTGGTTGTACCCTTCCATCGGTCCAGACTCTGTACCATCCTAAAGCCAAAATGGCCTTCAGGGGCTGCCCCTATAGGGGCTTCCCTATGGCTAAAAGACAACCTGCCAATAATTGCCAGGTCCTAGTAATGCTCAGAAAACCTTTTACATCCCTGCTGCACCCCAGCAGGGCCAGCCTTCAGCCTGAAGTTGTTCCTCCAGTCATAGAACTAGAGACCTTACCCACAGCCACTGGGGGCAGGTTTCCCTGCACCTGCAAGAGTGGCAAGCGGTCTCCTCCAACCAGTGGCTCATGCACTTGATCATGACAGGCACACACTGGAGTTCACAGAGTTACCTCTTCCTTTGCCACCCAGGGTCTCTCATTATCCCCCAGACCAAGCATTGGTCTTACAGACCGAAATTGAAGCTTTGTTCTCAAAAAGGCTATTAAATCAGTTCCCCTTCCTCAGAAGGGTGTTTTCCTGGTTCCCAAATTAATGGGGATTTACACCTCATTTTGGATTGGAGGTAGCGGAACCTCTACATAATTTAACAAAAGTTCCGAATGTTGTCTCTTCCGACACTTCACCCTTTGCTGAACATGGGAGATCGGCTCTTCTCTGGATATGAAGGATGCATACTTCCATATCCTGATGCACCCAGCCCACAGATGGTTTCTCCATTTCATGTCTCAGGGTCATCATTACCAGTTCAGAGCCCTCCCTTTAGTCCTTTCCTCAGCCCCGAGGGTATTTACAAAATGCCTAGCGGTGGTCGTAGTGGCCTTCCACAGGAATGGCTTGTGTCTTTCACTACCTGGACTGGCTCCTGAAAGTGTTCTCCAGCCAACAGCTGTTGCTCATGCTTTCTTAAACCCTGCAGTATGCCGAGGAGGGCATAGTGGTGAACTATCCAAAGTCCAAAATGGACCCTACACAATGTCTCCCATATATCGGAACCTTGTTATGCAGATTAGAGTCCAGCAGATTGGTTGCAGTATGAGACTACCTCCACCTCCTGGGACATTTGGCTGCCACGATACTGACAGACCCAATGCTAGGTTAAATATGAGGGTCCTTCAGTGGTCCCTCAGAGTCCAATATGACCAGAAGGTGGATGATTCCAATGCCCCAGTCCTGATAGCTTCCCTGGCTCTTAGAGCTCTACAATAGTGGAAGTCGAGAGACAACTTCATGCAAGGCATGCCATTCCGTTCTCCTGTCCCAAGTCTCATTCTGACTACAGACGCCTCCTTGGCTGGGTGGGGTGCTCATCTCCTGCACATCGGGTCCCAAGGATCTTGGATGCCAGTGGAGGCCTGCCTCCACATCAATGTCTTGGAGCCACGGGCAGTTCTCTACTGGCGTTCGTGACTCTCCTCCCCCCCAGTTGTCTTCAAATGCAATTGGACAGTTCTATAGTGATTCACTACCTAAACAAGCGAGGAGGCACCCATTCCTTCCCTCTCTGTATTGAGCAATCCAGAGAAATATTCATTTTCTGACAGTGCACATCCCTGCGGTGTCAACCCTGGTGGATGCCCTGAGCAGATCCACTGCCCAGGCCTATGAGTGGGAAATCTTATCCATTCTAAATAATGTCTTCCACCTGTGAGGCCAACCTGAGCTGGATCCATTTGCTTCTCTGCAAAACTGCCACTTTACTGCTTTCTCGTGTGAGGTCCTGGAACTGTGTGGAGTGACACATTATCTCTTTCCTGGACAAGAAGATTTCTTTAAGCCTTCCCACCCTTTCCTCTTGGTCAGAGTACTACTCAAATTCACAGCTCCATTCTGGCCAAGACAGATTTGGTTCCCTCTACTTCTACAGCTCTCAGAACTGGATCCCCTACTTTTGCTGATTTGCTGGGCTTTACTATCTCAGGCACAAGACTCCGTGCTTCACCCAGACCTTCGCTCCCTCCATCTGCATGCCTGGCTCCTGAAGATGTAGTCCTCTTGCACTTTCATGTGTCTCCAAAGGTGGCGTAAGTTCTCCGGGCTACTAGGAAGCTATCTACTCTGTCTTACTATTCCATGAAGTGGAAACGCTTCTCTATTTGGGTGTCTGCACTGGACTTAAGATCCTTATGAGTGTTGCCCTCAGTGCATCTTTGATTATTTGCTCTCCTTGTTGGATGGTGGACTGAAATATTTCTCTGTGGAAAGTCCATCTTTCAGCCATTACCGCATTTCATTTCCTCTGCTAAGGTGGTGGGTCTCTGCACCTTATCCACTAGTGAGTGTGCAGTTATTAAAAGAATTGATTGTTTTGGGTCCACTTTGGCCATACTGCTCATTAATCATGTATATGTTACTGTTCTATCTTCATGTTTTGCCCTTGGTCTCTCCAATCCCCAATTGTAACTACTTGTTTACCCGCTACCCTTATCCTTTAGGGCGTTGTTGCCCTGGCATGTTGATTACTGCCTCCCATGCTTGAACCATGCTGTTTTCTTCCTCCTGCTTGCAATGTAAACCCCTGATGTTCTTGTATTGACCTTGTTTTGCCTGATGCTCTTGAATATACCTTGCACTTTTTTTTGCCTGATGTTCTTGAAGGTACCTTTGTAATATCTCAGGTCGCAGTGTGCTTACCTGGTAAACAAAAACAAATAAATAAATAAATAAAGATGTCCCTTTGTCCCAGTTACCTTTGATTCAAACCTTTTTAAAAAAGGTATTCTGCACCGCCATCCCCTTATCTGGAATCCAGTCCCTGTGTGGGATTTGAATTTTGTGCTTGAAAAATTGATGCAGTCCATTTGAGCTTGCTGAATCCAGTGACCTCTGTTATCCTTCTTGGGAAACTATGTTTTTAGTAGTTGGTTGCCATTACTTCAAGCAGACTTGTCTCAGAGTTGCACGCACTAATGTGCAAACCTCCATACCTGCAATTTCATGACGACTGGGTGTTTTTACGCACAAACCTGTCGTTTTTGCCCAAAGTTGTTTCTGAATTTACTTTAAATCAGACCAGTCAATTACCAGTGTACTTTGCATAGCCTACAAATCCAAGGGAGGCCCTGCTTCATACTCTCGATGTACATAGAACATTGAGCACTTATCTTCTCCGAAACACAATTGAGAAACACTGAGCAACTTTTTGTTTCTTTTGGCCCTGGAAACCAGGGTGTTAGTGCTTCAAAGCAGTGCTTGTTCATATGGTTGGCCAACTGCATTACATTTATCTCTGCAAAATATGAAAAACCCCTCTCACATGGCCAGTTGCAAAACCCCATTCTACCAGAGGCATGGCTGCCTCTACAGCATGTTTCTGGGGTGTTTCTGCCTTGAATATTTGTGAAGCCACCACGTGGTCTACTGTACATACCTTATCCAAGCATTACAGTCTAGACATCGCTTCTAAGAAGTGGACCATCCTACAAGGCCTCCTGTTCTAAGTCCTGATGGTTCACTTCCTTCTCCCACTTGGCATAATAACTGCTTGGGAATCTTACCATGTGTATGACCTGCTGCAGGAGATTGCCTTGAGGAAGATAGTACAGTTGCATAAGAACTTAACCATAACAGTAGATCTTCGAGAGTATCTCTTGCAGCAGTTCATGCAGCCCTGCCCTACGTTCCCCTTGTTACATCAGAAGGGTTCCTTGCTCCCATCTTTTATGACTCCACAACTGCTGCCTTAATTTCCCTCCTCAGTTCCCATTGGAGGCCTAGGATAGGTTTTTACATTTGATCGCCAGGATGGAAAAGAACCGAGGAGTAGCTGGGAGCTCCCCTTTTATACCTGCCATGCAGACATCATGTGGTAGCATTAAGGGGAGGTCCCAGGGTCAACTGCTGCAAAGTCATCAGGAAGAAAGGATGTCTGTGGCTATAATCCATTGTATCAATTGCATCGAAGAAGATCCCTGGCCCATCTCCTCCCCCATGCTAGTGGCCTGTAGATTGCACCAGTGTGAACAGTGGCTCCGTTTTCTGCCTCAAGGGTGACCCACAGTGCCTCCAGCCCTCCCTGTCATTCAGTTGCTTTTATACTATCCCTCATGTAGAGAGCCACTCTTCTCCCTTCTTACCCACCCTGTCCTTCTCGACCATAGTATATCCTGGAATGGCTATATCTTAGACATGGCTCTCATTGCACCATGAGTAATAGTGACAATGTCCAGTTAACCTCTACCATCCTGGCCACTAGGTCTGGGATTTTATTTCCCAGACTCCGAGCACTGGTGCACATGGCCGTCCACATTTTGCTACCACCCTTTGCCAGTCCCCCTTTCTCCCTCTTACCTACTTTTTTTACACCCCTCTGCCTCTATTACCATCTTTTTCCACTGTTCCACTTTCTACAGTTTTAGGTATCTTGGGGGTTTGGAGTCTCTCTACTGGGCACTACAGCTTGTAAGAGGGGGCAGTTTATTTCTACCTGCCAACTTCGACCACTGCCCTTGGCTAGTTTAAATGCTTGCCACTTAAGCATTTAAACCATTCACTGAGGACCTGGGTCCTGCTCCCAGATGGATACAGGCCATCTCTCCTGTATAGGTCTACATCCCTCCAAAAGTGACCCCCCCCAGTCTACAATGAAACTGAACTGCCCCTCTCTGCACCACTCCTTCAACCAAGTGTTGAAGGTCCTGCTGCCAAATACCCCATCCTCCCCCTTTCATAGACAAGCAATACCTCAGAAAAGGTCATCGAGCATGCAACCTGCCCGATACCTAACCCACTCCCTAAACTCTTCCTGCACTACCCTGCCCGAGACCCCTCCCTAGCTCCCTAAACTCCTTCTGCAGTACCGTAACCTCATCTCTAGTCAAGTAATCTGGTCCCTAGGTGAAACACAGAAACCGACTTTGACAGCAGATAAGGACCACTTGGCCCACCCAGTCTGCCCATTTCCCTACCTACTGGATAAGCTGCTGATCCTAGTTATTCAACAGCCTATTTCTTCCTACCCCCCACAAGAATTGCCTTGTGTCTGTCCCATGCATTCTTGAATTCCCTCACTGTTTTTGACCCCACAACCTCCTCAGGAAGGCTGTTCCATGCATCCACCACCCTCTCTGTGAAAAAATGCTTTCTTAAATTGCCCCTGAGTTGCCCCCCCATCTTCAGGTTGTGTCCCTTTGTTCTTGCACATCTCTTCTTATGAAAGATGCTACCCTTTTGGACTTTGTTGATTTCCTTGAAGTACTTGAAAGTTTCTATCATATAGCCCCTCTCCTTTGTCTCCTTGAGGGTATACACATTTAGCACCTTTAGTCTCCCCTCGTATGATTTCTGGTGCAGACCCTGCACCATTTTAGGTTTTTTTTTTTCTTTATTAAGATCACGGATCAACCTTTGAGTACAGGCTAATTTCATAGGTTCCACATCAGGGGTCATTACAGTAACAAATAAAACTACAGCTTACAGGAGGCCGTAGGAGGACATCAACAATTAAGGCAAATTAGGCAAGAGGTTACATATGTGACTGAAATAAGAAAACACTATATACAATGGTATTTGCCAACACAAAGGGAAAAAAGGGAGGGAGAGAGAGTGAATAAGGGGAGGGGTTGGCTCCAGAAGAGAGGGGTAATAGTGAGAAGACAAACTGGAGAGAGAGAGAGAGAGAGAATATATACTGAAAATCAGCCCAGAAGGTGGGCCTCATCACTGGTGAGGGAGGCTGATACTAAGCATACTGGCAGTGCCAGTAGCGGGAAGTGTTAACATAAGGTGTCAGGTGAAAGGGCAGTGCAGGATCAGAGCAGGATGTCAGTATAAGAAGGGGAAGAGGGAATGGGAGCAGAAGGGGAGTGGTGGAGAGGGCATGAGGGGAGGTATGTAGAAGGCGAGGGGAGGAGGTTGGGTCAGTTAGGGAGGGAAGTAGTAGGGGGTGGAGAGGCGCCCAGCAGTGTGCAGGTAGAAGCGAAGGGAAGTGTACAGTTTAGGGAGGGAAGAAATGGGGGTATAGACAGTGTCAAGAGGTACTTAGGTTGATGAACAGCCAGGGGCTGGAAGCCTTAGTGGAAACAGTCACAACTTGCTTTGATAACCAGATATGATTGTAGCCCGCGTTTGAAAGGGCCTAGCATTGGAATCGCAAAGAGTCTTGGTGGCAAGTTGTTAGTCCATTTAGGGGCCTGGTGGGCAGAGCCCCTTTGTCCTAGAGTAGTGTGACATCTTGGAACCCCTCCTCTGGACTGCCTTTATCCGGTCTATGTCCTTACAGAGATGGGATCTCCAGAACTGGACACAGTACTCCAGATGGGGTCTCACCAACTGTCTGGTGGAAGACTAGGTATGCTGGCAAAGGCACCTAGCTTCACCTGAGCCCTTTTCTTCTTGGTTTGCTTATTTTTTTTTTTATTTGGTAATTCAGATACAATCTTTGAGTATATGCTCTTTTACAAAGGTTCCACGTCAGGATGTAAAAAGCAGAGACATATCAAAAACTTGACAGTTAACTCAAAATATAAGATTGCTATGTAATACAGAAAATAGATAAATAAAACATTTGAGTAACCTAGACAACTGAAATTAAACAGCAGAAGGAGATTCCCAATTAGCAACGTATGGCATAGATGCCCCAGGGGAGCCTTTCAAGGTAGAGTATCAGAAAGGGTAGGAGAATGAAAGGGGTGGAGAGTGCAAACAAGGTTTCCAAATTAGCAAATATATGGTATAAGCTGCCGGGGGTCTGCCAAGGTAGAGTATTGGAAAGGGTAGGAGAAAGAGATGGGGGGAGAGTGTGAATGAGGGGTAGATTAGAGAGAGAAAGAGAGCGAGAGAGAAAGAGAGAAAGGGATTGGGAGAAGGAGAATATTTAGGGGGAGAGTGGGTGGTAACGGGAGGTGTCAGGGGAGTATGGAGGGGAGGGAATTAGAGGGAGCTAGCTAAGGGGGGCAGCAAGGGATGGCAGATGAGGGTCCAGGGTAGGTAAAACAGGAGGAAAGCTCAAACAGATGAGGGGGATATCCGGGTTGAGGATATGGACTCAGGTAAGGGAGTCAGAGGTGTTTAAGAGGGGGTATCCAGGTTGAAGATATGGATTCAGGTAAGGCAGTCACAGGCATTTGAGTTCAGCAGGTATTGCTTCAGTTCTTTTTTAAAGAACCGAACATTTGTTGTATTAAGAGCTGCAGCAGGGATCTCACATTTAGCCATAGTGGAGCTCGGTGCATGAAGGATCTTTGTCCTAGGGAAGTTTGTTTGCTTGTAAGGAAAGTGCAAGGAAAAAGATTAAGGCTTCTTTTGGCTAGACAGATTCACTGTGTGTTGCTATTTTCTTTTGTAGTCACAGGGTTTGTTACTGTTTTTTGTTAACATTTTACTGCTTTATTGTTATCTGATTTAAACTGCAGTTGCAAAGTATACTTTCTGCTGCATTATTACAGGGTGTGCCTACAGGTTTGTTACTGTTTTGGGCTTATAGATTACTGATGTAATCCATGATTCAAATTGCTTTTTGCGCGGTATATCTTCTGTTACTGCTTTATTTTTCTCTGTAGCAAAGAGTTTTTGCAGGGTATTTCTTCTGAGAAATTATTACAGGTGGTGCTTTACAGGTTTTACAGTTTTATCTATCATTAGGCTAAGCTTTCAGGGCTACTGCATTTGTTGTTGGTTGATTGTTTCTGCTCTTACCTCCTTGTTTCTTTCATCCATGATTCTTCTTTTTTGGCAGGGGAAGGACCCAGCCACCCACCCCATCCCCAGCCACCCCATGCTAGACTCCTTTTATAGGGTAGCACAATCATGGCATTTCCTGTAGCAAAGCAGAAAGTGGAGAATCAGAGTATAGCACACTAAGCTGAAAGCTTTTTTACAGGAGCGGCCATGATTTGGGGAGTTGATACCTACCTCCAGCCGGGGGTAATGGTCAGATGTCTCCCAGGTACATCAGCGTGGAGAGACACTGACCACATTACTAAAACTGTGCAGGAAGCAGGAGAAAACATAGAAGTCCTGGTACACATAGGGACTAACGATCACCATCCCGTCAGTGGTGGAAACCAAGGAACACCTCACCAGGCTGGGAGACAAACTGTCATCCATTTCATCTGGCATCTCCTTCTCTGAGATCCTGTCAGTCTGGGGGGGAAGTAGATGGACAGAAGGTCAGAGAAGGGGAGATAGAAGAACTAAACATGTGGCTCAAGGGCTGGTGGCAGTAAAAAGGACACAATTTTGTAGGTAACGGGCAACAGTTTTGGGAGTGGATGTTTTTTAAATTCAATGGACTGCATCTGACTAAGGAGGGAGTCAGTGCATTGGAGCAGAATTTTGACGTCTTTGTAGAATATTTAAACTAGCAAATGGGGAGAGGGGTGCAGCACCCAATACATCAAATGGGAAGAACACCCCTCCCCCCTCAGCTAGTGATCAAACAGGAGATCAGCATGTTTGTAGTTCATTTGCATCATCATGTAAGAAAAAAGGTCCTGCTCCCCATACAACACGCAGGAAAAATGAGGGACCTCACCCAACAACTAACATACCTAAATGTGGCCAATGGAAAATCATGTATATGAATGCCTGCAGTCTGGGAAACAAGATCCCAGACCTGCAGGCAACAATGACAGAGTCTAAACTAGACATCATAGCCATTAGCAAGACATGGTTCACCAGTAACCTCACTTGGGAGACTTCAGTACCTGGCTATGTACTGTTCAGAAGAGAAAGAGGTGCAGAAAGGGGGGAAGGAGTAGCCCTTTGTGTCAATGAAAATATCAAAGATGCAGAAATTCAGAATAACATAAGGAGCCAGAAGAACTGTGGGTCACCCTGGAAACAAGAAATGGGATAGCCATACGAACTGGGGTTGTCTACAGGCCTCCAGACTAGGGGGAGGACATAGACACATTATTGTTAGAAGATATACAAAACCTGACAGCTAAAGGGGAGGTTCTGATAATGGGAGACTTCAACATGCCTGATACAGATTGGTCAATACCAGCAGGAACATCCACCAGAACTAGACACATAGTGGAGTCTCTGCAGGGGAGGGCCTCAAACAACTGGTACAACAACCCACAAGAGACAGGGCTATCCTAGATCTAGTACTGACTAATGGGAAAAGGATCACAGATCTCCTGGTAGAAGGTCACCTGGGGCCAGTGACCATCACGTGGTACAGTTCAAGTTGGCCACTGGAACTAAGTCATCCTATTCTAAGTCAAAAATATGGGACTTCAGAGGAGTTGACTTTTATAAGATGGTCAAAAGAGTTAAGCTAGCCTTGGCAAGATGAAATACAGGCGAGGGGGTACAGACAAAGTGGGCAAGCATTAAGGAAGCAGTACTTGAAGCAACATCCCATTGTGTTAGAGAGCAAAGTAAGAGCAAAAGAAGGAGGAAACCACTTTGGTTCTCAAAAACAGAAGCAGAAAAGATCAGAGTCAAAAGGCTGACCTTCAGGAAATATAAGGGAATGCAGCGGGATGAAGATAGGGAGGCATACCAAACTTCCCTAAGAGAAGCAGAGAAGGCAGTAAGGCAGGTAAAGGCCCAAACTGAGGAAACACTAGCATGAACAGTAAAAGAATGGGACAAGACTTTCTATAGATATATTAGTGAAAGAAGAAAGTCCAGAAGGGGTATTGCTAAGATCAAAGGAGATACAGGGGAATATGTGAAGGAGGACCAAGGAAAAGCATCTATCCTAAATAGATACTTCTGCTCGTATTTACTAAGGAGAAGGTAGGGCAGGGCGCACAGCTCAGCACCGTGGACAAAGGGGGAGGGAAGTGTGCACTAGTCCCTTCACAAAAGAAAGGGTCCTACAAGATCTTGCTAAGCTCAGGGTGAACAAGGCAATGGGACCTGATGGCATACATCCCAGGGTACTAAAGGAGATAAGGATGGAACTAGCAGTGCCATTATCAGAACTGTTTGGTGAGTCTCTGAGCACAGGAGAGGACCCAGAAGACAGGAGAAGGGCTCACGTGATCCTGCTCCACAAGAGTGGTAGCAGGGAGGAGGTAGGGAACTACAGACCAGTCAGTCTTACCTCAGTAGTGGACAAGATTATGGAGGCACTCCTTAAGGAAAGGATAGTGCAACACCTGGAATCCATGGCAGTACAGAATCCAAGACAGCATGGGTCTACAACAGGAAGGTCCTGTCAAACTAATCTCATATATTTCTTTGACTGGGTAACCAGAGTGGTGGACCAAGCGGGTGCAGTCGATGTCACCTACCTTGACTTCAGCAAAGCTTTCGATACTGTTCCACATAGAAGATTGATTAATAAGCTGGGTAGGCTCAGGGTAGGTCAGAAGTTGGTCAACTGGGTGGCAAACTGGTTGTCAGGCAGAAAACAGAGTGTGGTGGTAAACTGTATACAGTCAGAAGAGATGCAAGTCACAAGTGGGGTACCTCAGGGATCAGTCCTGGGGCCAGTCCTCTTCAATATCTTCATCAGTGACATTGCAGATGGACTGGAGGGTAAGTTTGTCTGTTTGCAGATGACACCAAGATCTGTAACAGAGTAGATGATCCAGATAGGGTGGACAGAATGAGAAGGGATCTGGATAAACTGGCAAAATGGTCCGAAGCATGGCAACGGGGGTTTAACACAAAGAAGTGCAAGATCATGCACATAGGGAAGAGAAACCCTGAAGCCACCTATAGGTTGGGAGGGGAGTTGCTGGCAATCAAAAGGGAAGAAAGAGACTTGGGCATCGTCATCACAGATGACCTGAAATCATCCAAGCAGACAACTAAAGCAGTAGGTAAGGCTAGAGGGAAGTTGGGGTGTATTAGCAGGGGTATTGCAAGTCATAAGAAGGAGGTAAAATAATCCCTCTTTACAAGACACTGGTTAGGCCCCATCTGGAGTACTGCATGCAGTACTGGAGGCCGCACCTGCACAAGGACATTAACAAAATGGAGGTAGTCCAGAGAAGGGCAACCAAAATGATGCAGGGACTGCATCAGAAAACATGAGGACAGATTAACGGAGCTCAATATGTATACCCTAGAGCAAAGGAGGGAGAGAGGTGATATGATCGAATCATTCAAGCATCTTAAAGGCATTAACAAGGTGAAAGAGTTTCAATATAAGAAAAATAACAGGACAAGAGGACACAGCATGAGATTAGAGGGAGGCTGATTAAGGGGTAATAGGAAGAAGTTCTTTTTCACAGAAAGGATGGTGGATGCATGGAACAGCCTACCTTAGGAAGTGGTGGATATGAATACAGTGCAGGGCTTCAAACAGGCATAGGATAAGCATAAGGGAGCAATACAGATGAGTATGAATAGATAGGCCATTGACAGAGTACATGCCTATGGCACATTCATAAGGTAGAAAAAATTGGCAGACTGGATCGGCCTTGTGGTCCTTTTCTGCTGTCAACTTCTATATTTCTATGTCTGTCCAGAGGGATGATAACTTCCAGTTTTCTACTGGTGATGTTTCTCCCAATGCATCCCAGTATCCACCCAGCCCTCCTTACTGCCTTCTCACATTGCTTGCCTACCTTTAGGTCATCAGATACGAGTACCCCCTGGTCACTTTCCATTTTTGTTGTTGCTAGTACCTTCCCCCTTCCCTATTGTATACTCTTCTCTTGGATTTGTGTGTCCCAGGTGCATTATTTTGCACTTCTTTGCATTGAATCCAAGCTGCCATAGTTTTGACCATTCCTCCAACCTTTCCAAGTTCCTTCTCATCCTTTCCACCCCCTCTTGCATATCACCCCTGTTGCAGATCTGTGTGTTGTCTGCAAAGAGGCATACTTTTCCTTCCAGCCCCTCTGCAATGTCACTTATAAAGACATTAAGAGGACCAGTCCCAGTACTGAACCCTGCGGTACCCCGCTAGTAAGTCCCTTTTCTTTGGAGTGAACTCCGTTTACTATTACCCTCCTAGTCCTGTTGTCCAGACAATTTTTTACCCAGGCTACCACCCTGGGACCCACTCCCAGGCTGGCTAACTTGTTTATTAATCTTTTGTGTGAGACTGTCAAATGCCTTGCTAAAGTCTAGGTAGGCCACGTCCACCGCCCCTCCCTGGTCCACTACTTTAATCACCTAGTCGAAGAAATCTATTAGCTTCATCTGACATGACCTTCCCACTGTGAATCCATGCAGCCTTGGGTTCTGTGCCCCGTTAGCTTCTAGGTATTCAACAGTTCTTTCTTTCAGAAGTGATTCCATCATTTTCCCTACCACTGAGGTCAAACTAACAGGTCTAGTTTCCTGCCTCTGCCTTGCTCCCACTTTTGTGAAGAGGAATTGCATCCGCAGTCCTCAGGTACCACACCATCATCCCATGATTTGTTAAAAAGGGTAGTCAGTGGTGTCACTAGTTCTCCCCTTAGTTCTTTTAGAATTCTGAGGTGAATCCCATCTGGCCCCATTGCCTTGTCCACCTCGAGTTTTAGAAGTTGTCTCGAAGACCCTTTCTTCTGTAAATAGACTGGCATTGACCCCCTCATCCAGAGTGCTTCTATTGTTTGGTTTAGGTACCTCCCCCTCCTCTTTTGTGAATACAGTGGACAATAACATCTAGCTCTCCCTCCAGTCCTTCCACCCCAGCAATCCTCAGGATGCACTTTGCATCCCTCTGAGCAGTTAATAATAATACATTTATTTATTAAGCACAATGTCAATAAATATCAAAGCGCTGTACAATTTTCTAAAAACATGCAATTCACAAATAAATAAGACAATTAGAAAACAAAAATGTGCAATTAAGCACACTAAAATTCAGGAAAAGCATATGAAAACTGGTATGTTTTTAAAGCAGTTTTAAAGATTTCCACTGTCGGGCACTCTCGTACCCGACAAGGTAGAGAATTCTATAGAGAGGGAGCAGCAAAGGCAAAAGCCCGAGCTCCTGAGGTCTTCAGTCACACACTGGGAATCTCTAGCAATCCCTTCTCGGTTGAGCGGAGCGGTCTGATTAGGGACATAGAAGCGCTTGTAGGTAAGGTAGACCGGGTAAGCCTCAGACAGTTGGCAGCTTGGGAAAAAAGAAGTTTTGTGGAAGGCTTTGTTAATCCTTTGGTGAAGGAATTCAAAAGTTGGGTGATTTAGGGCATCTGCAGATAGCCTTCTGTACAGGATGACTTTGATACTATACAAGGCATAAAAAAATCTGACAATGCATGCAAGTTAGTGTTAATTTTTAAAACCAATGGAAGCAGAATTACCATGGTCAAGTATGGTTACAAATGCATGGTCAGCCATGGAACCACACTCAAATCCTTTCCTAGGTACTGCATTGCATCCGGTCTGGTGTACATGTACCAAGTGTCAGCAGTCAACTTATTTGTTGTAGACTAATTTACTGTAATACATTTGCCATGTATTGGAGGAATGTGTAGTCAAATATTGCAAGCTAGTGAATCTTTACTGGCAGAACTGGATGAAAAATGAACCAAATGATACTCAAGTTTGCAACATTTAATATTTTAAATTGTGCAACTGAGAGTTCAACCTATTAGATGGCACAATATCTATTTGCCTCAAACACCATAGCAAAGAGCCTAGGAGCAAGATTACTTACTCCACTATGGGTTCTCTGTGTGGGCCTGGGAAGTAGAACCATCACCTCCTGATGCTGTATGCATGAAACCCTGTTGCCTGCAAATATGCAACCAAAAGCATTACTTAAATAAGTATATTTCTTTCACAATCACAAGTAGGACTGCATGCAAGTGACATACTAACTTTAGCTGAAAGTATGCACAATGTGCATGCACAAGAATAAGTCTCACAAATGCATTTTGTGATAATTAGCAGTTATAGCAATTGCACAACTGTAGAATGTTGTACTAGTTGTCCATTTGGTATTGGTTATTACATTTTGTTATGTTCACTGGGTTCTCTGTACCATCAGTATAATACCCAACATGTATCTTAGAAGGGAATGAATACTCATGACAGATTATTTCCCTAGCACCATTGTCAGTGCTGGAATTGGTTTGTTATCTACGTTTCAGTAACAAAAAATAATTAACTGGAATATTTAAGGCCCATGTCATCCTTCTCTTGCTGGTAGGAGCTGATAAGGCAAAGGACCACATCTGCTGCCCTTAACAGCAGGAGCTGGGAATAACAATAATGGCAGTCTACCCGGTGGTACCCATTCACCCTTTCCCATGTTCCTAAGAGTGGTAGCCCCATGCCAAGTGGCAGTAGTGCCTTTTAAGACAGTTTTCTTGTAAATCAGGCAGGGAGATGAAGTCGGGTACTGGCA
Organism: Neoceratodus forsteri; assembly: GCA_016271365.2. NCBI lineage: Eukaryota > Metazoa > Chordata > Ceratodontiformes > Ceratodontidae > Neoceratodus > Neoceratodus forsteri. The sequence continues at coordinate 224,696,263 of CM057449.1, read as the reverse complement.
ATGGGTCACAGTAGGAGCAATAGCGTAAGTGCCTTTTATTGCAGGCCAAGTGGCTGCAACCCCATGCCAAATGGTGATAATGACTTTAGACTCGCCATAGTCAAGGAGGATGTAGCGGTGAACTGGAGTTGAACCAGGAGCAATAGTAGTGCCTTTTATTACTGGTTAGGGTACCCATGGTCCCTTCACTGGCAGGGGCAGAGTGAATGGACTACATACTTGATGGTTTGGCACCAAGGGTACTGGGACTACCTTAGCATCCAGACTACTGGTAATATTGTACTACTGTAGTCTCAAGGTGTCTCAAAACTGAGAAACCTGCAACCTGCTTGAAGCTTGCATATAGGACAGGACAAACAGCAGTGTAGAATGTTGCCACTTTCTGTGGCCAGTACAACACAGCAAACGTGTCACAATTATGACACAGATTTATTGTCAAGTACATCCAATTAAGAAATGTTTCTACATTTCCTGTAGAACAACAAGACAGTGCACACCAAAGTTATCACTCAAGTAGTCCAATAATTGAAAAGGCCATCGCTCCAAAACTGGAACCTGGAAGAATGAGACAGTGAGTTAGTCGGGGAGACAATAGAATATCGTGTACAACAGTGATGTTCAGCATCTTTCCTATAGCACTCCACTCACCACCGACATTCAGGGATATATCCTGATCCCAAGAATGTACCGAATCTGATCCAGAGCTTCCTTGGCCCCCTTTGGACCCATCAGTTACCCCCCATCTAGGGCTGCCTGTCTCCCCCACCCCCCTCAGTCCGCAATACAGATAAAGATCCAGCACTGGCAGGCACTAGAACCAATGACCCCCTAGTTATCCTCCTGAGGCGAGCACCCTATGTGGCCTTGTACATTCAGCCAACCCAACCCTACAGCAGGCACACGCTCCCTGGCTCAGCCACAGGGTCACTGCTGCTACCTTCGCCAGGCCTATGATGACCTGAGCTAGTTCCCAAAGTTGGGCTGACTGCATGGCAGCTGGCAGCCCATGTTAAAAATAAACTGTACCTTAAGAGGAATTCTCCTGCACGTGGAATGAGACTTCTGGTGACAGGACGGTCTCTGGGAATGGAAAATCAGTGATGGTTATAGGATCAAGGTGGGCATACCCTTCCTCTTCAGCCAGTGATTTTGCTGAATAGACACATAAAGATTACATTTTGCAGGATCATTGTAACAGCTCACCACCCACAAATATGCTGCCTCCCAACCAGTCCAGCAATACAAGATATCAACTTACATCTAAAATCCAGATCATGGTGACCAAAGATTTTACACAACATGAGCACCATGGTGAATGGGGGACTGTACTGGCCAATATCCTGCACACAAGTCATGTAAGCTCAAGACTGCTCTAAACTGGCAAACATCAATGAACACAAATACCCAGGAGTGGTGGCTAGCAATTAATATGTGCCTATTGCTTAAAGTGAACTCTATCATAGGAGCATTGAGACCCAGAGCCTTTTTCATCTTAGCACTGGGATTTGGGATTCCTAAAACACACAAGCAGTCTCTTGCTTGTCAAGCTAGATGTGGCTTACAATAAGCTTGCCTGCTTATGTCAGTTTGACACCCACCATTGCATGGTGCTTTGAGAGGGGCACCCACCCCCCATTGCCCCTGCGGCAGGCACGGAACCAATACCAGCACGCGCTGTCCAGGCATCGTCGGCCAATGGAGTAGAGGCCATCAAGCTGCCATGGTTTGTGCTGCCATTTTCCGTGTTCTGGTAGCCCCAGGGTGTGAGTATGCAATGACATCATGGCAAGTATGTGCCGACATCTGCCATACTCCATAATGCAGCTCTGACTCTGGCAGTGCCCCCAGTCTTCATCAGGGGCCACTGCAGAGTGGTGGCACCCTGGATCCCTCCCCGGGGATAGGAGAGCAGTCCTCCAGATGCTCAATCCTATTCCCCCCGCCTACCCTGATGGCCCAGTTCACATCCAAACTTGGGTCTCCAGCGTGGCGCTAGGTGTGGCAACCAGCGCCTCAACCCTCAGAGCCACTGGGCCGGCTGAAACATTTATAAAATACTCATTTTGGCAGAATTAAAAGAAGATTGCACCAACCAAACTGGAAGCTACATGGAATGTTTTATAGTGAAAAAAGGTAGGGTCAATTTTTTTGCCCAATTTTGTTGCACTGCTGCTTTTAATCTATGGTGACAGATTATGGTTTTCAAATCTTTTAAAATCTTTCAAAGAGAACTGTGACCAGACACAATCTTGTAATCAAAAACTGGGGTCTTATGTCACAAAAGTTCAAACACTTGTGGGAGTGACCTCAAAGTACTGACTCTGTAGCTACAAGACCCGCCCCCACCCCAGATGTTAGGAAAATCCCCAAACCGAGTGCTTTCAAACTACCATAAATAAGAACTGAACACATGAAACTCAATTGAGGCATGGCTCCCCCCACAACATGTACGTTTAAGAGTGTGCCCAAAGACATGTATACTATTCGAATGTCTGGATCTTGCTTAAACTTCAGTAAACTCTAACTCTGTACCCTTAATACTTATGGAACAAACAGGGCTTTTAGCCCCAACAGTTATTCCATATAAACTACAGGGTAAATTTAGCACCAAGACACTTTATTTGCTTCTCCTTTGTATTTCTATTCCCAGACACGGTGCTCCAAAAGCTGAAGTCACATGCAGCCGTATAGTCCAGTATGAGGCCATGTAACCAACAGTATCTGCAAACACTCCTCATTTGAAGGTTACACCTGGTTCACACAAGGGTACTTTAGTATTTGGTATAACTGTATTGACAGAATTAGATGGTGCTCTGGGCTGGTTTGAGGTATAATAGTAAGTATTTAGGGAAAAACTTAGTAAATGTTATAACTTTGTTGCATTTTAAACCCAGGTGCTGTTGGAGAAAGGTCTGAGTTAGGATTAGTGGAGAGCCTAGAGAAAAATGGAGTAACACCCCAAGCAAGAGATGCATCATACTAATTATGAGAGAATTAGAGTTACCTGCAGAGTACCACAGGGTGCAGTACTGTGACTGGTCATTTTCCTTGTCTTAAGTGACATTGAATACTTGAAAGGTGAAGGTATGCCTTTCTGCAGATACTAAAAAAAAATCTGTGATTGAGTGGACAATCAGGAGGGGTAGAGGAACTTGCAGGATCTTGGGAAACTCAATGAGTTGTCATGAGTCTTGCAGTCTGGGGTTTGGTACCAAGCAGCTAGGGTACAGACCCCTGATATGAAGTATAGGACAAACAGGGGTATTGATGGTCACTAAGCAGGAAAGGAACCTTGGGATTACCAGAACTGATGACCTCAAGTGGCAGGACAGCACACCAGTGGGAGGCATAGGGAGCAGCAACTCCAGCAAGAGATGATGGTGCTGCCACTATCACTTGTTGGTGAGACCCCATTTGGAAGTACTATGTCCAGTTTTAAAGGCAACACCTCAGAAAGGACACAAGGGTGGAGGCTGCCCTGGATGAAGGCAAATAAAATGGTGCAGGTGCTGGGGTTGCACCAAAAATCCCTTCAAGGAGAGATAGAGGATCTAAACATATGCACATCTCTACATATGCACCGTGGAAGAGGACAGAAGATCTACAAGTTTAACAGAAAGAAACAGGATACATGAGGGAAGGACTTTCAATAAACAGGAGCACTATGACCATGTAGCCTGCAATAAAGCAGCAGGGGGAGGCTTAAAGAAGAGGAGTACTACTTCACTTGAAAGGGTGGTAGTCACCTGGAACAGACTACCAGCAGGAGTGATTGAACACTGACTTCAAGTATACATGGGATAGACAGTGAAATCAGTAATTAGGCAGGGTTGGATCTGAGGCAGACAAAAACATCTAGGTAGGACACACTGGGTGGGTACTGAAAATTGTGTGCTTCATACTGTAGATGAGGGAAGGGTAGACCTGGGCAGCAGGAGTAGATGCAGGAATTGTAGTCCTCTATGGTACTCTGGTTGGGAGGGATACTCTGCAACATTAACTGGCAACAGCATGAATCAAGTGGGGGGCACTAAAGCTTGGCTCTCAATTTACAAAGGATTGCAAATATACCCCCCCCCCGGATACAGTGCATACTAAAAATCAGAGAACACCCTGTTGCCCCAGACCAACAAGCTGCACCAAAGCTTGCTGAGACTGAGATGCAGTCAGTGGCCTATAAAAGCCAGTGAGATGGTCAGTACACCATCTCCCAGGGAGAGATGGGTGGACTCTTTCCATGTTGGCATAATGATCTGACAAGAAGCCAGTGTAGTTCCGAATAGATTCAGGGCACTGGGCATTGGCCAGGTTCGACATATCAGCTGGTGCTGTGATGTTCTGAGGTTCTGAGTGCATGGAATGAGGGAGAGGAAGAAAAAGACAAGAAAGCCGAAATTGTATTTGGGATAGGGTCAGTCTGGATGGACTTATGCCACAGGGGAAGAAATGGTGGAGGTTGTAAGGCACATGCTTCCCCCCCTCCACCAGTGCCAAGAGCTACCACCATGGCAATAGATGCCTTTAATGCCAGCTGCTGTGCCCTGGTACCCAAGTGGCTGGTGTCACCACTGGGAGGCAACAAGGCTATTATCTGAGGGAATGAAAGAAGAGAATGGAGGTTACAGTCATTCACAGGGTATGTGGAATTAAGGGAGAGCTAGTAGGCACTACCACGTAGGAGAGCACAAAAGTGCTTGGGGTTAATGGAGAAGACAGAACTGTAAACTGCATCTGGTCATTGGTCAGGGAGTTTGGAAGGAAGAGAAAGGGTTGTTTGCATGGAGTGAGATGCAAACCCTGGAGGTGGACAGGACACCAAACAAGGATCAGGAAAGCACTAACTGGAGGAAGATGTCATCCAATGTCATTGCCCCCAGGGACTAGAGGGTAACAGATATCCCCTATACAAGAGGGGACAGGAGACCAAGGATTTGCACAACTTCTATTGTTGCAAAGCTCTAGTAGCAGCTGGTAGCCAAAGCCGTCCCAGTATCCCATGGATTGGCAGAGGCTTCTGATAGTGATCCTGCCCCAATATGTCCTTGGTGAGTCCACACCTTGAAGTGCACAGTTCTGTGACCCTTACCTTAAAAAAAGAAAGGCAAATACTGTCGATACTGTCGATTCAAAAGAGGGGACTCTACACTGGCTGATCAATATGTACTTATTGAGGCCAGGACAGAGGAGAAAAGAAAGCATGGCTGAAACTCTTGAGCACTATCTGGGTGATCTACTTAAGACCATAGCATCCAAGAAAGTACAGCTGCACAAGAACATACCATAAGAGTAGATATTGAGTGTATCTCTTGCAGCAAGTCATAACATATGGGAACCTTCGGTTGGAGGTACTGGTTTCCAGAAGACTACTTAGCAGTCGTACCTGGGACTGCCCTCTCAAGCACCACATGACCAGGCCTGTGCACTATAAAAGAAAGGGCGGTCCGATACTTCTCAGTTCTTGTTCTCATTAGTGACCTGATCATGATGTAGCGATCTGATCATGATGTCGCTGAGGGAGCAGAGGAGAAATATATTTAAAAAATCACGTGTTTTGGATACAACCAAAATAAAGATACAGAAGTATACATACAGTATCTATCCCATCTATCTATCGATAAATATATAGGAGTTGGAAATTAAAGACAAACTCTACCCCTTAGTGTAGACAGGAAAAAGGGTGAAAGAGGGAGGGGATGCATGACCTGCTGCAAGAGATACTCTAGGATCTACTGTTACAGTAAGTTCTTACACAACTGTACCATCTTCTTCTAAACAATCTCTTGCAGCAGGTCATAACACATGGTAAGATTTAAGCAGTTGTGTGTAAAGCAGGGCGGCAGGCAAGTCCATCTGTGTGAAAGCAGACCTTGGAAGACTGTACATCTAAAGGTAGTCCTCGTGTAGAAAGCCGAGCCCATCAATGGTAATGTATAGAGGAGGGGCCGATCCTGGAAGCAGGAGCTATATCCTACAGTACAGCAGCCTGTAAACCTACTGTGGCAGTAGCCAGCACCATCTGGAGGGAGTCTTGACCACAGCCGAGAGCAGCAGTATACATGTCATTTAAGAAAAACAAAGTAGGTGTCCACCTAAGTTTGGACAAACCCTGTTCTGAAACAGGACATTTTCCCTGCACTATCCAGGGGAGATGAAACAAAAGGTGGCGCTGTTTTGCACTGTGGCCTCATTCATTGAGAATGAAAGGAACTGAATAGATGTGACTTAGAGCAGCCTCAGGAGCTTCATGCCTCCCATAAGAGACTGGTAGCTGAATGGTTATTGATACACAGGAACAACTGAGACCATCTTAATGAAAAAAGGTAGGGTCAGGTCACAGAAGGACATCTTTTCCTTAGGAAAGGCATATAGGGCCCTGTATACACAAAGCCTAGAATGCAGCAATGCAGCCAGCCTACAAAACTGCAATGCAGAGTTAAAGGTTCCAAGATAGGAAGCACAGGCCTGAACAGGACCAATCATCAGTCAGTCTAGGACTTAATTGAGAACCCCCAGAGGTAGGTGGAGTCCTACCAGGGTGCAGAGGGAAGAATGTCTCTTAAGAACAGTCATAAACTCCAACCTAGCTCTGTCCCCCTTGCCAACTCGGTGCAGCACTCTACTAGTTAAGTAGACGTTTTTTGTGTCTTTCTAGCTGGGGTAGAGGTCTCACACCACCCTGTAGCCCCTGAGCCTGTATGTTTAATAATCTGTGGTTGTTTATATGCAATTCTGTTGCTTCTTCTCCTGCCTTCATAATCCCTTGTGTTCATCCCACTATTTGGAGTATGTGCTGTTTCCCTATTGTTAGGTTAATTTTGTAACTGATACACCTGAAAAATGTTATCTTTGTAACTGATACTCTTCTCACTATTGGAGTATGTCTGCTCCTGATTGTAAAGTTGTCAATGTATCTTCTCTTATGTAACTACCCTGTGATTCTCCCGGGTCGCACCTGAAAATAGGCACCTGCTGTCTAGTGTGCTTACCCGGTTACCAAAAGCAAATAAATAAATAAATAAATTTCCAATGGAGTCATAGACCTTTCTCCCATCAGGTAGGGGAAAGTCAAATTTCGCTGACAAAGGGAACCCCAGACACCTTGTGCAGATCACAGAAAAGAAACTGAGGAGTATCAGGACTGCCCTCTTTTATAGTGCACAGACCTGGTCATGTGGTGTACAGTATGAGGGTGCAGTCCCAGGTATGACAGCCAAGACGTCTTCCGGAAACAAGTGCCTCCAACAGAAGTTCCCATGTGTTCTGACCTGCTGTAATAGATTGTCTCAAAGAAGATCTGAGCAGACCACCACAAAAATGAAACCACAACCCTCCCCATTCTGTGTTAACAGAGACCACCACAAGGCTGAAACCACAACCCCCCCAATTCTGTGTTAACAGGGGGATCTACCCTCTTCAGACATTAAAAATTCTTACCCTTTGCTACATCTCGCTTGCCAGGTCTCCTAAATGGAGGATATACCAGATTCCTGGCAGAAGCTCCACAATGCCCAGTTTCACAGCAGCTACAGATGTCACTGGAGCCTTCGACCGAGGACCAACCGCAATGCAAAAATTAACATTACATTTCCAATTTCTTCTAGCCAGCACGATAAGAGTAATTTCTGATCAAACTTACACATTTACAGGCTTTCTGAAAGAGCAGGTTTTGTTGGTTGAGTCTGGATTCTGGGCGACACTTACAACTTTCAGATGACAAGTTATATAGAGCTGAAAGACAAAGCTGGATATTGTACAGATACATTTTCACACACACACACACACACACACACACACACACTGTTACACACACCAAATGTATTGACCACATCTGTATAAAAATGTATCAATTATGAAGTGTGGTAGAGCTTTATTACTCATGGAAATCAAGTCATTCTCCAAACTGTAGCTTAAAGGTAATCCCTTTATCCTCATTTTTCAAAATAGAATATTTACTGCTTAATATATAGTTAGTTAATGTATGGTTCCCAGAAAACTTTGTATACCCATGCTTTGTGTATTCTTTCCTTTGTCTCTTGTATTTCTAGTATTTTTAACTATCCTTTATCTGTAGCACAGAGATGTGTGATATTTGAAACATTGTGTATTTATCAGCTGTAACTGTTACTAATTATGTAATCACAGCTAGGAATTTAGGCTGGTTTGAGCCCAGAAGACTTAAAACACATCCTTTGGGAGATGCATGGTTATCTTATTCTTAGCAAGACCCATTTTGTCCTAGGACAGCTTGTGTACTTGCATGCCTCCCCTTTCCTTGGGTGAGAGAGTCCTTCTTCCACTTTACCCATTGTGGGATATGGATCTTGCACAGTTCCCACCTCCTCCCACTGGCTCTACGAGTTTGCAGTTAACCAGTCACATGCTTAATGCACCATTTCATTTCCCTGGCTCAATCAGGGCTGCCTCACCATAAGATTCCTGTGTTACAATTTGTTTCACAGTGAATTGATTCGGGGCCTGGTGCCTGCTTAGTGGCCAGATGCTGACAGTAGAGCCCAGGCCTAGGCCAACCCACTTCCTCTGGTCACCTCATCCATGACGAAGGAAATATACCATGCTAGATTCTCTTACACTGGCTACATCACTGACCAAGTATCCAGAGATCACCGTAGGCCTGAAGGCTATTGGGTTGTTCCCCTTGAGGGAACACCTTTGGCTTGCCACACCCTGTTGTGGTTCCTCTTTTAAAGCTGCCATGAAGTGTCCAGATACCAAATACCCAGATTGGTCCCAGATTTGGGGTACTACACCTCCTGAGTGCAGCCTCTGGCAGCCGCCTAGAGTTTAGAACTGGCTACACCTCCTCCTAAGCATCTTGCAGCAGACCCAGGTACTCCCTTCAGCTAGCCATGCACAATAAAGGAACCCTTCTGTTCTCCAAGCTCCTCTCGGCCATCCCCTCAGGTTGGTCCTAGACCTAGTTAATTAGAAGCAAGCAACTGAACAAAGCAACTGAACCAAGTCCTGTGTTCCTGGGATCATTAAAGAACCTGAAGGCTGACAGATCAAACTGAAGCTTGTTCTGCTGGAGTCTTGGAGATCTAAAAGCTGAAGAGGAGCCATCTGACCTACTATCCACCAGGCAGCTAGAGAGGAGAGAAACAAAAGCATGGGTGGCTATTAACAAGGTGAATATCATGTTAAGATAGAGACAGAAAGCTGAATAAGTCATATGGTCCCAAAAATTAGAGTTGTAAAGGCACAGGTTTGAAATAAGTTTCTAGTATCCTACTTCTACCCAGCTTTATAACTGGGTGTCTGAATTACCAAGTATGGGAACTGGACCATCACATGGTTAACTTTTAATCAGAATTAAAAAAAAGGTCAGATTACAACCATCCTGGAGCCCTGCACTGCCAAAAACAAGTTATCTTTGGTAGCGCTGGTTATGCTATGACAAGGCAAGTTGGAAGTCTTCTCATCTGGAGGGAAATTCTCCTAGAGCCACTGCCTTCAGGGCTCAGAGTCCTACCAAGGGATGGAAGTGCATCTTCCCAGAGCTCAGACCTTCACCTCTGCATAATGGACATTTCATCATCCACTACTTCCCTATACAATTTCTGGGGGGTTGACTGTAGCAGTTCAGCTCCCATCTCAATTAGATTAAAGCAGTGAATTTTAGCTCTGGCAAGCACCTCTTTTGCTTGAGTTATCCACCCAGAGTAACTGGTCCACTCCAGTTCCCCTTGTGCATTACTTATTACTGAGTTTTACAAGGAATCATGATCTTTATCCCCTTGTATCCCCTAGATTAGATCTACTCCACAGTTAAGTCAGTCCCAACTATCCACGGCAGACAGATGTCAAACTGTCACGGTAACCAAAGATGTGCCATTGCAATCCAAAGGGAAGGAAAGGCAGGCCAAGTTGCCATGTTCAAGCTGAAATTGTGACACACACACAACATTGCCAGTAATAATCCATATGCGCCTCCAGGAGGAGTGGAGGTTCCCCTAGTGACTAGCCCTTTTTGTGTTGGCTCGCGTTTGCACAGCCAACATCTTGCACTAGTAGCAGATTTGGAGACGCGGTCACTGTTGGGAGAATTCAGGGCATGCATCAGAAGGTGCGTCCCTCATTCCCCAATCAGCCAGCAGCAGGCGATGACCTCACATATCCTTAATGAGGCCACCAGATCTAAGAAAAGATCCACTGCAATGTGAGTGAAGCTCTCATGCAGCAAGACCACAGCACCCCTCCCTACGTGCAGGCAATATGGTGGCAGTGACTGACGCCACTGCCTGTCATAATGCCAATGGGGGAGCCCACTCCCCGTCGGCATGAGTACCCCTTCCATGTACAATGTGTGCCGGGGGTGCACAATCCCCTCGGCATCATGTCCCACCCCAACAGTTTTCTTTATAGCAGGGCCCAATCCTGTCGTACGTTATCCCTCGTCCTTGTATTTGCCAATGGGGCCCACTCCCCATCGGCATAATGTGTTCCCCTCTTTTGTTGCTTGCCGGGGGTGCCCAATCCCCTCGGCTCGTATCCTCCCCTCAGTATGTGCGACGGTGCCCCAATCCCGTTGACTACAGAATCCCCAAAAACAGTTAGGTGGCATGCTGGAGCCCACCCAGCATGCCATAGCCTACAAAACAAAAATGCCCCGCAATGTTTTTTTAAACCTGTGAAAGAAAATGGTCACTCGCCGTCTCCCTGCCCCCCCACAACCTGCAGCCTCCCCACCCCCGTCACCCCATACTTACCTACAGAGTCTGGCGCGATGATCTTCAGTGGAGCGGGAACACATCTGCACTCTTCAAAGCCGACCACGAACTGAAGAAATGCCGGTAAGCTGTATAATGGCATAAATAGGTTTTTTTCAACTTTGGTGCATATCTCGGGTATTTTTTGGAATTTTTGCACCAACTTTTCAGCATGGGGTTATTGGAACCCCTCCTCATGAATTCAGTCACTGTCATGGCGTTATTAGGTCCTGAAAGGTGATTTCCCGGTCACTGCATGGAATCACCTTTTTTGGACCAAGTAACGAAACGACAGTGCCACTGTTCATGAGGGGGCCTCTCAAAAAGCCTATGTTGCAAATTTGGTGACAAAATACCCAAAATGAATGTTTTACGAGCATGCGTTGTGCTGTTTCCATGCATGCTCGTATCATTGTGAATTTGCAATATTTTCACTCCAGATTTTCAAAATTGGCATTTTCCTGTACCTTCTGATAAATAGTACAGCTGTCATTTTACATATCCTGTCTGAAATGTGTTTTCGCACGTCTGGTGCAGAATAGCGCAGTCGCTGTGCAAAATCAGTTTTCGGGACAGTTTGAGGAAATGACGGTGGCACTGTACATGAGCAGAGGTCCTAAAATGCCTATGTTGAAAATTTGGTACCCAAACATCCATAAAATGACTGTGTTACAAGCGTACGTTGTGCAGTTTCCATGCACCCTTGTAACTTCACAAATTTGCAATATTTCCATTCCAGATTTTCAACACTTGCCATTTTTTCACACCTCCTTATGAACAGTACAGCTGCCATTTTTTCACATCCTGCCCAAAGTCTGTTTCTGTACCTAGAAACATAGAAACATAGACTTTGATGGCAGATAAGGACCACTTGGCTCACCCAGTCTGCCCATTTCCCTACCTATTGGATAAGCTGCAGGTTCTAGTTAACCAACAGCCTACTTCCTGCAACCCCCACTATAATTGCCTTATGTCTGTCCCATGCATGTTTGAATTCCCTCACTGTTTTAGACCCCACAACCTCCTCGGAAAGGTGGTTCCATGCGTTCACCACTTTCTCCGTAAAAAATAATTTCCTCACATTACCCCTGAGTCGTCCCCCTCTATCTTTAAATTGTGCCCCCTTGTTCTTGCACATCTCTTCATCTCTTTTTCTGAAAGATGCTACCCTTCTGGACTTTGTTGATTCCCTTGAGGTACTTGAAAGTTTCTATCATGTCCCTCCTGTCCATCCTTTCATCAAGAGTATACATATTAAGCTCTCTCAGTCTCTCTTCATTTGGTTTCTGATGCAGACCCTGCACCATTTTAGTTGCCCTCCTCTGGACTGCTTCCATCCTGTTTCTGTCCTTGCATAGATGGGGTCTCCAAAACTGCATGCAGTACTCCAGATGGGGTCTCACCAACTGTCTGTACAGAGTGCTTCTATTGTTTGGTTTAGGTAACTCCTCCTCTTCCCTTTTTCTACTTGTGATGCCCCTTCCTATGCATCCTAGTATCCCCCCAGCTCTCCTTACTGACTTTTCACATTGCTTACCCACCTTTAGGTCATCTGATATGATTACCTCCAGGTCCCTTTCCATTATTGTTGTTAGTACCTCCCCTGCCATTGTGTACTCTTCTCCTGGGTTTTTGTTTCCCAGGTGCATTACTTTACACTTCTTTGCATTGAATCTAGGTTGCCATACAGCTGACCATTCCTCCAACTTGCCAAGTCCCATCTCATCCTTTCTACCCCCACTTGTGTATCAAATCTGTTACAGATCTTTGTGTCATCTGCAAAGAGGCATTCCTTTCCTTCCAGACCCTCTGCAATATCGCCTATAAAGACGTTAAAGAGAACTGGACCCAGTACTGAGCCCTGAGGTACTCCACTAGTAACCCCCCTTTCTTCAGAATGAGTTCCATTCACTATTACCTTCTGTGTCCTGTTGTGCAACCAGTTTGCTACCCACGTTACTACCTTAGGACCCACTCCCAGGCTGGCTATCTAGATTATTAATCTTGTGTGTGGGATTGTGTCAAATGCCTTGCTAAAGTCTAGGTAGGCCATATCCACAGCCCCTCCCTGGTCTATTACTTTGGTCACCCAGCCAAAGAAATCAATTAGATTTGTCTGACATGACCTTCTTGCTGTGAATCCATACTGCTTTGGGTCCTGTGCCCCGCTGGCCTCTAGGTACTCAACAATTCTTTCTTTCAGAAGTGATTCCATCATTTTCCCTACCACTGAGGTCAAACTAACAGGTCTGTAGTTTCCTGCTTCTGCCTTGCTCCCACTTTTGTGAAGAGGAATCACATCTGCCCTCCTCCAGTCCTCAGGTACCACCCCATCTTCCCATGATTTGTTAAAAAGTGTGGTCAATGGTGTCACTAGGTCCACCCTTAGTTCTTTTTGGATTCTGGGATGAATCCCATCAGGCCCCATTGCTTTGTCTGCCTTGAGTTTTAAGAGTTCTTTCTGGACTCTTTCTTCTGTAAATGGACTGGTGTCAACCCCCCTACCCAGAGTGCTTCTATTGTTTAGTTTAGGTAACTCCTCCTCTTCTTCTTTTGTGAATACTGAGCAAAAGTATTCATTCAGTATCTCTGCCTTTTCACTGTCTCCCTCTGCCCACCTCCCCTCTCTTTATTAATCTTCACTATCCCTCCCTTAACCTTCTAATGTACCTATAAAATTATAACATACTAATTGCCAGCAGATTAGGCCTTATGGTTTATCGAGTCTGCTCGAACCTCAGATCCCTAGTTGGGTGCCGAGGCCCTCCCCCCCTTGTGTTCCAGAAACCCCTATCATCCATCTCCACCCCCTTGGCCAGGCCATCATCTGATACATCCACTTTCTGTGTCTATCCCACCCTCTCTTGAAGCCCTCCACTGTGGATCTCTGAACCAGCTCACCTGGCAGTGCATTCCAAGGGTCCACCACCCTCTCAGTGAAAAACCTCCTCCTCTTCCACCCCTCACCCTTCAACCTTCCAACTTCAAACCATGCCCTCTGGTGATACCTCCCTGCTTTAGTCTAAAGATCCCCTCCATGTTTACCCTATTTATTCCCTTGAGGTACTTGAAGACCTCAATCATGTCCCCCCGTCTCTCCTCCAATGAAAATCAGGCAGAGCTCCTCAAGTCTGTCCTCATACATCAAATCCCCTAGTCCTCGTATCATCTTAGTTGCCCTCCTCTGTACCCTCTCCAGGAGCTGTATGTCCCTCTTCAAGTGTGGTCTCCAGTACTGTACACAGTACTCAAGGTATGGTCTAACCAGTCCATTGTACAGTGGCAGAATCACTTCCCTGCTCCTAGAGGTGATCCTCCTTACGATGCATCCCAACATCCTGTTTGCCTTGCTAGCCACTCTCCTGCACTGCTCAGAGTTATTCATACATGCATCCACCATGACCCCTAGGTCTTTTTCCCCTACTGAGGCCTCCAGTGTCTCCCCTCCCAGGGTGTACCTGTGTTTAGGGTTTCCCCGCCCAAGATGTAAAACCTTGTACTTGGTGATATTGAAATTTAATTTCCATGTGTGAGCCCAGTTTTCCAGGGTGTCCAGGTCCCCTTGCAGGGCCAACCTCCTTCCTTCCCCCTCAACTACTGCTCCCATCTTGGAGTCATCAGCGTAGTGACTCATTTCTCACTTATAAAAGTTAACTTATACTTATACTTATAAAAGGTTTTATCCCCCTTCTTAACTGAGTTGGCTATCTTTTCCTCGGTTTGGGCCTTTGCTATTCTGACTGCCTTCCCGACTTCTTTCTGCTTTAATTGATACAGCAACCTATTGTGCTCCTTCTGTGATTATACTTTTTGAATGCAGCCTTTTTCTCCTTAACCTTCCCTGCCATCTCTTTTGAGAACCATAGTGTTTTTTTACTCCATTTTGTTTTCTTTATTTGTTTCACACAAAGGCTTGTTGCCTCCATGATGGCAGTTTTGATTTTTCTCCATTGTTCTTCCACCCCCTCCTTCCTGCCCATTTGTTAATGAATTCCTGAGGCACTCACCCATTTTGCCAAAGTCAGCCCTTCTAAAGTCCAATATCCTTGTTTTTGTATCTCTTGTCTCCATGGTTGTGCTTATTGTGAACCACATTGTGTGGTGGTCACTTGCTCCCAGATGGATACTAACTTCTAAATCTGTGATCCTCTCTCCATTTGAGAGTACCAGATCTAATATTGCTCCCTCCTGAGTGGGTTCCAACACTAGCTGTCTAAGGCATGCCCCCTGTAGGGCATCGGGAATGACCCTGCTCTTGGATGTGGCTGCAGTACATGTTGTCCAGTTAACATCTGGCATATTCTGGTCCCCCATCAACAGTATCTCCTCTTTTTCAGCCATTTTGAGAATGTCCTCTATCATTTTCTTGTCCATTTCCTCCCCTTGAGACTGGGGTCTGTATACAACCCCTATGCGGATTGTGATGCCATTTCCTGTCTCCAAGGTAACCCACAGTGCCGCTTGTCCTCCCCCTTTACTTTTTATTTCTACAGCTTTGATCCCTTCCCTTATGTAGAGAGCTACTCCACCTCCTCTTTTACCCTCCCTGTCCCTTCTGTAGATTGTGTACCCTGGTATGTTGACATCCCAGTCATGGTTCACTGTGTACCATGTTTCCGTGACTGCCACAATATCCAAGTGTTCCTCTTCCATCAGGGCTACTAGCTCAGGAAGCTTGTTTCCCAGACTAAGGGCATTGGTACTCATTGCCCTCCATATAATGTTGGCGTTATCCTTTTTTCCCCCATCCATGCTCTTATATTCTTTGTCTATTTCTCCATTTACCCCAGTCCAGCCCTCTGTTAACCCTCGTTACCTCAGTGTTTACCTTACTACCTGCCATGTTTTGTGGGGGGGAGGCTTGAAATTTCCTGCTTCCTATCAGCATCTCCCCCCTTGGCTAGTTTAAAAGCTTGCCAAGGAAGCATTTAAACCTAACACCTAGGAGCTTAGTTCCCTTCCTGGACAGATGCAGACCTGTGGCGCACAATGGTGTGGTCACTGTGTGAAATCAAATTTTGGGACAGATTAACAAAATCACAGCACCACTGTTCATGAGGAGAGGTCCCAAAATGCCTATGTTAAAAATGTGGCTAACAAACTGTCAAAAATAATTGGGTTACGGATGTGTGTTGCCCATTTTCTGTACATGCTCATGACTTCACCAATTTTTGATATTTCTACTCCAGAGTTTCAGTGTTGCCATTTTATACACCTCCTCATGAACAATGCAGTTGTCATTCTCCACATCCTGCCCAAAATGTGTTTTCATCCTTGTGTCGCCAAATGACATAGCCGCTGTGCAAAACCACCTTTCAGCTAACAAACTGATTGTGCCGCTTTTCTTGAGGTGGGCTCACAAACAGCCCATGTTGAAAATTTGGAGTGAAAATACCACTGCACGCCTACGGTGTTAGGGTTCCCAACTGTAACACCCCACCCAGTACAGACTGACAGGTGCCAAGGGTGTGACTTGGGATCATCAGATGTAATGCTCATACCATTCCAACCCCACCCTGCAGACACTGATAGGCATCGTGGTGTGCCTTGCATTGTTCGGCCACAAAATTCACCCCATTCTCCTATACTGCACCCACAACAGTGTATTTCCTTATGGAATGGGGTAAGTATAATGCCCAAAGACCCCAAAGCATGCCACGACACTTGTCAGTGTCTACAAGGTAGGGTGAGGTACAATGGCATGAGCGTTATAGCTGACGAACCAAAGGCACACCCCAATGCCTGTCACTCTCTACGGGGGGGGGGTTGTCGTCACTTTAATACTTCACTCCCATTCCTATTATGCATCTCTAGCTCTGGCACTACCAATGCTAATGCCAGCGAGACAACATTCGGCATTGACAAATGCTTGTTGCACCTAGAGCTTACTCAGAGATTTACCAGGAAATACATACTGAGCCATAAACCTAATTTTCAGATGTGTCCTGTGGTAATGGGGTGGAAATAAATGCATAGTATAAGCAAAGCTTGTATATATGGGTACCAAGGAGAGACCTGCCTGTGAGATTCTGTAATCCCTTCCTTCCACTACCACACCATGAGCAGAGACACAGACCAGTTGCAAGTTTGCTGCCCTCTCAGCATAGACATGATTTGTTATTCCAGGGATCTAGTGCAATTATGTGATTTTAATCCCACCCATTGTTAGAAATGACTGAATATTTGGGTGTAGAATCCTTGTCTTCCTCCAGTGTAGCTACACAGCTATCAATGAAGATCTGCAGAAGAACTTGGTTCTCAATGGCAACAAAGGCTTCAATGTGCAGCACATCACCCAGCTGGAAGACAGTGAAAGATCTCTCTGTGCTCCAGTCATCTGAAGACGACATGCAGTTACTAGCTTAGATTTTGGCCATCTCCAAGGACACAGATGCAAGATCACAGAATTCTGTTTTACTTGAGAACCCATATTTTGGTATTCAGTGGTTACAATGCACCAGCTGTGCACAATATAAAATGTAGGCCTAGGGTACACTCAGTTCTACCATAGCGAAGGATCCAAAAGTGTTCAGGCTACATTGTCTCCCATTTACATAGTCCTAAAGTTCTGCAAATGACTAAATCCAGTAAATTGGCTGAAAAAGAAACCTGACCATTTCTTTGAAACAGCACAGTTAGCCACTAGCCTGCCTTCCTAGCAGTCTTTCAGGTTAAGCCAATTTTTTTTGCGATTTTTCAAATGCTTGTTTTGCTTCAAGAGGATGGTAAACCCCACTTAGGCCTCTAAGGATCTGCATTTAAGTACAGATTGCCCAACACACAAAAGTGTATGGTATCCACTTCCATTGCATCTTTCCTGCACTTGAAACACAACCACTCAATGCAGTGGGGAGAGAGGACTGTTGCATCATTGGTGGCTTCACTGTTTTAGTTTTTAATGTTCAGGAAATATACAATGAGTAGGATCATGGATTTACTACCACAAGATTTAGTAGCCTGCATTTCTACTGTACTAAAACATTAAGCAGATGATGCACCTTGGAAACAGCTACTGTACATACAATACAGCCTGTGCAGAGCAAGCCCATCTCATTTCCAACAGCAACTATTTAGAGCAGCATACCTATAAAAGGATTGCCTGGTGTGGTACTCTACTATATGGGGAAGGGAGATCTATAGCAAGCTTAAGAACTATTACTCTAGTACAGGATGTCTGTTTCTTTAGCATGTATTTTGTATTTTAATATCAAATACCCATTTATAAACACAATACGCAACTCTAAGAGCACAGATGAATGCAGAAATAATGTATTCCCTTGTTGTGTAGGTTGCTGCCACTGGCCTACTTTATAGTGCAGCTGGGGCATACACCAAATTCAGCATATACCCCCAGCTGTCTTGGCTTATTACTTGTTCCTGCATATAGTAGCAACAGGAATCTGGTTATAAGGGACACTAATCATGTCCCAACCCCCTTCTTCACATAAGCAGGATGAAGACTTTTTGTTTACTGTTAGCACTCTGCTGCTTCTTTGACTCCCCTGGTAAGGAGAATCATTAAAGGTCAATACCATATTTACCATCTTCCAGTCCACCACCTCTGCCAGTAGCTGGGTTCAACCATCATCTGAAAGAGTGCTTCTAACTACTCCCAGTCCCAACTACTCAAAATTTATCACCCGAGCTTCTGAGTAGGCCCTCAAATCTAAAGATACTAGAGTATGCAAAAGTACTATACAATTTCCTGTTCAACCTCCCATTTTTTTGTGGTAAACTAAAATAAAGCCAACCTGCCAGCCTTTGTTTCTAAAACATCAGCTTTAGAAGCACGGGAAATATATGCAACACATTTGAAATATTTTACCACTCATGAGACACAGTGAGAAGTCTAATCTTTGCTGTGAGGACACAGTTGATTTGAATGGCACCCAAGTAGGTTTGGTGGAATTGCTGCTTACATTGTCTTTCCTGAAACATTAACTAGTTTTATTACCAGCCAAGGAATAAAAACAATGGGTAGAGAATAAAGGCTTAGCCAAGCAGTATAGCAATGGGTGATGGAAAATAAAGACTTAAGTCTTACCTTGGATATTAGCAGTCAATAGGAACCACAACTCCATTGGTTCGCACTATGATAGCATTACTGGAAGGAGTGTGTAACAAAGATTTGTACTGTACACTAGGGAGTCGACTGTCTTCTAAAAAGGAAAACCCACAATTCACTCAAGCCTGGGAGCTCATCAAATGCCAAGTGCAATCCTAGCATGAAGATTCAAAGTTATGCAACAGTGGTTACATTTCCAGACATGTGGGAGAAGACCAGTGGTAGGTAATTCAACATGTAATTGAATAGAGGAATCAAATCTGGTAATATGTTACTTATCATGGTAGCAGTTCTATTTGCCAGACAGCCAGTGGGCATAGCCACACAACCCACATGCTACTGAAATCTTATGGCAATATTATTACCAAACCTACAGATACAAAGTGTGTGTGTTGCAGAGAAGGTCTGCAGGGTGACCAAGTTTAGCAGAAAAAAAAAGACTAGAGGACACAGGGGTGAGGGAGAAAGACCCCAGCCTCTGCAGTTGACCATTAGTATGTGAAGTACTAGGAGTAGAGATGGATGAAGTCTTCAAAATTCACTCTGTGAATTAATTTGCAAATGTGGCACAATCTGCAAGGTGCAATTCACCCAATTTGCCCAATTCACAGAGCAAGGATATCAGGTGCGAAGTGTGGAAAATTTAAATCTTCACTGGTGTCAAGTGGTCGCACCCACCAGACACCACCGATCATGGGCCCCCAGTATATAAATTGCCCCCCCATCACCAGCCACCATTGCACAAATAATTCCTGGTGTCTAGTGGGCCCCCCCACCCACCGCGTCAGGTAGTGCCTCACCACTCCACCCTAAGTGGGCGACCAGCACAGCCCTCCACTGTCAAACATGGCTGGTCACCCAACTGAGCATGTACTTTGTAAGGGTGGGTGGGGGTCCACTAAACACCAGGGATTTAATTATGAAAATTCATTTGTGCATTGGGGACCTAACAGCGGGGCACTAGACATCAGGATTTAAAAAAAAATATATATATATATATATATATATATATATATTTATGAGCTGGGGCCAGTGATTGGTGGTGTGGGAGGACCACTAGACACCAGGGATTTATTTTTTTTAATTATCCATTTCTGCTCCTGTTCATCCCTCAGCTACCCCCTTCAGAACAACCTCCCCAGCCCCATCACCCTGGCATCTCTGGGACTTGCTTCACCTGCGCCCTCTGCCAGAGGATTATGGCTGTGCCCAGTCACCAGGTGTGGAGCCTGCAAGGGGTCATCCCCCCACTTCCCATTCCTGTACTGAGGCACACACACTAGACATGCATACATGAAGGCATGGGCACATCCATGGAAGTCCGGCAGCTCCTCCCTTTCCTGGGGGCCCACAGACCCAGACTACCCTCGGGCCTCCACCCAGGGACAGTCATTCATCAGGAGTGCTGGTCCTCCCTCCACGGGAGTGAAGGGAGCCATCCTCCTGAAGTTTGATCCTCTCCCTCCCTGGCTGACCCTAGGTGGCCTGCTCACATCATGAACATGGGTCACCAGCATGGCAGGAGGCAAGGCTTGGATGCCTCAGCCCTTCACAGCACTGGGCCGGCAGACACCAGGGATTAAATTAATAAAACATGATTTGCAAATGGGGGGATTACCATTAGACACTAGGGATCACCATTTCCGCTCCCTCAACCACCTAGGGTGTGCATTAATGCTGGACATCATCACCCAGTCAGAGGTTGAAGCTAACTAGTTGCACATTGCCAAATAGCTTGGCTTGGACCAGCAATAATGAAGGTTTTACTTAATTATCTAACCAAATTTATCTTTTGTAAGTCAATAAAAGTGATTTACTCACCATCAGTGTATTCCCACACTCATGAAGCCCTTTTTGAAAAACAACCGTGTTGGTTTCAGTATCCAGACAGGTGGGGGTGCAGCCAACAAGATCCAGGGTGAGGTCAGTCTCCTTCACCAGTTGTCCAGTGCCAAACAGATCCTTATTCACAGTCACCACCAAGTCAGCTTCCCCACACTGAACTTTTACAGTTTGTAGGGGAGAAACGACTCAGAACAGAAAGGCATCACAGCCATGGGCAATCTGCACTGCCTGATGCAAGAGAGAAACTGGTTTAGAATAGCTGACAAGAAAAGCATCTCCTCCTCTAGAAGAGGGGTGGACGTTCTGGGAATCCCACTGATTTTTTCTAAAGGCTCCCCAACTGTTGGAACAAAATCCCTTTCCAACAAACACTGCAAAGCAACAAACTTGAACCACAACCAATGACCCCATCTTTAACAAATGTACTTTTTTTTATCAAAGGAAAAGTTGCAGAACATGCCACAGGCAACAGCGGCCGCACAGAGGTGAGGCCGGGCAGGGGGGGAAGGAGACCATACAATGCAATGGGCACACAGTGCCATGGCTGGAAGAGTAGAGGGAAGAGCCCCTGACAGTACACAAACCCAGGAATGTGGAACCGTGAATGACCACAGACACCATAGCAACGTGCAACAATAGGTGTATTGATAACAGAAACAGAACAAACAATATAAACAACAGCAAATCACAAACTATGTACATAGTGCAAGCAAATGTGAAGGGGAGTGAGGGACTACGTACAGCAACATGAGTGCAGAAGAGGGCCAGGTGTGGAAACAACAATAGAGGAATGAAGGGGGTGGGTAGCAGTGGGCAATATACAGCAGAGACATTACTGCACACGAACAGGGGCTACAAGTGTGGCCATGCACATCTGAGCCCCAATTCCAGACAGCCATATGCTAGTCAGAGCTAGAGCAGGGCCCAAATGGCCAGACTCAGGTGCCCAACTGTCCTCTGAATGTGCCAGAGCGACTCTTGATGGCCTGAGTGATGCTGTGGTCCAGGTCTCCACCATGGTCCATGGCTCCATCACCTCTGGCTGCTGCATGATGATCCTGGGGACCTACAGCAAGGACAGAGAGAACACATACTAAGGACCATAGTGGACACATAACCCCTACCAAGCAGTAGACCACCCCACCAGAGAGGCAAATGACACAGAAGTGCACTACAAACCTGCTCCTAGATGGACACCATGTCAAGCCCCCGCAGCCCCCTGGTGTCCCACCTCAGTAGCCTCCATGGCCTGCTGCCTGGCCTCCTGCCCTGCAAGATGCAACAGACAGATATCACCATGAGTAGACACATCAGTGCACAAACCCCACCCCAACACCAGTGTGAGCATGCAGAGTAGGTGTACCCTTCCGGTGCAACACCACTGTCTATCCATGCAGACCACAGCAGCACACAGCTGCTGTTCCTGAATCCCCAGTGTGCCCTCCCATGGCCATGCAATGCACATGGTTGTCCCGCCCCATGTGCGACACAGTGTACCTAACCCACACACAGTAGTGTGCAGTGCGCACCCCATGTAGCATGCAGGACAGGTTACCACAGGGCAGGCGCAGCCACAGCCATGTGTGTGTGGTATGGTGTGCCCATGTGGGTGTGATTTTGTGACGTGGCCCGACCCCACCCTTTATGCACTTGTGATGCACATGTACGTATGCATCCTACCTGGCCATGGCAGTGCACCCCTGCATGCACAGCTACACAGCCACCGAAGATGGTCGCTGTCCCTCCAACCAAGGTCACCATGACGGTGCCTGCAATGTTCACCAGTGTGAGGAACGCCCCCCCCCCCGTGTGCTGCACCAGCCTCTGAACAATGGTGGCCCACACCTCTGACCTGGGCACCTGCAGGTCCTTATGGCCAAACAGTTGCCCCTGCACAGACATCACCAGTGCCACAAGGTGAAGCAGCTCCAGTTGGGACCAGTTCATGGCCCTAGGACCAGTCCTCCCTGCCCTAGGCATCTCAAACTCAGTAGCAGCCCAGTGGTGCAATTGCTGGATGCATGGCGTGAAACCAAAATGGCACCACATGCGCCAGCAGCCCATGTGTAGTGCACCGCGTATAGTGGCATGAAGTGTAATCGGTCTGTCAAGCACCCAGTGGTGCATGCACAATGCACACTGCTAAGGCGGGACTGTGGGCCATGGGTCATGACCGGGTCAGGCATGCACGATGTGGACATGGCCGCCATGTTACGTGTGGCAAGTGCGATTACACACAGTGCCCGTGAAGCGTGGTAGCACAACGTCATGCACCTGTACGTAATGCGCAATCCATGTACAACACCAGCAACAAGCACAAGGGGCACTACACAGGTGGCAGTACAATGTGCAGGCAGGCTGCACAGCGCAGTGGGCACCATCAGCATGTCCGTGATGTGATCGACAGTACAGATGCACCACATGTGGGGATGCACCATAGGTACAATGCACAGTGCATGCACACTGCATGCACCGAGGCATATGCACTCTGTCCAGGACGATGCGCTGAGTGCAATGTGCGGGACATTTGCCATGTATGAATGCACCCAGCTCAGCAGATACGCCATGCTGATTGAGAAGAGCTATTGACAGTTATGCAATTCACAGACAATGCGCCCAAATCAGCCTCATATCATATGCAGGGGCATCTCAGCTGTTTAACATCTCATTAACACTGCCACAGACCTAATTTGCATGCCCTGAGCCATAAATGCTCCCAACTCATCCCACAATGATACCAGGTGACAGAGGAATCACAGCCTTGAGGGTGAGTACACAGCTAGTCCTACATGTAATTCTGCAGGAACTGTGGAGTGGGTATGTGCTGTTGTAGACCTCTGCCTACACCCAGGCACATCCCAGGGATGGGGGACACAGCAGACTGCTACAGGAATGTATGTCACACATAAACATTTGTGTACAGGCCCAGTTGCACTGTGGCTAGACAACATGCTGGGGCTGGCTAAGCACATCCCATTACCAGCATGCCATATGCATGGATGCCTGGTGAGCGACATGGTGTCCCACACACTGACCTACAGGCAGCACCAGTGGGGGGGGGGGCATGATGGCCAATGAGCCTGCACCAACAGCATGGTGTGCATAGTGCATGTGTTGTGCTGACAGCTGTATGTGCAGCTGGACATGTGGCACAGGTGGCATAGCTGTCACTTTGCAGATATCCATGGCACGTGCAATGTACACGCTGGATGCAGTCACAACTGCCATGGTGCAATGTACACCCCTCCACATCTGCACAGCCTGCAGGCCCTGGCCAACAGTTGCTGGTGTGTGCTACCTCAACCACTGTCCATCAGGAATGCCCACATGGGAACCTACTGGAACATGGCTAATGTCTGTCAGGAATCAATGGCGTTGCCAGCAGATGGTGGCCAAACTTCACCAAGGATGAGGAGCAGGCCCTCATCGAGGCATACCACCTATGGTGTGACATCCTAACTGGCAGGGGTGGCATCCGTACTGCACAGGAGGAGGGCTTGGTGGCAATGGCCTGTCATGTCAATGCCATGGGGGCATTCAACAGGACCCCCCTGGAGAACAGGAAGCACTTGAATGATAGTAAACGAAGGGCTAAGGGGAAGGTGGCCCACATCGAGGCCTCCTTGCAGCGGACAGGGGATTGCCCACAGGCAGATGTCTGCCTGAGCCCCAATGAACAGCTACTTGTGGCAACCATTGCCAGGGGCGCAGTGCAGGGGGTCCCAGGCGGGGGATTCCAGACCAGTGGCAGCCCATCGCAGCACTGTAAGTAGCCATGGACACAACACGTGGCTGGCCACGTGTGTGCCCCGGCTGCCATGCTTGTTCCAATGTGCTGTACAGTGCAACTGTGTACCCAGGGGCCATGCCATGTGTGGTGGTTGCACATGGATGTCCCATGCCATGTTACGCTTGGCCACCCCACCCATGCCCATGGTGGTGCATGTGAGGTGCCACTGCCGGTCACATCACTGGGTGACACACATGGTTGGGCGTGCCTGTGCTGACAACACCACACATGATGCCATGTGGCCGTGGCCTGTTATCACACAGTACCGGTCTCAGCATGCATATGGCTGGTGTGGCATGGTGAGCACAGCACAGCTGTGCTGCGGACTGGCATGCGCACCCATGGCACTACACTAGTCACTCTGTACATGTCTGCCTGTCTGTATGCCACTGATTCTTCTAGTGCACTAACCATGTTCTTTCATCTTCTTTCCACAGCTCCGTCACTCCTCATGGGTGCAGCCATGGGCACGGCTGCACAGGATGCCCTAGCGGGTGATGATGCAAGCTTGTCACACAGGGCTCTTGTCACTGCAGTGGATGGTGCCATCCCCTGGACCGTTCACCACACCAGACCCACTGGACACAGCCCCAGTGGTGGCAGGCCCATTAGACCCCTCGGCCATTGCTGGCATGGTGGCTGGCTATGACAACACATGGCTGGGTTGTCTGATTGGGTTAGCTGACGATAACCACACAGATGAGGTGGACATCTCCAATGCCCTCCTCTTGCTTGCCACTGACACACAGGGGGCATACAGAGATGACTCCGCATATGACAACGCCACACAGATTGAGAGGGACATGGCCAACAGTGGGATATGCAGCATGCAGGGACCTATCCGGGTGGCCCCGTATGCCACTGATGACCTGACTGTACATGGCGCAGCTGCAGTGGATGCACAGCTGCCAAAATCAGTGGGTGCTGTGCACCCTGCGCCTGGACCAGGTGCAGTGGGCAGGCCATCAGGGGCGTCCGGTCAGGGTGCTGCGAGGCACACTCATGCACCGTTGGAGCTTGATGTCACCGGCCATGGACATGCAGTTGCTGATCATGGCCAAGGCCCTCCTATGCTGCAGCCTGCCATGGCACAACCACCACCCGTGGATGCCCCGGGGCAGGCTGTCTCACCCCCTCTCATCAACAATGCCACTGTGACCCTTCACCTGCTGACAACATGGAGGGCTATGTCCACCTCCTGTGTGACACTGTGGAGGGGCAAGTGGCCCTCCGTGTGGAGTTCAGGAGCCACAGAACAGTGATGGTCTTGGAGCACGAGTCTGCAGCTGCATGGCTTGCCCAGATGTTAACCGAGGTACACCTCCTGTGGATAGGCATGACCACAGCACTGGAGCGGATTGCAGGTGCTGCAGAAGCAGCAGCTGCAGCTGTTGCCTGCCGTTGACTTAGGACGTTCAGTCGAACACCCAGGAGCACCTTCCGCACACCCTGCAGTGGCATCAGATGGACCCTCTGCTGCTGACGCCATCGCTGCATGGTGCAACGCCCAGTATCCCTGGCCCAGATGTGGCCCGTGGGGTCACCACACCAATGAGCACCCATTCATGGTCCCATTGCAGTACCCCTCCGGGGTTGTTTGATACCCCCCCTGTGGCTGATGTTGCCATGGCTGCATCCACCAGTCGAGGCAGAGGCCACCTACATGTCTGTGGCAACTGAGGTGCCACCCTGTAGCATCTTGGTCCCTGTTCCATTGGCAGCGGCACATACCACCACTGTGTCCCGCCGCCTGGCTGACTTGCCTGGGGTGGCATGTGTGGCAGGCACCTGCCTCAGTGCACCACCACTGTGGGCTCCCTGTGCAGTGCCACCTGTGTGTCTGCATTTATCACTATTGTGCTATTGTGCCATGTGGCATGGGCGTGATGAGTGTGGACCAGTGTCTGCCGTGCCTGTGTGCCGGTTGCAGTGCACACTGATCCATGCCGTCCCTGACACTGTCATGGTGGTACGTATGTGTTGCAGGCTTTGTGTGTGTGTGCATGCCTGTGTGGGCCTGTCCATGTACTGTCCTGTGTCCGCCGTGCGCTGCACAGCTCTGTGACTACTTGTTCTCACCATAGTGCACCTCCCAGATACATACCTCTGATACTCACCTGTGGTTCCCAAAATTCTCCTCCACCAGCCTGCTGTGGTACTGCCTGTCCCATGCTGCCAGCCATGGATCCCGGCAGCCCATTGTTGCTTGTGTCATGGCCCTGTGGTGGTGCTTCTTCCCCCCCACCCTCCTCCTCCTCCTCTCACTGGCCTTGACATGTATTCCATGGTCTATGGCCATGTTGTGCAGCATACGACAGGCCAGGAATATGCCACAGGCCTTCTCATGGTTATACTGTAGGGCACCAACCAACCTACACAGACACTGGAAGCGCATCTTCAACATACTGAAGACGCGCTCTATGATGGTACACATTTTGATGTGTACCTTATTGTACCGCTCCTCTGCCTCTGTTCTGGGTTGTTGGATGGGGGTGAGAAGCCAGGACCTCAGTGGGTATGCTGCATCACCTGTTGGGGGGGGGACTGGGTGGCCATTAGTACATTGGTCCCATGTGTTGCTTGCCCCGTCCCTGTTCCAGTCCACACAGGTGTGTGTGCAAGGCATCCACCCCTGCCTGTGCCTGTCCCTTCCCTGCATTCCTACCACCCTACACCAGCGGCTGTTGCTGGCCGCTGTCTGCTTGTGTTGTGCATGTCCTTGCCACACATGCACCTCCATGGCACCGCCCCACTCATGCTGTGCATTGCACGTGTGCCTCCCTGTGCCTGCAGGCATCTGCCTGTGTCCCCTTGCACACCTCTGCTGTCCCACGGCACCTGAGCCTAATACACATTGTGCATGTTGCTCTCCACACACACACACCCTCCTGTCCTGACAGTGGTGCCCTGTCGTACTGCTGTTTCCATGTCCCATGCACCTACTAGATGGCCACTTGGTATGTCCCCTGCCTAGAACCTCTGGTAGAGAGCTGACTGCTGCCAGATGAAAGCACCATGTGTGCTACCAGGGTGTGTGGTGCAGACATTGCTGATACACCCTTTGGCATTGTACAACACCTGGCAGTTCACCGAGTGGAAACCCTTGCGGTTGACATAGGTGTTGGCATCCTCACCAGGTGGTGCGCGGATTGCCACATGGGTGCAGTCAATGGCCCCTATGATGCCTGGCATGCGTGCCACCCTGTAGAACCCCTGCATGCTTCTGTCCACTCCACCTGCATGCTGGGGAAATGGATGTATTCCGAAGCATGCGGTAGCAGTCCCATGAGGAACTGTGTGAGGAGACTGGAAGTGGAGGCATGTGATACACCAGTGGTGTCCCCAGTTGGCCTCTGGAAGGTTCCCATGGTGAGTAAGCACATTACTGTTGCCACCTTGGTCTCCACCAAGATGGCGTGACAACGTGCAGTGGGTGCCTGCATTTCTTCATGGCACAGCTCACAGAGCTGCCTCAATATGGCCCATTCAGGCAGTATCAGCCTTCTGTCTCCAAATCCGTCAGCTGCTTGAATGACAGCCTGGCATGATACCGTCATAGGGCAGGCCGCCTACGGTGCTGGTGGTGGTGTGCTCTCTGTCTGTCTGTCTGTCTCTCTCTGTCTCTCTCTCTCTCACTCTCTCTCTGCCAGTGTGCAGGTGCTGCTGTTCTGCCACTGACTTGCTGGTGGCTTGCACTTAAGTCTGCTTCTTTTATACTTATCTTTTCATGGCACATTTGGTTTTTTGCGTTGGGTTTGATCTCTTGTTGCACCATCATTTTGCACTGTGCATCACTTTGTGCTGTGTATGCATGTGTCCGCCCTCTCTATTTGTGCCGCATAACATTATGATTCGCCTACAGTGCATCCGGTTCAGCACGCCGCATCTGGGATGCACTAGCGCATCCGCCCTGTGTGTGACTTGCTTCTTGGCACATTTTTTGTTAGCGCTGGCACATCTCATTTGCGCTGGGGCATCTCATTTGTGCCAGGCGCATCTTACTTGTGCCCGGCGCATCTCTTTTGTGAATCCTTCCCTAAATCTTTAGAATACAAACCAACTTTTTATTTGCTAACAATAAAACAGCCTTTTACATCACCAAGAAAATGAACGCTATTTCACACTTCAGACAGAATTTAGAGAACTTGAGGACCACAGACAGATTTGAGTAAATATATCCTTTTGTAGAACAATCAGTTCCCATGTGTCCCTCAATAATGGTGATTGACAGCTCCCCTTCTGACACTTACAGAATGAATTCCTAGGTCTGTTAGACTAGTCATAAACAAACATCAGATGTAAAGGGAAGGGGACACCGTATTGCAGATTTTAACAGATTAGGCCATGTACCCTTGCACACCCCTTCTGTATGTGTGGTCAGTACTGCAATGTGTGTCAAATATTAGGTGTAGCACTTAAAGCACAACTTTATACTGTTATGTTTCTTGATTTGTTTGATTATTCCTCTTACCCAAAGAGAGATCACATTAAGGAATAATAGTTTATTTAAAACAAAAATGTCCTTTCATTGCAAGTGTATACAAACACAACCTAGGCACATAATTATACAAACACCCAAATCAAAAATATTGAAAAGACATTCCATATGCATATCTACAATAAATCCTTGTTAATAGGTTTATGAGCTACTTCCAGTCACAGTATTAATACTACACTCTTGAATAAAATCATTTTAAGAAAGGCTTATTGTAAATGTAGTTCCCTACTCTCATCCCCTGCTACCACTGTTGCCTTTAGACGCAAAAAAAATAAATAAAAATAAATAAATAATTAACAATTTAGCTAAAACCCATTTCTAGTCACCACCTTGTTTGTTTTAACCATTTAGCTATTTTAAACCTTTTATTTTATTCCGAAGGAATGCCTGCTGATGGGGCTGGAGGCACTGTGATGAATACCATTTTTTGCATACAAATTCAGATCTGAACATGGGGCACCAGTGCTGAGACCATTGCACCCCCCTCCAACTCTATATGCTTATATAGTGCCTTTCCTACAAACTGGAACCCCAAGTGCTATACATTCCAGAGAGGGCAGGGAGAGAATGTTGCTGAAATTAGGCTCACAGAGGGAGGCAGTATAGCGCAGTGGTCTAAGGCTCTGAGCTGCAAATCAAGTGACATCCAGCAGACCAGACCTGGTTTGAATCCCACAGCTTCCACTTGCACACTGTGTGACCCTGCGCAAGTCACTTAACCTCCTTGTGCTCCCAGGTCACTCCTGTTTATAAAAAAAAAAAAAAAAAAAACTTTCAGCTTAGTGTGCTATACCTGGTTAAACAACTAAAAAAAAAAAAAAAGATTCAAACTGCACAGGGATAGAGCTCAGAGAGTGTGATTATGTGACTTGTGCAGGTCACATGATCAGGTAAGCTGCTCTGGTTTGATCTGAACCTCCACCTTTGGGTTTGCAGCTCTGTGCCCTAACCAATAGCCTAACACCCATTCCCGCTTTCAACCCTAAGAAATCTCCCACACTACCCTTCCAATGTATAGTGCAGTAATGAAGAGCACTGGGGCCTGATGGGCAAAGTGAAAGGCCAATGTTTTGCATTGGCTTGCCCAGTACCCATGACCCTGAGGATACTATATTCAGTCAGCTAGTGCACCAGTGCACCAGTGCTATCCAGTTAAATATTGGGGCATATTTGTGAGCGCTAAGTTAAGGAACGCTGCCTGACCTGGATCCCGCTAGTGCAGTGAACAGTGCCACCAGAACCGATAACACCAGTAGCTTCTGGTGTGGTATTCAGATAACACCATGCAAAAGAGCCCAATGGGCATGCAAGGTAATACGGAGCCATTTGTATGCCTGTTATGTGCACATTTGCATGGAAAGCAGCAGTAGGTTTGCACCCTCACAATAGCTCTGCTCCCACCCCAGTTGCCTGCACTCATAGAAAGCAAGCATTCCCTGGTGTCTAGTGGCAACCCCCACCCTCTGATCACCATCTCCATAATGATACAGTGAATCCCAGGGGCTGGATATTCAAAATTGTCCAGAGCATAGTGCAAAAATATGCACTCTGCCTTGAGGTTGTCTGGGTGTCCAAAAATGCTGTATTCAGTGGAATAGGGCAACAGCACTATTCGACTGAATATAGTGGCCATGTCATCCCAGTACTAAGCTAGTTATTACTGCACAGACAGGGTTCCTGAAATAGGGCACCATGATGGCTTGCACCTGGGCTAAATCTCTGACATTCAAACAGACCCTTGCAAAAGAGCTCATTGGGCACGTAAGCACTAAGGGTCATTTGCATGCCCCTTATGGGCTCATTTGCATGGATAGCCTGGCAAATTAACACATCGCCATCCCACGCTTGCCTGGACCCAAAGAGCTAGCCCTGCTGCAAGTGGTCCCACCCCCCCCCACCGATCTCCATCCCAAAGATGAACATGAATGTTTCATGGTGTCCAGTGACCCCCACCACACAGATCGCCATCCTGAAGTTAGACATTAAAGATTCACTGGTGCTAATGGTCTCCGTGGATCGCAGTCCTAAAGGTGAACATGAATGTTTCATTGGTGCTAGTGGTCCCACCCCAGCTGATCAGCATCCTGAGAGTATAAAGTAAAGATTTCCTGATACTAGTGGTTCCCTCCCCCCAATCAGCATCCCAAAGGTGAACATGAATGTTTCCTGGTGTCCAGTGGTCCCCCCCCTCCACCGATCATCGTCCAGAAGTTATACATTAAAGATTCACTGATGCTAATGGCCCCCACCGATTGCCATCCTGAAGGTGAACATGAATGTTTCCTTGGTGCTAGTGGTTCCCCCCACCATTGATGTCCTGAAGTTATAAATTAAAGACTCCCTGGTGCTAGTGGTCCCCACCTTGCCAATTGCTGTCCCGAGGTTATATAGTAAAGATTCCCTGGTGTTAGTGCCCCCCCAACACCGCTCGCTTGCTCAGTGTAGGAAATAAAGCTGTTCCTGGTGCCTAGCAGTCCTTTTCTCCACCCACACCCATGCCCGAGGTGTAATTTTGTATTCCCTGGTGACTTGCAGCCTCCCACCACCCTGCACCCCTCCATCCCAAACCTGACCTGGCAACTGACATAGACCTTTGCTTTCCACCGTGGCTGGCCATCAACTGAGTTGCAAGTGAGTGCATACTGTAACAGTATATGCTCATTGACAGTTCAGTTGGTGGCTGGTGTGGTGGAGAGTGGAAGGCTATGCAAGTCGCTGGCTCAGGGAGCAGGGTGGTTCAGCACTACCTGCTGGGGTGGTGGGGCGGTCCGCTAGACACCAGTGAACATGGAATTACATTTCTGGCATGGGTAAGTGTTGGGTGAGGGACCACTAGACACCAAGGAATATGGAATTACACTTTAGGCATGGGTACAGGTGGGGAAGGGACCACTAGACACTAGGGAATATGGAAGTATACTTTGGGCATGGGTGTCATGGGGGAAGGGACCACTGGACACCAGGGACAGATTTATTTCATATATCAAGCTGGTGATTGGCAGGGGGGAAGGATCACTAGCACCAGGGAATCTTTACTTCATATCCTCAGGATGACAGTCAGCAGTGGTAGGACCATTAGTGCCAGGGAAACAAAAATGTTCATCGTTGGGGCAGCAATCGGCGGGCGCGGGACCACTAGCACCAAGGAATCTTTCATGTATAACTTTAGGATAGCGATCAGTGGGGGGGGGGGACAGTATGCACCAGGGACTACTGTGTTGGGGGTCAGGGGGCTCACACACTTCCTCTGCCAATCACTAGGGTTGCATGGGAGTAAGTCAGGGTTTCAATCGGCAGTATCTGTGACACACATGGGGACCATACAAAATGGTCTTGTACAGTGCAAATACTCTAAATACTGGACTGTGCCAATATTCAGGTCCATGGCCTTTCATTTACATTGGGTCCCCCCCCTGCATATTGACCAGACACAAACCCTATTTGCCTGCACTAACCAGGCTTTTGAATAATGCACATCCCCATTAAACCCCGTTTGTGCAGGCAAACTCGGCTTTGCACCCCAGGGGCAAACTCGGCTTTGCTCCGAGGAAATCTTTTGAATATCGTACCTCTGGTGCCTAGTAGTCTCAGCTCATCCTCCAATTGCTGACCCAGTACATGTACAACCATTTCCCAGGTGTCTAGTGGTCCCAGACCAATACAGGTACAACCACTTCCATGGACTCTAGTGGTCCCCGCACCCATCACTGCTCAGAACATGTACAACCATTTCCCTGGTGCCTACTGGTCCCAGACCAATACAGGTACAACCACTTCCATGGACTATAGTGGTCCCCCCACCTATCACTGCCCAGAACATGTACAACCATTTCCCAGGTGCCTAGTGGTCCCCCCACTGATTGCTGGCCCAATACACGTACAACCACTTCCATGGACTCTAGTGGTCCCCCCACCCATCACTGCCCAGAACATGTACAACCATTTCCCTGGTGTCTAGTGGCCCCTCCAGCACTGCAGACACAGATAACTGACCCAGCCAAAATCCCCCTTACCCGAAGCATCAGTGCTGTGGGAGCTCATATGGTGACTGGCACAGCCCTCCTTTCACCACCTCAGCCAGCTGCTGTATGGACAGACAGGGAACACATGTCCTATGTACTGTACAGGGCACGCGTCTTCTATACCATACATGGCATGCGTCCTCTCTACTGTACAGGGATCAAGCCTCCTGTGTACTGTCCAAGGAGTGCATGGCTCTTGTACAGTACACAGGCTGTGTGCTCCCTGCACAGTACAGAGAACACACACCCTGTTCCGTACAGAGGATGCATGCCCTGTACAGTACATAGGATGTGCACTCCCTTTCTGTCCAAATGGCATTCGGCCGTTGAGGTGAGAGGAGGGCTGTGCCAGTAGATGCATGGGCTCCTGCATCACCGATGCTTCAGGTGGGGGGGGTACAGGGTGGTGGTCAGTGCCCACATGCGGGGGTCTGCTAGACAATGGGGAATTGGTTGTACATATACCGGCTTGGCAATTGGTGGGTGAGGTGGACCACTAGACTTCAGCAAAATGGTTGTACATGTACCAGGACAGCAATTGGAAGGTGGGGGGACCACTAGGCACCAGGGATTCACTGTACATTTACAGTATGGTGATTGGTGGGTGGAGGAGACCACTAGACACCGGGGACATATTTTCATGTCACAGGGACAAGGATCAGGGGATATGGGGCTACTTGTCACCAGATGGCAAATGTGCTCCTCCAACTGCCAACTTGGTTCTTGGCTACAATTGCTCCGGTGGCTGCTAGGGTTGCCCTCAGTAAGTCAGGCTTTTGATCAGTGGTGTCTGCACTGCAAAAAGTGGCCTGCACTAACCCCTGTGCACAGCACAAATGTGCTGAATATCCCGCTGTGTTGGTATCCCTGTCCCTGCCCCTCTCTTTGCCCACCACATAAATTATTTTGTTTTGCATGCGCTAACCCTGCTAGCATGTGCAAAAGCCACCTTTGAATATTGTGCATGGGAGCAAACCCCAGGAAAACAGGGCACAATCACTTTGTTCACTGGGCAAGGTTTAGAATATCTGCCCCTGAGCTTCAAACCGGGGAAACTGGGTTTGAATCCCACAGCCACCACTTTCATACTGTGTCACCAGGAACCTCCCAGGCTGAGGGAAACATAGAAACATAGAAGTTGACGGCAGATAAGGACCGCAAGGCCCATCCAGTCTGCCCATTTCTTTTTCTACCTTATAAATGTGCCATCGGCCTTTGCTCTGTCAGTGACCTATCTATTCATAGTCATTTGTATTGCTCCCTTATGCCTATCCCATGCCTGTTTGAAGCCCTGCACTTTATTCATAGCCACCACTTCTTGTGGTAAGCCATTCCATGCATCTACCACCCTTTCTGTGAAAAGAATTTCTCACGCTCCCCTTAATCGGCCCCTCTAATCTCATGCTGTGTCCTCTTGTCCTGCTATTTTTCTTATATTTAAACATGTTAGACTCTTTCACCTTGTTTATGCCCTTAAGGTGTTTAAATGTCTCGATCATATCACCTCTCACCTCCTTTGCTCAAGGGTATACATATTGAGTCTGTTAATCTGTCCTCATATGTCTTCTGATGCAGTCCCTGCACCATTTTGGTTGCCTCTCTGGACTGCCTCAATTTGGTTAATGTCCTTGTGAAGGTGTGGCTCCAATACTGCACGGTACTCCAGATGGGGCCTAACCAATGTCTTGTACAGAGGGATTATTACCTCCTCTTACGACTTGTGATACTCCTACTAATACACCCTAACACCCCTAGCCTTACCTACTGCTTTAGAGGTCTGCTTGGATGATTTTAGGTCATCAGTGATGATGATGCCCAAGTCTCTTTCTTCCTTTGTGACTGCTAGCAACTCCTCCCAGCCTATAAGTGGCTTCAGGGTTTCTCTTCCCTATGTGCATGATTTTGCACTTCTTTGCATTAAATCCCAGTTGCCACTCTTCTGACCATTCTGCTAGTTTATCCAGATCTCTTCTCATTCTGCCCACCCCATCTGGATCATCTACTCTGTTGCAGATCTTGTGTCATCTGCAAACAGACAAGCCTTACCTCTAGTCCATCTGCGAGGTCACTAATGAAGATGTTGAATAGGACTGGCCCCAGGACTGATCCCTGAGGTACCCACTTGTGACTTGCATCTCTTCTGACTGTATACCATTTACCACCACTCTCTGTTTTCTGCCAGTCAACCAGTTTGCCACCCAGTTGACCAACTTCTGACCCACCCGAGCCTACCTAGCTTATTTATCAATCTTCTATGTGGAACAGTGTCAAAAGCTTTGCTGAAGTCAAGGTAGGCGACATCAACTGCTCCCCTTGGTCCACCACTCTGGTTACCCAGTCAAAGAAATCTATGAGATTAGTTTGACAGGACCTTCCTTTGTAAACCCATGCTGTCCTGGATCCTGTGCCCTATGGATTCCAGGTGTTGCACTATCCTTTCCTTAAGGAGTGCCTCCATAATCTTGCCCACTACTGGAGGTAAGACTGACCGTCTGTGTTCTCCGCCTCCTTCCTGCTACCACTCTTGTGGAGGGATCACATGAGCCTTCTCCAGTCTTCTGGGACCTCTCCTGTGCTCAGAGACTCACTAAACAATTCTGCTAATGGCTCTGCTAGTTCCTCCTTTAGCTCCTTAAGTACCTGGGATGTATGCCATCAGGTCCCATTGCCTTATCCACCCTGAGCTTAGCAAGCTCTTGTAGGACCCTTTCTTTTGTGAAGGAGTAGTGCTCACCTCCCTCCCCTGTGTCCATGATGCTTGAGCTGTGGGCCCTGCCCTACCTTCTCTTCAGTAAATACTGAGCAAAAGTATCTATTTAGGATAGATGCCTTTACAGGGTCCTCCTCCTCACATGCTCCTTTTCTCCATTAAGCTTAGCAATACCCTCTGGACTTTCTCCTTTCACTAATGTATCTATAGAAAGTCTTGTCTCCTTCTTTTACTGTTCGTGCTAGTGTTTCCTCAGTTTGGGACTTTGCCTGCCTTACTGCCTTACCTGCTTCCCTTAGGGCAGTTTGGTATGCCTCCCTATCTTCATCCGCTGTGTTCCCTTATATTTTCTGAAGGCCAGCCTTTTGGCTCTGACCTTTCTGCTACTGTATTTGAGAACCAAAGTGGTTTCCTTCTTCTTTTGTACTTCCTTTTCTGTCTAACACAATGGGATGTTGCTTCAAGTATTGTATCCTTAATGCTTGCCCACTTTGCCTGTACCTCCTCACCTGTGTTTCTTTTTGCCAGGGCTAGCTTAACTCTGTTGGCCATCTTATCAAAGTCAGCTCCTCTGAAGTCCCATATTTTTGCCTTGGAATGGGATGATTTAGATGTAGTAGCCAAATTGAACCATACCATGTGATGGTCACTGGCTCCCAGGTGACCTTCTACCTGGAGATCTGTGATCCCTTCTTTGTTAGTCAGTACTAGATCTAGGATAGCCCTGTCTCTTGTGGGTTGCTGTACCAGTTGTTTGAGGCCTCCCCTGCAGGAATCCACTATGAGTCTAGTTCTGGCAGATGTTCCTGCTGGCATTGACCAATCTGTATCTGGCATGTTGAAGTCTCCCATTATCAGAACCTCCCTTTAGCTGTCATGTTTTGTATATCTTCTAACAGTAATGTGTCTATGTCCTCCCTCTGGTCTGGGGGCCTGTAGACAACCCCAGTTCTTATGGCTGTCCCATTTCCTGTTTCCAGGGTGACCCACAGTTCTTCTGGCTCCTTATGTGTATTCTGAATTTCTGTAGCTTTGATATTTTCATTAACATACAGGGCCACCCCTCCCCTTTTGCACCTCGGTCTCTTCTGAACAATACATAGCCAGGTACTGAAGTCTCCAAGTGTGGTTACTGGTAAACCACATCTCACTAATTGCTACTATGTCCAGTTTAGCCTCTGACATTATTGCCTGCAGGTCTGGGATCTTATTTCCCAGGCTGTGAGCATTTGTGTACATGATTTTCCATTGGCCGGATTTGGTGTGTTAGTTGTTGGGTGAAGTTTGGCATTACCCCTGTGCATCGATGGGGAGACAAACCTTTTTCTTACCTGGTGATGCAAATGAACGGCAAACACGCTGAATTCCTGTTTGACCACTAGCTGAGGGGGGAGGGGTGTTCTTCCCATTTGACGTATGGGGTGCTGCACCCCTCTCCCCATTTGCTAGTTTAAATATTCTGCAAAGACGTCAAACTTCTGCCCCAATGCACTGACTCCCTCTTTAGTCAGATGCAGTCCATCAAATTTAAAGAACTTTCGCTCCCAGAACTGTTGCCAGTTCCCTACAAATCTGTGTCCTCTCTGGCCCATATGCTGCAATCACAGAGAGGGCCACTGTTTTGCTCCAGAAAAACTGAACAAAAGTATTCATTGAGGATTTTGACTTTTTGCTCATTCTGTTCAACTCAGGCGTCCCCCATTTTCAGCATTGCTATACCATTTTTACCCTTTCTACTCTCACGTGCAGCATATAGCTGAAAAAAGCCTTGTCATTCGATGTATCCCTTTTGCTGTTCTGAGTTCCACAGATGCTTTTGCCTGTCTTACTATCTTGCTCATCTTTGTCTCTTTGGCACAAATAAGATATAATTTCCTAGTGGCCTCCGATTAGGAATCCTTGTATTCCTCTTCACTGTATCTGCCTCCCTTACCTCTTACAAAAGCCAAGTCAGTCTTTTCCTCTTTTTGCTTTTCACCGATCTGCTTGAGGATTCCCTTTGCTACTTCTGGAACCCTGTTTTTAACAAATTGCCACTTGTTCACCACCCCCTCTCTCTTTTGACACCTGATCAGACTGCCGAAGTTCATCCTCCATCCTCCTAGAATCTACTTTCCAAAAGTACAATCCCACCCTCCTTGTGGCCTACCTTTTTGTCCACATTCGCTGTCAAACTACACCATGGGGTCATCGTTCATTCCAAACCACTCCTCCCCTGATAGTTTTCCCACGCAGTCACCATTGGTCAGGATCAGGTACTATATGTTCCCTTTCTTGGTATGGTCACCTACCAGGTGAACACCCATTCTCACAACAAGCATGTGCACTGGAGGCTGAGGCCCAAATACTCAGGCTTACCCCATTTATGCTAAGAAAAACATAGCACCATGCATAAAATAGCACACATTCATTGGGGAGGCAAACTCATAAGACAGTATATTCAGTCTGGCACATGCTACTTGTATGAATATCGAGCTGTGGTTGCACTGCACATTGTGTATAGGAGCCTGTGATCCCTAAGTGTTACTGTAGATTAAATATAGAATAATGCATGGGTAAGTGTGGTTTATGGGGATTTTATGCACATCGAGGTATGTGATACTCCATAAACCCTGAGAGCGAAGCCCAAGGGGTTTATATGGGCATCACACAACGAGGGTGTGCACAAAATCCCCATTAAAACACACTTATCCATGCTTTATTTTTTATATTTACTGATTCTGATGTAAGTTTAAAAAATTGCTTTGTGAGGTACTGTGGAGCCGTTGAGAATATTGTGCCTCACGCCAACTGTGTGAAAAAACTAGCGTTATTGGATGTTAGGCGTAAGGAAAGCTTGTCTAGTGGCTTTCTAAGGTGCTGCTTTTGTTTTTTTGTGCCCATGGTTAACAGAGCTCCATAAACCACATATGTGGTTTATGGAGCTGTTGGACACTTGCTGGCAGTGATTTATAACCACTAACCGGTAAATATTTTGCTGTAAATCAATCTCTGGTTATGCCTTAAAGAGGTATTGATGCATATTGTATTTAGACATAATTTCGCTTATAGTTCATCTATTTGTAGTACAGTATATAAACCACCTTCATGCTTCTTTACTAGGGAAATTTGTGTGAGAGTAGGATCTCTGTCCCTTGGACTTCATCAGCTGTGCCTGCCTGTCTACATGTGACATCATAATTCCCTGCTTGTGACACAATAACTTCTAGTGCAACATATTATGACACCAGCAATACAGGATTAGGATTTAATGCGTAGAAAACGAGAAAATAAGGATGAATCCCTTGTATGATGGACTATATTGTAATGGATGCTAGCTCATGTTACCAATGCTTTTTAACAATGTTAACAATGTTTTCTGCTATGTTTATGTAAATATCTGTATCCAAACCTGTATATAATGTCTGTAAACAATGTCTGTAACCCATTCATGTTGGCTATTTACTTTGTAATTGTACCCTGTCTGTTTTCATTCTGCCCTTCATGTGACGAGGTACCTTTGTAAATGTCATCTGGCTCAAAGGTTGTAAATCTGATATTTCAAATAAATAAATAAATAAGCCCAAAAGGCAAATTTCCCTAGTAATGCTGTAAATAATGGAAGAAGAAATGCAGAAAATATTTGAACTCTAAGTTGTTTGTGTCAAAAGCTTATAATGTCCAGTGTTTCCCCAAATGTGTCAGTAGTCTTTAATGCTACTAAACTACAATGTTTTGATTATTTTGAATTGTTTTCCCAACTTTCAGGGTCTCCCTAAAGTGTAAAACCACATCAGACATTACGATGACAGTTATAGCTATACATACAGCAGCTTTAATATGTGTCCAGTGTCTACAGTATGTCTGTTCGGCATCTGGTGCTGACTATAGCAACTCTGTCTGTCTGTCAAGCTATCTGTCTGTCTATCTACCTATCAATCTGTCTTTCTATTCATTCATTTCTAAGTCTAGTGTATATCTGCTACATATCTGCTTGTCCATCTGTCTGTCTACTTAAATTTATACATTTGTCTTAGTGTCTAGCTTCCATTCTGTCCATCTATCTCTAGCACCATTTTGCCCATGTCTATCTACAGTGCGTCTGGCTATGAACAAACACACATATTCACACACAGACACACAGAAATCAAAGTGTACAGTTGCCAAATTGAATCTCCAAAATGGCACAGACCTGACCCTCAAGCTGCTGCCCATCTGTCAAAATCTGCAATGGAACAGCAGTTGGTTGTTTGATAATTGGCACCGCTGAGGGCCTGAAGGCTGGTTAATGGAATACAGCAGGGGGAGCAGAGCTGTGTCCAAACAGATGCACCTGTCACTGTATACAGGATGGGGGGCTGGAACAAGAAGGGAGCTAGAATATAAAAGATAGACATAAATCATAACCGTGATGGGATTGCAATGTGATTTTGGGAAGGAACTGTGGAACAGGAAGTTTAATCATATGGCCACCGCAGGCTTGCTTGGTGACCTTGAGCAAGCCCCTTGACATTCCTGTGCTGCAGTCCTCCCAGCTATACAGCTGGATCAAATGTATAAGCATGGTACCACTATAAATGCAGTGTTATATAAGGGATGTGAGAACTGGTTCAGACAAGTTCAGAATCTTTCAGAACCTGTGCAATGTTCCGTGAATTGAAAAACCTTATGGAAAGCTTTTCTCGTGTTCTGATAACAAATGTCTGATAATTTGATATTTCATTTGTTTTTGAACTTAATATACTCCTTCAGCTAGCTTTCACATAGGCACTGTGTCAGATGGTGAAAAGATCCAGCCAGAAGGCTGGCTGCCGATAGAGCAGATGGGACCCATTGTGCTTGGTTAGTGTTTCATTTTCATTTCATTTTTATTTATTACTCTGGTTGGTTGATGGTCAAAGGCCCATTTTCACAATGACCAGCTATACAACATTCAATACATCAGCATATCAAATAACATACACAACAGATTATAGAAAACGGTATAGAAAGTTAATCATAGCAGTGACAAACATTATTATCTTTTACATAATCAGAGTATTAAAGAACAGCTCTGCACTTCAGCATTTAATTTCATCAACACACAGTTCTATACTTATCACTGTTCACTATTGCATACATTTTGTTAAGTTTCTGTTTTTGTTTCCAGGGTATTTAACACATTTCAATGCACCAGGTAGGGTTGTCACAACCTACTGAAGTTCTGGGTTCTGGTTGTGGTCTAGAACTTTGCAAATAGTTCTTGGGTTCTAATCTTCTTCAGGACTCAAACTCTTTTGTGTATAGGACTGGAAAGAAAGAACAGATAAAGATACTGAGAGGAGAAGAAAACATTAATAAAAGTCCTGCTCTCTCTCAGCACAGCAATAATATGATTTTCCTGCACATGCAGAAAAGAGAAGAGAAACACATTGTGCCTTTCACATTTTTAATGCCAAGTGTCCCCATTCCATGTGTTTGGTACAACTGCATATGGGGAACACATTGTCATATTGTGTCTCTCTAAAACATGTTAGGATATCATTCCCAATAATTATTTGTGTTCCAGGCTGGCATCTCCTGTTTTTGAAATGTCTGAACAAAAAAAAACAAACAATTTATTTAGAATTTAGAACCCTTAATACTTAGAACTAATGGGTGTTCTAGTTCTAAATTAGAACTTGAACCCCTGGGCTCTAGAAGGGTTCTAATATTTTTAGAACTACTTCTGGCAACCCTAGCACTAGGGCATGTTGCAGCAAAAAATGTGAATCTATATCTTCTTAATTCCATTCTAGATCAAGCTTTTCTCCCTTCTTGTAAGCTGCCCAGTTTCACACGGTTAAGTCTGTCTGTGCATTTCTTACATTTGAAGTAATAAAAAGGAATATTCATGTTAATATAGTGAACCCCAGGTTTTCATCAGCCCTCTCAGCTGTTTCTGAACACTTAGGCCCAGATATTCAAACTACGCCAGGCTGTGGCGCAAGCCTGGGCGCAGCTCAACTTGGCTGCTCAGGGGCGTGGACGGAGCGATATTCAATGGAGCAGCACCATGGCTCAGCATAGTTCAATATCGCACCCTGGCCACCCGCAGTGCACATGGCGCAGTGGCACTGAACCAGCGCCAGTGGCCAGAGTGGAGCATGGGGATGCGCTAGCGCAAGTTCCATTGTGCAAGGCGCAGCAACTGCGATATTCAAAAGTTGACATGCAAATGGGGCCATAATGTATGCAAGGCGCACATGGGGCCATTTGCATGTCATTATGCCCCCATTTGCATGCAAGTGCACTGATCCCCGACGATCGCCTTGGCGCCCTGCCAGGCAGCAGCCGCGGGACCGACGCCCCTGCAGCGGCTAATGTGCCCCACAGCCCAATCGCGGGCTGCAGCAAAAAAAAAATAGAATCCTATATCCCTGGTGGTCCAGTGGACTGCTGCCCGCCTGATCGCGGGCTAAGTAAAAAAAGATTAATCCGATATCCCTGGTGGTCCAGTGGATCGCTGCCTGCCTGATCGCGGGCTTAGGTGTGAATAAAAAGATAACTCCTATATCCCTGGTGATCCAGTGGACCGCTGCCTGCCCGATCGTGGGCTAAGAAAAAAGGATTAATCCGATATCCCTGGTGGTCCAGTGGACCGCTGCCCACCCGATCACAGGCTTAAGTGTGAATAGAAAGATAACTCCTATATCCCTGGTGGTCCAGTGGACCGCTGCCCGCCCGATCGCGGGCTTAAGTGTGAATAGAAAGATAACTCCTATATCCCTGGTGGTCCAGTGGACCACTGCCCGCCCGATCACGGGCTTAGGTGTGAATAAAAGATAGTCTCTATCCCTGGTGGTCCAGTGGACCACTGCCCGCCTGATCATGGGCCAGTGTGAATAAAGATAACTCCTATGTCCCGGTGGTCCAGTGGATCGAGTCTCGCCATCGCGGGCTTAAGTGAATAGTACTGACCTCATCCTGGTGGTCCAGTGACCCCTCTCCACCTGCCCATTGATCCCCACCGCCCCGCTCCCCTCAGGTCAGCGGCGGCAGCACCCACCCGCTGCCACCACGCCTCGCTGACTGACACCGCCGGTATTGCACGCCCATTGGTCCACAGCGTGAGTTATTGAGGGTAGTAGTTTGATACCGCTACACATTGCAGATATGTGAATGGATTCACATGTCCTGAATGTGTAGTACTGTATGGGCTGCATACATTACTGAATGGATTTACATATCTGAATGTAGTACGGTCGGGCTGCATGCCCATTGTCTCACGCTGTGGACCAATGGGTGTACAGCCCTACCAATGGTGTCAGTCGGCGGGCAGCGCGGCGGCAGGCGGATGGGGTGCTGCCACCCACCGCTGACCTGGGGGGGGAGCGGATCGGTGGGGATCAGTGGGCGGGTGGGAAGGGGGGTCCGCTGGACCACCAGGGATGTGGGGGTCAGTACTAGTTCACTTAAGCCACGATCGGGCAGACTTTGGTCCACTGAACTACCAGGGATATAGGAGTAATATGTTTATTCACACTTAAGCCCACGATCAGGCAGACTTCTGTCCACTGGACCACCAGGGATATAGGAGTAATATGTTTATTCACACTTATGCCTGCGATTGGGCAGATTTTGGTCCACTGGACCACCAGGGATATTGGAGCAATCTTTTCATTCACACTTAAGCCCATGATTGGGTGGGTAGCGGTCCACTGGACCACCAGGGATATAGGATTGATCTTTTTTTACTGATGCCCACAATCGGGCATGGGGGTGCCACCATGGAGGTGCAGCCAGAGCTCGGGTGGC
The DNA here is from genome assembly GCA_016271365.2 of Neoceratodus forsteri. Lineage (NCBI taxonomy): Eukaryota > Metazoa > Chordata > Ceratodontiformes > Ceratodontidae > Neoceratodus > Neoceratodus forsteri. Next base: position 224,652,851 of record CM057449.1, on the reverse strand, counting down.
CACCCACAGGTGGCAGCTGCCGTGTTGCGCCCTGCAATGCGGCAGCTCACCTGTGGGTGGCCATCCGCTCTTTTTTTGATCAACTTGTGCTGGCTCTCAGGTAGGGGTTGTGCATGCATGGCTCTGCACATCCTGGGCTGAATATCGGGCTGTGCAGAGTATGCATGGGTATGCCCCCCCTACCTGAGCCTGCATACATTACTGATGCACTCCGGGGCATCAGGATTTGTGCCAGGCGCAATTCCCGTTTGAATATCATGCCAGGGTGCATCAGTGGGTTGTGCATGGCGCAACACTGTTGCGCCATGCGCAACCCTTTTGAATATCTGGGCCTTATTGTTTATCTTCACATTTTTTGTGACAAGAGTGAACCAGCATGCAATGGACACTGCTCCTTGAACTTATGGGACACTGGGTGCCCAAATACTGTACAGCTTAGATTAGAAGTAAAAACCTGGGGATTGAGCTATTTTAAAGTAGCATGCCTTTTAATTATTTTTATGTTAAGAAAACGCTAAAGTGGATTCAAAATGGAGGCAAAAGTCAATATTATAATAACAAGATAGAGGAAACGGGCTGATCAGAACTGGAATATGTAACATAGTAACTTAAGGTCAAGAGGGACTTTAGGTCCATGGTGTCCACCTCCCCCTGTATCACAAGCAGGGTTGAAATAACTGTGCTGTGCAAACACATACCAGTGTACAGGGATTCGCTACCAACTCTACTACACAGGGAACTTGGCGCTTCCTTTGGTAAGCAGAAATGTGTGCAGGCTTAACTTAAAGGCCTCTGCTGTCTTAGTGCCCACTTTCATCATGGGTAGGCTGTTCCATAGGTTCACCACCCCTGGGGTGAAGGAAGATATCATAGCATTACCCCTGAATTAACCACCTCTGAGCTACAGAATGTGTCTCCACTTCCTGCTGCAGGGCACCAGATCAAATATCTCCAACAGTTTGATCTTGTCAATGTCCATGAGTATGCAAGTGACAGAGATCATGCATTTTCTCAGAAATAATAAAGTAAAGGTTCACAGGTTTTTACCCAAGCATGCGCTGTTGCTTTAAACCTACCCAAGATGCCTGTTTAAAAAACATTTGCATGTCACCTACTGACTTCCTGGTGTTCTTGTTTATGTTATCGCAGTGATTCCCATGGTAACAGACTGCAACATCACAAACAGCAATTGTGAGGTTAGTTGGGGTCCGTCAGGTGCCAATTTTGAATGACAGTGAAATAAGTGTGACAGGGTAGAATAGAACCCTGTCTCATTTGTTGGAGAAAGTGTGTAAATGCAAGGATCTGTATTCTTTCCTTTTCTGTCTCCTCTGTCTAGTTGCACAACCCAATTTTCCTGTGAGACTTCAGACTTGATCAGCCCGAACAGTCTTGCAATCCTTTGCCTCTCACTGTCTCTCTGTTTTCTCTTGCTTTCTGTTTTTCCTCCCTTGCAAATCTAAATCTGGTAAAGAGAATAGCAATTCTGATTTTCTGTCCAGATATGGATCAGGAATTGAGGGTTCTGATGGATGGAGGCACTGATAAGCAGCAGGAAAATCCCAGCCTCCCCCTACAAAACAGGGTACTAAATGAGAAAAAGACCAAGGTAGAAAGGTTAGTGGGGGATGCCGCTACAGAAGGTAAAGCCATCAAAAAATGGAGAGCAATGAGTACCAATGCCCGTAGTCTGGGTAACAAGCTTCCTGAATTAGTGGCCTTGATGGAGGAGGAAGATCTGGATAGCGTGGCAGTCACAGAAACATGGTACACACAGAACCATGACTGGGACGTAAACATACCAGGATACACTATCTATAGGAGGGACAGGGAGGGTAAAAGGGAGGAGGAGTAGCTCTCACATAAGAGAAGAAATCAAAGCAACAGAACAAAAGGGTAAACAGGGAGGAGAAGAAGCACTGTGGGTCAATTTGCAGGCAAGCAATGGCACCACAATCCGCAAGGGTTAGACAGACCCTCTCAGGGGAGGAAATGGACAAGGAAATGATAGAAAGTATACTTAGAATGGCAGATAAAGGGGAGATATTGCTGATGGGTGATCTGAATATGCCAGATGTTAACTGGAGTGCAGTTGCAGCAGCCACTTCTAAGAGTGGGGTTATTCTAGATGCCCTACAGGGGGCATGCCTTAGGCAACTAGTATTGGAGCCCACTCGAGAGGGAGCAATCTTAGATCTGGTTCTCTCAAATGGAGATGAAGAGAGGATCACAGATGTAGAAGTGGGTAGCCATCTGGGAACTAGCGACCATCGAACAGTATGGTTCACAATAAATACAGCAATAGAGTCAAGACATACAAAGACAAAGATATTGGATTTTAGGAGGGCTGACTTTGCTAAATGGGTGAGTGCCTAAGGAATGCACTAGCAAATGGGCAGGAAGGAGGGGTGGAAGAACAATGGGGAATAATAAAAACTGCCATCACAGAGGTAACAAGCCTTTGTGTAAAGCAAATAAACAAAATGAAATGAGGTAAGAAACCACTATGGTTCTCAAAGGAAGTGGCAGTGAAGGTTCAAGAGAAAAGGAAAGCATTCAGGAAGTACAAGGAATCACAGAAGGAACGGGACAGAGAACTGTATCAGTTAAAGCAAAAGGAAGCTGGAAAGGTAGTCAGAACAGCAAAGGCCCAAACCGAGGAAAAGATAGCCAAATCAGTTAAGAAGGGGGATAAAACCTTTTATAGGTACATCAGGGAGCGAAGGAAGACCAAGGGAGGGATAGTGGCTCAAGTAGCTCCTCCTCCTGGGGCTGTGTGGGTGGCTGTTTGTGCTTGTCTGTGTCTGTAGGTTAGTTTTTGTTCATTTACATGTTTTTCTGCTGGGAATACCTGTGCCATTCTTGCACACAACATTGGTGAAAGTCTCCTGGACTGAATTTCTGCAAATCGCCATCATCAGGTATCAGCTTTTGAATTTTAAATCAACTTTCTTGAAGCCTCCCCAAGGAAGCATATGCCTTACAACTAGTCTTACAAACATGGTGATGTTGGGTCCTGCAACTGAATCAACATTTTCAACATTCTCATCTGACCACTCTTAAAGCAACTGCACTTGTGGACTTTAAAGAACAAAGGAATTTTAACACATTTTGTGACTGAATCAACATTTTTGTCTGACCTTTTCCAAAGGTATTGTACTTGTCTCTGAGGACTTTGGAGATCAAAGGAAACATACAGACAAAAGGATTTCCACATTGCATATGCCTACTGTCTGACCTACTCCCAAGGTATTGTACTTATCTCTGAGGACTTTGAAGAACAAAGGAAACATATAGACAAAAGGATTTTACACATTGCATATGCCCAGGCCACAGTTTATCACCTTTCAGAAACTTTAACATATTATGTGATCCTGGATCTCAACAGTACTATAGTACTTCTCTTAAACCCTCTGGCACCAAACCCTCCCAGTCTTTTTTTTTCAGTTTTCTCTGTACTTCGCCATAGTGTAGCTATCACCTTAGCCCACTAAAATCTGTACCCCACCACCCTCCTATTGCTCGCCTTACCCCCCGACTGCCTAGCCCACACTACTGGGCTCTCTCCTGCCTCGCTAAAAAATGCTTTGGCTTAGTCCCCACCACCTGTTCCTGCTCACCCTCACCCTCCTTTTCCCTTTATGCCAACTCCCTCCGCCTACCCTACCCTCCACCTACTCTCACCTTTCTATACTACTACCCAAACATTGTACCATGGCTTTTACTCTGGAAGTCTTAAACAAACATCACCCAATTAATACCTGGGTGCAAAGAGCCATATTTCCTAATTGAAACTGCCACATCATTATAACTCACTAACGATCACCCTCTACTGGGACTCCAGAAGACAATCCAAGCATCTTAAAAGTACAAGCAGAAACTCACTCCAACCTATTATGAACTATGAATGGCATCGCTGAAACTCCTGCTCCTCCTACTTTTAATATCTGGTGGGATACACCCAAACCCTGGTCCTGTTGCACTGAAGCCGACAAAACAGGGAAAGTTGGTAGTGGTCTCTCCATTATCACTCTAAATATCTGCAGCCTCCTTCCCAAATTGGCATCTCTTCAAATTCTCGCTGGACAAAAAAACCCTGATATACTAGCCATTGTGGAAACCTGGCTATCTCCCAGCACCCCGGATCATGCGGTCTCGCTTGAAGGCTACAATCTTTTCAGACTCGACCGGGCAAGCAAGAAAGGTGGGGGCTGTGCTATCTACATAAAGGACAACCTCTCCTGTCAACGCGGCAGCTTCACCCCCACAAATACGCAGATGCAACTCCTCCCTATCAAACTGCTTCTTGGTGCACAAAACAAAGTTCTCACAGTGGCCGAGTCTATATCCTCCAAAAGACCACCGTGCCAGTATTAAGTCTGTACTTGATTTTGTTAGTCTGCAGCCCTCTGAAAATGAGCCTCCTCCTCGGGATTTCAACATAAACTGGCTCGCTCTGACACTGGCTTTCATAAAGATGACATCCTAGCAGCAAACCTGACTCAGATGGTAACCTCCCCACCCGAAAAATTACAAAACTGGTACAAGCACTTTATTGACTGGGTTCTCACAAATCACCCTGACCAGATAAAAACATTAAAGTCCTCCTGACTCCTCAGTGACCACTCCCCAGTGTCCTGTACCTGGTCTAATAAATTTCTCAAGCCACCCCCAAAGTTATAACAAGCAGAGTATTGCCTTATGCGAATCTTATCAAGTTGAAAACCCATCTCCTACAACAGGACTGGACGCCAATCCTGGAATCAACTGATATTAATACCGCACTAGAATACTTCATTAAATCTTTCAACTCTGCATGCGACTTATACGCCCCAGTAAAAAAACGTAAAATCAAAGCGCTATCAAATCCATGGATTACTGCCAAACTACTTGCCGAGCTCAAGGTTCGGGACCACCTCTGGGCAGTTGCCAGAGACACAGGCTCACCTCATGATACCCTAAAATACAAGCAGGCACGAAATAGATGTACCTCACAAATTAGGCAAATGAAGAGCTTATTTCAAAATGCCCTTGAATCCACCTGGGTGATGGAAGAGCTTTTGGGACAATATGCTAAACATAATGGGTAAACAATCAAAATCGTCACCTACCATTATGAAAGTTGATGGATCCACCACTCTTGACCCAAAGTCTATTGCAGATGCACTTAATAAGACATTCACAGACCTTAGTGGGGTCCTCCCCAGATTTCTTCTCGGACTTACCTGTGCCTAGCCTAGTATCACAAAACACCCCTCGTGACAAACCACAATTTTACTTCAAGAAAATCAAAGTAGTAAGCACACAAGTACATAAGAAAGGCCTGCTCTAAATCCAGAACAAGTAGTGACACGCTAGATCTAAAAATCCTGTCTCTCACCCTGGATGAAGTAATTCACCCCCGTGCAAAAATTCTTAATCTGTCACTTTGCCAAAGTCAATTTCCCAACAAATGGAAATCTGCCATAGTTACGCCAGTGCACAAAGGGGGGGACAAAACCTCAACAGGAAACTATCGACCAATATCAATACTCCTTCCCCTCTCCAAAGCACTTGAACGAATAGTGGCAGACCAACTCTCTGATTACCTGGACAAATACAATCTACTCTGTAATCAACAGCACGGCTTTAGGAAAGGACGAATACAACAACAGCCTTACTTGATTTCTCTGGAGAAGTCCACTCAGCCCTGGACAAAGGGTGCCAAACAGGGCAGTCTTTATCGATCTTACAAAAGCTTTCACAGTCCATCATGCCTACTTACCTCCCTACTTTCTAGCCTAGGCCTGGCCGAAGGTCCTTGTGCTTGGGTAAAAGTTACCTGTCCAATCGGTCACAGGCTGCAAAATCTCTAATGAACTCTCCGACTTCAAACCAGTTCTCTCGGTGTACCACAGGGATCAATTCTGGACCGCTCCTCTTAGCCTGTTCCTTAACTCCTCCCAGATATCTGCCGAGAGAAAATAATCTTATGCTGATGATGCTGTAATTCTCTCTTCCCACAAGGATCCAAACTCCCTACTAAAAAGCCTGCAACTTGCTTTTCTAGTGTTGAAAGGTGGTTCCTGATAATAAACTTGTGCTAAACCACAATAAAACAAAAGCCATGCTCTTCTCCAATCACCAAAACAAAATAGCATACTCCACTCACCATACAAACCTCTAGGAATTACACTGGACCAAGTAAATACTTTCAAATACCTTGGCATCACTTTTGACCAAGGGCTCACCTTTGCAACCCACATTGACAACACTTCGAAAACAGTGAACCAACGCCTTGGAATACTATTCCGTAACCATCAATTTCTAAATCAAGCGGCATTGAGAATAGCTATACAGAGTTCCATAATCTCAATCGTTAACTATGGCCTTATTATTTATGGCTCAGCTACCTCCACTGCTCTAAGGCGTATCTCAATCACTCTAAATAAGGCCTGCCGGCTCCTCACGGGGGCTCAAAGACTGACTCACACATGTGATCTGTACTATGAATCAGGCTGGTTGAACCTATCAAATCGCCTTATTTATCTCCACCTGCAGAATGGCAAAAAAATCTATCTTGGGACTGACTCCATTATGTATTCAAAACCTACTCCGACTGAATCCTGGCTCACGACCCTCCACCAGATCTGAACGCCAACCTTTCCTGGTTCCGAGATGCCGGACTGCACAGGGACAAAGATCTTTCGCATACAGGGCCCTGACATGGTTCAATGCGCTTAGTCCACCTACTCTATCCTCAACCTCGCTTGAAGCTTTCAAATCCATGCTCTATGCCCACCTCACCACCACTAGCAACTGTGATTGTGCTAGATAAAGACTACTACTCCTCATGTCCATCCTCACATCTGAGGCCTCTTCCTCCCTGACTAATGAACCCTCTGGTACCTCTACTACTTCCTGTCTCCCACCCAAACTCACTCCCCCCCTTTTTTCCTGTCCCCTCTCACTTACTCTCCCGCTCACCACCTTTCCCTCCTCTCTAGCCTCCTTTTGGCGCCTAATGATCACCCTCTCCCTGGAAGTTTCCTTAACCTCGAAATTGTATATTCGCTTGAACCTGTTATAGCTTGTTTTTCTATGAAACTTAAAAACGTTACTGCCTTAAACTGTTAATAGCAAATTTATGATGTAACTTTCCTGTCTGGTTTTACCTGTAATGTGTATCGTGCTTTGTTAAATGTTCTTTGTGACGTGGAACCTTTGTAAAAGAGCCCTGGCTCAAAGGTATTAATTCCTAGACTAATAAACTAAAAACTAAAGTGAGACTTAATAAAGGGAGGGAGGGTGGGCAAGGGTGATTGTGAAAGGCAGAGATACTAAACAAATATTTTTGCTCAGTATTTACAAAGGAAGAGGGAGGTACCTAAAACAAACAGTAGAAACACTCTGGATACAGAAGTTGATACCAGCCCATTTACAGAAGAAAGGGTTCTGAAAGAGCTCTTAAAACTGAAGGTGGACAAAGCAATGGGGCCTGATGGGATTCATCCCAGAATTCTAAAAGAACTAAGGGTAGAACTAGTGACACCACTGACTACCCTCTTTAACAAATCATGGGAGGATGGGGTGGTACCTGAGGACTGGAGGAGGGCAGATGTGATTCCCCTTCACAAAAGCGGGAGCAAGGCAGAAGCAGGAAACTACAGACCTGTTAGTTTAACCTCAGTGGTAGGGAAAATGATGGAATCACTTCTGAAGGAAAGAATTGTTGAGTATCTAGAGGCCAGAGGGACACAGGACCCAAGGCAGCATGGATTCACAGTGGGAAGGTCATGCCAGACAAATCTGATAGATTTCTTTGACTGGGTGACCAAAGTAGTTGATCAGGGAGGGGCTGTGGACATGGCCTACCTAGACTTTAGCAAGGCATTTGACACAGTCCCACACAAAAGATTAATATACAAGTTAGCCAGCCTGGGAGTGGGTCCGAAGATGACAGCCTGGGTAAAAGAATTGGCTGGAGAATAGGACACAGAGAGTAATAGTAAATGGAGTCCACTCTGAAAAAAGGGGTTAGTAGTGGGGCACCGCAGGGTTCAGTATTAGATCGGTCCTCTTCAATGTCTTTATGCTTACATTGCAGAGGGACTGGAAGGAAAGTATGTCTCTTTGCAGATGACACAAAGATCTGCAACAGAGTTGATGCACAAGGTGGGTGGAAAGGATGAGAAGGGACTTGGCAAGGTTAGAGGAATGGTCAAATGTATGGCAGCTTAGATTCAATGCTAAGAAGTGCAAGGTAATGCACTTGGGAAACAAAAACCCAGGGGAAGAGTACACAATGGGGGTGAGATACTAACAACAACAAAAATGGACAGGGACCTGGGGGTAGTCATATCAGATGACCTAAAGGTGGGCAAGCAATGCGAGAGGGCAGCAAGGAGGGCTGGGGGAATACTGGGATGCATAGGGAGAGGCATCACCAGTAGAAAACAAGAAGTTATTATCCCTCTGTACAGACAGCTGGTGAGACCACATCTGGAGTACTGCGTGCAGTTCTGGAGACCCAGTTCTGCAAAGACATAGACAGGATGGAAGCTGTCCAGAGGAGGGCAACTAAAATGGTGCAGGTTCTGCATCGGAAGACAGAGAGACTTAAGGAGCTTAATATGTATAGCCTCGAGGAAAGGAGGGAGAGGGGGGACATGATAGAAACTTTCAAGTACCTCAAGGGAATCAACAAAGTCCAAGAGGGTAGCATCTTTCAAAAAAAGAGGTGTGCAAGAACAAGGGGGCACAATTTGAAGATAGAAGGGGGCAGCTCAGAGGTAATTTAAGGAAGTATTTTTTCACAGAGAGGGTTGTGGATGTAGGAACGGCCTTCCAGAGGAGGTTGTGGAGTCAAAAACAGTGGTGGAATTCAAGCATGCATGGGACAGTCATAAGGCAATTCTAGGGGGTTGGGGTAGGAAGAAGTAGGCTGCTGGTTAACTAGGATCTGCAACTTATCCATCAGGTAGGGAACTGGGCAGACTGGGTGGGCCAAGCGGTCCTTATCTGCCGTCAAATTCTATGTTTCTATGAAAAAAAAACAGCTAATGTTTGAGTTTGAACTGTACTTTTTGCTGCACTGTTAAAAAAAAAAAAGAATGGATGCAAATGTGCTTAATTTCAGAATTTGACAGTTACCCTGTGCCCAGAATAGATGATTTGGTGGAAAGGTTGGGGAGTTCAAAGTACATCAGTACCCTCGATCTTACCAAGGGTTACTGGCAAATACCTTTACCTAAAGAATCCAGAGATAAAACTGCATTTGCTACCCCTATAGGATTCTATCAGTTCACCACCATGCCCGTTTGGTTTACATGGTGTGCCAGCTACATTCCAGTGGTACATGGATGTAATTGTATCCCCTCACACTGGTTATTGTGCTGCATACCTGGATGATGTTGTGGTGTACAGTCCAGACTGGAAAAGTCATGTGGAACACCTACAAGTAGTTATCCAAGCTATCAAAAATGCAGGTCTGACTATTAATCCTACTGAATGTGCATTGGGCATGCAGGAAACCAGATATTTGGGCTATGCGTTGGGAAATGGAGAAATTAAGCCAGAGATTTCTAAAATAGAAGCTGTAGCTAACAGCTCTGTACCTAAAACAAAGAAACATGTCAGGTAATTTTTAATGCTGTCTGGTTATTATCAGAGATTTGTTCCCAACTTTGCTGAGTTAGCTATTCCCATCACTGAACTCACAAAGAAACGGTACCCAAATGATGTGAAATGGACCCCGGAGTGTGATGAAGCTTTTCAAGCCATAAAGGCTGCATTGTGTTCAGCACCTGTTTTAAAAAGCCCGGACTTTGAGAAACCATTTCTGATACAAACAGATGCACCAGAGGTAAGCTTAGGTGCAGTCCTAAGTTAAAATATAGATGGGAAAGAACATCCCATTCTGTATATAAGTAGGAAATTGCATGACAGAGAGAAAAGGTACTCCACTACCAATAATGAGTATTTAGCAGCAAAGTGGTCCATGGAGTCCCTCCAATTTTATTTGCTGGGAACTGATTTTGTTCTTGCAACTGATCACAGTCCTCTCTGTTGGCTTAACCAGATGAAAGATAAAAATTCCAGAATCACACGGTGGTACCTGGCACTGCAGCCATTTAAATTGTCTGTGATTCACAAATCGGTAATATAACAAGCATTTGTCAATGTTGTTGCGCTAGCTTTGGCTTTGGTAGTGCAGTGCGGAAACTCATTTTGGGCAGGATGTGAAAAATGACAGCTGTGCTGTTCATAAGGAGGTGTAAAAAATGGCAGTGGTGAAAATGTGGCATGTAAATATTGTAAATTTGTGAAGTTGCAAGGGTGCATGGGAAATGCGCAACACACGCTTGTAACACAGTCATTGTATGGACTTTCGGCACCAAATTTTCAACATAGGCATTTTAGCACATCTGCTCATGTACAGTGTCACTGTCATTTCCTCAAACTGTCCCAAAAAGTGATTTCGCCCAGTGACCACGCTATTCTGCACCGGACGTGCGAAAACACATTTCGGGCAGGATATGTAAAATGACAGTTGTACTGTTTATCAAGAGGTGTGGAAAAATGCCAATGGTGAAAATCCAGAGTGAAAATATTACAAATGGACATCTGAGCGTTTGCAAACTGCTGCTAAATGCTCGACAGTCATTTATGGAGTATTGTCATAAATTTTCAACATAGGCATTTTAGGACCTCTGCTCATGAACAGTGTCACTGTCATTTTCATAATCTGCCCTGAACACTGATTTCCCACAGCGACTGCTTATTGTGCGCCGGCGAAACACATTTTGGCTAGGATGTGAAAAATGACAGCTGTACTGTTCACAAGGAGGTGCAGAAAAATGACAATGTTGAAAATCTGGCATGAAAATATTGTGAATTCATGAAGTTATGAGTGTGCGTAGCAACTGCGCAATGCATGCTCGTAAAACAGCCATTTTTTTGATTTTTCCACCAAATTTGCAACATAGGCTTTTTGAGAGCCCACCTCATGAACACTACCACTGTCCTTGCATTAATCCGTCCTGGAAGGTGATTCCACGCAGTGACTGCGAAATCACCTTTCGGGACCAATCAACGTCATAGCAGTGCCAGAATTCATGAGGAGGGGTCCCAAAAACCCCATGTTGAAAATTTGGTGCAACAATTCCAAAAAATGCTCGAGATATGCATCAAAGTTGAAAAAAACCTATTTATTCCATTATACAGCTTACTGGCATTTCCTCAGTTTACAGTCAACTTTAAAGAGCGCAGACATGTTCCCAGTCCACCGAAGATTATCGCGTTGAGCTCCGGAGGTAAGTATGGGGTGAGGGTGTGGGGAGGCAGTGTGTGCAGTGGGTGGGTGCGGGTGGTGGGAGGGGTAGGAGACACTGAGGGACCATTTTCTGTTTATAGGTGTTAAAAAAACATTGCGGACAGTTTTCTTTTTTACAGGTGTTTTTTGGGGGATACAGTAGCCGACGGGGATTGGACAACCCTGTCACCACATAGGGAGTGGGGACACTAGCTGAAGGGGATTAGGCACCACCTCACAACACAGAAGAAGGGGGCATCATTCAGACTGGTGGGCTCCCCGTGCGGCATTAAAGTGGAAAAGGGGGACGAATGCTGACAGGATTGGGCACCCCATGCAAACAACAACGAAGTGGGTGGGGCGCATGAGCCGAGGGGACTGGGCATCCCTCGGCAAGCAAAAAGGAGGGGGACACGTTATGCCGATGGGGAGTGGGATCCCCATCGGCACATACATAAGTGACGGGTAAGCTGACTGGGGATTGGGCACCCCGAGTTGACAGTTTAGCGGCCACTGTGCCACCATGTTTGTAGCTGGCAAAGCACGTAGGAAGGTCACACTGCATGTGACGAGCTTTGCTCGCATTGCAGCGGACCTTTCCTTTGATGTGATCGCCACATTAGTATGCATGGTGTGGCGCCGGCATGTAGGCTGATTGGGGAATGAGGGACGCACCTACTGCGACTGCGCTTCCAAATCTCCACTACTGCAAGATGTTGGTTGCGCAAGCGTGACAACATAAAAATTATGTGCAAATCAATATATGGAAATGAAACTGAAAATGGGATCACTTTTTTAGAAAATATGGTGTTACTGTTGAAATGTATATATATTTATAATTTGAAATAACTGTAGAAAAGTAGCAGTTACTTGAGTACAAATGTCTCAGCCTTTTGCAGCTGCTGTGGGGACCTCCAGAAGTTCTCAATGTTCTATCAGCTCCTGAAATTTACAAAGGACAGGATGCTTGCAAAGGATGGGGGTTGAAAAGAGTTATAAAAACTGCTAAGCTGAGCTGCAACTAGAGGGATTACAAGATATTTTATTTTGCTTCTGTAAATAGTTATTTTGAACAGGTTTATTTTATGCTACTGCAACTACAAATAAACACATCTGTGGAATTTTAAAACTGCTCCTGGGTTTTCTCTATGTTTCCTGACTTGTGCATCGACGACAATAAATACTGTATCATCTGCGATATTTCGGAGTCCAGCAACATTAAAGACAAGAAGAAAATATAAAAATTAAACTAAATTATTGTAAATATATTAGTTTCTGGCATTTTATTTTAGTGGATACCTGCTTTGTAAGTGGTCATTCTCACCGTGGCATTATACTAAATGTGCATTTGATACTAATTAGTCACATCACACTAGGCATTTAGTACAACTAAGTGATTTTATCAGCATGTCCCATCACAGACCACAGTTTATGGGAGGAAATGAAATTGAAAACTATTTTGGTATTTTAAATCTACAACAAATAAAGGAGTTTGCCACTGACACAGTGACCTGGGTTCGATAAGGATTCAGGACACTGGGAATGGTAGAGTGGTCAGGGCAGGTGAGTGCTGCTGAGCTCTGCTCTATACAACCTGGAGAGGGAGGATGTCAGGTTCCACTTGCACAGGCACACCTTGCTGTAGGCCGAGAAGCCTGCTCCCATGATGGGGGTGGGGGGCAAATGTGCACTAAAAGGTGTTGTGTTGGCCATGCTACCAGAGCACTGGTCAGTCATTGAGATGGAGGCCAGGACCAGAATATTTCAGGGTAAATTGCCCAGCCACCATCTGAATGATGACTCGGGTACATCCAGGCCCCACACCATGAAGCCTGGTGTTTGTCCTGATCTTTGATGTCTGGTGGGGTGGGGTGGGGATAGGACATGTGTTAACTATTTTTAAATTATTGCTGAACATTTCTAATGCTTGGATAATGGATTTATAAAAAATTGCTACTACCCTTCGGTTGCGTGTTTCAGCCAGGGGGTTGTAATTGCTCCCTGTGAATTAAGCTCACTCTGTTCCTCACCTTGCCACTCACTGGTGGAGCGAGTTGGAAACCCTACGTTTATTAAACATTCTCATCAGTAATCATTAAAAATAAGACATGGGTGGTTGTATGTAAACCAGAATTTTACACACACCCTTGGTGTAGGATGCTTTTATGAACACCTCGAGCTTCATGCTCGGGGTTTATGTAGCATCCTGCACCTCGAGTGTGTGAAATATTCTGCTTACACATTACTTTCTGTTTATTGTATACAAAATAAGTAGATTTATAGCAAACCACATTTTCAATTTCAGTTTATCTGGGGCTAATTTACCGTTGAGACAAGTGTCCTGATTCAGAAAGCTCCCTGGAATGGCACAAGGGACTTGCACCACATAGAATGGTGCAAGGTGTGACTTGTACCAACAAACGCGCCGGGAGTAATTCTCAAAGTCAGTGTGCATTAAACATAGACTGCCTGCACCAAATGGAGCTTGTGTCAGCCTTGCGCCACAAAATGGGCTGTGGCATGGCACGGAGGCTTGAGGCAGATGCAGGCTGCCATTTTCCCTAAGTCAAGATTCACAAAACCCTCCCAGAAGGCAAATTTCTAAGTACCATTAGGCCAGTCTGGGCTGGTCTAAGGGTACTTAGAAGTGTCTCCTCTGGGAGGGCTTAGACATGTAACCCCTAGGTGGCGCTATCCCAAGGGCTACTACCCCTGCCTGTTTGACTACGGACAGGTTGAGGGGCCTAGGTCCTATGGCGGGTGCCTCCACCCAGAGGTCAGGGTTTGTAGTGGTTAGACTAGCTTGGTCACAGCCCTCTGGGACACGGAGACCCCCTTTTATTCCCTCTAGTGGCTGACACAGTACCCCGGAGTTAGAGCCCCAATACCCCACGTATACACACTGTTCATTCACATAGATACCACATACCCTCGAGACTGATTCTGCAGCACGTCTCTGAGGACCCCCTGTAAAATAAGGTTAAACAACATACACAGCAAAACACAATACTGTTTCCATAAGTACCAACACCACAGACAGTATACAGTATAACAACAACAAATCTTATTTATTTAGGGGGCAGTAACAGGGGGAAATCAGGTTAATTGGTGGCATTAAATCACAGTACTGTGCACACATACAGGGTCTGAAAAGTCACGCTCTGGGTACCCAGGTTGGGGGCTAGCCAGGTCCGTTGCCGGGGTTGGCTGGCAGGTGCAGATGGATGGGGCCTGTGTAGAAAATATATGCACAACACCCAATTGTAATCCGGAGCCGGATGGCTCAGTCCAGGCACAGGAAACAACAAGAATTAGATGACACACTTGTGATTGAAAACAGACTGCAGGGAATACCTGATTTGTACTCACAATACCCAAAGCTGAGGACGGATGGTAGATGTTCTTCTGGATTGCCAGAACAACAGGGCATGGAGACAAGGTCCTTGTGACTGGACCCCACTGCAGTTGGTAGCAAACGTATTTAGTCCAAGCTAAGCTGGGGTTTGCTTCCAGCTTCAGCACACAGCATGGGGGATTGGAAATAGCAATTCCCCACAAGCACTACACACATTCATATGTAAAAGGAAAGTACTATACCAGGTAGGCTGCTCCTCGATCCCAATCGCAATTACTCCAAAATACCTGGGAGCACACGCAGCAGCTTCAGTTCCTGACAGACCAAGCACGATTCAGCAATTTCTCGTCGTCTACAGGGAGAGCCTGGTTTCCACTCTTCAGATTTCCTTCTTTCTCCTCACAATCAGATTCAGTCCAAACTGGCCCTTGCAACGGCTGCAGGCTGAACCTCAGGGCCTCACACGTGCTTCCCGTGCGAAACTATACACCGCCTATGCACAGCTCCTCTCTCTTCACTGTCACAACTGATCTCAGCTTTCCAGTCACAGAGCAGGGCATTTCCTTTAGCTCCACACCATTCTGTTGTTTGGTTCGGCTGTCACTCACAATAAGACTCCCTCTGTTGGTGGAAAAAGGCGCCAAGGTCAAAACTACATTTCTCAGAGTCACTGCCCATACAATCCCCTTGTGGCTGGCTCAAAATTAAGAGTCCAAGTTCTGATTCATCCACAGGCTCCATTTTAGGGCTCCCTTAACCCAACTGGCCCAGCACAACAGTTCAGGACAAAAATGAAAGAGCTACACTGAAACAGTTCGAGCTAAAATAAAGACAGGTTAGACAAACTACATTTTCTCAGTCACTCTAAATGATTTCTGGCAAACAGTTATATCTTTCAACAAGGCTCCCTCTGCACATGTAGCAATGGCAGAAACGGAGTGAATTGGCAGCAGCTCGGGCAGGATTCGAGCATTAAATACACAGTCCCCCCCATACAAACTAATTAAGTCTGCAAGCCGACAGCTCTTAAAGAGACAGTACATGGAGGCTCAAATAGCACTCACTTGGAACCACATTTAAACAGCTCATACACCGAACACCGCCCAGACTTGGAGCATTCAGGCAAGCTCCTGGAAGACTTTTGGGAACCCCCATTTGCAGGGGTTACACCCTTCCTAGCCTGGAAAAACTTTGCATCTCGTCAAGTAAATACCCCATAAATTTCAATACAACCATATACATTTACATCAATATCACATTAGGCTTATACATGTAATCATCAGTCAACACATCCTTACCAGAAACACATTTCTGAAACTTTTCAGTACATCACTTTTTTCACAGTATTATACACACATTTGTTCCATAACTCAGGTTATTACCTCCTGTACATGAAACCTGAAGAGGGGGCCTTCCTATCAGCTACATTGGGGCTGGATGGGGCAGGGCACCATACCTAGAGGGCAACACAAGTAACTTGGAGTTAGCACTGATGTTCAGTTTGGGCAATGAGCTCGGGGACACACACTCCTTTATGGACAACATTGAGAAGCAAGTCCACAGGCCTCCCAAGGGAATCATAACTGAGATGCACCACAGGCTTTACAGCTCGACCAGTCTTTCTAGGGGGAACTGCTACAGTCTCTGCACCCTGAGCCTCATTTTCAGCATTGTCCTCACTTGTCAGGGGAGGCTCCATTGGGTTAGAGAGGCTAGAACTTGAGGCACTTTCAGCTCCAGGAGTTACAATCTCTGAGTCCACAACACTTCTTGTTCTGGTACATCTACAGTTTGTCCCAGTCCATCATTTTCCTCCTCTGAAAACTCAAACAGTTCAACCATACACAATGATTCCATATCATCTGACTTGATGCTTTGCCCTTCACTTTCTGGGAGCATTGGCTCCAGGGACAAAGCTGGGGGCTTAGACAGTCCAGAAGGCTCAGCTTCCTCTCTAGGATTGACTAGGGGATTGCCCCGAAACAATTTCTCTAGGATTGACTAGGGGATTGCCCTGAAACAATTGACTCAGTTCGTAAGAATGGTAGTATTCAAAGCCACACTCACTTTCCTCTGACATGGACTGACAGTCATGTTCAACTGGGACTTGTGGAGGGGAACACTTTAACTCAGCTTCTGTAGGTGCAGGCTATCTTGATTTTTGCTTAGCAGCAGCTCTAGTCACTGGTCCAGAGGGGGCATTTTCTGGGGGCTCAGACTCAATCAAGATTTGTCCAACGGGCAGTAAATGATTTCTATGCATTGTTTTCACATCTTTTGAGTTATTCTCAGGCCTTACTTTGTACACAGGCAGATCATCTAGTTTGCCCACTACAATGTGAGAGAGATGGTGCCATCTGTCAGCAATCTTATGTTTGCCATGCAGTCCCAGATTTCTTAGCAATACCTGATCTCCCTCCTGGAGTTCCTGTGCTTTCACCTTTTTATCATACCTTTCTTTGTTGGCCAGATTTCTTTTGGCAGCCATGGTTTGAGCCAGTTAGGTACGTATGATTTAGCTGGGCCTTTAACTTTTGCACATACTGTAAATAGTTGTCAGCTCAAACCCCATCAAGAGAAACTCCAAAACATACATCTACCAGCAGTTGAGCTTCTCTTCCAAACATCAGGTGGTAAGGGGAGAACCCAGTGGCATCACTTTTGATGCAGTTGTAGGCATGTACCAGGGTGCTAATTTGTTGGCTCCATCTAGGCTCATCCTTTGGGTGGAGGGTGCCTAGCATATCTAGCAAAATGCGCTTGAAACGTTCAGGCTGTGGGTCCCCCTGGGGGTGGTAAGGGGTGGTTCTAGACTTTCGCACTCCCCACAGAGAAAGCATCTCTTTGATCAGACGACTCTTAAAGTCTCTCCCTTGATCAGAATGGATTCTTTGTGGAGCCCCATTGTGAACAAAAAAGTTTTCTACAAGTACTTTTGCCAAAGTGGATGCCTTCTGGTCCTTGGTGGGGAAAGCTTGGGCATATCTCGTGAAATGGTCAGTGACCACCAGCACATTACTAATATTTCTTTGATCTGACTCCAAACTCAGGAAATCAATGTAGACCAGCTCCATGGGGGCACTGGAGGCGATATTAACAAGGGGGGGTAGCCCTCTGGGGCAGGGTTTTCCTCTGTAAACAGCAACTACAAGTTCGAATGTGTTGCTCAACATCAGCCCCCATCTTAGGCCAATAGAATCTGGATCTCACCAAGTCAAGTGTTCTGTCTATACCAAGGTGCCCCATGTGGTTGTGTAAGGACCTCAGTACTGAGTCTCGAAAGGCAGTGGGCAGCACTAGTTGTTGTTTGTCTATTTGTCCCCCTCTGTCTACTGTTTCTCTATATAACAGTCTATTGATCGGTTTCAACTTAGGACCTTCCTTGTTTAACAATGCAGTTCTCAAATTAGTGGAGCGTAATTTGGACACATCTTTCCCTGCATAGAGGGCTTCTAAAGCTGATTTGATCATGGGATCTCGGGATTGAGCCCACTGAATACTGTCATTGTCCAGCTGAGGCAGTGCACCAATGTCTATTGCAGAAAAGTGGCAATAAGCAGCAGGTATGCAATTCTCAGAGGGTCCGAAACAATCCACCATACAGTCCACTCGTCCGTGGACATTTGTTCCTCCCTGTCAAACTTCTGGCAGAGTGCTCGAATATTAGGTTCTGACAGTCTGACCTAGTCATTCCGGGGAACAGGCCTCCGGGAGAGAGCATCAGCATCTATGTGGTTCAGGCCTGCTCTGTATTCAACAGCATAGTCATATGTAAATAATGCAGAAAACCACCTATGGCCAATGGCATTCAACTTAGCTGGAGCCTGCACATAGGTCAAAGGATTATTGCCAGTTTTTACTAGTATCTTAGCCCCATACAAGTACTCGTGGAACTGGTCAACAATGGCCCACTTCAAAGCTAGGAACTCTAACTTATGTACAGGATAGTTCTTTTCGGATGGGGTCAGGCTTCTACTGGCAAAGGCCACTGGTCTCAGGCCATTCTCATGCTCTTGGTACAATACAGCGCCCAAGCCTTGCAGGCTAGCATCAGTGTGCAAGACATAGGGCTTCACTGGATCCGCATAGGCAAGGACAGGAGCATGGGTAAGTTGATATATAATCTCATGAAAAGCAGCTTCACACTCAGGTGTCCATCTGGCTCCAAATACTTCATTAGGACGGAAATACACTCTCTCTCAGGATCAGAAGAAACTGACCTCTAATATTTTTTGTTAGTAGGAGGGTAACCTTGAGTAAGATTAAGTAAAGGATGAATCACTCTTGAATAGTCCTTGATGAACCACAGATAGTAACCACAGAATCCCAGGAATCTTTGCAGTTCTTTTAGATTGTGGGGCTGTGGCCAGGTGGTCAAGGCCTCAACTTTACTCGGGTCTGTTTCTATTCCCTCGGTGGATACTATGTGTCCCACATACTTTACAGAGGTTTGGAAGAACTGACATTTATTGATGGATAGTTTAAGGCCAAAGTCTTCCAGTTGGTCCAACACCGTGAACAATCTGCTCTCATGTTCCTCCAGTGAGCTGCCAAACACAATAACATCATCTAGGTATGCCAGGCACTCTAACAAGTTCATGTCCCCCACTGCACACTCCATCAGTCATTGAAAAGTGGCTGAAGCACCTGAAATCCCTTGAGGCATCCTCATGAATTCATAGAAACCAAGCGGACAGATAAAGGCTGTCTTTTCGTGGTCTTCTGGGGCCATCGGAATCTGGTAGTACCCACTGCGAAGATCCAACACTGAGAACCACTTACTACCATTCAGGCGGTCTAAGTCATCCTGAATGCGGGGCATTGTGTACTGATCAGGAACAGTCCACCGGTTCAAGGTGCAATAATCCACACACATCCTTAGTGTCCCATTCTTTTTCCTCACTACCACGATAGGTGAAGCATATGGGCTTCTGGATTCTTGTATTACACCAGCAGCAAGCATCTCTTGCAGATGCTGTCTCACATCATCTATGTCAGCAGGTGCCAGGCGTCGAGACCTCTCACGAAATGGCCTTTCATCATGCAGCTGGATATGGTGCTCAGCTCCTTGCATGCATCCTATGTCCCATTCCTTTAAAGAAAACATCTGGTCTCTCTGGGCAAGCTTCTCACTGATCCTCACTTTCCATTCAGCTGGCAACGGGGAGTCACCGAAATCAAAGAAGTCATGCGTTACTCTGTCATTCTTCCCCGAACTCTTGCTACTGGGTAGCACTGCAGTGTCTGCACAATGCACATTAACCAGGGTGCAACCTCTATTTACTCGAATCTCTCTGTCAGACACATTATGAACTTGAACCATTACCCTTCTGGCATAAGCATGGGCTCTAGCAGGCAAAATACTAGGCTTGACCAGCAATCTCTCCAGAAATATTCCATCGCCTGGTGCATCCAACATTAATATTTTATTCTTGACATCCTTTCTGATATGGACCTCACCCTGTAAGGTACACTGGGCATTTGGCACCAGGATCAGAGACTCAGGATCCTTTTTCCAGACAACTCCAACCAGTTCCTCTGGTTCCACTTTGTCAGCATCTCTCTGGGCATTGTAGGCCTTCCTGATCAAGGCCGGAATTCTTAGAGCTCTACCAGTCTGAGACCCCTGTTTTTCATAACACAACTGTGCCAGCCGTCCAAACATATGTGCATTAGTTCCAGTTAGTAGAGGAACCCCATCATGCAGTCCGGTAGGGGGACACACTAAGGCCAGGGTCTCTACTTGCTCAGCCACTCCAGCCATGGAGGTGGGAAAAGACAGCCAAATTCGGATATATCCAGAGTAGGGGTAGGCCTTCTCACTTAACCTCCAGACATGCAGCCCCTCCAACAGTTGTAAGGGTACATCAGACAAATGCTTCTGATACCAGTCTTGGAACACAATTGTCACTTGGGAGCCCCTGTCTAATACAGCTCTTGTAGACACTCCATTCACCTTTACAGTGGTCTCCATGGAGGAACCCACTATTCTGGGCCAGTCTGGAGAGGTGGTAGCAGGGGCCTGGGCAACTGACCTTGCCACGAAGGGACGTGAGTTAGTGTTTTTGGGGTCCTCACTGGGATCATTTTGTGCACCTCTTAACCACTGATTTGTTCTCCGAAGCTCTCCTTCTAGCCTATATGCAACTTTTTCTGTGTCTTTTGGGGACCAGCATTCTCTCTTCACGTGCCCATCCTTCCCACAATTATAGCAAAACATACTTTCTGGAGTTTGAGCTTGCCAAGGCATCACCCTGGGAGCCAGGGCAGGGGTACTACTAACTGGAAACCTTGATGCCATCTCTGTCTGTGGCATGATAAGCATTTGGAGACATCTCATCAATTTCCCCACTTCCATGGTCAAGACATCGAGTTTTGAGCTGTTGTCAGCAGGAGATGCATGGGTGGGTACCCCCACCCCCATAGCAGATGCAGTCGGATGAGGGTAGGGCTCGTACTTGCAGGAGCGGCCTTCATAAAGAGATTGTTTTTTATTTCCCTGAACTCTCTCAGCAGTTCACCCCATGGTGGCACACCCTCATTGGTCCCCACTTCACAAGGACCTTCCGATACTGTGATCACTTGGGCTGTGCTCACCCCAGAATTAAAATACCCCTCCTCATCTTCAACCTCCCGAAGTTCTTTTATTAAGTCACAATAGTCCGGTGGGTTACCCCTTCTGTCTGGGAGCCCTAATTGGAGGAGCTGCAATTTAGAATGCTTTGCATGTTGTAGTAGGTGCTCCAACCTTACACGGTTTAAGTCACTGGTGGCCACCCCACCTTTTCAGTAAGCCTTCTGCAGAGCTCTTTCCAGACAAGTAACATATGCAGATAAACTTTCCCCTGGCCACTGTTTTGTACCTTGAAATTACCACATCAAGCTCTCCCCTGACTCAGTGCTCCCAAAATTGCCTTCAAGTGCAGATAGGTACTTCTGGGCAGATACATCAGGATTTGTGGACCTCAAAAATTTAATGGCCTCTAGGGCAGGAGCCCTCAGACTTTCTATGATTCTTTTTCATTTCTCAGCCTCCGCACACTGCCATTCAGGTATCGGGGGGCAACACAATCTATCCAGGTGTCCCAATCATCTCCCCTGGGGGGGAGGGTGCCAGAGAAGATCCTCAACCTTGGTAAGAGTCATGACTAATGGCAGGTGCAGAAATAAGGAGCCTGCATTGGTTCAGCCACAGAAGAGGGCAATAACGGGTGCTGGAGGCGGGGAGGGGTGTTGGGAGGAACACCCCAGGTGGCAGAAATAACTTTTAAGTCCTTCAAGTTTTCCTTCCTCCAGCAACAACCGCAAATTTCTCCTCAAAAGTTTCAGATAGTGGGAGGGGCTCATTTCCCCCTGGGTCTTTACTGTCCTTAGTTATCACTCTTCAGGCAGTGAGGGCTCCCTCTGGGGTAATAGTCTGTGGCACTTTGGAGCTATCTATGGGGTCCTTATACTCTACTAGAGCCATGAAAGTGTGGGTGAGCAGATCAGCATGTCGACCCACAACCACAGGGTTTTATAAACCTTCCACCTTGGAAAGGACTCCCTGTACAGTGTCTCTATTGATACCCAGGGGGATGTCCAGGATAAGCATAGCATTTTGGGGGTCAATCTCCTCCCCAGTACACCACTCCACCAACCGTTGCACAGCCACTTCTGTCGGGGTACCCATTTATTTTTTTTAACAGTGGTTCATAAATGTGACCACTAGAGGACGCAAAATCCCAGCGGTGCCTCCAAGATGTAACCCCTAGGTGGCGCTATCCCAAGGGCTACTACCCCTGCCTGTTTGACTACGGACAGGTTGAGGGGCCTAGGTCCTATGACTGGTGCCTCCACCCAGAGGTCAGGGTTTGTAGTGGTTAGACTAGTTTGGTCACAGCCCTCTGGGACACTGACACCCCCTTTTATTCCCTCTAGTGGCTCACACAGTGTCCCCGAGTTACAGCCCCAATATCCCACGTATACACACTGTTCACTCATATAGATACTACTTACCCTCGAGACTGATTCTGCAGCACATCTCTGAGGACCCCTGTAACATAAGGTTAAACAACATACACAGCAAAACACAATACTGTTTCCATAAGTACCAACACCACAGACAGTATATAGTATAACAACAACAAATCTGATTTATTTAGGGGGCAGTAACACGGGAGGGGGAAATAAGGTTAATTGGTGGCATTAAATCACAGTACTGTGCACACATACAGGGTCTGAAAAGTCACACTCTGGGTACCCAGGTTGGGGGGCTAGCCAGGTCCATTGCCCGGGGTTGGCCGGCAGGTGTAGATGGATGGGGCCCTGTAGAAGAAAATATATGCACAACACCCAATTGTAATCTGGAGCCAGATGGCTCAGTCCATGAATCGGGCAAACAATAAGAATGAGATGACACACTTGTGATTGAAAACAGACTGCAGGGAAATACCCTGATTTGTACTCACAATACCCAAGCTGAGGACCGGATGGTAGATGTTCTTCTGGATTGCCAGAACAACAGGGCATGGAGACAAGGTCCTTGTGACTGGACCCCACTGCAGTTGATAGCAAACGTATTTAGTCCAAGCTAAGCTGGGGTTTGCTTCCAGCTTCAGCACACAGCATGGGGGATTGGAAATAGCAATTCCCCACAAGCACTACACACATTCATATGTAAAAGGAAAGTACTATACCAGGCAGGCTGCTCCTCGATCCCAATCGCAATTACTGCAAAATACCTGGGAGCACACACAGCAGCTTCAGTTCCTGACAGACCGAGCGCGATTCAGCAATTTCTCCAGTCTTCTACAGGGTGAGCCTGGTTTTCACTCTTCAGACTTCCTTCTTTCTCCTCACAATCGGATTCAGTCCAAACTGGCACTTGCAACGGCTGCAGGCCGAACCTCAGGGCCTCACATGTGCTTCCCGTGCGAAACTATACACCGCAGAAGTACAGAGCTCCTTCTCTCTTCACTGTCACGACTGATCTCAGCTTTCCAGTCACAGAGCAGGGCATTTTCTTTAGCTCCACACCATTCTGTTGGTTGGTTCGGCTGTCACTCACAATAAGACACCCTCTGTTAGTGGAAAAAGGTGCCAAGGTCAAAACTACATTTCCCAGAGTCACTGCCCATACAATCCCCTTGTGGCTGGCTCAAAATTAAGAGTCCAAGTTCAGATTCATCCACAGGCTCCATTTTAGGGCTCCCTTAACCCTATTGGCCCAGCACAGCAGTTCAGGACAAAAATGAAAGAGCTACACTGAAACAGTCTGTGCTAAAATAAAGACAGGTTAGACAAACTACATTTTCTCAGCCACTCTAAATGATTTCCGACAAACAGTTATACCTTTCAACAAGGCTCCCTCTGCACATGTAGCGACGGCAGAAATGGAGCGAATTGGCAGCAGCTCGGGCAGGATTTGAGCATTAAATACACAGTCCCCCCCATACAAACTAATTAAGTCAGCAAGCAGACAGCTCTTAAAGAGACAGTGCATGGAGGCTCAAATAGCACTCGCTTGGAACCACATTTAAACAGCTCAGACACTGAACACTGCCCAGACTTGGAGCATTCAGGCAAGCTCCTGGAAGACTTTTGGAAACCCCCATTTGCAGGGGGGTTACAGACATATGCGGCAATGTGCCACAGCTCCTCCCCCAATCTCCATCCAAATAACATTAATTAATGTCCCTGTTGGTTAGCAATCCCCTCCCAGCCCTGATCTCCCCTCCCTATCCCTTATCTCCCCAGAAATAATAAAATAATGTACCTGGTGGTCTGTTGGACCCCCACCACGACCCACCCCAGCAGGCAATGCCCCACCACTCCGCTTCCCCCGTCCTATCCTGAGCTGGTGACTGGTACAGCCCTCCTCTCACCACCATGGCTGGCCATTGACTGAGTTGTCAAGGAACACGTACTGTATACAGCACACACTCATTAATGAGCTGTCAGTCAATGAGTGCATACTGCATATAGTATGCACTCATTGACAACTCAGTCAGCGGCTGGCTGTGGTGGTGAGAGGAGGGCTGTGTCAGTCGCCGGCTTGAGGATAGGATGGAGGGAGTAGGGTGGAGTGGGGTGGTTAGGGGCCACTAGACTACCAGGTATGTTATTTAGTTATTTATGGTGAGGTCAGGGATAGGAAAGGAGGTCCACTAGACCAGTAGGGAAAGTTATTTATTTATGGGGACATTGGGGATAGGGAAGGGGGTCCACTAGACTCCGAGGATGTGATTTGTTTAATATAAGGGGATATGGGCTGGGGGGGGCCGCTAGCTACCGGGGACATTGATTAAATATATTTGAATGGGAATCGGGGCTGGGAGGGACTGCTAACCACCAGGAACAGTAACTAATATTATTTGAATGTGGGAGTCACGTGATGGGTCTGATTGGGTGGGGCGTGTTTATCTCGGCTCTGCTCCTCGGCTCATTCGCTACCGAAGAAAAGTTCTACTTACCTTATTAATCATACAGTTTTCAGTGCCTTAACTATCGCTTTTGTGTCCCGCTACAAATTCTCGGTTTTCTGACCACCAGCTCCAACACGACTCAGTTTCTCCGATGGAGACCGAGATGCGGCCTGCGGGCCAGACGCACATCCCGCTGCCCACACCAGAGAAATCTAAGGCTGCCAAAAAAACAAGACGCAGGTGGTGGCTCTTTCAAAATCCAGTCTGGCGCCGACTCCCCTGTTGGAGGAAAAATTTCTGCAGGAACTCTCCCCATTAAGGAGTCTCTGCTAAGCATTATGAGCTAACTCACAGCCCTACATAAAACCACGGACATCCTCTCTCGGAGGGTAGGTGATGCAGAGGCCAGAATCAGCTCCCTTTTGGACTGGAGCACCACCAGGAGCCAGACTCAGTTGTCCTCCAACGTAAAGTCTCCAAACTGGAAGAGAAGATTGAGGACATGGAAGGGAGCAGCAGGCACAACAACTTACTTTTGATTGGACTCCCAGAGGGCTTGGAGGGGCAGAATCCCATAATATTTATCCAAAACTATTGTGAGAAAGTAGCTGGCCCATCCCCCAATGGCCCTGGCTATATAATCAAACTGGCTGATAGGGCACTGAGGTCTACTCCTCCACCAAACTCTCCACCTCATCCCCTGATATTTAAATTCATGAATTTCCTGGACAAGATCCACATTTTAGCTAAGCTGAGGGACACAAAGGAGCTACTCTGGGAGGGTACTAAACTAAAGATGACCTAGGATCTTCCCCACTCTGTGCATCTTAAATGAGCAGAGTTTTATCCATAAGTCTCCAAATTGCTTGCAGTGCAGATTCGCTCTAAAATGTTGTACACAGCCAGGCTGCAAGTGGGCTTCAAAGGCTCACAGAAGACTTATGACTTGGGGAATCAGGCTAAACAAGAGCTACCCAACATTTTTCCAGACCTATTCCAGGCACCCAAGTGAACTCTCTGAGTGTCAGCTGGAGGGCCTTATCCACTCTTTGGTCATTTAAAGTTTAAGAGGCTGTGGATGCTTGAAATAGAAATGGGATTGCAAAATTTAAAGTTGTTTGCTCGGTTGAGCAAGGGGGACTATTTATGTTTTGGGGACTTAGAGAGCATGACAGAACTCTGGGACTCTCAAGCCAGGACTTTCCAGGGGTACCTGAACTTTCCCAATTCATAGATCAGTGTGGGACTTTTCAAACTGAGTGACGCAAACTGGAAGGGGCCAGAGCACTTGCTTTAGACTGTATACCTCCTGGGTTGAGCCGAGGTGTTGCTGCTCAGGGCTGTGAGGATTGATAACAGCATGTGGAGAGACCGAGGTCACGGGGCTATGGGAAAATGCCTGTCCCTCATGGATTGCCACCTTATCTCTGGAGGGTTACTGATAGGTCTGTGACTTAGTCAATGTTGGGGCAGGGGTGGATACATGTACATGCAATGGGGCTTTCCTCCTCCAATTCCCTATTGATGGGACTCAGGGTGTCTCCCATTATAGATCAGAGGGATTGACTGCCCTACACCAAGTGCCTCCATATTATGCCCCTTTCAGGTGCAGCTACTTAGCTGACGTGAGGGCTATTCAGGGTCTGGCACCATGAGGTGGTCCCCTGGACAGTAGATTCCAGTGGTGGGCAATGGGGAGGTGACATTCTGTGCCCCTCTTGGCAGAGCTTCTGCTGTGACTTAATTATGCTTGAAGTGGAGGGGTGGGCGGATGTGTTTTCCTGGGCCTCCCCATCGGTGATCTAAGCCTCCTATTAAGCTTTACCAGCTAAATGTTGCTCTTGTGCTAGGGGGAACTTTGCTGATGAGGGCAAAGGTGAAAGGACCTCCACTGCAGCGGCAGTCTCTAACCCTAAGATAGTCTTCTCCTGCAATGGGGGCTAACAGCGGTATCCCTCCCCAGCCGCCAGTTGATCTAGATCATTTATGGTAGGCCGGTGAAGGCCTATACATAGAGGAGACTGGCCCATACAGAGCCCCAAAAGGATAAGGAGGGTGGGGTGCACTACTGAGCCCGATGGTCTGCCCTAGCAACGCATGGATGGGAGCTGCAGGATCTGCTCTTACCTTACATCTGGAAGGACTAGGTTGGCAAGATGGGGAGTCCCACATTTGTTAAGTAGGACTTTTTGGCCCTCCTGGCTCTCAGCATGCTATATCTGTCTTGGGATCTTTATTTGAATCCAGGGGCTCTATCATGTGATGATTGTTATGAATTAAAATATTGTTTGTTACAAGGTGTGGGCTTTTATTGTTATGAATTAAAATATTGTTTGTTACAAGGTGTGGGCTTTTCAGGGGGGTTCTAGGTTATTTGTTAACTTTTCACCTGATACTTAGAGCTTTCAGTAGGTTAGACAATTAAAACTGAGTAGATTGATGAGCAGCTAACTGAGTGGACGTGTCTTCACCTCACTCTGTCTAACCGGTTTTAAAATTGGAAAAAAAGATAAAGATTTTCATTATTTTTTGAATACTGGTTGCTTGACTGAGAAGTGGCAGACAACATGGATGAGTATTTAGTGGCAAACCCCAGAATGAGTCAATGTTTAGCGGGGAAAAGTGGAAAGAAGCAAGCGTCTGCCAGCCAAAGTGAAAGCATGGGTACGGTATCACTTTCAGCAGCAGAGGTCAGCACGCTAGGCCCGGAGTTAACGGGCCAAGTGTTCGTGGCCCTGGAACTGCACCTGAGTAAGATTGAAAGCAAGCTGGATGCCAAACTGCAAGAAGTCCTAAATCAGCAAATAGCTTATGTAAATTGGATCATGGAGGCTGAGGACCATATTCAGCTGGAAGACGAGATGGCTTCAGTTCCAGGGCAAGTGGCAGCACTACAAAATGACTAGGAGGACTTCAAAGAGTCCTTCAATTATCAAGAAAACTATCACCAAAAGCTAAACCTGAGGCTTAGGGGCCGCTGGAGGGCCAGGAAGGTGCAGATGTGCTAGGGTTCTGTGCAGCAATGTTACCATCGCAGTTGGGCCTAACACCCAAAAATGGAAAATTCAAACTAGAAAGAGTGCACAGGACTGTCATGTCCAAGCCACTGGCAGATCAACCCCCTAGACAAATCATCATGCATTTTCACAATTTTCAGGACAGAGAGACTGTGCTGAGTGCCTATAGAGCCAAAGGGGGCCTGATGTATGAGGGCTTGAAACTGTTCATTTCCCAGTATTATTCGGCACGACTGCACAAAAGGCATAAGATGTTCAACATTATACTGGCCCAGCTCCGGGAGATGAAAGTGGAGCATTTTATGATATACCCGGCTACTCTGAAAATCAACCACATGGGCACCACTTTTTCATTCTGGGAGGTAGACAAGGCTGCTACATTTGTGAAGGAGCTGTATAAGATCAGATGAAAGGGAGATGCATGGAGCGGAGTATCCAGCTGTGAAGGGCAGCTGAGACTTTTTGCTGGACTGGTCCCAGTATCCCCTCACCTTTATCATTGATCGTGGGCCCCTGTCACTTATTTGTATTTCCGAAGCATATATGGGAAGAACTGTATTTGAGAGGACAGTGTGCTGGTGGGACGTTATGGTGGTTCCCTGTTTGGTGTTCTGGATGGACAGCACAGAACTACATAAGGTGACTATTCGTCCCCTCCATGGCCAGAAGGGACTGTAAGAGAACTTGGAGGACTTGTAGTCTTTTGTGGAGGTGCATCATTTTTTGTCATCAGAGGCCAGGAGTGGGTCATTGTGGAAGGCGTGGAGGGAAGTAGTAGGCCTAGTCGAGGCCTCCTCGCAGGAAAAGAAACATACTGGCAGGAAAGGAGACTGCATGTAGGCTGGTCAGAGGGGGAGTGGGTGATGTGTGTGTTTTTTTGGTGCGCTGCCTGGTCCCCTACCCTGGTACTAGCTTGCCATATGAACAGGGCGCCGGACATTCAATCAGCACACTGGATGGTGGGGTGCTGCGTGTTCAGCACCAGCTGGGGGGGGAATGGAAATTTTTTCGTTGAAATCTTGAGGTACATGAATGTGGGAGAATATTGGGGTGCCGAGGAAATGATGGGGGGGGGGATTCAGAGAATGCTATGACTTGCTCTTTATTGATATTAAAACTGTTTTTTGTAACTTAAAGGTTTGAACCTAGCCATGTTAGGGCTATGTATGGAAATCTTGTGGAATCTACAAGCCGGTGAAGGAGGAGGGAGGGCATGATCTTCGTGGGGGTTTGTTAGGCACTCATGCATATAACACAGTTAGTGTCTGGATTTTTCATGGTTGATTGGCATTTAATGGGGTGTGGGAGACTGGGGGGGCAAGGGCAGTAATCATTGCAATACAGAATGTGGGATGTAGGGGGTTTTGGGCATAAGGGAGGGGAATTCATTTAATCTTGTGTGCTACAGCTGTGTTCTGCTGAGCAATGTGGTGGGGGAGAGGGAGAGAAGAGGGATGGAGGTGTTTGGGGTTCATGGTTACTGTGTTCTAAACTGTCTTGCTTTTCATGTTTGTTTATGTTAAGTGCACAATCTATATTAGGCAATGGAAGAAAGCTGGACATGAAATACGGGGCTGTTGGGTGATCGCATGGGAAGCTTGGAGGTTAATGGAATTTGAGGGGCATGTGTAGGGAAAGATACATGATTTCCACCATGGCTAAGATGAAGGATATGACAGTGGTCTCTTGGAATGTGAGGGGAATAGCCACTCCCGTAAAACGTACAACCCTGTTAACTGCCCTCAGGGGGCAAAGGACTCATGTGGCTTTGCTGCAGGAGACCTGTCTTACTGACCCAGAGCACGCAAAACTAGCACATGGATGGGTGGGGGACTGCTTTGCTGCATCCTTCTAGTCTCATAAAAGAGGAGTCGCTATTTTGTTACACAAAAATTTTCCATTGCAGGTTCAAAGGGTGGTGAAAGATCCAGGTGAGGGCTGATACATATTTGTCTCGGGGGACGTTTATGGGGAAAAGGTCACATATGGGATTATTTATTTACCAGCAGTGTATGACCCCAATTTATACAGGGAACTCCTTGATTTATTAGTGAAAGAACGATTCCCAGGACTTGTTTTAGGAAGAGACATGAACGGTACTATGGATCCTCACCTGGATCACTCTGAAGCCCGGGGCTGGGTTAAGGAGGGCATACGTCAGTGGCAGATTGGTCTAACAGACCTCAATAATAAATATGGTAGATGGGTGGTGCATGGCTAATCCAGGAGCAAGGGAGTACACTTTCTACTCCAACCCACATGGTATGTGGTCACACATTGATTATATGTTTCTGCCCTGGGAGTGGTATATCAGAATACAAAATATTAAACACAGCCCCATACACATCTCAGATGACACTGTGGTAATCCTGGTAGTTTCAGTAAATGAACAAATGGTAGTTTCAGTAAATGAACAAAGGGAGGGCCCACGCCATGGAAATTCCCAACCTATATGTGGGGAATAAAGACTTTAGGGAGTTCTTGGCTGAGCAGTGGCAGATATACATAAGGGCTAATGCGGGCTCCCCAACTAAGCAGACTATTCACAGCTGCACAACCCACTCAGCCAACTAGAAGAGCATCTAAGGGGGGGCACCTGGTGCCTTTTAAATGCACCAATCTTGCCCAGAAATCCCTCTCCTACCAGTGTCCCAGGTTATTCAATGAGCTACCAACTACCCTCATAGAGTGTACCAAGGTCAGCCAATTTAAATATCGGCTACAGTCCCACCTCGAGACAGAAAAGATATGTCGCTGCACTACCCAAAATGGTCCTCTAAGATCACTACCCGATCCCCCCCTTAATCACACTAACCCTCACTGTTCTTGACCTCCCTCTACTCCCTCTCTCAATCTCCCTAAATCTTTTCCCCTCCTTCCTAATCCCCACTAACCCCCTCCCAGCCCCACCTAGGCTCTTAAAGCCTTTTCCAGCTGACCTTCTCCTGTATCTTTCCCCTGACAAAGTCTCTGGCTGTACACCAGTCCACTGATTACAGGAATTTTCTCCCAACCCGTCTGCCTCTCAGCACTTACACAATGATTTTTAACAGTACTAATAGAGAACTGATCAAATGTACATTGAAGCATAAATCTGCTCCACTGGAGCTCCTCTCACTTTTATTCTTGTTTCTTTTTTTTGTGAATAACTTTATTTTAGAAAATACAAAACACATATCAACAATATCATACAAAAACCAGCACATGTTTGGATCATAAGATCTTATACAATGTATTTAACAGAACTAAAACAATTATATAACCCATAAAAATAAATTATGCATAAAGCAAAACATCCTCTCCCTCCCACCCACCCAACCAGCAGCAGCCATACAACCCACCCTGGCATAACAATAGTTGACAATGTATCACAACCAAGGGTCCTCGAGACCCTGCATAAATGTAAGTGTATATAAGAAGGCACAGTTCTGGACTAACTGATCAAAAAGAATATTGTATAACAAAGGGAAGGAGGCCTGTGAAAAAGTGTTACAAAAAGAAAAAATTAACATAATGAACCAGGGAGAGGGGAAGGGAAAAGAGGAGGGGAGGGGAGGGGAGAGGATAACTCATCCCATAGGACTACCTAACCGTTAAGATTTCCCCCTCAACCCTCGAACACAGAAGTCTTCTATAAGAAGAAAAAGGATGAAGGCAACCGAAGATTAAGTTAGTAACTGAATTTGTCTTTAAGAATTGAGTAAAAGCCACACCAATACATCTGGAACTTTTCATTAGTATGAAAGAAACGGGCTACACATCTTTCGGCATTTAAGGCAGTAAGAAATTCTGCCCACCATTCCTTAATTGAAGGTTCCCAATCATCTTTCCAGTGCCTTAATATTACCAGCTTAGTGACCATAGCAACCAAAGCTACTTGCACTTTTTGCGAAAAGTAGGGATCTGTGAATACATACCTAACAAGCATGTATCTTCATTGAGAAATACAGCGATATTAAGATAGGGCGTCACCCATTGTTTAACTAGGTTCCATAGTTTGAGAATTTTGGGACACGCCCATAGTTTATGATATAGAGTAGCAAAGTCAGAACCACAATCCCCACATTTGGGTGAGGATAACCTTTTGATCCGGAATTATTTAGCGGGCGTATAGTATAGATTATGGAGAATATTAAACTGGATGCCCCTCAGACGATCCTGTTTAATTAGAACATAGTTATCTGTCCAAATCTTCTCCCAAGTTTGGATCGAGAAGTCTTTATTATGATTACTGTTCCAATAATGAGCTATAAGAGTAACCTTGGTCAAAGTATGAGACAGAATCCTTTTATATAGTTTAGCTATTACCTTCCGCCCCTTAGATGTTGACCAAAGATCATTTAATATTTGTCCTGCTCCATCTGACCGCGGGGGTTTCCCCAAAAAATGGTGAATACACTGGCGTAATTGAAGCAATCGAAACTGGTTCTTTTGGGTCACTCCAAACTTTGCTTGTAAAGCAGGGATAGAAAGGAGTGAATTACCTAAAATAAAGTCTGATAAGTATAACTTATTAAGAAACTTACCGGAAAAAATTGCATAGATTTCTTATCTATTTTCAAATTTGGGGTTGTTTAATAAAGGTTGTTTTAAATCTTTTAAATTGGAAATGTGAAACAACAAACAAAGTTGCTGTAAAGCTCTCATGTCCCAACCAATGGGAGAATTCTTTAGTTTCCATGGGACACTAGACCATGGGACATATAAGAGAGCTTCTAGATCTATCTGACAAGATTTTGCTTATTGCCAATCTAGGAACAGCCAAAAGGGGCTGTCTGTTGTAGAAGCCGTAGTTGAGAGCCAATCCAATAGTCTGCTAGCATGGATTGCTAAATAATAGATGCAGAAATCAGGTAGTTGGAGCCCCCCCAACATCCTAGGGTGAGTAAGTTTTGCATAAGCCCTACGAGGAGCTTTACCTTTCCAAAGAAAATCAGAACAAAGCCTATGAAGGGGCAAGAAAAAGAAAGGACTTGGGGAGGTAAAGGTTAAGATTACACAAGGGATAAAAGAATCTGGGCAAAATTGACATTTTAAGAATATTAGCTCAGCCCCAAAAGGATAGTGGTAACTTATTCCATCTCGCCAGACCCTCCTTCGTGGATTTTACCAAAGGGGCTAAGTTGAGGTCCTTTAAATTAGCCAAATCTTTAGATATTTTAATACCCAAGTAAGTTAAATATTCCTTTTCCCATTGTAGGCCCATGTTTATAACCCATTCCTTCATTAGAAGAGAGGATAAAGAATAAACCGTAGTTTTATCTTTGTTAAGCTTATAACTGGAAAAAGCACTAAACTGAGAAATAATTTGTAAGGCTCAGGGGAGGGATTGCCTGCTTTTTGAAATACGAAAAAGCAAATCATCAGCAAAAAGGGATAACTTACACTCAACATCTCCACAATAAATGCCCATTATATCTTTATTCAATTTTAAAACTCTAGCTAAAGGCTCTATATAAAGGTTGAATAAATAAGGAGAGAGGAGGCAACCCTGGCAGGTGCCTCGACGTAACAAAAAAGTGTCTGAGATAAGGTTATTACATTGGAGTCTTGCTGATGGGCAAGAGCATAAAACTCGTATATAATTGATAAAAGGCTGGGGGATACCAAACTTTTGCAAGGCTGCAAACATATAATGTCATTCCACTATATCAAAGGCTTTTTCTGCATCCAGGGACACCAATGCCGCTTTCAGCTCTGGGGCCCTGGATGCAGAAATTAAATTGACCAACTTTCTAAAATGATCTGCGGAGGCATGACCTGACACAAACCCTGCCTACTCGGAACTTAATAAATATTTCCATACACTCCCCAGCCTATTAGCCAGAATTTTAGCGTATATTTTAATATCCATATTTAAAAGTGAAATAGGTCTATAGTTACTGATCAATGAAGGGTCTTTCCCTGGTTTAGGTAAAAGGATTATTCTCACCTCAAATAATGATTGATCTAGGTCGGGATGGAAACTCCAATAACCATATAACTGAAGTAACAGGGGAATTAAGTATTTTTTAAAAGTTTTATAAAATAAGCCTGCAAACCCATCTGGGCCCGGTGCCTTATCAGGTTTTAAAGAATCAATAGCTGCCGAGATTTCTTCCCAAGTAATTGGAGTTAGTAAAAAGTTTTGGCTGTCTTGGGGCAAAGATGGAAGATCTGCTCTCTCTAGGAAGGCCCACATCTGTTCACCATAATCTTTGGACACCGGATCAGGAGAATATAAATTTTTATAATAATTCCGAAATAAAGTTAAGATCTCTAAAGAACTGGTCACTAAAGCTTCTGATTGAGGATGTCTTAGGGCTGCAATCCATTTGGAAGCGGCCTGTTGTTTTAATTGCCAAGCCAGTAATTTACCGACTTTGCTCCCCTGTCCAATATAGGTGGCCTTTAATAGAAAGCAGACCTCTCCACTTTCTCAAGTAAAATACTGGCATAATGTGCCCACAGCCTCAGAGTTCTTGGTCTTCTAGGGTAAAAGCTGGTCTACCCCTTATTTTCCAGACTTTTAATTCTCTCAAACATCTATTCAGTTGGCTGGTTTCTTTTCTTCTGAACTGTGGCAATCGTTAATTCACCTCTCAAGTTGCCTTTAGCACCCAGACTCGATCTACAGCAGGAATCGAATACCAGTTAGTCTTAATGGAGTTTTGTAAAAAGTTTTGAAATCTTAGGATAATTGTATTATCCTTTAGAAGAGTATTATTTAGAGACCATGTATGCGATCGAATAGAAATATTAGGCAATTCACATTGAATTAGGATTGGAGAATGATCCGAAATTACCCGAGCTAAAATTTTAGCATTAACCATACTGGACATTAACTGATGACTAGCCAAAAAAAAATCAATGTGGGAGTAACTTTTATGAACTGGAGAAAAGAAAGTAAACTCCTTGTTTAACGGATTCAATATTCTCTATGGGTCCAAAAGCCCCAGGGAGAGGATAAATTCGGATAGAGCTTTTTGCGCAGAAGATGGACCTACTCCTTTTGGTAGGTACGATCTAAATCATTAACTTGAACCAGGTTCCAATCTCCTCCAATTAACATAGGATAATGCAGGAAAGGGGCTAATACCATAGCTAAGTGAATAAAAAAAGAAGGGGTTTCTGCATTAGGACCGTAAACTGAACCCAACACTATATCAAAGCTGCCTAGTTTGCCAATTACAAAAATATACCTCCCCTCCAGATCAGAGATAGAATTCGTCAGGATAAACGGGATCTTCTTTGTTAAAAGAATAGCCACACCACGTTTACCAGAGCTAAAACCCGCTCTGAAGACTTGGCCTACCCAGCTCCTTTTGAAAAAATGTAGCTGCTCTGGAAGCATATGTATTTCCTGCAGAAACACTATTGAAGGGTCGTATTTAGCAAGATGGTTTAAAATAATATATTTTTTCTTGTTATCTTTCCCTCCCTTAATGTTCCAAGAAACAATGTTTAACATGTTAAGCATACAAAAATTCAACTTGTGCCATGTATTTGGCATTAAGTGAAGGGCTGCACCGCTGCCACCCCCCCCCCAGACAAACAAAACAAAATATCCCAATAATTAGTTTACTACTCCCTAAATATAAACTAGTCCCAAAAAATTTTAAATTATCTATCAGTCTACTCTCCCACGCCCTAGGCCTCCACCTAGTCAAATGGCCCATGGTACTCGCAAGGAGCGAGCTCCGCATCCCACCTCCCCACCCCACCGGAAAGGATCAGCCAGAAACTGCCGAAATAACCTCCTCGTAACACCTATAGATAATCCCCCCATAATAATAAAATGCTGAGTCACTTTAGCGCTTTTGTACAGACCTACTAAACAAAACGAGAGTCTCCAGAAAAAGCAGTGAGAAAGGGAAGAGACCTGAATGCAGTCAGCACACATTACATTGTTTAACCCAGCTTATTTTAGGCAGGATTATGCCTTTGCACATAACTAAAGGGTGTTCAACCCGCTAATAAAACAGTAACTGGGCCAAAATTTAAAACTTATTAGTCTCTAATCTACCAGTTTACTCCAGGGGTTGTAGCTGCTGCTAAACCCCATAACAACTTGCTTAACACACCTTAAACCTACAAAACAACCTTTTTCTAGGTTATAGAGTACTTTCTCTGAAAAGCTGACTTAGTTATGGTCCAGCTCCATGGAACAACCAGAATGGGGCATAACTGAGGAAAGTATTAAGCCATAGAAAAAATCCGTAGAGCTAAACTAGACAAAACTCCACCCGAGAAGCGTCCCATGCTTTAATTCATTACCCTATATGTTAGAGGGTGAGATAATCGTGTTTTCCCTCCAAATTAACCAAAGAGAGAGGCCCTACCAATAACCAAATTGAAAAACTAGATTTGAAGTAAGAAAATAACCAAAAGATGGGAAAAACAGCTTGAGTAAACTGCCCAATCCCCTTAACATATGAGCAGTGATATAGTGCCATCTACCGGCTATAATCTGGTATAACAGCTCTCGCCTTTTCATTACATGGCAGTCAGATAGAAAAAAGAAATGTTGAGAAACATCACACCAACAACCCGATATCTCTACTGACTGAAAAAAATACTATCTATATAACAAGAGAGCCAAAATATTGCTTGTAATACAATATTCGAAAGGCGGTCCATCAGAACATAATTAAATAGCTCAGGAGTGCAGCATCCTTCTAGAAAGTTCTCTATACAAGTTCTTACTTTCTTATAACTGGGTTAGAACACCCTCATTTGGGGAATAGATCAGGATAACTCTTCCTCAGAATCTTGACAGCCTCCTCCACGGTGTCAAAGCGCTTCATTCCTTCCTTTGAAGACACCTCCAGACGGGCTGGATACAACATTGGATGCTTTCTGCCTGCAGCCCTAACTTCGTAGTGACAGGACGAAAAGCAGCTCTGAGCTGACGAGTTTTGAGAGTCAAATCAGGAGCTATTCTCAATTTTTTCCCTTCCCATAGGATCGCCAATAATTTCCTGGCTTCTCTAATAATAAACTCCCTGTCCAGATAGTTCAGTAGTTTGAAAATTATAGGTCTTGGCGGGTCAGAAGCAGCAGGTTTTGCCCTCAAGTATCAGTGAGCTCTCTCTATAATAAACTCCGGGCCATTCGGGGAAGGACCCACCGTTTTCCTCAGAAAGTGCTGTAAGAACTGAATTATATTTGGGCTCTCATCCCCTTCTGGAAGCCCTATCAAAACCAAATTGTTTCTCCCGTTTCTCCCCTCTAAATCTTTGAGGCGATCTTCTAGTTTGGATAAAGACTTTTTGGCTTCCACAATCTCTGGTTCCATTTTTTCTTGTTTCCTTTCTACTAAGGCAGTTCTGGCTTCCGCATCTGTTACCCTGTGAGCTAGTTGAGTAAGTGCAGGCTTGAAATCGGCCACCTCTTCAATTAGCTTCATCAGCGCTTCTTTAATTGTTGCTAATTCTGCATATACGTGAAAGGGTGAAAGCTCTTCCGAAGGGCTCTGGGGAGAGAGCAGCACAGGCACTGGCTCTAGCTCCTGTGTGGCCTCGCGCTCCGGTAACAAAGACATGTCGCAAGAAAAAATTACTCACCTTAGTAATGTTGTTTCTTCTAATGGAGTCTTGCTATATTATGACAATTGCAGTATGACTGCAGGTTAGAACTGCTCCAGAGGTGAAATAGTTAACTTCCATGCAAGGCATGGAATCTTGAGCGCGAGCTCGGTTAAGGAAGTTCTGTCTGCTTGCTTTCAAACCAAAATCATCAGATCTTTATGAGCTAAAACTCACTAATGTTCTGTGTGGAAGCTGTAAACCTACACTAGCCAACTGGCTACTACCCTAACAAACACACTTGTTGGTCTCGAAAAAAGAATCAAGTCAAGAGACCCAATAATGAAATAAAAACACACCCACCCTAGGGAGGGTGAAACAAAACAACAAAGTGGCAAGAAAAACAGAGTGCCAACACTGTGATGCCCACCCACAGCGCAAAAACGAGGTTCTGAGAGGGGCAGGCAGGGAGGGAGGTCATAATATAGCAAGACTCCATTAGAAGAAACAACATTACTAAGGTGAGTAATTTTTTCTTCAAACAACATGAAGTCTTGCTATATTATGACAATTCCAGACTACACAGCAGTACCCCCATGGAGGAGGGACAGAACCTACTTAGGGAATAGGCTGTGAAGGACAGTTGTGCCAAACCGAGCATCACTCCTAGCTTGAATGTCCAAGGAATAATGCTTGGTAAAAGTGTGAACCATTTTCCAGGTAGCTGCTTGACATATCTCTAGAATAGGGATGTCTCTGGCAGCAGCCAGAGAAGCAGCTGTACCTCTGGTAGAGTGAGCCCTCAAGCCTGAGGGGAAGTCTTACCAACTTTCATAACAGAATTGATACAAGAGACAATCCACCTGGCAATGGATCTTTTAGTGGCAGGTTTCCCTTTCAACCTCACCATAAGTGAGGAACAGTTGGAGGAGTCAAACCTGTGACCCTTGGCAGCTCTATGTAGTAGCTAGGGCCCTCTTCACATCTAAGCTGTGCAGCCTCCTCTCACCAGAGGAAGAATGATCAGTGAAGTAAACAGGAGAAAATAGATTGATTAAGGTGGAAATCGAAACCACCTTAGGCAGGAACTTTCTATTAGTCCGAAGGACTACCTTATCTCTGTGAAAGGAGATAAAGTCTTGACTCACTGACAATGCTTGTAATTCACTTGTCCGTCTGGCAGAGGTGATAGCTACCAAAACACAGTTTTCCAAGTCAGGAACTAAGCTCAGCTGAAGACAAGGGCTCAAAAGGAGGTTGCATGAGGCTGGCAATGCAAACATTGAGGTCCCAGGCAGGGCAGGGTCCCTGAATAGAGGTTAGTGTGAAGCAAACCCTTAAAAACTTGGTAAATACAGGGTGAGATGAAAGAGGAGAGGTTTACCTGCTGAAAGAAAAGCAGAGACAGCTGCCAAATGTACCTTCATGGTAGCTGGTCTCAGCCCTAAAGTGTTTAGATGGACCATATAATCTAGAACTGTGGGTAAATCAGCAGTGTCTGGGAAATATTCTTTTCCGAGCACCATATGGAAAATCTTTTCCATTTGGAGTTATAAGTAGCCCTGGTAGAAGGCTTCCTAGAAGCCCTGAGTATATCCATTACACCTTGAGAGAGGTGTAGGCCAGCAAACTCTAGCTCTTCAAGAACCAGGCCTTGAGATTGAGAGACTTGAGATTCGGGTACCAAACTCTTCCCTGGGCACATGTTAACAGATTGTGATTCTTGGGAAGGCACAGGGGAGGATGGACTGCTAAGGACAGGAGGAGAGGATACCAGGATTGCCTGGCCCAATCCGGGGCAATCAGAATGACCCTGCAAGATTGGGCTCTGATTTTGACTAGCACTTTGAACAGGAGAGGGAAAGGAGGGAAGGCATAGAGAAACTTCCCTTCCCAGCTGAGGGCTAAGGCATCCAGAGGGACTGAGCCCAAGACTGGGAGCCTGCAGCAAAGAGAGAAGTTGATGATTGTCTGGAGCTGCAAAGAGATCTATTTGCGGGTGCCCCATTTGTGAAATACCTCTCCCAGAACCAGGGATCCAGGGTCCACTCGTGATGGCCCTGAGAGATCCTGCTGAGAGCATCTGCCAGGACTTTGTCTTTGCCTGGGAGGTGAACTGCCGAAAGGAGGTGTTCAGGTCGCCAGAGACCACAACTTCATGGCCGTTGCACAAGGCCGTGATCGAGTGCCCCCTGCTTGTTGATGTACCACATTGTAGTGGTGTTGTCTGTTCTGACCTGCACAGTCTTGTTCTGAACAGATTTTGAGAAACTTGAAGTGCTAGAAAAACTGCTCTGAGCTCCAACAGGTTGATGTGGAGCAGAGATTCCTATGGGGACCACAGTCCCTGGGTAGTGAGGTCGCCCATGTGGGCCCCCACCCAAGAGGGATGCATCTGTAGTAAGGATTAATGGTGAGGCTGGTGACAAAGGAACTCCTTGTCTCAGATTGTTCTGATCCTGCCACCACTGAAGGCTTGGATCAGGTTCGAGTTACTGGGATCAGTTTGGTAAGAGGATCCTTTTTGTGACCAAAAGGCCTCAGATGGAACTGAATGTCTCTCATTTGAAACCTTGCTCCTTGCACTACTGCTGTGGAAGCAGCCATGCCCTAGGAGCTGCAGAAAATGCCTTGCTGGTCTCAGAGATCTGCAGGGTGAATGAAGAGGCCAGGGAGACAAGGTGTTTGCCCTGTCTGGGGAGGAAGGCCCTGGCTTCCTGGGTGTTCAGCTCTGTGCCTATGAAGGTTGGGAGCTGTCACAGGCTCCAATACTGACTTTGAGAGATTCAGAGAGAAACCTAGTGATGTAAGCAGTTGCTGGGTTATCTGAAGATGTAGGTTGACCTGATCCGAGGATTGACCTACTGAGCCAATCATCCAAATAAGGAAAGATGGCAATCTTTTGCCTTCTTAGGCAAGCTACTGCTACTGCCAGGCACTTGGTAAATACCCTTGGAGCCGAGGTGAGTCCGAAGGGCATTGTTCTGAACTGGTAATGGCCTTAGGGCAGCTCGAACCTGAGGTACCTTCGGTGGGAGCTTTTGATGAGAATATGGAAGTAGGCATCCTTGAGGTCCAGGGATGCTAGCCAGTCCCCTGGCCTTAGGGAAGGTAAAATGATTGCCAGAGTCACCATTTTGAACTTTGGTTTTAAAAGGTGCTTGTTTAGGTATCTGAGATCCAGGATGGGCCGCCATTCTCCTGCCTTTTTTGGGGTAAGGAAGTACCTGGAGTACAACCCTTTGCCCTGGTGTGGGGTGGAACCTTTCCACGACTCTGAGAGTGAGGAGGGTGGAGACCTCTGACTCTAAGGTGAGTGCCTCCGATGGAGATGCAGGAGGAAAAGATCTGGTCCTCAGCTTCGGAAATTTTTTGAAGCTGAGGACCAGTACCTGGCTTACTACTTCCAGGACCCACTTGTCTGATGTGAGAGACTTCCAGTCCTGGACAAAGTAAACCAGCCTGCCCCCTACCAGTAGAGGAGAAGCGGCTCTGGCTAACCCATCAGGGTGCCTGCTTGGCAGGGGCTTTGGGCTGAGGAGTGGAAGCAGGCCTGCTTGGACCCCTCCTGCCCCTTCCTCTAAAGAATCCTCTCTGGGTATAGAAGGAAGAGGAGGCTTGAGCCTGATAAAAAGGCCTATGAAAAGGCCTGCCTCTGCCCCTAGGGGGCTGCTTCTGAGGAGTGGCCTGCCTTTCCTTGGCCTGTGCACTCCGATAGGTGGTCCTGTATTCATCCATTTTCTTCATATAATTCTCTGTTTGCTCCCCAAACAAAGAATTGCCAATCACAGGAAAATCAGTGGCTATTGACTGGGTATCCTGTGACAATGTGGTGCATCTGAGCCAGGCCATTCTGCGAAGAGCCACAGAAGTAGCCATAACTCTAGAAGATACATCATTAGAGTCCACAGCAGCATGAAATTGCATTTTTGATGCCTCGATACCATCTAAAGCCACCTGTTCCAGATCCCTGGCAAACTTGTCAGGAGTTGTTTGACTAGATAGCACAGTATCCCATCTGGATTTCTGGTATCTGGCAGCATATCATGTAATTTGCTTATCTGAGCCCCAAGGATGCTGCCATGTACTGTTTCTTTTGCCATAGCATCAATCTTCCTGGAGTCCTTTTCAGGAGGATGTGAAGCTAGGGGATATTTCCTTGTCACAGGCTGCAGCCTACTACACCCATGGCTGCATTGCTGTAGAGAAATTCTATGTCAGAACCTGATAAAGTATACCTTCTGTCCATCCTTTTATCCACAGGAGGTATAGAATGAGAGTTTTAAAACTTTTACTGTCTGTTTCCTGAAAGATTTATGAAGGGGAATAGACAGTCTCTTAGATTCTGGAATATCCATCATTTCTACATAATCAGGCTCATCCTGATCATCCACAGCTTCCTCAACAAGAAGCTGAAGAGTTTCAGCAACCTTCTTGTAAAAGATGAAATGAGCAGGGGACTCAGAAAGCCTGGGGAACCCTAAAGGTCTGTCGGGAGGTATCTGGCTCAATAGGAGCGTCCAGATCTTCCAGACCATAATCAATCTCTTCATACTCTCCTTCCCCCCCCCACGGTTCATAAAATTCCTCAAAATCATAATCCTGAACCGGTGGGACCTGGTGAACCAAACATCTCCCAGAAGGAGTCGGTTCAGGAACCGGGGAAAGAGACTGGACAATTTGGATTGCTTTGGCTATCTCTTCAGCTGTTGGGGAAAGGACTTTTTCCACAGCAGCAGACTTTCTAGTCCTTTTTGTAGGAACCTGGCTTCTCGGAGCCAGCTCTTTGTTGCCGAGAGTCTGACCCTGGTCAGAGGGCACTCCCTCAGGTTCGGTTGGCACCGAACCGGGCCAGCATCCGGGTCAGCGGATTTTTTTGGCCTCTCTTTCCCTGAGCCTACCAACTCTCTTTTCAACGGTGGCAGCAGGGAAATTCTTGCAAATCTGGCAGTCTGAATTGAGATGGTCAAACCCCAGGCAATAAACACAGGTGGTGTGAGTGTCAGCCTTGGTGAAGGCTTCCCCACAGACATCGCAGTGCTGAAACCCAGTGGGCCCGGTTTTTCTTTTGGGTTTCTCAGACATTATGCCAACCTAACCAAAACTTGCCCGTTTATGGCAATCCGCCAAGCAAGACTCTCGTATCGGTTCCCAACCGTGTCACGGGCCATGGAAAAAAACGTATGAAATCCGTTTTTTTTAGAACTGATAGGAACTGGGAACTGCACTCTAAAAAAGGACTAGCAATTGAAACTGCAACCTAATCGGTTCAAACTGAACCGATAAATGTTTTAAAAGTTCCACACAGAAATCATATGTAAAAACTATCTATTACTTATGTTACCACAGACAGAGCTTGAACCGAACGGTTGCAGTTAAAATTAAACGAAATTTAATATTTTAAACTGTTTTAAACTGCGAAAATGAACCGAGCACAAGGAGAAATCTCCGGAGCGACTGTTCAGTGAGGCGGAGTAAAGAATCTGACGGTTTTGGTTTGAAAGCAAGCAGACAGAGCTTCCTTAACTGAGCTCGCGCTCAAGATTCCATGCCTTGCATGGAAGTTAACTATTTCACCTCCGGAGCAGTTCTAACCTGCGGTCATACTGCAATTGTCATAATATAGCAAGACTTCATATTGTTTGAAATATATTTTCTTGCCACAATCGACACGACGTATAAATCACAAGCTTCTTAGTGTCCAAACTAATAAAAGCAGTTAAAATAAGTAGAGGTTATTTGCTATCGGGAGGTGGAAAAAGCAGAGCTCGGACAGACACGTCTTACCCCCTGCATAGATACATAGATACATAGACAGTGTCGGCAGATAAGGGCCTATGGCCCACCCAGTCTGCCCATTTGAGCTTGTAAGTTCAGTTTGTTTTCCTAGAAGTCTGTTGCCCCTTACCCCTGACCTCCAGAATTCCTTTATGTCTATCCCATGCATTCTTAAATCCCGTGATTGTTTCAGTCCCCACCACTTCCTCTGGCAGGGTGTTCCACTTGTCCACCACTCGTTCTGTGAAGAAATTCTTTCTCATGTTTCCTCTGAATCGTCCTCCCTCCAACTTCATCCCATGCCCTCTAGTCCTGGAACATCTTTTGCTTAAAAATAGAGTTTTCCTGCACCCTGTTCCTCCCTGTAAGATACTTGTATTCTATCATATCCTCTCTCCTCCTCTCCTCCAGGAGTACATGTTCAGTTCCTTCAACCTGTCTTCATAGGACTTGTGATGCAATCCATGCACCATCTTTGTTGCCCTCCTCTGAACCTTCTCTACCTTGTCTATGTCCTTACGTGGTATGGTCTCCAGAACTGTACACTGTACTCCAGGTGGGGCCTCACTAGTGTCTTGTATAGCGGAATTATGACCTCCCTTTTCCTGCTGGTGATGCCCTGCCTATACATCCCAGCATCCTATTTGCTTTACCAGCTGCCTTGTCACTGTTTCCCTACCTTGGGGTCATCAGAGATGATAACCTCAAGATCCCTTTCCTGCTTGGTGCATGCTGTATCCTCACACCCCAACTGATATATTGTGCCAGGGTTTTTGCCCTATATGCATTATCTTGCACTTCTTTGCATTGAATTTAAACTGCCAAACCCTGACCATTCTTCAAGTTTCTGCAGGTCACTTCTCATTCTGTCTACACCCTCTGGTGTGTCTACTCTGTTACAGAGCTTTGTGTCATCAGCGAACAGTGAAATTCTGCCTTCTAGGTCCTGCGCAATGTCACTGATGAAGATGTTGAATAGGACCGGTCCCAGCACTGATCCCTGTGGTACCCACTGGTCCTCTTCCCTCTGTGGGATGACAGCCATTTACCACCACCTTCTGTGTCCTGCCACCCACGTTACCTCCCACCACACTACTGTCCTGCCCACACCCATATTCCCCAGTTTGTGTAATAGTCTTCTATGTGGCACAGTGTCAAAGGCCTTGCTGAAGTCCAGATAGCCATGTCCACTGCCCTCCCTGATCCACCTCCTAGTCACCCAGTCAAAAATTCAATGAGGTTGGTCTGACGCAGACCTCCCCTGGTGAAACCATGCTGCCTTGGGTCCTGTAGTCCATTGACAACCAGATGTTCCACCAATCTCTCCTTCAGTAGTGCTTCCATAATCTTCCCACTACCGAGGTGAGGCTGACTGGTCTGTAGTTCCCTGCTTCCTCTTTGTTCCCACTTTTGTATAAGGGACTACATCTGCTGTCCTCCAGTCTTTGGGTACCTCCCCTGTTTCCAGTGATCGGCTAAACAGGATAGCCGAGGTTCAGCCACCACTCTCTTAGTTCTTTAAGGACCCTGGGTGCACCCCATCTGGCCCCATTGCTTTATCAACTCTTATTACTTCCAGTTCCTTCAG
The DNA here is from genome assembly GCA_016271365.2 of Neoceratodus forsteri. Lineage (NCBI taxonomy): Eukaryota > Metazoa > Chordata > Ceratodontiformes > Ceratodontidae > Neoceratodus > Neoceratodus forsteri. The sequence goes on along the minus strand of CM057449.1, from coordinate 224,607,908 downwards.
GACCCTTTCTGTAAAGGGACTTGTGTCCATTCTGCACCATGCTCACCTTGTACTCCCTTCAGACCCATTACCCTCCTCTTCCTCAGTAAGACTGAGCAGAAATACCTGTTCAATATGTCAGCTTTACTGTTGTCATCCTCCACGTGGCCCCCATCCTCCCCTTCAGTCTCACTATCCCTCCCTTTGTCTTTCTTTTTTCACTTATGTACCTGTAAAAGGTTTTGTCCCCTCTACCCACTGATTTTGCAATGTGCTCTTCTGTCTGAGCTTTGGCTTCCCTTACTGACCTCCCTGCCTCCTTTGCTTCTCCTGGTACTTCTCCCTATCCCCTTCTGCCTGTGTCTTTTTGTATTGCATGAATGCAATCTTTAGAGCTTTCACTTTTTTGCTACCTCTTTGGAAACCATAATGGTCTCCTCTTCTTTTCCTCTTGCTAACCTGCTTAATGCATAATTTTGTTGTTCTTGTAATCCCCATTTTAAATACTGCCCACTGTTCCTCAACCCCTGATTCCTGTCCCATTCCCTTAATGCCTCTTTCAAGTATCTCCCATTTTCCCAAAGTCTGCCCCCTAAAATCCAGATACGTGTTTGTGTGGTTTGGTTCTGCTCTTTCTGTGATTTCAAACCACAATGACTGGTGGTCACTGTTTCCCAGGTGCTCCCCACTGTTACCCCCATCACACTGTCCCTGTTTGTGAACACAAGGTCCAGTATTGCCTTCTGCCGAGTTGGTTCCATGACCAGTTGTGAGGAAGGCACCCTGAAGGAGTCAGGATAAATCTGCTCCTAGTTGATGCTGCTGCTGGGATGCTCCAGTCCACGTCTGGAATATTGAAGTCTCCAACCAGTACTACCTCACCTTGTCTGCCATCCTTTGGATGGCTAGCATCAACTCCTATCTGTTTCTTCCTCCTGGGCTGGTGGTTTATAGACCACACCTGTGCAGATGGCTGTCCCCATTTTCCTTTCCAGCTTAACCCACAGTACTCTCCCCATTTTGTTCCTCCTGGATCTCTGTGGCCCTTATGTCATTTTCACATACAGTGCCACTCCTCCTCCCTTCCTGCCTGCTCTGTCTCTTCTGAATATGTTGTAGCCAGGTATGGCCATCTCCAGTCATGGTTATCATTACACCAGGTTTCAGTGATGGCACAATGTCAGGTCTGACTGCACCATGACAGCCTCCAGATCTTCCATCTTGTTGCTAAGGCTCCTGGCATTTGCACACATGGCTTTCCATGATTTGACCTCCTAGACTGTTTCATTGTTCTACTCCAGCCCTTCCTTGGTTGTCATTTATCCCTGGTTCTCCTTGCTGTCTGCCCTTCTGCTGAATTTTGCCCCTTTTCTGCTTATCCACCCTCTTGGGCACTAATCTCCATCTTTTGCACACTGCTTTGAGATAGCCACTCCTCTGGTTCACTGGTTCCACTGCTGCTGTGGGGGTGAGCAAGTAGGTACCCTCCTTGCTGGCCTGCCACCCCTTTTCTAGTTTAAATGCTTGTCAATGTAGCATTTAAACTTATCATTGAGTGCTTGGATTCCTCCAGGATGGATGCAGGCCGTCAGGCTTGAACAAACCTCCATCCCTCCAGGTGGGTCCCCAGTCACCAATGAATCAAACCTTCCTCACAGCACCAGTTTTTCAACCATGAGTTAAAGTTCCTGGTGCATGCTCCATGCTCTCCCTTGCCTCTCACAGGTAGTACTTCTGATAAAGTGACAGAAGTAGCTACTTGCTTGAGACCCCTCCCCTAAACTCTTCCTGAACTTCCTTTGGCTCCCCATTTGCCAGGTCATTGGTACCTAGGTGGATAATGACATCCAGCTCACCCTCCCGTCTTGCCTTCCCAGTGATCCCCAGGATCTTCCTTCCATCCCTCCATGCCGTGGCACCTGGTAGGTACCTCACCTGCACAGCATCACGTGACTCCTTTATTCTTGTTTCTTGATTTTGTTTTTAATCCTCAGTGTTAACGTAAACGGTAATCATCTGTAACAACTGTGTGATTCTACCTGTATTGTTGGAATCTCGAGTAAAGGAACTGGAGAAAAAAGTGGCAAAGGGGGATACTGGGGAAGCCAGAACCATGTTGCAGGTCACCAGAGAAACTTTAAAGAGCCCCTGACACCGTTAGAAAAACTTTGAAAAAATGTGAGATTTAGACAGTTCAGTTTATATTTCATGTGTTTTCTATAATTATTTACCTTTTTTCTTTACTACTGAGGACAGCTGTATGAAAGAGGCTTATTGTCCCTTAGACTATATCTTCTCTTTTTGCTATCCTACCTATGACATCATAATCTGGTTTGCACCTGGAAACTAGCTTCTGGTCATGGTGCTTTTCCCAGTTACCAACTTTTAAATAAATAAAATAAATAATTCCCCCTTTATGGCATTATAATTATCCCCACAGCAAAAGACTGATGCAATAAACAGAACTGTGATGTCATATGTAGGCAAGCAGACAGAACAGATAGGGCAGTGATCTTGTTTACATGCAACTGTCCTTAGTAATAAAGAAGAATGAGAAATACAGAAACAATATTAAAATTATAAGCTCACTTGTGCTAAACATTACATTTTCTCAAATTTGTCACAATAGAGTCAGGGGCTCTTTAAATGCACTGTTGCGGGGTGATGCATGGAAATCGTGGATGTACTGTAAAAAACAGATGTTTAAATGGGGTAATAAACCTGGACTGTTCCTGGTGCATTTATTGTGGGGAGAGAGGGTCCCAACTCTGATCCCTGACATCAAGGATGAGAAGGGTGCATTTCATAGGGACAAACAGAAAGTTAGGCAATGCTTCAGGGGCCTTTATCAGAAGCTATATCAGGCAGAAGCGGAGGGTAACCTAAACCTGGCAGAGGACTTTCTAGATAGACTGACTGTCCTGGGGATGACAGAGGAGCAGAGATCCCAACTCAATGTGCCCATCAGTAGAATGGAAATGATAAAAGCCATACAGAGTCTGAGGGCAGGTAAGGCTAGTGGCCCTGATGGATTTCCAGTAGAATACTATAAATGTCTGCCAGACCAGCTTGCAGAGCAGCTATGTGAGGTATTCAAGCAACCAGAGGGGGAAGGGGTTACACTGCTTGCCTTGTGTTTTGAAGCGGTGATTGGCCTTATCCCTAAAGTGGGAAAAGACCCAATGGAGTGTGCCTCATACATGCCTATCTCTTTATTAAACTGTGACTTTAAAATATTAGCTACGGTGCTGGCATTCAGGCTGGAGCGGGTCCTGCCGGATCTTGTGCACCTAGACCAGACTGGGTTTATTAAAGGATGCCTCTTGTGCCATAATATACATTGACTACTAAATGTGGTGTGGAGAGGGAAGTGGTCGAAGGAAGACATGTATATGATTTCTATGGATGCAGAAAAGGCATTTGATCGGGTTGAATGGGGTTATCTATTTGAGGCGCTGGACTGGTTTGGGTTGGGTAACATTTTTGTTGGATGGGTTAGGGCAATGTACCAGCATCCTAGAGCATGGATCTTGATGAATGGCACACTCTCAGAAGGGTTTGACCTGACTAGGGGAAAGAGGCAGGGGTGTCCCTTCTCCCCTCTATTGTTTGCGCTAGCACTGGAGCCCTTGGCACTGGCAATCAGGCAGTGTGAGAAAATAAGTGGGGTTACGGAAGTGGCATGCCTCCAGCATAAGATCACCCTATATGCAGACGATATGCTACTTTTTGTGAGGAATCCACAAACTTCAAAGCCTTCCCTGTTAGCCTTAATAGGCACCTTCCCCAAATTCTCAGGATATACAATTAATCTCAGTAAATCAGAGTTGCTCCGTCTTCCAGGTGGTGGCAGGGTAAGGGGAGGTGGGGATAGGAAATGGGGCCTAAAGGAAGTGAAAAAATGTTTCACATATCTTGGTATACAAGTGCTCGAGTCACTGTGGTCGATATACAAGCTTAACTATATGCCAGTAATTGAAACAATAGAAGCTGACCTGCAGTGTTGGAGTTCCCTACCTATCTCCTGGTTGGGTAGAATCAATTTAATTAAAAGGAATATTCTACCCAGGATACTCTATGTTATGCAGATGGTGCATGTGGGGTTAACTAGAGAAGATGTTATGAGGGTGGAGGCTGCATTTTCTTCTTTTATCTGGCAGGGCTAGTGACCCAGGGCTTGTCTGCAGAGACTGAAGGCGGAGACTACCAGAGGAGGTTTGAATTTCCTGGACCTCAGGAATTAATTTTTGCCCATTCAGCTAAGATTCATCCAGGATTGGGTAAATCAGCCAAGGGTGGCTAGCTGGGTAGATCTTGAACAGGTTGGCTGCCCAGGTAGGGTCTCAGGATATTTGGACAAAAAGCATAAAGCATACCGAGCTCTGGGAAACACTGGTAATGGTGGTGCTGGATGGGTGGGGGAAAATTATGCGACTGAGGAAGGTAGGAGACGATGAAACATTGCTGTTGCCAGTGGCTAGGAACCCCTTCTTCTTGCTGGGGCTGGAAGATCCAGGTTTCAGGGAGTGGGAAACCAAGGGAATAAAGAGTGTGGGAGACTTGTTCCTCAGAAGGGGTCTGTGTACATTTGGTGATCTGCAACAATACAACTTGGGTCTGGACAAGCATCATTTTTTCAGGTACCTACAACTTCGAGTTTATGTTATAGACTTAGGGAGGGGCAATGCTGGGTCATCTGAATTGGAACTGATAGAACAATTAATATACCAGGCCAAGAGGGACCCAGTGGGGTTATCAGAAAGGTGGCATGGTTAGGGAAGCAATGTCTGCCTGAACTCACCCAGAAAACCAGAATGGCATGGGAGAGGGACATGGGGGTGATAATAGAAAAAGACAACTGGACACTAATGCTTTCTATGCATATGGGAATTCTGGCATGTAATAAATTTAAGGAGGCCTCTTACAAGTTTGTTCAGAGGCCGTACTGCCCTCCTCTGCAATAGTGCATACGTTTCATCCAACAGTCTCCCCCACATGTGGCAGATGTGACAGGGAGCAAGGGACATATTACCATTGCTTTTGGGCGTGTCCAGTCCAACAGGTGTTTTGGAAAGCAGTTCTGGGGGAGGTGTGCAAAATGATGGGGAAAACACTCCAACCGGGCCCTCTTATATGTCTGTTTGGGCTGGAGAATTTAGGTGGGGAGGAGTGGACCCCGTTCCCGAGGTGGACTATGGTTCTTCTAATACCTAATGTTTGTATGTGTTCCATAAAAATATGCACACCACACTCCTGTGTGATTCTAAGAAGTAAATATTTGTGTTGCCACTGAGTTGTGCATTTGAGAAGGAGTAATGTGCCCAGGGACATCCCAGGTTCCAGTTGTCTCAGTGGCGCAGCTGGTTAGCGCAATCAGAACGGTATTCCGGGTGGCCTGGGTTCAAGTCCCAACTAAGGCACTTATTCTTTCTCACCCTTGTTCGTATGTGTTCTCCTAATATGAGACTGACATTGTGTACAAAACATTTGGGTCTCCAACGCAGTACCCTCGATACAACAGTGGCGCACCCTGACCCTGCAGACTCTGGCATTGGAAAAACTCACGTTGATGGTGAGGGGCAGGGGAGAGTGCTTCCTACGAACATGGGTACCTTTTATGGCTGCCTTAGACCCCGCAGAAGCCATGATATTGCAGGAAGGTTTGGAGTGGTAGTGGTGGAGTGATGGAAGGTGGTCACCCTCAGAGAGGAGGAGATACCCACAAGGTTAACAACCTGATACTTCATTTAAAGGAAAAGCTAGGTATCAATTCCTAATGTCTAAGCATAATTTTATTTTTAGGAAAATGTGCACTAAAGGATGAATTATTAGAACATTGATGCTGATTTCTTTTTATTTACATGTGCTTTACCATACCTCTCTACCTCCACGAGATCCTGAGATTGGTACGATGCTAAACAGCCAAAATGCTCACTGTGCCTTATGCCCCTCTTGTCCCCCCCATGTGTTTATGTTCCCAGTCAGCAGGAGCATACTTGTTGACCCAGCTAACTGCGACTGCTAATTGCCCAAGAGGTGACCAACACATTAAGGCAACTAATGGAAAGAGTACTTCGACCAAACGACTACTCTTTCTCACCACCAGAGCATCATTTACATAGAAACATAGAAGTTGACGGCAGATAAGGACCGCAAGGCCCATCCAGTCTGCCCATTTCTTTTTCTACCTTATAAATGTGCCATCGGCCTTTGCTCTGTCAGTGGCCTATCAATTCACAGTCATTTGTATTGCTCCCTTATGCCTATCCCATGCCTGTTTGAAGCCCTGCACTGTATTCATAGCCACCACTTCTTGTGTAAGCCATTCCATGCATCCACCACCCTTTCTGTGAAAAAGAATTTCCTCACATTCCCTCTTAATCGGCCTCCTCTAATCTCATGCTGTGTCCTCTTGTCCTGCTATTTTCTTATATTTAAACATGTTAGACTCTTTCACCTTGTTTATGCCCTTAAGGTGTTTGAATACCTCGATCATATCACCTCTCTCCCTCCTTTGCTCAAGGGTATACATATTGAGCTCCATTAATCTGTCCTCATATGTCTTCTGATGCAGTCCCTGCACCATTTTGGTTGCCTTCTCTGGACTGCCTCAATTTGGTTAATGTCCTTGTGAAGGTGTGGCCTCCAATACCGCCGCAATTACTCAGATGAGACCTAACCAGTGTCTTGTACAGAGGATTAATACCTCCTCTCGACTTGTGATACCCTACTAATACACCCTAACACCCCCTAGCCTTACCTACTGCTTTAGAGGTCTGCTTGGATGATTTTAGGTCATCAGTGATGATGATGCCCAAGTCTCTTTCTTCCTTTGTGACTGCTAGCAACTTCCCTCCCAGCCTATAGGTGGCTTGAGGGTTTCCCTTCCCTATGTGCATGATTTTGCACTTCTTTGCATTAAATCCCAGTTGCCACTCTTCTGACCATTCTGCTAGTTTAATCCAGATCTCTTCTCATTCTGCCCACCCCATCTGGATCATCTACTCTGTTGCAGATCTTGGTGTCATCTGCAAACAGACAAGCCTTACCCTCTAGTCCATCTGCAAGGTCACTAATGAAGATGTTGAAGAGGACTGGCCCCAGGACTGATCCCTGAGGTACCCCACTTGTGACTTGCATCTCTTCTGACTGTATACCATTTACCACCACTCTCTGTTTTCTGCCCGTCAACCAGTTTGCCACCCAGTTGACCAACTTCTGCCCCACCCCGAGCCTACCCAGCTTATTTATCAATCTTCTATGTGGAACAGTTTCAAAAGCTTTGCTGAAGTCAAGGTAGGTGACATCAACTGCTCCCCCTTGGTCAACCACTCTGGTTACCCAGTCAAAGAAATCTATGAGATTAGTTTGACAGGACCTTCTTTTTGTAAACCCATGCTGTCTTGGATCCTGTGCCCCTATGGATTCCAGGTGTTGCACTATCCTTTCCTTAAGGAGTGCCTCCATAATCTTGCCCACTACTGAGGTAAGACTGACCGGTCTGTAGTTCCCCGCCTCCTCCCTGCTACCACTCTTGTGGAGCGGGATCACATGAGCCCTTCTCCAGTCTTCTGGGACCTCTCCTGTGCTCAGAGACTCACTAAACAATTCTGCTAATGGCTCTGCTAGTTCCTCCTTTAGCTCCTTAAGTACCCTGGGATGTATGCCATCAGGTCCCATTGCCTTATCCACCCTGAGCTTAGCAAGCTCTTGTAGGACCCTTTCTTTTGTGAAGGGAGTAGTGCTCACCTCCCTCCCCTGTGTCCATGATGCTGAGCTGTGGGCCCTGCCTACCTTCTTTCAGTAAATACTGAGCAAAGTATCTATTTAGGATAGATGCCTTTACAGGGTCCTCCTCCTCACATGCTCCCTTTTCTCCATTAAGCTTAGCAATACCCCTCGGACTTTCTCCTTTCACTAATGTATCTATAGAAAGTCTTGTCACCTTCTTTTACTGTTCGTGCTAGTGTTTCCTCAGTTTGGGACTTTGCCTGCCTTACTGCCTTACCTGCTTCCCTTAGGGCAGTTTGGTATGCCTCCTATCTTCATCCCCTGTGTTCCTTATATTTCCTGAAGGCCAGCCTTTTGGCTCTGACCTTTTCTGCTACTGTATTTGAGAACCAAAGTGGTTTCCTTCTTCTTTTGCACTTCCTTTTCTGTCTAACACAATGGGATGTTGCTTCAAGTATTGCATCCTTAATGCTTGCCCACTTTGCCTGTACCCCCCTCACCTGTGTTTCTTTTTGCCAGGGCTAGCTTAACTCTGTTGGCCATCTTATCAAAGTCAGCTCCTCTGAAGTCCCATATTTTTGCCTTGGAATGGGATGATTTAGATGTAGTAGCCAAATTGAACCATACCATGTGATGGTCACTGGCCCCCAGGTGACCTTCTACCTGGAGATCTGTGATCCCTTCTTTGTTAGTCAGTACTAGATCTAGGATAGCCCTGTCTCTTGTGGGTTGCTGTACCAGTTGTTTGAGGCCCTCCCCTGCAGGAATCCACTATGAGTCTAGTTCTGGCAGATGTTCCTGCTGGTATTGACCAATCTGTATCCGGCATGTTGAAGTCTCCATTATCAGAACCTCCCTTTAGCTGTCATGTTTTGTATATCTTCTAACAGTAATGTGTCTATGTCTTCCCTCTGGTCTGGGGCCTGTAGACAACCCCAGTTCTTATGGCTGTCCCATTTCCTGTTTCAGGGTGACCCACAGTTCTTCTGGCTCCTTATGTGTATTCTGAATTTCTGTAGCTTTGATATTTTCATTAACATACAGGCACTCCTCCCCCCTTTTGCACCTCAGTCTCTTCTGAACAATACATAGCCAGGTACTGAAGTCTCCCAAGTGTGGTTACTGGTAAACCATGTCTCACTAATTGCTACTATGTCCAGTTTAGCCTCTGACATTATTGCCTGCAGGTCTGGGATCTTATTTCCCAGGCTGTGAGCATTTTTGTACATGATTTTCCATTGGCCAGATTTTGGTGTGTTAGTTGTTGGGTGAAGTTTGGCATTACCCCTGTGCGTCGTATGGGGAGACAAACCTTTTTTCTTACCTGGTGATGCAAATGAGACAGCAAACATGCTGAATTCCTGTTTGACCACTAGCTGAGGGGAGGGTGTTCTTCCCATTCGGCGTATGGGGTGCTGCCCCTCTCCCCATTTGCTAGTTTAAATATTCTGCAAAGGCGTCAAACATCTGCCCCAATGCACTGACTCCCTCCTTAGTCAGATGCAGTCCATCAAATTTAAAGAACTTTCGCTCCCAGAACTGTTGCCAGTTCCCTACAAATCTGTGTCCTTTTCCTGGCACCAGCCCTTGAGCCACGTGTTTAGCTCCCCTATCTCCCCTTCTCTGACCTTCCGTCCATCTGCTCCCTCTCCCAGACTGGCAGGATCTCAGAGAGGAGATGCCGAGACCAAATAGATGATGTTTGTCACCCAGCCTAGTCAGGTGTTCCTTGGTCTCCACAACTGACCCGCTGGCGAGATCGATAGTCCTATGTTACTAGGACATCAATGTTTTCTCCTGCTTTGTGAACAATTTTAGCAATGCGGTCAGTGTCTCTCCATGCTGATGTACCTGGGAGACATCTGACCATCACCCCTGGCTGGAGATGGGTGTCAACTCCTGAATCATGGAGTCTCCTATGATCAGATGTTTTGAGTTCCTTTGTGCTTGTTTTGTTTTGGTTCCTGATTTGGGTGAGTTTTGTTGTGCTAGCTTCTGTGCGCAGTGTCCTGCTCTGCAGTGTCTTCTGCCTCTTTATTTGATTTCAGAGATAGAGGCAGATACCTGTTTGTAGTGTTTATATGTTTTTGGAGGTAATGTGTTGGAGAGCAGAGAGTGATGGGGCACCTGAGTTTGCTCCTCCTAACTACCTGCCAACCTCCTGGACCAACTACCCTCTGCGGTTGAGGTTTTCTGTTGGATGCTGGGGAAATGGCGGGTGGTTCTTATAATGTATTTCCTCTTCAATATGAAATTTGAGCGTGCAATCTCTGCCCATGCTGCCGGGCTGAGCCTAAGATCTCCAAAGGCCCAGCATGTAGGACAGTGTCCTAAATCCTGTAAGACTGTCCTTCTGAAAATTGTTCCACAGTACCTGCAGTTAATGAAATCCATTCCAAATAAGTTGCTGGGTTTGTAACCTAGTCAGAGTAATTAAAGGAAAAAAAGAAAAAAAATGCAAGTAATGGTTTAATTGTGCTTTGTTTAACTTGTTATCACAAGTTAAATTACTAGTGCCCCTTTAAATGAGATCACCTTGTGGAGGCCCCACTGATCCACCCCTTCCTGCTCTGCCACAGGAAATGTCACAACTGTGGTACCCTATAAAAGGAGTGTAGTGTGGGGTGGTTGGGGATGGGGTGGGTGGCTGGGCCCTTCCTGCCTAAAAGAAGAACCACGGACGAAAGAACAAGGAGGTAAGAGCAGAAACAGTCAGTCAACAACAAATGCAGTAACCCTGAAAGCTTATCCTAATGTTAGATAAAACTGTAAAACCTGTAAAGCACCACCAGTAATAATTTCAGAGAAGATATCGCTGTAAAAACACTTTGCTCAGAGAGAAAATAAAGCAGTAACAGAAGATATACCTTGCAAAAGACAATTTGAATCAGAAGATTACAGGAGTAATCTGTTAGCACACACCTGTAGGCACACCTTGTAATAATGCAGAAGAAGGTATACCAGCAACAACAATTTGAATCAGAGAAAAAATAAAGCAATGAAATGTTAGCAACAAACAGTAGCAATCCCTGTGAGTAAAAAATAAAAACACCACCACACAGTAAATCTGCTTAGCCAAACTAAGTCTTAATCCTTTTCCCTTGCTCTGGTCTGGTCCTTTCTCCTGTTGCTTCTCCTCTCTGGTGATGTGCATCCCAATCATGGTCTTTTCACTGACAGGAAGATGAATTCTCAAAAGGGCTGCACTTTAACAATAGCCACTTTGAACATTTGAAGCCTCCTGTCTAAAATTACCCAGTTCCAAGCATGGACCAGGCTCCATTGCCCTGACATCATTTGCCTGACTGAGATCTGGCTCTCCTCTAAAATTCATGATAATGCCATTGCATTACAGGGATATAGCACTTTCAGGCTTCACTGAATAGGGGAAAAAAAGGAGGGGGGCTGCCTCAACTATGTTAGATATACAGATTTAGTCTGCCATATTGGTCCTTGTAAGAACAGATCCAGAAACAAATGAGTTGATACCTTTTATTAGACCAACATAGATGTAACAAAAAGAACAAAGTATTTTAGTTTTCGGACCAATAAGTTCTTCCGAGGAAGCTTAATGACAGTTATTTAGAAAATCTCATACTTTTTATACCCAGATCATGCAGAAAAAAAAACCCAGAAAAAATTCCCATTGGTTCAAAATACTTGTTTAAAAAATAATAGAAGAAATTGTCAGAGAAGCTGAGTAGTTCACCTTCAGCTGAAAGGGCCTAAAGATCAGATGTGCTTAGGGCATAACAACATGCAAGGAGTACACTGCACATAAATTACAAGCATTTGTCAGTGTCGAATGTTGTCTTGCTGACATTGGCATCGGTAGCGCAGGAGTTGAACAGATGCATAATAGGAATGGCAGTGAAGTATGAAAGTGACGTCAACCCCACATCATCCTACAGAGACTGACAGGCACTGAGGTGTGCCTTTGGGCATCGGCCACAACATTCATGGCATTTCAGATCACCCTACCCTGCAGTGCAACAAATATTGCATTGTGCCTTGGAGTCCTTGGGCCTTACACTCACCCCAATCGACCATAACGCTCATGGTATTTTACCTCACCCTATCCTGCAGACACCGACAAGTGCTGAGGTGTGTCTTGAGGTGTTCAGCCTTACTGTCACACCATTTCATAAGGTCATACGCTGAGATGGGTGCAGCATAGGAGAATGGGGTGAACTGTGGGGCTGAAGAGTCCAAGGCACACCTCGATGCCTGTCAGTGGCTTGGGGGTGGTGGAATGGCGTGAGCATGATGGCCGGCAATGCAAAGGCACACTCCTGACCCCTGTCAGTCTGTACAGGGTGGGACGTTATGGTTAGAAACCCTAATGCCCCAGCCGTTGGTTGGTATTTGCACTACAGATTTGCAACACAGCATTTTTGTGACCCCCACCTCATGAAAGTGTTTGGGACCTCTGCTCACGAATAGTGGCACTGTAATTTTGTTAATCTGTCCCGAATGTTGATTTCTCATGGCGACCGTGCCATTCTGCGCCAGATGTGGGAAAACACCATTCGGGCAGGATGTGAAAAATGACAACTATACCATTCATAGGTAGATGTGAAGAGATGGCAGTGTTGAAAATCTTGAGTGAAAATATTAAAAATGCTCGAATTTACGAGCATGCATAGAAACTGTGCAATGCACACTTGTATCACAGTCATTTAGTGGAATTATTTCACCAAATTTTCAACATAGGCATTTTGGGACCTTTGCTCATTAACACTGTCACTATGATTTTCTTCATCTGTCCTGATCATTGATTTCGCACAGCGACCGCGCCATTGTGTACTAGTTGTGCGAAAACACATTTTGGGCAGGATGTGAAAAATGACAGCTGTACTGTTCATAATGAAGTATGCAAAACTGACAATGTTGAAAATGTTGAGTGAAAATATTAAAAAATCTCGAAGTTACGAGTGCACGTGGAAACTGCGCATTGCCCGCTTGTAACATACTGATTTTATGGTCTTTTGTCACCAAATTTTCAACATAGGCATTTTAGGATCTCTACTCATGAACACTATCACTGTGATTTTCTTTATGTGTCCCAAACACTGATTTCCCACAGCGACCGTGCTATTCTGCACTGGTAGTGCGAAAACACATTCGGACGGAGATATGAAAATAACGGCTGTATTGTTCATAAGGAGGTATGAAAAAATGCCAGTGTTGAAAATCTGGAGTGACAATATTACAGATTTGCGAAGTTATGAACGTGTGTGGAAACTGCGCAACCCACGCTCGTAAACCAGTAATTGTTTTGATTTTTTTCACCAAATTTGCAACATAGGCTTTTTGAGAACCCACCTCATGAACAGTGGCACTGTCATTTTGTTACTCCGTCCCAAAAGGTGATTTTGCGCAGTGACCAAGAAATCACTTTTCAAGGACTGAATTAACACAATGACAGTGACTGAATTCATGAGAAGGGGTCCCAATAACCCCATGCTGAAAATTTGGTGCCAAAATTCCCAAAAATGGCAGAGATATGCACCAAAGTTGGAAAAACCCTATTTATGCCATTATACAGCTTACCAGCATTTCTTCAGTTTGTGGTCGGCTTTGAAGAGTGCAGATGTGTTCCTGCTCCACTGAAGATCGTCATGTTGGGCTCCAGAGGTAAGTATGGGTTGAGTGAGAAGTGGGAAGACAGGGTGTGCAGAGGGTGGGCTCGGATTGGGGGAGGGAGCCACAGACAGCGAGGGACCGTTTTCTATTTTACAGGGTTAAAAAAAAAGTAATAGACATCGTGGGAAGGTTTTTTCTTTTAACAGGTACTTTTGGCACGCTGAATTGGGCTCCCAGTGTGCCACCTGCGTGTTTTTGGGGTGGGGGACTGGAGCTGATGGGGATTGGGCACCCCTATCGGCACATATAGAGTGGTAGGGGGTCACATGAGCCGAGGGGGATTGGGCACCCCCTCGGCACACAAGAAATAGGAGGGGGGCATTATTCCAATGGGGATTGAGCACCCCATCAGCAAATTAACTTAGGAGGGGGCATGCCGACTGGGGGACTGGGCACCCCCGTCAGCTTTCTGAGGGACTGTGAGAGGCGGCGGCTGTCCCTTGGCTTCAGTCAGGATTGTGAGAAGCTGATGGGGAAGCCACCGCCATGTTACTTGATGGGACACCAGAGGAGGCAAGCAGTAATTGGCAGCTGCAATCAGAGACCGCCCTGTGGCACTTCCTGATTGCAGCAGCTAATTTCTCTCAAGGTGGTGGCACATTTCTCAAACTGCTGTCATAGACAGCATGCTATGCCATTGGCGCCACAGAGCCCGGCCACAAAAAGCAGTGACGCCATTGGCTGCAGCAGGACTGCACCTCCGAAACCCACTTCTCCACTGAAGCAACCACAATATAAAAATGACTTAAGAGATATTTTAGAATGAGATAGCAACTACTCAAGCTGAGAGCTCCTAAACCCAATTATGGGTGTCAAAGAGTATATAAAAGAATGCAATTAATGAAAAGCAAAACCCACTGGGATTAAAGGCATGCTAAAATTGTAAGTTAAAAATAAGTCCCACAAAATAGAACTACAAGAAGTATCTACAGTATATGTAGCATACAAATAGTAAACAGTAAAGTTTTCCTAAAGTGAGCAATAGTTTCACACTATATGGAATGTAAAACTTAGCTGGAATCATTACCCAACTATATTCTCAAACTAGTTGTTATGCTCCATACACCTAAGGCCTATAGCTATAGTGTAGTAACAGGAGTTTATAAATGATAATATAAATTGACAGTATAAATGCCAAACAAAAAAACTGCTTTTGAAGGACCACCAAGATATTAAGACCATGAAGCATAGAAACATAGACTTTGATGACAGATAAGGACCGCTTGGCCCGCCTAGTCTACCCATGCAGCCTGATATGTACAGATGTTAATAAATTCTCAGTGTATAATATAACAACTTGATGTAGTACAAATGTATAAGAAATCTGAATAAGAAATCATAGGAATTAAATTCCCCCACCCCATCTCCAGGGAGAAGATAACTAGTTTTGAGGAGATATATACATATATTTACACACACACACACACACACACACACACACACACACACACACACACACGAGTCCTAATGCACAGCAGTCACTTTGTCACCCAAATGAATTAAACTTATCATGAAATTACAAGTAAAAGGGATCATGTATCCTAATATGTATAGAGCTCAAAAATGCAACACTATATAATCATACTACTATCTGTGCATTAACAGTCCAAGGATTCTGAATAGAACCACAGTGAAATAAAACTTCCACCCTCCCCAGGGTAAGGTAACTAGAAGTAAATGTACAGTATGTATGTAAGACAAAAGTCCTAACATACCGTCATTTCCACAAATCACTACAGTATTAGCCCAATATAATTTGAGCTGTTAAGGACCCCCATGCAAATGAGATCCTGCACCACAACATGTTCAGTATTACAATAAAACTACTGTATGTGCAGTAACAGGCTAGGGAATCTGAATAAGATCCAATGGAATTAACCCCACCCTCAGGGAAGATAAATATCAAGCAGGAAACTGACCACTCAGTTTCAGATAGAAACGTAGAAACATAGACTTTAACGGCAGATAAGGACCGCTTGGCCCACCAAGTCTGCCCATTTCCCTACCTAATGGATAAGCTGCAGATCCTAGTTAGCCAACAGCCTACTTCCTCCTACCCCCACTAGAATTGCCTTATGTCTGTCCCATGCATTCTTGAATTCCCTCACTGTTTTTGACTCCACTACCTCCTCAGGAAGGCTGTTCCACGTATCCACAACTCTCTCCATGAAAAATACTTCCTCACATTACCTCTGAGCCATCCCCCCTCTATCTTTAAATTGTGCCCCCTTGTTCTTGCACATCTCTTTTTCTGAAAGATGCTACCCTCTTGGACTTTGTTGATTCCCTTGAGGTACTTAAAAGTTTCTATCATGTCTCCCCTCTCTCTCTCTCTCCTCGATGGTATACATGTTAAGCTCCTTTAATCTCTCTTCATATGTCTTCCGGTGCAGACCCTGCACCATTTTAGTTGCCCTCCTCTGGACAGCCTCCATTCTATCTATGTCCTTGCGGAGATGGGGCTTCCAGAACTGCACGCAATACACCAGATGGGGTCTCACCAACTGTCTGTACAGGGGGATAACAACTTCCTGTTTTCTACTGGTGATGCCTCTCCCTATGCATCCCAGTATCCGGCCAGCCCTCCTTAACTGCCTTCTCACATTGCTTGTCCACCTTAAGGTCATCTGATATGACTACCCAGGTCCCTTTCCATTTTGTTGTTGTTATCTACCCCCATTGTGTAATCTTACCCTGGGTTTTGTTTCCCAGGTGCATTACTTTGCACTTCTTTGCATTGAATCTAAGCTGCCATACTTCAGACCATTCCTCCAACCTTGCCAAGTCCCTTTGCATCCTTTCCACGCCACCTTGTGTATCAACCCTGTTGCAGATCTTTGTGTCTGCAAAGAGGCATACCTTTCCTTCCAGTCCCTCTGTAATGTCACTTATAAAGACATTAAAGAGGACTGTTTCTAGTACTGAACCCTGCTGTACCCCGCTAGTAACTCCCCTTTCTTTAGAGTGAACTCCGTTTACTATTACCCTATATGTCCTGTTGTCCATCTAATTTTTTACCCAGGCTACCACTTTGGGACTCGCTCCAAGGCTAGCTAACTTGTATATTAATCTATTGTGTGGGACTGTGTCAAATGCCTTGCTACAGTCTAGGTAGGCCATGTCCACAGCCCCTCCCTGATCTATTACTTTGGTCACCCAGGCAAAGAAATCAGTTAGATTCGTCTGACATGACCTTTCTGCTGTGAATCCATGCTGCCTTGGGTCCTGTGCCCCACTGGCCTCTAGGAATTCAACAGTTCTTTCTTTCAGAAGTGATTCCAGCATTTTCCCTACCACTGAGGTCAAACTAACAGGTCTGTAGTTTCCTACCTCTGTCTTGCTCCCACTTTTGTGAAGGGGAATCACATCTTCTTTCCTCCTCCAGTCCTCAGGTACCACACCATCCTCCCATGATTTGTTAAAAAGGGTAGTCAGTGGTGTCACTAGTTCTCCCCTTAGTTCTTTTAGAATTCTTGAGTGAATCCTGTCGGACCCCATTGCTTTGTCCACCTTCAGTTTTAAGAGTTCTTTCAGAACCCTTTCTTCTGTGAATGGACTGGTATTGACCTCCCTATCCATAGTGCTTCTATTCTTTGATTTAGGTAACTCCCCCTCCTCTTCTTTTGTGAATACTTAGCAGAAGTATTCATTCAGTATCCTCTTTTTCACTGTCCCCTTTGCCCACCCTCCTTCCTTTATTAAGCCTCACTATCCCTCCCTTGGTCTTTCTTCGCTCACTAATGTACATATGTAACCCCCCTGCAAATGGGGGTTCCCAAAAGACTTCCAGGAGCTTGCTTAAATGCTCTGAGCCTGAATGGTGTTTGGCGTTTAAGCCATTTATCTGTGAGTGATTTTAGAGCCTCTGGTACTGTCTCTTTAAGAGCTGTCTGCTTGCAAACATAATTAGTTTGTATGGGGGGAACTGTGTGTTTCTCTGCTTGAGTCCCACTCGAGCTGCTGCCAATTCACTTTGTTTTGCAGTTGCTAGGAGTGCAAAGGGAACCTATCTGAAAGATGCAACTGTTTGCCAGAAATCATTTAGAGTAATAATGAAAATACAGTTTGTCTAACCTGCTTTCTTTGCAATCAGAACTGTTTTTGCCTAGTTCCCCATTCTAGTTTTGAACTGCAGAACTGGACCAATCAGTGTGGGTTAAGGAGCTCTAAAATGGGTGTGGATGAATCAGAACTTGGACTCGTAATCTGAGCCAGCCACAAGAGGATTTATGGGCAGTGACTCTGGAAATGTAGTTTGGACTTGAGCCTTTTGCACCAACAGGAGTCTATTGTGAGTGACAGCCAATCCATCCAAGAACTGGGAGGAACTCAAAGGAAGTGCCAGTTTTGTCTACTGGAGTTTTCAGTTGAGCTCTGGCAGTGAAGAGGGAAGAGGGCCTGTATGCTTTAGGTCGCAGTTTTAGTGGAAGCAGCGTATAGACCCCCAAGTTTTGGTCTGCAGCGTGTGCAAGTGCTTGGTCGGACTGAATCTGACCTGTGTAGAGAATCAAGGAGATCTGAAGAGTAGAAACCAGGCTCACCCTGTAGAAGACTGGAGAAATTGCTGAATCGCGCTCGGTCTGTCAGGAACTGAATCTGCTGTTTGTTCTCCCGGGTATTGTGCAGTAATTGCGATTGGGATAGAGAAGCAGCCTGCCTGGTATAGTACTTTCTTTTTCCATATAAATGTGTGTAGTGCTTGTGGGGACTCGCGTTTCAAATCCCCTGTACAGTGAATTGAGTGCATGAAGCTGCAAGTAAACCCCATCTTAATCCAGACTACATCCATTTGCTCTGAACTGCCGTGGGGTCCAGTCACAAGGATCTTGTCCACATGGTCTGCTCCTCCTGGCAATCCAGGACAATCTGCCTTCCATTCAGTTTCATAGAAACATAGAAACATAGAATTTGATGGCAGATAAGGACCGCTTGGCCCACCCAGTCTGCCCATTTCCCTACCTACTGGATAAGCTGCAGATCCTAGTTTACCAGCAGCCTACTTCTTCCTACCCCCACCCTACAGAACTGCCTTATGACTATCAAATGCATGCTTGCATTCCACCACTGATTTTGACTCCACAACCTCCTCCGGAAGGCCGTTCCATGCATCCACAACCCTCTCTGTGAAAAAATACTTCAAGTGCCTCAGGCACGCCCCCTCTGTCTTCCAAATTGTGCCCTCTTGTTCTTACCTCTTTTTTGAAAGAAGCTACCTCTTGGACTTTGTTGATTCCTTGAGGTAATTGAAAGTTTCTATCATATCCCCCCTCTCCCTCCTTTCCTCGAGGGCTATACATATTAAGCTCCTTAAGTCTCTCTCATATGTCTTCGGTGCAGACCCTGCACCATTTTAGTGCCCTCCTCTGGACAGCTTCCATCCTGTCTATGTCTTTGGGAATTAGGTCTCCAGAACTGCACACAGTACTCAGATGGGGTCTCACCAGCTGTCTGTACAGAGATATAACTTCCTGTTCTCTACTGGTGATGCCTCTCCTATGCATCCCAGTATCCCCACCCTCCTTGCCCTCTCACATTGCTTGCCCATCTTTAGGTCATCTGATATGACTACCCCAGGTCCCTCTCCATTTTGTTGTTGTTAGTATCTCACCCCCATTATGTACTCTTCCCTGGGTTTTGTTTCCCAGGTGCATTACCTTGCACTTCTTAGCATTGAATCTAAGCTGCCATACATTTGACCATTCCTCTAACCTTGCCAAGTCCCTTCTCATCCTTTCCACCCACCCTGTGCATCAACTCTGTTGCAGATCTTAGTGTCATCTGCAAAGAGACATACTTTTCCTTCCAGTCCTTCTGCAATGTAAGCATAAGACATTGAAGAGGACAAGTCCTATACTGAACCCTGTGGTACCCACTAGTAACCCTCCTTTCTTCTGAGTGGACTCCATTTACTATTACTCTCTGTCCTATTCTCCAGCCAATTCTTTACCCAGGCTGTCATCTTGGGACCCACACCCAGGCTGGCTAACTTGTATATTAATCTTTGTGTGGGACTGCGTCCAAATGCCTTGCTAAAGTCTAGGTAAGCCATGTCACAGCCCTCCCTGATCTACTACTTTGGTCACTCAGTCAAAGAAATCTATCAGATTCATCTGGCATGACCTTCCCGCTGTGAATCCATGCCTAGGGTCCTGTGCCCTCTGGACTCTAGATACTCGACAATTCTTTCCTTTAGAGTGATTCCATCATTTTCCCTATCACTGAGGTTAAACTAACAGGTCTATAGTTTCCTGCTTCTGCCTTGCTCCACTTTAGTGAAGGGAATCACATCTGCCCTCCTCCAGTCCTCAGGTACCACCCATCCTCCCATGATTTGTTAAAAAGGTAGTCAGTGGTGTCACTAGTTCTACCCTTAGTTCTTTTAAATTTGGGATGAATCCATCAGGCCCCATTGCTTTGTCCACCTTCAGTTTTAAGAGTTCTTTCAGAACCCTTTCTTCTGTAAATGGGCGGTATCAACTTCTGTATCCAGCGTGTTACTACTGTTTGTTTATGTACCTCCCCTCTTCCTTTGTAAATACTGAGCAAAATATTTATTTAGTATCTCTGCCTTTTCACAGTCTCCCTCTGCCCACCCTCCCCCTTTATTAAGCCTCACTATCCCTTCCTTGGTCTTCCTTCGCTCCCTGATGTACCTATAAAAGGTTTTATCCCCCTTCTTAACTGAGTTGGCTATCTTTTCCTCGGTTTGGGCCTTTGCTGTTCTGACTGCCTTCCCAGCCTCCTTTTGCTTTAACTGATACAGTTCTCTGTCCTGCTCCTTCTGCGATTCCTTGTACTTCCTGAATGCTTTCTTTTTCTCTTGAACCTTCACTGCAACTTCCTTTGAGAACCATAGTGGTTTCTTACATCGTTTTGTTTTGTTTATTTGCTTCACACAAAGGCTCGTTACCTCTGTGATGGCAGTTTTTATTATTCCCCATTGTTCTTCCACCCCTCCTTCCTGCCCATTTGCTAGTGCATTCCTTAGGCACTCACCCATTTTAGCAAGTCAGCCCTCCTAAAGTCCAGTACTTTTGTCTTTGTATGGCTTGACTCTATTACTGTGTTTATTGTGAACCATACTGTTCAATGGTTGCTAGTTCCCAGATGGCTACCCACTTCTACATCTGTAATCTCTCTCCATCTCCATTTGAGAGAATCAAGTCTAATATTGCTCCCTCTCAGTGGGCTCCAGTACTAGTTGTCTAAGGCATGCCCCTGTGGGCATCTAGAATAACTGCACTCTTCAGTGGCAGCTGCAACTGCACTCCAGTTAACATCCGCATATTCAGATCACCCATCAGCAATATCTCCCCTTTTTCTGCCATTCTAAGTATACTTTCTATCATTTCCCTGTCCATTTCCTCCCCCTGAGAAGGGGGTCTGTATATAACCCCTGTGCGTATTGTGGTGCCATTGCCTGTCTCCAAATTTACCCACAGTGCTTCTTCTCCTCCCTGTTTACCCTTTTGGTCTGTTGCTTTTATTCCTTCCCTTACGTAAAGAACTACTCCTCCTCCTCTTTTACCCTCCCTGTCCCTCCTGTAGACAGTGTATCCTGGTATGTTTATGTCCCAGTCATGGTTTTGTGTGTACTATGTTTTACAAATCAGGGTAGCTCCCTGCCATCATCTAATTGCAAGTGTTCCATCTGATTACTTTTCCTTTCTTTCTCCATGAACTGAGTCTACCAGCTCCGGATTACAATTTGGGTATTGTGCATGTATTTTCCATCTTCAGGGCCCCAACCAGCTGCACCAAATAGGCTAGCCTCTTATTGCCTGGGTACTCAGAAAGAGTGACATTAGGGACATTTGGGATTCTGAAATATGTGCACAGTACTGTGATTATTAAGGCGTTTAAACTAATTAACCTGATTTCCCCCTGTCCTTGTTAATTCCCCCTAAATAAATCTGATCTGTTTGTTTCAGCAAAGTTACACTGCCTGAGGTATTCGTCTATGTTAAAGTGTTGTGCTGTGGTTTTTGCACTGTATCATCTTGTTTTACAGGGAGTCCCCAGAGTCAAGCTGACCGAACCAGTCCTGGGGGTAAGTGTATACTGTGAAGGTAACTCTGATATATTGTGTGGGCCACTAGTGGGAAGAAAGGGGGGTTGCAGTGACCCAGAGGGCTGTGACCAAGTCATATCATACTGTCTTAACCCCGACCTCTGGGTGGAGGCACCCGCCATCGGATCCAGGCCCCTCAACCTGTTAGTGGCAAATCAGGCAGGGGTAGTAGCCCTTGGGATAGCGCCACCTAGGGGTTACATCTTGGAGGCTCACCACTGGGATTGTGTGTCCTCTAGTGGCCATATTTATGAACCACTGTTAAGAAAAAAAAAAATAATAAATGGGTACCCTGACAGAAGTGGCTGTGCACTGGTTGGTGGAGTGGTGCACTGGGGAGGAGATCGACCCCCAAAATGCTATACTTATCCTGGACATTCCCCTGGGTATCGATATGGACACTGTGCAGGGAGTGCTTTCCAAGGTGAAGGGTTTGCAAAACCCCATGGTGGTGGGTCGACATGCTAATCTGCCCACCCACACTTTCCTGGCCCTAGTAGAGTGTAAGGATCCCATAGATAGCTCCGAAGTGCCACAGACTATTGCCCTAGAGGAAGCCCTCACTGCCTGGAAAGTGATAACTAAGGGCAGTAAAGACCCGGGGGGAAATGAGCCCCCTACACTATCAGAAACTTTTGAGGAGAAATTTGCTAAATGGTTGCTGGGGGCAGGGAAAACTGTGGAGGACTTGAAGAAACTATTCTTGCCACCTGGGGGTGTTCCGCCCCCAACACCCTCTACCACTCCAGTACCCGTTATGGTGGCTAAACCAATGCAGGCCCATATTCCTGTACCTGCCATTAGTCATGACTCTTACCGAAGGTTGAGGATCTTCTCTGGCACCCTCCCCACCCCCCAAGGGGAGGATGATTGGGATACATGGATAGATTGTGTTGCCCCCCTGATACCTGAATGGCAGTGTGTGGAGGCTGAGAAGTGGAAAAGAATTATAGAAAGTCTGAGGGGTCCTGCCCTAGAGGCCATTACATTTTTGAGTTCCACGAATTCTGATGCATCTGCCCAGAAGTACCTATCTGTGCTTGAAGGCAATTTCGGAAGCATTGAGTCAGGAGAGAGCTTGATGTGGAAATTTCAAGGTACAAAACAGTGGCCAAGGGAAAGTCTTTTTGCATATGTTACTCATCTGGAGAGAGCTCTGCAGAAGGCTTACTGAAAAGGTGGGGTAGCTGCCAGTGACTTAAACCTTGTGAGGCTGGCGCACATACTACAGCATGCAAAGCATTCTAAATTGCAGCTTCTTCAGTTAAGGCTCCCAGACAGAAGGGGTAACCCACCAGACTATTGTGACTTGATAAAAGAACTTCGGGAGGTTGAAGATGAAGAGGGGGATTCTAATTTTGGGGTGAGCACAGCCCAAATGATCACAGCAACGGAAGGTCCTTGTGAAGTGGGGACCAATGAGGGAGTGCCACCCTGGGGTGAACTGCTGAGAGAGATCTGGGAATTCAAAAACAGTCCCTTTATGAAGGCTGCACCTGCAAGTACAGGCCCCGACCTATATCCGACTGCATCTGCTATGGGGGTAGGGGTACCCACCCATGCATCTCCTGCTGACAACAGCTCAAAATTTGATGTCTTGACCATGGAAGTGGGGAAATTGATGAGATGTCTTCAAATGCTTGTAACACCGCAGACAGAGATGGCACCAAGGTTTCCAGTTAGTAGTACCCCCGCCCTGGCTCCCAGTGTGATGCCTCGGCCAGCTCAAACTCCAGAAAGTATGTTTTGTTATAATTGTGGGAAGGATGGACACATGAAGGGAGAATGCTGGTCCCCAAAAGACACAGACAAAGTTGCATATAGGCTACAAGGAGAGCTTCGGAGAACAAATCAGTGGTTAAGGGGTGCATGCAATGATCCCAGTGAGGGCCCCGGGCCCCAAAAATGCTAATTCACGTCCCTTTGTGGCAAGGTCAGTTGCCCAAGCCCCCGCCACCGCCTCTCCAGAATGGTCCAGAATAGTGGGTCCCTCCATGGAGACCACTGTAAAGGTGAATGGAGTGTCTACAAGAGCTGTATTAGACAGTGGCTCCCAAGTGACAATTATGTTCCAAGACTGGTATCAGAAGCATTTGTCTGATGTACCCTTACAACCGTTGGAGGGCTGCATGTCTGGGTTAAGTGAGAAGGCCTACCCCTACTCTGGATATATCCGAATTTGGCTGTCTTTTCCCACCTCTGTGGCTGAAGTGGCCGACTAAGTAGAGACCCTGGCCTTAGTGTGTCCCCCTACTGGACTGTATGATGGGGTTCCTCTACTAATTGGGACTAATGCACATATGTTTGGACGGCTGGCACAGTTGTGTTATGAAAAACAGGGGTCAAGGGCTGGTAGAGCTTTAAGAATTCCGGCCTTGATTAAGAAGGCTTATGAGGCACAGAGAGATGTTGAAAAAGTAGAACTAGAGGAACCGGTTGGAATTATCTGGAAGAAGGCTCCTGAGTCTCTGATTGTGGCGCCAAATGCCCAGTGTACCTTACAGGGGAAGGTCCATATCAGAAAGGATGTCAAGAATAAAATATTAATGTTGGATGCACCAGGCAATGGAAAATTGCCGGAGGGACTGCTAGTCAAGTCTAGTGTTTTGCCTGCTAGAGCCCATGCTTATGCCAGAAGGGTAATGGTTCAAGTTCATAATGTGTCTGACAGAGAGATTCGAGTAAATAGAGCTTGCACCCTGGCTAATGTGCATTGTGCAGACACTGCAGTACTACCCAGCAGCAAGAGTTCGGGGAAGAATGACAGAGTAACGCCTGACTTGTTTGATTTCGGTGACTCCCCGTTGCCAGCTGAATGGAAAGTGAGGATCAGTGAGAAGCTTGCCCAGAGAGACCAGGTGTTTTCTTTAAAGGAATGGGACGTAGGATGCGCACAAGGAGCTGAACACCATATCCGGCTGCATGACGAAAGACCATTTCATGAGAGGTCTCGAGGCCTGGCACCTGCTGACATAGATGATGTGAGATGGCATCTGCAAGAGATGTTAGCTGCTGGTGTAATACAAGAATCCAGAAGCCCCTATGCTTCCCCCATTGTGGTAGTGAGGAAAAAGAATGGGACAGTAAGGATGTGCGTGGATTATCGCACCTTAAACCGGCGGACTATCCCTGATCAGTACACAATGTCCTGCATTCAGGATGCTTTGGACTGCCTAAACAGGAGCAAGTGGTTCTCTGTGCTGGATCTCCGCGGTGGGTACTACCAAATCCCGATGGCCCCAGAGGACTGTGAGAAGACAGCCTTTATCTGTCCGCTTGGCTTCTATGAATTCATGAGGATGCCTCAAGGGATTTCAGGTGCCCCAGCCACTTTTCAATGATTGATGGAGCGTGCAGTGGGGGACATGAACTTACTAGCGTGCCTGGTAAAACTAGATGATGTTATTGTGTTTGGCAGCTCACTGGAGGAACATGAGAGCAGATTATTTAAGGTATTGGACCAACTGGAAGACTTTGGCCTTAAACTGTCCATTGATAAGTGTCAATTCTTTCAAACATCAGTAAAGTATGTGGGACACATAGTATCCACCGAGGGAATAGAGACCGACCCAAGTAAAGTTGAGGCCTTGACCCCCTGGCCACAGCCCAAAAATCTAAAAGAACTGCAAAGATTCCTGGGATTCTGTGGTTATTATCGGCATTTCATCAAGGACTATTCAAGAGTGATCCGCCCTTTACTTAACCTTACTCAAGGTATCCCCAACCCACAAAAATACAAAAAGTCAATCCCTCAAGACTGAAGAGTGTATTTTTGTCCGAGTGAAATATTTGGAGCCGCTGGACTCCTGATTGTGAGACTGCTTTTCATGAGATCATATATCAACTTACCACGCTCCAGTGCAGGCCTATGCCAATCCAAGAAAACCATATGTCCTGCACACTGATGCTAGCTTGCAGGGTTGGGGCTGTGTTGTACCAAGAGCATGAGAATGGCCTGAGACCAGTGGCCTTTGCCAGTAGAAGCCTGACCCCATCCGAAAAGAACTATCCTGTACATAAGTTAGAGTTCCTAGCTTTGAAGTAGGCTATTGTTGACAATTCCATGAGTACTTGTATGGGGCTAAAATACTAGTAAAACTGACAATAATCCTTTGACCTATGTGCAGACCTCAGTTAAGTTGGATGCCACTGGCCATAGGTGGCTTTCTGCATTATCTACATACGACTATGCTGTTGAATACCGAGCAGGCCTGAACCACATAGATGCTGATGCTCTCTCCCGGAGGCCTGTTCCCCAGAATGATTGGGTCAGATTGTCAGAACCTGATATTCGGGCACTCTGCCAGAAGTTTGACAGGGAGCAACAAATGTCCACGGACGTAGTAGACTGCATGGTGGATTGCTTGGGACCCTCTGAGAATTGCATACCTGCTGCTTATTTCCACTTTTCTGCAATAGACATTGGTGCACTGCCTCAGCTGGACAATGACAGTATTCGGCGGGCTCAGTCCCGCGATCCCATGATCAGATCAGCTTTAGAAGACCTCTATGCAGGAAAAGATGTGTCCAAATTACGCTCCACTGATTTGAGAACTGCACTGTTATACAAAAGAAGGTCCTAAGTTGAAACTGATCAATAAACTGTTATACTGAGAAACAGTAGACAGAGGGGACAAGTAGACAAACAACAACTAGTGCTGCCACTGCCTTCGAGACTCAGTAGTGAGGTCCTTGCACAACCACATGGGGCACCTTGGTATAGACAGAACACTTGACTTGGCAAGATCCAGATTCTATTGGCCTAAGACGGGGCTGATGTGGAGCAACATATTCGAACTTGTAGTCGTTGCTTACAGAGGAAAGCTTTGCCCCAGAGGGCGTGCCCCTTGTTAACATCACCACCAGTGCACCCATGGAGCTGGTCTGTATTGATTTTCTGAGTTTGGAGTCAGATCAAAGAAATATCATTAATGTGCTGGTGGTCACTGACCATTTTCTGAGATATGCCAAGCTTTCCCACCAAAGACCAGAAAGCATCCACTGTAGCCAAAGTACTTATAGAAAACTTTTGTTCACTATGGGGCTCCACAAAGAATCCATTCTGATCAAGGTTGAGACTTTGAGAGTCGTCTGATCAAAGAGATGCTTTCTCTGTGGGGAGTGCGAAAGTCCAGAACCACTCCTTACCACCCCAGGGGACCACAGCCTGAGACGTTTGACGCACTTTGCTAGATATGCTGGGCATCCTACACCCAAAGGACAAGCCTAGATGGAGTCAACAAATTAGCACCCTGGTACATAACTGCACCAAAAGTGATGCCACTGGGTTCTCCCCTACCACCTGATGTTTGGAAGAGAAGCTCGACTGCCGGTAGATGTGTGTTTTGGGGTCTCTCCTGATGGGGTTCAAGCTGACAACTATTTACAGTATGTGCAAAAGTTAAAGGCCCAGCTAACTCATGCGTTCCAACTGGCTCAAACCATGGCTGCCAAAAGAAATCTGGCCAACAAAGAAAGGTATGATAAAAAGGTGAAAGCACAGGAACTCCTGGAGGGAGATCGGGTATTGCTAAGAAATCTGCGACTGCATGGCAAACACAAGATTGCTGACAGATGGCACCATCTCCCTCACATTGTAGTGGGCAAACTAGATGATCTGCCAGTGTACAAAGTAAGGCCTGAGAATAATTCAAAAGATGTAAAAACAATGCATAGAAATCATTTACTGCCCATTGGACAAATCTTGATTGAGTCTGAGCCCCAGAAGATGCCCCCTCTGGACCTGTGACTAGAGCTGCTGCTAAGAAAAGATCAAGAAAGTCTGCACCTACAGAAGCTGAGTTAAAGTGTTCCCCTCCACAAGTCCCAGTTGAGCATGACTGTCAGTCCATATCAGAAGAAAGTGAGTGTGACTTTGAATACTACCCTTCTTACGAACTGAGTCAGTTGTTTCGGGGCAATCCCCTAGTCAATACTGGAGATGTAGCTGGGCCTTCTGGACTGTCTAAGCCCCCAGCTTCATCCCTGGAGCCAATGCTCCCAGAAAGTGAAGTGCAAAGCATCAAGTCAGATGAAATGGAATCATTGTGTATGGTTGAACTGTTTGAGCTTTCAGGGGAGGAAAATGATGGACTGGGACAGACTGGTGATACACCAGAACAAGAAGAGTATTTTGAGTACCCTGACAGTCCACTGCCAGTGTCCAAAAGCTCTCAATGTGAGCCAAATGTTGTGGACTCAGAGACTGTAACTCCTGGATCTGAAAGTGCCCCAAGTTCTAGCCACTCTACCCCCATGGAGACTCCCTGACAAGTGAGGACAATGCTGAAAATAAGGCTCAGAGTGCAGAGACTGTAACAGTTCCCCTAGAAAGACTGGTCGAGCTGTAAAGCCTGTGGTGCACCTCAGTTATGATTCCCTTGGGAGGCCTGTGGACTTGCCTTCAATGTTGTCCATAAAGGAGTGTATGTCCTAAGCTCATTGCCCAGACTGGCGTCAGTGCTAACTCAAGTTACTTGTGTTGCCCTCTAAGTATGGTGCCTTGCCCGTCCAGCCCCAAGGTAACTAATAGGAAGGTCCCTCTTCAGGTTTCATGTACAAGAGGTAATAACCTGAGTTACGGTACAATGTGTGTGTAATACTGTGTAAAGAGTGACGTACTGCAACGTTTCAGAAATGTGTTCCTGGTAAAGTGATACATTGACTGATGATTACATGTGTGAGCCTAATGCAAATGTATATGGTTGCAATTAAAACTTATGGAGGTACTTGCTTGATGTGGATGTCAAGCTTTCCCAGGCCGGGAAGGGTGTAACCCCCCTGCAAATGGGGGTTCCCAAAAGACTTTAAGGAGCTTGCTTAAATGCTCCGAGCCTGAATGGTGTTTGGCGTTTAAGCCTTTTATCTGTGAGTGTTTTTAGAGCCTCTGGTACTGTCTCTTTAAGAGCTGTCTGCTTGCAGACATAATTAGCTTGTATGGGGGGGACTGTGTGTTTCTCTGCTTGAGTCCTACTCGAGCTGCTGCCAATTCATTCTGTTTTGCAGTCGGTAGGAGTGCAAAGGGAACCTATCTGAAAGATGTAACTGTTTGCCAGAAATCATTTAGAGAAATAATGAAAATACAGTTTGTCTAACCTGCTTTCTTTGCAATCAGAACTGTTTTTGCCTAGTTCCCCATTCTAGTTTTGAACTGCTGAACTGGACCAATCAGTGTGGGTTAAGGGAGCTCTAAAATGGTGCCTGTGGACGAATCAGAACTTGGACTCATAATCTGAGCCAGCCACAAGAGGATTGTATGGGCAGTGACTCTGGGAAATGTAGTTTGGACTTTGGCGCCTTTTTGCACCAACAGAGGGAGTCTATTGTGAGTGACAGCCAATCCATCCAAGAACTGGGAGGAACTCAAAGGAAGTGCCCAGTTTGTCTACTGGAGTTTTCAGTCAAGCTCTGGCAGTGAGAGGAAGAGTCCTGTGCTCGGTGCGTAGTTTTAGCCGGAAACGCAGGTAAGGGCCCCAAGTTTCAGTCTGCAGCACGTGTAAGTGCTTGTTCGGACTGAATCCGACCTGTGTAGAGAATCAAGGAGATCTGAAGAGTAGAAACCAGGCTCACCCTGTAGAAGACTGGAGAAATTGCTGAATCGTGCTCGGTCTGTCAGGAACTGAATCTGCTGTTTGTTCTCCCGGGTATTGTGCAGTAATTGCGATTGGGATAGAGAAGCAGCCTGCCTGGTATAGTACTTTCTTTTTCCATATAAATGTGTGTAGTGCTTGTGAGGACTCACGTTTCAAATCCCTGTACAGTGAATTGAGTGCATGAAGCTGCAAGTAAACCCCAGCTTAATCCAGACTACATCCATTTGCTCTGAACTGCCGTGGGGTCCAGTCACAAGGACCTTGTCCACATGGTCTGCTCCTCCTGGCAATCCAGGACAATCTGCCTTCCATTCAGTTTCAGCATTGAATTTGTGAGTACAAATCAGGGTAGCTCCCTGCCATCATCTAATTGCAAGTGTTCCATCTGATTACTTTTCCTTTCTTTCTCCATGAACTGAGCCTAACAGCTCCGGATTACAATTTGGGTATTGTGCATGCATTTTCCATCTTCAGGGCCCCAACCAGCTGCACCAAATAGGCTAGCCTCTTATTGCCTGAGTACCCAGAAAGAGTGACATTAGGGACATTTGGGATTCGGAAATATGTGCACAGTACTGTGATTATTAAGGCGTTTAAACTAATTAACCTGATTTCCCCCTGTCCTTGTTAATTCCCCCTAAATAAATCTGATCTGTTTGTTTCAGCAAAGTTTCACTGCCTGAGGTATTCGTCTATGTTAAAGTGTTGTGCTGTGGTTTTTGCACTGTATCATCTTGTTTTACAGGGAGTCCCCAGAGTCACGCTGACTGAACCAGTCCTGGGGGTAAGTGTATACTGTGAAGGTAATTCTGATATATTGTGTGGGCCACTAGTGGGAAGAAAGGGGGGTTGCAGTGACCCAGAGGGCTGTGACCAAGTCATATCAGACTGTCTTAACCTCGACCTCTGGGTGGAGGCACCCGCCATCGGATCAGGCCCTCAACCTGTTAAGTGGCAAATAAGGCAGGGGTAGTAGCCTTGGGATAGCGCCACCTAGGGTTACACCTATAAAGGCTTTATCTCCTTCTTAACTGAATTGGCTATCTTTTCCTCAGTTTGGGCCTTTGCTATTCTGACTGCATTCCCCACTTCCTTCTGCTTTAACTGGTACAGTTCTCTGTCCTGCTCCTTCTGTGTTTCCTTATGCTTCCTGAATGCTATCTTTTTCTTCTTGACCTTCCGCGCCACCTCTTTTGAGAACCATAGTGTTTTTTTTCCATTGTTTTGCTTTGTTGATTTACTCACACAAAGGCTTGTTGCCTCTGTGATGGCTGTTTTGATTCTTCCCCATTGTTCCTCCACCCCTCCTTCTTGCCCGTTTTTAGTGCTTTTCTGAGGCACTCTCCCATTTTCCCAAAGTCAGCCCTCCTAAAGTCCAATACTCTTGCTTTTGTATGGCTTGACTCTATGGCTGTGTTTATTGTGAGCCACACTGTTTAGTGGTCACTTGTTCCCAGATGGCTACTCACTTCTAAATCTGAGATACTTTCTCCATCCCCATTTGACAGTACCAGGTTTAAGATTGCTCCCTCCCAAGTGGGTTCCACCACTAGCTGTCTGAGACATGCCACTTGTAGGGCATCAAGAATGACCCTGCTCTTGGATGTGGCTGCAGCAAAGGTGCTCCAGTTAACATCTGGCATATTCAGGTCCCCCATCAACAATATCTCCCCTTTTTCTGCCATTCTAAGGATGCCTTCTATCATTTCCTTGTCCATTGCCTCCCCCTGAGATGGGGGTCTGTATACAACCCCCATGCAGATTGTGGTGCCATATCCTGTCTCCAGAGTGACCCACAATGCCTCCTCTACTCCCTGTTTATCCTTCAGTTCCATTGCTTTGATCCCTTCCCTTACATAGAGAGCTACTGCTCCTCCTCTTTTACCCTCCCTGTCCCTCCTGTAGCTTGTATACCCTGGTATGGTGACATCCCAGTCGTGGTTCTCAGTGTACCATGTTTCTGTGACTGCCACGATATCCAGGTGTCCCTCTTCCATCAAGATATATCAGTAATGGTCTTAAAAGGAAATCTCAAACGTACACAACGGAGACGAGCTTTTGAGATCAAACTTATTTTATTTCTCAGTATGGTAGAAGATGGCATGAACACATATTTGTGGTTTATGGTACATTATAGGACTTAATATCCACAGACCTTGTCTTCATAGGATAGGGGAAATTGTTTAACCAGGAAAGGCACACTAAGCCAAAGCTTATTTCCAGGTGCGACCTGGGAGCACAAGGAAGTTAAGTGACTTGCTCAGGGTCACACAGTATGCAAATGAGGGCTGTGGGATTCAAACCCCATCTCCAGGTTTGCAGCTTAGAACCCTAAACCACTGCACCATACTACCTCCTACTGATAGACATATTAAATGACTACAGCGTCTCCTTGAGAGTGTGTGTGTGTGTGGGGGGTTATGTGAGTGCAGTGGGTGTGGGGTTGCTGAAACATTGAGGTGGGCTTCTATTCAGATACATGGACTTATAGTGTGTATGACTCTTAGTTCACACACATAATGAATATTAATTCCTTCTTACTATTTATCTTCCCCAGGGGTGGGGTTAATTCCATTGGGTCTTATTCAGATTCTCTAGCCTGTTACTGTACATACAGTAGATTGATTATATACTGTCAACTTTTTGAACTCTGAACATATTGGGGTGCAAGATCTCATTTGCATGGGGGGTCCCCAACAGATCAGCTTACATTGGGCTAATATTGTAGTGATTTGTGGAAATGAAGGTATGTTAGGACTTTTGTCTTACATACATACTGTACATTTACTTCTAGTTACCTTACCATGGGGAGGGTGGAAGTTTTATTACATTGTGGTTCTATTCAGAGTCTTTGGACTGTTAAATCACAGATAGTAGTATCATTATATAGTGTCACATTTTTGATCTCTGTACATATTAGGATACAAGATCCCTTTTACTTGTAATTTCATGACAAGTTTAATTCCTTTGAGTAACAATTGAAGAGACTGATGTGAATGATGGTGCATTAGGACTCGTGAGTGCGTGTGTGTGTGCGTACATGCGTGCGTGCTACCAGTGGACCTCCTCATAGGGAAGCATAACAAATCACTAACCATCACCTCCATCTACCTGCCACCTGGAAAAGCTAAGATGGGGCTTGATCCTTTCCCGGAAGCTCTCTCTAAAATTAAGAGGAACTCGGAAATTATCATAACGGGGGACTTCAACTGTAACTGACTCTGTAAGGAATCAGATATACTTAAGGACCAGGTCACCGGTGTGTATCTTACACAGATGGTAACTGAGTATACCAGACTGAATTATCAAACTGGCAAGGGCACGCTATTTGACTGGATCCTTACCAACCATCCCACTAGGATGAGACAAGTCATGGTGCTTCCAGATTGCCTCAGTGACCATTTCCCTGTCTTGTGCAAGTGGGTGAATAAGGAAAAAAAGGCACCCCCATCACTATCCGTAGCCATGTTCTTAAGCAGGGTCTCACACACTCCTTTAGAGCAGCCTTAGCACAGGTGGATTGGTCATATCTGGACAGACTCCTGGACATTGACCTGGCACTGAAATATTTCATTGACAAATTCAACGAGACCTGTGATACTTATGCCCCCTTAAGGAAAAGAAAGATCAGGGGATCTACCAATGGATGGCTCACTCACAACTTTCTGGATCATTTCAGGGCATGAGATAGCCTCTGGAATATGGCCACAAACTCTAGAAACCCACTTGACCACCAGAAATATTGGGCAGCTGGGAACAAGTGCACATACCTCTCCAGGCTTGCCAAGGTGAAATACTACAAAGAACAGCTTGACAGTAGTTGGGGGAACAGTAAAAGGTTTTGTCAAAATATCAAGGAACTGCTGGGTAAAGAGGCTAGGAAGCACTCCTCTCTGCTAAATGTCAACGGCACCTCCATCACGGATCCCTGCACAATCGCTGAAACCTTTAATTCAGCATTCACTGATCTAAGTGGGATTCTCCCTCTTGGTTACCTTTCCCACTGCGATCCATCCTTGTCAACCCCTAGACAGGATACCAAAACTCCCAACTTTTACTTCAGGAGTGTTTCGATTAGGGAGGTTAGAACCTATGTCAAGAAGGTGCTTGGTAAAACCAGACTGGGGAGTGATAATGTTGACATGAAGCTTGTGTCAGTAGCACTTGAAGAGCTGCTTGTCCCCATCTCCATAATATTTGACAAATCACTCAGCCTGGCAAAATTCCTGGCCCCTGGAAGTTAGTGCTAGTAACCCCAGTGTTTAAAAGTGGGGATCACTCCAGCACAGCCAATTACCGACCCATCTCAATTCTTTTCCCCTTATTGAAAGCCCTTAAAAGAATTGAAGCAGATCAGACTAATGAGTATCTTCAGAAGCACAATCTCCAGTGCCCAGAGCAGCATGGCTTTTGTAAGGGCAAACGTGCTGCCACCACACTTGTCGAATTCTCCGACTATGTGCATAAGGCCCTGGACAATGGCAAACTAGAGGGATCTTTATTTATAGATCTTACAAAGGCCTTTGATACCGTAACTCATCCCTTATTCCTCCAACAACTCCATCTTCTAGGTTTCTCATCTGAAGTTGCCCTCTGGTATAAAGATTACATTTCCTACCGATAACCAAAGTGTCAAGATTGGGTCTGTGATCTCCTCTGTCAGGGGAAATCAGTCTTGGAGTCCCTCAGGGATCTATTCTGGGTCCCCTCCTCTTCAGTTTGTTTTTAAATAGACTACCTGAGGCTAGTAAGAGCAAGATTATTCTGTATGCCGATGATGCGGTTATCCTGAGCAGCAGCCCTCAGCTTGATCAGTTGCAGAATGAGCTGCAGTCCTCTTTCCACTCCCTGGAAGACTGGTTCTGCTCACAGAAACGGCTCCTCAATTACAAGAAAACTAAAATGATGCTAATTTCCAGTGCTCAGTACAAGAAATCAAACCCAGACCTGACAATAGTCAAAAACAAGGCCGCCCCCCTAGAACAGGTATGCACTTTTAAGTACCTTGGGACCCACATCGATGACACCCTATCTTATACTAAGCATATTGACCACATTGTCAAAACAGTCAATGTCAAACTGGGTGTTTTACACCAGCACAAACAATATCTCATGACCTCTACCCTCCGTCTTTCAGTATCCAGTTCCATCCTGTCGATAATCGACTATGGCCTGGTAGTCTATGGGAAGGCCTCGGACACAGCACTTAAGCATATTACTGCAGCCCTCAATAAGGCCTGCAGTCTAACAGTGGGAGCTGACAACAGGACACACACCTGTTCATTATATGAACAAACTAACTGGCTGAACCTCAACAACAGCATAAAGTACCAGATGTGCCTACTGGGCAAGAAAATCCTATTTGGGCATGCCCCCCATCTAAACCTCCTGCTGCAGGCTAGTCACTCTTCTTACCATACCAGGGGCATAACCAGAAACTCCTTAGCAGTCCCTTTCGGGAAAACCTCACTTGCTCAAAGGTCCTTTGCCTACAGAGCACCCCATGGCTAAATGAGATCCCAGCACACATAAATAACACCAGCCTCACTGCATTAAACTATTACTGATGCAGCACCTCACTGACGCTGGCACCTGTGCCTGCAGGTAATCTGGGCCGACCACTCTACCTAGTGTAAAGTGGCTGGTAATGTTGTGTCCCCCCGCCCCCATCTGTAATACCACCTTATCCATCATATCGCCACTTCTCTGTACTCTGCACTTCATCCTTTCTGTGGGGCCCCAGGGTCTCTCTGGGTAATCAATCTGGTGCTCTCACCCACATTTCCTAAGGACTTCCACCTCCCTCGCTAACAAATTCTTCCCTCCCCCACTTCCTGACAATTGCCTGTCTCTGGCTGCTATTTTCCTTTGCTGATCAGTAAGTTCTCTGAAAGCCTTGTGGGCCACATGGAAGAACACCAGTAATATTGTTTTTCACTGGTTTGAATCCTCCTGCCACTTTTTTATTTCCAACTGACTTGTTAATCCTGAACTTAAAATTTATAACCACATGTGTAGCTGAATTTTGTTGTCCTAACCGTACCTTCATAATACGTTGACTATGTCATATTATGTGATAGTTCTGCTATAATGTTCATATACCCTATTTTTGACATGGAACCTTCAAAAAAGAGCATTTTGCTCAAAGGTTATTTTCCAAAGCCTGAAATAAATAAACAAACACACATGTTTTGTTGCTGTGATTTTGTTTGTATGTGTATATACAGAAAACTTTTAATAAACAGATTATACAAAAAAAAAACTAAATAGATTGAGAGGGAAGGGACGGGGGGTTGGGGCCCATACTAGATGTGTTACTCCATTACAGGCCCAGGGTTGCTGCTGTTTCAGCCACTAGGGCTGGGGTAGTGAATGTTTTTAAAGGATGTAGTAGCGTATTATTTCTTGGGTTGCTGTATGGATGGGGGAGGCTGGACCGGGGAGAATCATGGCTACTTTCATTGGCTTATGCTGAGCTTCCAGCCCTGGTTAAATAGGGGGTAGGGGGGAGAGGGGGTTTGGAAAGAGGGGTTATGGGTCGGGGGGTTGGGTGGTTATTGGAGCACTCTACAAGACTGTAAGCAGGCAGACAGGAGTTCGAATAATAGTTGAAGTAAACTATAACAATGGGTACCACATATAAATGTATCTCTTGGAACATGAAGGGGGCGAACGACAAGCGAACAACAAGCGTAAAAGGTACATGATCTTACGCCATTTTAAAAAATATCAGCCGGATGTAGTCTTCCTTCAGAAAACCCACCTCAAGCGGGTGGATATCCAGTATTTCCGTAGGGAGTGGGTCAGTCAAGTTTACGGAGTGGGGGTGAGTAGTAAAAGGGGTGGCATGGGGATCTTAATATGTAGGGGTGTTCCCTTCCAACTGCTTAAAGAGTGCAGTGATTTGGAGGGTCTCTTCTTGTTGCTCTAGGGGCATTTGGGCTTAACAGAGCTCCTTTTTTGAAGGATCTATGGTCCTAATGCCGACTCTCCTACTTTTTCCTCCAATCTTCTGTCTCACCTATTATCTTTTTCTCACCTTTCAATCATTCTTGGTGGAGACTAGAACTTAATCATTTACCCAGATCTTGACAGGTCAGGACTTCACCACAAGGGACTTACACTGGCTCAACAGGGGTTGAGAGATCTCATGGACTCGCTAGGACTAGGTGACCCCTGGTGTATCTTACACCCTGGCAACAGACAATATATATTTTTTTCACCTCCACACAAGTTGTACTCCTGTATTGATTGTTTCTTGGTTTCTTGATCAACCTCTCTAGTCTCCCAGGTCTCCTCGCCTCTGACATTTTTCCCACTGTGATTTCTGATCATGCCTCGGTTTATATGAAGCACTCTCTGAAGGGGTTAGAGGATCAGGATAGGGCCTGGCATCTGAACTGTACCCTCCTGAGAGAC
The DNA here is from genome assembly GCA_016271365.2 of Neoceratodus forsteri. Taxonomy (NCBI): domain Eukaryota; kingdom Metazoa; phylum Chordata; order Ceratodontiformes; family Ceratodontidae; genus Neoceratodus; species Neoceratodus forsteri. Next base: position 224,571,470 of record CM057449.1, on the reverse strand, counting down.
ACTCATTTTGTTACGGCCCTTAAAGAGTTCATACAAATCTTCTTTAGGGAAAACGAGGGGTCTGTGTCCTGCATGGGTGTGTTATGAGGGCAGCAAAATGTACTGTGAGAAGGGAATGTATTCACCTTGCAACTAAGGCTAAGAAGCAGTGGGCGGAAAAGACGCATCAACTGTTATCCCAAATTCGAGATCTTGAACACCGTCTATCCGCTGAATCTGACCAGTACAATTGGAACCAACTACATGCCATTACAGCCAAATATTTTGGGTTACTAGCAGAACAGGCCAATCTAGCTCTCCAGAGAGTCAAATTCTGCTATCTGGAATCAAGTGAGATAGTGGGGTGGCTCCTGACCCTAAGGCTTAAACAACTGGAAGCCCAACAAATGATACGTAGCCTTCAACCTACCCCAGGTGGAGCAATCCTTACATGCCCCCAAGACATTGCTAATGCCTTTCAGCAGTTTTATAAAACTCTCTACTGTCCAGAAGCGGAGCCGACTCCTAACTTAGATGTTATAGAAACTTATCTCAACTTTATCCCACTTCCCACCCTCTCAGAGTCTCAGCGAGAGATTTCTCAGGCTCTTATTTCCCTTTGTGAGGGGTTTAATAACTCTTTCTATGCCACCTTTATAGATATCTTGGCTCCATTACTCACTAAATCATTCAACTGTCTTCGTTTTTCTGGCCTAATGGACTGCTCGTTCATCCAAGCCTGGATCACCGTTATCCCCAAACCTGGTAAATCACACCTCCTCCTGGGAAACTACCACCCCATATCCCTTATGAATTCCAACCTGAAAATTCTTGCCAAGGTCTTGGAAAATCATCTCCTAAAGACATGGCAGGGCCTCATCAGCCTCACCCAGGTTGGGTTCGTTGTGGGATTTTTGTCCTCCGACCATCTGTGCAATGTTCTTCACCTCATCTCGGTGGTGAGAGAGAGGCGAATCCCATGGTTTTGGTCTCCTTAGACACAGAAAAGGCCTTTGAGCATGTCTCATGGCCATTTTTTTTTTGCCACACTGTGGAGATTCGGCTTCCCTGCACATTTCTGTGATTGGCTTAAGGTCATCTATCACTGCCCCTCTGCCAGGACCTGCTGCAATGGTGTATTCTCATCCTCTTTCCCTTTGATGCAAGGTACCAGGCAAGGTTGTCCTCTTTCCCCTTTCCTTTTCAATCTTTATCTGGAACCCCTCATCCGCTCCCTCCAGAACAGCCAAGACTTTCAAGGAATCCAGGTAGGGAGCGACAGGTATATGCTGCCTGCCTATGCGGATGACCTACTACTGCACCTGGAGAACCCCTAGATTTCTATACCGGCTGCTGTGGAGATTATAGACAGATTCTCTCATATGGCAGGATACAAACTAAACCTGGATAAATCCAGGGTAATGCCTCTCAACGTGCATGTACCACAACAATGGAATGATGACTTAGGTCTCTCCTGGGAATCTAAAGCCCTCACCTATTTGGGGATTAAGATCTCTTGCTCTATCTCCGCTTTGGTAAACTTAGCCACTCCCCTACCTGTCAAGCTATCCAAGCTGATCTGCAGAGATGGAAATCTCTCCCACTCTCATTGTGAGGTCAAGCGAATGTGATTAAAATGAACATTCTATCTTGGTTACTCTATTCAATGAGTATGGTGAGCCTCTACCTCCCCACATGCTGATCTGCCCATCTTCAAACCTCCCTTTCAGATTTCCTCTGGAATGGTAAAGCCATTTGAAGGGCATATTCCATCGAAAGACCTGGGTGGACTGTGAGTGCCTAACCTTTTTCTCTATTACTGTGCGATACACTGTTGTAAAGTATTTAAGTGGAGTTCTCTCATTACTGGCTCCCTAGATGATTCCTATACTCCCCTGTGGCTTTCACTGGAACAACACCTCTGTCACTCTCAGGGCATTGATATAGGCGGTCTTATTTATGCCAAACCCTCTGAACTCCCTAAACTACTTTGTGCTTCTTTGGTATGGTGGTCTCGCAAAGCTCTCCACCAGATTTACTCCCACCTTGGTCTCACGCCACATAAGGATCTGTCCCAACTCCTATTTGCCAATATACATTTCTGAATAGCGAATCACACTATTCCCTTGAGCTTCTGCTCATCTCTCTGTGGGGCACTAATTTCATCTTTGATCTTAAATGGCAGGCTCCTCTCTGCAACTGAAGTTCAGGAAAGGCTCTGTATTCCCACTTACTATCCCTTTAAACATCTGCAGTTGAACAGTGCAAGCTCTTCGTTTTTCATGCCCCCCATGGCAGGATGTTCCCAACCCCTTATTGAAAATGCTCATTGACACCGCTGTTCTATCTCACCCTATATCCAGATTTTATAACCTTCTACAACACTATGACTCAAATAGACCTCAGGGGACATGCTTCCACTGGAAGCATGAATTAGGTCTTAATCTGAGTGAGAGGGAGTGGCAGCAAATTTGGCAGCGTTTCTATAAATACATAAAGCAGGACTACCTTCATTTCTTACAATTCTGCATACTGCATAACCTCTATTTCTCTCCCATACAGCTGTATAGGATGGGTAGGTCAGTGTCCCCACTCTGTATCAGATGCGGGAATTCAGAGGGATCATTAAAACACATCCTCTGGGACTGTGCCCTGGTGTCTCCCTTCTGGTTAGCAATCTATGGCGCTCTGGATCCAGTGTTGTGTTTGAATTCTTATTTCACCCAGCAGATCTGCTTGCTGGATCACTTTCTCAGGGAAATGTTAAATTGCCAAAGTTTTATGTCCCTAATCTCAATGGTGGCCAAACTCATCATAGTCCGACACTGGTTAGATCAAACCAGGCCCTCCCTCAGAGGTGCCCCAGGTCCTCAAAATGGAGCAGCACATTGCTTGACGGCTGAATCACCAGGAGGTGTTCAGTAGTTAATGGGCCCCACTACTGGCCGTTTTATCTCTTATGCACTGTCTTTAATTGAGCCCAGACTTACATGGAGGAATGTGACTCCCAATATGTTTTGTTTTTGTTTGATGGGGGCAGGAATAGGGCCGTTGCTCTAACCCCCGTCTGCCTGGTACCCATCCAGTAGGCTTCTTCCAGATGGGCTTCTAACTTGTTCTCAACCCCGTAGGTGCTCCGGGGGATGTAGGGGTGGGGGTGGGGGAAAGGGGGGGTTTGGGGTGGAGTTCATAGAATGTAGATAATTTCAGTTGGTTAGGCCTCATCACTGTCGATTATGGTTCTTGTACTTGCAAGACCTTGTAGATTTACTGTCACAGATTTGCATCTTGTTGTATAGTTCCTTGCCCTTATTTCAATTTGGGTGGAAGCTGTTGATTGAATGTATGTACTCATCTTTATTAAAATGTTTAATAAAGTATATTAAATTGAAAAAAATATTTGAATAGAGATCAGTGCTGGGGGAGGGGGAACGCTAGCCACCAGCGACATCATTAATTTTATTTAAGCGGTGAACAGGGCTGGGGGAACCAGACACCAGGGACTGCTGTTCATGGTTCTATTACAGCACAGCTTGAGGCACCCTTCCAGATGTGTTGTCTCTTAGGTGCAGGGTCAAGGTTGCCACAAGCTATGGGACTTTGCCGTAGGGACCCTACCTGATAATGAATTGGGCGCTGGGTCCCTGGCACACTGGAGATCAGTGCAAGCTGCCTTCAGCACAGCTTGCGACAACTTTTGTGAATCAAGCCCAGGTCATTTATGATGGTGCCTCTGTGTGCAAATGAATAAAAAGTTACATAATATAAAACCAAAATTAAAAACATGAGTACAAAATACCTTAAATTATATGTTACATAGTCTATAACATACATACACACAATCACTTTAAACAGCCAATCTCTCCTCCAATCGCAGTAAATATTCATATGATGCCATTAAGCCCTATACACAAAGTATTATATTTAGGAATTGTACCATACTTTTAGTGCACTAACTGGAGGCCTCTTACCCCAGATGATACGGAATTCAGCATGTAAAGAATTTCACAAATAATTAATGAAGAAGCATAAGAAAGAAGTTGATCTGTAAGTTTTAACTTTTGGACTCTCCCTCTCACAGAAACCTGCACTTCTGAATGACACATTTGTTGATCTAGTGTTCAGTCTTTCTTTCAAATAATCTGTAATTTTTTTTCACTTTGCTCATTTATTTCTATGTAATCTGTGCAGCTGTCAGTCAACTTTCTTGACAGCTGAAACCATCCAAGCAGACACTCAACAGCCTAAAAATTAATTCCAATGAAATCCCTGTGCTGAAATTCAAAACACTGGTGCCGCCACCATCTTGTTTCCCTACATTTTGCTCACACTCCACCATCAGTAACTATATTTTATTTCCATGATGCTTTTCATTGGAGAAAAAGGTGTTCCTAAACAAAAACAAAAAAAATAAAGTAAACATGACTGCTAACTCACAATCACAGTCTCACATTCTGCTTGCAGCCGCACATCCAGCTTATGGCCGCACATTAGCTCACTGCCCGCATCCCACTTCCAGCATCACAAACCATTTGCAGAAAATGTTAACTCCGCTGTGGCCATCGTAGGGGTTTACTCAGTGTTCCAGGCTAGATGGCCATCCATCATTGCCAAGGACCTCTGTTTTCTGTGGTTCTGCTGTGCGCAGCGATTGCCGAAGAAATTGAGACCTGCTGCAGAATTTGGGGCTGGCCATAGAAATTGCACAGAAATTGCCCCAGTAAGTTAGACAGAGACAGACACCACTCCTTTCCACCAATTCCTTGGCTTACTTTTAGCTTATAAGAACTAAAATTTACCTCCAACCATCTCAGTCTCTCAAACCATCCCCACCCAGCCCTGTGAGCCCTTGAGTCACCCTACCGGTATTTTTTATATTTCACCCTTTTCGGTCAAAGGTTGAGTGATAATCCATTGCCTTTTTCTATCATTGCTAGTGGGCCAGAATGCTTGTTTCTTATCCCAGTAGTGCTTTCTTTGGCCCACTCAAAGCCATACAGGGGCATGATTTCTACATTTGGGCCCAGCAGTAATAGGAAGAGGCAGTGGATTGTCCAACAGTGTTGGACCAAAAAAGGGTGCCAATATAAAAAAAAAACTGAGTGACTCGGCGAGGCTCTGTGTGGAATGATTTTGGGGCTAAGATATGTAGGATTGGTATTTCCTGTTTTATGAGGGGGCAGAGTAATGTAAAAGAGGAGCCACTACAATTCTTTTGAGGGAGGAATGATCACTGTACAGTGTTGGGCTGGATAATGACATGCATTTAAATCTACAAGGCCACTCAATGACATTCCCAAGGCTGGTTTGGAAGTTAGTGGGGCTGAAATGGGTTTTGGTCTGTTTGACCTGTTCTAAAATCATGAGAGGGCAAAGTACTGGCTGTGGTGGGGGGAGCAATTTGCTATCCTTGTGGGGTTTAGAGCACAAAAGGTTGCTATAAATTGGTCTGGGGGGTTGTTAACCTATGGATTAACTCTGGTGCCTGGGGCAGAAAATCTAAATTATAAAAAATGGAAGCAAATGGACAGCTAAGTGAAAAAAAATTGTTGGGGCAGGAAAAGAATGAGAGAATGCTGGATAGACTGAAGAAATGAAAAAGATGAAGCCAAGATAAGAAAAGTAAAGCACTAAAGATACAAATTAAGTAAAATGTGAAAACTAAATAAGGGAAGAGGGAAACAAGCAGACAAAATAGAGAAAGTCACAGTGAGATTGCAGATGAAACATTTTTTAATTTTTTAACATTTATATGTAACCCCCAGGTGGTGCTGTCCCAATGGCTACTACCCCTGCCTGCTTGACTACTGGCAGGTTGAGGGGCCTAGGTTCTATGGCGGGTGTCTCCACCCAGAGGTCAGGGTTTGTAGTGGTTAGACTAGCTTGGTCACAGCCCTCTGGGACACTGAGACCCCCTATTATTTCCTCTAGTGGCTCACACAGTACACAGGAGTTACAGCCCCAATACCCCACATATACACACTGTTCACTCATAAAGTACCACTTACCCTCGAGACTGATTCTGCAGCACGTCTCTGAAGACCCCCTGTAAAATAAGGTTAAACAACATACACAGCAAAATACAATACTGTTTCCATAAGTACCAGCACCACAGACAGTATATAGTATAACAACAACAAATCTGATTTATTTAGGGGACAGTAACATGGGAGGGGGCAATCAGGTTAATTGGCAGAATTAAATCACAGTACTGTGCACACATACAGGGTCTGAAAAGTCACACTCTGGGTACCCAGGTTGCGGGGAGGCTAGCCAGGTCTGTTGCCCGGGGTTGGCCAGCAGGTGCAGATGGATAGGGCTCTATAGAAGAAAATATATGCACAACACCCAATTGTAATCCGGAGCCGGAGGGCTCAGTCCATGAAACAGTGAAACAACAAGAATTAGTTGACACACTTGTGATTGAAAAACAAGCTGCAGGGGAGTACCCTGATTTGTACTCACAACACCCAAGCTGAGGATCTGATGGAGAAGGTCCCTCTGGATTGCCAGAAGAGCAGGGCATGAGGTCAAGGTCCTTGTGACTGGACCCCACTGCAGTTGATAGCAAACGGATGTAGTAATTTAGCTGGGGTTTACTTCCAGCTTCAGCACACAATTCACTGTACAGGGGATTTGAAATAGCAATTCCCCACAAGCACTATGCACATTTATATGTAGAAGGAAAGTACTATACCAGGCAGGCTGCTTCTCGATCCCGATCGCAATTACTGCAAAATACCCAGGAGCACACACAGCAGCTTCAGTTCCTGACAGACCGAACGCCATTCAGCAATTTCTCCAGTCTTCTACAGGGTGAGCCTGGTTTCCACACTTCTAGTGCTTCTTTCTCATCACTACTCGGATTCAGTCCAAACTGTCACTCACAAAGGCTACAGGCCGAAACTCAGGGCCTCACATGCACTTCCCGTGCGAAACTATACACCGCAGAAGTACACAGCTCCTTTTCTCTTCACTGCCACAACTGATCTGATCTTTCCAGTCACAGAGCAGGGCATTTGCTTTAGCTCCACACTATTCTGTTGGCTGATTCAGCTGTCACTCACAATAAGACTCCCTCTGTTAGTATAAAAAGGCGCCAAGGTCAAAACTACATTTCCCGGAGTCACTGACCTTGCAATCCCCTTGTGGCTGGCTCAAATTAAAAGTCCAAGTTCTGATTCATCCACAGGCTCCATTTTAGGGCTCCCTTAACTCAACTGGCCCAGCACAGAAGTTTAGGTCCAAAATGGAGAGGTAACACACACAGAGTCCCAGCTGCAATAAAGGCAGGCTAGACAAACTACAGTTTTGCTATTGCTTTAAATGATTACGAGCAAACAGTTACAGCTTTCAGATGGGCTCCCTTTGCACCTTCAGCGACCGCAAAATGGAGCGATTACTCCACAGCTCAGGTGGGATTCGAGCATTAAATACACAGTCCCCCCGATACAAACTAATTAAGTCTGCAAGCAGACAGCTCTTAAAGAGACAGTATGTGGAGGCTCACATAGCACTCACTTGCAACCACAGTTAAGCAGCTCAGATGCCGAACACCACCCAGGCTTGGAGCATTCAGGCAAGCTCCTGGAAGACTTTTGGGAACCCCCATTTGCAGGGGGGGGTTACATATATGTTGCTTCGGGACAATATGCAAGGGTAGTCAAGACAGATTCTAAGCTCACTGCATCCCAAAATATCACTGAGGGACAAGTAGATGTAAGAGAATCAATGACTCTTCAGTACAGTAGTCAGCTTTTTTTTATCCTTTTGTAACCAGGTAAGGTTACCAAAGAATAAATCCAGTGTAGTTCATCCTATTTTTTTTTTTTTTTTTTATAATTAATATTTTATTGTTTTATATGCCACTCCAGAAAACAACAAAGAAACAGCAGCATCTTACTATGACAGATACAGTTCGAACATCCCTAGAGAGATAACATGGTACATCTAGGGCATATTATAAAATAAACATTTGCTAGAACAGATCAGGAGAAAAAATAGGTATGAAAAACAGATAAGTCCCCTCCACCCAAACCCCCCCACCCAAGGTTACTGTAGAAGGAAATGGTTGGGAAAACAAGAAGGGAGAAAAGTGAGACAAATTGGTTAGCCCAGGTAGTATATATTAGTTCTTCGAGTTCCAGCATCATAAGAAGCGGTCTAAGCGACCCCATCTTGCTGTAAAGACTTTCGTCTGGCCTCGAATATGAGCTATATATCTTTCCAGCTGAAGAGCTAACGTACATTCACGGTGCCACTCCAGTAGGGTCGGGGAGCAGTCTGACGACCAATGTCTTAGAATTATCAACTTCATAGTGGCAGTAATAAGTGATACTTGAACTCTCCATGATTTAGGAGTAGCACCAGGAAACATTCAATAAACAAATTTATGGAGTGTTCATGATGTAAGAGCCAAGGATGAGGCATTCCAAACTTGCAGAGACTCCCATAGAGTTGAATCTTGGGCATGCCCAAAAGACATGATATAGGGAACCCTCTTCTAGTTCACATCTCCAGCACAGTGGGGAGCTACGCACCTTCCATCTGTATAGGTGTGTGGGAGTTAGATATAAGTGATGTAGCAGATTGAATTGGATCAACCTGAATCTATCTTGTTTAAGATATCGGTGGATAGAATTCCAAAGATTAATCCAGAAGTCTGGTGTATCCATGAGGTTTAACTCATTGACCCAATAATAGCAGACTCCTGATGGGAGTTTAGGATCCCACTCTTGTAATAACTTGTATACTTTAGATATTGCATGTGGCTGCATCGTGGCTGTTAAGAGGGAATCAATGTTTTCTGACTTAAAAGGCGAAGTTGAGAACGAGGACAGGAATGGGGACAAAGCCCTTCCAGCTGCAGCCATCTGAAAAGCAATTATCATCAAAGCCATAGCAGTTTTTTAGGTCCTCAAAGGATCTCAGCATGTCCCAATCCAAGAGGTCTGCAGCTGAGAAGTGGCTGATCTGCGACCAGAAAGGAGGAGATATTGTGTTACCACCAATCTTGAAATGGATATTTTCAAATATAGGTTGGCACTCGAGGTCCACCATCTGACTTTAAGACATCGCTGTAATTGAAAAAGGGCTTTCAGAGACCACCCCATAGGATTATTCTTAAGTGGCCTAGGAATATCAGAAGTGGAAAGGAATAGGAGGGCTCGCAAGGAAGAATTTACTCTCTTCGCTAGCCCGTACTCTATATCGTACCAGAGGGGCCTGTAATCTAAATGTACCTTATCTTTATTCCACCAACCCAGCTTACACACATGGGCCCAGATATTCAAACTGCGCTCAAAACTGGCGCAACAGCAGGAGCAAGCACAAACCAGTTGTGCAAATGCGCAACAGGTGCGATATTCAAACATGGAGAAGAGCAAATTGCGCAAGCAACCAACGTCTGAATATCGCACATACTGCACCATCGCGCAACCAGGAAGGAGAAGCTGAGCCAAAATGTTGCGCTATGGCACAACCAGGGAAGCTCAGCTGAGCATTCCAGAGCTGCCATAGTGCAAGCACAGCCCCCAGAGCAATGGAACTGCACATCCAGGGAGGCAGGCTGGGGCCCACCGCCAGCCATGCCACACATGGGCACAGGAACACACTGCAGAATCCACACCACACCGGCACACCCCAAGCACAGCATCACTGGAGGTGGGACGGATGATCCACGTGCCCATGGGGACAAGCCAACAAAGCATAGCAGAGCCCTGACACACCCCAGCACAACCACTGGTAGGCGAGAGTGCCACACACAGGGGTTGACAACCACAGTGCACATCAGCCCCAATGTGCACACAACACCCTGCACTGTGACCCAAGACACCACCATGTTCAGTGACTGGCACTGCAGAAACCATGCAGTCCCACAGCACACGTCAGCCCGTGCAACACAGAAGCCTACAAGCCAGACACACCCTGTGCACCCAGCACTGGGTGGCAGCAGATAGCAAGACCAACCGAAAGTCACTGCCATGCTGAGATACCTCCCATGCACACACACACACACACACACACACACACACACACACATATCCCAGGACCATACCACCCCAGATGGCATGTACACCCTGCAACTGAGCACCCATAGCCAGCTGCAAATCAGAGACCAACACAGTATTCATATCAAAATAGAAATGTATATTTAAATATCGAATAGTAAAAGAAACAAAGCAATAACAACTATTTACAAGGGGAGGAACGGGTACAAGGTAGGGGTGCTCAAGGGGTAGGGATGAACAACTTGGAGAGGGAAGGCAGGGTGGTAGGGATGGGAGAAGTGGGAAGGGTATCAGCCGCTATGGCCCAGCTGGCTGCTCATCCTCCGCCTGGTCCTGCACCGTCCTGTGCCGCCTCCTCCGAAGGCCATGGCATCTGATTGATTGGAGGATGGCCTGATTTTCGATCGACACCCGTGTGAGGCCCCGAATATCGTGGCGAATCCGCCGGGAGAACCTCGAGGCCTAGGAAAATGGGAACACAGTCAATGGCTGTGACTGACCACAACCCTGAACACCACCCAACCTGCAAGCCATATAGCCCAATGTCCCGCACCTGTGATGGCATGCACCCACCCACAGTGAACATGCACATGGCCATCACAAACAGGCGGCACCAGCTATGCGCACCACCGCCCACACACACTGCCCATGTCAATCACAGTACAAACTAGGCTGGCAAGTGATGTGGCAACGTGGTGAGATGCCAGTTACACAGCCATGTGCCCAGTGCATGCCTGGACCACCAGTGACGCATACACAGACGTGCTGTGATACTGCACTGTGATGCATGTCACCTGTGTCGTGCCTACATACATGGATACATAGACAGTGTCGGAAGATAAGGGCCTATGGGCCACCCAGTCTGGCCATTTGACCTTGTAAGTTCACTCTGTTTTCCTATAAGTCTGTTTACCTACCCCTGACCTCCAGAATTCCTGTATGGCTATCCCATGCATTCTTAAATCCCGTGACCAAGTCAGCCCCCACCACTTCCTCTGGCAGGGTGTTCCACTTGTCCACCACCCGTTCTGTGAAGAAATTCTTTCTCATGTTTCCTCTGAATCGTCCCCCCTCCAACTTCATCCCATGCCCTCTAGTCCTGGAACATCTTTTACGCTTAAAAATAGTGTTGTCCTGCACTCTGTTCCCCCCTGTAAGATACTTGTATGTCCCCATCATATCCCCCTCTCCCTCCCTCCTCCAGGGAGTACATGTTCAGTTCCTTCAACCTGTCTTCATAGGACTTGTGATGCAATCCATGCACCATCTGTGTTGCCCTCCTCTGAACCCTCTCTACCCAGTCCATGTCCATACATAGGTATGGTCTCCAGAACTGTACACTGTACTCCAGTGTGGGGCCTCACTAGTGTCTTGTATAGTGGAATTATGACCTCCCCTTTGGTTGTGTTGTGCATGGCTGGTGGTCTTGCCCCCAGCATGCAATAGCATCCATGAAGTAATGATACTCACACTCCTCCAGCAGCTGGGTCTGCCACTGCTGCTGCGGTTGGGGCACAACACCCCCTGGCACCGGGGCCCTGGCACGGCCCACCTCACCCTCGCCCGGCGTCCTCAAAATCCGGCCTGTGGGAGACATATGTTGAGACAAACATCAGTGTGACTCAAAAGCAGAGTGCCCCTGCTCCAGTGAGGTGCCTGCCACACAGCCATAACCATCCATCGCACAGCTGCACACACTGACACAGCCAACCGTGTCCAAGCGGCACCTATGCACAGCCACCAAGCACACACACCCCTACAGAATATAGGTGCATAGATGGTACACTCACCTGGCCTAGGCACCACGCCCCACCTGGCACACGCAGCAGCAGCGTCGAGGTTCCGGCTCCCTCGGCGGAGGTCACTGTCAGTGCGGCACTGCTCAGCAGACCCCCGGCCAGTGACCTCCACCAGGTCGTGGCCACTTGCTGCCACGTGGGTCCCTAGGCATGGTGAGGGGCCTCACCATACAGTGCCTCACAGTGGGGCTCCACCAGGCCACCAGGTTGGCCACTTCAAGCTGGCTCCAGGACATCGCCCTCCTCCTAGCCATGGCACCAACTTTACAGCAGGCAATATGGCACCCTGCTGCGCCGTGACCCCACGTGGAGTTGTTGCGCAATAGACCAGCACAGGCTCCAATCGCGCTGTTCGAACAGCGCCGTCACTTTACATGGCGCTGTCACCAGACAGCGCAATAGGGACGTACACATGGCATGCGAACAGCGCCAGAGGGCAGAGGGCATACACAAGGTCACGGCAATGACGCAAGGCTACGCACAGCGCCATCGGACGTATAGGCATCCTGTGTGACTGCCAAGCTGAGCACCAGTGCCACAGTGGACTATCACGCAGTAGTGCCACAGCGCCATATAGTGCCCAGTGCTGTAGCGCCACTGGCACAATGGTGGCCATGGCCTGAATCGCCTATCGCGCTCAGCAGGTCTGCAGCACGATAGACGCATGGGTAAGCTGTCTGGCATGCGCAATGCAGTGTAGCACGCAGCCACAAACCTGCGCCATTGGCTCAGCCAGACCTTCCGTGTTGCGCCAGCGCCAAATCGCGATATTCAGCGACATATACCGATCGATTGATCAGCCATTCAAAGGTTCAGTGGTGCGATTAGCATGTCATTAAGTTACGCCACACCTCATTTGCATGTGTTGCGCTATAAAAATACTACGACAGTGGGTTGTGCTGGCCAGATTTGGTTACTGCAGGTGAGAGGTGAGTTACATGCTGTGTGATGCTCAGGACAATGCTCATGGGCGGGTGCGGAGGATAATAAAGGCTGAGGGCTGAGCATGAAAGGGCACTTAGAAAGGGACAAAGGCACCTTTCTATCAGTATGTGCCATGCGGAGAGGAAACGTGGGGCTTCCGCCCCCAGACGGCAGCTATGCTCATAGGGAAATGCTGTCGACTGCACAGTGACAGGTGTCCACTTCCACCCATACAGATCACCATGACCAGAGCCAAGCTGAGGGGTGTGGGCCGGGCGGGCGTAGGAGGCTGAACTTCGCGGCAGAGACAGAGGCCCTCTTCCAGGCCTACCTGGAGGATGAGCCACATTGAGTGGACGGAGGGCACCCCTCAGGAGTGTGCAGATGCATGGGAGGGGTAGCTCGGACCATCAACCTGCAGGCCACCAGGCGCTCCGTGCAGGAATGCTGAAAGAAGATGAGGACTGACCGCAGGAGGCTGAAGGAGAAGGTGGCAGCCTTCAGGGCGGCACGTGCTGGCACTGGTGGGGGCCCACCAGTGGTGTTGCAGCTGACCCCTACAGAGGAGACACTGGTCGCGGCCATGCAGCCGAGTGCCATTGTGGGCGTACCAGGTGGAGGATTCCAGACAGGTGGAAGCCCATCACTGCACGGTATGACATGGTGGTGTTGTTGGGAGGGGGCTGTTGTTCACATGCACTCACATGTACTCTCTTTCTGTTACAGATCCTGTTCGTCTGCAGGAGATGGTGGTGGTGGTGGGTCCAGACAGTGAGGCAGACCTGCTGGGCGTGGGAGGACCATCCACCTCCACCCAGCCTGCAGGCACTGCAGCAGCATGCACGCTGGGCCTACAACTCCGTGTGTCAGTGATACAGGGTGCAGGGGTGCACAGCCTGTGCTCACAGCAGTCTGGCATGCAGATATGCCAGCATGCTGTGCCTATAAGCGTGTAGCATGCACCTGATGATAGCAGGCCTGCAATGGGCAGTGATAGGTGTGTCCCATAGCCGGACACATGGCAGGCCAGCACGTGCCCTGGGCCTTCCTGGTTCACAACTGTGTACCAGCATGCTGGCCAGTCCCAGGCTGTGCCTGTCAGCACCGTGGGGCAGCACCGGTGGCTGTGCAGTGTCTGGCACTGTTGTCAGCCGCGGAGGTGGAACAGGTGGACCTGGGGCTCAGCAGTTGAGGCGGCAGCAGCAGTCGCACACCAGGTCTGGGGTACAGTGTCAATCAGTGGCACATGTCCACGCTCATTGATCTGCCCATACCTGGTCCTGGCGAACAGCGCCCCACCCTCAAGGGTGCTGTGCACAGGACCATCCACACCCTGGGGTCACGAGGCCATTGGGGCAGAGTACCCATTGGACGCCACACACCCGCCTGCTGCAGGACTCCGGTACAGCTGCAGGGGCGGGTTACAAGGTCCGTGGAGGCACTGTCTGTGTCCGTGGAGTGGCATAGCAGGGGTGTGCTCAGGACCGAGCCGAGCTGGTCCTTATGCGGACGGATGTGACCACTGCCATTGACAGGCTGACCCAGGCAGTGGTCTCTGTGGCGGCACATTGGCCACACTGTCAGGTGCCCCTGTACCACACCCCACACAGTGCACTCTCCACTCCCCATTCCGGCATCGTGCGACACCAGGCCTGTCGACGCGGGTTCTGCTGTGGGCATCCCAGGCACCCTGGTGCAAGTTTGTTGGCAGGATGCAGACCCCTGTGCGGGCAAGGTGGCGTTCGGCGCGTGGGACCCTGGTGGTGCACCAGCGCCACCCGATGTAGCCCCTGCTCAGCCTGCCAGTGCTGCTGGGACACGGCAGGGCCGCCCACGCATCTGTGGTGGCGATGGGACAGTGCTACCTGACTGAGCTGTCTCCCAGTGCAGGCCCTGTCTGGTGCTGCCCTGTGTGCAATGTGTGCATGGTGGGCAGTGCACTGCTGGGTGCTCTGCTCACCGCGCTGACACATGGACCACCTGCACACTCTCCCAACTGCTGTCCACAGGTGCGTGTGCATGATGATGCCTGCATTGCACTGTACACCAAGGTGCAAGTGTGCACAGGTCCTGACACATGTCGTGGACAGTCCAGGTGGTGGGGTGGTTGGTGGTGCTGTGTGTTGGAAATGTCATTTCCGCAGTGCTGTGCTGCTGCCCATGTACGCTGCCTGGTGTGTGTGTGTTCCATATGAGTGCTCACCCCTCTCTGATGGTGTGTTAGTATGCCTGGAACCGTCAACTCCCTGACCTTCATGCACGGTGTGTTCCCTGTGTGCCTGTGGTTTGCATGGACAGTGTTGCCTGCACATGTCCCTTGACTTACCTGTGTTGGGCATAGTGCTCTTCTGCAATGGTGTCCCGGTGCAGCTGGGCCTGCCGGGTCAGTCGGGGGTCCCTCTGTCCTAGAGGGCTGCTCATCACCCACATCACAGCGCCACTACGCGCCCATCGCTGTCCCCTCTTGGACCTGTACAGCTATCCCATGGTCTTTGGCCATGTTGTGCAGGGATGCAACAGGCCAGGAATATCCCACAGGCCTTTTGAGGGCTGTACTGTAGGGCTCCGCCGGAGGTGTCCAGGCATCGGAAGCGTGCCTTGAGCATCCCAAACACCCGCTCTATGATGTTACGTGTTGCGGCATGTGCCTCATTGACACATAGCTGCGCTGGGGTCGTGGGCGCCCGGTACGGTGTGAGCAGCCAGGGGCGGAGTGGGTATCCGCAGTCACCTGTGTGGAGATAGTGGAGATCAGTGTCATGTCAGGTCCATATTGCCCATATCCTTGTGTGCCACTACCATGGCACCTGTGTCATTCCCACCTTGCCCAGGTTTGCATTCCATACATGTGTACTCACCCACTAGATGACCCGTGGGGATGTTCCACTCTCGAATCGATGGCACAGTGCAGACTGGTGCCATATGAAACATCATGTGCTCCGCCAGGGTGTGGCACAGACGATGACCATCATGAGTGGCATCACACCACCTGGCAGTTGACACTGGAAAAGCCCTTTTGGTTCCGATAAGCCTGGCCATCGGGGCCAGGTGGTGTGCGAATGGCCACATGGGTGCAGCCTATGGCTCCTAGCACGGCAGGCATACGTGCTACCCTGTGGAACTCCTGCATGTTTGTTGTACGCTCTGCCGCGGTACTGGGGAAATGGATGTACTCCGCAGCATGAGGCAGCAGTGCGCTGAGGAATTGGGTGAGGATGCGTGACGTGGCCAACTGTGTAATGCCTGTGGTGTCCCCTGTCAGCCTCTGGAAGGTGCCCGTGGTGAGCAGGCACATGCAGGCTGTCACCTTGGTCTCCATGGACAGAGCATGACTCCGTCGTGAGGTGCCTGCATCACATCACTGCACAGCTCATGAGGCCGTCTCATATTGCCCTGTTCAGGCGGTACCGGCCCACAATCTCGACATCTGTGCAAGCGGCTGATGCAGAGCGCGATACCGCCTGTCGGGGGCATACCACGGCCGGGCCCCTCTGGGATCCACGTCCCCCTGCAGCATGGTGTCTCACCCCCTCATTACAGCTTCCATGTAGAGCTGACACTGTCCATCTCCTGGCTTCTGCCCCCAGCTGCTGTTCCTGTGTTAACCCGCTGCCCCTGCTGCTTCCACTGCACCGGCACCCCCACTGGCCTCTCTGTCCTCCTGGACCACTGTCCCTCTCTGCCCTTCCAGCTCCTGTCTCTCTCTCTCTCTGTCTCTCTCCCCCAGTTTGCTGCCTGCTAGGGTTCTTGCGCCGCTTCCTTGAGCCTTTTTTTTGGCTCAAATCCGTACTCGGAACTTCGGCTGAGCCACTCTTGCGCATTCTTGCACAGTGTTCGTACTCGCTTGCGCCTTTATGCATGGACCCGCCCCTTCGGTTGCGCATGCCTTCATTTGCATTGCGCTGTTGCTCAACATGTTTTCGGTGGCGCCTTCTGGCCCCTTCTGAATATCGCAGAATAGTAGCATTTTTGAGTTAGCATACAGCGCAACCCTGTTGCGCATGGCGCAACCCTTTTGAATATCTGGGCCCTGTTGTGCAATATAGTAGAGATACACAGAAGGGGCGGCTAAACCACCCTTGTATTTTGGGGCTGTTAAGTTATGGTAGGATCTGCGGGTTCGCTTACCTTGCCATAAAAAGGAGTCAAACATTTTTTGCAATTTGAGGAACCATTTTTTTGGGAGATATGTCCCAATCATACTCAAGGGATATAATAATCTAGGTAGAATATTCATTTTTAATACTTACCCTACCCCACAATGTTAAGAGAGAGATCTCCATCTAGTCAAATCGTCTGATATAGTTTGAACAAGAGTATCTAAATTCTTTGAATCATTAATGAAATACTTGTGGAAGTGTTGATACCCAAATACGATAGGATTGTCTTCCCAGCCAAACCAAGAGTCAAAATCAGTCATTATTACCTTATTATTTAACGGAAAAATTTGAGATTTTGCACGATTTAATTTATAACCCGTCACCTTTGAAAAACGGTCTATTTCCTCGAGTATGGCCGGCATGGAAACATCTGGATTTTCGACATGTAACAACACATCATCTGCATAGGCGGAGCAGATATAAGTGTCTCTGCCCACCTTAATGCCCCTTATAAGCGGGTTCCCCATTAATTTACGCAGGAACGGTTCCAAATATAAATTAAATAGTAGTGGGGACAGTGGGCATCCTTGTCTAGTGCCCCGTTCTAACTTAATACATTGTGACAAAACCCCATTATATTTAACTCTAGCAGAGGGGGAAGAGTATAAGATTTGGACCCATTTTATAAAGCTATTAGGGATACCAAAAGTTGACATAGTAAGAAATAAGAAATCCCAAGATACCCTGTCGAATGTCTTTTCGGCATCGAGAGAAAGGAGCGCAGCCAGGGTATCAGATCCTTTGACCTCCGTCATAAGATGTAACAGCTTTCTGTGATGGTCCTGAGGTAGCCTTCCCCTCATGAAACCAACCTGCTCCCTGAAAATCAGCCTATCCATTACTTTAGCCAGTCTGCCTGCAAGAATCTTCGCTAAGATTTTAACATCTGTGTTCAATAACGATATAGGGCGAGTTCATCCTATTTTCATTAATCAAATTTTGGCTCTGTGGAAACATAGAAACATAACCTTTGATGGCATATAAGGACCACTTGGCCCACCTAGTCTGCACATTCCCTACTTATTGGATGAGCTGCAGATCCTAGTTAACCAACAGCCTACTTCCTCCTACCCCCCTCGAGAATTGTCTTATGTCTGTCCCATGATTCTTGAATTGCCCCACTGCTTTTGACTGCACGACCCCCCCCAAGAAGGCCATTCCATGTATTCACCACCCTTTTTGTGAAAAAATGCTTCCTCATGCTTCCCCTGAGCTGTCCTCCCTCTGTCTTCAAATTATGCCTCCTTGTTGCACATCTCTTTTTTTTTTTTTTTGTTAGTCATTTTTCTTACCTTGTCCCTTGGTCTGCTAACCATGTCCAGACATTCACCTTTCTCTGGCTGCCGTCCAGACTGTTCCTGGCTCCCACCTGGGATTTCACTGTATACCCCCATGGTGGGGTGTTGGAGAGCCGCCCCCTTATCTCTGTTGACTCAGGATCCAGTCACAGTGAGCCCTCAGAGCCAGGCGTCCCGCTGAATGGCCATCAAGCCGCCGCGACCAGTGCCGTTTTCCCTGTTCAGAATTCCCCAGAGTCAGAGGGTGTGGAATGACGTGGGCGGCTGTGGGTGCACATGCATCCCTGTCCAGACGTCGGTGCTCAACTCCTCCCCTGTGTATGGCGCGCATCCCTGATCCCCAGCCTCTGCAAGGGGGCAGTTGGACGCCGACCGATGTGTACCCCCCTCCCCAGAGAGGAAGAGCAGTCCATCAGATGCTCGATTCCTCTCCACCCCTGCCAGCCCATGGCGACCCGTGCTCGCTCCCGAACCTGGGTCACCAGTGTGACATGAGGTGTGGCGTCTAGCGCCTCAGCACTCAGCGCCACCAGGCCACATCTCTTTTTCTGAAAGATGCTACCCTCTTGGACTTTATTGAGTCCTTTGAGGTACGTGAAAGTTTCTATCCTGTCCCCACCTTCCTCCTTTCCTCAAGGGTATACATATTAAGCTCCTTTAGTCGCTCTTCGTACGGCTTCTGGTGCAAACCCTGCACCATTTTAGTTGCCCTCCTCTGGACTGCCTCCATCCTGTCTATGTCCTTGCGGAGATGGGGTCTCCAGAACTGCACACAGTACTCCAGTTGGGATCTCACCAACTGTTTGCACAGATGGATAACAACTTCCTGTTTTCTATTGGTGATGCCTCTCCCTACACATCCCGGTGTCCCCGCAGCCCTCCTTACTGCCTTCTCACATTGCTTGCCTACATTTAGGTCATCTGACATGACTACACCGAGGTTCTTTTCCAGTTTTGTTGTTGTTAGTACCCCACCCCCCACCCCACTGTGTACTCTTCCCTCTGGGTTTTTGATTCCCAGGTGCATTACTTTGCACTTCTTTGCATTGACTCTAAGCTGCCATACTTTTGACCATTCCTCCAACCTTGCCAAGTCAATTCTCATTCTTTCCACCACCCCTTTGTGTATCAACCCTGTTGCAGATCTTTGTGTCATCTGCAAAGAGGCATACTTTTCCTTCCAGTCCCTCTGCAATGTCACCTATAAAGATGTTACAGGGGACCAGTCCCAGCACTGAACCTTGTGGCACCTTGCTAGTAACACCTCTATCTTTGGAGTAGACTTGGTTTACTATTTCCCTCTGCGTCCTGTTGACCAGCCAATATTTTACCCAGCTTACCAGCCTGGGACCCACTCACAGGCTGGCTAACTTGTTCATTGATCTTTTGTGTGGAACTGTGTCAAATGCCTTGTTAAAGTCTAGGAAGGCCATGTCCATGGCCCCTCCCTGGTCTACTACTTTGGTCACCCAGTTAAAGAAATCTATTAGATTCATCTCACATGACCTTCCTGCTGTGAATCCATGCTGCCTTGGGTCCTGTGCCCCTCTGGCCTCTAGGTACCCAACAATTCTTTCTTTCAGAAGTGATTCCATCATTTTTCCTACCACTGAGGTCAGACTAACAGGTCTGTAGTTTCCTTGCCTCTGCATGCTCATGCTTTTATGAAGGGGAATCACATCCACCGATCTCCAGTCCTTAGATATCATACCATCCTCCCATGACTTCTTAAAAAGGGTAGTCAGTGGTGTCACTAGTTCTACCCTTAGTTCTTTTAGAATTCTGGGTGAATCCCATCAGGCCCCATTGCTTTGTCCACCTTCAGTTGTAGAAGTTCTTTCAGGACCCCTTCTTCTGTGAATGGACTGGTATCAACCACCCTATCCAGAGTGCTTCTATTGTTTGGTTTGGGTACCTCCCCCTCGTCTTCATTTGTGAATACTGAGCAGAAGTATTTGTTCAGTATCCCTGCTTTTTCACTGTCAACCTCTACCCACCTCCCCTTCCTTTTATTAAGCCTCACTATCCCTCCCTTGGTCTTCCTTCGCTCCCTAATGTACCTATAAAAGGTTTTATTCCCCTTTTTAACTGAGTTGGCTACCTTTTCCTTGGTTTTGACCTTTGCTATTTTGACTGCCTTCCCCATTTCCTTCTGCTTTAACTGGTACAGTTCTCTGTCTTGCTCCTTCTTTGTTTCCTTCTACCTCTTGAATGCTATCTTTTTCTCCGTAACCTTCCCCGTCACTTCTTTTGAGAACCATAGTGTTTTTTTCCTTCATTTAGTTTTGTTTATTTGCTTCACACAAAATCTTATTGCCTCTGTGATGGCAGTTTTGATTTTTCCCCATTGTTCCTCCACCCCTCCTTCTTGCCCATTTGCTAGTGCTTTTCTGACGTACTCTCCTGTTTTGCCAAAGTCAGCCCTCCCAAAGTCCAATACTCTCACTTTTGTATGACTTGATTCTACGGCTGTGTTTATCTTGAACCACACTGTTTGGTGGTCACTTGTTCCCAGATGGCTACCCACGTCTACATCTGAGATCCTCTTTCCATCCCAATTTGAGAGTAACAGGTCTAAAACTGCTCCCTCCTGAGTGGGTTCCAACACTAGCTGTTTGAGGCATGCCCCCTGTAGGGCATTGAGAATGACCCTACTCTTGGATGTGGCTGCAGCAAAGGTGCTCCGGTTAACATCTGGCATATTCAGGTTCCCCATCAACATTATCTCCCCTTTTTCTGCCATTCTAAGGGCACGGGATCATACTGTCACAATGTAGCAATATACAGCACTGCCAGTACAGTGTGATATATTGCAAATGGCTCCCCAAACCCATCACAACTAAAAAAACAAACTTCAGGGGGTTGGGGTGTCCACACTTAACATCGCACGAAGTGTGAGAAAAAAAATATCTATGCATTTGGGATGGGGAATCAAAACCCAGTTGCATTGTACTTCTTGCCTCCTTTGCTGCCCATGGCTCATCCCATCGAGCCACGGCATCTGCTCGGCGGACCCCTCTCCCAGCAGGATTCTTATCCTACACTGGGAAGAGTGAGATGGTAAACTTCTGCGCATACTTCCTTTCATTGTTTTGCACCCTCACTCTTGCCAACCGTGCTGTTCCTACTTCGCGGTCAATGTTGTGTGCTGTAGAGTGTGCAATATTCTGACCCGGTAGGTATTCTAAGGATGCCTTCTATCATTTCCTTGTCCATTTCCTCCCCAAGATGAGGGTCTGTATACAACCCCATGTGGATTGTGGTGCAATTTCCTGTCTCCAGGATGACTCACAGTGCCTTCTCTCCTCCCTGTATACCCTGGAACTATCAGCCCTATCTCTTCAACATCCCTAATCTGACAGCCAGCCCCAGTGCATTCATGTTCTGTGATAAAATTGTTTGGAGAGCACTGAAAATACCATCCTCTTCCTTCATTGGGTGGGTAGTGGTGCTGAGTGGTGCTGAGGGGAAGGTTACACTGGATTTAAAAAATTGGGATCAGGCAAGGCTGTTGAGGGTCAGGATCATGTTAGGGAAAGGAGAGCATATCTTGCTGCCATTAGATCTAGGGCAGGGGAGATTGCAAAGGGCATTACTACCGTTAAGGGGGAGGGTGATGAAAGAGGGCATTGCTGTGATTAGGTCTGGGGAAGAGAGGGGAAGAGGGATTATTGCTGCCATTATGTTGACTGGGGGAGGAGAGAGTATTACTGCCATTAGGTAGGTGGGACGTGGGGGAGGAGAAAGCTTTTCTTTTACTAAGTTTGGGGGGACAAGGGAGCAGAGAGGATTGCAGCCTTCTGGTCTGGAGTGGAGGAGAGAGCACTGCTGCCATTTTTTTCCTCTAGGGGAAGGGGAACTTTGCCTCACTTGGAAACACAAGCCATGTTTACACAGCTGACTTCACTCCTTCTGCGGAGAGTTGCAGCACTGCCCCAACCAAAAAAAGTCACTCAACTTCTGCGTCTACACCGGCCCTCTCAGCGCCAGTGCAAGACATGCTGGACAGGGTCTGCGAGTCAAGGGGCAGTCAGCTGATAAAAGTAAAAAGATGCCCATAGGGTCTGGCGCATGGGAGTGGTGCAGCCTATCCACACAGCTGCTTTAACCACTCGCTCCTGAACAAGATTCCAGACTTGATGCGACTGTGGAAGTGGAGTAAGGACTGGCTTACCATGATCCAATAAGTGTCCACATGGTGGCATTTGCACTGCAGCAACCCAAGCACTTGGGTTGCTGCAGTGCAAATATGACCCTGTAAACAGGGTTATAGACAGTGAGACTACAGAGGCAGAAGAAAAATGTGTAAAATACAAAAAGTTAGCTGAGCCACTGTGATAGGCCAGTAGTAGCTCATCAAGGTTCCATGAGGGCAACCCTTGTTCAGGTGCGATCCTGAGATCACCTGCTCTAGGACAGCCCATGGTCAGAGGGCACTGCAGATGCCAGGGCTTTCAGGCAAGGGAAGGGAGAGAGGTGCACATGAAAGACAATAAAGTAAAAATGAAGCCAGTGTAAGAAAGATAATAACCAAGCTAAAGATTATTTTTTCAAAATTTGAAACCTTAACAAGGAAAGCATGAAGCAAACAAAGAAAGAGAAATAACCATGCTGACACTGCATATGTTGCATTTTTTAATATTTTTAAGATATGGCAGTTTTCAGGGTGGCAGTACTGGGAGCATCTGTATCCACTGATAGGATACAACCCCCACTACAACTGTGTAGGGGGCCCCTGATAGCTGTTCACAGATAAGGAGAGTCTTTGGTTTTACATGACTAGACTATGTCAAGCTCCCCCTTGGGTTTGAAATATATTGGGTCAGTTGGATATAATGTGCCCTATACTATGTTATGTAAAGAATTACATGGTGTGTATGTTATTATTATAAACTTTTTATATACACATAATGCATTTATTGATTATTAGTGTTGTATTTTCAAAGGAGGTTTTTCTCCTGGCCAAGATAAATTGTTTTTACATCTGTAATAATATTCTGTTGTGCTTGAAAATTCAATAAAAAACTTTATTTAAAAAAAAGCTCCCCCTTGGGGAACAACTATTCAGCTGTTTGCTTTGCTGCCTGTACGTTGAGGGGTGCTTGCCAGTAGCTGTTAATGTTGCATGACATAGCACCAATCCCTAAATAGATTTAGGTGACTATGGAGAGTCAGAACAGCTGCTGAAAAAACATAATATTGGAGGTTTAAGGGAAATTATGTAACTTACATTTATGTGGTGGGAGTAAGGGGTCCTCCTCACAGGCCATCCTTGTGGTCCCCCAAAACTATAATGCTGGCTCTGTATTATTAATACATAAATGTGACACAGAACTTTAAAACTTGCCACAGAACTTGACCTATAGTAACAGTGCCACAGAATTTCAGAGTCCCTGCCCCAGAATTAAATCTACAGTACCACAGAGAACAGGGGGCCTTAATTATTACCCTGCCTTTGCAGTAAGGGTTAAAGTTTCAGTCTAAAAATGTAATTAAATGTTTCCTAGTTACTGTTTTTTTAGACTCAGTGACAGGGGACTGTCAATTTCTTGAGTACATCCTGAACTTGTTGGCTACTGTACTTTCTAGGTTGTCTGGATGCTTACCCCCCTCCCCCCAGTATAAGTACCAGCCTTCCCTATCGTGGCAGGGGAGAACGAGGTCTAGGTGGAGTGGGTCCCCCACTTGGAGGAGCAGTGTACACTCTGACTTTGAACTGCTGGAGGGGCCTGCATGCTTGGGATGGTAGCAGGGTCCCTGACCCAGGTGGTACTGGCTCCCTTCGATTCATCTCCAGAGGTACAGATCTTGGCCAGGATCCAAGTTTACAGGACAGTGAGAGCCTCTTGGTGGTTCACCTTCAGTGAGGGGTACCTGATGTCCATTACATGTAAGGTCCCTAGGTTCAGAAATGTAACCTGAAGTTTGATGGACTCTAGGTTCCCGAGCACACAGAGTGAGGACTGGACGCATTTTTCCTCCAACTAGAGAGTTGCAGCTGAGACATCGAGATCCAAAGTAGGGCAAGATGCAGTGAGCCTGTTCTACCTCATTTGGTGTCCCTGCTTAGGTGCTGAACTTTTCTAGCTAGGTGGTTATATCACTCAACCTGTTTATAGCGAGACCACATGACTGTGCACATATGTGCTCCTGAGCACTGGTAAATCCCGGGTAAGCCATAGGTTTTTTTGTGACTATGATGAAGACCTGTCTCATATATTATATATTTGCTTTGTTTGCTTACTGATAAAATTGTTTCTCACCCCTATGGGCTCAGGACTTGAAAATAATAGTTTGCTTTGGCACAAGGTATAGGAAGCAGGCAGGATCTGGCTGTGTGATTCCTTCACTTAACAAGTAACAACACACAGCTACAGGGTAAATAAATTGCTGTTTCTGCAAACAAATTATTTTGCCTCAAGTCTGGTGCCCCTTAGTAATGGTGTTGTTTATTTAGGTATGCTGCCACTGAAGCAAAAACTTTTCAGCGATGTCGTCAACAGCGACAACAATGACAGATCAATGAAAAAGTCCGCTTGGGACCCCGGCATGACTTCCCTAGGTCTTGCACCCTCTCCCAGAATCAGCTCTAACTCATAGCTGATTAAAATAAAACACAGGGGGCGAGCCACCTGCAAAACAACACTTTTGCTCGATTGTTTTATGCCGATCACGATTGCAGTCGGCATAAAGCCATTGATGTAACATCGGTCAGTAAATTTTTTGTCAACCAGTTTCTATGGAATCATTTATTTAAATAAGTAATGGAAACTAAAGATAGTCCAAGTGACTACATGAACCATTTGTTGCTAAAATTAATTGCATTGCTGGTAGCCCAGTGACCCCATTGGAGATCAATATTTGCAGTGCATGTGTAAATGAAATCTGTTTTTAGGCAAGGAAAGGTTCGGCTCTGGGAAACTGTTGGCCAAGTGGCCTTGCAGGAATGAATCCCTACAGAATGCCAGGTGATGCAGATGCACGTTGCCTGGGGTGGGCTGCAGTGCTTACAGCAAATCCTGGTGTCTTCTTCAATATGCTGTTCAAGTGAACAAAGTGATATCACCAATAAGAAGCACTTGCAGACATTCCATGCATTGATATGTATTTTACTTACACATCTTGCTTTAGGAGTGAGGTATCATTATAGCATCTGGAGGCCAGGAGCAGGAAGCCCCCGTGCCTCAAGACTAAACTCAGCCTCTTTATCTGCTGAACAGACAGTGACCCTCGGAAGTAGCAAAGAAGATGGGTTCAGAGTGGCTCTGTCTGGGTGGTGTAGACATTTATAGATGGTGGCCTGGTCAGTAGTCTTGTGTTGGGAGAGAATAACAAACCAGGGGTTTATCCTGGTGAGTGATACCATCTCTATACCCCTAGACACAGGAGTCGCCCATGGGCTATGGCTGACCCTTCCTTCCAGTGCACAGTGGACAGAGAGGTGAGGGGAAGCAAGAAAGGGGGTCATCACACATGAGAGCTCATCCAGAATTCTGTGATATGACCGGCTGTAGAAGGATCTGCACAATTTTACAATGAGATCAGCAAGAGCACTGCAGGTGCAAAGAAGTGCTGCTGTCTGGCATGCTGCCGCCAGTATTTCTGTGACCTTTAGAAGCAGTAACTTTGGGACAGTTGGGGCACATGGCAGACCCACAAGACTTGGGCCCTTTGAGATGGAGCCCCTGGAACCTTGGTCCAGACCTGAAACTGAGGACACTGGACTTGCCTTGATACCCTCTGGTTTTGACCCAAATGGTGCAGGGTCTGCATCAAAAGCCCCATGAGGAGAGACTAAATGATCTCTGTATGTACACCACTGAACAGAGGAGGGAGAGGTGAGATATGATAGAGACCTTTAAATACCTCACCAGGGTAAATAAGGTAAAAGAAGGGAGTATTTTTCGGATGAAAAGATGCTCAAGAACAAGGGGACATGCTATGAAGCTGGAGGGAGGGGTAGATTCAGGAGAATTGTGAGGAAGTACTTCTTCACAGGAAGAGAGGTGGATTCCTGGAACAGTCTTCCAGCAGAGTTAGTGGAGGCATAAACAGTGGTGGGGTTCAAGAAAGCATGGGAGAGGCACAAAGGAATGATAGTGGAAAGGAAGGGGGGAGGGAGAAAGAGCTGTAAACCAGGCACGGTCTGATGTAATAGTGTAAGTAGGGAGAAATGGGCAGATACTCTTCAGTCCTTTCCTTTAGCAGTGATTCCATTAACTTTCCCACCACTGATGTCAGGCTGACTGACCTATAATTGCCAGCCTCCTAACTGCTACCACTTTTGTGTACTGGGACTACATCTGCTCTCCTCCAGTCCTCTGGAACCACTCCTGTTTCCAGTAAACTGTTTAACTTAACAGAACTGTCAGAGGTGCAGCCAGTATTGTCCTGAGCTCCCTCAATACCATTGGATGCACCCCGTCTGGCTCCATTGCTTTGTCCACATTCAGATTAGCAAATCCCTTCAGGACTGTCTCCTCCCAAAATGGACTAGTGTCCACCTCCCTCCCTCCCTCCCTCCCTCCAAAGCTTTTGTTACTTTTGTGTGGCCCTTCTCCTTCTCCTTTCTCTGTGAACACTGAACAAAAGTATTTGTTCAGGATGTTTGCCTTTTCCTGGACCCCCTCTGCACAATCCCATCCTTCCCTTTTTAACCTTACAATCCCACCCTGGTCTTTCTCTTTTCACTTACATATCTAAAAAAAAAAAGTCTTGTCCCCTTTTTTTTACCTCCTAGGCTATTCTCTCTTCAGTTTGCGCCTTTGCACTCCTTACTGCTTTCCCTGCTTCCCTCTGTTTCCCCGATACACCTCCCTATCCTCTTCTCTCTACATCTCCTTTTACCTTCTGAATGCTACCCTTTTAGCTTTTACCTTTTCAGCCACCTCTTTTGAGAACCATAGTGGTCTCTTTTACCTCTTGCTTTTGCTTACTTGTTTGATGCAGAGGTTTGTTGTCTTTACTGTGCTCCCTTTTACATTCACCCACTGTTCCTCCACCCCACCCAGGTCAGCCACCCCTGCTAGGTCATCCCTGAGGCATTGATCCATCTTTTTAAAATCTGCCCTCCCGAAGTCCAGGACCCCCAACCCGTGTGGTTTGATTCTGTAGCCATCCTTATATTGAACCGCACTGTACAGGGATCACTGGTCCCCAAGTGGCTTCCCACCTTAATGTCTACAACACAGTCCCTGTTAGTGAGCACCAGGTTCTTGGGGAATTAAGTCAAGAGCTGGACTAGTATCCCACAAGTGCATGAGTGATATCAGCCCTATGACCTGAGATGTGGGAATTGCCACTGGGCTATGGCCTTCCCTCCCTTCCAGGGCACAGTGGGTAGAGCAGTGAATGGGGAGTGAGAAAGGGAGTTGCCACAGTAACTGGAGCATTTCCCACTAAACTATTTGTCTGGCATTGAGAGTCCATTACTTACCAATCACAGTCTCAGTCAAACATCTTTTCTACCAGAAGCCTGAAAACAATGCACAGTAAGTGTACCATGAGAGGAAGGGGAAGGGGAATGGCATCTGAAATCTCTCTACAGACCAGCTGTAACAGGGAGCAAGCAATGACTAGAAACACCTGAGCAACCTTAAAACTTCATTTAAAATTATAAGACAAACAAACTACAAATCAATCTACTTACGTTGAATACATAACACGTACAATGGTCTAGGCACAGCTATGCATTTATTTCACTTTGTGAAGGGGCGGAGCTTTCACAACTCACTTTTGGAAATAAATGCTATATTTGTGCCCTGGCCATTGTATGTCCTCTATATATATATATACTAGAAGTTATGTTTTTAATATTTCCTCTTAGGGTTTTGGGATAAATGTACAGTGGGTTCCTGATGTATGCACATGCCTGGGATGGTTCTACCACTGCGGTTCAACAAAAAAACACCATGACCTTCAGTACAGCACCAGGTTCCATGTTGACTGCGAGTTGCGGTCGGCATGGAACCGCACACTTCGGACTCCGTTTTTTCATCCGAGGGGGCTTCGCCCCCAGAACCCCTCACATGGGGGGCTCTGCCCCCGCACTCCCGAACTAAAGGATTCTAACTCCAGGTTGGAGTTAGTTCAGGGAGGGGGTGCAGGATGGGGGAAGGGGTTGCCCCTTCCAGAAGCACTTCTATGGCAGCATGGCGCTGTTGTCGATATCGATGCATGTCGCCATAGAAATGTCGCTGTTAGGGTGGCATACCACCTAGGACAAGCTGAATTTGTGCATACAACCGGAATGTGCATATAACCAGAACACCATAGAAATTAACGGGTGCATATTGAAATCAATGGGGACCCATTTACAAACGTAACTCACATGCTCTCAAATATACCTAAGCCATCTTAAATGCTGGTAAATGTTATTTTAAGCAATATAAGAAGTGGCAACCTTTACAGTAGCATATATATATATTTTTTTGCTAAATTGAACACTCACTGATTCTGACCCACTTCTACTGCAGCAAGCGAGAGTGATTGTGGCTTTCAGTGAGTAGCATGAATTTTGAGGTTAGATCCTCTGCCATCAGTCCATCACCCTTTGTAAGTTAATCAAAACTGAAAACTAACAGCAATCACCAGCACTATGGTGCAGGGAGGACAGGTATAACTCAGCTTTGGCAGTTATCAGGTGATTAGTGGATTAGCTACGGGTAACAATCTAGTGGCTGCAGGGGAATGACAATTGAATGCAACTGTCAAAGAGGTGAAAAGACATTATGGGGACTTGCTGAGGAGCATGTCAAGATGAAAAAAATGTACATATAACCGAAAAACTGTGCATACAAATGGAATAATTATCATTGCTGGAACAGAGCAAGAATCGGGACTTCGGTTTTTTTGTGCATACATCCGAAAGGCATACAAGTGGAATCCACTGTATTTATTGTGTTTGTAAATTAATTAGGGCTTTTTTCATATTTATTGTTTGCACAGTTCCCCGAACCTTTGAGATTGGGAGCTTTAAGGATAAACTTGTCTTGCCTACTTTCTTCCCTTCATGGCCCCATTAAAAAAATGCCCCCATACCATTAGTAAAAATACTCCTTTTCCCATCCCACATTTATTTATTTATTTAAAATATGTTGCTCAGGAAAGGCACTCTAACAGCATCTCATTTCCAGGTGTGACCCAGAGGTGGGGGGGGGGGTAACAAGATGGAAGAATTACAAAAAACACAAAATGACAAATGCAAAATACAATATCAAATAACGTGTACGAACAATGCAAAAGAAAGAAAGTAAAGGAGAATATAGCAGTTAGTGACTAAGTATAACAACTTGATAGCATATATAGAAATATAACATGAACATATATAGGGGATACGACATGGGCTGATTTAAGATATCATTTTTATCTTGTTATGGTATTGGTCTGTTTATATCTTATGAGTGTGCTATCCCAGCTGAAAATTACAGCCCTATGGACCATAATGGCAGGGACATTGAACACAGTCTGGGTCTCTTCACCTCCTCCCCACCGTGGTGAAGCCTCAAGGGCCTTAAAATAGCCCAGCTAAATATCCACAGCCAGTTACTAACAAAGCTCCACTTGAAGCATGGATTGCCCACTCCCCAGTTATTCTTGGAATAGCAGAGTCTTGACTCAAACTAAGTATTCTCGACTTCTTTTGTAATCTGGTCAATTACAGTTTGCTTCATGCGTAGTGCCCCTCCAAAAGAGGCAAGGGCCTATTAATCTATCATAAGTCTCACTTACACTCTATTATAAATCCCACTTACAATTGTCTGTGATTCCATAAGAATCTGACTCTGACTCCGCATGGGAAATGCTTCATGCATCACTCGTACTTGGATTCTCCAAAAAAGCTGCACATCATTTGTACTTACAACCCTCCCAAAACAGGGGTTCCAGGCCTGTCTACCCTTCTGGATACCATACAATCCATAAAAATGGTCATAACAAGATCATTATCATGGAAGACCTAAATCTCAAAAGGCTGAGCCTTAAATACAAGAAATATAGATTGATTCTCAGTAAGGCCAGTCTCTTCTATGTTATCTCTAGTCCCAACCGCCTCTCAAACCATGGCGAGCCTGCCTCCCTAATAAACTGTATGCTCATAAATACACCTGATAGAATTCAAACATCTAGACTGTTTCCTAACTCAGTCAGTGACCACTCCCCTATCTACTTCCCCACCACATTTCACTAAAAATACTACCAATAGCTTAATCTGGTTTAGTGTCAGTTGGTTTCCATCTTTATTCCCCCTCTCCTGGGACAAGGCTGAAAATAGGCAGAATTACCTAGTGCTCCATTTCTGATCAACAAAAACTAATTAAAATAGATAGACAGACAGATAGACACTACCTCTTGAAATCCCAGATCCCAAAACTTTTACTTGGGGATTTCTCAAATCATGACCCTGCATCCCTCAATCCTGAGCTTTCTAACATTGATTGGATGCCAGTTCTCGCCACCACAGACATCACCTTAGTTCTAGCCCTTTTCCAGTCCATCATGGTCAACCTCCAAGACAGGCTTACCCTCTTATCAAAAGAAGAGTTAAAGGCACGATAATAACCCATTAACTGTGATCTGACTTTCCATCCTTCTTCAAGCTCAGGGACAAATGCTAGGCAACTTACAAGGCCTCTTCCACACTTCAAGACTAGCTCTGCTGCAGACAAATGTGCAATAAATGCAAAAAGACTACCTGCACTGTAAAAAAGCTCCTTCTGCAAGGAGCAACTGCTGGCTTCAGCTGGCAACTCATGCAGTTTTTGGGGACATGTCAAAGGGCTCCTGAGTGACTCCTCCAAATTTATCACCAGAAATAGGTTATTCATGGCACACATTGCAACAACTAAACCCCCATAACCATTGCCTTCAATGCCAAAGTCTCTGATCTCTCTTCCTTCCCCTCCCATTCTGATACTAGACCCAAAACCCCCTCCGATTCCCCTTCCCTTCCTACCCACCCACCTTTCCTACTGAAAAAGGTCTACAGAAGGGAGATCATCAAGCTGTGAACCTCCCTGCCTCTTGGGCCTAGTCCTGGCACAGATGGGACTGAGTCTCATATCCTCTGACTTGGCATCTCTCTACTTGATCTGTCCATGACCCATAATTTTAACCTTTCACTCACCTCCGGGGTTGTTTGTCCCCTCCCAGTAGAAAATAGCCAAAATTGTCCCTGTCCCAAAAAAGGTTGATCATTCACTACACTCACAATATAAGTTATCCTATTGTTCTACTGTCTCTCCTACCCAAGTTACTGGAAAAGGTGGTCATCTCCCAACTAACCAGCTATCATCAGTCAACTTCTCACTCCCCATCAACATGGCTTTATAAGGAACACTCTACAACCTCAGCTCTTGTTCAGTCCACTGAGGACATTAAAACTGCCATGGACAGAGGCTTCCTCACAAATACAGTCTTCACTGACCTATCCAAAGTGTTTTTTTTTAGTGTATCATTCTGTCTTGGCACAAAACTTAAGAGACATTGGCCTAACCTCTACACACCACTGCCTGGTTCACTAACTATTTGACAGACAGGCAGCAATTTGTCAAATTTGGAGACACCACCTCAAGTCTCTTGCAAGTCACTCATGGTGTCCCCCAGGGATCTATACTATGACTACTCCTTTTCTCCCTCTGCATAAACAGCCTTCCTACTGTCTCCTCCAAATGCTCTATAGTTATGTATGCTGATGATATTGCTCTCGACTACAGTGTTCAAAACCTCCCACAAGTTAATGACCAGGTTAACACCCACTTCTCCCTCATATCAAACTGGTTTGAGGTCAACAACTTAGTTCTCAAAACCACAAAAACCCCGGTGATGCAATCTGGATCTAAAGCACACAGAGCATCTCTTCCCTGTTCATTGTACATGTGCTGTCCCAGCAGCACCCCTCTCTCCACTGTGAGTAAATTTAAGTACCATAGAGTCACCCTGGACCCTGCTCTGGACTTCTTCTCTTGTATCTGTTCCATTGTCAAGTCCACAAACTCCAAATTAAGCACAGCCAATTGCCTCCACCACTTCCTAACTCCTGATGCATGCAGGACCAAGGGATACTCCTCCCCACCATTAAACACAGCCCATTCATCCTCACAAATTCCCTAAACCCTTGCTACGTAAACTGGATGTAATGCACAGTAACATCTGTCATTTTGCCCTTGCCTCACCCTACCTGACACATCATTGTTCACTGGACTGCACCCTGTGCTGGCTCTCCCCCTCTGCATCACGCTCCTATGCACTAGGCTGATTTATTTTCAAACTTCTGAAGTCTATCTCATCAGTCTCCCCCATCTCACTAATACACAATGCATGCCCCACCTACTCACTTCAATGGACAGATCCCACCTCCCTAGTTGTTCCAAAATGTGTGACCAACATGGGCGACCAGGCCATCTTGTGGCATGCCTCAAAGCTGTTGATCTGCCCCCTTTCCAATACTCACAACTTCTCAACCCTGTCTGCCTTCCAAGCAGCCTGGTGTTCATTCACAAATCTGGACTGTCATGTACGGTATGGGCTGCACGCCCATTGGCTGTAGCTCTGCACCAGTGGGCGTGCAGCCCTACCGGACAGTCAGTCGGCGGGCGGCGGGGTGGCAGGCGGGTGGGATGCTGTCGCCCGCCGGCTGCGGGGGGGGAGGGGTGGAGGGGCTTCGTGGGGTGGGTGGGGGACACTAGACACCAGGGAGATGTTTGGGGGGTTGTGATGTGACATTCTGCCCTTGATCGGGCTTCACAGTCCACTGGACCACCAGGGAGATATTCGGGTTGGGGGGTTACATTCTGCCCGTGATCGGGCAATGAAGGTTCATACATGTTCTGCCCGCGATCGGGCTGTGGGAGATGTGTGGGCGGGGGGTTTCATGTAACTGTACTGCCCGCGATCGGGCTCGGGATATGTGTGTGGGGGTTTCATGTACCTGTACTGCCCATGATCGGGCTTCGGATATGTGTGGGGGTTTTATGTACCTGTACTGCCCGCGATCGGGCTTGGGATATGTGTGGGGGTTTCATGTACCTGTACTGCCAGCGATCGGGCTTGGGATATGTGTGGGGGGTTTCATGTAACTGTGATGCCCGCGATCGGGCTGTGGGAGATGTGTGGGTGGGGGGATGGGGTTCATGTTACTCTATGCCCGTGATCGGGCTGGTGGGGGGGCACAGGGACCGAGTTGGGGGTCAGCCAGGGGTGGCAGCTGCTGTGTTGCGCCCTGCAATACAGCAGCTCACCTGTGGGTGGCCCTCAACTTGATCCTTTTTTTTTTGGCTCAAGGTTGTGCAGGCGCAGGTTGGGGGTTGCGCATGCACAACTCTGCACAACCCGACTGAATATCGGGTTGCGCAGGTTATGCATGGTTCCTCCCCCTCCTGTTGA
This sequence comes from Neoceratodus forsteri, assembly GCA_016271365.2. Classification (NCBI taxonomy): domain Eukaryota; kingdom Metazoa; phylum Chordata; order Ceratodontiformes; family Ceratodontidae; genus Neoceratodus; species Neoceratodus forsteri. Next base: position 224,537,919 of record CM057449.1, on the reverse strand, counting down.
GCATGCATTCATTTGCATTGCTCTTTTGCGCAACCTGTTGCCAGTGGAGCAACTGCCTCCTGCTGAATATCGCAGAATGGCGCAATATAGGACTTGCGCATGCGCAACCCTGTTGCGCATGGAGCAACCCTTTTGAATATCTGGGCCTAAGAGTATTGAAGCCTATATTACACCTAATTCCGGTACAGAATATTTCAAAAACCTATATTTTTCACCTGACTAACAGAAACATCTGTCCTTAACTACTAAAAAAGAAAAACATTCCTATTATCCTATTCCTCTTTGCATGCAAGATGAAGAAATGTATGCAGCACTTGTGTCCCTTGCCTCAAACAAAGCACCTGGCCCAGATTCTATAATAGGAGATGTTTATAAGGCATTCCCATTTTGGTGGCTAAGCATATTCAAAATGCTATTTAATGCGATCATCCAAGGGCTAGACATACCAGAAAGTTGGAAAGGTAGCATTATATACCCAATATTTAAAAAGAGGAGATAGCAAAGACCCCAGAATGTATTGCCCCATCAGCCTCATAGACATCTCCCCAAAATTATTTGCCAAATCATTTTAGAGTGTCTTAATGCATGAATAGAAGACAACTCAATTTTAAGCGAACCTCAGAATGGCTTAGATCTGAGAGATCTACTGTGCAGCATTGCTTTACACTTACTCACGTTATCTGAAAGTATGTCAAAGTAAAAAATCATAGATTATACTGTTGGTTTGTTGACTTTACATTAGCCTTCAACAGCATAAGCAGAAGCATACTCTAGAAAAAATTAGAGTATGCTTTAGATCCAGAATTAGCAAATATTATTATTAGATTATACTCAGAAACTTGGAACAAAATTCAATACAATCAATTCAGGCACACGACTAACCCTATTTTAACTAATACTGGGGTTAGACAAGGATGATTGTTTGCACCGACCTTATTTAATCTATACATCAACACAGTTCTAAAAAATCTATATCATCTAAATTTTCACTCTCCCAAAATTGGCAACCAATTAATACCAGTTCTAGCTTATGCTGGCTATTTAGTACTAATATCAACTTCATTATTAGGACTCCAAAGAAAACCTTTTTGAAGTTATGCTTGGCTCAAAAACTTAAAATAAAGAAAAAATGAAATTAGTTGGTTTTGGAAACGAGGAGAATAGCTCCTAAGGTCTGGATAGACCAAGATACGCTAGAGACTGTTAAATTCTATGACTATTTAGGAGTTAGATTTTTTCCAAAATTCCAATTGGAAAGATCATAAAATCTTGATACTAAATAAATTAAAAACAGCCTCAGCTGCTCTATGAACATTTAATGTCAAGCTAGGAAGAAGCTCCGTTACTGGGGTCCTAAAGATTCTCAATGCCAAAATTAAAATGAGTGCTATCTACTCCTCGGAGGTCTGGGGCTCTGATAGTATGAGGGAAATAGAGGTTTGTATAAACAAACTCTATAGGCATCTACTCATAGTTCCCCAGTCAGTGCCTTTGGCTTTATTATGTCTCGAATTGGATCAGTTTAGATTAGACTCCATGGCTCTGGAAAGGAGAATCCTTTTTCTGCTTAAACTTTTTTTACTTCCAGAATTATGTCTTCCCTGATAATGTCTGGAAAAACAGATAGAATATGTAGATAGAGGTTTCTGTTCACTTTTGATGCATTTAGTCAAGAAAGAACTCTTTTCACTAGGGCTCGGCATAATCTTAAATGAAATATACATTATGACATGGGAAGAACATATGAACATATGAAGAAAGCCAAGAGAAGAAGGCCTGGTCTATCAAGCCTGCTCATGTTGCAGGATCCACAGCTTGAACTACTGTCCCTGCCCCCTGTCCCTGCCCCCTCTCCCCACTCCTCCCATCCTCCCTACCCATGATCTTTATCCTCCCCTATACCTGTCCCAGCCTTTCTTAAAGCTGACCACTGTCTTCAAGGAGATTACCTCTTCTGGCAGTGCATTCCAAGTGTCCACCACCCTCTCTATGAAGAAGTGCTTCCTGACCTCCCCCCTAAACCTCCCACCCTCCAGCTTAAGACTGTGCCCTCTCATATTATTTATCCCTTTCAAGTACTTGAAGATCCCAATCATGTCCCTCTCTCTCTCATGTCTTCCAGGGAGTACATTGTTCAGTGCCCTCAACCTCTCCTCATATGCATTACCCTGCTGACCAGCTATCATCTTTGTAGCCCTCCTCTGGACCTTCTCCAGCAGGTTAATGTCCTTTTTTGAGGTGTGGGCACCAGTACTGTACTCCATACTCTAGATGAGGCCTTACCAGTGAGCTGTACAAGGGCAGTATAACCTCCTCTCTCCTACTACTGATCCCCCTAGATATTCATCCCAGCATCTTTTTTGCCTTTGGTGCTGCTTTCTTGCACTTCATGGAGTGCTTCAGGTCACTAGTGATCATCACTCGCAGGTCCTTCTCCTCTTCTGATGCAGATACTCGGACACCACCCAGGTAGTACTCTGTCCTAGGATTCTTGGTTCCAATATGCATAACTTTGCATTTCTTGGCATTGAAGCTAAGCCGTCAGATTCTGTACCACCTCCCTAGCTTTTCCTGATCTTCCTGTAGGTCCTATATCCCTACAGCTGTGTCCCACTCTCCCACAGAGCTTGGTGTCATCCGCGAATAGGCACATGTTGCCATTAATGCCATCTCCAATGTCATTGATGAAGACCTTGAACAACACTGGCCCCAGCACCGAGCCCTGCAGCCTACCGGGTCATAATGTCGTACGCTTAATAGTGTATGACATTATAGCTAACCCGAAAGAGTTCTGTCCAGGACAGCGAGTGGTACAATACTGCGTATACTGCAATACGCGGTATTGCACCATTCATACACTCCCAGGCACAGGATAAGACCTCTGCTGGGAGTGGGTTACACTGAGCAGCTGCCGTGGCTCACTGGACTGAGCCACAGCAGCAAGAACACAGGCGTTGTGTCTGGGACCGGGTTTGATTCCCATTCCCAGACATTTTATTTTTTTTCATGATTTGTGCACTCCCCGAATTGGACCCACCCCTGAGTTGAGAATCTTTAGTGGGGTTGTGTGTGGGGCGCAGACCCCCATAATGGGGGTATGGGGGGCAGAGCCCCCTGCAGAAAAAAGAATTATGCCACGTGGTAACATTGCACTATATCGACAGAGTGATTTTGCCATGCGGCATAATGTCTTGCGACATAATGACCCCGTGCCACCCTGCAGGACCCCACTGGTTACCTGTCTTGTGCCAGGTAACTCTCCCCCCACAACCAACCTCTGGGTTCTGTCCTTCAGCCAGTTTTCCACTCATCTGGCCATCTTTCCCCAACCCCGAGATCCACCAGCTTGCTGAAATCAAGACAGAGGATGTCGGCCGCTTAGCTCTGTCTACTGTCTTAGCGACACAGTCAAATAAGTTAATGAAATTTGTTTGACATGATTCCCCCTCCCCATGAACCCATGCTGCCTCGCATCCTGGAGACCATGCTCCTCTAGATATTGCACCAACCTTTCCTTTAGTATGGTCTCCATAAGCTTGTCCACAATGAAGGTCAGACTGACTGGTCTGTAATTCCCTGGGTCATCCTTGGGACCGCTTTTGTGAAGTGGCACTACATGTGCTGTTCTCCAGTCCTGCAATACTATGCCTGTCTCCAGTGAACTATTAAATAGGTCTGCCAGTGGCCCTGCCAGCTCCTCAGCCAGTTCCTTTAGTACCCTTGGATGCACTCCATCCAGGCCTGGTGATTTGTCCACCTTCAATGCCAGCAGCTCCTCCCTCACTCTATCCTCCTCTATCACTACATCTATGTCCCCCCCAAATCCTCCTTTCCCTCCTGAAGGCACTGGTCAATACTTCTCCCTGGTGAAGACTGAACAGAAGTATTCATTTAGTATTTCTGCTTTTCCTCCATTATCCTCCACCCACTCCACCCTTTTCTTAAGCCTAACAATCCCTTCCATCTTGTCCCTTTTCTCACTTATATAGCAAAATAAAGCCTTCTCCCCTGTCTTAATTCCTTCAGCTATCTGCAGCTCCTTCTGTGAATTTGCTTGTCTGACTTTCTTACTTGCCTCTCTAGCCTACCTTAGGTAATTTTCCCTATCCACCTCTCTTGGTCTTCCTGAATTTTCTATAGGCCAACCTCTTTTCCCTTACTGCCTGGGCAACCCCAGAGATGAACCAACTGGGCGCTTTGGCCCTTGTGCTCTTAGGCCTGAGACTAATGAACTCATCTGCGGCAACCAATATTCCTTCCTTAATGATGGACCACCTTTGGTCCACCCCCATATCTGCTCTAGTGCCCACCAGATGGCTCCATAGCACTTTGCCCAGATTCCTGAAGTCCATCCTCCTGAAATCCAAGATTTTGGTCTTAGTCGGGATGCTTTCCTGCCCATATCCAACTGGAACCACACTGTGCAATGCTCACTTCCTCACAGTGACTCCCTGACCATTATTTCCTGTACATGCTCCCCATTTGTGAGCACCAGATCAAGAATTGCCTCAGCTCTTGTTGGCTCAGTGACACTCTGAGTCAGGAACCCACTCTGCTTTCCTTCTAGGATCATCTGACTCCTAGCACATGTCATGGATGGTATGCTCCAGTCCACCTTGGGCAGGTTGAAGTTCCCCACAATTACCACCTCTCCTTTCCCCGCAGCTTCCGGTATTTGTGAGCTCAGTTCCCTGTCCCTCTCCTCATCCTGACTGGGTGGTCTGTAAACCACCCCCAACATTCCCTTCCCTTTCTCCCTCTATTGGACCTTAACTGAACCCATAATGCCTCCACCTCCCCTTCCTTTGACTCCTCCCTCATGCAAGTTATTTCCTCCCTGATATAAACTGCTACCCCTTCCACTTCCCAACTACCATGTCCCTCCTGTATAGTTTATATCCACGGATTGCAAGGTCCTAGTTATGGTGTGATGTTGCCCAAGTCTCGGTTACTGCAGCCATGTCCACCCTCCTGTCTGATAATAGTGCCTGCAGGTCTTCCATCTTGTTTCCAAGACTTTGTGCATTCAGAGACACCATCCTCCACCTAGAATCTGACCTTCCTTTTCTTCCCTCTGTTCTTCTATTCACATTTATCCCCGATGTGTGCACCCCTCCATGTACCGTTGTTATGTGTTTCTCACCACCTCCACCCTTTGCTAACTGTGTTCTTGCCCCTTCCACCTCCTCCCTCCAGACCTCTTCCATCACTGAGAGGTGGAGGTTCACTGACCTCCTCCTCTCTGAGTCTGTGGGCCTGCACGCCCACTGTCCCCCCTCAGTAGTTTAAATTAAGTGTAGTGGTTATGTATTCCCCCAGTCTGTCCCCGAGTACCCTCAGACCCTCCCTATTGAGGTGTAGCCTGTCTGGTGAAAAGAGTGCTTTATTTTACCAAGTCTCCTCCCAGTCCCCAATACAGATGAACATCTCCTCCCTGCACCATTTCCTCAGCCAGTCATTGAAATCCTCTATTCTTCTTTTCCTGGCTGTAATGGCCCTTGGTACTGGTATTACCTCTGAGAAGGCCAGTGAACTTCCTTCCTCCCTGTAGATCTTCCCTAACTCCCTGAACCTACTTTGCACTACCTCCACCTCCTCCCCAGCTAGGTCATTGGTTCCCAAATGTATAACTAAATTAGGTTTTCCTCCAACCTCCATTACTATTTTCCTTATTCTTGCGCCCACCTTCCCCGCTGTGATCCCTGGCATACAAACCACCCTCCTGCCTGCATTTGGGTCCCCTTTCCTTCCCCAGTCAATACCCCTAATTATGGAGTCCCCTGTGATTGTCACCCTTCTATCCCCTGCATCCATGCTCCCCGTGCTTCTATTCTTACTTTCGGTACTAGCTGCTTCCCCGCCTAAATGCTCTATCTGCACCCTGGAAAACTTATCTCTACATCCACAATTTATTTCCTTAACTGTTTTTCCATCTCCCAATCTGCCCCTCCCCTTTTGATTATCTGTATCTGCTTTCAGTTTTCCCTTCCCTCTTCCTTTCCTTCCCCCCTTCCTCCACTCCATTTTGCCTGCCTCCTCTTCCCTGCCCACCCTGATTAGTTCCCTCTCCCCTCCCCTCCCCTGTACTCCTACTCTCAACCCTGACTCAGCCTGACCTCCTACCTCACCTCCTGTTGCCCTGTCCCTCCTTCCAGACAGTGGTGCAAATCTATTCAATAAAGGCACCCCTTTAGAATTTCCCACCCCTGGTGCTACTCTCACATTCCCACCCCTTCCCCTCACCTTTTGCCATTCCTCCACCCTGGATTCCCTATTCCTCTGCGGAAGAGATATTCCTGCATACTGGGTGCTCCTCCCCAATTCCATCCCCTGCCTGATTCGGTCACTCCCCTGGGCATCACCCCTCTGCCTTTCCCTCCACTGCTCTACTCCTCTGACTTCCTACTCCATCCTCCCCAGCTCCCATCTGAGCAGCCTAATTTCAGCCCTTAGCAGCTCCAGGCTCTTACACACAGGACATCCCCCTTTACTCCACATCACCCCTAGAAAGACTGCTGCCCCACAGCTATTGCAGTTTAACACTCTCCTGCTTCCTATACATGTATATATTCCCCCACTTCCTCCAAGCCCAGCTTCTCCTACTCTTCAGTTGTACATAACTATAAAATAACTATAACATTTAAAAATATATAAATTTCTATCTCACTTTACCATCAAAAGGTATCAACAATCACAATAATCTACCTTCCACTAATACAGATTCTATCACAGAGCCAGAACACAATGCAAAAACATCTACTACTTAGCAACAACAAACAGGAAATTAAAAGAAGAGTGAAAACCACGATAAGAGATACAGATATAGCAACACATTTTGTTCGATTATCTAATCTGAAGTGCTTTAAATGGTATAAACAAATTAAATCAATGCACCAACCTGAACCTTATTTATTTAAACTAACAAAACCAGAATCCCGATAATTGATCACTAAGTTCAGAATGAAATATATAATGCAAATTACATACATTATATTCAGAAAATAACAAATATTACCTCACCGTTCTGTAAATGTGAAAAATCAGGAGAAGACGACTTAAAGCACATAGTATTATTGTGTCCCCTTTACTCAAAAAATAGAAATAGGTGGTTAGGGGAAATACTGAGTAACTTAAAATTACCTACTGACAAAATTATATATGAATTATTCATAACTCAAGATACAATGAAATTAGCAAATTTAGTTAGTTTTCTAAGAACTCTTTATTTGTGATATTGACCAGGACTGTGTAAATTGATAATATTAATTAAGGGCTACTGTTTACATGACTTGGAATTGTATGCATATGTTTTATTTATTGTATTTATGTACTCATGAAAACTGATATTGTTTGTCTGGAATTTTAACTTGTTAAGCTGTTTTTTTAATGGTTTTAAACTGAACAATAAACTGAATTGATTGAGTGACAATCTGGTGTGGGAGCAGTAGTACTGCCACGGGGCTCAGGAGTGCCCTGTGGGCCATCATGCAGGCTGTTGCTATTTTCCTTTTTATGTTTACTTGCGCACATGTGCAAGAAACATTACGTGGAAGCTTAGGAGAGAAGCGGGTTGTGGAGACGCGGCACTGTGGCAGCCAACGGAGGCATTGCATTTGAGGGCTTGGCACTGGTGAACTAATGGAAGCACAGTGCGCTGATGACATTGGCTTCCAAAAGTGTCGCCAAGTTCACAAACAATATTATACAGCCCCCACTGCCGAGGGGGTGCCCAATTCCCCTTGGCAGCATATGCCCCCAAAACAGTCTTTGTTTGTTGACAGGGGTGGAACCCCATCGACAAATTAAATTGGGATGGGGAATGAAGCCAATGGGGAGCCCACTCCATCAACATAATGTCCCCCAAAAGTTGGTTTGTGCCTGGGGTGCCCAAGCCCCTCGGCTGTTGCTTGCCGTATGTGCTGACGGGAGTGCCCAATCTCCCATCGGCTACAGCCCCCCCCAAAAAAAAACACCAGGGTGGCACACTGGGAGCCCACTCTAGCATGCCAAATGTCCCTGTGGAAAAAGAAAACGTTCTGTGATGTATTTTTTTTTTTTACCTTTAAATCAGAAAACGGTCCCTCGTTGAGTCTGGTGGCCCTACCCCCCAACCCACGCTCACCCTTTGTGCACCCTGCTTCCCCACACCCCCCTCACCCCCTATTTACCTCTGGAGCCCAGCACGATGATCTTCAGTGGACCAGAAACATGTCTGCTCTTTTCAAAGCCGGCCACGAACTAAAGAAATGCCGGTAAGCTATATAATGGCATAAATAGGGTTTTTTCAACTTTGGTGCATATCTCAGGCATTTTGGGGAATTTTTGCACCAAATTTTCAACATGGGGTTATTGGGACCCCTCCTCAAGAATTCAGACAATGTCATGGCGTTATTCGGTCCCGAAAGGTGATTTCATGGTCACTGCGTGGAATCACCTTTTGGGACTGATTAACAAAATGACAGTGCTAGTGTTCATGAGGTGGCCTCTCAAAAAGTCTATGTTGCAAATTTGGTGGAATAAATCCAAGAAATGACTGTTTTACAAGCGTGCATTGCATAGTTGCTATGCCGCTCATAACTTCAATGAATTTGCAATATTTTTACTCCAGATTTGCAACATTGCCATTTTTCCACACCTCCTTATAAACAGTACAGCTGTCATTTTTCACATCCTGACCAAAATGTGTTTTGCACTTCCGTGTAGAATAGCATGGTCGCTGTGGGAAGTCAGTGTTTGGGACACATTAGGAAAATCAAAGTGACACTGTTCATGAGCAGATGTCCAAAAATGCCTATGTTGAAAATTTGGTGACGAAAGTCCATAAAATGACTGTTACATGCATGCGCTCAGTTTTCATGTATGCTCGGAAGTGCGAGCATTTTTATTTTCCCACTACAGATTTTCAACCTTGCCATCTCTTCACACCTCCCTATGGATGGTACAGCTGTCATTCTTTCCATCCTGCCCGATTTGTGTCTTCGTACATGTGGAGCAGAATAGCACGGTCACTGTTGGAACTCAAAGTTCGGGACACATTGACAAAATCATGAGAAGAGGTCCCAAATGCTTTCATGAGGTGGGGTCACAAAAAGGCCATGTTGAAAATGTGTAGTGCAAATACCAACAAACTCCTGAGGTGTTAGGGTTTCTAACCATAACGTCCCACCTTTTACAGACTGACAGGCATCGGGGTGTGCCTTTGGATTGCCGACTGCACTGCTCATGCCATCCCACCTCCACCCCCCAGCCACTGACAGGCATTGAGGTGTACCTTGGACTCTTTAGCCCCAAACTTCACCCCATTCTCCTATGCTGCACCCATTTCAGTGTATGTCCTTATGGAATGGTGTGACTGTAAAGCCAAACACCCCAAGGCACACCTCAACACGTGTTGGTGTCTGCAGAACAGAGTGAGGTGACATGGCATGACCGTCAAGGGCGACAACCCAAACACTTGCCCCAACGCTTGTCCATCTCTATAGGATGGCGGTGGAATTGACATGAAGTTCAATACTTCACTGTCATTCCTATTCTGCATCTAACTCCTGCATTGCCAATGCTAATACCAGCAAGCAAACATTCGGCATTGACAAATGCCTGTTTTATTAATCCTGTACTCCTTAGATCCTCCTATAGGGCATGGGCACTTGTCTTCTAGTTGCCATGAATATGTACAGTGCACCCCATGCAGAGGAACATGCTCTCTGAGCCATCTCCGGAGCTGTTGTGATGGTAAAACCCAGTGTAACCCCTCTCCAGACTGGTATATGCTGCTGGGGGTTGGTCAGACCATTTTTAGCTCTCCTGCTTGTATTTTAGCTGGCATAAGTCTTATTTTTATTTTCACATTGTCTGACCTATTCTTGTTAAATGATTAATTTATTTGTTTTTTGTTAATGGGATAAGTACGGTAGACAATTGAAAGCCCATTTTTAGATATAACCCTGGAGAGTACAATAGTAGACAATGGACAGTTATTATAATTTGCCTCTGGATTTTGTGTGCATCATTCTTCTGTTTTGGCATATGGTATGTGCTGCCAGCACTAGTCATAGCTAGTGAGGCCTAACAGGCTCCCCAGGCCAACTCCAGAACTGAGGTCATCAGCACTGCTCTACCACCGGGCTACCAGGTGGTCAAAAATGTAATGTTTTAGGAAATCAGTAACACTACACTCTAGCTGAGGAAGTGGTGGCACATGAATTACAAATTAAATACCAGTCTTTTTCTTTATTGATGCTATGCTTACCTGCAAGCCTCCATGTTGTGGCACTGTCAAGAATCCCCTTGTTTTCTCTCTCTCTCTCTCTCTCTTTCTCTTCCTTAGGCTTATGGCAGGATCTACAGTACCAAGTAAACTTACTGTATGTAACCCCCACTCCCAAAGTATGTGTTGAAGTCTGGAAGTACCATGATTAACAATAAGACACAACGGGGATGATGTTAGGTAATAATATCGACAGGGTGGCGGGATAAGGCCACCACACCTAATGAGGCCACCATAGGCGGAGGGGCCTTATAGCCCCTGGGAGGTCTGGTATTGCCCATACCGCCCACCCTGGAGGGTATTATTGTGCTTAGAAAATTGGCTGTGTGGCATTTTTTATATGGGAATTTAAAAAAATTAAGAAAAACATAAAAAAATATATGAATGCAGTTTAGCTCTGGATTGTAAAGTAGTCCTGTTTTGTGCTGTTCTGTATCATGTCCCCCTCCCCAAATAGAGCCATTCTGTTTTATTTATGCCCCCCCAAAGAATCTCCATAATAACAAAAGACATGAAGTTTTCTTACACCATCCAGCAGCAGACTTTTGCCATCATTTTTATGTTTATAACAGTTGTCAGCCTTTCTTGCAAGGCTGGTTTTTTTTTGTCATGGTTGGGGTCGCTCACTGCGACTATGTAAGAAAAGAACCAGCAGGACCATCCCACCGGTCCCCATCCGCATACAACTGTAGGCCATCACTGGAACAAACACAATATTGAGTCCTCGGTCAGGATGGCCACAGGGCACTGAATGACAGTCACTGACAGGGAACTGGCTGGCAGGGCGGCAGTCACCACTGATTCTCAAACACTTACTGGAGCACTGGTGGTCCTTGGACTCTATCGATTCCCATTTCCCGTCTTCTGAGTGCACTACATCAGGCCACCGGGCCCCGAGATTGGGCTGGGAATGGATTCCCATTTTGGAAACGCAGCGCATCTCGCTAGTCTGCTCCCATTTTCTGCTCTCACCGTAGAGTCACTGCTCCCCTCCTGTCACCGCTGAGCTCCAGGCAATGAATGCTGCTGCTGCTCAGTAATCCTCCACTGCGGTGAGGAGTGGTGGTGACGGTTGGGTGAGCTTTGAGAAAAAAAGCTGCTGTATCAAGTTTATGATCGGTGATGGGACCGGGTCCCAGGGCGGGGGAGTGTGACGGGTGGGTTAAATTGATGTTTCTGTTCTAGTTTCAAATGAAGTAGTTTAAGGGTTTTTTCGTTGTTGTTTTTTTAGAAGCGAGAAAACTGTTGTGGACATGCCATCCGTTTGTGTGTTTGTGGTAGGGCTGACTTGCTATGGGTAGTATCTCTCAGTAAGTGAGAGAAAACAGGGTGGCAATTTAAAATGGAAATTATATGTGTTAGCCAATAAGGAAGCAGGGTGGGCACCAGGATAAGTAAGTGGGTGAAGGGGCACTATAGGCTGGTCCTTTTTATTTCCTTGGTATCTATTGAAAGTTAATGAACCCCTCTGACAAGGGTACTAGCCAATCAGATGCCAGGAAATAAAAAGCCCATTTTCTAAGGTGGGATAATGGCCCACCTCAGATGGATTTAAGAATGCGGTGAAGTTGAGTGCTTCCACCACCTGAGAAGGGCAATTATCGCACCATAACAACCCCCTCGGAGTGCCTTATTGTGATTATGTAATGGGTCCCAGTTCATTGTATTTTAAAAAAATTGTTTTTGGCATTATTATTATTATTATTCATACAAAAATATGTTTACTATTTTAGGTAACATGTTAGATATACAAAATAGTCCACTTTGGACAAACTGTGAATGTGAGCCTGCCAGTAGTTGATGCTAATGCTGCATATTAGCAGCAGTTTAGTAATGGCAAAGGGAGGGCAGGCAGTAGCTACAGAAATCTTCTGTAGTACCTGACAGTACAGGTGGGAGAGAGCAGGCTGGCAGCCAGATGCCATCTGTACTGCAGCATCCGGCTGACTAGGCCACCTTGTTCATTTGAATTTTTTATGGCTGGTATATCGTTGGTGGAGCGGTGAGTCCTCATGTGGGAATCAGAGGCAGTATCTTTTCCCATCCATTTCCCCCCCTTAAAAGATGTTGGTTGTATTTGTGGTCCATCTTGATTGTGGTGTGTGAGATAGAGCCAATCGAGACGGAGCCACATATCTGCTATGGGGAATGAAGCTGGATTTAACAAAAAATGGAAACCTGTCTGTCCAGGACTAGCAGAACAACATGTACCCTGGAGCTGGGTCATTCCTGTGGCAGGCAAAGTACTAATGTAACAGGACCATCTGCTTGCTGTGGGTCTGTGTTTTTTTTCTTCCTCATCAAAAGCCGGGATTCACTGTATGTGGCAGGTACCGCGTGGTGTACAGATGAGGCGGAGCGCTGCCAAGGTGAGTTGTGAGCCTCTTGGTCTGGGAATTCTTTCAGCTAGGCTGTTGTGCTGCAATAACGGCCCAGTTGAAAATAGCTCTTGATCAATCAGGAGGCGACATTCTTACAACCCATTTCATAATTAGAAATAATACTCACCTTTTACCTTTGAAGAGGATGTGACGTCCCTGTGCTCAGCATGACTGCTCACTGATGCTTGATGCCTCTACCCAAGATGCTCATTCACTGAATCTTTGAGTTATGGGTGGTCTTCCTCAGCAAACCAGCTAACCCTGGTGCACAGTGATGCTTAGAATAATTGTGGTCTACACAGTAAATTGAACAGATAACTGGATTTACAGCACTTAGCAAATGTTAAAGTGGCAATGCATAATTACAGACATGAAGTCAAAACACACTTTTCTCAAGCACCTTGGAAGAGGACCCCATTCAATACAAAGGAACTAAAACAATTTACAGGACACCGGTGACTGAAGGGAACCTTGCCAATGTATGCCACTGTACAAAAAAGCATTGTTGTATTTCAAATAAATAGCTTGCCACTGATGTGCTAATATTCTCATGTTCTGAAGCTCTGAACTAATCCCTAGCATGACACCCACCCCCATCCCCAATACATCGTAGGGTATACTTTCTTGAGATTCAGTTGGCAGTGAAGATAAACATATTGTTAGAGCACATAAAAACCAAGGGTGTATCTTAGAGTGCTAATGGTTGTACATAACAAATGTATGGGGTCTCACCATGTACTACCTTCCTGCAAAATGAGTGAACTGAGTGTCATTACCTGCTCAAACTCCCTCTTCACACTCTACTTAGTGATGTGACGGAGTCCTGGTACATATCTTCAGTTATTTTGTACTTCAGTCCAACCAGCTGCATGCTTGTTAACCTTCCTCATGGGGACAGTGGTGACATGGTGCCCTTTTTGCCTAGATGAGACCTGTCACTGGTGTTCTAGCAAGATCATAGTTACAGTAGGACTGACTACCCCACAGCTATATGACCCAGCCTAGTTCAGGGGCTGGGCTTCTGGAGAAAAGCACACAGCAGGGAACTATCAGAGCAAATTGGACCCAGATGAACCCCACCTGGCCCTGGCCCTGACACCCTTTGGCCACACAGTTGTAGGCCAGGGTACAACCAGCTAGCCTTGCCACTGTCTCCAGTTCCTTTATAGTATGGAACAACCCTGAAAACTGAAACCCCCTAACTCCTGGGTTCACCCTCTTTATGCCGTCACAGGGATCATATTACTCCTTCACACCACTTCTCCCACACCTAACTCAAAGCCACAAAAGAGGGGCTGAGTTACAGCTAGCATATGAAGAATTACAGTATTCCATGTGTTACATTTTGGAGTTTCACATTTACACACACCAATACATACTACGCACATGGCACCTCATGTACCTATGTCGTCACACTGTCACTATGCACAATTAAACCTTGTCAATAGTTTTGATCATACTATCACTGTTATTTTCATAACTCTCCATGTTCTCTCTTTCTGCCAAGCACACATGAGGAAACCAAACACCAAGCAACAGAGTCCTTGTGCATTCATAGTGTAATGTTACAAATCACAGCCAACATTCCAGCTCAAGTACAAAATATGGTATTTATTGAAGTGATTTAAGGTGCAGACAAGTGTTTGTGCAGGCTATTATTTTTATGCCTCCCTCTCTTCTGGGTATATTCTCTCTGTCTCTGCCTGATGATTGGAGCCAGTCCCATGGCCCATCTCCATCCTCTCCCCTTGTTATCTCCCCTACTGTTTGTTTGTTTTTTGTCAGTGCCTGTCATCATTGTTTAACCCTCCCTTCCCCGCCACCCCCACCCCGCTCTGTAATTGTATTACAGTGCATTTGCATTTCTGAAACTGGATTTTTGGAGCTGGGAAGACAGCATAGACTATAGTATTGTGCAGAATTTATAAATTCTGGCCAAATGAAATTTCACAGAATTTTTGAAATTCTGTTTTAATTATGCCAAACGTTGCTGGAAATTGAATGGTGGAATTCCGCAGCAGAAAAAATGTGTAATGAGTTTTTCTGCTGTATTTCCATGGAATATTATTCTGTGGATCTCAATATTTTCTGTGGAAATGGTTGTGCAATGATTTTCTGTGATTAAATGCTGTTCCACGGAATATTATTCTGTGGATTTCTGCAGAAGAACCAGCAATATTCTTTTGGAAATTCTGCTGGCAGAATGGTAATTCCACGTTAATTTTGCCAGTGGAATTCTACATTCTGCACAGCATTAATAGTCTGCTTTCCTAACATTTTCTATCATGGGAGGTTGCTTGTTATTTTAATAGTGCCTTTTGTATTAGATTCCATTACCAGGGATTTTTACTTTAAATATAAACGTTGAGCAATAATTTATGTTGCAACTGTACTCTGCATATCTGAGTGATTAACTTCTTAATCTAACATGCACAAGTTACTATTTTTGATATTAGTTTTATGTCTTTTTGTAATATTCTATTAGCTACTGGTGAATTACCATATATAGATATGTATTTATAGTGTGACATCTTCTCCTATGGCCATGCCCCCTGACAAAGAGTCTTGTCAATCAAAGCACAGGAGCAAGATTGGCATGCAGCTTAGCCTGCAATAACACCCATCTGCTCTTTAAATCACTTCAATAAATACAGTAGCATATTTTGCATTTGAGCAGGCTGTGATTTGTAAAGTTAACTATGAATGCACATTGACTCAATCAATCAATCGGTATCTTTATTTTGCCAGGCAGAACAGCATTGAGACAAGCTCATTTACAAGATGGACCTGGAAGTGGTACACTAGCCATAAGGGCCAGAAGCTAAGCATTTAATAGGCATAGTTCAAATGACAACATAATAATCATACAAGACATATACAAGGCAAGGAATACATGGAATATGCAGCAGGCTGAAAGTCAGTAGCAGCTATATACATAAATGCTTAAGAAAGACAGCAAATTAACACATTTGAGTGGGGATTTCATGGTTTCGAATAGGAGATGTACAGGCAGGTAGGGTGTAGCTTATACATTTGAGATCATTCTGACATACCAGTGAGATACAATCAATTAAGCATTACTTCCAGGTCATTTACATAAATTGTGATATGACAGGTTTAATTAGACTTGAGTACAGCCTGCAAGAGGGTGCAGCCTACTTCTGTTAGACTAGGATGACTGAGTCACTAAGCATGCTGGAGGGCTGTAGGAGGGGGAAGAGGTAAGGAGACAAGTATAAGCAGTCCAGAGTAGTAGTAACAAGACAGAGTAGAAGAGGAAAAAGGGGTGAGGGGTATGTAAGGAGAGGTAAAGGCAACACAGTGGAGAAGGGGGGGAAGAGTTAAGGAGGGTAGAGCAGGTGAGGATGGAGGTTGACATAAGGGATATACGTGGCAGAACAGGAAGTCCTAGGTCGAGGCCTGGCAGGCATAGGCCTGGTGGGGTATGAGCAGTATAATAGGCGGATTGCCATAAAAATACTACTTCCTCTCTTGCTTGATGTTTGATTCATAGGGCTGGTAGCCCTTACTCCCTTGTGCACTGGTCCAGTACTGTAGAATTTGCAGTCCAACCTCTGCCTGGTGCACATCAGTGAACCAGCTTTGGCTCCGCGTGCATTTCCCAGTCACCAAATTTTAATTAAACAAACATAGTTGAGGGCAAGCAAAACAGTCATTGGAGCCAGCATTTGACTCCCAAAAGGGAAAAGAAAATTAGGAGACCCATAGAAAGTGGCAGCCATAACTTTACCTATAGATAACTACATGGCTGAAATGCCTTTACCCCTAATGCAAGAACATTAAATGCCTCAACTATGCTTGGGGGGGACTTGATGCTGACAGAGATTTGGCACCCCTGTCGGCAAAGAAATTGAGCTTGGGTGATGGGAGGCATCTGACATTGGAAGTGGGCCTTCCAGTGTCGGGAAAATAAAAAAAATGTCTGGGCACACTGGGGTAGGCTCCCAGTGTGACACAATGTGGCTGTGGGGGGAATACATGTTAACATGGGGATTTAGCACCCCTGATGTCAGCTTTGCGGGAATGTGTGGCCAGTGGCAGGTGGCGCCATTGTGTAAAGGCGCACCACGGCTGTTTTATTTATTGAAATGTCTCACGAGGAACGGCACGGGTAACTGTTTATCTTGCACACATTGTGCACTTGTAATGCGCATGGCCAGAGTCTTCTCATCTGCTGCTGCATTGACAACACTGCACCTGACTGCAGCGGCAGATTTGTTTCAACTCTTTGCTGTCTTTAAAGTTTACTGTTGTCGCCAGCATGCTCACTGATTGAAGCAAACATTTCAACATATGCTCATAACTTTTGTTTTTTTTAATATTGCTAACTCGAATTTTCAACATAGCCTTCTTATGACCACACCTCATAAACAAAGGGTGGCCAGCAGCAATGACAGGTATCGGACAGTTTTCCTTTTTAAAGGGTGTATAAAAATAAAAAAAGACTATGAGGTGCGGTTTTCTTTCTTTTAGGTACTGATACTGGGTACCGGCCACCCCGAGTACATGACACCCGCCTCCCGCTCAATACGCCTCCCTACATATTCACTCCCGATAACCGCTCCTGTCAAACCCCGCCTCTAACTCGCTCCTACTTAAACTCACTTCAGCTCCCACTTTGACCTTGCCTTGCACTGTAAATCTGTGTGACAAGTAGTCTGGAGCACAAATATTACAGTTAGTTAATTCCAAAACTGCCAAATGGGTAACGTGGAAATACAGAGTGATAGAAAGGAAACGGGATAAAGATCTTTCCCGGTCGAATAGCACCAATAATCTAGATAATTACTTTTAAATGCACAGATTTATTGGTCTTTTATGATTATGAAGAACAAACGACCATAACATGGCATACATTGTTCCAGTAGTTCGCCTTTTAAAATAGGTCCACTCTTTATGGATTTATGTGGAAGTATAAATAGCTGTGAGAAACATTTAAAGTGAACCACATACATTTCTCTTTCTTCTGCACCACACACATACACACACTATATCTACATATTTCTACAGTAAAACCTCGTTAATAACCTGGGGACATTCAAAATGTTAGCATAAACAGGGTTTCGGACAACCGAGAGCTCTATAGAGAGAAGTGCATGGCTAGACAACATGTTTCAACTGGCTATGACTGATACCTGACAGTGTACCTTATACTTCAGTACCTATACTGTCTTAAACTTCATTTTTGGTACTGTAGCTGTCGAGAAAAGCTGACGCAGTGCCAACAATTGCTTGGTTTTGTTTAGGAGTCTGCCCACTCTCCAAAGATAATTGTCATGCTGACACAGGACTGATCAGGGTCAATACATCCCCACATCATTTCACTGCTTAAATGCCTAAATGCTGCTGATTTCATTTGTGTTGCTTTTTGTCTGATGGTCAAAGTCCAGTTTAGGAATTACAGTGCTGTCAGGGAGCGTATTGTTGGAAGCAGGTAATTCAAGGAGCGAAATGATGCGGGGATGTATTGTCATGCTCCCGGCCACCCCAGTGTCAGTGTTCTGTTTGGCAGCACTGGGGGTGGGCTCCCCAGTGTCACACAGTGAAATAGGGCAAGATGGGGAGTACTAGCTGGCACCAGAGATTGGACATCCCACTGTTGGAAAATTAAGAAGGAAGGGGTTGGGGGGATTGTGGGACAGTTTTCTTTATTTCTGGTACTGACACTGCAGATTGGGAACCCCAGTGTCAGTGTTATTTTTGGCAGCACTGGGGGGGGGGGAGTTCCCCAGTGTCACACAGTGAAAACAGGCAGAGGTGGGGGTACTAGCTGGCACTGGGGATTGGGCACCTCAGTGTTGGAAAATTAAGAAGAAAAGGGTGGGAGGGACTGAGGGACTGTCTTCTTTAATTTAAGTACAGACACTGGGGTCTGGGAACCCCAGCATCAATTTTATGTTTTGAGGCACTGGGGGTGGATTTACTGGTGTCGCACAGTGAAAATGGGTGGGGTCGGGTAGCACTGGGGATTGGGGACCCTGTTGGAAAATTTAGAAGGAAGAGGTGGAAGGGATTGTTTTTACATTGGGGGGGTAGGACCGCAGCAAGCTGGTCATGATGCCGATCAACTCTGCTTGCTGGGTTGGCATCATGTGGATCAAAAGAAAGAGCTGCTCTATGATTCAGACCTCTCTTTTCTTTGAACTACATGAAGTTACAGCCCAGAAAGACCACAAGGGGGTCATGATCGGTCTGGCTTATGATTGGTCTGACACCGTTGAGTCCCTTGCATACTGCACTGCACTGGACTGACAGTGCACACACCTCTCAAAATCCACTAGCATACTAATATATTTGTTTTGTGCAAGCACAATGCTGAACATAACAAGAGACCGCTATGATTCTCTAGGGAAGTGACTGAAGAGGTAAAGGTTAAAAGGGAAGCATTCAAGAGGTACTAAGAGATGCAGAGGGGAAAGGACAGGGAAGTGTACCAGGAGACGCAGAGGGAAGAATGGAAAGTGGCGAGGAGCACAAAGGTGCAACCCGAGGAAAGGATAGCCCAAGGAGGCAACACCATTCTTGGGTACAAAAGCGAAAAGAGGAAGACTAGGGGAGTGATCCAATTCAACTCAATTTTCATTTATTAAAATCACTAAACAGAATGATGTTACATCATGTGAACTGTCATGCTTGTTTACAGTGACATCCTATGCATACTTTCACACATTTGACACATATGATAAAGATACTATTCAATAACAGCAAACATGCAACCTTAGTATTGTGAAGTTAAGACAGGTGGGGAGAGGGGGATTGTGCAGAGGAGGATCAGGAAGAAGCAGATATCCTGAATGTATACTTTTGTTCAGTCTTTGCAGAGGAAGGGGAAAGGGATGAACCACATAATAGCTGCAGGGACATGGAGGGGAGGGAGGGAGGCAGCCACAAATCCATTTACAAAGAGGAGATTCCTGAAAAAACTTGCAAATCTGAAAGTGGATAAAGCTATGGGACCAGATGGGGTTCACCCAAGGGTGTTGTGCAAGCTTAAGGAGGTATTGGCTGCACCTCTGACAGCCCTATTCATCAGCTTACTAGAAACAGGAGTGGTTCCCGAGGACAGCGGAAGGCAGATTCAGTACTGCTTCACAAAAGAGGTAGCAGAGAGGACACTGGCTACTATAGGCCAGTCAGTCTGACATCAGTGATGAGGAGGGTAATAGAGTCACTGCTAAAGGAAAGGATTGTGGAGTATCTTGACTTCAGCGGGTTACAAGACCCAAAGCAGCATGGATTCGTGTTGGGGGAGGAACATGTCAGGCAAACCTGATCAATTTCTTTGACTGGGTGATGAGGAAAACAGATCAGGGTGGGGCAGCAGACATGACCTACTTAGACTTGAGCAGGGCCTTTGAAGTTGTACCACATAGGAGGCTTATGAGGAAGCTGGGCAGCTTAGGCGTGGGTCCAAAGGTGGCAAACTGGGTGAGGAACTAGTTAACAGACATAAACAGAACTCACTTGGGGGAAGGGAGGATGACAAGCATGGTACTTCAGAGGTCAATACTGGGACCAGTCCTCGTTAATGTCTTCATAAATGATATTGTAGATGATCTGGAAGGGAAGGTATGTCTTTTTGCAGATGACACTAACATTTGCAATAGGGTGGACACTCTAGAGGAGGAGAAGTTAATGTACTGTGACCTGAGAACTCGAGGAGTGGTCAAGAGTATGGCAGTAGGGTCAGTGTAAAAAAGTGCAAAATCATGCATCTCGAGCATAGAAACCCAGGAGTGACATGTAAAATGGGAGAAGAGGTATTGATGGCCACCATATAGGAACAAGACCTTTGATTAATCATATCTAATTACCTCAAGGTGGTGAGGCAGTGCATACCCCTGAGGTACGTTAGTGAAAGGAGGAAGACAAGGGGTGGGATCATAAGGCTTAAGGGGGAGATGGGGAGTATACACAGATACAAAGAAATGTGGTGGCAGAGAAAGGCCCCCACAGCCCATCTAGTCTGCCCAACACCCTACCTCCCCCCTTCTGTTATGCTTCCACCCTCTTTTCCCAACTCTTAAATCTATCCCAAGCCCTCTTGAACCCCTCTACCATTTCAGCTGCCACTACCTCCTCCGGCAGCTTGTTCCAGACCTCCACCACCCTCTCCATGAAAAAATGCCCCCTGACATTACCTCTGTATTGCCCACCTTCCAGTTTGAGGCTATGTCCCCTCGTGTTCGCTCCCTTCTTCAATTTGAACAAGCTATCACCCTCTACCTTATTTATTCCCTTCAGATACATAAAGGTCTCAATCATGTCTCCCCCTCCCTCCTAGTCTCCAGAGGGTACACATTCAGCCCTCTCAATCTTCTCTCATAGGGTACATCCTGCATCCCTTGTAACATTTTGGTTGCCCTTCTCTGTACTCTTTCCATCAACTCAACATCTCTTCATAGGTGAGGCCTCCAGAACTGCACCCCATACTCAAGATGCGGCCTGACCATGGTTCTGTATAACGGCATTAGCACCTCCCTCTTCCTGCTATTAAAACCTCTCGCAATGCAGGCCAACATTCCATTTGCCTTTCCCACTGCCCTGCTACACTGGCTGTCCACCTTGGGGTCACGCGATACCATAATCCCCAGGTCCCTTTCCAGTTCCTTCTCCTTAATCACCACCCTCCCAAAGGGAGTAAGTTTCTCTCCTATTCTTCCTCCCCAGGTGCATCAGTGTGCACTTTTGTGCATTAAACTTCAATTTCCAGGTATCAGACCACCTCTCTAGCCTCTCCAGGTCCCGCCTCATGGCTTGCACCCCACTAGGTGAATCCACCCTATTGCAGACCTTTGTATTGTCTGTGAACAGGCACACCTATCCCTCCAGACCCTCCACAAGGTCACTAACATAGATGTTAAAAAGTATTGGTCCTAGCACTGACCCCTGTGGCACCCCACTGGTCACTGCCCATTCCCTGGAATGTGTCACATTTACCACCACCATCTGACTCCTTCCCTTAAACCGGTTTTCCACCCACCTGGTGATCCTGAGGTCCACCCCTAGTCTGTCCAGTTTATGCACCATTCCACCAAGCAGAAAGGTGTTGAAGGCCTTATTGAAATCCAGATAGGCCACATCCACTGCTCCTCCCTGGTCCACTATTTGTGTCACCCCATCGAAAGACTCTATCAGGTTAGTCTGACAGGACCTTCCCTTGGTGAAGCCAAGCTGCCTGTCATCCTGCAGGCCATTCATCTCCAAGTATTCTATTGACCTGATCTTAAGTAGTGTTTCCATTACCTTCCCCACCACCGAGGTAAGACTAATGGGACGGTAGTTTTTGACCTCGGCCTTCTGCCCCCCCATGTAGTGCGACCACCTCTGCCCTCTTCCAGTCTGTTGGAACCACCCCTGTGACCAAGGACAAGTTAAAACAGCTTTGCCAGATGCGGTGTCAGTTCATCTTTCACCTCCTTGAGAACCCTTGGGTGTATTCCATCAGGCCCCATTGCCTTGTCCACCCTAAATCTACCCAATTCTTCCCTTACTCCTTCAGCTGTGAATTCTGCCACACCCACCTGCCTGTGGCTGTCACCCTCCCCAGCCCGTCCTGGTCCCTTGTCCTCTCTTTCCTCCGTGAAGATTGAGGTGAAACAGCTATTTAATGCCTCTGCTTTTTTGAAATCCTCTTCCAGTAATGTTCCACTTCCCCCCCTTATCCTCCCAATCCCATGCTGTGCCCTCCTCCTTTCTCCAGTGTACCTAAAGAAGGTTTTGCGCCCCCTCCTTCCCTGCTTCAAGTATGCGGAAGGGGACTTGGAAAAAGCATCAGTCCTGAGCAAACATTTTCATTCAGTGTTCACAGAAGAGGGGGATGGTGAGGGACCACAATTAAGTGGCAGAAGCAATAAGAGCAGGGAGATGTACACCATTCTAATTAAGGAGAGAGTTCTAAAGGAACTCACAAAACTGAAAGTGTATAAAGCAATGTAACCAGATGGGATAAATCCTAGAATATTAAAGGAGCTTAGGGAGGTGCTGGCAGCGCCACTGGCAGCCCTGTTCAATAAATTGCTGGAAACAGGAGTGGTTCCAGAGGACTGGAGGAGAGCTGATGTAGCCCCTCTACACAAAAGTGGGAGCAGGGAGGAGGCTGGAAACAATCGACCAGTAAGCCTGACTTTGGTGGTGGGGAAAATAATGGAATCACTGCTAAAAGAAAGGATTGTGCAACATCTTGAATCCAGTGGAGCACAGGATTCGACGTAGCATAGATTCACAATGGAAAGGTCATATCAAACAAATCTGATAGATTTCCTTGACTGAATGACCAGTGAAGTGGATCGGGGGGAGTGGCAAATGTGGTCTGCCTGGATTTCAGCAAGCCCTTCGACACTGTTCCACATAAAAGGCTTGTACAGTAAGCAAGTTAGGCAGCCTGGGAATGGGCCCCAAGGTCGTGAACTGTGTTGGAAACTAGTTGAGGGATAGAACACAGAGGAGGATAATAAATGGTGCTGGTTCTGCGGAAAGGAAGGTAACCAGTGGGGTGCCACAGGGGTCAGTTCTGGGGCCAGTTCTATTCAGTGTCTTCATAGGTGACATCACAAAGGTTCTGGAAGGAAAGGTATGCCTATTTCAAGACAATATTAAGATCTACAATAGGGTAGACACTCCGGGAAGGGTGGAAAAAATGAGGAGAGACCTAGGTAAACTTGAGGAATGGTCAAGAGTGTGGTAGTTAAGACTCAATACAATAAGGTCCAAAATCATGAATTTGGGGCACAGAAACCCAGGGGAAGCTTACATGATGGGGGAGAGATACTGACAGCAACCAAACAGGAGAGGGATCTGGGGATAATCATATCAGATGACCTAAAGGTGGCCAGGCAATATGCCATGGTTGTGGGGGAAAGCCAGAGGGGTGCTGGGATGCATAGGGAGAGATCCCCAGCAGAAGAAAGGAGGTGGTGATGCTTCTATATAAATCATTAGTGAGACCTCATCTGGAGTATTGTGTCCAGTTCTGGAAGCCACATCTATGTAAAGACAGTGGAGAGGGTGGAGGCAGTTCACAGAAGGGCAGCAAAAATCATGCAGGACCTGCACCAAAAGTCATATGAGGAAAGGCAAATGAAATTTTATTTATATAGCATCGAATCCAGGAACTCAGGGCACTTTACAATAAAAAGAACCCTGAGAATTAAAACCAAAATATTTTAAATAAAACTGAAAGCTTTATCAAAAAGATATGGCCTCCACTGAGCTGGACCCATGAATATAAAGTGGAAGAGAGTTCCACAAAAATGGTACAACAGTACCAAAAGCTCTATCACCCAATCTCTTAAGGTGAGAGGAGGGTTCAACAAGCAAGCCAACCTCGATGGAGCATAGGGAGTGGATAGGTCGATACAGAACCAGGAGCTCTTTAAGGTAGTCAGGTCCCAAACCAGGTAGGGCCTTGTAAGTTAACAAACATACCTTGAAGGTGATACACAAACTCACAGGCAGCCAGTGCAGAGCACACAGAACAGGAGTGACATGATCCCTCATTGAGGCTACTATCAACATCCTGGCTGCAGCATTCTGTACTAGCTGCAGTCAATGCACCAATCTTCCAGACAGCTCTAGGTATAGAGCATTGACGTATACTGAGTTTGGAGAACCTCAATTTGTATATCCTGGAGGAGAGGAGAGAGAGGGGGGATATGATAGAGATCTTCAGATATTTCAAGGGCATAAATACGGTTCAGGAGAGTAGAATCTTTCAGAAAAAAGAGGTGTTCTAGAACAAGGGGTCATGACATAAGGTTGGAAGGGGGTTAACTAAGGGGTAATATGAGAAAGCATTTCTTCACAGAAAGGTTAGTGGATGCATTGAACAGCCTCCCAGTGGAGGTAGTGGGGGCAAATTCGGTAGGGGAATTCAAAAATTTGTGGGATTGGCATAGGGGTAACCTAGCAATAGGTAGGAGAACAAAGCCAAAGATCAAGTAGGGTCTTTGGTTTTTGCAGTAGGTAGGGAAAATGGGCAGACTGGGTGGGTCTGGCAGTCCCTATCTGCCATCAAATTATATGTATTTATGTAACAGGGCAGTAAGTAGGGCCAGCGGGATGCTGGGGTGCATAGGGAGACATATTGCTAGCAGAAGGAGGGAGTAGGTTTTTCCACTGTATAGATTATTGGTAAGACCCTGCCTAGAGTACTGTGTCCAGTTCTGGAGACCACATCTCAGAAAGGACATAGGGTTCAAGCTGTCCAGGGGTGGACAACTAAAATGGTGCGGGGGCTGCTTCAGAAGTCCTATGAGGAAAGCCTGAGGGACCTCCCCTTGAAGAGAGGAGGGAGAGGGGACGACATGACAGACTAATAAATACCTCACAAGGCTGAATAATGTACAAGACTGGAGGATTTTTTCAGAGGAAAAGGTGTGCAAGAACAAATGGACATGAAATTAATCTGGAAGGAAGAATATTGAGGAGAGATTTGAGGAAGTACTACTTTAGTGAAAGAGTGGTGGATGCCTGGAACTGTTTTCTAGCAGAGGTAGTGGTGGCAAAAAGAGTAGTGGGGTTCAAGCATGCTTGGGATAGGCACAAGAGAATCTTAGCTAGGAAGTGAGGGGGAGACGGAGATTTGGTATGGTCTGCAGTGACAATACTTGTAGGGACAAATGGGCAGACTAGATGAGTCAAGCAGTCTTATCTGCCATGAAATTCAATGTTTCTATGCTTCAATCTCCAAACACTGAAATGCAAAAAATCGGGATTATTGTTGTAGGTCCACAGAGAGAATCAAATAGCACAGAGACTAGTTAGAGAGAGATTCCTGCAAATTTTAGCACTGTATGCAGTAAGTGGAAGTGGTTGTGTTTAAACTTGGGTGTTCGTGGTTCAGAGTCCTGTGTGTAACTCTCCTGTAGGAGAACATACAGTGGGTTAGTGGAAGCCTTTGTCCCTTTTAAGGACCCTGAACTTAAGCCGCTCATGGGTTAAAGGTTTTTTTCCTTGGGGCGGGTCAGCCATTGGCCAAATATCCCTGGAGGAGGGGCTCATTTGGACCGTGAAGTACAGTGCAAGTGGGAGGAGTCAGTCTGAAGTTGGGGGGAAACTATCTGTTCTCCATAGGTCAGCCTGTTTCTCAGTGTATAGGACTCAACAAGACTTACTGAGGACATGGCGGTGGCTGTTGTGATGAGACCCTTTCAGGAGGTGTGTTGCCTATTCAGGAGGAGAGGACAGGAGTGCCTAACTCTATGCACCATGAGAACTGAACCTGTGGAGAGGAGAGAGGCAGCCATGGGAATTGAACCTGCGGAGGTGAGAAAGGGGACTTCATGTCCATGGTGGGGGAGCACCACCAGTCTTGAGCCTGTGAGAGCAATGGAGGCATAATGCTGATTTAGCAGCTAGGCATTTGGGAGAGTTGAAGAGGACGACTTCTGGTGTACATAGCCCAGGATTCAGGGGGAGCGGAGTAGCTCCATTGGGATTGTGCGGATGTGGATCAAGTTTCAGCAAGGGGGTTGTAGTCACCTTGAGACTGCGATTGTAGTCTGTAAATGGGATTTGAACCTTTGAATGTGTGAAGGTCAGTGGGATCCTGCCAGATAGAGTGGGTAGCCAGTGAAGGGAAGCTGGTTCAGTTCTGCCAGTGGGAGAGTTAAAGCAGCCAGAATGGCTACAGTGAAACCCAGGAGGTCATGAGGTCAACTGTATGCTGAATGTTTGTCAAGGGTAGTTGTTTTGACTACCTGTGCTAGTTATGGACACTGGGTAGACAGGCTAAAGGACCATGCATAGACATTGACATAGTGGACCCCTCCGTCCAGTACCTTGATATTCCCCAGATGGGATATGTACTGTCTCTTTAAGAAAGGCTCCATGGAGTAACCAAGTTTTCATTAAAGGTTTTTACTGTTTCCAACTGCTGTTTGGATTTGTTAATGTTTGCTATGTTGCTGAGCTATTAAACAAGTTTGCCTCCCAGCCCAGCACCCATGAATGAAGCCTGCACCCCAGTCCTGAAGAATGAAAGGTGGATCAGTTTTAAAGTTTCCATTGTGGTTGTCCCCTACTTTCAGATGTAACACCATCATACCCCTAGACACTGGGGAGGGGGACTACAAGTGGGGGCTCGTCCAGGACTTGGGTGTCCCTTTGCCCCAGATTGGCTCCCCAGGGGTGGCTGGGTAAAGTTCTGAACTGTTTTGGACTGTTGCTGTTGAAAGTATGGATACACAAATGGTGCTGGAGAGCTGAGGAATTTTGCACTTTACTGGATGTGCAAAGGGGGGCCTGAGGCCTGAACAGGTGAGGAGGATGCAAATGTACTACAGATCACTGCAACCTAGGTAAAAGATTGGATTACTGCGCAAGGAGTGGTGTGGCTGAAGACTGTTCAGTGTTTTGCCTGGGTGTGCCTATTCAGAGGAGCTGTGTGATCGTTGACGAGAGCCGTCTGTTTCTAGCACAAGATTTATTTTTTTATTATTAAAAATAAAGTGTTCCCTCTGTTATCCTTGTGTCCAGTCAAGTGATCTGTGTCTGTGCACCAGGACTTTCTGGAGGAGTGTCTCACAGTAAGTATTTTGCTTGTTCTGCTGGTCAGAAGCGAGGGGGCCTAGTGCAGAGTAAGTCCAATCGATTTTGGTGCATCGAGACTGAAAAGTCCTAGGTGAGGAGAAGAAAAGTGGAGCTAGTGAAATGGGACTGGACAGTGATACATTTTCCCTTTAATGTTTTGGGGTGAACAAGTTAAGGCCTAGGCTCAACATGGTGGAGAACCCTTCTGAAATGGACATCAAGGTGCACATGAAGTTGTCCAAGTGTCTGTGTGAGACTGTAGAGCAGTCGCCCCCCTACCAGTAGTGTGTATTATGAAGATACTGGGGTCCAGAGGTGGAGCATATCCCAGTGTATGGGTGGTGCCATGATGTGGGATGCTGTGCCCATAGCTTGTTACCTCCCCTTGATCTCTTGAAGTGGGAGAGCTTGGTGACATCAACTGTTGAGTACAAGGAGGCATTTGCAGAAGTCTGGGAGAGACTCCTGGGGCCTGCACTCTGTGAGGAAGAAGTGGAGACTGCTGCAGCAACTGAGAAGTTAGAGTCTGCCCCTCAAACCAGTGCAGCACGGGAGAAGAACCTGTTTGCTGGTTATGGGCATATGTCCCCTGTCCTCAAGATGGCACCATCTCCCAAGCTGCTGACACCTGAGGATTTAAGTGCTCGTTTGTCTGAGGGTAAAAGTGAGCAACCACTGCAGCCTGAAACCCCTGCCACTCAGCAGTCTGCCACCTCAGGGATACCACCTGCAGCCCCTCCTACCAGTATCCAGTCGAGCCCTCCTCCAGTGGTGTAGGAGTCTAAGCCAGTAAGCTCTTAGACAACAGTGACTGGAGGGAATAATCTGATGTAGAAGTGGAGGAGGTATGGCTGTCGGGATCCTCTGCAGATGCCACTGTGGACTGCTACATAGAGGGCCTTTCTCTGCCTGGAACCCTTTACCAAATGTAACCCTCAAGACTAGACCCCAGCTGGAATCTATAGAAGAGAGGCAGAGAGAGAGAGTGCACCAAGAATGTTAGTACCATGATGGGAAATGGCGGCCTAGTAAAAGCACTTTGGACCACTGTAAGGAGTATTCCCAAGTGGTCTTAGGCTGAGAGGATAGTCCAAAGACAAATAAAGCAGGACTATCCCCAGTATGAGCACTTGTACCTGCCGGAGCATATCTGGGATGTAATAGAGTTGAAGAGGAAGGAATGGGTCTACTGGGCCATTTTGCAGAATATTGACAGGGAGCATGGGCTGAATGTTTTGGGAAGTTAGGCAATGTTTAGGTAGGCAGTTTTAATGTCAGGATTTAATTAGGCAGAGTCTGGAGGGGTGTTGTTTAGACATGGAGACCTGGGGGCCACTCGCTGGGTGCTTAGACAATCCGTCCTGAGGGTCCAGGGGGATGAGCAGCCAAGGAAGCTCAAATGAACTTGTTGTATCAAACTCAACAGGGCCCTAGTTAGTTTGCCATCTTCATAATGAGACATCTGTAAGCTTCCCTGGGACTGGGAGGGGGGGTTAGTGTGCATACCCTTCCTGCTGTGGGACTTGGGGAGGCTGGTAGATGTCCTGGGATGCTCATTGTGGGTGGCAGGCTTTAAAAGGGGAAGATATGTAACCAACCATGGGAGGAGAACCTACAATGGGTTAGTGGAAGCCTTTGTCATTTTTAAGTACCTTGGGTTTAAACCCATGGGTTAAAGGTTTCCTTTCCTGGGGGCAGGTCAGTCATTGGCTTCGAGTACTCCTGAAGGCGGGACTCATTTGGACATTAAAAGAGAGCACAGGCAGAAGGAGTCAGTCTGAAGTGGGAGTGGGGGTGGGAGATTGCCAGTTTTCCATGGGTCAACCTGTTTCTCAGTGTGTAGGACCCAGAGAGACTCACTGAGGATGTGGTGGTGGCCAGTGTGAATGAGTCCCTTTCAGGGTGTGTGTTGCCTATTCAGGAGGACAGGAGAGGGGCACCTGACTCTACCCACCATGGAAACTGAACCTGCGAACATGAGAAAGGGTACTTCACGTCCACGGTGGGGGAGCACCACCAGTCTTGAGCATCTGAGAGCAATGGAGGCATAATGATGATTTAGCAGCTAAGCACTTGGGAGCATGGAAGAGGGCGACTCCCAGGGTACAGGCCACCCAGGTTTCATTGGTTCTGGAGTAGCTCTGTTGGGACCATGAGGATGTGGGTCAAGTTGCAGCAAACACAGAAACATAGAAACAGAATTTGATGGCAGATAAGGACTGCTTGGCCCACCTAGTCTGCCCATTTCCCTACCTAACGGATAAGCTGCAGATCCTAGTTAACCAACAGCCTACTTCCTCCTACCCCTCCCTAGAATTACCTTATGTCTGTCCCATGCATTCTTGAATTCCCCCACTGTTTTTGACTCTACGACCTCCTCAGGAAGGCTGTTCCATGTATCCACAACCCTCTCTGTGAAGAAATATTTCCTCACGTTACCTCTGAACCATCCCCCCTCTATCTTCAAATTGTGCCCCCTTGTTTTTGCACATCTCTTTTTCTGAAAGATGCTACCCTCTTGGACTTTGTTGATTCCCTTGAGGTATTTGAAAGTTTCTATCATGCCCCCCTTTCTCGAGGCTATACATTTTTAGTTCCTTTAGTCTTTCTTCATATGTCTTCTGATGCAGACGCTGCATCATTTTGGTTGCCCTTCTCTTGACAGCTTCCACCTTGTCTATGTCTTTGCGGAGATGGGGTCTCCAGAACTGTACACAGTACTCCAGATGTGGTCTTACCAACTGTCTGTACAGAGGGCCAACAACTTCCTGTTTTCTACTGGTGATGCCTCTCCCTATGCATCCCAATATTCCCCCAGCCCTCCTTACTGCCTTCTCACATTGCTGGCCCACCTTTAGATCATCTGATATGACTACCCCCAGGTCCCTTTCCATTTTTGTTGTTGTCAGTATCAAATCCCCCATTGTGTAATTTTCCCTAGGTTTTTGTTTCCCAGGTGCATTACTTTGCACTTATTTGCATTGAATCTAAGCTGCCATACATTTGACCATTCCTCCAACCTTGCCAAGTCCCTTTTCATCCTTTCCACCCCACCTTGTATATCAACCCTGTTGCAGATCTTTGTGTCATCTGCAAAGAGACATACTTTCCCTTCCAGTCCCTCTGCAATGTTAATTATAAAGACATTAAAAAGGACCGGCCCCAGTACTGAACCCTGCTGTACCCCACTAGTAACCCTCCTTTCTTCACTGTGGACTCCATTTACTATTACCCACTGTGTCCTGTTGTCCAACCAGTGTTTTACCCAGGCTACCACCCTGGGACCCACTCCCAGACTGGCTAATTTGTTTATTAATCTTTTGTGCAGGACTGTGTCAAATGCCTTGCTAAAGTCTAGGTAGGCCATGTCCACAGCCCCTCCCTGGTCTACTGCTTTGGTCACCCAGTCAAAGAAATCAATTAGATTTGTCTGACATGACCTTCCTGCTGTGAACCCATGCTGCCTTGGGTCATGTGAACCACTGGCCTCTAGGTACTCAACAGTTCTTTCCTTCAGAAGTGATTCCGTCATTTTCCTACCGCTGAGGTCAAACTAACAGGTCTGTAGTTTCCTTCCTCTGTCTTGCTCCCACTTTTGTGAAGGGGAATTACATCCACCCTCCTCCAGCCCTCAGGTACCACACCATCCTCCCATGATTTATTAAAAAGGGTAGTCAGTGGTATTACTAGTTCTTCCCTTAGTTCTTTTAGAATTCTGGGGTGAAGCCCATCAGGCCCCCATTGCTTTATCCACCTTCAGTTTTAAGAGTTCTTTCAGAACCCTTTCTTCTGTGAAAGGACTAATATCAATCCCCCTATCCAGAGTGCTTCTATTGACAGGATTAGATATTTCCCCCTGCTTTTCCACTGTGAATACTGAGCAGAAGTATTAGTTCAGTATTCCTGCTTTTTCACTGTTGCTGTCTGCCCAAACACCTTCCTCTTTGTTCAGCCTCAGTATCCCTGCCTTAGTCTTTCTTTGCTCCCTAGTGTACCTATAAAAGGTTTTATCCCACTTCTTAACTGAGTTGGCTATCGTTTACCTCGGTTTGGGCCTTTGCTATTCTGACTGCCTTACCCGCTTCCTTCTGTTTAAACTGGTACAGGTCTCTGTCCTGCTCCTTCTGCTGTGTTTCCTTATACTTCCTGAATGCTATCTTTTTCTCCCTTACCTTCCCCGCCACTTCTTTTGAGACTCATAAATGTTTTTTCTTTCGTTTTGATTTGTTTATTTGCTTCACACAAAGGCTTGTTGCCTCTGTGATGGCGGTTTTGATGTTTCCCCATTGTTGCTCCACCCCACCTTCTTGCCTGTTTGCTAGTGCTTTTCTGAGGCACTCTCCCATTTTGACTACATCAGCCCTCCTGAAGTCCAGTACCTTCACTTTTGTGTGGCTTGACTCTACAGCTAAGTTTATCGTGAACCACTCTGTTTGGTGGTCGCTTGTTCCCAGATGGCTACCCACTTCAAGATCAGAGATCCTCTCTCCGTCCCCATTTGAGAGTACCAGGTCTAAGATTGCTCTCTCCCGAGTGGGTTCCAGAACTAGCTGTCTGAGGCATATCCCCTGTAGGGCATCGAGAATGGCCCTGCTCTTGGATGTGGCTGCAGCAAAGGTGCTCCAGTCAACATCTGGTATATTCAGGTCCCCTATCAGCAATATCTCCCATTTCTCTGCCATCCCAAGGATGCCTTCTATTATTTCCTTGTCCATTTCCTCCCCGTGAGACGGGGGTCTGTATACAACCCCTGTGCGGATTGTGGAGCCATTTCCAGTCTCCAGGGTGACCCACAGTGCCTCATCTCCTCCCTGTTTACCCTTTAGCTCTGTTGCTTTGATCCCTTCCCTTACATAGAGAGCTACTCCTCCTCCTCTTTTCCTTCCCTGTCCCTCCTGTAGATTGTGTACCCTGGTATGTTGACATCCCAGTCATGGTTCTCTGCGTACCATGTTTCTGTGACTGCCACAATATCCAGGCATCCCTCTTCCATCAAAGCCACCATTTCAGGGAGCTTTTTACCTAGACTACGGGCATTGGTACTCATTACCTTCCATTTTTTATGGCTTTATTTCTTTTTGCCCCATCCCTGTCCCTACTGCCCTTGTCTTTTTCTCCATTTACCCCTGCCCTTCTCCCTGTCGACTGCTCTATCTTGATGATTACCTCACTAATTACCCTGATTTTTTTGGGGGGGGACTAGGATTTCCCTTCTCCACTTCAGTGCCTCCCCCCTTGGCTAGCTTAAATGCTTGCCACTGAATCATTTAAACCTATCACCTAGGATCCTGGTTCCCCTCCAGGATAGATGCAGACCATCGCACCTGTATAGGCCTGCATGCCTCCAGGTGGAGCCCCAGTCCTCAATGAAGCCAAATCCCTGACCTCTGCACCAGGTTTTCAACCAGTCATTAAATCCTATGGTGCAGAGTGCCCTAGCCTCATCCATGCCATGGACAGGTAGCACTTCCAATAAAGTTACCATGTGTGCTACTTGTCTAAGGCCCCTTCCGAACTCCACAAACTCCTGTTGCACTGCTCTGATCCCATTCTAAGCCAGGTAATTCGTCCCAAGGTGGATAATAACATCCAGCTCCCTCCCCCTTGCTGCTGCTGCCGCCTCGATCCTGAGGATTCCTTTCCTGTCCCTCCAAGCCTTGGCGCCGGGCAGGCACCTTACCTCCCTTTCCCCTCCCTCCCCCAGTTCTACCCCCCTAACAATTAAGTCCCCACCAGGAGTTGTTTCCTTTCCCTGTGGGGTCCTGGGCCACCCTCCTGTGGGTCTCCATTGTGGAGGTTCCCAGCATCCTCTTTGGTCTCCACTTCAGGTGCCTCCATAGAGGAACCACGCTTCTCCAGAGCAGCAAATGAATTGTGGAGAGGCACAACTGGAGGGATGCACCTCTGTTTTACCACCCTCATCCTCCCTGAGCCCACCGTGGTCCAACCACTCCTCTTTCTTGGCAACCGCTGAGGTACTGTAGTTGAGGTGGCATGGGTGGTCCCTGGGTGGGGGAGCAGGTTTCCAGAATCCTTGCCAGGTCAGCATGGAGACGAACAACCTTCTCCCTCAGACCAGAGAGGTGCCTGCAAATAGGGCAGCAACGCAGTCTCCAGAATGTTTCCCAGAAGACTGCTGCTCCATAGCCAGTGCATTGCACCACTCCCCACATGTCTGTGTCCCTTCCAGTTACAGATGCTTTTTTGTTTTTTAGCTTGTTTTAGTGTGTGCAAGCTTGTGAGTGTCTCTACCCCCTATTCAGTGTGTTGTGCCTTTAAGGATATGAATAGGTGTATGTTGTTAGCAGTTTTGGGGAAGTGATGTCAGAGCCCCTGCTATAAAGGAAGTTATGCACTTGGGGCAGGTGTGGTGAGAGAAGGGTGGGTGGGAGTAAACCTGTGCTTTCCAGAAACAATCACCTACAGCTCTTACACTCCACCCCGGGGAGTGCCTTCCTTCCTTTCAGACACCTATTTCACAATGGCTAAGTAACAGGTCTGCTCACAACTGACTGCAAATATCTCCCAGCTACAGTTCCTCCCAGGCAAATTAAAGTTAAAACTAAGAAAAGTCCACCCCAAAAGCAGAATCAATACTAGTTACTTACACAGGAACAAAAAGTAATAATTCAGTTCAGTGTAGTCTAGAAGATAACCTCCTTGATTCAAGGAAGCTGTGGCTGCTTTCTCACTCTCCCTGTCTCAGGCTCAGCAGACAGAGAGAGGGTTGCAGTCACCTTGAGATTGGGACTGTTGGGACTGTTGTCCAGAAATGGGATTTGAACCTCTGAATGTGTGAAAGTCAGCAGGATCCTGCTAGATAGAGAAGGTAGCTAGTGAACAGAAGCTGGTTCGAGCCTGCCAGCGTGAGAGTTAAAGCCGCCAGAACAGTTACCGTAAAACTCAAGAGGTCATGGGGTCAACTGTGTGCTGAATGTCTGCCAAGGTAATTGTTTTGACCACCTGTGTTAATTATGAACACTGGGTATATGGGCTAAAGGACTATGAGTGGACATTGATATAGCAGACCCCTCGGTCCAGTGCCTTCCCTCAATTGGATATGTAATGTGCCTTTAAGAAAGGTTCCCTGGAGTAAGCAAGTTTTCATGAGAGGTTTTTCACTGTTTCTGATTGCTGTTTGGATTTATTAATGTCTGCTATGGTTGCTGAGCTGTTAACCCTGTGTGCCTCCCAGTCCAGCACCCTGTGAAGGAATCCTGCATCCCGGTCCTGAAGAATGAAAGATAGTTTAGCTTTAAAGTTTCCATTGTGGTTGCCCCCTTCCCTCGGATATAACACCATCATACCCCTAGATACGAGGGAGCAGGGCTACATGTGCCCTAACCATAGAGCTACACTGCCTCCCTACAGAAATGGATATGCCATTAATGACTGCAGACTTCCACATACTGGAGTTAAGGGCTTTATCTTGTCATCTTTCCATAGATGAGGTGGCTTTGTACATTGCGGAGGCCAAGGATCTTAAATCAGGGGTGGTGGTTACACAAAACACAGGCAGGTGAAACAAGGCTGGACTTAGCCACAGTGATACCCCTAGGTAACAATACTTGTTTGTCATCCCTCTCACAGAAACCTTACTGCTGCTCCTTGAAACTGGGCACTGAACCCTGCCTCCTCAACTCAATGTTGATGAAGCCAAAAGGCAGCTCAGCTCCCCCGCCCCGGACAAGTGCTGCCATTTGACAGCTGCCTAGTTTGCCTGGTCCTAAGGTTAGCCCTGCGGTGAAATTTGATTGCTTCTGTAAAACTATTGCAGATTCTGGTGATGATGTCTCTATAGGTTCTAGGCAGGTATTTTTTGCCTGACCTGTAAAAACAAAATGGTCTTAAAATCTGAACGAGACAATGACTTGCACAAATGAATGTTCTGAAAATGTAGCCCTGAGTATTTAATATGGCAGTTAAATAGGATCTCAGGGAGGTTGGTGTGAGTGTTGCCATGGATACATGTATTTATATAATGCGGTACTTTGCTGTAATTGTCTGTGAGCTGGTTGATTTAGTCAGCCTTTTCTGTCCTGCAGATCTAAGTGAGTGGATGATGTAGGACACATCTGCAAAGTTTATTCATTGTCCTGTTGAGGCTGTCTGGGCTGCATTTTAGAGCTATCACATGTACTTTACAGCAGGCCATGTTTGATGCTGAACAGTTACCTGCAAACCAAGCTTCCAAGTTCCTGAAGACAGTATTTTGATCAGTATAGACTGTTAACTGTCTTTATAATCAGGGAAATCTGTTTCTCATCTTATTTCAAACCACTGTCAAAACACAGACCAGTGTATTTAATATGATGAATTACAGGGGTAAAAGAGAGACTCGGTCAGCAGCCATCTGGGAAATTTCTTAGCAATTTACATAGGTAGTCTGTCAGCCATGCAGGAGTCCCTAATGGCCTGGCTTTCAATTAATTGACAATCTGAAGTGGTTACTTTAGTCTGAGCCATTTCTACTGGTTGTCACAGTCAGGCTGTAGTTTAGAGACAAAGATAGTAGAATTGTATAGCATTATGTTGCCTTTACTCCAGATGCTGGTTACTATGAACCCCTCCTACATGAGGCGGTGAGTTAGCCAGGGGTCTGTATTGCGTTTATGCATATGGGGGGCTAATGGTGGTACCTTAGAGCTATATACACACTGTAAAAATGCCATTGTCCACTTGGAGAAGTAGAGTCAAGCATGCCAAACATTTGTTGGACATATACGCACATATACTTTGTCCCTGGAGTGGAACCTCATTTATTTACAGACATTGGTAAGTTCATAGGCATGCTACATATATTGAATATGTATATGGAACCCTCTACAATCTTAAGCCCTCTACACACTTTTTTGTGGTTCTATACATTTCCACAGGGCCTTTAGTTGTTTATGTTTTTCACTAAAATTACCACCAACAGCTTAATCTGGTTCAAAGGCAGTTGGCATCCATCTGTATACCCCTCCCTCGGGACAAGGTTGAAAATAAGCAGAATTGTCTAGTTCTCCTTTCCTGGTCAACAAAAACTAAATAAAACTAAATAAAATGTCCCCTCACTTTGTAATGTCAGGAGAGGAAACAGCGTTATACAAAATATTTCCCTTTTCTCCTTCAATACCAGGTCACACACATTACATGCAGTATATAAGTACAGTGATTCAAACCTCTCTAAAGAAGCTGCCACCTTACTACAGGAACTGTGACTTTCACCTCAAGTGCTATACCATGTCCACGAGGGCCCAACACTTAAACTGGCTGTTCTTTTAGCGAGTGTCACAGGGACTTCAGCCAAACCCCCAAGGACGCCTACATCTTTTAGTTCCTCCCAGTTGTTACCCACTCCAGCCTAACTGCTTCAACATGAAGGGCTAATTCCTCTCTTTGGGGAAAACCTTCATAGGCTGACAGCTTACATTTAAAAAGGAACCGTCAGCACTAAAGGCCCCACATTCAAGTGTGTGGCTGGTCCCAATGTACATTTCGTGTGTAAAAAATGTTTTGTTTATTTATGTGTTAATTCGTCCCTTGGAGCCACTCATTGCTGAAAATAAGTGGTTTCACGCACCTTCAGCTGGAGTGAGAACCGCAAAGTGAATCTGAGTTCTTCTGGCTTAAGCTGAAGGCAAGTGAAACCACTTGTTTTCAGCAATGAATGGATCCGAGGGACATATTAATATGTTAGTGCTCGAGAGCGATCAATAATATATTAAAAAAAAAAAATCTTCTCAGAATGTGCTCATTTCCACGGCATCTGCGTGCGAGATGCTTTTCGTGGAATAAGAGTGCCTCACGTGTAGAGGAAAAGAGCGCTCCAATTGGTCAGGAGTGCTCCCTCGATCTATATTATTATTTATTGTATTATTGTAGATTGCATCAGACTAATTTAGTTTACGTATAGGCTGACATCTTCTGTTACTACAGATTCCTGGATCCCTTGCTGCTGACATCAGAGCAGTAGGCAGCAGTGGAGAGTCAATAGCTTGCAGTGCATGTTAGAGTTTATATAAGCTCTGATCTTTTGTTTGCTCATCCTGCTGTCACCCCGGGCTACGTACAGTCACAGAGGACTGTACTTAGCCCCTGCAGAAAAGCAGAACTGGAAAACATCCGATTGGAGATTACAAAAGTTCTAATGTGCACTACAGGCTATTGATTTCGCAACAAAGGTGATATGACCACACCAAGGACTGGTTGTGCACAGAAAAAAAGTTAATTTCAAAAAGGCAGGAACTCTGGCACCAGCTCAGAAAGCTCACATAATTAAGTATATGTTTTATGCCACTTTCGAATATAAAAATTCAAGCTGCATACTTATCTGAGGTGCAAAAAATAGTCTTTAATTCCATACATGAGTAAAAAGCACACAAAAAAAAAGACTCACAATCTTATATGAGCAGCAATGAATACATACAGAAGTCAGCAAGGGCACAGATAAAAACAGTCCTTTCAGACTAATTGCTGAGGCTCCATTTCTGGGGTTCCCAAGTTCAAACCTTCTCCTCCTCCTTCCTCACTCCTCCTCCTAGAAATGGTCACCTGACAAGTTTCATGATTGGCTCACTTTGTCAAAGGCTGACATCACCCTCCAGAGTCTTGAATTTATATGGTTGTAATTAAAGAGACAGCTACTGTACATCATTTTTAACTATTCTGTAAACATACTTATTACACTATACCACCACAACTAGCCAAATAGATACTGTATTTGATGCTAAAGTATGAGACAGGAGACCTTCCTTTTTACATTCGCTTGTGCGCATGCGCATGCGCAAGGAACGTTTTGGCAGAGTAATGCACTTTGGAGGTGTGCCTCTCCCTTGCAATCCAGTGCTCCGTTGAGCAGGCGTGGCGGTCCTGCACCAATGGATGCGGCAGCTCTGTATGACAGCGGTCAGTCTAGCTGAAAACCACAACTGTCATGCCAAGCAACACATCACACTGCCCCCCTTGCCACGCGCTCCCCTGCGTTACGCCACCCCCAAAGCTTTGGTGCCATGCTGGGAGCCCACCCCAGCGTGGCAAATGTTGTTGACAACGGGGTGCCCAATCCCCATCGGCTCCACGGCCCTCCCAAGCCATCCTTCTTGCCTTGCTGGGAGCCCACCCAGCGTGTAAGCAGTCCCATTTTTTTTGCTGGCGGGGTGCCCAATCCTCGTCGCCCTCGCCCCCAGCATAGTTTGCCGACGGGGTGCCCAATCTCCCATCGGCTCCCTGCCCCCCAGCCATCTTCTGCCACGCTGGGAGCCCACCCCAGCGTGGCAAACGTCCCACGTAGTCCTTTTTTTTTAAATATGTAAAGAAAA
Source organism: Neoceratodus forsteri (assembly GCA_016271365.2). Classification (NCBI taxonomy): domain Eukaryota; kingdom Metazoa; phylum Chordata; order Ceratodontiformes; family Ceratodontidae; genus Neoceratodus; species Neoceratodus forsteri. The sequence goes on along the minus strand of CM057449.1, from coordinate 224,499,415 downwards.
AACGGTCCCATGTAGTCTCCCAGTCCCACCTCCCACAACTCGCACCCACCCACTGCGCACCCAGCCTCCCCACACACACCCCTCACCCCATACTTACCTCCGGAGCTTGGCGCGACAATCTTCGGTGAACCAGGAACACGTCTGCACTCTTCAAAGCCGACCGCGAACTGAGGAAATGCCGGTAAGCTGTATAATGGGCTAGATAGGGGGGTTTCAACTTTATTGTATATCTCAGGCATTTTTTGGAATTTATGCACCAAATTTTCAACATGGGGTTTTTGGGACCCCTTCTCATGAATGATGTCACTGACGTGGCATTATTCGGGCCAGAAGGGTGATTTCACAGTCACTGCGTGAAATCACCCTTTGGGGTGAATAATGCCATGACAGTGACATCATTCATGAGAAGTGGTCCAAAACCTGATGTTGAAAATTTGCAAAAACTATCAAAAATGACTGTTTTATTAAGCGTACGCTATGCGTAGGTTCCTACGCAGGCTCATAAGTTTGCAAATTTTCAATATTTTCACTCCAGATTTTCAACATTGCCATTTTACCACACCTCCTTATGAGCAGTACAGCTGTCATTTTTCACATCCTGCCCAAAATGTGTTTACGCCCATATAGGCACAATGGCGCAGTCAGTGTCTTGAAATCAATGTATGGGACACATTAAGAAAATCACAGTGACACTGTTCATGAGCAGGGTCTTAAAATGGGTATGTTGAAAATTTGGTGAAAAAAATTCCTAAAAATGACTGTTTTATGAGTGTGTTGCGCAGTTCCTACACACGCTCGTAAGTTTGCGAATTTTCAATATTTTCACTCCAGATTTTCAACATTGCCATTTTACCACACCTCCTAATGAGCAGTATAGCTGTCATTTTTCACATCCTGCCCAAAACATGTTTCCGCCCATGTAGCACACAATGGCGCAGTCCGTGTGCGAAATCAATGTATGGGACACATTAAGAAAATTGCAGTGATACTGTTCATGAGCAGAGGTCTTAAAATGGCTGTGTTGAAAATTCTGTGACAAAATTCCTAAAAATGACTGTTTTACGAGTGTTCATTGTGCAGTTCTTATGCACGCTCGTAAGTTTGCGAATTTTCAATATTTTCACTCCACATTTTCAACATTGCCATTTTTCCACACCTCCTTATGAGCAGTGTAGCTGTCATTTTTCACATCTTGCCCAAAACGTGTTTCCGCCTATGTAGCGCACAATGGTACAGTCGCTGTGTGAACTCAGTGTATGGGACACAGTAAGACAATCACAGTGACACTGTTCATTAGCAGAGGTTTTAAAATGCCAGTGTTGACAATTTGGTGAAAAAATTCCTGACAATGACTGTTTTACGAGCGTGCATTGCACAGTTCCCACGCACGCTCGTAGGTTTGCGAATTTTCAATATTTCTACTCCAGATTTTCAACATTGCCATTTTACCACACTTCCTTATGAGCAGTGCAGCTGTCATTTTTCACATCCTGCCCAAATTGTGTTTCCTCCTATATAGCGCACAATGGGGGTAACAAAAATGTCATGCTGAACATTTATTGTGCAAATACCAGCAATCACACAGGGCATTAGGGTAAAGCACCATACATGCCAAACACCACTGCAAATACCTGCAAGCGAACGTTCGGCATTGACAAATGCTTGTTTATATATTTAGGATATTTATGTCTAGTTCCACAGTTCTAAGGAAATATAAGAGCTTAATGTTGATGAAATAACAGTGTGGATGTTTTTAGGCATAAAAGTAATCCAAGTTATACTGTTTTCGATACTTAGCAATGGTCTTTTGGATTTTTACCAATCAGAATTAAGGGCACCCAGCTTTATATAAAGTCCTGATTTTCTTGGATAACCTTGTAAATAATTAATGTGCAATTATTGAAATTGAGAATACATTACTGTATATAAGAATTAGTTGTAGTGGTATAGTGTAATAAATATGTTTACTGAATAATTAAAAATGATGTAGATGTCTCATTAATTGCAACCATACAAATTCAAGACTCTGGAGGGTGATGTCAGCCTTTGACAAAGTGAACCAATCACGAAACACGTCAGGTGACCATTTCAAGGAGGAGTGAGGAAGGCTGAGGAGGAGAAGGTTTAATACTGGGAACCCCAGCAATGGAGCCTCAGCAATTTGTCTGAATGGACTCTTTTTTTATCTGTGCCCATGCCAACTTTGGAATGTATTTATTGCTGCTTAAATGAGATTGTGAGTCTCTTTTATCTGCTTTTTTACTCACGTATGGAATTAAAGACTTTCAAATAAGTATGCAACTTGAATTTTTATATTATTTGGAAATGGCATAAAACATACACTTAATTGAGCCTTTTGAGCTGGTGCCAGGCTATTGATTTCCCCTGCTGCTGCCTTCTGCTCTGATAGTAGCTGCAGGAGATTCTGGGATTTGTAGTAACAGAAGATGTCAGTATAGAAGTAAACAAAATTAATCTGATATAATCTACTATACTACAGTAAAAAGGGAGCAGCAAGACGTCACTGTGCTACTCCGCCCGGATCCTCGTCAGTCTCCTAAATGCCTCTTTTTCATATTGATGGCTATGCAGTTTTTCAGCCTTCTTAACATTTCAAAACTAAAAAAACCAAAAGGTTATCAGCACTTGCTGACTCATGCAGTGACTCTCTGGAACCTTATTGCTAGGTGCATTTGATAGCAGGCGTGTAAAGGGTGAGTGAAGCCGGTGTGCCTTGAGCCAGCATTTGTTTTAGCTACTGATGGTTGCTTTTTAGCAGTGTTTTTTGTGTTTTTTAAACCTCAGTATGTTCTAATCCTGCAAGGTTATTAAACTGAAGACCATGGCAGTGAGCTTCGATGTGAACTTGGTGCTGGGTTTTGTGATGAGCCTTGAGTTTGGCATTGTGGAATACACCTGTGGAATGCCCCACTGAATGGAGTTTGTGGTATGGGGGATGGGCAGTGTTCACCATCCTTTGGCCTGATAGAGGAAAGCTGGATGAGCGATCTGAAAGGAAAGCCAGAGAGAGTTGCACCATAATGTGCTTAGAAGTGAATATTTTCAAATATAAGATACACTTTATTATGCACAGACTGAGCAGTTCTGGTTTTGCTTCCAACAGGTCATGTTTGAGCTTGAGAAAGAACCCCAAGATGGACCTGCATATTCAAGCCTTGGCAAGCAGCTACTGAAAGTCTTTGAAAGAGTTGCTACTATAAAATTTTACACTGTGTTGGTTTGTGTTCTTGGCTCTTGATAGTGCTCCACCAGGTATGGTGACGTGGCCTGCTGTTTGTGAAGTTTAATGGAATGGAAGATTTGGAGATAAAGGAAGTATTCCCCAAGTACTATAACCAATATTTCTCTCTTGATACTTGGAAACTATTATTGCTGATATTGGACTCGTATAAAGGAAGATAACTCTTTAATTGATCTTTGAATGCAAGCTGCATTGGGACGCTGCCCCACTAACTATTTAGTCGCATTTTGGAGTAGCCAGTATGTGAAGATATATTTTTTTCTCTACATGTTATTTTTACTTATTTTTTCAATTTAATATACTTGTAGACATTTTAATGTAACAGACATCAATGTAGTAGTACATTTCACACTACAACAGATCCCCCCCCCTTATACAGCATTAAATCTAGCCATTCAAAAATTGAAAGCCATGACCATTCATCAGAAAGACCTGCTAGAGCACTATGTTGAGTCTACTAATGGTCAGGTCGTGTTGAATCAACTTGTCTATATCCTGACCTTGTACCCCACCCCCCGGAGCCCCAACATAAAACAATATAGGATTAATGGTTAGCTTGGATTATCTCTGGATATTTACCAGGCAGATGAAGATTTGAGCCATGTCTCTGTACTTGTGATCTGTTAAGAGATTGTGTAAGAGGGGATCACCAATCCCACCCCCTCGCACTGGGGGTTGTAGGAGTGCAGCGCATGATAGGTAAAAGGGCCATCATAGGGGCCCACATCCTGTCAGTTCTGCCGGGAAGCAGTATATCACTCTAATTTAAGAACTTGAAAAATTCCAAATGCCATTCTCTCAGGGTGGGGGCAGTTTGGTAACCAGTGTGTGTTATAACAAGTTTAGACACCACCGAGATTAAGAACATAAAGGCTTTGTGGCAATCTAACATGTCCCTAGAAAAGTGGCCCACCAGATAAATCTACTGATTGAAGTAAGAGTCCAGGTCCAACAGAGGATCCAGAGCACTCTGAATTGCTTGCCAGAAGGGAATCACCAGGGCACAGTCCCAGAGAATATGTTTCAGTGTACCTTCTGATTGCCCACATCTAATACATAGGGAGGAGGCTGATCTCCCCATCGTGTATAATCTGGTGGGAGAATAATACACGTTATGTAAGATGTGAAACTGCAGGAATCATAAGCAGTCCTGTTTCACATACTTATACAGGTGTTTCCATTCTTGTTGCCATTCCTCATCATTTAAGTTAAGGTCTAACTCCTGCTTCCAATGGAAACAAGCTTCTCATGGTCTGTTGGGATCATGGAGTTGTAAGACGATATAAAACCTAGTAATCAGGTGGGGTTGAATAGCTGTGTCTGTGTACCTGCAGAAGAGGGTTAGAAGGGTCCTGCCAAATGGAAGGTGCCCAAGAAGGGAAGGGAAAATTCTTTAACCAGGAAAGGTACACTAAGCTGAAGCTTGTTTCCAGGTGCAACCTGGGAGCACAAGGAAGTTAAGTGACTTGCTGAAGGTCACACAGTATGCAACTGGGGGCCATGGGATTTAAACTGAGGTCCCCAGGTTTGCAGCTCAGAGCCTTAAACTACTGTGCTATACTGCCTTCAGGTAGAAGGAGGAGACCGCACCCTGCAGTTGCAGATGTTTAAAGAAGTAGTAGGTGAGTATAGACAATTTTCTTTGAAGCACATTTGCAGGGCTAACTTTACTTTCTGAAATCAAAGAATATATAGAGATCTTGCCAAAGGTTGGACAAAAACTTGAGGGAATGGGACGGTTGGCAATTCTGAAATGTGGGTTGCCAAATAAGGGTTGAGACAGATCTTTGTACAGTAACAAATTCAGGTGGAAGCAAATCTGATGAAGGGCTTTGAGAGACCACCAAATTGGAGAATTTCACAGATAGGGAGTTGTGAGATTTTGGCATAAATTAAGCAGCCCTATTCGAGACCCCTGGAGTGGCATAGATGCCGCTCCAGAGAGAGCCATTGAGGAATATAGTCATCTGGTGAACCATCTGTGTTGATGCCCCACCCAAATATTTTACAACAATGTGTTGCAAAATAGTATAGATTAAAGTTAGGAAGTCACAGACCACCCAGATCTTTCTGATGAGTCAGTTTGGCGTACACCCTCCTAACTGCTTTCCCTTGCCATAGGAAATCTGTGAGAATGGCTTGTAATCGAAGAGACCAGAGTTTGATGAGAAATAGACTTACCATGTTCAGTGGATAAAGCATCCTGGGCAAGATATTCATCTTTATCCCATTCACCAGCCCCCATAGTGAGAGTGGAAGAGATTTCCACCTCTGAAGGTCCATTCGAATGGTATGACAAATAGGGGAAAGTTTGAGTTTAACCAACGCAGAGGGAGAGAGCGAGAGGTCTTGATGCCTAGGTAGGTGAGAACTTTGGGTTCCTATGCCAGTCCCAGATTTTCAATCCAGTGTTTTTGGACGTATATATTCAGGGGCATGGCTCTGGATTTGTCCAGGTTTAGGTTATATCCTGCTACTTGAGAGAATTTGTGAATGTCCATGGCTGCTGGTATAGAAATACGAGGATTTTCTAGGTGCAGCAGAAGATCATCTGCATAGGCCAACAGTTTATACCTGTCATTACCTATTTGGATGCCCTTGACTTCTTGACTATTCTGAAGGGAGCAGATGAGAGGTTCCAAGTAGAGATAAAAGAGAAAAGGTGAGAGAGGACATCCTTGCCCAGTGCAATAATGGAAAAGGGGTAGAAAAAACTCCATTACAACAAACTCTGGCCATAGGATGGTGATAGCTGACTTTAAGCCACTCACAGAACTGAGAGGGAAAGCCATATTGCTACAATATAGCAAACAGGAAAGACCAAGAGACATGGTCAAAGGCCTTCTCCATGTTGAGAGAAACCAAGACTGATGAAGTTTTCCACTGTCCAGCAACTGAAATAAAGCAAGGCAAGGCAAAGTTTATTTAAAAAGACACCCAATCCTGGAGGCTCTGGGCACCATACAGACAAATAAAATACTCAAATAGACACAGCCAAGCTCAAAATAAATGTCATTTCAACATTAATTTCCATAAATAATAAAATAAGATAAATTTATCTAGGGGATAATAAAACAGGGTGGCCAAGGACTGAGATCAAGACCATAGTATCATGATCTCACTTAAAAAGCCAGGTCGGGAAAAGCCTGGGCGAACAGAAGAGCCTTGAGGCGGGCCTTGAATACCTCCAATGATGGAGCCTCCCTAACCCCAAGGGGCAGCAAATTCCACAGGATGGTGCCAGTGACACTTAAAGCCTTGTGCGTAAGGTGAAGGACTTTATGCATGTGGTCCAAGGACAACCTTCCTGCTATAAATCCCACTTGGGTCAGATGAAGGAGACCTTGCCAAACTTTTAGATGGTTAGCCAGAACATTGGCAAGAATTTTCAGATCAGAATTTAGAAGTGAAATAGAATGATAAATGCCTGGTAATAAAGGCGACTTACCCGGTTTAGGTATGATGGTAATCCAAGCCTGGGTAAACGAGCTGTCTGATAACCCAGAGAATCATAGATAGTTGAATAACCTCATGAGGAATGGTAACAGGTCATCAAGAAAGGTGGCATAAAAGGCGTTATTAAACCCATCTGGTCCTAGAGCCTTGTCCTTAGGAAATTGCTCTATCACCAGTTTCACTTCGTGTAGGGAAATGGGGGCTTGTAATATCTCCTATTAGGGTTCAGTAAGGGAAGGCCAAGGCACTGAGTTCAGGTATCATGTTAATAAGACTTCATCCAGGGTCTCTCCTTCTGGGGTATATATGATTTTACAAAATTGCTGGAAGGCCTCAGCTATATCTCGAGGGTGGGTCAGAACCTCTCCCCCAGTGCTTGGTTGGAGATTCTGAATCATTCCTTGGGAGTCTCTCTGTTTGATAAGTAAGTCTAAGAGCCTGCTTGCCCTTTCACCTGCTTTCAAGTATAAAAATTTAACTCTGTGCAAGGCTAGGTCAGCCTGCTCCGCTAAAAGCCTATAGTATTGGGCCCTGAGGGCCTGTAACCAAGTCCACATTTCTTAATCTGCCGAGGCTGAGAGACGATGCTCTAACTCTTGTATCTGGGCTAGCAGTTGTCGTATCTTTTCTACTCTCTGCTTTTTATGCTTGCTTGCACACATGTGCAAGAAACATAGTGCCATCATTCGAGGTTTTGTAGGTGTGGCACCCTGTCTTCCAATTCAGTCAGTGTGTTTGCTGGCGCCGCCACAGTTCATCAATGAATGCTGCTGCTGTCTATGACAGCAGTTGAAAATACAGTGATGTACAGTTGAAAGGGAGAGACTGCTTCAGTGAACAGCGATAAGATAGTGTTGACTAGCATATTGCCGGCAATCCTGCTTGTATACGTCTCTGCTTTCTCTTCCTGGAACATAAATTCAGTTTGAAGTGAACTTTTCTTAGGACTATCTTTCTGGGAAGAGGCAAGTGACTAAAATGACATCCTTGGAATGTTTGCAAAAAAAGATCTAATTGCCATCCTTGGAATGTTGAGTCAGTGTTCAGGGTAAGCGGCATTGGCAAAAGCAGGAAAACAGAACCCTAAAGAAACTGAAAAAATAGACACAGTTTTTATCTGTTATCTGTTGGCACACCTGATCAGTATTGTAATAATATTCCCCAACCCCCAGAGTGTCTCTGAATAGCGCTCGGCCTGCCCGCCGCACATCTTATGGCTGACGGAGGTGCCCAATCCCCCGTCAGCTCCGCGTCCCCCCCCCAGAGTTCTAGGTGCTATGCTGGGAGCCCATCCCAGTGTGGCATAAGTGAAAATGGCAATGGGGTGCTCAATCCCCCGTCAGCTCAATTAACCCCCCCAAATGAAACAGACTTCCAGTTGCCATGCTGGGAGCCCACCCCAGTGTGGCATACGTCTGTATGGCTAACGGGGGTGCTCAATACCCCGTCGGCTCCACTGCCCTCCCCCAAAAAATCTTCCAACTGCCACGCTGAGAGCCCACCCCAGCGTGGCACAAGTCCCACGTTGTCTTCCTAAAAAGAAAAAAAACACCTGAAAAGAAAAAATGGTCCCTCATTGATTGTATTGCCCACCAACCCATGCCCACCCTCTGCACATCCACCTCCCCACACCCCCACCTCACCCCATACTTACCTCTGGAGGCTGGCACAATGATCTTTGGTGGACCAGAAACACGTCTGCACTCTTCAAAGCCGCCGCAAACTGAAAAAATGCCGGTAAGCTGTATAATGGAATAAATAGGGTTTTTCAACTTTGATGCATTTCTAAGGCATTGTTTAGAATTTTGGCACCAAATTTTCAACATGGGGTTTTTGGGACCCCTCCTCATGAATTCTGGCACTGCCATGGTGTTAATCGGCCCCGAAAGGTGATTTTGTGGTCACTGCGTGGAACCACCTTTCGGGACCGATTTACCAAATGACAGTGTCACAGTTCATGAGGTAGGCCCCCAAAATCCGTATTTTGAAAGTTTATTGAAAAAATTCCCCCCCAAAATGACTGATTTACAAGTGTGCATTGTGCAGTTCCTATGCACCCTCTTAAGTTTGAAAATGTTTAATATTTTCACTCCAGATTTTCAACATTGCCATTTTACCACAACTCCTTGTGAGCAGTATAGCTGTCATTTTTCACATCTTGCCCAAAATGTGTTTCTGCACATGTAGCGGACAATGGCACAGTCAGTGTGTGAAATCAGTGTTCGGGACAGATTAAGAAAACCACAGTGACACTGTTCATGAGCAGAGGTCTTAAAATGACTATGTTAAAAATTTGGTGACAAACGTCCATAAAATGTCTGTGTTAGGAGCGAGCATTGCACAGTTTCCTTGCACCCTCGTAAGTTCATGAAATTGTAATATTTTCAGTCCAGATTTTCATCACTGGCATTTTCCACACTTCCTTATGAACAGTACGGCTGTCATTTTTCACACCGTGGCAAAAATGTGTTTTTGCACTTCCAGTACAGAAATGCGTGGTCGCTGTGGAAAATCACTGTTCGGGACAGATTAAGAAAATCACAGTGACACTGTTCATTAGCAGAGGTCCCAAAATGCCTGTGTTGACAATCTGCTGTAAAAAATTCCCAAACTAATTACATTACGGGTTTGCGTTGCACAGTTTCTACGCACGCTTGTGACTTCACTAGTTTTTTTAATATTTTCACTGCAGATTTTCAATATTGCTATTTTTTACACCTCCCTATGAACAGTACAGCTGTCATTTTTCACATCCTGTTCGAAATGTATTTTCACACCTGTGGTACCAAATGATGATTGCCGCGGCAAAATCAGCTTGCGCTAACAAACTGATATTGCCACTGTTCATGAGGTGGGGTCACAAAACCACGTTGGAAAATTTGGAGTGAAAATACCAATGAGTGCCTGAGGCTGAGCATCGCCCCCACCCTGTAGAGACTGACAGGCATCAGGGGTGTGACTTGGGATTGTCGCCTGTAATGCTCATACCATTCCACCCCCACCCACACCCTGCAGCCAGTGAGAGGCATCGAGGTGTGCCTTGGACTCTTCGACCCCAAAGTTCACCCCATTCTCCTACAGCACCTATCTCACTGTATTTCCTGATGGAATAGGGTGAACATAAGGGCCAAAGACCCCAAGGCACACCGTGACACTTGTCGGTGTCTGCAGGGTAGGGTGTGGTGAAATGGCGTGGCCGTTATGCCTGACAACCCAAAGGCACACCCCAATGCCTGTCAGTATCTGCAGGGTGGTGGTGGAGTTGGCTTCAGTTCAATATTTCACTGCCATTCCTATTATGCAGCTCTGTAGCTCCTACACTACCAATGCCAATGTCAGCAAGCAAACATTCAGCCTTGACAAATGCTTGTTGATCTTAGAGGCAAGCCTAATACATTCTCCTCTCACTGTGCATTTTGCTGCTCCCCATAACACATCCGAAGAGGCTATGGTGCCCTCACTTTCCTGAAAGAAGGTTTGTATGAAATCTGTGATTGTTTTAACAAAACAGATGTCTCTCATGTGTGTGGAGTTAAAGCACCATGCCCTGTCTCTGTCCTCCATCCCTCTTAGCAAATGCTCCATAGAAATCGACACATGGTCTAAAATTACAATAGGCAAGATACTGCAGGCCAGAAGGCCCAGAAGACTTGAGGTGGTGATCAAAAAATAATCAATGCATGAGTACAACTTGTGAGGTAGAGAAAAAAAAAAGTGTATTGTCTATCATTAGGGTTTAGAATTTGCCAGGGATCTCCCAAGCGATGAGACCTGGTCCTCAAGGTGCAAGAGCAAATCATCTGCATAAGTGGATAACTTGTACCGTTCACCCTCTACCCATAAACCCATGACATCCTGCCAGTTCTGTAATTAAAATATAAGGGGTTCTGGGTACAAGTTGAATAAAAGAGGGGGGAGAGAGGGTAACCCTGCCTCATCCCCCATCCTAGAATAAAGGGACAGGAAGAGAGCCCATTGCAGTTGATCCGGGCTGAGAGACTGGTATACAGTACATAACCTGGATCCACTTACAAAAATTATCCAGAATACCAAATTTCCTTAGCACTTGAAACAAGAAAGTCCATGAAATGCAATCAAAAGCTTTATCTGTGTCCTGAGAGACCAAGACCGTAGGGACCCTGCTCTCCCCAGATGCAGAAATCAAATACAAAAGCTTCTGTGTATGGTTGCTGGACAAGCGGCGGGACATAAATCTCACTTGCACCAGCTAAGTCAATCTGTCCAATACCAACCTGAGTCTATTGGTGAGAACCTTGGCCAGAAACTTGAGATCCAAGTTAAGGAGAGAAATTGGCCTATAGCAAGCAGGCATAAGCTCATCCTTACCCAGCTTCCGTGAAAGGATAACCCACTAATGGGTGAAAGAGAAATTCTCCAACCCATCGGAGAGGAAAACATTAAACAACTGAGTGAGGAAGGGGATAAGATCAGGGGGTAAGCTCCTCTCTAAAGGTGGAATAAAATTATATCCCAACCCATCGAGGCCTGGAGCCTTGTCCAGAAGGAGCTGGTGAATTACTGCTTGAACCTCAAGCACATTTATGGGTTCCCCCAACAATTCCTGTTGGGACGAGAGGAGAGAGAGAAAGAAAGAGAGAGAGACAGACAGACAGACAGAGTCCAACAAAATAATCCCAAATCCTGGCCTGGTCTTCCGGAGAGGAAGGGTAGGCAGAATAGAGATCTTGAAAAACATTTTTAAAGGTCTGTATGATATCCCTGGGTCAGGTAAAAATATCAAGTCCTGGGCCAGATCTCAAGGATAACACCACCCAGACTTCCTCTATCTCCTGGAGTCGCCATGCCAATAACCTTCCTGCAGGCTCACCAGATTCAAGATATCTGGAGGTAGTACAAAGGATGGCTAGGTCCACCTTTTCTGCAAGCAATTCAGCATAGACCAGCCTAGAAGACTCCAGCTGCTGCCAATCAGAAGAGGGGGAATTAGCAGATGGGTTCTTCTCCAGGCACCTAATTACCACCAGGAGCCTGGGGAAATTTGGTATTCTGGATAATTTTTGTAAGTGGTTCCAGATTTGTATACCAGTATCTCAGCCCGGATCCACTGCACCAATCTTTCTAAAAATTACCTGGAGGATGGGGGGATGTTTAGTGTACAATCACATAGAGAAACTTAAAAAGGAGATCGAGGGTCCACAGGAGAAACTAAGACAGGCAAGGCAGACTGGTTCAGGTTTAGCCAAATACTGGAGGGAGGGGAGATGAGGGAGGGCAATTTGAGCCAACACTGGTGAGGAGAGGGTCAGAAGAACGGAAGCAGAGACAGAGGGGCCCAGGCCAGGAAGAATGATTGCCAGGGAAACCAGGTCAGGAGACAAAAGACAAATGGAAGGAGGAGATAGGGACTTGTGAGGGGAGGGAAGAAGTGGCAAAAGTCATGGAGTGGAAAGGAGGGAATAGGTTACTATGAAGAGAAAGGAAGCGGGCTTTTGTGAAGGGTTTTCAGAAAATAGTTTTGCACTGCTAGAGGGGAAGAAGGAGGAAGGAGGTGATGCAGTTGGAGGAGTAATTGATAAATGCCTGGACCAAACCGGAGTGGGGAGAAGTTCTGCTAGGAGAATTGCAACAGGGGCAAAAGGGGGAAATAATGTGCAGGAGGAAGAAGAGGAGCCGGGAATGAGACATGGAGATGAATGGAAGCAAGCAGGGAGTAAGAGGGGTGGAATCTTAGTGCTGGGGGACTCAATGTTAAGAGGATTCAGGTGGAGTAGGAAAGGGGAGAGGCATAGTCACATTTGGGTGGAGGCCATGCCAGGAATGACAGCAGAAAGGGTGAGACAGTCTGTTCTGAAATATGCTAGAAGGGGTAGGGACACAAGCATCATTTAATTATACATCTTGGGACGAATGGCCTGTCTGACAAGACAGTAGATATAGTCCAGAAGAGGTTTGAGGAACTAGGACAATTATGTGAGGGGGTAGGAAGATCAGTAACTTTTTTAGAGATACTTCCAATGCCCAAGGCAAGCACAACAAGAAAGCTGAGAATAGAGGAATTTAATGGATGGCTAAGAACCTGGTGTCATGCTAAAGGGTATGGGCTGTTGGGAGGGTGGGGAGCGACCTGGGAGAACAGTAGTCTCTATGCCAAGGACAGACTACACTTGAGTGAGGAGGGAAAGAAAGTGTTGAAATAGAGGATGGGGGAGTACATAGAGGAAGTTAGGAATTTAAACTAGGAATGGGGGGGGCAGCAACTGGGCAAGAGACATGCAGAGACCACAGGTTGGGAAACCATATGAACTTACCCCCCATAACAGTGACAAAGGACAAATGCCAAGTACTATTGGTGATGCTAGTTAAGGATGGCAGGATGGGAGGGGGAGGAAAGGGTGGAAGGTGGTTACCCTTAATGTTAGGAGCCTTGGGAGGAAAACTGCAGAGTTACAGGTGCTCATGGCAGGGGGAGAGGTGGACATTGCAGCCATCACAGAAACATGGGCCACCCACACAATGACTGGGACCTGTCTGTACCAGGGTACAGGTTATTTCATAGGGACAGGGTGATTGGGAAAGGAGGGAAGGTGGTACTATATGTGAAGGAAGGACTGAAATGTGTAAGGGAGGAAGGGGAGGAGGGTAGTACAGAGTCACTTTTGGATGCAAATCCAGGATTCCAAGAATAGAATTCTCAGAATGGGAGTGGTGTACAGGCCGCCCTCTCAGACAGAGGAGTTAGACAGAGAACTAGCGGGACAGATCAGGAGGATTTGCAAGAAGGGTATTGTGGTAATTTTGAGGGACTTCAACATGCCAGGAGTGGACTGGAGTACCCCAGCAACCAGGAATAGAAGGGAGCAGGTACTGCTGGATGCCTTCCAGGACAGCTTCCTGCAGCAAATGGTCAGTGAAACAACCAGGTTAGGGAATACCCTTGACCTTGTGCTGGCAAATGGGGAGTTTGTGAGAGAACTTAAGGTGGAAGAACCTCTGTCAGGGAGTGACCACCACTCAGTATGGCTAACATTGGATATGGCCAAGGAAGGAGTGGAATCTGGCACAAAAGTGCTGGACATCAGGAGGGACAACTTTGGGAGGATGGGGAAAGTGATAAAAGGGTACTTGGCCAGAATTCAACCTAGTATGGGCACTAACCAGAGGTGGGAACTCATAAAGTTGGGATAGTGAAGGCAACCAAAACCTGCTGCAAGGCCCAGAGCAAGAAGGCTAGGGCTAAGAAACCGAGCTGGTTGACCAAGGAGGTCATGGAAGAGGTAAGGAGGAAGAGAGCTGCCTTTAGGAGATACAAGAGAACGGGGAGTGAGGAGGACAGGGGAGGACTACCTGACAGAATCGAAGGAGTTGACAAGGGCAGTAAGGGGAGCCAAGGCATCTACGGAGCTCAGGCTGGCACAAGGCATTAAGAAGGGGGAATAGGACTTCTTTAGCTACATCAGGGAGAAAAGGAGCTGTAAGGACCACATAGTAAGGATTAGGAAGGAGAAGGGTTTGGTGGAAGCAGGGTGCGATAAGGCAGAAGCGCTAAATGATTACTTCTGTTCAGTATTTACTAAGGAGAAGAGGGGGGTGATTCCCAAGGGGGGAGGAATGGCAGAAATGGGGTGAGGGGGGGTGACAGATGGGGAAATCATGGAGGGCAGAGTTTGGGAGGGTTTGAAGATACTGAAGGTGGACAAGGCGCCAGGCCCAGATGGCATCCACCCCAGGGTACTGAAGGAGCTGGCAGAGGCCCTTGTGGGACCTTTGGCAGACCCATTTAATGCCTCACTACACTCAGGGTGTGTACCTCAGGATTGGAGGATGGCTCTTGTGGCACCTTTCCACAAGAGTGGCCCCAAGGATGAACTGGGGAACTACAGACCAGTGAACCTTACGTCCATCGTGGGTAAGCTGATGGAGACTATCTTGAAGGCTGGTGGCCCTCCTAGAGGCCAAAGGACTACAAGACAGCAGACAGCATGGCTTCATATGTGGCAGATCCTGCCAAACCAACCTGGTGGAGTTCTATGACTGGGTAACTAGGCAACTAGACAGGGGCCATACAGTGGATGTCCTGTATCTGGACTTCAGTAAGGTATCTGACTTGGTGCCGCATGGGAGGCTAGTAAGTAAGTTAGAAGACACAGGGGTGGGTGCAAAGCTGGTGAGATGGGTAGGGAACTGGCTTCAGGGAAGGCAACAGAGGGTGGTGGTGGGTGGGGAGCTCTCACACCCAAGGGTAGTGACGAGCGGTGTTCCTCAGGGCTCGGTGTTGGGACCAGTGTTGTTTGGGATATTCATTGCAGACATATCATGGGACATCAAGAGCAAGATCAGTCTATTTGCTGATGATACCAATATGGCAGTGAATGGTGGTGGATGACCTAGGGGGATGGCAGGTGTTGCAGGATGATCTGGCAAAGCTTGAAACCTGGTTAGACACCTGTCAACTGGGGTTTAATGCCAAAAAGTACAAGGTGCTGTAATTTGGGGTGAAGAACCCAAGGAGGAGTTACCAGCTGGGGGGAGTGCAGCTAACCCAGACAGAGGAGGAGAAGGATCTGGGGTTGCTCATTACAGGGTCAATGAACAACTCGGCACAATGTAGGTAGGCAGCTGCAAAGGCCAGCAATTGCTGGATTGCATTGCAAGTGGTATATCCTCGAGGAGGGAAGAGGTGATTCTGCTATTGTATAGGTCATTAGTTAGACCGCACCTGAAGTACTGCGTGCAGTACTGGCACCCGTATCTGAGGAGGGACACTAAGTTACTGGAGGAGGTGCAGAGGAAGGTGGCAAAGATGATCAAGTGGCTGGGGGATTTATCATACGAGAGGAGGCTGAGGGAGTTGAACATGTGCTTGCTGGAGGAGAGAAGGGACGGGGGGACATGATTGAAACCTTTAAATACATGAAAGGAATAAACAAGTCAGGTACAGAGGGGCTGTTTAAAGTAATGGAGAGGAGGGACACCAGGGGCCATGATATGAGACTGGAGGGAGGAAGGTTCAGGAGGGAGATGAGGAGACACTTTTTTACAGAGAGGGTGGTAGCTGGGTGGAATGCATTACCTGCAGAAGTGGTATCCAGTAGAACAGTGGACTGCTTCAAAAGGGGAAGGGACAGGACAAGGGGGAGGGTCCATGGAGGGGAAGAGTGGAAGGGAGGGGCAGCTGCAGAACAAGGAGTTCTAGCTGCACATTCAAGCAGGCTTGATAGACCTCTAGGCCTTTATCTGCTGGCAAATTTCGTATGTTCATATCTTCTTCTTTCAGAAGCCAGTTTGATGCATTCACCACATCTGGCACACTTAAAGGCCCTCCACGGCCAATTGAGCCTTGAAACTGAGCCTAAATTGGCCTCCCAGAAATTATGGATAAAATCCCTCAAGCTAACCACCAGGGTAGGATCTTTTATGAGTTGAGTATTGAGTCTCCAGGTCCCATCCCTCTCCTCTGCCTCCTGGTGGACCTGAATCAGCTCAACAGGAGTGTGATCAGAGAGAACTTGAGGTAAAATGTCAGCAGAGACCAGACCTAGGAGGGAAGACCCACTCAGCAGGACAAAATCAATACGGGAGTAAGTTCCATGGGCAGAAGAGTAAAGAGCACTGCCTGTCCTTGGGGTGCAAGATTCACCAGGGTCTGCTAACTCCTTCTAATAGCTACTGTATGACACCCTGCAGAACCAAAAGCAATAGGATGAGGTAGAGGAGGACTCTGATGCCCCTTCAGTCCCTTCATCTCAGTCACACTCATCCTCAGAAACAGAGGAAGCCAATACTGACATCTCTAGTAAGAAAAAATTAAAAACAAGACCAAGAGATGGGGAGCAGGGAGGAAAACATATTTAATCTTGATGGGTTGTTTTTTGCTCTTTTCTCTTTATGTTGTTACCTGATATTACTTTCATCACTGCTAATGTTAACAGCATAAAGAATTATAAGAAGAGATTAACTGATTTTTCTTACTTCCAGTTATTCAGTTATAGAGCAGTAAATTTGCAAGACACTAAATTATACATCCTTACATCTCTGCAAAAAAGACTTGGTGTGTTGGACCCTCCTTCTGGTCACTGGGGCATGGAACTTTTGAAATTGATTGATCTTTCACCGGGTTGAGCCTTACTTCTAGATGTTAAATTACAGTGGCAGAAATCTTGTCTTATCAATATGTATGCTATGCAAACTGAAGCAGAGAGAGTTGCCTTATTGAAAGTAATCCAGCCAAACGTCACAAAAGTGGTAGCAGGGAAGAAGCTGGAAATTATAGGCCAGGCAGCCTGACATCAGTGGTGAAAAAGTTACTGGAAACATTACAATTTCTTTGACTAGATGGCCAAGGAATTAGATTATGGAAGAGAAGTGGTCATGTTCTGTCTGGATTTCAGTTAGGCTCTCAACACCGTTCCACATAGAAGACTAGAGAGCAAGCTGGGTAGCTTAGGAGTGGATAAAAAGGTGATAAACTGAGTAACAAATTGGTTGAGGACAGGTGACAGAGGGTGGTGGTAAATAGAGTTCACTTCCAGGAAGGGAGGGTGACAAGCGGGGTATGTCAGGGATCATTGCTGGGACCAGTCCTATTTAATGTCTTTTCAAGTGACATTGCTGAGCAGCTGAAAGGGAAGGTTTGCCTCTTTGCAGATGACACCAAGGTCTGTAACGGGGGGTGGAATGGAAGATCAGAGACCAGGTTAAACTTGAGGAGTGGTCAAGGGTATGGCAGCTTGGTTTCAATGTGAAAAAGTGAAAAATAATGCACTTGGGGCACAGAAATCCAGGGGCAGATTACAAAATGGATGGAGTGGTATTAACAACAACCAAGCAGAAAAGAGATTTATGGGTAATCATATCAGATGACCTAAAAGTGGCCAAGCAGTGCAACAAGGCAGTCAGGGGATCTAGTGGGATGCTGGGCTGCATAGGAAGGGGTATCACCAGCAGAAAGACAGAGGTGTTATTGCCCCTGTATAGATTGCTGGTAAGACACCACCTTGAGTACTGTTTCCAGTTTTGGAGATTACATATCCAGAAGGACACAAACAGAATGGAGGCAGTCCAGAGAAGGGAAACTAAAATGGTGCTGGGTCTGCATCAAAAACCCTATGAGAAGAGACTAGAGGACCTCAACATGTACACCCTGAAAGAGAGGATGGAGGGGGATATGATAGAGACACAGAAACATAGAAGTTTCTGGCAGATGAAGACCTCTTGGCCCACATAGTCTGACTTATATTCCTTACCTACTGTGCCACTGCAGACCCTACACAATCTGTTCTTCTCCCCATTTTACTTTACTTCTAAGGTTCCCTTGTGTCTATCCCATGCATGCTCGAATCCTTTTACCATTTTAGCACCTAGCAGCCTCTGCTAGGAAGCTGTTCCAGGTGCCCACCACCCTGTCCAAGAACAGGTATTTCCTCAAATCTCCTCTGAGTATCCCCCCTACAGCTTCATAGTGTGACCCCTTGTCCTGGAGCATCATTTTCTATAGAAAATGCTACCTTCATGTACCTAATTAATACCTGTGAGGTATTTGGATGTTTCTGTCATATCCCCCTTTCCCTCCTTTCCCCTAGAGAGCACATATTTAGTTTGAGTCTTTCTTCATAGGGCTTTTGATGCAGGCCCACACCATTTTGGTAGCCCTTCTCTGTACCGCCTTCACCCTATCTATGTCCTTCCAGAGGCTGGACCTCCAGAATTGGACACAGTACTCGAGGTGGGGTTTTACCAGTGATCTATACAGCGGTAATACTAACTCCTTCTTTCTGCTGGTGATGCATCCCTCCCTATGTAGCGAAGCATCCTGCTAGCCTTCCCCACTGCCTTATCACAATGTATGGCTATCATTAGGTCATCAGAAATAATTACCTGTAGGTCCCTTTCCTTTTCTGTGGTTGCTAATACGTCCCCGCCCAATTGGTATGTTGCATCTGGGTTTTTGTGCTCAAAGTCCATGATTTTGCACTTTTTTACATTGAAGTCCAGCTGCCATTCCCTTGACCATTCTTCCAGCTTTTCAGATCATCCCTCATTCTTTCCACCTCCCACCAGTGTGTCCACTCTATTGTAGATTTTTGTTTCATCAGTGAACGGGCATACTTTCCCCTCCAGCTCTTCTGCAATGTCACTAATAAAGACCTTGAAGAGGACCAAGCCTAGTACTGACCCCAGTGGCACCCTGCTTGTCACTTTGCCTTCTCCAGAGTGGACCCCATTTACCACCACCCTCTGACTTCTATTGCTTAACCAACTTCTTACCCATTTTACTACTTTTGGACCCACTTCTAGGTTGCCCAACTTGCTCACCAGTCTTCTTTGTGGAAAAATGTTGAATGCCTTACTGAAATACTGGTAGGCCACATCTCCCTCTCCTCCCTGATCAAGTTCCCTGGTCTCCTAGTAAAAGAACTCGATCAGGTTTGTCTGGCAAGACCTCCCCCCTATGAAACCATTTTGCCTCAGATCTGTAATCCACTGGTTACAAGGTATTCCCCAATCCTGTCCTTCTGTAGCGATTACATTACTTTAGCTACTAATGAAGTCAGGCAGACAGGTCTGTAATTTCCTGCCTCATCCCTATTTCCACTTTTATGTAGTGGGATCACATCTGCTCTCTTCCATTCCACCAGAACCTCCCCTGTTCCTAGTGATAGGTTGAACAGAGCTGTCAGAAGTGCAGCCAGCACCTGCTTGAACACCCTTAAAATACCTCACAGGGGTAAATAAGGCACAGGAGGGAAGTATTTTTTTACAAAAGAAAAGGTGCTCAAGAATAAAGGGATGTAGATACATAGGTACATAGCAATTTTCAGCAGATAAGGACCGCTAGGCCCATCTAGTTTGCCTATAATCCCTAAATGTGTATGCAGTCACTGATCCTAAGTGATCAGTGGCTTTTCATCACTCCCTTCCCACCCAATGTTCCCTTGTGCATATCCCAGGCATGTTTAAACTCCTTCACTGTGCTTGCCCCCTCCACATCTTGTGGCAGACTGTTCCAAGCATCCACCACCCTCTCCATGTAGAAAAACGTTCTCACGTTACCTTTTAATCTACCCCCCCCCCTCCAATTTCATATTGTGTCCCCTCATTCTGATATCTTTTCCACATTGGAAAGATCCCCCACCTGCACATTGTTTATGCCCTTGAGGTACTTGAAAGTTTATATCATGTCCTCCCTTTCTCTCCTCTCCTCCATTGAGTACATGTTGAGGACTCTTAGTCTCTCCTCATATGTTTTGTGATGCAAGCCATGTACCATCTTTGTCGCCATTCTCTGGATAGCCTCCACCCTGTCTATGTCCTTATACATGTGTTTACCTGGTCTAGCTTTAGCCGACCTGCAATCACTGACATAGTGATGATCATCCAGACATCGCGACCAACCAGCTGTAGTTTGGATCCAGGCCCCACACGCCTCTTGGTAGGATACGTTGATGAGATTGGCCCAGTCCTAGATGAGATAGTCTGGAGGTCATTGGAGAGGGGGATCCTGATCCCCTGAAGGAGGTGGTTGTCTGGCCCCTCCTTAATAAGCCCTCCCTTGACCCAGACTGCTGGGCGAACTACACTACAGACCTGTCTCTAACCTGCCCTTTGTGGGTAAGGTTATTGAGAAGGTGGTTGTGTCACAATTGGATGATCATTTGACCAGCCACAATGTCTATAATTCTCTCCATTCTGGTTTCAGGAAGAGACATAATACTGAGATGACCCTTGTCCAAGTGCTAAATGACCTCCTAATAGTGAGAGATCGGAGGACCCACTCTACCTTGGTCCTCCTTGGTCTCTCTGCAACATTTGACACTGTGAACCATGGTGTGCTGTTGCAGCGCCTTCGGCTCATCTGTGGACTGTCTGGTATAGTACTCAGATGGTTTCAATCTTTCCTCGAGGGTAGGTCTCAGAGAGTGGTGTCTGGGATTTAATCCTTGGCCCCTCTCTCCCTATCCTGAGGGGTGCCACAGGGCTCCATCTTGTCACCCATGTTGTTTGCAGTGTACATGCTGCTGTTAGGAGAGATTATTAGGTGGTATGGTCTGAGTTTTCACTGATACGCAGATGACACTCAGCTATACATGTCCTTTGCACCTAATTAGGATGTTTTCCTCTCAATATTTAACAACTGTCTAGCCGAGATCCATGACTGGATGAGTGCGAGCTGGCTGCGGTTGAACCTGGTTAAAACTGAGGTGCGTGTTGTGGACCCTGATCATCAGGAGGTGGGTTTGTCGGCAGGCTTTCCCTCAGGATTATGTCTGGGGGAGTTGGACTGACTATCTCAGACTGGGTGTGGAACCTGGGTGCTATTGTTGACGATGGTCTGACCCTGAAATAGCAGGTGTCAGCTGGCATCAAGACCTCTTTTTACCATCTGAGGAATATCGCCTGTGTGAAACACCTGGATCCTCCCGAGGATCTTCCAATGCTGGTCCATGTTTTCATTACCTCTCGCCTTGACTATTGCAATACCCTCTACCTAGGGCTACTGGGGGTTGATGTCCACCCCCTGCCGGTAGTGCAGAATGCAGCAGCCAGGCTACTGACTGGTACATTCAGAACCAGTCACATAATACCTGTGCTCCGTGGCCTGCACTGGCTTCCATTGCAGTGGAGGATCACCTTCAAGTTTGGCTTGCTGACCTATAAAGCCCTACACTACCAGGGACCTGGTTACTTGCAAGAGCTTCATCACCCTTACTGCCCCCTCAGCCCTTCCCGATCCACCAACGAGCGATTGCTAGAGATTCCCAGGGTCTGTTTGAAGACTTCTGGGGCCAGATCGAAAAGCTTTGTGGCCCCGAACCTGTGGAATTCTCTACCTCGTCGGGTACAAGCTTCTCCAGGCCCCTCTTCATTTTCTGCACCCCTTTGGGAGAATTCACTCTGTTGCAGGTCTTGGTGTTATCTGCAAATAGGCAGACCTTTCCTTCCAACCCCTCTGCAATGTCACTAATGAAGACATTGAACTGGACTGGTCCCAGTACTGATCCCTGTGATACTCCCCTGGTCACCTCTCTCTCCCTAGATTGGATTCCATTTACCACCACCCTCTGTCTTCTGTCCATCAGCCAGTTTCTAACCGAGTGTATCACCTTGTGACCAATGCCCAGGCTACTCATCTTGTTACCCAGCCTTCTGTGTGGGTCGGTATCAAAGGCTTTGCTGAAATCTAAGTAGGCAATGTCTACCGCCCCTCTCTGATTCACTTCCCTAGTCACCCAATCAAAGAACTCTATCAGATTTGTTTGACAAGACCTTCCTGCTGTGAATCTGTGTTGCCTCAGATCCTGGGCACCATCAGATTCCAGGTGTGCCACTATCCTTTTTTTCAGCAGTGTCTCCATGATCTTCCCCACCACTGATGTGAGGCTGACTGGCCTGTAGTTCCTCACTTCCTCCCTACTGCCACTTTTGTGCAGTGCGACTTCATGCACCCTCCTCCAGTCCTCTGGAACCATGCCTGTGTTGAGTGACTCTGTTATCGGGGCGGCCAGAGGCGCTGCTAGTTCCCTTCTTAGCTCCCTTAATATCCTCGGGTGTATGTGATATGGACCTGTGGCTTTATCCACTTTCAGCTTTGTGAGTTCCCCCAGAACTCTCTCCACTGTGAATGAACTGGTGTCCACTTCTCCTCCTCCCCTCCATTGCCTCTTCTCCCCAACTGTGGTCCTTGACCCTCTCCCTTCTTAGTGAATACTGAACAGAAGTATTTGTTCAGTATTTCTGCTTTGTCTAGATCCCCCTCCTTACACTCTCCCTCCCCTCCTGTTTTTTTCTTCTGTCACTGATGTACCCTTAAAATGTCTTGTCCCTTTTTTCACAGTCCATACTAAACCCTCCCCTTTCTTTACCTTGGCTCTCCTAACAGCCTTCCCTGCTTCCCTTAGACATTCGATGTACACCTCCCTGTCCTTCTCCCTTTGGGTTCCTGTGTACTTCCTGAAACTTGCTCTTTTAGCCCTTACTTTGTCTGCTACCTCTTTAGAGAACCATAGTGGTTTGCTTCTTCTTTTTCCTTTGGTCACTATCCTAAGGCATTGGTTAGTTACCTCCACTATGGCTCCCTTTAGTTTCCCCCACTGTTCTTCCACTCCCTCCATTACATCTTCCTTCTCCAGGGCTGCTCTTACACATCTACCCATTTCACTGAAATCTGCCCTCCTGAAATCTAATACTTTTGTCCTTGTGTGGCTTAATTGAGTCCCTGTCTCCATGCCAAACCACACCATGTGGTGGTCACTGGATCCCAGCTGCCCTTCCACCTGGGCTCCTTCGACTCAGTTTCCATTGGTCCATACCAGGTCCAGAATAGATTTCTCTGGTTGGCTCATGCACCAGCTGCCTGAGTCCAACCCCCTGCAGGGATTCCAGGATGGCCGTACTTCTGGCTGAAGCAGCTGCCTGGGTGCTCCAATCTACATCCAACATATTGAAATCCCCCATCAGCAAGATTTCACCTTTAGCTGCCATGTAGTGAATTTCCTCCATTAGTACCCTGTCCACTTCCTCCATCTGTGCCGGAGGTCTGTAGATCACCCCTGTACATATTGCTGTGCCATTCCGATTCAAGGGTGACCCACATTGCCTCAGCCTCCCCCGTCTTCCCTGTACTTCTGTAGCCTTTATGCCTTCTCTGAGGTACAGGGCTACCCCCCTCCCTTTTTTCCTTCCTTGTCCCTTCTGAACAGTGTATAGCCTGGTACATTGACATCCTAGCCATGATTAGCAGAGCAGCATGTCTCTGTTATTGCTGCTATGTCAAGGTCTGCATCCATCATCAATGCTTCCAGGTGGAACCTTATTTCCCAGACTGCGGGCATTTGTGAGCATGACCTTCCATGTTTTATACCCTGCACTCCATCTGTTCTTGTTCTCTCTCCCTCCCTTTCCTGTTTTCCCCCCTCCTGGTTTTCTTGTTCATGTGCTCCTGCCCTCCACCTCTGTCCCCCCCTTTTACACATTTCACCTTCCTGCTCCTCCCTGCTTGCTTCAGTTGTTCCTGTTGTCAACTTGTTTTTGCATGCTACCATGGAGGAGTGATCCTAAGCCACCTGTCCCTCCTGACTCTTCCCCCTTGGCCAGTTTAAATGCTCTCTGATGAAGCATTCCAACTTCTCACCAAGGAGTGAGGTCCCCTTCCTGGACAGATGCAGGCCATCCTCCTGATATAAGCTCACATCTGCCCAGGTGGGGCCCCAGTCCCCTATGAAGCCAAATCCTTCCCTTCCACACCAATCCTCCAACCAGGTGTTGAAGGATTGGATGTGGAGTGCCCTATCCTCCCCTATGCCTTGGATAGGTAGCACCTCCAAGAATGAGACAGAACATGCTATCTGTTTCAGGTCCCCCCCAGCTTCCTGAAATCCTCCTGGACTCTGGCTAACTCCACTCTTATCACCACCAGGTCACTGGTCCCCAAGTGGACAATGACATCCAGCTCCTCCCTCATGGCTATCACCCTAGTGATCCTATGGATTTGCTTCCCATCCCTCCATGCAGCACTTCCTGGGACGCACTTGACCTCCCTCTCCTACCCCCCCCACTAGGTGTCCCTAACTTCACATCCCGGACAATAGAGTCTGACACTAGGAGAAGCTTTCCCCTCCTCTGTGGTCCCCTTCCCTGGGGCACCAGCTTGGAGGTCCTGACCATCCTCCCTGGTTCCAGCTGCGGGTGCCTGTGTGGGGCATTCTCGCTCTTCCAAAACAGTGTAGGAGTTATTCAGCTGGACCGGTTGGGGAATGTGCTTGATTCCCCCCACCCTCCCTGAGCCCACCATGGTCCTGCCACGCTTCTTTCTGGGAATCCTATGAGGTTCATGTTGTGGACCTGATGGTCTCTGGGTTGGGGTGGATGCCGACTGTAACCTGGCCAACTCTGCGCTGAGACAGGCAGCCTCCTTCCTCAGACCAGAGAGGTGTCTGCAGATGGGGCAGCATCGCAGCCCCCAGAATGTCTCCCTGAAGACTGCTGCTCCACAACCACTGCACTGCACCACTCCCATCATGACTGTTACCATCCTCAATCTTCTGCCTGCTTATACCTCCTAATTGTTATCTGCTATCTCTTAATCCCCTTCCCTGTTCTGTGTGCTAACCATTTTTTTCCTTCTCCCTCTCTCCCTGTCTCTCTTCTTTTGTAGTAACTTACAGCTTCTCTCTCCTCGTCTTGTATGTGCCCTTGTGGACCTAGATGCTAGCTGCACCCTTTGTGCTTCCGCCTATATACCAGCTAGGCTATTGCTTGTGCTGTGCTGCCTAACTGTTCCTGTGTCTTTAAGTAGGTGTGGCTTGACCTACCACTATAAAGTTAGACCACCAGGGGGGGGTGGGTAGTTCCTTTGGTACTCTGTGTCTATAAAAACAATCAAGTAAAACAAAAAAAGAGTTTCTTCTCTAAACTACAGAAGAATTACATAAAACCTGTTACAAAACACAGAAGTTACCTGGAATCTGTTACCAAACACAAACACTTCCCGAAGTATCTCAGCAAAAGAACTCCTCAAAAGCAGACTGTGGAAAATCACTTTAGACATTATGTGAAGCTGGAAGAGGGTAGTTTTAGGAGAGATACGAGGAAGTATTTCTTCACAGAAAGAGTAGTGGATTCCTGGAACAGCCTTCCAGCAGAGGTGGTGGGGGTGAAAACAGTGGTGGGTTTCAGAGTACATGGGATAGTCACAAGAGAATCACAGTGAAAGGAGAGGGGGAGGGAGAAAGAGCTGTAGATTAAGTAGGGTCTGCAGTGAGAATGTAGGTAGGGAAATATGGGTAGACTGGGTGGGCCAAGCGGCCCTTATCTACTGTCAGATTCTATGTTTCTGTTTCTAAAGGGCCAATAGCCACCAGAATTGACTTCCTTTTTGCTTAATCTTCTTCATGTTTAGTTTATAGCCTCTACAGACCCCTTAGAATTTTCAGACCATAGCTTGGTGGGGATTTCTATCAGTATCTCTGCTAGTCAGTCTAATGGCCATGGAGTGTGGAAACTCAGTTTGGACCTGCTGACAAATTTCAAAACACGTTCCCTTCTAGGAGAACTATTAGCAGCAAGAAAATCTGGTTTTGTTCTTTATGATGATCCCTCCATTTTGTGGGAAAGACACAATGGAATGTAAAACTTTCTTTCAAAAGCAAGTAACATTACATATTAAGTCTAACTACTAATTAACACACAGAGAACAATTACAGAAACTAACTTCCTTCACTGCGGAGACTGGTAATGGCTAGAGTCAGCAGATTAGCAGTATAACAAGCGTTTGACAATGCTGAATGTTTCCTGGCATGGTGTTTGTGCTGGGGTGTATTGTTAGTTGAACTTCTGCTGTTAGGAAAAGCCTGCCTGAACTATGTTTTGACAAGCTGCCATATTTTGGACAGCATTTGAATACAGAAGCTCAGATAATAAGTAGGCTATGTTGAAAAGTGAGGTGCAAATATTTAAACATTTCTACAGATACGAGCATGCATACCAAAATTGCAACGAATGGGCATAACTTTGTCAATTTTTCGTAGTTTGACCCCAAATGTTCAACATAGTCTTATCATGGGGCAGACATAGATGTCCGGAACTACAGTACAAGCCATATTAAACTGTTCCACCAATGAGCTGGTTTAGCATTGTTTTTCACAGTTGACAATGTACTGGCAACTCCTACTGCATTATTTTTCAATGCATAACCAGCTCAAGAGCAATGCTTATAAAATGTTTTTGCAACTCATTTGGAATCTATCTACAGTCCAGTCACAGTGCAATGCTAATCTGAGTTTTAAATTTTAAGAAACTGTTTCTGCAGAGCTTTGCGCTGAATCCAGCAACACTTAATGCAACTCAGTCAGAAATGCTACAGCAACTCATTGAAGGAACAGTTTAATGTGACTTGTACTGTACAAAGCAACACAAAACAAGTGCACCTGAGCAATTCGCCAGGCCAAGGCTATCTATCATAAGAACCGGCAATCACAGTGCTGGGGTGATGGGAAGAAGTTTTGGTCCTCAATTAAAAACCTCCTTGGGTCTGATGACAGGACCCCTCCCCCCATGCTTCACCACAATAACAAAATAATACCTGATGATGCCTCTATGGCTGACATCTTTAATAAGGCTTTTACGAATTACTGCGCGGTCCTTCCTCCCAGACCAGCTACATACCCAGATGATATTCCGTCATCCTACCAATTGCCCTCCGCTCCTAACCTCAGGCCCAGCACAACCTTCTACTTCAGACAGGTCACACTCATAGACCTCAAGGCTAGGTTTTTATCTCACAATTCACAGCTTGCTTATCTAAATGACTTTGAAAAATTGTTATTGGTGTAACCTGTTTAAGTATCTGCACTTACTCTGTAACCAATTGCATCTGTTTCTCACCCTGTAATGTTATCTCCGGGTCGCCCCTGAAAAAGGGACCTTCGGGGCCCAGCGGACCTACCCAGTCATCAAAATTTAACAAATAAATATAAATAAAATAAATAAATAGTTTACAGTAAAGGAAACAAGAAAAAACCTGGCCTGTGTTCTAAGAAAAACTAGGATGGGAGGTGATGGAATCGATATGAAGCTGATCTCCATTTCCCTACCTGATGTCATTATATACATCACAAAACTGTTCATCCTGTCTCTCTGCCTGTCCATTTTACTGTCCACATGGAAAACTGCCCTGGTCACCCCTGTGCTCAAAGGTGGGGACCAGACACTAGTATCCAACTATTGACCCATTTCAGTTTTATCACCACTCTCGAAAGCCCTGGAGAGAATCATAGCTGACCAAGTTATGGACCATCTGCATAAATTCAACCTCCCTGCCCCCAGCAGCATGGCTTCTGTAAGTTGCATAGCACTAACACTGCCCTAATTGACTTCGCAGGCTATGTGCATGAGGCACTTAACCAGGTCCAGCTGGTTGGGCAATCTTTATAGATCTAACCAAGGCTTTCAACCTTGTGGATCACCAGCTACTACTCCACAGACTAACCTACCTTGGACTATCCCCCCGACATAGTTAGCAGGTTCTCCAGCTATCTGTCTGGGTGCTCTCAGCAGGTGCAAATCAATGGAACCAAATCCAAGTCCAGGGAAGTCACAGTAGGGGGTCCCTCAGGGGGCTATATTGGGCCCGCTCCTCTTCGGCATCTTTGTGAACAACCTGTCAGAAGTGTGCCCCACATCTAAGATCCTGCTCTATGCTGATGACACTGATATTTACTCGCGAATCCTGCCAAGAAGCACTCAATAGGAATCTGCAGCACAACTTTGACCTCTTTCAGGACTGATTAAAAGATAGCCTGCTAGTGCTGAACAGCAAAAAAAAACAAAATGACGCTCTTCGCCAGACGGCAAAAGAGGAGAGCTACTACACCCTTCACAATTGCCTGTAACCTGCACTCCACCCTTGAGCAGGTATTTTCATTCTGGTACCTAGGGATCATGATTGATGAGTCCTTTTCCTTTGACGATCATGTACAAAATATTACTACTGCCACGAACAGGAAGCTAGGTGCCTTCTATAGGTTTCAGTTCTGTTCCACACCTGAGGCCAGGGCCCAGGCGGTGAGAGGTATAGTCCTACCTATTCTGGACTATGGTAATATGGTGTATGGTGCTGCCTCTGATACCAGTCTATACAGAGTCCATACTACCCTCAACAAAGCCTGCCGCTTTGTGTTAGGTGCAGATTGCCTTATGCATACATGCGACTTATACATTGGAACAAAATGGCTTCCCCTTATGGACCGAATCAAGCTCAACTCCTGCCTTCTAGGGAAGAAGGCCCTCCTATGACTTACCCCTCCTTCTCTCCAAGCTCTATTCCATCCTGTCCCAGCTGAGCATGCCATGAGAAGTGTTACAAAACACACCCTAGTGGTGCCTTTCAGAAGAACTGCCCTGGGGAGGCGAACCTTCGCTGTAAGGGCCCCCATTTGGCAAAACGAGCTCCCCCTCACCACCTTAAGCCTTACCAGCCTTGGACAATTCAAATCTGAAATTCTTTCTTTTTTGCATTTAAGCTGGTTGTGGTGTACCTCTGTATGAACAGCATTGAAATACTGTTGGTTGTTTTGCTAAATCTTATTTTACAGGGGATCTTCAGGGTCAAACCAGCTGAATCAGCCTTGGTGGTATGTGCAACAAGTGTGGTGTTAAAACTGCTGTCAGGTGCTAATTGCAATTGTGTATCATGTGAACCAGTTTGGGCCACTAGAGGGAAAGGGGGTAACAGTGTCCTGGAGGGCTGTACCCAGGTCAGCTACACTACCACTAACCCTATCCTCTGGGTGGAGGCACCTGTTTTCAGTACCCAGGCCCCTCAACCTGCACTTGGTCACGGAGGCAGGGGTAGTATCCATTGGGACAGTGCCACCTAGGGGTTACACAAGAATTAATAAAGCAGTGACATGGGGTTAATGATGCTGCTGGTATTTTGCAAACTGATAACACTCAGATTGTGAAATTAGTTTCCTCTTACACATGATAGCTTTTTGGTTCTTCCTTTACCTACAACTTGAGTAGAGATATTGTCTTTGCAGCTGAAATAGCTTCTGCCATCTCTTCCCTAAATAATGGAATGGAACAAGGGAATGATGGTCTGATCCCTGAGCCATACAAATTGATAGGTCCTGTTTTGCTTGAAGAATTGGCATGTTTGTAATTTTATGCTTAATAAGCAACTTCTTGTCTTCAGTGTGAGAGAAGGTCTCTTAATATACTTACCCACGACAGGAGACAATGGGAATATGCCATATTGAAGGCCTATAACTTTATTAAACACAGACCTAAAGATCTTATCAAAAGTCTTAAATAGTAGGGTACTTCAGGCAGCAAGGCATCTAATAGCTACATCACAGGCTTGCTCAGTACCAGGCAGACATATTCAGGATCATCTCATTCTTTCAAGGGAAATAATTAAGAGGAGTAATACAGGCAGAATGGATGGTTACTTACCATATTTAAACTAATGAAAGGCATTTGACTGTTTCATAAAATTACCTATGGTATATTCTACACATGTATGGAATACCTGATAATTTTATTACATGTTTGCAATGTCTGTCTCGCTGTATTCTTGTCACCCCTGTGGTTAATGGGTGGTATGGCATAGTGTGTAGGACTTATACGGGAGTCAGGTAGGGCTGGCCTCTAAGCCTGGTTCTCTGTGCCTTTTACTGTGATGCTTTATTGCATATTATTAATCAGAGCCCTCTGGTCTGGTCCATAAGTAATGGTGCAGGCCTTGTCTGGTATGCAGCTATTGCATACATGTATGAAATGTGCCTGTTTGTTCAGGATAAATCTTCTGCCCAGCAGGCACTTAAATGGGACAGATGGTTTGTTTCTGTTTCTGGGGCTGCTTTAAATGTAACCAAGAGTGCAGGTAGACCTTTAAGGCGCACCACTACTGACCTTGCCAAGGTAGCATGTACAGTGTATGGATACAGCAGGAACCCATTACATATTCTGAGAGTAAAATTTGGGAACAGTGACCTGGCCACTTTGAATTGGGAGTCTAAAATTGAATCTGGGAAGAAGGTAGCCCAGTGGAATTGGTGCCAAATGGTGGAAAAGCAAGACTCTTCATGATCAAAACCTATTTACTTCTATTCTTTCTTAGTCAAATCCCACCCACCCCCACACACACTAAAGGCAATGGAGGCCTCAATACTAGGTGTTTTTTTCAAGTCTTATAGGGAAGCAGACATAACCCCTTAAAAAGGTCTGTTACCTACTTATTAATTAATTAATAATAATAATAAATGTATTTATAAAGCACCTTTCATTTTCCAAGGTGCTGAACATACTAAAACAATAACATCAAACATTAAAATCCAGTAATACACACAAATAAAATCATAACGCAATAGCATCAAGCATTAAAATTCAAGGTAAATAAGAATAAAACCACAACACAATCACCAATTACAATCAGGGCCCCTACTTTTCTGCGGCACAGTGGGACCAAGTTTTGCAGCAAGACTACCATTTGCTGCAGAACTTCTGCGGCGGTGGTTTGTAATTTCTGAGGAAGTTCTACGGCACTAACAAACTACCACATCACAGTGACAGCTTGTCATCCTGACTTCACGTTCATGGCAGTGGTTATAGCAATCAGGATGGTGGAAAGCACAGTAACACTAGTTCAAAAAATAACAGAGTTATAAAAATTATTTTATGCCTAAAAAAGCAAAACAAATGTCTCTCCCTTAAGATCCTAGCCTGTTAAATAAATGATTTATGCAGAGGGGATCTTATATGATAAATAAGGTATTTCTATATGCATGCTATCTATCCCACTAATGAGGTTTCCACTGTCTATCACTTATATATTTGTATGTGCTTTCTACACCACTCATGAGGTTCCCACTGTGTATCACTTATATATTTATATGCAATCTATAACATACATATAAATGTGTGTGTGTGGAGAGAGAGACAGAGATACTGTATGTGTGTGTGTGTGTGTGTGTGTGTGTGTGTGTGTGTGTATATGTATATATTTTTTTAATTTCCATGAACTAGCATCCTCATTCATACAGGTCCCATTAGAAATGGAATAGAGGAGTTATTGCAAAACTCATTTTTGATGCCAACCTGCTTTCCCAGACACACTGCATAATACCATCAGGCCTTGACATGCGTGTGAACTGATTGTGAGATAGAGCTCTCCAGACCAGCACAATGTGTCCACCATGTGATAGAACACTGCACCATACCTTCCCAGGCTCTGAGCAATGATGTGTTCCATCAATCCTTGTGCTGCCCAGTCAGCTCCCAGAGCTAATCTCTGAACCCGAGTTGCCAGCACAGAAAGACAGCATGCTATCCTATGGCCCAACAGCTGTCCCTGCACACAACATTTCTCCATAACTTTTAGGTGATTCTATAAACCAGTGACAATATGTAATCAATAACCCTGGCAAAATTGCGTACAGTGCAGTTGTTTATTTAACAGGTCTATTCTTTCAACAGGTCTACACATTATTATATTCCACTTTTCTGGGCATAATTACTTTATTTTTCTTAAAAATGACAGTTAAATTAATTTTACCAATTATTCATTTCAGATGGCATCTCTATACCTTAAAGGCACAAATAGGTTTGTACAAAGTGAGGTATGGACTTAACAGGTCTGTGCTATTGGCAAGGTTTTGTTTAAGTTGTCCCTAGTGCAATAATGTAAGACTGAAAACTGTATTAGGCTATAATGCAGGTTGAGCAAATATCACCATGTCTGATGTGCTGTGCCACCATCTCTGGCAGTGGGAGCTGTGGTAGATAAGTGACTGTTCATTTCTGTTGCAGATTGCAGTCATTTCATTAGCTAATGTATGATGTTATAGTAATGATAACATCACATTCTGAGCATATAGGGGGTTTAGGACATAAAAAGAGGAGAAGGAAACCAGATTATATGGATAAACAGAAATATTAATAAAAAATCAACAAGAAGAGTGAATTCTGTGGCACCGCAGAAGTTCTGCGGTAGATTGCAAGTTCTGCGAAAAATTCTGCGGCCGCAGAATTCTGGGGCCTTGATTACAATGTAATTGACCATCTAAAAAGGCCATTTGGCAAAAATAAGTTTTCAGATTACTCTTAAACTTCTCCATGGAGGTGCACTCCTGTAACAGGCAGGGTAGAGAATTCCAAAGAGTGGGTGCAGCATAAGAGAATGCTCTACAGCCTGAAGATTTAATACTCACTCTTGGAATCTCTAGCAACCCTTCATTGGCCGAGCGGAGCAATCCACTGGGGCAATAGGGCACCTGAAGTTCTTTCAGATAGGCTGGATCCTGATCATGAAGGGCTTTGAAAGTCAGTAAACTGACTTTAAAGGTGATCTGCCACCGTATAAGTAGCCAGTGCAGTTCGCGCAGCACTGGGATAATATGACAGGGCCTACTTGTCCCAGTCAAAACCCGGCTGCTGCATTCTGCACCAGTTGTAGGTGACAGATTTCAACCCCAGAAAGCCCAAAGTACAGGGAGTTGCAGTAGTCCAGATGCGAGGACACAAAGCCGTGGACCAGTGTTGGTAGGGTGTCAGACAGGACAAGGTGCTTAACTCTGGCGATATTCCTAAGATGGTAAAAGGAAGTCTTGACACCAGCTGACACTTGTGACTGTAGTGTCAGTCTGTCATCCAAGATAACCCCCAGGTTATGCACCCGTTCAGAGGTCGGAAGTGAAATGCCACCAAGGTAAATTCCAGAGGGTGTACCAACAGACAACCTCTCTATCTGACAACCTGGGTCCACAACCAAAACCTCTGTCTTTTCTGAGTTCAACTTCAACCAACTAGAATCCATCCAATCCTGGATTTCTTCCAGACAGTTGTTAAACCTTGAGAGAGCTCCATCCTGGTTAGGTGCAAAAGACAGGTATAGCTGGGTATCATCTGCATAGCAGTGAAACCTCAGCCCTTACAGTCTTATAATGTCTCTGAGGGGCAGCATGTGCACCACGAATAACATGGGAGATAGCACAGAACCCTGAGGCACCCCACACAACAAAGGAGTTGGGCTAGAGGAAAACAACCCAGACACAACTATTTGTGATCTCCCAGTGAGGAAAGAGGTGAACCATTGTAGAACAGTTCCCGAAATTCAACAAATCTGCCTCAGGCGTGCCATCAACACCAAGTGATTCATAGTGTCAAAAGCTGATGAGAGATCAAGGAGAACCAGAATGGAACATCTCTTCTGATCTGTTGCCCTCAGAAGATCATTAAGCACCGAAACCAGTGCAGTCTTGGTGCTATGTCTTTTATGAAAACTGGATTGGAAGGATTTGTAGATGTTATGGATGGTTAAATGGTCTTCCAATTGGGCAGCCACTACCTTCTCAATCACCTTCCCAATAAAGGGAAGGTTAGAGATAGGTCTTTAGTTTGTGAAACAGTCTGGGTCCAAGGTAGAGTTCTTCAAGAGAGATGTCACCACTGCATTTTTCAGGGAGCTAGGGAAATCACCCGACTCCAGGGAGCACCAGACTATTTGCACAAGGACTGGACCGATGATGTCACTACAACCAAAAATTAGGGAGGTCAGTCCAGGATCCAAACTACAGCTTATAGGACACACACTATGGATGATCCTCATAACATCCATGAAATCAGGTCGACTGAAGGAACTCCAAGAAAATAGAGGTACTGTGAACTCACACTGTTCAACAGCATCGCCCTTAGAGATTGCTGGACGTAAATCTGCCCTGATGTCGGCCACCTTAGTTGCAAAGTAAAGAGCGAGTTCCTCGCACTCTAATTGCGAAAAGACTTTTCGAACTTGCAGACAGGCTGGGTTGCACAGTCTGTCTACAGTTCGAAACAGCTGAGGTGGTCAATTCCGAACAACTGCAATCTCCCTTGACAGGAATTCTGCCTTCTTAAGGGTGATTGCAGATTGATAGACAGAATAATGTTCCATCAATCTAAGGTGGTTGACTTCAAGGGCAGACTTGTGCCAGCACTGCTCTAACCTTCACCCCTGACTCTGCATATCCCTCAATATTTTATCAAACCATGGGGACTTCAGTGAAGGGATAGGGGGTGCCCACAAACAGGAGCAACAAGATTCAGAGCAGTTGCAATAGTCATATTATAGGCCAACACTAGGGTCTCTGGATTCAAACAACATGAAGTCTTGCTGTATTCTGACAATAGCAGTGAGTTCCAACCTTCAAACTGCCACGGAGATGAAAGCGTTAACTTTCCATGCCAGGCATGGAATGCTGAGCTCGAGCTCGGTTGAGACTCTGCCTGTTGCTGTTTAAACTCAAACCGTCAGATTCTTTACTTCGCCTCACTGAACAGTCGCTCCGGAGATTTCTCCTTCTGCTCGGTTCAATTTGTCAGTTAAAGTACCGTTTTTCTCAGTTTTCGACCGAATTTAAACCGCAACCGGTCGGTTCAGTCTCTGTCTGTGGTATTTGTGAGTACTAGATAGGTTTATATTATTTCTATTCTGTGTGGAACTTGTAAATGGTTCATCGGTTATGTTTGAACCGATCAAGTTTCTAAAAAAATCTTTATTTGAACTTTTAGAGTGTGGTTACCGGTTCTTATTGGTTCTAAAAAAAAATGATTTATTACGTTTTTTTCCACGACCCGAGACACGGTCAGGAACCAATAAGAGGGTCTTGCCTGGCGGATTGCCATTAAAAGGGTAAGTTTGGTTAGGACTGGCACAATGTCTGAGAAACCCAAAAGAAAAACCGGGCCCACTGGGTTTCAACACTCAGTAGTGTGTGTGGGAAGTCTTTGCAAGGCTGATCCCCACACCACCTGTGTTTATTGTCTGGGGTTTGACCACCTCAATACAGACTGCCAGATTTGTAAAAATTTTCCTGCAGCTACCCTAGAAAAATGAGCTAAAAAGTCCGCTGAACCGGATGGCCAGCCCGGTTCGGTTCAAACCGAACCAGAAGGAGTGCCCTCTGACCAGGGCAAGACTTCTTCGGGCAAAAGGAGATCAGATTCTGAGGAGTCAGTTCCAGCTAAGAGAACAAGAAAGGAAAAATCAGCTGGTGTGGATCCAAAACTTTCTTCTCCACCCACTGAAGAAATAGCCAAAGCGATAAAAATTGTGCAGTCGCTTTCCCCGGTTCCGACCGAACCGGCACCATCAGGGAGGCACTTGGTTCAGCCAGTTCCACTGGTTCAAGAGTATGAATTAGAGGAGTTTTATGAACTGGAGGAGGAGGAAGAGGAGTATGAGGAAAGTGAATGTGGTTTTGAAAGTCTGGATGTGCCCATTGACCCGGACATCTCCCCAGACAGACCTTCAGGGGTGTCTCCTCCTAGGCTTTCTGAGTCCCCCTCACAGTTCATGTTTTATAAAAAAGTGGCTGAAACCCTCCAGCTTCCTATGGAAGAAGCTATGGATGACCAGGAGGAGCCTGACTATGTGGAAATGATGGATATCCCAGATTCTAGGAGGCTGTCTATTCCCTTACACAAATCTTTTGGGAAACAGACATTTAAGATTTTAAAGACTCCTAATACTATACCTCCTGTGGATAAAAGAATGGACAAGAGGTATACATTGTCAGGCTCAGATACGGAGTTCCTTACACAACAATGCAGCAATGTTGGGGTAGTGCGGGCTGCAGCCTGTGATAAGGCAAATATTCCCTTGGCTTCACACCTCCCAGACAAGGACTCCAGGAGGATTGATGCCATGGCAAAGAAACAGTACATGGCAGCATCCTTGGGACTCAGACAGGCCAACTATATGGCCTATACTGCTAGGTATCAAAAATCCAGATGGGACACTGTCATGGCTTTAGCAAAACAGGTCCCTGGCCAGCTTGCCAAGGAGCTGGAGCAGGTGGCTGCTGATGGTATTGAGGCATCCAAGGTGCAATTCCATGCTGCAGTGGACTCCAATGATGTGTATCTAGAGTCATGGCTACATCTGTGGCACTTCGTAGAATGGCTTGGCTCAGATGTACTAGCCTGTCACAGGATACCCAGACTAAGGCCATGGATTTTCCTGTTGTGGGTAATTCTCTGTTTGGGGAGCAGACAGAGAATTACATGAAGAAAATGGACGAATATAGGACCACCTATAGGAGTGCACAGGCCAAGGAAAGGAAGGCCACTCCTCAGAGGCAGCACCCCAGGGGCAGGGGCAGGCCTTTTCATAGGCCTTTCTACCAAGCCCAGGCCTCCTCTTCTACCTATGCTCAGAGGGGGTTCTTTAGAGGGAGAGGCAGAAGGGGTACAAGCAGACCTGCTTCCACCCCTCAGCCAAAACCCCTGCCAAACAGGCACCCTGATGGGTTTGCCAGGGCCGATTCTCCACTACCTGTAGGGGGAAGGCTGGCTTACTTTGTCCAGGACTGGGAGTCTCTAACATCAGACAAGTGGGTCCTGGAAGTAGTAAGCTAGGGACTGGTTCTCAGCTTCAAAAAATTTCCAAAGCTGAGAACCAGATCCTTCCCACCTGCAAATCCTTCAGATGCACTTGCCCTAGAGGCAGAGATCTCTTCTCTCCTGGCTCTCAGAGCTGTGGAAAGGGTTCCACCCCTACACCCCGGGCAAAGGATTGTACTCCAGGTACTTCCTAACCCCAAAAAAGACAGGAGAATGGTGGCCCATCCTGGATCTCAGATACTTAAACAAGCACCTTTTAAAACCAAAATTCAAAATGGTGACTCTGGGAATTATTCTACCCTCTCTAAGGCCAGGGGACTGGCTAGTGTCCCTGGACCTCAAGGATGCCTACTTCCATATTCTCATCAGAAGCTCCCATCAAAAGTACCTCAGATTCGAGCTGTCCTCAGGCCATTACCAGTTCAGAGCAATGCCCTTCGGTCTAACCTCTGCTCCAAGGGTGTTCATAAAATGCCTGGCAGTAGTAGTTGCTTCTCTAAGAAGGCAAAAGATTGCCATCTTCCCTTACCTGGACGACTGGTTCATAGTAGGCCAGTCCCCAGACCAAGTCAGGTTACACCTACAGATAACTCAGCAACTGCTTACCTCTTTGGGCTTCCTTCTGAATCTTTCAAAGTCAGTTCTAGAGCCTATCCAGCTCTTCACCTTCATAGGCGCAGAGCTAGATACAGAAAAGGCCAGAGCTTTCCTTCCCCTGAACAGAGCAAGGACCCTTGTCTCACTGGCCTCCTCATTCACCCTGCAGGTGTCTCGACCAGCAAGGCATTTTCTACAGCTCCTGGGGCACATGGCTGCTTCCGCAGCATTGGTGCAGGGAGCAAGATTTCAGATGAGAGACATTCAGTTCCATTTGAGAGCCTTTTGGTCTCAAAAGAAGGACCTTCTGACCAAATTGATCCCAGTGATTCGAACCCTGATCCAGGCCTTACAGTGGTGGCAGGACCAGAACAATCTAAGGCAGGGAGTTCCCTTTGTCACTCAGTCCCACTCTTTAATCCTTACTACAGATGCCTCCCTCTTGGGGTTGGGGGCAGGCATCGACAAATTTCAAATTTACGTGCTAGTCCAGGACAACTGGCCTAGCCAAAAATGGTAGTCCCAGTGTTGCGAGTGGTAGTCCATGGTCAGAAAGTTGTATTTTAAGGAACATTTTAAAATAACTAAGTACCAACAAAGTATGTGGTCTGGGGGGTTGTATTATTAATACTTTGTAGATATAGGCTATTGGAAAACAGGAAAAATGATTTTCGGTTAAATTATTAATACATGTTGAAGTCAGAGTCATATTTCTTTTCTTCTCTCTTCCACCTGCTCATCAAACACAGATGTGTGTTTCTTTTTTGTGATGCTAATAAATCTTATTTTGTTACACTCACTGTGTGGTGTCTTTTACTGGTGGTAAACTGCAGTGGGAGGGGACACACAGACATTAATAAAAAATAATGCTTAATTTGCAGATGCACGCTGCTTAGATTAAGCAAGGTAGGCAGTTAGGGAGTAACAGAAAGGTAGTGGAATATGATTGGGATGGGATTTGGGAAGATATAGCAATGTCTAGAAAGATTTACAAGACAGTGTGGCTTTGATGCTTACTTTTTATTTTTGCACTGCAGTTTGTCCCATGCCAGCCACACTCTCACCCAACATGCTTGACAGACAGTTCCCTTCCTACCACTCCACAGACCACAACACACACATTTTTATTGTGCTTAGGCAATAGGCAGCTTTTGCCTTAACATCAATTCTGGTTTTCCCAGGGCAACACAAAGCCCAACCCACACTCTTTCTCCTTTGGAGCCTTTTTAGCTTCTGCATAAATCATGATAGCCCAGTAGTAACAGGTTGCCTTTCACCCTCTGCTCTCAAGTATCCAATCCTTAATTTTAAAATTTTATTTCCAGACTGAATTTTATTTTGCTCAATTGCCACTATGCTACATGCAGTCATTTTGCAGCTAGCACATAAATCCACGTAGCCAAGCAGTAACACACTACCTTTTGCCCCTCCACTCTCTAGTACCTGACCCTGCAGCCCAACACACTTTTCTTTTATTTTCAATTTCTTTTATACTTTCCTTTTTGTTCCATTTTTGGGTCAGATTATAATAACACTGGAAGTTGGAAGGCATGCAGATTCGATCTTGCCGAGTACATCCCCCACCCCCCAAGCTCACCACCATCAGTCACATTCCCTTTCAGTTTTCTCATCTTTTCTTTTAAATTTCAACATGTTGTTGTAGTCAGTGACACTTGCAGAAATCTCCCCACAAACAACCAGACACGCAGTGTTGCGCCATTCCCACAGTCTGTTAGGACTGAGCTACTTCTTTTCCTCTCAAGTCGGAATGTGAATGCACCTTCGATTTTACTTTAAAACCCCAAATCACTGCCACGGACAGCATGTTTTCTTACCCTAGCTTCCGACAGTTCTGCTCCCCCCCCTGCTGCTCCGTTGACTCTCTGGCTCCTCCTTACTAGCCAGCTGCTTTCTCGCCCTCTATTCCACGCTCGCTCTCCACACCACAGCAACGCGCCTGTCTCATTCCTGGCGCTCCGTGCAGTCACATGGCCACCAGAACGGTTGGACTAGGGTGCCAAAAGCAAGCACTCTAGTGGAGGATCCAAGTAATGCAAGGAAAAGTTTTTACTTTTAATGCACTACAGTACTTGTCCATGGACAACTAGCTCTGTGCAAAATGCTTGTCCCTAACTGCACAGTGATAGCCTGGGACGTCGGGCTATTGGATTTGTCGAACCCTGGTGGGGGGACCCACTTGGGCGACCTGACTACCCAGAGGCTGTGGTCCCCTCAGGAATCTCTGCTTCACATCAATCTATTGGAACTCAGAGCAGTATTTCTAGCACTTCAAGCTTTTTCCAAATCTGTTCAGAACAAAGTTATCCAGGTCAGAATAGACAACACTACCACAGTGTGGTACATCAACAAGCAAGGAGGCACTCGGTCTACAGCCTTGTGCAAGAAGCAATGAAGTTGTGGTCTCTGGCTTATTCCATGAACACCTCCCTCACAGCAGTACACCTCCCAGGCAAGGACAATGTCCTGGCAGATGCTCTCAGCAGGATATCTCAGGGTCATCACAAATGGTCACTGGATCCCCTGGTCTTGGAGGTGATATTCTCCAGATGGGGCACCCCACAGATAGATCTTTTTGCAGCCCCAGACAATCACCAGCTTCCCCTTTTTTGCTGCAGGCCCCCAGTGTTGGGCTCAGTCCCCCATGGATGCCTTTGTTCTCTGTTGGGAAGGGAAGTTCCTGTATGCTTTTCCCCCCTTCCCTCTCCTGTTCAAAGTGCTAGTCAAAATCAGGTCTCAACCCTGCAAGGTGATCCTGATTGCTCCAGACTGGGCCAGACAGCCCTGGTATCCACTCCTGTTGTCCTTAGCAGTCCATCTTACCCTGTCTCTTCCCAGGAATTACAACCTGTTAACCTGTGCTCAGGGGAGAGTTTGGTACCCGAATCTCAAATCTCTCAATCTCAAGGCCTGGCTCTTGAAGAGTTAGAGTTTGCTTATTTACACCTCTCCCAAGGTGTAATGGATATTCTGAAGGCTTCTAGGAAACCTTCCACCAGGACTACTTATAATTCCAAGTAGAAAATATTTTCCATTTGGTGTTCTGGAAGGCATATTTCCCCAGAGTCTGCTGATCTGCCCACAGTCCTTGACTATATGCTCCATTTGAATAGCTTAGGGCTTAGATCAGCTACACTAAAGGTGCATCTGGCAGCTGTTTCTGCTTTCATTTCAGCAGGAAAGCCCTCTTCTCTTTCAGCTCACCCTGTATTCTCCAAGTTTTTTAAGGGCTTGCTTCATACCAACCCTCCATTCAGGGACCCTGCCCCTGCCTGGGACCTTAATGTTTGCATTGCTCAGCTTATGCAACCCCCTTTTGAGCCTTTGTCTTCAGCAGAGCTTAAGTACTTGACTTGGAAAACTGTGTTCCTGGTAGCCATCACTTCTGCCAGATGCATAAGTGAGTTACAAGCCTTGTCAGTGGAGGCTGATTTTATCTCCTTCCATAGAGATAAGGTGGTCCTCGGCACTAACAGGAAGTTTTTGCCTAAGGTGGTTTCAGATTTCCACCTTAACCAGTCTATGTCTCTTCCTGTGTACTTCACTGACCATTCCTCCTCTGGTGAGAGGAGGCTGCACAGTTTAGATGTGAAAAGAGCCCTTAGCTACTACATAGAATGTACCAAGGGTCACAGGTTTGACTCCCTCCAACTGTTCCTCACTTATGGTGAGGTTGGTAAAGGGAAACCTGCCACTAAATGATCCATTGCCAGGTGGATTGTCTCTTGCATCCAATTTGTTATGAAAAACTGGTAAGGTTCCACCTCAGGCCTGAGGGCTCACTCTACCAGAGGTACAGCTGCTTCCCTGGTTGCTGCCAGGGATATTCCTATCTTAGAGATATGTCAAGCAGCTACCTTGAAAACAGTTCACACTTTTACCAAGCATTACTCCCTGGATATCCAGGCTAGGAGTGATGCTCGGTTTGGCACAGCTGTGCTTCAGAACCTATTTCCCAAGTAGGTTCTGTCCCTTCTCCATGGAGGTACTGCTTGGTAGTCTGCTATTGTCAGAATACAGCAAGACTTCATGTTGTTTGAAGAAAAAATTACTCACCTTAGTAATGTTGTTTCTTCTAATTGAGTCTTGCTGTATTCTGACCTCCCCCTGCCTTCCCCTCTCAGAATCTCTGTTTTTGGGATGTGGGTGGGCAGTGGCAGTGTTGGCACTCAGGAGGTGCCCCACCTTGTTGTTTTTCACCCCTTTTTTTCTTGGGTGAGTGGGTGTTGTGTTTTTCATTTTTTGGGTCTCCTGACTTGAGTCTTTGTTTTGGGACCAAAAAATCTGTTTTATGTTTAGTAGCCAGTTGGCTAGTGTAGGTTTACAGCTTCCACACAGGACCTTAGTGAGTTTAGCTCATAAAGATCTGACGGTTTGAGTTTAAACAGCAACAGACAGAGTCTCAATCGAGCTCGAGCTCAACGTTCCATGCCTGGCATGAAAAGTTAATTCTTTCATCTCCGGGGCAGTTCGAAGGTTGGGACTCACTGCTATTGTCAGAATACAGCAAGACTCCATTAGAAGAAACAACATTACTGAGGTGAGTAATTTTTTCTTACTGTTCACCAACACAGGGGACGAGAGATTAAGGATCGCCACAAGGCCTTGGGAGGTAATATCCCATAAAGGGTGGTACCTGACCATCTCCACAGGGGAAGGCCTTCTCAGGGGGGTGCAAAAACTGAACCTCACGGTATAGTGGTCTGAACAGGTGACTGGTTCCACCCCCAAGTCAGATGTATCAATCCTCAGGAGAAAGACTAAGTCCAGAGAGTGCCCAGATTTATGGGTAGCAGTGGAAACTACCTGTGTAAGGCCCAAAGAAATCATTAATTGGAGGAAGTGATTACCAAATTGCGAAAGTACATCATCGACCCAGGCACTGAAGTCTCCCAGAACCATCAATCTGGGTGACTCAAATGATATGTCAATGATAAAGTCTGCTACTTCCTGTAAGAAATGTTTCCCATTTCTGGGTGGACGGTAGATGAGTACTATTCGAACACCTACACCCGCTACTGCTGTGCACTCAAAGGACTCAGTCTCTCCCACTACCACATTCGTGAGGCCCAGTTCAGTCTTAAAACAGGACTGCAACCCCCCCTTCCCTGCATTCCAATCTCGGGTGGTGTATCACCGAGTACCTAGCCGGAGTCATGGCCTCCAGTATGGGGCCTGGATTTTCATCCAGCCAGGTCTCGATGATGCAGGCCAAGTCCACTGAGCCAACAAGATTGGCAATAATGCTGCTCTTATTCCTGACAGACCTGGCATTGCATAACACAGCCTAAGTTGAACGAACCTCGGAGGCTATCAGGCCCATCTGCCTACTGAATTCAGTAGTGCCCTTGGGTATGGGTACCAGACATGGTAAACCATGATCTGGATTCCATTTCACCCCAGGGCGCCTTCTGGATCTAACAACCCCGATACGATGGCCCCCCTCATTCATCCTTCCCTGTTTGCACACCCCCACCCTCCTCTCTCTCCTACAAACAATTCCCAGCACTCTACAGCACTGGTATGTATCATATTGGAGAGGGGGGAAATAAAAAGGGTGGAGGGCGGAGGGCGTGAAGAGAGGAGGATGAATAGCGTTCCACTGTGAGGACTGAAGGCCGAAATATGTCGCTACTAAGCAAGTTAAAACCAAATACAATAAACCCACCTAGCACACCAAAATAATCAGACTTAATAAAACTTAACAAAATAAATAACTCAACCCAACATAAAATAAATAGTTTCAGAACTTAATCAACATTAGTGAACAAAATAAAAACAACCCCACCCCAAAGAAAATCAAATCTGGACTAGGCAAGAAGACAAAAATAAAATAAAATAAATATAAATGTAAATTAAAATAAATATAAGGGTTCTCTCACCACCCCAATTTAACAAAAATTAAATGAAACAAAATGATTTACCCCCCCAGCTCTCTCACAGCCAGGGGAGAGGAAAGAAGTACTTTAACACTTTCACTGCAAAGTGTAGATGTTACAACAAATCATAAAACCAATTTAAACTTCAAACAAAATGAATAACATATCCCTTTTCCCCCAGTCCTCTCACGACCAGGTGGTAATGGGAACATTCAAATTAAATTAATTGACACAAGGTCCTCTTGATTGTCCAAATAAATAAAAGGTCCTCAATTTGCCAAGCACAGAATTGAGATTATTCGCAGGTTTAAAAATCAACAAAACACAGGCAGATCAATTATCCATAGAGT
The DNA here is from genome assembly GCA_016271365.2 of Neoceratodus forsteri. Taxonomy (NCBI): domain Eukaryota; kingdom Metazoa; phylum Chordata; order Ceratodontiformes; family Ceratodontidae; genus Neoceratodus; species Neoceratodus forsteri. The sequence goes on along the minus strand of CM057449.1, from coordinate 224,455,994 downwards.
CAAGGGGCGTCCAGAGTCCAAATCAAGCAAATCAGGCAGGTCCATCCATGATTAAAGTAAGGCTCCTCACTCCCAACTGGGCAAACACACAAGAAACAAAGCGGGCCAATAAAACGCCCAGAATCAGGTCACCATAGTGGCCCAACCTTGGAGTCTAGGGGGCACAGACCCCCTTCGGACCACCAATCAAGTGGGAGCCCAGTGGGAGATCACATCTCAAACCAGGTTTGAAAAAAAAGAGAGTCTCTTTCACATCAGGGATCCAAGATGAAAATCCCCTCACTCCTTTTCCAAAGGTCACAGATTATCCTTAAAGTCTTCTTCATTACGCGACCATCCTCCAGTTATAGTCACAACCCAACTCCACACAGAACAAAGAAAATCAGTCTAATTCGCTCCCTGGCCCAAGTCCAACACTAAATCAAGGGTACCGCAATCCGCAGGAAAAATGGTGTCCTGTAATGTCTCAATCACATAGCAGTGAACCCTTAATCTGTTCTGCGCCCATTCCACGCCAATTCAGGCAGCAGAACACTAATCCTTAAGAAGCCTTTTCTCTTCATCCTAATAGATCCTGAAAGATCCCAACCCAGAAGCCCTGATCACCGGGCCAAGAAACTCCACAATCTACTCCATGCCCTCAAATCCGACTCGGGCTACGGGACACCAACTCAGGATGCCAAATAGAAACACATTCCTCGTCTTCAGAATCCACAGACAGTAAAAGCCTCCACCCAGCATGGAAAACGCACTAAAACAAAAACGCAAATACTAATACAAATAAACCAAAAAGAAAAACAATTTGCACACCACAGGTCAGAACTCCACGAGCAGCGGCATGCTCAGACCAGCGGCCATGTTAGAAGTGAGATAATGCTGGTTATAATCAAATGGGGAGGGGGACAGCTATGATTCAGCAGATACTAATTTTTTGTGGTATGTTTTTCAATATAATATTAGGCCCCTTTTACAGATTGGGAGGGGTCACCTCTTAAAGTAAAGTGCTTGTGGAACCAAAAAAGACAGGAAATTATACAAATTTTAAGAAGTAGTCTGTTGTCATTTTTATTTCAGAAGTATTTTCTCCTTTTGCAGTTTAGAAAGCTTTCTGTGTGATAATATCATGTTGGTTGCATGGAATGGCTGTCAGCCTGGCAGCTGACACATCTATCTCTAGACTCCCTCACTACATCATCAGAATTGTGATGTCATTGACAATAATGCTGCTCTTATTCCTGACAGACCTGGCATTGCATAACACAGCCTAAGTTGAACGAACCTCGGAGACTATCAGGCCCATCTGCCTACTGAATTCAGTAGTGCCCTTGGGTGTGGGTACCAGACATGGTAAACCATGATCTGGATTCCATTTCACCCCAGGGCGCCTTCTGGATCTAACAACCCCGATACGATGGCCCCCCTCATTCATCCTTCCCTGTTTGCACACCCCCACCCTCCTCTCTCTCCTACAAACAATTCCCAGCACTCTACAGCACTGGTATGATGGATGTGATAGAGGTGATGGACCTAGCAGCTACTGAGTTGCTTTTCCTAAGTAGCAGTGTTGTCACAGTCAGTGAGGTCATGATGCTAATCGTATAATTGGGAGGAACAGAGCTAGATAGGTCATCTGCCAGCCAGAGTGCTGTTCCACACAGTACACCTACTAATACCAAATAAGCAATCTTCTAATAACCAAAGGGAAAAGAAAAAGTACCTCAGATATAAAAGATAATGGTTGACTGCTTTTAAGAACTAGTATTAGTTTTAGGCAGTATACAAGCTCTTTAAGGCCTTCAATCTGTCTCCTAGTTATTTGAAGGAAGGCTTTTGTAAACTAGCAATATGGAAAATATCCTTAATTCAAAATCAAGATATGTCAAGAAAAGCTGTATATGCCTGAATGCTGGAGTCACAGTTCTCAGCTGACCAGGTGTTTTACAGGTACCCTCAGCAACTTACTGTACCTCTTCTGTTTTGGGTCTGCTGACAGATTTCAGAATCCCACCAAAAATGCTGAATGTACAGTGGCTGAGCTGTCATGAATGGTTGAATATTAAGGCAAGTTAAAAGCATAAACAGTTGGAAGGCTGGGTATGCTCCAGAAAGGGATGCCACTATCAAATCAAATTGTGGAGCACCTTTTTTTCACATGCTCCTATATTTTAGGATTTGTGATATGGTAGCACAATCCTGGGCAGAACTAACATTTAAAACTGTGACCTATGAAATCCTTATATACAGTATGAGACTTACACATCTGCATGGGGAAAAAAAGAGTACACTGTTGGCCATATTCACTTGTTTTAAATGGCACATTAGGAAAAACAGATGCAATTTTCCCTTCAGCAAAAAATATTTTTCTTTACATGAATATTTGATAAAAGTTGCACATGACCTGCATGAAGTTATGTATTAGAAAGTAAACGTATCCCAAGGAATGTTTTGTTAGCCTTGTGGCATAATATGCCCTGGATCATTTACTCAGACACATCTGTGACAGAGGCCAAGAGCAAGAGAAGTTATTACAGCGATTAATTTTTGGTTGATGTTTCTTTTATTTGTCATTTATTTTTCTTTTAATGTCTCTTTAATTATTTGTTTCTTGGGGGTTTTGTTGTTTCCCCTCATTGGTTTGTACTGATTTATTGTGCTTTTTGATATGTATTGGATGCTTGATTATTTGTATTCTTTTGACTGTGTAGTTTTTATGTTTGCTTGCACACATGTGCAAGAAACATAGTGCCATCGTCCGAGTTTTCAGAGATATGGCAGCCATCTTCCAGTTCAGTCAATGTGTTTGCAGGCACGGCCACAGTTCTCCAATGAATGCTGCAGCTGTCTATGACAGCAGTTGAAAATGCAGTGGCCATACAGTTGAAAGGGAGAGCTACGCTCCAGTGAGCAGCGATAAGGTATCACGTGCTTATGCAAGCTCCCCCCCCACACACACAAGCATGCATACTGCGTGCTCGTGCTCCCCCCCACACACACACTGTATAGCCGATGGGGGTACCTAATCTCTGTCAGCTCTGCTGTGCTCCCCACAACAGAGTTCCAGATGCCATGCTGGGAGCCCACCCCAGCGTGGCAACAGATCAGATGGGCTGGTGGGGTGCCTAATCCCCCATTGGCTCCACTGCCCCCAAGAGACTACAGGGTGCCAGCGCTGGGAGCCCACCCCAGCATGGCAACAGATCAGGCGGTAGGCTGATGGGGGTGCCCAACTTCGTCAGCTCCACGCCTCCCCCCAATAGTTTCCATAGCTGCCACGCTGGGAGCCCACCCCAGCATGGCAAACGCCCCGCATCGCCTAAGTAAACAAAAAAGAAAAAGAAACCTGGAAAGAAAAACCTTCCTCGCTGCTATCTTGACCCCCTCTCCCACCCGGCCCACCCACTGCACACCCTGCCTCCCCCACACCCCCACCTCTCACCCCATACTTACTTCCAGAGCTCAGCGATGATCTCCATGGACCAGGAACACGCTCTGCACTCTTCAAAGCCAACCGCAAACTGAGGAAATGCCGTAAGCTGTATAATGTAATAAATAGTTGTTTTTCAACTTTAGTATATATCTCAGGGTTTGGTTATTTTCACCAAATAACATAGGTTTTGGGTTTACCACTCATGAATTCTGTCACTGTCATAGTAGCATCGTCCTGCAAGGTGATTTCGCAGTCACTGCACAAAACCACCTTTCAGGACCAATTTACAAAATGACAGTGTCACAGTTCATGAAGTAGGCCCCCAAAAACCCTATGTTAAAAATTTGGTGAAAAAATTCCCCAAAATGACTGTTTTTCGAGCATGCATTGTGCTGCTCCTACGCATGCTCATAAGTTCACAAATTTTTAATATGTTCACTCTAGATTTTCAACATTGCCATTTTACCATACCTTCTTATGAGCAGTATAGCTGTCATTTCTCACATCTGACCTAAAATGTGTTTCCGTGCGTGTAGTGCACAATGGCACAGTCGATGTGCGAAATCAATGTTCAGGACAGATTAAGAAAATCACAGTGACACTGTTCATGAGCAGAGGTGATAAAATGACTATGTTAAAAATTTGGTAATAAAATTCCCAAAAATTACTGTTTTACGTGCATACATTGCGCTGTTCCTACGCACGCTCGTAAGTTCGTGAATTTTTAATATTTTCACTCCAGATTTTTAACATTGCCATTTTATCACAACTCCTTATGAGCAGTATAGCTGTCATTTTTCACATCTTGGCCAAAACATGTTTCCACCCATGTAGCATACAATGGCGCAGTCGGTATGCAAAATCAATGTTCGGGACAGATTAAGAAAATCACAGTGACACTGTTCATGAGCAGAGGTGTTAAAATGGCTATGTTAAAAATTTGGTGAAATACGTCCATAAAATGACTGTGTTACGAGCGACCATTGCGCAGTTTCCATGCACCCTTGTAACTTCATGGATTTCTAATATTTTCAGTCCAGATTTTCACCACTGGCATTTTTCCACACTTCCTTATGAATAGTACAGCTGTCATTTTTCACACCATGGCTGAAATGTGTTTTCGCACTTCCAGCACAGAAATGTGTGGTCGCTGTGGGAAATCACTGTTTGGAACAGATTAAGAAAATTACAGTGACACTGTTCATGAGCGGAGGTTACAAAATCCCTGTGTTGACAATCTGCTGTAAAAAATCCCCAAACTAATTGCATTACAGGTGTGTGTGTTGCACATTTTCTACGCATGCTTGTGACTTCACCATTTTTTTTTTTTATATTTTCATTGCAGAATTTCAACATTGCCATTTTTTGCTCCTCCACATGAACAGTACAGCTGTCATTTTCCACATCCTATTTGAAATGTGTTTTCGCAGCTGTGGTGCCAAATGGCATAGTCACTGTGCAAAATCAACTTTTGGCTAACAAGCTGTTATTGCCACGTTCATAAGGTGGGGGTCACAAAAAAAACATGTTGAAAATTTGGAGTGAAAATGCCAACGAACGCCTGAGGCTTTAGGATTTCTGACCATATCGCTCCAGCCTATAGTGATTGAGAGGCATCAGGGGTGTGACTTGGGATTCTCGCCTGTAATGCCCATATCATTCCACACCCTGCAGCCAGTGAGAGGCATCGAGGTGTGCCTTGGACCCTTCAGCCCCAAAGTTCACCCCACTCTCCTATACAGGACCCATCTCACCATATTTCCTGATGGAATGGTGTGAGCATAAGAGCCAAGGACCCCAAGGCACACCGTGACACTTGTCAGTGTCTGCAGGGTAGGTAGGGTGTGGTGAATTGGCGTGGCCGTTATGCCTGATGACCTAAAGGCGCACCCCAATGCCTGTCAGTCTCTGCAGGGTGGTGGTGGGGTTGGTTACAGTTCAATACTTCACTTCCATTACTATTATGCAGCTCTCTAACTCCTACACTACCAATGCCAATGCCAGCAAGCAAACATTCGGCATTGACAGATGCTTGTTTTCTTCAGATAAAACCCCAGGTGATTCTCCCTTGGAAAGTAGCACTACTAGTGTTACTCTGGACCTGGATCCATTCCAAAAATTGTAGAATCTATTCTAAAAGATATTATACAGAAACACGTCAAGTCTAATAACTTAGTTGATACTACACAACACAGTTTCACTTCAGGAAGGTCATGCATAACAAACCTTTTGTGTTTTTATGAAAATCTATCTGCTGCCTTGGATGATGGAAAACCTGTAGATTGCATTCATCTGGATTTATCCAAGGCCTTTGATACAGTGCCACACATACAATTAATTTTCTCCCTAGTTGATATTAATAAAGAATATAGATCATAGAATAGTAAGGTGGTGTCAAGGTTGGTTACGTAACAGGTCACAGGTAGTCAGCATAAATGGATTTTATTCTTCCTCCCTGCTAGTAACTAGTGGTGTCCCCCAGAGCTCTGTCTTCGGCCCTTTTCTTTTCCAACTTATGTCAAAACTAGGACAAAGTGCTACTGGGTGGATCAGCAAATATGCTGATGACACAAAACTGGCTAATGTTGTATTAATTATATCTGATCAGCATAAATCACACTCAGACTTGAATTCTGTTGTAAGATGGGCAGATTCTGTAGGTTTGACTTCAATAAAGACAAATGCTGCGTAATGCACTTCTGTAGTAAAAACAAAAAGGCAAACTACTACATAAAAGAAATCCAGATAAGAAGCACTGAGGAAGGAAAATATTTAGGTATTATTATCTCTGACACACTAACATACAAAGCTCATAATAACTGTCAAATTAATAAAGCAAAAAGTTATTTGGGCTATAAAGAGAAATTTTCGTAGCTGCCACTCAAGTGTTATTATGCCTTTATACAGATCATATGTGCTACCACTTCCAGATTATGGCAGCCCCTTGTGGGGACCTATTAAGGGAACTTGGGTGATAGATTGGAGAAGGCACAAAGACAAGTAACAAGAATGATCAATGAATGTAAGAGCTTGACCTACGAGGATAAATTGAAACAGTTTAATTTGACGTCTCTTCAGACAAGGAGGAAAAGGGGTGACTTGCTGTTATGTTATAATCTGACATGGGATAATATTTTGAATGATTTAAATCTAACCGTTAAAGTATCTAACAAATCATCTAGAAGACATAATTTTCAACTCAGACCAAATAAATTTAACACAGAAAAGAGAAGGGCTTTCTTTACCCAGAGGGTGGTTAATCCCTGGAATCAACTTCCAGAGGAAATTGTTCTAAGTATAAGCAAAGAGCAATTTAAGAATAAATTGGACAAACATATATTAGAAGGTCATAAATTAAACTACTACTAAGAGAAAGAGCACTCATGGGCCCACAGCCTTCTTTGCTTGTATCACCTTAGTATGAATCTTAGTATTAATTCATCCTGCTTAAAGAGCTGCTGGTTCCCTATAGGCTTTTCTGCCCCCTACACTCCACCGAGGATGACTTGCTTCTGATGCCTACCTCATGCCTTAGGAGATTGGGTGACAGTGCATTTGATGTTGCTGCACTGGTGCTCTGGAACTCTTCGCCACACCACATTCATGCAGTCAGCTGGGTGGAGATTGTTAAATCCTCTTTAAAAACATTTTTGTTTGACAGAGCTTTTAACTTTACTTAATTGATGTTTTAATTCCTGGATTCTTTTTGTATTTCTGTATTCCTATTGTAAAGCACCCTGAGCCTGTGAATCGAGCGCTACAAATAACATTTGCCCTGCCGTGCCTTCATGTGATTGCTTTCCTCTAGTAATATTGGAGGTCTCAATAGTACAAACATTATATATACTATATACTGTAGAAAAAAGCATGGAGAAGTGTATGTAATGAGGATTTTATGCACACCGAGGATGTTCATAAAATCCTCATTACACATGCTTCCCCATGTTTTATTTTTTATAACTGGTTCCTTTGATTTTTTTGTTGGACGGGTACTTGTTAAACAACCTAACATTGGTCTTGGTTTTTCTTAGAGTGTTTATTTTTTCTTGTTGCTCTATGAATTTTTGTCCTTCTTGGTCACTAGGTTGCTGAAATGGTGATGAATGTGCCATTTTTTAGGTGGCTAGACTGATGTTATCAGGCCATTGGTTATTTTTCATTTCTGTGAAAAATGTGTCTTTCTTCAGCCACATATAAGTTAGATTACCGCTCAGCAGTTTCAGTGAAGTAAGTGCAATCAAGTTGACAGTGTGAACTGACAGCACAAGGAGCCAGTAGCACTAGCTTGAGTGATTTTAGAAGTTTTGCAAAAGGTGCTTAATCAAACTCCGTTATACATGGGTAGTGTTGTGTGAAATTGGAATATTTTGCCTAGCAAAATATTTCACGTAATTAATGCATTACGTGAAATATTTATTTGTGAGTAAAATTTTGCCCCTAAGCCAGCAGAAGTTTGCCTGTGAGTGAAAATTTTGCTACCACGGATGAAATTCCGCCACTTCATGAGAAATTTCATCACTTGTGGGTGAAATTTTGCCTCCTGCAGGTGAAGTTTCTCTACCGGTGGTGGGCTGGTGAGCTGGCAAAATTGCAGGTGAAATTCTGCCACATTTTTGCAAAACATTTTGCTTGGCAAACTTACTAATTCTGCCAGCAAAATTTTATTTTGCTGCATCTCTATACATGGATGATTATACATATATGTGTATGATAAAACTCCATTATACATGGTTGTGTATAATCACCCACGTATAATGGAGTTTGACAGCTTCTGCCCACAGTTAATGATCATCACTAACCAGTTATTATTACTTTATGCAGTAGAGGTACTTATAATTAAAAGAAATAATTAATATTGTCCTCCTGAATATAAACCAGGCTTCATGCTACTGTATGGAAATACATTTTATTACTTAATCTAATAGATATTTAAGCATTTTAAGGGCTATAGAACTAAAGTCCACAAAAGAATGCTTAATAATCTCTTCTGCTACAAGCTACAACATTTATCAGTTAATAACAGCAGTCTCCAGTCTCTTCTAGACTGGGTCATCTCCAACAGGCCTGAGAGGATCAGTGCTGTTGGAGTTTTACCAGACTCAATCAATGACCACTCTCCAGTTTACTGTGTTTGGAAGGCTAGGGTCCCTAAACCACCCCCCAGAGAAATTATTTTCAGGGATTTTTCAAAAATGGATAAGAGAGTCCTAATCTTGGAGCTACAGAACACGGACTAGGCACCTCTGTATAATACTTGTAATACAGAACATCCTGCTCAGTACCTCCTTACCATGCTTTTGAACCATCAAGACAAATATAGCCCAGTAAAAACGTGTCATATCTTGGATCTGCTACCCACTTGTTAAATTCTTCACTCCTGTCCTCTCTGAAAAAGAGGGATAAAGCCTGGAACAAAGCTAAGCTAACCCAGTCCCCATCCGATTGGGTGGAGTAGAGAAGACTCCAAAACCTATGTAAGGTTTCCATCAGATCTGCTAAGTGCAATTACTACTGTCAGTTCCTTAGTACCTCTCTCAGTGACTCTCATAGTTTTTGGAGTCATGTTAACACTATCATGGGGATAAACAAGTGCAATACCATCGCTGATATGGTCATGGATGGTTGTAATTGCAATAACCTGCTCACTATCGCTGAGGCTCTTAACTCCAGATTCACTGACCTCTCCTCCTATACTGCACCTCCTGGATCTTTATCTGTCACTCCACAGGATAACCTTAAACCTTCCAACCCATCTTTCACCTTTTGCCCAGTCTCTGAGAGTGAAATCTTATGCTTACTTAAGTCCATCTCTCCTGCTGGATCTGCAGGGGCAGCTGGACTCCTAACAAAATTCCTAAGAAACGTTCCACCCTCTATAGTCTCTCCAGTGACTAGACTTTTCAACTTGTCTCTTCTTACAGGACATGTCCCTTCCCTCTGGAAGATTGCTTGAGTTGTACTGGTCTAGAAAAAGGGGGACATCACTAACCTGGATAAGTACCACCCTATTGCCATCCTCTCCACCCTCTCTAAAATGCTGGAGAAAATTGTTGCTACCCAGGTCTTGGATTATCTCTACTCCTTCAAACTCCTCACCCCATGACCAACATGGTTTCCGATGTGGGCACAGTACGTCCACTCTCTCATACAGTTTATAAATGATGTCAGACTCATTATGGACAAAGGTTCTCTCACTGGGGCTACTTTTGTTGATCTTACAAAAGCGTTTGATTTAGTTGACCACCTGCTGCTCCTATCAAAGTTGTCATCCCTAGGCTTCTTTACCTCTGTCACTGCCTGGTTCCAAAAATTATCTTTCAAAGCGTCAACAATTTGTCCAGATCGGAGATGCTAAGTGCCCTCTTGCTCCTACTTGGATCAGAGTGTCCCAGAGTTCAATTCTTGGTATTCTCCTGTTTACAGTCTTCATAAACAACATCCCACCACTCACTGGTGCTTGCTCAGGTCTGCTGTTTGCTGACAATCTTGTTCTTTACTCAGCCTCCTCAAACTTTTCAGATAGCAACCTGAATCTCAATAGTAACTTCAGTACCTTTCAGAGCTGGCTATTGCAAAACAAGCTTGTCTTAAATAAAAATAAAACAGTGACTATGCTCTTCAGTTCAGGTTCAAAAATTCTGTCCTGCACCTAACCATAAAGCATCAGAGCACTTGATGGCTCTCCCCTTAACACAGTTACCTTTTTTAAATACCTAGGAGTAACCTTTGATCCCACCTTGGATTTTGACCTGCACCTAGCCTCAGTCATTAAATCCATAAATATTCAACATGGGCTGGCATATAAGGTGAGATATAGCCTAACATCCACAATGGGGATGGTCATTACACAGGGGATCCTGAGTCCCAAATTGGCATATGGGTTAATAGCCTTTCTGGCAACTACTGCAGGGTTCCTCCAAAAGTGAGATGTCTGCTACAACAGCATTTGCCATTTTGCTCTGTCTTTACCCAAACTTACTCACCGATGTACACTATACTCCAGTCTGGGATGGTTTACCCCCATAGCCTTCCAACAGTTTACTTCCCACTGCTTTATAAAGAATATAATCTCCTCCCAGATACCTGACAAATTGGCTCTACTGCTCAAACCTGTGACCTCTGCTCACCCACTGAGATCAGCTGACAAATCCCTTCTTGTCCAACCGAGCTGTAAAACCAAAAGGGAGGAATGCTTTCTGTAGCTGGTCCCCTAAACTATGGAACACCCATCCACTGAGTCTAAGAATCTCCCTTTCTCCACATAGCTTCAAATAGGAGCTTTGTATGGCTCTTCTAAGCTCTGAACCCTGCTCCTGTTCTCTATCCACCCACTCCTGTTCTGGTTCCTCCAAGTTACCTACCAGCTCCAACCTCTACTACTCTCAAACCTGTCTGGAAATTTTGCTATTTCCTCTCTTCTAGCACTTACTCACTAGTTGTATAACTTATGACTGTTAGTTATTTGCACTTATATTTCTGTTTTGTTACTACATATAGATTTCTGCAAATGTACTGTCATTGCTGAAAATGTTGTGTAAGTGTACTATGTCAGATTTCTACTTGTTCCCATTATGTTTTCTTGTATCTACTATTGTCTACATACCCTTTATTGTAATTTCCTGGTTCGTACCTGAAAATAGGCAGCTATACTGTCTAGTGTACCTACCTGGTTAACAAAAACTAAATAAATAAACAATTAGAGGTGAATGGTGATGCCAGAGCTGTTGAAATGGCTATTCTGTGTGAAGTGATAGCCTCGAGATGACCTTTGTTTTATTTAATAGTCCCTAAATTATAGCATGCCGTGTTATTCAGCTTTGTGATGCAACTTACTGTACATAGCATCTAGCTTGTATCTAAACTGTGCAGTTTTCTCATGTGAATCTGCAGGTAATTCCTTGTGTATGTTTTCCATACTTTTTAGAATTTTGTAACCTCTATAATAGTTTGCAACTGAACAAATGAATAAACTACTAATATTACTACTGATACTACTACAGTAAACAGTAACTAAACCAAAATGTTTTTGCTCACAGTTTACATTGGCACCAGATCAACACTTGAGTCTGGGACCCTTTGTGCTTTCAGTTCCCCTTTAACAAGTGCCCTAAACACTGGTAAACATGTAACTAGCAAACAAGGCTATACAGATACAGGACACTCCCTGAAGCACACAGCTGTTACACATTACTCGGCACATCCACCCTCTGGGATCCTCTCTGGCGCTGATGTTTCTCTTCACTTGAAGAGCTGAATTTAACTGGATACCTTTCCACAATCTTCCATGCAACCTACCATCTCAACTACCTCTCACTGTGGGGCAAACCTTTATGAAGACACCTTGGGGCACAGACACATACCTTGGTGGGTAATGCTTGTCACACATGTAGGACCCCCAGAGTTGGAGTAGTCTCGATGGCTACCTCTTGAAGATTTATTTTTTAACTCTGCCATGATCCTCCTTTATGGCCTAGTCTTCCATCCTCCACTGTCTCAAAGCCTGGAGTCTTATAAAAGTCTTGGTGACTGCCTTGAGGTGAGACCATAGGTTCTCCATTTCTTTGAATTGATTTATTTGATACCTGGTAAGTACATGAGCAACATAGCCCATTTTCATGGCCAAACAGAAATACAAACAATACACAAAAACAATAAGGCCAAGCAACAATAAAAATCAGTATCAAGTACAATTACAAACAGCATTTGACAGAAGAAAAATGTTTAGCACACATTTAAAATCACAAATTATGTGCCAACCCAGTGGTGCTGAGGGTTGAGGCACTGAATGCCACACCTCACGCCACGCCGGCAACCTGAGTTCATGAATGGACTTGGGATGCTGGGGGCTGGCAGGGGAAGGAGGGGATTGAGCATCCATGGGACTGCTCTCCTCTCCTCTCCTGGTGCAGGTAGCAGGGCCACATTGCTCTGCAGTGGCCTCCCATGGAGACTGGGAGCACTGCATGAGCGGCGCAAAAGGGGAAAAACTAGAAAAGCAGAAACCGCTCCAGGACCAGCAGAATGACAGCTGCTAGTCTGCCGATGGCTCCAATGCCCCCAAAAGGAGCCAAGTCTGCCTCAGCAGTGCCCTTGGGCCAAAAGAAGAGTGCACTGGCCAGTCCCCACTGGTGCCTTCCCCCTCGGAGGAAAGGGACCCATCCAGTGAAGGGTTTCACTGGGTTACTCCAGAGAAGGCTGCAATATGAGGTTGCAGGCTCAAGTGGGGTAGTAGGAGGCATGTCGGGGACCATTGTGGCCTGAAGAAGAGGTGGGTTTCTGGAGCATGCAGGGGGAAAAACAAATGATGCAAAAAAAAAAAAATTAGAAATTGTGGATGCACAAGTAAGTGATAAAGGCAAAGAATTATAATGGTCTGGAGCCCTTTACATCAAACAATGTAGGCTTTTAGTAGTACACATTATCGGATTTACAAAATGGTTGTGGGATGTGGCTGTAATACTGTATATACTGCTTGACCCTGTAACTGAAAAACTTTGGAGAAAGAAATGGAGGCCAGACCAAAGATTTTTTCACAATATCAATGTAAAAAAATATCACTGATCAAATAAAACCATTGTAAGAATTTAAATAAATCACAGTGATGTAAGCAGGGTGGAGACTGAGCTGCAAATCTGGCAATTTATTATATACAGCCCTTTCTATTGACAATGCACCATTGCTGGCTGAATAATAAATTATTAGACTGTAGTCTATTACAGGAAGAAGAGAGGTTTGAGCAAGTACTGTATTTTTCTGGTGGTTGAAAAAAAGGTTAATGCAAATGAAATAATACTCTGAGTCTCTGAGTCACTGGTGTATTGTTTTGACTATGTTAGAAATGGTATGCCATCCGAACAATGATAATTCGAAATTGAATGACAGTACAGCAACAATTCGCTGTTGCCACTGTAATGTTGCTGTGGAACCCAGCACTGCTGTCTGGGGGTATTGCACCCCCTCCTCAAATCAACACCAACTTGGAGTTGATTATTTATATTACGGGGGGGTGGGGGTCAAAGCCCCACATGGGGGTTTGAGGGTGAAGCCCTGAAAGAAAAAATAACTTTCTTTAGATAGGTTTATGCCAACTGCAATTGTGGTTGACATAAATCCATCACTGTAACATCAGTCAACAACTTTGTTGTTGCACTGGCATCATGGATCCATTAGAAATATAAGGCTTGTATAAAACTGCACTCACTATCAAGACTGAGGCCAAAATAGTTAAAGGTGGAGACTTGCTCAATTATTTCACCCCCTAATGTAGTCAGGGGGTACATCAACAAAAAGAGCCACTCCAGGATAAGCTGTGGTGCTGCTGGTAATTCGTGAAAAATGGAAAACAACAAACCATGTGCTCACTCCACCAAGTACAGATAACTGATTCCAGAAAAAGATGCTGTGCAAATAATTTAATACATAGCAACAAACAAACCGGGAAGTGTTGATCAGGCAGAACCTTCTAATGTTTTGCGTACATGTGCTTCGTAAGAGATGAATGCGCAGGAAACATGACTGTTCTGTCTGACTACCACTTCCTGGTTTGTTTTTCTTTTTCATTAAATATATGTTATTGAAATTATGAAAAAGGAAAAATGCACAACTCACCATAATACATTATAAAAAATTAAAAATCAAGAACACTGAAAAAACATTATACATCAAGCAACAACCTAGTAGTTACAAAGACAAAAATGACAACAATGCATACAGTTAACAGTATAAATTGAAGGTTAGAACAAAGACAACCTCCACTCAAATCCTCCACTCAAAATACCCCTGTAGCCCAGCAGACCCACCCTATCTATCCAGTCTGTCAGAGGCATCCTGTGGACAAGACACAAAGGAGAAAGACCAAATGAAGAGGGTGAATCAGAAAAATAAGAAATGAGAAAAGAGAGCAAGAACATTAGCAAGAAAGGGCCCAATGGAATAACCTTTCTTTTAGCCTGACCCAATAGACAAGAGAGTGAGGAGCGGTTCCCTCCTTTCCCAAAAGTGATGAAGATGCTTCCTACATGTGGCTATATGTTTTTCCAACATTAACGGAGTCATCATCTCGGCACACCATTCCCTGACAGGTGGGACCATCTCATCCAACCAATGTCTTAGAATCACTAGTTTGTCTACAACTGAAAAGAGGGCCATATGGACTTTTCGAATATAAAAGATGCCCTGTGAGAAGTGATCAACTAGGCAAATATCAGGAAGGAAAAGCTCCTGCAACCCTAAGAGTGGATCTAAAGAATACCTACTAGAAGACCAAAAGGAGGCCGCTTTAACACAGTCCCACAAAACATGTTTTAAATTGCCTTCTGGTTGATGATACCTGGAGCATACTGGACAGGCACGTTTTCCCATTTGAAATAAACAGAAAGGAGAATAATAAGGATTATGCAAAACTTGAAATTGTATCAGCCTATGCCTATCTTGTTTAACATATTGATACAAAGTTCTCCAAACTCTCTGCCATAGTGTCAGATCAGCGGGCAGCTCTAGTGCTTGAGTCCAGTAAAAACAGACTCCTGGTGGAGTGAGAATGTCCAGTACTTGTAAGTTTTTATGTAAGGCAGACTGGATGAGGTTGGAGGGCAATCCTCGACAGGTTGTCAAGCTGAAGGCGATCATCAAAGCTCCAAGGCTTAGGACCTAGCATGGAAAGAGCTGCTTGAGAAATATGCAGGAATTAAAAACTACTGACCACAAGAAGAGAAAAGACCTGCTTAGAAGCCTGAAAGGAAAGTATTTTATCTCCTTCAAGCTGAGAAAGCATAACATCCCACAGCTGTGGAAATGGAATAAGTTGCCCTGCTACTTTAAAGTTCAAATTCCCTAAAATAGGCTGTGATCGCAATCTCAACCAATCACAATGAAAATAATGCTCCATCTGTGTTTTAGCTTTGATGGACCATCCTAAAGGAGTGGAGCACAGATGAAAGGGAAACTGACCAAATTTAACATACAAAAGGCTGGAGAGCTTGATACCATATTACTTAGCCAGAGACATTTCAATTCCCAACCATTGTGGGTAGTAACCCCTCCCTCATGCTAAATTCTCAAACGATTCCCAGAGGAGAAACCTGAGCATGGAGAGTGCAATAATAGAGAAAAAAGTTAGGTAAGGATAGTCCGCCATGTATTTTAGGGGCAGTCAACTTCAAATAAGACCTGTGGACCACTTTACCCTTCCACATGAAAGTGTTCAGGATAGTCTGGAAATGCGAAAACCAGTACTTAGGTTAAAAAGTCCCAACATCCCAAGAGGGTAGAGTAAGCGTGGCAGCATATTCATCTTAAGAACATGCACTCTACCCCATAATTAAACTAGAAGCAAAGCCCATCTGTCCAGGTCTAGCTTTAACTGTTGCAGCACCCGGGTAAAATTTTCCTTAAGAACCATTGGGATGGATCGAGCTAGATTTACACTAAGATATCTCAAAAACTTTGGCTCCCACGAGACACCTAATCTTTGAATTTCATGCTTGAGGACCAACCCATTTAAAGGTAAGAACTTCATCTTTGCAACATTAAGCTTGTAGCCTGATAACTCAGAAAAATGGCGTATCTCCACCAAAACGGGGTAAAGTCTGTACGGGATTTTTGAAATGAAGAAGTATATCATCAGCATAGACTGATAACAGATAATGTTTTTCTGCCACCCATATACCAGCCTGATTGTGAGAGCATTGAAGACTGCACAGTAGAGGCATGAGATATAGATTGAAAAGAAGAGGGGAGAGAGGGCAGCCTTGTTGAGTGCCCTGATGTAGTGGAAATGAGTCAGAAAGTACATTATTGCACCAGACTCGTGCCGAGGGAAAAGAATACAGAAGCTCCACCCATTTGATAAAACCCTCCAGCAGACCAAATTTTCACAACACAGAAAAGAGGAAGGGTCATGAGACCCGATCAAAGACCTTTTCATCATCCAGGGAGACCAAGGCCACAGGGACCTTGCCCTCCCTGAACACTGCTAGCAAGTGATGCAATTTTCTAAGATGATCACTAGAATGTCTGCCCTTCATAAACCCTACCTGCAGTGGAGAAATTAGGGCGTCCAACACCCCAGTTACCCTAGAGGCCAAAACCTTAGCCAGGATCTTAATGTTGGTATTAATTAAAGAGCTTGGGTGATAATTACTAGGATTTAACTCATCCTTATCAGGTTTCCTTATGAAAGCAATAAAGGCCTCAAAGGCCGGGAAATCAGTGATACCCGACTGGAACCAAAAATTATAAAGTTTGGTAAGGAAGGGGAACCAACTCTGGTGAAAATAGGACTAAGAAGTTGTTACTGAAATCATCTGATCCTGGCACCCTATCCAAAGGAAGCTGCTGAATAGCATCTTGAAGTTCCTGAGAAGATATGGGTTGTGCCAGGGAACTCTGTTGTGAGGGGTCTAATGACAGTAAGGGCAGGTCTTTCAAATAGTCCTCAATCTCTGAAGCCTGAGGAACAGCAGATGAATCTGTTGAGTACAAGGCAGAGTAGAAATTATAAAACATGTTAATTTCTCTAGGATAGGTCTCAGTATCTCTTCTCTCTTCTTTATGCAGTCGATAAATACCCTTAGCCACATAAATTTGCCTCAGCCTCAAGGCCAATAACTTGCCTGCTCTGTCCCATGACTGAATATATCTGAATTTTGTCTTCTGCAATGCAAGTTCTGCTTTCTGAGTGAGTAAGGTAAAAAATTGAGCTGTCTTAGCATTCAGCTGATTCCATGTCTGATCCGATGCATCAGCTGGAATGTCCCGCTGTGAAGTTTTGATTTCAGCCAAAAGATTGTTCATGGCTTTGGTAGTTTTCTTTTTCCTAATCACCTCTAATCTAGTAAGTTCCCTTGGTATAGCACATTTGGCTGCTCCCATAGGGTATCAAGAGCCTCTATCGATCCCTCATTTATATATTTTTTTGAACATTCTATTAATACACCTCCCTCACGCTGGAACTCTGCTCCATCGGGAGACACTCATGTGTCTGCCCCGCTTTGCCTCCTTACCTGACTCTGCAGTGAACCCCCATGGAGCTGTGGCTGTACTCCCCAGGCAGGTACGAGGTGGGGCCCGTACACCCTGAGACTTCTAGTTTCACCAGGTCCCTAATGGTTCAGACAGGAGGGAGCCATTAGGGTCTGCACTGGCGCTCCTTTCTCACAGCATTCCAACATTGTTTTTCCCCTGTTCTGGGAGCATAGTGTTCACCCAACATCATGGCATCACCACTGATGTCCACCACGCCCCAACCATCTCTGTCTGCTATTTGCTTGCTGAGCCTCTGACTTCCCCCAGAGGCCAGTCAAGTGCTGATCCTGGTCCCCCCCCCTCCCGGAGAAGGCGAGCAGTCCTACGGATGCTTGGGCCTTCTCCCGCTGGCTGGCCCGCTGCCTCCCCAGGCTCGTTCCCAAACCTGGGTCGACAGTGTAGCGAGCGGTAGTGCTACTGCTGTGCCCGCGGGCTGGCCTATTGATCCCTCATTAAGCATGAAAAAATTCTTTATATAGCCTCTAATCTGGTCCACCACATCGGAATCAAGTAGCAACTGGTTGTTGAGCTGCCAGATCAAATCGCACTCGGCCACTCTATCCAAAGTGTGATCCATCTCAACTGGAGCATGGTCAGAAATCACAGTTTCATGCATCTGAGCTGACTGCAACCCTTGAAGGAATTCCTGCCTAACCAGGAAAAAATCAATACATGAAAAAGTATGATGCGCCATAGAATGAAATGTACATTGCCTCTCATGAGGATGCAGCAGACACCATGGGCTGACCAGTCCTAAGCCATCTATCAAGTACTATAATGCATGTTGCACCAGCGAAAGACCCCTATTATGGACTTTTGAGCTGTCTAAATCTGTGTGGCCCACTATATTCCAGTCTCCACCTGAGACAATATTGAAATCTGCCAAAGAAGCCAGGATGGAGGAGAGGTAGACGAAGAAGGAGGGAGAGTCTACATTAGGTCCACATATAAATCTGAGAACCACATGCGTTAGGCCTACCACTCCCTGTATAATTATATAATGATCCTCAGTGTCCAAGCTCTCCTGAAGAAGTTGAAATGGCACTAGGCGGGCTATCAAAATAGTCACACCACCCTTGTGGGTACTAGCACCAGCACTGTATACTTGACCCACTCAGTCATTACAGAACAACTTGATGTCCTACCTTACTAGGTGCATCTCCTGTATACAGGCAATACTAGTCTTAAGATGCTTAAGGCGACGAAGAATGATTTGATGCTTAAAACCTATCACAAGTCCCCTTTACATTCCACGTAACTATCTTATAGTATCCTGCCATTGTAAAAGGTCAAGTAAACAGTAGAAGTGCTTCACCTTGCCAGGAGAGCCAATTACAGTATACCCTTTAGGGGTTGCTAGGCTGCAGATAACCCCCTTTACAAAACCCTTAAAAAACTTAACAACGAACTTCATGATCCAAGGCATTAACAATAAACTTCTGGATCTCACATATATCCCAGGATCCCCCCATCCATAAACACAGAAATACAACCAGAATAGCAAATAAAGACAAGAACTATACAACGCTGTGATCCCCAGTCCCAAAGACTGTCACTCATCAAATAATTGGTCCATGATGAGTATGAACCACTAAGCCAAAATTCCATCCCCTGCCCTCACTCCTGACCTCCCAGCAAGCCCCTAAAACAAAAACCCACTGGTGAAATATCTTAAAGAACATAGAAATACACTATTACACTATACTATGAGTAAACAAAACTGTTCTCTAACCAATGAAAGGCAAGTCTAAGGAGAACAAGAGATAGTACCCTTATCCCCACAGAATCATCATATTGAATTCCCCCACTACTATAACTAAATCAGAATATTAAACTCTTCCACATTTGGCATTAAAGCATAAATATATTGTCCTATAAGGGTAATTTCTACTCCCACAAACAGTATATAGATGGATCTAAGAAAATAAATGCCTTACCTGCTGTCTCAAAGGTCGACGCAAACCTCTGTGGACTGGGAAGCCCCCTCCAGTAGCCCTTCCAGCTCTACAGCGTATCTCAAATGGATTAAGGTATAGAATGGAGGGAGTTATGTTAGGGAAAGAAAAAAGGAGAATCACCCCCGACCTTCCCAGAGCAACAGGCATAATTAAAGCCCTCCCCCCAACCACCAAATACTCCACAGAAGGCATTAGGGCTCTGCATGCTCAGGCCATGGCTGATCAGCATATCAGCATGAACGAGTCAGAAAAATCTACGAAAAGAGCACCTCTTCCACAAAGAGGGCAGCTGGAAGAAGCTATCCTTGTCTGAACAGGTGCAAAGTCAGAGATACTAGCCAGAGGATCCTGAGCATCCACTCAACAAAAACAAGTCACTAGAAAAGGGAAGAGTGCCCAAAATACAGAGCATTGACTCCAACAGTCAAGAGCTACCACAAGAGGGGAGCCCAACACAGCGAACTTCCTCCTTGTCTCTAAGCTCGCCAAACAGTTTTCTTAAATTGAAGCTTTAACTGCACTCTTCCAGATAAAAGGGAAAGCCTTTCCTTGTCCACCAAAGGATAAGTTGAGCCATAAAAGCCCCAGGACCCCCTGGTCCAGACAGCCAATAATATAAAGGAAAAAAAAGGGGGGGGCGCTAAAAATCTGATCCATCCAACCTGTTCTTATAACTTAGCCCAACCATTAGAGGGAACAGCAGCATCAAAAAGGTTGCTCGAACTGAACCCTGTAACTAGTAGTCAGTGGACAATTGGAGGAGCGAGAGAAAAAAAAACTACTGACGTACAGACCTAACTCTAGAAAAAGGGTGGGGGGATCTACCCTCACTCAGGACATTTTCAAGCCTAAGGAAAAACAAGCTGGAGATCGACCCTGGGACCAACAACCCTGAACCTGGTTGCTAGAATACAGTGACATAAATCTGAGTAACTCACTAATGGGCCATGGCTTGCGGGATGAATGGCTCTCCACAAGCTGAGTCTAACTCTATTAGAAGGAACTCAGCATAGGCTACTGGAGAAGCCCCGGTTCGCAAAGCACCCTGAGACAATCAGGCAGCATCACTCATAAAGAAAGAAAACAATAAACAGTAAACCCAAACATGTCTGGCGTGACCCAATTCTTGAATAAACTCAATTCCAATTAAAACCCATAAATTCTCAAATTGAATTGCACCTGCATTCATCTGCAACCAAGAGGAATACTGAAAATAAGCCAGCAAATCTGGACGTCTGGGTGATCCATCCATTAACGCCGACATTAACACATATCCAGATGTTCTAGAAAGGTAAAAAGCAAATGTTTATCATCAGAAATGTCTGTTAACAGAACATGGTCCATAAGTACAGGGGTCAAAACCAAGAATGCTACACAAAATAGCTTGATGGGATTATAGCCACTTAGACTGTAAATATACCAAAGTCCCTTTTATACAAAAGCATAGCTTAAGCAGAGTAGCATCAGTTAAAACATACATTTCAGTCTCCCGATCAGAACTGTTATGAAACAAATGACCAGAAATAGACCAAAATTGGCTAGACAACAGGACACAAAGGGTAGTAGTAAATGGAGTCCACAGTGAAGAATGGAGGATTACTAGCGGGGTACCGCAGGGTTCAGTACTGGGACTGTTCCTTTTTTAATATCTTTATAAGTGACATTGCAGAGGAACTGGAAGGAAAAGTATGTCTCTTTGCAGACGACACAATGACCTGCAACAGGGTTGATACATAAGATGGAGTGGAAAGGATGAGAAGGGACTTGGCATGGTTGGAGGAATGGTCAAATGTATGGCAGCTTAGATTCAATGCAAAGAAGTGCAAGGTAATGCACGTGGGAAACAAAAACCCAGGGAAGAGTACACAATGGGGGGTGAGATACTGACAACAGTAAAAATGGAAAGGGACCTGGGGGTAATTATATCAGATGACCTAAAGGTGGGCAAGCAATGTGAGAAAGCAGTAAGGAAGGCTGGGGGATACTGTGATGCATAGGGGAGAGGCATCAATAATAGAAAACAGGAAGTTGTTATCCCTCTGTACAGACAGTTGGTGAGACCCCATCTGGAGTACTGTGTGCAGTTCTGGAGACCCCATCTCCACAAAGACATAGACAGAGTGGAGGCTGTCCAGAGGACAGCAATCAAAATAGTGCATGGTCTGCACCAGAAGACATACGAAGAAAGACTAAAGGAGCTTAATATGTATACCCTTGAAGAAAGAAAGGAGAGAGGGGGCATGACCTATTAATCTCTGTTAATGCCTGACATTTTCTGTATGTTAACTTTGACTCCTCCTGCTGTTCTTGAACGTATGTACCTTGTAACCCTCCCGGGTCGCACCTGAAAATAGGCACTTGGCTGTCTAATGTGCTTACCCGGTTAACAAAATCAAATAAATAAATAAATAATAGAAACTTTCAAGTACCTCAAGGGAATCAACAAAGTCCAAGAGAGTAGCATCTTTCAGAAAAGGAGATCTGCAAGAACAAGGGGGCACAATTTGAAGATAGAGGTGAACGGCTCAGAGATAATGTGAGGAAGTATTTTTTCATGGAGAGGGTTGTGGATGCATGGAACAGCCTCCCTGAGGAGGTTGTGGAGTCAAGAACAGTGGGGGAATTCAAGAATGCATGGGACAGACATAAGGCAGTCCTAGTTGGGGGTAGGAGGAAGTAAGCTGTTGGTTAACTAGGATCTGCAGCTTATCTGTTAGGTAGGAAAATAGGCAGACTAGGTGGGCCAAGCAGTCCTTATCTGCCATCAAATTCTATGTTTCTGAGACCAAGTGCAGGAGTCAGTTTAGGTGATGGACTTGAATAAGTCAGGGAACAATGAAGGCAATTCTTTTCTGGCTGATTCAAATGACTCAAATGTTTTTGAGGTGCCTTTATATGTAAACTGTAGGCAGGTTGGGGAGGCGCCTTTATATGTAAACCGTAGGCAGGTGGGGTACAACACTTTAAATCTGATCTCTGCTGCAATCAGTTTAGAAATGACTGGCCCATAGGTGGAATGCTTGAGTAAACTGAACTGGGAAATCTTGAGTAAGTCACACAGAATTTCCCTCCCAGGACAAGGACTGAATTTCACACAATTTGGTAAGGATATGTACCTTGTCTAGGTCATTTAACAGTTTAAAAATTAAGGACATTGGAGCTGAACCAGCCGGAGGAATAAGTCTCAGAGCCCTATGTGCATGCTCAATAGAAACATAGAAACATAGACTTTGATGACAAGATAAGGACCGCTTGGCCCACCTAGTCTGCCCATTTCCCTACCTAGAGGATAAGCTGCAGATCCTATTTAACCAATAGCCTATTTCTTCCTACTCCCCACAGTAATTGCCTTATGTCTGTCCCATGCATTCTTGAATTCTCCCACAGTTTTAGACCCCAAAACCTCCTCAGGAAGGCTGTTCCATGCATCCACCACCCTCTCTGTGAAAAAATACTTCCTCGCATTGCCCCTGAGCTGTTCCCCCCCATCTTTAAATTGTGTCCCCTTGTTCTTGCACATCTCTTTTTCTGAAAGATGCTACCCTCATGGACTTTGTTGATTCCACTGAGGTACTTAAACATTTCTATCATGTCCCCCTCTCCCTCCTTTCCTCAAGGTTATACATATTAAGCTCCTTTAGTCTCTCCTCATATGGCTTCTCTTACAGACCCAGCACCATTTTAGTTGCCCTCCTTTGAACTGCCTCCATCCTGTCTATGTCCTTGCGGAGATGGAGTCTCCAGAACTGGATGCAGTACTCCAGGTGGGGTCTCATCAACTGTGTGTTCAGGGGGATAACTTCCTGTTTTCTGCTGGTGATGCCTCTTCCTATACATCCTAGTATCCCCCCAGCCCTCCCTACCACCTTCTCACATTGCTTGCCAACCTTAAGGTCATCTGATGTGATTACCCTCAGGCAAGGCCCCTAGAATTCTGCCGCCGCAGAATTTTGCGCAGAACTTGCAATCTACCGCAGAACTTCTGCGGTGCTGCAGAATTCACTCTTCTTGTTGATTTTTTATTAATATTTCTGTTTTTCCATAGAATCTGGTTCCCTTCCCCCTCTTTTTATATCCTAAACCCCCATATGCTCAGAATGTGATGTTATCGTTGCTATAACATCATACATTAGCTAATGAAATGGCTGCAATCTACAACAGAAATGAACAGTCACTTATCTACCACAGCTCCCACTGCCAGAGACAGTGGCACAGCACAACAGGCATGGTGATATTTGCTCAACCTGCACTATAGCCTGATACAATTTTCAGTCTTACATTGTTGCACTAGGGCCTACTTAAACAAAACCTTGACAATAGCATAGACCTGTTAAGTCTATACCTCACTTTGTACAAACCTATTTTTGCCTTTAAGGTATAGAGATGCCATCTGAAATGAATAACTGGTAAAATGAAATTAACTATCATTTTTAAGAAAAATAAAGTAATTATGCCCAGAAAAGTGGAATATAATAATGTGTAGACTGTTTAAAGAATAGACCTGTTAAATAATTGCACTGTATGCAATTTTGCCAGGGTTATTGATTACATATTGTCATTGGTTGATAGAATCACCTAAAAGTTATGGAGAAATGTTGTGTGCAGGGACAGCTGTTGGGCCAGAGGTCAGCATGCTGTGTTTCCATGAAGGCAACTCAGGTTCAGAGATTAGCTCTGGGAGCTGGCTGTGCAGCACAAGGATTGGTGGAACACATCATTGCTTGGAGCCTGGGAAGATATGGCGCAGTGTTCTGTCACATGGTGGACACACTGTGATGGGCCGGACAGCTCTATCTCACAATTGGTTTACATGCATGTCATGGCCTGATGGTGTTACGCAGTGTGTCAGGGAAAGCAGGTTGACATCAAAAATGAGTTTTGCAATAACTCCTCTATTCCATTTCTAATGGGACCTATATGAATGAGCATGCAAGTTCATGGAATTAAAATTTTTTAGATATATATATATATATATATATATATATATATATATATATATATATATATATATATATATATATATCAGGGTTTTAAATAATTGATTAGAAGTTTTTGGGGGACAATGCTAACTGTATAGAAAGTATTTATATAGGTTTTCTAGAAGTGTTATGTTTGTTTAACGTAGTGAGGCAAGTGCTATGCATTTTCACAATGTTTTAGCACTTATAGGTAAAATGCTAATCAATTTTTAGTGTTAAATAAAACCCTGTATATATATATATATATATACACACACACACATATATATAGACACACACACACGCACACACACACATATACAGTATCTCTGTCTCTCTCACCACACACACACACACACACACACACACACACACACACACATTTGTATGTATGTTACAGATTGCATATAAAATATACAAGTGGTACACAGTGGGAACATCATGAGTGGTATAGAAAGCACATACAAATATATAAGTGATAGACAGTGGAAACCTCATTAGTGGGATAGATAGCATGCATATAGAAATACTTTATTTATCACATAAGATCCCCTCTGCGTATGTCATTTATTTAACAGGCTAGGACCTTAAGGGAGAGACATTTGTTTTGCCTTTTTAGGCATAACATTATTTTTATAAGTCTGTTATTTTTGAACTAATGTTACTGTGCTTTCCACCATCCTGATTGCTATAAAAACTGCCATCAAAGTGAAGTCAGGATGACAAGTTGTCACTGTGATGTGGTAGTTTGTTAGTGCCTTAGAACTTCCGCAGAAATTACAAACCACCGCCGCAGAAGTTCTGCGGCAAATGGTAGTCTTGCCGCAGAACTTGGTCCCATTGTGCCGAAGAAAAGTAGGGGCCCTGCCCCCAGGTCCCTTTCCATTTTTGTTGTTGTTACTACCGCAGCACATTGTGTAATTGTCCCCTGGGTTTTTGTTTCCCAGGTGCATTATTTTGCACTTCTTTGCATTGAGTCCAAGCTGCGATACTTCTGACCATTCCTCCAACCTTGCCAAGTCCCTTCTCATCCTTTCCATGCCTCCTTGTGTATCAACCCTGTTGCAGAACTTTGTGTCATCTACAAAGAGGCATACTTTTCCTTCCAGTCCCTCTGAAATGTCACTTACAAAGAAATTAAAAAGGACTGGACCCAGTACTGAAAGTTGCGGTACCCCACTAGTAACCCATCTTTCTTCAGAGTGGACTCCATTTACAATTACCTTCTGTGTCCTGTTGTCCAACCAATGTTCTACACAGGCTACCACCCTGGGACCCACTCCCAGGCTGGTTAATTTGACTATTAATCTTTTGTGTGGGACTGTGTCAAATGCCTTGCTAAAGTCTAGGTAGGCCATGTCCACAGACCCTCCCTGGTCTACTACTTTGGTCACCCAGTCAAAGAAATCAATTAGATTCATCTGACATGACCTTCCCACTGTGAATCCATGCTGCCTTGGGTCCTGTGCCCCACTGGCCACTAGGTACTCAACAATTCTTTCCTTCAGAAGTGAGTCCATCACTTTCCCTACCACTGAGGTCAAACTGACAGGTCTGTAGTTTCCTGCCTCTGTCTTGGTCCCACTTTTGTGAAGGGGAATCATATCTGCCTTCCTCCAGTCCTCAGGTACCACACCATCCTCCCATGATTTGTTAAAGAGAGTAGTCAGTAGTGTCACTAGTTCTCTGCTTAATTCTATTAGAATTCTGGGGTGAATTCCATCTGGCCCCATTGCTTTGTCCACCTTCAGTTTTAGGAGTTCTTTCAGAACTCTTTCTTCAGTGAAAATACTGGGATCGACTCCCCTCTCCAGAGTGCTTCCATTAATTGGATTTGGCACCTCCCCCACCTCCTCTTTAGTGAATACTGAACAGAAGTATTCATTCGGTATCCCTGCTTTTTCACTGTCCCTCTCTGCCCACCCATAGTCCATTCTATTCAGTCTCACTATCCCTCCCTTTGTCTTTCTACGCTCCCTGATATACCTATAAAAGGTTTTATCCCCCTTCTTAACCGATTTGGCTATCTTTTCCTCAGTTTGGGCCTTTGCTATTCTGCCTACCCTCCCTGCTTCCTTCTGCCTTAACTGGTACCGTTCTCTGTCCTGCTCCTTCTGTATTTCCTTATACTTCCTAAATGCTATCTTTTTCTCCCTAACCTTCACCAACACCTCTTTTGAGAACCATAGTGGCTTTTTCTTTCATTTTGATTTGTTTATTTGCTTCACGCAAAGGCTTGTTGCCTCTGTGATGGCAGTTTTGATGTTTCCCCCTTGTTGCTCCACCCCTCCTTCTAGCCTGTTTGCTAATGCTTTTCTAAGGCACTCTCCCATCTTGCCAAAGTCAGCCCTCCTGAAGTCCAGAACCCTCAGTGAGGGACAGCTAGCTTAGTACAAAATGTCTGCACAAACAGTATGGTATTCTATCCCTCCTACCCCTCTCGAAGGCCAGTCAATACAAGATTGTTTTGTCTACTTCTTCCCTCTAGATCTTCAAGCTTCTCTTTGAGGGAAGCAGTCTTACTCCATAGAGACACAGGTTCTGGCTCACTCCTCACCCGACAGTCCTCTAAAAATCTTACTTGGGCCTCCACGTCTCCCAACCTTTGAGTGTGTGCATTGGAGAGTTGTCAAAGTGATGCCAGCTCTTCTGTGATGTGGTTAAGCATGTCCTTAAGAGGTGCAAATTCTTGAAGGAATTGTTCTTCTGTTAAGGGCTGGCTTACATCAGATGCAGTTTTTCCATTGCTGTTAATGCTTTGCTCTACTTGGAGGCCTTATCAAGCATTGAGGTTGGTGGTGGGGTGCGATACACTGGTGCAGTTTTGATCTCCAAATTCATGTTGAACAGAAGGTCTAGCAGACTGCCTACTAGATGAGTGCCACGCATAACTGGTATGAAAATAAAAGGGTCTCAAACACTCTTAGAGACAATAAAAATAACTTTTCATCAAGAGCTAGGAGTGGAGTGATAGGGCAGGTGTCTTCCTTGACCCAGCAAATCACGTGACTCCCCTGGAGTGTCGATGATTAAATGCAGAGGCAAAGCCAAGGCATTTAATTGTCCACAGAAGTCAATTATTGTGAGTATACTTCAACTCACTGAATGTTATTACTATTATTTTAGTTGGAGTTTGTTTTTTTATCAGTGAGCGTGGATTCAGTCAGTTACTTCAACTGGTACAGTGTGTGTGAAGCAGCAACAATAATGTAGCAGGGAAGCCAGGAAGTAAATCACATGTGACATTTAATTTGGAATGTAATCTTAGCAGGTTAGATAGGAGTAGATCCCAGTTTATGTAACTTTTTTATTCTTTTTTTAAGAATGCACTGTAGCAGTTCCTGATATAGGTGAAGAAAAAGACAGTACTGAAGCATCTGAGCCATGCCAACACTAGCCAAAAAACTCTTTGTGTTTGTATTCAGCAAAGTCCGTTCAGCAGAGTGGGAGTGCTGCTGAAGGAGGGAGTCATGGATGAACTTTTTAGTCATGCAGAAAATATTGAACTTAGTGGAATATGTAAAAATGCTGTATATACTGTATTTCAAAGTACTGCTGTTACACGGTCACTGTAGTGGATGGAGGGAATTGTTCTATATGGCATGCTTGTGACCGAAAGTGAAGTAAGCAGTTTTCAAACCTTTGTTACCTATTGAGTTTGCTTTTTGTAGGTCTGTTTATCCTCTGTAGGTACTGTACAGGATTTGTCTTTCTACCTGAGGGCCTGAAATGTGCTGTTTATTTGTTGTAAAACTGCCAAAGTGGACGCTCTTTCCGAAGCCATTTTTTTTGTTTGATTTTGAGTGAATAACTGACTGTGGGTGTGGCTATTGTCTGATTAACTGACTGTAGGAGGGGTTAGTTGAAAAACTGACTCTTTTTTTTTACTGTAGTTTGTGATGGAATAACTGATGGCTGTTCTTTGTTGTGGCTGACTGAGAACAGATACCTCTTGTATAATAAAAATTATATGCACAGCACCTTTTCCTAGAATCAGTTATCTGTACCTGGAGGTGTTAGTGCATGGTTTGTTGTTTTCTGGTAGTCGGGGGGAAGGGATAGTTAATGAGCCAGCACATTTTCTTTGGAGTTAAACAACAGCGTGTATTTGGTCTTTAAGGCACTTAAGGTCAATCTGTGTCCCAAACTACTTTTGCAAGTTATCAAAATCAGACTATAAGGAGGAGAATCTTTACGTAGGGGATGCTGGGAATGCAGGGGAAAATTACAGTGTCATCAGTGTAGAGAAGAATAGTAGTGTTGTGACAAATGGAGTGTAATGAATTCAGAAATAAACTAAATAAAAGAGCACCTAGTACAGACCCCTGTGGTACTCCCATGTCCAATGAAACAAAAAGGAAAATAGAATCTGGGGCCAGATATTCCAAACTTTACCTGGTGGCAAAGTGATAGTGCCCCATTTTCCCGAGCACAGTATTCAAAAGGGGCTGTTGTGTGCGCTAAAAGGGTTAGTACGTATGCAAAAAAAAAAATGTATATGGTGGGCAAAGGGAGGAGCGGGGGCATAAATTCAGGTGCAGTGCCATATTCAGCATAGTAGCGCCACTCAGAAGGAATAGCACAGGCCAACTTGTGCTGAGCAATTACTGACAAGAATAAACCTGACTTACTCCAGGCAACCCTAGTGGCTGGCTTAGCCACTGAAACCATCACCTACATTGGCTGCTGGGGGAGCACACCTGCTCCCTGGTGTTCAGTAGCCACCCCACCCTCCTATCCCCAGACCCATTACATAAGATGTCTTCCCTGGTGTCCATGGGCCCCCCCACCCTCCGATTCCCAGCCCCATTACTGGAAATGTCTTCCCTGGTGTCCATTGGCCCTCCTTCACCCTCCGATCCCTAGCCCCATTACAAGAAGTTTCTTCCCTGGTGTCTAGTGGCCCACTCACCCTACAAGCCATGGCCCATTTACAAGAAATGTTGTCCCTGATGTCTAGTACCCCCTACTATCCGTTCCCTGGAACTATTACAAGAAATGTCTTCTCTTTTGTCTAGTGGCCCCTCCTACTCTTCAGTCCCCAGCCCCATTAAAAGAAATGTCTTTCCTACTGTCTGGTGGTCCTCCCCGCTCTCTGATACCCAGCCCCAGTAACATTTAACCATTCCCTTGTGTCCAGTGTTTCCCCCAACCTCCAATCCCCAGCCCTGGTAACATTTAACCAGTTGCTGGTGTATAGTGGTCCCCCCACCTTCCAATACCCACTTCAGTAACATTTAACCATTCCCTGGTGTCCAGTGGTACCCCTGCCCACCAATTGCTATCCTCTTTTTTACCAAATATCTTCTGGTGCATAGTAGCACCCCTCACCAACCAATCCCCATCCCCATACTAGCATAAACTGTCCCTGGCATCTAGTGGATCCCCTCCACCACTGGCACTGATCAACCTACTCTGCCACTCCCCATACCAGTTTCACTGGTGCTGGAGATCAACTACAGCGATCAGCTCAGCCATCCTCTCACCAACTCAGACAGCCATCCTGTGGGCTGACAGGTAGCATGTGTCCTCTGTATTTTAGAAGGAGCATGTGTAGTATGTGTTCCCCTTTACAGTACAGAGGATGCATGCTACTTGTCAGGCCATACAGCGGCCAGCCAAGGTGGTGAGAGGAAGACTGTGCCAGTCACCGTAGTGGATCTGCAGCACCGCGAAACCATAAAATACCACCAACAGCTGAATCTGGTTCAAGGTCAGTTGGCATTCATCTGTATCCCCCTCCCCCGGGTCGTGCCTGAAAATAGGCAGGATTTGTCTAGTGCACTTACCCGGTCAACAAAAGCTAAATAAAAATAAATAAATAAATAAATAAAAATTAAGGGGGTGGCATGGTGGGTTTCTCAATATCAGCAGTGTGAGGGGGCATTAGATGCCAGGGACAGCTTACACTAGCATGGGGAAGGAGATGGTGGGTGAGTGAGGTGACACTAGACACCAGGAAATATTTGGTATAATACGGGACCTGTGATCAGAGGGTGGGGGGACCATTAGGCACCAGGTAATGGTTAAATGTTACCATGGCCAGGGATTGGAGGGTGGGGGGACCACTAGACACCAGGGAATGGTTAAATATTACCAGGGCCAGGGATCAGAGGGGAGTGACCACTAGGCACCAGGGAAGACATTTATTTTAATGAGGCCAGGAATCAGAGTGTGGGTGGGGTCATTGGACACCAACAAAGACATTTCTCTTATTTGGGCTGGGCATAAGAAGGTGGGGGGCCACTGAATACCAGGGAAGCATTACTTTTAATAGGGATGGGCGATGAGGATGGGTGGGGCTGGCCACAAGAGGGGCACAGACCGGACATTGCTTCTCATGCAAATGAGCCCATAATGGGCATGCATGTAACTTCTTAGCATCTTTCATACCCAATAGTGCCAGGTGAATATCAGGCTGGAGGCTTCTGGCACTATTGGCTCTGGTGGCACCATTCCTTGCACTTCCAGGATCCATGTTGGGGCAGTGCTACTCAACTTAGTGCTGAGCCAACATGCCCTTGTATTCAATTGGATAACGCCAGTGTGCTATCCGACAGAATATAGCATCCTCGGGATTATGGGCAAGGGCAGAACAAACCTTTGTGCTCCACATTGCCTTTTCTCCAGTACTGGCCACCTGATATTTTGGTGTATCGGAATCTTCTAGGTAAAAAATTGTAAAATTAGTCGGTCACATCCCTTGATTTGCCAAGAGAACCCAGGGATGTCAAAGTAAACTGGTGGTTGATCCTTGGTAAGGTCGACAAAAACAATTGCAGCATAGTGACCAGGGCTCTATAAACTGTCTGTGTAAACCCCAAAAAGGCTGATGCAATACTATGTCCTAGTCAAAATCCATGTTGTACTGAAGATAATATGTTGCATTTAGCAGATTGGTCAAACAGCTGATCAAACACAATCCACTACGGTACTTTTGCCGAGGGGCCAGCAATGAAACTAGATAATAATTTTAACATTTTGCCATGTCACCTGATTTAAAAATGGGTACTACAAGAGCCCATTCCAGGCTGAGAGAAACTGTCTATGACAAAGGGGGAAATTAAACATTTTGATGAGGAGAGCTGCAATAAAATCAAAGGCAATCTTTATAAGTCTAAAATAAACCTTGTCCATTCCCAACAATGGCTTGGGAGTCATTTTAAATGAATAGTTAAACACATCATGAGGGAAGAGGAGTTTAAAGTAAAAATTTGGAACAACAGGACAAGAATAAAAAAAAAATGTTGCCACTTGACAAATATTTCAACTAATCTGCCAAAAAGTATTTTTGTTTTAACTTACTATGCTTTTTTCTGGTCCTCAGACAACTGCCTTTCCCAATTGATCCTTTTGCCTACACCACCATCCAAGTGGCCTGAAGCCACCTAACCAAAGTGCCCCCTGGATTAGCCCCAGGGCAGGGCCTCCGGTGCTCCCCTGCTACCTTGTTGGATCTATCACGGATTTGGCAGGGAGTCTCGGGCTGCTGCACACAGCAGGATGAGAGAGTTTTTCAGGCTGTGGGTGCAGAGTGTGACTTGCAATGATGCTTGCAGCATGAATGCCAGTGTTGAACACACCCCCTGAAGATCAGCACAAACTGGTGTCCCCAGTAACAGACAACCTGTGGTCACCCAGGATCCCTCGTTACAGGGACATGGCCCCCCCCCAGAGGTGGAGAGTGTGCAAAGGCTGCTCAATCCACCTCCCTTCCCTGGCCAAACCTCTAGTAACCTGAGTCTGCTCCCGAACCCAGGTCAACAGCATCACAAACGGAAGTCCTTCCATTGAGCCAATAGGCTGGTCCGGCAAAAAAGGTTTTGAATCCATGTGCAGTGTCTCTGGGATCTGTCAAAATACCTGACTGTAAGAAAATCACACTGACTCCTGATGTCTGCTTTTTCCCCCCAAGCATTTAATTTCATATATCCCAGGTGGCTGCTCCATTTCTTCTCACAAACTACTGCTGCTTTTCAAATCAAAACATGCATTTAGTATGTCTAATTAGAGACTTGTATTTATTTATTTTTTAACTGTTTATAGGAAAGGAGTGAGGTGGCCTCTCTATTTGTTCAAAAAGCTCTCCGTTTTTCATCCCTTTCACTTAGAGATTGGAGGAGCTGAGGAGTAATCCACTCCTCTCATTCTCGGTCTTCTAAGGAGCAAATGTATTGCTAATGTTGTTGAAGGCAGTATAGAAAGCTGAAAAGGCCTCTTTGACATTTACTATATGATCCAGAAAGGACCGATACTGGGCCACTAAAGATTAATAGTACAATGCAACATTAAGATCTTTTAAATTCCTGAAATTAATAATAACAGGAGGAATTGTCTGTTTTTTCACACTCGGACATCAATAGATAGGACTATATTCACTTAGGCCATTGGGTAAAACTCCAGGCTGAGTTACTATGGATAAATCAAAGACCAATACCCAATCTATTGTTGCGGAGGCACCAGATTTATAGTTAATAGTTTGGGTACCAATAAGCTGTGTTAACATCAAATTTAGGGAGCATGCACAAAGTGCCAGCTAAGCTGGCAGCATGCAGAAAATACTTATCTGCTCTGCTTTGTTTTATTTGAAAAGCAGTCATTTAAAAGAATTTAAATCTGCTTAAAATGTATCATTCATTTCTTTTTTTTTTTTACACTTTGTAGGTTTTTCTCCCATTTTCCTCCTGTCCCTGCCCATGCGCATCCAGCACGCTGACATATGCGTGTGGAGGCATGCACATGCCAGGTACTGTAGAGCACCCCAGCCTGCGAGCCACTCCCTTCCCATTTGCGCCACCACTGGACCTCCGCCCAGTGGTGACGGGACTACGGGAGGGACAGCATCCATCCCAGGAGAGGAGAGCTGTTGATATGTGGCTCAAACCTGCTCCTACCCTCCCCCCAGCCAGCTCCCCAATGACCCAAGATCATTCCTTAACCTGGGTTGCTGGCGTGACATGAGGTGAGGCTAGATGCCTCAACCCTCTGCACCACTGGGCCGGCATCATTCATTTGGTTTAAATTATCGACTAACGAATTCCTACACAAAAGGTTACCTTAACAAATTTGGGTGTTTTTCTGACTGATCAAAACTCCTGTCCTAAAACTCTGTCATGTCTCTGGGATTGAGAAAGGCCACCAGCGGCACCACAGCCAGCAGCGCTAAGTCAGGTACAGGGAACACTACTTCAGCAACCGCTATAATGGACTTACAAGTGATAAAGAAATGCAGTCTGACATTAAGTTAGAAATTATCAGCTTCAAGAGTTCTATGAGGGACATTAAAAAAGATTTGGAGTTGTTAGCCGGGAGAGTAGAACAGAATGAGTCGGACTGAAATGCTGAAAGAGACTGTGGCATGTTTGGCAGATTGAACAAAGTACCAAAACCAACAAATAAATTACCTCCTTGACAAAACTGATGACTTAGAAAATTGAGGATGAAGAAGTGACATTTGAATACTGGGGGTGCATGAAGGCATGAAGGAAGGGAATATTATAGCATTTTTACAGTCAATTCATCCCAATTTGCCAGCCCGGTGGAGCTGAGGGTTGAGGCGCTGGGTGCCACACCTCATGCCACACCAGCGACCTGGGTTTGGGGATGGACTCGGGGAGACCGGGGTCAGCATGGGAGGGAGAGGTTGGAGCATCTGAAGGACTGCTCTTCTCTCTCTGGGAGGGATACAGGGGCTGCTCGGTGTCCTGGCAACCCCTGATGGAGATTAGGGGTACTGCAGGATCACCAGACAGATCAGAAGGGGTGAGGAGTGTGGCATATGTCAGCAGAACAGCCCTGCCAGATGTCATTACACGTTACACTCCCAGGGGAAACCACCACACAGAAAATCCCCATCCACAGGGATAGGTGACAGCACCACTACCCCCGTTGCCACACTCCAACTACTGGTCATCCTCCTCTTCTGGGCTGAGCCCAGCCTGGCATGCCTAATTCTAGATAGAGCACCCTGGGTTGATAGGGCAGCCCTACCTCAGGGGGCTCAGAGCTGGGGTGATTGCCAGGCTGGTGCTGGGAGACAGAGACATCTCAAGCAAGGAGGTAGAGCTTGAAGCAGTGGTGGATGCCCGAGAGAGTTCCTCGTCAGACGGTGCAGAAACAGACAATACAAAAAACATTCATCCCAATTGTACATAATTTTCCATGGACCTTTTTGGATCAAAAGAGCCCATAGATCCCTGGGACCCCAACATCAGAATGGCGATAAACCTAGACCCATAATTGAATGCTTCCTCAGTTATTCAGTGAAGGTTGAGAGTTTAAAAATAGCTATTGACAGAAAAAGATTGCATTGGAAAAGGGGAAAGTTTTGATGTTTCAAGACTTTTTTGCTGAAGTTGTAGAAAGGAGCAAAACATTGCTAGAGATCAAACAGCAATTACACAGGATGAGTCTGACTTATTATTTTAAATATCCCGATACTCTCACTGTGCTGGAATCTAATTGGGTGGCACACTCTTGACTGTGCTGGAAAGTCTGTAACCGTTGTACAAGAGTGGAACACTGTGGAATCCAAAACCACCATGTTCTCTAACAGAAAACTAGATTCAAATACAAAATGTGACACTTCAGTCTCATGCACTATCAATCAGCATTCCAAGGCATGCTCCATGAATACTGATCCTAACTGAGACACAGATGGGCTACATTTCCATGCAGGACAGTCTGCCTTCCCAAGCTAAATCTCCTGACCAGAGGACCGCTACACCCTCCACCCTCTACCTATAGTCTAAGGCCTTTCAGAGTAAATCTAAAGTCAAAGGTATCTGAAATTCAAGCATCACCAGTAAAAGTAAACCCAAAGTCAGAGGCAGTCATCTCTCAGTGCCGAACTACAGAAATTCCAACCCCAAAAACATAACAGATCCAGGAGTAGAGACAGTGCAAGATCCAGTTCTGCTTGTTCAGTTAGCCCACTGTCAGAACCCGAAACTCTGATGCAGCATAGTCCAAATGAGTAAATGCAGACTAAACTTTAACCTTGACTCTAATTGGATGCTGTGGAACAGGAAGTGAAGTTTAGCTTCATGTTTTCCGATGACAAACAGCAGATCTGTCTCATTTAGGGCTGGGCGAAAATTGCGAATTCTGCTTTAGCTGAACTTTTGTGAAATTTCTCAACTTTTGCAGAATTTTCTAAACTTTTGCATTTGGTGAACAGGAAGTCTTAAAGTGTTTGGCGAATTTTCACCCTGTCCTGCGGAATTTATTGGCTGAAGTGCAGAATAATACACATGAACTGAGGAATGAATAATAAATCAGCAGCTTCAAAATATGCTTATGACCTTAACAAACGAAACAGTGCTACCAAACTGACCCACATTAAAACAGTAATTGTGCACATGACTGTTGGATATACATTAAATTGAACATTTCCATGTAGAGAAAATGTCCTTAGACTCCCCCATTCTCCCTCCAGTGGACATTGGAACTTGACATTGTACCCACAAAGCATATTCAAGAGCATATTCTGCACCAGATCATTTCTAAATATTGTGGATTTTTTACTTTTTTATATACGTATGATTCATGGCTTGTTAACTTCAACCACTTTTAAAATACTAACTAAACTTCTGGCCAAAAGAATGCAAACTAATACCACTAAACTGATAGATAAGGAACAAATGGGTTTTAGTCAAAATCGATCAGGAACAGACTGTATACATCATCTACTCAATCTGATGTGATGGACTTAAGCAAACAGAAAGAGCCATATATTGTACTGTTATTAGATATATTCAAGTAAGCAATAACCCACGACAGGGTATGCAGTCATTGGGGATTAATCAACACCCTGAGTGTAATGTGAGGCATGAGGTTGCAGGCTGAGTGTCCTCACAGCACCCGGGACATTGATTAATCCCCAGTAACCACATACCTTGTCATGAGTTATTGCACTTATAACATGGGCTACAGTGCCTTCAGAAAGTATTCACACCCCCTTGGATTTTGTCACATTTTGTGATGTTGCAAACTCAAATTAAAATACATTTATATGGGATTTTTTTTGTCACGTATCTACACAAATTACTCTATAATGTCAAAGTGGAATGAAACTTCTTGAATTTTTTGTACATGTAATTTAAAATAAAAACCTGAAATGTCTTGATTTGATAAGTATTCACACCCTTTGCTATGACACTCCAATTTGAGCTCAGGAGCATCCAATTTCCTTGTGAGATCACTCTAAAACTTGAATGGAGTGCACCTGTGGTCAGTTCAAATGGTTGACATGATTTCAGAGGAAATATACCTGTCTATATAAGGTCCCACTGTTGACAGTGCATGTCAGAGCAGAAACTCTACCATGAAGACCAAGGAGCTGTCCGTAGAACTCCGTGATAGAATTGTGAGGAGGCATAGATCTGGGGAGGGGTATAAAAACATTTCTAGGGTGTTGAAAATTCCCAGGAGCACAGTCAGGTCCATCATTAGGAAATGGAAAGATTACGGAACCACCCAGACTCTTCCTAGAGCAGGCCGTCCTCCCAAACTGAGCAACCGGGCAAGAAGGACCTTGGTCAGGGAAGTGACCAAGAACCCAATGACCACCCTGACAGAACTACAGAGTTCCATGGCTGAGATGGGAGAACCTGTCCAGAGGACAACAATCTCTGCAGCACTTCACAGATGTAGCCTCTATGGGACAGTGGCTAGACAGAAGCCACTCCTGAGAAAAGACCACATAATAGCATGTCTGGAGTTTGCAAGAAGGCACGTGGCAGACTCTGAGACCATGTGGCAAAAGATTCTCTGGTCTGATGAAACAAAAATTGAACTCTTTGGCCTGAATGCAAAGCGCTATGCCTGGCGCAAACTGAACACAGCTCATCACCCGTGTAACACCATCCCTACCATGAAGCATGGTGGTGGCAGCATCATGTTATGGGGATGCTTTTCAGCAGCAGGGACTGGGGCACTTGTCAGGATAGAGGGAACAATGAATGGAGCCAAATACAGGCACATCCTTGAGATGAACCTGCATCAGTCTGCAATTGACCTTGGACTGGGGCGAAGATTTACGTTCCAACAGGACAATGACCCCAAGCATACAGCCAGAGCAACACTGGAGTGGCTTCAGAACAAGAAGGTGAATGTCCTTGAGTGGCCCAGCCAAAGCCCAGACTTGAATCCCACTGAGAATCTGTGGAAAGGCTTAAAGATTGCAGTTCACTGACTCTCCCCATCCAACTTGACAGAGCTTGAGCAAATCTGCAAGGAAGAATGGGTGAAAATCCCCATATCCAGATGTGCAAAGCTGATACAGACATACCCAAGAAGACGCAAAGCTGTAATTGCTGCCAAAGGCGCTTCTACAAAGTATTGACTCAGGGGGGTGAATACTTAAGTGAACAAGATATTTCAGTTTTTAATGTTTCATAAATGTTTGTTACACAATAAAAATATTTTGCCCCTTTAAATTGTCGAGTATGCTGTGTGAATCAAGGGGGAAAAAATCATTTCAATGCATTAAAAATTCTGGTAGTAACACAACAAAATATGACAAAATCCAAGGGGGTGAATACTTTCTGAAGGCACTGTATGTTTAAACAACAAAAAGTATCCAGAAAGGTGTTTTCTTGCTGTTTAAAGAGCAATAAAGGTACTGTATGGTACCACCATGCCAAACAGTCCCTAACAAATAATGCATATTGCATTGCTCTTATGCACATAGAAATGGCACAGATACACCACTGACATGATCTATTACATTTCATGTGCATCATCCCCTCTCGTACAGTGCCTACCACCGTTAATGTAGCCCCCCTCCCAGCAAACAGAACTGAGTCAGGATGCTCACACATTAGCCAGGGCCTGACAGTTAATGTGAGGTGCAATACCTTCAAGTTCAAAGTTACATACTGTAGCTCTGTCACTCTGCACCTCTCTGTGTCTCTCTCTCCCACATCACTGTATGGTCAACTGAGGAATTCAAATCATAAAGCAAGCAGCAGGAACTACATTTTAAACAAGGATTTCTTTGGCAATTTCTACATGGTATTGTGTTCCCAGCAGCAGAAAATGCACAATGCATGGTCTTTCTAGGAATACGTAGGCATTTCCATGCAGGGAATGCAACAAATATTCTTGTGCATACTGTACTGCCAGCACTCTCGCTGACGCTCTCTCTCTCCTTACAGGTGCCTGCCTCATATTACCAGTCATACCAGTGGTTGGAGAAAACAAGCATTGCAACACAGCATATACCGCACTCTCGATCAGTCACACATGATTTTAAATTGCTGCAACACACACTTTCCGTGCTTCCACACAGAAGGAGACCCAGCACTGCATTTCCCAAGTAACTCCGCTGAACCATAGATTAATGCTAACTTAATCCACGGGCATGCAGAGCAACTCCATCAATCACAGTGCTCATTTTATTGAACCCATTTTATAAAGCATTTGAATCAATCCAGTGGGATTGCATGCTAAGAGTTATTAGTGAATTTGGTTGTGGAGAAAAGTTTATTTCATGGATAGCTATGATTTATGAGCACCCAGCAACACAAGTAATAATGAATGGCATTCTACTGACCCAATCAAACTAGCTTGTGGTGTCAGACAAGGATGCCCTTTATCCATGTATTTTGGCTTTTGAACCCCTATTTAGAACTATTATTGATCTCTCGGTAATTGGGGGGAATAATACTGGGAAAGCAGAATAATAAGTCATTTGTCTTTGAAGATGACCTTCTGTTGACACTGACATGCCCTCCTGAATCTTGTAAGAACCTCCAGTCAGTACATACAGTCTTTGAAGCCATCTCATGCCTTACAATTAATTGAGATAAAACAATATTTTTGTATAAAAAACTAACTAAGGTCACAGTAGACAATTTGGCACAACTATAGATCAAAATGTTTCACCTGTAATGAGTGACATACAACTAGACCTTGCCAGATGGGCTAAAATTAACTGACCTTCAACAGTGATGTTATCCCAGCACAATAGCACACTTATACAGAAAGCAACTAAAAATGTCTTTTAAAAATGTATTTTTCTCTTTTTTTAACAAGCAAGCCCTTTTATAATTGCAGTAATGGGCATGTGTCATGTGGATAATGTCACTTCTTGGGTGTTGAATGCACTCGGCCAGCGGTCTCATACCCAACCCCCAGCAGTGCAATGTTATCCCAGTATGATTCACGCTCTGTCATTCGTTGTTGTTTAATTATAAAAATGGTCTCAGAAATGCTTCATTCTGATTGGCTTTCAGCATATTGAAAGCCTTAAATTAACCTCTGTTACACTGTCATGTATAGTATAGCCTGATCACCATGAAGCATGAATTATTCTTGTCTGCACTCCATTCTCTAGCACTGCTGAAAGACTGGAATAATACATTCTAGTTCTGAACAAGCAATCTTATACTGTTGATGGATGAACTGTTTTAATTAAAATCTCCCCCTCAATGAGGAAAACATTTGAAAGGTACACTTCTAACACTTTTCCTTTGAAATCAGTTTATATATATGGAATAATACATTGGTGGTTATGTGCAACCAGAATATTGCACACACCCGGAGTATGGGATGCTACATAAACCCCAAGATCAAAGTTTAATGGGTTTTATACAAGCATCCCACACTGAGGGTGTGTGTAAAATTCTGATTCTACACACACACTTATGTTTTATTTTTATAATAACTGGTGATCATTTTTAATCAGTGTGGGTTCACATGTTTGAGATAGTGAAAGTGGCAGTTGTTTTAGTAGCATTCATGTCTATGTGAGCGCAAGACTGATTGACAGCTGATGATTACAATCGCCTGACTGTAACGCAAACTAACTAGGTGGTTGTAAAATGATTTTAAGATTTGGTTATCCAGATATTAAAAATGATCACCAGTAATTATAAAAGCAATAAGATACTCCCAGGAGTTAGATTATCAGTCAGTCCTCTACTCTATGGATAATAATGCACTTTGCTGTGCCTTGTGTGACATTATACTATGCTTTTGGTGGTGATTAACAGACTGCTAATTTAACCCATGGCCATGACTTATTGCTTAAATATTTTGTTTACTCACTGCTGGTGGTGTAGCAGGGCACATAAATCATGTTCTTATTTGTTGCGTGTGTATTTGTGTGTATATGTGTGTGTGTGTGTGTGTGTGTGTGTGTGCCTGCCAGCCAGTCAGTGAGTGAAATTTAAAGTTGACTGCTGTGTGACAGACACGCTCTCTTTCAGTGGGGTAGAAGGTGATATGTCGGTAGTAGGTATGCCCTGGTGGTGTTGCTTTTCCCTGAATTTCACTGTACTGCACCATAGTGTGGCTTGTGCATGCATTGGGTGTGAGTGTCACATGGACATCTAAGAATCATTGACAACTAATATGAGTTATCAATGTTAATGCCTAAAGGTGGCTGCATCATATCATCAGCTGTTATGCATGTGTTGGCAATGAATGTAGAAAACATGGAGAGAAGAACAGGAGGAGAAAGGGGTGCAGGGGGAAGGAAGAAGCAAATGATAAATGTTCCACCACGCTAGTTCCACCAGGCACATATTCTGCATGCAATGGTGGTGGAGAAGGAACTGGTTATGGTGGGACAGAAATTGGGAGTCATGGTTGTGGGACAGGGAAGACAAGGGTTGGCAGCATAGTACAGCTAAAGAAACCAGAGTTCATTAGTCCCCAGAAATCCACTGGTTTCACTCCCACTGCAATGCAAGCAGCCATCCCTGCTGTGCATCCAGTGCATCTAGTGATGAAACCATCCTGAGCAACCCCGAAGCACACCAGTTGCACTACAGTGTCTTCCTTCTCCAAGTGCTTTCATAGAAACATAGAAAAATAGAAGCTGATGTCAAAAAAGACCACTGGCCCATCTAGTTGGCCCATGATACCCTATTGTTCACCAAAATTAGAGCCTATATGGGTTTATGCCCATGCTACCCAACACCATGTTCCCTGCCTTGCTGCTACTCCCTTGTATGACTATTAAGTACTTAACTCTGTCCCAGCTATCTCTGATACTGTCACTGGTGTTGTGACCCACCATTTCAGCTGGCCAGCTGTTTCACTGCTCATCCATCCTTTCCATGAAAAGAACATTCTTAGGTCCCTCCTGAATTTCTCTTCCACCAGTTTCTACTAATGTCCCTGTGTTCTAGATTTGCTATCCTTCCTGAATGAGTCTTTGAAGTTTACCTTGCTCATTCCCTTCAGGAACTTGAAGCTCCTAAGTCACTGATGAACATATTGAAAAGGACTGGACCCAAAACTGAACGCTGTGGCACCCCACTTCTGATGTCTCTCTCTCCCTATATCTAACTCCATTTATCACTACCCTTTCCTGTGTCTTCACTAACCAACTACCTACCCATCTAACTATGCCCTTCACTGCACCTGATCCTCTAGCTTCTTCAGAAACCTTCTGTGTGGCAACAGGTCAAATGCCTTAAAATCAAAGTACAGTAAATCTAATGCTTGCACTTTATCTGCAGCCCTAGTTACACAGCCAAAGAATACTACTGTATTAGGTTGGTCAGACAAGATTTCCCTGTCACAAAACCATGTTCTTTACTATCCTGGAGCCCATCATTCTCCAGGTAGATTGCTAGGTCCTGTTTGACTAGTATCTCCATCAGTTTACCCACAATAGAG
Organism: Neoceratodus forsteri; assembly: GCA_016271365.2. Classification (NCBI taxonomy): domain Eukaryota; kingdom Metazoa; phylum Chordata; order Ceratodontiformes; family Ceratodontidae; genus Neoceratodus; species Neoceratodus forsteri. Next base: position 224,413,992 of record CM057449.1, on the reverse strand, counting down.
GTAAAAGGTTATATTATAACATAATAGGATTAATTTTAGCTTCCGCAGTTTTAAGGGCTGGCAGCACTGTATGGCTACCATACTGGGATTAAATCTAAGAATTCCCATTGAATGTTGTCTAATTTTACTTATCTGTGTATTTATATGTTTAGCTTCCACTTTTTGTAAGTGTTACCCATAGATAAATATATTAATTTACCATATTAGTCTCCTTCTCTCCCTCCCTTGCTCCTGTTTTCCTAACCCTTAACAATTCCTCACCTTCTGCCTTGTTTGCTTATTGAGCAGTTTCTATGGTCATTGCGTTCTTTGATTTTGCACTTTACTGTAACTATGAATGATGTCTGTGTAATGTATTTTATCTTCTGTTCCCTTTCTCTGGGTCACACCTAGAAACAAGTGAGCCATAACTCAGTGGGCCTTTCCCGATCACCAGTTTTCAAATAAATAAATAAATAAATAATCTTACAGTTCTTTAAGAAAAAGGCCTGCAGTTTCCATCCCCCTAACACCATTGATTTAGTTTTGTCTGTGTTCACAACTAATTTATCTTTAACACAAAGAATACTGAAACAATCTAATTTACATTGAAGACCAGTTTTGGAAATGATAGAAGAATTATATCATCAGCAAAAGCCAACTCCAGGCAGCTGTGGTCACAGATATAAGGTAAATAAAAATTGTCTTCATCAATATTCATCAGAACTTCAGATTAAATAAAACTGTGGCTAACAGACAACCTTGTTTCAGGCCCTGGTTATAAATAAAAACATTTATAACATTCCTTATAAATCATGTCTGATACATGTACTGATAGAACTATATAATTATATAATGGGGGAAAGCCGATTTGGAGCTAGATTATAGGCTGTCAGTTTTCACAAAGAATATTTCTATTGATCAAATCTAAGGTAGCCTTGAGGTCTATGAAAACTGCATATCATGTTACCTTCTTTTTCTGAATATATTTTCTATCAAGTATGAGAGTGTTTATATATGATTAGTTTATGAATACTTAAGCCTGAAGACTTCTTGGAGGACTGAAATAAGAGATTTACCCTCTACCCAATTTAACAATCTATTTAGAATGATTTTTGACAAAACGTATGATATAGAATCAAGGAGGCTTATTGGTCTGAAGTTCTGAGGGTCTTTCCTATCCCCTTTTTATGTTATCTTACTCGTGCAGTGCAAGCAACATTTTGTGGCAGCTTGCTGGAGTAGCTGGTTGTGGAGGTGCAGCAGTGTTGTGTCCAATGCCGCAACTGCTTTTCTGAACTTGTCTCTGTGGCACCAATGAATGAGCATGCTGTCTATGACAATAGTTGAGAAGTGTGCCACCAACTTGAAAGAAATTCACCGCCACAATGAGGGAGAGCCCCATCATTGCAGGGTGTGCCTTGCCTGCTGAAACATTTCAATAAACATGGCAGTGGCTGTTGCCATCTGCCTCTCACAATCCTTAGAAAGCTGACTACAGGGGTGCCCAGTTCCCCAGTCAGCATGTTTATAACCCTCCCTCAAGATTGTGTGGCACACTGGGAGCCCACCCCAGTATGCTTCGTGTGTTCTGAAGCTGACAGCTTGGCATGTTCCTGCCCCACCCACCCCCATTGTGTGCCACACTGGAAGCCCACTCTAGTGTGGCCAACATAACCCCCCCAAAGTCATGGGGCATACTGGGAGCCCACCCTAGTGTGCCCAGCAGTTGTTTTGTTTCACCTATGAATGAAGAAAACCTTCTCACGATATCTGTTCCTGAAAAAAAGAAAAATGATCATCGTTGAGTCCAGAGCACCCCCTCCCCCAACCTGCATTCATCCTCTGCTCACCCCACCTCTCCACACACCCTTCACCCCATTGCCTCTGGAGGTCCGGCGCCGTGATCTTCATTGGAGCGGAAACATGTCTGCAGTCTTCAAAGCTGGCCATGAACTGAAGAAATGCTGGTAAGCTGTATAATGGCATCAAGGCGGGGTTCAACTTAGGTGGATATCTCAACCATTTCTTTGACTTCTGGCTCCAAATTTTCAACATGGGGTTCTTGGGACCCCACCTCATGAATTCGGTCACTGACATTTTGTTATACTGTTCCGAAAGGTGATTTTGCAGTCACCACACTGAATCACCTTTTGGGGCTGATTAATGAAATGACAGTGCCACTGTTCATGAGGTGGGCTCCCAAAAAGCCTATGTTGCAAATTTGGTGAAAAAATTCCAAAAAATTACTGTTACAAGTGTGCATTGTGCAGTTTCCACACACACTCATAACTTCAAGAATGTTTAATATTTTCACTCCAGATTTCCACATTGCCATTTTTTCACACCTCCTTATGAACAGTATAGCTGTCATTTTTCACATCCTGCCTGAAATGTATTTCCACACATCTAGTGCACAATGGCGGTCTCCGTGGGAAATTTATGTTCAGAACAGATTAACAAAATCACAATACCACTGTTCATGAGCAGACGTCCCAAATGCTTTCATGAGATGGAGTCACAAAAAGTCAGTGTTGAAAATCTGGAGTGTAAATACCAATGAACGCCCCAGGCATTTGTTGTTATTTACACTCCAAATTTTCAACACTGTCTTTTTGTGACTCTATCTCATGAAAGCATTTGAGACCTCTGTTCATGAACAATGGCATTGTGTCAATTTTTACCGCTTTGAAGGACAAGCATCCAAAGTATTAACTTCTGGTTCATAAAAATAATCCCCCCTGAAGTATTTCACCCATTTATCTCCAGTAATATAGGATTAGGTTAATAATTTTGGGTCCTTTTGCTACCAATGTTCAGAACAGATGGGCATCCTTTTTGTGACTGCTTTGCTCATTAATTCCCATAGTCTTTTTCCTAATACAGTTTCTTGTCATTATCCTGTATTATGTGTTATATACATTATGGTAGCATGGTAGTGCTACCATAGTTAGGGTTGAGTAGCCCTTTTAAGGTTAAAGGGTGAAACTTTGCACCTTAATAAGTTTGCCACTGGTCAATGGATTTGCCTGAAATTTGGCAGGCATGGGGCATAACTATGGATCTTTGGATCTGCCAACTTTCATACCAGTCAGATATATGGCTGTGGAGTTATTAAACAACATTTGTGTGCACAATTACGTTTTTTTTTTTGTGAATTCTTTGCTCGCGCCTTCAGGTCGCATGGTTTGCGCGACTGGTCTGAAAACTTCAGGGAACATGTGACCCAGTCCCCGATGTACCATTTGAATATTTCATGAAAAAATATTTAACGGTTCAAAAGTTATTCAAAAAAGAAGTTCCCATTATTAGTCAATGGGAAAAGTTAAGAAAAAGTTCAACACTTTCGCAAATGCACTTTTTAGTGTCACAAATGACCGTAGTAGTGTTGCAAATCTGCCATTTTTTTTTCAGTTGGTGATCAGAAAAATGTTTGCCATTTAAAATTGGGACCCTCTAGGAACACAGTTCTTTTTGTGTTCACCTAGTTGGACCCTCAGGATGCTAGCCATGTCTATTTTGGGATTAAACACCCCAGAAATATGTTTTCCAAATTTTTGGGAAAAGTAGTCTCGCAAAGTAGTGTCACACTTGCGACACTTTTGCAAATTTTTGTGAAAGCTTTCGTAAATCGCGACACTACTTTTCGAGACTATGGCTAAAATTATAGCAATTCTTTGCCACCCTGCTGCAAAAGAATGGTTTGGTCTTTTGGGCTGAAATTTGGAGTGAGGGCAGCCAACATCTCACAGATGTACCCTTTGGTGGTTTGGTGACAAAATATTGCACATATGCCAAGTTATGGTACTCCAAATTTGACATTTCTTACCACAGACAAACATGGTGGCGCACGCTGCGCCTTTCGGGGCTCGTATTTCAGAAACAGTGTGAGGTACGGAATTTTCATAGTGACAATGTGTAGCCCTATGGACTATGCATTTTGCTAAAAAACCTAGCCAGGAAACTCATGAATCATGTGAAATTTTAATTTTTTTTCTGTGACATATGGTTTCTGAGATATAAGCAATTTAGTATTCCAAAAGCACATTTTCTGCTCTGAGGCCCCTTATTATGCCTACATTATTTGTACACACTGACTTTCTCTATGCAGCTGTTGGGCTAAACCAGGGTGTGCGCTTCCGTTACTGTTACAGTTAGCATTCCCACTTGTGTTTCCGTACCCGTTTGCATTACTGTTCCCGTGTACGCCACAGTGTGCGTTACCCTTTGCATTCTCATTTGTGTATGCACTTGCGTTTGTGTTTCTGTTTCCATTGGCATTATTTCTGCTGTTAACGTTACCATTTGCATTTCCAATTGCCATACCGTGACCGTGTGTGTCACAGTTTGTGTTTCCTTATGCACTTGCATCTCCTTTTGCATCACTGTTTGCTTTAGTGTCACTTTGTGCGTGTGTTTCCATTAATGTTTGTTTCACCATTTGCGTTTCTGTCACCATGTGCACAACCATTAATGGTTGCGTTTCCCTTGTACTTACCATTACTATGTCACAAAACATCACGTGGTGGGGGGCCCCACGCTCCCACCCCCACATTCCATTCACTATTTCTACTGCACATTCTCAAAAAGAAGGGAAATTAGAGGCAAAAAACTCTGTTTAATGCATCAGTTAGGGTTGTATCACAGCGACAAAAGTGAGGAAATTCAGTGTTAGGGTTGACAGCCCTCTTGCACCCCCCAGCCCACCACCCCAACCGCCAACGGGGTGTGCATTGGGGTTGTCGGTCCTAACACTCACCCCATTCTCCTATGCCTCAGCATGTTTACATATGTGATGGGGTGAGAGTTAGACTGATGACCCTAATGCACAACTGCTGGCGTGTTAGGTGGCGGGCTGGGGTGCAAGGGATGTCAACCCTAACACCAAATTTCCTCACTTTTGTTGCTGTGGTACAACCCCAACCGATGCATTAAACAGAGATTTTTGTCTCTAAAATATATATATATATTTATATATATATATATATATATATATATATATTTTTTTTACTAGTTAACTATTTAGCTATCTTACACATGTGATTAACCAGTACAGTAGAACTGTGCAGAATGAGAAAATTCCAAATCAGTGGAATTTCAGCAATTTTGCAAAATTTCTCAAACTTTTACAGAATTTCTTTGGAATTTCATGGAATTTTAAAAAATTAGTTATTTGGGTATAACTCAGCTGCCATTTAAGCTACAGCTCTGAAATTTGGAATATGCACTCTGTGGGCCAATGACCAATAATTTGTCAAACATCATGAAATTTAGATAGACAGTTTCAAACTTATAGGAGCTCACGTTAAACATAGAAACATAGAATTTGATGGCAGATAAGGACCGCTTGGCCCACCCAGTCTGCCCATTTCCCTACCTACTGGATAAGCTGCAGATCCTAGTTAACCAGCAGCCTACTTCTTCCTACCCCCACCCCCCAGAACTGCCTTATGACTATCCCATGCATGCTTGAATTCCACCACTGATTTTGACTCCACAACCTCCTTCGGAAGGCCGTTCCATGCATCCACAACCCTCTCTGTAAAAAAATACTTCCTGTACAAATATACAAATATACAAATGTAGTGACAAGCTGTATACCTGTTGATTGTTGTAATGTTGTCATTTTATTGTCTGTGTGAAATTTCATGAACATTTTTATCTGCATATACCTTAACCGTCTATTGGGTCAGGGATCTTAAATTTGGTGTGATTTCTTGATGATAGGTTTTCTAACAATGTGCCAGATTTCATGACAATATGACGCATGTCTCAGAAACATATGTGCTCAAAATCTGTCATTTAATTTTTTTCAGGAAATTTCATGAAAAAATGTCCTCTACATATAACTCAGGCACCTTTGGAACTAGACATGTGTAAATTAGTACAGATAACCTTTTCTAATGCTTATTGAATGATCTAAATATGGACAGAATTGGATAAGAGATTTTTTAAGTTACAGGGGTTCAAAACTTTGCTACGTAAATATTTACAAAACTTTGTAAAAACTATCAAAAATGTGGATGTTTGTAACTTCTGTGCTCTTGCATGCATAGAGTAAACATTTGACATGCATATCCATAGTCAATGTATCCTGGTGTCTAACACAACTGGATAAATTTGTTAAGCTGTTTTAATCATGCAGAAGAAAAAAAATATTAGTAACATTTTCTCACATATTTATGATAGCATATACTGTAGATGAAACATCCAGAATTTGTTTTGTGTAATTTAACAGTAACAATGCACATATCACTACTTCATTTGATAAGCTGGACTGAGCTTTTTGCAGTCCTGCTGTTCTTCTCTGGGTGACTACCCCCCTTCTCTTTTGGCATAGCCAAATTAACTCAGTAGAACTACTGATCCCACTGATATCCTCTTTGTTCTTTACAGTAACAAACTCCCTCAAAACATGAGTCACTCACTCCTTTTCCAATCTACCTACATTGTTGGAATAGCCAGAATTCTTCCTTCCTGCTGCCCAAGACATTGTCTTTCCCAACTCTATATTTTTGAGTACCTCAAAGTCCTTGACTTGCATGTGCACCAGGCTCTCTGGATCATAATTTTACTGGATGTGACCCTTAAATACCCTACATTCAGGTTGGAATTGTTGACACTCTGTACTTTCTTGCTCCAACATGGGGGTCTACCACTGTTGTGCTACCCAGCTCAGCTGTCCATTTCTGGGTGAAACTGTGCATCTAACTCCAGAACCTGGTGACCCCATGCACTACCTGTCTCTTATACCCCTATCATCTAAGTAGAATCCCCCAGATAAGGCTGAGTGAAATTAGAAAATTCTATTTTTATGGAAATTTTTCATGAAATTCTACAATTTTCACAAAGACTCATGGGATTTGATTTTAAGTACATGTTATTTTGCAATTTCTTGCCGCAAGCAATTAATGAAATTGGCACACACAGTTTTCTTGTAAGATCTAAGAACCTGGCAAATTGAATGCTATTGTATTCTCTAGTTTTAAAGTTTCAGGGGGTTATAATCTTATAGTTTACATTCTTGCAAAATTACATTTTTAAATGTTGTGAAAGTTTGACTGCTTTTAATTCAATCCCATTTAAAGCTGAACATATGAACTTTTTCAGAAATGACCATGTGGTATGGTAGTTTAAATGTTTCAACTCTGGTTAAATTTGCATATGTAGTTTTAAACTTAGAGGGAACTAACTGAAATTTTAATTTTGGCAACATGTTTGGCAGGCTATAACTCAGTCACACTTTAGGCTAGAAATCTGAAACTATGTGCATATACAAATGTAGTGACAAGCTGTATACCTGTTGATTGTTGTAACATTTCAATGAATTCTATCAACATTATACTAAAATTACAGAAATCCAAATTTTGGCAAAATATTTTGCTACCTATAACTCAGCTCCCATTGACTTTTGAGACTTAAAACACAGTGCATATACAAATTTTAGGTGCCTCTAAAGCCTGATATTGTGGAGAAATTTGGATAAGAAATGTTAAAATTATCTCAAAATAACAATTTAATTTTGATTAAACAATTGGCTACGCATAACTCCTCCTCCTTTCAATCTACAGCTTTAAAATTTAATACACTTTTGTAAGCTATGGGGTACAGTTTCTGTTCCAAATTGTTGTGCTATTTGGACATATACTTATAAAATTATAGTGAAATCACTGAAATGTAAAAGTTTGCAAAATTCTGTGGAATTCCAAGGAATCAGAATGGTCATTCCATGAGCATTCCATGGGCAGAATTTTATATTCCACACAGCTCTATTAACCAAGTTACCAGTGTCGACCTGTTCTGTATCTGAATATTTGAAAATACTTTGGCTAAATGAACATAAGCTTACTGAAGAGACTCACTAGAAGACATCTTGGCCATTTGGTCTATAATATCCTCTGAAAAGAATATAGTTTCATACCGATCCCTAATTAGTTAATCTAATTTGACTCTTTTTTAGAGTATACTTCAAGAAGTTGATCCAAGGCATGAGACTGAACATCTCTTTCTTCACTGCCATTATTCAAATTTACAATAACAAAAAGACGAACATGATCACTTTCCACTCTGATTTCTGTTGTAATATAAAATAAAAACTCTAAATTATAAGCTGAGCAATTGCATAGTCAGTAATGTTCTTTCCATTGTTGCTGAAATATGTAAAATTGCCATTTTTATCTCCATCTGTACAAGCCTTTAGAATACCTAGATTGTGATTTGATAATACTTCCATACATTTCTGTAAATTCTCAATAACCTGAATGCCATTTGATGTTCTATAGTAATCCAGATGGTGCGAGATAAGTAGTGAGGATTCATTATGAAAATTATACTTAGCAGTTCCTGCATTCATGTCCCCTAAGACAAGTAAAATAGCATCTGTATTTGCCTCACAACCTTCTTTTACTTTTGCTTCATATTTGGCCCAAATCTCATGATCAAAATACAATGTAGAAGTGGGAAAAAAATAAGCATTAATGAGAACAATCATGTTCTTTTTATAATTTATCTGAACCAGCATTGATATAGTCTTGTGAAATCAAATTAACAGACCATAGAATTGTAGAGATTTTAACATCTACAGCCAGTCCCCCATTGGTCTACCATTGTAACACATTTTCTTCACTGAAGTGGATAATATGTGATAACCATTGATTTTCACCTCACTACATGCACATGTTTCTTGAAAACAAATAATTTGAAAATTAACAAAGTCCAACCATTCAGCATCTACCAATTTGGGACAATATCCATTATATTCCAAGATAATATTTTGAACTGCTGTTTGCCTATTTCCAAGGCAGAGGACATTATATTATTCTCCTCCTGAGTAGCCTTTCTATTATTTTCCATCCCTGGTAGTCAATTTAGGAAGTTGCTATTTGGTTCTCTCTTGACAGCGTGCCTCTGATTTTCATGTTGACCCACCAAGATTCTGTTCTGAGGAAACAGCTGAATTTTAGATTTCCAGTTATTAGTCTTATGGCCAATATTAGTGCTATTTGCTGTTAGGTGATCTGGTGGATCACTTAGGTTTGCAATGTGAATACCCAGCAATTCAGTGTATTCACTTTTGAAATAATTTGTTGAGCCGAAAGATTATCTCTTAGTCAAATATCAATCTGATTATCAACTAGAGATGCAGCAAAATTTAAATTTCACTGGTGAAGTGAACGTGAAGTGGGCACTTCCTGTTGTCATTCCGCTACACAGAGCAGCCATTATGAAAGGCTCACTTCGCGTTGTAATTATGACTTTGCTTTGTCATTCTGCCTTAACATGAAGTAAGGTGAAGTGGCAACAACATAGGCAGCCCGCCCACACATCACATGGCTTACAGTACTGTAAGTCACATGCTTTAGCCAGGCAGGAAGGAAGTGACTCATGCATGCAGATGTGTTCACTTTCTCCTTTGCAGAGGTAGAGAGAGGAGGCAGTCTGTCTGTGTAGGAGTTAGGTCTTGGAGCAGAGTAGATCATATAAACCCCCCCAACAGCTTTTTTCAAAGCTATATTGTTTAGTTTTTTTGTAGTCTTTGTAGTTCATTTTTATGTTTGCTTGCACATGCGCAAGAAACATTTTGGCACAGCTTAGGAGAGAAGCGGGGTTTTGGAGGTGTGGCACTGTGGGGGCCAATGGCCCCAGTGTCTTTTGAGGCTTGTCCCACTTTCCCCAATGTGGTGGCATGCTGCTGCTGACACTAGTTCAGTCAGAGTGCCACCACCTTGAAATGTGTTTGCTGCTGCAATCAGGGGCCACCTCATCATTGCAGCATCAGCCATTCTGCTGCAATGAGGGAGTGACCCATCATTGCAGGGTGGCACCTTGCCATCCGCATGCCCCTGACCCACTTCATTTGCCAATGGGAAGCCCAGTCCCCATTGGCATAATGTTCCCACACCCAAGTTTCTGTTGTATGCCGAGGAGGTGCCCAATTCCCCTCAGCATCATGTGCCTCCCCAACAGATTTTCTTTGCTGGTGGGCTCCCAATGCCCATCAGCTTCATTCCACCCTTCCCAGTTCAATTTGCTGACAGGGGAGCCCACTGCTCATTGACATAATTTCCCCCCCAATTTGTGGTCTGCCGAGGGGGTTCCCGATCCCCCTTGGCTCTTGCACCCCCACTCGGTATATGCCGGGGAGGTGCCCAATCCTCCGTCAGCTAGAGCCCCCCAAAACATGCAGGTGGCATGCTGGGAGCCCAACCCAGCATGCCAAATGTCTCTGAAAAAAAAAACAGTCCCATAATGTTTTTTTAACCCTGTAAAATAGAAAACAGTCCCTCATTGAGTCTGTGACCCCTCCCCAACCTGCGCCCACCCTCTGCGCATCCCGCCTTCCCACACCCCCACTCCTAACCCCATACTTACCTCTGGAGCCCAGCGTAACAATCTTCAGTGGACCGGAACTCGTCTGCACACTTCAAAGCTGACCGCGAACTGAAGAAATGCCGGTAATCTGTTTAATGGTATAAATAGGGTTTTTTAAACTTTGATGCATATCTCAGGCATTTTTGTGAATTTTGGCCCAAAGTTTTCAACATGGGGTTATTGGGACCCCTCCTCATGAATTCAGCCACTGTCATGGTGTTATTCAGTCCCAAAAGGTGATTTCATGGTCACTGCGTGGAATCACCTTTCGGGACTGAATAACGAAATAAAAGTGTGAGTGTTCATGAGGTAGGCTCTCAAAAAATCTATGTTGCAAATTTGGTGAAAAAAATCCCCAAAAGTACTGTTTTATGAGTGTGTGTTGCGCAGTTTCCATACACGCTCGTAACTTGTAATATTTTCACTTCAGATTTTCAACATTGGCATTTTTCCACACCTTCTTATGAACAGTACAGCTGTCATTTTACACATCCAGGCTGAAATGTGTTTTCGAACTTCAAGCGCAGAATAGTGTGGTCGTTGAGGGAAATCAGTTTTTGGGACAGAGTAAGAAAATGACAGTGACACTGTTCATGAGAAGAGGTCCTAAAATGCCTCTGTTGAAAATCTGGTGACAAAAGTCCATAAAATGACTGTGTTACAAGTTTGTATTGCGCAGTTTCCATGCACCCTTGTAACTTAGCAGATTTGTAATATTTTTACGCCAGATTTTCAACACTGGCATTTTTTCACACCTTCTTATAAACAATACAGCTGACATTTTTCACATCCTGGCCAAAATGTGTTTTTGCATTTCCGGCACAGAATAGCACAGTCACTGTGGGAAATCAGTGTTTAGGACAGATTAAGATCGAGCGAGTGAGAGAGGGGGAGTGAGCAAGCTCAACTGAGCTCTGTTGGGACTGCTGCAGATTTTTTTGTGGGCAGAAAAGGCACCAATGCATGCAGGAGCCCAGTACAAAAGGGCAGCCTGCAGTGCCGGGAGAAACAGAATGAGCGAGTGAGAGGGGGGAGTGAGTGAGCTCAATGGAGCTCTGTCGGGACTGCTGCGGATTTCTTTGTGGGCAGAAAAAGGTGCCAATGCAGGCTGGAGCCCAGTACAAAAGGGCAACCTACAGCACCGGGATAAACAGACAGCTGTGAACTTCTTTGTGGGCAGAAAAAGGTTCCAACACAGGCAGGAGCCCACTACAAAAGGCTAGACTGCACCGCTGGGAGAAACAGAATGAGCAAGTGAGAGGTGGGGAGTGATCAAGCTCAACAGAGCTCTGTCGGGACTGCTGCAGTTGTCTTTGTGGGCAGAAAAAGGCACCAATGCAGGCAGGAGCACAGAATAGCGCGGTCGCTGTGGGAAATCAGTGTTTGGAACAGATTAAGATTGAGCGAGTGAGAGAGGGGGAGTGAGCAAGCTCAACTGAGCTCTGTTGGGACTGCTGCAGATTTCTTTGTGGGCAGAAAAAGGCACCAATGCAGGCAGGAGCCCAGTACAAAAGGGTAGCCTGCAGCGCCAGGAGAAACAGAACGAGCAAGTGAGAGATGGGGAGTGAGTGAGCTCAACGGAGCTCTGTTGGGACTGCTGCAGATTTCTTTGTGGGCAGAAAAAGGCACGAACACAGGCAGGAGCCCAGTACAAAAGGGCAGCCTGCAGCGCCGGGAGAAACAGAATGCGCGAGTGAGAGAGAGGCAGTAAGCAAGCTCAATGGAGCTCTGCCGGGACTTTAGAGTTACCCACCATCCCACCTAGGGTCCTCTGTGGTCCTATATTACAGCAGGGTGTCTGGGGTGGAGACAAAGCAATGATTGGATACTTTGAGGATTGCTGTAATAATACAGATTTAGTTGTTCTGTTTATTTCTATAACTGAACTAAGTACTGAGCTGTACTGTTATGATTGCTGTAATAATACATATTTATTTATTCTGTTTATTTCTCTGAGCTGAGTAATACTTTGAGTGCAATAGGATTTCTAACTGGGCTAAGTGAAACTATATGAGAACTGAGAACAAAAAGTATGGTAGCTGAGGGGTGACAAATGGACAAGGAGACTTTAGGATTGCTACAGCAATACAGTATCTAATGAATGATATTTGAGACTGAATTACCCCAGTCGGCAAGGGGCTAGTAGGAGACGAGGGGGGGGACAGGAATTTGAGTAATTAGGAGCCTAACAGTTGTAGTAGGGTACAGAACCTGGGAGTAAGAGCCTGAAACATAAGATGGGGGCCAAAATGGGGCAGGTGCCACATGTCAATAGCGCGGGCATCTTTGGAAGGGTGGTAGGGTGTACAGGGTGTGGGTCCGCCACGATCCTGGACTAGGCTTGGAGGATGGGAGGGGGGTGTATTGTCTGTAGATGAGTGCCTAGTTTGAGGGAGGAACTGTGGAGGTCAGGGAGGAGTTTAAGTGGCAGGGCAGATGAGTATGGTAGGCATCCTGGCTGGGGGAGAGAATAGGGGATGGCAAGGGGGAACTGAGGAAGAACAACTAGAGACTGAAACTGATCCCGGTATTAGCGGCACTAGCAGAAAAGAGAGGAGTAGGGAGGGAGTGACCGAGGTGAGGGAGGGCCTCCTGTTGAGGGAGGAAGAGACCACGAGGAGTACCATGGGAGAGAGTAGATGGCTGAGGGTAGGGAGGGATCAGGGGTGGGACCAGTGGTGGCACGGAGGGGAACAAGTAGGAGAGGGGAATCGATAGGGAGAAGAGATGTAGGAGGGGTATTGACTAGGAATAGATTTGATCCTCTGCTATGGGAGAGGGGGGGGGAGCAGGAACATACCGAAGGGTGGAGGAGAAGCGGGACATGAGAGGGATGGAAACAGCTAGGGGAAGAGATAGCGAGCACGGAAGGGTAGAAGGGGTAATAAGGAAGGAGGGGCGGTGACTGAGGAGAGAGTCTATGAGAAGGGGAAGGATGGGAGGGCATCACCGATTGGGGAGAAGGAATGGGGGCTCTAAATCAACAACAGTGGGGTAGGAGAGGGGTTGGAAATCAGCAGGGAAGGAGGGGAGGTCAACATGGGAAGCCCAGTAGGAAGCAATCAGGCTGGGAAGGGGTTCAAGGGGGATGGGAGGAATAAGGCAGAGAAAAGGGGTGAGGCAGAAGTAGGGGGTACAAATACAGAAGTCACAGAGAGTGCAGTTGGCAGGGGTAAGGGGCAGAGAAGAACTAGTACTGGGATGGTGGAAGGGGCATTAAAAGGGAAAGGGTCAAAGGGACAGGGGGTACTCATCCTGGGGGATTCTATACTGAAAGGGGTGAAATGGGACAGAAGGGGAGAAAGGCACAGCTGTATTTGGGTTCAAGCTATACCCAGGTTGACTGCAGGAGGAGCAGGGCAGGCACTGCTCAAGTGTACAGCGAGGGGGAGGAAGAAACCTCATTTACTGTTCCATGTGGGTACAAACAACTTGGCGGGGGAGACTGTGGAAGTAGTGCAGGGGAGGTTTGAGTAGTTGGCCAGGCAGTGTGAGGGGGTTGGGGAGTCGATGGCATTCTCGAAGGTACTCCCGGTACCATGTGCAAGCATGGGGAGGAAGGGTAGGATTGAGGAGTTAAATGAGCAGTTGAGGGATTGGTGCCACACCAAAAATTATTGGTTAGTGACTAACTGGGGTAGGGTCTGGGGAAATAGTGACTTTTATGCGGGGGACAGGGTACACTTGAGCAGGAAGGGGAAGGGAGTATTAAGGTCAGGATTAGAGGGGTATATCTCTACTAAGGTTGATTTAAACTAGTGGGGGTTGGCCAAAATACAGGTTAGTAGAAAGGTCCGGACAGGGGAGTCTAATGCGCTCACCCCCCCTTAGATATAGGTAAAGGTGGACGCATAGTAACCCTGGAAGTGGGCGGGCAGAGTGGTCTGAGTGTAATACAGAAGGCACCACCACCACCTGGTAAGAATAAGGAGGAGAAAGGGTGCAGACTACTGGGAGGAGTGACACAGGCCAAGGAGGAAAAGAGTGAGGAGAAGGAGGGGTACGGGTGGAAGGTGGTCTCTCTCAATGCAAGAAGCCTGGGGAACAAAACTGCAGAGCTTCAGGTGCTCCTTTCAGAGGGGAAGGTGGACATTGCTGCAGTGACAGAGACTTGGGCCACAGAGTACCATGACTGGGGCTTGGCAATCCCGAAATACAGGATATACAGCAGGGACTGGGGGGTTGGAAGAGGGGGGTTGCACTCTATGTGAGGTAAGGGATTAAATTCATAAGGGACAGGGGAGAAGAGCAGAGGACAGAGTTGCTTTGGGTGCAGCTCTTGGACTCCAAGGGCAGAAAGCTGAGGCTGGGAGTGGTGTACAGACCACCAGCCCAATCTGGGGAACTGGATGGGGAATTGGCAGAGCAGGTAAGGAGGGTGTGTAGAAGGGGAGTGTGGTGATAGTGGGAGATTTTAACCTACCACATGTTGACTGGAGCACCCTTGCCACTAGCAATACCAGGGAGCAGGTGCTCCTTGATGCATTCCAGGATGGCCTTCTGATGCAATTGGTAAGTGGGCCTACAAAGGCTTGGTAGCACTCTGGACCTAGTATTGGCAAATGGGGAGGTGGTAAGGGAGGTGAGGGTGGAGGACCCACTAGCAGGTAGCGACCACCAAACAGTGTGACTCATTGTTGCACTGGGCAGGGAGACAGGCGGCATGGGCGCTAAGGTGGTGGATTTTATTGGGGACTGGGGTTCCACTTGGAGGGACACCAGCTTATACTGGCAGGATGGTCTGCATCTGTCCAGGAAGGGAACAAGTCTTTTGAGCAATCTGTTTAAATGCTTCTTTGGCAAGCTTTTAAACTAGTCAAGGGGGGAGAAACTGATAAGCAGCAGGAAAATCCCAGCCTCTCCCTACAAAACAGGGTACTAAATGAGAAAAAGACTGAGGTAGAAAGGTCAGTGGGGATGCTGCAACAGAAGGTAAAGCCATCAAAAATGGAGGAATGAGTACCAATGCCCGTGGTCTGGTAACAAGCTTTCTGAATTAGTTGGCCTTGATGGAGGAGGACATCTGGATATCATTGGCAGTCACAGAAACATGGCACACACAAAACCATGACTGGGCGTAAACATACCAGGATACACTACCTACAGGAGGGAGGGACGGCAGGGTAAAGAGGAGGAGTAGCTCTTTACATGAGGAAGGCATCAAAGCAACAGAACAAGGGTAAACAGGGAGAAGAAGAAGTACTGTGGGTCAATTTGGAGACAGGCAATGGCAGCACAATCCGCACAGGGGTTGTATACAGACCCCCCTCTCAGGTGGAGGAAATGGACAAGGAAATGATAGAAAGTATACTTAAAATGGCAGAAAAAGGGGAGATATTGCTGATGGGTGATCTGAATATGCCAGATGTTAACTGGAGTGCAGTTGCAGCAGCCACTTCTAAGAGTGGGGTTATTCTAGATGCCCTACAGGGGGCATCCCTTAGACAACTAGTATTGGAGCCCACTCGAGAGGGAGCGATCTTAGACCTGGTTCTCTCAAATGGAGATGGAGAGGATCACAGATGTAGAGTGGGTAGCCATCTGGGAACTAGCGATCATCGAACAGTATGGTCTACAATAAACACAACAATAGAGTCAAGCCATACAAGGCAAAAGTACTGGACTTTGGAGGGCTGACTTGCCAAAAAATGGGTGAGTGTCTAAGGAATGCACTAGCAAATGGGCAGGAAGGAGGGTGGAAGAACAATGGGGAATAATAAAACTGCCATCACAGAGGTAACAAGCTTTTGTGTGAAGCAAATAAACAAAACAAAATGATGTGAAACCACTATGGTTCTCAAAGGAAGTGGCAGTGAAGGCTCAAGAGAAAAAGAAATCATTCAGGAAGTACAAGGAATCACAGAAGGAGCAGGACAGAGAACTGTATCAGTTAAAGCAAAAGGAAGCTGGGAAGGCAGTCAGAACAGCAAAGGCCCAAACCAAGGAAAAGTTAGCCAACTCAGTTAAGAAGGGGGATAAAACCTTTTATAGGTACATCAGGGAGCTAAGGTACACCAAGGGAGGGATAGTGAGGCTTAATAAAGGGGAAGGGGGTGGGCAGAGGGTGACTGTGAAAAGGCAGAGATACTAAATAAATATTTTTGCTCAGTATTTACAAATGAAGAGGGGGAGGTACCAAACAATAGAAACACTCTGGATACAGAAGTCAATGCCAGTCCATTTACAGAAGAAAGGGTTCTGAAAGAACTCTTAAAACTGAAGGTGAACAAAGCAATGGGGCCTGATGGGTTCATCCCAAATTTAAAAAAGAACTAAGGTAGAACTAGTGACACCACTGACTACCATCTTTAACAAATCATGGGAGGATGGGGTGGTACCGAGGACTGGAGGGAGGGCAGATGTGATTCTCTTCACAAAAGTGGGAGCAAGGCAGAAGCAGAAACTACAGACCTGTTAGTTTAACCTCAGTGATAGGAAAATGATGGAATCACTTCTGAAGGAAAGAATTGTCAGTATCTAGAGGCCAGAGGGCACAGGACCCAAGGCAGCATGGATTCACAATGGGAAGGTCATGCCAGACGAATCTGATAGATTTCTTTGACTGGGTGACCAAAGTAGTAGATCAGGAGGGTTGTGGACATGACCTACCTAGACTTTAGCAAGGCATTTGACAAAGTCCCACACAAAAGATTAATATACAAGTTAGCTAGCCTGGAGTGGGTCCCAAGATGACAGCCTGGGTAAGAATTGGCTGGAGAATAGGACACAGAGAGTAATGGTAAATGGAGTCCACTCTGAAGAAAAGGGGTTACTAGTGGGTACCGTGAGGTTCAGTGTATTAGGACCGGTCCTCTTCAATGTCTTTATAAGTGACATTGCAGAGGGACTGAAGGAAAGTAGTCTCTTTGCAGATGACACAGGATCTGCAACAGAGTTGATGCCAAGGTAAGGTGGAAAGGATGAGAAGGGACTTGGCAAGGTTAGGAATGGTCAAATGTATGGCAGCTTAGATTCAATGCTAAGAAGTGCAAGGTAATGCACGTGGGAAACAAAACCCAGGAAGAGTACACAATGGGGGAGATACTACAAAACAACAAAATGGAAAGGGACCTGGGGTAGTCATATCAGATGACCTAAAGGTGGGCAAGCAATGGAGAGGGCAGCATGGAGGCTGGGGGATACTGGGATGCATAGGGAGAGGCATCACCAGTAGAAAACAGGAAGTTATTATCCCTCTGTACAGACAGCTGGTGAGACCCATCTGGAGTACTGCGTGCAGTTCTAGAGACCCATCTCCAAAGACATAGACAGGATGGAAGCTGTCCAGAGGAGGGCAACTAAAATGGTGCATGGTCTGCACCGGAAGACATATGACGAGAGACTTAGGGAGCTAATATGTATAGCCTCTCGAGGGAAAGGAGGGAAGGGGGACATGATAGAAACTTTCAAGTACTTCGAGGGAATCAACAAAGTCCAAGAGGGTAGCATCTTTCAAAAAAAGAGGTGTGCAAGAACAAGAGGGCACAATTTGAAGATGGGAGGGCGGCTCAGAGGTAATTTAAGGAAGTATTTCTTCACAGAGAGGGTTGTGGATGCATAGAACAGCCTTCCAGAGGAGGTTGTGTAGTCAAAAACAGTGGTGGAATTCAAGCATGCATGGGACAGTCATAAGGCAATTCTAGGGGGTGGAGGTAGGAAGAAGTAGACTGCTGGTTAACTAGGATCTGCAGCTTATCCATTAGGTAGGGAAATGGGCAGACTAGGTGGGCCAAGTGGTCCTTATCTGCCGTCAAATTCTATGTTTCTATGTTTCTATGTTTATTAGGGTGGACTTTGGGGAAATGGGAGCAATGCTGCAAGGAAGACTCCAGGATATAAGGCCGGGAAAGGATTCAGAACTAAAGTGGAGAGTCATAAAGACTGGGCTAACAGAGGCCACAGTAGCCTGCACCAAGGCCAGGAGTAAGAAGAGCAGAGGCAAGAAACCATGCTGGCTGAACAAGGAAGTGCTGCAAGGGGTGAGGGCAAAGACAGCTGCATACCGTAAGTACAGGAGAACAGGGAAGGGAGAGGATAAGGAGGCTTTCGGGAGGTGGTCAAGGGAGGTTGAGAGGACGGTGAAAAAAGCTAAGGCCTCTAGGTAATTAAGTTCCACACAGGGCATAAAGGGAGGGGAAAATGATGTTTTTAGGTATGTCAGGGACAAGAGGAAGTGCAAGGAACATATTGTGAGGATAAAACGGGAGGGGATAGGGTGGAAAAGGGGGAGGAGCAAGTGGAAATTCTAAATGAGTACTTCTGCTCCATTTTCTCTAAGGAGAGGGATGGCCCGCTACCAGAATGGGCTGGGGGTGGGGAAAGGGGGAGGAGGTGACGGACAAAGTGATCACAGGAAGTAGGGTGCTAGAGGGGCTGAGGGCAGTAAGGGTGGACAAGACACCTAGTCCCAATGGCATCCACCCCAGAGTGCTAAGGGAGATGGCAGAGCTCTTGGCTGAGCCTCTGGCAGATCTATTCAGCACCTCCCTGGAAATGGGTGTGTGCCCCAGGACTGGAGGGTGGCCCACGTGGTGCCCATACACAAAAGTGCACCTAGGGAGGAGCCAGGAAATTATCAGCCAGCAAGTCTCACTTCCATAGTGGGTAAGCCTATGGAGGTGATACTGAAGGAGAGGCTGGTGGCATTCCTAGACAGTAATGGCCTCCAAGATGGGTGGCAACATGGGTTCATCTCAGGGAGGTCTTGTCAAACCAACCTAATAGAGTATTGTGACTGGGTGACAAGGGAGTTGGACAGGGCCATGCGTGCATGTTCTGTACTGACTTCAGTAAGGCCTTTGATACAGTGCCTCATGGGAGACTTGGGGGGAAGCTGATGGCAGTGGGGGAGGGAGCTGACTAAATGGATAGAGAACTGGTTACAGGGGAGGGTGCAGAGGGTGGTGGTGGTGGGGGAGCTCTCTGCACCCAAAGCAGTGACAAGCAGGGTGCTGCAGGGGTCATTGCTGGGCTCGGTGCTATTTGAGCTCTTTATCGCTGATATAGCACATGGAGTTGGAGCAGGGTTAGTCTGTTTGCAGATTATACCAAATTGGGGGTGGTGGTGGATGAAGGGGATGAATGGGAAAATCTGCAGGGGGACCTAACCAAACTAGAGACATGGTCGGTGGAGTGGCAGCTAGAACTCAATGCAAAGAAGCGTGAGGTGATGCACTTCAGGGCTAAGAACCAGAAGAGGGACTATTGGTTGGGGATCAGTGAGGAGGAGAAGGACCAAGGGTTGTTGATAACTGGGAGCATGAACAACTCAGCCCACTGCACGTGAGCAGCAGCGAAGGCAAACAGGATGCTGGGGTGCATCGCAAGGAGGTTCTCATCCAGACACAGGGATGTGATCCTACCTCTCTACAGATCATTGGGCAGACCACACCTAGAGTACTATGTGCAATACTGGAGGCCATACCTGAAGAGAGATATAAAGTTACTGGAGGGGGTGAAAAGGAGGGCAACAAAAATGTTAAAGGGGATGGAAGGAAAGGAATATGATGTTAGGCTTAAGGAGCTGAACATGTACACAATGGAGGAGAGGAAGGATGGGGCGATATGATTGAAGCACTTAAATACCTGAGGGGGTAAATAAACCTAGCACCGAGGGGCTGTTTAAACTGAGGAGTGGAAGAGAGACGAGGGGACACAGACTAAGGTTGGAACAGGGACTTTCAAGAGGGAAATGATGAGGCACTACTTCTCTTAGATGGTGGTGTCTAGCTGGAATGCGCTGCCAGAGGGGGTGGTAACATGTAGGGCAGTCAATAGTTTTAAGAAGGAGTGGGATAAAGCAAGAGGAAGAGTCGGGGGCAGGGGCTGGGACAAGCAGGGGAGGAACTGAGTGGGAGGAGGCTGGAGCAGCAGCAATCTAGGGTGCTAGCTGCACACTCGGGCAGACTTACATAGACTGATTGGTGTGTTCTACTGGCAGATTCGTATGTTCGTATGTTCATATGTTCGTATGTATGTCTGTATGTAAAATCACAGTGACTCTGTTCATGAGCAGAGGTCCTAAAATGCCTGTGTTGAAAATCTGGTGACAAATTTCCATAAAATGACTGTGTTACAAGCATGCTTTGTGCAGTTTCCACGCACCCTCCTAACTTCGTAAATTTGTAGTATTTTCTCTCCAGATTTTCAACCCTGGCATTTTTTCAGACCTCCTTATGAACAGTACAGCTGTCAATTTTCACATCATGCCCCAAATATGCATTTACATATCTGGCTCAGAATATCATGGTTGCTGTGGGAAATCAATGTTCGGGACAGATTAAGAAAACCATACTGACAGTCTTCATGAGCAGAGGTCACAAAATGCTTATCTTGAAATGTTGGTGAAATAATTCCACTAAATGACTGTGTTACGCGCCTGCATTGTGCAGTTTCCACGTACACTCGGAAGTTTGAGCATTTTTAATATTTTCACTACAGATTTTCAACACTGCCATCTCTTCACACTTCCCTATGAATGGTAAAGCTGTCATTTTCACATCCCATGCTAGATGCATGTTGCTGACATCTGGTGCAATGGCACGGTCGCTGTGGAAACTCAAAGTTCGGGACACATTGACAAAATCACAGTGCCACTGTTCATGAGAAAAGGTCCCAAATGCTTTCATGAGGTGGGGGTCACAAAATGGGCATGTTGAAAATTTGTAGTGCAAATACCAACAAATGCCTGGGACATTAGGGTTTCTAACCATAACGTCCCACCCTGTAAAGACTGACAGGCATCAGGGGTGTGCCTTTGGATTGCCGACTGCAATGCTCATGCCATTCCAACCCCACCCCACTACTCTGCAGCCAGTGACAGGCATCGAGGTGCTCCTTGGACTCTTCAGCCCCAGAGTTCACCCCATTCTCCTATACTGCACCCATTTCAGCATATGTCCTTATGGAGTGGGGTGACTGTAAAGCTGAATACCCCAAGGCACTCCTCAACACTTGTCGGTGTCTGCTGGATAGGGTGAAGTGAAATGGAATGAACGTTATGGGTGACAACCCAAATGCATACCCCAATGCCTGTCTGTCTCTGCAGGGTGAGGGTGGGGTTGGCGTGAAGTTCAATACTTCACTGCCTTTCCCATCCTACATCTCCCTAACTCCTGCATTTCCAATGCTAATACCAGCAAGCAAACATTTGGCATTGACAAATGCTTATTTCTTTCTGTGATTATGATTTCTTTGTTTTTCACTTTGATAAGTTTTTGTTTGTCTGTGTGTGTGTCTGACTGTGTGTGTGCCTGTGTTGTGTGTGTGAGTGTTTTGTGTTGTTGTCGACTCATTGCATCATTGCTCAGAGTCAAGTAGTTAAGTTGGTGAAATGGAGCAGGGACAGGGTGAAGGTCCTCAAATGTCTGGGACGGTGCCAGAGGCAGTGGGACCGTGTGGCAGCATGTATGGCAGGGGAGGAGTGTGCACCCATGGGGGCATGGCCAGGTGCTGTTGGACTGGTCTAAAATCTTGGGTCCTCCCCCCTTGAAGCAGCAGCAGGACCACAACCACCCCCCCCGGAAGCAGCAGCAATGCCACCACAATCACCACCACTAAGTCCACCACCACCACTGGTAGCAGCATCAGCAACTCCAGTAGCACTGTCTGCAGCAGGATGTGCTGGAAGTTGAGCACCACCTGACCAGGCTGCTGCCAGTGCATCTGGCCCTTCCATGCCTGGTCCCCCACCACAGCTCCCCAGTTTGGGAGTCCTTCGACTGTGTTGGGGGGGACAGCAGCCTGGTACAGTGACACATTTGTGGTGTGGAGGTACACCGTGGCCCCTGGAGGTTACACCTGGGGACTGGGAGTCAGCTCACCCACATGATTAATCACCACAGGGTGGAGTGGCAGGCTGCCACAGAACAGGCCAGGCCTCCACCTGCTGGCCCTTCTGTGGCAGTGGCAGAGGGTGCTGCTGTGCATCACTGCAGCAGGAGGAGGGCTACAGCAGCAGTTGCTCCACCACCACCCCAACCACCACCATGACCAGCTGTACCACCACCAGTGGAGTACCCCACACTGGCAGTAACTCAGGCCAACCTTGTTGTGTTGTGGTGCACAGTAGATTAGAACAATGAGAGGGTGAGTGCTGTCCAGCAGCAGTTGGAACACATAGAGTGACACCAATTGCAGATTGTGTCGATGCGCCATCTACTGCTGGAGCAGCAGGGAATACCACATTTGCTTTTTTTTTAACCACCCCACTGTTTTATAATCCAGGTTAAGAATGTGTACCCTGTCATATTTCCGGTGCCTCAGTAATATTTACTTTCTGTTGTGGAGTGGTTGTGGAAAAGCAGGACTGAGCAGTGCAAGTATAATGTGCTAAATTTCATGTGTGCAGTCAGTGACAGTGTTCTGTCCTGTGTGTGGACTGCAGACATTGTCCAGCTTCTTGCAAACATATATATGCTGACTTGTTGCAGTGTTTATGGTATAAAGAATAAAGATAAGAATATATAACGTATATTTTATTGGTACCATCATCAGCAGCGGACTAAGTGATATGATATTTTTTCAGAGGTCTCTGGCCATAGTGCAGATTAGCCACACAGTGCACACATGACTTTTAAGAGATAGATCACATAGCAACCAAAAATCCTGCTTTTCAACAAACCATACGCAACAGACATGAAGTACTGGTGATGGTGAGGCACCCAAAATATTTGACGGACGGTGTACAGACACTATAAAGTCAGGAAATATATAAGGTCCAGTTCACTCACTGCCAAATGCCAACACACTGTGCTACTACAGTTATTTTCATTTTTTTGTTTTGAAATAAGTGATGTCTTTCTAGTTTAGACTGGCAGTGTCAGTTTTTTAGCAAGTTGATGTACACCATAACATGACACAGCACCAGTGGTTGCACAGTGTGGTGGCAGTGGACTGCAGGACCTGTTATATATCCTGACTTTAAAATGTCTGTACACCATAACATATTTTGGGTGCCTCAGCAATATTTAATGTCTGTTGGGTATGGTGTGTTGAAAAGCATTTTTTTTTGTGCTATTTTCTCCGAAAAGTCATGTCTGCACTGTGAATGACTGAGATGCACAGTGGCCCGAGACCTCTGAAAAAATATCATATCACTTACTCCTCTGCTGCTAATGGTACAAATAAAATATACGTTATATGTTCTCATCTTTATTCTTCACATACTGCAACAAGTCACACCATATATATGTTTGCATGAAGCTGGACAGTGTCTGCACACACAATAAAGAACACTGACTGCACACATGCAGTTTAGCAGAGTATACTTGCACTGCTCAGTCCTGCTTTTGAGCAAACACTTCACGACATAAAGCAAACATTACTGAGGCTCCAAAAATATTTATTTTTTGAAATTGACAGTAATTTATCATTTATGACATTATGTGCTCACACACAGTCCCCAGAATTGTTGTGCATCCCCAAAATGCAACTGTCTTGTGTCCAGAAAATTCCTCAGTGCTGACAAAGTGAAATGAGAGCATTACAAGAAATGCAGTGTCCCAGAATTAATGGCGCACTCAGTCATGTGCGCAGTGCTCATACAGTCCCCAGAAATTTTGTGCATCCCCAAAATGCAACTGTCTTGTGTCCATTAAATTCCCCAGTGCTGACAAAGTGAAATGAGGGCATTACAAGAAATGCAGTGTCCCAGAATTAATGGCGCACTCAGTCATGCGTGCAGTGCTCACACACAGTCCCCAGAATTTTTGTGCATCCTCAAAATGCAACTGTCTTATGTCCAGAAAATTCCCCAGTGCTGACAAAGTGAAATGAGAGCATTACAAGAAATGCTACTGTGGTTGCAATTACATGTAATGCTACTGTGTATTAACCTAACTGTGATGATGATGTGATGAATGATACACAGTGTCTTGCCAAACTGTATGAAGGAGGGATAACATGAATGACCATTCAGTGTACCATCACAAATGATGACACTGCAAGAACTGTTGGCTGTCCAAAGTGTGCTGCAATCACCTCAACAGGAAGAGTGCCCTTTGTGTGTACACCAATAATAGCCTTAGTGAGTAAATATATACATATATGTATTGTCTTGGGGAGGGTTGACATAAATATACATGTACTCCTTGTATTGTTTTCTGTCACAGGTCACATGCTGTTGGTGTGTGCATTCCCGTGCTTGAGAAATTGTGGTGTTGGAATTGGAAATGGAATACTTTCAAGCCAATGAAGATAAGTATTTTTTGGGGGGGGAGGTGGGATTTTCATATTTGCAAGTACATCTCATTAATAGTTTATTGTTTGATTACTTCTTCACAGATTTGATCTGCATTCTTCTCCAGTCCAGTAACGATGGTCATGGGCATCATCGATTCATACGACTTCTACTTGTTGCATGTCTGCCAGCCCGGTGGGGTTATGATGTTGAAGTTCTTTGGATAAGGCAACTATGACACAACAAAGCATCTGGAAGTTTCCTAAAAAAAGAAATGAAGGACTTATTACAACTTGATTGCAGCAGTAACACATTATGTTTAAGCCGTGGCTGTTCCACCACAGATATATGGATTAACACAGCTAGCAAGCTGTGAAGCCACAAGAACACCAAATCATCAGATCACAATCACAATTAAATTTAGTACCAGGCTATAAGAAATATACTGTGTCAGTGTCCTTGCATCTTAACTCAAGTTACGTTTTAAAATCACATCTTAAGTCACACGACCTGAGTCAAACTTTTTTCAACACTGGCATTGCTGCAGCTGCAAATTTGGAATACAGTGCATGATGTGTTGGGCAAATATTTTGTGACATATATGTCACCTGCTTTAAGAAACCTCAATCGAATTTTTTGCACTCTTATGAAAAGAAAAGGAACAGATTAAATAAAATTGATATACTTACCAGTATGGAAATGGATATCCCATAGGTTGCTGTATGCAGTAATCCTGTACCATTCATACAGACCTTTAGCAAAGGAGAGTTGTTTGCTGACCTGTTAAAAAACAAAATAAGTTGATCGTATTTGTTTGACCATTGCAGCTCGGAAAAGCAACAGAAAACAAAACACAGAGCTAAAGGAAGTTGAATAGCAAGAAAAACATCAGTACACATACTGACTTTAGAGTACTCATAGTAAGAAGCCTTATGCCTGTGAATGATGGATGTGGTCTCCTGTTCGACTCCCTCTGCTTTAGCATGGTCAAGACATGCAATGGAAAACATTGTCAGAATGGTGGTGGTGGGTGGTGGTCATAGCTTAGGCACATGACAACATTCCCTCTCACATCTTTCTGCATCTGGTGGTGGTTGCAGTGGCTGACAGCAGGCTTATGGTGGTGGTCCAGGGGAGCACACAAAGTCATTCCCTCTGGTGGCAGTGGCTAACAGCAGTTTCAGGTGGTGGTCCAGGGGGCACATGGTGATATTCCCTATGGTGGTGGCAGCGGCTAATAACAGTCTTATGGTGGTGGTCCGGGGGGGCATACAAAGTCATTCCCCCTGGTGACAGTGGCTAACAGCAGTTTCATGGTGATGGTCCAGGGGGCACACGGTGACATTCCCTATAGTGGTGGCAGTGGCTCACAGCGGTCTTATGGTGGTGATCCAGGGGGGCACACAAAGTCATTCCCCCTGGTGGCAGTGGCTAACAGTGGTCTTATGGTGGCGGTCCAGGGGGGCACATACTGACATTCCTTATAGTGGCAGTGGCTAACAGCAATCTTATGGTGGTGGTACAGGGGCCAGGATATATCATGCTCTGTGTTACAAATCTGACATGACATTTGGAATTTGAGTCACTCTGAGTGGGACACTGATTTAACTTTATGAAAAAGAAAACATGTATCATACAACAAATGTGACAGCCTTTTAACCACTTAAGTTAAAACCTGCCAACATTAACATTATCATCACCCTCATAAAGAAAGCTGCCCTCATAGTCATCTATGTCTGAATTCTAACCACTGGGAAATTATTTCTCCATTGTGTCATCATCTACATCAGTGGTACACCGTTTCATTCTGCCACTGCCAGTGCCACCAAGATGGTCCATTTCAACATCAGCAAAACCATGACTAGGCCGGGGTACGACTACTGAGGTTGCAGTCTGAGCTGGTATGTGCTGCTCATTCATTTTTATGAATGTCAGCAAACTGACATTTGTAGGAGAAATGTTTGTATGATGATCCTGAACTATTGCACCTGCTGAGCTGAATACCCTCTCAACACTTACAGAAGAGGGTGGGCATGTCAAGTACTTCAGTGCCACTGCGGTCAGCTCTGGCCATTCACTGACCTTTCCACTCCAGTATAAAAGAAGATCATCAGTTATTAACAGATGCCTGTTTTCAGACAAATATGACTCAACCATTTGCTGTGCTGCACTAATTGCAGTGGTTGATGCATCATCCTATTCTCCGAAATCATTTATGTCACAAATCCCCACTTGGGACAAAGCCTCCCAAAGTGGGTTAACGCCAACCGCTTTTGATGACAGACCACCTGGAACTGCAGTCCTCTTCCTCTTACAGGATATGCTTGATACTACTCCAGGTTCACCTTCAGCATGATTATGCTGCTGATGTTTGCTGACCTTGGCACGTGATTTCTGTGCCCTATGAACCAAGAGCATCAGTTGCCCACTGACATTTTTTACCTTTTCAGGCCAGTCCTCCAGTACTGAGGCAATTCCACATTTGTATCGTGGGTCCAGCATTATTGCTATAGCAAAGTTGTCACTATGCTGAATGCTCAAGCTGTGATGATTCAGGTCAAATAGTGTCAGCATGTGTTTCAGCAATACACTGCTAGCACAGTCTCCGGTAACATCAAGGCTATGCATTCACCAATGGCTGCCTCAGCACCCGCAGCAGTGGGATGGATTTGCTAATGGAGGCAGATACGCCACTCACTGCCTGTGTGACATTTTCAAAAGGCCTCAAAATTGTTATTACAGAGTCCATGAGGTGCCACTGTTCAGTCATCATAGACATGGAGGCCCCACAACTGTAGTAGTAAAAACCTTTATTTTTATACAGGAATTGTTGGTATTAGTTACATCATTAGGACAAAGTCCTATTTACAAGATGCTCCTGTGTCTTACATTCCTTTAAACATTAGTTAAGAACAAACTAGTATAACAATACAGACACATACATGTTAATAACAATAAATAGTAAACACTTCTACATATAACATTTCATTCTATACAAATTACTCGTAAAAAACATATTAAATTAACGATAGCATTCGCACCTCGTACTTAATTCCATTTTCAAACTTAATAAAAATGCTTTCACATCTTTAAATTTATTACTTGCAGCTATTTTTAAATTATTCCATGTTCTATCCACTATTACGGGAAAACGCATGTAACTATATTTATTCTTTAGTTTAGGAAGTAAGTAATGCCCCTGATTTTTTTTGCGCAAATTATAAACATATGTTTTCCTTTCTAATCTATCACCCAGGCATTCTGGCTGCTTTTGATAAATAACTTTATAAATTTGCATAGCCCAAGATATTTGTCTTTTTGCTTCCTGGGTAAGCCAGCCCAAATCTTTTAACATAAGGCAGTGATGAGTTCTATAATCCTTTTTTAGTATGAATCTAGCCAGCTTATGGTACATTTTATCAATTTTATGCAAAAGACCTTTTGATGCTAGGCCATACATATGGTTTTCATATTCCAGAACGGGTAGAAGGAGTTGTCTAATTACCGTTTCTCTTATTAATCTATTCATACAAAAACTTGTTCTTCTAAAGGTTCCCAGTCTTTTATTTACTTTAGAAATCGTGTCAAGAATATGTTTATCAAATTTTAAGGCGTAATCTATCCAAACCCCTAGGTATTTGTACTCTAATACTTGCTCTAGTTCTTCATTTTGTAATGTCTTTATATATATAGTTTCTCTACTACTATTCAATCTATACTTAGTCCTGGAAAAAAACATCAATTTTGTTTTTTTACCATTAACTATCAAGCCCGCTCTAGTCAACCATGTACAGAGTCTGGTAAAGTCTGCTTGCAACTTTTGTTCCAATTCAACTAAAGTTCGACCATCTGAAATCATTAGGGTGTCATCTGCATAAAGGTTAATACTTTTGAGTTTTGTATTACATCTACTAAATTATTAATGTAAATCAAGAACAGTGATGGACCTAAAATTGAGTCCTGTGGGACACCTCTCTTTACAAAAAGTCTCTTAGATAGGACCCCATTAATACTTACTTGCTATTTTCTATTTTCTAAGTAAGATTTGAACCAATTATGAGTTTCATTTATTAAACCCTAGTCAACTGTCACAGCTAGTGTACAAGACAGGATATTCTGAGATGGCTTTGTATTGTTCATACAACCTCTTTGCCATGTATAAAGTGGAGTTCCACTGGGTGACAACTTTCAGTTTCAAGCGGTGCTGCAGGAGACAGTTTCGGATCTGCAACAGCCAAAGTTGGTCACGGGCCTTTGCAGAGCATAAAAAGTGAGAACAGATATGGCATGCAACTGTCTGCATTTCCTTCATATCAGGGTGCTGCAGAATCTCCTGCACCGCAAGATTTAAGCAGTGGGCCATGCATGGAACCTGTACAAAGCCACCATTCGTGATGCATTTAACCACAGTTGACCCATTGTCACTTGCTATGAACCCAGCTCTCAGGGACAGGAGATTCAGCCTCTTGTCAATTTCAGTCAGTATCAAGTCCAGCATGTTTTCAGCAGTGTGTGAACAGGTCACATTGAGCATAGCAATCATTGCATGCTGTCGAATTCCTGGAAGATTGCTATCCTGACACTCCACCTTACTACACTGATTATTCACACTACCAGCAGCACAAACACCCGGCACCCTCACCCAGTGTGCAGTTATTCACAAATATGAACTCCCCACTGTTTTGCACTTGTCCACATATCCATGCTTAAATGGATGAATGGAGAGGAAGAATGTTGAAAGGTATGTCTTACAGAGTCGGACACAGTACGGTACAACTCAGGGACAGCACAGGTGGAAAAGTATGTCCTGGATGGGATTTTCCATTTTGGACAGGCACGTGCTGCAAACTGCCAGAACCCAGAATTCTCCATGAAGAAGGGCAAAAGCTCAATTGCCAGCATTTCAGCTACAGCAGCATTAAGTTCACGTGACACTGTATGATTGGGTGGGTACTTCAGCTTATGTTTTTCTAGATCTACACAAGGCCTTCGACACTGTTGACCACTGCCTACTTCTTTCTACACTAAAAATGTTAGATCTAGACTCTACCTCCCTGTGCTGGTTTCATGACTACCTTACGGACAGGCATCAGCAGGTCAAGGCTGAAGGAGAACTTTCCACTCCCAAATCATTAACAAGAGATGTCCCACAGGGCTCCATTCTGAGGCTTCTTCTATTTGTTATTTACATCAGTAGTATAGACATCGGCATCAAGGAGGCTGTACAGATGATACAGTGCTTTACCTAAGCTGCACATCACCTGAAACTGCCTGTGGAGATTTACAAGCCGATTTCAATTTGCTGCAATACCAGCTCCTTAGCAAAAAACTGCTACTTAATGCCAAGAAAACAAAAGAGATGTTATTCTCACCTGTTAATCATATGGTATACCCTGCTATTCTAGTACTCTCCCCCCCATCTCCACTTTATAAGGAGAAAACTTGGAATTTGTAATGAAATCCCTATATCTGAGGGTCTGGCTAGACCACAAACTCTCCTTTGAGAAACATTTGGAGGATTTGCTGACAAAACTGATGCAGAGGCTCGGTCTCTTCTTTAGGATAAACCACCTACTAACCACAGAGACCAAGAGGCAGCTAGTTCAGTCCATGTTCCTCTCCTTAATTGACTATGCTGACTTCATTTATAGTCAATGTACTGCCTCATACCTTGGAAAACTGGACATACTGTATCACAGAGCCCTTCGTTTCATTACTGGTCTCCCCTTCTCCACCCACCACTGCTCCTTATATGCAGCTGTGGGGTGGACCTTTCTACAATATACTGTAGGCATAATAGAAATGCGGCTTTTTGGACATTCAGAGCTATCACTGATAAACTTCCACAGTATATCGCTGATTGCCTTCCTCCAAGTGTGATAGGAAACTATGCTTTAAGAAGCTGCTCTCTGATTTCTCTGAAAGTGCCCAGGGCCTGCACACACTTTGGGAGAGTGGCCATAGGCTTCGTACTGCTGTTGCTCTAGAATAAGCTTCAGAAATCATTGAAATTAAGGACTCTGTTGGTCTTGCTGTGTTCAAGACCTTGTATGCAAAATCTGTCACAGAAGTATGCAATTGCTTCCATCGACCCTAGCTCGCTTGTGTCTGTCTCCAACCAACCTCCCTTTGTCTTCCTAATTTTCACTTTTGCCCACAGCGATCCCTAATTACTTATGAACCCTGCGTCCTTAGTCCTCCCTTCTACGCTTGTCCATTCTTACATGTCCACAGCCTGTTAACCTTCCTTTCTTGGTAGTATAGCTTCCATGTACCAGCCCCACCCTTGTCTGCCTTACTTCCCCTACCCCTTGATTTCCTTCGCTATCCATGAGGTTTTGTTAATTTGATAATGAGTCTTCTTCTATTTATGCAGCACCCTCCTTACCTACCCTCTTTTTTTCCCTGGATATGTTATAATTTATATAACAATATTAGACCATGTATATGTATGCTAAACCGTTACCTATTACTGTTTACTCTGCTATATCCTTTTGTACTGTATACCTACACTGATTGTCTTCTTGCCTGTACATAAATGTATTGCTACTTGATCTTGTGTGATGCAGGTCCACCTTGTAAGTGAGCTTGCTCAATGGTGTCCGCCTGGATAAATAAAGATTTGATTGATTGGATAAATAAAGATTTGATTGATTGATTGATTGATGCGCAGACACACTCTGTAACGTGGGCTGACAAACGTTTTACATGGGGTATGATGACAAATGGTACTGCTCTGTGAATGACAGGGGGTGGAGTGTGGACATTTGATGAAGGTGGTTGCACAGGTGATGAAAAATCCATAAATGAACTTATTTTCCCAGATTTATGAACAGGGGTCGATGTACCACTTGCACTAGACATACTGCATTCACCACCACCACACCCACCAAAACTGCTACTTTCACCATTACTGGACAAGATTTCAGAATCATTATGCTCCTCCACCTCATCATGCCTGTAGTAATTCTCTGCTATTATTTCATTACTACTGCACACATTTAATTTCCTACATGATGTTACAGTCATGGAGGGGGATAACTTGCTCATTATGGTTGATGACGAAGGTGAACGCCCCACTGTGGTGTTAGCTGCCATCTTGTGCTGGGTCCAAAGTGCCATGTGCCTGTTCTTAAGATGTGTATGCTGTTCCCCTGTGCCCAGATGGCTCCCCTTTCTACCTCACCACACACGCGCATGGCAAACCTGGCAGATTGCAGCTGACTCATCATTTGCATCTTGCACAAAAAAATTCCCAAACAAGGGATTGCGATCCCCTACTTTTAACATGTCCCTGATGCTGCTTATTGGACTCTGGTTTTTTAAGCCCTGAAATGGTGCGTGTGCTACATGATTTTTCAGGCCAGACACACTTGACTGCAACTGACCACCATGACTACCTGTCATTATTATTGGGTCACCATCATCATCATCATCAACTGAAACTGGTAAATCACAATGTTTTATGGGGGTGGGGGTGGGGTGTTAACGCAAAGAGACTCAGACCCAGCCACCTTGAATTTCTTTTTCTCTGGTTCCCAACAGGGGTCACTGATATCATCATCATATTCACCCACATCCACATCTTCTGCTTGGATGCTGGCATGTGGACTGCATGTTGCAACCACAGCAATATCAGCATCATCAGATCCATCATCAACACCACCATCACCCGATATTTTCTCACCACACTGTGAATCATTGCATGGCAAATGCGTGACCTGAACCATAGTGGAAGAAATGTGACATTGTGTGTTATCGTTGCCATGATAATCAGAATCCTCACGTTCAGTTACCAGTGGGATGTTACTGGGGAGTATGACACCATCTACTCTGTCACTCACTGCTTTACACTCAACTATATTTTTGGACACAGTCAACCGGTCAGAAGTGGAACTTGAGGCAGCAATACTCATACCATCAGCAACTGCACTAACACCACCAGCTGGGACAACATAATCTCCTCCGAAAATTAGTGAAGCTACCGATTGTGCTGTAAAAAACATTGAAGGAGAAATACCTTTCCTCACATCAGCAATGCACTTCTGCGACTGCATACTGCCACACCCACAGACAATCTTACCACTGGCAGCAGTGCCATGGTGAGAAACAACTCTGCTTGCATGTATCTTTTCAGGCATTTTTGGGGATCAAGAAGAATATTCGAAACAAATTTAGAGTTTGGAACATTCACTCTGGGCTGCTGGATGTGAAGCCAAAAAAAAAACTGTGGCTTCAACAAGAGATACACATGCAAAGCTACAACTAGTTCAACAACACCTTAACTAACCAGTGGTGTTCAAGTTACAATACAATCTGGAAAAGAATACCTTTTGCCAGTTGTGGGGGGGGGGGCACTGTGACTGCAGATTACAATAACAGAGCAAAAGCAAGATACCACAATGGCAGTACAAATCACGCAGGTGCAGTGGATAGCAGGTTCATACTGCTGCAATTACACTGTGGCACAATAAAAGGTGTATTATTTGAAGTCACGCACTGCACACACACTCACACCGCTTCCTGGGTCTCTGCCCGACTCCCTGGATGATCTCCTGCTGCCTCCAGGACCCACCCAGGCAGATTCAAACTGTAGGCTCTCGCGCCTGAGCAGTGCTCCCAGACCAATGCAGTGAAACCGCTTCCTGGGTCTCTGCCTGACCCCCTGGATGATCTCCTGCCTCCTCCAAGCCCTCCTGAGTGGATTCAAACTGCAGGCTCTTGCGCCTGAGTGGCGCTCCCTGACCAGTGCAGCGAAACCGCTCCGTGGGTCTCTGCCCGACCCCCTTGACGATCTCCTGCCACCTCCAGGACCCACCCGGGTGGATTCAAACTGCAGGTATGACCATTACTACTCACCCTTGAGCACCCAGACCACAATTGGTCAACCCAGCTCACAGGAGCTCCCTGATTGGACTGCCCGCTACCTTGCTGCTTTCTGATTGGTGCACCTCACGCCATTGAACTATATAGGGAAAAATTCTGTGCTGGCTCCCTGGCTGTCCTTCCCTGCTAACTGCTGCTTGAATTTGCTTTTAAGGGGTATAATAAGTATCTCTGCTAAATTAAGTCTGCTCAGTAGTGCTTTTGTGTAACTTGTATTTACATTATCTCAATGGAACCTAAGCTACGCTTTGCTGAGTTAGATGATTTTTGTCTGCAATTTAATGTAAGTATTGTTTTCTTGCTTATGATTTACTGAATTTCTTACCCCTATTGCTTTTTTTTCTCACTCCTCCCTTACCTCTCTCCCTAACTAAGTACTCCTGTAACCAGTTCTGCTTTTCTGTCCCAGCCCAAATTATCTCGGTGCAAGCCTTCCCAATCTACTTCTGCTTTCCTTTCACTGTGACCCAGCCCCATTGTTTAGCTCCTCTTTAGCCACAGACTTAATCACCCCACTCCCCACTGCTACACTGCCACCAGCTTCCCGCCCTGTAATTTTTCTCAGCTTTTCACTCCCACTGCCTAGGGCTATATTAACTCTGCTTTCTCTCCCCTTCTTCCCTTAGGCTCGCGCCTGAGCAGCGCCTCCTGACCAACTGGCAAACCGCTTCCTGGTCTCTGCCCGACCCCTGACGATCTCTCTGCCACCTCCAGGACCCACCCTGTGGATTCAAACTGCAGGTATGACTGCTACTACTCACCCTTGAGCAGCCGAACCACAATTGGTCAACCCAGCTCACAGGAGCTCCCTGATTAGACTGCCCACTACCTTGCTGCTTTCCGATTGGTGCACCTCACGCCATGAACTAAATAGGGAAAAACTCTGTGCTGGCTCCCTGGCTGTCCTTCCATGCTAACTGCTGCTTGAATTTCTCTCCCACCTCCACCTCCCCCTCCCAGGTCTCCTTTAAATACACCCCTGCCCTGCCCACACAGGGCCCATTATCACCTATTGGTCATTACAATTTAAGCTGTATCTGCCTAAACCATACTAAAAAGGATAGTGTATTCTCACTTTACCTGACTTAGTTTCTACCATTATTTCTAATCTCCATGAGGCAGAGGACCCTCACCTGGGTACAACTACCCATCTAGCTCTCTCGACTACTGGCTTAACTGCCAGACCCAATGGCTTACTTCACTATCTTATTACTACTGCTTGGCAGTAGTGCACCTTGTGTAGTAAGACATCACAATGTGACAGGTGCTACCCCAGACTCTGCCTCCTTTCCTGCATCCCACACCACCCCTTTACACAGCACATCCACTCTTCTGTTATCTCATCCAACTCATACTTATATTACATACACCTTGGCCCTACCTCACCTGAGCAGCTCACCTATGACTATCCGTGCCCTCTCCATCATTTTGCTAAATTATCAGCCCTGGTTCACATACTCCCACCCCACAAGTGCACCCCTGGCTAATTGACAAAATTGCACACATAACAAAAAATACTTTTCATTCTTATTTAACTCCCTAAAGAAAATGCTGCTGCTGCTCCTTCTTTGCTCAGGCAATGTGGAACTAAACCTGGGTCCACCAGCTCAATTCTCCGGTCCCTCGGATTTTGTGGTTGCTCCTGGTCTCAAAATTATGTTAGTTAACATCAAGAAGCCTGATCAAAAAATTTGACCAATTTCAAGCACGGGCTGCTGACACTTATCCTGACCTTATCATCATCACTGACTCATGGCTTAAAAAGACTAATCTAGACCACCAAATTAGCCTACCTGACTATAAACTTTTTAGGGCAGATAGGGATGGGGGGTTATCTGCACCAGAACAAAGTTCTCAGTCAGTGGTATAACCTGTAAATCCAAGCCCAAAGAATTTGAGATTGTCTCCCTGAAGCTCCACCTTCCTTCTTCCGAATGCATTACCATTATAGGTGGCTATAGGCCCCCATCTGGCCATACCGAATTCCTTGACACCCTGAAATCCCTAACTATAGCAGCCAAAACTGAAACAATAATTATGGGTGACTTCAATATGGACTGTCTTTCTGAAAAATCTTGCAGCCTTAAAACCCTCTGTGATGAGCTTAGACTTATATAGCTAGTCACCGAACCCACAAGGATCAATATTTCTACTCCTAACAATAGCACTATCCTAGATGTCATACTGACCACACACTCCCACAAAATCTCCCACTCAGCAGTGTTTCATAATGACATGAGTGATCACAGTGTGGTGGTATGCACAAGACCGCAAACCAAAACCAGCCAACAATCTAAGCTTAGAATTAAACGGTCCTTGCACAAGTTTGATAGGTCAAGCTTCCTGCATGACTTAGGCAGGGTCAGATGGCAAGATTTATTCCTGGCTAAAACCGTTGATGAAGCCATCTCCATTCTTAACGCTAACCTCAACACTTTGGCAGACAAACATGCTACCCCTTCATCAAAGTCAGGATCCGTAACCTTTCTCAGCCTTGGTTTACCCCTGATCTTAAAGTTGCACTTTCTAGCAGAGACAAACTTTGGCCTAAGGCAAGGCACACTAAGAGCCCTGCTGTCTGGCAGTCATTCAGAGCTGCCAAGAATGCCTGCGTAAAAAGTATCTGTACTGCCAAAGCTCAATTCTACATCTCCACCCTGGAACATGCTAAAGAAAATTCTAAAAAAATTTGGAGGACTATCAAATCTATTGAAGGTCAGCCCCCAGCCCTAACCATTCCATCTAAGATATCCACCAATGGGAGGTTGGTCAAAAACAAGCCCCAAATTCTTGAGGAACTTAATTCACACTTTGCCATAGCAGGAGTAGCTTTCGACTCCTCACCCTATGCTAATCATGTTAAAAATCATGCTAGCTCTACCTCTGTTATTGGCACTCCAGCCCATACCTTTCAACTACGTACATTCACATTTAAAGAAGTCAAAGATGCTCTCTTTAACCTAGATACCAGAAAGAGTGCTGGCGATGATGGTCTAGAACCATACTTCCTGAGACTAGGTGCTGTTCATTTTGCCGCCCCTATGCTGCATATCTTTAATCTATCCATTAATTCTGCTTCTGTTCCTTCTTGTTGGAAAGCAGCCCACATTCTCTCTCAACTTAAATTGGGAGATCCTAGTGATCTAAATAACTATAGGCCTATCTCAATCTTGCCTATCCTTTCTAAAATTCTTGAGATGCTAGTCTACAATCAACTAATACAACACATCAAATCCCACTCTCTGCTAAACCCTACTTAATCTGGGTTCAGGCCCAATCATAGTACTACCACTGCATTGGCTAAGGTTACTAATGACTGGATTTCTGTGGTGGATTCCTAGAAGACTACTGGTGCAGTGTTCCTTGACCTGAGTAAAGCATTTGACACTGTTGACCACCTTCTCCTAATCCAGTGCCTCACTAAGTTAGGTGCTAATCCACCTACAGTGAAATGGTTCACCAGTTACCTCTCTGGCAGGACACAGAAAGTCAAAGCAGATGGTCTTCTCTCTGCCCCCCTTCCAACTGTTAGGGGATTCCCCCAAGGCTCTATCTTAGGACTGATACTCTTCTCTATATATATCAATGACCTTGACTCACTTATTACGAAATCAACTCTTCCTTTTTTTGCTGGTGACACTGTGTTATACACCTCTGGTAAAACCATATCGGAAGTTAGGGAAGTTCTGCAAGTTGACTTTGCCCAACTTGAAACCAATCTTATCGAAGCAAAGCTCCTTCTAAACGCCAAGAAAACTAAGGTGATGGTCTTCTCTAGTATCCCCACTATCAGCAACCACCCCTCAATTCCAAAGACTCTAATAGTAGTCACCTCACTAGGTGAACTACTAAAAGTAGTTACTAAATTTAAATATCTCAGCTTCTGGACTGATAATAAACTCTCCTTCAAAGACCACTTCAATGACTTATTTAGGAGGCTAAAAATACCACTATGGTTCTTCTTTAGAAACAGATCCCTCTTCCCTCTTGATACTTGAACCAGACTTGTTTTGGCCACATTTCTTCCCCCCTACACGATTATGGTGATTTCCTTTATGCCTTTGCAGTGACTCCTAGCCTAAAGAAACTAGACGTCCTTTATCATCATGCTTTCGGTTCATCACCGGCTCCTCCATCAGAGCCCACCATTGCGACCTGTATTCAGCTGTTGGCTGGATGTCACTTGCTACTAGACACTTGCTTCATGCTGGGATCTGGACCCTTAAGATACTTCTTCACAAACTGCCTAGCTATATTATGTCTCTTATCCACATCTCCTGCAGTGCCTATTCTCTCAGGAAATCAAACTTTATCCTGCTTGACGTCCCACGAACTCGTACTACATTTGGCCACCACGCCATCTCATACTCCCTCCCTACCCTATGGAACAACTCCAACCTACACTTAAGCTGACCAGCACAGTATCACTTAATCTCTTCAAAACTTTATCCCTATCCAAGTTAAAAGATTCCTGTTGCTGCCAATAAAGCCTCCCTCAACCATAGATTAGTACCTCATAAGTCAATCTGCCTATGTTTAGACATTACCTGTGATCATTATACTTAAGCATGAAAGAAAAAGAAAAAAGTCTCTCCCATGTCTCTGTCCTTTACCCTACCTGCCCCTTGTCCTTTTATCCCCAATTATTAAACTACTTGAACTAATTTAGATTTGCTGTTCATGTTGCCAATGTTTGCCCTTAAATCTGCCTCAATTGGTTCCATCCCTCTATGAATTTCACTGTATCCTGTAAGTACTTGACTTATATATTTACTGAAATGATATCTGTATGTTGTGTCCGTATGCCAATGTATGTGTACCAGGACCTCCTTGTGAATGAGTTTGCTCAGTGGAGTATTTCCTGCAATAAACTTGAACTTGAACACACACACACTTTGTCTAAGCAAATTGAAAATGTCAGTAATATACCACCACATATTTTAAACAACCTGAAATTATGCACTGTTGCACCAGGTCCACAACACAGTCAGCAAAAAAATGTCAACAATTTCTTAAAATATTATTGTGTGTACATTAACACAGTTATACAAGACAAATATAACCAAAAAACAAAGAACTCCCTATTTCTCCAACTTAAATCTACCTATACCACAGATACGTCCCTCCCCCAAAGCACACTTCCACTGTCTGTCTCAGTACACAGACTGAATGTTGTACATTAACATTCAAAATCCACACACAAACAATAAACACTCGATGATATGAGCATAGGAGGTTTCCTACAATCAATGTACTAAAGTTTCAGCAAAAGAAATTACTCAAAAAAGCTTCTTTAACAGATTTTAGAGGGTTTGAATTGCAGAGAGGTCTCAGAGCAAACTGTCTCCTACAGCTACCTACACACACTACCCTGAACCGAGGCTGTCCAGAAAAATCTAGAGCCCATGTGACCTGCAATCTCATGAATCACTGCAAAATTCACCTTTGGATCTTACCAACAAGATGAAGTGATGTGAAGTACATTGATTTCAATGTACTTCGCCTTAAAATTAGTGGAGTAGTCGTTTGGGGAAGGCGGAATAATGCAAAGTCATTGCTTTCAATACTCTTCGTGTTCCTCATTATAACACAAAGTACTCCACTTCACGTTGCGGAGTTCTTCCCGGATTCCACATTACTCCACGAATCACTTCACGGAGCGAATTGGGACCACTTCACCCACTACTATTATTAACCTATTTGCCTCTGTACCTAAACACTTTCTGCACTTC
Source organism: Neoceratodus forsteri (assembly GCA_016271365.2). Classification (NCBI taxonomy): domain Eukaryota; kingdom Metazoa; phylum Chordata; order Ceratodontiformes; family Ceratodontidae; genus Neoceratodus; species Neoceratodus forsteri. The sequence goes on along the minus strand of CM057449.1, from coordinate 224,374,845 downwards.
TCTATAGCCTAAGGTAATGGATAGTACTTTTAATAACAAAAAAACAAACAGAAGACATCAGTGTGTACTGATTTTCATTTCTTGTTGGCTCCATACCAAAAAGACACAAAGTAATTGGTTCGGCACCTGGATTATCAGCCTGTTGGCAATCCTGCTGATAAATGTAATTCCAATTAAATGAAAGTAATGATTGAACAATATAGATCATATTATAATATTTGGGAGCTGTACAGTTTGTTTGTTTGTTTTTAATGTTTTTATTCTTTTGGTAACCAGGTAAGTCCCACTTGGTATAAGTGCCTGTTTTCAATGGTGACCCGGGAGCATTGGGGAGGTTAAGCGACTTGCTCAAAGTCACATGGTATACAAATGGAGACTGGGAAATAAACCCAGGTCTACTGGATGTACTGTACCAAGCTTATTTTCAGCTCATTACTCTTACTTCTAAGCTATACTGCCAGCCCCAAGGTAGCAGGCATTACCTCTTGTATTCCTCAGAGTTGATTGCCATAAGATAAGTAATTCAGTTGTTAGACACACTTCACTAAGGCAGTTTACTGCATTCCATGCAATGTTTGCCATTTCTAGGCCCAGAATTGTTACAAGTACACGATTTAGAGGGCCATTTATGACTCTGTGTGCCAATAGTATTTATCTTTACTTTGCAGTACGTCTAAATCTATTACTAATAATTGTTGCATTAACTATAATAGACACTGACTTCTCATAACATTTATTCTTATAAGAGTTTTTATGCAGAATCTGAATTACCATACCTTTGTAAGTCAACTGAATCTATCCATTGACATTTAAGTCCACCATGCACATTTTTTGCTCTCTTTGAAAATCAGATTGACTACTAGTATATTCTCTCCATACAACTGTAACTCGCTGGATGATTAATTGTCTATTACGCACATCTTCTTCTGATTCCCTTACTACCCCAGTCTGTTGCTGTATTCCTCAAGTCAGGATAGTACCAGTAATCCTATCTATTTTTTGCTCATTATCTGAAATACAGGTCAGAGTAGAGCCTCTCTGTTGCAGAGAAAATTGATGAGTTTGAACTTCTTGATCATTCCCAGTTCATATATATATATGTATATATATATATATATATATATATATATATGTGTGTGTGTATATTTTACATTCCTGTATTTTTGTTATTGGTTTTTGTGTTTTTAGGCAAATCCAGTATTTGTAATTATGGAAATGGCATGATTTTGTTCTCCACCTTTTTTTTTCTTTGTTTTCAGCAATTTAGTCCAACAATTTCATGCAGCTAATTAATTTTTTAAATTACCGATCTTCTCTTTCATCTCAATAAGAGTTTCCATAAGCAAAATATGGGTAGCCTGTGATGTGGGTGACTGGTCACAAGGGTGACTGTACAACAGCGCTGACAATTTGGGCAACCCAGGAGTTCCCCACCTTCCCAGAGTTATGCCCCCCTGGAGTAGGCATCTTAAGTAAAGGAGGTGTGGGGGGGCACAGGGGGCAAAGCCCCCTGCATAAAATCACTTTATGTTTTCCAGTTGCCCTGGGGGATTGTTGCCCTTCTATGGGTTGCCATCCTGCAGTCGCCCTTATTACATAGCACCAAAATATGTGCTGCATGTGAGATCCTTAGAGCCTCAATTAACTCATTTGATAAATTTGATGGATATTGTGCTAACAATTTACTGTCCAATGAGTTATTACCAATTGGATGAGGAGGCCTGCTGATTTTTATCTTGAATTAATTGTAACAATGGGTTCACTCAAATTGGTGTGACAGTCATTTTGTTGACACTGATATGGGTACAGGCAATATACCACCCAGCAATTCTATGTTAAGCATTGTGGCTCCCAGGACAGAGGGCGCCAAAGCCCTGTCCTAGGAAATAGTCATGTTTTGAGCCAGACTTCACCCACCCGCACCCTCCAACTAAATATAATCTCCTGTGGGGATGGTATGTCCTGAAGGAGGCAAAAATTGTGTGGGCGCTAACGGTTGCATGACTGAGGGGTGTTTTAAAATCAAGATCGTCCTTGTCATCATTGCCTTTTTATTGGTGCCCTAATTGAGGTGGCAAAATTCAGTCACCATTCTAATGGTATACCCTTTGTTTACATTCAGAATTGGGTAATTAGCATTAGTTACATAGTTTTGTCTCAGTATTACCTCTCATATGAGTATTTGGAGATAACAAGGGGAGCATCATCCAGCAAAAAATCTGTTTCCATACTAAGATGCAGAATTTGTATGGCCTCCTTTTGGTAATGTTAGTCAAAGTCATCATAGTCCTAACATTAATTCCCTTAATATTTTTTAATTGACTGGCAGACTTTTTTTCCTTACTGGGCCTTGATAGAGATACTAAAATGTCACTGTGAGTATAAATACTTAAAGAAGCCAAACCTATGCAATTAAATTAGATATCTATTATTAAAAGAAAAACACAGTACTATCTGTTTAAAATGTACTGCTATTATAAAGCAGCTAAAATACTGAAGAGTACTAAATGAAGAACTTCAGTGTCAGAGTCCCTTATGGATCACAAGATGAGTCAAGTAATAGCTTCTGCAGCAAGCTTCTTGTCTATTACAAATCCTTGATCAGCAAAATAGTCATTGATAACTACATAAAGAACATCACGTGAGATCTCAAGCTCAGTGTTGTACAAGATGGTTGGAGGGTGTTTTTGAAAAGATTTGTTAAGCTTAAAATATACCGCTTTGAAACCATTTAGGCCATGGATGTTTTACATTGAGAACTACATGTATCTTAGCCAAACATTTTCTCTGTATGCTGCTGCTGTTTTGAAAAGAACCATTAAAGAGTACAGCAAGTGAACTGAGGTTGTGATAAGCCATTTTGTTTGAGGGGCTGACTGTTTTACTGCTAAGACCATCATGTGAAAGTGAAGAACATCAGTGTCGGAGTCTCTTATTGATCACAACCTAAGTCAAGTAATAGCTTCTGCAGCAACATTCTTGTTTATTACAAATTCTTGGTCAGCAAAACAATCATTGATGAAAACAATATAAGACAGTCTCATAAGTTCTAAGTTTTTCCTTTTCTGTCTGAACTGCCAGCAATATGATGCCCTCCAGCAGGCTGTGCTTATCAGTGATGTCCCAGAGTTTGTGATTTGGTTTCCTGTCAGCACTTCCAAGCCACTGAAATTTGAATATCTGGTTTCTGTTGTTCTGTTTTGGAGAGTAAAAGGGAACAGTCATCACTAAGAACTCACACACAGATGTGGGCTTAAAATATGTAATAAACAAGAATGTTGCTGCAGAAGCTATTACTTGACTTAGCTTGAGATCAATAAGAGACTCCGACACTGATGTTCTTCACTTTCACATGATGGTCTTAGCAGTAAAAAAACCTGTGCATGCGCCAAGACTTTTTTTCTTAATAAAAGGCAGAGTGTGGTGTCCCCAGAAACATATTTCAGGACCACTGAAAAGTGTCAGATGGATGCTTGTGAAAGGAGGTGTTAACGCACCTTGTCCCTCATGCTTAATATAAGAAAAAGGTGGGGGGGGGTACCACTAACACTTAAACACCAAGTCCCAAGAAAGCCAACTGCACATGTGCTTGGGCCTAGTGTTTTTTCCATCTGTTTCGGGGGGATCTTTCATTGCGTTTTTTGCATCTCTTTTTGGGGGGTCTGGGGAGGAGATCTTCCCCATACCCCCAAAAACAGACATGAAAAAAAAAAGAACCAATCGTAGGCACATGGTGGATCAGTTTTGTGGGTTTTTTGTTTGTTTGTTGTGTTTTTTACACGCACACGTGATCGCTAAAATGTTCAGCTATTCAGAAAGATCTTGCACAGCAGTTTTGTGTGTGGTATTGTCTTAAAACTAAAGACACAGGGGAACCTTAGAGACGGGGGGGGGGTTAAGGCTGGAGATTGAGTAGGGTCTGCGGTAACACAGTAGGTAGGGAATTTTAGGGCAGACTAGGTGGACCAAGGGGTCCTTTTCTGCCGGCAATTTCTATGTTTCTATGTTTCTATGGTCTCAAGTTGCACTTTGTGTGCAAAAGCACAGAATTGAGGATGAGTGGGTGGTGGTGGAAATAACAATGGAAGAAAGGGACCTTTGTAGTGCATTATGAAAATAACATTTTGTTAGTGAAATTTCAACAAAAGTTGTAATTTCAGTTCTGGAAAATTTTGGAATACATTTCTGCAACTATTTTTGTAAAATTCTTACTTAGAACAGCAGAATAAATGTATGTTTTGTGGAGAAGACATATTAAATTGTGGAATGGAATTCCACATAAGTAATCTTTATAGAACTGCAGAATGAATGCACTTATTGCAGACTGATTTATTAAATTGCAGAATGGAGTTTTATAGAACTGCCATTCTTCAGTTTATAAGTATTATTCTACATTTCAGTCAGAATATTTTGGGCAACAGAATGACATATCATGGAATTTTAAAGCATCCAGATTTTACCAATGTTGGAATTTCAGAAAACTTCTTGACATTTTCAGAATTTTAACTGAATTAGAATTCAGTTTCCATCTAGCACTAAACCTGATAAGAACACCTCAACACAGATGCCAGCTGCTCCATTCAAACAACCCATAAAATACAGGAACTATGCATGAGCAGACTAAAGGCAAGTGCAGTGCCAGAACAAACACTGCAACTCAAGACACCAAAAATCATTCATTCCAGGCAGCAATAAAAAAAATGAGCTGTCAGAGGCTATGATAAAATGCACTTTTAATCAACTATACATTGGCTTTCTTCCACAAAGAATCAGTGTCAAAAAATCTAGCACTTTGTGTCCAGGCATGAAAATTCAACAGAGGATGCCCCTGATGAAGTGTCATGCCTGGACATAAACAGCCAGAGTTTTTGCCACTAACTAACTCTAAAGATTGGTAAGCAATGTGAGAAGTCAGTAAGGAGAGCCAGGGGGATACTGGGATGCATAGGAAGGGGCATCTCAAGTAGAAAAAGGGAAGTGGTTATCCCTCTGTACAGACAGTTGGTGAGACCCCATCTGGAGTACTGTGTACAGTATTGAGACCTCATCTATGCAAGGACATAGGACAGGATGGAAGCAGTCCAGAAGAGGGCAACTAAAATGGCGCAGGGTCTGCATCAGAAACCACATGAAGAGAGACTGAGAGAGCTTAATATGTATACCCTTAATGAAAGGAGGGACGGGGGGGCATGATAGAAATGTTCAAGTACCTGAAGGGAATCAACAAAGTCTAGGAGGGTAGCATCTTTCAGAAAAAGAGATGTGTAAGAACAAGAGGGCACAATTTAAAGATAGAGGGAGGACAGCTCAGGAGTAATGTGAGGACATTTTTTTCACAGAGAGAGTGGTGGATACATGGAACTGCCTTTCTGGGGAGGTTGTTGGGTCTAAAACAGTGGGGGAATTCAAACATGCATGGGTCAGACATAAGGCAATTATAGCAGGGGGTGGCAGGAAGTAGGCTATTGGTTAACTACAATCTGCAGCTTATCCAGTAGGTAAGGAAATGGGCAGACTGAGTGGGCCAAGTGGTCCTTATCTGCCATCAAAGTCTATGTTTCTATGTTTCTTTGCAGAAAAAAGCCAATGTATAGTTGATTAAAAGTGCACTTTATCATAACCACTGACTACTCCATTTTTCCCTGCTACCTGGAGTGTACGCTTTTTTTGGTGTCTTCATTTAAGTAACACAGCAATCTTGAGGGGTAACCATTTCTTAGGAGTAGAAGGAGAGCTGAGTAAGCTGCCTTATCTTTTTGAAAGTAAAACAGAACCACAGCACTACAAAGCTGCAGTGGCTCATGCCACAAGTCATTAAAAATTGAGAAACCATTTTAGTACTGATGAAGTGACAATTTAGTCATGAAAGTTTGGCACTGACAGTGTAGTTGATCCAGAAAAAAAAACAGTTAAGAGTGAGACTCCCAGATTTTCACATGACTAAATTCTGTCACAACCCACAGAAAAGGGACCAGTCAGCCTCATTACTTTCATTAAAATCCTTACTTCTGCCACTTGGAACATTAAACTTTCAAATATCAGCCATTTTTACCCTCACAAAAAAACTTCAACTTTATTTATTTAAATATTTGTTGGCCAGGAGAGGCATACTGAGCTGGAGCTTGTTGTGGATTACAAGTTGGTAAAAAGTACAATAAGAAAAAAGTGGCAAACAAAAAATCACAATGCAAAATAAAGTGACAAGTGCAAAGTACAATACATGAAGGCCCTAAAAACACAAACGTCACTAAAATTAAAAACAAAGTTAACTAGAAAATACAGTATGGGCAATAGAGCTATTCAGAATTAGAAAATATTAAATTAATGTAAGTCTATGACATTCCACTAAATTTAACAAAGTTCCATGGAATTCTATGGAATTTCACAGAACTTTTAAAACTGCTTTATTTGGTCTTAACAGTGCCATCTAAGGGGCTAGAGACCTGCAATGTGGCATGGCTACTTGTTGACAGGTGCCGTAATGACATGCCAAATACCGTGACATTTGGGTGATTAATTTCAATCATATAGGGGCTCACATTCTGGCATTTTTTTTGGGGGGGGGTGTTGTGTGAAAATATTTGTCTACAGTACTTATAATTCTGTCAGCTCTGAAGCTAAATATGTGAAAGTTGGCACGCATTCATTTTTTTGTATGGGTCATAGAATTGACTAATATGGCAATATTTGGTTTAGGCATTTTTAGGTAACAGGGATTCAAAATGTCATTATGTAATTTTTTTGTGAAACACAGATCTGACATTTGTCATGCATCTCCAGTGTCATTGTATCCTGCTATCTAACAAAACTGGAAAACATTTGGCTTGGCAGTTATGCATTTACAGTGTAAATACCGACAAGTAAATACAGCTGTAGAGTCAAGCCATACAAAAGCAAGGGTGTTGGACTTTAGGAGGGCTGACTTTGGCAAATGGGAGAGTGCCTCAGAAAAGCACTAGCAAACAGGCAAGAAGAATGGGGTGGAGGAACAATGAGGGGAATCAAAATTGCCATCATGGAGGCAACAAGCCTTTGTGTATAGCAAATCAACAAAACAAAACAAAGGAAAAAGCCACTATGGTTCTCAAAAGAGGTGGCAGGGAAGGTTAAGGAGAAAAGGATAACATTCAGGAAATGTAAGGAAACACAGAAGGAGCAGGACAGAGAACTATATCAGTTAAAGGAGAAGGAGGCAGGAAAGGCAGTCAGAATAGCAAAGGCCCAAACTGAGGAAAAGATAGCCAACTCTGTTAAGAAGGGGGATAAAACCTTTTATATTTATTTATTTGAATTTTGATAACCGGGTGGGTCCACTGAGAAAGTCATGTCCCTTTTTCAGGGGTGATCCAGGGAATAGAGACATTCCAAACCAATGTACAAATATAGATAAATGCAGGAGGTAAAAGCATAAATCAAGAGAGTAATAATAATTAAAACGTTAACAATATAGGTACATTAAGGAGTGAAGAAAGACCAAGGGAAGGATACTGAGGCTTAATAAAGGGGAGGGAATGTGGCCAGAGGGTGACAGTGAAAAAGCAGGGATACTGAATGAATACTTCTGCTCAGTATTCACAAAAGAAGAGGAGGCAGCGGTACCTAAACAAAACAATAGAAATACTCTGGATAGGGAGGTTGATACCAGTCCATTCACAGAAAAAAGGGTTTTGAAAGAATTCTTAAAACTGAAGATGGACAAAACAATGGAGCCTGATGGGATTCACCCCAGAATTCTAAAAGAACTAAGGGTAGAACTAGTGACACCACTGACTACCTTCTTTAATAAATCATGGGAGGATTGGGTGGTACCTGAGGACTGGAGGAGGGCAGATGTGATTCCATTTCACAAAAGTGGAAGCAGGGCAGCGGTAGGAAACTACAAACCTGTTAGTTTGACCTCAGTGATAGGGAAAATGATGGAATCACTTCTGAAGGAAAGAATTGTTGAGTACCTAGAGGTCAGCAGGGCACAGGACCCAAGGCAGCATGGATTCACAGTGGGAAGGTCATGTCAGATGAATCTAATAGATTTCTTTGACTGGGTGACCAAAGTAGTAGACCAGGGAGGGGCTGTGGACATGGTCTACCTAGACTTTAGCAAGGCATTTGACACAGTCCCACACAGAAGATTAATATATAGTTAACCAGCCTTGGAGTAGGTCCCAAGGTGGTAGCCTGGATAAAAAATTGGCTGGACAACAGGACGCAGTGGGTAATAGTAAACTGAGTCCACTCTGAAGAAAGGGAGGTTACTAGTGGGGTACCACAGGGTTCAGTACTGGGACCAGTCCTCTTTAATGTCTTTATCAGTGACATTGCAGAGGGACTGGAAGAAAAGGTATGTCTCTTTGCATATGACACAAAAATCTGCAACAGGGTTGATACATAAGGTGTAGTGGAAAGGATGAGAAGGGACTTGGCAAGGATGGAGGAATGGTCAAATATATGGCATCTGAGATTCAGTGCAAAGAAGTGCAAAGTAATGCACCTGGGAAACAAAAACCCAGGGGAACAGTACGCAATGGGAGTGAGATACTAACAACAAAAATGGAAAGGGACCTGGGAGTAGTCATATCAGGTTACCTAAAGGTGGGCAAGCAATGTGAGAAGGCAGTAAGGAGGGCTGGGGGGATACTGGGATGCATAGGAAGAAGAAGAAGAAGAATCAGCATTTATATAGCACTTTTCATGCACAGTATCCCAAAGCACTTTACAAGCAATGCTAGACTGGTAGTGAAGTGACTGAATGTGTGGTGGCGGCCATATCGCACATCATCACCCCCACACAGTCTGGATAATTGCATGAACCGGTTTATAGGATGGGGAATGTTGGCCAGGACACCGGGAATGTTCCCTGCTCTTTGCGAACAGTGCCCTGGGTTCTTTTACTTCCACCTGGACACCCACCAGGATGGGCAGAAGGGACCTCGGTTTAACATCTCATCCAAAGGACGGCACACCCCAGCAGTACAGCATCCCCCAATACTGCATTCGGATGCCAGCGATTTTTAGGTGCAAGTCCGATCCCGGTGTGGGACGAGAACCCATGACCTTCTGGTCCAGAGGCGGATGTGCTACCAACTGAGCCACGCTGACAAAGGGAGAGGTATCACCAGTAAAAAACAGAAAGTTATTATCCCTCTATACAGATGGTTGGTGAGACCCTATCTGGAGTACTGCATGCAGTTCTGGAGACCCCATCTCCACAAGGACATAGCCAGGATGGAGGCTGTCCAGAGGAGGGCAACTAAAATGGTGCAGGGTCTGCACCAGAAGACATATGAAGAGAGACTAAAGGAGCTTAACATGTATACCCTTAAGGAAAGGGGGGGCATGATAGAAATGTTCAAGTACCTCAAGGGAATCAACAAAGTCCAAGAGGGTAGTATCTTTCAGAAAAAGAGATGTGCAAGAGAAAGGAGGCACAATTTGAAGATGGGGGGGTGGCTGAGATGTAATGTGAGGAAGTATTTTTTCATGCAGAGTGTTTTGGATGCATGGAACAGCCTTCCTGAAGAGGTCATGGGGTCAAAAACTGGGGGAATTCAAGAATGCATGGGACAGACATAAGGCAATTCTAGTGGGGGCTAGGAGGAAGTAGGCTGTTGTTTAACTAGGATCTGCAGCTTATCCATTGGGTAGGGAAATGGGCAGACTAGGTGGGCCAAGCGATTCTTATCTGCCATCAAATTCCCTGTTTCTAAGTTGTTATTGTCAACATTTTCTCTGATCAGTACTGTAACATGATAGGTAATGCCTGCAGAATTCCACTCATGGAATTTAACATTCACAAAACGTGTACTGTATCACCATTTTACCTGATAAGCTAAACTGTTTCCCTCTCCTTTTTTTCTCTTATGGCTCATTCACAGAGTGAGTGGCCATCCTAATCATTTCCATGCCATGTTGTGAAATGCTGCACAGCAGAGTTCACATGACATTGCACTGTTGCAGTGTTGCTGACTTACTTTTTCTTTCTGATTGCAGGAGTGTTCCAGTGGAGGAGGGTGTGGTGGAGCTCTGGTAATGTCATAGAGGTATGCATGCAACCAGGGAGGACCTCCCATCCTCTTCCCAGCCACGATCAGGAATGATGAATTCAACCACCCTTAATGTGGCCAAAAACTATAAATTGGAATGGATTTCGCAAATCTTTGCAGTCATTGATCCTGAGAACATGCCACTTGAACTTGTTTGTTGTTTGCTCACCACATTTGTTGGCATGTTCTTGGGATCAGCAACTACAAAGATTTGTGAAAACCATCCCAATTAATAGTTTTTGGGCATATTAAGGGTTTTTTAATTCATAATTTTGTAATCTTTAGGCATAAGGTCTTTTAAACAGTGAATATTAATTAAACTCTACTGTACAAAAGGGCTTCCAACTCACTTCCCATTCCTGCAGAAGTGCAGGTTGGGAAAAGCATGTCAGTCACTGTAGGTGGTGGCTGTTTAGACAGCTGAGGAAACTGGTAATTCACAATGCGAACCCAGGGGAGGAGGAATCTTGGAGACAAGGCCAAACAACACAAGAACAGAAAAATGGTGGTGTTCAGACATGCACAGCGGCACCGATTTGGCTGCTGTGTACCACCAATAATGGCTTAGAACTGGCCATGTGAATGAGCCTTTAGCTTAACCGGATAGACTCAGTGAAACTACTGTTCCCCCTGATATCCTACTGTACTTATCCTTCACAGATGCTGTACATGATCCCTTAAAAAGATAGTCACTTACTTCATTTCCTACGAGACCTGTCCCATTGAAATAACCAGAATTCCTCCTTCTTAGTGCCCTAGACATTTTCTTCCCCTACTACATCATTTTGATTTTCTCTAAAACCTAGACTTGTAAGTACGTCAGGCTGCCAGAATAGTAAATTTTACTTTGTGTGAACCTTACAATATTGTATATAACTTGAATTCAAATTGGCATCAGTCCTCTATGTTTCCTTGCTTCAGCTGAGGGTCTACTATAGTTCATTTTATTGTTGTTCAGGTACAAGCTGTTACAACATAGAATACACAATACAAAATGTACATAAACACATGTAAAAATATAACCTGAGTTAAATAGCAACATGTATACTTTTAAAAATGTAATCTTATTACAACATGTGCAAACCTCCTGCCATCTGTAATTTTCTTCCAGATGGAATATACATAAATATACTTAGAAGCTCAATAAAGAGACTAATTCAAGTTGATAACTCATATACTTATTAGTCATATTTTATTGAAGCACATAAACTAATGCAGCCTTGAAACTTTATTTGGTCCCCTCTCACAGTCAACAAGTCACAGGCTGCTCATTTTGAGCTGATATTATCAATTCTTATCCCACAATGAGCTAAATGGATCCCCATTTTTGTGAGCAATCCAACATTTTGGTGGGCATTGGATCTCCGCTTAAGCCCCAGTAGACTCCTGTCACAGCTGGACATAAAAGACTTCCATTATCAGGCATTTGTAATCCTTTAAAGCTCAAACCATTATAGGGTAGCCCATATAGGGGACAAAACTAAGCCACTGAGGACAATATTATGGATTCATATGAGCTTCCCTGAGCAGAAGGTGTCAAATTAGATAACAGAGAGAAAATCACTGTTTGAATAACTGTCCAATAGTCAGTTTCAAGGACTGTTTAATACTCAGATTTTAACCAAATAATTTATATCTATGGAAACACCCTGTCAATATTCATATTCTTAACCACTACTATATTTCCATGCTGAAAAACATATGTTATTAATAAAAAAAACTCAAATTCTAACTATAACATTACGCTTTAAGCTTTCCATTAAAATCATACTAATATCACACCATCAGAGTCACCAAAACAATTCCCATATCAAATTTGAGCAGTACCGAGTGGTTCCATTTAAAGTAAGAATCATTCTTTTATAGGGCATTAACTATTGCATTTAATTTGTAGCTGAGTGGCTCCATTTAAACATAGGAGTCCATCTTCTTGTTTAAGCTGCCAGGTTATAAACACATGACAGGGTGGAGGGGTTCTCAATTAAAACCCCTCTCACCTGCCTCTCAGCCACAGACTACTAATTATCAAAATCAGTGGGTCACAGCTGGAAGTAATTAAAAATTTAATTAAGCATCCTTGATAAGAGCTAATTATTTTATATATATATATATATAAATATTTAGCAAGCCACAATAACCATTTCTAAAACAGATCTGGGATATCTAAAACATAAAACGTAATAATGGACAAAAACAGCATGTCCCAGTAATTAAGGGATTTAAATCTCCACTTGTCCCCAGAAATCCACAACCAATGTTACCAGCTTCAAGAATAGTTCATCTAGCAGTTGCACCAAGATGAATATTTTCCTTTGATTGTCTCCAGGAATTCCAGGCTATAACCTGTGCCTAGATTAACAAGTTCTGGCCAAAGCCAAGAAGGCTGTGACAAGCTGCCAAGAGACCAAAGTTACAAGTGCGAGTAGAAATTATGGAATGCCCTGGTGTAACTTGGCCATTTTTTGGAGGCCTTGTACCAGATTTTCAACATGACCTTTTTGGGACCCCTCCTCATGAAGAGTGCCAGTGTCATGTTGTTCATTTGTCCCAAAAGGTGATTTTACAGAGTGATCGCACCATTATGTGTTACAGGTGCGAAAACACATTTCAGACAGGATGTGAAAAATGACAGCTGTACTGTTAAAAAGGAGGTGTGCAAAAATAGGGACAGGGAACATTGATTAACCAGGAGTAGCACACTAAGCCGAAGCTTGTTTTCAGATGTGACCTGGGAGCACAAAGAAGTTAAGTGACTTGTTCAGGATCACACAGTGTACACCTAGGTGGCTATGGGATTCAAACCCAGGTCTCCAGATCTGCAGCTCAGAGCCTTAACCCACTGCACTATACTGCCTCCAAAAATGGTGATGTCGAAAATCTGGAGTGAAAATAATAAAAAGTGGTGAAGTTCTGAGTGTGCTCAGAAACTGTGCAATGCATGCTCGTAATGCAGTCATTTTTTTGATTTTTTTAAACAAATTTGCAACATGGGCTTTTTGGGACCCCACCTCATGAACAGTGGCACTGTTGTTTCATTAATTGTTCCCGAAAGGTGAATTTGCACAGTGACTGCGAAATCACCTTTTGGGACAGAGTAACAAAACAACAGTGACTTTGGTCATGAGGTGGTGTCCTAAGAACCCCATGTTGAAAATTCGGTGCCCAAATTTAAAACAATGGCTGAGTTATCAACTTAAGTTGAAAACCCCATTGAATGACATTATAGCAGGCTTATCTTTGATTCTTCAGTTTGCAGTTCAGCTTTGAAGAGTGCAGATGTGTCTCAGTCCAGAGAAGATGACAGTGCCGACCTCTGGAGGTAAGTATGGGGTAATAAGGGTGTGGAGAGATGGGTGCTCAGTGGGAGGTTGGGGATGAGGGATGGAGACTGGGGCAATGACGAAGGACCGTTTTCTTTTTTCCAGGTTAAAAAAAACATGTCTGGGGAAGATTTTCTTTATTTACAGGAAAAAAAATATATATACTTTTGGGCACACTGGAGTGGGCTCCCAGTGTGCCACATGAGTTGAGGGGGTGGTTATTTGATGCCAACATGGGGATTCGGCACCCTGATGGTGGGTGGAAGAAGAAGAAAAAACAAACATTTGAGCACAATGGGGTGAGCTCCCAGTGTGCCACATTAGTGTGTGGAGACACATACTGCTGACACAAGGATTGGGCACCCCAATATTGGCACGGGCAAAAGAAGTACATTTGGGCACACTGGGGTGGGCTCCCAGTGTGCCACATGAGTTGGGGGCTACATAATGCTGACATGGGATAGGGGATCCTGATATCAGCATGGGAGGACAGCAGCAGTGGGAGTATTTTTCTGCTGGCGACAACACAACTATGCATGCTTGACACATGCGCATGCATAGTTGCGGAGAATGGCATTTTGCCATTCTTAACATGACAGTGCCAGCAGAACTGCACATGAGCATGAGTCGCACATGCTCAGTTCATGCCCCTGAATGTGAAAATAACAGCTGAAATAGTGCGGCTGTTATTCCGTAGTGGATGATTATGGTGGAGGGTTTCAAGCTCCGTTGGACTTTCGGAAGGATACTTCCAGAAGTCCAACAGAAGGTTCCATGATCTGCCATTTTTTTAAACTATGAGCCGATCCCAAAAGGACTGTGGGCTCCACCCACAGCCCTAAAAACTAATTTGGCTTCAAGAAAGGAGTCCTACAAAAAGACAAAGAAATTTTACTTCAATTAATCAGAAAAATTAGGCTTCATAAATGAAGTCTCCATCAGGCAAAGTGGAAGACTCTGAGTATCAGGCAGAGAACCCCAGTTCCTATAGGCATCAACTGGCAACATCATACTTAAAATTTCATTATTAGATTGTTAGGCTTCTGAGAGAAGTCCTTTTTTTAACTTCGAGCTTTGATAGTAATGTCAAACTTGGCAATAAATAAGACATAATGAAGTGGACTGTTTAGCACCAGCTGCCTACAAATTACGTTTAATTTGTGCTTGCACTCTAGTTGTTCCTTAAGATGTTTAATATTTAAATATAAATTGGCACATATTTATTAATGCTCCTCTAGTTCCCTTTTATCTGATAAAATGTTATTTCGAAAGCCTTGCAAATCCAGCGTTCGGCTCAGTAAGCATGAAAGCACAAAAGCACTAGAGGAGTTTGCCATTTAGTGACCGCAACAATAGCAGAAAGAAACAAAATACCTCAGGTTCCTGTGTAACTGTTCAAACCTCCATTCCCTTACAGAAATATAAGTGTGCTGTATACATTCAGAATACATGCCACATGCTTATTTGTGCAATGTCCACATGCGGTTCACATACACAAAGTGAACCTAAGTGAACCAGGTCTAAAAAGCAAATCAGGTTCACATGCTGCAAGCTTGATGTGTGCAGCAGGTAAACTGGTGTGAACATCGTTTAAAAATCACATCAGGTTCACATCTTGCATGCTTACCATGTGTTCAGCAAATAAGTTGGTGCAAATCTCATCTGAAAAACACATCAGTTTCTATTTCTCATACTACTGCTAGCAATTAGAGCCATTAAAATACACTTTTCAGTGATTTCCCATTAAAATTGGGTAAACTCTTTAATTCTGATAATTTTGCAAGTTGTTTTATGGCTTTTGATTTTTGTCATTAAATTTCCATTAATTTGTAAAGTATTGTTTGCTTAATAGATTAAATGCCTAGGATATAGTCAGCTAATATCCCCCATTCCAGATGTGTGAAGAGTGGCCTCTGTGTTGTGAAGCCTGACCTTTTTGTTTTGGGCCATGCAAATCCCCGTATGCATATTTTACAAATGTGTTTCTCTATGATCGATTCGGATCACTTACTTAATATTTTCCATTCTGTATAGAGCATGTATGCTATGGCCATGCTCAACATTCTTTGTGCTGAGTAGGGTATTGGAAACATGCACCATACGTCACATTTCATCATGGAAATGAGAGACATGGACACTCAAAATGAGGAACAATGAGGCAAGACAAAGTTTATTTCTAAGGTGCCCAACCCTGGAGACCCTGGACACTGTACATAAAGCATACAGCAGGCAGTGTGTCAGACAAAATCAAATATCAAAAATCCAACAAACAAAACAATAAAACTTCAGATACAGCATCAAAATAAGCAGATGTTTGGGTTGGTCAGATCACTATGAGGGACACTAACCCTCACGATGATCAGGACACATCCTGAAACATGGAGATATACTCTACTACCTCAAAACACGATGGAAACCAATATATTTATCTGTACCATTATTAGCACCTGAGAATGAATTTCTACCATAAAGTAGGGATGCCATTTAGGTAGGGCAGAGGGGGGTATTTGTGCCTAGGTTGTTCTTATGGTGTGGTAATAATGGCATTAAATTTGGATTTAATCTTTTGTACAATAAGTGCCCCTCTGGCCTGTGTGCACTCATGCCGCAGGTGTACTCCTGACTTGACTGTGTCTGTATTGTGTTGTCCAATCTCTCCAACTTTTAGCGGCAGTGCCACCACATGTGGCGCGGAGAAGCTCCAGCCAATCAAGAGCACATGAATCACGTGAGTGTGACACTGTCTTTCCCACCACAGAGTAGACAGGCTGCACACTACAGCTCGGAGAAGTCGATGAGCACCGAACTCTCAATAGCAGTGTTGTGGTGACATATTTTTGTTGGTCTACTCTTAGTGAGTCTCTGTCTCCCCTGGTGGCTTAAGAGGCAGAGGGTGAGATATAAGCTAACATGAGGCTAGGCTACCTACTTACTGTGGTAGGCTCACCTAAAAAAAAGCAAAAAACAGGACAGCCCCCCCCACTCCCCGTGGCAGAGAGCTAGACCTTGCAGCTGCGGTGACAGCAGTGTGGGTGGCCATCATAGACCTTGATCAGTGCAGTGTCAGCACCTGTGTCAGCAGCCAAACAAGAAGCAAGCAACACAGGTTGGGTGGGTTCAATTGCTGAGGTGACTTGGTCATGGACCACGTTAGGGACCTGGAATGGTCGGGTCTATCATCCAGCTCCTGGCAGAAGAACGGAGGAGGAGCAGACGGAAAACTGTTTTGGTGGCACACTGGGCCGGGCTTCAGGATCGGCCAGATGGCCAGGTAAGTAAAAGTAAATATTTTTTAAAGGGGGATTGGGAAAGGAGGAAGGACTAAAATATTACATACTATTTGCCAGCAGATCAGGCCTTATGGTCTATCGAGTCTGCTCGAACCTTAGATCCTTAGTTGGGAGCTGAGGCCCTCCCATCCCTTGTGCTCCAGAAACCCCTATCATCCATCCCCCGGACAGGCCATCATCTGATACATCCACTTTCTGTCTGTCCCACCCTCTCTTGAAGCCCTCCACTGTGGATCTCTGAACCAGCTCGCCAGGCAGTGCATTCCAAGGTCCACCACCCTCTCAGTGAAAAACCTCCTCCTCTTTTTCCCCTCACCCTTCCACCTTCCAACTTCAAACCATGCCTCTGGTGATGCCTCCCTGCTTTAGTCTAAAGATCCCCTCCATGTTTACCCTATTTATTCCCTTGAGGTACTTGAAGACCTCAGTCATGTCCCCCCTGTCTCTCCTCTCCTCCAATGAAAACAGGAAGAGCTCCTCAAGTCTGTCCTCATACGTCAAATCCCCTAGCCCTCATATCATCTTAGTTGCCCTCCTCTGTACCCTCTAGAGGAGCTGTATGTCCTTCTTCAAGTGTGGTCTCCAGTACTGTACACAGTACTCAAGGTGTGGTCTAACCAGTCCATTGTACAGCGGCAGAATCACTTCCTTGCTCCTAGAGGTGATCCCACTTACGATGCATCCCAACATCCTGTTTGCCTTGCTAGCCGCTCTCTGGCACTGCTCAGAGTTATTCACATGCATCCACCATGACCCCAGGCCTTTTTCCCTATTGAGGCCACCAGCCCTCCCAGGGTGTGTCTCTGTTTAGGTTTCCCAACCAAGATGCAACACCTTGCACTTGGTGATATTGAAATTTAATTTCCATGTGTGAGCCCAGCTTCCAGGGTGTCCAGGTCCTTGCAGGGCCAACCTCCCTCTTCTCCCTCAACTACTGCTCCCATCTTGGAGTCATCCGTGAAGAGACTCATTTCACACCCTATACCCTCCCTGATGTCCGATATGTATGCATTAAACAGGATTGGACCCAGGACCGAGCCCTACGGTACCACACTACCAACCTCTCTAGGATTTGAGAGCTCCCCACAGACCACTACTCTATGGGTGCATCCAGCTAGCCAGTTTTCAATCCATCTGACCATCAAAGGGCCTACTCCTAACCCCTGCAGTTTCTCCATCAGACCATTGTGGGGGACAGAGTTAAACGCCTTGCTGAAGTCCAAGAATAATACATCCACAGGCTTTCCTCTGTCTAGTTCTGCTGTTACCCATTCGTAGAACTCCACAAGATTGGTTTGACATGATCTACCTGGCACAAACCCATGTTGCCAACTATCCAGACCTCCCACCTCCTCCAAGTACACCCCCAATCGTTCCTTTAGTATACTCTCCATTAATTTTCCCACCACCGATGTCAAACTGATGGGTCTATAGTTACCTGGTACTTCCCTCGACCCCCTTTATGGATTGGCACCATATGTGCCTCTCACCAATCCCTAGGTACCCTCCCTGTCTCAAGTGACCTGTTGAAGAGCTCCACCAGGGGTGCAGCCAGTATGTCCACCAATTCTGATAGTACTCTCAGATGAATGCCATTCTGCCCAGGAGATTTGTCTTTCTTTAGGGCCTTGAGGGCTAACCACACCCTTTTGGCGGAGATAGCATCATCCGTCCCCTCCACCTTACTGGCCTTTTTATCCTTATCCAGATGTGACACCCCTGGGGTATCTCTCCCTCCCTCTTGCTCCATTTCTGTTGCTCCCCTGATCCCACTCACTGCCGCTCCTATCCCCTTCATGCCTTGCTTTGTAGATATCCCATCCCCCTCTGTAGTGAACACAGAGGCAAAGTACTCGTTAAATACCTCTGCCTGGTCCCTCGCCTCTTCCACCCACCCTCCTTCTGATCTCAATCCGCTGAGATGGCCCTTAGTTTTTCTCCGCTCCCCAATGTGCTGCTCTTTACTGGACTTTGCTCTCTCACCATCCGGTGACTTTTCTAGATGCAAGATGGTACATTTCCTTATCCCTATCCCTCTTGTTGTTTTATACTTTTGTAGGCTGCCTTCTTTCTCTGACCGCTACCTGTACCTCACTGGACCACCAGCATGGTTTATGTGACCTTGCTCCTTTACGCTTCAACTTAGCGCAGATCCTGACTGCCTCATGAAGTCCCCTGCTTTATGACCTCCCATCTCCTTTCCACACTTGTCATTGATGTAATCCCTTCAAGTGATCCTTGAGAATATTTCCCATGCCCACAAAGTCTTCCCTGAAGTCCACTGCCAGTGTCCTAGATCTCCCCCCCTTCCCCTACACTTATTTGAAACCAGACAGTATTATGGTCGCTCCCAGGCAGAGGGTTCTGTACAACCAGGTCCCTTACCAGATCCCCATCTGCCAGAACCACGTCCAGGCCATGGCCCTCCCTTGTGGGCTCCATCACATGCTGTGTTAAGAACACATCCTGGAAGCCATCCGGCAGCCTCTGCTCCTTGGCCACCTTAGAGGACATGGTTCCCCAGTTGGTACCTGGCATATTAAGGTCCCCCATCAACACCACTCTTTCCCCTTTTAGGCCACACTGGGCAATGATGTTGTCTAGCAAACCATCCTCTAGAACATCACTTATCCTGGGGGGCCTATATACACTACACCCAGCTTGACCTTATCTCCTGCTGGGAATTGTAAGGTGACCCATAAGGCCTCCACGTTTCCTTCTGCCTCTTCTACCCTAGCAATTTCTATGTCATCTCTAATGAACATAGCCACTCCACCTACTCTGCCCTCCTTTCTATCCTTCCTAAGCATAGTGTACCCCTGCACATTTAGGTCCCAGTCATGGTTTTTGTTTTCCCACGTCTCCGTGACCACCGCCACATCCACCCCCCCTCAAACAGCATGGCCTGGAACTCTGGCAACTTGTTTCCCAAGCTCCTGGCATTTACTAACACCAACCCCAACCTCTTATCCCTGATCCTCTTTGTTGAACCCCACCCAGATTCCTTATACTTCCATCCTCCCTCTGCTCCTCCTGAAACCTCCACCCCCAGTCTGTTTCCCCTCTCCCCCCCTTGGGCTTGAAGGCTGCTCCCCTCATCTGGAGGAGAGGGCTTCTGGTCAGCCCCTCCCTTATCCCTTCCCCCACTCACAAGTTTAAACCTCACCTTTCTTGAATGTAGTCAGCCATCCCCTGTTTAAGGACTTCCTTCCATAATGGGGCAAGATGAAGCCTGTCCTTGGCATATAGTCCCTTATCCTCCCAAACTCCTTTCCAGTTCCCTAACACCCCCAACCCACTCTCTTCACACCACTTCCTGAGCCAGTCATTAACCTCTGTGAGCTTCATTTTTTCTCCGCTGAGGCCTTTGGTACTGGCAATATCTCCGAAAAGGAAATGTTGCATCCATTAACCCAACAGACTCTGGCAAGTTCTTGGAACCTTGCTTGGATTTCCAAAACGCTATTTCCCCTCTAGATCGTTAGTTTCCAAATGCACCAGAAAATTCGGTTTCTCCACAATCCCTAACCATTTCATACACCATGAACTTTGCTCATGACTGTCAGCCCAGAGATACTCATCACCTTCACCTGGCTATGGCATCCACCCCTGTCCCTCCCACTGGATACCCCTAATCATCGAGTCTCCCAATAACAGAACCTTAACACCGCCATCATCCTTATGGTTACCTCCACTATGCCCTCTCAGCCCCCCATCCACCCTTTATTCGTGATCTCAATTCCATGGGAGTCTTCCTGCCTTATTAGAGACCCCCTTGTCACCCTCCCCTTTCTTCCTCCCTCATTATTTTTCCCACTTAACTCAGACCCCCTCTGAATAGGTGTCCCCTTTAACCCTATCTTATCTGAACCATTTACCCTGGCCCTGACGGTTTCCCCTTCCCCCACACCACCATCCTCCCCCCTTGTAATAGTACCCCTGCCTCCAGAGGCTCTCTGTGGGTTCCCTTTAGCTAGGGCCCCATCCTTGGTGCTGACCCCCCTGCTGAAGGGGGGCTCTTCTCTCACCTCCTTGTCTCCCACTTTCACTCCAGTCATGCTCTCCTCCCTCATGTCTGCAATATGTTGCATCTCCCCCATTTGCTTAACATTTATGTTTCCCCTTCTCCCTCTGGGACTATTTCTATCCTTTCCATTGCCAGTCTGTGATGCCCTATGGGTATCCAACTCCCTTCCCCCCGGCATCTGTATAAGTTTCCTCACTTCTACCCACCCCTTCCTCCCCCTGTAGGTTGCTTAGTAGCTCAAATTTATTGTGACACTCTATTTCAGCCTCCATCAAGTAACCCGAGTTTCCCCTGATTGCACCTCTAAACTGCCCCTCTTCTTCCCCTCTTGCTCTGTTCACCTTAGGAGCTCCCTTCCCACAGTCTGCTGTTTTAGGCTTCCCCACAACAGCCCCTCCTGACTCTTCCTCCACTCTCTTTGTATTCAGAATGTTCACTCCGTACGCTTTCCCCTTAGCGTTAACATCCCTATCTAAGGGTCCTCTGTCCCTAATATCCCCTCTCCTGCTTGCTGTAACATAACGTTCTGTAATTTCAGAGCATTGCCCCAGCCTTCCCACAGCCCCACCCTTCTGCTGCCCATATCCACACCCCTTATCCTTGGACACACCCCCAGCTCCCCCAGTTTACTCCTTAACCAATATACCTCACTCCTGATACAAGATTGCTGTCTACAGAGTGGACAGCCTCCCTCTCTCCAGGCCCAATTGAGAATTATTGCCATCCCACAGCCTGTGCAGCCTACAACCCTTCCGAAGATAACTGCCATGGTGGAAGCAGCCTCCCACGCCACCTTTAAGTCACTACATAAAGAGCACTTATGTTTTATCAACCCCTGCACCTGCTTTAATCCACCTTAGCTCCACTCTTCTTCCCCTGTTGCTCTGATTCAATCATCCTTGTTTCCA
Organism: Neoceratodus forsteri; assembly: GCA_016271365.2. Lineage (NCBI taxonomy): Eukaryota > Metazoa > Chordata > Ceratodontiformes > Ceratodontidae > Neoceratodus > Neoceratodus forsteri. The sequence continues at coordinate 224,353,260 of CM057449.1, read as the reverse complement.
TCCCTCCCCTCTCTGCTTTCTCTCTCGCATCTCTTTTATTACTTGATATTTTGTCTCTTTGAATGCTTGCTACTGCTAACGCCTATGTTCCCACTTAACTGTATATTGTGATTCCCTGTACTACTATGCTGTATTTTCATCTTACTGTTGTAAACCTAGTTGTGTTTGTTGTCAAAAATGTTTTTCTCCCTGTACCTCATGCTTTGACTTGACTCTGTAATGTACTGCTTTCATGTGCTGAGTCACATATACAAAATTTGTATCTAAATGGGATTTCTCCCGGTCGTGCTTGAAAATAGCATTTTGTGCCTTTTCAGTGCATCTACCCGGTTACCAAAAGCAAATAAATAAATAAATAAATATGGCCACCCTGTTTATCCCCCTCTGTTTATAATGGCACACCCCCTTTTCTCAGTCCCTTTCCCCTGGAATATAGTTTCTCTCTATACTGACTGCAGTTATTTACAAACTCAATTTCAACCCCACCAATAAAGTTCCCAAGTCTCACAAACACATACAGTCCAGTGTGTGTCCAGTCCCACTAACAGTGTGTGTATGCAGACATCAGGTACCGTATGATGTCACAGGCCCACCAGTTCCTGTTGCTTCAAATTTCAGTCCCAAACAGAAATACTCAGCCCTTCAATCCCAACCCTCAGTGGCTTTTCAGTATTTAAGAAAGCCTACAAAACAGGGTGGGTGGGAGGCTCTTACCAACACCAGGCAAACAACACCTTTAATTTCACTCTAATTATCACTGCCAAACAAGTGTTCCCAAGCCTCAAAAGTTACAATATTATAGCCCAAGTAAGAGTTCTAACTCAAGGTAATAATTTTTAACACATAGAACTAATTTCACATACAAAACTATTCAAATATTTCAGTTAAAACAGAAAATAACCCCAGACCTCTGTCCTTACCAGCCTCCTGTTTATGTTCCCAAGTGAACAATGAAAGACAAGGTAATTCCAGTTAATGTCCCCTTCCCCTAACACCAGGCAAACAACACCTTTAAATTTCACTCTAATTATCACTGCCAAACAAGTGTTCCCAAGCCTCAAAAGTTACAATATTACAGCCCAAGTAACAGTTCTAACTCAAGGTAATAATTTTAAACACATAGAACTAACTTCATGTACAAAACAATTCAAATATTTCATTTAAAACAGAATATAACCCCAGACCTCTGTCCTTACCAGCCTCCTGCTTATGTTCCCAAGCGAACAATGAAAGACAAGATATTGATGTGTTTTTCGCATTTCTATGCCTTTGGGCAGCTTCATGACCCATATTAGAAAGGTATTGAATGAAATGGAGTCGGGAAGAGAAATCGGGAAAATGTTTTATTGGGAGGGTCAGAACTTCAGCCAGGAAAAAAATGGTTAGTAACTGGGTGGGGTAAGTCCAATTCTGATGCACTGCTCTGGGGTATAGACAGATGAATCTTATACATTGCAATTTTTCCTGATTTGCATATCACGTTTTAGTCACAACAAATAAGTTTCAACTTTTAGAGATGCTCCAGACATTCTGGAGCTTGCCACCTAAGGGTTAACTAGCACCTGACCTACACTGGTTGTTGGCTCCCCCCTGAAATCTGAAATGATGCTCCTGCCATAAAGTCTAAATTTACTGGACATCCACTGTGTGAGCAGCATGTTTCCCATGAGGGATGGATGATGAGCAGACCACATTAAAGTACATTATGACATGGGCCAAGGGAGACTGCAAGGGCGTGCACCATTGAAATGAATGGGGGTAGTTTTTTATTACTATTTTATATATTATTGATAGTGAGTTGGTGAATAAAGAAGGCTACTGCTCAACTAACAAGGGCCTTGTTAGTAGTTGGTGGCCTTCATTATTCTGAAACTCACCATCATAATGTATAAAATAGTAATAAAAAATAATTCCATTCATTTCAAAGGGGTGTGCTCCAGCACTCTGACCCATGGACATCATCTCTTAAAGACTCCTGCCTCTGGATCCCTAGTAAATAGGTAAGAGACTCTCAACTTACATCTGTCCTTGATGGGTTGCCTGCAGCAGCATGGCTGCACCTGCTGCAGTGTGTGTGCAAGGAGAGAGGGACTGGCCATGTGTGTGGGTATCAAGTTATTGCTACTTTTGAGTTTGCACCTTAAAGTCAGTTTGCATGGAAGCATTAAAACTATGGAGAAAAAATAGGAGTACAGGTCAGACAGAAGTAATTAAGCAGTTTTGTGGGTAACTGTGTGTATTGGGGGTGTGAAGAACCACATGTGGTTTCATTGGTATGTGTGCAGCAGTTCAACTGTGCAGCTGAGATGATAGGGACAAGACAACTAATAAGTATAACAGTGGCTACAAGCATGCTGCATGTGTGCAGAGATATGAAGATTGGTATTGAAGTACAAGTGAGCTATATGTGTGCATGCAGTGTAGCTTAGTGGTTTAAGGCACTGAACTGCAGACCAGTAGACTTGGAGACCTGAAGACCTGGGTTTAAATCTCATCAACCTCCACTTGTATATGGTGTGATAAAATACTAAAAACCAAGTCCCTGGTGCTGTTTTGCTGTGCACCAGGGGTACATTGCTGAAATTTATTTTCGGCGATGTACAGTAGCACTAATGGTGATCACCTTTTGGTGGTCGCCGTTATGACTTAGAAACCTTAACTTTTATGATTGCAGCTATCAGTGACCACTTGCTTTTTCATTCATGCCACATCAATCAATCAATCCATCAGTCTTTATTTATCCAGGTGAAACACCGTTGAGACAGCTCATTTGCAAGGGTGGACCTGGTACAGGTAATGGTATATAATATAAAAAGTTAGATGAACATATAATATATAGCACAATCAATACAATCTTGCACATGGATCAGTTTGTACAGTTTGATGAACATATAATACAATGCATAATCAAAACAATCTTGCAGTTTATAGTCTTTACATCATATGCAAAAGAAGGACACATTTATACATCAAATATGTAAAAAAAAACAGAAGAGAACAGCAGGATGCATGAGTCATTTAATACAAAATGTCACCCTGTAACCACATTTTTCAGGTAGTAGAAGCTATAAGATAGCTGGGCACTGAGACAAGAGGAAGAGCTCCAGAACGGTTTAGGCTAGTGAGGGCAGTTGCATAGTTTTTTAAAGGTCTTAGCAAAGAGAGTTTTGAAGAAGGGTACTTTCACTGGGAGGACTATTTTTAAGGTTTCTTGCATTTTGTTCCAAAGAACAGGGAGAAAGTGACTTATGGCCACTTTGCCAAAGTGTGTGTTTACCTTAGGAATAACAAGAGAGGAATACAAAAGGCTTCATAGAAGATAACTCCCTGGTTGATAGAGAGGTAGACAATCAGAGATGTGTTTAGGAGGCTTATTTGTTAATGCTCTAAGTGTCCAAAGGATAGCGTTTTTATGCCGTCTGTAAATAAATGAGTTCCAGCCAAGCATAGAGTAAAGGGTGCAGTGATGAGTGGAGTATGGTGCATTTGTGATGAATCTAATTGCCTGATGACAGAGGGTGTCAAGTTTCCCTAAAGCCATACTAGTCCCTTGACCATACAGGATATCAGCATAGTCTAGGAGTGGTAAGAATGTAGTTTGTACTAGACGTATTTTTGTCTCATAAGTTAGTAGATGCTTTATGTGAAAGAAGATACCAAGTCCTTGTCTTAGTCTTTTGGTTAGGTTTTCAGTGTGAATTGAGAATGAAAGCCTGTCATTGACCCAAACCCCAAATACTTGAAGACTGATACATACTATAGGGATTCACCAAACAACGACTGTATGGCAGGGAAGGTAAGGGGACCCTTAGAAGTATATATACATGGACTTGGAGCAAAAAGCATAGCTTTGGTTATTTTAGCACTTAAGAACAACTTCAGATGCAAGCAGTCTGTCCCAATTTAATATAAAAAGCATGCTTTCCACACTTTCTTGCTGCACGCATGCCACATGCATGCAAATGGTTCCAATTTAACATCTAAATCATGCTTGCAGCATGCATATCATATGGGTTGTTATATGTGTGCAGCATGAAAATATTTCATATATTTATTTCTGTGAGGGTTGTCAATGCAGCCAAATAGTCATTTTTAAAGCAGCAGTGCAATGAAAATGGGTTAAAATCTGACCCCAACTTTTTTCTTCTTAATCAATGCCAGATATCTTCCAGTTTATTTTGGTGGTAACATTTTCAGCTTTCATTATCATTTAAGAATTTTAATAAAGTTTTAAAATAATTATTTCTCAAGAAAAAAAGATGTCTGCCTCATTTTTACATAGAAATAATATTGAGGACCCAAGGAGGGTTAGAGTCCAGACAAAAATTAAAATGTACACTACACAACAGAGGAAGCATCTAGAAAACTGAAATAAATGGCTCTGCCAATATTTTTCATAACTATAGTAGAAAATTAGCTTTTTGGAATAATTTTTCTTGTTGCACTGCTGCTTTAAGTGCATCTCAAAATTAATATTATGCCACTCCTATTTTCATTCATAAGGAACATTTTTCAAACTATTAAAAACAGTACACTGTTCCTTAAAAATAAACAAATAAATGAAGGAGTCCTATTAGAGGATTTCTGACAACTTAAACTCAACTCATGGCTCTGTTTCCAAGTCAAATAAATGGAATCTCAATGTTAAGTCTTTCATTACAAACTCCCTTTCCTTTGCCTATGTGGGGCTTGTACACACCAGAACAACTGCCATGCAACAACACATCACCACCAAAAATCTATCCCTTTTTTGGGTCACTCCTTAATCAGGCTACACCTTCTTTCCCAAACTATTTTTTGGTACATTAAAACTCTTATCGATTTTTGGTTTTTGGATTCTTTAAACATAGAAAAGTATATCACCTTCACATTCACCTTTACTTTTACCAGGATTCTCTAGTGATTCTCTGTGAGTCAAAATATTGAAAGCAAACCACTTTTCTTTAAGGCAACATTGTCCAAAGGTCAGTGAAGCCACACCGGTCTCCCACTCCCTAAATTTCCTATCTCCTGCCACAAAAACGCTAACCGTTACTGGTTTTCTTTTGTCCTGGCTCCTTGACTCCTCAGCTCCACCAGCCTGATTCTGTTTCCTCTGCTTCAACAGCATTATGCCACTAATTACTGGTGCACCTGAAAAATGAAAAGAAAGAAAATCACACCTCTGAGTGTAGTAATTTCAAGCACAGCATGGTCTATTAACACAAACCTCCTCTCAGGCAACCATAGCATACCTGTCATGAACCCAATCCTGGGGGCCGGGTCCACTGAGCTCAAAGTGCCCACCCCTAAGTACAGTCTTTGACAGGGGGAACAGGAATTCCCTTCCTGTGTTCTCCTAGAGTGCTTGCTGAGTTCACAACTGAAAACTTACCAAGAAGGCCCAGGGCTTCCTCTGTAATCTGGGTAAGGATAAAATACAGTCTTGAGTCTGTAGCCAGGTGAGAACCCTCCTTAGTTGCTGTACTGGGGGGAAGACCCATTCATTATAAGCTCTTTGGGGCTGTCCTCATAACCCTGATTATGTCTTCTCCCACAGGTGGTGCAGTGATGTAGTTCACCCCTCAGAATGCTCCAGAGACATGTATATTTCCCCTACTTGTCTCCCAGATTCCCTTCTAGGATCCTTGTCTTCGGTAGCTACGATGGCACCTTCAGCAATAAACAGGCCTATCACAGATTTAATAAATGTTCCCACATTCAGACCTACAATAAAATCTCTTCCAGGCAGTGTTTTAAAAGCAAGTGCTTTTACTAATTACTAAATAGTTATCATGCAAGACTTACAAACAAAAGATTCAGAAATTTGGTTACATGCCCAGATGTCCCAACATGGGGATATCATGAGCAATCTTGAGCAACTGCTCATGATACCCCTGGAGAACGACACGCTGCCTGCCCATCACCCCTCCTTTCATCCTCACATCCTGTGTACACAACCTCCTCAATTTTCCCCACAGAGTTTGCTTCCACTCCTCCCACCAACATTTCAAAAACTGACATTGTTTTGTGGTGAGTTCCTCAAAAATTATGTCAGGGCATTTTTGGAGTTTACAGAATTTAGCCCTGTAGGCCACAGGAGTTAGTTCATACTTTTTAAGTAAAGCAGTTTTAAGTTTCTCATAGTCTTTACTGTCATCATTGTCCATTTGGCCTAGCGCCTCACACCCTTTACCAGTAAGCAGTGTGATAGCTGAAAGCTCCAGGCCTCCTTGGGTATCTTGGCCTGGATAGAGACCTTTTCAAATTAATTCAAAAATATATCCATATCCTCCCCCTCTTTAAATTCAGCTATTAATTTGGCATTTATTTTATACCCCAGCCCTGGAGTTTCAGGTTCAACCCTGCCACTTACCTCCTCTGGCGCTGGTCATTGGAGTCTTGGTCTCTCCAGTTCAAACTCTCTCTGGCACTGATGTTACTTGTCCTCTCTCTGGCCTTGCTTTCCCTGCATCTCTAGTTCAGACTTTCTCTGTCCCTGCAGTTTCTTGACCTCTCTCTGGTGCTGCTTTTCCTTGGCTTCTCTCTGGCGATGCTTTTTCTGCATCTCCAGTTCAAACTTTCTCTGCTTGAATTCCCTCTGCTGCTTTACTTTGAACTTTCTTTGCTTGAACTAACGTTGCTGCTGGGCTTCAAATTTTTTCTGCTCAAACTCCCTCAGTTGCTACCATTTTGCAATCTCCAGTTTTCTCAACTCCAGCTGTGGCCTGATCCCTTCCAGATCCAGCTTTGTGGTGGCCTTCCCCTGGTGCTGTGGCTCATGGTACCCTCTGGTCTCGCTGTTCTCCTCCCTGGGACTAGACACTGTGATTTTTCTTGGCACCCCCCCATGCCCAAGGTCTGGTCCCTTTTCAGTCACTGGCTGTGACTTGAGGTTCTGGGCAACTGTTTGCTCATCAGCTGCCATAGGAGCCTCCACAAGGTTCTTTTTGGTTTGCCCCTTGTAATTGACCCCTCTTCCTTGACACAACTGCCTTAACTGGTCTGCAGTGCATTTGCTGCAGTTGGAAGCCATCTTCTTCCCTAACTACTGCTACACTAACTTAAACCAAACACAAGAAAAACCAGGTAGGAAACTTTATACTGTAACCAAATTGTCTTTTCCAAATCTCTGCCCTGTTTGTGTGTAGATTGTTTACAGTTTCTCAATCTGGTACACTGGCCTCAAATCCAACCACTATGCCCTGTGCTGCCAATATCTCTTGGATCCCACCATTATGCCATGAGATCTGTCACAAACCCACTCCTTGGGGCTGGGTCCACTGAGTTCACAGTGCCCACCCCTAAGTGCAATCCATGATGTGGGGAACAGAGACACCCTCTCCGTGTCCTCCTAGAGTGCTCACTGAGTTCACAACTGAACACTAGCCATGACAGCCCAGAGCTTTCCTTTCTAATATGGGTAAGGGCAAAATACAGTCTTGAGTCTGTAGCCAGGTGAGAACCCTCTTTGGTTGCTGTACTGGGGGGAAGACCCAGGCATTACAAAAGCTCTTTGGGACTGTCCTCATAACCCTGATTGTGTCTTCTCTTACAGGTGGTGCAGCAACCTGGTTCACCCCTACAGACTCCTCCAGAGACCTATGTATTTCCCCTACTTGGCCCCCAGATTCCCTTCCAGGATCCTAGTCTTCAGTAGCTATGGTGGTCTTTTAGCAATAAACAGGCATGTCACAGATTTAATAAATGTTGCCACATTCACACACACACAACAAAATTTCTTCCAGGCAGTGTTTTAAAAGCAAGTGCTTTTACTAATTACTAAATAATTATCATACAAGACTTACAAACAAAAGATTCAGAAATTTGGTTACAGGATAACAAATAAAGTTGGAAAATATACATAAAAATGCACCTTAAAAGTTAACCATCTAATGTCTACTTTGTCTGCAGAGAAATCGAAGTCCAGAAAATAAATGAAGTCTGCAAAAGTTTCCAAGTCCCAATTCTCTTGTAGCCACTGGTCTCCAGTGTGAGTGTGTGGCAGTCTTGTTCTGTGTATCAAGAAGGGTGTCTCCTGCAAAATGCTGTGCAAAATGTTCTGTTTTAAGGGGCTATATGTAGTCTTGGTCCTGCAGTCTCTGATTAGCTGTTGGCTTTATCTTTTAGGCTAGCAGGGGTATCTCTTGCTCTTTCCAAGTGGCATGTGAATTAACATTATTAATTTTCCCTCGCAGCCCACTTCCTGGCCTCTGAGATCCAGTATCCTTCCTGCACAAACCTCTCCTCCCCAGACAACCATAGCATATCTTTTAGAGGGGAAAAACAGGCATATCTGCACAAACAGTGCATCCAAAATCTTCATTAACAGCAGCTGTCATCTTCGTCCATGTTCAGAGACCAGTTAAGTTTTCCACACATCATGGACACTCAGAAACATACTCTTCACTAATGGTGCACAGTTACCGAATTCACCATTACCATTTTTTTTGTCAAAAACATTAGTTTCTTCCAAGAGGTGGCAGTGCAAAGCTTGAAAAAGATTAAATCTAAAACTTGAGAGCAAACCGATATCAGTCAGATAGCCTGGTGAGGAGCGAAGCAGCAGTATGGTCATCTTACTTCTCTGCCCCCGCCACAAAGCAGTCCCGAGAGTCTACTGTTCTTGTGTTATCTAGTTCAGCTGTCCATTTCTTGGTTAACCCACATATAAAATTCCTACAGCTGGTGACCCCATGCACTAGAGGCCTTCCCAACCACGTATCCTCTAATTTAAATCCTCAGCTTTAGTGATTTTTCCTTTATGGTGGCTTATACATGGCATCCTTTACACAAGTAATTTAAAAATGATGCACACAGCCTCATTTTAAGGTCTATGAACCTGCCAAATATAATGGCATTGCATTTGCTAGTAAAAAGTTACAGGGACATATAATTTTGCATTTCAATATACTTGCAAAATCTAATTTAAAAATATTTAAAGTTTGACTAGTTGTAACTCTGCCCCCTTCAAAGCAGGAAATGTGAACACATACAAGTGATACAGTTTTTTTTATTTGAGTGAAATCTGAATATATGAAAATAATTGAAATTTATGAATATTGGCTAAATGTTTGGCTACCTATAAATCAGCCCACTTAAAACCTTGAGACATGTAACTCAATACACACACCCTTGTTTTATGGTTCTTTTAATCTCAGAACTCTAGAGCAAATTGAATTCAAAATGTTAAAATTAAATGGAAATAACTGAAAAGTAAAATTTGAAAATTAAATTTTGACTAAATGTTTGACCACCTATAGGAATCTGCAACTTGGTTGTATAGCCCCATATACTGCACCTGTCCTATTTGGTAACATATGGATAAGTGTTTTTAAAATTAAACTTGAATAACTGAAAATTATATTTTGCAGAATTCTATGGAATGTTCATGGAAATTCCACAGAGGTTTGAGGAATCAGAACAGTAAGGCCCTGTTCACACTAGAGCACGGTAACTACAAATGTTTTAGAAAATTGATTAATTACTATGCTGTAGTTTCCATGCTGTAGCATCCAAACTAGCACCAGCATGTTGTAAACCATTCTTAAAGATGGTTTACAGTATCCGCACCATTGCCTCCAGATCGATTTAATTTGAAACTGGTTATCATGCACAGACATGAAGGAGAACTGTGGTTTAGTGTCCGCATTGCACGTAAGTCTGATTTAACTGTTGCAACATTTTTAAAACAGTGTTTAAGCCTAGGTCTTATCAGGGTTTAAGTACAGTTTTTAAAAATGTGTCACAAGCCATGATTGTACTTCGATGATTTTAAAATGGTTTAAGCTCCTTAAACCATTTTAAACACCATATTGTGAACAGGGCCTAATCCTGCCTTAATTGACAACCTCAATTTTACATTCATCATGGCTGTAATGGGCAACAGTGTGTACCAAGATGTTTTTACACCCCCCTGGATGTGTGATATCATATAAGCCTTGAGATCAAAAGAAGAGAGGTTCATAATAGTATCACACACTGAGGATGTGTGAGAAAAAAAACAAGTAGTCACTTTTGTCCATTCTTTATTTTTTTTAAATTAATGGTTAATAAGAAATGCAGTTGATGTGTAGTAACAGAGCAGGTTGAAAAGAAAAGTACATTTTGCCTGTAGCTGTTAGAAAGAAGAAACAGAGAAATTATTCAGGCAGAAAAAGACCAAGGTTCATTTAGTCTACTGTGTTTCTACCTAACCCGTCACATCAGCCTACTGCATGGAGACACCAACTACTGGCAGTGCCACCCCCTTGAGAATGTTCTACTTTAATCAATCCCTTATATCTCTTCCAACCCCTTTTGAAGCCTCTCTACCATTTTTATTTCCACTTCCCCAGGCAAACTGTTCAACCTACCCAACTGCTCTATGAGGAATAGTTTCTCACATCTGTTCTGAACTTTCCTCTCATGAGCTTGCAGTTATGCCCCCTAGTGGTGGATACATCACAGCACTTGAACAGATTCTAGCTGTCAACTTTGTTGATGCCCTTCATAAATGTGGAGGTTTTTATCATTCCCTGTCTTCTGGTACAAGTTTGGTCTGCACAGTCTCTCTCCATATGTCCTCTCCTGCTATCCCTAAATTAGCTTGGTCACCATTTGCTGCACCATCTATCTCTGTCTCTTTTCAGGTGCAGGTTCAAGAACTATGCACAGTACTCCAGGCTGCACTAGGGATCTGTAGAAGGGCAGGATCACTGTCTTATTTCTACTAGAGAATCTTCTTTCTATACAGCCTCCTGTAGCATTCTGTTCACCTTCCTATATTTTTTCTATTTGAAAATGTTTTACCAACTAAAGCATATAGAGAATAACAGTCATGTTTAAAGATGTGGGATAGAGAGAGGGGAATAAAGTGTCTGAGAGGGAGGACAGGCACAGCACTAGCAATAAGATAAAAATAAAATGCTAACAACACAATTGTACAGTATTAATTACCATGGTATAGTGTGCATGCATAGATTCAGTAGCAGTTGATACACCATACGGTGTAAGGCAGGCTTCATTTTCATAAATGAGATAAATGGAAGTCTGTTAGGGCACTCATAAGTGGACATTAAGTGCTGTTATTACTTTTGAGTTGGTAATGATGACTGAGGCGGAGCTAGTATCATAGAGGGCAACATATTCCATACTTGGGGCAAGCAGGAGCTAGTTGCTGCTTGGCCAGCTTTCTTTTCATGTGGAAGATATGCAGCCTTTTATCTATAGCCATGTTTACACCACGGCGGTGCTCTGGCATCTGTGCCATTCCCTTCCCCCTGTGCTGGTTACTTCTCTGTGAATTCACTGTTTACACAGCTTGCCCTCGCAGCACTGCAGGTCGCTCCAAGGAGGAGCTATAAATTCACCAGAGGATGAAGGGAGACAGCCTTTGCAGTGGACCAAGTACAGCAAAGCATCCATACCACTGTGTAACATGCTCGCTCTGATGCTGATCTACACAACTAAGTCGGATCAAAAAAAAGGATTCGAAGGGCACTTAAGGCACTCCGGAAAGTGCCTACACTGCCAGCTTGGCAGTGCATCAACCCATGTGCAAGGTTTGATGCACTGCAAAGTTAGCAGTGTAAATAAGGCATCTCTTCAAGCACTTCAGGTAGACAGGGTTCATCAGAGAAACAAGGCCATCAAGGTAGGAAGGGAGCTTTCTAGCCCAGAATTTGGATACAAGTGAGGCAGTGAGGTAAGCACTAGCTCACACTTTGCAAAAGCATTAAGACTCATACTGTAGCTTCTATAGTGCACAAAAAGTTTTTATTGTAAATTAAATATGTTGAAAGCATAAGAGCACTACACAGCAGTTGGAAACTATGGACTCAACGTTTCACACTCAATTGTAAGTTCCAAAGTGGCTACTTTTACATAACAGCTAATTAAGCTTGTGCAAAGTCAAACAAGTGCAAATCTAATTTGTATAGGTAATAAATTATGCAAATCACACAGTATTAGTTCATGCTAAACCTTATGAATAAACATGAGTATATACAATGATCCAATAAAGTGCATACATAACAGGAACGTTTGATGGCAAAACAAAAACAGACAAGTTAAAAACATTTGGTACCATACACGATATAATGTTATTTTTACAGCCATCATTTTAACTGTTGTGGGATTTATACAAATAATCACAGCACTGTTAGCATCAATTCACAAGTATAGTCCCAGTTAATATCCTATGGCATAAGTTGCAACACATATCAGTATTGGTGCTGGCACAGTACTGTAACTTCTGGAACAGATGGACAAGGAGAATAGATATAAGGGCGATAATGCTTAAATATAATAATAGAGAGCAATGTAGGTTAGTGCAACATAAAGAACACAATACTAACAGCAAAAAAATATTAATTCTCTATACAGAGTCCACTAAGTTGAGAAGCAAAGATTAATGATACTAATATTTATTTATTATTTATTTTATTTAGTTTTTGTTGACCGAGTAAGTGCACTAGACAAATCCTGCCTATTTTCAGGCACGACCCGGGAGAGGGGGATACAGATGAATGCCAACTGACCTTGAACCAGATTAAGCTGTTGGTGGTATTTTTAGTGAATGAGGGAAATTTGGCCAGGACACCAGGGAAATGTCCCTACTCTTTTCAATAAGTGCCATGGGATCTTTAACATCCACCTGAACTACCACCAATCCAGGAAGATAGGACATCGGTTTAACATCTTATCTGAAAGATGGCACCTCAGAAGTGCAGCACCCCTCTCATGCTGCACTACAGTGTCAGCACTGTGATATTATTTATTTATTTATCTTTTGTTGACCGGGTAAGTGCGCTAGACAAATCCTGCCTATTTTCAGGCACGACCCGGGGGGAAGGGGATACAGATGAATTCCAACTGACCTTGAACCAGATTAAGCTGTTGGTGGTATTATTTTTAGTGAATTTTATAGTGAATAGTGAATATTAACCCAAGTGCTAGGTGTGGAAACTGAACCCATGGCCCTCTGATCTCCTGGCCTCAGAGGTGAGTGTGCTAACTACTGAGCCACTGACACTGGATATAGATAATTATATTATTACTTTAGGAATGGTGTAAGATGAAATCTGTCACTAAGACCTATTCCCTTCATTGCATCTAATTCAATGTGCTAAATGAATGCTTAGCTGAGATCCGGGCATGGATATTTTTGAACTGGCTGGGACTTAACCCGAGGAAGACTGAGGTGCTGGTGGTTGAGTCGGATTGAAGGGGAGAAGTGGGGGCCCCTGGTGATAGGTTAGGGCTTTTTATTGGCCCCACCGTACTAGAGGCCTCTGTAAAGGTGAAGAATTTGAGCATTGTTTTGGATAGCGAGCTGACACTAGATGCTCAGGTGTCGGCTGTTGACCGAACCAGGTTTTATGGTTTTACCATCTCCAGAACATCACCTAAATTAAATCCCTTATCTCCCCCCCAACAACCTGACCACACTGGTACATGCTTTCATCACATCAAGGCTTGATTACTGTAACACAATCTACCTTCGGGTCAGAGGAGATGCAATACAGTGCCTGCAGCTTTTGCAGAATGCAGCAGCCCGGTTGTTGACAGGACACTTGAGGTTCAGTCACATTACACCAGTACTGCATGAACTGCATTGGCCGCCAGTGCACTGGTGCACCACCTTTAAAGTAGGTCTTTTGACCTATAAGGCCCTACATGGGTTGGGTCCAGGCTAATTAAAGGAGCTCCTGCATCCCTGTGCCCCATTATGCTCTCTTAGGTCAGCTGGAGTGGCCCTCCTGGAGGTTCCCCAGGCAAGACTAAAATCTTCCCGGGACCGGACTTTTGAAGTAGCAGCCCCTATCCTCTAGAATTCTCCACCAAGGTACCTCTGGGAGGCACCCTCTGTAGAGATTTTTAAAAAACGGTTGATGACATTCTTGTTTGAGCAGGCCTATGGGACCAGATATAGCTATTGATATAGCTAGTAGATTATCAAACAGTTCAGAAATTAGTCTGTTTTAGATTTTGTGGGTTCATGGAAAAATGTTATGGATTTATGTTGACTTGTCTCTACTGTTTTTGTATGTTTGTATTTTTATTGTAAGGGTGCCGTGAGCCTATGGGGAAGGGTGCTCCATACAAATAAACTCTACTACTATTACTACTACTACTAACTTAAATATCCAAAAACACTCCCTTTTTATGGCTGCATAACAAAGCTATGCTGATGTCTTGCTATTACACAGAGAGAGAGAGAAAGGGGTCTGGAAGCATGTGATCAGATACTAGGACCGTGTCCTTCCACAGTGGAGTTGAAGCATATGGGGTCCTCTCCACTGACCACAATAATGATCCTTCTCTTCTGCACTATTTTCTTGCTCTGCACTCACTTCTGGTTCACTTCTGGGTTCACAGTTAACACTTGTTTTCCAAGTGCAAAGAAGCTTTCCTGTTATTCCCATATTTACATGTTTCCCTGGTGTCTAGTGGCACCCCCACCTTCCGTCCTGTTGGGGTGATGGCAGGATCTAAACCTGATGGTAAAACACAACATGGCGACAGGTGTTGCAGAGCAAAAGTTTATTACCCAATATGTATAAAAAGGACCGCTTACCATAGATGGGAGTCCTGAACCTCCAGACACCTGGGGTTGTCATAGAAAAACTCAGAGGACAACAAAATAACACAAAATTATATACCCGGAGTTAACAAGGTCCCTTACCTGGTAACAGGCTCATCTGCACAGTAGAAAAACTAAACAAACCATTTCTATTGGTGGGTAAGGTGGGCAGCTCGCTCCCAAGAACACAACATTACTCAATTATGCCGACTAACACTACTTTACCATATATATGTTAAACTTTGCTCATGCAACTTGTATATATCTGTAACATTTGCTACTTCTGTGCATGTATTTACTGTATTATTTGTAAATAATGAACATGCCGTTTGTATATATACTGTGTTGTATGTACTATTCTAAAAGTGTCTTTGCACACTTATTTGTTTCTGTCCATTGTATCTCTGTACCTCCCCGTTTTACCCTCCCCAGGGTCACCCCTGATAAAGAGACATTCTGTCTCTGTGGGCTTACACTGTTACCAAAATTCAAATAAATAAATACTTCTGGGTTACAATGGACTAATTCATATAATATGCTGATTATAGCATTCTGGCTAAAAGTATAGGTGGCACGCAAAGATCACAAATGTATAACACTGTATAATATATCATAGCAAGCATGAGTAAATACCAATATCCCTTATACTATAAGATGGTGGTCCAGTTTAGGGACCGTAGGTCAGGCAGGTCTACATATCCCTTCCCCGTGTTTCCTGAAAAAAGAGGCAACACAACAAGGGTGGGTAAGCTGGTAACAATCTGAGTTACAGTCCAGCTGAATTAGCAGTGTAGAGAAACTTTAGTTGTGCACAATGTTGTTTGAGTGTATGTCTTAAACAGCATAAGAAGGGTTTCTGGTTTTGGGTGTTTATTTTTTTTTTTTAAAAAGGTGTTTATTTTAAACCTTTTCTCGCACATTTTCAAAGTAAAAAAAAATCTGTGTTTTCCAATGTAAATAAAACAAAAGACACAAAATTTCAGTATTTGTCAGTGTTTATTCTAATAAATAAAAACAAGTTTCAAAATGCACTGTGTACAATGGTCATTTGTTGTTGCTGAGGTTTGTTTGCTGTCGTTCTAGCCCTGCGTCGGGGAACTGTTTGTTCCACATTGGGGAGGGAGAAAGTACTGTAGGAATGTATATGTATTGTATTTCATGTAAACACAATGAAAATAAAGACTAAGTAATTGATTAGCGGGATACAGAAACTGAAATTTAATGTTGGCAGATGAAAACTTGGAAGCTTCTAACCCATACAAGAGTATACTGGGGATGTGGTGATGTGCTGGTGATATAAAAAATTCAGGAACTTGAAAATCAATGGTCTTTGTTTGCATTATTTTGCATGTGCTTGAGAGAATTGCTTCCTGCAATGCATACAGTGCATACAGTAGAACATTTGCTTTTGAATC
This sequence comes from Neoceratodus forsteri, assembly GCA_016271365.2. Taxonomy (NCBI): domain Eukaryota; kingdom Metazoa; phylum Chordata; order Ceratodontiformes; family Ceratodontidae; genus Neoceratodus; species Neoceratodus forsteri. The sequence goes on along the minus strand of CM057449.1, from coordinate 224,337,300 downwards.
TTTGTTGTTATATTATGTGAAGGAGCACATCTCTCGAGTTTGCGCATGTTGTTAATACTGACTAAAACTTCATTATGTTCACATCCCTAGTCTGAGCATTCTGAATTTTATGAGGCTCTTGTCCTAAAGGCTGCTATCACTATTCGCTAGTTTGCTAGGTTACAGTAACCACATACCTCATAAGCAATTTATTTCTATTTTTGGTGGAAGAGTGAGGTTTCTGTCAAGAGGCATTGAGTAAAAGTAATGACATCTGCTTCACCCTTCTTGATCATCCATGCCAACTGAGTGACAGAGCCCGAGTGCTCAGTACGCAGTACTTGAACCGCCCCCACCCTGAGGTAGTGCAAGCCGTAAGCGAACACGGGCATGACAGATGCATCAGGAATGCCCAAAGAAATTCGGTGTTGATTAGTTTTAACTGAGATCATGAAAAAACGCCTTGTGGTGTTTTATCGTTGATTATCAGTTAAAACCAAAAACCGGGAACCTTAAGCATAAGGCAGCAATCTTAAAAAAAGATCAAGAAAACTTGAATAACAACAACACCTTTGAAAATAATCTCTAACCAAGTGTTGGAGAGAGCTGGACTTAAATCAACATCATGAAATAAGTAATTTAAAGAATCACCTGCTTTAGTAATATTGTTGCTACTGTGGATCTGTATCCTTTCTTTTTAATAAGGCTCTAAGATTCAGGAGGAGAGGGTCAATATGCACAATAAACACTGGTAAATGCTGTACAGTAGCATTCAGATTGGATCACTATCTATATTAACCGGTTCTGGGTAAGAAACAGGGGTGCTAATGATATGGCCAATGACAGTGTACTGCTGAGGTACAAAACAGAAGCTGGGCATAATTATATTATACACCAAAGGTCTATTGTAGAAGGTCTTGTAGTTGGTCACAACTCAGTATTGTCCATCAGAGTTGTAGGAAACTCAAACTTGAGGAAGTTACCACTTCATGAGCTGGACTGGGCAGGTGAAGGAGGCATTCATCATTCTGCTGGTGAGTCACTGAATCTCTTCTCTTGAGGCAAAAGTGACATTTGACTTGTCAAAAATGAGATGTGACATTAGCAGTTTCATTGGCAAAGAGGTCGTTATCAAATGTATATGAGCTTTCCATAGAATTCAGAGAGTAACCGCACACAGGCTTGATTGCATCAAAGACATCACATCTGCACAGATAGTGGTAACCCCGTTTGGCACAACAGTCAGTATGCGGGGCCACCCAGGTGTCCAGTTGAGGATAAAAAAACAGCAAAGGAGGTAAGTTGATTCATTCTCGATAGATGCTACTCGATAGATGGACCATGGAGTGGATGTTTTCCAGCTTGTCGAAGACTGAAGAATCCTTGTCAAAAAGCAGAAAGGACACTTTGAAGTTTACATACATAGTATCTGGTAGAGTACATTGGTGTGTATTATAGCACGGTCCATAGTTTGGGTGTCTTGTCACATAACTCAAGTTCTGTGCAGTGGCCCAAGAAAAAGACACAGTTCTCTCCATGCACCGGGTAGTACATGATAGCATTCTACAGTAGGGGCAATACCATTTAGCTATACATCTTTCATGGATTAAATCCAGGATCTGCCCTGATAACAGATCTCAGAAGAGATTGGTGATAGTAGTGAGAACAAAATTACCACAAGAGGAACACATTATTTCCTTGCTTATGTGTTGCTCTGAGATTTCTTTATTATTTTGGAAGATCAATTCATTTAGTTTGTTTTGCAGCATAGTGCATGTTATACACTGTGAATCTTTCCTCTTGGGAAATACCATCTAGACCATGTAGCAGGGGCTGCATCACATTCTGACCTTAGTGATTGTTGACATTTTTGGTTTGACTCTGAATTTTTGCCAAATCAGCTTGGTTCCAGATTGATATTCCTGTGCCAAATAAACCTGTAACAGCGCCTGTTGCACCTGTTATGTCAGTAAATCCATGGCCCACTTTGGATGTCATGGGCGGAACACCCCTCGATGTTCCGTAGTGTGGGGCCCAGCTACAGGGTCTTGTGCACATGCATGATATGCTGCCATTAAATCTAACAACAAAACAGTGTGAAACTTGAAAACATTCATCAAAGAACAGTAGCCAGACTCGGCCATGTTCCAGTGTGTGAGGTTCAAAACAGGACCATGCCTAAACTGAACATAATTAATGAGAGTCCCAGGAACAGAAGTTGTGGCCAGGCCACTGTGTGGGCCTGACTTTAGTGTTGGACATTGCAAAGGGTCATCCTTTGCTTCTGGAAGTACTGTGAGGAAAAGAGCAGCAGTTGCAATGCAATGGTTAGAACAAACTTGGTGCATGGTGGTATTAGGGAATCTAGTGCAAAAGTCTGGATTCATCATGGCTGTAAGGTTGCAGAGACCTGTATGTTGCTGCTAGGCTTGGCATATGCACAAAGTTCCATTAGGGCAAATATGGGTATTGGACCAGCCTTGGAAAGTTCCTTTGGAGAGACGAGCCACCGGGATGTGTTGTCCACTCAAGTTGTCAGTTTCCCATTCTATCTGTAGAAACACAGAAACATAAAATTTGATGGTAGATAAGGACCACTTGGCCCACCTAGTCTGCCCATTTCCCTACCTAATGGATAAGCTGCAGATCCTAGATAACCAACAGCCTACTTCCTCCTACCCCCCACTAGAATTGCCTTATGTCTGTCCCATGCATTCGTGAATTCCCCCACTGTTTTTGACTTTACGACCCCCTTCTGGAAGGCCGTTCCATGCATCTACAACCCTTTCTGTGAAGAAATACTTCCTCACATTACCTCTGAGACATCCCCCCTCTATCTTTAAATTGTGTCACCTTGTTCTTGCACATCTCTTTTTCTGAAAGATGCTACCCTCTTGGACTTTGTTGATTCCCTTGAGGTATTTGAAAGTTTCTATCATGTACCCCCTTCCTCCTTTCCACAAGGCTATACATCCTAAGCTCCTTTAGTCTTTCTTCATATGTTTTCTGGTGCAGACCCTGCACCATTTGGTTGCCGTTCTCTGGACAGCCTCCACCCTGTCTATGTATTTGCAGAGATGGGATCTCCAGAACTGTACACAGTACTCCAGATGTGTTCTTACCTACTGTCTGTACAGAGGGACTACAACTTCTTGTTTTCTACTGGTGATGCCTCTCCCTATGCATTCCAGTATCCCCTCAGCCTTCCTCATTGCCTTCTCACATTGCTGGCCCACCTTTAGGTCATCTGATATGACTACCCCCAGGTCCTGTTCCATTTTTGTTGTTGTCAGTATCTCACCCTCCATTGTGTACTCTTTCCCTGGGTTTTTGTTTCCCAGGAGCATTACTTTGCACTTCTTTGCATTGAATCTAAGCTGCCAAACAGTTGACCATTCCTCTAACCTTGCCAAGTTCCTTTTCAACCTTTCCACCCCACCTTGCGTATCAACCCTGTTGCAGATCTTTGTGTCATCTGCAAAGAGACATACTTTCCCTTCCAGTCCCTCTGCCATGTGACTTATAATGACATTAAAAAGGACTGGCCCCAGTGCTGAACCCTGCGGTACCCACTAGTAAACCCCTTTCTTCACTGTGGACTCCATTTACTATTACCCGCTGTGTCCTGTTGTCCAGTCAGTGTTTTACCCAGGCTACCACCCTTGGACCCATTCCCAGGCTGGCTAATTTGTTTATTAATCTTTTGTGTGGAACTGTGTCAAATGCCTTGCTAAAGTCTAGGTAGGCCATGTCCACAGCCCCTCCCTGATCTACTACTTTGGTCACCCAGTCAAAGAAATCAATTAGATTTGTTTAACATAATCTTCCTGCATTGAATCCATGCTGCCTTGGGTCCTGTGCCCCACTGGCCTCTAGGTACTTAATAATTCTTTCCTTCAGAAGTGATTCCATCATTTTCCCTTACACTGAGGTCAAACTGACAGGTCTGTAGTTTTCTGCCTCTGTCTTGCTCACACTTTTGTGAAGGGGAATCACATCCGCCCTCCTCCAGTCCTCAGGTACCACCCCATCCTCCCATGATTTATTAAAAAGGGAAATCAGTGGTGTTACTAGTTCTTCCCTTAGTTCTTTTAGAATTCTGTGGAGAATCCCATCAGGCCCCATTGCTTTATCCACCTTCAGTTTTAAGAGTTCTTTCAGAACCCTTTCTTTTGCGAAAGGACTAATATCAACCCCTTATCCAGAGTGCTTCTATTGACTGGGCTAGGTATCTCCCCCTGCTTTTCCATTGTGAATACTGAGCAGAAGTATTCATTCAGTATCCTGCTTTTCACTGTCGCTCTCTGCTCAACCACCTTCCTCTTTATTCAGCCTCAGTATCCCTGCCTTAGTCTTTCTTTGCTCCCTAATATATCTATAAAAGGTTTTATCCCCCTTCTTAACCAAGTTGGCTATCTTTTCCTCGGTTTGGGCCTTTGCTATTCTGACTGCCTTCCCCACTTCCTTCTGCTTTAACTGGTACAGTTCTCTGTCCTGCTCCTTCTGTGTTTCCTTATACTTCCCGAATGCTATCTTTTTCTCCCTTACCTTACCCGCCACTAGTTTTGAGAACCATAGTGTTTTTTTCTTTCGTTTTGATGTTTTATTTGCTTCACACAAAGGCTTGTTGCCGCTGTGATGGCGGTTTTGATGTTTCTCCATTGTTGCTCCACCTCACCTTCTTGCCTGTTTGCTAGTACTTTTCTGAGACACTCTCCCATTTTGACAAAATCAGCCCTCCTGAAGTCCAGTACCTTCACTTTTGTATGGCTTGACTCTACAGCTAAGTTTATCGTAGAGTGGATTGGTCTGGAGATACCATCATGGCATTCAGGTAAGCATCTTTTCCTTCATGAACAGTGAGAATTGTGGATGGGAGGTCGATGGCTTTGCCTTTAGTCCGAGTTGTGGTGGGAGAAACCCAGGAGGGAAGCAGTTGATATTCACAGAGGTCAGGAAATGGAGGACAGTTCAGTCTATCTTGGGGAGTCATCTCTTGTGGAATTCTTGCATGCTTGCCAGTGCGTATGGCAGAAGGTAGATGAGGAAAATCATCTTTTTTCTGAAAAAGAAAACAAAAAGGTAAACTTACAGATCTCCCTCCCCAGGCCGTGGGAAAGAAGCATTTAATCACCTTTGTACAATTTCAGTTAACTGGCATGGTACTATTTGTCAATGTGCTTCTTGTGGTCCATTATCCACACTTGGTAGACAGACAGACTCAATTTGTAGATGATGTTATAGGAGCCCGACCATTTGCTTGCAAATGGGTGGGCATGGCTGAAGAATTTCAGTACCATTACTTGATCTCTTACTTGCCAAGCAACTACTTTGACATTCTTGTCAAAGTACATTTGGACTGCTGCTGGGCTTGGCCCAAATTCTGAGCAGTGAACAAATGGGTCTGTATCAGATTGTCTTTCAGTTGCATGACATAAGTGTCTGCCAACACTCTGTCTGCAGTAGGGGCATTCAGATCAATCCACAGATGTTCAGGTTGTCTCATTTGCCTGCCAGTCATCACCTTGAAAGGTGCACACCAGGTTGCTGCAGCTGGGGTAGCTTAGATTACCATTAGAAATAAGGGCAACAAAGTGTCCCAACCTTTAGCATTCTGGTTTTCAAATTTACACAACATAAGCTTAATCTGTCTGTTAGCTCTCTCTACCTGTCCTGATGACTGAGTATGGTATGCAATGTAAAATGTCTACTAGCTCCCAGTAATTGTAAATGTTCTTGCATCAACTCATCTGTGAAACTGGATCCTTGATCAGAGTCTACCTTGAGAGGTAGACCACTCCTGGTAAATACCTGATCTATTGTACCAAGATTTTGGAAGTGGCTTTTGCTGTGTTTGTTCGATATAAGAAGACTTCTACCCATTTCAAGAAAAGGTCTGTGATCACAAGTGCAAACTTATTGATCTTGATGGTTGAAGGCAAGGGTCCAATGAAATCAATCTGGATTACATTCCAGGGACTGGAGTGTCTCTGGGGTAGTATTTTTGGATTTTTCTTGCCAGGAATTGGGTTGTTCTGAGCACAAGTGATGCAATTGTCCACATAATGTTGGACATCTGTTGTCATGCCGGGCCACCAGCCTGCAGTTTTTAATTTCTGCAGAGTTTTGTCTACCCTTTAGTAGTCACCTGGAGGGATATGGGCCTGATGGATGAATTCCAGCAAAAGTATCTTGGGAATAACCCAAAGTTTCTGATCTCTAGAGTGGAACAGGACCAACTTCTTGTCTGCAGAGAGATGAAAGTTGCCTGAATGTCTTTTGAATGGGTTGTTCAAAGACATCTCTTTCTCTGTATCTTTAAAGAAGTATTTTTATACCCACTTTATTTCTGGATCTGCCATTTGTACTGCATTGAGACCTGGGGGACCACTTTGGTCTTCTTGTGGGCAGCCACTATGTATGGCCCAGTAGGGGGTTGCAGGGTCCATATCTCCCCCCTCAAGCACCATCCTTGGCTAAGATGTCTATGTGATCATTGTACTCATGGAAAGGTTCAGTCTTGGAGTGGGCCTTAACCTTGTGGATATACAGCCTGTAAAGAAACTCGCTCAGCAAGGCTGACAATGTATACATCAGGTCCCTGTATTTTACAGGGGTACCTTCTGAAGAGGCAAAATCATGACTCTTCCAAAAGGGAAGAAATTCAGTCAGAGAGTTGCCTACCCAGGAGGAATCAAAAAAGATGATGGTGTCCTCTTTTCCTTCATGGATAAGTTCCAGTGCACATGCTACTGCATCAAGTTCTGCGTACTGGGAAGATCTGATGGTACACTTCCTGGACACCTCAAAGGTGTCATCAGCTGGATAAAGGACCAAGACCCCAAAGCCTGAAATTTGTTCTCCTTCAAGGTAGGAGAAGGATCCATCTGTAAAGATGCAGCAGAGTGCAGGGTCTTTTAGAGTGCCCTGTGGCTGGCAGGAATGGGCCTGGTTCTGATAGGATGGGTGGCTCTAGGCCACACATATGTGGCTCTCCTTGGTATAGGAGACCTTGTGCTATAACGGATGGCATTTTTGGGGGTAGCACAGGGATGTCTTGATCCTGGAGGAGGAGAGACCAATGGGTGAGTCTAGTGTTAGACACATTTGTGTTATTTATTCTGTGTGTCAGGAGGGTGTTGGTGGGGGTGTGGTTGGTGTGCAACACAATAGGAGAGAACCCTAGGATGTAAGTGAAAAGTTTAAAGGTCCAGAAGGTTGCCAAGAGACTTCTCTCTCACAGAGAGTACTTCTGCTCCATGAGAGATAGCATCTGGCAGACATAGGCAATGGGCCTGATGGTGCCATTTGCCTTTTGTGCAAGGACTGCTGACATGGCTACCTCAGAGGTGACAGTTTCCAAATGGAATAGCAGTTCCAGGTTAGGCTTGACCAAAGCTGGAGCAGAGGCCAAGGCCTTCTTCAAAGAAGTGATAGCAGCTGTGTGGTCTGGTCCCCTCTGCCAGAGGTCATCTTTCTTCAGCAGCTCATACAGGAGTGTGGCTTTTTGTTTAAAATTGCAAATGAAGTCCCTGGAGTAGTTGACCACACCCAGCAAACATCTCAGAGTAGCACAATGGTGGATAGTGGCAAGTGATGTGCAGGCCCAGAAAGGAAACTTCTGGGAGGCATAATTGTAGCTTTGCAGGATTTCACTTGAGGCCTGCCCTCTGTAGGAGTGTCAAGAGCTTATCTTGGTACATCTCACAGTGGTTATTTACTCCTGTTGTATAAGTCAATTGCCTATGATTCATGTAATTACTTTTGCCTGTATTCTAATGTACTGTAACAATTGTTATGTTTTGTGATGTCTGCTCTGTTTCTCATCCTGAAGTGGAACCTTTGTAAAAGAGTCCATATTTAAAGGTTGTATCCAAATATCCAAATAAATAAATAAAAATAAATAAAGAAAACTTCCTCATGAATATTAATGTTGGCTCATTAGTATGTATGAGCCCCACTTTCAGCCCGTTCTCAAACTTTTAAATTTTGCTCCCCAGCGGCTTCTCCGACGCATTGCCAAGGCCACTGGCCCCCAATTAATAGAAGAGAGGCACCGGGACCACTGTTACCCTTTTCAGCTGACCACAAAACCAGCAGTTGGCAAGATTAAGTGCTACATGCCCATGGGTGGTCACTGTCTTTTTAGAAACATGCTGGTGACTCGTGGACTAGGATTTAAGCCCAAACAGTGCTAAAATAAAGTGCTGGGCTATGCGGGGAAACACTGGGGCACCAGAGGAATTGGGTAGCAAAAGGAGGCAATTGAGGGATGCCAGCAGCAGTGGGAGGAATGGGAAAATTAAGGTAAGCCCCTGAGGGGAGGTTACAGGTATAAGGAGATGCAGAGGAAGGAAGATAGGGAGATGTATTGGGGGACATGGAAGGAAGCAGGGAAAGCAGTAAGGAGTGCAAAGACACAAACTGAAGAGAGATTAGCCCAGGAGGTGATGAAAGGGGACAAGACATTTTTTGGATATGTAAGTGAAAAGAGGAAGACCAGGGGTTGGATTGTAAGGATAAAACGGGAAAGGGGGGACTTGCAGAGGGGAACTAGGAAAAGGCAGACATCCTGAACAAATACTTTTGTTCAGTATTCACAGAGGAAGGAGACAAGGAGGGGCCACATAAAACTAACAAAAGCTTTGGAGAGAGGGAGGTGGACACTAGGGCCCGGATATTCAAACTGCGCCAGGCTGTGGCACAAGACTGGGCGCAGCTCAACTGTGTTGTGCAGGGGTGTGGCCTAGGCGATATTCAACTGAGTTGTGCTATGGCGCAGCAAATTTGAATATCGCACCCTAGCCACCCCCACTGTGCATGGCACAGTGGCACTGCACCAGTGCAAGTGGCCAGAGTGAGGCATGGAGATGCGCTAGCGCAAGTGCCATTGTGCCATGCACAGCACCTGTGATATTCAAAAGAAGACATGCAAATGGAGCCTTAATTTATGCAAGGCACACAGGGGGCAATTTGCATCTCATTACAACCCCATTTGCATGCCATTAGCATGCAGGTGCGCCGATCCCCGGCCGACTTGCGCCTGGCGCCCTGCCAGGCAGCAGTCGTCGGGGACTGACGCCCCCTGCAGCCCGATCGCGGGCATTCGTGTAAAAGAAAAAAAACCCATCCAATATCACTGGTGGTCCAGTGGACTGCTATGTGCCTGATTGCGGGCATCAGTATAGTACCCCCCCATGTCCAATATCCATGGTGGTCCAGTGGACCTCTATGTGCCTGATCGCGGGCATGGGTATAGTACCCACCCCATGTCCAATATCCCTGGTGGTCCAGTGGACTGTTGATCGCTGGCAGTCTGTAACACATAACATACCTACTACCCTGGTGGTCTAGTGTGCCCCACTCCACCACCCACTGAGTCCACCATCCGCTCCTCCCCATCAGCCGGGCGGTGGCAGCACCATTCTGCCTGCCGCCCCATTCGCCCACCGATGACAGCTCAGAAGGTAGCTCCATTGGTTTACAGCATGAGCCAATGGGTGTGCAGACTATAACGATTATTTGTGTCCAGATATGTGAATGAATCATTCACATATCTGGACTGAGTAGTAGATGAGTTGCACACCCATTGGCTCACACTATGAACCAATGGGCATGTAGTCCTACCGAGCTGTCAGTCGACAGGCGGTGGGGCTGGCAGGTGGATAGGTGCTGCCGCTGGCTTGAAGGGGGAGTAGGCAGTTGGGCCCAGTGGTGGGTGGGAAGGTACACCAGACCACCAGGGTAGTAGGGTATGTTATGTGTTGCAGATGCCCGCGATCGGGCAGTGATCGGTCCACTGGATTCAATTCAATTCAAACTTTATTTTTAAAAGGCACTTTTCTTAAAACCAAAGCACCTGTACAGTTTCATAAAACAATAAATACAATAAAATTAAAACTAATATAAATCATTAATAGCTTTACTAAAAATCACTCTGGATCACCAGAGATATTGGAGGTGGGGGGGTACTATACCAATGCCCGCGATTGGGTACCTAGAGGTCCACTGGACCACCAGGAATATTGGACGGGGGGATTTTGTTCCAGGTATGCCCATGATGGGGCATGGGGGGGCGCTGCCAGGTGCCGCAAGAACTCAGGTGGCCATCCACAGGTGGCAGCTGCCATGTTGCGCCCTGCTATGCGGCAGCTCACCTGTGGGTGGCCATCACTTGTTCCTTTTTTTTTGGCTTAACCTTGTGCAGGTGCAGGTAGGGGTTGCACATGCATGACTCTGCACATCCTGGGCTGAATATCGGGCTGTGTAGGTTATGCATGGGCACACCCCCCCACCTGTGCCTGCATACATTACTGATGTGCTTTGGTGCATCGAGATTTGTGCAGTGCACTTTTCCCTTTTGAATATTGTGCCAGGGCACATCAGTGGGTTGTGCATGGTGCAACACTGTTGCGCCATGTGCAACCCTTTTGAATATCTGGGCCCAGTTCTTTTTTTGGAGAGGAGAGACCTGAAGGGACTTACTAATCTGAAGGTGGAAAAAAGCAATGGGGTTAGACAGGGCGCATCCAAGGGTATTGAGGGAGTATAAGGAAATGCTGGCTGCACCTCTGAAAGTTCTGTTTAACAATTCACTGGAAACTGGAGTAGTTCCAGAGGGCTGGAGGAGAGCATATGTAGTTCCACTGCACAAAAGTGGTAGCAGGGAGGAGGCTGGCAATTATAGGCTAGTCAGCCTGACATCAGTTGTAGGAAAGTTAATGTAATCACTGCTGAAAGAAAGAGTTGTGTAATATCTTGAATCCAGTGTGTTACAAGATCCAAAGCAGCATGGTTTCACAATGGGGAGGTCATGTCAAATGAATCTAATAGATTTATTTGACTGTGTGACTAATGGCATAGATCAGAGTGGAGCAGTGGACTTGGTCTACTTAGATTTCAGTAAGGCATAAGTGAACATTGCAGAGGAGCTGCAATGGAAGGTCTCCCTCTTTGTGGATGACATCAAAATCTGCAATAGGCAGACACCTGGGGGGGTGGAAAGAATGAGCAGAGACCTGAGAAAACTAGGCAAGTGGTCAAGGATATGGTAGCTGGGTTTCAATGTGAAAAAGTGCAAAATAATACACTTAGGGCACAGAAACCCAGGGACAGAGTACAAAATGGGTGGAGTGGTACTGATGACCACCAGCAGGAAAGAGACCTGGGGGTAGTCATATCAGATGACCTAAGGGTGGCCAGACAGTGCAACAAGGCAGTAGGGAGGGCACATGGGATGCTGGGGTGCATAGGGAGGGGTATCACCAGCAGGAGGAAGGAGGTGGTGCTGCCTCTCTATAGATTGCTGGTAAGATCCCACCTAGAGAATTGTATTAAGTTCTGGAGACCACATCTCCATAAGGACCTAGACAGAGTGGAGGCAGTCCAGAGGAGGGCAACTAAAATGGTGTAGGGTCTGCATCAAAAGCCCTATGAGGAGAGGCTAAAGGATCTTAATATATGCACCCTGGAACAGAGGAGGGAGAGGGTGTTACGCATCCATGCTGCCTTGGGTCCTGTGCCCCTCTGGCCTCTAGATGCTCGACTTTTCCTTCAGAGGATTCCATCATTTTCTATCACTGAGGTTAAACTAACAGGTCTGTAGTTTCCTGCTTCTGCTGACCTGTTAGTTTAACCTCAGTCATAGGGAAAATGATGGAATCACTTCTGAAGGAAAGAATTGTCGAGTATCTAGAGGCCAGAGGGGAACGGGACCCAAGGTAGCATGGATTCACAGCAGGAAGGTCATGCCAGCCGAATCTGATAGATTTCTTTGACTGGGTCACCAAAGTAGTAGATTAGGGAGGAGCTGTGGACATGGCCTACCTAGACTTTAGCAAGGCATTTGACACAGTCCCACACAAAAGATTAGTATACAAGTTAGCCAGCCTGGGAGTGGGTCCCAAGATGACAGCCTGGGTAAAGAATTGACTGGAGAATAGGACACAGAGAGTAATAGTAATAGTAACACTGATTCCTTATGTTTTGAGAACAAGAAAGTTAGAGATAAGTCTGAAGTAATTACTGAAAGAGTTAACCTGATGGAATTTCAACACCAGACCTTGGCTGTACAGCATGATTTAGTATGTTTTAATTACAGCAGACTTGAAATGAAGGTTTTCAATATAAACTATGACACAGCTTCTGTTGCTAAAAAGCAAGTTTTACAAGATGTGATTAAAAACAATGCACTTTACAGTGTGCTGACTCCTGTATCTGAGCAGTTAGAATGTACAAGTAAAAAGTCCTATATGATGAACTTGCATGGTCAGCCAGAGGTATTGGCAGGGCATACTAACTTAATCCCCAAAGACCTTGCCTCTTCTGATGTTGAAGAGTTTGATTTTGAATACTCACAGTATGCCGTGGGGTGGACTAAAGCAAAGGCTAGCCACTTGTTTTTCTGTGATTCACAAAATGGAGAATTGTTAGAGTCTCAAAATGGTGGACACACATGTCATCAGGTTGCATCCCCATACCATCCCCAAGATGGCCACACATAGTCATGTAATGATGGTCATGACATAGTAACCCATGATGCCCATGAGGTAATCCAAAATGGCCGACCACCACACCACAGAGGTTCGATCCTGCAGTCACAGGGACCTGTGATTGCTGCCATAACCAAACAAAACATACTGGAGTTTTTTGGCATGATTAATAATGCTATCAGTAACACTAGTGTTTCTGAGGGACAGAAGATTCTCATTAAAAATGATATTGACGTACTTCTGAATAAGGCTGATATGCAATCTGTCATGAAGTCAGCGTCTGATGCTGCAGAAACAGCTTAAGTTTGCTTTATTAGTGTGGCCTTGGTTAAAGTACACATTGCAATTAATTACATGAATTGTTATGATTCTTCCCAATGCAATGTAACATCTGCTTTCCCTGAGAAGACTGAACATACTGCTTTTCCTATGCAGTGCATTAATACCTTAAGCTGCAACATTAAAAACAATGTTGCTACTATCCAGCAATATTCTGGTGGGGAAACCCACTTTACATTTGATGGGGGAAGGGACAACCCTGATTCTGAAAGCACCATGGCTGTGATATTTTCAGCATCACAGGCCATGTTGGGGGGAGGGTCACAGGTTTGATTTCTGAACCTGAGCTGACAACTATCTCAGTACTATTTTCTCCACCCCTGATTGCTGCTGAACCACAATCCATAGCTGGAGAACTACGTGCAGCTTGCACAACACGTTTCTCCACTGTGCAGCCACTCTTGATAGTGCCAGCACTACCAGCGTATGATGCAGAACCCCCTCCACCAGTGACACCTGGATCATCCCACACTGTGAGTGCAATAGTAGGCACCTCTTGCAAGAAGGTACAAGGCATCATAATGCTGCTATCATTGTATTTTCTTTTGGGATCACTCACCATGGTCCCAGCATTGGTTAATCATAACACAGTTTTAGGGCATTATTTTGAAACTGCTACTTTAGATAAAGCAATCTCAGCAGTTTTAGTCCAAACATACAATGGACACATCAGACCCACTGCTTATGCATCACAGATGCTTGCCCCAGTGGAGCTAAAATTCAACCTTTGTAAAAGGAATTTTTTGGCTACATACTGGGCAGTGAGTTACTTTATGTACATCATTGGATATGCACCCATTGTGCTGCATTCCAATCATTTGCTAACTAACTTTCTGTTGTCAGACAGAGTAAAAGATGACTCTGTAACCAATGCCAGACTTACACACTGGTCTCTCATTTTACAGGATCATGACATCACTGTCCTTCCTATCAAAACTTCATCCTTGTTGGCCCATGGCCTACAATTTACAGGAGAGACCCATGATTGTTCACTCCAACCCCCTGACCTACCCGTCCCAGTGCCCTTTCTGACAGAACCCCAGAAAGTGTTAAAAGACACCACTGTGTTATGTTTTGACTGATGACTCAGCCACACATACCAATGAGGGTCAGATAGCAGGGTTTGAAATTCTTATTGTACATCCTAGTGATGACAGAGTGTGCATGGCTAGTAATTGCATCATCTTATATGTAAGATTCACAGGCAATGTTAAAACATGCCTGGCAAATAAAATGAAAAGCAGGGAGGCAAAGAGTCTCCTAATTACCACAAATATTTGTGAATGGTTTAGAGAGCTGGAACGTCCTTGAGAAATACACAGCTTGTGTTAAGAAAAGAATAAAAAATTTTTTCCTTACATAAAATACCAGCACTCCATGAGAGGGTTAAGTGTTGCAGTCTGATAAAATGGCCTTGATCTAAGAAACTGCTGATGCAATGTTTTTATTACAGTTTCTAATTGAGTCTGTTTCTCTCTAAACTGAATTTCTTTGGAAGGAAAATAAACTTCTATTCCAGTACTCTATAGTACTACTGTGAAATACAGTGACTTGCTTGTGTACGTCACACTAACCAGTTTAAATACTGTACATTGATAAGGTTCAAGCATTTTGTATGTATATTTTTTTATGCTCCAAAAGAAGAACCCTCATTTGAGGGCAGTGTATAGATTCCTTAATAAAGGAACTGAGGAATAACTTCCATAAATAGCTCTTATAGAAAGTGAAAACATGAGAAATGATGTAGAACTCTGCATCAGTAACTGTTTGATCTGTGAACAGAACAGTCCTTTACCAGCTAGGAAAAATGCATAGCTATCCCAGAGGCAAAAGGCCCCTGGAACAATATCCAGATTGACTACATTGGCCCTATGCCAACCACTAAGAACAACTAGTTTGCACTAGTGATCACCGACCTACTTTTCAAACAGTTTAAAGCTATCCCAAAACAGAACAACACGGTCAAAGTGACTGCAGATGTCTTGGTAAACTAGCTATTTACTAGGTAGGGTTTTACCCCTAAAGATCAATTCTGATTACAGGGAGCCAGCTTTATGTCCTAAGTAATGCAGGAAATTCTGGATTTGTTTTGGGTAAAACAAAAGTTTCATATCCCTTACAACCCACAGTCATCAGGACAGGTGGAATGGGATAACAGGTAGGTAAAAGTTATATTATTCAAACTTGTTCAGAAAACCCTAAAGGACTGAAATTCATTATTGCCTTTACTCTGTATGGCAATAAGAGGGACACCCTCTGCAGGTACACAGCATACCCCATTTTTGAAATCATGACCGGATGGTCCATGAGACTCCCAGAACATTTACTTCTGGACCTGTGTACTACCACTGTTGATGGAGCATCAGTAGATAAATATGTTAAATATCTCAAACAAGACATCCAAAAAGTACACTTGTTTCTTCACAATGTATGGGCAAGGCCCCAAAACAGGCCCTATGCCATTGTAAACAAATGCAGTCCAGCAGGCTACCAAGTTAGACTGCCTCACTATAACAGTCATTGATACATGGCTACATGCCAATCAAATGAACCTGTTTAAAGGAGATTAAATTACTTTTCCATACCCCCAGTGGGAGGAATAATACTAAACTAACTATGTTTTTCTTTTCTCTTTCCTTTTAGGTTCCAGAGAGAGAGTTGCTTGCTTTTATGAATATTCTTTTTAGAAGTGTGGGTCTTCTTACAAGTCCAAACTGCACATTTAATTGCTGATAAGAACCACTGACATAATCCTAAACAGATTGTTGAGGCAGGATACCTCATAAACCCACATGATTTGATTACATCCTATGGAATTCACACTAAAGTCCTGAAAGACATGTTCATTGTCCAGAAGGGTAGTGAGGCCCTACTGAATGTTATGATCATTGCTTTGGATCAATTCTAGCAGCTAGACTTGATCTGGGCTCCTGTTTACATTTTATTGATAATCAGGTATTTTGCACCTAAATTTATATGGTAATAAAAGCTATTAGACCTTAAGGTTTTTATCCTGTGATGCCCCATAATTTGTGATACTTAATATTGAGTGCCCAAAATACAGAACCCTGGCCTTAAGGTTTTTATCCTGTGATGCCCCATAATTTGTGACACTTAATATTGAGTGCCCAAAATACAGAACCCTGGCCCAACCAGTGGTCTAACAGCCACTTCTAAACCAGGTACCCTATTTAATAATGTGCAATTCATATACAACCCAGTGATTTTAAATCTCACCTTTTAAACTTGAAATGATTTGTTTTATGTTTCACAACAAACATTTCCCACATTTTTTTTAAATAATGATGTGATCTGATACCCTGGCAGCATACCAGGTACTCATTAAAGACTCCCTATACAGGGACTGATAGCACCACATATACACACACGCACACAGGATTTTCACATCCTGACTGCTTTTGGTACATCTTATGACTGAAAACCTACCCAAACGCACTAGCCGTTTTGTTTTTGTTTTTTTTTTTTTAAAGAAAACATAGGTTTCGACTCAGACCTATTTGGCTCTGACACATCTATTTGAAATAAGGCTGATATAGCCATTATTCAAGCACATAGTTTAAAGTTCATGATAGTATGAAAAAATCATACCCATGCATGGTATACATGATTTTGCTCATTAAGAGTGATTTACATTTACAATATTAAGGATATTGTGAAGAGGTTTGACCTGACAAATGTTCATGTTTATGAATTAATTACTGCTTACATTAAAGAAGCAGATGAGCACCACATAGCTAGGAAAGTCCTTTGCACTGCCTATAGCTATTATGTTTTTACAACCTTTTGGCTATCTCTTCTGGGATCTGGAATTAGGATATATCCTGATCTCACACATGACAGACGTATGGGTCAGTGACATTGCCACATTTTGTACTTCTATTGCATGTGTTAGCAAATGATTATTTGAATCTAGCACTATTCTCTTGTCAATGGCGAGGAACCTTGGATATGTCACCACACACACCAGTATTGCTCCATGTTTTAAAACTTATTCCTGCACAATCCAGGAAGCCATGATTGTGACTGTCACAGTGTCATTGCTGCATTTTCATCCGGTAACATCCATCTCTGATTGTCTGGCAGCCATCCATTCTATTGGTCATCTTGATGGGAACTTTTATCGTGAAAAGGTTGAAACTACCTCCTTGAGGTCTTGGAATCATGACTGACTCTGAACTTTGAATGTCGTACCTAAAAGGCACATCATCTTTTTTTGCAGATGTGACATCTTCCAACTTGTCCTACCAACTTCTGAATGCAGGCCTAATAAAAGAAATTAGGCTTCCACTTATAAACTTTCAAATAAACTGTATTCAGTCCAGCCAATTAAGATTCTACAATCAAGCTCATTGTTATGCATACTATGAAGCTAGTCTGGGGTAGGGGCAATCCCCTAACTCAGAAAGAAGACTCTTCTTCATTTGATCTACAATCAAGAAATCCATTTTCTTCACTGCTTGTTTTCCAAGCCTGGCTGGCACCTCATACAGACTGAGAACTGAGTACTGCTATTAGCTTTTACACTTTGTGCAGCCGTATGATCTTCTTCAACTGAACACTGTTGGTATTCCATTGTAAAACTCAATGTGCAATCTAATGCACCCCCTGCTGAGGCTTCTGAAAATACTGCAGCCTCCTGAACATTTGGATCTACCTTTGAAAAGTCTGAATGCATCAGATTTGAACTATGACTCTTCTTCTAACACTTGAAGAAACCCTGGATTTATCTCTGGAACTGTTTGTAGTTTATGGCTTGTGGACGTTGACATTTCATGTCCTGTTCAACTTACCAACCGAAATATTCCATCATTCAAGGTGGTATATTCTGCTGATGTGGAACATTGTGTGGTGACCAACTATACATTCTTCTGATATGGACTAAAAGTTATGCAATGTGAACTTTTCTAACTTCTGTTTTTCTGCCTAAACAGGTGTTGCCTCTCTATAGATTGCTGGTAAGATCCCACTTAGAGAACTGTGTCCAGTTCTGGAGACCACATCTCCATAAGGACATAGACAGAGTGGAGGCAGTCCAGAGAAGGGCAACTAAAATGGTGTAGGGTCTGCATCAAAAGCCCTATGAGGAGAGGCTAAAGGACCTTAATATATGCACCCTGGGACAGAAGAGGGAGAGGGGAGATATGATAGAGACCTTTAAATACCTCACTCTGTAAATAAGGTATTGGAGGGGAGTATTTTTCAGAAGAAAAGGGTCTCAGGAAAAAGTGGATATGCTATGAAGCTGGAGGGGGTAGATTCAGGAGAGATGTGTGGAAGAACTTCTACACATAAAGAGTGGTGGATTCCTGGAACAGCCTTCCAGTGGAGGTGGTGGGGCAAAAATAGTGGTGAAGTTCAAGAATGCATGGGATAAGCACAAAGGAATCATAGTGTAAAGGAAGGGGGAGGGAGAAAGAGCTGTAGGTCAGGCAAGGTCTGATGTAATAGTGTATGTAGGGAGAAATGGGTAGACTGGATGGGCCAAGTGGTCCTTAACTGCCTTCAAATTCTATGTTTCTATGAACTGGGTGATATTATCCAATAAAGCCTTATCCAAGGTATGGATACACAGAGGATCAGAATTGTTCACCCAATGTTTGGTACCAAAGGACGAGCAAACAGTCTTCTTCTGGTTTAAAACAAGCTGATTGTCCAAAGAAAAATTCTGTAAATTGTTGAAATCTAGTTAGAGATCTTAGTTAATGACAGATGTAAGTCAGAGGTGTATAAGACTGTCATCTGCATACAGGTGAAGGTTGAATACAGGGATATAACTAAGGAAGTCATAATAAAAAAAACAAAATACTTGGTATTAGTACTGAGCATTGTGGGATACCCATACTAATGGAAAGGAGGAGATACTGCTTGGAAAAAATAAGTGACCATAGTACTCAAACTTGTGCAGGTTAACCCATATGTCTTTTTACACTGCTTCTGTACTTTCAGTTTTTCTGGAATAGTTACCCCAAATTGCTTTCCCTAGTTGTTTTCTTGAGCATTACTCTTTCTAGTCAATTTTTCTGCCCGGGGTTGTTCTTGCCAATAGGCATTCTTGTGTCTCAAATTTGGTTTTGTTTGTGACAGCAAGGCAATTCTCTGTTACACACACTCATGTATAATGTATTTTTATGTGTAAGGCCCTGTAGGGTAGATGTCCCCCGAATTGCTTTAGGGGGCAAGGTGCCATTACTTCACAGTGCTTCTGGGCTGCCAAAGATGTCTGTAGTGGCTCCTGGGTTCTTTTCCCAGCTTAGCAGTGGGGGGGGGGGGCATATCCAACACAAAAGGGATGTGTTGTGTCTCCACCAAGAATAAGATTAAAGGGGACTAGATATAATGATGGTACAACCCCCTTGGAATGTCATACATGACCACCTCTCCACTGGGGTCACACCTCACATAGACCCAAAATCAGTGCAACAGTTTCCTCTTTTTAGTATGCACAGTAAAATTGCTGCAGATGACTGTAACAGATTTAAGCAGCAAACCACAGCTCTATTTAACACCATTGCCCCTGCAAGGGAGTAAGGGTTACAACAGATCAGCACAATCCCCAGACACAGGTTAGTTGCCTTTCTAGGCAGGGTCTCAACTACCACCTAGAGGTATGTTGTACAGTAGTTAGTTAAACCCCGACAAGGCACAGCATAAGTGCTAATATTTTGGCTGCCACTAACAGGGCCCTTGTATATTTTTCCAGCCCTCACACTGTAATATGAACAAATCAGCTCTCCCGTGTTAGAGGCCACTATTCTCTCCCACCTGGTACCAGGATTTACGTTTAAGCCCTACAGAAGCTCCCATACAGCAGTTCCTGGGTACCCTGTGTTGAAACTTTTCAGGACAGCACATGTTGGTGCAGGTTGGCCAACATTGGTGCACTTAAATTTAAACACAGAAATTTCATCTCCACCAAATCTTACAGCCATGAAATTACCTCAATTGGTTTCCAGCCTCTAAAAGTTAGCTATTTGTTATCCAATGTGATGGCTATTTTGCAAACTAAACTCCAACCAAATTGTAGTTCACTGAGGCAGGGCAAGCCCAAGAGTTTCTCATGGTTTTACCAGCTATTGTCTCAGAGTGTCTCTGCAGGATACTGACACTTAGAACTCCTGTGGTACTGCTGATTCTGGCTGGCTCCCTGCTCAGACTCTCTACACCTATTTCAGGGGCTGGCTTTTTGGTGGTCTCCCTGTCTCACATGACAGCTGAGGCCGTAGACTGAGCCACCTCATCTCCTATTCCAAACTCTTAGGCCATTGGCAATCCAACACTTGGCTGCAGTGCCCACTATGGGAACTGAATCATAGAGACTTAGAATTTTATGGCAGATAAGGACCACTTGGCCCACCCAGTCTGCCCATTTCCCTACCTAATGAATAAGCTGCAGATCCTAGTTGACCAACAGCCTACTTTTTCCTACCCCCACCCACTAGAATTGCCTTATGACTGTCCCATGCATTCTTGAAATCCATCACTGTTTTTGACTCCACAACCTCCTCAGGAAGGCTGTTCCATGCATCCACAACCCTCTCTGTGAAAAAATACTTCCTCACATTACCTCTGCGGCATCCCCCCTTAATCATCAAATTGTGTCCCCTTGTTCTTGCACACCTCTTTTTCCGAAAGATGTTACCCTCTTGGACTTTGTTGATTCCCTTGAGGTACTTGAAAGTTTCAATCATGTCTCCTTTCTCCCTCCTTTCCTCGAGGTTATACATATTAAGCTCCTTAAGTCTCTCTTCATACGTCTTCTGGTGCAGACCCTGCACCATCTTAGTTGCCTTCCTCTGGACCGCCTCCATCTTGTCTATGTCTTTGTGGAGACTGGGTCTCCAGAACTGCATGCAGTACTCCAGATGGGGTCTCACCAGCTGTCTCTACAGAGAGATAACAACTTCTTGTTTTCTACTGGTGATGCCTCTCCCTATGCACCCCAGTATCCCCCCAGCCCTCCTTACTGTCCTCTCACATTGCTTGCCCACTTTTAGGTCATCAGATATGACTACCCCCAGGTCTCTATCCATTTTTGTTGTTGTTAGTATCTCACCCTCCTATTGTGTACTGTTCCCCAGGGTTTTTGTTTCCCAGGTGCATTACTTTGCACTTCTTAGCATTGAATCTAAGCTGCCATACATTTGACCATTCCTCCAGCCTTGCGAAGTCCCTTCTCATCCTTTCCACCCCACCTTTTGTATCAGCTCTGTTGCAGATCTTTGTGTTGTCTGCAAAGAGACATACTTTTCCTTCCAGTCCCTCTGCGATGTTGCTTATAAAGACATTAAAGAGGACCGGTCCAAGTACTGAACCCTGTGGTACCCACTAGTAACCCTCCTTTCTTCAGAGTGGACTCCATTTACTATTACCCTCTGTGCAATTTTCTCCAGCCAATTTTTTACCCAGGCTACCAACTTGGGACCCAGTACCAGGCTGGGTTGCAGTAACTTGAGTTGCAGTCAGTCACTCAGTGTGGCTCCTTCAGCATCATCCCTATACTGGCTAGCATGCAAATGCTGCTCACTTCCTTCTCTTGAACTCAGCAGCTTCCTTGGGATTTTTCCTCTAGGCCCAATGTCCAATATGGTACAACTTGACCTCTGCTTCCAGTAACTGGTCCTGCTTCCTAGAGAACTCTCACTTTAATCTGTCAGTCTCCAGCTCTGTCCCCTTTTTATCAGCACAGTTTTAAGGCAGCTTCCATTGGTCAGCGGGTCTCTTATTCAAAATCCACAGTGCCCTATGTGTCTGTGAGAGGGCATCAAAAATCCCAGTCATTCCCTTTCTCAGAGATTTCACGGTAGCCTGCTGTAAGTCCCTGGTCCCTGATTGGTTGCAGCAATGGCCAGAGGTTGCAAAGATAGCATTGTCTTTTCCATCCAGCGGCACTGATTCCAAGGTTATGCTTTTGGAGGGTTCCTGCCCTCATTGCACTTGCCCACTTCCCCCTACTGGTTTAGGTGGCACAAGTGGGGAAAGATCTCCAGTCATGGTAGTGGGGTGGCAGAGAAAGTCTTCTGTCCATGTCAGCTGCCCACCTTTGATATGAGGCTGAGACTGCATTCCCAGTGCAATGCAGTTCTAGGTCTAGGAGAGACAGGTAAGTCACGCTTTACAGTGGGGTTACGTAAATATTTGAATTTTAGGCACTGGTTTTGGTGTGTAATTTATCCTAGCCAGTAACTGTATGTTGTTTCCCCTCATCATCCCCAAATTATATACATACACTCAGTGCTCTGAATCACTTTGGCATTCAAGAGTAATGTACTCATCCTTTTTACGTTTGATGCACTTGTGTACCAAACATTTGCCACAGTGTATGGGGATTTGAGGGGTGCATCACTGTGAGCCTATTGCACTGCAAAACAGTAAGGACTCAGCAGTCTAGACCAATAACCATGCACTTTAACTGTGACACCACTTTTCTTTAACTGCTTGGACTTCAAAGAACCAAGACGCTGAAATTAGAGAGGGCTTCAGCACTTTGATTTGTATGAAGCCACTTAAACAGCTGATCAGCTGTCAACACCAGCACCCTGTCTTTAAAATCCTGTTAAATTAAAGAAAAAACATCTTGAGCAGCAGTGACAATCTGACCAGACTATACGGGAACATTGGGGGAAGATCTACAGAAAGTTTGAACTGTGCTGTGCCAATGTTTTTTATTCTCACGCCGTATACAGTTCCTTGCCTGCCTCTCTGGTACTAGTAGTATGGAACTTAGTCTCCTTACTGTGGCACCTTTTACATAAAAGAAAAAAAAATCATAATATACCTCTGTTCTCTCCACCAGCAAGTGTATGTTGCAAACAATGTTAACCTAGACAGACACATATTCATTCTAAACTTTTTTGTGTCTGTATTTATTAACCAGATTTAAAAGGTGAACCCACACTTGTAGAACTGTAAGTAAATGGATGTCACCATCTTTTGAAATCCTCTCCTGCCCCATCCCCCCAATTCCTTTCTCACCACCCCTCCTTCCATATCAATTATGTTCCCCTCCTCATGCCCAGCCCTCTATACCCCTCCCCTGTATGCTACATTTAACCCCTCACTTTTTAGCCCTTGCATATATATCAGGACCACTTACCATGATCTTAATGATGCATAGAGCTTAACATGGTTAATCCTTGTTGTTATGATGTTACATATATGTTGAAATTCAATAAAAAGAATAACTGGAAGATTCCCACATGTATTCTCCTTTTTCTTGTGCTTAACTGTTTTGCCTGCCATCCTTCCTGCAGTGATCCCAGTATTTGCCTTCTGTCCATGGTGATCCTCTGCATTAGCCCTCTTCTAGCCTCAAGACAGTTGTTATTCTCCCAAATGCCCTGTTTATTCAGTACCCTCAATACCTGTATACAGGGGCGTAGTTTGTTATTTTTACAGGGGGCGCAAAGTAACAAAAAAGTCCTGATTTTCGCGTATCACGACAGTGAAGAGGGTGGTGGCTTGTGTAATGCAAACAAATCAACCAGCATCAAATAATGCCCAAAAAACATTTAAGACTACAGCTGAATAACTCCTGGGAGGTACCAGCCCAAGCCAAGTCAGAGCACTTCCCCACTCCACCAGTTTTACTGCAGCCTGCTCTCGGCCCAACTCCTGCTGAGACCAGAGTCGAAAAACTGACCGAGATCTGTTTTGTATTCAGTTCTTCATTCTTCTGCCTTGGGAGTGAGGACTTTACTTGTAAAGTTGAAAATATGTAAGGAACTTAACTTCCTTCTCAAGATGACAGGACCTCCCCTCAGCTTCAATTCAAATCAGTCTTGACCTAATTTTGCCCCACCTGAACCTGCAGGTGGATAGCTCACTAGTCTCTCACCCCTCTTTGCTGCTTACATAACCCTTCCAAGTCCAGCCCTTATAGTGGATCCTGAACTTCTTGAAATGTCTGCTTGAGCTAGCCCTCCCACCCTTGAGGAGGGCAAAAAGCATGTTTCAAGGAAGTGCAGCAAATGGCTGTGCCACCTCAGTACACCTATAAACATGGATGGTATGGAAAACATCCCAGCATGTGCATCCTCACAGCATAAGCCCTTATTTACAAAGATTACATAAAACAATTTGATTATACAATGACAAGAATGAATGCTGGCCTCTGATTGGTCAGTCCTGGGCTAAACCCATGATGTTATCCCAGTACATCCGATTCATCACAGGTCTAGTCTCAGCCTCTCTGTGAACCTTTTGATGATTGTTAGCATTAGTGTGGTTTTTTGTATCTTCTCTTAAAAATATTTTTCCACACCAAATAAAACATCTTTAAAATTATTTTTTTTAATTCTGTATAACAACACGCCATTGTATATAGCAATAATGCCCTCCTGGGTGTGTGTAATGGTAGGATAATGTCATACCTTATGTATTGGATGCACTCGTGCCCAACCACCTGAGGCGTGACGTTATCCCAGCATGACACACGCCTTGTCAGGCATTATTGCTTACTTGCACCCAGTGTTAACACTTTTCTTTTTTATAACCAAGTTAATTCATTAGTCTCCCATTCCATCCCATATTACTCAATATCACATGCCTGAATCTGGTTAGGTAAGGTAAGCGAAGAGGATAATGCTCTCCTCAAGCAAGCAAGCATTGCATACATAAGCATGGGACTTGCTGATATCCCTCAGGCGGTGCTCTTAACAAGCATGCTGATGTACTTGGGACAGTGCAACAGAACAATGTAAATCCCCTAATTGTTCAAGATGATCATGGGCATGGTGTGGTCACACCACAACCCCTACCACTCTCCTCCCCATGGGCTCCTAAGGAATATGCATCTCTGTCCATGTCCAGGGTTACACAATCCCATCCAAGCAAACACGGACTGCCCTGGCACAAAAGTGGTCGCATCACATAACCTAAGAGGACAGATGCCACAGGAAGTTTGCTGGAACAACAACTCCAGAAAACAACTCCAGATACCTGTGCACAGCCTTGGAGGACCCACCCTGAAAGGTAAGTACTTGGTTGGTGGTTTTTATTAGCATCACCTATGACAGTGTGTGGTGGGCCGGTTGTGGTAGCCCAGGTTGCCGTGGATGCTCCCCCCTCCAACAGATTACTTCAAAATCGTCTCATCTGACAGTTTTGAAGGGCACAAATGAAACATGGTTGCTTCAGTTTGATGTGGTTTAATACAGTTTTTTTCTGAGGTGTGTCTCTATTCTTCTACACACAGACACAGACAGACACACACCACCAAAAATTAACTTTTTATACCATGTTTACATTCAGGATAGAGACAGGGTAAAGCAGGTCCAGGCAGTACAACACAGTAAATGAAACAATGCATTTTACAATGCCCAACAAACCACCAAAAGACCACAAAACAACGGACCTTCCCCCTGCCGGGGGGAATGGCTAGGTCACAGGTCAGGGTGCTAAATGAGGAGGAGAGACCACAGAACATCTTGTCGAACCACACAGTAAGGTGAAGCTACATAAACATGCACAATTTTTATACTGTAGGATATCATACTTTCCAACAGTTCCTAATTTTGACACAGAAACTTATCTTTAGTGCTCAGAAGCCCCTTGTATGAGGGGAGGTAAGCATGGCATGGACCCAGCAGACTGGCATACATGTTGAAAAAAGTATTTCTGTGCCAGTATGCCTGTCCACCCCCATCACCAGTGGCCAGAACCATTTTTTTCAGCATGTGTACCAGTCCGCCCTATTCAGCACAGCAGCACAAAGCTGGCAGGGCAGCAGAAGGCACAGCAAGCAACAGTGAATTAAATGTCCATGCAAAAAGCTACAGCCCACTCTCCCCACCCCAGACCTGCAAGGCCACTATCTTCACCCAGACTGGCCAGCTCAGCTACTCTCTGCACCCTGATGGACTTTCACAGCCACTCTCCACACTCTGTGTCCACCCCACCAGCACAGCCACACAATGCCTGTGTCCCAAACCCCACCCACACAAATGACCAGTGACCACAACACCACACACACACACATGACCAGCAGTGTCCCCAACCCCCAACACACACACGACCAGCAGTGTCCCCAACCACATACACACACACAACCAGCAGTGTCCGCAACCCCACCCACACACACGACCAGTGTTCCAACCCTCCCCCCAAAAAATCATGGCCAGTCAGTAGTCACTATAACAATAGCCAGGGAGTAGTATAATCATTTCTTTAGGGTGCATGTTTCAGTGCAAGATTTTTTTTGCTAGTCTTGTAACACAGTACGTGGGAGAACACAAAAAGCTACCCCTTTGGTTGTGTTTGCCAGGCAATGAAGACAGAGACAGCAAGGCCAAGGAATCTGTCTGTTTCACCCCTCCACAGTGGACGAGTGGAGAAATCAAAAAAAGTGAAAGACTACTTTTACAGCCAGGTAAAGGATGAGGGGGAAATAATGTTCCAACATTTACTAATGTTCATATGCTAGCTGCAGGCACAGGTCAGTGAGATACATCCCTTGACAGGTAAAGATGAGGTGGAAATTACGTTTTAACATTTACTTATGTTTATATGCTAACACCCAGTCAGCAAGCATAGAATGTCCCCCTCCTAACCAACATGGACAGTTCACCAGAAACCCAGTCAGCAAACATGGACAGTCCCCCTTCATCTCACCTATAAGGACTGCCCCTCAGACACCAACAGTCCCTCCCTCCCCACCAGACACCGGCCAGCGAGCATAGAATGCACCCCTCCCAACTGACAAGGACAGTCCCACCAGACACCCGGCAGCCAGCAAACATGGGCGGTCCCCCATATCCCACCAAGGACAGTCCCACCCCCGACACACAGCTAGCAAACACAGAATTTCCCCGCCTCCACCAACATGAACAATGCCCCAAACACCTGGCTAGCAAACACGGAGAGTTCCCTCCCAACAACATTGATGGTCTGTCCTAGACACCTGATCAGCAATCACCGACATTCACCGCCCCATAAGCCAACATGAAAAGATCTCCCCCAGACACCCGACCAGCAAATAGTCCCCCCTTCCCACAAGACACCTGGCAAGCAAACATGTACAGTCCCCCCTTTTCCACCATCATGGACAGTTCCCCCATACAAATGGCCAGCCAAGTCCACCAAACAATGGCTAGTGTCACCACCCCACCATCACAGACAGTGTCCCCACATCACCATGACCTGTATCTCCACCCCACCAGACCCCAGAATAGAAAACAGACTGTTCCCCCAGCCCCACCAAACACTGACCATCCTCCCAGTCCCAAACACTAACCACCCCAGCCCCAAACACTGATCGTCCCCCCAGCCCCACCAAACACAGGCCCTCCCCCAGCACCAAACACTGACCATCCTCTCAGTGAGTCAGCCCCAAAACACACAGACTGTCTCCCCCAACCCCAACCCTACAAAACAGACCATCCCACCAGTCCCACCAAACACAGACCATCCAGTGAATTTCCCCAACAAACCCCACCACACCAGTAGCACAGTAACTGAGTGTCCTCACTCCACCAACATGACCAGTGTCCACACCATACCAAAGAAATAGGCCCCGCCCACCCCACCAACATGGACAGCCTCAACAGCCAGCAAATCCCCTCCCACCCAAAGAAACACAAGCTGACAGCAAATCTTCCACCCCCCGCCAGACACATGGCCATGCCCAAGACAACCCCCAAAAGACACATTTCTGGGATGTGAATGGAATTAATTTCCAACAACCAGCTTGCAGCACAGTTACTCACCAAATCAGTAAGGGCACAGACAGGGCAGCATGCAACAGGGCACAGCAAGGCCAAGAAGGCAGGTCAGGTAGCTGAGTCTCTCCCAACAGTCCCGTTCCTCTCCCGATTAATCCCCCGATGAGACAGTAACTCATTTTTTCTGACACCAGATGAACGTGTCGCATTATGGGTCTGCTATAGCCTGCATGACTGCTGGCTTCTTCACTGTTCTGGGCCTGGCTGTTCACTGACCTGAATAATCCCTCTTGGTGGACCGTGGAACTGGTGGGCAACAGGCATGGTGTGGAACTCGCTGACAACACAGTAAATCTTTTTCTGGCCTGCTGGACACAGGAGCTGGGTATGCAGGCAAGCCTGGCCATGCCTCAGACTCACTGTAATTGTACTATTCACTCCTCCGCCTGGTCTGTCCGGTGGTAGAGGCCTTGTGGCTGCAGGCCTCCTAGGCTCTCAGGAGTGGGAGGCTCAGTTGGCAGCGGAAGAGCCCAGAGCACAGCTGGCTGCACTGAGAAACAGAGAGTAGGTAGTCAGAGGACTCGGGTGAGGTATATTTAAACTGGGCTGTTCAGGACAGGAGAAGGGTGGGAACACTAGACTGACTGAGACACTGGTGACACCTGACAGACAACCAATGACTGCTGCTCGACATCCTCGAATAGCTATCTCTCCTCAGCCCTACGCTATATGGATGCTGCTGCTGCTCCTTCATGGAAGGCATACAGACAACTAAATGGCACCACTAATGGAGTACTGCTCACGTGATGGCGCCAGCTTGCAGCACTCTCTGATTGGCTGTAACATGCAGGCTACTATGGTTGCAGGCTTGCAGCCAATCGGAAGGGGATAGTTTCTGTGTAAGAGACATGGTGCCATGCAACCACCCCCCTCCCTCACCCGGAGAGGTGCAGGCAGTGAATGGTATTAATACATAATTAATATAGCCCTGAGCCCATTCAATATTAAAAAAAAAAAAAAAAAATGATAACCGGAGAACGGTGGCTGGGCTCCTAAAAAAGTCCTGGTCTAATTTCTCAGGGGGGGGCAGCTTGCCCCTCTGCCCCCCCACAATCTACGCCTATGCCTGTATAGGTGTAAAAAAAACAAAATGGATTTTTTCCCAAAGTGAATCCCCCACACTCAGTGTTATCCATAGCATCCTGTAAGAGAGCTGTTGGCCATCCCAGGCATTTCTTGCACTTGCAACCCAAGTGCCCATGTAACATCTGAGGATGTATTGGTGCAAAGCATCAAACATTCTGCATTAATAATAATATAATAATAATCTTTATTTTTAAGGCGCCTTTCAAATATCAAGGCGCCTTACAGTAAAAACATAATTATAAAACATTGCAATAAATATAAACAGTAAAATCCATTATATTTCTGGGAATCCCAGTGTCCACAAAAAAGTTTTCAGTGCCTGCTTAAAGCCCCCAATGGCCATGCACTCCCGAAGCTGACAGGGCAGAGAATTCCAGAGGGTTGGGGCCACAAAGCAAAAGCACGGGCCCCAGAAGATTTCAAAGTAACCCTCAGAATCTTCAGCAACCCCTCGTCAGCCGAGCGGAGCTGTCGCACAGGGCTGTAAGGAATCAGGAGCTCTTTCAAATAGTCAGGACCAAGACCATGTAGGGCTTTGTAGGTGAACAGGATTACCTTAAAGGTGATCCACCACTGAACTGGCAGCCAGTGCAGATCGCGCAGCACAGGGATAAGATGCAAACTCCTATATACCCCTAACAATAAACGAGCAGCAGTGTTCTGCACTAGCTGCAAGTAGTAGACATCAACCCCAGGAAGCCCTAGAAAAAGGGAGTTGGAGTAGTCAAGCCGAGAGGTCACAAAGGCGTGGACCAATACTGGCAGGTCACTGGACAGAAAAAGGTGCTTGGCCCTGGCAATATTCTGAAGATGGTAAAATGCCAATTTGACGACTGCCAACACCTGATGATGAAGGGTCAGCCCATCATCAAGCACGACTCCAAGGTCACGCACCCTACCTCTGGGCTGAAACAGCTTTTAGAGAGGTATCTGTCCTCAGATATTCACTGCCACCAGCTGGACTGTCTTCCAGCACCTCCTTCAAGTTCACAAACTTGAATAATTAAACGTGCAATTGCACAAGTTAAAGTCTGGTAGTGTGTCTCTCTCGGGTGGCGGATGCTACACAGAGTTTACCTCAGCCAGTGGAAACCAAATATTACCTTAGAAAAATGACATTACAGTCACAACTGTTGAGCAAATAAATAGCTTTTTTACTTAACAGAAAGTGCAGTGAACATTTACAGGATATATATTTACAACACAAGAGAATAACACTATTATAGGAAAAGTAAACATAGAAACAAAGAAACATAGACTTTGACGGCAGATAAGGACCGCTAGGCCCATCTAGTCTGCCCATTTCCCTACCTACAGGATAGGCT
Organism: Neoceratodus forsteri; assembly: GCA_016271365.2. Taxonomy (NCBI): domain Eukaryota; kingdom Metazoa; phylum Chordata; order Ceratodontiformes; family Ceratodontidae; genus Neoceratodus; species Neoceratodus forsteri. The sequence continues at coordinate 224,307,342 of CM057449.1, read as the reverse complement.
GCAGATTCTAGTTAACCAACAGCCTATTTCTTCCTACCCCCCACAAGAATTGCCTTATGTCTGTCCCATGCATTCTTGAAATCTCCCATAGTTTTAGACCCCACAACCTCCTCAGGAAGGCTGTTCCATGAATCCACTACCCTATTTGTGAAATAATACTTCCTCACATTGCCCCTGAACCGCCCTCCTTCTATCTTTAAATTGTGTCCCCTTGTTCTTGTAAGTCTCTTTTTCTGAAAGATGCTACCCTCTTGGACTTTGTTGATTTAAACAAAGGTTTTTAAACAACAGATGGCAAAAGAAAAAGGCTATTACTGCAATATGCTAGTATTAAACTTACCCTTCCCTGGCCTTACAAGAGACACTGGACCCTGTGCTAACTGCCAGCTCCCACGGACATAGCTAAAAGTGTAGGCTCTAAGCTTATATTTCCTCTTCCAGCTTGCAAAGTAAGAGGAACCCCCTTCTCTGTCTTTCAGAAGGTTATATACTCTCTTGAGAATAGGTCATTCCTATTCTCCCTTTGAATGCATCAACCATCTAAAATGTATGTATTTAATTGCCCCAATCAGAGTGAACACCTATCAGTGACCAATTATATTCCCTTTTACCCTTAAGTTTATATTTGAGTGAACCAATATCTACAAACTGGCCTGTGTGTGTGGACATGTCCACTTGAAATTTATGACCCAGGTCTTATCTAGCCAGATGCTGCAGATACTGCTGGACAGTGGATTTTAGCCTGTGTGTTTTTTTTTCAAACTACTAAAAAATCACCAGCTAGAGAATCCAACCATTAAGCACATAATCCAAACCATTAACTCTTTCCTTCCCATCTCTGTCATACCCCCCCCAGATGATGAAGGCATGTCCCTTGGGCCACCGCAAGTGATACAGCCATTCATGCAACTACTGGGAAGTGCCCAAGGTATCCAGTCATGCCATTAGCCCTGTCTAGATAGCCCAACCGCATTTGCATTTTGTTTGCCACTGCGATGCTGGATGGTCATGTTGTATGCCTGCAGTTCCAAACTCCAGCGTAGTAGTTTTCCATTTTGCCCACTTGACCTATGAAGCCATATCAAGGGATTATGATCTGTGACCACAGTAAATTCTCTCCCATATAGGTAAGGCTGCAGCTTCTGAAGGGCCCACACTATTCCCGAGCATTCCTTCTCAATTGTGGCGTTTGCCTCCTCTCTGGGCAAAAGCCTCTGGCTGAGGTACACAACTGGGTGCTCCTCCCCCTGTTGGGTAACTTGGCTCAGCACAGCCCCCAGCCCATGATCTGAGGCATCCACATGGACCATAAACTTTAAACTATAATTGGGGCTTGCCAATACAGCTGGGATGCTTAAGGCCATCTTTAGCTCCTGGAAAGTGACCTCACAGCCTTCTGACCAGTTCACTGTATCTGGCTTTCCCTTCTTGATTAAGTGTGTCAGGGGCTTAGCCAGATCACTATAGCAAGGAACAAACTTTTGGTAGTACCTTCTGTCCCCAGAAATGCCCTGACCTGTTTCTTTGTGGTAGGAGTAGACTAGGCCAAGATGGCATCAACCTTGGCAGGCTCTGGGCAGATGTGTCCACTACCCACCCAGTGCCCAAGGTAGGACACTTCTGCCATACCTATCTGGCACTTTTCCACCTTGGGGGCTGTGCTGAGCCAAGTTACCCAGCAGGGGAAGGAGCACCCGGTTGTGTACCTCAGCCAGAGGCTTTTGCCCAGAGAGGAGGCAAATGCCACAATTGAGAAGGAATGCTTTGACTGGGTGACCAAAGTAGTAGATCAGGGAGGGGCTGTGGACATGGCCTACCTAGACTTTAGCAAGGCATCTGACACAGTCCCACACAAAAGATTAATATACAAGTTAGCCAGCCTGGGAGTGGGTCCCAAGATGATAGCCTGGGTAAAGAATTGTCTGGAGAACAGGACACAGAGGGTAACAGTAAATGCAGTCCACTCTGAAGAAAGGGGGTTACTAGTTGGGTACCGCAGGGTTCAGTATTAGGAACGGTCCTCTTCAATGTCTTTATAAGCGACATTGCAGAGGGACTGGAAGGAAAAGTATGTCACTTTGCAGATGACACTAAGATCTGTAACTGAGTTGATGCACAACATGGGGTGCAAAGGATGAGAAGGGACTTGGCAAGGTTAGAGGAATGGTCAAATGTTTGGCAGCTTAGATTCAATGCTAAGAAGTGCTAGGTAATGCACCTGGGAAACAAAAACCCAGGAGAAGAGTACACAATGGGGGGTGAGATACTAACAACAACAAAAATGGAAAGGAGCCTGGGGGTAGTCATATCAGATGACCTAAAGGTGGACAAGCAATGTGAGAGGGCAGTAAGGAGGGCTGGAGGGATACTGGGATGCATAAGGAGTGGCATCACCAGTAGAAAACAGGAAGTTGTTATCCCTCTGTACAGTCAGCTGGTGAGACCCCATCTGGAGTACTGTGTGCAGTTCTGGAGACCCAATCTCCACAAAGACATAGACAAGACGGAAGCTGTCCAGAGGAGGGCAACTAAAATGGTGCAGGGTCTGCACTGGAAGACATATTAAGAGAGACTTAAGGAGCTTAATATGTATAGCCTCGAGGAAAGGAGGGAGAGGGGGGACGTGATAGAAACTTTCAAGTACCTCAAGAGAATCAACAAAGTCCAAGAGGGTAGCATCTTTCAGAAAAAGAGGTGTGCAAGAACAAGGGGGCACAATTTAAAGATAGAGGGGGGGTGGCTCAGAGGTAATGTAAGGAAGTATTTTTTCATGGAGAGGGTTGTGGATGCATGGAACAGCCTTTCGGAGGAGGTTCTGGAGTCAAAAACAGTGGTAGAATTCATGCATGCATGGGACAGACATAAGGCAATTCTAGGGGGTGGGGGTAGGAAAAAGTAGGCTGCTGGTTAACTAGGATCTGCAGCTTATCCATTAGGTAGGGAAATGGGCAGACTGGGTGGGCCAAGTGGTCCTTATCTGCCGTCAAATTCTATGTTTCTATGTTTCTATTAACAGTCAGACCTGCATTCTTCAGCCTGTGGAATACATCCCATGCATTCTTGATGTGCTCATTGCAGGTCTGGCTGTATATGGCTATATCATCCATATATGCCAATGAAAACTCACCTACCCCAGACAGAATGCGATCCACAAGCCGTTGAAAGGTTGCAGGTGCATTCTTCATTCCAAATGGCATTACCTTAAATTCATATAAACCAAATGGAGTGACAAAAACCGATCTCTCTCTGGCTGCAGGGGTCAGAGGTACCTGCCAATAGCCCTTTGTTAGGTCTATTGTGGTCAAATACTTGGCTCCCCCCAGTCGCTTCAGGGTCTCATCTGTTCTGGGCATGGGATAGGTGTCAGACTCCATGCATCTATTAAGCCTCCATTAGTCAACACAGAATCATGTGGTGCCATCCCTTTTGGTGATCAATACCACGAGTGATGCCCAGGGGCTACTAGATTCCTGGATTACTCCAAGTTCCAGCATCTCTTTGAGCTCCTCTTTCACAGACTGCCTAATGTGCTCAGGCACCCTGTAGGGGGACTGTTTCAGGGGAACCTGGGTACCTGCATCCACATGGTGCTCTGCCATCGTGGTGTACCCCGGTTTCCCTGTGAACATGTCCTCAAATTCTCTCAGCACACCCCTAATTTCTTGCACCTGGGCTGGCGTCAGCTGTTCAGAGAGGGTAAGGTTGTCCACAGAGGATGCAACCAGGTCCACCAGTGGGTCCATCTCAGTTTCCTCCTCTGGGGCACTGCGTACACCAAGGAACAATTCCTCCGTGTCATGGTAAGGCTTCAACATGTTAACATGATACACCTTTCGTCTGCATCTCCTGTCTGGTAGTTCTATCATGTAATTGACATCACTAACCTTTTGAACAATGGAGAATGACCCCTCCCATGCTGCCTGTAATTTATTCTGTCAGACAGGGATAAGTGCCATCACTCGCTGTCCCACCTCATATTCTCTGGCCCGGGCCCCCTGGTCATACCAGACTTTCTGCTGCTGTTGTGCAGTGGCCAGGTACTCCTGAGCAAACCCCATGAGCTCCTTAAGGTGAGTCTTGAAGTTCAGGACATACTCCACAACAGACTCCCCTTGGAAGGCACAGTCACCCACCCATTCATCCCGAATCGAATCTAGGGGCCCCTGCACCTATGACCAAATAGGAGCTTGAAAGGTGAGAACCCTGTGGACTCCTGTGGGACTTCCCTGTATGCAAACAGGAGATGAGGCAACTATTTGTCACAGTCCCGCTTATGCTGGTCAGCAAAAGTCCTTAGCATGGTCTTAAGGGTTGAATTAAATCACTCCACCAGACCATTAGCTTGAGGATGATATGGGGAGGTTTTGAGCTGCTTTACCCCACACTTCTCCCACAAACTACACATTAACCCTGACATGAAATTGGCACCCCGATCTGACAGTATTCCCTTGGGAAAGCCCACCCAGTTAAATATTCCCAACAGTGCATCTGCCACTGGTTCTGCCTCAGAGGATGTTAGGGCCACTGCCTCTGGGTATCTTGTGACATAGTCAACAACTACCAGGATATACTTCTTGTCAGTGTGACTTGGGGTGCTCAGTGGCCCCACTATGTCCACAGCTACCCTCTTGAAGGGTTCATCAATAATGGGCAGGGGCACCAAAGCTGCCTTGGCCTTGCCCCCCATTTTCCCCACCCGCTGGCACTGTGGACAAGTCCTGCAATAATTTGCCACATCCTTGCCAATATCAGGCCAGAAGAAATGGTTGGTTAGATGCTTTTTTTTAGCCTCACCCGTAAGTGCCCTGAAAAAGGGATATCATGGGCAAGGGCCAAAAGCAGCTGATGGTGAACCTTAGGGACTACCACATGCTGGCGTACCTAACCGTCTAGCCCTTCCTTTGTTGTACATTCTCTGTACAACAGCCCATTGTCCCTGTAAATGGACTCTTTACCCACTTGAGGACACTCAGCCCTATGAGCTATTTCCCTCAGTTTTTGCAAGGTAGGGTCAGTTCGCTGTGCAGCACTCAGCTGCCCTCGTCTGACCCTTCCCAGTGCCCCTTCAGAAGGAAGCTCTGTGGGCTACTCTATTTGTGACTGGGGTTCTGGACTGCTTCTTCTAGTCAGCTCCTCTCCTGTGCTAGTCACTTCCCCAGCTGCTGAAGGAGGGGCTGGACCACCTTGAGTCACCCCCTCTTCACCCTCAGAAGCTTGCCCCTTTTCCTGACTACGAGTTACAACACACACCAGTTTTTTCCTGTGGTCAAAATCATTCCCCACAATCACATTTACAGGGAGAGCCTTTACGACCCCCACCTCCTTTTCTCCATGGCCACCCTCCCAGCTCAGGAAGACTCTAGTCATTGGTATTTGGACTGCTGGACCTGTGAATTTCCAGACCTTGGAGTATTTCCCAGGCACCATCTGCTCTGTCCAGATAAGATCCTGCCTCACCAGGGAGATGTCAGCACCTGAGTCCCTCAGTCCCTGTGTTACTGTCCCATTAATTACAATGGGATGCATATTTTCATCAGAGGAGAATGGTTCTTCAGACTGGACACACCCTACAAACACACCAGTGCTCTTTTGATCACCCCTTCCCCATAACTCTGCCCCTTAACCAGTTTCTGAGGGCAGTTATATCTTAAGTGTCCCACTTGATTGCAAATATGACATTTCTTAGGTCCTGTCTCTTGTGTCCCCTTAGAACCAGAGGGTTCTACTTTGGGCTCAGGTGCAGGCTGGTTTCCTTTGGGCTGACCCCCATGGGATCCCTTATAACCATGTGCTGCCCCCTCGCCATAAGACTTACACTGTGCGTATGGCCAGCTAGACAGATACATGTCAGCGCTCACTACCACCTCTTTTGAGGAGGTGCATGCCCTGTCTAGGAGCCATACACACATATCCTCAGGTACAATTTTAAGAAATTGTTCTCTCACCAACACATCTTTGATTAGTTCTACAGTGTTTGCTTTAGCCCCCTCCACCCACCTATCAAGGTAAGTGCACAGCTGAACCTGCAGTTCTGCATAACTGTCTTCTGGGCTTTTCTTTAACTCCCTAAATTTCCTTTTATAAGCCTCAGGAGTTAATTCAAAATATTTCAACAACACTGTTTTAACTTTATCATAATCAGCATAGTCTTCATTACTCATTTTAGAAAATGCATACAAAGCCCACCCCGTAAATAAGGGTGTGAGATAAGCTGACCAGGAAGCCTTAGTCAATTGGAATTGGTCACATACTCTCTCAAATGACCTTAAAAATAAATCAAGGTCATCTCCCTCTTTAAACTGAGTGAACAATTTAGAATTCATTTTGGCTTCATGAGGTAAACTCACTCCACCATTGCTCATGGTTTGCGGGCTGCGCAGGGTCAACATCTCCTTCTCGTGCTGTTGTCTCTGGAGTTCATGCTGTTATTCTCTTTCTCTTTCTTCACGTTTCTTCTCTCTGTCTGCCAGTCTTCTTGCTTCAGCATCCAGTCTTTTTGCCTCCAGTGCATTGTCTTGCAGTAACAGCTGCAGTCACAGAGCATCAAGCTGGTTTGGGGGGTCTGCTGCCTCAGTTCCTGACTCACCCCTAGAGACTGTCTGCTTCTGGTCATGTGCCACAAGGGAAGCTATGAGGTCTGCCTTTTTCTTGTGTTTTAGACCTTCAGGCTGAATCCCCTTTTCCTGGCACCTTTCACAAAGTTGTGGCACAGTAAGTGAGTCATACTCCGTGGAGCTCATTCCCTATTGCTACGCTATACTGTGCTAACTAGAAACAAATAAAATTGTTGTACAAATGTATTCCCTTATATATCCTGCTTTGCAATGCTAAGGTAACTGTTCCACTGGCAAACCCTGTATCTCAGTGTGCTACGCAGTCCGCTATCATTACCCCACCACTGCCAACCAATAGTGACAACCCACCTCTCCCTCTGGGCTGAAACAGCTTTTAGAGATGTGTCTGTCCTCAGGTATTCACTGCCACCAGCTGGACTGTCTTCCAGCACCTCCTTCAAGTTCACAAACTTGAATAATTAATCATGCAATTCCACAAGTTAAAGTCTGGTAGAGTGTCTCTCTCGGGTGGCAGAAGCTACACAGAGTTTACCACAGCCAGTGAAAACAAAATATTACCTTAGAAAAATGACAGCACAGTCACAACTGTTGAGCAAATAAATAGCTTTTTTTACTTAACAGAAAGTGCACTGAGCATTTACAGGATATATATCTACAACACAAGAGAATAACACTAATACAGGAAAAGTAAACAAAGGTTTTTAAACAACAGATGGCAAAAGAAAAAGGCTATTACTGCAATATGCTAGTATTAAACTTACCCTTTCCTGTCCTTACAAGAGACACTGAACCCTGTGCTAACAGCCAGCTCCCGTGTACATAGCTGAAAGGGTTGGCTCTAAGCTTATGTTTCACCTTCCAGCTTCCAAAGTAAGAGGAATTTCCTTCCCTGTCTTTCAGAAGGTTATATACTCTCTTGAGAATAGGTCATTCCTATTCTCCCTTTGAATGCACCAACCATCTAACATGTATGTATTTAATTGCCCCAATCAGAGTGAACACCTATCAGTGACCAATTATATTCCCTTTTACCCTTAAGTTTATATTTGAGTGAACCAATCTCTTCAAACTGGCCTGTGTGTGTGTGGACATGTCCACTTGAGATTTATGACCCAGGTCTTATCTAGCCAGATGCTGAAGATACTGCTGGACAGTGGATTTTAGCCTGTGTGTGTTTTTTTTTCAAACTGCTAAAAAAACTCCAGCTAGAGAATCCAACCACCAAGCACATAATCCACACCATTAACTCTTTCCTTCCTATTTCTGTCACACACCCGTTCAGAGGTAAGGATCTGCTCACCCCCCAGATATATTCCAGAGGGCCGATCAGTCCTCAACCTCTCTATCCTGTGACCCGGGTCCACCACCATAACCTCAGTCTTTCCTGCGTTCAATTTCAACCAGCTCGAATTCATCCAGTCTTGGATTTCAACTAGACAGTTGTTAAATACTGAGAATGCACTAGCCTGATTGGGAGCAAAAGACAGGAATAGCTGGGTATCATCAGCATAGCAGTGAAACTGCAGCCCATATCATCTTACAATGTCTCTTAGGGGTAGCATTTACACTGCAAACAACATGGGGGACAGCACCAAACCCTAAGGAACCCTGCAAGACAGAGAGAGAAAGGATCAGAGGAAAAGACCCCAGACACAACTCTCTGTGTTCTTCCAGCAAGGAAAGAAGCAAACCATCTGAGCACTGTACCTGACAGGCCACAGATGGACCTCAGGTGACCGAGTAGCACCCCATGGTATACAGTGTCAAAGGCTGAGGAGAGATCTAGAAGAACCAAGATGGAGTGGTTTCTCCGATCTCTCGCCATCAGGAGATCATTGAGCACCCGAACCAGAGCAGTCTCAGTACTGTGCCTTTTGCGAAAACCCAACTGGAGAGGTTCATAGACATTATGGATGGTCAAATAGTTCTCCAACTGGATTGCCACTACTTTTTCAATAACCTTACCTAAAAAGGGAAGGTTCAAGATAGGCCTGTAGTTGGCAAAAAATGTCCGGGTCCAATGAAGCTTTCTTCAGGAGAGGTGTCACCACCACCTCCATCAGGGTGCTTGGAAACTCACCCGATTCCAAGGAGCACCAGACAATTTGAGCCAAGACCGGGTCAATGATCTCATAACAACCCAAAATCAGGAAAGTTGGGCCCGGATCTAAACTACAGCATGTAGGGTGCATCCCCAGAACAATCCTCATAATGTCTTCGACATCCAGCAGGTCAAAAGAACTCCAGGGAGTACGAGGAGTAGTGACCAAACAGTGACCAACCGCGTCACCAATAGAGTGAGTCAGATGGATTTACGACCTGATGCTGGCCACCTTATTCACAAAGAATTGAGCAAGCTCATCACATTTAATTTGTGAAAAAGCTCACCGCAACTGCAGACAGGCTGGGTTGCACAACTTGCCCACAGTTCGGAAGAACTGAGCTGGTCAATTCTGAGCAACCGCAATTTCCCAGGACAGATGGTAGAGCTGATAGTGCTCCTCTAACCTAAGGCGGTCGGCCACCAGGGCAGATTTCTGCCGACAATGCTCTAACCTACGTCCCACACGTCACAGCTCCCTCAAGGACCATTCAAACCAGGGGGCCCAAGGGTGGAGTGAGAGGGGATGAACATGGGCAGGAGCTATCAAGTCCAGGGCTGAGGAAATGGCATTATTATAAGCCAGAACCAACAACCCTGGACTCGAGCTGACATTAGAGAACTCCGAGAGGCCAATCACCACTGCCAGGTCTTCAGGGCACACATCCCATAAAGGACGGTTACTGACCATCTCCACAGGGGCAGACCTGCGAAGGGGGGCATAAAAATTGAACCTCACGGTGCAGTGATTGGACCAACTGACCGGTTCCACTCCCAAATCAGATGTCTCGATCCCCAGGAGGAAGACCAAATCCAGAGAATGACCATGTTTATGGGTAGCTGAAGAAACAATCTGAGTGAAGCCCAGTGATAACATCATCTGGAGGAAGTGCTGACTAAATAAAGAGAGTTCATCATTGACCCAGGCATTGAAGTCACCCAGGACCATCACTCTGGGTGACTCCAATGCCATGTCAGCGGTGAAATCTGCCACTTCCTGCAGGAATTGCTTTTTGTTCCCGGGTGGACGGTAGACAAGAGCTATCCTGCAACCCACACCAGCTGCCATGGTATATTCAAAGGATTTGGCCTCCTCAACTGGAACATCTGTGAGGCTCAGTTCAGCCTTAAACCAGACCACTACCCCCCCCCACGGTCCAATCTTGGGCTGTGAATCACCGAGTACCCGGCAGGAATTGCTGCCTCCAAATGAGGCCAGCATTTTCATCCAGCCAGGTCTCAGTGACGCATGCCAGATCAGCTGTTCCAACAAAATCTGCAATAATTGCAGTTTTGTTCTTTGATAGATCTGGCATTGCATAACACCGCCCGAGTTGGACGAGGTTCTTGAGTCGTCCCAACTAAATGCCCATCTAAAGAGATGGTACCCTTGGATATGGGGACTAGACATGAAGTCCCACATTCCAGCCTCCATTTTTCCCCAGGGCATCTCCTAGCGCTGACCACCTTTATGTGAGAGCTCCCCTCTTTCGACCTCCAGTGTCCATGCCCCCCACCACGCCCACCCCCACCTCCTACAAACAATGCCCAACACCCAACATCATTGATAAATAACAATGGACAGAGAAAGAGGGGAGAACGGATGGAGGGCATGGAGAAAGGAGGCTGAATAGCGCAAGACCGAGGGAGCCAGCAGGCATATTCCACAATTCTAAAAAAAAAAATTACACAGTAAAATCCCCAAAAAATTACTCAAAGAAAGTTGCAATGTACCCCAAACTACTAAAAACCAGAAAATACAAATGATACATTAAAACAACAATAAACAATAAAAACAACCCTTCCCCACCCCAGAACACTCTCACTGCTCAGAGGAGAACACTAAAAACGAATAAACATCAATAAACAAATAAAAACAAAAATATAATCAGAAAAATAAAATGGAAAGGACCAGCTGGTATGAGTCCTGACAGATGCTTGTTGACATTAGGTGAGTAAAATGTAATTTGAGTGAAAGTGCTTCAAAATGGGAAATAACAGTTCATTTTGAAGCATTTTCAAATGTGAAATGAGTATCATTACTCATCAAAACTTGTTTCAAAGAGTATTTCTGAAAAGTCAAAAATTGGCCAGTACTCAACTCATCTGGAACGCTGCATGCACTTTATTTAATCCAGCTCTGGTCAGAGCCTCAGCAGTTGCTAACACAGCAATCTGAGTGAGCGTATAGTATTTATGTTGGGTTTGGTAGTTTAATTAGTTATGGGACCACCAGTATTTGAACTGCCATTCATTCTTGCCATTAGTGGGTTCCCAAATATCAGAAGCCCTGGGTGTTTTTGAACAACAGTGGATGGATTCCCATAGAGGATTACAGGTGTCAGTTGTAAGGAAGCAGCCCATGTCCCCAGCACGGCAATGAACATGCAAACATCACCTCCCCCAGTCCAGAAGTTAATTCACTTATCCACTCTCTCAACCCAGAAGTTAACAAGTACTCACTCATACCCATCCCTAGTCTATAAGTGAAGAGGAATTTACCCCAGTTCCCCATCTAAAAGCTAACAGGTACTCATTCATCCCAGCCGCTGCTCAATGAAGAGCAAGTGTACATCCATGTCCCCCCAGCCCAGCAGTTTATAGGAACTCTTTCACCCACACTTCAATCCCTGCAGTGGGCAGGCACTTCCTCCTCTTCCATTGAGAGGACACCTAACTGCAAAACACACACACACACACACACACACGAGCGCGCATGCACTTAAAAGGCAGCTTCCCGCCTACTCCTGACTTGAAAAGTGCTTTAAGATTCATTTTGCGCAAAAGGAGCTGAATAAATCCAAATTCCTTTTTTTCTTTCTGCCAACCCCCAACCCTGTTCAAACAAACATTTAACTCTGTTCTCTGCCTATCCAGGTTTGAGTACTTAAGGAGATGATTTGCACAAATGAAGTCGTATATAAACCAGAGTCTTCTTTTCATTCTGCTTCACTCTCTGTCATATGACTCCCCGCCCCCCAGCTTAGTGCTAATATAACAAGCATTTGTCAATGCGAATGTTTGTTGCTGGCATTGCAGTAGTGATGTAGAGTTACAGAGCTGCGATGTAGGAATGGCAGTGAAGTATTGAACTGAAGCCAACCCCACCACCACCCTGCAGAGAGTGACAGGCATTGGGGTGTGTCTTTGGGTCGTCAGGCATAACAGCCACGCCATTTCACCACACCCCACCCTGCAGACACTGACAAGTGTCATGGTGTGCCTTGGGGTCTTTGGCCCTTATGCACACCCCATTCCATCAGGAAATACAGTGAGATGGGTGCGGTATAGGAGAATGGGGTGAACTTTCTGGCCGAAGAGTCCAAGGCATATCTCAATGCCTCTCACTGGTTGCAGGGTGTGGAATGGTATGAGCATTACAGGCAAGAATCCCAAATCACATCACTGATGCCTGTCCTTCTTTACATGGTTGGGCGAAACCCTAATACCTCAGCCATTCATTGGTATTTTCACTCCAAATTTTCAACATGGTTTTTTTGTGACCCCACCTCATGAACAGTGGCAATATCAGTTTGTTAGCCGAAAGCTGCTTATGCACAGCAACTACGGCATTTAGCACCACAGGTGCAAAAACATTCCGAACAGGATATAAAAAATGACAGCTGTACTGTTCATGGGAAGGTGTAAAAAATGGCAATGTTGCAAATCTGCAGTAAAAATATTAAAAAAACTGGTGAAGTCACGAGCGTGCATAGAAACTGTGCAACGCACACCCGTAATGTAATTAGTTTGGGGATTTTTTACAGCAGATTGTCAACACAGGCATTTTGGGACCTCCGATCATGAACACTGTCACTGTGATTTTCTTTATCTGTCCTGAACAATGATTTCCCACAGCGAGCACGCAGCTCTGCGCTGAAAGTGTGAAAACACATTTTGGCCATGTTGTGAAATATGACAGCTGTACTGTTCATAAGGAAGTGTGGAAAAATGGAACTGGTGAAAATCTGGACTGAAAATATTACAAAGTCATGAACTTACGGGGGTTCGGGGAAACTGCACAATGCTCACTCGTAACACCGTCATTTTATGGATTTTTGTCACCAAATTTTCAACATAGCTATTTTAAGACCTCTGCTCATGAACAGTGTAACTGTGATTTTCTTAATCTGTCCCAAACATTGCTTTCGCACTCCGACTGCACCATTATGTGCTACATGGGCGGAAACATGTTTTGGGCAAGATGTGACAAATGACAGCTGTACTGCTCATAAGGAAGTGTAATAAAATGGCAATGCTGAAAATCTGGATTGATAATATTGAAAATTCGCAAACTTACAAGGGTGCATAGGAACTGCGCAACGCATGCTCGTAAAACAGTCATTTTTAGGGAATTTTTCACCAAATTTTCAACATAGCCATTTTAAGACCTCTGCTCATGAACAGTGTCACTGTGATTTTCTTAATATGTTCAATACATTGATTTCACACACCGACTGTGCCATTGTGCGCTACATGAGCGGAAACACATTTTGGGTGAGATGTGAAAAATGACAGCTGTACTGCTCATAAAGAGGTGTGGTAAAATGGCAATGTTGAAAATCTGAGGAAAATATTGAAAATTAGAACTTACGAGTGCGTGTGAACTGCGCAACGCATGCGTCAGAAACAGTCATTTTTAGGAATTTTTCACTGGATTTTCAACATAGCCATTTTAAGACCTCTGCTCATGAACAGTGTCACTGTGATTTTCTTAATTTGTCCGATACATTGATATCACACACTGACTAGCGCCATTGATGCGCTACATAGAGCGGAATCATGTTTTGGGTGAATGTGAAAAATGACAGCTGTACTACTCATAAGAGGTGTGGTAAAATGGCAATGTTGAAAATCTGGAGTAGAAAATATTGAAAATTAAGCAAACTTACTAAGTTAATAGGAACTGCTATAGCATACGCTCGTAAAACAGTCATTATTTGGAATTTTTCCACCAAATTTTCAAAATAGGCTTCTTGGGAGCTCACCTTATGAACACTGGCAGTGTTGTTTCATTAATCAGTCCCAAAAGGTGATTTCGCACAGTGACAGCAAAATCACCCTTTGGGCCCGAATAATGCCATGACAGTGACAGCATTCACAAGAAGGGGTCCCAAAAACCCCATGTTGAAAATTTGGTGCAAAAATTCAAAAAAATGGCTGAGATATGCAGCAAAGTTGAAAAAACCCTATCTATCCCATTATACAGCTTACCGGCATTTCCTCAGTTCGCGGTCGGCTTTGAAGAGTGCAGACGTGTTCCCGGTCCACCGAAGATCGTCGCGCTGAGGTCCGGAGGTAAGTATGGGGTGAGGGGGTGTGTGGGGAGGCAGGGTGCGCAGTGGGTGGGTGCAGGTTGTGGGAAGGGGCAGGGAGAAGCGCAGAGGGACAGTTTTTTATTTGCAGGTTTATTATGTTTTTTTGTTTTACTGAGACGACGAGGGACATTTGCCACACTGGGGTGGGCTCCCAGCGTGGCAGCTGAAAGGCTGCTTGGGGAGGCTGGAGCCGATGGGGGATTGGGCACCTCCGTTGGCTATAACACATTTTGCCACGCTGGGGTGGGCTTCCAGCGTGGCACCTGGATGCTTGGGGGGGAGACAGTGGAGCCAATGGGATTGGGCACCCCCGTCGGCATCAGCATCTGTTGCCACACTGGGGTGGGCTCCCAGCATGGCACTCTGTACTCTGGGGGGGGACAGTGGAGCCGGCGGGGGATTGGGCACCTCCGTTGGGTATACAGTGTGTGCGTAGGGGGGGCACACGCAGTATGCATGCATGTGTGTGTGTGTGTGTGTGTGTGTATATGGGGAGCATGCATGAGCAGGCAATACCTTATTGCTGCTCACTGAAGTGTAGCTCCCCTTTCAACTGTACTTCACTGCATTTTGGAGCTGTCATAGACAGCTCCAGCAGGCATTGGAGAACTGCAGCTGCGCCTGCAAACACACTGCCTGAATTGGAAGAGGGCTGCCACACCTCCGAAAACTCGGATGATGGCACTATGTTTCTTGCACATGCGTGCAAGCAAACATAAAAATTGTAGCTACAGTATGTGTGCCCCAAACTCACACTGGCTTAGGGCCTTAAATTCTTAAAGTGCTGCTTACTCTCCCCACAGTGTTTTATAGCAGCAACATTCTTTCCCCTCCCACTCCTTGACTGTAAAGTGCTTTATGTTATAGTTGGTATAACATAGTGGTCTATACAACCAAATTCTACCCTAGCTCCTTTTATTTATTTATTTAAAATCTTCAAAACTGGGAAAGGCACACAGAGCCAGAGCACATTTCCAGGTGCAACCTGGGGAAGGGAGAGAAAATACAAGTGAACATAGGAGAATGTACTGCAAAGGTACAATAAAATGCATGGAGATTTTACAAACTATATAAATGAAGTACAGAAATTGTGCAGGTATATACCACAACAACAATAAGAGCAAGCGAGTTTGTACATAGGTGACTGCCTAGTGGTAGTACGTAGGTAGTTGCCTAACAGTAAATTAAATAAGTTTATAACTATGTATATATATATATATATATATATATATATATAAACAGATTTGCAATTATATACAATCAGGTACTAAATACAGCAGTTGTATTCCATGTGTACAATAGTAGCATAATGAAGTGCAGTGTAGGGTTAGACAATCTGGCAAAGGTAACAGAAGCTGAGGTAGGGGGGACCCATGAGGGAGGTCAGAAGGTAGAGGGAGTGTGGGAAAGTCTAGGTGACCAAGGGGGTAAAGGAGAGGTTCAGGAAAGAGGGGGAAAGCTCAGAGAAGGTGAGAGGGTTTCACAGGGGGAAACATACACAGAGACAGGGGAAGGGTTTTAGGTGTTTTTTGAGGGATGCAGCGGTAGGCAGGAGGCAGACTGAGTGAGTGAGATGTTTCTATATGTCAGGGAGCCTAAAGGAGAAGGATAGCATGCCTGAATTTGAATGAGGTGAAGGGAGGAAGAAGGAGTGAGGATCATGAGAGTGAAGAGAGTAGCCTAAGTCAGTCGCAGGGGGCAAGAGTCTGGCAAGTAGGAGGGGAGAGCATCAAGCCAAAACCTAGTGAAGGAGGTGCAGTGGGCATGGCAATAGTTGGCCAGAGAGGTGAGGGAGAGGGCAGAGTACAGGGTACAGTGGTGAGTCAGGAAGAGGAGACTTGATGCAAAATGACAGAAGGCATTGTAAAGTGGGTCTAGTCTGGAAATAATTGACTGGGGTGTGGTGCTATACACAACATTGGCGTAGTCAATGGAGGGTAAGATCATACCTTTCAACCTCTCAGCACTAAAAATCATTGCACTGGCCTTCAAAAATCATAGCAAATAGCCAGAATGTGTGGAGCACTTTCTTGTTTTAAAGAATAATATGTCTACAAATAGTGGGCCCCATATAGTTAGTAATAAGGAATGTTTCTATCAACTTTGTTCAATGATTTAACAGTTTGTATGTCCAGAAATAGCTCTGCCATTATTAAGAACATCAGTAAACCCATGTGGAGCAAGGGTAAGTTTGAGTGTGAAAATTATAGCGCAATGTAAAATTTATAACAGTTGCGAGGTATGGGCAAGATTAGTTTTGTAACAAACTCCTTCCTGATTTGAAGTGATAGACAGTCCTTGTGCCTATACAGGGCACCCAGTTTAGGCTGGAGCTTTGCATGGATACAGTCAATGTGGTTGGAGAAGTCCAACCTAGGATCAAGCCAGAGACCCAGGTAAAGGACTCCACTATGTCAAGTTTTGAGCCATCAAGGGTAAAGAAAGGGGGGAGGTGGAGAAGGGAGCTTAGCAAGTTTTTGTGTAGAGCAAAAGACCATGGTGACTGTTTTCTTTGTGTTACATTTGAGAGAGTTATCATTGAACCAGTTTAACATGTTCTCAAAGTAAGCCTGGAGAGAGGCCTGGACCTGAGGGAGGGAGGTACCGAATGCATAGAAGACCGTATTGTCGGTGTACATGTGGATGTGCGAAGAAGAGCAGGAGGCGGGAAGATCATTAGCGAAAATGGAGGAAAGGATTGGTCTCAGGATTGAACCCTGGAGAACACTGATGAGGATGGGGGGAAGAGACACCACCCATCTGAATGTATTGAAACTTATTTGATAGATAGGCCCTGAACCAATCTGAGGTTGCAATACAGAGACGAATAGAAGTAAGATTGTCTAGGAGGAGCCGATGTGAGACCGAATCAAATGCCTTGGCAAGGTCTATGAAGATGGCAAGAGTTAGTTGACCATTGTCCATAGCAGAATGAATATGTTAGTGATGCGAAGTAGAGAGGAAGATGTGGAGTGGAGGTGCCGAAAACCAGATTGATAAGGGCTTAAGATGCTGTTGGTTTCAAGGAATAAATTTAGTCTGGTGGATATGAGCTTCTCCTGTATTTTAGCAAGAGAGGGGAGTAGGGAGATGGGCCTATAGTTACCTGATTGGGAGGGGTCACCGCCCATGTGAAGGGAGATGATCTTTGTGAGTTTCCATGCCATTGGAACTGAGCTTTGGGAGATAGAGAGAGAGAGAGAGAGTCTGAAGATGTGCGTGAGTGGAGGTGTAATCGGAGGTGCAGAGATTTTGAATAGGTTGGGACTGAGTCTGTCAGGACTTTGGATTGGTTCAGAGATTTGAGAGCACACAGAACCTCTAGGCAAGTGATAGGGTGAAGGGAGTACCCAGCTGTGGAGGTGGGGAGGAGTGAGGGCTGTGGGGGGTGGTTCTGCTAGTAGGACATTCTACTTCCCTCTGATCACCCTTCCCAGACACTTCTCTTCAGTCCAGCACTAACCCACACTACAGTACAGAAATCACACTGCAATATCCCGCCCCACCCCACCCCATAGAACAGGCACTTTTTATTTTGTTTGTTTTTTTCAGAATAAAAATGGTCAGGCAGGTAAGTCAGCTGCCCAGCTTTCAGCTTACCATCCAAGAGCACTAAGCAATTGTAATGAAGACAGCTGTTGACCTCAGTTTTTAAGTTCAAAGTTTGTTGATCAACTTTTCCAAGCCATTACAAGTCCCTAATAAAAGTTAAAAACAAAAACATCAATTCTAAAAGTTTGAGTAAGTCCATTACATGAAATAATTGTTAGGCCTACATGTCTATATGTTCATAAATATACAGAGTAATTAAGTATGTAATCATTCAGATAAGATAACTAATAGGCATACTTATCTATAAACCACACATAAATATACAGTGCAGTTAAGTATGTAATCCTTCAGATAAGATAACTAATAGGCATACTTATCTATAAAACATACACAAATGCTTGGTGCAGTTAGGTATAGAATCCAAACAAAGTTCCATTGTTTCAGATATTATGTATGGGTATCTTTTATAGGCTAATTTTGTCAAAAGGAAACTTAGATATAACTTTAGCTGACTGAGAAACATTCCTGAGTATAAACAGGACCCAGTAGGTGATTGACCAAGGAGAGGCAGTGGAAGTAGCCTATCTGGACTTCAGTAAGGCCTTCGACACCATCACTCACAGAAGGCTAGTAAATAAGTTGGAAAGCTTAGGGGTAGGTCAAAAAATAACTAGGTGGAGGAAAACTGGTTGGAGGGCAGAAGCCAGAGAGTGGTGGTAAACTGAGTGCACTCCAGGGTGAGGGGGTGACGAGTGGGGTGCCCCAGGGGTCAGTACTGGGACTCCTCCTTTCTAATATCTACATCAGTGATATAGTGGATGGTCTGGAAGGAAGGGTGTGCCTATTTGTGGATGATGATAATAATAATAATAATAATAAACTTTATTTATATTGCGCCTTTCAAAAATCAAGGCGCATTCCAAAAAGATTAAATACAGACAAAACAAACAATAATATAAAAACTGTTAAAAACAAATACAAAACATTAATCAAGGACACCATATGCCTTATTCCATAAAAAGGATTTAAGAGAATGTTTAAAGCTCCCCAAGTCCAAACACTCCCTTATCCGACATGGTAGAGAATTCCAAAGGGTGGTGCCACAAACATAAAAGCCCGGGCACTAACTGATTTCAATATAACCCTAGGAATCTCTAGCAACCCCTCATTGGCTGAGCGGAACGACCTCACAGGGAGGAAAGGAGTCAGGAGATCTTTCAGGTAGTCAGGGCCCAGATCATGTAGGACTTTAAAAGTCAGTAATCCAACTTCGAAGGTGATCCACCACTGAACTGGTAGCCAGTGCAGATCTGGAGCACCAGAGTAATATGAGATGTTCTAGGAGTACCTGTAAGTACTTGAGCTGTGGAATTCTGCACCAGCTGAAGGCAGCTGATATCAACCCCCCGGAAGCCCAAGGTAAAGCAAGTTGCAATAGTCCTGGCGATGTTTCTCAGATGATAAAATGAAGATTTTACCACTGCTGACACTTGGGATTGTAAAGATAGCCCAACATCTAAGATCACCCCCAGATCTCGCACCTGTTCAGAGACCGGCAACTCGACATCCCCACAAAACACCCCAGAGGGGGAGCCAGCCACAGGTCCCCCTATCCGGCGATCCGGATCCAGAACCAACACCTCTGTCTTCCCAGAATTCAACTTCAACCAACTGGACCTCATCCAATCCTGGATTTCCTCCAGACAGCTATTAAATACCGAGACAGCTCCTTCCTGGTCGGGGGTGCAAAGGACAGGTACAGTTGAGTATCATCTGCTTAACAGTGAAAACCCAACCCATACCATCTCACAATGTCTCCGAGGGGAAGCATGTACACCGCAAACAACATGGGGCACTGTATAGAGCCCTGAGGGACCCCATAAAAAAGAGAGAAGGGATCAGAGGAAAAAAACCCTGACACCACCCTTTGAAATCTTCCGGTGAGGTATGATGCGAACCATCTGAGCACAACCCCAGAGAGTCCACAAATACATCTCAGGCGCTCCAGAAGAACCCCATGGTCTACTGTGTCAAATGCTGATGACAGATCCAATAGAACCAAAAATGGACAGTTTTCTCTGGTCTCTCGCCGTCAGGAGATCATTGAGCACCCGAACCAGCACAGTCTCGGTACTATGCCTCTTACGGAAACCTGATTGGAGAGATTCATAGATGCTATGGATGGTCAAGTGGTTCTCCAATTGGGCTGCTACCACCTTCTCGATCACCTACCCTGCAAAGGGGAGGTTCGAGATAGGTCTGTAGTTAGCCAGACATTCTGGGTCCAGAGATGATTTCTTCAACAAGGGTGTCACCACTGCCTCTTTCAAGGACAGGGGATATTCACCTGAGTCAAGAGAGGACCAGACTATATGTGCTACAGCCATTAGAATAGAATCTTCACACCCTAAAATTAGGGGTGTGGGACCTGGATCTAAACTACAAGAGGTAGGATGCAGCCCCTGGACAATCTGCATAACATCCACGATTTCCGGGCGGTCGAAGGTACTCCAGGAAAACAAAGGGATAGCGACCCTGTCCTGGGCACCCGCAACTAGCATAGAACGTGCCAAACAGATGTCTGCCCTAATGTCGGCCACCTTATCAGCGAAGAAGCAAGCAATCTCATCACACTGTGATTGTGACAACACTCTACAGAGCTGTAGACAGTTTGGGTTGCACAATCTGTCCACAGTTCTGAAAAGCTGAGCAGGTCGGTTCTGCGTGGCAGAAATTTCCCAGGACAGGAACTCTGCCTTCTTATGGGAGATTTCTGACTGATAGAATTGATAATGTTCTAGCAGTCTATGGTGGTCGGCATCCAGGCCAGACCTCCACCAGCAACGTTCTAACCTACGTCCAATTAGCCTCAACTCCCTCAAAACCCCATCAAACCATGGGGTTCGAGGTCGGAGGGAGAGAGGACGCACATGAACTGGAGCAGTAGAATCCAGGGCAGAGGTAATGGCAGTATTATAAGCCATAGCCAATGCCTCTGGATCATTGCTATGCACAGGAAGTTCTGATAGGTCAAGAACCACCGCAAGGCCATTAGAGGAAACATTCCACAAGGGGCGGAACTTGACCATCTCCACAGGGGTCGGCCTACAAGGAGGGGTGCCAAAATTGAATCTCACAGTGTAGTGATCTGACCAACTGACTGGTTCCACTCCCACATTAGAAGCCTTGATTCCCAGGAGGAAGACCAAGTCAAGAGAATGGCCAGCTTTATGAGTAGCAGAGGTAACCACCTGTGTTAGGCCCAGTGAATCCATTAACTGGAGGAAGTGTTGTCCAAATTGTGAGAATTCATCGTCGATCCATGCATTAAAGTCACTCAGGACCATCAGCCTGGGTGACTCAAATGCCAGGTCAACAATGAAGTCAGCTACTTCCTTAAGGAATTGCTTCTCATCTCCTGGTGGATGGTGATGATATGAAAATCTACAATAGGGTGGACACCCCAGGGGAAGTGGAGGCCATGAGGCAGGACCTGAAGATTCTGAATGGATGATCAGAAACTTGGAAAATTAAATTCAATGCCAAAAATTGTGCAGTGATGCACTTGGGGCATAAAAACCCATGAGCATCTTACACTCTGAGGGGGAGGAAATCAATAAAACAGATCAGGAGGGGGATCTGGGGATTATAATATCAAGCAACCTCAAGGTAGGGAGCCAATGTAGCAAAGCAGTGGGGAAGGCAAATGGACTGTTGGTATTCTTTGGGAGGGGCATAACTAGTAGAAGGAGGGAGGTGCTGATGCTTCTTTACAAGGCCTTGGGGAGGCCACACCTGGAGTACCAGTACGTGGTCCAGTTCTGGAGACCACACCTTCACAAGGATATAAATGGGATGGAGAGGGTTCAGAGAAGGGCAACCAAGATGGTGCACGGTATCAATCAATCACTCAATCAATCAATCAATCAAGCAAAGTCTTTATTCAACCAGGCAATCACCATTGAGCAAGCTCATTTTCGAGGTGGACCTAGATGCAGGGGAAACCATACGTGTAGAGATGTAGGGACTTGGTTCTGTACCCACTGGAAACTAGAAGAGAGAGAGGGGGAACATGATCAAAACTGTTAAATGCGTGAAGGGGATCAATAAGGTGAAGGAGGGGAGCTTATTTAGAAGGAAAGAGGGGGCTAAAACTAGAGAGCATAGCCTAAGATTGGAAGGAGGAAGATATAGAGGCAATGTGAGGGGAAACTTCTTCACAGAGAGGGTATTGGAGACCTGGAATAAACTACCAGAGGAGGTGGTTGGGGCTGAAATGGTGGAGGGTTTCAAGAGGGCATGGGACAAAAATATGGGGTTGGTAAGTGGGGGGAAGGAGAAGGCCCATGAAATAGGAGATTAACAGGGAAGGGGGAAAAGGGTAGACTCGATGGGCCAGTCGGTCCTTTTCTGTCGTCCAATTTCTATGATTCTATGATTCAGTAAGATTTGTGTGTCTGGTCACTTACATTTCTGTATGGCGTATTGAAATCTGTATTCCAAAGTCCATTGGAACACTTCAGAATAAGCATACTAACATGATGTGCTCCAAGTCATCCACCTCACCATTTTTACAATTGCAAAAGGAAGATGAAATATCATTTTTATGCTGTTAAAAAAGGAAACTACTTTAAAAACAGTTCAAACTTAAATTGTGTGGAAAGACATCTTTTATTTGGACTCAAAAAGTAATCCAAATAGAGTTCCCTCCTGAAAAGTTGTTATGAACATACGAAATTGGAAGCCAATACAATCTATTCGATCTATCTAGTTTACCTGAGTGTGCAGCACATTTTGTAGTTAAACTGCAGCTGACCCCCTTCCCTTGCTCCTCTTCTCACTTAGTGCGCCCCACTTACAACCTCACTTCCCTCACCCTCCCCACAGTTTTGACCCTCCATTTGGCCCTATCCCACCCTCTCTTGAAGCTGCCTGCTGTTCCCAGTGCTACTACTTCCTCTGGCAGTGCATTCCAACCAGTGACCACCTTTTCCATGAAATAGTGCCTCTTCATCTCTCTCTCTCTTGAACCTTCCTCCATCCAGTTTCAGGTTGTTTCCCTGGTGTCCCTCCCTCCTTTTAACTTAAACAAGCCATCATAATTAACTATGCTTGTGCCCTTTAGGTACTTGAATGTCCCAATCATGTCCTCTCTCTCCCTTCTATCTTCAAGGGTGTACATGTTGAGCTTCATCAGTCTTTCCTCGTATGTCTTGTCCCACACCCCCAGGATCATCTTTGTTGCCCTATGCTGGACCTCCTCGAATAGTTTGATGTCCCTTTTCAGATAGGGGCACCAAAACTGCACACTGTACTCCCAAGTGTGGCCTCATCAGGGACCTATAAAGGGGCAAAATGACTTCCTCCCTCCTAGAGTTGATTCCCCTGGTGATGCATCCCAGCATTCTGTTCGCTTTTGCAGCTGCCTTCCTGCACTGTGCTGAGTGTTCCATGTCCCCTGTCACCAGCACTCACAGATCTTTCTCCTCCTCTGAAGTGGCCAACTGCATTCCCCCAACCAGTAGCTGTTCTTTGGATGTTTAGCCCCTTTTTGGCATTGAACCCCAGCTGCCATGTGGCTGGCCAGCACTCAAGTGTCACCAGATCCTCTTGCAGTACCTTACCCCCTTCCTCCCTATCCACCTCTGCACAGATCTTAGTGTCATCTGCAAAGATGTTAATCTTGCTCCGCATCTCACTAGATATGGCTGCTATAAATATGTTAGATAGTATTGGTCCTAGCACCGACCCCTGCAAGACCCCACTGGTTACCGCCCTTGGATCGAGAGCTGTCCCCCAACTACCACCCTCTGCTGCCTGCTCTGCAACCAGCTCTTTATTCTCCCAACCAGCTCCTCCCTACTTCCAGGTTATTTAACTTGCTGTTCAGCCTTCTATGGGGTATGGAGTCAAATGCCTTACAGAAGTCCAGGTAGAGGACATCCACTTCTTGGCCCTTATCCAGTGACCTCATCACCCAGTCAAAAATGTCAACGAGGTTGGTCTAACATGATCTCCTGGTTCCATGGCAGAATATTGACAACAATGCTGTTGACATTCTGCACAGTGACGGGAACAATGCTGACAGTTGGCATTGTTCCCATTGGCACAAAGTGTTTTTCTGCAGGGAGCTTTGCCCTTCCAGACACCCCCCATCTCTAAATAACCAACTCTGAGTCAGAGTTGGTTTGGGGGTTGGGGCCAAATACCAGGAGTTGCAGCATTGGTGAACAGCAGACCACCACAGTGACCTGGTGAGATTTGTCACTGTGGTGGACTTCTTTGTGTAAATGTCGCTGTTCTGACATGATACCTGATCTCCCAGACAAAAAAAACATGTTGCCTGTCACCCTGGAAACATAGAAACATAGACTTTGATGGCAGATAAGGACCACTTGGCCCACCCAGTCTGCCCATTTCCCTACCTACTGGATAAGCTGCAGATCCTAGTTAACCAACAGCCTACTTCTTCCTAACCCCCACCAGAATTACCTTATGTCTGCCCCATGCATTCTTGAATTCCCCCACTGTTTTTGACCCCATGACCTCCTCAGGAAGGCCATTCCATGTGTCCATCACCCTGTCCATGAAAAAATACTTTCTGTTTCTGTCATTTCCTTCCTCTCCCTCCTTTCCTCGAGGCTATACATATTAAGCTCCTTTAGTCTCTCTTCGCATGGCTTCGAGTGCAGACCACGCACCATTTTAGTTGTCCTCCTCTGGACTGCCTCCATTCTGTCTATGTCCTTGTGGAGATGGGGTCTCCAGAACTGCACACAGTACTACAGATGGGGTCTCACCAACTGTCTGTACAGAGGGATAACAATGTCCTGTTTTCTACTAGTGTTGACTTTCCCTATACATCCCAGTATCCCCCAGCCCTCCTTACTGCCTTCTCACATTGCTTGCTTACCTTTAGGTGATATGATATGACTACCCCAAGGTCCCTTTCCATTTTTGTTGTTGTTAGTACCCCCCCCACCACCACCCCAGTTTTGTACTCTCCCCCTGGGATTTTGTTTCCCAGGTGCATTACTTTGGACTTCTTTGCATTGAATTTATGCTGCCACACTTTTGACCATTCCTCCAACCTTACCAAGTTCCTTCTCATCCTTTCCACCCCCCTTGTGTATCAACCCGGTTGCACATCTTTGTTTCATCTGCAAATAGGCATACTTTTCCTTCAAGTCTCTCTGCAATGTCACTTATAAAGACATTAAAAAGGACCAGTCCAAGTACTGAACCCTGCAGTACCCCGCTAGTGACCTCCCTTTCTTCAGAGTGGACTCAACTTACTATTACTCTGTGCCCTGTTGTGCAGCCAGTTTTTTACCCAGGCTACCATCCTGGGACCCGCTCCCAGGCTGGTGAACTTGTTTATTAATCTTTTGTGTGGGACTGTGTCAAATGCCTTGCTAAAATCTAGGTAGATCATGTCCACAGCCCCTCCCTGGTCTACTACTTTGGTCACCCAGTCAAAGAAATATATTAGATTCATCTGACATGACATGACAGGACAGAGTACTACCTGGGCGGCATTCGAGTATCTGCATCAGAGGAGGAAAAGAACCTGGGAGTGATGATCACTAGTGACCTGAAGCACTCAATGCAGTGCAAGAAAGCAGCAGCAAAGGCAAACAAGATGCTGGGATGCATATCTAGGGTGATCAGTAGTAGGAGAGAGGAGGTTATACTGCCCTTGTAGAGGTCACTGTTAAGGCCACATCTAGAGTATGGAGTTCAGTATTGGTGCCCACACCTCAAAAAGGACATTAACCTGCTGGAGAATCTCCAGAGGAGGGTTACAAAGATGATAGTAAGTCACCAGGATAAGGCATTCAAGAAGAGGTTGAGGGCACTGAACATGTACTCCCTGAAAGACAGGAGAGAGAGAGAGAGAGAGAGAGAGAGAGAGAGAGAGAACATGGATGGGATCTTCAAGTACTTGAAAGGGATAAATAAGGTTGATAAGGATAGTCTCCTTAAGCTGACTGGCAACCATAACACAAGAGGGTACAGTCTTAAGCTGGAGGGTGGGAGGTTAAGGAGGGAGATCAGGAAGCACTTCTTCACAGAGACGGTGGTGGACACTTAGAATGCACTGCCAAAAGAGGTCATCTCATTGAAGACAGTGGGTGGTTTTAAGAGAGGCTGGGATAGGTATAGGGAGAAAGTAAGGATCATGGGTAGGGAGGATGGGAGGAGTGGGGAGGGAGGGCAGGGACATTAGCTCAAGCTGTGGACCCTGCAATACGAGCAGACCTGATAGACCAAATGGCCTTCTTCTGCTGGCTTCTTTGCATGTTCCAGCTGTGAATCCATGCTGCCTTGGGTCCTGTGCCCCACTGACCTCTAGGTACTCAACAATTCTTTCTTTCAGAAGTGATTCCATCATTTTCCCTACCACTGAGGTCAAACTTAGAGGTCTGTAGTTTCTTGCCTCTGCGTTGCTCCCACTTTTGTGAATGGGGAATCACAACTGCCCTCCTCCAGTCTTCATGTACCACACCATCCTCCCATGATTTGTTAAAAAGGGTAGTCAGTGGTGTCACTAGTTTTCCCCTTAGTTCTTTTAGAATTCTGGGGTGAATCCCATGAGGTTCCATTGCTTTGTCCTCCTTCAGTTTTAGGAGTTCTTTCAGAACCCTTTCTTCTGTGAATGGACTAGTAGGTAACCCGTTATAATTGCGACTACAGAATCGCGAGTGAACTTTAGTGACTCATGAAACCGCGACATACAAACTATAGCACGTTACCAACAATAGCGCCTGCAGCTGCCACTAGTGAAATATAATAGCAAATCAAACAAAATCACAAGTTCTCCCAGCAGGTCTTGAATTTGTATGCCTGCAATGTTAATATGGGAGGATTCGGAGGTTGTGTGCTGGTGGACTTCATCCTGATCAGGTAGGTCCGGTAGGAGGGTGGGGGAAGAGTTCTGTGTGTGGGGTACTGAAATTATCAGCTTCTTGGTTACCTAGACTGAATCAGCAGCATTGGAAGCAGTTCCTCCTTGCTTTGTTCTTTTTATTTATCAGCTCACCTTACAATCTAATGATGTGTATGGGATACCTGTAGAGTATGGGGTGAACGGGTCCAGGGAGGAGAAGATAGATTGTTTAAAGAATTTGGAGTGGCTGAAACTGATGAGGTTGAGGAGCAAATGTATGCTACAGTGGACAAAGATGAGGACCAACTTGGAAGATCTAATAATTACCACTACAGATAACTTGCAGACTCACACTCTCTGTTACATTGCCACTTGCAGGGTGCAGGTGATTCAATGGTATATATGGTGGTTTTTTTTTCTCAATTCAAAGCCCAAATTAGCCAGGACATTCAAAAGGGGTTTGCCTCAGTTAACACAGCTCTTGCTAATATGTCTACCACTTTGGGAGACATTACCGAAAAGCTACAATATTTACGCTTCTAATTCTGTTTCTGTTGTGGTTGCTGTTGCTGATCACGAATATTACATGGTGGTAATGTTAACAGGTGCCAAAGTGTACTGTCGCTAAACTGCACTCGCTATTATTGATGCTTTGTTATGTATTTCGCAATTTTATTGTCACGATTTTAACAAGGAACCAACTAGTATGGCCCCCCCATCCAGAGTAGGGATGGGAGAACTTGGTGGAGTTCTAACCCTTATTAAATAAGAACCGGAACACAGTGAAGTCCTGATTTTATCCTGATTATTTCTAATTTATTGACCGATATTTGGAAAAATTTGAAAAAAGCATAAAAGTGGCCAAAGTCACTCTTATTTGACACAGAGGCCCAAAGGAAATAATGTAGTGGATTGTTTGTATAAAAATTATAGTAAAACTGTTAAATAAAAATCAATCTGTCACTACTAGCCCCTTCATGGCTGGCCTATAATGATGGCATATCATGCTCATGCCCATGACATGAGTGTGCTGGGAAAGATGGAGAGAGAGAGACAGACAGATGCAAATACCATTACCTACAGTATATCATAGCACTACCAAGCACTATAGACACTGCCAGGCAGCTAAGATTTCTTTTTTTATTAATGGTGCTGTGTGGGTATTATTTTGATGGATGTTCCAGACAGAGCTGAACAAGCCAAATAAATGGATATGAATGATCAAATGAGCAGCACTAAGAAAGCCCATCCACCCTACCCATGTGAACGATGCAACTGCTTTGCATGTCCCAGTGTACTGTGATATATGGTACACTATCTGGCCCAAGAGGTGGTAATGTTTTCTAGTACAGCTACATCTACTGAATCTGAAAAACATGCTGAGGATGCCAAATCCTTAAAGAAGAAAAACAAAACATATAGTGATCACCATCCAGGCAGGTAGCCAATCATACATTACATTGGTCAAGTTCAGAGCAGTCATAAAAAGTTTGCCACTGCCACCTGAAGACCTGATAACACAACACAACACAATGACATCCTTCCTAGTTCCACAATTGCTTGCTGCCAGCCACTGCCAAGTAATTTAAGTATAAAAAAAAAAAATTATAGTAATATAATAATCTCAGCCCAGTTACACTAAGTGAGATGTAACCAGGTTAGGAAACCAAACTGCAGGAGGTCATGAGGGCTTTGCTACTGCTCTCCCCCACACCTCAGGAGCCATTAAAGTAAGTGCTGTACCCGAATTGTAGGAGGTCATGAGGGCTTTGCTACTGCCCTCCCCCACATCCCAGGAGCCATTAAAGTAAGGTATGGAGCTGTTTGAAATGCCGTGGAGGCACCAGAAGTCGCAACCAAACTGGTCTAGGCAGTGTTGTTGGAACAATGGGACTGCAGTTTTTGGTGCCTTTTCTCTCCTAAGCTGGGATTTTTAAATGTTGGCTCAGCAGTGGAGATAGTTTTTTCTCCATTAAATTAATTTGCTTTCTGCTGCCTTGCCATACCGGAGACTGTAATTTCCTTAAATAAATTGTGAACTTAGGCTGCATTTTAAAGCTGTAAGAGAGGTACCTTAAGTTAGTCTCTCCATAATATTAACTCACTATCTGCTAATTGTGAACTTAGGCTGCATTTTAGAACTGTAAAAGAGGTACCTTAATTAAGCTATCTCTGACCTAGGGCTTTGTGAATGTAAACCATGTTCTCTTTCTGCACGTCTTCTTAGAATATTTCCCTATAAGTTAAGCAACCATAGAGCCTGTTTTGTTAGTTAAAGCATGAATTAAAGTGGGCTGGCAAAAGTTAAAACAAAACAAAAAAAAAATTGCAAACTGAGCCCTCCAGCAGTGTCCCGGCCCTCCAGTACCTTATTTAATGTTCCATTTCTCTCCCTCTCCACAGCACTGGAATCGAACTGCAGGAGGGCGTGAGAGCTTTGCTACTGCCCTTCCCCACATCCCAGGAACCGTTAAAGTAAGGTACAAAGCCATTTGAAACACCATGGAGGTGCCCGAAGTCACGACTGAACTGGTCTAGGCAGTGTTGCTGGCCCCGCCGATGCTATGCATCAGCTGCCCCACCACCTCCACCACCACCCTTGGTGAACATTGAAATATATAGGGTGGGTCACATGGCTGAAATAACCAGTCAGACCACTTTCTTACTTGCAGCTTATACAACACCACCACTAGTGGCCACTAATCTCAGACAGCAGACACAATACAAGGATAGCGAAACATGAATCCTCACCTCATAGTGATAGTCTTTCTCACCACCCTGATCACACCGACAGCCCTATCTATTTCCACCAGTGCTGCTGCATTACTTGTAGGCTGGTCTACAACAAGATATCTCCCACTATGCCCCCTCAAAATGCACCACTTGGGCCACTATTATGCCTACACATATGCCCACCCAGGCAGACAAATTAACCCTTGTGCACACATACTTTGCTGCACTGCCACCATGACACCACAAGAGACACACACCCTCTGACCCAAGTCTGCAGCTACCCACCTGGGAAACAACCTCCTTTGTCTCCAACTCATTTAATCCACCTCTTACACTGCCTCCCTATCCCAGTCATTACAACTATAATTAATACCCCCACAGCTGCCCAAATTAAGCCAAAACTACTTTGGCTAGCACTACTCCGGAGTACCCTCCTCCTTCTCCTCCTGTCCGGGAATGTTCATCCTAACCTAGGACCTCCTACCTATGGAGCCACTCAAAAGGGCAGGCATGGAAGTCTAAAGCTGGCCACTCTGAACATCTGCAGCCTTCAGAGGAAGTTCACCTCTCTCCAGGGTTGGATTGCGCAGCACTCCCCAGACGTTCTTGCCTTATCTGAGACCTGGCTCTCAGAAAATGTCACTAATGGTTCTGTTGCCCTCAATGATTACACCATACATCGAGCTGACAGGCTAAGCAAAAGCGGTGGAGGTTGCGTCATCTATACTAGATCCTTCCTGCATGCCCTCTCAGTCCCCATCCCTCAACCCTCCTATGGAGCCCAAACCCTAGCAGTCAAGGTAAGCTTTGGCAATCCAGGAAAAATACTATAGTTTTGGCAGTCTACATTCCCCCTAGAAACCAAAAGCCTGCTTTTGTCTCAGTACTGGCCAGTATTTATCACCTTCCTCCCAAGTGTGAAATCATCTTACTGGGTGATTTCAATGTTAACTGGTTATCTGCTACGTATTCCACATACAAAGAAGCAGTGCTTGCTTATGACCGCACTCAAATGGTCCACTCTCCAACCAGGTTGGACCCAAAATCTGGGACATCCACCCTTCTCGGCCTTATCCTCACCAACCACCCAAATAACCTGTCCCGTATCAAGGTGCTCCCTGACTTGATAAGTGACCATTCCCCAGTTTCCTGTTGGTGGTCTAATAAAATTCCCCCAAACCCCCCCAAAAACCACAGTGCAAAGATGCTTAAGGAAAGGAAAGGAGCCCCCCCTACACCTAAAATCTTACTTTGCCTCCTTCGACTGGTCTCCTATTTGCACTGCCCAATCAGTTGATTCTGCCCTCACCTATTTTATTTCCTCCTTTAACTCTGCTTGTGACATCTTTGCCCCCTACTCAAGACATATAGTAAAAACTCTGAACACCCCCTGGATTTCCCAGTCGCTACTTGATAGCATGAGAAAGAGGGATAACCTCTGGCACAAGGTCCTTGCCACAACTCCCCCAAGACAGACAGAATTACAGGTAGGCTCGAAACAGCTGCACATGGGCTATCCGTCAAGCCAAAGCTGAGTATTACAACCAAGCTCTTACCTCCTCCTAGGGCTCTGGTAGCAAATTCTGGAGAAACATTAAGGAACTAACTGGGGAAAAAAGTATACCCTACCCCAATGCAGCTTCAAATTGATGGGGTTATCTCCCAGGACCCTAAATTTTATCTCCCAGGACCCTAAATTTATCACTGATGTCCTCAATACTGCCTTCATTGACCTCAGCCTTATTCTCCCCCCTAACTTCTTTGAACCAATCAGTAACCACCCCATAAAATCCCCTATCAATTTCAACTAACCACCTTTCTGACTTCGAATCATCTCCTGCAATGAGGCTAAAAGCTACCTAGGCAAAGCCCTGGCAAACTCTCGCTATAGTAGCGACTGCTTGGACCTCAAGCTCATCTGACTAACTTTGGATGTGACCTTGCCCCATCTCACCAAAATACTTAACTTATCCTTATGTCATCCAGTTCCCCACTTCTTGGAAAAGAGCAGTTATAACTTCCATAATAAAGAGTGGTGGCACCACTTCCACCAGTAACTATAGGCCAATATCCATACTGACTCCCTCTCTCTCTCTCTCAAAGAAAAAATCATGGTGGACCAGCTCATGGACTACCTGACCAAACACAATCTGCTCTGTCATGAACAACACAGATTCCAGAGGGGTCACAGCACCTCCACTGCCCTTGTCGAATTTACTTCTTATGTACATGAGGCCCTGGATCATGGCTCAGTAATGGGGGCTCTCTATATCGATCTGACCAAAGCTTTTGATACAGTCAGTCAGGAGCTTATTCTCCACACCCTACCATCACTAAATATCTCCCCAGAGGTCACCTCCTGGCTCAAAGACTATCTCACTGGCAGGACACAGCAGGTAAAAATTAATGAAACCATATCCTACAGTAAGCCAGTCTACAGAGGGGTCCCACAAGGGTCCATTTTAGGCCCATTGCTTTTCATCCTCTTTCTGAACTCCATCCCCAGATCCTGTAGTGGGAAGCTTCTGCTTTATGCTGATGACGCTGTAGTCTTTTGGAAACATCATCATCTCAACACACTGCAAGCCACCCTACAGACCTTCTTTGGTGAGCTCGAAACCTGGTTCTCTGACCACTGCCTAATCCTTAACTATAAGAAGACAAAAGCTATGATCTTCACCCACCACCAAAACCCACTCTGTAATACGCTGCTAATCAACACAAACTCCCATGGCATTGCTCTGGAACAGATCTACAGTTTCAAATACCTGGGCATCATGTTGGACACCTCCCTTATCTATCATGCTCATATCCAACAAGTATCCTCCTCTGTCAATGCCAGGTTAGGGATCCTATACATTCATAGGCACTGCATTGCCCCACAGGCATTGCATCTAGCAGAGTCCTCCTCAATACTACCCCTGGTGGACTATGGCATAGTAATCTATGGGTCTGCTGATCATACTGCCCTGTGCAGCATCAACCTCACCCTCAATAAAGCCTGACACCTGGTCTCTAATTGTAACAGGCTAACCCATACTTGTGAGCTTTACAAACTTACTGACTGGCTAAACTTCCAAGATAGGGTGAAGTATCACACCTGCCTTCTAGTAAGAAAGATACTATACAAACATGCTCTGATAGGCCTCCACCTTTTTATTCAAACAGCCTCGCTCTGGAGGGCACCAAGACACTCTGCAAACATCCCATACTAGTAACTCACTGTAGAACCTCCCTTGGGCAATGGTCTTTCCGTTATCATGCCCCTCTGTGGCTAAACAACCTACCATCCACAATCTCCCTTACATTCAGTTTGGGTCAGTTTATTTATTTATTTATTCATTTATTGAATTTTGATGACCGGGTAGGCCCACTGGGCCCCGGAGGTCCCTTCTTCAGGGGCGACCTGGGAATAACAGTACATGAGATTATAGACAGTTGAACATATACATATAAAGGTCATCATGGGTACATAGTATTCGGCTGTTTACACATAGCAGTTGTTCTATGGGTTTATGAGTTTAAAGCTGGTCTTAGGACACTCCTCAACTCAGCAACCTGTGACTGTATATAACTTTACAACTAGGTTCCAGTGCTACAAATACGGTTGTCCCGTCCCCCCAGCATAGGGACTTTCTGCTCTTCCCTAAGCTAGGATCCTCAATCTCACTTGAATCTTATCTTGACTCTGGGCCTATTTTTTTGTAAGACCCTCCAAAACTGAAGTACTGTCATATGAACAAAAGTGTTGACCCGGGACCTCTTTTTAAGATCCCAGATGATGTAACCCTACATTATATGCGGTACCAAATGTTTAAATCCTCTATTAATGTTTTAAGTTTAGTACTGTGCCAAATGTTTAAGTTTGTACTGTGCCAAATGTATAACAGTTGTACCAAATGTTTAAGTTTGTGATACTTAGTGTATGTTCTTACTGATGTGGAGCCTTTGCAAAGGAATCTATGACTCAACGGATTGTAATTCCGATATTGTTCAATAAATAAATAAAGAAATTATAAGAATTTTCAATTTAGTAGCATTTTTTTATGTGAAGTATTTGCAGCCAAATATTGGGGACATGAGAAATATACAAAGAGTACTCAGTTTCTGAACTTTAAGGCATCTGCTAAGCCATGACTGTACAAAAATCAAAACAGTACAGTCAGGGCGCTAAGCATTTTCTGGTGTCATACAGGATCGTGTGTCAGTAATGACGTTACCAGCTGAACTGAACAATCGTTCAGAACAGACCCTAGTTGGAGGGCAAGTCATGTACTTCTTTGCAATGTTTACTTCACAGAACAAAAATGCTACTAAATTGAAAATTCATATAATTTCTTTATTTATTGAACAATATCGGAATTACAATCTGTTGAGTCATAGATTCCTTTGCAAAGGCAACTTCAAGATCAGATAGTGGTACCAGGTACCATCAAGTAAGTTTGTGGCATGAAATGCAATTGCTTGCTGTATTTAGACTCTGAATCCACTGATGTTTTTTTTTTCTATTCTGTGCTGCTCATGTGATCATAGTGGCCTGGCCAATTCCATCCTGCTCTGACTTGTTGCAATTAATTTCTACCTCATGTAGTAGACCCTATTCACAAAAGATTTTCACCACAGGCAAAAATTCACGAAAGTGTTTCATGCATAGGGCCTGCTCAGAGCAGTTAGTGTGTGTGTTTTATTCAGGTATCATATTTGAGATTAAAGTGAGGAATGTTGCCTTTGAGAAACATAAGGCGCTCGGCATTTTCTGGTGTCAAACAGGATCGTGTGTCAGTAATGACATTACCAGCTGAACTGAACAATCATTCAGAACAGACACTAGTTGGCGGGCAAGTCATGTACTTCTTTGCAATGTTTACTAAAGCAGGCCACATATTTTGTTTGTATTTCAAAGGATCAGCATTCCAGCTGATATTGGGCTCTGCCAGGTACATTTCAACAATGGTCTGTGCTGAGGCTGTGTTACAAGAGGCAGATGAAAATGTTACAATAACATCTTCTAAGTGACTCCAGAGACATGAAGCTGACCAAGTGACTGTGGGACAGTGCTATCATGCTTGGCTGGTGGTGAAGAAGTAGATTCAGCTGCAGTGGCTGAGGAGGAAGAGGGAGAAAATTCTGCAGCAGTAGAGGATGGGCCACCTGATGCTGTGCTGCTGTGTTGTGAAGAAGATTCTGAATATGGAGCTGCTGTTCTACGCTGTTCCATGACAGCACACACCTCGTCAATTATTTCTTGTTTCTCTTGAAACAATTGTCATCATCATCATCACTCAGTAGTTGCTTCGATTTGTATCATGGGTCCAAGATTATTGCTTTAATGTAGTAATCAGAATGAAGCATTTTACATAGTTTGTCATCTTCTTCAACTTTTTTCCCCTTCTCACCTTGGATGCATCTCTCTTCAGGGGGTCTTATGGTCTCTCTGCTCCACCCCCAGTACCTCTCAGGGAGCCGCCAGATCTACCCCATGCATGCCTCGGCTCTACCCCCGGGTGGGAAGGGAGGCAGTCCCGGTACTTCCCTCCAGTCCAACGTGGAGGTGTATCAGCATCTTTGGTCAGACACCCCCGAGAGCTGGCTGCGGAGTCTGTGAGCTAGATCCCATCTACACTGGCATCCAATGGTCCATTTCCTTGTTCTCCATCCCCATGGACGTCGGCACACAAGGGGAGTCTAGGGGCGGAGCGCATAATGACGCGCTAATGCTCTGACTCCCGGCTGACGAGCTCCCTCCCTTGCAGACTGTCTAGCTGCACTACCACCCCTGGTCACCCAGGTGGTGGTATAGCAGCGGAGCAGGCAACCCACCCTCTTCTGAAGGAGGAGAGCGGCCTATGTGCGCTCAATCCTTCTCCCTCCGGGCCGACCCTCCAGCTACCCGGGTCCATTTCTGAACCCATGTCATTGGTGCCGTGAGCGGTATCCCTACCGCTGCACTGGTGGGCTGGCCATTCTTCAACTTTTTTGATCATAAGTCTTATTAAATCTTGTATTCTGGAGGGCAACCTGCATGTGTCAGCACCACTGGCAGCCTGTGTGATCATGGAACTGTCTTGCTTCTCTAACTTTTCTGTAATTGGATTCAATCTGAATTTTTAAATTTTTATTAGGGGTATCACCTGGCTCTGAGTTGCTGTGTTTGCACTAACCTCCCTGGTGATTTCTTCAAATGACTGGAGCAGTACAATGAGAAACTCCAGCATGGCCCACTGTGGTGGAGTGATATAGATGTCTGCATCACCAATTTTATTTTATAAGATGTACTGCCTGACAGCTTTCTTTTGTTTCAGCAGCCTTTGTAACATATAAAAGGTCAAATTCCGTCATGTAGAAATGTCTTGGATCAATCCATGTAAAGGTAAACTGTGCTCCTGTTGCATTTTTTCAAACAAGTGATGGACTTTGCTTGAGTGACTGAAATGAGTGCGTATTCTTTTACCAGTGCTAACGAGAGCCTTAATCTCCCTGTCATCATCTAGAAAACCATGAACTATTAAATTTAAGCAATGCGCAAAGCAGCAGATGTGAACAAAGCTCCCCTCCTCCAAGACCTTCCTTATATTAGACCCATTATCTGCAACTATAAAGCCAAATGACAGTCCCTGTGAAGTGAGCCATTGCTGTATTGGTTTTTGGAGCTCTACATTGATGTTGTATGAGGCATGTGCAGATGGAAAATAAAACATTCTTAGAACAGCAAATTGCGATACTTTACTGTCCTCACTCCCACTCCCAATGGGCCGTGACAGACATGAAGGGTTCAGGCTGACAGCTTGTCCAGATAACTGTTGTGAGATGCACCACCCTCCCAACAACACTGCACAAGACGCATCTTAATTTTTAACATACAGCATTGTAAAGATTGGGAATCCCTGTTGCTGAGAAATATTTCCACAATGATATACTATATTGAGGTCTGAGGTACTCAAGCAGCCACCTGAATCCAATATGTTCAACCACGTTATATGGTAGCAAATAGAACAGCTATCATTTCAGAAATTTTTTAGGTTATTGTAACAACAACAGGGTGAGTCGAGGCATATTTGGCCTTATTACGCTCATATATTTCTGAGATGGTAAGCTGTCTCCTTTAAGGAGGAGGGCTTTTGAACACATGGTGTCTCTTTCAGTAACAGTTGGAGGAGTTCTTTGAAGGGCAGCAAGTTGTGGTTGAAGTGTAGTGCTGCGAGGGCTGCCACTGCTTTCATCTATGGGTGCTACCCCCGGGTGAAGTGAGCTATCACTATCACTTTCTCCTCAAGACTCACAACTGACCTTCTCACTATCACTAATGTTATGACATCTGTCTAGGTGTCTTTTCAGTGCTGAAGTTCCTAGTGTTCCTTTCTTTTTTACCCCTGCTGAGTGGCCCTTTACAAATAGCACATGTTGCCATCAACTCATTAGAAGCACTAATGGAGTAGTATGAACAATCAAAAGATGATATTTTTTCAGTTTTTTTTCCGAGGAAGGCACACCTTGGTCATCTTTTCATTGCCCCCCCCATATTTGTCCTGGGCCTGTTCCTGTCTGGTTTATTCCCACTGCCCCCCTCCTTCTCAACTGAAACATTTCTGCCTGTTCCTTCCTCATCTGCAATTTCCATCCCCTGCAGTAAGGCTTCTGCTGCCTGAGCATTCTTTTCATCTTCTTTATTATCATCAGTATTACCCTCGTTGGGTTCAACCTCAGAAGAATCAGATAAGGGACTGGCAGTAGCATAGTATGCAATTCTTCCATACTGTTGGGTGCCTCTGTGGGTAGTACCCACCATGTCTTTAGTTTTTTAACTACATAACTTTTTTTTTACTTGAGACTGATGATGATGATCTGAGACATTCACCTTTTTTGGATTCAAGCATTCGCTTGGAAGACAAAACCTTATTAGATATGAAAAAATTCCCCTTTTGGATTTTGATTTTGTTTTCACTTTTTAGGTCGGTTCCTTTCTTTTGCAGTGCCACAGCCTGCCTGAGAACTAGTAGAAAGTGCCTCATCAACGCTTTGATCCATTTTGGAACAAAAGATCCCTCTAACATGAAAAGTGATGTCCTTCTGATGACTCCCACCCACACAGACCAGGGAGAAATTTGCTGTCGTGACTCATGACTGTACACAGCACACTGACTGCACAGCAGTCCACCACCACCACTTCCTTCCAAGATTGCCAGACTGGCTCCCATAATACTTACTGTTAAGTGAAAGTGACCACATTCAGCAACTGTTAAGTGTGCCTCAGAATGTGAATTGGAGATGTAGACACATTTGGTGCATTAGCCACATGCAGCACAGTCCCACACTAGGGGTTGGTTAATGTTTATGCAAAATGTAAGTTTGTCACGCGATATACTATGAAACTAATAGAAACATAGAAACATAGAAGTTGACGGCAGATAAGGACCGCAAGGCCCATCCAGTCTGCCCATTTCTTTTTCTACCTTATAAATGTGCCATTGGCCTTTGCTCTGTCAGTGACCTATCTATTCATAGTCATTTGTATTGCTCCCTTATGCCTATCCCATGCCTGTTTGAAGCCCTGCACTGTATTCATAGCCACCACTTCTTGTGGTAAGCCATTCCATGCATCTACCACCCTTTCTGTGAAAAGAATTTCCTCACATTCCCCTTAATCGGCCTCCTCTAATCTCATGCTGTGTCCTCTTGTCCTGCTATTTTTCTTATATTTAAACATGTTAGACTCTTTCACCTTGTTTATGCCCTTAAGTTGTTTAAATGTCTCGATCATATCCTCTCTCCCTCCTTTGCTCAAGGATATACATATTGAGCTCCGTTAATCTGTCCTTATATGTCTTCTGATGCAGTCCCTGCACCATTTTGGTTGCCCTTCTCTGGACTGCCTCAATTTGGTTAATGTCCTTGTGAAGGTGTGGCCTCCAATACTGCACGCAGTACTCAAGATGGGGCCTAACCAGTGTCTTGTACAGAGGGATTATTACCTCCCTCTTACGACTTGTGATACCCTACTAATACACCCTAACACCTCTAGCCTTACCTACTGCTTTAGAGGTCTGCTTGGATGATTTTAGGTCATCAGTGATGATGATGCCCAAGTCTCTTTCTTCCTTTGTGACTGCTAGCAACTCCTCCCAGCCTATAAGTGGCTTCAGGGTTTCTCTTCCCTATGTGCATGATTTTGCACTTCTTGCATTAAATCCCAGTTGCCACTCTTCTGACCATTCTGCTAGTTTATCCAGATCTCTTCTCATTCTGCCCACCCCATCTGGATCATCTACTCTGTTGCAGATCTTGGTGTCATCTGCAAACAGACAAGCCTTACCCTCTAGTCCATCTGCGAGGTCACTAATGAAGATGTTGAATAGGACTGGCCCCATTATCATTAATGATAATAAGGAATAATGGAGAATGAGTGATGATGATAACACTTGTGTGTAGTGCTTGTTCTATACTTGTGTTGTACTGTAAACACTCAGCTTTCTACAACTCACAGTCAGATTATCCCCTTGGAGACCCACAGCCAGCAGCACAGGGCAGGCGCATTAACTTGTATGTTTGAACAGTATTTTTTTTTAATACATGAAATCGTGATTGAACGTAGGTGATGATGATCATTATTCATGATTGGAATGTACACACAGCCGCACTGAAGCCAGGAATAAAAAATATTTGGGATTTCTTGGATGTCATATTTATTGTGGGCCACCCTGCAGTCTCTTTCCCTCTCCCCTCTTTACATCACAAAGATTCATTTTGCCACCCTACTGCCTTTGCTCTGTACACACAGCCACAGTGAAGCCAGGAAACAAAAATTATTTGTAATTTCTGGGATGTCACATTTATTGTGGGCCACCCTGCAGTCTCTTTCCCTCTCCCCTCCTTACATCACAGAGACGTGTTTTGCCACCCTACTGCCAAGAAGAAAAAGCTTTTATTTGGGATTTTCAGTAACTGTAATTTCTGGGCCACCCATACTCTCTCCTCTGGATTTGGAATGGCACAAGTTAGATTTTGCCAGCCTGTACTGTTTGTACACACAGCTACACTGTCTGAGGCCAAGAAAAAAACACTTTAATTTGGGATTTTCTGTAACTGTAATCTCTGGGACCCCTCCTCCCCCAGTACTTTGGATCTGGAATGGCACAAGTCAGATATTGTCAGGCTGCACTTTTTATACACACAGCTACTGTCTGAGGCCAAGAAAAAGTTTCATTTAGGATTTTCTGTAACGGTAACCTCTGGGATTCCCCCCCCCATACTCTGGATCTGGAATGGCACAAGTCAGAGTTTGCCAGCCTGCCCATTTTGTACACACAGTTACACTGTCTGAGGCCAAGAAAAAAAAAAAACAATTTTTATTTGAGAATTTCGGTGTAACCCCTCTACAAATGGGGGTTCCAGAAAAGTCTTCCTTGAGTTTGCCTAAATGCTCACTGCCAGGCTGGTGTCCTGCATTTTGCTTGAGTTTAAATGTGATTGCGAGAGTGCCTGTATAGCCCCTGTGTACTGTCTCTTTAGAGCTGCCTGGATTGCAGTCATAATTAATCTGAGAGGGAGCTCTGTTAGAAGATGTACTTGTTTGCTGATCATTTGTTAGAGTAGTAATAATATTGCAGTTTGTTCTAACCTGCCTTCTTTGCAGCATGGACAGTTCTGTTTGTTTCCATCATCTTGGTCCTGGACTGCAGAATGGGCCAATCAGTATATTTGAGACTCTAAAATGGAGCCTGCCTACAGGGGCTTGGTGGGGCCAAAACTTGTAGGAATTGTAGTTTGGGGCTTTTGGTGCCTAACATAACCTGGAGGGGGAGCCCTTGTTGTGACTGACAGACAGATCAGCCAACTGAACCTTTTGGATCTTGGGGAAAGTCCCACACTGCTTGCAGTTTCAGTTAGATCTGAGTTGGGAAGTGAAGAAGTAACAGCTTGAGATAGTTCGAGCAGCAATCCATAGTGGATTCGCGTGGGAGAACTGTGGAAAGGCTTGAGTTTGGCCTGCATGCCTGCCTGCTGTTCCTGAGAGGGAACTTGTGTTTTTTTACTGACTGAATATGAAC
The DNA here is from genome assembly GCA_016271365.2 of Neoceratodus forsteri. Classification (NCBI taxonomy): domain Eukaryota; kingdom Metazoa; phylum Chordata; order Ceratodontiformes; family Ceratodontidae; genus Neoceratodus; species Neoceratodus forsteri. The sequence goes on along the minus strand of CM057449.1, from coordinate 224,267,128 downwards.
TTGGAGAGCGAATTAAGCCACTGAAGTGTGACCAGGCTTGAACCTGAAGAAGACCAAAGATTTGCTGAATGTGATCAGCCTATCAGGACTTCCAGCTACCTCTGAACTCCTGTATTGTGCAGAGACTCTGTAATTGCGACTGGAGAGCCATTTGCCTGGTACAGTGGAATTTCCTTACATGTGAATGTGCTGTGTGCTATAGTGGGTCATGAATTGGTTCCCCACTGTGTGTCTGAACTGTGTTTTGCTTGCTGGAGGCTGTATCCAGCTCCACGAACTGAATCCGTATCCATTTCTGTTTGCCTGGGCCCTGCTACACTGGCCCAGCCAGAATACCTGCTAAGAAAGTCATTGACGAGAGACCGACCTGGGGATCAGCCCCCTGCTCAACGCCTTGAACAGGAATGATGCCTCGGTGATTCATGTGGGCCCTGCTTCTCTGGGCACTCCAGCTCAACAGCCTGCAGTCTTGATATTGTCCTGCCTGTGTCCAGTATTGGGTATCATGAGTAAACATGAAGGTAGCTCCCTGCAACAACAGCTAAATCTAAAAGTGTTGCCATCTGATTGTCTTGTTGCCTTTTCTTTCACGAACTGAGCCATCCGACTCTGGATTACAAATAATGTGTGTTGTGCATGTTGCTTTCTTCCATCACAGGGCCCCCACCAGCTGCAATGTTCCTGGTTAGCTCACTGTTTTCCTACCTGGGTACCCAGAGTGTGTGACTGTGTAGGGACTCTGAACTGCATGCATAACTGTCTGATTAATATAGCTTTTAAGCAAATCAACCTGATTACGCCCCTCCCTTGTTCAAGTCCCCTGAATAAATCAGATTTAACTTTGTTGGCATTTAACCAGACTGTGGTTCCAGTTTGTGCCAAGAGTATTGTACTGTTGTCATTTGCTGTGCTTAACCTTGTTTTACAGGGGGTCCCCAGGGTTGAGATAGAGGAATCAGCCCTGGTGGTAAGTGCAAACAGTGTGGGTAATTGCCTGGTGAATAAGGGTCATTGTGAAAGTGATTATTGTGTACTGTTCATGCCAATAGAAGGAGAAAAGGGGGGGTTACAGTGTCCCAGAGAGCTGTGCCTAGGTCAGCTTGACCACTACCAACCCTGACCTACAGGTGGAGGCACCCATATCAGGACCTAGGCCCCTTACCCTGCAACTGACCAAGCAGGCAGGGGTAGTAGCCCTTGGGATAGTGCCACCTAGGGGTTACATCTTGGAGGCTCACTGCTGTTATTTTGTACCTTCTAGTGTCCAAAAATTACAAATTATTATTTAAGATTAATGGCTACCCCAGTAGAAATGGCTGTACACCAGTTAGTGGGGTGGTGTACTGGGCTGGAGATTGACCCCCCAAATGCTCTGCTTATACTGGACATTCCCCTGGGTACCAGTAACGACACTGTAGAGGGAGCACTCTCCAAAGCTGTATGTTTAAAAAACCCTGTGGTGGTGGGTCGACAGGCTGATTTGATTGCCCAAACTTTCATAGCCGTGGTAGAGTGTAGTGACCTCATGGACAGCTCTAAAGTGCCACAGACTATTGCCTCAGAAGGGGTCCTAGCCACCTGGAGAGTGATAACAAAAGACAGTAAAGACCCTGGGGAGGATGAGCTCCCACCATTATCTGAGAGTTTTGAAGATAAATTTGCTAAATTGTTGCTGGAGGAAGGGAAAACCATAGAGGACTTTAAGAAACTGTTCCTGCCACCTGGGAGTGTTCCTTCCCCAACACTCCCTCCCACTTCAGCACCTGTTACTGCCCCACCTTCTGTGCCTGTGCCAGTACTGGCCCCTTTATCTGTACTCGCCATTAGTTATGACTCCTACCAAAGGCTGAGAATCTTCTCGGGCACCCTCCCCAACCCCTACAGGAAGGATGACTGGGAGACCAGGGTCGACTATGTTGCCCCCTTGGTACCCGAGTGGCAGTGTGTGGAGGCTGAGAAGTGGAAAAGAATCATAGAAAGTTTGAGGGGCCCCGCCTTGAAGCCATTACATTTTTGAGGTCCATGAACCTTGATGCATCTGCTCAGAAGTACCTATCGATACCTGAAGGCAATTTGGGGAGCATTGAGTCAGGGGAGACTTTGATGTGGAAATTCCAAGGTACCAAACAATGGAAGGGGAAAAGTTTGTCTGTGTATGTTACTCACCTAGAAAGAGCTCTGCAGAAAGCTTACCAGAAAGGTGGGGTAGCCGTCAGTGATTTGAACCATGTGAGATTGGGGCACATACTGCAACATGCCAACATTCTAAACTGCAGATCATCCAGTCAAGGCTCCAGGATAGGAGAGGTAACCCACCTGACTACTGTGAGTTGATAAAAGAACTCCGGGAGGTAGAAGGTGAAGAGGGAGATTGTAATTATGGGGTGAGTGCAGCCCAAGTGATCATGGCACCAGAAGGCCCTTCCAAAATGGAGACCACTACGAGTGTCCCGCCATGGGCTAAATGGTGGGGGGAGGAGTTGCTGAAGGAAGTCAGAAAAGTACAACTGGGTGCATTCGCTGAGGTATCCCCTGTTGACAGAGACCCTGGCCCCTGTCAGGATGTGACTGTAATGGGAGTGGGGATGCAACCTCAGGCATCCTCTACTAAGGGTGGCTTCTCGGCTGAGCTCAAGGAATTGACTGCCACCCTAAAGGAACTTTTGAGACATGGTACACTACCAGCAGAAGCCAGATCACAATCTCCATCGATGCTCCAGCATCCCCTGCTATGTTCTCCCCAAGGATGCCCTGAGAGCCTGTTATTTGTCACAACTGTGGCAAGGATGGCTATATGAAGAGGGAATGCCAGTCTCAGAAGAAAGGTCTTAGAGAAAGTGGTGAACTAGCTTCAAGGAGAGCTTTGGAAAATGAGTCAGTGGTCAAGGGGTGCATAAAATGACTGCAATGAAGGCTTCGGCCATCCTAACTCAAACCCCTCTGTGGCTAAATCGTCTGTCCAGGCCCCTGCTGTTGTCCCTCCAGACTGGTCCAAAATAGTAGTCCCTTCAATGAAGACTACTGTGGCTGTGAATGGTGTTCCTACTTGGGCTGTGCTTGACAGTGGGTCACAAGTGACCATTATATTTCAGGACTGGTATGACAAACACTTATCTGATGTGCCATTACAATCCCTGGAAGACCTACATGTGTGGGGGCTGAGCGATAAAGTCTTATCCCTACTTAATATATGTCCACCTATGGTTGTCCTTTCCTGCAACTGTAACTGGTGTAGAGGAGCAAGTAGAGACACTGGCCCTAGTGTGTCCACCCACCTGACTGTTGATGGGGTTCCTCTGTTAATTGGAACAAATGCCCACATGTTTGGGAGACTAGCACAACTCTGCCATGAGAAACAAGGGCAACTGACTGGACGGGCCTTAAGAATTCCAGCCTTAGTAAAAAGAGCATATGACTTACAACAGAAACCCAATGAAGTGGACCCAGATGAGTCAGTGGGGATAGTGTGGAAAAAGGAACCTGACTCCTTGGTATTGGCCCCGATGCCCAGTGCACAATCCATAGAGAAGTCCGCCTAAAGAGAAACGTAAAGAACAAAATATTAATGTTGGATGCACCAGGTGATGGAAAGTTGCCAGAAGGATTATTGGTTAAACCCAGCATCTTGCCTGCCCATGTCCATGCCTATGCACAACGAGTGATGGTCCAGATTTGAAAATGTGTCAGATCGGGAGGTCCGGGTGAACAGATGGTGCACTATAGCTACAGTACACTGCACAGACACTACAATATTATCCAATAACAAGTACTCTGGCTAAAAGGAGAGCATGACCTCAGACTTATTTGACTTTGGTGCGTCCCCACTGCCAGCTGAATGGAATGCTAGGATTAGCAAGAAACTCACCCAGAGAGACCAAGTGTTTTTGTTAAAAGAATGGGACGTGTGGTGTGCCCAGGGTGGAGAGCATCATATATGCCTGCATGATGACTGGACATTTTGAAAGACATCCCGACGCCTCGCCCCAGTGGACATAGGTGATGTGAGGAGACACCAGCAGGAAATGCTCGCTGCTGGCATGATACAGGAATCAAGGAGCCCATATGCCTCTTCCATTGTGGTTGTGCTTAAGAAGAATGGGTCGGTGAGAATGTGTGTGTTGATTATCGTACCCTGAACCGGTGGACTGTCCCAGATCAATACACCATGCTCTGTATACAAGATGTCCTGGATTGCTTGAATGGGAGCAAATGGTTCTCAGTATTGGATCTTCTCAGCGGATACTACCAGATTCCGATGGCCACAGAGGACGGAGAGAAAACCACCTTCATCTGTCCTTTGGGGTTCTACGAATTCCTGAGAATGCCACAGGGGATTTCAGGTGCCCCGGCCACCTTTCAGCGACTGATGGAACGTGCGGTGGGAGATATGAACTTGCTGGAATGCCTAGTGTACCTAGATGATGTCATTGTGTTTGGACGCACATTAGAGGCGCATGAGACCTGACTGTTTAAAGTCCTAGACCGATTGGAAGACTTTGGCCTTAAGCTGTCCATTGACAAGTGCCAGTTTTTTTCAAACATCTGTGAAGTATGTGGGGCACATAGTATCTGCAGAAGGGTAGAGACCGATCCCAGTAAGGCTAAGTCACTGACTGCTTGGCCCCAGCCCCATAACTTGAAAGAACTACAACGTTTCCTGGGGTTCTGTGGCTACTACCGCAGGTTCATAAAAGACCATTCCTAGGTGATTTGCCTGCTTCTGAATCTCACCTGGGCTACCCCCCTACCAACCATAAATACAAGAAAGGGGCTGTCAAAGAACCCGAGAAAGTATACTTCCGAACAGGTGAACCTTTTGGGCCCCCTCTAGATACCCGAAATGTGAAGCAGCCTTCCACGAAGTCATATACCAGCTCACCCATGCCCCCATCCTTGCCTATGCTGACCCTACCAAGCCCTATGTGCCGCATACGGACGCTAGTCTGCAGAGCCTAAGAGCTGTGCTGTATCAAGACCATGATGGTGGTTTGAGACCAGTGGCTTTTGCCAGCAGGAGCTTGACCCCATCAGAACGAAACTATCCTGTGCACAAGCTGGAGTTCCTTGCCCTAAAATGGGCCATTGTTGACCAGTTTCATGAATACCTCTATGGGGCAAAGATATTGGTGAAGACTGACAATAACCCATTAACCTATGTACAGACTTCAATTAAGTTGGATGCCACTGGGCACCAGTGGCTCTCTGCTTTATCAACCTATGATTATGCTGTTGAATACAGGCCAGGACGGAACCATATTGATGTTGACACCCTGTCACGAAGGCCAGTCTCCAAGAGTGATTGGATCAGGTTGTCTGAACCTGACATACGAGCATTGTGCCAAAAGTTTGACAGAGATGAACAGATGTCTGCAGACACAGTGGACTGTCTAGTAGATTGCGTGGGCCCTCCTGATACCTGCATACCGGCTGCCTATTGCCATTTCTCTGCTCTAGATATTAGTGCACTACCTCAACTTGACAATAACAGTATTCAGTGGGCTCAATCCCAAGATCTTATGATTCAACCCGCACTTCATGCCCTGCGTGCAGGGAAAGATGTGTCTAAGTTGCGTTCCCCTGACTTGTGAACTGTCCCATTGATTAAAGAAGGCCCCAGGTTGAAGTTACTCAATCAGTTGTTATACAGAGAGACAGTGGATCATAGTGGTCAAGTAAACAAACAACAATTGGTCCTGCCCATGGCCTTTAAACACTTGTTACTGAGGTCCCTCCACAATCACATGGGGCACCTTGGTATTGACAGGACTCTCAACCGGGTATGATCTCGATTCTACTGGCCCAAGATGGGGGCTGATGTTGAGCACCATGTAAAGACCTGCAGTCATTGTATCCAAAGAAAAGTCCTGCCTCAGAGGGCTGCTCCCCTTGTCAATATCACTACCAGCGCCCCCATGGAACTGGTCTGCATAGACTTTTTGTGTTTAGAACCTGATCAACGGAATATTGGCAATGTGTTAGTAGTTACGGATCATTTCACACGGTATGCACAAGCTTTTCCAACCAAAGATCAAAAAGCCTCTACATGGCCATGGTGCTAGTGGAAAAATTCTTCGTCCACTATGGTGCCCCCCAGCTGATCCACTCTGACCAACGCAGAGACTTTGAAAGTAGGCTAATCAAAGAAATGCTCTGTCTGTGGAGAGTGCGGAAGTCAAGAACCACCCCTTATCACCTGCAGGGGGACCCTCAACCAGAACGTTTTAACCACACCCTTCTAGACATGCTGGGCACCCTCCACCCAAAGGAAAAGCATTAGAGGAGCCAGTAGATTAGCACCTTGGTACACGCGTACAATTTCACCAAACATGATGCTACTGGGTTCTCCCCCTACCACCTCATGTTTGGGAGGGTGGCCCACCTGCCAGTTGATGTCTGTTTTGGGCAGGGCGTAGCCAGGAATTTTAAACTTGTACTCAAATCTGATGCACTGTTGCCCCCCCCCGTTATGTAAACATAAACCAAAATATGCGCTACTGCACCACACCATTGCACCCCCGCTTCTGCTAGCCATGTCTGAGTTTAAATAATCAGTTTCTTCCTGTAATCTTCCTTCCTTTGTTGTTCTGCCTGCCTGGTAAGTTGTTCTTGTTCATGTATTTGGCTGGTGGCATCAGTGCCCCATAGTGAACAACAACAAAGACAAAAGGGCTCAGCGTGACACAGACACAGTGTGACTCACAATGTCCTTGCTTTTCTCTTTTTGTTGCCCCTGCCTGTTTTTTTATTTACTGTACTCTGTTGCGTACAGTACGTATGCCTGCCGACACCCTTTGGGGTCTTTCCAGATGGGATCCGAGCTGAAAACTACCTGCAGTATGTACAGAAACTGAAAGCTCAACTGAATCATGCATATCAACTGACCCAGACAATAGCCGCTAAAAGAAATCTCGCCAACAAAGAGAGGCACGACAAGAAAGTAAAGGCTCAAGAGCTACGGCCCAGAGACCGTGTGTTGTTAAGCAATTTGGGAATAAATGGCAAGCACAAAATTGCTGATAGGTGACACCATCTTCCTCATGTAGTAGTTGGAAAGTTGGATGATCTACCAGTATACAAGGTACGCCCAGAGAATAACTCCAAAGCTGTCAAGACCATGCACCGTAACCACTTACTGCCTATTGGCCAAGTTATTATTGAAGCTGAGCCAGCAGACATTGCCTCCCCTGGGCCGGTGACTCGTGCTGCTGCAAAAAAGAGACAGAGTCAACCTACCCCAGTAGTTACAGAGTTAAGGTTTCCCCAGCAGCAGGCACAGAATGATAGTGACTGTCAGTCCACCTCTGACGATAGTGAGTGTGACAGTGCCTATTACCCCTCCTATGAATTGAGTTAGCTGTTTCGAGGTAACCCTATGACTAATTGTGGGGATGAAGCTGGGCCTTCTGGACTGCTCAGTCCCCCAGCTTCATCCTTGGAGCCAATGCTTCCTGAAAGTGAGGTACAAAGCATCACATCTGAGGATGTGGACTCTCAGTGTTTTGTGGAACAGTGTGAATTACCCGAAGAAGGGGCTGATGGTCTGAGTCTCCCTGGTGACACACTAGAACTTGAAGAACAGCATGAGAGTGCTGACAGCCCCATTTCAGTGCCACAAAGCCTAATTGTGCCTAAACCTTCTCAAAATGAGCCAGCTGGGCCCTTGTCAGAAGATAATAATGAGCAAAGTGTTGTGGAACCAGAGCCTACAGAGCAAGGAGCTGACAGTGCTCCCAGTTTGGAAATTCCCATCCATGCAGAGGTACCCCTCACAAGTGACGAAAGCTCAAAAGTTAGTGCTGAAAGTACAGCGACTGTGGCTGCTCTGCCCAGAAAGACTGGCCGAGCTGTCAAGCCAATACTACGCTTTAGTTATGATGCCCCGGGAGGCCAGTGGATTTGCCTCTCAATGTGGTTCACAAAGGGGTTTACATCTTGCCAAGCTCACTGCCCAAACTGAGCTTGATGGCCAATTCCAGGTTACTTGTTTTTCCCTCTCACCATGGTGCCCCTGCCACATCCGGCCACAAGTTAGCTGATTGGGAGGGGCCCCCTCTTACATTGTTTAATGTGCAAGAAGTTATTACCTTACGCAGTATTGTGTTGTTACTAATGTGTTAATCATAGTGGAATCAGCATTACCTGTATGAAACATGCATAAGTATTGTCAGTATGGATGTAGTAATGTGAAGTATATTGAAAGGTATAGTGATGTAACAAGCTAATGATATATATGTCTCGTTTATATTGCATTTTTACGTTCACTTGCACGCATGCGCAAGGAACGTCTTGGGAGAATGGGACACTTTGGAGGTGTGCCCCTCTCCTGCAATCCCTGCTCCATTGAGCAGGCGTGGCGATCCTGCACAATCAGATGCGGTGCTGTGTGTATGACAGCGGTGGTCTTCTCTTCAAGAAAACCACCACTGTCATACACAGCAACATCACCAAATCTTTGCTGCCACGCTGGAGCCCACTCCTGTGTGGCAAACGCCCGTCTCTGCGACGTCGTTCGTCGACGGGGTGCCTAATCCCCGCCAGCTCCATGGCCCCCTGCCATCATTCTCGCTTGGCAAACATCCAACATAGTATTTTTTTTAAACCTGGAAATTGACAACAGTTCCACGGCGCTTCTCCCAGGCCCCCTCCCACAACCGCACCCACCCTCGCACCCCGCCTCCCTCACCCCACTCCCATACTTCCTCCGGAGCTCGGCGGCGATCTTGGTGGACGGGAACACGTCTGCACTCTTCAAAGCCGACCGCGAACTGAGGAAATGCCGGTAAGTTGTATAATGGGCTAGATAGGGGGTTTTCAACTTTATTGCATATCTCAGGCATTTTCAGGAATTTTTGCACCAAATTTTCAACATGGGGTTTTTTTGGACCCCTTCTAATGAATGAAGTCACTTTCATGGCGTTATTCGGGCCCGAAGGGTGATTTCGCAGTCATTGCGCAGTCACTGCGCGAAATCACCCTTCGGGCCCAAATAATGCCATGACAGTGACATCATTCATGAGAAGGGGTCCCAAAAACCCCATGTTGAAAATTTGGTGCAAAAATTCCAAAAAATGACTGTTTTATGAGCGTGCGTTGTGCAGTTCCTACGACGCTCGTAAGTTTGTGAATTTTCAATATTTCCACTCCAGATTTTCAACATTGCCATTTTACCACACCTTCTTATGAGTAGTACAGCGGTCATTTTTCACGTCTCACCCAAAACGTGTTTCCGCCCATGTAGCGCACAATGGCGCAGTCGGTGTGCGAAATCAATGTATGGGACACATTAAGAATATCACAGTGACACTGTTTATGAGCAGAGGTCTTAAAATGGCTATGTTGAAAATTTGGTGAAAAAATTCCTTAAAATGACTGTTTTACGAACGTGCGTTGGGCAGTTCTACACATGCTCATCGTTTGCAGAATTTTCAATATTTTCACTCCAGATTTTCAACATTGCCATTTTACACACACCTCCTCATGGGCAGTACAGCTGTCATTTTCACATCCTGCCCAAAACGTGTTTCCACCCATGTAGCGCACAATGGCGCAGTCGGTGTGCGACCTCAATGTATGGGACACATTAAGAAAATCACAGTGACACTGTTCATGAGCAGATGTCTTAAAATGGCTGTTTTGAAAATGTGGTGAAAAAATTCTTAAAAATGACTGTTTTACGAGTGTGCGTTGCGCAGTTCCTATGCACCCTTGTAAGTTCGCGAATTTTCAATATTTTCACTCCAGATTTTCAACATTGCCATTTTGCCACACCTCCTTATGAGCAGTATAGTTGTCATTTTTCACATCCTGCCCAAAACGTGTTTCCACCCATGTAGCGCACAATGGCGCAGTCAGTGTGCGAAATCAATGTATGGGACACATTAAGAAAATCACAGTGACATTGTTCATTAGCAGAGGTCTTAAAATGGCTATGTTGAAAATATGGTGAAAAAATTCCTAAAATGACTGTTTCGTGCGTGCTACAGCAGTTCCTACCAGCACGCCGTAAGTTTGCGAATTTTCAATATTTTCACTCCAGATTTTCAACATTGCCATTTTACCACACTCCTTATGAGCAGTACAGCTGTCATTTTTCACATCCTGCCCAAAATGTGTTTCCACCCATGTAGCGCACAATGGCGCAGTCGGTGTGCGAAATCAATGTATGGGACACATTAAGAAAATCACAGTGACACTGTTCATGAGCAGAGGTCTTAAAATGGCTATGTTGAAAATTTGGTGAAAAAATTCCTAAAAATGACTGTTTTACGAGCGTGCATTGCGCAGTTCCTACGCAAGCTTGTAAGTTCGCGAATTTTCAATATTTGCACTCCAATGACTTCCAAATACCTAAACAGCACATAGAAGCAAGCAACATTCGGCACTGACAAATGCTTGTACTTCTTTGTCACTGATTTTTTTAAGCCATGTCCAAGTGCCAAATACCACTGCAAATACCTGCAAGCAAACGTTCGGCATTGACAAATGCTTGTTGATATTGTGATGGTACAGACTTGACGCGGATGCCAAGTTTTCTCCAGGCAGGGAAGGGTGTAATCCCCCTACAAATGGAGATTCCCGAAAAGTCTTCCTTGAGCTTGCCTAAATGCTCACTGCCAGGCTGGTGTCCTGCATTTTAGAAGTTTAAATGTGATTGCTAGAGAGTGCCTGTATAGCCTCTGTGTACTGTCTCTTTAAGAGTTGCCTGGATTGCAGTCATAATTAATCTGAGAGGGAGCTCTGTCAGAAGATGTACTTGTTTGCTGATCATTTGTTAGAGCAGTAATAATATTGCCATTAGTTCTAATCTGCCTTCTTTGCAGCATGGACAGTTCTGTTTGTTTATCTTGGTCCTGGACTGCGAATTAAGCCACTGAATTGTGACCAGGCTTTAACCTGAAGAAGACCGAAGATTTGCTGAATGCGATCGGCCTGTGAGGACTTCCAGCTACCTCTGAACTCCCGGATTGTGCAGAGACTTTGTAATTGCGACTGGAGAGTCATTTGCCTGGTACAGTGGAATTTCCTTTCATGTGAATGTGCTGTGTGCTTATAGTGGGTCGTGATTTGGTTCCCCACTTAGCGTCTGAACTGTGTTTTGCTTGCTGGAGGCTATATCCAGCTCCACGGACTGAATCCGTATCCATTTCTGTTTGCCTGGGCCCTGCTATACTGGCCCAACCAGAATACCTGCTACGCAGAGAAAGTCAATGATGAGAGACCGGCCTGGGGATCAGCCCCCTGCTCAACACCTTGAACAGGAACGACGCCTCAGTGATTCATGTCGGCCCTGCTTCTCCAGGTACTCCAGCTCAACAGCCTGCAGTCTCGATTTCATCCTGTCTGTGTCCAGTATTGGGTATAATGAGTAAACATTAGGGTAGCTCCCTGCAACAACAGCTAAATCTAAAAGTGTTGTCATCTGATTGTCGTGTTGCCTTTTCTTTCATGGAATGAGCCCTCCGGCTCCAGATTACAAATAGTGTATGTTGTACATATTGCTTTCTTCCATCACAGGGCCCCAACCAGCTGCAACGTTCATGGCTAGCTCACCGTTTTCTTACCTGGGTACCCAGAGTGTGTGACTGTGTAGGGACTCTGAACTGCATGCATAACTGTCTGATTAATATAGCTTTTAAGCAAATCAACCTGATTACTCCCCTCCCTTGTTCAAGTCCCCTGAGTAAATCAGATTTAACTCTGTTTGCATTTAACCAGACTGTGGTTCATGTTTGTGTCAAGAGTATTGTACTGTTGTTATGTGCTGTGCTAAACCTTGTTTTACGGGGGGGTCCACAGGGTCAAGCTAGAGGAATCAGCCCTGGTGGTAAGTGCAAACAGTGTGGGTAATTGCCTGGTAGTTAAGGGTCATTGTGAAAGTGATTATTGTGTACTGTTCATGCCAATAGAAGGAGAAAAGGGGGGTTACAGTGTCCCAGAGAGCTGTGCCCAGGTCAGCTTGACCACTACCAACCCAGACCTTCAGGTGGAGGCACCCGTATCAGAACCTAGGCCCCTTAACCTGCAACTAGCCAAACAGGCAGAGGTAGTAGCCCTTGGGATAGCGCCACCTAGGGGTTACATCTGTAACTGTAATCTCTGGGGAACCCCCCCAATACTCTGGATCTGGAATGGCACAAGTTCGATTATGCCAACCTGCACTTTATGTATATTCAGCTACTGTCTAAAGCCAAGAAAAAGTTTCATTTAGGATTTTCTGTAACTAATCTCTGCCCCCCCCCCCAGTACTCTGGAGTCTGCATCTGGAATGGCATAAATCAGATTTTGCCAGCCTGCCCTTTTTGTACACACAGCTACACTGTCTGAGGCCAAGAAAAACAAAACTTTAATTTGGGATTTTCTGTAACTGTAATCTCTGGGACCCTCCTCCCCCAGTACTTTGGATCTGGAATGGCACAAGTCAGATTTTGTCAGTCTGCACTTTTTGTACACAAAGCTACTGTCCGAGGCCAAGAAAAACTTTCATTTGGGATTTTCTGTAATCATTCATGCCCCCCCATACTCCCGATGCTCCCTCCCAATTGACTGACTTCACCCACCCCACGTCCTCCACGATCAGGACTCTCCTCCTCCCTCCCCTAACTGTAGTCCACTGCTTTTGCATTTTGGCACTTCACCTCTCTCTGCAGTCTCACTGTCTCTAATCTCTCTTTCTTCTGCTGCAGTCCTCCTCCTGCTGGGCTGCTTGGTGCACTCACCAGCCTTATATACCAGTGAGTGCATCACATGACCTTCTGTTGCCTGATTGGATGTCACCAGCTGCCTGTACATCACGACAGCATCCCCCAGGCAACAGACAACAAAATTGCTGAAATGGCATCTCCACAGACCCAGAATCAGACTTCTATGGTGAAATTCGTATGTATCCGGGTCCTTGGAGTGCGGCTTGATCTGGGGGCTGGATCACCCACAGAACAGTCCACCCACCCTTAATTCAGAGTTTCTATTGATTGGATTAGGTACCTCCCACTCCTCTTCTTTTGTGAATACTGAGCAGAAGTATTCATTCAGTATCTCTGCTTTTCCACTGTCACCCTCTACCCATCCACCCTCCCCAATATTAAGCCTCACTATCCCTCTCTTGGTTTTTCTTCACTTCCTAATGTATCTATAAAAGGTTTTATCCCCTTCTTTAGCCAAGTTGGCTATCTTTTCCTCGGTTTGGGCCTTTGCTATTCTGACTGCCTTCAGCACTTCCTTCTGCTTTAACTGGTACAGTTCTCTGTCCTGCTCTTTCTGTATTTCCTTATACTTCCTGAATGCTATCTTTTTTCTCCCTAACCTTCCCTGCCACCTCATTTTAGAACTTAGAAACACAGAAACCTAGAAGTTGTCAGCACCATACGATCCATCAAGATTCCCCTTGGTAGCTGGCCTGGTGATGCTGAGGTTTGAGGCACTAGACGCCACACCTTGCACTGCACTGGTGACCCAGGTTCAGGAGTGAGCTCAGGTGCTGGGGGTTGGCAGGGGAGGGAGAGGACTGAGTGTCCGACGGACTGCTCTCCTCTCCCAGAGGAAGGGGGGCAGGTTGTCCGATGTCCCAGCGACCCCCCAGTGGAGATCGGGGGCACTGCAGGACATGGGACCAGACATGTGGGGAGCGTGGCAGATGCCGGCATGGTTGCCATTTGCTGTGGTGTCACTGCACGCCATGCTCAGGGGCGGAGGGAGCTCACGGGGAACAAATGGGGAAAAAAAACATTCGGCCCTGTATAGATAATGGCCCCACAGTGCCTGGCTGCCACACGCCCAACACTGGACCTCCACCTCTTCCCCATCAATCTCCTCGTGGACCTTAGGGCTCGTGGGTCCCATGGGGAGAGAGTAATGTCCTTGAAGAAAGTGTGGTCACAGTGGGCAGTAAAGCGGCAAGGTGAGTTAGGAGACTGAGAGAATTCTGGGTGCCGGAGGTGATAAATAGAAAAGTTTAAAAAAAAACTGCCCTTGGCTTCCTAACCTCCTACTTAGCTGCCTGCTTGTATATCCCGCGGAGTCTGTCCCATGCCTGCTTGAATTCCCACACTGTCTTGACTCCCACCAACGCCTCCATCAGGCTATTCCATGGTTCCACAACATGCTCTGTGAACAAGAATTTCCTCGTAGTGCTTCTGAACTTTCCTCCTGTAAGTTGAAGGCTGTACCCTCTAGTCTGGCTGTAGTTCTTTACCTGAAAGAGGTTCTGCACGTGCACCCTCTTGTTGCCTTTAAGGAACTTGAATGTTTCTATCATGTCCCCACGAATCCTGCCTTGTTCTAGGGAGTATAATTTGAGGTCATCCAGTCTTGCCTCGTGCGGTTTCTGATGCAAACCCTACACCATCATTGTTGCTCTTCTCTGTACTGTCTCCAGCCTATCTATGTCCTTCCTGAGGTGTGGCCTCCAGCATTGGAGACAATACTCCAAGTGAAGCCTGACCAGGGACCAATGCAGGGGCATGATTACTTCATGCTTTCTGCTTGTGATGCCCCTCCCTATGCATCCCAGGATACCACTAGCCTTTAGTGCTGCCTTTTCACATTGTCTACTGACCTTAAGGTCATCTGATATGATCACCCCAGGTCATGCTCCTGCCTGGTAGCCACCAGCTGCTCCCCTCCCATTGAGTACAGTTTCCCTGGCTTACACTTTCCCAGGTGCATGACCTTGCATTTTTTGGCATTGAATTTCAATTGCCAGGTCTTGGACCACTTCTCCAGTTTTTGGAGATCAGCTTCCATGCTTTGCTGTCCCTCTGTTGTGTCTACCCTGTTGCCGATTTTGATGTCATCTGCAAACAGGCACACCTTTCCCTCCAGTTCATCCGCAATGTCGCTGATGAATATGTTGAAGAAGATCGGCCCCAGAACTGAGCCCTGTGGGAACCCGCTAGTCACCCTCCCCCTCCACAGAGTGCCATTTAGTAATACTTTCTGAGTTCTCCAATATAACCCATTTCTGACCCAGTTTGTAACCTCGGGCCCAATTCCCATGTTCTCCAGTTTTTTGACTAGTCTCCTGTGTGGAACAGAGTCAAAAGCTTTGCTGAATTCCAGGTAAACCACATCCACTGCCCCACCATGATCCACTGTTTTGGTGACCCAATTGAAAAAATCAACCAGGTTTGTCTGGCATGACCTCCCTGCCGTGAAACCGTGTTGCTTTTTGTTTTGAGCTGACCAATTTGCTTCAAAAAAGCTGTGATTCTTTCCTTCAGCAGGGACTCCATCAGTTTTCCCACAACTGACGTTACACTAACCGGACAGTAGTTATCTAGCTGTTCTTGCTTCCACTCTTGTGGAGTGGTACAACTATTGCACTCTTCCAATCCTCTGACATCTCCCTGCTCCTTAATAATTTGTTGAAGAGCACTGATAAGGGGGCTGCCAGTTCCCTCCCTAGTTCTTTCAGTATTCTTGTGTGTATCCCATCTGGACCCATAGCTTTATTTACCTTTAACTTGTCTATTTCCTCCAGTACCCATTCCTCTGTAAAGAGACCCATGTCTATTCCTTCAATCGGATACTTCTTTATGCCTATTGTTGGTCCGTTACCATCTTCTTCCAGGGTGAAGACCGAGCAGAAGTACTCACTGAGTGCCTCTGCCTTTTCCCCGTCTTGCTCTGTCGTTTGTCTGTCTTTTTTATGTTAGCTTGTGCATGCGCAGCCAGCATATTGAGGTAGTAGCAGAATTGGAGGCACGGTCACTGTTGGGCGAATGCAGTGCATGCACCAGTAGGTGCATCTCTCATTTCCCAATAAGCCTTCATGCCGGCACCACACCATGAATATCCAATGTGGCGAGCACATCTAATGAAAGGTCTGCTACAATGTGAGCAAAGCTGATCATATGCAACGGACCTCCCGATGTGCTTTCCCTGGTGAGAAAAAAATGTATCATGGGGGCACACTGCCTGCCATAATGTTGACTTTGGGGGTGCCCAATCCCACTGCTCAGCATGCCCTGCCCCAATGTATGTGTGTGACAGAGCCTCCCTGTCTGCATAATGCACTCCCCCATTTGTTATGTACTGAGGGGTGCCCAATCTCCTTAACTCTTGCGCCCCCCGCTTTTGTTGTGTGCCATCAGGGATGCCCAATCCCCCGTCAGTTACAGTATTCCACCAAAAAACACTTGGGTGGCATGCAGAGCCTCCCAGCATGCCAAATCCCTTGAAAATAAAAATCTTCCTGCAATGTGTTTTTTGTTTTATTTTGTAAATTGTAAAAAGAAAATGGTCCTTGCAGTCTCCTGTCTCACTGCCCCTCCCACAACCCGTGCCCACTCCTCTGCACACCCTGCCTCCCACACACCCCCACCCATACTTACCTCTCTGGAGTCTGGCATGATGATCTTCAGTGGACCAGGAACACGTCTGCACTCTTCGAAGCCATCTGTGAACTGAAGAAATGCAGGTAAGCTGTATAATGGCATAAATAGGTTTTTTTCAACTTTGGTTCATATCTTGGCCATTTTGGGGAATTTTTGCACCAAATTTTCAACATGGGGTTATTGGGACCCTTCTTCATGAATTCAATCACTCTCATGGTGTTATTTGGTTCCAAAAGGTGATTTCGGGGTCACTGAGAGGAATCACCTTTTGGGACCGAGTAATGAAATGACAATGCCACTGTTCATGAGGGGTGCTCTCAAAAAGCCTATGTTGCAAATTTGGTGAAAAAAAACCCAAAATGGCTGTTTTACAAGGGTGCGTTTTGCTGTTTCCAAGCACACTCGTAACTTTGTGAATTTGTAATATTTTTACTCCAGATTTTCAAAATTGGCATTTTTCCACACCTCATGATGAACAGTACAGTTCTCATTTTACATATCCTGGCTGAAATGTGTTTCCGCACGTCCAGCACAGAATAGCACGGTCACTGTGCGACATCAGTTTTTAGGTCAGTTTTCGGAAATGACGGTGGCACTGTTCATGACCAGAGGTCCTAAAATGCCTATGTTTAAAATTTGGTGCTGAAAGTCCATAAAATGACTGTGTTATAAGCATGTGTTGTGCAGTTTCCACGCATCCTTGAAACTTTGCAAATTTGCAATATTTTCAGCCAGATTTTCAACACTGGCATTTTTTTCACACCTCCTTATGAACAGTACAGCTGTCATTTTTCACATCCTGCCCAAAATGTGATTCCGCACCTGTGGCGCACAATGGCATGGTCGCTGTGGGAAATCAACTTTTGGGATAGATTAACAAAATCACAGCACCACTGTTTGTGAGGAGAGGTCCCAAAATGCCTATGTTAAAATTGTGGCTAACAAACTCCCAAAAATAATTGGGTTACAGACGTGTGTTGCGTAGTGTCTATGCATGCTCATGACTTCAACAATTTTTCATATATTCACTCCAGATTTTCAACATTGCCATTTTTTTATGCCTCCTCATGAACAATACAGTTGTCATTTTCCACACCCTGCCCAAAATGTGTTTCCGTCCCTGTGTCACATAATGGCATATTCACTGTGCAAAACCACTTTTCAACTAACAAACTGATAGTGCCGCTTTTCATGAGGTGGGCTCACAAACAGCCCATGTTGAAAATTTGAAGTGACAATACTAACACACACCTACGGTGTTACGGTTTCCAACTGTAACACCCCACCTTGCAGAGACTGACAGGTGTCAGGGGTGTGACTTGGGATCATCAGCTGTAATGCTCACACCATTCCACCCCCACCCCCACCCTGCAGCCAGTGACAGGCATCGTGGTGTGCCTTGCACTGTTCGACCACAAAGTTCATCCCATTCTCCTATACAGCACCCACCTCAGCATATTTCCTTATGGAATGGTGTAAGTATAATACCTAAAGACCCCGAAGCACACCATGACACTTGTCAGTGTCTACAGGGTAGCGTGAGGTACAATGGCATGAGCGTTATAGCTGATGACCCAAAGGCACATCCCAACGCCTGTCGGTCTCTACAGGGTGGGGTGGCGTTGGAGTCACTTCAATACTTCACTGCCATTCCTATTATGTGTCTCTAACTCTGGCACTACCAATGCCAATGCCAGTGAGACAAAATTCAGCATTGACAAATGCTTGTTTGTGATTCTATCAATGCCCCCGTTGATTTTCCTTTTTTCACGTATGTACCTGTAGAAGGTTTTGTTACCCTTTTTCACTTCCTGAGCTATCTTAACCTCTGTTTGAGCCTTTGCATTTCTTATCACTTTCCCTGTCTCTTTTAGTTTCTGTTTATATTCTGTTTTGTCTGCCTCATTCCCAGACTCCTTGTACTTTCTGAAGGCTATGCACTTTTCTCTCACCATGGTTGCCACCTCCTTGGAAAACCATAGTGGGTTTTTCCTCCTTTTGTTCTTAGTAAACTGATGGGCACACTGTGATTGTGACCATGGTTATTGCATCCTTCAACCCTGTCCAATATTTCTCAATGCTCCCTTCTGTCAAGTTACTAACGTTGTCTCTTAGGCAGGCCTTCATGTTTGTGAAGTCTGCCCCTCCTGAAGTCAAGGACCTTCAGTTTGGAGTGTGTGGAGTCTACAGTCCTTTTTACCCTGAACCATACCATGTTATGATCACTGTTGCCCAGGTGGTTCCCTACTTCGACACCCATAACCCTATCGCTATCTGTGAATATCAGATCTAGAACTGCATTACCCCTTGTGGGTGATGTCACTAGTTGACGTAGGCCTGCTTCCTGTACTGTGACTAGGAATTCTCTGCTCTTCTGTGATGCCACTTTGTGGGTATTCCAATCTATGTCCGGCAGATTGAAATCCCCCACCAGCACCTATCCCCCCTTTGCTTGACATCTGGAGGATGGTTTCCAGGATTTCCTTATCCCTGGCTTCCTTCTGATTTGGGGGTTTGTAGATTATTCCTACCTGAATGAGTTTCTGGCTTCTGGACCCTATTGTGATCCATAGATCCTCTGTTTCCCCTAGTGCCTGTTGCATCTCTGTAGCATTGATGGTATCCTTAACATAAAAAGCTACCACCTCCCTTTTCCCAGGCCTATCTCTTCCAAACAAGTTGTGCCCCAGAATAGTCACCTCCCAATCATGATTATATGTGAACCATGTTTCGGTCACGGCCACCCAGTCTAGTCCTGCCTCAGCTATTGTGGCAGTGAGGTCAGTCATCTTGTAAGCCAGACTGTGTGCATTGAGGCATAGTGCTGACCACTCTTGCTGTGTTGCTTTGTTTGTCATGCCTCCCTTGATCTCATTGTTCATCCCTTCATAGTTTTCCATGTTTATGGTTCTTCCCTTTCCATTGTGATCATCAACGCCAGAGCTGGAAAGGGTTTTATGTTCCTGGCTATCTGCTTTTGCTATCTTACCCCTCTCCCTTGATCTACTGTTACCCCTGACAAGGCCTATAGGGGCTGCAATGTTGCTAACTACTGCTGTTAACACTTACTGTTATTTTGTAACCTACTGATCCATTGTTCCTGCTTTAGTCTGATTGTAACACTTTTAATTTCTGTCATTAGTCCTTTCGTATTGTATTGTCTGTACTGTATCCACGACGTGGAACCTTTGTAAAAGAGCCTGTACTTAAAGGTTGTTTCCAAATTATAATTATATAATTATAATAATTGCAATTAAATAGAAGAGTTATTCTTGATTTTGTAACAGAGAGCTGAATTGTGGTTATGGTGTTGTAGTAATGTGCAATAACAGTTTAGCAATGAAGATTTCAAAACCTAAGATGGGTACTAAACTTGTGTTTTATGTTAATAGAAATAATACAGCACTGTGGGCCTGAGGAAATAGCACAGACATGAAACATAGCCCAACACTCTGGTATGAGAAAAACACTGAATAAAAAAAAACATTTTTGTGTGGAGTTCGTCCCTAATAACTTGAACATTGAATGATACTGGTCACACAGTGGATTACCCAAGAACATAAGATACTCACATTGCCCTAAAACAACAGGGGCAACCTGAACCAACACTGTACACAGATTGCAATTGGGAGACTGCCAATAGGTTCAGTGGCCATTTTAGGTGCTGAAAACCTTGTGAAAGGTTTCGAGAATACTGTTCATACACACACACTGCACATGCCCCCATCCCCAATTCCCCTTCCTGTTCAAACTCCTTAGATCTACATGGATTAGATAAGTGCTGAACACTCTAGGTCAACATGCAACCAGGCACAAGTAGTGGGGGAGCAGGCTCTTTCCCGGACACAAATAGAGGAACTGAAACAACATATTTTACATATCACTTCACACCAGAAGAACAAGTCCAAGTTCTACGTCTATTACAACAAGACAAAACTTGGACAGATACAACTAATAACCAAACATTGCTAAATAAAAGAAATCGTTTAGAACAAATGGATATCTGCCTTGAATGGCATGCCCTCACTTTTGGCGAATACATCAAAAACAAATGGATTCCGAAGGGACTAAGGGTCCTTATAGAATCCAACCTCAGCTTTATGATGGTAGAGTTAAATGAAAAATGGACCAGCATAATGAACTGTTGCTCTACGGACTTTGTGCTAGCACTGATTGAGGCAATTATCAAAGAAAGAAATAGATTAGGGAAAGAAGTATAGGATATGAAAGAAGAATATAAAAATAGTGTTCAAATGCAAGAGTACACAACAACAACATTAGAGAAAATTAAAAATGAATTATTAGATTATGAGGAGTATATAAAACAACCAAAACTGAAAAAGTTTGAGAGATATAGGAGACTACAGAGACAATAAGGTCTATAGTTGACATTTGAAACCTAGACAAACTGGACAAGGTAATTACCAACAATTAGGATATTATGAGGACTCTGACAGCGGAGACAGCTATGTCTCAGTCTCATATGGATCACAAGCCAGTGAAGTGTGACCACAAGGTCCTTTTATAGAAGGGAGCACAGGCCAGAGGGACAACCAGAAAGGGTAGACCAAATGGAAGCTATCCAACAGAGATATGAACTCAGGAACCAGACAATGCAGAGATCAGGATTCCAGAGAGGACACTATACAGGCCCCGGGGATGTGTGGAGGAGGTAGAAGAGGAGGCAGAGGGAAGGGATGCGGAGGAGGGGGAGGCAGGGGGAGACAGCAGAGGAGACAGCAATGATTTTCAATTTAAGCAGAAGGACAATAACAGAAGAAGAAGAAGAAGAAGAGAGAACTTTGAAAAAGGTTCTCTCTTTTTCTCTGACCAAGAAGTTTGATGCCTTCAGTCTAGAGGTAGACTTACAAAAATGTTGTAGAAAATAGAGAATTGTGGACTGGTTTGGGGATAAACTTCCAGAACTACAGACAAGGAAACAACAACTTCAGCAATCATTAGGAGTCAAATCAACATTTAACCCACCAAGGGGTAGTGACATTACTGACAGCTACATTAAAATAGTAGAGAAGGAAGCTAAGACTTTGAGTGAAAACAGTGACCCCTACCCCAGATATGACAATCTGACAAAAAAGGAGAGAGTGATTATTGAAAACTTAGAAAATGATATAACTGTGGTCTTAAAACCAGCAGATAAGGGTGGGGGAATTGTACATTGGGACTATCATGACTATAAACATGAATGTCTGAGACAACTTCAGGACAGAGAAAAATATGAAGACCTCGACAAAGACCCCACTAATGAAATACAGGAGGACATACAACTTACTGGAGTTAGGAGTGGAAATGAGATGGATCACTGAGGAAGAAAAATCCACGATGACAGAGAAACAAGCATTTGTCAATGCCAAATGTTGTCGCGCTGGCATTGGCTTTGGTAGCGCAGTGCAGAAAACATTTTGGGCAGGATGTGAAAAATGACAGCTGTATAGTTCATAAGGAGGTATAAAAAAATGCCAGTGTTAAAAATGTGGCATGTAAATATTGCAAATTTGCGAAGTTACAAGGGTGCGTGGGAAGTGTGCAATGCACGCTTGTAACACAGTCATTTTATGGATGTTTAGCACCAAATTTTCAACATAGGCATTTTAGCACCTCTGCTCATGTACAGTGTCACTGTTATTTCCTCAAACTGTCCCAAAAAGTGATTTCGCACAGCGACCGCGCTATCCTGTGCCGGATGTGTGAAAACACATTTTGGGCAGGATATGTGAAATGACAGCTATACTGTTCATCAAGAGATGTGGAAAAATGCCAATTGTGAAAATCTAGAGTGAAAATATTACAAATGCATGACATTATGAGCGTGCGTGCAATCTGCCAACGCACACTCCCTAACACAGTCATTTTAAGGAGTATCATCAACAATTTTAAACATAGGCATTTTAGGACCTCTGCTCATGAATGGTGTCACTGTCGTTTTCATAATCTGGACTGAACACTGATTTCCCACAGCAACTGCGCTACTGTGCGCCGGAAGTGCGGAAACACATTTTGGCCAGGATGTGAAAAATGACAGCAGTACTATTCACAAGGAGGAGTACAAAAATGACAATGTTGAAAATCTGGTGTGAAAATATTGTGAATTCGTGAAGTTATGAGCCTGAGTAGCAGCTGTGTAATGTACGCTTGTAAAACAGCCATTTTTTGGATTTTTTCCAACAAATTTGCAACATAGGCTTTTTTGAGAGCCCACTGCATGAACGGTGGCACTGTCACCTCATTAATTGGTCCCAAAAGGTGATTCTGCACAGTGACTATGAAATCACCTCTTGGGACTGATTAACGATATGACAGGGCCAGAATTCACGAGGAGGGGTCCCAAAAACCCCATGTTGAACATTTGGTGTAAAAATTCCTAAAAATGCCTGAGATATGCATTAAAGTTCCAGCTGGTGCCAGGTCAAGTTGCTGAACCACTTTGTTTCTGGCTGCTACCCCTGCCCCTATTTAATCTACATCTGAATTAGTGAAATTATTTTCAGTCTCCCCCTCTCCCTGCCATTCTCCAGCTTAATTCCCCCACCCTACGTCTCTGACACTACGTCACAACCTTTTGCTATCCAACTTGCTAATTTGCTCACTCACTCAGTCTGTTTCTCTGTCCCATCTCTAGACTGAGCACTGAATGGGCCAGCTGTGTGCCTCCTAGGCACGGTTTGGTCCCCGTGAGTCCGCCACCCCAGACACCTCCACTTGCCGCCGTTGGGCTCCAGATAGCCAGGTAAGGACATCCCTGGGCTGGGGAAGCTGTGATCGGCTGCTATTGGCAGACCGCGCTCCACGCCACTCACCAATTGACCTCTGCCACTGCCTCCTGGTTGGTGTTTCACTGACTGTGCTTTACAGGGCTAGGCACCCATTCAGTTGCATTGCTCAGTGCCAAAATTTTATGCCCGCCCCTTTCCCCCTTCCAACCTTAATTAAATAGTCTCTGGCTCTGCCCCCTACCCTCAGGACCCACCCCCGATCCTTTTCTCCTCCTATCCCTAACTAAACCACTCCCCCACCACCTGCATTTCCAGATTGTTTCTTTTGCCCTAAGCCTGACCCGCAGCCCTCAGTGCTCTCAGTCCTATTTTTCCCTTTCTGCACTTCACCACCTACTAAAACACATCTCTGTTTACAGACCTCTCCTCTCCTCTCCTCTCCTCCTCCTATTGCTGTCTCTGACAATGCCTGTCCTCAACCACTTCCTCCTGCCTCTTCTTGCCCTCTCTTTTTTTCCTCCCCTCTGCTATCTTCCTAGTGCCTGCTACCCCTCTCCACCCTCCACCCTACTTACACCCACCCACCACCGTCAATTTGGTACCATGGCCATTCCTTCCTGCCCACACTTGTGGCACCTCCCTGCAAAGGACTGGCCACTTATGACAAATCAAGCAGATGGAACATGGGCTAACCGACCTTTGCTACTAGTCATTGCCCTGCACTGGGACCCTAGGCGTCAACGCTTCATTCAGGCAAGCAATCATCGGAGACGATATTTTACCTACTATGAGCAGCGTCAGATGGCTCTAAAACTCTTGCTCCTCCTCCTCCTCCTGATGTCAGGAAGTGTTCATCCTAATCCAGGACCTGCTTACTCCAGCTCAACAAACCTTGCCAAATTGGAGGGAGGTCTCACCATTGCCACCCTCAGCATTTTCAGCCTCCTTCCAAAGCTGGCATCCCTTCAAATCTTTGCCAGTCAATATAACCCTGATATCCTAGCCACTGTTGAAACCTGGCTGACACCCACTACTCTGGACCATGCCATCTCACTACAAGGCTACAGCATCTTCAGACTTGATAGGATTACTAAAAGGGGGGGTGCAATTTACTTAAAAGATAACATCACTGGTCACCCTGTCTGCACTACCTCCCCAAATACCTCAGTGCAATTCCTTCCTGTCAAGCTACTCCTTGGTGCCCAAAATAAAGTCCTCACTGTAGTTGCTGTCTACATCCCACCAAAAGACCCAGGGACTAGTCTCAAATCTGTGCTTGAATTTGTAAGATCACAACCTCCTGGCACTGAGCTCCTTCTCCTTGGTGACTTTAATATCAATTGGCTTGCACATAATGTTGGGTCCCACAAGGATGCTATCTTATCAGCTAACCTAGTGCAGATGGTAAGCTTCCCTACTAGGAAGAATTACAAATCGGGCACTAGCACCCTCCTAGACTGGGTCCTTGCCAGCCACCCAACCCGCATAAATAACACCTCTGTCCTTCCAGACTCCCTCAGCAACCACTCCCCTGTTATCTGTACCTGGACAAATAAATTCCTCAAGCCACCTCCAAAAACCATCTCAAGCAGAGTACTACCTTATGGCAATCTGACTCATCTCAAGGCCTGTCTCAGACGGCAAGACTGGTCCCCAATATACAATTCACAAGATGTTGACGCAGCCCTTGATTACTTCATCACTACTTTCAATGCCGCCTGCGACTCCTACGCACCAGTAAAAAAGCACAAAATCAAAGCTCTCTCCAATCCCTGACTCACTGCTAAGCTTTTGGCCCAACTAAAAACAAGGGACCACCTCTGAGCAATAGCTGGAGCCACAGGCTCCCTGCCAGACATCCAAAGGTACAAACAGTCTCGTAACTACTGCACTAAACAAATCCGAATGATGAAGAGTTCCTATTTCAAGGATGTCCTCACCGACACCTGGGGTGATGGGAGATCCTTCTGGGACAATATCAGAAATATCACAGTTTAAACAGTCCAAATCCTCCCCTACTCTACTGTCTGTTGGCAGAGCCACTACACTAGACCCAACGGTCATGGCAAGGACCCTAAATGCAACTTTCACCGACCTTAGTGGGGTCCTCCCCCAGACTTCTTTTCGGATACAGACCCCTTGGAACCAACTTCACCTCCTGTTTCTCCAAATCAACCACCCTTCCATCTCAAAAAAGTTAGGGCACATGAAGTCTGCAAATACATAAAAAAGGCTATCTCTAAGTCCAGAGCAAGCAGCGATACTATTGACCTTAAACTACTGTCCCTTACCCTGGAAGAGGTATTGTTCCCACTCACCAGAATTTTCAATCTCTCCCTCTGCCTTAGTCAATTCCCTAGCAAATGGAAATCTGCAGTAATAACCCCGGTGTTCAAAAGTGGTGACAAGTCCTTACCTGGTAACTATCAACCAATATTGATACTCCCACTCCTCTCCAAGGCCCTTGGGCACATTGTGGCAGACCAACTTACAGACTACATGCAAAAGTATAACATCCTCTACCACAGCAACACAGTTTCAGGCAAGGGCACAGCACATCGACCACCCTCCTGGAATTCTCTGGAGCAATCCACAATGCTATGGACAAAGGATATCAAACTGGATCTGTATTCATTGACCTAACAAAGGCATTTGACACTGTTCACCATGGCTTGCTTGTCAAACAGCTACAGGCTATTGGGCTCTCTCAGGGCTGTAGTGCCTGGGTAAAAAGTTACCTGAACCAACGCTCACAAAGATTAAAAATCTCAGGAGTTCTCTCAGACTTAAATCCAGTTCTCTCAGGTGTTCCCCAGCGATCCATTCTGGGCCCTCTTCTCTTCAGCTTATTCCTAAACTCTCTCCCTCAATCTTGCCCAGAACAAATAATCCTCTATGCTGACGATGCCGTGATTCTCTCCTCCCATAAGGATCCAAAACCCTTACTCCTCAGCCTACAGCTTGCTTTCTCCAAGGTTGAGAACTGGTTCTTAGAGCACAAACTGGTCCTAAACCACAAAAAAAACAAAATCCATGCTCTTCTCAAGCTCTCAAAACAAGAAAAAGCAAATTCCGCTTGCTATCAATACTTATGCAGGAAATACCCTCAAACAAGTGACATCATTTAAATACCTTGGAATCTCCCTCGATCCCTGCCTAACCTTTGGGACCCACATTAATAGTATTGCGAAAACTGAATCAACGCATTGGTATCCTATACCGTAACAGACAGTTCCTTACCCAATCTGCACTGAAGATTGCTGTCCAAAGCTCTGTCATCTCTGTCATAGACTATGGCTTAATTATCTATGGCTCTGCCTCAACTACCGCACTCAGGCGCATAACAACCTCCCTTAACAAGGCCTGTCGGCTGCTCACTGGTGCCCAAAGATGCACTCATACATGAGAGCTCTATGCTGATATGGGATGGTTACAGCTCTCCAATCGCATAAAGTACCTTTCCTGCTTGTTGGTGAAAAAATCTACATTGGGCCACATTCCACCCTGCATCCAAGACCTGCTACGCCCTAATACCAACCCCCATTTCACCAGAAGTTTGGAACATCAGCTTCTCCAGATCACCTGATGCCGCATCACCCAGGGTCAAAGATCCTTTGCCTACCGTGCACCCAGCTGGTATAATGCCCTCAGCACTTACATCACCACCTCCTCCTCTCTAGGAGTTTTCAAATCTAGGCTACAGCTTCACCTCACAGCCTCCAGCTCCTGTGACTGCTTCAATTAATTTTCCCCCTTTGACTATTTTGCTTAGCCTCCCATCTCTGATTCACTTTGACAAAGACATTTGAGTTGAACTAATCTCCCTATGTCTGCCTCTCCTTGCTCCTCTTTCCCCCTCCATTGTTCTTTCTCTATTGTATTCTACCAATTCAGCCAGTATGTGTTACTCAAGTATTTTTATTTTAAGCTGCCATTACTGAACTGCCTAATACTCCTTAATGCTGCTTTATAATTTGTTTGCTATATTTTGTGTAATTTTGCCTGTTTTGTACCCTACTGACGTGGAACCTTTGTAAAAGAGCCATGGCTCAAAGCTAATAATTCCTAGAGTCAATAAATAAAAAATAAAAAAAATAAAAGTTGAAAAAACCGTATTTATTCCATTATTCAGCTTACCAGCATTTCCTCAGTTTGTGGTCGGCTTTGAAGAGTGCAGATGTGTTCCTGGTCCACTGGAGATCATTGCACCAGACTCCAGAGGTAAGTATGGGGTGCAGGGGTGTGGGGATGCAGGGTCATGGGTTGTGGTGGGGGGGGCTGGAAGAGTACGAGGGACCATTTTTGCTTTACAGGTTAAAAAAAAATAAAAGACATTGGGGGACCGTTTTCATTTTAATAGATGCTTTGGCATGCTGGGGTGGGCTCCCACGTGCCACCTGAGCGTATGTGTGTGTGTGTGTGTGTGTGTGTGTGTGTGTGTGTGTGTGTGTGTGAGTGCTTTAGCCAATAGGGGATTGGGCACCCCCATCGGCAAACAAGGAAAGGGGGGACACAGGAGCCGAGGGGGATTGGGCACCCCCTTGGCAAGCAAAAAAGGGGGGGGTTACATGATGCCGACGGGGATTGGGCACCCCCATCGGCACACAATAAATGGGGGTGTTGACAGGCAACAGCGGCAGTCACTGCTGCCATGTTGCTTGCACATAGGGGGAGGCGTGTTGTGGTCACTCTGCATGACAGCTTCACTCTCATTGCAGCGGACCTTTTCTCTAATCTCTTCACCTCATTAGCTAGGCAGGATGTTGGCCCCTGCTGCTGGCTGATTGGGGAATGCAGGAGGCACCTACTGGTGCATGCCCAGCATTTGCCCAACAGTGACCGCGCCTTCAAAGCTGCACTACCGCAAGATGTTGGCTGCGCAAGCACGCCAACATAAAAACCTAGGGGTCCAGCCTTCTATGTCCTTCTCAAGACTCACAAGAACTTGCAAAAACCACCAGGAAGACCAATAGTCTCAGGAATAGATTCAATCTTGGAACCAGTTTCAGAATATGTAGGCTACTTTTGAAGACCTGAACTACCCAAAATGGAGACCTACATAAAGGACTCTGGACATATTGTTGATCTAATCAATGAATTAAACACACAAGGATTAGACATAACAGGCACAATACTGGTGACTCTAGATGTCAAAGATCTTTACATGAGTATTGAACACATGGAGGGACTTGACTCACTGATGGCAACACTGCAGGACAGAATAGATCCACACTCCCCTAAAGAATACCTACTACTACTAGCAGAATAGTATTGACAAAAAACTACTTTAAATTTGAAGAAAAATATTTCCTGCGAATAAAGGGAACGGCAATGGGGAGCCCCATGGCTCCCTCCTATGCAAACCTTCACAGTGGGAGTCTGAAAAGAAGCATGTGCTGAACCCACATGAGAACAGCTTCTCAGAATACATAGCTTTTTGGAATCATTTCATCGACGATGTATTTTTTTTATGGTTAGGAGACGAGACTGTCTTGAATAGGTTCATTGAGTAACTTAATTTAAGGAGGCAGTATAGTACAGTGGTTTAAGGCTCTGAACTGCAAACCTAGAGACCTGGGTTTGAATCCCACAGCCCCCACTTGCATACTGTGTGACCCTGAGCAAGTCACATAACTTCCCTGTGCTCCCAGGTCACATGTGTAAACAAGCTTTCATCTTAGTGTGCTACTCCTGGTTAAACAATTGGAGGTAAAAAAAACCTTAGATTCACAATGACAGCTGTCAGACAGAAGATACAATTTTTGGATCTGATGATATATAAAGGTAACACAGGTCTAGAGACAACACTATACATAAAGCAAATAGACAGAAACTTAACACTACACTACAGTGCTTACTATGACCCTCAGCTCAAATGCAGCATACCCAAGGCATAAATGATTAGGGCAAAAAGGAACTGCAGTGAGGAAGAAGAATTTCACCGGGTGTCAGAAGACATGTCATATAGATTTCTAGCCAGAGGATATTCACATTCAGTGGTCACAGAAGCCCAGAGAGAAGTGGGTACCAAATTGAGGGATGCATACTTGACAGGGTCTGACAAGAGAGACATGGGAGACAGGATAGTCCTGTCAGCAGCATACAGTCACCTGAGTGGCAAAATAAGAAATGTGATCACATCTAATTGCAAAATACCACAAGCAGGGCCAAACCCCTGCACTAGATTCAAGAACCCTCCATTAGTGTCATCAAAGAAAAAACCAACACTAAAAGACAAGTTAGTCAACACTAGACACAAAATGCCAGGAGAACCAGTCCAAAAACAGTTACTGCCGGGGCCACTGACCAATGGCAGTTTCCCGTGTGACAAATGTTTCCATTGTGAAAACACCAACAAGAAAACAACTTTTAAGCATCTGTGGAACAATAAAAAGTTTGAAATTCAATAACACATAACATATGTTTCAGACCTTGTCATATATGTTCTCAGATGTCCCTACGATAAACTATATGTGGGAAAAACTAAAAGAGAAATGAGATTATGTATCCATGAACATAAGAGTGGCATATGGCTACACAACATAAAATCTGTGGTAGCAAGATACTACAATGAAGCTGGCCATTTGGCAACATCCTTGAGGTTTGGGGGACTTGAAAGTGTGAAAGAACCAGTTAATACAGGAATTACATGGGACTATTTATTATTAAAGCGAGAAGTATCCTGGATCTTCTCATTGGACACCACTAACCCCAGACATGGACTTAACGAGGAATGCAATTGGTCATTGTGTTATTAAGAACTGATAGTTTAAACTAAGGGATTTTGTAAAAGTAAAATAAGCAAAAGAATTGTCCATTGGCTTTCATATGGGGAGAACTTACAAACAACAACAGTTATCACTTATGAACCCCCCACCTACACCCCAGCCCCCCCTCTATTCCCACACCAACCAGCCTGCTCTATTATATAGAGATGCTCGATTCAGATCATATATAAATTAGAATAGTTGTTTACCCACAATGAGAAATCATTTCTCCTGATTGTAACATAGAATAAACATTTCCTATGTTTGTACAAAGAAGTGGCATCAGCCATAGGCGGGGAGCAAAGCGTTGACATGGTGGAGGTTTGCATTGTCCCACAGCTTGGATTACATTCTGGGACCTTGCTGACAATCTCCCCATGATTGAACAGCATTGTTCTCGCCAACACCAAATGATGGCAGGATCTTTGGAAGAACATGACACGTCATGCGAGATGTCATCATCTCCTACTACAAATGGCATTTAAGCTGAGTGTAAACAGATATTGGTGTCTCCCACACACACGGGGAGAGAATCCACGATGCTTGTCTGATGGTCTGATCAGTCTAAGGTAGGAAATCTATGGAAAACTGCCTCACAGTATCACTTTTAAAGTAAATACCATGAGCTTAATGGCATGTTAAGCAAAGTGTGTTTTTACTTTTAGACAAAACTTGATGTGTAAACACAAAAGACCTGTGAAAGGTTAGAAAAAGAACTGGCTGAA
This sequence comes from Neoceratodus forsteri, assembly GCA_016271365.2. Taxonomy (NCBI): domain Eukaryota; kingdom Metazoa; phylum Chordata; order Ceratodontiformes; family Ceratodontidae; genus Neoceratodus; species Neoceratodus forsteri. The sequence continues at coordinate 224,236,574 of CM057449.1, read as the reverse complement.
AAAAATTTCAAAACAGAACAAAAAAGGTACATGTGGACAGCAGTTTACTATGTTTTAGAATTGTAAAGATAACAAATAAGGCTGTAGTCTGTTGATTAAATCTTACTCTTGTTTATATCTAGCATTGTATGAAATATAGCAAGGAGTCAATGTTTGACTGCCCAGACATAACAAGCATTTGCCAATGCCGAATGTTTGCTTGCTGGTATTGGCATTGGTAGTGCAGGAGTTCGAGAGATACATAATAGAAATGGCAGTGAAGTACTGAAGTAACACCAACCCCCAACCCCACCCTGTAGAAACTGACAGGCATTGGGGATGTGCCTATGGGTTGTCAGCCATAACACTCACGGCATTCCACCTCACCCCACCCTGCAGACGCCGAGAGGTTTCGCAGTGTGCCTTGAGGTCTTCAGCCCTTATGCTCAGCACATTTGAAAAGGAAATAAGCTGAGATGGGTGCAGTATAAGAGAATGGAGTGAATGTTAGGGCTGAAGACCCCAAGGCACTCCTCGATGGCTGTCAGTGGCTGCAGGGTGGGGGTGGAATCGGTTGAGCATTACGGACGAAGACCCCAAGTCACTTTCCCGATGCCTGTCAGTGTGTACAGGGTTGATGTTACGGTTGGAAACCCTAACACCCTGGGCACGTGTTGGTAGTTTTTGTTCCAAATTTTCAACATGTGCTTTTTGGAAGCCCACCTCATGAACAGTGGCAGTACGATTTTGTTACTCAATGCCAAAAGGTGATTTCGCACAGCTAGTGTTCAATTCGGTGCCACAGGTGTGAAAACACATTTCGGGCAGGATATGAAAAATGACAGGTGTACTGTTGATGAGGAGCTGTGAAGAAATGGCAATGTTGAAAATCTGGAGTGAAAATATGAAGAAGTGGTGAAGTTATGAGTGTCCATAGAAACTGTGCAATGCACGCTCACAATGCAGTCATTTTTTGAAATGTTTTCACCCAATCACACACCACTAGACATGTCACCACAATAGTAGCTACACTATCACAAACAGTTGTCAGTCTAACAGGCTGGCTTTTGGTGACAACATTGCATTGTGACAAGCCTTTGTACCACATCAAGGTAGCCAGTCCCAGAGGTCCATTCACACACCACTAGCCATGCCACCACACCTCTAGCCAAACCACCAGCCTGGGTTTTAGTTACAATGTGGCTTTGTGACAAGCCTCTGTACCACATCAAGGTAGCCAGTCCCACAGACGTCCATTCACACACCCACTTTGTCAACAATACAAAATTACATTTTTATTCCTACGTTTTCCAACTGGGAGTGTAGTTGGTACTGGTAGAAGATACACAAGGGATAACCCATATTTGAGGATAACACCATATTTCTTTGACAGAAAGGGTTCCTTATTAAGAAATTGCTCACAGCAAGTAATATCAAATGTGTAGGCATCTCTTTTCATTGCCAGTAAAATCTCTGTCAATGAGTTTCCTTACTTTATTGAACATATTCTAAAACACCAGAGACACAGTATGTTAGCCAGATAATGATTAGTACACCATATTTTTGCATTAAAAAACAGCTGGTCTGCCTCTAGTCTGAGGCAGACAAAACAATGTATCTGCTTGTACCATAGAAAACTTATTGGCTAATGAAAATAGTTGCCCATAGATTGGTCTTACTGACTGAACTTCTTAATAAAGAACCTTTCTAACAAGAAAATATGGGGTTGTCTCCATTTTATCTTCTACCAGGCTCCCTTCCAGTTGGGCAGCATAGCCTGCATATTCTTCAACAACAGTGCACAGTTATAGACCGATAGCCACCTACGGAAGATAAATTGAAATGGTGGTGCTTAAATAGTAAACACTTAAAAAGTCCAAGAACAAATCAAGCACCCACCAAGCTAGGTAGCAAATGCACAAAAGCACCAAAACCAACCAAGCACCAAAACCAAAAAATTCTAATTTGGTACTTAGGTACTTGTTATAATTAGTTAGGTACTTGTTGATGTGACCCCCCCACCCCAGGATGCATCATTGTAGCATGTTGGAGTTCAGTCTATATTACTGCTTATTTGGGGGGGGTCTGTCTCCCACAACCCCACTGTAATTTCTGTACTATAGTATTGCTATAGTAAAGCAATGAGGTTCAGAGTTGTTCACTAAATATTGTTTATTTGGGGGCTCCGCCCCCCCACATTCCTCATTTAGTATTGCTCAGTAAATATCGATTATTGTGCTGTAAATTTGCTTCTGCAGAAAACTACATCGGGGGTGTGGTGGGTGGAGTCCCCCAAATAAGGAATAATATTTAGTGAAATCCGCTGGACGGCAAAACTAAGCAGCACAATTATCAGCGTTACTTTACTGAACAACTCTGAAACTAATTTAAATAATGTGTCCAACACCCATCACTGTATTAGCCTCGTAGAACTGCACTATGTGTCATGCATGCTGCTGTAAATCTTGTAGCAGCTGCAACAAGTCCGGGATTTATAGTAATGTCCACTGGGTCAGCAGCAATATGTATTAAACTGCCTTATAGCATGGTAGAAAATAATTGTCTTCAGTTCTGTTTGACAACCTTTCCTGCATCCTTACATGAATCATTTTGCTTCACTTATGTGCATTAATGCAGCACTGCAGGATGATCAAAACTGCACCAAGCAAGTTAATTAACCTTGTATCAGAGAGGCCTCAGCAACACAGTTTTCCATCCTAACCCTTTAGTTTAGTATATTGCCACATAATCTCTTACTTTTCAGGACACTTCACGTCATATAATATTTTCCCCACCCACTGAGACATGACACTTTTCATTGAAATTCACCACCTCACAGCTGCCTACAGCAGTGTAAATACACTTCTGCAGCTGCAGGTGCTGAGCTGCTATTAGCTAGCCTGCTCTGGACTGCTCTGGACAAAGTACTACTACTAGTACCATACCGACCACTGTCCACTTGCACTCCACTGACTAAAATAACAGCAATTACACTTCACTACAGGACTAGAACTGGAACTTAAAACAGCAGTATTTGTCAGTAGATTTACCTAAAAACATCTTGATTTGTTACCATCATTTTTCTTGGATCACTGCCAATTTACTGTCTCAGAATGATGTATAGTTTCTTTTTAATCATTGTTTTACAGTAGCACGGATTCATGAAACTTTGCCAGGACCACCATCTCACTCACCTACCGTGATTGCTACCATGGGCCTGCAACGAACCTTCAGCTGCCTTACGCCCCACCTTCCACCCTCTATGCAGGTGTCAATCAAGCCTGCAAGCACGTTTACATTGTGTGGCGGGAGTCAGATGTCATTTGTGATGGATGTGGCAGTGTGTTACACTTCAAGTACTACAGATTACTCCGGGTATGTCTGGAATATCATATCCTAGTTGAAGTGTAAAATGAACCATTTTTCAAAAGTGTTTTGTGTTTATAGTGATGACAAATGAACTCTGATGTAGCTGACATTTATGGAGTCCTGACTGATAATCATTGACTAGATAACTGAGTGATATATGTTATGCAGTGTTTATGTAGGAGATGTCATTATTCCATAGTTGTAAGTGACTACTGTTTGTTCCAAAAGTTTCATGTTTACATCTATAAAATTACCATACTAGATCAGACACAAACAGATAGGGCTCAAAATCTTTATTTAGATATTTTTGTTTGCCTTCTGCGAGTATGGTGAAACTGAGCAACCTGTGACACCTTGCAAATAAAATTTTATTTCCACCTGTTCTTGTTATTCTTTTCCTAATTTGCAGTAAAAGTTAATTCTGAAGTTATGTAAATGGGTTTTCCATATTTTTTTTTATTGAAATCTAGGATTACAAATACCTTTAAGCAGGAACTGCTCGTTTACAAAGGTTCCACGTCAAAAGAATGGGGGGGGGGGTATACATACATACAAAGGTCAACATAATAATACATAGTTACACAATAAAAAGAAGTAAGAGACTGAGACTTAGGAAATTCCAGTAATTCAAAATGTGCCAAATGTTAGGTAGCATGACATACCAGCCAATGGCAATCTTAGAAATGAGCGCTGCAGGTGAGAGGGAAGGGGGTATGCAGGCAGGAAGGCCATTGTCGGAGGGTATAGGGTGAGGTAAGAGCTCTAAAGGGGAGGGAGGGGAGGGATAAAAGACAGGAAATGCCCAGGGGGGAGGAAAGGGAGAGGGGGCAAGGGGGTAGGCAGGTAGAAGGGGGCAAGACTGGGAGAGGTAGCTGTCAAGACTGAAGTGGAGGGCAGTGAAAAGTGGGCCCCTGATTAGGCGAGGCAGTCACAACGACTAGTTGAAAGAGAGATGAAGTTAGAGTTGTCTCTTAAAAGGGCCAAGAGCAGCAGCAGTAAGAGTTTCTTTGTTGAGAGTATTGTACCACTGTGGTGCTCTGTGGGCAAAGGCCCTCTGGCCCATGGTAGTCCAGCATCTGGGGACAAGGACGGTTAATTGTTGTGAACTTCTAGTTCGCTGGGTGCTGTGGTGGTCAGTGAGGAGCTTTTCAATGCCTAGGGGCATGACCCCGAGGAGGACATTTTTTGGCTAAGAGGCAGGTTTGATACTGTATCCAGCTGATGAGAGGAAGCCATCCTGTCCGAGTGTACAGGTCACAAGTGTGTGTAAGTTGGTCAGCCCCAGTTAGCAGCCTGCATGCTTCGTTGAGTGCAACTGTAATTCTGCGGAGGGCAGAGGCAGAGGCAGAGCCATAAATTGCTAGCCCGTAATCAATAATGGAGGTGACAGAGCTGTTGATAGCCAACCAGAGAATGTCAGGAGTCATGCAGTGTTTGTGCCTGTATTGCAGGCCTATATGGATGTTGGTGACTTGGTTTTGTTGTGTATTTGTTGATTGGGGGATGATGGGGGGGGGGATTGTGAACTGTGCTCAATGAATGAAACACAGAAACATAGACTTTGATAGCAGATAAGGACCGCTTGCAGATACCAGTTAAACAACAGCCTACTTCTTCCTACCCGCCACCAGAATTGCCTTATGTCTGTCCCATGCATTCTTGAATTCCCCCACTGTTTTGACCCCAACGACCTCCTCAGGAAGGCCATTCCATGTGTCCACCACCCTCTCTGTGAAAAAATACTTCCTCACATTGCCCCTGAGCCGTTCCTCTTCTATCTTCAGATTGTGTCACCTTGTTCTTGCACATCTTTTTTGAAAGATGCTACCCTCTTGGACTTTGTTGAGTCCCTTGAGGTACTTAAAATTTTCTATCATACCTCCCCTCTCCCTCCTTTCCTCAAGGGTATACATATTAAGCTCCTTTAGTCTTTCTTCATATGGCTTTGGTTGCAGACCCTGCCCCATTTTAGTTGCCCTTCTCTGGACTGCCTCCATCCTGTCTATGTCCTTGTGGAGATGGGGTCTCCAGAACTGCACACTGTACTCCAGATGGGGTCTCACCAACTGTCTATGCAGAGGGATAACAGCTTCCTGTTTTCTACTGGTGATGTCTATCTCTATACATGCCAGTATCCCCACCAGCCATCCTTACTGCCTTCTCACATTGCTTGTTTACCTTTAGGTCATCTGATATGACTACCCCCAGATCCCTTTCCATTTTTTTTGTTGTTAATGTGTATTGAATAAGTCTTGGCAAAAGCAATAAACGATTATGAGAAAATTTGTAGTCCTACCAATGTGCTAAGCTACTTGTCCCTCATTAAAGGTGCAACATGTACACAAATATGTGGGTTACATATGGGGAGAGAGAAGGGGTGTAGCTGTTATAAGTTGGGGGAGTTGTGCAAGACCTCACTATGACTGAGTAGGGTAGTAATAGATGAAGGGGACTGTAGTATAATGAATGCACAGAATATATAATTTACATGTATTTGCTTGTATACCTTGTTCTGTGCTTATGCAGTTACACCAGGATCTGATCTGTCAGTGAATAGACGGTCAGAGGCAGCCATTGTACAGTACCTATATGCCTAGCTTTGGGATGTAAAATAGGACTAATGATTTTTGTTTTAGAATGAACATGACATACATAGACTTTGTATATGATGTTTGACGTGAAGTCCGAGCAGGCAGCAGCAATTTATAACTGTTGCATTTGATACAGTTTTTTTTTTTTTTGTAGCAACTGTTAGTGCAGCATAGATTTGACAAAAAACAACATTCCAGCATGTTTTGGGTGCAGTTCAGCTTTATTCCCTGGACGTAGGTAGCACATCTGTGTACATTTGATTTTCTATGCACATAAGATCCATATGTGATTGTACCATAAACATTTTAGAGATATGACTATTTATGCAAGTAAAGGAGAGCAAGATGCAAATGCTGCCTGCGTGACTCCATATGTCTCACCTTGATACATTCTAAGACCAAGCTGAGTCACGTACATCGTTCTCTCCATTGTGTGTGTTTATTTTTTTAGAAACATGCACACTATTGTTGTGCATCTGAATGTCTGAATTTATTATTAGCATACTGCTCGTTATAGTTATCATTTATTATTTTCTCAGTGGATGCACCTCTGATTATTTTAAGTTGCGTAATATGATGCCACTGTCAGCATATCGGTAGAGTTGTACAGAAAAGACTGATTGAACCAATTTACTGTCCAGCCACATTTAGTAAAGCATGTCTCCTGAATGGTTTTCATCTCTATTCTGTCTTTTTTTTATTTTATTTTTTTATAATTTCAATTTTCAGAATAACATTGCTTATATCAGTGTGCATCTGTCATGCCTGCTACACGAATGTCAGGTTTCTCTCATTCATTAAACTGAATTTAGTTTGCTTTGGTTATGTTTTATGTTGTTTCTGTGGTCAATACATGGTATTGCCTGCCATGAATAGGAGCATTCATTTTCTTTTTATTGTTTTTTATTTATTTTCTCATTTCTTTAATTGTTGATAAGACTATATTGTCTTTGATATACAAATGGCTGTATGTGTCTGTGCATATAGAGGGTAGTAAAGCAATTCTCTGTTTATCCAGGATGGCACAATTGAGATGAAATATCTTGTTTTTCATGAAGATCCTGCTTTTATACATTGTTACATTGTACTCAGGCAGGCTAGCATAGGTAAAATGCAGTATCTTGTTTTCGGTGGGGTACTGCTTTAGACATTTTTTTAATGTATTTTACCAGGATAGCCCAGCTGAGATGCAATGTCTCATTTTCAGTGTGGTCCTGCTTGACACAGTTTACACTGTTTTTGCTCAAGACAGCAGAGCTCAAATGCAATTTCTCATTTTCAGTGGGGTCCTGCATTTATCCATTTCAGACTGTATTTACCAGGGAGAGTCCACCTGAGATGCAATGGGGTCCTGCATTTATCCATTTCAGACTGTATTTACCAAGGAGAGTCCACCTGAAATGCAATACCTCATTTTTTTATTGGGTTCTGCTTTGACACATCTTTACACTATAGTTACCTAAAATAACCCAGTGGAGATGCAATATCCCCTTTTCAGTGGGGTCCTAGTTTTACAATGTGTTTTTCCAGGGCAGATCAGCTTAGATGCAACAATCCTTTTTCAGTGGGGTTCTGCTTTTACACAGTTTTATAGTTCATACAATATACATTAGAGTTTTTATCATGAAGATAAAAATGCTATCAAAGGCACAGATCCCTAGCTAGCTAGGTAAATTTTGTTATCTTGCTAGTAGGGTACATCATCTCATTTCTCTTGCTAGTAGGGTGCGTCACTCTGTTCTTGCACTGAGCGTAGTGTGTCATGCTCCTCTGAACTGTGTGGCAGCCATGGTTTCCAAAATTGTAAAGCAGATTCTATAAACAAGATATCAGATATTATTTGTATCTTCATTTCTGGTCAGTGGCCTGTTAAACCCTCACTCATGGCTTCACCACTCATGAGACTTAAAAGGTTGCGGAGCACTCGTGAAGATAAAAATGACATCTGATAGCCACCCATCATGTATCCACTATATACTGACCCAGTGTCTCTGAGCTGAGATACAATATCTCATTTTCAGTGGGGTCTTGCTTTGACACATTTTTTTATACTGTATTTATCCAGGGCAGCACAATAGAGATGCAATATCTCATTTTCAGCAAAGTTCTGCTTTTACCCATTTTTAATGTGTATTTACCCAGGACAGACCAGGTGAGAGGCATTTCTCATTTTCAATGGGGTCCTGCTATAATAATATATATATATATTTTTTAGGATAGAGCAGCAGGCACATGTTTCAGTTTGGTTCTTCTGTACTGGGATCCTGTTTTTACACATGTTTAAAATATCATTAGTAGGACAGACACCAGATGAGATGTGAAATCCCATTTTCAGTGGGATCCTGCCTTTACACATTGTAAGACTGCATTTAGCCAGGAAAGCACTGTCAAAACAGAGACAAAATAACTCATTTTCAGTAGGGGTCCTGCTTTTATCATTTTGGCAATGTATTTAGGTAGGACAGCATAGTTAAGCTACACTATCTTGTTTTCAGTGGACTCCTGTTTTTACCCATTTGTAAAATGTATTTTACCAGGAACAGTCAGGTGAGAGGCAATATCTCATTTTCAGTGGGGTCCTGCTTTGCAGTGTAGTTTTGCCATGACAGAACAGCTTAGATCAACAAAGTCCAAGATGGTAGCATCTTTCAGAAAAAGAGATGTGCAAGAACAAGGGGTCACAATTTGAAGATAGAGGGGGGATGACTCGTGGACAAAGTGAGGAAGTGTTTTTTTAACGAAGAGGGTGGTGCACACATGGAACGGCCTTCCTGAGGAAGCCATGGAGTAAAAAACAGTTTGGAAATTCAGGAATGCATAGGACAGACATAAGTCAATTCTAGTAGGGGGCAGGAGGAAGTAGGATGTTGGTTAACTGGGATCTGCAGCTTATCCAATATGTAGGGAAATGGGCAGAATGGCTGGGCCAAGTGGTCCTTATCTACTGTCAAAGTCTATGTTTCTATGATCCTATTTCATGTTGTGTATTACTTCATTTATTAGCCTTTGTTTACCGGGTAAGCACAACTAGACAAGGAATGCCTATTTTCAGGTGCAACCCAGGAACATTACAGTGAGAAGTAATAAACTGCACTATAAAATGTAATTGTTGCAATCCCAAACACCTTGCCCCCCCACTCCCAAACTTGAATTAGCAAGTAGTGTATATGATTCAGTTGTGAATCTGCAAACATCAATATAAGATGGCAAAAAATCATTGCTGTTCTCAAGCAGAGCTGGTGGCTCAGTAGGTTAGGTATACGCCTTAGGGGGATTGAAGGTTTGGGGTAGAATGCTGAGTGGGGAGGGATCATACACCATAATGTTTTATCATTTACATATTTGAGGGATATTTTTGTTCCAGGGTGTGCATTTTATGTAGGTGTCACATTATATATCCAATTAGAATAACATCACAGCTGCGTTATGCTTATTTTCACAAAAGTGAGCAAGGTGGAACCAGCTATTCATTTTTAAACAGCGGAAGTATGACCTTATTTCATGATGTGTAGTACAGTGAGAATTATACAATTGGGTATGAAAGTCCTGTAACATCATTGGTCAAAACACATCACATGACCGTGCTAAATCCTCCTGTATACCCACTGTAAAAGTTTTATATCACTATAAAATCAAAAAACAAGTTGAACATTGTATAATAGCAGTATACCATGACAGAGAGTGGGCATATGGATGGCTTTATCACTTCTGGTGTGGTTAAGTCACTCAGCTGTGCCTCATGACCGAACCACACCAGGTGTGGTAAATCCACCAATATACCCACTCTCTGTCATGGTATATTGCTTAAGTAATACACTACACTATAAAACGTAATTGTTACAATCCCAACACCTTGCCCCCATCCCCAGTTTGAATTAGCAGGTAGTATATAGAAGAAAATTGGGTTTCTATGCACATCAAGATAAGAGGTCAAAAAATCGCTGATATACAGTAACCACATAAAGCTGATAGCTTAGTGGGTTAGTTGCAGGTCTTGTGTGTTAGAGCTTCAGGGTTTGATTCCTGGGTAAGGAGGGTTCTGATGTTTATTGTTTACACATTTGTGATTTTTTTTTAATACCACAGTGCGCATTTTATGTAGCTGTCAATTTATATATCCATTTAGAGTAATAGCACCACTGCGGTACTTTCATTGACACAAAACATAGCAACGTGCAAACACAGTAATGGTAACACAGCACACATTTTATTTTTACTACATGGAGAGGTGTGGTACCTTTTATTTTTTACAGCACCATGGATACCACACATAACAGCTGATTTTTTTTATGCAAATTAAATTTTCTGTCTACAGTTAGGGTAACATAATAAACTATAGAATAAAAGATCAACCATGGAGCCCTTTACTCATGGATACAGAACATATTGATAACCAGTATAATTCTTAGTAATTAATACGCATAAATATACCTGATTTCAGTAGTTGAGTGGATGGAATTTGTGAGGGGACTAGGCACAAAACTAAGCGGGCAGCAAAACACATACTAATTAGAGGAAAGCAGTTGTGAGGGATAAATAGTTGAGGTAAATGACTCAAGCACACTACCATACACTGTCAGACCATAAGCAAAAAGCGATATGAGAGAAAAATATCACACAAAGAATTTGATACACTTTTTATTACAAACAAATACTGCTACAGGTGTTGACATTTTTAATTTTATGCGCAACACAGGGTATACGGTTCCAATAAAATAGACATTCAGACAATCTTCAAGATGAACACACACACACACAAACACACTTATGTAATTTCCACTCAAAAAAGTGTCGGGAGACAAAACAGATGCAATCATAAAAATGGCAGGCTTCGGTGAATAATGAAAATTTTAAAAGTTATAAACTTTCTTGCTTGGTGTTGATGCGGGTGGAGGGGGGCAATCAGTCCGGTCACAGAATCTCAATAGCAGCCTGCAGAATAAAAAAAAAATATATGTATATGTAAATACAGCTTAGTTTAAGATGCACTTTTGATATAACATGAAAAACTGGGGCAGAATACATAAAATAGCATGTCATTTGATGACTTAGTACAAGTACAGAAGTATGCCCTTGATGCATTGGCAAACTCACTGCCAATCAGGTACTCAGGAGCGAGCATATACTGTGAAGATGCAGCATGCTAAGCGCACACTCGCCGGTTGAATTACTGACTTGAGTCCTTAATTAAAAAATAAATAAATAAATATTAAAATTTATCGGAGAGCAATAAGACAACAGAGAAGGGAAAACGGAATGCAAGAGAAAGATGATGAAGGACATGGGGGTCAAGATTAGTCAATTTGAGCACCAACGAGCACTGCTGCTTTAAGGAGCATGTTGTGAGCCAAGACTGGTCAGAGATCTCATCTAGTAGTCTTACCTACAAGTTTCTGCAGTGAGAGGTCTTATATTGTCTCGGGGGCAGTCTTCAGGCAGACCAGACTTAGTACCACAGTAAAAGTAAACACACACACAGTGCAGCAACACGACTCCTCTGGCTCTCTCTCATTCTTGGCTATGGATTGATTGGGTGCGGGCTGGAGCCAGCTAAGTTGTTGACTCTTGCCAGCCATCAGCTGAGCATGCAGGGCCGGGGTGCTGCTGGTAAAGCTCCATCTGTAGAGTACTCCATTTGGATTTTAGTTTAGATGGTGACCAACACTTGTGTGGCTCCTCTTTGGTGCTCAGTCTTCTTAGTAGGGCACCATCATGGGTGAGGGTCCTGGCTGCTGCTTGAACTGCTTTTCGTTGGCGGCACTACCTCTATGGCTGTGGCACCAGTCAGACCTGTCAACTCTCTCTTGACGATACTCCTCTCTGACTCAAGGACTTTATGCACAGTAGCTCCTTCTCTTCTGAACAGAAACAACAAAGTGGAACTGGTAGTTTGTTTCAGGGGCTTTAAAAAATACTGCCCTTATAGCCTTGCCTCCTGATGTACCCAGCAAACCTGATTGAGAAAGGATACTACATGTATCAGGTCCGCTTGGCGTTCATGTCACAAATGTCTAAATTTATCAACTGGCACCGCCTCTCCCCAGGAAGCTCAAGGAGGACTATCCTAGGTCAGAAGCATGTGAAAAAAAAAACAAAGGAATATGCTGACATGCCAGGCAGCTTTTTGCTATCCCTGCTACTCGGGAAGCACACCATGGCATGTCTGGTGTATGTCTGCCTACTCCCTGTAGTCCTGCTCGGCTCTTGGCTCCTGCTACCCCCCCCCCGCTTGTCTGCTGCACACTGTGGCATGCCAAGCATATTCTTGGCTATGCCCTGCTATGCCCTCATTGCGGCAGTGAATTTTTTTCACGTTGGTGGCATGCTTCTCAACTGCTGTCATCGACAGCATGCTCATTCATTGGTGCCACAGAGACAAGCCAAAAATAACAGTGGCATGATTGGCCAGAACACTGCCGTACCACCACAGCCTGCTACTCCAGCAAGCTCCCACAAAATATTTCTTGCGCGTGCACACAAGCAAACATAATAAAAAAATGAATATCCTGTGAAATGTATAAGATACCTGTACAAGCTAAAATTTGTATGGCAGAAAGATTGCCTCAGTGCTAGATAAAACGCGACAGTGAAAGGTCTTATGAATACTTAAGAAGCTATTTGTTTTCATTTAGTGTGGATAGGCTATAGAATGGAAAGCAGCTACAGATTACACTGAGACGAGGAAATGAAAGCCACCTCTTAAAGGTACACAACATAAGACTGAGAGTGGTCATTAAACTTATGAAGGATATATAAATTATTAACATAAGGAAAGTAGGCTGTTCTGTTTACATTTTACATGGATAGGTAGGACATTTGAAAGCAGCCAAGAAATGCACTGGAACAAAGGAGACTGAATATCTGTTGTTTAAAGGTACAGAACACCATTTACATATTGAAGTGAAATGTGAAATGTAGAGGGCAAACCTAGGCCAAATAACACCTCTAACGAATTGTGAAATAGAAAGCGCAGTACTATAACTACTAAGTAACTTGGATACATATGAATAATGGATTATAAAAATGTTTATTTAAAACATGAAGGCAGCATATGAAAAAATATTTTTTGGCATGAAAAAAGTACAAATACAGTAGCATATGATAGTTTCACTACCTATTTCTGTTCAGACTGTTTGGAACTGGAAAAAATATTTTTTGAGAGGGAGTCTTTTACCCCATCATATTTAAATAGAAGAGTTATTCTTGATTTTGCAACAGAGAGCAGCATTGTGGTTATGGTGTTGTAGGAATGTGCAATGACAGTTTAGCAAAGAAGATTTAAAAACATAAGATGGATAATAAACTTGTGTTTTATGTTAATAGAAATAATACAGCACTGTGGGCCTAAGGAAAGAGCACAGCCATGAAACATAGCCCAACACTCTGGTGTGAGAAAAACACTGAATAAAATTCATACAGAATTAAAAAATACATTTTTGTGCAGAGTTTGTCCCTAATAACTTGTACATTGAACAGTTTTGATGTTCACCCATTGTTCCTCCACCCCTCCTTCTTGTCCATTTGCTAGTACTTTTCTTAGACACGCTACCATTTTGCCAAAGTCAGCCCTCCTAAAGTCCAGAGCCCTCACATTCGTATGGCTTGACTCTATGGCTGTGTTTATCATGAACCACACTGTTTGGTGGTCACTTGTTCCCAGATGTCTACCCACTTCTTAATCTGAGATCCTCTCTCCATCCACATTTGAGAGTACCAAGTCTAAGATTGCTCCCTCCTGAGTGGGTTCCAACACTAGCTATCTGAGGCATGCCCCCTCTTGGGCATCAAGAATGACCCTACTCTTCGATGTGGATGCAGCAAAGGTGCTCCAGTTAACATCTGGCATATTCAGGTCCCCCATCAACAATGTCTCCACTTTTTCTGCCATCCTAAGGATGCCTTCTATCATTTTCTTGTCCATTTCCTCCCCCTGAGACGGGGTTCTGTATACAACCCACATGCGGATTGTGGTGCCATTTCCTGTCTCCAGGGTGACCCACAGTGCCTCCTCTCCTCCTTGCTTACCCTTTAGTTCCATTGCTTTGATCCCTTCACTTATGTAGACAGCTACTCCTCCTCCTCCTCCTCTTGAACCCTCCCTGTCCCTCTTGTAGATTGTGTACCCTGGTATGTTGACATCCCAGTCATGGTTCCTTGTGTAAGCCTGTAAGCCATTCTGCTCCAGGAAACACACCAGCCTTTCCTCAAGTATAGTCTCCATTAGCTTTCCCACAAGGGCTGTAAGGCTCACTGGCCTGTAGTTTCCAGGTTCATCTCTGGGCCTGCTGTTAAGGATTTGCACCACATGTGCCATCCTCCAATCCCTGGGCATGTATCCAGTATTCGGGGAAGTGCTGAACAAATCTGCCAGTGGTCCCACCAGGACCCCTGGCAACTCTGAGTACACTAGTATGCACTCTGCCTGGAACAGGTGCCTTATCCACCCTTAGGGACCTTAGGACCATGCAATACTATTTTGACTGGGACCACCATGTCCATCGCCTCCTCACCCCCTGCCCCCCTGACCACCCTTCCCCTGAGGTATATTCCCATCCTTCTCCCTTGTGAACACTGAGCAGAAGTACTTGTTTAGTACTTCTGCATGCTCTACCCCCTACTCTACCCATCCTCCCTCCTTCCTAAACCTTACAATCAGGTCCTTGCATTTCCTCCTCTTCTCTCCTATATACCTAAAGAAATCCTTTTCCCCTTCCTTGATCCTCTGCACCAGCCTTAGTTCTTTTGAAGCCTTGGCTGCCTTCACTACCTTGTGCACCTCTTTGCATTTCTTCAGGTATTTCTCACTATCCTTATCCCTGCAGGATCTCTTATACTTTCTAAAAGCCGCATTCTTTTCCTTCACCCTTTCCACTACCTTTCCATTCATCCAGCTAGGTCTCTTGTTCCTGGCCCTCTTGCTTTGGCACTTAGTACAAGAGCTAGTGGACTCTGTCAGACCCCTCTTTATGATGTTCCATTTCTGCTCTACATCCATGTCCGTGCTGATGTTGCCTAGGTGTCCTCTCAAAATGATTTCCATCCTGACAAAGACTGCCCTCTTAAAATCCATTACTCTTGTCTTTGTATTGGATACATCCTTCCCTAGGCTGAGGGAGAACCACATTATGTGGTGATCACTTCCTGCTAGGGAGTCCCCCACCTCAATGTCTTGGACCAGCTCTCCTTCCATAAGTACCAGGTCTAGAATGTTCCCTCCCTGATTGGCTTTGTCACTTTCTGTGTGATGAACCTGTCCTGGAAGGCCTCCAGGAGGACCTGTTCTCTGGCACTTGAGGTGGCTGGGGTTTTCCAAGCCACCCCCGGCAGATTGAAGTCCCCAACCACCACTTTGTTGCCCTTACTGCTAAGCCTCTTAATTTGTTCTTCCAGTTCCCTGTCCATTTCCATACTTTGGAAGAGTGGCCTATACACCACCCCAATCTCACCCTCCTACCCTTTGAGTGTTATAGGTGAATTCATAAGGCTTCAGCCTTGCCCTCCTCCCCTTCCTCTGTTACACAATATCCCCTACTGAACATATATCGCTACCCTTCCCCTTTCCCTTTGTCCTTATCCCTCCAGTACAGTTTATATTCAGGGATCACTAGATCACAGTCCTGGTACTGGATGGCCCATGTTTCAGTTATGGTGGCTATGCCCATCACCCCTTCTGCAATCAATGCCTGCAATTCTGTCATCTTATTGCCAAGGCTTCTTGCATTCTGTGAGACCATCCTCCACTGTGAGTTCTTCCCCTGCTTTCCTACACCTTCTTCCACAACCCTTCCCATTTTTGCACTTTGCTTTCCCTCTTCCTGCCTGTCTATTGGGGGGAAGGTGATGGGCTGGTGACCACTCTTGCCTGATGACTGAGTTTGCTGCCCACCCCCTCTACCCCCCCCACCACTTTGTTTAAATTATGCTTTTCTATTATGAACTCCGTCAGCTTTTTCTTTAGGACCTCTGAGCCCTTCTTACTCAGGTGTAGCCTATCCAGTACATACAGGTCCTGGTTCTCCCATGTGCTACCCCAACCCCCCACCAGTCCATATCCCACGTCCTCACACCATGTCCCCAGCCATGTGTTGAACTCTGAGATTCTTACTTTCCTGGTTGTGCTAGCCCTTGGTACTGGGAGAATCTCAAAGAACACCACAGTAGTCCCCTCTCTAGTGCACATCCTTCCTACTTCCTTGAATCTTTCCTGCACTTCTTTCAACATATTTCCTTCCAAATCATTAGTGCCCAGATGCACCATGATATGAGGCTGCCCCTCTAGCCTCCCTACACACTTCTTAACATGCTGCCCCACTTCTCCCACTCTCATGCCCAGCATACACTCCGCCCATATGCAGCTCTTCCTGGCTACTCTGCCACCCCCATCTTACACCTTCTAATATTGAATCCACCAGGGTGATGACTTTTCCCTTTTTATCCTGCTCACCTCTGTGGTGCAGCCCATTTCTCTGAACACCCTCTTGGTCTCCTACCCCTGATTCCACCCCTGACAGACCCTCTGCCTCACTTAATTTCTGCTGTACCCTTGCCCCAGACTCTCCTTGCTCCCCCCATTGATGTCCTTGTTAGCTGTGTTCATGCCCCTACCATTCCCTACTTCCATCACCCATCCCAATCCAGACCCCCTCTGCTCTGTTATAGTCTTCTCACTACCACCGATCTCTAGTGCCTCCCCTGATCCTTTCTCTTCCTTTACCATTAACCATCTCCTCTCCCTCTTAGTACTCTTGTCCGGCCTGGGTTCCACCCCCTCCTTTCTGTACCCTTCCTTGTCTCCCCACTCTATCCCAAGTCTTCTGGCCCACTTCCTGCTACCCCTCACTACCCCTATTTCCCTCTCCTAAGTTGACCGTGCTCCTAGCCTCTCTCCT
The DNA here is from genome assembly GCA_016271365.2 of Neoceratodus forsteri. NCBI lineage: Eukaryota > Metazoa > Chordata > Ceratodontiformes > Ceratodontidae > Neoceratodus > Neoceratodus forsteri. Next base: position 224,219,746 of record CM057449.1, on the reverse strand, counting down.
AGCACCCATGCCAACACTACTATCCTGTTCCTCTGCTATCTCTGTGACTGGCCTTCCCCCTATGCTGTTCCAGGTTTGCTAGTACCAAAAACCTGTACTTATCCTCCCCCCCCTTTATCCTGAGCTTCTGCACTGCCCCATCCATCTGACCCCACACCATGCTCTGCTCCCTTTCCCCTCCTTCCCCTTATCTTGACCTCCATCCAACCCTCAGCCTCCTGTCGTAACTGCTCCTTAGTGGTAGTATGGTCTGCCCTCTGAATCATCTCCCCTTGTAATCCCCCTTGTTTTCCATTTGCATCTACCATGTAGGCTCTTCTGTCCCTTGGCCCCTGCTGTCCCCCCTACCCCACCCTCCCCACCAACTCAGCTCCTTTCTCAGCCTGTCAACCTCCCACCTAAGTTGCCCCATCTCTCTATACATCGTACACCCCCTACCCTCCAAGCAATTCCCAAGAAGATAGCTGCCCACAGCCATTGTAGCTTACTACCCGTCCTGGCTCCCTTTCCTGTCTGCCAGTACCACTCATTCACCACCCCCTTGCCATTCTCCAACCTCCAGTCCCTCCATTTTTCATTAATTTCCCACATTGGATTATTCATGCCCTGGGCCCTACCCAATCAGCTCACAGTCACAATTATTGTTAAAGCAAGACTACTTTACTGATGTGAATGTAGTGTAGTGGACACTCCTCCCTTTCCTTCTACCACACAGGAAGCCTCATCATGGGACTAGGTGGTCACTCAATAAAGATAGACTATCCTGGGGTGGGTGGGTTGGGGAGGAGGGTGAGATATGTCTGTACTGCACCTTGCGACAAATGAAAAAAAGAAATAATGAAAAACAATCAGCCCACTGTGCACCAAAAGAACATTCAACCCCTTAGTTTATGCAGTTATCTCAAATGAACCTTCAGTTCCCAAAGGCCAATAACTCATTAAAAAAAGGAAACAATGCATCTGACCCTGTTGTGCAGGATCCCCTTACTTCCACCCCCAGGAAAAACAGACAGTGCACCCAGCCCAATCACTACCCAACCTGATCCCTTGTGCTGATCTCCGACTCTCTGTTCAGCAGCCCAATCTGATCCCTTGTGCTGGTCTCCGACTCTCCATTCAGCAGCAATCAGCAAGGCCTGCTGGATGAAACACAAGACCCCATTAGTCACAAGCCCCAATCCCTGCCCGACTGCAAACGTGTTTTAAATATTTATATAAAATGTGAATTTTTGAATTTTGTATTGCAGAATCTTTTTGCACTGCAATGTCATTATATCTTTGCTTGTGTCTCTTCACTATGTAGTTCCTTGGGATACTAAAGATATCTGTCATTGTGTTGGTTAGTCCAGTGTGTCATATCTCACTTTTTATAAAGTTTATGAGAAGAAAATGAAATCCAATTTTTTGAGTACTCAATTTCTTCTTCATAACATTTTTTGGGGTGCTTAGCTGCATTTAATATTTGGAGATCCGTAACAAATAATGATGATGTGATTTCAATTAAGGTACCTGTTGAGAGTTGTTCAATTTCAGCCCTCAGTATATTTTCCAGTACATAAACAAGAAGGTTTAATAAGTACTTGCATAATTTACTCATTAACTTCTCCAGAATGTTTATATTGGTTACTCCCCAAATTTTCGAGGCATACTGTACATAATTGCTGCTTAGGCTTTCACATTAATTATAGTGAGGCACCCTTCAACCAACAACACACCATAGTTTCTCATGAACCTCAACATTTTGTTTATTGTACATTGTAGTTTTTGATGTATGTAGATACCGTAGTTTGCATGTAATTGCCACTTAAGTTCTCAAGTATTTTCTACTCTGAGATAATCATAAAAATAGACTCTCTGGAGTTTAACTTTATCTAACAAAACTGTAGACACTTCTATTGTTGCTTCCAAAAACTAACAGTTGAGTTTTTTTTATTGTTAAATGTTTGTTGTTACATAACATTGAAAAGGTCTAATTGTCTTTGTAAACCTAATTGTGAAGTAGAAGTCAATACAATGTCATCTGTGTAGACTAAACATGGAACTAAATTACCCATAACTTTTGGTGAAAGAAATTCTGAGTTTTATAATTGCAAAATGACTGTATTTATGTATAAGTTGAATAAAAGCAGAGTGAGTATACATCCTTGCCTGACCCCCATATTTGTATTTATTTTGCTAGTAAGATGACCATAATTATTGTATTGTACTTGTGCCCATGTATTCTCATGCAGTCTAATCAAAATATCAAGTAGATGAACTTTAATCCCAGTATCAGGCAATGTTCTTCACTGTGTATTTCTGCTTATAGAATCAATGACCATGTTAGGTCTACAAAGCAGCAGAAGAGTTTTCCCTTTGGGGACTACTACAAACTTGTGTACTAAATGGAAGAGAACTGTGCAGTGTTGACTGATTTATTTATTTTTTTCTAAATCTATTTTGGTCTTCTTCCAGCAAATTATTGGATTCTGCCCAAATACTAAAGTTTTGAAAGTAATACATGACTTATCTATAAGCCTTATTGACAAGACCACTGGTTTTCTGTTTTTGCCAGTAAACAATGGAAAATTCTAGATTTTGGACTGCTTGCACCTTGATAAAAATACAGGATTTCATGGAATTTGGCATTTTATTCCTGATTAATAAATCTACGGAACTTTTATTTTCTTATAATTGCTTCATGTATTATTTTCAGTTTGCTTGATTTAATGGTATGTATAGTAAGCTTTCTTTTATCCTGGTTATGTAAACACATACTAGCAGAATTACAGTATAATCCTGGTAAAATCCAGAAATTAAGAGTTACAATCACCAATGAAAATCCTCTACTTTCATGTCTTGAAAATGGGATTTTATTACCTTAACCACTGTAAATCAGTAGCCTTACTTATTGGCCTATACATTTGACAGTCATTTTGTGGATACTTTTTGTGTGTAGGATAAATAATATTACCCTTCCATAAATTTGGTAATGTCTGAGTCTGAAGCATGTGATTAAACCGTTTATATAATATTAGCATCCACCAGTCCAAAAAAAAACCCCAAAAACATTTAAATATATCTGATTTTATTTGATCTTGGCTAGGTGCCTTACTGTTCCTCATTTGCATTGCTGCCTCTGTGATTTCTAGGGAGGAAAAACATAGTGGAAGAGGGCATTAATATTTAATAATGTCTCTCTCTAATTGAACAAACATTAGTACAACTTTTTTCATCTTTATTATAGTATACTGTTTGGAAATGGTTCTCTCACTGAGTTGGTTGAATAAATGAGTCCAGTGATGTAGTACAGCTACTATAGCCTTTGGCCACAAGTCTGTAAAATGTTTGGTACTCCTTTCAGCTACTGATGCATGCAGTTTCTTCCAAAAATCATTTTGGAATTCTTGTTGTTCTTCCATTAAAAACGTGTTGAATTTTTGGCATTGCATATTATGTTTAGATTTATTTAAGCATATATTTCTAACTAATTACATTAATTCATGTTTTGCCTAAATACAGGTGGTATGGAGGGATTGTTTAGCTAGGAAAGGCACACTAAGCCAGATCTTGTTTTCATGTGTAACCTGGGAGCACAAGGAAGTTAGTGACATGCTCACACAGTATGCAAGTGGGGGCTGATGGAAATCAAACCAGGTATGCAGCTCAGTGCCCTTAACCAATATGATATACTGCCTCCTAAAATAAGTAGATTTTTTTTTCTTAGTTATTGATGTACTGTATAATGATGGAGCTGTATATCTTAATAAACCTTTCAATTTGGAGATTCTTACAGTAAAATGTGAATCTTCCAGAATTTCTAGTTTATAGATTAGAGCTTGGGGAAGTTCAAAAGTGATTCAATGTGTTATAAATCCAACTCTGACCATTTTATTCCTTTATGGTTAACTATTTCAAACTAGCTTAAACCCTTACAGTTTCTCTATGTCTTAAGTTGTAATTTAAGTATTTTATATGGATGTGTCATGGAAAGTGAGGAGACTCTATTTGTGTGACTACTTCCATGTCTATTACTTTATCCAATGCATTAGCATTTATAAAAAGTATGTCAATTTTAGATGCATTGTAAGCAGAATATTTCCATATTTTCCATATCCGTTCCTTAAAGTCCTACCATTAATAAGTATTAAATATGTCTTAAAAAGTATATTCAGTAATAAATATTCTGCTTCATTTGAAATGTTATCCATGGAATTAAGTGTAAAATTTAGGCTAGTGCTCAGCATCTTCATTCTGTCTTCTAAGTCCATATACAGAAGAAATTTAGTTTATTAGCTAAAATACTAGCATTCAAATCTCCTGCAAAAATATGTCATAATCAGTGAATTTGTTCATAAGATCTATTAATGTTATTCTTATTTCTTTCCAAATTTCAGTATTTTTTTTTGTCAAATTTTTAAGGGGAATATAAACATTTATAAAAAATGTTTTAACAGATTGTCCTGTAAGTTTAATCACCAAAAGATTATTAAGTGTATTATATATTTTTATGAGATAAGGTCTGTTATTAATTTAATGGCTGTGGCCAGTCCCATTTTATTTCTGCCACGTTTTGTGGATTTAGTTCCTTTAATCAAAAATGTCTCTTATCCTGGGACATTGGGAGTCTCATTAGACCACCAGGCTTCCTGGAGCATTATGACATGATATAAATAGATGAATTCCATGCAATCTTTATCAGAAAGCTTAGCGGATAACGCATCTGTATTCCACATTAGTATTTTAATTGGTTGGATTGGATTATTATTTCTCATTAAAGTTACTTCTGAGTTAATTTGTCAATTACTAGATGGTTCTTTTGTATCATTTGTAGTATTCTCTAAATGTAAATAACTTTGAAAAGGAGCATTATCCTCTACAGGGATATTTGACTTATTAACTAATAAGTAGGAAAAATACTTATGTCACTTCTATGATATTGATCTTTCTGAAAAATTAACTCCATGTCTTTTAGGTGAAAACCTAAGGGATCAATGATTTCTACTTTATTGAAGACTGCATCAGCTACTAACTCACTTTTAAAGTAAATATCAATTTGAGAGTCAGTTTTATTGGCTATACTTTTTTGAATTCATGTAACCGAGTCACTATCTAATTTTATTTTTAGTGTCTATGATAAAATTAAGCAATAATACACAACAGTGTGTTGTATATCATGGGATATTGTCAGGCCTTGGGTATGTTGTGAGGCATGAAGCAATGCCGAGTGACTTCAACCACCCAGGAAGTGATGCTATCCAATGATATACCACATCCTGGAGTGTATTATTGCGATTATAAAATGGCCGTAAAGTGTTAGTAAATGACTGATCTTAGTATTCAGTTTTGGACCATGATGATATTCTGAGATACTGTCATGGGGTCAATGAGTGCTTCAGTCAATCAGCTTCCAGGTTTTCTCCTCTTCTTTTTATAATATCTATTATTGCCCTCTTTGGTTTGCCTGTGTATTCTCTATCTGGGCTAATCACCTTGAGTCTGACTGGGTTTAGATATTTTGTTTTAGGAAGATGAGTCAGTGTTTTATCAAGCACCTGCTGTTTTGACAAAATTAGTGTAGGATTCAAAAAATGTTAAGATATTGTTCATATGATTTTTGCTCCACTGATATTACCAGGCCATTAAGAAGGGCCATTTGTAAAATAATTTCTTCCAACTGGACTTTATTACTAATAGTTATAATTACTGTTGAGTCCCTAACTCCTTTTTGGTCTTTGGGCCTTTGGGCACAAAAATCTGAGAGAGCACATGTTGATCTCATTCAGTAACTGACTTTCCTCTGTAATGTGGGATACTGCTTATTTGTAAATAATATTGAACAAGAAGGAAAAGTTGTTTCTCTGTCAACGTGTTACTGGTAAGATTTAAAAATAACTGCTTGGTCAAGGTAATGCCACTAGCTTCTATGCTTCCCTTTTATTTCCCAGATTGTATTCACCATTTCCTAAGGTCCAGGATATATGTTAAGTTTTCTGATCTCTAGCTAAGTAAATTATATCATTTTATCTCGTTAGTGGAAAATAGTTTAACTTTATTAATGAATCAGGAGTCTCATTTTAATCAGTTGAAAGCCACTTATTTTAATCATAGCAACTCCTGAAAGTTTAAAATTATTTATTATGTTATTCAAATGGGGCATTCATATCTTGATGTTAATGTCCTTATCCAAAATTTGCAAATATGTGGAAGGCTCTATATTAAATATTCTTTAAGGGTAACAATTGTACACAGAAACATAGAAGCATGCACAGTGATGGCAGAAAAAGACCAATTGTCCATCCAGAATGCTCAGGTTCCTTATCAAACCCTGGGATCTGCTGTCCATACAGAGTCCTAGCCCCACCTCCTCCTTACATTTTCCTTCCCAATTCCATCACCCGAGTGGCCACTATAGCCTTCACTCTGTCCCAACTGTGCTTGAAACTATCAACTGTTTTAGTGCCCACCACTTCAGCTGTAGACTGTTCCACAGCTCCACCACCCTTTCTGTAAAATAAAACTTCCTCATGGCCCTCCTGAACCTCCCTCCTGTCAGTTTCCAGTTATGCCGTCATGACCTCAAACTAGCATTCATGGAATATAGTTCTTCACATTTCACATTATTTATTCCTTTTAAGAACTTGGATGTCTTTATCATATCTCCCCTCTCCTTTCTGGTCTCTAGTGAATACATGTTTAGTGCCTTAAAGACTAAATGCAACAGTTTTTAAATATTGTTAATAACAGCTTTAATTCACTATAATTCAAGTCCCTGGGTCATGATTAGAGCTTCCTGAAAATTTCAAGCTGTTTGGTTTTGTGGTTTTCTTTAAATTAGCATTTGTTAACTTGCTCTACAATAACCAAAACAGTAAAGTTATTTTTGTCCTTCTGCGTGAAGCTTGGAGAGTGATGACATCATACTGGAGTAGCTAGCTGCTTCAGCAGTTATGTCTCTGCTTGACTGAAGAGCTGTTTCACTTCCCAATCAGAGCAGTCTGTAGAGTTAATAGTTTGCTCTCCAGGTGAGACCCACATCTTCAAAGGAGATGCACAGCATATCTCCAGATGTGCCTTAGCATCCCAACAGATGCACTGAAGCACCATATTCAAAAGAGAGAGATGCATCATGCATCTCTGGATGCGCCAAAGTGCATCTATAGTGTATGTGGTGCATGTGACGAGGGCATTCACATGAATGTGCCATATATCCCTATATTCACCCAAAATTCAGCCAAAATGAGTGGCACAACTATTTTGATGTGTTGTTGGTGAAGCTGTTTGAATTGGAGTCCTGTTTCTTTTGGTAGCAAACATATTTTGGGGGCTTTGAGTAGAATTGTGATTAATTTTTGCTGGCTTCACTAGCTGCAAAGTTTAGTGCAGAGTGAGGGAAGGGTGCTAATGGTCTGACCAGGGGCCTCAGCTACCTGATTATTTCTGGAAAACTTGGGCCGGTCACACTGCCCCAACCCTCACCACACCCGCCCCAGGTCCATGATTTCCTTTATACCAGGGGTTCTGACATCACTTCCTCAAACAGGCAAAGGATATGCATCTATCATAGCAGAAGCAGACATCCAGGAAAGGAACAGCAGCAAGTGAAGAGGTGACTGCTATCTCAGTGGAAGGGAAGTAACTGCAAATCCAGGAGCTTTCATTGTTACTTCATTGCATTGCTATTGCATTGGGAAAAGGAGGAGTAAGAGTTTGAAGAAGGTTGTGCAATAGCTACTTAAAGTCTCTTTTTGAGTGTGGATAGGAAGGATAGGAATATAAAAAGCAGTTGCTAAATCTATCTAAACGTGTACAACAAAAGGGGGTAAGGGAAATAAAGAAAAGAATGTTTTGCACTGATAGAGGGGGGAGAGGGGAGACTTTGGGAAGTGTTTGGTATCCTGCATCTGGAAGGGTGGGGGGGGTCGCTGGTGGGCAATGACAGCAATGGGTAGGGTGGTAGGCTGCAACAACTGTGGTGCACCAATCTTTCTAAAAATTGCCTGGAGTGTGGGAAGATGTTTAGTGTGCAACCACATAGAGAAACTTAGAAAAGAAATTGAGGGTCTGCAGGAGGAACTAAGACAGGTAAGGCAGATTGGGGGTGGGTTTAGCCCAATACTGGAGGGAAGAAGAAGGGGAGATGAGGGAGGGCGATTTAAGCCAACAGTGGTGAGGAGAGGGTTAGAAGAAGGGAAGCAGAGACAAAGGGGCCCAGGCCAGGAAGAACGATTGCTGGGGAAACCAGGTCAGGAGACAAAAGACAAATGAAAGGAGGAGATAGGGACTTGTGAGGGGAGGCGAAGAAGTGGCAAAAGTCATGGAGTGGAAAGGAGAGAACAGGTTACTATGAAGATTGAGGGAGCAGGCATTTGTGAAAGGTCTTCAGAAAATAGTTTTGCACTGCTAGAGAGGAAGAAGGTGGAGGAGGAAAATGATGAAGTTAGAGGAGTAATTGATAAATGCCTGGACCAAATCAGAGCAGAGGGAAGTTCTGCTTGGAGAAGTGCAACAGGGACAAAAGGGGGAAATAAGGTGCAGGAGGAAGAAGAGGAGCTGGAAATGAGAGAAAGAGATGAATGGGAGTAAGAATGGTGGAATCTTAGTACTGGGGGACTCAATATTAAGAGGAGTCAGGTGGGGCTGCAAGGGGGAGAGGCATAGTCGCATTTGGGTGGAGGCCATGCCAGGAATGACAGCGGAAAGGGTGGGACAATCTGTTCTGAAATATGCTAGAAGGGGACAAATGACCTGGCTGACAAGATATTAGATATAGTCCAGAGGAGGTTTGAGGAACTAGCACAATTACGTGAGGGGGCAGGAAGATCAGTAACTTTTTCAGAGATACTTCCAGTGCCCAAGGCAAGCACAACAAGAAAGCTGAGAATAGAGGAATTTAACGGATGGCTAAGAACCTGGTGTTGTGCTAAAGGGTATGGGCTGTTGGGGGTGGGAGGGACCTGGGAGGACAGTAGTCTCTATGCCAAGGACAGACTACACTTGAGTGGGAGGAAAGAAAGTGTTGAAACAGAGGATGGAGGAGTACATAGGGGAAGTTGGGAATTTAAACTAGGAGGGGGGGGTGGCAATTGGGCAAGAGATATGCAGAGACCACAGGTTGGGAAACCATATGAGCTTACCCCCCATAACAGTGACAAAGGACAAATGGCAAGTACTATTGGTGATGCTAGTAAAGGAGGGCGGGATGGGGGAGGGTGGAAGGTGGTTACCCTTAATGCTAGGAGCCTTGGGAGGAAAACTGCAGAGTTACAGGTGCTCATGGCAGAGGGAGAGGTGAACATTGCAGCCATCACAGAAACATGGGCCACCCAATACAATGACTGGGACCTGTCTGTACCAGGGTACAGGTTATTTCGTAGGGACACGGTGATCGGGAAAGGAGGGGGTGTGGCACTATATGTGAAGGAAGGACTGAAGTGTGTAAGGAAGGAAGGGGAAGAGGGTAGTACAGAGTCACTTTGGATGCAAATCCAGGATTCCAAGAATGGGATTCTTAGAATGGGAGTGGTGTACAGGCCACCATCTCAGAAGGAGGAGTTAGACAGGGAACTAGCGGAACAGATCAGGAGGACCTGTGAGAAGGGTAGTGTGGTGATTGTGGGGGACTTCAACATGCCAGGAGTGGACTGGAGTACCCCAACAACCAGGAACAGAAGGGAGCAGGTACTGCTGGATGCCTTCCAGGACAGCTTCCTGCTGCAAATGGTCAGTGAACCAACCAGGTTAGGGAATACACTTGACCTTGTGCTGGCAAATGGAGACTTTGTGAGAGAACTTACAGTGGAGGAACCGCTGTCAGGGAGTGACAACCACTCAGTATGGCTCACATTGGATATGGGCAAGGAAGGAGTGGAATCTGGCACAAGAGTGCTGGACTTCAGGAGTGCTGACTTTGGGTGGATGGGGGAAGTGGTAAAAGGGTATTTGGCCAGAATTCAATCTAGTATGGACACTAACCAGAGGTAGGAGCTCATAAAGCTGGGGATAGTGGAGGCAACCAAAACCTGCTGCAAGGCCCAGAGCAAGAAGGCTAGGGCTAAGAAACTGAGCTGGTTGAGCAAGGAGGTCAGGAAAAAGGTAAGGAGGAATAGAGCTGCCTTCAGGAAGTACAGTACAAGAAAACAGGGAGGGGGAGGACAGGGAGGAGTACTTGACAGAATCGAAGGAGGTGACAAGGGCAGTAAGGGGAGCCAAAGCATCTACGGAACTCAGGCGTGCACAAGGCATTAAGAAGGGGGAGAAGGACTTCTTAGGTACGTCAGGGAGAAAAGGAGCTGTAAGGACCGCATAGTAAGGATTAGGAAGGAGGGGGGTTGGGTGGAAGCAGGGTGCAATAAGGCAGAAGCACTAAATGAGTACTTCTGCTCAGTATTTACTAAAGAGAAGAGGGGGGTGACTCCCAAGGGGGGAAAAATGTCAGGAGCAGGGGGGGAAGGGGTGACAGATGGAGATATCATGGAGGACAGAATTTGGGAGGGTTTGAAGGCACTGAGGGTGGACAAGGCGCCAGGTCCAGATGGCATCCACCCCAGGGTACTGAAGGAGCTGGCAGAGGTCCTTGCAGGACCTTTGGCAGACCTATTTAATGCCTCACTACATTCAGGGTGTGTACCTCAGGACTGGAGGATGGCTCATGCGGTGCACCTCCACAAGAGTGGCCCCAAGGATGAACCGGGAAACTACAGACCAGTGAGACTCACATCCATCATGGGTAAGCTAATGGAGCTATCCTGAAGGAGATGCTGGTGGCCCTCCTAGAGGCCAAAAGACTACAGAACAGCAGACAGCATGGCTTCATACAGGGCAGATCCTACCAAACCAACCTGGTGGAGTTCTACAACTGGGTAGCTAGGCAACTGGACAGGGGCCATGCAGTGGATGTCTTGTATCTGGACTTCAGTGAGGCATTCGATTCGGTGCCTCATGGAAGGCTAGGAAGCAAGTTGGTAGGCACAGGAGCAGGTGCAAAGCTGGTGAGATGGGTAGAAAACTGGCTTCAGGGAAGGCAACAGAGGGTGGTGGTGTGTGGGGAGCTCTCACACCCAAGGGTAGTGACGAGCGGTGTTCCACAGGGCTCGGTGTTGGGACCAGAGTTGTTTGGGATATTCATTGCAGACATATCATGGGACATCAAGAGCAAGATCAGACTATTTGCTGATGATACCAAGGTAGGAGCGGTGGTGGATGACCTAGGGGGATGGCAGGGTTTGCAGGATGATCTGGCAAGGCTTGAAACCTGGTCAGACACCTGGAAACTTGGGTTTAATGCCAAAAAGTGCAAGGTGCTGCATTCTGGGATGAAGAACCCAATGAGGAGTTACCAGCTGGGGGGAGTGTAGCTAGCCCAGACAGAGGAGGAGAAGGATCTGGGGGTGCTCATTACAGGGTCAATGAACAACTTGGCACAATGTAGGAAGGCAGCTGCAAAGGCCAACAAAATGCTGGATTGTATTGCAAGAGGTATATCCTCAAGGAAGGAGGAGGTGATTCTGCCACTGTATAGGTCATTAGTTAGACCGCACCTGGAGTACTGTGTGCAGTACTGGCGCCCGTATCTGAAGAGGGACATTAAGTTACTGGAGGGGGTGCAGCGCAGGGCGACAAAGATGATCAAGGGGCTGGGGGACTTATCATATGAGAGGAGGCTGAGGGAGTTGAACATGTACTCACTGGAGGAGAGGCGGGACGGGGGAACATGATTGAAACCTTTAAGTACATGAAAGGGATAAACAAGACAGGTACAGAGGGGCTGTTCAAAGTAAGGGAGGGGAGGGACACCAGGGGCCATGATATGAGACTGGAAGGAGGAAGGTTCTGGAGGAAGATGAGGAGACACTTTTGTACAGAGAGGGTGGTGGCTGGGTGGAATGCGTTACCTGCAGAAGTGGTATCCAGTGGAACAGTAGACTGCTTCAAAAGTGGATGGGACAGGACAAGGGGGAGGGTTAATGAAGGGGAAGGGTGGAAGGGAAGGGCAGCTGCAGAATAAGGGGTACTAGCTGCACATTCGAGCAGGCTTGACAGACCTCTAGGACTTTATCTGCTGGCAAATTTCGTATATTTGTATGTTCGTAACTGCAGTGCATGTTGAAGATGTGCTGCCCAAAGTTAGGCATAAAAGAAGCATGCCTAAGTGCAAGCCACTCACAGGCATCAAGCGGTTTAGCAACAGCCACTGCCATATATGGGTCTGCCTTTTTGATGGCTGCTGTCATGAAGGGTGTGTGGAGATGGGGAGAACAACAATGTGGCAGAGAAAGGGCCTGTAGATGGTATGCCCAACTGAGATGGTACCATGCCCGTGTCAGATTTGAACAGCTCAGTGACTCAGAGATTATGGTCTGGTACCGACTCAACAGGGCAATACTGAGACAGCTCTGTGAGCTGATCCATGATGAACTGCAGGCACCAACACACAGGAGTCACACCATGTCGGTGAAGATGATGGTGACAGCAGCAATGTGCCTGCTTACCACTGACACCTTTCCGATACCAGGGGGTGACACCACTAGTATCACACAGTACGCCACATCCCATCTCCTCATACAATTCCTCATTGCCTTGCTGCCACATGCTATGGAGTTCACCCCATTCCCTAGCACACAGGCAGAGTGGACAGAAACCATGCAGCACTTCCACAGGGTGGCACGCATGTAAGGCATGAGAGGGGCCATTGACTGCACCCATGTGGCAATCAGGGCACCACTTGGACCTGACGATGACACCTATGTCAGCGGGAAGGGACACCACTTGTGCCATGCACCCTGGAAGTGCACATGATGCCTGCCCACACAACACACATGGTGGCACACAATACAGCTGGCAGCAGTGCTAGTGGGGGACAGTGATAGGGAAAATGCACCGGCCAACAGGCATGGTGAACCATGGAACATGGGAGACTGCTGGAGTGGGACCCATAGTCAGGCAGGGTGGGGTGCAAGTGCAAAGGGAGGGGCAGGGCAGGGGAAATACACATCATGCACAAGTGGCAGGGCATGTGGTGGCACATGGCCTGGGTCACACATAATGGCCAGGGCAGGGCAGATTACCATAGCTGGACAGGAGAGTGGCATGGAGGCTGCACAGGCAGGACTGGTGTACTTCAGGACAGGATGGAGGGAAGACATGCCATGCCCCAACAAGCAGGAAGCATGCAACAGACATGTGAGGCACCCTCCAGCATGACAGGGTGTGCGTGGGAGGGGAGGGGGGGGATGGCAACCAGGTGGACATACATAGCCAACAAAGACAAGCAAGTGTGAGTGCATGCAGTACACTCTGGGGATGTCTGATGGAGACTAACATACTGCATCCCCCCCCCAGGTGACAATGCATACCTCCTTCAGCCATGGCTACTCACCTGCATACGCTGGCCCTCATCTGAGGCTGAGGAACGATACAATGAGGCACACACCTCAATGTGCAATATCATTGAGCGTGTGTTCGGCATGCTAAAAATGAGATTCAGATGCCTGGACATGTCAGTTGGCACCTTACAATACAGCCCAGAGAAAGCCTATGGCATATTCCTGGCCTGTTGCATGCTACACAACATGGCCATGGACCATGGAATACTTATCCAGGCACAGGAGGGTGACAGGTCAGAGGATGAGGAACTAATGGTTAGGGTGGGCAGCAGCACTTGACCAGAATGACCCACAGCAGGATGCTAGGGCACAGCAGCACAGAGACACAGTCATAGAGGAACACTTTGGAGACCGCAGGTGAGTAACAGTGCAGGACCAAACTGGGCATTCACACACACAGGGAGGAAGGGAGAGGATGCACATGTGCGCAGGTCAGCTGACACAGCACAGTTGCAAAGGACTGCAATGGGGAGTGCACACAACCATGTCCGGGAGGCCACTGTAGTGCCAGCATGGACAGGGGGAACACTGCAGCACAGTGGGGAATGGCATGGATCAGAGGAACTCCATCAGCACACATGCACAGTGGACACACAGGGCTGCACTCATCACACCCATGCCACACAGCACAATACCAGTCCCCAAACCCAAGCCCAGAACACAGACAGCACAGACATGCATGCCACTGGGAAATGCGTGTGCCTCAGCATGCAGCCCTGGACAGTGACAGCTGGGTGTGTGGGAAGCAATGTCTGCAGGGTTCAATGACCATGTCGACTGCACCCAGGTGGCATCACTGTGTGCCACTATGGCTGCCATGGACACATGGGTGGCCATGCCTCAGTCGGGTGAACCCCTCTGGGGTGTCACCCACCACAGAGGGTGACCCATCCACCCTAGCTGGGGTAGACCCATGGGACCATGACCGAGTGCTCGTGGATGTTGTGGTCCTGAACTCCAGATGGGAACCAGGGGTGTTGGGGATATAGTTGGCAGGGGGGAAGCATCAGCAACAATGGGGTCACATGACACCATGTTGTGGGACTGCTGTTGTTAGTGCATGAAATGCATCAGGCACTCCAGCCATGGGTGCCAGGAATGCACAGCCAAATTCAATGGCCTGTGCAATCCTCTCAAGACCCGTGGTCATGTCTGTCCACAGTTGGCATAGTTCGTAAATTATCTGGGTGTGTCTCGCAGCTGCATCCTCGTCCATGAGGCCCACCTGCACCCACAGACCCTGACACGTCTCCCTGACTGCTGCCTGGTGCTCCACAGATGCCCACAGGAGCTGGGTGTGCTCATCCAGCCTGGCAGCAGGGCACATGTCCAGTGGGAGGGGGCTGACGGGCAGGAGGGGTACCGGGCTGCCATGCCACATCCACTGGCTGTGGACACCACATGGCAGGCTGCCATTCAGCCACGGACTGTGTGCAGGTAGGCACAGTGGGTCTTGGTACAGTCATGGCGTGGGCTCCTGCAGGACGATGCTGCTGCATATCACCCTGCTGTATGGTGGTGACAGTCCCAGACCCCACAGCAATGCCCTGCCCCTGGCCACCAACAGTTGTCACAGCGTGTGTGCAGTTTGGGGAGGGCTGTGTGTAGGGCCAGGATGCCTCACGCCATCCAATGCTGTCTATGTGGCAATGGGGACAGAGGCTGTGACACTGATGTGTGTGTGTGTTCTGCCAGTTGGGTGTCACCATCGACGTCATCATCATCCTCCTCAGTGACCAATGCAAGCACAGTGAGCTCCTCTGACAAGTCATTGCTAGACAGGGTGTCTAAATCGGCAAGCCAAAGGAGGTCCCACAACAGATGTGCACCGTCAGCATTGGCCATGGCTCTGGCAGATATTGGTGGCCCGGGCTTGCCCTTCTCCATTCCCACCGGACCTGTCTTGACAACTTTTGCACCCCTGATGTGTGATGGATCTGAAAAGCAAAATGGAGAGCATGGTCAGAGGTGCATGGCCATGGTGCTGGGTGACAGGTGGACAAAAGGGGTGTGCATGTGCACCACAAGAGTGCAGGGTCTGTCACACAGTCCACGAGTCACCATTGTGGCCTATATTGCACATATTCAGTGGCAGCATGTGCATTGCACATGTGCTGTACCATGCACACAGGGCAGAATGGGTTGCATTGCCTCAGGATCCAGGCTGTGTTCTGGAAAATCCACCCCCCCCTTCCACAATGGCATTACCACAGGTACAGCATCTGGCATGTGGACTAACTGACTACAGTGGCTGCCCAGTGCAGATACCCGACATTGCCGGTGGGGTTTACACACACACACACACACACACACACACACACACACACACACACACAGCACACAAGCCCCTGTGGACACGGTCGTCCACTAGTGTCCTGTGTAGCTGGCGGGCCTACATCCCAACATCCCTTGTTGCACAGCATGACACTGGGCCAGCCACAGACCACCCCAGATGGTATTTGTCCATGAAAGGGCTGTGTGCTGTCAGTATCTCGGCCCATCGCCATGGGGACATAGTGAACAGTTATGCGTGGCATACCATGCACACCCGTGACTTGACACATGCAGCCCTCCTCTTAATGTGACGTGCATACTCACAGTGCTGTGAAGAGCAGCCTTCTGTCAGAAACCCACCACCAGAGACCCCCTCCACAGATGCATGGGCTTTGGTGGCAGCAAGCAACTCTTCCCGTGCTGTCAGTGGTGGTATTGTCCATTGCCCACCCCCAGTGGCCTGCATGAAACATAGAAACCTAGAATTTGATGGCAGATAAGGACCACTTGGCCCACCCAGTCTACCCATTTCCCTACCTAATGGATAAGCTGCAGATCCTAGTTAATCAGCAGCCTACTTCTTTCTACCCCCAACCCCTAGAATTGTCTTATGGCTGTCCCATGCATGCTTGAATTCAATCACTGTTTTTGACTCCACAACCTCCTCCAGAAGGCCGTTCCATGCATCCACAACCCTCTCTGTGAAAAAATACTTCCTTACATTTCCTCTGAGCCATCCCCCTCTATCTTCAAATTGTGCCCCCTTGATCTTGCACACCTCTTTTTTTGAAAGATGCTACCCTCTTGGACTTTGTTGATTCCCATGAGGTACTTGAACGTTTCTATCATGTCCCCCTTCTCCCTCCTTTCCTCGAGGCTATACATATTAAGCTCCTTCAGTCTCTCTTCATATGTCTTCCGGTGTAGACCCTGCACCGTTTTAGTTGCCCTCCTCTGGACGGCTTCCATCTTGTCTATGTCCTTGAGGAGATTGGGTCTCCAGAACTGCACACAGTACTCCAGATGGGGTCTCACCAGCTGTCTGTACAGAGGGATAACAACTTCCTGTTTTCTACTGATGATGCCTCTCCCTATGCATCCCAGTATCCCCCAGCCCTCCTTACTGCCTTCTCACATTGCTTGCCCACCTTTAAGTCATCTGATATGACTACCCCTAGGTCCCTTTCCATTTTTGTTGTTGTTAGTATCTCAACCCCCATTGTGTACTCTTCACCTGGGTTTTTATTTCCCAGGTGCATTACCTTGCACTTCTTAGCATTAAATCTAAGCTGCCATACATTTGACCATTCCTCTAACCTTGCCAAGTCCCTTCTCATCCTTTCCACCCCACCTTGTGCATCAACTCTGTTGCAGATCTTTGTGTCATCTGCAAAGAGACATACTTTTCCTTCCAGTCCCTCTGCAATGTCGCTTACAAAGACATTGAAGAGGACTGGTCCTAATACTGAACCCTGCGGCACCCCACCAGTAACCCCCCTTTCTTCAGAGTGGACTCCATTTACTATTACCCTCAGTGTCCTATTCTCCAGCCAATTCTATACCCAGGCTATCATCTTGGGACCCACTCCCAGGCTGGCTAACTTGTATATTAATCTTTTGTGTGGGACTGAGTCAAATGCCTTGCTAAAGTCTAGGTAGGCCATGTCCACAGCCCCTCCCTGTTCTACTACTTTGGTCACCCAGTCAAAGAATCTATTAGATTTGTCTGGCATGACCTTATTGCTGTGAATCCATGCTGCCTTGGGTCCTGTGCCCCTCTGGCCTCTAGGTACTTGACAATTCTTTCCTTCAGAAGTGATTCCATCATTTTCCCTATCACTGAGGTTAAACTAACTGGTCTGTAGTTTCCCGCTTCTGCCCTGCTGCCACTTTTGTGAAGGGGAATCACATCGGCCCTCCTCCAGTCCTCAGGTATCACCCCATCCTTCCATGATTTGTTAAAGAGGGTAGTCAGTGGTGTCACTAGTACTACCCTTAGTTCTTTTAGAATTCTGGGATGAATCCCATCAGGCCCCTTTGCTTTGTCCACCTTCAGTTTTAATAAGTTCTGTAAATGGGCTGGTATCAACTTCTGTATCCAGAGTGTTTCTATTGCCTGTTTTAGGTACCTCCCCCTCTTCATTTGTAAATACTGAGCAAAAATATTTGTTTAGTATCTCTGCCTTTTCACAGTCACCCTCTGCCCACCCTCTCCCCTTTATTAAGCCTCACTATCCCTCCCTTAGTCTTCCTTCGCTCCCTGATGTACCTAAAAAAGGTTTTATCCCCTTCTTAACTGAGTTGGCTATCTTTTCCTCAGTTCGGGCCTTTGCTGTTCTGACTGCCTTCCCAGTTTCCTTTTGCTTTAACTGATACAATTCTCTGTCCTGCTCCTTCTGTGATTCCTTGTATTTTCTGAATGCTTTCTTTTTCTCTTGAACCTTCACTGCCACCTCCTTTGAGAACCACGGTGGTTTCTTACAGCATTTTGTTTTGTTTATTTGCTTTACACAAAGGCTTGTTACATCTGTGATGGCAGTTTTTATTATTCCCCATTGTTCTTCCACCCCTCCTTCCTACCCATTTGCTAGTGCATTCCTTAGGCACTCACCCATTTTGGCAAAGTCAGCCCTCCTGAAGTCCAGTACTTTTGCCTTTGTATGGCTTGACTCTATTGCTGTGTTTATTGTGAACCATACTGTTCGATGGTCGCTAGTTCCCAGATGGCTACCCACTTCTACATCTATGATCCTCTCTCCAGCTCCATTTGAGAGGACCAGGTCTAAGATTGCTCCCTCTCGAGTGGGTTCCAATACTAGTTGTCTAAGGCATGCCCCCTGTAGGGCATCTAGAATAACCCCACTCTTAGAAGTGGCTGCTGCAACTGCACTCCAGTTAACATCTGGCATATTCAGATCACCCATCAGCAATATCTCCCCTTTATCTGCCATTCTAAGTATACTTTCTATCATTTCCTTGTCCATTTCCTCCCCCTGAGAGGGGTCTGTATACAACCCCTGTGCGGATTGTGGTGCCATTGCTTGCCTCCAAATTGACCCACAGTGCTTCTTCTCCTCCCTGTTTACCCTTTTGTTCTGTTGCTTTGATTCCTTCTCTTATGTAGAGAGCTACTCCTCCTCCTCTTTTACCCTCCCTGTCCCTCCTGTAGATAGTGTATCCTGGTATGTTTACGTCCCAGTCATGGTTCTGTGTGTACTATGTTTCTGTGACTGCCACGATATCCAGATGTTCCTCCTCCATCAAGGCCACTAATTCAGGAAGCTTGTTACCCAGACTACGGGCATTGGTACTCATTGCTCTCCATTTTTGATGGCTTTACCTTCTGTAGCAGCATCCCCCACTGACCTTTCTACCTTGGTCTTTTTCTCATTTAGTACCCTGTTTTGTAGGGGGAGGCTGGGATTTTCCTGCTGCTTATCAGTGCCTCCCCTCTTGACTAGTTTATAAGCTTGCCAATGAAGCGTTTAAACCGATTGCCCAAAAGACTTGTTCCCTTCCTGGACAGATGCAGACCATCCTGCCAGTAGAGGCTGGTGTCCCTCCAGGTGGAACTCCAGTCCCCAATGAAGCCAAACCCCTGTGCTCCACACCATTTTTTCAACCATTCGTTAAACTGCATGGTGTAAAGTACCCTCGCCTCACTCATGCCACTGACAGGCAGCACCTCTGAGAAGGATACTGTGTGTGCTACTTGTCTTTGGCCCCTCCCCAACTCTACAAAGTCCTTCTGCACTGCTCTAATCTCATGATGAGCCAAGTCATCTGTCCCTAGGTGGACAATGACATCCAGCTCAGACTCCCATGAAACTGTTCTCGTGATCCTAAGGATGCGCTTCCTGTCCCTCCAAGCCATGGCACCAGGCAGGCACCTTACTTCAGTTTCCCTGCTCCCCAGTTCTATCCCCCATATTGAGTCCTCCACCAGGAGCTGCTTCCTTCCTGTGGTGCCTCTGCCTCCTTCCTGAGGGCCTCCCTTAGACACTTGTCTGCACCTCCTTAGTCTCCTCTGGTGCATCCATAGGGGAACTATGCTCCCCCAGAATGGTGTATGGATTGTGGAGTGGAACAACTGACTGGGTGTGCCTCTGTTCCACCACCCTTACCCTCCTTGAGCCCACTGTGGTCCAACTGCTGTGCTTTCTTCGCAACTTCTGAGGTAGTGGTGGTGGTGGCTCTGGTGCTCCCTGGATGGGGGAGGTTCCCTTGCTTCTGTCCAGTGCGGCCTGAAGACGGGCAACTTTCTCCTTCAGGGAAGATAGTTGTCTGCAAACAGGGCAGCATCTCAGCCTCCAGAAAGACTCCCGGAAGACTGCTGCCCCACAGCCATTACATTGTACTACTCCCCACATAACTGTCTACCTTGTTTAGTTTTTTTTTTTTTTTTGTGTGTGTGATTGCTGTGTTATATAGAAATATAATTATTTATATAATGTGCATGCTTATATTGTCAGTGCAGTGTGCTAGAGAGGATATGACAGTGATATGCACCTTGCCCTCTTGAGGAAATGATGTCAGAACCTCAGGTATAAATGAACTATTTCCAGGGGTGGGTGGGGTGAGGGGTGGGAAGGGTTTGGGCCCTAAACTGTGCCCTCACGAAATAATCAGCTAAAAGCTCTGACCTACCGCTATGATGGGTGCCTTCCTGACAGCAAGATGCCATACACGACAATTTGACAGAGAAAATTCCTGCAATCAAACAGAGAAAATCTAAACATCCAAGTCAGAAACAGGTAAACCTCCCCAGCCCCAAAACAGCCTGGTGACTTGTGCTCTGAAAACAGTCAGCCCCAAAACACGTCAGCTGTGCAGAAGGGCAGACACAGAAAACAGTATTCAGCCTCTGTGGGTTTAAACTCTTCCTGCACTGAAAATCTTAACAATTGTAACAAAAGTAAAGCAAGCTCCACCTCCCTCTGTTGGATGCCTTAATGGTGGCCAGATGCTCCCTGGCTCTGGTACACTTGTTATTCATTCATTTTATGCACTCCTGCAGAGTGCGGTTGCATACCCCATGGGCATTCACAGCCTTGGCCACCTCATCCCAGCCCTTGGCATGCTCCTGCTGGGTGCCCATCTTGTTTGTCAGCAGGTCTTCACAAAAGAAATATACTGTTGTGAGGGCCTGCAATTCATCCACGGTAAAGTTAGGCCGCCTCCTCTTCCTTCCCTCTTTGGCTACCATTCTGGTGCCTGTAAGAAGGAGAAATGACAAGCAGCAGCACAGATCCACCACATCTGGCAAGTATTGCATGCCAAACTGGATGGATTGTACCAAACGCTGTAACATAAAGTAATGTAAACAAACTCACCTCCAAGGTTGCAGTACCTGTCAGTCATCTGTGGTGTGGGGTGGCACAGGGCACTCCATTTATGGCTCAGCACATACAAATGAGGTTGTTTGCAGCCTATAATAAGATGCAAATGTGTGGAATTGAGCTATCATTGGGCAGTGAGGTAATTTGCATAACCTGGTTGAATATTGCAGATTTGCATCTTGCCCATCTCAATAAGCACAGCACATCTATTTGGGCTGCGCATCTCTGCATGGCACATTTCCATGCATGTGCGATTGGTAGGGATGGGTGAAACTGGGCAGTTTCACCCCAGTGGAACTTCCGCTGAAATTAGTGAACATTTGCAGAAGTTTCCAAACTTCCGCCTGTGGTGGAGTGGAAAACTTACGGGAATGTTAATGGGTGAAATTTTGCCCAGTATTAAGCCCTGGTGGGTAGTGGCCCCCCTCCACCCCTCTGGTACGCTGATATATCCCTGGTGGCTAGTGGTCCCTCCCCTCCCCTTCCCTCCACCCGGTCACCTGCCTGCCCTGAAGTGTACATTAACCCCCTCCCATCCCTATCTCTATACTGTAATAACTTAAAAAAATCCCTGGTGGTCTAGTGGTTTTTTTTAGTTGTAACCCCTCCCATCCCTGATCCCCAGTCCTGACTCCCAAATCCTTGGTGATCTAGTGCCCCCACCTCCCCCCAGCAAGTGTCCCACCACCCTGCTCCCACCCCCATTGTAAACCCCCCCAGGTCCTCTCCTAGCCCGAGGGAGCTTAGGAACCCTCCATCTCGACCACCAGTGCTGCTGATGACCCTTCGCTGCCTACCCAGGAACCTCCAAAGAGCCGCCAGCCCTGCCGCAGCCAACTACATTTTGCACCCTGCCCTTCCAGAAAGCCTGTTGCTAGGGGCCGCCCGCTGAAACTCACGCCCAGAAGGAGAACCACGAGCTCGGCCGCACCCTGGTCCTTAGACCTGCTAAAGCCATAAAAGCCGCCAGGTCCTCTCCTAGCCTGCGGGGGCTTAGGAACCCTCCATCTCGACCCCCAGTGCTGCTGAGGACCCTCCACTGCCTGCCCAGGAACCTCTGAAGAGCCTCCAGCCCTGCTGCAGCTGACTACGTTTTGCGCCTTGCCCTTCCAGAAAGCCTGTTGCTAGGGGCCGCCCACTGAAACTCACGCTCAGAAGGAGAACCATGAGCTCGGCCGCACCCTGGTCCTTAGATCCGCTAAAGCTGTAAAAGCCGCCAGGTCCTCTCCTAACCCGCAGGGGCTTAGGAACCCTCCATCTCGACCCCCAGTGCTGCTGATGACCCTCCGCTGCCTGCCCAGGAATCTCCGAAGAGCCGCCAGCCCTGCCACAGCCGACTACATTTTGCGCCTTGCCCTTCCAGAAAGCCTGTTGCTGGGGGCCGCCCGCAAACTCACGCCTAGAAAAGGAGAACCACGAGCTCGGCCACACCCTGGTCCTTAGACCCGCTAAAGCCGTAAAAGCCGCCAGGTACGTTTTTTCACCGCTTTCCAGCTGCCGGTTGCCTCCAGCTCAGTCTGTAGCACTGCCTGGCTGAACTCCCTCAGGAAAAGTGGCTGTTTTCACCTGAACTTGCTGGCCTTGGGGAACTTGCTTGGACTGGGACAAAGAGCGCCACTCGAAAGCGCCTCCCTGCCCGCCTCAGGTTAACTCCGAGTGGTCACAAGACTTAAGTGATACAGCCCCTTCGGTGGCAGTTTGTTCTGCTGGCGCGTTGTGCCGGCTCCCCACCCTCCCCCACCTCACCCACCCTGGTCGACCCTTTAGATTTATAGCTCTCTGAGCGTCATATGGCTAAGTGCCCACTTTCCCATTGGTCCCCTATACTCTTTCACCGCTGGGGGTGATCTACCCTTAATGTCTGTCTAATTTCATAATCCTCCTCATGCTGAAAGTTGTAACCTCCCTCGCGCCAAATCGTGTCCCCCTATCTATACTCCTCCTGGGTACACCATACGGCTTCTCCTATACATACCCACTCCTAAACTCTTCCCCCCTCATTAGGGAACTATTTCCCGGAACCCAGCTCCAACTCTACCACTCCTCCAGCTCACCCCTAAATAGCTTCTCAGCTACCCAATCAAAGGTTGTTGGCACCTAAGTGTGAAACATGTCTTCCTCACCCACACTTGCACCGTGCACCCACGGCAGACCTAATGGGATTATTTTTCTGATCTTCCTCTCTCTCCTCTGGGGCATTAATAAAGTCTCTCTGTCAATGTACTGAGAGATTCTCACAACCCCCCCCAGCCACTGATTTCAGTTTCTCGAACCTCTTGTCTGCAGACCTACGACCTAAACCCTCTTGGGAACACCTTCTCCTCCACAAAGGCTGCACCTATCGAGCTCTGTCTTCCCTCAGAAATAAATGGAGGATATGCAAGAATGCCCCAGACCTCCTCAGCAAACCGCTTTTGTACCTAGCATCACTCCTGGTTAAACTTTCTGGGGATATTGAACTGAATCCAGGCCCGCCCTGTGGTGGGGCTCCCCTGAAAGGATTAACCAAGCAATCTAAGGGATTACTCATATCGCATATGAACATCAGAAGTCTTCTAAATCACCTGCCTGAAGTGGAAGCATGGCTCAACATACACGATCCAGACATACTGTGCCTGTCGGAGAGCTGTCTGAAACCTGGAACCCCTGATTCCTTGTGCACCATACCAGGCTACTCATTTATTCGGTGGGACAGACCAGGGTCAAAGAAGGGTGGAGGAGTCGCCCTCTACCATAAATCTTACCTGGACATCAGTATCAACACAGACTCAAACCCCTCAACTACGAGTGAATCATCGCATGCGCTCCTGACTCATGGCTCCAAAAAACTACATATAATCTGTATTTATAACCCCCCCCTCAGGGGGAGTGAACGGGCTCCAGGAAGCACTCCAGCTTACCCTAAAACACATCAATAAAAACAAAGCTGTCATCCTTGGTGACGTCAATTTGAACTGGCTAGGTCCTTCTCACAATACTCTGGCCTCACTAGTGCAAGGCCTAAATTTTCATCAACAAATAACGGAAAACACCAGATTGTCAGGGCCGCAGTCTGGTACACTCATTGACTGGATACTGACAAACAGACCTGAACACATGACTTGCTCTGGGATGATGGCAGATACCATCACTGACCACTCACCTATTTACTGCCAGTGGCGCGCCGGTCAGCCACCCCCCCACCTCGGCTGGTGACCTTTACAAACTTTGCAAACATGGATGTAAACTCCTTCCTCCTGGATATCTCAAGCATTGACTGGTCGGATATACTGCAGCGGTGAATGTAGAAGCTGCCCTAAACACATTTCTACAGCATTTTCTCCCAGTACAAATCAAGCATGCTCCAAAACCACGCAAGAGTCAGGGAAACAAACCAGATGGCTCCATAAAGATCTCCTCACAGCAACTTAGATGCAGGGACAAGCTCTGGAAAACCTTCAAAAGCTCTGAGCTGCCTAGGGATCACTCAAATTACAGGCAAGAAAGAAATTCTTGTAGAAAGAACACAAGGCTGGCAAAAGTGCGACTATCAGAACCTGCTAAAAACTCAGCCCAGGATCCCTTAAATTTTGGGGCACATAAAACCTTCCTGGGGACACCTCAAACAGTTACCCTCTGACATGGTTATAAGCTGCCCTATTGCAATAACCCCATCACCATAGCAAATGCCTTCAATAATATATTCTCTGACCTCTCTTCCTATACCAGCGTACTGCCACCAGCGGCCCCCACTGCCAACAATGTGCCTCTTACTGACTCTGCCTCCTTTGCCAGTGACCCTAAACCTAAACCTTATCCCCTCTATTTCAAAGCCATTACTAGCTCTCAGGTTCTGAACCTTCTAAAAAAATTATTGGAATATACCAGTCCTGGCTCTGACCAACTTGAACCTCGCCATAAAACTAGCTGGCCTTTTATCTCCAAACCTCTAGCAAGAATTTTCACCTTGTCCCTTACCAGTGGCATTGTCCCAGAACTATGGAAATGGCCAGGATCTCACCAATCTTCAAAAGGAACAAAATGACATCTCTAATTACAGGCCTATTGCATACTATCCCTCTCAGCAAAATCCTTGAAAAACTGGTTGCCACACAGATCCAGGAATTCCTCGATACTACTAAGCAGCTCAATGATGCACAGCATGGGTTCAGAAAACACCACAGTACGACGACGGCTCTAGCTAAGTTCACCACCGACATCCTCGCTGGCATGGATCAAGGAATGCTCAAAGGGGCTGTCTTTATAGACCTAACCAAGGCATTTGACCTTGTGGACCACCCTCTGCTTCTATTCTCCCTATGGAAAATTGGCTGCTCCCCCCCTGTACTTGACTGGTTTAGGAGCTACCTGACAAACAGGTCCCAGGCTGTTAAGTTCAACTCAGCCATCTCCTCCACAGTGGTAATGAACATCAGTGTGCCCCAAGGCTCTATTCTGGGTCCTCTTCTGTTCACTCTATTTATCAATAACCTCCCAGATGAAATACCTGCCTGTTCCTTGCTCCTCTATGCAGGTGACTTGGTTATCTATGCCAGCTCACACAATGTAGAGCACATTAACACATCGCTAAATAGAGCCTACTCCAGTGTCCAGAAATGGTTACATTCCCACCGCCTTATCCTAAATTCCTCCAAAACTAATGCCATGTTACTTAGCACCACTCAAAAGCTCCGACTGTGTACCACTCCCCTGAACATCCTTGATATAAATGGAAATCCTCTGCAGGTGGTTACCTCCTTTCATTACCTGGGCATCCTACTAGATCAATCGCTTGATTTAAACCTGCACATCCAATCCACATGCAAAAACGTTAACTGCAAGTTGGGAGCAGCCTACAGAATGAGCTATATGCTTACCTCCTCTGCAAAGCTTGCCATAGCCAGGGGGATCCTACTACCAACGCTTACCTACTGTGCGCCTATACTCACCTCTGCCCACAAATCTGTGCTGCACAAATGGGATGTTACCTACAATAACATATGTCAATACGCTGCACAATCCCCACGACTTCAACATCACTGCCAGCTATATACTGACCTTGGGTGGCTCTCCCCCTCTGCCTTCAGGAGCTACTTCTTGGCCTGTCTAAATGACTCTATCCTTAGACAAAATCAGCCTGCTGCACTTGCGAAGCTCCTTCTTCCTTCGATTCCAAACCGCATGCTTAGGTCTGCTGACAAAGACCTGCTGGATATTCCCCGCTGCCGCACCAACAAAGGTACCGGCTCCTTCCAATATGCAGCCCCTAAGTTGTGGAACCAGCTCCCTCTGGACCTCAGACATGCACCCTCGCATCCTTCTTTCAAGCGTGGGCTGAGACTACACCTGGCCACCTTAGATCAATGCACCTGCTTTGACCCTACCTGATCCCTGAATCTCCCCTGTCTCTACTCCCTACTCCCCTGCTACTGGTCTCCATACTCCCCCCCCCTTTTTGTTTTCTCTTCCCCATATTCCTTCCCCTCTCTACAAGCACACCTATCTTTATCTTCAAACTTAATTTAATGTATAAATATGTTTTGTGAATGTTTGCATTACTTACTGCTACTTGCGTTATTTTTCCTATTATTTATTGTTTCTATCCTCTGCGCTACCTGGGCACTGCCTAAACTAACTACAGATGGATGTTGGTACAGTTAGGCCTCACCTAATCCCCCTACCTTTACCGCAGAATGTCCACGGCCAGGGACTGCCACCGGCTCTTTATGCCCAGCCTCAGAACCACGGGCTCGGCTGCACCTACCCTCCTCCTACCGCTAAAGCCATATTTCAAGCCGCTTTTCCTCCCGTCCACCCCTCCCAGTTTCCTCATTCCCTGACAGTGGGGCCATGAACCTGGGTCCCCCCAGCCTGCCGCCGAGATGTCTCTGGCATCTTCCCTCACTTTCCTTGGGCAGCCTGCTTCTGCTCGGGCTAGCTGCTGCCGGCCGCTGGATTATGGCTCCTTCCTACCCTTCCTGCCATCTATTTTTCACTGCTGGGTGCTTTAACTGTCTCCCCATTATGACCCATCCCCCTCCCTCCTGACACGCACTGGCTGACTACCTCTGCCACGATTTTTGTTGCCTATACCCTTCCCTGCCACTCCACATCATCCTGCCCGGTCGGGGAACCACAAACCTGGCTAACTCCATATGCTTTCCCCGGTAAAGCCGTAAGTTTCCCTAGTGGCTCTAAACTCCCTTTCTTTACCCGATACCTATACCAACACTCCCCTGTAACACCTCCCTGCTCTTGGCCTGCTGCTCATTGCCCAGTATAGCCTATATCATGTAAGACTAGCTGGAACTGCCTCTGTATATGTTTGGAATGTACTCTGTATGGTTTTTGTCTCAATTTGTAATGTTGCTTCCTTGTGTTATCCTGTTTTGTACTCTCCCGGGTCGTGCCTGAAAATAGTCACCTGCTGGCTAGCGCACCTACCCGGTAAACAAAAACTAAATAAATAAATCCCAGTGGCAGCAGGAGGACTGGCACAGCCCTCCTCTCTCCACCACTGTTGGCCTGCTCACTGAGCTGTCAATTAATGTGTGCGTTCCTATAGAAGACATTGACATGCATGCCAGCACATCTGTGACGTCATTGGCTACGCATTGTGTATTTCCCCATCATAGCTGTAATGTGCCATTGAAGTGCATGGTGCAATTCTGTAACTTTGTGCCATGCGGTTGGCTGCTGGTGTGGTATTAGGCGACCTCAACAAGATGACTGCCCCTCATGGTGTGCATGCCCATTGCATGGGGCCATGGCCCCGTTCTCCTGCCCAGTCTTGTACTACCACACATGCGTGGTAATGTGCCATTGTATAGCAATCATGCATCCCTATGTGCATATGCAAGATGCACAGAGCAATGCATGTGGGCATATCGCACATCGGGTGTGGCCTGGCCACATTTCATCCAAACCTCCTGCCTGCAACACCTGCTCCTGTGAAATATTGTACTGCCATGGTGCATGCCCAGGCTGGTGGGCCCAGAGCCCTGAATTGGTTGGAAGCAGAACTGTCTAACCTTGTGGCACTTGTTGCTTCACTGGGAGGGCCAGCTGTTTGGGGCACTGGCCCTACAGGAGGCCAGATCACAGGTCTGGGCCAGGGTGGCTGAGTGCCTGGAGCACAGGACAGGCATCCCATGCACAGGGGAGCAGTGTGGGCACTGGTATGACGAGCTCCGCAGGAGGAACCATGAGAGGCTGTGCTGCCTGCAGGACCAAGCCCACGGGGGGGGTTGCAATGCCCAGGTATGTAATTACTGTGTGCATGATTTCCTTGCCTGCTTCTGGGGGTTTGCAGGTGTAGGGTGGGGGCATTTGCCACTGCACACATGGTTCCCATGGCCCTGGTCACAGGGCCAGTTTATTTGGCCGCGTGTGCCACTGTTTTGCCATGAGTGCAATGTGGGCCCATGGTGCTGCTGCAATGTCAGTGTCGGGCCCCTTTGTGTGGTGCCTGTCTCATGGGTACACATTATGCTGCACTGTGCTGTGTCATGCCCCAATGTGGGTGGGGGGGGTTGATGTTCCTGCATGCTGCTGACGGAGCTTTTCTATTGTGTCCACCTTGCAGATCGGAAGGAGCATCGACAGGTGCAGGAATGCATCATCAGGTGACGGGGTGATGGGAGTGCCAGAGTGGCTGCCAGTGAGACACCACCATGTGCATCCCACCATGCATCAGGTAAGTGTGCTATTGTGCTGCATATATGTGTTCAGGGGTTTTGGGGGGGTGCGGGTTTGTATTGCCAACTGCGGGCCATTGCTTGCTTGCTGTGTATGCCCATGTTTTGCTGGCCATGCACACATGGATTGTTGTCTTGGCACCGTGTGGCAGACTTGTTGTGCGCCTAGCCCCCATGTGTTTGACTACAATGTGTCCCATCAGGACTGTGGGAGCCCATCAGTGCTCACATAGGGTTGCCACTGGGCCTGCACTCATATTGCATGCAAATGTTGGGTTCACACGGTGTGGGGGGCAGGGCCAAATGTGCCTTGGCAACATCCAGTGCATGCACATGCTGTAAGTGCCTGTTCCCTATGCCACATCCCATTCACTGTGTGGCTGTATTGCATGGCATGTTACTAGTCCATTGTGTGCATGGTGTGTTGCTGGGCCTCTACAATGGGCCTGGCAATGTCAGACATGTGCGTCCACTCCATCGTGGGGGGGGGCACTCTGCCTGTGTGGGTTATGGCACTGACTCTATATTCTCTGTTTACTCCACTTAGATCATCAGGATGCCAGAACTGTCTAACAGAGGCTGAGGGGGAGGCTGCTGCTGCTGTTGCAGGGATGGTTGATGCCCAGCCAGGATGTCCTCGTTGCCATGTTTCACAAGCAGGGGATTATAATCTAGAGGCAGGGAGCGACCCTACAAGCAGTCTGTGGAATACTGCAAGAGCTGTGCCATACCAGGAACCCAAGGAGATGACGGGTGCAGGACTGACAGGGGCAATAGGCCTTCGTGGCACATTGAACATTTTGTATTATAGATAGCCCCATTTCAGACCTCCCCAGGCCCTGTCCTTACCACTGTAAATAATTACCCACCTGCATTCCCTGTTCCCCATTCCACCCTGCCTCACACACATTTTATAATGTTTGGGATTGTTTGATTGGATTGTTGTTCAGCCTTTCGTTGTGTTTTTACTGTTTGAGATTATTTGATTAGATTATCGTTCAGGTTTTTTGTTGTGTTTATACTATTAAATGTTGTTGTTGACATTGCCTGTATCTGTGGTCCTTCCTTAGTTGTTGTTACCATCACCTGTTGTGTTGCATGGCTGTACCAATGCCCTTTGGTTATTGCTGTTCACTTATGTGTGTGTGCCATTGTGTACCAGTATACCCTGTCCACCTTGTTTTTCCCCCACATTGTTTCTCCTGGTGTCTCCTGGGCTGCCACTCACTGATGCCAGCATTATCACTTGCACTATGCCCCGGTCACATGCTATGCATGCCACCACTGTTGTCCTGGTCCCTGTGCTACTCTGTAGCACTGTTTGCAGGCCTGTGTTACTCTTGGCGTGTGCACCCGGGTGTGGCCTTCAGACACCAGCCTGTATGCCATTACACTCTTTTCCCACTGTGACTGTGGTCTAGCTACCACGTCCACCCTGCTTGTCTCCTCGGCACTGTTGTCACAGTGCCTGGCCAGGCTGCACTGTCCATTGGCACCTCCAGTGCTGTGGCACTTCATCCGTGCCCTCCTGTGTGCCATGCCCACTGTGCCTGTTACACTCCTTGGCTGGTGGTCTGTGGGTGGTGCTTTGTACTGTACCGATGGGGGTCTGTGCTATGGCCATCTTGCACTTTTGCAGTGCTACTCTCTTCCCCACTGCTTTGGGCTGATGCTTCCCCCTGTTTGTGCTGTTATACATTGCTCATTTCCCATTTTCAGTCTTGCCCTGTTGGCTCCGCTGTCCTAGGCTGGGTTGCTCCATTTTCAAAATTCAGTCCTGCCCTGTTGTGTGGTGCATGTGCAGTTGTGCTATGGCACTTTTTTGGTATATTCAGCTGGGGATGCGCTGGTGCATCTTATGGCACATCCGCTGAATATTGCCGTTATTTGGGGTGGCGCATTTCAGATGCACTGCGCAGGCACTTGCATGATTTTCAAGGGGACTTTTGAATATGGGGAATCAGTCTCTGGTTTCTGTTTGGCAAGATTAGCTTAAAATCTATCGTTCTGTTTTTTTTAAAGCTGATCATTTGAGTTTTAGTGCCGAACTGAAGTGGTGTTAATGTTCCTTTGTGAGAAATCAGCATGTCTGTATCACAGGTGTCAGTTGTTTCTCATAAAAACTCTACATTGTTTTCTAATTATATAACACAGGGTTGATTAATGGATATAAATAAATTCAAATTTTATTCATTCGTAGAAGTAGTTTATCTCCATAAATAATTTCATGTAAGAACAATTTTTTTTCATGTCAGATTGACAGATACCTGCCTCACTCTGCATTTCAGTCACATGTTCTGTATCAACTCACAAATTTCAGTTCTTTGAGGGTTTCTGAGAGAAAATACATCATGTATGTGTATAACTAGAAACAATATATAGCACCCTGATGTCCCTGTCTCCTGCCCCACAGTTGAGGCAGCTGTACTCTGCTGCTCCATGTCCCCTGCCCCACAAGCCACCTGTAAGGGGGACAGAGGGCAGCAGGGTGCAGTAACCCAACTGTTTGGGCTGGGGACAGCAGGGTGCAGCAGCCCTGATCGTTCAGGCAGGGGGTGAAAACAGCATGATGCAGATTCCCCTACTGTGTGGGACTAGACAGTGGGCAGCAGGGTGCAGCAGCCTCAAATGTGGGACAGGAGACAGAGGGCTTTTGGGAGGAGTTCTTTGATGATTTGCGTGTGACAATGCATCATGTATGTGTATAATTAGAAACATTATGACATCCTGATGCACCGTGTCTGTGCCCCACAGTTGAGGCAGCTGCACTCTGCAGTCCCCTGCCCCACAGCCCCTCTGTCTCCTGTCCCACATTTGAGGTTGCTGCACTCTGCTGCTCACTGTCTTCTCCCACTCAGACAGGGATTCTGCACTCTGCTGCTTCCATCCCCTGCTTGAACAATCAGGGCTGCTGCACCCTGCTGCCCTGCCAGAACAGTTAAGGTTGCTGCACCATACTGCCCTCTGTCCCCACCCCCACAGCCAGGATGCTGCACCTGTTTCCCCCTTTTCCTGTCTCCACAGTCAGGGCTGCTGTGCACTGCTAAGCCCTAGAGTTCCAGGGCCTCTGCCTCCACAGTTGGGGCTGCTGCACTATGCTGCCCCAGGCAACCAAAGGTAGGGATTTTGCTGCACCTTGCTACCCATTTCAGTTGCCTAAAATGGGCAGGGCTACAGCACCATGCACACCCCATCTCACAGTCAGGGTTGCTATATCCTGTTGCCCCCCTGTGTCATGCCTCACAGTCAAAGCTTCTGCACCATGCTGTCCTCTTTATCCTGTCAACACTGCCAAGGCTGCTGCACTCTGCTCCTGTCTTCACAGTCAGGTTTTCTGGGGTCTGCTGTGCCCTAGAGCCTCATGCCTCCACAGTTAGGGTTGTTTCACCATGCTGCCACTTCCACAAGTGTCAGGGTATTTGCTGCACCTTGTCTCCTGCCTCTACAGTTGAGGCAATTGCACTCTGCTGCCCCCCTGCCACCAGAGTCAGATCCTTGGCTGCACCCTGCTGCTTATATCCCTTTTCCCAAACAGGCAAGGCTGCTGCACCCTATGCCATAGTTTGGGCTGTTGTAGCCTGATGACACCTCTGTCTCCTGCCTGAAAAGTCGGGGCTGCTTTACCTTGCTGCCCGCTGTCCCCACACCCACAGTCAGGGCCACTGCACCCTGTTGCCCCCTTTTCCTGTCTCTACAGTTGGGGCTGCTGTACTACACGCTAGAGTCCTATGCTCCCTGCCTCCACAGTTGGGGCTGCTACACCCTGATACCTACCTCCTTTGCCCCAAATGGGCTGGGGTGCTCTGCCATGTGCATCCTGCCCCATGGTCAGGGCTGCTGTACCCTGATGCCCACCTTTGTTCGGTCCCACAGTCAAGGCTTCTGCATCATGCTGTCCTCTGTCCCCTGCCACCAATGTGCCATGCTGCACCACAGAGCCCCTTGCCTCCGCAGTTAGAGTTTTTGCACCATGCTGCTCCCTGCCACCAGAGTCAGATCCTTTGCTACACTGCTCAAACTGCACAAAAGAAAACATGGAAAAGTAGTTTCATCTTGTTTATGGGGTGGGGGACAGAGTGCAGCAGCCCTGACTGCTTAGGCAAAAGACAGAGAAGGCATCAGGGATACAGCAGCCCAAACTGAGGGACAGAGTGCGGCAGCTAGGCCTGTTTTGGACAAGGGACATGGGCAGCAGAGTATAGCAAAGGATCTGACTCTGGTGGCAGGCTGCAGCAGGGAGAAACTGCCCCAATTGTGGAGGCAGGGGACAGGGTACAGCAAATGCACTGACTCTTGTGGAAAGTGGCAGTATGGTGCAGTAGCCCTAACTATGGAGGCTTGGGGCTCTAGGGCACAGCAGACCACTGCAGCCTCGACTGTATAGACAGGAGCAGGGTGCAGCAGCCTTGGCTGTGGGGCAGGACATGAGGCATCAGAGTGCAGCAGCCCTAACTGTGGGACAGGGTGCATATGGTGCAGAAGCCCTGCCCATTTGGGGCAATGGAAGTGGGTAGCAGGTGCAGCAAACTCCCAACCTTTGGTGGCCTGGGGCAGCATGGTGCAGCAGCCCCAATTGTGGAGGCAGGGGAACTGGGAGTCTAGGTCATAGCAGAGCACAGCAGCCCTGACTGTGAAGACAGGAACGGGGCAACAGAGTATATTGTCCCTGACTGTGGGGGTGGGGGACAGAGGGAAAGAGGGGGGCAGCAACCTCAACTGTTTGCATAGGAGGCAGCAGGGTGCAGCAGCCCCAACTGTGTGGAAGAAGACAGTAGGCAGCAGAGTGCAGCAGTCTTGCATGTGGGGCAGGAGACAGGGGCTTATAGGGCATGGGACAGCAGAGTCCAGCTGCGTCAGCTGTGGGGCAGGAGACAGAGGCATCAGGATGCCATATAGTGTTTCTAGTTATACACATACATGATGTATTGTCACACAGAAACCTCAAAGAACTGAAGTTTGTGAGTTCATACAGAACATGTGCCTGAAATAGCAGAGTGTGGTAGGCACCTGTTTGTCAATCTGACATGAAAAAAAATATATATTTTTACATTACATTAGCCTATTTACGGAGGCTACATAAAAGATGAATTACTCCTATAAATGAACAAATTGTAGATTTATTTTCTATCCACTAAACAAGCTTGTGTCATATAGCTAGAAAACAATGTAGAGTTTTGATGAGAAAGAACTGACAGCTGTGATACAGACAAACTGATTTCTCACAGAGAAACATTCATACCACTTCAGTACAGCACTGAAACTCAAATGATCAACTTTTTATAAAAACAGAATGGTAGATTGTAAACTAATCTAAACACAAGCCAGAGACTGAGTTAGTGAAAAACCTGGAGAGCAAAAAATTAATTCTACAGACTGCTCAGATTGAGAAGTAAAACAGCTCTTCGGTAAATCAGGGACTTAACTGCTGAAGCAATCAGCTACTCAAATATGATGTCATTCTTCTCCAAGCCTCACTCAGAGGGGCAGAAAAAACTTCACTATGTTCAGTTACTGCACAGCAAGTAAATAAATGCTGATTTAAAGAAAACCACAAAATCAAACAGCATGAAAGTGTCAAGAAACACTAATCATGACACCGGGACTTGAATTTAAGTGAATTGAAGCTTTTATTAACAATATGTAAAAACCGCTGCATTTGATCATTAAGGTGCTTCTCATAAGACCTGCCCTGTTGGCCCAGAATCATTTTTGTCATCCTGTGCTGCACCATCTCCAGCCTGTGCCTGTTCTTCCTGAGCTGAGGGCTCCAGAACTGGGCACAGTACTCCAAGTGTGGCC
This sequence comes from Neoceratodus forsteri, assembly GCA_016271365.2. Taxonomy (NCBI): domain Eukaryota; kingdom Metazoa; phylum Chordata; order Ceratodontiformes; family Ceratodontidae; genus Neoceratodus; species Neoceratodus forsteri. Next base: position 224,185,294 of record CM057449.1, on the reverse strand, counting down.
TCACTAAAGATATATAAGGGGGGGGGGGTTATGTGATAAAGGTGACTCCTAATGAGTGTCGACCACTAAGAGTGAGTCAAAAACCACCCGACTGAGAAAAGGTGATGGACACTAGAGCGGCCATTGCAAATAGCGAAGGTCACTGAATCCATACAATAACAAAGACAATAAATGTATTTTTATGCAGGGGCTATGTCCCCCGTACCGCCCCTCTGTGGGGAGAAGCCCCCCGAGCCCCCCAAAATAAAGATTATCAGCTCCATGGAGGGTGTGGACTTCAGGGAAATCACAAAGATTTTAAAAAAACATCCTCTCCAGGCACTGGATCCAAACCTGAGTGGCTGGCTTCAGGGTCAGTAGCTCATACCACCATGCTACATGGGCAGCTCGGCAGTGCTAGCCCAACCATCATGTTATATCCTGCTTCAGTGAGTGTAGCTTCCTGCTACAATCCCTCTACAGGATATAATGCCTTGTTTCACCATGCGCTGTGGAGTCAAGCATATTATTGAGTCGCTCAATAATAGGCACTCATATAGGGCGCTACCATAAAGGGGTATTATTCTCTCCTTCCTGATGCTATCAATGCACTTCCCTATATTGCTCAACATTTTTCTTGCCCTACCATAGGCCTTGTTACATTGACTCAAGTGCTTGGCAGTGTCACTGATGATGAGTCCTAGATCCCATTCCTCAGACATAGTGCTAAGTCTCACCCTACTCATCCAGTACTCTGTACTGGGGTTTTTATTCCCTAAGTGTATTACTTTGCACTTTGTGGCATTACATTTCAACAGCCAAACCTTAGACCACCTCTCAAGCTTAGTAAATCACTTTGAATTTCCCTGATTCCCTCATTGCTGTCCACCTTACCGCAGAACTTAGTGTCATTTGCAAAGAGACACAACCTGCCCTGAATACCTGAATAGCGATGCTGGCAGAAATCAGGTCTAGCTAATGACAAGTTTAGAGTGATGTCCCATTATAAGGACTATCAATCTGCTGTCTCCCATAAGAAGGGCAGAGTCCCTGTCCAGGAACAGTCCTGCTGCGAGAAATCAACCTGCTCAGCTCTTCCTTACTGTGGACAGGCTGTGCAATCCAGTCTGTCTCCAGAATCGGGGAGCCTTTTCACAGAATGAGTGTGAGACGTCTACTCAATTTTCTGTAGATAAGGTTGGTACCATGAGATCAGAAATCTGTGCAGCTCACTGAAATGGGCAATGCAGTGATTACTGGGAGATTACAGGCACCCAGTTTGTCTGGCCCAGCTTTGACAGGGTGGTGATCACGGACTTCATGAGGATCATCCAGAGTTTGCAACCAACTTACTGTAGTTTGGACCCAGGTCCAACGCGCCTTCTGGTGGGGGGTGAGTGGAGGTTATCAGACCCATCCTGGCTGAGAAAGTTAGGTGCTTGTTTGAGATGGGGTGTTCCCAGACACCCTGAAGGAGGTGGTGGTATGTCCCTTTCTAAAGAAATCTTCTCCCAACCTTGACTGTCTTGCTAACTACAGGCCTGTCTCCAACCTGCTTTTTGTGGGCAAGGCGATTGAGAAGGCAGTCACATTGCAACTGAAGGATCATCTCACAAACCACAATGTCTGTGATTCTCTACAGTCTGGTTTCAGGAAGATGCATAGTACCGAGACAGTGCTGGTTCGGGTAAGTAATGATCTACTAGCAAGAGATCAGAGGAGCCATTCAGTCTTGGTCCTCCTTGATATCTCTGTGGCATTTGACACCGTGGACCATGGTCTGTCTGGGATAGTCCTCAGATGGTTTCATTCTTTCCTCATAGGCAGGACTCAGAGAGTGGAGTTGGGGATTTTTTCCTCTGCCCCTCTCCCCCTGTCCTGTGGGGTGCCACAGGGCTCTGTGCTCTCACCCATGTTGTTCAGGGTGTACATGCTGCTGTTAGGAGACATTATTAGGCAGTATCGGCTGAGTTTTCACTGCTATGCAGATGATACTCAGCTGTGTATATCCTTTGTGCCCAGCAGAGTGACACTGTCTCGGTCTTTAACAACTGCCTCCCTGGGATTCAGGATTGGATGAGTTCCAACTGGTTACGGTTGAATTCAGATAAGAGTGAGGTGTTGGTTGTGGACCCAGGTTGCCAGTAGATGGGTTGTCTGCTAGTCAGCCATCCAGGTTATGGCTGGGGGGCAGTCAGCTGACGACCTCTGATCAGGTGCAAAATCTGGGCGTTATACATGAGGCCAGACTGACACTTAAATCTCAGGTGTCAGTTGTCGTCAAGACCTCTTTTTATCATTTGAGGAAGATCGCCTGAATAAAACACCTGGTCCATAGCTGGCCTGGTGGTGCAGAGGGTTAAGGCACTGGGTGCCACACCTCGCACCACGCTGGCAACCCAGGTATGTGAATGAGCCCAGGCCATCGGGGGCTGGCAGGGGAGGGAGTGGATTGAGCGTCCGGCGGACAGCTCTCCTCTCCCGGGAAGGGCTGTGGGTAGGCATTGCTCTGTGCTGACCCCCGGTGGAGACCGATAGCATCACACAGGAGCATGCTGTTTGTGGTGATGAAGCACGGCAGACATCACGTTCAGTGCACAAGATGTCATCGCACATCCGTGCTCCAGAGGTCCAACTGCAACAAGGGGGAAAAAAAAACAGCACTTCAGGGAGACGACGGAGGTCTCCAGGGATTGCAGCACTCACGCCCTACACTGCACTTTCCTCTGGCCATCATCCCAAGCCTTTGCCTGTCCTCCAAACCAAGCTGCCTAGATCTCAGACAGGTCACCCAGGTAAGGAGTTGGGTGATCCTGCCCCGAGGAGCTTAGATTCGGGGGGGTTGGCAGGGCTCTGGGGAGGGAGGTGGGGGGTCTCATGTACCCCTTTGGGACAGGGGAGGTTCAGGAGGGCAGAAGATGCCTAGGTTGAGTGTGGCACTCCTGAAAGATGCCCCAAGGTTGTTAGCAAGAAAAAAGAGTTAAAAAAAACAACACCTGGTCCCGCCTGGCAATCTTCCAATGTTGGTCCATGCCTTTGTGACCTCCCACCTAAATTATTGCAATGTCCCATACCTAGGGCTATTGGGGGTAGACCTTCGCCATCTGCAACTGGTGCAGAATGCAGCTGCCAGGCTGTTGACTGGCTTACCGAGATCTTGTCAAATCTCACCTGTGCTCCGCAAACTGCACTGTCTGCCAGTTCAATGGAGGATCACCTTGAAGGTCAGGTTATTGACCTATAAGGCCCTACACAAACAGGGACTGTGGTATTTGCAAGATCTCCTTTGTGCTTACCACCCCTTCCACCCTCTCCGCTCTGCTGATGAGGGATTGCTAGAGGTTCCCAGGGTCTGTTTAAAAACTTCAGAAGCTAGATCCTTTGCATTTGTGGCTCCGACCCTGTCTCATCAGATTAGAGAGTGTTCACGCACTGAAGCTTTTAAATCTGCCTTGAAAACGTATTTATTCAGTCTGGCATTTGTTTGAAATCTGAAACTGGCTGCTTATGCTTAATTGTTTTTATAATTTGAGATATGCTTTTTAGAGTTTTTATATACAATGCTATGATCTTGATCCTGGAATAACATCTAACAAATAAAGATTGCTTTGCTTTGCTTCTTCAGTGTTACTGATGAGCATATTGAAGATAACTGTGCCCAGGACAGATCCCTGTGGCAGTCTGCTTGCAGCCTCCCTTTCTTCTGATTTGATCCCATTGACCAAAACCCACTGCTGCCTATCCTTTAGCTTGCTATATACCCAATTAACTATGTCCTTAGCCACAGCCAGATCATCCGTCTTCTTCAGCAAGCTTATGTGGGGAACAGAGTCAAAAGCCTTGCTGAAGGCAAAATAGAGGAAATCGATGGTGTGGCTCCTGTCTCATTCCTTCATCACCCAATCAAAGAAAACTATCATGTTTGTCTGACAGGACCTCCCTGACATAAACCCATGCTGTTTACTATCCTGGAGACCGTTGCTCTTCAGGTAGTCCATGGGGTCTTCTTCAACCAGTAACTCCATCAGTTTTCCTATGATGGAGGTCAGACTGATAGGTGTGTAGTTCCCTGCTTGTTCCTTGTCTCACACAATGGGTCAGAATGACATCTGCCACCCTCCAGTCCTTCAGAACTACCCCCATCTGTAGTGAGCATCTGAATAGCCCCACCAGGGGCTCAGTCAGTTCTGCTGTCAGTTTCCTGAGTATCCTCATATGTAACCCATGTGGTCTTGTGACCTTATCTGTCTTTAAGGCTGCCAGCCCTTTTTGGGCACTTTTGCTAGTACAGTACATATTGTCTGCTTTATCTCTGGAACACCGTTGTCGATCGCTTTGATGCCATTCTCAGGCAAGGGCCTGCTTTCCTCCCTGCTGAAAAATTAGTAGAAATAATCATTAAGGATGGCGACCTTTTGCCTGTCTTCTATCACTCTACCCCCCCCAATAGCCTAATGATTGCCCCTCCTTTCTTTCTTTTTTCCTCCAGTGTATTGGAAGAAATGTTATTCTCTGCCCTTGACCTCTTCTGAAATATGCATCTCCTTGTCTGCTCATTCCTCCCTAACCACCCTCTTTGCCTTTTCATTTCTCAGCAAATGTTCTCCCCATTCTTCATCTCCATGCTTCTTTTTGTACTTATAGAAGCCTTTTCCTTAGCCCCCACCACTTTCCCGACTTTTGCTGAGAACCATAATAGTCTCTTAAACTTATTGCTTTTGGTTACCATTCCCATGCATAACTTAGATGCCTTGAGAATTGCCATGTTTATTATCTCCATCTCTCTTCCAACTCATCAAGATTGTCTTCTCCAACTAACTTTTCCTTGACTAGTTCCCTCAGGCTACTTAAGTCCACTGTCCTAAAATCAAGGATTTCAATTCTCAGTTGGAGGTGTCCAATCCCAGTGGCCAGTTTGAACTAAATGGAGTTATGGTCATTGTTTCCTAGTGGTTCCCCTTCTCTATTCTCCCCTACTACATCTAAGTTGGTAAGCACCGCATTGGGAATGGCAGTCTGCCTGGTCTGTTTCTTAACTAGCTGTACCAGGAGACAGTTCTGGAATGTATCCAGCACGGCCTAACTTCTGGTGCTGCTAGTCAAGAGGACATCCCAATCGATGTCTGGTAGGTTCAGATCACCCACCACCACTACTTCCCCCTTTGCTAACCCCCATTTCAAGTTCTTCCATGACCTTTCTGTCTCTTTCTTCCCCTTGTTCCTGTGATCTATAGTTCACCCTCAAGTACAGTTTCTTGCCCAAGGCTGCTGGGAGTTCCAGCCACAGTGACTGGAGCCCCTTATTATGACCCCTGATACACCCAACCACCATTACCTCAATGCCATCTCTGACATAGAAGCTACTCCTCCCATCTACCATTTCCTCTACCCCTACTGAACACTGCGTACCAAGGAACCATCAAGTCTCAGTCATTGTTTTCTGTAGTGGGAGGGCTTTAAGCCCGAGGTTTGATGGGCAGAGCAACAACGTCACTCCCCCATTGGGCTTAAAAGGTCACGAATCTTGGAGCCATCCAGGATTCGTTTTCTCATTGTAGCTGAAGGCTACGCCAGCTGCTCCTTTCTCCTGCTTACATTTCTCTTCATTTCCTCCTTCTGCTTCTGCCTCCCCTGCTCTTCATCTGTTTTTCTTGCTCCTTGTCTCCCTCCCAGCCCCCAACCACACTTTCTGGTTTCCTTCCCTTTCCTACCTCCGGTTTGTTTAGCCTCCTCCTGTTGTAGCCCCTGCTTGTCCCTTCCTCGACCAGTCCCATCCTGAGCCCCATTGCTGCTGGTCTAGCAGCTCGCCTCTTTGTGCTGCCTCTGCCTTCCCTTCCCTCTGCCTGCTGTTTGGGGTCATCCCATTGCTCGCCCTTGCTCCAGCTCTCTGCTTCGCTCCTCTGCACTGATCCACTTTGTTCAATTTTCTTGCTTGTCTTCTCCTGAGCCGCTAGTGTGCTTCCCTTTTTTCTGGTATTGTCTCTTGACATCACAGGCTATGCACTGTCTGCACATCCCTTTGTTACCTCTGCACGGCAGTCTATATCACCCTTGCTCGGGGCTGGATTTTCCCGGCCTTGGTACGGGACTTGTAGCAGCATTTTGCCACTGCTGTGTCAGTCTGGGTATGTCTGATTCTGTGTGTTTCCATGTTTTCATCTATTTGATGGCTGCAGCTTTTCCGGTGCACTTCCGAGTTTGCCATCGCCCACCTGGCACCGTGCTGACCGATGGGGGAGCAGCTGCCCTCTGCTGTTCTGTTTCTTCCCCCCCCCCATCCTTGGTCTCTGTTCCCCACTCCTGGCTTGTCATTTTAGCTCCTGCTCCTTCCTGCTTGCGCCGGCCGCCGCCTCAGCTCATTACCAGTCTGTTCCTCACCGTAGTAACGGAGCCTTCTTGTGTTCCCATCAGGGACTGTGCCTGCCACGATTCCCTTTCTGGGTTGCTTTCTTGGATGCTTTGTTTCCAGGACTCTGTCATTGATATTACCGTTATATCGCTCCTATGTAAGGCCAAGGGCTGTGCATCCATATGATGCAATCTGGAGCTGGGTTCCGAGGTATGTGTATTCGCTATAGTTCTTTTCTTCTGGGTACTGTCTTGAGATGTTACACTACTAGTCTTGAACCTGGAAGGAATTGGGGGATGCCCCTCCTCTTCCCTCTGTGCATACCTCTCAACCTCTCAGCATTGTTTATTTCCAGCGTACATTGTCTAGGACTAGTGGGCCCCATATGGTTCCTGTTTCGGGCTGTTTCTATCTACTTTGTTACATGGTTTCATGATTTGCATGTCCAGCACCGGCTCTAACATTCTTTCTGTCATTGATGATGTTCTACTCCATCCTATCGACTAATTGAGCATACGTACCTCATCTGTTTCCTTAGTTTACCTTCCTTGTCTTAGCGTCTTTTCTAGTCCCAGCCATCATGGCTTCGCTCCACTCTTCGCTTTACTCCTCCTCATACATCATCCACTTTTGCTCACTTCCATAACCTCTGGTTCCTGGCATACCTTCTTGGCCTTGGAGTATACTTCATCTCTTCACTCAGTCGTGGCATCAGTCTTCTTCAGCCTCCGTCTTTTCCTGGGCATATCTGGATATCCCTTGATCATCTGACCTATGCATGGATTGACTCCTTCCCTTCGCCTCCTCAGGCATACCCTTCTAGGGTCCATCCTGCATCATGTTCCTTCTTCGATCTGTGCTTCCTTTCGGTTTTTTTTCCCCTATCTAGTCATTTCTCTGCTCATCTCCTCTTTCTCGAATCATTCTCTTTACATGCTACCTCATGTTCTTTCCTTAATCTGTGCTTTCTTTTTGGGATTTTACCTATCCCGCCATCATCTTCCCTACTCATATCCTTATTTAGCATCATACATCCTTAAATCAAAATATCTGGATACCCCTTGCTCCTCTGACTTCTACATGGATCTACTCCTTCCTATTGAATACTCAAGCATGCCCTTCTTGAGTCCATGTTGCCTCATGTTCCTCTGTCATCATTCTCCCTACTTTTATCCCTCATTAATGAACCATTCTCTTGACCAACATGCATCCTGAAATCAAACGTCATCAGCCTGGAGGGAAGGCGACCTAGGCCTTGGATACCCAGAGGTTTCCTCCTTAAAGGGAGTTTTTCCTCTCCTCCATGCCAATGGTCATAATATTAGTTAATTAGTGCTTTCTTCAGGTTAGTTAGTTAAGTTCTGCTGTTGGATGGAGGCGGATGGTGGCCCCGGCTTTCCCCTCTCTCATTAGGAAGTCAGCCCTTATCATCTTTTTTGGAATTTATTCATCATCTTAGCATCTTCGACACTAAACATCTTTGGGTATTCTTTTTGGGCTTCTTCCTAACCTACCTTTAGCCAACACAATCATTCCCGTAGCACCTGTAAGGGGGGATCCCTCCTCTAGGGTTCCTTGCGTTGTACCCCTACAGGGTGGTATATCCCACGGATAGAAAGGCGGAAAGCCACAAAGTAAATCAAGTTACACAAGCATCTCATATCTCATCTGGTTGCGTATGCACATCAAACCACCATTTCCGTGATTGCCATGAGGTCTTCCTCAGTGTCTACCATGAGCACCTATAGCTTGCTAATTTTATTACCCAGGCTACTGGCATTAAGACATACTCCCTTCCATATGACTCCTGAACCCACTTTGCTATTCCCCTGTCTATGACCATTGTGTTTCCCATGTTCTCTTAGTCACTTGTTTTTCTTGGTGTTTGCGCACTTTGTATTCCCCCTCTTTAGCATCCCCTCACCTGGTCTAGATTGTACCTCATCCCTCATTATACTGGCTGAGCTGCTACTAGCCCCAAAATGTATGTGTGTGTGTGGGGGGGGAGTACTAGCTAGGATCACCTTCTTCTCACCTGTCTACATGGTTCTCCTAACCCCAGTCCCCCCTGCAGTCATTTTCAATGTGTGATATAAATGTAAAACTACTTCCCCAGTCACAAAGTGGTACGACTTCTCCTGACACCATCCCTTATGACACTCATTAAACTCCTCTATTACATCACTTCTATTTCTGTCCTTCGTCCCTTCCCCACACTGGAAGAACATTAGAAAAGGCCAGAGAGGCCAAGTGTGCTGCCAGTCTCTCCCCCAGTCTTTGAAGATTCTGCATTACCATTTCAACAGAGTAGTTCTCCAGATTAGAGGTACTCAGGTGTACCAGCAGCCCAAGCTCCCCCTGCTCCTTCTAAACCATCCTCCCAATCCTGTCTAAATCCTGGATGGCCAGTGCACCAGGGAAGCACCAGACCACTGCATCCCATCCAAGTCATCTCCATCACCCTTTCCACCCCCTAATCATTGAGTCCCCCACCAAAAAGACTGTACTGGTAGACTTGCTCCCTTTGAGTGCCATCATGTTAACTTGTCCTTTCCATCAACTGACCTAGAATGCCCACTCAGCAGAGTAAGGCATCTGAAACCCCTCTGGGGTGTGAAGCTATTCACCGCCATGATGGTGGTGGGCTGAAAAATTTCCTTATGACTACTCCTGCCCCTCCCCCTTCCTACTACTCTTCACTTCTTGGACAAGTGGGACTCTGGGGTAGTGGGGATATGGGGTTTGGGCCCTGGCTGAGCCGGTGATGCAGCTGAGATATTTCTACCCTTGTTGCCACCAGCTGAACCTGGAGCTCTGCCTTAGACCTGCAGATGGTGCACTACTATCTCCAGCAGAGCATGTCCCAGGAAAGGAGCACTCCACAGCCATCACAACTGACTTCCTCCCCTCTGACTTCCTCTCCCCATACAGTCCTGTAGTAAAAGATAACCAAACTCAGTGTCAGTGGCTCAGCAGGTTGTGCACTCACCTCTGAGGCTGGAAGATCGGAAGGCTGTGGGTTCTATCTCCATACCAGGCACTTGGGTTAAATCCCAATACTGACACTGTAGTGCAGCATGAGGGGGTTGCTACACTCCTGAGGTGCCATTTCTTTGATGAGACATTAAACTGAGATCCCATCTGCCTGTTCAGGTGGATGTTAAAGATCCCATGGTACTTCTCAAAAGGAGTAAGGGAACTTCCTTACTGTCCTGGCCAAATTTCCCCTCGTCACTAAAGAGACCACTAACAGCTTATTCTGGTTCAATGTCAGTTGCCATCCATCTGTATCCCCCTTCCCCAGGATGAGGCTGGAAATAATCAGAATTGTCTAGTCCTCCTTTCCTGGGCAACAAAAGCTAAAAAAAAAATGTTTTATCAAAAAATACTTCTATCTCTTTATTTTTTTGGGGGGCTACCACTTTTTTCTCCTTTTTTCGGGTTGCCTTCAGTCTGCTCTCCTTGTCCCCGCATCTGATTGGGCATTCCGGCCACTGTCTACCTCTACCCAGTTGGTCCCAGGCACCCATATACCCCTGCGATGGTACCCTCCGCAGCAGGGCCACAGGGAGTCCCCCAGAACCCCCACAGAACATGGATCCAGCATGGATGCCCAGCCACCGGGTGAGGCTTGTGGACGGCCATCAAGCCGCTCAACTGGGCACCCATTTTTCACCTCCTCGGAACTGAGGACATGCAATGACATCACCGGATGGGGGCACACATATGTCCGCACATGCTCCCCTCCAGATGTCTGCCCTCAGCTCTACCCCTGAGTGCAACAACCATGCAGACCCCCAGCCTCTGCCCGGAGGCAACCATGAACCGACTGCCATGGGCCACCCTCCCCAGAGAAGAAGAGCAGTCCTTCAGATGCTCGATCCTTCTTCTGCCCAGCCGACCCGTGGCGACCCATGCTCATTCCTGAACACCGGTCGCCGGCGTGGAGTGAGGTGTTGCGGCCAGCGCCTCAGCCCTCAGCACCACCGGGCCAGCCACTTCTATCTCTTTAAGAGACTCTTGTTGGGGATGTTCTTGCATGCTGTTTTTGTGCAGATTCCATTTTTATGTTGATTGCACGCATGCTCAAGAAACATGTGGCAGGTTTCTCCACAAGCAGGTTGTGGAGGCACGGCACTGTTGTGGCCGATGCCCCCACAGCCTGTAAAGGCTTGTCCCGCTTCCCCCAATGCCATGGCACGCTGCTGCTGACACTAGTTCAGCCAGTGTGCCATCAACTTGTAAAACATTAGCCGCTGCAATCAGGGGCCACCTCGTCATTGCAGCACTAGCCATTTGCTGCAATGAGGGAGCAACCGTCATTGCAGGGTGGGCTCTTGAATCCCTGATATTGTTTGTGAACATGGCGGCGGCTTGCCACAGTGTTCACAAACAATATTAACCTCCCCTGCTGAGGGGGTGCCCAGTCCCCCTCAGCAGTATGTCCCCCCCCACTGTGTTTATTTGCCGACAGGGGTCCCAATTCCCATCAGCTGCAGTGCCCCAATATTTATGATGCCAATGGGAAGCCCTTGACACGTTGGCATTATGTACCCTCCCGCTTTTGTTGTGTGCCAATGGGGGTGCCCAATCCCCGTCTGCATAATGTAATAACTCCCTCCCCTTTTGTTGTGTACCGACGGGGTGCCCAATCCCTCGTTGGCTACAGCTGCCCCCCCCCAAAAAGGAAAGACTCCGATGGCACACTGGGAGCCCACCCCAGCATACCACATGCCCCTGCAAAATAAAAAACGGTCCCACGATGTCTTTTTTTTTTTTTGTAACCTGTAAAAGAGGAAACAGTCTCTCGGCGGTCTCCCCGCCCCCCCCACACCCCGCGCCCGCCCACTGCACACCCTGCCTCCCCACATCTCCCTCACCCCATACTTACTGTACCTCCGGAGTCCAGCACAATGATCTTCAGTGGACCGGGAACACGTCTGCACCCTCAAAGCCGACCACAAACTGAGGAAATGCTGATAAGCTGTATAATGGAATAAATAGGTTTTTTTCAACTTTGATGCATATCTCAGGCATTTTTTGGGAATTTTGGCACCAAATTTTCAACATGGTGTTTTTGGAACCCCACCTCATGAGTTCTATCACTGTCATGGCGTTACTCGGCCCCAAAAGGTGATTTTGTGGTCACTGTGAGGAATCACCTTTCAGGACTGATTAATGAAATGACAGTGCCAGTGTTCATGAGGTGGGCTCTCAAAAAGCCTATATTGCAAATTTGGTGGAAAAATGAAAAAAAAAAAATGACTGTTTTACGCACGCTCGTAACTTTGCGAATTTGCAATATTTTCACCCCAGATTTTCCACATTGGCATTTTTTCAAACCTTCCTGTGAACAGTACACCTGTCATTTTTCACACGCTGGCCAAAATGTGTTTTCGCACTTCCAGCACAGAATAGTGCGGTTGGTGTGGGAAATCAGTGTTCGGCAAAGATTAGTAAACTGACAGTGGCACTCTTCATGAGCAGAGGTCCTACAATGCCTATGTAGAAAATTTGGTGACAATACTCCATAAAATGACTGTGTTACGAGCGTGCATTGCGCAGTTTGCGTGCACGCTTGTAAGTTCATGAATTTATAATATTTTCACTCCAGATTTTCAATATTGCCATTCTTCTGCACCTCCTTATGAACAGTACTGCTGTCATTTTTCATATCCTGTCCAAAATGTGTTTTCGCAGTTCTGGCGCAGAATAGTGTGATCACTGTGGGAAATCCATGTTCGGGACACATTATGAAAATGACAGTGACGTTGTTCAGTAGCAGAGGTCTTAAAATGCCTATGTTGAAAATTTGGTGACAAAAGTTCATAAATTAGTGTGTTACGAATGTGCATTGTGAAGTTTCCACACACGGTCGCACCTTCACAACATTGCAATATTTTCACTCCAAATTTTCAGCATTTCCATTTTGCCACACCTCCTTATGAACAGTGCAGTTGTCATTTTTCACATCCTGGCTGAAATGTGTTTTTGCTCTTCCGGCGCACAATAGCGCAGTTGCTGTGGGAAATCGGTGTTCAAGACATATTAAGAAAATCACACTGACACTGTTCATGAGCAGAGGTTCTAAAACGTCTATGTTAAAAATGTTGTGATGAAACTCCATAAAATGACTGTGTTACGAGCGTGTGTTGTGCAGGTGCCACACACCCTTGTAAGTTTGCAAATTAGTAACATTTTCAAGTCAGATTTTCAACACTGCCATTTGTTCACACCTCATTATGAACAGTACAGCTGTCATTTTTCACGTCCTGGCCGAAATGTGTTTCCATGCTTCCAGTGCAGAATACCACAGTCGCTGTCAGAAATCAGTGCTTGGGACAGATTAGGATCGAGCGACTGGGGGGGGAGTGACCAAGCTCAACTGAGCTCTGTCGGGACTGCTGCGGATGTCTTTATGGGCAGGAAAAGGTGACAGCACAGGCAGAAGTCCAGTACAAAAGGGCAGCCTGCAGTGCCAGGAGACACAGAAGGAGCGAGTGAGGGAGGGGGATTGAGTGAGCTCAACAGAGCTCTGTTGGGATTGCTGTGGATTTATTTGTGGGCAGGAAAAGGCAGCAATGCATGCAGGGCCTGAGTACAAAAAGGCAGCCTGCAGCGGTGGGACAAACAGAATGAGCAAGCGAGAGGGGGGACTGAGTGAGTTCAACAGAGCGCTATCATCACTGCTGCAGATTTCTTTGTGGGCAGATAAGGGTGGCTACTCTGGCAGGAGCCCAGTACAGAAGGGCAGCCTGCAGTGCCAGCAGAAATGGAATGAGCAAGTGAGACAGGGGGAGTGAGTGAGGCCAATGGAGCTGTGTTGGGACTGCTGCAGATTTCTTTGTGGGCAGACAAAAATGCCAACAGAGGCAGGAGCCCAGCACAAAAGGGCAGCCTGCAGCACCAGGAGAAACAGAATGAGCGAGTGAGATGGGGAGTGAGCGAGCGGCCTTAACGGAGCTCTGTCGGGACAGCTGCGGATTTCTTTGTGGGCAAGAAAAGGTGGCAATGTAGGCAGGAGTCCGGTACAAAAGGGCAGACTGCAGCGCTGGGACAAACAGAATGAGCAAGTGAGAGAGGGGGAGTGAGCAAGCTTAACAGAGGTGCATCATGACTGCTGTGGATTTCTTTGTGGCCAGGAAAAGGCAGCAATGCAGGCAGGAGCCCAGTACAAAAGGCCAGCCTGCAGCACCAGCAGAAATGGAATGAGCTACTGAAAGAGAGGGAGTGAGCGAGCTCAACGGAGGTCTCTCAGGACTGCTACAGATGTGTTTGTGGGCAGAAAAAGCCACCAACGCAGGCAGGAGCCCAGTACAAAAGGGCAGCCTGCAGAAGAGGGAGACACAGAATGAGCGACTGAAGGAGGGGGAGTGAGTGAGCTCAACACAGCTGTGTTGGGACTGCTGTGGGTTTCTTTGTGGGCAGAAAAAGACAGCAATGCATGCAGGGGCCCAATACAAAATGGCAGCCTGCAACAGGGGGAGAAACAGAATGAACATGTGACAGAGGGGAGTGAGTGAGTAAGCTCAACGGAGCTCTATCATGACTGCTGCAGATTTCTTTGTGTCCAGAAGAAGGCGGCAATGCAGGCAGGAGCCCAGTAAAAAAGGGCAGCCTGCAGCGCCAGCAGAAACAGAATTAGCAAAAGACAGGGGCGGAGTGACCCACATCAATGGAGCTGTGGCCGGGCAGCTGCAGATTTCTTTGTGGGCAGCAAAACCTGCCAATGCAGGCAGAAGCCCAGTACAAAAGAGCAGCCTGCAACAGCAGGAGAAACAGAATGAGAGAGTGAGACAGGCAGAGAGAGAGAGAGACCTCAACAGCGCTGCGTTGGGACCGCTGCAGATTTCTTTGTGGCCAGAAAAAGGTGCCAATGCAGGCAGAAGTCCAGTACATAAGAGCAGCCAGCAGCTCCGGGACAAACACAATGAGCAAGTGAGAGAGGGGGAGTGAGCGAGCTCAACAGACCTATATCGTGACTGCTGCGGATTACTTTGTGTGAAGAAAAAGGCAGCAACGCAGGCAGGAGCCCTGTACAAAAGGCCAGCCTGCAGCACTGGCAGAAATGGATGAGTGACAGAGGGGGAGTGAGGTAGCTCAATGGACCTGTGTCAGGACTGCTGCACATTTCTTTGTGGGCAGAAAAACTCGCCAACATAGGCGGGAGCCCAGTACAAAAGGGCAGCCTGCAGTGCCTGCAGAAACAGAATGAGCGACAGAGAGGGCGAGTGACCCACCTCAACACAGCTCTGTCAGGACAGCTGCAGATTTCTTTGTGGGCAGAAAAAACATGCTAACACAGCCAGGAGCTCTTTACAAAGGTGCAGCCTGCAGCACTGGGAGAAACAGAACGAGCGAGAGACACAGGGCCACTGATCGAGCTCAACAGACCGACACAATCAACACTCGGCATTGACAAATGCTTGTTTACATTTCTATTCCTTTGGTAAGCTGTCTTCTTTTATTTTTTTTTTATTGCATTTTGTATTTTTTGTGCCTCTATTTGTATTGTTTTTCATTTTCCCTTGCTATACTGGGGAATCTGAGCTTTCAATTACTAAGTCTCTGTTAACTGGCTGAGGAAGATTTACTTGGATGACTTTATTTAACTTTTGTAATTCCTCCCTCATTGTTTTGATGTCTCTGTGTTTTTCTGCAAAAGAGCTGTTTACCTCAACAACATTGCTATTTTGAAGATATTCTTCTAGTAACTGTTTTATTCTGAATTCATCTTTCATGACATTTGATCTCAGTGCTGAAGCGTCTTCCTTTATAACACAGAGACATTCTAAAATCACTATGTTTACATTACATGGTTTTGTTATATGTTGTAGTAACTCTTTGGAAAATGCAGAGGCAACAGGTACGTTTTCTAAGTCCAGTGGGGAGAGCACTGAGCCTGACTCTTACATCTGTTTTCAGGTCTACCTCCGTCTCCAAAAACAGTTCCCAGGTAAACCTGGGAAAGAAATATTCTCTTATTTCTGGAGAAAATGATAGATGCTCATCACAATGTTGAGATAACTTATCTTCCAAAATGAGCTGGGGATCAGACTGACTCTCTGAGATACTACGTCCATTTTCTTATTTAACAATTCTTTCAATCCATCAGTTGTTGAGCCCAAATCAGTCATTATTTCTGCAATAGCCTGGTTTTTAGAACAGCAGGAGCTTGTATGCAGGTATTTCTAGTTAGAAGGAAGTATATTTCTAGCTAGAAAGTAGTATATATTCACTATATATGTGAGCCAAGAGTCCTAACACGCCATCATTTAAACGAATCACTACGATATTTACCCAGTGGAATTTAACCTGTCAAGGTTGGTCTGAAAGCTTAGGCACTTTGTTCTTTTTTAACATCTATGTTGGTCCAATAAACATCTATGTCATTTCAATAAAAGGTATCAAATCATTTGCTTCTGGAATGAAATGACTGAAAAACCAGTGGGGAAACACTTCTGTCAGACTGACCACTCAGTCTCAGATATGTCAGAAATGGTCTTAAAAGGACATTTCAAAAGTACACAACAGAGATGGGCTTCTGAGATCAGGCTTATTTTACTTCTCAGGGGAACCAGGATCCTAGGTGATAGGTTTAAATGCTTCATTGGCAAGCATTTAAACCAGCCAAGGGGGGAGGCACTGGAAAGGAGCAGGGAAATCCTAGCACCCCCTTAAAAATCATGGTAGTAAGTGCGGTAAACACCAACATAGAGGTGTCGACAGGGAGAAGGGCAGGGGTAAATGGAGAAAGTGACAAAGGCAAGAATGACAGGGATGGGGCAAAAAGGAGTAAGGCCATCAGGAAATGGAGGGTAATGAGTACCAATGCCCATAGTCTGGGCAACAAGCTCCCTGAGCTGGTAGCCTTGATGGAAGAGGGATGCCTGGATATCATAGCAGTCACAGAAACATGGTACACAGAGAACCATGACTGCGATGTTAACATACCAGAGTACATAGCCTACAGGAGAGACAGGCAGGGGAGAAGAGGGGGAGGAGTAGCTCTCTACGTAAAGGAAGGGATAAAAGCAACTGAACAAAAGAGTAAACAGGGAGGAGAGAAGGCACTGTGGGTCACCTTGGAGACTGGGAAGGGCACCACAATCCGCACAGGGGTTGTGTACAGACCCCCATGTGAGGGGGAAGGAATGGACAAGGATATGATAGAAGGCATTCTTAGAATGGCAGAGAAAGGGGAGATACTGTTGATGGGAGACCTGAATATGCCAGATGTTAACTGGAGCACATTTGCTATAGCCACATCCAAGAGCAGGGCCATTCTTGATGCCCTACAGGTGGCAGGCCTTAGACAGCTAGTTTCGGAACACACTCATGAGGGAGCAATCTTAGACCTCATACTCTCAAATGGGGGCAGTGAGAGGATATCAGATCTAGAAGTGGGTCGCCATCTGGGAACAAGTGACCATCAAATAGTGTGGTTCACATTAAACTCAGCTACAGAGTCAAGCCATACAAAAGTGAGGGTACTGGACTTCAGGAGGGCTGACTTTGGCAAGATGGGAGAGTGCCTCAGAAAAGAACTAGTAAACAGGCTAGAAGGAGGTGTGAAGCAACAATGGGGAATCATCAAAACTGCTATCACAGAGGCAACAAGCCTTTATGTGAAGCAAATAAACAAATCAAAACGAAAGAAAAAGCCACTATGGTTCTCAAAAGAGGTGGCTGTGAAAGTCAGGAAGAAAAAGATAGCATTCTGGAAGTATAAGGAAACACAGAAGGAGCAGGACAGAGAGCTGTACCAGTTAAGACAGAAGGAAGCAGGTAGGGAAGTCAGAATAGCAAAGGCCCAAACTGAGGAAAGAATAGCTAACTCGGTTAAGAAGGGGGATAAAACCTTTTATAGGTACATCAGTGAGCGTAGAAAGACAAAGGGAGGGATACTGAGGCTGAATAGAATGAACGGTGGGTGGGCAGAGGGGGACAGTGAAAAAGCAAGGATACTGAACGAATATTTCTGCTCAGTATTCACAAAAGAGGAGGGGGAAGTGCTTAATCCAATTAACAGAAGCACTCTTGATAGGGGGGTCAATCCCAGTCCTTTCACAGAAGAAAGGGTTGTGCAAAAACTCCTAAAACTGAAGGTGGACAAAGCAATGGGGCCTGATGAAATTCACCCCAGAATTCTAAAAGAATTAAGGGGGGAACTAGTGAATCCACTGGCTATTCTTTTTAATAAATCATGGGAGGTTGGTGTGGTACCCGGGGACTGGAAGACGGCGGATGTGATTCCCCTTCACAAAAGTGGGACCAAGACAGAGGCAGGAAACTACAGACCTGTCAGTCTGACCTCTGTGGTAGGGAAAGTGATGGAGTCACTTCTGAAGGAAAGAATGGTTGAGTACCCAGAGGCCAGTGGGGCACAGGACCTAAGGCAGCATGGGTTCACAGTGGGAAGGTCATGTCAGACAAATCTAATAGATTTCTTTGACTGGGTGACCAAAGTAGTAGACCAGGGAGGGGCTGTGGACATGGCCTACCTAGACTTTAGCAAGGCATTTGACACAGTCCCACACAAAAGATTAATAGTCAAATTAACCAGCCTGGGAGTGGGTCCCAGGGTGGTAGCCTGGGTAAAACATTGGCTGCACAACAGGACACAGAAGGTAATTGTAAATGGAGTCCACTCTGAAGAAAGAGGGGTTACTAGTGGGGTACCACAGGGTTCAGTATTGGGTCCAGTCCTTTTTAATGTCTTCATAAGTGACATTGCAGAGGGACTGGAAGGAAAAGTATGCCTCTTTGCAGATGACACAAAGATCTGCAACAGGGTTGATACACAAGGAGGTGTGGAAAGGATGAGAAGGGACTTGGCAAGGTTGGAGGAATGGTCAGAAGTATGGCAGCTAGGATTCAATGCAAAGAAGTGCAAAATAATGCACCTGGGAAACAAGAACCCAGGGGAAAAATACACAATGGGGGAGGTAGTAACAACAACAAAAAAGGAAAGGGACCTGGGGATAATCATATCAGATGACCTTAAGGTTAGCAAGCAATGTGAGAAGGCAGTAGGGAGGGCTGGGGGTATACTGGGATGCATAGGGAGAGGCATCAGCAGCAGAAAACAGGAAGTTGTTATCCCTCTGTACAGACAGTTGGTGAGACCCCATCTGGAGTACTGTGTCCAGTTCTGGAGACCCCATCTCTGCAAGGACATAGACAGGATAGAGGCAGTCCAGAGGAGGGCAACTAAAATGGTGCAGGGTCTGCAAGAGAAGCTGTATGAGGAGAGACTAAAGGAGCTTAATATGTATACCCTTGAGGAAAGAAGGAGAGGGGACATGATAGAAACTTTTAAGTACCTCAGTGGAATCAACAAAGTCCCAGAGGGTAGCATCTTTCAGAAAAAGAGACGTGAAAAACAAGGGAACACAATTTAAAGATGGGGGGGGGGGCGGTTCAGGGGCAATGTGAGGAAGTATTATTTCACAGAGAGGGTAGTGGATGCATGGAACAGCCTTCCTGAGGAGGTTGTGGGGTCCAAAACTGTGGGAGAATTCAAGAATGCATGGGACAGACATAAGGCAATTCTTGTGAGGGGTAGGAAGAAATAGGCTGTTGGTTAACTAGGATCTGCGGCCTATCCTGTAGGTAGGGAAATGGGCAGACTAAATGGGCCAAGCGGTCCTTATCTGCCGTCAAAATCTATGTTTCTATATTAGTATAGGTTCATAGGAAATTACAAGTTCATTCGATCAAGGCCCTTTATTGAACTTGCCACCATTCCATTCTAATGGTGGAATAAATATTTACTGTCTCCCTTGTATAAATCTAATCTCCTTTTAAACATTTCCATATCTCTACTATTAACAATATTACATGGAAGTGAATTCCATAGATTTATAATTCTCTGGGAATACCAATGGTTTATTTTATGTATCCTATTTCTTTCACCTATTAGCTTACAGTTGTGAGATCTAGTGATGTTATTATGAGTCTTATGCTTTACCAATCCAATTGTCTCTAATAATAAATCATCCTGATAGGCTTTATAGGTAAGACATCAGTCACCTTTTGTTCTTTTATATTCCATTGCGCATGGTTTTAACTTTTTTAATCTTTCATTGTAGCCCAGACCATCCATATGTGCAAGTTTCCTAGTAATTGTCCACTGTACTTTTTCCATTTTACTTTTGCCCTCTATGGTATATGGGGCACAAAAGGGAGAGCGGTATTCTAAATGAGGCCTTACCAAGGAGGTGTATAGAGGGATAAGTACCTCAGCTTCCCCGCTTTTTATATGCTTTAGGATACACCGTTTTATACCATGACATTTCCTAGTTGTTTCTTGTGTATGTGTTTTAAACTTTAGATCTTTTGCTATATGAACTCCAAGATCATTTTCATTTATTGTTACCTGTAGTGGAATTCCATTTAGTGTATATTCAAACGCAGGGTTATTCTTCCCCAAATGCAAGATCTTGCATTTTGATTCATTAAAAAATAATTTCTGTTGCTGAGCCCAAGTTCCTAGTTGATCTAAATCATCCAGAAATCATTTAGCAGTGTCAATATCATATACTATGCTGCCGACTTTACAATCGTTGGCGTATGTACATATCCATGATCCTGATGATGTTTGCATAGATGACACCAATACATTAAATAGCACTGGGCCCAGAACAGAGCCCTGGGGAATGTCATCAAACGCTGTACCCCATTCAGACTTAAAGCTCCTTATGGACACATGCAGTTTCCTATATGGTTGAAGATGGCATGAACATTTATTGGGGTTTATAACACATTATCCTACTAACCTTAAACAGACCTTTACTTTACAGGATGGATATATAATAGGACTTCAAAGTGTCTGTTTTTTGTTTTAATATTTATAGAGTCCCTTTAACTGGTTATCAACATGTTGATTTCTCACCAAAGTACTATATGTGTGTGTGTGGGGGGGAGGGTACAGTGTTTTTTGTGTGTGTGGGTGCGGGGGGGTATGTGGGTGTGGTGGGTGTGGGGCTTGTGGTTATATTGCGGTAGGCTTACATTCAGGTACATAACATAATGGTGTTACAGTGTCTTAGGACTCTTAGCTCACATATATAGTGAATATTTACTTCCTTCTAACTAGTTAGCTTCTTGGGGGGGGAAGTAATTCCATTGGGTTTTTATTCAGATTCTTTAGACTGTTACTGTTCATACAGTATAATAGTTGTATTATATACTGTCACATTTTTGAGCTCTGAACATATTAGGATGCATGATCTCATTTACTTAGAGGTCTTGACAGATTAAATTCCACTGGGTAATTATTGTAGTGATGGGTGTAAATGATGGTGTATTAAGACTGTTGGCTCACATACATAGTGAATATATACTTTCTTATAACTACTGTAGTTATCTTCCCCTGGGGGGAAGGAGGGTTTAATTCCACTGTGTTTTTATTTAGATTCTTTAGACAGTTACTGTACATATAGTAGTTTGATTATGTACTGTCACATTTTTGAACTCTGAGCATATTAGGATGCATAATCTCATTTACCTGAGGGTCCATGACAGGTTAAACTCCATTGGCTAAATATTGTAGTGATGGGTGCAAATGATGGTGTGTTAAGACTCTTGGCTCACATACATAGTGAATGTATACTTTCTTCTAACTAGTTATCTTCCGGGAGGGGGTCCATTGTGTTCTTATTCAGATTCTTTAGACAGTTTCTGTACATATAGTAGGTTGATTATATACTGTCATGTTATTGAACTCTGAACATATCAGGATGCATGGTCTTATTTACTTGGGGGTCCTTGACAGGTCTGTTTTTTTATTTTGGCACTTATCCTGACAATTGATATTTTCTTGTATAAAATCCTGTTACAGCACTGAAGATATTAAGGTTTATGGAATGTAGTTGAGTTGAGTGTATATTTGGGAATATGTCTCCAGATATGGTTTATGCTATATAAATGTATGAAACAGTTGCTCACACTAGGTAAACTTTACTTTAAACCTTGTTAATGCCATATATAGAAAATTTCTGTTGTATAGGTTTTTTTTTAACTTATGAATATATCACATTTTAACATGTTCGTAAGTGAGTATTGAATCCAAAGGTCTTGCTTTTCATTAATACTGTATTCACAAACACACTGAGACATTCAGTATTTTTGTTAGTGGAGCTTTCTGTTTGAAGGGTTCTTATCTTATTCTGGTGACATTTGACCTTGGAAGGCTTCTCAGCTACAAGCAAACTCGTGAAATCTGGTTCCTCTGATTTAAACTTCAGTTATGGTTTAAATGAGTATTTAAACCAATGAGAATTATTTCTGTTTTTTTATGCATGATCTTTAGTGTTAATAGTATGTAATTTTCTAAATAACTGCCATAAGCTTCTGAAAAAGGACTTTGTTGCTGTAAAAGCTTAGGCACGTTGTTCTTTTTGTAACATCTATGATGGTCCAATGAAAGGTATCAAACCATTTGCTTTCTAATCTATTCTTACAAGGACCAATACGGCAACTAAACTAAATCTGTACATGTACTGTAAACCAAATTAAATTAAATGATTTAGATAACTTTTAGTAAAGTGTAATTGCTTTTAGTTATGGTTGTGCTTAAAATAACTCTTTTCAGCTCTTTGTGAGACTTGAAATATATAAAATGTGATATGAGTAGCAACACTGAAAGCTGTGACAAATGGGTATCTCACGGAAATCCAAAGATGGGGAGCACCCCTTCCTCAAAACATTCTTTCATCTCTAACACTTCTCCCCCATACCCCTGTTGCTCCACTGCTGGTCTACCGTTAGACTCTCCTTCTCACTCTCCCCCAATTTTCTCCACTCTCCCTGAAGCTGTCCTGGTTCTCCCCTGGACTTGGTAAACCAGGGATAGAGGAGACAGGAGATAAAAGGCAGGAAACGGATGATAGAAGAGGGGAGATGTGAAACAAAGGCAACAAGGATGTCTGAAATCTAAACAGTTAAAAACAAGCAAGAAAAAAACCCTACAATAAACCATAATAAAGTGAAATAAAAAGCCTTAATCTGATATCCCTTGTAGAGCTCTAGTAAAATCCATGTAGTGAGTGTTTCCTTCTCCACTGAACTCACACTCTCCAGCCAGTGTGTTGCACTAGGTGACTGCTAAAGAATCTAAATGTATTTATTTATTTTGAAACATTTCAGAAGGAAAGACATAATGAGCTAAAACAGCTCCTTTTCAGATGCGTCCTCCAGGAAAGGGGAAAGTGATACAATATGAATACAGATCAAGTAAAAATATACACGGAACAAGTCTATCTATAAAACATTAAAGCAAATAAGATTTTTAGTCCTCATATACATAAACATAAACATGCCCACAAACACTTCAACACAGAAATATTTGGTTTGTAAAGCTTGAAGGAAGATAGTGAGGACAACGTCATAGTAGTGGGATGAAGGAGAGGGATTAGATAGCAGGTTTGCCAGCACCCCTAGAGGATGTAAACCCCACAAGAGAATTGGCAGAGGGGAGCAAAATAAAGGATGGATTTGGCCTGCACCCCTCCAGGATGTTAACCCCGCAAGGGGATTGGCGGAAGGGAACAAATAATGGATGGATTGGGCCTGCACCCCTCCAGGATGTAAACCAGACAAGGGGTTTGGCAGGAGGGAGAATAAGGGATGGATTAGGGGCAAATAAGGCAAACATTAGGTGGAAGTGGCTAAACAGTCAAAAAAGGAGATTGATGAAAAAGATCAGGGAGAGGGGAAGGTGTAGATAAGAAATTGCAAAAGGGAAGAGTTTAAGAAAAGTAAGGAGATGGGGGGGGGGGGGTGGCAAGCCTTACCCACAGGAGCGGAGCCCCAGGGGAATGAACTCTACTCGATGTAAACCCAACCAGTGTTTATTTATTTATTTATTGATGCATTTCACCAGGAAAGGCACACTGAACAACAAGTTTCTCGTCTCATGGTGCATCCTGGGGGAAAGGGTAGTGGAAGTACATACATGCATACAACAGCAAACATTATTACAATATTGGCAGCAGTGAATAGCAAATAACAGAAAGAACATATTAAGTGCAGCATATGAGTACAATTGTTTACAAGAAGTCACGATGGACAGGACAAGTGCATTACATTACTATAATACCTTAAATTCATGATGATGGTACCATTTAACCCGAAAGGAAGGGGT
Source organism: Neoceratodus forsteri (assembly GCA_016271365.2). NCBI lineage: Eukaryota > Metazoa > Chordata > Ceratodontiformes > Ceratodontidae > Neoceratodus > Neoceratodus forsteri. The sequence goes on along the minus strand of CM057449.1, from coordinate 224,161,817 downwards.
GGATAGGGAGTAACAGCAGAGGTGGAAATGTAGCGAGGTTGGGAGGGAAGCAGAAACATAGAAACATAGAATTTGATGGCAGATAAGGACCGCTTGGCCCACCCAGTCTGCCCATTTCCCTACCTAATGGATAAGCTGCAGATCCTAGTTAACCAGCAGCCTTCTTATTCCTACCCCCACCCCCTAGAATTGCCTTATGACTGTCCCATGCATGCTTGAATTCCACCACTGTTTTTGACTCCACAACCTCCTCCGGAAGGCCGTTCCATGCATCCACAACCATCTTTGTGAAAAAATACTTCCTTAAATTACCTCTGAGCCGCCCCCATCTTCAAATTGTGCCCCATTGTTCTTGCACACCTCTTTTTTTGGAAGATGCTACCCTCTTGGACTTTGTTGATTCCCTTGAGGTACTTGAAAGTTTCTATCATGTCCCCCCTCTCTTTCCTTTCCTTGAGGCTATACATATTAAGCTCCTTAAGTCTCTCTTCATATGTCTTCTGGTGCAGACCCTGCACCATTTTAGTTGCCCTCCTCAGGACAGCTTCCGTCCTGTCTATGTCTTTGCGGAGACTGGGTCTCCAGAACTGCATGCAGTACTCCAGATGGGGTCTCACCAGCTGTCTGTACAGAGGGATAATAACTTCCTGTTTTCTAGTGGTGATGCCTCTCCCTATGCATCCCAGTATCTCCCCAGCCTTCCTTGCTGCCCTCTCACATTGCTTGCCCACCTTTAGGTCATCTGATATGACTACCCCCAGGCCCCTTTCCATTTTTGTTGTTGTTAGTATCTCACCCCCCATTGTGTACTCTTCCCCTGGGTTTTTGCTTCTCAGGTGCATTACCTTGCACTTCTTAGCACTGAATCTAAGCTGCCATACATTTGACCATTCCTCTAACCTTGCCAAGTCCCTTCTCATCCTTTCCAGTCCACCTTGTGCATCAACTCTGTTTGCAGATCTTTGTGTCATCTGCAAAGAGACATACTCTTCCTTCCAGTCCCTCCGCAATGTCGCTTATAAAGACATTGAAGAGGACCGGTCCTAATACTAAACCCTGCGGTACCCCACTAGTAACCCCCCTTTCTTCAGAGTGGACTCCATTTACTATTACTCTCTGTATCCTGTTCTCCAGCCAATTCTTTACCCAGACTGTCATCTTGGGACCCACTCCCAGGCTGGCTAACTTGTATATTAATCTTTTGTGTGGGACTGTGTCAAATGCTTTGCTAAAGTCTAGGTAGGCCATGTCCACAGCCCCTCCCTGATCTATTACTTTGGTCACCCAGTCCAAGAAATCTATCAGATTTGTCTGGCATGACCTTTCTGCTGTGAATCCATGCTGTCTTGTGTCCTGTGCCCCTCTAGCCTCTAGATACTTGACAATTCTTTCCTTCAGAAGTGATTCCATCATTTTCCCAACCTCTGAGGTTAAACTAACAGGTCTGTAGTTTCCTGCTTCTGCCTTGCTCCCAGTTTTGTGAAGGGGAATCACATCTGCACTCCTCCAGTCCTCGGGTACCACCCCATCCTCCCATGATTTGTTAAAGAGGGTAGTCAGTGGTGTCACTAGTTCTACCCTTAGTTCTTTCAGAATTCTGGGATGAATCCCATCAGGCCCCATTGCTTTGTCCACCTTCAGTTTTAAGAGTTCTTTCAGAACCCTTTCTTCTGTAAATGGGCTGGTATCAACTTCTGTATCCAGAGTGTTTCTATTATTTGTTTTAGGTACCTCCCCCTCTTCCTTTGTAAATACTGAGCAAAATACTGAGATGAATAGGAATCAAGGTTATACATACATCAATAGTTGTAGATTGGTAGGAATCTATAGTTGTAGTTATATTGGTAGTTATGGATAACTTGAAAGAATGGTCAGGTAGGGAACTCTGGAGGGAAAGAAAGTAGTGGGGCTGAAAGGGAGATGTAATTCAGAATAGCTACTTAATATATTGATAGAGCTTGGGTTCAAATCAAATCAAATCAAACTTTATTTGTAAAAGGCGCCTTTCCAAAACCAAGGCACCTGCATATAACATAATAAAAATCATTGAATAATTAAAACAATGTTAAAAATTAATCCAAGGCAGCAACATTAAAAATCATTATATGCAAGGCTAAAAAGAAATGTTTTTAATGCCCTCTTAAAACTTTGGACAGTCAGGCAATCTCGCACCTTATATTGATTGAGGTGTTGGAAGGCAATGGCATGCCAAGGGAGGGGTAGAAGGGAGTTGAACTGAGGAGAACATAATAGAGGAAAAGGCAGAGAGGAAAAGAAAGAAGGGGAGATAAGCAGGTAGCAGTGATGAAAGAAATGGGATATTGAACAAGAGGGCAGGGCAGAGCAGATGTCTGAGGGAAGGGGGTTCCAAATGGTTAGAAAGTGATAAAAGAAGGATGCTCTCTCTGACATGGAAGAATGGGAAGGAAGGGTGAGGGTCCTATACGGGGAGTTGAAAAGTGAGTAGGAAGGGGTAGGATGGATGTAGAGGAGGGAATGAAGGTAGGGAAGCAGGTAGCTGAGACAGAACTTCCCAATTAAAGAGGCAGTATGGGCAAGGCATCTGTTCCCAAGAGAGGGAAAGGAGAGAGCGGTGTAAAGGTTGCAGTGGTGTATAAGTGGTGGACAGGCAGGAGCAAACACAGAAGGATTTGAACAGTGTCCAGTCTGGTAAGGGTGGATTTGGGGGCAGCACTATAGACTGCATCTCCAAAGTCAAAGATTGGGAGAATCATATTCTGGATGATCTCACAATGGACACCTAGTTTGGGAAGCAGCATTTTGTGGCTAGCATCCACATGATCAGAGAGGTCAAGGTTCCTGTCGAGCCATAGCTTGAGTTATTTGAAGGATGCGACATCCTCAGGTATGGAATCATTGAGAGTATGGAAGAAAGGGGGAGCAGTAAACCTTGGCCGAGGTTTTACCTGGAACCAAAAGTCATAGAGACCATCTTTTTGGCATTCAGTGACAGTTGATTAAATAACTCTCATCCAGAACTGAACATGCTAGCCTTGAGCTCCTCCAGAATCTCATGTTCTCCTTTCCCAGTCTGCTGCACTGCCTGCGATCTGAGACATTGTTTCTGACTCTGACTCTTGCTCTTGCTGGTGATATGTTTGCTGATGATGCAGTCTATTTAAATTCACTGTTTCACTGCTAGATGCATGCACAGTGAAAAAACATATGAACATACTAAATTGCCAGCAGATACAGGCCTTATGGTCTATCTAGTCTGCTCAAGTGTGCAGCACTTCAGCCTATTAGACTGCAGCTGCGCCCTTCCATTAACTCTTCCCTCCCCAATTGCCCCCCCAGTATGTACTTTTCCCTTGAATTTTTCCCATCCCCTCTTGAATCACGTCACAGTCTGCACTGATATGAGTTGCTCAGGCAGTGCATTCTACCCTGTTACCACTCTTTTAGTGAAGCAGTGCCTCCTCCTTTCCCTCCTGAGTCTGCCCCTCCCCTTAACTTCAGGGAGTGCCCTCTGGTATCTCTTCTGTTCTGGAGAGTGACCCAACCATGGAAGCCTACTCTGTTCATCTCCTTCAGGTACCTGAAGGTCTTGATCATGTCCCCTCTCTCTACCCTCCAGGGTATACATGTTGAACTCTTTTAGTCTTTCCTCATAAGTTCTATTCCCCAACCCCTGGATCATCTTTGTTGCTCTTCACTGCACTGCCTCCAGTAGTTTGATAGCCCTTTTCAAGTATGGGTGCCAGAACTGCATGCAGTACTTCAAAGTGCTGCCTCACCAGGGACCTGTACTGGAGCAATATGACTTCACTACATCTGGATGTAATCCCCCTTGCTGTGCACCCTAGCATTCCATTCCATTAGTCTTAGCCACTGCATTCCTACACTGGGCTGAGTGGCTTAATTCCCCAGTCCCCCTTCCCCCCAGATCCTTCTCCTCGTTGGATGTGGGCAGTTTGATACCATCCATCCAGTAGCTGTATCCTGGGTTGTTGGCTCCAAAATGCATCACCTTGCACTTCTTGGCATTGAACCCAAGCTGCCAGGTGTGCAACCACTCCTCGAGTCTTGCCAAGTCCTCCTGCAGTAATTTGCCACCCTCTGTCGCATCCACCTCAGCACAGATCTTGGTGTCATTGGCAAAGAGGCTGATCTTATTCTTGATCCCAATCGCTATGTCTGCGATGAGAATTAACATGGTTATTTATGTGTAAAATGACATGACATGCTGTTACTTTGTGTAGCCCTTTGCATTGTTCATCATGTAGCAGAGTGGACACTTCAGCAATTTGCAGAGTTTTTTGACATAAAAAAAAATTATTTTCCAACCCCTCACCCTCTCATAGTACCCAATCCCAACCACCTCCCTCCTCACTGGCTAAAGAATGATGGCACACCCTTCTCTCAAGTCTCTCATATAACACAATTCACCCTCCTGAGACTCCAGATGGTAAGTAAATTGTAAATTGACACCCTGTCCCCAACCTTCTCATAGCACCCTAAGCCATCCTCTTCCCCAGCAGTGCTGCAAAACACAGTTTGCAAAGTACAATGAATAAAGTGAATACACCGGAATATAAGAATATCAAAATATAACACTTTTTTGTTGTAAAAAAGAGGGTGCTTAACCAATGAATTTTAGGGGTTGGGCATCAGCTTTCAGTGGAATGCAGTAATCTACAAATCACAGTACCAGCATCATTCCTGCTTTCTACCCTAGAGCCAATCAGCTTGAGGAGAGGAAGGATTTATGCTCTAGAAGAAGAAGTATCAGCATTTATATAGCACTTTTCTTACACAGTGTATCCCAAAGCCCTTGTTATCCTGATATAAAATCCATGTAGTCCGGACCTGCCTTGCATTTCTAAACAGCACTGGGTGACTCGACCTGCCTTGCATTTCTAAACAATATTGGTAGCTCTTGCTATTCTTCAGACATCAGGGCTAATAAACATGGCTTGCAGGGACAAGCCATCATGTGCAGATAAGGAAAAGTATGGATTACACACATCCACCAAATAAACACAGCTCCTTGGAGAATGTTTTATTACAGATAGTAAATAGTCTCTGTACACAATATTATACATCTCAGCAAGGCAATAAGACTTTTATCATATAACTCTCATAAGACTTTATATATATATATATATATATATTTATATAATTTTATAACCATAGAATATGCATGCATGATTGCATCAGCAAATTTTACAGAAACAATTCTAAGTTGAAGTACAGTACAGACTGAGCTCCAGCAGCAAGGGTTATCTGAGACCTACAGAGTTGAACTCCTTAAACCTATCTACATTGAGGCATGGGCCAGCTTTAAGATCCTTATAAAGGAAGAAGCATGGCTGAGAGTCAGAGAAAAGGTACTCCCTGAAGATTACACCTCTGCACAGCACCCCACTATATACCAGTTACTTCCCTCACATGAGGGGCCAGCCACATAAACACTCCTGACACCAGTGTCTTAGAAGTAGGGTTCTATGTCTGTGTGATTAATGCACTTTAAGCATGGGAGCACAGCTTCTGTCACAGGTAGTGACTTGATACAGGGGAGACTTGTTCTGGTTTGCCCATTGAACAGCACGGGATTTTTACAAACAGTAACCAGTTGAAATACAGTAATCATGAATATTTCATCACAAATGCTTCATGACGACTCTGCAGTAGTTCATGACCTCAGTTCTTCAATATTCATCAAAGTACGTCAGATTCTTCAGCACTGTGCAAGCATTCAAAAAACACTAAATGGCATGGATAAATTCAGCAAGAATATCTGGTGAACTGTGATGGATGTTCTTGAACCACTCATGAACTTCATTCCATAAGGCTAGCAATCATCATACAGTTATTGACTTTCCACCTCCTCCTCCTCCTCCTCCTCATCATCCTCATCATCATCATCATCACTACTACTATGTTTATTCAGCAATATGGCATAAAATCTGGGAATATTCATTTTCAATGGCATCCAAGACCCAGGCTGGCTCAGAAATAGGGTGGAGAAAATTAAAAGTTATAACAAAAGGTGGAAACCATATGTAAAGATCTGTGGAATGACAGGGACTGGGAGGATAGGTAGTCCTCGGGTCCTGTGTCTAAAAGGAGGAATTCTCAGGACTGAAAGTGTACAAAATGGGAAAGTCTGTCTTGTTTTAGCAGAGAAGGGCACAGACAGCAGGAGGGGGCAACACGGGGCTTCACTTACTAGTTTGGTGCTGATGGGCACTGATGGCATAGTGGGAAAGAAAAAGTCACAAGGATCAAAAGTGTGAAGACTGGAAATGTCTCATTGGTACCAGCAGTGGTCTTCTTACCAGATTAGGGCTCGAGTGAAGAAGAAGAAGAAGAATCAGCATTTATATAGCACTTTTCATACACAGTATCCCAAAGCACTTTACAAGCAATGCTAGACTGGTAGTGAAGTGACTGAATGTGTGGTGGCAGCCATATCGCACATCATCACCCACACACAGCCTGGATAATTGCATGAACTGGTTTATGGGAAGGGGAATGTTGGCCAGGACACTGGGAATTTTCCCTGCTCTTTGCAAAGAGTGCCCTGGGTTCTTTTACTTCCACCTGGTCACCCACCAGGACAACATCAGGATGAGCAGAAGGGACCTCGGTTTAACGTCTCATCCGTAAGACAGCACACCCCAGCAGTACAGCACCCCCCAATACTGCACTTGTATGCCAGAGATTTTTAGGTGCAAGTCCAATCCTGGTGTGGGACGAGAACCTACAACCTTCTACTGAAATTGGAGTGGGACAGTTCGGTACAGGAGCTGTGGGGAAGCCTGCTGCTGCTCCCTTACAGTACCTCTATAAATCAAGTTATTGGGAAGATATGTTTCAGAAAACAGGCGAAACCATCCCTGTTGGAGAGGAGATTTAAACTGGCAGTGTGAGAAATTGGAGAGCTCTATTCATGTTAAAAATAAAAACATTGTTGGAAGAATAACTATTTTAAACATTAAAATGTCAAAGAATGAGCTTAATAAGAATATATAGGGCAACCTGTTTCTGTCATTTGACCTTGTCTGGATCTGCCACTGACCTGAGCAAGGTCACAGATGATCTCCCCTTCACAGCTAAGTCTGCCTTTTACCTGTTCAGTGTTTCTCATCAGCTATATCTGCCCAGTAAGATGGGCATAGAGAGGCCTATTGAGGGTGGATGAATTACTGCGGGGTCCTATAAATAAAGTGTGGAGGTAGGGTGGGAGGAGGTCTGGAACAGCTGCAGGCTCTGTGTATGTTGTGAGGGGCACTCAACTTTTCACACCAGCTGCCTTCCCATGAAGCCTCCCTCAGAGTCAACGTTATTTGAGGAGATGGAATTCAGCTCCAAGTCAGCGTTTAAAAGGATTGTGAGTGTCTCTACCCCCAGCCTGCGTAGGCTCCTGTGTCTGCAGAGCTCAGAGCCACAAAAGGCAGCTAGAGCAGCAGGGGGGTGGGGACATGGGAGTAGGCATGCATATACCATGTGCTTACCAGTACCATGGACATACATGCTGGTTTGTGAGGGACACCACTTTGCCCTAACTTCTGATGATATTATGTCATATTTGCACTCTATTTGAACTGGACATGTTGCAAATGCATAGCTTATTTTCCTTATCTCTGTGAGGACCATGATTTTGGTCAGCACAGGATTCTTCAGCTATGTATTAACCTAGGGGCTGACACATCAAACAGATTTAGGTATACAACTGGGAAGGAGGGTTCCACCAAACAGGGCTATGGACATGCCAATAGCATTTCTGTTAGGGAAATGTAAGGAGCTTAGATCTGATATTTGCATTTCTTTATATGTTCATCATGCTTACTAAAAATGTTTTTCTTTTTATATTTTAGCATTGCCCCTGTTGTAACTGATAACACATGACCACGGGTCTGAGAATTAACAATACAACAGTGCATTTATGTAATCAGTACCACAGCAGTTGTCATAGGGTAGGGAGGGGGCAGTCTGTTTGTGAACACTTTTTTGGCCTTTGAGAAGTTTTGGTCAAAGGTCAGATCTTCTTCAATAACTGTCAGGAAGGGAGTCTCTATCACCATTCAATAAAAAAATGAAAATTCACAAAGTATCCTGAAAAAACAAATTTAATCACAATGCTCCACCATGAAAAAAATCAAAGAATCTACTGGACTCAGAGAAATTCACTAAGGGATGTACCCTGACCTCTGGCAGGGGTGGAGAATTGGGAAATGTGTCTTTATTTGGTCCGTTTCATTCACTGGGGCATACCTGGCATGGAGGCTGCTATGACGGGAGGGACTCAGGACTGGGAAGAGTGTTAACCACCTGGTGTTCCCTTTTGCCTTGCCTAGAAATGACATAATCTTTACGGTGAATGCTATCACTGTCATGATGGGGGGAGGATGTAAATTGGAGGAGAATGGGTCACATCTGGCAGAAATGAATAGGCTGAGTAAATGCCCCAGTCAGGTGGGTAGATGAGATGTAAAGTTTTTATTTACAGGATAGTGTATGTGAGATTCAGCTTCTCATTTTATGTGGGGTTCTACTTTTGCCCATTTTTTAACAGCTGGGTTGAGTAAAACACTGAGCGGTCATGCGACTCAGTCTGGGTTATGCAGTGAATGATTCTGGTGGGATCTGAACCTGGATTCCCTCATTCCCAAGGCTGTGTTCTGACCCCTAGACTGTAGGAATCCTCATCTCTGGTGTGAAACGGAACTCACAGCTGTCTGGTGCAGAGACTACAGTGCTTCCTCCAAACAACAGCCACATTGGCAGGGCAATGATTGTGACATCACCAGCAGACGATAAACCTGTAGTTGCTTACGGTAAACGCATTCTAAAGGAAAGCAATCTTGAGCCTGATTTTAGAAGATTGATGAAGGGCTTGCATTAAGACCAGCACCAACCACACTGTTTGGCACAGCTATGCCAAACCCCTTTGACGCAACAGCCTGGTTTTAGATGGTTTGGTGCAGTTGCAGCATTTGTCACACTTTACAGCAGCTTGCGCCAAAGCTGTGGCGCAAGGCCTATAAAATGGTCCCCCAGATGGTGCAAACTTAGACCAGGGAGGAGCTGGTCTAACCTGCAGCATTTAGTGCAAGGGACTTGCATCAGTGTTTGTGACAGGCTTTGTTCCAAAATCATATTTGCCACAATGTTTGACACAAGTCACCCTTGCATCAAACCCTTAGCCGCAAGTCCCCTGCGTAGCTCTGAGTCACTTCAAAAATTGGACCCCTTGTTTCCATTCAGAAATCTCTTGCAATAAAAGGCAAGGTATGACAAAAGAGAACTCTAATATGTGATTTATGTGTTAAATTGTCTAACAAAGCTCTAAAGTTCTACCTTTCTACTGAGGTACAATATTACCAGTTCTTCAGGCAAGACTGCTACTGTATGGACTAGTGGACTGGGTCCCAACTACCTCAAAGACCCCTTGGCATTGTATACTCCAGGCCACCCCTCCTCTCCACCAAGGGAAGTTTGCTGGTCAGTCTGATATCAAGACTGAGGCAATCAGGTGACAGGGTTTTTTTGGTAGCTGTGCCATTATTTAGAATGCCCTCCCATTGGTCCTCAATCTGCTCCCTTAGAGTAGGCATTAAAAAGAGGCTGAATAGTTATTTAGTCCTGTTTTTCAGCTGTGAAAAAATCTCTCTACTTATCTACCTCTTTTAATACATGTAGTATTCAATTGTTAGGAATTCATGTTTGTAAGTGCGGTATTATATTTAAGCAATAATGACCAAAGAACTGGTCATTTCCTGGAGATTAACGACTGGCTGAGGTGGAAGAGTGGTGTGAGGTGCAGCCGAGGGCCCATCCCACCCAGCCGGTCATTAATCAACAGGAAATAACTGGCTCTGATGTCATTATTGCAATTATAAGTTTAATTGCAATAATTACATGATTTGTAATACTTTTTTTTTTCATTTTATTTTCTGGGCAGTGCATGCCAGCACTGGATCCTGAGGTAACATTTACAGTGGTAGGAAAGATTGTGGTGTGCAGTGGGTATTAACAGGAATACAGGACTGGTTCATTGGTTCAGTTTTTTTTTTAAATTTCATTTCTTAATGTACACTGACAGCAGCGCCAAAAACAACATCTTTGTTTCACCGCCACTGCTGTCAATGTAGAGCGCTGTGATCAGCCTTGTGTCTGCCATGCCGGGCATTTCATAGAGATTTCAGACCAACACGGCAACCAATGAATGTGCTTTTTTAATTTATGACTAATTAATTAGACTTACAATATATGAGTTGTGAAGCACTCTGAGCCTATTGGGATGGAGCACTATAGATATAAACTTGCCATGGGATGGAGTACTATAGAAATAAACTTGCCATGCCTTGCCTAGTGGTACTAGGGGTAGTACTTTATTCTATCATACAGGAGATCCAAGCTCATATCCTAAGTCTCCAAGACTCCTATTAATGGAATGGGGCAGTTTAGGGCATACTGCAGACTGTAGAGATGGGCTGGGTGATGTCTGTGACCACTAGTTGAGCATCCTTTGCAGTTAGGACTTGGAGTGACATTGACATCATGAGTCACCATTAGCCATATCCCACAACAATGGCTTGGTGGGGTTGCACTATGGGAGGTGGATGAAGGGATTTACAAGCTGAGTTATAAATCCCAATAGAGTTGTGGATCGATGTGAGCAGTCCACCTGTAACACAATGACTCTCCTGTGACATTGGATGTCCACTCCTTCCCTGGTGTTGGATTCTTACTGGAAGGGGGCCCTGCCAGTTCAGTGTTAGGCTGAGCTGCAAGAAAGCTCCATGTGGGACCAACAGCTGAAAGATGAAATAGGATTCCTGATGGTGTTGTACTGGGGCATAATTGCAGCCTGGGGCAGTGTAGGGGGAAAGCAGCTCCATTTGAGGACAGAAAGGGATTTTAGAAAAGGCTGTCTCCATACAGAAGGTGATATCACCTCTACACTAGTCTGTGGCTGGTCAGGACTGGAAGGGGGTGGAATACACTTGCAAAATACAACCACCATTGAGAAGGTCACCCCTAAGAGGTTGAGGGGTTTGAGAACAAAGGACACGAATAAAATCCTAGTCTTCCCTGTTTGCCATCCTCTGTTAGTGTATGCCATTAACACAGAGTTGACCCTGACTTCTGTGCTTCTTGTTGTTGTACCAATGGCCAGCATGCTGAGCAGATTGACATGTCCAGGAATCCAGAGAGGATTTGTGGAACTCAAAGTGCTTGCACTGGCTGAATGTAAAAGGTCCAGCACTGATGTAACAGGTACGGGAGGGGGACTCTAGTGAGGGGCACGAGTTGACTTCATTGCATATCTGATTGGGCGCCCCATGAACTGTACTATTTATAGCATGAATGCTGCTTTCTGAGTGTGTTTCCCTGATGTTCTCCTTCTCAGTGCTCATCAGGGAGTACTGTCCAGGTAAAACTGGGACAGCTTGTTGAGTGGGGCGGGGGGGGATTTGATTGGTAATATATCTTCATCTGGGTTTTTGGGTAATATATTTAAAGGAGGAGGCTGAGCTCTTTGACGCTTAATCTAGCAGACTGGACATTTGTACTGGAACTGGAGGTTCAAGTCCCAGCAAAACTAATGGTTATTGTTAGGGATGGACAGAGCCCAATAAGGTTGTTCAGTTTTCAATCTCAGTCAGATGTGAGGGAGTTCTTCCCAGTGATACTGCCTTTAGAAGGAGAATACAGACTGACAGTAATTCAGTTTTCAAAGAGAAAGGTTACCTATATGGCACAACATTTATGTTAAAGTATACCAAATTTGGCCCCTTATTGATATATTTAAAATATATGTAAGTAGGAACATACAGCACATGATGAATGTGGGCAATATATCTCTACAGAAGAAACATGCATAGATACTTCTTATATTGAGAAAATATTGTCCATATATACTGTTACGTGCCATACATTCATTTTACCACTCTTTTATGCATACTAGAAGAGTATATTTAAAATAAATGACTGCCATATACAGAAAAAATATATTTCTTTTTGGTATGAGGGATCACACTTCTAAGTAATCTCTCTTGGTAGAAAGGATAACTGATTTGTGGTAATTATAAGTGGAAGAAAATGTCAGTTGTGTGAACAGTCTCCCCTGGGTGTCAGGATCTGTAGATTGGGTAATTATGAATGTTATGAGGGGAAGTGTGCGTGTGTGGGTGGTCACTCATTGTAACAGTCCTCCCCTGAGGAGACAGAGAAATTGTGGAGGTGGGCAGTTATGAGTTGGGGGAGGGGTAGGTGCCCTCACCAGAACTGTCCCATGAGATGAAGGATAAACTTGGAGGTGAGGTATCTATGAGTGTGTGTGTGTGGGGGGGGGAGTCACTTTTCAGAAATGTCTCTGCTTGAAAGTAGGATTAAACTAAAGTTTGGGTAAACTACAGTAAACAAGAAGTAGGGGGCTGATTTCCTAAACAGTCTTCCTTTTTAAACCAGGTGAAATTGGAGATGGGGGGTAACTACAAGTGAAGGGTTACATATTAGTGCAGTCTCCCCAAGAGGCAGAATAAACCTGGTGGTGCGGTGATTATGAAAGAAGGGCACTATAAAAGCAATTTGCCTTAGGAGGCAGAATAAAAGGAGGAGTATAAGGTTATTATAAGTGAGGTGGTCACTCCTGTCAGACTGGTTGTCACTCAGAGTGAGAGTATAATGGATGGGATGGAGTACTATACTCCTCAAGTGAAAGGGTTAATCTTGTCAGAGGAGTTGCCCCAGGGAGAGGTGGTAAATCAGGAGGGGGTAATTTTGAGTGATGTGTCACTCCTCTGGAACTGGCATGCTTGAGGAGGAATGGTGAAATTAAAGGGAGGGTAGTTATAATCAAGGGGATATAGCCTACTAGAGATGTTTATTAGAGGGAAGGGTAAACCAGAGGGTGATAACTGTAATTAGGTTAGAGGGTACTCTTCCAAATTGTTTCCTGTGAGAGGATAAAACAGTGACTGGAGGGGTAATGTCTCTCAGTGCATATTCTCATGGGGAAGGCATGACCATGCAAGCCCCTAACTTCTAGTTGGCACTGACAAAACACTGCCATTGTGGAGCTCCATGTTTTGAGTGGGGTGACTGGTCTGCTGCAATGATGACAAATTCATATCCTGTGGGTAGGAGTCAAGAACAGGGACCAGGTAGAAATGGTTCTGAAACCATTCTACGGAAACATTTTGAAACTGCCTTTTGGCCAAACATCTTTTGCTCTGTGGATCTCAAGGACTCCCAGTGCACTCTTTCAGGGCTGTACAGAATCACAAGGTTATTAATAATATTTATTCAACCCTGTATCCGTATTTACTGTACTGACAGTTGTAAACATGTATCTCACAGACATAAATTTGCTTTGGTCACTGGTGACATTTCATATTACTTGTGAATGGGATTCTCTGCACCTTTCAATGCTGTGAATAGGAGTACTCTGAAATTTAGGTTGTGTGGAACGTGCACTATCAAATCAGTTTCCATTCTATTTAGCCTTATAATTAATTTGTATAATGCACTATCCACTCTGAATCTGAAAATAGTTCATATTATCTAAACTATTGGAAACAGAATGGATAGCATCTGCACACCTGGTCTGCTCTGTGCCTGGTCTCTGCTTCCCTCACTTAGCCTCTTGGCTAACCTGGAAGAATGCTGGAGCTCATCAAAGGGAGATGACCAGCAGAACAGGAAAAGTAATCCATCCATTGAACAAGGCCCTGGGTAAGGCCCCACCTGGAGTACTGCATGCATTTCTGGTCTCCTTAACACATAAAGCACATTGAGGCAGTAGAGAGTGTGCAACACAGGGCCACCAGAGTGACCAGAAATATGGGGGACAAAAACTAAAAGGAGGGTTGATGGCCTTTAACATGTTGATCCTGGAGAAAAGAAAGCTGGGAAGGGGCATGATCCCAGTCTTCTACATACTGAAGGTATCAAAAAGGTCAAATGAATGGAAACGTGTCATATGTTAAGCTTCAGCAGGGTGCCAAGACATGCCTTGAAATTCAGAGGTAGAGAATTTTGTGGTTACGATAAAAGAAAGTATAAGGAGATACAGAAGGAAGTGCAAGGAGACATAGAAGGAAGATGATAGGGTGGTGTACCTAAATCATCTGAAGGAAGCAGGAAAGCAGAGAAAGCTATTAGGCATGCAAAGGCACAGACAGAGGAAAGACTAGCTCAGATGGTGAAAAAGGGGCCAATACATTCTATAGGTACATCAGTGAAAGAAGGAAGTCAAGTGGAGGGACTGTAAGGCTCAGAGGAGATGGTGTAGAGGGAGACCTGAAAAAGGCAGAAATACTGAATAAATACTTATGTTCAGTATTGACTGATGAAGGGGAGGAGCAGGGACAACAGCTGGGCACCAGATACATAGCAGGAAGGGAGGTCAACACCAATCCATTTGCAGAAGACAGAGTCCTAGAGGAGCTCCCAAAGCTGAAGGAAGACAAAGCAATGGGGCCAGATGGCATGCATCCCAGGATTTTGAAGAAACTCCAGAAGGAGCTAGCTGTGCCACTGGCAGCCATGTTCAGTGAGTCACTTAACACAGGAGCAGTTCCAAAAGACTGAAAGAGGGCACATTTATTGAAATGTTTCAACAGGCAGGCACACTGAACAAGTTGCTCCTCTCCCGGTATGACCTGGGGGATGGGGGAATAGGGAGTATACATGCAAGAAATACAAACTATTCAGACATGAAGTACAGAATACCACTACATATACAGTCAGCTAGTCAGAGATCTGATACAATGAGTGCTAACAATACAACAGCTAACACATACAGTACCTCTTCAAAATAGTGGTAACAGTGAGGAGGCAAGAAACTATATGCCTGTCAGCCTCACCTCAGTGGTGGGTAAGATTATGGAGGCAATGCTTAAGGAAAGGATTATGGAACACTTGGAATCCAAAAGGGCCCAGGATCCACAGCACCATGGATTTACAGTAGGAAGGTCATGTCAAACAAATCTCATAGATTTCTTTGACTGGATGATGAAGGTGATGGATCAGGGTGGAGGTGGGTGTAGATATCGCTTACCTTGATTTCAGTAAAGCCTTCAACACCGTCTAACATAAAGGGCTGGTGAACAAGCTGGGTAGCATGGGCATGGGCCACAAGGTGGTAAACTGGGTTAAGAACTGGTTGACAGACAGGAAGCAGGGGGTAGTGGTAAATGAGATCCAATCCGAGGAGAGGGGGATGATCAGTTGGGTACCTCAAGGATCAGTCCTGGGGCCAGTCCTTTTTAATGTCTTGATAAGTGACATTGCAGAAGGGCTGAAGGACAAGGTTTGCCTGCTTGCAGATGACACCAAGATTTGCAACAGGGTGGACACCCCAGATGGATTGGAGAAAATAAGACAGGAGCTGGGAAAGCTAGAAAAGTGGTCCAAGGAATGGTAAATGAGGTTCAATGCAAAGAAGTGCAAGATCATGCACCTGGGACACAGAAACCCAGGAGATAGCTACAGGATGGGAGGGGAATTGCTGTCAATCACCAGGGAAGAAAAGGACCTGGGGATTATCATCTCAGATGCTTAAAAATAGCCAAGCAGAGTACAAAAGCTGTAGGGAGGGCCAGTGGCATGCTGGGGTGCATAGGAAAGGGAATCACTAGCAGAAGATGGGAGGTGGTGATACCACTATACAAAATGCTGGTGAGGCCTGATCTGGAATACTGTGTACAGTTCTGAAAGCTGCATCTTCATAAGGACATAGACAGGGTGGAGGCAGTTCAGAGAAGGTGACAAAGATGGTACAGGGCCTGCAACAGAGGACATATCAGGAGGGATCGAAAGACCTCAATATGTGTACACTTATAGAGAGGAGAGAAAGAGGAGACATGATTGAAACCTTCATGTATCTTCAGGGCATAAACAAGGTGCAAGTGGGCAGCATCTTTTAGTATAGAAGTACAAGAATGAGGGGGCATGATAAGAGATTAGAAGGAGGTAGGATAAGGGGAAATGTGAGTAAGTTTTTCTTAACAGAAAGTGTGGTGGATGCATGGAATAGACCGCCCCAGAAGATGGTGGGGACAAGCACAGTGGGAGGATTTAAACATGTATGGATAGGCACAAGGGAACCCTAGAGGTGGGAAAGAGATGATAAAGCCAATGATCAAGTACGGTCAGCAGCCGCTAATAAAGGTAGAATAAAAGGGCAGACTGGATGGCCTAGAGGTATTTACTTCTTCTTAAGTGTGGTGAGCTCATGTACAGCCTACCAGTGAAGACTGAGGTCATGTAGTAAGAACAGGTCTTTAAGGAAAGCCTACACACATTTCAGATTACCAAGGGAATCAGTGGGTACCTTGGCAGCAAAGTGGGTGACAAATCCCAATAAACTAGTAAATGTTTGCCCAACATACTAATTAATCACTACTTATGAAGTAAAGATAGGCAGACTTAATTGATGTAGGAACTTAGATTTCTGGTACCATATCACCATGTAACTCTATCCAAAAGAAGCACACTGCAAGTCATAAACTAATGTTGCTACTTTAATTCTGACTTCAGAATATTTAAGTAGTATGGACACATTTAAACACTCCCTATCAAGTCTGACTATTTTCTTTCAACCTGTCTATCTGTATATCTATCTAGCTGGCTGTCTGTCTCTATATTTATCTTACATTATTGTAGTCTTGAAAATGTGAAATAAAGATGTATTGTCCAGGCTCCCATAAAAATATATAGCAATTACTGGAGTGCAGACAAGATCATAGAACTTTGATTTTATATGCAGTTGGCCAATGCCAGAGCATCGTCTCCCCACTGAGTTTGGGCAAAATGGTACTGGTTTCCCAGTCACAGGTGCATGCATTCATGTGAGTGCAAGATCCTTTACTTCCTCTCCTCCCACACACAAATGCATGGTTCTCAAGAAGGTACTGTAAGTGAGGAAAAGGCAGATAGTGGGTGGCTGTGAGAAGAGATGTACTGTACATTAAACAGGACCTTTCAGCATTGGTCAAGGTGTAAAAAAAATCTTCATATTTGGTGGCCTAAGTGACAACCAGAGCAAACTTTTTAGTAGCCTAAACTGCTGTGATGGTGGTCTAATTGTGTGATTGCATGGCATATACAGCCAAAACGCAGAGGCCATTCGGTCACTTCAGCATATTTTTAGTGATGTAATTTTGAAGTGTCCCTTGGGCCACTGGACTTCTTTAAATCCTGGTTTTTAGCTTTTCAATAAAATAAACACATTTAAGCAGTCATTTTCAAGCTATTGGAGCACTACATTCCACATACAGAAACTTTAAATAGAAAGATAATAACTTCAAATTTCAGTTTCCTTTCTGTTTGTCCCTGGCTATCAAATTCAACAGAGTATGAAACCATTTCAAAGAGAACGTGACAGATAAAACTGAAAAGTTAAATCTGGCATATCATAGATAAGCACACTTTATGACATGAAGCGTTATATATACATTCTACTCAGGCAGTCAATGAAACAGAATACTATCCTATAGCAAAAATTTCCTATGCTGATTTCCCAGAGGTCTTAGCTAGTTTCCTGTGGTTCTCCCAGTTACTCACACGACATCATCAATATTATTCTATGCTTAGAAGAACCACATATAAAATGGCTTCTAGAAACAAGCAGTATGATTGGTTAAAACTGGTCACATGACTGTGTACTCATTTAACTGCACTGTGGCTACACAACCTTTTATGTGTTATCATTTACTTTGTGTAAGGGCTGGCACATGTTATATAGGGTTGTCACCCTTGGATGAGATAAAAATCATGTAGTAAACCACAACTCAAGATAAGCCCCCTAGCTTCACCTCGTTTCAAAACTGATGAGTACTTTGCGCTTCATCTGCCATTAGTTATGTCAATAAAGGTTCTAGTAGAGTAATAAAAACAGTGCATAAAATGCAGTGTGGAAAGGAGGGGGCTCCTGTACTGTTAAGGTTTCATTAAGAGCCATAATTTTCACCTTCCTCATTAGTTGGTTTAATGGGCATACAGTATACCTGTTTGACTCTGGAGGCCTGTGTGCAACTTGCATGTGCAGCTGAAATAGTGAATGATTGGACAGCTTCTGTTTTAGGAGTACCTGAGCACTCAAATTACAGCTGCAAAAACTGGAGTATAGTGCTTCTGTGGAGACCTGCCAGATTGGACAGGAACTCTTAAAACTGGATACATGTGGCAACCCTAGAAATACAATCACTCTATTCCTGCAGACATGTACTTCCAGACCCACAGAAATCAGCCAGTAATCTTCTGAGTGGTTATCTAAATGGAAATGGCATTGATGATGTCATACAAGCTTTCTGAGGATTGTGTCACATGGGTTGGTGCTGCAGAAATGAAATCTAAAATGTTTCGAGATGGGGCAGTTCTTCGGGGGAGGGGGCTATTATTTATGATGGGGAATTTGATATAATGTGACAAGGTGTGTTGACAAACAAAATCACATTTTAAGTTGAATTCATGTTACCTGCTCATTTTCCATACTCTGCCCCCTTTCACAATGATTTGGGGGTTTATACAGCCTACAGTGACATTAGGTCCCAATAGAATACTTAAGGGATGGCTGAAGAAATGTGAATAAGACAGATGTGACTGTGTTCACATATCCTCCTTTTCATTTGTCATAGTTCTTTTTATGAGTTATGTACCCAGGATAGTCAGACTGAGATGCACTGTCTTGTTTTCATTGGTAAGCTGCTTCTACCAAATGTTGCATTTGGGTGGAGTGAAGCACACAAAGATCAGTTGGCTTGATAAGTGCCACATAGGTAGCCAATGGTTGTGCTAATTTTTGTACCTGGAATCTCTCGATTCACTGGTCTGTGTTCAAGCCAATGTACCACAGTGTCTTCCATAGATCTAATTAACAAAATGACTGAGCAGACAGCTTAGTACATCAGTATGTGGCTCATATTGGCTGGAACTGCAGGGGATTGACTGGGGAGACAGTAATTGGGGGGAGGTCAAAGGAAATGGCAGACTCCATTCTGACATCTCTGTGCACTCCTGACTGGATTATGAAAAGGCACTTTGCAACACTGTGAGAAACTCCATGCATGCATCGTGTATTTAGTGCCTTCTCCGCATCCTACTAGTGACATAAGTCCTTCGGCCAGTGAGACAGAGAATGCAGCCTTTTTCAGAACTGGAGTACAGGGGAAGAGTCTGACTTGGAGAAGGGGCAGTGGAGATGAAACAACTCCTGGGCTGCCCAAGTGTAGAAGCTCTGAGTGAAATATGTGTGCATGACTCTATCTTAGAAGATCTGTTTTGGAGTGTTCTCCGAACTCACAATGTTTCAACACCTACAGTACATTTTGTTTTCAAATTTTTCCTTGCCAGTAAGGAAGTCCCATTTTTTTCTGCCCTCTGTGGTCATTGTCTTGACCCTTAGGCTTTAGGAACTGGTCCCTTTCTTCATACAGTACTCCCATGGCTTCTTTTTCAGTCCAGGCAGGGAGAGGAGCAAAAAGCAGAGAGCTCCAATGATAAGGATAATACCAGAAGCAATGGCGCAGGCCACTGACCAGGAATATTCATACTCCAATGGGATGCGTTTGTCACTGTCCATCAGCCATATGACTGACTGACGGAAGACTTCCATACTGATCAAGATGAGGATACCTGTGAAAAGAACCAGCAAACTAGTCAGACTCCAATTGTGCCATTCCATAATCAGCAAATTAGTCAATTGGTCAACTTTATTGATATGGTGCCCTTGCAGTAAATTGGTCCTGCAAAATGAAGTTCAATACGGTTTTACGAGTAGCTTGTTTTTGCAAAATTGATGAGTACTCATATTTAGCACTCCATATACTGTACTTATCTAGTGGGTACTTGGTATTCTGTAAAATTTAAAGAAATTTTAAAAACACCTCTGTCCTTCACAGTGACCTCACTTAGTTGCAAGCCAGTATCATTTCCCAGCACCTCACTGTAATATGTACCATGTCAATCTGAAAGTCTCTGATTAAATCATGAACTAAGAAGGTCCTGTTGTCAACTGATTTAACATTCATTGACATCACCCAGCTGAAAAAACAATGAGTTAATCATGATGAATGATAAATGATCATTATCTGCTATATGTTCAAAGATCTCATTGAGTCTTCCAAAAAATGGCATTATCTCTCATTAGGCTAAGCTTTCAGGCTACTGCATTTCTTGTTGGTTGATTGTTTCTGCTCTTACCTCCTTTTTTCTTTCATCCATGGTTCTTCCTTTTTGGCAGGGGAAGGGCCCAGCCACCCACCCCCATCCCCAACCACCCCATGCTACGCTCCTTTTATAGTGTAGCACATTTGTGGCATTTCCTGTAGCAAAGCATGAAGGGGAGGATCAGAAGGGTATCCAGACAGTGACCTCACTTATAGGGTCACAAGTAATTTAACTTGATACAACAAGTTATACAAAAACAAAAACAAACAAATAAAAAAGATCTAACTTTTGCTTTCATTTTCCTCCTTCTATTTACTCGGACCACGTTATAAATTTGACAGCTCAACTGGAATGGATATTATTAACTGCAGGCACTGTGGGACACTTTTCAAAAGGGCAGTTATACAGGATTTAGGATGCTGTCCTACATGCTGGACCATTGGAGATCTAAGGGCTCAACTCCAGGCAGCATTGGCAGAGATTGCATGCCTCAAATTGCATATTCCGGAGGAAATATATGATAAGAACCGACTGCCATTTCCCTAACATCCAACTGAACCACCTCGACTGCAGAGGATAGTTGGTCCGAGAGGCTGGCAGGTGGTTAGGAGGGGCAAATCAAGTGCCCCATCACTCAATGCTCTACAATGTATCACCTCCACAAACCATATAAAAACTGCAAACAGGTATCTGCCTCTATCTCCAAAATCAAATAAAGGGGTAAAGGACACTGCAGAGCAGGGCACTGCTGTACAGATGCTAGCACTATAAAGCTCACCCAAAACAGGGACCAAAACAAAAGAAATGCAAAAAGAAAATCAAAAACACTTCTGATCATAGGAGACTCCATGATTCAGGAAGCTGATTCCTACCTACAGCCAGGGGTAATGGTCAGATGTCTCCCAGGTACATCAGCATGGAGAGACACTGACTGCATTGCTAAAATCATGCAGGAGGCAGGAGAAAACATCAATGTCCTGGTACACAAAGGGACTAACGATCTTGCCAGCCGGTCAGTTGTGGAGACCAAGGAACACCTGACCAGGCTGGGAGACAAACTGTCATCCATTTCATCTGGCATTTCCTTCTCTGAGATCCTGCTGATCTGGGAGATGGGGGCAGACAGACGGAAGGTCAGAGAAGGGGAGATAGAGGAGTTAAATATATGGTTTAAGGGCTGGTGCCAGAAAAAAAGACACACATTTGTAGGTAACTGGCAACAGTTTTGGGAGTGAAAATTTTTAATATCTAAAATCTGAAAACCAGGAAATGGCAGAACAGTGTAACAACTACTTTGCCACTGTTTTTGGTCAGGGTACAGTTAATATCACTTCTCAGCACAGTAACTCCATATATGGTTCCGCCATCATTCTAGACAAAGTTGAAGTGGAAAAAAAAAATATTTGTCAATGCCGAATGTTATCACGCTGTCATTGGCATTGGCAGTGCCGGAGCTAGAGATGCATAATAGGAATGGCAGTGAAGTACTGAAGTGACACCAACCCCACCCCCACCCTGTAGAGAATGCCAGGCATTCGGTTTGCCTTTGGGTCATCAGCTATAACGCTCATGCCATTGTACCTCACCCTACCCTGTAGACACTGACAAGTGTCAGGGTGTGCTTTGGGGTCTTTGGGCATTATAATTACCCCATTCCATAAGAAAATACGCTGACGTGGATGCAGTATAGGAACGTGGGGTAAACTTTGTGGCCAAACAGTGCAAGGCACACCACGATGCCTGTCAGTGGCTGCAGGGTGGGGGTTGGGGTGTGGAACGGCATGAGCATTACATCTGATGATCCCAAGTCACACCCCTGACACCTGTCAGCCTGTACTGGGTGAGGTGCTACAGTTGGAAACTCTAACACCGTAGACATGTGGTGGTAGTTTCACTTCACATTTTCAGCGTGGGCTGCTTTTCAGGCCACCTCATGAAAAGTGGCACAATCACTTTATAGCATACAGTAGAGTGTTGTTCTGTACAGAAAAAACACAGGATGAGAAACTTTATGCACAACCAGTGTGTTTTGCCACCTCAGGGTTCTGATTCCCACGGACCTCTCAAGCTTTGCTCTTGAGGTCAGAAGGAAATAGAATACCTAAGTGGCAAAACACACTGGTTCTGCATAGTTGCTCAGCTAGTATTCTCTATGTTAGCTGAAAGGTGGTTTTGCACTGCAACTGTGCCATTTGGCGACAGAGGGACAAAAACACATTTTTGGGCAGGTTGTGTAGAATGACAAATGTATTATTCATGAGGAGGTGTAAAAAAATGGCAACGTTGAAAATATGGAGTGACTATGAAATATTGGTGAATCAATGAACATGCACACAAACTGCCCAACACACATCAGTAACCCAATTATTTTGGGGAGTTTGGTAGCCACATTTGGAACATAGGCATTTTGGGACCTCCCCTTATGAACAGTGGTGGTGCGATTTTGTTGATCTGTCCCAAAAGTTGATCTCCCACAATGACCACACGATTGTGCACCACAGGTGCAGAAACACATTTTGGGCAGGATGTGAAAAATAACAGTTGTACTGTTCATAAGGAGGTGTGAAAAAATGCCAGTATTGAAAATCTGGCATGGAAATATTGCAAATTTGCGAAGTTACAAGGGTGCGTGGAAACTGCGCAATGCACACTTGCAACACAGTCATTTTATGGACATTTGGCACCAAATTTTAAATGTAGGCATTTTAGGACCTCTGCTCATGAACAGTGTCACTGTCATTTCCTCAAACTGTCCCGAAAAGTGATTTCACACAGCGACCGTGCTATTCTGCACCGGCCGTGCGAAAACAAATTTCATATTTAAAATATTTAAAATGGTAGCTGTACTATTCATCAGGAGGTATGGAAAAATGCCAAGTTTGAAAATCTGGAGTGAAAATATTACAAATTCATGACGTTATGAGCGTGCGTAGAAACAGAGCAATGCACACTCGTAAAACAGCCATTTTGGGGAGTTTTATCACCAAATTTGCAACACAGGCTTTTTGTGCAGGCATGAACAGTGGCACTCTTATTTCCTTACTCAGTCTCGACAGGTGATTCTGCGCAGTGACCACAAAATCACTTTTTGGGACCGAGTAATGTCATGACATTGCCAGAATACATGAGGAGGTGTCCCAAAAAAACCATGTTGAAAATTTGGTGCCAAAATTCCAAAAAATGCCTGAGATATGCATCAAAGTTGAAAAAACCCTATTTATTCCATTATACGGCTTACTGGCATTTCCTCAGTTCAAGGTTGGCTTTGAAGAGTGCAGACATGTTCCTGCTCCACTGAAGATCATCACGCTGGACTCTGCAGGTAAATATGGGGTGAGGAGGGGTTGGGAGGCAGGGTGCACAGTGGGGGGGCACGGGTTGTGGGAGGGCGGTAGGGAGACCGCTGAGGGACCTTTTCCTTTTTCCACAGGTACAAAAAAAAAAAAAAAAATTATGGGACCAATTTTCTAGTTACAGGGGCATGTGGCATGCTGGGGTGGGCTCCCAGCATGTCAACAGAGCCTTGTTTTTTTTGGGAGGGGCAGCTGTAGCCGATAGGGGATTGGGCATCCCCATAGGCACGCAACAAAAGGGGTGGGTTACTTTATGCCAATGGGGATTGGGCACGCCAGCCTCACACAAGGAATGTGGGAGGGGGCAAGAGCCGAGGGGGATTGAGCACCCCTCGGCATATTACAAATGTGGAGGGGTTCTTTATGCTGATGAGGATTGAGCACCCCAGTCGGCACACAAGGATCATTGGGGGGCAAAAGCTGAGGAGGATTGGGCACCCCTTGGCATATTACAAATGTGGGGGGGTTCTTTATGCTGACGGGGAGTGGAGTCCCTGTTGGAACATACACTGGTGGCAGGGTAAGCCGACAGGGGGATTGGGCAACCCCAAAGTCTGCAGTTTGATGGGCAGTGTGCCGCCATGTTTGTGTTTCTGGGTAAGCACGTCGGGAGGTCCGCTTCATGTGATGGACTTTGCTCACATTGCAGCAAACCTTTCCTTAGATGTGTTCACCTGGGTGGTGTGGCGCCAGCATGCAGGCTGATTGGAGAATGAGGGATGCACCTACTGATGCGTGCCCTGCATTCGTCCAACGGTGATCGCACCTCCAAATCTGCACTACCGCAAGATGTTGGCTGCGCAAATGCTCCAACATAAAAATAAATCAGTTAGACCAAAATAAGGCACAGGGCCCTGATAATTTACACCCAAGGGTAATCGAGGAACTGGCAAAGCAATTGGCAGGTCCTGTAACATGCCTTTTTCAAAAATCAATAAATAAAGGAAAAGTTCCAGACGTGTGGAAACAGGCAGTGGGCATCCCCATATATAAAAAGGGTTTAAGGCAGGAAGTTGGGAATTATAGGCCGATCAGTCTGACATCGATCCTGGGGAAAATTTTAGAGGGTATTTTAAAAGACTATATTATTAAAGTCCAACACATGTCAGGTAATATTAACACTACACAACACAGGTTCATGAAGGGGAGGTCATGCCAAACAAACCTTTTAGAATTCTATGGGAAGGTAAACAAAGCTTTGGACTAAGGTAGATCTGTGGATGTTATCTTTTTGGACTTCGACAAAGCTTTTGACTAAGTCCCGCATGACAAATTGGTTGACACCCTAATTAAGTGAAAAAATGGAGGCAGTATGGCACAGTGGTTTAAGGCTCTGAGCTGCAAATCTGGATACATGGGTTTGAATCCCACAGCCCCCACTTGCATACTGTGTGACCCTGAGCAAGTCACTTAACTTCCTTGTGCTCCCAGGTTGCCCTGTAAACAAGCTTTCAGCTTAGTGTGTCTCACCTGGTTAAATAATTGAAAAAAAAAAAACAAAGTTGGGTATACCCGGAAATATCACCCATTGGATTGAGTCATGGCTGACAGGTAGAAAGCAGAGGGTATGCGTCAAGGGGGAATATTCAAATTGGGTGGATGTGACTAGTGGGGTTCTACAGTGCTCAGTTCTGGGTCCATGTCTTTTTAATTTGTATATTGTGTCCATGAGCACCCCACTGGATATATGGCTTTCAAAACTTGCTGATGATACCCGTATTGGCCATGTGGTAGAAAATAGAGAGGATGCTGATACTCTGCAAGTTGCCCTAGAAAACTTGAAAGCCTGGGCTCAGGGACAAGGGTCAGTATTCAGCATCAATAAATGCACTATGATGCATATGGGGAAAAAATAAGTAATATCAATATAGATTAGGGAGTAAGTTATTAAAGGTAGTAAATGATGAAAGAGATCTAGGTATACAAATCAGCAACAATCTCAGTTTTAGGCCACATTACAACCAGGTTATCAAAAAAGCCAACAGTATCCAATTCAGTACTCATAAACATATAAAAAGTAGAAAAAGAGAAGTACTCCTTCCATTATATACTTCATTGGTGCGACCACATATGGAATACTGTGTGTAGTTCTGGGCATCTGGGGGAAAGGGTGACAACAAATCCTTGGAAAGAGTACAAAACAGAGCAACACGCAGTAGGATAAAGGAGGTCCTGGGCCAGGACTACAAACAATGGCTTCAGAATCTAGGTTTATATTCCCTGGAATTTAGAAGACTACATGTTGATATGTGTATGATTTTCAGGGCGCTAAATGATGCTCAACTGTGGGAACAGTTAAATCTGGTTTTGAGAGCACAGACATATAATACAAGAGCCCACCCACTACAGATAAGTGGGGAGAGGTATAATACAGTTAGGCAAAAGTATTGGTTGACAGTAAGGGTAACCAAAAATTAGGAATAAGCTCCCAACTGACATTGTGGACAGTAAAACAATGAATGAATTTAAGGCTAAGCTAGACAAATATCTGATTAGTAACAACATTTTTGGATATGTCTAAATCGTGGCGAGTATATGGACTTCAGTCTAAAATGCTCTGAAACACCTATGAAACCTACGAAATTTGATGGACTGCATCTAACTAAGGTGGGAGTCAGTGCATTGTGGCAGAAGTTTGATGTCTTTGCAGAATATTTAAATTAGCCAATGGGGAGAGGGGTGCAGCACCCGAACATTGAACAGGAAGAACATCCCTCCCCCTCAGCTAGTGATCAAACAGGAGTTTATCATGTTTGTAGTTCATTTGCATCACCAGGTAAGGAACAAGGTCCGGCCCCCCTACACCACATAGGGGAAATGCCGGACTTTGCCCAATAACTAACGCACAAAAAACTGGCCAATGGAAAATCATGTGCACAAATGCCTGCAGTCTGAGAAACAAGATCCCAGACCTGCAAGTAACAATGAAAGAGGCTAAATTGGACATAAAAGCCATTAGCGAGACATGATTCACCAGTAACCACACTTGGGAGACTTCAGTACCCAGCAATGTACTGTTCAAAAGAGACTGAGGTGCAAAAGGGGAGGGGAGACTTCAACGTGCCAGATGCAAATTGATCAATCCCAGCAGGAACATCTGCCAGAACTAGACACATAGCGGATTCCCTGCAGGGGGAGGGCCTCAAACAACTGATACAACAACCCACAAGAGACAGGGCTATCCTAGATCTAGTACTGACTTATGGGAAAAGGATCGTAGATCTCCAGGTAGGTCACCTGGGGGCCAGTGACCATCACATGGTATGGTTCAATTTGGCCACTAGAACTAAATCATCCCATTCCAAGGCAAATATATGGGACTTCAGAGGAACTGACTTTGATAAGATGGCCAAGAGAGTTAAGCTAGCCCTGGCAATAAGAAATACAGGTGAGAGGGTACAGGCAAAGTGGGCAAGCATTAAGGATGCAATACTTGACGCAACATCCCATTGTGTTAGGGAGAAAAGCAAGAGCAAAAGAAGGAGGAAACCTCTTTGGTTCTCAGAAACAGTAGCAGAAAAGGTCAGAGCCAAAAGGCTGGCCTTCAGGAAATATAAAGGAACACAGCGTGACGAAGACAGGGAGGCATACCAAACTTCTCTAAGGGAAGCAGGGAAGGCAGTAAGGCAGGTAAAGGCCCAAACCGAGGAAACACTAGCATGAACAGTAAAAGAAGGGGACAAGATTTTTTATAGATACATTAGTGAAAGAAGAAAGTCCAGAGGGGGTATTGCTATAATCAAAGGGGGATAAGGGGGATTGTGTGGAGGTGGACCAAGGAAAAGCATCTACCCTAAATAGATACTTTTGTTCAGTATTTACTGAGGAGAAGATAGGGCAGGACCCACAGCTCAGCAGCATATACACGGGGAGAGAGGTGTGCACAAGTCCATTCACAAAAGAAAGGGTTCTACAAGAGCTCACTAAGCTCAGGATGCATAAGACAATGGGACCAGATGGCATACATCCCGGGGTACTAAAAGAGCTAAGTGTGGAACTAGCAGAGCCATTATCTAAACTATTTAGTGTGTCTCTGAGCACAGGAGAGGTCCCAGAAGGCTGGAGAATGGCTCATGTGACCCCTGTCCACAAGAGTGGTAGCAGGGAGGAGGCAGAGAACTACAGACCAATCAGTCTTACCTCAATAGTGGGCAAGATTATGGAGGCAATCCTTAAGGAAAGAATTGTGCAACACCTGGAATCCATAAGAGCACAGCATCCAAGACTGCATGGGTTTACAACAGGAAGATCCTGTCACACTAATTTCATAGAAACATAGAATTTGACAGCAGATAAGGACCGCTTGGCCTACCTAGTCTGCCCATTTTTCTACCTGATGGATAAGCTGCATATTCTAGTTAACCAACAGCTTACTTCCTCCTACTCCCCCGCTAGAATTGCTTTATGTCTGTCCCATGCATTCTTAAATTCTCCCACTGTTCTCGACTCCACAACCTCCTCAGGAAGGCTGTTCCATGCATCCACAACCTTTCCATGAAAAAACACTTTCTAGCATTACTTCTGAGCCATCCTCCCTCTATCTTCAAACTGTATCCCCTTGTTCTTGCACATCTCTTTTTCTTAAAGATTCTACCCTTTTGGACTTTGTTAATTCCCTTGAGGTACTTGAAAGTTTCTATCATGCCCCCCCTCCCTCCTTTCCTCGAGGGTATACATATTAAGTTGCTTTATTCTGTCTCTCTCTTCATATGTCTTCTGGTGTAGACCCTGCACCATTTTGGTTGCCCTACTCTAAACACCCTCCATGCTGTCTATGTCTTTGCAGAGATGATGTCTCCAGAACTGCACAAAGTACTCTAGATGGGGTCTCAACAACTGTCTGTACAGAGGGATAACAACTGCCTGTTTTCTACTGTTGATGTCTCTTCCTGTGCATCCTTGTAACCCTCCAGCCATCCTTACTGCCTTCTCACATTGCTTGCCCCCCTTTAGGTTATCTGATATAATTACTCCCAGGACCCATCTGATTTTTGTTGTTGTTAGTATCTCATCACCCATTGTATATTCTTCCCCTGGGTTTTTGTTTCCCAGGTGCATTACCTTGCATGTCTTTGCATTGAATCTGAGCTGCCATTCATCTGACCATTCTTCCAACCTAGCCAAGTCCCTTCTTATCCTTTCCACCCCTCCTTGTGAATCAACTCTGTTGCAAATCTTTGTGTCGTCTGCAAAGAGACATATTTTTCCTTCCAGGTGCTCTCCAATGTCACTTATAAAGACATTAAAGTGGGCCGTTCCCAGAACTGAACCCTGCTGTACCCCTCTGGTTACCCTCCTTTCTTCACAGTGGACTCTGTTTACTATTACCTTTTGCGTCCTGTTGTCCAGTCAATTTTTTATCCAGGCTACCACCTTGGGACCCACTCCAAGGCTGGCTAACTTGTATATTAATCTTTTGGGTGGGACTGTGTCAAATGCCTTGCTAAAATCTAGGCAGGACATATCCACGGCCCCTCCATGGTCTATTACTTTGATCACCCAGTCAAAGAAATCTATTAGATTTATCTGACATGACCTTCCCACTGTGAATCCATGCTGCCTTGGGTCCTGTGCCCCACTGGCTTCTAGGTACTCAACAATTCTTTCCTTCAGAAGTGATTCCATCATTTTCCCTGCCACTGAGGTCAAACTAACTGGTCTGGAGTTTCCTGCCTCTGCCCTGCTCCCACTTTTGTGAAGTGGAATCACATCCGCTCTCCACCAGTCCTCAGGTACCACCCCATCCTCCCATGATTTGTTAAAGAGAACTGTCAGGGGTGTCACTAGTTCTACCCTTAGTTCTTTTAGAGTTCTGGGGTGAATCCCATCAGACCCCATTGCTTTGTCCACCCTCAGTTTCAAGAGTTCTTTCAAAACCCTTTCTTCTGTGAATGGACTGGTATTGACCCCCCCCCCCCAATCCAGAGTGTTTCTCTTGTTTGGTTTAGGTATCTCCCCATCCTCTTCTGTTATGACTACTGAGCAGAAATATTCGTTCAGTATCCCTGCTTTTTCGCTATCACCCTCTGCCCACATTCCCTTCCCTTTATTAAGCCTCCGTATCCCTCCCTTGGTCTTTCTTCACTCCCTAATGTGCCTATAAAAGGTTTTATCCCCTTTGTAACAGAATTGGCTATCTTTTTCTCAGTTTTGGGCTTTTGTTATTCTGACTGCCTTCCCTGGCTCCTTCTGCTTTAACTGATAAAGTTCTCTGTTCTGCGCCTTCTGTGTTTCCTTATATTTCCTGAATGCTATCCTTTTCTCCTTAACTCTCATCAAATCTAGTTTCATAGTCTTCTTTGACTGGGTAACTAGAGTGGTGGACCAAGGGGGTGCAGTTGATGTCACCTACCTTGACTTCAGCAAAGCTTTCGATATTGTTTCACATAGAAGATTGATTAATAAGCTGGGTAGGCTCAGAATGGGTCAGAAGTTGGTCAACTGGGTGGAAAACTGGTTGGTGGGCAGAACACAGAGAGTGGTGGTAAATGGTATACAGTCAGAACAGATGTAAGTCACAAGTGGGGTACTTCAGGGATCAGTCCTGGGGCCAGTCCTCTTCAATGTCTTTATCAGTCACATTGCAGATGGACTGGACGGTAAGGTTTGTCTGTTTGCAAATGACACCAAGATCTGCAATAGAATAGATGATCCAGATGGGGTGGGCAGAATGAGAAGAGATCTGGATAAGCTGGCAAAATGGTCGTAAGAATGGCAACTGAGGTTTAACGGTAAGAAGAGCACGATCATGCACATAGGGAAGAGAAGCCACCTATAGGATGGGAGGGGAGTTGCTGACAATCACAAATGAAGAATGAGACTTGCACTTTGTCATCACAGATGACCTGAAACCATCCAAGCAAACCACTAAAGCAGTAGGTAAGGCTAGGGGGATGTTGGGGTGGATTAGCAGGGGTATCACAAATCATAAGAGAGAGGTAATAATCCCTCTTTACAAGACACTGGTTAGGCTGCAAATGGAGTATCACATGCAGTACTGGAGGCCGCACCTGCACAAGGACATTAACAAAATGGAGGCAATCCAGAGAAGGGCAACCAAAATGGTGCAGTGACTGCATCAGAAAACATATGAGGACAGATTAACAGAACTCAATATGTGTACTGTAGAACAAAGGAGGGAGAGAGGTGATATGATCGAAACATTCAAACATTTTAAGAGCATTAACAAGGTGAAAGAGTCTAACATGTTTCAATAGAAGAAAAACAGCAGGACAAGAGGACACAGCAAGAGATTAGAGGGAGGCAGATTAAAAGGTAATGTGAGATAGTTATTTTTCACAGAAAGGGTGGTGGATGCATGGAACAGCCTACCTCAGGAAGTAATGGATATGAATACAGTGCATGGCTTCAAGTAAGCAATAAGGCACTTAGGGGTGTGTGTAAACCATTATTTGCAGAGCGGCCAGGGGCGTAGTAAAGCACGAGGCCAATAGCCGAGTGTCTTCAGCTACTGGCCATGCTGTAAAATATGGTTTATACACACCCGAGTGCCTTATTGTGCTTATAAAATTGACTCCTTTCTTTTTCTTTTTTTTTTTTTACTTTTGACTTGGGAAAAGGATGTTTACATGTAGAAAAATAGATTCACTTTGTGGAGTTGTGATAAAATAATCCTTTCGCCAACTGCAAATGATGTCATTTATGATGTCATTGTATTGTTGCCTATTTTCTTCTTCCTGTTTTTTTTCTCTGTTTTTCTCCACATTCAAGTTATGGAATGTTTACCATGGAATACACGGATTCAAAATTCTGCTCAGTTCCACTGGTAGAATGTTTCTCTCCCAACACGCAGTACACACAGGGCTGGATATTCAGACTGCACCGGGCAGTGGCGCAAGCCTGGGCATAATGCAACTGGGCTGCATCGGGGCCAGGACCAGGCAATATTCAATGGTGATGCACCATGGTGCAGCACCATTGAATATGGCAAGGGCAGTGCACATACTGCGCATGGTGCAGTGGCACTGCGCCAGTGCTAGCCACAGAGGGGGAGCAAGGGGATGCACCAGCGCAAGTGCCAGTGCGCTAGGCGCATCATCCATGATATTCAGCTGGGGCCATACAAGTGAGGCCATAATCTATGCAAGGCACAGATGGGCCCATTTGCATATCATTATGACCCCATTTGCATGCGATGTGCTGGGCATCCTACCAAATTGTGCCTGACGCTCTGCTAATCTGCTGTCATGTGGGTTGGCTCCTTGGTGGGCTGTTGTAGCCCCCTCCCCTCCCATATGCCCAGTCACGGGTGGTAGTAAGAAGAAATACAATCCTATGCCCAATCGCAGGCAGTAGTAAGAATAAATATAAACCTATGCCCGAGTGCGGGCAGTAGTACTAATGTAGATAATCCTGGTGGTCTAGTGGACCCCCTCCCTCCCCATATGCCAGATCTCAGGCAGTAGTAAATATAAATATAATCCTATGCCAGATCGTGAGCTGTAGTATCTGAGAGAACAACCTGGTAGTCCAATGGTAGCCCCTCCCCACCCACAAAGGCCCCAGCCACCCAGCACCCTTCATTGGTGGGCAGCAATACCCCACTCTGTGTACCACCCAGCCGCACACTGAATGACAGCGTACAGTATGACCTGTATGCTAATTGGTCCACAGTGTGGACAATGGGCTTACAGACCATACTGTACTACACAGAGACCAAATATGTGAATGAATGCATTCATTCACATATCTGATCCTGTGTAGTACCGTATAGTCTGCAAGCCCTTTGATCCACAATGTGGACCAATAACATACAGGTTATACTGTATGCTGTCATTCACGAGTGGCCAGGGCGGTACATGGGAGGGTGTTGCGCCACCCGATTACGAGGGTGCTGCAGCCAGGGGCCTCTGTGGCTGGATGGGGAAGGGGTACCACTGGACCAACAGGTTGTTCTCTAGTATTACTAAAGCCCATGATCGGGCATAGGATTATATTTATACTTACTACTGCCCGCAATCAGGCATACGGGGAGGGAGTGGGGTCCACTAGACCACCAGGATTATCTATATTTGTACTACTGCCCATGATCGGGCATAGGTTTATAGTTATTCTTACTACAGTCCATGACCGGGCATGCAGGATGGGGGGGCCACTGGACTACCAGGGGGGCCCGGGTGCTTGTGGATAGTGTTCCTGCTGTGCAGGTGCCCACCCACGGCTGGTGGCTGTTGTGTTGCACCTTGCAATTCAGCCACCCACCTGTGCATGGCCAGCATTTGAGCCTGTTATTTATGGCTCAACTTCGGGCACCAGTGTGCAGCACTTGTAGGGGTTGCGCCAGCATATGCGCTGCACACCCCTGGCTAAATATCGGGATGTGCCGCATATGCATGGGCATGCCACCTGCTTCCGCACTGGATAGATTACCAATGCACACCAGCTCATTGGGAGCTGTGCCACACAACCTGCCCCTTTCAATATTGTGCCAGGTGCTATCCCTTTGAATATCCCTGCCACAGACAACAAATGCCTTTGTTTCAGCCAGAGACTCAGTTATCTCACTGTCAGGGCAAGAAGAAGAGTTCCCTGATGAGCAGGTGAAGACAGAAGGGGGATTTTTCACTGTCAGCAAAGAGACAGCTGTAGTAGTAAAAACTATAAACAATAGTTATAGTTTCTAATGTGTTTATGTATGTAAGGAGTGTATGATAATCAGGGAAACAGCATTTAATTCATTTGTTTTATTTTTTTGTTTAAAGTAGTTTCATTTTTGGGCCTAGCTGAAGTTTTTTACAGTGTAAAGGTAGCAGCCATGTTTGTGGTGGAAGACCAGTTCTGGCAGTAGAGGGCTGTCTGAAATGCCTGTGTTCCAAATGCCCACTGATTTGTGTTGCAGACTCTTCACTGCTGAGCAGTCCTTTTTTAACTATGTGTAAGCCATATTTTACACAAAAATAAGAGCCAATCAGATTACATGATTTTACCCTGCCATTTTATAAACAGGCATGGGTTAGGCTTAAGGGAGCAAAACAGATGAGTATGAATAGATAGGCCATTGACAGAGTAACGGCCTATGGTACATTCATAAGGTAGAAAAAATGGGCAGACTGAATGGGCCTTGTGGTCCTTATCTGCCATCAACTTCTATGTTTCTATGTTTCTATGTGTACACATGATTATTAAATGGCCACCTTTCAAAAACCATGATATAGTATATGGTAGGCCCCTGTTGTGTACGGAAATCCTTACCCACTAAACATGTGTTGTACTACAGTTGAAAAGTTCAAAAAGTTGTACCGTAGTAGCAACTGCACATCACTATTATAGTAAACAAACTTTCCAAATGCACAGAATATCATGCTATGTGTCCCTCATGCATGGTTTAATGTTTAACATTACCGCCTTTCACATGCAGAGAAAACACTGCAGCAGCAGTCTTTCTAAGCAAATATCTCAACAACAAAGGTTTATTTCTAAATATGAAAATAAGACTTGTGTGTTTATCATACTTTAAAACACACTGATGCCCCTTGAAACACAAAGCTTCCTGTTTTTTTTCTATAATGTATAGCAAAGTACACCCTACACCCAGCTGCTCAGTTATCACCACTCAGTGCCCCAAACCATAACAGTAAGTTTAACTGTATCTCTGATGGGCACCAATGCCTCACTGCAACTGCTTTGATTTTACTGAATGATTTTGGCTCAGTTAAACTTAAAACAGCAGTGCAATGAAATTGAACAAAAAATTTGACACTACCTTTTATTTACTATGAAAGATTCAAGGCTTCTTTTGGTGGTACACTGTTCTACAGTATAGTAGTTTCACCAACATTTGAGTATTTTTAAAATGTCAATTTTTTTTTTTCATGAAAAATTATGACTGCCACATTTGGCTTAAAATTAGCATTGCATACCTGGCAAGGGATAAGATCAGAAAAATAAATATTGGTGTGTAGCGTAGGAGGTACCTAGAAAAATAGAATTGACAGTTATATTAATGTTTTTATTAATTGTAGCTAATACTAATGTTTTTGGGGACAGCATGCTTTCCTTGCACTGCTGCTTTAAGTGGTTACAGTGAGGAGTCAGAGCCTGTTGATGGATGTTTCAGGAAGTAAATAAAAAGAAAATGAAACTTACTAAGTATGGTTTGGGGTGGTGGGTGTTTTTTCAGTAGCTGGGAGCAAGATTTTATTTTTTTACAATTTATAGAAAAACAAACGTTTATGTGTTGATGGTGTTTTAGAGGTAGGGGTGTGTGTGTGTGTGTGTGTGTGTGTGTGTGTGTGTGTGTGTGTGTGTTTTATTTAAATGCTTAAACTGTATTTTGTACAGAACATGGCATGGGAAATTCCTGCACAACAAGCCAAATGTTTCCATCTCAAAGTTCTGATGACATGGGAGACATCTTGGGCTTCTATCTTGAGGTTATTAAGTCATGAAAACTCCCTGATGGAAACACTGCCTTGTTGTCAATGCTTTCCAGTACAGTGTTATCTTTATTTGCTATTGCAGGTGTAGCCTGGAAAAACATGGGGAGATTTGGGGGTTATTAAAATTTTAAATGAAAATTTTATGCTACACAATTCGACCATTTTGGAAACAAATTCATAACAAATATCATATCTTCATACCATCATTGTTTCATTTGCTTCTTTATCAATAAAGGTAACTCAAAAATGTGAATACAGGGCTGGATTTTCCAAAGGGGGTGCAGGGTTTGCGTCCAGCCCTGCAACACAGGACTCTGAATTCAGTGGTGTGCCAACCCTCTTTGCTGCAACTGCTCCCAACTTTTCATTCTTGGGTGCAGTTGCAACAGTTTCCATGGTTTATGGTTGCTTGCACTATCGCTCTGGCACAAGCACTGGTACATAGACTCCAGGGGGTGGTGCACGCTTGACCACAAAATTGTGATCTAAGGAGCAGCGTTCGGCACAAGGGTTGGAATCTCCCAA
This sequence comes from Neoceratodus forsteri, assembly GCA_016271365.2. Classification (NCBI taxonomy): domain Eukaryota; kingdom Metazoa; phylum Chordata; order Ceratodontiformes; family Ceratodontidae; genus Neoceratodus; species Neoceratodus forsteri. Next base: position 224,126,392 of record CM057449.1, on the reverse strand, counting down.
TCACCAGCAGGGGAATGCCGCAAGCCCCATGCGTCATATGCTGGGTGCAGCACAGGTTTGCGGCATTCCCCAAGGTTTGAATGTCCAGCCCACAGTGTTAAAAAATGTTTTAAATCGTGGTGCGGATGCTGTGTAATTGGGTACCAGGTCTATAGTGTGCATGTAAGACAGTGCGGTATTAACTGTGCTGTGTAGTGAGTGCCAGGATTTACAGTGACAGGGGTAGAACAGCAGTAGGGGAATACCGCTACCCCTGTTGCTGCATACTCAACTAGAGAGTGGATGAGTAGCTGTGTGCTGGGTGCCTAGTCAAGCCACTCTTGTGGCAGAGTGGCTAGGGCACTAGCACATAGTGTGGTCTAGAGACCTGAGACTGTAGTTTGGTCCCCCCTTCCCGGTCTCCCCTACTACAACTTTTTACAGTGACAACAAAAAAAAAAACTCCTTCCACCTGAGTTTCTCCCCTTCCATGAGGCCCCCCCCAGAGTTGGTAATTTATTTTCCTGGGAGTGTGGGAGGAAAAGCCCACCACACAAAAACATAACTGCCCATTGTTTTGAATAGGCACGGTGTGCAAAACAGGTCAGTGTTTTGCCCAGCTCTGTTTTTGTTGGGCGCTGTTTGGCTGTGGCATTTTTAGCCATGCTGCTTTGGCTTGCAGTGGAATGACCCCGTGTTGTGTAAATGTGTGCTTATTATATTGATGTAGTGTATTTCCACTGTATCAATAAATGAAAACTACTATTTTCTTTCAGTATAATGGAAATGCATTTTTAGTGTATTGATATAGTAAAAGTGCATTTATTTTCCAGTATATAAGTACATTGAAAGTGTAGTAATATGGTATAATCATAGCAACTTGATTATTATCTTTTATTTTAAAATATTTGGTTTCTAGCCTTAACAGTTCCAAAGTTAACTCTTTCCAAATATAAAGGGCTAGATTAATGAAGGTGAAAGTAGCAGATGTTAAATAAAGGGACCACTACCATTTCTGTAGTACCACAAGACTGAAGAAGCAACAGGAGCACTGCTAACAGGCATGGTAATTGGGTTTGTGAATCACATGGTGCAGTTTTGCAAATGGCGTATCAGTCTTCGTGAGGTTATTAGCTTGTTATCTAGGCTGCAGAAGATGACATTACAGGCACTATTACGTAGGAGCCTGCAGAAGTACAAGCACCATGTGATTCAGAATGGGCAGAGAGCACACACTGTCTACCTTTAAAATCACAGTCATCCAGTATGCATTAGTCAGTCTCTTTCCTGGACACTCAGGGCTATAGTATCTTGTGTGGCTAATTGACTTCTTTACTTGGAATCTGGATAAACACAGGTTCAAACCTTGCTAGAGACAAATGATCACTGTTCGACATTGGGCAAGTCACTTAACATCCCAGTGCTCCTGACCACTCAGTTGTAGTAATGGTTAGAGGCAGGACCCACTGTAGCCAATATGTTACATCTCAGCTTGGCTATTCTGGGTTGAATGGGGCATTACTGGACCTTGTACTGACTAACAGGGTCAGTGTTGCAGACGTCAAGATGGGTGGCCACCTTGGGACTAGTAATCACCATACAGTGTGGTTCAATGAAAGAATAGCTGCAGAATCATACCACATAAGGGTGAGGATCCTAGACTTCAGCAAGGCAAATTTCATAAAGATGGGTGAATGTCACTGTGGGGTGGGGGGGGATCCACTTGACCACCAGGTATTTGGAAATGGCAATTAGCAGGGGGATCGGGGCTGGAGTGCTCCACTGGACCATCGGGGATAGTGTATTAGTCATAACAGGCAACTGGGGATTGGGGGATACCACTAAACCACCAGGGACATGTACAGAACTATTATGGGGAGTTCAGAGCTTGGGGGGTTGCTCGCCCACCAGGGCACTTTCAATGACTTTTATGGATGACTGGGTCTGGGGGGAGCCGCTGGCTCACCAGATAAACACACTAAACATTATGGGTGATCAGGGCTGTGGTGCAGTATGGTACCTGTCCATGGTGTTCTTGCTGCATAGTCCACCCATGGCTTGAGGCAAGGCTGCCTGATGTGCCCTCTATTTGGTACAGGGCCATGTTTACCACAAACTGCAGGACTTAGCCAATGGGATCCTGCCTGACAGAGAATCGGTGCAGGATACCCGGCGCATCATCAATTGGTGCAAGCCACCTATGGTGTGGCTTGTGAAAACCCTTTGAGGCTCAACCCCCAAGTTTTTAAAAAAGTAGTGTCAATTCATAAGCCACATAACTAGCATTAGGGAGCCCATCCCTGTTGCTGGTACCGGTTGGGCAAGCATGCACAACTAGCCTGTGCTGTCACAGCTGGGGTTCTGATTACATCAGACCTCAAGAGTGAAGCTCGAGAGGACCGATGTAATCAGAAACCTGAAGTGGTGGCACAAGTTGGGTATGTGGTTGCCCAGCTAGTATTTTTTTATGGCGTATAGTTCTTTTTTTTTAGTTTTGAAAAAAGAAAGAAAAAGAAAGTGTTTTCAAAGCACTCCCATGGCAGCAGCGGACATGCCAGTGGTTTCAGTTCAAGACATAGACTGATTGCTATGCATGTGGCGATGCTGTGAAAAACACCAGCTACCTCAAGGATTTTCAAACAGCTAGAATCTTACTGTACCACAGAAGGGCACAAGGGAGGTTCCATGACCTCTGAATTGTGGTACAAGATTTCAATTGGAATGGAAATCGATGCAGAACAAATCCTCACTATACTCCAATACATCTATTTTCAGTGGGGTCCTGGTTTTACTCATGTTTGCAATGTATTCATCCAAGATAGCCCAGAGATGTTATGTACTGTTTTCAGTGGGGTCCTGCTTTTACATTCTATCGTACAAACATAAGAAGAAGCCAGAAGAAGAAGGCTATTTGATCTGTTTAGTCTTCTTGTATTGCAGGGTTCATAACTTGAGCTAGTGACCCTGCTCCCTCTCCACACTCCTCCCATCCTTTCTATCCTCCCTGCCCATGACCTTTACCTTACCCCATGCCTATCGCAGACTTTCTTGAAGCTGTCTTCAACAAGACCGCCTCTTCCAGCAGTGCCTTCCAAGTGTCCACCTCCCTCTCCATGAAGAAGAGCTTGCTCACCTCCCTCCTAAACCTCTTCCTTCCCCCTTACTGCTATGTCCCCTCATTTTATGGTTGCCACTTTGTTTAAAAAGACCCTCCTTATCCACCTTATTTATCCCTTTCAAGTACTTGAACGTCTCAGTCATGTCCCCACACTCTCTCTCTCTCCTGTCCTCCAGGAAGTACATGTTCAGTGCCCTCAAATATTACACATTTTTACACTGTATCTACCTAGGATATGCCTGCTGAGAAGAAATATATTTTTGCTATATGTTTAGCCAGGGTAGCAGAACTGACAGGCAATCTCTCATTTTCGGTGGGGTCTTGTTTTTACACATTTTTATACTGTATTAACCCAGGACAGCACAGTGGAGATGCTACAGCTCATTTTCAGTGGGTCCTGTTTTACAATGATGTATTTACCCAAGAATGCCCAGCTGAGATGCAATTCCTTGTTTTCAGTATGGTGCTGCTTTTAGCCAGTTTTACACTGTACTTACACATTTTACACTGTCTTTGTTAGCACAGTAGGGATGCAATATTTCATTTTCAGTTGGTCCCTGATTTACCCATTTTTATGTTGATTGTGCTCATGTGCAAGAAACATATTGCGTCAGCTTTCCAGAAGCAGGTTGTGGAGGCATGGCACTGTTGTGGCCAATGCCCTCACAGCCTTTAAAGGCTTGGCCCGCATTCCTCAATGCCGCCATGGCACGCTGCTGCTAACACTAGTTCAGCCAGTGTGCCACAACCTTGTAAGGTTTCAGCCTCTGCAATCAGGGACTACCTCATCATTGCAGCGTAAGCCATTCGCTGCAATGAGGAAGTGACCCGTCATTGCTGGGCGGAACCTTGTTACAGTGATACTGTTTGTGAACATGGTGGTGGCTTGCTACCATGTTCACAGACAATATTAAGCCTCCCCCTGCCGTAGGGGTGACCAATCCCCCTTGGCAGCATGTGCCCCCTCCACCGAGTTTGTTTGCTGACAGGGGCCCCAATCCCCGTCGGCTTCAGTGCCCCAAGGTTGATGTTGCCGACGGAGGAGCCCACACCCCTTCAGCATTATGTAACCCCCCTGCTTTTGTTGTGTGCTGACGGGGTGCCCAATCCCAGTTGGCATAATATCACACCCCCCTCGCTTTTGTTGTGTGCCGACGGGGGTGCTCAAACCCCATCAACATAATGTAACCCCCCCTTTTGTTGTGTGCTGATGGGGGTGCCCAATCCCCTGTTAGCTACAGCTGCCCCCAAAAAATCTGTTGGCATTCTGGGAGCCCACCCCAGCGTGCCACATGCCCCTGTAAAAACAAAAATAGTCCCAAGATGTTTTTTTTTCCCCCCTATGGAAAAAGGAAACAGTCCCTCAGTGGTCTCTCTGCCCCTCTCCCACAACCTGCACCCACCCACTGTGTACCCTGCCTCCCCACACCCCCCTCACCCCTTACTTACCTCCGGAGTCTGGCGCGACCATCTTTGGTGGACCGGGAACACGTCTGCACTCTTCAAAGCTGACTGTGAACTGAGGAAATGTCAGGTAAGCTGTATAATGGAATAAATAGTTTTTTTCAACTTTGATGCATATCTCAGCCATTTTTTTGGAATTTTGGCACCAAATTTTCAACATGGGGGTTTTGGTACCCCTCCTCATGAATTCTAGCACTGTCATGGCATTATTTGGCCCGGAAAGGTGATTTTGCGGTCACTGTAGTGAATCCCCTTTCGGGACTGATTAGTGAAATGACAGTGCCAGTCTTCATGAGGTGGGCTCTCAAAAAGCCTATGTTGCAAATTTGGTGGGAAAAATCCCCAAAAATTACTGTTTTATGAGTGTGTGTTGCGCAGCTGCTACGCACGCTCACTACTTTGTAAATTTTCAATATTTTCAAGCCAGATTTTTAACATTGGCATTTTTTCAGACCCCTTTGTGAACAATATAGCTGTCATTTTCCACATCCTGGTTGAAATGTGTTTTCACACTTCTGGTGCAGAATAGCATGGTCACTGTGGGAAATCAGTGTTCGGAACAGATTAAGAAAATTATACTGACACTGTTCATGAGCAGAGGTCCTAAAATGCCTATGATGAAAATTTGGTGATGATACTCCATAAAATGACAGTGTTACGAGCATGCGTTGTGCAGTTTCCAGGTGCGCTCATAACTTCACAAATTAATAATATTTTCACCCAAATTTTCAACATTGCCATTCTTCTGCACCTCCTTATGAACAGCACAGCTGTCATTTTTCACATCCTGTCCGAAATGTGTTTTCACAGTTCCGGCATAGAAAAGCGCGATCACTGTGGGAAATCCATGTCTGGGACACATTATGAAAATGACAGTGACACTGTTCATTAGCAAAGGTCCTAAAATGCCTATGTTGAAAATTTGGTAATGAAAGTCCATAAAATGAGTGTGTTACAATTGTGCATTGCGCAGTTTCCAAGCACGCTCATACCTTCGCAATTTTGCAATATTTTCAATCCAGATTTTCAATATTGCCATTTTTCCACACCTCCTTATGAAAAGTGCAGCTGTCATTTTTCACATCCTGGCCAAAATGTGTTTTCGCTTTTCTGTCGCACAATAGCGTCTCTGTGGGAAATCAGTGTTCGGGACACATTAAGAATATCACACCGACACGGTTCATGAGTAGAGGTCCTAAAATGCCTATGTTGAAAATTTTGTGATGAAACTCCATAAAATGACTGTGTCACGAGCATGTGTTGTGCAATTTCCATGCACCCTTGTAAGTTTGCAAATTAATAATATTTTCATTCCAGATTTTCAACACTGACATTTGTTCACACCTCCTTATGAACAGTACAGCTGTCATTTTTCACAGCCTGGCTGAAATGTGTTTCCACACTTCTGGCGCAAAATACCAGTCACTGTTGGAAAACAGTGTTTGGGACAGATTAAGATTGAGCGACTGAGAGGGGGGAGAGTGACTGAGCTCAACTGAGTTCTGTTGGGACAGCTGCAGATTTCTTTGTGGGCAGGAAAAGGTGCCAATGCAAGCAGGAGCCCAGTACAAAAGGGCAGCCTGCAGTGCCGGGAGACACAAAATGAGTGGGTGAGGTAGGGGGAGTGATTGAGCTCAACGGAACTCTGTCAGGACAGCTGCAGATTTTTTTGTGGGCAGGAAAAGGTGCCAACACAGGCAGGAGCCTAGTACAAAAGGGCAGCCTGCAGCACCGGGAGAAACAGAACAAGCGAGTGAGAGGGGGGAGTGAGTGAGCTCAACAGAGGTCTATCATGACTGCTGCAGATTTCTTTGTGAGCAGGAAAAGGAGGCAATGCAGGCAGGAGCCCAGTACAAAAAAACAGCCTGCAGCGCCAGCAGAAACTGAGTAAGAGAGTGAGAGAGGGGGAGTGAGTGACTTCAACGGAGCTGTGTCGGGACTGCTGCAGATGTCTCTGTGGGCAGAAAAAAATGTCAACGCATGCAGGAAACCAGTATAAAAGGGCAGCCTACAGCAGCGGGAGACACAGAATGAGTGAGTGAGGGAGTGGGAGTGAGTGAGCTCAGCAGAGCTCTGTTGAGACTGTTGCAGATTTCTTTGTGGGCAGAAAAAGGCAGCAATGCACGCAAGGGCCCAGTACAAAAGGGCAGCCTGCAACAGCGGGAGAAACAGAATAAATGAACGAGATGGGGAATGAGTGAGCGAGCTCAATGGAGCTCTGTCGTGACTGCTGCAGATTTCTTTGTGGCCAGAAGAAGACGGCAATGCAGGCAGGAGCCCAGTACAAAAGGGCAGTCTGCAGCGCCGATTGAAACGGAATGAGCGAGTGAGAGAGGGGGAGTGAGCGAGTTCAAAGGAGCTCTGTCGGGACTGCTCATATTTCTTTGTGGGCAGAAAAAGGCGTCAACAGAGGCAGGAGCCCACTACAAAATGGCAGCCTGCAGTGCCAGGAGAAACAGAATGAGTGAGTGAGAGAGGGAGAGGGAGCGACCTCAACAGAGCTCTATTGTGACTGCTGTGGATTTCTTTTTGGGTAGAAAAAGGCAGCAAAGCAGGCAGGAGCCCAGTACAAAAGGCCAGCCTGCAGTGCCAGCAGAAATGGAACGAGTGAGTAAGAGGGGGGAGTGATCTAATTCAATGGACCTGTGTCAGGACTGCTGCAGATTTTTTTATGGGCAGAAAAAGCCACCAACAGAGGCTGGAGCCCAGTACAAAAGGGCAGCCTACAGCACCAGCAGAAACAGAATGAGTGAGTGAGAGAGGGGGAGTGACCCACCTCAATGGAGCTCTGTCGGGACAGCTGCAGATTTCTTTGTGGGCAGAAAAACGTGCCAACACAGGCAGAAGCCCAGTACAAAAGAGCATCCTGCAGCACTGGGAGAAACAGAATGAGCGAGTAACACAGGGCAGTGAGCGAGCTCAATGGACCAACGCAATCAACATTCGGCATTGACAAATGTTTGTTTACAATGCGTTTAACCAGGATAGCCCATCTGAGATGTAATATTTTGTTTTCAGTGGGGTCTTGCTTTTACACATTTTTATTGTCCTATTGCACAAACTTGATGTCCTGGGTAACACCCTGTGTTGATTTATGCTGGCTGTCCCATGGTACTCCAATACCTGAAACAGGTACAGATAGCTACAGTGGACCACGCTGTCTGACCACAAATGACTGTACCTACTGCTGCTTTCACACAGATTGGTAAAGAGCACTACCACTCCTAACCTGTACAACTTACTTATAACAAAGGCCCCTTGCTTTGGCTTAAAGTCTGCTACTGGCCATCAGCTTGCAATCCAGACTGTAAAAAAGCCATTTTAGATGGGAATTATTCTCATTTACTATATCTGCCACCTGGAACTCTCTACCAGTCAGATGATATATTAGCAGTGGCCTTCTCCCCTCAACCTTATTATTATCCCACTGCTTCCAGAATCAAGCAGTGGTCCTCGTAACTGCTGCTGAGAGAATATGCTATGTGACCAGTGATTTTGATACCTATGTGCCTTGGACTGTTATTGTAGCTGCTGCTTGTATTTAACTGTTATCAAAGCATCCCCACTGTATCTGCTGCATATATATCTAACATTGTACCTGCACTTGCTTTGGATGCCTTTGTATAGTAAATGAGCTTGGTTCAAGGACGTTCTGCTTCTCTCCAAATAAACTTAATGAATATGGTTCTGTTTGGTGACAGACAATGACCAGTCCTGATTAACCTTAATAAAACGTGAAAGATGATTTACCAATCTGCCTGAACACCCAGGTTGGTTGAATACCTTTTCTTATTCTTCTGTCCACATGCTGTGATCTCTCCTACTGGAATAGGTGGAAAATTTTGCTCCTGATGGCACTGTTAACATCACTAACCCAGTCTCATGGACATGGGGAAACTCCACCTTCACCATATAACAACATAATTCCAAGTGTTTTATACTCAAATCCCACTTGTATCACATCTTAAAAATGCATTGGTGGGAGAGGAAAAAGCTGTGCTAAATTGTATTGTATGCTTAGAAAATGAGTTTACTGTATCCTGGTCTCTGATTGGCCAAGCCCATTGCCAAGGTGGGCATTTATGGGGCAACAGAAATGAGGAAAAAGGTCCCAGTGCCAAGTGCCTCATTACAGCAGTTATTATTGTGCTGACTTGGAACTCAATTTTAAGTAACCACCATTTTGCTCCCACTTAGCGAGAGCTGCCGCCCTTCTTTGTGATGCAGCCCCCACCCAGTCAGTAGCAGTTCTATCCCATATAAATCAGCACAGCACAACCTATGCTTCTCACCCAACCAACTTGAAGTGCTTCATTCACACTTACCCTATATTATCAGTTGGCATCTTGCCAGCATTTACAATCTGTCCTGCCTTTCCTGCTACCACACAAAAAATGGGACCAGTCAAATTTTACAGTACCTTATTTTAGGTATTGTACTAAAACTGCTCTCACCAAATATTTGGCTTTATATTCATGGTCACATTGGACCCAGATTTAAGGCTCAATATGCTCCTGACTTTTCCTCCTCCCAGAAGCTGCCTACTCCATTACCAACATCCACCAGTCATTCTTCTAGTTAGAAGTAACAGCACTAGCTCAATGCTACTGGAGACAGCATTCCTGGGTCACCCAGGACATTGCCTTGCTCTGCTCCTCACACCTGTCAGTGCCAACTGTTCCAAACATTCCATTGCATGTAAACAGTTGTTTATAAAAATATTAAAGAATAGTGTGATACCAGCACAGTCTGTGCTGATCAGTGGCATCACTTGACCTCTCCTGCTCTCTTCTGCTCCTGATCTCTTGCAGGCATACACAATCCACTATCCTGACTGACCACACAAACCCCTCTCCTGATCGACTGTGTTTAAACAACAAACAACTCCACACACAGTAACAGGTTGGGGTGTGGGATAGAACACATTGGGGAAAAAAAGCTCTAAACAAATGCAGTATCCTTCAAACAGCACAGTGCCCTCTAGTTACAATGTGCCAGTAGAAGGACTATTTAATCTACAAGCTGCTTTTTCTCAGTGATTTTAACATTTTTGTTCTCTTAGGCATTTTATTTATTTGTTCATCCATTGTGAACCATACTTCATTTCTAAGTGCAATAATACCCTCCTGGCTGGGCGGTAGGGCTATACAGACCTTCAAGGGCTTTAGGCCTCTACCTGCAGCATCTGGCCTCATTGACCACTGGGCAGTCTGGTATAGCCCAATACCATTTACCTTGTTGGGTACTATTGCTTGCATATTGCATTACAGTTAAATCTCTGAGAACATTAAGAGGGTCTCCTGTCATCAGTACTACAAGAGCATCTGGCATCAGCAGAACTAGATTACAAAACCTCTTACATGTTTGAGGTTAGAGACCATTCTGTTACATATTGTTAAAGATATCTATGTGTAAAATAGATCTTTGCCCATTGCAGTTACCCTAATGTACAGCAGAGATGGAATTTGAAGTTCAATGCATAACTCCCTGCTTGTGACATCACATTATGTTGTGCCAATTACCATGATGACGTAAGCAGAGCATTATGAATTCAGGTGCAGAATAAGCCCCAGCTGTAGATGACATGTAAGGCACAAAGCTCCTGTTTTCTTGTAAATACTATCAGCAATCAAGAATGGAATGGCTTGCACTTCTTGTTATCTTAAAATGTAGTACAACTGACTTCTATTTGTTTACCAATAAATGCCTTTGTCAAATGTTTAGGGAACAACAAAGTGATGTTATCCAATATTGGTTCATCTTCAGTCTAAAGTAGTATGTTCACTGTATTACGAACAAGCCTTAGTTGGACCACACCCATGTTACCAGATAAAAATATAACCTGCTCAAAAATATGATCTTATCCAAAGTTATTGTCCCATTTGAAATATTACAAAGTTTCACAAGATCATACTTCTATCGGACACGACTGCAATGCTATCTGATAAATTTGTTTTTCTCCCATATGGCTGTTCAACACACTGTATCACGATCAAACTCAAAACAGTCACATTCCTTTCAAGACACAATGTGGATGGAAGGAAAATTTGTGAAAAGCACATTATAGTGGAGGACTGGAACTCACCTGAAAGTATAAAGCAGACAGAAGCGGGTTTGAGGAGAAACTCTACTCCTTTGCTGAGAGCCATGGCGACACAGAGTGAGCCCATTGCCATCAGGATGATGCTGATTAGGGAAATGATGGCTGCTGTCATGTTCAGCTCTGCCAGGAAGAAACACAAAGAGCAGTAAGGGAGATGGTCTACGACGACCTACCAAAGGAGGGTTCAGTGGTCCAGTGCTAGTGGTTTCAGTCCAGCACTGAGACCTGTTTGAGCACCAGTGTCCCAGCAGTTAAACAGATATTTTCCACAAATGACTACCTAGACTGAATGAGTTAAATACATCTAGCACTGCAAATTGTTAAGGATTCATTAACCTAAATGGTTATACAGAAATGTCCCATACAAAAAAAGTAGAAAGTTGTCTGTATTGTTCGTGTGAAACTTGTGCATGCAGTGCACAGTTCACAGGTCCCACTTCAAAATTAAAAGTTCTACAATTCAAAGGGTTTGTATAGGTGCAAAATTAAAAAAAAAAATACAGTCAGAACAGTAGGATTTAAATACCATCCTTCTGATGAGATGTTAATCCCAGGTCCCTTCTTCCCATCTCTGGTCACTGTGGTGGAAGTAAAAGACTCCATGGCGCTTATCAATGAAGAGTAGGGGAATTTTTTATTTGGTAAAAGAAAATTTATACAAAAACACAGACAAATCATACAATACTCTGTTCAATACAATAGTTAACAAAACACTCTCTAAAGATACATGCAAACTCAAATAGCAAGCAAAGTTTTATTTATTAAGAACCATTTCCCTGATGCTCGGGGCATAGTAGAGAGCAAAGGCAGATGAGAAAACATAACAAGCGTAGAACACATTAAAAAAAATAGCAGTAAAATCAATAGTTGAAACCATATACTAAGATCCAAAAGCTTGTCTAAAAAGGGTTCCATATTATAATGGTGATCATGAAATAGCGATCGCCGTTACGGCTATTGTACATCACACTCACGGTGAGGATGAAAAGGGTGCCCAAGATCTACAGATTTTTTTAATGCATGAGGCTGTGTCCCCACACCCCTACTAATAGATTCTCAACTCCAGGAGGGTGCATGTTGGGTGTGTGTATATGTGTGTGTGTGTAAAAATCTTGGAAAATATTAAGCTGCCTGCCTGCAAAAAGAAAACACACTGCACCTGACCAGACTCTGCACCTCCCAAGTGACCACCCACCCCCACCACGCTAGCGGTTCAGCTTGGCAGCTCCACATACCTTCCCTCCTTCCTCCCCTGCATGCGTACATCTGTTCACCCTATCTCGCCTACCCCAGTATCCACTCACTACCCTGCCAGGTAATCTCTAGTACCAGGCACCATGATTGAGTAGCCTTTTTGTAAGCGCCAATCACGGTCACTCTGTACACAGTATACCTTTAAACAGGTATGCTTTCAGACCCTATTAGAAGACTTCCATCTAGGGGTCTCCCTTAAAGATCTAGGGAGTGAGATCCACAGGACTGGTGCCACCACCTTAAAGGCACAATCATAAGAAGTTTTCTGTGGGAACAGCTAGGAGGCCCTCCTCAGCAGAACGGAAAGAGTGCAAGGGGTAGTCAGGAGTCAGGAGGTCTCATAGATAGCCTGGTCACAAACCATATACGGCACTGTAAGTGAGTAGGCCCAGCATGAAGGAAATCATCCACCTGACCAGCAGCCAGGTGGAGGCCACGCAGTACTTGGTCACATGACAGGACCTTGAAAGGCCCATCAGCAGCCTGGTTGCTGTGTTCTGCAACAGCTGTAACAACAGTAGTAAAAACACAGTCTTGTTTTTTTTGACTGTTAGTGCTTCTCAACCAGATTATAATGGAAATGACCATGTATCTAGAGGCAGTTTGTGAGGAACAGTACATGCTTCCAGCACTTTGCAGTTGTACAGGAGATAACCCTCCTTTATCATACTGTAATTGTACTGACTCTGAAACTCATATTCTATTTGTTGTGTAACAATTATAGGTGTCAAGTTTTGCTGTTGAAATAACAATTTGCATCTAGCTTGCCATAAAAAATGTTATGCATATGAACAGTAACTTGAGAGTGCTAGGATCATATTGTTTGTAGGGATGTAGAATGCCCCAGTATCATTTTCATAGGTGATGGAAAGCTATGTGTGATTTCTCCAATGGTTTGCTAATAAACTCCCAAAATCTACTGCAAATTTATATTTCAAAAATAAATATTAAACATAGAAACATAGAAGATGATGGCAGAAGGGGACCGGTGGTCTGTCGAGTCTGCCCAAGCAAGGTATCCCGGGATCTATTGTGCACCGGTGTTCTGTCCTCTTAATCATCCAGCATAGCCCTTGCCAGTGCCATGTGTTTGTTACATTGTCTCTACAAGTTGTTGCCATGTGTTTTTGCAACGCATTTGTTCCTGTAGACTTTTATGTTTTATATTCCCTTTTACCCCCAGTCTTCTACAGCAACACAAACATACCATATCCCACATTCTGTGGGGAGATCTTTAATCTAGCAAATATTTTTCATTTTTGTTGTTATTCCAAAAACCTTATCCCTTTATATTCTGACTGCACTGCAAACCCTTGCTCTTGAATAAGGATCTCCATTTTTTTTCGGGTAGCATTGGATATATGTTAGATGGCCAGTTTCCATTTTCTAATTTTTTTCTATTGCAGACACAAAATACAGTAGGATGCTGGGATTTTGTCAAAGCATTCAGATTCATACAGTGTCAGTGGCTCAGTAGGTAGCACACTCACCTCTGAGGCCAGGAGATCAGAGGGCTGTGGTTCAGTTCCCACATCTGGCACTTGGGTTAATATCCCAGGCATTGACACTGTAGTGCAGCATGAAAGGGTGCTGCACTTCTGAGGTGCCGTCTTCGGATGAGATGTTAAACCGAGGTCCCATCTGCCTGGATTGGTGGTAGTTCAGGTGGATGTTAAAGATCCCATGGCACTTATCGAAAAGAGTAGGGGAATTTCCCCGGTGTCCTGGCCAAATTTCCCTCATTCACAAAAAATACCACCAACAGCTTAATCTGGTTCAAGGTCAGTTGGCATTCATCTGTATCCCCCTTCCCCGGGTCGTGCCTGAAAATAGGCAGGATTTGTCTAGTGCACTTAACCGGTCACCAAAAGCTAAATATAAATAAAATAAAAATAAAATAAAGATTAAGTTTCCATTTCTGCAGAAAGGGAACTATCTAGCACCCGATCTGTGGTTGCCAAAAATGGTCCTCCCTTTTATATGGTATGCCTATATTATAAAAAGTAAAGAAGCTAAAGAAAAAGTTTATCGGGTTTATACAATTTAAGCCACTTTTTTAATGGTAAATATAATATTTCCCTTTTTTTTAGGATTAAGCCAACTTCCATATGATTTTAAATACTAGGCTTATCAATTTTGATTGTAAATTTTCAGAAGAGAAATATACAGCATTTAAATTCATGAACATAGGCAACAACAATGTTTTAATTATGGCTACCTTCTTTCTTTTCATTTGTTGCCACTTTTTCCAATTTTGTACTTTTTCATCACACAACCTAATTTTAACATTTCAGTTTTTATTTATTTATTTATTTTTTTGGTGTGGCCATATCACCTATACCACAAAAGACACCCAAAATGTCTATTGGAGACTCTGAAATCAGGATATCTGAGATGTTTGAGGTTGGAGAAGTTTGACTGGTCAAGATTAAACCTTTACTTTTGTCTGTATTTATTTTTGCACCTGAGACCTTGGAATATGCATTAAATTGTTGCATTGCTTCCATGCCAGAGGGGATATCAGCCACAAATAAACAAATATCATCTGCGTATCCAGAAACAGCAATAAATACAGTCCCATTAGGATTCTGCAAACTTTTTATTCTTGTTTGACTCTGAGGAATGTGTAATATTGGGTCTATATAAAACACATACCAGTAATAGTGGGCTTATGGGACAGTCCTACTGCACACCTCTCTTAACAATCTGCTACCTAAGGAACCATTGAAATTTGGAATTACAGTGACTATGGAATATTATTTTTCCAACCATTCACAAAACTGTTGGTGCAATCCATACTTTTTTAATACCTTAAAGAAGTATGCAAGTGACACCCTGCCAAAAGCTTTTTCTTGTTCAATTGTCAGCAGGTAACCATGTCATAAATTATTTTCTCATGACTCAACCAGTTATCCAATTAAACTAAGGTTACCATGAATACTCCTACCTACTTTAGAACTGAATAGGACTGGGAAGACATTATCAGATGCTGAGCAGCTTTTGCCAGACATACTGTAAGTATTTTCAATAAAATGCTTATATCCAAATTCATTATACAGAATGGGCATCACTTTTTAGTGCTCAGGTGCTACCCTTTTCAAATTGCAAAATGTGAATGGTTCTGCCAAACCTGGATTGGGGCTGTCCACCATCTACAATCCAGTTATCAGTGATCTATTGCATTTCTGCAATCTGGACTATATATCTTTTGTAAAACTCTGAGGTGTCAGCATGGCTCCTTTGGTAGTGGTATACCATTAGAACAGTGACTGAGTTATGTCACTGGAATTAGTGTGCCACAATAAGGGCAATGATGACAGGAGCAATCTTAATTTCAGATTACCCCTCAGTCATGCCACTCCCCCTTGAGCCCACACAATTTCTGCCCCCTTCGGGGCATACTTGCCCCAGAAGACATCATATTTAGTTGTGAGGGTTGTGGGGGGGGGCAAAGCCCCCTGCAAAACATGACTATTTCCCAGAACAGGGCTTTGGTGCTTTCTGTCCTGGGATCCACAATGCCTGGCACAGAAATGCTAGGTGGCATATTGCCTGCATCCCTATCGGTGCTGACCAAATGACTGTCACACTGATATGGGTGAACCATTGGCAGCACATTCACCTCTGGGCCAGAAGGTTGTGGGTTCTCATCCCGCACCAGGATTGGGCTCATACCTAAATGCTAGCACCCCAGTGCAGTATTGGGGGTGCTGTACTATTGGGGTGTGCCATCATTTGGATAAGACATTAAACCAAGATCCCTTCTACCCCTCCTAGTGCTGTCCTGGTGGGTGTCCAGGTGGAAGTAAAAGAACCCAAGGCACTCTTCACAAAGAGTAGGTGAATTTGTTATTTGAAGAATATGCACATACATCATGTAAAGTGAAAAACAAAACAAAAATAGAACATGACAACAAAAATACCATATTGTTATATACCCCCTATTGTGGCTGACCAGCCTTTGAATACATTTCTAGACAGTGTTATTGTAACAAATTTGAGGGCTCACAGTATCTCTTAATGTAAATAATAGTATTAATAACAGGATATCCATCTCCTAGTGACATGACATATTTCTAACAAAAAAAAAATCCAGGAAACATATACAGTTGCACCAAAATTTGTGAAACTTAGAAGGTACTATTGCACGTTTTTCTAAAGCATATTTAGATTTTAGAGTTCACTACCTGTATTACTCCATATTCTGGAGAATATGCTTTCTGTTGTAGTAGCAATGCACATCTGGCTTGCCACATATAAAATTTACATGCAGCAAATATTATCCTTATTGTGCTACCATTATATTTTTTTAGTCCAGCTGGATAAATTCCTAAAACTACTATCTCATATGTGAAAGGCGTACGCTGTATTTCCTTCCATCTATGTCCTACTAAAGTCCAGAATGTTTGGGCAAAAGGACACTGGAGGAAGAAATGTTCTAGTGTTTCCAAGGTTTGAATACATGTAATTATGGGGTACATTCATTCCTCTGTTGATTTGTGCATCACTGAATTTCTTACTCTCAACCTTTCGTGACAGGAAAGCCAGCAGACATCCCACATTTTGTGGGGTATTCTCACATCTGTTAATTGTTTGCACACCTCATTCATTAGTGTGTCAGGGCATTTTGGAAAGAGGAGTGTCTCAAAATGAGCTTCCTGTATAAAATTGGTATAAAATAATTTCCTGGACTTTGAAAGTATGAAAAGTTGTGTAATGTTCCATTGTGTCAGTTTCATGAGACAGGGTTTCATGTAGTGTGGTACATTCTTGGTATGTGTTATCATTGAAACTCATAAGATGCCTTGCCCCCATTTTTATGTTGGCTTGCCGCAGGCTTGCCAACATATTGGGAGAGTGCAGATTTGGGGGCCTGGCCACTGTTGGACAAATGCGGGGCATGCATCAGTAGGTGCGTCCCTCATTCCCCAATCAGTCTACATGCGGCGCCACACCATGCATATAAATGGTGTGAGCATCATCTAAGCAAAGGTCCGCTGCAACCGAGGCAAGCTCATCACACACAGCAGACCTTTTGTTGCATGCCACCGCCATTATCAGAATGGTTAGTGGCGGCTTAACCTCACCCGTTTTACTGTGCCCGGCGGGGAGCCCATTCCCCATCAGCATACCCCCAATCTGGAATGCCGGGGGTGCCCAATCCTTGGCTGGCGCCCCACTGTGTTTTCACGCCAATGGGGAGCCCCTCCCCATCAGGCATCACCTCTTCCCCAATTCTTAATGCCAAGGGTGCCCAATCCCTGTCTTGCATGCCCCCACCACTGTCTTTGTTTGCGGCCAGGGTGCCCAATCCCTGTCGGCATTATTTCCCTCCGTTGTGAGCCAAACGAGGGGTGCCCAATCCCATTGGCTACTGACCCCACCCAAAAAAAAAACAGGTGGGTGTACGCTGGGAGCCCACCCCAGTGTGCCAAATGCCCTGCAACAGGAAAACTGTCCGCAATGGTTTTCTTTGTTTTTTTTTGCCTGTAAACAAAAATGTCCCTCGAGTGTCGATGCCCCTCCCCCACCGCACCCACCCACTGCACCTGCCTCCCTCACCCCCCCACTTACCTCTGGAGTCCGGGCGACAATCTTCAGTGGACGGGCAGCGTCTGCACTCTTCAAAGCCGACCGCAAACTGAGGAAATGCCGGTAAGCTGTATAATGGAGTGAATAGGGTTTTTTCAACTTTGCTGCATATCTCAGGCATTTCTTGGAATTTTGGCACCAAATTTTCAACATGGGGTTTTTGGGGCCCCTCCTCATGAATTCTGTCACTGTCATGGCATTAGTCGGCCTCAAAAGGTGATTTCGCAGTCACTGCGTGAAATCACCTTTTGAGGCCCATTAATGAAATGACAGTGGCAGTGTTCATGAGGTGCCCTCTTAAAAAGCCTAAGTTCCAAATTTGGTGGAAAAAATCCAACAAATGCCTGTTTTACCAGCGTGTGTTGCGCAGTTGCTATGCAGGCTAGTAACTTCGCGCATTCACAATATTTTACTGCCGGATTTTCAGCATTGTCATTTTTGTACACCTCCTTGTGAACAGTACAGCTGTCATTTTCCACATCCTGCCCGAAATGTGTTTCCGCACTTCTGGCGCACAATAGCACAATCGCTGTGGGAAATCAGTGTTTGGGCCAGATTATGAAAATGACAGTGACACAGTTCATGAGCAGGGGACCTAAAATGCCTATGTTGAAAATTTGGTGATGATACTCCATAAAATAACTGTGTTACGAGCGTGCATTGGCAGATTGCACGCACGCTTGTACCGTCGTGCATTTGTGATATTTTCAGTCTGGATTTTCACCATTGCCATTTTCCACACCTCTTGATGAACAGTATAGCCGCTATTTCATTATCTAACCTGCCTTAAATGTGTTTTCGCACCGTGCAGAATAGCGTGGTCGCTGTGCGAAATCACTTCTTGGGACACTTTGAGGAAATAACAGTGACACTGTACATCAGCAGAGGTGCTAAAATGCCTATGTTGAAAATTTGGTGCTGAACGCCCATAAAATGGCAGTGTTGCAAACGTGCATTGCATATTTCCCACGCACCCTAGTAGCTTCGCAAATTTGGTATATTTACATGTCACATTTTCAACACTGGCATTTTTTTACACCTCCTTATGAACTGTACAGCTGTCATTTTTCACATCCTGCCTGACATGTTTTCCCGCACTGCACTACACTACCAAACACCCAAAGGAACACCCTAATGCTTGTCACTCTCTGCAGGGTGGGGGTGGGTTGGCATCACTTCAATACTTCACTGCCATTCCTATGATGCATCTGTCTAACTCCTGCACTACCAATGCCAGCAAGCCAACATTCAGCATTGACAAATGCTTGTTCTTGTAATGGGATAAACCAATAAAGTACAATTTCTTGCCAAAAGTGTGTGTGAGTTACTGAAAACGCCCTCATAGTTCCTGTATATAAATATACTATGGAAGAAAACTATGGGGTTTATCATCTTGATACCCCTCTGACTAAAGTCATAGTATGTGAAATTCCTTTTAATGCGGTTCAGTCTACTTCCCTAGAGACCTTGGAAGAAAACATTAACTTCCTGGGCTTCCAAAGAATATGGAACTGGGAACACATTAGCCATGTGTAAAAACTGTGGGACCAGAAAACTTTTTATTAGGTACATTCTTTTTCTTTTTGATATTGTTTGGTTCTTCCATTGTTGTACCATCACTTAAGCTTTCCTTATAGTGTGTTCCCAATTATGTACAGCATCATTTTGAGTGCCAAAAGTAATTCCCAAAATTCTTATGGGATCTGTTCTAACAGATATATTGGCTATTTGAGTAATATCCAGTTTGTTGTTATTCGGATTTAGTCACATGCCTTGACTTTTGTCATAACTGAGTTTGTCTCCTGAGACAGTTTCATACTCTGTAAGTGTGTTGTACATGTGGGGACCTCCAGTTTCATCCTGGATACTTAAACAAAGATCATCTGCATAGGCACATATGTTAATAGTATTGTGCTGATTCGGCAATGCAGTTCATGAAATATCTGGGGTTTTTTGAATCTTTGTTATAAAGGGATCAATAACAAAAAGATATAGTACTGGGCTAGGGGGACAACCTTGTCTTACTCCCTTTTGTATTAAGAATTCTTGTCCCAGTTTCCGATTTATGAAAGGCTGTACTTGTGCCGACTTATACAATGAAGTTATCCGTAAAATAAAGATCTTTGGAATACCATATATTTTCAGTACTGCAACTAAATTAGAATGACTGACTTTATTGAAGGCCTTTTGTTGATCTAAAGATAAAAGTATGCCATGGCACTGTTGAGATTGTCCCAGATCAACCAGGTTCCTTAAAAAATGTAAATTTTGGAAAATAGATCTATTTTACATAGCACATCTTAGATAATCTGTGTACTGCAATGGCTGCCAAGATTTTACAATCAACATTAAGAATGCTAATGGGTCTCCAATTTTTTATCTCAGATCTTTCACCTTTTTTAAACAATAGTACTATAAGTGCTTGGGAAAATTCTGTGGGGATACCCGGTGACTGTAATAAAGAATTATAGTATAAAGCCAAGACAGGACAGAGGTAACCCTGGAATGTTTTGTAAAATTCAAAGGTTAATCCATCCACAACTGGAGTTGTATTAGTATTTCATTTTTTAATGGTGAATTGGACCTCTTCTGTCATAATATTAGCTACCAGGGCTTGGGACTCAGTGATATACAAACATACAAAAATTGCCAGCAGAAAAAAGCCAACTAGTCTATTGAGTCTGCTCGAGTTTGCAGCTAACACCCTTATTTTGTAGCTGCCCTCCCCATACCCCTCCCCATTGTCCTGTCCCACCCTCTTTTGAATCCATCCACTGATTTATATGCCACCACCTCTGCTGGTAGAACATTCCACTCTGCCACCACCCTTTCTGTAAAGAAATGCCTCCTCATTTCCCTCTTGAATCTCCTTCCCCCTTCAATTTCATGTCATGGCCTCTAGTGTCTCTTCCCACCCTCACTCTGAACAGCCCCTCTGTGTTTGCTTGGATTATTCCCTTCATGTACTTGAAGGTCTCTATCATCCCCTCCCCCCCACCATTTCTCCTCTCCTCCAGTGAATACATGTTAAACTCTGCTAGTCTGGCCTCGTATGTCAACTCCCCCAGACCTTGGATCATTTTTGTTGCTCTGCATTGCACCCCCTCCAGCAATCTAATGTCCCTCTGCAGGTACAGTCACCAGTGCTGCATGCAGTACTCCAGGTGTGGTCTGACCAATGATCTGTACAATGGCAGAATCATCTCCCTACTCCTCAAAGTTATACCCCTGGAATGCAGCCCAGCATCTTGTTGACCCTTGTTGCTGCCCTCCTGCATTGTGATGAGTTGTTCATTGTTCCCATTATGAGCACCCCTAGATCTTGCTCTACCTCCATTACCGATAGCTGCACCCCTCCCCCCCAGATAGTAGCTCCTCCTTGGGTTCTTTGATCGGAAGTGCAGCACCTTACACTTTTTGGCATTGACCCTGAGTTGCCAGGTATCAGACCATGCCTCAAGTCTTGTCAAGTCCTCCTACAGTCCCTGCCAATCCCCCTGGCCATCCACCACTGTCCCCATTTTGGTGTGGTCTACAAACAGGCTGATCTTGCTGCTGATGCCCTCCGAGATGTCTTCAATGAATATTTCAAACAGCACTGGCCCCAACACCGACCCCTGTGGAACCCCACTCATCACTGGCTTAGGGGATGAGAATTTCCCCTCCACCACTACCCACTGTTGCCTACCCTGTAGCCAGTTCTACACCCACCTCACCAGTTTTGCCCCCACCCCTGTGCCCTTTAGTTTGCAACCTAGTCTCTGATGTGGTACTGAATCGAAGGCCTTGCTGAAGTCCAGGTACAGGACATCTGCTGCATGACAGAGAGGTTTGAAATATTTAAATCATTTAGATGAGAATCATCCCAAACAGTATCTACAGGGGATTGGAAAAATGTTTTGTAAATAATTTTGTGCTATAGCCTGGATTTTCATTTGGTCTGAAGTAAATTCTCCAGCTCCTGGATTAATCAGAGACTCTATAGTCATGCTTTTAATTCTATAAGCACAGTTTTTAAATAAATCCAAGGTGGGCTGTCCCAAATTGGGTTTCTAACTTCAAACTTAGGGACCTATTGTATTGGTGTGTAACCATATCTTCTTTTATTTGTTTTATTTGGCTATCCATATTCAATTTATGTTCATGTGCTAAGGAAATCAATTTCTGAAATGTATCTCTTAGTTTTCGATATTGAAAGTATTGCTTGCTATCCTTCCATGTTGCTTGTTTAATAGATACTGTTTTGAACCCCCTTTTAGATTCAATCCACCACTTAGTGATGGAGTCATATGCTTCTAGAATAGTGACTCTAGCTTTTAACAGCTGTTCCCATTTATCTACAATGCTTGGATCATATAGTAGAGTTATTCAGTTTCCACCATGTTCTAAGTTGATTATTAGTATGTGGGTTCAGAGAACATACACATGATACTGCTAAATTGTCTGAAGTTTCTATAGGAATAGTAAAAGCTTCCTGGATTAATATCTGGTTAGAAAAAGAAAATAGTCAATCCATGAAGCAAAACTACTTCTAAAGAAGGTTTTCCCATCATGCTGATTTTTAACTGCACAACCATCCTTCAGTTGTGCAGTTTTTATGATCTTATTTAAACAGGCCATATCACTAAATAATTTTTGAGATTTGCAGCCTCTGTCTGCAGGAGATAGCCCACAATTGAGCCCCCCTCCAAAGATGATTAATTTCTGGGTGTGTAGATAGGGCTGAACCTACTTAAATAATGCAACCCGAGAAGCTAAACTTTGTGACGCATAAATATTAATCAACCAAAACTAAATATTCCCATAAGTCACATTTATTAGCAAAACCCTCCTTGGTAAGATTTTAATACATTTTTTCAGGAGAAACTGGGAGCCTCTTAAAAGAATAGCAAACCCATCACATACGTCTTCTCCCTGAGACCAATAGGAGGCACCCTCTGACCATTTTTTTCAACTTCAAATTTTATTGAATATCCGTTATATCACTTTATACAACATTACATAGTTCCATTGAAGGGAATTCTCTTAATAGGTTGTCTCCGTACTTGGTAAAGCAACCATGTCAATAAATCCATCGGGGAGATGCTACACAGATTAAAAAATTTCTATCAATCTTACAACAATTTTACCAAGACATGAATCTTAGTTGTCTTTCATCTCCTCCATTTACCTTATCTTTAACTTAATTTTCCCTTATCTTCTTCCCAGACAGGGGGCTTTACCCGTCGCCCCTAATCCGGGCAGACTTGTATAGTTAGCAAAGTTCAGAACTATGCTGACAAATGGATTTTACATCTAGATAACTAATCTAACATAGTATAACTCAACTTCGGCATCCTGGTGTTTCATTCTGGTTATAGCTAGCTTTAATACATTGGCTCCTTAAAAGTTCTTAATATCTAAAAAGAACAGATCTTCTAGGCATCACTTTCTTTTCTAAAAGAAATACAATGAAACTTATGGTGGAATGTCCGAGGCTTCCCTAATCATGGTCAAAAACTTGCCAAGGGGACCAGATGGCGCTGAACATCTCTCCACTCTGTCTTAGATTATAAGTAATTTGTTCCATGGATTCCAATTGTCTCATTCTAACCTTCCATTCTTCTATCATTGGGGGTAGGGGGAAAGCCATCTGGATGTGATGGACTTCAATGCTGCCACTCTCATAATCTGTGGTAGTAGCCTTTCTTGTCTAGGTCCTATGATCAAGTAGAGAAGCCCCAGCACCATCTCCTCCCCTCTAAATGGGATCTGTTGGCCAGTTACTCTCTGTATGTATGAGTGGACCTCTTTCCAAAACGGGGTAATTCTGGAACATTCCCAAAATATATGTCTTTGGGACCCCTTGGCTTTATCACATCTCCAGCAGACATCTGAACTTCCCACTTTAAAATGTTTTGTCTTAGAGGGTGTAAGAAAGTATCTAAGAAGGACCTTCCAATGAAATTATCACCAGGAAGGGGAGCTTGTCACTTGCCAACCTCTGTTCAGTCTACTGTCCCAAATTTGTTGTGGGATCGAAATACCTAGCTCTTCTTCCCATCTCTGTTTGATTATTTCTAGGCCTGGATTATTTAGATTAATTAAAATATCATACAGCTGGGAGAGAGAATGTGAGACATCCTTGATCACACTGTTATAGTAGCACCCTCTGACCATGATTGTTTGGCTTGTGCAAGCTCATAAAGAGTTTTTATGAATGTAATTTGCATAAAAATAATGTTATTTTGTTAGGTTCCTGAGAAAGTGTAAAGTGGTTATATGTTTCTTAAAGGATTTAATAATACTGACATTTAGGACCTGTTCATATCTCAAATCATGAGCTGTAACATTTTCAGTAATGTTTTGAAACCCATCTTAATACTCCTGTTCAGACTTTTGTTCCTATGTGGTGTTTGCTGTGATCATCGTGTTCAGACTTCTGACCTGTAAAGTTACTGGCAGTCTGGCAGTCAACACGACCAACATCAAGACAAGAAGGGACATGTATGCTCTCCCATTCACACAGTCAGTAAAAACATTTTAATGCTTATAACATTTTCCAAACTGTTGCTGAGACTAGCAAGGCTCAAGAATGTTTTTGAACATGGTAACAAAACTGTGCCAAATGTGAATGCTAACACTGTTAGGCACTTTTAAAATGTTACACATGTCCTGTAATGTTTTAAAAATGAAGATATGAACAGGGCCGACAGGTCAGAAGGTGTAAGTAGTGAGACATTTCGAACAGAAAAGTGAGGGGTCAACCCTCTGGTATGTTTTTGGCTTTGAATTTCCCTTTTGCTTTTTTAGCTTTTGAAGACTCAAGGGGTGGATCAGTGCTTGAGTCCATTATCCCCAAAGCCATAGAAGAAGTATCTGAGTCTCCTTCATCTTCTTCAAAATCATCCCATTGCTTTCTTTTATTCAAAATATTGTACCTGTTCCTAGTTAGGATTGGGGGTTCCTTCTGCTTAGGTTCAGCTTTTTTGTGGGGGTCTTTTTTATGAGGCTGTACTTGTAATATACTGTAGATCCTTCTGTAGGCAAAGGGGGGTATGGTCATTGGAGCCGACTCAGTTTGGGAAGTACTAGGTTTTGGACATTCTTGAAACTGGGGAGAGAGGGTGGTAGGGCCCCAACATCAAGTACAGGTGCAGTACTGGGAACTGGAAGTTCAGAGTGCATGGAGTTGTCTGTGCTAGTGGATGGCATATTTTCTTGTGTGGCTGATCTAGATGCTTCCTTGGCTTGCATTACTTTAACCTGTTGTTCCGTGATTAAGATCTCCTGATCCTGCATGACCCTATCCATCCTGATATGCGCTGCCCAGGGGCACCTTTTATAAGAATGCCCCCGTTCTTCACATAAATTGCATCTGAAGGGATTAGGGCATCCTAAACTAATGTGCCCATACTCTGGACACAGATTGCACCTGGGCTGATCACAAGAGGAACTCAAATGGGTCCTTGCCCCACACTTGTGGCAAGTTTTGGGCTGCCCTGGATAGAAACAGACACCCATATCTCTGCCTATATAAAAACTGCTGGGGAGGTGCTGGATTCCTGAATCTGTGTGAGTTAACTTAACTTTTATTCTTCATCTCACAGTACATACCAAGTCATCATCTAAAATAGGGATTTTTTTTTGTAGAATTTCACATTTCTGTTTCAGTCAATATTGTACATCTTCTATATTTACCCCTTCATTTCTAAATAGAAGGGTAATCATCTTGATAATTGGTTTAGTTAATAGAAGTGAAAAAAATCATGCCAAGCTGCTGTATGTTTAATAGTGATGAGTGAAGTGGCCCCAATTCACTCTGTGAAGTGATTCGCGGAGTGAAGGTGAATTCGCGGAGTGCTCCACAACGCAAAGCGGAGTACTTTGCATTATTAATGAGTAACATGAAGTCCATTGAAAACTATGACTGTGCATTACTTCGCCTTCCCAAACCACTACTCCACCAATTCTTAAGGCGAAGTACATTGAAAACAATGTACTTCACCTTGTTTTTAAGCTCCAAAGGCAAATTTTGCAGTGTTTCATGTGATTTCAGGTCACATGGGCTCTAGATTGTTCTGCCCAGCCTCAGTTTGGGGTAGTGTGTATAGGACGCTGTAGGAGACAATCTGGTCTGAGAGCTCTCTGCAATTCAAACCTTCAAAAAGCTGTTAAAAAAGCATTTTGAGTCATTTTTTTTGCTGAAACTTTAGTTCATCGATTATGGGAAACCCTCCTGTGCTCATATCATTGAGCATTTAATGATTATGTATGGATTTTGAATGTTAATCTACAACATTCAGTCTGTGTACTGAGAGACAGTGGAAATGTGCTTTGGGGGAAGGGCGTATCTGTGGTGTAGGTAGATTAACTTGGAGAAAAAGACAGTGCTTTCTGTTTTGGTGATATTTTTCTTGTATAACTGTGATAATGTACACACAGTAATATTTTCAATATTTCTTGCCTTTTTTTTGCTGATTGTTGTGGTGCAGCAGTGCATAATTTTAGATTGTTTAAAATATGTAGTTATATTACTGAAGTTTTCAATTTGCATGCATTACTTAGTGTGTGTGTGTGAGTATGTGTGTGATGCGTGTCATCAAATCAGACACCTTTTATTGTGCCACATAATAATTTCAGCAATGTGAAGCTGCTATCCACTGTAGCTGTGTGATTTTTGTACTTTGTGGTATCTTGACTGGTACTAGTACTAGTGACTGTTACTGCCGCAGTGCATACTTTTAGTCTGTTTACAATATGTGGTTATATTGCTGAAGTTTTCAATTTGCTATGCATTACTTGGTGTGTGTGTGTGAGTATGTGTGTGACACGTGTCATCAAATCAGACACCTTTTATTGTGCCACATAATAATTTCAGCAATGTAAAGCTGCTGTCCACTGCAGCTGTGTGAGTTTTGTACTTCTTTGTGGTATCTTTACTGGTACTAGTACTAGTGACTGTTACTGCAGCAGTGCATACTTTTAGTCTGTTTACAATATGTGGTTATATTACTGAAGTTTTCAATATGCTATGCATTACTTGGTGTGTGTGTGTGAGTATGTGTGTGACGCGTGTCATCAAATCAGACACCTTTTATTGTGCCACATAATAATTTCAGCAATGTGAAGCTGCTATCCACTGCAGCTGTGTGAGTTTTGTACTTCTTTGTGGTATCTTTACTGGTACTAGTACTAGTGACTGTTACTGCAGCAGTGCATTACACTGCCCCTCTCGACCCACCCCAATGGGCAAAGGTATTCTTTTCCAGATTTGAATTTCTGATGGTGAGCACTGGTTAGGTGTTGTGCCTTTGTGTCTGCATCTCTTCAGTGCACAGTGCAATGTTAATCTGTCTGTGCATTTGCATCTTTTTTGGGCCTAATCTCCATCTATAACTTAGGTCACAGTTGTTTCTTTGACTTCCCTTCAGAGTACTGGACAGGTGTGGTGCTTAATTCTGCATAAACATTGTACTCATTAATATGCGTCTTTAAGTCAGGACCATCATCACGAGTCACTCATGATACAAATCACGTTCTTCATCATCACGGTCACAAATCACGATTCATGATCATTCACACTACGAATCACAACATTAATTTTTTTTCTAGTTACTTGGATGTATTGTAAGCCTGTTTTGTAGTATCTCTCCAGGCTTCACCACCCCACCATTGTACTCATTGATACGTGTTTTTAAGTCTGGGAGTTGTAAGCTACAGCTCATCAGGGAAGTACAGCCGTAGGTGGTAGGCATTCATGTTTCTTCATCATCATGGTCACAAATACAGTCACAAATCATGATTCACGATCACGTCACGAATCACAACATTCATTTTTAATAGTTACTTGGATGTATTGTAAGCCTGTTTTGTAGTATCTCTCCATGCTTCACCACCCCGCCATTGTACTCATTAATGTTTGTTTTTAAGTCAGGGAGTTGGACAATGTCTGCAGTACATACACAGATTGGAAAGAAGACTGAATGCACACATGCAGTTTAGTACAGTATACTTGCACTGCTCAGAATACAAAGTGTCACACATATGGAAGACAACAAAAAAAGGGCATTATTGCATTCAAGGGTCGGGGATGGTGGAGGAATACATTTTATAACACAGCAAGGAAGGTGTGGGGGGGCACATGGTGTGAGGAAAAAAAAATAATGTTTGATCCCATGGTGATCTAGCAGCAGTTCCAGCATGGACATAATTTGCAACTGATGTTCCTCTATGTGATCCAGCTGCTGCTCACACCACTCACCCTCTCATTGTTATCCTCAACAGCACTCCAGAGAACTGCCAAGTCAGCTTGTGTTACATGCAGTTCTCTGGGGTCCACACACTCTACAGGCTGACCTGCTGGTGGTGGTGGTGGGGGTGCTGGTGGAGCAACAGGTGCTGCTGTGGCCCTCCTCTTTTTAGGGATGCTGCAATGCACAGCTGCACCCTTTGCCACAGAATGGCCAGCAGGTGCAGGCATGGTCCATTCTGTGGCAGCCTGCCACTCCAATTGCTGGTGATTGAGCATATGGGTGTACTGGCCCTCAGTCCCCAGGTGAGTCTCCCGGGGCCACAGCACACCTCCACCTCACATAGGTGACACTTGACCACACTGCTGTCCCCCCACACAGTAAAGTAAACTGCCAAACAATGGAGGTGTGGGGAGGACCAGGCACAGGCAGTGGATGGCCAGATGAACAGGCAGCCAGCTGGTCACAGTGCTGAACAGGGATGGGATCCACACCTGGACCCGGGGGAATAGGCACATCCTGCTTCAGAGAACCTGGACTTGGTGGTGGTGGTGGTTCAAATGCCTCAGAGTCAGGACATGAGGTGGTGCTAGTCCTGCTTCCGGGGATACTCACAAGCATCGAGCAGTCTAACAGGAATGGGTGCCCATGCCTCCACATGTGCACATGGTATGATGCTTACCACTACCACACTATCCCAGAGCTGCCTCAGCCCCAGACATTCCCTCACCCTGGTCCATCTCTCCTACTGAGCTCCCTCAGTCCAAGCAAATACTACTCACACTGTTACACAACACACACACACAATCACACAGACAAACAACTAACTACTTATAAAGGTAAGAAAAATAAAATTTACAGAAAGAACAAATTAAGTAAAAAAGAGTACAGAAAAGACAAAAAAATGCAGCTTTTAAAAAAAACTGTTGGATCTAAATCAAAGTTTAAATCTCCTCCTCGCTTTGCTCTGAAAGAATCAGCAGTCACAAAACACACTACTCTCTCTCTCCGTCTGCACAGGGGAAAGTAAAAGTGTCTGCTTGTATGAATCACTTTCTTCCTGCCTAGCTAAAGAGCATGTGACTTACAGTACTACAAGCCATGTGATGTGTGGGTGGCTGCCAAATCTGAAACACCAAGTGGATCACTTAGAATCATAATGAGGAACGCGAAGTCCATTAAAAACAATGACTTCACCTTACTTTGCATTGCCATTCCGCCTTAATGCGAAGTGGTAATGACAAGGTGGAGTGAGCACTTTGCATTGCCCACTCCACGTAGCGGATTGGCAACGTGAAGTGCCCACTTCGCGTTCACTTCACCAGCAGAATTTAAATTTGCTGCATCTCTAATGTTTAACCACATCAAATGTCTACCAAAACTTTTCTACTGTCTGGGTATTTCTGAAGCTGAGATCAAACACATTCTCCCCTTTTATGTGAATAAATGCAAAAAGATCTTGTGCAGGAATTCTCATAGTATCTTTTAACAATTTATGCATCACATATTTCTTATCAGGGAACATTTCTGCAGTTCCTGTA
Organism: Neoceratodus forsteri; assembly: GCA_016271365.2. Classification (NCBI taxonomy): domain Eukaryota; kingdom Metazoa; phylum Chordata; order Ceratodontiformes; family Ceratodontidae; genus Neoceratodus; species Neoceratodus forsteri. The sequence goes on along the minus strand of CM057449.1, from coordinate 224,097,109 downwards.
TATTTCAATCTAACTGCATTGCATCTCTGAGCCAGCTCTCCTACTTGTTTAAAGAGGTCAGCCATCCTAAAAGAGTTTGCAGGCTGCTCATTGTTCTCTATAAATCCAGCCATATCCTCAGCATTACTGGAGACTGGAGCAGCATTGGAAGTTAGTGTACCATTGTCACACCTGGACAGCTGGTTCTGATCCCTGTATCATTTTTTGTTGTAAATATAAGAAATGAATGTATGATGGACTGTGGCAGAGGGAGGTGCTGGCTGCTGAAGCTGACACTTCAAACCCCCCAGGGATAAGTTCAAAGGACAGGACATTGTTAAACTGCAGATATCTGGGGTGCAATTGTCTTGTCAATTTGCTTTGATCCCTGGAAATAAAATTAGCCATTCATGACGTCCTCAGGGAAATCATTTGATCTGCACTAGATGTCCTGAGAAAAGGGACACTGGCCAGTGATATGAATAACCTCCCAGGAACCAGCTCATTTCATCAAAGAGACCTTTGATGTGTAGATACCAAGGCCCAGACAGAATTAAGGAATCAAATACACTTTAGGGTGCTGGGGTCCAGAATCGGGCACAGATCCCCCAACTTTTTTGGAACCAGGAAGAAGTGGGAAGGATATTCCTTCCTGATCTGGTTTGCTGGTACTGGTTCTGTTGCCTCTTTTCAGAGGAGAGCCATGACCTCTTCTCTTAAGAGGGGAATATGTGCCCTTGGGTAATGCGAGAATCCCAGAGGCCTGTCTGTTTTTTTTTCATGAAACTCAAGAGTGTGACCAAGCTTGGTCAACTGGATGACCCAAGCATCTGTCATGATGGACTCCCTGTCCCCCAGATGTCTCATGAAGCTTCCACCCACCTGCTCCTCTGACTGACAAGGAGGAGGGAGGGTGGGCAGTGAGTCAAGAGGCAGAGGGATGCTTGAGAAGGGTCAGCCCTGCAGCTCTTTGAAATTTGGCTGGAGGTGTGGTGGTTGTGGCAGGAGCTCTGCACTTGAACTGGCAACTAGGATCTTGCTGCCCTTTCATCTGGCATCTGGTTTGCCAATGAAAAGGGAGCTTGGGTTGCTGCTTCAACTGGTAAAGGGTATGGACCAATCTAAAGGCCATGCCCTTGTCTTTGAGGCTAGTAATAATGTCCTGGGCATCCCTGCCAAACAGGATAGAGCCTCTGAAGAGGGCATTCTGAATAGCAGCCTGGACATCTGGGGCCAGACCGGACACTCTGAGCCAAGCCAAATGAAGCAGACTCATGGCTGTGGCAGTCCCCCTGGCTGAGTAGTCCACATCATCATAAGTGGCCATAAGGGAGTGGCGCTCGGCCACCTTAGCTGACCAGAGTGCATCCGCCTAGGCCGTCTTCACCTCCGAGTCTGGAAGGGCATTGACAATGGGCTTGATCTGATGAAATAAGGATTTTTGATACACTAGCATGTGCACTACATAATTGAGAGCACGAATAGCTAGTGTCAAAGAAGAGTAGAATTTTCTACCAAACTGGTCCAGTGTCTGGACTCTTTTTTGGGAGGAAAAGTAATGAGGTGCTTAGGCTTGGTGGGCCTATCATGGGCTGCTGTGATAACTACAGAATCGGCCCTTGGGTGGATGTTGAGGAGGTACTTTCCCTCTGGCATTCTATAAACATGTTCTACCTTTTTGGCCATAGCGAGAATGGATGAGGCCATCTGCCAAATGGTGAAAGACAGGTCCTCATGGGGTTCCAACCAAGAAGGAGTGAGAATCAGACTTGTTTCTGGAAAATCCAAATGTTCAGCCAGCTTCTGCTGTTTTGGATCCTGCGCATCCAATTTCCACCCCTGTGCCTCAGCCCTCTGCTTTAGGAAGTCCACAAAGGAGGGATACTCGGGGGGTGACTTGGATGATTCTTTTGGGACAGGTTCCTCTTCTGGAGGGGTCTCAAATCCTGAACTCTGTGAAGAAGCCACAGACTATGACTGAGTCTGAGGAATCCACTGGATCTCAGTCTAGATCAGCACACTCATTCTTTTAAGAGGGCTCTTCAGATGTCAGGTCCTGCTTACTGCCCTTTATCAGGCCTGACATTGAGGCATGAGGCATAACCAGCAATACCTCCCAAGGGGCCTGCCATACTACCTCTGAGGAATGCTGCTGTATGCTATCTAGCTCAGAGACCAACTGGGATTTAGTGTCAGACCACCACGTCTGCAGTATCTCCCTGAAGTCCACCTGTGTGAGGCAAAAGCCTTGGATTCATCCGAGGCACCAGCGGGCACTGTAGCCAGTAACGGCAGGGGCTGAAGCCTGCTCTTTCTAAGGGAGCACAAACTTGGCCATGGCACCAGTCTTCCAGGAGGAAGAGGGACACTGTTCACCTGAGGTGCCTGAGCATGGCCTCTGGTGAGATGAGGACCGCTCCTGATCCTGGTGTCTTTCTTTGTCCCTCTTCTTCTTCATGTGGGAGTTGGTTGGAGAGAAAGAGTTGCTCCTGAGCTTCTGCAGCTCCTTCTCCATCGATTCCATTTTGAGCTTCAGTAGGTGGGCTTTGAGGGACTGCTGGCACTGTTTCCGTGTGGCTTAGTTGAAGTGGGAGCAGGACTCGCACTTCTCAACGTTATGATCCAGGCCCAAGCAGAAAAGATGGAGGTAGTGTTGATCCATATGCAGGAGTTGGACACCACAAGAATCGCACTCATTTTTATGCGATTCTACTGAAGAGGTAGAAGACATAAACAATTATCAAAACAAACAAAGAAAAGAAGGAAAAAATGGATACTCATCTGAATTTTAGGCAATCAAACTGCTGTGACGAGCTTCAGAAGGTCCGACGTGTACAGGTCAATGGCAGGAAAGAACTGGTGGGTGGATGTGTGGACCACACACTATATAGAGTCACATGACATCAGGTAGGCAGTCCCCTGTCAGACAATACTAGCTAAAGTTTCCATGCGATTCTGATACCACGGGGTGCAGTCCTACAAGTAATTACCTACTGCAAGAGCCCTCTCAAAGTAAGATCAATAGATTTATCACATTCAATACATCTTGTTGTAAAGGTAAGTATAAAACAATTCTCTTGATGGGGTTCAGCCTACTCCCCCAGACAGCTTGAAAGAATAGGCTATATAAGGGTGTTTCCAGTGTTTTAGTTAGTGGAAATACATAACTGACATACAAAAATATCAGGATTAAAAAAGGTTTTCTTAGATGAACCATTTTTCCTTCAGCATTTGCCACCTTTTACATTGCTGAACAAGCAGTCTTCCATCATTTAACTTGGATTCCCAATTAAGAATATCCAAAGATTTAGGGCCAAGTTTTACACCTAGAATAATGAGAGGCTTGTCTGATATCTGTATGCCTTCTATGTCAGAAATGGTGTGGATGGGGTTGCCTAACTGGCAGCATTGGCACTTTTGGATATTTAAAGTAGTTCCAGTACATGTACCGTATTTTAAACATGTATGTATTACATGTCTTACAGAAGATACATCACATACAAAAATAAACAGATCATCTGCGTATGCCATTGCAATGTAGGGGACAGTAAAGCCTGCAATCTGTATATGTCATAGAACTCCAAATGAATTTAGTACTGTTAATAGGGGATCTATACTAAATACATACAGTAGAAGGCTAAGGGGCCACCCCATTGCACCTCTCTATGTACAGGCAACATGGATCCATTCCAACCCTTAACCTGGGGGGTAATGCAGGCTGGTTTGTACAAGCTCTGTATCCAGACTATGAATTATGTTGGGATACCATACTATTGCAAGGTTTGGCATAAAAATATGTGTTTAATTGAATGAAAGGCTTGCTTTTGATCTAGGGACAGTATAAAGGCCTCTAAACCATGTTGATTGTCATAATCTATAATTTCCCTCAATAGTATAAGCTAGTCAGTCATTTTTCTTTCCGGTACTGAACAAGATTGTGCAGGCGTAATCAGATATTTGGCCGCCTATAATAATCATGTATTCAAAATCTTAATCAAAGTTTTAAAATCTACATTCAGGAGGCTTATCGGCCTCAGTTAGAAATATCCCTTTTTTCTCCCTTTTTATAAAAATAAATTAATGTACCCCTAGCCATTGATAGAGGAACAGAATCTGACTGAGCACTGTAGTAAATGCTGCAAGTAATTCTTTTGATATCATTGGCCCAAGAACTTTATATAATTCTGGTGTAAGACCATTCATTCCTGAGGCAGTATTGTTGACAAGAGATTTTATTGCTGTTTCCACATCTTGGGGAGAAATATCTTCAGTCAGGGATATTAAAATTTGCTTCCTGCAAGTAGGAGGAGGAGTAAAATAATCGAAGAACTGAGGAGCCGCAGTAGTCCTCTCTGAATGTTCAGAGAACAATGCCGTGGTGTGCTGAGTGACTATCCTCAATAGATTCTGTCAGTCTGAATATTCTGTCATGTCTATATCAAATAAACTATGTATTGCTTTTTGTTTTATGTTTTCCTTGCAACTAAGAAATGGGCAAATAATAATTTTATTCCCCCGGGTACCAACGGACTGTTGTTTTTGCAGTCCATAATGTGTTTTTAAGTGGTAGTATAACATTTCTTGTTTTAATTTCTGTATTGGTGTCATAAAGTTATGGTTTGTAGTTCTAGCCAAAGATTGTAGTTTCTGCAGCTGCTGTCTGTCATGCGGGTATTTTAAATACTCTCTGTCTCTGCAAGCTTTGCTATTTTAATAGATTTTGTAAATCTCCTTTTGTGTCTGACCACCTAAGTGCAGGGTTAACATTCATTTCAATATCAGTTTTATTTGTGGTTACAAAATATTGTATATTCTGCATAACATGTGGATTAGTTAACAAAGAGGGATTGAATTTCCAAGTTCCTGAACCGTTTATGCATATAGGATTAGGGCATAGAATAAGTCTACGTATCTTGTTATCCAACGACTCTACTTCTTGCATATACACTTTGGCAAGTGGAAGTAATTTGGATACAAAAAAAAGTGAATTCAAGTTGCAAGGAACCTTTTGAAATGTGGGATCTGATTGTTTATTAACTGATAAATAAGCATCAGTTAACATAGTGGCTTGTACAATTTGTTTTGGGGTAGTCATGTTGCGGTAGATTTTTGTGGTTTTAGTCTGTTTACTTCTGTCTTGTAAAGTCAGTCCGCAATTGAAATCTCCACCAAAAATAACAGGGTGTGATGAAAAGAGATATGGTTGAATTGACTGGAATAGTTATTGTTTCTGCTTTTGATTATGAACATAAATACAATATTGATCAATCTATAATATGTAGTATCAATTTTGGTATCTAAAATCAAAGCTCTTCCCAGACGAACATCAATCAGCTCAGTTATCTGAATGGTAGTAGTAGTTTTAAATAGGAATCCTACCCCTGAACAAGTATCCCTACCTATTGACTGAAATTATGGGCCTGCATACCGGTCTTTGGTTGCCATAGCGATTTCAGAAATTGTATGCAGCCTGATATCCTGTAAAAAAACAATATGCACTGGAGCAGAATGTAAATATGAGAACACTGCCTGTCTTTTCCTGTTGCTCTTAATGTTATTTGCATTATTAGAATAAATAGTGATATAATTTACCATTGGTTAGAGGAAGGTAACAGTAGCCCAATTGTTCTACCTTCTAGGGGGGCTTGGACCTATGTCTACGTGACCTCCTAGGTTTTGTCTGTAGGTCAGAGGAGACAGTGTGGGGATCCTGAGCATGGGCAGAGACCTGAGAGTTGAGATCACTTACGTCCATATCTGATGTAAATTCTGGCTGGCATGACCACAAGTTAGTATCCTTTGAGTCTGGATCCAAGATTTCAGATGTATTCTGCAGAACCCCAAATCTATTGGTAAGAGTCACTTCTGATGTTTTGGGATTTTGGGGGGCAGGTTGTTACTGGGAAGACATTCTTCTTGGGGTTCTGCTTCTTTTACCTTTTGCTGTGTGTGGGGGAGGGAGAGGAGGGGGGCATTACCTTGACCACCACAGGAGCAGGAGCAGGAAGAGGGGGTCAGGATCTACCACATCTACTATCTCTGCAGGGGGTAACTCTGTTGGAGATTCAGCCTGGGGTTGAACTATAGGTTCCACAACTACAGATGGTTGGACTGGAACTGCCAAAGTGGTTTTAGTAAAAGAAGGAAAGATAGCTCTCTGTGCTATAGCTATCCTTAACCTTTGTTCTTCCTAATCTGTAGGGTCAGGTTGGTTATGTGAGTCCCACTTACAATTTTGGTAGGAGTGGCCTAGGCCATTACAGAGATTACATTTGTGCTCATTTGCACGGGGCCCACTACTATGTCCTAGCTCTTGACAAAAATTACATTTAACCTGATCACATCATAACAGTACTCAGTGAACCCACATTTACAGTAGGCTTTGGGTTGGCCTGCATAGAATAGGACCCCCTGGTCTCGGCCCAAATTAAAGCAATTAGGTAGATGTTCTAGTCCTGCATCAGTAACCCATAACATCACTTTTACTTTCCAGCCACCTGTCCAAATTGTTCTGAGTCAAATATTGCTTCAGGTTGTTCTTGCACTGTACATCTTTGTTTCAATGAATAGGTGAGGTAGGTGACACTGACTCACTTCATTTCTGAATAACACTGTTATAGTTTTGTATGCTGGTTTCGTTAGGAGAACTGCCTCAAATGGAGCCCATAATGGTGTACCTTTAAGTTGTTAGAATTTGGCCCCAAACCGTTATAATCCAGAATTATCTTGAAGCCGATGTCAAACATTGTTTCCCCTGAAACATGGATCAGGGTGTGAATTTCATTTGCAAAAACCACATGAAGTCCTTCAAAAGGGTTTTAGCTACAAATATCTGGTCAGAGAGTGAGTCCATACCACTTTTATAAAATAATATAATGGCATTATGTTATTTTGCTGGAAATCAGACTTTTAAACAAAGAAGCAAATGGATGGGTTTCCCGATTAATGAATCATGGTGCAGCAGGAATAGAGAAATAGAAGCAACGGATGACTGTTTAGACAAAAGGATTACCCTCACATTTTGGTATACCCAATTCTGCACTTTTCACTCTCTCCCACCCTTCCTACATTCCCCCACACCTCCCTCTTCCCTCTCCCTATGACTCTGGCACTTCTTATCTGTTGTCTATTTTCTCTGACAAATGCTGCTGGCTGTCATGCTTACAATGCTACCCTAGAATTGTATTAATCTGTACTCTGTTTGCAATGTCCACATTGTTGTAATGTCTGTCTTGATGTTCCCCATAATTTGTATTTCTCTGATGTGGAACCCTTAAAGAACCAAAGCTCAAAGGTATTTGTAGTACTAGACTTGATAAAAATAAAAGAAATAAAAGGGGATCGAGCTGAACTTCAAAGTAGGTGCTCCTTGTGCTTTATCAGAACCCTCATGGGGGGCAGCAATACCTCCATGGCCTCTCAAAGTTTAGTACAGGATTTTCTATTAGTGCTAACTCTTTGACAATGCAAGAGATAAGCTTGTTGTGTCACTCTTTTGAGGACTTGGATGAGGAAAAACATTTGCATGGTTAGAAAAAGATTGTTGCATACTTGTCTGCAGATCGGGTAGATTGTATAAGATAGCTGGATGATTCAGTCCAAATGTAACTTGTAGCCACGTGGTGTAGTGATTCTAGCATCCTAATAGCCGATGGTCCTGACTCCCAAGTTCCAGTCTCTGGATTGCATTCCCAGCCTGCCACATGCAGTGCTGATTCCACTGATCACTTTGTGTGTTTCAGAACAACTGGCTAGATCCCGAGGGGTGTCTTAGGCCAGGTGAAGAAGCACCCATATGTGCCATTCCTGACGCATCCCCGGAGCTCTGTAGAAAATTGTTGATTTCAACAGCAGCACTTTTTGTTGTAAAATCAGAGGTTCATGACACTTCCTGGTCTTGAGCTGTACAGTACTTGCTGCATTTGTCATGCCGCCCAAAGGCATCTTTTGAATGGGTACCGTTACAGATGTTGCCGGGTCCTGATTAAGGGTACTCTTAGTTTGTACAGTTTGGTATAAACAGCTCGGGGTCAGATGACCAGGATTTCTCCTTAGTAAGTAAGTCTTTACTCAGTCTTTGTGTATTAAAGAGGTGCAGCTCTGACTATTGTTTTTTAGCAGCAGACTTTCCTGTTTTCGAATTTAAAGTTGCAGAAAATGAAAAAAATGTAGCATTAGTTTGATCAGAGGCATTTGTCTGGTAGACAACAGAGTTATTAACTGAGTCTGTGGGGGCATGTACAGATATCTGCAAACCCAGTCCATCTTTGGTTGCTAAGGACTCACTACCTTGGGAGGTTTGGATGTCAAGAGGTCCCATTATGGTTTTACTAATGCCCGAGGTTCTAATCTTACTTAGAAGAAGAAGAAGAATTAGTATTTATATAGCGCTTTTCATACATCCAAAGCACTTTACAAGCAATGCTAGACTGGTAGTGAAGTGACTGAATGTGTGGTGGCGGCCATATCGCACATCATCACCCACACACAGCCTGGATAATTGCATGAACCGGTTTTATGGGAAGGGAAATGTTGGCCAGGACACCGGGAATGTTCCCTACTCTTTTGCGAAGAGTGCCCTGGGTTCTTTTACTTCCACCTGGACACCCACCAGGACAACACCAGGATGGGCAGAAGGGACCTCGGTTTAACATCTCATCCGAAGGACAGCACACCCCAGCAGTACAGCACCCCCCAATACTGCACTGACACCTGACTTAGAACAGCAGTAATTTCTAACTGGAGTGCCCAAAGGCATTCCTCTTCAGCTTTAGCAGATCTTGTAACTGTACTGAATCATTGTCTGGTAACTCCGTCTGGATTGTTGTATCCATAACTGTTGTCACATTATTTCTTTTTTCTGGCAATTGTAAGTCTACTTGCATTTCAATCTCTGTTCTGGTATCTGCTGTCCCTTCTGCATCATAATATTCTTCAGTCTCTGGCAATGTCGAGGCTGAGGAGGAGACCTGCACCAAGCCTCCTGAATGTTCAGTTGCTCCAACTCCACACCAGGACTGGCCATCCAATAGACTAACAGCAGCGCCCCCTACAGGAATAATAGGGGAATTTTGCCAGTTTCTGGGTGAGTATTCCCCTTCCCATAAAACTGGTTCATGCAATTGTCCAGGCTGTGTGTGGGAGATGATGTGCAATATGGCCACCACTGCACATTCAATCACTTCACTACCAGCCTAGCATTGCTTGTAAAGTACTTTGGGATATATTGTGAATGAAAAGCACTATATAAATGTTGATTCTTCTTCTTCTGAGGTAAAACCATCCTCACATGGGGCTGTATTATTATTTCTATTTTTATAGCAGTCCTAACCTCTTAAAATGCAATAGGCTGTGTTAGTTTATCAGTCTCTCTTTTTTGTAATGTAGGTATGGCAATGGATTCAGTCAAAGATATTGTTTGTATAGAATCTGAACCTGGGTTTCTAAACATATCTTCCAAGTTTTTATGGACTGTTTATGCAATTGCACCTTGAGTCCATTTAACTTCACCTGAGCGATCTCTTAAATATTCTGTCGTATGACTAGCGACCCTAGCTTTACAGCTTTCAAAGATGTTACCACTATCAGTCCTATCATGAGTACCACTACAGCGTTCCACTAACTGAGACCTGGCTCTGTCATACTGAAACTCTTTCACTTACAGCTTAATATTATTCATTTGCGTGGTATAATTCCTCACTCCTTCATGTACCAGGTATAACAGTTTTGTAAAGTGTGACCTTAACAAAATATATCTCTTGTATTCTGCCTGTTTTACATTTCCCATGTGTTTCTGGAATAGTTTTTAAAGTCCCTCTTCATCTCTTAACACCAACTACTCAGGTCATCATACAGACATGCCACTAATTGTCTTGCCATCAAAAATCTAGTGCCTTTGTATCATAAAACGATTGTCTAGTAGATTAAGGTTTCATTTCTAATAACCTCTTCCTATTTTAAAACCTTCCGAGAGTCACTCATGGGGCCCCTACAGCACATGGTCTGAATTTTTAACCAGTATTAAAATCACTTATTGCACTTTCAAATGTTGGAATATGAAGATAAAGTCAATTTGAGTCACCTTGGCTCCTTTGCAGTAAGTAAACCCTTCTGATTTATGTACTGCTGTATAAGCATTGGATAAATCAGCATCTGATAATATCTTGTTTAAAAAGATTAGTGTCACAAAATTGTTTTCTTGTCTTTGCCCTTCTATCATGAGAGGCTAGTACACAGTTAAAGTCTGGAGCACATAGTTGCCTTGCAGTATGTAAATAAGATTACATTAAGTGGAAGATATCCTCTCTACTTATTTTGTTTGGGGAGCAAGAACATTTATCAATCTCCACAAAGTTTTGTTGTAGCAGAAGTCTATGAACATAGCCCTTATAAGTGAAATATCTACCAATTTGGAAGCAGGACTCCAATACCATAACATTTATCTTTCCCCAAAGAAAAAAAAGGATGGATCCCAACACCATAGTATTTGAACTGGGGTTATATCAGATATTATGTTCATCTTTGTTTCCTGGAGAAAGCAAATGTCATAATTCAGAGCTTTCAAAATACAGAAAGTTAATGCTCTTTGTTTCATCTTATTAATGCTATTAACATTCAAAGAGGCTATTTTGAGATCTGAGAAAGAAGACATCTGAAAAGAAAGGTGTTAGAAAACAATAGCAGATTTAACTATGGTGGTTTTGCTGAAACCCTTCCACTACAAGTTCTAGAGCTATGTCCAACTTTCCAGTTCTTAGATGAGGGGGAACTTTGGGTTGGGTTTCATCTTCCATTTCTGAAGATGCCAGTCTTTGGGAAGACTCAGAAGAAAAGGTGTCTGAGTCACCACCAGTTCCTGAATCACATTTCTCCAATTCCAATGCCTCAGACTCATTAGCCAGTGGTATCTCTTTTTCTATTTGGTCCTTTCTTAACATTTTTAATTTTGGCTGCTGTTTTCTCAAGGTCCTCTTTCTAACCACCACTATGTCATTTCTGGTGGAGACATAATGATCTCAGCAGAAGAGGTGTCAGTATAATCTGCCTCTATGTGCATCACCTGATGCTCCTTTTGTGAGCCTGCAAGATCTATGATTACTTCTTCTCCAACTTGTGGAGCCATTGTCTGAGCTGGGTCCCTGCTATCCAGTGGAGCAGACTGTGCATCTACTATGGTGCAGTCAAAGGTGGCTTCTTATGCTGTTCAAGCACCTGAGGTAATGCTAAACTGGGATGTTGTGCCACTTTTTGTGCAGCTACATTATCTGTTGTTTCTCAATAATGCAGGACTTTAGGGCAGTAACTAGTAGTTTGTCTTGGTCTGGTCTGTCTTCTCTGTTATGTGTTGCCTACTGGCATGTTTTATGAGAGTCCACTTTCTTCACAGAGGTTACATCACAGGTTATTTGCACAATAAGTACTCGCATGGCCTAATCCAAGCATAACTTACACTGAATACACTCACAGGCATTGCTTAAGTTTGAGGATGAACCACATTTAAAACAGGTTTTTGTTTGCCCTTGATAAAAACACTGGTCTTTATCTTTTCCTAGGAAAAAAAGCTGGGAAGATGTTGAATTCCCACCTGTTTGTTTTAATTTTAATTTAAATCTCCACTGTCTTGTCCGCAGTTTTTCTTGGTCCCTGATTGGTTCAAGGGGACCCTGAATATCATATTTTTGTGAAAGCCAAAATTGAATATCAAAAACTTTCACTGCTTCATTTTTAAAGTGGATGATTACTGTTCATATTGCAGGTCTTGTGAGGGGTATTGCTTAAAAATGTATTTATTTTATTTATTTATTTTTGTTTTGGTAACCGGGTGAGTACACTGGCAAAATGCATTTTTCAGTCACAACCTGAGTGCAAAAAAGCACAAACATCAAAAGTGAAATTTATACAGACAGTATGATCAAAATATATACAAATACAGTATGCACAGTAATTTACCCATAACAATCACGAGCATTAAGTGTGAAATAAAAATCTTTCAACTTCTTTGTGAAAGCTGAAACAGTTAATGATGCTCTGATAGGGAGTGATATTGTGTTCCACAGTGAAGAAGCTCGATAGCTAGTAAAGTAAAGTAAGTAAGTAAAACTTTATTTTTATAGCGCCTTTCCAAAGCCAAGGTGCTGCACATTCTAAATATACAAACACATTTAAAACATTTAAAAGTTTCATTAATACAATAATTACAAAGATGATTAAAAGCAACTAAAAGAACATTGTCCCATGTTTGTGCAAAACAGTGGAATTTTGATATGATTTTTGAAAGTTGAGCAAGAGGAGGGCATGTTAACATGTATGAGCTGGTTAGCTAAGTAGGTAGCAGCATTTGTATGCATAACTTTTTTTTTAATCTTGATTTAGTATTTGCTGTATTGATCCTTGTAAGAACAGATCCAGAAGCAAATTATTTGACACCTTTTAATGGACCAGCATAGATGTAACAACAAGAACACAGTGCTCTAGCTTTCAGACCAACAAGTCCTTCGTCAGAAACATAATGACAGTTATTTAGAAAAAAAAAATACTTTTAACACCCAGATCATGCAGAAAAAGAACAGAAAAAAACCCCAGAAAAAGTCCCCATTGGTTTAAAATACTCATTTAAAAAAAACAGAAGATGATGTCAGAGACGCTTAACAGTACCATGTCACCTTCATCTGGGAGAGTCTCAGGGTCAAAGGTGCTTAGTGCAGAAGACATACAAAGAGCTCTACTGCATATAAATTAAATTGACATTTAAGATAACAACTACTTAATCAGATGGCTCCTATATTAAATTATGAGTGTCACAATGTATATAAGAATGCAATTACTGAAAAGCAACCCACCAGATTAAATACATGCTAAAATTGTCTTAGGACTACAAGAAGCATCTATGTATATATAACAGACAAAGAGTAACCAGTAAAGCTTTCTTAAAAAGATCAGTAGTTTCACACTGTATGATCGTAAAACTAGCTGGGCCCATAACCGGCTAAACTCTCCAGCTAGATATTATGCCCCATAAACTTAAAAGCCTATAGTGTAGTAACAGGACTTTATAAGTGATAATATAAATTGACAGTATAAGTGTCAAACAAACTACTTGTCAAGGACCACCAGGTAATTAAGACCAAGTAGCTTGATATGTACTGATGTCAATAAATTCTCAGTGTATAATATACTGTAACAACTTGATGTACCAAAAATGTCTAAGGAATCTGAATAAGAAATAAAAATTAAATTATCTCCTCCCTTCCACACATACAACACACTCCAAACCACCCCACACCCCCATAACAGGGGGCATAACTAGTTTTAAAGACACACATACACACTTCTAATACACGATCATTCATGGGACATTACAGGATTTAACATCCACAGACCTCTTCTTCTTTAGACTGACATATTATAGGACTTCAGCACGTGTGGTGTGTGTGTGTGTGTGTGTGTGTTGTCACAAATCCACTCAGCAGGTCAGCCCTCTACTCCTAAAGTGCCAATCTCTGAGTTCAGTCTTGTGAACGGTTAACAGAAACAGGGTAACCCTCCTGTCTGTTTTGTGGGTTAGAATCAACCTTTGGTCTCAGTTCTGGAGGGATTCAAACTGTGAACCTCTTGCTAGCGTACCCAATGCACATGCTCATATATTTCTGTCTTTGGGGGGCCAGATAGCTTTGCCTATGGGCACCTAACCAGGTGTACAGAATGAACCCTTAAAAACTGTTAATAAAGAACTCAGATTAATCTTACCTTTTTCCAGTTTGGTATCACCACTCAAGTTTATGCACAGTGTCTACTTTAACCATATATATTTCACTTGTTAAAGGAAGAAATTCAAAGACAGACCAAGTAGGCTCTAAAAATGGAGTTTTACTAAAATAGATAAAAAAATATGTAAAACATAAAATACAGAACCATGTATCACAAAACATACACATCTTTTAAAAGAACAAGGTTTTAACAGTGCTATTCCTACTACAGTACTTAGATTTTGTCTCTCTCTCTCTGTATAAGTTGCTTAAAGTGCTCAAAGATGTTTCTTTGTCAGAGTGTAGATAAAAGTCTCTGAAGGAAAACATAATTCTGTTTAAAAGCTGGCTTTGACCACCTCTTTGCATGAGGTCACTTACTCCTCCTCTATTTATGAAAAATCATACACCTAGGATATTTTATCATATTAGAAGGTAAGATAACTAAGGTTACATCAGCAGAAACTCCTTTCCCCATGTGACTTCCCTAATCAAGTCTGTAAATTTCCTTTCATCTATAAGCAGTATCCTCTCTCACACAGATGTCTAAGCATTTATGACTTCACACCACTGTCACATAATCCTGCACTCTTCCCCTAAATGCCATAAAAGTTTATGATTTCCTTCTTAGCAGTTAAAGCTATATTTAACTTAGTTAAAGTCTGTAATTAGCTTCTGGCCTTCCAGGTAACACCTTGTATCTAAAACCTGTGTGTGTGTCATACTCAAATGCTGTTTCAGCATTTCTCATGAGAGACAGTCCATAACACATTTTTATATTACAAAAAATGATATAGTGATCAGAACCAGCTGTCCAAGTGTCACGTGTGTGTGTGTGTGTGTTTTGGGATGTATGTGAATATAGCAGGTGTGGGGCTTGCTGTCACTTTGAGGTAGGCTTCTATTTAGATACATGGAGTCACAGTGTGTTATTACTCTTACTTCACACACATAATGAATATTAATTCCTTATTACTATTTACCTTTACCCGGGAGTGGAGTTGATTCCATTGCACCATATTCAGATTCCTTAGCCTGTTACTGTACATACAGTAGTGTTATTATAGAATGTCACATTTTTTAACCCTGACCATATTGGGGTGTGAGATCTGATTTGCATGGGGGTCTTGGACAGCTCTATTTACATTAGGCTAATACTGCAGTGATTTGTGGAAATGTGGGCATGCTAGGACTATTGTCTTACACACATACTTTATATTTACTTCTAGTTACCTTACCCTGGGGAGGGTAGATGTTTTATTTCTTTGTGGTTCTATCCAGAATCCTTGGAGATGTTACTGCACAGATAGGAGTAAGGTTAAATAGTGTCACATTTTTACTCTGTAGATATTAGGAAACAATCTCTTATACTTGGGGTTTCATGATAAGTTGAATTCCTTTGGGTAACAATTGCAGTGATTTATGTGGATGATGGTGCATTAGGTGTGTGTGTGTGTGTGTGTGTGTGTGTGTGTGTGTGTGCATGTGTGTGTATCTCCTTGAAACTTGTTATCCCCCACCACATTACAGTGATGGGAGGAGTGGAGTGTGTTGTGTGTGTGTGGAGGGAGAGAATTAAATTACATTTTATTTCTTATTCAGATTCCTTAGACATTTTCTACATCAAGTTGTTATATTATTCACTGAGAATTTATTGACATCCATACATATCAGGCTGCATGGTCTTAATTCCTTGGTGGTCCTTGACAAGTAGCTTTTTGTTTGACACTCATACCTGTAAATTTATATTTATATTCATTTATAAAGTAATGTTACTACACTATACTTTATCAGTTAAAGCAGAAAGAGGTTGGGAAGGCAATCAGGAATAGCAAAGGCCCAAACCGAGGAAAGGATAGCCAATTCTGTTAAGAAGGGGGATAATACATTTTATAGGTACATTAGGGAGCGAAGAAAGACTAATGGAGGGATACTGAAGCTTAATAAAGGGGAGGGAATGTGGGTAGAGGGTGACAGTGAAAAAGCAGGGATACCGAACGAATATTTCTGCTCAGTATTCACAAAGGAAGAGGAGGGGGAGTTACCTAAACCAAACAAGAGAAACACTCTGAAGACGGAGGTTGATACCAGTCCATTTACAGAAGAAAGGGTTCTGAAAGAACTGATAAAATTGAAGGTGGACAAAGCAATGGGGCCTGATGGGATTCACCCAAGAATTCTAAAAGAACTAAGAGTAGAACTAGTGACACCGCTGACTACTCTCTTTAACAAATCATGGGAGGATGGGGTAGTACCCGAGGACTGGAGGAGGGCAGATGTGAGTCCTCTTCACAAAAGTGGGAGCAGGACAGATGCAGGAAACTACAGACCAGTTAGTTTTGACCTCAGTGGTAGGGAAAATGATGGAATCATTTCTGAAGGAAAGAATTGTTGAGTACCTAGAGGGCAGTGGGCAGGGACCCAAGGGCAGCATGGATTCACAATGGGAAGGTCATGTCAGATGAATCTAATAGATTTCTTTGACTGGGTGACTAAAGTAGTAGACCAGGGAGGAGCTGTGGACATGGCTCACTCTAGATTTTAGCAGGCAAGGCATCTGATACAGTCCCACACAAAAGATTATTCACAAGATAGCCAGCCTTGGAGTGGGTCCCAAGGTGTTAGCCTGGATAAAAAATTGGCTAGACAACAGGACGCAAGGGTGTAGTAAATGGAATACACAGTGAAGAAAGGAGGGTTACTAGTGGGTACTGCAGGGTTCAGTACTGGGACTGGTCCTTTCTAATGTCTTTATAAGTGACATTGCAGAAGAACTGAAGGAAAAAGTATGTCTATTTGCAGATGAGACACAAGATCTACAACAGGGTTGATACACAAGATGGAGTGGAAAGGATGAGAAGGGACTTGGAAAGGTTGGAGGAATAGTCAAATGTATGGCAGCTCAGATTCAATGCAAATAAGTGCAAGGTAATGCACATGGGAAACAAAACCAAGGGAGTGTACACAATGGGGGTGAGATACTGACAACAGTAAAAATAGAAAGGACCCGGGGTAATTATATCAGATGACCTAAAGGTGGGCAAGCAATGTGAGAAGGCAGTAAGGAAGGCAGGGGGATACTGGGATGCATAGAAAGAGGCATCAATAGTAGAAAACAGGAAGTTGTTATCCCTCTGTACAGACGGTTGGTGAGACCCCATCTGGAGTACTGTGTGCAGTTCTGGAGACCCCATCTCCGCAAAGACATAGACAGAGTGGAAGCTGTCCAGAGGAGGGCAACCAAAATGGTGCAGGGTCTGCACCAGAAGACATACAAAGAAAGACTAAAGGAGCTTAATATGTATACCATAGAGGAAAGGAGGGAACGAGGGGACATGATAGAAACTTTCAAGTACCTCAAGGGAATTAACAAAGTCCAAGAGGGTAGCATCTTCCAGAAAAAGAGATGTGCAAGAACAAGGGGGCACAATTTGAAGATAGAGGGGGGACAGCTCAGAAGTAATGTGAGGAAGTAGTTTTCACTGGGGGATGCATGGAACAGCATCCCTGGGGAGGTTGTGAGTCAAGAACAGTGGGGACTTCAAGAATGCATGGGACAGGCATAAGGCAGTCCTAGTGGGGGTAGAAGGAAGTAAGCTGTTGGTTAACTAGGATTTGCAGCTTATCTGTTAGGTAGGAAAATGGGCAGACTAGGTGGGCCAAGCGGTCCTTATCTGCCGTCAAATTCTATGTTTCTATGTTTCAATAGACTTTTGAAGTTTATGGGACATAATATCTATCTGGAGAGTATTACTGGGTAATGGGTCCAGCTAAGTTTTACACATCATACAGTGTGTAAGTACTGATCTTTTTAAGAAAGCTTTACTAATTATTCTTGTCTGTTATATATACATAGGTGTTTCTTGTAGTCCTAAAACAATTTTAGTATGTCTTTAATCCGGGTTGGGGTTGCTTTTTAGTAATTGCATTTTTATACATGTTATGACTCTCATAATTTCCTTTAAGAGTCATCTGCTCAAGTAGTTGTTATCTTATATGTCAAGTTAATTTATATGCAGTAGAGCTTTTGTATGTCTTCTGCACTAAGCACCTTTGACCCTGAGACTCTTCCAGTTGAAGGTGACATGGTACTTTTAAACTTCTCTGACATCATCTTCTGTTTTTTTTAATGAGTATTTTAAACCAATGGGGATTTTTTTCTGTTTTTCTGCATGATCTGGGTGTTAAAAGTATTGTTTTTTTCCAAATAACTGTCATGTTTCTGATGAAGGACTTGTTGGTCTGAAAGCTACAGCATTTTGTTCTTGTAGTTACATCTATGTTGGTCCATTTAAAAGTATCAAATCATTTGCTTCTGGATCTAGTTTTTTTAATAAATCTGGCAAATATCAGTTTGGATTTAAGCTCTGGCTGTGACTAATTTACAGTATTTAGGGGAAGGCAATAGTGTGTTTTGTTGTCATTGCCAGATGCAAATTTAGCAATCTTGTAGTAGATAGTGTGCTTTCTCTGCAGCACTGTTTTATTAGCAGCATCTATGATCAGTGAGTCATAATCCAGTATAGGGAGTAGATTTGCCTGGGCTATTCTGATTTTAGTTTCCGGAGTTAAATATTTACAAATTCTAGACAGAGAACCAAGTCTAGTAAAGCAAGTTAATTGTATTTTGAATATGGATATTGAAGGCCAGAGTAATGTCCAAATGTGCTCCCAGATACTTGAAACAGTAGACCTTTTCAAACAAGTGCCATTATTTGCTTTAATGCAGAACTTTGGGACCAATTTCTTCAAATTAAAATAAATACCAGACAATGTTGATTGTGTTTCTTGAAGATTGAGGGCCATTTTTTTTAATGAACCACTCTTGTGGTTTTTGAAAGTGTTGTTACGTGCATGATTGATTTCATTGATATCCCGTCTATGGGTATATAATATTGCATCATCTGTGAAAAGGCATCCATGGATCAGTATATTTTATTTTTCGTATTTCATCCCAAACTTTTCAAGGCTAGCTGTTGTCTTAAAACTAATATTATACAAAATGTCTTAGGTGTAGATAAATGCATAAATTCTCATAAAAAAAAAAATTGAGTTATTCATTAAGATACGTCCCAAATATACGTGATCGGGAGGTATTTCCAAGCCTCCTCTATGTAGAAGATGTATTGCATTTTTACAGCTGTGGGTGTAGCCCAGCAGACATTTTATATTCAGAAAAAGGCTGATGTCATTTTTGCTACCAAACAAAATGATAGAGTGTTAAAAATAGATTTCTCTGCTGAAGCCTCATTACTACACTGCCTTTGTATATAGGAAGCTATAGAGCACTATTTTTCCTCTGGCTTGAGGAGTTAATTAAGCCCACAGAAAGTTAACTCATATCTTCTGGCAGTCTTTCTGTGTCAGATTATTAATGGATAGTACAGACATTGTAAAATGCTATTGGAAGTAGAATGGGCTAAACACTTCCTGGAACTTTCAACATAACAAATAAGCTCGGCAGTGCCCTCAGCCCATATGAACACTTCATTAAGCCATTTGACACCACCATCCCAAGAGCAGTCATTCTGCTACTTTGAAGGAAATTCCATAGCAAAGAGTCCCAGTGATGCCTGTTTCCAAATAATACACCAACTTCATTTTATCAGGTAGACAGTTTTGGGCTACTGTTTAGATTCTACTGAATGTTCTTAATCTGCAATTTGTCGCTATAGATGTTTACAACTGAATGATAGTAACCACATTTGCATTACTTGCAAATAGGTAGGCATGTATGTGTCTAATTTTTGTTTGACTTAGGTTACACAAAGAATCTGATCAATTCATAACATGCTGTATTGTGATTAAATGGATTGATAAATGGAGGCGTTGGTTTCTTTTACAAATTCATTTTTCCTGACCATGGATGTACTAAAACAAAAATTTCTCAACAAAATGTTTAACAAAAAGGTGTTTAGCAGTAATTTAGTTGATGTAGTATAAAGAGCTGCTCCCTGGAAAATTACCTGGTTTGGGGATGGATCTGCCACAAGCAGAATGGAACTTAATGGTTGGGGGAGCTCATGGCAGCAGAAAAGGCATGATGGCTTTAAAAGCTTAATGGTATGGATGTAGAGGCACCAATTTGGAGCATGACTTTGATAGAGGACTATGTGACTTGGGGGTGGGGATCATCAGGAATTGGAGTGAGTCTTGTACTTTTAGCATAATAGTTTTCTGAAACTTCAACCTTCAATGGGTTAGTCTTTGCATCCATCTATACAGTATGTCACTAAGCCACATGCAGTGAGGTATGGGTAAAAACAGATCACCAGACCCAGACCAGAGCTGTAATATCTGGACTGGGCATGGCTTGTGCAAATATTACTGATCCACTCACTCAGATGATCTGGTCTGGCTTTTATGTATCTGGCCTGGTCCTGATGGTTTTGTTTTCAACCATACCAAGGAAGGATTTAAAACATACTTCCAGAAGTGGACCAAATATGTAAAAAGTCAGACTGAACAGTGCAGTCAGAGTGACCAGACAAGCAGTATTTGTGTAAGTTGCACCCAGTATGCAGTTTGATTTTACAGAACTGCTATGGTTAAGTTCTGTCAGTCCAGTTTTAATCAATCAGTCTATCTTTATTTTATACTGAAAGGTATGTGAGCAAAAATGCCCATTTACACAACCGTCCAGTGAAGCATAAAAAGAGAACAGAACACCAGGTCAAACAATTACATAGTAAAATACAATATAAACAAGTCTAACATAAACAGGTCTAATACAGAGATCATGAGGAATATACAGAAGTAAGGTGAAGCAAATAAAAAACAGTGACAAATTTACAGCATGGGATATAGTTAGAACATGAACAATTGGGTGAGGCATTTAAAAGAAGTGCAAGTCCTGTGGCACCCAGATCCTGCATGCAGATGAGCATTTTCGCTGCATGATCTGCCTAGGCCCCAAGCCCCAGGTCAAGGAATATGAGCCCTGCCAATTCTTCAACCAGGCCACATGGATTATGCACCAGACAAAGCTTGAAGCCCACTTGCTGGAGAAGTGCATAGCTTTGATGGAAAAGGAGCTGCAGAATCTGTGGGAAAAATATTCTTCTCCAACACCAGAAGCCAAAAAGATGAAAAAGGACAAGGAGAGGCACCAAGACTGGGCTAGGTCTCCATCTACTTGGCGGCAAGCATCGGCACCACTGACATCGGAGGGGTCTACACTTTGGTAAGTACCCCTACTGCCAGGTCTCCTACCACTCTGACGGATCTGACCATGGCATCCTTGCCTGTTTTATTCACAGTGCAGTCGGGGCTCTTCTTGGATGATAGAACCCCTATTGTGCTCCTTAGGCCCATATCTTCTTCAGGGTCTATCACCAGCAGCCAGGTCATTACGTCACTCCCTGGCCCCACTGAGGAGCACACGGTAACAACTGGTAAGCTGGACTCAAGCTCCACTGTTGTCTGCATGGCTCAGGCTGATAAGTCCGATGTTAGCTCTTCTGACATCTGCACAGCTGTACTGCTAAGTCTCTCCCCGTTCCTCTGAGGACCGCACAGCTGATGCTCTCCGTCAGGGTCACAGGATATCCCCAACATCGATTTGAGCCAGCTGCCAGACAAGCAACAGTCTTTAGCAGGTTCCTCACTCCCACTGGCCCAACCAGACCCTCCAGGCTTGCCTGAAGATCATGAGCTTGAGTTGGGCACTCAATCTGAGTTTCACCCTCCTTCGCTATGCCAGTCTCTTCTTGGTTCACCCACTGGGTCTATTATTAATCCTTCTGGGGACCTTTAATCAGATCCTACTCAACCTTAGCCTCCTTGGACAACCAGGTTCCACCATCTTGGACTTCACTTCCCAGATGATGACGGGTCTTCTGTCAGGTTCTCACTCACACCCCAACACCAGTGACCCTTTGCCAGGTGACCCTTCACCAGGTCAGGGTATGTCTGGCACTCGAACATTCCTCAAATGCTGGACAGCCTTCTGTCAGGCCCCTGAGGTGCCAAATCTTCTGGAGCTGGACATTTCTGTGCCTGATCCAGTGCCAACACCTTCAAATGTCCCTATGTGGCTGATATCTGGTCCTTCTGGATCACTTGCTGGGCCTTTGACCCCACCTTCTATCTGGCCTTCAGCTCCACCTCCTGCTGGACCTATGGAAAATGTTCCAGGCTATCCCCCACACAATACCCAATGTACCCTTTGTCATGGTATCCAATGCCTAGTCATCAGTTGCATTAAGTACTGGGGCACCAGAAGCTGGGCTATGTCTAATCAAGAGTATGCTCCTTCTGGTTTTTCCTACTTCTATCTGGCTCATGGATACCCTCAATATCAGTTGCCAGGGTATCCATTACATCAGCCTCCTCCTCCTCCACCACCTCCTCCTCCTCCTCCTCCTCAGCCGCAGCCTCCACCTCCACAGCAGCTTCAGGCTGATATCCAGGCAGTGTTTCAGACACTGACTCAGGAGGATAGGACTCAATTAGCCTCAGAATTTGACTGTCAGAAGCCAGTGGTGACCTCTACCCCCACCTCCTTTCTGACCCCTAGATCAGCCTCTCCTGTGGATTCTCACCTCTCCAGAGAAGGCTCCTCTAGACACCAGATCAGGGATAAAACCCAGGACACTCCTCTAAAAATGGTTCAGACCCCTAGCAGGCACTCTTCAGACTCTGACTCTGGCTCGTTTTCCAGTTCTGGTAGGCATACACCTATACAGCCTCAGCCTAAGGAGTTCACAAAGTCCACTCCGGAGGACCCTTCTTTTGCAGAACTCCTCATAACTATACAAAATGCCCGTGGCAGGGCTGTTCAGGAAGAGGATCCAAAGCAGAAAAGGCTTGCAGAGCATCTAGACATGACTGACACAGCTCCTATGCCCATACTGCCTTGGACTGGACTCCATGAAGAGCTGACATCCACTATCTGTCAACAGCCTTCCTCCATTCCAGCTGTTTCAAAAAATGCAGACAGGATATACCCCCCCCAGATGGGGTCACACACCTTACTGTCCATCCTAATGCAGACTAGGTTGTTATCATGGCTGCCCATGAACGGTCCTCTAAACCTAAATATTTACAGTAAGCATGTCTCCTCCTGATAAGAAATCTAAGCAGCTGGACAATTGGTTGCAAGATCCATTCCTCCTCCACTTGCACCCTCAGGTCCTTAATTATATGGCTCATTTGTTTCCTACCAGAAACCTTCTCTGGCCTCACTCGAGTCCAAGCTGGAAGCTATCCAGGAGCTTAAGGCTGAGATTGCCAAGACAGAGAGAATGGCTAAAATCTTCTGTCATCATGCCCTCTGGACCAGTTATGACACTGTAGACCCAGTTGCTTGCATCACAGCCACTGCTGTCTGCATTAGGTGACATTTGTGGCTCAGGATTGCTGGCCTGGCAAAAGATGTCCAGACCACCATCCTGGATGCCCCTTTCAGGGGATCTGTGTTATTCAGAGGTGACACCAAGGATATTATCACTGAATTGCTGGACTGCAGTAAATCCATCCATGACATCTGCTTCATATACCAAGGGGGTTACAAAGGCAAACAGCCTTTTCATCGGCAACAGACGCTGGACCAAAGAGGCCCCTGCCAAACACCAAGTCAAATGCTGGTATCCGGCATCAGGAACCCTTACTCCCCCCTGCCAAGTCTCAGATGCCTCAGGGAGGATATGCTTCCTCCCTTCCCTCAGCCTCCTGACTCATGGAGGACCCCCCACCTCCTCCAGATCCTCCAGGGGAACCAGTGGGGGGGAGATTTGCCCTCCACCTTCTAGGGTTGCAGGACATAACCACAGACTCTTGGGTCCTTCAGTTAATAGCAAGAGGTCACACCATAGAGTTCCTAGACAGGCCTCTGGACAACTCCTCAGGCCTTTCTCATTATCCTCCAAGGTACCTGTCTCTGATAGGGGACAAAATCCAGGCTCTTCTGCAAAAGTCAGTCATAGAGCCTGTGACTCTGGCACAGATAGGAATAAGGTCCTACTTCCATTTCTTCCTAGTGCCCAAAAAGATGGGCGACCTAAGACCCATCTTATTTATTTATTTATTTATTGTAATCTCAGATTAACACCTTTGAAAACAAACTCATTACATAGGTTCCACATCATAGTAAAGACAAAAAAAATGTGTTCCAGGAATTCAGCAGGCAACAATTTACATTTACAGTATTTATATAACAGTAGAACAAATTGTGAGAGAGTCAGTAGTGATCAAATACTGACTTTGAAGCCAACAAGAACAGGACTAACTTTAAGAAAGCACTAGTCAGGGTAGGGTATTTCTGCCCAGTGGATGCCATCAGAGGATAGCAATGGACCTCAGCATTCTCAACCTGTATGTCAAGTACAAGAGATTCTGCATGCTCTCTATCCAGGACATCTCACTCTGCTCCACAAGAGCCATTGGCTTTGTGTGGTGGACATGCAGGATGCTTATCTGCACATCCCTGTCTTCTAGGCCCTGCCACTTTTTCCAGTTTGCTTCCAGGGGGAACATTACCAGTTCAAGGCTCTCCTTTTGGCCTATGCTTGGCACCTTGGTTTTACCAAATGCCTAGCAGTCATGGCTGTGGCCCTATGCTGCAGAGGGAACTAATTGTGCCTGTATCTAGATGACTGGTTTCTGTCAGCCACATCACAGAACAGTCTGAGGAAGTCCCTCTCCTTCATCCTGGACCTCTTTTCCAGACTTGGAATAACAGTCAACTATCCCAAGTTCCACCTCTCCCCTCCCAGCACCTATAATTCATTTGGGGCAGTGCTGGATATGGTCCAGGGCAGGGCCTTACTCCCATAGAACAGAGCAGAAACACTGCAGGAACAGGCCAGATTAGTGGCCAACTCACGCTAGACCACAGCCCAGTCAATCCTCTGTTTTCTTGGGCTGATGGCAGCTGTGATCCCTACAGTTTCTCTAGCCAGACTGCATATGAGGTGACCCAATGGACTCTTCATGTCCAAAGGGATCAGCAGCTGGACAACCAGGACCACAGGGACCTGGTGTCTGAGTACATGAAGAAGAATCTTCTTTGCTGGCAGGAGTTGTCCAATCTCTGCATGGGGGTTCCCCTTTTAATCCCCTGCTCCTACCATGACCCTTACAATGGATGCCTTGTGTCAAGGCTGGGGAGTGCACCTACAAGACCATCAGACCCAGGGAACATGGTCTCAGCTGGAAGCGTCTCTACACATTAATGTGTTAGACATGAGGGCAGTGCTGTATGCCTTCCAGGCCTTCCAGCCTCTTCTATATCCGGGAACACTCCTGGTTCAGACTTACAATATGTCTGTGGTCTGGTACGTGAACAAACTGGGAGGCACTCACCATACCTCTATGCTGGGAGGCGATGTGAGTGTGGTACTGGGCAGTCCAGCACAACCTCTGCCTGACTGCTGTCCATGTGCTCAGTGTCAGAAACATCCTGGCAGACAGTCTCAGCCACACCACTGTCAGGGCTCACAAGTGGGAGCTAAAGCAAGAGATGGTCAAAAGCTTATTCGACCTGTGGGGTCAGCCGGAGATAGACCTCTTCGTCTTCCCATCCAATGCAAAACTACCCAATTTTTGCTCACTCATTCCCGGGCGTGGTCTTTTCTGGTGTTCTTGTATGCCTTTCCTCCCTTCCCGGTGCTTCAGAGGATTCTTCTGAAGCTACAGGTGGAAAAGGTTCACATGATTCTAATAGCCTCTCTCTGGCCTCATCAGATTTAGTTCCTCTGCTTTGACAGCTATTGATGGAACCCCCAGTGCCTCTGCCTCTCTGCATGATCTTCTGACTGAGGAGCTGGGGATACTGCTGTATCCAGGCCTCAGATCCCTCCAACTGCATGTGTGGCACCTGTGGACATATGTGAAATAACTCCCATTGTTATTATGTTTTACAAAAATTGTCAACTGTGCAGACGCATTTGTAAAAAATGAATTATAATAGTGAGACTTTTTGAAATGTTAGGTGATTTACCATACTCATGCTTGTCTACCCACTTACTCAGTCTCCTACTTGTTTCTGTCCTTGTGCTAACTAATTCCTGTTGTTTCATATCATGGGGTTGCCTGGGGTGGAGGAGCAATAAAAGATAAACTATGCAATGCCCTCAGTAACACACCTACCCCAGTTTACTTTTACCTAATGCCCATTTTTAGACCTTGTACAGTAAGATTTTCCTTCTACAGAATGACTTGTAATACAATGTGTAAGATTTATATTGACATTTGGATATATGCACTTTTATATTATACTAATTATTTGTGTGTGTACTGTATAACAATCACTAAAAATCAATTGAACACATCAAATGTCTTCCTAAACATGTCTCAACATTGTGTTTATCTTCCATCTTGTCAAAACATATAGTTGTCTCAGTAGTGTTTGCAATTAATGTGCAGTACCTGCATGTATATGATGGCCTGATTCTGTTGAGTTGATTGCTATAACAGTGCATAGAATAAAATGGAAACATATAGGTAACTGTAATACAGACAGTGGCATTATTTTTATATCTGCCTTTTCTCAATATACTGTACTTTGATTCAGTTAGTGTATGCAAAAGCAGTTCATGTTTATGTTTAAGCCCATGAAACACCCTTATCTAGTTAATGCATTTACAGCCATAGTGGCTCTGCTAGAGTTTTTTTCTCTGTGCTGGGGCTGGGCCAGATGTAAAATGGTCTGATATATGGAACTGTCTCTAATTCTGTTGAGCTGTTTCATTTTCTAAGCCGGAGGTATCCCCTTCCTACTGGTGAACCTCTGAATCAGCAATTTTCTCCATGTTCCCCCAATTCTGGTGCTGATTATGACAGGTAGGCCCTTCTCTAGCTGATTCCACATTTGAAATCAGATAAAGCAACTCAGATTCCTGGGTTGTATCATTTTGTGTCTTCTATTTTCCAGGAGTACAGTATCAACTCTGTAACAACTTCTGTGGGATGCGGGGACCTTATTTACCGTCTTCAGATGAGTACTCTCTGAGACTCCTAGAGCCTGATTCACAAAGCCCTCAGAATGGTGCAAGGAGCTTGCACCACAAAGAATGGTGCAATGTGTAGCTTGCACCAAAAGATGTGCACTGAAGCAATTCACAAAAGCAGCCTGTGGCAGACGCAGGCTATGTGCACCAAAGGGCACTTGTGTCATCCTTGTGGCACAAAATGGGCTGTAGCAAGGCACTAGGGACTTGCAGCAGGTGCAGGCTGCTATATTCCCTAATTCATGATTCACAAAACCCTCCCAGAGGACAAATATCTAAGTACCATAAGACCAGCCTAGCTCAACTGCATTTCCTCTGGAACTGCAAATTGAACTTGTAATGTTTTTGTGATGATGTATTTGATGTGAAATCTTTGTAAATGAGTATTTGTGCTCAAAGGTAACATCTGAAGTTTTCAATAAATAAATAAATGGAAACTGTGACTGTGAATGGGCAAACTGAACCTGCAGGAGAACAGGTTGAGGATTTGAAACATGGGAAATTGCACAAAAGGGACTTGAATGACAGGAATAATGTTTGGGATGGGGAGTACAGACTTATTCAATGTTCCAGAATTGTTTTTTTTTTTCTCAAGAGGATATGAATTTAAATACTGCTGAAATAACATCAGGGGCCTGATTCACAAAGGTCAGCGCAAGCTGCACCAAAGCCAGCTTGTACTGATCGCTGGTGCACCAGGGGCCCTGCACCCAATTCGCTATCAAGTAGGGTCCCAGTGGCAAAGTTCTGCTGATTGTGGTAAAGGTGGCCATGCACCAAAAATGCGGTGCATATGCAGGTTTTCCACAAGCTGCAGAGCAGTTGGATGGCAGCTGCACCCATGGACAGTGACCAATACAACCCAATACCCAATACAATATCACCATCCCTGTTGGTCTAGTGGAACCCCCAGCCCTGTCCCTTGTAAGTAATATCAATGATGTTTCTGGTGGTGTAGCAGCACTCCCCTCTCCCAGTCCAATCCTTCGTTATTAATATCGAAACAGAAATGTGTCAGCAGAAAAGGACTCAATCAGTCCATCTAGTCTGCCCCAGTCCCCTCCCCATATGTATGTCCAATCCCTTTACCCTACTCCCCACCCCGTGCCCCCATATTGCTACCTATCCCCTCTTTGCCTTTAGTGTACTGGTCCAGCCCTTTGTTGCTCAATCCCATATAGTTTTCTCATGCCCTCTTGAACTCCCCCACTGATTTTGTATCCACCAGCCCCTTTGGTAGCATATTCCATGGGCCCTCCACCCTCTCAGTGAAGTAGCACCCCTCATATTTCCTTTGTATTTTCCACACTCTATTCTGAAGCCATGTCCCCTTGTTTTTGAATTTACTTTCCTCTTGAAGAAGCTCTCTTCCTTCACCTTGTTTATTCCCTCCACATATTTAAAAATGTCAATCATATCCCCTCTCCTCCTTGTTTCCAGGAATACAGGTTAAGCTCCTCCATCCTCTCTTCATACATCATCCTGTGCATTCCCTACACCATTTTGGTTGCCCTCCTCTGCACTCTCTCCACCCTATCAATGTCTTTATGTAGCTGAGGTCTCCAGAACTGTACCTTATACTCAGATGTGGACATACCATGGACCTGTATAGAGGCATGATCACCTCTCCTTTCCTACTAGTTGTACCCTCCCTATGCAAGCCAGCATTCTGTTTGCCTTGCCCACCACCTTATTGTACTGATTTGCCTCCTTTAATTTATCTGATATGATAATCCCCAGATCCCTCTCCTGCTGCATTGTCAGAATCTCCTCCCAGTCCCCTTCTAGTGTGCAAGTGATCTTTGGATCCTTGTGCCTCATGTGCATTATTTTGCATTTCTTTGTACTGAATCTCGATTGCGAACTCTCTGACAACCTCTCCAGCTTTATCAGGTCCTCTCTCATTTCCTCTACCCCTTCTGGTGTGTCCACTCTATTGCAGAGTTGTGTATCAGCCTCAAATAGGCACACTTTACAATGTAGCCCCTCTGTTATATCTCCTGTGCATATATTAAACAGTATTGGCCTCAATACTGCCCTCTGGGGTTCAACATTTGTCACCCTTGCCTCCCTGGAGTGAACCCCATTTACCACCACCCTCTAGCCTCTTGTCTCTAAGTCAATTTTCCACCCAATTAGTTATGTTCCTCCAACCAACAAATCACACAACTTGGTCACCAGTTGTCTTTTACGGATGGTTTCAAAAGCTTTGCTGAGGTCCAGATAGGCCATGTCCATTGCCTCTCCCTGATTGCTCACCCTCATCACCCAGTCAAAAAATTTGATCAGGTTCATCTGGCATGATCTTCCCTCTGTGAACCTGCATTGTCTGTCATCCTGAAGACCATTTTTCACCAGGTACTGTACTAACCTTTCTTGTGTCTCCATATGCTTGCCCACCACCAAGTTGAGACTGACCAGGCGATAGTTACTCAGCTCATCCTTCCCACCATTCTTGTGCAATGGCAACATGTCCACTCTTTTCCAGTCCCCTGGAATCTTCCCATGTCTTGAGACAAGTTAAACAGCCACATTAGTGGTGCCACCAGCTCTTCACTTAGCTCCTGGAGCTCCCTGGGATGAATGGCATCCGGCCCCATTGTCTTGTCCACCCTTAACTTACCCAACTCCTCCAATATTCTGCTCTCCATGAAAGAGCTAGTGTCCACCTCCCTGTCTTCCATGCTTTTCCCCCCAATTCCGGTCCCCTCTCCTCTTTTTTGATTGTGAAAACTGAGCAGAAGTACCTGTTCAGTATGTCTGCTTTTTTCTTGTCCCTCTCAACTGGTGCTCCCCTTCCCTTTTAAGTCTCATTATACCTTCTTGGTTTTTCTTCTCTCACTTACGTATCTGAAGAATTGTTTGTACCCCTTCTGGCCTCTTTTGCTGTCTTCTCCTCTCGCGCCAGCCTTCACTGTCCTGATTTTCTGCCCTGCCACCCTAAGCTTTTCCCTGTATTCCACCATTTCCTGCATTCTTTGTGTTCTTTTCTATGCCCTGAAAGCCCTGTTTTCTCCCCATTACCCTTCCTACCATTTTTGAGAACCCTAAGCGACCTCCTTCCTCATTTGCTTTTCCCCACCTTTCTAATTGCACTCTCAGTGACATTCAAAATTCCTCCTTTTATTGCCCCACAGTTCTGCTGCATCCCCAGATTTTTCTTGCCTTCCATGTCATCCCTGAACAATCCCTCATTTTATATGAAATCACCTGTAAGAAGGCAGAATTCCTGTCCAGGGAGATTTCTGCTGGTAAATGTTGGATGAGACTTTGAATCACTTTTTCTTACTTGTGGACCACATGGTTGCAGAAGGGCAGCCACAGTGTGTCATAACAAATTATGTTTTATATTGAATGTGTACTAACTCAGCTAAGGGGGGAATATATTAGATACATGATGGTACCCCTGAAATATAGCGATAGACTAATGTACCTAGCTCATGACATCCCTATGGCTGGCCATGAAGGATGAGATAGGATATTAGGCAGATTGACTAATCAGTTCTTCTGGCCTGGGATACAAGAGAATGTGGCTGAATATTTTCACACTTGTCCTGAGTGCCATTTGGTAGCCAAGGTGGAAAGGGGATAAGGTGCTCCTACAGTCAACACCCACAGTAATGTCACCATTTGAGAGAATAGCTATGAATGTGGTAGGCCACTTAACAAAAGTTCAAAGGCAACCAGTATATTTTGGTGATTTGTGATTATGTGACTAGGTATCCTGAGGTGATAACCTCTTGGGACTGTGACAGCCCCTCAGATTGCCGAGGAACTGGTGAAAATATTTAATCAACTGGGTATTCTCAGGTCATTCTCATTGACAGAGGTACTAACTTTACCTCAGTATTCCTCAAGGAGTTGTAGAGATTGTTAGGGTAACTGCAGTGAAAACATCTCCCTACCACCCCCAGACTGATGGTTTGGTGGAGCATTTTATTAAGACCCTAAAACATATGCTCCAGAAGTATGTACAAGAAGAAGGGCAGGATTAGGACAAATATCTACCCTTTCTCTATGGTTTTGACCCTTTACCCTTTTACATGGAAGAAACCCCAGAGGTCCTTTAGATGTTGTGCAGAAACATTTGGAAGAAGGGAAAGATGTCTTCCATACAAATATTGTAGATTATATGACCGATCTTAAGAAGAAATTGGTGAAATTTGTTACTCTAGCATACCAGAATGTTGTTCATAGACAGGCAGAACAGAAGGAATGGTATGATGAAGGACTGAAAAGTAAAATGTACTCTCCAGGGGATAAAGTAATGTTATTGTTGCCAACTACTGAAAACAAGTTATTAATGAAATGGCAAGGTCCATTTGCAGTTAATAGGCAGACTGGGAAGGTAAATTATCAAACTGAAATGCCAGGAAAAAGATCCCAAAAGAAAATTTACCATGCCAACCTACTGAGGAAATGTTTTGATGGGCAAGAACAAGTACCCAGTTTTTTCATATACTCTGAGCAAGAGAACACAGAGCCTGAGGTAGCCTATGAGAGAATGGATAAAGGCACAGAAATGGTAGGGGTTCAAACCAATCCTGGGTTGGATGAAGCCCAGAGACAGGAGATTAAACAACTACTTGGATATTATGGGAAGATCTTTACTAACACCCCAGGGAGAGCAAAAGGGACGGTGCATACCATAAAGGTAGCACAAATGAGACTCATACACCAGAAACCCTACTAGCTGCCTGAGAGAGACAAGAAGTCATAGACAGGGTGAGAAAAATGGAACACCTAGAGGTTACAATACCATCAAGAAGTGCTTGGTCCTCACCAGTGGTAGTAGTGCCCTAAAGGAAGTGTCTACCTGGCTTTGCTTGGATTTCAGGAAGATTAACACTGTCTCCACCTTTGATGGGTACCCCATGCCCCATGTAGATGACTTACTAGACAAAATAGGGTATGCCAAATACAAAGACACCCTTGCCTTAAAAAGGCTACTGGCAAATCCCTCTCTCTTTACATGCACATGAATTGAGTTCCTTCAGCACCCAGATAGGCCTTTACCAGTTCACTACCATGCCTTTTGGACTGCATGGTGCCCCCCACAATCTTCCAATGCTAGATGGATCAAATACTGTGTGCCCATACACAGTACAGTGCTGCCTACTTAGATGATGTTATTGTCTTCAGCTCTGAGTGGCAGACACATCTAGTACATCTTAGTGCAGTCATTCAGTCCATTCAAGACTCGGCTGATCTTAAATCCTACCAAATGCACCATTGCCAGGACTGAGACCAATACTTTGGGTTCATCATTTGGGAAGATATAGTCAACTAGACATCAGCAAAATCGAGGCAATAGCTAACAGTCCTGTCCCCCAACAAAGAAACACGTATGTTCCTTTTAGGAACTGGTTAGTTATTACTGTTGATTTATACCTGATTTGCCACCATAGCAACCCCACTTACAGATCTGACCAAAGACAAACATCCCAATAAGGTGCTATGGACCAAGGAATGTAATGAAGCCTTTCAGAACATTAAAGCAACCCTATGTTCATCCCCTGTCTTGATCAGTCCTGATTTTTCTCCCATTTGTAGTGTACACTAACACCTCTGATACTGGCATTGGTGCAGTCCTTTCTCAGACAAGGAAAGGTGAGGAGCACCCAGTCATATACATCAGTCAAACTTCATGAGAGGGAGATGAAGTATTCAACAGTGGAGAAGGAATGCCATTAAAATGGGTCATAGAGGCCTTGAAATATTATCTGTGGGTGCAGAGCTTAAGGTTCTCACTGATCATAACCCTCTGTGCTGGCTCCAACAGATGAAGGACAAGAATGGCTGGATAATGCAGTGGTATTTGGCTTTACAGCCTTAACTCTTTACCATTCAGCACAGAGCAAGGTCAAAACACCAGAATGCTGATTTCTTGTTTCGATATGGGCTCATGCTAATGAAACTTGAGGAAATGTGTTGATATGATGTGTTTTTCTTTCTGTGAAGATGTTGAAATGTTTTGCATATGATATACAAGATAGGGGTTTGTATTAAACCCTTGTATTATGCCTCAGGGAATAGATCAGTATCAGAAATATGTTTAGGTATGTTTGATTATAGATACTGAATTAGTTTATAATGGTTCCTGAAGCAGAGCTTCTTAGAGTAGGTGGGCGGAAGCTCCAACCCATCTAGGGTTCAGGGAGGGTGCCCGACAACAGTATTACTGCTGCCTCTTAGTGAGAGGTGTGCGTTTAAACCCCTGTCATAAATATGAATATGTGCAACCCCCGCCCCACTTTTTCCTTTCACCCTTTCCTTTCCTCTTATTTTTCCTGCCTTTTCTTTAAATTCTTGTCAGGGTGGCCAACCTGGCAATCTCCAAAAACTCTTTGTCGTCTCTTATTCTCATTACCCCCTCTTTATGCACACAGTGTTATGCTCCCAATTGTAGAGATAGGAAATAGCGCAAGTCATGCTTAATTGTTAATGTCTGTGCCCCTTGGTTGTAAAAGAAGTGTAGTGCCTGTTTCTGGAGATCCGAGTTCTGGAACCGCTGCTGCTGAGTGTAGCTCCTTTGACTTATGCGGCTCCGGTGCGAGGGACAGCAATAGTTGCCGAGTGTGACCGAGCAATCCATTTTTTGGGGGGCGAGCAGGTTGCTCCATGTTGGTATAGCTGCATATAGTGGCTGAATGTACACTCCTTGTTTGGAACATGTGTAATGATTGCTTCGAGCAAAGGCATACTCCAAGAAAAAGTCAACTGCCACGCCATCGTGCAAGATCAAGGTCACTTGAATACTTGACTGATGACTACTGAGACACTATGGGCAAGGGTAACGTACACCCTGTAGTGTTTAGAATAAAATGTACCCTGTACAGTAGCAGCCCCAGAGATGTTGTGATTGAGGGCTGCATATGAAATATATAATGAAGCCTGTGATGTCACAGCCTATGGAAACTCCCCAATTATGTAATGTCACAGCCTATGGAAACTCCCCAGTTATGTAATGTCACAGCTTATGGAAACTCCCCAGTTATGTAATGTCATGGCCTATGGAAACCCCCAGTTATGTAATGTCACAGCCTATGGAAACTCCCCAATTATGTAATGTCATGGCCTATGGAAACTCCCCAATTATGTAATGTCACGCATGGAAACTCCCCAATTATGTAATGTCATGGCTCATGGAAACTCCCCAATCACGTAATGTCATGGCCTCTGAAACTCCCCAGTTATGTAATGTCATGGCCTATGGAAACTCCCCAATTATGTAATGTCATGGCCTATGGAAACTCCCCAATTATGTAATGTCATGGCATATGGAAACTCCCCAATTATGTAATGTCATGGCCTATGGAAACTCCCCAATTATGTAATGTCATGGCTTATGGAAACTTCCCAATTATGGAATGTCATGGCCTATGGAAACTCCCCAATTATGTAATGTAATCACAAGGAGCCATAAAAAGGGCTCACCACTAGGTTAGATAGTCTAGTGGTGACAGTGAGTAGGGAAAGACCTGCAGTTGGTGTGTGTGTGTGTGTGTGTGTGTGTGTGTGTGTGTGTGTGTGTATGTATGTATGTATGTGTGTGGATTTCATACAGGTTACTTGATAAAAGTATTCATTGGACTATCTGGGCTGAAACAAAGCTGCAGACTCTGCTGAAGGAAGCAGAGGTCTGAATATCTTTGTGCAGGACTAATTATTTGATTTTTTTTTTTATTTCTGTAAATAAGTATATATTTTTTTCTAAAAATAAATTGATGAACGCCTTTCTGTGTTTTTTATGCACTTGGTCCCTGCTTTGTTGTGTCAGTTATCTCACACGTTCACAGTTTGCAAGTGACAAAATGTAACTGCACAATAAGACATCTAGCATCCCCAGTGAGATGTTTCTGTTCTGGTACAGGGCTCCAGTCTTCTGTTACCTATGGCCACCAGATTGTCAACATGGGGTGCAAAAGGTAAGAGCGTCACCCAGAGATACTCTAAGGTGTTTGAAGGTCTCAACCTGTTCAAAGTTACTCCTTGACAAATGGTGGAACTTTTCTCTTCTGTGAGGCTAGAGAAAAGCATGGTCTTTGTTTTTTTGTAATTGTGGCCTGGTTTGTTGTTGGATTGCCAGCAGTTTTTGGTAAAAGTGCAGAAGAGGTACCTGAACAGCAGCTTCCTCCTGCCCTGCTGAAACTGGAGTGCATAGCTGAAGCCAGTTTATTAGGGGTGTTTGGTGTATGAGAAAAGTGATGCATCTGACTTCCACTGACCCATTTTATTTTGTTTCAAACCTACATTTTTATGGCTTTGTTGACAGACCATGAAAGTCATCCATGGCTTCCTCTATGACCCTCATTAATTGTGATCTGTTCCACCTTCCCCACCTGGGTCTAGAGTGTGACAGCTGAGATTCAATGCAAAAAAGTACAACACCATTCATTTGGGGCACAAGATCCCAGGGGAGGATTATATCATTGGGGGTGGGAAGATACTGGTGGTCACCAAACAGGAAAGGGATTTGGGGGTAATCATATCTAACGACCTAAAAGAGGCCAAACAATGTGACAAGACTGTGGGGAGAGCCAGTGGGATGCTGGGATGCATAAGCAGAGGTATCACCAGCAGAAGAAAAGAGGTGGTGATGCCACTGTACAGATAATTGGTGAGGCCTCATTTGGAGTACTGTGTTCAGTTCTGGAGGCCACACCTCATAAGGACATAGACAGTGTAGAGGCAGTTCAAAGAAAAGCAACAAAGATGGTGCTGGGTCTGCACCAAAAGTCATATGAGGAGAGACTGGGAGACTTCAATATGTATACCTTGGAGGAGAGGAGGGACAGGGGAGATATGACAGAAACCTAGAAATATCTAAAGGGCATAAATAGTGTACTGGAGGGTAGCATCTTTCAGAAAAGGAGATGTTCAGGAATGAGGGGGCATGACATGAGGTTGGAAGGGGGTACACTAAGGGGTAACATGAGGAAGTATTTCTTCATGAAAAGTGTGATGGATGCATGGAATAGACTCTCAATGGAGGTGATGGGGGAAAACACAGTGGGGGAATTCAAAAATGCATGGGACAGGCATAAGGGAACCCTAGCGATAAGAATGAGAAGGTAAAGCCAGAGATTTAGTAGGGTCTGCAGCTTTTACTATAGGTAAGGAAAATAGGCAGACTGATGGGCCTTGTGGTCCTTATCTGCCATCAGTTTCTATATATTTATGTACCTCAGTCACAGGACCATGCAAGCTTTCTGGCACGTTTCATATCAAACCACTGGTCAATCTTTTACAACTTTTTTTCCTTTTCTGTTTTATAATAATAATAATAATAATATTCTTTATTTTAATGCGCCTTTTCAAAAATCAAGGAGCAGTACAGATTATAAAATCCCACCATAATAAAACATTACAATACAAATCAATAATACATCACATCAGACAACATGATAAAATGGTAAAATCAAACCAGATCAGCCTCTTCCCCATAAGCCTTAGTCCATAAGAAGGTTTTAAGGCTTGTTTAAACCCCCCACTGTCGCACACTCTCTAATCCAACGTGGTAGAGAAATTCAGAGGGTCGGAGCACAAGCGCAAAGCCGGGCACCCAATGATTTCAAAATAACCTCGAATTCTCTAGCAAACTCGCTGGCTGAGCGGAGCGGCCACCTGGGAGATAGGGAACCAGAGCTCTTTCAAGTAGTCAGGGCCCAAACTGTGCAGGGCTTTGTAGGTCAACAGACCGACTTTAAAGGTGATACGCCACTGAACCGGCAGCCAGTGTAGTCTCCGCAGCACTGGTGTAACACAGGAAAAACAAGAAGTCCCAGTTAACAACTGGGCTGCAGAGTTCTGCACTAGCTGCAAGTGGTGGATATCAACCCCAGGAAGCCCAAAGTAAAGGGAATTGCAGTAGTCTAGATGCGAAGCCACAAAGGCATGGATCAGCATAGGTAGGTCCCTGAACGGAACAAGGTGCTTGATCCTAGCGATGTTCCTGAGATGGTAAAAGGAGACTTTAACGATGGCTGACACTTGAGCACGTAGTGTCAGCCGATCGTCAAGAATCACCCCTAGGTTCTGCACCCGTTCAGAGGTGGGGAGCTCAACACCCCCCAGGAATAAACCTGAGGGATGGTCTGTCCCCCAACCCCCTATCCGGAGATCAGGATCCACAACCATCACCTCCGTCTTCCTGGAATTTAACTTCAGCCAGCTGGACCTCATCCAACCTTGGATTTCACTGAGGCAGTTATTAAACACCTAGAGTGCTCTATTCTGGTCAGGTGCGAAAGACAGGTAGAGCTGAGTATCATCGGCATAACAATGAAACTCCAGCCCATACCATCTTACAATGTCTCCGAGGGGAAGCATGTACACCGCAAACAACATGGGGGACAGCACAAAGCCCTGAGGCACCCCACAGGACAGAGAGACAGGATCAGAGGAAAACACCCCCGATATCACCCTCTGAGTTCTACCAGTGAGGAAAGATGTAAACCATCTGAGGACTAGACCTGAAAGCCCACAGATGATTCTCAGGCGCTCAAGCAGAACCCCATGGTCTACAGTTTCAAATGCTGATGACAGGTCCAAAAGGACCAAAATGGACCGTTTTTTCTGGTCTCTCGCCATCAGGAGATCAATGAGCACCCGAACCAGCACAGTCTCGGTGCTGTGCCTCTTTTGAAAACCCGATTGAAGGGTATCGTAGATGCAATGGATGGTCAAGTGGTTGTCTAACTCAGTAGCCACTACTTTCTCAATTACCTTCCCAACAAAGGGAAGGTTTGAGAGAGTTTTGTTGCCATCAAGCTCCATGTTCCATTCTTCAATAAAGCAACGGTACTATGTACTAGCAAAACTAAGTTGACAACAGGTTATTGAGCAGAAGGATGTGGCACTATGAAACTGGGATCCTTTGATGATGCTGCATCATTGACTATAGCTGATGGCAGCTTGTCAGTGCCAGACAGGGTTCTCCTGAACAATCGACTGCTTGCTGTTTGTTGTTTTCTAGTGAAAGCATCTCCTTCTCTTTGTAAAACTTGGCTTCTTCTTCCATAATTAGTTCCTTAAGGTAATGTTTTCTCTCAGTCATGGCAGCATGAAGTTCTTTTTCCTTAGGATACAGCTCCAGATCCATAAAGTTAGACAACTAACTGTGTTCAGAATGGTTCCACCAAGCCGCAGTGACAACACAGTTGTCAACATCCAGTACAGCGACAAGCACAATGCCGATAGTAAGCATCGTACCATCACAATATCAATGTTTTTTTTTTTGTGGCAGGCTGCACACCCCTCACCCCCCAGTCTTAAGATAATCACATCTTAGAGTTGTTTTGGGGTGAGGGTGAAACAATGACAGAGGCATCGCCGATGTACAGTCAGACCATTACAGTGACCTGCCAATTTCTGTCACTGTAATGGTCTTCACTGTATGTGTTTCATTGTTCAAATGGTATACTGTTCAGAAATGGCATTCCATTCTGATTTGGTGACCATATTCCTGACCTCCTGGGCTGGACATGCAGGGAAGGAGGTTGTCTCAGCTTCTCCACTGCTGTCCCTGCAGTCTGTTATCTTGGCCTAATGGACAGCAGCTCCCCCCTCAGGAAGAGAAGGGGAGTTTCCTCAGTGTCATGGCCAACATTCCCCAATCAATAAAACAGGCCCATGTAATCCATCCCAAAGGATCACCTGGAAGCAAGCTATTGGGCCTTTGCTGGTCAAAACTTGTAAATCAGTCAGTCAGTCAATAACTCCACAAGCCCTAAAACCTGTTACAAGTCTATTAGCCAGGTAGTCCATGGTTAGGGAGAGCTGTCCTATCAGTAGCAGTCAGAAATTCAAGGGTTACATTTCCCCAGCACTGACACTTGTCACAGTTCTATCAACTCAGCACAGTAGTTACAGTTGCAGCCAAAGACATGGCCAGATTTGTTTATTTATTACGTTCGCTTGCGCGCATGCACAAGGAACGTTTTGGGAGAGTAGCACACTTTGGAGGTGTGCCTTTCCTGTTCAATCCACTGCTCCATTGAGCAGGTGTGACGGTCCTGCACCAATGGGTGCGGGAGCTCTGTATGACAGCTGTGGTCTTCGCTTCAAAGAAAAACACCGCTGTCATACACAGCGCTGGTAGGCCTCACGCCCTCCCCAAAGCTTTGGTGCCACGCTGGGAGCCCACCCCAGCGTGGCAAACGTCCTGCATCCTCTGCCGACGGGGTGACCAATCCTCCGTTGGCTCCACGTCCCCCCAAAGGCCCCCCCAAAGCTTTGGTGCCACGCTGGGAGCCCACCCCAGCGTGGCAAACGTCCCGCGTCGTCTTTTTTTTTTTTAACCTGAAAAATAAAAACGGTCCCACAGCGCTTCTCCCAGCCTCCCTTCCCACAACCGCACCCACCCACTGCGTACTCTGCCTCCCCACACCCCCACCCTATACTTACCTTTCTGAGCTCAGCTGACGATCTTCGGTGGACCGAACACGCTCTGTACTTCTTCAAAGCCAACCAGCTAACTGAGGAAATGCCAGTAAGCTGTATAATGGGCTAGATAGGGGTTTTCAACTTTATTGTATATCTCAGGATTTTATGGATTTTTGAACCATCTCATCATAGGTGCTTTGGGACCCTTCATGAATGATGTCACCGTCTGGCGTTATTCGTTCGCTGGCGATGATTTCACAGTCACTGTGCAGTCACTGCGCGAAATCACCTTTTGGGCCTGAATAATGCCATGACAGTGACATCATTCATGAGAAGGGGTCCCAAACCCCATGCTGAAAATTTGCGCACAAATTTCAAAATAACTGTTTTACTAAAAGCTATGCTGTGCAGTTCCCACGCACCAGCAAGTTTGCAAATTTTCAATATTTTCACTCCAGATTTTCAACATTGCCATTTTACCACACCTCCTTATGAGCAGTACAGCTGTCATTTTTCACATCCTGCCCCAAATGTTTCCGGCCATGTAGCACACAATGGCGCAGTCGGTGTGCGAACTCAATGTATGGGACACATTAACAAAATCACAGTGACACTGCTCATGAGCAGAGGTCTTAAAATGGCTATGTTGAAAATTTGGTGAAAAAATTCCTAAAAATGACTGTTTTACGAGCGTGCATTGCGCAGTTCCTACGCACGCTCGTAAGTTCACGAATTTTCAATATTTGCACTCCAATGACTTCCAAATACCTAAACAGCACATAGAAGCAAGCAACATTCTGCATTGACAAGTGCTTGTTTATTTTTGCATTCGCTTGCATGCATGTGCAAGGAACGTTTTGGGACAGTACGACTTTTTGAAGGTGTGTGACCCTCCTGTCCAATGCGGTGCTCAGGGTAACGTGTGCAACCCTACTGCACCAATGGATGCATGAGCTGTCTATGACAGCAGTTTGGCTGCAGTGGTCTTCAGTTAAAAGAAAAGCACCACTGCAATTAGCGGTGGTAACGTGTGTGTATTTAGCATATTGACATCACCCTTTTCCCTCTGGCTGCTAATAAAATCCCTCCCACTTCCTCCCTCTGCTGCCGTCTACCCTGCTCCCTTGTTATTGCCCCCACCAAAAACACATTGTATGTGCAGACAGAGTGCACAGTCCCCATTGTCTCCAGGCCCCCCCCAACAAACACCCAGGTGACATGCTGGGAGCCCACCCCAGCATGCCCATTGTCCCTGTAAATGGGAAAACTGTCCCGCAACATCTTTTGTTTTTTTAAAACCTGTGAAAACAGAAAACTGTCCCTCACTGTGTCTTGTGCCCCCTCCCTGAACCCACACCCACCCTCTGCATACCCCACCTCCCCCTCGCCCCATACTTACCTCCGGAGCCTGGCGCAATGATCTTCAGTGGAGTGGGAACACGTCTGCACTCTTGAAAGCAGAACGCAAACTGAAGAAATGACGGTAAGCTGTATAATGGCATAAATGTTTTTTTCCAACTTAGGTGGTTATCTCGGCATTTTGCAAATTTTGCACCACATTTTCAACAGGGGTTCTTGGGACACCACCTCATGAATTCAGTTACTGTCATGTGAGTTATTCGGTCCTCAAAGGTGATTTCATGGTCACTGCACAAAATCACCTTTTGGATTGATTAACTAAATAACAGTGTCACTGTTAATGAGGTGGGCTTCTAAAATCCTATGTGTGCATTCGTGAAAAAATGTCAAAATGACTGTGTTATAGCGCATGCTATGCAGTTTCCACGCACACTCATAACTTCCAGAATTTGAAATATTTTCACCTAGATTTTCAAACTGGCATTTTTCACACCTCCTTGAACAGTACAGCTGACATTTTTCACATCCTGGCTGAAATGTGTTTTGCACATCCAGCGACAATGGTGTGGTCACAGTGAGAAATCAATGCTCAGGACAGATTATGAAAATCACAGTGACACTGTTCATGAGCAGAGGTCCCACAATGCCTATGTTGAAAATTTGGTGACAAAAGTCCACAAAATGACTGTGTCATGAGCGCTCATGCGCAGCAGTTTCCATGTACGCCGTAAGTTCGAGAAACTGTTGTATTTTCACTTCAGATGTTCAACATTGCCATCCCTTCACACCTCCCTATGAATGCTACAGCTGTCATTTTTCACATCCTGCCCAAACTGTGTTTTTGCACATGTGGAGCACAATGGTGTGGTCGCTGTGGGAAATCAACGCTTAGGACAGATTAACAAAATAACAGTGGGAGTGTTCATCAGCCGAGGTCTCAAATGCTTTTATGAGGTGGGGTAACAAAAAGGTCATGCTGAAAATTTATTGTGCAAATACCAGCAATCGCACAGGGCATTAGGGTAAAGACACCATACGTGACAAACACCACTGCAAATACCTGCAAGCTTAACGTTCGGCATTGACAAATGCTTGTTTAGTTTATATTGATTGGGAAAGAAAGGCTAGGCAATAATGTTGGTTTTCAGCTTCATCTCAGGGAGGATACAGATGCAAACCAACCTAAAATTAAACTAGATTAAACTGTTGGTGGTATTTTTAGTGAATTGGCAAACTTGTCTATTTGGGAAAAAACCCAGCATGGGCAAAGTACCACCAACTTATTTATTTATTTATTAAATTTTGGTGACGGGTAGGTCCACTGAGCCCAAGGTCCCTTTTCAGGGTGACCTGCCTTCCTCTGCCTCTGCTGGTCTACAGCTCCCAACCCATGCAACACATGCAGAGCATCTTCAACAAACTATCTGGTCCTTACTGATGGACAGCCCAAGGTTAGTGATCATTTCACTACAGAGCCCCTCCTGCTGAACACCCCCAGAGATGCTTAACATCCCTCCCTTAGCCCCTTTAACATTAACCTGTGCCAGCACCTCATTCAACAAAGCAGTTGTGACTGCCCCTGAATATCTAGACACTGCTAGGAAAGGCCTGCCCTAACCACTACCTGTCTAGCTACCCCTTCCCCATGTCTGCCCACCTATTTGCCCACCTATTTCTATGTGGCCTGACAGAGATGCCTTTCTGTTTGCTTCACCCCCTCTTTTTTTCTTCTCTCCTGTTTCTCACTCTCTTTATACCCTTACTGTCTCTCTCTACTCTCCCCCCCACCACTGCCTATCCTTTTTGCTTAGCTCTGGCAGACAGAGTCATAATTAGATGACTGCAGGGAAGAACACTTTTTCTAAAGCTGTTCTAAAAGTCTTACCACACTATAAAAATCTATTTATCTCTGAGTGAAGTTTTTTTTAAATCAATCCAAGGGCAAGAGAAGATTTAACATGTTAATGAGATGGAATAATCTAGAAATATATTCATTTATACTATATTGACCCTTCCCAAAGGAAAGAGGTAAATTTTGCCACCTTTTCATATCTTGTTTAAGCACCAATATTAAATCATCCAAACTGAGCTTAATAAGTTGACTTTGGTCAGGTGTTAGATAGATACCTAAATATCTTAGCGTATTAGTAGACCATGAGAGACCCAACCTTGTGATCTCATTCTTTAAAGGAAAATTATTTAGAGGTAAAACCTCTATTTTATCTAAACTTAATTTGTAGTTAGAGAAATCACCATATTCTTGAACAGTTTTTAAAGCTGCTTTTAT
Source organism: Neoceratodus forsteri (assembly GCA_016271365.2). Taxonomy (NCBI): domain Eukaryota; kingdom Metazoa; phylum Chordata; order Ceratodontiformes; family Ceratodontidae; genus Neoceratodus; species Neoceratodus forsteri. The sequence goes on along the minus strand of CM057449.1, from coordinate 224,054,402 downwards.
GGAAAAATCAGATTCAAAAACATGTAATAGAATGACATCTGCAAAAGCTGACAATTTAAGTTGGATTTTCTCACATATAACCCTGTAATTAGTGGGTTATTATTTAAAAGAAAAGTAAGGATTCTAAATACAAATTAAAAGAAGCAGGGATAGGGGACAACCTTGTTGGGTTCCACAATAAAAGTATGATAGGGATTGAAAATAGACCATTACAATATAATCTCACAGTAGGTGAAGAATATAGTATCTTTAGCCAATTAAGAAAGGTGTCAGGAAATTGAATTTATGAAGGGTGACAAAAAAGGTGTGGTTGGTCCGTCAAATGTCTTTTGTGTCCAGAGACACCAACACCACTAGGATGTCAGAATCCCTGGACATGGAGAAGACATGAGAGAGTTTTCTAAGGTGGTCCGACACCTGTCTCTGAGAAATTAAACTGACTTGTTCGCTGGAAATTAAAGGATGCCAATTTTTTTTGATTCTTTGTGCCAAAATAGAAGTAAGGATCTTTATGTCATAATTTATCAAAGAAACTGAATGATAGCTTCCCATCCTATTTCTAGGTTTGTTAGGTTTAGGGATTAAAATTAATAAAGCTTCCAAAAGTGAAGTATCATTAATCTCTTTTCCTAAGATGTACTGTAATTGTACAGTTTGAACAGAAAAGGGATAAGTATATCTTTAAAGGCGTTGTAAAAGTTGGCCATGAGACAATCCGGTCCCGGTGATTTATTCAAAGTTAGGCTGTCTATGGCCTCACTAATTTTGCTTTGTTTTATAGGTATAGTTAAGCACTGAACTTGATCAATCTGTAATTTTAGACAAGTAAATTTCTCCAGTTATTTTTATAACTCAGTAAATGAGGGAGGATTAACCGCTGGACCATATAGCCAGGTATAGAATTTACAGAATTATGTTATAATTTCTTTCGGGTTTGTCTTTATTTCCTTAGTATCATCAGTTATAATGGATTCCATATATCTTGACTGTTCTTGAAATGTCAAACTATTTGCCATCATTTTGCAAGGTTTGTCTCCTAATTCAATATATTTTGCCTTAGTCTTCAAAATTACAAAATCTGCATTTTCCTTAGTCAGTGAGAATAGTTCATTCTTATAATGACATAAATTGAGGGCTTCCTGTTAAGTCAGTAAATTGTGGTCTATACTTTCCAGTATATCTATTTTTGAAGTACAGTAAGTGACACTATTTTAGCTAAAGTTTGTTTCTTATGCTTTGACACAAATCTAATAAAGTCACCCATAATAAAGCATTTGAGAATTGCCCAAGCTATGTCAAATTTCCCAACTGAATAATCATTTTCTGTACAGAAATTTTGAATTACGAGAGTAATGAATTTAATAATATATTCTTGCCTGAGAAGACTGTTGTTCAATCTCCAGATTGATTGTCTTGAATAAGGGGATAATATGTTCAATTGAAGATCAATCAGGGAATGATCTGACAAAGATCTGGCTAGTATACTAGAGTTTTGGATATCTTGAATCCAAGATTTAATAACCAAGAAAAAATCTATGCGTGAATATGATTTATGAACCGGGGAGTAATAAGAGAATTTCCTAACTTCAGGGTTTAGAGTTCTCCATGGGTCAGCCAACTCACATACATGTAATAAGTCTTTCAGTACTTTGACATCTGACTGTAAAGCAAAATTAGATGGTCTGGCTCTGTCTAAAACAGGATCAAATGGAATGTTCCAATCCCCTCCCAGTAATATTCTAGACAAAAGAAATGGAGTAAGGACCGTAAGCAACTCCATTAAAACAGAAGCTATTGTATTCGGTCCATAGATCAAATCTAAGACAGTATTTAACTGATTTACTTTTTCTAATACAATAATATACCTGCCATTAGGGCCTCAAACTATTTTTGAGGGAATAAAATCTACTGATTTGTTCAGCAGTATAGCCACTTCCCCTTTTGAGGTGAGACATCCCACCCTGAATATCTAATTGTAACCACATTTTTTAAGAAGGTCAAGATCAGAGGATAATAAGTGTGTCTCCTGTAGGAAGAACATATTATAACCTAATGAATAAACATTATTTAAGATTTGTAACCTTTTGACTCTAAGGTGCAGTCCTTTCATATTCCACAAAGCAACCTTAAAGGTGTTTGTCACAAAGTGAGTGCATTACTATATATAACAACTCTGATATGTTATAGGTGTCAATATAAATGCCAGTTATCTGATCCCTATAGGCTCACATTACTGCTAAACTAATCTGGTTAGAAATTATCCTAGCATTCCAATTCTGAGCACTAAATTAGTAACTAACATGTAAAACTCCAATACAAATCCCTGCTAAACATAAAGTCAGCTACTACCCCAGTCCCTAAGACTATACTTCAGAATATATTCAAACAGTGACAGTCATGAACCTGACCCCTCAGGACTCTCACATAATATTAATTATAAAGGCTGTAAATTATCTCTGAGTAAAATAGAAGTTGTCCTAAATTTGTAAAAATAGTGGAGGTTATTAATAAACTGGTGAGACTGGTATCCAGGTGAACTGAATTAGTTATAGGTAGAATAAATGTTCTAGACATAGGTGTATTTTATAACCCAGTCAAATAAGATTTATGTATATAAAGTTCTCATAGTGGCCATTGTTTTTCTATCCAATCTGGGCTTCTTAGTGTACCCAGTTGCTAGCATCTGATCTTTTGAGTGCATCACCGTGTGTGGGGGTGCATGTACAGGTTGCAGGATTCTCCTTGTTTACTGCACCCCGAGGGTGGATGGAATTCCTGTAGGAGGTAGCAGACTCTGTCATCGACCAGGTGCTGGAGTGCCCCAGGTGTTTAATCCTGGGGGACTTCAATGCCTGGGTCGATGATGAATCCTCGCATTTTTGTTACACCCTCCTCCAGTTGATGCAATCAATGGGCTTGTCACAAGCAGTTGCTGCTGCTACCCCTCAACATAGCCACACACTCGATCTGGTATTCCAGCTGGGTCTTGAGACTGATAATCTCAAGATTGATCTGGTCATTAGGTCTGACCACTGCACCATGGAGTTCAGCTTTGGGGCCCTCCTGAAAGTTCATCCCCTGTGGAGATGGCCAGCTGTCACACCTTAAAGGGTGTTGGCTCAGAGGGACTATTGGCATTAGCTGACCTATCTAGGGTTGATGCAGCATGCACGATTGGCACTGGAGAGGCAGCAGCCACCTGTAATAGGGTGGTTACTGAAGTGCTAGCTGCCATTGCATCAGTCCATATATGACCTAGATCCTCTCACTTGAGATCTCTTTGGTTTGATGGTGATCTCATGATGAAGATCAAGGGTCAGAAGTTGGAGTGCTGCTGGCAGAAGACTCGGCTGGAGGCCAACAAGCTGGCCCTGCATTCTCACTATGCTAAGTACCAGCGGGAAATTTCCCATAAGAAGGCAGCATTTCTGTCCAGAGAGATTGCTGTGGGGAGAAACAGACCATCTCAGCTGTTTTGGACTATGGACAGGCTTTTACATCCTGCCTGTCTCCAGCTGAAAAATGCTCTTTCAATCTCTTTATGTGAAGAGTTTGCTCTTTTTTTGCTCTGACAGAGTCTCAACCATCTGGTCAGGCATTCTGCCAGGGAGGCTTGTGCCTCGTAGTGGTCAAGTTGGGAGTTTAAGAGGCACTCAGTCTGTCTGGGATGAGTTTAGGCCAGTGGTGGTGTCTGAAGTGACTAAGGTGATCTTGGAGCTGAAGCACCTTTGTGAACTGGACCCAGCACCAACGTGTCTCTTAATGGGATGTGCTGATGCCATTGGCCAGGTGTTCACCAGGATTGCCAGGTGCTTGATGAGCAGAGTCGGTCTTCCCAGTTGCTTTGAAAGAAGCACTGGTGAAGCCCTCAAAGAAATCATCTCTTGACCCAGACATCCTGGTGAATTACTGTCTGATCTCCAACCTGCCATTTTTGAGCAAGGTTGTTGAGAAATTGGTGGCACATCAGCGTGAGGATCACCTGGTGTCCTCAGATATCTATGAGCTATTTCAGTCAGGTTTTTGGGCCAGACACAGCACTGAAACTGTTCTAGTGAGAGCGCATAATGATCTGCTTATGGCTAGTGATAGAGGAGACAGGTCAGTTCTTGCGCTCCTCGATCTCTCCTCAGCTTTTGACACTGGATCATGCCATGCTTCTTGATCGACTCTATAAGTTTTGCAGACTCGCCAGCACCGTCATCAAATGGTTTGAGTCCTATCTCTTTGACGGAGTGCAACAGGTGGAGATGGGGAATTTCTCCTTCTCCCCAGTGCCTGTCTTGTGGAGTACCTCAGGGTTCGATCTTGTTGTCGATGTTGTTCGCAGTGTACGTGCTGCCCCTGGGCAACATCATTCAATAATACAGTGTGGAATTTCATTGCTATGCAGATGATACCCAACTGTATTTGTCTTTTGCACCCGGAACATCAGGAGCAATTGACATACTTAACATCTGTCTGGCTAAAATCAATGACTGGATGCCTTTCAGCTAGCTGAGACTCAACCCGGCTAAGTCTGAGGTGTTGGTGACTGAGCCTGGTTGTGGGCATGATGGGCTGCCACCAGGGGCTGACTCTGGTACTTGTTCTGGTTTCTCCAAGGGTGTGAAATCTGGACATGATCCCTGATTGCAGAGTGACCTTTGAAGATCAGGTGTCAGCTGTAGTCAGCAGTTGTTTTTACTACTTGCAGAACATTGCCCAGATTAAGCCTGTTATTCTGCCCAAGGACCTGCCTACACTAGTACTTGCCTTTGTGACCTCTAGACTCAACTACTGCAATGCTTTGTACTTCTGGGTCACAGGACAGACCTTCTGCAGGCTGCAGCTAGTGCAGAATGCAGTGGCCCAGTTACTAATGGGCCTTTCAAGGTCTAGTCATGTGACCCTGGTTCTGTGAGCTCTGCACTGGCTGCCAGTCAGGTGGAGGGTCCTTTTCAAGGTGGGTCTTCTCACCTTTAAGGACGCATATGGGCTGGGTCCTGGTTAGCTGTCTGACCTTCTGACACCGATGTCCTCTGCTAGCTGGCCCTGCTCTTCCTTGAGAAGCATCCTGGACATTCCCAGGGCTCAGCTCAAGACCTCGGGAGATTGTGCTTTTAGTGTTTCTGGGCCAACCCTGTGGAACTCGCTTCCACCTGCAGTCAGGGAGGCTTCCTCGATTGAGGTGTTTCAGGGAAAGCTAAAGGCCCACCTCTTCAGCCTGGCCTTTGACTGCTGATACCAACCTTAGTTTTGGCAAGTCTCCTAGATTTTGACTCTTGGAATCTTCTATGTTGTTGAATTTTAATTCTGCTATGGTTTTAAATAAGGTTTTATTATATTTTTATTTACTGCTTTATGTTCTCATTTATGTTCGGCACCCAGAGCCTCCAGGTTTGGGTGCCTTATTAATAAAAGTGCCTTGCCTTGCCTTGCCACAGGAGGTGGTGGGAGTAAGCACAGTGGAGAGATTTAAACATGCCTGGGGCAGACACAGGGGAACCTTGAGGGAAGGAGGAATGACTAAAGGCCACTGACCACATACGGTCAGAGGCCACAAACAACTATAGTGCTTATGGGCAGACTGGATGGGCCTAGTACTCCTTATCTGTTCACAAATTGTATGTTTCTATGTTACTTAAATAATCAGTGGTCTTTTTTTGCCACAGAACTTCAGTATATGCTGTGATTCATGTGTTAGGAGAAACAACTTTTGATGTTAGCAGTAAGTGCTAATTGAGAGCTCAGTTGGCAGCCAGCCACTAAGGTGAGAGTAGGGTTGTCTTGGTCACTGGCTGGGAATCGGGTTTGGGGGGATCGGGTTGGGGGTCAATGTCTGACAAGGTGGGGAGTTCACTAGACCACCAGGGAACTAGGGAACTGTATAATAAAAGGAATTGGGTTGTTGGGGGGACCACTAAACACCAGTGGTACTGTGTTCTATATTTTGAATGGGTCACCGGGTTGGGGGGACCACTAGCTACCAGAGAGATTCCTGCCTTGATGACAGGCTGGCGATTGAGGACATGGTACTGGGGGATACCACCAGCACTGCCTCTTCCTTCCTGGATTTCTGTCATGGGATGGGACATGTTTTAATCTACGAGTGATGCATCAGAGGCATGGCGGGGAGATACCACCAGCACCACCTCTGTCTTCCTGTTTTCCTATCATGAGGCAGGACATTATTGTTTTAAAACTACAGGATGGTGATTGCAGACCAGGGAGGAGGAGGTATAAGTAGACTACTAGGAATAACTTTTATTATATGGGACAGCCGATCAGAAGTCAGGGAGGGGAGGGACCACTAGACTGCTAGGAATTACTTTTTAATACACAGGATGGCAGTTAGAAGCCTGCAAGGGGGAGGGACCTCTAGTCTACCAGGGAATGGACTTTTTCTTATATAAGATGGCAATCAGAAGTCAGGGAGGGGGAGGGACCACTAGACTACCAAGGTATTTATGTTTTTTTTTTCTATGAGAATGACAATTTGGGACAGGGGAGGGACAACTTCACCACCAGTGACTACGGCTGCATCAGGCAGGGGCTGTAGGGTGCATTAAGATACCCACAGCCTCTGTAAATGAGCCCATAATTGGTATGCAAATGGACAGCTACTCAACTAGTGCCTTGCAGGCCCAATGGACTCATTTGCATGGCTTCTTTTCTGAATTTCAATTAGTGCACCAGTGCTATTAATTGCAGGGCCATTTCAGAGAATGCAGATCAGGGCAGCACTAGTGGGGTTAGAGGTTTGGTAATGGGGTAACCGCTGCCTCTACCTACCCGTATTCACAGTGGGTGGTGCCTTACATTATCCTTCTTTGAACAGTATTTTTTGCTATCTGGGCAATCACAAAGTGCAATGCAAACTTTTGCTCTGCACTTTGCTATTTTTGTATCATTCCAGTGCCAAATAGGTTTCAGGTATTGGTCTCCAGCAGGCATTGTGGAGACACTGAGGAAGATAAGGGAAACTCAGAAGCCTCCTCTATCACCTCAACCATTAGAGATCAGCCAACAAATGGGGAAGAACAGGGTTTAAAATCATCAGTTGCCACAACAGTAGAAGGTGAACAAGATTGCAGGCAAGGACTGAATATAAAGATGCTCCTACTACTTAAGCCTTAATGTGTTATTGGATCCACAGTTTTCCCACTTTAAATGTTAATAGCATAAAGTCATACAGAAACAGGTTGACTACCATGTCATTATTAGCCACATTAACTGGTAGCATTCTGTTTATATAGGATATTTGTCTCAAATCCCTATATAAAATTTTTACTGCCAAATGTTTGTGGCTTACTGGTCCATCCTTTTGGTCAAAAGGGACAGATAAATGTGACAGGGCCACTTTTAAGGTTGAAAAACTAGTAGAAATAGAGCCAGGCAGAGCACTTTTATTAGATATGGAGCAAATGCTGTAGGTGTATCGCTTCTGATTAATGTTTATACTCCACAAACTAAAGCCATAAGAGTGGCTCTATTTCAAATGATTCAGCCTCTTTCTCCACACAAACAAATGGTAATACTGGGTGGTGACTTTAATTGTTGACTGTCTCTGGATGATGGGGGGAGGGGCAACCAAATGGTATAGAGACTCTATATTCTTAAAAGAAATTACCTGTACAGCTGGCTTAATAGATGATTTTGCCAAAACGCCCAGTAAGAAGGTTACTGCATTTATGAAAGGGGACTTGAAAACTAGAATTGATTTTCTGTTTTTGTCTGCAGCTTTGAAAGTGAATGTGGCACAGTCTATCACTCTGGAAACCTGTGACCATGTGGCAGTCCTTTGTCACTGTACTACCGGTGCAGGGAATGTCTCGCAGTATACTCTCTGGAGGTTAAATGTCACTGTATTGGAACAGGAGTAGGAGGAAGGTATGGATAGAACTAGTTAAGACAAGTTGTGCTGTCACAGTGGCATATGATAATGTAGTTGAATGGTGGAGGAAACTAAATGGATTTTGTTTCACCTTTCAAGAACCTGAATAGGAAAATTAACATGAAGAAACATATGCACTATTTGGATCTCAGAGCATAGTTACATATCTTAATATCACAGATGCAAAAAGGTGGTGGGGATATTGAAGAACATATTAATTAGATTAAAGAAGATGCTAGGGATGCCCCGGCAGGGGGGAGGACCTGAGGAATGGAGGAACAGTGAGAACATCTAAAAGGAGGGACAAAGATGGCAACAAACCTCTGTGTCAGACAAGTAAGCAAAATCAGGAGGGAAAAGAGGCCACTATGGTTCTCAAAGGCCAGGAAGTTAAGGGCAAGAAGGCTAGCATTCAGAAGGTATAAGGAAACACACAGAGAGGAAGATAAAGAGGTGTAGCAGGAGAAACAGAAGGAGGCAGGAAAGCAATTAGAGTACAAAGATGCAGACAGAGAAGAAAATATCCCAAGCAGTGCAGAAAGGAGGCAACAAGGTATTTTACAGGTATGTTAGCAAAAGAGAAAGACCATGGAGGGATAGTAAGCTGAGGTAAGAAGGAGGGAGTGTGTGAGAGGGACCAGGAAAAGCAGACATCTTGAACAAGTACTTTTGTTCAGTGTTCATAGAGGAAGGGTTGGATGCAGAACAACAGATAAGGACCAGGACCATCAGAAAATGGGAGGGAGACACTAGCCATTTACAGAGGTGAGAGTTCTAAGGGAACTCGCAAATATGAAAGTGGACAAGGCAATTGGGCCACACGGGGTGCATCCTAGGATATTGAGGGAACTCAGGGAGGTGCTGGCTGCATCTTTGATTGCCCTGTTCAAACACTCACTGGAGACAAGCATGGTTTCAGAAGATTGGAGGAGGGCAGATGTAGTCCCACTTTACAAAAGAAGGAGCAAAGAGTTGGCTGGCAACTACAGGCCAGTCAGCCTGTCTTCAGTGGTGGAGAAAGTAATGGAATCAGTACTGGAGGAGAGAACTGTAGATTATCTGGAATTCAGAGGCCTTCAGGATCCAAGGCAACATGGATTCACTGGGGGAGATCATGTCAAACAAATCTAATAGATTTCTTTGATAGGTGACCATGGAATTGGAGCAGTGTGGAACCGTGGATGTGTCCTTCCTTGATTTCAGTAAGGCATTCAACACCGTTCCATAGAGACTTATAAACAAGCTGGAAAACCTAGGAGTGGGTCCAAAGGTGGTAAACTGGGTGAGAAATTGTTTGAGTGTCAGGAAACAGAGCGTAGCAGTGAATGGAGTTCACTCTGAGGAAGGAGGGTGAAAGCTGAGTGCCACAGGGATCAGTAGTGGGACTGGTCCTTTTAATGTCTCTATTAGACACATTGCAGAGAGGCTAGAAGGAAGGTATGCCTCTTTGCAGATGACACTAAAATCTGTAATAGGGTAGACACTCCAGGAGGCATGAAAAAAATTAATAGTGACCTAGGAAAGTTAGAGGAGTGATCAAGGGTGTGGCAGCACTGTAGGTTTAAATGCAAAGAAGTGCAAAATCATGCACTTGGGACACAGAAACCAGGAGGGGAATACAAAATGGTGGTTGTATTAACCAGCATCAAACAGGAAAGAGACCTGGGAGTAATCATATCTAATGACCTAAAGGTGGCCAGACAGTGTGACAAGGCAGTGGGGAGAGCTAGTGGGATGCTAGGGTGCATATAGAGTGGTATCACTAGCAGAAATAGAGAGGTTGTGTTATAGCTGTATAGATCACTGGTGAGACCTCACCTAGAGTACTGTGTCCAGTTCTGGGAACAACATCTCTGAAAGGACATAGACAGAGTAGTGGCAGTCCAGAGGAGAGCAACCAAAATGGTGCAGGGTCTGCATCACAAGCCCTATGAGAAGAGACTGAAGGACCTCAATATTTACACCCTGGAGGAAAGGAGGGAAGGGGGATATGATATAAATATTTAAATATGTCACAGGTATAAATAAAGTTCAAAAAGGAAAATAGATGCTCAAGAACAAGGGGACATGCTATGAAGCTGGAGGTGTGGGGGGACTTAGAGGAGATGTGAGGAAGTACTACTTCACAGAAAGAGTAGTGGATGCCTGGAACAGACTCCAAGCTAAGGTGGGGGGCAAAAATGGTAATGGGCTTTAAGAATGCATAAGATAGGCATAAGGGAACCTTAGAGGTGTGGGGGGGGTTAAACTGGAGATCAAGTAGTGTCTGCAGTGTTACAGTATAGTAGGTAAGAAAAATGGGCAGACTTAGAGGGCCAAGTGGTCTTTTCTGCCATCAGTATCTATGTTTCTATGTATAGTAGATATGCACAATTTTCAATATGAAAGGGCTACCTCTTTGGAGAAAGAATTGACATTTGGAACACAAGGGAAATCTCAACACCTGGACATATTTGCATGGTGTCAAGAGCATGTACAGTGTAGAATCATAACTTGTTGATATAATTCAGATGATGGTCAAGTAGTGATGTCAATAGGGGGCATCATGGAGGTCATTAATAAATATATCACAGATACTTTTGGTGCAGATGTGGAAGCAGTTTGGGTCCCTGATACTATGGGGACCTTTCTATCCCAGAGATACCAGAACTTATTAAAGAAAGGCTTATACAGCCTATTCAGATCAGAGAAGTAGTACAGGTCATTAAGTCTCCAAGAAACAACACCACCACTGGGACTGATAGTCTCCCTTCAGAATGTTATAAATGTTTTGAATTTCATTTGGCTCCAATCCTGCAAGTAGTATATAATGAAAATTTAGCCTCCCGATCCCTTCCAGGATCTGGGAGGGAAGCATTCATAATTTTTCTTTTCAAAAAAGGTGATCCAGCAGATACTAAAAACTGCTGTCCATTAATCCTTTTAAACTAAGATCTTAAAATCTTATCCAATATTTCGGCTTAGCCTTTGTCTGAGGCAGCAGTAAAAGTGTTTTCTAACACTCAAACTTGTGCAGCAAAGCAGAGGAATGTTTCTGATGATTTAATTGTGTTAGAGAGAATTTGGGAAACAGGGAAGAAAGGGTTTATTTAGGATTCTTATATCTGTAGACCAACAGAAAACCTTCAGTAGGGTTCCACACCATTTCTGGTCAATATATTGATGCAATATGGTATTACAAGACAATATAGTGAATGAGTAATGATTTTGTATATAATAATAATAATAATAATAATAATAATTTTTATTTATAATGTGCCTTTCCAAACCAAGGCGCATAACAATCAGAACAGTTAAAACATATAAAACAGTATCACTGCTCAGTAAGTACAAGCATGTCAGCCAACATCTTCACTATAAGCCTTATTCCAACGGAACATTTTTAAAGTTCGTTTGAATCCCCCCATAGTCGCTAAGACCCCTAATCCCGACGGGTAGAGAACTCCAGAGGGTCTGGGCCATGAACATAAATGCCCAAGTTCCTCGCTGATTTTAAATAACCCTTTGAATCTGTAGCAACCTCTCTAGCTGAGTGAAGTGATCACTCAGGGTGAAAAGGAACCAGGAGTTTCTTTCTTATATATATATATATATATATATATATATATATATATATATATATATATATATATATATATATATATATATATATATATATATAGTTGTAGCTCCATATGTCTACTACAGTTTGGGTCCTGTGGTAGATATTAAGAGGGGTATTCAACAAGGGTGTGCACTGAGGTCTCCTTTACATGTTTTCACCTTGGATCCTTTGATTTGATTGTTACAGCAAAACCAAGAAATCAGAGAAGTGCCGTTGTCTTCAGACCTACCAGAGATTAAAGCTGTGTATTATAATAGGTGATAAAGCTTCTGGACACAAAGTACATGAAACTTTAAGCAATTTTCTACTTTAGAGGGAACCAAAGTGAATTACAATAAAAGTGCAGGCATAGTGAGTGGTCATTCTAGTGGCTGTCAGATGAGGGAAGAAGTGATGGGGATTAGTATCTCAGAGGAACCTATGAACATTTGGGGAATTAAATTTGGACTGGGGGATATGATTATTGATAACTGGAATGATAATTTACTAAGAGCAGAAAGAAACTGGCCATGTGGAGGAATAAGTTCTATCAAAAGGAAAAAATATTTTTAATTAAGACGCTATTGCTTCCATGCTTTTCTTATATTAGTGTAGTGTCTCCATATTCCATGACATTAGATTATAAAGTGTGTTTTTTCAGGAAGTGTCGGAAAGCTGTATTAAAATAGATAAAAGGATATTACTTTACAGGGATTATGAAGAAGGTTGGATAAACATGATAAATCCATTAGTATTTTTCATAACCATGTTTCTGCATTATAATTTTGTTCCTGTCTTAAGAGATCAAGATAGACCCTGGGTACATTTTTGGCAGATTGGGTAACCCCTGGAACTAAGAGTGGCAGTCTACAAAATGGATGAGTAGGCTATGTGACTATGTTCACATACTCCGCATCTACATTTTTTGGCATTGTTAAAAATTAAACTATGGAAAATAACCTAAGATAATATACTATTTTAACCAGGAAATAATTATTTAGGCACATTTTGTCTACTTGTTTTTCTTAACCGCTGGAATTGAAATACTGTTTGACTGGACAGGAGAGAATAGCTACTGGGCAATTAATAAATTGTAAAATACCTAGGATGATGTGGGATACCACTTGGTTGGGTATTCCTGGACGTATGGCGGTCTGGGATTCATTTAAATATAAGAAAATTGAAGAAAGGAACTGCTTGAGGAGCAGTTTTATTTATTTAGTTTTTGTTGACTGGGAAAGGAGGTCTAGACAATGCTGTCTATTTTCAGCCTTGACCCGGGAGAGGGGAATACAGATGGATGCCAACTGAAATTGAACCAGTTTAAGCTGTTAATGGTATTTTAGTGAATTGCCTGGATACTTTAAATACCAAATTCCATCTTTGTTAGAATGCCCTTATGCAAAATCCTTTGGTCTATATTAAGAAACATGGACTGAACCTTTAAAGACAATTGTTATCAAATAGTTTTTCTGGGCATAGACTGTGGTCCTTGGACTAAATTTTATAAATCTACATTACACAGAGGATACTGAATGGTCTTCGGATAATAACCATGCTGTAATCACTTAAGAGGTTGTCATGACATTGTAAATCTTGAGAGCAAGCTCAAGAGGTTTACTGTTGTCATGGCAAACTTGAGAAGTGATTGCAGCGGTTGTTACCTGAAGATCCCTCCATTAACTTTTATAATGTATGGGCACCAGTTTGTGTTGAATTCACAGTACAGAATGTTACACAGAGTCAATGTTCCTTTTTGTTATACCATCGATATGATATAGTGAAGAGGGTGTAACTACAATCTGCTGTCATATCGATGGTATAACAAATAGAATAATAGATTAGTGTGGATTGCAAAGGTAGTAATTCCATCAAGAGGTTCTGGGGACATGGGAACCTCGAGATGGAATTTTTACCTTCTGATCCACATTAACCTATTTGTTATTTTTTTTAATATATGGATTCAATTGTATTTTTTTTTTTTATTTTGTGATGAGTGGTCAGCCGCTGCAATGAAGGACTCTTTCTCAGTCCTGGCCAACCACAGCTCTGTCTCGCAAGTCCGCTACACTGTCTCTTTCCCTCTCACCCACCCACATTTGGTAAGCAGTTATACTACCTTTTGTGGCAAATGCAGGCTCAACAAGGGTCAACAATATAAATCCATTTTCAAAACAATTAAAAAATAAACAAACTGGAGGATTGTGCACAATGGGAGACACTCTCACTAAGCAAGAGATTGACGCCATGTTTTTAAAGTGTTCTGCCTGCCCACAGTGAGAAAGGAGCCAATCATGAACCACATTTTGAATTCAGAGAATTTTGTTTTCTTTTCGACTGGCAGTGGTAGGATAGCCTAGTGTGGGAGACTCCTGCACTTGCGTTGTTCAATTTTTGTGATAATAGTGTCGTTCAGAGTGCTGAACAATATTATTACGGGCTCTGAACAATACTATTATCACCTAAGGACAGTGGTATTATCAGTTTTGGGAGTATTACATTATGGGGAAATTTTTGTAAGCTTTAGTATAGTATTTTCGAAATCCATATATTAAAATGTTGTAAAGTGTGGGGATTTAGTTAATTATAAGCCTCTCCCATACAATATAGGTTTGTTTTGCTTGTTGTGGGTATTATACATGGCAGACCAGATGAGCACTGCAGTTGCAAGAAAAGTATAGTTCTCCAGAAGCAGTAATCAGAACAATACCAAAGGTGTAAAAAATATATATATATATATATATATAAATCTGAGGGAAAATCTGAGGGACAAAAGCTTTCGCCAGCAGGATAGTTTGTTTTATGGAAAGGTATGTCATGGGTAAAATACTGATAGGCATTTAGTCTATAACTGCTATGGCACAAGCAATCAATTATTTTCAATGTGGTATAATGTATTTTCTGAATGGGTGTTAATACTATATTTAAGATTTAAGTGATGTGGCAGGGGTCTGTAAATGCTGAAATTATTTCATGACTATTTTTTCTTTTAAGATTTTGGTGATGTGGTAGGGGTCTGTAAATGCTGAAATTATTTCATGACTGTATGATTATTTTTTCTTCTAAATAAAATTCCCCTACTCTTTTTTGCGAAATGCCTTGGGATCTTTAACGTCCACCTGATCAACCACCATAACGTGCAGACAGAACCCCAGTTTAATGTCTCATCTGAAAGACAAATGCATTTCATGACATTCCTGTGACATCTCTAGAGAAATTACTTGCCTGAAAGAATCTCTTCAGATGTATGGCAAAATATCTGGAAACACGTGAATGTGTCGTGGAAGCAAGGTAAAGAGAGATGTCCATGCATATGCAATCACATGTGAAGGGATTAAACTGTTCAGGTGCACATTCGCCATCATACTATACATCAGTTTCTGTTTGTTTACAAAGCCATGTTCTGTAACATCCTAGGTCACTGTATGGATCAGTCAGTCAACCCTCTGGCCTCTGATCCTAATCTTCTAAATAATGAATTAAATATTGCTGGGCAAACCTGAAGATGTTTGTATCATTATGTTTCCTGGTATGTCTTAAACAAATCTAATATATAGCTTTTAAGTTGTGGACCCACTTTGAAAAAATACTAAGTCCACAACTTAAGAAAACAAAACTCTGTTATGGGATCACGGTTACCCATCACTGCCATGCTAATGAACAAGGTTAGGAGTAGACTCATCATGTGTATAGCTGGTGGCCAGAGCTGGGATATAGGGCTGCCAGTGGCAACGCTCCAAGCCCAGGGAAAGGTTGGTGCTACACAAGTGCTACAGTACCCCTTCAGTGAGCCAGGGAGTTTGCTTGCCTCAGCAGCTCTGCTGTAGCTACCAAAGCCACTGCTTGGCTAACAGCTCCAGCTAGTAGATGGAAGCAGAGGGGAAAAAGAAAGGTGGAAACCCCCTGATGCCATCTGAATTATGGCCATGGTACACCTGGGCTCCAGGTCATGGATACTACTATCCACCAGATCTTGTTCCCTGTGGGAAAGGTCAGGCCTCCACCTGGATACCCACCATGGATGAGGGGGAACTGTGGAGGAAACAAGTGGCTGACTAGTGGTTGATGGAGATAGGCTGCTGCCCCTGGATAGTGGGGATAACATGCACTGGTAAATGGAGAAAAATCTGGAGAAAAAGAAATCAATCCACATGCCCACAACTTGTAGAAAAATATTTCTGCCAAAGACTGACTTGGAATAAAATTCAAACATATTCACACAATTCTGCAAATGTGAAAAATCAGATTATTCAGATGTCCACTTGTAGCATTTTAATTTCACCCACCCCTACAGTAGCTGATCCTAAAAGCTAAATATTCAATTGGAAGTAATTCCTTTAGCTACAGTACCTCCAAAATGCTGTCATGGGATATACTCCAAAGCCTAATGAAAGATCTTAGCATCACAGGTGAGGATTTATGAGAAGGTTGCAAGTTTGCACAGAAGGTTTTAACATTGAATGTGCCAAGTACTGTATGTTAAGTAGGAACATTATTTAGCATGCTAAAGCTGTGCCCATATGAAGTACGTCAACAAAAATATTTAATCAGAAATTCATAAAAACTACAGTAGCTGAAAGATCCTTGCTATTCTATGGACCTAGAGTATTAAATTAACTTGTACAACAGGACATTGATGTGTTTGTAAAATATCCAGTGTTAAAACGTAATTTAAGTAAGAGTTTGTGGACAAATGTGTGTAACTATGAAATGTTGCTTATATTGTTTGTTTACATGAAGCGTATTAGATGTATATAGTGTTTTATGTAAGATTTTTATTGTGTTTTATGTAATGTTTTATTTCCTATGTTGTACCCTTCCCCAGGCATGGCTGGAAAAGGATCAGTTTCAATCCAGTCCAACTTCCTGGTAAAACAGAAATAAATAAATACAATAGTGTTGCTCTTTAATTGAATACCTCTTGAATAATTCAGAGCAGGACAGGTCTTTCATCATACTGAAATATGATCCTCATTTTGATTCTTACCTTTGCCTGCATTGTCACCCTTCAGGCCCAGAGTCAAGTTTTGGATCAAACCACACTGATTGTTGTTATGATGTCACCTTGTAATAACTGATTTATATTTATGACCTGACAATACAAGGCAACGTTATTTCTATGGCACCCAATCCCAGAGGCTCTGTGCACCATACATAACATACACTCCTGTGACTGAAACTCATGTCCAGTGCACTCTGCCCCTCATAACCGAGAATGGGGCAGTTAATCTGCTAAGGGGTGCAACAGAAGTGGTAAGAAAACACCCAGCTGTGCCCCTGGAGGACAAGGCCCCAATTTATCAATATAATAAAGTTAATATTGGCTGCCTCCCCCCATGATCTGACGTGAAAAAGGTGGGGTTGACGGTGGTCATGGTTTTGAGTGTGTGTGTGCGGGGGGATTGTCCAGGCACATTGTACAGGTTTTTTTCTAACTCCTGGATCAATGCCTTCACAGTTTGTCATAAAGCCACTCCTGTGTAATCAATATTTGCTGTCACTGATGACATCACAGGGCACCTTATCAATTAATGCACATAATCTTTCCACATATGTGAAATAATAATGCTGCAGATGTGAGCCTGTTCTGTCTGCAAAGTGTAGGGGTCCTAATGCAGAACATGGGAGAAAATGGTCACTGAGAACCAGGGGTCATGTTTATGACTGTAAAAAAATGAAGGGGTTGAAAGAGTCCAGCATTGCTCAAGGTACCTTGGATTGCAGAGGCAATGGGGGTGGACACCAGTCCATTCACAGTGGAGAGAGTTCTGGAAGAACTCACAAAGCTGAAGGTGGATAAGGCCATGGGGCCAGACAGCATCCACTCAAGGATATTAAAGCAGCTGCGAAGGGAACTAGCAGCATCTCTGGTGGCCACGTTCACAGAGCGTAGCCTGTGATGATGGCAAGTGACTGAGCACTTTCAAAAAGGGCAACTCAATCACTGCACCTATGCACAGGGCTACAGGGCAGGGAGAGGAACCAGATAGGGGGTTCTGTGAATATAGTGACAGGATGTTGCTATGTATACACATGCTTGGGGGGGGGACCATGCCATGCAATAGGCAGAAGGGGAGGATTTGTGGGGTGTAGTGTAGCAGTGGGCTGCCAAGCTGGCCATGTGGCATGATGGGGTGGTGGCAGACTGGAGTTGGGAGGGTGCTGGGTTCAGTTCTGGGCATGTTCATTTTGCACTGGGTCGGGGTTTCTTTTTTAATTTTGCACTCCCCATCATGCACCCCTGGGTTGAGAACCTTTAGTAGGGGGGTGCAGGGGATGAAGCCTCTCCCATGGGGAGGTGCAGGGGGCACAGCTCCCCACATAAAATGTAAAAACCTAATAGTCGTGCACCCTTCTGCTGTGTGCTGTGAGTATACATCACCAAAATTGATTTTTGGCAATATACACTCACCCATATGGCGATCACCGTTATCACATGGAACCTCAACATGGGTGTCATTCCAGAGGACTGGAGGAGGGCACATGTAGTCCCACTGCAGAAGAGTGGCAGTAGTGAGGAGGCAAGGAACTGCAGACCAGCCTTACCTTAGTGGTGGGAAAGATCATGGAGACACTGCTGAAAGAAAGGATAGTGGTACATATGGAATCCAGAAATGTTCAAGATCTGAGGCAACATGGATTCACAGCAGGAAGCTCTTGTCAAATGAATATATTTTTTTTGATTGGGTGACTAGGAAATAAGTCAGGGAGGGTGGGAGACATTGCCTAGATGCCTACCTAGATTTCAGCAAAGCTCTCTGCACTGTCCCACACAGAAGCCTGATTAATAAATGGGTAGTCTGGGCATGGGAGACAAGGTGGTAGAACTGTTAGGAAACTGATTAACAAACAGGAGACAGAGGGTAGTGGTAAATGGGGTACAATCTGGGAGAGGGAGGTGACCAGTGGGGTTCCACAGGGATCTGTGTACTAGGACCTGTCCTGTTCAATGTCTTCATTAGTGACATTGCGAGGGGCTAGAAGGAAAGGTCTGCCTGGTTGCAGTTGACACCAAGATCTGCAACATGGTGGATTCTCCAGAAGGGGTGCAGAAAATGAAGAGGGACATGGAGAAGCTAGAAAGATGGTCAGAGATGTGGCAACTGAGGTTCAATGCAAAGAAGTGCAAACGAATGCACCTGGTAGAGGGAACCCTGGGGAGAGCTACAGGTTGGGGTGGGGAGGAGATGACTGTCACCAAAGAGGGAAGGGACCTAGGGGTTATCACCTCTGATGACCTTAACGTATCAAAGCAGTGCACAAAGGCAGCGGGGATGGCCAGTGGCATGCTGGGGTACATAGGCAGGGATATCACTAGCAGAAGGCTGAAGATGGTGATGCCATTGTATAAAACATTGGTAAGGTCTCACTTGGAGTACTGCATGCTGTTCTGGAGGCCACACCTGCCCAAGGACATAGATAAGGTGGAGACTATCCAGAGAAGGGCAACAAAGATGGTGCAGGGCTTGCACCACAAACCATATGAAGAGAGACTAAGGGACCTCAATATGTACTCACTGGAGGAGAGGAGACAGCGGGGGGACAGGATTGAAACTTTCAAGTACCTCAAGGGCATAAACAAGTGCAGGTGGGGACCTTTCCAATGTAGAAAAGTACTAGAACAAGGGGGCAAATATGAAATTGGAAGGGCGAGATTAAGAGGTAATGTGATAAAGTTTTTCTACACAGAAAGGGTAGTTGACACTTGGAATAGTCTGCCACAGGAGGTAGTGTGGGCAAGCATAGTGGAGGGGTTTAAGTGTACCTGTGACAGTCACAAGGAAGCTTGAGATGGGAGGAGTGATGAAAGCCATTGATCACATAGTATTAGTGGCCACATACAATGTATAGGGCCTACAGGCAGACTGGATTGGCTCTACAGTCCTTATCTGCCCGACAATTTCTATGTTTCTATCTCTAACACTGCCAAACATATATTTCTAGTTGTTTTGTGCTGAAGTCCTCTGTACCATTATTAGATTGTAAAGTCCCTCTTGTCCAGGTCACTCTTGAAAAGAGATTATGATCTCAAGGGTTCCTGTATGCAACAAGTAAAGGCTATTTTATTGTAAATCCCAGAGTGCAAAAAGGCCAATTTGTGGTATTTGTAAAAAAAAGTAATCCAAGCAAATATGGGTAAAGTTGGATTGTACTGTAAATGATCAAATTATTACATTTCACTCCACAAGATCCAAATACCCTGAAGAAGGATTGACTACTGATAAGAATCAGTAGTGAATGTGTTAAGCTGGTCCAGTCTGGAAGCCTGTTATAGCTCCTTCATGCAACATTTAAAGAGAGACCTGACTACCAATCAGAGTCACCGGTGAATAGGTTAAACTGACCCAGTCTGGAAACCTATTATAGCTCCATCTCTCAACATTTAAAGAGGCACTGACAATTAATGAGACTCATAAGTGAATGGGTTAAACTGGTGCAGCCTGGAAACCTGTTACAGTTCCATCACTTAACATTTAAAGAGGGACTGACTACTAATGAAAATCATTAGTGAATGGGTCATACTAGTGCAGCGTGGAAATCTATTACAGCTCCTTCACTCAACATTTGAAATAGTACTATACAATCCAAACAATATTCAACTCAAATACACATGTACAGAAGTGTACAATTCTACAAATATTGATCTAGCTTTGGGGATATAGGGGAAAATACGATCCCAATGAATGAAATATTGACTGATGATAATTATGTTGTACCAAGTCAAAGGCTGAGGGCAATATGGCTATTAGAAGTTAATAGTTCATGCCAAGGGGTCATGATTTCCCCTCTGCATTCTGAAACAGTTCTGGTCAATATCTGTTTTAATGAACTTTGCTTGAGTCCACCTCCCCCTTCCCCACTAGCCCAGTACCTTTGTTAAAAAGACAATTACATTTTTCATTTAATCTATTCTTTGGTAACCGGGTAAAGGCACTGGACCAAAGGTCCCTTTTCAGTCCCGACCTGGTGCCAGTACTCCCCACTTCCCACTTCTGGACCTGTTTTAAAAAAGCTTCTTCTAGTCCATTGACCCCACCGTTTTCCTAGTGCTGGTATCCCTAACATTACAACTCCCTTTGCCCCAAGATGATGGGCAATACAAATCCTCTGATCACTTCCGCTGCCAGCCATGTTCTCACCCAAGTGCACTCAATTGTATTGCACAAGTAAGTGTATTTATATTATATTTGCATTAGTACAGCATCAACAAAGTTACTTGCATGATACAAGTGACTGTACTTGTGTGGGACTGTGGAGGTGAGCAGAGGGTAAATGTTGCCAACCATTTGGGGGCTAGGGATTGCATACATGCTTTGATGCCAGCAGTCATTTATTTTTGAAGTACTGCCCATCATCAAGAACTACAGTACTGTTTGTTGCTAAGGAAACACAGAGCAATATTTTCTACTAAATAGGTTTCATAGGTTCTTACAGAGCATAGAAGACTGAAGTCCATATAGCTCGACATTGTACTAACTATACTCTTGAATCCCAATTGATAATAAGTGTTGGTTCAGTATGGTTTTAAACTCCTTCATAATTAAACTAGTAGCCACTTCTACTGGTAGACTGTTCCAAACTGGCACAGCCCTCAGATTAAACCAATGCTTTCTTTTCAGGGTATGAAACCTCCCCCCGATAACTGTAGAGGGTGTGCTCTAGTGCAATAACTTTGCTCTCTTACATCCAGGCCAAGCTGTTCTCATAGTCCCTCTTAGGCATTGCTCTAAAAACTAGACACATATCTCCCCTTAACCTATGGTATTCGAGGGAGTACAACCCCAGTTCAGACAGCCTCTCATTATATCCCTTCTCTTTGACATCTGAGATCATTTTTGTATCCCTCCTTTGGACCCTTTCAATAGCTTCTGCCTCCCCTTTGTATTCAGGTGACCAGAATTGGGCACAATACTCCATGTGTAATCTCACCAGTGATGTATACAGTGGACCAGCACCTCTCTTCTTCTGTTCCTGATGTGTCTACCAATACAGCTCAATATACCACTAGCTTTTTTTGCCACTTGACTACAATGATTTTTAAAACTTAGGTAATTTGTTACTCGAATGCCCAGATCCCTCTTATCCATTACTTCCTGTTGAGTTTTCCCATTTAATGTGTACTTTACTTGGATATTTTCTTTGCTGAAATGCCTTATAGTTGCTTTTATCTGCGTTAAATGATAACCTGTGTTTTTCCGCCCATTTCTCCAGCTCACGAAGTGCTGCCTGCAAACTTGTGACCTCGTCTATGTTATCCAGCAGTTTCCCTAGTCTGGTATCATCTGCAAATTTAGGTTCCCATACATGCTGCTGGCTTGTCATTGAATGTATGTATATGTTAAATAAACAGAGACCCAGTACAGATCCCTATGGCACTCCACTCATCAACTCTGACCACCTTGAATATGACCCCCTGATGCATACCCTTTGTTTTCTACCGCTCAGCCATGAAGCTATCTAGCGGGATAAATTCCCCTGGATTCTGTGGTCTATAAGAGCATCAACTATCTCTCCATGAGGGACCTTGTTGAATGCCTCAGAAAAATCCAGGAAAGCAACATCCACTGAGTGCCCATTATCCAGTGCCTTGCTAACTTTGCTATAAAACTCCAGCATGTTCATCTGGCATGAGTGGCCCTTGGTGAAGCCATGCTGCCATCTGATTGAGTTTGACCCACCACACGAAAGTATTCAGATTTAAGGTTCAATAAGTCAAAATACAAATATTACTCTTACATTTTTGTACTTGTGTTAGAACACATAAAGAAGTAATAGATTTTGGCTGATGTGACACACATGCCTACTACTGGTCATTACATAAATGCATATTTAATTGATAACTCTCAACCAGTTGGTCTTGTGTCATGATTAACAAGAGAAACAAGTCTGTAATGTAAGAAAATAGTTTCCATAAAAACAAACATAAAAAATGCAAAACATGACATGCACTGGGACTCATAACCATTTAGTTATGTTTATAGATGATACAAAGGTGAGCGGAAGTGGTCAACAGTCAACTGTAAGGATGAGTGTAATTAACTGCAGCAGGGCCTAGTTAAAGTAGGACTGCCTTAAATCTGTCAGTCTGTGTTTTCTGAAGAAGCTGCATATTTCTAATACTGGCTCACATTCTGTTTTTTTTTCCCATCTTTATTGGTCTTTTGGTAACAGCAGTAGGTGTTTGTGCTATAAACTCGTGGTAGTACCATTTTAGAACTGCAATGATGTACTTTATGTCCTTGTTAAGGAACTTCCATTGTTTCCACAATGAATTTGTGTTCTTGTTCTGCTTCAGAACCCTGTGGTCCAAGTGGGACATAAACTACATCAAACTTTTCTAAAATGGTACTTACTAGCAGTGTAGTGTATGCATCAGAAGCACCCATTCAGTTAACTAAAAGGCCAGTAAAGACTGAACAATAATGGAATGGGATGCAATATAATATATATATATATATATATATATATATATATATCTTTTCTGGGAAAATGACTTATAGGTTCAGCACAGTAATCCTTTAAACTATGTGTTAGAAAGACAGCAGATGCATTTAATGTGGGAAGTGCAAAGTATCACCAAAGGGCCAGAAACACAGTGGTGAATGGGTGGAGAACTCAGCGAACTGTGCGCTTAACTCAGTAGGCTGTGCCCCAGCCCACCCTCTCCACACTATTCAGGCCTCACTTTCCAAAATTCTGCTGACACCACAGAAGCAACAAAGGGAGTGATTAGCTTGCAACACTGTGTAGTGACATGTTGCCTTTTAAAGGCACAACTGATTAGTTATAAGTTCACATGGTTGCAAAACACTGACAGGCCAAGCCCTACTTATTAAAGTGGTAGGGCCAGGACCACAGTCACCCTCCCCTGTTCCGCACCTTTGATGACAGTACTAGATGTGGCAGAGTAGGAGATGGATTTGGGGTTAACATAGACTCATCTTTGCAGCAATCAAACAGTGCCTAGCTGCACCTAACACAGCCAACAGAATGTTAGGTTCTGTTAAAGTTGGATAGATAGAGAAAGGGGTGGAGGTACAATGCCCTATACAACACACCGGTTAGCCTCAATTTGGAGTACAGTGTACAGTTCTGGGTGGCACATTGTAGAAAGGACAGAAAGGAGCTGGAGAAAGGGCTACATAGAACTACCAAGACGCTTAGGAGCTTGAAAGCATGCTCATTAAGAAAGATGAGAGCACCAGCGATTGTTCTCCCAATGATTAAAGAAAATTGTTCACCAGTCAGAGAAAACCATATATGGGTTCACGTTTTATAAATTTACTATGTATCTTTTGCATTTGACAAACTATTCAGGAATAATGACTGTACCTTTTTTTGTTGTCCGATGAAAGATGTCTGTATTCTCTCCTGTTGTAAAGAACTTGAAAAATGTGCAGTTGCTTTCTGAAATAGAGACGGAGAGAAAACCATTAAAAAAATTCAGTTCCTCTGGACCTTATGGTCCATACTTATGGAGCAATAAAGTATATGTTTAATGAAGGTGAGGCTTCACTGGGTCACCCCCCCCACACACACACACACACACACTCACTCAGACAGCCTTGCACCCTTACTTTGATCACATTGATTCATTCAGTTTAGTAATTGTTCAGAAGAGGATACTGTCCAATAGCAAGTTTTTGGGTTGAGTGACACCTTAGGAATAGGGGTTTCTTTGGTACCACACAGAATAATGCACTTGTTGCAGTAGGTAATCTCAATAGGAGTCGCATATTAAAACTAAAAATAGAATCCAAAATATTGTGCATAGTACATAGCATGTGTGTCCATGACCCATATGGCTGCTTGAGAACCTAGCTCCAGTTTGCGGTGATAAAATCCATTATTTAATATTGCAACTGCTGTCTCTTTTATACTTACTGTGACTCCACTACTGTGCTGAAAAGGTATGCAAAATATTACCCCTGTCTCCTGGCAACAACCTTTGGTATTCTTTGAACTCGCTGAGCCATAGGTAAGTGGTCCATCGGAAGGTTAAAGGGACACTGTCAAACTTTTTTGCATCATATTATTTCTAGGTAAAACCCCATATTTTATGATTGCTTACCTTCTCAAATATTCATAAATGTTGTTTGTTGTTTAATCGGCCTCCTTGCTTATTAGAACTGAAAAGCATGGGAATGGAAAATTATATACAGCCTTGTTTTGCTCCAAATTGTTTACCTAAGCTTACTGCATACTTCCTGAACATGTGAAACACCCTCAGACAGTGCAGTCACTTGTTTATTTATTTATTTTAGTCTTTGGTAACTGGGTAAGGTCCACTAGGCACAAGTGCCTGTTTTCAGGGGTGACCTGGGAACACTGGGCAGTTAAGTGACTTGCTCAGAGTCACACAGTACGGAAGTGGAGGTAGTGAGAATCAAACTCAGGCCTGGTCTGCTGGATGTACCAAGCTCGTTCACACCTCATTCCTCTAACCTCTAGGCTATACTGCCAGCCCTTGTGATACAATAGTCTCATCTACTCCCACTGCATAATGAGTAGCTAGATAGTGTTGGGATGTTCCTAAGTCCAGGAAAGATGCAGTGGAGCTGGTCAAGAAATGTAAACAAACAGATTTTGGTGTGGTAACACTAGTATGGTTGACACTCAGGTTATTACTTTTTAAAAGGAGAAAGGAGTAAGAATCAAACAACCAGCAACATTAGCAGTCTCTATAGAATGAGAACAACCATAAAATGTGTTTTTAAACTAGGGACAGTTTGAGGCCAAAGGGATTTGACAGTGTCTCTTTAAGAATGGTAGCTTTGAATCACTGTTACGGTCAACCCGGTTGATTTATCTGACACACAGGTGATGCTTCAATCTTTGGTCAGTTATAAACCCCAAATATTAAGCACTTAGTGGCAAGATTAGACCAGAAGCTGGAAGGTGGAACAGAAAGTGGTAAAACTGAGCTGTTTACTTCAAAGATGGAATCAGATTCGGCCCACCAAGCAGATAGGATCGCCCATCTGGAAAAGCAAGTGCAATCTCTGGAAGTCAGGTTACATGATCTTGAGAACAGGAATCAGTGCAATAACCTTCATATAGTGGGCATACCGGAGGGGTCAGAGGGGCTGAATATGTATGCCTTTCTTCAGCTACTTTACTGCAATTGCTGAATTATCACTGGAATGCTCCTCTTGAAGTGGATTGGTCCCATAGTTCTCTCCCAAAACCTGCTAGGGTCTCCACACTAGACCTATTAACACCTATTTTCTTCGCTTCTCAGTTAAGCAGCAAATCTTACGTTTGGCTCAAGTGAAAGGAATATTGAAGTGGAATGGGAATACAGTCTATATATTTCAAGACTTTTATAAGGAGGTCACAGCCAGGAGACAGGCTTTTGCCCCAGTACGTAAAGCATGAGCATGAGTGGCACAGGTGCCACTCCATAGAAATATCTCCCTAAAAGTACATATGGGGTAAGTGGGATTGAATTATTGTGTTGTTTTAAAAGTAAATTTTATTACGGATGGGTGGGTTTTTCTATATTTTAATTACTGTGCTGGTACTTAACTTTATACCCTGGCAGGTGCACAGAGGTTGCTCACCTTTGGAAGTTCAACTAAACAGCCCAGTGTTAGGAAGGCCGAAGACAAGCACTGACTGTAGTTTGCATATTTTCAGTCATTATTGGTTGCTTTACAAAGATGACCCGATCTTAGTCCAGTTAGATTATTGTACTGATACTGTTTTACTAGCTAAAAATTATTATTTGAAGACAGGCCTAGGTTGGCATTTTGGACATGTAGCTGTGGCTTTTGATAAAATGCTTATTAATTTACTACACCTGGTAATTAGTTTACCTTCCAGGATCTGTATATTATTATGGCTGCTCTTGTGAGGGGATGTATCCCCAAACCCAGGTCCCACATCCTTATGTTTTAAAAACAAGAAGGGTATATTCTTCCTACATGCAAATGTGAGAAATACCTTATCTAAAATAGATTTGATAATCCTGATTTTATGATGATCACAGAAACCTGGCAGTGTGCACAAACTAATGACACAATGCTGGATTTACAAGGATATGATATGATGAGGATTGACAGAAATAAAAGGGGCAGGGATTACTATTTTATTATGTAGATAAATTCACCCCAAAATGTTTATATCTGGAGTTGGATCCTAATAGTTCTGAAGATTTGGCAGTAGAACTACAGCTTCACATAGGAAGACCATTATTAATTTTTGGTAGGTATAGACCTCCTCATTTTCCAATTCAGCAAATGTCATCTGTTTCTGCTGCTCTTTCTCCTTTTATGTTGACCCATGAACTTTTACTCCTGGGTGACCTAAATGCAGATTGGTTGTGTCCCCAAAAATCCAAGCTTTTAAAATCTATAGCAATAGACTTAGGACTGTCTGAACTTATATGTGAACCCACTCGAGAAAATATAAAGCAACCTAAGGACTCTTTCCTTTTGGATATAATCTTAACTAATTATCTACACTTTTATAGTGAAGCAGGAGTTACAGTGGACATGTTTAGTGACCATAACATGGTATACTGTTTTAGGGGGTATAGAAAAGAAAAAGGCACAGCCAGATATATATCTCAATCTCTAAAAAATTTTGACCATCTTAAATTTATGTTTGACCTGGAGGGAATAAATTGAGATTGCCTGGAACTGATTCCTGACCTGGGCCTAGCTTGGGAATATTTCCAGGGTGAACTGTTAAGGGTCTGTGATAGGCATATGCCAGTAAAACTAAAAGGGTTAAAGCAAATTCAGCTGCATGGTTCTCTTCATCATTGCAAAATTGAAAAGGAATAAAAATAAAGCTTAGAACATTGCTCGGACTGGTACAATTTCAGATTGGCGGAAATATTGAAAAAAGATAATTATGTGTCAGGTGTCAGAGCAGCAAAAGAAGTTCTTTTGACAAAACATCCGAGATCAAGGTAATCCATCTAAATTTTGGTCATTAATAAAATATTTAAATGGTACTACTAATCATAGGTGTACTATTAATTTATCCCTGAAGAATAATCAGTGTCAGACCACAACAATGCCGATAGGTTTATTAGATTCTTTTGTGAATCTCAAAACTTTTTGGTGATATTATGAACCCCTTGTATGTCCCAGATATTCTCAACCGGGCTAATTTACCCTCTTCTTCTTTTAAAGAAATTGAGTACTATGAAGTGGTGGATAAATTGTTAGGCCTTAAGAATAATGGAGGTAGTGGCCCTGATGGTCTATCTTCCATAATGTTGAAATTCTCTGCCTTAAATATAGCTTGTCCCTTGACCCACTTATTTAATCCATCAGTTATTCATGGTATATTCCCACAAGCCTGGAAGTGTGCCAGGGTTGTCCCTATTTTCAAGGGTGGCAGCCTTGGCTTACTTTCCAATTACAGACCAATATCCCTTCTTTTGATAGTTAGTAAGATTCTAGAATGTATATTAGTGACCAGATAGTTGATTATTTGACTGGGCAGAATTTATTTGATGAGTTTCAGTCTGGTTTTCGCAAGGTACATGGTACAGAGGTCTCCGTGTTGAGGGTCTTGGATGATATCACTAGGGCAAATGACCAACGGAACTATACGGGTGCCATACTGATAGATCTGTCCAAGGCCTTTGACACGGTTGATCACCAGTCCTTGCTGTACCAGCTATCTGAGACAGGGTTGCATAGAAATGCAATGGCCCGGTTTTGTTCATATTTGAGTAATCAACACCAATACACTATGGTAATGGTTTGGATTCATCTTCTTTGAAAGTGGAAAGGGGTGTGCCCAAAGGCTTTGTGCTGGGGCCACTCCTTTTTTTGATTTATTTAGAAGATATTGGTAAGCGAGTGGAGAGGGTGAGTTACCACCTCTACACGTATGATACAATTCTCTGTTACTCAAATAGTTCCCTAGGGGAAACTCAATCTATTTTAAAGGCCAGATTTGAATCAGTGCAAAAATATTTCCATCAGTTAAAATTAAAATTAAACACGTCTAAAACAAGATGGTTACTATTTGGCCCAATCTCTAAAATAAAATTAGATGTAAAATAAGAGATTTTGTATTTATCAGGAACGTACAGAATCGGTTAA
Organism: Neoceratodus forsteri; assembly: GCA_016271365.2. NCBI lineage: Eukaryota > Metazoa > Chordata > Ceratodontiformes > Ceratodontidae > Neoceratodus > Neoceratodus forsteri. Next base: position 224,025,874 of record CM057449.1, on the reverse strand, counting down.
AACGTATCAATATTTAGACTATTGGTTGGATCAGTTAGGTATAGGAAATGATCATGTAGACAGATTGATTGGCTAGGTGGGTAAGAGGGTGGACTGTTTATTTAGAAATAGAAAATGTTTAGATTCAGATACTATGAAAAATATAATTCAAGTCCACATAATCATTAATTGACTATGGTGATATTCTGTATGGCAATGCTTTTCTTGACAGATTACATAAATTAGACAGTCTTTATAACATACTGGCCAGGTTAATTTTGAATTGTCCTATAACTATTCACCATTGCCATTTATATGATTCCTTAGATTGGGTTTCTTTTGCTTCAAGGAGAAATATACATGCAAGTTTGTTTGCATATAAATCTGGCTTGGGATTAATTCCAAAGTATCTGAGGGACAGATTAACTTTTAGGAAAATTGATCCATCCCTAAGAAATTCTTAGCTTTCCAAGTTAGTAGTCCCCAAGTCCTTCTCTAAAAGGTCATAACACAGCTTGAGTTATTCGGTTCTGAACCCCTGGAATAAACTTTCCCCTCACTTTAGGGATTCTTACTCTTAACCCTTGTCAGTTTCTGCCTTAAAGAACTACCTGCTTTCTAAAGTTCAACCATGTAAGAGTTTTAATTGATTGCGGTAATTTATTATCCTGTTTAATGTATGTTTGAAGTTTTGTAATGGAAACAAACAATTCATTGTCTGAAATGGATTTTTGTAATATTGTTTTATGTAACAAGTATATATATTGTATTTGTGTCAAAAGGTCAACATTGTGAACGAGCATAAGCTCAATGGTTATACCTAAATAAATAACAACAACAAACAACAACGATATAGACTGTAACATGTAATGAGATATCCAGCTATTCTGCATGTTTTGTGGGAAAGGTGCTGGCTTAAATTTGATCATCTGCAGGAGGCACAACGATTTGAGGTAAACATCAGGCAGTGGTCTACAACCACCTCACTCCCTGCTAAAGATTTTGGCACTTCTACCGCTCCTAAGACATCTGCACTCTGGACCCCTTCTGTGGCTCCTCATGCTAAATCAATGACAGAACACTCTACAATTTCCTCTCATAAAGAGACTGAAACCACCAGTCATACTGTCATGAATGGAGATGCTGCCTACACCTCCAAGCCGAAACGACACTGAGAGGGCAGAGAAATATTGGTATTCAATGAGCGCTATTTCCTACACAGGAGGATATCTGCTCTGAACAGCCAGGCACTTTACTCTATCCCTTGCCCTCTACTTCTAGCTTCTCTGGGTGGTTGGAAATTCCTGACCCAAAACATCCTTGACTTTCTCTGAGTATATCTCCAGATAAAGTACAGAGTGTGGATAAGGACTGGGTGGACTGTCCCAAAGACAGCCTGCTCACTTCAATGTCACCAGAGCTGACCACAACAAATTCAAAGCCCGCTCTTCTATATGAAAGCAGCAAATCACCGTCAGACACCAGTGCACATAGAGCAGACCGCATAGTCCCTATGGAAGATAATCCATCTCAAGAGCTTTCCGCTGCTGGATCCTGAGGGACTGTATGGACTGTTGTTTATCTAAACAGCTATGTATATTTTTGTCCTGCCTCTCAGGACTGATCTTAGTATGACTTTTACCCAATGAAACATCTATTGGTGGGGGGTGGGTGAGGAATGCTACCTAATACAGATGGTATTTTTTCTTTGATTCTTTCTATTTAAAGGAGCTGGGCTATGGAGGGTCATTTCACTAGAGTTCTGTGGCCGATCTCTAAGGAAAGTTTATTAACTCTGCTGGGAGAGGGCAGCCTTCTCATCTGCTTTCCCATTTTCCCCTCTATCCTATTTTGTCTCTCCCTCTAGAGGGTCACAGACTATGATGTTACGGGGGTATAACCCTTCCTCTCTGAGATTGAGTGCATGTCACTCTGGGAGGTTATGTCTCCTTTTCTGCATGGTTCCTGTTTTAGAGAGGCCTCTGGGTAATGACATGGCAGGAGCAGATTTCAGCTGCTAGCTACACTTGCCTGTCTAGTGATATGTTAATCTGTTGGATGCCTGCTAAGGAAGGAGAGGGCATGGGCGGCTATCAGTCGCCAGCTCAGTGGGTCTTTTTCCTCATGCTACTTATTTTTCACCATTTGAGAAAACTTATAGTTTTTGTTTTGACTTATGGGTATTTCTCTTTATTAACTGGGTGGGGGAATTGGGCTCTATACATTTTTGGGGGATACCCATATGTTGGATATGTTTCTTTAGTAGGTTCATTATTTATTGTTAAATTTTAAGCTCCTTGAATAATACTGTTAGAAAGTTTACATGGTTTACTGCTTGGGTTGGACATTTGTTAGATGATTTGGGGTACAGGGTGGTCTGGCAGTGCCAGTTGGGGGGGTGGGAGGCCACTAGACTACCAGGGATTAGGGATTATATATGTGTACAGTACTAACAGGACAGTGCCATTTGTGGGAGGCTGGCATTGGGGCTTGTTGGGGGTGTGATCAACCCTGCGGGACTAGTAGTCATACATTATGGGAATCGGGACAGGGGTCCGATAACCCAGAGGCTCTTTATAGTGCACAGTATTGGGGGACTCAGGAAGGGGTCCCATAGCCATGGGGGCACCTGCAGGTGTGTGTGTGGGTGGTGCCTATGGCCCTGCAGGTAGGGCAGGGATGGGGCTGGGAGGGTGGCACAGACTGATGGATTGGGCTGTTGGCACACATCCCTGGTGGATGCAAGTTACCCAGCTATTTACTGGTGTAACTGTTCATTGACAGAATGTCTCTGGGGTTCTTGTAGAACTGCAACATTGGGGACTTTGTTGCTGCCCTCCCAGAATAGGGCACAATGGCTGCCATAAACTGCCTAAGCGCATGTCACGGGGATTTAGGATGTACCTGATGGTGTAAGTCCACTTCGGCACAAGCAGTCTGGGACATGTGGCAGGCTGCTTTGCAGAATACCGAATGTCGCAACTCCTGGTGTAAGTTGCTACTTGCACCATTTCATTTGGAGCAAGTCAAGTTACGCCTGACGTATCCCTTTGAGAATCAGGCCCTATAGCAACCTTTGCAGACTAGTTGTTATTTAGAGGCTTTATACAATGTTAGAATAGTTATTTTTACTGACTGTGTTTGCTATAGTACTACTAGTTGTTTCAATTCAATGGCACCACCTTCACTTCTTAGCTTAGTGTTACTACATTATTATTTACTAGCTTCCCTTGGTTCTTTCTGTTGGTTTTCAGATTGTTTTACAGATAGCTAAGTTAAAGGTGCTCACTTGGAATGTGCAGGGTATGAATCACCCCATCAAACAGAAAAAAGTTTATTCTTTTCTTAATTCTTCTAAATGTGACCTGTCCTTCCTACAGGAGACTTATCTCCTTAAGTGGGAGGCAAATAAACTGGTAAAAGGATGGGTGAGGAAGGTTTTCTCTAGCTCCTTCTTGACCAAGAAGTGAGGCGTCTCAATCCTGGTTAGGAAAGGGGTGCCCTTTACAGGTAGTGAGAACTTCTGAAGACATGGAGGACACTAGTTTATTTTGTTAGGTGGGATTTATGAGTTAGATGTTCTCTTAGTTAATATATACGCCCAAATAGTGATTCTAATGGATTTCTTCTATTACTGGCCCATTTGATTTTGGATGAACTTGATGACTTTACAGTTATTATAATAGGCGGTGATCTTAATTTTGCACTTGACCTATTTTAGATAGAACCCCTCAGGAAAAGAGCTCTTCTTCTCATACCAGATCTAGGCAAGTTGTTAATCATCTGTTATCTGACTTAGGCCTACAAGATTGTTGGAGGCCGTTGCAACCAGGGGTTTTTGACTTTATATTTAAATTGCATAGATTTAAATCCTGTAGCTGCCTGGATTACTTTTTATGTAGTTTGATGATGTTGGGGGATTTGTTGGAGGGAAAGATCATCCCTATTATTGTATCGGATCACTCCCCAGTAAGTCTGATGTGAGTTCCTAAAACCTCTGTACAGAAATCTCCCCGCTGGTGTGTCAGTCCTGCTGTTCTGTGTTTAGATGATTTCCGAAGTTGGATGCAGGATGAAATGCTATTTTTATTTTAATCAAATGCCTCTCCTGGGGACTTGGCCTTTACGGTCTGGGAGACCTTAAAGGCCTTCACAAGGGCTAGGGTAATCTCTTATGCTTCAAAGCTTAATAAACATTGGAAACAGGAGATAACAGACTTTACAAGGAAAATAAAATCCTTAGAGGAGGCTATATATGCATCCCCCTTGTCCCAGGACTCCCAGATTTCAGAAGTTATTTCCCTCAAGTATAAGTTGAGTGCCATATATACTCAACAAGCGATGAGAGCTCTTTTTTTCTGAGGCAATCGTACTAGGAGGCTGGTGACAAGGCTGGAAAACGACTTGCCTATAGATTAAAAATGAAGGTCATGGAAACCTTAATTCATTTTTGAAATCCAGTATTAATCCCCTGACTATGAACGCAGTACTTATGGCCAGCATTTTTCAAGAGTATTATTCTTCCCTCTATCAATCATTCATACCCATGAGTAAAGAAGCTAATGGTACTTTTTTTAAAAATTACTTTACTTCATATACCTCCTGAGATTGCTCAAACTTTGGAAAAGGCATACTTCTGCAAGAAATTCAATATGTGATTTGCTCTCTGACCTCTGGGAAGGCTCCAGGACCAGATGGTATGGGAGCAGATTTCTACCAAGCTTTCAAACCCATTTTGTCTCCTTGGTTATACAAGTTGTTTTTGTCCATTCAGGAATCTGGAACTCTGCCACCTTCTATGCAAGAGGCACACATCACTGTCCTGATGAAGCCCAATAAGGATCCTGTGTTTTTGTTCTAATTATAGGCCCATTTCTTTGCTTAATGTTGATTGTACAATTTTAGCTAAAATCCTTGCCCTTCATTTGGAAAAGATTTTGCCTTTAGTTATTCATAAATCACTGGCTGGTTTTATGTGGGGCCAGCAGGGCAGTGATAACATTAGGGCCGTGTTAAATCTATTTCAAATTGCCTGTAAGGGTCTGGAGTCTGCAGCTTTGATTTCTATTGATGCAGAGAAGGCATTTGATTCTATTGAATGGCAGTATCTTTTCTATACGCTTTCAGCAACTGGAGTCGGCCCTGATTTTCAGCAATGGGTTCAGAAATTGTATTCCTCTCCCAAGGCCAGAGTCCTGGTAAATGAAGTTCTTTCAGAACACATTTCTTTATTTCAGGGTACTAGTCAGGGTTGCCCTTTGAGCCCCTTGTTATTTTTGATAGCCATTGAGACCCTTAATGCTGCCCTGCATCATCATCATGAGATTTGGGGTATAAGAGTAGGGGGTTGCTCTTTTCCTACCCTTTTATACGACAATGATTTATTTTTTAAGCTATCTAAAGTTGAGTCATCTCTCCTTGCTGCTTGGGGGATTATGGATTCTTTTAGCACAGTTTCAGGCCTTCCTCTTTTTGGAGTGGTGCCTGCTTGGGTGTCTTTGCACTCAAAAAATGTAAAATGGGCTCCAAATGGAATCAGGTATTTGAGAATGCATATTTCTGCTAATTTGCAAGACATGGGTGATACAAATATACAGGATTTGCTAGCGGGCCTGACTCTAGATATGAATTGCTGGGTTAAACTACAGCTGTCCCTCCCTGGCAAGATTGCCACTATAAAATTGATGGCATTTCCTGAGTTATTTTATTTTCTATGTAACTTAGCAATGCCTATCTCCCCGAAGATGTGGTACAAGATAGACTGGCTTTTTTCAAACTTCATTTGGGAGGGTAGAGCCCTTCACTTTAGTAGGAAGACCTTACGGGCACTGGTTATGAGGGTGGCTGGAATATGCCTTGGCTGTGGGCATATTATGTTGCTAATGGCTTTAGGCAATGTCTTCAGTAAGCTTAACCCTGATAAGCAGGCAGCGCCACTATGGGTAGACATTGAACAGTCCGTTGTCGGGAAAGTCCCACTGGCTGTGTTGTTACGGGGCCCCCTCCTTAAACTAGATTATATTACTCCCACTATGATTTTTGCTAAGCAGGCCTGGAGGAAGGTCACTAAATCTCTAGGCTGGAATTATACTTTCTTAGGCCCTTTCAAACTGCTATGGAATAATTCTAAAATCCAAATAGGGGGATCTAAAATTTATTGGGCTTCTTTGACCTCCAAAGGACTCCTGTTGGTGGGGGGTTTGTTAGATCCAAAGGCTGATATATATTTAAACCCTTTTCCCAGTTGCAGGAGGACTATGGACTGCCTGGTAGGGACCTTTGGAGATATTTGCAACTGAGGCATATAGTCTCTTTAATGGTATTATGAGCGGCTTTACATCCTGCCAGACTTAACTCAAAGGTTGTGGAAATGGTTTTTCATTTCAAAGGGCTATATGAGTTTGATATGTAAACTTCTTCAGAAAGTATTCCAGAATGGGAATCACATGGATTGCAGTGGATGAAGGAGACATTGGATTCGACCCTGATAACTGGATTAGGTGTTGGGCTGAGGCTTATCGGACTCTTCCTCAACTCATGCAAAAGAAAAGTTTAAGTAGATGGTATAGGACACCTGTCAAATTATTCAATATGGGCCTATCTGATTCCAGTATATGTTGGAGATGTGCTAAGGACGTTGGGTCTCTTTTGCATATTTTATGGGACTGTCCCCTTGTGGGGGGGGGGGTGGTGGAAGGAAATTATCACAGCCATAGAAAACAAGATAGGCATTTAGGTACCTCATTCCCCTTGTTTCTGGATTTTGGGTGACATATCTCTGTTAGACTCACAAGTTATTTAGTACAAAGGATTTATTTATGTGAAAGCCCTAGAGGTCCAAAGGCTTCTCCTTCTCCACTGGAGGACTACAAATCTCCTCTGTTTTGCTCACTGGCTGCAGACAGTGGCTAAAACTGCTTCCTATGTATAAGTGATGCATTGGAGATGAAGGGCTACATCTAAGTTTTACCAGACCTGGCATCCTTGGCTAAGATACATGGGGTGAATGCATAAATGAAGTCAATATGCACCAAGTATAGCTGGATGTTAATTGTTATGTGCCATTTGAAACTATAGGTTGGAGGCTACTTTATGTTACTTTATGGTATTTTCTTAATCTGTTTGTCTTTAGGAAGGTGCTGCCTTACTTGTTATTTATTATGTGGTATTACTTATTATTATTAGTTACAGTAGTACGTATTCCTGTTATTATATTTACATTTATCTGTTTTTTTATTGTTCCTTCTTCTTCATTATGTCCTTGCCTGCTTTTTATTTTTCTGTTATATTTAATCTCTGGTCATGGTTGTTCATTTTAAACTATGGCTATCTTATATAATGGTCACTAATATTGCTTAATAGATATGACTTAAATATGTGTATGATAATTTTCATGTGCCATAGCATGTTGAATGCTGTTCTTGACTACTTCTGTAATTTGAATCTTTTGAATCATAGAACAATAAAAAAAATTATACAAAAAGAAATATTCTGCATACATCACAGAGGAGCATCACCCTGTTTTTGGTAAGATGCAGTATAGTGTGAGGACACACTGGCTGTTGCTGAGCATGGACAATGACCTGGTCCCAGGTATTGCAGAAGGTCCCAGGGTCACATACAGTAAAGCCAGAGCCATAGGTATCCAGGTCACATGTAGTCATTATACCCCCTTATACTGTCCTGAGCCACAATAGGCTTTCTCAAAAAAATCTCTGTTTTCATAAATGCTAAAAATACAATGTACAGTAATGTGCATAAATTAGCAATTTTGATTGGGGGGGCACGTTCCACCCTACACTGACACGGTCAGAGGTTGTCATCAATTTCTCACTTATACTGCTTTCATAGCGTATATGCTCTAGTGTCTTTGCGCTCTGATTTACATTGGATGCACTATTTGACTCCTGAAAATTCACATTCTGGAACATATCAGAACCATCAGTAATGGTATGGTGGATAATACCATCAGTGCTCATTGCCTTACTGTACACCACAAGGTCCTGCGAGTTGTACAATTCCTGATAATGGTACATGTTCCTTCTAATCCTAGCAGAGGGGACTGCATCAAGTGTTTACTGCATAAAGAAAGTAGATAGATTTTTGCTCTGTGTGCACTTCACCCACCTTGTTTAAACCTTGCTGTTCTGTGTTCTGATATATCAGTCCAGAATTACTATATGTTGTAATTCTATTGGCAGCCTAAGGGTTAAATATTGAACCAGACCAGTTTCCTTTCCTATAGCTTTTTGTGGTCAGTACTGTACTATTTACTGTACTAAATTTTGATTGGAGCTAGGCAAAGAGTGTCTGCTTTGCTACCTGAAGTGAAGGTAGTGAAGTGTGTCCACTATGTGAAGTTTGTGAGTTTCAGGTCTCCTTTCAGGGAGCAGTTTAGGACATAGAAGCTGTGCAGCATACCTCTGCCATACAAAATGGATAGCACTCTCCAACTGCTTGTGAGAAATAACTGCCAGTACCAAACAGACAGAGAACAAGCCCAGACAATAAAACTCACACCAGACACCTCCAGAACCCCTGCAACTATTACTATGGTTTACATCCCCCCAATAAACCAAGTCCCAGCTATTCAATCCTTGGCCAACTATATCTCCAGCATCCCACCCAAAACCGAGCACATCAAATTAGGGGATTTTAATGTGAACTGGCAATCCAGCTTGGCCTCCCCTATAAAAGACACCCTGTCTGCTCTAGACCTGGCCCGGTTAGTTAATCAGTCAACCAGAGTGAATCCCAGTAATGGATCAAGCACCCTGCTCAACCTGCTACACATCGATCACCCAAACAGAATTTCAAACCTTGCTGTACTTCCAGATTGATTAAGCGATCACTCCCCCATCCTCTTCACCAGGTCATGTCAGTGGCAAATACCCCAACCAAACAGTTTCACCCAACACTGATTTCAACCAGGAGGCCTCACTGAACTAAGGAGGCATGTAGCCCAGTGAGATTGGTCTCCCATCAGATACGCCCCTACCATAGATGAAGTCCTTGACTACTACACACGCACGTCCAACAAAGCATGTGATAGCTTTGCCCCCCTCACTAAGGTTCAATCCAAAAAATGTAATGCCCCCTGGGTCTCACCAGCACTGCTTCAGCAACTAAAGAATCGAGATGATCTCTGGCATAAAGCACTTGCCTCTGGCATGCATGTGGACAGGCAGGCCTACAAGGTGGAACACAACAGGTGTACCTGGACCATTAGGATGGCCAAATCTGACTACTATAAAACTACCCTCGCTTCCTCCTGGGGGAATGCAAGGTTGTTCTGGGACAAACAAAGGAGCTGAATGGAAAAACCCCCCTCCCAGCTAACTGTCAACAATGATACTACCTCAGACCCACTTGCCTTCTCCAATTGCCTAAACGCTGCATTCTCTGACCTAAGTGCAGTTCTTCCAAACAACTTCTTTGATCCCACCCCTGAGATCCCTGAGCCAAACAATGCATACCCCGCCTTCCACCTCAAGGTCATTACAATGAGTGAAGTGAGGCCATACCTTGCAAATGCCCTTGGGAGCTCAAGCTACTGTAAAGACTCATTTGATATGAAAATCCTTACTTTGGTACTAGACTCTGTCCTCTCCCCCCCAACTGATTTCCTAAACCACTCTCTATGTCTAGGACAGTTTCCAACCACCTGGAAGCTGGCCTCTATCACCCCAATACCAAAGAGTGTGGATACCACCTCCCCCAATAATTACCAGCCCATCTCCATTCCTCCTTCCTTCTCAAAAGCCTTGGAAAAAATTGTTGCCACCCAACTCGCCGACTACCTCCTTGCACACAACATACTATATAGGGAACAACATGGCTTTAAAGCTTGACACAGTACAACAACCACCCTCACAGAGTTCTCTAACTCCTTGCACAATGCCCTAGATAAGAAACACCTAGCAGAAACTGTATTCACAGACCTGTCGAAAGCTTTCGACACAGTCTCCCACCCCCTGCTCCCAAGTACTCTCTGCCTCATTGGTCTGTCCCCTGGACCCATCACTTGGTTTACAAGTTATCTCTCAGATAGGTCCCAGTGTGTCAGGATAAACAGCACTATCTTGTCTACTTTGCAAGTCCACTTTGGGGTTCCCCAGGGCTCCATCCTCGGTCCTTTATTATTCAGCATCTTCCTGAACACCCTGCCTAAATCTTGCCCTAGTAATCTGCTGCTGTACGCATATGACGTGGTACTGTTTGCCTCCCACCCTGATTCCACAATCCTACAGTCCTCCTACAACTTGCCTTCAACCACATTGAAAACTGGTTCACTGACCACCGACTGGTGGTCAATGTAAAAAAAGACTAAATCAATACTCTTTGTCTACTGACAGAGCAAAGACTGTGATTCCCAACTAACAATCTTTTCCAAAGCTCTCCTCCCACTGGAACAGGTCCATACCTATAAATACCAGGGCCTAACATTCGATTCCAGCTTCTCATTCCACCCCCATATCAGTAATCTTTCTTCAGCCATAAATATCCTCATAGGACTACTGTATCAGCATACAGCCTGCCTACTGCCAGAGGCACTTAACCTTGCTGTTACCTTCTCTGTTCTCTCTCTAGTAGATTATGGGCTAACCGTCTACTCGGCCGCTGACCACACATCTCTCAAAAAAATCCACTTGGTTATCAACAAAGCATGTAGACTCCTTGCTGGAGTAGATAGGCATACCCACAGCTGCACCCTTTATGCCCTTACCAATATTCTCACTCTAGATGAAAGAGTACATTAACAGACATGTCTCCTCATCAAAAAAATTCAACTGGGGTTTCTGCCTCCCTCCGTACTGCTCATGCCACAGCAAACACCCGCTCAGCAAATAATATGATTTGGGATGTCCTCAGGGTCAGGACCTCCCTAGCCCAAGGGTCTTTTTCCTACAGAGCGCCATTATGGTACAATGAACCCCCTTCCCCGCTGTTACCACTGTCTCCAGACTAGGCCCCTTTAAAATAGCCCTGAAAGACCACATACTCTCCACCCGCTGCTGCCAGTGCACTGGCTAGGTATGGGCTGCTGTATCGCCCCACCAATACATGGCTACCGGGCCCTGGCCAGGCCTGTCCAGTCCTTGCTTCAGTGGTGGAACAGGGATGGAGATGCCAGCTGGTGCTTATAAACACTCAGTACCACCAGTACTACGTAAAGAGAGTGTGGGCTAAAGTTTTATACTACTGCTCTTAATGTATACTTCTCTTGGCACAATATTGGCTGTGTTAATGACAATGTCAGAATCTCGACTGCTTGCACCTTGACAATTACAAGCTTCTCAATTGGACCTGTATAGCTATCTAAGTGTATAGGCCTCATCCTCCTTATTGATTGTACTGTTCATTGACAATTACAAGCTCCTTAGTTGGACCTGTACAGCTACTTATATTGCATAGGCTGCATTATCATTTTGTTTGTATTGTTCATACCCTCTTTTTCCTCTTTGTCATATTGTATACTGCTTGTGCTTATTGATCCATATTGTACACTGACTTGGAGCCTTTGTAAATGAGTCTATGACTCAAAGGTTGTACATCCGATATCTTCAATAAATAAATAAACAAATGTTGGAAACAGGAACTCCCACATGAAAGATGGTTTTAACCCTTTATTTCGGTCCTGCAAAGAGACAGAAAAATACACACACACACACACACACACACATGCATGCATGCATGCACGCACACTCACTCTTTAACATTTTGCACCTAGAGGTTGCTTCTTCAAAGATGTCCTATTCTCACAGGAAAACATATTTATAGTCACTTCTTAAAGATATATAAGGGATATGCAAGGGGGACCTGTTGTATAAATGATTTATCTTCACAGAGCAGTCTGACCTTGGTAAGCTCACAAATGGTGTAAACCACGAGTGATGTGCCTGAGGTCAAACTGTTCGAGTGAAGGCAATCAATTATCCAAAAAGCTCTCCACCACGTATTTCATTTATGCAATAGGGAGGTAGATTTTTGTGTACTTGTTATTTATTTTTTCTTCACTTTGGCTTTTTTTTTAAAATAAAATAGGTAGGATTATTTTGTACTTTGATATGTGTTAGTATGCTTAATAGAGCGGGTTGCTAGGGACTCTAACATGGTTGCCAGGGATGGCAAGTCCTTACATTTACAGTGCATCTTTTCATTGGCTGTAAACTCTGTATAGGCAGGCAAGAAAGTTTTAGAAACATGGCAACTGTTTCTTACTTGGTGAGAGCTGTAGTTTGGCTTCATTGGGGACTGGGATTCCACCGGAAGGGATGCAGCCCTATACAGGGGCAATGGTCTGCATGTATCCGGGGGTGGTGGGGGACCAGGATCCTCAGTGAGAGGTTTAAATGTTTCACTAGCAAGCATTTAAACTACCCAAGGGGGGAGGCGGAAATAAGCTGAGTGAAGCAAACAACCCACCTCCACAAAATGATACAGACAGCAGAGAGGACCCTAAGGCTGAGAAATTGCCAAAGATATTTAAAACCAAAATAGGTAAAAATGCAGTGAAAAGGCAGAATGGGAGTAAGGACAAGAGGGGTATCGAAGAAAGACATGATGATAGGTGGTACATTATCAGGAGAGGAGGCAGTAAACATTGGAAGGCCATGTGCACAAATGCCTACAGTCTGAGAAAAAAAATCCCAGACCTAGTGGCCCTGATGGCTGAGGCAAACCTGGACATTGTTGCTGTTACCGCGACGTGGTTCATGGGGAACCATGACTGGGATATGGCAATACCAGGTTACACTCTATTCAGAAGGACAGGGTGGGTAAAAAGGGAGGAGGAATGGTTATCTACATCAGGGAAGGAATTAAGACAACTGAGGTACAGGGAATGCAGGGAGAGGTGGAGGCACTGTGGATCACCCTGGAGATGGAAAATGGCACTGCCATTCACACTGGTGTGATCTACAGACCTGCCACACAAGTGCACATGATGGACAGGGTACTTGTAGAAGCTATCCACAGAATGACAGCTAAAGGGGAGGTGCTGTTGGTAGGTGACTTCAATCTGCTGGATGTGGATTGGAGCAACCAGGCTGCAGCCTCAGCCAGGAACAGAGACATCCTGGAAGCCCTGCAGGGGGCATGCCTAAGACAGCTAGTGACAGAGCCCACCCAAGAAGTGACTTTGAACCTGGTACTCACCAACAGGGACAGAATTACAGATGTAAAAGAAGGGAGCCATCTGGGATTAAGCAATCGTAGTATGGTGTGGTTCAGTGTGAGAGCAGCCCAAGAGTCAAATCACATGAAAGCAAGGGTCCTGGATTTCAGGCAGGCTGACTTTACAAAGATGGGATAATGCTGTGATAGTACACTGGAAGGAGAAAACAGGGGTTGGAGGAACAATGGGAGAATCTTAAGGAAGCCATAGCAGAGGCAACAAGCCATTGCATTAGGCAAGCAAGCAAAACAAAGAGAAAGAAGAAACCACTATGGTTCTCAAAGGAAGTGGCCAAGAAGGTAAGGGTGAAAACAGTGGCATTCAGGAGGTACAAAGAGACACAGAGGGAAGAAGACAGGGAATTACTATATATCTGGAAAAGCAGAGGGAGGCAGGGAAAGCAGTCAGGAGCCCAAAGTCACAAACAGGAGAAAAAATAGCCCAGGCAATAACAAAAGGGGACAATAATGTTTTCAGGTATGTCTGTGAAGGAAAAAATACTAAGGGTGGGATTGTGAGACTGAAAGTGGAAGGAGGGGAGTCTGTAGAGGGGGACTAAGAAAAAGCAGAAATCCTAAACAAGTATTTTTGTTCAGTATTCACAGAGAAGGGGAAGAGGAGAGCCCAGTTAAGTGATGGAAGCACCACTGGAAGGGAGGTAGACACAAGTCCATTCAAGGAGGAGAGAGTCTTAAAGGGACTAGCTAGTCTAAAAGTAGACAAGGCAAAGAGGCCGGACGGGATACATCACAGAGTATTAAGAGAACTCAGTGAGGTGCTGGCACCACCACTGACAGCCCTGTTCAACAGTTCGCTGTAAACAGGTTTGTTACCAAAGGACTGAAGGAGAGTGAATGTAGTCCCTGTCCTCAAAAGTGGGAGCAGGGAGGAGGCTGGCAATTACAGTCCAGTCAGCCTGACCTTGGTGGTGGAGAAACTAATGGAATCACTATTAAAAGGAAGGTTTGTGATGTATCTTGAATTCAAAGGGGCACAGGATCTAAGGCAGCATAGATTCACAGTGAGAAGATCTTGTCAAACAAATCTGACTGAGCTTGGTGCCACCACCTAGGTTGCAGGTTCACATCTGGCAGGAAATTACTCTCATACTTGCAAGTACAGATCTGTGGCCCATAAATCAAAACTGTGATCGATGTCCATCAGTGGGGACCGAGTCCTCTGCTCAGTCTGCTGCCAGCCACATATTTCTGCAATCAGCTCCTCTGATGCCTGCAGCCACATGAGACTGATTCCACCTCCATGGGCACCACTGAATCTTCTCACTTCTTGTCTACTGCTCGCCTTCCAGTTCTTCCTTCCAAATTCATCTTCCAGCAATTCAGTGTGCACTATGAGCAGCCACACAATGAAAAATTAACATAGCTGAGCTAGCCACACCTATTCAGCAGTAAATCATAACTGCTGTAACCTAATCAAGCTCTGCTACTCTTGCATCAGTCCCCCCCTCCCACCAACAATACTGGCTGGATGGAGTTATGTAACAAGAGCCAGCACGAGTTAAGATGCCATGTGACCACAAACTTTTTGGCTTTGTAGTGGGTGGCATCAGTTTGTTGCCCCTTCTAATGAGTATGTGTGCCATGGCATACTTAACATATCAGTAGCTATGCCTTTGCTTTGTGTCATAGCATAGGATAGTTAGCATTTCTGCGGCTGTATGGCTGGGTTTCCCAATTTCTGCAGCCAGCACTGATTTCTGTGGTCAGCCCTGATTTCTGTGGCCACTGCTGCAACCACAGAATCGCAGAAAACATGGAGCCCTGTTTATGGTGCTCCTTCTCCTCGGAAAGAGACTCCCATCCTGCATCTTGTTCACCCCATGAGGTATGTATAGCAAGATTTTAATCAATTTAATCATATCATAATCTCCTCTCGCTGTCCTCTCCTCCCATTAATACATGATGATCTTCCACAGCCTTTCCTCATATAGTTTCTCATGCAACCCCCACACCATTTAGGTAGGCCTCCTCTGGACTACTTCCACCCTGTCAATGTCCTTGTGAAGATGTGGCATCAGAACTGGACACAGTACTGCAGGTTGAGTCTCACAAGTGAATGATACAGTGTCAACACCACCTCCTTTCTCCTGCTAGAAATCCCCCTCAATATGCACCCCAGCAAGAAGTATGTTTACGTCCTTTTAAACTCCCCCCACCCATTCTTCACTTCATACCTCTGTGCTCCGGTTCTCCTCCTCCTGCAAAAATGAATCCCCTTCTGCACCTTGTACACCCCTGTGAGGTACTTATAGTCTCAATCATGTTCCCTCTCACTCTCCTCTCCACCAAGGAGAACATGTTGAGCTCCCTCTACCTCTCCTCATAGGGTTTCTTGTGCAACCCCCACACCATTTTGGTATAAAAAAGTATAAAAAGCATAAATTTAAAGAAGGAGAGCTTAACTGGGTCAGTCTCCCTCCCCACATACACAGTCATGGACCCTTACTTGTGTCACATTTATTTATTCAGTTAAAATCTTTAACTGGGTAACCATCGATATGGTGAAAACTCTCCATTTCCAATAGTATCCTTGGAGGCAACAGTGCAGCAGCAGTGAACAAACTGACAGTCTTGGACATAAGGCAAATCATAAAGCAGTATGTTATGATTAACCTGGCAAGGCAAAATTTAGGCAAAAGTGGTGTGAAGGTTGCTATGTGCATCACCCCCACCTTTGGCTTGAGGGGGTACTCTGCTCCTCTGTCCCTACCTCTAAAGGGTCTGCTTTTTAATCTCTATCTTCATTTTTCCTTCATGTAAACAGTCTATTGAGTCAGCTTGATTGCAGTTCTCCTGGTCCAGAGATTACAGTGTGCCATGTCTCTCTTCTCCACCAACCCTGACCTTCCTCTTTGCACTGTCCCACCCTCTATTGACCCCCCCCACTGGCTTTTGAGTAACAACCTCAGATGGGAGTTCATTCCTGCCAGACACCACCCATTTTGTAAAGAAGTGTCTCCTGATCTCCTACTTTAACACCCCACACAAACTTATAACTGTGCCCCCTTGTGCTCTTTTTTTCACTGAGACAGAAAAGTACACCTTTATCCACCTTGTTTATGCCTTTCAGGTACTAGAACATACTAATCATGTCCCCTCTCTCCCTCCTCTCCTCAACTGAGTACATGTTGAGTTCTCTCAACCTGTCCTCGTATGCTGTGCCCTTCTGTCCCTGAATCATCGTTGTCACCCTCTTCTGCACTGCTTTGAACTGGTTGATATCATTTTCCTGCTAGGGGTCCTGGGGTTGAATGCTATATTCCAAGTGCGGTCATACCAAGGACATGTATCATGGCAAAATAACTTCTTCCCTTCTACTCATGAACCCTTTAGCAATACTTCCTAACATTATGTTTGCCTTGGTAGTTGCCTCCCTAGACTCCAGCCTGTTTGAGAATGGTGGTGATGGCAGTCACCAAGTACTCTTCCTCCTCTGATTCAGTGACCTTGACCCCCTAGACTATACTTGACCCTTGGGTTGTTCCTTATAATGTGCATAACCTTGTCTTCATTGCTGGAATCTGTTGTTGGTCTGGCTCCAGCTCTGACTATATTACTGACCTACTCTCCTCCATCTCCTCCATTACTTGAACAGTGGGATAAGCTAAGGGAAGGCATTGTGAAGGCAATAAACCTCTGTGCAAAGATAGTGAGCAAAAACAAGAAGAAAAAGAGACTGCTATGGTGCTCGGAAGAAGTGTCTGAAAAAGTAAAGGCTACAGGGGTAGTTTTCAGGAGGTGTAAAGAGACACAGAAGGAAGAGGATGGAGAGTTTATCAGAAGAAGAAGAGGGAGGCAGGAAAAGCAGTGAGGAGTGCAAAGGCTCAAACTGAGGAAACAATAGCCCAAGGTGTACTGAAAGAGGACAATACATTTTTTAGGAACATAAGTTAAAAAAGGAAGACTGGGGAGGTATTGTGAGGGTAAGAAGGGAAGGTGGGGACTGTACAGAGAAGGATCAGAAAAAAGCAGATATCCTGAACAAATACTTCTGTTTAGCCTTCATATAGGAAGGGGAAAGGGATGGGCCACAGAAAAGCAACAGGAACACTTAGGGGGGGTAGACAAAAGTCCCTATACAAATGAGAGAGTCCTGAAGGGACTCATACAATCTGAAAGTGGACAAAGCTATGAGCCCAGATTGGGTACACCCAAGGGTACCAAGCCTTGGGCAGCCCAGGGAGGTACTGGCTGCAACTCTGACAGTCCTTTTTAACAACTCACTGGAAACAGGAGTGGTTCTAGAGGACTGGAAAAAGGCAGATGTAGTCCCTCTTTACAAAAGTGGTAGCAGGGAGAAGGCTAGCAACTATAGGTTAGTCATCCTGACATTGGTGGTGGGGAAGATAATGGAGTCACTTATAAAGGAAAGGATTGTGGAGTATCTTGAATCCAGCAGGTTATAAGACCAGAGACAACATGGATTCATGGGGGATGGGGTGGGGTGGTCATGTCAGACAAATTTGATTGATTTCTTTGACTGGGTAACCAGGGAAAAAGATCAGGGTGGGGTGGTGGAAGTGGCTTCTTAGATTCTAGTAAGGCTTTCCACACTGTTCCACATAGGATGCTCATAAGAAAACTGGAGAGCTTAGGGGTAGATCTAAAGGTGGTAAACTGGGTAACAAATTAGTTAAGGGATAGGCAACAGAGGGTGGTGGTAAATGGTGTTCACTGCAGGAAAGGGAGGGTGACCAGTGAGGTGCCACAGGGCTTATTACTGGGACCAGTCCTTTTTAATGTCTTTATAAGTGACATTGCAAATGAGCTGGAAAGGAAGGTCTGCCTTTTTGCCAATGACACCAAAAGCTGCAATAGGGTGGACACTACAGAGGGAGTGGTAAGAATGTGCAGATACTTGAGAAAGCTCAAGGAGTGATTAAGGGCATGACAGCTGGGTTTCACCAAGACTAAGTGCAAAATCATGCACTTAGGGCACAGAAACCCAGAGGCATACTACAGTATAGAAGAAGAGCTATTAAAGGTCACCATACAGGATAGGTACTTGGGAATAATCACAGATGATGATCTTGAGGTGGCGAGGCAGTGTGACAAGGCAGTGGCTAGGGCCAGTGGGATGTTGGGGTGCATAGGGAAGGGAATCATCAGCAGAAAGAGGTGGGTGGGGGTGGTATTACTATTTTACAGATTGCGGTAAAGACCCCCCCCACCTGGAGTACTGTGTTCTGTTCTGGAGACAACATCTCCAGAGAACATGGACCGAGTGGAGGCAGTCCAGAGGAGGGCAACTAAAACAGTGCAGGGTCTGTATCAGAAGCCATACAAAAAAAGACTGAAGGACCTCAATATGTATATCATGGAAGAGAGAAGAACAAGGTGGGATGTGATAGAGACTTACAAATACCTCTTGGGTAGGGCAGTAATTTTATCACGGTGTGCATGGTCTTTACGGATACTGTGAAATAGTTTACTTGCCATGAAAACATCAGTGTTCACTATGCGGTGCTGAATAATGCCAATTTTATCGTGCGCTGCTATATTAAAACCCCTTTTTTACTTTTTTTACTGCTCTCACTTAGTGAACATATGGCTTTCATCTGTAAATTAGTGTCATTTAGCGGCAATGAGGTTTAATTATAAGCTCATTTGAAAACTAGTTTTGTTCACGATCACTATCAAGTTCAGTGTGTCAGATTTGCACGAGTAACACTTTGGAATCAATGAGTCAATGAATAAATGCCCCTAATTCATTAGCTCAATTAAAAAAACATTTTAAAAAGCGTTTGGTGACTCACAGTTCATTCATAGGAGTTACGTTTCTCCTCCAGCTAAGACAGCATGTCTGTTAAAACTAACGGGTCTCCTGCATCGAAAACGGGTAATGTTTATGCTCAGCAATGGTGTCAACAGTATGAATCAGGAACTTTCCATGTATTGGGTGATGGTTTTTTTTGCACAGTTTGTAATGTGGCAGTAGATCATAAAAGAAAGGTGACCTGTAATCGTCATCTAGACGTAGCTTCCCATTTAGCCAAGAAGAGGAAAATTGAATCCTCCTGTTCCTCTGCCAAAGAGAAGCAAGTTACAGTTACCGAGCTGTTCTCTATTAAATCTATGCAACAGCAGAGTAAAAAAATCACTCTCTTAATGTAGGTGCATGATTGAGACTAGGAAGCTTGATTTTTGTTTATGCCTTGCTAGATTACTGCATACTAGAATATCTTCTCAATGTTGAATAGAGAAGAAGTGGTACAATCTCTGATAAATACAACATTTTTATTATCTGACAATACTGGCCTTATTAAACAGATATAAATTAAGTGTTTTTAAAAAGTATGTGTATAATGGAGTTATTCTTAGTCTCAAAAATAAAAAAATATATGTCAAAGAAAGTTGCAAATTATTGGTACATTGAAGATTTAGCTTACATAAACAAGACTGCATATTCAAAATGGTTTGCAAACAATTATTATTTTGGATTTAAAGCCTATTTAGATGTCTTGGTAGATCCTGAATTAAGAAGAATCTTTATATTATATAAATGTGAAAGATTTGAGAGCAATGTTTTGAATATTCGGCACAATAAGACAAAAAATGGTATAGACAATTGTTTGTGTTATGTTGGTGGAAAGGAGGACCTTTCACATGTGATGTGGTCTTGTGCTCGGTATATCAAAAAAAGAACATAATGGTTAGGCTCTTTCTCAAACTCAGCCTATGACATAAATATGGTAACCCTGACTTCCATATTATTGCATACAGAAGACATATGTACTACTGAAAGATTGGCAAAGTATTTCTTAGCAATAAATAAGGTGAAAAAAAGAATAGTAAACTCCCAAATAGACACTTAAAATTGAAGTGCCATGTTTATGTATTAGATCTTTTCCACAAGATATATTTAGTTTACAAATATGAACTCTGGGCAACCTATTTATGCATTGTGTGCCAGTTAGACTTTTTATTCACTTGTAAGGTTTTTAAAAATGGTAAGCGAGGCTTGTTGTATATGATGATGCAATGCACATGTAATCTATTTTTTGCTGTAGTTTTGTATCTATTTTGGGTGACATATGGTGGAGAAACTATCCCAATGTAAAATGAGATCGTAGTTGCAATTAAAAGTCATTCACTGCATGCTCAGTGAAAAAAAGCTCGGTTTAAGCAACTTCTCAGTGGGAGTGGACTATCCACAGCACTGCCCCCTACTCCCGTAATAACCAGATTGAACATTTGGTTCTACACAGTGTTTTACCACCATGAACATCTTGAACAGTACACAGAGTTTTTTAAAACTGAGAGCTCTGCCTGTGATTAAGTTATTAAATTGGCCACCACAGACTCAACTGTGGATGACTTGAGGCATGTGGCTTGTAATGCCCCCCACCCCCGTCCAAACGCTGGAGAAATATGAGGGAGATGAGATAAAGGCCCACCTTGTTTTTGATGATCTCACTGATTTTGCTTGTTTTTTGCAGCTAAAATCTGAAGACACCCAGCACACAGCCACTAAAAAAGCCCTGTCAGAATGCTGACATAAAATTAAAGATTACATGACAGGACAGGGGAGATTTAACCAGTCGGAATCACAGTTCTTTCAAGCTGCAAGAGTTTTCAACCCAGTGAGGCTGGCTACTTTGGCAATATCAGAGGAGGAGATCTGCAGTGGTATTCCTGCATTTGAGGAGAACATCAGAGCATGATCCGAACTGAGAATTTACATTGCCGAAATTCAGGCACAGAAACTGAAAATGAATGACCGCACTGTAGTGCAGTTCTGGGGTGACTGTCAAGAATGTTTCCCATTCCTCTCAACACTTGCACTTAGCTGTCTTAGCTTTCCAGTACATAGTACCAGCATAGAACAATCTTTGTCTAAGTATACAGCACTGCTAAGCAACAATCGATGATACACCAAGCCTGAGAATTTGAAAGTATATTCAATGTTGCAACAAAATCAGTTTAAGTAGACTGCAGAGTATGAAATAGCATTGTATCTAACCAATATTTATTGTGATTGAGATGCATTTTATGTTTTTAACTGAATACTCATATTTTTCAAGTGATATTTATGTATTAAACTGCATTTTGAAGCATAATCTCATTGTTATCTCTAGTTCATGTGCATTTCCATGAAATCACCCACTTTTAATCATTTGGTTGCCATGAAAAATGACAAAATTTGCTGTGAAAAAATTACTGCCCTTCCCATGGGGTAAACACAGAATAGCAGGGGAATATTTTTCAGACAAAAAGATGCACAAGAACATGGGGACATGCAATGAAGCTGAAAGGGGGTAAATTCAAGAGAGATGTGAGGCCAGGTTCAATCACAGATTTTGAGGGTCAAGCATTAGGCTCCTGATACGAGTGATTGAAGCTAAATTCCAAGCCCAACTACTTTATGGTTCTACCGTTTGGTTAGGACATACAGCATAGGGATAAACTTGCAGTTTCATTATACAAAATGCTAAGAAAAACCATGGGTCTCAGCCCTTCTTGTCTAGCATCATATATAATGGCTGAATTGGGCTTTCTTAATGTAGGTGCATGATTGAGACTAGGAAGCTTCATTTTTGTTTATGCCTTGCTAGATTACCTCATACTAGAATATCTTCTCAATGTTTAATAGAGAAGAAGTGGCACAATCTCTTATAAATACAACATTTTTATTATCCGACAATACTGGCCTTATTAAACAGATATAAATTAAGTGTTTTAAAAAGTATGTGGATAATGGAGTTACCCTTAGTCTCAAAAATTAAAAAATATATGTCAAAGAAAGTTGCAAATTATTGGTACATTGAAGATTTAGCGCACATAAACAAGACTGCATATTCAAAATGGTTTGCAAACAACAATTATTATTTTGGATTTAAAGCCTATTTAGATGTCTTGGTAGATCCTGAATTAAGAAGAATCTTTACATTATATAAATGTGAAAGATTTGAGAGCAATGTTTTGAATATTCAGCACAATAAGGCAAAAAATGGTGTAGACAATTGTTTGTGTTATGTGGGTGGAACGGAGGACCTTTCACATGTGATGTGGTCTTGAGCTTGGTACTGTATATCAAAGAAAGGACATACTGGTTAGGCTCTTTCACAGACTAGGCCTATGACATAGATCTGGTAACCCTGACTTCCATATTATTGCATACAGAAGACATATGTACTACTGAAAGACTGGCAAAGTATTTCTTAGCAATAAATAAGGTGAAAAAAAGAATAGTAAACCCCCAAATAGACACTTAAAATTGAAATGCCATGTTTGTGTAGTAGATCCTCTCCACAAGATATATTTAGTTTACAAATATGAACTCTGGGCAACCTATTTATGCATTGTGTGTCAGTTAGACTTTTTATACACTTGTAGGGTTTTTAAAAATGGTAAGCGAGGCTTGTTGTATATGATGATGCAATGCACATGTAATCTATTTGTTGCTGTAGTTTTGTATCTATTATTTTTACTTGTTGATGACAATTAAGTGAAACAATAATACTGAATTGACCTGACTGAGAGAGATGTGAGGAACAGCTTGAACACTGAAAGAGTGGTAGATGTCTGGAACAGTCTTCCAACAGAGGTGGTGGAGCAAAAGCAGTGGTGGAATTCAAGCACGATGGCAAAAGCACAAGGGAATCTTAGTGGGAAGTAAGGGGGGGGCTGGAGACCAAATAGGGTCTGTGGTGACAGTATAGGCAAGGGAACAAATCGGTAGACTAGGTGTGCCGAGCGGTTCTTATTTACTGTCAAAGTCTATGTTTCTATGACTTCTACGGGGGGGGGGGGCTTCTGTGATTGGATAACTTTACTTCCAGATGGCAATCATCATCCTTCAAGAAACTGAAAAAAATGTTTAATCACTAGAGCTTAGCAGAGCCCACTTGAATCAATCCTTCAACCTGTACCCACTCACGTATTGCATGGGTCCTCTACTCCTACCCTTCTGTGGAAGCTAGAACACTCCCTATTGCACTTAATAATCATTGCATGGTCAGATGTGTGGAAGATCTATCATTCAAAACATCTGTCCCCAGGATTATACAGGTTTGGTCATATAGGTACCTTTATCTGTTGGTTTTGCATACTGACCTGGCAAAGTCTGACTAGCCTTTCATCTTGAGTGACATCCTCTGACAGAAATATTGCCCTCTCAAAATTCTAAAATATTATGTTGGCTGTCTTTGATTCCCATGTTCCTCTAAGGAGGACCAGTGTTAAAGGGTCACATTCAGTCAGGTGTTTCCATAAAGCCTTTGGCTCACCAGTCGCTGCAAAATATTGGATTTTGCGCATGCCTGTATCTAAGTCACCAGGCTTGGTTAATCAGAATTCTTCCCGTACAGACTACAGAACAATATTAACAATCTGTTTACTTCTGAAAAGTCACCCATGCCTTTCTCAACCATACCCACCACTCCCATCTTCTACACCAACCCTCAAACTCAGGAGTTTGACCATCACTAACCCTGCTTATGTCACTTCATCTTCTAACTATTTTTTCACCACCTCTGCCTGTCCACTTCTCACTTCCAATTCTCACTCCCACTGCTACACCAATCCCTCTTCCCCCTCCTCCTCCTTTCACCTGCATCTCTCCTGCTGCCTCCTTAAATGCTCTCTAGCTCTTCATCCTCACAAAGGACACAGCACTGATTTGACTGACCCCAAGCTTTTACATCTGTCTGTCCTCTCTGACCTTCCAAATCATTCTTTCCTACTGGGTGCTGTCCCTAATGCTTGGAAGAGGGCCACTGTCATCAGACTTCATAAAGGGAGTCAGCCATCCTGCTCAAGATACTTTTGCCCCATATCTCTCCTGTCAGTTCTGGCTGAACTATAAAAACCTGGTTCTCTCCCAATATTTTCCCTTTCAGGACTATTCATCCTTTCTTACTTTTTTTATAGTCTGGTTTCAAGAAGTCTTACTCCATCTTCTCCTTGCTTCTAGGCTCACTGATTCCTTACTGAACATTATTGAGCAGGGCCTAATCATCTCTGCCATCTTTATTAACTTGTCCAAAGCCTTTGACACTGTCCCCCAACCCTTTATGGAAAAACACGAGAGCACTGGACTTTGATCACTTGGTGAGATGGTTTAGCTCCTACCTAGATAGTAATGTGCCAGTCATCCACATTAGTGAAGCCCCCTCTCAATTAATTCAGGTGTTCTCCAAAGCTCTGTCCTTAGTCCAATCCTGTTTTCAATCTTCCTCAATAACCTATCTAAAGTCTGCACCTCCTCAAACATATATATGTATGCTAGTGACATGGTGCTTTTTGACTCAGGCCCTGTGACCTCTAACCTGGCGATTCAGCTCCAACATGATTTTAACAATATCTAACACTACTCATCTGTAATCATCTCACAATAAATGCCATAAATATGGTATCTATATGTTTTCAACCAGGTAGCAGCTGGCAAGACATGATCCCTCTCAGTTTTCAAGACATTGGATAGTGTGGGACTTGAGCTCTCTTTTGTCATGTACCTTGATGTTTAGCTAGATTACCATCTAGATTTCTTCTGTCAAGTGGAGGATATTCCATGCCATGTGGATTCCTAGAACGGCCTACTGGTTGTTGTGGTGGGAGTGAAAACAGTAGTGGGTTCAAGAATCCATGGGATAGGCATAAGAGAATCTTAGTGGAATGGAATGGGGGACGGAGAAAGAACCGGAGATCAATTAGGGTCAACAGAGATACTGTAGGTAGGGAAAAATGGACTGACTGCTGGGCCAAGCGATTCTTATCTGACAATAATTTCTAAGTTTCTATGTCTCTGTTCATGACAAACTCTACCCTAGGCTTGGTGCACCCTGCAGGAACAAAGAGTGTGTCCCACTCCCTGCCCATAGAGAGATCGTCATGATCCTCCCAGTTTTTGATTAGAAGGTTTTGCGTATAGTGTGGCACTCAAATCCACCCTCACCAGACTCGTCTTCCATTTTACCCCTTCTGTCACTTTGCCCTTCATTGTCCCCTCCTTCTCTTTCGCACTCACAACTGTTCCATCTACACCTCTTCTTATTACTCTCTGTTGAAGGTTGGTGTCTTAGTCACTTTGCTTCACGTATCTCTAAATTCTGTTATGGTGCTCCCCCATCATTTAGCTCCCTACTCATTGGCCCCTGTACCACCACAAACTCCCTAACTCTGAAACTCACTCTTTTCTCCTCCTCCATAGAGCAAAATTATTAAAACTACAGGTGGCTGTCACTTTTTGGTTATCCCGTCTATGGTCCAACCAACCTCCTGCTATTCGCTCTGCTTCTTTTCCTGCAACTTTTAAAGCCCTCCTACATGACCTTACAGTCCACACCTTCAACTGCAACTGACACCCTCTGGTATTTCATACTCTCAGTCTCTAAATTAGCTCATCTCTCTCTATCCTGAATCAAACATGGTAGTCCAACTAACAGGAATCTCACACATTACACAACACCATTGCAGGCTGTTTTGCATAGTTAATTAATTTAAGGTTTGCACAGTGTTCTGCATGACCCTAAATTTGTTTATTTATTTACTGTAAGTTATCTCTCCACTTTTCTTTTATTCCTAAGTGATAATACTATCGTTCGGGTCCTGCAATAGTATAATTCGGCACCTGAATGACAGTATTATCAAAAAAACTAAAGAGCGCATGCGCAAGTCTATCCCTGCCATCTTAGAAAGCATGCCTTCTGATTGGCTGCTTTTGCTCTGTGGGCAGGCACAATGAGTCCGAAACATGGTGGCTTGCTCGCTTGCTTACAAGTGAATGGTCAGGAACAGCAACCATTTTTCTTTACTTTAGAAAAAAAATTTTCATTACGAACAATTCTACTCTGTTCACGACTCCTCTGCTCGCCCGATATCGTCACTGACAAACAGTTTAAAAAAAGCAGGGCTAAAAGAAATCCACAGCACCCGCTCATCCACACAGCACTGGGGAACCCTGCCAGCATGCACATGAACAAGCTGACTCCACTGTTCAAATGGAGGTCAGTCAATTCACTTCGTATCCATATATTAAAAAAAGTAAACAGGTTCTGGTATAACAAGGTAGTAATTCCATCTCAAGGTTCTGGGACACATGAAACCTCTCGAGCTTCGCTGTCAATGTTTTCTGTGTCCCCAGAACCTCTCGATGGAATTATTACCTTGTAATACACCAGAACCTATCTATTATTCTATTTGTATGGTACTGTCATTGTTTGTTACATTTCATTTCACTCATGCAATTTTAAGTGTGATACTCCATTTCTTGTTGTATTGACGTGACTACTGTACTGTTCTATTCCCCATTCTCCCTTCCTCCTGTATGCAACTGGCAATGAGTTGCTATCAGATCAGTATTCTTTTCTTGGTAAAACTCTTGAAATACTATAAATCAGTAAATAAGGAAATACCTGTATCATGGTTATAGATGGGCGAAGTGGCCCCAGTTCACTCCATGAAGTGATTTGCGGAGTGCTCCACAACATGAAGTGGAGTACTTTGCGTTATAATGGGTAACGCAAAGTCCATTGAAAACAATGACTTTGCGTTACTCCACCTTCCCAAACCACTACTCCACCAATTCTTAAGGTGAAGTTCATTAAAAACAATGTACTTCGCCTCACTTCTCCTTGTTTTTAAGCTCCAAAGGCAAATTTTGCAGTGATTCATGGGATTTCAGGTCACATGGGCTCTAGATTGTTCTGCACAGCCTCAGTTTGGGTTAGCGTGTGTAGGAAGTTGTAGGAGACTATCTGCTCTGAGAGTTCTTTGCGATTCAAATCTTCTAAAAGCTGCTAAAAATGGCTTTTTGAGTCATTTTTTGCTGAAACTTTAGTTCATCAGTTATAGGAAACCCTCCTGTGCTCATACCATCGAGCGTTTATTGTTTGTGTGTGGATTTTGAATGTTAATGTACAACATTCAGTCTGTGTACTGAAAGAGAGTGGAAGTGTGCTTTGGGGGAGGGGCGAATCTGTGGTGTAGGTAGATTAACTTGGAGAAAAAGACAGCGCTTTCTGTTTTGGTGATATTTTTCTTGTATAACTGTGTTACTGTACACACAGTAATATCTTCAATAATTCTTGCCATTTTTTGATTATTGTTGTGGTGCAGCAGTGCATCATTTTAGTTTGTTTAAAATATGTGGTTACATTACTGAAGTTTTCAATTTGCTACGCATTACTTTGTGTGTGTGAGTATGTGGGTGATGCGTGTCATTAAATCAGACACCTTTTATTGTGCCACATAATCATTTCAGCAATGCGAACCTGCTATCCACTGCAGCTGTGTGATTTTTGTACTTCTTTGTGGAATATTTACTGGTGCTAGTACTAGTGACTGTTGCTGCAGCAGTGCAGTACACTGCCCCCCTCCCCCGCGGCCCACCCCAACCGGCAACGGTATTCTTTTTCAGATTTGAATTTCTGATGGTGAGCACTGGTTCAGTGTTGTGCCTTTGTGTCTGCATCTCTTCAGTGCACAGCGCAATCTTAATCTGTCTATGCATTTGCATCTTTTTAGGGCCCAATCTCCATCTGTAACTTAAGTCACAGTTGTTTCTTTGGCTTCCTTCAGAGTACTGAGCATGTGTAGTGCATAATTCTGCATGAACACTGTATTCATTAATATGCGTTTTTAAGTCAGGACCATCATCATGAGTCACTCGTGATACAAATCACGTTCTTCATCATCACGGTCACAAATGCAGTCACAAATCACTATTCACGATCACGCCACAAATGACAACATTAATTTCTTTACTAGTTACTTGGATGTATTGTAAGTCTGTTTTGTAGTATCTCTCCAGGCTTCACCACCCCACCATTGTACTCATTAATACGTGTTTCTAAGTCAGGGAGTTTTATGCTACAGCTTATTGGAGAAGCACAGCCTTAGGCATTCATGTTCCTAATACAGTTCCATATTAGTTATCTCACACCCTTGACACTGAATCACGTTCTTCATCGTCATGGTCACAAATCACAATTCATGATCATGTCATGAATCACAACACTCATTTTTTGACTAGTTACTTGGATGTATTGTAAGCATGTTTTGTAATATCTCTACAGGCTTCACCACTTCACCATTGTACTCCTTAATAAGTGTTTTTAAGTAAGGGAGTTTTGTGTTACAGCTCATCAGGGAAGTACAGCCATAGGCATCTGCGTTCCTTCCCATACAGCAAGTGAGTTACAGTACTGTAAGTAGTGGTGGGCGAAGGGGCCCAAATTTGCTCCATGAAGTGATTCACTGAGTAACTTGGATTCTGTGGAGAACTCCACAATGTGAAGTGGAATACTTCGCTTCATAATGAGGAACGCAAAGTCCATTGAAACCAATGACTTTGCATTATTCCACCTTCTCCAAACCACTTCTCCACCAATTTTAAGGCGAAGTACATTGAAATCAATGTAATTCGCCTCACTTCACCCTGTAATTGAGCTCTAAATGAAATTCTGCAGTTATTCATGGGATTGCAGGTCACATGGGCTCTAGATTGATTGGCACAGCCTCCGTTCTGGCCTGGGTAGTATGTGTGCAGTGGTAGCTGGAGACACTTTGTTCTCAGAGCTCTGCGATTCAAAACCTCTAAAAGCTGTTTAAAATGTCTTTTTGTGTAATATTTTTTTGCTCAAAATTTAGTACATCGATTGTAGAAAACCCTTCTGTGCTCATATCATTGAGTGTTTATTGTTGTGTGTGGATTTCGAATGTTAATTTAGAACAGTCAGTCTGTGTACTGTGAAGTGTGCTTTGGGGGTAGGGCGTATTTGTGGTGTGGGTAGATTAACTGGGAGAAAAAGGCAGTCTTTTTGTTTTGGTTATATTTTTCTTGTATAACTGTGTTAATGTACACGAAGTAATATTTTCAGTAACTGATATTTTTTTGCTGATTGTTGTGGTGCAGCAATGTGTAATTTCAGTTTTATTTAAAACATTTGGTTATATTACTAAAGGTTTTCAATTTGCCATGCATTACTTGTAGTTTGTGTGAGTGTGTGTGTGATGCATGCCATTAAATCAGACACATTTTATTGTGTTACAGAGTAATTGCAGCAGTGTGAACCTGCTATCCACTGCACCTGCATGAATTTTTTTATACTGCTTTGTGGTATCTTTACTGGTAGTGGATTGTTATTGCCGTGCGCTAATCCCCCAACTGGCAAAATGTATTCTTTTCCAGATTTGGATTTGTGACTTGTGAGCACTGGTTAGGTGGTGGTGTGCCTTTTCATATGCATCCCTTCAGTGTGCAGCACAATCTTAATCTGTCTGTGCGTTTGCATGGCACCATTAATTCTGAGAGACTGCATTTCTTGTTACACTCTCATTTCACTTCATCAGCACTGGGGAATTTTCTGGACACAAGACAGTAGCATTTTGGGGATGCACACTAATTCTGGTGACTCTGCATGTGACCTGACCACTGCGCACATGACTGAGTGTGCCATTAATTCTGGGAGACTTTGCATTTCTTGTTATACTCTCATTTCACTTCCTCAGCACTGGGAAGTTTTCTGGACACAAGACAGTAGCACTTTGGGGATGCACATTCATTCTGGTGATTGTATGGGTGGGATGCTGCCAATATTGTTGTCACTCCACTTTACTTCGCATTTAAGGTGGAATGACAACACGAAGTAATAATAACAAGGTGAAGTGAGCCTTTCTTAAGGGGCACTCCATGTAGTGAAGTGCCAACGCAAAGTGGCCACTTCGCGTTCACTTCACCAGCAGATTTTAAATTCACTGCATCTCTAATCATGGTTGGCTGGCCCACCCACACAGCAGCAGTGTTGCTACTTGTGAGGCCAGTGTCCCAGGTTCACACCACAAGCCCAGAGCTTTGGAGGGCCAGACAGGGGAGGACCAACACTCTTCACTTCCAGGAGAGGGAGAAGATCTCGGTTTGCCCCAATGAAATGCCATTACCTGGGTGACCATGAGTGGTGGGGCAGCAGAGACACAAGGACTAGGAGTGAGGACAACAACTGGCTCTGTGTGAGCATAATAGCATCTAGAGTAAATGGTAATTAAATGTTTGAAAAGCCACTATGTCTATCATGTCAATTTGCTGCTTCATAAACAGGGATGTAAAAAGTATTCTGTACAAACATATACTACTTCATTGGGAATGATATGCATGCACACTGGAGCCCTGGCCACTGGGGTCCTTGTGGGCAGGGAGGAACTCAAAATCAAGGACCACCTTGGATACAGGATGATGGGTCCAGCGGGAATACTCTCAGACCCTTTGTCGCCACTTGTTGCTAAAGTTAGAGACCCAGCTCTGGATAGGAAGGTGAAGGGAAGTGCCATCCCCAATGGTGGGAAAAGGACAAAAAAACTACACTACAGGAGACAGTTGAATTAGACAGTACTGGTGCAAAAGCTCAAAGGTTTTGCATTAAACTATGAGAGACAGCACAGGAACACTGCACTTCATGTCTACACAGTTGACGTTTTTTATGGATGTGAAGTGCTAGAGCTCCCATGTCAACTCTTGCAGTGTTATGCAGTAAAACTCTGTGCTTTTGCATCAACTGGTTTTGCCTCAACTTTCTACTGGAGTGTGCCATTTGTGTCCTTTTCCTTGTGCTTCAGGTTTCCAGGCTGCGCCCATTCCACTCTGTGTATACATGATATCTTGTGTCTTTTGCTCCACACCAAAGGCCCATTTATGGGGGTAAGCCACAGGTTTACCAGCCAGGATTGATCTTGATGGAGCTGGGAAGAGGTCTAGTAAATGAAAAGATGGGGCTGCATGGGACAAGTGAAGGTATAAAAATATACATAAAATGTATTATGGTAAAGGAAGATGGTTTTCAGTGACTGAAAATGCCAGTCTATTATATTTAGTGCCACTGATGTTTTACATGTGCCTTTATCCTAGACCAATTACTCATTGTTATGTTGCTTACATGCATGTGCAAGAAACATAGTGCCATCATCCGAGTTTTTGGAGGTGTGGCACCCCATCTTCCAATTCAGTCAGTGAGTTTGCAGGTGCGGCCGCAGTTCTCCAATGACTGCTGCAGATGTCTATGACAGCAGTCGAAAATGCAGTGGCATACAGTTGAAAGGGAGATCTCCACTACAGTGAGCAGAGCTCTCCAGCCCCACGCACGCAAGCATGCATATTACGTGCTGATGCGCTCCCCCACCACACACACTGTATGGCTGACGGGGGTGCCCAATCCCCTGTCAGCTCCACACCCCCCCACAAAAGCTGTCCAGGTGCCATGCTGGGAGCCCCCAGTGTGGCAAAAAATGTTATAGCCAACGGGGGTGCCCAATCCCTGTTGGCTGCACGCTGCACCCCCAAAACCTTTCCAGATGCCACGCTGGGAGCCCACCCCAGCGTGGCAAATCTATTATAGCTGATGGGGTACCCAATCCCCATCAGCTCCAGCCCCCTAACAGCTTTTCCAGCTGCCATGCTGGGAGCCCACCCCAGCGTGGCAAACGCCCGGCCGCCTTAATAATAAAAAACCTGTAAATAAAAAACGTCCCTCGCAGTCTCACTGCCCCCACCCGCACTCACCCACTGCACACCCTGCCTCCCCACACCCCCCTCACCCTATACTTACCTCCGGAGCTTGGCGCGACAATCATCGGTGGACCGGGAACATGTCTGCACTCTTCAAAGCCGACCGCTAACTGAGGAAATGCTGGTAAGCTGTATAATGGAATAAATAGGGTTTTTTCAACTTTGTTGCATATCTCAGGCATTTTTGGGAATTTTGGGCCCAAATTTTCAACATGGGGTTTTTGGGACCCCTCCTCACAAATTCTTGCACTGTCATGGCATTAATTGGGCCCGAAGGGTGATTTCGCCATCACTGCGAAAAATCACCTTTCAGGGCTGATTAACGAAATGACACTGCCACTGTTCATAAGGTGGCCTCTCAAAAGCCTATGTTGAAAATTTGGTGAAAAATTCCTAAAATGACTGTTTTATGAGCATGCTGCTATGCAGTTCCTAAGCACGCCGTAAGTTTGCAATTTTCAATATTTTCACTCCAGATTTCCAACATTTCCATTTTACCACACCTCCTTATGAGCAGTACAGCTGTCATTTTTCACATCTTGCCCAAAACGTGTTTCCGCCCATGTAGCGCACAATTGTGCAGTCGGTGTGTGAAATCCATGTATGGGACAAATTAAGAAAATCACAGTGACACTGTTCATGAGCAGAGGTCTTAAAATGGCTATGTTAAAAATTTGGTGAAAAAATTCCCATAAATGACTGTATTAAGAGCATGCATTGTGCAGTTCCTACGCACGCTCGTAAGTTCACAAATTTTCAATATTTGCACTCCAATGACTTCCAAATACCTAAACAGCACATACAGGCAAGCAACATTTGACATTGACAAATGCTTGTTTTAAACTGGTAAGAACATAAACCCTACAAATGTAAGTGTCCCTGATAATGATACAGATCTTAGTTGATCAATAAACAGAATTGATATTAGGTGCAGCAGAAACGTTTCAAAGGACCAAGGCTGTGTTGTGACTGTAAGCCAGATACTGTTCAGAAGTGTGTTCCTGCCTGCCACAGCTCTAAAAGAAGATTCACATTTGTCAGCATTATGTATCACAGCAGGGACTGTTCATTTCTATTTAAGGAAGATCAGAGTGTACCTGTGTATTAGACTAAGGAAGGCCAAAGACATATTTGTTAAGTTACACCCCTAAAGTGACATATTCCAATAATAAGCTGCCTCTTGGAATCCCTAAGCAAAGATTCTGATCCTAAAACATGATTCCTAGGACCAAATATGTGCCCAGCTGTGGGATGTCCATGACACATCTTTTTTGTTTTAATTAAATTTGTGTAAGGGGTGTGTGAATAATGTTTAGCATTGTTATCACATTATGTGCTGTTGTCTATCATTATATAGTAACTGGCTATGGCCAATATCAACTCATTTTCTCGCTTCTTAAAAAGTCATATCAACTTGCAGGTTGATACAAAAAAGTCCTATCAACCTGCGAGTTGATATGACTTCCACATCCTCGTGGCAAGAATCATTGAAAAATCAGCTGACAGGCAGCGTGAGACAGTTCCGTAAGGGGAAAAAAAAAACACAGACAGTTCGTTAACTGTGAAAGCACAAGTTATTTTTAGTTTTAAAAAACATAGCTAACTAAAGAATAAAACAAAAAATCAGGTAAAAGTTGTAAGTTTTCTCCTGCTAATATTGTAGGTTTATTAATGTTTAGCAGTGTAATGAACTGTGACCTTTCCCTCGTATTTTAAAAATCCCGATACTTCTGCTAGGTGAAACCTAGAAAGAAGACAAAAAAAGGTACCGAATTTAAATGTTATACAATTCTGTTCAAGTGTCACTTAGAAGGCTATGTCCTGAAGTAATAAATGCTGCATTTGAAGTTATGTGGGGGCAGTGTGTGTTTTGTTGTACTGATGCAATAGGTTTTTAGCACCATAGGCGGATAGTAATCATAGCCTGTTATTATATAAAATAAAACATATGAAGGGTGGTTAACATGAATTTTTACATACCCCCCGATGTGATATTAAAACTCGAGCCACGCCTCGTGCTTTTTTTTATTATCACACATCTTGGGTGTGTAAAAAAACCCCATATCAACCTCCTGCATATGCATTTTTCTATATGTACTTATCGGTAACTATTGTACTTGCCTTTTTAATTGTGACTGCTCTGTTAGTATATCTTTACATCGTACTGTTAAGTAATTTGTCTGCATGGGCCCTCTTTGTAAATGAGCTTGCTCAATGGAGTCTTCCTGGTAAAATAAACTTGAACTTGAATACACCAGTGAAGTTTTTTATGAATGCTCACCAAATACTTTGGGGTGTATTCAGGTATTTGGCAGTATTCTGATATTCAGGATTTGGGAATTTGAGCTTCAGCATTCTGCCACAAACCCACAATTAAATTCCAAAATAGGGAGCAGCTGAGACCCATAAGCCCACTCTTCTGCTTTTCCATTTCATATGGACACTACTCAAAAAAAACAATCCTTGGCCTCCAAACCAGTAACCCCAAGTCCTGACCAGTCGACAGAGACAGCAGTATTTACAAAACAGAAGGACCTGCAGAAGCTTGAAAAATGGTCAAGGGTTTGACAGTTATAATTCAATGCAAAGAAGTGCAAGATAATGCACATGGGGCACAAAAACCTTAGAATAACGTATCAGTTGGGGGGTGAGGATATAGCATGCACCAAGCAGGAAAGGGACCTTGGGGTTATCATTGCTGATGACCTCAAGGAAGGGAAACAGTGCGGCAAGGCAGTAGGCAAAGCAAATAGGATGCTGGGATGCATAGGCAGGGGCATCACCAGCAGGAAAAGGGAGGTCACAATTCCACTATACAAGACACTAGTGAGGCCCCACCTGGAGTACAGAGTACAGTTTTGGAGACCTTACCTACGTAAGGACATAGACAGGGTAGAGTAGGTTCAGAGGAAGGCAACAAAGATGATACAGGGATTGTATCACAAGTCCTATGAGGACAGGCTGAAGGACTTGAATATGTACACCCTGGAGGAAAGAAAGGAGAGAGGTGATATGATAGAGACATACAAGTACCTTACAGGGAGGAACAGGGTGCAGGAATACACTACTTTTCAGTGAAAAACATGTTTCAGGACTAGAGGGCATGGGATGAAGCTGAAGGGAGTGTGATTCAGAGGAAATGTGAGGAAGAATTTCTTCACAGAAATCTTGTGGGCTAGTGGAACACCCTGCCAGAGGAAGTGGTGAGGGCTGAAACAATCACATGATTTAAGAATGCATGGGATAGACATATGGGAATTCTGGAAGTCAGAAGTAAGGGGCGACAGACTCCAAGAAAAACATAAAGGGAACTTAAATGCTCAAATGGGCAGACTGGGTGGGCCATAGGCCATTATCTGCTGACAGTGTCTCTGTATCTACAACATCTCCATCAGTGGGCAGCAGCAAGGGCTGGGCTCCACTCACACTGAAATTACCATTTCTGGTCATGGCTCTTCTCCGATGCATGACCTCACTGGCTCATCTGGCTCCACTTGACTGCAACCATTTGGTCAAAACAGTTCCCAAATAAATCTCCCCCAGAGCATCTGCTGAATGTGCCAGCTGAATACTCTTAATACAGCAAGTGCTGTATTCAGAGTTTGTAATTTGGCTGAATACACTCTGTATTCAGTGTATTTGGACATCGATTTGGATTTGATTCACAGTCCTAACTGGTATCCCCACTCACCACCTGTCACCTCCATCTCCTCTCTGTTTTGGTTGAGTGAAAATGTCCTGCTCATTGACCTTGCAGGCCACACCCCTGGCTCCAACACAGACTATCTTGAAAGCACAGCATGGGGTAAACACCCACCTATGGTAGAGCAGCAGAGAAGCCCAAGACTTACTCACATTTTTCCTCATCTCCAGGCAGAGCTGGGCCATCCCTAAGGCTGGTGTGGGGTCCTCATTTCAACATCATGCACACAGATTGAAACAATTTTCTTCCTTTCCTTCTTTTTCACTCATTACCACCATGCAGTATCTACTGATGCTCCTTGCTTGTACCTGGTCTGGACAGAGATCAGGACATTGCGTGATCACTCACAGCATCAAATGCTACCCCGAACCCCACCACATGAGGTGCTGCTGCTGTGAGGAGATGTCTCACATCCCCATCTCCACTATGCTTCCTAAACTCTGTAAACCCAGAGCAGTGTGAAACCTGTCCAGTAAGACAACCTGGGTCATGTACATGGGAGCACACAGCACTACTGCGCCAAGGGTCCATCATACCGCTTTACTTCTTGTCAGTCACCCAAATGTGGAACACCAGCTCTCACAATGTTTGGGAAAAAAAGACAAAATGCAGGTCACGTAATATAAACAATGATAAACAAGATTAGTGGAAATTAATACTTTTGACTTTGCACAATTTTAATGTTGATTGTCCATCATAGATTTAATATTAATTGCTGCTTTAGGATTTCCACATATAATGTAGCACAGCACCCTTTCTTTTTGATACAGTGCATTTTTGAGAAGTAAAGTAAGGGATGTCCATCCCAGTGAGGAACAGTTGAGACATTGCCAATACCTGAGTTATGGATTACAAACCACAAAACAGTGTGGTCTACTGATTTAAAGGTGTAGTACAGTCAGAATTTGCAAAACAGATGTGCAGATTGTTTTGTTTTTTATTTGTAGACCTGGTGTGTCCTTCCCTTTGTTTGCTGTTAGGAGTTTTTTTTTTGCTAAATTAGGATGCTAGTTATGTGGCAGTTTTATTGTCCCTGGTAATCTCCATCTCAGCAAGCTTTATAGCTCTTATTTTTCCTACAATACTTTCTATCCCATATGACAGTGATGTGTCCAGGACTGCTGATTCAGCAAGTACTATAGGTAAAAACCTGATGTTCTGGCCTCCACTACATAGCTCTAATTCAATATTTTTGTTTCATATGTGTGTCAGGACTACCCATCAGGGGTATTTTGCTTTTAAAACATTTAATTTCATCAAACTACAGACAACCATGACAAGCACAGAAATCACCAGAGATCATTGATGCTATAATTAGTAGAGTCTAGCTGCTTTCTTACAGAATAACGGTCTCATTTAGCTCTCAGAAACTTGCTAAACTGTAAATGTAGCCATTAGTTCTCACTGGATAAGGAAAATTACACATCTGTACTGTTGTAAACTGACTCTAAAGCAGTTCTTGCTGAATCTAAGGTCCTGGCAATGTAACTGTCACATGAGACAGGAGGCATTGGAAGAGCAAGAAGAGCAACAAACCATGCTGAGATGGAGAACCCCAGGGGCTGAAAAACTACCATAAAACTAGCAGGCTAATTTAGAAAAGACTCCTCTTAGCAAACAAAGGGAGGACACATTAGGACTACACACACAAATCAAAGCGCTCTGCACAAGAAAATGCTTATTTTGTTTTTAAATTCTGAGTGTATTACTTCTTTAAGCACAGTTTTATGAAATGGGGAATGCCAGGTTTTTATTTATATCTGTTCATGCTATTTGAACAAATGCGCTTCCCACCGCTGTTGGGAATCAAGCCAGTGACCTGGAGTCCCACAGTTAGCATCTCTAACCATTCAGCTCAGGAGTCATTTCCACTACCTGGGAGTTTAGTCAGAATGTTTGACTTCATATACATTGCAACCTCAAGAACCCCCACTGCAGGTCTCTCTGCTGTTACTATTTTTCAACTTTGCTATACTCGGTCATTTGCAGCTTCTCAAATCTAGATGGTGCTGCTTTCCATGGGCTGCCTTTTTCCCATATACACAAAAATCTCAACACTGTCATTGGCTCACTTTGTAACCTTGAGCAAGTGACTTGCCCTACCAATGCTTCAGTCTCTCCCAACTATAAAACTGCATGGAAGAAGGACCCCAAAAAAATAAACAGGATGCTGCTGTAAGGAAGAGTGGTGCTGGACCTCAAAACAAGACTCAATGCAAATGGTAGGACAGGCAGCACACATACCCAAACTAAGCAAAGGAGCACACAAAGCAGCTGTATCCATATGGTACAAAAAGCAAGCTCAAATTCACAGTAAAGCAATGAACACAGCAATGGTACTCACAGGGGCCACATGTAAGGAAGTCATTGACTATTCTGGTGTCCTTGTGAGTGCCACTGTTGTGTTTTCTGCTTTGCTGTGACTTTGTACTAAATTGTTGTGTGCCAAAGTTTGGTACAGTTGCTTTGCATCTTGTTAGCCTTACTTGGGAGTGTGTGTGCTGCTTCTCTGAACTTTGGAATCAGACCAAAAGAAGCTGCCAGTGTCAGGGGCTCAGTTAGTTGCACACTCAACTCTAGGGCTGGAAGATCAGTGGATCATGGGTTCTAGCCTTCACACTATAACTTTGGGCTAATACTCAGTACTGACACAGTAGTGCAGCACTAGCAGAGTGCCACACTGCTGAGGTGTCATACTTCAGCTCAGATATTAAACCAAGGTCTGCTTATCTATGGTGGCTGTACAGGTGATCCCATGACACTTATCATAACAGTAGAAGATATTCGCTGGTGTTTTGGCCAATGTTTCCTTGTCAATAAAGCAGTCTACATAACACCCCTCCCCATACCAGGATGTACCAGGAAATGAGCTTCTACAGATCAATGTGCCTTTCCAGATTAATAATTACAATGAAATAAATAGAGACCACAGCCTTTTTCTCCATTTAGTAATCCTGCCCGGACCACCCATGTGGACCTGCTGTCATTTTTTGAGGGAGTTGTCAGCCAGTGGTCTAAGTGGCTCTCCCTTTCAGTAGTAGCCAGCCTGCCAAATTCCAGCAGCAGGGGCTGTCACATCTAGTGCTGTATTAGTACTGCATATGCTGTTTACCAGGGAAGCATCTGGCCTCGGGAACTCAGTTTCCTAACTCACCACTGCAGCCTTTTTCTCTATACAGCATTCCTGCACTGGACCATGCATGCAGACCTGCTGCCTTCTTTGAAGGGGATTGGGAACCAGTGGTCTAAGTGACTCCCCCCTCCCAAAACTCGCCAGCCTGCCTTATTCCAGCAGCAGGGGTTTCTGCATCTAGTGCCCTCTCAGCACTGTGTGTGTGGTTTGCTAGGGTGGGACTTGGACTTTCTTCACTTGTTCAGAACTTGCCACTCAAGTGGTCCTGCATTAGTGGTCCCAGCATAAGTGGCATAGCAGGAGTGGGAGTCCTCTTGGGGTGTCACCAGAGGGGAAATGCCAGGACTACAGGGGACTTTACCCAAGTTCCATCCTGCAGTCTGTAAGTATGTATTGTAACATGTAATGTGCTACTTATTCTACTGTTAGGTAAAGTACTGCAATTACCTATTATATTGTTCCCTGCAACTCCTGGGCCCTCTGTAGCTCAGGCAGTCTTCATACTGGACTTCATACTGAAACCACACCCACGTGATCCTCCTGAACTGCCCCTCAGTTCCAATACTGCACAGCCCTATGCCCACAATAAATCTGAACTATCACAGGTGGTGTTAGGGGAATGCGTTGGGATCATACACTGTGACTGTGTTTCCAGGACCTCCAGTAGGAACATAGAAACATAGAAGTTGTCAGCAGACAAGGACCTCCTGGCCCACCTAGTCTGCTCTATTTTACCTACCTACTGTGCCACCACACATCCTACTTGATCTCTGGTCTCCCCCCCACCTTATTTCTAAAGTCACCTTGTGTCTATCCCATGCAAGCCTGAAACCTGTTACCATTTAAGCACCTACTACCTCCACTGGGAGGCTGTTCCAAGCATCCACTACCCTTTCCATGAAGAAGTATGTCCTCACATTCTCCTCTGAGTCCCCCCCAGCTTCATAGCATGATCCTTTATCCTCAAGCATCTTTTTCTATGTAAAATGCTACCCTTCTGTACTTTATTAATACCTGTGATATATTTGAACATTTCTAGCAAGTCCCTCTTTTCCTCCTTTCCTCTAAAGAGTGTATACTTAATTCCTTGAGAATTTCCTCATGGGGCTTTTGATGCAGGCCCAGCACCATTTTGTTTGCCCTCTTCTGTACCACCGCCACCTTATGCCCTTCCAGAGATGGGGCCTCCAGTACTGGGCCTCACAATCAATCTATACAAGGGTAACACTATCTCCCTCTTTCTGTTGGTGATACCCGTCCCAGTGCACCTAAGCATCCTACTAGCTTTACCCACTGTGTTATCACACTGGTTTGCTACCTTCAGGTCAACAGAAATGATTACCCCCAGGTCCCCTTCTTGTTTGGTGGTTTCCAATACCTCCCTGCCCAGTTGGTACGTTGCCCCCAGGTTTCTGTGCCCCAAGTGCATGATTTTGCACTTTTTTGCACTGAAACCCAGTTGCCATACTCCTGACCAGTCTTCCAACTTTTTCAGATTGTTTCTAATCCCCCACCCCCCAATGTGTCCACTCTGTTGCAGATTTTTGTGTCATATGTGAACAGGCATACTTTCCCTTCCAGTCCTCCAGCAATGTCTCTAATAAAGACATTGAAGAGGACTGGGTCTAGTAATGACCACCGTGGCACCCTGCTGGTCACCTTGCATTCTTCAGAGTGAACCCCATTTACCACCATCCTCTGACTCCTGTTGCTCAGCCAACATTTTACCCATTTCAATACTTTTAGACCCACTCCTATGCTGCCCAGCTTGCTCACCAGTCTTTTGTATGGAATGGTGTCAAAGGCCTTACTAACATCCAGGTAGGCCACATCCACTGCTCTGCACTGATCCACTTCCATCATTACCCGATCAAAGAACTCAATCAGGTTTGTTTGGCAAGCTCTTCCCCTGTGAACCCATGCTGCCTCAGATCCTGTAACCTACTGTTCACAAGGTATTCCCCAATCCTTTCCTTCGGTAAAAATTCCATTACTTCACCCACTGTGATGCTTGGCCAGCTAGTTCTGATTGCTCTATGATTTTTGTAACATAAAAAAATGTAGATTGTGACTGTCTGTCATGAGACATTCTGTGCTCCTGGGATGACCCCCAAGTTTCAGTTAAAATAACAGGATATGTTAAACAGCAAATCTCTGTAATATAATTAACTTCCAAGAAGTCACATTTTATAGCCTTGTTTATGATCTGTGTTGCTTTGAAGCCAGGAACTAAAATATCTATTTTATGACATCTTCAGAGGAAGGACAATTAATTTCAACTTTTGCTAAAAGAAGCTATATGACATCTAGGTGAGAAAACTGCAGTGTTGTAAAAGTCTTGTGATGTCTTTGAAAAACAGGAAACCACACTAGATCAAAGGAAAGACTCAAGATCAAAGAGTCATATTGGGAAATGAGTTTTTGCTGATGTCACCTTATTTAATATACCTTCTGAGTGATGGGACATCTTGTGTATTATATTTTTTATATTTAGCAAGGAGGAGCTAGGCGACATCATGGAAGAGGGAGGTTCAAAGACAGTTTTAAACTATTCTGTGGCTGATCTTTAGACACATTCCTGTTGGACACTGAAACAACAACATCTAACTATAAGCACTTTAAGAAGGTAATAATTCATTAGATAGACAAGTCTAATTGTATTGTGGTAGGAGTTTATTTGTACTTTAACCTTGTTCTTTTAAGTGATTGTATGCTTTGTGATAGATGGTTCTGTGTTTATATTTTACATATTTTTTTATCCATTTTTAAGTAAATCTATATTAAAAGAGACTGCCTGGTGTGTATTTAAAAATCTTTCTTTTGCATATGAGGTACAGATGGTTAAAGTTGACACTGTTCATAAGCTTAATGGTAATACCAAACTGGGAAAAGGTAAGAATTTTCCTAAGGTCTTTCATAGAGTTTTTAGGGTTCATTTTGGATACCTGGTTAGGTGCCCTTAGGCAAAAGAAATCTGGCATTCCCTGAAGAGCAGAATTATCGGAGCCTATACATTTGGGTACGCTAGCATAAGGTTCACATAGATACATAGATACATAGACAGTGTTGACAGATAAGGGCCTATGGCCCACCCAGTCTGCCCATTTGAGCTTGAATCCCTCCAGAACTTGAGATGAAAGGTGATTCAGAC
Source organism: Neoceratodus forsteri (assembly GCA_016271365.2). NCBI lineage: Eukaryota > Metazoa > Chordata > Ceratodontiformes > Ceratodontidae > Neoceratodus > Neoceratodus forsteri. Next base: position 223,984,212 of record CM057449.1, on the reverse strand, counting down.
CCATAAACAGACAGGAAGGTTACCCTGTTCTGTTAACTGTTCATAATACTGCACTCAGAGGATGGCCCTATGGGAGCAGAGGTTCTGACCTGCTGAGTGGGTTTGTGACAGATTGGTTGGCAGCGGTGTGGATAAATTTGGTAACACAAGCTTTAACTGTTCAGTGTGTCAGCTTAATACTGTACAGCTCAGTTGCAAAAAAAGGCAGTGATTTATTTTTAAAAAGGAAACAGAACTATATCACTTGGCTTACAGTCAAGTTCCTACCTGTTTTATTTGTTTTTCTAAAGTGCAAGTTTGAGTAGCTATAGTTAGGGAAGAAGATGGCTTCCAACTACAGCGGGCACACTGTAGACTACTTGAGGCAGTTGTGCAGGAACAGAGGAGTTCTGTACAAGGTGAGAGCCACCAAGCAGAACCTTGTGGATGCCCTGATGGTAACAGAGACCCAGAGCATCGAGTCACTGACTGTGACTGTAAAAGACCAAACCTTGAGTGTGGAAGGGCTAGCGGCCAGTGCAGTGTCCAGATCCAATGAAGATGACAGCAGGGCCAGTGCCAGTGAAGGGCCACAGCAGCAGGGGAAGGTCACCAGCATTCTGGAGCCATAAGTACTCAGGCTGCAGACTGAGTTGCGAAGAATGGAGCTGGAGTTCCAGGAGAAGACGAAGCGAGAACAGTGAGCTGCAGAGGAGAAGAGGGAGCATGAACGGCAAGAGGTGGACTATGAAGAGTGAGAAGTGGGCTTTGAAGAGCATGAGTGCCAGAGGCGACATGAACTGGAGAAGCTACGACTCCAACCACCCACACCAGAGCAGGTAAGTGGCTTGGGTGTAACTGGAACTACAGGACTGGGTCACAAATTGAATTTCAAATTGATAGCTGAATTTAAAGAGGGGGAGGATATAGATGCCTTTTTAAATTCCTTTGAAAAAGTTTGTATTCAGGCTAAAATTCCTAGAGAGTCCTGGAGCTTCCAGCTATCCCCACTACTTACCAGGAAAGCTCGGGATGCACTGGATCAAATGGACAATGAGGACAGTAATGATTACAGCAAACTTAAAGCTGCACTTTTAAAACAATTTGATTTAACTGCTGAAGCATACAGAGCTAAAGTCCGTAAGCTCGGGAGAAGCCCTGATATAAGTTACAAGGAGCTAGCCACGAAACAATGTCAGTTTTTAAAACGTTGGTGGGAGGAAATTGAAGTAAACTCTGTATATAATATTGAAAATGCAATACTGTTAGAACAATTTTTTAGGCATGTCCAGCCGAGCTGAAAACCTGGCTGGAGGACCGAGATCCCAAAACAGTGCAAGCGGCTGCTGAACTCTTGGACCTCTATGCCAAGAGCAGACCTGCTCTGAGACCGAATGGGGCAGGCATGGCAGCACAAAAAGGGAAAAGTGCACCTTCAGGGCAGCTAAAACCCTCACTGTCTCCACCAAAACCAGTTAGCCCCAGGTTTCAGAGAAAAGATTTCTCTGAAAAAGGAATGAATGTTGGTTGTGTAAAGAAACTGGGCATATTGCGGACATTGTCCGAAAGGGCGAAACAATATGCAAGGTGGTTCTCTGAAGGAAGTGGGTTGTTTGTGTGTCCCTGGAAGCATGCCTGTGAACATGAGGGAACTCATACACCCAGTCACGGTGAATGGTGTACAGACACAAGGGTTAAGGGACACAGGGGCATTCCTGACATTGGTAAAAGGGGATCTGGTAGAGCCTGGTCAGCTTATACCCAATAAATATGTCACTGTACAAGACTTTACTGGTGGGGAGAAAATATTGCCCCTCACTAGTGTTCTCCTAGACTGGGGTGAAACAGGGGGAACTGTGCAACAGGTGGCTGTAGCCAAAACCTTAGCAGTGGATGTCATCCTTGGCAACAATCTCAAACAGGGGATGGTGTGTGCAGTTACCCATAGCCAAGCTGCAAGGGAAAACTGTAGTTCCCTGAACCCCACAGAAGCCATTGTGAAAACCACTGGGAGGCTGTTTCCATAGCCTGTGTCTCCTGATATGGAGACTAATGAAAAGGGGTAGAAATTTCCCCAGTAGCAGTTAACCACACAGCTACAGAGGATTACTCCAAAGAGGGAAGGGTGACCCATTGTCAGAGGGTTAGGAATGACAGTGATCCTGAGTGCCCTGAAGCTAGTGTAAGGGACACTAGTTTAGAGACTGAAGGGGACCTGTCCCATACCTTGGGAATGTGTAAGGAGTTTGCAGATGCTCAGAAAAGTGACACTAGTCTAGAGAAGCTGAGGGCTTGGGCAGACTCTGACAGAGCACACGGAGGTGACAGCAAACATAAGGTTTATTGGAAAAATGGACTGATGTATACTCAGGCTGTGCAGACAGAGGGAGGGGTGATAGGCAGGCAGCCTGTCATTCCCCAGGGGTATCATGAGCAGTTGCTCAAGATTGCACATGATATTCCCTTGTTTGGTAATCTGGGAAATGCATGCACTATGCAGCGGTTGGCCCAGAATTTCTATTTGCCCAACTTTACCCAGCAGGTGAAGGAGTATTGCAGGTCTTGTTACCGGTGCCAAGAAATAGGCAAGAAAACCCAAGCCACCCTGATTCCATTGCCCATAGTGGAGGAGCCATTCCAGAGGGTGGGAATGGATATTGTGGGGCCTTTAAATACCCCCAGCTCCTCAGGGAAGAGATTCATCCTGACTGTGGTGGATTATGTCACCCGGTACCCCAAGGCAGTTGCCCTATCCTCATTAAGGACAGACAAAGTGGCAGGTGCCTTACTTGGGATTTTCTCCAGAGTTCAGTTTCCGCAGGAGTTTATCACTGATCGAGGGGGTTCCTTCATGTTGGACCTGATGAAATGCTTGTGGGAGAAGTGTGAGGTGGTGCAGAGATGCATGACACCATATCAGCCACAAGCCAATGAGCTTGTGGAAAGATTTAATGGTACCCTGAGTCAATGCTCAGGGCATTTGCTGAACAGCATGGGAGGGACCAGGAGAAATACCTTCCCCACCTCTTGTTTGCATACAGGGAGGTGCCCCAAGAGTCGACAGAATTTTCCCCCTTCAAACTCTTATATGAATGCCGGTTACGAGGGCCCCTAGACTTGATTTGGGAGGACTGGGAAGGCAAGCACACCACCCAGGGAACTCCTATAGTGGATTACATCCTTAGGTTTAGGGAAAGGCTGAAGGAGCTCATGGGGACAACCCAGAGCAACCCGGCAGCTGCCCAACAGAAACAAAAAGTGTGGTATGACCACAGAGCCAGAGCTTGCTCGTACATGGTGGGTCAGGAAGTCATGGTCCTTATTCTGGTCCAGAAAGACAAGCTGCAGGCTGAGTGGGCAGGACCGTACAAGTAGTTAGGAAGGTAAATGATGTGAACTATATTATAGTGTTACCTGACAGAAGACAGACAGAAAGGATGTACCATGTCAACATGATGAAGCCATATGCTAATAGGGCTGACATGGTGTTTGCAGTGTGTAGTTCTGGGGAAGGGATGGACAAAGGAGACCCCTTTCTGGACTTGCTGGAAGAAAGCAAGCGGGAGTCCTCTGTAGAGGCAGTAAAATTGTCTCTCCAGCTGGTCCTGGACAAGATCCAGGAAATAAGGGAGGTTTTAGCAGACTTTGTCCCATTATTTAGTGCCAAGCCTGGACTAACCCCCTTAGTGATGCACGATGTGGAGACAGGGACACAGACTCCCATACGGTGGACAGCATATCGGGTGCCAGAGGCTGTCCAAAAGGACATTAGGAGGGAAGTGGGGGAGATGCTGGATTCAGGAGTAATCCAGAGATCCTGCAGCCCCTGGGCCTCACCCGTAGTCCTTGTACCCAAGCCAGATGGCTCTACTTGTTTCTGTGTGGACTATCATGGACTGAATGCAATCACAAAGTCAGACACCCACCCGATGCGCCAGATGGATGAACTCCTGGACAAGTTGGGAGGAATGACCTACTTTATGACCATTGATGTGACCAAGGGGTATTGGCAGGTAGAGTTAACAGACAGAGCTAGGGAGTGGTCGGCCTTCATCACTCCGATAGGCTTATCTGAATTTAAAGTAATGCCTTTCAAAATGAAGAATGCCATGGACACTTTCCAAAGGTTGGTGAACCAGGTGTTAAATGGTGCTGAGGAGTATGCAGTGGTGTACCTGGATGACATTGCCATCTTTAGTGCCAGCTGGAAGGAACACCTGTCTCACCTTGGGGAAGTGCTGAGCAGGATACAGAGGGCCATGCTCACTGTCAAAGCTGAGAAGTGGAAGGTGGCTATGGGAGATGTGACATACCTTGGGCATGTGGTAGGCCAGGGACAGCTCCATCCTAACCAACTAAAGATAGAGGTGATACAGGCATGGCCCAGACCATAAACACAGAAGCAGGTCAGGAGTTTTCTAGGGACAGCAGGATACTATAGGAAATTTGTACCCAATTACAGTGCCCTGGCTGCTCCCCTATCTAATCTGGTAAAGAAAAGGATGCCAAAGAAAATTACCTGGGGAACAGCCTGTGAAGAAGCCTTTACTAGACTGAAGGAGGCACTGTGCAGTGCTCCTGTATTGACAAGTTCGGACTATAGCTAACCATTTATAGTTCAGACTGACACCTCAGACATGGGTATTGGGGCAGTACTGAGTCAGACATCCAACCAATGGAAAGATCACCCAGTAGTGTACCAGAGTAAAAAGTTACTTCCCAGGGAATGGGCATACTCTACTGTGGAAAAAGAGTGGCTTGCCATAGTGTGGGCCCTAAAGAAGCTAGAGCCATACTTATATGGGCAGCATTTTGTATTACAAACTGACCACAACCCCCTGGTTTGGCTGATGCAAATGGGAAAAACTAATGGTAGACTGCTAAGATGGAGTCTTGCTTTGCAAGGGTATGACATGACAATCCTACAAAGGGCTTGAGTGACAAATCAGAACAGCGATGGCTTATTGCACGTCTATGAGGAGTGAACTGATTTGAAAAGCTCATCCCATGCTGGGGATAGAGCCCCCAAATTCAGTCTACGTAGGGAGGATTGTGATGCTTGGCCAGCTGGTTCTGATTACTCTATGATTTTTGTAATATAAAAAAATGTAGAGTGTGATTGTCTGTCATGAGACATCCTGTGGTCCCGGGATGACCCCAACAGGTTTCAGTTAAAATGACAGGATATGTTAAACAGCAGATCTCTGTAATGTTATTAACTTCCAGGAAGTCAAACTTAATAGCTTTGTTTATGATCTGTGTTGCTTTGAAGCCAGGAACTAAAATATCCATTTTATGATGTCTTCAGAGGAAGCACAGTTAATGTCAACTGATGCTAAAAGAAGCTATATGACATCTAGGTGAGAAAACTGCAGAGTTGTAAGAAGTCCTGTGATGTCTTTGAAAAACAGGAAACCACACTAGACCAAAGGAAAAACTCAAGATCAAAGAGTCATATTGGGAAATTAGTTTTTGCTGATGTCAACTTATTTAATATACCTCCTGAGTGATGGGACAGCTTGTGTATTATATTTTTAATATTTAACAAGGAGGAGCTAGGTGACATCATAAAAGAGGCAGGTTCAAAGACAGTTTTAAACTATTCTGTATCTGATCTTTAGACACATTCCTGTTGGACTCTGAAACAACAACATCTAACTATAAGCACTTTAAGAAGGTAATAATACATTAGATAGACAAGTCTAATTGTATTGTGTTAGGAGTTTGTTTGTACTTTAACCTTGTTCTTTTAAGTGATTGTATGCTTTGTGATAGATGGTTCTGTGTTTATATTTTACATATTTTTTGTCCATTTTTAAGTAAATCTATATTTAAAGAGACTGCCTGGTGTGCCTTCAAAATTCTTGCTTTTGCATGTGAGGTACAGATGGTTAAAGTTAACACTGTTCATAAGCTTAATGGTAATACCAAACTGGGAAAAGGTAAGAATTTTCCTAAGGTTTTTCATAGAGTTTTTAGGGTTCATTTTGGAAAACTGGTTAGGTGCCCTTAGATGAAAGATATCTGGCATTCCCCGAAGAGCAGAATTATCTGAGCCTGTACATTTGGGTACGCTAGCATAAGGTTCATAGTTTGAATCCCTCCAGAACTTGAGACCAAAGGTGATTCAGACCCACAAACAGACAGGAGGGTTACCCTGTTCTGTTAACTGTTCACAATACTGCACTTGGAGGTTGGCACTGTGGGAGCAGAGGGCCTGACCTGCTGAGTGGGTTTGTGACACCCACCACCAAAGGTAAGCTGATATGTCTGTAATTTCCTGCCTCCTCCCTATTACCACTTTCGTGAAGTGGGATTAGATCTGTCCTCCTCCAGTCCCCTGGAACTTCTCAGGTATCCAGTGATTGATTGAACAGGGCTGTCAGTGGTGCAGTCAACACCTCCTTGAGATCCCTCAGTATCCTAGGGTGTACCTCGTCAGGCTCCATTGCCTTGTCCACTTTTAGTTTTGCTAGTTCCTTGATCACTGTCTCCTCTGTAAAGGACTAGTGTCCACCTACCTTCCTTTAATGTCCTTGTCCCTTATTTGTGGCCCGTCACCTACCCTTTCTTCCGTAAATACTGAACAAAAGTATTTGTTCAGCATATCTGCTTTTTTTTTGGTCCTCTTCCACACAAACCCCTCCTTCTGCTTTTAGCCTTACTATCTCTCCTCAGGTCTTCCTCTTTTCACCAATACCTAAAGAATGTTTTATACCTCTTTTTTACTCACTTGGCAATATTCTCTTCCATTTGAGCATTCACACTCCTAACTGCTTTCCCAACCTCCCTTTGTTTCTCCTGATATCTCCCCATCCTCCTCCTCCTTCTGTGTCATATTGTACCTTCCAAATGCTAACTTTTTTGACCTTACTTTCTCCGCTACCTCTTTAAAGAACCAAAATGGTCTCTTTTTCCTCTTCCCCTTGTTAACCTGCCTGACCCAGAGGTTTGTTGCCTGTCAATGTACTACTTCATGTTTGCCCACTGTTCCTTGACTCCACCCAGTTTCCCTAGCCCTGGTAGGGCATCCCTGAGGCATTCTCCCATTTTCTTAAAATTGGCCCTCCTAAACTCCAGGACCCTCATTTTAGTGTGGTTTGCTTCTGGTCCAGTTCTTATATTGAACCACACTGTATGATGATGACTGGTCCCCAGGTGGCTACCCACCATGACTTCAGCAGCATTGTTCCAGTTTGCGAGTACCAGGTCCGTATTGCTCCCCCATGAGTGGTTCCTTAACTAGTTGCCAGAGAAACGCACCCTGCAGGGAGTCCAGGATGTCTCCATTTTTAACTGTTGTCACAGCTGGGAGGCTCCAATCCATATCAGGTAGACTGAAGTCCATCACCACCAATACCTCCCGCTTGCTTGCCATCCTTTGGATTTCTTCCAACATATCCTTCTCCATTTCACCCTCCCCCCGTATTGGAGGTCTGTAGATGAGTGGAGGAAATAAGGGAGGGTAAATAGGTAAAATGAGGCAGTATAGCGCAGTGGTCTAAGGCTCTGAGCTGCAAATCTGGTGACATCCAGTAGACCAGACCTGGGTTTGAATTCCACAGCTTCCACTTGCATACTGTGTGACCCTGAGCAAGTCACTTAACCTCCTTGTGCTCCCAGGTTGCTCCTGTAAAAAAGCTTTCAGCTAAGTGTGCTATACCTGGTTAAACAACTAAATAAATAAATAGATCATCCCTGTGTGAATAGCGTCCTCCTTGCATGTCTCCAGGGTGAACCACAGTACCTCTGCTCCTCCCTGTTCCCCTGTATTTCTGCAGCTTTTGTTTTCCCTCACATAAAGAGAAACTTTTCCCCCCTTTTTACCTACCCTCTCCCTTCTGAATGGAGCATAGCCTCATATGGCTGCATCCCGGTTCTGGTTTTCATTGCACCAGGACTCTGTCATTGCGACTATGTCCAGGTCTGCTTCTGCCATGGTGGCCTCTAGGTCTGTAATCTTGTTGGCCAGACTTTGAGCATTTGCACACATGGCTCTCCATATTGTACTTCCACCCCCCCCATTTTACCTATTTACCCTCCCTTATTTCCTCCACTATTCTTCTTACTATCTACCATGCCTTCTTCCCCCTGGATTCTTATGTTAATTGATTCTTTTGGGGATTTTTCTCCATACAGATTCCAACTACTGACCTTGTAATCCTGGGGGGGGGGGGAGTTTATGTCTCTCTGCCTCATTCCTTCTCCCCCCTCAGCTAGTTTAAATGCTTGCCAAGATTGCATTTAAACCATTCACTGAGGATCGTGTTTCCCCTTCTGGATGAATGCAGGCCGTCACCCCTGTACAGGCTTACATCCCGCCAGATGGGATCCCAGTCCCCAATGAATCTGAATCCCTCCTCTCTGCACCATTCCTTCAAGTATGTGTTGAAGTTCCTGGTGTGGAGAATCCTGTCCTAGTGCCTGCCATAGACAGGTAGCACTTCAGAGAAGGTCACAGGTCATGTTAATTGCCTAGGACCCCTTCCCAATTTCCAGAACTCCTACACAGAAATATAGAAGCGTAGAATTTGATAGCAGATGAGGACCCCTTGGACCACCTAGTCTACCCATTTTCCCCACCTATTTCCTATCCACATATCCTATCTGAGGCTTAACCCCTCTTTCCTATCACTATGGTTCCCTGATGTCAATCCCATGCATTTTTGAATTCCCCTACCATTTTTGCTGCCACAGCCTCCACTGGTAGGCTGTTTCTATGCATTCACCACCATTTCCCTGAAAAAATACTTCCTCATGCTACTTCTAAGTCTGCTCCCCTCTATTCTCATGTCATGGCCCCTTGTTCTTGGACATCTTCTCTTCTCAAAGATGCTACCCTCTTGCACCTTCTTTATACCTTTAAGGTATTAGAAAGTCTCTATCATAGCTCCTCTCTCTTCCAGAGAGTACTGTACATATTGAGGTCTGCTAGTCTAGCTTCGTATGATTTCTGGTGCAGCCCCTGCACCATTTTTGTTGCCCTTCTCAGAACCACTTCTACTCTGTCTATGTCCTTCCAGAGATGCAGCCTTCAGAACTGGACACAGTACTCCAGATAAGGCCTCACCAATGTTCTGTACAGTGGCATCACCACTTCCTTCCTTCTGCTGAAGATAAATCTCACTATTTACCCCAGCATTCCAATTGCTCTCCTCACAGCCTTCTCACATTGTTTGGTCACCTTTAAGTCATCAGACATGATCACATCCAGGTCCCTTTCCTGTTTGGTGGCCATTAGTACCTCCCCCGGCCCAACATGTATTCTTCCTCTGCATTTCTATTTCCCAAGTGCATGATCTTGCACTTTTTTGTACTGAATCTTAGCTGCCACACTCTACACCACTTCTTGAGTCTGCTTAGGTAATTTTTCATTTTCTCCACCCCTCCTGGGGTGTCTACCCTGTTGCAGATCTTCGTGTCTTCTTCAAAGAGACATAACTTCCCATCCAGCCCTTCTGCAATGTCACTTATGAAGACATTAAAGAGGTCTGGTCCCAGCACTGATTCCTATGGGACCCCACTGGTCATGCCTGTCTCTTTGGATTGGACACAGTTTACCACCACTGTGTCCTATCACTCAGCCAATTTCTGACCCAGTTTACCACCCTGGGCCCACCCCCAGGCTAGTCAGCTTGCTTACAAACCTCCTATGTGGGATGGTGTCAAAGGCCTTGCTGAAATCAAGGTAGGCCATGTCCACAGCCCCTCTCTGATAGACTTCCCTAGCCACACAATCAAAGAAATCTATCAAATTAATTTGACATGACCTTCCCGCTGTGAATCCATGCTGCCTTGGATACACTGGATTCAAAATATATCACCAACCTTTCTTTTAGTAGTGACTCCATTAGTTTCCCCACTCTGGGTTCAGGCAGACTGACCTGTAATTGCCTGCCTCCTCCCTGCTCCCACTTTTGTGGAGAGGGACTGCATTTTCCCTCCTCCAGTCATTTGGTACCCCCCCCATTTCCATTGTTCTGTTGAACAGGGCTGTCAGTGATATTCATAGCACATCCATGAGTTCTCTTAATACTCTGAGATATATCCCATCTAGCCCCATTGACTTGCCCACCTTCAGCTTTGCAAGCTCCTTTAGAACTCTGTCTTCCATAAATGGACTGGTGTCCTCCTCCCTTCCAGTGGTGCTTCTAATTCCAAATGGCAGTCCTTCCCGTTTTCAGTGAATACCGAACAAAAATATTTGTTCAGTCTTTCTGCTTTTTCTAGGTCTCCCTCTGTACACTCACCTCCTTCCTTTTTTAGTCTCACAATTGCTCTCTTAGTCATTTTTCTTTCACTAATGTACCTGAAAAGTTCTTGTCCCCTGAACAATTGCTGGCTTATCCCTAGCCACTTCATTAGACTCAAGACAGACAATGACTTCCAGCTGTTCCTCCTTTCCTGCTGCCTCAGTGACCCCTGGATCATTTTTCCATCCCTTCAAGCCATGGCACAGGGAAGGCACCTAACCTCCCTCTCCTCATCCCTACCTGCCCCCAACTGTCCCTTCTTCATATGAGAAAAAAAAATTGGAGACTGAAAAACTTCCTTAGATCCTCCAATGGCCTAAAAAAATGAACTGACTCTTTGGCAAGATGACTTCAATTTCTCAAAGGGTGCTCAGCGTACAAATGTCATGGCAAGTTGTCGATGGAGGTTGTGCTCCACTCACTGGCCAGAATTTAATGAGTATCAAAATCGATGTGCTCATAGATTTTATTCAAGGAGCAACTTAATAGGATGGGCATGCTGACTGGTATTAAAAATAAAATGAAAAACAGCAACTTTCTACAGCTACAGCTCCCTGCTGCTTGAAAAGTGAGTTGTTATTTTTAAAACAAGCTTCATGAGCCACAGAACTGTCTGCATCAGTGTGGAGTTGTGCCACTGCCAGATTTCTGAATTTTGAAGGTGCTTTGACACAGTATTGGCTCAAAAGGACAGAGTTCTAAAGGAGCTTGCAGGTCCTCAGAGCAGTGCACGGCTTCCGATTGGTGTGCCTCTCTGCCCTGTCTTTCCCAGCTAAAACTCAGGCTCCTGGACTTACTTCAACTCTGGTTTTTCTTCCTTCCCCCCAACCCCATCCAGGCCACCTATTAAATACTCTACTTGAACCCACCTACCTCCTCTCAACCATTCCCCACTGGCTGTTTCACTCCTCTCTCCCCTACACGTCATTCCATGGCTTGCTCTGTACTTTATAGTTATCCTGCTCTCCTTCTAGTTTAACTCTGATTCACTCCAGTGCTGCCCATTCCAATTGTCTGTTCTGTTCTGGGGGGATACTGGGATGCATAGGGAGAGGCATCACCAGTAGAAAACAGGAAGTTATTATCCCTCTGTACAGACAGCTGGTGAGACCCCATCTAGAGTACTGTGTGCAGTTCTGGAGACCCAATCTCCGCAAAGACATAGACAGGATGGAAGCTGTCCAGAGGAGGGCAACTAAAATGGTGCAGGGTCTGCACCGGAAGACATATGAAGACAGATTTAAGGAGCTTAATATGTATAGCCTCGAGGAAAGGAGGGAGGGGGGAACATGAGAGAAACTTTCAAGTACCTCAAGGGAATCAACAAAGTCCAAGAGGGTAGCATCTTTCAAAAAAAGAGGTGTGCAAGAACAAGAGGGCACAATTTGAAGATAGAGGGGGGGCAGCTCAGAGGTAATTTAAGGAAGTATTTTTTCACAGAGAGGGTTGTGGATGTATGGAACGGCCTTCTGGAGGAGGTTGTGGAGTCAAAATCAGTGGTGGAATTCAAGCATGCATGGGATAGTCATAAGGCAATTCTGGGGAGTGGGGGTAGGAAGAAGTAGGCTGCTGGTTAACTAGGATCTGCAGCTTATCCAGCAGGTAGGGAAATGGGCAGACTGGGTGGGCCAAGCGGTCCTTATCTGCCATCAAATTCTATGTTTCTATGTTTCTTATACTCCACTAGCCCTACTACTCCTTATCAAGCCAAAATATTCAACTCTAATTTCAAAGCATTTTCAGTAATTCTTTGTCCTCTGTCACTGGAAGTTGCCTCCCCGCTACCAAACTTAACCACCGGTTGGTATTTTATCCATACCCCCTATAGCTACATAAGCTACCCTCTATCACCCTTCTTCTTATTGACCTAGCAGTCCTCCCCCATCCCCTAAAACTCTTCCTACTCCTTTGCTAGAAATAGTCTGGTGACTGCTATTAATTTTGCTTCCATACTGCCCACGGCTCCTTTTTTCTCCCGTTCCAGCTCATAGGTCTCCATCCTCTGCTTTCTGCGGACAAGCTCTCTCTGATCTGCTCCGCCAAACCTTGTAAACTAGTGACCACTCTTTAATATCCCTTCCCTCTTTTTGTCTACCCTCACTGTCTTCAACTTCCCTACCTCTGTTTCCTGCCCCACTGCCATCTACTCTACCTGTCCTGTTAGTTCTGAGGCCAAAATGACTAAACTGTGGATGACATTCTTCCTCACAGTTACTCTGCCTTTGCTACATCTGTCCGTCAAAAAGGCCCCTCTGTTAGTATCCATTCTCCCCCACTATAAACAAAATTACTTTGTTTTCTCAAATCTTCTTGTGGTGCCTGCCTTATGTTGTGATCCCTTCCCGTTACTCCCTAATAAGATATGGGTCCACCTGGTCGCCTATGCGTGCCGCCTCAGCTTCTGACAAGCTTGTGCCTTGTCATTTTTCTCTCACCATAAGCTCTGGTACCTCCTCTTGCTTGCCATTCTGTTGTCTGGTGATATACAACCAAATCCAGGGCCTATTACTCCAGTAGCTGCCTTTATTCCAGATGCCAAAGGTCTCCTCTTTACACACCATAACATCAGGAGCCTTGTGCGAAACTTCGCTGAACTAGAATTGTGGACCACTCTCTATAAGCCAGACATAATATGCCTCACTGAAACCTGGCTTAAGCCATCCGCCCCTGACTCTTTATACTCACTTCCTTCATATAATCTCCTGAGAAAAGACAGGCCCTTTTTGAAATGGGGTGGTGGAACAGCTTTATATTACAGGTCTCACCTCCAGCTCTCCTTAATTAACTCATCTCACTTGCATCACTATGAGGCCCTTTATGCCCTCCTCACCCTTGGCACAAAGAAGCTACATATTGTCTGTGCCTACAATCCCCCTCTGCATGGACTAAAAGGACTCGATGAGCTCCTTGACCAAACCGCCTCTCTCTCTGGAAATAGTGAAGTTCTTTTGCTAGGGGATATTAACATTAACTGGCTGGGAGGCTCACAGGTGATGGCCCTGTCTAAACTTCAAAGTTTCAACCTCCACCAGCTTATTTCCTCACCTGCTAGAACTGCTCCTCAATCTAATACCAGCACTCTACTGGACTGGATTGTGACGAACCACCCTATGGACATCATGGATGTAGGCGTCCTTCCTGATGCCATCTCTGACCGCTTCCCCACTTTCTGCATATGGGGCAAAGGTAGACCTGAATCCACAAAGCCCCGTTTCATTACCTTCTGAAATTATGTGAATTTTGACCCCCAGGCCATCCTGACTGACGTAGCTGGCACTGACTGGACCACTCTCTATAGCTCCTCGGATGCACAGTCTGCCCTAGATATCTTCCTCTCCACCTTCTTGACACTACAAGAAACCCACAGTCATCTGGTGAACAGAAGAGTCAGAAATAGACAGTCCCGCTGGCAAAAGTCTGATCTTCTCTCTAAATTACGTCTGAAGGACAAAAGTTGGTTTCAGTTTAAGAAATCTGGTCTACCAGAAGATTTACTTACCTATAACGAACATAGAAGTGCCTGTAAAACAGACATTAAGCAAACAAAGAGCTCCTACTGTAAGGCTCTGCTAACTGACTCCCAGGGTGACCCAAAATATTTCTGGGTCCATATTAAGCAATTCCTAGGCTCAAGTCAGTCCACTTCGCCTAACAACATGACTTTAAATGGCATCCACTGTAACAATCCCCTCACTACTGAAAACTTCTTTAACATGCAATTTGCTGACCTCACTCAACACACCTCCACTTTCCCCCCACTCTCAGATCCGGTCCCTCAAGCAAACCCTGCTAGGCCCACTTTCCACTTCAAATCAGTACACAGGCATGAGGTTCTCAGACTTCTTTGAAACATCTCTGAATATACAGCTGTGGGGTCTGATAACTTGGAGCCAAAACTCCTAAAATTAGCTGCCCCATACATAGCAGCCCCCCTTCCAAGGATTTTCACCCTCTCTTTTTGTCAGGGGTCCATCCCTGACATCTGGAAAATAGCCAGAGTTACCCCTGTACTCAAAAAGGGTGATCTGCTTAACCCCTCTAACTACAGACCAATTACCATACTATCCACACTCAGCAAAATTCTAGAGAAACTGGTTGCCCTCCAAACTACTGACTTTCTTCTGAAAAATGACCTCCTAACTGATGCTCAACATGGCTTCTGGAAAGGATACAGTACTACTACTACTGCCCTGCTCAAACTCTCGTCTGACACCCTAACATCCATGGATTCTGGCTGGCTCACGGGTGCCATTTTCATAGACATGACCAAGGCATTTGATCTCGTAGACCACTCCATTCTCCTTGCCACTCTCGACTCTCTAGTTTTCTCATCAAATGTTGTAAACTGGTTTAATTGCTACCTGACTAATAGGTCGCAATATGTTAAATTCAATTCTGCCCTCTCTGACAAGGTCACCATCAATATCGGTGTACCTCAAAGGTCCACCTTGGGTCCACTACTTTTCTCAATTTTTATAAACAATATCACCTCCACTCTCCTAAAGACCTCCTCTCTACTGTATGCAGATGACATCGTACTGTATACCAGTTCACACAGTATAGAGGACATAAGCTCCCGAATATCCACTGATTTTCAGCTTATCCAACACTGGCTTGCTAATCACAAACTTATCCTAAATAACACCAAGACCCAAGCTATGCTATTTGGGTCCAAGCTCAAACTCAAACACTCCCAAGATCACTTCAATGTCTCCTCTTTGGATGGCTCTTCAGTTGGGGTGTTAAACACCTTCAAATATTTAGGGGTTACCCTTGACCCGTCACTGAGTTTTGACCTCCATATTCAATCTACCTGTAAGCTAGTCAACTCTAAACTAGGCATCGCCTACCGTATGAGCTATGCACTCACCCCCTCAGTCAGGCTGGCTATTGCCCGTGGGATATTACTCCCCTCACTTACCTATGGGGTTGCCGCTTACGTTTCTGCCTGCAACTCAAGTTTGCAAAAGTGGGACTTTACCTATAATAATATCTGTTGCTTCATTTCCTCCCTCCCCAGCTGAAACATCATTGTCTCCTCTACTCAGGTCTGGGCTGGCTTCTCCCCAAGAGCTGAGGTACTATGCTCTCGGATCCATTACCGATAACATCATCAGATCCCATACTCCTAAACCCCTTGCTAGTCTCTTTCTACACTAGAAAACCAACTATGCCTTGTGCTCTGCTGACCAGGCCCCTGTTCTAATCCCTAAACACCACACTTCTAAAGGTGGTCACACCTTTGCCTGCCATGCTCCCCAGTTCTGAAACACACTCCCACTAACCCTACGTCAATCCGCCTCCCATATCGCCTTCAAAAGAGAACTATGCCACTATTTCTTCTCCTGTTATGTCTGCTTCTGCTTTAAACCACCCTAGCCCTTACTTTTCCTCTTCCAGCCCCTCTCCTCTGTTTGTCCTTTCACCCTGGGTTCCACTCCAGCAGGGAGCACTTTTTCCTTTTATTCCTCTGCCCACTACCAACCTGTCTCCTACTTTATTACTACCTGCTGTCTTTACGTTCTATTCCTCGTCCCTTGTACACTGCTCAGTCACTCTAAAAATTGACCTGATTGTACTTTTGATACATGCTTAACCTAAATGATGCATTGTTCTTGTCAGCGTTTTCCACTGTTAATTTCACTTAGATACTTACTTGTCATTTGTAGTATTGTACTAAATGTATTCAGTAAGTTTGTCTCTGTACCCTCTCAGGTCATGCCTGAAAATAGTCTTGTTGGCTAGTGCACCTACCCGGTTAACAAAAACTAAATAACAATAAATAAAATAAAAATGTATTTAAAAAAATGATTGACAGTCTGGAGACTACAAAGTAGTTGCTGTAAAACGAGTTCTTTTGTGCTGCTGCCATTGATGTCGGTCCTTGAATGACATCTATGGCAAACAGTGCACAGCCAAGATCAGGGAAAAAATTGACACTTTTCAGTGACTGATGTCACTGATAACTGCTTCTACAGTGAGTTGTGAACCAAATAAACACAAGACACAGCATAGAGTGGTATAGTAATGTCTTTATTTGTTAAACAAAACCCAAAACAGATTGATTTTCATTTACACATATTCAATCTTTGCCATTGATCTTTAATGCTACTCCTGCTGTCTATCAATATACACCCCAACCTAGGCTCTGCAGATGGCACTGGGTCTGGCTCTGGAAGTCAAGGGAAACTGAACATAGTCTCTCTAAACATTGGTGGTCTCCTACCTAAACTTGCTCTACTTGAAGTCTGGGTGGCATTAGTGCAACCAGATATTATTTCCTTTACCAAAGCCTGGCTTAACCCCAAAATACCTGATTCCATCATCTCATTACCAGGCCTTAATACCTTCAGAGAGGAAAGACAAGGCATTCAAGGTGGGGGCTGCCTGATCTATCTCAAATCCAACCTGCAAGCCTTGAACTTGAAGTCAAAGACCCTGCTGCTTGGGTGATGTCAAAAATCTCTTGTCCACTTGACAGTCTATTTCCCACCTGGTAAGCAACAAACTGGCCACTGGAAATTCATAGTAACTGGTTACTTTAATATTAACTGGACCATAAAGTGCAGTACTAGGCACAGAGATAAGATCACAAGTCTACTGTATTTCTTACACAAATGGTCATTGAGCACACCAGAACTAATGATAAATCAGGCATTATGAGACTACATGATGGGGTACTGGTAACTCACCCAGACACGGTCAAAAATATCAGTGTTGATCACTCACCGGTGCAATGCTTGTGGGATGTAAACCAGACCAGCCCTCACCACCCCAGTTCATAAACAAATGTGTCTTATGCAAGACAAACATAACAAAATTCAAATCCTAAGTAGATGAACTAGACTGGAATTTCCGTGATGACATCCATGGTATTGATTCCACCTTAGAATTCTTTGTCATGGAATTCACAATTGCCTGCAATAATTTTGTACCCTTCAAAAAGAGCAAAGTGAGAGGTACAGCCCCTGGATGGATCACCCCAGAACTCCTTGCCCTCATGAGAGAGGAACGGATAATCTGTGGGTGCTGCCATGGGAGTCTGGGTCCCTAGTCCATCTGCAAAAACACAAGGAAGCCAGGAATAAATACACTACTAGGATCCAACTGGCCAAATCCAGATACAGCAAGGCCCAGCAAACCCAGAATTGGAGCAGTGGTAAAAGATTGTATGAGAATGCCTCAGAACTTCTTGGTAAGGGTTTTGACAAAACCTCACCAAAAATGCTCATGGTCGATGGTCATGAAATACTTGATCCCACCAAAATTGGCAGCAAATTTAATGTTGCCTTCACTGATGTTGGCTTCATCATCCCTACTGAGCCAACCTTGCCCTCCATTGGCAGTCCTGGTCCTGTTGACACCCAACAGCCCAAAAAGGTCTGTGTGCATAGTGGTATCAGAAGTCGGTGCTCAGCAAGGAGGCAGCTAACTCCAAATCATGTAAACAAGTCCAGAAATTTATTTCAAACCAAGAGAAGTATATAAGATAGAGGGACTGAACTCTGCCACACCAACAGCACAGCGCTTCGACCGTAGTCTTCATCGGGGTGGAGTCAGTGTGTTAATAGTGCCTCTTTCCTTTTCTTTTTTTTTTTTTTTTGTGGGCTTACCTGCTACATTTTCTCAGCATGTTCACGAACCCCTCTGACCTCCACCTCCAACTGTTAGCCGTATCCACCTTGATATGCCCTGGTTTATCACCCAGGGAGGGGTTGTGGCACTGACCCCCTATTAAGTGCTGCAAAGCCATATTAGGTCAGAAAAGACAGCCCTGGAGGCTAATGTAAGGCTGAGGGGCTGGCTTCATTAGCGCAGCAGGCAGCGAGTTTTTTCCCTGTATGGCGGCGGGGATGTGTAACGATGGACAGCGTCTGCCCCGCCCCCCAACATACTGACACTGGTGCTTGCAGTATACCTGGTCTCCGCTGGGTGTCTGTAGTGCACCAGACACTCTACCCCCTCCCCCCTGGAGAAGGAGAGCAGTTGCAGGGTGCTCAATCCTTCTCCCTCAGCCGGCCCTTTCAACGTCCCAATCTGTTCTCGAACCTGGCTCGTCGGTGCCACAGTTCGGCACTCTACCCCTGTGCCAGTGGGCCAGCAATAGTGCCCCTTTTAAATCAGACCACTGTTAAGCACAGTGCTGCCACCATGAGGTATCGTTTCCAATTACTGCTTCAAAATCAGTGGTTCTGTGGGCTTTGAACAAGTATGCTAACAAAAATACAGAAAGTGCAAAATCAAAAACAAATTTACATGTAATCCAAATAGAAAACAATGTAAAGAATTATCAGTCAACAAACACATGAAATAAATACATTGGCTGTTAATTTTAACCATTCAAAATATGGTAAAATATGGTAAATGCTACTGTTGACTGATTTTGTACTCATTTCATCTATTTGTTGATTGATAATGCTTTACGTTGTTTTCTATTTGGATTACATGTGAATTTGTAACTGGAAACGATATCCCATGGTGACTGCACTGTGCTTAATAGTGGTCTGATTTAAAAAGGGAGCTATTAACACACTGACTCCACCCCTGATGAATACTACAGCCAAAACACTGGGGTGTTAGTGTGGCAAAGCTCAGTCCCACTGCCTTGTACGCTTCTCTTGGTTTGAAATAAATTTATGATATTTCTTTTCCAGCTCATGACTGCCTGTAGTATTTTGTACTCTGCCTAGATTAATCCTCCAGTTTTTGCCTTTTCTGGACTTGTCTACATGATTTGGGTTAGCCACCTCCTCGCCGAGCACCAGCTTCCAATACTTCTGTGCACATGGACGTTTTCTGGATATTGGTTGTATGCTGAGCTGCTTCTTAGTAGCCGTGGATGGTAGCAGAGCACTACCAATAGGGAAGCTTTTCTGGATTATAATCAGTGAAGAATATTAACTGATAGTGGGACATTTGCAACTTCCAGATCATTTCTCAAGTAATGTACATGGAGAGTATGACCTCTGAAAATCAAACAACTGAGGTGTCAGCTGTGAGAAAGCTATTAACACACTGACTCAGGGGTCAGTAGTGGGTCCAGTCCTCTTCAATGTCTTCATTAGTGACATTGCAGAGGGGCTGGAAGGGAAAGTATGCCTGTTTGCAAATTATACAAAAATCTGCAACAGACTGGACATGCCCAGAGAGGTGGAAAGTATGAGAAAAGACCTAAAGAAGCTACAGGACTGGTAATGAATATGGCAACTGAGTTTCAATGCAGAAAAGTGTAAAATCATGCACCTACAGTAGGTCACAGGAACCCGATGGTAACTTATCAACTGGATGGGAAGAGCTTGCAGTAACAAAACAGGAAACAGACTTGGGGTGATCATATCCGATGACCTGACAGTGGCTAGGCAGTGTGACAAGGCAGTGGGTAAGGCAAACAGGATGCTTGGATGAGTAGGCAAGTGTATCACCAGCAGGAAGAGGAAGGTTGTTGTACCAGTGTATAAATTATTGGTGAGCCCTCACCTGGAGTACTGTGTCCAGTTATGGAGGCCCCACCTTAGGAAAGACATACAGTAGGCAGGGTAGAGCCGGTGTAAAGGAGGGCATCCAAAATGGTGCAGGGCCCGCATCAGAGACCCTGCAAGAAAAGACTCAGGGAATTAAACATGTACTCACTGGAGGGAATAAGGGGGGAGAGGGGTGATAGACTGAGACTTTTAAATATCTCACAGGTACAAGCAAAGTGCAGGAGGGGAACATCTTCCATCAAAAAAGATGCTTGAAGACAGGGTGTCATTCTATGAGGCTGGAGATGGGGCTTAGGGGAAATGTGAGGATGTTCTTATCTGAGAGGGTGATGGATGTATGGAACAGCCTCCTAGAGGAGATGGTGGGAGCAAAGACAGTTGAGGGGTTTAAGAATGCATGGGATAGGCATAAGGGAATTGTAGAAGGAAGGCAAGAGAGGTAGTAATCACAGGCCAAGTAGGGACATTAAAGACAATGTAGGCAGGGAAAACAGGGAAGAATGGGTTGACCATGTGGTGCTTTTCTGCAGTCAACTTCTATGTTTCTATGTTTTGACTCCACCACTTGACAAAGACTATGGTCAAAGCGCTGGGGTGATAGTGTGGCTGAGTTTAGTCCCACTATCTTGTACACTTCTCTTGGTTTGAAATACATTTATTGGGTGCCCCATCACTCTGTGCTCTCCAATATATTACCCCCAAAAACCATATAAACACTACAAACAGGTATCTGCCTCTATCTCTGAAATCAAACAAAGGGGCAGAGGACTCTGCAGAGCAGGACATTGCAGCACAGGAGCTAGAACAACAAAACTCGCCCAAATCAGGAACCAAAACAAAAAAAGCAAAAAGGAAATCCAAAAAACATCTGATCATAGGAGACTCCATGATTCGGGGAGTTGATACCCATCTCCAGCCAGGTGTAATGGTCAGATGTCCCCCAGGTACATTAGCATGGAGAGACACTGACCGCATTGCTAAAATTGTTCACAAAGCAGGAGAAAACATTGACATCCTGGTACACATAGGGACTAATGATCTCACCAGTCGGACAGTTGTGGAGACCAAGGAACACCTGACCAGGCTGGGTGACAAACTATCATCCACTTCTTCTGACATCTCCTTCTCTGAGATCCTGCCAGTCTGGAAGAGGGGAGCAGATGGACGGAAGGTCAGAGAAAGGGAGATAGGGGAGCTAAACATGTGACTCAAGGGCTGGTACCAGGAAAAAGGACACAGATTTGTATGGAACTGGCAACAGTTCTGGGAGCGAAAGTTCTTTAAATCTGATGTACTGCATCTGACTAAGGAGGGAGTCAGTGCATTGGGGCAGAAGTTTGAAGTCTTTGCAGAATATTTAAACTAGCAAATGGGGAGAGGGGTGCAGCACCCCTTACTTCGAATGGGAAGAACACCCTTCCCCACTCAGCTAGTGGTCAAACAGGGATTCAGCATGTTTGCAGTTCATTTGCATCACCAGGTAAGAAAAAAGGTCCATCTCCCCATATGATGCACAGGAGAAATGCCAAACCTCACCCAACAACTAACACTGTGAAATTTGGCCAAATGAAAATCATGTACACAAATGCTCACAGCCTGGGAAATAAGATCCAAGACCTGCAGGCAATAATGTCAGAGGCTAAACTGGACATAGTAGCAATTAGTGTGGATGTGGTTTACCAGTAACCACACCTGGGAGACTTCAGTACCTGACTATGTACTGTTCAGAAGAGACCGAGGTGCAAAATTGGGGAGTTGCCCTGTATGTCAATGAAAATATTAAAGCTACAGAAATTCAGAATACACATAAGGAGCCAGAAGAACTATGGGTCACCCTGGAAACAGGAAATGGGACAGCCATAAGAACTGGGGTTGTCTACAGGCCCCCAGACCAGGGGGAGGACATAGACACATTACTGTTAGAAGATATATAAAACATGACAGCTAAAGGGGAGGTTCTGATAATGGGAGACTTCAACTTGCTGGATACAGATTGGTCAATACCAGCAGGAACATCTGCCAGAACTAGACACATGGTGGATTCCCTACAGGGGGAGGGCCTCAAACAACTGGTACAACAACCCACAAGAGACAGGGCTATCCTAGATCTAGTACTGACTAACAGGGAAGGGATCACAGATCTCCAGGTAGAAGGTCACCTAGGGGCCAGTGACCATTACATGGAATGGTTCAATTTGGCCACTACATCTAAATCATCCCATTCCAAGGCAAAAATATGGGACTTCAGAGGTGCTGACTTTGATAAGATGGCCAACAGAGTTAAGCTAGCCCTGGCAAAAAGAAACACAGGGAGGGGGTACAGGCAAAGTGGGCAAGCATTAAGGATGCAATACTTGAAGCAACATCCCATTGTGTTAGACAGAAAAGGAAGTGCAAAAGAAGAAGGAAACCACTTTGATTCTCAAACACAGTAGCAGAAAAGGTCAGAGCCAAAAGGCTGGCCTTCAGGAAATATAAGGGAACACAGCGGGATGAAGATAGGGAGGCATACCAAACTGCCCTAAGGGAAGCAGGGAAGGCAGGCAAAGTCCCAAACTGAGGAAACATTAGCATGAACAGTAAAAGAAGGTGACAAGACTTTCTATAGATACTTTAGTGAAAGGAGAAAGTTCAGAGTGGTTATTGCTAAGCTCAAAGGAGAAAAGGGGGCGCGTGAGGAGGAGGAGGACTCTGTAAAAGCATCTATCCTAAATAGATAATTTTGCTCAATATTTACTGAAGAGAAGGTAGGGCAGGGTCCACAGCTCAGTACCTTGGACACAGGGGGGGGGAGGTGAGCACTACTCCCTTCGCAAAAGAAAGGGTCTTACAAGAGCTCGTAAAGCTCAGGGTGGACAAAGCTATGGGACCTGATGGCATACATCCCATGGTACTTAAGGAGCTAAGGGTGGAACTAGCAGAGCCATTAGCAGAACTGTTTAGTGAGTCTCTGAGCACAGGAGAGGTCCCAGAAGACTGGAGAAGGGCTCATGTGATCCTGCTCCACAAGAGTGGTAGCAAGGAGGAGGTAGGGAACTACAGACCAGTCAGTCTTACCTTAGTAGTGGGCAAGATTATGGAGGCACTCCTTAAGGAAAGGATAGTGCAACACCTGGAATCCATAGGGGGCACAGGATCCAAGACAGCATGGGTTTACAAAAGGAAGGTCCTATCAAACTAATCTCATAGGTTTCTTTGACTGGGTAACCAGAGTGCTGGACCATGGGTGAGCAGTTGATGTCACCTACATTGACTTCAGCAAAGCTTTCGGCACTGTTCCACATACAAGATTGATAAATAAGCTAGGTAGGCTCGGCGTGTGTCAGAAGTTGGTCAACTGGATGGCAAAATGGTTGTCGGGCAGAAAACAGAGAGTGGTAAATGGTATGCAGTCAGAAGAGATGCAAGTCACAAGTGGGGGTACCTCAGGGATCAGTCCTGGGGCCAGTCCTCTTCAATATCTTCATTAGTGACATTGCAGATAGACTAGAGGGTAAGGCTTGTCTGTTTGCAGATGACACCAAGATCTGCAACAGAGTAGATGATCCAGATGGGGTGGGCAGAATGAGAAGAGATCTGGATAAACTAGCAAAATGGTCAGAAGAGTGGCAACTGGGATTTAATGCAAAGAAGTGCAAGATCATGCACATAGGGAAGTGAAACTCTGAAGCCACCAGTAGGCTGGGAGGGGAGTTGCTGGCAGTCACAATGGAAGAAAGAGACTTGGGCATCATCATCACCGATGACCCGAAATCATCCAAGCAGACCTCTAAAGCAGTAGGTAAGGCTAGGGAGATGTTAGGGTATATTAGTAGGGGTATCACAAGTCATAATAGGGAGGTAATAATCCCTCTTTACAAGACACTGGTTAGGCCCCATCTGGAGTACTGCATGCAGTACCGGAGGCCACACCTTTACAAGGACATTAACCAAATTGAGGCAGTCCAGAGAAGGGAAGCCAAAATGGTGCAAGGACTGCATCAGAAGTCATATGAGGGCAGATTAACGGAGCTCAATATGTATGCCCTAGAGCAAAGGAGGGAGAGAGGTGATATGATCTAAACATTCAAACACCTTAAGGGCATTAACAAGGTGAAAGAGTCTAACATGTTTAAATATAAGAAAAATAGCAGGACAAGAGGACACAGCATGAGACTAAAGGGAGGCCGATTAAGGGGGAATGTGAGGAAATTCTTTTTCACAGAAAGGGTGGTGGATGCATGGAACGGTCTACCTCAGGAAGTGGTGGCTATGAATACAGTGCAGGGCTTCAAACAGGCATGGGATAGGCATAAGGAAGCAATATAGATGAGTATGAATAGATAGGCCACAGACAAAGCAAAGGCCGATGGCACATTTATAAGGTAGAAAAAGAAATGGGCCTTGCGGTCCTTATCTGCAGTTAACTTCTATGTTTCTATGTTTCATGACTGCCTGCAGTATTTTGTACTCTACCAAGATTAATCTTGTAGTGCTTACCTTTTCTGGACTTGTCTGCATGATTTGGGGTTGGCCACCCCCTTGCTGAACACCAACTACTGATACTGCTGTGCACATGGGGCTTTTGTGGATGTTGGTTGTATGCTGAGTAGTCATGGATGGTGAATATTTACTGACACTTGCAACTTCCAGACTATCTTTTAAGTAATATACATGGAGAGTATGATTTCTGAAAATCAAACAACTGAGTCATCAGCTGTGAGAGATTTTGACTGAAGGATTTGGATGAACTAGCTGCTGAAAAGATATGTGCTAAAGGTAAACTACATAACTCAGAATCTACAACAAATATGAATAGTGATTCAGATAATGGTACCTTAAACCA
Source organism: Neoceratodus forsteri (assembly GCA_016271365.2). NCBI lineage: Eukaryota > Metazoa > Chordata > Ceratodontiformes > Ceratodontidae > Neoceratodus > Neoceratodus forsteri. Next base: position 223,959,673 of record CM057449.1, on the reverse strand, counting down.
GTTGTTTTTGAATCTTGAGATACTGAGTTTTGTTGAGCTGAATGTCACATGTAATGTTATAACATTGGAAACATATTTAGAAAAAGAACAATCACTGAGGCATTGAGAGTTAACAAAGTTTCTTCATGTGGCTTGGAAAATTTCGCACAAAAAGAGTGGGAGGATGATGCAATACTATGTACTAACTAACACCTTTATGAAGTTTATAATTGCTGAAGACAAGGACATGTGCCAGACAATTAGGGAAGAGATTAAGACTGTGCAGAAGGAAATGTCTAAGTTTGAAAACAACTCTGTATTTGATAAACTTGCAGAAGTGCCAAAGAAAAAACTGAAGAAACATGAACAAGAATTAATTAAATGCAAGCAATCAAAGTTGGACTGTGACAATGAGGATTTCTTGTTAGGGTATATTCTGTGCTGGCCCAAAAGATTAAGATCTACTAGCAGAGGATGCTCCCAGTCATGGTCTTGGGGCAGAAGCAGTGGGAAGAAAGTCACAATACAGAGAAAGAGAGAGAGAAGGATTGTCACCAGGGGGAAGGTAGCAATGATTGTGATGAAGGTCCCTCTGACTCACACCCTGTGCCAGAGTCACAGCAAGCAGAACAATCAAAAGTAACAAAAAACAAAAGTTGGCAAAAAACAGAAAACAAGGAGAGGGAGGAAAGGCAGAGCCAAACAGAAATTTAAGGAGTTCAGCAAAGAAAATTCTAAAATAATCAACCTCTCCAATGTAAGTTTGCCATCTGACCAGATAGGGCTCTTACAAAAGAGTCTGAACTTTATTCCTCAAGCTGACACTGACCATTTCTTGATACATGTTGATCTGTTTAAATTATTTAGAAAAATATGACTTTATGCATTTTTTTCCAAAAAGAAATAACTGAACATAGGTCTAGGAATTAATCACAATGTGGTTGAGGGGATATGGACTGAAACTCAAGAAATCAATTGAATTGAATTACTAGCAGGCTTGAGTGATCCAGGACATACACAAACCGCACCTGTGTTAGACTTTGATGTTCTAGACGATGAGACCTGTGAACATGATGATGCCAATATCTTAGCCCTAGAAGCCATTCTCGATAAAAGGGATGAAAGTTATTAGAATTTTTTTCGAGGGGGATGAATCAGATGAAATCTCATTGCATGATGTGAGTGTCAAAAGTATTTCTGAAATTAGAAAATTGATGTTTAAACCACAATTTCTGTTCTGCTCCAGTACTAATAATCACCTAATTAAGTCATTTGAAAGTATTGTGTTAAGAGAAACTGATTGCTTGCTGGATTACCATCCTTAGTTTGCAGGAACCTAACATCAAGGGAGCTATGAAAGCTTGATAATGATCAGCATTTGGTAATTAAACCTGCAGACAAGGTGGTAACATTGTTATTATGAATGCTATGGACTATACCAGCATGATATACAACATATTTGATAATAATCTGAATTACAAAAAAGCTACAATGGGATCCCTCTGACAAATTTAAGAAAGAACCGTTAAGTCTTTTGGAATGGGGCAGGGCTACTCAGTTACAGATGAGAAATTTAAATTTATTTGGACTGACTTCCCTGTAACTTGGTCTTTTTATGCACTACCTAAGATATGGAAGGAACTGGATAAACACACAGGTTGCCCCATTGTCTCTAGGGTGGGGATCTTTGACTGAAAAACTGAGCACATTTTGGGATGTGTTCTTAATAGATTGCTTACAGAGTCTGGGTTGCTACCTCAGGGACACAATGGATGTTTTGGAAAAGTTTTGCAACTTTAAGTGGGAGCCTAATTTCATATGGCTCAGCACTGATACAGAATCGTTATATACAAGAGTCTCACATGAACATGGTATTTTTGCCTGTTCGTATTTTCTTGACAGACATTCACAAAGAGCTACTATTCCTATAAGGTTTATTTTAAAAGCATTAAAATTTGCTATGACACACAACTATTTTGAGTTTGATAAAGAATTTTATTTACAGCTGTGAGATACTGCCATGAGAGCAGCTACGGCCCCCAGCTTCACCAACCTTTTCCTTGGGCTCTGGGAGGAAACTACCATAATGTCTGTTGCCTGTATACCCTTCTTTAAATATATGAAGAGGTGGTACTGTTATATTGATAATATTATTTGTGTATGGGAGGGGCCAGAGGAGGAGGTGACGAAACCCACAGAGTGGATTAACAACAAAGAGATCAATATGAAGATTATATATTGTATTGACAGGAAGCAGAACATAGAAACACAGAAACATAGAAATTGTCAACAGATAAGGACAGCTAGGCCCAACCAGTTGGCCTATAAGCCCTTCCCTTGTTTGTAGCCTCTAACCCTACTAGGTCAACGACTCTGTCCTCTCCTTCCCACTTCTAGGGTTCCCTTATGTCTGTCCCATGCATGTTCAAATCCCTCCACTGTGCTCACTCCCACCACCTCCTGTGGCAGACAATTTCATGCATACACCACCCTCTTCATGAAGAAAAACTTTCTCACATTTCCCCTTAACCTGCCACCCTCCAATTTCATATCATGCCCCCTCGTTCCTGTACTTCTCCTATATTGGAAGATGTCATCCCCCTGCACATTGTTTATGCCTTTAAGGTACTTGAATGTTTCAATCATGTCCCTCCTATCCCTCCTCTCTTTCAGCCACTATTAACGTTTTAGATTTGACCCTATATGTGGATAGTGAAATGACTCTACGAACAAGAAGCTATAGAAAATCTTCAGCCAACAATAGCCTTCTCGGGGCAGGTAGCTCACACCCTCATGCTCTTATTCAGTTTATGCCATACAGAAAGTTTCTCCATATTTGGCGGAACTGTTTTAGAGAGGGGGAATTTGATATTCAATTCAAAGAGTTGTTTGACAGATTTCTCAGCAGAGGATATTACAGTCCAACACTGGATACAGCTTTAGAAAGAGCTAAAGGACAGGACAGAAGCTCCCTTATTAAACCCACAACTATCACAGTCCCTATCAAAGAACCACTATGATTTGTTACAAAATACAATAAGGTATCAGGGCAAATAAGGGCTGTTATTAGAAAATACTGGCCAGTATTATTATTAAATGACCCAGCTTGGGCATCTGAATTATGCTCCCATTCTATGATGACTTTTTCCAGAGCTGGAAATCTGCATGACAAATCAGTTCACAATAGATACTGTGCCCCTACTATTGATCCCCTGCCCAGAAACTGGCTGACACCTTTCCCTAGTGGCATGTTCAAGTGTGGAAAATGTAACATATGCAATTTTTGTTATCAAGGTAACACATTCCACTTAGAGTGATATGATAGAGATGTAGATGTCAGAAGCTTCCTGAATTGCAGCAGCAGCACTTATACTGCATAAACTATTTGGTGTCCTTGTAACCTGTTATATATAGATCACAGCATTAGACACATGAGACAGCATACACAGAATATTAAAACTGGTCAATTTAATACAGCCTTTCAGAAACACTATCATGTGCAACATAGCAACAATCCAGATGGGGCTCTGTCTGTGGCCCTTGAATTTGTGGGAAGAAATCAAATGGGGTTATGACTGCCTTAACAGACTACTGCAAAGGGACAGTTTCAGGATATTCAATAAGGGACTGAATGTTGACTGGGATTTGAAAGATCTCTTTAAAAAAATAGTAATAACTCCAGAAGCTTGCTTAGCTTATGTTTGTAGTATACACTGTACAAATGCTACATTTCAACCTCTCCTATTCAATTCTCTTTCAGCTTTCTTTCTATGTGGCTCAGGACATATTTGTACATGTTGATCCCTAGTACCCTGTTTTGGGATTACTATTTGGAGGGGATGAACACTAGTCCTTTTCGAATGGACCGCCCACGGCCTTATTTATTCTGTTTATTGCCTGTCCTCCAGCATCACCTGTCTTCTCTATTTATGATCTTAGATTCTGTGCATGACTCCAGGTGTCTGAGTTTTACAACTGAAACTACTGTAAGCCAAACCTTATACCTCAGTGACTACAATTTGATTCAGAGGCTTTACATGTACTTTACCTTTCCTAATTCAGTCAACAGTAGCATTTACCATATTTTGAATGGTTAAAATTGGCTGCCAAAGTACTTATTTCATCTAGCTGTTAACTGAGAATGCTTTAAACTTTTCTTGTATTTGGATTACATGCAGATTTGTTTTTGATTTTGCACTTTCTGTATCGTTAACACACTTGTTCAAATCCCCCCAGAACCACTGATTTTGAAGCATTAGTTGGAAACGATACCCCATGATGGCAGCACTGTGCTTAATAGTGGTCTGATTTAAAAGAGGAGCTATTAAGATACTGACTTCAACCCCTGATGAAGACTACGGTCCAAGCATTTGGGTGTTAATGTGGCAGAGTTCAGTCCCACTATCATGTACACTTCTCTTGGTTTGAAATAAATTTATGATATAATTGTTTTTTCAACTTGTGACTTCTTGCAGTATTTTGTACTCAACCAAGATTAATCTTTGAGTGCTTAGTTTTCCTGGACTTGTCTTCCTGTTGATACAAACAACTGGACTCCAAGCCAGAATATCCTAAATTCTGTTTTAAATTTGTCTCAGTAAGGAACACCTCTAACCATATAAGAAAGATGCTGGGTAAAACCAGAATTGAGGGTGATTCAATTTATATGAGGCTATTTGCCATGATTGTTGATAAACTCTCCTGCTCCATTTCCAAAAATTGTAACTTCTCTCTGTGCTACTCCCAGTTCCCTGAAAAGTGGAAATCCATGCTGGTTTCACCATTCTTTAAAAGTGGAGACTGTTCTAACCTTGCCAATTTCCATATTCTGTCCCCTGTCCAAAGCTATTGAGAAAATAGTGTCCAATCAGCTTGTCTCATACCTTGAGAAACACAGAATACATTGTCCCTAACAGCATGGATTTGGAAAAAAACATAGCACCAATACAACACTGAGTACTCCAACTTCATCCTTGAAGCCATTTACAATGGAGACAAGGCTGGCACCATCTGTATTGACTTGACAAAAGCCTTTGACTTAGTCAGTCATAAGCTTCTTCTCAGCAAACTCCATGGCCTAGGCCTGTCACTGAACACAGTTACCTGGTTCCAGAATTATCTCACTAACCATACTCAACACATGAAGACAGTGACTCTTTGTCAGACATTAAGACTGTATCCATTGGCATTTCCCAAGGCTCCATTCAGGGCCCTGTACTATTTGGCTTACTTACAAACCACCTGTCTGATGCCTGTCAGTCTGTAAAGGTACTTCTCTTTGCAAACAATGCTGTGATCTATTCCAGGAAACCTGACTTTGGCAGTCTCACCTCAGTACACCAGGGTAATTCTGAGGGCCTTGAAAGATGGCACCCCCATAACAAACTGGTTCTGAATTACAAAAATAAAAAACCTAAGACCATGCTCTTCAAAACCCCGCAAATGGAAAAAAAAAGGTACCCCCCCTTTGCCATTCACAATGACCAGGGACATATATTTGATCAAGTAAAAACCTTTAAATACCACAGGGTGATCCTGGATGACAACCTTATCTTTTGCTCCCCATGTTGACCAACTTGTGTCCAAGATAAACAGAAGACTGGATGCCTTGTACATAACCGGATCAGCCTCACTGCAGATGCTAGATGGCTCATAGTGGTAAGCTCATGACTGTTGCTACAGTAGTTGACAATGGCCTTTCTGTCTACAGAACTGCCTGTGACTCAATTCTCAGCTTTGTGATTGGGGCAGACAAGCACACCCATAGCTGTACCCTCTACACCCAAATTAACTGGTTACTCCTACCTAGCAGAATTGTGTTCCAAACATGTCTGCTAGTCAAGAAGGTGTTACTGGGCCTAACTCCACCTCAGCCCTAACTCACTGCTTTTATCCTGTCACCAATCTTTACCACACCAACAGTATGGGTTGGAATGCCCTTGAACTGCCTTTTTGTTGAATACAGTTGGGCAGGAGTTCATTTGCTCTTAGGGTCGCTAGCTGGCTAAATCAGCTGACAGGAGTCTTGCTAAATCTACCTAAGTTTGACCAGTTTAAAAGAGCACAATGGGCAGCCTTAACAGTTTATGCAACTGTAACTGCTAATCAACCTAACTACGTCCCTCTAAGAGTACACTATGAACTGTGTCAGACTCTAAGTCTGAATCCATGAACTGTTACTGTGCTTGTTCTACAGTGTTGATGTTTACCTGCCTTGTTGTAAAATTGTATGCAACTGATCTAGCCTGTTTATTATGTACTAGTTTGACCATTTTGTACTTGTCTGACTACATGTACATTCCACTGGAATTTGCTGTTTTTTATACTTGCTTTGTTACCATGTAATCTCAGTCACTGATGTAGAACCTTTGTAAAACAGCACTTCTGCTCAGGTATTCTCCGACATTTTCAGTACGTAAATAAACAAAAGAGAAGTACCTCATCTCCCTTTTTCTATCTTGGGTAAATAAGTTGTGAAACACCAACTCTTAACCATTCATAAAGCAATCATAGCATGCATCACCAAGTTGAGTTATATGCTTACATGTGTGTTTCTAAATGCAATGTGGAAGGTAGGAAGGTGTTGGATATGCAAGCAGCTGGGTCAAATAAAGGAGGAGATCACTTGGCTGAGGAGCAAACTAGAGGACAAGGGGGGGCAAGGACAAGGATGGGGGCAAGGGAGGAGCAGTGGCATAAAACAGCTTGGAGGGTTTGGAGACTCTAAAGGTAGGGTTGGATCAGTGGGGAATATCAGGAAGGAAGCTGTGAGGAAGCCAAATGGAGGGGAGGACAGGGCTCTCAGGGGCTGGAAGCAGTTATGGGGGGTAAAGATACAGGGAGAAGAGTGCAGTCACAAAGATGGGGTGTGGTTGAGGGGGCACAAGAGTAGGAGTGGAAAGATTGATCGGGGGTCAAGCAGGTTCACACTGCTGGAGGGGTTGCAAGAAGGAGTGACAGAGGCAAATAGTGAGGTGGGTCTGGCTGCTTAGGGAGTCCAGGCAGGAGCTGGGGGCCCAGTGGGAGTGGTGCAGGCTAGGGGGACCCAGGTAGGTGACAGGGGTTCAGATGGACAAGTGCAGCTGGGTGTAGGTGGGGGGGCGAGAGGGAAGGAAGTCACAAATCTCCACAGGCAAAGGCAGGCACAGGAAGGAGGTCAGGAGAACTCCAGATCATGGAGAACACTTGGGACAGGGAGCTTAGGTGGACCAGACAGGAGACAGGGGCTTGGTAGGGGTGGTGCAGGCTGAGGGAACCCATGCAGATGACAAGGGATCAAATGGAGAGGTGCAGAATGGAGGTAAGAGGGGAGGTTGGGAGGAAGGGGGTCAAAATCCTCTACCACCTAGGACAGACATGGGGGGAGACCAGGAGGAGAGGAGCAGGGAAGGTATGTGAGACATAGAGTGGGGGATATAGAGTCTGGGGATAGGGAATGGGGAGCAAGGCTGGGGAGAGGAAGCATGACACAGGGAGGAAAAGAGCATAGAGGTGAAGAGCAGAAGGGGGGGTGGTCCATCAACTAAAGGGGAGGAGGGGAACAGACTGTTAAGGTCAAGAGGTGTACAGCAACAAGGTGAAGAAAAAGTGTTAGCCTTTGGGGACTCTATCATTAAAGGCACCCATTGGAATAAATGTTGGGACCCTCATAATAGGAGGGTAGTGGTATGTGTTCCTTAAATGGAAGTGGGTAGGGCAGAGTCAAGGATAAGGCAGGAAGCAGGTAGCACTGGAGGGAACCACATGTCATCCTTCACCTAGGGACCAATGACCTAGCTGGAAATGAGGTTTCAGAGGTCCAGCAGCATTGTAGGAACTTGGGGGAAAGTTATAGGTTGGTGGCTAGCTCAGTAACCTTCTCAGAGGTAGAACCAGTCCCCTGTGCCAGCACTCAAGACAAAACAAAATATTTGAGTTTAATAATTGGTTAGAAGGCTGGTGTAAGGCAGAAGGTTTTGGATACATGGGGGGGAGTGGGGAAACAGGTGGAAGGATGAGAGTATATACGCCAAAGACAAACTGCACTTCAGTGCAGAGGGTACCATGTTACTTAGGGAAAAGTTGAGGAGACATTTCGCAGAGGTTCTGCCTTTAAATCACTAGGGGGAGTATGTAGCTAGAACAGAAGCGGGGGATAGGAATGCAAAGGTCCTAGCTGGCAGTCTCTAACAGATAGAAACAGGCAAAACAGCAGAGGGTCAGATGGAAGGTGGGATGAGTAAATGGAGAGCAATGTGTGGGAATGCGCAGAGCCTGGGGAATTAGCAATCTGACTTGGCAGTGTTCATAACAGCAGATAATTTAGACCTCATAGCCATCACAGAAACCTGGTGCATGGAGCACCAGGACTGGGATCTGGCCATTCTGGAATTCACTATGCTTAGGCGGGATAGGGTAGGGAAAAAGTTGGGAGGGGAGTAGTGATCTTTATAAAATAATCCATTAAAGCAACTGAGCTGCAGGGTTGGAAGAGGGGTAATGAGGTATTATGGGTAAATCTGGAAAGAGAGAAAGGGTTGAAACTCTGGGTGGGGGTAGTATACAGATCAGGGCTGACTTTGAAAGGATGAGGACATACCTGAGGGAAGTCCTAACCAGACTTGGGGGTTGCAAGGAGGTGGATGAGAAGTGGAAAGGGATCAGGGAAGCTACTGGAAGGGCAATTGAAATAGAGGTCAGGAGGGTTAGTAAAAGTAGAAAAAGGAAGAGACCTGTATGGTTCACGAGGGAGGTCATGAAATGGGTGAGAGCCAAGTGGAAGGCATTCTTGGTCTATAAGAAAATGCTGAGTGGGAGGGACAATAAACATTATCTGGACTTGCAGAGGGAAGTGGGGAAGGCTGTTAGAAGGGCTAAAGTGCAGACAGAGTTAGATATGGCTAGCAAAATTAAGGAAGGGCATAAGGCATTTTTCCAGTATGTCACGGAGCGAAGGAAAAAGAAAGAGGGTAAAACAAAGTGGGGGGGGGAGCTAGTGTAGAGGAGGATAACCACATGGCAGATACATTGAACAAATATTTTTGTTCCGTGTTCATCAGATAGGACAATGATAGGAAGCTTAAGATAGAATGCGGTGGAGGAGGGGGTGTACGAGGGAATAGATACCTCGTCCTTCATGGCAGATAGGTTCTTAAGGGAATTAGGTGGTCTACGGGTAAATAAGGTCATGGGTCCAGATGAGGTGCATCCCAGGATCCTGAAAGAGCTCAGAATGGAACTAGCAAAATCACTGATGGAACTGTTCACCCTTTTGCTGGAAACAGGAGAGGTTCCATATGATTGGAGGAGGGCTAACGTGGTACTGCACCACAAGGAGGAGGGACAGGGAGGAGGCAGGAAATTACAGGCCAGTGATCCTGACATCAGTGGTTGGGAAGATCATGCAGACATTCCTAAAGGAAAGACTGACAGACTGCCTGGAGGAGAAGGGGCTGGTCAATCATAGGCAGTACGAGTTTGTTAGGGGGAGATCCTGTCAGATGAAGTTAATACAGTTCTTCAACTGGGTGACAAGAGTGATGGACCAGGGAGGGGCAGTGGACTTGACCTATCTGGACTTCAGAAAGGCTTTCAGCACTATTCTCCACAAAAGATTATTAAACAAGATGGGAGGTGTGGGAGTGAGTCTGGTCTTAACAAAGTGGGTGGGACACTGGCTCTCTGGTAGAACACAAATGGTGATAGTAAATGGAGAGCTCTCAGAGGTGAGGAGGGTCATGAGTGGGGTATAGCAGGAGTCTGTATTGGGCCCAGTCCTTTTCAACATTTTCATCAGGGACATTGCTGTAGGCCTTGAGGGGAAGGTGTGTTTAGTCGCTGATGATACCAAGATATGTAATAGAGTGGACACACTAGAGGGGTTGAAAAAATGCAGGAAGATCTTGAGAGGCTTGAGAGGAAGTCCAAGGTTTGGAAGCTAGAGTTCAATGTGGGAAAATGCAAAATTATGCATATGGGGCATGGAAATCTGGGAGTAATGCATGAAATCAATGGGGAGAGATTAGTAGCTGAGGAACAAGAGAGGGATTTGGGGGTCATCATTTTATCTGACCTAAAGAGGGCAAATCAGTGCCAGGCTGCAGTTGGGATGGCAAGCAGAATGCTGCGATATCTAAGTCGACAGTCACTAGTAGAAGGAAGGAAGACATCATACCCCTGTATATGACCCTGGTCAGACCACATCTGTAGTTCTGTGTTCAATTCTGGACACCACACCTGATGAATGATATAGAAAGGGTAGAGGCAATCCAGAGGAGGGCTACTCAGATGGTATGGAGGATGCAGGGGAAGGCATATGAGGAGAGGTAGAGGGATCTGGATATGTACTCCCTGAAGGATAGCAGAGATAGGGGGATATGATTGAGACCTTCAAATATCTAAAAGGTATTAACAGGATGCAAAGGGGGAGCCTATCTCAATTGAAAGGAAGTCCTGCAACTAGGGGTCAAAGTATGAAGCTGGAGGGTGGACATTTTAAGGGGAACATGATGAAGTACTTTTTCACAGAAGATTATTAAACAAGATGGGAGGTCTGGGAGTGAGTCTTGTCTTAACAAAGTGGGTGGAAACTGGCTCTCTGGTAGAACCCAAACGATGTTATGTGGCACAGCCCTTAGGCGGGAGGAACACCATGTCTTTCCCTACCTGGATGACTAGCTCCTCAAAACTCAGTCCAGGAAGCATCTGCTAGGGCGTTGGATGCTTGGAACAACCTGCCGGAAGAGGTGGTAGAGACAGAGACAGTCTTGGGCTTCAAGCACGCATGGGATAGGCACATGGGGATCCTGGGGGAAAGAGAGAAAGGGGAGGATCTTGGAGAGAGGGGAGCTCAGTAGCTAGAGTAATACTGGGTAGACTAGGTGGGCCATATAGGTCATTATCTGCTGATATTATGCATGTAGGTATGTATGTATAGCAATATCATTTCTTACAGATATACAAGTGTCTTTGAGAGTTCTTTGGGTGAGTGCACTATGACGTGATGCTGAACAGCTCTGACATACCATTGACTTGAGGAGACACTTGTATTATAGTGGCATGGTACACAAAGTCTTGAAAATACATTCTTATCATAGTGGTGTGGTAGTGCCACTATAGTTAGGTTGAGTAGACACTTTAATCATAAATTGCAATTGTTGCCTGCTTATACCTGGCTGTCTTTTTACCTTGGGATCTGTAAATGGACTTGCATACCCTTCATGGCAGGATCACTAATCCCTCCAAAGGTGGTAAATGGCAGTTTTTAAATTAGAGGGCAGGGGTCAAAAGGAAGGAAATTATTAGTTTCAAGACTTTTTTGTTTACAAATAACAAAAACAAACTAACAAACAAACAAACCAACAAAAAAACAGCTGAGATTTGAAAGCTGAAATTTGTTTATTAGATCCTGCTCCAAAGATGGGTATTTTGGGAAGAAAATAATTAAAAATGTAAACATTATATTTATTTAAAAGTTCAGTGACCACACATAATTTATTTTCTTGGTAAAGTGTTTTTACACACCTGTAGTTGCGCTGCATAAAATGTCCACAAGACTGCTGTTGTATTTTGAAACCAGGTAGTAAAAATATAATTGTACAGTATCTGGAAACTTTGATCATGTCTATTTCAATTGTGGTAACAGTTTTAAGATTTTATTTTTTAACAAAAACAAAAAAAAAAGAAACAAAACTAATTAAAGAACTGAAACCTGAAACTTTCAGTTTCTTTAGATAGTGAAACACATGAAATCTCAAAATCAGGAAGTGAAAATAAAACAAATATTTTCAAACTGTAATATTATGTATTTGAAGTGTGGTAACATGGACTGCACAATACAAGTATTATTCAGGACCAGTTCACACAAATACTGCACTTTCTACACACACAAATGTCATTCTTAAATATCTGTATTTGTGATAGACCACATAAAGTATGATTAGACCATGGCTGAAGCTGGTGTGACACACCCATGACTACTACTGCTCAAAACATGAATGCATAGCTTATGGAGAGCTCTTTATAGTTTATTGATAACTTTCAAACCCTTGGTTTTGTACCAACATTGCCAACAGAAACAAGTCTAAACTGTAAAAAAAAAAACATTAAAAATCAAAATGTAAACAGTACAAATTTCACAGACACATCAGAGATAAAAATACAAATGGCAAAACAGTAACCCCATGTACAGCCTTTGAGGTAACACATTTATTGCTCACTGAAAAATAGGAAAACAGTAAAGAGTTGAAACTTGAAACATTCATACTCTAGATAGTGATATCTTGGTGCTGTTTTTAGTGTCCTTGGATAAAAATTCTTTAAAATTATGTTATAATTATTTTACTAACAGGATTACATCTCTAACCCAGGAAGTGAAAACAGTGTAATCCCATATATGTTACTTATTTATAACCACTTAACACCATTATCAAATGTATTTGAAGTGAGCAAACAGTTTTAAAAACTTTTTTGCTTGGAAAAATGGCAAAATGTTCAACAGTTAAAACCTGAAACTTTCTAGTTCTTGAAAGGGCCTGTGTGGCCCCAAAAGCTTGTGTACTATTACTATCTTTGTACTACATATGCTGGGCTAAAAAAAGGTATCAAACCATACAGTGACTACCCTTCGTATATCATATAAATTATATAAATCATGTTAAAGACTTCTTTTTAATAGGACTTGAACTTAATGTAAAAATATTTTACTTTATAGAAAATTAGAGAGCACTGTGAGGCAATATACTATGCTAACTTAATTTAGAACTACTGATTCTTAAAAGTGTTATATGTTTATATGTACAGTTACTGGGTCTCTTATGGTGTAAGAGTGTATTCTTGAGTTCTTTAGGTGAATGTACTGCAAAGCAAAGCTGAGCCGAGCAAAGAACTTGAGAAGACTTTTACTAACTAGACTAAATTCCTGGCGTCTGGGTAATGGGGCCTGCAAGCTACCTCCAGAATAGATCCCAGTCTGTCAGCTTGGTAAAATTAACTCCAGTGCAAATGTCATCACCTGTGGTATGAACAGGGATCAATTCTTGGACCCCTTCTGTTCTTAGTGGTTATTAATTTTTATTTATTTATTTAAAATTTGATAACTGGAAAAGACACACTGAGATGAAGCTCAATTTCAGGTGCAACCCTGGGGAACAATCAAGTAGGAGAGTTACAAAATCAGTCAAACAACAGTGGGCAATACAACAAAATATGAGTACAGCAAGACATGTATTCAATGAAAGAACAATTCCGTACAGAAAGTTACAATCATGTTAGATCTGACAGAGAATGAGTAATCAAAATATAATGTAACACCAATTGGTATAGGAGACTAGTGCTTAGTTATATTGGAGGCGGTAAGTTCATCTGTAGTACAAAGTGGGGGAAAGTAGACAAGGGGACAGAAGGACTAGGAATAGTATTAGCTAAGAGAAGAAAGGCAGGGTCGAGGAGAGGCATGAGCAATCAGAGCTAGGGAGAAGACGCAGAAAGGGCTTAAGGGAGCTAAGTGAGGGGAGTGATGCGCTACCCAGGGAAGCTGATTCCAGAGAGAAGGGAGGTGATAGGAAAAAGCAGATGTCCTGGTCCTCGAGTGAGGGTGGGTGAAGAGGAAAGAACAAGTATCCATGGATCTAATGGAGTAGCTAGAAAGGTGATCAGGTGATAAGTAGGAGGAGAGATAGGAGGAAGGGTCCCAAACCAATGTTTGGCAATTAGGGAGATGCTGTGGACCAGGCACCTGTGGGACAGTGGTGCATTGAAAAGAGAGATGCAGAGGAGACAGTGGTGAGTAAGGGGAGGAGGGGAGGTAGTAAAGCAGCAGTAGGAATTTAGGAGGATGTCAAGTTTAGACAGGGAAGTCATGGGGGCAGAGGCTTAAACGATGCTGGCATAATCAAAGAAGGGAAAGATTGTTTTGATAACAAGCTCACGGTGAATTACTAAAGGGAGGCAATCTTTGTGATGGTAGAGGATGGCAAGTTTTGGGTGGAGTCTGGTGCAGATGGCATAAATATGTGCAGAGAAATTTAGGTACTGTCCAGCCAGACTCCTAAATATTTGAAGGTATGTACCACCTCTTGGGGGAGCCATCCAGGGTGACGAACATGGGGGTGGGCTGAAGTCTAGACAGCCTCTGTCTGAACCCAGAGAACATAGAAACAATTTTCTAGGAATTTAGGTTGAGCTGTATTTCCTGGAACTAGTGTTGTACTTTATCAAAGTCATGCTGTAGGGGGGTAACAACATCACTTGGGGTGGAGGCAGAGGAGTAGATCACGGTGTCATCTGCGTACATATATATGTGGGACACAGAGCAGATGAAGGGTAGGTCATTAATAAAGACTGAGAAAAGAATGGGACCGAGTATAGAGCCTTGAGGGATAGGGAGGAGGGAGGATAAGGCGGTGTCAGCTAGGACTGATAGCTGTCTGTTATGATGATAGGAGCTGAACCAACTGACTGCAGTTTAAGACAACCCTAGAGAGTGGAGTTTGTGGAGCACTAGGTGATGGGAAACAGAATCAAAAGCCTTTGCCAGGTCTATAAAAATGGCAGCAGTAATTTGGCCTTGGTCCATCGCGGAATGGATAGAGTCAGTGACCTGGAGCAGGGAGGTGGTAGTGGAATGCTGTTTTCTGAAACTCAGCTGGAATGGGGAGAGAGTGCCTATCACTGAGAGCTGGTCCAGGAGCCTGGTGTAAACTGGGAACTCTTTATTTATTTATTTATTTCAGTTTGTGATTAATACCTTTGAGTCCAGGACTCGTTTTCAAAGGTTCCAAGTCATTTTTGTACAAACATTACAAATATAACAGGGTATACAGAGAAGAGGAAAACACTTAAATAGGCAATGAAATACCATGTAATTATATACAGTACATCCATCGAGAGGTTTAAAGAGGATAGGGTAAAAAGGACTCTACATTGAAGTTCACTAGTTTGTAGGTCAGCCTGGGGGGGGGGGGTAAGGTGGTCAACCAAGGGTAGCGTCATCATCAATTTGGCAAGAGTGGGCAAGATAGAGATGGGCCTATAAGTTAGTAGGAGCAGTTAGATATCCCCCTTTTATAGATTGGAATCACTTTAGCCAGTTTCCAGGCCAGGGGGACAGTATCCTTTAAGACGGAGAGGTTTAGCAGGTGGGCTAGGGAATGGGCGATGGCTGGGGCAGAGCTGTGGAGGAGCTTACAGTGTAGGCCATCCAGGCTTGACTTTGCAGGGTTTAGGGATATTAATGCTTTGTAAACCTCTGAGGGTGAGATGGGAGGGAGTTGATAGCCAGTACCATGAGGAGGGGGAAGGAGATAGGAGGGGCAGCAGCAGGGTTGTCGGGCAGGACACAGGTGGTGAAAAAATTGTTGAAAGTCTCGGCTATAGTAGCAGGGTCAGAGACAGGTGAGCCATTAGGTTTTCAGACTGGGGGCAAGGGAGTCTGGGGGGTTGAGGAGGGAGTGTATGACATTCCAAAATCTTGTAGGGGTGCCAGAGGTAGATCGGAGTTGTGACTTAAGGTAAACAGCTTTAACCTGATGGATAGTCTTAGTACAAGTGTTTCTGTGGGATTTGTAAAGAAGTAGGAGTGCAGGGGACATGGAAGATTTAAATTATGCCCAGTATTTGTCCCGGACTTTGTAGGGGGGTAAGAGGTCAGGTGTGATACACGGGTAGTGGAGATGTTTGACCCTGGCTTTCTTCATGGGGGCACGGAAATTCCAGATTAGAGTAAGAGTGTCCATGAAGATGTGGAGAGCAGAGTGAATGTCAGTGGCAGAGAACATTTGGGATCTGTCAGCAAGAGTTAGGTCTTGGAGTAGAGTAACAGTATCGAGTGCATGGAGGGGGCAGTACCAGATATATTTGGGGGTTGAGAGGGGGACAGTGACTTTTTTTACACAGTAGGTGATGCAGTGATCACTGAGAGCATCTGGAAGTACACCAGTGGCAGTGATCCTGTGGGGGTGAGAGGAGAGCAACCAGTCAAGAAGGGAATGATTTGGGGAATTTGGGTTTAGGCATGTAGGCTCTGAGATCAGTTGTGTGAGGTTTTTGCTACTCAGTCTTGAGGAGGGTGGGTTTTGCAGATGGGGAGAGCTAGTCTAAGTTAAAATATTCAAGTAGAATAAGTTCACCTTTGTTCAAGTGGGAGGTGATAGTGGAGATACAGGCAATGACCTCCCCATATCCTACGCATCTGCTAAATCCTTGAATCATGCAGATGATGCAGTTGTCTATGTTCATGGGAGAGACATGGCTGACATCAACAATGCCCTTTTAAGTTATTTTCCTTCCCTACAATGATGATTCATGAAGCAGAAACTGGTCCTAAATATGCGAAAGGTAAAAGCCATGCTCCTTGCCACAGCTCTCAGAATCTGGTGCCACTCCCAAGAACTCAGCGTCACTAATCTGGATGGATTTCAGCTTGATTCAGTTGCCAGATTTGAATATCTTGGGATAACCCTAGACCCATCCCTTACTTTTGACTCCCAACTAAATAAGATCCTTCTGCTACCATACTGCATCCCTCTGGAAATCCATTGTCCCCCTTCCCAAAAGCCTTTGCACTCAAAATGAAGGAACACCTGCTAATCCTTGATGCATGCTCTTGTGCACAGTAACACTAGCATATATTGCTAGATAGACGCTTTTTTGGGTTCCAGAGCATAATCTACTTGCAAAGTCATGTTGTTTTATTTTTGCATGACTGAAAAGCATTTGTATATTGTTGACTGTACTGTATATGCCCGTATATGTATATCTTATGTACTATCTAAACTGCAGAACTGTGTTTCGACTGTATATTTTATTTATTGAAAGTATAAATGTAACATTTTTCATATCCCTATTGTCTTCTGTACATTGATCTGTATCCTTTTTTGCTGTTTTGCTCTGTACTTGTGGTATCCAGCTCATGCCTGGAAAAGAAGTTTTGTGCTAGTGCATGTACCTGGTAAATGAAAAATTAATCAGTAAATACAATAAATAAAAAGAAACTCTTATAACCACATTTATTTATTTAGTTTTTGTTGACCGGGTAAGCGCACTAGACAAATTCTGCCTATTTTCAGGCACAACCCGAACCGCAGGAACTGTACATATAAACATAAATCATGTTGAAGACCCTTTTTCATGTAATTTGGATTGAAAATAAAAGTGGTTTACTCAACAGGTTATTAGAGTATCCTTATTGCGTGAAATGGATTATGCCTACTGAATTTAGAACTTTTGCATTAGACACCCACTTAAGGTTATAAGAGTACATGAAATACTTTGAATAAGCAATTCTGAATGACTGTAAATGATATGGTTTATAATAGCATGAGACACCCTTTGTAGAAGTACCTGGGATGTTTACAATTAATCTCGATTAGATAAGAACAATATCATGATTTAAAACAGCTACAATAGTGTCTGGAATGCTTAGGAATAAACATTTTTTACAAGCTAAAATGATGTCATATTATTTATAACAGACAAAGCCTGTGACCTGGGTCAGTGGGGTGGGGGTGGGGTGAGGGGGGACAAGTGTTTACTCTGAAAGTAAGCACTGTTTCTTGCATGAACCTCTTTTTAAGGGCATTTTTCATACTGTTTAACCAGTTTTTGCACTGTGCCCTGTTAGTAATTGTAGTAAGTACTTTATCCTCTTTGCTGTGTGACACTGTGATGCCTTGACTGTTCATTAAGCCCCCACCACAGCTGCGTAAAAGACCATTTGTGTTACACTGAAACATTATCTTGCAACAAATCCTGTCAAAAGTATCAGGCATGTTCATAACTGATTCAAGAACAGCTCGTGCACCGAGTTTGACTGTTTATGAAAGTGCACAAAACTGTTCATGAATGTATTTAAATCGAGAAAGAACCATAAATGGTATGGCTGTACTCATGAATAACACTGGTGAACTTTGGAGGATACTGATGAATTACTGATGAATGCTCCTCAAAGTTCAGGAGTTCATGAAACATCCTTTTGCAGGGAAAAGCCTTCTAAACCTGAAAAGGAGATTACTGCTTAAATAAGAAATGAAACTGTGTGCGTTACACAGGGTAATTTTACAGCCTTGGTGTGAAAAGCTATGGACAGATGGGAGGCTTAGTGTCCCCACTTTGATGAACTAAAAGAATGTGTAAAACTGAGGAATTATCGAGGTGACTGAGAGCAGTGGTCACACAATTCTAAGAAACCTAAGCAGCAGAAGAAAAGGGCAGCCAGGACAAAAAACTTTCTGCAATGCATGGAAGCTATTAAAGAGTCATAGGACTGTGTTACCCTCATCTTGTGACATCAGATGTAGAGATACAGTGAATTGAAACTTCATTGGCTAAGTTGCTGTGAAGTTGTGAAGCTTCAAATTCATGAAATTTTGCAAAGCTCCTATTGGCATCACCAACTTCAGCTTCACAGACTTTGCAATGTTTTTGCCAATAGAGTTGGCATTTTTCAGTGTCACTTTGCCTGGCAAATCAGATGTGAAGTCGGCAGTTCAAATGTTGTTAAGTTTGCAAACTTCTCAAAGTTCTGGCAGAGCAAAGTTTTCTCAGCTTTGCACATCTCTCCTCAGATGTTCTCATTCTAGCCATCTAGCCCAAGAGGAGATCAGAAAGCAAGGGTCCAGTCCAAAACAGGTAAGTTTAATAGTTACAAAGGGCACAGAGCTGTAAACTTTAAGAACCTGGTATTAATCCCACAATGAACATTTATTCTTTAAGTGACCCTCAGCAAGTCACTTAACCTCTATGTGCTTAATATTTCTAAAGCCTTTCTAATATATCATTATGCAGTTTGAATCCCCCTGCGTGCCTAATGAGAGCAGTCTCCTTCTCTCCCTTCCAATTCCTGAGTTTATATCTCAGGTGATATAAACCAAATTCCTTTAATTCCATCTATTGAGAGAGTTCTACACATTCAGAGAAGCCCAACAGATCACAACTGGGGTCTAAACCCAGTTACAGTGGTCTTGTTGCTTTCATCCAGTAATCTTTGTCTAGTTCTTCAGTTATTCTATGCCAGCATGCACTTAAGCAGATACTGAGACATTCAGTGAGTTCCTGTCCTAGAGGTCAAGATTCAATGAAATTCAATTGCCCAGTGGGGGGCATAGATTGTGCCCCTCACCACTGATCCAGGATCAGTTTACTGTGTGGCCCAATCTCAAAATCAGTGTGGGGGGTAGCACACCCTAAGGAGGGGGATGGGGTAGCAGTGAGTCCACTTGGTGTGCATATCTGAAATCCCTGGCTACACCCCTGCTTGCATCTACCTTTCAGTATCCCAGATTCTGATGTATTCTAACAGTAGAACTGGTACTAGTAATAATAACAAGCATTTGTCAATGCCGAATGTTTGCTTGCTGGCATTGGCATTGGTGGGGTGTGCCTTTGGGTCATCAGGCATAACGGCCATGCCATTTCACCACACCCTATCCTGCAGACACTGACAAGTCACAGTGTGCCTTGGGTGTTTGGCCCTTATGCTCACCCCTTTCCATCAGGAAATATGGTGAGACAGGTGCAGTATAGGAGAATGGGGTGAACTTTGGGGCCGAAGAGTCCAAGGCACACCTCGATGCCTCTCACTGGCTGCAGGGTGTGGGTGGGGGTGGAATGGTATGAGCATTACAGGCGACAAGCCCAAGTCACACCCCTGATGCTTGTCAGTCTCGACAGGGTGGGGCGTTATGGTCAGAAACACTAACACCTCAGGCGTTCGTTGATATTTTCACTCCAAATTTTCAACATGGGTTTTTTGTGACCCCCACCTTATGAACAGTGGCAATATCAGTTTGTTAGCCGAAAGCTGATTTTGCAAAGTGACTATGGCATTTGGCCCCACAAGTGTGAAAACACACTTCGAACAGGATGTGAAAAATGACAGCTGTACTGTTCATGGGGAGGTGTAAAAAATGGCAATGTTGAAAATCTGCGGTGAAAATAGTAAAAAAAGTGGTGAAGTCACGAGCATGTGCAGGAACTGCGCAATGCACACCCTTACTGTAATTAGTTTGGGGAGTTTTTTTACAGCAGATAGTCAACACAGGCATTTTGGGACCTCCGCTCATGAACAATGTCACTGTGATTTTCTTAATCTGTCCCGAACATTGATTTCCCACAGCGACCACGCATTTCTGAGCAGAAAGTGTGAAAACACATTTCGGTCATGTTGTGAAAAATTACAGCTGTACTGTTCATAAGGAAGTGTGGAAAAATGCCAGTGGTGAAAATCTGGACTGAAAATATTACAAATTCATGAACTTACGAAGGTGCGTGGAAACAGCGCAATGCACACTCGTAACACAGTCATTTTATGGACTTTTGTCACCAAATTTTCAACATAGCCATTTTAAGACCTCTGCTCATGAACAGTGTCATTGTGATTTTCTTAATCTGTCCCAAACATTGATTTAGCACACCGACTGTGTCATTGTGCACTACATGCGCAGAAACACATTTTGGGGCAGATGTGAAAAATGACAGCTGTACTGCTCATAAGGAGGTGTAGTAAAATGACAATGTTGAAAATCTGGAGTGAAATTATTAATAATTTGTGAACTTATGAGTGTGCGCAGGAACTGCGCAACGCACGCTCGTAAAACAGTCATTTTTGAGAAGTTTTTCACCAAATTTTCAACATAGCCATTTTAAAATCTCTGCTCATGAACAGTGTCACTGTGATTTTCTTAATCTGTCCCAAACATTGATTTTGCACACCCACTGCGCCATTGTGCACTACATGCATGGAAACACATTTTGGGTGAGATGTGAAAAATGACAGCTGTACTGCTCATAAGGAGGTGTGGTACAATGGCAATGTTGAAAATCTGGAGTGCAAATATTAAAAATTCACGAACTTACAAGTGTGCGTAGGAACTGAGCAATGCACGCTCGTAAAACAGTCATTTTTAGGAATTTTTCCCCAAATTTTCAATGTAGGGTTTTTGGGGGCCTACCTCATGAACTGTGACACTGTCATTTTGTACATCAGTCCCAAAAGGTGGTTTTGCACAGTGATTGGGAAATCACCTTTCATGGCTGATTAACAAAATGACAGTGACAGAACTCATGAGGTGGCATCCCAAAAACCACATGTTGAAAATTTGGTGAAAAAATTCCAAAAAATGGCTGAGATATACATCAAACTTGAAAAAACCCTATTTATTCCATTATACAGCTTACCGGCACTTCCTCAGTTTGCAGTCGGCTTTGAAGAGTGCAGACCTGTTCCCGGTCCACTGAAGATTGTCGCACCAGACTCAGGAGGTAAGTATGGGGTGGTGGGGGCGTGGGGAGGCAGGGTGCACAGAGGGTGGGTGCAGGTGGGAGAGGGGGGTCAAGACAGTGTGGGACCGTTCTTTCTTTCTAGGTTTCTTTTTCTTGTAGGAAGACGACGTGGGACATTTGCCATGCTGGGGTGGGTTTCCAGCATGGCAGCTGAAAGGTTTTTTTGGGGGGCCAACGAGCTAATGGGGATTGGCACCCTGGCCGGCCACATAGAGAGCTTTGCCATGTTGGGGTGGGCTCCCAGCGTGGCACCTGGAAGTGTGTTTGGGGCTACATAATGGACAGTTGCCATGCTGAGGTGGGCTCCAGCATGGCACCTTGAAGCTGTTTTGGGTACTGGAGCTGACAGGGATTAGGCACCTCGTCAGCCATACTGTGTATGTGGGGCGGGAGCACCTGGGTGGCCCCAGCATGCTACTTGTTGGGGGGAGGAGCTGTCTATAACAGCTCTTGCATTGCAGTGCCAACGTGGAGGCACTTTGCATACTGCTGACGGCAGCAATATGCAAATTGCCTACACGCTGCGGCTCATTCTTTCAACTGTATGCCGCTGCATTTGCAAATGCTGTCATAGACAGCTCTTACATTTATTGGCGCAGTGAGGCCACTCCTGCAAAAGGCAGCAGGGCATTGGAAGGAGAGAGGCACACCTACGAATTCTCGTATGGTGGCACTATGTTTCTTACACATGCGTGCAAGCAAACATAAAAATGATAATAGTAAAAACAATTGTTCTGAAAATAGTGGAGCATTTCATTATTGGGATATTATTGGATTACAGTATTACTGATTATGGTAAATGACCATGATCATGCATTAAATAAAATAAAACCACTCAGCATCAGGCTATAGGATACAGTACATCATGGCTTGACTCATAATAAGCCATTTATAGTCACGTGTGAGGGAGCAGGACAGTTACTCATGAGTAGCAGAGATATGAGTGAGTTATATAAGTCCTGCCCCCTCACAAGTGACTATAAGTGGCAAATTCTAAGCCAGGCCATTATGTGTTCAACTGATACAGTATATTTAAACTGTGATGCTTTTAAATGAGTTCTTTTATAAAGCTTTAACTATTTCTGCTTTATTCACTACTGTGTCTTGAGTGCAGCAGTGGCCACTGTGATGTCATAAGACATTGTACTTGATGCTCTCCCATTGACTAAGTGTTCCTTTGTGACTTGTCTAAAGTAAAAATAAAAGGCTAAAAAAGATGGCTTATGTATAGTGTTGCCACCTTTGGATGAGGCAAAACCCGGATCCTAAGCTCCGCCCCGAGCCCCACCCCTTGTCATGGCTCATCATGCATTGATCCTCCCAGAAAGTCATTTGTTATATCAATAAAAGATAACACTTAAAGCAGCAGTTAAACAAAAATGTGAATATATTGTACTTTATCTGTAAAAGTTACTTTCCTAGGTTCTTCCTAGTTATTTATGTACTTATGTATGTATTTATTTATTGTCATTGGTTTACCAGATAAACATACAGAGATAAAAGAAATCTCATTTACAGATATGATCTGGGGGGAGACAAGGGAAATACTGTAAATAGCATACAACAGTATACATGGTATATAATAATACATAAAGAAATTGTTTCCTATAATGTGTACTTTATCTTTTTCTGTCTCCATTTCCTTTTCATGTCAACAGTACTATTTCAAAGCCAAAGAAGTGACCATACTTTTTTTTCTTGAAGAAAAAAACAATTTAAAACAATTAAAAATGCCTACACCCTGTTGGAGATGAAAATGTTTACCAGCAAATGAAAGTGGAAGACAACTGGCTGTGCTACTGTTACAAAAGGTGGGGGTAGCTTTGCTGCTATACCACTTTAAGATGCAGTGGAAAAGATTAGGTTAAGTAACTGCTAATGGTGTTAATGGCCATACTTTACACATCCCAGGCTGACTGCTTTCACAAACAAAGGGCTATATTGACAAGAGAACTTGTTTGCAACCTGGATCTGTAGCTGAAACAATGAATGATATGGTAAAATCTGTTTTAAAAGTATGTGACCACTCAGAATGGCTCAAAAACCTGACCAGCACAGAGCAAAACCAGATTACCTGATAGGGACCCTGAAAACCTGATCACCAGGTAAAAAACCTGACCGGTGGCAGCCCTACTTATGTATGTGACAGTTAAAACTTCTAGATAAAATTATTTATTTTTGCAAATGAAATATTCTAAATGAGAATGAACATACTGTAAATAATTTTTCTTCACTTGGCATCTACCCTCACTTTAGACAGGTCAAAAAATAATTCTAAACCAATGGGAAAGCAACTTGAACAATGCCTTTGACTTCATTATGGCCTGTATTGCACTCAAAATAGAGAAGTGAAATCAAACCGAAATGTTTAAATTATCATAAAACGCTCTCAGACATTCTGCAGTGTGTAATACATAATATAAATTGGACAAACAATGGGCTGACTCAGATTAAGTCATTCATTGTCTCTTGTGAGTAAAGGCAGGGTTTAAATAACTCACTCTTCGCTCTGCCACTCATGAACCCCATAATTTAGGGAAGTGGAAGGAGAATGCAACTTGGACTACAGTGGATTTTACTCAAGGGAGTGTCAAAGATTGATGGCCAGAGTTGGGAAGGGATTAGGAGAAGGAGGATGGGGGGGGGGTAGAGGGGAAGGGTCCCAAACCAAAATTTAGAGATGAAGGTAGTGCGATGAGCAAGGTGCCTGGCATCAAGGGATTGCAAGGAGAGGGAGGAAAACAATGAACAGTGAAGGGTTCTAGAAGGCAATCAAGGGCAAAGCAGCAGAAGGAGTGGGAGATAGGGTCCCATCTGGCTAAGGTGGTCTTGGGAGTAGCACTATAAATAATGTCACCATAATCAAAGGTAGGGAGAATCATCTCCAAGAAAATTTATCCCAGGAAGCGGGATACATGCTTTGTTCCTGCAAAGTGCACCAAGTTCGGGGTGAAGCTTCTGGTGAATGGTATCCTCATGAACTGAGAAATCAAGGTGACAAACCAATGATACCCCAAGGTATGTAAAGGAGGAGACATCCTCAATCACAATACCATCAAGGGTATAAATGGAGGGGAGGGGAGAGGGCCCAGCAAGTCTCTACCTTGTGCCATAAGTCAAGGAGACAGATTTTTGGCACTGAGGGGCAGCTGATTTGCACAGACCAGTGCTGGTTGTTAATGACATCCAGTTGGAGCCAGGTCATGAGATCAAAGACAGAGAAGCAAGAGACATAGAGACCCCTGTCATCTGTATACTTGTTAATAGACAGAAGAGGAGGCAGAGGGAAGGTCATTTGGGAAAATGGAGATTAAAGCGCAGCCAAGGAGAGACTCTTGGGGTATGCCAGACTAGATAGGGAATGAAGGGAATATGGTGTCATCAATATGGATAGCTTGAGACCTGCCGTTAAGATAGGAGCAGAGCCACTCAATTGAGGCTATAGAGCACCCTGCTGCCATAAGCTTCTCCTGCCAGCAGAATCAGAAGGGCAATAGTGTTGAAGGCTTTGTCCAGGCTAACAAAATAACTGAGGTCACCAGACCACAATCCATGTCCCGATAGAATGGAATCAGTGAGACACAGGAAGGAGATGGAGGTGGAGTGGGACTTCCTCAAGACAGATAGGTAGGAAGTGAAGTAAGACAGGGATTCAAGAAAAGGTGAGAGTTGGGCGATAACTAGATATTCCTAGAGTTTAACCAAAGTGGGGTGGGGGGAAGGGATAGCGTGGTGTTACAGAGGAGTTGGGGTCACCCCCAGTTGGAAGGGGATGACCATAGCCTGCTTCACTGTGTTAATAACAGAGGCTTGGGAAAATGAGACTTTAAGGACATGGGTGATAGGGAGAACAATGGCAAGAGCAGAGAGAAATAGGACTCTGGGATCAAGGCCATCAGGACTTCCACATCTGTACTGGTTTAGAGCTAGGAGAGCTTTGAGGGATGTAGCAGGGGTGGTGGGGAGAAGGATAATGGGAGGAAGGGGGATGGAATGGGGGGCTGAGGGAAAAATGGAGGGAAAAAGTGGGCTGTGGAGAAATGTAACAGTATATGTACACATTTCAGCACATATTTCACATATTCCTGAACTTTGTTACTCTTTTTCATAATAACCTTGCACAACATTATGAAAATAGGACTACTGCACCAAGACTTCATTTGATCTAGATACTTGTCTACATCTGGCATCAACATGCTCTGTTTATGACATGATAATTGTTTTCACAGCAAAAGATAGTGATTTAAGAAGTACAGGATTATGCTGTCAGATACAGACAGGAAGCCTGAGCAGATCAAGTCTGGGGGACTGTGATACTGTTTTCAGTTCAATGTGCAGAGTAGGAAAGAACTAGCATTTGCCAATGCCGAATGTTGTCATGCTGGCATTGGCAGTGGGAGTGGCGGAGCTTGAGATGCATAGTGCTGTGATTTTGTGAATGTGTCTCAAAAGGTGATTTTGCACAGTGAGCGTGCCATTGTGGCCACAGCTGCAGAAACACATTTTGGGCAGGCTGTGAAAAATGGCAGCTGGACTGTTGATAAGGAGATGTGCACAAATGCCAGTGGTGAAAATGTGTCATGAAAATATTGCAGATTGATGAAGTTACAAGGGTGTGTGGAAACTGCCCAATGCACGCTTGCAACACAGTTATTGTACGGGCTTTCGGCACCAAATTTTCAGCATAGGCATTTTAGGACCTCTGCTCATGAATAGTGTCACCGTCATTTCCTCAAACTGTCCCGAAAACTGATTTCGCACGGCGACCGTACAATTCTGCGCCGGACGTGTGAAAACACATTTCAGGCAGCTGAACTGTTCATAAGGAGGTATGGAAAAATGCCAGTGATGAACAGCTGGAGTGAAACTATTACAAATTCACAAAGTTATGAGCATGAGTGCAAACTATGCAGCGCACGCTCGAAAAACACTCATTTTATTGACTTTCATTCCAAAATTTTCAACATAGGCATTTTAGGACATCTGCTAATCAACAGTGTCACTGTCATTTTCATCATGTGTCTCGAACATGGACTTTCCACAGCGACCACACTATTCTGCGCCGGAACTGCGAAAACAGATTTTGGTGAGGATGTGAAAAATGACAGCTATACTGTTCATTAGGAGGTGCAGAACAATGGCACTGTTGAAAATCTGGAGTAAAAATATTAGAAGTTTGTGAACATATGAGCGTGCTTGCAAACTGTGCAATGCATGCTTGTAACACAGTCATTTTATGGAGTATTGTCACCAAATTTTCAACACATGCATTTTAGGACCTCTGCTCATGAACAGTGTCACTGTCATTTTCGTAATGTGTCCGAAACACTGATTTCGCACAGCGACCGCGCTATTCTGTGCCGGAAGTGCAAAAAAAATTTTGGCAAGTATGTGAAAATGACAGCTGCATGATTCACAAGAAGGTGTAGTAAAATACCAATGTTGAGAATCTGGTGTGAAAATATTGCGAATGCACTAACTTACGACTGTGCGTTGCGCAGTTGCTACTCATGCTCGTAAAACAGTTATTTTATGGAGTATTATCATCAAATTTTCAACACAGGCATTTTAGGACCTCTGCTCATGAACAGTGTCACTGTCACTTTTGTAATGTGTCCCCGAACACTGATTTCACACAGTGACCGCGCTATTCTGCGCCAGAAGTCCGAAAACACATTTTGGCCAGGATGTGAAAAATGACAGCTATACAATTCGCAATACAATGCTGCATCACCAGCAGAAAACAAGAAGTTATTATCCCTCTGTACAGACAGCTGGTGAGACCACATCTGGAGTACTGTGTGCAGTTCTGGAGACCCAATCTCCGCAAAGACATAGACAGAATGGAAGCTGTCCAGAGGAGGGCAACTAAAATGGTGCAGGGTCTGCACCGGAAGACATATGAAGAGAGACTTAAGGAGCTTAATATGTATAGCCTCGAGGAAAGGAGGGAGAGGGGGGACATGATAGAAACTTTCAAGTACCTCAAGGGAATCAACAAAGTCCAAGAGGGTAGCATCTTTCAAAAAAAGAGGTGTGCAAGAACAAGGGGGCACAATTTGAAGATAGAAGGGGGGGCGGCTCAGAGGTAATTTAAGGAAGTATTTTTTCACAGAGAGGGTTGTGGATGTATGGAACGGCCTTCCAGAGGAGGTTGTGGAGTCAAAAACAGTGGTGGAATTCAAGCATGCATGGGACAGTCATAAGGCAATTCTAGGGGGTGGGGGTAGGAAGAAGTAGGCTGCTGGTTAACTAGGATCTGCAGCTTATCCATCAGGTAGGGAAATGGGCAGACTGGGTGGGCCAAGCGGTCCTTATCTGCCATCAAATTCTATGTTTCTATGTTTCTATGTTAATTCACAAGAAGGTGTAGTAAAATACCAATGTTGAGAATCTGGCATGAAAATAGTGCGAATGTGCTAACGTACGAGCGTGCGTTGCGCAGTTGCTACACATGCTTGTAAAACAGTCATTTTATGGAGTATTGTCACCAAATTTTCAACACAGGCATTTTAGGACCTCTGCTCATGAACGGTGTCACTGCCATTTTTGTAACGTGTCCCAAACAGTGATTTTGCACCATGACTGCACTATTCTGCGCCGGAAGTGCAAAAACACATTTCAGCCAGGATGTGAAAAATGACAGCTGTACGGTTCACAAGAAGGTGTGGTAAAATGACAATGTTGAGAATCTGGTGTGAAAATATTGCAAATTCACTAACTTACGAGCGTGCATTGCGCAGTTGCTACGCACGCTTGTAAAACAGTCATGTTTTGGATTTTTCCCACCACATTTGCAACATAGGGTTTTTGAGAGCTCCCCTCATGAACAGTGGCACTGTCATTTTGTTAGGCAGTCCCGAAAGGTGATTCCTAGCAGTGACTGTGAAATCACCTTTCGGGACCGAATAACGCCATGACAGTGCAAGAATTCATGAGAAGGGGTCCCCAAAACCCCATGTTGAAAATTTGGGGCCAAAATTCGCAAAAATGCCTGAGATATGCAGAAAAGTTGGAAAAACCCTATTTATTACATTATACAGCTTACTGGCTTTTCCTCAGTTTGCGGTTGGCTTTAAAGAGTGCAGACGGTTCCCGGTCCACCAAGATCATTGCACCAGACTCCAATGGTAAGTATGGGGTGGGAGGGGTGGGAGGCAGGGTGTGCAGTGGGTGGGTGCGGTGGCTGAGGGGCACAGAGACTACGAGGGACTGTTTTCCTTTTACAGGTTCAAAGAAAAAAAAACATTGTGGGACAGTTTTTTGCAGGGATTTGGCACGCTGAGGTGGGCTCCCAGCGTGCCACCTAACTGTTTGAGGGGAGGTGTCTGCAGACGAGGAGGGATTGGGCACCCATCGGCAAACAACACAAGGGGGGAATTTATGCCGGCGATTGGGCACCCTGTCGCACACAAAGAAGGGTGGGGGGCAGAGCCAATGGGGATTGGACACCCCCCTTGGCATTAAACAGTTGGGGGGGTTCTTTCTGCTGACGGGGAGTGGGCTCCTCCATCGGCACACAAGGAAAGAGGGACAGGGTAAGAGCTGACGGGGCTTGGGCTCCCCCCCTTGGCATATGACAAATGGGGAAGGAATGCCTTATGCCAACAGGGAGTGGGCTCCTCCGTTAGCACATTCATATGGGGCAGAGTCAGCCGACAGAGTTGGGGCACCCCAAAGTCGGCAGTTCGGCGGCCAGTGTGCCACCAAGTGCATAATGTCGCGAGCACATCAAGAAAAGGACCGCTGCATCTGCTGAGCTCTGCTCGTATTGCAGCGGACCTTTTCTTAGATGTACTCACCACATTATGTATGCACGGTGTGGCACCGGCATGCAGGCTGATTGGGGAATGCAGGATGCACCTACTGGTGCGTGCCTTGCATTTGCCCAACAGCGACCGTGCCTCCAAAGCTGCATTGTCCCAAGATGTTGGCTGTGCAAGTGCGCCAACATAAAAATGGGCCTATCAGTCTCACTGCCTCTATTACCCAATCCCTCTCACACATGCCTCCTAATACTATTAAGAGAGTTTGTGGTCAACCATTAGGGTCCTGCTGTTTGCATGGCATGATCTGGTAAGCCCATTGGACCTCTGATGCAGGGTCCAGCTTTAAATTGTGCTCCAGCCATTCCTGAGCAAATTTGCTTGGGTTGTTCCCCTCAGTTGATTCTGGGAGCCTATGAGATAAATACTGTTGTCCTGAGTAAAGTTCTGTAAGGCTACATTGGAAATGGGAGGGACTTATTTTCTTTTATTATTACCATTGTGGTGGTAGAGTCTCTAAAATGCTGTACTAGTCACGTCTTTGGCCTCTGATACAGCCATCACTGATTTAGTTTCACATATTTGGAGACTTTGTTATTGTGCCTAGCCTCACCCCAAAACAGACCAAACCTTTTCACTGTGTCTTTCAACCCACATCATATATGTGCAGGAGTGGATTCTGCCAGCTCCCAGAAAGAATGACGACAAAACTGCAGTGGAAAAACTACATAATTTCATCTTTAAACATGCTTAACATTATAGTTTAATAATAACATTTCAAAAGGCCTTCTGCAACCTGGGCATGCTGCAGTGCCACATCCTTAGCCACAGCTGATGATGTTGTATTCCAGTTGGTGCATGCCCTAGAGCAGCAGGTGATCACATTGCATAAGAGTGTTGGTAGATAACAGGTATGGAGACCACAAGGTGTACCTGAGAAACTGAAATAGCCTGTACTGTGACTTTGAGATTAAGGGCCTTCCTGTGACAGTGACAAAGGCTGTTTTACTTTCAGTGTGGGGACTTTTACAAATGCAATGAATGTTTTGGACATTTCCCTCTGAATGTGGAAAATCCTGGGTGACCAGTTTAAGAGCCCTACTGTAAGAATTTCTATGAAGTGTAATTCATGACTGTGTTGCTGTGTAATAGTGTTTGTAAGGTTTTACCTTTAAAACCTAATAAAAATAATTAAAAAAAAAATAAAGAAAAATGAGACGCTAATTACAGGAAATATGTGACACAGAAGCTGGAATGTGTCTAAAAATGATATTTTTTCAAAGTATATCCTGGGGTGTTAAGGTCTCTTTAAATGTGTCTTCAACACTGACAATTCACGATGCTTCAACATTCAAGTACATTAGTCACTGCTGCAGCTGGAGTACTTTTTTCACAATTTCTTTACTCAGTATAGCCTAACTAATAGCTAAGAAGCAATGCCTCATTTCTAGATAGTGGGGTCATGCCTCTACTCTATTTCACAGGTGGGAAGGCAGAAACACTAGGAGATTAAGTGACTTGCTCGGTCACGCAGTGAGTAACTGCCCCAGCCTTTTGATTGGCAAATCATAATCTATCCTCATAGTTTAAATCTTCCATGCCATCCACTACTGTATGTCATGACTGTCATAATGTGATCAGACAGAACTGCACAGTATGGCATATAAAAGCAAAAGGCTGTGAAGCATAAACAGAGGATAACAGTATGACACTGCATTACTACAAAACAGGAAAAGATGAAGTTCAAGGGGTACAGATTCTATTTCCACAGTAATATTAAACAAATGATGAAACATAGAAACACAGAAACTGTCGACAGATAAGGACTACTAGACCCATTTAGTCTGCACATAAGCCCTCCTCTTGTTTGTGGCCTTCGACCCTTCTAGAACGAAGAATTATTGGAGGACCTTGGTTTTGAGGTTAAGAATCAAAACCAAGACTTAAGGGGGCATGAGTAAAGGATAACACATAACAGTGCATGCATTTGTTATATCCACCCAAGAAGTGCATTATTCGCTCATGATGCATACCCTGGAGTGTGTTATCCCACTTGTAAAACTGGCTTTAATTTAAAAAAAAATATGTAGTTTAGGTGAAGTGTGCAGGCCTATATAAATGTTTATCTGTAGGTTAGATCACATGATAAATTTATCAGGGAAAATTGAACACCACTGGTGTTGTATAAAACAGATTATCAAATGTTTCAGGTTCAGCAGCTAGTCAGATTTCTGCTTCTGAGTCACATGAAGCAGGTTTATAGTGTTTGTTTATAATGTCAGTGAGTCTCAGTCAATAGCTATTTCTTAACTCTGGACCAAACATTCATAGGCTTAAGTCAAACACGGGGGGGGGGACTTACACTGATACCCAACACTTGCCTTGTTAAATGCACATTGGAATGAGATTCAAACTTCAGTTTCTGTGGAATCCATGCAGCACTCCTCAACTGGAAGCTCATATAAATCCATTCAGAGTTGGGTTCCTGTTTAGATTTGAAACCGGTTCAAGTGTAGCGGTTCGACTGAATTAACTGTTTTAAACCTAGTTTGTTTGTACATGTACACCTAAATGTGAATTGATTCTGCTCTATTTCCTTTTGAAAACACACCAAAACAGATTGCTGTCAGATTCTAAATCGTTAGTTGCTGTGTGTTTACATGCAGTGAGAATCGATCACCTTGTAACCAGTTCATATTCATTCTCATCAGTTCTACATCATATAAACCCAAAAGGATTACAATCTGAAGTGAATTGATTACAAAGTAATTGATTTCCCCTACATGTAAACATAGTAACTGATATTACAGTGCACTAGGGAAAGGGGTGTGAAATCATACTGTCAGATGTGCCTTCCTTTAGATGTAAGATTACGCCAAGGTACCTTCTGTCCATCTCTGGTGGTTCTCCAGATGGAACATAAGGCTCCTATGGCACTTTCTGAAAAGATCGATCCCCAATGTCACTGCCAACATTTCATTGATGACAGTATGGTCTAGTGGTTACAGTACTGGCCTTGGATCCAGGAGATCGCAAGTTCAAACCTCACCAGATACAAAGTCTCACTGTTTGATCTTAAACAAGTTTCTTAATGGCTTCATGCTCCAGTCCACCCAACTGTAGAAATGGATAGTAGGTTGGCCCCACTGAAAGCTAGGCTATCCTGGGAATAAAAGTATAAAATAAAGCACTGAAAATGAATTTCTTGCTTCAAAAACACAGGTTTAATGGATGTTATCCATTACTGTATTGGATGTTGTTGAACATATTATGGCTACCTTGTTTGTCTGCATCAAATCATTGGATCGCCAATATGTATAGCATTGCCTTATAAAGCACTATGAGTTACAGTGTGCAAGACATTATTGATCCAGGAAGCATTTCCAACCAGAGTGCTCCATTCCCCTGCATATGAGACATTCTTATTCTCCTAGTGACCTGGAAAGGACTTGTTCTGGGGAGTTTTTCAACATTTTTTTACTATATTATTAATCAACTTCAATGAATAATATAATAATACTTTGTGGTTCTCATATCCTATAAATATGCATAAGGGCACTCTTACAACCATAAGAGTGGTCTCAACTGCAATATTAAACTACATTATAAAATGGCATTGGAAAATCCACAAACATGATTGGCTGAAACATGTCACATGACCAAGCATTAAATCTGTATAAACCTCTGTCTGGTGGCAATCTCATTTTCCTCCCCTAAAAAACTAATCAGAACTATTTTATAAGTACAATAAACTTCTCCAGGGTGTACATCATTGGACTTTAATGCACTTCCCAGGGGTATAAGGGCACTTGGCCTTCAGCCTTTTGCTGTACACCCCTGGGATGTGCATTAAAGTCCTATAATGCACACCCTGTTGTGACTTATTAATTACCTATATAACACCGTATTCTGCTTAATTCGAAGTGTTAAGTTTCAGCTTCATATTTGCAAGTGAGGGAGTTTACTTGCAGTTAACATTATGCTATGCTACACCAAACTACACTTTAGGAATAGTACGTAACAGTGTGTGGTATATCTTGGAATATTGCCACTTCTGTAGTGTTTTTGTGACTTACGAGACTGCAGGATGAGTGACTCATGAACCTGAGAAGTAGCAATATCCTATGATTTATTACATTATGGTTACTATACAAAAAAAAATAAGATTTTTGGTTTTAATTGATTATTTTGACATTTTAAGAAACAAAGCTTATTTTAAATTAGTTTAATAAAAGTCAGTATGTATTGCTGTGGCACAGTAGGAATAGGAGATTCTGGAGAGAGGCACTGTAGAGAAGTGTAGGCTTGGGGAGAGATATCCAGTGCTGTGTGTGTCCAAGGTGAGACAAGTGAGGAAAAGTAAAGCAAGGTCACGTAACGCCTTGCAGAGAAACGCTGTGAAAAAGTATAGGCCCAAGGAGAGATGTCTGTAGTTTGTGCTTTGGGATAGCCATAGTCAAAATGAGTTTGTAACGCTGCAGTAAGTGACAGTACAGTAGTCAAGGAAAATCTGGTATTGTGGTTCTAGTTGTTGGGTGGGGCTAAGTTTCAAAGTGCTCTTAAAAAAGTACCTGCATGGATCTGTAATTGCATTTATTGAATTAGTTGCCACTAACCATATTTTGTAAATTTAGTTTTAAATATTGAAGTGTACTTATCTATTTCTGATGCTTTAGTTTTACAGGAAAACTACTGGAAACAGGGCTTGTCCCCAACTGTATGTTCCTAGATAAAAATAAAATTATATGTCTGTCTGCCTTCCTGTCTGTCTGTCAGTCTGTCTATCTGTCTGTCTGTTGACAGGGACTTTTTTTCTCTCTGAGTATGTGATAGAATACCTCCACAGCTGTCAGGCAATCAGGTTGCTGGATTTCTTGTAGTGATTGTGCAATACAGAGTTTGCATGTAACTGATATATGTCACAAAATTGTTACCAGCTATTTTAGAAAAGTTTTAACAAATGACTCTTTACTCATTTGAGTTGGTTTAGCTGTGTCAGTGGCTCAGTAGGTAGCACTCTCACTTCTGGGGCTGAAAGATCACATGGTCATGGGTTCTAGCCCCACTCCAGCTAATTCCCATAACTGATACTGTAGTGCAGAATGAGGGGGTGCTGCACAATCAATGTGCCCTCTTTCAAGTGAGATGTTAAACTAAAGTTCCTTCTGCCCATCTTTGGTCTATGACCAGGTTGAAGTAAACGATCTCGTGGTACTTACTGATGAAGACTAGGAGAGTTTCCCCAGTGCAATGGCCATCAATATAAACAGGTCCATGTAACCCGTTCCCAATGATGCACCTGAAAACAAGCTATTAACTTACTGTTCCTTTCCAGGTCAAAAACTATAAGTAAATAACATACTGATAGAGGTTTTCAAGAAAAATCACATTCATCGTGTTTTGACAGTAGTTTATTGTTCTATAGAACAACAGAAATCCTAGATATCACCGATTGTCAACAACATGTAAACCGTTGACAAGCACCATATGAAATTGACATTCAAAGGCAACTGCAATTCATGTTTTATTCTAAAAAGGTGAAG
Source organism: Neoceratodus forsteri (assembly GCA_016271365.2). Classification (NCBI taxonomy): domain Eukaryota; kingdom Metazoa; phylum Chordata; order Ceratodontiformes; family Ceratodontidae; genus Neoceratodus; species Neoceratodus forsteri. The sequence goes on along the minus strand of CM057449.1, from coordinate 223,925,127 downwards.
GAAACATACACACAATTAAGCATACTTCCATTTGAAAACCTATAGCTACTGTATATGAATATAAAAAAGTGAAAAAAAAGTGAAGCTACTGTAGCTTTCAAAGTTTTTCCTGTAAACTCTGTTTGTAGTTTGCGTGATTTGTACTGTATCAGTTACTCGTGAACTTTAGTTTATAGCACAGAGTGTAGAATAGAGTCATGTCATCTGCATGTAATCACCCTCAGTGTAATTCGTGTAAATATTAGAAATCATTCTCATTATAAAAAGGAAGTGTGTTTCTGGAACTTGCTATTCCCTACATTTACATCATTGACCATTAAAAAGAGCCCCAAATTGAAACTTTTTTGCAGCAGGCATCATTAAAAAGTGCTGTTTTCTATATTTGTTTTACAAAGAAAATTGAAACTTGCTTTAGAATTATATTTCAGTGTTTAATTATTGTTCGTTTCTGGATCCACAGCATTCAAACGATGTCACCACAGTAACTAGTCTCTAATTATTTCTACTCCCAGCTGTTTATGAGAAGTTATTTTTAACAGAAAAAATGAAAGTAATGAGATATCAACTTACAGAGACTGAATTAATTTGCTTTGTACGGGGGGGGGTGGACTGGTTGTTTGCAGCAGAGAGGAAAATGGCACTGTGATAAAAATTACCTCATGTTACCTCCTACAGAATGGCAGTGGCTCTGAAAACTTGAAAAAGGCAACCAAGCAGTGGCAGGAATGCAAGTGCAGTGCAACTGGTCCTGGTCCTAATAATGCAGGTTGCACAATGCTGTACTTATAAAATCACAACTCCAGTAGGGTTACCACCTTTTAAGAAGCCCAAAGTGGGACATTTCTTACTGAAACATGATTTTTCGCAGGACAGTACGTAACCTTGGCCAATACAACAGTCTTGTTTTCTCTATACAATCAGAATTAAGGCTAAATATTGTAGTTTCTTAGTTGCTTCTATTGTTTCTTATCATTTTAAGGTATTGTAGTTAAGTTATTGTAGTTTTCTAGAACATTTAGTGGAACGTTAGAAAATATTTTTCTACTATAAAATCAGGACATTTGGTATTTTTCAAGTTTTTTTGCAGGACACAGCCGCCCAAATCAGGACTGTCCTGCAAAAATCAGGACAGGTGGTAACCCTAAACTCCAGGCTTTCTGCAGGCAATTGCACACTAATCTAATAAGTGTTTATCAGAAAATGAGCTCATCCCGTGCTGCTTAGTATCAGCTTGCTGGTGGATGGTTTGGGACAGCTTTCCACCTCTTCTCTGAAAGAAAAGGCCCCAAAAAGGCCCAGAGCTTCCAAACTGAAGTGAATCTCTTTTCATTTTATAATCATGTGCCCCCAGTGCTTTGCTCTAGAAGGGCTTCCTCACAGGACATATCTCTGTTACTCTCTAATTAATTTCACATTACATTGATGGTTCATCCATTGCTCATATTATTGTTGCCCTTTCCTGGCTGCAAGCAGCAGATTTTATGGGCCTCTAGTGCCTCTCTCACTCTTTCTCTCTGTTGTATCCACCCCTTAGGGTAACCCGTGAAGTGGGCGCATGTGGAAGGGTGCCATCCATTATGGTGACACCTTCCCGGCACAGTCCATTCACGGTGATGGAAAGATAGGGTGACCGGATGAGGGGGTGGGAGAACTAGGCAACAGGATGTCGCTATACGTACGCATGCGGGGGTGGGTGGGAGTGAGCATGATGAGCGTGGGCTGGGAGGGGGTGGAGAGGTTGTAGGGAGTGGTGCTGCAGTTGGAGGTCAAGCTGCATCATGGCATAGGGGATTGGCTAGTAGCTGGGGAGGCTGAGGTACCAGGTTCGGGTTCAGGCACTGGTGCAATTTTTAATACACCCGGCCCGGACCTTTTTATATTTACTGCTTTCACCTCCCAACATGCACCCCCCTAGAGTTGAGAATCCTTAAGTAGGGGTCTGGGGGGGGCCCTGAGAAACAGTCGTTCTGGCGCCATTGTGCTGGTGCGTTGGGGTTGTCAGAGTGCTGAAAATGTGTTTGTCACTCTGACTGAGTGATAACGGTGATCGCCCTTAGGCATTCGCCATTATCACATAGACCCTACTCTTAGGCATCGTCCCTCTTAGTCAGCTTGCAGTGAGGACCAATCAGTCTTCCTAGCATTATCAATGGTGCAGAGTGCTCCGCTCTCCCTCCCTCCATCTCAGTTGCAAACTTTGCTTGCTTATACAGTATGATGATTTTACTAGTTAATGGGATGGTGCACTGTGGCTTACAGCGGGAAAATTCTGAGTTAGCTTTTTTTTGGACAAATGTTGCCCCTCCACACAAAAACTATGGAACAAGAGCCAGTGGGGGAACCACTAGCAAATACAACTATTGGGGAACTGGTTGGGGTCAAGCTAGGAAGGGCCATATAAAAGGACTGTTGTGTAATCCTGCCATTTTTTAAAAATGACGTGTGGGGGGGGGCTGGAGGGTGGAGGAGGATGATGGGGAGTTACTGAGATTCCTAAGCAGGTGGCCAAGGGACTAGTCCTGGACACAAGGGGAGAGACAGAGGGTTCATGTTTTATTACCGTGAATATGTTTACCTGAATATCTCAAAATAGTGAAAAATACTCATTACTTGGGGTGAAATATTATATTACTCATTGTACAGTATTTGGAAACGGGAACTAATGTTTGGGGCTTGTGCACTCCTAATGTTTCTCATAGTGCTATCTGTCATACTGCACTTCATATTAGGGATATCCTGTTCCTATGTGCACACTGTGAATGGACAAAATCCTTTAGTTCATGATCATAGTCATTTGCATACTGCTACAACCCATGTTTCTTTGCATGTCAGAGATCCTGGGCCAGAATCTCAAAGGGATGGCACAAGTCATGCCAAAGCTGACTTGTGCCAAATGCCGCTGTACTGGTGAGCCTGCGCAAGATTCTCTATTGGGCAGGGTCCCAGCAGTTAAGTCCCAAGACTTGCTGCAACCCCAGCCATGCTCCAAACTGAGGGTGCACCTGAACAGGTTACTTTAAGCTGCTCATCACCCAGGTAAAGGGTGTAAGCACCCCAACCCTGATATATGTAATAGTTAGCCCTTATGGGCTAGCAGACCCCCCCCAAAGCCCTGATGCTGATATATGTAATATATAAGCTTTATGGCTAGCTGACCCCCCAAAGCCCTGATCACAGTATGTGAAAACATTAGCCCCTCTGGGCTAGCACCCCCAAGCCCCAATCCCGAACACTGAAGTATTATCCCTGTCATTGTGTCCACATAAATAAAAAACATATCACCTGTAGCCCTGGTGGTCTAGTGGCCAACCATCCCCCACCCAGCAGTGCCAGACCACCCCACTCCCTCATGACCCATACCCAGCCTGTGACTGGCACAGCCCAACTCTCACCACCATGGCCAGCCACTGACTGAGCTCTTCTAAGAGCACGTACTGTAAATACTACATACTCAGTAAATGACAGCAGCTGTCATTCACTGAGTGTGTAGTATTTACAGCACGTAATCTTAGAAGAGCTCAGTTTGTGGCTGGCCATGGTGGTGAGAGGTGAGCTGTGCCAGTCGCTGACTGGGTATGGGTTGGGGAGGAACAAGGTCGACTGGCACTGCCAAGTGGGAGGTGGGGGGCCACTAGACCACCAGGGCTACAGGGGTCTTATTTTTTATTTATGTGGACACAATGACAGGAGTAATACGTTGGTATTTGGGGATCTGGGCTTTTGAGGCAGTCCGTTAGCCCTGAAGGGCTAATGTTTGCACATACCTGGAATGGGCTTTGGGGGTCAGCTAGCCCATAAGTGCTATATATTACATATATTGGGATCGGGGCTTTGGGGGTCTGCTAACCCATATGGGCTAAATATTACATATCTGGTTCTGGGCTGGGGGGCTCTTGTGTGTTCATGGGGGGCTGCAGGGTTCACATATACACATGTGCACATATGCACATGGAAAAAAAACATTGATGCAACCCCCAGTGGACACAAAGTACACTTACACCAGCTAATATCTAGTGTAAGTGTACTCTGACGGATGTCCTCCTGGGGTTGTTCTAGAATCCCAAATTAGGGTGATGTGGAGGTTGCCCTTCCAGAATAGGGTGTGACTGCTGCCATAAACCCCCTTGCACCATGTTGCAGGGGGGTTATAGTGCAAATGGTGACACAAGTCCACTTTTGTGCAAGCAGCCTGCTACATGTCGCAAGCTGCTTTCTAAAATTCCAAGTGGTGCAAAGTGCTACTTGTGTCATTCCTGTTGGCGCAAATCACTTTGCGCCATGAGTAAGCCTTTGAGAATCGGGCCCCCTGTATCCAAAAAACTGCCCCCTGTTAGCTCATCATGAGGCTGCTAAGTATAAGTCTTGTAAACTAGGGCCATGAGTTTCAACATTTGGGATTCTGCAAAGCAGCCTGCAACATGTCACAGACTGCATGCACCAAACTGGGGTTATGCCATCAGTTGCACCAAACTCCCCTCCGACATGGTGCAAGGGGGTTTACGGCAGCAGCTGCACCCTATTCTGTAAGGGCAGCTGCCAAATCCACAAAACTGGTATTCTGAAACAGCCCCCAGAGGACATCCATCAGAGTACACTTACACCAGATATTAGCTGGTGTAAGTGTACCTTGTGTCCACTGGGGGTTGTGCCAATGTGCCTGCCAGCCCAATCTGAAGTACATGTAGCCCCCCCAATGCCCCTATCCCCCGATGTACAATTAATAGTGCCCCGCAGGGCAATTGGTGCCCCCATGCCCTGATCCAATTAATATATTGTTAAAAGCCCCACAGAACAGTCACCACTCCCCATGTCGTTATCCCCTGAATTACATTTAAAATGCCCCACTGGGCTAGGACCCCCACCCATGCCCTGATCCCCGATGTACATTTAAAAATGCCCCACAGGGCAAGAACCCTCCATGCCCCAATCCCTGATGTACATTTAAAAATGCTTCACAGGGCTAGGACTCCCCCATGCCCTGATCCCCCAGTGTACATTTAAAAATGCCCCATAGGGTTAGCGGGTCCTCCCCAAGCCCTGATCCCCAATCCCAAACCCAAGTCTGAGCAGTATGTCTAAAAATTAAAAAACACACATACCAATTATTCATGGTAGTCTAGTCGATCCCCCACCTAGCAGTGCCAGACCGCCCCACTCCCCACGACCCATACCCAGACGACGACTGGCACAGCCCACCTCTCAACACCACGGCCAGCCACCGACTGAGCTCCATATGAGAACATACTTCTGTATATAGTATGGGCTTAATGAATGACAGCTCATTCACTGAGTGCATACTAGTTATAGAAGTGCGGGCTCATATGGAGGTCAATCAGCAATAGCCATGGTGGTGGAGTGGGCTATCTAGTGCTGGCTGAGTATGGGTTCTGGAAGAATGGGGTGATCTGGCGTGCCAAACAAGGTAGTGTGAGAACTGAGGACACTACACTACACTACCAGAGATAATGGGGATGTGTGTTTTTTATTACAGACATACCCTTGAACTTAGGGTTCAGGGATCGGGGGCTTGTGGCGAGGGAGGGCACTTGTGCTGACATTGCTGCAGGCATGTGACAACCTGTACGGATTTGCCCTCTGTTTGGCATACCATTCAGGTTGTTGCAAGTCACGGGATTTAGACACGGGGACCCTGCCTGATATAGAATCGGGTGCAGGGTCCTTTACGCAAGTCGCCTTTGGCACGAGTTGTGCCAGCACATTTAGAATCTGGCCCAAGGTTCTTAACAAGGCTGTGTTAACACTGTTGGAAGCCAGCTAAATATAGCTTTGACTGCTTTTTGAGATTTGTTGCAGAGGTGAGCAAAGGAGGTTAATAACACAGCACGCAAGCTGTACTAATATAACTCCTTTTGACTGCAGTAATTGTAGAACAACAAATCATTCTAGGCTGCCCATTTAGTCTGCAGTTATTAAACTACATAGATGCTAACTTGTGGATGTAATAAGTAGGAGATTTTATTTATTTACCTAGAATAGACCAGCTAAGATGTAACATCTTCAATGTTTTAGGATGCAATAAATGAAATATTGTATCATATTATATCATTCGGTATTACTTGTGCTCACTAGGTTCAAACCACAGTGCCAGTGAATAAGACCTACTACTGCTATAATGTTTCCATCATACATAACACAGCATTGGGTATGCAATTGTTGGAGAAGCACTAAGCAACATTATTTTATTCAGCAGGGGAAACAGGGTAATGGCATATTTTTTTTTAAATTTAGTACACTTTGCCCCTTCATTACCAATTGGCTTTTCACATCAGCCAACTGCTCTGCCCTGCTGCCAGAGGTTGGGCCTGTCCCCCCAACAGAGGTTAAGTTTCATTATACGATGGCAAGAAAGAATCCTGGGCTCTGATTGGTCAGTTGGCCATCACAGCAGGGATGTTATCCTGGCATAACATCCCTGCTGTCCACAGGTCTACTGTCATCATTATGGCTCCTATGGATGATGATCCTCATGAGCCCTTTTTTCCATCTCCTCTTAAGAAACAAAAATATTTTTCCACACTGATAAAAACATTCTTTAAAATTATTTTTTTATTTTATATATAACAACAAGCCATTGTATAATAGGAATAATGCCCTCCAGGGTGGGTGTTATGCTGGGATAACATCCCTTCGGGTGTTGGGCGCCCGCCGTGGCCTCGGCCCAACCACCCGAGGTGGGATGTTATCCCAGCATAACACCCACCCTGTCGGGCATTATTCCTTTAGTGCCTGGAATTCATGCCTGTTCAATGGAGTGGGGCCTGCAGTGGGTGGTGGCATTGTATATGAGTAGGAAACTTTGCACTTTACAGTCCCCATTGGTCATCAGCAGAGATGTTTTGAAGTTTTACTTCACCAGCAAAGTTCGAGCGATATTACAAAATTCACCTTCACGAATAACCTTGCGAATTGCCCACTTCTCCTTGAGTTTTCCTGAGGAAATGTCACTTTTCCAGGCAAAGTCAGGCTAAGTTAAGGTGAAGTTGCAACTTCGCTAGCGAATTTGCACAACTTCTCTGGAAAAAGTGCCAATTCGCTTTGCCAAAAACTTTGTAAAGTCAATACTTTGCACTACACAAGTTTGACAAACTGTGTGAACTGTTTCTCAGAGCAAAGTTTGCCAACTTAGAGCATCTCTAGTTGTCAGGTGGCCTAACTTCATGTAAGCACACGAGCATGCTGTGTGCATCAGAGCACCAACCCCCCCACCCCCGAGCACTGGCTCCAACTTGTGCTGCCATTGGTGGTCACCCAGCTGGCAGTGTTACAGCAGAGACCAGGTGCCCTCCCACCTCAGGAGGTAAGCACCCACTGGGCCCTGAACTGTCCTGCCTTGGCCAGCCCTCAGATGACCCAGGCTTGTTCCTGAACCTAAGTCACCTGCGTTGTGAGTGGCAGCACTACCACTGTGCGGACAGGTTGGCCCTAGGGATACAGTATACATACTGTTGTGCAAAGATCATTGCCCCAGCTACATCCCCTTACACAAGCAAGTGCAGATCTTCAAAACACAGTGCTCTCTCTTTCTTTCTTAATACCACAGGCAGAATAGTATCTATCTGCAAACAGACTACTGGCCCCTGTGCTAACCTCTTTGCCATCTGTGCTCTAGGTTGTGCAGCTTATTGCCAGTGCAAGATTCAGCCAGACTGAAAACTGTGTTTCTGCACCACTGGATTGGATTCCTGTTTTTATATCCTTGGCAACCTTCCCAAAATATCAAATGTTCCTACAGCAAAAGGAGTTCTGCGGTATCTCATGTTTGCAGCTCAGTTGTTACAAGCAGAACTCCCTTTTTGCAGCTTATGAGCCCCACCATTCCAAAGCACTGTCCTGCTAAAAGGAAGATTTGTGAGACACATAACAGCAAGTGCTCTTTACAACTCACCAGAGGTCTCCTTTCTTCTGTGTTGTATCCAACAACAATTAATAATACTTGGGACTTGGGCTAAAAACATGTACTGACACAGTAGTGGTGTTATGCCAGGGATGTGTTGCCCTGTCAGAAGAGACATTAATCAGAAAAATTGCAATACTTTATTTGCAAAGTTTGACCATGAAAGACACATGGCGCTGTGACAGCTCATATCTAGGTTCATCCTGGGAGTGGTTTACATTTTTACAGTCCTATTTTATTGGGGGGGGGGTGTTGGCAAGGGCACTGTAGAAAAATCTCCCACTCCTTAAAATTTGTGCTATAGGATCTTTAACTTCCACGTGGTCCACCACCAGAGATGGGCAGAAGGGACTTTTTTAACATCTCATTAGGGCTGGAAAAATTTAGCAAATTATAATTTCTCAGAATTTTTGGAAAATTCTGCAAAATGCCATGGAATTTTATACCATTTCATGACATTTTGTGGAATTTTCCTAAAGTCTTTAATTGGTCATAACATGGCCAGTATTATAGCTAGATACCTGCATTTTGGTGTGCATATTGTTTGGCAAAGGACCTAAAAGGATGCAAAGTGTCATGATATTTGAATGGGGGACAGGGCAGGGAAGTTATAGGGGCACAAAGTCTGTCAATTTATTATTCATGCAAACATTTCTGAAAATATTTCTATACTTACAACTTAGTCACCTTTGGAACTAGATAATGAAGCAGTAAGGCATGACAGGGTGTGTATTATGGTGAGATAATGGCAGACCTTGGGTGGGTTGAAACATGAGGCAAAGCCAAATGCCTCCACCATCCAAGAAGGGCTGTTAGCTCACCATAACACACACCCTGGAGTGCCTTATTGTGATTATGAAATTGATCATTTTTAGTAAATTGGATGTATTTTTTAAACATATCTTTGTTGAGCTACTTTCAGCCAGGCTGTTGTACTGGGCTAACAGCCTGGCTGAAAGTACCTCTTGGCCAATCAAGAGCCAGCATTCTTTTTACCTATTTCATATTTGAAAATTGATATGCATACTTTCTTGGAAGAGTCATAGAAATTGCCAAATAGAGAGGTAATTGGTTGTGTAAATTTTAAGTTTACAGGAGTTTGAAATTTCACAATTTAATTATTTGCTACATTGTATGAAATTTTTCAAAGTATTTAGATGTTTATAGATCCAATGCTATTGCAGATATACAAACAAGATTTAGCATACATACCAAAGTAAATAAGTCCTGAAATCTAATTAAGTTGAATAAATGTGGTTTCATAGTTAAAATTTATTGTGGATATTTTAGAAATTACAAATTGGCAAAGTTTGCTCAAAAATTCATGGACACATACTAGGGAGGCAGTATGGTGCAGTGGGTTAAGGCTCTGAGCTGCAAATCTGGAGACCTGGGTTTGAATCCCACAGCCCCCTAGGTGCATACTGTGTGACCCTGAGCAAGTCACTTAACTTCCTTGTGCTCCCAGGTTGCACCTGCAAACAAGCTTTCAGCTTAGTGAGTCTCACCTGGTAAAATAATTGGTAAAAAAAAACATACTAGGCAGTACCACTAGAATTCCCCTTGTGGAAGTTAACTTTCACAAAATACTTATTACCACTGAATCACCTTACCTGCACTAGCATCATGGTCCTGCAATACCCCTCCAACATTTCTACAACAGTGATGCCCAGCATCATGCCCCATCGTGACTAAAGATATTAGATCCTTCTGTCACAAGGTTCCACCAAGCTGCAACAACAACAAAGTTGTCAAAATATGGCTTGGCGATGGAAACAATGTTGACAGGTGAAATTTCGCCTGTCCGAAATTGAGTGTTTTCTTTGTGGGGGGCTGTTCCCTCCGCACCCCTTTCCTTAATATAACAAACTCAGAGTTGGAGTTTGTTCAAAGGGGAGGACACTCGGAATTGAGAAAATTTCACTATCAGGTCCAGTTCCGCGATAACTTTGAGGTTGTCACTGTACTGGATTTCGATGTTGAAATTTTGCTAAAGTAATGTGATGCGCTGTCACAATGGCCTAAGTTGCAACTAGTTGTAAGGCTTTGCATCACTTGGTGCCACTGTTTTGAAATAGTAAAAATGTACATTGCTATCTACAGGGTTGTTAAATAATCAGAAGGTGACATTGTACAGAAACAATGCTGTTAGTGCATGTGCTTCCAAAAGTAATTAAGTCAGTGAGCATTAGTGGTTATCAGGCATATTGCGAGAATTCAGGCTATTGCACACAGATCTCCATGACTATTCTTCATGGTTCATTGCTCCAGACAGTGACCTGACACTTGACATCATTATACTTTTACTATGGATCCTCCTATTAATGCTATCTTATTGCCACTTTACCCAGCATTTCCTTCCTCTACAATGGCAGTTCATGCGTATGGCTGGAAAAAATGTACGAACATGGATTCAATAAAAGTATCACTACATTCCACAGTGTCACAAAAGCTCATGAAATTCAACTTTAATTATTGATGTTTTTTTTTAATATTTGGCTGTGTATAACTTAGCCAGCCTTTGAGCAAGAGATTGGAGAGCTGAGATACACAGACTTTTTTTTCTTCTTGCCATATTGGTTTTTCTCCCAGCCAGCAGGTCATGTCTCAGATATATATATCCTGTTCATGGGGATATATCTTGATCAGGCTGAACCTAGCCATCATTCAGTTGACTATCAGCTATTTCTCCAACATTTTTCCCTTCCCATCTCCCCTGGTTGGGGTGGTTTCTCTGTCAGCCTTGCAGAGCCAAAGCTTCCCCTGTAACAGGAGCAAGCTCCCTCACCCAGCTGCAAGGATCATCGTGTTGCTGGAGTCTGCCATCAGCCATCCCTGACTAAGATGCACTGTCAAACAGCAACTGTCTCATGCCATGGCCTGCCTCTTGATGTGACTTCCCAGCCTCACTTCCGAATCCAGGTTATCAGCATGGCAACACAACACTCTACTGCTGAGCCATGGGGGTGGGCTCAAAGCCTAATATTTTGTGTCAATGAACCTATCAAAATTGGGGATTTGCTGTTCTGTAGTTTCAAAGTTATAGGGGCTAAAAATTCTGCAGTTTACATAATTGTGAAATATAATTTTCACATTTCTGAATGTTTGGGGGCTCGTAACTCAGTCACCTTTAATGATAGAAATCTGATAATTAGCAGACTTCTTTATAGACCTTGGTAAAGTCACCATACCGAATACGGTGCAGTGTGGACAAACACTTTTTTTGTTAGATGGAAATAACAAACCACAATTTTGATTAAATTTCATGACATTTTCACAGAAATTTCATGAAACCTCTCAGAAGCAAAATCAAAATCTCAGCAGAATTTCACTGGTGGGAGATAAAGTTCACTCAGCACATCTCATTCAAAGGATGCTCCCCTACAGTGTCAATAATGGATGAGGGACTAGAACTCGTGACCTTCCAGTCATCTGGCCCATGTACGAGGGTGCAAACTATTGAGCCTCTGACACCAATTATAATTCCACAATTATAAATCATGACATGACTGTTAGCTAGCTGGGATATTTATGTATTTTCTCTTGTTAGCATAGGAGAGTATCTAATGCTTGAAAAGTACTTTCCAATGTAATAAAAAATTTTTTTTTGAAAGAGGGCATCTCCGCCACTCATCTTTTTGCAAATCACTTAAATCGCTCCTGCTTCTATTGTATTTATTTATTTATTGAATTTTGTTACCTGCGTAGGCCCACTAAGACCAAGGGTTCCTTTTTCAGGGGTGACCCTAAATTAGTTACAGATAGTAAAGCACAGACATTGACTTAATCTCTTCTGCTTCCATCAGGTGCCTGCTCCTATATATGACCGTCTCTAGTTTGGTGCTGATATTTTTGTGTTGCTCTCTCAGCTTCTCACTGCCAGTTGCATGACGGCATTTCACACAGACTGGAATAAATGAGGATCTCTTCACCAGTCTCTTTCTTGGAATGTCTGGTGTAAGCCTGGGCCTGAAGTGCACCTCCCTGCCAGTGCAACTTCCAGGCAACCCTACAATTCAGCAGGCAGTCACCTCATTGTGGTGGTTGATTATGGTGACTTCTGAGCTCTTCTAACTCTGGTACAGTTGCAGATTTTCAAGCCTGTTCCTGTACGTGTCCCCTGGGAACACTGAAAGGCTCATTTACATGGTTCTTACCCCCACAGACAGACTCCCTCCATCTACAATATTAAGTTTCTCTGTCCTGCTCTCCTTGTACAGTACAGCTGTCTCCTCCTGCTTGGCTGTGGAAGCCCAAGTCTGCCCCCAAAGATGTCTGTGCATCTTCTCTCACACATACAATTGGTCTGCTTATCATACTAGGAATACTAGGATTCATACTAGGAATGAAAGGGAGCTAGGGAGCAGTGAGGCTCATCTCCCATTTGTTAATAATAATTTAAAAAAGGATGAGACAGGATAAATTTATCCAACCGGTTTTTAAAAGTACCCTTAGTACTGCTAACAATAACTTCTATTGGCAATAAATTCCAAGGTTTATCCCGTCCGTTTCTGGCAGGCTCAGTCAGACAGTAGCTCCACCTCCGAGATTGATCTCACAGAGACTGATCTGCTGCTGCCAAGTCTCACATATACCACATGACAAAACAGCATTCTGGTTGGTCAGATCCTCCTGTCAGTTACTGGGAAGGGCCTGTCTGGATGTTGCTCAACATCACATTGGTGCAATCGCATGGGCTGTATATTGAGGATCTCTATTGACTGAGTAGACCTGCTGGCTGTGTTATAGGTTCCTCAGAACCTGCTGTACTTCTGTGGTGCTAACCCTCAATGCTGTTACCATGTCCTTCAGGGTCAGGGGTAGGAAGGATTGCTGCCAATGTAGTTTTTCTGGGCATTGACTCAAAGCCTTTATTTTATGTAGTGCCTCTGCCCCCATTTGAACATTAGTGTCACTGCTGGTATTGTGTGCCATGTGCACAGTAGTGGCCAGTTCAGGTTGGTGGCATTCATGTGAGTCTGCAATCCAAGTGTATAATCACATTCCTCTCCTAGTCTGCAGAGGTCAGAGCCATGATCCTGCATGGCTTGCAGTGATGGTGCTGAATGTACTGAAAATGCAGGATATTCCTCTTCACCCTTGCTATGGTCCCCTTCACAGTCCAAGTCCTCAGGGGCTGGATGAAGCAACAAAGTTGGGGACAGCAAGGCTTGTGGGCTTCTAGGATCCCCTGGTAAGCTCTCTGAAATGGGATGGGGGCTCTGCTAACTTTAGCTGGCAATAGCCAGCTTTTTTTTCTTCCACTTTGCATAGTAGTTGATAATGCATTGTTTAATATAATATGGCAACACATTGCAATAATTAACCTTTTCCTGAATATTTTTCAGGAGGTTTTATTTTACAGCATTATCCTGTCAGGAATCCCAACATGATTAACTTGGCTTGTCAGATGCCGGTGGTCTTAAATGTTAGGCAAAGAGAACCAGTGACTGCAGGTGCCTAGTGGGTTTGAGACTTGGTTTTGGGAGGGACTAGACTGGTCTGTAGATGTAATATACTGTACTACAATTTAGTTGAAAACACTATCAGATTGAAAAGCTTGCAGTAAACATTCCTCAGTCCTGAAAATTATATGGGCCTCTAGCGGAATTGTTTTTAAAAGTTGCTTCCAAAGATATCAGAGGGTCTTTAAGGAAGTGCGTAATACTTTGTTTTATGCATTTGGAGTTATGTTTAATTCCAAGAGAGCAAAACATTCATATTGCAACATGGGTGGGGGTGGGGTCAAGCAGCTGGGGCAACTGCAGTCAATGGCCAGAGTCCAGAATTGTTCCTCTCCTCCATAAAAATCAACTTGTAAGCCATGGTGCACTTTGCATATGTGTTTCCATAAACAAGATCGATACAATGCAACCTGCTGAACGGAGCCTAGAAAATTGATCTGATTGATCACAGCAGTCTCAGTGATGCTACACTATTTAGTGATTGCTTGGAATTGACTTGTGTTCCAGTTTGAGTAGGAACCATTACTCTAATACAGGCAATGTATTCTTTCCTAACCCATCCATCCTAAAGCTTGTTTGTCTTATTAAAAAGTTACAGGTTACACATGTTGCCCTGTTTAATTTTAAACTCATTTAAGCTGCAAGCGTTTCCAGACTTGCTTACCTTCCTATTGTCCAAAATGGGACAATGGCAGTGATGGAGTAAGTAGCCAGAGATAGGAGGAGCATGGCCAGACATGTGCAGGGGATGGTATAGGGGACATACTTGTATAATGTCCTTTTCTGTGAACCTAGGTATAATGAATGAATGAATGAATGAGTGGTATAGTTGTACGTGGGTTAGGTTCTCTAGTTCTGGTCGTAGTAGTCTTCTAGGTCAAGAAAATTAGTACTAGAACTAATCTAGAATCTAAAATGAAAACATAGTAAAAAGAAAATACCCCAGGTTACACAGCAGGTATGTCAAGTCAGCCCCATTACCATGTATGACTACACTTTAGTGGTTCATGAGTCAGATTCTCTAGTTCTGCCTATCCGGACCTTCTGTATCAGGTAACTTAGTACAAGAACTAGTTCAGAACCAAAAATGAAAAAAAACCTGTAAAAAGGAAAGGTGCATACCCCAGGTTGCACCACAGGTATGTTAGTTCAACCCCCCTACCCCATGTCAGCAACTATTATTGGTAGAAGCCCTTTACATGATGTTCATATATCACTGAAAATATGATGCTAGAGGTTAGACCAATGAACCGCGAATGAGTTTGGTACATCCAACACACCCAGAAATGAGAGTTGGCTCAGTGTGCCTTTCCTAGACAAAAACAGTAAAGTAAAATTAGGAAATACACTTGCATTCAGGATTGGATTACACAGGCACTTAGGTGTGTGGGACACTTTTTAATAGGGTTCCTTGGCCTGAGTTAGTAAGAGAATGAAAAGCAAGGCAAGGCACTTGGTTTCATAGAGTGCCTTTTGTACAGACTGTATTCTGCAGGGATATACAATCCAGAAGAGGGTGGGGGACAGAATGCTACTGCCATTTTCAGAACACAGGTTGATTCAAAGAGTGTAGAGATTGACTTGACAGCTTTATAGAGAGCACAGTGAGGTTAGGCGACTTGCTCAGGATTACATGAGTACAGTAAGTGGTAGGTGTCAAGCTGCCTCCTAGATGGGAGTTGGACTGAACAGAGCAGATGTGAGAGGATGATTTTCTTTTTCATTGAAGTTAGGGGGTGTGGGGGTGGGAGGGTGATTTTTTTTTATAACAGATGTGGCTCAGGGTATGGGTGATATTGGATTGAGGGGTTGCGGCTGAATATTTTTGCATTACAGGCTAAGACATGAGAATCAGAGCTGGGGACATGGTCAGAGGCCTTATAGGCTGTAATTAGCCACAAAAAGCTCTTAGGAAAAAAATAAGAGCTTGGAATTTCATTAGCTACAATGTTTGCATAATATCATTTACATACCAGAATACATGCTTTTACACTTCATCTAATATAAATAATCAAAATATATATTTATATTTTTTACAACTTATGTAGAAAAATTAGGTTTATAAATACAAAAGGAAATTAATTACCTGAGGATAAAGCAAGCATTTGTCAAAGCCGAATGTTGTCACGCTGGCATTGGCAGTGGCGGAGGTGGAGAGGCATAGCGCTGTGAGTTTGTTAATGTGTCCCAAAAGATGATTTTGCACAGCGAGTACGCCACTGTGCGGCAGAGCTGCGGAAACGCGTTTTGGGCAGGCTGTGGAACATGGCAGCTGGACTGTTGATTATGAGGTGTGCACAAATGCCAGTGGTGAAAATGTGGCATGAAAATATTGCAGATTGACAAAGTTACAAGGATGCGTGGAAACTGCACAATGCATGCTTGCAACACAGTCATTGTCTGGACTTTCGCCACCAAATTTTCAACATAGGCATTTTAGGATCTCTGCTGATGAATAATGTCACCCGTCATTTCTAAGTGTCGAAAAGTGATTTACGCACAGTGACAGTACAATTCTGCACGGATGTGTGAAAACACATTTCCAGCCAGCTGTACTGTTCATAGGAGGTATGGAAAAATGGCAATGATGAACAGCTGGAGTGAAAGTATTACAGATTCACAAAGTCACGAGCGTGCGTGCAAACTGTGAAATGCGTGCTCGTAAAACACTCATTTTATTGACTTTCGGCCCTAAATTTTCAACATAGGCATTTTAGGACATCTGCTAATGAACAGTGTCACTGCCATTTTCATAATGTGACTCAAACATGGGCTTTCCACAGTGACTTCGCTATTGTGCACTGGAACTGCGAAAACAGATTTTGGTCAGGATGTGAAAAATGACAGCTGTAATTGGAACTGGTGTAACTGGTGGCTTTATTGTCCCTTAGCTTAAATACAGTACATCTTAGTGAAGAAGAGGAAGTGTAGCCTAGTGATTGAAGCACATAGCTGTGAATCTGGAGGACCCACCAGACCCAGGTTTGAATCCCACAGCCACTACTTGCATACTATGTGACCCTAAGCAAGTCACTTAACCTCTGTGTACTAAATTCTCACCTGGGTTGCACTTGAAAGTGAGCTTCAGTTCAGTATGCCTCTTGTGGCCAAATATTATATCTAGAATAATACAGGGGGAGATGTATATAACAAGAATATTACATACACCCGAGGTGTGGGATGCTGTATAAACCCTGAGAGCAAAGCTTCATGGGTTTGTAAAAGCATCCCACACTTGAGTGTGTGTATGTGTGTGTGCAAAATTCAAGTTTTACATGTTTTGTTTTATACAGTTGCTGGGTAGTGATTTCTCACCTTGAAAACACTGCCCAGCAAATATGGAAAACAGTATGACCAGTGGTTCTGGCAGCACTAGTTCAATAGTGTGGTCGAACTGAAGCAGAGTGTGTGCCTGAAGGAGGCAGTGTGGGCATAAGTGGAGTAAGGGAATCCTGGCACGTGTTCACTGTTATAACCAGCTGGTATATTATGTCCCTGCATGTATTTGTAGGTTTCTATCATGTCTCCCTTTTCCCTCTTTTCTTTCACTGAATACCTTTAAAGACTGCCCAATTTTTCCCAGTTGTTCTTGCCTTACTGTCCCTGGAACATTTTGAAACTCACCACTGAATAGCCTTTAACCTCTCACTGTCCTTTTTCAGATGCAGGTTCTCCAGCTGGGGTCAAGCTAATGACCAAGGCAGCAACAGTGTCACCTTGTTGCTGCAGGTAGTGAAACCACACCTGATACATCCTGATGCATCCCAGCCCCCTAATAGTTTTCCATATATATTGCATTAGGAAGAGACTTTCAAACTGCTGGTTTTTATAATCCTTTGGTACTTTTCCTCCTTTGCATGATTTACTTTGACCCCGGTGATGTAATATTTTGTCTGCAGATTTTTATTTCCAATACGCATCACTAGACATTTGTTGTCATCTGGATTTTAGTTGCCATATCTAGACCACTGCTCCAGCTTCTCTACATCCCCTTATAAAATGGGTAAAAGAAATTGAGGCTTCTGATTGGCTGAGGTACTTTTCTAGCTGGGCATCTATCAGACAACAGATGCCTAGCTATTAAAAGTACCAGCAAAGCCATCCCAATCACCAGACTCCTGCTCCCCACCCTGCTTCCTAATTGGCTAAAGCCCCCTCAATTCCTTTTCAAATCTCCGCCATTTTTCCTCTCTCACTTAGCGAGAGCTCACACCCAGCCTTGGTCATGCAACCATCCCCCTCCCGTATAACCTACCACTACAAGCTGACATATTTTTTTTTTCTCATCCTGTATCCCTATGCCAGTTTGACATAAACTGCTATTTTCTCCGCTCGGTAACACTGATGAAACACTGACTGGTTGCAACAGACAAATACAGCAGAACCCTGCCCACCACTGAAATGGCAGTTTCATTGCCACCCACACAAACCCTCTTCGTATCTCGTGCCCTGCTCCTGTACGTGGTCACCCGCTTTCCAACTTATAGTAAAAAAAAAAATAAATGAAGAGGAAAGTTAAAATGAAGCTCCTCAAGTATCTATAATGCTGTTGTTGCTGCTCGGGGGAAAGATCGTCAGTGCTGTATTGTGCCCCTTGTTCTGCAAAAAGACTCAACATGGTGAGGGTAGCTTGGGGGGAGAGGGGGAGCAATGGACCGAAGCCAGGACCAATAAGGCTACAATCCAGAAAAAAATTAAAACATTTGTTTTCTGCAACTGCTGCTGCCGTTTGTTTCCACTCACCTTTATCTTGCCACATGCTCCTGGACTATCCGACAACCCTCAGACTGAAAACTACCAGCCACCCTTCATTGACGATGCTCAACGATAAAAAAATAATTCGGTCACAACTCCTCAATTCTGCGGCACCTAGACAACACTCACAACAGCTGCATTTATACTCATAATATCGTATTTATAATTTTAAAGAGAAACACCAAAGTTCTCACGCTGCCCCCTGCCACATTGAACTTCCCACCTGCGCCCATGCTTTGTATGTGCAGGGTAGCCAAACTTGCAACTCTGGGGTGGGGGGGTGGACTCTGACAAACAACCATAGAAAAAAATGTAAAACAAACTTCCTATTTTGTTCTCAATGTGGTAAGGGAGGGAAAGAACAGAATAACTCTGTCAGGGGGCATTAAGACATAGAACAGTACAAAAAAGGAGGGACTACTTTACAATATAAAATCTTTAACTTAATAGCTCTCTTTTTTTTATTTCTTTATTATTTTATTGAGTCTCATAAGAATGCCACAGGTAGCCCATTTTCTAAGTGCAATAATACCCTCCAGGATGGGCGGTATGGGCTATACCCACCCTTCCAGAGGCTATAAGGCCCTCCGCCCGTGGCATCTGGCCTCATTACACCCCTGGGTGGATGGGTATAACCCAAAACCACCCACTCTGTTGGGTATTATTGCTTGCTTGTCATACCGCTGATCCTCTATTTATTATCTACCCTCCCAGAGTTTAGTGTCAACAGCAAACAGACTCACTTTACTGTTTAACTCCACCTTTATTTATTTATTTAAACTTTGGTAAGCGGGTAGGCCCACTGGAATTTTGCGGTCCCTTTTTCAGGGGTGACCTGGGTTTAGTTATATGTTCCTAGAGGGAGGGAAAAACAAATGCAAATGGGAATATGTACAGTACAACAAGGCTTTACAAAGGGAGCGTGAACAAACATTGCAATACAGAAACTGATACAACCAATACTCCAGACTTTTGTTAGGTACATACATTAGGTATTATTCACAGATGATACTGTACTCTGTACCACAAATTCATCCTTGGATTTGGCCCATGAGTGCTTACAGAAAGACTTTGTCACCCTCCAATGCAACCTTATCACTCATAAGCTCCTCCTCAACACCAAAAAGACTAAAGCAATGATTCTCTCACCAAAGTCTACTTCCGGATGTCCACATATCACACAGATCTGAACACTCTTAGGTGAACCCCTTGAAGTAGTTGATACCGTTAAATAACTAGGGTTCTGGCTGGATAACAAGCTTAACTTTATGCGCCACTTAAATGAAACCTTGAAGAAACTAAGTCAGCGATTAGGTTTATTCTATCACATTAAACACTTACTTATGTTAGAAGCCAGAATGAGACTAGTACAAACTACATTCCTACCTATACTGTACTATGCTGACTTCCTTTACAGTCATTGCCCATCAACGATGCTAAACAAACTGGACATCCTTTACCACCGGGCTTTAAGATTTATCCTAAATCTACCCCGTGGTACACATCACTGTCGTCTATACCAGGTTTTGGGATGGACCTCACTCTCAACTAGGAGAAAAAGGAATGCTCTCCTATTTTTTTAGAGCATTATCTGATAACCTCCCTGCATACATCTCAAACCCCTTCAAATGGGCTAAAGGTTCTTATGGCCTGAGATGCTTCTCCATAATCTGCTTCCAGATTCCTAGAGTGAAAACTACCCTTGGCTCGGCAGCAATCAATTTCTCACTTCCATCACTTTGGAACACTATGCAAGACTCATTAAAATTATTCTCACTTCCAAGCATTTTCACATTCAAAGCTCTGTTAATGGATTATCTGAAGGAATCATGCAACTGTTTCAGACGCCTATGACCCCTAAGCCCTGGGTGCCACTCTCAAATCCTATGCCTAAGTATCTCATCCACCCCACATTGCTAACAACAGAAACCTAGGACCAACAAGCCTAGTTCCCTTAATCCGAGATGGCCCTGCCTATTCTCTACCTTTTACCTATTCTGGCCTCCCTCTTGCCTGCCTACTCTTTCACCCCAATTTCTACCCTATTCCTTAATACCTCCTTACTTTTTATCATTTAGCTATGAGTTCTTACTTAGCGGAGACTATATGGGATTGTTGTCTCTTCTCATTCCAGTAAAGCTTATCATTATGTACCTTTGCATGTTAATTATGTTGACTGGTATGTATAGGCCCATATTGACTGGCACCTTCACAATGTTTTTTTTTTTTGCACCGCTGTCCACCGTAATCTTATGAAGTGTACTGTATTGTATTAATGCCCAGGACCACCTTGAAAATTAGCTTGCTCAATGGTGTTTATGCCTGATTAAATAAAGTGATTGATTGATTGACAGTTGAAAAGCCTATACTGTATAAGTGCGAGGGACAGTTCTACCCCCGGACTGAGTGAACCCATCCGTCCGTGTTCCGCTGTTCTTTAGCAGGGGAATCACCATGCGTTTGGTCCCCTGGCAGTATTCTAAGTGAGGCAGCGGCACTGAGGCCCCTTTCCTAGGTGTACTTTTAGCCCCTTCATGAAACCCTCGGTAGTGGGGCTGTCTTGTATCTCTCTCGGGAGCTCGTTCCAGAGTTTGGGGAGGGCAACCCTAAGTGACCAGGGATGATCTAGCCCTGGGGATTTCTAATAATGTCCGATTGGTGGATCTGGGCTCTCATCTCATAGTCTTAGGGACGAGCAGGTCTCACAGCCTGAGAGGGGCCCCGAGTTGTTGCAGCTTATAGGTCATGCATAGGGAGGGATAAGCTAGTCTTGCCTCCAGGGATTGCCATTCCAGGATCTGGAGCACCTTGCAGTGGTGTTCCATTCTGTCTGCCCTGGCAGTGAAATGGCCAACCCTGTGGTAGAGCGAGCTCAGTTGCTGTCTTTCTGTAACTCTCTCTCTCAGTGAGTGGAGCAGGGTTGCTCCATAGAAGAGGGTGGAGAGAATAGTCCCATTCCCTACCACCTTCCTGGCTTCCTTGGTCAGAAAGGGGTTTAGTCTGTAGAGGAGGCCCAGTTTTTGGTTTACCACCTTTGTGAAGTGGTCGATGTGCCTCCTGAATGAGACCTCCTGGTCAATGTACATTCCCAGGTATAGCATGCTATCCACAACTTCTATTCCTACTCCATTCCTGGTGGAGAGTGATAGGTGGTTGGATCTCTTTTGGCCCAGTCTTTTTGGGCCAAAGAGCATGGCTTTCATTTTTTTGCTATTCAAGACCATCCTGTTAATCCGACACCAGGATTCAAAGTCTGCAAGGTCCTGACTCCCGATTTAAGGACCTCGTGTCCACTCCTGTCCTATACAGCACTACGTCATCAGCATAGACTGTGATTTTTGCCACTCCACATTACTGGGGGAGGTTGTTGGTGAACAGGGAGAATAGCAGGGGGCCCAAGATTGACCCCTGTGGGACACCTGCAGGTACTGGGCGCTCATCTGATGTGGTGCCTTTCCACCAGACCATTTGTGTCCTGCTGCTGAGGTAGTCTGTGAACCATTACAGGGCTGTTGTGTCCAGACCCAGCCCTCTAAGCCATTCCAGGAGTAGCTGGTGGTCAATCCGGTCAAAAGCCTTGGTGAGGTCAATGAAGACCGTGCCAAGCATTTTGTTCTGGTTCAAGGCTTCATACACATCAGTGGTGAAGCTTAACGGGGCTGTATTGGTCCCATGTTTTTTTCTAAACCCGTGTTGCTGGTGGACCTGCAGGTTGTGCAGTTCCAGATAATGGCCTACCTGTTGGTAGACCACCTTCTCCAGCAGCTTGCTTAGGGTACTTAGAATGGAGATGGGCCTAAAGTCTTCCACATCTCTGTGCAGCCCAGCTTTTGGGATTGGGGTCACCAGTCCAACCTTCCACATAGCAGGTATCTCCCCTTCTGTCAGGGACCTATTAAAGAGCTGAGCTATAGGTCCTGCAATAGCAGGGCTCCTATTTTCAGCAGCTTGGGTTCCAGGTTGTCATGCCCTGCTGTGCCGTCTGGTTTCAGGCCTCTGAGCAACTTCAGGACTTTCCCAGTCGATACCAGCTTAAGGTGGAATTTGGGGCCTTGATGCAGGGCCTCTGAATGCCCTTGGCTTCCCTAATCGGGGTTCCCTGGGTGTGTTTGACAGCCTGAGTTTTTGCTGGGATCGCCCATTCTAAACCTCTCCAAGCCTAGAAAAAAGTTGTTGAAGGCATTGGCCGTGTCTATAGGGGCGGAGAGTTGTATCCCGTTTGCTTTGATAGGCCCGGCCACCTTACTCTTGCCCTCCTTGAGCAGAGAGTTAATGTGCCCCCAGAACTTCTTTGGGTCTACCAGGTTTTTGGATTACAGCGCATGCAGGTAACTCTTTTTTGCATTTTTGAGTTCCCTTTTGCAGCTATTTCTGGCTTCACGGTATCGCACCCAGTCTTGTTGCAGGTTGGAGTACTTGTATTTCCCCCATAATTTGTCTCTGTCCTTCAGCTTCCTCTTGAGGGCCAGGTTAAGCCACCTGGCATCCTGACCTTTGACCCTGATCATCTTCCTGGGCATGCGTTTGTTTGCTACAGACATAAAATGTCTGGTGAAGCCTTCAAGGGCTCCGTCTATAGAGGTGGTATCAAGGGCCTGGGCCCAGTCAACTTCCGAGAGGGCTTGGAGGACAGTGCCTTCGTTTAGTGCTGCATATTTTCTGGTCCAGAATGTTCTGTGGGGGTTGCTTGGGGAAGTTATTCCTCCACACCAGAAAGGTAGGTGTGTGGTCACTGAGTGAGTCAGCACACGTTCCTACCAATTTTGCCCTTTCAGGATTAGTCACTAGTATCCAGTCTAGTGTGGTATGGTTCCCAGTCTTGTGGTTGATACGGGTGGGCTCGTGCGTCAGCTATGTGAGATTCACTCCCAGGAGGCTGTTTTTGACCTTATCCCCCTAGTTTAGGTTGAAGTCACCAAGTATTATCTTTTCACAGCTGGGCAGGGTGGCCATAGTGTTTGCCAGCGTTCTCAGGGCTTCCATAGCCTTCTTTGAGGTGTTCTAGGTGCATCCTACAAGTAGTGGCTTGTGGTCCCCGACGAGTAATTTGACAAACAGTACTTCGCACCCGTCACCTTCAAGGTCCATAGAGGAGACCATGGTTGCATTGATATGAGACCTAACATATATCAGGGCCCCCCCACACTTCTTCCCCTTCCTATCCTTTCTAAATGTTTGAAAGCCTGGCACTTCAACCTCTTGGGGGAGGACATGCAGCTTCAGCCAGATTTTGGAGATGCATATTATGTCTGGGGAGTAGAAACTGGCTCAGGCCTCTAGTTCATGCATCTTGGGCCTCAGGCTGTTAATATTCATGTGGGCCATCCTTATCCCCCTAGCTTCAGCCCATTCTGGTGTGCTAGGTGTTAGGTGGGGGATGCCA
Organism: Neoceratodus forsteri; assembly: GCA_016271365.2. NCBI lineage: Eukaryota > Metazoa > Chordata > Ceratodontiformes > Ceratodontidae > Neoceratodus > Neoceratodus forsteri. The sequence goes on along the minus strand of CM057449.1, from coordinate 223,901,609 downwards.
ATCCCTGGGGGGGCCAGGGTTTGGCTCTATGTCACCCCCCATTAGTAGCAGGAGCTCCAGGAGGAGTGTCTTAACACTGGTTAGCATAGGGGTGGGGTATTTTTTTATTGTTGTGGGCCCTTATGTACATTACTGTATCCATAAAAAAACTTTTTTTTCAGTATGTATACAGCCATCGGATAGGTACTGAAACATGGGTGGTGAGATCCTGGGATAAAGTGACCCCCCATCTGGACCTGCTCCACTGGTGTAGTGACCAGCATGACCTATGGTGACAAGATCAGTTGCTGCAATTGTCAGTACATACAGAATTCCTGGCAAGATCCCAACACACCCCCTCAGTTGGTGTCCCACTGTGGGCAACCACCCCAATTCCCAAGAAGCAGCCGTGACCTAAAACTTAGGGATTCTCTGTATGCCTTCACACGGGTGTCTTGGTCATATGTGCTGCCCCCCAAGATCTGGAGGTTGTGAGGGGTAAACTAGACCTAGTGACACCCTATTCTGGTGGCTGTAATGGCTATGCATTGGTCAGAATTGGAGCAGAGTTAGGCAACCTAATTTGGCAACTTTGGTAGGTCAGACAAGATATAATACACAGTATGACGATGTGAACACTAGTACGCTCTTTCAAGACAATCAAGAACAATTGACAGATTCTGGGGACTGTGTTGTTAAAGATTACTGGCCCAGGGCAGACCCTTGTGGCACTCAACTTGTGACTTATCAGGCCTCAGAAAATTTACTGTTAAGGATTACTCTCTAGAAACACAGAAAAAGCGACAGACAAAAGAGACCACAACAGTTCAATTTGTCCCACAGTTCCATACTTTGAAATTCTCTAGTCCCGATCCTACCATTCAATAACCTCTTCCCCTCGCTCCACTTCCAGTCTAACTCCTTTATATGCTTCCTAGAGATGGGTGAAATCTGCAAATTTTGTACTGTGAAATATTTTGTGAAATTCACGCATTTCGAGAAATATTTTGTGGGTGCAAAATGCATAATTCTGCCAGCGAAATGTGGAATTTAACTTGCGAAATGCAGAATTTCACACATGAATGGTGAAATTTTGCCATTCACGGGTGAAATTCCTCCGTTCTAGGGCAAAATTCTACATTTTGCTGACGAAATTCCACATTTCATGGGTGAAATTCCCCATTCAAACCCACTAAATATTTCACAAAATTTGTGAACTATTTTGCCGGGCAAAAGTCCCAATTTCCCATAAATTTCATCAGTGAAATAAATTTTGCTGCATCTCTAATGCTTCCCACTTCCTTATCAATACTGCTATTAGGCCCCATATTAAGAGCCAGCCAGATGCACGTGCATAACAGTGCATCACACATAAAAAAATGCACTGGCAGGCTCTGTTGCAATATTCAAACAGACTGCACAATGGTAACAGATTGTGCATTCTGTTTGAATATTGGACCTTGCATGCACAGTGCATAGCAACTGGCTGCCATGTATGGCATGGCACATACAAGGTGCAAGTCTGAAGACCTCCCATAGGGAAATGCGTGGCACATACCTGTATGCGCAGCAGCCTCCATGGGTGATATTCAGCCCAAACATGCAAATGAGCCCATTGGGCTTGCATGGCTCAAAGTGGCCATTTGCATGATCGTTAGGGGCTCATTTGCATGGCTGCACCAATGGAAAGATCCGGGCCAGCCCCCTCCCCAGCCCTGATCCCTATTGAAATAAAAAAAGGATCTCTTATCCCTCTCTTTCCATAGTGTAGTGTCCACCCTCCCCAGCCCCGATCCCCATTGAAATAAAAAAAGGAGTTCAGATCCCTCTCTTTCCATAGTGTTGTGTCCCCCCACCAGCCCCGATCCCCATTGAAATAGTAAAAGAAGCTCCGATCTCTCTCTTTTCACAGTGTAGTGTCCCCCCTTCCCCAAGCTGTGTCATAATAACATATGTCCCTGAGTCCCTTTTTCCATGGTGAAGGGACCCCTCTCCTGCCCCGAGCTCTGTCATAATGTAGAATGTCCCCGAGACCCTACTTATCTAATCATTAATGCCTGGCCATTCTATTGCACCAAGTTTATAGATCCAGAAAGCCTTTCTTCTGGCCAGTTTAGACTCTGTGTCACTGCCCCTATTGCCTGTCATTACTTTGTCAGTACCTATAAACTTAGGTGTATGCAATGATGCTTCTCTAGCAAACTTGGTGCAATGGAATGGCCAGGCAATAATGATCAGATAGACTTAACAAGGTTATTGTATTAATGATAGAAATGTTTTTTACATTATATATGATTTCATAATGTATACAGAGCTTATTGAACATTAGCTATTTATTGCACTAACAAATCAGGAGATTTTTATGTTGGCACGCTTGTGCAGCCAACATCTTGTGGCAGTGGGGATTTGGAGGTGCGGTCGCTGTTGGATGAATGCAGGGCATGCATTAGTAGGTGCGTCCCACATTCTCCAATCAGCCGGCATGCCAGCACCACACCATGCATGCATAATGTGGTGAGCACATCTAAGAAAAGGTCCGCTGCAATGCAAGCAAAGCTCGTCAGATGCAGCAGGTCTTCCCTTGACGTGCTCACCACATTATGAACATGGCAGCACAGTGGCCACCAAACTACCGAATTTGGGGGTGCCCGATCCCCCTGTCGGTTACCCCTGCCCCTCTGTATGTGCCGACAGGGAAGTCCACTCCCCGTCAGCATAAATAACCCACCCCATTGTTAAATGCTGAGGGGGTGCCCAGTCCCCCTCTGCTCGGCCCCCCCACCACTTTCTTTGTGTGCCGACGGGGAGAAAGAAACCCCCCCATTGCTAAATGCTGAGGGGGTGCCCAATCCCCCTCGTCTCAGCCCCCCCCGCTTGCTTTGTGTGCCAACGGGGGTGCCCAATCCCCGTCGGCATAACATCCCCCTCCGTGCTGTGTGCCGATGAGGGTGCCCAATCCCCCGTTGGCTACAGATCCCCCAACAGTTAGGTGACACACTAGTAGCCCATCCCAGCATGCCAAATCCCCTAAAAAAAAAAAACTGTCCCGTGTTGTCTAATTTTTTTTTTTTACCTGTGAAACGAAAACGATCCCTTGTAGTCTCCATTGCCCCCCCGCAACCACCCTCTGTGCACCCTGCCTCTCTACACCCCCCTCACCCCATACTTACCTCCGGAATCTGGCGCGATGATCTTTGGTGGACCGGGAACACGTCTGCACTCTTCAAAGCCGACCGCGAACTGAAGAAATGCTGGTAAGTTGTATAATGAAATACTGTAAATAGGGTGTTTTCAACTTTGCTGCATATCTCAGGCATTTTTGGGAATTTTGGCCCCAAATTTTCAACATGGGGTTTTTGGGACCCCTCCTCATGAATTCTTACACTGTCATGGAGTTATTCGGTCCCGAAAGGTGATTTTGCAGTCTCTGCGCGGAATCACCTTTCCAGGCTGAGTAACGAAATGACAGTGCCACTGTTCATGAGGGGGGCTCTCAAAAAGCCTATGTTGCAAATTTGCTGGGAAAAATCCAAAAAATTACTGTTTTACTAGTGTGAGTTGCGCAGTTGCTATGCACGCTCATAAGTTAGCAAATTCGCGATATTTTCATGCCAGATTCTCAACATTGGCATTTTACCACACCTTCTTGTGAACTGTAGAGCTGTCATTTTTCACATCCTGGCTGAAATGTGTTTTCGCACTTCCAGCGCAGAATAGCGCAGTTGCTGTGTGAAATCAGTGTTCGGGACACATTACGAAAATGACAGTGATACTGTTCATGAGCAGAGGTCCTAAAATGCCGGTGTTGAAAATTTGGTGACGTTACTCCATAAAATGACTGTGTTACCAGCGTGCATTGTGCAGTTTGCACGCACGCTCAAAAGTTAGCAAACTTATATTTTCACTACAGATTTTCAACAGTGCCATTGTTCTGCACCTCCTAATGAACAGTACAGCTGTCATTTTTCACATCCTGACCAAAATCTGTTTTCACAGTTCCGGCGCAGAATAGCACGGCCACTGTGGAAAGCCTGTGTTCGAGACACATTATGAAAATGGCAGTGACACTGTTCATTAGCAGATGTCCTAAAATGCCTATGTTGAAAATTTGGGGATGAAAGTCAATAAAATGAGTGTTTTACGAGCATGTGTTTCGCAGTTTGCACGCATGCTCGTGACTTTGTGAATTTGTAATATTTTCACTCCAGCTGTTCATCATTGGCATTTTTCCATGCCTCCTTATGAACAGTACAGCTGGATGAAATGTATTTTCGCGTGTCCGGCGCAGAATTGCATGGTCGATGCGCAAAATCAGATTTTGGGACAGTTTGAGGAAATGACGGTGACACTATTCATAAGCAGAGGTCCTAAAATGCCTATGTTGAAAATTTGGTATCCGAGACTCCATACAATGACTGTGTTGCAAGCGTGCATTGCGCAGTTTCCACGCACCCTTGTAACTTTGTCAATCTGCAATATTTTCATGCCACATTTTCACCACTGGCATTTGCACACACCTCCTTATCAACAGTCCAGCTGCCATTTTTCACAGCATGCCCAAAACGCGTTTCCGCAGCTTTGGCGCTCAATGGCGTGCTCGCTGTGCAAAATCACCTTTTGCGACACATTAACAAAATCAAAGCACTATGTGTCTCTAGCTCCGCCACCGCCAATGCCAGAGCGACAACATTCGGCATTGACAATTGCTTGTTTCAAAGAGAATTTTCCCACTAATCTTTCATCTTACGTGAATTTTCCCTATATCTCGTTTGTCTACCCCTCCCCCCAACTCTCATCTACTTATCACTATATTGTGTCTTATAGCTTCATATAGTGTTCAGAATGCAGTTAGCATTAATTAACATACTGTATATAGTTTCTGGGAATATTGTTGGAAAAATATTTATAGTGCTGTATTCATGTCCAATCCTATTGGCAAATATATAGATTATAGTGGACACAAACCACAATGAGCCAATATATATATATATTTGGAATTAGGACTGCAGAATGAAGGCACAGATGTGGTGGATAAAGCTAAATTGTTTTGTGTGCATTCTTCATGCTCTTTAGTGCTGAAAGTTAATTAAATGTAATGTATAAATATGGTCAGAAGGGGGTACTCTACACCTTGACAAAGCACTCAGTTGGAGAGTAAAACAGTCTATGGTAGTCTCCTCAGGCTACACTGGATATATTGCCTATTTTCACCACAATCAATTTTTAAAAGAAGAAATCTGGTGGTATATGATTATGTTATGTTTGACAAAGAGTGCAGAGTCCTTTCTGTTTTGTCTGAACTCTTTTGGGACTTTACAAGCACCATTCTCCTAGTAGCGACCCTTCTTCACTTGCAGTTTTCTATGAGCATTCCAAGTCTGTTTTTGGCAGCATTCCAAGTTCTTTCCCAACATTTTGAGTCCATTTGGTAAGATTCACAGTTCTTTACCAACATTCCATCTTTCAGATGAGATGTTAAACCAAGCTCCCATTTGTCAGTTTTAATGTTTCTTCATGTGGACTTTAAAGATACAAATATACGAACATACAAAAGTTGCCAGCAGCAAAAAGCCATCCTGGTCTATCTAGGCTGCTTGAGAGTGCAGCTAGCTCCTTATTCAGCAGCTGCCCCACTCCCCCTCACCTTCCCTCCCTTTACCCTCCCCTTTGCCCTGTCCCACCCCTTCTTGAAGCATTCCACTGTGTTACATGCCACCACCTCAGCTAGTAGTGCATTCCACTTTGCCACCACCCTCTGCATAAAGAAATGCCTCCTCATCTCCCACCTGAATCTACCCCCGTTCCAATCTCATGTCATGGCCCCTAGCGTCTCTCCCCACCCTCCTCCTGAATAGACCCTCTGTGTGTATCCAATGGCACTTATCAACAAGAGTAGAAGAATTTCCCTGGTGTCCTGGCCAAATGTCCCCTCTCACTGAAATACTGTACCACCAGCATCTAAATTTGGTTCAATTTCAGTTGCTTTTCATCTGTATCCCCACTACCCTTTTCTCTGGGACAAGGCTGAAAACAAGCAGAAGTGTCTAGCGCACCATTCGAGGTCAGCACAAACTAAATAAAATTCCAAGTCCATTTGGCATCATTCCACATTTGTCTTCCAGTACATCGAGCCCAACATTCAGCATTCTTCATCAATCTCGTCTCTCAAAAGTCCTTTGGGGATGATTATAACAGCTATCACAGCTGATAGTTTGGTTCAGCAGGCTGCAACCACCCAGTTCCATATCCACAGTTCCAAGCCAAGCAACAATCTGAAAACAAGACAACAGCCTGCAAGTATGTAAGTGTAAGAGCCACCCAAGCTCAGAAGTCAATGGACGTCTGACACCCAGTGTGTTAGGGAATATTGCTTTTACAGGTTCTCCCTTATCTACAGGTCAACACCTTAGACATTAAAAGATGTTCTGGAGGTCTTCCATGGGACTTTTGTGAAACATAGCCATTTATTCCAGGGTCTACAGGTCAACACCCCCAAAGTAGCATGTCATTCTGGTGGCCTTCCATAGGTACTTCACTGTAGACTTCCAGGTTCTCCAGGGTTTACAAGTCAACACCTCAGAAGCAGCATGAAATTCCAGTGACCTTCTATATATCTTTTGCATGACAGTGAGCTCCTACCCCTCTTCAAAGCATTTATTCTTCTTATTGTTCCCATTTTCTTGGTGGATTACAGTTTGCTGAGCTTTAAATGGAATTCCATTGCTAGTCTCCCAGGTCCTATTATTTCTATCCGGTGTACACAAACCCATGATGTAAGGTAGGTGGAGTGCCTCAGAGACCATCCCCCACAATGTATTCTACACCATCCCTTCTGGTAACTGAGCTCACCTCAATCATTGAGTGTAATAAAAAACACCAGATACCAGCAGCTGCTTGGACTCTCTTAATCCCCTAAAAAGACCTCATGACTATTTGTCCTTGTATCCTATTTTTAATGTTAGTGTTTAAGAATCTTCATTCATATAGTCATCATTTACTGTGCTCAGTGCTGCTAACCCTATTAGAAGTAATCAGAGTACTCCTATCATTTATTTATTTATTTGTATGATCAGATGCAACTAGATCATACAGGCATGGTGCTGCTGTAGAGTTTAACTATTTATCTGTTGTTTATTATTTGTGTTTATCTTCTGCTGCACTAAGATTTACATCTTGATCCCTGAGTACATGCTCACCTCCCTTTTCTGATTCATCTGTCCTGGTCCTCTATTAGATAGGGCACACAAACCACCCACCCATTCTTCCATCTGAGTACAGACCACCACAAGCCTATCACTGTACTGCTACATATGTAATGTTACCCATGCCTTTTTTTATTTATTTTATTTATTTATTGAAATGTTTCACCAGGAGGGCACACTGAACAACAAGTTTCTTGTCTCACGGTGCAACCTGGGGGGAAGGGTTACATAGGGTTGTGAAGGATGATCAGTTACAATAGTGTGTGGGTAGTACGAACAATACATCATTGTAAGATTGTGCAACAGTTGGAACACAAGGTATTGTACAATAAACAGTAGTGGAACATTGGGTAACTTACAGTACATGTCCAAAATCATAATAAAAAGAACATATAAATGTACAAAACAGTAATAATGTGATAGAACCATTTATAGTGCATGAGTGTACCAGGAACAGGCTTGAGGTAGTACGCAAATGCTGTTGGAGTAAAAAGGATGGGGTTAGGTTGTGCACACTGGTGACCCAGAAGGGCAGGTGGAGAAGAGAGTGGGAGATGCAAGAACTGAATATGAGGAGAAGGGGTAGCCATTTCCTGATTTCCCTCTACGGGATGTTAAGAACCCTGCCTGGGGAGGGTGTCATGATAGGAAGGCAGAAACTGGGGATAGGTATTAAGGTGGGTTAAAGCAGGAACAGCTGAGGGAAAGGCAATTTTGTAGGGCAGAGGTAAGGGAGTAGTTGGAGGAGAAGTGTCATAGTTCAGGGGGGGTGGAATTCCAGATTTTAGGGAAATGATGGGAAAAACCAGTCTGACCAATGAGGGTGGAAAGATTTGGGAGCAGCACCATAGACTATGTCACAATAGTCAAAGATGGGGAGTATCATCTTCTGGACAATTTCGAGCCTCATAGTTAGCGGGATGCAACTACAATTCCTGTACAGATCACCAAGCTTGGGGCACAGTTTCTTCAGGATAGCATTGATATGCACAGAGAAGTTGAGGTGTTGGTCCAGCCAAACCCCCAGATATCTAAATGAGGAAGTGTCCTCTAAGATGGTTCCATCACGGGTGTGGAAGGTGGATAGGGCCAGGAACCTAGACAGTCTCTACCTGGTACCAAAGGTAATTGAGACTGTCTTCTTGGCATTTAGAAAAAGCTGGTGAGAAGCAAACCAGAGCTGAATCTGGTTGAAGTCATGCTGTAAGCTGGTTTGCACAGCAGCAGGGTTTTTACCAGAACTGTATAAAACAGTATCATCAACATGCATGTGGATAGAAGAGGATGAGCAGGCAGTGGGAAAATCATTAAGGAAATGGAGAGGAGTAGGGGACCAAGCACTGAACGCTGAGGGACACCAGTGTTGATGGGGAGTGGAGGGGAGATGGAATCAAGGATTCTCACTGATTGGGTCCTGCCAGTGAGGTAGGATTTAAACCAGTTGGTGGCTGACGGAGCAAGGCCAGTTGAGGAGAATGAATCAAGAAGCAGGGAATGGGAAACAGTGTTGAAAGCTTTGGCTATGTAGACAAAGATAGCAGAGGTGATCAGGCCATCATCCATCACTGAAAGGATAGATTCAGTAAGCCTGAGGAGGGAGGGAGGTGGTTGTTGAGTGATTCTTCTGAAAACCAGATTGGAAGGGGGTGAAGAAGGAGGAATCATAGAGGAAGGATGATAGTTGAGACAGAACTAAATGTTCTTGAAGTTTGGCAAGGGTAGGAAGGAAGGAAATGGAACGATAGTTGCCAGGAGTGGATGTGTCACCACCCTTGGGGAGAGGAAAGACTACATCATGTTTCCAGGATGAGGGTATTTGGGCAGAAATAAAGGACAGGTTAAGGACTAGGAAGATAGGATAAGCAATTGTAGGAGCAGAAAGGTAGAGAAGTTTAGGATCGAGGTCATCTGGTGAGGAGTCTTTAGAGGGGTTGAGGGATAAGAGAGCATCAAGAGCTTCATCAGAGGAGATAGTAGAAAAGGAAAATTGGGAGGGGTAGGCACTGGCTGAGGCAAAGGGCTGAAGTTAGTAGATGGCAATGGGGAGAGGGAATTTAGAAGAGATATGGCACACGAGGCGTAGCAGGCACTAAATTCATTGGCCACGGAGCCAGGGTCGGAAACTAGGGAGTTATTTATTTTGAGAACTGGAGGGGGAGGTAAGTGGGGGGGGGGGGAGAATAGGGCATGAACTACCCTCTAGAATTTAGATGGAGAGTTAATGTTAGTCAGGAATGAGGAGTTGAAATAATCAGATTTAGCCAGTTCAGTAGCTTTAGTACATGAATTGCATAGTGTTCTGTACTTGGCATAGTCATTTGGATGTTTAGTAGATTTGTGTTTTCTCCAGGCCCAGTCATGCTCCCTGAAGCAGGCCAGTAGTTCGGGGGGTGATCCAGGGGAGGTGAAACCCATGGACTCTGGTCTGTGGCAATGAAGTTATCCTTAAAATAGTCAAGCACTTGGTCGACAGAAATTGCAGTGGAGAGGGGGGACCAGTCGGTGGAAGTGAGTGCAGAGCTGGTTGGGGTAAGGTCTAAGGATTTAAAGGACCAGAGCTGTATGATTTTAGGGGGAGGTTTGGGGTGATAAACCTTACATACAATGAAAATGGGGTTGTGGTACTAAGGGCATTGGGGAGGAGACCAGATTTAATGACGCAGTGCAGGTGGGTTGTGAGTACCCAGTCAAGCAGGGTGTGGTTTTGTGTTTTGGGATTAGGGCGTGTGGAATCAAGTATAAATTGAGTGAGGTTTAGAGTAGTGATGTCTTTGCATAGCTTGTTTAACTTGGGAGACAACCAATTTAGATTCACGTCACCCATTATGAAAAGTTCACCAGATTGCGAGAGGGAGGTTATATTGGCTAAGAGTTTAGTCATGACTGAGGGTTGAATGCTTGGGCAGCAATAGATGCCAGCCACAAAGATTGGGATTGAGAAAGGAAGGGTAATGCAGGTGACAAGAGCTTCATATGTAGCTGGGATGGAGGTAGATAGGGTAATAGTAAACTGCAGTGAGGAGAGGATATACATGGCCACTCCCCCTCTGTGTCCCGATCGATCTCGTCTTTTTTTTCCCATGATCCCACATCTGCTGAAATCCTCGCCCTTACTTTTATTTCCTGTATCCTGGACTGTTGTGCTATGAAGACAAGCCTTCAAAGTAAGCTTCAACCAACTTCTGCTGCCCTAGTTAGATGCAAAGATATCACTTATTTTCTTATTTTTATCTACACTATTGTTGCTTAAATAGGGACTACATAATGGACTACTGTGGATGCAAATGGCAGATCCACATGTTAGTTATGGAGGTTACCACTCGTGTAGATAAATATGCTATTCCACTGACACCCTCCTTGCACTATAATTACTGGTGACCCCCTTTAATGATCAGATAATGAGCTCTGATCAAATGCCTTATGGCATACCCCATAGGGGTATGATGTTATATGTCATTACGGTATTTTCTAGCCATTGCACTTCAGAGCAGAAAAGACCACTCTCATGTCAGACACTCACCATTTCCTTTCACTTGTGCTGTCACCAGAGTGGTACTACTCTTGCACTCACTAGCTCTCTGAAACTAAAAAAACTTTCTTCCCACTGATTTGGAAGGGTCAGCAGCAGCTGGTAAGAGTGTTTTATTTTCTTTTTCAGCTGGACTCCTGGGGCTGATCTCTGCAGGCTGAGCTCTTTGCTCTACTGCTCCTGAAATGTTACCAGAGCAATAGTTCAGTGGCAGTGGATGAGATGGGAAAGCGACTCAGACTCCTTACACCAGTAATTATAAAAAATTAAATATAGACAGCTGTGTGTCTATGGATTTTTTAAACACCCTTTGTGTGTTATGACCTCATGAACCTTTCAAGCCTCGCACTCATGGTTTAAGGGTCATTACACACCTTGAGTGTGTAAAATAAATCCATAATGGATAGTCGAATATGCATTATTATCCATGTATTTTATGTATACCACACTATTTGTAAATGTTTTACCTTGTTTTAGCACAAAACTGCATTTCTTTTCATTATAAACTCTCTATCAGTCCAATTGTTCTTGGTTTTCTATTTCCATTTTCTAATTTGAAATAACGTGTACTAAGTGCAGTAAAATTTATTCTAACTGAAAATAAATATTTATCGCAAAATAACCAGATTTATTTACCCAATTTATTCACCACTAGTAGTGTGTGTGTGTGTGTGTGTGTATTCTTTGCAAAAAACTGCATTACTGCACCAGTAAGGGTTCAACTTAATGCCGCAAAAGTAAGGAAATGCAGTGTTAGGGTTTTCAACCCTAACTCCACACACCACCCTACCAAGCAGCAAAGGGACAAGACCACACAAGCAACCACAGACAGCCATCATCAGGTAAGACAAACAACATACAACTGTTTCCAGATTATAAAAATGCAGCAGCACTGATGTGCTACATTTGTGGATTTCTATCCATGGCATGCACACCGCATGACATCCATACTCATTTGTCACTACAGATAGAAATCCATGATACACAAATCACAGCACTGCTTCTCTGTGCTGAAACACAGGCCCCTGCAGCCAGGGATACAAAGGGAACTGCATGAACAGATGCAGATAGATACAGATGTAAAAGAGTTTGTCTGCCTGTGTAAGTATGGCAGTATACCGTGACAACAGTGAAACCGACACAACGAAGATCATTACAGCGACACAAATCAGCAAGTTGCTGTAATGGTCCTCGTTTTACACTGGCACTCTGTCTCCCGATGTTACATCCTCTCTCTGATACAACTCTGACTTGGAGTTAGTTATAATACTAGTGGGGGGGGGGGGGCACAACCCCCTGCAGAAAAGACATTGGTACACCAACTGTACAATGTCAACAGTTGGCATTGTGTCTGTAGATCTAATGGATGTTGACAACATTGTTGTTGCTGTGGCTTGGTGGAAACAAGTATGGCAATGCATGTCAAGGATTTGTGTGACTGCCAGGTAGGCTGCAAAACAGAGGGCCATCTGTGCCCTGCGATTCCATGCAGCTACAGATACAGACATGCAGGACAAAGAATCCACATCTCTGTCAAATTGCAGGACCCTCTGAGAGACATAGGTATAAAGTTGCAGGACCCTTGCCAAGAGAAGTTTTCTCTTCACAATACGGTACTTGGGCTTGTGCAGGCAACTCTGCACCTTCTCTTCCCAGGATGCAGGGTGCTGCTGAAAAGGCTATTCCCTCTAGGAATATTCACTATCCAGCACTCAGACTGAGGTGTGCTCAAAATCAACCTGTCATCCGATAAACACCCAAAACGTTGTAGCACCTACACCACTGAGTTTGTAATTAAAGCTTCATTTTTATTAATTTTCAAAGCTCATAAGGATCAGACTTACATTCAGCTCGAGTCTGGTTTAAATTCAGTTCAGATTCAAACTGCTGAATTAAAGTGGATGTAGTCCTTTATCCACCAGATAAAGTGAAGTTAGTGCTGCTAAAGTATTAGATGTCTGTTGTGCAAAGTGCAGAGGAGAAGGAAATCATCACCAAGTGCTTCGTGATCTAAATATCACTTTATCAGGGGTGATGTGGAAGGGACGGTGTAGTTCTTTTATACCTCATCAAGTTCAGAATAATTTACATAAACAATTATTATGCATAAAAAGCTTTTTTTTGCCTATAGTATTCTTAAAGTGCCATCTTCTTTTACTATTGCCAGCTATCACTTCAACTGATATTCTGAGCCATACAAAATAATCAGAACAAACTCCCATGACAGCACCATTCCCCCCCAGCCTTGACCTATCCAGCTGACTCACTGAGCTCACTGCCCAAACGCAGCCCACGTGTATGGGATCACAAAGAACTATCCACTAGGAAAAGGCTGCCATGACACAAAATATTTCACATTATTTTTTATTATGATCCCAGATTTTAAGGATAGTAGTTTAATGACTGCACCTTATAAACATGACATGTAGTATTTATAGAATACTTGCCAAAACATCATTTCACACCACATGCCTGAAAAAAACGTCTCGGTCATGATTTGAAAAATGGCACCTGTTACATTTATCAGCTGCTATGAAAAAGTTTGGAGTCAAAATATTGAAAATTAGTGAAATTATGAGTGAACATTGAAATATTGCAACCGTTCACTCATAATTTGGTAATTCTACCATATTTTCCCACCATATTTTCAACATACTATTCTTATGACCCCACATCATGAGCCCAGCAAGTGAAAATGTTCAAATCCCACCCAAAATGTGATTTTACAGAGCAACCGTGAAATCCCCTTTTGGGAAACGATTTGAATAATTTCACCTGTTGTTCATGAGGTGGGGTCCCAAAAGATCATGTTGAAAATTTGGTGTGCAAATATAGGAAATTGACAAAGTAATGAGCAAAAGTTGAAAACATGTTGAAATGCGTTTAATGGACTTACTTTATTTTCTCATATCACAGTAGCTGGTTCCACCAGCAAGATATGTTTTTCATTGGAGAGTGGATCTATGCTATGGGACACTTTTAGGTGAGTGAGGGTGTGTGGAGGTGGGGTGATGGGTGCTGAGTGGGTGTTTGGATGAAGTGGATGGGATGCTGGGGGGTAGATTTGTGAGGGACAATTTTCTTTTGAGGGAGGGTTGTCTTTTATTGATAGGGAAGCTGACACTGGGGATTGAGCACCCCAATGTTGGGATTATCTTTGGCACCAGTGAGGGTGGGCATCCTAGTGCCACCACCTTTGTTTCGGGTGACCTAGAGGAGAGTGAAGGGTGAAAAAAGATGCACTTTAATTAAATTTAATATATTAGTAAGGGGTAGCAGATGAAACATAGAAACATAGAAACATAGAAGTTGACGGCAGATAAGGACCGCAAGACCCATCCAGTCTGCCCATTTCTTTTTCTACCTTATAAATGTGCCATCGGCCTTTGCTCTGTCAGTGACCTATCTATTCATAGTCATTTGTATTGCTCCTTATGCCTATCCCATGCTTGTTTGAGCCCTGCACTGTATTCATAGCCACCACTTCTTGTGGTAAGCTATTCCATGCATCTACCACCCTTTCTGTGAAAAGAATTTCCTCACATTCCCCTAATGGCCTCCCTCTAATCTCATGCTGTGTCCTCTTGTCCTGCTATTTTTCTTATATTTAAACATGTTAGACTCTTTCACCTTGTTTATGCCCTTAGGTGTTTAAATGTCTCGATCATATCACCTCTCTCCTCCTTTGCTCAAGGGTATACATATTGAGCTCAGTTAATCTGTCCTCATATGTCTTCTGATGCAGTCCCTGCACCATTTTAGTTGCCCTTCTCTGGACTGCCTCAATTTGGTTAATGTCCTTGTGAAGGTGTGGCCTCCAATACTGCACGCAGTACTCCAGATGGGGCCTAACCAATGTCTTGTAAAGAGGGATTATTACCTCCCTCTTACGACTTGTGATACCCCTACTAATACACCCTAACACCCCCCTAGCCTTGAGGGGAGGGCTAGCAACTACTGGTACCAGGAGCGGGCATCCCTGTCTACTTTAGATAGATTGAGATATAGATAGATAGATAGATAGATAGATAGATAGATAGACAGACAGACAGAGACAGATAACATATTAATGCCAGCTCAGTGAACTGCTGGTGTCATGCAACTTTTGTTCCTCCTACAATCTGGTTCCTGGCACATAGCGCACATGTGCTACATTAAATAGGACCTCATTTTGAATGGGATCCTTCAAAGCATTACCTACTGCAGGCATTTTCATTTACAGCTACCTGTGTCATGTGGTACTAAATGGGGGTAGGAGTACAGTACTTAGACCTCTCATTTCTCAAATGTTATAATTGTTGCCTTCATTTTTATCAATATGAAGCTTTGATATTATTCTATGGTGCATTTCGTTGTTTCTTTTTTAATTCTGATTTCATCATATAGTGTTTTCTGCTCTCACCTAGAGAGGTATCCCCCAGTTTTATGACAGACTGTGATTTTTTTTTTTTTTAAGAGGGAGTTGTATTTAAGGTTTCTGTGGGGAGAAACACATATCTGCCTTGCCACCTTTGTATTTGAACTGGAGTTTTGCCACCTCTATAAACTGTCTCAATTAATATGACATTCCAACTTTTGGTAACAGCTGTCAGTTTTTATCCTAGAGAGCTATAGCTATATGCTTTAGCCTAAAGTTAGGGTCTCCCTGGCCTGACAGACAAGCCAAGTAGCAATAATCTGCTGAATCACCAGTTCACTACTCCATAATATTTATTCAGCACTAAGCTAAGCTTCATGGCAACTTTGGGAAACCCTTCCTACAGAAAAAGATAATGCCATAGCAGAAACTACTACTACGCTTCACTCAGTAGTTCCTAGTTCACCAAGTTGATATTTAACAGATTTACCTCCAGGCTAAATTACCATGTCTCTTGTGCAAAAATCTTTCTTACTTCAATGACACAGACACGGTTATCACTATTGCTTCAGTTCAGCCTATGCCAGGTAAATCATAAAATGTTCAGGTCAAGTACAGAATGTTTGTTGAAACAAACAAAAATATTTTTACACAGTACAGTATCTATTTAGGCAGACCTGACAGACAGCCAACTTTTAAGGAAAGGCAGTGATGGCTACTGGTTAAGAAAGGATGGAATTGTCAAATAGGGGCTCACGTCTCAGATGGTCTGTTCCACCTTTAATGTAACATAGTAACAAAATGCTATCAGTCTCATCAGTCAGGTAAACTTCATTTAATTTCACTTCCCTTCACCTGTCACCCCCTTCCCACTCCCCCCATCCTCACCCCTGACAGCTCCCAGATTTTCTACACTTTCCCCTGATCCTTCTCTTTGTCACCCTCGTCCTCTGTGCTCCCTCCCTCCCACTCCACCCCCATACCACTCCACTTCCCTTCCTTCAATCCTCAGCCTGACAAAGCCTCCTTGCTGACTGCTCTGCTTTTGTCCCTTTTCCTTCTCCCCACTCTGTTACTTGACAAAACCAATAGTCTGACTGCTCAAACATTGCTGCACCACACTATTGGTGCACCAACCTGTAATTCATACAATAAACTTGTATTTTCTACCTGTAACCCCCTTACCTGTTTTGCTGCACACATTCATGCTGCTACCTTTCCTTGTTTTTTATCAATTTGCACTGGCATTGGAACCCCATGCCCTTTTGACAATGTCTCCTCACTGATCACTCAAGTGTCACCTAATGTTCTCATTGTCTGTGCTCTCTATTATCATCTGCATCCGCTGTATCCACAAATGTACACAATGCTGTTACCCAAATGTGTTTACATTCATTTACCACATAATTCTGCCTTGTGTTTCAGTATCCCATTGTCTGTACTATTTTATTGTACTTTGTCTGTATTCTAACCTATGGTAAGCTCAGACGTAGAACCTCTGTAAATGAGTCTGTGACTCAAAGGTTTTGTAATTCCGAGAAATAAATAAATAACCAAATAAATAAATAAATACATTTCATTTAAAATGAGAGCCTAGGAACAAAAATGCCCATTTTCATAGGCAACTGTGGTCAAGATATAAGATTTCAAAGAGACAGTAACATGTAACAATAGATGCAAGGTATTTATTTAGCTTTGTTTACCCGGTGAGTACATTGGTAATAAGTACCTTTTTCAGGCATGACCCAAGTGCAGAAGCACAGACAAACAGGAAAACAAATTATAGTGAACAATAAATGAGGGTTATGTCTCATAACATGTACAAATATGAGTAGTACTAATAATATTTCTTAAAGTTATTGCAAAGGTTTGCCAGAGTCCTGATAGTTTGAGGTAGCAAGTTCCATAAAGTACCAGTTCAATAATAAAAAGCAGCTTGTCCAACATTTTTGTGATATTTAGGCAGTTTTAGACATAAGTCATCCATTGACCTTGGTTTAGTGTTTGATAAAATTTTTTTTCCACCATAGATTTTAATTTAATTGCCATTTGTCCACCTTCCATGCCTAACAAACCAATTGCTGATTAATTATTTATTGTAATGTTTGCATGTTCAAAACTATTGTACAAACAGCAGGTATGGTAACCTAAAGGAAGGTCATATCCAAACCTACAAGCTTTAGTCACAAGAAGTGCAATTCTTTGCAAAGATGTTTTACATGTGGAAGAGTATAAACTTGATAATGTGTCAGTATTTTTCTGTGGTGGTAGAAAAATTCATGTTTATTGTTAGGTTTTCAGGTTTATTGTTCTTGAAATTAGGATCTTACTTTCTAACACCTCCAATCCTGCATCTCTTAAATCTCTCCCTCTCCCAGGGTGAACTCCCTGCAATTTGGAAAATCGCTCATGTTATTCCACTCTTCAAATCCAGTGACCCATGCAATCTCAACAACTATCAACCTATCGGTCTGCTACTGATCCTATCCAAATTGATAGAAAAAATAGTCAACTCCCAACTGAGAGAATACCTGGAAACCCACAATCTGCTTAATCCCATCCAATCGGGATTTAGGCCTAGCCATAGTACAGTCCCTGCCTTTGCAAAAGTCACTAATGACTGGCAGAGCATTCTGGACTTGAAGAATTATGTCTGTGCACTATTCTTTGTACCTCAGCAAGCCTTTCAATACTGTTGATCAAGGCTTACTACCGTCATGCCTGCATAATATTGGTCTACACAAAACTGCCTTGAAATGGTTCTCTTGTTTTCTGGTGGGCAGGCAACAGCAGGTAAAAGCTCAAGGTGATCACTCACCACTGAAAACTCTGCTGAGCGGGGTACCCAAAGGATCAATTCTGGGGCCCCTGCTGTTTGCTGTGTATATAAACAGTATTGACCATAAGATCGGCAGTGCAGATGTTCATCTATTTGCAGATGACACAGTTCTGTACGTTGCTAGACCCACCCTCGAACTTGCATGCAAGGACTTTCAGGATGAATTCAATACCCTCCAACATAACCTACCTCAGCTGAAACTTCTGCTTAGTGCTAAAAAGACTAAAACTATGTTTATCTCTCCACATGCTCTCACAACAGCTGCTAACCCTACCAGTACCAACCCACAGATATTGATCATCCTGGGGGGGCCACTCAAAACAGTTGATAACTTCAAATACCTGGGCTTCGGGTTGGACTGTAAACTTTCATTTATGGTGTATATTGAGGAGGTTACTAAAAAACTCAGGCAGAGACTAGGCCTTTTTTATCATATTAAACACTTACTTAACAAGGAGGCCAAAATAAGACTTGTGCAATCCACTTTTCTCCCCCTCCTTGACTATGCTGATCTGTTGTAAAGCCATTTCCCCAAAACAGCTCTAATAAAACTGGACACTTTGTATCACAGTGCGTTAAGGTTCATCACTAATGCTCCTTACAACACTCATCACTGCTTCCTCTATGAGCGACTTGGCTGGCCATCACTTACCTCCAGGAGGCAAAGAAATGCATCCCTCTGGATCTACAGGGCCATTACTAACAAACTCCCTTCTTGCATTTCTGTTCTCTTCAAATGCACATTTGGTCCATATTCTCTTCGAAGGTATTCCTACATTCTGTTTGATATCCCCAGGATATGAACCCGCTTTGGTGCCTCTGCTATAAGTTATACTCTCCCTTCTCTGTGGAAAAACCTTCAGAAGTCCTTAAAACTTTCTCAACTTATTGGGATGTTCTCCTTTAAATTTCTCTTAAATCGCATGCTGAAGGAAACATGCAACTGCTATTCTTAAATAGACACTGAGCTTGTGAACCTAAAGAAATCTACTCCAGCACATTCTCCCATCGTGCTGTAACAGGCCTGTATTTGAACCCTCCCTGACTCAACCTCTACATAACCCCTGTTCCACTGCCCCATCCTTCTTCTCCCCTTCTACTCTACCTTCCCGTACTCCTCTCACCCAAACTGTTCACCCTACTATAGCACTTACTCCCAAATGTTTTGAAATCACTGCTCATGGTCCCTCTTTGACACATCTTTACTCTATCCACTGCTTCACAGCCCTCTCTCCTGCCTTTTTCTATTCCACCTCTCCATGCCTCTTTCACCTTTTTCTCTCACCACTCCCATGGTACTGGCTACATCTTCTAATTACGACACTATGCGGAGCCCCCATACCAATATACCATTGCCTTCTCCTTCTCCCTCCCTAACCTACCACTGCCTCTGCATCTTATCCTCGATCTTGGTCTCGAAAACAGGAAGTTATTATCCCTCTGTACAGACAGCTGGTGAGACCCCATCTGGAGTACTGTGTGCAGTTCTGGAGACCCAATCTCCGCAAAGACATAGACAGGATGGAAGCTGTCCAGAAGAGGGCAACTAAAATGGTGCAGGGTCTGCACCGGAAGACATATGAAGAGAGACTTAAGGAGCTTAATATGTATAGCCTCGAGGAAAGGAGGGAGAGGGGGACATGATAGAAACTTTCAAGTACCTCAAGGGAATCAACAAAGTCCAAGAGGGTAGCATCTTTCAAAAAAAGAGGTGTGCAAGAACAAGAGGCCACAATTTGAAGATGGTGGGGCGGCTCAGAGGTAATTTAAGGAAGTATTTTTTCACAGAGAGGGTTGTGGATGCATGGAATGGCCTTCCGGAGGAGGTTGTGGAGTCAAAATCAGTGGTGGAATTCAAGCATGCATGGGACAGTCATAAGGCAATTCTGGGGGGTAGGGGTAAGAAGAAGTAGGCTGCTGGTTAACTAGGATCTGCAGCTTATCCAGTAGGTAGGGAAATGGGTAGACTGGATGGGCCAAGTGGTCCTTATCTGCCATCAAATTCTATCTTTCTATGTTTCTATGATCTTCTGCCTACTGCTCAACTCCTATACCCCTGCCATGGCCCTGTATGTCGTTTGACATGACAATTAGTACTCTTAGTTCCTGTAGGCATTCTGAGTTTTGGCTTGGATTGACGTGTATGCATTTATGAATTGTTCTCATGTATATTGTACTTTGATATTGTTGACCCTCTGACACATGATTTCTCCCTTTTGTATATAAACTTCATTGTATTTTTCAGTCTTTTCTTGTATTGCATACTGTATCTATCATTTTAACTTGTCCACCCAGGACCACCTTGTAAATGAGCTTGCTCAATGGTGTTTTCTCCTGGTAAAATAAAGATTGATTGATTGATATTTTAGCACTCTGACATCAAAATGGTAAACAACAAGAGGGAATCACTTTGCAACATGCCCTGCCTCCTTTGTATTTGAGCTGAAGTTTTCCATCTCTGTAAACTATCTTAGTTGAAATGGTATTCCGACTTTGGTAACAGCTGACTAGTGCATACCTTAGAGAGCTTTACCTATAGGCTAAAGCTAGCCTCTTCCTGGCCTGATTGACAGGTCAAGTGGCAATAATTTGCTGGATCCACATTTCACTGTTCCACAGTATTTATTCAGCACTGAGCTAATCTTTGTAGTAACTTCCGGCACCTTTCCTATAGAAAAAAATGCCATACAAGATATTACTACTACACTTCATTCAGTTGAATCCCGGTCCAGAGAGTAAAGCACAGTTTGGGGGCTGTATTATTTAAAAAGAATGTTCGCCTGCCCTGTGTCTCAACTGAGCTCTTTGTGATAAAGGAGCTGGTAAAGAAAGTGAAGCAGTTTGACTGTGTGTGTGTGTGTGTGTGTGTGTGTGTGTGTTGGGGGTAACACAAAAAATGTAGCAGCTGGTGACTTGTTTCTAAACCTGAGCAGTAATTTATTTATTTATTTTTGTAACCACATTCTTTCCACTTCTCCAGGGACTGCAACTTGAGCTGTGTTTAGTGGCTGCTCTGAATAGAGACAGCTCAGTGCCCAGCTCCCTCCTGACATGCAAGTCTGCACTTAACTTTGTTATCTATGCTAGTGAACTTTTCAACCAATATGAAAAGTATGAAACAGACAACATTCAGCTTTACAGTTTGTCATGGTATACTAGAAGAACAATCTTGTTATTTCTTTTAATTACCTGATCAGATGCATTTGTTCCTGAATATAGTCACATTGCAGTCAGTATTTAGTCCCTTAGAAATAAATACTTTATAACCACCCACACTTCTCCAAAAAACCAGCAGCAAACAGTAATCACACAGTTTGTGAAAATGATAATTCCTTGACAGATTCATGTCCTCTGTATAACTGATTGTCAGGCTGCATCTCTACATCACCTGATTCTGCGCTCTGGCAGGATTCTCAGCATCCTGAAGAGCCTAGTCTTAGTCAAGCTTCTTTTTTCCCTCCTCTTCCCTCCTTTCCCTTCGTCCTTTCTTTTCTCTCTCTCTTCCTAACTTGTCCTCACATAGTTCTGCCCCCTGGCAGGTTTCTCACCATCCTTGAGGGGTCCAGCACTGGGAAATGGCTTTTCTTTCCCCCCTCTTTCCTCTCCATCCTTTCCACCTAACTCGTCCTCGCCTGACTCTGCTCTCTGGCAGAGTCCTCAGCATCCTAAAGATTCCTAGTCCTAGGCAAGTTTCTCCCACCCCTCCTACTCCTTCCCTTTACATCCCCTCTACTATCTCTACCCAACTTGTCCTTGCCTACTCCTATCCCTTAATCTAAGTCCTCACCTCATTCCACCACAAGGGGCCAATTCCAGGCATGACTCATCCTTCCCTAACCTATCCCTTACCCCAACCTCTCTCCTGCCCCCCCCCTCTGCTCCCCTGCACTTGAAGGAATTAGTTCACTTGAGCTAATAACTTACACTTTTTGTTCTGTCTGAGGTGCTCCCAGATTGCACTAGCCCCTTGTCACTTCCCCCTTACAACTGATTTTTTGCTCACTTTGCTCTGGTAATGTTCCCCCATCTTTACATCTTATCCTTTCCTTCCCCCAGCTGGTTTCCCCTGTCTACCCCTCTACCCTCCTTGATGTCCCCTCACTGCACCTCATTCATTCAATAATTGCTAAATAATCTGCCTCTTAACTGTGATCCATTCCTGCAAGGAGTTGGCTCCAAGGCTACATTATATTTCTGTACTATGTTCCTCAGATATGCACTTGTAAAGAAATGCATATTCCACAGGTATGATATATTTAACAGTATGTTATGTCATAAATGTGACTGTATGATTATTTTTGATATTTTTTGACTGTATGTCTTGTTACAAATGTAATTGAATGTTTAATTTCTCAGATATGTTAAATGTTAAACTGTATGTCTAATTCTTCATCCAATTGTACTTCCCCTCCCCGGGTCACACTGGGAGATGAGCAACTTGTTGTTCAGTGTGCCTTCCTGGTGAAACATTTCAATAAATAAATAAAATAAATGAATAATTACATTGGGCTCAAACAAATCAGACAAGTTTAGGTTTTATTGCCCCTATTCTCAGATGTTACAAAGACAAATAGGGTAATCTGATAGTTCGCCAAAGCATTTTTTTTTGTTTTATAAATAAGTTCAAATGTGAATTTGATTTTGCAGATGTCCCTAAATTTTTTGAGTCAATGTCAATTATTTCAGTCAGATAGAGCATACCATGTGTCTGATTCCAGAAGCAGTGTATCAGTCGCAAGGTGCTTGCACCAGACAGCACTAACACAAACTGCACATTTTGCCAGAAGTTGTAATGATCCCTATTCCGGTACATGGACTGTGCTGGACTGGGATGCCTCTGTGGCAATGGGGCACTGCACCACCCTTGTGACCAGAACCAGGGTACACTAGGTCACAAGAGGGCTTGCACCATGGTAGGGCTGCAGCATCCCATTTCCTTGGGATTCTGAAAGGCCGACCATGGCCGTAGGAAGGGTGTCACTTTAGACCAGCCAGGAGGTGGTCTAAACCCCTTACGGCAGCATCCCTCAAGATTGGAAGCTGGTGGGGGGGGGGCTCTATATCTGGGTTCAGGGGCAGATGGTACAGGGGTGTCCCCTGGAGGTGTAGGAGGGCATGTGGGTATGACAATGGGGTGATGGGGCACCCTTTGAAGGGGTGCTGTTCTCAGACAGTACAGCATACACCAGTAGGTGACTGGTGCTGCCATGGGCACCCCTGATGGGTGCCTGATCATCCCCTTGGCATACCCGCCTGCTCCTTAACACCTTATGGCATCCCCTGTACCACTACAGCCCCAGAAGCCCTGCTGGAATACAGTTCTGGCTTGCACCTTGAGGGGGCAGATCCGTGCTGCAGGTCCCACAGGTGTGCCTCGCATTTGGCACTAGCCTGCCATTGTGGAATTTCCTGGGTGTTGTGGCACAGGAGCCTCTGATGTTCTGGAATTAGGCACATAGTTCCTGATGCACCAGGAGTGTGCTGCAGCCCTAGATCACAGGAAGTTTGTGGCGATCTAAGGGCTCTTCCGGAATCAGGCCCCATATGTTTATCAGATGATTTGTGGGCTAGATAGACATGAAATAAAGTTTTGTCACAGATATTATATTTTTAAAAAATTATGTGAATAAAGGTGTGTCAAGTTAGAAATATTTGCTTCATGGAGAAATTTGCACATTTTGCCAAATTTTCAAAGTTTTTCTTTAAGGTGAAGTTCTGCTTCTCCTTAAAAGAGAACTTCACGAAGAGCAAAGTTGTGAACTTTGCCTGCAGATTTTTGCTCTATCGTGAAGTTTGCAAGGATCTATGGGATTAGAGGTCACATGGTGCTGTAATGAACTCTATTGCCATGTGTAGGCTGTATTCAGTGCAGTGTGAGGAAGAGAGAGTCGTTGTTAGTCGTGATATGTATCTTTGTGCCTAAAAACCTTTGGAAAGCATTTAAAACACATTTTTCCAATAAATCTCTCCATTAAGTTTCCACTGTACCTTGTGCCTCTAGATCACCAATTATTTGTGGTATTGTTTGTGATTTAGTCAGTTTAAAGTGTAGTTTCCTTTTCTGAGTTGTGTTGTGAGGCAGTGTTTTTTTTTTATTTGGGGAGGAGCTTAGCTGCAGCAACTTTGAGAAATAAAAAGGCAGGTTTGGCAGCCTTTTCTGTCTTAGCAGTACTAGTGTTGCTGTAGTCAGTGTTTTGTGTGAATTTGTTTTCCTGTTTTCTTTGGTTTTTAATTTTTAGTTCTGTAGAACAGTTAGGTGCATTTTGCTGAATTATTTTTGTCACTGTAGTTTAGCTACATTGATTTCATTTGTGTTTATAGATTGATGTTAGCAGTTTTTTGTGTACACAGTAATCATTAATAATACCTGAGTTGTTGCATCTTATGTGTGTCCCCTTAATCCCAGAAATCCCTGCTGTATTTTGTTTGTGTGAAAAAAAGAAAAAAAAAACTGATGGCAGTGTGGGAGTTCTTCAGTGTTGCTCGATTAGGAGGAGCTTGAATTTCAACAGAGGGTGCTGCTATTTTCACAAGGTATGCCTGCTGCCCCACCATGACATCAGAACTTCACTAATGCCCTACATGAACCACTGCCAGCATGGATGGACCACCACCTCTACCACCTCCATTCGCCACTTCCCTCTATGCTTCCGACCACTCGGCCCAGTTATTCACCATAAGATGGGTCCTCTGGCCTCCAGTACCCATGTGATACCCCTGCTTACTCCAAGGGGCATGTTTTTTGCATAGGTTGCAAGTGACCATACTAACCCTAACCCTAATGTCCCAAAGGATAACACTGCAAATTTAACAAGTCATAACTCCAACAGTCTTTGGAGTTAAGGGACACTCTATATATCCAAACATAGGTCTGAATAAGTGCTAGAATACCAACACATAATACCCCTGGAAAGTTTATGGGTATGCACAGCACCCCACAATTACCTCCCAAATTCACCACGGTGCCAAATCTACAACTGAAGTCCAATAATCATTGAAAAGGCACCAAGTATTCATCTCCTTGTGGACTACAATCATACCAAGTTTCAGACAGATATGAGAAAACTTGACAAGTCATACCTAAAAAACACAAAAGGGGTAGTTGGTGGAAGTGGGGTGAGGGCATTCATGTTGCCAATTTATTCTCTGCCACATCTGCAGCATCCATGTGGGTGGGTGCTGGGGAGGTGGTAAAAAGAGGATCAGTCTGAGAGGTAGAAACATCTCTGGTTTACAAACAACTTCATTTTGACCCAACCTCACCTTGGTGTACCCCAAGGAGAAGTTACAGGTGAAGTTGCAAGACAAACTGACCCAACTTCGGCATACCATTCCTACAGCAATGGGAACACAGTGAAGACCATCACAGTGACAAAATCAACACTTTGTTGTGATGGTCTGCTGGTTTCCTGGCACTGCTGTCTCTGGGGAGTTCGCCCTCTCCCCTGAACCAACTCTGACTTTGAGTTGGTTATCTAAAATGCAGGGTGTGGGGGGGGGCAGAGCCCCCCACAAAAACACACTTCTGTGCAGTGACAGCACAATGCCAATTGGTAGCATTGTGCCATTATTGTAGTGAGGGTTGGCAACTTTTGGGTTGGAGGCAGTATAGCGCAGTGGTCTAAGGCTCTGAGCTGCAAATCTGGTGACATCCAGCAGACCAGACCTGGGTTTGAATCCCACAGCTTCCACTTGCATACTGTGTGACCTTGAGCAAGTCACTTAACCTCCTTGTGCTCCCAGGTCGCTCCTGTAAAAAAGCTTTCAGCTTAGTGTGCTATACCTGGTTAAACAACTAAATAAAAACAAAAAAAAAACTTTCCTGTCACTGCGGTGACGTGGAACCCTCAACTTCATTTTGGTGTACCCTAAGGAGAAGTTACAGTTAAAGTTACTAGGTGAAATTATCAGTGGCAAATTTCCTATTATATAGAAAAACTTTGTGAAATTATCCATGGAGGCGAATCTGGTGACTTCACCTTAACTTTGCCTGAGAATTAAAACTTCACAACATCTCTATGTGTGAATAGAACCATATGTGCCAAAAACTGAATCTCTAACACATACCTGCATCTTCAGTTGCTCCAAAAGATGCAAAGTCACTTGAAAAAAAAATTATGCAACCACATGGTCCATGTGAAGTTGTTAATATTGTAAATTTTAAGTATCTCCTCCAGCAATATGTTGTAATAATAGCAACCACAAATGTTCTGCTATTGAAATTTATGTAGGATGTTTATAACATAAAAGGCATTATTGAACCTATAAAGTGCTATAATTAAAAAAAGAAAGAAGACCACCCCCCGGCTTCTAACTGTTTAGTCTGGAATGCAAATTCAAAATTAATACATGGCTGTCATCCATTGAGTAGGAAATGGAGAGACCCTCAAAACTGCAAGGACTGGGCAGCCAGAGTAGCTTTAGGAAGGGAGTATGGGAACAATAGTGTGGCCTGCTACCCATAAAATGAGAAAAATAGAAGGATATTTTCAAGTCTCAATGTGGTGCTCAACAACTCAGAGGTGGTAGGAGCTGTGTGGGTAAGGGAACTGCTAGGGAACATTGACCATAACTCCATTGTTTCAAACTGGTCCTTGGGTCTGGAAAGAGAGAACTGAGATCTGAAGTCCTTGATTTTTGAAGGGTGGACTTCAATATGTTGAATTAGCTGGTCGGGGATAAGTTTCTAGGGGTGGACAACATAAATGGGGTAGAAGAGAGATGGGGGCAATGAAGGGGCCATTCTTTGGTATCTAAGGTATGCATGAGAACAGCAATCAAAAAGAACAGGTTCTCTGCAAAGATCAGGGAAGCAGTGAGGGCCAAGAAAAATGCCTTTTACAAGTTTAAAGAAAAGGAGGGGTAGGAAGAATGAGGAGAATATTTGTTAAAAAATAGGGAGGCAAAGAGGGCAATAAGGGAGCTAAAGGCTGACACAGACCTGTGTATTGTTGATGGGGTCAAGAAGAGAGGAAAACAGTTCTTCATGTATATTACTGTAGCTTAGTGAAAAAAAAAACAAGAAAGGAAAGGAATTGTGAGAGGCTGACAGAAAGGGACAGGGTGACAGATGGACAGGCAAAAGGTTGCTGTCCTTAGCAATTACTTTTGCTCAGTTTTTACTGGGTAGGATGGTGGGACCTTGTTGGAGAGTAGTGTCAAAGTGGTATCCCATCAGCACGTTAACAGCATTACAGTGTGGTAATGTTGTTACTACAAAAAGGGGGGAGAGTGACGGGGCAATCTTGATTTTAAATTACCCCGCACTCATACCATGTTGGGCACCAACACAATTTCTGTGCCCTTCACGGCATGCCCACCCAGCAGGAGGTTATACATATTTTTTGGGGGTGTGGAAATGAAGCTTCCTGCATTGGGGGTGAAGTCCCTCACAAAAGCTAATTGTTTTCCAGGATGGCACTTTGGCACTGTAACACCCAGGAGGCATAATGGCTGGCACTGTAATGCCAGGTGGCATGTTGCCTGTGCCGTAATCAGCATGGGCAACATGTCTGTTGCTGTGGTATGGGTAAACTTGTTAAAGCAACCATTATGGGGGCCTGAAGATGAGACAGCCAACATATACTAGCAAAATGGTCCTGAAAGGGTTAGCAGCCCTAAAGATTGATATGACCTCATGACCAGATGGGTTGTAAGGCAAGACAAGGCACATTTTATTTTCCAGGTTCCCAATCCCAGAAGCTCTGGGTGCCATACATATTGACAATACTATCCATAATAAAATAAAACAGTAAAATTACAGCAGTAGATTAAATAACCACATGAATAATTAAATAAGCCTAAAACTGGAAACATTAACTAAAGGGGCCAACCCAAATGGGAGGTCTAATACAGAGTGTCTGGGAAGGCCTGACTAAACAAGTGGGTCTTGAGATGGGTATTGAAAACCTCAACTAAGGGGGCATCCCATGCAGATGGTGGAAGTGAATTCCATGGGACGGGGCCAGCGACACTGAGTGCCTTATCGCCATCAGTTTTCAAATTCATCCTGGGAACTGCAAGGAGGCCCCTACAGGAAGAGCGGAGAGAGTGGACCGAGGCAGTAAGAAGGTCAGACAAGTATCCAGGGTGCAGCCCATGTAGGGCCTTAAAGGTGAGCAAGCCCACCTTACAGAGGACCCTCCACCTGACCGGCAGCCAGTGCAGTTCACACAGCACCGTGGTGATGTGACAGTATTTCGACTGTCCCATCAGCAACCTGGCAGCCACATTCTGCACTAGCTGCAGCCTATGAGGGGGCACCTCCTGAGACCCTGAGGTGGATTGCATTACAGTAGTCAAGCCTTAATATCACGAAGGCATGCAGCAAGGTTGGGGGGTCCTGGGGCAGAACTAGGGGCTTGATTCTGGTGTTATTCCCGAGATGATAGAAGCTGGTCCGGACAAGGGATGACAAAGGATGACACCTGAGCTTCAAATGTCAATCCACTGTCAAAAGTCACACCAAGATCGAGCACCCTAGAAATAGACTTTAATGGCACAGACCCCAGGAACAAATCTGTTTCTGCACCAGAGGCCAACGTATCATGCCCTCTGTTCGACTCCAAAACCAGTACCTCCATCTTATCAGTCACAACCAGCTGGAGGCTATCCCGTCATTGATCTTGGCAAGGCATTCATTTAGCACTTCCACTGCACTGGATGTCCTGGGGCAAAAGACAAGTACAGCTGGGTATCATACACATTGAAAAGAAAACCCAAACTATACTTCCTAATGAGCTTTCCGAGGGGCAGCATATACACAGCAAACAACATTGGAGACAAGACTGAACCCTGAGGTACTCCACATGACAGGAGGCTAGGGAGGAGGAGAAATTCCCATTACTACCCGTTGCCTCCTATTCATGAGCTAGGACTCAAACCAGCAGATGACAGTGCTGGTGAGTCCAAAAATTCCCTCAGGTGATCAAGCAACACTCAATGGTCTACTGTGTCAAAGGCTGAGGAGATGTCGAGGAGCATGAGAATTGTCCCTTCCCCTCAATATCTAGCCCTGAGGTGGTCATTGTGGACTTGAACTAATGTGGTTTCCATGCTATGCCTTGCACGAAATGCAGAGTGGAGAGGTTTGTAAAAATCAAAGGCCACAAGGTGCTCCTCAAGCTGAAGCGCTACAACCTTCTCAACTACTGTCCCTAAAAATGGGAGTTTGGAGATTGGATGTTAATTTGACTTGATGTCTGGGTCTAGAGATGGTTTCTTTAGAAGTGGTCTGACCAGTGCCTCCTTCAAGGCATCTGAGAAGATCCCCTCTGACAGAGAACACCAGACAATCAAGGCAAACACCTGGCCAATGGTGTCAACACATTTCATTAAGAAATGCATCAGCACAGGGTCCAGTTCACAATATGTGTGCCTCAGCTCACGAGCAACTTGAGTGACCTCTGTTGCTTCCACTGGTTTAAACTCCCCCAACTAGGTGAAGCGCTCTCTGGACACCCAAGGTGACCACTGTTGGCCATATTATGGCTCACTGGCAGTAAGCCCTGCTGCATGGTGGACATGCTATCCAAGAAGAAGCAAGCAAACTCTGCATCAAGCATTAGGAAAGACTTTTTCAGCTTGTATATGAGGATACTCAGGGACATGGTAGCAGATCTGGCAGATCCCCTGGTAGGTCTATTCAAGAGCTCTCTAAGGATAGGGGTGGTTCTGAAGAACTAGAAGGTGGCAGACTTACTTCTTCTCCTCCATAACGGTGTGGAACAAGGAACAAGCAGGGAACCACAGACCTGTGAGTCTTACCTCTAGTGCAGAAAAACTCATGGAGTCACTGGGCAAACAGTATCTTGTGGACTACTTTGAGAGTAATGGTCTCCATGATAGTAAACAGCACAGATTTGAGGCAGGGAGATCTTGTCATGCTAACCTGATAGTTGTCTTTGGCTGGGTGACATGGGAATTGGATAGGGACCATGTTGTGGATTTGCTGTACTTCGACTTCAGCAAGGCTTTCAACTCAGTACTCCACAGATACTAGCTGAAGAAGATGGAGGATCTGGGTGCGGCTAAGGTCATAGAAAATTGAGTAGGTAACTGGCTAAAGGGGAGGCAGCAGAAGGTAGTGGTCAATGGGGTAAATCAGAAGAGATGGAAATCATGAATGGAGTTCAGCAGGGATCTGTCCTGGGTCTGGTCCTCTTCAACATGACTTCAGTGACATTGGTGAGGTGATCCAGGGCAGGCTGTGTTTCTTCACAGAGGTCACAAAGCTCTGCGGGAGGATGGATAGTGACGAAGGAATAAAGAGAATGCAGAGAGGCTTGCAAAAGCTGGAAGGGTGACCAAGGGACTGGCACTTGAAATTCAACACCAATATATGCCAGGTTATGCACCTTGGGAACAAGAACATCAGGATGGAGTACTGGATGGGAAGGGGTGAGACTCATTACCACAGCTTGGGAATGAGACCTTGGAGTTATCATCAGTGACTCCCTAAAGCAGCTGAGTCAGTGCAACAAGGCTTATAGCAGGGCAGGTAGGATGCTTGGATGTGTTGGGAAGGGTACCAATAGTAGAAAAAAGGAGGTAATACTTCTCCTGTATAGATCCTTGGTGAGGACACGCCTGGTGTGCTGCACCCAGTTCTGGAGTCCTTACCTAAGGAAGATAGGGATAGTCTTAAGATGGTGCAGTGCAGGGTAACAAAAATGATTCACGGCTAGCAGGACATGTCCAATGAGTAGCATTGCAAGGCACTGAACATATACTTGCTGGACACCAGAACAGAGAGGGGGCTATATGATAGAGGACATTCACATTCCCAAAAAGAATTAAGAGTGAATGGTAAGGAACTATTTAACTTGAATACTAGCTTCAAGTCACATAACATGAGTGGAAGCTAGCAGTAGGGTGATTCTGGAGGGATGTGAGAAAGTACTATTTTACAGAAATTTTGGTGGAGCTGTGGAACAGGCTGCCAGACAAAGTGGCAGGTGTCAAAACTGACCATTAGTGAATTTAAAGGAGATAGGAAATGATTTGCTAATGTTTTAAACTGTTGAATAAATCAGAAATTACTAAGAATAGTCTGGTATTTTTTTTATTATTAATGTTTACAGTGCCTTTTATATGCACTTTATATTGTTGAAGCCCCTCCCCCATCAGCTTCACAGATTTTGTTTCAGTATCAGAGTCAAACATGCCTGGTTTTGAAATGCTGACATCACTGACTCCCATTCAGGATGAAGGTAATGTTGGCGCTGGACTCAAGTGTTTCAGACTGCAGCCGAGTCTTCATATCTGTGCAAAATGCCTAATGCATGAAGAATTTAATTATTTGGTGACTGGCGACCAGCTCCCCGTTGCCATTCAAATTCCTCAGAAGTCATTACTAGGAGTCTTATCACAAACAGTGAATTTTTTTTGTGAAGACTTACTTTTTCTACCAGGGAAACTTTACCTTGTTGCTTTCTTGTGCTCCCCATTAAGCTGTGAAGTATCTCTCTGTTGCTGCATGTCCACGGCTTACTGATACAGTGGAAAAACAGGTGGAAAAACAGGTGGTGCATGCTCCCCACACTGCTTGAATGTCTGGAGGTGGGGGAATGAGAAACGGTGCTACTTTCCCGGTCAGCAAAAATAAATTCTGCATGCTGTTTTTGTTTCCTAGCACCAACTTTTACAGTTTGTAAGGGGGCCAGAATAGATCACTTGAACGAATTGCACAGCATTACCTAAACGTGTACTACTTATAAACTTGTTTTCCTATGGGGCTGACCTAGTATTGTGATTGGCTAAGACTGTGACTGTGGTACATCAAGAAGTCTATTTAGGATGAGAAAATCTTTATTTTAATTGGCAGTCTATTTATTTTTTTATTTTAAAATTCCATCTGCTAGACTGTATCTCCTCACTGACAACTAGATGCACTTCTCGATGCATCAGAAAAGACACACATGCACACACACACACTTTATGCATGCAGGTTTTGTCAGGTGGTCAAAACCTGCAGATCCTTCTTACAGTTCTGAGCTGCAGCTTCCAGCATGTACATTTGTAATCTGTAGTTGTCATTCAAAATAATGGAATGGATCCTCTGTTTTTCATGTGTGTGTCTTTTCTGTTGCATAGAGAAGTGCATTTAGAGACATTCAAGGGAGCACAATAAAACAGCAAGGCAAAGTTTCCATTGGGGGAAAAAGTAAGGCTTCTCTAAAAAATACACTGTTTGTGATAAGACTCCCGGTAATGACTTCTCAGCAATTTAAAGGCAACTGGGGTGGGGGCAGTTGCGCTCACCAAATAAACATAGAAATTTAATGGCAGAAAAGACACTATGGTCCATCTACTCTGCCCAAATACCACCCCTAAATAATTAAATTATTTCTGTGTTGGGCATCTTGTACAGATGTGAAGATTCAGCTGCAGTCTTAAACACTTCTACTGCCAACATTATCTTCATGTTGATTATGAGTCAGTGATGTCAGCATTTCAAAACCTGCCACGCGCTGACTCCTGATATTGAAACATAAATCTCTGAAGTCAAGGGGAGAGGTGGCTTGAACAATAAAACATGCACCAAAAAAGGTACTGTAAACATTAATAATAAACAAGCATTTGTCAATGCCGAATGTTGCTTGCTTGTATGTGCTGTTTAGGTATTTGGAAGCGATAGTTCCATGCCTTCCTCCCAAGTCACCCACTGTGTCTTTCCGCTCAGCATTCACAGAAGAGTGGGAGGAACAAGGGCCACAGCAGTACAGCAGTTGCCAAGGGGGTGAAGAGTTGGACACTAGTCCATTCAAAGGTAAAAGAGTCTTGCAGGAGCCCACTAAATTGAAGGTGGACAAAGCGATGGAACCAGATGGCATATGCCCAAGGATATTAATAGAACTGCGAAGGGAGATAGCAGTACCTCTGGCAGCCATGTTTACTGAGTCATTCAACATGAGTGAATTGGAGGAGGGCACATGTGGTCCCTCTACACAAATGCAGCAGCAGGGAAGAGGCAGGGAACAATAGGCCGTTCAGCCTCACCTCAGTAGTGAGGAAGATCATGGAGGCATTGCTTAAAGAAAGGATAGTGGGGCATCTTGAAGCCATCGGAGCCCAGGACCATAGACAACATGGATTCACAGTGAGGACATCATGTCAGACAAATCTGGTTGATTTCGTTGACTGGGTGACAAAGGAAGTGAATCAGGGTGGGGCAGTGGACAACGCTTACCTTGATTTCAGCAAAGCCTTTGACACCATCCCACATAGGAAGCTGATAAACTAGCTGGGTAGGCTGGGCATGGGAGAAAGGGTGGTAAACTGGGTTAGAAACTGGCTAACAGACAGGAGGCAGCGAGTGGTGGTAAATGGGGTGCAGTCTAGGGAGAGGGGGTGACCAGTGGGGTGCTGCAGGGTCTTCATTAGTAACATTGCAGAACGGCTGAAGGGAATTTTTTCACCAAATTTTCAATATAGCCATTTTAAGACCTCTGCTCATGAACAGTGTCACTGTGATTTTCTTAATCTGTCCCAAACATTGATTGTGCACACTGACTGCGCCATTGTGTGCTACATGC
Source organism: Neoceratodus forsteri (assembly GCA_016271365.2). Classification (NCBI taxonomy): domain Eukaryota; kingdom Metazoa; phylum Chordata; order Ceratodontiformes; family Ceratodontidae; genus Neoceratodus; species Neoceratodus forsteri. Next base: position 223,868,167 of record CM057449.1, on the reverse strand, counting down.
ATAGAAACACATTTTGGGTGACATGTGAAACATGGCAGCTGTACTGCTCATAAGGAGGTGTGGTAAAATGGCAATGTTGAAAATCTGGAGTGAAAATATTGAAAATTCGCGAACTTACGTGAGTGCGTAGGAACTGCGAAACGCATGCTCTTAAAACAGTCAATTTTAGGAATTTTTTCACCAAATTTTCAACATAGCCATTTTAAGACCTCTGCTCATGAACAGTGTCACTGTGATTTTCTTAATGTGTTCCATACATTGATTTCCCACACCGACTGCGCCATTGTGCGCTACAGGCAGAAACATATTTTGGGTGAGATGTGAAAAATGACAGCTGTACTGCTCAAAAGGAGGTGTGGTAAAATGGTAATGTTGAAAATCTGGAGTGAAAATATTGAAAATTCGCGAACTTACGAGCGTGCGTAGGAACTGCGCAATGCATGCTCGTAAAACAGTCATTTTTAGGATTTTTTTCACCAAATTTTCAACATAGACTTTTTGAGACCTCTGCTCATGAACAGTGTCACTGTGATTTTCTTAATGTGTTCCATACATTGATTTCCCACACCGACTGCGCCATTGTGCGCTACACGGGCAGAAACATGTTTTGGGTAAGATGTGAAAAATGACAGCTGTACTGCTCAAAAGGAGGTGTGGTAAAATGGTAATGTTGAAAATCTGGAGTGAAAATATTGAAAATTCGCGAACTTACGAGAGTGCGTAGGAACTGCACAATGCATGCTCGTAAAACAGTCATTTTTAGGAATTTTTCACCAAATTTTCAACATAGACTTTTTGAGAGCCCACCTTATGAACTCTGGTAGTGTCATTTCATTAATTGGTCCCGAAAGGTGATTTCACGCAGTGACTGTGAAATCACCCTTTAGTGAAATAATGCCGTGACAGTGCAATAATTTATGAGAAGGGGTCCTAAAAACCCCATGTTGAAAATTTGGGCCCAAAATTCATAAAAGTGCCTGAGATATGCAACAAAGTTGAAAAAACCCTATTTATTCCATTATACAGCTTACCGGCATTTCCTCAGTTCGCAGTCAGCTTTGAAGAATGCAGACGTGTTCCTGGTCCACCGAAGATTGTCACGCCTGAGCTCCAGAGGTAGTATGGGATGAGGGAGGATTGGGGCAGGTGCGAGTGGGTGGAGTGGGTTGTGGGGAGCAGGGAGACTACGAGGACCATTTTTTGTTTACAGGTTTTTTTTTTGTTAAGACGACGTGGACATTTGCCACGCTGGGGTGGGCTCCCAGCGTGGCAGCTGGAAAGGCTGTTTGGGGCTAGAGCCGACGGGGATGGGGCACCTCTGTCAGCTATAATAAGCTTGCCAAGCTGGGGTGGACTCTCGCTGGCACCTGGAAAGCTTTTGGGGGCATGCAGCCATGGAGCTGGCGGGGATTGGGCACCCTGTTGGCTATAATAGCTTTTGCCACACTGGGTAGGCCCCAGCGTGGCACCTGGACAGCTTTGTGGGGGGCATGGAGCCAATGGGGATTAAGTTCCCCAGTCAGCCATACAGTGTGTACGTGGGGGGAGGGACTCTCAGCACGCAGGCATGCGGGCGTGAGCAGTGTGTGTGGGGGGAGCTCTGCTCACTGAAGCAGAGCTCTCCCTTCTCAACTGCAGACCACTGCATTTTCAACTGCTGTCATAGACAGCTGCAGCAGTGATTGGGGAACTGGGGCCATGCCTGCAAACACACTGACTGAATTGGAAGACAGGGGCCACACCTCCGAAAACTCAGGTGATGGCACTATGCTTCTTGCACATGCATGCAAGCAACATAAAAAAGACACACACACAGACTATTGTTGGTAATTTCTGATTTATTCAACAGTTTAAAACTTTAGCAAATAATTTCCAATCTCCTTTAAGCATGACTAGGACAGAGTGAAGGGTATGGTGGTGGCAGAAACAGGGAAGAGAATGGGGTGGGTGGGAGGGTTAGGATCCCAGAGGAACAATAGATCCCAGGGTTAAATGGGGAACTCAGGCAGACTGGATGGACATTTGGTCATTTTCTGCCTTCATTGTCTATGTTTTTATGTTGCTAAGGATATGTCATTAGCCGCCGGAGTGGAAAATTTAGGAGTACAGAAAAAGAAAACACTAGCTGGGATTTGAACCCAAGTTTATTCTGACTTACTCAACAACCCAGGTTCTCATACCAGCTATGACTGTCCTTTCCTTCGTTTAGTTTTTTCCTTGTAAATTCTCTGTGATTTTACAGTATATGTATGTATTTCTTTGTGTATATGTAACCTGAGTGCTGGTTTCCAGAGGTGGCTTCAGCCCCCCAAATTTGATAAGCTGTCTTTGTCAGCTGTACATATGTTTGCATAACATTTTTTTGTACATTTAATTTAAAAACAAGTAATCTTAATGTTATTTATTATAAGTATACTGGTTTCTATATGATGACTGAGTTGCCAGCATCAGTCATTATGTCCCCCGGTTTATCAATACATTTACTTTTTTACTTGCATGTATTTTAATTTTATAATGTGCCATGTTGATGGACAGCTGTATGGAGGGTGAATAAGCAAGCCTATCTGAGTTCAAGTATTGCTTTGGTTACAATTTAACTTTCATTGTTACAATGTAACTTTCGTTACATGAACAAACTATAACTAACGAAACAACCCCACAGCAAATATTTACATACACATTTCTGAGTTTGGGCCAAGTTTATATGGACTAAATAAAGTATCCATTTTAAATGAAAAGCAACCCCTTACATTGATACAGTGCTTAGAATAAAATAAACCATTGGATTGCAAAGAGATTGAGTAAAGCAAGTGCACCCCATAATGCATGTGTACTTGTGAAAGTCTGACATTTCTAGCTGTTTTGCTAGTAGCAAGAGCAGAGGATGTGAAAGCTCCCCTTTTCTGAGATCTAATCCCCTCTACCCTGTGAGCGTTACTCCTTGGACACATGATCCATATCTGCTTCTATAAGTAAATTTCACTCTTCCCTCTCACCCTATTGCCCCCCCAACTACCTTCTTAACTCCCCTTCACTTCGTACCCTTATCCACCCCCCCCACAATCCATTGTCTTCCTGAGGATGCCACTGCTTCTCAGTGTGTTGTCCTCTTACATGAGGGAGTCGAACTGAGTAATGTTTTGCATGAAATGTGACTAAGTATATGTTTGAGTGCCAATATTGCTTTGTTTTTGTTTTTTGGGGGGGTAAATACCACACTTTGTCAGACACGTGTTGCAGTATGTGATATCCTTGGGAAAGGTGGCAACAGACATGACTACAGCCAATATTGGGAAGAGTGGTTTACAGCACCTCTGTTACAGTCAGAACATACACTGGGATTTCATTCTGTTCAGGTACAGGAGGAAGAGGAAAGAGTTAATTGTGATGTTGAAAGAGCAGCAGGGACAGCGTGCAGCAGAGCAGAAAAGTGACTTGCAACATTTCTTTATACATTTTGGCCCAGATATTCAAACTGTGCCAGTCTGTGGCGCAAGCCTGTGCTCCGCTCAAATTAGTTGCGCAGGGGTGTGGCCAGGGCGATATTCAATGGAGCTGTGCAATGGCGCAACTGCTTTGAATATCGCACTCACACTTTCATTGTGCATATGAAAGTGGAACTGCGCCCAGTGCAAGTGGTCAGAGTGGAGCACTGAGATGCGGTGGCGCAAGTTCCATTGCGCCATGTACAGCACTCTTGATATTCAAAGGGTGACATGCAAATGGGGCCATAATTTATGCAGGGCACACGGGGGGGGCCATTTGCATTTGATTACGGCCCCATTTGCATGCCATTAGCATTCAGGTGCGCCGATCCCCGACGACTTGCGCCTGGCGCCCTGCCAGGCAGCAGCTGTCGGGGACCGACGCCCCCTGCAGCCCGATCACGGGACATCCTGTAAGGGACAAAGAACGTCTCTCATCCCTGGTGGTCCAGTGGACCACGAGTAGCCCGATTGCGGACATCAGTCACCCCCCCAAAGTCCAATATCCCTGGTGGTCCAGTGGACAGCGATTAGCACCATCGCCAGTAGCATTCCTCTATCCCCCCCAAGTCCAAAATCCCTGGTGATCTAGTGGACCCGCCACCCCACCTGCCTACTGGGCCCCCCACCCGCTCCCCTGTCAGCGGCGGGTGGCAGCACCCACCTGCCTGCTGCCCGCCACCCATCGACTGACTGCTGGGATGGCTGCAGCTGCCCGTTGGCTCATGCTCTGAACCAATGGGCGTGCAGCCTGCCGTCACTGTCGAATGGTGAGGCAGGGGCGGCAGGCGGTGGGTGCTGCCGCCCGCCGGACGATGGGGGGAGCGGTGGTGGCTCAGTGGGCGGTGGGGTGGGGGTCCACCAGATCACCAGGGATTTAGAGTTGGGGGATAGAGGAATGCCACCACGATCGGCTAATCATGGTCCACTGGACCACCAGGGATATTGGACTTTGGGGTGACTGATGCCCACGATTGGGGCATGGGGAGTGCTGCCTAGGTGCGACGGGAATATGGATGGCCACCCACAGGTGGAAGCTGCTGTGTTGCACCCTGCAATGCGGCAGCTCACCTGTGGGTGGCCTGACTGTTCCTTTTTTTAGGCAACTTTGTGCAGGCGCAGGTAGGGTGTTGCTGCATAATCTCTGCATGGCCCAGGCTGAATATCGGGCTGTGCAGTTTATGCATGGGCATGCCCCCCCTACCTGTGCCTGCATACATTACTGATGCGCCCCAGTGCATCGGGATTTGTGTGGCGCACTTTTCCCTTTTAAATATTGCACCAGGGCACATCAGTGGGTTGTGCATGGCGCAACCCATTTGAATATCTGGGCCTTTGTTTTTATCTCTATAATCTTTACTGGATGTCTTGCTGCTATCAGGAAGCCTGAAGTTAACCCACACAGTCACCCTGTTGTCACTGATCACTGCTGCTGGCTGCTGCTGCTGCACTGTATTGTGAAGCTTACCATCAAACCAGAGTGGCAATGCAATTAATGTAGACTCTGATGACTGCTGATAAACACATTTGCAGTATCTATATGAACTATAACTATATGAATACGTTAGTGACCATGAATTTATTAGTAAAGTAATCCCATTATTACTGATTTATTTGTAACCCACCCTTGGATTTAGAGCCTAAGACTGCGTATAGTTCTTGCCCTGGGAGATTATTAGCTGGGAATGGTGGTATGGAAAGGGAAGAGTTAATCCTGGGCTGCCCTGGGGACCAGTTGCAGGTGGGAGGTCACCAGAAGGTGGGTGGAATATGTAAGGAATGTACATAAGAGAGAAGAGAAGAAGTCAGGACAAGAGTGGGGCCGATTGCCTAGGAGAGAAAGAGAGATAGATCCTGTGGGGGGAATGTGGTAGAAGTGGTCATTGTCTGAGCCCCATGTGAGAGCTCCCCCGATTATGCTACTTTGGTGGGACTGGAGCAAGATGCCCTGCTGGGACCATTGCTTGTGAGTAAAGTATGAGGTCCAGCTGAATGGAGGAACTGTAAGAAGGTTTCCATTGGAAGCTTCAGTATTACAGCCCCACAGAGAGAGAGAGAGAGCGATAGATAGATAGATAGATAGATAGATAGATAGATAGATAGATAGATAGATAGATAGATAGATAGATAGATAGATAGATGGATAGATAGATGAGGTATTGCTGGGCACCAGTTGGGGACATGTTGCCCATATGTCAAGGGGACAATCGCCCGTGGGAAGCCACAAGAAGCCAAAATGAGATGTGTCATAGTATGCCAGTGAGCTGAGACCAAGGACAGAATTGGCAGCCCTGATGAGAGAGGCCAGTTGGTTCCAAGGGGAAAAGATGTCAGTGACAGCTAGGAGAAAATGAGCTGTGGGGCCATATCGGCCAATAGTATCAGGGGATCTTGAGCTGACTGAGATTTAGGGATGTCCGAATCACAGCCCGTAAAGTATATTTGAACTGTGTGAACTGATTGCTTATATATACTGCTGAAAATGTGTGCCAAGGGATCATAGCAGTGCAAGATTATATGTGCTGGCTACATCAAACGCACTGATTTTATCCTGCTCCATGGAGTGTTCATCAATTTGTTATTTAACAGGACCCCCAGTGTTTGTTCTGTAAAGTTGTGTTCTCCACTTATTGAAGTGATTTTTGCTGGGACTAACTCAATTGCCTTCCCTAGCGCAGCACCTGAAGAGTCTTGCACCCCAGTGTGACTGTTACGACCTACAAATGATAGCATTTCAGGATCAGTATTTCTGGTACCCCCTTTCCACCCCAGACAGTTACTACTATCATACCCACATTGGGGAGGTGGTGGATTGGCTTCATATTCATATAGTACTGTCATCATCACCGAACAAGTCTCCACTCCCCCATGGTCAGCTGACTGACCAACTGGCACTTCTTCCACCAATTTCATTTACTAGCTCCTCTAGTGTGTTTCTTCCCCTAATCATAGTCTGCAAGCATGTAGTGTGTACTGCAGCACTTGATCTGGTCAGTCTGCCATTCTCAGTTCCACTCATCTTTATCTCTGGTAAAACAAAAAAATGTCCTTTTCTTTTCCAGCTCAATTCTGAACCTCAGTCGTACTCAACTGCTAGTTCCACCGCTACATTGCTTGCTCCCAGCACTCCCTGTTCACCACCAACCTCCCAACAGCTTGCCAGCTTGATGGGCCATCATTTTGACACAAAGCACACACTTGAAGTTTTGAATGAATGCTTATTTAAATATAAAATAAGAACAGCAGCTCCATCTTTCTTTTGATCCCTCTGGCAATTCCAGCTTGCAGATTCAGTCGTGTGTTCCACCTTGTAACTGAGAAATTGACACCTGCTCAGCTCAATAGTGGTGGTGGGTGAAGTCAGCAAAATTCACTCTATGGAAAATTTCACGAATTGTACTCAATTAACAGAGTGCAATTCATGAAAATCACCATTTCACATAGTGTGGATCAAAGGCGAAAGTGTCCGCACTTTTGCCCCCACCCCCAACCCAACAAACCCATAAAATCCTGATTTCTTGTGGAACCCCCCACCCACCAATCATGTGGTTTAAAATCCGTGGTGTCTAGTGAACTCCAATCCCGCTGATCCCCTGCCCCAATAATAAAAAACAATCCCTGGTGTCTGGTGAGACCCCACCCTGACAATCATTGGCCTTAATCATAAAAAAAAAATCCTAGTGTCTGGTGGCCCCACTCAGAATAGCACTTTTAATTTTTAAGATAGCAAATTAATCCCTGGTGTCTAGTGGAACCCCCTGCCCCCACCTCATCAGGTGGTGTCCCCAACCCCAAGCCACCACTCTTCATCCCTGGCCCACCTCAGTGCCAGGCTCAAGCCTCCCTCCACCCACAGTTAGTTTGATGACGAGCCATTCTGAATGACGAGCGTGAGCCAGGCCAGCACATGCTCATTCGTTCAGTTGCCCTCCTCTAGTAGTGGGAGCTGATTTCAGGCCTCAAAGAAGGATGGGGCTGCTCTGGACTTTTATGGGGGGGGGGATGGGGGAACAGTGGTCACAATGCCATTCCTCCCATCCCACCACCCCCGCCAAAGCCCAGAGCAGCTCCCATCCTTTCTGTGGGTTCTGAAATCAGCTCCACTTCTAGGAGGAGGAGCTGACTGACTGAAAGAATGAGTGTGTGTTTGCATAGCATGCGGTCATTCATTCAGAATGAGAGCGCACGCCAGTGGGGCTGCTGGCCATGGAGATGAGTGGAGGGTTTTGCCGGTGGCCCCTTGGGGTTGGAGACAGGGTGGGGCTGGGGTGAGTGGTGGTTTGGGGTTGGGGCACTACCTGGTGGGTGGGGGTCTGGGGGTTCTACGAGACACCATGGATTAATTTGCTATTTTAAAAATTAAAAGTGCTAAATCTGACTGGGGTCCACTAGACTCAGGATTTTTATTATTAGAGCCTGTGATCATCGGGTGGGGGGTCCACTAGACACCAGGATTGTTTTTTATTACTGGGGCAGTGGATCAGGGGTGGAGGTCCACTAGACACCAAGGATTTTGACCATGAAATTGGTGGGGTGGAGGTTCCACAAGATACTAGGATATATATATATTTTTTTAATCATGCACGGACTGGCGATCAGTGGGGGCACTAGACACCAGGGATAGATCAGGGGTGTTGTTGGGGATTCACAATTTGTAATTTCATTGCTTTGGGGTTTTTAAGTGCAGTTTGCACTTAAAACTACCAAAGCAAGGCGAAGTTACAAATGGCGAATTCCTGGTAATTTTCATAAATTACGTGAAGTGCTCTGTGGGGTGAAATTGCCAACTTTGTGGTAATTTCACATGTGAATTAAAACTTTGCTGCATCTCTACTCACTACAATACCCCAAACTCCTCAAATGCTCTCAAATCACACAAATCAAAAAAAAAAAAAAACACAACAAGATGGTTGTTTTTGACAATCCTCTGCAAAATTGCAATGCCATCCACCTTTCTCCTTCCTCACTAAACATCACCACCATGTTTTTCTGTTATTTTTAAAAAATCTATATCTTCCACCAATCAGCGGCTATGTTTTAATGGCAATGCATTGTGTTCCTATGTCATGCCCATGTTGACGCCCAGAGCAATCACTCTCATGAAGGTGCACTAACTTGCCACAGCACAAAACAACCCCACACAAATACATTATAATCTTTATTTTTAAAAACATATACAAGAATTTAACAATTCATGCAAGCTCATTCTCTAATGCATAAATGAAATATATGATGAGAAGCTTTGTGAGATACATCATTTATCTGAACCCAGGCAGTTTGATCTTGGGCACGTTTCTCGTGGCTTACACCACTCATGAGGTCACCTGAGGTCAAACTGCTCTTGTACAGATAAATGATGTATCACACAGCTCCCTGTCACATATCCCTTATTTATATAACACATGGTTTTAGATAACTGGCAAGATAAAAAGTGATATCTGTCTGAACATGAAAAGATAATATTATCTTTTCTTGATCCATTATCTCACAATGTTATAATACTATATTATTTGTATTAAGTATATGGATTAACTAAAATAATTACTGGGTAGCGCTTTTTCCCATTAGAAAACCAGGTTATAATTTGCCGTTATTATAACCAGCTGGTTATGATGGCAAATTATAACTGGGTTTCCCTTGGATCGCACATGTACCAGTCGTGCCGTCTTCCTTCAGCGTGCTAGGGTTGGAATATCACCCTGTTACAGTTGGCACTGAATGTTTTTTTAATTAAAAAAAGTCTCTTCCTGTGGTCACTGGCAGGGAAAACCAAACACAAAATATTTTAACATACATCTTGTTCCAGTTTCCCTGCCAGCATGCATGAGCCACCGGATCTGCCCACCTCTTCCTACTGGAAGCACTCCACAACTCTGCAACTGCCATTCACAGGTAAGTTTTACAAATGAAAAGAAAAATACCATACTTGCTCCACATAAGTAGATATCTGTGACTTGGCAAATAAGTGTCTCACTGTAAGTTGGCAGACCATGTACCAGGACAGCACAGAACCCAAACTAGTCTGTGGCTGCCTGAACACCAGTCTATTTCCTGATTTTTTATAATTGCTGAGGTGAAAAAGTGCACACCAGCAATTATAAAAAATGAAATATGGGGTGGTGTGTAAAACTTGATTTTACACACAGCCTCATTGTGGGATATTCCTATAAACCCAGAGGCTGGGCCCTGGAATGGTGTAGCATACACAACGGTGTGCACTCTATTACACACATCACCCCATATATTATTCTCTATATAAATGATGTAGACAATTCCCCATAATACAACACTTTAAATCCCATAATACCATTCTTCAAAGCTCATAATGTTATAGTTAACAGCTCGTAATATATAGAACAAACATTTGTCAATGCCAATGGTTTGATTCTTTGCACCAGTACATCCTCAGATGTTACATGGGCACTTGGGCTGCAAGTCTGAAGGGAAGAGCTGCAGCGGGGCATGCACAGAGTGAAGGAAGCCATGTGTATGTTTGCTGTTTTAAATGCTACTTTATAATGGCAAATTATGCCACAGTTTCCCTATGGGAAAAAGGCAAAGCCAGTTATTATACTATCATTCTGAACTCTGAACGATAGTATTATGAGACAGATACTGGAGTGGGACCTGCAGAATTCTTGGTGCCAAGCACAAGCTGGCTTTTACTGTAACTACCCTGTACAGTAAAAGCTGACTCACCTCTGACAAGAAATCTGGAAAAATGGCTCTGTCTAAAGAAAGTGCCACTATTGAACAAACAAGTCACTTTGTAAAAAAATAATTGAAGTATTAGCCTTAAAAAGTGAAACCAATAATGAAGACTGGAAGCACACAGGAGTGGCAGCAGCTCACTGTATGAGAAAAAGACAGAGAGGTACTCGGCAGCAAGCAGTGAGTGACAAGTTGAGCTGGAAAGGCCCCACTGATGTGAACCGACCCTGAGTGGAAATGTGCAGGTGTTGTAATGCGGCTGTATTAACACAGCAGCTCACTTCATAAAATGGTCTCAGACGTTGGTACCAGCGGGCATGAGGATGCAAATCAGCAGATTGGAGGAGAGTGAGGAGGAAGCAGCACATGACAACTACAGCAAAAAACAATTGCTGACATTCCTTCACCTTCTGTTTCTACTATGGGTGATCAAATTTGTCAACCAGGTCTTCAAATGATTTTAGAAAAGAAATAGCAATCTATTGCAGTTTAGAAAGCAAGCAATGTGTCATTTCTAAAGTAAGGTTCAGGGCACTGTCCAGAATACAGACAAATGAGGAGATAATTAGCATAGACATAAAAACGTATTAACAAAGTGCTAAGCTCTGAAGGCTTCTCTAAACAGGTACACCTTCGGACCCTGTTTGAAAGCATCCACTAAGGGGGGATTCCCTCAGAGTCCTTGGAAATGAATTCCACAGGGCCAGTACCGCCACCTCAAAGGCATGATCTCCAGAAGTCTTTAACTAGGCCCTGGGTATTGTTAAGAGGCCCACCTCGGTGGAACAGAGGGAGCAGATGGGGTGAGTAGAAGTCAGGAGGTCTCACAGATAGCCTGGACCTGACCCTGCTAGGCCTTGTAGGTGAGCAGACCCACCTTGAAGGAGATCATCCACCTAATTGGCAGTCAGTGCCACTGTGCAGAACTGGGATCACATGATAAGATCTCAGAAGGCCCCTCAGCAAGCTGGCTGCTGCATTCTGCAATAGATGCAAGTCATGCAAGACCCCTTCACTGACCATGAGATATACAGCATTGGCAGAAGTCTAGTCTGTTTGTCATGAAAGCATGCACTAGTGATGGTAGGTCATCAACAGGGATTAGGGGTTTAATCCAGATGATATTCCTAAATTGGTAAACACCAATCTGGACAATTGACAACACCTGAGCCTCAAGTGTCAATCCATGGTCTAGGATCATGCCCAGATTTTTCGCCCTTGCCGATGCCATGAGAGAAACCAACCCAAGCATCAGGCCTATTTTAGCCCTTCTGGCATCTGCCACCCTCCTGCAGCCTGACTCAATCACCAGCACCTCTGTCTTACCCGGGTTGAGCCTCAACCAGTTAGAGGACATCTAGTCCTGGATCACGGCAAGACATTTGTTTAGTTCCACTACTGCATCATGCATCCGAACTGCAAAAGACATGTTCAGTTTATCACTGCGACTGCCGTTTTGGGGGGCACTTATGCAGTAAAAAAAGTGAAGGTTTCTTGAATCCATATATTAGAAAAAATAAAAAAAACGGAACTGTATCACTCAGCTACAATATCATCTTGAGGTTCTGGTGACATGTTGGAGCCTCTCGAGCTTCGCTCTCGATGTTCACATGTCACCAGAACCTCTCAATGGTATTATAGCATCATAATACACAATCCCCAATCTATTCTTCCATTATCTTTATTTGTACCACTGTGATAGAGGTCACTCATTCAGGTTTAGAATGTTCAGCCTCAAAAGCAGTACTAACCACATTCAAATGTGAATAACTTTAAAACAAACATTATAGCATGGTACTCTGAGCCCAAAAGTTGTTTAGCACAAAAGTTTCTACAAAATGAGCAGTGTTACATTTATAGATACCTATTAGTTTTTTTTTTTTAAATCAGCAAAACATGGCAGAAAATTCAATTTTTCATTTTTCAATGAACAAAAGCAAGTAACTTTAAATAAAACAAAAAATTATGCACTGCTACACCTTACTCATTGGGAGAGCAAGTCACTTTGGGTGTCAAATTGTATTTGTTCAGCCATGGAGTATTTACAACATATGAGCACATAATTATTATACATTATGAACCGGCGATCGTAAATGGAGAAAGCCGATTGGCCCAGAGGTTTTCGAAACCGTGATGATATCGGGCTACATCATCACGGCTTCAGAAAACCTCCGGTCACCAGACTTCTCACCGGCAGATAAAAAAATCATTCCGACTACAACGGGCAGCCACGCTGAACTTGCAGTCAGCAGCAGCAATAGCTCCTCGCGTACTCCCGCTTGCATCATTCTTTGACACAAAAATTCCCCCACAGTCAGCTGCTCCTGTTCGTCTCCGGCAGTGGTCTTACAATCCGGACATAAAAATAAAATACTGAATTCACCGCTGATGTAAAAAAAATATTTCATTACTCAAAGTAATGTTTGCCTTCGAAAGCTAAACACGAGACTCCGAGCATGCGTATCGGCATCTGTGGCGGACGATGCGCTTCCTCAGAATCACCTTTAGTTTTCAAAGCACTTCCCAACTAAAATAACACTGTTTTAAGCACTACACTACTATTTTGACATCAGGGTGAACTTATAAATTAATTTCTATGTTGGAAAATACACCTCAAAAAGTGATTTCTCGCATGGGTTGCCACCACCATTCCTGCTCAGGAATTCAGAACCTTGTCACCCGCTTCAACAAGCAACTACAAATTTAAAAAAATTAATTCTATTCACAACCTAGTTCTTCCTCATTCTAACAAAGCATTACAATAAGGCCACCTACCACCCACATCAAAACTAAATGGACTATATTATTTCAATGTATTCCTACACATTACAAAATGCATTACTAAAACATTTTAGAAGCTTTTGTAAAATATTTTATTGATACATATATGCAATCCAGTTCATAATAGATAATGCACTCAGGTTGTGGAGTATATTGGATATCAGTCACTGTCGTTGGATTCACCGCCCGCGCCTGTGCTCCAACCACCCGAGGCGTGATTTATATCCCATGATATACCACACCCCGTCGTGCATTATTGCTTAATTATACAATGGCAAGGAAATTTCCTGAATTCTGATTGGTCAGTGTGAGCCTGAGACAGTGATGATATTACAGTATAACATCACTGTCATTGATTAGCATTAGGTCTGCTTGCTCCTGAGCCTGATCACCATCTTTTTTTTCCCTCTTCTCTTTCACCAAAAATCTACTAAAAACATTTTTATTTTTATTTTTGTTTTGTATAACATCAAGCCATTGTATAATTGCAATAAGGCACTCCAAGGTGTGTGTTATCTTGTGTAATAACGTCCACTCCTGGGGTGGTGGAAGCTCTTCGGCTTAGCCTGGGTGCCAACCCACCCCAGGAGTGCGTTATTACACGATAACACACACCTTGTCGTGGCCTTATTGCTTAATCAATATACATGTAATACATACAGTTGTACAGCAGTGTTTAAAATGAGCATCGACAGTGTCGCAGACTTCAGAATAGCAACTTGCTTTATTCCTATATGTAATAGAAGCCTCTATGTGTTTTGTTCAATATCTAGCAGAATGAGCCCAGAGTGTCAGAAGGCTGATGGGGGAGGGGTTGCAAGACCATCCCAAAGACAGCTCTCCACCTGTGGGGAGGGAGTGGGGGTGCCCTGCACTTGAATGACACCAGGTGGGGGAATACACCACGCTGGGACCAATAGTAGAGGGAAGGCAGTGGTGGACATCTGCGGGACATGCACGGAAGCATGCATGCCCATGTGCTGACATCATTTTACATCCACACCTTGGGGGAACCAATGCAATGAAGGAAAACCCTGTGCGGCTGTGACACCACAGCCAGCCCAGGGACCGAACTTGATAGATATCAGTCTCTCCTTTGGGGCCACGCTGTGAGGGGCAAGTCGCTGGCCTCTGTTCCAGGTGGCTACAGGGGTATGCCGGTGTCAGGTACAGAGGCATTGAGTCAGGGATATCCCTGCCAGAAGCACAGCAAATAAAGAGAACTGAAAAAAAAATGGTATCTTCAGTCAGGCCATGTCCTATCCCCATATATTGTAGCAGTGCAGTGACCTCTCTATATTAGGGTTGCATTGGGGTTTTATTAAAAAAAAAAAAGACAATTTTCAGAGCCTCATATTTCAGCCATTTTAGGTCCTAGGACTGCAAAATTTGGTAAGCAGCATTTCATTTCCAGGTTTTCAAACTTTCAAATTTCAGACAGATTTTCTTGTTTTGGTGCAATTTATTATTGAATATACATATTTTTGCCTGATTAACTACATCAAGTTTTGTCTAAGATAGGTAAAAATTGCAAAGAGTTGAGGTATGAAACTTACAGGTTTTGTAGGTATCATAGGGGAATAGATCCTTTGAGGGATTTGTTAAAAAAAAATGTTTAAGTTAATTGCAATAAAATGGCCACACATATGCATTCAAAAAACTCACCAAGAAAAATAGATAAAATAACAGCTAGATGTGTTCATGTTAAAGTTGGACAGAAGCAAAGACTTTAGGATCAGATAACTTTAATTTAGTAAAAGTTAAAGCAGCAGTGCAACGAAACTTAGCAACATATCTGACCCTGCCATTTCTCACTATAAAGAGTCCTGCCTCTTCCAATTTTATGTGTTGATAAAATGTTGTAGTTCCTCCAAAATCTGTGTATTTTATAAAAGCTTTCATGTTGTTTTTTCTCATTAAATAAAGATGGCGTGTAGACCTGGCAAGGATTAAGGCCATGAAAGAATAAAAAAAAAAGTCATGGTGGGCAGCATAGAAGGTACCTAGAAAAGAAAATCTGACAAGTTTGCTAATATTTTTATTACTTGTAGCTGAAACTACCTTTCTGGGAAAACATTTTTCATTGCAGTGCTGCTTTAAGGGTGACATTTTAATGTGTGTCAGAGGTCGAGTCATAGAAACATAGAATTTGACGGCAGATAAGGACCGCTTGGCCCACCAGTCTGCCCATTTCCCTGCCTACTGGATAAGCTGCAGAACCCAGTTACCCAGCAGCCTACTTCTTTCTACCCCCACCCCCTAGAATTGCCTTATGACTGTCCCATGCATACTTGAATTCCACCACTGTTTTTGACTCCACAACCTCCTCCGGAAGGCCGTTCCATGCATCCACAACCCTCTCTGTGAAAAAATACTTCCTTAAATTACCTCTGAGCCGCCCCTATCTTCAAATTGTGCCCCTTGTTCTTGCACACCTCTTTTTGAAAGATGCTACCCTCTTGGACTTTGTTGATTCCCTTGAGGTACTTGAAAGTTTCTATCATGTCCCCTCTCCCTCCTTTCCTCGAGGCTATACATATTAAGCTCCTTAAGTCTCTCTTCATATGTCTTCCGGTGCAGACCCTGCACCATTTTGGTTGCCCTCTTCTGGACAGCTTCCATCCTGTCTATGTCTTTGCGAAGACTGGGTCTCCAGAACTGCACACAGTACTCCACATGGGGTCTGACCAGCTGTCTGTACAGAGGGATAATAACTTCCTGTTTTCTGCTGGTGATGCCTCTCCCTATGCATCCCAGTATCCCCCCAGCCCTTCTTGCTGCCCTCTCACATTGCTTGCCCACCTTTAGGTCATCTGATATGACTACCCCCAGGTCCCTTTCCATTTTTGTTGTTGTTAGTATCTCACCCCCCATTGTGTACTCTTCCCCTGGGTTTTTGTTTCCCAGGTGCATTACCTTGTACTTCTTAGCATTGAATCTAAGCTGCCATACATTTGACCATTCCTCTAACCTTGCCAAGCCCCTTTTCATCCTTTCCACCCCACCTTGTGCATCAACTCTGTTGCAGATCTTTGTGTCATCTGCAAAGATGACACAAGATGATACAAAGATGATACAATGTATTTTCGTTCTTAAGAAATATTTGTTGTTATATTTGATTAAAAATGAACAAAAATCTTCACATAGAAATCCTTTTTGAATTTTTTAATTTTTGTTCTGTAAAATCTATGTGTAGCATGAAAATTTTAAATATGTTTCAAAAATATTTGGGCTGAATCATGGTTTTTCACCTGTGCAATGAATTGCAAAGAGTTTTTGAGGTTATAAATATTTTCTTAAAATACTCACATTGCCCAACACTTACATAGAAGCATAGAAATCTGGACAATAATTGCAGAAAAAGACCAATGATCAATCTAATCTACCCATTGTATCCTATCAGACCCCAGGACCTAAAGTCCATGCAGGGTTCTAGCCCCTTACTGATAACCCCCTCTGCTCACTCCCAACTGCTCTGCCATAAGTAATCCTTGACTCCTTCACTCTGTTCCAGCCATGCTTGAATCCATTTATTGTTTTGGTGCCCACCACATTAGCTCGCAGACTGTTCCACACCTCCACCACCCTTTCTGTGAAATAAAACTTTATCACATTCCTTTTGAACCCCCTCCCCCCAACAGTTTCCACCTGTGCAGCCATGTGCTTGAACCATTATTCATGCTAAATAATTCCTCACAGTTTTGACCTTGTTATTTCCTTTAGGAACTTGAAGGTATCTGTTATATCTCCTCTCTCTCACCTGGTCTCCAGTGACTACATATTCATTGCCTTAATACACTCCTATTAAGATATGCCCTGCTGGCCTTGGATCATCTTGGTCACACCATCTCCAGCGTGTGCTTACCCTTCCTTTGGTGAAGACTCCAGCACTGGGCAAAGTACACTAGGTGCAGCTTCACCAATGATCAACAGAGAGGTTTAAGTACCTCTTTCCTTCTACTATCAATGCACCATCCGCTACACCCTAGCATCTTCTTTACCTTATCATAGGCCTTGTTGCACTGGTTCAATTGTTTAGGGAGTCACTGATGATGAATCCCAGGTCTCTTTTCTCAACTGTACTGTTAAACTTTACCCTTATCATCTAGTACTCTGTCCTGGGGTTCTTGTTCCTTAGGTGCATCACCATGCATTTTTTGGCATTGAATTTCAACTGGCAACCCTTAGTTGGCCACTCTAGCCATTGCAAATCCCTTTGCTTCTCTTTAATTCCCTCTTCACTATCCACCTGACCACAGAGTTTAGTGTCATCTGCAAAGAGTCACAGCTTGGCCTGTATGACTTCTCCAATATTGCTGATGAACATATTTTAGAGAACAGCACATAGGTCTAATCCCTGTGGCACTCTTCTCATGACCTACCTTTCTTCTGATTTAACTAATTTTACTACAACCCTCTGCTGTCTCCCATTCAACAAATTTCCTACCTATTGATTCCCCTTGCCACACAGATCCTCCAGCTTCTTCAGCAATCTTCTGTGAGGCACTGAGTTGAAAACCTTGCTGAAATTTAAGCAGAGTAAATCCACAGTGTGGCTCTTATCTAGTACCCTCATTACCAAATCAAAGAAAACTATCAGGTTTGTCTGAAAATATCTACCTGTCACAAACCTATGCTGTTTACTATCCTAGAAAACACTGCACTCCAGGTAGTCTATGAGGTCTTCTCTGATCAGTGTCTCTATCAGCTTACCAACAGAGGTAAGGCTGACAAGTCTGTAAATCCTGGTTGTTCACTGCGCTCCCACCTATGGAGTGGAACTATATCCAGCACCCTCCAAGCTTTCAGAAGTAACCCTGTTTGAACTCAATAATTGAATGGCCTTATCAGGGGTTCAGCTAGTTCTGCTTTCAGGTCCCTGAGCGCCCTCAGATGCGGCACACCTGGCCCGGGGGGGGGGGTTCTTATCGATCTTAAGGGCTACAAGCCCTTTCTGGACTCTTTCTCTAGTAAATACAGGCTGTCTCATCTTTGGGATCCCCTTGACAGCCACCTTGATTTTGTTCTCAAGCAGGGGCCCACTGTCTTCCCTTATGAAGACACAGCAGAAGTAGTTGTTTAGGATAGCTGCTTTTTATTCATTTTCCTCAGTTAACCTACCTTCCTCAGATAGCCTAACAATTCCCCCTCAGTTCTTTAATTTCTCCATAATATATCTGAAGAACTGTTTTTCCCCAACCTGGACCTCCTCTGCAATGCCCAGCTGTGTGTCTGCTTTTGCCTCTCTGACCACCTCCTTTGCCTCCATATTCACTAGTTTCATGCTTTGTGGCACATTTCAAAATCTTCGTGAGGTATAAACTATTCCTTAACATCTTCATTCCGCATAAATATTTTCATGCCTCGTGATGATCCTTAAAATCTTGGTAGAGTAAAAAGTATTTGTAAAAACCTTTGTTCTGCAAAATGTTTTTGAAAATTAATGTGCTGCATGATGGTTTTTAATATTCAGATACAACTCCTTTACAGAGAGTTCAAAAAGTATACATGCTGCACAAAGATTTTGAAAATCTATAAGCTGCAGAAAGATTCTGAATCTATGTGTTGCTTGATGGTTTTTAAAATGTACATATTACACAAAGATTATTTTTAAAATATATTGCTAGCAAAGCTTTCTACTTACTCAGCATAAACTCTAATGTAATATAAATGTTTAAATACTCAAATATTGAGGATATTTTACTATTTGCAATAGAGAGGTATAAGTAGAGACATAATGGTCTCTATGCATCACTGGGCTCGTTATGCACTAAGATCATACAGTGTACCAATAGCCTCTGAACATGTGGGCTGGGATTTACTCTCCCGGGCTGCACCGATGCACAGCTCTGTATCATGGGGGCTGAACTCAGCTGGACAATTGCCTTTCAACTCAAAAGCATAAACGATCCCATGGCAAATTATAGTACACATCAGTTCACTACAGGACTGCTGTGTCTCCTTCAGCAGAAGTCCTTTTGGCTTTTTACACACTAGAATGGGTAATGTAAAAAGTATGATTAGGAGTCACATCTTGCTTTGTGAAGGGTTTCAAGGGTCATGTGTAAATGAAGTTACTACACAAATGTTTTATTAATGATGAGAATTTATGGAAATAATTATACTAATGCTCATTAGGTTTGCTACCACACACAGGCTGGAAATAAACTATTAGGGTTGTTAACACAATGTCCACAAATTGTCTTGTCTGACTTCCCCCCACCCTCATGACCCTAGGACAGTCTACAGGTACAGTACAGGGCCATGCATCTCTGGTATAGTACCTCATACAGGGTCAACATATTAAAAATTAGTATATAGCAACCCTGATCCCCAGCCCCTACCCCCATTCTACCCTCTTAGCCAAGGTGGGGCAAATCAGTATGCCATGTGGTCAATGGCCAGTAAAACAGTTGGTTTTGCTACCACATTTTGATATATACTAGCCAACTGGGCGCCTGCCCATAAAGTGATTTTTAAGCCCCTTAAAAATGATGGCCACCAAAATATTGCATTGTTTACCCCATTTTGAAACCTATTGACAACACTGACCACTAGCTGACAAAGTGATTTCTCACAACATGGTTGTAACATAAGGCCTAGCTGCAGGAGTAGCATGGAGCTACATGGCTGTGCTGGGTTATGTGACTCTCTGAAGGTTCAACAGTAACTTGCATGCTTACCTTACAGTTCAATATTTGTGGGTGCATATTCTTGTGGACTCTGTGTATAGTATGACATACATTTAACAGCAATACTGTGTTTCATATGTCGCTTACTAACATAGGTACTATCCACTTGTAACTTGTCTTATGCAGCTACAAGACAGTGCATAAACTAGTGTACATTTCCAAAACATTTAACTTGCTTTGACTATTTCTAAGCATCTGTCTTTTAAAAACAAACAATATGCAATGTTTATAGTAGTTTCACATTTGTAACAATTCTGCTGCTTTTAGAGAGTCTACTATATTGCATACAAAGTAAGGCACAGGTTATTTATGGATGCAAACCTCTGTAGTATGCACTCCCAAAGTATTCTAATTATGGATCTACAATTCATGTCATATGTATGAAACAGCAGACCTGTGTGGTATTACTCTATGCATGTACCTTGCCCATCATAGAATATAGACTTTGTTGACAGGAAAGGACCTCTCCACCTCCCCCCCCCCAGTCTGCACAGATGTTCTCTGCTTGATCTGTGTCTGCAGGCCCTAACTAGTCTCTGCTGACCCAATCAATCAATCAAAATCTTTATTTATTCAGGTGAACATCATTGAGCATAGCTCATTTACAAGATGGACCTGAGTGGTCATAACAAAAAGGTTACAAGTTGTATACAAAAACATGATACTGAATAAGCACAAATACAATCATTTATGAGTGAGACAGATGTACAAATATTTATATATATACAAGGCAAAGGACAGTAAACCTAAAACCTAATAAAGGAGAGAAACAAACAGTTTAGTAGGGATAAGGCTAGGATAATGGTACATGGGTGGGCATATATGTATGAGGTTTGATGGGGAACGGGCTAGAGGAATGATAGAAGAATAGGGAGGAGCTTTAAAGAGGGGGTGGAGGAGAGAGGGTGTGGAGGAGTGGGGTGTGGAGGACTAGGCCTTGTGGAAGCAGTTGCACGAATCTGGGAATAGGCTGGTGTACAGCTTTTGAAGGATGTTAGAGGAATCAGTGTATCCAGTTTCAATGACTTTGAAGAGAATTCCAGATAGTGCCAGGAATAGCTGATTGCAGCTCTTCCATACCGGGTGCAGGTGATAGGAATCTTCAGCAGGATCAGTTTGTTGATCCTCAAGGTGTAAGGCCTGGATGTGATCCGTTGAAGCAGTCTGAGATGTAGGAAGGAGTTTGTTTGTCAGAGCTTTGTAGATCCAGATAGCAGCATTTTTTTCTTCTATGTTGCAGGGATGTCCAACTGACTGCATTGTAGAGAGAGCAATGATGGGTGCTGGAGGGAAGGTCAGTAATGAATCTAATAGCTCTATGATACAGGGTGTCTAATTTGTTTAAATGGGAGAGGGAGCAATGACCATAGAGGAAGTCAGCATAATCAATGAGGGACAGGAATGATGCTAGGATTAATCATTGTTTGGAATCTTGGTCAGGTAGTGTTTGATCCTATAGAATAGACCAAGTCTTTGTCTTGGCTTTTCAGGAGCTCTTCAATGTGGGTAGTATAGTCAAGTTTATTGTCTATCCATACTCCTAGATATTTGAATTTGTCTACATATTCCAGATTTTCACCAAGGATGGTAGAGAGTTGTGGAGGGTGAATGATGGGATAGTGGAAGAGCAGTTCTTGGTGGCAAAGAACATAGCTTTGGTTTTCTTGGCATTTAGTAGTAATTTCTTTTCTAATAGGTTGTGCTGAAGGAGGGAGAATTCAGACTGTAGAAGCTCACAGGCTTTTGATGGTGAGGGATTGCTCACATATAGTACAGTGTCATCTGCAAAAAGGTGGATATTAGATTGTGAGAGATTGGAATCAATATTGTTGATGTAAATGGCAAAAAGGATGGGACCCAGGATGGAGCCTTATGTACAACTCTTAGGAGTGGTTTAGAGGTAGATAGATCACCTTCATTTTTACCAGTTGTAATCTTCCGAGAGATAGCATCTGAACCATTTAAGAGAGAGTGAGTCAAGGCCTATGGAGTTCAGAGAGGAGATTAGAAGTTCATGATCCACAGTGTCAAAGGCTTTGCTTAGATCCAGAAACACAGCACAGGTATTCTTCTTTTGTCTGAGGCAGTCTGCCAGTCATTTGTGACTTTTGCTAGTGCAGAGATGGTGCTATGCATAGATCTAAACCCAGATTGAGCTGGATTAAGGAGATTGTTGGTATCAAGGTAGGCAGTTAACTGAGAGTTTACCAGCTTCTCAAGCATCTTGGATAGTACTGGTAAGATGGAGATGGGCCTATAATTGTTGAGGTCCGTGGGATCACCTGCCTTAAGTAATGGAAACACTTGAGCTGTTTTCCATATTGAGGGGATAGAACCAGTGGCAAGTGACAGATTGAAGAGGTGGGTGAGGGGGGCGGTTAAGGCATGCAGTGCTACTTTTAGAAAGTAGGGATCCAGGGAGTCTGCACCTGCACTTTTGGTTGTATCTAGCTGGAGTAGAAGGTCTTCTACTTCTTTGAAGAATATTGATTTGAATGAGAATGTGGAAGCAACCTTTTGTCCCTCAGTAGATTGTAGGTTTAGTGATGATCTTAATAGGTTTGCAGGAGAGGAGTCAAGCCAGGCCAGCTGTAGTGAAATGATCGTTAAAGGCATTCAAGATATTTTGCTTGTCAGTGATTTCAATACTATTTAGTTTAATTTTTGGGTGGTAAGACAGGGGTAGAAGTTTGACCTAGGATGCCCTTTATGGTACCCCAGAACCTGGAAGGGTTGTGATAGGAGGCATCTAGTTCAGCTGTGTAGAAGGCAGCCTTGGCATTTCTTACTTGTTTTGTGCAGGAGTTTCTGGCTTTTCTGAATTGAAGCCAGTCATTTGGGTCCTTTGTCTTTCTTGCCCTTTTCCAGAGTTTGTCTCTGGCAAGCGCGGATTAAGGTCGGCAGAGAACCAGCGACAGGATTTGAGTTTGGTTCTGACACTGGTGAGGGGTGCATGTGAATTGAGGGCACTTATGATTATATCATTTAAGATTTGAAGAGCTGTCTCTATTGAGGCTGTGAGATAGAATTCTTGCCAACGTGTGGTGTGGCACAGATCATGGAGATATCCTGAAATATTAAAGTTCTTTTTTGACCTTCGTGGGAGGAATTTTGCAGGATTGGGTGGCTTGATTGTTGATCTAATGGCAGCTATGGGACAGTGGTCACTTATGTCACTGAATAGTACTCCTGCATAGGGATAATGATGAGGCTTATTTACCAACATAATATCCAGGAGTGTGCTGTTGAGAATATTCTTTGGGTTGATCCTTGTTGGTTCTTTGATTAATTGAGAGAATCCATAGGTGTCACAGAAGGTTACCAGGGGTAGATGCATTAGTCAGCCAATTCAAGTTCATGTCTCCTAAGATGATGGTGTCTTCAGGGCCCATATTAAGTATAGATCCTAGGTGGGATAGGAGTTTGAGGCCTGCAGAGGGGCCTATAGCAACCAATCAGTTGAAAGGATGATGTGTTGGGAAGGGTTATTTTAATTGACAAGCATTCAATTCCTTTGGTTGTGATGTAGAATTGAGGCAGGATGCAGAGATGTTTGCTTTGACATAGATGGCTACCCCACCGCCCCTGGATAGACGCGGTCAGATCTGAAGAGCTGGTAGTTGGGAAGGTTTATTTCACTGTCTTTTGTTGCAGATTTGAGCCATGTTTCAGATATAACCAGAAAGTCAGGTAGGGTGTAGACCCTCCCCCTCTCTGCCTTTCTACAGTCCCCTATGTCTGTCCCACAGATGCTTGAAGCCCCCCACCGTTTTCACTTCCTCCACTTCTGCTGGCAGTCAATTCCAGGTGTCTACCACTCTTTCAGTGAAGTAGTACTTAAACTTCCCCACATCCAACTTTGTTGCATGCCCATCAGTTCTGAGGGTAGGTGAGGGAGTGGGAATTGAGGTTGCTAGATACCATTTTCTAATATGTTGACCCTGTATGAGGTACCATACTGTTGAGGCATGGCCCTGGACCTGTAGACTGCCCTTGCATCATGAGAGTAGGTAATATAGTAGGGTGGATGGGAGTTAGACACAACAACTCTAATAGCACATTTCCAAACTTTGTGGACATTGTATTTACAACATTAATAGTTTATTTTTAACCAATATATGTACAGCATTACATGGATGGGACTTTTTCCTAAAGGAAAAGTATCAGATATTTCCCCACATTTCATAGTAATTAATTAGTATGTATACTACTAACACATCTACTCCAGCTTATTTTGAGGTAAACAATGTATTCACAAACTATTTCAAATACAGACGCAATGAAACTGACTGTATTTCAGTATATTTTTATTTTTATCTCCATGTCAATCTCATATTGCACATGTTCTTTTGTATCCTTTCCCCCAGGTCACATCTGGAAATGAAACTTGGCTCAGTGTGCCTTTCCTGGTTACCAAAGTTTAAATAAAAATAAATAAGCATTTGTCAATGCCGAACATTTGCTGCTGGTATGCACCGCTGGTGATGGGAGCAGCATGCCTGCTTGAGCGATCCAGTGAGTGACTGGGGTGGAGGCACAGCCAGCAAGACTGGACAGGCACACAGCGAGGAATGGGAATGCCGAGGATCAGTGCTGTACCAGGAGACTGAAGGGGAGCCTGGTGAGTGATCCAACACTAGCTGCTTCTACTACAGAAAATGGGGACCACAAATTTTGCTGAGGAACTGGAATGACACAGAGGTGAAAGCTGATCAGCGCTTGCTGACCGGCGAAGCCCTCTTTGATTGG
Organism: Neoceratodus forsteri; assembly: GCA_016271365.2. Taxonomy (NCBI): domain Eukaryota; kingdom Metazoa; phylum Chordata; order Ceratodontiformes; family Ceratodontidae; genus Neoceratodus; species Neoceratodus forsteri. Next base: position 223,843,749 of record CM057449.1, on the reverse strand, counting down.
AGTAGCTTATTTCTTAGATGTACACATCAGCAAACAGCAACTTGTGTCATGGCCAGAGTGTGTGGTGATTGATGTAGACTGTCGAGCCCCTTGCAGTTTCAACTACAATGGGTTTGGCAGTGACCCCCGAAATCGCTTTGTACTTGTCCCAAAACATTTGATGCACAAGCACAGCAAACATAATAAAAAAATAAATAAATAAATAAAATATATACAGGGTATCTTATTGCAGCACTATTCACAAGAGTAAAACCACCTTCTAACAATACTATTAACATGTCTAGCAACCACTTTAGTACAATACAACCATAATAACATTCCTAAACAATGTTTTTTGTATCCTCTTTATAAATTATATAAAACATCTCATAGAAAAGTCACATATACTGTGAAATATTACCACATCTGGGAATTATGAGCTCAAAAGTGCACTTACTGTTTGGGATTGTGGCTTTTATGAGCTCATTAGGCCCTTGAGTGTAACATTTCTTTGTATATGACTGCTCCAGTTAGCACCAAATGACAGAAGTTGGAAATATGGTGTTGGGGTTTCCTAACACCCACCCTCCCAAACCAGGCAGAAGAGCAGGTGTGGGGGCGTGCTTGAGCTTCTCACGTTTAACGCTCACCCCATTCCATAGGTAGATAATGTCAGATGTGTGGACTTTATGAGAATGGGGTGAGCGTTAGGCTGAGAAGCCCAATGCACACCCCACACCTGCTCTCCTGCCTGGTTTGGGAGGGTGGAGTGTTAGGGAAACCCTAATGCCTCATTTCCCAACTTTAGTTTCTTTGACCCTAACTGGACCATTAACAAATTTTTTTTGCAACGTATTTCCTTACTTTTTGAGATAGTATAACAGTATCCTTATTCAACTCTGGGAGCGCAGAGTCCTTCAGGCCCTGTGCTCCAATCTCTCTCCATAGATCGGTATATATTTGTAGCTGTTGAAGCACAGACCCTCTGGGCCCTACACTTTCATATATATTACAAATGTGACCAAATTGTCAGCATTGCAGTTTTATTACCCCACCTCATGTACACATTACAGAAACATTTTGAATCCCTGCCAAAACGTAATTCTGCACATCTGCAATACTATTCCATGCAACAGGTGTGAAAACACATTTTGGGCAGGATTTGAAAAATGACAGCTGTGACATACATGAGGTTGGGTAATAAGAAGGCGACAGTATGTTGAAAATCTGGGGACAAAATATAAAAAAAATCTCAAAAGTTACGAGCTGGTATAGTGAAATTGCAACAAAGGGTCATAACTTTGGCATTTTTTCATATTTTGACCCCAAATTTTAACAGTCTTCTTATGACCTCACCTAATAAACCCCATAGGTGAAAAATTCAAACCTATGCCAAAACGCTATTCAGCGCCACAGGTGTGAAAACACATTTTGGGCAGGATGTAAAAAATGACAGTTTTACTGTTAATGAGGTAGTGTGAAAAAATTGCTATGTTGAAAATTTGGAGTCAAAATATTAAAAATGACCAAAGTCATGCGTGTATGTAGAAACATTTCAACGAACGCTCATTGCATGGCCATTTTTAGGAATTTTTTCACCAAATTTTCAACATGGGCTTTTTTGGACCCCACCTCATGAACACTGGCACTTTCATTTCATTAGCTGGTCCCAAAAGGTGATTTTGTACAGTGACTGAAAGATCACCTTCCAGTCCTGATTAATGAAATGCTCCTGCTAAGCTGGGCATCCAGTATTTTCAGCGCCCAGTCAAAATATTTCTGGCTCTAATTTTGAAAACCAAACATCAGAATCTAGCTAAATGGGGCCCATTTATCTAGGTTCTGGTGTTTGACTTGTAAAATGACAACATGTTAATGTATTTTCCACACTTAGTAGTTGCTGAAAAAAATAACATGGCAGCTCATGAAAAAGGATTTTTCCTCACGAAAAAGGATTTTGTTCTCATGAAAAAGAAAACACTCCTGTGACACAAAATCCTTTTTTGCAAGATCAAATCCTTTCTTGAACCTTATACATCTATCCTGAAAATTGAACTTCCCATAGGATTTAATGGGAACTTAAAAGCTTAATAACTTTGTAACAGTTTAATATTTTGCACTAAACTAACAATGGCAGTTCTGTTACCCAAGTTCTTTCTGCCATAAAAAATTCAAAACAATATTCTACACCATCTAGGTACAAGGTGATGAGAAAAAAAATGCAAAAATGGTGACTTTTTACTTTTTTTCACTATCTGGATCACAGAATCCACACATCCAACTGGAACTAAACTTACCACAACAAGTGATCTACCCTACCGGATAGTGCATACCAAATTTTGTGCAAATCCATTGATTGATTGGCTGCAAAGTTATTAAAGTGCAAAATCTGAGGTTTAACATTAAACAGGCTACTCAACCCTAACTATAGGGGCATGACCGTGCTCCTATAATATATATTTATGCAACAGGTATAGACTCTAAAGGCTTCTAACAAACGTGTTTATCAGACCAACCATGTGAATAAATCGGAAACCATGTATTTATTAGTATAGCACTGTCATCATCACCACTGATTTATTCATATAGTACTCTCCTCATTGTGCTGGTGCCCCCCCAACACACACCAGCACTACTTATTAGCATTCATTTTTCCCACTCGCACTATCAACTAGCCACCCACACCTTCCTAAAAACTTCCACAAACATCCCAGTCATCAACAAAATTTTCAAAAAATGGTTCTCCCACACACATACATTCCACGTTGTCTTTTTCTACAATTAGAGGCTTCGTTTTACAGTCTCATAGTTTTCCACATATTCTTCCTACCCGTATTCAATGACTGTGTACAATCACTGTAGCTCTGTTTCTTCTTCCTAACTATCGGCACATCTTGCTGGATACCTGGTTGAACAGTAACTGATTGCTTTCTGCAAATTGAGCTGATAACCTGTTTTCTGCAAACATATTTTAAATAAATAAAACATAGAAACATAGAATTTGATGGCAGATAAGGACCACTTGGCCCACATAGTCTGCCCATTTTCCTACCTAACAGATAAGCTGCAAATCCTAATTAACCAACAGCTTACTTCCGCCTACCCCCCCTCACTAGGACTGCCTTATGTCTGTCCCATGCATTCTTGAATTCCCCCACTGTTCTTGACTCCATGGCCTCCTCAGGGAGGCTGTTCCATGCATCCACAACCCTCTCTGTGAAAAAATACTTCCTCACATTACCTCTGAGCCATCCCCCCTCTATCTTCAAATTGTGCCCCCTTGTTCTTGCACATCTCTTTTTCTGAAAGATGCTACCCTCTTGGACTTTGTTGATTCCCTTGAGGTACTTGAAAGTTTCTATCATGTCCCCTCTCTCCCTTCTTTCCTCAAGGGTATACATATTAAGCTCCTTTACTCTTTCTTCAAATGTCTTCTGGTGCAGACCCTGCACCATTTTGGTTGCCCTCCTCTGGACAGCCTCCACTCTGTCTATGTCTTTGCAGAGATGGGGTCTCCAGAACTGCACACAGTACTCCAGATGGGGTCTCACCAACTGTCTGTACAGAGGGATAACAACTTCCTGTTTTCTACTATTGATGCCTCTCCCTATGCATCCCAGTATTCCCTCAGCCTTCCTTACTGTCTTCTCACATTGCTTGCCCACCTTTAGGTCATCTGATATAATTACCCCCAGGTCCCTTTCCATTTTTACTGTTGTTAGTATCTCACCTCCCATTGTGTACTCTTCTCCTGGGTTTTTGTTTCCCAGGTGCATTACCTTGCACTTCTTTGCATTGAATCTGAGCTGCCATACATTTGACCATTCCTCCAACCTTGCCAAGTCCCTTCTTATCCTTTCCACTCCATCTTGTGTATCAACCCTGTTGCAGATCTTTGTGTCATCTGCAAAGAGACATACTTTTCCTTCCAGTTCCTCTGCAATGTCACTTATAAAGACATTAAAAAGGACTGGTCCCAGTACTGAACCCTGCGGTACCCCGCTAGTAGCCCTCCTTTCTTCACTGTGGACTCCTTTTACTACTACCCTTTGCATTCTGTTGTCTAGCCAATTTTTTATCCAGGCTACCACCTTGGGACCCACTCCAAGGCTGGCTAACTTGTGTATTAATCTTTTGTGTGGGACTGTATCAAATGCCTTGCTATAATCTAAGTAGGCCATGTCCACAGCCCCTCCCTGGTCTACTACTTTGGTCACCCTGTCAAAAAAATCTATTAGATTTGTCTTACATGACCTTCCCATTGTGAATGCATGCTGTCTTGGGTCCTGTGCCCCACTGGCCCCTAGGTACTCAACAATTCTTTCCTTCAGAAGTGATTCCATCATTTTCCCTACCACTGAGGTCAAACTAACTGGTCTGTAGTTTCCTGCCTCTGTCCTGCTCCCACTTTTGTGAAGAGGAATCACATCCACCCTCCTCAAGTCCTCAGGTACCACCCCATCCTCTCATGATTTGTTAAAGAGAGTAGTCAGTGGTGTCACTAGTTCTACCCTTAGTTCTTTTAGAATTCTTGGGTGAATCCCATCAGGCCCCATTGCTTTGTCCACCTTCAATTTTATTAGTTCTTTCAGAACCTTTCTTCTGTAAATGGATTGGTATCGACCCCGTCTTCCAGAACGTTTCTCTTATTTGGTTTAGGTACCTCCCCATCTCTTCCTTTGTGAATACTGAGCAGAAATACTGCTTCAGTATCCCTGCTTTTTCACTGTCACCCTCTACCCACATTCTCTCCCCTTTATTATGCCTCAGTATCCCTCCTTTGGTCTTTAATTGCTCCCTAATATACCTATAAAAGGTCTTATCCCCCTTCTTAACAGAGTTGGCTATCCTTTCCTTGGTTTGGGCCTTTGCTTTTCTGACTGCCTTCCCAGCCTTTTTCTGCTTTAACTGATACAGTTCTCTGTCCTGCTCCTTCTGTGTTTCCTTATATTTCCTGAATGCTATCCTTTTCTCCTTAACCTTCCCTGCCACCTCTTTTGAAAACCATAGCAGTTTTTTCCTTTGTTGCGTTTTGTTGATTTGCTTTACACAAAGGCTTGTTGCCTCTGTGATGGTTGTTTTGATTACTTCCCATTGTTCCTCCACCCCTCCTTCTTGCCTGTTTGCAAGTGCTTTTCTGAGGCACTCTCTCATTTTCCCAAAGTCAGCCCTCCTAAAGTCCAATACTCTTGCTTTTGTATGGCTTGATTGAATGGCTGAGTTTATCATGAACCACACTGTTTGGTGGTCGCTTGTTCCCAGATGGCTACCCACTTCTATATCTGAGATTCTTTCTCTGTCCCCATTTGAGAGTACCAGGTATAAGATTGCTCCCTTCTGAGTGGGTTCCAATACTAGCTGTCTGAGGCATGCCCCCTATAGGGCATCAAGAATGACCCTGCTCTTTTATGTGCCTGCAGCAAAGGTACTCCAGTTAACATCTGGCATATTCAGGTCCCCCATCAACAATATCTTCCCTTTTTCTGCCATTCTAAGGAAGCCTTCTGTCATTTCCTTGTCCATTCCCTCCCCCTGAGATAGGGGTCTGTATACAACCCCCATGCAGATTGTGGTGCCATTTCCTGTCTCCAGGGTGACCCAGAGTGCCTCATCTGCTCCCTGTTTACTATTTAGTTCTGTTGCTTTGATCCCTTCCTTCACATAGAGTGCTACTCCTCCTCCTCCTCCTCCTATTTTACCTTCCGTGTCCCTCCTGTAGATTGTGTATCCTGATATGTTGACATCCCAGTCATGGTTCTCTGTGTACCATGTTTCTGTGACTGCCACAATATCCAGGCAACCCTCTTCCATCAAGGCCACTAGTTCAGGGAGCTTGTTACACATACTATGGGCATTGGTACTCATCACCCTCCACTTTTTGATGGCCTTACCCCTTTTAGCCCCATTCCTGTCCTTACTGCCTTTGCCTTTTTTTACATTTACCTCTGTCCTGCTCCCTAATGACTTATCTACCTTGGTGTTTACCTCACTAATTACCGTGTTTTGTGGGGGGAGGCTGGGTTTCACAAAGGGCCCTACAGGCCCTTTGTGAATATAGCAAAAGAAAAAAGCTGCACCAGGGCTTGGATGTTCTCTGGTGGTCATCAAAATGATGGCAGTATAGACTAGAGGCTGGGCTGGCAGTATAGCTTAGAGGTTAGAGGAATGAGGTGTGAATGAGCTTGATACATCCAGCAGACCAGACCTGAGTTTGATTCTCAGAACCTCCACTTGCATACTGTGTGACTCTGATCAAGTCACTCAACCGTCCCTGAAAACAGGCACTTGTGCCTAGTGGGCCTACCCAGTTACCAAAGACAAAAAAAAATAAAAAAAATAAATAAAGAAAACAACAATGAATCCAGGTGCTCACCACCAGCAGTCAGAAAAGCACCTCTTAAGACAAATAGTGCTAGATATATACTATAACTTGCTTCATACAGGGCCCTGCAGGCTAATGTTCATCGTGATTATTCCTAGTTGCAGGATATGCAGTTCCAGAGAAAGGAAGTGTGTCTGGGAACCTCAGGTCCAACCATGTGGGCTCATAGCTCAGTGGTTAGAGCACCAGGATGATATTCTGGGGGCCTGGGCTCAATTCCCAATGGCTCACATTATTTTTTTATCTCTACAATTTATGATTTAAATTGCTTAGCACGGGCTAATACTGCATCAAAAACATCTCATTGTCATCTTGATTATTCCTCGTTGTAGGATATGCAATCCCAGAGAATAAAAGTGTGTCCAGGAATCTCAGGTCCAACTATGTGAGCCTGTACCTCAGTAGTTAGTGCACTCGGACAGTATTCCAGGGTCCTGGGGTCAGTTCCCAATAGGTCACAGTATTTCTTTCTTTCTCATTTCATTTGTCATTATACATGCTAGTTCTTTTGAACCTGACCTTATCTGAACCCCCCAGACTATACTCCCATAATCTATGGAGAACAACACATGCTTGGGATAGAATCATGTGGGTATTGTCAGTCAACAGAACATAATTACATATAAGGCTACTAGTTTCTTATGCAACTGTGTGCAGACGTAATCCATCTAATTTTCATAATTCAGTGTGGCTCAAGTGTTACACCTAGATATCTAAAATTGCTCACTACCTCTAAACTGCTTTCTCAACCAAAATTACCTCAAATTGTCAGCAGTTTTGCATGATGTCTATAAAATATAGAAAAAACACTGACTTTGTTTTCTTTTTGTTCATCAGTAATTGCTTTTGTGTGAACCATCTTCTCATTTTTCCAAATTCTGCATTTAAAGTTTAGGTTAAAGCTTCAGTTTCTTTATTTGTCATATACAGCACTGCATCATTTGTGTTGAGAATGATTTTTGCTGTGCTGCAAGTTTTAGGAAAATCATTAACGGACAACAAAAACAAGAGGGGTTCAAGTATAGATCCCAGTAAAACTCTATAGGTGTTGATACTTAAAACAGTCAAGTCTCCATTGACTCTGACCATTTGTTTTCTGTTCTCCTGATAATCTGAGATCCAGTTCACTACTGGATCACCCATGCCAAATTTACTGAGCCTTAGCTGCAGGTGGGAGTGATCCACTAGGTCAAATGCCTTGGTCAGGTCCATGAACACTGCCCCATGAATAGGCCCCACCCATATTCAGATGCAGATTATTCATGAACCTGACCAAGGCAGTTACCATGCTATGGTAGCACGTGAGGTTGGCATCCGAAAGACGGCGCTGTCTGAAACAGCAACGTGATGTGAGCGAAAACCCAAAAGGCGAGGGGGCAGTGAGGGTGCCCGGATGTGGGGTTGTGGGTGACCATAGTGACAGGATGTTGCTATACATACACGTGCGTGGAGGGAGGAGCGAGCATGGCGCGCATGGCCTGGGAGGAGGCAGAGGGGATGTAGGGGGTGGTGCTGCAGTTGGCTGCCGAGCTGTGCCATGGCATCTGGGGTTGGTCTCTGCTTGCATTGCTGGGGTTCCAGGTTCGGGTTTGAGTCTGGGTGCTACTGCCTTTTTGTTGCGCCCGGCCCAAACGTTACTTATATTCTGCTTTTTCACCCCCCCCGACATGCACCCCCCCTGGAGTTGAGAATCCTTAAGTATGGTGGTGTGGGGGGGCAATGCCCCCCATGTGGGTGTGTGTGTGGGGGGGAGGCCATAGCCCCCCACAGAAAGCAAAGCATAGAAATACCTGGCCATTCTTCCATGCACCGATGGGATGTCATGTAGGGTGTTATCACCTACTGACATTGTGATAATCATGGTCGCCGCTTTGGCACTCTACTATTATCACATAGAACCCTCATGCTACAGTCCTCCTGAAGCCATTCAGTGCCTTTGATATAACTTCATACTTTTCCAAATGCTCCATCAATTGTGTAAAAAGTAATCTTTCTTGGGTTTTACTTAGTAGGGACAGAATGGAAATTCGTCTGTAGTTTCCTATTGATGTCCATGGGCTTCTTTTATGTATTGGTTTCAAGTATTCTTTTTTTTGGGGGGGGAGAAGTGGCCGGCACTGTAACATGGTGGATGCAGCATAGCTGAGCTCCTCGTGGCACTTGTATTAATCAACGAATTTTGAGACCCCGCCACCTAAATTCATTGTTGATCGGGTACGAAGTGTTTTAGCCGTGGATGGCGACGGGAAAGAAGAGAGACAAGCAGGCAAAACTCCAGTTTGGGTCGGGAAAAAAGACGGCTCATTCTAACTCTGGGCCTGAACAACTGGGTGTGAGTTTAGAGCCTGACGAGATCCCAGGAGAAATGTCTGATCTACAAAATTCTCTTCACACAGTTCTGGCCACCCTTATTCAGATTCAACATGATATGAAAGCAGGCTTTGCCAACATAGCTGCCCAGATTACTCACATGCAATCTGTAGTCATGGGCCTGTCGGAAACCACTGCTGCTCACTCCGACCAACTAGCCCAGCTTGAACAATGCGTTAGCTCCTTGGAGAATGCATTAGCTGGATCTGCTCGTGATAAGGCCTCCTACAAACCACAGTAAAGGAATTACTCGCTCAGGTCGATGACCAAGAAAATCAATCAAGGAGATCGAACTTAAGGATCATGGGGCTACCAGAGGGTGTGAAGGGGAAGAACCTGAGGTGAACCTTCACAAATGGCTAGTTGAGCACCTTGAATTACCCTCCAGCTTGGCCCAGTGTGAAATCAAAAGGGCTCATAGAGTGGGGCCTTCACCAAAGCTGGGAGATAAACCACGACATTGCCTGACTAAATATCTCAGGTAGAAAGACAAAGAAGAAATCTTAAAAGTGGCTAAGGGAAAAGGGCTGATCAGAGCGCAGAATGCCTCAGTCATGGTTTTCCAGGATTATAGCAGGGAGCTCCAGACTAAGTGGCAGCAATTCAACAAGATCAAGACAAAGCTATTCAATATGGGATGGAGATTTACCTTCCTATATCCAGCCAAACTCCGTGTCAATCATCCTGGAAGTGCTCCGAAGTTTGTTTTCCTGCCCCAAGGAAGCTGCTCGATGGTGGAGGAGGAGGCAAGGAGGCGATAAGAGAGGGCTGAATGCTCATGCAGATGCAGAACCTTATTGCCAGATACTCTGGGCTTGAATCACCGTATTGTGAGGGCAGGTTAGATAGGGATCCCAGTTTCTTTTCATAGGTGCAGCTACGCCGTAGTTTGCTTTTCCTTTCATCATGTTACAACTTGATGCTTTGAGTTCCATAGCAGAGGCATGTTATAGTTAAACGGCGGTAGCAATTTGCTCCTAAGTATCCTTTCTTTGCTTTAAAGCGTTTGCACTATATGGAATCCCTGCCTACATAGCCCCGACCTAATCTGGGGATCAGGATATCAGCGGGACTCCAGACTCCAGACTCCAGACTTTGGACTTATTATTTTTGCTCAGTGGTCTGTGGCTGATACAACAAGTGACGGTTCTTTTACCATGTGTCAGAGTAGATACTTGTTGACTATCGCGACTGACTTGTTTGCTTTTCTTTTTTGTTGTTTCTTCTGTCTCTCCCTAATTACACCTATCTGGGCCATTTTCAGTCCTTTGTTAAAATTTTAATTTAGTGGTGTTACAGTCAAGGTCTGAATCGATGCTTCTTGCTCATGGCATATTTGGGAGGCTGATGTCTGGAGCCTTTGCTCCGCTGGTCTGGGGGGGGTCTCGCTAGGAGGCTACTTCGGAGGTATTTCAGCTGACTGAACAATGTGCCTACTAGATAGAATTAAAATGAACATTAGTTTTTAAAGTTCGCTGGTTGTTTGTAAGCGAATCTATGGTGGATCCTGGATCCGTAGGGGGGTGGGAGGGAGGTTTGGTTGTTTTTTCCTGTTGTGTTACTGTTGGGGGAGTGGGACTGTCGGCCACCAAGGGGCTCCACTGTAAAGCTGAGCCAGTGCCGTGGGGCATGCAGTCCTCAACTTACTTGGAGAAACTATAGGGTGTTAAACAAAACTGGTTCGGTGAAATAGCCAATTTATTATATGCTTTATTTTTATATGTACGGTACCTGATATGCTCTAATTCATGGTGGAAATATGGCTGACACTATCAGATTTGCCTCCTTGAATATTAATGGTTTGAAATCAGTCATTAAGAGAAAAATTACAGACAGAGTTTAAAAGATCCAAGTGGCAAGTCATTCTACTCCAGGAAATTCACATGTCCCTGGGAGAGGCAATTAAAACTGCTGCAGCCTTGGTAGGGTCCTAGGTTTCTTTGACATTGACCTCCAAGTCGAGAGGGGCCGCTATATGGTTCCCCAGAGGATCAGGGGTCAAAATCCTTGAGCAACACAAAGACCAATATGGCAGATTTGCCCTTGTGCGGGTGACCCTCCCAAGACTAGGTATGATCTCCATGGGATCTGTTTATGCCCCAAATGTAGAGCAGCCCGACTTCTTTCAGAAACTTGTCCTGGAACTGTCACACTGGCTGGGCCCATGGGTAATCGGAGGGGACTACAAATGTGTTTTAGATGGGGTGTTGGATCAGTCGAACACCACTCCTATTGCTAAATCTAAGAATGCCCAGGCTCTGGCTGCGTTGCAGGGAGATCTTGGCCTGGTTGATGTTTGGAGGTATATATATACCCCACTGGGAGAGACTATAGTTTTTTCTCGCATGCCTATAAATCCTATGTGCGGTTGGATAGGATCCTGATTTCTCACTCCCTGATTTCAGCTTCAAAGTCTGCGGCCTATTCACCAATATTGCTATCCGATCATGCTCCCCTGACTGTAGAGGTGATGGTTGATGCCTCAGCCTCTGTGGTTAGGCAGTGGAAACTAGAACCTATACTACTCAAAGATGAGATGTACCGCACTGGTATTTCTGCAGTGATAAAGGAATTTTTACTTTTCAACCGGAGTGGGGACACCTCGCACAAGGTCAGTTGGGAAGCACTGAAAGCTGTTATAAGGGGTTATTCATTTTTTTTTTTTTTTTTTTATTTATTTAGGTGTTTAACCAGGTATAGCACACTAAGCTGAAAGCTTTTTTACAGGAGAGACCTGGGAGCTCAAGGAGGTTAAGTGACTTGCTCAGGGTCACAGTATGCAGGTGGAAGCTGTGGGATTCAAACTTAGGTCTGGTCTGCTGGATGTCACCAGATTTGCAGCTCAGAGCCTTAGACCACTGCGCTATATTGCCTCCACAAATTTCATTTGCGATCCATAAAGCTAGAGGATCCCAGACAGACTTACAACAGCTGAGGACCAAAATTGAGGCCTGTGAACAGGCCCATAAGAATATCCCCACAGTGGCTATTTATGGGGTGTTACAAAAACTCAAATGGCATTATAATACTTTGAGTAGTGCCAGTTTGGAGAGAGCAATTTTGCTATCTCGGGCAGGTGCCTACTTTGATGGGGATAGGGGTAGCAAATACCTTGCCTGGCAGCTGCGTAAACAGGAAGCTGACAGGACCATAGATTCCATTCTTGATGTGGGGGGAATACTTAGAGGGGATACTCCAGGCATTGGTGAGGCATTTGGGTCATTTTATAAACAACTTTGCCCCTTGCAGGGATATCCTGAGCAACAACCTCTGGATGTTTTTTTTTGCCTTCGCCCCGTTAGCGTCTCTTTCAGCCGACCAGGCTAGAACCCTAGACGGGCCCCTTACTAGTGCTGAAATAACAGATGTGATTAGAGATCCTGGGGCTGCAAGGTCCCTGGCCCAGATGGTCTTCCTAAAGACTTTTAAGGTTTTCAGGGTCTACTTCTTGCTCCATTGCACGATATGTTGGTGGAGTGCTTGGAAAAGGAGCTGCCCCCTTCATGCATTTGGCTGTAATTACAGTGCTTCCAAAGCCAGGCAAGGACCCCACTTATTATCGTCCACACAGACCAATCTCCCTACTAATGTCAGACTATAAAATTTTGCCAGGCATGGCCTTGAGGATGGAGGGTCTTCTCTCTCACTTGATCCATCCCGACCAGACAGATTTTATTAAGGGTCGACAGGGAAAACATAACATTAGGCACACCCTTAACATCATTCAAAGGTGGCGGTCTGGAGCCAGCGCCCATGGTGCAGCAGTGCTCTCTATCGATGCAGAGAAGGCCTTCGACCGTGTGGAGTGGGGGTATCTTTTTGACACACACTTTATAGGTTTGGAGTTGGCCCAAATTTTTGTTCTTGGATATGTACTCTGTATCAGCACCCATGTGCCCAAACTGCGGTTAATGGAGCCCTCTCTCAGAGCTTTGAGCTGGGATGCGGTACAAGGCAGGGCTGTCCCTTGTCGCCTCTTTTGTATGTATTGTCACTGGAGCCCCTGGCTGCCAGGATTCAGGCGAATGGCTCACATTCAGGGTTTTAAAGGGGAGGAGAGCATAAGCTAGCTCTTTATGTGGATGACCTTTTATTATACCTGCAATCCCCATCTAGTGACCTACCTGAGCTATTTAGGGTCATGCGAGAATATGGTGATCTATCCGGTCACAAAGTAAATTGGACCAAAAGTGAATTGCTCCCAGTTTGGGGAGGGAGATAGAGCTGGCCTGATCTCAACCTTATGGGCTTACAGATGGTGGATACATAGATACATAGACAGTGTCGGCAGATAAGGGCCTATGACCCACCCAGTCTGCCCATTTGAGCTTGTAAGTTCAGTTTGTTTTCCTAGAAGTCTGTTGCCCCTTACCCCTGACCTCCAGAATTCCTTTATGTCTATCCCATGCATTCTTAAATCCCGTGATTGTTTCAGCCCCCACCACTTCCTCTGGCAGGGTGTTCCACTTGTCCACTACCCGTTCTGTGAAGAAATTCTTTTCGTGTTTCCTCTGAATCATCCTCCTCCAACTTCAACCCATGCCCTCTAGTCCTGGAACATCTTTTCACTTAAAATAGTGTTTTCCTGCACCCTGTTCCTCCCTGTAAGATACTTGTATGTCTCTATCATATCCCTCTCTCCCTCCTCTCCTCCAGGGAGTACATGTTCAGTTCCTTCAACCTGTCTTCATAGGACTTGTGATGCAATCCATGCACCATCTTTGTTGCCCTCCTCTGAACCTTCTCTACCATGTCTATGTCCTTACGTGGTATGGTCTCCAAGACACACTGTACTCCAGGTGGGGCCTCACTAGTGTCTTGTATAGCGGAATTATGACCTCCCTTTTCCTGCTGGTGATGCCCCTGCCTGTACATCCCAGCATCCTATTTGCTTTACCTGTTGCCTTGTCACACTGTTTCCCTACCTTGAGGTCATCAGAGATGACAACCCCAAGATCCCTTTCCTGCTTGGTGCAAGCTACATCCTCACCCCCCAACTGATATATTGTGCCAGGGTTTTTGTGCCCCATATGCATTATCTTGCACTTCTTTGCATTGAATTTCAACTGCCAAACCCCTGACCATTCTTCAAGTTTCTGCAGGTCACTTCTCATTCTGTCTACACCCTCTGGTGTGTCTACTCTGTTACAGAGCTTTGTGTCATCAGCGAACAGTGAAATTCTGCCTTCTAGGTCCTGCTCAATGTCACTGATGAAGATGTTGAATAGGACCGGTCCCAGCACTGATCCCTGTGGTACCCCACTGGTCACTCTTCCCTCTGTGGAGTGACAGCCATTTACCACCACCCTCTGTGTCCTGCCACCCAGCCAGTTACCTACCCACCACACTACTGTCCTGCCCATACCCATATTCCCCAGTTTGTGTAATAGTCTTCTATGTGGCACAGTGTCAAAGGCCTTGCTGAAGTCCAGATAGGCCATGTCCACTGCCCTCCCCTGATCCACCTCCCTAGTCACCCAGTCAAAAAATTCAACGAGGTTGGTCTGACATGACCTCCCCCTGGTGAAACCATGCTGCCTTGGGTCCTGTAGTCCATTGACAACCAGATGTTCCACCAATCTCTCCTTCAGTAGTGCTTCCATGATCTTCCCCACTACCGAGGTGAGACTGACTGGTCTGTAGTTCCCTGCTTCCTCTTTGTTCCCACTTTTGTATAAGGGGACTACATCTGCTGTCCTCCAGTCTTTGGGTACCTCCCCTGTTTCCAGTGATCGGCTAAACAGGATAGCCAGAGGTTCAGCCACCACCTCTCTTAGTTCTTTAAGGACCCTGGGGTGCACCCCATCTGGCCCCATTGCTTTATCAACTCTTATTACTTCAGTTCCTTCAGGACCCTTTCTCGTGTAAAGGGACTTGTGTCCATTTCTGCACCATTCTCACCCCTTGTACTCCCTTCAGACCCATTACCCTCCTCTTCCTCAGTAAAGACTGAGCAGAAATACCTGTTCAATATGCCAGCTTTACTGTTGTCATCCTCCACGCGGCTCCCATCCTCCCCCTTCAGTCTCACTATCCCTCCCTTTGTCTTTCTTTTTTCACTTATGTACCTGTAAAAGGTTTTGTCCCCTCTACCCACTGATTTTGCAATGTGTTCTTCTGTCTGAGCTTTGGCTTCCCTTACTGACCTCCCTGCCTCCCTTTGCTTCTCCTGGTACTTCTCCCTATCCCCTTCTGCCTGTGTCTTTTTGTATTGCCTGAATGCAATCTTTTTGGCTTTCACTTTCTTTGCTACCTCTTTGGAAAACCATAATGGTCTCCTCTTCCTTTTCCTCTTGCTAACCTGCTTAATGCATAATTCTGTTGTTCTTGTAATCCCCATTTTAAATATTGCCCACTGTTCCTCAACCCCTGATTCCTGTCCCATTCCCTTAATGCCTCTTTCAGTATCTCCCATTTTCCCAAAGTCAGCCCCTAAAATCCAGGATATTGTTTTGTGTGGTTTGGTTCTGCTCTTTCTGTGATTTCAAACCACAATGACTGGTGGTCACTGTTTCCCAGGTGCTCCCCACTGTTACCCCATCACACTGTCCCTGTTTGTGAGCACAAGGTCCAGTATTGCCTTCTGCAGAGTTGGTTCCATGACCAGTTGCTTGAGGAAGGCACCCTGAAGGATCGGTTGAAATATCTGGGTGTCCTTATCTCAGTGCATACAAATTTGTTGTATGCTTTGGATTTAAACCCTAGAATGAAAGATCTCCAGGGACTGTGATAGATGGACTGGTTTGCCACTTTCATTAATTGGGAGAGTCGGATGGTTAAGATGATGATCCTCCCCAGGTGTTTGTATTTATATCAGGCTTTGCCTATTGCCCTCCCCTTTCGCACTTTAAACATATCAATGCAATTATACACAAGTTCCTGTGGAGAGGAAAGACTGCTAAAATTAAGAGATCTATCTTAGTTAAATCTACAGTACAAGGTGGTTGGTTTACCCAACTTTTACTAGTACTACTTGGACGACTGGCATATGTGATGGGTTTATGGGTGAGATTTCACCAGTTGATTGAGCCTGGAGGAGGAGCAACTCTGACTCCCCATGTTTGAAGGGCTACTAGCCGAGCACTGTGGCCTGGTAGCCAGTTTAATGTAAGCAACCCCTTCATGGCAATGACAGTTAAGTGCTGGGTTAATGTGTATGAATTGATCGGACATGTGCCTGCACCTTCCCCAAATACTGACTTAGTAAATGCTCTACAGTATAAAAGTCCATGTACCACCTCATTTATTCAACGATTGCTGGCCTGGCAGAAACTGGGATTGAGGTTGGTGAATCAGCTGTATGTGGGGGGAGCGCTGGTGCCCGTTACCTATCTATGCAAAAACTGGGGTATCCCATCTGCGGACTACTTTATACACCTAAGAGTGCAGAGTAAATTTGGCAAAACATTGGACTGGGAATATGGGTGGGGTGCTTTGTCCCCTTTGAGGAGGAGCTTTTCTACCCGCAGCCGCTTTCCAAGCTCCTAACTATATTTTATAAACTTCTTGTGGGGGTTGGGGAAGGGGGCATAGAGAAGATTTGTCAGGCTTGGCAGAGAGATTTGAACTTGGACTGTAGTGGAGAGGTGTGGTCTCATGCAATTTGACATTTCAACTCCTGCTCCAGAAGCAATAAATTAAGACAGATCCAGTATAACTTTATGTATCAAACATACTTTACCCCAGTGCACCTAAATGCTATGGACCTGTCCAAACTTGATCTTTGCCCCAAATGCCAGGTAAGCCCCAGGGATTTCCTGCACCTGGCACTGACATGCCCAAAAATAGCTTTGTTCTAGCTAGAAATTCACCGCCTCATGCAAGAGATGCTGAGATGTGAATTACCTGGCAGCCCCTTGGAACTCTTACTGAGATCCACAGCGATCTGCAGGTGGCGCAACTGAAGCATTGTGGGCCTTAGCCCTGATAAATGCCAGGAAGACCATTGCCCAATGTTAGATGGCATCCTCTACCCCCTCAGTTCAGCAGTGGGCTAGCAATTTGTGTCTCAGTATGAAATTGGAAAGGGTACAGTGGAACACTTTGGGTATGGGTGAGAGGTTTAACCTGGTGTGGGGCCCCCTGCAACAGGTGATTGAAGAGGCCCGTTTTCCTATTTAAGGCAACCCTGGGGGTTTGAGTTTGAATCTGGTCTGATAATCTGCTATGTGAAGCACTTGAGAGCATCTGGTATGTTACTGTATGTATATATTTTGTCACTGAGGGCTTGAATTATTTATTGAATTGACTGTTATGTATCTGTCTGGCTTGTTTTTACCCAATCAACTCAATAAAATATTTTGAAAAAAAAAAAGTATTCTTTTTTTTCCATAAATCAGGAACCTATTGTTTACGTAATGATACATTGACTTTTTTTTGCAAAAGTAGGGACAATTCTGCTATGACTGCCCTCAAAATCTGATTTCCACTTGATCTACACCTGGCTGTTCTGTTACATCTAACCTTATTAACGATTTATAAGCCTCAATGTTAGTTATCTTTTAAAATAAAATTTAAGTCTATTCAAGAAGGTCAAATTTCATCAGCATCTGTATCAGGTTTAAAAATAACCTGATAAATCAGTGAAAAACTCATTCAGTTAGTAGACTTTGTCTAAACTTTACTTTTCCATTTGATTTTTCCTTTTAAGGCAATCAAAGTCCTCCTCTTTATGTGGTTTTATAAAATGATTTGTTCTTTCTCAGAATGCATTTTATTACTGAAGTTTTCCTGCTCCTTTTTATAGAACTCTACTTTTGCTTTTTATTAATCTTTAACAACTGTTTCTGAGTTCTCTGAAAGTATTCCACTACTCATTTTTATTCATACAGTTAAATTTTACCCAGGCTGCATTTCAGCTCTTTACAACAGCCATCAGTTCCCCATTTAGCCAAACATTTTTTTGTATTGCATGCTCTTAATTTTTTAATTGAATATGCTTATCTGTAACTTCATTAAACATGATTTAAACATTGCTCAAGACCACCATTTACCTCATCGTAGTTTTCTAGGACACCACACTCATCTTTGGTAAAATCTGCATTGATTTTATGTAAAGCAGCAATACTAGTTATACAACAAAAATGTCATCCTACCTTTTTTAACAGTAATATATTCCTGATAATCTTAGATTCTTCATTGGGGTATTTTAAATTCAATCATCTATTTTAAGATCATGTTTAATTGCAACTTTTGTAATTTCCATGGCTCAACAACAAAGATGGTAGCCACCAGTAACTTTCAAACATCTTCTCCCAGAAGGCACACTAAGAGCACTCATTGTACAGCATTTATAATGCAAATATGTCAGGGTGTTGCCACATGTTTCTAATGTCGGCAGCACAACACCACCCTGATTTGCTTACATCCATGATTGTTGACATGGCAAAAGACCAACAACTTTTTAAGATTTTCAAATCCTTTTCTTTCCTTGGGAATGAAATAAAGCAAATGGAAAATCCAACATACACTATTGGTGATTTGGATTGACCTAACTGACCACCAAGTTATTTAAATTATTGTGAACTAGTACTGCTGCTTTAAAACCTCTTCACTGACCAGTCTAGTGGTAGTGATTTTACCTTTGCCATGGATATCTTATTGCTCCAGATACAATATACTGGCACGTGATCATTAACTAAATCAAGCACTGTTTCAGCACTCATTCCATTTCTAACATTGGATAGGAATAGCCAGTCAATCAGTGAATCTATGCCAGTTTGGTTATATATTTTGTAACATTCTTACGCTGGATATTTTAATATTTACTATTGTCAATTCATACCCAATTGAGATTTAAGTCAACTAAAAGTATAATTTCCTTATTTTAAGATTGCCCAATATGTTTACTAACTCCTCAAGTCCAGCAATTTAATTGTTGGAGGGTTGTAGACAAAACTACAATACGTTTTTCTTTGTGTTTCCCAAAACTACATCAATAAATATGCATTCACACCACACAGAAAATGTTATTACATCTAATACTTCAGCTTTAATGTTGCCTTTGACATAGACAGTCAGCCCCATACCCCTTTTATTTGTACTATTTGTACATCTTTTCTGTAGGAACTATAGCCATCCGTTTTTTTCTGAATTCCTTTCAATTTTGTTTAACCAAGATTCACTAATAGCCAATATATCTGGGGCATACATTTGCATCCATACCTCAAGCTCATGCTTCTTTGGCAAGAGATTGCAAATGTTTAAATTAACTTGTATTAAACTTCCCACTATAAACCAGTTTAGAAGGTCAAACCTGTGTTCATTCAAATTATTTACTTGCCCTGGGTTAGTCTCTATAGCCCCTGAAAGTAGCAACCTACTTAAAGTTAAATAATTACTCTACAATGTTCATTCACAGAACTCAGAGGGTGGTGTCGGGGATTAATTCTTCCCGCCCAGTCTTTCTGTCATGTGGGGTTCCCCTGGGCTCGGTGTTGTCTCCCATGTTGTTCACAATGTATATGCTGCCCCTCAGAGACATTGTAAGAAGGTATGGGCTGAGGTTTCATTGCTATGCAGATGATACCCAGCTCTACCTTTCTTTTGCACCTGACCATGATGAAGCTTCCTTGGTATTTAATAGCTGCCTCACTGAAATCTAGTGCTGGATGAATTCAAGCTGGCTGAAGTTGAACTCAGAGAAGACAAAGGTAATGGTAATGGATCTGGGTCACAGGGTAGAGGGGACAGGAGCTGACTTACCTTCAGGTTTATTTCTGGTGTCCAGTCCTCTACCTCTGAACAGGTGTGGAACCTGGGGTGATTTTTGACAATGAACTGACAACTGTGTTTGCAGGTGTTGGCAGTTGTCAAATTATCCTTTATCATCTTAGGAACATCACCAAGATTAAGCACCTTGTTCCACCCAGCAATCTGCCTACATTGATCCATGCCTTTGTGACCTCACATCTTGATTATTGCAACTCCCTTTATCTAGGGCTTCCTGGGGTTGATATGCACTTCCTGCAGCTGGTGCAGAATGCTGCAGCCTGGTTATTGATGGGTACATCTCATACCTGTCATATTTCTCGGTTCTGCGTGATCTGCACTGGCTGCCAGTACAGTGGGGATCACTTTAAAGTTGGTCTTTGACTTACAAAGCCCTACATGGACAGGGTCCAGACTACTGCCCTAAGCGATCTCTCCGCTTGGCAGACAAGGGGTTGCTAGAGATTCTGAGGGTTTCTTTAAAATCTTCAGGGGCTCGTGCTTATGTATGCTGCCCTACCCTCTGGAATTCTCTACCCCATCCACTTCATCAGTGTGCATCTGTGGGGAATTTAAAAGGCCTTAAAGACCTACTTATGGTGTAAAATCTATCCTGACTGATTATTGGATATTATGAGCTTGATTGATGTTTTATTTGTTTATTTGTAATTATTGTAAGGTGCCTTGAGTCTGAGAAAGGTGCAATATAAATAAAGTTTTATTATTATTATTTTATTGTTAAGCCTTATATTCCAAATAATATAACCTAAACACCAGTTTTCCCTCTTAACAAATCGAGCATATACAGTATATCTCATCTTTACCAACAAAGTCCCCCTCTCTAGCTGGAATCTGTTCTTCACAGTTATAATCCCTGTTTCTTTCTGACAAACATATTTTCTATGTTAAATTTTCAAGTCTGCTTAAAACCTCTCCCTTATACCTACCTCATGAGCCTCCCACCACTCCAGTAGGAGCCACTCCAATGGCAGCCACTGGAGCAGCTGTGCTTTTCAATATAGGGAGCCCTGCCCTCAAATGACATTGCCTGCCATGCCTCATACACTCCAGTAGTGTCCCCCCACTTACCGGAAGAGATGGAATGGTGGTATTACAGGACCAGATATCAGGGCTATCATTGGGGCAGCCTCAAGTTCAGCAATCTCTGTGAGGTGAAGCAAGCTGAAAAACATGTTTGCAGTCTTTTATAGTAGGCAAATGGTTAAACCACTGGAGCTATCTGTGGAGTGACTGTTTTTCAATACAGAGAGCCCAGCCTCTAAATGATGTCAGTGGCCAGGCCTCCCACCCTCTGGTAGCACCGCCCTCCTTACCAAAACAGGTGGAATTATGATATTACAGGACTAGGAGTCAGGGCTCTTAGTGGGCAGGCTTGAGTTTGGCTAAATTTACAAACAAGAGTAGCCAAATCTTGGAACCAGTTGCCAACTGAAATGCATGCCAAAACTCATAACACTAGTTTCAACAGGCTCTCAAAAAGACACTCATGCATCCCTGTAACTGCATCAAATTAACCACATTGCTATTAAAGTACTCTTACCTGTAACTTTATGTGTACACATGTTTATATATCCAATTGTTGTACTACCCATAACACATTCTTATCCCATATGCAGAAACATCCAGATATTATATGTTATGTACAAATGTATTTTAAGTACAGGATGATGGTTGAAAATTGTGCTCATCCTTCCCTGTATATCTGTGACTAATCTATCAATTAAAAGTATATACCTGCACTAATCAAACAATTACAGCTATATACCTACACTGTTTAAAACTATATACCTGTGCTAATCATACAATTAAAAGTATATACCTACACTAATAAAAAGTATGTACATACAATACATTAAACCATATGATACAGTACTAATAATACAATTAAAACATCAGGAAGCTAGCAAAACCAGTTAACAAGCTACGAAAGAACTTGCAAAAAAGACCCAGAAACCCTCCCAAACCCAGGAATCCTCCATACTCCTACTTGCACTCACTACACACCATTCCCTTCTTGCTGCAAGAAACCTTCAGGTGCTGTAACCTGATTGCAAATGTGATCTCCATAACAATAACCATCCTAATGTATTATATTACAAACAATGGGTAAGGGTGGAACACTGGAAGTTTAACCTTATTTGGGCTAATTAGGCAATAAAGCCACTTGCTCTTTGAGCTCATGGCCTTCATGCCCTAATTAGCCCCCCTAGGGGGTATGCATTCTTGTATACCACCCTTACCTGTATATTAGGGTTAAATTGGAGTTTCTTTAAAAAAGGCAATTTTCTAATGCTTAAAATGCAGCTGTCCTCAGGACTGTAGAATTTGGTATGAATCCTCTCAGTCCTAGGATCTACTAATGTGGAAAGGTTTATAGGCACCTGTTTGTCCATTTTGGATTCATTTAATTTTGAATTTATGTATTTTTACCTATTTTTGAACCAAAGTTTTTGCCCAAGGACAGAGAAAAAACTACAAATAGTTAAGTTATAAAGATGACAAATTTGTTAGTTGTTGTGATTGGCAGTTTGGTGAAAAAATGTTAACTGGTTTTATAGTTATTGTTATATTTGCATGCATACATTCAGTTCACTGAAACAATAGCACAAAAAAGCTATAAATGGTTATGTTTTGAAACGTACGATTTGTTAGACATTATGGAGCTATAGGTCAATTGGGTGGTTTGGTGAAAAATAATGTAATTCATTTTGAAGTTATTAATGATTTGTTTGCACATGCATATTTCACTGATAAAATATAGCTAAATACCATGTTTAATCATGTAGAATAAGTACTATATAACTTTTTTAAGTTTGAGAACATGTTTTATTTGCATTTGAATATATGTTTGTGCTGAACCCTATTTATAACCCCTTTTACAAATACATAGTTAATTGGATATGTTTCATTGATGATGTGTTTTTGCAGTGGCAATGCTCTATGGAAAAACTGAATGAGGAGTTTTATGATTATGTGGACCAGGCAACAAATTACCTGAGATTTACCATGTATGCTGATAAGATATCCATTGCTTTCTCGCACTTAGATATACATGTATATGTATATGTATACGTATGTAGATACATATATATATTTTTTTTTTATATATGATTGACTGGGGGGGGCAGTGGATGTGACCTATCTGGACTTCAGTAAGGCCTTTGATACCATCCCCCATAGGAGGCAGGTGAGCAAAATGGAAAGGCTGGGATTGGTGGGAAAATAACAAGCTGGGTGGAGTCCCTGGCTGTCAGGAAGAACTCAAAGGTAGTGCTGGAACAGGGTGCACTCTGGGATAGTGAGGGTGAAGAGTGGAGTGCAAGAGAGGTCAGTTTTGGTCCTACTCTTCAATATCTACATCAGTGATATTGCTGAGGGTTTGAGGGTGGGTGTACCTATTTGCTGATGATACAAAAGTATGCAATAAGGTGGATACTCTAGGGGCATGGAGGACATGAGGGAGGACTTAATGATTCTTGAAAAATGGTCTGAGATGTGGTAGCTGAAATTTAATGCCAAGAAGTGTGCTGTGATGCACTTGGGGAGTAGGAACAGAAGAGCAAGATACACCCTAGGTGGGGAGGAAATTAAAGTAACAGAACAGGAGAGGGATCTGAGGGATCATAGTCTCCTTGAACCTTAAGGTAGGAATCCAATGTAGTAGGGTTGTGGGAAAGGCCAATGGAATGTTGGCATGCATAGGCAGGGGCATTACTAGCAGAAAGAGGGAGTTAATAATGCCTCTTTACAAAGCCATGGTGGGGCTGCATCTGGAGTATGGGGTTCAGTTCTGGAGGCCACATCTCCTCAAGGATATCGATGCATTGGAGAGAGTTCAGAGAAGGGCAATCAAGGTGGTGCAGGGTATGCAGGGAAAGTCGTACGAGCAGAGATGTAAGGAGCTGGATATGTATACACTGGATACAAGGAGGGAAAGGGAAGACACGATTGAAATTTTTAAATATGTAAAGGGGCTCAATAAAGTGGGAGAAGAGGGTTTACTTAAGAGAAAGGAGAGGGTCAAAACTAGAGGGCACAGCCTCAGACTGCAAGGAAAAAGATACAGGGGCAATGAGACAGCTTTCATGGAGAGGGTGGTGGAGCCCTGGAACAGACTATCAGACAGAGTGGTGGGGGCTAAATTGGTGGAAGAATTCAAGAGGGCGTGGGACAAGCATATAGGGCTGAGTATTGGGGGAAGGGCAGGGGCTGGCAGGGAGGGGGAGGTGTGGGGAAAAAAAGGGCAGACTAGATGGGCCGGTTCGGTCCTTTTCTGCTGTCAAGCTTCTATGATTCTATGTGGAGGGTCAAAAGATAAAAACTTGGTTATATAGAAAATCCGCTGATCATAATACCATCTTGCATTATTACAGCTTCCATCTTAAAAGCCTAAAGATGGTATCCCATCAGGACAATGCCTGAGAATCAAGAGGAACTGCACTGCTGCAAGGGATTATGAGAGGGAATCTGAACTTTTGGAAAATAGAGTCCTCTCAAGGGAGGTAGCGAAAACAGAGACACAGAGTACACCCAGAGACAAGCTACTGGTACAAAAACCTAAGAAAGAGGAAGGTGATATGTTGGTGTTCTCTACACAGTTCTTCAAACAGCATGAATGAATTAAAAGATTTTATATTACCATTGGTACATTTTGAAATATATTCTAATGGAGACCGAAACTTTCAGACACCTTTGGTGGTAGCTAAATGACCACCAAATTTATAATCTAAGCTGCCAAGATTGGAGCACAAAATCCTAAACAGGCAACAGGACAATTTTCTAACACTAGTAAAACCACAAGGTAATTTTCCTTGTGGGCATTGTATGCATTGTAGTAACACATAACAATTAAAAAATAAGAAACAGTGCACTGATGAAGATACTAAAATCAAAGACCTTATTACATATACAACTGATCATGTAGTATACTGTGTACTGAAATGTCCTTGCAATCTTGTTTATATTGGTAAAACCTCCAGAATGTTAAAATCTTGTATTGGTGAACACAAAATCTTTATTTGGCCAAGGACATTAGATCACAAGTGGTTGTCCATTTCAACACACAAAAAATCACTGTGTGGCACTTTAAAGAGCTCATGACACATTCAGGAGGACTTTAACAAAGCATAAATATTTAGACACTGTCCAGCTTGAATTTTCCATTAGTTATGTATTCCTCCTTCCCATTATTTAGTAGTGAGGTAATCTGAATGAAAACAGGATCTTTTCCTGAAGAGTTCATCTATTCCTACTACTTTCTCCTACCTGAAGTCATAGACACTGCTAGTGACCTCACAGTTACTTCTATGGCAATAGATTGTGATGTCACAAGAGATTATGACTTGTAGAAGCAAGCTATAGAAGCAGATGAACTCAAACTGAACTCAAGGGACAACAACATATATTCATACACATTTCTTTAATAATAAATTATGGAGAGGAGAATATAAAAATATAAATGGAATGCAAGCAGAATTGTACCTATTTATTATGTTTTTAAAGTTTTGTTTGCAGTGTCAGTAGCTCTTTCAGATTTTTTGGTCTAGAAAGGGTTCAAATGAGCAGTAACAGAGGTGACTGGGAGAAATAACTTTAACAAGAGAGGCCTTTTCAATCTTAAGATTTAAACCTTAGGAAAAACATACTGCCTTAATGAAGACATTAATTGGTAGCGATTCTATAATAGACTGCAAAATAACATATTCTTTTCATTAACCCCCCACCTCACTCTGGAAGTGTGCAACATACATGTCACCCAGCTTATATTTATTTTATGGTCAACCGGAATTAAGATAGTATTTTCACAACACAATTCCACTGCTCACCCCCAAAAAAAAAATTTCTTTGACTATTTTAAAATGTCATAATACTGTATTTAAAGAGCAGCTGATGCATTTGAAAAAACTTCCGAAAACATAATAGTTGTACACAATTCAGCTTGCATTTCACATATCTTCTGCAGATTTCTCCTCTTCATTATTTGTTACTGAAGAAATTCCCACAAAAGCAGGATCTTCATCCCTTAGAGCTCATCTACCTCTATAACATACTCCCTACTTGACATCAGAATGCTCTGTTATGACATCAACGTCTGTTGCTGTGGGAATAACTGTGATGTTACAAGCACAGTATTATGACATCAGGTTTTGGAAGAATATGATCTGATGAACCCTCAGGGAACAAGTCTTCTGTTTTCATGAATCTGACCTCAGCATTAAATAATGGCGATAAGAAATACTGAGCTAATGAGAAATATAAGCTGCTTTGTGTCCAAATAGTATCTTACTCAAATTTCTTCTGGAGGCATCAGTGCCTCTTTAACAGTGCCAGGTAAATTTGTTTTGTAGGTTTGGAGATACTGAATGGTTATTCTAGTATATTTGAGCATCTCCATTTAACAACTGGAATATTGCACCTTTAAATTTGTTCTGACAGGGATGTGTGGCTGTATAGTAAGGTTAGTCACATGAGTTCTAGTAGCTGGCATACAGTAAGGGGAGTTCCCCTTTAAACTCTTTTCATTCACCTCTGGGAAAGAAGATTCTCCTACTGTATATCTAAACATTGCCTGTCCAAATGGCTAGCACATTGCATTGCATTCTGGCATACAGGTAGGAAGTACAGTAGAGGACTTCCTGGTGTTGTTCGTAGTCACCCACAAGGCTTATGGCCACTTCTGTTGTTTATTCTAAAATGTCCCTGATACAGACATAACACATAGCAGTCAGATGCAGCACCATTCACACTTTCATTAAACATTACAGTCTGGACATCATCTCTTGTAGATGTGCTAGTTTGGGCTTGCTGTACTGCAGGGCCTTTTGTCCTGATTACATATCAGACTATGCCATCCTCTCAGTTTACTTTGTGATGCTTGGGAGTCATTCAAAAGTGTGGCCTAATGGAGGAAAAATCCTTGAAGAAAATAGAACAGTTATGTTTAAAACATGATCCAAGTCCTCATATTGGCCATGATGGAATTGATTTTAGACTCATTAGACTGGGAATAGATACTTGGCCCATCCCTTAGCAACTTTGTTTAATTTTCTTTTATGCTTGGGAGTCTTTCCCAACCAATGGAAAATGGCAATTATTAAACCTATTTTCAAAAGAGGTAGTACAGCATGTTTCTCAAACTATTGGCCAATTGCACTGCTGTCACCTCTTTCAAGGATTTTAGGAAACATTATGTTTAATCAGACAACAGACTTTCTAGAAAAATATGGATTGCTATCCAATTCCCAGTATGGTTTCAAATCTAAACACAATATGAAGACGGCCTTGGTGGGGTTCACTAGCTACATTCAGGGTGCCCTTGATAAGGGGCACTCTGTTGCGGCTATGTTTGAGGACCTCACCAAGGCCTTTGACCTTGTTGATCATGGTTTGCTGCAGGGTTCTCTTTTTTTATTTACATTTTTCAAAAGATGTGTCAAAATGGTGCTCAAATCAAACTATTTAAGCAACAGAGTACACAGAACTAAAATTGATGGTGATATATCACAGTTCAACATCATTAAATGTGGGGTACCTCAAGGTTCAAATATAGGCACTTTTATTTTCTCTCTCAACATGAATTCTGCTTGTCAGAAATCTTCCATGATTCTTTATGTGGATGATGCGGTAATGCACAGCATTGGTGTTCAACCAAAGGATGCAGTTGATGTAGTACAAAACAATGCTATTTTATTTCAATAATGGTTGCTTTCAAAACACATGATGCTAAATGTTAAGAAAACTAAATCAATGATTTTCTCTGGACAAAGAAAAAGGACAGAAGTCTGTGCCCCAACTGTTGATTTGGATGATGAGTCTGTGGAATTGGTTCATAGCTTTAGATACTTTGGGATGACATTGGACTCCAGTCTCACTTTTGAACCTCCTATTAATAACTTAAAAACTAGCCATGAAAGTCTGGGAACATTGTATAGAGTAAAGCCTTTTTTTACACCTGTGTCAAAAAAAATACTCACTCATAGTTTTCTTTTCAGTATTTTGGATTATTTTCTGACAGTTTATACTGCTGCCAGTGAGAGAATTCTATTCAAATTAAAGGTTACTTACAATTGTGCCTTACGTTTATGACAAATTCATCTTCCAGAATGCATCATTGTGATCTTTTAAATATATCTAAATGTCCCTCATTGGAAAACAGGATCAAAATCAAAATGGGTTTACTGCTCTTAAAAGTGATCAATGGCCTTCTTCCACTTTCTGTTGAGGCTCTATTTCCAAGATACATTAATACTCAAAGTAAATTTGTCTTCAGATTACTACTTTTCAAAAAAAACTATAGGACAGAAATCATTGCAATATATTGGCCTACCTTTTCTACAATTTAATACCAACTATCATCTCCAACTGTTCTTCTGTTCTGACTTTTAAAAATACATTGAAATCGTAGCTTGCTACCATTAATAGCTGCACTTGTAACTTAAATGAAAGCCTTGTTTAATTGTATTTTATTCACTGTATCTTATTGTTTATAAATGTACTCTATGTATTTGAATGTCAACCTATAATTTATGTATGCAAAACTTGTTGCTTGTGAAAACAGGTAGTAATGCTCATCTTGCTAACAAGTATAAAAATAAAAATGAAATGAGATGAAATGTAAGAACTTACCATAACAGTAGATCTTTGAGAGACTCTCCTCCATTAGGCCATGCTGTATCCCCCCTTCTTCCCCTTTTGCTTTCAGCAATGGTCATATCAGATGTTATGCCTAAAACCTTACTCTGTGCATCCTGCCTCCAGCCCCAAGCTTCTCCCTATATGCCTGGTGCTAGTCTCATGTCCCAATTCCTCATGGTCGGAGGTCCGCTGAAGCTAATCTCTGGCCAGGAACTGAGGAGTGATGGGGTCACCCACATTATATATGCATATGCTGTACATCATTGTTAGTGGCCCCAGCTAGCAAACATGTTTCTAAGTCGTTTGACACAGTCCCACACAAAGATTAATAAACAAATTAGTCATCCTGGGAGTAGGTCCCAATGTGGTAGCCTGGGTAAAAATCTGCTGGACAACAGAACACAGAGGGTAATAGTAAATGGAGTCCACTCTGAAGAAAGGGGGTTTCTAGTGGGGTACTGCTGGGTTCTGTACTGGGTCCAGTCCTTTTAATATCTTATAAGTGACATTGCAGAGGGACTGGAAGGAAAGTATGCCCCTTGCAGATAACACAAAGATCTGCAACAGGGTTGATACACGGAGGGGGGAACCAAAAGTATGGCAGCTTAGATTCAATGCAAAGAAGTGCAAAGTAATGCACCTGGGAAACAAACATTCAGGAGAAGAGTACACAATGGGGGGAGATATTAGCAACAACAAAAGTGGAAAGGGACCTGGGAGTAGTCGTAGCAGATGACATAATGGTAAGCAAGCAATGTGGGAAGGCAGTAAGAAGGGCTGGGGGGGATACTGGGATGTATAGGGAGAGGCATCACCAATGGAAAACAAGAAGTTGTTATCCCTCTGTACAGACAGTTGGTGAGACCCCATCTGGAGTACTTTGTGCAGTTCTGGAGACCCCATCTCTGCAAGGACATAGACAGGATGGAGGCAGTCCAGAGGAGGGCAACTAAAATGGTGCAGGGTCTGCAACAGAAACAATATGAAGAGAGACTAAAGGAGCTTAATATGTATACCCTTGAGGAAAAGACGGAGAGGGGGACGTGATAGAAACTTTCAAGTACCTTAATGGAATCAACAAAGTCCAAGAGGGTAGCATCATTCAGAAAAAGAGATGTGCAAGAACAAGGGGGCACAATTTGAAGATAGAGGAGGCACAGCTCAGGGGCAATGTGAGGAAGTATTTTCTCACAGAGAGGGTGGTGGACACATGGAACGGCCTTCATGAGTAGGTTGTGGAGTCAAAAACAATGGGGGAATTCAAGAATGCATGGGACAGGC
This sequence comes from Neoceratodus forsteri, assembly GCA_016271365.2. NCBI lineage: Eukaryota > Metazoa > Chordata > Ceratodontiformes > Ceratodontidae > Neoceratodus > Neoceratodus forsteri. The sequence continues at coordinate 223,814,372 of CM057449.1, read as the reverse complement.
ATAAGGCAATTCTGATTGGGGGTAGAAAGAAGTAGGCTGTTGGTTAACAAGGATCTATAGCTTATCTAATAGATAGGGAAATGGGCAGACTAGGTGGGCCAAGCAGTCCTTATCTGCCATCAAAGTCTGTTTCTATGTTTCTAAGTGGACCGGACACTCATTGCTTGAGCATTGTCTGTATGTTGCTTTTTTGTAGCCGGGTGTCACCTGTGTGACATCACACATATTGACATGATAACGCACTTAAGCACCCTTGCTCAAGTCACACATGGGACCCAGTCCAGCAGCATTCCTATAAAGGAACAATGCAGGCAGTGTTTCTGCCTTTAGACTTTGAGAGAGGAGCTGAGCAGCAGGAGCACGCATTTCAGGTACCTGCCAACTTATGAAAGTAGAACTCTAAAGCATACATGCTTATTACAAAAGTTCTGCTACCATTTATGTTAACAAATGGTCTTATTAACACATGTATTACCCAAGACGCCATATGGCATCGGAACCATCCATTTCCAGATCCGACCCAAAATGGCCACTGGGAGCAAATGAGTTAACTTACATATGTTTTTGTCTTTTCTCTTGTGTTTTGCAAAACAGGAAGTTTGCAGTTAAAATAAGTGATTGAATAACGAGCAAGTGCAAGCACTGAGATCGCAGGTTAGCAGCATTTGCAGGTTAGCAGCATTTTAAACAGAAAGAGATCACATGCATTATGAATTGCTTCACAGAGCAACTAAGTCTCTTTTTTTAAATGAATTAAAACATACAGTGAGGATTAACTGTTCTCTTTTTATATTTTACAGTATTTAAGGCCACAATCAATAGACTCAGAAAGGTTTAATTAAGCAAAGAAACTCTCTAGCCTGAGGCCCTTATTTCTAGTTCACTAAATTAATCTGTGAACATAATAGCATTGTTGTTCTATTTGGGACAGTTTTCTGAAATTGTTTAGATAATAATTAAAAACAATTAAACACATTTAATACTTTTTCACTTAGACCTACTGCTCGATCCTTAATCTGTAGAACAACCACTAAGAAATATTCAGCAGCCCTCTATTCATATGTTAAAATTACAGTTTTTTTCCAAAGGTTTTTTGTTACTTTTTGGGGATTAAATGATAATTAATTCTAAGTATATTTCCCTTGTCTTGTGCATAGCCTAGAAATTTATAACAAAAAGCAGCAATTTTAAAGACTAACTGTAAATGCAAAAAACACTGTAATAGGTAAGTCCAGAAATTGGCTGTGGTACATTTTTATGGAACATAAAAATACAAACGTTTGAAATATTTTTATATATATTTTTTTACTTTATGATGTAAAAACTCCCTGATGAAGTGAGATGTGACTTGTAAAACACTGGTTGATGCAAAGTGTTTACTGTTCAATTAAATAAACTTGATGCTGGATGAAGGGACAGAGATGCCTGCTGAAGAAGTTGAGGGACCTTGTGGTGGCTAGGGATATAGTCAGGTGGATGGAAAATTGGCAAAAAGGGAGATGGCAGCAGGAGGAAGGTTACAAGAAAGATACTGCAGGGGTCTGTCCTGGGTCCAGTCCTTTTCAACATATTCATCGGTGACGTTGGAGAAGGGATCCAGGGGAGGTTAGGTCTCTTCTTAAATGACACAAAGCTCTGTGGAAGAGTGGATAGTGCTGAAGCAATTAGAGAACAACAAGATGACCTGCAGAGGCTACAGAGATGGTCAAGTGTCCGGCAATTGAATTTCAACACCAAAAAGTGCAAGGTAATGCATTTAGTAAAAAGGAATCCCATGGCAATATACTAAATGGGTGGGGTAAGACTCAGTACTACAGCAGAAGAACGTGACCTAGGAGTCATTATTAGTGACACCTTGAAGCAAGCTAGCCAATCTGATAAGGCTTGCAGCAAGGCAGACAGGAAGCTGGGATGTATAGGGAGGGGAATTGACAGTAGAAGGAAGGAGGTGATACTCTCCCTCTATAGATTCCTGGTGAGACCACATCTGGAGTACTGTGTCCAGTTTTGGAGCCCTCACCTTAGAAAAGGCAATGATAGGCTGGATGCAGTATAGTGCAGGATAACGAAGATGATTCAGGGATAGCAAGAAAAGTACTACGTGGAACAACATAGGGTACTGAATATGTATTTGTTGGATGCTAGAAGGGAGAGGGAGGATATGATACAGACATTTAAGTTCCTGAAAGGAATTAACAAGGTAGACTCTGGAGAATTGTTTAACAGGACCACCAGCTCGATAACAGGGGCATGACTGGAAACTGACAGGAGGAAGGTTCAGGTGGGATGTGAGAGATTATTACTTTACAGAAAGGGTGGTGGAACAGCCTGTCAGCTGAGGTGATAGCAGCAGAAACTGTGGATGGTTTCAAACATGCTAGATGCTAGGGATGGAATGAAGAGGATAGTCATCACAAATTTAGACAATGATGGGGAATGAGAAGGATAACATTGGAGGGGGTACAACCCCCAATCTACACCAGGTCACAGGGTTCTATAGAGACCCATGGGCAGACTGGATGGACCATAGTTTTTTTTTCTGCCGTCACCATCTATGTTTCTGTGATTTAAATTATGCTCAGAGAGTGAGCTATTTTTTTTCAACATTTCTCGAGCTTGCTTTGTCTGTGGTTAAAACAGGCTTCTGCTGTTTTCTCTTTATATTTTCAGAACAGGGCCCATATTGCTTGTTTCCCTTAACTATTAGTAAACCAACTCTCAGGAGCACCTTGATGCTATCATACATTTTGCTACACTCAAGTTTTAAAAGAACATTTTCTTTTTTAATTTACCACATTATGCTTCGCTGGCTTATGAAACAAATAGTCCCTTTTTGTTACCTTTTCTTATTTTCCAGTGAAATTCTTCAATTGAATCACATTAATTCTAGAACACAGGACTATCAAATAAGCACATTAATAAAAAAAATATATAAAAAAATACTTTAGCTGACTTAATAATACCAAAATCAACCATCAGGTTTTTTTTCAAATCAGTATTTTGTCCTCAGCTCGTGTCTGCCTGATTGCATCCCCCCAGCCTCATCCCTGACCTTCTGATGGACATACTGGTTATCCTCCATTTGCACAGAACCCGTTGGGTAGATGGCCAGCAGAGTTGGACATGTGAGAGCCTGGGAGGGGGACGGCAGCTAGGAATGTTCTGGCATGTTTTTCCTCCAGTTTTCTCCCCTGGACTGGAGCATCAGGAAATGTGTGCCAGTATGTCATGCTCTCGCTACCCTTGCTTGCATGCACTCCCACTGCACTGCCACCTGGCTCCAACAGGTGGCAGTCCCTGTGCAGGAACCTGGTGTCCCCACCCCCACACACACACAAAAGGATGGAGAGCTGCCATGGGTTCTCAATCCCCCCTCACCCTGCCGGTCTATTCCCAAACCTAGGTCATTGGTATGAGGCAGCAAAAGGACAACCACTCCTCCACTGGATCCGTTGTCAACTGTCATATTAACCCCCTCTCACCTGGGAACTGTTAAAGTCTCATGGGATATTTAAGTGGCTAGATCCTCCCTACTGCCTCTATAGCACTAAAAAAAGAAAATGCAATAAATAGCTGTAAACTTCATTCGAATGAAACATTCTAGCCAACCTCATGACCCTGAGGCAGTGCATTGAACTGTCATGCAGGTGATCAGGGTTTTGGAGGGAGCACAGGTGATCACATTTTCCAGATGGAATCAAAATGGAGGTGATGATGATGATGGCATGATACTCCTTACACTCCTTTGCCCTGCACTGTGAACATATTGAACTGTTTTGATTTTGCAGTCTGACTGGAAGCACAGGATGTTTAAATAAAACATAATAAAAAAAAAATATGTATATGATGGTAGGGTGATTGGGCTTCCTGGCAATCAGAGGAGAGACCCCTGCACAGTTTCTGGGGTGGGGGGGGAGGTGACAAATCATGATTAACTTGGGGATTACTGACTCTCCAAAAATGTGTTCACTTGTTTTACTGCTGTGCTTACAGTATGTGGCAGTTTTACATTTAAATACAGTTAAAAGATAATCTTCAAAACACAAAAAAAGCTGCATTGTAGATAGAACAGCAGATAACTGAGTTGGTGGCTGGTCACATCAGCGGCTGATGGGGGGGAAGAGGAGCCTGCTTTTTTGGCTGCAGTCAGCAGCAAGCTTGAGGACTGACTGCATCAGCGATTGGGCAGCTGCAGGGAGCATCAGATCCAGGCCGCAGTTGGCAGCTGAGAAGCATGGGGAGCTGTGTCTGTGGGAGGTTTTGTCCTATCAGGTCCTTGGCACATGGACCTATCGGGACCCTACCAAAATCTGCCACCCTACTGGGAGGAAGGCACCATGCAGCCTGGCTTTAAAAAGCCATACCAGGCTGTAAACTTCAGTTGGTGGCTGGTTGCATCAGCTGCCAATCAGAGGAAGAGGAGCCGCTTTTTGGCAGCAATTGGCAGTGAGCTTGAGGATTGACTGCATTGGTGGTCAGGCAGCCGGAGGAGCATCAGATCCAGGCCGCAGTTGGCAGCTGAGAAGCATGGGGAGCTGTGTCTGTGGGGAGTGTTTTCTTCCCACCAGCCCTCTCGACCTCTGCCTCTATTAAATGCCAAAGTAAGGAGGAGCAAGGAAGATTAGAGGAGGAGTCAGCAGAAGGAGATGGGAGTGGCCAATGGACTTAGAGAGCAGCTGGAGGAACAGGGATCTCCACATTGGATCTCACAGCTAGGCAAAGGAAAATTTCTTCATGAAGGAGCTGTAATTGCAGGATCAACTGGGTTTCTGCAGGAGAAGATAATCAAAGAACTGGGCAAGCTAGGCCTCATGTGGTAACTATGGACTGATTGGGTCTCTGCAGGGAAAAATACTACAAGAACTGGACAAATTGGGACTCGTGGTAATTACGGACTAGTGCTATTGAAAATTGTTACCTATACAGTTAAGTACTGCATAACTGCATTGAACTGCTGAGTGGTAGGATAGTTACCTATATAATTAAGTGCTGCTTATACATTTGCATTGAATTGTGAACTGTTGGGTGGTAAAATTGTTACCTATACAGTTAAGTGCTGCTTATATATTTGCAGAGTGGTAGAATTGTTACCTATACAATTAAGTGCTGCTTATATATGTGCTTTGATTTGGGAGCTGGGTACAGAGAGTTTGTGGGAGGGCTCTATACTGATATCAAAATTCTTGTTGGGAAAGCAGCACAGGATGGGGACCAGGATGAGGCAGGGGCCACATGTAACTAGGGCCGGCATCTTTGGCAGGCTGGAGTGGTGTACTGGGTGTGGGTCCGCCATTTTTTTATTTTTTTTTTATTTAATTTTGTTAACCGGGTAGGCCCTCTGAGCCATGAAGGTCCCTTTTTCAGGGGTGACCCTGGATTAGTTACATTAGAGGAAACATTTAAATCATACAACACTTCGGGATACAGATAATAGAGCATAGCAAGGTTAGATACAGTTAGATTAAGCAGCTGGTTACAGAGGTATCATTTCAGTTACAACAAGCTTAACATTGCAATTAAAGTTTGACAGAAAGGGGTTTGGTTGGTATTGTCATTGACAAAACTTAGGCAGGCCTAGATTTATGGTAATGGCAGGAGGGGTGGCAGAGGAGAGAAAGGATTATGCTCCAGAGAATTTATCCGCCTGCACAGGAGCAGTGACTGAGGTCCAGCTGGTATTCACGCAGGCCCTTATGGAAAATCCCAAGGTAGTTAGCTTCCTGTAGGTGACCAGGGAGCTTATTCCATAGCATTGGGGCAGTACGGGCAAAGGATTTGTCACCTGCTGTGGTTTGGACCATGGGTTCCTCTAGGAGCCACTGTTCAGTGGAACAGAGCTGCCTGCTGGTACGCTTTAGGGTTAGGAGTCCAGCTAGGCTGGCTGGGGGGAGGTCCATGAGATGCTTATAAGTGTTGCAAAGTAGTGGGTACTGGAGTCTATGGCCAAAGAAGGGCCAGTTAAGTAAGGCAAGTGCATCGCAATGATGGCTCCATAGTTTGGCTTTTGTGGCTAAGCGCTCAATTTTATGGTGGAAGGTTTGTAAACTTCTGTAACTCTGCTTTGCCAATCTGTGCAGAATTTGGGCAGCATAGGAAAGGGTAGGGAGGAGAATACTCTTAGCAATCGTTACACTGGTCTCAGGAATCATTTGGGCACTAAGGCGGTAGAGCAGGCCAAGTTTTTGGTGGATATTTTTAGTTATATGATCCACGTAGAATTTTAGGATGAGGCCTTGGTTCAGCACTAGGCCGAGATATTTGAAGGATTGTACCACTTCTATGGTAGAGCCTGACGCTGTGGTGAGTGGAATTAAGGAGCTGCAATCCAGTCCTTGGAATCTTGGTCCAAACATGATAGCCTTTGTTTTTTTGGCGTTTAGTACCAGGCGGTTTTTTGATAGCCAGGTTTTGACCAAGGCAAAGTCTGCCTGAAGGTGCAATCCCAATTCATCTGTCTTATTCATGGATCTATACAGGACCACATCATCTGCATACTCGACCACAGAGCAGCTCCTGCCATGGTTGCTGAGGTCATTGACAAACAGTGAGAACAGAAGGGCCCTAATATCGAGCTTTGCAGGACCACTGTAGTTATCGGGAGCCATCCAGAGAAGGAACCCCTCCACTTGACCTGCTTGAAGCGGTCAGTCAGGTAGCTGCTGAGCCAATTCAGCGAGTGTTGATCAAGACCGATCTTACTTAATTTTGCTATCAATAGGGTGTGGTCGATTAAATTGAAGGCCTTGGTTAGGTCAATGAAGAGATAGTCCCAGTTGGGGAGCCTTTGTCAAGTGCCGAGAGGACATCAGTGGTGAATCTGATGAGTGCCATGTCTGTGCCGCATTTTTCCAGAAGCCGTGCTGGTTGGGAACCAACAGCTGGCTCACTTCCAGGTAGTCTTGAAGTTGGCAGTAGACTAACCTCTTGTGGATTTTTGCCAGAGTGCAGAGGAGGGAGATAGGCCGAAAGTTTTATAACGGCTCCCTGGGGCCACCCTTGTGAACTGGTGCCACAGTAGCCTGCTTCCAGACGTTGGGGACAGCACCCTCTAGTAGTGACCAATTAATGAGCCAAGTTATGGGTAGGGCAATGGCAGGAGCTGCGGCCTTGAGCAGCCATGGGTCCAGGCCATCAGGTCCCACCGTCCTGTTTGGTTTTATGGAGTGTAGGAGGAAGCACTTCTGAGGAACGTACAGTCTTTATTTGGAAGTGCAGGAAAGGAGGATCCCGGGCTTCGGTGACCACCCTATCCTGCTTTTGGGGGGGGGGGTAGGCTTGTTTGCTAGGTACTCAGGTCTGTGAAAAACCTGTTGAAGGCAATTGCAGCCTCATCGCCTTCAGTTAGACTTTGACCATCACAGATTATCTGGCCCTGGGGAGTTTTCTTTTTGCCTTTTATCAGGTCTTTTATGCAGGTCTAGAATGGCCTTGGATCTGATAGGCTGGTCTGCTGAATGTTTTTAATATGCTCCTGCTTTGAGTTTTTCAAGAGTTTCTTACATTGATTCCTCAGGGATCTATAGGCAGCTAGGTCACCAGAGAGGGTTGAGTACCTGTGCTTTTTCCAGGCCTTGTCTTGGCTTATCATTAAGGATTTTAGTTCCCTAGTGATCCACTTGTAACAGTGACCTTTTGTGCATATTTTCCTTAGTGGGGCATGGAGGTTAGCAGCCAAAGAGAATGTGAGCTGGAAAAATTCAGCAGCAGCATCCAGGCTAGGCAGGAGCTTAATTGGTGACCAGTCTGCCTGGCTCAGGTAGTGCTGGAAGGCTTTGGATGAGAATTTTGAGAAATCTCTTGCTGCAATGAGTCTGGGGGGATCTTGTCAGGCTTGTTTTTCCAAATGCAGAAAGTTGGTGAATGGTCACTCAAAGCTTCAGACATCATGCCTGCTGCTTGGATATTTACTGGATTGGTGGCAAAGATCCAGTCTAAGGTGGAATGGTTCCAGTTCTGGGATTATGCCTTGTGATCTCCGATGACCTGTGTCAAGTTGGCATCAGGAGCGATGCTCTCAGTGTATGCTCATTTCCGCTTCCAGTTTAGGTTGAAGATCCCCAGGAGCAGTAGCTCCATGTGAACTATACTCCCAAGAGCTTTTGTTATGTCCCCCAAAACCTGTTGGGCAGTTTTTGGAGGGTTATATATGCATCCTATTGTAGGGTGTTTTGCATGGCCTAGGATGACTCTTATGAATATTGATTCGCTGACAGTGGAATCAAGTTGGAGGTGTGGAGCAAGTGAGGCATCCAGTGAGGATCTCACATATATGAGGACCCCTCAGGCTTTTTTCATCTCTAGGTCTCTTCTAAAAGTATTGTAACCCACTAATTCCACCTCATGGGCAAGGATATAAGGCTTTGGTCATGTTTCTGAGATGGCCAACACATCCGGATTATATTCGGCAACCCAGGATTGGATCTTGTGCATCTTTGGGAGCAGACTACAGACATTCATGTGGGCAATTTTTAGGTCCTTCTTGTTAACCCAGTTTGGGTCCAGGGAGGAACTTATGATGCAGTTTGGTACTTGTGGTCCAGGATTTGTTTCAATGTCCCTGAGCAGAGCAACAGCTTTATGGCAACCCAGCTGAGATCTCTGAGTCCAATGAAGTTGGCAGCTGTCAACCTTTTGCGTCTAGTGCCAGCAAACATGTTGTAGCAGGCTTCTTTGTGAGTTAGCCCATGCATTATTATCAGGGAGTCTAGCAATGGGATTGTAGGACAATCGCTAAGGTGTGGGAGGGGATAGTCCAGCATACCCCAGAGTGAGTTTGGGGAGCATCAGGTATCCATTAGTGAGTCCACCCAGATAAGCACACCGATATACATGAAGGCTAGAGTGAGGCTCCAGTGGGTTGGGCAGAGCAGTGATTGACCTTATTACGATGAGGCTTCATCATCTCTGTAATTATCCAGCAGCTGCCAAAACAGCTGAGGGCACTATCCTTTTAGAGGGATAGGTGGGCTTTGCTTTTCTTGTGGGGGAAGTTGACAATTTTGAAATTTTTGGCTGGTATACAGTGTTTCTCTATACCTTTTGGACTTGGAGCTCGTTGGGCTGTTTTGGCATCCTCTGGTGATAGAAGAAGATAAGCTGCTAATGGGGAAGCAGCCTGATAGGTGTTTACAAGGCACGTATCCTGTCTATAAGAGGAAGAGTTGACCAAGGGTGGTGGTGGGGAGGCGGTTGGGCAGCCAAAGTGAAGGGTAATGGGTGAGAAAACTCACAGACACTTGTGCCTGCAGCAGTCTGATTAGTCCATTTTAGCGTACCTGCTCTCAGGGGGGGGCAGGTTCACCCACAGCTGAGGTATCACGCTCTGGGAGGGCACTTTGGTTCAAGCCTCTCTGACCACCCACGGAGGGGGAGCCGGTGATTCTGAGGAGTGAAGAGGAATTGGATTAATTCAGGTACTGGGAGAGGGCTGTTCAACAGAGGAAGGGGGAAGGGAGTGGCAAGCTGGGGAGGCCCGAGGCTAATTTCTTATTTCTGCACTGTTCTGCCATGGTTCTGGATTGGGTATGGAGGATGGGGGGATGTATGGTTTGCAGCCATCTGGCAATATTAAGGTGGTTAAGGAGGAACTTATGAGGGAGGGGTGTGGAGGATGGAGGTTGTCCAGGCGGGGGTGATGATGGGGTGCTGGAGGGGGGCAATGGCTGGCCTGATGGGTCCAGCAGCTGTACCCGGCTCATGAAACAAGAGCAGGAACATGGGTGGGAAATATGCAGACTGTCCGGTCAGGGGGTGGGTAGGTGAGAAATGTGGCAGGCCAAATGGGCACTGTAGCCTGCCCCAGTATCAGAACCTTGTAAAATAGATGGTGGAGAGGATGGAATGCAAGGGCAAATGAGGGCCTGGTGGGGGATTGCAAAAAGGTCATAGTAGCTGGCAGATGGTTGGGGAGGAGGACCATGGGGGGCACTGACAGGGGCAATGTGGAGGAAGCAAGAAACAGGGTGACACAGTTTAACAGCAGATCTATGCCTCTACTGTTCAGGAAGGAGGAGGAGGATGTAACCAGACTGGAGGTGGATAAGGGGAAGATGGGAGGGCTGGTTAGGGGATGGCCAGAATAGTGTGGAGGCAGGGATGAAGGGCAGCAGGACATCCTCCACGGACAGGGGAAATGGGGAGTTGGCAAAGGGGTCCAGGGACCAAGAGTGGAGGGGACTTCAGATTGGAGCAGTCCAGAGGGGCCTCAGGTATCAGAGTAAGAAAAGAAGAGGACTCATGGAGGAGCCACCCACCCCGGTTGAGCCAGGCAGGCCCCACGGCAAAACAAGGACATGGAGTCAGCCACAGCACAGAAGGTGTCATCATGGATCCAGGTTAAAGTACTAGACACTGACAGGGGCAAGAGAGGCTAGAAGACATAGAGGATGTAGGGACACAGGGCCTAAAGCAGGGAATTCAGGAGGCTGCCTACAGGGGGTCAAGTTGCAAGGACTGAGAAAGAGGAGTCAACTGTTAGAAAGAAGGCCATGGGGGCTGTGAAAGCACATTGCAAGGGGGAGGATGCAAGGGAGGGGGCAGGGAGTGGCTCTGATGCAGGCATGCAGAGGATAAAGTCATGATAGTTGAGGACTCCATAGTTAGGGGCATCAGCTGGGGAGGGAAGGGCAGTAGGGGTAACAAGGTTGGGTCAGTTGCCTGCCAGGAATGAGAGCTGTGGAGGTCATTCACTACATCCCTTCCTGGGGGAAGCAAAAGAATATGAGAGCCCACCTGGTGTTCCACTTGGAAGCAGATGAGCTTGCTGGCCATAGTCTGATGGAAGTCCAAGCGAGGTTTGAGGCCCTGTCGTGGTTCTGTAATAACCTGTGCTTTCATTCAGCAGCGTTCTCAGAGTTGCTTCCAGTCCCAAGAGTTAGCATGGATAGGAAGCAGAAGATAGAGGAGTTCAACAGCTGGCTCTCTAAATGGTGTGCTCAGAAGGGTTAGTGGGCTGGTGGGCCATTAGTGACCATCTGGCAGATGACAGCCCTTTGCATCAGATAGGTTGCACCTCGCCGGGTACTGTCATCTGTGGACTTGCTGGCATTGTCATCTGCTGGTTTGAGTCTTTTCTATCTAACAGGAGGCAGAGGTTAGTGATGGGGAATTTCTCCTCCCCTGGCCACCTGTCATGCAGAGTTCCTCAGGGTTCGGTCTTGTCGCCGATGTTGTTTGCAGTGTATATGCTGCCCCTGGAAGAGCTCATTAGGAAGTACAGTCTGGGTTTTCACTGCTATGCTGATGATACCCAGCTGTATCTTTCCTTTGCCCCAGGAACATCTTGTGCTGTGGAAGTGTTTAGCAGCTGCCTTGCTGAGATCAATGACTGGATGGCCTCCAGCTGGTTGTGACTGAACCCCAGTAAGATGGAGGTACTGGTGGTGTAGTTGAAGAGAGGGCATGACAGGTTGACCTCTGTGCAGAGACAGGGATTTGTCTTGGCTCTGTACCATTGAAGACCTCCTCTAGGGCGTGTGCTTTGGGTGTTATTCTTGACAGCAGATTGACACTTGAGTTTCAGGTGGCATCCGTTGTCAGTACCAGTTTTATCATCTGAGGAATATCGCCAGGATAAATCCCTAGTTCCGCTACTGGACCTCCCAACTTTGGTGCATGCCTTCGTGACATCCAGGCTTGACTACTGTAATGTACGCCATCTTGGGGTCTCTGGGGGTACCCTGCACCGACTGCAGCTGGTGCAGAATGCAGCAGTGAGGCTGTTGACAGGACAGCCTAAGTATTGTCACATCACTCAGGTGCTGCATTAACTGCACTGGCTGCCGGTTAGGTAGAGGGTCCTCTTTAAGGTGGGTTTGCTCACCTTTAAGGCCCTACATAGCCTGGGCCCTGGCTACCTGAAGGATCTTCTTGCACCTGCTGTCTTGATCCACTCCCTCCGCTCCTCCTCTAGGGTCCTCCTTGTGTTTTTCCCTGGACGAGGTTAAAAACTGCTGGCGACAAAACATTTAGTGTCACTGCTCCCGTCCTCTGGAATTCGCTTTCTTTAGCCATCAGGGATGCCCCTTCTGTGGAGGTATTTAAGGCCCGCCTCAAGGCCTTCTTGTATAATTAGGCCTTCCCGGAATATGTTTCATAGTCCCTACCTGTCTTTTAGAAATGGCTGTTTAATTTAGTCAAGGGTAGTAAATTCTGTTTTAACTGTTTGGAATATTGTATATAAATGTTTATTATTATGTTGTTTTGTATTCATTTTGATTGTTGTACTGCACCCTGAGCCTCCGAGATGGGCGCCTCTTAAATAAAACTTGCCTTGCCTAAATAGAGAAGATAAGGAGGCACTAAAGTGGAAACTGGAGGAAATTTTTAGTACACAGTTGAATTTAAACTGAACCGGGGGGAGTTGCCTCTGACACCTACAGTGCACGTGATAAGGGGGACAGTTGTCCCCCCCCCACAGGAAACAAACCAGTTGGATGGGGCTGGAAATGATATCACACGTAAGACAAGGATCATCAAGACAGGGGTAGGGGGCAGGAAACTGCATACTGGAAGGCCATGTGCACAAATGCCAGGAGCCTGTGGAACAAGGTCCCAAACCTGGCAGCAGTCATGGCAGAAGAGGATTAGACTTAGTAGGAATTACTGAGTCTTGGCTTCACGATGGACAGGACTGGAACATGAACATTCTGGGGTACATGCTATACAAGAAGGACAGGGTTGATAGGAGAGGAGGCAGTTTGGCTCTATACATGAGGGAGGGGATCCTAGCATCAGAAACACACGGTAGGTGGGGGGACACTGAGGCATTATGGGTCTCGTTGACTTTGGAGAAGTGTGAGATGGTGCACACTTGAGTGGTATACAGGCCACCAGGGCAACCAGAAGGGGTGGACAACCAGATGGTCGAAGAGATACTCAGGATGGCAGCTAAGGGGGAGGTGCTGCTGATGGGAGATCTTAACCTGCCAGATGTGGAATGGGACTCAATGACAGCAGCCTCATCCAGGAGCAGAACGATTATAGACTCTCTCCAGATTGCCCATCTCAGGTAGCTGGTCAAAAAGCCAACCAGGGAAGGTGCAGTGTTAGATCTGGTGCTTACAGGTGAAGACAGGGCAGGGGAGGCTTCGGTGGGGATAACTAGGCAATAGTGACCATGGCAACCTCTGGTTCACATTATGCACGCTGGGCCTCATGCTACTGGACCAAGGTGAAAGTTCTCAATTTCAGACGTGCAAATTTTGACAAGATGAGGGAGTATGCTTGACAGGCAATTACAGGGATGGGGAGCTCAGGGGGTGGAAAACATATGGACCATGATAAAGGGAGCCATCGTGGGGCCACTGACCACTGCACAAAGAGGGTAGGAAAATAAGAAGAAAAGGAGGCCACTGTGGTTCTGTAGAGATGTAGGGGCCAGTATCAGAGCTAAGAAGTGAGCCTTCAGATTATATAAAACAACGCAAAATGAACTAGACCTGATGGAATACCAGGTAAAGCAAAAGGAGGTGGGGAGGGTGGTCATACGGGCAAAAGCAAGGATTGAGGAGAAAATCACCAAGCTGGTCAAGAAGGGGGGATAAGACCTTCTTCAGGTATATTAGTGAATGGAGAAAAGGGGAAAATGGGATACCGAGTCTGTTAGCAGAGACAGGGAAGAGGGTGGAGGGGGACCCGGAGAAGGCCAAAATACTGAACAATTGCTTCAGTGCAGAATTCATGAGGGAGGAGATATGGGCAGGGGACAACTCCAGTCTAGCCGATATAGAAAGGGCAGGGTAGATGGAGTCCCTTCCGGAAGAGGAGATCTTGCAAGAACTCAAGGACTTGAAGGTGGACAAGGCCATAGGGACGAATGGGGTTCACCTCAGAGTGTTGAGGAGCTGAGGGAAGTGTTAGTGCCCCTTGACCTCTCTGTGCAATGAATCCTTACACCTGGGGAAAATCCTGAATGACTGGAAGTGCGCTGATGTTCTGCCCCTGGACAAGGGAGTGGGGAGGCAAGACATGAGCAACTACAGGTCAATAAGTCTGACATCTGTGGTCAGCAAACTCATGGAAAAACTGCTCAAGGACAGAATCACCAGCTACCTGGAGGCAAACAGCCTCCTAGACCCAAGGCAGCATTGCTTTTCCAAAGACAGATCTTGTCAAACAAATTTGGTCATCTTTTTTACTGGGACACTAGGGTAGTTGATCAGGGTGGGTCAGTGGACATAGCTTACCTGGATTTCAGGAAGGCTTTTGATACACTACTGCACAGAAGGCTACTGTACAAAATGGAGTGCCTGGGGCTGGAGGGAGTTACAAGGTGGGTGAAAAACTGGCTGGAGGGCAGGCTACAGAGCGTGTTAGTAAATGGGGTTCTCTCGGGAGTGTCAGAGGTCACTAGCGGGGTTCCTCAGGGGTCAGTGCTGGGACCCCTGCTGTTCAACAACTTTATAAGAGACATAGCATAGGTGTTGGAGAGTAGAGTGAGCCTGTTTGCGGATGATGTAAAGGTCTGCAAAAGAGTGGACTTGCAGGATGGATCTGAGAGGATAGAGAGGGACCTAGGAAAGCTAGAGATATGGGCCAGGAAGCAGAAGTTTTTGCTCAACATGACAAAATGTAAAATCATGCACCAGGCAGAAAAAAATGGGAGAGCAGAATACAGTTTGGGGGACAAGCCACTGGCAGTAACCAAGGAGGAGAGGGACCTGGGCATAATCATCTCTCAGGACTTGAAGGTGGCTGGGCAGTCCGGGATGGCAGTAGCAAAGGCAAACAGTCTTTTGGGTTGTATTGGGAGGGGGATCACCAGCAGGAAGAAAGAGGTCCTGATAGCCTTGTACACCTAGTTGGTCAGGCCTCATCTGGAGTACAGGGTCCAGTTCTGGAGGCCTTACCAAAAAAAAGAATGTGGAAAGGGTGGAATGGGTACAGAGAGGGCAACCAAGATGGTGAAGGGGTTCGCCACTTGCCTTATGAGGAAAACTGGGAGCCCTAGACATGTACTCCTGGAACAAAGGAGAGAGAAAGAAGACATGATAGAGACCTTTAAGTACCTAAAAGGGATCAGTAAAGTGCCTACAGAGAACCTATTCCAATTGAAGGGATGTCCCAGGAAAAGGGGGCATAATCTTCAACTTGGGGGGTTTAGAGGTAACATCAGGAAATACTTCTTTACTGAGAGGGTGGTGGACCCCTGGAATAGGCTGCCTGGAATAGTCATGGGCAAGAACACAGTGGGAGGGATCAGGAGGGACTGGGACAGACATAGAGGACTATTAAAGGGAGGGGGAGGGAAACCAGTGCAAGCCTAGGGGGATGCTAGGAAAAAGAGCAGACTAGGTGGGCCTGGTGGTCCTTTTCTGCCGTCACTTTCCTATGTTTCTATGTTCCTATAACTCATCTGTAATTTAAATGTCTGCCTAAAAGTTTTCTTTAGAATGCTTGGAATTTTAGACAGATCTTGTTTTTCCAGTCCAGAGTATGGATCTGCTGTGCCTTCTTGAGATGAAGCTCCATCTTTAGATTTAACTGCAATCAATCTAAGGATTCAGAATGTGTGTGAACCAGTCAGATTGCTACTTTCTATTTGCCCTTTTTATATTTTTTTACAGTCTACCATTATGTCTCCCACTGACTCAGCAACAGGAACTCAGGAACAAGCAAACCGGTCGGCAACCCACGGTCTTAGGCCCGATTCAGACACTCCACAAATCAGCAGTGCATCAGTGAGGAGAAGTGACTCTGAAGTTATAAGGTAATGTAAACAGGTAATGCCAGCAGGGTTGACAGAATTAATGATTTTAACTCAGTACTGCACTCAATCAGCCACCCATAGAGGCAGGATTAGCAGGGCTAATAATTATAAATTTAGATCCAGTGTGTGACGAGATGTGACTTGTATGTTTGTAAGATATATCAGACA
Source organism: Neoceratodus forsteri (assembly GCA_016271365.2). NCBI lineage: Eukaryota > Metazoa > Chordata > Ceratodontiformes > Ceratodontidae > Neoceratodus > Neoceratodus forsteri. The sequence goes on along the minus strand of CM057449.1, from coordinate 223,798,495 downwards.
ACTCAGCCAACAAAGCCATAGGACCAGATGGAGTACACACAAGAATATTAAGGGATCAGTAAAGAGAACTTGCAGCACCTCTGGCGGCCCTGTACACAGAGTCACTCAACAAAGGGCTGGTTCCAGAGAACTGGAGGAGGGTGGGTGCATGTTGTACCACTGCACAGAAGTTGCAGTAGGGAGGAGGCAGGGAAGTACAGGATGGTCAGCCTCACCTCAGTGGTGGGAAAGATCATGGAGACACTGCTGAAAGAAAGGATAGTGGCACACCTGGAATCCAGGTGAGCCCAGGATCTGATGCAACACAGATTCACAGCAGGGAGGTCATGTCAAACAAATCTGATAGATTTTGTGATTGGGTGACTAGGGAAGTTAATCAGGGAGGGGCAGTAGATGTTGCCTACCTAGGTTTCAGCAAAGCTTTCGACACTGTCCCACATAGAAGGCTGGTTAACAAGATGGGAAGTCTGGACATGGGACAAAAAGGTGATACACTGGGTTAAAAACTGGCTGAAAGACAGGAGGCAGAGGTTGGTGGTAAATGGGATCCAATCCAGGGAGAGAGGGATGACCACCAGAGTACTACAGGGATCAGTACTGGGATCAATCCTGTTCAATGTCTTCATTAGTGACATTGCAGAGGGGCTGGATGGAAAGGTCTGCCTATTTGTGAATGACACCAAGATCTGCAACAGCGTGGATTCTTCAGAAGAGGTTAAAAAAATGAAAAGTGACCTGGAGAAGCTTGAAAAATGGTCAGAAACATGGCAACTGAGGTTCAATGCCAAGAAGTGCAAAATAATGCACATGGGTAGAGGGAACCCTGGGGAGAGCTACAGGATGGGGGAGGGAGCTGACTGTCACGAAAGAGGAAAGAGACCTAGGGGTTATCATCTCTGATGACCTCAAGGTATCAAACAATGCACAAAGGCTGTGGGAGGGCCAGTGGCATGCTGGGGTGCACAGGCAGGTGTATCACTAGTAGGAGGAGGAGGTGGTGATGCCATTGTATAAAACATTGGTTAGGCCTCACCTGGAGTACTGCGTACAGTTCTGGAGACCACATCTGCTCAAGGACATAAACAAGGTGGAGGCTATCTAGAAAGAGGCGACAAAGATGGTGCAGGGCTTGCAACACAAAACATATGAAGAGAGACTAAGGGACCTCAATATGTACTCACTGGAAGAGAGGAGAGAGTGGGGTGACATGATAGAAATTTTCAAATACCTTAATGGCACAAACAAGGTGCAGGTGGGGGATCTTTTCCAAGGGAGAAAAAGTACTAGAACAAGGGGGCAAGATTTGAAATTGCAGGGGAGTAGATTAAGAAGTAATGTGAGGGTGTTTTTCTACACAGAGAGGGTAGTCAACACTTGAAATTGCCTGCCACAAGAGGCAGTGGGGGCAAGCACAGTGGAGGGGTTTAAGCATGCCTGGGACAGGCACATGGGAACCTTGAGAGGGGAGGGAGTGATGAAAAGTAATTGATCACATAGGGTCAGTGGACACATATACTGTATAGGGCCCACGGGCAGACTGGATGGGCCTAGTAGTCCTTATCTGTGGACAATTTCTATGTTTCTACGTTTCTATGTAACTCTTAGACAAAATCTGGTCACATGGATGTGTCCATTATAAGCAGGCTGCACTGTAATTAAAGGCTGACCTTGGGCTGCCACCTCCCAGGCAGAGTCCTTCCACATCCCATCCCAGCTCTGCCAAGAGGTTCTCAAACTTTCAACACCTCCTAGAAGCCAGATTTTCTAAGGTATGGCAGCAGCTTCTGTGCCGAAGATTGGTCACCTCCTCTACTTATATGCATATATAGTATTTGGATAGGGCTTATTGTGCATGGAAATCAGTAACTGTTAAAAAATTGTTTTACACATTGTGAAAGTTGTTGTGCACATTCTAGAACTTGTTCTGCACATTCTACAATAATAGCACCTGTGCTCCACTCATGCTGATGCCACCCGCCTGCTTTCTTTTTCTTTTGGCGCATTCTGTGCTTCTGTCACTCCGTAACAGTTACCTCACATGGACTGTCTCTGACTGCCACTCAGCCATCAATGCACTCACTCCCCCATCTCTCACACTGCTCCTCTCCCCCAGCAATAATCCACAGATATATCAAAAATGAAGCAAACACTTTTTTTGTTTTTTTTAAACAAAGGTATCTTTATTTTTAAGAAAAACAAACAAGCCCTTGTTTGCTCGCTTCCTCGTAGCACTCAGTTTCGCTCATGCTTGCCATGAGATCATGCTGTCAGTCTGGCTTTCTCTCTGTCACCTGGCTTGCTCACTAGTTCTCCAGCATACCTCTGATTTAGAATCTGCTATTAAAACAAACAATATTCCTTTTCAGCATATATTTTCCACAAGTACAGTATCTAAATGGTGCATAGCTTTGTGATTTTGACTTCTTTATTTAGAAGCCATGGTATAGCAAATTCACAACTTGTCTGCTCTATTTTTGACAAAAACCATGTACTATAAAAAAATATGGGAAACCATACACGACTCTCCTTGTGTTTCCATCTCAAGGTTGAACCAATAGCATGGACCTCTTGAGCTTCCCTCTCAAGGTCCATATGTTGTTTTCTCAACCTCTCAATGGAAAAACAGGCTCATTGTATATGGTTTCCCATACATTATTCATTATATACATATACGATACATACAGTTCTTTACTTGTGTGTGGGGAGGCAGATATAACTACAAGGGTAATATATACCACAAATATATTGTTTAGAATGTGCAGTATGTGAGCAGGATATCCCAGGTGAGGTACAATATCTCATTTGCAGTTAGGTCCCGTCATCTTGTCCAGCTTTATAGCATGGACTTGTTTCCACTGTCTGTTTTTATCAGTGGGACAGACAACTTGTGCCAACTTCAGAGCTGGTGAAGTGATTGGGGAAGTGATACAAGGTGAAAATTCGTACCCCAGATCCAGGAACTCTACTGAGAGCATATGAGTATATGCTGTGCCTCTGGCCACACATCTTCCCCTTGTTGGGGGGGGGTGTGTGTGTGTGCAAAAAGTGTTAGAAAGAATAGAATTTTGTTTATTTGTGGTTAATAAAAAAGACCCCAATCTGGATCCCTCGACACCTAATTATCTGAGTTGGGAACCTCTGAAATGGAAGGATTTGTTTGCTGTGTTACTTGCCTGTTTAATATGGAAACCTCTGAGCCAGTCTGTTGGCATAACAGCATTGCTACTGCTCATGATGCCAGCAACCTGGTTTGGAAGTCAGCCTGAGTCAAGGGGGCCAGCAGCGGGGAGGAGGATCAAGCACCTCAGATGAAGTTGTACTCCTCTGAGGAGGGAGGCTGGTGTGCTCTGCTGCAGTACTGCCACCTGGGTGACCACAGGTGGCAGTGTAAGCTGAGACGCAATGGGTGGGTGATGCCTCCTGACTGGGATGGCAGCATGCTAGTGTGCTGATGTCCATTCCAGTCCTAGCCTATGAGGTACCCAGGGGAGGGAAATGGAAACAGGAAATTACCCGAGAATGAACAATGAAGCCTCCTCTCCTCACAGGTCCATCACCCACTCACTGGGCTCCTGACTGGCAGCCGAACAGGCTTTGGGAACCAAGTGGGTTCTGCCACAGGGGGAAAACCATGGGGCACTCTAAGGTTGGAAGGTAAGTCTCAGGGACAGCAGGTGACGTGGCTGGGTGAGACAGAGTCCGACAGGGCAGGTTAGGCATCAAGGGACATAAAGTATAGTAAATTACTATACATAAAAATATGGAAACCCCTATTTCTAAATTAAAATCTAGTGTTCAGAATACTGAGACCATTATCCCCATTCATTTTGACCTGGAAAATCTAGTTGGTGTTTATGAGTGCGTTAATGGCAGTCTTCCTTATCTCTCTTAATACCCTCTGGAATGTTAAAGGTACTAGGAAATGATTTTAGATAGTTAAATAACCTCTCATTTTTCATTCTATGCCAGTTATGTATTATGATATGCTTGGACCAATTTCAGATGAATAAATAGCCTAGCTTTGGGTGTCTTCAGATCTACCTAGAGGTATTCTCTCCTCACCAGCGACTGCTCTCACTTTTCATATTTCTAAGCCATTCCATGACATACGTGACACCATCCCATTCTATTCATCTGAATCATGGTTTATTTTAAACTAAGCAACAACTAAGTATTAATAAATGATTAAGAAAGGAAAATGAAATGTTTTAACTGATCTGCATTGCATTTCCAGATTCCTAGTTTTCCAGTAAAGTAAACACACAAAAAAATCCTGTGGTCATTGTCTGGTTACTACATACATTTTTATTATGTACCAAAATGAACAAAAATAAATGTTTGTGGATTAACCAGGTCTAACTGTTCAACACTTTCTTACTCCACAAAGTGACACAGCTCCTACACTAACCACTCCCACCATAGAACTGAGACACTACAGTAGTTCTATACTCAGAAAAACCTTGAAATCTCATCTTACACATCACCCAATTAATTGAAATATAGTGATTGATGCAAGCAATAAGACCCAACAGGGTGGGTGGTATTGGATTATACTGGACTGCCCAGGGGAGTAATAAGGTCCAGCGCTGCAGGCAGATTGCCTTACAGCCCTTGGAAGGTCCAGTATAAGCCAATACTGCCCATCCAGGAGGGTATTATTATGTTTAGAAAAATGGGGGTTTGGTTACATTTTCAGTTAGATTGTTTAAAAAAATGTAAGAAAAATGCAGAAACTAAATGGAAAAGGAATAAAAAAAAGATGAAATGCAGTCCCTCCAGTACTGGGATTGTCAGCAGAGGGCACTGTTTTAAAGAGTAACCCATTTTTTAATAGTGTCCATAAGGTTTTGTTTTTATGGTTCCATAACCCCACCACTTCCTTTCTCTCTGTACCCAATGAGTGTCTACTGAGATTACCAGGGCCCTGTTCACAATCATAGTTGAGAGTTGCAGACTTTAGGGGCACACAGAGGCACCTCATACTGCCACCCCCAAAAACTGCCATAGACAAAGCCCTGACTTGGCCATTGGGGATGGAATCTCCCCAGTAGCTAAGTCGTAATCCAAAAGCAAATTACGTGCATGATAGGGTGCCCAAGCTTGACCTGTGTCATGTTACCAAGTCATTGACAAGAACTAATTATAAAACAAAAGTGAAGCATTTATTGGACTGGACTTTGGTCAGTAACTTGAACAAGATCGCTTGTTCAGGCACTGTGTCAGACATTTTGAGTGAGTGACTGTTCCCCTGTCCATTGTGGTAGAATGAATGAACTGCCCAGATCTCAAGTGGAGTTACATATTTTTATTTTATTTATTTATTTAGTTATTTGAATTTTGGTAACCAGGTGAGCCCACTGAGACCATGCAGTCCCTTTTTCAGGGGTGACCTGGGGAGGGTACAGAGGATTATGAATATGAAGTATTAGCAAAGACAAGTACATTCAATGTGAATAACACACATTAAAAGTAGTACACACTATAGAGGCAGACTAGAATAAATACAAGTCATATACATACAATAAAATTGGTCCTAGAACCCAGTACAATATATACAAAGCAAGCAATATACGTACTATTACATCACTGATAAGGAGGTAATACAAAACTTCAGATCCCAAAGCCTGGTGCAAAGAGTGTTAGAAGTAACCTAGGTACATACAGTGAGAGCACCATATTGTCAGGAACTTAAATAATTTAAATATTACAACACTGAGGGAAAACTGAAGCAAAGATCAGTCATTTTAGATGCCATACTATACGTTGACAGTGCTCTGATTACTTCATTTAGGAATTGAATAATATAAGTGATGAGGTAGTTCCTGTTCATAAAATAAGAATGAGTACCAAACAGAACAGTTGGATAATATTGGAAGATAGAGACCGGACTGGAAAGCTTGGAAGGCAGCTGGTGATGAGAGGCTATTAATCAGTTACAAGACCAAGAGAAATAACATAGAAACATAGAATTTGATGGCAGATAAGGACCTCTTGGCCCACCTAGTCTGCCCATTTCCCTACCTAACGGATAAGCTGCAGATCCTAGTTAACCAACAGCCTACTTCCTCCTAGCCCCCACTAGAATTGCCTTAGGTCTGTCCCATGCATTCTTGAATCCCCCCACTGTTTTTGACTCTATGACCTCCTCAGAAAGGCTGTTCCATGTATCCACAACCCTCTCTGTGAAGAAATACTTCCTCACATTACCTCTGAGCCATCCCCTCTATCTTCAAATTGTGCCCCTTGTTTTTGCACATCTCTTTTTCTGAAAGATGCTACCATCTTAGACTTTGTTGATTCCCTTGAGGTATTTGAAAGTTTCTATCATGTCCCCCCTCTCCCTCCTTTCCTTGAGGCTATACATCTTTAGTTCCTTTAGTCTTTCTTCATATGTCTTCTGATGCAGACCCTGCATCATTTTGGTTGCCCTCCTCTGGACAGCCTCTACCCTGTTTATGTCTTTGCAGAGATGGGGTCTCTGGAACTGTACACAGAACTCCAGATGTGGTCTTACCAACTGTCTGTACAGAGGGCCAACAACTTCCTATTTTCTATTGGTGATGCCTCTCCTATGCATCCCAATATCCCCAGCCTTCCTTGCTGCCTTCTCACATTACTGGCCCACCTTTAGGTCATCTGATATGACTACCCCAGGTCCCTTTCCATTTTTGTTGTTGTCAGTATCTCACCCCCCACTGTGTACTCTTCAGCTGGGTTTTGTTTCCAGGTGCATTATAGAAATAGATGTAAATCAATGGTTACAATGGCTAAAATAACGTATTTAAGGTTGTAAAATGGGGGCGAGTGAATCCAGCGATTTGATTGTGTTTTTACCTGTGTATCAAATCCATTTGATGGACAGATAAAATCAAGTCCTGAAAAGCATTACCGTATTTAAAAAAAATCAGTGTGCAGTTAGAACGCTCAGTTTTGAAATGCCATTTTTTTTTATCTTAGCGAAAGCGGAAGAGCACACAAACCTCAATAAGCATGTTTGGCAACTGTACATTAAAAAAATCACAAAACAGAATGGAGCCCCACAAATAAATTCCATACTTAATCTACACATAATCCAAACTGTTTATAATAATGCTGCTGCTTCTCCAATTCCCTACTCGCTCCTAGCTGTTTAAACAGGGGAAGTTTTCGGTCAGGTCGTGCTGCTGCTCTTTACCTTTCTCTGTCTCCAGACTGCTCTGGCTTTTCCACAGAATAACTTACAGCCTATGCTAATTTTTGTTTTGAAAGATAATGAGCAATAATGGCACAGACCTTTTCAAAATTAGTAACCACACAGCCCAACTCCCTTGCTCTCTCAATTGGGACAAGTGTCACCCATTCCTGTGCTCCTCAGATGCCATTCTCCAAGTCACCTTGTTTACAAACCATAGAAACAAATTTTATCAATACTGCTTTTTTCTTTAGCTTTCATTACTGGTTTCTGTGGGTGGGTAAGTGGGTGGATGAGCAAGTGACTGATGATGACAACAACAACACTCCAAGTACTGTCCAACTGCTTTTTTATTTTGCTTTTATTACCAGTTCCTGCGGGTGAAAGTAGAGGGTGGTAAACAGCAAAGAAGGAGGCTCTACTTGGTGCTGCACCTGGGCACCAATGATCTGGAGGGGAACAATCTTAAGGAGGTGCAGATATGATTCAGGAGCTTGCAGTTTTGTAGTATAGAGTTCTAGTCTATTGCTTTCTCAGAGGTGCTACCTGTGCCTAGAATAAGCGCATGGAAGTATCAGAGGACAGAGGAATTCAACCAATGGTTAGTAGTGTGGTGCAAGCAGATGGGGTTTGGGCTGGTGGGGGCACTTGGGATCAATGTGGAAAGATGAGAGCCTGTACGCCCCTGACAGACTGCACCTAAACAAGGAGGTATCAGCAGTACTAAAGAGGAAATTTATTAAAAGAATACATCATTTAAACTGAATCTGGGGGGGAGGATAAAGGCACAGTCACCTCATGGAGACAGAAGAGATGGGAGGCATCCACCCTCCCCCACAGAAAGAGAGCTGGAAAATAGCACGACCAAGAGAAGTGTGGAAGGGGAGGGTAGAGAGATGGGGGCATTTCATGGAAAGGATTGTTCACAAATGCCAGGAGTTTTGGGAACAAAATGGTAGACTTGGAGGCCATTATGGTGGAAGAGGGACTGGACATAGTGGTGATAACAGAGACCTATTGGTCAGAGCACCATACCTAGGAGACAGTCATCCCAGGGTACAGACTTTTAGGAAGGACAGGACTGGAAGAAAGGGGGAGTGGCATTGTACATCAAGGACAACATTCGGACAATGGATGGGCAGGAGGAGCAAGGGGAGTCGGAGGTCCTGTTGATCATACGGGATAAATGGAATGGAGCATCACTAAGGCTAGCGGTGTTATACAGACCCGTGCAGGGAGACGAAGGGGATAGGCAACTGATGCAGGTGTTAAACGGATGGCTCTCAAGGGGGAGCTTCTGATAGTGGGGGATGTAAGCCTCCTTGATGTGGACTGGGGGATTCCAGCAGGGCATCTGGTGATATTAGTGTGACTAAAATAGCTTGTTATAAAAGAGCGCTACCTTAATAGCATGTTACATATAAGCGTGCAGCATAAATGGTCATGCAGCTTAAGTGGCGCTTAACAATATTCAGGTGTGTTAACGACGATTATCTTGATTAAATGGTAAATGAACGGTAAGCTTGAGCAGCAGTGTTACATGTAAGCGTGCAGTTTAAATGGGTGTTTAATGATATTCAGGTAGCAGTGGTGTTTGGAATAATTAGTGAGTAATGAGATTCAGGTGTGATATGAGGTTTGCTGATTATCTTGATTACCTGCATCGTAGCGGTAGTGTTAGTGTAGCTGTTGTGTTTGGCAGCATGAAAGTCTGCTACATCACAAGTCAGAAAGGAGGTGAACTTGCATTGTGGCAGGATTTTCTGTATCGTAGAGAAGTAATTTGTTGTGAAAGTTGTACTGGAAATGCTTGCAGTATGCAAATGGACACTGTGCTGCTAGGGTACATATCATTGGCGATACAATTGTGAAAAGTATGGGTGAACACAATCATGTGCCAGACCCTGCAACTGTCATGCAGAAAGAAGCGATTGCTCAGATGAAATCAAAAACTGCTTCCACCACTGAAACCACCTACCAGATCTTTGTTGCTGACCTTACTCGACTCGCTCCTGAAGTTGCAGCACAGCTTCCAGCTGTGCCTTTGCTAAAAAGAACTGTTCGTAGGACACGGCGAGTGACGAGTCAGCCATCACCTGAACCATTAGATGCTATGTCTTTTGTACTTCCCTCTGAGTACTGTGTTACTGAAACTGGTGAAAATTTCTTGGTTTTCGATTCTGGACCTGTCAGCGATTATTTTCTTATATTCTCCACTGTGCAAGATATGGAAACGCTGAAGGAATGTAAGCATCTATTTGCTGATGGCACATTTAAGAGCTGCCCATCCAGTTTTGGCCAGCTGTACACTATACACGCTATAAAACTGTACAATGTTATCCCTCTGGTGTATGTGCTCATGACTAGTCACAGTGCAGCGACTAACAATAAGGCATTGTCAGAGATAAATGCAATGTGTTCTCCACTCTGACCTGAATGTGTGCTGATTGACTTTGAGCAGGCTGCTATTAAATCTTTTAGGCAATGTTTCTCTGAAGCACAACTGCGTGGCTGTTTTTTCTTCTGTGTCAATCAGTATGGTGAAAAGTGCAGCAGCATAATGAAATTTGTAATCGCTATATGTCCGACCTTGTATTTGCCCTCCACATCAGATGTTTGCCAGCATTAGCTTATGTCCCCAAAGTTGATATTGTCTCAGCGCTTGAAGACTTGATGTCCCAAGAGTTTTCTACTAGCAACTCAGACATACTTGTACCTCTGGTAGACTATTACGAGGACACTTGGCTGGGTAGACCACTTGGCAGAGGAGGGCGTCGAGACCAATGTTTGCAATTGATCTGTGGAACTGCTATGATTCTGTTCAATTGGAACTGCCAAGAACAATCAATGCGGTGGCAGCATGACACCATAAATTCAACCACTTTGTTGGTGCCCACCACCCATCAATCTGGCGATTCACTGATTTTATTAAATGTGAGCGGAGGTACAATACTGCCTGGCTGGAGCAATTAGTAGCAGGTTCTGTCATTGCAGGCACAAAAAAAAAAAATACAAAGACACCACCAAGCGTATTGAGGGGGTAGTGCCACAGTATGGTCAAAGGTCAATGCATGAATACGTTAAGGGAATAGCATACAACTTTCAATTACAAGCCTAAAGTATCCGAGCTTATATAAGCTTTTTCAGTATTCTGGTACTTTGATTTGTGTTTTAAAAAGTGCAGTTCCTGAAATCCTGCAGAGGGCTCTTATGTGACAATTGGCACAAAATTGTTATATTAAAGTATGGTTTTTAAAAATTAGCGTAAATGTATTTATTTTTACTCATTTTTACTCATTGCCTTCTTTCTGCATTATTTTGTATTAAATACAGTCAGGATTAAATAAACTCAGGATCTTGAACAAACTGATTTTGTCCGTGTTGCTGCAAAATGTGGCGCAATGCTACTATATCTTGGCGCTTAATTGTAAGTGCACTCATAAACTGCTGCGGTGTTTTTAACGCACCTATATTGTATGCACTAATCGTGCCATGCTGTTTTCACACTAACCCTTCCAGCAGCAGTATCAGCAGGGAGCAGTGGGATCCTAGAGGCACTAAAAGGTGTGTTCTTGCAACAGCTAGTTAAGAGAGTCCACTAGGGGAGATAACATACTGGACATAGGCCTCACGAATGGGGATAGTGTGGAAGAGTTGGTGTTGGGAGACAGCCTAGGTACAAGCGATCAGAGGACAGTGAGATTCAAGGTGAAGATGGGGAGAGAGACAAATCAGACCAGCATGAGGATTATGGACTTCAGACAATGGACCTTTCCAGAATGAGGGGAATATTTAGGGAAGAAATGGAGGGGAAGGGGAATTCAGGAGACATGGAAGAATTATGGGAATCTATTAAAGAGGGGTTACTGAAAGCCACTGAAATTTGCATTAAGAAGATGAAAAAGGGCAAAAAACGAAGGAGGCCACTCTGGTTTACTAGGGAGGTGGCAGGGGCAATTAGGGAAATGAAAGGGACTTTCAAGAAGTATAAGAAGACCCAGAGGAGGAGGAGGAGGAGGACAGGGAGTCTTACAGGGAGAAGCTGAAGGTAGCAGGGCAGAAAATAAGGAGGGCTAAAGCTGACACGGAGGAGAAAATTGCTAGGCAGGCCAAAAGTGGAGAAAAAAACTATTTTTAGGTATGTGGGGGGAAAAGGAAGGTAAAGCAGGGGATAGTATGGTTAAGGGGGAAGGGGAGAATACAACTGGAGGGGGACTTTGAGAAAGTAGAGGTGCTGAATAGCTACTTCTGCTCGATTTTCATGGTAGAGGGGGAGGTTAGGGGACCCGAGTTGAGAGGGAGGGGAGGAAAGATAAAAGGGTAGATCCTAGCCTGTTTAGCGAAGACAGGATAAGGGAAGAACTAGGCAGGTTAAAGGTGGACAAGGCAATGGAGCCAGACGGCTTGCACCCGAGGGTACGCCGGGAACTAAGGGAGGAGCTGGCAGCACCTCTGACAAGACTCTTTAACTTGTTCGGGGCTACAGGATGTGTGCCATGTGAATGGAAGAAGGCAGATGTAGTGCCATTGCATAATGGGGCAGCAGGAAGGAGGTGGAAAATTATCACCCAATCAGCCTGACCTTGGTGGTGTGAGTATCCAGTGATAATAGTGACCGAATATGGGGGACCATCAAAATGGCGACTCCATATTCTGCACTATTGGGATAGGCGACCAGCAAGGGTAGCAACCACTGCTACCACGAGGGTAGGGGAAGGTGACTGGAAAGAAGGAATGATGAGGGGAAGGAGAGGGATAAGGAAAAGGGTTTTTGGGAGGAACTGTGCCTGCTGCCACCAAGCCAGCTGTGTGGTGTGGTGGTGAGGGAGGCTGGCTCTGGCACAGCAGGTACTGGGTTCGGGACTGGGGACAGGAGGGTCTGAATTTTGCCATCGCCTGTGACTCCCAGACTTAATTTTTTTTTGCAGTCAAATTTGTACCCACTCCCTAACATGCACATCCCTGAAGTTAAGAATCCTAATTCAGGGAGGTGTGGGTGGCAAAGCCCCATGAGATGGGGCATGGGGAGCATAGCCCTCCCCACAAAACACTTTAGGGTGTTGGTTCGCTGGTAAGTGTATATCACCGATTTGATTTTCAGTGAAACACACTCCATAACAGTGATCGCCATTCGCATTCGCTATTATGACATAGAACCGTGGTGGGTAAGGTGATGGAGGTACTAATAAAAGAAAGGTTGTAAACTACCTAGTGGACAGCAGCCTGCAGGATGATAGGCAGTATGGCTTCATGAATGGGAGGTCATTTCAGACTAACTTAATTGAGTGCTTTGATTTGGTGACAAAGTTGGTTGATCAGAGACTGGTGGTGGTGGACATGGCCTTTCTGGACATCAGTTGGGCCTTTTACACTGTCCCTCACAAAAGGCTGGTAAATAATCTGGAAAGCTTAGGGGTGGGCTGGAAAATAAATAGGTGGGTGGAAAACTGGTTGAAGGACAGAAGCCAGAGGGTGGTGATTAATGGATACATTCCAGGAAGATGGGGATGACTAGTGTGGTGTTCCAGGAGTCTGTATTGGGACCCCTCCTTTTTAATATCTACATCAGTGATATAATGGATGGATTGGAGGGAAGAGAATGCCTATTTGCAGATGATATGAAGATCTGCAATAGGGTGGACACCCCAGAAGTGGTGGAGGCCATGAGGCAGGACATGAAGAGGCTGGAAGGGTGGTCGGAAACTTGGCAGCTGAAATTCAGTGCCAAAAAGTTTGCAGTGATGCACATGGGGTGCAAAAACCTGCAAGCCACTTACACTCTGAGGTGGAGGTAATTAAGAAAAGTGAACTGGAGAGGGATCTGGGGATTTTAATATCAAGCAATCTTAAGGTAGTGTATATAACCAATGTAGCAAAGTGGTGGAGAAGGCAAATAGAATGCTGCTGTGCATAGGTGGGGCATAGCCAGGACCCCGATTTTTCCGCAATTCCACATCCGCGGAAGTCCGAGGAAGTAACCGCAGATTTTATCTTTACCCGCAGATTTTCTGCTGACCGTGGAAAACCACAGACAACTGCAGAAATTAGCAAAACTATGGAAATCAGCATGACTGCTCCACCAACACAGAGCTGCACTCTGAGCACCACTCAGAAATAATCTGTTCAAATAAGAAAAATGTTTGTAATTTCCCACCAATAGCGGGTCCAAGTACTGCAGAGCAAAATAGTGGGGCTGACAGCCAGAGTTCCTCAAATTCCACATTTCAGCTTGTTGCCAAACACTTAATAAATATAATAAATAAACCAGCATTCCGTTTTAGCCAAACAGAAATTAATTAATTCATTCATTCTAAAGGGAGCAGTGCCCGTCTGTCCGGAGACCAACCAAGCCTGAACTCTTGCATTCAATCTCAGCCTCTCTGTGGTTCTTCGGTACAGGATCCCGCCTCATACCCAGAGAGAAATAAAAGTGCTCCAAGCTGCAGGCTGCCACTGCTAAGCCCGATACCAGATACTGGTTACCTATTGCAGATTAGGGTATCCCGAATGAAGAGGGTGCTGTACAGATACCGGATTGTACAGTGGGGAGATACAGCTTTGAGGTGAGAAGACTACGCTAAGGATCTGGGTTATTCATGTAAGGAGGGGTCAGGGGAAAATACACTACTGCATCTGTAGATGAGGTCTGTCCAGATTTAAATGTACAAAATGGTAAATGTTTCTTTTTAAAAAACTCCAACTTAATACCACAAAAACTCTTCCCCAATCACCACAAAAAAATACATTTTGAATGTAAAAAAACATGGAAAGTTGTACAGTTCATTAGACAGTAAAATGCTCACGCATTCTCATTCTTGGGGGGGCTGTAGACTGACAAGCACAACTCATGATGTTTGACACTTAGCTCGTTTACATGATGAGTGTTTTCTGATTTAAATATCCAAAACAGAAACATTTTCATTTGAATTGGAAAGCACCAATCATGTAAACGAGCTAACTGTTGTGGGTTTCAGAAGCACGGAACTCATGCAAGAGAAACCAGAAGGAGAAAATGCAATTGGCATAGTCGAACCTTGTAGAAATGATATAAATAAACCATACTGTGCACTCACCATGCCTTCAAAATTGCTACTGGGAGTGTCGATCTAAGCAGTTCTGGAGAGACATCAAGCAACAATCTCTCAACCCACCCACCTCCAGTTCCTAGTGTCAAATTAAAAAAATAAATAAATAAACAAATAAATAAATAAGAGATTCAGGGAACATGTAAATATTTTCTTCTTCATTAAGTAGTTCAGATCCTCAGCTTGATATGCTACAATGTGAGTCAATAGCACTAGAGAGAAATACTTGCCATGCAGAATGGATAGGGTGAATAAGAGCATGTATAATTAGTATTTTTCTCTCTAATAAAGAATGCATGATTATCTTTTTATTTTGAGTTTTTTTCCATGTGTGTCGATCATTATCTATAAGGTGGGGGCTCCTTCTTTCAGTACATTGTTTTTGTACCTCTTCTCAGCAATGCAAATATTATTTTTTTTTTTTTTGCAATGCCAAGATAGCTCGCTTTGCAAATACAGTGCGAGAGAGAATGGTGAAGGCTCAACCCACCGTTAGCACAGTGCCCTGATTTTTGTGGATGGCATGCACTTTTGGGACATTACTGAATTGAAAATGTGATAAGCAGATGGCTATATCAGCAAAAGAGAAGCAGTGCCTAAGACTTTCCCTTTACTTAGGTCAACCTCTCCAACTGCCTTCAATTTTTTTTAATTAAAGTTTCTGCAGTTTGCATAGAAGTTGTTAAATGAATGACCTCCCCATCAGCATGACATTCTATTTTGTTATAGCTGCTGACTCATTTCTCTAACTAAAGGGGCCTCCTGTTTTAGCATAGGTTATGCATTTCTCCTGATATGCCCATGAATAGGAAACTTGTACAGCAATTCTGTTTTTCATCTGTCAGTAAAGCTGTCAACATCTAATTCAAGGAACTGAATTTATCTGCATGTTTTTTTATCCACCTTGACGTCTTCTGGCAGTTTAATACACAGTTTTCCACTGACAGCAAGCTCTTCTTCAAAGATTCACAACGTGAGTAGATAACGCCTTTCTAGCAAAAATATCAATATCCCCTTTTTTATTTTTGTCTTTCTTTCCTGAACTAAAATACATGAATTTCAAGTTTATAAAAGTTTCCTCTTCTCTGCTTTGACTGCCAAGAAAAAAAAATTAAGTACAATTGCTTGCTGCAGTGTTGTTAAGTTTCCCATCTGAAGCAAGTGGTAACAGTAGCCTAATACATCCACATTTTAAATCTAGCTTGTACATTCAACAGGTAACTTCAGTGGAATTGAGTTTTAAAAGCTGCAAGTGGCAGCCATCTACAATGAGCTGAGTCATTAATTAACAAATTAGCAATAGCTATAAAAGCTGTTTTAAAAATACCTACAAAATTAAAATACACTGTGCAGGAATGTAAGTGTATGTCCCTGTATCTTGTTTTTATTGCTATGTATTGTATTACTATGCCCATTTGAGCTATATGTTCTATTGTGCTACTGTATTATTTATTCTGTACCTACCAGGTCCTCCTTGAAAATAAACTTGCTCAATGGAGTTTCACCTAGCTAAATAAAGATTGATTGATTGATTGATTGATCGATTGATGTCAGAAATACGTTTTGCTGAAGAAACTATAGGATGACATTTCTGCCGGATAAGAAATACTGCTGCTTATTATATATCACAGAAACTTAACGCAGGATGGAGTCACTCTTTTAACATTACCATGGGAGGGTGGCTCTTCAGTGCTTAGTCCTGCTATTGGAAGAAAACAAAAGGACTTCAGTTTTAACTGAGGTCTCCATGGTGCTGTGGGCTCAAACATGTTTCTAGCTGGCACCCTTCCTGCAGGGGACTTCTTTACACAGTTCAAAACCCAAAGTTGTACAAAGTTCATAGTAAAAAACTATATAAAACAATTAAGACACCAGGAGAGCCTTGTATAAGACCTGGAGCTTGTAAATAGAGTTTATTAGAGCAAATCTCATGTTCCCAGCAGGGATGGTGCTGGGCAGGAAGGGGGAAGATGTTTTATTTTTTATTTTCAGGCTGTAGGGGGTTGGACCCCAGAGAGACATGGAGGCATCAGTTAAAATTTAAATCCCAGCTCTGAAATATAGGAACATTATTATGTTTAGGGTGTGTGCATACACACTGAATTCCAGCAAAAAACATTCCATGTTGTTGTTGCACAAGGCCAAGCTGGTATTCTAGGCAATGCAGTATTAATATCACGTGGCACGCATGACTTGTCATAACTTATAAGAGATATGTAAACGTGGAGTACAGTGAATCTGACATCTTTAATTTCACAATAGAAATATTACAAAGACGACACAAACTCAGTTGTGAAAAAGATTTATTAGCAGCTGAATACATTTCTTGTGTGTGATCAAACTACAGTTTCCCTTCTCAATTTTTATAATAAAAGCATATCACAAGCAGGTTCTCTGATACAGCCTTACTTTTCATCCCAAACACATTTACTGTTTTCCTGAAATGTAAAAAGTTAAATCATAAACACTGTCTTTAAGAAAGTGACATAATATATACATACACAAAAACCAAAACAAAGTCTAAAAATAAAGGAAATAGCATGATAACTTTTTGCTGCAGAATTGCCGCCGAAATTGCCATTCTTCGCCACAGAAGTTCTGCAGCAAATAGGAACCCTGCTGCAGAACTTTGCTCTGAAGTGCCGCAGAAAAATCTGGGCCCTGGGCATAACTAGCAGAAGGAGGGAGGTACTGATGTCTCTTTATAAAACCATGGTGAGGCCACACGTAGAGTACGGGATCCAGTTCTGCAGACCATGCCTATGCAAAGACATAGAGGGGACTGAGAGGGTTCAGAAAAGGGCAACAAAGATAATGCATGGTATGAAGGAGAAGCCACATGAGGAGAGGTGGAGTGAATTGGATCTGTACAGATTGGAAACTAGAAGGAAGAGGGGGACATGATAGAAACTTTCAAGTATGTGAATTGGATCAATAAGGTGAGGGAGGGGAGCTTATTTAAAAGGAAGGAGGAGGCTAGAACAAGAGGTCATAGTCTAAGATTGGAAGGAGGAAGATTTAGAAGCAATGTGAGGGGGCGTTACTTCATGGAGAGGGTGGTAGAAGCCTGGAATAAACTACCAGAGGATGTGGTGGGGCTGAAATGATGGAGGGATTCAGAGGGCATGGAACAGACATATGGGGTTGGCAAGTGGGGGAAGGGAGGTCCCAGGACATAGGTGACAAGTTAGGCGGGTGGGGAAGGCAGACTCAATGGGCCAGAGGGGTCCTTTTCTGATGTCAGAATTCTATGATTCTATGATGAAAACAACACTCCCAGTTCTGTCCGACAGTCATGCAGCTTGTTATTCATGAGTGTTTTTGGGGGAGAGAGACATGGCAACTTTTGAGCATGACTATGGATTGTAAAATGTTTATAACTATAAAATATGGCACTATTATAAACAGTAGAGCTATGATGGTGACACTGACAGGCTGAATGTACAGTGTCCACAGTAGGTCAAAACTCCTAAATGCAAAAAAAAACCCCAAAAAACAGCAAGCTAAAGTAGGTAGAGGAACTATTTTACATCAAATTGCATTAAATAGATTCTACTGTTTCTATTTAAGGCTACAAATTACATTTTTTTACAGGTATGTAAGTTACAAAGCACCATTTCATAAGCACAATAAGACACTCTGGGGGTGTGCATCTAACAGATATTATCGCACGTATAGGGGCTGAAAGCACTCGGCCTGTGGCTTGTGCCTCACTATGCCCCTGGGCGTGTGGTAATATCTGTTCAATGCACACCTAATTGTGTCTTATTGCTTACAGGGAACTGAGCTCCATAAAGAACAGGTCATCAGAGTTTTAGAAACTAATAAGCTATTTAACAAATGTAGATAATAAATGTATTCCTAAAACCATAGTAAAAAACTTTGGAAACTCTGACTGAGAAAATTAGCATTGCTAATTGCTAGAAATAACTATTTTAGTGATTATGAGCATGTATTAAAAGAATTTACCAGACTTTGAGCCTCATCAATTGACAAATTCAAAACTGCAATTAAAATTGTCCTTAGTTTTTATTTTAAAACATTTCCATAAATTCCACATTGAAATATTTACAAAATTAATTATGGCACCAGGATTGGGCCAGATTGAAGTAACGACATGGGTATTGTAAATTTAGCTAAGGAAGAAATTGCCATCCTTCTGACAAAAATTCTGCCAGCCTTATGGAAAGGGCTGACGGGCTGAGTCCATAAACAAGGACCTGGAACATCTGTAGAAAACTTAAGGCCTATTGCAGTGTTTTCTCCTGTGTCCAAGTTACTCAAAAAATTAACACATGATCAACTGCTGGATCATTTCAATAAATACAATCTTCTGACTCCCCAACAACATGGGTTCAAACAGCACCACAGCACCACTGCTACATTACTGACTTTTACTGATTATTTGCACACTTCTATTGGTTCTGTTTTTTCTGTTGCTTCATGGTATGTTGATTTTTCTAAAGCATTTGATTTAGCTAATCATAAGTCCTCACTAAATGGAAAGCCATGGAGCTGTTTGAACCTGTCCTGAATTGGTTTCCAAGCTACCTGGGCAGACAACTAGAGTGCAGAACAAAGGTAAGGGATGTGTTCTCAACATCTAGAATGACCAGTATTGGGGTACAACAGGGCTCAGTCCTTGGCCCAATTCTGTGCAGTCTCTCATTAAAGGGAACTGTCATCAACTGGGTTTTTTAATGTCTGAAAGACCATAAACAGCTAATTTGAGTGAGCCATTGTGTTTATCTGTGAGTCTTTGCAGTCCAGAGTGATTCATGTGTAAATCAGCCTGTAATTAAGGGCTGGGGCAACCATATGTTTTAGGCTTCTGATAGGAATGATGTCAGCGAGGACCTCGACCTCTGTTGACTGTAGGTTAAATAGAAATTGTCTGTGTTATTAGTGTGTTGAAAGGTGTTATTGCAACACTTTCTACATTTATAATACTTGTTTTGTATGTGCATTGAAACTAGTGAATTGTCACCTTTACATTTCAAACTGTTAGTAAAAATAATCCATCTTTAGGATTGCTTTAACCTTTAGGCTATACTGCCAGCTGATCATCAAAACTACACATCTCAAGGCTGGCTCTGTGGTACCAAAAGGTACTGGAGCCCCATATTAATTTCTAAACCCTGTCTGTGTTCATGCCAGTACAGATTTCTGTGGCTGCCACAGTACAAACTTCTGTCTTTTCCATTCCCTCTCTTACAGCCTTTCTCTTACAATTTCGGGTGTGAACTCAGGTCTACAAGATGCAAATGTGGCTACAAACCTACTGGGCTGGCATCATGGGGCCAGGTGCATGCACAGAGTTGTCTTTGTTATTATATGCAGACAACATTGCGATACACATTGTAGCTAAAGATGTTGTTAATGCAGTAGAATGTTTACAGAAATATTCTCTTTGCATACCGAGATTAAAGATCATCATCTCATCCTGAACACACAAATAAAAAATAAAAAAAAAAGACAATGCTTTATGCAAATCCTCTTACATATAATCAAAAAGTCCTTCAAATGGCAACTGATACTCTGGATAATATCTGTCTTGTTTATTCTTTAAACACTTGGGGTTGACATTAGATGGCACACTTACTTGTGTTACATATTGATTGGCTAATTAAGACAGTTAATAAAACACTTGGTAAATTGTACCATGGCAGAGATAACATGTTTGAGTCCTCACTGTTACCTACAGGCCAAGCCTACCTGGTGTCAATTGTTGACTATGGCTTCATAATTTACTTGCCTGCTAATTCCCGTACATTGCTCAGAGTAAATAAACTCATGAATCATATCTGTTGATTTTTCTTAAAAGCTGATAGAAATACACATCATTGTATTTAACGAAATTGGCTTCAATGACTTCCCTTTGATAAAAGCGTTCAATACTCTCAAACAGCACTGCTTTGGATAGTATTAAATGCTACTGTCCCAAAGAGTCTTCAACTTCTAGTTCAAATTCAGACAGGATGTAGTATCACATGAGGCAACACTGATCAAAACTTTGCAGTGCCTAGGTGCAAAACCAATCTGGGCCAGACATCATGTTCTTATATTGCTGTTAAAGTATAGAATGCCTTACCTCTGCAGATCAGAACAGCCAATGCAATAGCTTGTTTTAAAAATGCCATTGAAAATGTGTTTGCTGGTGACTTGTAAATGCACATATTTTATGAAATGATTGATGTTTATTGTTTTAAGTTAGCAATGCACCATCTGTACTATTTACTGTTATGTAAACTGTGGTGCTTATATATTGTGCTTTGCACATAAGTCAACCCTGAAAATTGGTACTTATGCCCAGTGGACTTACCTGGTTAACAAAAATAAACAAACATACATACAAACAAATAAACAAAAGAGTACCACCATATGTTTTGGTCAAAAAGGGTTGTGACTGCAAACACTGGAAGTGCAGCACCCACAGAAATTTAAGATTACGTGTTCCAGTCATGTTCTAAACTGCCATGCCCAAGTTTCCATGGGATTGTGCCCTTGCTAAAGTTATCCTTCATACCTCAGTCTTGCAACTTTTGAATTGCTTGTGGGCATATATTTGTTTTATTTATTTTCCATCCCTTGTCATTCAACACTGGTGTTCCAATAATTCCTACCCCCACCATGTTCAGTGCATTGGTATTACAGGGAAATGCTCTCTGTAGCCCTATTTCCCTGTGTGCTTGATCAGCTGAATTGGTCCATTGCTGATCTCCATCCCATACTACCACCACTCACCCTGGTGGTGGAGTCAGACCCCGTGCTTCCCTCTGGCAGCACTGTGGAACTGCTTTTAGCAGTGCAGCCTGTTCTACAGTGATGCTGCACTCTGCAGCATGTGGCAATAGACTTGTTGTCTGGGAAATGACTGTGCATAGAAACATAGAACTTAGAATTTGTTGGAAGACAAGAAGCTCCATTTTCAATCTGCCTATAGATCGCTGCAATTTGTGGGATCTATGGCAGCAGCAAACTCTGGGTGCATCAGGGACTCTGTGCCCTATTTTATAAAAATGGGTGTCCCTGCACCAAAGACCCAAGATCTGCTGCACCCATATGGTTGTGTCAAATGTTGGGCACAGCTGTGGGGTTTAACGGAGGGATCTGTCACCACCTCTACATGGCACAACCTGAGACAACCTGTGGAAGTTGGGGGGGCTAACTATGTCTGGAAAGTGGGGACTTGGGGCTGATGTAGTTTTGGTTGTGCCATGCGGGGTGAGGGGGACACAGTGGCAGTGGATGGGATGTGAAGATGCACCCAGTGGAGATGCCCTGTGACTTGGCACACAGCAGATTGGGCCATGTGGGTGCAAGGCCAGACCATCATGATGCATACTGTAGTCAACAGCAGCCTTGGCACTGACCTCATAGGACACACAGTCCCTGGCAATGTAGTCGGGCATCTGCCGGGAACCACACAGGGAGCTGTGTACCTCAGGAATGTTGCAGTGCCCGTGGCACATCCCTGGCCACCAAATGCACCCCACAAGTGACACCCACTACCACCCACTGCATTTAGGTGTCAGTGGCTCCTGTGGGGCAGGTGCTAGGGTTGCTGTCATCTGTGGTCTGGGTCATGATGGTCCAGCTGTGCCCCCCCACCGCCCAATCGGCTGTGTGCTGTTGCACGCATCTGTGCCATGGCTCCACACATACCACATACCCCCACTGCCACTGTGCCCTCACACCCCATAGAACCACCATGGCTCCATCATCTCATGGTCCCCACCTTCCTGTTTCCTCCCAAGCACCACCTTGCCAGACTCTGGTGTACTGCCCTTAGACCACCTCCTGGCTGGTCTAACGTGAGCCTTCTCTTGCGACGATGGTGGGGCTTCTGGAATTCTGAATAAGGGGATGGTGCAGCCCTGTTATGGCGCAAGCCCTCTCGCAACCAGGTGCAAGGGTACTTTTGCCAGAAGGGTGGCGCAGGGCAGCTTCAGTGCATGGCATCCCAATTTTGACACAGCTTGAGTTTGAAAATCAGGATTTCCCCAAACTTTGGCACAAGGTGCCACATGCATCAAAGCTGTCTGTCGCTGGCACCTTGCGCCAAAGTTTTTGATTTGAAAATCGATTTCAAGGACTGTTCGGCCTGCCCCCTTGGTCCAGACAATCCCTGCCTAGTCTGTCTCCACAGATCTTTACTGGTCTCTGGTGATCCTCTCTCCTCCCTGCCTATTTAATAATATTCCCCAATGTCTATCCCATGCATACCTGAAGCCCCCTATTGCTTTTGCTTCCACCATTTCCACTGATTGCCTGTTTCGGTATCTACCACTCTTTAGCAGTAGTACTTTCTCACATCCCTTGTAAACTTTCCGCTTTCCTCCAGCTTCCTCACATGCCTCTATTCCTTGTGCTCTTCTCATTTGAAAGAGGTCCCTCCTGCACCCTGTTCATTCCTGTGAGGTACTTGTAGGTCTCTTTCATGTACCCTCTAGCTCTCCTCTCTTCCAGGGTGTACATGTTGAGATTCCCTTAGTCTTTCTTTGTAGGTCTTTTAATGCAACCCCTACACCATTTTAGTTGCCCTCCACTGGACTGCCTCCACCTTGCTTATATCTTCTCTGAGGTGCAACTTGCAGAACTGAACACAGCACTCTAGGCGGGGCCTCACCAGTGACCTATATAGTGAAGACACTACCTCCCTCCTCCTTCTGGAGATACCTCTTCTTATACATCCCAGCATCCCACTGGCCCCACCCACTGCTTTGTCACAGTGCCCTGCCACTCTGAATTCATTTGATTGGATAAACCCAAGGTCCCTATCCTGCTTGATGACTGTCAGTACCTCCACCACACCTGTCCTATACTCAGCTTCTGGGTTCCTATACTCTACAGGTTCCGATATTCTAGGTGCATGATTTTGCTTTTTAGTATTGAACCCTCAACTGCGATGCTCTTGACCACTCTTCAAGCTTCTTTCCCAAGATCCCTCACATTGTCTCTATCCTTATCTGAGTATCCACTCAAGTCTAGATTTTGGTGTCATCTGCAAAAAGGCATACCTTCCCTTTCATTTCTTCTGCAATGTAATTTATAGACATAGAAGATCAGTCTCAGTACGGAACTCTGTGACACCCCATTAGTCACATTTGCCTCATTAGCGTGAGTGCTGTTAACCACCACCCTGTCACTTATCCATTAACCCATTCCTTACCCAGTTCACAACTTGGGTTCCCACCCCTGGTCACTCAATTTCTTTATCAGTTTCTTGTGCGGCACAGTGCTGAAGACCTTTCTAAGATCTAGATAGGCCATGTTCACTGCCCTCCCCTGATCTATTTCAGTAGTCATCCAGTCAAAGAAATCAGTCAGATTCACCTGGCCTGACCTCCCCCCATGAATCCATGCTGCCTTTGGTCTTGTAGCCCATGGGATTCAAGATACTGTACCAACCTTCCTTTAATATGGTTTCCATTAATTTCTCCACCAATGTGCGCTAACCAGCCTATAGTTGCTAGCCTCCTCCTGCTGCTGCGCATGGATAGAGATGCAGTGAAATAAATTTCACTGTGAAATTACCGCAAAACGGCAATTTCGCTGGGTGAAATATTTGCAAAATTGGAGTGAAATTTTGCAATTTCACCAGCAATTGAGCCCATGCCCCGCCCACAACCATAAATTAACCCCCCACACACACACACAAAGGTTGCCCTGCAACCCCCATTTCTTTTATTAAAAGATTCACCTCCTCCACTCTCTGGTGTCTAGTGGTTTCCCCCTCTAGCTGTCACTGGCCGTTAACATTAAATAAACACTCCCCTCCCAAGTTACCCTGCCACCTCCATTGTTTGTTTAAAAATATATATCTATACCCTTCACTCCCTGGTGTCCTGGTGGACCCCACCCCACCCTCATCAGTACATAGCAGCACCCACCCACCCAGCCTTAGCCCCAGTACCCTGATTGGGGTTGTTGGTGCTGTTGTTGTCTTTTGCTGGCAGCTCAGGAGTACCACTGAGACTTGAATGAAGATGAGCAATCGCGCTCATTCATTCATTCAAGTGCTCAGTGGCACTCAGCTCGGGCTGCCAGCCATGGAGGCGAGCATAGGCTGTGCCAGTGGTCCGATCGGGGTACTGGCGGAGAGATGGGATGGATGCTGCTATGTAATGATGGGGTGGGGGGGTCCACTAGATGCCAGGTAGTGAAGGGTATATATATATATATATACACACACACACACACACACACACACATTTTTTTTTAAACAAACAACAGCTGTGACAGGGTAGCTTGGAGGGGGGTGCTTATTTAATGTTTATGGCCAGTGACGGCTGAGGGGGACACCACTAGACACCAGAGAGTGAAGGGTATATGTATTTTTTAAAACAAACAATGGAGGCAGCAGGGTAACTTGGGGGGGTGCTTATTTAATGTTTACAGACAGTGACGGCTGGGGGGACCACTAGACACCAGGGAGAAGTTGGAGAACTCACAATTTTGCCACGGAGGCAAAATTATTCTAAGAGGGTGGAGAAATTCATTGCAGGTGGTGAAATTTCACACCTGTGGGTGTGAAATTTCACCCGTCGAAAGTGAAATTTATA
The DNA here is from genome assembly GCA_016271365.2 of Neoceratodus forsteri. Lineage (NCBI taxonomy): Eukaryota > Metazoa > Chordata > Ceratodontiformes > Ceratodontidae > Neoceratodus > Neoceratodus forsteri. The sequence goes on along the minus strand of CM057449.1, from coordinate 223,773,674 downwards.
GGGGCTTGAGGGTGAAATTTCATGCCCAACCATGGGTGAAATTTCGGATTTCGCTCAGCTAAATATTTCGCGAAACACGCTAGTTACACAAAATATTTTTCTGGGCGATATTTTCCAATATTGTGCATCTCTACTTATGGAGAGGAACCATGTATGCTCTCCTCCAGCCATCTGGAACTACACCTGTTTACAGCGAGCTGTTGAATAAGGTCATCAGTGGTGTAGATATCACTAACCTGAGTTCCTTTAGTACCCTTCAGTGTTTCCCATCCGGCACCACAGTTTGTTCACTTTCAGAGCTGCAAGTCTCTTCATGATTCTTTTCACTGAAACTGGACATTGGTGTAACACCCCCCACACCACCCCCATTCCTGCTGCTCTCTGGTGGTCCATTATCCTTCCCTCGACTGCAAAATCTGAGCAGATGTACCTGTTCAAGATATCTGCTTTTTCCTGATCCTCTTCTGAGCTATCTCCCCCTGCCACTTTCCTTATCTTCACTTACCTTCCGCTTGCTTTACTTTTCTCTCTTATGTACCTGATGAAAGTCTTAACCCCTTTGACTATCCTTTCCTCTGTCTGTGCCTTTGCTCCCCTCACTGCCTTTCTTGTTTCCTTCTATTTTATTTTGTATAGCTCCCTGTCTCCACCATCTGCATTTCCTTATACATCCTGTGCCACCAATTTTGTTCCCTCACTACCTTAGCCACTTCCTTAGAGAACCATAATGGTCTATTTTTCCTTCTACTTTTACTCACTTCCTTCACACAGATATTGAATTATGCTTAATTATGCTGTCCCTTATTTTTCCCCACTGTCCCAAACTGTCAATCCCCCCCATGAGGCAGTTTCTGAGGCAATTTCCAAGTTCCTTAAAATCCACCCTACTAAAGTCTAGGACCCACTCCCTTGTGTGGTTTGCCTCTGTTCCCATCTTAATGTTCCCATGTTGTGCGCACCTGTTTTGCAGTGTCAGTGGCTCAGTAGGTAGCACACTCGCTTCTGAGGCCGGGAGATCAGAGGGCTGTGAGTTCAGTTCCCACATCTGGCATTTGGGTTAATATCCCAGTACTGACACTGTAATGCAGCATGAGAGGGGTGCTGCACTTCTGAGGTGCCATCTTTTGGATGAGATGTTAAACCGAGGTCCCATCTGCCTGGATTGGTGGTAGTTCAGGTGGATGTTAAAGATCCCATGGCACTTATCGAAAAGAGTAGGGGAGTTTATTGAGAAAAAGGAAATCATACAATATAATCATCACAAAATCAAATTCACACAAAAAAAATTACAGAACAGAAAATAAAAACATAAACCAAGTTAAAAAAAAATGAAAAGGGAAAAAAACGGAAAAGAACTTTTACAAGAACTAAGGCTGATACATGCTCATGATAAACATATTGATGTTCTTATAACAATTCCATTGTTATCATAATACCTAAAGGAAAATAAAGATATTTGAAAGAACATTTCAGCATTTACATCATTTAGAAATTTATGAATAGAAGCTAATTCTCCCACTATCTTAACAAAGAAATAAATTTCTATGTAATACGTACATCAGAATTAGTAACCCATGGCATATTCCTCCAAACTTGCATTAAAAATCTGTATTGTAATCTTTTCATATCTTCTTTATATGAGAATTGCAATTCCTTAGTGATTTTTTGTAGAAGTTCCTTGTGTTGTAAATGTTTTTGTTGTAATGAAAACAAACATCTGCTGTTCCAAAGAAACCACTTAATAACTAATACAACAATATGCAATGTCTCAGTGTGCCATAAGTTCCCAACTCCTGTATATTAACCCACCATCAAAGCATCCATTGTAACAGTCTGAAACCATGGAGTTGCCCAGGCAGTGGCCAGAGCTGCCCAAAAGGAGCTAATATAAGTGCAAGTAAAAAACAAGCATTTGTCAATGCCGAATGTTTGCTTGCTGGCATTGGCAGTGGTAGTGTAGAAGTTACAGAGCTGCATAATAGGAATGGCAGTGAAGTATTGAACTGAAACCAACCCCACCACCACCCTGCAGAGAGTGACAGGCATTGGGGTGTGCCTTTGGGTCATCAGGCATAACGGCCATGCCATTTCACCACATCCCACCCTGCAGACACTGACAAGTGTCACGGTGTTCCTTGGGGTCTTTGGCCCTTATGCGCACCCCATTCAAGTAGGAAATATGGTGAGATGGGTGTGATACAGGAGAATGGGGTGAACTTTGGGGCCGAAGAGTCCAAGGCATACCTCGATGCCTCTCACTGGCTGTAGGGTGTGGAATGGTATGAGCATTACAGGCAAGAATCCCAAGTCACACCCCTGATGCCTGTCATTCTCTACAGGGTTGGGCATTACGGTTGGAAACCAATACCTCAGGCATTCGTTGGTATTTTCACTCCAAATTTTCAACATGGTTTTTTTGTGACCCCACCTCATGAACAGGGGGAATATCAGTTTGTTAGCTGAAAGCTGCTTATGCACAGCGACTACGGCATTTAGCACCACAGGTGCAAAAACATTCCGAACAGGATGTAAAAAATGACAGCTGTACTGTTCATGGGGAGGTGTAAAAAATGGCAATGTTGCAAATCTGCAGTAAAAATATTTAAAAAAATGGTGAAGTCACGAGCATACATAGAAACTGTACAACGCACACCCGTAATATAATTAGGTTGGGGATTTTTTACAGCAGATTGTCAGCTCTGGCATTTTGATGCCTCCGATCATGAACAGTGTCACTGTGATTTTCTTTATCTGTCCCAAACAATGATTTCCCACAGCAACCACGCATCTCTGCGCTGAAAGTGTGAAAACACACTTCGGCCATGTTGTGAAAAATGCCAGCTGTACTGTTCATAAGGAAGTGTGGAAAAATGCCACTGGTGAAAATCTGGACTGAAAATATTACAAAGTCATGAACTTACAAGGGTGCGTGGAAACTGCGCAATGCTCACTCGTAACACAGTCATTTTATGGACTTTTGTCACCAAATTTTCAACATAGCCATTTTAAGACCTCTGCTCATGAACAGTGTCACAGTTATTAATCCCAGTTTTAGAATATGGGTCCATATTATATATGCACTCTGGCACCACAGTGTTAAATAAAGTAAACCAGGTTTATTACAAAATGAGTAAATTTATAACAGGAAGTAGGCAAGGAGTGCATCATTGTGATTTATATGAAAAATTAAATTGGTTAGACCCAAACCAGAGAAGGGTCTATACTTGGTATAAACAGTGTCACCAAATATTGAAAGATGAACCTAGACATTGTTTGTCTGATCATATTACATTTAAAGATGACAGGTTGTTAACTATGCACACAAGATCTTTTGGTAAAGAAATCCCCATGATTAGATCTCAGAATAGGTATGGAAATGAAATGCTCCAGAATACAGTTGCTTATTATTGGAATAAATTGCCCCAGAGATTGAAGGTTATTAAAAATTCATCCATTTTTAATAGCAAATTAAGAGAATATTTGCAATTAACATGTACTTGTTTTAAGTAATAATTTGATGTATAATTGTGATGTGATGTTTTGTATTATTGTACTGTTTGTTATTTATAAACAGGACTTTGTTGAAAACGGGACTGATGTCCCAACAAATGTTTTCCTGTATAAAAATAAAATTTTACAACAACAACAACAGATTCTGAACTTCACCTTGTGGATTTACCTCTATAATAGGTTCTGATGTCTGAGGCATTTCTGATAGAAGGGGTACCACTGGTAGGGAAATATCTGGGTCCGGTGTATGTGAAGCCGGCACCTCTATTTCTGAGACCCCAGGTGAATGTATCCTAGGCCTATCAGTACTAAGGCAGTGTGCATTATTGCGTTGAGCAGTTGCAATAGTGACTCTTTGCTCATCCCTATCTGTCTGACCTAGTTGGTTATGAGCTGCTGAAAGACAGGAATGATATGTGTGTCCTTTCAGATCGCATAAATTGCACACCTGATCACTTTTGCACAACCCGAAGTATGTCCCAATTGGTTACAGTTCATGCATTTCAACCTATCATACATACTACTGAGGTGGTCAGTGGAGCCACAATGATAACAGGCCTTAGGTTGCCCAGCATAGAATTACACACCTCTGTCTTTTCCTAAAAAAAACAATTAGGTAGGTGCACAAGTCCAGTGTCGTTAGTGTTAAGGATTACTTGCACTCTCCATCCCCCAGTTCAAATATGGTCCTCATCAACTATAGGTTCTGGGTTTCCCTGAACTGTGCATCTTTGCTTCAACCAAAAGGTCAAGTCAGTCACACTAACCCCTTCACTCCGAAACAAGATATTAATCATTCGACGTGCAGGTTTAGTTAGGGGAACCACTTCAAAGGGTGACCATAGAGGTGAAGATTTTAAAGCACGATATGCAGTCCAGAATTTTTGAAGGCTGCTACCTTGTTTGAAGTTGATGTCAAACACTGGTTCCCCGGAGACATGAATAAGAGCATAAAATTCTACTGGAGTATAGTGCATGGATCTTTTTAATAAAGTGCGTGCCACATATTTTCAGTCTGGGAATACATCAAGACCGCCTTTATAAATAAGTCTAGTCGCATTGTGTCTTTTGGCCGGGAAGACTGGGGCTCTGAATAAAGATGCATAGGATCTTGGTTCTTGTGGTGCTCGATCTGTCTGTGATGCTGGTCCCTGGTCAGGAGGCCTACTAGATTCCTGTGGTGTAATTAAATTTTTTTCAATAACATGTGGAGGTAATCGTAAAATAGGGTTTTGTGTCAAGTTTAGATCTTCTGGAAGATGTAAAGGGGATACAACATCCATTTCTGAGCCCCAATCAATTTTTTTTCCTTCCACCACAGCATTATCCACAGGTTTAGGTATGCTAACGGTCAGGGTTGAATACTTAGATGGGCCTGAGATCCATGTAGCTCCATTTTTTTCCCAGCCAGCTTTTGTTAGTGCTTTATCTAATGACCAAGCCACTGTGTCTTTATCTGCCTGTTGACAGGATCGTGAAGTTTGGGGTTTTGTGCTACCCCCCTTAACAGTTTCTTTCATCACATTATTGCAATCATTATTTAGGTTCCCTGCAAACACAAAGAGAGGAGCTGTACTTGTATTTGCTGTTGAAGAAGAGGATTGTGATACCTCTGCCCATGTACCTGAATCAGCTGTTACTGTGGATGCTGGTAATGCAGGAGTGATCGAGCCTACCACGTCAGCACCTAGCTGTCGTACCTCCACATCTGGTTCCTCGGCCTGTCTCGCCAAATCTTGCTGCTGCGCTACTGCAAGAGCCACTTGCAAGGTAAGCCTTCTTGCGATGTGGCTTTCTTCCTCCTTCTGCAGTAGTAATTGCGGCTCGTTGGAGTCCTGCTATGCGATTTCATGCTCCGTTGTTTTATATGCTGCTATCGCTAAATCAGAAGCTTGCCTCAGAGTTTCTGTCTCACATACTGAATCATCAATCTGTTTTTCTGCTGTATCGACAACGGACACATCAGTGCTCTTTGCATCAAAAAAAAATTGTTTCCATCGCCGCATCAATCGCGGGTGAGACCCGCTCCACAGGAACCTCCATCCTGCACGAACTCTCCAAGCCAAATGACAGTCCAACAGTGGTTCCCCTACAGACCAGTAGAGGAATTTCCCTAGTGTCCTGGCCCAATTTCCCTCATTCACTAAAAATACCACCAACAGCTTAATCTGATTCAAGACCAGTTGGCATTCATCTGTATCCCCCTCCCCCGGGTCATGCCTGAAAATAGGCAGGATTTGTCTAGTGCACTTACCCAGTCAACAAAAACGAAATAAATAAAAATAAATTAATGTTAAACCACACAGTATGTGATCACTGTTTCCTAAGCGACTGCCCCCTGTGACATCTACAGAGCCATCCCAGTTTGTAAGTAACAGATACAGCACAGTCCCATCACTAGTGGATTTCTTTTTTTTTTTCCTCCGATCGCGGATCCAGGAGCCTTTCTCAGGCATCCAACCTTTGTCCTGTCCTGCCTGAAGTCCCCCCAACTGAACCTTCCTCTCCTCCACCCCCGCCTCACAGCTGGCACCCCCAGCTTAACCCCTCCGGGGTGGGGCCGCCCCTCCTACCTTGGGCACTCTTCAATTTGAAGACTCCAGCTACAGACATGGGCCTCTGGGTGGAGGGTCTGTGAAGGCCTGCAGAGTTGGACCCAGTCATGGACATGGGGATTGGTGCTGTCACCTACCCCTGGAACTGGGGTTTTTCCTATGTTCTGTTTCACCCGCCCCTATCCCTGCATGTGCACCCCCTGACGTTATGGCACACGGCAACCCTGCCAGTGTCAGGAACGCTATTACATGCAGCCCCATGCTACTGCAGTGCCCCCCAGCCTCCACCAGGGGCTGCCAAAGCACCGAGCTCCCCAATGCCGTCCCTCCAGGACAGGAGAACAGCCCTGTGGGCACTCAATCCAGTCCCTCCCCTGCCGACCCCCGGCACCCGAGCTCTCTTCTGAATTTGGGTCACCGGCATGGCACAAGATGTGGCATCTAGTGCCTCAACCCTCAGTGCCATTGGGCTGGCACCCTAGTGGATTTCTTGATGAGCTGCCTGAGAAAAGCCCCTTGTTGGGAGGTCAAGGATGAATCTGCTCCTTGTTGAATCTGCAGTTGGAATGCTCCAGTCCACATCTGGCAGACTGAAGACCCCAACTACCAGCACCTCCCCTTATTTGTCATCCTGATGATGGCTTCTCTAAGTGCCTTATCCAACTCCTCCCTGTGCTGTCGGTCTGTATACCACCCCACTATGGATAGCAGACCTAGTACCTGTATCCAGGATGACTCACAACACCTCCAGTCCTTCTTTTTCCATTGAGTGCCCCAGTACTTTTGTGGCCTTAATTCCCTCTGTCCCATATAGTACAACCCCTCCTCTTTCTCTCCCAGTGTAGCACGGTATGGCTATGTCCCAGTTATGGCTGTCTGTAAACCACGACTCCATTATGCCACTAAATCCAGGCCAGTATCCAGAATTTTATTTCCTGACTCCTTGCATTGGCACTTGTGGCTCTTCAAACCTTACTTCCTCTCTGCCTGATTCCCTTTTGCCCCCTTCCCCTGCTTGCACTGTTCCCAGAAGCTACCCCTGACTCCCTCTTCCTTTGTTACCTTATCCATTGCCTGTCTCCTTTACCACTTTCTTCTTGCTTTCCTGTTTTATATCCCCTTGTCTTGTGCCTTGTTCCCATCCCTGTCTTGTTGTTCCCATGGCCTTAGGGAGCTTACTACCCTCATGCTTTCCTTCCCTGCTGCTTCATCATTTGAGTGGGGCAATTGCTGCCTCCCTTGGCTTTACCGCCTCCCCCGCCCCCAGTTTAAATGCTCATCCAGGTAGCCATTTTAACATCCCAATAAGTACTATTCTTCCCCTCCTGGAAAGACGCAGGCTGTCTCTCCTGTAGATGTGCATATCCTCCTAGGTTTGCCCCTAGTCCTCAATGTAGCTGAAGCCCTTGATGTGAATGAAGCACAGCGCTTCATTAACATACTTGTCTACATTCCATTCCCTGTGCTTAAGCAATACCCATTGCACTGATGCAGGGAAATATTTGTAACCCCTTTTGTGTATGACACAGTGGGGTGCAAGGTTAAACTGTGCAGCAAGGTGCACCTTGTAACCACTCTGCAGCGGCAAATTGCAACTGTGTGTGTGAACCCCCTCTTAATAAAAAAGGGATAATGGAAGATACTATAGATGCAGCTATAGATATGATTCTTGCTGTCACATTGTACTGTAGGTAGTTATCACTATATCATAAATAAGGTACAAGAGGGTGACATCTTTCAGAGAAGAGGAGATTCAAGAAGTCGACATGATATGAGACTTGAGAGTGGTAGATTGAGGGAGTAATGTGAGGAAGTATTTGTTCACAGAAAGGGTGGCGGATACGAGGTATAACTTCCAGAAAAGTTATGCTGGTTCTTGGTCAATATGTCCTGTCTCCATCCCCATCAATGTTCTGTGTGCAGTCTCCTACAATCTCTTGTCTTAGCTTTGAAACTCTTTGGCCTCTCCTACCTTCCTATCCTTTATCTTCCCCCTTCACCCCATCCTCCTCCTGCAAGCTGCTTATAGGTAGACTTAAGTGCCTTGTCTTCCTACTGCTTATGGTGGCACTGACAAGCTCAGTCTGGCCCCCTCACCTCCCCTCCCACTTTACTGCCAAAAGGATTGAGAGTGGCGCATCTGAACATTCACAGCCACCTCCATTAATTGGAACAATTGGAAACCCTCATACTCAACCCCTAACTGCATCTTCTGATAAATTTGGAGTCTTGGCACTCCACCAAAATTCCTTATTGCTCTCTCCAGCTATGCTATCAACAGGTGTGATCAAATGAAGAGGAGAGTGGTGTGGCTATCTACACCTGGACTCACATCTAGATTGATCATGTGCTCTCGGTCTCCTCTCCCTATGCTTATGAACTGCTTATCCTCAAATGCTCCCTCCTTTTCTTATTTATTTATCTTTATCACTGGGGTCTACTGCTGCTGTGGATCATCCCCACTGTTATTACTGAACTCCTCACTATTATCTCCTCTCACTCCACTTCATGTGAGCTACTTATTATTGTGGATTTCAATATCAAATAGCTTTTCTCCTCCTCAAATAAACAACATTAAAACATAAAATCCCTACAACTTTCTTGGCTTATCTCTGACCCCACCAACTTAATTTTGAAACATTAAAATACTCCCTTCATGAATGGGTACACTTCTCTCACCACCCCCCCCCCCCAGCATATGATAGATGCAGGTACTCTTCTTGATACACTCAGTGACCACCATATAGTCTACTTCATGCCACAAATTTGCCAGCCAAAAGCACTCCAACCTTATCCATATTCACTCATTTAGACCACCAGATTTATATTCACTCCATGCTGACCATCTCTTCTGATTGGTACCACATCCCAGCAGCCAACAACATTAATTCTTCTCTTCTCATTTTCCACTCTAAATTTATGATTGTCTGGGACTACCATGCCCCCTTTCAAAGATCAGGGTTACAGGATCCCACCTCAAATGGATTTCAGCCAAGCTTCTTTCATGCCTCCATGAAAAGAACCTACTTTGGCATGCTCACAAGGCATCTGGCTTGTCTGGTGACCTGGTTAAATCCCAGACCCTTCACAATACTTGTATCAAAGTTACCAGGCTTGCACCATCCAAATACTTTGCATCTACCCTCCAGAATAATCTAAGCTGTCCCTTTAATTTCTAGAAGTTCATCCACTTCCTCTTCTCCACTCCTACCCAGTCTCCTCATGTCCTTAATGCTAGATAAGCCCTCCATCTCTGCCCCTAATTAAGGATTCCATGTCATAACAGTGATCACTAAACAGCGATCACAGTTACAGCAAGTGTGCATCACCAAAAAGCAAAACAGCGATGTACACTCCCCAGCGAACCTGACAACAGTGATGGTAAAACAACAAGATGTCTATTATGATTCTCAGCTCTAGGGGGTGCATGTCAGGGAGGGGAAGAAACTTGGAAACAAAAAAAAAATGAAGTCCCACACACGAAAAAACAAAATAGTATCCCTACCCAGCCCCTTCCTCACTGCAGGCCACCACACTCACCATCACACCAGAATGCTGGCTCAGCAGCACACTGCTAAACTACAGCCCATATACCTTCTCCTTCCTGAACCCTCCTCTTCTGTTCCTTTACCCTCCTACTACCTCACCGTTTTGTCCCTTAACTTGGCGCTATAACTGCACCTCACTACCCTTTCAGGGTAGCTCACATCACAGGTGGTCAAATTGAGTCATTCAAAACTGAGTCGCTCAATTTGAGTTGCCATTATAACGTGCTACCCTATTTAAGTCGTTATTTCCTTCAACTCCTTTTTCACCTTCTATGCTCATAACCTCCTCGCTTCCTTCTTCACCCCCTCCACCCTGTGTCCCACCTCCCTCCTCCCCCCTTTCCTTCTCTTTTGCATGGACTACTGCTGCTGCCATATTCAAAGCCCTAGTTGCTCTCAGTTCCCTCAAGGTTCTAAGCCCTAAAGGCCTTGACCCCAAACTTTTGCACATGTCTGCTCCAAAAATTGCTATTCCCATCACATCTATTCTCAACCTCTCTTTCTCCCTGCACACTGTCTCAAATTCTTGGATCAGTTATCCTCCTTCCAAGGGGGTGACCCACCTCTCCTGAGAACTATCACACAGCCTGTATTCTTCCTACCCTGTCAAAGCTCCAAGAACACCTTGTTCTCTCTCTCAATTCTCTCCCTTTCTTGAGTCCTCCTCCTTCTTCACCCCTTCCCCATCTGGATTATAGACATCCCAGTCAACCACCATCTCCCTTCTCTGTCTCACTGACTCCATCCTTACTGGAATGGACCATAGACTGATAAGCTCTGTGATCATTGTCAACCTGGCTAAGACCTGTAACACAGTTGCACACCCCTTCTCCTGTACAAGCTTAAAAGGGTGGGGTTCTCTGACCATACAGTCAGCTGGTTCCACTCTCACCTTGAGGACCGGTCCCAATCTGTCTGCATCAGAGACACACTCTCCTCCATCTTCTTTTCTACACAGATGTTCTTCAAGGGTCTTTCTTTTGCATGATCCTCTTCTCCATCTTCCTGAATAAGCTACTCAATGCCTCTACTACTGCAGCCATCTGCATGTATGAAGATGATACTATGCTGTTCACCTCTAGCTTCTCAATCCCTGGCCTGGCTGCTCAGCTCCAATCAGATTTCTCCACCATCCAACATTGATTTTGAGCAAATCAAATATCTCTCAATACCAAGAAAATGGTCTCTATGACCTTTGACAGCAGGTAGAGGCTAGCCAGACTCTTTCCTTTCCCCTCCTACCATAGCCTTGATGGTGAGTTAATTGAAGATGTTTCTGTCTTTAAATAACTTGGGGTTTGTTTGGATCATCTCCTTGATTTCTCTGCATATGTATGCCATCCACACTCCACCCTAAACTCGGTGCTCTCTACAGGAACAAAACTTGTATCCTGCTTCCTGATTACAGAGAAATCATCTTAAAGATGATCTTCACCATCTTCAATTAGGGTGACATTGTATACAGTGCCAGTCCTAAATCCACACTGCCCAGACTGGATCCCCTTTTTCACTCCTGCTGCTGTTTTGTTCTGGTCTTAACCCATTGTACCCACCACTGCTTTTTCCACACCTCCCTTTCTCTCCCTTCTCTTAATGCCAGGTGCCGCTCTCACTGTACCTCCTTTATCTCCAAATTCTGCCTTGGCTCCCTCCCACCTTATCTTAGGTCACTTCTCTCCTGTCCCTCTGCCCCTGTGTACTCACTTCTCAACTATGGCTCTTGATCTTACTCACTTCCCCTTGTGAAATTCTCTGCAGGTCAAGTTGATTTCTCATTCAGATTCCCTATGCTGTGATCTTCTCTGTCTCCTGCTATTTATTGTGCATTCTCTCTCTCTCTTCTCTCAAAACCATCCTTCAGGACTTCTCTTCACACACCTACATATGCCCCTGCCCCCCTCACCTCCCTACAAACTAAATATTTCTCTATCCGGTGCACTCCTTTTCGTCGACACCCCGACGGTGAAACAGGAAAAAAGACCATTATGGCAACATTCACGGTAATGGTCCTTTTTCTGTGTTTCGCCTTCCTCCAGTGTTCCGCCCCCTACCCGGACCAACTCCGACCTGGAGCTTGTATCCTAAAGTCCGGGGGGGTTGGGGGGCAGAGCCCCCAACAGAAAACACCCATAGAACAGGCGGCAGAATACCTGCGTCGGTATCATGCTATTGCTGTGGGGGAGGTCGGCATTGTCGCTGCTGACAAAACTTGGTGCTTCCTTCTCTATGGCCCTGTCCTGTTACTGCCCTCTTGATTGCAACTTAGCTACTATATATTACTTTGTACTAGTGCTAATTCAGTCAAACTGTTCTTGTTTTGTTGCAAATGCACTTCTATTGTTATTTACTGTTTATGCTTTGTTTATTGCAATTGTGCCTTATTGTGTTTTCTGTAATGAACTATACTCTCTCCTCCACCTCCCGCTATGATTCCTCTGGAAATGAGTTGATACTAGCTCCGTATGTCTTTCCCAGTCAAACTTTTGAATTAAATAAAAAAAAATAAAATAAAGTATAATAAGATAAAATAAAATAAAATACAGACATACATAATCTTCCAATCTTTACTGGCAAGAAGAGTTAACTCCAACCCTAACCTATGCTTCCTAGGACCTCTCCTGGGGCCCAATTCCAAGACGCATGGTGCAATTCGCGGATGTATGCTGGTTGCGCCATGCAGCACTATGCCATATTCCAAGACAGGCAGGGTCCCCGGCATATATGTCCTGTGACTTGTGGCAGATGCAGGCTAGCGCCATGGGCATGGCACAATGGACCTGGATGCTGCAAGTCGCAGTCCACAGAGAATTGCCCCCCCAAGTCCTCCTACTCTGGAACAAGGCCACATGCACCAGGGAGCAAGGGGGGGCTGGACAGGTGGCACTGGCATTCCGGGGGGCACTTCGGGAAATGGACCCTGGGGGTCCCCGACATTTGGGGGGTGGGGGCATGTCTGTGTTGGAGAAGCCACGGGGGAGCACTGCTGTGTACTTTCTGCAGAGCTGCAGAGTGGGCATCCATCGATTGACATAGACTGATGCCTCTTAGACCATCTCCCTGATGGTCTAACTCCGCTGCACCATTGCAGCTTCTGGAATAGCATATGTGGGTTGCAGCAGCCACCCTTTTGGAACAGGGTGTAGTTGCTGCCGTAACCCACCCTTGTACCATGCCGTTGTGAGTTGTAGACATAGTGTGTGGCAAAACCCACCTTTGACGCAACCCGCAGACGACATGGCACAGGTCGCGACTTGGAATCATGACTTGCGTATCTCATGGTGCAAGTTGCGATTTACACCATGGGGTTCAGCGTAAATCATCTTGTGCCATGCCAAAGTCTTCTTGGAATTGGGCCCCTGTATTCTATACAGTTTGGGAATGTTAGGCTGCTCATAGCAGAAAGCCTCAAGGGAGATCTTTCATTTACTGACACTGCAGCATGAGTGTTCCATCTTTACAATGCCAACTGTAGGGAGAAAGTCATCTGCCACTCCACCTCTGTGTAATGCCACTTCTGTTGGTCATCAGCATTACAAAATTATTAATTAATTTATTTATTAAAAGTCTCACCAGGAAAGGCATACTGAGCTGGGTAGCAGCTTGTTTCCAGATGGGTCCTGGGGGGGAGGGGAAAAGGAGGACCAAGAAAAATAAAGAAAGTACAAATACAGCAGGTACAGTCGGATCACAGTCACAGATGCCAAGGTAAATTATCTTTTAATGGTGGTGATTGCTATGGTGAGTTTATGCTCTCACTTTACCCCCTTCCCCCAATGTTTTGTTCTTCAGTCCTTATCCCCACTGGGGCCCATTCCATTATCAGTCTTGTTTGTCCTGGGCCGGTGCCAGCCACTTCTCATAATCACAGCAGAAGGGTAATGTGAGCTAGATAGTCTGAGATGCACTTCACAATAAAAACTTCAGTTCATGCCAGTCCTCATATCTGCTCTTTTCTGAAGCTTCTTACTGTTGCACTCTCTCTTCTCTGAAACATAGAAACATTGAATTTAATGGCAGATAAGGACCACTTGGCCCACTGAGTCTGCCCATTTCCCTACCTAATGGATAAGCTGCAGATCCTAGTTAACCAGCAGCCTAATTCCTCCTACCCCCAACCACAATTGCCTTATGTCTGTCCCATTCAATCTTGAATTCCCCCAGTTTTTGACTCCATGACCTCTTCGGAAAGGCTGTTACATGCATCCACAACCCTCTGCCTGAAAAAAATACTTCCTCACATTACCTCTCAGCTGCACCCCCCATCTTCAAATTGTGCCCCCTTGTTCTTGCACATCTATTTTTCTGAAAGATACTACCCTCTTGGACTTTGTTGATTCCTTTGAGGTACTTGAAAGTTTCTATCATGTCCCCCTCTCTCCCTTCTTTCCTTGAAGGTATACATGTTAAGCTCCTTTAGTCTTTCTTCATATGTCTTCTGGCGCAGACCCTGCACCATTTTAGTTGCCCTGCTCTGGACAGCCTCCATCCTGTCTATGTCCTTGTGGAGATGGGGTCTCCAGAACTGCATGCAGTACTCCAGATGTGGTCTTACCAACTGTCTGTACAGAGGGATAACAACTTCCTGTTTTCTACTGGTGATGCCTCTCCCTGTGCATCCCAGTTTCCCCCCAGCACTTCTTACCGCCTTCTTACATTGCTGGCCCACTTTTAGGTCATCTGATATGACTACCCCCAGGTTTCTTTCCATTTTTGCTGTTGTCAGTATCTCACCCCCCATTGTGTACTCTTCCCCTGTGTTTTTGTTTCCCAGGTGCATTACTTTGCACTTCTTTGCCTTGAATCTAAGCTGCCATACATTTGACCATTCCTCCAACCTTTTCAAGTCCCTTTTCATCCTTTCCACCCCACCTTGTATATCAACCCTGTGGCAAATCTTTGTGTCATCTGCAAAGAAACATACTTTCCCTTCTAGTCCCTCTGCAATGTCACTTACAAAGACATTAAATAGGACTGTGATACAGTCCCACACAAAAGATTAATACACAAGTTAGCCAGCCTTGGAGTGGGTCCCAAGGTGGTAGCCTGGATAAAAAATTGGCTAGACAGCAGGACGCAAAGGGTAGTAGTAAATGGAGTACACAGTGAAGAAAGGAGGGTTACTAGCGGGGTACCTCAGGGTTCAGTACTGGGACCAGTCCTTTTTAATGTCTTTATAAGTGACATTGCAGAGGAACTGGAAGGAAACATATGTCTCTTTGCAGATGACACAAAGATCTGCAACAGGGTTGATACACAAGATGGAGCGGAAAGGATGAGAAGGGACTTGGCAAGGTTGGAGGAATGGTCAAATGTATGGCAGCTCAGATTCAATGTAAAGAAGTGCAAGGTAATGCGCATGGGAAACAAAAACCCCAGGGGAAGAGTACACAATGGGGGGTGAGATACTGACAACAGTAAAAATGCAAAGGGACTTGGGGATAGTTATATCAGATGACCTAAAGGTGGGTAAGCAATGTGAGAAGGCAGTAAGGAAGGCTGGGGGGATACTGGGATGCATAGGAGGAGGAATCAATAGTAGAAAACAGGAAGTTGTTATCCCTCTGTACAGACAGTTGGTGAGACCCCATCTGGAGTACTGTGTGCAGTTCTGGAGACCCCATCTCCACAAAGACATAGACAGAGTGGAGGCAGTCCAGAGGAGGGCAACCAAAATGGTGCAGGGTTTGCACCAGAAGACATACAAAGAAAGACTAAAGGAGCTTAATATGTATACCCTTGAGGAAAGAAGGAAGAGAGGGGACATGATAGAAACTTTCAAGTACCTCAAGGGAATCAATAAAGTCCAAGAGGGTAGCATCTTTCAGAAAAAGAGATGTGCAAGAACAAGGGGGCACAATTTGAAGATAGAGGGGGGATGGCTCAGAGGTAATGTGAGGAAGTATTTTTCACAGAGAGGGTTGTGGATGCATGGAACAGCCTCCCTGAGGAGGTCATGGAGTCAAGAACAGTGGGGGAATTCAAGAATGCATGGGACAGACATAAGGCAGTCCTAGTGGGGGGTAGGAGGAAGGAAGCTGTTGGTTAACTAGGATCTGCAGCTTATCTGTTAGGTAGGAAAATGGGCAGACTAGGTGGGCCAAGTGGTCCTTATCTGCCATCAAATTCTATGTTTCTATGACCGGCCCCAGTACTGAACCCTGCGGTACCCCACTAGTAGCCACCTTTCTTCACTGTGGACTCCATTTACTATTACCCGCTGTGTCGTGTTGTCCAGCTAGTGTTTTACCCAGGCTACCACCCTGGGACCCACTACCAGGCTGGCTAATTTGTTTATTAATCTTTTGTGCGGGACTGTGTCAAATGCCTTGTTAAAGTCTAGGTAGGCCATGTCCACAGCCCCTCCCTGGCCTACTACTTTGGTCACCCAGTCAAAGAAATTAATTAGATTTGTCTGTCATGACCTTCCTGCTGAGAATCCATGCTGCCATGGATCCTGTGCCCCACTAGACTCTAGGCATTCAACAATTATTTCCTTCAGAAGCGATTCCATCATTTTCCCTACCACTGAGGTCAAACTGACAGGTCTGTACTTTCCTGCCTCTGTCTTGCTCCCACTTTTGTGAAGAGAAATCACATCCACCCTCCTCCAGTCCTCAGGTACCACGCCATCCTCCCATGATTTATTAAAAATGGTAGTCAGTGGTGTCACTAGTTCTACCCTTAGTTATTTTAGAATTCTGGGGTGAATCCTATCATGCCCCATTGCTTTATTCACCTTCAGTTTTAAGAGTTGTTTCAGAACCCATTCTTCTGTGAAAGGACTAATATCAACCCCCCTATCCAGAGTGCTTCTATTGACTGGATTAGGTATCTCCCTCTGCTTTTCCATTGTGAATACTAAGCAGAAGTATTCATTCAGTATCCCTGCTTTTTCACTGTCACTGTCTGCCCAACCACCTTCCTCTTTATTCAGCCTCAGTATAGCTGCCTTAGTCTTTCTTTGCTCCCTAATGTACCTATAAAAGGTTTTATCCCCCTTCTTAACTAAGTTGGCTACCTTTTCCTCGGTGTGGGCCTTTGCTATTCTGACTGCCTTCCCCACTTCCTTCTCCTTTAACTGGTATAGTTCTCTGTCCTGCTCCTTCTGTGTTTCCTTATACTTCCTGAATGCTATCTTTTTCTCCCTTACCTTCCTTGCCACTTCTTTTGAGAACCATAGTGTTTTTTTCTTTCATTTTGATTTGTTTATTTGCTTCACACAAACGCTTGTTGCCTCTGTGATGGTGGTTTTGATGTTTCCCCATTGTAGCTCTACCCCACCTTCTTGCCTGTTTGCTAGTGCTTTTCTGAGTCAGTCTCCCATTTTGACAAAATCAGCCCACCTGAGGTCCAGTACCTTCACTTTTGTATGGCTTGACTCTACAGCCAAGTTTATCGTGAACCGTACTGCTTGGTGGTCGTTTGTTCCCAGATGGCTACCCACTTCAAGACTGGAGATCCTCTCTCCATCCCCATTTAATAGTACCAGGTCTAAGATTGCTCCCTCCAGAGTGGGTTCCAAAATTAGTTGTCTGAGGCATGCCCCCTGTAGGGCATTGAGAATGGCATTGCTCTTGGATGTGGCTGCAGCAAAGGTGCTCCAGTTAACGTCTTGCATATTCAGGTCCCCCATCAGCAATATCTCCCCTTTCTCTGCCATCCTAAGGATGCTTTCTATCATTTCCTTGTCCATTTCCTCCCCCTGAGATGGGGGTCTGTATACAACCCCTGTGTGGATTGTGGTGCCATTTCCAGTCTCCAGGGTGACTGACAGTGCCTCCTCTCCTCCCTGTTTACCCTTTAGTTCTGTTGCTTTGATCCCTTCCCTTACATGGAGAGCTACTCCTCCTCCTCTTCTTCCCTCCCTGTCCCTTCTGTAGATTGTGTACCCTGGTATGTTGACATCCCAGTCATGGTTCTCTGTGTACCATGTTTCTGTGACTGCCACAATGTCCAGGCATCCCTCTTCAATCAAGGCCACCATTTCGGGGAGCTTTTTACCTAGACTACAGACACTGGTACTCATTACTCTCCATTTATTTATGGCTTTATTTCTTTTTGCCCATCCTTGTCCTTACTGCCTTTATCTTTTCTCCATTTACCCCTGCCCTTCTCCCATCGACTGCTCTATCTTGGTGTTTACCTCACTAACTACCCTGATTTTTTTGGGGGGCTAGGATTTCCTTTCTCCTTTTCAGTGCCTCCCCCCTTGGCTAGTTTAAATGCTTGCCAATGAAGCATTTAAACCTATCACCTAGGATCCTGATTCCCCTCCTGGATAGATGCAGACCATCATGTCTGTATAGGCCTGCATCCCTCCAGGTGAAGCCCCAGTCACCAATGAAGCCAAATCCCTGAGCTCTGCACCAGTTTTTCAACCAGTCATTGAATCCCATGGTGCGGAGTTGCCTAGCCTCATCCATACCATAGACAGGTAGCACTTTTGAAAACATTACCATGTGTTCTTCTTGTCTAAGACCCCTTCCCAACTCCACAAACTCCTGTTGCACTACTGTGATCCCATTCTCAGCCAGGTCATTTGTCCCTAGGTGGATAATGACATCCAGCTCACTCCCCCTTGCAGCTGGTTCCAAAATCCTGAGGATTCGTTTCCTGTCCCTCCAAGCCATGGTGCTGGGCAGACACCTTACCTCCCTTTCCCCTCCCTCCCCCAGTTCTACTCCCCTAACAATTGAGTCCCCCACCAGGAGTTGTTTCCTTCCCCTGTGGGGTCCTGTGCCACCCTCCTGCGGGTTTCCATTTTGGAGGTTCCCAGCATCCTCCTTGGTCTCCACTGCGGGTGCCTCCATAGAGGAACCATGCTGTGCCAGAGTGGGGAATTAATTGTGAAGAGGCACAACTGGAGAGATGTGCCTCTGTTCCACCACTTTCACCCTCCATGAGCCCACCATGGTCCAACCACTCCTCTTTCTTGGCAACCTCTGAGGTAGTGGTGGTGGCCTGGGTGGTCCCTGGGTGGGGGAGCAGGATTTCCAAATCCTTGCCAGGTCAGCATGGAGACGGACAACCTCCTCCCTCAGACCAGAGAGGTGCCTGCAAATAGGGCAGCAATGCAGTCTCCAGAATGTTTCCTAGAAGACTGCTGCTCCACAGCCAGTGCATTGCACCACTCCCCACATGTCTGTGCCCCTTCCTGTTACAGATGTTTTTTCTCTTTGTTTTTTGTTCTTGTTTTAGTGTGTGCAAGCTTGTGAGTGTCTCTACCCCCTATTCAGTGGCATGTGCCTTTAAGGATATGAACAGGTGTGTATTGTTATCAGTTTTGGGGAAGTGATGTCAGAACCCTGCTATAAAGAAAGTTATGCACTTGTGGCAGGTGGAGTGAGGGCAGGGTGGGTGGGATTAAACCTATGCCCTCCAGAAACAATCAACTACAACTCTGAACCTCCACCCGGGAGTGCCTTCCTTCCTTTCAGACACCCATCTCACAGAGGTTAAGTAACAGGTCTATTCACAAATGACTGCAAATATCTCCCAGCTACAGTTCATCCCTGGCAAATTAAAGTTAAACTAAGAAAAGTCAATCCCCCAAAACAGAATCAATACTAGTTACTCATACAGGTCTAAAAAGGAATAATTCAATTCAGTGTACTCTAGAAAAGAACCTCCTTGATTTAAGGAGGTTTGGGCTGCTTTCTCTCTCTATCTCTGTCTCAGCAGAAAGAGACTAGAAACAACTCCTGTTTTAAATCCACAGTTCAACTAGGCTCCTTTCAGCTCCTCCCCTTAACAGACACCTATTTCACAGAGGTTAAGTAACAGGTCTAGTTACAAATGACTGCAAGTATCTCCCAGCTATAATTCCTTCCTGGCAAATAAAAGTTAAACTAAGAAAAGTCAACCCCAAAAAACAGAATCAATACTAGTTACTTACACAGGTCCAAAAAGTAATAATTCAATTCAGTGTAGTCTAGAAAATAACCTCCTTGATGTAAGGAAGCTTTGGCTGCTTTCTCTCTCTCTCTCTCTCTCTCTCTGTCTACCTTTCTTCTTATCTTTATCTTTCTCTCACTTCTATACTTATTTATTTATGTTTTTAATCACTGGGTAAGTGCACTGATTCAAGGGACCGTTTTCAGTCATGACCCAGGCCAAAGAGTGGCAAAGATTACACTGTAATATAGCAGTGTCAGTGGCTCAGTAGGTAGCACACACACCTCTGAGGCTGGGAGATCAGAGGGCTGTGGGTTCAGTTCCCACATCTGGCACTTGGGTTAATATCCCAGTACTGACACTGTAGTGCAGCATGAGAGGGGTGCTGCACTTCTGAGGTGCCGTCTTTCGGATGAGACGTTAAATCGAGGTCCCATCTGCCTGGATTGGTGGTAGTTCAGGTGGATGTTAAAGATCCCATGGCACTTATCGAAAAGAGTAGGGGAATTTCCCCGGTGTCCTGGCCAAATTTCCCTCATTCACTATAAAATACCACCAACAGCTTAATCTGGTTCAAAGTCAGTTGGCATTCATCTGTATCCCCCTTCCCTGGGTCGTGCCTGAAAATAGGCAAGATTTGTCTAGTGCACTTACCCGGTCAACAAAAACTAAATAAATAAATAATAAAATATAGTCAAAACATGCAGCGATTAAACCAATGACAGAGGAGTCAATACCAGTAACACAATCCTGAGGTCATCAGGCCTAAGTACAGGTACAAAAGTTGTGAAAGCAGTCAGTAAACATAATAAGGGCCCCCCAGCCATACCCCTAGTGCCAAGACATGATCATCAGAGATACAGAGGCAAGAGAACAAGCAGTAGGGAAGCAGGAGGTGAGAGAAAGAAAAGTGAGAAATTGCCTAATAGGGGAGGCTACAGGTATGGGGAAAGGAGAGGGGTCAGAGTCGGGAGAGTCGAGAAAATGACTGCAGTGAAAGTATCAAGGAAAGGGATAAGGGAGGTCCCACTAGGAGAGGGAGGGAGGAGGGTTAATCTGGTGAAAAGTGACAACTGGTCTTCCCCAAGAGCCAGGCTTTGAGGTTAGATTTAAAGACCAGGTGAGTGTTGAATGAATGAAGTGGTCCAGGAATACCATTCTACAGAAGGGGAACAGCAACTGATAGAGCTCTCCCACCCATGTTGGATGAGATTTTTGGTACCTCAAGGGTAGGGATGGCTGACATGTGTAGGCAACGAGGAAGGGTATGAAACTTTAGAAGAGATGAAAAGGGGGACACGGTCCCATGTCTGAGGGCATTATCCACAATGCCTCTGAGTACAAGTCAAAGTGGCCTTGTAGAGGAATCTTGCTAAGCCACCAGTATAGGTCACAGTGATGAGTAGTGGGTGGAGCCAGGACAGCAAAGTGGCAGGTACTGTTATACACTGAAGTGAGTCAAGCTCTGAGAGCAGAAGATACTTGAGAGTAGATAGGGGAACAATAATCTAACATTGGGAACAGGTTGCCTTAGATGATGGCTAAGCGAGCTTCCAGGGTAAGGAAATGGCGTAGCCGATATGCCACCCCGATTTTCTGATTTACCCTACGAATGACTATGTTGAAGTGGTCCACGAAAGAGAAAGCAGGGTCAAGCATTACTCCCAGGTATTTGAAGGTGGGAACATTCTCAAGGACTGAGACGTTGGGGGAGGAAATCTCCCGCTTTCCTCCTCTTCCTTTTTCTTTTACTAGAGCATTCTTTTCCTCAGTCAAACCACATGTCTGCCGCTCCTCCAGTCCCCAACCACCACTAATCTCCACCAACCACTAACCTGACCACCACCCCCTACCATAACTTTGCCCCTCATGGAAATGAGAGGTAGGCACTTTCAAGGTTGGCAATTGTAAATAAATTTCCACTCAGTTTTGCCTACCAATAAATTGATTGATTGACTGACTGACTGATGGAAGAGACACCAGAGGATGACCTTTCTCCCCTGATGACAGATAGGATATGGAAGGCAACAGGCTGCATGGCATGGGAAGGACAGAAGGGGGGAGATAAGGGAATCACGCAAGGTAAGTGGCCTAATATACCAAGGGCCATCATTAAATTGTCAGTGGGTTTTGTCTCCTGGGTTTCCTATTCCCTCCACGCAGCCTAGACATTACACTAGTCTATAGGGGGGGCCTTGTCAACTCCAGTGGGTCTCGGTGCAGCATCCCCCTTGTAAAGGGATAAGCTGCCCAGCTCACCACCCAAGTTCACCACAGCAGTAGAGGTAAGCATTCTCTCTTCCCAGACTAGGCGATCCTGCTCTTGGCTGTACTTTCCCCAACACTGGCAAACTGCTTCCAGATCCCAAGTCTGCGCCTAATCCCACATCACAGGCTGAGAAATGTACCATGTTTCTACTGTGACATGTGGTGGCCCAACCTTGTCCTACACCTTTATCAATTGATTTCCATATCTCTTCCCCTTCTGTTTTTGGCCTTCTCTCTTACAAGTTTATCAATCAAGTATATGGAAATTATGAAAGTACATTTCTTATATATGTAATCCCCACAATTCAAATGTTTCAATACCTTCTTTTCAGTATTCTGCCTTTGGAACATCATATGAAACATTAAGGTTGCATTGACAGATTTGGCAACTGCTGGGCACCATTCATCAACAACCTACCTCCCTAGAGTTTTAGCCTAGTATGTTATGGTGGTGTATAATGTCTCTCCTTTCTATATTAGTTGTATCTTGATTTGTCTCTAGAGGTACTGTACTAAAGCTGACCATGACCTATAAGAGCTGTCACAGTATCAGTTGTCTTGCCTGATATTTCCCTAGCTGAGTGATGGTATATTTTGCAATTTATTATTTGTTTATATTTCTGGATTGATGGTGTATTTACTTGCGTACTGAAAAACTCAAGTGGCTGGATTTTCAAAAGGAAGGATGCAAGTGTTACTGCCATTTTTTTCTGTGCCTTTGCCCTCCAAGATACAGTGACATTGTTTTCCCTCCTGTATTTTATTCTCCTTCTCCCCCAATTACCCTCTTCCAACCGACCCCCCCCCAGCTGGGACTTACCTTATGCCTGTGTCCTCTGCCACAGGACTTGTGGCATGCACCCAGCCACCATTGCAGAGCCTGTGTGGGGGTCAGTCTTCATCCTGCAACTAGAGTTTTTCCACCAATTTTCTCCCTTACTATCCCCGGGACCTCAGCCAACACAGTTGCACATGACTGTGGAGGTGCGCATGTTCACCAGCACCTAGCATAGCCCCAATCGTCCCCAGGCTTTGCTCCAGCCCCCCCAGTACCCAGCACTACTACTGAGATTCCACTTGGTGGCAGCCAAGAGCTGTGGAGGCCTACCTCCCCAGTCCGGGAGAGGATAGCTGCATGCCAGCTACTCCATCCACTCCCAGCCCTCCTCCCATCCAACCCATGGCAACCCGTGCTCGTTCTCTAACAAGAGTCGCCGGCGTGGTGAGAGGTAAGACTTCCAGTGCCTCTGTGTCACTGGGCCAGCTATGCATCAACATTTTGAATGTCATTTTCAAAATTTTGAAGCATTTGCAACAGTATCTATGATTTACCGCAGCTTGTCTCAAATAAAATAACATCTGCATCATTTTCTGTAAATGACACGTGCATCAATTTTTTTTAACACCCAGGCATCTTTTTTTTTTTATGTTCACCCTTGCTCTGCATAAAGTGAGCATATTGGTATGATAATGGATTTTGAGAGGTGTGTCATGGTCAGGTCAATGCAGGGCAGTCTGCAAGGGACTCGACAGAGTCAGACCAATCATCAGCCAGACTGATCATGACACTCTTCTGGTCTTGCTAGGTGGAAACTTCATATAGTTAGGAAAAGAGCTGCCCAAATCATAGGGCAGCTTTTTCCTTTGATCAGCATGGCACCACCCAAAATGCACACCTGATCAGCATAATGATCAGCCTGCTGTGGTCCTCCCCACCAATGAAATAAAAAAACAATCCCTCCCATCCTCTGCCATGTATCCCTCCTACCTGCTATTGCTTCCCCTTCCTTCTTAATTTTCAACAATGGAGTACCCAATCCCCAGTGCCAGCTAGTATCCTCCAGCTTGCTTGTTTTCAATGTGCAACACTGGGGAGCTTACCCCCGCTGCTGCCAAACATAACACTGACACTGGGGTGCCCAATCCCCAGTGTCAGTACCTGAAATAAAGAAAACTGTCCCTTATGTTTTTTTTATTAATTTTATTTTACTTCCTGTAATCCCACACTTGCTCAGTATCCCTCTCACCTCCCCATTGCTTCCTGCCCCCCCCAGAGGTTAATCAGACACTGGGGTGCCCAATCACCAGTGTTGGTACCTGAATAAAGAAAACCATCATTGTTGTCTTTTTTTATACACCCTGTAAAAAAGAAAAACATCCATTGATATCTGTTGCCACCACTGGCCCACCACCCCCTTTACCCTCCCTCCAACCAACCCTCCCACTCAGCACCCACAACCCCAATCCCCCAACCCCTTACTTACCTCCTGGTTGTCCAACGCCATAATGCTCTCTGGACCAGAGACACATCTTCACTCTTCAACGCCTGGACCAGAAACTAAGGAAATCAGGTATGCAGGTCATTTCATTTCAAAGGGTTTTGAACTTGTCCTCATAATTTGGTCATTTTTTCATATTTTTTCCCACACTTTTCAACATGGCTTTTTTGGGACCCCCATCTCATGACAAATGCAATGAAATTATGCAAACCCATCATGAAAGATGATTTCATAATCACCACTACTTTCTGAAACTCAAAACACGGCTGTTTGTATTCTACCAAAGAGTTAATTCTTTACAGCACCACTAATGTTATCTTCCTCACACTGTGTCCTTGCGGAGCTTTTTATGCCTTTTGTGCTAGCTGCACTAAACTCAAAGAGTGCATAGGTGAGCACATGACTGCAGTTCTACAGACTAATCATCAATATGCATTAGCCAGCCATGTAGACAGAATGGGAAGAGGGAAACAACACTGTCCAGTTTTCATAGACATTGAAAGGGTGGGTCTTGGACCTAGGGATGGGGATATTGATAGAAACCTGGTGTGAAGAGGGGCATACTGGATTTACCAGTTGGACATACTCTCCTGGACAGGACTAAATGACCAGGTTTAATTAACCTAGCTATGGATCACGTGATGCCTCTCCTCTAAGCACATCGCTTCTCTCTCGCTTCTGCTGCCGATTCAATTTTCTACCTTTAAAAATACCTGGATCATGGTCTATTGACCAAAAAAAATACTAACCAGACATTTCTGTGAGCAGCCTTTGAAGCCACCAGCTCTGATATCAGCCCAGATTGCTTTCCCAGTGCCACGATGGACGCCGAGATGCGGCAGGCCTTCTCTTCTCATACGCTACCCTCCACGCCAGAGAAACACAACAAGAAGGCCAAGCACCTTGCGTCTTCCCCAGACAAATCTACCCCAGCAACCAGGAGGGCCTTGCTGTTAACAGAGGACAAATTATTGTCTGAATTAGCTCCCCTGAAGAGTACCTTTTTGGAATGTACCTCGGATCTTAAAACCATTAAGGGAGACCTAAAGAAATCGTTTAAACAGATTGCAGATGTGTCAGCCCTTACCTCCTCCTTAGAAACCTGGCAACAAAAGTTGGATCCTGAAGTCACCACCCTCCGACAATGCCTCACCAAAATGGAATCAAAACTTGAAGATCTGGAAGGCTGAAGCCTAAGAAATAACCTGATTATTTTCGGCCTTCCAGAGGATGCTGAGGGGAGCTCTCCTATACTCTTTGCCCAGAAACTGCTACTAAAGGTGTCGGGGCCCACTCCATACAACGCTTCTTACATTGTTGAAAGGGCCCATCACTCTTTGTGCCCTAGGCCTCTCCCAGGATCCAACACTCAACCCTTCATTCTTCGTCTACTGAATTGTCTCGATCGCCAACACATGTTAGCTAAAGTCAGGGAGCTACAAGAAATTAAATGGGAATCATCCTCCTCACGTGTGGCCCAAGACCTGCCGGCAGCTACCAGACAGAAGAGAGTCAAATACCATGCAGCTGTCACCAAACTGCTGCCAGCATTAAGTTTAAAATGCTATACCCAGGTCACCTCTCTCTCCATCATAACGGCACCTGGAAGACCTTTGAGAATGCAACACAAGCAAAATCTGAGCTCCCTGGACTGTTCCCAGATCTATTTACTGCCCTTTGAAGCTGGGCCCTGCTGGGGTAAGCTCTGATCTGACATGGTCTAAAATATGACTGTGGTTTTTCGTTCTACTTTTACTAATTCAGGCCATATGAAATTAACCTGTGCTCCTCCTGTAGATTTGTTTTTTCCTTTCTCCTTCGCGTTGTGCACTGATAATTCCTGGGGTAGGCTTGCTTGTATCTGGGCCACCCAATGCCAGTACAAGATGCCAGAGTAGTAATTTGGGGCCTAACACGCTACCATGATGTATTCCCTGCATAGCTCTGACCAGCTCTCACTGCACCGGAAAATGGGACTGCACAATTGTTCGGTTTTGAGACTGTGCGCACTATTGCAACCTCCCTCTCAAAGATGTGAGCATTCATACTGCATGATCTTGTGCACAACCATGTACTACTCAAGGTGTATGGTGCAGCTGGCTCTCTCACGATCATGCTAAGTCTCTTTTTCTATTATCAGTGAACGTATACACTCCGAAGGCTCCTCAGAGACAGATTTTTGGATTTAATTACTTTGTAGCCTTACCACTAGTTGGACTATTACCACCCCATTCCCCCTTGTCCTCTCCTCCCCACCCCTTCCCCCCTTTGCCTCTTTCTCCTTTCCTTCCCCCCCTCTTTTTTTCTTTTTCTCTCCACAGGTACTGTTTTACCTAATCACAAGACATTGTTCCACCTTCTGGATCACAGCAGGTGGTTTGTAGGTTACCGATTGTCTGTTTAATGACTTTGACTCTCACTGCAAACATCAGGGATGGGGGTGGGAGTGACTGGGTTGAGAGTAGTCACACATTTGGCATTGGTTCTATTGGGATCCCCCAATTCTAATGGGGTTTGTTCTTTAAATTTTGTTCTACCCTTCTTGTTTGGGGGCCTCAAGGGGGTGGGATTTTGTCTACGTTAATTGGGAAGTTTGTTGGTTGGGGTTGTGGGGAGAGGGAGGGTTAGGCAAGGGTCTTGTCACCAACAAGGGTAGTTGGAGGAGTTTTATGCTTTCCTGTACTACTGATAAGCCTGTTATATGCCTCCTCAGTGTTGGGTTCCTGGGGAAGTCTCTGGACTTGCTCCAACATAAGAACCTTATTTATGGTAGAAGTTCCTTCTGTTCTTGGAACATTAAAGGGGCACAATCACCTCTAAAATGAACTAAAGTTCTCCTTCTCTTGCAGTCATTACAAACCCATGTGACCTTCTTACAAGAGACCCACTTTCCCAATACACAAATCTTACTGTTATGAAGGTTATGGGTGGGGCAAGTTTTCGGTTCAGGATTTGATTCCTGGAAAAGGGGGGTCTCTATTTTGATTGCCCGTAAACTCCCTTTTAGGCTTCTCCATGAAATCACAGACCCTCAAGGCCATTTTGTTTTTATACAAGCAATAATGGACCATGCTTAAGTTGTCCTTGTTTCCATATAAGGACCAAACTTGAACGACCCTACTTTCTTTACTACCCTGGCAACTATTTTGGTGGACTGGTCTGCTATACCTATGGAACTAGGGGGTGACTGGAATACTGTCCTTTCACCATCCTGGGACAGGTCCAGCCTGCACTCACATCTCTCCTCTCCTGGATCAAGAGCTCTCCAGGACCTTGTATATTCACTGGGTCTCACTGACCCCTGGAGAATACTTAATCCAACAAAGAAAGAATACTCATTTTACTCCCCCCCCCCATTCCTCCTCTCATATTGATTTCTTCCTACTGGGGAAGGCCCTTGTAGAGGGGGTTTCTGTATGTGGTTACATGGTGAAGGTAATTTCTGATCACCATCCAACCATTCTCCACCCAGATTTCCCTCATGCTCCCCACAAGGAGAGAACTTGGAGGCTTAATGGCCAAGTATTAAAATCAGAGGAGAAGGTCCATCTCATTCAAGATTACATATCCAATTTTCACCTAGTGAACGCTCCTTCAGTGCCAAAGCTCGATATCCTATGGAGTGCCCTTAAATGCTCATTGAGGAGCGAATTTATATGTCTTTCCACGAAGAGCAAGAAGCAACTGAATCTCTCTTTATCCATCACTTTAGAGCAAATTAAGCACTTGGAGAAACACCTCTAATCAGATGCCCCAGTTAACAAGTAGGAACGTTTAGAATCACTCCGAGCTAAATATAATTCAATTACTGTGGAATGGGCTGAATATGCCATGTTGAGATCTAAAGTCTTCTACTTTACCCAATGGGAAAGGGCCAGAAAGCTCCTTGCCCTACGTCTCCGATCCCAAATAACCGACAAAATTGTCACTTCCATCCGGATGTCCTTGGGACAATTATTCACCTACTCCTCCTCAATTGTAGATGTCTTTAAAAAATATTACCAGGAACTATATTCCTCCTCCATTACTCCCTCTGAGTCCAGCCAGCTGGACAATTTTTTTGACTGATGTCAATCTCCCAGCCCTACTGGACTCAGAGGCAGAGGTTCTTAAGGCCCCTTTGACACTATCTGAAATTATAAACGGCATAGACTATCTCTCCCCAGATAGAGCGCCAGGACCAATTGGGGTCACAGCTAATTTTTATAAAACTTTTAAAGAGCTGATATACCCCCATTCTGCTAGATACTTTTAATTATTTCTTTCAAAAGGGTATTTCCGACCCCTCATCGACTGTGACCACTATTGTTGTTCTCCCCAAGCCTGATAAAGATCCTACTATAGTTTCTCACTACAGGCTGATTTCCCTCATTAATACCAATCTCAAAATACTAGCACAATTCCTGGCTATCCAGCTGTCTCAGGTCTGGGATTCCCTCATTATAAGGAACAAACAGGCTTTGTTCAAGGCTGCCACTCTGCAGACTACATGAGGAAACTTTCTTATCTCCTTTTTGCATCCAGGGATTCCTTGAAGCCTGCCACCCTGGTCTCCCTGGATGCAGAAAAAGCTTTCAATAGAGTCTCATGGGATTATCTGTTTGCACTTCTCCCCTGGTTCCACATCCCTGCAAAATTTATCAGATGGATCCAAATTCTTTACACCTCTCCATCGGCCAGAGTTCTCTGTAACGGGGTCCTCTCAGATCTCCTCTTTTTGAAACAAGGGACCCGTCAAGGTTGCTCTCTCTCTCCCCCTTTTTATTAAACCTGTTTCTGGAACCCTTAATCGAGAAACTCAATAGCTCCCCCATGGTCACTGGTATCTCTCTTTATGACCCGGAATACAAACTTTCAGTGTATGCTGACAATATATTGTTGCATCTGTCATTCCATGATACATCATTCCCAGCAGCCCTAAACATTATTACACAATTTGGTGTTATTTCCAATTATAAATTGAACCTAGGCAAAATGGAGGTACTTCCCCTTAACAAATACATACTTCGGGCCAAGCTTGACCAACTGGGTTTGCAATGGAATCCCACAAAGTTAAAACATTTGGGTATCTACCTGACTTCCACACTGGGCTAATTTAAACAGCTCAACCGTGACCCTCTTTTAGCAGTAATAAAAGCAGATCTCAATAGATGGACCATCTCCCTCTCACTTTGTGGGGCCGTATGAGTATCCTTAAAATAAATGTCTTGCCACGCCTTCTATATCCTCTCCTAATGTTCAACAGCATCTTCCCTCTATCATGGTTTTGGCAAGTGCACTGTCTGTTTAGTTCCTTCCTCTGGAAGGATAAAAAGGCCAGAAGGAACTATCTACGGCTTACCCGTCATAAATCTGATGGTGGCCTGCAAGCCCCCAATATCTTTCTTTACTACTTGTCTATCCACTTCTCAAGAATAAGTTACTGGCTTCGACCACCTTTAGATACAGACAATGTTTCCTACTACCCCTCTGGGTAGAAATAGAACATAGATCCTGTGTTAAACATGGTATTAATTAAAGATCCCTCCCTTTCTTGGCAAAAAATGTCTTCCTAAAACATTGCAAGCTACACCACTTGGGGTCTTTCTTCAGGTACACTCAGCTCTGTTCCTATCTAGCAGTGGACAACTGTATCTCAACCCCTGTTCAGTAATCCTAATCTTCTAATATCTGGAAATATTATTACACAATCTTCCTTCTGGCCGAACATAGGCATTGAACTAGTCAGCCAGTTAGTG
The DNA here is from genome assembly GCA_016271365.2 of Neoceratodus forsteri. Classification (NCBI taxonomy): domain Eukaryota; kingdom Metazoa; phylum Chordata; order Ceratodontiformes; family Ceratodontidae; genus Neoceratodus; species Neoceratodus forsteri. The sequence continues at coordinate 223,743,882 of CM057449.1, read as the reverse complement.
ACTGATCGGAAACTTATACCTTTTCACCTGGTGAGAGCCGTCTTTGAGTGGCCTTCCTCTTCGGTATTTAAATTCATGCAAATCTTACACATGCTACTTCGCCACTTTGGCAACAGGCCTTGGGAACAACCCTTTGCTACCCTGCTTCTCCCCTTCTTGGGATCGTTACCCACTTCTCACTTAATCTCATATTTCTATCATTTTCTCCTGAAAGCTACTGCAACTATGGAAGGCCAAAGATTCTACACTTGGGATAAGGTTCTTCCACACTCCACCTTCCCTAGGCCATGGCTCAAAATTTGGAAGCACCTGTATTAAATGATAAAATGGGACAGGTATCGTTACATGCAACTTCAAATTAATCATGATCTATATTCGACAGTCTGAGTTCATCGGAGCTCACTGAGGACGTCGTTGGAATCTCTCTGCCCCAGCTCACTGGAGCTGCAGAAATTTACAAGAAATGGGGCAATAACCACGGTTGCAACTGAGCTCCATGGAGCTGAATTTAGTAACTGTAAGGACTGTGCCAGCTGGGGCTCTCCGGCTAATATTGCTGCTTGATTTGTTTGTTGTTGTTTCAAAGAAAAAAGGCGCCAAGTTCCTCCAGCCAAGCTTGTCCTGCTTGGCTACTTAAAGGCTGCCTTTCTTGCCCTCTCTGCAGTCTGAGTTCATCGGAACTCACCGAGGATGTTGTTGGAATCTCTCTGCCCCAGCTCACTGGAGCTGCAGAAATTTACAAGAAAAGGGGCAATAACCACGACTGCAACCGAGCTCCACGGAACTGAATTAAGTAACTGTAAGGACTGTGCCAGTCAGGGCTCTCCGGCTAGTGTTGCTGCTTGATTTTTTGCCCCCCACCCAGCCCCTCCTCATGTTCATTTTATATAGACTTATGCCCCACCCCCCGGGGGTTGAACTTGATATGTTCCTAGTGTTATTGGTCCTGCATGCCTAAGCCCAGGATTTGAATATTCTATGACATGTCCATGTAGTAGCCTGCATTCTTCCGCACTGTTTTTTTCTAAACCCTGTCCATACCTATGCTTCCTTCCTGTGTTACTAGGGTGTTTCTGGCTGTGTACTCATACCTCTATTGGAGGTTAGCCTGTGGTGACTTGCCAGCTCAGCTTTCCTGATGTTATACTAGTGGAAGCAGTGCTGGTGTATGTGGTGCATTACTGTTGTCTTACCAGATTATTTGTCCCCATCCTGAGAGACCAGTTTTTACTTGCATCCTACCCAGAGCTGGCCTAAAAGAGTGCTGTGGGCTGAAAAGTGGTCTCGTACTATAACTAATATTCCTGGTCCTGCCTGCATAACCCCAGAACCTTACTTTGAATCATGCCCTCATATGGCCTGCTGGCCCCTGTCAGCCTCTTACTCTCCCTTGTCATCCTGGACTGGAGCCTCTCCCTCTGTCCTGCTCCTGACTATAGCAAACTAAAAGAGTGCAGACCGCTATCCATCTCTTTTTGTTTGCCTTACACCTACCCTCCTGGGTCGGTTACACTCCTAGGGCTTAGGGCTATGAGGAACTGCTACAAGCTCATTTCTTACCTCATGGGTGCACTGAGATGGCCAAAATGGACCACACCCTACCTGCCCTGGTACCTAAGTATGCATGTCCTCCACCTTGTAGGAGATATTTAATTGAACCCAGGACCTCTCAGTTGTAGAATCTCCTCCCCCTCAGACCCAATGTGGAACTGACCAAAGGGTTGAAGTTAGTTCAAATGAACATCTGCAGTCTAAGACCCAAACTGCATGAACTTGAGGCCTGGGTTGATCTCTACTCTCCTGATGCCATCAGAATCACTGAAACATGGCTCAAGCCCTACATACTTACTCATGAGATAGACATCTCAGGATATACTGTTTTCCGGAAGGACAGAATAAACAGAAAAGGAGGAGGCGTGGTTATTTATGTATGGAACTCCCTTAATGCCTTTAATATCTGTCCATCTTGGTTGGATAATAGGGATTCTGAGTGTCTCCTAATTAAGCTCACCCTGGGTGGAACCAAATCTATAACCATTGGATGCACCTACAACCCACCCAAGGTGGCAAAATGTGAACTGGAGTTCCCCATCAGGCAGTTGTCCAGTAACCCTGTGGGGGAACTTATTCTCATGGGTGACTTTAACTTAAACTGGCTAAGCAATGCAGTTAGTTAATCCTTGCTATCTGATGTGCCCCTCACGCAGGTAATCAGTGAACCCACGAGGCCTAACACTAAGACTGGAAACCATACTCTTCTAGACTGGATACTGGTTAATCATCCAGACAGATGTAGAGCAGCAGGCCTGATGCCTGACTCTCTCAGCGATCATGCTCCCGTCTTTTGCATCTGGAGGAATAACTCACTGAATGTTACCCCCAGGATCATTCTTGCCCGAGACCTATCAAGTTTTGTTCCCAATGATTTTCTCCGGGATCTGAGAGGGATACAGTGGGCGGACCTTAATAATCTTGTTAACATTGATGTTGCTCTCAATTGCTTTGCCCATAACTTTTTAAGTGTACTTAATAAGCATGCCCCATTTAAACAACGGAGAGTCAGTGGCAAATGTGCTTACTGGCCAGATCAGGAAAGAAGAAAACAAATGAAGCTCAGAGATAAGGCATGGGTCAAGTTCAAATGCTCAGGAGCTCATGCTGATTGGCTATTATACAGGACCCTGAGGAATAGCTGTAAGAAAGAGCTTAAGCATGCTTAAAGTGCCTACATTAGATGACTCCAAACCTCAAACCTGGCAAATTCAAAAAAGTTCTGGTCTCAATTAAATTGCCTCCTGAAGGGGTGCTCAGCTGAAGCCCCCCAGAGCATCACGTTCAAAGGCAACCTGATGTCTGATCCTGACAAGTTTGCTAATGCTTTCAAGAGCTTATTCACTGACCTGGATAAATACATTGATCCCTCACCTAGCAACACTAACTTCTTGACCTTTGCCACCCACACTGGCCCCAAATTCCACTTCCGCCTGGTTACACGGAAGGAAGTCCTCACCCTACTAAACACCATCAAGCCAGTCGTCACTCCTGGGTTCGACAATCTGGAGCCTAAGTTTCTGAAAATGGCTGCACCAATTATTGTGGCTCCACTAAGGAACCTGTTTAACAAATCCCACCTTCTCGAGCAATTCCCCACTAAATGGAAAATGGCCACCATTGTCCCTATTCACAAAGGTGGTGACAAGGGCCTAATTGAAAACTACCGACCTATATCCGTACTTGGTGTGCTTGTGAAAACGCTGGAGAAACTGGTGCATAGACAGATTCTTGATTACCTTGAAACCCATAATCTACTTCCAGAGGTGCAGCATGGTTTCAGCAAAAATCACAGCACAGACACAGCCCTAGCCAAGTTCAACTCGGATGTACTAGGGGCTATGGATCAAGGTCTAGCCACTGGTGCCCTATTCCTTGATCTTACAAAAGCCTTCGATTTGGTGAACCATGGCCTCCTTGTTTCCTGTCCTCAGAACCTCAGGCTCGATCCACTTGCCTCCTCCTGGTTTCAGCATTACCTCTGTGGAAGAAAGCAGCTGGTAAAATGGAAGGGTACAACCTCCATAATTAGGCCAGTGCACCAAGGAGTCCCCCAAGGTTCCATCCTGGGACCCTTGCTATTTACTATTTTCATCAATAGCATGCCAAAGCATTGAGGTGGGGCCAACACCCAATTGCATGCAGATGATGTCATTATCTATAGGAGTCTGAAGGATTTAACTCAACTAAGCCAGAACCTCAATTTGGACTTCAGAGAGTTGGAAAAGTGGCTAGTGGACATGAAACTAGTCCTGAACCTCAATAAATCCAAGGCCATGCTTTTCAGTACCAAACGGTTGGGAGCCAATAGATCAACCCTCCTACAGATCTCAGCGGCCAATGGGACTACACTTGAGGTATGTGCATCCACAAAATATCTTGGAGTGCACCTGGATCAGGAGCTAACCCTGAGCCCGCACATTGAGGCTACCACCAAAATCCACCATCAAAGAATTGGTCTCTTATACAGACTTGGCAGATTCCTCTCCAGGGAAGCCCATATGGCTATCACCACTGGTACCATTCTCCCAGTACTTCTCTATGGTGCTCCCTTATTATAACCTCTTCAGGGCCCTGACTTTAACAAAGTCAGAGTCCTTTACCACAAAATTGCTCGATTAGCAGCCTCTGCCTACCCCCATGATCACCACTGCAATGTTCTCACTTCTCTGAGCTGGCCATCACTTGAGGCCAGGCTTGCATTTCCTACACTCTGTCTGATGTTCAAAACAGCCAAACTCCCAGATCCTCCTAGCCTAAATGGACTTCTCCTATTCAAAACAACTAAACGTGACCTGAGTTCTACTGTCCACCCCATTCTGGAAGTCCCTAGGACTAGAACCCACGCTGGGGACAGGTCCTTTGCCAGCTCTTCCTCGCCACTCTGGAACAGTCTACCCACAGCTGTGGCAAACTGCACTACTCTGTACTCATTCAAAACTGCCCTAAAATCTCACTTACTGGTAGTCAATCAGTGCTGTTGCACTTGAAATGTTGGTGCCCTTTACATTCCCGTATTGTTCTGTTTCTATTTGCCATTACATTGACTAGTGGCAGGCCACCTGTACACTTACCTGATACATCTGGCTTCCTCTACTGCTACCTGTTCTCTATTGTTTACTGTATGCTCCTTATATATGAACCTATGCGATTAACTGCCCTACCTTTGTCTTTTGTATGCTAAAGTGTCTTTCATCTGTAATTAATTCCGGGTCACCCCTGAAAAAGGGACTCTGTTGTCTCAGTGGGCTTACCCAGTCAACAAATTTCAATAAATAAATAAATAAATATTACACTCCTGTCAAACTATTCAAAATGGGACATACCCTTACTGACACCTGTCCCAAGTGTAGCAAGGAATGTGGCACCATACCACACATGTTGTGGTCATGTGAAAAAATCACTCCATTTTGGTTTCAGATCCAATCCCAATTAGACCCCCCTTTTAAGCCTTCAGGACAAATTTTGCCTGGAGGTCTGTATCCTAGGAGATTACTCTGGTAAAGTTTCTGGCACCTCAAGAGCCCACATTGCTTTGATCTTGGCATGCGCTAAAAAGATTATTCTCAGACACTGGCTAGATACCACTATACCTAGCTATACAGAGTGGCTTTATTTGCACTCCAAGTGGAGCGTATCATCACAGATCTGCATCAGCACCCCCAATAGCTGTAAATGTATGTGGGAGAAGCTCCACACTTTATTATTGGTTAACCATCTGAGGCCCTCTCTCATATAAGTAACACCTATTATACTCAGCTTAATTGACTCTGTCCCGACTGGTTATGCTTCCCCCTTTCCAGTTTCAAATCTCCAAAGCATACCCCCTATATCCATGTTGGTTACTGTGGTGACAAGCGTGGGGCTTGGGGGCGAGAGGGTTGTTTGGAGGGTGGGGTGGGGGAGGGGATACCAAGTTTATACTCCTGGCTACTGATTTCTGATGAACCCTGTACTGCATATTGTGTAATTGGGATAACATTACATGTTGAATAGTGTTTGTTAATCATGTACCTGCTTGATTAAATGAAGCTTATAGAATTTAAAAAAAATTAGCCTAGTTACTAGAAAAATATGGTGTTATTGTTCCTTGCTTCTTGCAGGTCATCTCCAGACAAAGATATTCCCTATGAGGATATATTACAAATACATATTTACACACACATATATGTATATATTATTCTATGCATAAAAACTGTGTTAATATACCAATTAGGGTAACTAAACACCACAAAAATGGGTAATGTAAAGGGAAATGTGGTGTTAGGGTATATTATTCTTTGCAAAAAACTTTGTTAATATACCAATTAGGGTAACTTAACACAACAAAACTAGGGAAATGTGGCATTAGGGTTTCCAGACCTAACTCCCCATCCCTATCCCTCAACTACCAAAAGGAAAACACATTAGGTTTTTGAGTCTCCTGAGTCTTGGAGAATCAGTGGTGGGGTCTTCCTTGGGGTTGTCAACTCTAATACTCACCACATTCTGTGACCAAACAACATCACACATGATCTCCTGTGGACCCTGCATGAAGAAAGACACAACAAATAGTGTTGGCAACATGTGGCAAGACATACTTCTCTACCTTTGAAGAATGTATCACTATGAGGCAGTGGCCTGGAGCTGCACCTTGTCCATTGTATTTTGGGCTATGGGCTGGGGGGAAGGGAGTGCATTAGGGTTGACAACCTCATGGAAGACCCCACCACTGACTCTCCAAGACTCTGGCAACCCAAAGCCTTAATGTTTGTTCCTTTTGCTTCTTGGGGGTAGAGGTGGGGAATTAGGACTGGAAACCCTGAAGCCATATGGCCCTGCTTTTGTGGCATTAAGTTATCCTAACTGGTGCATTAACAAAGTTTTTTTTGCAAAGAATTTCCTTTCTTTTTGAAATAGTGGAATCATATCCTCATTCATGCAGGTCCCAAAGGGACCTGCATGAACAGATGCAGACATGCATGGCCATCTGGGCTGTGCACCAAGGGAAGACTCTGTCCACCTACGGAAGTGCAGTACCCTACTGACCTTGCCCTTCTATGTAGTGTTGGATGTCAAAAATTATGAAAGTTATGAACGTGTGTAGGAAAATGTCAATGTACCATCATAACATCACTTTTTAAATATTTTAACACCAAATTTTCAACACAGCCTTGATACAAACCCGCCTAAAGAACAGGTAGGTAAATCTCAGCCAAAACATCGTTCCGTGGCACAGGTGTGAAAACATATTTTGGCCAGGTTTTGAAAAATGACAGTTGTCAAATTCATGAGATGATGTGAAAAAATGGCTATGTTAAAAATCTGGGATCAAAATATTTAAAATTACAAAAGTTATACGTGTTTATTGCAAAACTTCAATGTATGCTCATAACTTTGTTGTCTTGTAATATCTTTACCCCACATTTTCAACATAGCCTTCTTATGATCCTACCTCGTGAACAGGGGTGGAGAAAATGTTCAAAACTTTCCTGAAAGGGGATTCCATGCAGCAATGTCATTTCACACCACAGATATGGAAACACATTTTGCCCAGGATTTGAATAATGACAGCTGTCATTTTCATGAGGTGATCTGAAAAAAATTGCTATGTCGAAAATTTGGGGTCAAAATATTTAAAATTACCAAAATTATGAGTGTGCATTGCAAACTTTCACAGTAGGAGTCAGGTGCATTTATCTATGTGTCTGGGTCTGAAAGGTTTGATGACTGTTTCTCATGTGAAAAAGTGTGTAGAATTCAGATTTACAACTCGTATTCATCCATACAGTAGTTGTGCATCTTCTTGGAAATTGCACTTTCCTAAGAGTAACTAAAAGTTTTACATTTATGTAACAGATTCTGTTTACTTATTTATTTAATTTACTGTATCTAATTTATCTAATAGACTCAGTTTACTTAATCATTAATGTAATTTACATAATGTTTCAGATATGACTAGCAAGACTTCTCACAAACAGCAGAGGCGATTCATCCTACACACTGATCCAGGACTTAGCACAGACCATGGAGACCCGCTATCTTTTGATGATGATGCTCATTGGGAGAAAGTGGTTGATGCAAAGGAAAGGCATTCTAGTCAAACACTGTCAAAGTACAACATGGTATGTCTTGAATTGCCTGAATGTTACTCCAGCAGCCATGGATATCATTATATCTGCTACAAGAGCTTCACTGCATATAAGAGTTCCGGTAAACTTGCAGCTGATGAAACTTTAAAAAATGACATCGTAAAGAGGTATCCAGCAAAATTGCTTCGCTCCCAAGTTCATAGTGCTCTATCTGAATCTGCAGCATCTATAGCAGGCATATTCCCAAATGAATGTATATTTTGCAAATCATACAAGAAAAGGAATCCTAAGGGGGTCAAAGGAGACTTTTGAATATCCTACAATATATGTAACTTATGAGGCAGCAGACAGCATAAAAAACACAGCAAAAGAAATGGACGATAGACAAGTGGATATGACGGTAGGCAGTACTGATCTCATAGCCAAAGTAGTGAAGTACCACGACAGCTGTAAGAACAAGTATGTAAAAAATGCAGAATAAATAAAGGGCACAGGTACAAAATGTGAATACAGTCAGTTGAGGGACAATCACCAGGTTGCCTTTTCCAGGCTTGTTAAGCATGTGCTGTGCATCTTTGTTAATGAAATGCAAGAAGAATCATTGCTAGCTCTACACAAAAGGTACATGGACATTCTTATGGAGTGTGGTGTGTGTGAAACAAATTACGACCCACAGAACTTGCAGTCAAAACTGGCAGATCACTTCAAAGATGGTATCATATTTGATACAAAAGTAGAAAAGTGGGTAAAATCACAAGGGCTGCTAAGAAACAGGCTGACTGGAGGGAAGCACAAGCAGCTCAACACATAACAGAACAGTTGTTGGAACTCCTAAAGGTACAGCCTCATAATAAAACCAAAGTTAAAGTTGAAGACTTAATAAAAGAAAATGTAAAACTGCCACCCGTTCTTCAAACATTCCTACGTACTCTACTCACGGATTCATCAGAAGTGGGCAGTGAATGATAGGAGAGGGTAGTTCAATCTATTGTAGATGACATAGTGTTTGCAGTGTCAATGGGGAATAATCAGACCACAAAAACACCTCTTGTTGGACATGGGCATTAAATCCATGACAGGCAGTAAGAAAGTTTTAACTATTTTGAACAGGTTTGGTCACTGTGTCATCTACCATGTTGTGGAGGAACTCAAAGCTGCAAGCGTAACCAATATAACAGAGAAGAATATGGCTACACCAGATGGATTGCTCATATAGCCAGGTTTAGCCACTGCTTTGGCTTTCGACAATTATGATGAGATGACAAAGACACTTGATGGTCATGATACTTTGCATGACACTGTGGGTATAGCATACCAAAACACACCATCCAGTGTTGAGGAGACAGCTGTACCTAAATAAAGGGCTGAAGAAGCTATGACAAGAACACACACAGATGACCAAGTGCCAGCAAGAAATGAAACACACAAAATAGAAGCAAACACAGATAAGCAAAGATCAGAAGTCGATGCCCATGACCAGACAGGTCCATCTTTAACATCAAAGAGCAAATGACTCAGAACATCAAAGACAAAGGCTGAAGATTTTGATGAAGACTATTTGCCAAGTGTAAAGAAGCAGATATTGCAGCCAATGGCACGACAGGAGCAAGACACTGTACCCAGGCACAATAAAACATCTCAGAGGAAAAGAACTCTAGATGCTGGCGAGAAAGACATTCGACCATTTACATCTGGAAAACCAGAAATAAGACAGTTTCAATATAAGGTGACAGAAAGCTATGCACCAAAAAAACCTCATGCAAGCTAAGAGAAGGGACATTACCTGGATGATATCTTGTGCAAGTGTAGATGCTACTCCAATGTGGCACAGATGGAATGCCCTTATTTCTGTAGATGACTTGCCACAGCAGATCATATCATACATGTACCCTATAGGAAAGCCTCCTACAAGACTTGATATAGTGCAAGACACCATGAATACTGTTATCAAGGTTATGGATGAATGCCAGGAGGACTAAATGCCTATTACTTATGACTTGGCCATAGCAAAACCTGCTGTACAAATTCAATCCACAAAATCCCCAGCATATGACTGACTTTTCATATGTTTTGGACCATTCCATATAAAATTAGCATATTTCAAAGGTCTTCGATTCCTTTCTGAATGGTTCTGGTGGAGACCACATTCTTGCTGAAAGTGGCTTATTGGCATTGGGATCCCTGAATGGATTTCTTCAAGGAACATTTTTCAGTCAGGCAAAGAGGCTTCACCTGATGCTATCAGTGTCATTCAGAATTAAACATTTGCAGTGCTTTATATAATATAAAGGTTTGTCAGACTTTCCAATCTCAAAGCATCTGCATCAGCTACTTAATGACCCATTGCCTTCCTCAGTGGTGGACTTAGAGAATAGAGCTGAGTTCAAGACATTCATGGAAGCATATGAAACATTCTCAGATTCCTGTGAGCATGGCACAACTGCCCCATTTTGGCTGCAGTACTGCAGTTTAGTAGAGTTGTACCAACTCTTCTGCAGTTCCCTCAGGACAAATGACTTGCCTCTCTTTGTATATAGCTTGGAGAAGATGATACCTCTTTACTTCACAACTAGGCACCACAACTATGCCAAGTGGATGACCCTGTACCTTGTGAATTTGCTAAACATGGATGAGACCCACCCTGGACTAAGGGAAAAAAATTGAGAATGGAGTATTAACCATTGCAAGATCAAAGAGAGGGTTTAGCAGAAATGATGTAGACTTGACCTTGGAACAGACAATTAATGCTGATGCTGCCTCAGGACTAACCAGGATTTCTTCTTTGACACAGAACATCAATGCAAAGTGGAGGTGGAACATTCTGCAGTCAGCTCAAAGTAAAATTGTTGGAAGTCTTATCGAAAAAGTTGGTCTTATCAGTCATGAAAAAGCCAGCCAAGAGCTGAAGAGTTTTATAGTTAAATGAGGTTCAAAGGATCTAAACAAATTGTTGAAGACAATAGACTCCTCCATTAATCCATTCTTGGATGTGTTTGAGGACAGCAATCCTTATTCAATAGGTAGTGGAAAAGCAGTATCATAAGAAGTCACAAACAAAGTGTTACAGGTTACTGAGATAGGTACTCAGATGTATCATGTATTTAGAGATAAATGCATTACCAAAGGCAGTAGTTTCAAGGAACCCATCAAAAGATACAAGTTGAAGAACTTTGCACATGACACAATGAAGGTGAAGATTAAGAACAAGGACAAGAAATTGTTGAGTTGAAAGGAACTCGAGACCTCTTTGGATGCTTGCTATACTGTATCTATCTGCAACTTCAACAGTTGAACTTATGATGGTGTTTGCCTGCCCGTTAACCCTGGCACCCCGCTCCTTAGAAACGTTGATGGATCAATGAACACAAGAATGAAGTCAACACTGCTGAATAAACTTGAGACCAGAGTCCAAAGTAGCCACCCCGATGCTGTAAATGTCACATGGTTGATGCCATGTTTTTGATCAGAAGTCTTACAAACCAGCCACCAACATTCCACAGTGTGGCAAAACCCATCCTATCTCTTGTTTGCTGCACTTCTGCAAATGAAGTCCACCTTGTCAGTGACTGTTACAAGTCACCATCAATCAAAGGTCTTGAACTAGAGAAGAGAAGAGAGGAAAGCATACATCGCTCCACTTTCCTATCTCATAACTGGTCCTGACCAAAGCTGACCAGGTAACTTTGCTGGATCCCTGTCTTCATCTTCATTCAAGATGGCACTCCTAGGTTTACTAGCTACAGCATGGAATTCTAATGTGTACTGTGAAGTTCTAGGTGATAAAAAGCTCATGTATGCAGTAGGAGAAACTTGTTACTCATACAAAATGGAAGCTGGACACATACTCAGACTGCAGTGCAAGGTCCTAAAAAGCAAACACATAGAAGCATACACAAGAATCATGCAACACATACACTATATTTGCTGTCAAAATGAGGGTGAAGATGTGCATGTAGTGGTCAGGGCAGATGATACTGATATTCTGGTCATTCTGCTGTATCATGCAAGTCTGAACGATAATCTCAAACTGCACATGGACGTTGGCCATTCAGGGAATAACACAAGAAGATTCATAGATGTATCCTGCTTTTCAGCAGAGTTAGGCAGACCTGTGTGTGCAGCTCTACCAGGTCTCCATTCACTGACAGGGTACAACTATTCACCAGTGTTCAAAGGCAAGGGGAAGGTGCAGCCTCTAACAATTATGTAAAAGAATGCAGAGTACACACAGGCATTTGGAAAACTGTGATGTCCACACTTGTCTAAAGAAACTGAGGAAACAATTGAGAGCTTTGTGTGTACCTTGTATGGACAGAAAGTAAAGAGTGTCAATACAGCCCGCTACAGTATGTTCAATGTCACGTATCAACCAAGTGACAAAGACGCACCCTTAGAAAAGATCAAAGAAGCAGACGCAACCTCACTGCCGCCAAGCAAATCAACTCTGACACAACTCATCTGCCATGCAAATTACATTTCATTGTTATGGAAAAATGCAGACAAACCAGAAATGACGCTACTAAAGCCAGAGGACAATGGTTGGATCTATGAGTATGGCAAATTCAAGCCAACGTGGTTCACATGTGAAGTTGTACCACCAGCCCTAAGTGAAGAATTAAATGAACACAACAACAATTCAAATGAAGATGATGACAGTGACTGTGATGTTGATATTGATGAGATAGATTTGTTTAACATGTCAGATAATAAAGACAGTGAAAAAGAGTACTGATTGTTGTACTTAGGTTCATAAAACGTCATAAAAAGTTAATTGTTTCAAGTTAAATATAGAATAAAATAAATAATAACATTAATATTAAGCCTTTGATACATATGCTGCTGTTTGTTACAATGCCTGTAGTATTTCAATAAAAGCTTATAGAATTGAAATTAAAGAAGGAACCATTAATTAAAATATACACAATTTTCACTGACAGTTCATTTTGTCATTGAAGAAGTGCATTTTCCAAGAAAATGTTCAACTCTGAGTGGATAAGATTGATAAATATGGATTCTACATACTTTTTTACATAAGAAACAGTCATCAAACCTTTCAGACCTAGACACATAGATGAATGCACCTGGCTCCTGGACTAACGTACTCTCATAACTTTGCCATTTTTGAATATTTTGATCCCAAGTTTTCAACAATGCCTTTTTATGACCCCACTTCAAGAACAAGGGCAGAGAAAATTTTCAAATCTTTCCTGACAAGAGATTTAAACAAGTGACCACAAAAATGCCTTTTGGTCTGAGTTGCATAATTCCACCACTGTTGGTCATGAGGTGAGGTCCCTAAAAAGCTGTATTGAAGATTGGGGCTCAGAATGTGCAAACATGGCAAACTTATGCATAAAAGGTGAAAATCCCTTTAAAATACATTGAACCACACTTACCTTACTTTATGATATTGCAGTCTCTCCAGCAGCAAGATATGTCTTTGATTAGAGAGTTGATATATACCATGAGATGTTCTGGTGAGTGAGGGTGTGTGGGGTGTTAGTTGCTGAGCAGGAGATCAGGGTGGCTAGGTCAGAACAGAGAGGCACTGTTTTCTTTTTTGTAGGTTTAAAAAAAATCACTGAAGGACGGTTTTCTTTATTTCAGGATAACATCTAACACTGGGATTGGGCATTCCAACTCTGGAGCACTGTACAAAAATGGGATTGGGCTACCTAAAGGGGGAAGGGGTCCAGAGCAGCAGTACCTGGGGTGGGCACTACATATATTATTAAAAAACAAATAAACATTGAGATTGGGAAGGGTGGTTGGGACACCTGGGGGGGAAGAAAGAAGCAGTACCGGGGGTGGCACCTTGGTCCACTTAATAAAACAGATAGATAGTCAGGCAGACAGACAGAGACAGACAGAATGGAGGATCGGTGGCTCACTCCTCTCACTGTAGCCCATAGCAGGACTCCAGCTGCAACTGCAGAACTCAATAAAGGGCTGTTGTTCTCATACAGGGAACATAGGTGAATGGCTCCTCTCACTAAGTTGGGCAACCTTGATTTTGGGGTATCTAGTAAAGGTATTTCTGGCATTTTATTTTTAAAACAAACACCAAGATCTAGCTAAATGGGCTCTGTTTAGATAGGTTCAAGTGTTTGTTTTTTAAAATTACATCATTTTATGTATTGTCCATGTTTTACCTCTCACAGCACAAAAATGCTTCATGCTGTGGGAAGTGGGAAGCAAGTGGTGAGAAACCAAAAATGGTTATGCAACACAGAATGGTTGGTGTTGTATCAGAACGTTATCCCAAAAATCTTACTGAGCATGCTCAGGACAGAAAAAAGAATAATAATAATAATAAATAATAATAATAATCTTCATTTAATAGAGCGCCTTTCAAATATCAAGGTGCTTCACAACAGTCTCAAAATAATTCACAAAATGATTAAAATCAGAGACTATCAGGAAATGCTTTAGACCATAAAAACATTTTCAGTGAACTACTGTGCTTGAAAACATGGTGGTGGTGGTTGTATGTCACCGTTTTGGCATTACTATGGGGGATCATAATCTTATCAAGACCAATTGTCATCAATGTTTGCTAATTGTGGGAGTGAGCAATTGCTGTTTCTTATCCATTTATTTATTTATTAAGCCATATCGGAATTGCATACCTTTGAGTCAGGGACTCCTTTACAACGGCTCCACATCAGTAGACAAAACAGTTGAACATAATGGATAGACATTAGGAATAAATAACTGGTTACAGGCAAGAGTTATACAATATAAAATGCTAAATAGGGACATACAATAGGAATGCAGAGCAGGTTTTAGGCATAGTTATACATTAGGAATACATAGCTGGTTACCGGCAAGAGTTATACAATATAGAATGCTAAGTAGGAACATACAATAGGAATGCAGAGCAGGTTTTAGGCATAGTTATACAATATAGGTTGAAAGTTAAGGACAGGGATGGGTTATCTAGGCAGGGAAAATAAGGTAGAGTGTGGGCAGGATGTGGGTCCTTTGTCAAGGGAGAAGAGCGAAGGCAGAATGTGAGTCCATTGTCAGGGGTTGTTAATTGGAGGTGGAACCTCCATAGATAGCTGGAGGGGGGCACACAGTTAGTAGCAGTCACTGGTGCTGGAGGAGTGAAGATGTTCCCTACGGAGGGTTTTGAAACAGCCAGTCTACCTTCTGTAGTTATAGCACAGGGAAGAGCATTCATCCAGTGGGGGTCTCTGTAGCTGAATGTTTTCTGGCAGAGTGTAGTTCTGCACCGAGGGATCAGGAAGCGGGATCTGGCAGAGCTGTGGATAGTTTTTATCAAAGGCACAGGTTGCAGGGGGAGTAAGCCCAGTGTAGATCTTTTTGGCAAGTAGGCAAGTTTGATACTTTAGTCTTCTGTCAAAGTTGAGCCAGTTGGAGTGACTATACAAAGAGCAAGTACTGTATGTGTTATCCGGTCACAGCCAGTCACAGGCAGGCTTTGTTGAGGGACACTTTAATTCTGTGCAGGGAGGTGTTATTAGAAGCTCCATAAACCAATATCCCATAATCAACGAGGGACAATACAGAGGCGGAGACTGTGACTCGGACGGCCTCGGGGGTGAGACAGTGCTTGTCATGATGAAGGAGGCCAATTCTGGTGTTGACAGCTGAGCTTAGATGGTGGATATATTCATGATAGCTAAGTACTGAGTCGAAGGTGATACCGAGGTATTTGAAGATAACCTGGTCAAGGTTTTGGTTGAGGGAGTTATAAATCAGCAATTGAAGGTCCTTGTGTTTGCTCTGGTGGTTGGAGAACACCATGACCTTAGTTTTCTTATAATTTAACACTAACCAGTGATCAGCAAACCAGGATTCAGCAGCATTGAATGATGTTTGAAGGGATATGTGGAGCACATAAGGGTCAGGATGGGAGGAGTAAAGTACTGCATCCTCATCATTTTATTGCTTACAAAGCCACATAGTTCATCAGCATCATTCAGATTTTGGCACAGCTGTGTGGGTGTATAAGAGTCTCTGATCCTACAGTTTACCAGTGAGCAATCAACATTTTATTTGTTTTTTAGTTTGTAATATTTTTTTCAGACCTTGCCATGACCACAAACCATCTTTCATTTGCTGTACGTCAACCACTGGGACCCTGCTTCTCATTACATTATTTAGCCAGGTGTAATCAATTGTTTTTTTTGTTTTTTTGTTTGGGGATGCTTCAGGCAATGACAAAATATAGGATAGTGCATGGAGAACGGTTGACAACAGGGCTATTCTTTCACCGAGTTGGCACTATGACGACAGATTACCTCGAGAGTGCAGCTCGAGAGGTAATCCATTGTCATAGTGCCAACGAGGTGAAAGATGCCCTGTTGTCAACTGTTCCCCATGCACTTTTCTTTATAGTGTATGGTGGAACGTCATTTTTTTGGGGAAAAAAAAACAGTTACTAGAAGGAAAAAAGAATTTACATTGTGAACGTTTTCACTAACCATTAATACTGCCCCCGATATTGCTGCTTTCTGCCGTGTGTCCTGTCTATGGAGTGAGCCCTAACTGTCAAATGCTGCGCGAGGACACAGTGTGACATTCGCAGTACAGTAGAAAACATCATTCTGTTGTACTGCGAACGTCACTAGTGTGTGACTAAAAGGTTTCGAAAATGATCGATTTCGGTGGAGAACGACGTTCCACCATACACTATTAAGTCATATCTGTCATAAGTACTTCAGTCATTGTGCTGCTGCCTCCATTATTACATAATTCAGCCACCCAGCATCAGTTGTTTATGGACTTGATGCAAGAGCACAAGTTAATCACTGAGCTATCTGGTTGTCAGTGTGTGTGTGTGTGTGTGTGTGTGTGTGTGTGTGTGTCTCTGTTTTGTGTCCTGGCTGTGTGTGTGTGTGTGTGTGTGTGTGTGTGTGTGTGTGTGTGTGTGTGTGTGTGTGTTTATGCGTATGTATGTGTAAGCATGTGTACATTTGTGAGATGTTGTGTGCATGCGTAAGAGCATGTTTCCATGCATGAATGTGTGTGCATTCATCGACAGCACCTGACACTACTCTCTGAAGCTCTTTCATTCCCTAGCTATTATTAGGGGGGAGCTGACTATGAGAGGAATGCTGGTAGTTTTGAGATAGCCAGAGCCCAAACCCATCTCCAAGTGATGACAGACAGGATTAAGGAGAATTAGTCTGTTGTGCCTACAATCCTCAATCAGCACCACAGCACGTGTGAATAGAATTTATGTGTACACTGTGTATCATATAGCATTATCTGAAGGACTAACACAACAGCCAGCTGAATGTGTACTGACGTTGTCCCATCCACTATACTGCCTTACAGATATTGCTGGTGCACAGCCATGTTGCACAGACCTGGTGGCTGTCACATCTATTTTATGCAGCATAATGAAGGCCACATAATTGGATACTTCAGGACATGCTAAGCAAGTCTGTTCATTTTAAACAAGTATGTCTCTCATTAGTGCAGTAAGATTATGCAAATGAAAATGAAATGCATAAATGTGATGACTAATACCAGAATACACTCAGCTGAGAGAAAAGCTGTGATGAGGCCAGTAATCATCTCATACAGTATAGGAAGGTGTTTTGTACCACTATATAGCATTTATGCTTTTTACATGCAGAACTTGATTTCCCAACATAACTAAACTGTCTGTCTAGGACAAAAGGCATGATTCCGGTAAACTAAATTACAATGTTTGTGGCACGGCACAAAAATATGGGGGTGCAAGAGTTTATATGATGATTGGGACTACAGTAGCAATAATACATAATGAAACTCATAGCCACTGAGCTTAGTACAATAAAAGGTGCTTGTGTGTTACGAAAATATGCATGAGGCTAAATTATTAGGAAGGATGAACACCTTGGGGTGACAGATAACTATGTTACAAGCCAGTACTACAATATAGGATATCTTGAAGCTTGACACATGATGGATACTATGCATGGATAGTAAGTGACAGAGAGCAAAGAAAAAGTATATCTTCATGACTTTAGCCCATTTGAATGTAATAATAGATGGTGGAAATAAGTATACTGGGAAATACTATTGAGCACTGTGGGAATGGTCGGATGTATGGGACCAGATACAAGGACAATGCTGTTTATATATTCTTCTTGAAATATCCAGATATATGGGTGGATAGATAGATAGATAGATAGATAGACAGACAGGCAGACAGACAGACAGACAGATAGATAGATAGATTGATAGGTAAGTAGACAGATAGATAGATAGATAGATAGATAGATAGATAGATAGATAGATAGATAGATAGATAGATAGATATTACAGTGGTATGGTTGTGCCACTCTAGTTAGGGTTGAGTAGTGTGTTTAATGTTAAACCCCAATTTTTGCACTTTACTAGCCTCACAACCGTTCAAAGGATTTGCACAAAATTTTGCATGCTTGGTCTCATGTGGTAGCGCTCTTGATGTGCCAAATTTCATTCAGGTCAGATGTATGGATTCCAAGATGTAGATAATGAAAAAAGTGACTTTGGGGGGTGCTGTTTTTTTGTCAGCCTCTAACACCCATATGGTTTAGAATATTGGTCTGAAATTTGCAAGGTAGAAAGGCCCTGGCCCACAGTAGTGCCTTTCACTAGCTTGGTGAAAAAATATTAATCTGTGACCATTTTAAAGTTATTCATTTTTAAAATTTCAGGTTCTGAGCAAGCTATGTGAGCACTTCAGGACAGATGACTGGAAGTAAAAAAAGGATGTGTCCATACGAATCAGGATTCTGTTTCATATAAGGGTTAATCTTTTTTCTTATGAAAAAATCCTGATTAGTATGCTACCATCATGTTTTCCATTAAAAAAAAATATTCAAAACCCATAAAAATGACATGCTGCAGAGACCACTACATGTACTGTACCTTGTTCATTGGGACCACGTTAGGTGGATTCTCCATTTTATTTTTTTAAAAATGACCCCCAAATGTATGTTTTTTTCATATCCTTTTTCGTGACTCAGTCCCATTTGTTTCATATGACCATATTCATTCATATGAAAAAAGGAACCCATCATATGAAAAAAACGATTTGGGACTTATCTTTTTCTTTTACACATTTACATTTCAGCGAGACATACATGGCTTAATATTTTCACTTAAGGGACACTCTATATATCAAGCTAAAAGTCTTAATGAGTTCTGCAAGAATAACACATACTCACCTACAAAAAATATGAAGGGGCTATATAAAACAACACATACATTAAATATTACAAAGTCCTACGGGATAACATAGAATGTTTAACAAGCCATAACTCCCTCTTTTTCCCTTGTGTCTAGTGGCACCCCCCACCCTCCGATTGCCATCCTGTATTGTTTTCATTGTTTCCCTGGTGTCTAGTGGAATCACCCACCCTCTGATTGCCATCCCTGTATAGTTTTCATGTTTTCCCCTGGTGTCTGGTGCCATGCCCACCCTCCGATCACTGTTCCTGTATACTTTGTATTGTTTGCCTGTGTCTAGTGGCACCTATATCCTCTGATTGCCATCCCCTTATAGTTTTTTATGTTTCCCTGATGTCTAGTGGCAACCCCACCCTCCAATCGCTGTCCCCATATTGTTTTCATTATTTGTATTGTTTCCCTGGTGTCTCATGGCACTCCCATCCTCTGATCACTGTCACCAAATTGTTCTCATTGATTCCATGGTATCTAGTGGCACCCCCCACCCTCTGATCGCTATCCTCATATTGTTTACATTAATTTTCTGATGTCTAGTGGCACTCCACCCTCTGATCACCATCCCCATATTGTTTTCATTGTTTCACTGGTGTCTTGTGGCATCCCACACCCTTCGTTCACTGTCCCCATTACAAATTGTTTCCCTGGTGTCTAGTGGCACCCCCCCACCCTCTGATTGCCATCCTGTATTGTTTTCATTGTTTCCCCAGTGTCTAGTGGAACCACCCACCCTCTGATCGCCATTCCTATATAGTTTTCATAGTTTCCCTGGTGTCTGGTGGTATGCCCTCCCTCCAGTCACTGTTCCTATATTGTTTTCATTGTTTTCCTGGTCTCTAGTGGCATGCACACCCTCTGATTGCCATCCCCTTATAGATTTTTATGTTTCCCTAATGACTAGTGGCAACCACACCCTCCAATCACTGTCCCCATATTGTTTTCATTATTTTTTATTGTTTCCCTGGTTCTCATGGCACTCCCACCCTCCAATCACTGTCACCAAAATTTTCATTGTTTCCATGGTGTCTAGTGCCACCCCCCCACCCTCT
Organism: Neoceratodus forsteri; assembly: GCA_016271365.2. Classification (NCBI taxonomy): domain Eukaryota; kingdom Metazoa; phylum Chordata; order Ceratodontiformes; family Ceratodontidae; genus Neoceratodus; species Neoceratodus forsteri. Next base: position 223,724,018 of record CM057449.1, on the reverse strand, counting down.
GATCACTGTCCTCATATTGTTTACATTAATTTTCTGGTGTCTAGTGGCACCCCACCCTATGATCACCATCCCCATATTGTTTTCATTGTTTCACTGGTGTCTAGTGGCATCCTACACCCTCCATTCACTGTCCCTATTACAAATTGTTTCCCTGGTGTTTAGTGGCCACCCCAATCAGTTCCATGTCATAACAGCAAACTGTTTTCAGTGACTCGCAAAAAAGCGAGTACATCCTGGAGAACACCAATATGGCACACAACCATATTCACTGAATACTAAATCAGCACTTATCCAGATAAATGTTTAATGCTGGGGGCTGAACCCCCACACCCCTCTCTGCAGGGGGCAAGCCCCCCCCACCCTGCAAACCTTTATAATCATCTCTGAGGATGGGGCAGACACTGGAGGAAAGATGAGGGACTGAGGACGGCAATAACTTAAAAAGAAAAACACCAAGTAAGAGTAAAGCAAAAGACCTTCAGCTACTTATGGCTATCGGCCGTGAGTCCACACTCTGTGTCAGTACTGAAAAATCACCTCATAGCAATAGATAAACACTTGAAGCAAGGAGGACTCACTACAAGAATAATTCGTTAATGCTCAATGTTTATTCCAATGTGGCAAAATTCAATAATTCAATAAATACAGTAATCCATCCAAGCAACTTGATAAAAATACCAGCTTCCTCAAGGATTGTACTTCCTTGTATGTCACACCTGATGTGTTTTGCACATGCGTGCTTTCTCAAAGGTGTCTCAGTATTACAAACAACTCTCTTAAATACACAAGTCTCTTAAATCTATATATGCATATCTACATTGTATGTCATAAAAACATCAGTTCTCAATTTGTGCAAAAGCAATACTTAACTGTGCAATCCTTGCAAGAGATTCAAATTGTGTATGATACGAGGAGAGATTGAGGGCATTGAATATGTACTCCCTGGAAGACAGGGGAGAGAGAGAGAGAGAGAGAGAGAGTGAGAGAGAACATGATTGTGACCTGCAAGAACTTGAAAGGGATAAATAAGGTTGATAAGGAGAGTCTCTTTAAGCTGAGTGGCAACCATAACATGAGGGGGCACAGTCTTAAGCTGGAGGGAGGGAAGTTTAGGAGGGAGGTCAGGAAGCGACTCTTCACAGAGAGGGTGGTGGACTCTTGAAATGCACTGCCGGAAGAGGTCATCTCATTGAAGATAGTGGGCAGCTTTAAGAGAGGCTGGGATAGGCATGGGGGAAAGTAAGGATCAGAAGAGTGGTGAGGGAGGGCAGGAACATTAGCTCAAGCTGTGGACCCTGCAATATGAGAAGAATTGATAGATCAAATGGCCTTCTTCTGCCGGCTTCTTCGTATGTTCGTATCTTCATATGTTCGTATGACAAATATCACATTCCCATAGATACACCCCCATAATGTGACTAATGAAAACAGATCATATTGCACATAAATAAAGATATTTCACATTCTACTTTTGTCACTTTATGCTGAAACCTATATGTTGCATTAACACAGTTTTTTGCAAAGAATATATATATATATATATATATATATAGATAGATAGATACACACACATATACATACATACAATGTTCTATTATTACTGTAGGTGTACTTTCATGAAATGCTGGCAATTTATGGCAGACAAAATATACCAAAAAAGAAAAGAAATAGTGTAATTATATAGGTGTTGATCTGTTTTTTTCTGAAGAACAGTGTTCAGCCCTGCCTTCCCCCAGGCTTGCACTTCCCTGAGCATGGAATTCCACACTTGCATAAGAAGGTGGACTGAGGTACATACAAACATATGAAAACACCAGCAGAAACAGGCCTCATGGTCTACTCCGAGTCTGCTCAATTGTGCAGCTTGTCCCTCAACTGCAGCTGCCCCACCCACCCTCCCTGCTCATAATTACTCCCTCTCACTCTGTCCCATCCTCTCCTAAAATGGCCTACAGTACTATAGGCTACTACCTCCTCCAGCAAAGTATTCCACTTATCCACCACCCTCTCAGTGAAATAATACCTTCTGACTTCCCTCCTGAATCTTCCCCCCTCCAGTCTCATCTGGTGCCCCCTCTTAGCCCTCCTCCTTCTAATCTGGAAAATCCTTTCTGTACTAGTCTTGTTAATCCCCTTTAAGTATTTAAAGGTTTTGAGCATGTCCCCCATCCCTCCTCTCCTCCAGGGAATACATGCTCAGCTCACGCAGCATCTCCTCATAGGACTATCCCTCTAATCCCCGGATCATCTTTGTCACCATCCACTGTACTCCCTCCAACAATCTGATGTCCTTCTTGTTTGTTTGTTTGTTTTATTTAAACTGGAGCGTCCATGGGCCAAAGACCTGTTTACATGGTTGATCAGTATACCTAAACAATAATTACATATGACAGACCAAAAATAAAAAGTCAAACATAGCTTCTACACAACCTTAACAGACATCTACAAAACATTAAGATAAACATTTACAATTAGTTTCCTTATATAAACAACATTTTAATTTAATCTTAAAGGTCATAACTGAATTGTTTAAACATTCAAAGATGGGTAATGAAGAATTAAAAAAAGAAGGCAATGTATATAAAAATGACCTTTGACCTGTTGAAGTGAACATCTGTGGGACTGAAAAAAAATTATACCACCTGGTAGAAACTGTGCTATGGTGCCTAGTAAAAATAGAAGCTAAGAGGGGAGGGACCTTATTCAAGGTCACTTTTTGGCCAATATACCAAGCTGCAACTTGTATTGACACTCAAGGAACAATAATCCAGCAGCCCTTAAAAGGGTACAATGATGGGTCCTTGCTGGCAACTGAGTGGAGAATCTAACAATTAAATTTAAAAGTACCCTAACTCTAGACATTAATCCTGCCCTGGTTGAGTGGTAGAATAGTAATCCATAATCTATTAAAGGAATTAGAAAACTTTGTGCCAACATTTTCCTAGTAGAAGGGACCAGAACAAGTTAAGGCAATAAAGTGCTCCCAGTCTTTGATGTAAGACTTTTGTTATATTAGAAATAAAGGGTTCAAAATGTAAACCCTCATCAACAATAAGACCCGGGTACTAGAATTGTTGTACTTGCTCTGTTTCCACCCCTAAAGCTGTAACCAAACATAGAGTAGTGTTTTGTTTTACTCTCAGTTTTATGAAAAACCATATACTTAGTTTTTTTTTATTTAGTCAAGCCTATTCTTAATTAATCAATCACGAACGGCTAAAAAATCATAAGACAAATTGGCCTGTAAAGTTTTGAGAATCAGCCGCACTCGTGAGCATCACTGAGTCATCTGCATATAAAAAAATCTGAGAGTGAATGCAAACTGAAGGAAGGGAATTCAAGAAAAGACTAAAGAGAAGAGGACCCAGAATTGACCGTTAAGGCACATCTAGTGAAACTGAAGCAGAAAGTAAATATTGACCATGAATTTTTGTCTTCTGAGTACGAAAACTCAGATAACGCCTAAGCCAACCAACAACGTCCTCTGAGAATCCTAAACCACCTAATGATGCCAAAAGAAAACCATGGTCAACCAGATCAAAGGCCTTGGTGAGGTCCATAAATGCTGCACCTGTAAGATGGCCCTTATCAAGTGCCATCTGAACAGCACCTGTGAAACCCTCCAAGGCCATCATTGTGCTATGACTGGGTCTGAATCCATGTTGTTCTGGTGCAAGGATGTCATATTTTGAGAGATATTCAAACATTTGATCAGAGATTATTTTTTCTAATGCTTTTGATAGAGGAGCCAAGAGAGATATAGGATGATAGTTTTGGATACTGGATGCATCCCCAGATTTAAATATTGCGACTACAACCGATTCTTTCCAAATAGTAGGAAAAGTAGAAGAACAGAGAGATAAATTAAAAATAGAAGAGACTGGAAAGCACGGAATATCCACAGTGATCCTCATGAGCCTATAGTCGATCTCATGTGGACCAAGAGAAGGACAAGGATCCATCTTCAGCAAATCTAGACCTCTGCCGTTTGAAGTAATCTGAAACAAAACTTTGGAGAAGATGCTCTCATTTCATGAAAAATGAGAGCAGCTGTATCTGCTTTACCTGTAGGGACATATTTAGTTAAATCAGTAAAGAAGATGTTAAATTCTTGAGCAATCAGATTTGTATCAGATACCAATCCAGTCGTGGTGTTGAGACATTGCAAGCTAATAGTACTTTTCTTGTGCCATTAAGTTATTTATTAATTTTCATGTTTTGATTACATTTCTACCCTCAAATTCCCTTTGCCTTTCCACAAAACAATTTCTTTTCAGTCTCTTAACTAGAGATTTACAGCTGTTTCTTGCAATTTTATAGGATATTAGCTTTTCCTGTCTGGGCAATTTCCTATATAGCTTCCATCTCCTGTCACGCTCTCTCAACTTCTCCAAATGTTCAGAGGTGACCCACTTATGTATGTCACTCCTGATTCTTAGTCTTTTATAAGGGATAAACCTGTCACAAACATTTACAATTAAACAGAAGTTGGTCAATATAGTGTTAGCAGCTGTTGCCTGCACAACTGCTGTCTAGTCAGTAAGTGCCAATGCATGCCTAAATTTCTCTGCATCTAATTTTTTTAAAGTTATGTGAAAAGGTAATCACAGGAGGAACTGTTTTCTTTTTTGCTGACCAGCAGCAATAAACAGGGCTATGGTCACTAATACTGTCTGGCAAAACTCCAGATTTAACAGTCTTATTAGTATCTGTAACAAGGGTTGCCTGTGACAAAGGTGACTGTGATTGAGTGCTTTCAAAAAGGGTGATTCAATCACAGTGCCTGCATACAGGGCTACTAGGCAGGGAGGGCGACCAGATTGGGGGTCCGCTAATATAGCAAAAGGATGTCGCTATATGTACATACGCATGGGGGGTAGTGAGCATGCCGTACAATGGGCAGAAAAGGAGGGAGAGTTTGTGGAGTGGATTGTGGTGGTCAGCTGCTGAGCTGGCCATGTGGCTTAGTGGGTGGGTGGCAGGCTAGGGCTGGGAGGGTACCAGCCTAGGTCCTTGGTGCAGTTGCTTTTTTGTACGCTGTCTGGGAATTTTGTTGTTGTTGTTTTGTACCCACCCCCAACATGCACACCTCTGGAGTTGAGAATCCTTAGGGGGGTTCACCCCCCAGCATAAATAAAAAAAAGTAAGTCTCTGGCACTCATTTGCTGTGCACCATAGTGCACATTGCTGAAATGATTTTCGGTGATGTACACTCGCCCTAACGGTGATCGCCTTTCCACGATTGCCATTATCACATGGAACTGTAACAAGTTTCCAATTCAAAAGTGAAGCAAATTCTGTTTTGTAGTGTATTATTGCAGATGCCTCAATAACTTGAATTAACTTTTGTTTAGTGACCATATCCCTAAATTTGCAAGAATCCTTGCCAAGCCAATTACTGTTCATGTCCCCCATGATTACCAATTCCCAATTAACAGGAAGGGAGCCCCTCATAGTCTCAATCAATTTTTTGGCCCTCTTCGTGGCAGCCAGGTGGAACATACATCACAACCACAGTCAATATCTTACGTTCACCTAGTCTAAGTGACAGTGTTAAATATTCACATGAAACACTTTCACACAGAATAGTGTCTGGAGTTGCATTTAGATGATTTTTGATATAAAATAAACAGCTCTCTCCCTTCCTAGCTTTTCTATCAGTTCTAAAATTATAATAACCAGGTAAATGAATCTCTTAATCATGAACCCTGCTGGTAAGCCATGTTTCAGATAATGCAATAACATCAAACTGATATTGAACAATTCAAGCAGTAAATGCATCCCATTTTGCTGTCAAACTCTGTATGTTAAGGTGTGCAAAACTAATAGAATTCCTTGGAAAGGACATAGAGAAAATGTCATCATTAATTGGGCCTGGATTAGGGTGAACTGATCCTGACATTACAAGTAATAGTAATATCATATTTCTCCTACACAAAGTGGACCAACGCAAACATTTAACACCCCTGATCCTAAGGTCAACAGACACAAAATATACATTGGTGCATCCAGTGGAGGAGAAAATGCTAAATAGATCCTGTTGGAATATGTATATTAATAGATGTCTGGAGTTAAATTCCAATGAAAACTGAATCCAAATATCAGGAGTCAAGGGAACATGTAACTCATCCCTGTAAGTGATTGAAGTACTAGAACTGAACACCCCACATGGCAAAACCCCCAGTTTAGGAAGATTACCACTATTGTTCTGTTGTGTATTACAAATGGATTTGCTTAAAAAAATTAAATACAAAATTCCAAACAAAAACATGTTGGAATAATCTAAAAGGGGCGGGACCAAGTCTGGTTCAGGCAGAAGCAGGGGAACTAACAAAGCAAGGCCTAAGAGAAAAGTCACTTCCCTAAGGGCCTTGCACTGCCACTACAAGATCACTAGTGGATGTGCCAAGCAAGGGCAACAAGATTATAAAGAAAGAATATGGCACAGGAGCGGAAGTGGAGTCTGCCACCCTTCAACACATCCTCAGCCCAAACAAATTTGACACAGACTCCTCCTCTGCCACCGGTGGTGTCCGGCCAAATAAAATTGCTTCAGTTTCCCTGCAAGTGTAATACAATACTCCAAAAAGCATGGCTACCTGGCATAGGTGTGAAAAAGACCACTGAGCTTGGTATACATAAAAAAAATGTTTATTTAAAGTGCCATAAAAGCCAGATAGGTGCTCTGTATTCCCAATCAATATTTATCACCCCTTAATTTATTTATTTTATTTAAACATTTGGTAATCAGGAAAGGCACGCAGAGCAGAGGCTCGATTTCAGGTGCGACCCGGGGTGGCATAATATATATATATTCTTCGGGAATGGGCACCAGTACTACACACAGTGTTCCAGGTGAGGCCTGACCTCTGACCTGTAGAGGAGCAGGATCAACTACCTATTCCTGGAAGAGATTCCCCTCGCTATGCACTCCAGCATCCTGTTGGCTTTTGCTGCTACCTTCCTGCACAGAGCTGAGTTGTTCATATTCCCTGTTATAAGCACCCCTAGATCCTTTTCCTCCTCAGTGCATTCCAGCTGTACTTTCCTCAGCTGACAGCTCCTCCTCTGGTTGTTAGCCCCGAAGTGCAAGACCTTGCACTTTTTAGTGTTAAACCCCAACTGCCATGCGTCCGACCACTCCTGTAGTTTGGTCAAGTCCTTCTGCAGCCCCCTCTACCCTTCTATGTCATCTACTACTGCTCCCATCTTTGTGTCATCTGCGAAGAGACTGATCTTACTCTGTACCCCATGGGCGATATCAGCTATAAATATTCCAAACAACATCGGTCCCAATACTGATCCCTGCAGCACCCCGCTCATCACATCCCTCAGTGATGAGAGTTCCCTACCCACACCACCCTTTGCTGCCTTCCTATTAGCCAGTTGGAGATCCAAATTACCATCTTTGTTCCCACCCCTATATTAATTTATTTATTGACATCTCAGAATTACAACTTTAGAGCCAGTGGCTCATTTACAAAGGCTCAACATCGTGACAAGGACAATAACAGGGTTCAGTAAAACAACATGAAATTGGTTAGACAGCACAACACTGGAAACAAAAGAAAACACAAATCAAGTGCTGCAAGGTTCCAACAAAATTATATAGTCACAGATTAGAATAAACAAGTTACGAGGATTCAGAAATTACATTGGTACCAAACTTTACATAGAGTGAATAAGCAGCCAAGGGCTGACCTTCTCAGGAATATATAGGTAGAAACCAGGAGTAGGGTAAGGGAGAAAGAGGGGACCAATAAGGGGGGGTGAAGAAGTAAGAGCAGCCCAAGGGAGGCATTGTCCTGCAGAGGTCCTGTGTCAAGAAGACCAATGACAAAGTGCAGAGGGGACAGGAGGAGGGCTTGAATAGGGAGAGCAGCAATGAAGGGGGAGGGAAATTACCAAGAAGCAGGAGACACAGAAAGGAAATGAGGAAATTCAGTGGTGGTGACAAGTGGGGGTAAGAAGCAAGTGAAAAAAGAAAGCTAGGGGAAGAGGAAAGGGTAGGGCAGGAGAGGAATCAGGGGGTAAGGAGGAGGGTGGGGGGACACATTGCAGCAAGGGAGAGTCCAGAGGTGGTAGTCCAAAACCTTAGGAGAAGTAGTGGGAGTTGAGGGGGCAGGGCAAAAGCTGTAAGAAGGGTAAGGGGTGATAGGAGGAGGAAGGAAGTAGGGAGGAGAGGAAGGGATAGGAGTAGAGGATGGTGGGGGGGCAATAGGTGTTAGAATAGGTAGGAGAGAGTCAGGTATCTTAGGGGGGAAGTCCCAACTGCTCAGTTTCAGGGAATGCTGTCTAAGTTTGGTTTTGAAGGGTCCCAGCCTAGAAACAGCCAGAAGGTCAGGTGGGAGGTTGTTCAACCAGCTGGAAGCCTGGTACATAAATGTTCACTGTATTTGGGCAGTACAACAGAAGGGGACTTGGAATGTGGATTAGAGGTACTTCTGGTACGGTGTAGGTTCATGGTCATATGGAGAAGTGATTGAAGCGATGGAGGGGCTAGCCAAAGACTTATCATTTTAGCAAGCAGGCAAGTTTGGTAAAACACTCTGCCCTGAAGGTTCTGCCTTGCTGCACTACAGAGGTCACAGGTGTGTGTGTGTAGGGGAGGCACGCCTAATTGAGGGCAACATTTAGTCGCCTAAGAGAGGAGTTGGTGGCATCTCCATAGATAATAAGTACAAAATCAATAATAGAAAGGATAGAGCTTGTGATGGTTAATAGGATTGCCTCTAGTGTCATGCAATGCCTGTGTCTATAAAGAAGTCCAAGTCTAATGCAGAATTTTTGGATATTATATTGACATGTTCTTGATAGGAAAGATGGCTACAGAGGGTAATACCAAGACATTTAAAGCTATGGACTTGTTCCAGGGGAGAGCCAAGACTGTTTGAGATGTGTAGTTTGACCTCTTTGTATTTGTTGTGTGGGCTGGCAAAAAGTATCAGTTTGGTTTTCTTATTGTTCAGGATGAGTTTATGTTTGGAGAACCAGGCTTCAACCATGGAAAAACTCTGATGTACACTATTGGCGAGGGGAAGGGGATTAGGCTGGGAGATGAAGAATACAGCATCATCTGCATACAGGAGTAGGTTGGTGGGACAAGCTATTGATAGGGAGTAAAGAAAGAGGCTGAAAAGGAGAGGACCAAGGACTGAGCCTTGGGGAATGCCAGAGGTTACAGAGTGACTAAGCAAGAATATATCATGTACTCTTACCCTTTGAGTTCTGCCACCGAGGTAGCTTTTGAACCAACCAGTGACTTCTTGAGAGAGACCAAGGGTAGGTAGGGACTTGATTAATAGAGAGTGATTCACCATATCGAACGCCTCTGTGAGGTCTATGTAGATAGACCCCACCAGGTGACCACGATCTAAAGCCTTGTGAATAAAGTTGATATATTCTAGATGGGCAGTGGTGGTGCTATGCCCCTTTCAGAAGCCATGCTGTTGGGCAAATTGGATATTATAGGTGTCAAGATATTCAGTCAATTGATCGGCAACTATACGCTCCAGAGCTTTGGAAAGTGGGGCAGGATGGAGATGGGATGGTAATTTGAGTGTAAGGCCCTGTCACAGTTCTTGTGAAAAGGTGTTACCACCACTGCTTTCCAGACCAAAGGGAATTGACCAAGTCAAAGGGATAGATTGAGGATTTTGGTGAGGGGTAACAGGACTGCGTCTAAGGTGAGGCGGAGCAACTTAAGACTGAGTGTGTCACTACTGACTCTTGAGTTGGTGAGCACCCTTAGCAGATATTTATTAGCAGTCCCGGTGGTTACAGCCTTGAAGTAGAAAGGGTGTATAGCGGTTGGTGGGACCAGGTTTAGAGTGCTGTCATGATGGGGGGGGGCCAGTGAAGAAGTTTGGGGGAAGTATGCCACTCAGATCCGTGAAAGCAGTATTAAAGATGTCTGTGATTTCTTTGGGATCATGAGTGGCAGAACCGTTGAAATCGAGTATTGGCGGGGGGGGTATTTGCTGGGTTTGCTAGTGAGAATTTTTTCTTTTTTTTAATAAGTATTTTCTGTTTTTTTGTGGGTTTTCTCCTGACCCCTACACCCATGCACCTCCGACATAATGCATGTGTGAGGAGGCATGCATGTGCACGCCATTCGGGATGCTCCTCCCTTCCAGTCATGACACTGACCACCTGCACAGGCACAAAACCTCCATTAGGTGATGGCGGGACTACGGGTGGGCGACCCCAACCCTTACCTGGGAGAGGAGAGCCAAGGTTCCATTCTGCTCCCACCCTTCCCCCCGTGCTGGCACCCTGGCGACCCATGGTCATTCCCGAACCAAGGTCGCCGGTGTAACACAAGGTGTGGCTTCCAGCACCTCAACCCTCCACACCACTGGGCCAGCCTGAGAGTGATATTTTTTATGTTCTCCCAGAACTGTTTGACAGTGCCCAGGAGCTGAAGAACTGGTCTTTGAAATGGTTGATTTTAGCAGAATGAACCGCATGCAACCATGCATTTCTGGCTTCCTTGTAGCATTGCATGTCCCAGCACTTTTGGTGGTGTGCACCACATGCCAGAGGTGGTCATGGGTGGCCATTTGTTCAAGGAGTGATGGGGTGATCCAGGGATTGCTAGCCCCTTTGCATTTAATTTTTTTTAAAGGTAGCAAAGAGATTGCAGGCTTTATTAAAGAGGGAGATGAAATGCCCCAAGGTGAGGTCCACACTGGAGGCAGTGTCTATGGGGAACCAGTCACAATGGGGGAGATGGTCTTGGAGATGGTTAAGCTGCCTATGTCTTAGAGTGCATTGGTAGGTTGCCTTATTGGGGGCTTTTGGGTGCTGATTCAACCAGTGGCAAGAGACTGGGGAGTGGTCACTAAGGGAGTCAGACAATACCATTGTGTCCAGGATCCTGTCAGGCCAAATAGTGAGAAGAAGGTTGAGTAAGGTGTGGAACACGGTTCCTTAATTAAACCTGGGTGGGGCTGGAACCATTCAAGACAGGTCAACTGCAGCAGCAGCATCCTTATAGGGACCAGCCTCTGGCGCAAGCCAGTTGACGTTAAAATCCCCTAGCGCAATAACCTCTGAGTGCTTGGGCAACTCAGTAATGTAGACAAGTACTGAGTCAAACCCAGCAGCTATGTCTCTAGGTAGGATGTAGATTGAGAGAATGAAGAGTGACTTCCCTTGGCTACTGAGTGTTAATTTAACTGCAAGGGCCTGAGCACTTTTCCCAGTGGACAGTGGTGGAAAAGCATGCCCCTGGAGTATGTCAGATAGGTAAATAGCACATCCACCCCCTTTTTTCCCCAAGCCTCTCCGATCTAAAGAGGGTGTAACCACTCAGGGCTTCTGCAGAGTCTGGAGTTTCGGGGGACAGTCAGGTTTCAGTAATGACAAGAATGGCAGGCGTATGCTGTTGTACCCATATTTGCAGTTGGTCAAGTTTGGGTAGAAGACTCTGGATATTAAGGAAGGCAATCTTGAGACCACTAGAGTTAGTGGATTTAGTAAAAGGTTGCTGAGGAGGGTCTGGGTTGGGGTGAACATTGTTCTGAGAGTAGTAAGAGTAATAGGGCATTCTGGAGTAGCATAAACTTGAGGAGTTTGGGTTTGCAAAGAACTGGATAGAGGGATACAGGTTGTCTTGTTATGGGCAGTGGGAGTGAGGTGAGGTGGGGTACCAGGAGGAGGGTTAGGGCTGGCCTTGTGCCCACATACACATACCCCTGAGGCTGAGGCAAGGGTGGTTGGGTAGAGGGAATACTTAAGTTGCTTGATGGTAGAGCTAAGCCCGCCAAGCGAGGGAGGTGGGAGGTGATTGAGGTCTTGCAACACAGAGTGACAGAGGGGTACATGAGTACTGCAAGCAAGATAAGAAGGAGCATGTAGGCTAACGTTCCCATTACTGACACTAAGACCAAGTACAACTAGTGCACCAGGGCCAAGTACAACTAGTGCAAAGGCAAACATCAGCTTCCCCCCAAGCCTCCTATGCGGCACGGAATCAAAGGCCTTGCTGAAATCCAAATACAGGAAAAACAACGCATGACCTTTGTCCAGTTCCCTTGTCACCCAGTCATAATACTCAATCAGGTTTGTCCGTAAAGAACTTCCTCAGACAAACCCATGCTGCTGACCATCCTGGAGACCACTGATCTCCAAAAAGGTCACCAGCCTCTCTTTTAGGATTGTCTCCATGAGTTTTCCCTTAACTGATGTAAAGCTCACTGATATGAAGTTGCCTAGTTCATCCTTAGGTCCACTTTTGTGAATGGGTACCACATGGGGCACCCTTCAGTCCTGTGGTATGCATCCAGTGTCCAAGAAGGTGTTGAACAGGTCAACCAGTGGTCCTGCCAGGATCTCTGCTAGTTCCATAAGTACCCTAGGGTGACTGTCGTCTGGACCTGGTGCCTTATCCCCCCTCAGAGACCTTATCCTTTCAGCACCCTATCCTCTGTAATCCCTATATCAGTCACCTCCTCCCCCCTAACAATCCTCCTCTCCCAGGTAATGTCTGCCCCCCCTTTCTCCTTCATGAACACAGAGCAGAAGTAATCATTCAATGCCTCTGCCTGGTCTTCCCCATTCTCCACCCAGCCCCCATCCTTCCTAATCCTCACAATCTAATCCTTGTTTTTCTGTGTTTCACTGATGTATCTGAAGAAGTTCTTTTCTTTGTTCTTAATGCCCTGCACCAATCTCAGTTCCTTGGAAGACTTGGCCACTCTGACTAGCCTGGTAACCACCCTGGACTTCTTCATGTACACCTCCCTGTTATCCACCATCCCATTTTCTTGAGTCTCCGAAATTCCTTACTTTGTGGCCCTCACCCCTTCCATGACCTCCTGCATTAGCCAGCTGGGATTTTTGCCTTGCCTTCTTACTCCTTGTTCTTGTACATGTCCCAGTAGGCTCCTCCAGCCCTTTCTTAATAATATTCCATTTTTGGATAGCATCCATGTGTGGCTGAATTTCCGCCAGATGCCTGCCCAAAATTTCACCCATCCTTTTAAAGTCTGCCCCCTTAAAGTCAATCACTCTGGTACCTGTACCCCCTGCTTCCCTACCCATGTTGAGCATGAACCATACTGTGTGGTGGTCACTGCCAGCCAGAGGGTCCTTCGCCCCCAGATCCCTTGCTGTTTCCCCATTTGATAGAACAAGGTCCAGAGTCCTATCTGGTCTAATTGACTCGCTGACCAACTGACCAGGAAGCTGCCTTGAAATGCCTCTAATAGGACCTGCTCCCTTGCACTTTAAATTGTCAGGTTGCTCCACTCCATCTCAGGTAGGTTGAAGTCCCCCACCACCACATTGTTCCCTTTCCTACAAATGCTCCTGATTTGCTCAACTAACTCCCTACCCTGATAATCCCCTTGGGCTAGTGGCCAGTACACCACCTATATCCTCAATGTCCTACATTTTGAGTATTGAAGCTGTATCTATTGCGCCTCTGTTCTGCCTTCCTACCCCCTTCCCTTATGCACCTTATGACCTCCCATACATATATTGCCATGCCCCCCTTTCTCCCTTGGCCCTATCCTTCTTGAACATCCTATACCCTGGGATCATCAAATCCCATTCATGGTACTGGTTGGCCCACGTTTCTGTGATGGCCTCAGTGTCCACCCTCCCTATTGCCAAGACAGCCTGTAATTCTGCTGATTTGTTACCAAGACTTCTTGCATTCAGTGAGACCACCCTCCAACAATTTCCTGCCTCCTCCCCTCCCCTCCCTGTATTAGTCCCCTCCTAATCCCTCCCCTTGCCGCTGTGCCAAGGTCCTCCCTGCTAGTCTGGGGGGTAAGTTTGTTTGGCTCCCCACTCTGGGATCCCTGCCTACCATCTGTCCATTTGCCACCCTGCCACCTAGTTTAAATCCATCTTCATAGCTATATATTCTCCTGCCTTCTGCTTTAATACCGCCTTCCCCTCCGTGCTCAAATGTAGCCTATCCCCTTCATAAAGTTCATTGTTGTCCCAGATTCTGTCCCAGGCCTCCACCAACCCGTATCCCCTGGATTGACACCATTCCCTCAGCCATGTGTTGAACTCCTCAATCCTTACTTTCCTCGCCATGCTAGTGCATGGTACTGGAAGCACCTCTGAGAAGCCCACCGATTGCCCTAGCTCCCCACACAGCCTGACCAATTTCTTGAACCTCTCCCTTACTACTTCCACCATCTATTCCACCAGGTCATTCATACTCTTATGCACCATGATATGCGGTTTTCTTCTAACCCTCCTAGCACACTTTAGAAATGACTGCCCCACCCTGCCTGCAGTTAAGTCAGGTAAGGACTTCACTCAAATGCGACTATGCCATTCCCCCTTGCTGCCCCACCTAATGAGTATGGAGTCCCCCAGCACCAATACCCCTCCCTCTGCAATCCTCATCTCCCCTTCCCAGCCTTTTACATTGGTATCTACTGCAAGAGTCCACCCCAGCTGAATCCCTGCCCTTCCCTCCTATGATCCCTCCTCCACCCCAGACCTATTCCCTCTCTCCATTACAGTTCCCTCAAGCTCATCCCTCTCCTTCCCCTCCCCTAGTCTCCCCTTCCCTCTAAGTCCCTCTTGTTCTCTGCTACAGCATTGCTCCTCTCGTATTTACCCCTACTCCCTTCACCCATTCTTCCAGCTGTGCCCCCCCATCCTTACCCCTACCACAATCCTCTGCCTGATTACTTGTTCCATCCTCCCACTCTCTCTTACCTACCCCTTCCAGGAAATCCCTCACCCCTCCTCCTCCAATGTCTCCAGCACCACATACCTCTTAACTGCCCTCTCTGCTGTGCTGGGTGTGGGTTCCTTCCTCCTACCCTTACCCACCCTCATGCTAGGCCACCTATTTGTACTGCTTTTGCCCCCTCCCTGTCCTCCCGAACTGTTGTTCCACCCATGTGGTGACCTCCTAGTGTCCTCTGCCCCAGCTCCCTTCCTCCTCCTCCCAACCTCCCCAACTATCTGTCAAGCCACAGCACTTCTTTCTTGAGTCTCCTCAGCCTGTGAGAGATTGGACACCCTCCTAGTTTCCACAATACGTTCATCTAGACTGCCACCCCACAACCATTGCAACCCACTGTTCTACCCCCGATGGCTCCTCTCGCATCTTGCTGCTCCCTGTGCCCAACCTCCTTTGCTGCCCCATCCTCCCCCGCTAGTGTCACTCCACCCCTAGTGTGTCCTTCCCCAGCTCCCTCCATTTGCTTGACTCAGTGTCGCTTTACTCCCTGAATACCCCCCTAGTAGACAGACCTTATCTAAAGTCCTTAACAAACCCCTGCACTGCTTCCTACAATGACCCTAGACTTAACAACTCTTCCCCGTGTAGTGACAGTAATTTGAAGCTTCCTCTATGACCTCAGCAGTGCTTCCTGTGAAGACAGTAGAAGACTGAGTACCCCTTAAACGCAGTACACAAAATTGAATTTCCCCTAAACAAACAGTTACAATCTCCACCAATTGCCATATACCAATCTCTTCAATTTTCCCTTGTAATACAGAGCCCAAACAGTTATCAGTTATCAGTTGGGTTTTCGAAGGGACCTTTCCATGAACACCACCCTCACTGATTTGGTTGACATCATAGCCTCCAAATTAAATGGAGGTGGTTTGGTGGGCACGGTGTTTGTGGATCTCTCCAAGGCCTTCGACACCATTGACCACAACATTTTGTATGAAAGAATGCTGAGCCTGGGGATTGACAATGAAACTCTTCCCTGGTTCCAGTCATATCTAACAGAAAGGGAGCAACAAGTTCAGGTTGGAGATGTTCTTTCAAATCCAGGGTTTATTAAAAGAGGAGTCCCTCAAGGCTCGATTTTGGGCCCTTTATTATTTATAATGTACGAAAATGATGCTCCTAAAGTAGTAAATTATTCGGCTTTACGAATGTACGCAGATGATACTGTCTTGTTGGTAAGTGGGAAAACATTACAGGTGGTGGAAGAACATCTTCAAAGAGATTTTAGTACTTTGGAAATTTGGTTGAGGAGGTCAAAGTTGGTTTGAAACAGCAAAAAAACAAATACCATGATATTCTCAACCAAAGGGAATGAAAATATGAATTGATATAAACTCTTTATAAAAACATGTGGTAATGAAATATTGACACAGGTTGAATTCTATAAATATCTGGGGGTTTATATGGACCAAAACCTAAAATTTGATGTCCATATTAAGGAACTGACATGTAAAATAAACAATAAGTTGGGAGCCTTTTGGAGATCTAAGCATTGTATGAATCAGAAAATGAGAGGGGATGTTATAAATCAATTAATTTACCATGCATTGATTATGGTAGCCATATATATGGCATGGCTAATAAAACAGAATTAAGATCAGTAAAAGTGCTATATAATAATTTGGCCGGATTTAAATTAAATTGTGATAGACATATGCATCATTGCAATATGTACTCATTATTACAATGGCCCCATTTAGAGCAGAAAATGGATCAAAAATGGATTAAATTAATTCATGGGGTGGTTCATAAACAATCCCCCAGGTATTTACTAGAAAACCTGATATATGTTACCCACGGACATCAACATAAACTTAAAAGAAATGAGGGGAAGTCTTTCGTAATACATAAATCAATGAAGAGATATGGCAAAATGACTTTTGGTTCTAAAGTGACTGACTCGTGGGCTCCCATTGAGGCTAAAAAGCGAAAAATACAAAAATGTAAGCAGTTTAAGGATGTGATTGGATATGATCTGAAAATGAAGTGTGTATGTAATGATTAGAGTCTTTGTTTTGACTACTGTTAAGGTAAGTAATTAATTGTATTTTGTTCTTGTTAAGACAGACGTAGATGTTTTTAAGCTATGCTTAGTGTTTATTTATGTAAAGTATTATGTTACTGTATTTATTCTTGTAATGAAAGCTGACACAGGTCCATCTTGAAAATGAGATTTTTTCCCAATGATGTGTTATCATTGCTACCTGTACAAAAATAAACTTTTTTTTTTTTTACTACTACAATTTCAAACACCCCATGCCAATTAACAGTCTCAGTGCCCCTGCTCTGTAGCAGATCCTCCACAAACGGAAGAGTACCCTGTTCCTGACATAGCTACAGTGTCCCTGACCCTGTAATAAAGCCTCCTTAAATTGAAAAGACACAGTACCTTAGTCCAGTAACAATGTCCTTACCTCTGGATGTATCCCTGTCTTTCAGGTTACCCAGGGGCCACTCCTTCCGATGAGCTCCTCCTCCTTCCCCCTTTTGATTCTCTTCCCCCAGCCAAAGACTCCTCTGATGCACAGTTCCTCATGTGTCCACCTCCTCTTTATTCTCCACCTCCAGCCTCTTCTGATTTGTTCCAAACTACTACTGTGAGTGGTACCAGAACTATTTAATGGAGGAGGAGGTATGTGGTTGGTGGGCAGGAGAAAACCCCCCACCAACCAAACTAGCGGTACATGGGTTGGCCTTCCTTTAAATAGCCCAGCTGTGATTTAAATCTTGCGCCCTTTTAACGCTCCTTCCCCTGATTGGTGGCTCCAGCAGGAGAAACCCAAACTCTAGTGCAGCCTTTCCTTTACTGCCGATATGGTCCTCTGTGGCTCCGGTGTGGGCCCTCTATGAATCTGGTGTGAGTCCATCACTGTCTCATCTCCTCCTACTGCTGATGCGGCTTCAGGCATACATGGATGCTACCCACAAGCAAGGCCCAAGCAACTCATGCAAATGCCAGACCACTGTATGGATCAGGCCCATAGCTGGTGTCCCATTGTCCAACTACGCCATACAGCAAAAGTTGAAAAAGCTTCTCTGCACTACCTTGTCAAGCCCCTTCATATTTTTACATACTTACAGTATCAAAGGGTCTTAACCCTTCTTTTTTCCAGTGCCAGCCTATCAAAGCGCTCCAGTCTGTCTGCATATCTGAGCATTTCAGCTCAGCAATAAGCATATCAAAACCTTTAATCATTGCTGTAGCTCTGTGATGTACTCTCTCTCACCGCTGCTACAGTATGTCTTGTTTGTACTTTGATGGCCAAAACTGCACTTCATATTTTAAATATGGCATCATTAAAGTGTTGAACTGTCATAATACCACATTCCTTGCCTGCTTGCTACTGCTCTTTATTTGCAATAGCACAGAAGCTTGTGTAGGAAATAGAGACAAGATCCTTTTGGATAATAACATAGTAATATATGTGATCTGAGGAACATGAAATAAGGTGATGGAGGCCATTAGTGTCACATTAAGATGAAGTAGTGTGGTTGGGAGGAGAAGATGGGTCTGCTGGTATTTAGACTCCCAGAGGATTATTTATTTCCTCAGAGCATGGGCCTATATGCAGAAGTGTTGTTAGAGTGACCAAAGCTCATGGAGCTGAGATCACACAGGCCAACACAGTATATTTTGCCTTGCATAACTTGATGTTGGCTACCATTAAGAAAGCTAAAAGTGACAGTGAGACATTAGAAATTGCACAGATGCAGGCTGAATTATCCAAAGATATTTCAAATAGTAAACAAATGGAAGAATTAAAAATGTTAGAATTAAATATCAAGAAATATGGATGACCAAGACTACAGAGATGGGACAGTGTAGATTTGGCAAGGGAGGTGAAGAAAAGACAACATTGCCATGCAAAATAAAAACAAGTTTAGTACAGAATTTTGAGATTTCTGATTAGAGCGACACTGATTCAGGACACAGTGAACAAAGGGGACATCAACAAGGACAACAAGTTCAGGGTTTTCAAGAAGACCCCCTTGAAGGCCCCAGCAACTGCTGAGGATGAGGAGGAGGACCAGGTGGGGGGGCAAGAGAAAGAGGCAACAGATGGAGAGGTAGAAGTCAGAGAGGCAATAATGGAAGTTACTAGGGAGATCAAGGCCCCAGGAGATCAACAAGGAACAAGAAATGGAATTAATAAATCTGACTCATCATACATTCATTCACATATTTGGGACTGTCTTGTACAGTATGCCCTGCAAGCCCACTGGTCCATACTGTGGACCAATGGGCTTACAGCCCATTATACCTGTGCCATTCGGCAGGTGGCAGGGCAGTATGTGGGTGGTTGGAGCTGCCCTCCGATGGTGGGGGGGAACGGGTGGGCAAGGGGTGCTGTGTGGATGGGAGGGATAGGGGCACCACTAGAAAACCAGGTAATTGTGTTTACATGATGCGATCGCGGCAACAGGCGGGGGTTCCACTAGACTACCCGGGCATAACTCGGTGACCATATTCCGGTGATCGGGGACATGGGAAGGAGGAGGGGGTTACACTAGATTAACAAGGCATAACTTGGCTGTCAGATTCCAGTAGTCAGGGACTTGGGAGGGAGGGCCCACTAGACTACTAGGGAGTGCCTAACATATTTCAAGATTTATATTACAGGTAGGTTGCCCGGGATCTCACCACATATATCATGCTAAGGCATGCAAATGGGACCATAATGACATGCTAATGGCTCCATTTGCACCTTGCATGGATTATGGCCTCATTTACATGCCCCCAGCTGAATATCATGGGTGATGCACCTAGCACAGCTACACTTACACTGGCGCATCCCCATACTCCCTCTCTGTGGCTTGCACTGGCGCAGTGCCACTGCACCATGTGCTATCTGTGCGCTCGATGGTGCTAGGCCATGGCGCAGCACCATTGAATATCGCCTGGTCCTGACCGCAGTGCCACCCAGGTGCGCTGTGCCCAGGCTTGTACCCCTGCTGGGCACAGTCTGAATATCTGGCCCAGTGTGTATATTCACATTGTTATGTGCTGTTTTATTATGACTGCCTGATTGTGATGCAATCTTGTTCTGTATCCAGGTCAAGCCTGTAAAAGGGCCAAGTGGCCCAGTGCTTTTTTTACCCAGTTAACAAAGTTTTAAATAAATGAAAAATAAAAATAAGTTCATTTTTATAAGTGGGTAGACGGCAAAAATTTTACAACAACTTCTAATATTTGCTTGTCTTCAGCCTTAAATAAATACTTTATTATATCATCAGGAGGGAGACTGAGACCACCGAGCAACCCACCTGCCATTTCTTCCTATTAGACTCATAAAGTGGGCATAAGAGGACAACATGTTTTAAGTCATCAATTAGCATGGACCCACATTTAAAAAATTGGAGAAAATATTCTATTTCTTTTTTGCCTGTATTGAATAAATTGAGCATTATAGCTTTCTATTTTGAATCTTGTATAGATTCTCCAGAGTTTGGGGCACATTAATTGTGTGAGGTAAACCTCAAAGCCACATGTAGACTTCAATAATTTATAACAATCATGAAGTTTCAACAATGATAGTTGAGTAAACAATTGATCATTATCCAAGTCTCTAAGCCTTATTTTAACATCTGCCCTGATATCTGCAAAGGGCCTAATATAAATCATATGCAAGAGATGGCCCAAACCAGCAGGCATTAAACTTTTTTATAAGCTTAATAAGTGGATGTACATATCCCATACTTGCCAATCCAATGCCTTCCTCTATGCACATTCTGGGAGATCTATATTCAAATAAAAAAAAAAAAAACTTTAAGCAGGAAGAAAATTTGTCTTTCTTGGATGAGTGAAAGTAATGATTTTTGTTCCAGCTCTAATTTAAGGATACAGTTTGGTGTACCCTGAGGCAACATCAGAATGTATCTATAAAGTTTATTTAATATGATTTCTATTGTACTAACATTAGTACAACCCCAAATTTCAGCTGCGTAAAGTATGCTTGCTCTGATTTTGGCACTGATGACTTTCAAAATACCCTTGACTGAAGATTTCCCCATCTTACTGTTAAATAATTTTAGGGTGTTTGCAGACAACGTCATTTTATTTTGTATGAACTCCAAATGTTTTTTCCAAGATGAATTATAGGCAAATCTTACCCTTAGATAATCATAAGTGTTTGATATATCAACATAATTCCCATTAATCTTAAACCTTGTCAGAGTCTTAGATTTCTTTCCCAAAGTCACTATGTTCATTTTACTTAAATTGATTTTTAATTTTCTTTGCTTGCATAGAGACTCAAAAGGAGTCAATTTTCTCTTTAGACCCGCTGCTGAAGTTGAGAGCAGCACCAGCTCATCTGCATAAGCCAGACTGTCAATTCTATGTTTATTTATTTTGGAGCACGAAAAATCAGGGTTCAAGATCTGTTCCAAAATCATGTTAATATAAATGTTAAACAAAGTAGGTGCTAAAATACATCCCTGTCTGACTCCCACATTTGTATAGAATCTGTCTGTCAAATGCCCATACTAATTGTACTGGATTCTTACCCAGGTATTTTCATGTAGCCTAATAAGAGTGTCAAGCAGTGTTCTTACCAGATTCATATCCTCAAGCGTATCCCAGAGAATCTTCCTGCTAATGCTATCAAAGGCCAAGGAGAAGTCTACAAAGTAGCAATACAGCCTGCTTTTCCTTATCTTGGTGTATTTCCAAACTAAATGTTGTAGCACATAACAGTGCTGTATCAAATAGTGAAGGGAATCAAATAGTTTAATCTCCCTATTCATGGAGGAGACATTTTACAACTTCTACTCCAGAGAGAAGCATATTGGATACATGAACTTCAGACTTTAGATCCAAGAGGACTAAACAAAGGCAATGGCTATGATAGTTATTTATAGTGGTTGATTTCAGTGACAGCCTTCATCTTGCGATTCTGTGTCAAAATGCATTTTTCAACATGTGTCTAAGCTCCTGGAATGTACAACTGAATTTGAATTAAAATGAGATTTTGAAACAATGTTTTGTAATGTATTGTTTATGTGATGTATTGTTCATATCATTCGCACACATACTATAGGTGGTGTTTTTACAATGCTATTTGTTACTATCATAGTGCAACAAGAACTGTTTACAAGGGTTGCTATGGACCACAACTTTGCAAATCTCTTAGGAAACCAATGTGGTTAAAAGGAGGATACTGTACAACAGTAAGCTAGCTCTGAGGAAGGGGTCACATGATCTTGAAATGTCAGCATGTTTTTTTTTCACTGCTGGAAGTTGGTTACCTGTGGCCCAGTAACAACAGCCACAATGAGAGTGCTTTTAGCCCAAGCAGCCATTATAGATTGTGACAAACAAGTACTGTTTCGCCCGGGAAATGGTAAGCTCCACTTTTTTTATTTCAAACCCCTTTGTGCATTTATTATTGACAGTAGACAACATATAAAACATAAAGTGCATACAATGCATAATGTTTTTATTTTAAGTGCTTTCACTCATATTCAAGGCAGTTTTGAATGGTACTTATACCAGATAGAACAGTTCATAATCACTATACTGTATTCCAGTCTTCCTAGCTCAATTGCCTAATCCTTCCACGCTGTGTGACCATTTTTACTTCTATTCTGGGTCCAGCTGTACTGAGTCCACCGTTCATTCACATATCTGGACTGCCTTGTACAGTATGGGCTGCACTCCCATTGGCTCTTGCTCTGAACCAATGGGCATGCAGCCCTACCAAGCAGTCAGTCAGCAGGCAGCGGACGGCAGGCGTGGTGGGGTGCTGCCGCCAGCCGGCTGACGGGGGGGGGAGCAGGATGGTGGGCTCCGTGGGTGGGTGGGGGGCCACTAGATCACCAGGGAAATTGGACTTGGGGTTTGACTCTAATGCCCTCAATCAGGCTTCATGGTCCACTGGACCACCAGGGATATTGGTCTTTGGGGGATTGACCTCTGTTCTGCCTGCGATTGGGCTAGTGGGGAGGTGGGGTTTAGTTCTGTTATGCCTGCAATCAGGCCAGTCGAGGGGGGTTCAGTTCTGTTATGCCCACGATCGGACCAGTCGGGGGGGGTCATTTCTATTTTGCCCGCGATCAGGCCAGTGGGGGAGGTTGTTCAGTTATGTTCTGCTTGCGATTGGGCTACTTTAGGGTTACTATTATGCCCACGATCGGGCTGCAGGGGGCACAGGGAAGAGTGGAGGCCACCCACAGGTGGCAGCTGCTGTGTTGCACCCTGTAATGCGGCAGCTCACCTGTGGGTGGCCCTCGACTTAATACTTTTTTTTTTTGGCTCAAAGTTGTGCAGGCGCAGGTTGGGGGTTGCGCCTGCACAACTCTGCACAGCCCAGCTGAATATTGGGCTGTGCAGTTTATGCATGGTTCCTCCCCCTCCGGTTGAGCTTGCCTTCATTAGCATTGCGCTGTTGCTCAGCATGACTTGGGGGGGGCGCAACTGCCTCTTGCTGAATATCGCAGAATGGTGCAATTTCGGACTTGCACAGGCACAACCCTATTGCGCATGGCGCAACCCTTTTGAATATCCAGCCCTTGGTGTGAAAAGGCATAGCATGTGCACAAAAAGGGAAAATTATGTCCTTGTGGAGAAACTGCTGAAAACAGCAGCTTAGCATAACAACAAACTGGGCTCAATGGTGAAACCGTCACTAAAACAACAGTCTTGCTCTGACAGAGGTTAGAAAACTATTAAAGTAAAGCACTTGCAAACAGACAGCAGGGATCTGCTCACCCAATGTTTTACATCCCAAACTGAATCCCATGATTAAGTGCCAGTTTGGGATGTGAAATGTTGGGTGAGCAGACCCCTGCTGTCTGTTTGTAAATGCTTTACTTTAAGAAATAGTTTTTAACCTCAGTCAGGGAAAGGATGTTGTTTTAGAGATGGTTTCACCACTGAGCTCAGTTTGTTGGTTTGCTGTAGTACATATAATGTGAGCAGCAGGACAGCTAGGAGCAGTCCCTGTTTGTCTGGATGGAAAACAGCAGTGTCTCTGTATGTCTGTGGTGCAGATCTTTAATTCTCACACTAGTTTCTTGCTCATGGGATGTACTGTAGTTTCTGGCCCAATCCCATCCTGTTGAGTATCGGGTCCCTGTGGCTCAATCCTTTATGGCCCAGTTCTAACAATGCCCCTGTACAGAACAGAAACTCAAAACAGTAACATATCCCTTTATTCAGAAAGGAAATATAAAAAACAGCTTTGAGATGTGACTGCCATCTTGACAGGAGATGGACTAGAATGACTACTAGGTGTGATTCCATCTCTCAGATGTTATATTTCTATAGTAGGTGCTTTCCTCTCTATGGCCATAGACAACAATAAGCACATCATACTGCAAGACAAAAAGCTAATGGAGCCCAGTAAACTGCTCTTACTGGTCACTATCTTGCTCCCACCTCTGCAGAAACTCCTATTCATGCATTCATCTTCTGCCCCCTTGACTACTGTCATTCCTTCATTTGTGGTCTTCAGTCCTCTCTAAACTTCAGTTTAGAGTGCTGCTGCCCACCTATTTACTCACTTCTGAAATTAGAACCTCCAACCCCTCTTCTATATCCTGACAAATCCCATAACCACTAATAAATTGCTATCCCTGTCTTCAAAATTCTCCATGGACTTGTCCTCGCTCCCCCATTTATGCTCCTCCATCTATAGACTTTCTCCTGGTCCCCCATATCGGTCTCCACCATTGGCGAGAGATCCTAAATCATCTGTGCCCCACTACTGAGAATAAGTTGCCCTCTGGTTGCCACACAGATTTCTCTTACCTCTTCAAATCCTTCCCCGAAAAACATCTTTTCTTACTTGTCTGCATATCTTGAGTTCTATTTTAACTTATTTTCCAAGATGTTAAAATAAAATACCACAAAATACCACTGACAGCTTAATCTGCTTCAATTTCAGTTAGGTTACAGCTGCATCTAACTCCGGATGAGGCTGAAAATAGGCAGCATTGTTCAGCCCTTGATTCCCAATCCACAAAAAACTAAACAAAACAAAATAGTTCAGTTGAAATGCAACATCTCATTTCCAGTGGAGCCATGCTTCTCTCCATGTCTGCAGCTGGGGGAACTGGAAGGTTAAGTGACTTGTGCCAGGCTGCAGTGTGAGCACTTGGCTCTAGAGGGGTTAGAACTCATCATCATCTTCCTAAGCTGGTGCACTAACCACTTATCCACAGTGCCTCAAGAATTCTCCTCCTAGTTTAATGGTTACAGGGTCTGTGCTATTTAGCTCTGTCTTACTGATATTCATGACTGCTGAGCCATGTAAATTACCCTGTTCCACAACCCCGCTGCAATAATAGCTTTGTGATTACTCCCACATTGGTTATTTTTGTTCTGTTCCCCTTTTCATGACTTATTCTTTTGTATATAATGGTGTAAATAACATGCCTCATTTTATGTAATTTGCCTGTGTGAAGCATTTGGGGGGCTATTTGTTTGAATGGTGCTATATATAAAAAAAGGGAAAAAAATGGTTTATGCAGCACTTTTCATACAAACTGTATTAAAAAAAGATAAGAGAGAAGTGAGAGAGCGTTGCTGCCAATAGGAACTAACTAAGATTGAAGCAGCACAGACATAGATCAGAGACCACAGAGTGGTTAAGCACAAGGAGACTGTAAGTCAAACAGGGAGAAGGTTGGTATAGTGGCCCTCTAATTTGTGTCTTCAGTTTTATATCTATATGCTCTAACTACTAGGCTACACTCCCTCACTTGCAACTGTAACACCCTCCTGATAATCCCACTCACCTGGGATGTCCCGGCAGTCACAGGGGTTCAGCAGTACCTCCCAGAGGTGTTGGGCCTGAGTCCTTACCGGTAGTTTCTGTGGTGCCTTAGTGCCTCCACCTGGGGCCCCTGCATTGCCTTCTGTGGGTAGAACAGGTTAGAAAGTTTCCCCAGGATAAGTAATGGTCTTCCCTCTAACAACTGCCTGTGATGACCCCCCCCCCTCCGGACCCACAATCACTCCCCACAATGGTTTTGCATACACAGCAGGTGAAACAGATGAACAATAAATATCCAGTTTATTACTACAAGCTAATACAAAGGAGGTGGCAGCTACTCCTCCAAAACCTCCTGGTTACCAAACATTCACTTATCCCCACTTCCCCTGGGTGCACCCAGACCAGTCACAGTTAGTGGGTACCTTATGGTCCCTTAGTCTGCAGGTCCGCTGTTTACTGTTGGGGCCCTTACACACTCGCACAAGTTCCAAGAAAACAAAGATAAACTGGTGTAGAGGACGTTTCCTCCTGACCCTCCTGGCAAAGAAAACAATGATCTCTCCTGAGCTGCAGCTCGAGGTACTCACAGTGCCCAGATGGTGTGATGACCCCTACAGTCCACAGCACATCATCTCCCACGAAATGGGTGGTGTAGCTCTTCACCTGCCTGGCCTCTCCAGCTTCGCCCGCAGGCCTTTGTATATGGCTTTCACCAGGCAGGCCTGTTCGTCCTTCTCTCCTCGGTTCTTCTGATCTTTGCAATGGGGGAACACAGCAGTTCAACTCCCCCTGGTGCCTTTTTAGTCTCCCCAGATTCTCCCCTGGCAGGAAGATCTATCCCTGATGCAGCAGCCTCCCAGATGCCCCAGGCTGGAGGTCGCAGTACCTTCAGGCCAAACAGTCTGCCTCAGTACTTTTTAGCAACCAACTTCAGGGGCCCTCCTGCATATCCCCATGGCTGTCTGGCTTTTTCCTGTTCCTTATGCTTGAAAGGGGAGAGAGAGGGTGTGGAGAGGGATGCAACCCCAGAGCCTTTGCCAGGCAAAACCACCAAAACAGCCCTCTGGTTTCCTTTTTGTGGGGCCTGGGATTCTCTTTCCTTCTGTTCCTCCACCCTGCTCTCCTTCTCTCTCTTCCCAACTCTCTCTCCTCTCTCCCACCAGCCCTGCCTTTCTCCTCCCCCCTTTCTACTTCCTGCCGTGTGGGAGGGGTAGCCAGAGACTCCAATGCCTGCAGGCAGTCTTTCTCCTGTCTTGCTTTTTGGAGAGGGGGGAAGGGTAGAGCTACCTTTTCTCTTTGTAGGAACCCAAAACAAGTAGCATGCACATTTCTAGCTAGACACCTGGTTCCTAACTAGCACCAACAATAATCACAGTCACAGTTAGGCTTCCATCAGGTCCAACCACATCAATGGATCAGGCGCGAGTACCCCTAGGACAGTGGAAGCCCTCTGCCCACCTTACGTAAGCACCAGGCTGGGGGGGGTCACACACTTCTCTGGCAGGAAACTTGGCATCCTGACAAGCCCCTCTGGGAAACCCATGACCAACAGTAAGCACTTTACTGACTCTACCCATGGTCCCTAACTAGTACCAGCAGCCACTGGATCCCCAAATGAGCTCAGATATGTCAGATCTTCATAGTATACTATATGCGGGTAAGATGGAGTGGGTACCTACATGCTCACTACCGCCATAGAGCAACACACCAGAGGATGGAGAACTGGCACCACAGGCTGGAGGAGAACATCAAGGGACAGATTTGCGGGCTCACCTAGGGATTCATACATGAGCTTCACGGTGGGTCGGGGATTGCAGCCAGATCTGCAGGGCAAGGCATTGGCTGGCACTGGGACCGGGGCAGGGGGTGTGGGCAGTCTGGTAAGGCCACGGTCCGTTATCCCCCCTCTGGACAATCCCTGTACTTCTACACTGTCGGGAATTTGGTCCAGAACCTGGGCAGAGTCCGTAACGGCAGGCAACTCTGTATCTCATGGAGGCAGGCACACCGGTGGGCCCCCTTGCCTCCCCCAAACCCGCTCCAGGTGTGACCTAGATGCCGGGACCAAGAGCTGGGCCTCAGTGATAAAGGGCGGGGCCTCAGGGTCCAGATAGGTCAGGGGTTCCAAGTGGCTGGAGCTGGTGGAGGGGGCTGGGGTCCCGCAGGATCCTTCCCAGCAGGGGAGAGAGCTGTCAGGCCTTGTTTCCCACTGCAGACAAAAGGAGTCCCCCTCTTCCTCCTCGCTCACCTCATTGAAGGAGTTCCAGGGCCCCACGGAGGGCTGTAAGACATCTGAAGCAAAGCCCGCGATGGAGTGTCCCTGGGTGTGGGAAAACACTGCTTACTCATCCCTTGGGTAATGAGGTAGCTCGCCATTAGTGGGTTGGACTCCGAGGCCGGGGTAGGCACAATCTCCCCTATGGGGAGCAGGTGATTTTGATGTACTGTTTTCTTGAGCCCCGGGCCGTGCTCCTGCTTAATACGGTATACCGGCAGGTCAGTCAATTTCTCCACCACTAGATAACCATCTGGGACCCACCGGTCCTGGATCTTGTGCTTACCCTAGAACCCCAGGTTTTGCAGCAAGACCCTGTCCCCCATCTCCAAATCCTGGCTGCACACTCTGGCATCATACCTCCTCTTATTCCCCTGACAGCTCCGAGCCGCTGCCTCGGAGGTGAGTTTGTATGCCGCATGGAGCTGTTCCCATAGGTCACTGGTGTACTCCAGGTACGATTTATGGGAGGTCCCATCAGCAGATACCCCGAAACAGAGGTCCACTGGCAGCTGGGCATCACAGCCAAACATGAGGTAGAAGGGGGAGTGCTGGGTGGCATCGTTCTTCATGCACTTGTAGGCATGCACCAGTTGTCCCACCCACTGACTCCAATTAGCCTTGTCGGTGGGGTCCAAGGTGCCCAACATGTTTAGCAGCGTTCAGTTGAACCGCTCAGGCTGGGGATCCCCTTGTGGATGGTAAGAGGTGGTGTGGGACTTCTGTATGCCATAACATGCCAGAAACTCCCTCACCAAATGGCTCTCAAAATTCTGGCCCTGGTCAGAATGGACCCATTTAGGGAGACCATAGTGTTGGACATACTGCTGCAGGACCTTAACCACGGTGATCCCCTTTTGGTCCCTGGTGGGGAAAGCCTGAGCATACCGGGTGTAGTGGTCTGTGATGACTAGTATGTTGGCCGCATTCTTCCAGTCTAGCTCCAAGGACAGGAAGTCCATGCACACCAACTCCAGGGGCCCACTAGTTTGAATGTTGACCAAGGGCGTGGCTCGTAGAGGAAAGGTCTTCCGGTGGATGCACTGAAAGCAGAGTTTGCAGTAGCCTTCCACATCCGCCTTCATCTGTGGCCAATAGAACCTGGCCCAACAGGCATCCAAGGTGTGGTCATAGCCTAGGTGCCCCATATCATCATGCAGTGACTTGAGGACCACTTTCCGGTAGACCTTGGGCAACACCAGCTGCTGTCTGGAATGGCCCGAGGAATCTCGATCCTGCACATCTAATTACCAACCCATCCCACAGCACCAACTTGTCCCCTTCCTTAACCAGACCCCGAGCCTTGAGATGGGTGCTCCGCACCTGCCGGAGTGACCTCCCCCCCCAGAGAAGGCCCTAAGCAGATCAAGAATACCAGAGTCCGCCCTTTGTTCCCTCTGAAAAAAAATCGACCTTACTAGGCTGGGGCAAGGATGAAAGGTCCAGGCCAGCGAAATTCAGATAAGCTGGGGGGATTGTTTCAGAGAGAGCTCCCAGCACTTCTATGCTCTGGGTGGGACAGTCGGTGGTGTTGCCAGGGGGCTCGGCCTTTTGAGCAGACCACTTGCACCAGAGCTGGCTCAACCCAGACAGGGAAGTCTGGGGTGTTGGGGTGTGGATGGCGAGACAGGGCGTCTGCATCCACATTGGCCCACCCACTCCAATATCCCAGGCTGAAGTTATATGTGGAGAGGGCTGACAACCACTGATGCCCCACAGCATCCAACTTAGCTGTGGTGGTGACATAGGTCAGAGGGTTGTTGTCCGTGTGCACAGTGAATGGTACCCCATACGGGTATTCATGGAACTTCTCCGTGACTGCCCACTTTAATGCCAAGAACTCCAGTTTATGCACTGGGTGGTTCTTCTTGGAGGAGGTCAGGCTAGCGAATATCATGGGGCGGAACCCCTCGGGATACTCCTGATACAAGACTGCCCCCAGCACGGTAAGGCTGGTGTCAGTATGCAGGACGTAGGGCTTAAGTGGGTCTGCAAAAGCAAGGATCGGAGCCTCCCTCAATCGCTGTATGATCTCCCAGAAAGCCTCCTCACACTCTGGCGTCCAATGGGACCCAAAAGGTTCCCCAATGCGCAGGTAGTCCTGACAGGGGGCCTGACCCTTCCTCCGGTTAGTTAGCGGTTAACCCTGCATCAGGTCATTCAGGGGACACACTACCAGGGAGTAATCCATCATGAATCACCGATAATACCCACAGACCCCCATGAAAGACTGAAGGGTGTGCAAGTGGGTGGGCCGTGGCCATGATTTGAGGGCCTCTACTTTAGCTGGGTCGGTCTGTACCCCCTTTTCTGAGACTATATGCCCAACATTCTTAACCTGTGGCTGGCAGAACTGGCATTTGTAAATGGAAACCTTCAGGCTGAACTCCTCTAGTCAGTCCAGGACCTTAATCAACCAGGCTCGTGTTCTTCCAGGGTCCACCCGAAAATGATAAGGTCATCCAGATAGACTATGACCTCCATCAGGTTCATGTCTCCCACAGACCTTTCCATCAAATGTTGGAAGGTGGCGGGGGCCCCAGATATGCCTTGTGGCATACACTCAAACTGGTAGAATCCCAGTGGGCAGATGAAAGCTGTCTTTTCCTTGTCCTCCTCGGCCATGGGTATCTGGTAGTACCTGCTCCGAGGGTCCAGCACGGAAAACCACTTGCTCCCAGACAGGCTGTCCAGTGCGTCCTCCACTCTGGGCACTGTTTACTGGTCTGGGATAGTTCGTTTGTTTAGTGAGCTGTAGTCGATGCACATTCTCACCGCTCCGCTCTTTTACCTAGCCACCACAATAGGGGAAGCATATGGGCTGTGGGACTCTGTGATGACTCTGGCACCCAGCAACTCCATTAGGTGTTTCCACACATCCTCCACATCCCCTGGAGCTAACCTCCATGACCGCTCTATAAATGGGCAGTCGTCTCTCAGTCAGATGTGGTGCTGTTCCCCAGTGACACATCCCATGTCCCACTCATGCAAAGAGAAGACCCGCTGGCGCTTCGCCAACTTCTGGCTCAGGCTCCTAACTGTAACGCGCCGTGCCTGGGGACTGGCCCGGGGGGGTAACACCCCCCTCTGGACTAAAAGCCCAGGTGGCAGACTGCCCAGGGGAGGGGCATCAAGCATGAGCACCTCCTCCAAGGAGGATCGGTCGAACTGGGCGATTCCTACCACCCGGCACTCGACCCCCGGGGGGAGAGTCAGTCTCCCCCCTTCCAATCACCAAACCACCCCGACCCTGCCTCCATCGACCCTTGTGAGATCGACGGTCACTTCAAGACCCAACTGCTTCACAGCGGCAGTAACCAACAGGCTTGCAAGCTCACCTGTGCCACCCCGGTCATGACACATCTGGGCCAAATGCTCAAACATGTTGGCATTAGTCCCAATAAGCCCTGGGCTGTCTGACATGCTCTTTGGCTCTGGACAGACCAATGCTAGGGCCTCTATGGAGGGTGGGGCTTCCCTTCACTTGGTTGGGAAGGAGATACTAACCAAATAATCCCCATTGTAAGGGTAATCCGTGCTGCCGATACCTCACAGGGACAATCCGGACAGAGGCCGGAGGGGGAGGTGGGTGAGATGCTGGTTATAAAAGGGCCAGTTGATGATGGTGACCTGGAATCCACTGTACAGCAGCGCTGAGCAGGCCACCCCTTCCACCAGAATCTCAGTGTCAGTTCGAGGGCCAATTAGGCCCCTCAGCATGTCCCAGTTGGTAGGTATATGGGGGTCGGTCCAGAGGGTGGAGCAAGGCCATTTCGGGGTTGAGGGTTGTTCCTTACTGGCCCCCCGTTGGAATTTTCCAGACTCTGGTGCCTTTCAGCTATCAGCTGGGGGTTCACCTCCCTGCAGCACCCCCACCTAGTATGGCCATCCTGCCCACTCCTGAAGCAATCCCACCCGTCCTGGGGACCTAGGGGCCCTCAAGGGCTGGACCACGAAGCCGTATAGCCCGGGCGTGGCTGCTGGGCATCATCCGCCTCCCGGGCTGGGAAAGAGATAGACTCCATGGCCAGCTGCATTGTCCTTACCAGATCCTTCATGCCTTGAACCTGCTGCAACACCGCCCCCAGGTCCGGCGACCCGACCGACTCAGGCTGGGCTGACTCCTTGAGCTGTAGTGTGGCACTGGTGGTGGCGAGTGCCCCCAGCGGGGCCCCCACTTCCTGCTGTGCCTCCTCCTTCTTGACCTCATCCAGTAGCTGCTTGAAGGAGGGGAGGTCACTCTTTCGAGCCAGCAGCCCGAGGGCAACCACAGTCAGGGGGGGAATGCACTGCTCCCCTCAGTATCTGCTCCAACTGCATTTGCACTACCGTGGCAGGAGGGTCATTCCCCGCTTCTACCAGTTTGCACACCACAGTCTTGACTCGGGTGATGTACTGGGACAGTTTCTCACCCACTTTCTGAGTGGTCCCCCACAGCTGGCCCAGCTCTGCCTCTCTCTTTTGACCACTCCAAATGTGCTCCGCTGGATGTCCAAATAGTCCTGGGGTGTGCAGTGGGGCTGGCTGACCCAGAGTGATTGGATCACATCTAGTGCCATACCCCTGAGTCTCTCCAAGACCCGCTTGCACTTCTCCTCCTCTGGGCACCCCCAGACCTGGATCATCTGGGCGGCCTGGCTGCTCCAGGAGTGGAAATCATCTTCCCCCACGGGCATGGGGAGGGCACCTGAGAAAGTGCTCAACCTCTTATACTGCTCATGGGCCACCCCCAGGTAGGGGATCAAGCCAACCAGCAGCCCTATCGGAGGTAACCCCCTGCCGGGGAGTAGAGACTGAACATCATGCAGGGTCTTCCCCTCCTCCTTGAGCCACTCCCCCAGATGAGTTACGAAACCCTCCTGTCCCTTGGGTGGGAGGCCCGAGGGGCCTGGCTCCCCAAGGGCAGGCCACTGGCTGAGTCTTTCTTTAATAGGGTCTAGGTTTCTTTGGACCCACCGGGGGTGACCTCGGGGCAGCTCCATGGACCCAAAATCCTTCCCAGCCTCCAGGGTGATGTCTCTCCACCCTCGGACTTGGTCGTTCATCACTCTCTGGAGCTTCAACCCCCTGTAGTCGGACAAGGCCCCCTCTAAAAAGTCTAATATGTCCTCCTTCCATCACCCCATGACCACATTATGGACAAGTAGCATCTTATGGGAGTCTAGCCCCTCAAAGTCGCACCAGTTCTCTACATCCTGGAATGCCATCTCCCTGGTCCCAGTGCAAACTACTATCACCCAACTACTGAAGTCAAGGAATACTAAAGGGGTACAACTGAATGTGGGGTAGGGAAGTCAACCACAGTCACGTTTGGGCAGTCACAGGGTCATCAAGTCAGTGAATGAGTCTCAGCGGTGCCTCCACTTGCAACACCCCCCTGATAATCCCACTCACCTGGGCTGTCCCGGTGGTCTTGGGGGCCCAGCAGTACCTCCCAGAGGGTCTGGGCCTGAGTTCTTACTGATAGTTTCTGTGGTGCCTTAGTGCCTCCACCAGGGGTCCCTGCGTTGCCTCCTGTGGTTAGAACAGGTTAGAAAGTTTCCCCCGTTTAAGTAATGGTCTTCCCTCTAACGACTGCCTGTGATGACCCCCCCCAGGCCCACAATCACTCCCCACAATGGTTTTACATACACAGCAGGTGAAACAGATGAACAATAAATATCCAGTTTATTACTACAAGCTAATACAATGGAGGTGACGGCTACTCAACCAAAACCTCCTGGTTACCAAACATTCACTTATCCCCACTTCTCCCCTTTTCCCTGGGTGCACCCAGACCAGTCACAGTTAGTGGGTACCTTATGGTTCCTTAGTCTGCAGGCCTGCTTTTACTGTTGGGGCCCTTACACACTCACACAAGTTCCAAGAAAACAAAGATAAACTGGTGTAGAGGATGGTTCCCACCTGACCCTCCTGGCAAAGAAAACAATGGTCTCCCCTGAGCTGCAGCTCGGGGTACTCACAGTGCCCAGCTGGTGTGACAACCCCTACAGTCCACAGCACATTGTCTCTCACAAAATGGGTGGCGTAGTTCTTCACCTGCCTGGCCTTTCCAGCTTTTCCCGCAAGCCTTTGTATATGGCTTTCACCAGGCAGGCCTGTTCGTCCTTCTCTCCTCGGTTCTTCTGATCTTTGCAATGGGGGGGACACAACAGTTCAACTCCCCCTGGTGCCTTTTTAGTCTCCCCAGCTTCTTCCCTGGCAGGAAGATCTGTCTCTGATGCAGCAGCCTCCCAGATGCCCCAGGCTGGAGGTCGCAGTGCCTTCAGGCCAAACAGTCTGCCTCAGTACTTTTTAGCAACCAACCTCGGGGCCCTCCTGCACAGCCCCAATGGCTGTCTGGCTCCTTCCTGTTCCTTATGCTTGAAAGGGGAGGGAGAGAGAGGGTGTGGAGAGGGATGAAACCCCAGAGCCTTTGCCAGGCAAAACCACCAAAACAGCCCTCTGGTTTCCTTTTTGGGAGGCCTGGGAGTCTCTTTCCTCCTGTTCCTCCACCCTGCTCTCCTTCTCTCTCTTCCCAACTCTCTCTCCTCTCCTCTCTCCCACCAGTCCTGCAGTTCCCCTCCCTTTCTACTTCCTGCCATGGGGGAGGAGTAGCCAGAGCCTCCCATGTCTGCAGGCAGTCTTTCTCCTGTTTTGCTTTTTGGAGGAGGGGAGGGGTAGAACTGCCTTTTCTCTTTGTAGGAACCCAAAATAAGTAGCATGCACTTTTCTAGCTAGACACCTGGTTCCTAACTAGCACCAACAATAATCACAGTCACAGCTAAGCTTGCATCAGGTCCAGCCACATCAATGGACCAGGCGCGAGTACCCCCTAGGACAGCGGAAGCCCCCTGCCCACCTTACGTAAGTGCTTGGCTGGGGGGGACTTCCACATTATATTGTGATGCATGTGCAGCCCAGAAGGGTGGCAGCTGCTATACAAAATGAAGAATGCTCTTCTGTCAAGTCTAGTATGTAAAGGCATATAATAAAAACAGAAAGTCACACAAAAAATGAGGGCAGAGGCAACAGTGCTTAAACTTGCTCAGTGTTTACTGTGCAATACAGAACGAGAGGACAAACTCTAGAACCCAAGTGCTTTGAATGGTTCTTTTTCAAGGGACAGGGTCTGCCACTACAAAGAACTACGTATGTAAGGTACAGATTAAAGAGGACATCTTCACTTTGTATGTAGTTGTTCATGTGAGTTCCAGAAGCATATATATTGTTTGTATATTTACTACTGGTGGGTGCTTCTTGCTGCTTGTCAGGGTCTGTACCTCAAATTGTTACCCTGTATAAGCAATATTTCCTTTTTTCAGACCTAGTATAAGCAGTCTGTGTTGGGGCAGACCCCACCCCCTGAGGAAGAACCATTGTGGTTCAAAATGATGGGGTACTAGCATTTGTCCTCTTGTTTTGTATGGCACAATAAACACTGCCCAGTTTTTTCAGGACTGTTGTTTCTGCCCTGATTTGAGTGTGACTTTCTGTTTTTTTTATTGTTATGTTGTCAGTTTGAAGTCATGACACTTAGACAGAGTGTGCCTGACCGTTGTGGTTTTAGTATGTAAAAGACTTCACTTACTGATTCTTCTCTTAGTCCATTACCTTGAAAATGCAGTACGCAGGTCTTTTCCAAAGGTGGAAGACAGAATTGCTGTTTATGGGTACTTTAAAATAATCCAGAGTTGTGTTAGTAATTGGGACTGAAGATAATGATTAACAACATGGTAGCCAGGGGAAACAATAAACAGTTGCAAAGGGAAGTATTTGAGGAGATGGAAGGAAGTATTATTTGTCTCAGAGAGTGATGGAAATTTGAAACTCACTTCCAAGTTACATAGTTAACTTAGTAATGAAGAAATCTGGAAAGAGAAGTTTTGACATACACTTATGGGAGGAGAAACAGAAACGGGTACTACCACTGAGAAGTGTGATGTGTTCTCAGTGGGCATTCAGCCTTCTTCCAACCATATTTTTCACGTCTGTATGTTCGTAAGACAGTAGCAACTTATGGTCAACCATAATCACAGATTGAGTGGACTTCACACATTGTGGGCAGGGTTACAATCCTGCATACCAGTATGACTCAGTAAGGTGTAGCAGAGAAAGTAAGAGCTAAAAGGTTGAGTTTCAGAAAATATAAGGAGACACAGAAGGATGTGGATAGGGTGGTGTAACTAAATTGTCTGAAGGAAGCATGGAAGGCTGTTTGGAGTGCAAAGTTGCAGACAGAGGAAAGATTAGCACAGATGGTGAACAAAGGGGTCAAGACATTCTATAGGTACAGCAGTAAAAGAAGAAAGTCCAAGGGTGGGATTGTAAGGCTCAAAGGGGATGAAGGGGAGGGTGTGGAGGGGGACCTGGAAAAGGCAGAAATACTGAATAAATAATTATGTTCAGTATTCAGTAAAGAAGGGGAGAGACAGGGATCATGGCTGGGCAACGGATACAAAGGGGGAAGGGAGATGAACACCAGTCCATTTACAGAACAGAGTCCTGGAGGAGCCCTCGAAGCTGAAGGGACAAGGTTATGGGACCAGATGGCATACATCCCAGGATATTAAAGGAACTATGAATGAAGCTAGCAGCACCCTGGTAGTCATGTTCAGTGAATCACGCAATGGGTAGCAGTGGTTTCAGAGGACTGGATGAGGGCACATGTAGTCCCTCTTCACAAAAATGGCAGCAGTGAGGAGGCAGGAAACTATAGGCCAGTCAGCCTTGCCTCAGTAGTGGGTAAGATTATGGAGGCACTGCTTAAGGAAAGGATAGTGGGACACTTGGAATCCAACTGTGCCCAGGATCTGAGGCAGCATGGATTCACAGCAGGAAGGTCATGTCAAACAAATCAGATAGATATTTTTGACTGGGTAAAGGAAGAAGGTGAACCGGTGGGGGTGAGCACTGGACGTCTCCTACATCTGTTTCATTAACACCTTTGACACCGTCCCACATAAAAGGCTGGTTAACAAGATG
Source organism: Neoceratodus forsteri (assembly GCA_016271365.2). Classification (NCBI taxonomy): domain Eukaryota; kingdom Metazoa; phylum Chordata; order Ceratodontiformes; family Ceratodontidae; genus Neoceratodus; species Neoceratodus forsteri. The sequence continues at coordinate 223,687,339 of CM057449.1, read as the reverse complement.
GGTAGCTTGGGCATGGGCCACAAGTTGGTAAACTGAGTTAGAAACTGGTTAACAGACAGGAAACAGAGGGTGGTGGTAAATGGGATCCAATCTGAGGAAATGGAGGTGACCAATGATTCGACTAGTGGGGTACCTCAAGGATCAGTCCTAGGGTCAGTCATTTTTAATGTCTCCATTAGTGACATTGCAGAAAGGCTGGAGGGTAAGGTTTGCCTATGTGCGGATGACACCAAGATCTGCAACAGGGTGGACATGTCAGATTGGGTAGAGAAAATGAGGAGGGACCTAGGAAAGATGAAGAAATGGTCTGAGGTGTGGCAACTGAGGTTCAATTCGATGAAGTGCAAAATCATGCACCTGGGATACAGAAACCCTGGAGAGAGCTATAGGATGGGGGGGTTGTTGACATCATCAAGGAAGAAAGGGATCTAGGGGTTATCATTTCTGATGACCTAAAGATGTCCGAGCAGAGTACAAAAGCTGTAGGGAAGGCGTGGCATGTTTGGGTGTATAGGTTAAGGTATCACAAGTAGAAGGAGGGAGGTGGTGATTCCACTACATAAAACACTGATGAGGCCTCATCTGGAGTACTGTGTACAGTTCTGGAAGACGCATATTCACAAGGACATAGACAGGGTGGAGGCAGTTCAGAGAAGGGCAACTAAGGTGGTACAGGATTTGCACTAGAAAACATATGAGGAGAGATTAAAAGACTATGTATTCACTGGAGGAAAGGAGGGAGTGGGGAGACATGATAGATACATTCAAGTATCTTAAAGGGATAAACAAGGTACAAGGGGGTGACATCTTTCAATATAGCAGAAGTATAAGAACAAGGGGGCATGATATGAGATTGGAGAGGGTCAGGATAAGGGGGAATGTGAGGAAGTTTTTTTTTTTCATGGAAAGGGTGAATAGAATGCATGGAATAGCCTGCCACAGAATGTGGTGGGAGCAGGCACAGTGGGGGGATTTAAACATGCATGGGACAGGCATAACGGAACCCTAGAGGTGGAAAGGAGAGGCTTAAACCAATGACCAAGTATGGTCAGCAGATGCTAATAAAGGTAGGCTTTACAGGCAGACTAGATGGGCCTATTGGTCCTTATCTGCCATTAGTTTCTATGTTTCTGTGTAGGCAGCAGACCTATCCCTGGCCAGCAGTTTGTAGGTTTGAATGCCACAACAGGGACTCAAGTCAAACCCCATTTTATTTAACTTATATTTTATTATTTCACAATTTAAACAGTGAAATACATGTTACTCAAAAGACACACATGAACGTGTCTTGGAATCTACTAGGGAGAATGCTGTACTGGACCTGGTCCTGTCCAACCATGGGCATGTTCAGAATGTGACAATGGATGAACGACTTTCAGAAAGTGACTACCACATGGTCTGTTTACACCTGGTCATGGATGGGGTATGGTCAGAGCCAGGACAAGTGTTTTGTGCTTTAACAGAGCTGGCTTTGGTAGGATAGGAGAAATTCTAGTAGATCACCTGGCTGGAATCAGAAGGGAAATGGATTTTGAACTAAAATGGGCAATAATAAAGGATGGACTGCTGGAAGCCACTAGTGAGTGTGGCAAAATCAAAGGTAATAAAGCTAAAGCCAAAAAGCCCAGCTGGTTTGGAATAGAAGTAGCAAAAGTTGTAGGTGACAAGAGAGCAGCCACCCAGAAGTACAAACATATTCAGATGGAAAAGGACAGGGTGGATTGCTTTGTTTTGTCGAGAGGCGGGCAGAACAGTTAGGGGTGGCAAAGGTTAAAAAGGAAGTGCAGTTGGCACAGGGGGTAAAAGCGGGTGAGGGACTTTTTTCCAATATGTAAAGGAGACAAGGAATACCAAGGATAAAATAGTCAGACTAAAAAAGGAAGAGTTTTAGAAGAGGGTAGTGAAGAGAAAGAGAAGGTACTAAACAAGTACTTCTGTTCAGTATTCACTAAAGAGAAAGGCAGACCTGCAGCACAGAGGAATAGGGGGGTAAGGACAGGGAGAGGGGAAGTCATGGATGGTGGAATTCATGCTGATGGGGTGTGGGCCTTACAAGTGGATAAATCTCCAGGACCAGATGACATGCACCCAAGGGTCCTAAGAGGACTGGCGGAGGCCCTAGTGGGTCCCCTGACAGACCTGTTTAACAGCTCTCTGGAGTCAGGGATCATTCCCCATGACTGGAGAATGGTACATGTGGTACCTATCCACAAAAGTAGGCCAAAGGATGATCCAGGGAACTACAGGCCAGTCAGCCTGACCTCAACAGTGGGCAAGCTAATAGAGTCCATTCTGAAAGAGAGACTGGTGAACTTTCTGGAGGATAAGGGGCTCCAGGACATGAGGCAGCATGGGTTTGTGTCAGGCAGGTCCTGTCAGATGAACCTAATTTACTTCTTCGACTGAGTCACCAGGACAGTGGACAAGCTCAAAGTGGTTGATATCCTGTATCTTGACTTCAGGAAGGCCTTCAACTCTGTACCTCACAGGTGACTGGTCAGGATGCTAGAAGACCTAGGGTTGGGGGCTAAGCTTGTTGTGTGAGTCATATAAGTTGGCTACAGAACAGAAGCCAAAAGGCAGTAGTGGGGGGGGGATCTCAGAAACTAGGCCTGTGACTGGTGACATCCCACAGGACACTGTGCTCAGTCTGTTGTGGTGTAACACATTTGTGACATCACAGATGGGATCAATGGTAAGATACGCCTGTTTGCAGACAAAACAGAGCTCTGTGGAAGGGTGCACATGGAGTCCACCAACAGGTGATTACTCCTGATGAAACCTTAATTGGTAAAGTGCTGGGGCACTTGCACATGGACTTTACTGGTGTGCCATTGAATTTTTCTTCATGTGGTAAAGTACTGAAATAAATTGCCTTTATCTTGAAATAACTCAGGATTTTTGGCATGTGTGCCCTCTTCACAGAAGAAACATTCTCCTGTCTCTGGAGTGTGAGTGTTATTTTAGTTTGAGGAACTCAGCAAAGACCTGCCTAGGCTAGAGAAGTGGCTTGGCATTTGGCAATTGGGGTTCAATGGCAAAATGAGTAAAGTTATGCACCTGGAGGTGAAAACCCTCAGGAACATATACTGGTTGGGTGGTGTGCAAGTAACCAGGTTAGAGAAGGAAAAGGATCTGGGTGTAATTATCAATAGTGATCTGAACCACTTGGCACAGTGCAGAAAGGCTGCAGTCAAAGCAAATCAAAGGCTAGGCTACATAGCCCAGTGAATCACCAGCAGGAAAGTGGGGGTCATATTGCTGCTGTACAGGTCTCTGGTGAGATCACACCTGGGGTGCAGTGTGAAGTTTTGGTGCCTTTATCTCAAGAAGGATTTCAACTTGCTGGAAACAGTCCAGAGAAGAGCAACCAAGATGATCCAGGGCCAGCAAGGCAACACCTATGAGGAGAGGCTCAGGGGGCTCAACATGTACTCTCTTGAGCACAGAAAGGAGAGGGGGAACATGATTGAGACATTCAAACACCTTAAAGGTATAAACAGGATGAGCACTGAGGGCCTTTTCAGCCTTAGTGGTAATAAGACCATAAGGGGTAGCAGCCAAAAGCTAGTGGGGGAGGGGGGGTGTTCAGAAAGGAGGATGAGAATGTACTTTTTCACTTAGAGGATGGTGGCTAAGTGGAATGCGTTGCTGGAGGAGGTGGTATCCATATAAATGGTGGATAGCTTCAGGAGAGGTTGGGACAGGGAAAGGGAAAGTTGCAGGTAGAAGATACATACAAAGAAGCCAGCAGAAGAAGGCCATTTGGTCTAGCAAGTCTGCTCGTATTGCAGGGTCCACAGCTTTGAGCTAATGTCCCTGCCCTCCCTTCCTCCCCACTCCTCCCATCCTCTCTACCCATGATCCTTACCTTCCCCCTATGCCTATCCCAGCCTCTCTTAAAGCTGCCCACTGTCTTAAATGAGATCACCTCTTCTGGCAATGCATTCCAAGTGTCCACTGCCCTCTCTGTGAAGTGCTTCCTGACCTCCCTCCTAAACCTCCCACCCTCCAGCTTAAGACTGTGCCCCCTCATGTTATGGTTGCCACTCAGCTTAAAGAGACTCTTCTTATCAACCTTATTTATTCCTTTCAAGAACTTGAAGGTCCCAATCATGTCCCCTCTCTCTCGCCTGTCTTCCAGGGAGTACATGTTCAGTGCCCTCAATCTCTCCTCATATGCCTTACCCTGCTGACCTGCTATCATCTTTGTAGCCCTCCTCTGGACCTTCTGCAGCAGGTTAATGTCCTTTTTGAGGTGTGTCCACCAGTACTGAACTACATACTCTAGATGCGGCCTTACCAGTGACCTGTACAAGGGCAGTATAAACTCCTTTCTCCTACTACTGATCCCCCTAGATATGCATCCCAGCATCTTGCTTGCCTTTGCTGCTGCTTTCTTGCACTGCATGGAGTGCTTCAGGTCACTAGTGATCATCACTTCCAGGTCCTTCTCCTCTTCTGATGCCGATACTCGGACTCCACCCAGGTAGTACTATGTCCTAGGCTTCTAGGCTCCAATATGCATAGCTTTGCATTTCTTGGCATTGAAGCCAAACTGCCAGATCCTGAACCACTTCCCCAGCTTTTCCAGATCTTTCTGTAGGTCCTGTATCCCTTTAGCTGTGTCCACTCTTCCACAGAGCTTGGTGTCATCCATGAATAGGCACATTTTGCCCTTAATGCCAGCTCCAATGTACTTGATGAAGACATTGAAAAATACCTGCCCCAGCACTGAGTCCTGCAGGACCCCACTGGTCACCTCTCTAGTGCCAGATACTCTCCCCCCACAGCCACCCTCTGGGTTCTATACCTGGGCCAGTTTTCCACCCATCTGGCTATCTTTTAACCGACCCCAAGATCCACCAACTTAGAGGTAGAGGGGGTTGGGAGGAGGGAGTATTTGACAGGGGTCATGGGGGGATATGGGGAGGGGGGGCTGTTCCCTCTGTAAATGCAGTGGGAACTGCACATTTCAGTAGACTAGACAGAACATAAGGCCTTTATCTGCTGGCACATTTGTATGTTTGTTTGAATGGACAGTTTACAGCAATAATAAAGGAGTACTGTATATATGGTCAGTTGATATTTTATTTTATTTCTTTATTTATTGGGAAATTCAGAAATACCTTTGAGCACAAGTGCTCTTTTTAAAAGGTTCCACATTAAGTCTGGCAACAAACGAACTAAACAGTACAGAACTGTTGGCCCTAGAAACATACAGAGAAATTCATTGTAATACAAAGAACTCGCATGTTATTAAGCTTATAAATTAATAGTTGGGGGAACATCATTTTCTCTACGCTCCAACATGTCTTGAAAAATGACAGCACCATCAACACTTTGGGTATTAATAGTTTCAGGGATGATCAATATATTTTATAAACATATTCATAAAAGGCTGCTATTGAACCATTAACCAACTTTAGAAAAAGACATTTTTTTGGCCTCTGCCACACATCTATCAAAACAGAAAGCTATCATTTGTCACCCATCTCCCCCATTCGGAACTTGAAAATGAGACGGTGAGAAAAAACATTGAGAACAAAAAAGAACCCATCCCTCTGAGATGCAAATGAACCCGTAAAGCAACACATAACAGTGTCTAAATATAAACAGTAAAAGTGAATACTGAGATTATTTGCATACTTTACAAAAACTATAATTACATAAGGGGAATAAGCATCCCTCCAGTACAGTGCTAAGTCCACATCAGGAGCTTCATCATAGAGCTGACATTTTTATAACTGCCAAGGAGTCTCTATAAGCAGTGATACTTTCTGCATGGTGCAAGTCATGAGGCCAATACCATTTTCAAATGCAATTCCCAAACAAATTTATAACCCATATCCAGGACAACCCCTCAACAAGTTGGTAGATCTTCATAATTACAAATATTTTGCTGTTCTGATTATTTATTTATTCCAATGGAAGTCTAAGCAAATAATTACTCACTAGGAGAAACACAGTTAAAGTTCAAAGCCATTGTCCAAAAATTACACCCAGAAAAAATAATGCAGGCTATATCTGAGTATGCAAGTTCAAAGAAATTATTAGATATTATGCCACAGGTATCTCTTCTCAGCCAATAACAACACAGAATGACTGTCAGCTATTCTGTCAGAAACTACAGGTACAAACATACAGAGTCAGTTATTCAACAAAACCTCACCCACAATCATTCAATGGCCCTCTAGCCACACCCACATTCATTAAATGGCCCTCTAAGCACGCCCACAGTCGTTTATCCACATTTCCTTTCGTTCCGGTCCATTTACAGTCCTACACACAGTGAATTTCATCTAACCAATTTTCATATGGTCACACGCTAACACGTCTCTAATACAACTTGCATAATATGTACAGCCTACCCCTCATTTCTATGCAACAGTAAAACAATTTCTGCAGACATCACATTTAACTCGCAGTGCACATAATATCCCCTCCGTGTCTGTGAGCTGTAGTGCTGTGGGACTGAGTAAGAAGCTCGTTTATAACTAAGTGATGATTTTTGGCTTGTATGTCTGAGAGTACTAATATCAAACACTTACTGGCAGATAGATTATTTAAAAGTTGGTCCCATTTAAAAGCGAGAGGTAGAACCCTTTGTATTTTCTGTTTTGAAATCGATGCTGTGATTCTCGACATGCGTATTACCAGCTTCGGTAATGCACATGTCCAAAATCACGTATTCTATTTCGCAACAGAAAATAAAAAGGGTTCTAGCGCTCGTTTTTAAATCGGACCAACTTTCAAATAATCTATCTGCCAGTAAGTGTTTGATATTAGTGCTTTCAGACGTACAACCCAAAAATCATCACTTAGTCTAAACAAGCTTCTTACCTGCTCTCACAGCACTGTAGCTCACACACGCAAGAGCTCATATGTGCCCTGCGAGTTAAATTTAATTTGTACTACAAATACATTTTTACCACAAATTCTTGTGGTATAATAGTAATAACATTCAGTTTTGTGAAGTATACTCACAATAACCGGCTCCTGTGGAGATTAAACGCCTCGGCATCACCTTGGCGTTTAATCATCCACAGAAGTCAATTATCGCTTCATATGCTTCACAAAACTGAATGTTATCACTTATGTCACTGCCATTGTTTCATTCTCTGCCTAAATCTTCTTCCTCCAGGGCCGATCTTGCTGGAAACTCTCACTCTTTTTTTCAAGCCAACTGCCTGCTCCTTGCAGACAAGTGTTACAATGTCTTGCCCCTGTGTATTATAGAAAATTGTGCAGGCAGAAGAAAGGAATGTACAATTCCTAATGCTCGTAAATGTTGCCATACTACATTAAACTGTTTACAGCATTCATGGTTTTGAAATAAGAAATCAGAAAAGAATATACAAATCTTTTCCCTCTGCCAACAAGGGGAAAGCTAACAAGGCCAATTTTAAAATCAAGTCCTTAGAAACATAGAAACATAGAAGTTGACAGCAGATAAGGACTGCAAGGCCCATCCAATCTGCCCATTTGTTCTACCTTATGAACGTGTCATAGTCCTTTACTCTTGTCAATGGCCTATCTATTCATACTCATCTGTATTGCTCCCTTATGCCTATTCCATGCCAGTTTGAAGCCCTGCACTGTATTCATATCCACCACCTCCTGAGGTAGGCCCCTCCATGCATCCACCACCCTTTCTGTGAAAAAGAACTTCATCACATTACCCCTTAATTGGCCTCCCACTAATCTCATGCTGTGTCCTCTTGTCTGGCTATGTTTCTTATATTGAAACATGTTAGACTCTTTCACTTTAATTCCCTTAAGATGTTTGAATGTTTTGATCATATCACATCTCTCCCTCCTTTGCTGTAGAGTATACATATTGAGCTCCATTACTCTGTCCTCATATGTTTTCTGATGCAGTCCTGCACCATTTTGGTTGCCCTTCTCTGGACTGCCTCCATTTTGTTAATGTCATTGTGCAGGTATAGCCTCCAGTACTGCATGCAGTACTCCAGATGGGGCCTAACCAGTGTCTTGTAAAGAGGGATTATTACCTCTCCCTCTTATGACTTGTGATACCCCTACTAATACACCCCAACATCCCTCTAACCTTACCTACTGCTTTAGTGGTCTGCTTAGATGATTTCAGGTCATCTGTGATGATGATGCCCAAGTCTCTTTCTTCCCTTGTGATTGCCAGCAACTCCCCTCCCAACCTACAGGTAGCTTCAGGGTTTCTCTTCCCTATGTACATGATCTTGCACTTCTTTGGGTTAAATCCCAGTTGCCACTCTTCTGACCGTTTTTCCAGTTTATCCAGATCTCTTCTCATTCTGCACAACCCATCTTGATCATCTACTCTGTTGCAGATCTTGGTGTCATCTGCAAACAGACAAACCTTACCCTCCAGTCCATCTGCAATGTCACTGATAAAGATATTGAAGAGGACTGGTCCCGGGACTGATCCCTGAGGTACCCCACTTGTGACTTGCATCTCTTCTGACTGTATACCATTTACTACCACTCTCTGTTTTCTGCCTGCCAACCAGTTTGCCACCCAGTTGACCAACCTCTGACCCATCCCAAAGCCTACCTAGCTTATTAATCAATCTTCTATGTGGAACAGTATCGAAAGTTTTGCTGAAGTCAAGGTAAGCAACGTCAACTGCACCCTCATGGTCCACTAGTTTGGTTACCCAGTCAAAGAAATCTATGAGATTAGTTTAACAGGACCTTCTTGTCATAAACCCATGCTGTCTTGGATGGTGTACTCCTCTGGATTCCAGGTGTTGCACTATCCTTTCCTTCAGGAGTGCCTCCATAATCTTGCCCACTACTGAGGTAAGACTGACTGGTCTGTAGTTCCTTGCCTCCTTCCTGCTACCACTCTTGTGGAGTGGGATCACATGAGCCCTTCTCCAGTCTTCTGGGATGTCTCCTGTGCTCAGAGACTCACTAAACAGTTTTGCTAATGACTCTGCTAGTTCCACCCTTAGCTTCTTTAGTACACTGGGATGTATGCCATCAGGTCCTATTGCCTTGTCCACCCTGAGCTTAGTGAGCTCTTGTAGGACCCTTTCTTTTGTGAAGGGACTTGTGCACACCTACCTCCCCCCTTAGTCCATGGTTCTGAGCTGTGTGCCCTTCCCTACCTTCTTCTCAGTAAATACTGAGCAGAAGTATCTATTTAGGATAGATGCTTTTCCTTGGTCCTCCTCCACACACTCCCCCTTATCCCCTTTGATCTTAGTAATGCCCCCTCTGGACTTTCTCCTTTCGCTAATGTATCTCTAGAACATCTGGTCCCCTTCTTTTACTGTCCGTGCAAGTGTTTCCTCGGTTTGGGCCTTTGCCTGCATTACTACCTTCTCTGTTTCCCTTAGGGAAGTTTGGTATGCCTCCCTATCTTCGTCCTGATGTGTTCCCTTATATTTCCTGAAGGCCAGACTTTTGGTTTTGATATTTTCTGCTACTGTTTTTGAGAACCAAAGTGGTTTCCTCCTTCTTTTGCTCTTGCTTTTCTCCCTAACACAATTGGATGTTGCTTCAAGTATTGCATCCTTAATGCCTGCCCACTTTGCCTGTACCCCCTCACCTGTATTTCTTCTTGCCAGGGCTAGCTTAACTCTGTTGGCTATCTTATCGAAATCAGCTCCTCTAAAGTCCCACATTTTTGCCTTGGAATGGAATGATTTAGTTCTAGTGGCCAAATTGAACCATACCATGTGATGGTCACTGGCCCCCAGGTGACCATCCACCTGGAGATCTGTAATACTTTCCCCATTAATCAGTAGTAGATCCAGCATAGCTCTGTCTCTTGTGGGTTGTTGTACCAGTTGTTTGAGGCTCGCCCCCTGAAGGGAATCCACTATGTGTCTAGTTCTGGCAGATGTTCCTGCTGATATTAATCAATCTGTATCTAGCATGTTGAAGTCTCCCATTATCAGAACTTCCCCTTTAGCTGTCATGCTTTGTATATCTTCTAACAGTAATGTGTCTATGTCCTCCCCCTGGCATGGAGGCCTGTAGACAACCCAAGTTCATACGGCTGTCCCATTCTGTTTCCGGGGTGACCCACAGTTCTTCTGGCTCCTTATGTGTATTCTGAATTTCTGTAGCTTTGATATTTTCATTGACATGAAGGGCCACTCCCCTCCCCCTTTTTGCACTTCAATTTCTTCTGAACAGTACATAGCTGAGTACTGAAGTCTCCTAAGTGTGGTTACCAGTGAACCATGTCTTGCTAATGGCTACTATCTCCAATTTAGCATCTTTCATTGTTGCCTGCAGGTCTGGGATCTTGTTTCCCAGACTGTGGGCATTTGGGTACATGATTTTTCATTGGTCAGATTTCGGTTCATTAGTTGTTGGGTGAGGTCCTGCATTTCCCCTGCACATTGTATGGGGAGCCTGACTTTTTTTCCTTACCTGGTGATGCAAATGAACTACAAGCATGCTGAACTCCTGTTTCATCACTAGCTGAGGGGGAAGGGGTGTTCTTCCCGTTCGATGTATCGGGTGCTGCACCTCTCTCCCCATTTGCTAGTTTAAATATTCTGCAAAGACATCAAACTTCTGCACCAATGTACTTGCTCCCTCCTTAGTCAGATGGAGTCCATCAAATTTAAAGAACAGAGGATCAGAAACAAAATGATGGGGGACAAAAGGAAATGATGTAAGTAAGTGGTTACATTTCCCTTTAAAGTGCATTTGTCACTTTTGAGAAAACTTTGAAAAACAAAATATTTAGACACAATTATGCTTATTTTGTATATATTGCTTCGATTTCTCTTCCCATTGTTCTTCGGTTAATGTGCATGGAAATCAATATTTTTGCCCCTAGAGTTAAGCTATGACTGTTACAAATCTTTGCAGAAATCTTTATCATCTGTTTGTGACATCACAGTAATTTGCAGGTATGATTAACAAGTCCCTTGTGCCATTCAGACAACTATGAAAGACATTTAACATTTAGACACGTCATCTTATATTTCATATTTTCCTGTACTTCTTATCCTTATTTGTTTATTACTATGGGTTTTGCATGACAACTGGATCCCTGTCCTGTCTGCTCTGGCTCCTTGGCTACACCTGCTATCAAAATTCTGTTTATGACAACACAGTATGTTGCCATGGAGTTAATTATCATATCATAAAGCCTTTGACATGGTTTCCCACCTCCTTCTCCTAAACAAACTTAAGTTGGTAGGGTTCTATGCCTTCAGTCAGTTGGTTCCACTCTTGCCTTGAGGGCAGGTGTCAAGCTATCTGTATTGCAGAAATCAAATTCCACCACTCCCTATCTGCTCAGGTGTGCCCTAAGAGTCTGTCCTTGCCCCTATTCTCTTTATATTTTCCTGAATGACCTCCCTGCTTCCTGTTCCTCTGCAGCTATTCTAATGTATGCAGAGGATATGATACTCGTGCCTTTAGCAGTTCTGCTCCTAACTTCACTACTCGACCCCAGCTAGAGTTTGTCAGCATCCAGTGCTGGTTCCTGGATAATCAGCTGTCCTTCAATGTAAAAAAAGTTCTCCATGACCTTAAGCACCTTAGCAGAGGTTTGCCAGGCTCACTCCTCTCCCCTCCTTCCATTCCCTTGATTATGCAGAGATTGAGGATATCTCCTCCTTTAAGTATCTTGGGGTCTGGCTGGACCATCAGCTCAATTTCTTAGTGCATGTGGATGCTGACAATTAGAAGCTCCACCCTAAATCCGGTGTGCTCTGCAGGAGTAATGTTAGTATCCCACACCCTTCCTGCTGAGAGATCATCTTGAAAATGATCCTCCCCATCTTCGACTATCATAAGATTGTTTACATTGCTGCTCCCAAGTCCATCCTAGCCAGGTTAGATCCCTTCTTTCACTCGTTCTGCTGCTTTGCCATGGCCTGACCTCCTTATGCCAACAACTGCTCCCTGTACTCATCCCTATTCCTCCAATCTATTGATGCCAGGCACATCTCCGACAGTGCTTCCTCATCTCCAAACTCTGGTTTGACTCCCTTTCCTCATACCCTACTGCTCTCCTTTCATCATCCCACCTCCTCACACTCACTTTGCAACACTGACTCTCATTCCCTTTTCTTTCCTCCAAATGAATCTTCTGCAGATCACGCTATCTTCTCCCAACACTTTCCCTACACACTGGTCCTTCACCTGACCATCCACATTGCATCTTCCCCTTACTTCCTCAAGTCTTTCTTCCATGACTTCACAATTCACTCCTGCAGTTCCTCCTGACCCTCCGTTATATGCTACCGCCCACCTCCCAACAGCCAATTCTAACTCTATCTTGCTTTGCATTAGTGTATTCTCCCCATATCCACCCTCCCTAATTTAAAGTATCATTCCTACACTGTACTTGTATTGCTTTTGAACATTTGCAAATTTATTTAACTAAATGCACCTTATTGCCTTTTCTCTGCACCTGATATTTCCCTTTTTGAGAATTGTTAATTTATTGTGATGACTGCTCCTTGCTGTATTGTCTGTTCTCCCTAATCCCCCAGGATGCATGTCGAAATGAGCTGTTGCCAGCTCAGTATGTCTTTTTTGTTAAAATGTTTGAAATAAATAAACCAGGGATTTTCATGTCAGGTGTAGACAAGCACTCAGAGTAGATAGTCTATGGGGGAGGGGCCTTGTTTTCATGTAACTTCTCTCTGTAAGAAACAAAAATGAGGCAATGTAAGAAAACATATGAAATATTAAGTAAGTTGTATCTAAATTTTACATTTTCAAAATTTTCCCAGTGTTGACTGTGGCTTCTTAAGATGTCTCACACAGAGGAGTGAGACTTCAGCAAAGTATAAACCAGCATGAAAAGATCAACTTTAGGAGAAAAGGATCCTGTCTCCATGTAAATTAAACTAATAATAAAAAATACAAGGTGAAAAAATGCAGAAAATATATCCACTATATAGTGAGTTGTATCTAAAGAATCATTTTTCAAAATTTGCCCAGAACTGACAGTCATTGTAAAGACCATCCCAAAGGAAGTTGTCTCATGGGCAAAACTTCTTTTTGACATTTATTGTTTGTTTTCTACTGGCACTCAAGAAAAACATTTTGCTGGAACATTATAGAGAAAATAGCATCAATGTAGCTCATGGGCAGTGGCCTTGACACTGAGTCAGAGGATCATGGGTTCATTTCCAACATGGAGAACTCAAGCTCTTAGTCAAAGCTAGTACTGCAGTAAAGCACTACAGAGGTGCTGCACTGTTGGAGGTGCTGCCCATCAGAAACGAAGGTAAACCAAGATCCCTTGTGCCAGTTTCTGATGGTTGTCAAAATGGAATTATCAAATGGATGGCCAAAATCCTAAAATCTGATTGGTCACAACCATATTCAGCAATGATATCTCAGTACATAATCCTGGTCTGAAAGTAGGTCATGCCATCACCCAACAAATTCAAACTGGATCCATTTCATAATTACAATAATGCTCTCCAAGGTATACAACGTCATTGGATATCATCCCTTCTCGGGTAACGGAAGTCACCTGGCCTGAGACCTTGTGCCTCACAACATACCTGAGGCAGGATAATATACCATGATATTGCACCCCTTGTCATGTATTATTAAGTAAAAGATCTGATGACAATATTTGAAAAAGAAGGACAGAGCATAGGACATCTCCAATGTCTTTGCTAACATTTCCAAAAGGATATGGTGCTACCCTTATCAAGACTGGTTCACTTCTAAGGGTTGGCTAAACCCTGCAATGGACACCATGTTCCAAGAAATGGTGGAATGCACACACAGGTAAAAATATGTAAAGATCTCCAAGCACAGTATAAAATTAATTGTGGCATGGGCTACAAGGATCACAAATCCATTCAAAACTGCATTAGGTTGCTATATTGTACTTATTGCAACTACAGTAGCTTCAGTAAAACAGCAGTGACTTGGTAAAGTATGTAACAGTACAGGTCACTTAGGGCTATTTAGGAGTGCAACATACAACAGTACAGAGACATGTCAATTTGAATAAAGGGCCTTGCCTTCAAAAAATCTACCTCTCACCAGATACCTTTCACCAAACTGCCAGTGAACCCTGACACTTTGACAACATTCCCTACCGCTCTGAGTAATTCATCATTATAAAATGGATAAGAGAAACCTAGACAGGTCAAATATTATCACATTGCCATGCATTTTTCCATCACAGTTGCACAGGTCAGAAATACTTAACTTTCTGAACCTCATTATGCAGTTTTTGAAACAAAAATCAGAGAAAGCACATTGTGATTGTAATAAGGTACCGCATAGTGTGTGTAATTATGGGATAAAGGCACTTCTCAGATCAGTAAGGCACACAGTATTGCCTTGTGCCTCACTTCCCAAAGCTTGCCATTATCCCAAAATAACACACACATCCTGTCATGCTTTATTGCTTAATTTTACAATTGGTTCTGTCTAGTATATTCCTATGACATGCTGTATTTCATTTTTTATGGTGGTCCGGGAAGACAACAACAGACATTTGAACAAGTTAGTGTAACATTGTTGTAATCAATGACATTAATTATCAAGAATTCAAGGGCATAGAATCGTAGTACGTAGGTTCTACAGGCAAGAGTAGGTGTGAGCCCATCAAGCTCGTTCACCGTATTCAGCAGAAATTATCAACGAATCCACCCCCACCAAGAAGTATTTATCAAGTTGGTACTTTAAGTTGTTTAAAGAGAAAGAGCCACTATCAACTAACTCCTTTGGCAAGCAGTTCCACTCTCTAGCAACTCTCTTGCTGAGCCATCTTCTTCTCCTTTCAGTTTTAAAATAACTGCCCTCAGTTGTTTATTGTGTCCTCTTGTCACTGTTTCCTCGTCTTTAAGTTCTAGATACAAACATTGCATTGTGCCTGTTCTGGTATAGCTTTATAGACTGTTACCGAGTTATTGTGTTTCCACATCATTTTCGGGCTGCAAAGCCCCAGTTCTGTTAATCTGTTCTCATATGATGCTATGGACTGCAGCAGCCATCTTGGTCACAGTGCAGTGTGCCATGACAGCATATCTTTGTTGTCTTTTAAATTATAGATACACCCTCACCTGACCCTGCCTCTCAGCATCCACCACCCCACCCCCAGAAACATAACAGTGACACTGGGGGTGCCAAATGCCCCAGTGTGACAATCGTGTTACGTGTCCCCTTTTTCTTCATACACCCTCCTGCAACATTAGCATGACACTGGGGGAGTCCAATCCCCCAGTGTTGCTATCAGTACTCTTCTGTGTTTTTTTTTTATATTCCTTCACCTGACCCTCCCTCTCAGTGCCCCCTCCAGAAACATAAGAGTGACACTGGGGGTGCCCAATCCCCCAGTGTTGTGATCTGGAGCCTCATTTTTTTTTTATCCTGTAAAATGAAAACCAGCCATCAATGTCTTTTGTGGCTGATTTTGTCCCTCCACCTGACCCTCCCACACCTGATCACCACCACCCACACCCCCCAAGCCCTTACTTACACATTGGGGGTCCAGTGCCATAACCCTGTCTGGACTGCAGACACACCTTCATTCTTAAACACTGGACCATGAACTGAGGAAATGAGGAATGCAGTTCAATATATTTCAGTGGGGTTTTGAACTTAGTAGCATAGCTTGGCCATTTTTCAATATCTTTGTCCCACATTTTCAACATACCTATTTTGGGACACCACCTCATGAACAATACAAGTGATGTTAGATAAATCTATCCCAAAAGGTGATTTTGTGGTCACTGCACAAAATAACCTTTCAGGCAGAAGGTGAAAACTGTCTGCACCATTGTTTATGAGATGGGGTCATAAGATGGCTATGTTAAAAATCAGTGTCAAAATAATAAAAAACAACAAAGTTATGAGTCTATGTTGAATTTTTTTTTAAGGGGAGATTTAACCAGGATAGACACACTAAGCTGAAAGTTTGTTTACAGGTGTGACCTGGGAGCACAAGGAAGGTAAATGACTTGATCAGGATCACACAGTATGCACCTACGTGCTGTGAGATTCAAACCCAGGTCTCCAGATCTGCAGCTCGGAGCATTAACCCACTGCACTATACTGCCTCCTTGTGTGAATGCAGGCTTGTAACTTTGGCAATTGTCAATATTTATACCCCAAATTTAAAATAAAGCCATATCCTTATAGCACCTCATAAACGTGATAGCTGTCATTTTTCAAATCCTGATGAAATTTTTTTTTATATCCCAAAAGGTGATTTTGCAGTCCCTGTGTGAAATCACCTTTCTGGCAGGAGCTGAACATTTTGTCTGCCATTGTCCATGAGGTGGGGTGATAAGAAGGCAGTGTTGTAAATTTGGTGTCAAAATATTAAAAAAACAACAAAGTTATGAACCTACATTGAATTTTGACAACACAGGCTTGCAACTTTGGTAATTTTCAATATTTTTAACCCAAGTGTACAACATAGCCATATTTTTACAGCACCACATGAATATGACAGCTGTCATATTTCAAATCCTGGCCAAAATATGTTTCTGCATTCTGACAGTTGATTTTGCAGTCCTTAACGCCAAATCACCTTTAGGCCAGGAGTTAAATATTTTCTTTGCCCTTCTTTATGAGGCAGGGTCATAACAAGGCTATGTTAAAAGTTTGATGTCAAGTTATTAAAACACAATTTTTTTATATTTACACCCCAAATTCCTCAGCTGCAGTCCTATTAGCTCTGGCCAGAACTTATTTTAATTGGTATCAAGCTATTGTCTGCTTTATTTTTTTAATTATTTCATGGGGAATTAGAAGTCATCAAGTACTCAGCCATATGAAGTTATAGTTTATGTTTTCAGCTTATAAAAATAGCACCATTTTTGTTTTTATGTTAGCAAGATATTTTGAAACTTTATACAATATTTTCCTTAGAAATGTCTATATTTGAATTTCTTTTTTGCTAAATTTTAAGTCTTCATTTCCCACATACCCATCCATTGCTAATTCTTCATCAATTAGCAATAATATTAGAAGTTTCCCCTCTCTTTTGCTCCTGTTTCCCCAAGGGCATTTCCATCAATGAAGAACTGCTTTGGAAAGAGTGGAAGAGAACAGTGTTGGCTCTGACTATTTTGCATAGTCAGCAGTCAAAGAGACAGACTCCCTACTAACTGTGATACCAAACATTTATTTATTTATTTATTTATTTATTTACTTTACTTACTTACTTACTTACTTATTTCAAATGTTTTACCAGAAAAGACATATTGAGCTGGTAACAGCTTATTTCCAGATGCATCCAGGGTGGGGGAGGAGGGCGGAATCAGAATGACAAGTTACAGAAATGCAAATATTGCAAATAAATGGTAATGAACATAAAAAAATAACAACTAGTGGATGGCACTAATGAGCAGCTGAGCGGTCAAGGTGTGGTTCCCACAAGCTCCATCTCATCTGTTTTAAAAGCTAAAAATTGACTTTAAGCTACCCAAACCAAAACACAGTAGCCTGCAAGAGAACAGCAGTGGATGAATAATTGGTTAATCCTATGGCAAAGCAGTTGTGTGGAGCCACAGAACAGAGTAAGAAAGCAGCTGCAGCAGTTCAAGCAGCAGGCCCAGGTTCGATCTTGCTCTTGGTGGCAGAGATGGCCATGGCTGGGCATATACTGACTCAGCAGGTTCTGGAGGTGCTCAGTCCTAAACTGGACAAAGTCACTAGAAACCTTGAGGAGGTTACTTCCCAGTATGCTAGCCAGGTGAAATGAATACATGAAGTGGAGCAGAGGGTCTCCACTTTAGAGGACACTCATGGTGGACTGCCAGAGAACATGAATAAAACAGAGATGAGCTGGAGGGGCTGTGGGATAACAGATGGACCAGACACCAAACTTCATAATCAACACACAATCTCTGTGTGATGTTTATTCAGAAAACAGGAAATAAGCTTCAGCAATAACATATTCCTTCTTCAGTACATCAGTTTGCAGCAACAGACTATGAATGTCCTTTCTCTGCACTTAGCCAGCACCTACTGACACCGATCTCTGATCTAACCACTTTTCAGTGAAAACCCTTCATCCCTAGGTGGGCCACGTTTACTTGGATAGTGGGGGCTCAAAAAGGGAAAAAAAAAGCTAAAAACAAAGAACCTCAGTGCAGAAATGCTGAAACATGGGTTACCCCAAAGGGCATTGGTAGCAAATCAAGTTTCAAAGAAATACAGCATCATACATACTTCCATAATGCAAAACATCATGGGATATATGCAAATCACCATGAAATTTCAGACTTGTTCAGTTTACAGCAATTTACATGCATTTTAAATAGCAAAACTAATTTAATTTCTATAATAGTCACCAAGTACTTTTTGTCATCATCAAAAACACCTGGTGCCATGGTATTTTCAACATTTACAAGTTTCATAAACATAAGAAATATACATCAAGCTATTTTATGACATAGTGCTATTACATACTAAATCCAACAACGTAAACACAACCTGCTTTATATATGCTTGGAGGTCACCACAATAACCTCCCTGTACGAGGACCTGAAAGGGAAAATAAAAATTAAAAAGGACACTATAGCATAGTCAAGAAAGGGAAGGGGGTGCCCATAGGTGGCCAACCTTATGGACTAGAAATTGTAAAGGATAGATTTGGCTAAGAAATAGAAGAACTGTTGCAACAGATTTAAGAAAAGGTCGGTCCTCAAGAGTGGCAAGAGTTCCCTGTCACAAATCCTCCACCTTAAGAGGGAAGCAGTTATTGCAGACTGCTTACCACCTTCCTGTCCCAGGAAGGGATGGAGCTTCCACCCATTCATATTCAGAAGTTCTGTCTCAGTGTACCTATTAATGACAAACATTCTATCAGAAACATAGTGGATATCATCATTCTTTACCATGAGGCATTGACACATTTCTCAACACAGACTAACAGTACCTTTCCTGAACTATCTCCTTTAGGGGAAAGTATGTCATATTTATTAACCAAAAAAATCTGGATGGCTGTAAAGTCCAGTACCATAGAAACAATTTCTCTGGGATGAGTAATTACCTGCTCCAACCCCACCAGACCTGTCAGTTTTAAGCAGGGGCCCAGTCCTAGGTCCAAACCCTCTACATAAACCCACTATGTCTCTTGATTCATTTCACTTGCTAGATACAGACACCTGAGGTTAGACACTCTTTTGGTGTTACCCCAACACAGGTTCCAATCTATTTTCTGCCCACCTCCTCCTTTACAGGTTTTCATCAAAAAATAAAACACTTGTAGCACCTCCTAGATCTTAACATATTGTAAAATTCTGGCAATATTAGCATGTTTAGCCTGCAGTATACCCCCAGTCAATACTGTCAATGGATTTAGCTGCATCAATACAAGAAAAAGTCCATTCAGCTGCATAAGCTTCTTCTTCCTTGCTTGGAGTCTTCAATCCCAGCACAGTATCACTAGGCACAGTATAACCTGGGATCTCACATTCATGTTCCATACTTGCATCTCTGACCTCCAACAGGTAACATCCTAGGATCAAAATCAACAAAGGAATATCCTGCTCAGTCAGGGGTCTTCCTCAAACTGAGCCCACAAAAAGTCCTCCTCTGCCTCTTTATCCAAACTCTACAGCAGGAACCTCCTGAGCACCTGGCACCAGTGTTCCATCTCTTTGTGGAGTCGGTCTGCCTCCAGCCATTTCTTACTCATCCAGTGGATGATCCTCATCAGGGTCTCCACGTCCTAGGTGTTGTCTCTCACACCTCTAGTCTGCCTCAACCTGCATCTCTTCATTGTCTTCAGGCTTGGCCTTTCTCTGAGCTCCCAGGTCCAGTCCAGGCAGAAGCTTCTCTCCATCTGTCAGCCACGGTTCTGGTCAGAACTCCATGGACTTTCTTCTCCGGGTTCTCCTCTGGCAACTCCTGGTGCATCAGTCCACCTGGAGTATCTGGGCAACATCCATCAGAAAAAACATCCCTCTTTAGCCACTCCAGATTCTTCCAGCAAGTTATCCCACTGCTGACACCAAGTCTATGGAGTGGTTGTGGGATAGCAGATGGACCAGACACCAAATTTCAGATTCAACACACAATCTCTGTGTGATGTTTATTCAGAATACAGGAAATAAGCTTCAGCAATAGCATATTCCTTCTTCAGAACATCAGTTTGCAGCAACAGACTATGAATGTCCTTTCTCTGCATTTAGCCAGCACCTACTGACACTGATCTCTGATCTAACCACTTTTCAGTGAAAATCCTTCATCCCTATGTGGGCCCCGTTTGCTTGAGTAGTAGGGGCTCAAAAAGAAAAAAAAAACAAAACAAGCTAAAAACAAAGAACCTCAGTGCAGAAATGCTGAAACATGGGTTACCCCAAAGGGCACTGGCAAAAAATCAAGTTTCAAAAAAAATCATACATACTTCCATAATGCAAAGCATCATGGGATATATGCAAACCACCATGAAATTTCAGACTTGTTCAGTTTACAGAAATTTACATGCATTTTAAATTGCGCAACTAACTTAATTTCTGTAATAGTCACCTAGTACTTTTTACCATTATCAAAAACACCTAGTGCCATGGTATTTTCAACATTTACAAGTTTCATAAACATAAGAAATACAGTATACATCAAGGTATTTTATGACATAGTGATATTACATACTAAATCCAACAATGATAAACACAACCTGTTTTACATATGCTTGGGAGTCACCACAATAACCTCCCTGTATGAGGACCTGAGAGGGAAAAGAAAAATTAAAAAGGACACTATAGCATAGTCGAGAAAGGGAAGGGGGTGCCCATAGGTGGCCAACCTTATGGATTAGAAACTGTAAAGGATAGATTTGGCTAAGAAATAGAAGAACTGTTGCAACAGATTTAAGAAAAGGTCAGTCCTCAAGAGTGGCAGGAGCTCTCTGTCACATGGAGGACCTCCAGGAGCAGATGGACAACCAAGAGAATTATAAATAGGAGATGCAATCTCCAACTATGAGGGTTCCAGAGGAATAAAGAAGGATAAAGGGCTCTACAGTTCTGTGACACATTTCTTCCTTAACTCCTTGGCATGAAAGTGATAGGCGACAGACTGAAAATTGAGGACTTCCGGTTGCTATGGCTGCCGATTGAGATGCAAGTCTTCCAGCTCCGCAACCCCCCACTCGAATTCTGTAATTAAAGTTCAAATTCGCATACTAATATTGAGAAAGGTTGCCGAACAAGGAGAGAGTAGCAGTAACTGACCTGACTGTGAATCCCCCCGCTCGAAGGCAGCGCATAAAGCTTAATTTGAGCACTAGTATCCGGGAATGGCGGTTGATTAAGAGCACAGCTGCAGTAGGTGATCTGATTGCAAAACCCCCTGCTTGAAACTAGTATAAAAAGATTAACTCATGCACTATTAG
Source organism: Neoceratodus forsteri (assembly GCA_016271365.2). Lineage (NCBI taxonomy): Eukaryota > Metazoa > Chordata > Ceratodontiformes > Ceratodontidae > Neoceratodus > Neoceratodus forsteri. The sequence goes on along the minus strand of CM057449.1, from coordinate 223,666,032 downwards.
TGGGGAAAGGCTGTTGCATAAGGAAGGAGCTACATTATTTACCCAATTACAATTCCTGGGTATATGGAAGTGGACATGAAGCCCCAACGCTCTAAACACACGCTGCCCACATCCCCAGATAAGACAAAGCCAGCCAAGAGGAATAAAATAGGGGAAGGGATTGAAACAGATCCACTGGCTTCTCAGGCCCTGCTAATGGAGGCAACCTTTTTTTGAGGGCCTGGCTCCACTAAAGGAAGCAATGCAAGCAGTTATAGGTGACTTACAAGAGGTGAAAAATTCCCTGAGCCAATTAAGTATCAGGACAGGGGATAATGAAATCAGGATTTCGTCCTTGGATGATTGGAGGGCACGAACTGAACCTGAGATGGCTACCTTAAGACAGCGGCTGAAGAAAGCAGAGGAAAAGTTGGAGGACTTGGAGGGCCGATCACGTAGGAATAATCTAGTAATCCTAGGGCTGCCAGAGGAGAGAAGAAGGGGTGAATCCAGTGGTATTCATGCAGAAGTTGTGCAGCAAAATAGTTGGCCCATCACTGAATGGCCCTGTCTATATAATAGAGCGTGCCCACTGATCTATTTGACCTACACCACCGCAGGGTTCCCCTCCACGTCCGCTAATTTTTCATTGCCTGAATTATCTTGATGAGCAGTATATACTAGACAAGGGTCAGAGAAATGAAAGACATTCAGTGGGAAAATAAAAAGATTTGTATCACACAGGATCTACCGAGGTCGGTGAGGCTGAGGCGCACGGAGCTACACCCGGTGGTCACAAAGTTAATCGCAGCGGATATAAGATTCCGTATGCGGTATCCTGCAATACTCAAAGTTCAGCATGAGGGCAAATGGATACCATATGAATCTTTGTCAGAAGCTATGGCAGACCTAAAGAAGAGGTTTCCGGACCTGTTTAAGTGATGTGGCCTGCAGGAGTGTGCTGTCTCTACAAGTTACTGTGAGTTTCAACGAATTCAACGTGGGACTTTAATGTTGCATGGGTGGACACTTTACTAATGATAGTGGGGGGCACTCAAACTGCGTTTAAATTACAAGACTGTTTTCTTCTACTTATGATACAATGCAAGTTTGGTCTGTTAATTTGGTTCTTTATAGTTGCACGTTGTTGATTAGTTAAGGAGATTCTTGAGGGTTTCTCAATTAATATAGTTAAAGACGGGAATGGTCAGACTGACAGGAAAGTGAATTCTGTTCCTAGGACACTACAGTATTACTTTGCAAGGGGGGTAAGAGATGGTATAGTTTTCTTTTTTTTTTAATTAATGCTACGGTGGGGAGAGAGAGGAGAGAAGGTGCAGGATATCTGGTAGCGGGTTGGATCGTGAACGATACTTGGGAGGATGACAGTCTGTAGGACTGGGGAATGGTGGTTTATTAGTTTTGGGATAATGGGGGAAGGGGGGTATAAGTATTGTTAGATTCTTGGGTTTTTGCAGAGATGGTGGGGGGGAGGGGGTATCCACCATTCTAGGGGACGAATGGAGGAAAAAAAGATTATAAATTCAGGGAAAGCACAGCACTGTAATGAAGCCCAGTTTAAAAGATACAGCAGGGAGATAGGATGCAATCTATTTGACTTGAGTAGACTCCCGATTGACTTCCTTGGGTTTATAGTTAGGGAAGAATGACGAGGTTTGTATCCTGGAATGTGAGGGGAGCCAGGAACAGGGTTAAACGCTACCAAATTCTGAGGCATCTTGAGTCACTTGGCAGTAAGGTAATCTTTTTCCAGGAAATGCATTTACTGGAGAGAGAAAAGCTCCTGTTTAGAAGATGTCAAATTGGACAAATCCATGCTGCAGATAATACCACGGCTCAGAGAGGGGTAGCTATAGCTTTTACTCGAGACACAGCCTTTCAGTTGCAGTGAGTGCATATAGACCCGCAAGGTAGGGTTATACTTTTATTGGGAATATTGAATCATGTGGAGTTGTTGTTGGGCTCAGTTTATAGGCCTAATAATGATTCCCCCAAATTTTTTACTGCCCTCTCACAAACTTTAGGATCCTTCCCAAAGGTACCAATAGTACTGGCAGGGGACTGGAACACGGTGCAATCTCCAGAGTTAGATAGGTCAAGCAGTCAGAGTAAAAAATTGGCAACTCCTGCACAGCTAGCACTTAAAGAAGTTATGGCAGACCACAAACTTATTGATCCGTGGCGCTTATTAAACCCCAGTCTTAAGCAGTTTACATGTTATTCTGCTGTACACAGATCCCTGTCGAGCATAGATTTTTTCCTAGTTAACAATCCAATGTTGACTGAGATAGCTGGCAGTGGGATTATCCCTAGAACTATCTCGGACCATGCGCCTATCTGGTTGGAGGGAACCTTGCACAAGTCTACTGAGAAAGACAGTAGTTGGAGGTTGAATGTACAGATGCTTCAAGAGCCAAAAACAGTGGACATCCTTAAAAGGGTTATAGAACACTACATAGCAGAGAATTCTGATTCCACACAATGTATAGACATGTTATGAAGCGTGTTTAAATGTGTTATTAGGGGAGAATGTATACGGTTGGCAACAATTCAGAAAAAGAAAAGAGAGGCCCTTTCTTCTTTCTTGTTAGGTCAAATTCAAAATCTGGAAAACAGGGCAAATCAAATTCCAAGTGAAGAGACCTTGACCCAATTAGTTTTGCTAAGGAATCGATACTCAGAAATTGTAAGGAAAAAGGTGCAATTTGCGCTGTTTAGGTCTCACACAAAATATGTAGAACAGGGTAATAGAGCTGGCCGTCTTCTGGCACTGCGACTTAAAAGACAGGAGGAGTCTAGAATGGTGGTGGCGGTGAACTCCTGTAATGATGGTACACTGCTTATGAAACCCAGGGAGATTTTTCAAGAGTTTGAGAAATATTATAAAGATTTATATTCCCCCTTAACCTGATCTCCATCACTGTTAGAAATTAAGAATTACCTACAGTATGCCCATCTCCCCTCGCTCTCCCCATTGGCAAGAGAGTTCCTGGTTAGGAGGATAGGAAGGCAAGAACTGTCAGAGGCCATACACGCCCTCCCCGATGATAAAGCCCCTGGACGGGATGGGTTCCTGCCTTAGTTTCATAAAACATTTGAGGAGCAGCTTTCTCCTTTGCTCTTGCGGGTGTTTAATTTTTTTGGTGAGTCAGGGATAACTGACCCAACCCTGCTGGAAGTGCCCATTATGGTGATACCAAAGCCGGGCAGAAACCAAACCAAGGTAAGCAATTATCAGCCTATATCCCTAATGAACTATAATATTAAGTTGTTTTCCAAAATTCTGGCAACAAGGTTAGCCAAGGTTTGGCAACCCCTGCTCAGCTCGGAACAGGTGGGATTTGTGGCAGAAAAGTCTTCCGTGGACCACCTAAGGAAGCTCTTTCATATCTTCTCTGCGTCCAGGCTAAGCCCGCTTCCAATGGTTCTGGTATCCCTGGATGCAGAGAAGGCCTTTGACTGGGTCAGTTGGCCCTTCTTGTTTTCAGTTCTAGAGAAATTTGGTATCCCAGAGGAATTTATTCAATGGATTAAAATCCTGTACACTAATCATATGGCAAAAATTATTTGTAATGGGGTTTGTTCCAACTCGTTTCCACTGCATAAGGGCACCTGTCAGGGATGCCCGTTGTCGCCAATGTTATTCAATTTATATATTGAGCCCTTAATGTATTTCCTGCAGCATTCCCCCTTGGTGCAGGGTATTCAGATAGGTCATCTGAGTCTCTGTTTGTCTGCCTATGCAGATAATATTCTGCTACATTTGATGAACCCAGAGACTTCAATCCCGGCAGTCTTGAGTATTATAGAAACTTTTGGGAAGTTAGCAAGCTATAAATTAAACATTGACAAATCCACGGTGATGTCGCTGAATTGTTACACACATCGTACACATATAAATAACACAAATCTGAGCTGGGTTCCCCAAATTAAATATCTAGGACTTATTATCTCCAGGGATATGAGGCAGATTAATAAACTTAACCTAGAATCTTTTTAGGCACTATTAAGTTAGATCTGGATAGATGGGCCCCTTTACACCTTTCGATACAGGGGAGAGTTAGTGTGATAAAGATGAATATCCTTCCAAGGTTATTTTACCCTCTAAATATGCTTAATTTCCATCTTCCATATTCTTGGTTTCTGAAACTACATAGTGTTATTTCCTGTTTTTTGTGGAAAGGGAAACCGCCAAGGAGGTCGTACATGAGGTTAGGAGCAGTGAAGCTATGTGGAGGCCTTAAACTTCCCAATTTTTAACATTATTATTTAGCAAGCCACATGGCTAAATATTTACATTGGATCCATCCCACCTCCCAGACCCAGGGAAACACCCAGGAGCCAGTGTGGTTACAATTAGAGCGACACTGGATCAGGCAGAGTGGTATAGATCCCTCTGCCCTATTATACACCACGGTTAAGAAGTGTCGTTCTTTCCTTAGGGATGAGTTTATTTTAATGTCCATTAAGGTCCACAAGCAGCTATGCAAGGCTATTAAATATAGTAACCTTAAAGACATTTCCCAGCCTCTATACTCAAATCCTAATTTTAAAATTAGTGGGCAGTGCCTAAAGTCGTATACATCATCTCAAAATCCCAATTTAACAGTCTCGGCCCTCTTGGAAGAAGGCAAACTCAAAGCTACTAAAGATCTTATGTATAAGCTAAACATTCCTGAGAGGTAGGTTTTTTATGGATACCAGATTAGGCACCTGTTAATTACCAAATTGGGGAAGGATAAATGGGATGAGGATCAATCAGGACTCATAGAGGCACTACGAACCTTGGCCTGGCAACCCCACGCGGTCTCTCAAATCAATGCAACCCTATATCCCCTTATTTGTCCTGGGGTGTCTGGCAGGTCAGCATACTGGGCAGAACAATTTCCCACTAAGGATTTAAATTGGGAAAAGATATGGCAGGCAGCGTTCTCTTATACTTCCAATGATAATCTTCGGATAATGCAATTTTACATATTGCATAATATGTACCTAACTCCCTCCAAGTTAACAGTCATGGGCAAACTAAGTGACAATATATGTACTAGATGCAGTAAGGCTGAGGGTACTCTGTTCCACATACTATGGGATTGTCCGAGGGTGAAAGCCTTATGGAAAGAGATACAAGGGAAAATAGACCCCTCACTAGGTCTGAAAGAGTGTTTTATACCCAAGATTTGTATAGTGGGGGACTATGACACTGTGCTTGTTAAAGATAGATGTTCAACTTAGCCCTTATCTCCCACACTGTTAAAAAACTGGTGCTTAAGCATTGAAAGGATTCCATAGAAATCACCTACAATGAATGGTTGAACGAACTACTTTTCAACCTTAGGGTAGAAAGAACGATTGCGTCTTTAAGGCATAATCTTAAAAGTTTCGATAAGAAATGGGGGAGGCTTTATGCACTGTACTTATCCAACAAGGACATAGTTACTTAGGTGCATAGATAACTTTAAAGAAGCTAGTACAATAATACGTCAACTCCTGGCCCCGAACAGGTTTTTAACAGGATACCAGAGTCTATCTTCCTGCAGTGCAGTCCTTCCCTTGTTTTTGTTTTGTTGCAGTTCGTATGTTAGGTTAGCCTTGAATGGTGGTCAGGTGGGGGTGGGAGGGTTTGGTGCCTAGTTGAGCCGAGGTAACCTATATATATGCGGTTGAATTTATTTCCTATTGTATAGGGTTATGGAAAATCTGTACTGTTTTATGTGTTCAATTGTTTGTTGATTATTTTGTTTTTTCAAAATCTTAATAAAGTATATTAAATCTAAAAAAAAAAAAAGACAGAAAATTGAAAGAGCTTATTGCACCCTGGTGCCAAACCACCACAAGGGGAGCCCCCAAGGCAGATAATGTTTTGACTGCGCCCTTTTCAGGATTGGCAGGCTATATTAGCAGGTTATAGAAATCTCAAGGAGCTGTTTTACAAGTGGAATGAATTGTTTCTTCATCAGGCTTTCTTCCAAAGGCTCCAGAAAAAATGAAAGTGTTCATACCACTACTTAACATGCTGTGAGACAAGAAGCTGGAGTTAACATTTTCCTACCCTGCGGTGGTCAAAGTAGGGTACCAAGGAGCTAGCTACACCTTTTGGGAAGCAAAAAACTCAAAGCATGTATCCAGGAGTGGGACAAGAAGCAAGGCTAGAGACTAACTGATATACTTAGATATGTTTGGACTCTCAGTTTGCAAGCTTGGTGCCTTTTGTGGACCTTCAAGTGCTATGCCACCTTTTCTCAGCTCCCAGACTAACCTTGTGCACTGCAACTCATGCAACTTTCTCACAGAAACTACTGCTTGTTGGACACTTGTAAACTCTATTGAATAGGAAAAGTGCATGAAGAGGTACACAACCACTTGTTAAGGGCATGTAAGGTCCCTGACTAGTGCTCCTGCTTAAACTTGGCTGCAACTGTGGACAACATGCCTCACAGCATGGAGGACAAGATGGTGCCTGCCAAGAGCCTGCCTTGCTGTTAATATTGTGATTGCAGTACATAAGCCACTTTATCCTCTTCCCACAATATTGAAATTGTCTTCCAATGTATATAATTCACCCTGTGCCTTGTGCCTAATTTTTCTGGCATCATACATTTTGTCTTTCATTGTATATTTATAATCATGTGTTTGTTACAAATTGTATATATCCACCACTGTTACAACTGGACAACTGGATGCTTGAGAAAACAAGCAATTTTGCCCACATGCCTTTCCAATATAAAATAAAAATGAAATGAAATGAAGAGGCGACTCAAGGACCAGGAGATCTTAGTAGCACTGTGCTACAGCTGGGACAGCTGTGTGAACTTTATAACTAGCGGATCAAGGTATGGGATTCCTGAGGAAGGGGTCGGGTAGGAGGACTTGTATGAGGTTGTTGAAGGTGTAGCAGTCCATCCAGTCCTGCTATCCCTGGCTACTCCAGGGAAGGATAACTGCTATACAGACACTGTAACCTGTAACACTAAACAAGCCTTTTTTATGTTGGTCCACAAGGGATGTGGGAGCTGTGTATAGTGGATGCGGTATATGGACCGATGGGTGCACTCTACTGCCAATGCCAAGCTGAGGCCTCATTGGATGAGGCTGAGAAACCACATGGGCAGTGATAAACTTGTTGGACCATGGCAGATATACACTAGGGTAGGGCTGACTTTGCCAATCAAGACAGGGAAGATACATGCACACCCACCTCCAAGGGTGCTGTCACCAGATGTACTGACCCTACTGAACAGATAAAAATAACAAAGAAGCAGAGTGCTCACTGGTCAATTGCAAGAAAATATTAATTGAGCTATTCGAAGCTAAACTTCTGCAGGTAAACCCTATGTAGCACCCTACATATGGGACTTCACTGGGGGAGACAGGAACATGTGCAGGTGACGTATGTGGAGGAGACAGGGGGAGTTATGAGTTTACAGGGTGAGGTGTTGCTCATTCCTGCCTGCCGACCAGAGGAGGAAAGGGTCAGTAGGTAGCATAGACTGTCCTTGCTGACAGGTACTGTGGAGATGTCATGCCTCATCCCAGAGGCACAGGGGATAGAGCAGAATGACTGGGAATACATTTACTGTGCAGTGTTAAATATTTTGTGTGACATGTTGATAGAGTTTATTTACTTTTTTGTATTTTCTTCTTTTTCCTTCCATGTCTTTGTCTTTGAGCAGTTTTTTTTTCTTTAATGTTCCCCACCTTCCCTTTCATTCTTTATAATTTTTTGGATTTAAGTTATTAGCTCATTCTGTCTTTCAGTATTTCAGATATTTCATTTAGGTATGGCTTTTCCGTTGTATTTCATTGTCTCCAGTGGTTCTTTATTTTCTGAGTAATCATTTTTTTTCCTTTTACTTCTTTTTAGCCTTGTTCCACATTTCAGCTGAACAAGATGGTGGTTAATTTACATTGAAGATGGTTCTTTGCTCCCAAATCTTTGAAATGGCAGTTTCTTTCTGTTAATATGGTGCTATCTTGGAAAGAAAATACTGTCGGAAGTCTTCCTTTAAAGCAATTTATTTGAAGCTGGTTTGAAGCACAATTAACAGCTGCACTGTTGTGCCGCACTGTTTATCAGTGGAACGGGGTAGGTTTTATAAGGGAGGGGATGTTTATTCCTTTTGTAGCATAATGTCCATTATTGGTCTCCAGCCATACGGGGGGCTCACTACTCAGCAATTGGGCTATACAGAAAATAGTTTTTTGCTCCTGAATCTTCGCAATAGTAATTCTTACTTCATAGCGAGGTGCAGCTTCAGACAGAAAACATTATTGGGAATCTTGCTTCAAAGCAGCTTATATGATGCAGGTTCGAAGAGCAAATGTAAGTTGCACTATTTGCTTTTCTGAGAAAGGGCGAGAGGGCGGACTTAGAAGTAGGGAATGCTCATTCTGTTTGTAGCATAATGTATTTCTGGCCTCAGCTAACTACCAGGGTAATTATAATTCTAGGCATGGGGGATCAATTTTTTTAGCAATCAGAAATTCAGTTTAGGGGGTAAGTGACTGTGTGGAATTGGGAATAGGCAGCGTTAGGAAGTTCTTAACTTTCATTTTCTTATCTGTCCTATTGAAAATTGGTGGTAAGGGATAATCCCACTTGTTTTTTGTAGGAGTTTAGTTTTTATTTGATGATTTTCTAAAATGGGGCAGGGGGTATTTTAAATGATAATGACATTCTGGTTAGCCCTGTTCCACATTTTTCTACAATATTATTTTAGATGGCTTTAGTTGGGCAGGATCAAGACCCATATTACTCAATACCTGCAATGTTTCTTTGGTTCTTAATGAACCTGTAGATATTTGTAACCATCTCTTATTCCCCAGTAGTTCTTAAACACTGTAAAGCTCTACCTAGGAGCCACATAACATATCAGACTCCCTATCTTGGAAGCCTAAATGAATTAAAGATTGATTATTATATTTCTACAATTAATATTTAATGGTTAAAGCTCTGCCCGCTGGGCAGACTATTTCCTTAGACACTGTTGATGATGACTGGTTACTTACTGATATTTAATTTTGGATGGTATATCTTTTGTTCTTTTGATGACAAGTTTGAAGCCATTTCTCAACAATTGTGGGTGGCATTGGATTCTTTATAAAAGTTAGGCTTCTTATATTTTTGGAGTTTAGTTTGCATAGCAAGTTAAAGTATTATGACTGTTTCATGTTCATATTAGATAGGTTAAGGTTAATTTTATTAACTGTTTTGTTTATTACCTGCCCTGTTGGCAGAGATTGTTTTTCATTTTCTTTTTATATTGGGGGGTGGTCCATTGAGATATTTATTTTATGTCAGAGGTTCTATGCTATTGACGTTCAACTGGGTACTCTGGCTAAGATATCATGGTTTATTTGTATTGTATTTTGTAAAGATCCCTCTTGCATTTTTGTTTCTTTGTATACAAAATTCTCATCTATTAAGCTGAATATTGAAGTTATAGTTACTATGTGTGTATCTGTTTTTCTATACTTAAATCAATTAGAATTCATATCAGCTGTTAATGTTTTGTCGATGGTATATGTAGATTTTTCTTCTTGTTGGCATGGGTATCTTTGAGGGAGTGGGCTGTATTCTACAAGGTACCTTCCCCTTTGGGCCTTTTGGTATTCTGTTGGTAAATACCTGGGTTACTGACTGATTTGCCTGTTCAGAATTGGGGAGGTGGATAAGCAACTCTTAATGCTTTTTTTTAAGATCCCCTTCTCAAGTCAGTGTTGGATTAATTTTAGGGGGTGGATTAGATTTTTTCCAGTTTACTTATCGGTTATTTAAGATGGATTTATGGCACAAAGTCTTAAGCTAATTTTATATAATGTCAATGGTGTCTCCAGTCCACTGAAGCATTTTTGGCTACTACAATATTATCACCAGCAACAAGCTGATATAAATTTTTTTTCAAGAAACCCATTTAACTTCAGCTGAGCATGAGAAGTTTTTGAAGTTGGGTTTCAGGCAGATATTTTATGCCTCTCATCCTCAGGGGAGACAGAGATGGGTGCTTGATTTACGCCGGAAGGGGTTATCATTAGAAGTTACTAACAAAGCAATAGATCCAGAAGGTAGATATGTAATAGTTAGTGGGTTCCTTCATGGCCAGGAGGTCACTTTGGTTAACACGTATTTCCCTCTGGTCTCAAATGAATCCGTGTTTTCTCACTTTTTTACACTTCTTTTGTCACACTTGAAAGGCAGATTATTATGGGGGTGGTGACCTAAATTTAACCATGAACCTTGATTTAGATGCCTCCCAGTTGAAAGGTCACCATTACTCTAATACATCCAAATATGTTTGTCACATGTTCCAACACTTAGGTCTGGTGGATGTCTGCCATTGTGTTCATCCTAAAGAACTGGCTTATACCCATTATTCAGTATGCTACAGCAGTTCCGCTAGACTCAATTACTTTTTCCTCTACCACAGAACTATTTAAGGGACTTTAGCCTGATAGAATTAGGTCTGATTCATCTTTTGGATCACTCACCAGTAACAGTAAATGTTAAACTTCATAAGGCTGCCTGTCGTTCTTTCTGGCTCCTCCACCTGGCTTACTTGAGGGACCCTTCTCTAGTGGCCCACTTGGTGGATCAGGTATAAGTGTATTTGGAGGTTAATGACAATGGTGAAGTCTCAGAGTGTATATTATGGGATGCATTGAAATTGGTCTTTTGAGGGAGGCTTATTTGCTATGCTTCAGTGAAGCTAAGAGAACAAGAGAAAAAGTTGAAGGATTTGTATACAGAAGTTCAAAATTTACAATCTGCTTTAATGCAGGGGATAAGACTGTTTGCCCTAAATTTGCAAACTGCTAAAGCTGACTTGCAAAAAGGTATTGATCAGAAGACAGAGCATGCACTCTATTATTTATGGAAGCATTTTTACTTAGGCGGAAAAGGAGCTAAGTATTTGACTAGATGCCTTAGATCTCAATGAGCAGTGGCCACTGTTCTTAAGCTATATAACCCAATGATGGGTAAACCTACTCATAGTGGGGAAGATACTTTATCTATCTTCCAAACTTATTATCTTTCCCTTTACTCTGAGGAGAAGACTCGGCTACCTCAGGATAAAATCCATTCTTTTTGAGTCAAGCACAGCTGCCAAACTTAAAGGATACCTAAACAACATTTTGACAACAAACTATTCAAAAATCTGACTCCATAGGTGACTAAAGGAAAGATTGCTGTATTCATTAATGCTAAATTAAATTTACATAATTTACCTAAATGTTGTTCCAGAGCATTTGAAAATTGTAAAATCAGCCTTCCAATTTCAAAAAAACTGTCACCTGCTTCCTAAAATGGTTGCCAAATGTGTTATGTGATGACATCATTGGAGCCAAAGTCAGTGAGATACTGTATATGGCTCTCTATAGTACTAACTAGTTCTTTTTTTTCTTTGTATAGAATTGTTTCACCCAAATGGTTAAAACCATGTGCATTATTTTGTATAATGCACATGTCAGACTATGGTTCTGTTCATTGTGTTGACTTTAACATGCTGAAAATATGTTTTAATCCAACCAACTTTCTCTGTGACAAGCCACAGTGCAGTACAAATCTCGAATAACCTGGTGGTCTAGTGGTTATGGTGGATCCAGGATGCTACAATGGGGGTGCTGGGGTGGTGTGCATGCTTAATATGCACTTTTGTAACATTTTTATTAAACCTTTACATTTTCTGCTATTATACTTTTTCTAGTATGTTTTTGACAGAACCTAGAAATGTAATCCATAGTTTAAATGTAAACATTTGTACAATCAATAAATCAGACTTCTTCAACAAAGTGAAATACAGCAGCGGCAGCAAGCAAGTATGTTACTATGTTGGGGGGGGGTGCAGCCACACCCTTCACCACCCCTAGAGCCACCACTTTTTTGTAACAAAGTTCTTGTGCAGACCAATGTTAGAGTTCATACTTTCTCAAAACTCAAACATATGCTTGTCTTGTCTTCTTTTTCCATGGGAAATAATAATGAGAAGAATTAGCATTTATATAGTGGTTTTCATACACATTGTATCCCAAAGTGCTTTACAAGCAATACTAGATGGGTAGTGAAGTGACTGAACATGTAGTGGCAGCCATTTCATACATTAATATCCACACACAGCCTTGGACAATTGCATGAACTGGTTTTATAGGAAGGGGAATGTTGGCCAGGACAATGGGGTCAGGTAGTGATCAAGGTGCTGGCAGCCCCGCATCTTATTTCTCACAGTAATCTGCTCATATTTCTCTTGTTCTGTCTTCCCCCTTCCCTGAATATAGCAGTACCTTGCAAGAGTGCCATTCTCAGTCCCCATTTGGTATTCATTCTTCACTATTCCTCCTCACACCAAAAACTGGTGAGCTCATCACCCTTCTCCATCATGAATGCAAGTAGTACAGTATCCATTTTATTTTGACATATCAAATATGAACTTATCTTTCCAGTAAGTCAAGTTTATAGCAGCAGGGAACATGGGGAATGATGGGCTTTCTAAACCTTAAAAGATCTAGGCTACCTTTGATTAGGCTCTATTAAATGATGGGTGTGCACATCATTATGCATCTCATATAACAGTGCTTAATCATAGGTGGCTTAGATCTTATATGGGTAGGAAAGCCTATTTTTCCACTTGCGCCATGTTGCTATCAGCCTGGCTTACCAGAAGATCATGTTTATTATTAATATATAAATATAACATGGGAAACAGTACTAACCACATTCATGATGCAGAAGGGTAGTGAACTCATCAGTTTTTGGTTTGGGGATCAGGTGAGAAGAATGAATGCCAGAGAGGGACTGAAGAGGCCATTCCAGCAGGGTACAGCTATATTCAGGTTAGTTGAAGACATGAAGGAGGATGCTGAGCAGATCACTATGAGACCTGAAGTGTGGGGCTGCCAGCATCGTGATCACTACCTGACTGTGGATGACAGTAACCAGCAATGACAAATACTCAGACTGGCAGGGCTGCACCTAAACTGTTACTTGAATTCAGTGTAGGGAGATTATCCTCGGGTGGGGGGGGTGGTGTTGATGTTTGTTAGGACAGTATTGAGGGAGTTGTGTATAACTCATTCAAGATTTGGAAGGGTGGTAGCCAGCCAACTCACATTGTGGAGTAGAGCACAGAAAAGTACTGGAGAAGAATTGCTGGGAACTTTCCTGTGGGGTTCTCTAGATCACAAGTAAAGGAGTAGACTGACACTGGAAGTCAGGTGGATTCACTCAAGGTATTAGTATGCCTCTCCTGCTAATAATATTGTTATCCATTGTAAAAGCAGCTCTTATGAGGACATGAACAGCAATTTTTCTGGTGGGTCATGATGCTTATTGCTTAGCCCTCCAGGAAGACTTAGTTGCTGGTTAATGAGGTGGGAAAAAAAACACAACAGGGAACTGTACATACTACCTTCACTGTGCAGTAGGGTGGTGATCCATTCAATGTTTACTGTGCGAGCAGAAGTCAAACATTGAGAATGTGGACTGGAGAGTGATTTAGAAAGCATTTTTTAACAGTGCCAGCTGATGATGCATATCAGTATAGGTGTGTTCAACTTTCTGAGGTACAAGATTACAATCTGAGGCGTGATAATTCTCTCCATGAGACCACAAGCTCATATGCGGTCCCAGGCAGTACTAAGGACAGGATATGGATGGCAGAGTGTTCAACTGAAGGCAGGCTAGGTGCAGGGGGTTCACATGGAAAAAGAAAGCCTTATTTGTGGATTAACAAGAGAGCATGAGCTTTGGAACTGAACAAGACTTTGCTGTGTGACCCTGATCAAGTCATTAAACTTTCTTGTGCTCCCAGGCCACACCTGTAAACAAGCTTTCAGCTTAGTGTGTCTCTCCTGCTTAACACAACACAAAATTCAGTGCATCATATAACCACTAGATCATCAGGTATTTGAAGTGTTGTACTGTAATGTAGTTTGCCAAAGAAAAAGTCAACTGGATTGCAAAACATTTTCTGCAAGTTAAAGTAAACATAATGAACAAAATCATAGCCTAACATGTGTACTGATCAAACTAATCCATGAGTTAATACATGGGGCTGCATATTCAAACTGCGCCATTCTGTGGCGCAAGCCCTTGCGCTGCTCAAAATAGTTGTGCTGAGGTGTGGCCGGGGCGATATTCAACGGAGTTGCGCTATTGACAAATTCCTTTGAATATCAGCCCTTGGCCACAGCCTGCACAGTGGAACTTGTGCCACCGCAAGTGGTCAGAGTGGAGCATTCAAGCTGCAGTGGTGCAAGTTCCATTGCGCCATGTGCAAATTTCTGATATTCAAAAGATGACATGCAAATGGGGCCATAATTCATGCAAGGCACGGGGGGGGCATTTGCATCTACTTATGGCCCCATTTGCATGCTATTAGCATGCAGGTGTGCCAATCCCCGACGACTTGCGCCCTGCCAGGTAGCAGCCGTCGGGGACCAGCGCCCCTGCAGCCCGATCGTGGGCATGTGGTAAACCCCCACCCCGACTGGCCAGATCGAGGCAAACCCATATTAAACCCCACCCCGACTGGCCCGATACGGGCAAACCCATAGTAATCCCCACCCCTACTAGCCTGATAGCAGGCAGAACAGAGTTCACCCCAAGAACAATATCCCTGGTGGTCCAGTGGACCCACGAAGCCCGATCGTGGGCATAAGGGTAACCCCTACCCCCAGGTCCAAGTGCCCTGGTGATCTAGTGGCCCCCCACCACCCACCCATGGAGCCCCACCACCCCTTCCCCCATCATCTGGCTGGTGGCAGCATCCTACCCGCCTGCGCCCGCCCGTCCCGCCGACTGACTGCTCAGTAGGGCTGCACTCTATTGGTTCAGAGCAAGAGCCAATGGGCATGCAGCCTATACCGTAAGGCGGTCCAGATATGTGAATGAATGAATTCATTCACATATCTGGACTGCCTTAGCTGCAGGCGGCTACGCCCATTGGCTCTTGCCCAAAGCAATGGGTGTAGCCCAACGAGCAGTCAGTCGGCCACGCGGTAGGGTAACAGGCGTGGTGGGATGCTGCCGCCCGTCGCTGACGGAGGGACCCGGGGTGGTGGGGCTCTGTGGTGGGGTGGGGGGGGCTACTAGATCACCAGGGTACTTGACCTGGGGGTAGGGGTTTACCTTATGCCCACGATGCTTCCGTGGTCCACTGGACCACCAGGGATATTGTTCTTGGGGTTGAACTCTGTTCTGCCCGCGATCAGGCTAGTAGGGTGGGGATTATTATGGTTTGCCGTGATCGGCCATTGGGGTAAGGGTTTATTATGGGTTTGCCCACGATTGGGCAAGTCGGGGGGTGGGGTTTTACTATTAGGATTTGCCCGCGATCTGGCCAATGGGGGTGGGTTTACAGGTTTGCCCACGATCGGGCCAGTCGGGGTGGGGGTTTATTACATGCTCGATATCGGGCCAGTCGGGGGAGGGGGTTACTATTATGCCCAGCGATTGGGCTGCAGGCGGGCACAGGAGAGGCTGGCGGCCACTCACAGGTGGAAGCTGCTGTGTTGCACCCTGCAATGTGGCAGCTCACCTATGGGTGGCCCTCGACTTACTCCTTTTTTTTTGCTCAAAGTTGTGCAGCCGCAGGTTGGGGGTTGCACCTGCACAACTCTGCACAGCCTGCTGAATATTGGGCTGTGCAGTTTATGCATGGTTCCTCCCCCTCCAGTTGAGCATGCTTTCATTAGCATTGCGCTGTTGCTCAGCTTGACTTGGAGGGTGCAACTGCCTCCTGCTGAATATGGCAGAATGGCACAATTTCGGACTTGAGCAGGCACAACCCTATTGCACATGGCGCAACCCTTTTAAATATCCAGCCCATGGTGTTGATCATTCTGGTACAGCAATTCAAAATAAAGAGGGAAAGAAGAACTAGTTAGCACTATAGGAATATATGTGGATCTCTGTCTCTGGCTCCGATGATGTCATCATGACTCATCACTTAACACACTTGGCAGACATCTTAGGGAGAAACCAAGGATGTTTTTTGAAAGTGAAAGGCTGATGTTTACATTTTTCAAAAGCTATGAAACTGCACTTATGTTATTTACATAAATGTAGTTTTAGCATAAATGTGAACAGCAGCCTTTACTTTACCTTGCTATGAAGCCAGATTTTGGAGTTTGCAGTTTTAAAAAACTTCTTGTTTAGGTTCCCTTTAACAACCCAATAGGCTCACTCTTTGCTACTTACAATCTCTTCTAACAAATTAAGTATAGTTATATAGAAGGCGAGCTCAGGGAAGAGTCCTGGAATGGATGGGATCCATTTGTATTTTAATAAAGTGACAGAGTTACAAGATGCTTTATGTCCTTTGTTGTTAAGGGTTATGAGGAAGATCCAAGATGGAGAACCCCCTCCTCCCTCCTGGAAATATGCCACAATAGCTGCATTGCTGAAACCAGAAAAGGACTCTACCCAACCTGACTTATACCAACCTATTTCTATGTTAAATGCCGATTATAAATTTTTCACGGCCATATCCGCATTTTGGGCACTGGATTGGGGGTCCGTGAGCAGCTCTTCCAGCCTCCCGCTCCCCTCCCCCAGATCAATGGACACTGCCGAGGATCATGACTCTCCCTACGGGACCCCTCCTGCAGCTGTACCTGACCGCAGTCTGCCAGACTTGTGGCCAGCCTCAGAAACAGCCTCAGGCTCTTCTGCTTCCTCCAAGGACCCTTGGGACTTCATTAGTGGGAGGTTTGTTGAATTGAAAATGCTCCCAGTGACCAAGCTTGTGGTCTGACCAGGCAGACGCCTAGGTTGTTTTTTTGTCCCATCCTTAACCTCTTTTAAATACTCTTGGTACGGTAAGGTACAGTAATGTATTAGCTTTTGCCACTAGGGGGTAGCAGCTAACAGACTGTTGGGTACTCTGTAATTAGGCTGGCTATTGATTTTGGTCTGACTATTCCCCCTTGCTCCCTGCAGCTAATAGACAAAAACTGCCAAGATTACAAGGACCTGTGCACTTAAGAGCTGCCAATTTCACTCAAATGGGAGGTCATATGTAATTAGGTATTGCCATAACATGGCTCTCATGTAGCTCAAGACTCTCCCTGCAACCAGTGCACCTGGCAGAGGATGGACCTTGCAACTATTTATCAGGACATTGTATACGAAAAAGTTTCTTGAATGATAACGTGTTAATGTTCCTTAGACCGGCTTGGTATATTGGCATTATTTCTAGTCAGCCAACCTTGCAGCTACAGGCTTAATTTAGTCTTAATACTGCCAATATAATTCTAATTGTTGCCCTCTGAGCTAGCACTGCTGCCCTGTTCTTGTCAAGTAAGCTCTCCATTACTGCCAAAACCAGGCTGGGACTCAATGGTACTTGTGAGTGTCTGGATAAAACCTGTCATAGATAAATTTGCCGGTTGACTCACATTTGTCATGCTATTTTGCATAATCATGTGCCTAGTCCCAGTGTATCCAGATTCTAGCCTAGTATTCAATACCCATGCCTGGCAGAACCCACTTCTCTCTGCCCACACTGCTGGGCATAATGTCTGCAGAGATATGGCTCTTTGGGGCCCAATCCTGGCCTCCCTTTGTTGCTGCCTGATAGTCTGGATGGACCACTTACTGGCCACTCCAGAAGTCTGCAGCCATGGCAAGGCATCATCCCCCACCAGATACCAGTCCAACTACTTCAAAGGATGACCAAGGCAATTGAATTATTGTAGGTGTTGCATGGGCTAACTAGAAAAGGGGTTTGCTACCTAATGTTCCATGGTGCCAAAGATGTGATAATACTCCTTAGGATCCCCAAAAGGCTTCCATTAGTTCCTCTCCTACTGCTCCTCCTGTCAGGGGACGTCCAACCTAATCCAGGCCCTCCAGTAACAAATTCCATTGCTGGCTCCCATAATGACCAAAATTGGGTCTCCCTCAAAGGGCTGAGGCTGACCCACATGAATGTCTGTAGCCTATGCCCCAAAATACATGAGGTATAAGCATGGGTTGATCTATATAAGCCTGATGTGCTGGCAGTATCAGAGACATGGTTAAAGCCCCATATCCTAACTCATGAGATTGATCTACTAAGATGTACTGCCCTCAGGAAAGACAGGAAGAATAAAAAAGGGGGAGGCATACTCATATACTCCAAAGATACCCTCAACGTCTCATTTGCCTCCATATCCCTTGGTGACTGCACTGGCTGTGAATCGTTATTTGTGAAAATTACCCTTGGACATGTTAAATCCTTCCTAATAGGTTGTCTATATAACCCTCTTAAAGTTCCCACCCAAGTACTTGATACTCTCACCAAGGCCCTGGCTGAAAATGCACACTCTGAACTAACTATCCTAAGTGATTTCAATTTGAACTGGGCCCCTGATACAGAACAGGTGGTAAAGGCATCTCTCCTGGTTGCTTGCCTGTCGCAGATCATCTCTGTGCCCACAAAGCACAACACTAAATCTGATAACCACACCACGCTAGATTGGGTGCAGGTATCCATTTCCCTCAACATCCGGGAGGTGAGGACTTTAGCAGACGCCTTGAGTGACCACTCCCCAGTCTTCTGTGTATGGAAGAACCACCCGACCAAACCCCCACCAAGACTTTTTACAGCTAGGAACTTCTCCAAGTTCTCGCAATCTGCTTTCCAAAAGCACCTCTCTGGCATAGACTGGAGCCCTATCAAGTCTCTCCCCATCACTGATGATTCCCTGGAATTCTTCCAAAATACCTTCTCCTCTGCTGCTAACTTATGTGCTCCCATCAGGAGGATAAGAGTTCAGGGGTGATGCTACAAGTGGATCACCCCTGAACTAAAGGTGCTGATGATCCCAAGTGACAGGGCATGGCTCAAATGCAAAGCGTCAGGTCTCCCTGTTGACTGGACAACTTACAGAGCGTTACGGAACCAATGTAAAAAACTGGCTCTGACCGCAAGAAGGGATTCTGTTAAGACCCTTCAACAGACAAACCTATCTGACCTAAGTTCCTTCTGGGCACAAAGTAACTGTCTATTAAAGGGTAACAGCCTCCCCTTCAAGGTTCGATTACTTCTGGGGGACAAACATTCAGTGACAGCCAGGAGGTTGTCAATACCTTTAACAGGTTCTTCACTGACCTAGAAAAATACAAGGCAATATACCCCCGGACATCTGGGCCCCGAAAGGCTTGAACATAGACATCCGGAATTCCACCTCAAGTTAGTACGACCAAAAGATGTACTCCCCCTACTTAAGACAATTAAGGCCAGGGGATCTGCAGGCCCAGATGGTCTTGATTGCAAATTGTTTTGGGCTGCCACCTCAGCCATAGCCTTACGGGTCACATGGCTCATTAACAGATCCTTCCTCAAAGGGGTTGTGCCAGCCCAGTGGAAGCAAGCCTACATGATTCCTATCCACAAAGGAGGTTCCAAGGAGCAGATCAGAAATTACAGGCCTATATCCCTCCTGTGTATTCCAGCCAAAATCCAGGAGAAGATTGCATACGGACAGTTCTATGACTACTTGGAAGCAAATAAACTGCTTGCCAGCACCCAGCATGGGTTCAGAAAAATAAATCATGGCACAGACACTGCCCCGATTAAATTCTCTACTGATGTCCTCTGGGCCCTTGACAAAGGCACCCCCACTGTGGCTGTTTTCATTGATTTAACCAAGGCCTTCAACTTGGTGGACCATAGTCTGCTACTGGGCAAGCTGACGTGCCTTGGGTTAGATCAACATACCCTGAACTGGTTCTCCAGCTGCTTATCCAGTTGCTCACAGCAGGTCAAATGGCAAGATGCCATATCTGACCAGCTTCTCATTAAGGAAGGGGTGCCTCAGGGCTCAATCCTGGGTCCCCTTCAATTTTCTCTATTTGTCAATGACCTCAGTGCATACTGCAGGGGAAGTTCTGTAATTTAGTATGCAGATGATGCAGTGCTTTACAGAACCTTGAGTGGCATAACTGACCTCAGCGGGCAGCTGCAGGAAGACTTCCTGTCCCTGGAGGGATGGCTCCAGGCAACAAACTTCTCCTGAACACCACTAAAACAAAGCGGTGGTGTTCAGCCCAAGATCTCTTGGCCCTGACTGAAGTGCTATGCTGCCACTCAACTCCATGTCAGGGTCAGTGATTGACATTGTAACCAAGTTTAAATACTTGGGAATGGTGCTGGACCAGGGCTTCACCCTGAAACCCCATGTTGACAAGATCACCAGAATGATACACCAAAAACTGGATCTTCCTTACTGTCTGAGGCCCCAGGTGATATCCCTGAAACTAGGATAATTATTGCTAATAGCATTCTACTTTCCAACCTTACCTACACTGCACCAGTATAGCACTTGCTTCAGAAACAGGAGCTCAGTAGGTTACAAACTCTATACAACAAGATAGCCAGGTTTGCTGCTAATTCACAACCAAGACAGCACCACTGTGAAGTCCTGGCATCTTTGAAATGGCCTTCTCTTAGTCATTGGCTCCAGTACCTGCTTCTATGCCTCACCTTCAAACTAATACAGGACCCTCCACCTGAGAGCCTCGCTGACCTACTCAAACTGAAAAGCGCTGGCAGACTGTTACGCACAACTGGCAGGAAACTGTTGGAAGTGCCCAGAATAAAGACAGCTGCTGGCTGCAGATCTTATACCTACTCAGCCCCAGTGCTTTGGAACAAACCCACTGCTACCCTTCAGCTCTCCAACTCTCTGGGATCCTTTCAAAAAGGGCTGCCAGAGCACCTGCTTGTATGCAGCACCTGCACCTGCAATTAAACACGGTGCCCAATAGGGTTGTCCCACATTTGATCTCCTAGCTGACTATAATTGCTGTGGTACTATACCACTCAAAGCTCCATTATCAATGCGTTGTCTTGTCAGTCCTTAGTTATGTTTCTTCTTACTACCCTAGCTAAGCTAGAATGCAAACTTGTATTTACTCTCACCCCATTTGTCACCTCATGCCTGACACTTGCTAGTGAATTGTACATATGATCTTTTGTACTATTGGCACTGTTCTCACATTTTTGTTGCCTTTATGTGCATTTGTTTCTATTTCAAATTACTGTACCTGTAATTCAATCCAGGTCACCCCTGAAAAAGGGTCCTTCAGGGCACAGTGGGCCTACCCGGTTAACAAAATTGAAATAAATAAATAATATATGCTTTTAGGTCAGACAGCCTTCTCCCCTCCTTGGTGGATCAGGACTAGGCAGGTTTTATTCACAAAAGAGAGGTGCACAACAGTGTTAGATGTGTATATGTGCTTATGGAACGCAATCATACAAGGCCGATCTCCTTGGTCCTGGCTGGCTTGGATGTGGAGAAGGCCTTCGATCATGTTTCATGGCTCTTTTTATGGTTGGCTCTGAAAGTTTCTGGGTTTCCTCCACTTTTTATAAATATGCTTCAAACTATTTATACCAATTCGTCTGCTTATGTTAAGGTGAATGGTAATCTTTCCACCCCTTTTGATCTGGCGAGAGTTACCTGACAAGGTTACTCCTTATCACCTCTTTTATTTGCATTGTACGTGGAGCCTCTGGCTTCCCACATCCATCTTTCAAAAGTAATAGTGGGCATTCCAGTAGAAGGGCAAGATTATCAAGTTGCATTATATGCAGATTATATTCTTTTAACGCTGTTGGATCACACCTCCTCGCTAAAATAAGTATTTCGTATCTTGGACATGTTTGAGAATGTGGTGGGATTCAGGTTAAATAAGTTAAAATCAGAAGTATTAACATGTTATTATTCTCCCGAAGAAGAAATTAAGTAGTGTCTTCCTTTACGCTGGAATAGAAATCACATTAAATATTTAGGAGTGGACATCATGAAATTTCTTGATCATGTAGATACACTGAATTTTGAGCCCTTCACTCAAAAGATCAAGCAAGATTTACTATGTTGGTCTACTCTACCACTTACTTTCATGCACCGCCTTGAGACCATCTGCCTAATTGTTCTACCTAGAATATTATTTTTCTTACAAATGCTAGCTCTATGCCCTTCTCAAGCCTACTTGCAGGAATGGCAAACATTATTATTACATTTTTTTATGGAATGGAATGATGGCCAGAATCCAGGCTGCTATAATTTATCTACCCCCCCCCCCCAGGGGCAGGCTTGGCTTCACAAATCTCAAATGGTACACCCACGCATCTCTTCTAAGTATTATTTGCTGTTGGACTAACCCAACTTACAGATCTTATTGGAAAGGCATAGAGGGAGTATTGAATGATTTCTCTAATATAGGTAGGGTGTTTTATGCCACCTCCTCCTATCGGCTTCCAGATTCTCATTTTTATGGT
The DNA here is from genome assembly GCA_016271365.2 of Neoceratodus forsteri. Lineage (NCBI taxonomy): Eukaryota > Metazoa > Chordata > Ceratodontiformes > Ceratodontidae > Neoceratodus > Neoceratodus forsteri. The sequence continues at coordinate 223,643,767 of CM057449.1, read as the reverse complement.
TTTGCAGGGGAAGTATCAAAGGTATGGTTTAGGTACTACAAAACCCTATCAGTAGAAGAAAATTCCTTGTGACAGTGTTAGCCTGGGATGAAAGCAATTTACTACATAAACCAAATATATTTCTTTGCACCTGGGCAAGATGGTGGTTAGCATTTTATCATCATTTACTTGATACTTAAGTCAGGTTAATCCTCACAGAGTTACAAGCCTGACATGGTCTCCCATGGATTGACTATTATAGGTACTTGCAATTTAGCTCTTTTCTACAAACCCTACCTTTAATCCGTCACTTGCCATCCAATTAGTCCTCCCTTGGAATTAAAACATTTCTTTGTGCATGGTGAGGTATGGAGCAGTCTTCTTTAGTTTGAATCTTATATTCAGATTTATGAAACACAAAGTTGAAATCAACTAGGTCAATTCATTTTAAGTGGGAGGTTTGGCAGAAAATTGCTTTACTAAGTTATACTATGTCCTCATTGCCTTATTTAAAGGAGTTCACCTGGAAATGCTGTTCCAGATTTTTTTTGAGTCCGGTTCATGTGGTGAAATGTAAGGGTCCCCAAGCAGTGAGATCCTGGCGCCAATGCAGGGAGGTTTATGCAGATCAGACTCATATATTTTGGAGTTGCCCAGCCTTGTCCCAATACTGGCAAGATGTATTATTGGACCTTCAAAAGGTTTTCATTGAGTGACTTGCCCTGACACCACAATTAGTCTTAGGCCATGTACCACCAGACATTCTAAGGGGCCTATGCTCCAATGGGTGGGATTTACATGCCCGAGGCACATATCCCAACCATGGAACTCTGCATCTGCATATAGCTACTTACTGCTGGAATTCCCCAATGGCTGTGACCTGTCCACAGGCATGCCCCCCCTGTGTGTAGCACACCATAGGGTGGCCAGAGTCACGGTTCTGGGTGGGCATCCAATCGGATGCCTGTCCAGGTCTGACAGTAGATCCCTTGTGTGGTGGGGGCACATTGGCTGTGTTCCCCCACATATGTCTGCATGGACAGCAGCTGTGGAGGTGAGAGCTAGGTAGTGCCGCTGGACATGTCATGTCCCCGAGCAGACAGGGAGGTACAGGGGTGGTGCCAGGGGTTTGCGGGGGATTGCCACAGCCCACCACACCAACCGATGTGCAGGGAACTGCAGAGGTGAGGGGGTTCATGCTGTCCTTGGGCTAGTGCCCCATGTGTGTGTGGGGGGGGCTTGTCATACACTGGGATGGTGGGGGCTAGGCTGGGTGCTGGGGTTGGCATACCATGGTGGCCACTGGATGTGTAGGCTGTGGTCCCCTTGGTGTGGGATGGGGCATGTAGGGACTTATGGCACAGTTTCTCTGGCATACCAGCTGCCCTCCACATGCTCCTGTGCACAACACTACGTGGCTTTGTGGATGCTGTGTAGTGCTGGCACGCTACATGCTTGCCCCCTGCACATTGCGGTCCTTGTGAGTGGGGGATCAGGTGCATGGGGGCTGTGTCCCCACCTTTAGTGCATCCCACTTGGGGGGCACAATGAGTCTTGAGTGACTCACGCCTCACATCACAAAGGTGTCTTGGGCGCTCCATGACTCAGGAATAAGGCCCAAGATTTGTGCAGAAGTCAGGTAAAGTTGCTTTTGATCTTAATACTTTGTGCCAAAAAAGCTGTAACTAAATATTGGCTCTGACCTCAGGTCCCAGATAGACACTGTTGGTATGAAATAGTTAATTTTATTTATAACTTGGAGAAAACTTCATACAGACACTTAAATAAAGCGGTTACTTGTCAGGATATTTGAAGGCCATCGGTTAATTTCCAGCTATTGACAAATGTCAGCTTTTGTCCTGTAAGGTCTTGAGGAAAACTATTCTTCCTGGGTAGGAGGGGGTCCTGGGGGTTTACTTGGATTATCTTCTGTGTTATAGCCCAATCCCCTTCCCCACATTTTTCTTCACTTCTTTTTAATTTTAACACTTACACTCAGTTGGTAATGAAAGCTTATGTGTCATATCAAAAAGTTACTAGTTTATTTATAGATAACTTGTAATGTGATGTTTCTTAGGCTAGACTGTGTAATATGGATTCTGGATTGTGAGACCCAGCTTACTACTAACTATGAATGATGGCTTACTCCACCCCTACAAAATATACTGACAACTGATGTGCAGTTGATTTTACAGATATTATTCACTAGCAATGATGAACTAGTTATTACAACTACTGCATGGTATCTAGACAGGATATATAAAGTTCATTTAAAGAAAGGATTTTCAATCCCATAGGGGTCATTCTGTCCTCCTTTAAGATCCACTGATGTATTACTAGAATTACCAGGTTGTATGAACTTAGTTGAACAAGATTTTATATGTAATATTATGGTCCTGGAATTATATATAATATTATGGTCCTGGAATTATTGTATGTGCTGTTTTATATCTTTATTTTATTGAACTACAAATTTGATTTTGTATTGAACTTGTACTGAATTCTCTTGTTTAAGGTCCAAAATTGAAAAATAACATTTACTATTACTATGAATGTTTATCAGTTTCTGTATGTCCTGTTTCATGATGGACCACCCCATTTCTATTTTATTTAGTTAATAAACTATAATTATATATAAAAAAAATTCTTCCTGCTCCAATGCACCCCCACCACACAAGGGATTTACTGTCTTTTGTCCCTTATTCCCTCTTGATTCTTTCTCCCTCATCACCTTCCCCCTGCCCCCCTCTTCCAGGCAGCACACTTGTTCTTTAACGCTCCTTGTTACCCTTCTACTTTTGGTAACATGTGACATTGAACTTAATCCTGGCCCCGTCACAACTTCATCCTTACAACTCCCCAAAGGATTGAGGGTTTCTTATGTAAACATTTGAAGCTTCCTCCCAAAAAATGATCAACTACAACCTATCATGCTTAACCTACAGCTGGATGTTCTAGGTATAGTTGAATTCTGGCTCTCCTCTAAGGTCCAGGACTCTGCAGTGACTATCTCTGGCTACAGTACACCTTAGCCAAGCAGGATTACATAAAGGGGGCAGTGGTGTTGCATATTTACATATTCACCAACATCCAATTTGTGACTGTGCTTGCTTTCTCTTCCCCCTCTTCCTATGAGCTGCTCCTCTTTAAACATTCCTTTCCCTTCTTTGTTTCCGTCTTTATTGCTGGTGTTTATTGTCGCCCTGGTATTTCCCCTGCTTTAGTTATTAAGCTCCTTTCCTCAATCTGTTCTAACTTTTCAAGAGGTGAGCTACTCATCCTCTTCAATATAAACTGACGTTTCCCCAATACAAATAAATGTTTTCAAAATGTAGTCACTACAGTTGGTTCAAAATGATTTCTGTCCCCGCTCATCTAGATTTTAAAAGTTTAAATAACTCTCTGTTAAACGGAGTCCTCTCATTTCATCCCCACCATATTGTGGATTCAGGAATCCTTCCTGATACCCTCCATGACCATCATATGGTTTGCTATGTGTGCAAGACACATTGTACTAAGGCCCCCTAAATTCATTCATCTCAAGTCCTTTAGGTCACTGAACATGTCCTCTCTCCTAGCTGACCTATGGGCAAATGATTCGTCCCCCATCTCTACAGTCAATAAGATACATTTTGCCCTGTAGTTCTTTAGTCCCAAATTTATGGCCATATGAGATCATCATGCATGCCAGAGAAAAGCCAGTGTATGGGTCTCTTATCTTCATCTTCCCTGGATGACAGCTAAAGTGATGACTTGCCCCTATACTACAGACCTTGCCTGGCATTCATTTAAGATCACTGCTCCCGGCTGCTTTTGCCAGCTATCAGCACCTTCACAACACCTGTACTAAAGTCATTAGACTTGCAAAATCTGTATATTTTGCATCCACACTCCAGAACAACATTAAGCATCCCTCCATGTTCTAGAAGATTATCAATTCCCTTTCCTTTCCTCTGACCCAGTCTCCAGCCCCTGTTTTCAAGGTTGGTGACTCCCTTATCTCTGACTCTTCTGCTGTTGCCTCTTCAATTAACTTACATTTAATTTCCTGTGCCGTCTTTCTTGTCCCCTCTTCCCTCCCCTTCTTCCCTCACTCTTCCTTCCCCTCTCTCTATATCTTTCTTCTCTTCTACCACTCCTTCTGCTTCCCTTAATGCCAACAAGGGAGGTAGTTCTGATGGCCTTGATCTTAAGCTTCTGCTTCTCTGAGCCCCTGCCATTGCACTGCCTATTACCCTACCCCTCAACCTTTCTTTTTCCTTTGCTACTGTCCCTGAAGCTTGAAAGCAGGCTACTATCATACCCTTCCCTAAAGGGGGTGAACCCTATTTTTCTGGTACAGTAGTAGCCACAGACATTGGCAAGTATTTCCTGAAATTTCTGTGATATTTCTAGAGAAATCTCCTGCTTTCTGCATTTCCAAAGGATGGGCAGCAGAGGGAAACTCTTTAGAAATTTTGTGAAATATCTGGAAATAGCTGGCAATGTCTGGGGCTGCTACTGTAACTTCTGCCTAGCTCTTTCCTATTCCCCCATGCTAAGTTAGAAGGATGCCTTGTACTATCTCATCTCTCTTCCTTGCTTGACTCCTCCTCCTCCTTCATTACCCCCTTCCTGTCTGGTTTTAGGGACTCCCACTCCATTTCCACCTCCATCCTCTGGCTCACTGACTCCATCCTCTTAGGTATGGATTACAGGCTGATCACCTCCACCATAATTTTTGATCCTTTTAAAGCTTTTGACACTGCAGCACATCCCCTCCTTCTGGACAAACTTAAAGCAGCAGGCCTCTGACTTTGCAGTCAGTTGGTTTCATTCTTACTTTGAGGGAAGGTCTCAAGCTGTCTAGATAGGAAGCACCTTTTCATAACAACTCTTCATCTAGTCAGGTGTCCCTCAAGGGTCTGTCCTGGGCCCTATTCTCTTTTTGGGCCCTATTCTCTTTTCCATATTCTTGAATGACTTCCCCTCTGTCTATTCATCTGTGTCCACTCATATGTATACTGATACTTCACTTCTTTTTGCATCTGGTTCCTCTTCCCATGACCTTACCTCACAGCTGTAGCTGAACTTTGACAACATTTAGTGCTGGCTCCAGTCTAACCAAATGTCCCTCAATGCCAACAAAATAAAAACAGTTTCCATGACTTTTGGCACCTGACAGAACCTTACCAGACTCACCTCTTTCCCTTTATTTCACACCCTTGAGGGTGCTATGATTGAGGATATGTCCTCCTTTAAGTACCTCAGGGTCTGGCTGGACTGGCATCTTGATTTCTTAGTTCATATTAATGCCATACAGCATAAGTTCCATCCCAGGCTTGGTGTACAGTACAGGAATAAAGCGAGTATCCCACTTTCTGCCCGCCGAGAGATTGTTTTAAAGATGTTTCTCCCTATTTCACTCTTTTTGTCATTTCACTTTAGACTGTACACCTCATACCCAACAGAGCTCACTCTACTCTGCCCTTTCACTCCCCTCTCTCAATGCCAGGCACCTTTCCCATTGTTTCTTCTTCATATCCAAATTCTGGTTTGGTTTCCTTCCTCATACCTTTCATCACTACTATCCTCTCCCTCTTATTTCTCCTACCTGCTCTGCAGTAATATTTCCCATTCCTTCTCTAATCCTTCTAGAACTGCTACTATTTGTCAATCTGCTTTTTCATAACACTTTCCTAAACTCTGGTCCTCCCTTCTACTGTCAGTCTGCTCTGCCTCTTTTGCTTTCTCTCTAAGGGCTCTTCTTCATGACTTTTCTTCTCCCACCTGCACCTGTCCCTGACCCTTTACATCTTGTCTCCCCATTTATCCCCAGTTTTGCCATGGCCATTTTGTTCCTTTCATCCCCATGCCATACCTATATGAGTAGTTGTCCCCTTCTTATCATAACTCATTTTTATCTAATATATGTATCTGTTGTACTGATGTACATTCAATATTTATGATTATGCTCCTTTAATATTCTGTATTGATGTATATGACTTCTATTTTGGTAATGTAATATTGTTATAATGCTGTTTAGATTTTTCCACTTCATGATCTACCTGCACTTCCCTTCACTCCTGGGACACATCTGGAAATGAGCAGTTAGCAGCTCATTATGTCTTTCCTGGAGAAATTGTTGAAATAAATAACTAAATACTGTATTACTGTGCAACAGACAAAAGGAATCCCAGTATAAATGTGTTCATAGACTCTGCACCCACCCAGTGTTGTGCACAGATTTAATCTGGGGATAGCACCAATACGTGGTAGGTATAAAATAGCACTGGGCACCTACCTACACTATTTTTGGAACTGCACAACTTTAAAACCTTATTGGGACATGGTGGCAAGGGAAATCATCAGCATAATAGCTAGGCATATATCATGTTCACCAATGGCACTGTTGTTTGGCCTAGAGGATATGGGTGCAGAAGGCTGGGAACCATACTGGATTTACTGACATTAGTACACTAATGTATACAGAATTCCTGGGTGTCCTGCCTCCTGCTTACCCAAGATCAGTGGAAGAGACTGACCCTGCAGGTTGTGGGACTAGAGCATCTGACATACTCACTGAGTGGCAGAGAAACTCTTCATCCTTAGCTGGGGGACATATTTGGATTCCCTACCTATGGAGGAGGCTATGATATTACAGGAAGGCCTGATCTAAGTCAAGAATCACCCCCAATTGGGTAAAAGCCTAGTAGTTTTTTCTTACAATATGCACTCTTATTACATGTCAGGCGATTTTTCCAGTGATGGATTTTTTAAACATTTTAACCTTGACTACATATAATAAAGCTCTGTAACACAGCTTCACTTCTATGGCTGGTTTTGTTTTGATACTTAGTGCCATGGTTTTCTTTTGTCCTCTGTAAGTTTGTTATCGGTGGCACCCAATTCCCGGTGCATTCCTACTTTTTTCATTGTTACTGTGTCATTTTGGAAGTCACATGGGTTGCTCTGTGGCTTAAACTAGCCATTTTTTGGAAATGTTTTAATATAAGCCAAATGTCTTTTGAATAAATGCTGTACAGAGGATGCCTCTAGAAGAGACACCAAATCTTAATTTCCTATGGCAAGCACCGCTAGATTAAGGTTACCATCTGCTTGCTGACAGTGAAGCTACTAATATGATTTTACAAGAAATAGTAGAGAACCTTTCACTAGAGAACACCAATATGCTGTACTCTTTATTTCTGGCATTTAAAGAACTAGAGAAAGTGTCAGTAAAAGCATGACGACCATATTGGAATACAGTTAGTCTAGAGGCATACCTGAAAGTGGCACATGTTCTATGGGTCTGAGATTGCTGAAAACACTGGCTCAGTACATTGAATGCAAGGAATTTCTACAGAAATGGAGAGATTTTACATGAAGCATCCATTAAGCTTATTAATTTAATTCTGGCAGAAAGCAAGGTTATTTCAGAACTACTTAAAGAAAAGATTAATGTTAAAGATGCAAAGATCCAAAGAGGTAGCAAAGAAAGTGAAAGCCAAAAAGATTGCATTCAGGCAATACAAAAAGACACAGGCAGAAGGGGATAGGGAGAAGTACCAGGAGAAGCAAAGGGAGGCAGGGAGGTCAGTAAGGGAAGCCAAAGCTCAGACAGAAGAACACATTGCAAAATCAGTGGGTAGAGGGGACAAAACCTTTTACAGGTACATAAGTGAAAAAAGAAAGGCAAAGGGAGGGATAGTGAGACTGAAGGGGGAGGATGGGGGCTGTGTGGAAGATGACAACAGTAAAGCTGACATATTGAACAGGTATTTCTGCTCAGTCTTTATTGAGGAAGAGGAGGGTAATGGGTCTGAATGGAGTACAAGGTGAGAATGGTGCAGAAATGGACACAAGTCCCTTTACGAGAAAGGGTCCTGAAGGAACTGGAAGTAATAAGAGTTGATAAAGCAATGGGGCCAGATGGGTGCACCCAGGGTCCCAAAGAACTAAGAGAGGTGGTGGCTGAACCTCTTGCTATCCTGTTTAGCCGATCACTAGAAACAGGGAGGTACCCAAAGACTGGAGGATAGCAGATGTAGTCCCCTTATACAAAAGTGGGAACAAAGAGGAAGCGGGGAACTACAGACCAGTCAGCCTCACCTCGGTAGTGGGGAAGATCATGGAAGCACTACTGAAGGAGAGATTGGTGGAACATCTGGTTGTCAATGGACTACAGGACCCAAGGCAGCATGGTTTCACCAGAGGAAGGTCATGTCAGACCAACCTCATTGAATTTTTTGATTGGGTGACTAGGGAGGTGGATCAGGGAGGGCAGTGGACATGGCCTATCTGGACTTCAGCAAGGCCTTTGACACTGTGCCACATAGAAGACTATTGCACAAACTTGGCAATATGGGTGTGGGCAGGACAGTAGTAGCGGTGGGTAGGTAACTGGCTGGGCAGCAGGACACAGAGGTGGTGGTAAATGGCTGTCACTCCACAGAGGGAAGAGTGACCAGTGGGTACCACAGGATCAATGCTGGGACCGGTACTATTCAATATCTTCATCAGTGACATTGCGCAGGACCTAGAAGGCAGAATTTTACTGTTCGCTGATGACACAAAGCTCTGTAACAGAGTAGACACACCAGAGGGTGTAGACAGAATGAGAAGGGACCTGCAGAAACTTGAAGAATGGTCAGGGGTTTGGCAGTTGAAATTCAATGCAAGGAAGTGAAAGATAATGCATATGGGGCACAAAAACCCTGGCACAATATATCAGTTGGGGGGTGAGGATATAGCATGCACCAAGCAGGAAAGGGATCTTGGAGTTATCATCTCTTATGACCTCAAGGCAGGGAAACAGTGTGACAAGGCAGCAGGTAAAGCAAATAGGATGCTGGGATGCATAGGCAGGGGCATCACCAGCAGGAAAAGGGAGGTCATAATTCCACTATACAAGACACTAGTGAGGCCGCACCTGGAGTACACTGTGCAGTTCTGGAGACCTTACCTCACGTAAGGACATAGACAGGGTAGAGAAGGTTCAGAGGAGGGCAACAAAGATGGTGCATGGATTGCATCACAAGTCCTATGAGGACAGGTTGAAGGCACTGAACATGTACTCCTGGAGGAGAGGAGAGAGGGGATATGATAGAGACATACAAGTATCTTACTTGGAGGAACAGGGTGCAGGAATGCACTATTTTTAAGCAAAAAGATGTTCCAGGACTAGAGGCATGGGATGAAGTTGGAGGGAGGACGATTCAGAGGAAATGTGAGGAAGAATTTCTTCACAGAACGGGTGTTGGACAAGTGGAACACCTGCCAGAGGAAGTGGTGGGGGCTGAAACAATCACGGGATTTAAGAATGCATGGGATAGACATAAAGGAATTCTGGAGGTCAGGGGTAAGGGGCAACAGACTTCCTGGAAAACATAAACTGAACTTATAAACTTAAATGGGCAGACTGGGTGGGCCATAGGCCCTTATCTGCCGACACTGTCTATGTATCTATGTATAAAGCTCTAAGACTATATGGAGGACCATGAGTATGAATGCCTTAACAAAAAAATTGAAGGACACTATTGCAAAGCTTGATAAAGAACTTAAAGCCATGAAACAGAAACCTTAATACAAATAAGACAGACTATGAAAATGGCAGAGTATTTACATGGAAAAAGTCCTAGATTCCACGTAAATACACAAACAATCCAAGGGGTATTTTGAAAAACACATCTTGGGTCTCATGTTATTTGGGGACTGAAATCAGTGAAACAGAAGCAGAAAGCTCAGGCTATTCAGTTTTTTAAGAAGAAGAGGACAACAGAGACAGACCACCCCAGTTCAGGAGGAGTGAATAGGGACCAGATATCAGGAATTTGCCAACAAGCCACAGCCCAGACAATGAGGAAGAAGAGGACAAGGTGGTGGGGTTGGGGTAGGGGGCAGGTGCAGGAAGAGAATATAAAAGACCATCACAGGAACCATATCAGCATCCTCAGAGGGGACACAACTGATTAATCTTTCATATTACAAACATAATGAAGTTGTGGCCAAGTTACTTGGTAAAAGTCTCACTTTTGCCCACACTATCCCTGCCAATAAATTTAGACTATTGTGGTCTTGTACAAACTCTGTAGAGTTTTGGGACTTAAATAATTTTGTAACAGTAAAACAATGGGCTATTTGGATGTGGACATGTTAACTGGGGAAATTTTAAGTGAAGGGAATTACGTGAATGTACAGTACATCTATTTCACACAAGATCAACATCTGGAAGCTGTTTAACAATCTTTCACAGGTCAAATCTAAAAACCTGACACATGAAGAAAGGTTAGCTTTAGAAAATTTAGAGAGAAAAAAGATCATCATTGTAAAACCAGCAGAAAAGGGTAGCAATTCAGTCCTCATGAATACTGATGACTGCATTGCCAAGGTCCTCAGACAACTTTCAACACTGTATTACAAAAAGCTTGATTGTAACCCCTCAAATTACTTTAAATGTATTGTGGAAGAAGTAATCTCAAATGCTTACATAAATCAATATGTAGAGCTAGAGACAAACACATTTCTTACTACCCACTTACCTATGAAGCCAACTATATATGCCCTGCCATAAGTGCATAAGTTACATATTAAGCCCCCTGGTAACCCTACCATTAGCAGAATAGGGTGCCTTATGGAGTGCCTTTCCAAGGAAGTACACCATTATATCAGCCCCTTTGTACCTCAGTTAAAATCTTATATCAAAGGTACAACTGCTATTTTGCAGATACTTCATGATTTAGATCTTGTACTTGCAGCACTTGATAAAGAGTCTCTTTATTACAATATCCCCATGAGGGGACACTGGATGTAATAGCATATTTTCAAAATACAAGGGATTATACAGCTATGCCACCCACAGAATTTCTGCTTCAGTTTTCTGAATTTGTGTTGAAATTAAATTATTTCACATTCCTAGACAAACATGATCTCAAAGTAAAGAGTACAGCCCTGGGGGCATCATTTGCCCCCAGTGTAGCCAACCTTTATATTGGTTTATGGGAAAGGGACTTTATTTATCATGGAAGTCAGACTTCATACGTTTAGAACTTGGTATTGTGGAAGTATTAAATTGATGATGTGGTGGCCATGTGGCGTGGATCAGCTGAAGAGCTGTGTAACTTTATGGAGTATGTAAATTCTACTAATCCTAATTTGAAATTCACTTGTAATTATGATGCTAACCATATTAACATTTTGGATCTTTAGATTTCTAGAGGAGAAAATGGAGATATTAACATCGATCTTTACAGAAATCCCACAGACAGGAATACTTTACTCCTTTCTTCCAGCTGTCATCCATGACACGAGGTCACCAATATACCCAAAGGACAATTCCTACCTCTAAGAAGAAACTGCATACTGAAGAGGGATTTAATGCAGGGGTTGAGGATTTAAGACAAAGATTTTTAGAAAGGGAATATTCCAGTGATACAGAACAGTTTCCAGATGCCAGAACAGGCAGGAATTGATATTTCAGGAATGGGTACATACTGAAAAACTGAGAGGGTAAATTTTGTACTTACTGGTACTTACTCTTCCTATTCAAGCCATATTGACAACATATTTCAAAAATATTGTGAGGTTCTTAGAGGAGATAAAGCCTTGGAGTTAGCTGTAAGTCAACCACAAAGAATGGCCTGTAGGAGAGCAAGTGTGTTGAAAGATAAATTGGTTCACAGTAAACAACAACCTACTTACAGCTGTAGAATATGGCTTTCCTAACAGAGTAAGGGGTGCTATGCCCGCAGAAATTGCTCACTCTGCAATGTAACTAATCAGACAAAATCATTTCTGAACTGTAAGACAAACAAAATGTATGAAATTAGAAGTCTGATTACATACCAAACCAGTGGCATCATTTATCTTGCAGTATGCAAATGTAGTGCCTACTATGTAGATAATACTATATGCATATTTTGTATCAGATCTGGCAAACATTGCATGGCAATAAGCCATAAGAATATGACTTATGCTACTGCCCAACATATTCACTCCACAGTGAATCATGAAGAGTGTGCTACATTTACTGGGATAGAGAAAGTGTGGCTTAAACTTCACTGGGAGGGTGGTAGAGCCATGGAATGCGCTGCCCAGGGGGCTGGTGGAGGCAGAGATGGTGGAGGGGTTCAAGATGAGGTGGGATAGGTACAGGGGAAGGGTTCTGGAAGCAAAATCCAATGCAATGAGAATATCCAGGACTGAGAAGGGAGAAGCCAGAGAGGGAGAGGGGGACAGCAAGGTCAGCTCCCAGGGTGGGGGCTGACCAAACAAGCAGACATGAAAGACCGTTAGACCTATTCTGCTGGCATTTTACTATGTTAGTATGTTAATCTGAGGGAATGGGAAGATTCTGAATGCAAGTTTTCCATAGAAAACATAGAATCTGAGGGCAGATAAAGACCACTTGGCCCACCCAGTCTGCCATTTCTTTTCTGCCTTCATTTTTGTTGCCAAACCTACTTGATCTTGATGCTGTCTCTTCCTTCCCCTTTCCTACTCCTATGATTCCCTTGTGCCTGTCCCAGGCATATTTGAATCATACCACTGTTTTCACCACCACTACCTCAACTGGAAGGCTGTTCTAGCAATCCACCACTCTTTCTATGAAGAAGTACTTTCTCACATCTCTCCTGAATCTAACCAACCCCAGTTTCATAGCATGTCCCCTTGTTCTAGAGCACTTTTGTTTCTGAAAAATACCCCCTCCTGTACTTTATTTACCCCTGTGAAATATTGAAAGGTCTCTATCATATCCCCCTTCACCATCCTCTCCTAAAGAGTGTACATATTGTATTGAGTTCCTTTAGCCTTTCCTCGTAGGACTTTTGATGCAGTCCTGCATTATTTTGGTAGCACTCTTTTGGACTACCTCCACTCTGTCTATGTCCTTCCTGAGATGTGATCTCCAGAACTGGACACATCACTCAAGGTGGGGGTTTACGAGTGATCTATAAAGGGGTGACATGAGTCCCACAACCTCCCTCTTTCTGCTGGTGATATCCTTATCTATGGAACCCAGCATCCCACTAGCCCTCCCAACTGTCTTGTTACACTGCATGGCCACCTTTAGGTCATCTGATATGATTACCTCCAAATCCTTTTCCTTCTTGGTCATTGTCAGCATCCCTCCACCTATTTTGCACTCTGCCCCAGGTTTCTATGGCTGAAGAGCACTACTTTGCAGTTTTTTGCATTGAAAGTCAGCTGCAGTACCACTGACCACTTCTCCAGTTTTTGGAAATCTTTGCCCATCCTTTCCATCCCCCACTTCACCCCACCCCCTCCCCAGAGAGTTCACCCTGTTGAATATCTTGGTGTCCTCTCCAAAGAGGCAGACCTTGTCTTCCAGATCCTCTGCTATCTTACATATAGAGACTTAAAGAGGACCAGTCCCAGCTCTCAGCACTGAACCCTAAGGTACCCCACTGGTCACCATCCCTTACCCTCTGGTCACCCTCCCTTCCTCAGAGTGAACTCTGTTTACTACTATCCTCTGTGTCCTGTCCCCTAACAAGATTCTTACCCAGGTTACCACATTGTTGCCACTTCTAATCTACCCAGCTTGCTTACCAGTCTCTGATGTGGAAAAGTGTTGAAAGCCTTGCTGAAATCCAGGTAGATCATGTCCTCCACTCCTCCCTGACCTAACTCCTTGATCTCCCAGTCAAAGAAATCTATCAGATTTATTTGGCATGACCTACCCACTGTGAATCCATGTTGCCTTGACTCCTGTAACCTGTTGTATTCCAGATATTCCACAATCCTTTCATTTAGCAGTGTTTCCATTAACTTACCTACCACCAATGTCAGGCTGATGGGCCTATAATTGCCTGCCTCTTCCCTGCTACCACTTTTGTAAAGTGGGGCTACATCTGCCTTTCTCCAGTCCTCTGGGACCACTCTGGTCTCCAGTGATGTGTTAAATAGATCTGTCTTAGATGCAGTTAGTACCTCCCTAAGCTCCCTCAGCAGCCTTGGATGCACCCTCTCTGGCCTCATAGCTTTGTCAACCTGCAGGTTAGTGAGCGTTTTCTGGACTCTCCTCAGAAAAAGAACTAGTGTCCACTTCCCTCCCATCAAAGTTTCTGATGTTTTTCATGGTCCCTCCCCTTCCCTTTCAAATGTGAATGGCTTCTTGTCCAAACAGCTAAGAAATAATGGCAACTGCAATAAGGGTGAAGTCAATTTGGCTACTGTTAAAATGGCAATGGTAAATTACAGCTATTGCAGTAACGGCGACAATTGCATTTATGCAGGGGGTTTTGCCCCCATACCACCCATTGCATGGGGCTTTGCCTTCCGCACCACCCTTACTAATATGACCAACTCTATGCTACCCTATGAGCTCTAAGCAGAAATATGTGTTCAAGAAGTCTGCCTTTTCTTGGTCACCCTCAATACAGCCCCCAACCCTTAACATTACAATCCCTCCCTTTGTCTTCCTTTTTTTTTTTTGCTAAAATACTTAAAAAATGTTTTTCCCCATTTAATACTGCCTGAGCTATTTTTTTCTTCAGTTTGTGCCTTTGCGTTACTTACTGCTTTCCCAGCCTCCTTCAGTTTTCCATGATGTACTTCCCTATCCCTCTGTCTCCCTGTGTCTCTTTGTACCTCCTGAATGCCACTCTTTTAGCCTTTACCTTTTCTGCCACCTCTTTCAAGAACCATAGCAGGCTCCTCTTGCTTTTGATTACTTGCTTAATGCATACATGTGATGATATAAATCTGTGCAGGAGGGAGGTTTTGTAAAGTTAGGTGGGAGACTGGCATTTTAGGAGGGAGAAAGTACCCAGCAACCCTCCTCGCAGATGTGCTACATTTACCTGAACAGCCATTAACGGCTCTCCACCTGCCCATCCCGCATATCTCCATTGTTCCCCACACAGGCATGCTTGCTGCTGTCTTCCATTGGGTGCTGGTCCTAGACACAGAGTGACAGAGAGACGGACATAGCGTGCATCCCGACGTGCACATTTTGTGCTCTCTCCTCTATCTGAGAGCATCTGCAATGTGTTAATCCCTAGGGAGATCACAGGATGGCTGCCACTTGCTGAAGTGTGTAGGGAGGGAGAGACAGAGAGCCATGCCGATCACCGGGAGTGATGCCTCCGGCCGCTTCAGCCCTCTTAAGCACAGCACAGGTTGCTCCACCTGCAGCAAAGCGCCCGGACCCTTCAACCCACTGAAGCAAAGTGCAGGTTGCTGTTTAGTGCAGCACTCCCATTGCTTCCCCCAGGCCCCTGAACACTGTATGCAGTGATAGGAAGACAGGGAGCGGAGCAGGAGAACTCCTGAGAGGCCCAGGAGAGAGAGATGAAGAGGTACAAGCAAATGGTGACAGGCACTGAACAGACCGCAAAACAATTTTTTTTTTTGA
This sequence comes from Neoceratodus forsteri, assembly GCA_016271365.2. Classification (NCBI taxonomy): domain Eukaryota; kingdom Metazoa; phylum Chordata; order Ceratodontiformes; family Ceratodontidae; genus Neoceratodus; species Neoceratodus forsteri. The sequence goes on along the minus strand of CM057449.1, from coordinate 223,628,430 downwards.
GACTAACTGTCTAAATCGGGAGATTTGCTTTCCCATGTGGGGGGCAGGAGTTTAGTTAAAAAAACAGGACTCTCCTGGCCAAAACAGGAGGCATCACATGTATGTTAATGCAGAGGTCTGTTGCCTTTCCTATGCCCCTTTAAGTTTGGCCTACTGTTCCTTTACCCCCAGGTCATCTCACCCTGCCAGGTCATTCTTAGACATGGAACCTTTGTCATAATTGATGGTAGGCCACTACAGTTGAGATGGATTCCCCTTATGGGGAATTGTTCCTTCTCCACCCTTTGGAAACCGGATGGCCAGTGGTTAACTTCATCTGAAATCCTCAGCAAATTTCATATTCCGAACTCTGTGATCTTTAGAACATTCCAGTTACGACACCTAATAATAAAATACTTTGGTAATGCACCACCAAAATCCCTGAGCCCACCCTTGTTGGAATTAATCCCCCAAGTGGGTCTCCCGCATGCTGTTTCCAAATTGTACGAGGTACTGTATAATTGGAAGTGGCCAGATTGTCTCGATGCGTCCCGTTATTGGACCACACTTTTTCCTGAATATGATTTGAATTGGCCCTCTTTATGGAAGGCCTGTCACAAGTTTGTAACACAAGACAGACTTTGTCTGGTACAGTTTAAACTACTGCACAATCTTTATTATTCACCCCAGAAGATGACGAAATTAGGCTTGCTCTCCTCGTCCGTATGCACCAGTTGCCGGCAGAGTGAGGGTAACCTTTTGCACATCTTTTGGGAATGCCCCAAGGTAGCCTCCCTTTGGACCACTATTAAACTAAAGGTTGATCCCCTTCTGGGTCTATCAGAGCTTTTTACAGTGGAAATTTGTGTCCTGGGAGATCTCTTCTCAGTTACTATGACCAACAGAAAATATCACATAACCCTTATTGCGTTGTCGGTTAAGAGACTGGTTTTGCGGCATTGGAAGGATGAGATGGAAATTTCTTACAGTGAATGGCTGCAGGAATTGTTGGCCAACCTTCATCTAGAGAAAACTATTGCTAGTTTAAATAACGAGTCGCAGAAATTTCTCAAACACTGGGGTCCTCTGGTTACTCTGTATTCACTTCAGAGTGCATAGAAGTTCTACATCTGGTAATAGGGACTTTGTTGCTAGAAAGATTCTTTCTGTGTGAACGGAGGGTCGGATGGTCGGTGAGGAGGGGGGAGATGGGATCCTTTTCCAAGTTTATACTGGCACTTTGTACATTGATTATACATATGTAATAGGAGATCCTCTCTCTGTAATTGAATAATACTGAATAAACTTTAAATTGAAAAAAAAAGACATAGAACCTTTGTAAATGAGCCTTGGCTCAAAGGTCTTTCAAACTAACAAATAAATAAATAAAATAAAAAGCATTCACCCATCTTTATAAAGTCTGCCCTGTGAAGTCCAGGAATCTCTCCATTGTATGGTTGGATTTCACAGCTGTTCTTATGTTGAACCACACTGTATGATGATCACTGGTCCCCAGATGGCTTCCCACCTTGACGGCTGTCACATTATTCCTGTTAGTAAGCACCAGGTCCAGTATTGCTTCATCACGAGTGGGTTCACTGACTAATTATTATTGGATTTTATATTTGATGTTACTGTTTTAAATGTGTTCAGCACCTTGGAATAATGAAAGGCACTTTATAAATAAATAATTTATTATTATTTTTATTACTTGCCTGAGGAATGCCCTCTGCAGGGAGTCCAGGATGGCCCTGCTTCTAGCTGAAGCCACTGCTGGGAGGCTACAATCAACATCCAACAGATTGAAGTCCCCTACCAGCAACACCTCCCCCATTTTAGTAATTTTGCAAGTTGCTTCTTACATTTCCTTATATAACTCCTCCCCCTGTGCAAGAGGCCTGTAGATCACATCTATCTGAACAGTGGCTCCATTTCCTAATTTGAAGGTGCCCCACAGTACTTCTACCCTACCCTTGAATTTCCTGCATCTCAGTTGCTTCTGTTCTTTCCCTCACATAAAACACCATACCCCTCCTTTCCTTTCCACCCTGTACTTCCTGAACAGCTTGTAGCCTGGTATGGCTATGTCCCAGTCATGGCTGTCAGTGCACCATGACTTGGTAATGGCCACAATATCCAGGTCGGCGTCTGCCATGATGGCCTCAAGGTCAGGGATCTTATTTCCCAGACTTCTTGCATTAGCACACATGGCCTTACTTGTTCAAGAGGAAGTTTTACTGGATTTATAATTTAGTAGCATATGAATTGCCAGGATTGAATTATGGATGTAACTTGGCACTATTTTTGAAAGTTAGACAATGTGTCTTACTTGGGTAGTGGCTTTATTGTTATAGTTTGTCCTTCTAGTAATATCTATGTCATCGGCTCTATCTTTTTTCTCTCCAGATTTAATATTCAGCAAGAAATATTGATTGCGGTTCATCTGTTCCCACACACATATAAAGGCCTTAGTGCAAGGGAACTTTTGAAAGAACCTTTTTTTAAATTCAAGCAGCATTCACTATGTACCAAGTCCCACACAGCACAACAGCGGCTTCAGGAAGACACAATACGGTGCCGATGCAGAGAAAACTTGTACCGCAAAACTCAAAAGATTGCACGGCTACTCAAAACTGCCATATATAAATTCCAATGCTAGGAATATTTTAAACATTTTTATTATTAAAAAACAGTGGTACTAGTAGCACAGTTGATGTGACTGGGGGTGTTACTAGTACCAATGTTTTTTTAGTAATAAGAACTTTTAACGTATTCCTAGCATTGGAGTTTTTATGTGGCAGTTTCAACTAGAGCAGTCGTGCAGTCTTCTGAGTTTTGAACTATGTACCAAGTGACTTAAACCAGTGTACATGGCCTAAGACAGTTTATAGTAAAGTTAAATCCATGATTTAGAGCAGGCATAATTAAATAAGTTATATTCTCAGAACATGTTCTCTTTTTTTAATTGTGTGTATGTATTATTTGTATTATACAATTGTAATATAGTTGAGGCTTATTTATTGTACTGTATGTTATGTATGTCACTATGGTAAAAGCACTCAGTGATAACATAAAACATAGAAACATAGATTTTGATGGCAGATAAGGACCGCTTGGCCCACCCAGTCTGCCCATTTCCCTACCTAATGGATAAGCTGCAGATCCTAGTTAACCAGCAGCCTACTTCTTCACACCCCCAACCCCTAGAATTGCCTTATGACTGTCCCATGCATGCTTGAATTCTACCACTGTTTTTGACTCCACAACCTCCTCCGGAAGGCCATTCCATGCATCCACAACCCTCTCTGCGAAACCATTACGGGAATTTTATGCTGTCCCTTTAAATGGGCTACTATAAATTAGGTCAAGACCGTGGTGCCTTGCCTTTGAAAAAGTACATAGGATTGTGTGAAACACATCAGGCATTTTTCACAGTGGTGGATTTTTTATACATTTTATCCTGGGCTACATAATAATGCTCTGTAATGCAGCTTGACTTCTACAGCCATTTTTAGGTGGTGAGTGTGATGGTTTTCTTTTATTCTTTGTATGTTTTTTACTGGTGGCACCCAATTCCTGCTGCATCCCTCATTTTTTGTTGTTACTCTTATAACACATTTGAATATACTTTCCATGTCTTTTTCTTCTGAATTTACTGTGCACTGGAATGTGGAATGACTTCTAGTTTATCCTATTTGTTACCCAAGCTGTAATTCCTATGTATTGTATAGTGTGTTTTCTGAAATTCTGAAAAATCTCAATAGAAATATTATGCACAAAAACAAATAAACATAGAAACATAGAATTCGCCAGCAGATAAAGACCACTTGTCCCATCTAGTCTGACCATTTTTCCCTGCCTGTAGTATCACAGAAGATCCTACTTGATGTCTGACCCATTCACCTCCCCCCTTTTCTCTAAGATTCCCTTATGCCTATCCTGTGCATTCTTTTACCACTCCACTGCTTTCTCCCCCACCACCTTCACTGGAAGGGAAAAAATAACAATTAACAACTGTGCAAAGTAAAAAGATACTCTTGCTCCATACATACCGTAAGTTGTAACAGGGTGACCTGACATGTTAGTGGAAGGCAAGGACTTCCCCCATGTTTCATTTCATTCTGTCCTGTCCTTACATTCTTCTTCTGTCACTTTCCTTTCCTTTTTTTTCTTTGTCAGGGTGGCCAACCTGACAAAACTATCTCTGCTCTGTACTATCCCTTTTCACTCTGTTTTCTTAAATGCACATGCCTAGTTCAGTAAAAAGTCCCCAAGTAAAGATAAAAAATGTTTCTGTGCAGAAAAGCACAGTTTCAGTTGTGCAGAGCCAGGTCATCTCCTGCGTTCCTTTGGGATTGTAAAGAATCTCGCTAATACCCCAAAAACTCTTCCCCAAGGGACGAAATAGTTTTTCATCTGAAGAGCTCCTTTTTTAGCTACAGGTCACAGAGCACGACTGACTGCTGCAGTGCAGCAGAAAAAGGGTCTTCCTAAATGATTTGGAGCAAAATGATGCTCCGAAGCACACTGAGGGTTAGATTTCTTGCCATAAGCTCCTAATGCAGAGCAGGATATTTGCAGTGCACGCTGAAAGCAGGAGAATGCCACAGACAAGTGGCGACAATGAAAATAAAATAAAAAGATTGTCAGTAAACCAAGACACTGGGGGCAGAATGGTAAAAGCCCTAGTGGGTCCTGCAATCAAAATGCCGACATATTAAATTGTTAGGACAGCCCAGAGATGTTGTGAGAGGGCTCTCCAAGTGCAGAACAGGCCCAAAGAAAATGTCAAGCCATTGGCTGCACTTTTCAGACATCGGAATCTTTATTACTTTTTAAAGTGTAGTGCAAGGACTCTCTGCAGATAGTAAAGAGCCCTGCATACAATGAATGTGTGAAACTATTAAAGTAAACGGGAAATGCATATTAATGCCTGAAATGAGTTGACAAGCTGCTTGTATATGAAGGCTGTAAAGTTAAATAGAAAATGTGCTGAGCAAAAGAATGAAGGGAGATGAGGAGCGTGTCCTCTATCCCCCTTCTTCTTGTTTACCTAGACATTTTGTTCAATAAATAATACATACAGGATTTTTTTAATTTTTAGTAAGAATGTAAGATGGGATAATTACCTTTTCTATAGCCCACTGTTTCCTATAGGGCTGGCTGCCCTCACAATAACTTTTCATATAGTCACACTGTTCTGTGATGTCATAAGGGGAGGGGCTTAGAATGTTTAATGAGTTCCATTAGGCAAGTTAAAAGTCATATTTTAGGAAAGGCTATATAAAGACAAACTGGACCCAGGATATGCTAACAAGTATGAGTATAGCTGTTGGAAGAGAGAGAGAGAGAATGTTATAGCCAGAATAAATAAGAATAAAATAAAGCCTAATTATTTTTATACCCCTGTCAGCTGAGTAGTATGTCACCATTTGGGAAGGATATAAGCCCAGCCCTGAAAGCAGCAGGGAGATAAGTAGGCCAGTAGGGTACTGGTCATTGAAGGTGAAGGAGCTGTGCTAGTATCCACACGAGGAAATTGAGAAATTCACTAAACAAAGAGTGAATACCTTATAAAGGCTTACAGTTTTATTGTGTTAGGTGTGCTGTTTAACACCAAGTTTATTTTTCTTTTCTTTGTTTTTTATACATATTTTGAACTGAGTTTTGATAAACAAAAATTATAAACGCATGTTTGCATTTATTTTATGCAATTTCCTCCTGCTTAAGTGTCTGTTTATTCCCACCACATTACAGTGGTGTTAGCAGTGGGATTCTGTTGGTGTTTAGACTGCCTGGGAGGCACCATCAGGGGTACTGTATCTAGTACCCAGCAGATGCAAGATAGGCAGGAGAAGGTCATCCATTTGACAAGATCTCTGGCTGCAAGGACAGGGATACCCCCTGAACCTGGAATGGCATTCAGTGTGAAACCAAAAATAAAGAAGGATGATATGGAGACTGAAGCGGATATGCAGGAACCAAAGGAGATCAAAGTGCCAGAAGATACCAGTGAGTTGCTCCGATGGCTATGTATAAGACAACAGGAGATGGACCGGCAATAGCAAGAAGATAGACAACAATGGGATGAAGATTGGCGGCAACAAGAAGAGGATCATCAACGCCAAGAGGTGAAGTGGGTAGACACCATGCGGATTATCCAGGCCCTTATTCCAGGACAACCAGACCATACTATACCATGGGACATAAGACTGACAAAGATAACAGAAGCCAATGATAATGAGGCATACTTAACAACTTCTGAGCACATAGCTGAAACCTGTACCTGGCCACATGATCAATGGGTTAGCAGACTAGTACCATATTTGTCTGGATGTGCCCAATTAGTGTATAGCCAGCTGAGTGGGCAAGATGCAATTAACTATGACAAAGTAAAAGAAGAAATACCGTGTAGATATGACATAAATACAGAGGCATATCGCTAAGGTTTTGAATGCTGAAAATGTCATATACTGATGCCCCAGAGAGGTCTATGCCAAACTATAAGACTGTTGTTGTAAGTGGTTACAACCTTCTACCAAATTGTGGCCCAACTAACAGAACTGATTGTTATTGAGCAGTTCATGCAGGTTCTTCTCCAAGAGGTACAGGTATGGGTTCTGCAGAGCAGACCATCAAACTTGTAGATGATTATCTGGCAACAAGACCACATTGACCCAGAGGACAACATGTGGTACCCTAAACAACAGCGGTGGTAAGACCTTTACATTTTAACCCCCAGAGATAGTCTTCCTATGTAAGATGGGATAGAGGTGGAAGGGTCGCCATATCCGAAATCATATTGCATGGGTGTTTAGGAAAAGGACACATGGTCAGGAATTGCTCCAATAAACACACTGAACATTCCCATCTAGCATTAGCCAAGATTGGGTATGTTACCTCTGTGGAAGTGGGACAGCATCAGACACTGGGCCTTTTAGACTCTGGGCACCATCAGACATTGATGAGAACAGATCTATAGCCTACCTGGACACTTTCCAAATTGATACCATGGTTATCTGTGTTCACGGGGATGTGCATAAATATCCCACAGGAGAGGTACAGATAACTGTCAGTAATCAACAATATTGTTTGACTGTGGGCTTGGCGCCTAGAGCTCCAGTGCCTATAATCATAGGACAGGATTTCCAAACTTTTCTGCACTACTACATGATTATCGAGCTGGAGACAAATTGGTGCCTGTGACAACCAGGTCCCAGGACAAACTAGAACAATTACCTAATATTTTTACCTTTGATGAAAAGTTGTTTGATACAACAAAGAAGGACAGAAAATCCAGAAGGCAGTAGAAAAGAGAAAAAAGACACTGGATAGAGACTAAGAATACTGGCAGCCTTGAAGTAGTACCTGAAATGGCCAGTAATGATATTAAGAAAGATCAGTTGGCTGATACATCATTAAAACCATTTTATTCACAGGTAAAAGAACCAGCAACAAAAGGACTGCCACATAGAACCCTGGGGAGGTTAACCTGAAGATTCTTTTGGCCAATCATCCATGAAGATGTGGCAAAGTACTACCATGCCTGTCCTGAATGACAGTTGGTTGCACAAGGTGGGTAGGTGGACAAAGTACCCTTCCAAACCATACCTTATGTCACAACACCCTTCAAATTAATTGCCATGGACATCATTGGGCCATTAACTACCAGTGCTAAGTGGAATTGATTCATTCTGGTCATCTGCCACTATGCCACCAGATACCCTGAGGCCATACCTTTACACACTACCAAGGCTCCTTGGATTGCTGAGGAGTTAGCTAAAATTTTCAGTCATGTAGGTATCCCTCAGAAGATTCTTACAGACAGAGGAAGTAATTTTGCTTCCCAGATGTTGAAGGAATTATACAAACTACTGGGTGTTTCTGCAGTATGCACCTCCCCGTACCATCCTCAGACTGATGGCCTAGTTGAAAGGTTTAATAAAACCTTAAATCAAATGCTCAAGAAATATATGCAGGAGGAAGGCCATAACTAGGATAGGTTCCTCCCATACTTATTGTTTGCATATACGGACGTGCCCCAGTCCACAATGGGTTTTTCACCATTCATGCTGTTGTATGGTAGGAATCCACGGGGTCCCCTAGATGTGGGTAAAGAGCATTGGGAAGAAGGTCAGATGGTAGAATTTACCAATATTCTTGATTATATGACATCTGTAAGAAAGAAATTGGTTAACCTTGTGATAATGGCTCATGAAAATGTAAAATGCATGCAGAAAAAACAAAAAGTACTATATGATGAAGGGCTTAATGAAAAATGTTTTCAACCAGGGGATAAGGTGTTATTGCTAATACCATCCACAGAGAACAAGCTGTTAATGAAATGGCAGGGCCTTTAAGAGTACTACATCAAACAGGGGTAGTTAATTATGAGGTAGAACTGCCTGGAAACAGAAACCATAAAAGAATCTACCATGCTAACTTGTTACGGAGATGGGTAGAGAAAACAGTACCCCTCCCTACACCGTTTATACATCCCAAACAGGTACAAACAGAACTAGATGTGGCATACGATGATTAGGCCCCACCACAAACAGAAAGGAAGTACAGATCAACCCTAGTTTAACCCCTGAACAAAAGAAGGATGTAGAACAGTTACTGCATCACTTCCAGAGTACTTTTACTATCAAGCCAGGTCGAGCAAAAGGGGTAGCGCAAGATATTACAACCACACAAACCAGGCCCATACACCAGAAGCCCTATAAGCTACCAGAGCGGATGAGGGCAGAAGTAATTGAGGAAATACAGAAGATGGAACGCATGGAAGTAATAGTACCTTCCTCAAGTTCATGGTCATCACCAGTAGTGGTAGTCCCAAGGAAGGAAGGAGGCTTACGGTTATGTTTGGATTTTCATAAGCCAAATGCCATCTCCTCCTTTGATGGCTACCCTATGCCCTGAATTGATGACCTGCTAGATAAAATAGGGACAGCAAAGCATATCAGTACGTTAGATCTGACCAAGGAGTATTGGCAAATACCCCTGGCCCCATATGCACAGGAGTTGACAGCTTTCTGAACTCCCATTGGGTTATACCATTTCCTCATGATGCCTTTTGGTTTACACGGAGCATCCGCCACGTTCCAAAGGTATATGGATCACATACTGAGACCACACATGTAGTACAGTGCAGCATACCTAGATGATGTTGTCATCTTTAGTCAGGACTGACATACAAATCTAAGTCCATTAAGTGCAGTTATTAAAGATATAGAAGCTGCTGGGTTGACCATCAACCCAGCCAAATGTGCCTTAGCCAGGACAGGAACTAAATACCTAGGTTTTATAATTGGCAATGGGACAGTAAAACCCAAACAAAGTAAAGCAGAGGTTGTAGCACAGAGCCCTATATCTTTGACTAAGAAACATGTACAATCTTTTCTAGGGTTAGTCAGTTACTGCAGAAGGTTTATCCCAGAGTTTGCTACTGTAGCTACCCCTTTAATGGAACTAATTAAAAATAAGTACCCCAATAAAGTCACATGGAGTTCCAAGTGTGAGGAAGCTTTTAACACTAATAAGTCTGTATTGTGTTCAGCCCCTGTTCTCATGACTCCCAATTTCTCAGCCCCTTTTGAGGTACACACTGGTGCATCAGATACTGGTACTGGAGCTGTATTAACTCAGCATGATAAAAAAGGGGAACATCAGTTAATTTTTATTAGCAGAAAATTGCATGAAAGGGAGAAGAAGTACTCCACTATTGAAAAAAGAGTGCTTGGCGATGAAGTCGACCGTAGAAGCTCTAAAATATTATTTGTGGGGTACTGAATTTATTGTATTAACTGATCACAATCCTTTAGTATGGTTGAACCAAATGAAGGAGAAAAACACCAGGATCATGAGGTGGTACTTAGCATTGCAGACGTACAAATTTACAGTCAAGCATAGGGCTGGTGCCCAGCCTAAGAATGCAGATTTTCTCTCCGGTATTGAGGCCAATTGTGAAAACATGAGTGAGACACCCCAGGATGATGTCTGATGTAATGAGACAGAAAAATAACTTTTAACCTCAGGGAATAGAATGAAAGAGAGTAATGGTATCTGAATCAGTAAAAGCATTGCTGTTTAAATATTAAGGGCCCTTGAGGGAACTGGAGTGGGTGGGTGGAAGTTCCAACCTTTCCTAAGGGTGAAGGGTGCAGGCAACATAAATATATGTTGCCTTCTTGTGTGGGGAGGAGTGTAGCAGGGTGACCTGTTATATTAGTGAAAGGCAAGGACTTTATGTCCCCCCCAATGTTTCCTTTCACTCTGTCCTGTCCTCACATTCTTCTTTGTCACTTTCCTTTTTCTTTTCTTTGTCAGGGTGGCCAACCTGACAAAACTATCTCTGCTCGGTACTATCCCTTTTCGCTGTTTTCTTAAATGCACATGCCTAATTCAGTAAAATGTCCCCGAGTAAAGATTAAAGATGTTTCTGTGCAGAATGGCACAGTTTCAGCTGTGCAGATCCAGGATGTCTCCTGCATTCCTTTGGGATTGTAAAGAATCTTGCTAATACTCCAAAAACTGTTCCCCATGGGAAGAAATTAATTTTCATCTAGAGCACTCCTTTTTAGCTACAGGTCGCAGCGTGTGACCTACTGCTGCAGTATGGCAGAAAAAGGAGCAGGTTGAGCTCCCTGAATGCTTTGGAGCTAAATGAAGCCCTGAAGCACACTGAGAGTTATTTTTCATGCCGTAGGCTCCTAATGTGGAGCAGGATATTTGTAGTGTCACTGAAAGCAGGAGAATGCCACAGACAAGTGGCGAGAATGAAAATAAAATAAAAAAGATTGTCAGTAAACCAAGACACTGGGGGCAGAATGGTAAAAGCCCTAGTGGGCCCTGCAACCAAAATGCTGGCATATTAAATTGCTAAAACAGCCCAGAGATGTTGTGACTTGGCTGTCCAATTACAGAATAGGCTCAAAGAAAATGTCAAGCCGTCGGCTGCACTTTTCAGCTATCGGAACCTTTATTACTTTTTTTTTTGTTTTTGTTTTTTTGCCTCCCCTTCCTCCTGGCTGCCCACTCCTTCGGGTCTCTATTGCCTCTCCTGACTGCCTGCCCCGACTCCCACACTGGCTGCCAACCTCATATGACAGTCCCCCCTGGTAACCGGCGTATTCCTTCGCCGGGCGGGTCCCCCTCCTCCGAGGGGAAGGTACCAGGGTGGCCAGCACACTACTTCATCTGCCCAGGTACTGCTGAGTGCTGTCCTGGGATCAGCGGCAGTGGAGGGTAGAGAGAGACCATCATCCAGCCAGCCAGGAAGTATTTTCCTGGTTTTCTGTGGGGAGTGACGTCCTGACGTCAAGGCATATGCTGATGTCTGTCACTCCCCCTTAAGCAATGAACTCGGACATTACAGCTGTGCTCCCAGCCTCCGCTAGGAGTCAGCATGCACCAGTGTGCATCCCCACCCTCCCCCCAGAGAAAGAGAGCTGTCCCCGGATGCTCCATCCTTCTCCCCCCCGGCCGGCCCTCCATGACCCGAGTCTGTTCCTGAACCCTGGTCGCCGGCGTCGCAGACAGAAATCCAACCGCTGTGCTGATGGGCTGGCTTTACTCTTTTTTGTTGTTTAACATTTTATTATTATTATTCTTGGACAGAACACACATAGAGGCAGAGTATTGCACATACACGTCTGACTCATACTGCAACATTTGGTACAGCCAGCGAATGGAATTAACAAAATATTCACTCCATTGGCTGCAAACTTTAAAAAATATGACTTAAGATAATGTCCATATTACAGTCCTTGGATCCGGAGAGTAATAAGCCAACCTTTATTACTTTTTAAAGTGTAGTGCAGGGACTCTGTGCAGATAGAAAAGAGCACTGCATACAGTGAATGTGTGAAACTATTAAAGTAAAAGGGAAATGCATATTAATGCCTGAAATGAGTTGACAAGCCGCTTGTATATGAAGGCTTTAAAGTTAAATAGAAAATGTGCTGAGCAAAAGAATGAAGGGAGATGAGGACCGTGCCCTCTATCGCCCTTCTTCTTGTTTGCCCAGACATTTTCTTCAATAAATAATGCATACAGTATTTTTTCATTTTTAGTAAGAAGGTAAGATGGGATAATAACCTTTTCTATAGCCCACTGTTTCCTATAGGGCTGTCTGCCCTCACAATGACTGTTCATATAGTCACAATGTTCTGTGATGTTATAAGGGGGAGGAGCTTAGAATGTTTAATGAGTCCCATTAGGCAAGAAAAAGGAGATATTTTAGTAAAGGCTATATGAAGACAAACTGGACTCAGGGTATGCTAACAAGTATGGATTTAGCTGTTGGAAGAAAGAGAGAGGGAGATGGAGGAGGAGAGAGAGAGATAGAGAGAGAGAGAGAGAGAGAATGTTATAGACAGAATGAATAAGAATAAAATAAAGCCTAATTATTTTTATACCCCTGTCAGCTGACTATGATGTCACCATTTGGGAAGGATATAAGCCCAGCCCTGTAAGGAGCAGGCAGATGAGTAGGCCAGTAGGGTGCTGGTCACTGAAGGAGAAGGAGGTGTGCTAGTATCCACATGAAGAACTTGAGAAATTCACTAACCAAAGAGTGAATACCTTATAAAGGTTTACAGTTTTATTGTGTTAGGTGTGCTGTTTAAAACCAAATGTATTTTTCTTTTCTTTGTTTTTGTACACATTTTGAACTGAGTTTTGATAAATAAAAATTATAAACGGACGTTTGCATTTATTTTATGCAGTTGCCTCCTGCCTAAGTGTCTGTTTATTCCCAACTCATTACATAAGTAGAAAAGAAAAATTAGGAAAATCAAAAAGAAACTCTGCTAAAGGAAAGAAAAGAGACAATTGGTTACTTTAAAAGGAAAAAGAAAAGAAGGTTAGGAGGCTCTGAAAATTTAAAGTGTAAAGGACAGTAAGAACTGAATGACTTGCTAAGATAATTATCCTTTTAAATTTTGTTTTTAAAAAGGGGGAAGTAAGCAATAAAAGAACTTGAAGCAAGGACTCATTCATTTATAACTACCTTTTATTAGCAGAGTGATATTTTACAATTGTAATGTATTTGCTTTCTCTTGCTATTAGTTGCATATAAAGTTAGAAAAATGCAAATGCTAAGGAAAAAATTATAGATAGTGAATCCAAAAATGGAAAGAGTACTGATTTTACCAACAAGTAACTAAAGTATGGAGTAAATATAAAATGGAGACCATCAGATAAAAAGAAAGCATTGATATGTAGCAGCTATGATCATCCTGATTAGGGAAAATGATAACTTCAATAAAGATCAAGAAGACAAATATCTGCTTGAACTAACTAGTGGCCTCAAGACACAATCAGAAAGCAGGAAAAAGAAAATAAAAAGGTCCTCCTAAATAGAGTTGTCGCTTAAATAGTTGGTCGAAATACCAAAACATATTGTTAACATGAACCCATGTTAGACTGTGATTCATAAGTTTATGAATGCAGAGAAGCCAGTAGGAACAAAATCACAAACTTTAGAAAACAGTTTAATGAAAAATAAGTGGAAGTGGCAATTAACCTTATTTATATTTAAGACGTATTTCCCTACTGACAAAATTCAAAGTAGAATAAATGAAAATGAAGGAAATTTCTTGAAGATGTTGATATTTTTATCACACCACACATTAAGAAACAACTTAAATTGAGAATCTCCTTCCTGCCATTTAGATGTACCCATTCTTTGGTCTGTATAATCTGAAAAAAACAAAACAGATGCAGCACCATAGTTATAGCAATGATAAAATTGAAAACACAATTAGCAATAACAGCAACACACACTGACACAACATATAGCAATTTGTGAAGAGCTGAAAGAACTGAAGGAGCAATTTTACAGAATAGTTTCCAATTAAGATACATTATTGAGACATTAAAGAGCCACACTCTAAAACAAATTCTGGATAATGTAGTTCCTCTACAAAGGGAAGAATGAAACAAAAAATCAAAATCAAAATTCCACTAAAAAAAAGGACTGCTAAGAGAACTAAAGAAGTAACAAATCAAATGAATCCTAAGATTCTTAATCAGACAAAGGCAAAAACAAGGAAAATAGAATAGACTGGGCTAGATGTTTAAAATGTCATAGACTAAGACCCACTCTGCAACCACTACTGTGGGATGAAGGACATTACACCTGGCCCCACCAAGCATAACATTTTGGCACCACTGCACTAAAAAATGGCCATAAGCAGCCACAAATCATGGAGCTGGTCATAAACCAGCTGCACCTTTGAAAGTATCATGGCTGCAGAAAAATTGTGGTTCCACAAGTGGTGACCTACTTGTGACAGTTTTTTTCCACAGCTGCATGACATTTGGGGAGTCTGAAAATCCTGCCCATTATACGTAAGTGGCAAGAGTACACATATAGGGTAATTTAGTAAAATAAACAGCACAGCAACTATAAGGAGAAAAGTAACCTGAACAATGGTAAAAATGGAAACATTAAGCAATTAAAATAGAGCCAATAAGAATGGGAAAAAGAGGGATGGATGTTTATTGAAGGAAAGGAAAAATGGACAACAGAAATTTCAATCAATAAATAGAAATGGAAATGGAAACATTAAAGACAAAAATAAAACAGAACTCCACAAGAAGCTGCTGCTATTATAGATTGGTAGTATTCCAAAACCATGATTAGAAAGAACATATTTTTCCTGAAGGTTAACGTTTATAATAGTTTAAATTGTTTATTAAAAGAAAAAAAGTAATTGGGAAGGTAGTTGGTCTACCTATAGGTAAAAAGTTTTAGCAGTGGTAAAAAAAATATGCAGTTAAGTCAACTGATACAAGAGAAGTACTCCCATCTGACCGAGAGTGGTATACAAATTAATGGTATGCTATTCAAGAGAATGGACCTTCTGGAGGCCACCCAGAGAACAAAACAGAATATTAGAATTAATGGTTTCTTTTGAACACGAGAATACCAAACACAGTAAACAACAGCAGATAACTAGATTTGCAGCACAGAACACTGAAAACTAATATGAATCGCATGTTACTGTCTTTCTACTGGGTCACATAAGAGGAGGAAAAGAAGAAGAGTATCACTGAATAACTACAGAATTCTAGGAACTGAGACTTCTCAGCAGATGACACAGAAGTGCTTGTGATTTTTCTTGCTTTTTGAGTGATCATGATACATTATGAATGTCACACAAAGAAATTGAAAAATCATTGTGCTGCCCATCATGGTTGGGAAATGATTATCATCTACTTATTTTGAAATATCTTTCTAAATATTTATTCTCTAGTTGCCCATGTATACCTTTGTAGTTTACTCATCTTTTGATATTATTTGTAGTTTTCCAAATCAGATGAGTTATTCCTTTTCATAAATTTCAAGAATGGCATCAAATCAGTTTCTAACAAACATCGATTATTTTTTTTTTTTGCATGTGAAAGGTGCTGTTTACAGTACTGTAAATCCAAACTCAGTTCAATTAATTTCTAGTCCTACTCACAGCAGACAAATGCTGTTTCCCCAACCCAATGCCGTGACTACAGATGATAGAATGTAGAATGTGCATAGTAGGGTTATTCATGCATTATAGCATTTTATTAATTTTAATTATTTAGAATTGTTGGTTTGAAAAGGAAAACTGAGCTGAAGCTCATTTCCAAGTGCATCCTGGGAGCACCGGCAGGTTACATGAGTTGCTCAGGGTCACACAGTATGTAAGTAAAGGCTGATGGCTTCAAACACCAGTATACCAAGTCTCCAGGTTCACTGCTCAGTGCTCTAACCTCTATGCTATACTGCATGCTTTAATAGCATGCAGGTCAAAAACCAAACTGTGTCCCGTATGTTGACCCCACACACACACACACACGCACACACACACACACACACACTTGTCATTTTGTTACAGTTCGCTGATAATCCCAATCTCTTCTAGCTGAGGGAAGTTTTCCAAAACAGCTATGTTTTAAAAGATGTAAAGGATAGAAATTGAAAAACACTTTGGTTTTGGGGTGGGAGGGTATGTTTCAGGAAATGATTGAAAAAACATTTTTGTAGTAGAATTGGCAGGTCTGTAGTCAACATCTAGATCTGAATCTGAATATCAGACCCCAAAATCAAAACTGTTAGTTGTTTAAAAGCCAGACTGAGAACTTACTTTTTTGAAGAAACTTTTCCAAATTGACCTCTGAATTATTCATTGAACATTTGAGGCCATTAATATGTTTAAAGTTGCCCAAAATGAGATGCATTTTAATGTACCTTTTAAAAATTTAATAATAAGAAGTTGTGACACTTGCTGTGTCTTTATTTTTGTTATCAATGCCACTAATGTTATTTGGGTATTTATGATATTTGTATTTTTGAAAAGTGCCTGATCATTTGGAAAAGCATTTGGAAATTATCTATCTACACTATCTGTATGTATGTATATGTCTATCTATCTATCTATCTATCTATCTATCTATCTATCTATCTATCTATCTGTCTATCTATCATCTATCTATCTGTATATCTATCTATCTCTCTGTCTATCAATGTACGTATTACATTTTTATAATCTAGATTAATGGGATGGGCTCTAGAGTGCAGAGTACACAAGTGTATGTTTAAGCTCTTTGCAGATAGCACTGTTCCCCAACACATGCATCTACCCTTGAATACAGTCACAAAGGACCTATGGAATCATTCAGTGTAATTCATCACAATGTACCAGAATGGTTAGTAGTGAATACTAGTGAACCAAAAGTAATATATATACATATATTTTTTTTCTTTTTACAAAGAATGAAAGATCTCTAGCAAATGTTTTTGTTATTGCAACCATGACCCAGCTGGGGTGTTGCTGATGTGCTGCTCAGGTTTAAATGAGGTGTGCACCTCTGCACAACTTGAGGTTTGCACATCTAAAGCACTACTGTCAGAGAGGTGCACATGAAGTTCAACAGCAGTGCAGTTACAGTGTAATTTAGGTGTAGCTGATATATCTGTAAAAATGCTAATTAGGTGCACCTCACACTAAGACTAGAGGTGTAGTAAAGAGGAATAGTTGATGTGTGTCTAAAAATTCTAATTAGGTAACCTTGGTGAGGCATATACCACATTCAGAAGTCAGGAGGTGCAGTTTTCTTTTTTTATCATGACTACTTTTTTCCTCCCTGCTGTGGCACTATGGCTTGGCGCATCCAGCCGCGGGCTCCACCCGATCGGAGAGCTGGGTAGCTCAAATTGCATCCAGGAGGATCCAGGATGGCCATCATGCCATCCTGCTGGAGGGATCCCCCCCTGCTTCTATCAGCCAGGACAGCCCCGGACCCTCCCCAACAGGACTCTGCCAAAGTCCTCTGGGCTGATCGGAGGGCAGCCATCAGGCTGCACATTTGTGTCCAGCCATTTTTCCACCTAGGTGGTCCCTGGAGGATGGACGTGCCATGACTTCCAGGCACAACAAGTCGACATCTGCCACACTCCCCCTCTATTATCACCAATGCTAGTAGTGCTCCCGGGCATCCCCAGGGGCTGCTACAGCATGGTGAAGTTCCTCAGCCCACCCCAGGACTAGGAGAGCAGTCTACGGATGCTCAATCTCAGTCCTCCCCTACCAACCCCCGATGCCTTGGGCTTGTTCCTGAACCTGGGTCACCAGCATGGCAAGAGGTGTGGCGTCCAGCGCCTCAACCCTCCATGCCACCAGGCCGGTGTGGAGGTGCAGTTTTCTGCATGTAACAAATGCTAATCCAGGAC
Organism: Neoceratodus forsteri; assembly: GCA_016271365.2. Lineage (NCBI taxonomy): Eukaryota > Metazoa > Chordata > Ceratodontiformes > Ceratodontidae > Neoceratodus > Neoceratodus forsteri. The sequence goes on along the minus strand of CM057449.1, from coordinate 223,610,735 downwards.
ACCTCAGTGACATGTACACCTCCAGCAGAGATGTAGTCATGAGGTATAGTTGATGTGCACAGATCAATATGGTCAGTGTAGCTCTAAAAAAATAAACTCTATATACAGTGCAGGGATCTTATCCACAAGAAAAAGTAAATACTTTTTGATTAATTAGCTCATTTAAGTTGAATTTGGAAAAGTATCTTAACAAGTGGGACAGTTCCCTTACCCTTGAGCTCTTTACCCCCCAACCCCAGCCTGATTACAGGAAATACACAGAGACAAAGCTTATAGGAACTCTTGAATTCAATAGATATATGCAGCAGTGTCAACAGAAACAGAATTCAAAACATGTATTTTTAATACATTTATTACTGTAAATAGTGAACCTTACAAAAAGCACATGGAAAATACCAGGGAGTTGCAGTCAAAACAAAATAATAACACACACAACTACGTATAGGACTACTATTTATAAAATAAATTGCACAGGAATACTGACAAGCTAACCCTAGGTATCATTGCTTATCAGTGTCTTCTTCAGGGAGCATGACTAGCTTGCAATGTGAACACTTGTAGTTAGTGCAAGTAAAACAAAACTTGTTTTAAATACAATTAATCAGCGATACACAAGATGGTTGGAAGGAGACTGCAGTTGTCAGTGTAAAACTATGATAAAATGTGAACAACATTAAACACATTTGAAATAACCATGGTTAAATACAGCAGCAAATACATACATTATAATCCAATTAATCCAAAGCTAAGATTCTGGTAAATGTTGTTCTTTAGCACATATTAAAAAAACACATTTTCCTGCTTAAGGTAACAGTGACAGGGGTGGGAGAAGACATGGTTCATAATACTGGAACAAGCACCATAACTGAACAGCATACTGAGATCAATTTATGGAATTATCCAGGCACTCTAGATAAAGTACTGTAATATTAAAGAATAGCCCAGTATCAACCAGAACTGATAGATCCTTAGTACAACAAAAAAAAAAGAAAAAGAAGAGGGCATTTAACAACAAGCATTTGTCAATGCCGAATGTTTACTTGCTGGTATTAGCATTGGAAATGCAGGAGTTAGACAGATACAGAATAGGAATGGCAGTAAAGTATTGAATTTCACACCAACCCCACCTCCATCCTGTAGAAACAGACAGGCATTGGGGTAAGTGTTTGGGTTGTTGCCTATGAAGGTCATGCCATGTCACCTCACCCTATTCTGCAGACACTGATATGTGTTGAGGTGTGCCTTGGGGTGTTTGGCTTTGCAGTCACCCCATTCCATAAGGAAGTATGCTGAAATGGGTGCAGCATAGGAGAATGGGGTGAAGTCTTGGGCCGAAGAGTGCAAGGTACAGCTCGATGGCTGTCAGTGGCTGGGGGGGTTGGGGTGGGATGGCATAAGCAGTACCTGTCAGCAATCCAAAGGCACACCCCAATGCCTGTCTGTACAAGGTAGGTCATTATGGTTAGAAACCATAATGCCTCAGGCATTTGTTGGTATTTACAGTACAAATATTCAACATGGCCTTTTTGTGACCCCATGTCAGGAAAGCATTTGGGACCTCATCTCATGAAGAGTGGCAGTGTGATTTTGTCAATGTGTCCCAAAAACTGACTTCCAACAGCGACAGTGCCATTCTGCGCCACATGTACAAAAACACAGATTGGGCAGGATGTGAAGAATGACAGCTGTACCATCCATAGGGAGGTATGAAGAGATGGCAATGTTGAAAATCTGTAGTGGGAATATTACAAATGCTTGCAGTTATGAGCATACGTGGAGACTGCACAAAGCATGCGCATAACACAGTCACTTTATGGAGTTTTGTCACCACATTTTCAACATAGGCATTTTACGACCTGTGTTCATGAACTGTGTCACTGTGATTTTCTTAATGTGTCCCGAATACTGATGTCCCACAGCAACCACGGTATTCTGTGCCAGAACCGCAAAAACACATTTCGACCAAGATGTGAAAATGACAGCTGTACTGTTCATAAGGAGGTGCGGAGAAATGGCAATGTTGAAAATTAGGACTTAAAATATTGCAAATGTGCAAAGTTATAAGCGTGTGTGGAAACTGTGAAACTCACATTCATAACACAGTCATTTGATGGGCTTTCATCTCCAGACTTTCAACATAGGCATTTTAGGACCTCTGCTAATGAACAGTGTCACTGTGATTTTTGTTATGTGTCCCGAACAGTGATTTCCCACAGCGACCGTGCTATTCTGCGTCGGAAGTGAGAAAACACATTTCGGCCAGGATGTTTAAAATGACAGTTGTACTCTTCATAAAGAGGTGTGGAAAATGGCAATGTTGAAAATCTGGAGTGAAAATATTGCAAATGTGCAAAGTAACGAGCGTACGTGGAAACTGTGCAACGCATGCTCTTAACACATTCATTTTATGGACGTTTGTCACCAAATTTTCAACATAGGCATTTTAGGACTTCTGCTAATGAACAGCATCAGTGTGATTTTCCTAATGTGTCCCGAACACAGATTTCCCACAGCGAGGGCACTGTTCTGCGCCGAAAGTGCATAAACACATTTCGGCTGGGATGTGAAAAATGACAGCTGTACTGTTCATAAGGAGCTGCAGACAAATGGCAGTGTTGACAATCTGGACTGCAAATATTGCAAATGTGCAAAGTTACTAGTGTGCGTGAAAACTGCGCAACACACGCTTGTAACACAGTCATTTTATTAGCTTTTCTCACCAAATTTTCAACATAGGCATTTTAGGACCTCTGCTAATCAACAGTGTCACTGTGATTTTCATACTGTGTCCCGAACATGGATTTCCCACAGCGACCACGCTATTCTGCGCCACAACCATGAAAACACATTTTGGCTGGGTTGTTAAAATAGACAGCTGCACTGTTCATAAGGAGATGCATTAAAATACCAATGTTGAAAATCTTGAGTGAAAATATTGCAAATTTGCGAAGTTCAAGCATGTGTAGCAACTGCACAACGCACGCTTGTAAAACAGTCATTTTTTTGGATTTTTCCCACCAAATTTGCAACATAGACTTTTTGAGAGCCCACCTCATGAACCCTGGCACTGTCATTTTGTTAATCAGTCCCAAAAAGTGATTCCACGCAGTGACCATAAAATCACCTTTTGGGGCCGATTAACGCCATGACAGTGAAAGAATTCATGAGGAGGGGTCCCAAAAAGCCCATGTTGAAAATTTGGTGCCAACACTCAAAAATGCCAGAGATATGCATCAAAGTTGAAAAACCCTATTTATTACATTATACAGCTTACGGCATTTCCTCAGTTCACGGTGAGGCTTTGAAGAGTACAGACATGTTCCCAGTCCACGAAGATCGTCGCTGGACTCTGGAGGTAATATGGGGTGAGGGGTATGGGGAGGCAGGGTGCACAGTGGGTGGGTGCGTGTTGTGGGAGGGGGTGCCAGGGACACCACCAAGGGATCGATTCCTTCTTTAGAAGAGAAAAAAAAACACATTGCAGGACTGTTTTTGCTTTACAGGGACATTTCAGTGGACATTTGGCACACTGGAGTGGGCTCCCAGAGTGCATCCCTACTTTTTTGATGGGGGTGCCACTGTAGCCGAATGGGGATTGGGCACCCCCATTGGCATATAGAGGGGCCACACAGCTGAGGGGATTGGGCATCCCCTCAGCACAAACATAGCTTTTGGGGAATTATGCCAACAGAATGGGCTCCCCCTATCGCATTATGGCTGGGCAGGATATGCCAACGGGGAGTGGAGCCCCTGTTGGCAAACACAGACTGTTTGCGGGGGAGGGCACATGCTGCCAAGGGGGATTGGGCACCCCCTCAGCACGGGGCTGCATAATACTGTTTGTGAACCTGGCGGCAACCCACCCGCCATGTTTACAAACAGTATTAGGCTAGCTAACATTCCGCCCTGCAATAATGGATCGCTCCCTCATTGCAGCAGAATGACTGATGCTGCAATAACAAGGCAGCCCCTGATTGCTGCAATGAAAAGGTTACAACTTGCTGCACTTTTGGAAGATCAGTGTCATTGACACACAGTGCCTCCATTGGTCCACCAGTGCCAAGCCCCCAAATGCAGTGCCTCACTTGGCTGTAATAGTGCTACGCCTCCACAACCTGCTTCTCTCCTAAGCTGCCACATAATGTTTCTTGCTCATGTGCGCAAGCAAACATAAAAAATGATTTGATTGGTCCTGTCATAAAAGCAGCAGATAAAGACCTTACAGCCTACCTAGTCTGCTCAATTGTGTAGCTGTCTATGTGTACAACAGGGAACTGCCCCTTACCAATTTCGCTTTTGACCTCCCTCTACTTCTCCGACACGGGGTCATAATGTCGCAAGACATTATGCCTCATGGCAAAATTGTGCTGCCAATATAGAGCAATTTCTGCCATGAGGCATAAGTCTTTTTTCTGTAGGGGGCTCCACACCCCCCATTACAGGGGGATGCCCCCCCAAAACCACCCCACTAAAGATTCTCAACTCCGGGGAGGGGTTCAACTCAGGGAGCGCATGAAGGAGTAAAAAATAAAAGATTCTGGAACTGGGAATCAAACCCGGTCCCAGACGCAGCATCTGGGTTCCTGCTGCTGTGGCTCAGTCCTGTGAGCCACAGCAGCTGCTTTGCAGAACCCACTCCCAGCACAGGTCATATCCTCTGCCTGGGAAAGCGCTACTGGTGCAATACTGCGTACAGCAGTATACATGTATTGCACCATTAGCAGTTACAGACTACACTATAGCCGTTTAGCCATAATGTTGTATGCTGTTAAGCATATGACATTATGACTCGGTAGATACTTCTTCCACTCCCCCCAATTGCTCCTCTTCTACCTGCACTTTTCCCCTTCACCCTGTCCCAACCTCTCTTGAAGCTGTCCACCATTTTTAATACTACCTCCTCTAGCAGCTCATTCCACTTGGCCACCACCCTTACAGTGAAAACATGCCTCCTCATCTCCTTCCTGAACCTTCTCTACACCAGCTTTAAGCTGTGCCCACAATGGTCTTGTTGTCACTAAGACTGAAAAGACCCTCAGTGCTCATCCTATCAATGCTGCTGAGGTATTTGAAGGTCACAATTACGTCTCCCCTTCCCACCTTTTACCTTAGTAGAGCACATGATGAGCTCCCTGAGCTTCTCGTCGTAGGTGTTGCCCTGCTTGCCTGGATCATCTTGGTTGCCCTTGCCCTTCTATGAACCGTCTACATCAAATTGACATCCTTCTTAAGATACAGGCACCAAAACTGCACACTGTACTCCAGGTGTGGTTGTACCAGTGACCTATACAGTGGCAGGATGACGTTCGCTTTCCTGGTGGTAATTCCCCTGGCTATGTATCCCAACATCCAATTTGTCTTGCCAGTTGTTCTTTTGCAGTGTTCACAGTGTTTAAGGTCACTTGTGATTGCTGCTCCCAGGGTCCTTTACTTCTTTTGACCTGCTTACCTACATTATGCCCAACCAGTATTTGGTCCCTGAATTCTTTGTCCCCAGGTTCATAACTTTGTACTTTTTAGCACTGAACCCCAGCTGCCAAATTGCAGATCAGTTTTCTAGCTAGCCAAATCCTCCCTGAATTCGTCTTTCCTCCTCCACGTCCACTGTCCCACAGAGCTAGGTGTTGTCTATGAACAGACAGATTTTACCCTTGATCCCATCCATGATTTTTATTTATTTATTTATTATTTTGATGACCGGGTAGGACCACTGAGCCCCGAAGGTTCCTTCTTCAGGGGCGACCGGGGTAACAATATAGGGTGGAAACAACACAAAATTATGCAGTACAGAGTAGATACATCACAATTACAGTAGGATTACTGTTGTAAATTTTACAAGACTGTCAGAAAAGGCTCATAATGATAAGATATGCTTCATAAGTGATGTCACTTATGAAGATATTAAATAATACTGAGCTAACTACCAAGCCCTGTTGGACCCCATTGGCCACAGGCCTCACTTCAGAGAACTCTCCCCCTACAACTACTTTAGCTTCTGTCCTATAACCAGTTTCAGATCCACCCTCCAACCTTAATCTCCACCTCCTGGTCCTCAAGTTTCCTGACCAGTCTCCTATGGGGCACTGAGCTGAAAGTCTTGCTGAAGTCCAGATACAGGACATCAACTGCCTGATCCTTTTCCACTGTCCTAGTGACCCAATTGAAGAAATCAATTAGGTTAGTTTGGCAGGAACTCCCTGACACAAACTCATGCTGCCTCTCATCCTGGCACTGTCCTCTGGGAAACCAGTCAGTCTCTCTTTCAGGATGGTCTCCATCAGTTTGCCCAGTACAGAGGTCAGGCTGACTGATCTGAAATTCCCTGGTTTGTCCCTCAGCCTGCTCTTATGGAGAGGCATCACATGTGCTGTTCTGCAGACCTTGGGCCTGTTTCTAGGCTCCAAAGTGTTAAACAGGTCTACCAGGGGACCCGTCAGAACATTCACCAGTTCCCTAAAGACCCTTGGGTACATGCCATCTGGCCCTGGTGATTTGTCCACCTTTAAGGATCATTGGCCCTTGAATACCCTTTTGGCTTGAATTTCATTGTCTGTGACTTCCTCTCCCAGTTCCCACCCTCTACTCCTTTGTAGTACTGGTTCATCCTTCTGCAGAGTCAAGATTGAAAAGAAGTGCAGTAAGTTCAAGTTCAAGTTCAAGTTTATTGCAGGAAAACTCCATTGAGCAAGCTCATTCACAAGGAGGTCCTGTGACATAAACACTTAAAGTACAAATAAGCACCTCTGCCTTTACTTCACTACCCTCTGCCCAACCCCCTTATCTGTTTAGCCTTACAGTCTCATCCTTTGTGTTTCTTTTCTCCCTTATGTACCTGAAAAAGACCATCTCACCTGCTTTTAACCCCTGAGCTAGCTGTACCTCTCTCACATCTTTGTCTCCCTTACCACTCTGCTTGCCTCTCTTGACTTAGTGGTGTAGTCCACCCTATGCTCCTCTTGCTGAGTATGCTTGTACTTTCTAAAGGCTGCCTCCTTGAGCCCTCCAACTTGTGTCACCTCCTGGCTGAGCCAGCTGTGTGTTTTGGACTTAGATTTCTTGCTTTTAATATTGGCACACTCACAAGTGGCTGCCATCAATCCCTTATTTATTATGGCCCATTTCTGTTTCACATCCATTCCACCTCTGATCCCAGTAATATATCTTTGCAGAACTTCTCCCATCCTATCAAAGTCAGCCCTCTGAAAGTCTAGGACCCTAGTCTTGGTCCTGACCATCCCTCTGCCCATGTCCAGGTGAAACCACAACATATGGTGGTCACTTCCTGGTAGCAGTGTATCCACCTTCACCTCCTGAACATGTGCACAGTTGTACAGGACCAGATCCAGGAAAGCCTTCTCCCTAGTGGGCTCCATGACACTCTGAGTCAGGAAAACACTCTGGAAAGCATCCAGCAATACTTTTTCCCTAGTGCAGGATGTAGCAGATAGATTGAAGTCCGCTGTTATTACTATCTCCCCCTGCTGGGCATATCTATGATTTGGGACACAAATACCCAATCCAATTCCTCATCCTGGGAAGGCAGTCTGTAGACCACCCCATCCTTAGTTTCCTTCCTTTCATGAACTGGATCAGCACCCACAATATTTCAGGCTTGCCCTATGCATCCTCCTCTGTGGTGCAAATTATCCCTTCCTTCACGTACAATGCCACCCCCAGTTATTGTCCCCCTTTCTTTATGTATTTACCTGGGAGCAGCTAGCAGCTCTCAGTCTTGGTTTTGTGTTTGCCAAAGTCTCTGTAATGGTTTCTATGTCCACCTCTCCATCAGCCAACAATGACTGCAATTCTGACACACTGTTCCCCAGACTACTCTTGCTTAGAGACACCACTCTCCACCGTGACTCTGGACCCCCCTTACTCCTGACATGCCCCCTATATCCTCCTCTTCCCCATGTCCCTCCCTTCCTCCCTCTACCCTCCCTTCCCTCCCCTCCTCCTGCTGATCTACTGAGAAGGGAGGCCCTTGGGACTGGAAGCACCTCTAAGAGGGCTACCAACTTTTCTTCCACTTTACCGACATTCTCCACCTCCCTGAATCTCTCTTGCACCACCCCCAGCTGACATCCTGCCGGGTCATTCATACCCAGGTGCACTGTAAAGTGAGGTTTCCCTCCTCCCTGTCTCATGCACTGTGCTACTAGAGGTCCTCCTCCCTGCTGTCATCCTTGGCAAGCATTCTACCCTCTTACAGTTTGTCCCTCTCCCCACATCTCACTCCCTTCACAATTGAATCCCCCAAGATCACCACCCTGCCTCCCTCTTCCTGGGTCCTCCTCCTCCCTCCCTTCCATCCATACTGCTGCCCAATCCAGGTGCCTCCACATTTCCCTCTTGATCCTCCTGCACTCCCTGCTGAACCTCTATACCCGGCATCCCTTTCCCCTCCTGAACTCACCCTCCCAGCTGGAACACCCTAACCCTCCCTCCTGTTCCTCTTGGTCTGCCCCTTATCCTTCCCTTCTGCCTCTTCTGACTGTCTCTTAGTACTCCCATGCCAAACTGCCCCTTTCCCTGTACTCTCCCTCTCACCTTATCTCACATTCTCTTGACCTTCTCCCTAATCATGCTAATATCCCTCCACCTCCTCCAACTCTTCTCATCTCATTGGCTCTTTCCTGATCACCACTTGACTCCACCTCCCCTAGGTCCATTGGAAATAATTTGTTCCTCACCAGCAATCCTGGAGATGCTCATGGAGGATACCCTCCCTTTCCTTTCCCTCTTACTGTTATCCACTCCCTCTCTTTGGGCCTCCTCTCCAGTTGGGGGAGGCGACCCTGGGGACCTGCCTAGTCTTCTGTTCACCCCTACTCCCTCTGCTGGAACCCTCCTTGCCTTGTCACCACTGTTGCCTAATCCTCCTTGCCTGACACCAAGCCCTGTGGCACCTCTGCCCCACCCATTGTTATCTTATGAATCCCCCCCAGAGCATATATGTTGCGCCTCGGTTGTCAAACCTCTGCCTACTGCTACCTAATATGGCAACAAACCAGGCATCCTCCAACTCCCAGAGAGTTCCCGGAAACACCACTGCCCCATATCCTCTGCACTCTACCACTCTAGCCACTTCACCCCAACACCACTGTATTCCTTCTCTACACGCATTAATCTTTTAGCCCTTCTCTGTTACTGTACTTAGCTATGCTTCCTTCCTTGTGCTTCCTTGAACCTCAGTACAAATGTAAGTGAGTCCAGTTAAGGACCAGCTGCAATCCCTTGGCTGATTTACCTTTGTGGACTGGTCTCAGATAGGAGCCAGCTGCCCTCCCTAGCAATCTTCTAGCCTGATATATATTCCCAGACTGACCTTAGATAGGGATCAGCTGCAGACACTGAAGGAAGTGACATCAGAGCAGAAGGTAGGGCATCCTCCTGCTTGAAAACAGAGCCGCTCAAGTGACACTCCATGGAGTGGTACTGTGCATGAGTGCACTGCAGAGGACATTGCAGAGGGCAGAAACCCTGGTTGGATTGATGTAATCTGACTGTGGACTTAGTCTGAATGGGGGGAAAATGTATGGCATGCATGGGGATCCCAATCTAGGAGGGTAGGGATTGCCATTCTCATTGTGAGATCTGTTCCATTTGTTTCTTTACAGGAATTGGTGAACCGCATGGGGTGATTTGTTATTCTGAGGGGTTTCCTGGACTAGATGGCACTTATTTTGGTTAACGTTTATGGTTCTAACAAGGTGGATCCTGTTTTTTGTATGACTTTGACGACACATGTAGCATCCTGGCCACATATCCCACTTATGGCAGGAGACTGGAATGTTACCATAGATCATGATGTTGATAGATTGGGCAGGAGGCTTCTTGGCCTAACCTCTATGAATAGGGCTCTGTGAGAATTACAAGATACTTTTCACCTAGTGAACCCCTGGATGATTTTACACCCCCATGATAAGATGATACTTTTCATTTGGCACCCCATGGTATGCATTCCCATCTTGATTTTTTCTTAATTTATTTAATCTTTTTTTAATAAATATATTTATTTATTTTATTTATATAAGTTTTTGGTAGGTGCACTGATCCAGGGGACTATTTTCAGGCACGACCTGTACCGCATCATGTAGCACAAAGTAAAATATACAGAAAAAATATTAGTCAGTCAGGGATTGCTTCCTGCTTTGTGTCTGTCTGAGATATTACCTCAGGTTATCTTAGACCACACTCCTGTTCAGATGGCCCAGACTGATGACACTCAAGAGGAGATTGATAACCACTGAAAGTTCAATAACCATCTTCTGAAAAAATGAAGAAATCATAAGCCATTTTAGGGCATTTCTACTCAATTTTTTGAGTTGTATAAGGGGTCCATTGAGAAAGTGGCCACCTTGTGGTATGCGTACATATGTGCAGTTAGATTTAAACTTATTTGTCTCTCTCTCTATTAAGCTTAAAAGAGAGCGATAAGAATCGGTGGCCCCATTTGTTTAATGAAGTTCGAGATTTAGAAACCCGGCTCACACGGGGGCCCCCTTCCTTGTATCAAGCCCTTAATGAAATTCTGGAGCAGTGCCACAGCTTAATAGAGAAAAGTCTGAATTTGCTCTTTTTCAAACTAAGGTAAAATATGTCCTACAGTGGGAGAAGGTGCGTAAACTCCTGGCCCTTCATTTAAAAGCCCAGGAATCAGCCTGGACATTGCAGCAAATTCGTTACCTTTATTCTGCAACTATTTTAACAACATTAAGAGACATTACTATGGCTTTCCAGGAGTATTATCAGAAATTATACAATATAACCCTGGACTCACCCCAACCTGATCAAATAGAGGAATACTTGTGGGATATTCCGCTTTACACTTTAAACATCACCGATCAGGAGGATATGAGACAGCCCTTAACCCTAGATGAATTCAGTGTTCAGTTAAAATTTATTGTTCGACTATTTACAAATCATTACAAATTACATTATAAATAAGGAAGAAGAATAAGAATAAAAAACATGCAAAAGTTACATAGTATTCAATATCTTTTATAACTGCATTCTGAAAGAATATATAAAAAGGAAAAACTGTACAATATCTTTTGTTGTACTAATACCATCTGTACTCTTCCCAATTAATGTGGGAGGAGCTGGGCACTTATTTATGTCTGAGAACTAACAGAACATGCTGAATGAACACAGTAGGAATATCAACTTAGCAGAAAATCTATCTAACATTTATAACAATAGAAATGATTATTCTAGGGACAGGATTAATTATCATAGATTGCCTATTTTTTTTTTTTTTGCTGACTTAAAAAATGTTGCACATCTATTAATAGTCAATTTGTCCTATAGACAAATTAGTGTTAACCTTATATTCCATGGCCCAGATATTCAAAAGGGTTGCGCCATGCGCAACAGGGTTGCACCATGCGCAAGTCCAAAAGGCGCCATTCTGCGATATTCAGCAGGAGGCAGTTACGCCACTGGCACCAGGTTGCGCAAGAGAGCAATGCAAATGAATGCATGCTCAACAGGAGGGGGAGGATCCATGCATAACCTGCGCAGACCCGATATTCAGTCGGGTTGCGAGTTGTGCATCTTAACCCCAAGCTGCATCGCACAAGCTTGAGCCAAAAAAGGCTTAAGTCGGGGCCACCCACAGGTGAGCTGCTGCATTGCAGGGCGCAACACAGCAGCTGCCACCCCTTGCTGGCCCCAACTCGCTCCTGTGCCCCACCAGCCCGATCGCGGGCAGTACGTACATGTCCCCCCATCCCACAGCCCGATCGCGGGCAGAACCTGTATCTTCCCCAGTGCCCGATCGCGGGCAGAACCTGTCAAAACCCCAGTGCCCGATCGCGGGCAGATGTAACCCTCCCCAACCGAATAACTCCCTGGTGGTCCAGTGGACCCGTAAAGCCCGATCGCGGGCAGAATGTACAACACAACCCCCCAAACATCTCCCTGGTGTCTGAGTGTCCCCCCCACCCACCCCTGTGAAGCCTCCACCCGCTCCCCCCGCGGCGGCGGCGAGCAGCATCCACCCGCCTGCCGCCCGCCGCCAGCCGACTGACTGTCGGTGAGGGCTGCACGCCCATTGGTGCAGAGCTACAGCCAATGGCGTGCAGCCATACCCGTACATGACAGTCCAGATTTAATGAATGATCGGGCGGGGCGGCGGGCGGGTGGGATGCTGTCGCCCGCCGGCTGCGGGGGCGGGTGGAGGAGCCGTGGGTGGGTGGGGACACTAGACACCAGGGAGATGTTTGGGGGTTCTGCTGTGACATTCTGCCCGCGATCAGGCTACGGTCCACTGGACCACCAGGAGTTATTCGGGTTGGGGAAGTTACATTCTGCCCGCAATCGGGCACTGGGAAAGTTTATACAGGTTCTGCGTGATCGGGCACTGGGGGATTTATACAGGTTCTGCCAGCGATCGGGCACTGGGGGTTTATACAGGTTCTGCCCACGATCGGGCTGTGGGAGGTGTGGGGGCGACATGTATGTTCTGCCCATGATCGGGCTGTGGGAGGTGTGGAGGGGCATGTAACTGTGATGCCCTGATCAGGCTGCAGTGTGCGTCCGGCCCGCGGCTGCTGCCTGGCAGGGTGGCCAGGAGCAAGTCCTCGGGGATCGGCGCACCTACATGCAAATGGCATGCAAATGGGGCCATAAAGAGATGCAAATGGCCCCCCCTGCGCCTTGCATAAATTATGGCCCCATTTGCATGTCACCTTTTGAATATCGGAAATTTGCGCATGGCGCAATGGTACTTGCGCCACTGCAAGTTGAATGCTCAACTCTGGCAACTTGCGGTGGCGCAAAGTTCCACTGCGCCGCTAAGTGCTAGTAGCAGGGATGATTTCAAAGAGTTGCTCAACAGCGCAACTCCTTTGAATATCACCCGCCACACCCCTGCGCAACTATTTTGAGCAGCGCGGGGGCTTGCGCCTCAGACTGGCGCAGTTTGAATATCTGGGCCCATAAGTTTAGATCAGGCCCTGGGGCTGGACAGTCTCACTACAGATTTTTACAGAGTTTTCAAGGCAGAGCTTTTACAGCCTGTGTGGGATGTCTACACAGAAGCTTATGCGATGGAGGAATTAGAGCCCTCCCTCCAGCATGCCATAATTTCAGTGTTAGTTAAACATGAAAAGGATGACAGGTTTATTGAGTATTATAGACCAATTTCTGTACCCAATGTTAATCTAAAAATTCTTGCAAAGGCTTTAGTTTCTTGTTTACAACACATCTGGTCAAAGTAGAGCGGGTTCGATTAGAAACATAGAAACAAGGAAATTGACAGCAGATAAGGACTACAAGGCCCATCCAGTCTGCCCATTTGTTCTACCTTATGAATGTGCCATAGTCCTCTACTCTGTCAATGGCCTATTTAGTCATACACATCTGTATTGCTCCCTTATGCCTTATTAGGTAGGTTTTATGAGCGGTAGGCATTCTTCTGATCATCTACGAAAATGTTATTTTATTTATTTGAAATAATTGGATTATATTTACCTTTGAGCTAAGCACTCATTTACAAAGGTTCCTCATCAGTACAGTAAATTACAGAGATACAAAGACAAAAAATAATACATATTAGCAGTAATAATATACAAGGAGGCAATCAGATGATACAACATAAGATCTTATCTAGTTAAAGACTAGAGCAGTAAAAAATGCGAACATGTTGAGACAGTTCTTGTCATAAGTGCTGCAGGTGGGAAGACAGAAGTTTATTTTTATTAGATGGTGGGCCTGTAACCAGTGCCTGTTGAGAAGGACAGGAACTAGAAAGGGAAGAATAGGAGGTGAGGGGTGCCATCAGAGGGAGATGAGAGTGAACAACAGAGAAAAACAAGGTTTCAGGGGAGGAGGGGGGTATGTGTGGATTTACAGAGGGGTGGGCCTTCGCTGCATGATATCTGGCTAGGTGGAATCAAAGGGGAGGGGGAGGGAACCATGGGACGAGAAGGATCAATGGGGAGGAAGGGTGGTGTAGAAAAACTAGGGTGTTTGTAGGGGAAAACATGGGCAGTGGGCTTTGGAAAGAGAGATGGTGGCATATATTATGTTCATTGGTCACAGATTACTTGTAGTTGTAAAACATCAAACAATTCTACAAATACTGGTTGTGGAATTATATGTTATGCATAATAGCCACAGTCAATGGTTAATGTAAGCAGGGCATGAAGCTTGGTTTTGAATGGACCTAGTTTGGTTGCAGTCAGGATTTCGTTGGTCAATGTATTTAACCAATTTGGCACCTGATAGTCATAGGATCGCTGGCCTTGTGAGGTCCGTTTGAAGGGGACTAAGAAGGATCAGCTTTTAATACAGGTAGTACTCCTACCGTTGTTCAACTTGCTGAGTAGTTTCTGAACACTCGGGGGGGAGTTAAGCCCATTGTGGATTTCATGGCCAGTAGGCAAACCTGGTACTTTATCCTACTATCTAGGTTTAGCCAACCGGATTGTGCATAAAGCTGACAGGTGTGGGAGAGATGATGAGCTCCTGATGCAAGTCTGCATGCCTTATTGAGCATCATTTTTATGTGCTTGAGGGCTGAGTCAGTTGTAGCACTGTACACCACCAGTCCATAATCTATTACAGACAGAACTGAACTGGTCACCGCTAGATTTAGCACTCCATTGGTGAGACACTGTTTGTTCCCTTGGAGAACTCCTAGTTTGTAGTGCTGTGTGGAATTTTCAAATTCCGGCAAAACGAAATTCTGTGGAATATTCCAAATTCTGCCAAAATTCTGCCAAATTCTGCCGGAAACGGAATGTTGGATTTCCACAGCATACAATAGTTGCAGAATGATTTTCCATGAAAAAATCACTGTTCTCCGTGGATCTCAATATATTCAATGGAAATTGTTGTGGAATAATTTTCCAAGGAAAAAAAATACTGTTCTGAGGAATATTATTCTGTGGATCACAGTAGGCAGAATTCTGCAGGCAAAAAAGCGAAATTCCAGCAGAAATTCCACCTACGAAATGGTCATTCCTTGCTAATTCTGCAGGCAGAATTCTGCATTCCACACAGCACTACTAGTTTGGCATTAGCCACTTTGGCAATGAGATCGATATGCTGGGTAAAAGTGAGAGAGCTGTCTAGGGTGACCCCTAGGTACTTAAAGGTTTGCATTATTTCAAGTGGTTCATTATTGCAGTTTATTACATTCAGGTGATGGGTCCTATTTCTGCTATGAGAGGAGGTGAAAAACAGTTTTTTTTTTTATAGTTTAGCAGCAATTTTGATTTTAGAAACCACGCTTCTATTGCGGAGAAATTGGATTGCATTCGATTTTCTAATGCTACTGGATCAGTGTGGCTTGAGTATAGTACTGCATCATCTGCATACAGTAAGATTTTGTCATTAATTGTAAGTGGTAGTTGATTCAGAAACAGACTGAAGAGCAGAGGACCCAGGATGGAGTCTTGGGGGACCCCAGTTACTACACTGTGGCTCTCTGAGAAAATGTCTATGATTTTCACCCTTTGAACTCTCTCTGAGAGGTAGTTCTTAAACCAAGTCACAGACTCAGTAGATAGGCCAATGTGCAAAAGTTGGATTAATAGCAGGTCATGGTTAACTGTGTCGAAGGCCTTGGTGAGGTCAATGTAGGTTGCCCAAACCAAGAGCCCCCGATCTAATGCATCATGTGTGTACCCTGTAAATTCAACTAGGGCGGTAGTAGTACTGTGCTGTTTTCTAAACCCATGTTGTTCAGGGCATTGCAGCTGGTATTTGTCAAGATACTCAATAACTTGGTGATACACAATGTGTTCTAATGCTTTGGACAGTGGTGGGAGGATTGAGATAGGTCTATAATTAGTGTGGCTAGTTCTATCTCCACATTTGAATACTGGCATTACCATGGCAGCCTTTCATAGCCGAGGGAATTTACCAGATATAAGTGATAAGTTTGGGATGCTTGTTAGAGGTGGGAGTAACACATCTAAGGTGAGTGCGACAAGTTTAAAGTCAAGTGAGTCACTATTTGCTCTCTCCTTACCAAGAACTTGGGAGAGGTATTTTTTGGTCTCAGCTAGTGTGACAATTTTGAGGTAAAAGGGGGGTGGGCTTGTCAAGGGGGGAGTAATCCTTCTTCTCCGAGTTATTGGTGCTAGGCAGTTTGAAGAAGTCATGTGGCAGCACATTGCTGAGGTTGGTGAAAGCCTTATTGAATGTGCTGGTGATGAACTTAGCTGTAGAGTCAAGCCACACAAAAGTGAGGGTACTGGACTTCAGGAGGGCTGATTTTGTCAAAATGGGACAGTGTCTCAGAAAAGCACTAGCAAACAGGCAACTGGTGGGGTGGAGCAAAAATGGGGAAACATCAAAACTGCCATCACAGAGGCAACAAGCCTTTGTGTGAAGCAACTAAACAAATCAAAATGAAAGAAAAAAACATTATGGTTCTCAAAAGAAGTGGCAGGGAAGGTAAGGGAGAAAAAGACAGCATTCAGGAAGTATAAGGAAGCACAGAAGGAGCAGGACAGAGAACTGTACCAGTTAAAGCAAAAGGAAGCGGGAAGGCAGTCAGAATAGCAAAGGCCCAAACTGAAGAAGATACCCAACTCAGTTAAGAAGGGGGATAAAACCTTTATAGGTACATTAGAAGCAAAGAAAGACTAAAGCAGGGATACTGAGGCTGAATAAAGAGGAAGGTGGTTGGGCAGAGAGTGACAGTGAAAAAGCAGGGATACTGAACGAATACTTCTGCTCAGTATTCACAATGGAAAAGCAGGGGGAGATACCTAATCCAGTCAATAGAAGCACTCTGGATGGGGGGGTTGATATTAGTCCTTTCACTGAAAAAAGGGTTCTGAAAGAACTCTGAAAACTGAAGGTGGATAAAGCAATGGGACCTGATGGGATTCACCTAAGAATTCTAAAAGAACTAAGAGAAGAACTAGTAACACCACTGACTACCCTTTTTAATAAATCATGGGAGGACGGTGTGGTACCCAAGGACTGGAGGAGGGTGGATGTGATTCCCCTTCACAAAAGTGGGAGCAAGACAGAGGCAGGAAACTACAGACCTGTCAGTTTGACCTCAGTGGTAGGGAAAATGATGGAATCACTTCTGAAGGAAAGAATTGTTGAGTACCTAGAGGCTAGTGGGGCACAGGACCCAAGGCAGCATGGATTCACAGCAGGAAGGTCATATCAGACAAATCTAATTGATTTCTTTGACTGGGTGACCAAAGTAGCAGACCAGGGAGGGGCTGTGGACATGGCCTACCTAGACTTTAGCAAGACATTTGACACAGTCCCGCACAAAAGATTAATAAACAAATTAGCCAGCCTGGGAGTGGGTGACAGGGTGGTAGCCTGGGTAAAACACTGGCTAGACAACAGGACACAGCGAGTAATAGTAAATGGAGTGCACAGTGAAGAAAGGGGGGTTACTAGTGGGGTACCACAGGGTTCAGTACTGGGGCCAGTCCTTTTTAATGTCTTTATAAGTGACATTGCAGAGGGACTGGAAGGAAAAGTATGTCTCTTTGCAGATGACACAAAGATCTGCAACAGGGTTGATATGCAAGGTGGGGTGGAAAGGATCAAAAGGGACTTGGCAAGGTTGGAGGAATGGTAAACTGTATGGCAGCTTAGATTCAACGCAAAGAAGTGCAAAGTAATGCAACTGGGAAACAAAAACCCAGGGAAAGAGTACACAATGGGGGGTGAGATACTAGCAACAACAAAATGGAAAGGGACCTGGGGGTAGTCATATTAGATGAACTAAAGGTGGGCCAGCAATGTGAGAAGGCAGTAAGGAGGGTTGGGGGATACTGGGATGCATAGGGAGAGGCATCACCAGTAGAAAACAGGAAGTTGTTGGCCTTCTGTACAGACAGTTGGTAAGACCACATCTGGAGTACTGTGTACAGTTCTGGAGACCCCATCTCTGCAAAGACACAGACAAGGTGGAGACAGTCCAGAGAAAGGCAACCAAAATGGAGCAGGGTCTGCACCAGAAGACATATGAAGAAAGACTAAAGGAGCTTAAGATGTATAGCCTTGAGGCAGGGAGGGAAGGAGAGGGGGGACATGATAGAAACTTTCAAATACCTCAAGGGAATCAACAAAGTCCAAGAGGGTAGCATCTTTCAGAAAAAAGGTGTGCAAGAACAAGGGGGCACAATTTGAAGATAGAGGAGGGACGGCTCAGAGGTAATGTGAGGAAATATTTCTTCAGAGAAATTTTTGTAGATGCATGGAATAGCCTTCCTGAGGATGTCATAGAGAAAAAAACAGTGGGAGAATTCAAGAATGCATGGGACAGACATAAGGCAATTCTAGTGGGGGGTAGGAGGAATTAGGCTTTTGGTTAACTAGGATCTGCAGCTTATCTATTAGGTAGGGAAATGGGCAGACTAGGTGGGCCAAGCGGTCCTTATTTGCCATCAAATTCTATGTTTCTATGTTTCTATGATACTGGGGTCTTGTGTTGGGGCACCATCAACATTTAGTACAGGTGGAGGGTGATTTATTTGGTTTGTCACTAAGGGTCTTAATGTTTTCCCAGAATTTCCGACTATCACTCTAGGTGTTAGCCAGCTCACATTTGAAATGCTGACATTTGGTCATTCTTATGGCCCAGATGCACTTGTTATGGGCTGTTTTATAGGCCTGTAAGTCTACCTGTGAACGTGTGCTTTTTGCTATGTTCCAGAGATTGTCTCTAACCTCATCAACTCGAGAAGCTGTGGTGAGATCCATGATTTAGATGCACCTTTGACTGAGTGTTTTGAGTAAGGGGCAAATCTATTGTAGGACTCATTGAACTTTTTAATAAACCTCTCAAGAGCTATGTCTATGTCCATAGCAGTGTGGATAGCATCCACATCTCGGCATTCTAGGTGAGCTTTTAGTGCACCCAGTTTCCCTCTTTTTAATACTCTTGTTGTGGCTGTCTTGGCAGGGATTTGGGAGGATTTGTTGGACCAGGTACAGAGTATGGGAAAGTGGTCACTCATGGAATCTGAGAGGACATCAGTGCAGGAAACTGCAACATATTATTTCTGCACTTAGGAAGGCCATTGACCCAGTGGTCCTGGCCTCAGGATGCAGAAAAAGCTTTTGACTGGGTCCATTGGAACTATTTGTTTGCTGTTTGGGAGAAATTTAACATTCTTAGGGAATATGTTATATGGACTGTGCTCTTATATTCCATCCTACTGCCTAGGTACACTGCATAAAGGTCCTGTCACCTCCATTTCAATTGCAGAATGTTACCAGACAGGGATATCCCCTCTCTTTTTCTTTTCAGTTTTTTCAGTCTTTACTTGGAGCCTTTGGTGGTGCAAATTAATAATCATCTGGGGATTCAAGGTGTTTGGTTTGGTTCACACCAGTACAAACTTTCTGTGTATGCAGGCAATATTTTTTTGCAAGTGCAGAACCCCAGCCAGATCAATGAAAATGGCAGCTAAGATGTCACTGAGAAGATGAAGCCAGTGACACACAGCAGGGAGGAGACAGTTGAACAGTGCTTCTGGAAGCTGGACTGGAATGCAGAAAGGAATCTGGAAAAGGTAAGGTAGTCTAAAAGTCTAGATTAGACTAACTTTTCTTGCAGCTTAGCAAGGGATGGGAGTGGGGAGATAGAATGGAAGTTGTCAGGGGAGGAGGGGTGAAGTGAAAGGAGTTTGGTAGTCTTCCAAGACTGAGGAACGGAGCAGTGGGAGAAGGAGTGGTTGAGCAGGTAAGTGGAGCAGAGAGGTAAAGCCTGTCAGGGCCAAGCTTTGACAAGTTAATGGAGGAAAGGCAATCAGGGTTTCTCAAGTAGCGATGGGAGGAAAATGGAAACTTGGGGCAGTTTGGTGGGAGAGGAGATGGGAGCAGGAGGGAAAGGACTGTTGTCTGGAGTGAGAGGGGGAGAGCACATGTGGTGAAGAACTCCTTGAAGTGAGCAGCAACAGAAGAAGGATCAGACATAGGTGAACCATTAACCATGAGAACAGGAGTAATAGACTGGGAAGTGGGAAGAAAAAGGGAGTGGATTACCTTCCAGAACTTAGCAGGAAAGTTAAAGGGAAAGTTCAACAATCTATTTTGTGTATATCTCTGTAGTCTGTAGGCATTAACAATTATTCCATCTCTTGCATCCCCCTGATTTCATCCCAATTTAAATATAAATTAGGTTTCTTCACTCTGTTTTGCCCTGGTGTAAAAACCTGTTTGTCTCCATCAGTGAACCCACTCATGCAAGGCATCACGGAAGTTAATGAGGCATACCTGCAGAAGCCAGCAGAAACTTATACTCTATTTTAGTTCTGCTACATGTCTTGTGAAGTCTCTGTATTCTCTAAAAGCATTGTTTTCTAACTCAGATACACTTTACTCTACTGAAAACAGCAGGGCACTTTCTATGCCTTGAAAAGTTTCATGGCCAGCATAAGACAAGAACATAGGGAATGCAGAGGACAGCAACAGCATTGACTAATAGAGTATGATTCTTGTAGGCTTTAGCACGGTTCCATGTCAAAATGGCTAAAATTAAACAGCGCCTGTTATGACAGAGAGTGCACCTCGCCAAAATCTCATATGGCAACTGTGCACTACACAGAAAACACAGTGACGATCCCAAAAAACTAACTGGGACCAATGTATGGTAGTTTTATGCAGGAGGGGGCAGCGCCCACTGCACCTCCCTAACTAATTATAATCAACTCCGAGGGAGGGCCTGAAACTGGGGTAAGGAGACAACTCAGGAGGAGGCTATTTCATTGGGGGGGCTCAAATAATCAGAATAAGTGATGGGGAACCGTGGAGCACACATGCAGGGAATGGGGAATGGCAGCCAAGAAATAAACACTAAGTGCCAACTACAAAATCATAAAAACATATTCACCCCTTGCCAAGCCAGAACCCAGTACCTCCTGCATTGCAGCCATATGCCTCTTCCACCACACCAGATGGTCAGCTGCCAAATACCTGCCAAACTACCTCCCATATCCTCTACTACATCAGCCCCGCTTATCGTCATTTTATCTCTCTTATCACCATTCTTGCTCCCCTGCACTTGCTCTTTCTCCATTCAGCATCCTCCATGCTCTCTCTATACACAGGCAATCAAACTGAGTTTGCACATATTGAGTCACTCAGTTTGAATCGCCCATATCACAGGATACCCTTTATTATTTCTTTACTTTTTTATTTGCAAAATGTTTCACCAGGAAAGACAACATAAGCTGAGGAACAGCTAATTTCCAGAAGCATCCTGGGAGAGTGGGATTACAGAAGTTGGGAGAACAAATAAACTTAATACAATAATACAGTACAGGAACAAAAATTATTCATGACATTGTAAAAGATTTACAGAACGAAAAACACAATATAACAAGTCTGCAGCTGGTGTAATCATAACCATAGGCTGGAAAACTTACATGGTAACACCCGGAGCCGGAGACCAGCTGGAGTGTACAACACTGAATTGCCAATATAGTGGGAGACATGGGTTTAGTAAGTGCTAATGTAAAACCTAAAGAAAAGAGGAGGTCAGGGGGAGAGGGAGAAGAGAGGGGGATGGGGGGATAGATAGCCAGGCCCTAGACCCCTTCAGGATGTTGAGAACCCTGCAAGGAGGAGAGACCAGAAGTGAATTAGGAGGAGAGGGATAGAGAGGGAGAAGGAGGGTTTGGGTAGACAGGGGACAGGGAGGGGGATAGTCACTAGAGTTTGAGAGTGAAACAAGTGAAGCAAGGAGGGGATAGTCACTAGAATTATGAGGAGAGGGTGAAGATTGAGGGGGCTGAAGGGGTGGTAGATATATGTAAAAGCAAAAGAGTAAATGTAGTGATTAGCTGAGATGCAATAATGGGACAAGTAAGTGAGAGGGGGCTAAGGTAGGTAGGTAGATAGTGTGATGGATTTCAGATTGTGTCTGGCAGGAGAGTGGTAGGAGACAAGCTGGGAAGAAAATAGAGATTAAAGGGATGGGAAATAGAGAGAAACCTAAAGGGAGACATGACCGGGGTAGAGGAGAGACAGAGGGGGGTAAGAAGGAGGCAGGAGGTGGGGTAGTGACGGGGGGAAAGGGTAAGCAAGGAGGGCAGGGGGAAGGTAATGGGGAGGGAGGAAGGGCAAGAGGTAGGCAGGGGTATAAAGGGTAGGGAAATGCTTATGGGTAGATGTAGGGATTTTGAGGTATGTAGGGTAGATGGCAAGGTCTGGAGAGGGTGGGGGTTAGCAGTAGGTACAGTTAGTGAAATAGAAGTTACGTAGGGCTAGGGAGAGGTATGAAGGGGTTGAGGAAAGTCAAATTAGAGGATGGAGTGACTTCCAGAGTTTAGGGAAGCGATAAGAGAAAGAATCTTGGCCTATGGAGGTGTGGCGACAAGGGATAGCTAGAGTGCGGGAGTCAGAGGATCTAAGATGGTGGGAGGCAGGGGGTGGAGCAGTAAGGAAGGAGGAGAGGTAAGAGGGGAAGAGACCCAAGCCAGAGTTTAGAAATGAACTTAGCACAGTGAGTGTCGCCTGTAGTCCAGGGAAGGCAGAGCTAGAGAGTGATATAGGGTGCAGTGATGTGTGTGCGAGGGGGAATCTAGGGCAAAGCGACAGAAAGAATTGAAGAGCGGATCCAATCTGGCAAGGGAAGACTTGGGAGCAGCACTGCAGACTATGTTGCCATAGTTGAAAATGGGAGTATCATTTTCTGAACAAGATCGCACCTCACCGGTAGTGGTAAAGAACTGCGGTTCCTATAGAGGGCGCTGAGATTTGGGCATAATTTATGCAGAACAGCGTCAATATGTTCAGAAAAGTTAAGGTGTTGATCAAGCCAGACACCCAGGTATTTAAAAGAGGCGGAATCCTCTAATGTTGTCCCATCAAGGGTGTGGTGGGGGGGGGCAGCCTTGAAAGTCTCTGCCGAGTGCCAAAGGTCATGGAGATTGTCTTCTTGGCATTGAGAAATAGTTGATGTGAACTTAGCCAGTGTTGAGCATTACTGAAGTCGAGCTGAAGTCTGGAAGTTACATCAGAGGGTGAGTGGCTAGAAGTGAACAAGACAGTGTCATCAGTGTACATATGGATAAGGGAGAAGGAGTAAGCTGACGGTAGATTATTTAGGAAAATTGAGAATAGAAGTGGGCCAAGTACGGAGCCCTGAGGCACACCAGTAGAGATTTGTAATGGTGAGGACGCATTATCAGCTATTTTAACAGAATGTGTTCTATCTACCAAGTAGGCTCTGAACCAGTCGCAGGCAGGCTGTGATAGGCCAGCTGACAAGAGGGTATTGAGAAGGAGGGAGTGGGGGACAGTGTTGAAAGCCTTAGCCAGGTCAACAAAGGTAGCAGATGTAATGAGGCCTTTATCCATGGCAGAATGGATAGAGTCAGTGAGTCTGAGAAGGGAGGTGGTTGTGGAATGATTCTTCCGGAGACCAGCTTGAAAGGGAGTAAAGAAGGAGAAGACATCATGAAAGGAAGAGAGCTGGGAGAGAACCAGATGATCCTGTAGTTTTGCCAGGGTGGGTAAGAGCGAGATCAAGTGGTAGTTACCTGGAGAAGAGAGATCACCGCCCTTACAGAGGGGAAGAACAGTTGCATGTTTCCAGGCAGCAGGGATGGTAGCTGTGTGGAAAGAAAGGTTGAGTAGGCCAGCTAGTGGTTGGGAGATGGCATGAGCAGATAGGTAAAGCAGCTTTGGGTCAAGACTATCAGGGGAGCTACTTTTAGTAGGGTTTATGGAAAGGAGAGCTTTTAAGGTGTGATTAGGAGAGACTGGTGAAAAGTTTATTTTATTTTTATTTATTTATTTAGTTTTTGTTAACCGGGTAGGTACACTAGACAAGTTTTATGCCTATTTTCAGGAACGACCAGGGAGAGTTCAACAGGTATACCAGGTACATCAATACAACAAAGCAGGAGAGAAAAACAATTTTACATTTGATTGGAAAGTATACACAGTTAACAAGACTGGGAGCAAGATACAATTGTGATTTAGGTACAATAGCCAACAGAGCAAGCAGAGAATAAGTTAAAGCTCTCAGATAGTTGGTGGCATGTGGGGGAGATGGTATGAAAGGATGAAGAAGGGGGAGGGTTGGCAGGGAGACTAGTAGGATGGAGGCACAGGAAGTAAAGTAGTAATTGAACTCAGCAGCTACCAAGTGATGGTTGGCTATGAGATGGTTGTTGATACTGAGCTGTGGAGTTGGAGGTTTAGCTTGGGGAGAGAGTTGTGAGTGTATTACTTTCCAAAACATCAGCGGGTTGTTTATGTTGGTATTAAGAGTAGACTGGAAATATTCAGCCTTTGCCTGTCGGATGGCTTTAGTGCAGGCATTTCTGAGAGTACGGTAGATAGAGTAGTCATGAAGGAGATTGGTAGATTTGTGTGTTTTCCATGCTACGTCACTCGTTTGTTGACGGTCAGGAGCTTGGGAGTGACCTACGGAAGATGGGTACCATGCACTCTGACTTGTTTAAGAGGAACATGTTTGTTCCAGATGGAGATAAAGTTGTCTTTAGCGCTAAAATAGCATACAATTCCAGGATGCCTTATATGAGTTGGGTCATGACCTTTGCAATAGAGTCAAGCAGATTTTCACCCCAGACTTAAGTATCTTAATTTACATTTAAATCCTGTTGGAATTAGAAGGGTGCAATAGAGGCAATTATTATTTGTGCCTAAAAACTACACAGTTAAACAGAATAAAAGGTTAAGGGACCTTCCCGTTAAGGTTCTTATGGAGTCAGGCTTTAAAATAATTTTATTTTTTTTAATTTATATTGCAATCAGTTTACAACCTTTGAGCCAGAGGCTCATTTCCAAAGGTACCTCGTCAGGAGAAGAGAAGATAGTACAAGCAAAAATACATAATATAAGAGAACAAGCGCAGAAAGATGCAGGCATACATGGATCCAGGGTACATGTTACATTGATAGTATTATAAGGTGCAGATTCAGGTATTGTAGACAAAAGGGTTGGTTACAGGGTTTAGCTGCATAAATGTATGACATCTGCAAAAACTAAACAGTTGATCAAGTTACATGGTATTAGTTACAGAGTTAGCAAAACATGTGACAAGGACAACACAGTAGGTAGTTTGATTTGGTAACAGTAGTGCATACTAGTAGGACAGCTCAGACAGCCTTTGTGCACTTATTTCTCAGGGCCCAGAAGCAAGATCATGGGACTTGCACTGATCAGTGACTTCCGTGGAGATGCAGGGGAGATTGTAAGATTTGACCCTGGATTTCCTGAGGGAGTGTGCAAATCACAGACTATGGAAAATTTGGAATGAAAAAGGGAGAGGGCCAGATCAATGTCAGAGGCCTGGGGGATGTTCAACCAGTTCATTGCAGCCAGGTCACACAGGAAGGTTACCAGGAAAGTTAGAAGGGCAAAGGCAGAAAAGGAACTCAGACTAGCAAGAGGGATCACGGATGGGGAAAAGGAGTTCTTTAGGTATGTAAGGGAGAGGAGGAAGGGGAAGGGTAGATAAGTAAGCTGAGACAGGGGAATGGATGGGTGGAGGAGAGGATGGAGCAGGCTGAAGTGTTGAATGACTACTTCAGCTTGGTATACACTAAGGAAAGGGATGGGCCATTGCCTCAGGGTGGAGGTGGAATAGGGTGCACATAGGGGAGGCTCTCATGGATGTGGAAATACAAGAAGGGAGGGTGTAGAAGGCTCTGAATTCCTTGAGGACGGATAGAGCCCCAGGGCCAGATGGCATTCACCCAAGGGTTTTGAAGGAGCTAGCAGATGTCTTGGCACCCCCTTTGATGGAATTATTCAACTCCTCCCTCAGAACAGGATGTGTCCCTCTAGACTGGAGGTTGGCCAATGTTGTGCCCCTCCAGAAAAGCTGAATTTGGGATGATCTGGGGAACTTCAGGCCAGTCAGCCTGACATCCATTGTGGGGAAAGTGATGGAGGGCATCTTGAAGGAGCGGTTAGAGGAATTTCTGGAGAACAGCGGTTCTCAGGATGCTAACCAGCATGGGTTTATCCGGGAGAAATTGTGTCAAACAAATCAAACTGAATTTTATAACTGGGTGACACAGGCTGTGGATGGAGGTAAGCTGGTTGATGTGCTATGCCTGGACTTCAGCACGGCTTTCAATTTCATCCCACGTGGTAGGCTAATTTGTAAATTGAGGGAACTAGGGGTGGGGGTAAAGTTGGAAGAGTGGGTAGCAAATTGGCTTAGTAACAGACAGCAGAGGGTGGTGGTTGGGGGTGAAGTCTTGATGCCTAGAGAGGTCATCAGTGGGGTCACGCAGGGTTCTGTATTGGGGCCTATCCTTTTTAATGTGTACATTGTGGACACTGGGGAGGGCATTGGTAGTAAAATGAGTCTATTCGCTGATGACACTAAAGTGGGGGCAGTGATTGACAGTGAGGAGGGTAGGAGGGCACTACAGAATGATCTAGACAGGCTGGAAAATTAGCCCACACGTGGTAGTTGAGGTTTAATGCACACAAATGTAGTGTTCTACATCTAGGTGTCAGGAACCCTGGGTATGCCTACCCTTTGGGAGAGATACAGCTGACTGTTGTGACAGTAGCAAAGGACCTAGTAGTGATGATTGATTCTAAAGGGAACCACTCAAAGCACTGCAGGAGAGCAGCGGCTAAGGCTAACAAGATGCTTGGGTGTATTGCCAGGGAGATGTCATCCAAGAGAAGGGAAGTTATACAGCCCTTGTAAACCGCCTGGGTGAGGCCGTATCTGGAGTTTTGTGGGCAGTTCTGGCAACCATGTCTAAAAAAGGACATTGCACTGTTAGAGAGAGTCCAGAGAAGGGTGACGAAGATGATTAGTGGCCTGGAAAGGCTGGCATACAAGGACAGACTAAGGGAGCTGAAAATGTTCTCTCTGGAGGACAGGAGGGATAGAGGGGACATGACTGAGATCTTCAAGTACTTGAAGGGGTTCAACAAGGGGAATAAGGAGGGCCTGTTCAAACTGAGGGATGAGGGGCCATAGCCTGAAGTTAGAGGGGGGATGGTACAGGAGGGAGGCGAGAGGGCATTATTTCACAGAAAGGGTGGGTGGCATCCTGGAATGCCCTGATGAATGATCCACTAAAAATGGGAACGATATATCCAACAAGTGTTCTCACAAGGTTTTCCACAGCTGCTCTCTTTTACTTCCTGGTTCCAGAATTCAATTTCTCAAAATACGTCTATTAGTGCTCATGTTCTTTTTATTTAGTAATTTCTCTGGCATGATTACCAGGCAGTAGAGAGATCGCAAGAACCGCAGCTCACATTGGACAATTATCAGATTGATCAGGTTTTTTACTTGTGTTTTTGTGATTTGCAACTCAGCTACTTTGACCCCACTTGATACCACTGTGCTTCTATGTTCCCCATTCCCACAATGTCCCTGCTTACTCCTCCTACTACTGTTATCCACCACCTTACCTTTCCTCCTCTACCCTTTCTCCCTACAATCCTTTTCCCATTACTCCTTGGACCAGTCCATTTCTCCCTCTAACTAAGGCCTGTGTTGCTTTTTATTATTTATTATTTTCTGCTTGATGTTTTGTTCAAAGTGCTTCCCTCACCTGCCTCCTTCCTACACTGACTTCCTCACATTTTGTCACATCATGGGTTTGCTGTATCATTTCTCAATACCAACTGTTCCTTGCTCTATTATGTACAATACTGTTCTTGGTATCCTTACCTTTTGTAATGTTATTTTGAATACTTATGCTAAGTCATTGATACTGTTTTTGACCTACCATACTTGTAATTGTCCTGCACTCATGTAACATTGTCTATTGTACGTTGTTGTACTTTTCTGGATTGTGCCTGAAAATAGTCATTTTATGGCTAGTGCACCTACCTGGTTAACAAAAACTAAATAAATAACTAAAAAAATAAATACATTATTTCCTATCATTTGCTCACATTACGCTGCAACTTGCTATCAAGCTGCTTCCTTTCGCGGTTAATGAGAGTCACAGTTTTTAAGTGATGGGAATCACTAATTTGGTAATGGGCTCAATTGTGAAGCTCGATAAGATTTTTTTTTTGATGATATTTTTTCGCCATTTAGTACTCGCTATTATGGACTCACGATTATCATGGGATACCGGGGGAAGTAGAGGAGGGAGCAGGCTGGGAATCAGGGAGGGGAATGAATCAACATGGGGGGGTGAGGCAGCTACTGTGCAATACCAGTGTGCTGTGACAGGCAGACTTGATAGACCGATGAGCCTAATCTGCTGGCATCTATGTATTTATGTATGTGTGTATGTATGTATGTATGAAAGCACTGACATTCAGCGACCAAAGGCATCTGAACCAGATGTATTTGGGGCCTAATGGGGGATGCCAGATTTTCCTGATGAATAAAGTTTATAAATTAAATGTTTCAAGACAGCCTGTACTAAAACAGAATGAAGTACAGGTAGGGGCAATAACTGAGACATTGGGCTGGATTTTCGAAAGCACTTAGAATGCCGCAAGCCCCTGGTGCACCGAACATATGGCGCAAGGGGCTTAAGACATTCTATCAGCGCCAATTGTGATTCTCAGTCCTGTTTGCCAAATGCCACAGGTTAGATCTGCTCCCCCTTGGTCTAGCATGTGCCATTTGGGGAACCCTTTCTAGGGGGCCTGTGCCAAATACTTGACACAAGCTGCCGTAAAGTGTGGAAACTGCTGCAACTGCGCCCAGTGTGCTAAAAGTGGGTTTAGTTGTGTCAAAGCAGTTTGGCACAGTTGTGACAAACATTGGGTTGGTGCAGGGCTTGACAAAAGCCCTTCATCAACCTTTGAAAACTGTGCACATGGTGTAGTTCTAATGTTCCGAATCTGGCAATAATGATACCAGGGTACAGAATAGAGAGAAGGGATTGGGAGGAAAAGAAAGGTGGGGGCATTGCATCCTGTATTCATGAGTCAGTGAACTACAAAAGGATAAGTGAACTGGAGGTGGGAGATTATGAAATGTTATGGCTTGACGTGCTGGTGCCATGGCTATCCAGAAATTGCAGCTCTTTGTGGGGAGTTTGTATCACCTACCTGCAGATAAAGACTACAATATGATTGAACATCAATATAGATAGAATATTCAAGAAGCATCCCTTATGTGGGGTGATTATAATAGGTGTTTTTAACAAACTGTCATTGAAATGAGTTCTGCAAGGTCAGAAATTGTATAATAAGTAGCACATTTGTTGTACTGAACTTCAACTAACCATGTCTTATTGTTAGTTGCAATTGTGTGTTTCGAATAAATCTTAATCTTAATTTGCTACACCCACTTGCTCCTTTCAGACTGTATGAGACTTACGTAGCAGGTACGTTGTGGTATGGTGGTCAGCTAAGCTAGCTAGATTGATTTGCTACTGCATCACAAATCAAGGGTATGGGTTCAGGAGGGGTATCTGCTAAAAGGGATGGGTTTGGAGACTGGGGGGGATCAGTTTGGTTAAGGGGTTTCATTACAAAGACACCATTGTTTCCTGGCATTGTGTCAGAAGCTGTCATTGTGGGGCAGCCTCTGAGGTACTCCATTCCTTACAGATAGGGTATATAGGGTCAAGCTGATAGGCTGTCAATGCACATGTGACTTTTGGAGTCAAAATCTGAGCCCCTTCCCCTGTAGACTGCCCAACAGATCCAGTTTCTTATGTGCATCTCAGAAGGCTGCTCAACTGTTTCTCAGCTCCCCTAACAGCACAAATTTGTAACATCCCTAAAGTAAATAGACAAAGACTAAGGTAAGAAAAAATATCACTTCTTTGACCTGTGACCTCCCATATTTAATAAGCACTTGCCAAGTTAGGCTAATTGTATTACTGATTTCTAAATCCCTAACCCAGACAACTAACCATTTAACCTGGTGAGGGAATCAGCAATGCTTTGGTTGTGTCAGGTAGCAACAGGAATCCCTCATAATCCAGATCTGCACTGTGGGATTAGACCAGAACCAGAAAGGATGGGGCACTTTAAGACCTCTGGGTTTGTGCATGAATCTGCCCCAGATTTAAATTTACCGTTCCATAAGTCACTCATGTCTGAGGAGGCACAACAGTGCCCCCTTCATGTAGCTGTCACAGTAAGTGCACAACTCTATTACAGAGTGAACCTGTATGAATAGTGGAGTACAACTGTGAGAGCCAGACAGCTGTAAAATGCTGCAGCCCCTTCCAACAGCTGCTGAATCACCCACTGGAGATTAAGTATGTGCAGGGGTCAGGTTCACTGTGAGAATGAAATCAGTGCTGCTAAGGAGCCCACAATGCATACTCAGGCATCATGACCCTGTGTTTCGGTCCCAGTCCTTACAGCATAAAAATGGCATTCACACAAACATGAAAGTTTAATTACTTTTTTTTTCTTCCTTGTATTCATACTAGCAACAGATTTATGGCCCTTTTGCCTGCCCACCCGAATTCCGCTATTTGTCCATGCCTCTAGTGGGACCTCAAGTGCTAGGACCCTGGAGTGTCTCTACTCATGCATGGAAGGCTGCCACCATCTTGAGCATGGAAGCTTCACACTCCTGGACAGGTATTAGAGGCCACACTCTCGGTGGACAGGCGGAGCAAAGGGAGGCCACACAGAACATATCCCTGAATGTTAAATGAGCACCCAACAGCAGATGGCTTAAAGAAGAAGGGCCACAACAAAAACAGAGGTGATCCCAGTGCTAGGACAGTGCAGCCAAGCCAGAAGCGACCTAATCCATGTCACTTCAGGTGGTCATGTCTGTAGTCTTCAGTGCATTGTAGGGGTGTACAAAACAAAAAATCCGCTGGTGGAATTTCCGCAAATGTTTGGAAATAATTTTTGCAACTTTCTCAGAAAGTCCGCCTTAAACCAGCAGAATAAGTGTACCAACTGTGGGTTAATGTATTAAACAGCAGCAAAATAAATCCACAGAACTGATCACTGTCAGTGGTCAGTTTTGATGGGTTTTTGACACAGTTTAATAGATTAATCCACCCCACACATACCCGCCAGACAAGGGTCTGACTCCCATGACCCATCCCACGTAAAAAAAAAAAAAAATCCAACTGTCCTCCAAAAAAAATATATATAATCGATCCCTGGTGCCCAGTGGCCCCATCCACCCACCGAGCGTGGCTCCCAAAAATTATAATTCCTTGCTGTGTCTACTGCCCCCCATCTATGATCTCCTTAATGAAAAAGTCTGCCTGCAGTCCATTGGCTCCATCGCCTGACCTTCCCAATTTATATTATTCCCTGGTGTCTAGTGGACCCGCTTACCTATCCTCGACCCCCTGAAAAAAAAAAGTAATTCAAGCCAAATCCCCTGGTGTCTAGTGAAGCCCCCACCCCTGACAGTTAGTCCACCAAAACTCCCCTTCAGCACGCCACTGCAATGCTGCAAATCTTACCCAGCTGCACTGTGCTGGAGGCGACTAAACCTCTACATAAACACAACACACAATTCACAGTGTGCTCACACAAGAAGTTCAAAGAAAATGCTGGAGTCCAAAAAGTGTAGAAAGTATTGCTTTTAGTGAGCAAATTCAATTCCAGCACACAAGTATACAAAGTGTAGGGCTGCAAACACAATACTAACTACTAGCGCCTCAACTCATGCGAGTCTTCAGTGTAAGGGCATTGTGAATCATGTGTTGCAGTTAGTCCATCACCCTGCTTCTACCCCCTCACACCCCGACCTCAAGCTGGCCACCAGTGCAGCCTTCCTCTCACCTCCATGGTTGGCAGCCCACTGAACAGTCATTGAGAGTTTAGTGGGCCACCGGCCATGGAGGTGAGAGGAAGGCTGCGATGGTGGTCATTTCGTGGTCAGGGTGTGAGGGGGTGGGAGCAGGTTGGTGGACTAGCTGTTGGAGTGGAATTTGGGGGGTCCACTAGACACCATGGAATTTGGCTTGCATTACTTTTTTTTAATGAGATCGGGGATAGGGAGGGGGGTCTACTAGACATCAAGGAATAATATAAATTGGGGGGGGTCAGTGGACAGACTCAGAGCTGATGGGCTGCAGGCAGTTTTCTTATTTTATTAAGGGGATCCTGGATGGGGAGGTGCTAGACACCACAAGGAATTATAACTTTTTAGGGCCACGATCGGTGGGTCAGTGGGGAGGCACCGCACACCAGGGATCAATTATATATATATATATTTTTTTATTGTAATATTTTCACATTGGAACATGATCGGTGGGGGCGGGGGGCACGGCAAAGATCAGAGTTTTTTTTCAGAGCACCTGTGATCAGTAGGGGGGCAATGGACACCAGGGATCAATTTTTTATTTTTACTGTAATGTTTTCACATTGGAACCATGATCGGCAGGGGCAGGGGTGGGCAGAGCAGAGATCAGAGTTTTTTTTCAGGACACCCGTGATTGGTGGGTGGAGGGACCACTGGACACCAGGGCATTTTTTACATGGGCCCCGCAATCAGTGGCGGGGTGACCACTAGACATCAGGGTATTTTGTTGGACGAGGGTCCAGTGGGAGAGGCGGGGGGGGGCTGTATTACAATTTAGGATACAAATTACAAAATAATACATTAAACTGCTGGATTGAATAGATCCCACAGTTTATATATATTATTCCTCAATTCATAAAAAATGTTCAAAGAACTGGGTGAAAAATTCATGGGAGATTACAATTTCACCAATGGTGGAAGTTTCACGGAAGCAGAATTGGCAACTTTTGACCAGCTCTAGTGTATTGGTACCATTGTAGGCAGCACAGGAAATGATGCAAACGTCATTTCCAGTGGCCTTATTTGTAGTTCAGTGCAGGACTACGAAATGGCAGATGCCCAGTCAGGGACAATATGTGGTGTACACAATTGGTAGGTGAAGGACATTAAGCACAGCCCCAGCATGGACCATTGCCCACCATACTTACTACCAAGTCATTATAACAATCTCCCCATAAGATGTATACACTAACAAAATAACCCACAGCAATACTCCAGTAACTGACCCTGGTCCATCACTTTCCATTTCTTTCAGACAAGATGGCAAGAACAAAGAAGTGCAAGACTTGCAGTATCCCGCTGCTATCTGTCAGTCTGGCAACATTATGTGCCCTATATGCAGAGAACCCAAAGGAATTGTCTGAGTTAGCATTCTCCTTGGAAGGTGCTAGTGACATGTCACAAGATCTTTACTCTCAAGACAATGGCTGCACCGCTGATGACTATGTGCTGCCCTGGAAGCAGCCCAGAAGGGACACTACAGATACTAATACCATCATACTGCAGAACCAGCAGATTATTCAGGTGCAGCAACAATTCATATCTTCCATGTTGCAGAAGTTAGCTGAGCTATTGGGCCCTCAGCATGCCCCAGGCCAGCTGGAGCATTTTAGACACACTTCAAACCCTGCGTTCCAATCACCAAGCTCTCCTCCCTTGGATAGGGACTCACAAGACTCAGACAGGGAGTTGTACAGTCAGCCAGACACAGGGACAGAGGCCCAGCAGGACTGGCAGTCAATGACTGTGTACCAGGTTATAATAGCACTTCCTGCAGAGCTCGGTATAAACCATGCTGAATGAGCCGTGCATGTTGGAAAAGTGACAGGGGTAGAATATCATCAAGCAACTAGCGCTATCCCT
Source organism: Neoceratodus forsteri (assembly GCA_016271365.2). Lineage (NCBI taxonomy): Eukaryota > Metazoa > Chordata > Ceratodontiformes > Ceratodontidae > Neoceratodus > Neoceratodus forsteri. The sequence continues at coordinate 223,577,209 of CM057449.1, read as the reverse complement.
GTCACTATTCACTCGCTCACAAGAGGAGGAGGATATGGTGAAAAGTGCGGTCACTGGCCAAGCTGCCCCCGTGGCAGAGCAGGTTAAGGCAGCAGCTTAGCCAGGAAAGACTTGGAGACCAGGGTTCCAATTCTGGTCTCCCTGATACATTTTATGGATGGAAAACTTATAGTTTTTTACAAGGGGCTGTGGAAACAGTAATTTCATGGCACCGCAAATTTAGCTTTTCCCCATGATCCCCTCCCCCTCAGAGTTGGGATCTTTAATTATGGGGAGTGTGGGGGGCAGAGGCCCCCGCACTGGGTGGGTGGAGCCCCCCACAAGAAAAGGGAGATTTTTTGTTATTTCTTGTAGAAAGGTAGAGGTCATCTGATGATACCATTCATGCTGTTTTTCTTGGCAGCATTTAGTACTGCTGCTGTATTGGAGAGCACTGTCAATAGAGCGCTGTTATAGATGCTGCAGTTATTGACAGCGCTCTTCAGACCTAGTGCCAAATGACTGCCAAGATGTGTTTTACTAAACATGTCCCCAGCATCGTACATGCCATCAAAGTCACGGTAGAGTCTGAAGTGGCAGAACCACCCCTACAATCCAAACTATTAGCATTGCTACAGCCTGCAGCCAAGCACATGACACTTTTCTCATATGTGAGGCCATTGATAAGGTCATAACCAAAGAGTGGGAGGTGAAAGAACCAGCCAGGATACCTGAGAGATGTTCTTGGGACATGATGTATCCTCTGGAAGAGGACAAACTGAAACTGTGGTATACTACAGCGGCGGTAGACTCTCGGATTCCAACACTGAACAAAAAGACTGTACTTCCTTCTGAAGGAATCTCTGGCCTGAGAGAGACCCCACAGACAGGAAACTGGAAGACATTCTCAAGAATAACTTTGAGTGTGCAGGCCTAGAAACCAGGGTGGTGACCACGGCATTAGATAGATATAGATATAGATATCGATATAGATATAGATAGATAGATAGATGGACAGATAGATAAATACCATATATAGATAGCTACATAGATACTGTAGATAGATATACATATACATATACATATACATATACATATACATATACATATACATATACATATGGAACAAGGGTACAACAAGCCTGGATGCAGGACATTCAGAAAGTACTGTCTCCTGACTCATCAGAGTTTGTACTTATGCACCAAACCATACAGATGACCTAGTATTTGGCAGAGATGGCAGTCAACATGTTTAGGGTGAAAGCCAGGGCAGCAGCAGCAGCACCACTGTCAAACAGAGTGAAAAGGGCCATATGGCTAAAACCGTGGGATACCAATAATGAATCCAAGGTAATGTTGAATAAGCTACTGTACCCTTCAGGGGTACTCGGGTGTTTTGCAAGGGTCTTGAAAAATATCTAAAAGGAAACACAAAAGCACAAGGGCAGGATGACCAGGGATCATCTTACTTCCATGCAAGACAGTGTTTTAGGAAAAGCAAAGGTTACAAAGATAGAGGACAACCCTATCCAGCCAATATAAATCCCACTTTTCATCCCACATACAACACCCACAACTATCCCAATAACAACAGGTCTCATGGACGAGGTTCAACTGTCAGAGAGTTAGTCAACAACAATTACAGACAGAAACAGCAGATTAAGCAATGACTACACCACACAACTAGACAAGCCAACCCCCTTCCCCATCAGAACATGGCTACTACAATTTCACACAGATGGGAGAAGATGACTCAGGACAAATGGGTCCTGGAAATTGTCATCAAAGGTTACATTATGGAATCAACAGACCTACCCATATGAAACAGATTTGTAATTTCTTCCATATCAAAACACAAAGCACAGCCCCATCAAGTGCAACAAGTCATTCAGCAACTAATCAATGTGATTATTTGGCCACTGCAGTAATAAATATTGCAAACATATTTTTTTTGTATATTATTTCAGTGAATTTGCTTTTGCTTTAAAAAGGGTTACATGCAGAGGAACTTGGTTTGGTTTAAATTCCCAAACAGACCAAGAGATGAGCTTTGACAAAGGGATATATAGTTTTACTGAAAAGGACACAGGAAAGAAAGAATGTCTTTCAAAATACAAACACTGTTTTAGAAGTGCGCACTGGGGTAGTGGTGCTCATGAAAAATGTCAGTAACTTGTTTCCTCACAGAATCAGGCACTCACCAGCAGTATAGAGTAGACTACAACCACTTGTAGGTTTTTCTTCATATTTATTTTAACAAATATAGATGACCCACAGGGGTAATGCTTGACGTGTTTCAGATCAATACAGATATTTTATCAAAAGGGTTTTTGATAAAGGATCTGGTATTGATCCGAAACATGTCAAGCATTACTTCAGTGGGTCAACTATATGTGTTAAAATAAATATGAAGAAAAATGTACAAGTGATTGGAGTCTACTTTATACTGCTGTTGAGTGCACAATTCTGTGAGGAAACATGTCTTGCAAAATATTTGACATTCCTCTGTGATCTGAGAACAGGGTGCTTAGCCGGGAAATGAAGAGTCCATTTCAAAAGAAATGGAATGTCCCTGGTTAGCGAATTATAGGGAAACAGGTGTAATAAAATCCCAGTAGATGGGAGAAGCTATCGCCTGTCATAAACTTTACACTTCAAGTGAAAAATGCATTTAAAGATATATTTACATTTTTATTAGCTGGCAGGACATTGGAACTGTAAGAGAATCTAACTAATCAATGATGTGGTTCACTTAATCAATCAATCGATCAATCAATTAATCAAACTTTATTTTACCAGGCAAAACACCATTGAGTAAACTCATTTACAAGGTGAACCTGGACAAGTACACGTCATCAGTACAACAGTGTAGTAAAGTGCAAAATGGCAATGATACACAATAATTTATATTGGGAGTACAACCAGTTACTGATACATAAAATACACAGCATTATATAAAATATATGAAACATAAAATGAACAGCAATATATACAGTATATACTGTACATGAAACTCTGAAGTAGAGGGGTAAAAGTGGTTAGGGAGAGGGTAAATATATAAGAAGAGGTAGCAGGAAGACAGCCAGAAGGACACAGTAGCTTAAAAACTGGGAAAGAGTAAGCGATACCCCTGCTGGCCTAAAAAGTTGGGACCACTAGCTACCCACAGACTGGGAGGGCCATGCCTGTATAAACTCCTCCAAACAGAAACTCAGGGCATTGCATGTGACACTCTTTCCTGAAACACACAAGAAGAACCAACCTGTCAGATGCACAGAGCCAAACTGCTAGGCATCTTGAAGAAAGGAACATTTGCAGAACACATTTATTTTCTGGACTTTGATCATCCATGAACCAGGTAGAAACTAGACAGTCAAAATTTTATAGCGCACTTTTGCATGTATATTTCCACCTTTCTTTTTGTTATTCTGCAACCAGATTTTCTGAAATCTTTTGTTTGTAAAGTGTGTATGATAATTATTTAAGTAATTTTAGTAAAAGTACTTTGCTTTTAAAATTGCCTATGAGTGATTTGTGTGTGTGTGTGTAAAACTGGGAAAGTTTATTCAATTCTGAGACAAACCTCATTAATGTAAAGTGCTACCATTGCTACCAAATGACTAGGATCCTAAAAAGGGAATCTGGGGCACAAGTAGGGGAGATACTTAAGCCTTGGGAGGGTCTGTAAGGGGGAAGTAGGTTCTGCACACCCTGTGGGAGAGGACACAATCAAGTTTATGAGGGCAAATCTCCAAGGGCTTGTAACACCTGGGTCTCTCCCCACCTCAGTACAGCAATTGAGGAGAGTTCTCGCCTGGCTACAGACTTGAGACTGTATTTTGCCCTTATCCAGATTAGAGAGGAACCCTGGGACCTCATGGCAAGTGTTCAGTTGTGAACTCAGAACGCATTTTAGATGGACACATGGAGGGTATTCAAGTTCCCCCCTGTCAAAGATTGCACTTGGGGTGGGCACTGTGAGCTCAGTGGACCTGACCCCCAGGAGGGAGTTTGTGATAATTGACAACAAGGCCATAGTGGAAGTTCCAAATAAAGAAAGAGAGCAAAAGATTTATTCCATTTTCTTCACAGTGCCCAGAAAGACAGGAGACTTTTGTCCCATGTTAGACCTGAAGTTCTTAAACAGTGTTGTGCAAAATTTACACATTTCATTACGTGAAATATTTTGTGGGTGTGAAATGTGAAATATTGCCTCTCAGAACGTGAAATTGCACCCACAAAACAACAAAATTCACTGCTCAAGAGCAAAATTTTAATATTTTCGGTATATCTTTAGGCAACTCTAGTACAGATAATGCAGGAGATTATCCAAATATACCCTTTCCCCCCCACTTTTTGCAATTTGATGTCATGGGCAAATGTAAACTCTAGCTGCAGTCAACAACCCTGAACATTTCTGAAGTTTTACCTCTTACCTGGTGGAGACAGCAATTCCATGACAGGCAACGGTGACTACTTGTGTTTTTGTTTCTGGTCTTTCTTTTCCCCAGTCTGTTCTACTCAAAGTCACCCATCAAAAGAATCTTCCACAGCTTTCTCAATGGAATGGCACCAGGAAAGCTGGAAGATCAGGAAAGCTGCTACTATATGAAGGGTGCTCTGATCCCTTGCAAGCAGTCCTCTACCATCAGTAGGAAGGGAACCCAAGGTTGAGTTGTGCAGGATCCTGAGTACACTCCCATCTGTGCCAGCAGTAGATTGGACTCCTGCCCCCCCCCGAAGAGATTTACATCAAAGTCTCCATCTCCACTGTATAAATTTTAAGAAAATTCCTGATTCCCTGGTGTCTAGTGGACTCCCCACTCTGTCATCTGATAGTGCCCCCCTCCCCACTAGTACTCTGATCGGGCCACTGGCACAGCCCTCCATTCAACTCCATGGCCACCAACCTAACTGAGCACTTCATTGAATGAGCACATGCTTGTATAAGCATGTGCTCATTCACTGAAGCACTCAATCAGGCTGCCAGCTGTAGAGGTGAGTGGAAGGCTGTGCCGGTGGCCTACTCAGGATACTGAGGGTGGGGGGCACTATCTGATGACAGGCTGGAGGAGTCCAATAGACACCAGGGAGTCTGGAAATTTTTTTTTATTTTTATACGTTGGGGATGGAGAAATTGATGTAATTCTCAATGGGGGGTGGATTCTTCAATTTGGGCCAGTGATTGGCCTGGAGGGTGGGACCACTAGGCACCAGGGATGATATATTAGTATGGATGAGCAGGACAAAGTGATAGTGGTTAAGGGCACTGAGCTGCCCATTTTCTCATGAAATTTCCTTGCAGAATGGCATCAACCACCCTTTCTGTGAAGAACAACTTGTGCAGAGGCAACATGAACAAGTGTATCTTCACAGAAATAGTGGTTGACCAGTGGAATGGCCTACCTGTCGAAGTCATTGAATCCAGAACAGTATGGGGATTTAAATCAGCTTGGGATAGGCACATGGGGATAGTTACAAAAAGTATCTGAGTGGGGGGGGTAGGAGCTGAACATGCTAGATGGACCTGTGTTCCCCATTTGATGTTACTTTCTATGTTTCTAGTTTTGTGAAATATTTTGCAGGACAAAATAGCTGATTTCGTAGCAATTTCGCCAGCAAAATTTTATTTCGCAACATCTCTATTTTTAAATCAATTTGTTCAATACAAGCCATTTAAAATAGAAACCATCAGGCTGACCATAAGGGTGATAAGACCAGTAGACTACCTAACATCCATCAACATGAAGAACGCCTACCTTCACATCCCAGTCAGACCCACTCAACATGAATTCCTCTGCTTTAGCATTCTGGGCATACACTTTCAGTTGTAAGCACTACCATTTGGTCTAGCCTGAACACCAAGAGTCTTCACAAAAGTATTCATTGCACTGGTGGCAAAGATAAGAGAACAAGGAATTCAGATGATCTCTTATCTGGACAACTGGCTGACATGCACCAGATCCATCAGCGAATTATGAACCCAGACAGAAGCAGTTCTACAGTTTCTGGAGTACCAAGTATGGTTTCTAAAGCACCACTTGAGCTCACTGGTCCCCAGTCAGTGCATAGAGCACTTGGGAAAGCTCATAGATACAAAAAAGGGTCAGGTAAGACCTTCAGAGAAAAGGGTATGTACCATCACACTGCAGGCAGAAAGCTTGAGGGTGGCCAACAATCCAACTCTGGAGCAGGTCTCACAACTCCTAGGCTCAATGGGGTCCTGAATAAACCTTGTCCCATGGGTCAGGTGGAACATGAGACCACTCATGGTCATGGCTATACAGCAAGCAGCTCATGTGGACTACGGCTTGTCAGCCACAAAGAATATCACTCCAAAGGCATGACCTCACTGCAATGGTGGGCAAACAGAAAACACTTGACCCTGGGTATGCTGCTAGACATTCAGAAAGACATAAGCATAGACCCAGATGCCTTTCTGATGGGCTGGGGGGCCTCCATGGTTAGCTCACTGCTCAAGAGACATAGACATCCAGGGAGTCCAGATTAATGATCAACATTGTAGAGATGAGAGTGATATTCCAGGCCCTCATACACTTCAGCAGCTTGTTCAGGAGCAAGAACATACTAGTCAAATTGGACAACAAGATCACAGTAGTATACTTAGTGAGTCAGGGGGAACCAAAAGCAAAGGAATGATGAAGGAGGCAGACAAAGTTCTTTCATTGGCCCAGAAACATGTTTTGCAAATTTCAGTGGTTCACCTAGCAGGAAAGTTGAATACAACAGCAGACTGGCTAAGCAGGCAGCAGATACACCCAGGAGAATGGCAACTTCACTCACAGGTTTATGCAATGATCAACAGAGGTTGGGGTCCAGTTCAGATAGATCTCATGGCCATGCACATGAACACTCAGATGCCATAGTTCTTCTCCAGGTTCAGGGACAGCAAATCATTGGGACTGGATGTCCTCTCCTTGGAATGGCGATTCAATTTGGCCTACATTTTTTTCACCCATTCTGCTGATTCCACCAGTCCTCAGAAAAATCAGACAAACAAAAGTGACAGTGATCTTAATCACTCTTTACTGGCCCCGCAGGGTGTGGTTTGCAACTGTCATAGCGAAGGTCACTGACAGACCATGGCTGTTGCTGGACCATCCACACTTATTTCACAGGAGTCAGTGAAACACCCCAACTCACAAACCATCGAACTAACCACCTGGCCCCTGAAAGGAAGAGACTGTTAAAGGTCAGGTATCACCCTAAGATTATAGAAACATTGTGACAATTCAGAAGAGGCTCAACAACCTCTGCATACACAGATAATAATGGTCAAAATTCACTACAAGGTGTTCCTCCAAACAGAGAAATGTGATAGCTGTGTTAGTCCCTTCAACAATCTAGAGAAAAAATACAACAAATATGTTGCAGGTGATACCTTTTATTGGACTAACCAAATTATTTTTAAGACTAGCTTTAGAGAGGTGAAACTCTCTTCCTCAGGTCAAAAGTGAAAACAGCCGAGCAGTATGACAGATATAAAGGTTGGATATGGATTCGAAACCTAGACTAGAAGGTTACAGATCAAAGCATTGCAGTCAATTTGCACCTCTTACAAACAGGAAGACTAATTTTCACTGGAGTATGTCTTTTGGAGAGATCAATTTGTAAGATCAAAGGGCTGCCTAATTTTACTCTGACTCTGGACCATTAATTAACATTTCTAAAAAGCACCCTCTGGCTGTTTTAACAGACACCTTCTTAAGACAATGGTATGTATTTTCTTTATGTCTTGACTTTGTAGAAGAATTAATTAATGGTCCAGAGTCAGAGCAAAATTAGGCAGCCCTTTGATCTTACAAGCTGATCTCTCCAACAGACACAATCCAGTGAAAATTAGTCTTCCTGTTTGTAAGAGGTGCAAATTGACTGCAATGCTTTGATCTGTAACCTACTAGTCTAGGTTTCGAATCCACATCCAACCTTTATATCTGTCATACTGCTCAGCTGTTTTCACTTTTGACCTGAGGAAGAGAGTTTCACCTCTCTAAAGCTAATCTTAAAAAAAATTTTGTTAGTCCAATAAATGGTATCACCTGCAACATCTTTGTTGCATTTTTTTCTCTACATTGTTGACTGGACTAACACGGCTACCACATTTATCTTTTTTTACAAACATGGAGGATACCGTATTTAGCTGTAAAAAGTGGAAAATGAGCAAGCTGACAAAGAAGGAAACCAAACTCAATAGTGACATATTCTTCCTTTCTACCTGCAAGAAAAGGAATATTACTCCAAGAGGTCTTTTCTTCAAGAACACACTGGCCACTACATACAGATCATGGTATGCACAACGACTCTGCAAGCGTACCAGTGAAAGACTGTGAAATGGACTTATACACTACGGCCCAGATATTTAAACTGTGCCAGGCTTGGGTGCAGCTCAACTTGGCTGCGCAGGGGTGTGGCCTGGGTGATATTCAAAGGAGTTGAGCCATGGCTCAGCAGCTTTGAATATCGCACCCTGCCTCTTCCACTGTGCATGGTGCAGTGGCACTACACCAGCGCAAGTGGCCTGAGTGGAGAATGCCATTGCGCCATTCACAGCACCTGTGATATTCAAAAGGTGACATGCAAATAGGGCCATAATATATGCAAGGTGCACATGGGGCCATTTGCATGTCATTATGGCCCCATTTGCATGCAGGTGTGCCGATCCCCGACGACTTGTGCCTGGTGCCCTGCCTGGCAGCAACTGTCAGGGACCGACGCCCCCTGCAGCCCGATCGCGGGCATTTGTTTAAATATAAAGTCCTCGTCCAATATCCCTGGTGGTCCAGTGGATGCTATGTGCTTGATCGTGGGCATCCGTTATAATAAACCCCCCCATCCAATATCCCTGGTGTTCCAGTGGACCGAATGCTGCCCAATTGTGGGCATCTGTTTAAGTGAACCCCCATCCAATATCCCTGGTGGTCCAGTGGACCAAATGCTGCCCGATCGCGGGCATCTGTTTAGCAGAAAATGTCCTATTACCCTGGTGGTCTAGGGTACCTCCCTCCCCACCCACCCACTGAGCCCCACTGCCCTGCTCCCCCAGTCAGCCAGTGGGTGGCAGCACCCACCCACCTGCCACCCCACCGCCCGCCGACTGACATCTCAGTAGGGCTGCACACCCGTTGGTTCACAGAGTGGGTGGGGTGCTGCCGCCCGCCGGCTGACTGGTGGGGAGCGGGGTGGTGGGGCTTAGTGGGCTGGTGGGGGAAGGGGGTATCCTAGACCACCAGGGTAATAGGACATTTTCTGCTAAACAGATGCCCGCGATTCGGCAGCATTCGGTCCACTGGACCACCAGGGATATTGGACGGGGGGTTTCACTTAAACAGATGCCCATGATTGGGCAGCATTTGGTCCACTGGACCACCAGGGATATTGGATGGGGGTTGTTATTTAAACAGATGCCTGCGACTGGGCAGTATTCAGTCCACTGGACCACCAGGGATATTGGACGGGGGGGTTTATTATAACGGATGCCCGCGATCGGGCACATAGCAGTCCACTGGACCGCCAGGGATATAGGAGGAGGACTTTATTTTTAAACATATGCCTGCAATCGGGCATAGGGGGGCGCTGCCAGGTGCAGCTGGAACTTGGTTGGCCACCCACAGGTGGCAGCTGCCATGTTGCACCCTGAAATGCGGCAGCTCACCTGTGGGTGGCCATCATTTGTTCCCTTTTTTTTGGCTTAACTTTGTGCTGGCACAAGTAGGGGTTGTGCATGCATGGCTCTGCACATCCCAGGCTGAATATCGGGCTGTGCAAGTTATGCATGAGAACGCCCCACCCCACCTGTGCCTGCACACATCACTGATGCGCTCCGGCGCATCGGGATTTGTGCGGCGCACTTTTCCCTTTTGAATATCACGCCGGGGTGCATCAGTGGGTTGTGCATGGCGCAACACTGTTGCGCCATGCACAACCCTTTTGAATATCTGGGCCTAACTGTACAGAAAAAAGAAAATGATAAAATCACAAACTAGCCTAATACTTCAAAACTTATGACAGCAAAATAGAAGAACAGAAGAATCAGAAAAGGAACTCCAGTGCCTCTACATCAGAGAAGAATTAGCTGCAATTAAAAAAGGAAACAAAAGAAACTACAGATTCTCCTACAGAAGGATCATGATTGTTTCATGTCTCACAATGACAGTGACATAGAAACTGAGGACCTTACATTCCTGTGGACTGCTTCCAATACAACATAGACTAGAGAGGAGTCCATCTCACGGTGCACACAACAGTCAGGCTCAGAGGGAACCTTAGACATTCAACCTCTTGGAATTAAAACTATACAGCACACAGAGGACCCTACCTTGCAACACACCAGTTGCCAAATGGAAGTGAATATACACCCCAGATATGGGTCCACAACGAACATTGAATCAGACCTCCGTAGGACTGACAATTGATGACCATATCCAATGGAATAATTAGCCTCTCTAGCCATAGGCTATAACTGCCAGACATGTCAGTTCTCTGTAAAGGTCTGACATTCTGTCCCTCTTCAAAACTTGATGAAATACAACAGTACTCAGGCAAGAGAAATTCTTTAGAAGGCTACGACTGACAGAATTCTTCCACAATCAAGAGGGCTCATCTGATAGGAGTTATAATCACAAAAAGAAACACTCCCACTTTACTCCACTGAGTGGACGCAGCCCTAAACTGGACAACTATACAGACAGCTTTAGACACAGGGTACACTCAAAAATCTCCAGCAAACAGAGGAAAATTCTATACAACCTCTCACCTTTGGAAAGAAAAGCAATTGATAGCCTACAAAACAATAAAAGCATTACCGTTAAACCTGCTGATGGGGGGGGGGTGCAGTTGTAATCATGGATACAACCAACTACATACAGAAAGGCTACAAACAACTTTCGGACAACACCTACTAAAGGAAGTTAACCGCAGACCCCACAAAAAATTCATGAAAGAATTGAAAAAGCCAATCAGCACATTTCCAGAACATGCACATAGGGAACTGGAAAATCTGATACCAAGAAGGGCAGCACTAGGAACTTTCTACACATTACCAAAAATTCACAAATCTGGAAACCCTGGCAGACCAATTATATCTGGAACTGACACATTAACTGAGGGGATCTCTGGACTCATAGAAGGTATACTCAAACCACGGGTGCAAAACACAAACAGCATCATACAGGATACTACAGACTTTGTAAACAAACTGCACAGTATAGGTCAGTTACCACCTGACACTGTTTTGGTCACGATGGATGTTGAATCCTTATACAGCAACATCCCTCATAGAGATAGCATAATGGCATGCTATGAATACCTATGAAAAGCCACTACAGAGAGGAAATAACCACCAGATGTGATAGCCAAACTTATGGAATACATCCTTACACGCAATTATTTCAACACCGACATTTACCTTCAAAATATGGGAATGGCTATGGGCACCAGCATGGTACCACAGTATGCCAATCTGTTTATGGCAGATCTAAAAGAAAAATTCCTCAGCACGCAACATCATAAACCATTAAAATACTATAGATAGATTGATGATATCTCTATCATATGGACAGCAGGAGAGGAAAACTTAAAACAATTTTTTGACAGCTTCAATGACTTCCATCCTTCCATTAAATTCCAGATAAATTACTCTAAGTGTGTGCATTTCCTAGATAACAAAGTCACACTAAAAAATGGAACAATGCAAACATCTGTGTACAGAAAACCTACAGACAGATGCAGTTACCTGCACAGCATGAGCTACCATCCCTCTCATATCAATACTGTATATCCATTATACGCAGCCAGGCCATCCGGTACCACCGCATTTGTTCTAATCAAGACGACAGGGACAGACACCTTATTACACTAAAAGAAGCTTTCAGACAGAAGGTATATAAAACCATCTCCATTCACAGGAATATCCATTCTGCACTCCGTAGGCCTAGGGAAGAACTACTACGGTACAAGCTACAGAGAACATCTAATTGCACACCTCTGGTATTAACCTACAACCCAGAGCTGAAAAAACTATGGAAAATAATTAAAGATCTACAGCCACTACTGTCTGAAGATGAAACTCTGTAAAATATATTTACCACTCCATCAGTGCTTGCCTTCCACCAGACACCAAACCTGAAGCAGAAACTGGTGCAAAGAAAACTTCCTTCTGAGCTCCAACTAGGTGACAAAGATACAAACCATGCAAAGCACCTCGCTGCAAACTATGTACACATATTTCTCCTGAGACATGTGTCAGCCACATTGGAAAAACATTTACAATCCAAAACTCATATACATGTTCTTCTAGCAATGTAGTATACATGATACAATGCAGAAAATGTGAGGAAGGCTGCTATAGTGGTGAAACCGGACAGGAACTAAAAACAAGAATGACTCACCACAGATTCACAGTTACCCATAACAATAAAAATACATCAGTAGGGGAACATTTTTCTAGACCAGATCACTCCACCAGTGATTTTACTGTCAGAGTGTTAAAAGGGAACTTCAAAAAAAGCCAGGATCGGCAAACATTTGAAATAGAAATGATACAATATTTTGACACTAAAGAAAAAGGACTTAATAAAGATGTTGTTTTTTTAATACACTACTTAAAGCAGTGCTTCTGAGTTTCTTTTTAAACCCTCACATCAACACCCTCTGGCTGTTTTAACAGGTACCTTCTTAAGACAGTGGTATGTATTTTCTTTATGTCTTGACTTTTTAGAAGTGTTAATTAATGGTCCAGAGTCAGAGTAAAATTAGGCAGCCCTTTGATCTTACAAGTTGATCTCTCCAACAGACACACTCCAGTGAAAATTAGTCTTCTTGTTTGTAAGGGGTGCAAATTGACTGCAATGCTTTGATCTGTAATCTACTAGTCTAGGTTTTGAATCCACATCCAACCTTTATATCTGTTATACTGCACAGCTGTTTTCACTTTTGATCTGAGGAAGAGAGTTTCACCTCTTGAAAGCTAGTCTTAAAAATAATTTTGTTAGTCCAATAAAAGGTATCACCTGCAACAAATTTGTTGTATTTTTTCCTCTACCTCCAAACAGATAAATCCAAATACTGCATCGATTGCAGATATACTGCTTTACTTACAAGAAAGCCTAGACAAAGGACTATCGCCAGCTTCCCTAAGAGTGCAACTAGCAGCCATGGGATTGGCCAGAGGGCAAGTTGAAAACTGTTACCCAGGAGCACATCCTGATGTATTATGATTTCTTAAGGCAGCAAACAACATTCGGCCAATCAAGAGAGATCACCGCACCCCAAGACCTGAATTTGGTACTAAATCCAAGATGGCACACTCCTTCTAATCACTACCATCAGTAGAGCTAAAATGGTTGAATCCTAAAACTGTGTTCATGGTGGCAATTTTCTCAGCTAGATGTATAAGTGAGCTGCAGGCGCTGTCTTGCAGGGAACCATACCTAACTTTCCATAAGAACAGGGTCTCATTAAGAACAATCCCATCTTTCATGCTTAAGATGACTTCAGACTTTCATAGAAATCAGACTGTTAAACTTCCAGCCTCTATGCCTACCCTAACTATGGTTGATGATCTGGCTCTACAGACTGGGTGTGAAGCGAGTAGTGGCGACCTACATCAACTGCACAGCACAATTCAGGAAATCAGACAGACTACTTGTGGTCATGACAGTTCAAAATTAGACCAGCACTTCAAAAGACCAGATACACAGCATAAACTTCAAAACTGAAGAATGGATTTATTTTTCCAAGTGCAGACAAACAACACATACCACACTGCCCTTGCGCTTCGGCAACTTGCCTTTCTCAGGAAGCGCTGGTCTAATTTTGAACTGTTCTGAATTTATGGTTGTCATCTGGTGACTTATCAACCTGCTGCACTCAGGCACAGGTAATCTTTTTCAACTACTTGTGGTCATGCATGGATGCTGAAGAGAACTATTGGCTTTCAACTTGGCCATCACAGGATGGCTCAAATGGGCCATACAAGAGGCATACAAAGCAGCTGCTATACCACCCACAGGGCATTAAACCACATTCCGCATGAGCAGTGGCCACATCATGAGCTGAGAGGAATATGGCTACAACATAAGAGATATGTGAGGCTGCTACTTGGACATACATGTACATAATCACTAAGCACTATAGACTGGACATTTCTCAAAATCCAAAGACAAATTTTGCTTGCACTGTATTATAGTCAACAGCGTCCAGTGACCTGAGTCATGACCTGTGTCCCCCAACATGAGGAAAGGAGGTACAGCTTCTAGGAAGGAAGGATGGAAGGAAGGGAGGGAGGGAAGGAAGGAAGGAAGGAAGACAGTCAGTTGACAAATTCATTGTCAACCGATGTTATAGCAACACTTTTATGTCGACCGCATTTGCAGTTGGCACAAAGTCAGTCAATTCGGACTGTGTTTTCTTAGGGGGGCCTTTACCCCCAAAACCACCCATGCAGGGGGCTCTGCTCCATACACCCCATAATTAAAGTAATCAATTCTGAGTGATTCGGAGAGGGGGAGAAAGACCACTAGAAAGAAGTGCTGGGGTCCTGCATTGACACTACAGTGACCTGTCGCTGTTGTTGCTGTAGTGTTGGTCACAGTAACATTTTCACCGTAGCAATGGCATATGAATGGCATGTGGTCCTCTAAGGTACTTCACATCCCTCCCAAGGAGATGGGACATGAGCAGACCAGAACACAACAGCGACTTCCTTACTAGCATGCTGTACAGGTCGATAATGATTAGATTATATAGAGTGTATCCAGGGCAGGTAATAAATATCAGAAACTTAAGTATGGGTATATTCTATTATTGGTCACAAGTATCTACAGTATATACCTAACCAGTTTTACTGCAGAGTGTGATAGTGTCAGTGACCCTATCCAAGTTGGAAAACTGTAGTGATGGATAAAGCAGAAACTGAGTGTGAGCATGACAGTTTGGTTACTAATGAGAGGATGCAACCCACTCCCCCCACCTCACTACAAGTATAACATAAAGTGTTGAGCAGTAAATCCAGGCAAATATACCAGTGCTAAATAGTTTGCTGTTTGCAGGCTGCTGCTGATTTTAGGAAACAGCTGAGGCTATCTTCCTGTGAAGCAAAAACTGATATAAGTAATTGATAGCTTTAGAAAAAGAGGTGTGCAAAACTATATAAACAGTTGGGGCTGGTAGAGGTTGTGGGAACCTGCTTTTTCTGAGCAGCTGGGGATTTTAGTAGCTGGATAAGCTTTAAATTCTTATCAGTATGTAGACTTTTAAGCAGGACTGCTGACTTGTTTAATAAGTGTTGTTTTGTGTGTGGGATCCATAGAGGAAGCTGGATATTCATTTATCTTTTCTACAGGTATTGTGAGCAGCTTCTAGAAGGTGTTGTCGTTCTCAGCCAGGATCAATTTACAGCTCATAGAGGCTTAAATACCAGGGCTTCTCACATAGCAGTACTGCAGAAACAGTTGGGGCTGATAGAGGTTGTGGGAACCTGCTTTTCCTGAGCAGCTGGGGATTTTAGTAGCTGGATATGCTTGAAATTCTTATCAGTCTGTAGACTTTTAAGCTGGACTGCTGACTTGTTTAATAAGTGTTGTTTTGTGTGGGACTTTCCTCTGGAGGAGGTTGCAGTGCTTGGAGGTGCAGTGTGGGGCAGAAACAGAGCTGATACACTCTTGTGAGTGTCGTGTGTGAGCCCAAATCGCACCATCCCCCACCCTCCCTCACCAGAGCACAACTAATTTATTGGGGAACACCTGCCCTGCAATTGGAGGAAAAGGCTTCAGGTGCAGCTCATGTAGTTCTAGCCATTGGGGGTTGGGTTTTAAGGCTGGGAGAGAGGAGCGTAGGGAGTTGAAATCTTCCCCTGTAAACTAACTCTTAAAGCAAATAGTCAGGTGGGGAAAGGTTCAGCCACCCAAGCTTTGCAAGTTTAAAGGTCTGCATGCTGTATGGGGGGGGGGGAATTGTCTCGGTATAGGTACTGGTAGCTCGAGAAACTGTAGAGCCACTGAGTTGATAATTTGGCCTAGAAAAGACTGCTGTGATGATAGGGAAGGGACTGCATATCACTAGAGCAGGTATCTTTGGGTGGGTGGTTGAGTACACAGGGTGTGGAGTGGCCATGATACTGGACTGGGCTTGGAAGTTTGGAGGATGCTCAGTGGGCTATCAGCTGGCACAGCTTAAGGAGGTGGTAAAGGGGATCCAGAGGCAGCTGGGGGGGGGGATTGGAGAGGTAGGAGGCAAGCGGTCACCTATGTGAAAGCACTAGGTGCTGGGGCCTCCCAAGCTGGGGGAGGAGTGAAGAGTGGTGCTCACACTAGCAGAGGAGGGAAGGGGGGTACACAGAGGGCTCTCAGGGAGCCTGGCAGATGGGGCCCAAAAGGTGGAAATTTCCACAACAGTAGGCAGGAGTCTGGGGGTGTCCAAAGGAAACCGAGAGAGGAGGTAGGGACAAAGGGGGTACTGGGGGATGGGTTAAGGCTCACAAATCGTTTTAACCCTCTACGTCCATTGGTAGAAGAGGGGGATGTGGGGGGGGGAAGAGGAGGAGGAGGATGCTGCTGCTACTGGTCTAGCTGGGGCAGGGACGGATAGAACAGGTGTAGAGGGCAAGTGTCAAGGGCACAATAGAGGGGGTCCCGGACAGGATGGGAGAAGAGGGGTAGGAGGGGAAAAGAAAAAGGAGGATCAGGGGAACAAGGAGGAGGCTGATGGTATGGAACAGGGGAGCACGACAGGCAGGAAGGCACAGGATGTAAATGGGATGATATCGAGCAGAAAGCCAAATAGGCAAATGGATAGGAAGTATGGATTAGTAATGAGTGGGGAAAGAGATACAGAGAAAGATACTCAGGTGGGAGGGGGATGAAGAAGGCCAGGACATGGGTAGAGGAGGTGACCAGGTACAATAGTGAAGGGGCTACCTTCAACACCCAGATTGTGGGAGGTGCGAGGAGCCGGTTGAGGGGAGAATCTGGATGAAGGGATGAGGAGGGGCATGGAAGGAGGGGGAACCTGAGGGGTAAACAAGAAGGCAAGGGGGAAGTTAGAGTACTGCTATTGGGGGACTCCATGATCAGAGGCATACAGTAGGAGGGGCAGGAGGAGGGTAAAAGCTGTCTGATCAGAACCAAATGCCACCCAGGCCTGACAGTGCACAAGGCCAAACATGAGTTGTATTCACTGGCATGGGAATGGGGGACCCCGGACATTCTAGTGCACCTGGGGACAAATGACATAAGTGGTAATAGTGAACTAGAAATTCAGGCAAGGTTCCGGGAGTTTGCTAGGGTATGCATTTCCATAGGCTGTAAGATCTCCTTTTCAGAAATTGCCAGTGCCAAGGGCTACTGGGGAAAACAAGATGAAGATTAGAGAGATATATCAGTGGCTTAGGGAGTGGTGTGGGGAATTGGGGTATGGCCAGGTGGGGGGCTGGGGGGAGACCTGGGAGGATAAGGAGCTGTATGCTAGGGACAGGCTCCACCTTAATTTGGAGGGGAAGGAAATCCTAAAGCTCAAACTATCTGAGTTCATCAGTGAAAGGTGGAGTTTAAACTTGTGTAAGGGGGAAGGGATAAAAAAAGGAGCAGTGCCAGCAGATACGATAAATGAGGGACATGGTCTCCACTCCTCTAGGGGGCTAGGGAGATATGAAACCGGATCACCAGGAAGGGTGCAGGAGCTGAGAAATGGGAGCTCAAGGGGGAGAAAGGAGAGGAGGGAAAAGGGGTTGAGAGTGGTCCTGATAAATGCCAAGAGTTTAGGAAATAAAATGACTGAGCTCCATGCAATGCTAGTTGAGGGGGAGGTAGATGTGGCAGCAGTCACTGAGACCTGGGCCACTCAAGGGCACGAGTGGGACCTAAATCTGGAGGGCTACACTATGTTCAGAAAAGATAGGGGGGAGGGAAGGGGTGGTGGTGTAGCACTGTTAGTCAGAAATGGCGTTGGTATTGGAGGGATAGAGGAGGCAGAGGGGAATGTGGAGGCTATTTGGGTCACCTTGCTGATGGGGGGGGTAAGAGAGTAAAAGTCGGAGTGGTGTACAGATCACCAGCACTGGCAGAGGTCCTGGAAGAAAGTTTGGTGGCAAATCTTGAGGGACACTGTAGATTAGGAAAGGGAAGGGTAATACTAATGGGGGACCTCAACATGCCAGGAACAGACTGGGGGACTATGACATCACCAGTGGTCAGAGAGCAGAGGCTGCTCGATGTCTTCCAGGATGCATTTCTGACACAACAAGTGGGTGAGCCAACTAGGGAGGCCTGGACACTGGATGTGGTCCTGGCAGACAGTGATCAGATTAGTGGCCTAGAGGTGAGGGACCTGCTGGCTGGGAGTGATCACGCACAGTCTGGTTCTTCCTGGACCTGGGGGAGAGGAAAGTCGAACAAGGACTATAGTAACAGACTTTAGGGGTGCAGACTTCAGGGAGATGGGAAGGATCCTTAAAGATCATCTAGACAGATTAAGGCCGGATCTGGATGCTGACAGCAGGTGGGGGATCATTAGGAGAGGAACACAGGAGGTTACCAGATCCTGCGCAAGGGAAAGGCGTAGGTTCGGTAAGGCCAGAAAACCCTGCTGGTGGACCCGGGAGGTACAGGAGGTGGTGAGGGAAAAGAAGACGACCTATAGGTGCTTCAAGAGGTCAAGGAGTGAAAGGGATCAGGAGAAATATGAGCTGACTGCCAAGAGAGTCACCAGGGTGGTGAGAACAGCTAAGGCAAAAAAGGAGCAGTCCTTGGCCAGTGGGATCTAGAAGGGGGTCAAGGGGTTCTTTAGATAAATAGGGGAAAAAAGAAAAGTAAAGGGGCACATCAGCAAGATAAGGGCAGGGGATGGTTGGGCACAGGAGGCGGGGGAACAGGCAGAAGTCCTAAATGAGTACTTTGCCTCAGTTTATACCAGGGGGGATGGAGGGGCTAGGTCTTGCATCTTGCTAGGGGAGTGGGGGCAAACCAGAGCAAGAGTGAGACTAGAGCCAACAACTGATGGGTCTGGGGGAAAGGGAGTGGCCTAGCACAGACAGGTGGGGGCCCTGCAGTGCATGGTGAAACGGAGAGAACGAGGCTGAATTCCCAGTAGAGAGAGTAAGGGAAGCCCTCAGGTCCCTTCAGACGGAGAAAGCACCTGGGCCAGATGAGATACATCCCAGAGTGCTGAGGGAACTGGCAGATGTCCTGGAAGTCCCTCTAGTGGAGCTTTTCAACATCTCTCTGAGGACTGGGTGGGTGCCCCAAGACTGGAGGGTGGCCCATGTTGTGCCGATCCACAAGAGGGGATCAAGAGAGGAGGCGGGAAATTACAGGCCCGGTAGCCTGACATCAATGGTCAGCAAGGTGATGGAAGGCATTGTCAAGAAAAGGCTAGGGAGCTTACTGGAGCAAACTGGGGGCTTGGACAATAGGCAGCATGGCTTTGTCACAGGAAGATCATGCCAGACAAATCTTGTTGAGTTCTATGACTGGGTGACAGGTGCCCTGGACCAGGAAAGGCCAGCAGACGTCCTCTTTCTGGATTTTAGCAAGGCATTTGATTCGGTACCCCACAGTGGCCTGCTGGCTAAGCTGAAGGAAATGGGGGGAAGGGAGACAGTTGCTAAGATGGATAGGAAATTGGCTCTCTGAGCTTACTCAGAAGGTGGTGGGTGGAAGGTTAGCCTCATCCCCAAGGAGCCAGAGAAGCAGCCAAATGTGAGAGAGACGTGCCAGTGCTGAATTACTGAGATCCTGGTTATCCAAGGGTGAAGGTGAGGCAAGCTTAAGGTGGAGCTCAGGTTGAAAGTCCTGTAAAGCCTAAAAGCAAGGCAGAATCACTGTGGCTTGGGATTGTCCCTGGACCTCCAAAGGTCAGGTTTGGGATACTTGGATGCTAGAAGCTACTCACCTAGAATTTACCAAAGGGAGAGTACTCAGACTGCTGAGAAGCTACAGAGGCCTGAATGTGCAGATACTCAGACTGCAGAGGAACTTGGAGAAACCCAGGGGGTATTGGCAGAGTGACCATACCATGCAATGGGGTCAGTTCCTAGTCTCTAGAGGGCATGGTAAGGTCCATCTGCAGTGCTATAGTGAGAGGTCTCCTAGCTAAGCTCCCAGCCCATACTCTTTATTGTTTTTTTTTTGTTTGTTTTTTTAATAGTAACCTGACAAAAGTCTGTATCTGAAAATACCACCTGTACATAACTGGCAATAAAACAACACCTCCGGGTGTTTTGCACAATATTTTATGATTCCTGCTGTCTTCCATAACTGAACCCCACGGCACAGAGGGACAAGTTTTGGAAGACATTGAAACTGGACTCGGTGGGCAGCCTACAGCTGAAGTGGCTTGGATCAGGTGGATCCTATATACCCTATCTGTAAGGAATGGAGTGCCTCAGGGGACTACCCTCCCCACACACACAATCACCTTTGCCAGGTGAGTAACTACTAGTTTCTTATTGAGTAAAAACAAAACATGTCTTGGGGAACAAGGAGGGAGAGGACGATGGGAAACAGCGGTGAGGAGGAGTTTTTATAGATCCATATTACAGCCTTCTAGCAGACCCCCCCCCCCTCAAAATACCATTGACACAAAGTGTCATTGGCCAAATTATCGAAGTCAGGCCACAGGCAGGAGACCCCAGTCAAGCTCAAACCAAAGTTTACAATGGCCAACTTCTCTCACCCATGTCTAAGGGTCATCCTCTGCAGTCAATTAAAAACACTGCATAAAGTATATTATATCATGCAGTATTAGGGTTTCTTTTTGCTAGCAATGATGCTGACATTTCTTGATAATAAATTTATTTTTAATCAGAATTTGCAAAAGGATAAGATACTGTTACAGAATCCATAACTGGACATTTGATCTGAGTGGGCAGTGAGAAGTTTTAAGTGCCCTTTCTTCTTGCATTAAGAGAGAAAGTAATTACTAAAATAAAAGGTTTATAATTATAAATGTTTCAGCAATTAGGTTTAACATTATTGCTTTTTAGTTCCTTTACTGCCAGCAGTTATGGACCTTCAATCAATTCTCTGTACTGCATACTGTAACCGTCGCCTTGGCAGAACACAGAACCAACATTAAACAATATCACAGTACATATAAAGACATTTGTAGTTTAAATACAAATAAAAATGTTAAATATTTAAAAATGTATGAGTTAAAACTATCCTCTATTTAAATATCAAGTTTTCCAATCCCCTGGCAGCCATAAACTGGCCACAACATCACACTATTTGCCATACACTGACTTAAATTTAAAATGACACTGGCTTATTGCCAGCATGACCAATCACCTGATCCATTGGTGAAGCTAAGGGTACAGATGTAACATGAATCACACTGACATGCTCGGCTCACTTACACACACATTTCACTTTGTGAAAGCATAGGCATACTACTTATTCCAAATGTTTCTGGAGTTTTTCACCCTCAGAGCTACAGACTTTTGTCATGATGATAGTGATGCTTGGGGGGTGGGAGATGTGAGTGACAGACACACAGATAGGCAAGCAGGGACAGACACAGGCACACATGCAGGCTATTCAAAACAACAGCCCCACCTAGTAGACAGAAAAAGGACCTTCTTTTTTATAAATCTACTTCCACAGTCAAAAAACAGTTTAAAGCCTGTCAAAATATATATATTTTTTTACTTGGTTTTATTTAAATATAAAAAAGCCATTAAATAATAGCAATAATGCACTCCAGATTGTGTGTCGTGTTGGGATAACATCACTTTTCAGGTGTTAAATGCACTCTGCCTGCGGCCTCGTGCCCAGCCACCCAAGGCTTGATGTTTTCCCACCATGACACACTCTATCATGCATCATTGCTTAATTAATAAGTAAGGGATGGCACATGACAGGGTGTGCAATTTCAAGGGAATAATGCACTCATCTAGTGATTGTTAGGCATGAGACATAGCTGAGTGCTTTATCCACCATAGAATTACATTATTCCTATATGACTTCAAACCATGGAGTGTGTTATCCCACTTATAAAATGGTAATGTGAAGTGGTTTGAATAATAAGGTTTCAGGGCTTCGAATAATAAGGTTACAGGGCTTTAAGGTTAATTTTATAATTAGTAAACAAATGAGTGAATAAGCATTTGCAATGAACAGGGGTTTGATCAGCTGTGACCTATCACTGTAGTTCCCCCCCCCACACAAAATGGAAACAAGTGTCTTGAAGTTCAACAGCATACAGAGTCAATTTATCTTCAGTGTTCAAAAAGTTGAAAATCAAAGAAACTGGGTCTAACTAGGACATTGTCAGGATGGGACTCTTATGACACTCCCCACTTTCAGAATAGAGTGGGCTAGATGTTAAAGCATGAAGTTGTGAATCTGGAGACATAGCAGTCTTGGGTTTGAATACAGCAACCACAACTTGCATACTGTGTGACCATAAGCAAGTCATTTAAACTCGCTGTTGCATCTGGAACAAGCTTCAGCTTAATGTGTGTTTTCCCAGCCAAAAATTCTAAAATAAAAAAATTGATAGATAAACCTAGAAAGGAATAATATTTCTAAGTTTCAGTCTGGTTTAGCCATAAGGGTATAATGTTTATTCCCTTGGGATACTCATTCTTCTATCTGATTTCACTCCGATGTTCTGTACATTTGCACCTTAATCAGGTATAAGCTTCTTTAGGTCAGGCACTTATAAAAAAAACTTTAGATTAATTTCCCATTTCTAAATGCATTTGAATCTGGGGCAGACTAAGGCTATTGTGTAGGCCTGAGTAGCAGGAAAATCATTCTGAACCATGATATTTCTCATTTTTTCCTTGCTAACAAATGATAAATGGTCACTAGACATTTAAGAGTGAAATTACCACATATATAGAATAGTGGATGGTCACCCATCCACAACAAGGCTGTGTTTCCCTCAAGGGAGTTGATGACATCATCGAGACCTTGAAAGCGAAGCTCAAGAGATCTCTGTGTCATCAACTCCCGAGAGGGGAAACAGCCTTAGTTGTGGATGGGCGACCATCCACTGTTTTATATAGTATATCGCTTAGGGCTTATTGTTGATGAACATGTTTTACCGTCATGTTTCTCACCCGAGCACCTCCCCGACTCCCACTCCCTTCAAATCTGTCCCGCTCTTGCTGCCACTCGCTCCTGCTTCTCCCTGCTCCCGCTGCTGCTTGTTTCACTTGTCGCTGCTTCTGCTCCCTCCGGTGTCACCATTAGTACTTTTTAAAATAAAAAAATCACTTTTGTGACATGGAGCGATGGTAGCTCCTCGTGTCAAAATGGGCAGAGTCCTCTACTTGCCGCTCGCTAAACTGCCGACGCCATGTTTCCAGTATTTTTTTATGTCAAGCTTGTTGGTATGAGCCAATCAGAAGGCAGTTCAAAGCTAAAAGCTGTTGTACTATCGTCTTAACATCACATCGATAGTACAACAACTTTTTTGACCTTTGAACTGCCCTACAACAAGATTTAGGAAGCTACTGGTTTTCATCAACAATAAGCCCTAACCATATACTATAATGTATATGGCTATGCAAAACACAAATTTAGGAAAGAAAGCCCATGAGCCCTTCTCGTTGAGTCCGGCAACCTCCAACTCAGTGGGAATAGCATCACTCCTTTTTCTTTAAAGTACTTAGCTAGTTTAAACTTGGAAGCAGAACCCTTGCCAACTGATACTATTTGTTCTGAAAGTCTGTTTCACATGCCCAAGAATCAGAGCTTGAAGGTCACTACAATATCCGTTGATTCTACATGTTGTGGACATGTGCTCTAAGTTTCTGCCACCGATGCTGTGAAGCAATTCTTCCTGACATTTCCCTTAAATGTTCCTCACTTTGGAGATGATGAGAGCCCACTCGTCCTCTCATCCTTGCACTTGCAGATGAGCTACATTTAGTTTAACGATCTTATCCCATTTAGATATATAAATACTCTAATTATGCCCCCCCGTCACCTCTTTTCCATAGAGAACAATCCCAGTTAGGTCCTTACAGGCCATGTTTTCCAAGCCTTTAACTACTCTGGTTGCTCCATTCTGCACCTTCTTCATCCTGCCACTATCTTCCATCAGATAGGAGGAATCTGTTGTGTATGCCATACTCAAGATAAGGTCTGGCCAGTGATCTGCACAGGAGCATTACAATATAGAATCATGGAAGCATAGACAATGATGGTAGAAATAGATCAAAGGTGCATGCAGTCTGCCAGAGTCCCCTATTTAGCCCTGAAGCCTATTATCTCTTGGGTCCTGGTGTTCACCACTCCCCTGCATTCTCCTTCCCGATTCTGATGCCCTGAGGAACCACTATATCCTTCATTTGGTCTCAGCGATGCTTAAAACTACTAATGGTTTCAGCAGCTGGCAGACTGTTCCATGGCTCCACCACCCTTTCTATAAAGCAATATTTCCTCATCCTTCTTGAATCTCCCTCATGTTGATGTGCACACAGTGGAAGGGGTGGGAAATGGACCACATAAAAGTAGCATGAACACTTGGGGGAGGGAGATGGACACAAGTCCAATCACAGAAGAGACGGTCCTGGAAGGACTTGTGAATCTTAAAGTGGAAAAAGCTTTGGGCCAGATGGCATACACCCAAGGGTGCTGAGGGAGCTTAGGAAGATACCGAGTGCACCACTGACAGCATTATGCAGCATTTCACTAGAAACATGAGTAGTTTCAGAACAGTAAACTGTGCAGTTTCAGGGTGAATCCTAAGATGGTAAAATTGGGTGTGGAACTGGTGGATGGATAGGGGATATAAGTTAGTGGCAAATTGCACTCTCTAGGGGGAAGGGAGCGTGACCAGTGGAGTACCTCAGGGCTCAGTACTGGGATCAGTCTTCTTCAGTGACATTGCGGAAGAGCTGGAAGGGAAGGTATGCCTTTTTGCAGATGACACCAAAATTTGCAATAGGGAGAGCACACCAGAGGGGGGTGGAGAGAACGACTAGAAACCTGAGAGAACTCGAGGAGTGGTCAAAGGTATGGCCATGAGGTTTCAAGGAAAAAAAGTGCAAAACCAGGCACCTATGGGGCAGAAACCCAGGGGCAGAGTATAAAATGTGGGAAGAGGTTCTGACGGTCACCAAACTGTAAAGGGTCCCTGCTGTACTTATATCAGATGACCTCAAGGCAGTGGATAGGGACAGCAGGATGCTGTAGTGCATAGGGAGGGGTATCACCAGCAGAAGGAGGGAGGTGCTGTTACCACTGTATAGATCATTCGTAGGACCTCATGTGGAGTACTATGTCTGGTTCTGGAGACTATATGTCAGGAAGGGAATAGGTATGGTGGAAACTGTCCAGAGGAGGGCAACTAAAATGGTGTAGGGGCTGCAACAGAAGCCCTATCAGGACAGGCCAAGGGATCTTAGTATAAACACCCTGTGGGGGGGGCAGATAGAGACCTATAAATAACTCATGGGTGTGAATGAGGTACAGAAGAGGAGTATCTTGTAAATGAGACTGCCTCTCAATTATACTTCACCCGGTAAAATAAAGATTGATTGATTTTTTTTGCACAGTTGAAGGTGCACAAGAACTAAGGCTCATGCAATAAAACTGGAAGGGGGGATTTAGGAGGGATGTAGCCAGAGATCAGGTAGGGGTCCACAGTAACAGTATATGCAGAGAAAAAAGGGCAGACTAGGTGGGCCAAGTCCTTATCTGCTGACAAATTCTACTTTTCTATATTTAAACTTTTCTGAATGGGGTGGGAGTTGACCACTCACTCCATGCGTGACAACGATGCATTAGCCCAGCATTACTGTCAGAAATTTCCTATAATTAAGCAAATGGGAGCTGGGATCAAATAATTCTTCTCTTAAGACTCCACACATTGGTTAGACACCCAGGGAAGACTACCACTGACAAATTACCTTGAAAAGTTTGCATCACCATCTCCCTCAGGGACACAACATGTTGGTGTATTTACAGTACATAATAAAGTGCATCAAAATGGATGCTATAAATTTATGTATTTTTTTTAGTCTTTGGTAACCGGGTAAGGCCCACTAGGCACACGTGCCTGTTTCAGGGGTGACCTGGGAGCACTGGGCTGTTAAGAGTCACACAGTATGCAAGTGGAGGTTGTGAGAATCAAACTCGGGTCTAGTCTGCTGGATGCACCAAGCTCATTTACACCTCATTCCTCTAACCTCTAGGCTATACTGCCAGCCCATCTTGGGGTGGAACATTCAATTTTCTTTTATTTACTGAAGGACAAAACATACCAAACTTCCATGACATTTTGTTTAGTTGTTCTCAGATTGCAGGGGCTCACAATGACTCAATTTACTTGCAGTATGTGCAAAACGTTGTAAAATATTTATGAAATAGTTGATTACTTATAAAGTGACTATCCTTACAGTTAGAAACCTGATATGTGGTATTCGTACACTTTAAATATTTCCCTTCACACCTACCAAATTTATTAGTTGGTTAATCAGACACCACCTTTAAGCACAGGTGTTCCATGTCTCAATAAGAATAGAGACAGCACGACAAGAAACTTTCCAGAGACATGTAAACAGCAGCTGCATAAGGACCATAGTTAGAGGCTAACAAAAAGGAAGTCTTGGGTATGATAGAGCAATTTCAATTTCATCGGCAGCAGAGCAGAATACAGTACATGCTAGGAGTTTGTCTTAGCTAATGCATGAGTATTTATACTGTAGCTTGACTTGAATTTTTTTCAGTGCTTTCTTAACTTCAATATTAGGGAGGCTTACAAGGGAATCAGGTAATTCATTTAGCCACAGAGATGCCCTTACAGAGAAAGACCACTCACCCAGGTTTGTTCTGTGGAAAGGGATTACTAGGGTGTCCCATGTCATACTACAAACAGAGTACTGGTTGATAACTGGGCAAAAAATGTGGATAGCTGGGAGGGGACGGGGTTAAGGTACATTAGTGCTTTTTTTGGTGAGTAGGCAGGTCTGGTATTTTAATTTGCCCTGTAGGGAGCAGTTGTGGACAAACATGTTAGCCCCTAACACAAATCTACAGGCTTTTTTATATACCAGCCTGACTTTATCACGTAAAGAGTCACTAGCCACTGCATGAACTGTGAGGCTATTTTTTTTTTTTTTGTAACAAGTTTGTTGTATCTGAATCATTTCTGAGGGGCTTCAAACTTGTTTTGAAGTTCCGTGGAGATTTGATCCAGGTGTTCACTGCTATTGTACATGACAGCATGTTCATTGTGAACTTCTGTCAGAAAGCACTGAAATTAAATTTCGGTGAATGTTTCAGAAAATGTTTGTGAAATTTCACTGAAGTAATTGGTGATTCCACTCAAATTTAACTGGCAACATTTTAATTTTGCACTACCCTACTCTCCGAATATGCCGTGAATAAAACTCATGAGCATTATTCCATTGCAGATTTTATATCACCATTCTGTTAAGCAGTTTCATTCCCCTAGTACCAACAGGAGTACAATTAAAACCAAACAAGCATTTGTCAATGCTGACTGTTCACTTGTAGATTTGGGCTGTGCAGGTGTTTGGAACTGAAACTTTATCTTTTTTAAAACACTACTGCTTCACATTCCTCTATCCATGAATCTGATCCTTTGGTGACATCACTGTTAGCCATTCATACAGGCTTACAGGGTGGAATTGGATTGGGAGACTCGAGCTGGCTATGACGTGACCCGTCTGCAATTCGGTCCCCACGGCCCGGTTGCCCAACACAAACAGTCCACAATGGAAGTGTTTTTCTTTGCTCCTTAGTGTGCAGGCGCTCAGCCTGTGTTGATTCCAGGGCTCAGGGGGCTGGGCTCAGTGCCAGGACGGTCATGGAGAGAAGTCAGCAAGGTGGGAGCCGGGAAGAATGTAAACACAAGCAGCAGCACTGGATGGACACAATTTAAAAGGAATGCATACCATGCAGGTATACATTGTAAATATGTGAGCCGTGCATGGTCATCTGTTAACATGTGGGGAAGACTGGTGGTGCTAGTGGCCCTAAATATAGGTTTTTGAGCTAATATCACCCCCGAAGCACAGTGCCATTTTTACTCAGGTCAGCTCTTCCCTGCATAAGATCTAGCTCCATTGATGACATCCATGCCTCACGAACTAGTGAGAGCACATATGTCTATGTGGTATTCCCCATAGATATAGGAGAACAGTGTGTACCTTACAATTGTCCCCAGTAATAGTTCACATACTCTGGTACTGTAGAAGTGCCACTGATCCTCTGGTAGTCGAAGCCCCCACCAAAAATGGCAGTAGAAAACATCCATGATTTTTAAAACATAGTTGTTCAGAGCCCCACTTTTCAAGACCATACTGTTCTCAGCATGCTTGCTTGTGAGCATACACACCTCTGCCTGCAGTTAGCAGGCTATGCATTGGAGCTGAATTACACAAATTTTATATTATTTACATTTTTTCTATCTCTTGTTAAAGGGCAGCTTTATGAGCTCCTTTGAATGAGTCTTTAAGAAAACCGAGTGCTGGAAACTGCTGTGTAACTATTTTTATGTCAGTATTGTGAGTACGTGTCAAGAAGTACCCGTTGCTGATTCCGTGATGCACGCTCACAGTACTGACATAAAAATAGTTACACAGTAGTTTCCAGTACTTGGTTTTGTAAAAGACATATTAAAAGGAGTTCACATATTGTAGCTGTCCTTTAACAAGAGATAAACAAATTTCATATTGTTTAAATTTTTTTTACAATTTGGCTCTAATACACAGCCTGCTAACTACAGGCATAGGCATGTAAGCTCACAGCTGAGCGTGCTGAGAATGGTGCAGTCTGGAGATGTGGAGCTCTGAACAACTATGTTTTTAAAACCATGGATGTTTTCTACTGCCGTTTTCATTGGGGGCTATGGTATCAGAGGATCAGGGGCACTTCTACAGTACCAGGATATGTGAACTATTACTGGGGACTATTGTAATGTGCATACTGTGTACTTATATCTGTGGAGAATATCACATAGACACCTGTGCTCTCACTAGCTCATGAAGCATAGACATCATCATGGGAGCTAGAGCTTATGCAAGGAAGAGCAGACCCAAGTAAAAATGGCAATGTGCTTCGGGGGTGCTATTAGTTCAAAAACCTATATTTAAGAAAAAAAAGTAAGTTTAGTAATTTAAAAACTGTGTGACACTGCTGGCTGTGTGTGTGTTTTTTTTTTTTAATTTGGGGCTCTAGTTTAAAGTAGAAGATTCAAAGCTCAAGCTCTGAATGCCCACCCCTACCGATGCACCTTCGGGGGGATGACTTGTGAGTTATGAAAATGAAAGCAAGGAAGTGCTCTTTCATTGGAGTGGTTCATTTCTTTCAACTACGAAGTGCCACATCAGTAAGCAGAACTAGTGTCATGACCAGAATGCCTGGTCATTGGTCTACACTGCCAAGCCCATTGCATTTTCAGCTGTAATTTGCTCGGCAGTGACACACCTCGAAATGCCATTTGTAACAAGATGTTCCTTGCACAGGTGCAAGTGAATGTAAAAATGACAAAGCTTCAGTGAGAAAAATGGCCCTTCCTTGGAATTCCAAGAGAAAACTAAGACCACCATATTCCAAATACTGTGGCATCTGACATGTCTATGTATTGATCCACCCACAGCATTCAGCAAACCACTTATGGCCTGTGATAACGTGGGTTGAAATAAAGACACAGGAGGTGAAAAAGTTATTTTAAAATGTCAAATACAGCAGTGCACTTTTTATTTTTTTAATTAAAGGCTTCAGCACATTGGTCAATGAAATAAACAGTTCAGACAGTGCATATCTGGAATTTATGAATTACTCGTGCCAACTGGGTTGACTTGTCAGGAGGATTGGAGCAGGGCAAAATTAGCAGACACTGACAAGTGTCGAGGCATACCTTGGGGCCTTCGGGCCTTACGCTCACCTCATTTCATAAAGAAATATGCTGACAACTAACACACCGAAATCTGGCCAATGGAAAATCATGTACACAAATGCTCACAGCCTGGGAAATAAGATCCCAGACCTGCAGGCAATAATGTCAGAGGCTAAACTGGACATAGTAGCAATTAGTGAGACATGGTTTACCAGTAACCACACTTGGGAGACTTCAGTACCTGGATATGTATTGTTCAGAAGAGACCGAGGTGCAAAAGGGGGGGAGGAGGGCCTGTATGTCAATGAAAATATCAAAGCTACAGAAATTCAGAATACACATAAGGAGCCAGAAGAACTGTGGGTCACCTGGAAACAGGAAATGGGACAGCCATAAGAACCGGGGTTGTCTACAGGCCCCCAGACCAGGGGGAGGACATAGACACATTACTGTTAGAAGATATACAAAACATGACAGCTAAAGGGGAGGTTCTGATAATGGGAGACTTCAACATGCCAGATACAGATTGGTCAATACCAGCAGGAACATCTGCCAGAACTAGACACATGGTGGATTCCCTGCAGGGGGAGGGCCTCAAACAACTGGTACAACAACCCACAAGAGACAGGGCTATCCTAGATCTAGTACTGACTAACAGGGAAGGGATCACAGATCTCCAGGTAGAAGGTCACCTGGGGGCCAATGACCATCAAATGGTATGGTTCAATTTGGTTACTACATCTAAATCATCCCATTCCAAGGCAAAAATATGGGACTTCAGAGGAGCTGACTTTGATAAGATGGCCAACAGAGTTAAGCTAGCCCTGGCAAAAAGAAACACATGTGAGGGGGTACAGACAAAGTGGGCAAGCATTAAGGATGCAATACTTGAAGCAACATCCCATTGTGTTAGACAGAAAAGGAAGTGTAAAAGAAGAAGGAAACCACTTTGGTTCTCAAATACAGTAGCAGAAAAGGTCAGAGCCAAAAGGCTGGCCTTCAGGAAATATAAGGGAATACAGCGGGATGAAGATAGGGAGGCATACTAAACTGCCCTAAGGGAAGCAGGGAAGGCAGTAAGGCAGGCAAAGTCCCAAACTGAGGAACACTAGCACGAACAGTAAAAGAAGGTGACAAGACTTTCTATAGATACATTAGTGAAAGGAGCTAGTCCAGAGGGGGTATTGCTAAGCTTAATGGAGAAAAGGGAGCATGTGAGGAGGAGGACCCTGTAAAAGCATCTATCCTAAATAGATACTTTTGCTCAGTATTTACTGAAGAGAAGGTAGGGCAGGGCCCACAGCTCAGCACCATGGACACGGGAGAGGGAGGTGAGCACTACTCCCTTCACAAAAGAAAGGGTCCTACAAGAGCTTGCTAAGCTCAGAGTGGATAAGGCAATGGGACCTGATGGCATACATCCCAGGGTACTTAAGGAGCTAAGGGTGGAACTAGCAGAACCATTAGCAGAACTGTTTAGTGTGTCTCTGAGCACAGAAGAGGTCCCAGAAGACTGGAGACGGGCTCATGTGATCCCGCTCCACAAGAGTGGTAGCAGGGAGGAGGCAAGGAACTATAGACCAGTCAGTCTTACCTCAGTAGTGGGCAAGATTATGGAGGCACTCCTTAAGGAAAGGATAGTGCAACACCTGGAATCCATAGGGGGGGCACAGGATCCAAGACAGCATGGGTTTACAAAAGGAAGGTCCTGTCAAAGTAATCTCATAGATTTCTTTGACTGGGTAACCAGAGTGGTGGACCAAGGGGGAGCAGTTGATGTCACCTACCTTGACTTCAACAAAGGTTTTGACACTGTTCCACATAGAAGATTGATAAATAAGCTGGGTAGGCTCGGGGTGGGTCAGAAGTTGGTCAGCTGGGTGGCAAACTGGTTGACAGGCAGAAAACAGAGAGTGGTGGTAAATGGTATACAGTCAGAAGAGATGCAAGTCACAAGTGGGGTACCTCAGGGATCAGTCCTGGGGATAGTCCTCTTCAACATCTTCATCAGTGACCTTGCAGATGGACCATAGGGTAAGGCTTGTCTGTTTGCAGATGACACCAAGATCTGCAACAGAGTAGATGATCCAGATGGGGTGGGCAGAATGAGAAGAGATCTGGATAAACTAGCAAAATGGTCAGAAGAGTGGCAACTGGGATTTAATGCAAAGAAGTGCAAGATCATGCACATAGGGAATAGAAACCCTGAAGCCACCTGTTGGCTGGGAGGGGAGTTGCTAGCAGTCACAAAGGAAGAAAGAGACTTGGGCATCATCATCACTGATGACCTGAAATCATCCAAGCAGACCTCTAAAGCAGTAGGTAAGGCTAGGGGGGTGTTACGGTGTATTAGTAGGGGTATCACAAGTCGTAATAGGGAGGTAATAATCCCTCTTTACAAGACACTGGTTAGGCCCCATCTGGAGTACTGCATGCAGTATTGGAGGCCACACCTTCAAAAGGACATTAACCAATTGAGGCAGTCCAGAGAAGGGCAACCAAAATGGTGCAGGGACTGCATCAGAAGAATATGAGGACAGATTAACAGAGCTCGATATGTATACCCTTGAGCAAAGGAGGGAGAGAGGTGATATGATCGAGGCATTCAAACACCTTAAGGGCATTAACAAGGTGAAAGAGTCTAACATGTTTAAATATAAGAAAATAGCAGGACAAGAGGACACAGCATGAGATTAGAGGGGGCGATTAAGGGGAATGTGAGGAAATTCTTTTCACAGAAAGGGTGGTGGATGCATGGAATGGCCTACCTCAAGAAGTGGTGGCTATGAATACAGTGCAGGGCTTCAAACAGGCATGGGATAGGCATAAGGGAGCAATACAAATGAGTATGAATAGATAGGTCACTGACAGAGCAAAGGCCGATGGCACATTTATAAGGTAGAAAAAGAAATGGGCAGACTGGATGGGCCTTGCGGTCCTTATCTGCCATCAACTTCTATGTTTCTATGTTTCTATGAGATGGGTGCAGTATAGGAGAATGGGGTGAACTTTGGTGCTGAAGAGTCCAAGGCACACCTTGATGCCTGTCACTGGCTGCAGGGTGGGGTGGGGGGTGGAATGGTGTGAGCATTACAGTTGACAATACCAAGTCACATCCCTGATGCCTGTCAGTCTCTACAGGGTAGGGCATTATGGTTGGAAACCCTAATGCCCTGGGTGGGGCATTATGGTTGGAAAACCTAATGACCCAGGCATTTGTTGTTTTTATTCCAAATTTTCAACATGGGCTTTTTGTGACCCCCACCTCATGAACAGTGGCCCTATCAGTTCATTAGCCAAAAGGTGATTATGCAGTGACTCTGCCATTTGGCGCCACAGGTGTGAAAACACATTTTGGACAGGATATGAAAAATGACAGCTGTACTGTTAATGAGAAGGCGTAAAACAAAAATGGCAATGTTGAAAATATGGAGTGAAAATATGGAACATTGAAGTCACAAGTGTGTGTAGAAACTGCTCAATGCACGCCCGTAATGCAATTATTTGAGGAATTTTTTTAACCAAATTTTCAACATAGACATTTTGGGACCTCTGCTCATGAACAATGGCACTGTGATTTTGTTAATATGTCCCAAAAGTTGATTTCCCACAGCGATCGCACCATTGTGCGCCAGATGTGCAAAAACACATTTCAGGCAGGATGTGAAAAATGACATCTGTACTGTTCATAAGGAGATGTGAAAAAATGGCAATGTTGAATATCTGGAGTGAAAATATTAAAAATTGTCAAAGTTAAGAGCATGCATGGAATCTGCACAATGCACGCTTGTAATGCAGCCATTTTTTGGAAATTTTTCACCAAATTTGCAAAATAGGCTTTTTGGGACCCCTGCTCATGAACAGTGGCACCGTTTCATTACTCGATCCCGAAAAGTGATTCTGCACAGTGACTGCAAAATCACCTTTCAGGACTGAATAATGAGATGACAGGGCATGTATTCATGAGGTGGGGTCCCAAGAACCCCATGTTGAAAATTTGGAGCCAAAATTTAAAAAAATGGCTGCGATATCCACCTAAGTTGAACCCCAACTGATGCCATCATACAGCTTACCAGCATTTCTTCATTTTGCAGTTCAGCTTTGAAGAGTACAGACATGTTCCCACTCTACCGAAGATCACAGCGCCGGACCTCTGGAGGTAAGTACGGGGTGAGGGGTGTGTGTGGTGAGATGGCGTGTGCAGAGGATGGGTTGGGGGAAGGGGGCACTGTGGATAATGGCCCATTTTTCTTTTTTTCAGGTACAAAAAAATGGACACTGTGCCACGGGACCATTTTCTTTCTTTGCAAGTGAAATGAAACAAATGTCGCACAAACTGGTGTGACTTCCAGTGTGCACCATGACTTTCGGGGTGGTGATGTTGGCCACACTGGCGTGGGCTCCCTGTGTGCCACACAATGGGAGTGGGGCAGGGGGAGGAACATGCCGACAGTTGGCTTTCTGTGAGCGGAGGCACTCTGGGGTGGGCTCCCAGTATGCCACACAATGTGGGGGGTGGTGAGGACATGCCAACACAGGGATTACATCCCCAATATTGGCCTTTTTGCGGAGCTGCTGTGGCCATGTTTGTTTGAATGCTTTACCAGGAAAGGTACATACGGGAGGCATGTCATCTGTGCCGCTCCATGACGAGCTTGTCTCTGATTGCAGTGGCACATTTTTTACACATTGTGTCCACTTTACATAATTCTTGTATCAGCGCTAGCATGCTGGCTAATTGGGGAAATGAGGGACACCAACTAAAGCATGCCCTGCATTTACCAACATTGACACACCTCTGCATTTCTGCTACTACCACAAGATGCTACTTGCACATGCAAAAGACAACATAAAGGATATGATTCTCCCTGCAATTCTCCTATCAGGCTCTCTTCCACTCCTCACATATACCCACCATCATCTTCTCCTTGAAATTTCAGCAGATGGCTCACTCCACCAATAACAGTGCATGTCAGGAATATCACAGCCATCAGGATGTCCAAGCGTTCTGACCAGCACCCTAGCAACCAAAATGGTAGGCATAGCTACATACAGAAAAACAGCAAAGAGTTGCACACAACTGAGTAAAAATAAATAAATTGACTTCACTACAAAGCTCCTCCTTGTTGCATAAATTGAATATGCGATGGGAGAAGCTGTCAAATAACCAATTTATTCTTAGTCATTCACAGTGATCTCTGGTAAACCACTTGTGGTGCCACTCCACTCCACCACTCACGAGGTCTACTGAGGTCACTGTGAACTCATAAAAAATTGTTTATCTGGCAGCTCCCCTCACATATCCCATTTTATATGACAAAACATGATTTCTGAATGACCAAATAACATGTTGTGAAGATAATAAGAAAAAGCACCATCAATGGGGCCTCAGCTATCACTTCCCACTGTGCACGAGACTTTGGTGTCACTGGCATCTGATGATGTATTAGTCATCAACACGTGATGAGTTATGAAGATATAACACATATCACTATCTATAGTCCCTCGGGGCTAACAGGCAATAGTTCTTGGCTACAGTGCACAGTATCCTCTCCTACAGGGATGGATGCCCAGTCCTACTATAAGTCCCATCTGTGTAGCATGCAGGCAAGAAGAAAGCTGTCACCCACATGCCATAGTAACACAAGATGAGGAAAACAAGATTCATAATGGCCGAAGAAGGAAGATGATGATGAAGAGGATGTGATGTTTTGTTTTTTGTTTTTAAAGCCAGAGTCCTTCTATGGCATTTTAAATGTAATTATTACTACTGGTTGTTGTTCTTAAATTTGACTTTATTTAAAGGAAGACAGTCAACCATTTTTGCATCATTTCTAGTTAAAACCCCACATTTTTATGATTGCTTACCTTCTCTAAAATTCTTTGATGTTTCTGGTTGTTTATCTGCTTCCTTTCTTAGTAGAACTGAAAAGCATGCTAATAGTGTAATTGTACTAAACCTTGCTTTGTTTCAAATACTTTACCTACTTGTATTGCAACTTCCTGAGCATTAGGAACACCCCCAGATAGTGCAGCCACTCAAGATTAGAGATGTTGTGAAGTTAAACTTTGCCCATGAATTTTGCATGAAGCACTGAAAATTTGCACTTTGCAAAGTTCAGGCTGGATGCCCGAAATCTGCTTTGTGCAAAATTTGTGGCTAAATTTGCTGATTTGTACTGCGAAGTGTGAGATTCGCAGGTGAACTATGATATTGGTAGGCAAAATTTCATGCTTCTGAGTGCAATTTGAGGGCTGCGAATAGCACGATGCACGTGAAAATCGCTCCACAGATTCCACAAAATCTGTGAATTCATTCACAGAGAATTTTGCAGACTTCACACATCTCTACTTAAGATGCAATAGTCTGCTTTACTTCTACTGCAACATGAATGGTTAGATCGTATTAGGGATGTTCCCAAGTCCAGGAGAGATGCAGTGAGAGTTGATCAAGGACTGTAAGCAAACACTGTTTGTGCTAACACCAGTATGGTATGTAATCTGTTTTCCAATTTTAAAAAGGGGAAAAAAGGAATCTGAGTCAAACTACCAGTTTCATCAGCAACGTCTACAGAATGTGTGCAATCATATAATGTGTTTTTAAAACCAGAGACACTTTGAAGCCTAGGAGGGTTGACAGAGTCCCTTTAAATGCAAAGAAAAATGGGATTACAATGTATTTGGTTGCCTCTTGTAAAATTTCCCACACCACAGAGGATCCAATTGACATTTAGGTACTGTACAGTGGGGTGGTGGTGGTGCTGGGGGGATAGTGGTCAGGGCTACCAGAGTTGAATCGAGTGTTGGGTTTGCAATTAAGAGATTATTCCTTTTTATGGCCACTGTGAAGTTTCATGCCTTCAGAAAGCATTTGACAGGGCAGCAGATAGCGATGTATGATAAGTTAATATAATCTGATATGATACATGAGAAAATAACATGGATACAATGTGATAAAATTTAATATAGGAACTTTTTTATTATTTTTCTTTTTTTTTATGTGCCAAGAGCACATGAACCACAAAACTTGAAGTTGTGAAATGTGATTTATGCTTGCTGCTTCACTCCCTTCCCTCCAGTGGCAGATCTAGAGGGTGGCAAAGGATGCAGCCGCATCTGTCATTGTAACTTGCTTGCTGCTGTTGCATTTCACTTTGTTGAAGTCTAATTTATTGATTGTACTAAAGTTTATATTCAAAACTATGGATTACATTTGTATTTTCTGTCAAAAATGTAATGAAAAAGATAATATCAGACAACAGTAAGGATTACAAAACATTTAAAAATGTGCATATTAATTATGCACACAACCCCAGCACCCCCAATTGTAAAATCAAGCAATAATGCACAACAAGGCATGTCTTGTTGTGGGATTTACACACACCTTGTGTGGTGTCTCACGAGGTATAGCCAAGTGACGTTAACCACACAAGAAGTGTGTAAATCCCACTACTACAAATGCCCTGAAATGCATTATTTCAATTACCCTATTTCATCGAATAGAAGCTGCAGCTTCTATTTGAATTTTTTTATTTTGCCCGGTGGCTTGTATTTGACAGCAGCTTATATTTGAGGGAAGCTTGTATTGCAAAATCCTATTTTTAAGTATGAAAAAAAAGCATATTACATATCCTGTATATAATCAAATATATTGTTACTGGTGTACATTATAGCAAAATAAAAACAAACATGAACTAAACTCAAAGTTTAAAAAAGAAATATTGTAGCAGTCATATTTACAAAGATAAAAATCATAAAGATTTCCACCTACAGAGTTTTATTTGACATGACTTCAACCTTGATCATAAGCCATGGCTTCTATTTGAGGGCGGCTTTTATTAAAAATTTTCATTGTGACCTGCGGCTTGTATTTGAGGGTGGCTTCTATTCAAGGGCAGCTTCTATTAGGTGAAATACAGTATACAGTAAAATGAATCTGCATTAAAAATAAAAGTTATAATAAAAATAAAGAATTCAGTTAAAAGAAAGTAAACATTTGATCAGCTGGATCTTTACCGATTGTCTGTTGCAGGGTTTACACATCATGTCCCCAATATTTCTGAGTCTCTTATTTGTGGGAACCAGAAGATAGTGTGTATGATCCAGCAAAGCAGTGTTTAAAGTGACTATCTGGCAGATGGCCCAGTGGCACTGAAGATTTAGGCACTGGACTCCACACCCTCTCACCATGCTA
The DNA here is from genome assembly GCA_016271365.2 of Neoceratodus forsteri. Classification (NCBI taxonomy): domain Eukaryota; kingdom Metazoa; phylum Chordata; order Ceratodontiformes; family Ceratodontidae; genus Neoceratodus; species Neoceratodus forsteri. The sequence continues at coordinate 223,539,201 of CM057449.1, read as the reverse complement.
GTGACCAGAGTTTGGGGAAGGACTCTGGTTGCTGGGGGTCGTCGAGGGGGAGGAGAGGATTGAGCATCTGGAGGACTGCTCTCCTCTCCTGGGGTGGGTTTGTGGGGATGTGTCACTCTGCAGTGACACCTGGTGGAGACTGGGAGGTACTACAAGGAGTGTGCTTTTTTTTTCAGGGGAGGTGCCAGCAGACATCAGTGAGGGAATATCCCTCACATAGACATCATTGCATGTCAGGCATCTTGATGGCAACACACACACAAAGTTGGTGGGGATGCAATGTCTGACAATCCAGGGCCACTCCCACATGCTCCAGTGCTGGCTCTGACCCCCGACTTGACTCCCTGTGGTCCCTGCCTCCCTGTATGGGGTCCACAGGAGGACCCAGCACCTGATTCCTCAGTTGGGGGAAGGAGTTCAGATGGGGCAGTAGAGGAGCAACTGAGCGGGCCCTATCAGAGATGCCCCACCACCGGTGAATGGAGTGAAAAAAAAAATGCACAAACAAAAAGTGACTATCTTGCTATGGTTTTGTGTGTAGTCACAAGCACATTTCAGGAAAAAAATGCCAGATTAAAAAGTATGGGGGAAAAATGCAAGCAAGTACACTGGTCTCTCTGTCTGTCCAATACATATGATCCACCCCACTGATATATGTATGGGGAGCTTTTCACATGAAAGTTGTGAAGAGCCCTGACATCATAATGGACACTTTAAAAATAAATGAATAAATAAAATGGCTTGACACATTTCAGCTTAGAATTTAAATTTGTCAGTCTTTAGCTCCCCTTTTCTTTATAAATATGCTCAATAATGTGAAACAGGATCACTGACGCTTAGAGTTCATCTGCTTAGTTTTCTTGTTTAAACCTGACATCACTCAGTTCTTGTCTTATGATGTTACAGTCTGTTGATGTGAAAATAATTACAGTGTGATGTGTAAACAAGTTGCTGGAGCAGATTAAGTCCACTGGACAGGGATCCAGTTTTCATGTTACTGTGCAGCCTTTATTATGAACAGTGATAAAATGGGTTAGGGAAACTGGACTTTGATTGGTGGACTCTGATTACATGACCTTGTGTTCCTGCACAACAGCACAGGTTAGAAATGCTTAACTTTCTGAACCTCATTATATGTTTCTAAAATAAAAACATTGTGGAAGACATTTTATAACTGCAAAAAAAAAAAACACTCTAGGGTATGTATTATTGTAGGAAACCAGCACTTATTGGGTGTTTGCAACATTCAATTTCTCCTCATGCCTCACTTGAGATAATGCACACCCCATCATCTCTTACTGCTTCAGGAGACTAGGAATTGCAAAAACATAAATTGTGTATTTGTCGAATATTCGAATGTATCCAGGGTAGTTGACTATGCTGGTATTCAACCAAAATGAAGTACATTTATTAAAAATGCTGTAGACATTAAAAAAATACTCAAATAGACAAAATGTCTTCTACTCTGCATGGGTAGAGGATACTAGGTTGTGAAAATGTACTGTATTGCTGTTGAGTCAGACACTGTAAGTGTAGTTTAAATGAAAACACCAACTACCTTTGTACACTTTCCTGCCAGGGCATATTTATGCCCCTGATTAACATTTCTGCATAAAAAGATACATTTTCTAACTGCATTTTGGTATTAAAACTTCAGTTTACAAAAAGTGCTGGAAAACATCAGTTTAGCTAGCCTGCCACCTACTGGCAGCCATCTTGTGGAAGTTGCTTGCTCCTGCTGGACAATGTGCTGAGTTGGGTGGGGCACATTAGCATATCCCAGGCGTGAGAGCGAGTGGCTACCATGTGATGGCTGCCAGCAGCCTTGCTAAATGGAAGCTTTCAAGCACTTTTTAAACATATGTTTTAATGCCAAACTGGTGATAATGTAATTAAAAAAAATATTTTGTTACACAAAAATGTTAATCAGGGCATATGCACCGACAGAGTGCACGAAGGTAAGCGGTGCTTTCCTTTAACAGATTAGGCATTTTTTTACATGTTCTATCTGATAGGTGTACTGAAAAATGAAGAGAACATCTGTTTTGGAGACCAGAAGGGAATCACCGAAGCAAACAGTTGCACAACAGTCAGAGGAAGGAATTCAAAATGAGACTATTTTTTTTGTGGAGATAGGAAAGCAAAGCTGCATTGCACAGTGGAGCAAATATTCCGATTTTTATACTATTTTCTTTGGGTTTTCTTTTTTTACTTTTTTTATTTTTATGCTTTTTCTTTTTTTTCTTATGCAATTTTGCTCACTGATTGGCCTGACAGTTAACAGCATAAAAGGAAGTAATGTTTGCAAACCAGTGCTTGGGTATACTAGGATAGGAGAAGTCACATTCCAGATGAAAAAACATACGAGAAAAAGATTTTCAGTAATTTTCCAGGATCATTGTCATTTTAACATCAACAATGGTCATAAAGCTATAAGGTCAGTCAAAACATCAAGTGGCAAGCGACAAATGCAACCACATCTGACATCATTATTCCAGAATCTCTGAGTAAAATCAACAGCCACAAAGCCATAAGTACAATAATCAGTTCAGTATTCAAAGCTGGCAGGCAGGGACAGCACATTGTCAGACTAACTGGTACACCCTATTCAATTGAAAGAATCAAGCAAATGTATACTGGGCTTAATAAAAAAAAAAAAGAAGCTGCTGCAAACAGGAGCCATGTGGCTGACCAATATTTCCTGCAGTGTTGAGGAGATGCTCTGAGGGCGCACATGATATTTACATGCTATCTGGAACAAAGCAGAACATGAAGCTTTTTGGTGTACCACGTGTACCAGTATGCAAGAGGGTCAACATTAAAGTCCACAATCACTCATCAAAATAATTAGTGAGCATCAGTTCAGCAGAATGTGGCAACAAACGTGTCCTCTGCTGCCGCTTTTTCAGCAGAGAACTCATGAGCAGTCATAATAAGCTTCTGTAACTTGAGGCACAGTGTCATGGGCCTGTGTTGCCAATCCACCCTATCTTCTTGCATCAGCAGACATCCTCATTGTCAGTGACATGTCATCACCCACACCACTGTCACTTGGGCTGCCAGTGCCACTCACTCCAGTTATTTCAGAACTGTCTAATACCCCCAGCATCCTCTGAATGGAACAGGGCCATCTTCCTCATGACTCTCTCAAGATCACTACACAGTTGCTGCTGGTACTCCTTTACTCTGGAATCTGCATGGACATGCTCAATACCTCCTATTTGAATCTTGGGTCTAACATGGTTGCAAACTCTTAGATAGTACAGTAATCTCAATTATTAGCTGCATGACCTGAATAGCTGTGGGGTGAGCTGGCAAGAACATTGTGTGGGCCTGAAATGCTTCTTTTATTGTGAGAGTAGCCTTTTGAAATGGTATAGCCTTACTCCTGGGTCCCTGACTCCAGAGTGGACAAATGTGGGTGATTTAGGCTGTGGAAGGTGGGGCACCACAAACTGCACATCTGTTGTCTTACCATCTGAACCAGTTTATGAAGGACTTGGTGTTATGCCTATCAGATCACTTGAGCGAAAACTGGAAACAAGATTTTGCTGGTGTTCTGTCACTTGCTGTCAGCCTCTGCTACCATCACCACCATCAGCACCATCAACAGAGTCGGGAATCAGTTTTTTTTTTTTTTTTGAAATACAGCATGCAGTGGCTTAAAGAGACAACACCAACAGGTGCTTTATCCAAGTTAGCTGTCTCAGGATGCTTTTTCAGAAGGTGATTCCAAAGATACTTTGTGCTTAGTTTATCAACATTTTTACCATGGCTAAGACTCTGGCCACAGTGTGAAAGCAAATCTCTCCTTTCATCATCATCCTGCTCAGAAAAATATGTCCAGATATCACTGGAACTTGAACTTGTACCTGACCTTAACCCTTTGGAGCCTAACAGATACACCCATTGTTTTTCCTAGCATAAAGATGCCTGTCCAGGCTCCAAAGGGTTTACCCTCTTGTACACTGCTTGTGCCCCCAACCACCAGATTCAGTTTAGAGTTATGTGGAAGTTTGCTGTGAACTGACACCAGATGCAGTATCAGAACAATTAGGAAAAACGAAAGTTAGGATGGACTGCTTAGTTTCCTTAGCATGAGACTGACATGAAGGATGAGGAGGAACAGTGGCAAATGTTTTGAACCTGCTTTCAGCAGATGATTTGTAGGTCACTTTTGACCGGAGTGCTTCCTTGTGGAATGAGGCAAGAACTCACTTTCAGCACCCTCAGACTCACTCAGGTCCTTTTTCTCAGAGGATGTGTCATGGAACACATCTTCAAGCCTTTTTAAATCTTCTGGGGTAGAATCCTGTTCTGACCCAGGAGACATAGCCTTACTGTCCTCATCATGCTTAGAAGAACTGCTCTGATTTAACAACTAAGGCTGTGAATGAATGCTATGGTCATGGTGGTACTGGTGGATTTGGTGGTGGTGGTACTGGTGTCAGTAGCAGCAGCAGCAGTAGTAGTGGAGGTGGTGGTGATGGTGGTAGCAGCAGCATCAAAAGTAGTGCTGATGGTGGCACTAAGAGATATTGTAAAGTTTTAATTCACCAGCATAGCTGGTGTGAATCTGTGTTATTCATATTGGCTAGACATTTTCAAATTCTGCATCTAAACTGGTCAACTTTTTTGGATTATTTTTTAGACTTAAAAGCCTTCCCCTCCTGCCCAATAACCTAAACATTAATCGAAAGAACACCACACTAGCACCATCTTCCCACTTTTCCCAATGAATCACCATGCCTGCCGCTTCTACTGTAAAAGTATACATTATCCCTTCCCTCATCCTCATGCCAAATACACTCCCTTTACCTCCCCCTACCCAAGTTCAACTCTCCTCCTTCATTTTTACTCCCATCCCCCACCAACCCCTCCCACCCCGGTCTACATCATCTCCTCCCATTAGCACCCACAAAATATAGGCTACAAATAAAGAAAACATTCCCATGGTGCAGAGCATTTTATCTGTTCACTGTCTACTTCTCCCAGTCCCATCTTGTAAAATGGCATGATTGAATGAATGCTGACATCTCTGCCCCTAGTAAAACCAGACTGGTTGAATATTCAACCAATCTGGTTTTACTAGGAGCCAAGACCATTCATTCATGAAAGCCATTAATGATAAGACAGAAATTGGGAGCTGGCATTGGTGAGCAGACCCTCTGCACCAGGGGATCATTCTTTATTCACAGCCCTCTCTTTTCAAGAATAACTTATGGGAGGAGAAGGGTTGGGACCAAATGGGGGTTGGGTGGGGTCAGCAGTCTCAGCTGCAAGCGTGATGTTTGCTGGCATGGGGGGGTGCTAGTGGGGGTTGCTTGAGGTGGTTAATCTTTGGCAACACTAAATTTGTGTTATTTGCCAGTGAATTGGCCATTCATCAAGTGAATTTTGGCAAATCTGCCTGGCAAATAACAGGACGAACTGCAGTCCCCAGCTCCAAGAACTTTCTGAAATTCATGGATTTTTTTGCAATGAATTTTGGCAAATTTATACATCTCTAGTGGCACTGACAGCAGCAGTGGAGGTGGTGGTGGTGATGACGCCAGCTGATTTGACATCAACATCAGTCACTGTAGAAGTTGAGATTTGCAATGGAATGGTGACAGTAACAGTGGTACTTGCAGTGCAAGAACTTGTTGCAGTAGCAACTGGTCTGGTTGGAGTCCAGGGGACAGCAGGATGGCAAATACATGTATACATGTTGACCGTTGACCCCTGCCTAGATCACTTTTGTAGGGGCTGGTCTACAAATGTTTTTTAACTGTACTTGATTGCTTGTGTGCCATTTTTCACTTGTCAGATAAATTGCAAAAAAGTGAAATAATGTTTTCAAATATTACGTTTCTGATACTATAATTACTTTTTTGGGGAGGGCTGAAGCCTGAGGGTCAATGTGAGGGAATAACTCCTCCCACATTCCGAATAAAAGCCAGCCTCTCCCAGCAGCTCCCACTTACTGTGCTGTGAAATGTCTGTTTCATTGTGCTCTGGGCTCCTGTGTTGCTCGTGTGGCTGAGCCTCCTTGCTTCCTTGACATTGCTGCTGTTTCTTTCTTTCTTTTTTTTTGCTCCTTGTTTGTTCTGTTTGTTCTCCCTATTACTCCCTGCCAGTCTTCCTTCTCCTTTTCCTCTTCTCTGTTTCTCAATCTTTTGTCCCCCTTTTCCTCACTTATCTTGCTCTGTTTTTCTTTTCCTGATTGTTACTGTTGTGCCTTCCCCCCTCGCTGTTCCCATTCTTCTTGTTTCACTCCTTGTGTTCCCCCCCCATTCCCTCCCAACTCCTGCCTTTGTCCCTGACTTGTCCTACTTTGCTTTTGTGTTTTGTCCCCCTGTTCTTTTCCTTTTGGGACTTTACTTGTTCCTTTTGGAACTGCCATTCCATTTGCACCAGCATTTCTGGGTTATGTGTGGTCCTATAATGCTAATATGCATACTTAGAATCAAAGCTGTTTCTCTTTAAAGCTCTGTTTTACCCTGGTTGTGATCCCAGTTTGTCCCTAGGAATTGCAATGTGCTGCTCAGCACAATACCTTGGAGCTCTAACTAGTATGTAATCATACTACATTTATTGTACCCATTGCAATATAAATGATCGCAGCTGTGCCATTCATACTTTTGACTGTTTGCCTTCACTGATCAGTTCCTTCAATCATTCTGACTTCTCCAACTGCAAATCTCATATAGTTTTTGTTCACTAAAGCCTGACTTTGGTGAAAACTTTCCATGTTATTTCATTGTCCATTTGTTTCACTGCTTTATGCTGCCTGTTGCTGTCCAGTCAAGCACACCCTGGTTTTCTAACATTGTTCACCTCTCCTCCCTCAGCTTTATATGCTTTAACTCCTGTAATTCCAAGTTGCTGCTGAATGATGCCCTATACCTGGCTGAATCATCAAGTATATGTTTTCTATATTGGTCATTTTTACTATTGTCTCATAAACAAAAGCATCTATTTCAATTGCTCCTTTGATGCAATACCATAGCTGCCCAGTTCCATCTCATTCATGTAGCAGTACCTGGTGTTCTCCACATTGCATAATTTAAATCCTGAGGTTCTCATAGTCCTAATTCATTTTGGTATGGCTTTACAGTGTGATTCATTGTCCGTTGGTTCCACTGCTTTTCTGCTCCATGTTTGTCAACTCAGACATAACCAGGATCTGTTACATTGTACTAGTCTCCTCTCCTTGCTCGGTTTAAAGCTGTATATACCCACGTTTTGTCCTCCTTGTGCTTCTTTATTGTATGTTTCTAGTTTGTTCTGTTTCCTCCCATTTACCACTGTACATTTTCTTCCTGTTTCTGTTCCCCATACTCTTTTTCCATTTCTATTCCTATCTCCTCCTTATATTTTCTGCTTTGCTCCTTTTTTCCCATAACAAACTCTCTCTTTGCTCATCGCACACTAGCAGTCTGACAGACTCCGTCCCTAACTCTGCCTTTTGAGGTACTGAACAATGGTATCTTGCCCTCTCTGCTGGGGATGGGAGTCCATATCTTCCAATTACATTCTCTACCAATTACACTTCTATACCAGCACTTTGACTGTCTCCATTCCTAGCTCTACCTTCTGAGGTATTGAGTGAAAGTGGACTTGCCCTGTCTGTCGGGGATGGGAGTCCATGTCATCCAACTGCCTTCTCTAGTTTGGACCTTTGAATTTAGCTTGGCTCGCCCAGCACTGGGGATGGTTGCCCCCGGACTCTCAGCAACGCATGCAGCATATTAGCATCATGGCATCCTCCATATCCCCAGATCTTGTATTTCCAATCCCTGAAGACAGTCCTGTTAGGTCTCCTCAGACTTATTCCTCAGTTCCTCAAGCCTATCCCTGGGCTTCCAACTTGAACTACTCTGAAGACTGTGGTCCTTGGCTTTTGCTCTCCCCCTCAACTTGTGTAATTTGTCCTAGCTTGTCCACCTCATCCCATTCTGGCTGTTTGACCCAACCAGCTTGTTCACTGTTTGCACTTTAGGACTCTTGAAGACTTGCCTGTGTCTGCATCTGTCCTTTCTCCCCAGCTATACTGCAACAGGATCTGTTCCAGTTTCCTTCAGCCACAAGGCATTGGACTCCCATCTGTTGTGCTGCTTCTCCCATGGATTTGTCATTGCCCCCCCCCAATGACTGTTCTGCACCTTGACCTCATATAGATGATGTCATGTCAATCTCTGGACACTTTTGCCTCAGCTTGTGGTTCTTAATGGTCACTTTAATGGAAGCATTTTGCCTGAGTCCTGTTCCTCCACCTTTCTGGCATCGGTGGCATGTTTTGGATGGACCGCTTTAATGTGATAGTATGATTAATTCCACTGCTTCAGCAGCCTGGGGCTTTGGCTTGTTTTCTTCCATGTCTTATCTTTTGGGCATTACTCAACATTTGCCACCGTCCAGCACTCTATCTGCTTGATTACTTCTGATTGATCTTCTCCCAAGGATGGCATTACTGTCCCTGTCCAGCCTTTCCAAGGCCTATCAGTTCCTCGGACCAACAAGCAAAACCTAGGTCTAGTGATACTCCTCAAAATGCTTCCAATCATATTGGATTCAGACCATATGGAAGCCCAATTACCTCCAAATAATCTCCACAAGATTATTCCTTGGCATTGTATTGGATTCATACTACATTGCAGCCATTTCCTCTCAATAAACTCTACAGGATCATTCCTTGGTATTTATTGGATTCAGATTGTATGGAAGCCACTACCTCCCAATAATCTCCACAGGAGCATTCCTTGGCTTCTTATTGGATCTGGACCATTTAGAAGCCATGCCTCCGATACACTCTACAGGACCCAAGCTTTTCTAGAGTCCTGTTGGAACTGATCATCTTGCATGAAAATGTGAACTTACTTCCCTCTTGGGGTGCTTCAACTTTGCAATGATAATAATTCCTCAAGGTCGGTCCTTCATGTCCTTCCTGTTGGCACTGGCATCATCAAGTTTCCAAATTGCACCTTCATATCTAAATTCCTGGCAGTGGCAAATCCGATCTTGCTATGCTGTCCCAGTTGTACCTTCCTGGAATAGAATAACTGTCTGTTCTTCAAAAACCCTTCACCCATCTTGCATCTCAATGATATACACCACTGTGTCTCCAGTGCATGGTTATCCTGCTATCTTTGTGCAGTCCTGGATCACTGTTTACTGGTCTCTAGAGATTACAGTACTTGATGAAGTCAACTACATCTCCTCTTCAAGATTTACCCAATCATTCCAGTTGCCTTCCTTGGGGTCCTCTCTGGTCCTTTCATTAATATCCAGCTTTCCTTATACTCGTTTCATAGAGACTACCACCAACAAAGGCAAGTCCTAATTCTATTCCATCATGCCATTCATGTGCAAATGACTTGGTTATCCCTTTGTCACAAATTCATACTGCAATGGCTCTATATCAGACTATGCAAATAACGCAGTCAATGCATTATCCGATTTCCGATGTCAGACATTTCATTGTCTCATCATTTGGCAAACTCTGTTATGACTCCTCCTTTTATCTTGTGACCCAATAATGTTATAATTTAATCACTAGCAAGTCAATGCCACATGTGGGTCACCTTAGCTCCTGCCACCTGAGCTGCTTATACTACAGCATGAAAAGTGTCCCTCATTCTGAACATTGCAGTCCTTCCTGAATTTCTGTTCATGTAAAACATGCACTAGCATATTGTCATCTTGTCATCAAGCCTCAATTATCATAAAGGACAATTTAAACTATATCTGTTAGGTATCCTGTTATTGTCCTCATAGCTTACTCCATCCTAGCCTTCACTGTTTTCAGTTCTTCAGCTACACTTTTCAACTGGGTATCCAAAGAACTTCATTTGCTTAATCTCCTCATCATCTCCCTATGTATGCCTCCATAATGAAACATAGTGAAATTTCTGAACTTGGATTCATTTGTCTCTACATTGAACATCATGATTTCTTTTGCTATTTTGTCCAGCCTTCTTTGGATTCCTGTGTCCTGGAGAATTCCCTACCTCATCATCTTTCTTTGCCACCATCCTTAAAATCATTGATTTACAAAAGGGAGCTAATCATTATCTCCTGCTGTTTTTCATCAAACACTGACAGTGTACATCAAGGAGTTCACAAAACTTATTATCCGTTTCATAATTACTGGAATCTGGCAGCTCATCTAGACAAACTCACTCTTCTTCATGCTCAGATCCATTACATCCTCTGTTTACCTCTGATAAACAATTACTTATTACGAAAAATGGTTCCAGGATCATGTCTGAACTTTTCTTCAACTACTAGACTTAATCTCGTATTTATTATCAAGACCTTCATCTGGATTGGATCGGCTTCTTCAGCCTCAAGAAATAACTTTCCCAAACACATCAAGAGACTCAAAGATGGAGTTTGTCACTGTGAATACTACATTCTAAACCAGAATCAGAATACAGTTCTAGCAGTTACTGAAGGATAATCTCCTCTTAGGTTGTCCTGAGGATGGGCAGGTCAGTAGCCATGGGTCCTCAGAGGTTTCCTCCACTGGGAGAGGGGATTAATAATTAAGCTACAGAAAGGAAATAACAATAAGCAAAACTTCCATTTCAAACTGGCATCAGCTTCAAAACACAGTACAGTGAACTGAACACACAGTAAAGTTTTTGCCGCCCCCAGACAAACAGATACAGTAGTAATTAAAAGAGCTACCCTTGTTTGTAACTGCAGACAGATGCCCCTACCCCTGCCCTGAAAATCAGAACACAATTTGTTCTGTTGTAACAAAAAATACTTTTGGCAATCAATCAGTCAAGTGAAGCACCACAGTCTCTCCACTGAAGAATTAAAATAGAAGAGTCAAAAGTCTGTAAATACTTTTTTTTTTTACTACATATGACTAAAAAACAAAATTCTTTCACATAAACAGCTTCCTCTCAGATTGAGTGCATCTGTGCACTGGGAAGGTAGGTCACATGGTAAAGCGCTAGAAAGCTCTGTAAGCAGCCTAGGGATTGGCTGAGAAGATCTCATGAGATCTCAATGTCTCACCAAATACGAGATCATCGAATATCTCATATTCATCCCAGTATTCCGGTATTGGAGGTATTCAATTGCTGATTCAAATTTGATGCACGCCCCTAAAGGAGGTGCTAATTAAAGAAAATAAATGAAATGTCAGTTGAAATGTGTCTAAAAAAGTTACTATGAAGTGTCCCCTCTGATATCAGGGGCTTGTTAAAGACTCTCAAACGAGGATACATGTAACAAATTCAGTAAGTGCATAATTTATGTTATATTTCAAATACTTTCCTTTCATATGTTATACAATTTTCATATAAACAGACTATAAATTACTTTGTTTTCAGCTGCACTGATTGCTCATCCACAAATTATATTGTAATTCTCTTCTGTGACATCCCAACAGGTTGCTTTAGAAGTGATTACGGTGTTAAAAGCAACACATTATAATATTACTTGTAAAGAAGCAATTGTAAACAACTTGCAGGATACCCTTGGATATATAAGAATTGACAGTTCAAATGATCCTTGGTAGTCATAATGTGAAACAAAATGAAGAAAGGATTAACTCCTATGCAGTTCAATATGTAGTATTATGTATTTCTAGCCACCACGTAATTGACGTTTCATGGTTGACTGATCACTTCATCAGAATTTGGGAGGTTACTACTGCACTAGTTTGCCTGAAGACAAGCAGCTGGAGCAGATGAAGACCAATTGACAGAGAATCCTGTTTTCAAGCAGATGCCCTTTCAGTAATAAAGACTATAGGGGAGGTAAATAATAAAGCATCTGAATTATACGGGAAATGCTGTCCAACTGCTACATTGCTAAAAATGTTGCCAATAACATGAGAGATGCTGTAGGTTATTAATGTTGTAATGACTTCTCATGTAAGGTGTATTATTGATGCCTACTTATATTGCAAAGTGATTGTAAATATCATTAGAAATCAGTAACAAATGTATAAATAAAAGTGAAATGTACTATGAGCAGCACTAAGATGCATTACTAATAGATTCCATTAAACCCATGTAGTTAGTGGCCCCCCTGGGCTATGCTCAAAGGGTGTTGCACATCTTCCCTGTATGGTCACAAAATAGCAAAACCCTAGCCTTTAAAACCACCATAGGCAGGCAATAAATGGGGCATGCACTCCTGTAACCAGAAGTGAGGAGAGAGGAGGCGAATCACTCGGGGGGGGGGGCCATAGAGTAGCCATGTATTCTGTGGACCGGAGCTATGGAGGGGAGGGAGTACCACAAGATGTCAGGAAGTATGATGACACAAAGCTCTGTAACAGAGTAGACACACCAAAGGGTGTAGACAGAATGAGAAGCGACCTGCAGAAACTTGAAGAATGGTCAGGGGTTTGGCAGTTGAAATTCAATGCAAAGAAGTGCAAGATAATGCATATGGGCACAATAACCCTGGCACAACATATCAGTTGAGGGGTGAGGATATATAGCATCACCAAGCAGGAAAGGGATCTTGGGGTTATCATCTTGATGACCTCCAAGGTAGGGAAACAGTGTGACAAGGCAGCAGGTAAAGCAAATAGGATGCTGGGATGTATAGGCAGGGCATTACCAGCAGGAAAAGGGAGGTCATATTCCGCTATACAAGACACTAGTGAGGCCCCACCTGAGTACAGTGTACAGTTCTGGAGACCATACCTATGTAAGGACATAGACAGGGTAGAAAGTTCAGAGGAGGGCAACAAAGATGGTGCATGGATTGCATCACAAGTCCTATGAAGACACAGGTTGAAGGAACTGAACATGTACTCCCTGGGAGGAGAGGAGGAGAGGGATATGATAGAGACATACAAGTATCTTACAGGGAGGAACAGGGTGCAGGAAAACACGATTTTTAAGCGAAAAAGATGTTCCAGGACTAGAGGCATGGGATGAAGTTGGAGGAGAGGACGATTCAGAGGAAACATGAAAAGAATTTCTTCACAGAGCGGGTGGTGGACAAGTGGAACACCCTGCAGAGGAAGTGGTGGGGACTGAAACAATCACGGGATTTAAGAATGCATGGGATAGACATGAAGGAATTCTGGAGGTCAGGGGTAAGGTACAACAGACTTCTAGGAAAACAAACTGAACTTACAAGCTCAAATGGGCAGACTGGGTGGGCCATAGGCCCTTATCTGCCGACACCGTCTATGTATCTATGTATGTATCTATGTATCAAAGATTTAACAAGTGGGGGGAGGGGGCTTTGGAGTGTCAGAATGACTGTCATTAGCTTAGGAAAACATTGTGAGTTAAATCAGAAATCAAGAAATTTGTATACAGTATTTCACCTAATTGAAAGCTCTTCTGTTTTGTAGCCACACTTGAATAGAAGTTGTACTGTTTTCCAATACTATTAATAGAAGCTGCCCACCATTTTGTAGGCACAGTTTCAGTTTGGTGAAATACCTGAGCATGCCACATGGCTTTTGCATTCTTAACATTCTGTAGCATATACGGTAGTTAGAAATGACACATGGCAGTAATAGTCAAGCCTTTATCAGAACATGGGCTTTTCTGAAATAAAATATATCATACAAAATTCAAATCCACATCATAGCATTTCCCTTTTGACATGTTCAGCAGTGTTGCAGTGTAGCTGTGAGGCAGTGTTGTGGAACGAAAGACCGGTAGGGACTGACATTACAAGGATTATAAAGGGAAATCGGTTGCAAAAGGAGAGCATGATCAGCTGAAAAAGCTGAAAAAATTACAGCCATGCTCAGACACATGGCTGAAGACTTCCTAATCGAAGCTGTTCTCAAATTCAAGGGTGGTCATGCTCCATGTCTGTCAGATGGTGGCCAGCCAACCGAGGGGGAGAGAGGAGGGCTGCACTGGCTGCTGCTGGCTTGGAGACTGGCACTCAGGGTGAGGGAAATGCAGGGCATGGGGGGGGTCAGTGTACAGTTGTACAGTTGGGGGGGGCCACTAGACCACCAGGGCCTGTAACTTCTTCAAACCAGGCAATTGAGGTGGGTTGGGGAACCACTATGCCACCAGAGAATGCATACTTTATGGCAACTGGAAGATTATGGGTGAGGGACTAATATGCCACCAGAGAATGTATACCTTGTGACAACCTGATCTGAGAGTGAGAGGAACCACCTAACCACCAGGGAATATGACACATATGCCCAAAGGGCTATCAGGAGGTGAGAGACAGCTTGCACAGGGATGGGCAGTTGCAGTATTGCTGCCCTGCTTTCATTGGGTGGAGGCACAGGCTTACCACCTGGCTAAGATGTGGGTTTTGATGACAGTAAACAGCGCCACTCTGGGGGCTGTTTACCACTGCCACATGCCTTTTGAATATGCTGCTGTGCTGGTGTGCATGAGGGGACACACTCATTTGCATAGGTGCAGCAGTATAGTTAGTGCCTTGGTGCATGCTGATGGGCTTGGAAAGTGCTCCAGGGGTCTCTGAATATGGCACTGTATGGCGTGTTAGTGCAAATCCAAGTTAGCACCAACACTAACTATATTCACGCTGGTGATAATCTTGAATATCCGGGCCCCATTATTCTTTCAAATAAGAAAGTCTTAACACATTTTAACCATTTGCTCCACATGTTGAAGGCTGGCACTGTGCAATTTAATACATAGAGTTTGGGTATGGACTAAACAGCAAAGCAAGCTTTATTTGTATAAGGCACCCTTCCAAAGCTCAGGGTACCTTTACAAAGAATACCATACAAATTTTAAAACTCAATACGTAACACTAGTTGTGCTGGGATTTGAACCTGGGATCTCCTATTTCATGGTTCTGTTAAGTAACCACTAAGCTATGTAGCCTGTCTTGTTTTATATTACCCTAAATTATGGTAAATTAAGCCGGTTTTATGATATAAGTTTTATTTTTACAGCAAACAAACTATGCGCTATTGAGGAATAAATGCATGCCATAGAAACTGAGGCTTGAAACAAAGCTGGCGGCTCTAAAACCCAAGAAATGACATTGACCCCCAGTTACACACACCATGGAATCTCTGATTACAATTCATGAATGACTTCCTGATTTTTTTTATTTTTTAATTTTAACCGAGTTATGTTTTAGAAATTTAAAAAGTTCTGATCTGTGCTCTTGTGCAGGGTTAATGCATGGTTGTGTGGAAGAGATCCCTTTTGACAAGTCGCATATCTTAGTTTACTTTACCAATGTATTGAGCACATAACATTTATGGAGCTAGCAGAAGCCAACTTATCATAATTCATTGAAATGACTGTTACATGCAGCACACATACAATAAAGGCTTTTGGTGGCAGGGGAAGTGACAAATGCAGGCATATCTTTTCTCTTTTATGAAGGCGTATGGATATGAATGTGAAGGTTAGGTGATGAGATCTGATCTGTGCAATCATGTAATTTCCACATGCCTGCCAATCAAGGACCTGCATTTATTCAAGTCATTTGCAAAAAGTGTTGTCTTACCCACTCCTGTCTGAAGTGTTAATGGAGAGTGATACAATGATTTATAAACACGTGCAGGATGTTGTCCCACAAATGCTTATCTGAAATGTGACTGGAGAATGATGATGTAATGATTCATATACACTGTAGTAGTTCTAAAGTTTAGCATCACAAGTTAGAGTCTGAAAATATCTGGAGGAAGGGTATAATTGATGGAAGTTGTTTCAGTGGTACTCCAGGACACACCAAGGTGTTCAGCTTTCAGAACCCTCTAACCCTGATGGATTAACTCCTTTTCTGAAGCTCATCAAAGAGTCAGGGCCTGAGCTTCATAAATCTTAGACTGCTCCAGTGGTTACCATGGTTACTAAATCCTTGCTTGCTTGCTCGTTCTCACCTTCTTTATTGACTCTGCCACTTGAGGGATTCAGTAACTTTTTTTCCTTTTAAGTGCCAAATTTTAATTGGCAGAACAGGAAAAATGTTAAAGCTGAAAAATTATGATGCATTGCTGGAACTGAGCAAAGGCATAATACTAAATGAGTTTATAGACTACAGCTGAATTTGGTTTGCATAGCATCTTTCATGCACAAGATCACCCTTGACATACTGGTAGTGCAGTGACTGTATGCAGGCAAATAAGGTAGCCATTATGAGCAAAAGATACATATACACACATACGCACACATGAAAAGCCAGTGTTAATAAGAGTTGGACTGTTAACTAGGGTAAAGGTTGTCCAGATTTTGTCTGTTCAGTTTTTGATACAGGACAGTATGGACATTGTGCAGATCTGGAGAAGATCCAGTTAGTCCAATGTTCACTCTCTGGATGGGGGAGAAAAGAAACTAAAGTGGTTGGCTGCACTTCTGACTTGCATGTAGTCATGTCGATGTGGATAGCCCTGTCCTAGTAGAACACATTCCATGAGGTCCTGATGTTGACAGCTTACAGTACAACATATTGTGGTTCTAAAGAACTACCCTCAGAGAAGATGAACAAAATACAAGCACACACAAACAAACATGCAGAGTGAGTTTTAAGAAGCTAACATACTGGCCAGAATGATTAGTAACTTCTAGATGTAGTCAGCTATCATGTCCTAGAACCTTTTTCCATTTTGCTAATTAGATGTTCTGCCTGACAGTACTAGGTGTGATGTGTTTAACAGTACTCTACCAGGAGGCTGACATGGTCGGTTCCATTCCTCCCTATACATCATCAGCATTGTGATCTCACAGACTGTGGCATCACTAGCAACCAACAAAAGCCAATCTACTGCTGCTTGACTGGTAACATATGACACATGGTACAATCAGGCAGCGGGGTTTGTGATCTAACAATAAGTGATGTCACGTGCTGATGATGTAGTGGGAGGAACAGAACTAGATAGGCCTGCTTCCAGGTAAACCATTGCTTTTCACAGCTAACCCAGTATTATTAGGTAGAAAACCATCTATTGAGCACATCGAAAAAGAAAAACACTTCACAAATAAGTACTAAGGAATTACTTTTAAAAAGTTACTAAATTGTGGCTGGCCACCAGCGCAGTGGCAGCACTGCTGCTTGCAATGCTGATGACCCGAGTTTGGGAATGAAAGTAAGTCATCGGAGAGTTGGCTGGGGGAGGACCACTGACCATCCTGTGGATGCTCACCACCTCAGGGGGCATTGGCAGCATGATACAAGTGCATCAGCAAGGCTTTCCTGACATCCAGGGTTGGGACCAGAAATCATGAAAAACAACTCAACCGATGTAGGATGCACTGGGATACCTTCACCTTGTTACTGCAACTCGAATCTACCTGGGAAAACATGAGCAAGCCCCCAGTGGTCCTTCCCATGGGTGGGGCTATCCATGGGGGACCAGCAAGGAAGAGGTAAGTCCCAGGGATGGCAGATGGGGCTGGGGGATTGGTCTGACTGATGGGGACCAGTAGGGTAGGGGAGAAAAAGCACAGTAATTAAACAAATCACTAAACTGTTCTGCCTGTTATTTTCTGTTGCTACTAGCTCTTTAATAAGAGTAGGACTGAGCATTCCACTGTGACTGCAGTGATGGCTCATTGTAAATTGTCTTGAATCTTCCAGTATGTGCAATTGTACACTCTCCCCCTTGTCGGTTCTGTACCTGTTATTGTAAATATAATGGGTAAAATTCATCACAGCTTGTATTTGATTGATTTTACATCAATCTGTATTTAATTTGACTACTCTTTATTATTTTCACCCCTTTCCTTCCCCTTCCCCCAGGTCACATCTGCAAACAAGGTTCTTCCTGTATCTCCTATGTTTACCTGGTGAAACAATTTCAATAAATAAAGGATGGACTAGGATTAAGGTTGTCCAGCTACCATCCATTCATTTTCTGATAGCTCAGACAGTGTGAACATTCCATGGGCCTGGACAATGTGGTGCAATAGCCAAATACATTACCCATCCTAAGAGAGTAGGATACATTTGAATGGTGTACTATCTAGAAACAAAGAAACATAGAATTTTATGGCAGATAAGTACCGCTTGGCCCACCTAGTCTGCCCATTTTCCTACCTACCAGATAAGCTGCAGATCCTAGTTAACCAACAGCTTACTTCCTCCTACCCCCCACTAGGACTGCCTTATGTCTGTACCATGCATTCTTGAATTCCCCCACTGTTCTTGACTCCACGACCTCCTTAGGTAGGCTGTTCCATGCATCCACAACCCTCTCCATGAAAAAACTTCCTCACATTACCTCTGAGCCGTCCCCCCTCTATCTTCAAATTGTGCTCCCTTGTTCTTGCACATCTCTTTTTCTGAAAGATGCTACCCTTTTGGACTTTGTTGATTCCCTTGAGGTACTTGAAAGTTTCTATCATGTCCCCTCTCTCCCTTCTTTCGTCAAGGGTATACATATTAAGCTCCTTTAGTCTTTCTTCGTATGTCTTCTGGTGTAGACCCTGCACCATTTTGGTTGCCCTCCTCTGGACAGCCTCCACTCTGTCTATGTCTTTGCAGAGATGGGGACTCCAGAACTGCACACAGTACTCCAGGTGGGGCCTCACCAACTGTCTGTACAGAGGGATAACAACTTCCAGTTTTCTACTATTGATGCCTCTCCCTATGCATCCCAGTATCCCCCCAGCCTTCCTTACTGCCTTCTCACATTGCTTGCACATCTTTAGGTCATCTGATATAATTACCCCCAGGTCCCTTTCCATTTTTACTGTTGTCAGTATCTTACCCCCATTGTGTACTCTTCCCCTGGGTTTTTGTTTCCCAGGTGCATTACCTTGCACTTCTTTGCATTGAATCTGAGCTGCCATACATTTGACCATTGCTCCAACCTTGCTAAGTCCCTTCTCATCCTTCCCACTCCATCTTGTGTATCAACCCTGTTGCAGATCTTTGTGTCATCTGCTAAGAGACATACTTTTCCTTCCAGTTCCTCTGCAATGTCACTTATAAAGACATTAAAAAAGACCAGTCCTAGAACTGAACCCTGCGGTACCCCACTAGTAACCCTCCTTTCTTCTCTGTGGGCTCCATTTACTACTACCCTTTGCATCCTGTTGTCTAGCCAATTTTTGATCCAGGCTACCATCTTGGGACCCACTCCAAGGCTGGAAAACTTGTGCATTAATCTTTTGTGTGGGACTGTATCAAATGCCTTGCTAAAATCTAGGTAGGCCATGTCCACAGCCCCTCCCTGGTCTACTATAAGATAAGCAAGGCGGTGGAGTTTGTATGTACATACAAAATGATATTCCTTCTTTTGAAGTGTGTTCTCCCTTTCCTTTGGAAAGTATATGGGTTAAAATCTTATTGAGGGAGCAGTCCTATATAACTATTGGTGACATCTATCGACCTCCATCTGCAAATTCAGATTACACAACTGATATGTTTAAAGAAATTACACATTTTTCAGAATCTCAAGATACTGTAATATTTGGTGACTTTAACCTCCCTCATATTAACTGGGACTCATTCTCAGGACAGTCCTATGCTGAGAAAGGACTAATAGATGTGGTAGTTAGTACTGGATTACAACAACATTACTGAACCCACTCAAGGTCCTAATATTTTGGATCTATTATTTACTACCATAGAGCAACAAATTAGCAATTTACAAATTTGGGATCCACTTGGGACCAGTGATCGTTCTTCTATTCTTTTTGAAATTCAACAGTTTAAAACTACAGAAAGGAAGTTATACTGTATAAAATATTATAATAAAGCAAAATTTTCTAAAATCAATGAATACTTACAAAACATAAACTGGGAATCTAATCTTCTTAACTGTACAACACAACAAGCTTGGGACTTTTTTAAAAACATTGTACATTATTTGGAAATACCTTTATTCCATCTAAGAGGAAATTTAATAATAAAGGAAAAATTCCCCCTTGGTTCAACAAGACAATTAAAAATCAGATTAAAATAAAAATTAAACTTTTTAGGAAACTTAAGAATAGCTCTGTTCCATTTAAAACTACTCTATTACATAAATACAGACTATCTGTGAAAAACTTAAAAAATTCTATTAAATTGGCAAAAAATAAGCTAGAATTTAAACTAGCTCACACAAAAGACTGTCACAAATCTCTTTTCTCCTATATAAATAGTAAAAAAGTGTATCAAGGACCATTGGTCCTATTATAACCAATGGCTCTTCTCTATCTGATATAGAAACCTTGAATCTCTTTAATAAGTACTTTTGTTCTGTCTTCTCTCAAAAATCACCTGTTCGTACATTTAAAGTTCACCACATAGATTATCATAGGTTCTATCCAACTGACATTATACAGGCTATCAAAAAACTAAAAAAAAATACTAGTCCTGGCCCAGATGGTATTCA
Organism: Neoceratodus forsteri; assembly: GCA_016271365.2. Lineage (NCBI taxonomy): Eukaryota > Metazoa > Chordata > Ceratodontiformes > Ceratodontidae > Neoceratodus > Neoceratodus forsteri. Next base: position 223,518,950 of record CM057449.1, on the reverse strand, counting down.
TCCATGGTTTCTGATCAAAACCTCTATAAATAGTTCTATACCTTTGTCAATTATCTTCAACAAATTCTTACAAGAAAGCATTGTACCAAATGATTGGCATTCAGCAATAGTTACTCCCATATCTAAAAAAGGCAATAAAGGTTCTGTGCAAAATTATCGTCCAATTAGCCTGACCTCAGTGGCTGGTAAATTAATGGAATGAGTAATGAAGTCTCTAATAGATCAAGATTGCAAAAAATTAGGAATTTATTATTCAAATCTGCATGGGGTTACTCCCAAGTATTCCTGCACCACCAATCTGATATCTTTTTACAATAATATAACTACTCTACTAGATGTGGGTATCCCTACTGATGTAATTCTTTTGGACTTTAGTAGAGCTTTCGATAAAGTCTCACATGAAAAACTCATTACTAAAATGCACAATCTAGGTTTGTCACCTGATATTGTCAACTGGACTTTAAACTGGTTGACAATTCATTCTCAGAGAAACAGAATTAATGATATCTTGTCTGATTCGGGTAGTGTGACAAGTGGTGTAACACAGGGGTAAGTCTTGGGACCAACATTGTTTAATCTTTTTATCAATGATTTACAAACAGGGCCAAATAACTTCATGGTTAAATTTGCAGATTATACTAAACTGGGGGGCAAGGTTAATAATCAAGAAAATATTTCTGCATTAAAGAATGATTTGGAAAAATTAACACTTTGGGCAAATGAAAATCATATGCAGTTTAATCAAGACAAATATTTAGTAGTGCATTTTGGTGTAAATAATCCAAAAAACGATATATTATATAAACAGACTATCACTTCACTCATCAAATTGTGAAAAAGATTTAGGGATATATGTTAATAACAAATTTACATCAAATGATCACTGTGTTAGAACTGTTTGCATGACCAACAGACTTTTGAGGCAAATAAAATGCACTTTTGTTAATTGCACTGAACAATGCCTTATTCCATTGTATAGGGCATACATTAGACCATATCTAGACTATAGCTCCCCTTTCTGGAACTGAAACCAAAAAAAAAAGACATAACAATTCTTGAACAGGTTAAAATGAGAGTAACTAGAATGATTCCAAGATTAACAAACTTGGATTATCAGAACAGATTAAAAGCTACTGGTCTCTTCTCTCTTCAAACTAGAAGATTAAGAGGTGATATGCTTATGGTTTTTAATTTAATAAATTCACCAGATCTAATGGAAAAATGTGGTCTAACACTCTCCAAAAGGAGACATGTTCTGAGACTGCATAATAAACAGCTTGAAGTAAAAACTTATAAAACCAGCAAAAGGGGAAACTCTTTTCCAATAAGAGCATCCAATTGTATGGAACTCCTTGCTACAAGAATTGGTAGAGGCAAGTAGTGCCACTGTCTTTAAAAATAAATAAGATGTTTGGTTGAGGGATAATAGATAAATAATGTCCCACATAGTGTGGGGAACAGTCTCGATAGGCTCTGGCCTTCTTCAGTTCTTTCATACCAAGTAATACTACTTTGGTCACCCAGTCAAAGAAATCTACTAGATTCATCTGACACGACCTTCCCATCATGAATCCATGCTGCCTTGGGTCCTCTGCCCTACTGGCCTCTAGGCACTAAGTGGTTGTTTCCTTCAGAAGTGATTCCATCATTTTCCCTACCACTGAGGTCAAACTAACTGGTCTGTAGTTTCCTGCCTCTGTCCTGCTCCCGCTTTTGTGAAGAGGAATCATATCCTCCCTTCTCCAGTCCTCAGGTACCTCCCCATCCTCCCATGATTTGTTAAAGAGAGTAGTCAGTGGTGTAAACAGTTCTACCCTTAGTTCTTTTAGAATTCTTGGGTGAATCCCATCAGGCCCCATTGCTTTGTCCACTTTCAATTTTATTAGTTCTTTCAGAACCCTTTCTTCTGTAAATGGACTGGTATCGACCACCGTCTTCAGAGTGTTTCTGTTGTTTGGTTTAGGTACATCCTCCTCCTCTTCCTTTGTGAATACTGAGCAGAAATATACGTTCAGTATCCCTGCTTTTTCACTGTCACCTTCTACCTACATTCCCTCCCCTTCATTAAGCCTCAGTATTCCTCCTTTGGTCTTTCTTCACTCCCTAATGTACCTATAAAAGGTCTTATCCCCTTCTTAACAGAGTTGTTTATCCTTTCCTTGGTTTGGGCCTTTGCTCTTCTGAGTGCCTTCCTAGACTCTTTCTGCTTTAACTGATAAAGTTCCCTGTCCTGCTCCTTCTGTGTTTCCTTATATTTTCTGAATGTTATCCTTTTCTTCTTAACCTTTCCTGCCACCTCTTTTGAGAATCATAGCAGTTTTTTCCTTTGTGTTTTGTTGATTTACTTTACACAAAGGCTTGTTGCCTCTGTGATGGCTGTTTTGAGTACTCCCCATTGTTCCTCCACCCCTCCTTCTTGCCTGTTTGCTAGTGCTTTTCTGAGGCACTCTCTCAATTTCCCAAAGTCAGCCCTCCTAAAGTCCAATACTCTTGCTTTTGCATGACTTGATTGTATGGATGTGTTTAGCATGAACCACACTGTTTGGTGGTCGCTTGTTCCCAGATGGCTACCAACTTCTAAATCTGAGATTCTTTCTCCATCCCCATTTGAGAGTACCAGGTTTAAGACTGCTCCCTCCTGAGTGGGTTCCAATACTAGCTGTCTGAGGCATGCCCTTGTAGGGCATCAAGAATGACCCTGCTCTTGGATGTACCTGCAGCAAAGGTGCTCCAGTTAACATATGGCATATTCAGGTCCCCATCAACAATATCTCCCCTTTTTCTGCCATCCTAAGGATGCCTTCTAGCATTTCCTTGTCCATTCCCTCCCTCCCCCGGGATGGGGGTCTGTATACAACCCCATGTGGATTGTGGTGCCATTTCCTGTCTCCAGGGTGACCCAGAGTGCCTCATCTGCTCCCTGTTTACTCTTTAGTTCTGTTGCTTTGATCCCTTCCTTTACATAGAGAGCTACTCCTCCTCCTCTTTCACCCTCCCTGTCCCTCCTGTAGATTGTGTATTCTGGTATGTTGACATCCCAGTCATGGTTCTCTGTGTACCATGTTTCTGTGACTGCCACAATATCCAGTCAACCCTCTTCCATCAAGGCCACTAGTTCAGGGAGCTTGTAATACAGACTATGGGCATTGGTACTCATCATCCTCCACTTTTTGATGGCCTTACCCCTTTTAGCCCCATTTCTGTCCTTACTGCCTTTGCCTTTTTTTACATTTACCTCTGTCCTGCTCCCTAATGACTTCTTTACTTTTGTGTTTACCTTGCTAATTACTGTGTTTTGTGGGGGGAGACTGGAATTTCCCTGCTTCTTTTAAGTGCTTCCCCCCTTGGCTAGTTTAAATCCTTGCCAATGAAGCATTTAAACCTCTCACTTAGGATCCTGGATCCCCCCAGGACAATGCAGACCATCGCTCCAGTACAGGTCTGCATCCCTCCAGGTGGCTCCCTAGTTCCCAGTGAAGCCAAAACCCTGAGCTCCACACCAGTTTTTCAACCATTCATTGAATTGCCTGGTGAGGAGTACCCTATCATCCCCCTTGCCATAGACAGGCAGCACCTCTGAGAAGGTTACCATATGTGCTACTTGTCTAAGGCCCCTTCCTAATTCTACAAACTCCTCTTGCACTGCTCTGATCCGATTCCTAGCCAGGTCATTTGTCCCTAGGTGGACAATGACATCCAGCTCCCTCCCTCATGCAGCTGCTCCCCTGATCCTGAGGATTCGCTTCTTGTCCCTCCAAGCCATGAGAGTTGGTTGCTGTTGAATGTAATATCACGTTGTAGAATTAGGGGTTGTTTATAGTAACTTTTCTCAGTTTAGCAGGCCACTTTTCATTTTTGGGGGTTGTATATTAATCATGATACTGCCTCCAGAATAAAATGTGGCCTGTTAAATTAATCAAAGGTACAGTACTATAAACAGCCCTTCCTCACAATTCTACTACATGTTACATTGAATTGCTGTAGTCCTGTCCCTCACTTAGCATCAACAAAATGCTGTTTTGGGTGGATCTACAACTTCAGACTCTAAAATGTACTTAATAGAAGCTGTCCCTACAAAGGTTTTTAGCTAGTTGATGATGCTACCTTTTTTAAAACTGCATATAGGAAGCTTAGAACCATGGTAGCACTACAGGCTACCATGCAACACAGAGTGAGGGGTCTGGGTTTCATCCCAGAGTGGAACATTTCTTCCAGTCGGAGACAGAGATGTTGCCCATCTGCACACACCTCTCTGGGTTGAGGGAGGAGGTTGCTGGTCTCCAGGCCAAGCTGGCTAGGGTCTAAAGGATCTCTTCCCCACTCAGGGGCCACAAAGTCTACTGTAATTGCCCCAGAGGCCTTAGTAGAAGGAGGGATAACTGAACCTTGTTGGGCTCCAGGAGAGTAGTTGGCAGGTTGGGGGCACATTCTTCAGCCTGTGCCACTAAAGAATTCTTTTGCCATTCTGGTGGGACAAGATCACCTTGAAAAGGCACCTGAAGTAGTGGTCAGGGAGGATGTAGGGGTCCTCCACAGGGAAGGCCCCAAGGTGGGTGGTAGAAGATTATAGCAGAAGAGGAAGCAGCTTCTGGTGTGGGACTCAATTGTTGGGGGGGTAGACTTGCGAACAGGAAGAGGGGTTGAGAGGGAGGTAAGGTGCCCACCTGGTGCCACGGTTTGGAGGGATGGGCAGCAGATCCTAAGGATCACTAGGGTGGCAAGGCAACGGGGAAGCTGGTTGTCATTGTCCACGTGGGGTCTAATGACTTGACAAGGGATGGGGCTGGGATTGTGCAGGCAGAGGTCAGGGAACTGGGGAGGGGCCTATGGCAAGTAGCACACATGGTGACTTTCACTAGGCTCTGCTTGTCTACACCAGGAGCTTCAACTAATGGTTAAAGGAATGGTGCAGAGAAGAGGGGTTTTGCTACATTGGGGACCAACCCTGAGGGATAAGAGCCTATATAGGGGCGATGGACTGCATCTGTCTGGGAGGGAACCACAGTTCTCAGTGGATGGTTTAAATGTGACTCTGATGAACATTTAAACTAGCTGGCAGGGTGGCAGAATGACAAAGGGAGGCTTCAACTGCCCCCACCAGCCTGAAGCAGTAGGAATTGAGGACCCAAGGGGAAGAAAATACTTGAGGAAGAAGATTAATGGGAACAACAGAGAAGTAGAGTACAAGGGGACTGGGAACAAAACTAGCAAAAAGAGAGGGGGAAATGAGGTGGTGAACAAGGGGAAGAAGTGGGTTTCAGGCATAGTGTTAGTACGGTGTGGAAGGACATTTGTGAAAATGCAAGGAGTCTTGAAAATAAAATTCCAGACCTAGAGGCCATTGTGGCATCATGGTAGCAGTGCCAGTGGCTTAGTAGGTTGCACACTTTCCTCTGAGGCCAGATTATTGGAAGGTTGTGGGTACTAGTTCCACACCAGAAACTTGGGGTAAAACCCCATACTGACATACTGGTGCACAATGAGGTGGGATGCTGTACTCCTGAGGTGCAATCTTTCAGATTAGTTGTTAAACCAAGGTCCCATCTGCCTGTCCTGGTGGATGTTCAGGTGGACATTAAAGATCCCATGCCACTTAATGAAAAGATCAAGGGGATTTCCCTAATATCCTATCCAAATGACCCCCATTCACTAAAAATGCCACCAATAGCTTAATCTGGTTCACTTTCAGTTGGTTTTCACCTGTAGCTATCCCCCCACCCCTGGGACAAGGCTGGAAATAAACAGAATTGCTTAGCCTTCCTGTCTCTTTCAGCAAAAATCAAAATAGAATAAATTAAATGGCAGAGGCGGGCCTGGATACTGTGACCATTATGGAGTCCTGGTGCACTGGCAGCCATGACTTGGGCATGGCTATACCAAAAATGGGTGCATGATTCAGAAATGACCTAGCAGGGGTGGATTATTTGGGTGTGGTTTAGGGATAGTAAGGCAAATTAAGGAATGTCATATGGAAGGCAACAAATCTCTGTGCAAAAGAACTGAGGAAGAACAAGAGAAAAGAGAGGCCACTGTGGTTCTCAGGGGAAGTGGCTGCAAAGGAAAAGGCCAAAAGGCAAGCATTCAGGAGGTACAAAGAAAAGCAGAGGGACTATGCTAAGGGGGTGTAACCAGGAAAAGTAAAGAGAAGCAGAGAAGGGTGTGAGGGGCATAAACTGAGGAAAGGATAGTCAAATGGGTAACTAAGGGGGACAAGGCCTTTTTTGGTACAAAAGTGATGACAGGAAGACAAGGGGAGGTATTGTGAGGTTAAGAAGGGCAGGGGGATACTGTGCAGAGGATGATCAGGAAAAAGTAGAGATCCTGAATAGATGCTTATGTTCATTTTTCACAGTAGAAGGGGAGGGGTGGACCACATAAAAACAGTAGGAACACTGGGCAGAGGGAGGCAGACCCAACTCCATTCACAGAAGAAGAGTCCTGAAAGGACTTACAAATCTGAAAGTAGATAAAACTATGGGACCAGGCAGGGTACTGAGGGAACTCAGGGAGCTACTGGTTGTACCTCTGGCAGCCTTATTCAATAACTCACTAGAACTGGAGTGGTTCCAGAGGACTGGAGGAGGGCATATGTACTTCTGCTTCATAAAAGCTGCCAACTATTGGCTAGTAAACCTGTTGTCAGTGCTGGGGAAAGGTAATGGAGATGCTTCTAAAGGAAATGCTGCTGGAGTATCTTGAATCCAGCAGGTTATAAGACCCAAGGCAGCATGGATTGATTGGGGGAGGGCATGTCGGACAAATCTGATTGAATTCTTTGATGTGGTGTCCAGGGAAATAGATCAGGGTGAGGCAGTTGATGTGGTCTACTTAGAATTCAGCATGGCCTTTAACACCATTCCACTTGGGGGTGGGTCCCAAGGTTGTAAACTGGGTACAAAATTGATTGCTGGATAGGTGACAGAGGGTGATGGCGAATGGCACTCACTCTAGAGAGGGGAGAGTGACCAGTGGGGTACCTCAGGGCGGAGTACTGGGACACATCCTCTTTAATATCGTTAGAAGTGACACTGCAGAATTGCTGGAAGGGAAGCCTCTTTGCAGATGACACCAAAATTTGTAAAAAGTTAGACACTGCAGAGGGGATGGAAAGAATATGTATAGACCTGAATAAAACTCTAAATGTGGTCAAGGGTATGGCAGCTGGGTTTCAATATGACAGAAGTTCAAAATCATGCACCTAGGGCACAGAAACCCAAAGGCAGAGTATAAAATGGGGGAGGGGTATTGATGGTCACTAAACAGGAAAGGGATCTTGTGGTAATCATATCTGATGACCTAAAGGAGGCAAGGCAATGCAGCATGACAGAAGGTAGTGCCAACAGGATGCTGGGGTACATAAAGAGGGATACCACTAGTAGCAGAGAGGTGATATTACCACTGTATAGATTATTGGTGAGATTTCAGCTGAAGTACTGTGTCCAGTTCTGGAGACTACATCACAGGAAGGAGCTAGACAAGGTACAGGCTGTCCAGAGTAGGCAACTAAAATGGTGCAGGGGCTAGAACAAAAGCCCAATGAGGAGAGATTGAGGGATCTCAATAGTTACACCCTGAAAGAGAGGAGGGAGAAGGGGGACATGATATGGACCCATAAGTACCTCATGGGGGTAAATAAGGTACAGGAGGGGAGTATTTTTCAGAGGAGAGGTGTATGAGAACAAAGGAGCATACAATGAAACTGGAAGGGGGGAATTTAGGTGGGATTTGAGGAGGTATTTCTACACAGGAAGAGTGGTAGATGTCTTGAACAGTCTTTCAGTGGAGGTGCTTGGGGGCGAAAACAGTGGTGGGCTTCAAGCCTGCATTGGATAGGAATAAAAGGAATCTTGGTAGGAAAGCAAGGAGGAAGGTAGCTGGAGATGAGGTGCTGTCTGTGACAGCATAGGCAGGAAAAAATAGGCCCACTAGGTGGGCCAAATAGGCCTTACTGCCAACAAATTCTATATGTCTATGTAACGTATTGTGTGGTTTGCCAGCTTCAAGTTAAAAAATGGCAGCAGCTTTTTATTTTACTTTTCCAGATTTTTGGTTCACATTCAAACCAAATACGTTTCCATCAGTTTTCGTAATCAAAATTATTTTACAAAGTACTACAGTTGGGTCACAAAAACTGTAAAAATTTTCATTTCTGGTTTGGTGATATAAAATCATAGCTTTTGTATGCTTTTTATTGAAAACTGCAGAGGACAATCACGTTATCATTATTATACTAAAATGCTTTGATTACTTTAAAATGTAAGACCTAGGTTTGTCAGCAAAACAGAGCCACCATTTGCAGCTTGCATAGAACATGTGTGAATGCCTTCTAACTTCCAGTTTGAGTTTTGAGCATATCACTTCTGTGCCCTCCAAACATAGAAACATAGAAACATAGAATTTGACAGCAGATAAGGACCGCTGGGCCCACCCAGTCTGCCCATTTCCCTACCTACTGGATAAGCTGCAGATCCTAGTTAACCAGCAGCCTACTTCTTCCTACCCCCAACCCCCAGAATTGCCTTATAACTATCCATGCATGTTTGAATTCCCCACTGATTTTGACTCCACAACCTCCTCCAAGCCGTTCCATGCATCCACAACCCTCTCTGTGAAAAATACTTCCTTAAATTACCTCTGAGCAGCCCCCTCTATCTTCAAATTGTGCCCTCTTGTTCTTGCTCACCTCTTTTTGAAAGATGCTACCCTCTTGGACTTTGTTGATTCCTTGAGGTTCTTGAAAGTTTCTATCATGTCTCCCCTCTCCCTCCTTTCCTCGAGGCTATACATATTAAGCTCCTTAAGTCTCTCTTCATCGACTTCGAGTGCAGACCCTGCACCATTTTAGTTGCCCTCCTCTGGACAGCTTCCATCCTGTCTATGTCTTTGCGGAGATTGGGTCTCAGAACTGCACACAGTACTCCAGATGGGGTCTCACCAGCTGTCTGTACAGAGGGATAATAACTTCCTGTTTTCTACTGGTGATGCCTCTCCCTATGCATCCCAGTATCCCCAGCCCTTCTTGCTGCCCTCACATTGCTTGCCCATCTTTAGGTCATCTGATATGACTACCCCAGGTCCCTTTCCATTCTTGTTGTTGTTAGTCTCACCCCATTGTGTACTCTTCCCTGGGTTTTGTTTCCAGGTGCATTACCTGCACTTCTTAGCATTGAATCTAAGCTGCCATACATTTGACCATTCCTCTAACCTTGCCAAGTCCTTCTCATCCTTTCCACCCCACCCTGTGCATCAACTCTGTTGCAGATCTTAGTGTCATCTGCAAAGAGACATACTTTCCTTCCAGTCCTTCTGCAATGTCGCTTATAAAGACATTGAAGAGGACTGTCTAATACTGAACCCTGCGGTACCCCACTAGTAACCCTCCTTTCTTCTGAGTGGACTCCATTTACTATAACTCTCTGTGTCCTATTCTCCAGCCAATTCTTTACCCAGGCTGTCATCTTGGGACCCACTCCCAGGCTGCTAGCGTGTATATTAATCTTTTGTGTGGGACTGTGTCAAATGCCTTGCTAAAGTCTAGGTAGGCCATGTCCACAGCCCCTCCCTGATCTACTACTTTGGTCACCCAGTCAAGAAATCTATCAGATTCGTCTGGCATGACCTTCCGCTGTGAATCCATGCTGCCTAGGGTCCTGTGCCCTCTGGCCTCTAGATACTCGACAATTCTTTCCTTTAGAAGTGATTCCATCATTTTCCCTATCACTGAGGTTAAACTAACAGGTCTATAGTTTCCTGCTTCTGCCTTGCTCCCACTTTTGTGAAGGGGAATCACATCTGCCTTCCTCCAGTCCTCGGGTACCACCCCATCCTCCCATGATTTGTTAAAAAGGGTAGTCAGTGGTGTCACTAGTTCTACCCTTAGTTCTTTTAGAATTCTGGGATGAATCCCATCAGGCCCAAACTGCCAAACTGCACTATTTAACAGTTAAATGGGACAGGAGATTAAACAGTTGTGTATAATGTTCCAATTTGCAGCTGTTTACAGTGTTCTCATCAGATGCTGCTTGCATTGTTCAAATGTGTAGCTACAGTAGTTGCAATGTTCAAATTTGCAGCTATTTGAAAAGTTTGAATTTGCAGCTGCTTGCAATGTTCACATTTGTAGCTGCTTGTGATGTTCAAATTTGTAGCAACTTGTAATATTTGAATTTCCAGCTGTGTGTAGTAATCCAGTTTGCAGCTGCTTGTAAATGTTCAAATTTGCAGCTGTTTGCAATATTCAAAATTTGCAGCTGTTTGCAATGTTCACATTTGCAGCTGCTCCTAATGTTTGCATCTGCAACAGCATGTAATATTGCAGTTGGCAGCTGTATGTTATATTCCAATTGACAGCTGCTTGCACTGATCAAATCTACAGCTGTCATAACATTCTTTCTTATTTGCTGCTGCTTGTAATATTTGAGGTGCAGCTGTGTATAATTTTTCAATTTGCAGCTGCATTTAATGTTCTAATTTGTAACTGTGTGTATGTTCCAATTTGAAGCTGCTTCTTACTCTATGCTCCATTTGGCAGCTGTGTGAAATATTCCAATGTGCAGCTGCTTATGATGCTCCAGCTTTGCAGCTTGGGGTAATATTCCATTGTAAGCTGCTTGCAATGTTTTAATTTGTAACTGTATGTTCCAGTTTGCAGCCATGTGTAATGTTCAAGTTTGCAGCTGCTTGCTATGTTCTGGTTTGCAGCTGTGTGTAATGTCCCAGTTAGCAGCTACATGTAATTTTCTAATTTGCAACTGCATGTTATGTTCCATTTTGCAGCTGCTTGTTTTCTAATCTGCAGCTGCACGCAATGTTCTAATTTGCAGCTGCATATAAATGTTCAAATTTGCAGCTGCTTTTGATGTTCTAATTTGCATCTGTGTGAAATGATCCAATTTGCAGCTGTGTCTAATGCTACAGTTTAGAGGTGAGTGCAATGATCTAATTTGCAGCTGCATGAAATATTCCAGTCTGCAGCTGTATATAATATTTCAATTTACAGCTACTTGCTATGTTCCAGTTTGTAGTTGTGTGCAATGTTCCAGTTTATAGCTACTTGTTATGCTCCAATTTGCAGCTATCTGTAACATTCCAATTTACAGCTACTCTTTATGTTCCAATTACTGTAGCAGCTGTGTGTAATGTCCCAATTTACAGCTACTTATGTTTCAATTTGCAGCTGTGTGTAATGTTACAATTTAAAGCTGCATGAAATGTTGTAATTTGCAGCTGCATGAAATATTCTGATCTGCACTTGTGTAATATCCAAATTATTAGTTACTTGTAAGTGCCAATTTGCAGCTGTGTGTAATGTTCCAATTTATAGCTACTTATGTTCTGATCTGCAGATGTGTGCAATGTCCAAATTTACAGCTATTTATTATGTTCCAATTTGCAGCTGTGTGTAATATAGAGAATAATATATGGGGTAGTGTGTGTAATGAGATTTTACACACACCCAAGCTGTGGGATGCTACATAAACCCCGAAGGCGAAGCCCGAGGGGTTTATGAAATGCATCCCACAATGTAAGTGTGTGTAAAATTGAGTTTTACATACCACCCCATAAATTTATTTTTTTGTATTTGCTGGCATGTGCTTTTTCATCTCAGCAATTGCAAAAAATCATGAACTAGATTGGCGTTCAGGCAGCAAGGGACTAGTCAGGATTCTGTGCTATCCTGGTCCGTGGTCTGCCAACTTACAGTGCGTCAGTTGTTTGCCAAGTCACAGATATCCATTTAGCTATGTGGAGCAAGTATACTATTTTTTTTTTCTCTTTTTTTCTCCTAACTTAATGGCGAACAGCCGTTGTGAAGCTTTAGAGTGCTTCTGGTAGGAAAAGGTTGGCAGATCCACTCTCTCTTGAGTGCTGGCAGAGAAACCGAAATCAGACTGTATGTTTAAATATTTGCTGTTTGGTTTTCCCTGCCAGGGAGTACAAGAAGAGATTTTTTTTATTATTTAAAAAAATATTCAGCACCAACTGCGACGAACAGTGGGGCAATGTTCCAACAATCAGACGCTGAAGGAAGAGTGCGCAACTAGGACATGCGCCATCCAAGGGAAACCCAGTTATATTTTGCCGTTATAACAGCAAATTATAACCAGGTTTTCCTATGGGAAAAAGCACTACCCAGTAATTATATCCCAATTTACAGCTACTTATTATATTCCAATTTACAGCTACTTGTAGTTAAACTTTTTTATTAATTTTTCATAAGATATATACAGACAAACCTCTTACAGTACAGTACAATGTGAGGATTTTTTAAGAAATTGAGGCAGCATATAATAAGAACATTGCTACAATAATACAAGGAGCTTTTGGTTTAAAATATAGTAAACAATACAGGTCATGTAATTAGCATATACTTGACATTTGTAGTGAACTTAAAGCAGATAGTATGATTAGATACGGTTTATATTAAAATGTTACATAATTATATATGATGCTGCAAAAGGGAAAAAAGTACATTCGTAAAAGGATTGTGGAGTAATAAAGAATGATTGAGAACAGAGTATAGGAAAGAAAAGATATAAGAAAGTTAAGAAAGAGAGGAAACTATAAAAAGGGGAAAAAGCGAGACTACAATGATGTATCAGTAAAAGGGAAAAATCCATATATATTAAGTCTATACATTGGTGTTGGAAGATTTAGTTGATTCCAAAAATTAAAAAGCCCTGCCAACAATTGTTATATAACATGAGTCGGTCAGACAAGATATATATCATACGGTCCAGAGGGCATATTGCAATAGTTGGTTAATGATACCGGAAGGGTAGGGATTATGTTGGATCTCCAATGCATGAGGATTGTGCGTTTAACTTGAAGGAAGAGTATATTTAACCATCTGCTTTGCGAATATGAAATTTTATAAGAACGGTGATTAAAAATACCAAGAATGCAATGTTTAGGGTCTAGTGTAAAAGGTTGACCTACCACTTTCATTGCAAATCTGTGAGTACAGTGCCAAATCTTTTGTATGAGGGGACAGTGCCATAAGATATGCAATAAATCCCCACTGGGGGAACTGCAGCGCCAGCAATTGTTATTGTTCAATAAACCCATTTTTTGTAATACAACAGGAGTTCTGTACCACAAATGAAGGATCTTGGTTTGAATGAGGGAATTGCGTTTATCATTAAAAGATTTGTGACAGGAGAGCCAACATCTGGACCATTGTGCATTGGTGATATTATATTGTAGCAAAGTACTCCATCTGTTTTTAGCATTGACAGAGTAGTCAGGAAGGATATCACAAATATCTTTGTAAACAGTGCTATTTAAATTGGATGTTGTTTTTATCCATTTAGAGATGTGCTTATCATACAGAGAATTGATAGAGAAGGGTGTGAGGTAAGAGTTGCATGCTGATGCAAGCTGTAGATATTTCAAAAATCCTGATGGGGAAGATTCCATATGCCTCGTAGGTCGGTGTAAGATTTTAACTTTAATGACTTGGGTTCAAGTATATCCTGCAAAAAGAGAATACCCTTATTTTTCCAAGTACGACAAAAAATGGGGTGATTATCAAGAGATATATGGTGGTTACCCCAGATGGGGGTGTAAGCTAAGGGTTTGGGGTTAGATTTAATATGCTTGTGAATGATTTTCCAATAGAATATAGAAGCAGCTATGGTAGGGTGAGACTTTAAGAAGAGGTAAAGGGTGTTATAAAGGAAAGAAGTAGCCACATTACCAGGACATAAGGATGTTTCCATATTGACCCATAAAGGAGACTGGATGTTGGGTTTGTTAAACCACTTAATTGTTTGAGATGTACGTGAAAGCCCATAAGTAGGCTTGGAACCAAGGAAGGCCAAAGCCACCTTTTGACCAATGGGATCTAAGTTTATTACGACTAAATCTAGGTATTTGCCTTCCCAAATGAAGCTGCCGATAATTTTGTCTATTTTGGTAAGAAAACTAGAGGAAGTATCAAAGGGATATTGGAAAATAGGTATAATATTTTAGGAGTTATTGACATTTTAATGGCGGAAATTTTACCATTAAAAGAAAGTTTAAGTAGCTTCCATCTATCAAGTGTTGTTTGGATACTGGTTAATAGAGGGGAAAGATTAGCATCCCATAATTTATTCAATGTCGGGGTGATCTGAATGCCAAGATAAGATATACCTTGGGGGGCCCAACGAAAGCCTAATGAGTTGTTCATGAGGGGACTACAAAGATTATTCAGTGGTAGCGTTTCGGATTTGTTAAGGTTTAAAGCTAGTCCAGAGTGGGAGGTGAAGTCATTCAGTAGTTTATCTAAAGGTTGCCCAGAACTTTCGAGGTTTTCGAGTAAAATAAGGAGATCATCTGCATATGAGAGTGAAGTATAGTGAGAGTTACCAATAGTAATGCCTTTAATTGTACCGGATTGACGTAGGGATGCAAAAAGAGGTTCCATGGCAAGTATAAACAATGAAGGCGATAAGGGGCATCCTTGTCTGGTGCCTCTTGCTAAGTAAAAGGAGGGGGACAAAATAGAGTTTGTGAGAACTCGAGCTGAAGGGGAGGTATACAATAATTGAATCCAAGCACAAAATTATTTGTAAAGCCAAAATGAGATAGCACCTGATATAGATATTCCCAATTGAGAGAGTCAAATGCTTTCTCAAAGTCAATGGCTATTGCAGCTGCAGGGTTTTAAGAGTTTTGCTTTGTGAATTAAATTGAGTAATGGCCGAAGATGATCGAAACTGTTTCTATTTTTGATAAATCCTGATTGAGAAGTATGGATGAGTTTAGTCATTAAAGATTCTAAGCGGAGAGTTAATAATTTGGCAAAGATTTTCCATCAGTATTAAGAAGTGAGATCGGTCTATAGTTTGAAGAAGTAAAGGGTCTTTGTCTTTTTTGGTAGACTGTTATGATGGCTCGGTCATTGTGCATGGAAGTTTCTTTATTAAGGTTGCTTCTTGGAATACATTGACTAATACAGGACAAAGAGTGTCAGATAGGGTTTTATAAAAATCAGTAGGGAACCCATCACTGCCAGGTGCTTTGCCATTTTTTAATGATGATAAAGCAGTTTGGATTTCCTGTAAAGTGATTGGTTTATCAAGCACAGCTTTGTCCTGAGGGGATAGGTGGGGTAGATTCAATTTTTCCAGAAAATGTTGTATTAGGTTGGGATTTGTAGTATTAGGTTGCGAGTATAGTTGATGGTAAAAGGATTGCATAATACGATTGATTGAAAGGTTGTCTGTGTGTGTCTGACCTGATGGATCTTTTAGACCTGCTATATGTCTCTGCATCTGTTGAGTTTTTAGCTGGTAAGAGAGCAACTTTCCACATTTATCCCCTTGTTCCCAATAACTGTGTTTAATCCTAAAAAGGGCAAGTTCAGCTTTCCCGGATATCAACCCGTTAATTTTAATTCTTAATTGTAGAATTTCCAGATGAAGCTGTGAATTATGATTGGGTTTATTTAATTTATAGTATTGGGTTTCTTTTTCTTTAAGGGATTTTTCTAAATTAGCTAATTGTTGTTCTCTTAATTTCTTTCTATGTGCTGCATAACTAATAATTTTACCTCTAATAGTGGCTTTTAATGCTTCCCAGATAGTACCTTGAGACATATCTGGAGTATCGTTAATAGAAAGAAAATCTTGAATCTGGGTTTTAATCCAAGGAGTGAATTCAGGATCTCTGAGTAAAAGTGGGTCTAAATGCCAAGATGGGGATCTAGAAGAAGGTGGACCCCAGAGTAAATGCAAACTGATAGGGGAATGATCAGATATAACAATAGGAGAATCGATGTATCAATAATTTTTCAGTAATGAGGAGAAGAGAACCAATAATCAATCCTACTATATGATTTATGTAAAGAGGAATAAAAGGTGTAATCTCGTTGTCTGGGATGATGTAGTCTCCAAATGTCAGAGAACCTAAATCCTTCATAAGCATTGATAGAGCATTAATACTACGGGGTGGGCATCATGTGATGAGTTACTTCTGTCTAAATATGCTTGTAGTGCTAAGTTAAAGTCACCACCAATAAGAATAGGTGAATTATTTTTATTATTAATCATAATTTGTTGGGATAGATTATGGAAGAAAATGGGTGAATCAAAGTTGGGTGCATATACATTCACAAACATAAGCGGACCTGCTGTGGTGTTTAATAGGGTTATAATCCACCTACCATCCGGGTCTCTAATGATTTTTATGGGGGCCAATTAAGAGATTTATGTATTAAGATAGCAACCCCATGTTTTGGATGGAGAAGATGACGCATATACTTGACCGACCCAGTCCTTTTAAAGTCTATCGACATCCTCTGATAAAGTTTAGTTTCTTGTAAAGAAAGCAATATGTGTTTTATGCTTTTAAGATAGGTAAGTACTTGCTTACGTTTACAAGGCGGAAGGAGTCCCTTGACATTCCATGAATGTAAGATTAGATCACTCATGGTACTAGGATATAAGGTAATTAGTTACAAATAGGAATGGGGACTCAATACCATTAATTTGGAGGATGTCACAGATTCAAAAGGTAAATATATATAATAAACAAATGTATGCAGGCCCTTAACTTGTATGGGTTTGAGATGATTGAGTATTTGTATTCATTTGTACTGGAGAGTATAAAGATAAGAATATCAAGTAATTAAACATTATAACCAACAAATGTTAGTATAAACTCAGTAACAAGAATATTAATTTGAAACTTTTATGAAATGCAGAGCAATAAGAGTCGATAAATATACAGGACTCTCACTCTACACTACTAAGTGTAGAGTAATTAGTGAATCTCAAGATCGGTTTACCCTATATAATCTTAAGATACTAAACTTTATATAACAGTATATTAATGAAGTGTAATTGAGATTTGTGCTGAGGTAATTAAAGCATTACCCTGGAAAAAACAAAACATCATTCTACCAAATAAAAGGATAATTATGTAATAGTGTTAAATTCCAAACATAATGAATTAGCTTGGACCTAGCAATAAGTCCAATATTAAATAAATATACCAACATGATGGCAGATAATGCTGAAACAGTGTGAGCCAGATAAAAGGATGCCCGATGTGTATTAATCCACATAAGCTAGGTTAGGGAATGCAGTATATACTATAGGTTCATAGTGCATCAGTGTATTGTGAAATCATTTTATAAGTTCCAATGATTTGGAAAAAATGGGATGAAGAATAATGTGAAAAGGCGGAAAAACTCAATGTATAGAAATACAATTGGAAGCATACTTTGGTGCAAAATCTGTGAGATATAATAGGAATGCACCTGATGCACTACATACCAGAAGTGATGCAAAATAAATATTAAATAAGTAAATGATTTTAGAGTATTTGTCTAATCATCCTCCACATTCCAAATGATAGGATTTATGTGGAAAATGCTAAAATAGTAGGAGTTAGGGGCACACTGATATGAAATACAGAACTCTATATATGTATGTAGTCATTGACCACATGGTGGCGCCAAAGCTTATGAAAAATTAGAGTGTAAATAGCAATTATATATACTAATGTCTGGCACCACACAAGGATTAATTAAAAGAGATCTTACAAACATTGTAATATTTATTCTTTCTCTCATTTATTTTTTTTTCCATTGAATACATTGAGAGTAACTCCCACGGATTAAATACCTCCAGTGTCAATTGGCTCACCTCCCACAGACAGATACAGGCTTCTCCAGCAGCGATAGTGATTTACTGCATTTAAGTGCTCCAAACCTGTTGGATGCGATAGACTGCACTTTAGCGGTAAATGTACTGAAGGAATCGAGTGAGGGTGGTGTTGAAGGAGGATTCTGGTGAGAAACTGCTATATCATCTAATTATGGGCCATAGTATTTATTACAAATTTTTTTTTTTTTTTTTAGTGGGAAAAGCCTCAGGTAGCCTTGCTCTTGATTTTCTTCTCCTTTTCTTTTGGGTGGTTCAGATGATTTAAAGGGAGAGCTGGACACAAGATCAGCCCAGGAAGAATCGGAGAGTCATTACCCATTGAGAGCTTCTTCTGGTCTTGAGTAAAGGGGTTGGATACAGTCTGTCTCAGATCCTCCGTAGATGAGTGCAGATCTTCTTGGAGCAGATCTTCTTGGAGTGGGGAGAATTTGTTAGACAAGGTAAGAGGAGTAGAAAAACTGATGTGACGTTCCACATGGGAAGCTGGAGAGGTGGAAATATTATTTAAACAGCAGGTATTATTATTTAGAGAAGAACCAGATGCTTTTTTTTCTTGCATGCGTGCAGAGCTTCTGGCAGGAGCTACAGTGGCAGATATGATGGCTGCAGATTTCTCAGGGACCTGAAGGACAGTTTCAGCAGGAAGGGCAAGACATTGTAATTGCGAAGTGCTTGTGCTGGAGCAGGAACGAGCTGCATTAGCATCGCAAGGCAATGTAAGTGCGGGCTGTGTCCAATTCAGAAATTCAGAGAGAGATTCTGGGGTACTGAAATCTCTGGTAGAATCATTCAAAAAAAGGCGCATTGTTGCAGGGTAGCATAGTGCAAACTTAATTCCATGCTGATGAAGGATTGTTTAATGGGGTTGTAAGCTTTTCGTTTGTTAGATAATTCTTTAGAATAGTCTCTCTGAAAATTAGGATTCTGTTTTCTTGCCAAGTAAGTGCACCCTAATTGCCTCGCTTTTGAAGAATCAGTTCAGTATATGCGTGGTTTAGAAATCTGGCAATGATGGGCCTGGGTTTCTGGTCGGGTCCAGGCCTCGGATTTAAGGTGCGGTGAGATCTCGATGATTAGGTCTTGGCCGGCTGGTAATTTAAGCAAGAAGGAAGTACATGAGTTAGAAGAGCACTGGTGTCTCTAGTTCAACACCTTCAGAAATCAGAAATCTAAGGTTGTTACGTCTGTTTCTATTTTCAATATCATCTATTTTGTCCTGAAGGTTCCTAATAACTCTGTCCTGCTCCCTGATGGTAGCCTGTAATGTGTTAATGGAATCTTCATTTGAGATGCTTTAACATCAGTGGCTTGATTTTTGATCAAGTGCCTGCATATTATTGATATTTTGTTGAGATGCAATTTTAATACATTGATTTCACTTATTAGTTGCTGAAACATTGCCTCCAATCTATTAAGAGAACTGTTATGTGGAGATTGGTCTGCCATTATTGTAGGCCTTAATAGAAATTGAAAAACTGTAGATAACTCGTTCAGTAATTATGAGGCAATAAAAATACTGTACCAGAGCTGTTCTGCGATGTACATATAGTAAGATCTCAGATGTTGGTGAAGGTAGGAAGTCTGGAATCTGTAGGATGGATGATGATATTTGGTGAATCCAGGGAGATGAAGAATCAAGCAGCCATCTTCAAAACAGCGCCCTCTGGCTGTCTTTCTACAGCTACTTGTAAAGTTACAATTTAAGCAACATGTAATGTTCTAATTTGCAGCTGTGTGAAATATTCCAATTTGTAGTTATGTGTAATTTTCCAATTCATAGCTACTTGTTATGTTCCAGTTTGCAGCTGTGTGCAATGTTACAATTTACAGCTACTGTTCATGCAATATTCTAATTTGCAGCTGTGTGAAATATTCCAATTTGCAGCTGTGTGTAATGTCCCAATCTACAGCTACTTGTTCTGTGCCAATTTGCAATTGTGTGTAATGGTCCGACTTACAGCTACTTTATGTTCCAGTTTTCAGCTGCATGTAATGTTCCCATATGCAGTTGCTTGGGTTCACCCACAATGTTGTGCCTGTAAAAGCACAGTGGGAAACCAGATCGCAGGCAATGGGATGTTGTCAGTTAGGGTACCAGGCACTGCAGTGCAGACTCAAAGGGGCACTGATTGTTTGGGGGATGTCCATAAAGTATATTTTATTTTTTAGATGAATCCTTTTTATTGTGTATTTTTAAAATGTTCAGCATCTAGAGCTGGGGAAGGTACCCCCTTCCCCAGAGACTGTAGGATATATAGAGAATAGTTGATAGGCAACCATGCAGAATCAGCCTGTTGTGACACAGAGGGGTCTGATGACATCAGACATCAAGTGTGAAGCTCGAGGTCTGAATTCGTCAGGACCCCGAGGTGGCGCAATAGGCCGGTTGAACATGAGGTTGCCCATACACTATTTTAATTGTGTATAGTGCCCATAAAAATAGTTTGAAAATTTTTTTCTTTTTTTTGTAGAAAAAGTAATTTTCACTGCTTCATTTTAGTCTGGGATTAAAGGCTGTTTTTTTTTATTTTTATTTTTTGTTGACCGGGTAAGTGCACTAGACAAATCCTGCCTATTTTCAGGCACGACCCGGGGGAGGGAGATACAGATGAATGCCAGCTGACCTTGAACCAGATTAAGCTGTTGGTGGTATTTTTAGTGAATGAGGGAAATTTGGCCATGACACCGGGGAAATTTCCCTACTCTTTTTGATAAGTGCCATGGGATCTTTAACATACATTTGAACTACCACCAGTCCAGGCAGATGGGACCTTGGTTTAACGTCGCTAGGGTCTGTGGTGTGCTTGTAAGGGAGATGTCTGTGTATGTGTAGCACAGCCCTCTATTGGTTGTTAGTATTGTTTGGGAGGGCTTTTCAAAAGACAAATCATGTCGGACGTATTTCTCGCTAAGCAGGGAGTGTTACAGAGAGGAATTCTGGTTCATTTTGTGAGTAATTTGGAATATCTGGTTGATCCTGCTTCGTTTTTCTATGTAAGTTTAAATATCTGGTTGATGCCGCTTTCTTTTTTATCTGGTTGATACTGCGTGTTTCGAGTTTTGGGTTCAAGTGATTGTGCTGCTGCTGCCGCAGTGAGTCTCTATCTGGTTGATCCTGTGGTTTTGTTGTGTTTTTTTTTGGTCTACAATTAAAATTATCTAGTTGAGCCTGCTTTTTTTTTCATATCTAGTTGATCCTGCATCTGCCAAGTGACAGTTCATGTGACTGGCTGCCGCCATGTCTTACTGTCTGGTTGATCCTGCGTTTTTTGTTGTGGAAGGCAGTGTGGCGCTTGTAATTTCTTAGTGCTGGTTGAGCCTCTAGAGGTTTTCAAAATGTTGTGCCACTGTGTGACACAATCATTTTCTATGACCTTTGAACTGTGGTACAACAACATTTAAAAGGTATGGATTTCCATGCATAACAACGCTTCGCTATGCACTGCAGTTCTTTACTTGAGTGGTGCCCCCCCCCATGTCTGTTGTAATTATCATGCAATCTTCCCACTATTATGCACATTTTGTACCTTTGTACTTATGTTCTATACTACTCACTATAACTTTGCACAGTTGAGGGGTCATGCAATGGCCTGGGCCACGTCCTTCCTTGCTAATGACCTGGGTGTGGTTATAGACCTGGGACATCGGTCAAGTGGCCAGTGGGGCTGAGGAAGCACTGCCATGTGGCAGAGCTCCCAGCCAGGGGAAGGAAGCACCCTGGTTTCAGTGCCATAGTGACTCCTCTGGCGAGCCAAGAGAGCTTGTCTCCCCTGCAGGATGTTGCTACATGCGTCCAACGTGACTTGTGTGGGGAAACACATCTGGCACCAGGGCCCTGGAGTGAGGAGGCCAGAGAAAAAACTGGAAAAACTCTATGTATACCTGTGGCCATGAATGATAGCATCAATGCTCTTGGGTCCCTCCCATGTGGATCCCTGACACAGGGATGGTGGGGAGAGTGACACTCAAGATTATGAGTGTGTTGATAATATCCTGAAGCAGTAGTAAGGAGGCCACCAGTGCTAAAAAGCTGCACAGAAAAAAATAAATAAAACATTTTGCACTGTTGCACTTTATGAATAGTTTACCTGATAATTATTCTTGCACCTTGTGTACCTAATGTACAGTAGTATATAACTCACCATCTTATTATACACAATCACACCTTGTATGTTTACTGTTAATGATGATTCTTATCCTTGAGCATTGTGTACTTATGTTGTAGTAAACTGCACACTGTCTCATTATAAACTATCACACCTTGTATGTTTGCTGTAAATGTTGATTGTTATCCTTGCGCATTGTGTACCTACATTGTAGTAAACAGCACAAGATCTCATTATACACTATCACACATTGTATGTTTGCTGATATTAAAGATGATTGCTATTCTTGCACATTATGTAGCTATGTTATATTATACTGCACTACTCACTCATTATACACAATTGCACCTTGTATGTTTGTTGATATTAATTGTTAGCTTTGCACAATTTGTACCTCTTAGTATATATACTACACATTGTCTCATTATACACAATTCCACCTTGTATAATAGGAGGGCTATAGCTCGAGGTTCAAGGTAGGGGAACAGCTTCTCCCACACTCCCACATCCCTTACAAAGGCCAGACTCCCTTGGCAGTTCTCCGCTTAGTGCATTGCAAAATGCTGCAGCACCTGAACTCCTGTGTGGCTCATGGGCTGAGCCTCCTTCTGTTCCCCTTCTACTTCTTGTCTTCCCCTGCTCTCTCCCATTCTCCTCTTTCCCCTCATTTTCCCTTTATCCCCTCCTCTCATCTGGTGTCTGCTCTCTCCCATGGTCTTTCATTTCCCTTCCCACCCTCTCCAACCCTCTTTTGCTCGCTGTTCCGTATTCCATCCCTGGGTGTGAAGTCATTCCCCTGTGCCTCTTCATCCTCGCCTCTCATACCCATGCTGTTACCTCACGGCTGCACCCCGGGAGATGGCATCACCATTCCCCTCCTCTGCAAGCTGTACTACCATATCACTTCATGACTGTCATACCCACTGCCCTGCTCATTTGCTTCTCTCCTGTTTCTTGCTGAGAGCATCGCTTGCGAAGTGCCTGCAGCTGTCTCCATGTCCCACCACCTCCATGGTCGGTGTGTCCTGCAGCCTTCACTTCCTTTTTCTACTGGGCACCTGAGTAAGCATCTCTGAATATGATTTCTATTTCTATCCATGTCACTGTGATGTGCTGCCTCCAACAGGTAAGCAACCACCCAATCCTATTACTCTCACTGTGTCCCTTTCCCTGGTTTGCCTTTTTCAGTTTTATGTTCCTCTATGTGGTTTCAGTACACTGTGCCCCCTCTCACCGGGGGAGGGGGGAGCAATTGTAAATACCCTTCTCTACTCAACTTATAGTACTGTGCCATGTGTCCCTGTGGCTTTCCCCATTCTCAGTCATTTCTGTGGGTTGATATCATCTCTCATTGAGCCACCGATATGCACTGCATGTTTTCCATGTGCTGCTGCAGCTGTCTGGGTGCTCTCTATGGAATTTGGTTATTTTTCCATTTGCCGTTGCTGTATTTTCCACATCTGAAGCTACTATCTCATAACATCCTTTCCTGTCCTGCCCTCCCTCTCTACTGTGGCTCTTCTTGTCTGCCCATCCTGCTCCTCCCCCTTATCTGCTGCTCTGCCCTCCACCCTTCCCCCATTCTAGGGTTGCCACCTTTGAATGAGACGAAAACCAAATACTAATCCACACCCCCAAACTCCACCTCTAACCCCTCCCCTTTTCTGACTGACGAGGGTATCACTTGGACTCTGATTCAGTTGATTTATTCAGAATTGCTGCAGATATTGTATTGTGTACAACTTCTTTAACTTACATCACGATTATTATTTTTGTTGGTTTGATTTAGATTTAAATATTTTAAATTCCAGTGTGTGTTAATATTGGGTGGGGTTAGAGAGGGGGTTCAGGGGACTTTGCATATTGTGTACACAACTTAGCTTGCACATTGAGTGACTACATGAACACCTCTGACAACCAGCTATTTTGGATCAGGTGGCCTTTTCTGGTACAACTCATACAATAAATAAACTACACCAGTAATGGTGGATGAGATGTAATTACAAATATTATCTGCCATTTTAAGATATGCTGCTGTTCTTCCTATTGCTCCTACTCTAAAGTTATTTATAATGTCAGAGAAGTTTTTAAAAGTGTTAGGAAATATTCTATGCTGTCAAACACCCTATTTTTTCCATGTCAGTCATACATAACAGATAGTGTGATATGTAGCAAGGAGGCAGTATAGCTCAGTGGTTTAAGGCTCTGAGCCGTAAACTTGGAGACTTGGGTTTGAATCCCACATCCCACACTTGCATACTGTATGACCCTGAGCAAGTCAATTAGTTCTCCTGTGCTCCCAGGAAGCACCTAGAAACAAGTTTCAGCTTAGTTGGTCCCTCTTGGTGTAAAAAAAAAACAATACTTGTTTGATAAATTACCTAAATTTGCCATGCCATCAAATCTAGATTGTGTTCCTTTCACATCATCAGCTAATGCTCTCTTCCTTTTCTTATTTCTGTGGCTTAGCATGACATTAGCCACCCTATTCTATGCTGTTCATCTGAAAGGCCTGGAATGGTCTTCCTGGAATATCTAGGTTGTATGAAAATTGACAACACTAACTACTGCAGCTGAAAGAGGTGTATTATTGCTAGAAATTTAATAAAATATTAGATTATTTATTAAACAACAAAAGGGGTAACAAATATTAAAATATAGGACAGACCTTAAAAAAAACAACTGGTGAGCATTTAAAGGTATAAAAGTATTCCCTATAACAGCAGTCAAAGACCACACTCACAATGTAGCCTGGAAATGATTAGGATGATTTGCTGCAAATTGTCTTAATGGCCCTACTTTACACCTCTCAGACTGACTGGTGTACAAACAGAGGTCTGCATGACATCAGAACTTATTTGTAACCTGAACATGCAAGTAAAATAGTGAATGATTTAACAGAATCTGTTTTTATAAGTATGTAAACATTCAAAATGACTGGAAAAGTACTACCTCTGAATAAAACTGTATTAGCAGATAAGGTTTCTGAAACACAGATTTAACAGTCCACACTGGGACAGGAGGCAATCAGAATGTGGTGCCTGTCTGAATGTCTAAGGGTTTCAGAAAAATGAAGGTGTTAATTAAGGTGGTATTGTTTATCCTTCCCAAGAATAACCTTCCAATTTGCTGGTGTGAAGTTAGAGGTGACAACTGGGCAAACAGGGATACATCTGGCTCTTTTATGTGCCCAGCAACTGAAGGCATTTCCTGATTAGTATGTACTGCAAGCAAGCAAGCACACTGAAATATCAAACACTTGCTTAGTCACATGAGAAGAAAATGAAAAGGAGATAGTGGAGGATCTCACAGATGCTGCTTGACCCACTATAAAAAAACCAATTTGCAATGGTGAAAACAGGAGGATTGAATCTGGACCTACAAAACCAAATCCATTCGGTCAAAAACCGAGTAGGTGGTAACCTTAGCCCATTCCTGCCCTTGTTCTGTGCTCTCCTGGTTTTCCTTTTGGACATTTTACTCTTTGCACAGCACTCTGTCTCCATCTATGCCCTTCTACCATCCAGTTCTGTGCCACCTCTGCCCCTAGTCTGGTGCCTACACCTCTTACCATTTTACTCCAAGCATCTGTACCCTGCTCAGCCTCATAGTTTTACATTGCCTTGTCTACCCTTGGTAATTCCTTACCTTCCAGCATGTCAGTTACTGGCAAATATCACTCTATTTCCTATTCCATGCCCATTGTGGCACCCCCTAAGCCTGCATCATTGGCTCTCCAACATTCATTGCATTCCATCGCTATAGTATGCTCCTTCCTTGATTACCCTAACTTCCCTCTTACTGGCATTCCTGATGTCTCCTCTTCACATTCTCCTATTCTGATTTGCTTCCTTCCCATTTATACTACCTCACAGTTCACCTACTTATGACTATGCAGCCAACTGCCCTTTTCTTGCTCAGCCCATACCAGCAGTTTGTCTGGACTCCATCCCTAACTTGTACCGTCTGAGGTATTGAGTAAAGGTAGACTTGCCCTGTCTACTGAGGATGGGATTCCATTACACTCGCTTCTACCTATTACTTACAAGCTGACATCCTCTGTCCCTAACTCTGCCTGGTGGCATCGAGTGAAGGTTAGCTCACCCCAACTACCAGGGATGGGAGCCATGTCTGCAATTTACCATGTCATACTTATGCTTTTTCTACCTGATACCAATTGCTGCTTCCCTTCAGGAATGGAACCTCTTTACCCCATGTGCCTTCAACATCCTACCTATGCCTAGTGGCCTCAATCATTTCACCTTGGCTACCAGGAATGGGAGCCTGAGTCTACATTCGACTGTTTCAACCTTATGCATTCTCTATCTGATACCCGTTTTCTGCTTCCTTTTGGGAATGGGGCCTCTCTACTCCATTTGCATTCCACATCCTACCTCTGCCTGGTGGCATTGACTGAGAGTCATCTTGCACCAACTACCAGGGATGGAAGCCTGTATCTGCAATCATCTATTTCAACCTTATGCATTCTCTACTAGAATATCCGGTTGCCACTTCCCTTCAGGAACAGGACCACTTTACTCCATTTGCCTTCACCATCCTACATTGCCTGGCAGCAATGAGTAGGTCATCTCACCTCGAATACCTGGGATGGGAGCCTGTGTCTGCAAATGACTGGTTCATCCTTATGCATTCTCTTCCTGATACCCTGTTCCCTCTTCCCTTCTGGAATGGGACCACTTTACCCCATCTGCCTTTCCCATCCTACCAGCCTGCCTGCATCGAGTGAAGGTCATCTCTCCTTGGATATCAAAGATGGGAGCTTGCTTCTGCAATCAACTGTTTCAACATCATGCATTTTCTACTCGATACCCGGTTGCCACTTCCCTTTGGGAAACAGGACCCCTGTACTCTGTTTGCCTTCCACGTCCTTCCTCACTGGTCTACATCCTGCACTTCCATGGACTTCTCATACTCATCCCTGCCTTAACATCCTCATGCTCTAGGTTTGGACTCCACTAACTTGTTCCGTCACTGCCTCCATTCTGTTCAAGTGCCTCCTGGACTTCCTTGCTGCTGGTCACCCCTTCCTGACAACCATTTGAGTTTTCTTCTCCTTCAGAAGTGGGATCTTCATGCTTCATTGCTGCTGTGCCTTCAGTTCTCTGCACTTGTCGCCATCATCTTTGGACGTGGGATTCTTGTCTCTCAGTGTTGTAGCACTTGATATCTGGATTCACTTATTTGTCTTCCATGGATCCACCTTGTGGCCTGCAGCAGTTTCCCTACATTCCAATTCAGTTTGCTGTGGTGCTGATCCTGATTCTGTTCCTATCTGCAGAAGTTGAAGTCAGTAAGCTTGGCCTATGCTGTCTTTTCTCAAACTCCTTCCTCCAGTCCGCAGACATCCTCTCTGGACTTTCCCCTTCATCCTTGGTCAGCTGCCTTCCCCTGGCTGCTAAGGAAGCTTGGGGCTCCTTCCTGTTTGCTGTGGCTCTTTTTGGGCAGTTAACACCTATCTCCATCCAGTATTCCTACCCAGCTAACTATGCCTCACATTCATCTATCTCATACTCCTACTCTGGCTATCCTAACAGCTCCCATCCAATACTCAATGGAGCACTTATTCATTTTCACCTGAGGAAAACTTCTTCTAGCAACCATCCCTTGGACAACATGCCTCATAGACTCTTACGTAACCATAGAGTTCTTTATACTTCCCAATCATCTCACCAGGATCAATTCCAGAATTCCATTTGACTGGACTGTAGAAGGATCTCATCCAACTCTACTAGATGATCCCTGTAACAAACTCACTCAACAGGTCAGGCCCTCTGCTCTCACAGTGCCAACCTCCAAGCGCAGAATTGTGAACAGGTAACAGAACAGGGTAACCCTCCTGTCTGCTTGTGGGTCTGAATCACCTTTAGTCTCAAGTTCTGGGGGGATTTAAACTGTGAACTTCATGCTAGTGTACCCAAATGTACAGGCTCAGATAATCTGCTCTTTGGGGGGGATGCCAGATATCTTTCGCCTAAGGGCACCTAACCAGGTATCCAAAAATGAACCCTTAAAACTCTATAAAAGACCTTAGGTAAATTCTTACCTTTTCCAAGTCTGGTAACACCATCAAGCTTATGAACAATTGTAATATTTAATGATCTATACATCACGTGCAAAAAGGAACTTCGAAGACACACCCAGGCACTCTTTTTCAAATGAAGATTTACTTAAAAATGGATAAAAATACGTAAAAATGTAAACACAGAATACTGTATCACAAAGCATACAATCACTTAGAAAAAAATCAAGGAAAAGTACAAACATAAACTCCTACCACAATACAATTAGACTTTTTCCATCTAATGTATTACCCTCTAACAGTGCTTAAGTTAGTTCTTGTTTCTTAAAAGTCCAACAAGAAATGTTCCTAACATCAGATACAGTCTTAGGTTAAAACTGTGTCTCTCTCCACCCCTTCCATGCGGCCATCTAGCTCCTCCTTTTAGAACATAAAAATTATACAAACAACGATCTTCCTGTCAGGAGATATTTTAAACACTGTGACTTCAGCAGAAACTAATTTCCAAATATGACTCCTTAATTAACATACACTCTTTGATCTTTGAGCAGTTCCTCTTCCCAAGGATCAAAGGATTTTTATGACTTTTTCACACCATGGTATAAAAATGTTTTTCCTCTAAAACATCATAAAAGTTTACAATCCCTATATCTTGGCAGCTGGGTCAGTTCTAGTTAAGTCTCTCTGGTTCTTTAATTACCTCCTGGTTTCAGGTTAATATATCCTGTAACTGATACCTTGGGGGGGGGCATGGCACTGCTGCCTGATAGAGACCATCACATACCACATTCTGTACACAAATATCATAGAGCAATCATAACCAGCTGGCCAAGCATCACACTCCCTACGCATCCTGTCAATTCAAGCACTATGGCTTCCTTATCTACCATGTCACACATGATATTTTTTACATGGAAAGTGACCTAATTCCTTCCATCATGCAATGACTCTGTAATCATCGATGTTATGGATAACAGGAACTGCAAGATACCTCATAACAGTACTGACATCATCCATTTTACCTTTCTATAGCTTCTCCTATGATCACTGACTCTGTTGATCAGGTTACTTGACTCCTACTCCCTTAATAGCCATTGGCTGTCTTATGGCCTTCATAGCTACCTTCCCAGAATGCCCATCATTGGATCTCTAGTGCATAACTGTCTTACTAAAGGTATTCTATCCTAACCACTGTTTTCTAGCCCCTGCATGTCACCATACTTCATACAATCATCTACATCCCTTCATCATATTACCATCAGTCAGGTCAGCTGCCCATCCAGTGGTCCTTCTAGCTCATTTATCATGATTCACCTCCTATAATCCCTCCAGCAAAGACTTTCATCAAGAGCAGGCCTCTATTGATTCTCAATCTGGCTGTCTCATTATCCCAGTCTTGCCTCTCAACAGATCTATATTCTACTAAAATGCTAGGCACCCCAGCATTCTACACTGCTCTCGACTTCCCATTGCCACTCTAGTCTATAGACTCTTTCACGTACCCGTTCCTGAGCTTCTTACAGTATTCAGACATTGGATCACCTGTAAGGCAAAACAGTCATGGCCACTTTAGTGCATGTAATGTACGATTACACCACAGAAATACCCATATCAATGTTTTCTACCAGCAGACTAGCAAGAGCCTCTACAAGTATTGTTATGGCATCAATACCTAAATTAACTCTTGAATTCCTCATACTGAACTTCTAATTATTCCATATACATCCAGTTACCATCTCTACTGCATATACCAATCTTCCTTCATTGGTCTAAACTCTTCCAAGTCAATACTCCTACCAGGCACATAAAGATTTTGTCTGACTCCTTCATCTGCTGCATGGACACCAACATTGCAACTTGTCACTCACCACTTAACTCCCCCAGACTCTAACTCAGATGTCAAACCATCCACAAAGTTAGATTGTTTACCTCATGACTTCATAACCCATTATATTTCCCACCATTCAAGGTCTGATAGAAAACTGTCATAGCATGCACTTCCTGCTCATTTGTCTCTGTAATCCATTGGACATCATCCATCATCACCTTGGGAATCTGAACTACATTCCCCCTTTTTTTGACTGGACCTACTCCACTCTCAGGATTCAGATGTTCCTTCAGAATAGACCTGCCTCTTAAACCTCAGAATCATCCTTCCAGAAAGCATCATATCCATGGATTCTAAGATGGTCCATCATCTCTCCAAGCAGTTCATCTTCCTTGAAAAATTAGCTCATGCTTGCTATAACCTAGATTTATCTCCTCTTAGTTTGCCTGGAGGATGGGCAGATCAGTAGGCATGGGACCTCAGAGGTTTCCTCAACCTGGGGGGTTTCCTGTCCTGCATGCTACTGGTCATACTCTCCATGAGTTAGAGGAGGTAATCATACTCTTTTGAACATTCATTGGTAATTCTTTTGGGCTTTCTATTGTTTACTCAGTACAAAGCTTACCTAACAAAGGTGGGAATAGAGAAAAGCCAAAAGTAAACTACAGTTACATAAGCACTAGTAACCCCATACTGTATTCACCCAAACATTAAATTGGAGGGCTCTAGCCCCAGGTTCAATGTGGGGGAATAGCTCCTCCCACATCCCCTACAAAGGCCAGCCTCCCTTGGCAGTTCTCCGCTTAGCACATTGTGAAACCCCCACCATCCACCCCTGCCTCCTCCTTCTCTGGCACTCTACTCACTCTTAGTGCTGGGCTTTCCATTCTCTACTCACTACCCAGCTTACCTACCAAGGGCGGGATTAGAGAAAAGCCAAGCTTAAACTACAGTTACATAAGCACTACTAACCTCATACTCTATACACCCAGCCATTTAACTGCTGCTAATATTGATGAATGCTACCCTTGCACCTTGCATGTCTATTTAATATACTACACTCTGTCTCATTATACACAATCACACCTTTTTTGTTTGCTGATATTATTGATTATTGTTATCCATGCACCTTGTGTGTCTCTGTAGTATACTACATATTGTCTTTTTATACATAATTCCTTGTTGTTTAATATTTGCTGATATTACTCATGAATGTTATGCTTGCACCTTGTGTACCTGTTTAGTATACTACCTTCTGTCTCATTGCATACAATTGTACCCTGTATGCTTGCTGATACTATTGATATCCTTGTATCTTACATACACATGCACGGTAGTATATGACTCATGGTCATGTTATACCCATTCACATCTTGCATGTTTGCTGACGTTATTGATGAATGGTATCTTTGCATATTGTGTACCTATGATGTTATGTACTACACACTGTCTTGTTATATACAATTGCACTTTGTGTGTATGCTGATATTACTGATGATTGTTATCCTTGCACCTTGCATACAGTATGTTGTAATAAACTACACACTGCCTCATTATACACAACTGCATCTGTTATAATGTTTACTAATACTAATGATGGCTGTTATTTTTGTAAAGCTCCCTGTTCCTTTGCCCCTGGAACAAACCTAGAAGCAAAACTTTGACTCAGTGTGCCTTTCCCAGTTGGCATCAAATTTTAAATAAAATAAATATGAATAAACTATTTCAAAATGAAGGCACTTGAAAATGATTTAAAATTTAAAAATGTAAATACAGATAAGTTTAAACAGTTGTATTCCCACAGTACTTTCAATAAATCAACAGCAGCCTGTCAGGCTGTTAGTGTGATGGAATGCAGAGAAATGCATACTGTATGTTTATGGCAGCCTGGTCATTTGTACGTTTATTGCAGGAAAACTGTACAGCAGCTCTACCCTCTGATTGGCTGCCAGTGTTCCAGTTCAGTATAAGATATCCTAAACCATGGACAACATGAAACCACATCACAGAAAGTACAGACTAAATATAGATTCACCACAGACACCCATGGAACGTAGGTACAGAAAATGACGACAGTCAAGACATGGAAATGTTAAAGCTGGGGTTTCTAAATATGATTTCCGAGCCTGACTGAGCTTTCTACATTACCAAAAGAATAGAAAAACTTTAGTTAAAGACACAATCATTTGTTAAGTCTGTGTTATGTTGAAGTGCTCAGTGCTCAATACACAAAATAATATGCTTATATAACACCAAGGCTATACACAGCAACATTTCTAACAGAGCAACTAGACAGTGACTTAATGTGGTTGATAATCACATTCCTGTAGAAGGCTCAACATTTCATGAATTTTGTAAAACTTGTTTTTTATTTGCTTAACACTGATATTATCGATGACTGAATCCTATATTTTCATTGGTGTGGTTAAGCTCAGTCTATTTCCTTATAAACCCATAACTAAATTACAACTTTTTAGAGGGGTGTCAGTGTAAGTGGATCCACCCCATTATAAATGGAGGCTGCAGGGATCCAGATAGAATGTGGGAGAAGGAAGACAGAGGCAAGGCTGGATTGATGGTCAGAGGGGAAGGGGAATGGCCTGGGACCAGAAAGAGAGGGGGAAGATTTGAAATGGAGCGCTATGTACTCAAATTCCAAGAGTTTTGTGAATAAGATGAGTGATCTGGAAATGGTGGTGGCTGAGGCATGACTGGATCCTAGTGCTGATCACAAAAATATGGCAACCCAGAACTAAGACTGGGACATGACCAAACTGTGGGATGCTGCATTTAGGAGGGATGGGGAGGAAAGAAGAGGAGCAGTAGTGGCACTGCCTGTACAGGAGGGTATAAAGGCAATGAAGATTGAGAATATGGTGACTAGCAATACATGGAGACCATATGGGTCCAGGCAGCAACAGAAGATGGGAAAATATCTATTTAAGCGTGGTATACAGAGAACAATTTCAAAAGTAAGAAGCTGATGGGGAATTGGGGGATGAGACAAAAAGGGCAACAAAGCAAGGGAAGTTGCTGTTACTGGGGAATCTGGAGGAGCCAGAGCCGATAGGGCTGCGAAGAGCTGCCAAGTGGGTAAAGTTACACGTGTATGTAGAAATTATTGAATGTCCGGGTGTAACTTGGCCATTTTTCGGAGGTGCTGCACCAGATTTTCAACATGGCCTTTTTGGGGCCCCTCCTCATGAAGAGTGCCAGTGTCAATTTGTTCACTTGTCCTGAAAGGTGATTTTGCAGAGCGACAGTGACATTCTGTGCCACAGTTGTGAAAACACGTTTCAGACAGGATGTGATAAATGACAGCTGAAATGTTAAAAAGGAGGTGTGCAAAAATGGCAATGTTGAAAACATGGAGAGAAAATATTAAAAATTGGCAAAGTTAGGAGGATGCGTTGACAGTCATTTTTTTGGAATTTTTTCACCAAATTTGCAACATAGGCTTTTTGGAACCCCACCTCATGAACAGTGCCACTGTCATTTCATGAATTGGTCCCAAAAGGACATTCTGTGCAGCAACTGCAAAATCACCTTTGGGACCGAGTAACGAAATGACAGTAAATTTTTTCATGAGATGGGGTCCCAAGAGCCTCGTGTAAAAATATGGGGCCAAAATAAAACAAAAAATGGCTTATTTATCAACATAAGTTGAAAACCCCATTGGATGGCATTATAGCCTACTTACCTTTCATTCTTCAGTTTGCGGTTCGGCTTTGAAGTGTGCAGATGTGTCTTGGTCCAGAGAAGATGACAGCGCCAACCTCTGGAGGTAAGCATGAGGTAAGAGGGGGTGCGGGGAGGTGGGTGCTTAGTGGGAGGTTGGGGATGGGGGAAGGGGACTGGGGCAATGACGAGGGACCATTTTCTTTTGTACAGAAAAAAAAACATGTAAATACACATCGGGGGACTGTTTTTCTTTATTTACAGGTAACCAAAAAAAGCAGACATTTGGGCACACTGTGGTGGGGGGCCTACATATTGCCGACATGGGGATTGGGGACCCCAATGTCAGTGTTTTTTTTGGTGTTGCCAGTGGCGCTGCAACTGCACATGTGTGGCACTCACTCATGCGCAGTTGCGGTGAACGGCATTTTGCCATTCATAACATGATGGCACCAGCAGAACTGTGCATGCATGCGAGTTGCACGTGTGCAGTTCATGCCACGGAATGTGAAAGTAACAGGCAAAATACTGCAGCTGGTATTCCATAGCGGCAGATTGTGGTGGAAGGTTTCAAGCTCCACTTCCAAAAGTCCAACAGAAGGTTCCACAATCGGACATTTTTAGAGCTACTGAGCGATCCCAAAATGGCTGTAGGCTCCACCCACAGCCCTAATAAAAGGAAGAAGTCAATAGCAAGTGAAAGTCTTTCAAGTAGTATTTCTAGCACAGATTATAG
This sequence comes from Neoceratodus forsteri, assembly GCA_016271365.2. Classification (NCBI taxonomy): domain Eukaryota; kingdom Metazoa; phylum Chordata; order Ceratodontiformes; family Ceratodontidae; genus Neoceratodus; species Neoceratodus forsteri. Next base: position 223,484,905 of record CM057449.1, on the reverse strand, counting down.
AGGATCATATGGAGGGGGTGGGGTGCATGCACTGACCACAGTCAAGATGGCTGCCTAAGAATGGAGCTCTGGTACATTACAGATTAATTAATTCATTTATTTATTTATTGAATAATGTTGACCAGGTGGGCCTGCTGAGTCCAAGGGTCCCTTTTTCAGGGGTGACCCATGATTAGTTGCTTGTATGGTAAAAACACATTGACACTTACAGTACAAGGTACAGAGTTCAGTAATAACAGTCGCAAATGGAACATAAGGGTCATTACAGAGATATATTTCAGAGATTGATCACACAATGCAGGACTGGCCCATTAGTTAACAACAATGAACCGTAACAGGTAAACATCATTCAAGCATGATAACAGATTAAGGAAGTAAAATCCTAGGAAGTGCAGGAAAACACTTGGTAAGGTACTGGTAGCCTAGGGTGTAAGTAAAGAGGTGAGGGGGTACTAGTGCAGGAGAGCAATTGGTCAGGCTCACTAGATATCTGACATAAGTGCTGGATTAGCTCAAACAGGTGCATGTAGTGTTAGTGAAGAAGTGTGCACTTAGTGAGTGTTTGAACGAAGTGAGTGAGAGGCTGTTCCGCAGGGAAGGGGACTGATAATTTCAGTTCTGCATTATTCTGAAAGCAAAGGACCTTTCTCTGGCAGTAGTGCACACCTTTGGTAAATCCAGAGTAGATTGCGATGTTACCTGAAGAGTTTATGTGTGTTGTCTGTATACCACTAGGTTCTGGAGGGGTGGTAGGCGGTTGTTCAGGATATTGAACATGAGGCAGAGGGAGGGCTGCTTGAGCCTGCACTCAAGGTGGAGCCAGCTTAAGAAGGAGAGAGCCTTGCAGTGTTGCACTTTGCTGTCGACTTGGGCTGCAGATCTGCTGACCTTGTGGTACAATGTTCGGAGCATGCTGAGCTCTGTTTTCTCCAAGGATGATAGCACTGGAGTGCCGTATAGGAGAGTAGGAAGTACAATGGAGTGGGCCACTGTGTGGTAGGTTTCTTTGGTGAGGTATGCCCTAAGCCTGTTCATCTGGCCTAGTTTCTGGGGTATAGCTTTGGAGGTATGCTCGATGTGCTGTGTTACTGTAAGCTCTTGGTGGAGGAACATTCCAAGGTACTTAAAGCTGTCTACGACTTTAAATGTTTTCCCATTAATGTCAGCGATCTTTAAGAGCTCCATTATATCTTTAAAAGTATCCATTAGACTCCACCTTTTTAACATATTTTAAATTGCCCCAAAGCTCTTGATTGGGATGAAGGAGTCTCTGTGGAATCTAATGTAGCCTTTATTTTCTGGTTTGGGCATCAGGAACTCTGGCAATCTTCACCTGAAGCAACACCCCATCCTGGGTAAAAAGTGTGGTAATGGTGGCTGCAACCACCCATCAGAAGCAGCATCAGTTAACATGAAGGACCTCACAGAAATCAAACAAATGTTTCAAGCCCTTAAGCAGACCATACCTCACTTAAGAAATACAGTGTGAGATCTAAATAAAAGGGTTTTGGTGGTTGAATACAGGGTTGCTGACAAGGAATTGAGTAATCATCGAATGAACACACAGGTCTCTGTTCAGGTTGACAGGATCAAATACTTGGAGCAAAGAGGACATCGGCTCTGGACCAAAAATCAATGATCTAGAGAATGGGGGGTGCTGCAACAGCATGCAAAATTGCGGGGTTCCCTGAGGGCGTGGAGGATAAAGACATTTAAAACTTTCTACAAATGATGCTGCCGAAGCTACTTAATTTTTACTGGGGCAACCCTCTAGAGACTGAAAGGGCAAAGAGGCTGCTGTGTCCTTATACTAAAACTAAATGATCGGAAACATTTTTAGTCAAGTTGTCCCTAGGTATTGGAACAACCTCCCTGATGTGTTCAGAGATAAATATGAGAAAGCCCCTTCTGTTTCAGTATGAGAAAGATATCTCCATTCTCATCCCACCTCATGTCATTGTTTTTAGATGGGTTTATTGTTTATATGTAATGTTGAACAATCCTTTTTTTTCTTTGTATGTTATATGTGTATGCTGAATTTGTGATATTGAGGTTTCCAATGTATACTGTATTTGTATGTTGAATTTTTGATAGTAAGCTCACCACTGAAAATGAGCTATGCTCTATGGTCTTAACCTTAATAAATAAACACACTCTGCCTGTGGAGCCCTCCCAACCCATTTTGGCATATGTTTTAAGGTTCAGCATGAATGAGCAGGAATTAAGGCTGGACAGGGAAACCGGGCACTTTCATGAAAGGGGCACAGGATTTTCCTGTTTCAGGACTGTTCTGAGGATCTAACAGACCATCAGAAAGAGTCAGCTAGAAAAATTATACCCTGTTTCCTGAAATATCCTGAGACCATCTAAGTACAACTGGAGGACAAGTGGCACTCCTTCATGTCCCCTTAAGATGCAGACCGATTTCTCAAAACTTACACTGGAAGGGCTCTAGGATGGTATCATATAACAACCAAGTTCCAAGCTGTGCAAGGGGGGAGCCAGAATCTACAGTAGGAGGCAGAAAACCAGTGCATACCAGAGAACAATAGGCGACAGGTTCCAGTGAGCAAAGAGGGTTGGCAAGCCTAAATGGCAAAGAGCCAGGGGCAGGGATCGAATCTCAAGTCACCATCAGCACACAAAGATCATGGAATCAGGGATCTAGATACTCCACAATGGAGTCTAGTCCCCCCCCCCTTAACTGAGCCTGAGCCTCCCAGTAAGGTCCCATGGGAAACACAAAGCACCCCAAGGAAGGAAAATACCTAGCCACTGGCAGAGTGGGATGAAACGGCCAACATGGACTTTGCCTTTAGTACCCCTCCAAAAGAGAAACTGTCCCAGAGGCCCAGTTGGGCAACCATCACAGAAGGTTCAGAGGAACCGTTTAAATCCCCCAGAAACACAGTCACTGTTCCTAACAAGGCAGAGAACATAGAGTTGTAAAGGACTGCATTGCCCTACACAGGACTGAATGCCACAGGCTCTTCTCCACATTGCTCAGCTCAGGTAAGTGATTTGGATATCCTGAGGAGGGTAGGTTGCTTAATTCCAAAAACAACACTTGCAGTAATTGGAATATGGGATAACTTACTGTTACATGTCCAATTCTTGTGGTCAGAGCACTAAGACCAGTTAGGGGATAGAGAAAGAGGGAAAGAAGACAGATGGAAAATGTTTGAAGCAATTGTTTTTCTTTAACAAACTGCTGTCGCTTGGGCCTAGTGAGTTAGATATGCATTGGACTAACAAAGAGGGGAGTTAAAGTTTCTCAGTGCTCAAGACCACTTTATGTATATTTCTTTTTATTTTCCTCATACAACAAAGCTAGCTGTGTTGTCTCATACAAGCTGCTGATCTGTGGTTTTCTTGAGCTTTCAGTCAGTCATCAGAGGGCTGGAAGGGACCATCTCAAATGTGCAAATGATCATGTGGGACGCCCTCAGTGCCTTCATGAGTGTGAACTGTTGTGAATGTTTGTGCTTGCAGAGGGAAAGCCTCAACATTCGAGAAGCTGAATACCAGCCTGATCAGCTGCATGTTCATGCAGTGCAACTGTGCAACCTAGGGTAGGATGGGCACAGCATGGTAGGAGGCATGAAGTGCTATCTCAAATAGGGATTTTGTTAGCTAGGAGGGTGGGAGAGTTCAGTGCGATCAACATATGTGGGGATGGGAGCTCGATCTCTAGTTGTGTATAGGACTCGGGGGGGCGGATTAATGACACTGAGTACCCTTGACCTGGTTGCTTGGACATTGGAAGGGAGGTAGGCTCATCATGCACCAGGAAATGCATGGGGAGGGGAGCAGTGGATGGGATTGGGACAGGACCTAACATGGAAATACAGATAATAATCATACAAAATGTCTGATATAGCTGGCAGAATACTACTTATTGTCATCTCCAGACCTCCCACATCCATGGATTCTCTATCTAAATCAAACAGTGACACAGACAGCTGTAGCACATGGAGCATATTCTGGTATAGCTGACATACTCCAGCATATGGGGGGGAGGGGTTGCATTCCCAGCCCAAGGTTTGAGCATAATTCCTTGTGGCTGGGAAACTAAAAGCCAAGTATTGGACGTAAAGCACTATATAATAACTCTGGAGTAGAGGGGAGCAACAGACAACGGTAACAGCAGTTTACCTTAATTGATAAGGATGGTTCTACCTTGCCCTCCCCTCCATGGTATTTTGGATCTAAATTCTGATTACAAGAGCAAAAACCCTGGACATGACAGAGATCTCCACGAGCAGTGTTTCAAGTGGCTTAACTAAATGCTGAGGACTGTCTCATGTTCATCTGAAAAGATATAATATAATAATAATAATAAACTTTATTTTTAAAGTGCCTTTCTGCAATCAAGGCGCTACATAACTTGCAACAGATAATATCCAATAAAACATAAAATTACATACAGCATGTTAGCCAAATGAATAAATATCTAAAAATAATTAGTCTGGGCAGGCAATGTGCCACAGATGAGTCTTCAAGGCCCTTTTAAAACTCTCCACAGTCATGCACTCACATATCTGATGAGGTAGAGAATTCCACAGGGTTGGGGCTATGTACATAAAAGCATGGGCCTCTGATGTTTTAAGATGTACCCCGGGAATCTCTAACAGCCCCTCGTCAGCTGAGGGGAGTGGTCATCCAGGTCAGTAAGGCAACAGGAGATCTTGCAAATAGTCTGGGCCCAGCCCGTGCAGGGCTTTAAAGGTCAGAAGCTCAACACTGAAGGTGATCCGCCACTGAATCGGCAGCCAGTGCAGTTCACGTAGCACCAGTGTGATGTGACTCGAATGAGGAGTCCTCATCAACAACCATGCTGTAGCGTTCTGCACTAGCTGCAAGCGGCAGATATCAACCCCCAGTAGCCCTAGGTACAGGGAGTTGCAGTAGTCAAGGCACGAGGTCACAAAGGCGAGGATCAATGTTGGAAGGTTGCTGGATGGAACAAGGTGCTTAATCCTGGTGATGTTCCTGAGACGGTAAAATAACGACTTGACAACTGTCAACACCTGTGAATGCAGTGTCAGCCCGTCGTCAAAGACCATCCCCAGGTTTCGCATTCATTTGGAAGAAGGCAGCTAGACATCTCTGAGACAAAGTCCAGAGGGTTATCCAGCCACTGACCCCTTTGTCCAGCAACCTGGATCCACCACCATCACCTCAGTCTTTACAGAGTTCAATTTCATCCCGTTCTGGATTTCTGCAAGGCAGTTATTAAAGACCGAGCATGCACTATACTGGTCGGTGCAAAAGACAGGTACAGCTGGGTATCATCAGCATAGCAGTGAAACCTCAGCCCATACCACCTTACAATGTCTCCAAGGGGCAGCATATACACTGCAAACAACATAGGGGACAACACCGACCCCTGAGGGAGCCCACATGGCAGAGACAATGGGCTGGAGGAAAAAATTCCCGACTCCACCCTCTGAGATTTGCCAGTGAGGACAAATTGAAACCATCTGAGCACTGTACCAGACAGGCCACAGATGAACCTCAAGTACCCGAGAAGCACCCCATGGTCCACGGTGTCAAAGGCTGAGGAGAGATCAAGAAGTACCAAGATGGAGCGGCGCTTCTGATCCCTCGCCATCAGGTGATCATTGAGCACCCGAACCAGAGCAGTCTCAGTACTATGCCGCTTATGAAAACTACACTGGAGATGTTCATATATATCATGGAAGGTAAGGTGGTTCACCAGTTTAGCACCACAGCTTTCTCAATTATCTTCCCTACAAAGGGAAGGTTTGAGATGGGTCTATAATTGATGAAGCAGCTTGGGTCTAGAGCAGCTTTCTTTAGGAGTGGTGTCACCATCGCCTCCTTCAGGGAGCTAGGAAACTCACCAGACTCTAAGGAGCACCAAACTATCTTCTCAAGGACAGGACCAATGATGTCAGAACACCCCATTATCAGGGGTGTTGGGCCTGGCTCCAAACTACAGAACACTGGGTGCATATCCTGGAAAATCTGCATGATATCCATAATTTCCAGCCAGTTGAAAGAACTCCAGGCAAACTGAGGAGGAGTGACAAAGCACCGACCACCATCAACTCCCATAGAGTGAGCTGGCAGGATCTCAGCCCTGATGCTGTCCACCTTATCCACAAAGAAGCGAGCAAGCTCATCACACTCAATTTGTGAAAAGGCTCTTTGAACTTTCAGCCAGGTTGGGTTGCACAACCTGTCTACAGTTCGAAAGAGTTGAGACGGTCAATTCTGAGCAGCAGCAATTTCCCTGGACAGGAACTCTGCCTTCTTATGGGTGATTGCTAATTGATAGATTTGACAATGTTCCATCAATCTAAGGTGGTCAGCATCCAGGGTGGATTTCCACCATCAATATTCTAACCTTCATCCTACTCGTTGCAACTCCCTCAAGGTCCCATCAAACCATGGGGACCGAGGATGGAGAGAGAGGGGACAGACCTGGACTGGATGAATGGAGTCCAGGGCCTCAGTAACTGCCTTATTATAGGCCTGAACTAGGATTTCTGGGCTCCCACCTTCCCCTGGAACTCTCAATACTTCTAATACCACCAACAGGACATCAGGGCTCACATCCAATAAAGGGCGGTATCTGACCATCTCCACAGGGGCAAACCTGTAAGGGGGCATGGAAACTGAACCTTACAGTTTGATGATCTGACCAGCTGACTAGTTCCACTACCAGATCGGAGGTTTCAATGTCCAGGAGGAAAACCAGGTCAAGTGAGTAACCAAACTTATGAGTTGCAGAGGCAGCAACCTGTGTAAAGCCCAGCGATGATATCAGCTGGAGGAAGTCCTAACCGAATTGTGAGAGTTCATCATCATCTCAGGCATTAATGTCACCCAGGAAAATCAACCTGGATGACCCAAATGCCATGTTGACCTTGAAGTCCACTACTTCCTGTAGGAACCATTTCTCACCCCCAGGTGGATGGTTGATGAGAACGATCCTACAACCTACACCTGCAACCACAGTACACTCAAATGAGCTGGATTCCTTGACTGGCACAGCTACAAGGTTCAGTTCTGTCTTAAAACCCCTTAGGGTAACTATACCCCTTTTTGCACCCACCCCCCTGCCCCTAGCTAGCTTCCATAGGGCCTTCACCCTTCTGGGTTGCCCTCCTCCTTTCTCCCCCTTGTCTTGATTACCCCCTACCTTCCTCTGTTTCCCCCTCCCTTTCCTCCCCCTGTGTCATGTTATGTTCCAGTATCAAGTTTAAGTTCAAGTTCAAGTTTATTGCAGGAAAGCTCCATTGAACAAGCTCATTCACAAGGAGGTCCTGGGTGCATGGTTACAACAAATATACAATGCAGGCAATAACATAACAATACATAAATGGCGGACCGGGGTCCTACAAGGTACATGGGTAAACAGTCCTGTGTGAAAAACAAAAACCAAAAAAAATTTAGTACAAGTTGTTTAAGGAAGGCGGTGTAGTGAGAACAAACTAAGGAAGTAAGGAGAAAGCTAGGGAGGGAGTTTAGAAACAGTTGCAGGTGTCCTTTATTTTTGAATCCACCAGTTATTTGAAGAAATTTACTGAAACTACACTAGATAGTTTCAGAGTGGATTGCAGTTGGTTCCTAATAGTTGGTTGGGCACTTGAGAAGGCTCATCTGCCAAAGGAGGTATGAATCCTAGGTGAGTCGAGTAGGATAAAATCTGATTTCCTAAGGAAATAAGAGCAGTGGGCAGTACGGATAAGTGCTACTAAATAGCTTGGTAATTTATTCAGAAGAAGTTTTAGGGTCCAAATGCCAGCATGGAGTGTACATCTAATGGCAAGTGAAGTCCAACCAACAGCTGCGTATAGTTCACAACGGTGGGTTCGGTATCGGTAGTTTGTAATGAAGTGCAGGGCTCGGTGATAAAGAATGTTCAATTTGTTTAGGTTAGTAATTGCTGCAAAAGTGTATAATATGTCTCCATAGTCAAGTAAAGGGAGGAAGGTGGTCTGAACAAGCCTGAGTCTGGTTTCCAAGGGAAAGAGGGGACCTATTTCGGAAGAAGAAGCCTAGTCTAGCTTTCAGTCTTCTGGACAGGTCATCAATGTGCTTGTTGAAGGAGAACTTGTTGTCTAACCAAAAGCCAAGGTATTTAAATTTAGAGACAACTTCCAGTGGTTCACCTAGGGATGTAACGATGAAGTCTTTAGGTGGGACAGTGAGGGTGATGGAGGAAGTATTGGGGGGAAAATCATGTCCTTAGTTTTTTTAGCATTTAGGAGGAGTTTGGTATTGATGAGATTTGTTTCTAGCTGTGCAAAATTGACTTGAAGTATATCCCTAACTTCTGATATTGTATGGCCGGATATATACAAAACTGTATGGTCTGCAAAGAAACGCAAGGTTGACCTCATTATTTGAGAATCGAGGTTGTTGATATATAGGGAGAAGAGTATAGGACCTAAGATGGAACCTTGCGGGACTCCCCTAGTAACTGGTAAGGAGGCAGAGAACAGCCCACCAGCTTTGACTTTCTGCATCCTACCTGACAGGTAACTGGAGAACCATTTGGTAGTAGCTAGGTAGTGCCAATATTGGTGAGGCTGTTCACAATTAGAGTATGGGCAACGGTGTCGAATGCTTTACTCAAATCTAAGAATACTGCACCCGTAATTTTTTTAGCATCCTTGGCTGAGATCCAGTCATCAGTGACTTTAGCTAGTGCAGTAATGGTGCTATGATTAGAATGAAAGCCTGATTGGGCTGGATTGAGGAGAGAGAGTAGGTTTCCAGATGATTCTTCAGTTGTACATAAATCAATTTTTCGAGGACTTTGGAAAGGATAGGCAAGATTGAGATTGGTCTATAATTGTTTAAGTCGCATAGATCGCCGGATTTAAATAAGGGTATGATATGAGTGGATTTCCAGCATAATGGAACTGCGGCAGAAGAGACAGAGAGGTTGAATATATGGAGAATGGGAGCAGTAAGATAGTGGTAGCTGACTTTCAAGAAAAACGGTTCTAAGCTATCATCTCTGGCACTTTTTGTGGTATCTAAATTAATGAGCGAATCCTCAACTTCTTTGAAGCTGAGGGGGAGCAGCTGGAAAGGATGGGCTGTAGCTTTCGGGACAGTGATAGGGCTAGCATGGATACTAGTATGAGATGCGTACGGTGATGCATCGAAAGCTAGACCAGCTGTGGCGAAGTGAGAATTCAGTTCTTCGAGGATTTGGTAATTGTTCTCAATAACTGTGCCATTTATGTTGATCTTAGCTGGGATGGAGGGAGCAGCCAGTTGACCTTCAATAGACTTGATGGTCCTTCAAATTTTCTGTGAGTTTCCTTTGGCTTTTTCCAGCATTGAAACGTAGTAATTCGCTTTGGTAGAGCGAATATGTTTTACGCAGGTGTTCCTAGCTGCTCTAAATGTCTGCCAATCTGTTGGATTCTTAGTTCTTCTTGCTAGAGCCCAGAGTTTATCTCAGTTTATAAGTGTGGTTTTGAGCTCTGGTGTAAACCAGGGGTGGGAGACCTTGCACATACGCACCTTAATAAATGGGGCAAGCTTGTTAGCCGGGTGGTGAGATTTTCATTTAAGTTAGGGACAGCCTCATCGACTGTTTTAGAGAGGAACAGATCTTGCCATTTGACCTTGCTAAGGTCGGTCAGATAGCTCAGGGTGTTGAATTTATAAAAGGAACGCTTGATTATGAACTTAGGCTGATTGTGGGCTTTGGTTTGATGTCTTGTACAGACCACAACTCTATGATAACTGATATCATTGGAAAAAACAGCTGATTGTAGTGTTTTGTGGGGATGGGTGGTAAGTATGACATAGATGAGAGAACTATTGGCAATGTTAGTGGTGTTAATCCTAGTGGGCTCACTAATTATCTGGGCAAGACCTAGTTCTTCACAAAGGGATTTCAGGCTATGCGATTTGTGTGTGAGCCAATCCATGTTGAGGTCCCCGAGTATCAGTGTTTCTGTGTTGGCTGTTGTAACTAAGGATTTTAGGATGTTGATGATTTCAGTTCCACCAGTTGGAGGTCTGTAGCCGCCGATTACTGTAATAATTTCATTGGAGGGAAGGTGGAGTTTTAGAGATATGATTTTGTATTCCTTAGATTTAGAATTTCAGAAGATGTCACTAATAGTGAATTTGGATTTGGCATAAATAACTACTCCACCCCCGGTATTCCTATCAGCCTTATAGAGATTATAATTGAGGAGAGTTATTTGCTGGTCCGTAATAGTATTTTTGAGCCAGGATTCGGTGATAATGACGAGGTCAGGCTCAGTGGGTGTGGTCCAGGCTTGTAAAAGGTCAATTTTGGGGGCAAACTTAAAATGTTGACCAACATGAATTTAAGGCCAGGAGCAGCAGCAAACTCAGTAGGTGAGGAGAACGTTGACAGAGGGCCTGGGTTTAGTTCTACATTACCTGAGCAGGGAAGGAGCAGGAGCAGGAGTTTTTTTTATGGCTGTTGTGATGGATCTGGATGCTTTTTTAAGTTGTGACCGGCTAATAGTACTGGTAGGGGATACTATTTTAGTGCTATTATGGTACAGTCTAATGTGGCAGTTAATAGATAGTAGGGATAATGCTCTGAATGACATGTGAGAAGGGGGTAATAAAAGCAGGTGAGTCGGGAGTGGGTTGTAATTAAAGGGAGGGGTGGGCATTGGATGAGCATTATTGCAGTGAAAGGGGGCGACGTAAATAGCAGTGAGATGTTCCAGGGTAGGTTTTGAACCTGGGATTTTGTTGTGATAGCATATAGTTAGGATGCTAGTGAGCAAAAATAAAATGACAATGGGGAGGTGATCATGGTTCAGCAGAGCAGGCTAGTGCAGGGGAAAGGGGCAGGGTGCCTAGAGAGAGGGTGGCTTGCAGCACAGTCTATGCCCATAACGTGAGTGAATACAGTGAAACAGCTCTATAGGGGCAGAGCTAATTGAGTATTTAATGGAGGCCTGGGAGGTGGGGGTGGGAAGAAAAGCCCGGCAAGGACTGAACCCAGAGCACAGATATGCAGCACCTTTCGTCTGAGCCAATCGGGGCTTGCTTCAAAAAAGCACCCGCATTGCGATTGGCTGATAACAAGGGTAGCTCACCGGCTGCTGGTTGCAGGATTCCTCTGGTGGAACCCTGGTAGTAACAAATTGTTTTAGTAAGAAAGAGAAGGCAGGAGATTCGTCAGGGATGGGAGTGGGCGGTGCTAACGGGTCTATATAATAGCACACAGGAGGGGGGATGGGCCGGTGGGCAAAAAATTGTGGCTTTGCCATACCTCTCAAGCGGTGGAGTCTGATGAGGAGTTCTTGGACGGTGGCTTCAGAAGCGCCAACCACCCGGTGTCCGCTGTCCACACGGAGGGCATCTGAGCTGGGATCCCTAGTGGGTTCTCGACTAGAAAAAGGAGAGAGGAGCTCAAATAAATAGTGGGGCAACACAAAGGCTAGCAGTCTGAGTGAAAACAGCTCAATTTGCAACTGAAAAGCCAGCGATTTCTTTGGCGCCTTGCAGTCTGGAGAGAGCTACAAAGTCACGAAGGGGCTGTAACACTTGGTTGTTGGGAACATTTTTAGACAATAAACACAGTTTTTTGGCAAATGAGTCACAGTTCAGTAATTTGTAGTACAATTTTCAAGTAAAACAGTGCCTTAGCAAGACAGTATATGCTAGTCAGCAATACAGGATATGCTAGTCAGCAATAAGCAAACCTAAAGTACCAAAATGATATGCCTCAGCAAGACAGAATGAGATAAAGCTGCTAGAATGCTTAGTTGCAAAAAGGGGATGGGAGGAATTGCAGTTGTTGACAGTAAGTAACCAATAAATTGAAACATCAGATAGGAGTGGGTGGAGACTGTGTGCATTTAAAGGACGCCTGAGAGGGGAAGTGGGAGTAGGACGAAAAATCAAAGGGAAGTTTGCAGAGCTAGTACTGAATCAGTGCACATACAGTTGGAGAGAAAATGCAGCGGGGGGGGAATGGTAAGTTACTTTACACAGGCCAAGCAGAACAGGCTAAATTAAAATATATAAATTAGTAACCGAGTACAGGGATGCAGGCTTACATTAAGCCATACATCTCGGGTGCTCCTGTCTCAGGTGAGTGAGACCAGCCAATCAGGGAGCTCTACACAGGCATGGAGCCAATAGTGCTACCCTGAGAAGGCGCTGAAATTGAAAACAACAAATTGCAAGTGATGATCTGGTTCAGCGTTCATACAGCCCAGAGAAATTGTGGCAATTTTTCAAATGTCGTACCTTATCTATCTCTTTGGGGGGTAGGTGGATCAGGCTTCTTGCACTGTAGAGGTGCTATGGCTGGATCATGACCGCTGCCTGTGGGGGCAAGTGGCACCTTATATATCTCTTTGGGGGGTAGGTGGATCAGGCTCCTTGTACCGTAGAGGTGCTATGGCTGGATCATTGCTGCTGCCCGTGCTAAATTGGTACTGTCATGAATGGTAAGCTATAACACTTACTGACTGTCATGTTATATTGCTCTGTATTAATGTCTGTCATGCGTGAATTGTAAGTTATTGTTTTTAAGGTGTACTATGCGTCTAGGACCATCTTGAAAATGGGCTTACTCAATGATGTAACTGCCTGGTTAAATAAAGTTTGATTAATTGATTTGATTGAAAACAGATGGCTACACCCCTGCCCCTGCGGTCCGATCTCAAGTGGTGTAGCACGGAGAACTCAGCCAGAACAGCAGCCACCAATATGGGGCCAGCATTTTTGTCCAACCAGGTCTCAGTAATGCATACCCTGTCTGCTGTCCCAACAAGATCTGCAATTACTGCCATCTTGTTCTTAATAGACCTAGCACTGCATAACACCGCTCGAGTCGGATGAGATTCTGGTGCTACCCGAGCTATCGGCCCAACAACATTGGAGCCCTTTGGTATGGAGACCAGGCATGGTAAACCACGTTCCAGAATCCATTTTACCCCAGGGCATCTCCTGGACCTCACTACCCTGATACGAGCACCCCGTCCCCTCTCCCTCTGACGTTCAGGACCCCCAGCCCTGCCCCGCCCTTTGCAAGCAATTCCTAATGCTCTGCAATGTTAATATACTGCAGCCTTCAGTGGGTGGGCATTAAAAGGGCGGAGGTCCCGAAGTTCAGAGGGTGAGTAGTGCATGACCGGAAGAGTAGCCTGCCAACACATCTAGGCCACCAATATGTCAAGTCACTCACACCCAAAGACCAAAGATACACTCAAAAAAAACAACTAATCCACCAAACAATAAATACAAAGCAAATAACAATTATAAATCTAATAAAACAGTTTAAATTCTAACAAACTAAGTATTCCCCCCACAACATAAATAATCTGAAATAATTCAATCCTCCACTCTCTCTCACAGAGTGGGGGAAAGAGGTCCAAAAAACAAAAACCCCACACACTAGCACTATCCAAAATACTTTGATCCTCCACTCTCTCTCTCGAATGGGGGAAGGAAGTCAACAAACAATAGCCCCGCACATTGTCTCTCACACAGTGGGAGTAGACAAAACAAAACCCAATAACTCAGATTCACTCTAAATCTGAAGTAAACATAGAACTAAAACAAAAAACAATAGAAACTTAAACATGCAATAAAATCTTAAGGCAGCATAAAAACAAACAAAATAAAGGAAAAAGTCACTTAAACTTCTCAAGTCAGTTTGTGAGTCCATAATGCTCCCACCTCCTGAGAAAATGAATCATGACTTTAGTAAGTCCAACTCTCACATTTGGCTTAGAAACAACAAAAGTGCACCGCCAGCTCTATAAAGCACTCTCACTGCTTAATTAATAGTGTCAAGAAACAAAGCAAAGAAAAGTCTGACCAGTATGTGGCTTAAAAGATGTTGCTTGCAAGAGTCCTGATCTTGGCAGGGAGGGATCCTCCCAAAGTTCCGTTGATAAAAACATTGTGTTCACCACAGGCAGGGGAACGATAAAGGGCACCAACTGAGGGTGGTACTAAAAAGGGGCTTCCTCAATACCCAGTCTGGTAGGCAGTCACCCCAGAATGCAGAGACCAACACTATGATGTCTGGGTCTAGACTGGCCCTCCAGCAGGTCTCCCAGACTATCTAGGAGAAACAGCCACTGTTATGCCTGCCCACTGGTAGACCCAATGTAGAATCTCCTGTGCAGCTGCAGCACCCCAGAATAAACCACCCCACTGGGCAAGAAAGGGGCCTCCCCGCACCAACCCTTGGAGCCCAAGTTCAAAAAATGCCCCTACATCTGGGGCTTACCACACAAGGGTCGACCAGTTCAAAGAGCAGGGCAGTGTTATTCTGGGCAAAATCCTGGCACCGCAGCTCCTCGTTGATGCTCTGGGTCAACTACTCCCAGTCTAGTAGTTCCTCCGGTACTCCTCCAGACCTCCTCCTGTACTTTGTATATCCTCACTCCCCTCTTCCTCAGTCAGTTAACCAGCACAGCTCAGAACAAAAGTCCAAATGCTCAAATGGCAGGGAACACAAAAACCGGGCAGGTAAAGCATCACAATATAAAATATAATCTGGCACAATTAAACAATCTCTAGAGCTCTTACAGTTTTTAAATGAGCTCACAATTAAAATTTTTTTACTAACTACCTGAAATGCTACCTAAGGTAACTAACTCACTTAAATTCCCTTACTAAACTGCCGTAAGCCTAAAACTCAAATAGATAAGTAAAATAGCAAATGAAGACAAACCAAAACAAATAAAGTAACTAATAAACAGGCTTAAGCTAACACTGCTGCTGTTACTGACTATGGGTAGCCCAGCGTGGCTGCCATCTTGACAAGATGAAGCCTTAAATACAGAGCATCGAGATCTGTGTGTGCACAGAGTGGAGAGGGCCCTGTGCTGGGATAGCAGGTAATCCTAGTTACAGTAAGAAGCAGGAGCATAATGATAGGGAACAAAATAACACATGGGCGAACTATAGCTGGAGCAAGATGTAGGGAGCAAAATGACAGGAGTGAAATGATGGAAGCAAAATGTCGCACTCCTGATGAAGCTGGAGTCCTAGAGTTATATTTCTGGACAGCTTCTGATATCTCCTCTCATTTTTCCCCTTCAGATTCCTCATGCTGGAAAACTGGGATCCACATTATCCTAGAAATGCTCTGGAGAAAAGGGAAACCTAGCAGAGTGGCATGTAAGGCAGGGGTCACATGAGGCTAACATTTTCCTGTTTACCCTCCTAAAAGGTAAGGTGGGCATAAGGCGATACTGGGGCCAACTTTTACTTCCAATAAGAGTAGAAAGGTAGCTAGTGAGGGTAAGATGGGAAACTGTGTTTCAAGGGATAGGAGGGGGTGGAGAAGGTGATTGGGAGATCATCCTTCATGGCAACCAACGTTCTGGGTCGATCTTTGGATCTTTACATGTACATAGTTATGTTCAATGCAGTTCCGGTACTGGACAGTTGATACTGCGCAATTTACAATTTTTTTCTGGTGTTGATGTCATGACAATACAATAACATGCACATTTTGTCAGGTATTTAATTAGGTAGGTTAGTTAGTTAGTTAGTTAGTTAGTTAGTTAGTTAGTTAGTTAAAGAATTGATAACTGGGAGAGGCACACTGAGTAGAAGCTTGTTTCTAGGTCTGATCTGGGGGAATGATTACAGGAGGAACAGAGAAATATGATACAGTACACTACATGGTACAGACACAAAGTGAAGACACAGGACAACAAGTACTGGTCAGAGCCAATATGGCTGTGGAGAGCTTTTAGGACCGGCAAGAGCGGTGAAAAGAATATGTGGTGCTCTTGCTGCACTGGAGTCAGCTGTAATACTGCAACGACTACGGTACTGTGCATGTGTAATACTCGCACTTGTGCAGTTTGCCCTGGAGTCAGCCTTGCACAACATGGCGGTGCTGACATAACTACGTGTAACAACCCAGTCCCCTCGGGTTACTGGACTCCCCATTACTACTAGACTTAGGCAGGTAGGAAAAGGCAGCTGGTGGGGAGCTCATTAGGGGCTTTCTACATAATTACATCATTGTTTACTCAGTTAGCCTGAGAGAAAGATGATTATGTCATTTAGAACTCTCACAGCAGCATAACCATTTTAGTCAGATGCTCTTGGGGAGCTTAGGATTTTCATCACTGAGTTCAAGTGTGGCAGTCGGAGTGGCAGGAGGTCTGCCATTGGGGATCTGTCAAATGAAGCCCTGGTATTTCTCACCCTAGTTTGGTAAAATCTTCTGTTTGCCTGCAGGACTCTTTAGTTTCACTCCAGGGGGATTGAGAGGGAATGCACTTCTTGTGGATCCAAGGGGCAATCCCCAGAAGTTCCTGAAGTTCACAGCTGCCTTAAGGAAGAACAATGAGTAGAATCTGACAGCTACCAGAGAAAGAAAGATGTATTTTGTTCTTTCCATGACTGGGAGGAAGAAACAACTAATCTGTGAGTACAGAATCTGAGACTGTTCTCTGAGGGAGTTGTCTGAGGTGTGTGTGCCCTAGATAAGGCTAGATCACACCGGTCAGGACCCCTTTCACCACAACTGTGCTGAATTTAAAGTTAAAGTTGGGAGTCTTTAGCAATTCATTGCAGACTGGAGACTCATTTGGTTTAACCCTGAAGGAATGGCAGAGGCTGTTTGGGGCAAAAGGTGGGAGGAATGCCATCAGGAGTTTCAGGCAGGGCTAAGTGGTTCATGGATGGGCACCACTGTTCCCTGGGAAATACCATGCACCAGGAGGATTTTAAAGTGTGTGGTACATCCCACAGACATACACTTTGGAAGAGAGACAGAGATGTTTTTGTGGAAAACAGTACTGCCTAGCAAAGTGCCCTACAAAACAGTGTACCTGTATTGCAATGACAAACCTTTGGGGGACCACCCTTGCTTTAAGTAACATCTGTAAATAAAGCCATACTACAAAATCCCAGTTACTGCTTAGGACATTCCACTTGTTGATTCTAGTGTGAATGTTATTGGGCCCCTCAGCAGTTAGGTTTAGCATATGCCTAGCATCCTATCCCCTGGACCTGGTTGTAAATAAAAAGGTTCATTTTAGTATATACCCCACCTCCCATCCTCTACATAATAGACCTGGTATACACTCCAGCACTAGGGGTGGTACCATGAGTGCAGTTATGCCAAAAGAAAATGATATGCCATGTAGTTATCAGTAGTTCTTTTACGGGGGGGTGCCAGCTAGCAAAGGTGGCGTGGGGGTTACATACGTATGCACGATACCCGTGCATGCACAGTTTAAGTCAGTGCTACCATGTTGCACACAGTGGCCATCACTTCTACAGTTGCAGAAAGGAAAAGTAGTGCACCAGGAAGTGGGTATGTTTGTGGCCCACAGAAGGGAAGGGCTGCATAAACAGAAACACTGCAAGCTATGCTGGAGCACTGTGGCAGAACATCAGACAGCAGTCCAGTTACATACTTCCACAGTGCTCTTATGCAAATCTGATGATGGCATAACATCTGTGAAGCTTGGCCCACACAGCAATAAAAATCTGGCTCAGGAGGAGACTATTAAGACACTAGAGATCAAGGGCCAGATATTCAAAACATTGCCTCTGGGCTAAATTAGCACTGTCCAGCATGCAAACTTTGTCTGGAGCACAAAGCAAGCTATATTCAAAAGGAATAGCCCAGGGCAAACAGCTTCTGAATATAGCATGGGAGTGAGGCTGGGCAAACCGGGCTGGGAGTGCACTGCAAACTTAGTCCTGGAATAAGACAGCTCTGAATATAGCAACCAGGAAGTGCAGACCTCAACAGCAACACAGTGCACAGTGATGTGAAGGTAGCTAGAGGTAACTTATGTGGCCAATGTGTGTTCCAGCAAATGCATGGACCCAGTACAGCTGCAGGAAGCAGCTGATGGGAAAGTACAGTGTACAAAACAGTATAATAATCCCCGAACCATTAGCGTAGAGCTAACGCATTTGCGCGGGAATAGTACAGCGCGCTAAGCTGTTTGCCTGGTGCTAAACTTTGCCATATTCAAAAGTGACATGCAAATGAGCCTACTTAGGCAGTCTCTGGGCAAACATCCAGATTACATTCTCATTATGCTCTGATTTGCATGCAGTTTGTCCAGTGTTACTGCAGGGTCTTACAGAGCCACCTGTAGGTCAGTCTGAAAGTACAGGGGCCGGCCAGGTCTAACCGCAGCTCCACCTGTAGGTCTATCTGGCAGTGCACGATGATAGCTGCAGGCTACTTGTAAACAGTACAACATAGCAGAGCATATTGTACCCCAGGGGACAATACAGCATAGGCACAGGTGGTGGTGGTGGTGCTGCAGCAACTGTTACACTGTCGGGCATGCTGCAATGCACAGCAGACACTACAGTAGCAAGGGGGCCAGTAGTGTGAGGGACACAGCACTGCCTATGGTGTGTAGGGCAGTGATGCTGACTGCACTGTACACAGTGACAGGCCCAACTTGCAGGTGTTTACTGACAGTGGAGATTACTGTTACACTGTTGTGTGAACCACAGATGCTGCACCTGTGACATGGGATGCACACAGTGACATGGCCGGCTGTGTGTGCTGTGACATCTGTACAGTTGCACTGTATGTTGCTGGGAGGGGGCATGTAGGATCCAACAGGCACACGGGTGGTGGGGCATTCCCTCTACTGGCCCATGTGCACTGCATGCTGTGTCCCAGTCTTGTGGCCACACCTGGGCTGTAGTGAGGTCTGGCTACCCATAGTCCCTCCCCTCAATGGCCACCATTCCCACAGTACTGCCTGTGTGTGCTGGCATCTGTTGGGCTCACAGACATATGGTCTGCAGGTATATGCTGTATGGCCTCACTACCATGACATCCCCTGTGGGCCTGATCACCCCTTACTGCCTGTGCATGCTGGGACCTGTGGCAGCTGTTGGCATCATGGTGGTGCCATCAGTAAGCAGCATGTGTCCTCCATGTCTGGCAGTTTCTAAGTGTCATACTCATATGTTAGGGTTGCGCAAGTCACGCTAATGCCGCGTTAACACCGCGTAAAGCAACAATGTCATGCAAAGCTGTTTGCCCAGGGTTAAGACCAGCTTTTCCTGAGCGGTAATTTGTACCATGCTATGGGTCGTGCTAAGTCGTGCAAAACACCTTAGCGTGGTGCTAGTCGCTGAATATCTCATTGCACCTGTATTCATGTTCACTTTGCCCCTTGCATATAATTATGGCTTGCCTGGTGCTAATGTGGTTTGTGCGTGCTATTTGGCCTTTTGAATATAGCAAACCTGCCCTAATCCCACACAAATGTTTTTGCCCAGAGCAAAGCTTTGAATATCTGGCCCCTGGTCTGGGATTTGCTCGTCATCACAGTAATTTTTTCATTCTTTTCTAAGCAGTAATTTCTGGTAAATGTGCCTTAACCATATCGATCTCAGTGCTGGTAGACTACTTCTGGTTTTGCCTTGATTGTATTAGGTGGGGACAGTAGCAGTCTTGAAGTGGGAGCTGCCAGTGGTGGCATGCTCTAAAAGAAAGTGATCCCCATGCTTGTCTGCACATTTTAGAAAATGATTCTTTTCCTTATTTTTGCTGTAAAAAAAATGACCCCTTTAAAACAAAACAAGGAGTCAGTTATGCCCCCCCCTTTTGTTACAAGTGAGGAACGTGATTATGGGTTTGCATCAGATGTACTGTGGCAGCCATATATGCATAATATTGATAAAAAGTTATCAGCTGTATGTAAAAGTTTTTTTGTTTTTGAATGTGTGCTTTCTTGATGTTGTCAGTACCACTGCACCTATGTTGTACTCTGCCCCTGGATTTCTGTTCCCCAAGTGCATTCTTTTACATTTTTGTGTTCAGGACAAAAAGGCCCTTCAAATGAGCATAGTCGCTAATCTAAATTCTTTGTAGTTTTTTTTTTAAATAGCCATCAGAAATGTGAATTTTGTAAAAACAAAAATAGAAATACAGGTAATAAAATGACTGTATTTTGCAAAATATAAGGAATTCAGATTCGTGACTACACTCGTTTGAAAGGTCTTTTGTCTTGAACAACTTTCAGACTGTTTTGTGCACCTGGAATAGTTTTAAAGATATTTAGATTTGTTTGAAATGTGTGCACATTTGCTAAGAATTCTGCATAGCGCCTTAGGAAGATTCTCAAAGAAAAGCAATTTGGAGTTCCATCTCCAACATTCTACACACACAATGGGTCTGAATGAGTTTAAGGGGACAATTTATTGAGGATTCAGAATTACCTTTGAGTCAGAGCCTCCTTTACAAAGGTTCCACGTCACAGAAATTAGATACAGATACAGAACAAACATTCAGTGGCAATTCAACATGGACACAGTCCAGCTTGTTACAAAGAACAGTGAAGGCCAACAGTCAGATACTAGGATTAAATTGTACATGTCTTTAGCAATATATTTACACTCAGATATATAACTAAGTCTGGCAGCTTCAGGTTACTCTTATTAAATTTTATTCAGGCACAGGTTAACTTTTATTCAGGCACAGTTAAATAAAGTTCTTTTAGAGGTGGACTGGGTGGAACAAATGATGCTTATCTGCTGCCAAAGTTTGTTTCTATGTATGAATATAATTTATGAAAATGGAGACATTTCAAACAGCTACACCTAAGTAATTCATTTCCTGTCCACTTTAAATTAGGCATGACAAGAGATGAACAAGGTGGTCTGGTTTAGAATTTCACTTAAGTGACATAGTAATTTGCAAAACCAAGGCTGTTTAGAAGGGCAATAGGAGTTATGCCAAACAAATGTAAATATCCCTAAAAGTATACAAGTTACAGATAAAAAAACAGTATGAACGTTGTTCAGGATAAAAAAAGACCTTTCAAATTAGCCTATTCATTAAGCTGCACTAGTTATAATTTTTAAACTATGGCTATCTGATTACCTCGATTTTCATTTTTCATAGGAGTTATGCCAAACAAATGTAAATATCCCTAAAAGTATATGTGTTACACATAAAGCATCATATGAAAGTTGTTCAGGACAAAAATGCCTTTCAAATGAGCCTATTTATTAAGCAGCACTAATTATAGTTTTTAAACTATGGTCATCTAATTACCTGAATTTTCATTGTTCTTCACAATTTTCACCATTCAGATGGCTATATTTAAAAAAATATATATTGAATTCAGATTAGTGACTATCCTCATTTGAAAGGTAATTTTGTCCTGAACAACTTTCATGTTAGTTGTATATTGGTAACTTGTATACTTTCTGAGATATTTACATTTGTTTGGCATGGCTCCTACTGTGTTCACTCAGAGAGAAAAAAAAGTTCTTTGGAAAACCATATTTTACAAAATGTAAAGAATTCAAATTAGTGACTACCTTCATGTGAGAGGTGTTTTTGTCCTGAACAACTTTTATGATGGTTGTTTTTGTGCACCTTGAATAGTTTTAAAGATATTTAGATTTGTTTGGAAGGTGTGCACATTTGTTCTTAGAGAAAAGCAGCTTGGAGTTCTGTGTCCATCATTCTAAAAAGAAAGCAGGATATATTTTTTAACTGCCATAGGGATTTGCAGTTATGGAAGAATACACTGAAAACTACTAAAAAATGTGTTCCATGGGAACCCCCTTTTTTCAAGCTAAAGCAATATGACTGTAGGCTCCATCCACAGCCATAAAAATGAATACTTCTTTGGTACAAAAGTGCAAGAATGTTGCGCAACTACACGTGCAAGTGGAAACTTGGAGTTTAACAACAAAGCAGTACAGAGACAAGAAATGCAGTTGCTTTTAGGGTGAATTCACTGTTGTTTTCCTCTTTACAGAACTGTCCTTCAACCCACGTTTGTGTTCTATTTTTGTACTATCCATTCCTGCTTATTTCTGTATGTCTCTCTTCTATGCTGGGTCATTCCATTGACTGAGCAAAACTGAGAAAGGTATGGGGCCCTCTTGGGTCTCAGTTTTGCTAATAACAGCTCTAGAGATACTGACAAAGGGGAATGGCCGAGCGAATGTATATATAATAGAATATCCAGGACATTTACCACCTCATGAAATGGAAGAAAATATTGACTACCCTGAAACACCTAAAATGTGATGTAGCTCTCCTACAGGAGATGCATCTCCTAAAATTGGAGGCAGATAAATTATGCAGGGGATTGTAGTTTGCATTATTTGTTTATTTAATCAGAAAAAGGCTCCATTGAGCAAGTTTATTTACAAGGAGATTCTGGGAAGGACAGCACAAAAAGTCACACAGCAGTGCTATACAATAGGATGCAGTTAGGTTCAATGGTACAAAACAATTACATACAGGGTTATAATCAGAGAAAAATATAATATATAGGCAAAAAGGGAGTGTGTGGAGACAGAGGTTTTGAGCTGCTTTTAAAAAAGAAAAGGAGGGTGTCAGCACTGGTGAAAAGGGGTTTCCCGTTTTGAGCCATGTCATCATTTGTGAATAAGAATGGAAGGTGGATTTTAGTAAAAAGGATTGTCCAGGCTAGGCAGATTATTATAGGCAAGATTTATGCTCCAAATACTGATGTGGCACTGTTCTTTCAAGACCTAGTATAGCATCTTTCATAGAAACATAGAAACTGTCAGCAGATAAAGACTGCTCGCCCATCCAGTCTGCCCTATACATAGTACATGGCCACTGATCCTATGTGATCAATGGCTTTTTATAATTCCTTCCCCTCTCAAGCTTTCTCTGTTCCTGTCCCAGGCATGCTTAAACTCCTCCACTGTGCTTGCCCCCACTGAAATGAAATCTCCATAGGTGATGCATTCTGTTGGGAAGGGATGTTATTATGGCAGGAGATCCTGTGCTGGACAGATACCCTAGGGGAAAAAGGTCCACCCTCCCATGCACAAGCATGACAGGTAATGCTCCTGATGTGCAAGCAGCTGTCCTTACAAGATGTCTGGAGGGTGCTACACCCCATTACTCAAGATTACACCTACCAGTCACCTCAGTTTGGCACACAAAGAAGGCTGGATTGTCATTTAGTCCACACAGAGATAGTGAAAGAAGTCACTGAAGCCCTGGTATACCCTATAATGGTGTTGGATCATGTTCTAATCTCATTGTTGCTGGTTCTCTCACACACACAGTCCAAGATGTCAGGACAACACATTAACCATTTTCTCCTCCATTCTGAGGATTTTGTTGCATAGCTGAAGTTGAGATTAGAATGTACCTTGAGAGGCGGCCTAGCGGCATGGAGGGCTGAGGCACTGTGTGCTTACCTCCTGCCACACTGGTGACCTGGGGTTGGGAACAGACTAGGGTTGCTTGGTGGCTGGTGGGGACAGGAAGGATTGAGCATCCCAGAACAGCTCTCCTTCCTTGGGGAGGGCTGAAGATGTGATCCTCTGTTTGTCTACCACCCAGTGGTAGCTGGATGGCAGCTCATGTGGCACCACTAAGAAGGGAAGGGAACCCCAGGTTCAGGTCACCAGGGATGTCTCCACAGAGGTGGAGCAGGTACATTGCAGCCATTGCATGTCTGTGGGCCTCTGGGACAAAATGGTGAAAAAACACCCTTGTGGTGGGATGAAGCCTGATCTTCCACAGGCCCTGTCCCAGTGACTGGGCACAACTACAGTCCTGTGGCAGGATGACAGTGAAGATAAGTACCAGGGAAGCCAGGTGACAGGGCTGAGGAGGCCACTCAGAAGGGTACCACCAGGGAGGAACAGGAGGACAAAATGTATATATATATATAAAAGAATGTACATGGAGCTCAGCAGGTATTCATGCACTGCTGAACAAACCCTGTGGGAAAAACTGAAGGTGTGTATAAGAAGTCACATAATTAACTATTCAGCTAAAGTTAAATTGAAAGAAAAGCAGAAATCTCAGGGTTACAAGATCAGCTTAAGGAAGCCAAAAGAGAACTGAATAATAGCACCTCAGATAGAGAGTAAAAAGAAAGACTGGTGATTCTCCTGAAATGCAAACTGAACACCATCTTGCATCAACAGACCAAAAAGGCAATGTTCTTTAGCAGGCAGCATTACTGGTATTCATGACATCACTCATGTTTTGCACCTTGCAAAAGAACTAAATGAAACAGCAGATTTGAAAGAGGTAATCCTTGTTGCAATTGACATGAACAAGCTGTACACCTCTATTTCTCATGAAGGAGGCAGGCAGGTAATAGGGAAGATTTAAGATACAAGATCAGAAAATTTAAGGCCTAATACTAGACTATTAAAAGAAATGGTGGCTATGGTGCTCCATAATAATTATTTGAAGTTTGAAGACAAATTCGACGGGCAGCTAAAGGGAACGGCGATGAGGGAGCACCATGGCCCCATGGTATGTTAATATCAATATGTATCTATTTGAACAGACACAGTGACTCATAGGGCAAATACAAGGATAGTATCATGTTGTGGAGGAGCTTCATAGACGATGTTCTTCTTGTATGGAGAGGCAGGGCAGAGTTGCTACAATCGTTTCTTATGTATATTAATGCTAGAGATGCTGACCTTCAATTTATTGCTTATAACAGTAAAGAAAAAAAAACAGATTTTTTATTCATCAGTATCATAAAAAATAGGGTCAAACTAGATGCCACTTTATTCAGAAAGGAACCAGATAAGAACATAATGACACACACCAAAAGTTGCCATCCCAAGAAGTTGGTAGAAAGCATACCATTATCACTGCTTTTACACACTAAAACAAGTTGCAGCCAGTACAGAGAATTCAAAAAAAAAAAAAATGTTATCATTAGTAACAGTTCATAGCAAACAGACTATAGCAAGTCAGTATCGACACAGGCTGAAAGAAAGGTGGACAATGCTCCAAGAGAGCAGACATTACAAGTATGAAATGGGGAGAGAGACCATGGCACTGGTTGGTGTTCTCCACCACACCCTGTTTACAGATGCAAACATTCTGAAGAGCAATACAGGATAACTGGCATATACTGCAAACACACCCAAACACCTCACATATTTTCCCGAATAAACCCTTTGTAACTTCTAAAAAGGAACCCAACATTTGCAACAGGTTTTGTGCACATAGAATTGAAGTCAAAAGAGCCCAAAACAGAACAACTGCTTTTAGAGCCATTAAAGTCAGAAAGGTATTCCTGTGGAAGCTGTGCTATTTGTGGACATACAACATGAAAAGAGACATTTAGGCATTGATACATGGGAAGGGAATACAAGATCAGGTCTCACATTGCTTGCAACACCACACTAGCTGTTTACATTTTATCAAATGTCCATGTAACCATCTGCATGTAGGAACAACCTTAAAGGGGTAAAGAAAAGAATAACAGAATATAAAACGCTATTAGAAGACAGGGTGAAAACTCTTGTGCAGCAAGATGCTACAAATAGCAGGGACATATAGGAGTACAGGTGCCATTTTGGGGACTGGAGCAGATAAAGCCACCTTCAAGGAGAGGGAATTATAACAAGATGGTAGAGAAAAGAGAGATGTGGTGGATATTTGAATTAGAGACACTGCCTGGACCCTGGGATTTGAATGAAGAGGCTAACTGGCAGGCTTGCTGGTAGTAAGGATAATAAATCATGACAGAACTGGTGTATATAACACCACAATAGTAACTGCAATAATGTCATTGTCATGTTCGGAACTGGCTATGTAAAATCCATGGCCCATTGTGGGGTTTTGTTCCAGATGAATGTGCTGCAACTGGCACAGTGCATCTAGATGAAGCTGGGCTAGAGTGCAAAGCAGCACCTAAATAGCTGATCAGGTACATTTTATTGAGCATTTCAACTTAGTGGGTTTTCAACAAGTTATTACTTTCTACTAACCATACACTCATCAAAATTGAATTAAAATGCTATGTCATACAACACAAAATGGCATTATAATGGAAATATTAGGACCCGATCTTTAATTGGAGTGTTTAAAAATAGGTTTCAACAAAGGTTAATATGAATGTCCCAACAGCTGCAAATTCACTCTATAAGTATGGCTATGTGGAAATATATAGTGCTCGGTATAGTTTAGAAAGATAGATAGATACTTTATTTTTACAGCGTCCATTTGCCCATTTTCTTAGACTCTGGGTGCTGTACAATAAAACAATACAATTAAAAATACAAACACACAATCACTATTGCTGGGAGCAATAATCTATCTATCGAATTAAAGTAGTACACTATTAATCAAGCAACAAAAGCTTACTGGAACAGAAATGTTTTCAGCCATTTCATAAAGGCTTTTACTCAGGGTGCCTCCCTTAAATATCCAGGCAGTGAGTTCCAAAGGGTAGGCACGGCCACGGAGAATGCCTTATAACCACAATGTCGCAACCTAACCCTGGGAACTCGAACTTGAAGGAGGTCTCCCCCAGCAGAATGAAGTGCCCAGGGCTGATAGTAGGGGACAAGGAGATCTTGCAGATAGACAGGTCCCCTTCCATGTAGGGCCTTACAGATCACGAGCCCTATCTTGAAGATAATCTTCCACCTGGCTGGCAGCCAATGCAGTTCATGGAGGATTGGGGTAATGTGATCATACTTTCTAACTCCCAATACAAGTCTTGCCGCCACGTTCTGCACCAGCTGCAGCCTGCAGAGGTTGCCTCCAGATAACCCTAGGTATGAGGCATTACAGTAGTCCAGTCTGGTCTTGACAAAAGCACGTACCTCTGTGGCCAGGTCTTCAAGTGAGATCAAGGTTCGGATCTGGACAATGTTCCTAGGGTGATAGAATCTGCTTTTGACCATGGCTGACACTTGGGCTTTCAAGGTCAAGCTGTCATCTAGGATCACATCCAGATCCTTCACTCATCTAAGATGGGGCAATGAGAACCTCCTCAGCATAAGCCCCCTCACCCCCCACCCCAATGACCTGGATCCACAACCAGTAACTCAGTCTTGTCCAGGTTGAGCCTAAGCCAGTTCTAAGTCATCCACATCTGGATTTCCTCTAGGCAGCTGTTAAATATGGAAGCTGCTACCTGGGTATCAGGTGCACAAGACAGTAACAGCTGGTATCAAACCCAACTCGTACTGCCTGATAATGTCTCCCAATGGCAGCATGTACACCATGAACAACAAGGGCAACATGAAGGGTTTAAGATATAGAAAACAGGGTTGGGATAAAAAAAAAAAATAGACATATTTCATCTGTAATAGTTTAGAGAATTTTTTTTATAAAAGCACATAGTCAAAGGTAAAATATATCATATAAAAGAATTCAAGAAAACAATTTAAAAATGCAGAGCAGCAAATGTAACTAAATTAGGCGGTCACATAAGATGATTGTAGAAGTAATGTGCTCAGCATAGGTGGAAAAGTGCAACAGCAGCCACGTAATCTTCACAGAATACAGAGTGTGAACTGCAAAGCAGCCAGAATTTCCCTTTAACAATCTCACACCTGTAGCATGCCCGCAGAGAAGCTGTGGTTGCTAGGCAATGGCATCAGTAATGATGCTGGCTGACATCAGTACACGGTGGCCTGCAGCCATAAGAGGCTGAGCTGAGCACAGCCTCTTGCTGCCAGTACAGAATGACAAGCTCAATGGGGCATGTAAGGTTGAGAGCTGCACTCCATGGGCAAAACAGTGCCAACTTAGTTTAGAAGTGGATAACTGCTAGACAAGCAAAACAGGTGGAATAACATTACACCTAAGGGGAGTAAACTAATAGGTAAAGGCTGTGTTTTGCTGAAGCAGTGTTCTTTTAGACAAAGGTGAATATAATGAGCAAATATATATAGTTGTTTAACCAAGTATAGCACACTAAGCTGAAAGCTTTTTTACAGGAGCGACCTGGGAGCACAAGGAGGTTAAGTGACTTGCTCAGGGTCACACAGTATGCAAGTGGAAGCTGTGGGATTCAAACCCAGGTCTGGTCTGCTGGATGTCACCAAATTTGCAGCTCAGAGCCTTAGACCACTGCGCTATACTGCCTCTCATAAATGTTATCTTAAAGCAGTGGCTTCTAAAGGAGCACTGCACTAGATAAGGGGAGTATAATTCTGCATCACTGTAAAGCAGACAGCGATATTAATAAAGTTAAAGTTAAAAGAAATAACTGAAACACACAGCACAAGCTAACAACAATAAAACAATGACATGTACTAAGCATTACAGCAACATCTCAAGCCTTTATTTTAATCCTTTTCTCTCAGACCCAGAGTTTAGCTCTATCAGAGGTACAAATTACATACAGTTTTATAATACACACACAAAAAAATTGCAAAATCACAAAAGATAGAATTAGTACATAGTTTACAAGTTTGTGTTATGTTATGTTATTTTATTTAGATGGTTAAAGCACAATGAATATACTAACATACTAATTACCAGCAGATTAGGCCTATGGTCTATTGAGCCTGCTCAAACCTCAGATCCCTAGTTGGGTGCAGAGACCCCCCCCCCGTGTTTCAGAAACCCCTATCATCCATCCCCACCCCCTCATCATCTGATACATCTGCTTTAAGTGTCTGTCCCACCCTCTCTTGAAACCCTCCACTGTGGCTCTCTGAACCAGCTCTCCAGGCAGTGCATTCCAAGGGTCCACCACCCTCTCAGTGAAAAACCTCATCCTCTTTTTCCCCCTCACCCTTCCACCTTCCAACTTCAAACCATGCCCTATGGTGATACCTCCCGGCTTTAGTCTAAAGATCCCCTCCATGTTTACCCTATTTATTCCCTTGAAGTACTTGAGGACCTCAATCATGTCCCCCCCATCTCTCCTCTCCTTCAATGAAAACAGGCAGAGCTCCTCAAGTCTGTCTTCATATGTCATATCCCCTAGTCCTCGTATCATCTTAGTTGCCCTCTTCTGTACCCTCTTCAGGAGCTGTATGTCCCTCTTCAAGTGTGGTCTCCAGTACTGTACACAGTACTCAAGGTGTGGTCTAACCAGTCCATTGTACAGTGGCAGAATTACTTCCCTGCTCCTAGAGGTGATCCCCTTACGATGCATCCCAACATCCTGTTTGCCTTGCTAGCCGCTGTCCTGCACTGCTCAGAGTTATTCATACATGCATCCACCATGACCCCTAGGTCTTTTTCCCCTGTTGAAGCCTCCAGCGCCTACCCTCCCAGGGTGTTCCTGTGTTTAGGGTTTCTCCGCCCAAGATGTAACACCTTACACTTGGTGATATTGAAATTTAATTTCCATGTGTGAGCCCAGCTTTTCAGGGTGTCCAGGTCCCCTTGCAGGGCCAACCTCCCCTCTTCTCCCTCAACTACTGCTCCCATCTTGGAGTCATCAGTGAAGAGACTCATTTCACAACCTATACCCTCCCTGATGTCTGATATGTATCCATTAAACAGGATCAGACCCAGGACCGAGCCCTGCGGTACCCCACTACCGATCTCTAGGGTTCGAGAGCTCCCCATCGACCATTACTCTCTGGGTGCATCCAGCTAGCCAGATTTCAATCCATCTGACCATCAAAGGGCCTACTCCCAACCCCGTCAGTTTCTCCACCAGACCATTGTGGGGGACAGAGTCAAACACCTTGCTGAAGTCCAAGAATAATACATCCACAGGCTTTCCCCTGTCCAGTTCTGATGTTACCCATTTGTAGAACTCCACAAGATTGGTTTGACATGATCTACCTGGCACAAACCCATGTTGCTGACTATCCAGACCTCCCACCTCCTCCAAGTACACCCCAATCATTCCTTTAGTATAGTCTCCATTAATTTTCCCAACACTGAGGTCAAACTGATGGGTCCATAGTTACCTGGTACTTCCCTCAACCCCCCTTTATGGATTGGCACCACATGTGCCTCTTGCCAATCCCTAAGTACCCTCCCTGTCTCAAGAGACCTGTTGAAGAGCTCCTCCAGGGGTGCAGCCAGTATGTTCACCAATTCCCATAGTACTCTCAGGTGAATGCCATCTGGCCCAGGAGATTTATCTTTCTTTAGGGCCTTGAGGGCTACCCACGCCCTTTCGGAGGAGATAGCATCATTCGTCCCCTCCACATTACTGGCCTTTTTGTCCTTATCCTGATGTGACACCCCTGGGGTACCTCTCCCTTCCTCTTGCTCCATTTCTGTTGCTCCCCTGATCCCACTCACTACCGCTTCTATCCCCATCATGCCTTGCTTTGTAGATATCCCATCCCCCTCCCTAGTGAACACAGAGGTGAAGTACTCATTTAATACCTCTGCCTGGTCGCTCGCCTCTTTCACCCACCCTTCTTCTGATCTCAATCTGCTGAGATGGCCTTTAGTTTTTCTCTGCTCCCCAATGTACCAGAAGAACCCCTTTTCTCCTCCATGTATCCCTTGTGCCAGCCGCTGTTCTTTACTGGAATTTGCCCCCCTCACCATCCGGGTGACTTTTCTAGATGTAAGATGGTACATTTCCTTTTCCCTATCCCCTCTTGTTGTTTTGTATTTTTTGTAGGCTGCCTTCTTTTCTCTGACCACAACCTGAACCTCACTGGACCACCAGCATGGTTTATGTGACCTTGCTCCCTTACATTTCACCTTAGCGCAGGTCCTGACTGCCTCATGAAGTCCCCGTTTTATTACCTCCCATCTCTTTTCCACATTTGTCATTGATGTAATCCCTTTCAAGTGATCCTTGAGAATATTTCCCATGCCCACAAAGTCTGCCCCCCTGAAGTCCACTGCCAGTTTCCTAGATCTCTCCCCCTTCCCCCATGCTAATTTGAAACCAGACAGTACTGTGGTCGCTCCCAGTCAGGGGATCCTCTACAACCAGGTCCCTTACCAGATCCCCATCTACCAGAACCACGTCCAGGACATGCCCATCCCTTGTGGGCTCCATCACATGCTGTGTTAAGAACACATCCTGGAAGCTGTCCAGCAGCCTCTGCTCCTTGGCCACCTTAGAGGACATGGTTCCCCAGTTTGTACCTGGCATATTAAGGTTGCTCATCGACACCACTTCTTCCCCTTTTGGTCCACACTGGGCAATGATGTTGTCCAGCAAGCCATCCTCCAGAACATCACCCATCCTGGGGGGCCTATATACTACACCAGCTTGATCTTACCTCCTGCTGGGGTTCGTAAGGTGACCTATGAGGCCTCCACGTTTCCCTCTGCCTCTTGTACCCTAGCAATTTGTATGTCATCTCTAATGAACATGGCCACTCCACCCCCTCTGCCCTCCTTTATATCCTTCCTAAGCATAGTGTACCCCCGCATGTTTAGGTCCCAGTCATGGTTTTGTTGGCTCATTTCTGTGATCACCGCCACATCCTCCCTCAACAACATGGCTGGAACCTGGAAACTTGTTTCCAAAGCTTCTGGCATTTACCAACACCACCCCCACCCTTATCCCTGATCCCCTTTGTCAAACCCCACCCAAGTTCCTTACACTCCATCCTCTACTCCTCCTGAAACCTCCCCCCCAGTCTGTTTCCCTCCCTCCCCCCTTGGGTTTGAAGGCTACTCCCCGCATCTGGAGGAGAGGGCTTCTGGTCATCCCCTCCCTTACCCATGAGCAGCCAACAAGCTGAAAGGTTGGTAAGATAGGTGGTAGCCCTTTTTGAGCACATGTTAATATAACATACTGGTGTGGTGAAGGAAGTTAACCTTGAAGATTTAAAAGCATAAAAAAAATAAATAACTGCTTATACTGTATATGCAATTACAGGTGAGCTGATGATATTTACAAGCACCATGTAATGTGATATAAGAATTTTGAAGCAATGATGGTATGTGACATTTGGTTTAATTGCATCAAAAGTACAGAACATTGATAAAATGTATAAAAACAAGAAAGTATGCTTAAAAATGTATTTTTAATTTGTTCACAGTACCCAAAGAAGAAGCATTTTAAGGCAAACCATCAGGGTTGTTAAAGAAGTTAAAATAAGCAGTAGTGCTTAAGAACATTGTGTAATTTTGCAGGATTCTGCCAAGGGCAGTTTCACAGAATACACAGAAGTTTTCGGGTAATTACCTGCTGAAGATCCAGTATGGACTCTGATACAAGAAGCGACATCACTGATTTTCTGTATGCCATCTAGACCTACCCAAATGTGGTCCTTAGATGCACCAGACAAAATGCCCATAGTTTCTTTTCCATCATTGAACACTTTTTTACACCCCCTGGACAGCCCCATCTGACTGAGACCCCCCAGCCCCGTCACCCGGAATTACTGGGGCTTTCCTTATGCCCAGCCCAGAAGCAGAGCCTGCGGGGAGTCAGTCGCCATCCTGCCACTGGGTATTTTCTCTGTTTACACCCAGAGGCCCCAGGGGTGGGTGCGCATGTGTCTGGAGGCACACATTTGTCCCGCAGCCCTGGTAATGGCCCCTTTCCTCCCACACCAGGCCTAGCACTGGGCTCCTCCTGGCCTGTGCTGTCCCCAGCCTCCACCAGGTGGCAGTCATCTGCCAGAGGAAGCCCTTACACCTCCCCAGAGAGGCGAGCTTACCTGTCGGCAGCTCCATCCAGCTCCACCCTCTCCCCTCCATGGCCAACCTCCAACAGCCCGGGCTTGTTCCCGAACCCGGGTTACCGGCATGCTGCTAGGTAAGGCATCCAGCGTTTCAGCC
Source organism: Neoceratodus forsteri (assembly GCA_016271365.2). Taxonomy (NCBI): domain Eukaryota; kingdom Metazoa; phylum Chordata; order Ceratodontiformes; family Ceratodontidae; genus Neoceratodus; species Neoceratodus forsteri. The sequence continues at coordinate 223,452,486 of CM057449.1, read as the reverse complement.
CTCAGCACCACCAGGTCAGCCTAAAATGCCTATAGTTTCTGATGCATAATAAGAGTTTTTTTTTTTTTTATAGGATGGTGACTTGCTTCCCTGGAATATGTTTTTTGGAAGGGAACATGGTGATTTTCATAATCAGCACCATCAGCACTGATTTGAGGAGTCCGTGTTTGCATTTCAAGAGCAATTTTATTAATGAGCAGTTCTTTATCATGGTTGATGTCTATAGCACCAACTTTGAGAAGATATGGCCACCTTGTTTTGAAGCATGGATCCAAAACTGTTCCCAGAACATAATGTTCAGATTCTAACATCATGGAACTCCTCCTGGAATCTGTTTCCAAATCCAAAGTCAGCTTTTATGCAAATGTAACACCAGAACTTGATCTTTGGTCTTCAAATGGTGCCCTAAATTGTTTTGATTTCTATGTAAGACATAGCAATGGAAGGACCTGACTTACTGTTACACTGTTACCATTAACTTCATGTGTTGCTTCCTCAAAGGGCTGTAGCAAATGGCATTCAATAGGTATGATATATTATTCCACTTCAGTGCCTAGATTGTGATATTCCTTCTCCATATTGCATGTTCCGTGATATAAAGGTAGACTGATTTGCATTATTCCAGTATCCTCTACAGCATGTAAAAGGTAGAGGTCCACCTGCCGACACCTTTTTTTTTGGTTGGTTGTTTAACCAGGACTAGCACACTAAGCTGAAAGCTTTTTTACAGGTGCAACCTGGCAGTACAGGGAAGTTAAGTGACTTGCTTAGAGTCACACAGTCTACAGTTGGAAGCAAACCCTGGCCTGGTCTGCGAGATATCATCAGATTTGCAGCTCAGAGTCTTAAACCACTGCACTATACTGCCTCCCTAATACTACCTTCCTCCACCAGTTCTGGTAAAATGTATTTCAATTGAGCTATGAAAAAAATGGCTCTACTTGGACACAGGTAAATGATCAGTGGGCTATAAGCTAGGGGCTACTGCAATGACAGAGGAAGAAATACATCTTCCTGTAAAAAAGACTTAGCTGTTAATGTCAGTCACAAGCTTGCACCAAGTCTCATAAAATATATTTTTAGTACAATGGCAAAAGAAGTTCCTGCTGGCTTACAGTAGCTGGCTAGCAAGACTGCAAGCACTAGGCTACTGAGCTGCCAGAGGTGTATATACGCTCACCTGAAAAAAGGCTTCACACATGGGACACAAACCTATACCAAGCCTGTTACAGTTTACTTGGATTGTGCAAGAAAAGAAAAAAAGTGTTTTTGCTTGCACTCATGTACGTCTAGTGAGACTAAAAGCTATGGCTACTCAACTGCCAAAGAGATATGCCCTCATTCCCAAAAAGGCTTCGCAGGTGACACAAGCCCTTACCAAGTCTGGTACAATTTATTTAAATTGGGCAACAAAAGAAAAAATATTCTTGCTTGCATGCAGGCTAACTTGCTAACTTGTTTGGCTGATCCACTTGCAATCATAACATCAGATGGTAACACTATTGAGCAGGACAGTGTATTCAGATATCTAGGAATTTGGCTTAACGTAGCATATGCATACAATGGGCACATTGATCACATCTTAACAACCATAGGGCCCAAGCTCAACTTTCTCTCCAGATCTAAATGCGGCCTCAGTGCTGACATGAGGAAGCAGGTGGTCTCCCACTTCATGCTCCATTCGACCGAATGTGCAGACATCATATACTGCTATGCAAGTGCAATTCCTCTGCTGCCCCTTGATCATTTATATAAGTTGTGCAACTTCCTCCTCACCTGTGGGTGGTCTGCCCATCATTGTCTGTTGTATGACCAGCTTAAATGGCTAAGTCTCTCAATCAAATGTGGCTACCATTGGCTTTCTTTGTTGTACAAATATGCACAAGGAACAGTCCCTGATTATCTCCTAGCCCACCTTACGCTGTCAATCAGTGCTTACTCACTCCATTCAGCAGCAGCACAGACCTTCTCAATTCCTAGGATCACGTGTGAATTTGGCAGAAAGTACAAACTGCAGGCCATGAAACACCACCGGACACTGAGCCAGTGCACACCAAGACCAAATGTCAAGTTAAGCTATGAGAAATAAAAAAGAATGGACTGACTGACTTCAGTGCTTCAACCACATGGGCCCCCCCTCCCCAAAGAAGGACCACATGGTCGAGACACTGGGGTCAGTCCGTCTGTGTCCTCATCATTGTATGTCTCAATAAATTCACTGGTTTTGCTACATCCAAGTGTTGATTTCAACTTGTGTGCCACCTTTCTTTTTTCTTTTTCAAATTTGACAGAAAGGCCTTTGCACTTGCTGCACCAGATACCTGGAGCAAACTCCCTCACTAGCCAAGGAATGCTTCTAGCTTGCAAGTGTTCAAGTTCAGTCTTTCTAGCTGGCTTACAACTTCTTGTATTTTTCTTGCTCTAGTATCCCCGTCTCTGTCCATGATCATGTCACGTACCAATGATCATGCTCTTTATTTGCTGCAGCCCTACTTTATTGGCTTGTTTTCATTACTGTTTGAATTTATTGACTTTTATTATTTGTTTTTGCCTTGTATATGCATATTTTAGCCTGTATGTAACCACTAATGCTGGACTATAATAACTTCTTGACTGCTTTTGTCCTAGCTGAGACCTCCATGAAAATGAGATGCCGCACTGCATGGAGTTATCCCAGCTGGAGCAATTTGAAATAAATAATAACTGACTAGTGGTTACTAGTTAGGATCTACTGGACTGGTAGAGGGAGGGATACACCCTCCATAAAAAAGGTTTAGCCTTAAATATGAGTCACAAAGCTTATACCAAGTCTGGTGAATTGTATTTTTAGTGTTGTGGAAAACAAATTCCTGCTTCCTCACAGCAACTGACTTAGCATGACTACAAGATATGGGATATTCAACTGCCAGAGGGATATATGCCCTCCCTGAAAAAAAGAATTTGCCTTTAACATGACTTCAACAACTTGTCTATGCCAGCAAGTAACTGGCTAGTGAGAGTACAAACTGGCACACAGGTAACTGACTAGTAACAAGAGACTACAAAAAACTGGACTGGTGGCTAGTGCATTACAAATTTGGGATGCATAAAGAACTATTACTCTTCTTGTTTCATAAATATAGGATATGCCACAGGTGAGAGTGAGATAGTAGAACTATCCCCACAAGCTGCCATTGAACTCTTGATATCCCACTAGTGGCGAAGTCACGAGTGCAATATCTAGAGTTCAGTGACAGCGAGTAAAGATATTTCTACTATCTCACTGCCACCCATGTCATATTCAATTTATACAATTGTGTGTCTCTCTTTTTTCAGTTTTAAAGTTATTTGCATTTGTTTGTTTCAAAAAGTGAAACAAATTGGATTTTGTGCTGTTTTTTTGCTAATTATAGAAAAACTAAAAGGTATCTGTAAATGAAACATCACTCATTTTGTAGATCTTTTTGTGCTGAACAAATTTTGTGCTCACAGTACCATGTTATCATTTTTTGTTTTAAAGTTATTTGCTTTTGTTTGTTGAAAAAGTAAAAAGAAAATACATTTTCTACTGTTTAATTATAAAAAAAAATAAAAGCTATAAATGAAACACCACTCATTTTGTAGTTCTTTTTGTGCTGAACAACTGTCATGCTCACAATACAATGCTATAATTTTTCACTTTAAAGTTATTTGCATTTGAATATATTTATTACTGTTACTGAGGCCAAACATTCTAAATGAGTTCCAAACCTTTTGTGACATACCCAACTGGCCAAGATATCCATTGTGACATACCCAACTGTGAAGATAACAAGCGTTTGTCAATGCCAAATGTTTGCTTGCTGATATTAGCATTGGATGTGCAGGAGTTAGACAGATACGAACAGGAATGGCAGTGAAGTAGAACTCATGCCAACCCCACCTCCACCCTGCAGAGATGGACAGGCAGTGGGGTGTGCCTTTGAGTCATCACCCATAATGCTCATTGCATTTCACCTCACCCTATCCTGTAGACACTGAAAAGTGTTGAAGTGTGCCTCAGGTTGTTCGGCTTCAGTCACCACATTTTATAAGAGCATACACTAAAATGGGTGCAGTATAGGAGAATGGGGTGAAGTCTGGGGCTGAAGAGTCCAAGACACACCTCGATGCCTGACACTGGCTTCAGGGTGGGGGTGGAATGGCATGAACATTACACCCGCAATCCAAAGGCACACCCCTGATGCCTGTCAGTCTGCACAGGGTGGGATGTTGTGGTTAGAAACTCTAACGCCCCGGGCGTTTGTTGGTATTTGCACTACAAATTTTCAACATGGCCTTTTTGTGACCCCTACCTCATGAAAGCATTTGGGACCTCTGCTCATGAACAGTGGCACTGTGATTTTGTTAATGTGTCCCAAACAATAATTTCCCACAACAACCGTGCCATTCTGCACCAGATGCGCGAAAACACAGATTGGGCAGGATGTGAAGAATGACAACTGTACCATTCATAGGGAGGTGTGAAGAGATGGCAATGTTGAAAATCTGGAGTAAAAATATTAAAAATGCTTGAACTTCCGAGCGTACATGGAAACTGCACAATGCATGCTTCTAAAGCACTCATTTAGTGGAATTATTTCACCAAATTTTCAACATAGGCATTTTGTGATCTCTGCTCATGAACCATGTCATATGATTTTCTTAATCTGTCCTGAACATTGATTTCCCACAGCACCTGCACCATTGTGTGCCAGATGTGCAAACACACATTTGGGGCAATAAGAGAAAAAGGACAGCTTTACTGTTCATGAGGAGGTGTGCAAAAAGGGCAATGCTGAAAATTGTGAGTGGAAATATTACACATTTTTAAAGTTACAAATGTACTTGGAAACTGACAATGCACGCTTGTAACATAGTCATTTTATGGACTTTTGTCACCAAATTTTCAACATAGGCATTTTAGGACCTCTGCTCACGAACAGTGTCACTGTGATTTTCTTAATCTGTCCCAAACACTGACGTCCCACAGCAACTGGGCTATTCTGTGTCAGAAGTGCGAAAACACATTTTGGCCAGGATGTGAAAAATGACAGTTGAACTGTTCATAAGGAGGTATGAAAAAGTGCCAATGTTGAAAATCTGGAGTGAAAACATTAAAAATTTGTGAACGTACGAGTGTGTGTGGAAATTGTGAACTGCATGATCATAACACAGTCATTTTTTGGAATTTTTTTCACTAGATTTGCAACATAGGCTTTTTGAGAGCTCACCTCATGAACAGTGACATTGTCATTTGGTTAATCAGTCCCAAAAGTTGATTCGGCACAATGACAGCGAAATCACATTTCTGGACCGAATAATGCCATGACAGTGATTGAATTCATGAGGAGGAGTCCCAAGAACCCCATGTTGAAAATGTGATGCCAAAAGTTGAACAAATGGCAGAGATATCCACATAAGCTGAAAACCCCCCATTTATGCCATTATACAGCTTACCGGCATTTCTTCAGTTCATGGTCAGCTTTGAAGAGTGCAGATGTGTTCCCAGTCCACTGAGATTGTTTCACCAGGCTCTGAAGGTAAGTATGGGGTGAGGGGGGTATGGGGAGTTGGGGTGCTCAGAGGGTGTCTGCGGGTTGGGGGAAGGGGCAAGAGACTCAATGAGGGACCATTTTCTTTTTTTTACAGGAATTTAAAAAAAAAGACACCACAGGAATTTTGGCATGTTGGGGTGGGCTCCCAGAGTGCCACTTGAATGTTTGTTGGGGGGAGTGGAGACAATGGGGAATTGGGCACCCCCATTGGCCATACTGTGTGCTGGGTGGGGGAGCGCATGAACATGCTGTGGTGGGCTCCCAGCATGCTACTTGGGTGTTTGTTGGGAGGGGGGGACTGGGGACCCCCATCAGCCATACAGTGTGCTTGGGGCGAGTGTGCATGAGCCGAGGGGGACTGGGCACCCCCTCAGCACACAACAAACGGGTTAGGGGTGCATCATGCTGACAAGGATTTGGCTACACCATCAGCAAATGAACTGGGGAGGGGGCATGCCGACAGGGGGATTGGGCACCCCCATCAGCTTTAACAGGGACTGGGATAGGTGGGCAGCAGCTGTCCGTCAGCTTCGTGGGGAGAGGCCGACGAACAAGCTGTCACCATGTTTATTGAAAGGGGAAACCAGACAATGCAGCTGTAATTGGCTGCTGCAGTCAGGGACCACCCCACAAACACAGCTGATTGTTCAGTGATGAGGAACTCCCTGATTGCAGCAGTCAATTTCTTTGAACATAGTGGCATGCTCATTAACTACTGTCATCGACAGCATGCTCCTCTATTGGCGCAGCAGAAACCAGCCCCAAAATCGACTGCTGCCATTCACCACAGCACTGCCACACCTCCACAACCCACTACTGAAGGAAGCTGATGCAATGTGTCTGTTGCACGTGTGTGCTAGCAAATACAAAAAGTGATATCTCACATGTGGTCGGTGAGATATCTCATTCATCTTCCTGAAAAGAGGCACACGCATCAGGCTAGTTTCTTTCTCTCTTTTTTTTTTTGGCTATTTAGCACACATGATTAGCCTAATCATACACTGAGTGCCTTAATATTTTCTTTCCTCATCCTTTTTTCTAAAAATTATTTTATGTTTGAAAATTGATAACTAAGAAAGTTACCCTGAGCCAAGGCTTGTTTCCAGGTGAGACCCAGGGTGGGGGAACAAAGGAATACAACATAACAGTGAATGAATAATAAGAATACAATAAGGAGATACAAAAATAACACTGACATGAAGCAGGTACAGGAAATCAATGAGTTCAGTATGAAAGAATACTATATATCAGTGCAGCCCTAAAGCAGTTCCAATTATATACAGAGGAATACATTGGCCAAAATGCAGGACTGTACATAAGGTGCTTCTCAGAAAGCAAGAAAAAGTTAAAATCCATGTATGGGGCTAAAGGTTCAAGTGAGGAGAGGCAGGGAAAGGAGAGGAACAGGGGGGACTAGGGACAAAAGCAGGAAGGAAAAAAATTGTAGCAAGGATTTGAGGGATAGATCAGATGGCGAGGGGTGAAGGGAGGTAGGAAGATTGTTCCAGAATGCAGAGAGATGGAATAAGATGGAAGATTAACCAGTAGAAGTCTAGCAGGCAGGAATGGACAGGCTGCCTGAATCAGAAGAATGAAAGGAGTAATTTTTTTCTTTCATCTAGCTTCTTACGCACACTCACGGCAGCCACCTTCCAACCTGGTCACCAATGCCTGTCAGCCACCATATCAGGGTCTCACCTGAGGGGAAATCCCTAATGAGTATACCCACAGTGGTGGGTGTCAGAGGAGGGTGTGCTGTTCACCCAAAACTGGAGCACAATCCACCCCCCACCCCCGAGCCCTGAAGGTGGTGCACAGACTGTGGCAACTGGGTGATCATCCTGCTGCTGTAGGTGTTTTCCATATCCTGCTGCTGTAGGTGTTTTCCATATCCTGCTGCTGTAGGTGTTTTCCATATCCTGCTGCTCTAGGTGTTTTCCATATCCTGCTGCTCTAGGTGTTTTCCATTTTCTTTACGTAGTTTCTCCCTGGAGCCAAGTCATGTGCAATGATGCATGTGTGCATGCTGACAGAAGTGTATGTTACAGACATCCATGTCAAGTCCCTCTCCCATGGTACTCACCTAGTCACATCACCCAGCCTCCACTGGGTGGTAATAGTGGGGTGAACCCACCTCCCCAAAGGAAGGGAACAATCCTAGGAATGTTTAATTCTGCTTCCCCTGACTGGCCCCCAGGTGACCCTGGTCAGTTCCCAATCCCAGGTCACTCATGTGGCACAAAGTAAGGTGGCCAGCACCTCAACCCTGAGTGCCATGGGATGACCATATGAAGGGAGTAATTTGAAATAGGTAGAGATGCTAGGAGATGGCTGAGGTAAGGAAAGAGAGAGAGGAGAACCAGAATTTGGACAAGAAGGTGGCACAGTGATGCAAATAATGCGATTCCAGAGATGGCAGGGGCATGACTTGATAGAAGAAACAATAGTTACTGAGTAGAGGGCAATTGGATGCAAAGTGACAGAAAAAGTGAAAAATAGATTCTAGCCTGGCTCGGTTGGTTTTAGATGCAGCCCTGTGGACCACGCCCATGTAGTCGAATACCAGCAAGATCATTTTAAGAATGATCACACTGCAGACAAGGGGTGAGAGGCAATCACTGTCATGGTATAGGACAACATGTTTGGTCTGTAATTTAGCTGATGTCTACATTTGCAGCAAAGAAAGCCCATCCCCTACACAGGCAGAAGATGAAAGCCTGTTGTCCCTTTCTTCAGTCTTCATTTTGTTTTTTATTTAACCTGTTTAAGTTTTTTTTTTTTTATAATTATTTTTCCCCTTTCTTTGAGTAGCTGCCCTGGCATACACTGTGCCTGCAAGCAGTATTAAGCACACAACGGGTCTGCCCAACACACACACACACATACACACACACACACACATGGATAGCTTTACATTTTCCTCCACTAACATTTTCTTTCTTTTTTTTATTTTCAGTTCATGTTTCTTTTTTTTAGCCCCTTAACCATTTTTTTGATGCTCCTCTCCCAAGCTCAATGGCAAGTCCCCCAGATCCATCCCTAAACTCAAGGCTTTCCCATTCCTTGTCCACTCCCTCTCTACCATTTACATCTCTAGATGAATCACAGTCTGTCTGTGGTGACTGGAATAGCATAGAACAGGTGTGCACTTTGGTTTTTATAGGAGACTCTGCACTTGCACAATTACTTCCAAGGTAGCTGTACACAGCATGGTTGAATCGTTCATGCTGTGCTGATGACTAGCAGGTGACAGAGCACCAATCATGAGGAACCAGAGAACTCCCCTTCCCCAGCCTGCCATCACTGACCACCAGCCCAGATCATCGAATCACAGTGGACTCTTATGAGCTACCACCTCTCCTGTCAGTCAGTCAGAAGAATGCACCACAGGACAGGGCAGGAAAAAAAAGGCCCACAGCTTTTTTTATGACAAAAATAAATTATTAGCCTAATCCAACTCAAGGCTCACCTAAAATTAAGCAGCCTGGGTTCCAGTAGGCTTAGTTTGCAATAGTACGGTTCTGCACACCACTACATTTCAAGTCTTCATCTGCCACCATTATAAACAGTAAGTATATTTCAAAGTATATTTGCCTCATAGGTGACTTTAATCTACATTTACTGTCTATGCCTGTCCATGGCATGCCTCCCAAACCCAAATTCTTACTGAACTTTATGCCAATGTGTACTGAAGTCACTCTGCACACATAGTGCCACTGATGTTGTCTGTGGACGTGGTACAGAATGCTATACCCCCAAAACAGGTCATGTGGTAAGTAACTAGAATTGTACAAGTAATCCCAATTTATGAAAAGACACAGCACAGACATGTTGTTCTTTTACCCCGGAGACACTCTCAATGTTAATATGTGAAGATGTGAAGTTGAGCATCAGTCAGGCATTCATACTAGGAATTGGATCAGGATAGGAGTTCACGTCATGGATGTGATCAAATAACAGATAGTGTGGTCAGACTCAGAGTGACTATAACAAGGAAGAGGCATGTCCTTTCTTTATAGCTGGGATAGGCTTACAGTGTTAAAAAATGCAGTGTGGCATGTGTTCTTTGTGGGTGAACAAACTGATTATATATTTCATCATAGAAAAACAACATTAGACAACTAAGAGAGTATTATTTCCATTTTCATAACTCATGGCTCTCCCACCCACCCATGGTTTCCCATTCAAAAATGGATATATGGCTAGAAGTAAATTTGCCTCCTAGGTGACTTGTACCTCAGTTTACTGCTGTGAACATACTGTACCATCATCGTATAAAAAATGTATGTCGCTGTGTACTGCAATCGTTCTGCATCCTGCAGTGGTGACGTTGTTGGTGGCTGTTGTGCTGAATGAAATGCCACAGAAAAGGCTTTGTGTTGATTACAAATGTCATCGCAAACTGCCCCCTGAGAGTCTCTTAAAAATAATATGTTATTGTCACACCACCACACAACCATAGTAAACAAGCATTTGTCAATCCCAAATGTTCACTGATTGCATTGCAGTTGTACTGGGTCTTGCTTGTACACATTTTTGCTATATATTTACCCAGGCTAGTCCAGAAGAGAAGCAATATCCCATTTTCAGTGGTGTCCCACATAAACACATTTTAGATTATATTTACCCAGGATATGCCAGCTGAGACACATTATCTAATTTTCAGTGGGCTCCCACATTTTGACCCCAAATTCCCAACAGTCCTTTTATTTCCTGATGTTATGATCAAGACAGGTGGATGTTTTTTAAATGCCATCCAAAAGGTGATTTTGCAGTGTGACTGTGAAAACAAGTGTCAGAGGTAGGGATGTAAGTTTGTCATGGCAGTCATACACGTCACTGATTCCATGACGTTTGATCTTTATTCAGAACTTCCATGACTTTCACCAGTGTTATCAGAATGTAGCAATGATGACAGTGCCACAACATTTACTACTGTTTACTAATGATTTCATGAACAATGAGCCATTAAAACCTCATCCATGACAAACTTACATCCCTAGTCAGAGGGGATTAGAAAAATAACACTTGCCATATTCAGGAGGGGGGGTAACACAAGGGATTTGTTAAACATTAGAGGCCAAAATTTGCAAAACTAAAGTTATGAGTAAATGTTGGAACAATTCAACATTTCCTCATAACTTAGTTGTTTTTTTACATTTTAACCCAAGATGTTTAACATAATCTTTTTATGACCCCTCCATCTGAACATGATAGGAGTCATTTATAAAACAGTGGCCAGATAGTAATTTCATGACACAAGTGTGGAAACTCATTTTGGCAAGGATTTGAAAAAAACTTGTTACATTTGTGAGGTGGTGTAAAAAATGACTATATTGAACATTTAGTGTCAAAATATTGAAAGCTACCAAAGTCATGACTGTGCATTCAAAAATTTCAATGCACGCTCATAACTTTGTTGTTTTTAAATACTTTTACCCCAAACTTTCAATATAGCCTTCTTATGACCCAACCTCATGAACAACAGTGGAGAAAATGTCAAATCCTGCCTGAAAGGTGAGTTTGTGCCACAAGAATGAAAATGCATTTTGGAGAGAATTTGAAAAATGACAACTTCACATTTGTGAGGCGGTGTGAAAAAATGACTATGTTGTGAATTTGGGGTTGAAATATTAAAAAATTATCAAAGTTATGAGCGTGTGTTGAAAAATGTCGCTGTAGTATGATGGTGAGCTAAGGGAATTGAAGGCAAGGGGGTAGAGGTTGGAGCCTTGTTGGAAAAGAGCCAGCACCCAGGAGGACAAACTAGCTTTGGATATTTATTACAGTGAATACCAAAGGGAAATCTCCCAGAATAAGACAAGTTTTCTGTCAAGGGAGATTGCTGCCGGGAGGATCGACCAAATGATTTCTTCTGGACTGTACACAGGTTACCTCATGCCACCTGCTGGAAGCTGCAGAGGTTTTTCACTCACTAAATGTGAGGAGTTTGCTCAATTCCTTTTGGACAGGATGCCCTCTATTCAGGTTAGAATCTTCTCAAGTGGGCTGTAGCAAACCAGCAGTGTGGAGCTGATACTCCATTCACCCAGTCAGCTGTCATGGGGAGAGTTTAGACATGTGATAGTGGAAGAGGTGATTGAGGTGATTTCTGTGCTGTGAAAAACCTTTTTGCAAACTGGATCCAATTCCAGTGAAGCTATTGGGCTGGGGTTTCACTGTTGTGCAGATAATTCCCAACTGTACCTGTTATTTGCACCTAGGATTCCAGGTGCAGTGGATGTGCTCAACAAGTGCTCAGCAGAAATCCAGAACTGGATGTCATTTATCTGGTAGCAAATCAGCCCTGAAGAAACTCAAGTACTAGTAGTCGATGTGGGTCATAGGGGGAATGTAGCAGCTGCTGAAAAGGAGTTGGGGCTCTGGCTCAGCTTGTCAAAGCTTTTGGATGCCACAAAGGTGAAAAATCTTAAGGTCATTCTGGATGCAGGACTGACGCTTCAGGCTCAGGTGTCCACTGTAGTCCGGAGTGTCTTTTATCATCTAAGGAACATCGGTGGATTAGATCCCTTATCCCCCCCTTGGGAAATGGTGACTCAAGTGCTTTTGTTTGTGACATCACAGCTCAACTACTGCAATACTCTATACCTTGAGTCAGCAAAGGTATGCTATGATGCCTGCAGCAGGTGCAGAATGCAGCAACAGGACTTCTGATCAGCCTTTCAAGGATGTGTCATGTGTCTCCTGCACTGTGTGAACTGCATTGGCTGCCAGATAAGTGCTGTATCTCCTTTCAGATTGGGTTACTAACTTAGGTACTGCATGGATTGGGTCCTGACTACACATTAGATCTTTGCATCTGTACATGGCCTCACATTCTCTCCACTCCTCTGAGGTGGTTCTCTTGATTGTACTGAGGGACAGATTAAAATATGTGAAAATAGGGCCTTCAAGATGGCTGGCCTGGTGCTGTTGAATTCTCTCCCAAGAATCATTAGGGTGGCCCCCTCAGTGAAGGCCTTCAACGAGGGTCCTAAGACGCAGCTTTCCCATTAAGTGTTTTGGAACTGAAAGCTTCCCCGATTGGTTACCTTCCCAACTATGTTTTAGCTAATTAATGTTCTGAATTTATGTGTACGTATTTATTTATGTATTCATATACTGATGGTCTAGTCCTGCCTTTTTGTTATTGTAAGGCACCCTGGGCCTCTGGGGAAGGGCACCTCTAAAAATAAATATTTCTTGCTTGCTTACTTTCTTACCAACTTACATACTTACTTACATATTTACATACTTACTTACATATTTACATACATACGTACTTACATACTTACATATTTACATATGTACGTATTTACATACTTACTGTACATACTTATTTACTTGCATACTTACTTACTTACATACATACACATACAGGGTGGAATTCCACCTTTTGAACACCTTCTGTTTCAAGCAGTGTTGGCTAATCCCATTTTTGACCTAGATTTCTCTCAGCTGCTACCTGGCCTTTGTGGAATAGTTGAAACTTCTGCATCTCCATCGGGTGAGGACCAAAATACTGTCAACATCTTTGCCTGCCTTCAAGAAGTCCTGTACAATCAAAGTAAGGAAGTGGGCAAAACATGGCACACAGTAGAACCATTCATCTATCATGAATATCCTTTATGAACATTACGACAGTACTATTGTTACTGGCCATAAACCCAGCTGTTAGGTATTAAAATGTCAGCCACTCATCAGTTTGAAAGCTCAGCTCTGCCAAGCTATTTGTGGAATTGTGCTGGACAGAGTCCATATAAGTCATACTAAGCATGGCCTGCTGTCGCACACCAGCAAAGTGTGGGTAGGTTTTCGCAAGAAGTTGACTGACATGACCTCACAGCATTCACATTAGGGGACCAAGCCCAGTGTGCTGTAATGCACATGTACAATGATATTGCTCCAGGGCCATTGCTCTACATATCTGTTGTTAGGTGGAGACAATATTCCATCCAGTGACTTAGGCTATGTAAGATGCAGGCATTCAGATCAGGGTACAGTTCAGGAATTAAGGTTTACTAAGTTTATTTAAAGTAGATAAAGGTACGAGATGAGACTCATGTAAACCACTCCCCCACTATTTCAGTGTTATATCTTCAGATGGTTTCACACGTGTGTGAGTCTAGTCTTCTTTTATAGCATCCTTGTTTTCACTTAAGACTACTTGTAAAGGTAAACTGTTCTAAATATCCACCACCTTCTGGGCAAAGAAGTACTTTCCTTTATTACTTTTACATTTTTTTGTTTTAACTTGAAGTGGATGGCCTCTGGTGTATACACAGTCCAGCTTGAAATCTATATCTAAATATGTCATCAAGACAGGATCATTTATGACCTCAGACATGAACAGGAGGTCCCCTTTGAGTCATCTATTCTCCAATAGTTGCAGTTTGGCCTTTCATAGTCTTCCATCATATGTCATATTTGACATGCCTATAAATGACTTGGTTATTTTCCTCTGCAACTTTTCTACTGCTTTTATACTCTTCTTTTTATACGGATTGCAGAGCTGTGTACTGTAATCCAGAAATGAACAAATATATGTATTTATTGAATTTTGTTGACCATGTAAGCCCACTGGGCCTAGAAGTCCCTTTTTCAGGAGCAACTGGGGGGAGGGGGAATACAGATGGTAAGCAACTGAAATTGAACCAGAATAAGCTGTTGGTGGTATTTTTAGTGAATGGGAGAAATTTGGCCAGGACACCGGGAAAATTCATATATGCCATATATATTGGTACAATGACCACTTGATCTCTACTCTTAATTATCCTTTTGACATCCCACCAGGCCCAATTTGCCTTGACAGTTACTTCTGCACAGTGGTGGTTCATCACAAATCAACTGTTTACTTTTATCCCCAAATCTTTTCCACATACTGTAGTGTTTAAAGTGCTATTGCCTAATTTGTATAAGTGTTGGGGTTGTCATTTCCCAAGTGCATAACTGCACACTTCTTTACATTGAATTCCATTCTCCATTTCACAGCCCATTCCATTATTTTATCTAAATCTCCCTGGATACTTTCCCTCTTATCACTTGTTAAGTGAATACCACCTACATTTGTATCATTCACCTATTTGCTACTCCAGTTGTAATATTTTTGTCCATATCTGCAAAAAAGATGTCAAATAGTACTGGTTCTAATACAGAACTTTGAGGCACAGTGCTTATGACTCTACTCTTACAGGAGGAGAAACCTTTGATTTTCGCATACCAGCTTCTATTCACTAACCATATAATAATCCAGTGTAGTAGGATAGTATATAACCCTAACAACTTTAGTTTCACTGTGATTGCCCAGTGGAGGATCAGATCAAAGGCCTTTTTAAAATCTAAGTAGCTGACATCAGTGGGTTAATCTTATCCAGTTCCCTGCTGATATCGTCATAAAAAGTGAGCAAATTAGTTACACATTATCTACCTTCACAAAACCCATGGTGTTGATTGTCCATTGTGTCTCTTTTCACTTTATGTTCTTGGGTACTGTCTTTTATCATAAACACTATGATTTTTCCAGTAACAGATGTCAGACTGATAGGCCTATAATTCACAGTGTCTGATTCTGAACCTTTTTTTATAAACGGGAGTTACAGTATATGTGAACTTTTCCAGTCCTCAGACACCACCCCTCCTTTAGGAACTGATAGTAGATTATTTGCAAGGGTATTACTATGTTGTTGCCCATTAATTTAAGCAAATTGGGCCCTATTCACAATGTTGCAGATTATATATATATGAAATGCGTATGTAACACCCACATAGCTATGCGGTCTTGGACAGGTGCAGGGTGCATGGTATTCTCAATCATGATCACTCGCAGGGCACCCCTGCATGGCCCCACCCCACAGTGCACAGCTGTGCAGGGATGGATCACAGCTTTGCGGGGGGGGGGTAGATCAAAGGGCGCAGGTAAGCATCCAATAGGATGCCCAGCCTGTGTCCCACAGTGGATCCGCTACTCTGCACGAGCACGAGATTCTGTGCAGCAGCAGGTGCAGGGAAATTCATATGTATGGGCAAGTGTCCAAACTGATGTCCCCAGCTCTAATATGCAGCTAAGTGGGCTGGGACAGCATGGTAGGGGGAATCCATGCCCCACCAGTGCTGTTGGGTGTCATTGGTGGGCATGTGCAACAGTTATGGCAGGGCCCCCCCCCCCACATAACTCACACTCCCCTCACCCAGCACTTAGCACCAACTCCACACCCTAGAGAATGGTGCAGAGTGCAGGCACACCCTGGCATGCTCCTGGACCACTCGTGGTACATAGCTGCATGGGTGGCTGTGGGATCCAGTGTGCAAGGCAGGAGCATGCCTGTCATGAATGCCGCCAGGGGGTCTGCTGGCCTCTGCTGCACGGCATTCAGTTAGAGACATGCCTGCACACTGCATATACTTGGTGCATAGGCTTCTGTGAATATACTCCATTGTTTGTAATCCCATCCAGGCCTGAAGCTGTGTTATTTTTCCCTTGTTCGTTTCTAATATTTTTCCCATGTAATCCGGCTACTATCTGTTTGTCCCTCTGTTAGCAAAGCTGTCAATATATTTTTATCATTGCCATGTTTTGAATAGACCAAAACAAAGTACAGAGTGTGCACAGGCAGACAGGTGGTGCAGAGAAAGGGCAGCCAGCCCACACATAAGCAAAAGAAAGTCCACTTCAGACTCAACCAAGAATGAGACAATTTTGATATTAATATCACAAGTTATTGTAGTCGGCGAGAGAGTACTTACATCCAATGTAAGGTAATCTCCTGGGCGACCTTGCCACAATAAACTTTGTGATACTGGTATCTAAAAACTTATTTCATTCTTGGTTAAGAGCAGAGAGGACTTTTTTTTTAATAGATCAAACTAAAGTATTGATTAAAATATTCTGCCATCTAATCTGGGGTAGTAATAACCTTATCCCCTTGTATGATTGGGCCCACTGAAGACTGATTTCTTTTCTCAGTGAGTTGCTATATCCATAATAATAGTTTTCATTTGCCCTAATTGCTGATTATCCCAGGTTTATTTCAAATTTACATTTTTCTTTTTTTTTTTTTTCCTTTTTTCTGTATTGTATTTATTCTCCTGGCGGGCTGGTGGCTTGTGTCGGCCATCCCTCACCTGTCCCCACAGTTGTTCGGGGCATCTCCTCCTCCTCCTGTACCTCAGGGAAGCCACTGGAGCCATTGGAAGGAGCTTCATCCAGCCACAGCCCCCAGTTTTTTCTCTTTTTCTTACCCTGTTCTCTGGAGCCCCCAGAACAAGGTTGGCATGTGTGTTGAGGCATGTATGCACGTCTTGGCATGGACCAACTCTGCTCCACCCACCCCTGGCATAGCACCCAACTCTGTGCCCTGCTTGCATTACCATCACCCTTCCACATGGTGGCAGTCAAAGGCCGGGAGATCCAACCTCCCCTATCCAGAAGAGCAGAACTGCCAGCAACTGCTCGATCCTCACCCAGTCCTCCCCACCCAGCCAACCTCTGGCATCCCATGCTCGTTCCCGAACACCAGTCGCCAATGTGGTGAGAGGTAAGGTGTCCAGCACCTCAGCCCTCTATGCCACTGGGCCGGCCCTACATTTTTCTTTCTTAATCAGGTTGTTGCATTTATTTACCAAGTGTTGGTAGCTCAAATTGTTTTGCTGGGTGCTCTCAGCCTTATAGTTTCTAAATGCTTTATATTTTTTATTTAAATATACAATAATGGCTGGGTAGGGGTTATAACAAGATTTTACATCCCCCCTGGTGGGATGTCACATAAACCCCGAGAGTGAAGCTCGAAGGGTTTATTAAGGCATCCCACCCTGAGGGTGTGTGTAAAATTTGAGTTTTACACCCCCTACCCAGACTTTATTTTATATAATTGTTGGGGAGCATTTTCTCGCCACAGCAACTATATAAAGTAAAGATATTTCTATGGAGCTGTGGATTGGTTGAGTTTCAGTGTGGTCCGAGGCTCCTTAGAAAAAGTATTGCTTGTTTTTTTTTTCTCCTTAGCCCTCTGTTGTAAAAATAAATGTTGCCCAGTTTGAAATTTGAAAGAAAACTTACCGCCACTATCATCAAATGTGGCGAACTGTGTACTGCTGGGGAATGGCAGCCAACATGGAAGAGTGAAGGAGCATTGGCTGCTCACAGACAGTGGGAGAGAAACCCAGTCTCTGTTCACTGTTACAACCTTCAGGTTATAATGGCAAATTATAATGTGATTTCTCTATAGGAGAAAATGCTCCCCAGTTATTATAAACCTTTTAATCCTTTTTGTTGGCCATTTTGGCCTTCTATCATTTGTATTATACTTGTTTATTCTCGAGATGTACTTCTTACAGGTTTCCTTTATTATATTTTTGAAAATTCATCATGGCCTTTCTACTGTTTGGTCCCCTAATGTCTCTTCCCAATTACGTTATTAAAAGTCTTCTATAACGTTACAGTGTTGGCCTTTTTGGGTAATAGAATTTGTGAATAACTCATTCCTAGTTTTGGGTAAGGGGATTTTGAAATGAACCATAGTGTGGCCACAGTTTGCTAATGGTTCCTTAATTGAGCACTTAAGCAATAATACAAACAATAGGGTGTGTTATATCATGGCAGCATCATGCTCGGCATTGTGAGGCATGATGCTGCAGGCCAAGTGTCTCATGTACCTGAGAAGTGATGATATACCATGATATACCACACCCTAGAATGTATTATTGCTATTATAAGCTATATAGCTTGGGATCGTAGTCAGTTAATACCCAGTATAGATGATGTATGGGAATATGTTTTAAGTGTGTTAATGACAGTTTGTAACAAGCATGCCCCTTTGAAAACTAGGGCCCTGAAACAAAACAACGCCCTTTCGTACACAAATGAACTTAGAAAGTACAAAGAATCTAGAGATAAGGCATGGAGTAAGGCAAAAAAAAGTGGGTATAGGCAGGACTTGGAAAATTACAAAAGACTCTGTAACTTTTATGTTAGGGAGGTTAGAGAAGCCAAAAAAAAGATGCTGTTCTTATTTGTTGGATGAAAACTATACTCAACACCCAAAGGATTTCTGGAAAATGATTAACACATTGCTGAAAGGTTCAGGAAATAATTATGTCAATGTGTTACACATAGATGGACAGTTGACCCCAGCATCACAATTGGTAGATGACCAGCTTAATGATTATTTTAGTAAAATGGGGGTATTAGATATTCTGAGTCCACCTGATACCCCTAAGGTTAATCAGGAGGCACAGCAGGGGTTTACAGAACATTTTATGTTTGCATTGATAACGGTTGAGTTGGTTATTAAAGAACTTCTAAATATAAATACATCAAAGGCCATTTGCCTAGATGGCATACCAATCATAGCTTACCCCTTGACATATATGTTTAACTTATCTCTCAGCACAGGAGAGTACCCTATGGTGTGGAAAAAGTCAAAGGTGATATCAACTTTTGGGGGTAATAAGACCGAAATGAGCAATTATCGCCCAGTATCTCTTTTGTCCCAGACATCTAAGATATTCGAAAAATTAGTGGCGAACCAATTTAGGGAACGTTTAGACTCTAAGGGTTTGATTAACAACATGCAATCAGGCTTTTATAAATGCCACAGTATCACTTCAACCTTGGTTAAAGTGGTTGGGGATGTTCAGGCAGCCCTGGACAGGATGACACAGGTGGGTGCCTTATTCATAGATCTATCTAAGGCACTTGATTCATTGGACCGTGGTGTCCTCCTGTCCAGGGCAGCATCACTAGGGTTTGTGGGCATGGCATAGAGATGGTTGGCATCATACCTTACAGGAAGGCACCAGATGGTTTCATTTGGCAAATGGACCTCCAGTTTTTTGCTTGTTGGATTGGGGGTCCCTCAGGGTTCCATCTTAGGACACATTTTATTCAATATACACATAACTGGACTGTGCTTTTCAGATTCATCAGTGTCATTTCATCTTTATGCAGATGACACTGTCATTTTTACATCAGACTGTACCCTAAAAGTTATACAGATGAAACCTGAAAGAACATTCAATGAGTTACAAGTTTTATTTCAAAATAGTAAATTAATTTTGAATGCCAAAAAGACACAGTCCATGGTGTTTCAATCTATGACAAAAAGGCAGGAAAACTTGGCTCTGACTTTGGTTACCCTTAGGGGGTCCCCGATTCAACAGGCGCAGTGTTATAAATACCTGGGTCTATGGGTGAACGAATCCTTAAGTTGGAGTGCACATATCAGTAATCTGATCAAAAACGTGGGTAAAAAACTGGGAGCATTATACAAGGCTGATCACTACTGAATTTCGAAGTAAGGAGAAGGGTAGTAAATTCCATGATTATCCCCATGTTTGGCTATGGAGATATTCTCTATTCTGGGGGAAGAAAAGGTGATCTTAGAAAACTAGAACCCTGTCATGGTGGTCTCACCAGTTTTATATTAGGAGCTCCCCAGCAAACCCACAAGTGTAATTTATATAACCAACTGGGCTGGCAATACCTAAGTGAAAGAAGTCAAGACCATTTACTGGTCTTTATAAATAAGGGCCTTTTCGATAAATTCCCAGTGTATGTAACAGCAAACTTAAAATATAAAAAAAAGCCAGACACACTTACAACATTTACTGCCCCAGATTTAGTGTTACCCAGATGTAATCTGGAAATACGGCGGCAGTCAGTTTATTATAGGGGAATATATCTTTGGAATAAAATCTCAGCACAGTTGAAAATGTGTGTTGTGAATAAAACCTGGCCCGAGGTAAAATTATGAATAAGGAAAGAGTCGAAAAATTCAAGACAATGTTGCATACTGTGTGACTAGAATAGGGTAGGCAGCATAGGTCTGAAGGCAGAATACAAAATTGCTTGGGTTCTGACTTCAGTATGGGATTGTAATACTGTTGAACTGTATTGTTCGTTTTGTGATGACTTCGTAAGTCATGGGTTATCCATGACATACATGTCATGTCTTGTTTTAATATTTTATTTGAACTGATTGTAATGCATACTTTGTACAGTGTATGTACTTTTGAAATGTTTGCTGTTTTGTGGAGCTCGTTGAAAATGAATTTTACTCAATCGAGTTAATCCCTATTCATATGAACTATATGAAAAAAAATATTTTACTACTACTACATTATGAACTGGATCCACATGTGAAGTAATACAAAAAGATGCTTAAAAGTGAAAGGTTGTCATAATTATTTTTTTTTTAGTGTAGATGCATATTTTATAAAAAAGTTCCTTTATTTTTTAGTCATGGTCAATAGGTGGTGCTTTTTTATGGTTGGTAGTAGAGGTGACTGGACGTTGCGGTTGATGATTGGAGTGGGTGGGATGGATTTTTAAAAGGCACCCAGGCTGTGCACTTTTGTGGTGAATTCCACCTTCTTCCAATGTGGACAATCTGCCTTGCCTCTGGCAGCAGCCCCAGAAAATGAATCACGTCTAAAGGACAGTGGCAGGAATGGTGAAGTTGTGGTGTCTTTACAGTAGCAGGAAGATATTTGGCTGTGAGGGGATGTTCTGGTAGTAGGGGATATTTGCTTGTGACTGGCTATTGCTCTATCTTGATCAGCATTGCAGAGTTGCAGCATTTTTGTATGGAGACCGGGGTACTTTTAGGTATGCCACAGTTGGCGGCAGTTTAATTGCTATAAACAGAGCATGCCTGTGAGGATTTTGTGTGGTTTGTTTTTGTCTTCAACAGCCACCATTTCAAGATCTGACTTGCTCCACACCATGGTAGGTGTTCTGGTGGCCTTGTGTCAATTGGAGTGAGGGCTGTGGGGAACATTGCTGCTAGAAGGATTTTTTGTGAGTGAGGATCTTGGCCTCTTTCTGAAGCCATGATTACATTGTAGGATTTAATCATGGCTTCAAATACCTCTCAGCCAATCAGTTTTATCCATGTTTGCCATGCAGTTCATAATTTCCAATACTGCACTCACTTGAGGCAAAAACCCAGTGTAATATATCCGCCCCCCATGGTTTCAGGTTTGTGCTCAACAAGGAAACATTGTTTAATGGTTTCCAGGAATATTTTGGAATGCCCTTATCTCCCAGTTAATTCTTTCTGGTCTATATCTGGATAATTAATATCCCCTGTAAGTATCAGATCACCCAGTTCATTTGCTGACTGGATTTCCTCTGTTATTGCTATGTTCTAGTCCTCATCTACACTTGGGGGTCTAACAGTCTCAGGATAATACCCTTTTTGTTTCGTGAGATTGCTTCAGTCAATAGTGTTTCTATGTTTTCAGATTTCTTCATTTTGGATTATATGTCTGAGGCTTCATTTGACTTTTTAATAAATATTTTAAGGTCTCCTCCCTTTCTGCAGACCCTATAAAGTCTAAATAGCGAGTACCCAGTGATGTTCCTGTCCCATTCAGTGAGTGCACAACCCACCACGTTTCTGTAATAAATACTATTTCTGTTTTTTCTTTATTAGTAATGGCTTCTAATTCTTCCTTCTTTCTGACTGAGGCTATGTGTGTTTATTAAAATGCATGATCAGCCCATATGCTTACTTGATTTATTACTTTTGTGATTGATAGGGGAGATGGATCAGATTTACTAACGGACTTCCATCCTTCCTGTGCCCTGGGCTCATCTAATTTAAATGTTCCAGAGTTGCTCAGGATATTCCACTGCCAAGTAGCCTAGTCCCTCTTTGATTAAGCTGGATGCTGTCTCTGGCACATAAATCAATCTATTTAAAAAGGTTGTCCAATATCTGACAAATTCAAACTGCTCTTTGCTGCACCAGTCCATGAGCCATTTATTCATTCATGCTGTTTGACGCTGCTTGTGAAGGTTGGCTCTTGGGATTGGAAGTATTTCTGAAATAATAATCCCGCCTGCTCTATTTTTTAGCTGTCTTCTCATCCTCTCATAGTCCCTTATAACTTCAAAATCTTTGATTTTCTAACCCTATATCGATACTTTCATGAACCACAATAGTAGGTGTGTCACCAGTCCCCTGTAGAACATTTTCAAACGTCTCTGTCAAATCACTAATCCTGGCCCTGGGAAAACAAGTAAACATTGTGTTTAACCTGCAAATATCTGATGACAGCACCCCCAATAATGACTTTCTGAGGCTACGCTGTTTGTTCTGCCGTAATCCAATGTGCCTCATTTTCAACATCTGAGGACTGGAGGTGGGACATCACCTAGGGCTCACAACATAGCCTAGAGATTAGAGTAACAAGCTGTGAATGAGCTTCGTACATCCAGCAGACAGATGTGGGTGTGATTCCCACAGCCTCCACTTGCATATTGTATGACTCTGAGCAAGTTACTTACTGTAGCATCCCCAGTAGTCCCTGGTAGCCCCTGAAAACAGGCACCTGTGCCTAGTGGGCATTACCTGGTTACCAAAGAATAAAAAAAAAAATCAAAGACTTTCTGATGCTGTACTATTTATTCTGTTGTAACCCCATTTTCTGCCTCGATTTCACCAATCTAGGGTGGGGGGTGGCATCAACCATTGGATTTTGTGAATCCCCCAAATTAACATACTTGTTTTGGGTCTCAGTGCAGAAGGGGTCCACTCTCACTCTGCTCTCCTGCTTTGCTTAGCTTAGATCTGTTAGGTTGTACTGTGTACCATTTAGCAATTCCTGGGCTTGTTTAGGGGACTACATTTTGATCTGACTTCCTATGTATACTGTTGTCAGCATTTGGAGTTTGTCCATGTGGGCTGTGTTCCTCCCTAGGTCTTTTCCTGCTACTTACTGTAGCAGTGAGGTTTTCTGTCACATCTAAGATGTTTTGCTTTTCTGGTGCTAGCATTTCAATAAATTCCTCCATGTGACTAATGTCTTGATATCTTCTCAGATCCTCCTTTAACCTTTCTAGCTCTCACAAAAGCTTTTCATTCAAAATATACTTATCACAGACAAGAACAAGCATCTTGGTCAGAATATTGAAATGTGTACATACTGCAATTAGCATATTACTGTATGCTTTTCTTTTCCCCCATACCCTGTGGACATTTAGAGCTGGTTGCTATTTCCTATCTCAGAAAAAATGTTTATTATGTTGGACACAGATAGCTGTTTAAAACAAATATTCACATGCCTTGGGAGTTGTGCTGCCTATCTTGATTCAGAGTGTCTTACAGTCTTCCAGTTTTCCACAGCTGACACAAAACAGTCCTCTCTGCCATGCCCACTTCCACTCATGCTTGGCTGCTCTCTTACAAAATGCATCTAATAGTCTAGTGGAATAGTCACCTAAGACTTCCTGTCCAATCAGAGACCACTTTGAAAATCTCAGAGAAGGCAGGTCATGTGACTCAACACTCACAGAGCTTCAGGCTGGAGAGACAGACAACTTGAGCTGCTGCAGAGAATCTACTTCCATCCATTTGTTAAAACTAGAAAATAACTCAGAAATCTTGACATTTTGTGTTCCCTGTCTAGATCCCAAGCTAGAGACGGTCAATGTTTTACATATAAACATACCAAAAGAGCCAGCAGAAGAAAACTGTATGGTGAAAATTCGGTTTTTAAGAAAGGAAAAATACTAGGGCTGTTTAGTGTTTGCTATGAGAGAAAGACAGGCAGGTAGGCAGGCCACAACAGTTTCTGTGCAATGTGTTTGCGTGTGTGTGTATATATACATATATATATATATATATATATATATATATATATACACACTGTATATATATATATATATGTATGCACACACACACACACACACATGTGTTTCTACTAAACAGATGAGATTTAAACCTGCAATGTAGTGAAGAAGACTAACAACTTAAGGGAAGAAGGTTTTGTAGGGGTTTATTTTGATTAGAAATTTGTTTTTGCAACTTAGTTGTCTGAAACAAAGAAAAAGGCACACAGTGAAACTGAAATGCAGTCAACTTAGGGACACGTTTTCTATTGTTGGTGGCTTGACTTCATGTCCAAGAAGAAATTAAAAATATATATTTTTTCTAAGAATTTATTTAGTCAGTCAGTCAGGCTTGACTATTATTAGTTGACAGTGAGACTTGTCATCTCAGCATTGCTGCAGTGACTTGAGAGGCTTGAGTTCATAATAAATATAATTCAAATTTGATATTAAAAAATATTCAAATGAGTAACCCAGGCTTGGGTCCCCCCATGGTCACTTCAGCAAATGTGAGTGCACCATAGCTGGTAGGGTGGGACTAGTTAGCTGACTCCCACCACTTCAGTTAGCTGCTTTTTATGTTATCTTGCATGTGCGCAAGAAAAATGTTGCGGTAACTTTGGAATAGCAGGTTTTGGAGGTGTGGTCGTGTTGTGGCCAGTGGCGCCTCTGCTTTCTGGGGCTGGACTCCATGGCACAAATTAGATTGCACGCTGTCTATGGCAGCAGTGCAAAAGCGTGCCACCAACTTGAAATGTTTTAGCTGCTGCAATGAGGGAGCTCCACCTCGTTGCAGGGCCACATCTTTCCTGGTGTAACATTTCAATCAGACATGGCGGCAGCTATGAAGTCCGCCTCGCACAGTCCCCAGAAAAGCCAAAGACAGGGGTGCCCAATCCCCCTGTTGGCATCATCATGCCCCCCTCCTAAGTTCATTTGCTGACAGGGGAGCCCAATCCCTGTCGGCAACATATCCCGTGCCAGTTGTTCGGCGAGGGGAGTTCCCAATCCCCCTCAGCATCATTCCTCCCCTCCACCAAACAGCTCCAGTCCCCCCACTCCAAAACATGCAGGTGACATGCTGGGAGCCCACCCCAGTGTGTCAAATGTACCTATGAAAAAAAAACCTTCCTGCGATGTTTAATTTTTTTTTTAATCCTGTAAAGTAGAAAATTGTCCCTCGCTGTCTGCAGCCCCTACCCCACCCGCACCCACCCACTGCGCACCCCACTTCCTCTCACCGCCCTCACCCCATACTACCTCTAGAGCCCTGCGCGATGATCTTCGGTGGGCCGGGAACACGTCTGCACTCTTCAAAGCTGACCGCGAATTGAATAAATGCCGGTAAGCTGTATAATGGCCCTCACCATCAAGAACCACTCTGGGACCTCACTTGAACATGTCCCTGAGTTCAAGTACCTTGGTATCACACTGGACAGTGCCTTCTCCTACACTCGGCATATTGATGCTGTTGTCAAGGCCGCCAACATATGGATTGGACTGCTGCACAAGCACTGTATGTCCGCTGATGCCCTTAGACTGGCTATCTACAGCTCTGTCACCTCTATCATTTACTACGGTCTTGCCATCTACGGCTCTGCTTCTACAACTGCCCTCTGCAGGATCTCAGTTACACTCCACAAAGTCTGCAGGCTTTTAATGGGCACTGCCAGCCAGACACACACCTGTGACCTCTACATCCAGGCTGGCAGGCTTCCACGCCTCAGTAGAATACAATACCAGACCTGCCTGCTAACCAAAAAGGTTCTCCTTGGGCTCATGCCTCCGGGTGTTGGTAAGCTCCTTACCACCCATAGTGGTAATCAGCACATATGTAGTGCCCAATATCAAACCTTCCAGGTTCCTAGATGTTGTACCTCTATAGGTCAGTGGTCTTTCACCCACAGGGCTCCACAGTGGTTCAATATCCTTAACAAAGAAGCACTATCCTCAGCTACACTTAGACCCTTTAAACAGAATCTCTGACTTTACCCCACCTCTACCACTCAGTGTGACTGCTTCTCCTGAAAGGACTGCTCCAACTACCACCTAGCTGCTAAAGACCAGTGACCCTTCTCCTACCAGAGCATTATTCTCTCTGGCTCCTGCTTTTTCTACGTGACCCCTTATCTTCTCCCTCCCTCCCCCCTCCCCTTCCTCTCACACCTCTATGCCACTTCTCAAACCTCACTGCCAAATTTCTGTACTATATCTAGACACCCCTCCCTCCTTCCCTCTGACAGTGACCCCTCAGCCTGCCTACTTCTTACTGTCCCCCTCCTACCCAATCTCATGCTTACTGTCCATTGCTTCTTTATCTCTTACTCTGTTACTTCATCTAGCTGCTTATTAAGTTGCTTTCCAATAACGTCTGTAATTTCTAAAGTGTGTTATGATTGTAAAACGTTGCCAGCCTTTTTATGTGTTATGATTGTAACCATTGCCAGCCTTTGTATGTATGTTTCCCCCCATCGTTCGACGTGAAAACTTTGTAAATGAGCAGTTCCTGCTCAAAGGTGCTTGTAGTCCTAAAGTTTAATAAATAAATACAAAAATAGTTTTTTTTCAACTTTGGTGCATATCTCGGGCATCTTTGGGAATTTTGGCACCAAATTTTCAACATGGGGTTATTGAGATCCTCCTCATGAATTCAGTCACTGTCATGGCGTTATTCAGTCCCAGAAGGTGATTTTGCTGTCACTGCACGAAATCACCTTTCGGGACTGATTAATGAAATGACAGTGCCACTGTTCATGAGGTGGGCTCTCAAAAAGCCTATGTTGCAAATTTAGTGGAAAAAATGACTGTTTTACGAGCGCATGCTGTGCAGTTTCCATGCACGCCAGAATTTTGAGAATCTGTAATATTTTCAATCCAGATTTTCAACATTGGCATTTTCAACACCTCCTTATGAACAGTATGGCTGTCATTTTCACATCCTGTCTGAAATGTGTTTTTCGCACTCCAAGCAGTATAGCGCTGTCACTGGGGAAATCAGTGTTCAAGACAGATTAAGAAAATCACGGTGACACTGTTCATGAGCAGAGGTCCTAAAATGCCTATGTTGAAAATTTGGTGATGAAAGTCCATTAAATGACTGTGCTATGAGCGTGCGTTGCACAGTTTCCACGCACCCTCGTAACTTTGCAAATTTGTAATATTTTCACTCCAGATTTTCAACATTGGCATTTTTTCACACATCCTTATGAACAGTATAGCTGTCATTTTTTGCATCTTGGCCAAATTGTGTTTTCGCACTTCCCATGCAGAATAGCGCAGTCACAGTGGGAAATCAGTGTTTGGAACAGATTAAGAAAATCACAGTAATTCTGTTCATGAGCAGAGGTCCTAAAATGTCTATGTTGAAAATTAGGTGACAAGTGTCCATAAAATGTCTGTGTTATAAGCGTGTATTGTGCAGTTTCCACGTACACTCGTAAGTTTGATAATGTTTAATATTTTTACTCCAGATTTTCACCATTGCCATTTTTTCACACCTCCTTATGAACAGTACAGCTTTCATTTTCCACATCTTACCCAAACTGTGTTTTCGCACATCTGGCACCCAGTGGCACAGTTGCTGTAGGAAAACAATGTTCAGAACAGAGTAAGAAAATCACAGTAACACTGTTCATGAGCAGAGATCCCAAAATGGCTATGTTAAAAATCTAGTGAAATAATTCCACTAAATAACTGTTACGAGCATGCGATGCACAGTTTTCACACACGCTCGTACTTTGAGAATGTTTAATATTTTCACTCCAGATTTTCAACATTGCCATCTCTTCACACCTCCTTATCAATGGTGCAGCTGACATTTTAATGTGGTGCAGAATGGCGCAGTCAGTGTGGGAAATGAACATTCAAGACAGATTAACAAAATCACAGGGACACTGTTCATGAGCAGAGGTCCTAAATGCTTTCATGAGGTGGGTTCACAAAAATGCCATGTTTTAAAATTTGGAGTGCAAATACCAACACACGCCCAGGATGTTAGGGTTTCTAACCATTACGTGCCACCCTGTACAGACTAACAGGCATTAGGGGTGTGTCTTTGGATTGTATCCTGTACTGCTCAAGCCATTGGTCCTCCACCCCCATCCTGCAGCCACTGACAGACATCAAAGTGTGCCTTGGACACTTCAGCCCCAAAGTTCAACCCATTCTCCTATGCTGTACCCATCTCAATGTACTTCCTTATTAAATGAGTTAGCATAAGGCCAGGTGACCCAAAGGCACAACACAACACTTGTCAGACTCTGCAGGGCAGGGTGAGGTGAAATAGCATGAGTGTTATGGCCAGTGACCCAAACGCACACCCCAAAGCCTGTCACTCTCTGCAGGGTGGGGTGGGGTTGACGTTGATTCTATACTTCACTGCTATTCCTATTATGCATCTCTCTAATGCCTGCACTACTAATGCCAACACCAGCAAGACAACATTCGGCATTGACAAATGCTTGCTTGTTCTATGTGTGCGTGCATGGCTGTGCACTCAGAACATTTTTCTAAGTTTCTGTCTTGTGCCAAGAAGATATTTCTTTTTTTTTTCTGAGAAAGATCAGGTTTGACTATTATTAGCTGACAGTGAGACAATGATTATATTTCATAATAACGTAATTTAAATTTAATACAGCTACCTGTAAGGAATATAGCCATAGCAGACAGAGGACATTGTACCAGAAAATGTAGGTGGTCCAGCAGCCCCAGCAAAGCTGTAGCAGGTGTAGAGCAGCAAGCAGCAGGTGATGGTGAGCAGCTAGCAGCATACTGCAGAGTGAAGCTCAGGGCGTTTGCTGTACAAAATTATGTTTTACCCCATCAAAGTCAGCAGTCACCACCACCACCACCACCACCACCAGTATGGTTTCAGCTGACACCAGGGAAAAAAGTAAAAGTAGTATTCAAAGTACTAATAGTGCTGCTAGGAGGACATTATCATTACCTGCCACTGACACTACTAGTGTGGCTGTGTCCTCTTCATTCCTTGCCTCTGCCACCAGAACCACCAGGATGAGGACATCCTTCTTAATGACCACCACTGCTCTGATTCACCACCTGTCCACTGAGACTACTAGTATCCTAACTTCTGTTGCAACAGTGACCCTGCTAGCCACTGCTTCTTCTGTGACTGGGACCACTCTTGCCACTGTGACTGAGACCACTCCTACCACTGTGACCCAGACCACTCCTGCCACTGTGACCAAGATCACTCCTGCCACTGTGACTGAGACCACTTCTGGCACTGTCACTCAGACCACTCCTGCCATTGTGACCCAGACCACCCCTGTCATTGTAACCATGGTGACCACCAGTACTACTACAGTAACACTGGCCAGTACTACCACTGTGGCCCCAACCAGTTGCACAACTATTTCTAGTACTGTGTCCACCACCACCACTGTGACATCTCTTTTCTTGACCTGTCTCCTCTACTGTCAAGCTTGTCATTGCAGATGAGGAGGAGGCTCACTCACATGGTTTTGAAAGGCGCATTATAAATAAAGAATTATTATTATTATTGTTTGAGTACTTTACAATAGGAGCTTTACTCACTGATACAAAATCTGAGGAGGCTAACCTAAGCAAGCTTTTATGATGAGGCAGAACATGGGGAGTACCTTGAGAGTCATACAGCAAGAAAGACGGGTGGTCAAAACACTTCAACCTTTCGAGGTTGCAGTGGCAGGAGACAGAAGTATATAGCTCCTCCCCCCATGAAAAACTCGTCAAGCTATCCTTTAGCACTTAGTTCAACAGGCTCCATCCCAGCCTGAACAGCCAAGTAGAGCAGGTGCAGGGGCACCAGTAGTAACAGGAAAACAAGAAACGATAGTGATGGACAAAACAGTGTTGGTGGTGGTATTGGTGACATTAGCTGCATGGAGGTGTCAGGAGCAGGAAGAGTATGATATGGTTGCATTTTACATTACTAAAAGAAGACAACAAAAAAGCAGTATGCACACTGTACAGTAGGAATATCAGCAGGGTGAAATCTCTGGCAAATTTAACAACCACATCCTTAATGAACCACCTAAAGGTAAAATATCCCCAGGTTTTGAAAGTGTCCTGGCCTATGCCTATGGTTCCATCAGACCCATCTTGTGATGATAATGCAGGGAGTGATGCAGGTGGCACTGGCAATGCCACAGAATGTTCTGCCTATGAAAAAAATATTGCTGCACCTGCTGATGCTACCACTCCATCTCCCTTAACACCAGACTCTCCATGTACCCCAAGCACTTCCACCAGCCACCAGCCCCCTGCTATTTGCACACCACCTGGCAAGCATAGAACATCCCACCATCCACAGTCAACGCCTATAGAGGAAATTAAGTGCCAGCCATCCTATCCAACAGCTCAACACATCACACAGCTCACAAGTGAAATGATGGTGCTTGATCTGCAAACCTTTTCACTTGTGGAAGACACTGGCTTTCACAAATGTCTGCAGCACTTGCAGCCATGGTACACACTCCCATCATGTTCCACATTTTCATGCACTGCGATGCCAAAGATATATGAGGATGTAAGAATGGCAATTGCTGCGCTTCTCTCTGAGGCTGTGGGTGGAATTTTCCACTGCACCTTAGACATCTGGAGAAGTACAAGCTCCATGCATGCACATCTCTCCTTGACAGCACACTGGTGTGTGCAAAATCCTTTGTCTCCTGTTGAGGATTCCTCCTTCGTGCTCATATTACTAGATCTTCCTTTATCCCTCCACAATCTAGCAGTCACTCCAGTTCTTCTTTTTTTTTTTTTTTTTTTATTTTAACTCTTTATTAATTTTAACACCAGGGTAGAACATCATACAATCTCTGCATATGAAAAAACTAAACATAGCAATACAGACCATAAGAGAGGAAAATACATATGAATACATTAATGACAAAAGACTCCCCAACCACCCCCCACCCATCCCGCCCCCACAAGGCTGTACCATATTATAACCCTTATATCCTTGGTAGACTACTATTTCCACTATGAACCTGGTGATTTATACACCATAATAGCCTCGAGACTCCCAGCGAACAGAAAGCAAAAGCTTGCCTCTGTTCCGCATTGTTGCTATGTGCCTCTCCAGCTGCAAAGCCAAGACACATTCCCTATACCATTCTAAAATAGAAGGAGCATTCTCATTCAGCCAATGTCTTACTATAACTAATTTGGCAGTTGCTGCTATTAAAGCCATATGAGCCTTCTTACTACTTGATGCACTATTCGGAAAGAGGTTTATTAGGCACATCTCCGGGGTAAATAGTTCTCCCAGGCCGAGAATGGGGTCTAGGGAATTGTTAATAGTCTGCCAGAAAACTTTAATACGTGAACATTGCCATAACACGTGAAAAAGGGACCCCACATCCACCTTACATCTATTACACATTGGTGCTGACGTCTGGCTGTAGCTATGTAACTTGGACGGTGTCAAGTACAGGTTATGCAAAATATTGTAGTTCACTAATCTAAGCCTATCCTGTTTAACCAACTTGTATAGTGTAGTCCAGATATTTCCCCAAACATTGGCATCTTCAGATATACCTAGCTCCTTTACTCAATAGATACAGATGCCAGAATGTAACCTGTCATCCCAGCCTAACAACATTTTATACAAATTAGAAACTTTACGTTGTGAAGCTTACCTGAAGTAGCTCGACAGGGTCCTTTTCCCTATATCCATAAGTGGAGAACGCTAGAAACATCAATAGAGCTTTATTGACTTGTAAAACTTTGAATGATTCTTTACTGGCAAGACCTTCTAAACTATCAGTCTGGGTCGGAATAATCAACTTTCCATCCCTCCATATCTCCGAAACTTTCCAAGGCTTCAATCTATGCCAGAAGGCCTTAGTCACCTGTATACTGCCAATTTTAAAGTGTGGGTTATTAAGAATAGGCTGACCCAAGGATTGACACCACTTCACTGATAGTAACCCTTGGGCCTGGTGAGCGGCTTTTATTGACCATCCCATAGGATTATTTCGGAGACTATTGGGAATATGTGTCTGAGAGACATAAAGCAAGGAGCGTAAGGAGCATCCTTCCTGAGATGCCAAATATTTCTCAATGGTTACCCATAGAGGGGAGTACCCCGCATAATCTTCCTCTTTCTGCCAATAATATAGTTTACTTAGATGCTGTGCTATATAATATATAAAGAAAGAGGGAGCTGCTAGCTCCTTAACTTGTTCTCAACTTATAATAGGTTTTACGCGCTCTCTTTTTATTCCATAAAAAGAGACCCAATATTTTTCTCAACCTAGCGAACCACACTTTGGGAATATACAATCCCAACATACCCAATGGGTATAATACCCTAGGCAAGAGATTCATCTTAATAACATTCAGTCGGCCCCATAATCAAATAGGGAAGTCTTGCCATCTCTCAAGATCCTTAGAAATTATTTTCATGAGACTATCTAAATTTTTACTCCGAATAGTAAAGAGGTCTCTGGAAATCTTAATACCTAAATAGACTACAGAACTCGTTTCCCATGACAAACCTAGGGGGGCCAGCTCCGCTTTATTTACCCTGTGATTCAGAGGAAATATACTGGTCTTTTCTCGATTTAGTTTATAATAAGAAACTTTAGAAAACTCCTCAATTTCTTCTAATAATGTGGGAATCGAAATTTTGGGATTCTCCAAGTGCAACAAAATATCGTCAGCATATACTGACAAAGCATATCTAGCTTCCCCCACCTGGATTCCAGAAATCCTAGCATTCACGGCCAATCGACGAAGCAAGGGTTCTAAATATAAATTAAACAGTAATGGGGATAAAGGGCACCCCTGTCTAGTTCCACGGGCTAGTTTAAATGAAAAAGATAGTAGCTCATTACACTTCACCCTAGCCGTAGGACAAGAATATAAAATTTTCACCCACCTAATGAAGTTTTCCGGGAAACCAAAAGAAATTAAAGTAGCAAAAAGAAAATCCCAGGAGACTCTGTCGAATGCCTTTTCGGCATCTAATGAAGTCAACACCATTGGAACATCAGAGTCTCTGGCCACCATTATAAGATGCATTAATTTTCACATATGATCTTGAGACGACCTTCCAGCCATAAATCCGACTTGTTCATGTCCTATTAACTTATCTATAATTCTGGAAAGTCTATTTGCCAATACCTTAGCCAAAATTTTTACATCGGTATTCAGTAACGAGACTGGTCGGTAACTACTGAGACATTGCGGGTCTTTACCAGGTTTTAGAATTAAGGATATGACCGCCTCTAAAAAACCTAGCTCCGACATACCCTTATCAAACCAATAATCAAACAGATCTTTTAAAATAGGAACTAGGACCTCCTGATAGACTTTGTAAAAATTGCTAGAGAGCCCATCTGGGCCAGGAGATTTGTCCAGCGGCAACTGCTGGATTGCTTCCTGTATTTCCCCTAAGACAATCGGTCTATTCAAGAAAACAGCATCCTCTGCAGAAATCTTTGGTAACTCCACCGATCGAAGATAAGCATTGATATCTCTCTCCATAGAAGAGGTAATCGGAGCCACTGAATACAAATCTTGATAGAAGGAACCAAACATTCCTACCATTCTACCCGAATCAGTGACCACTCTGCCCTCTTCCTCGGAGAAGAGACCTGCAATAT
This sequence comes from Neoceratodus forsteri, assembly GCA_016271365.2. Classification (NCBI taxonomy): domain Eukaryota; kingdom Metazoa; phylum Chordata; order Ceratodontiformes; family Ceratodontidae; genus Neoceratodus; species Neoceratodus forsteri. Next base: position 223,418,704 of record CM057449.1, on the reverse strand, counting down.
ACTGCGAAGCCTCCAATTGATGGAGGCGCATTGCTAGAAGTCTACTTGCTTTTTCTACTACATCTAAATATTGGAGCTTGGCCCTATGTATAGATAGCTCAGCCCTTTGTGCCTGAAATCCTACATATTGGGCCTGCAAATGATGTAGCTTAGACCACAATTCATCTGGGGAGGAGTGAGAGAGAGAATACGCTCTATACTTTTGACATTATTTAAGATCTCCTCCATTAAATTTTTCTGCCTCTTAGCCTTAATAGACACCATTTTAATAAATTCGCCCCTCACAGAGCACTTAAGGGAAGCCCAAATAGGTCATATTTCTTGAGTGTCCCTAAATTATGGGCAAGGAATAAACTGATGTATTCTTTAACATGTTCACAAGTAGTTGAGTCCTTCAGCATTTGATTATTCAGTCGCCACTGAGGAGAGCGCCTCAGTCCAGCTCCTACCCCAAACTCCAAGTTCACCGGCGCATGATCCGATATAACCCTTGCTGAAATACCTACTCGTGTAACCCCAGGGATCACGTGCAAGCTTATAAGCAAATAGTCAATTCTAGAATACATCCTATGTGCCGCTGAGAAAAAAGTATATTGCCTTTCAGTGGGGTTAAATATTCACCATATATCCACTAAAGCCATAGTTTCTATAAATTCTCTCAAGGCCCTTTGAGCCGGTGATAGGCCCAAGCGAGCATGATCAGATCTATCCAGCTCGGTCTGAAGGACCAAGTTCCAGTCCCCACCTAATAACGTAAGCTTAGGAGGGCTCTCCGTTAAAATATTTAATAAATGCGTGAAAAAAGAAGGCGAGTCAGTCAGTTCTTCTTTTCTAAATATTGGGCTAATGGAGCAAGACCACATGTAACTGAACATCATGGAAGACATTCAAGACAAGCTGCAGTCATGGACAATTGGTACCAATCTGTATGGTATGTTTTTTCATCACAGATAATGGGGAAAATGTGGTGAAAGCAGTTGCTGTAGGACATTTTACCAGCATTCATTGTTTTGCACACACTTTGAATCTAGTGGTAATTAGCTTAATGTACCCACTGCTGAATTTGACTTGTTAGAGTAGGGAACTACAGCTATTTTTGAACTGTTAAAGTAGGAAACTACAACCATTTTTGGAGTGTTTTTTCCTGCCTTAAAGAGGGAGTCTGGCCAAAATTTCTAGCATCAGTAAATTCAGAATTTGGATCAGTATATCCCTAGTAAGCCTCATGCCAAAAATGAGGATCTGGATTCACAAAGAGAGCCAAAATTCCTGTAGCTGAGGAAAAATGACATGTAGCACTGCGGAAATCTAGCTGCACCATATTCACAAAGAAAATTTCTGCAGTTGCAGAAATGCATAAAACAGGCAAGTTATGGAAGTCCACAAGTGCTGAAATCTCCATAACATTCTTTCCTTAGCTAAGGAAAATACTCAGCTGGCCCAACAGGTGTTCCGTATGAACTGGAGCAGCAGACTGCGACAGTCTTGCCATAGATGCAGCAGTAAGTACTCACAGAGAGACCAGAAGCCAGTCCCTCAACTGAGACCACTCCAGCACCACTGGTACCAGCAGGGCCATGCACCACAGTGGCTGTCTGTAACTGCTGGTGGAAGTGATGGCTGTCTCTCTCCCTGGAGTGTTTATGTTGTCTGCTTCAGTAGCAATCACTGCAGTCTGTTACCAGCTCTGCCTCTACCGCCCGTGAGACTCCTTTATGTGCTGCACTGGGTCTAGTAGTTGTAGTTTACTGTATTTCAATGCAAATGTGTGCTATTTTTGTTGTAACAACTGACACTACTATAGGTTTGCTTTTACTTGTGCCTGCACCTCCACTATAATTGTATCTCAATTGTTGATACACTGCACTTTGCTCAGGGAGAGTTACACCTCACTCTTTGTGGTGCAGCATGTGTGCAACATTTTTTCCCCAACTGCGGAAAAACACTGGCTGTGAATATCCTCTAAGGGGATATGCCATACTTTTCAATGGCTTTTTTTCCTCAGGAACTTCTGTGGCTGCAGTTTTTTCCTCAGTCCTCAGTGTATTTGTTTCCGCAGCTCCGGATGTTTTATATATAGCACTCAGAGCAAGTTCCCCTTTTTTTCTGCAGCCACAGAACTTTTGGGAACTTAGGGAAGGTTTTGCACCTTCAGATTGTTTTGTGAATCCCTCCAAGATCTCTGAGTTATTTTGCTTAAACGTTACAAGTCATTTGGTAACCCTAAATTTACTGTCTGTTCAAAAAAGCCAGTTTCAGTAAAGAGCTACTGATGATGTCATAACCAGAACTCACAGCAAACTAACTTAAAAGACTTATTTCTCCCACATTACATAAAACTGCAGTTGTATTAAACATCTGGAAAAGGAAATCTGACAATGTATGAGTCAGGGCATGCATTTCCCGGGTTTTATTTAACTCCAAAAATTGATCAGCGTTTTCCTCATAAAAGTGCTAAAACATTGTGAAAATGCATAGCACTTGCTTCACTGTGTTTAACAAACATAGCACTTCTAGAAAACCTATATAAATACTTTCTGTACCATTAGCATTGTCCCAAGAAAAAAACTGCTAATCAATTATTTAAAACCCTGATTTCTATAATATGCAGATACAATGTACAGTACTAGAGAATATGATAAGGGGGTTTGAAGAGAGCAGCAAACATGGCTTTAGAACGACAAAAATATGTGCAATATTTGTAATAGTGCAGGTATGAGATTTCAAAATGTCACCAGACTGCAACTGTGGGATGCAGCAATGACACAATCTCAGGAAATAGGTGAGACACACAATTTTAGAAAGTGGCAGGGATGCTTAAATTATTAACACAGCGGTGTCATACATAGTTATAGAATGTGGCAGGGATACACAATTTTGAAATGCGGGAGACACATAGTTGTGGAAGGTGGTAGGGATATATAATTTCATAATGTGTCTTGGATGGAGTAACTTGGCATGTGGTGTAGTGATGCAAAATTTCAAAACGTGATTGGTATGATTGATTTCAGATTGTGGTGGCAAAATTCAATTTCAGAATGTGGTGTGAACACAAAATCTCAGAAAGTGGCAGTGACGCAGTTTCAGAATCTGGTAGCCACGTGGAATTTCAGAATGAAGCAGGGATGCATAATTTTAGAATGTAACTTGAGTGTGCAATTTTTGAATGTTGCAGTGACACTCATCTTTAGAATGTGGTGAGATGTGCAGTTTTGGAATATGGTGGGAATGCATATTTTCAGAATGTGACCGACAGGCAGTACTGGAGCATAGAAATTCACACACAATTTCAGAATGTGGCATGCAGGTACAATTTTAGAATGTAGAAGAGACATGCAGTTTTGGAATGTGGCAGTGATGGACTATTTCAGAATGTGGTGGTGATGCTCAATTTTGGAATGTGGAATTGTTGCACAGTTTTGAATGTGGCAATGATGCACAAATTCAGAATGTGGTGATGACGCACTAATTTCAGAATGTGGCTGACATGCAGTTTTGGAATGTGGCTGACATACAATTTCAGAATGTGGCTGATGTGTAACTTCAGAATGTGGCTGACACACAATTTTGGAATGTGACTGATGTTCAATTTTGGAATGTGGCTGACGTGCAATTTTGGAATGTGGCAATACGCACAATTTTGGAATGTGGCGATGACGTGCAATTTTGGAATGTGGCTATGATGCCCAATTTCAGAATGTAGCGATGATGTGCAATTTCGGAATGTGGTGATGCTGACGTACAGTTTTGGAATGTGGTGATGAAGCACAGTTTCGGAATGAGGTGGTGATGCACAGTCATGCAGTTCCAGAATGTGGTGGTGCCGCGTGAATTCAGAATGTGGCGGTGTCGCATGACTTTGGAATGTGGCAGTGCCACACAACTTTTGAATGTGGTGGTGCCATGTGACTTTGGAATGTGGCGGTGCTACATGACTTGATAATGTGGCAGTGCCACAGAACTTTGGAATGTGGCGGTGCCACATGACTTTGGAATGTAGCGGTGCCACATGACTTTGGATTGTGGCGGTGTTGTACAACTTCAGAATGTGACAGTGCCACACAACTTTGGAATGTGGCAGTGCTGCATGACTTCAGAACATGGTGGTGCTGCACAACTTTGGAATGTGGCGGTGACGCATGACTTTGGAATATGATGGTTATGCATGACTTCAGAATGTGGCAGTGCCGCGCGACTTTGGAATGTGGTGATGTTTTACACAAATTTGGAATGTGGCAGTGATGCATAATTTCAGAATGTGGCAGTGGCACACAGTTTTAGAATGCAGTGGTGATGCACAGTTTTAGAATGCAGCTGTGATGCTCAGTTTCAGAATGTGGCAGTGACACTCAGTTTCAGAATGTGGCGGTGATGCAACAGTTTGAAATGTGGCTGTGATACACAATTTCTGAATGTGGTGGTCATGCACAGTTTCAGAATGTGGTAATGACACAATTTTGGAATGTGATGGTGACAGTTTCAGAATGTGGCATTGAAACACAACTTTGGAATGTGGTGTGGATGTGCAACTTTGGAATGTGGCGAGGATGTGCTATTTTGGAATATGGCTGGGACGCACAATGTTGGATTGTGGTGGGGATGTGGTGCACAATTTTAAAATGTGGTGGAAGCATACAGTTCTGGAATGTGGCAAGGACAAGCAGTTTCAAAATAAAATAGTGTCCAGCATATTATGATTGTGTACATACTTACTTATATTCCAGAACTGCCAGTCCCCACTAAATTCTTTGATGTATGTCCCTGTCCATTCTGAGATTGAGTGTCCCATCACACTGCAAGATGGTACATCCCTGCCACATGTTGAGATTACATGTCCACCCCAACATTTTAAAATCATGCACCACTTTGACAGTCTATACCTTGGTTCAGCACTGCATTCCAAAACCACCTCCTGATGCATTTCTAAAGCACAGTACCATGCATCTGAGCATTCTGGAAACACAAGCAATGCAGGAAACCCTGTGTCAGTTTTCATTTTTTAAATAAATACTACATCTACAGTTTTGATAACTTTGAAGAAATAGGTCCTATAAGGTTGCTAATAAGGAGGACTAGTCTGTGAGTTCTGGTTGTGACATCAACAGTGGCTTTTCACTGAAACTGGCTTTTTTGAACAGGGAGTGAAATCAGAGTTACAAAATAGCTCATAACTTTAAAATGAAGTAATGTAAAAACCTAAGTTTTGGTATGAGATTTATTGTGGGTAGGCTGATTCTAATTCTGCAATATAATACTTTTTACCAGACTCCTTCTTTAAGCTATTTAAATATTAACGAAGTCTGAAGTTAAAAACTGCTTTGTCTAATTGCTGAATCACTGAATCACTGTTTCCCCCCTTCTGCAACCCCCCGCTTGCCTTTCATCTGTATACTGGTGATGCTATTGGTGCCTAAAAGGTGTCCATTTTCCCATTAGCAGATTATAAAGTTCTGCCACTAGTGGGACCTTAGTTCTTTTTTGCAGCGTGACTGAAGTAAGAGGATCTTTCACTGTCAACTCCCTCTGAGATTGCTCTGCAGTTGCCTGCTCAGCTCCGTGTCCTACTATTTTCTGAGTACGGCTTTGAATCTCAGTGTGGCACTGTTATTCCATCTTCACATTTCCATCTTACATTAATTTGGGATCAGTGATTTAGTTTGTCCAATAAGGCGCTCTTGGTGTGTGACAATGGGGACCCTCTTCATTTTGCAGTATGCAATAGGTTTTCTATTAAATTCTCTTAAAATGTGCTCTGTACAGAGCCAGGAGTCCTACAATGGAAATAATTTGTGTCTTGTTTTTCACCATAAGGCCATCTGAAGAGTATATGACCCTTGCATCTTAATGCTTACGCTCCCTATTTTAGATTTACATGAACAAGTACCGTGGTACAATGGAACTCTAGCCTCATTGTTTTCTGGGCACAAATTTCCTATTGCACCCATATCTTCTCCACTACCTATTTGGCTCAGTGAGGCCAGGGTGCTCATCTATACATCCATGGGTACGCGTAGTATCCATCCGTATGACCATTCTCATGGATATCTGTATCCTTCCAAGTGGGAACGTAATAGAGCCTTCAGAATGCTTCTAAGTGTGATCAAAAAATTATTGTTCTTTCTTTTAATCTGCTCAGGAAATGTTGAGTTAAATCCTGTTCCCCCCCCCATTATCTCCGCTCTGCCTAAACTGGCCAGTTTTAAAGGCATAAGCCTAGTGCATATCAACGCTTGCAGTCTTCTGAAGAAGTTTGACTCCATACAGGCCTGGGTATGCCACACTATGCCGGATGTTTTGGTGGTCACTGAGTCTTGGCTCAGACCCAGCACCTAGGATTATGAGGTGAACATCCCTTCCTATAATATATTCAGAACATATAGATAAACAAGATGTGAAGGTGTAGCTATTTATGGTCATGATAAATTTACTATCTCCATTTTAAACTCTACCACAATACCCAAGGAGTTTGAAAGCCTGACTCTTAAGGTTCAGCTTTCCTCCTCCATCTCTCTTACTGTGTTAGGGTGCTATAGACCCCCTTCAGCAGGGCTACAGATACTGAACCATCTGAATAGAGTGCTGGGCTCGATATCCTCAGAGGTCATTATTATGGGGGACCTCAACCTTGATTGGTTTTCTAGTTGCTCCAAACCCCTCAAAGACCATTGTGACACCTTCAGGCTTTCACAACTTATACAGGAAGCAACATACCCGAATAAGAGCAACCCTAGTAATAGCTCCTTATTGGATATTATCTTGGTGAATAAACCACATCTGTTCTCACATTCGGGACTATTTTTCACTAACTTCAGTGACCATTGTTTCATTGCTTGTCTGAGGGCAGTGCCAAAACCACCCCCTGTCTCCCAGTATATATTTAAAAGGTGCCGTCGTAATCTTGAGACCCATGTATTTCTCTTTGACTTGAGGAACTCCTTGAGTTGGCAAGCTTTCTACCTGGCTACAACTGTGAAAGTGGCCTATGATATCTTCCAGGAAATTGTTTTAGGGGTAATTGATAAGCACACTCCCCTAACTAAGATCCGTGCTAAGAAAAAATCTTGCCCTTGGTTTACAGTTAGTTTGAAAGCTGCACAGCTTAATAGAGATCTACTCTGGAAGACAGCCAGGAAAACCAAATTACCTTTTAATTGGCTAGCTTTCAGAAAGTCCAAGAACCACTGTACATAGCTTGTTCAAGCCGAGAGATCCAGCTACTACCAAACTGAATTGGAATCCTCCTCCAAGTGATCAGCTACATTTTGGAAAACTATTAAGGATATCAAAGGGCATGCGTCATCCAACTCCCTTCCTGCCAAAATATCATCTGGTGACTCCCTTATAACTGATTAAGTAAGCAATAAGGAATGAAGGGGTGTTTTTAAAACATATATTGCCGCACGGTCAGGGGCGTAATAAGGCATGCGGCTGAAGGCCAAGTGACTTCAGCCGCTGGACGCACTGTAAAATATGTTTTACACACAGTGCCTTATTGCAGTTATAAAATGTGCTCCTTTTTTTTTTTACTTTTTACTATTGGGAAAAACATGTTTAAATGTAGAAACAATAGATTTACTTGTGTGTATTTGTGATAAAATAGTCCTTCCACCCACTGCACTATAGTGTATTCCACTATACAAGACAATAATTCCACTATACAAGACACTAGTGAGGCCCCACCTGGAGTACAGTGTACAGTTCTGGAGACCATACCTACGTAAGGACATAGACAGGGTAGAGAAGGTTCAGAGGAGGGCAACAAAGATGGTGCATGGATTGCATCACAAGTCCTATGAAGACAGGTTAAAGGAACTGAACATGTACTCCCTGGAGGAGAGGAGGGAGAGAGGGGATATGATAGAGACATACAAGTATCTTACAGGGAGAAACAGGGTGCAGGAAAACACTATTTTTAAGCGAAAAAGATGTTCCAGGACTAGAGGGCATGGGATGAAGTTGGAGGAGGAGACGATTCAGAGGAAACATGAGAAAGAATTTCTTCACAGAACGGTGGTGGACAAGTGGAACACCCTGCCAGAGGAAGTGGTGGGGGCTGAAACAATCACAGGATTTAAGAATGCATGGGATAGACATAAAGGAATTCTAGAGATCAGGGGTAAGGGGAAACAGACTTCTAGGAAAACAAACTGAACTTACAAGCTCAAATGGGCAGACTGGGTGGGCCATAGGCCCTTATCTGCCGACACTGTCTATGTATCTATGTATCTATGCAAGTGATGTCATTAATGATGTCAGTGTATTATTTCCTACTTTCTTCTTCCTGTTTTTTTTTCTCTGTTTTTCTCTACATTAAAGATATGGAATGTTTATTATGGAATGTTTACCATGGAATACATGGATTCAAAATTCTGCTCAGTTCCAGTGGCAGAATGTTTGTCTCCTAACATACTGTACACACAGAAAACAAAGGCATCTGTTACAGCCAGAGACTCAATCATCTCACTGTCTAAGCAAGAAGAAGAGAGTTCCCTGATGAGCAGTTAAAGACAGAAGGGGGATTTTTCACTGCCAGCAAAGAAATAGTTGTAGTGAAAACTACAAACAATACTTATTGTTTTTAATGTGTTTATGTATGCAAGGGGAGTGTGATAATCAGGGAAACAACATTTAATTAATTTGATTTATTTTTTATTTAAGAATTTATTTTTAGGGCCCAGTTGAATTTTTTTTTTTTACAGTGTAAAGGTAGCAGCCATGTTTGTGGAAGATCAGTTCTGGCTGTAGGGGGCTAACTGAAATGCCTGTGTTCCAAATGCCCATTGGTCTGGATTCCAGACTCTTCACTGCTGAGCAGTCCTTTATTTTAACCATACGTAAACCATTTTTTACACATAAAAAAGAGCCAAACAGATTACTGGATTTTGCCATGCCATTTTATAATGATACTCAGTTTACTGAATAATCATTTTTCAACTGTTGGGCTAGCATTTGATTATTTACCAGACAGTAATCTACGTACTCAACTGCATACCAGTGACACAACTTGTCTGGTCTCTAATCCCCCTGCTCAAGCCATGACATTTTCCTTCCAGCCCATATCTTTAAAGGATGTCGAAGAATGGCATGGTTCACTTGCGAGTTGGGCAGGGAGTCTGGAGGCACAGTAACAAAGGTGGTGGATTTTAGGAGGGCAGACTTCAGGAGGATGAGAGAAATACTGCAAGGGAGACTTCAGGGTTTAACGCCACAGATGGATGCACAGCAAAAGTGGGAAATTATTAAAACTGGGCTAACAGAGGCTACAGAAGGTTGCACCAGGACTAAGAGCAAGAAGTGCAGAGCCAGAAAACCATGCTGGCTGAACAGAGAAGTATTGGAGGGGGTGAGGGCAAAGAGAACTGTGTACCAGAAGTTAAGGAGAACAAGGAAGGAAGAGGACAGGGAGGCTTATGTGAGTTGGTCCAAGGAGATGACCAAGCGAGTGAAAGAAACCAAGGCCTCCAGGGAGCTAAGGTTAGTGCAGGGCATCAAGGGAGGGGAGAAATACTTTTTTAGATATGTCATGGAAAAGAGGAAGTACAGAGACCATATAGTGAAGATAAGGTGGGGAGGAGAGTGGGTGGAAAAGGGGGAGGAACAAGCAGAAGTACTAAATGAATACTTTTGTTCTATTTTCGTAAAGGAGAAGGATGGTCCACTACCACTATGGACTGGGAAGGTGGGAGTGGTAGGGGAGGAGATGACAGACAGAATGATTGAGGGGAGTACAGTACTAGAGGGTCTGAGGGCATTAAGGGTGGACAAGACACCAGGTCCTGATGGCATCCACCCCAGGGTGCTGAGGGAGATGGTGGAGGCATTGGCCGAGCTACTGGTGGACCTGTTCAGCACCTTCCTGGACATGGGATGGGTGCCTCAGGACTGGAGGGTGGCCCATGTGGTGCCCATACACAAGAGTGGCCCTAGAGATGATCCAGGAAATTATCGGCCTGTCAGTCTCACTTCCATAGTGGGTAAACGTATGGAGACAATTCTGAAGGAGTGTCTGGTGTTGTTCCTCAAAGGTAATGAACTCCAGGATGGGTGGCAGCATGGGTTCATCTGGGGAGGTCTTGTCAGACCAATCTAATAGAATATTACAGCTGGGTAACAAGAGAGCTGAATATGGGTCTTGCTGTAGATGTCCTATACTTGGACTTCAGTAAGGCCTTCAATTCAGTGCCTCATGGGAGGCTGAGGGGGGAGCTGACTGCTGTAGGAGTGGGGACAAAGCTGACAAACTGAATAAGGAACTTGCTGCAGGGGAGGCTGCAGTGGGTGGTAGTTGGGAGGAAGCTCTCAATACCTAGACTGGCGAAGAGCGGTGTGCCGCAGGGCTTGGTGCTGGGCCCGGTGCTATTTGGGCTTGTTATCTCAGATATTGCACACGGAGTTGGGAGTAGGGTTAATCTGTTCACAGGTGATGCCATACTGTGGGCAGTGGTGGATGAAGAGGATGGATGGAAACAACTACAAGGGTGCCAAATCAAACTGGAGGTATGGTCAGAGAAGCTGCAGCTGGGATTCAGTGTGAAAAAGTGCAAGGTTATGCACTTCTGGGCAAAGAACCCAAGGAGGAACTATTGGTTGGGAGGGGATAGGCTGGGGATCACTGAAGAAGAGAAAGACCTAGGGGTGTTGGTAACAGGGGAGCATGAACAACTCTGCCCAATGCAGGAAAGCAGCAGCTAAGGTGAACAGGATGCTGGGCTGTATCGCAAGGGGTTTCTCATCCAGGCATAGGGAGCTGATCCTGTCCTTCTACAGATCTTTGGTCAGGCTACACTTGGAGTACTGTATGCAGTACTGATGGCCGTATCTGTAGAGGGATATTAATTTACTGGAAGGTGTGCAACAGAGGGCAACAAAAATGTTACAGGGGATGGAGGGCAAGGCCTACGAGGACAGGCTGAATGAGGTGAATATGTACATGCTGGAGGAGAGATGGGATAGCAGGGATATGATTGAAACATTCAAGTATTTGAGGGGAATAAACAAAGCTAGCACTGAAGGGGTGCTTAAACTGAGGAAGGGTAGGGAAACGAGGGGGCATGGACTAAGATTGGAGGGCAGAAGATTTAGGAGGGAGATGAGGAGGCACTACTTCACAGAGAGGGTGGTGTCTAAATGGAATGCTCTACCAGAGGGGGTGGTATCATATAAGACAGTAGGAAATTTTAAGAGGGCATTGGACAGAGCACGATGGAGGGTCTGGGTGGAGGGGGCTGAGGCCATCATGGAAATGACAGATGGGGAAGGGATTGGGGCAGCTGCAATCTAGGGGGCTAGCTGCACACTCAGGCAGACATTGATAGATTGGGTGGTCTGTTTCTGCTGGCAGATTTGTATGTTCATATGTAATTATTGCTACAGTTGGATACTAGAAAAAGTGCTGGTGCTATATTGAAGCATACTTTTTAAAACTTAGTTACCATGTCCTGGCCATTCCACTTACACATCTATTAAATCTATCCCTTTCTCAGGGTGACATTCTACCAATACGGAAAACAGCTCAGGATATCTCTTTGTTTAAATCTGGAGATTCTAGAGATCTAAATAAGTATAGACTGATTTCCTTACTTCCTATCCTCTCTAAACTGTTGGAGAAATTAGTGAACACTCAAATTAGGAACTACCTGGACTCCTCTAACCTGCTTAATCCAGCACAATCAGGGTTCAGGCCACATCATAGCATGATATCTGCCCTTGCAAAGGTGACTAATGATTGGCAGAGTGCCCTAGATAACAAGAATTACTTGTACGCTGTTTTCTTTGATTTAAACAAGGCTTTCGACACTGTCGATCATGACCTGTTTCTCACTAGACTCCGTAACACTGGTCTGGACTCTATCTCTCTGAAATGATTTTCTAGTTACCTAAAGGGGAGACTTAAACAGGTTAAAGCTGAGGGGGAACTTTCACCCTTACAACCTTTGTTGAGGGGTGTGCCCCAGGGTTCCATATTGGGACCCCTACTTTTCTCATTGTATATTAATAGAATCGATGCTGGAATCAAAACAGCCAATATTTATCTCTTTGCAGATGACACAGTCCTCTACATTGCCAGACCAACCCCAGTATTCACCTGCATGGACCTCCAATTAGAGTTTAATCATCTGCAATCAAACCTTCTGAGCCAAAATTTACTCTTGCATTCTAAAAAAAAGGAGTTGTTTTTCTCACCTTGCATCAATGCAATAAATCCTGCCTCAATAGGTGTGGTACCTCAAACTACAACTCTTTTAGGTGAATCTCTAGACTTTGTAACTAAATTCAAATAACCGGGGGTGTGGATTGATTGCAGACTTTCTTTCCTGGACCATATTGAAGAGATGTCCAAAAAGCTGAAGTAGATACTTGGTCTCTCATTCAGGATCAAACACCTCCTTACACAGGATGCTAGAAAAAGGCTGATTCAAACTACTTTTCTTTCTATCTTGGACTATGCTGATTTCCTCTATGGCCAAGTTCCTAACACAGCATTAACCAAACTTGATACTCATTACCACAGAGCCCTAAGATTTGTCTCTGAAGCACTGTATTCTACACACCATTGCTCCCTTTACTCCGTAGTGGGTTGGTCTTCCCTTAAATTCAGAAGGCAAAGAAATGCTGCCCTCTGGACTTTCCGGGCGATCACTAAGAAGTTCCCACAGAACATTTCAGATTGTTTGCCCAGTTGTACATTAGGTAGTTATGCTCTCAGAAGCTCCTCTTACATTTCCCTAACTATCCCCAAAGCCAAGTCACGCTTTGACAGGGCCTCAATAAGTTATGCACTTCCTCAACTCTGGAATAAACTCCAAAAAATCATGAGAATAACCTGCCATACTAATCTGTCAGCGTTCAAATCACTATAGGCACGTTCCATTATGGAGTCCTGCAATTGCTTTCCTTGATTTTTGGCTAAAGGTATACTGACCTCAGACATTGTACCCCCTGTTTGACCTCCACTGACCCCCAATGTGATTTTCACTCATGCTTATCCTCCTCCCTCCCTTCTCCACCTTAGTTGTTCCATGCAACCATTGTCCTTCCCTGCATGGTTGTCCACACTACCTTTGTTCTGCTGGTATGTTCAATGCATATATTACTATGTGACTGCTATCTATAAGTGTTCTCTTAGTGTACATATTTACGAATGTATCTTATTCTATTCTATGTAATGCCTTTATTTTCATTTTTGCAAAATTATTATGTTTGATCATGTACCTGTCCAGGTCCATCTTGTAAATGAGTTTATTCAAAGGTGTTTCACCTGGTAAAATAAAGATTTTTAATTGATTGATTGATTGATTGATAGTGGTCATATCTCTGTTACGTCACCATACTGAGAATAGCAGGACTGTCTCCACAGCAGGCTTCATCTGTTCTCATTTTCTTCAATCTGTAAAGGTGACTAAACTAGAAGAAACACAAGAACTCCTTGGTCTGCCTCAATATTGCTTGATAGACAATGTACGTATCAGATGGAATACATCATACCTGGTGCTGTCTAGACTGCTAGAACACAAGTTTGCACTTCATAACATGGCACTGAAATGTGACATTCAGGAAGTCCTAGACCACCATGAGTGGTCACTGGTTGATTTCATGGTGACAGTACTTGGGTCATTTGAGCAGAGCATGCATGATTTAAGTGTGTCCGCTGCTAGTCTGAGTCAGATGATCCCAGCAATGCATATACTGAAAACATCCATGAAGAGATATGTACAGAAAAAAAGGATATTCCAGATGGGTAAAAACACAGAAAAACAGCACTCAATTGGTAAAAAATGACAATAGTAAGCAAAGTTGCTATATACTCATGGTTTATTGTAGAAAAATGAAAAACACAAGAGTGCAGCTAAAACCCAGCACTTCAGGACAATGGTGAGTCCCTTCATTGGGACCCTGAAGAAGGAACCCACCCTTGTCCCAAAGCACTGGGGTTTTAACTGCACTCTCATGTTTTCCACTTTTCTACAATAAACCATGAGTGCATCGTAACTTCGCTTACTATTGCCATTTTTTGCTGATCGAGTGCTGTTTTTTTGTGCTTTGTCCTGCTCTTTGGTTTCATAAAGCACCAGCAGTTCTTTCCAGTGCACATGGTTTTATGTATTTCCAAATTCCAGATGGGGCAACTGAGCTCGTTGAGCAACAGCTGCAAGCTGAACTGGATGCAAGCTTTGTGAAAGTGCTGGATAGTCACAGCCACATTTTTGCAACCATTCTGGATCCCCATTTCACATGTGAGCTGCTTCACATGGCTATAGAAAGCGACAGAGTGATTCATTTTCAACAAGAACTGTAGGATGCGCTGACTAGCTGCATGCAAGGACTGGTGATACTGACAGCTGACACAGAAGGTTGTGAGAGAGAGGGAATTCCTGCTGGCAGGTCTGGTTCCACTAGGGGAGATGGGGAAAAAATACCTTTTACTGAAAGTTGCACTGATGGGAGTCAGTGGGCACTGCTCAGCATGTCCTTACATTAAGGGCATCAGAAGAGGACACAGTCACAATCTTTCTCAGAGGAAAATATATTGAATTGCTATTTTTCAGAGTCTCTGGAGCCATTTTAGGCTGATCCATTAAGATACTGGGCACAGAAGATGCATCCCCTGTCTTGGCGCAACTAGCTATGAGATGCATCAGTTGCCCACCTGAAAGTACCATCTGAGAGGATGTTTAGCACAGCTGCTGATGTTGTTGAGCCTCATCATTCAACACTATACCCTGATCAAGTGCAGCACCTTGTTTCCATCAAGCTTAATGTGCTATTACTTGGGTACAAATATGAATTACCATCATAAAAATAGAAATATAGCCTGGATTCTCAAAGGGATGGTTCAATTCGCACCAAAGGTAAGTTTTCCAAATGCTGATGTGCCAGGGACCCTGCACCCGATTCTCTATTGGGCAGGGTCCAGGTGGCTAAGTCCCATGATCTGCGGCAACCCCTGCCATGCGCCAACTGGAGGGTGCACCTGAACAGGTTGCCGTAAGCCACAGCATCGCCCAGGTAAAGAGCGTAAGTGCCCGCAGCCTTGATCCCTGCAGTATATAGTAAAGAGCTCTGGTGAGATAGTGCCCCCCCACAGACCCGATCCAGATATTTTTATTGAATATCAGCCCATATGGGCTAGTGCCCCCCCCACAGCCTCGATCCCAATATTTGTAAATATCAGCCCGTATGGGCTAGCACTCCCACAACCCCAGTCTCCAAACCCCAAAGTATTATCAGATCAGTGTTTCCAAATTAAGAAAACAGAACCACTGTAGCCCTGGTAGTCTAGTGGCCCCACCCCTCCCACCCAGCAGTGCCAGACCACCCCGCTCCCCCCCACCTGTACCAAGCCGATGGCTGGCACAGTCCACCTCTCACCACCATGGCCAGCCATGGACTGAGCTCTTCTAGGAGTGTGTACTGTAAATAGTACATGCTCAGTGAATGACAGCTGCTGTAGGTGCATTCTGAATGAAGTTTACCCCCTTTCTGCCATAGAATTTGTACATAATGGTCAGGGATTGAGCTCTGCAAAAATAAATGTGGAATGGAGGAATGCCGTTCTGTGACGGACTCCCAACAGTCCCATTCTGAAGGAATTCCATGGAATACTATCCTGCTAAATTTCAAAAGTCTGCGCAGCACTACTGGGAGGTTAAGTTGACCCTGAGCATTGGCTCTAGTAGGGCTTGAACCTGTGAATTTAATGCATTGAATTGTACAGAAAAGAATTCCACTGTACTAGCTCTTCATTTTTCCCTCAGGTCACAACTGAAAAAAGGATCTATGTCTCAGTCCAGTTTACCCAGTTATCAATAATAATGATTTTAGTGGTTCCCAAACTGATGGTCTAATCACTGGACCATGCTGCCTCCAATAACTCCAGTACTGCAGCCAGCCTCAATAAAACTGTTATAAAATGTATCTCATCTGTTACAGTCACTGTACTGCAGTGGTATCCTGGTGAGAAGATATAACTGACAAGACCAAATGGGGATCTTCCAAAGAAAGGTATCTTTGCCAGCATAGATGTTACACTCACCTTGTTACAGTCAAACCTGATCATGAGATACTTAGGGGTCTTAGCAGGGCTTCCATAACCGAACACAACAAGCATTTGTCAATGCTGAACTTTGGTTGCTTGTTAAACAAGTTGATGTTTTTCAGAAAAAGTCTAATGGCGAGTCTAGTCTGCATACCCACAAGACCTCCCACGTTGCAGCACCACCCCAGGTGTGGCCTCAACATTGATATATATATAGGGGTAACACTACCTCCCTTTTTCTGCTGGTGATACCCCTCCCTGTGCATCCCAGAATCCTACTAGCCTTTCCTACTGAATTATCATACTGCTTTGGTACCTTCTTGGTATACTGAGCAGAGTACATGAATGCTGGGACTAATAAAGGGAAAAAGTACCATAGATGGCTGACATACATTGATAGGGAAGGTTGTTTGTAATAGTTATCAGAGTACAGTAAACAGCATGGAAGGTCAGGCACCAGACTAGGGTCAGCACTGTTGTAAGAGAATGGAAGTGGTGCTGGAGATGGTGTGCTGTTTTACTGAAGTTTTTTTGCAATGAATTTCCTTCCTTTTTTTTTTTCTTTTTATATTCTGCTATTTTTGCTCCCCTTACCTACCACTGGAGTTATCTGCCCTGGTCACAGCATCTCTGATACTTCCACCTCCTACTAAGCCCTTTCGTGCTCCCCGGTTACCCCTGGCTTACCTCTCAGGGGGCAAGGTCGCGGCACTGTAGGGAAGACCGGTACCGTGATACTGGTATCTATTTGGGAGAGCATGGGGCCAGGAGGCTAATTGAAGCCCAGAGACAGGGCTTCATGTAGACGGTTTATCCCCCTTTGAGCTGGGGTGGAGACGTGCAATGACGCCAGCATCTGTCCCATCCCAGAGTTTCTCGATCTTGCATCGGTCCTAGGGTGACGAGCCAGCCTCCGCCAGGTGTCGCTCCTGTGCCAAGCACACTACCCCCCTCCCCCCCAGAGAAGGAGAGCAGTCCAAAGGATGCTCAGTCCTTCTCCACCTGGCCAACCCTTTTCAATGACTTGGATCCGTTACCAAACCTGGGTTGCCGGCATTGCAAGCGGAAATCCAACCACTGCGCCAGCGGGCCAGCAGAATTTCCTTACTTTTTGAGATAGTATAATAGTACTGGACCCTGTGCTGGAATTCCTGTGTAGATGAGCATTAGTATGTAGGTGTGGAAGCACATACAGACATAGAAACATAGAAATTGTTGGCAGATAAGGATTGCTAGGCCTATCCAGTCTGCCCATAAGCCCTGAACTTGATTATGACTTCTGACCCTCCGTCTTCCTTACCTCTATGGTTCATCTATGCCTGTCCCATGCATGTTTAAATCCACCCACAGTAGTCACTCCCACTACCTCCTGTGGCAGACCATTCCATGTGTCCACTACCCTCTCCATGAAGAAAAACTTCCTCATATTCCTTCTTAACATGCCTCCTTCCAATTTTATGTCATACCTCCTCGTTCTTGTACTCCTCCTGTATTGGAAGATGTATCCCCCCGACACCTTGCCTATCCCTTGAGGTACCTGAATGTTTCTATCATGTCCCCTCTCTCCCTTCTCTCCTCCAGCGAGTACATATTGAGGTCCCTTAATCTGTCCTCGCAAGTGTTGTGGTGCTAGCCCTGTACCATGTTAGTCACCCTTCTCTGGACTGTGTCCAGCCTGTGTATGTCCTTTTGATGGTGCAGTCTCCAGAACTGCATGCAGTACTCCATGTGAGGCTTGACCAGGGTTTTCTATAACAGCATCACTACCTCCCTCCTTGTGCTGTGATAAACTGCCTATGCACCCCAGCATGCCAATGGCCCTCCCTGCTGCCTTTGCATTCTGCTTTGACATTTACAGGTGATCTGAAATAATAACCCCCAGGTCAATTGGTTCCTTGGTGAATGCCAACAACTCCACTCACATCCTGTAGCTCTCCCCAGGATTTCTATGGCCCAGGTGCATCATTTTGCAGTTCTTTGAATTAAACCTCAGTTGCCACTCCTCAGACCATTTCTGAAGCCTGCCTAGTTCCTTTCTCATGTTCTCTACCCCTTCCAGAGTATCCACACTGTTATAGATCTTGTTGCCATCTGCAAACCTTTTGTTCCAGCCCCTCTGTAATGTCACTAATGAAGACATTGAACAGGACTGGCCCAAAGACTGATCCCTACGGTACCCCACCAGTCACCCTCCTGTCCCCGGATTGTACCCCATTTACCACCGCCCTTGGTCTCCTGTTTGTTAGCCAGTTTCTAACCCAGTTCACCACCTTGTGTCCTATGCCCAGACTACCCATCTTGTTACTATGCCTCTTATGTGGGACAGTATTGAAGGCCTTGCTGAAATCGAGGTAGGCGACATCCACCCCCCCATTTATTTCCTTCATCACACAGTCAAAGAAATCTATCAGATTTGTATGACACGACCTACCTGCTATGAATCCATACTATCTAGGGTCCTGGGCACCAAAGGCTTATAAATGTTCCACTATCCTTTCTTTAAGCAGTGCATACATGATCTTCACCACTTCTGATGTGAGGCTGACTGGCCTATAGTTCCCTGCCTTCTCCCTACTGCCGGATTTGTGTAGAGGGACCACATATGCCCTCCTCCAATCCTCTGGCACAACTCCTGTGTTGAGTGGCTCTGTGAACATGGCTGCCAGAGGGTGAAACATAGAAACTATCAGCAGATAAGGACCACTAGGCCCATTCAGTCTGACCATAAGCCACATACTTGACTACGGCTTCTGACCCTCCCTCAGCTGTACCTCTATGGTTCTCCCATGCCTGTCCCATGCACGTTTAACTCCCGCCACAGTACTCGCTCCCACCACCTCCTGTAGCAGACCATTCCATGTGCCTGCCACCCTCTCTGTGAAGAAAAGTGTCCTCATATTCCCTCTTAGCCTGCCACCTTCCAATTTCATGTCCTGCCCCCTCATTCTTGTATTCCTTCTGTATTGGAAGATGTATTCCCCCTGCACCTTGTTTACACCCTTGAGGTACTTGAATGTCTCTGTCATGTTTCCTGTCTCCCTCCTCTACTCCAGCAAGTACATATTGTGGTCCCTTAATCTCTGCTCATTTGTTTTGTGGTGCAAGCCCTGTACCATCTTAGTCACCCTTCTCTGGACTGTCACCAGCCTGTTAATGCCCTTTTGAAGGTGCGGCCTCCAGAACTGCATACAGTACTCCATGGGAGGCCTGACCAGGGTTTTATATAATGTCATCACTACCTCCTTCCTTCTGCTGGTGATACCCCTGCTTATGCACCCTAGCATTCCACTGGCCCTCCCCACTGCCTTTGTAGTCTGTTCTGACATTTTCAAGTCATGTAAAATTATAACCTCCCCCCGGTCCCTTAGATACTTGGTGACTGTCAGCAACCGCTCCCCTCCAAACTGTAGCTCTCCCCAGGGTTTCTATGCCCCAGGTGCATAATTTTGCACTTTTTTGATTTAAACCTCAGTTGCCACCCCTCAAACCATTTCTCAAGCCTGCTAGGTCCTTTCTCATTTTCTCCACCCCTTCCGGAGTAACCACCCGGTTGCAGATCTTGGTGTCATCTGCAAACAGGCAGACCTGTCCTTCCAAGGGGCCTTATTTAGGGTTTAAGAAAAAGAGAAAGAAAAGAAAGAAAGTCAGAGTGTGTTCTGTGCTGGGAAGGGTTCTGTATCAGTTTACTTTGCTAAACCAGTAGGAGGAGAAAGAGCTTAATTGGGGCTGTGGCTTAGACACTATAAAAGCAGGTGACTCAAATTACAACTTCCTGTTGCTAGCCTTTTTTCTTAGTAATTGCCTCCATCCCACCCTCCACCCACCCACACTCAAGCCAGTTCTACTTTTATAGCCACTGGATTTAACTGTCAACAGGAACTTCCTATTTGGCAGTAGGAAGGGAAGGATCATAGAAAAACATTGGTTTTGTCAACCCTAAAGGAAAAAAGTAGCTCACTCTCCCCCCCCTAGCTGCTGGTGGTCTGACACTGAGCAAGGAAGAAGTGGGCTACTGAAGAATATAGGAAGTTACTGTCCCAGAACAGGAAGGGTGAGAGTTGTAAGGAGAGGAGAGAGTAAGCATACAGAGAAACAGGAGAGGGGACACAAAATAAGACATGATAGGAGTGGTGCAGTGCAATGGCTGTGGGGCGGCAGTGTTCCGGGAGACATTCTGGAGGCTGCGATGCTGCCCTATATGCAGGCACTTCTCTGGTCTGAGGGGGGAGGTTGCCCATCTCCAGGCTGACCTGGCTAGGATTCGTGAAACCTCCTCCCCCACCCAGGGACCACCAGGGCCAATGCCACTACCTCAGAGGTTGCCAAGAAAGAGGAGAGGCTGGACCAGGGTGGGCTCAGGGAGGGAGAGGGTGGTGGAATAGAGTTGTATCCCTCCAGCTGTACCTCTCCACAATTCATTCGCTCTTCTGGTGGATAGTGGTACCTGTAAGGAGGCACCTGCATTGGAGACCAAGGAGAATGCTGGGAACCTTCACAAAGGAGACCCACAGGAGGGTGGCATGAGACCCCACAGGGGAAGGAAACAACTCCTGGTGTGGGATTCAATCATTAGGGGGTAGAAATGGGGGATGAAGGGGAGAGGGAGGTAAGGTGCCTGCCTGGCACCATGGCTTGGAGGGACAGGAAGCGAATCTTCAGGATCTTGGGAGCAGCTGCACGAGGGAGGGAGCTGGATGTTATTGTCCACCTAGGGACAAATGACCTGGCTAGGAATGGGATCAGAGCAGTGCTAGAGGAGTTTGTAGAGTTGGGGAGGGGCCTTAGACAAGTAGCGCATACAGTAACCTTCTTGGAGGTGCTGCCTGTCTATGGCAAGGGTGATGCTAGGGTACTCCTCACCAGGGAATTCAATGAATGGTTGAAAAACTGGTGTGGAGCTCAGGGTTTTGGCTTCATTGGGGACTGGGGAGCCACCTGGAGGGATGCAGACCTATACTGGCACGAAGGTCAGCATCTGTCCAGGGGGGGGACCAGGATCCTAGGTGAGAGGTTTAAATGCTTCATTGGCAAGCATTTAAACTAGCCAATGGGGGGAGGCACTGAAAAGGAGCAGGGAAATCTCAGCCTCCCCCCACAAACAACAGTAATTAGTGAGGTAAACACCAAGGTAGAGAAGTCATTAGGGAGCAGGCCAGAAGTAAATGTAAAAAAAGGCAAAGGCAGTAAGGACAGGAATGGGGCTAAAAGGGGTAAGGCCATCAAAAAGTGGAGGGTGATGAGTACCAATGCCCGTAGTCTGTGTAACAAGCTCCCTGAACTTGTGGCCTTGATGGAAGAGGGTTGCCTGGATATTGTGGCAGTCACAGAAACATGGTACACAGAGGACCATGACTGGGATGTCAACATACCAGGATACACAATCTACAGGAGGGACACGGAGGGTAAAAGAGGAGGAGGAGTAGCCCATTATGTAAAGGAAGGGATCAAAGCAACAGAACTAAAGAGTAAACAGGGAGCAGATGAGACACTCTGGGTCACCCTGGAGACAGGAAATGGCACCACAATCTGCATGGGGATTGTATACAGACCCCCATCTCAGGGAGGGAATGGACAAGGAAATGATAGAAGGCTTCCTTAGAATGGCAGAAAAAGAGGAGATATTGTTGATGGGGAACCTGAATATGCCAGATGTTAACTGGAGCACCTTTGCTGCAGGCACATCCAAGAGCAGGGTCATTCTTGATGCCCTACAGGGGGCATATCTCAGACAGCTAGTACTGGAACCCACTCGGGAGGGAGCAATCTTAGACCTAGTACTCTCAAATGGGGATGGAGATAGAATCTCAGATTTAGAAGTGGGTAGCCATCTAGGAACAAGCAACCACCAAACAGTGTGGTTCATGATAAACACAGCCATACAATCAAGCCATACAAAAGCAAGAGTATTGGACTTTAGGAGGGCTGACTTTGGGAAAATGAGAGAGTGCCTCAGAAAAGCACTAGCTAACAGGCAAGAAGGAGGGGTGGAGGAACAATGGAGAGTAATCAAAACAGCCATCACAGAGGCAACAAGCCTTTGTGTAAAGCAAATCAACAAAACACAAAGAAGGAAAAAAACGCTATGGTTCTCAAAAGAGGTGGCAGGGAAGGTTAAGGAGAAAAGGATAGCAGTCAGGAAATATTAGGAAACACAGAAGAAGAAGGACAGATAACTTTATCAGTTAAAGCAGAAAGAGGCTGGGAAGGCAGTCAAAATAGCAAAAGCCCAAACTGAGGAAAGGATAGCCAACTCTGTGAAGAAGGGGGATAAGACCTTTTATAGGTACATTAGGGAGCAAAGAAAGACCAAAGGAGGGATACTGAGGCTTAATAAAGGGGAAGGAATGTGGTAGAGGTGACAATGAAAAGCAGGGATACTGAATGAATATTTCTGCTCAGTATTCACAAAGGAAGAGGAAGGAGGTACCTAAACTAAACAAGGAAACACTCTGAAGATGAGGGTCGATACCAGTCCATTTACAGAAGAAAGGGTTCTGAAAGAACTAATAAAATTGAAGGTGGACAAAGCAATGGGGCCTGATGGGATTCACCCAAGAATTCTAAAAGAACTAAGGGTAGAACTAATGACACCAGTGACTGCTCTCTTTAACAAATCATGGGAGGATGGGGTGGTACCTGAGGACTGGAGGAGGGCAGATGTGATTCCTCTTCACAAAAGTGGGAGCAGGATAGAGGCAGGAAACTACAGACCAGTTAGTTTGACCTCAGTGGTAGGTAAAATGATGGAATCACTTCTGAAGGGAAGAATTGTTGAGTACCTAGAGGCCAGTGTGGCACAGGACCCAAGGCAGCATGGATTCACGATGGTAAGGTCATGTCAGATGAATCTAATAGATTTCTTTGACTGGGTGACCAAAGTAGTAGACCAGGGAGGGGCTGTGGACATGGCTTACCTAGATTTTAGCAAGGCATTTGATACAGTCCCACACAAAAGATTAATACACAAGTTAGCCAGCCTTGGAGTGGGTCCCAAGGTGGTAGCCTGGATAAAAAATTGGCTAGACAACAGACGCAAAAGGTAGTAGTAAATGGAGTCCACAGTGAAGAAAGGAGGGTTACTAGAGGGTACTTCAGGGTTCAGTACTGGGACCGGTCCTTTTATTGTCTTTGTAAGTGACATTGCAGAGGAACTGGAAGGAAAAGTATGTATATTTGCAGATGACACAAAGATCTCCAACAGGGTTGATACACCGGATGGAGTGGAAAGGATGAAAAGGGACTTGGCAAGGTTGGAGGAATGGTCAAATGTATGGCAGCTCAGATTCAATGCAAAGAAGTGCAAGGTAATGCACCTGGGAAACAAAAACTCAGGTCAAGAGTACACAATGGGGGATGAGATACTGACAACAGTAAAAATGGAAAGGGACCTTGGGGTAATTATATCAGATGACCTAAAGGTGGGCAAGCAATGTGAGAAGGCAGTAAGGAAGGCTGGGGAGATATTGGGATGCATAGGGAGAGGCATCAGTAGTAGAAAACAGGAAGTTGTTATCCCTCTGTACAGACAGTTGGTGAGACCCCATCTGGAGTACTGTGTGCAGTTCTGGAGACCCCATCTCTGCAAAGACATAGACAGAGTGGAGGCTGTCCAGAGGAGGGCAACCAAAATGGTGCAGGGTCTGCACCAGAAGACATACAAAGAAAGACTAAAGGAGCTTAATATGTATACCCTGAGGAAAGGAGGAGAGAGGGACATGATAGAAACTTTAAGTACCACAAAGGAATCAACAAAGTCCAAGAGGGTGGCATCTTTCAGAAAAAGAGATGTGCAAGAACAAGGGGGCACAATTTGAAGATAGAGGGGGGACGGCTCAGAGGTAATGTGAGGAAATATTTTTTAACAGAGATGGTTGTGGATGCATGGAACAGCCTACCTGAGGAGGTCATGGAGTCAAGAACAGTGGGGGAATTCAAGAATGCATGGGACAGACATAAGGCAGTCCTAGTGGGGGGGTAGGAAGAAGTAAGCTGTTGGTTAATTAGGATCTGCAGCTTATCTGTTAGGTAGGAAAATGGGCAGACTAGGTGGGCAAAGCAGTCCTTATCTGCCATCAAATTCTATGTTTCTATGTTTCTGTGTTTTCCAGACCCTCTGCAATGTCACTAATGAAGACATTGAACAGGACTATACCAAGGACTGATTCCTGCGGCACCCCACCGGTCACCCCCCTCCCCAGATTGTACCCTGTTTACCACCACTCTCTGTCTCCTGTCTGTTAGCCAGTTCCTAACCCAGTTCGCCACCTTGTCTACCATGCCCAGACTACCAATCTTGTTACCAAGCCTCTTATGAGAGACAGTGTCAAAGACCTTGTTGAAATTGAGGTAGGTAATGTCTATGCCCACCCCTCAATTAACTTCTTTCATCACCCAGTCAAAGAAATCTATCAGATGCGTCTGATATGACCTACCCACTGTTAGGCCTGACCAGGGTTTTATATAACAACATCACTACATTCCTCCTCCTTCTGCTGGTGATACACCTGCGTATGCACCCCTTGTCATTTTTTCACATTTTCACCCCAAATTTTCAACATTGTCTTATCACCGTAACTTATAAACCCCATAGGTGAAAATGTCTTAATTGGTGGCAAAACGCCATTCTGCTCCACATGTGCAGAAAGTCATTTTGGGCAGGATGTGTGAAATGACAGCTCTACTGTTCATGAGGTTGTGTGAGGAAATGGCTAGGTTGAAAATTTGGAGTCAAAATATAAAAAATTAGCAAAGTTACGCACGTGCTTAGGAAAATTTCAACGAGCGCATGTAACTCTGTCATTTGTTAATATTTTTGCTCCAAATTTTCAACCTGGGCTTTTTAGGACCATGCCCCATGAACATGCATACTATCATTTTGTTACTCATTACCAAAAGGTGGTTTCACACAGCAACTGCACAATTTCATGCCAAAGGTGCGAGAACGTTTTGGGTGGGATGTGAGAAATTACAGCTGTATTGTTCATGAGGTAGTGCAGAAAAAATGGCTGCATGGAAAATTTGGAGTGACAATATTAAAAACCGGCCAAGTTACACTCATGCATAGGAAAACTTAAATAAGCACACGTAACTTGGGCGTTTGTTGGTATTTTTGCTACAGATTTTCAACATGGGCTTTTTGGGACCCTACCTCATGAACAGTGCCACTATCATTTCAGTACTCTATCCCAAAAGGTGATTTTGTGCAGTGACTGTGCCATTCCACACCACAAGTGCAAAAATACGTTCCAGGCAGAATGTGAAAAATGACAGCTTTACTGTTCTTGAGGTGGTGTGAAACAATGGGTATGCTGAAAATTTGGAATCAAAATATTAAAAATAACTTAAGTTAGTCCAGCCCGGTGGTGCTTAGGGCTGAGACACTGGACACCTTACTTCGCATCGTGCTGGCTACCTGTGTTCAGGAACGAGCCAGGGTCATCGGGGGTTGGCAGGGGAGGAGAAGGATAGAGCTTCCATTGGACTGCTCTCCTTCTCTGGGGAGGGGGGTACACAACGGTCAGCACCAGTTCACCCCCTGGTTGAGGCTGTGGGACAGGGAGGCCATGCTGTAGCAAGGGGAGGAGTTGGGTCAGGCACCTGGAGGGAACGCGCACAGACGTGTGCGCGCCCCCCTCTGCTGGCATCATTGCACTCCCCCAACTCTAGGGAGAAAATCAAGAAAAATGTGGAGTGGCTGCCTGATAAGGCAGCTTGATAGCCGTCTGACATTTCATCAGCACTGAGCACCTAAAATCTGGATCCAAACAGGTCGGAGAGGAAGGGCTCCCCATCACCCCACTGTGGGTGGTAAGCTGCATAGGAGTTAAGGTGACCCTATTGGAGTGCAGATGATGGATGGCAGCTGGATATCCAAGGGGGGCTGCATAGTGAACATGGGTGCAGACTAGGTATGCCAGATGGGAAAAAAGTAATAGCAAAATAAATAAATAAATAAATAAATAACAAGTTACATGAGTGCATATAATAATTTCGATGAATCGCACGTAACTCACCTATTTTTCAATATTTTTACACTAAATTTTCAGCATAGGCTTTTTGGTACCCCACCTCATGAACAGTCACTCTGTCATTTCATTAATCAGTCCTGAAAGGTGATTCTGCACAATAACTCTGAAATCATCTTTCAGGACCGAGTAATGAAATGACAGTGTTCATGAGAAAGGGCCCCAAGAACCCCATGTTGAAACTTTGGTGCATAACACATCTGAGATATCAATTGAGACATTTAGGGAGGCAGTATAGTGCAGTGGTTTAAGGCTCTGATCTGCAAATCTGGTGACATCCAGCAGACCAGACCTGGGTTTGAATCCCACAACTTCCACTTACATACTGTGTGACCCTGAGCAAGTCACTTAACTTCCCTGTGCTCCCAGGATGCACCTGTAAAAAAGCTTTCAGCTTAGTGTGCTACTCCTGGTTAAACACCAAAATAATAAAAATCAACATAAGTTGAAACTGCCATTGACAGCCATGAAATAGCATTTACCCTGATTATTCAGTTTGTGATTTGGCTTTGAAGATTGCAGATGCGTCCCGGTTCTGAGAAGATGACAGCGCTTGACTTCTGGTGGTAAGTATGGGGCAGGGGAGGTGGGTATGCAGAGGGAAGGTCAGGAAGGGGAGATGATGAGGGACCTTTTCCTTTTTTACAGGTTTACAAAAATAATAATAAAGACGTCGGGGGATGGTTTTCTTTTTTTTAGGGACAAGAATGTTTCAGGACATTAGAGGTGGGCTTCCCAGTGTTCCACATTAGTGGTGGGGGTACTAATGACTGAGAACACTGAGAGTGGGCTCCCCAGTGTCCCAAACTGCTGGGGGTTCTTCCATTTCTGACACAGGGACTGGGCCCCCCAATGTCAGCAAAGATAAGTGGAGGGACTGTGGGGCATTGGCAAAAATGGTCATCATGGGGGAGAGGAGCACGCTTCCTGATCAGTGGCGGAGGAAGAGAAAGATGGGCCCCAGTGCATGTTGTACTTTTTGCCCCCCGACAGCCCCCCTGCCCCGGCCCAGTGCCCCCACCCATCGATTTGTTTTTATTACCTGTTTATGCACCCTGCACCCTCCCTCAAATATCAAGGAATATAACACACTTATTTATACACATTAAACATGTCATTGCCAATTCAGGTGTTCAGTACTTCATAACAATTGTCAAAATGGTAGCATCTGGGACCATGACACAGTATACTGCAACACATAACAGTAATATTTTCTACTCATTTGAATCGCCTTTTGCACTCCTTTTGTTCTGCAAACTCGTCAATGATGTGCTGTAGGTTACTTTTTCTGGCTCGTTCGTTTTCAAAAGATAAGATTCCCAATCCTCGAAGTCTCTATTGTCCCATACTACTCCTTCAGTAGTTCTTTATAAGTTTAATTTTTGAAAATGAGCATTCAGCACTGGCTATTGTTACTGGGATGGTGAGAAACAGCAGAAGTACAGTACAGACTTCTGGAAAACTGGATGCTAATGCACTATTGTCAACAATTAACACTTTTGCCAAGTCTTTCACGGATGATTGTTTTAAGATTTCAGATTTCAAACCAGATCTGAATGATAGCAACTGCCCAGGAAAAGCAGGAGAAATGTCTTTGTTGAAATGATGGGCCAGTTTTTCAGCCCATTATACAGACCATCATCACTTGCAGAAATCAATGTTCTTGGCTGGATTATGCAGAATCTATCGGCAGCTGCCTTCAAGCTTTGAAATCGATTTGAAAGTTGTGCACTTATTATATCAAGGCACCTGTAAAACACATTCACTGTGAAAAATTGTTCTGAGTCAGCAAGTCTTTTATCTTCACATAGCTCATCAAAATGGCATTTGACCTTTCTCATGTGCTTTTCTTCAAACTTGGCTTGTACACCCCATTTTTCTGATAATGTAATTGCTGATTTTTTCACTTCATCAAACTCATTTCAAATTATAACTAGATCTTCATTGGCTTTGCACAGTAAGTTTGCTGCTTTGTAAAGGTCTGTGTCTTTAGATTGTAGCAGTTTTCACACAGCATTTACTGTTTCCAGAATCTTTGTTTGGAGCATGACGAGAAGAACAAAACTAAAATTTTCTAATAATTTCTTTAATGTTTAAACCGTGTTGCATGCATCAGCATTTTTGCTCTGAAGAACTATTTTTGTGAGTTCCTTCATAACATCTAAATACCAAAACCTCAGAGCAATGAGTGATTCATACCGGGACGACCATCGGGTAGGACAAAGCGTTTTCAAAGTAACATTGCTGGAAAGCTCTGAAGTGGAAACGATTGAAGATAACATGGCCCAGCGTTTTATGCTGTGGCCAAAAAAAAGTGTATCATCATTAGATCACATCATAAAAATTCTTCACTTCTGGTATTCCTCTAATGGAATCATTCAGCATGAGATTTAAGTTGTGAGCGGCACAGTGAACATTTGCAGCATTTGGTTCCTTCTGGGATATTCTTGCTTGCACACCGGAGTACACACCACTCATATTAGAGGCCCCATCATACCCCCGACCGTGACATTTAGATAATTCTAAACCTTTCTGTTCAATGCAGCTGACTATTACCTTCTCAAGTCCACTTGTGGACTGATCACTAATTTCATGAAAACCAAGGAAAGACAGTTGATTTTCACCTCAGTTGCCATGTTCCTGTCATCCCTTTCAATTGTGACATATCGAAACATTTGACTCAATTGGTCAATCTTCACAATATCTTGGGTGGTATCCATTATTACAGAGAAAAAAGGTGCAGCCTTTATTTTGTCAATAATATCTTGCTCAATATACTTTGACAAAACTTCAATAAGTTCGTCCTGTACAGTATGATTAAGATAGCGAATCAATCCACTGGGCATGGAAATGAGTTGCTTTAACACAGCATCATACTTAGCTAACAGTTCCACCACTGAAAAAAAATTCCCACTGCTACCTTGCATTATAACCTCTCTGTGCCCCCTGACAGCTAAATTGCACATAGCTATTGTAAGAGTCACATTGATGATACGCTCCAAAACTTGTCTCCAGAAGTTTTTCTCCTTCTGTATTTGAGTTTCGAAATCTTCATCGATTGTGTCATATAATCGCCACTGTGGATACACTAAGCAAGATTCTAAATGAATTACTGATGTTTCATGATATTCCTTTTAGCTGCTTAGGTGACGCCAGTCTCAAACTCCTTTAACTCATGCAACATTATATGCAGGTGCACTACAATCAGCAAACAACCAACATGGCTCACAATATGCACAGTCTAATTTGGGGGATTAACAAAGCCAAGTACGTGGTAACGTAACTCCTGCCTTTGTTGTTATAATATCTTCTGGAGAAAAAAACAGCACCCATCTTGATTTTTGTCCCATGAAAATGGTCTATCTGGTTTACACGAACCTTGTGATATGATATATCTTTTTACTTGGCTGTCCTTAATGTCTAAAGGAAAATTACCTCTGTCTGTGTTTTTTTTTTCATCAGCAGGAGGAAAACTTGGAAAAACAGGTTGTTCTTCTTCTTTGGTGTTTAAAGCAGCACTTGTTTTTTTGAGTTATTTCTCCAATATGTTTTCCATGTCCAGTTTTTGTTCAGATTGTTTAGCAAAGTTAGTTTCGGGATCAGCATGATCAGGACAGACCATCTCGGCCACAGTATTTGGTCCACTGTCATTCTCTGTGTCTATGTCATTGTCCCTTTCACAACTTTCAGTCTTATCAGGTGTGTTGTCAGGTTCAGTCGCAGTTTGGAAAAAAACATTGATTTTAGGAAGCTTTGCCACCAACAGCAATTCTTCCTTCTTCTGCTTTCACTTTTGTGTACCACTTTTGAATTTTGAAGGCATCTTATACATCTAACAATAAACTGTGAGGTAGTTACTTTTTTGTTCACTTGCCTTCAGGCTGCAGTAATGGCAAATAGGGAGAGAGAGGTGCAGGACAGGACAGGAGGTGCTCCTTTACTGATATTCCCCTAGCTCAGTACTCATCCCCCTGGCCCAGTGCCCACAGACTAGTCCCTACCACTGCCTTTGCTGGGAACCGTTACACTTTTTATGTAGGTTATATTTTTTGTTTGCTTGTTTCACTTCAGAAATAGAATCAGGGTTCAGGCTGCAGTAATGGCAAACACAGAGGGAGAGGTGCAGAACAGGACAGGGGGTGCTCCTTCACTGATATATCCCTAGCTCAGTACTCAGTCCCCCCCAGCCCAGTGTCCACAGACTAATCCCCACCACCACCACTGCCTTTGCAGAGGACTGTTACACTTTTTATGTAGGTTTTACTTTTTGTATGCTTACTTCACTTCAGGCTGCAGTAAAGGCAAACAGAGAGAGGTGCAGGTCTGGAGGAGGTGCTCCTTTACTGGTATCCCCCTAGCTCAGTACTCAGTTCCTCTGGCCCTGGATGGTTAACTTGGGTAGGGTTGTTGTTTTGTGTTTTTTTTTTACTTATTTTTTTTTTACTTATTTACCACAATTAAACACAAGCAGCTGGCCACTGCTGCAGTGCAGAAAGCACTCCGCTTTTCTCAATCTCAACAGTGAATCAGTGTATGCAGTCTTCCTCTGAGTGACTTTGTGGCTAATAACAACTACAGATCAGATAATGAAGAGGACTGAGAAGATTCAAACTCTTAGTAACTTCAAGCAAGTCAGAAATGAAGGATGGAGGTTTGTTGGACTGGACCCTGGATAGAGACAAACTAGACAAAACAACAAACAAACACACAAGTGGTCATCAGTCTGCAGTCAACTGAGAGAGAGAGAGAGAGAGAGAAAAAGAGTCACAGACACAGGAATGAGGAGGAAGTGTTCAATTTTGCACTGACTGCTGCTACTGAGATGACTGACTGGCTGAGGGTCCTTCCTGGGATGATAGCAAGACAAGAGAGGTAGCAGATACTCACAGGCAGTTGGACCTGGAGAGATGCAAAGAAAAAAAAGAGTCACAGCCTTACACACACAGCTGCAAGGCAAGCAGATCTGTAATCACTGACTACTAGAAGTACTGTAGTCTGACTGTAACTTTACTGGCCGAGTGGCCGAGTCACAGTCGAGTTGGATGGATCTGTGATCACTGGGTAACTAAAATGGACTCCCTAAGCAGCAACAAGTACTAGCTAGCTAACACTGCTGCTGGCCTGGCTACTGCCTGCTGCAGGTGACCAGCTGGCTGCTAGATAAGCAGCAGTAACCCGGCAGGCAAGCGGCCAGTCTCAACTTGTCTTCTGCCCCCTCAGTCAGACTCTGTGTCCAAGACAAGTTCCAACTTCCAATCTGGTTGGGCCCCACAATATTTAGTTTTTTTTATATAGTTTCCTTTGCCTTTTGCTTTGCAACACCAAAAAGCCCTGCCCAGATAGAGTAGTACTCTATAGAAAAAATAGATACAGTGTGTTTGAGTCACAGTCAGCAGTGTAAAGTAGTAAGCCCACCAAAAACACACTAGGCAAAGCAGTTTAGGTTAGCCGTTAGTGCTCAAGAGAGTTGATCTGATCATTACACCCTCTTGCACTGCAAAGTGCTTATATATCTAGCCCACAGCCCTGCCTACCACAGACTAACTGACATTGTCCCTATCCAATCAGCATTCAGGATGTTTCAGGCACAGCCAGCAAGTCATGTGGTGCAGCTTGAGCTCAGTGAAGGACCCATGGCTGCCCTACTTCTGTGCCTGCTTATAATGTCTTGCCACTTGTGATTCACCAGTCACTAGTCAGCTGATCTAAGACCAGCACCATCATCTTCTAGCAACAGCAGCAGCCAACAGAGTGAGCGACCTCCTTCCGGACCAGGCAGCCCCACCTGCAACAAGAACAGACTCTGGCAGTCATAGCTCGGTGTCCCGGCCACACCAGACCACTCTTCTATCCATGATTAAATAAATGTAAAAAAACAGTAAGTACTGCTGTGCTCTGTCTCCAGTCAGACTTGACTCAGTCGCAGTGCTGCTGCTGCCTTTGCTTTGGGAATTTCCGATTCTGACCCGTGACTCTCTGCTGCCATCTGCAGTACCGGGGGCTGCGGTGCAGCTGTCTGATGTCTGCGCCTGTGTTGTGACTAACATTGTCACTGACTGTATAAGAGACAGTCAAAAAATGTGGATTTTTTTTGGCAAGAAAATGGCAAATAAGTGCTACTGTAATGGGCCCCCTTAGTTTGTGGGCCCCAGTGCCATGGCACTGGCTGCACTGGCTATTCCTCCGCCCCTGTTCCTGATCACCATTTTATCCCCTCCCTCATCCCACAGTAGGCCTTGCAGCTCAGTTCTATGAAACATTGCAAAAACACTGTGCTGTACTTCCAGGAGTAACAGTGTCTGCAGGTGCTCTTCTGGGTGCTTGTTTTCCCCATCTGTCTGGTAGCCCTCCACTTTATGCAAATCAAAGGCTTGAAGCCCTCTCTGATTGGAGTTGCTTCAGTTCTTTGAAGTGCATGACTGTTCAGCCCACCCAGCAGAGAGCTGCGTCAGGACCACACCAGGTGATCATTGGTGTAGACTCGCAAGCCTATTCCAAGCCCCAAATTTTGTATACTGCAATGGGCTATGCTGCAACACATACCCCAAAATCCCCTATTGCCACAATACATTGGCTTGTGCATGCACACGACCAATGTAAAAATGTGTTCTTATCCAACATATGATCAAATGGAGTGTGGCTGTGACACTCACTGCAGTATACTCCCTGTTAGGAAAAGATAAACCTTTGATGTTACCTGATCTACAGTATGATCATCTCAACTTGAATTAGAGGTGTCATTTGGTAAAGTGTAATTTACAATAAAAGTACAGGTTAGTCACAGAAACAATTATTGCAGTTCATGATGCTTTTAGTGGTGGTGTTATTTGGGACATTTCTGTACTCTTGCATAACATCAGGACAGGGCATTTTCTATTGTCTTTCAAGGCTATGCCCATGGTTTGGTGAGGCAGTGGATGACTCACTCCATCCCTTCCCCTCCCCCTACATGCAGTATTTACATTGTGCTTGCTCATGCATCCTTTTGTCACTCATTTTGTTGCTACCACACTCCTCCCCATTTCCTTCAGCAGCTCCTCTCTTGCCTTAAGCAATCTGTGGGCTTTCTTCACTAACGTACCTTAGTCAAAAGGAACTATCTCCTTCTAGCACCTGTAAGGTGAAACGCTCCTCAGGAGGATTTCTGTATCTTCATGGCACCCCAAAAGGGTGGTAGTCACAGTGGTAAAGACAGAGAGCATGTATGCCACATGTACATTACAAAAGTTTTCAAATCCAAGTTGCACAAGCATTCTGTTATTATTACATCCAACTGTACTCACTCCCACAGTTACTTCAGTACAAACATACTCAGTACCTAACATCCTAACCAATCATCCTACCAATCATTCCAATGAGTTGCTTATGCATTCCCACATAAGTCACCCGATGGACCAGGGAAACAGTCCCCCTAAGGTCCTCTGATGGTCTGGCGACTTGTCACTATTATCTGTCCCTAAAACACTCAATGTGTGTGAAAAAGGCTTCTCCTTCTGTGTTGCTAAATACTGGAATTCCTTTCCGGTGTTCCTCTGTCACTCCTCATCTTTATTTACACTTCAAAAGGGAATTATACAAATTTTTGAGTGACTCTGAAAATTACACCTGTACTTGATATTTTGTTTCGTCTTCATTGGACTGGGCTATATGGGGAGAGGCTGCAGGAGTTTGGTCTCTATACACTGGATATGAGAAGGGAGAAGAGGGACTTGGTGGAAACCTTCAAATACATGAAGGGAATAAATGAGGTTAAAGGGGTCAACATCTTCAGACTTAGCAAACACAAAACCACCAGAGGTCATGCACTCAAGCTGGAGGGGGCAGATTTGGGGGGATGTCACAGACGCACTCTGCAGGTCAGGCTCTCTGCTCCCACAGTGCCAACCTCAGAGCACAACAGTGTGAACAGGTAACAAACAGGGTAACCCTCCTGTCTGCTTTTGGATCCAAATCACCATTAGCCTTAAGTTCTGGGGGGATTCAAACTGTGAACTTTATGCTAGAGTACCCAAATGTACAGGCTCATATAATATATCCTCTTCAGGGGGATGCAATATATCTTTCGCCTAAGGGCACCTAGCCAGGTATCCAAAATGAACCCTTAAGACTCTGTAAGACATCTTAGGTATATTCTTACCTTTTACCAAGCTTAGTAACACCATCAAGCTGTTGAACAGTTGTCAGACTTAACCACCTATATGTCACATGCAAAAAGAACTGACAGACACCCAGGCAGTCTTTCAAAGAAAAGGTTCTTTACTAAAAGATGATAAAAATATGAAAAATGTTAACACAGAACAATATATCAAAGAGCTCACAATCACATAAAAGAACAAGGGAAAATTACAAAACAAAACCCCTACCACAATGCATTTAAATCTTTGCTATCTAAGGTATTACCTCTAGAAGTGCTTTAAGTTAGATCAGAGAACTGTTTCTCTCAGAGTTCCAAAATAATATGTCCTACATTTCAGACACAAGTATCAGTTTAAACTCTGTGTCTCCACCTCCCCTTCTGTGAGTCATCTAGCTCCTCCTTTTTTGAATATAAAATTACAAACATGATTTCCTACCAGGAGGTATGTTAAATAATGTGACATCAGAAGAAAAAAGACATTTGCTATATATATAACTCCTAAATTAAAAAAATGTTCCTTTGAACTTAGAAATCCCAGCATTTGTCATTTAGGTATTAAACTTGATAGGAACAGCCAAATTACCCTTTCTTTCCTGACGCCATAAACTTTAGATTTTGTTTCCACTTCAAAAGCCTGAGCATGTCATAAAAGGTAATAAAATGTCTGCTGGGAGGAAGGTAGTTAATTAACTGGTTCCCTTCTCAGTTTTAATTACATCCTATGGTTTCTGCTGCTGACACCTTATAATTTAAAGGGTCAAATTTCACAGACTGACATTTCATACTCTGACCATTTATTTATAATACCAAAATCATACAATAATCATAACCAGCTGGCCAAGCGTCACAGGGGGGATGTAAGGGGGAGTTACTTCTCACAAAGGGCTGTAGGGCAATGGAATAGGTTACTGAAATGGGTAGTAGAGGTGGATACAGTGGAGAAATTCAAAAGGGCATGGGATAACTACATGTGACTAGGCAGGGGGTGAAAGAGGACAGTGGAGTGAGAGGTAAAAGGCGGGAGGGGTGGGCTATCTCATTTGGGCAGACTCAATGGGTCAAATAGTCCTTTTCTGCAGACAGGATGCTATGATTTACTAATATATCATATCCTTTTAACTGTGTTACTCCGCCTGTGTATTTACTGTGTCTCTTTGCCCATTGCTATTGTTATTATTACTCCCTAATCTACATCCAGAAGCAAATGATTTGATACCTTTTAATGGACCAACATAGATGTAACAACAAGAACAAAATTTGGTTCTTGTTGTTACATCTATGTTGGTCCATTAAAAGGTATCAACTCATTTGCTTCTGGATCTATTCTTGCAAGGAACAATACGGCAACTACTAAATCTAGATTTCCCTAATCTACATACATAAGGTACAGCTGTTGTGCTTTTATTGCTGTTCCTCATGATATATTCTCCCTGGTCATGTCTGAAAATAGGAATTGTATGTCTACTGCACTTACCTGGTAAACAAAAACTAAAATAAACAGCATGTTTAATCATGATAGTCCAAATAAGAAGCAGCAGCCCTTTTTCAGTCTGGTTCTGCTTCTATCAATAGTTACTTGATTTAAATCATTTATTCTTAGTTCTTTTAACTGTGAAGATTAATTTTACCTCACATTGTGTGTTCAGCAATACAGTATCTATACATTCTAATTCAGAGAAAAGGCAGGAGACTTTTGTAAGCTTTCTTACCACATCTTCATTTTACTATCTTGAATTTTCACCACAAAACAGTGCAGGACTGTACATAAGCTAGACCCCATTTCTTTGTTCTTTCAGAATTCCCAAAAGGCAACTAAACATATATCTTTTTTTCTCAATTGCCTAAAACATCCATTAGTTTAAATGAATAAGGTTTTTAGTAGCAGGAAAAGCAGTTTTGCAGTTTTACTCAATTTTCTGCAAGAATTTGATTTTTACACAATTTGGAGTGTGGGTGGGTTCCCTTCAATAAGTTTTAAGACCTGTGTGTTATAGAGAGGCTGGTATACAGATGCATTTTTTTTAAATATTTTTTTACCCCAGATTTTCAGCATAGCCTTCTTATGACCCTACTTCATGAACAAGGGTGGTGAAAATGTTCAAATCCAGCCCAAAAGGTGATTTTGCGAAGCAACCACAAAATCACCTTTTGGGCCAGATTTGCATAATTCCACTGTCCTTGATCATGAGGTAGCGTCCCAAAAGGGCCATGTTGAAAATTTGGTGTAAAAATATTTAAAAATGGCAGTGCTATGAACAAACATTCAAACACCATTGAAATACAAACCAGATATACCTTATTTTAACATATTGTAGTCATCAGTTCTAGCACCAAGACATGTCTTTGATTAGAGCGTGATCTATATCATGAGACATGTTAAGGTGAGTGAGTGAGTGAGTGAGTGTGTGTGTGTGTGTGGTGTAGTGGGATGGTGGGTAATGAGTGAGAAGTTGGAGTTGAGGGTGGGGGAGTCAGATTGATGAGGGTCTGTTTTCTTTTTTGCAGAAAAAAAAGAAAAAATCAATGAGTGATGGGTTTCTTTATTTCAGAGGACTTAACACTGGGGATTGAGCACCCCAGTGTTGGGCGGCATCAGTGGTGGGCACACCAGTGCTGCCATGTGTATAATGGGAATGGGGCAGGTAACCTGGAGGGCAGCAGGGTGAAGAAAACTGGTATCGGGGGTGGGTACCCCAGTCTGCTTACAGTAACATAGTAGTTGACAGCAGATAAGGATCACTAGATCCATCCAGTCTGCCTATATTCTCTGCCTGCATCAGTGGCCACTGACCCTACTTGATCATTGGCTTTTGCCTCCCTTCCCTTATAAAAGCATAACATTAAATATGAGAAAGGGGACAGATAATGTGGAGGGGACATGGGAAGAAAAATGTGGTAGTGGGGCTGGGCACCTCAGTCTGTTACTATTATAACAATAGATAGATAGATAGATAGATAGATAGATAGATAGATAGATAGATATTTAGATAGACAGTCCAATAGACAGGCAGACAGATAGATCGACAGACAGACAAATGAGACAGAGAGAGCAGGGAATCAACTGAAATCGGCAGCACAACTCCAGTGAGGCTTCAGAATTCAAGAAAGTCCCTCTGTTCTCATACTGAGAAAGTGGGTGACTGCATTGAGTACAGAAACATGTTGAGGTGAGCAAGGGTGTGTGTGTGGGGGTGGGGTGGTGAGTGCTGATTGGGAGGTCGGGGTAAGATCGGCAAGGAACCATTTTATTTTATACAGGTAAAAAAAAATATTGAGGGATGGTTTTCTTTATTTCTGGGGACTTGATACTGGGGATTGGGCACTTCACTGTCAGGCTACTGTTTGGAGTACTGAGGGTGGGCACCCTGGTGTCACCATGTGTCTAATGGGAATGGTAGTTGGTGACCTCGAGGGGAGGGGGTGAAGAGAACTGGTATCAGAGGTGGGCACCCTGGTCTAGTAGTATTACAACAATAGATACTGTAGATAGATAGGCAGATAGATAGATAGATAGATAGATAGATAGATAGATAGATAGATAGATACACAGACAGATAGACAGACAGACAGAGATGGAGAGAGTGGAGGATCACCAGCTCACTGCTTGAACTGTGTCGTCAGCATGACACCAGCTGCAGCTTCAGAATTCAAGAAAGCCCCACTGTTCTGCTGTTTGCTGGTAGGTTTGTAAGATTGGAAATTGGCTGAGGCTGTACTTTAAGTAAGCAATAATCCATGACAGGGTGTGGGGTTATATGCATTTAATCCACATCTGGGGTACGTTGTGAGGCACAAGGCTGCAGGCCGAGTATCCTCACAGTGCCCCAGGTGTGGATTAAATGCCTATAACCCCAAACCCTGGAGTGGTTTATTGTGCTTATAACATGGGTTACCTCCCCCATAGGACAGAACCCCCAAAAATAACTTATTTCCCCTATTTACCTGCTTGAAACATTTATTATCTTTCCACTGTGCAAAGCAGTTCCTTACAAAACATCTCTTTTTTGGGTTCTTATGCATCCTAACATGTAATTATGTGTGTTTCAGTATGGTTGACCTGCTTTCTGATGCTATGAAAACTTCTACAGTTTAACAGGGTTTAATTGTATGCATTTTTGCTACTGTATCACTGGATAATTGTGTATAAAGACCTAGGTATGCATTAAACTGCAACTGTTATCGAGATGTAGTTTGCATTATGTTGCACTACTTAACACTCGAACATTCCAGTTGTCATCAATAGCAATGCCAGTACACTGCTGCAATCATTAGCACTGGAAAACTCTTTCTAATTGTTTCCCTTTGTGGAGATTTGTGACGCTAACTGATTTTTACCGCCGATTTCCAGTGTGTCAGCGGCTGTGCACAAACTGCTGACGCCTGCACTTCTCCACTGTCTATGGTCAAAAGTCTAGCTTTGTACCTTAAGCACTCTATTTGTTAAGGCTTTAATGTGTAGGTTAAAATATATAATTATTCACACAACTATATCAGCAATGTGAAAGCAGTATTTTAACTACGGACTTACAGAGTGTTCACAGCTCCATTTTAACACTGTGTACGGAGAGCACTGTCACTTTCCAGGCTACCAACTACAATGCTTAACACTTTACCTTTGCAGATTTCAGAGGGACTCCGTGTTTGCCATACTATCAGGATGTGGACTGCTGCTTTCCTATTAATTGCATTCTTATAGCTACAAATAAAATGTGAAACTTGATCCTCTCACTCTACAGTGCTCCCAGGGATTTCCCAGTAATACCATATCACCACTTCTACCTCTTTACCCCTTGTACCCTTCACTTTAATGTTATCACTGTCTGTTTTATAATACAATATGCTGGGATAGGTCTATGCGGTCCTGTGTGCCTATCCAGAAAATTAATTGTAAGTCAAGGCTTTGGGGGTGGGGGAGACACAGTGCCTTGTACTGGGAACAGAGGATCATGGCTCGCAGACACATGACAGTATTGTACCCACATGAAAATCTGAATACAAACACATCACCACATCTATATATTTCCGTACTCTACCCTTCAGCTTTATCTTGTTACTGCACTTTGCAAAGTGCAATACACTGCCATACATGTATGACTTCCTTTGCAACTATCTGTATAATACGATAACACTAAAGCCATTGTGTGTGTGTGTGTGTGTGTGGGGGTGCTGGGGGAGGGGGGGGAACGATCACCGTGCTCTACAGACAGAGCCTAACGAATCTCCCATGGTAAACAATGTCCTTCACATACACTACGCGACTCATTCCACAGACGTCTACTACACTCTGTTAAGCACTGCTATAGAATCAGAAAGGGATTACTTCTGCTGTTGGTGATGTCATGGAGGTGGGATTGTAGTGCTCTTGTGCAACATTAGGGTGATCTTTACAGCACCATTCCACCTGTGAGCACTGTCTGGTACTATTTACTTACCAACACACTGATTTGTAAACCACATAGATGTTTAGGTTTCTTACTTGCGATATAATGCTATGGTATACTTCAGAGTCAAGAGACATTATACCACAGAACAACATTGTAATGCTTTATTGAATTAGCAAAGTTAATACTTCAAAGGACTACACTGCATATTGCTACAATGTAAGTTGTTTTGTCTACACATTACTACACCTTTACTAACAATCTGTAACTGTTACAATCTATGGAACAAGCAACAGTGTACATTTCTTATCCCTAACGACCATTTTGCAGTCTCTCCTTATATAAGCATTCCACATTACTGTACTGCACTACATATATGATCTGTTAGGTACATATACCATTGAGTACAGTGTTTAACCTCACACTGGATATTCTCAGTTCAACAAGGATCACGTGTGTACATTCCTTATATATGGTACCACTCTTTTTACCTATTTGTGTACAGATGACAGTTGCTTGTATGCCAGTTTTATTCTCAAACACTGATAAAGACCAGTGACAACAGCTCCCCATCCATTGCATCACTGAATCATGCCATATGCATGCCACTAGTAGGTGATAGACAGCTAGGCGTGCTGCACTGCATATGGTTCATGAATGCTATGCTATATGGCCCACCTATGCTATGCACATGCTTAGCTAGATAAAGAGCATGGCAGCTGCTCCCTGGAGTTGCTGTGGGTTTCAGACGCACTGTGTGCACACATGTGCTGCACAGCAACCACCTACTTTGCCAGAACAGGCTAGTAGGGAAGTATTACTGCTACATTACCGATGTAGGATAGATAATTATACAGCCGCCTTTGCAGCCATGGTAATACTACATCAGCTGTTTTCTAATGCTGCAAAACTATAGTAGCCGTTTGTGCATGTTGTATTCACGACACAATATGATGGGATATATAGCTGCTACATGACCAATTAGAATTCTATGGTACCCATCTCTACATTACCAAATGTTTTGTAACCCCCTGACCTGCAGTATAGGTTACAACTCCTAAACTATAACTTTTTTACAGGTATTTCTCACAGAATAGTGGATGATAGTGGAGAACATCAGCCCACTGCTGCTTGCGGAAGAAAGTGCATAAGCGAAACACGTGATGCGCGCGAGACATCAGCACCTGAATCAAACTCCACTCTTTTACTGCAAATACTATCACTGTGGTACGTCTTAAGAGCCTGTGACTCAACAGCAGTCCCAGCTCTATGACTGCTTTGCCTTTTGTGCATATTACTTAATGTCTTGCTTTGCCTCTCATTCCTTTACTGCACGCTACAGACCTCAGTA
Source organism: Neoceratodus forsteri (assembly GCA_016271365.2). NCBI lineage: Eukaryota > Metazoa > Chordata > Ceratodontiformes > Ceratodontidae > Neoceratodus > Neoceratodus forsteri. Next base: position 223,377,774 of record CM057449.1, on the reverse strand, counting down.
CTATACAACTGTTCTGTGCTAATATTATACAGTTCTGTTCTGTAGCTGTTAACTTTGTTATCCCTGTTTTTAGTGTCTGATCCATTCTGACACAATACAGTACATTGTGCTACTTGATTACTCCCTCTCTCTCTCTCTAGTAGGCTCACCACTTCTTTAGTGTGACTCTGACCTCTTCTTACAGCACTCCTAATAACATCTGCACTGCTTTGTGTCACTGTCTGTGATACAGTTACAAATTGAGGAACATCTCTACCTCTGTTCATCATTCTATTAAGTGGCCTTTGTACTGGTTTCCTTTCAGCTTGTAAAGCACTACTCTTTAGATTCTTCGAATACCATGCTCGAAACTCTACCTGTTATTTTTGAGCACATAGCAGATGTACAGCTCTCGCAGCTTCACTGTCTGACAATGTCGATTCTTGTAATTCAGAGCTACAGGATATAGATGACTTGCTCCTTACTCCTTAGCTTATACTCTGTCTGGGTGCATTTCCAGTATACTCAGACATGTGGTGAGCTTCTTCCACATTCAGAGCACTATGTCTGTTTACTATACCACTGCCGCACTGTGCTTTCACTTGGCGTAACCTGCTTTTCTGGAACCACTGTGTATGTCTCATGCCCTTTTCCCTCTGCTTCTTGTGTGCCATACTGCGCAGCACTCTGTTGTGCTGTGGGCCTTTGTACTGAGACATCACTTGCATACATCATATGTCCAGTGTGTGGATCAATCCTATTATATCTACCAGTAGTTTCCTCTGCAGACCTCTCATCTGCAGAACGGTGTGACTGTGCAACTCTACATTCAGCAGTCTGTTGTGCTGTGACCTTTTCAGACTGTACAGACTTTCTGTTGTCAGCTACAGAGTCAGTTACTGTAGTCATTCCTACTGAGACATGCCTTGCATATATCATATGTCCAGTGTGGGGATCAATCCTATTATATCTGACAGTATTTTCCTCTGCACACCTGTCATCTGCAGGAAAATATGACTGTGCATGTCTAACTACAGCAGTATGCAAACCTTTGTGCACTTCTGCACTGCTTACTGTTGTTGTTCCCTGCACTGTTACTTGGCTTCTGTCTTGTGCTCTGTTACTGTTCTTTTGCTTTTCCACCTCTCTTGACTGTGACACCTGGCATCTACCAGGTGTGCTTCACAGTATCACTTTGTTTAGATTCTGTATAGTGGTGTGTTGGTCTCCTGTCTCACAGTGATATCTGTGAATTTGCCATGCTATGATGTATCTGCACGTTGGGATGTGCAACATGTTGTTTCTGTGTCATACATTCAGTGTGCACTCAGACAATCACTTGCAGTATCTGTTTCTTTTGTTGATCCACAGACTGTGATAGTACCATGTCACTTAGGGTACTAACACTTTTATGACACATTGGAAGCTCTGTTATGTTACCTGCAGTAACATGCCCCTTTGTACCGTTCAGTCATTCAGGTATTTTTATCATAGCACTGCTTTGCTCTTTTGACACATTAATATCTGCACAGGCCTTACTGTGCTGATATGTATCTGCTGCTACCTCTGATGCTGTGCTCACATCTCTCTGCTGTGTCACACACAGTGTCACTCTCCACATCAGAGATATCTACTTGGGTGACCAGCATAAGACGATCTGCACTGCAAGTATTTTGACTACTACCACCACTGATTATGAATGTCACAGTCTCTCTGTCACTACACTCACTCTTAGCAGTAGCTAGTTGATGCATTTCGCTCTCCATGACTCCGCTATAAGTCAACAGATCATCATGCAGCTGATCCACTCGGTTTTCAGCATCTTTACTTACTTGTCCAGTCAGAAACTTCTACCGTATTTCTCGCTCTACCAACAACCACCAAGGCAAAAAGCACACCAGCTGCTTGGGACCAGGAGCTGCATTCGGATCTTTCATGCCAACTTTTTCCATTTCTGATAGGCCTACTGCTGAATTTAAGCGATCACTTCAGGTAGCAGCCCTCTGCACAATGTTTGTTTTCTTAACTTCATTCACAGGGGCTTCACCGTTAGGAATGTGCACTTCTACTCAATCATCTACATTTTCATTACCGAACAACAAGAAATCAGTGTCCATTATTTGTTCATTTCACACTGTTTACTCCACTTGCTAACAAGGGAATAAAAACCGCTATTTGTCATACACAGTTGAGTAGCCTGTGTAGATCTTTACACCATGTTATCAGGTCTCCCCACAAAGAGGGTCAGGCTGGTGAACTGTGGCTTAAATAGAGAATTTAATCAATGGTCAGCTGCCACCTCTTATCCAATCACTGCTGCAGACCAAGGTAACCCATGTTATAACTGCAGGTATCACATTTCAGCAGGGGATTAGGGAGGGTTGAAATTCAAGTGTGTGCTTAACTGACATTCAGTTGGGTTTGCTAGTTTGTGTGAGCAGGACTAGGAGACTCTGTTTGCTGGTAGGTTTGTGAGTTTTTGAAATTGGCTGAGGCTGTACTTTTACTGCAATTATCAGATTTCAGCAGGGGATTAGGGACGGTTGAATTTTAAGTAAGTGCCTTATTGACAGTCAGTTGGATTTGCCAGTTTGTGAGAGCTGGACTAGGAGATTCTGTTTGCTGGTAGGTCTGTGAGTTTTTGAAATTGGCTGAGGATGTACTTTAACTGCAGGTTTCACATTTCAGCAGGTGATCAGGGAAGGTTGAAATTCAAGTGTGTGTGCAACTGACATTCAGTTGGAATTACCAGTTTGTGTGAGCAGGACTAGGAAACTGTTTGCTGGTAGATTTGTGAGTTTTTGCCATGTACTATACAGAAGACTATCTTTTTTTAACTGATTGTTTATGTGGACACCTAGTATCAAGGGAACAGCCCCTCCACCCACCCCCAATCCCCAACCACCCCTGGGTGCTCTGCCTTTAATGTGAAAGGCCAAGCCACACCTACTTAAAGTGGCAGGAATACTTAGACAGCACAGCACAAGCAATAGCCTAGCTGATATAGATGCAGAATTACAAAGGGTGTAGCTAGCAACTAGGTCCAAAGGGCACATACAAGAGGAGGGGAGAGAAGCGGTAAGTCCCTACAGAAGGACAGAGTAAGAGTTTGGCAGCACTACTACAGGTTTAGAGCTCTTATAGAAATATGGATGCAACTATAAAGAGCTATGGAATATTTAGAGACTAAGACAGACAGGGGCGATGTGGAGGCCAGGGAAAGGAGGCAGGTGGCTGTAGGGGGGGAAAAGCAGAGCGCTAGGGATGACTGGGGTTGGTGGGACAGGGAGATCAGGAGGATTGTGAGTTACAATGGGTGTGGGGAAGTACTGTTTCTGAGAAGCTGGTGGAAGGTGGCAGGGTGTCCAATGTGCAGGATGTTCAGATCGCTTACACTGGAAATAAGTGGCTAGAGATGGGAACTGGGGGGAGGAGACAGGTATGTGGGGGTAAGGAGGAGATGGGGCAGAGGAGCAGGGAGGGCTCCATCACAAGATAGACCAGGCTGCCACAGGCTGGAAGGGGGCACTTGGCCTGGGGGAGGGACAAGTCCACAGGGTCCTGAGAGTGCCAAAAGTGGGTGTTGGCAGGTGGTAGAGAACACGAGTAGACATAGAGGCAGTAGAAAAAAGATTCAAGGTAAGCAGAGGCAGGAAGGAATGTCAGGGGAGGGCAAGGACAGGAGGTTGGAGACAACAAACAAGTACACAGTACTGGTTGATGAAACAGAGCAGGGGGTTGGGGAACCACCATAGAACAAGAGTCAGGGGACCAGGATGGAGGGTGGAAATACAGGGTACAAGGAGAGAGGGAAGACTAGGGGGTACAAGTGGGGAAGGGTAGGAAAGTAGATCAAGGTGGTACAAACACACTAAACAAATGAGGAAGGTCAAAACATGTTGAGGGGGCAGAATGCAGGGGGCAGTGGGAGGATGTAAAAGTAGTGGAGGGGGAGGGGTTATAGAAGAAAGAGCACAGAAAGGACAAAGGAGGGGAGCAGGTGGAGGTGCAATTGATGGAGAAGGGAGGGGAAAGGGCAGGGTATGAAAGGAGAAGACACTGATGAAAAGGGGCTCATAGGAGGACAAACCATGGAGGACATGCAAGGGATGGGGGTTATTATGTACCAGGGAGGAGGTGGATGAGGGTGGGTCAGAAGCCATATGGGAATTGCTACAAAGCCCTAAAGGTAAGAAACTCAGGATGGGGGTGGTGTACAGGCCATCCTCACAGAGCGAGGAGTTGGATAGAGAGCTGGGGGAGCAAATCAGGAAGGTCAGTGGCAAAGGGAATACAGCTATAGTGGGAGACTTCAATCTACTTGGGGTTGACTGGCAGACAGTAACTACAGTACATGCCAGGGAACAGGTGTTGCTGCAGGCTATCCAAGACAGTTACCTAGTGCAAGGGGTGATGGATCCTACTAGGGAGGGGAACATACTGGACTTGGTACTAACAAATGGGGATCACGCCCAGGATGTGGTAGTACAGGACCCTCTAGCAGGAAGTGACCACCACTCAGTGTGGTTCCTCCTCAACACAGGGAGGGAGTTGGCTAAGACCAGGACAATTGTACTTCAGGAAGGCAAAGTTTGCCAGAATGGGCAGCATCCGAGAGGGATATTTAGCTAAAATTAACCCAGGGATGGATGCTAAACACAAGTGGGCAATCATTAGATAGGGGCTGAATGAGGCCATGAACATATGTACCAAATCTCAGAGGGAAAAAACAGTCCAGGTAGAAAAAAACTAGCTGGATCAACCAGGAAGGGGGGAAGGGAAGGTAAGGGAAAAAAAGACCAACCATGATTAAGTTCAAGAAAGTGGGGTGTGAGGAGGATAGAAAGGTGTTCACAAAGGCATCTAGAGAGGTGACTAGGTCAGTCAGGGCAGCCAAGGCAGCAAAGGACCTGAAATTGGCTAAGGGAATCAGAGAGGGGGCAAAGGGGTTCTTTAAATACATAAGGGAGAAGAGCAGTTGTAGGGATGACACTGTTAGAATTGAGAGGGGGGATGGGCGGAACAAGGGGAAGATCAGGCACAGGCACTTAATGAGTATTTCTGCTCGGTGTTCATGAAAGAAAGGGATGGACCGATACCAAAGGGGAATGGGGGAAAGGGTGGAAGGGGCAGAGATAACAGATGGGGTCATCCAAGAGGATAGAGTTCTGAAGGGCCTTAAAGCCTGGTGGTGGATAAGGCACCAGGACCAGATGGTGTACACCCAAGGGTCCTGAAGGAACTGTCAGAGGTGTTGGCAGGCCCTCTGATGGACCTGTTCAACACCTCCTTGGAGATGGGGAATGTACTCAGGGACTGGAGGATGACTCACATGGAGTCCCTTCACAAGAGTGAACCCAAGGACTAACCGGGCAACTACAGACTGGTGAGGTTGACTTCCATAGTTGGAAAGTTGATGGAGACCATTCTGAAGGACAAATTGATAACCTTTCTCAATAGCAATGGTCTGCAGGATGACAGACAGCATGGGTTTGCCATAGGAAGATCTTGCCAAACTAACCTGATTGAATTCTTCGACTGGATCGCTAGGGCAGTTGATGAAGGCAATGCTGTGAACGTCCTGTAGCTGGACTTCAGCAAGGCTTTCAACTCGATGATGCACAGAAGGTTAATGAGCAAGCTGAGGGACAAGGGGGTGGGGGAAAAACTGGTGGGGTGTGTGGAGACCTGGCTGCAGGGCAGATAACAGAGGCCAGTTGTAATGGGGAAGACATCCTAGCCAATGTCAAGGCCAGTAACGAGTGGGGTACCACAGGGTTCATTGCTGGGTCCTGTTTTGTTTAATGTCTTTATTGGAGACATTGCAGAGTGGGTCAACAGTAAGATCAGCCTGTTCGCAGACAACACTGAGATTTGTGCAAAAGTAGACAATGAGGAAGGGATGCAGGAACTCAGAGTATCTAGCTAAGCTCAAACACTGGTCTAGGGAGTGGCAGTTGGGGTTTAATGCTAAGAAATGCAAGGTCATGCACCTCGAAACCAGAAATCCCAGGAACAGCACTGGCTGAGGAGAGTGCAGGTAACAGCTTCAGAGGAGGAAAGGGACTTGGGGGTAATAGTTACAGGGGACATGAAGGTATTAGCACAGTGTAGGAGGGTGGTAGCAGGGGCAAATAGGATGCTCAGGTGCATTGCCAGAGGGATCACTTCTAGAAAGGGGGAGGTTATCCTGAAATTGTATAGATCACTGGTGAGGCCACACTTGGGGTAGTATGTACAGTACTGGTGCCCATATCTCAAAAAGGATGGGAGATTACTGGAGGGGGTGCAGTTTAGGGCTACAAAAATGATCATGGGACTAGAGGAGTTGCCATACGAGGAAAGGTTGAAGGAGCTCAACATGTACTGTCTGGAAGAAGGAAGGGAAAGAGGGGATATGTTAGAGACCTTTAAGTACTTGATAGGCATAAACAAAGTCAGGGATGGAGGAGTGTTTCGCTTAAAGGGGGGAAGGGGACTGGCCACTAGGGGCACTAAATAGGATGGCAGCTTAAAGATCAGCTCCACAACCCAGAGGGAAATATCCTTTAAAATCCTTTTTCTACTAGCTGGTATTATATCCTCACTCTACTGTAATTTGTGGGGTAATACTCAAGCTGCACTAATTTAGCTTCATTGATACAAAAAGCCTTCATTTGCTGTGTGGAAATTGCTATTTTACTGAAGAGCATCCTGGACGAGGTAGGCCTGAAAATATTGCTGAATGCCGCTTGCAACAAACCAGGGAGCAACCATCAGTTGAGGCGATGTTCGGTCAACGTATGGCCCAGATGGCACAAGTCACTGTGGCAACTAATTGAAACACCCAAGTGGTTCAAAATTTAGAAGCCAGGATGCTGCATACCGAACAGCGGGTCTCGGCGACAGAGGGGCATGTTCAGGACTTAAAGGCAGAATTAAGAGATCAACAACAGACCGTACAGATGCTGTGCTGTAAAATGGATGACCTCAAGAACTGAGGTTGCCATAATAATCTTCATTTCCTGGGCTTCCCTGAGCATGTAGAAGGCAAGGATACTGAGGGATTTTTACAATTAACCATTGCTGAAATGCTGCAGTTGGACCCATTGATACCACTCTAGGTGGAATGCGCACACCACACGTTAGCCCACATGTCTCAGGCCCAGGATAGACCATGACCTATAATAGCCCAATTTATTGATTTTAGGGACAAAGAGAAGGTCCTAACTAGAGCTTGTGAGTTACAGCATGTAGTGTGGAGATCGAATAGGATCCACATCTTTCAGGACTTCTCTAAGGATCTGTCGGACAAACACCAAGCATACTATAAGGCAAGGCATAAAATGCACAGTATTGGACTGTCCATTTCCTTGCGTTACCCAGCCATGATGCTGGTTATGCATAATGGGGTCCCAAACAGTTTTGAATCTCCTGATGCACTCATGGATTTTTTACGGTGCAACTGGCCACAAGAATTCACCACCACTACCCCAGGAGCCCCTTTGGCAAAAACTGCTACTGACGGGTTGGATTGCCGCTCCTCTCCATCAGTGAGCAGGCCTGCAGTTTGGCAAGACCTCAGGGAGCAACACTGGGAACTCTCCCCAAAAATACACCAAAAGAGGCAATCCTCAAAGAAACATGGCCGCTGGGAGCATCCTTCGGAGAGAGGGCAAGACGACACAGAAGAGGCCTCAAGCATGGACACTGCTGCTCCAGATCCATTACAGGCCTACCACACACTAATAGATATGAAGCTTTACATCCCAGCTCTCCGGATCAACACCCAGGCATTGTGGGTTCAACTGTGGAAGGCAGGCCTACTCCTATGTTGCAGCCCAGCTACCTGTCCCCATCAGCAGCTCCTCACCAGCCACAGAACGGAGCTACAGATAGCAGAGGACAGCATCAATCAAAGGCTATGAGGGAGGCCTCCTCTACCAGCGGAGATCTCATCTTCAGTGTGGACCGTCCTGAGTGCTCTACTTCTCCAGGGCAATCGATCAGAGAAAACCCACCGGCGTGGTCAGATAAGTAGTCATCCTTCTATTTTCTTTCTATTCCTGTTCTTTTAATCCCCCAGGAAGTTGTAGGTATGGGGCAAGTTTGGGGTGTCTAAATTGATCGTTAATGGACAATCTCCTTGGCTGACCCATCTGCTACCCTTTCTCCATGTTACCCATGTAAGGGAACTTTCCAGCCCCTTTTCACCCCAATCTTGACCCCCCGACTTGCACTGATATGTGGCAGGGAAGATGCCTCACTCCTATACTGGGAAGGATTCAACGAGGCCTACCAACAAGCTCTCAGTGGACGTCCTGATCAAAGGTCCAGACACGTCTAGATGGCAAAGAATGCCTTTTTTGTACCATCTGATTAAACAGCAGAACTTTTGTGGGTTTTACCTTGCTTACTTGTGTGTGTGTGGGGGGTTGAGGTCTGCTGGGAAGCTGTGCCATATAAAATGAAAGTATTTGTCAGCGTGCATAAACTGTTGCGCTGAATAGGAAGCCAGGATGTATTTTACGTGAGGCCCTAAGTGGTGAATGGCACAGGCCTGTGCCCCTCTGGTATGTTTTTTTTTTTTATTATTTTTTTCTATCAAGGGGAGGTCTCCCAGCCTCCGCATTGGGTGGCTTACAGTACACTCTTCATAGGTGTGACGAGCATGACCTCACCAGGATTTTTGTTGTGAAAGCATGTCGGCACCCATCAGTAATAACCCTAGACTAGCCAAATTGGGGGCAGTCCTCCCACACTTTCTTTCCTGCAAACCTCCACCTCATTAGAAGCATTGTGTAGTCCCACTTTAACTACCCCAGCTTCTGAGCTACACCACTGGAGCAGCTCTCTCAGCCCTCTGGGGTTGCAATGAGCCACGTGGTCCAACCTTCCTATTGGGTTACTCGATTCTTTCGAGAGGGACTCCCCCCTGCATTCACCATAGTGCTAAGGAAGGATGGATACCACTTGATAATGCCCTGGGAATAGGGGCTGGCCTACAGCAGGGCTCCGCGGCCAAAGAGACACCTTTATATCTCCAAATTGCATGGTACACTGTGCACAATGTATGTAGTTTGCTAATGTGTTTATATATGTTTGTTTCACAAGAGACACACACAGATGTTTCGTTATTTGTTAGTATAAGGTTATCTGGTAGGGGCAGGGTATATGGGCTTTACCCACTCTCTCCATATCTGGTGGCCCTCTATAGAAATTTGCATCTTCTGGTTGGGCTGCCATCGCCCCCTATCTGCTAGTTGTTCTTGATATATCTCTTAATTAAATATTTGCTCCCTATTACTAACAGGTGATATCACTTGCCTGACATGCAACATCGGAGGGCTTAACACCCCAAACAAGAGGAAGCAAGTTTTGGGCTCCCTTAAGAGCCTGGGAGCAAGGGTTGCCTTCCTGCAGGAGACCAAACTTACCGGGGGGGATCCTGAGAGACTGAAGAGAGTGGGTAGGTCAGGTCATTCATGCCTCAGCCTCCTATAGAAAGAGAGGGGTGGTGATTCTGCTTCACAAGCAATTACAATGGAAATTGCAGAGACAAGTGAGGGACCCTGAAGGTAGATGGGTGGTGGTACTCATGGATACTGGGGGGGGGGCCCTCTGATCCTGGGTAACATATACACTCTGAATGAGGACTCACACTCCTTCTTTCACAAGTTGGCCCAGGTGCTGGGATCCATAGCTCTGGAAGATGCCCCCATTTTATTAGGGGGCTATTTTAATCTTACTCTGGGCCCTTTCCTGGATAGATCCCCTTCCAATACTGAGCCTCACTCCAGGGCTGTAAAGACAGTTGTTCAATTACAACAAGATTTGGCCCTTACGGACATCTGGAGAATATTTCACCCCTCCCAGTGGGACTACACCTTTCATTCCCCAGTAGATAGTTCTCTTAGTAGAATAGACTTCTGGCTCACCTCTCCTACTATTACTAGTAACACTGTTAATACCCTTATTCATCCCTTAGTAATCTCAGATCATGCCCCTGTGCATCTTACCTTCACATGGGGCTCCCCTCTCTCTAAGTCTCCGGCATGGAGGCTGGACCCATTGCTACTTCATGACCCAGACTTTCCCCCTTAGCTTCAAAAGGAAGCAACAGAATTTTTTTGGCATAATCTCATAGCAGATACCTCTGCAGGTACCACATGGGAGGCATTCAAAGCTACTGTAAGATGGGTGATAATAGGGTATGCGAGATGGTGCCGAAAGAGGAGGGAACAACATTTGAGGGGGCTTGAATGACAACTCCAAGAAGCGGAGCTTGCTTTTAAGGCCCTTCATGTCCCTTCCCTTAGGTAAGAGGCAGGTCACAAGGTCACCTCTCTGAAAATGCAAGTGAACAAGCTGGTCTGTAGAAAGGCAGAGACTTTGATCATTACGAACATACGAACATACAAAATTTGCCAGCAGATAAAGGCCTAGAGGTCTATCAAGTCTGCTTGAATGTGCAGCTAGCACCCCTTATTCTGCAGCTGCTTAGACTCAAGCATAAATATTAGGAAGGGAGAGAAAATTGGGGTAAGCTGCTGACATACCATCCCAAAAAGCAGCAAGCCGAAAGGCATATAGCAGCTTTAGAGAATGCAGGGGGTAGGATCCAGACCTCGGCGCAAGATATTAATCAAATAATGATGGATTTTTACTCCTCGTTATATACATCCTCCAGAGCCCCAGACCCCCAGGGTGTTGGCCCATTTCTGGAGTCCCTACATCTCCCCAAAATCTCGGAAGCCCAAGCTAATGCCCTAGATGCCCCAATCTCAACCCAGGAGGTGGCAGACACCATCCTCTCCCTTAAAAAGGGAAAGGCCCCAGGAGGGGACAGTTTCCCTATTGAAGTGTGGCAGCTGTTGCATCCCATAATCTCTCTGGTATTGCAACAAGTATTTACTGAGTCATTGCAAACATGGCCTCTCCCTTCATCCCTATTACTATCCTACCAAAAACAGGTAAAGACCCTCTTAAAGCATCCAGCTACTGCCCTATTTCATTATTGAATGCTGACAGCAATATGCTAGCTAAGATACTAGCTAATAGACTTAATCCTCTCCTTCCCAGTTTGATCCACCCATCTCAAGTAGGCTTTGTTAAGGGCTGCTTTAGCGTGGACCGTATTAGACAGTTGGTAAATTTAATCCATAAGGCCCAAACATTATCTTCGCCCGCTGCTGCCATTGCAATAGATTTCGAAAAGGCCTTTGATTCCCTGGGGTGGGACTATGTCCAACAAGTACTTTGCACTATGGGCTTGGGGGCAGGGTTTCGGGCTTGAATTGGGGCAATATATTCATCCCCAGCTGCACTGATACTCACCAATACTATGCTGTCTCCCCCATTCATACTGGGTAGGGGTACCCCTCAGGGCTGCCCACTTACCCCACTACTTTTTGTATTGGCAGTAGAACCTCTGGCGGCCCCTATTAGGCAAAATCCTCTAATTTCCGGGGTCCAGGTGGGAACAAGGGCATACTCTACTCTTATGTATGTGGATGACCTGTTGCTCCCTATAGACAATATCATCACCTCCCTCCCTCCTTTACTGTCCACCTTGTCAGATTTCTCTACATTTTCAGGGCTCAAGATTAACCAGGCCAAGACAGAAGTCCTACCTTTAAACTATAAGTGTACCTCTCAAATGGTTACTCAGCATGGGCTCCGATGGGTCCCAGAGGAGATTACCTACTTGGGCATTACTATCTCTCCTAATCTGCATAAAATCTGGGACCTGAATATGAAACCACTTTTTTTTTTTTATTTTAAAACATTTGTTTACCGGGTAAGTACAATGAGCCAAAGGCCCGTTTTCATGTACGACCCGGAGACCATACATATACAGTCAAGATGTTTACAATTAACAAACTCACATCACAATACAATACAAACATTAAACATACATTCCAAATTAAAAATAAAATAATTACTGAAAACAGCAACAATGCAATTTAGCAAGAAAATAATTTCTTAACCTAATTTTAAAAGTCTGATGACAAACATTTTCATATAAAACAATAGGAAGCTCATTCCAATTTTTAGCAGCAGAGTAAGTAAACGAACCATCCCCCAATTTTGTCTTAGTTTTTGGAACCTTTAACTTAATTTGTTGATCAGAGCGAAGTTCCCGTGAGATTATTTTAATGTGTAAAAGTGAATATAATGGAGAATCTGTACCTTGACGAAGAACTGTATCCATTAATAAATATAAACTGTACAGACAACCCATCCCGGGAGGAAGCCAGGAAGATTGTCTATACAGTTCACAGTGATGAGCAGAATAGGACAACTTAAAAGTAAATCTACAAATACCATGAAACACATTAGTAAGAAGAGAAAACTCTCTATTAGACAGATTAGTAAAAAGAAATGCATTATAATTCAACTGTGGTAATAAAACACCCTCTGCTATTGCACGTCTTGCTGATAAAGTCAACAGGGATTGAAACTTGAATAATACACCAAGTCTCTGATTGATCTGATGAGAAATAAATTTTACATGATCGGAAAATTTTAGGTATTGATCTAAAAAAACTCCAAGATATTTAAATTGTTTTACCTGCTCCGACCCATTACCCAACAAATCAGAGATAGACAAATTCTGAGATCTATTTAACCTAATCCTAGATCCAAACAACATACATTTTGATTTAGAATAATTTAATGCCAAACGATTCCTTTTTAACCACCCACATAGGATAGCAAAGTCCTTATTTAAAGAATTATTTATAAGTTCAACAGAAATTGAACTTTTATACAAAATAATATCATCTGCATAAATCAGGCAATGTGTATCCTTCAATAAAGATGGAACAACATCTACAAATACTGTAAACAACAAAGGGCCCAAAACGGACCCCTGAGGCACCCCCTGTGACAAAATTTTACTAGTTGAGAAAGCTCCATTTAGTCCTACTTTAAGTGGACGATCAGACAAATAACTATGAAACCAATCAACAGCAATCTCGGTCATACCATATCTTTGGAGTGTCCTAAACAGCAAAGGATGACTTACAAGATCAAAGGCCTTGGACAGGTCCACGAACACAGCACCAGTAAGCAGACCCTCATCCACAGCTACACTGGTGTGGTTCGTGAACCTGGCCAAGGCCGTCCCTGTCCCATGATACTTACGAAACCCATGCTGATCAGGAATCCTAAGACCATTTTCTTGCAAATAGGCAGTAAACTGCTCATTCACAAGTCTTTCAAAAATTTTTCCCAAAGATGACAGAAGAGAAATAGGACGATAATTATCCATATCCATTCTATCGCCAGATTTATAGATGGGTTTGATCACTGTCTGCTTCCATACATCAGGGAAACATCCAGTAAGCAAAGACAAATTATAAATAGAAGTAAGTGGATAAGTAATATATTCAGAAATCATTTTTAAGAACCAGGTATCAAGTTCACATGCACTAGAACAAATTGGCATGCATCCATTCGTACAGAACTGGACAGATGGAAATCTCTTCGACTGTCGCTTGTAGGTAAAATATCCACAATTAAAATGGTCGCAGCACCAAAAATTATGTATCTTCTCTCCCACATTCCTTTGAAAATACCTCGTTATTGGTTTACTAAACTAGACTCCCTGCTAGGATCCTTTCTGTGGGAGGGTAAGAAACCTAGGTACAGTAGCAATAAGCTCAGACCTCATTGGTCGCAAGGGGGCTGGGGTCTTCTGTGGTTAGAGGGGTATAAATGGGCTTTTCAGCTGGCTCAGATGTTAAAATGGTTCCTTTCCCCTGAACACAATGCTCCTCAGTGGCTGGATATGGAGAGAGAGGTATGTCAGCGTACTCACTTGGTACTATTGTTATTTAACCATCCCCCTAAGGGCACTCACTCTCATCCTACTATAGGTCCCTCTCTGGAATATTGGGCCAAGGCACGTAAGAAGTTGGACACCTCCCCATCTCCCCTAAGACTTACCCCACTATGGGACAATAATGAGATTACTGTCAATAAACAACCAATTGCATGGCCCTCATGGGAAAGTGGTGGTATCTCATTCCTTCAAGATATGCTCTTTCCTGGTACAGATACCATTAATTACTTTGAGGGCCTGCGGAGCTCTTATGGGATCTCTCCCAAAGAGTTCTGGTGATTCCTTCAAATAAGAAGTGCCATCCTTATGTACAGGCAAAAGCAGCACCAAGAGCAACACATCTCCCAGATAGAGTCATGGCTGACCATAGAAAGAGGACAGTCAAGCCGGGTATATGCGGCCATTCGGAGCACCATCCCATCCCAAGCAGAAGAATCCAAGCATAAATGGGAGAAAGTGCTGCATGCCCCTATTACAAACCTGGAGTGGAAGCCTTGTCTAAAATTAGCTCACGGGGCATATCTTGACACCAGTAGTCAATTAATACAGAACAAGATAATTCACTCCTGGTACAGGACTCCTGTAGTCCTCGCCAAGGCAATGCTGGTTCAGTCTGACCTGTGTTGGAGGTGTCAGGAACTCCCAGATGACCTGTTCCATATACTTTGGTCCTGCAGGCTGATCCAGCCCTTATGGCAGGCTACCTGTAAGATGGGGTCCAAAATACTTAGGAAGCTTGTGCTTCAGTCCCCTGAGTTGCTGTTATTAGGACTCCGGATCCTGGACCCTCACCTTTGTCTCTCCAAGTTCAAACTACTTTTGACACTCAGTATGCAGGTTAAAAGACTCCTACTGTGTAAATGGTGGTCCCAGATAATCCCCTCCCTGGAGGAGGTACTTACCTCCATGGCTCAAGTTGCCAACTGGGCCAGAATATCACATACTGTGACCAATACCCTCTTTAAATATACTGCCCTCTGGACTCCCTTCCTTCTGTTTTTGAAACCTAGGGAAGGAATCAGCTGAATAGGCTCAACCATGCTTCTATAATGGTCTCCTCTCATGGTGCATTTAGGGGCAAGTGCTGGAGAGATTGTTATTGAGTTATAGGGGACCCTGCTCTATGGATGACATGGTATAATATCAGTAAAGGATAGTATCTACTCTGACAATGAAGACCTGTTTGCTTTGTGTGTGTGATCTCTTGTATTTTGTAGGCGTAAAGTAGAGGACAGCGGCCCTGAACCTCTCATAATTTCTGATGCTTTGTCAAATACTGCAGAAACTAGCAGGATGGGGCCAGATAAGATATGTTTGTATGAGTTAGCCATTTATGCAATGCACCAACTGCTAATACTTTCAAAGTTAATCTCCAGCTGGATAGATGTTCTATATCCAGGCACAGAGTATTATCCTACTGCTTACCTGGCTAGTATATTCAGTTCATTACTATTTGGCCAGCATGTTCCATTCTCTGCTTCTACAGACATATGTAACAGTCTGTAAGACCTATACAATGTATCCGACTGTTTTAATGTTTGTATCATCTTAATAAGTCAAATCAATAAAACTTATTAACCACAATAAAGGGGGGAAGTGTCACTAGGAGACACAGTCTGAAGTTAGAAGAGGGAAGGTTTAGGAGGGAGATGAGGAGGCACTACTTCACAGAGAGAGTGATGGCACGTTGTAACACATTGCTAGAGTTAATCACTCAAAGGACAGTGTATAGCTTTAAGCAGGGTTGGGATCGAGTCAAGGGCAGGGTTAGTACAGACAAGAACACAAAGGGGGGAAGGACTGGGAAAGAGGAGGAAGGGAGGGGTTTGGGTGAGGGTGGAGCAGCTATAGTGATATAAAACTAAAAGCTGCACAATCAGGCAGACTTGATAGACCTGTGGGCCTTTTTCTGCAAGCAATTTTGTATGTTTGTATGTTTGTCTGTTCTCATGCTGAGAATGTAAGTGAATGGCTTCTCTTGCTAAGCTGGACACCCAGGATATTTGGGTGCCCAGAAACAATGTTTCCAGCATGTTTTCAGATATTTTCAAAAAATTGTTACTGGAATCTAAATAAATAGGTCATGTTTACCTAGATTCAGGTGTTTCTTTTTGAAAATACATCATTTTTATAGGTTTTCAACTTTTTTGGTAAAAAATCAAAAAAAGATGGCAGCCATATGAGGGAAGAATTTCAGCTCAAGGAGGAAGAATCTGGACTCATGAATGAAAGAAGATTCTTTTGTCATGAGCCAAAAGTACTTTTGTACCAAACTTATAGATGAAAACACCCTAATGCCTATGCTCAGAACCAAAATTTGAAATCCTTATTACTGAGGAATGGACTAATATTTTTTTTAAAACCCACAAAAGGCAGCATTCTAGGGCAAGCCCCTTATACTCTAAACATTTTAGAGCAAAATTCTAAACAGTCTTGGTTGTAGGGGAGAGGAAAAAAAACAGAAAAAAAAAGATTTTTCCACTTTTTACCCTTTTTGTGTCTCAAATCTGGACAACAGACTGTCATGAAACATGATACATCAGGCTACCTTGTCCCCCAGATTATGCATGCAAAATTACATGCAATTCTCTTGATTGGGGGTGAAGATATTAAAGTGAAAAGTTAGGAGGTTTAACATTAAGCACCCTACTCAACCCTAACTATAGGGGCACTACCACAACCCTATTATGTATACATTATCTTTTAGTACATACTGTTCCTTGAGAATCGCTCTGAACTCTAAGGATGGGGAGATATATACATACAGTGAATTTGCCTTACTCAGCAATTCAGCTACTGGGAGGATGAAAGCACAAGGAGGTCAACCTGGAAGTTGCTCAAGGTTGCACAGTGACCCAGTGGCAGGAAGGCAGTGGAACCCCTGAGTATCCCCCAACCTCCCTTAAGGGAGTAAATTAACTCCATTTTGAAAGGATAACTTAAACAAGTAAATTGTACCCTTCCACACTAGAGATAAAAAATGCTTTTGTCTTCCAAAAGTAATGGATAGAAAATTTGGTGACAAAATACTGTGCAGGCATGAAAGTCAAAATATTATTTTTTTTTCAGAAAGCAAGAGTGCAATATTTCACCCGTAGTATTGTATATTAACCTGCAAAAAAATTGATCCAGCAATCTTTACATCCCAAAATTTTAATTTGCAGTATTATTTTTACTTTTGTTTTACTTTTTTAATTTTTAATCACTATAGTTTCACCCCTGCCTTACTGTCAGTTGCCCCGATTCCAGAAATGTAAAAAAAGATCTTCTGCATTCAGGTGAAAAAAAATGGCCAACTCCTAATTAACACAGAGCTATTATTTTTTTAGCAGACAGGCAGTAAGAATTCTATGCAACATTTCTCTGCTCACTGTAGCTTCCTGTTGAAGCTACAGTGATTGGCAATATGAAAGGAAATGGAAAAAGGAAACTGGCACTCAAAGGAAAAATTCCTAATGCAGGCAAAATGATGCAAACTTATTTACTGAGATCCCATATAGAGAAAGCCGACTGGCAGCCCCAGTGCTTCGACTAGAAGAGGTTTGTCAGGGGGGCCCCCTGATAAAGATCTTCTGGTTGAAGACCCCTGACGAAGATCTTCCATTAGAAGCACTGGGGTTGTCAATCAGCATTCTCTTCATGGGCTCTCAAAAAATAAGATAGCATCATTTTGCTTGCCTTCAGAGTTTTCCTTTGATAGCTTCCTTTTGCTTTGTCTTACCTAAATGAACCACCTACGAGGCACCGACATTCCATATTCCAGTGCACACCTGTTTGCTTTGCGACTCTGATTAGCAGTACATTAGAGTGTTGGGTTTGTTAGCATCCTGATTTTTCTTACATCTGCTAATAAACAAGTTCTGTTCCAACTGGAAATTTGTTTGTTTTTGTCACCAGACTGCATCAGTTCTTTTTTGTTTGTGATGACAATTAGCTGTTTGATGCAGTATTAGCCACTGCTTAGCAACTGAATTCCACATTGTAGTGACAAGGAAATAATGTAATCTACCACAAATTGAACCCAGGTGCACAGAACACCATCCTGTTGTGGCATTCTGGGGGCCTGGGTTCGATTCCCAGTAAGTCATGTTATTTTTTGTAACTACAGTTTTTGGTTGTGAATTACAGGGCTTCTGTTTATTGATGGTATTAGCTAACTCAGGCTGCTCAGTTTGTGTCCCCTCTGTCCCTCACACCTGCACGCTCCCAACCCTAACAATCACTAACTGTCAATCTGGTTCCCCTGTGACTTTCCCGTCCCTGTCCATGGGGAGATCTGAGGGCTCCATGAGTTACCCTCCAAAGATCCATCTCTGGTGGGGCTGAGGCATCATGGTGCAGGACCAGAGATGGAGTACTGTACAAGCATTTGTCCAGAAACCAGCAGTAGAAATTATCTATGCCTTAAGCCCTTAATCAATCATCGTCACAAGACACACTACACAACTATTTCTGGGCCTTGCCACATGTAGCAGTAGCACTGTGGTCTGCCCCAGGTGAGGGAACTGTCTTCCCAGTGCACCCTAAGGGGTTACTATTTCTGCAAGCAATGGTGTCTCCAGCCCTGGCTACCTGGATGCAGTTACCCGAGCTCACTAACAAACCCAAGACAACTGCATGGTAGCATGAAGCACTACCTCTGTTCCGCAAGGCAGTCCCAGCCCTGCACTAGTTTGATTTTTTTAGATACAGTAAATGTATTTGTATTTAATAATCAGGTAAGACACAAAAGGCATACATATGCCTTTTTGCAGGCAAAAGCTGGGGGAGTTACAATAGCAGTCAAGAATAAAAGAACTTAAATATGCACTGCAACAACAGGGTAATAGCAATCGGAAACTGACAGGATGGCAGTATAGTTAAGCAGAAATAACGCTAACTTATACGATAAGTAGTACAGTAAGAGTTAGCAGCAGATGCATCAAATGGTACTAAAAAATAAAATATACAATATGAATAACAAAGCAATATAGGTTATGCCCCCTGTTGCAAACTGCCCCAATCAAATGATCACAAAGCCCTATTACTCATCTTCTCCTTACTTTACCACTTGCCTCAGTTCATCAAGTGTTTGCTTTCCACCCTTGTGAGATGCTGGAGTGACCAAAGCCCCTTCAGATACTAAACTGAAGTAGAGATGGGGAGCCAGGTTAATGGTGCAGGACCTGCAGGAGATCAACCCTCATCCTGCAGCAGTTAGATTTCCACTTCTTCTGTCCCCACTTTCTCAGGAAATTGATGACTACAGGTGCACAAATGTGAATTCAAGTGGCTTTGCACAATTCCAACTCATGTACCCTTTCCCAATCAGTGCCACCTATACCCCCAGCTATGGTAACCCATGCAGTGCTTGCACAGCAGCAGCTGTCATACACCCACTCAGGAACAAGAGAGCATCTGCTGGGATGCTCAATACATCCACCCCCAAGACTGGCTTCCAATGGCCAAGGCTCATTCTGGAATCTGGGTTGCCAGTGTCAGAAGCGATAGTGTTATCGCTGCACTGACAGGGTGAATTGTTTTGGTTACTGTAAATACTGAGCTGAGATACAAGACAGTAGCTTACTGCTGGCTGTATCCTGAGGGAAGTATTTTGTGGCGATAAACATGGAACTACAGTTGTAATTTTTCTTCTTCAAATTAAAACAAGTTTTTACATTAATCTAAACTTGTTCTACTCTAACAGTGTTTCATGATGAATCTTTAGTGATTTAATATTTTAACTCTTGTTAAAATGAGGATGACTGGTGATTGTTTATGTATATTTTGTCTATTTGTTATGTTTGCTATGCACACATGTGCAAGCGAGCATCTTGGTATGAGAATGCATTTTGATATGTGTGACACTGTCAGTCCTATGCAGTAATCTGTAAGGGGCACATCAATGTCACACCAATCATCAGTCAGGTTGATCATGACTCAGTTTTGGCTTGCTGGGCAGAAACTTCATGTATTTCAAAAGAAAAAGCTGACCTAATCATCGTTCGGCTCTTTCCTTTGATCTACACCCCTCAGCAAGCATAGATGACCTTCCATGATTAGCCTGCTGAAGAATTTCAAACATCCATAAAGAGCCCTGCACTGTTGCAGATGCCAGGTGAAACAAAGAAAACTGTCCATCAATGTCTTTCACTAGCACCCCGTAACTACCCCCCCACTGACCCCCCCATCCTCAGCACCCCCTCAACAAACATAACACTGATACTGGGGGTGCTGTGGGGCAACCAAGATGGCTGACATGCTAGCCAGCTGAAGGATGGCTCTCTGAGCCAAGGAACACTCTTCCTCAACTCTGCATATAACCTAACTATTAAATGGAAGGTACCATCTTTTTCTTCCTCTGCAATAATGAATGCATGTTTGCATGAATAGTTGAGTCATTAGTGGAAGTAAGCTACACCCCCTTTTCCCTCCCTACAGTTGTAATGCCAAAATGTTTCAATGAGTACAAGAAGCAAAGGAATTAATTAAATCAAGGAAGACCTTAATGCTGAGATCTTTCCCAGACAACAGTAATGTTAGACAGTGTCCTGACAAGTCAATGAACATAAAATCGTGACTTGGACAATAGTAACAGTAATACAGTGAGGCACAAAGGGCAACTGGGATGCACAGCATTAGCTGAAATGGTGACCTACAGTTTCTTCCCCTTCCCAAGTTGTGCCCCTCTGGTGTTGGTTATCTAAAGTAAGGGAAGTGTGCAGGGTGAAGGCCCATGCAGAAATCCACTGTCAGCATTTCAGTAATCACTGTGTATCTCCGTCTGTCTTTTTGCTTCGCCGTATTGCTGGGAGCTGTTTCTCACTCACAGTTTAGCGTTTGCTGACTTGATGTGGAACCAAGTTAGACTCACTAGAAGGACTGCACAGCTAATTTCTATCTCCAAAACTTCTGAAATAAACCCCCTTAATGCATCAGAGACTGAAACTCCAGGTCCATCTGTATGGTCACTGGGCTCACACTGAGTCACCACAAATAAAAGAGTCTGTCAAAACAAACACTGCAGCTCAAGAACACCCTTCTGTTAGTGCAAACACTAACAGCAAGTTAATTACATTGTCACCGCAAGCTCTGTAAAACATCTTCAGATGAAAATTGTAGAGTTGACACTCCAGATGCTGATATATACTGTACTAAGGTACAAAAGCTGCAAATCTCTGAAAGTGCATTTTCAAACAAAGTTAAAACATGGCAATTAGGTTTGCACTTGCCCAATCCCTTCCATCATTGTTTAAAAGCAAATTGTATTGCTTGTCAACTCCCAAAGCACACCAACAGCCAAAACGCCAGGTTGCTATAGCTACAGACTTGAATACTAGTCTGAATCCCTTAGTCAATTTATCATTGAACAAGCTAGGAAAGTTAAAGGCCAGAAAGTGCCAGGCACTGGTGCAATTACTGACAGTCCACTAAAATCATGTGCTGTATATCAGTCTTTATTTGGGGGAGTCATTCCCTTTAAGTGCATGCAAATTATTTCCTTCACTATTAGGCAAGGCCCTCGCCAGGCTCTAACTGGAGTACTGTGCACAGTTCCTGCCTCCTGAATAAGAAAAGACATTGATGTAGTCAGGAGGGTGTACCGCAGGGCCTCCAAAATAACCAGATGTATGGGTGAGAACAGCTATGAGGCAAGGCTAGGGGCCTTAACACAACTTCCCTGGTGAGAAGGATGAGAATGGACATGATCTCAGTCACCTGCATACAAGAGGAAACAGTTAGAGATGTCAGATCTGATATCCTTCATCAAGATGTAGGAACAAGCCTTGAAGCTTAGAGATGGTAAATTCATAATAACATTAGGAGGCATTTTTTCCCCAGAAGGTAATAAACCTGTAGAACAGCAGTGCCTGCCACCAGAAACAGTGGACATGAAGACAGCACAGGATTTCAAGGGTTGCATGGACAAACATCTACTTACTAAGAGAATTACAGGGTACCCTGGACACCAGAGTGAGTAGGAAATCCCTATAAACAGTATATGTTTGCACAGCATACTTATTCCCATGTATAAAGCAGGGGTCTAACATGATGGAACTAGAGTCCCAGGATACCTATGATTATTGTTACTATGCATGTTATTCCTCACAGTTGGATATAGTCACATTTATGTGGCAGGATAAACGAACAAGGTGAACCTTGAATCCTTTCTCCTTCCACAATAACACATTATTATGATACTCTGTCTCTCCTACTGATT
Source organism: Neoceratodus forsteri (assembly GCA_016271365.2). Classification (NCBI taxonomy): domain Eukaryota; kingdom Metazoa; phylum Chordata; order Ceratodontiformes; family Ceratodontidae; genus Neoceratodus; species Neoceratodus forsteri. The sequence goes on along the minus strand of CM057449.1, from coordinate 223,355,767 downwards.
CCAGTTTATCTCCAGGGATAGATCTTCCTTGAATCCTGCTGCTCTGTACTGTGGTCCTCCCTTGCTAGGCCCCATTCTGGCTGCCATTCTTTTTGTTGTCTATGTTTCCTCTCAGCTCTGTCATCTACCATTATAACTTTGGGTTTCATTTTCACTGTAGTGATGCAAATATATACTTAGGCTCTTCCAGCAAATCCTGACTATGTGGTCTTGGTGCTAACTGAATGTCTCTTGACAGATTACACTGGAGTTCTTCCAGTTGGCTCAGTATAGGTTTTAAAGCACATTTTACCAGCCTTTCCTGGCATGATTCTCCCTTTTTAATGGAATGACTATTGGCTCCTCTATTTGTGTAGGTCACCTTGGACCCTCATGTGACTTTTGATCTTCTTTTGAACTGCATAGCTGAGGAATGTTGATGTCCATCACCATTCTTGCAGAGCTGATCGCTGTCACACAAGGATACTGCCACTTTAAGTCCATAACTTTCAGCACATAAAGGGTAATTTATTTCCAGCCCCTCCTAACATTGCAGGTGTTCCTGACTGACCTCTTGAATGGAGCCAATTGTTGCTGCATGCAGCCACTCAAGTCTGTATTCACTCTAAGACCACCTGAGCACAATTGCATCAATTCTCCCACCCACTCCATCAGTTGTAAACCATACAGTGGGTTTAAGGGGAACAGTCACCACCAAGGGCCCCCACACTCAAATGGCAGCATACATCAGGGGAGCAATAATTTGTATGAGGGAGAAGGAAAAGGAAGAGATGAATATAGAAACATTGTGGCTCCAGTTACAGACTAACAGAGGAAGAAATATCAGGATGGGAGTGATATACAGACTTCCCAATCAGGTTGAGAACAAGGACAGAGAACTGTGTTCCCAGTTGAGGATCGTGGCAGGAAAATGGGAGGTGGTAGTGGTGGGGGATTTTAACCTACCTAAAGTGGACTGGGCTATTCCCACCACATCCTATGCCGGAAGTCAGGAAATCCTAAATGCAATCCAGGATGGCTTCATGACTCAGTGTGTGACAGATGCTACCAGGGAAGGGACAATCCTGTACCTAGTGCTCACCAATGGGAGCACGTACAGGAGATAGGAGTTGGGGAACCCCTGAGTGGAAGTGACCACAGTACAGTGTGGTTCAGTTTGAACATGGGCAAGGATTGGTTGGTGAGACCCCATCTGGAGTACTGTGTGCAGTTTTAGAGACCTCATCTATACAAGAACATAGGCAGGATGGAAGCAGTCCAGAGGAGGGCAACTAAAATGGTGCAGGGTCTGCAGCAGAAACTATATGAAGAGAGACTGAGAGAGCTTAATATGTATACTCTTGATGAAAGGATGGACAGTGGGGACATGATAGAAACTTTCAAGTACTTCAAGGGAATCAACAAAGTCCAGGAGGGTAGCATCTTTCAGAAAAATAGATGTGTAAGAACAAGGGGGCACAATGTAAAGATAGAGGGGGGGATGGCTCAGGGGTAATGTGAGGAAATTGTTTTTCAAGGAGAGAGTGGTGGATACATGGAACTGCCTTCCTGAGCAGGTCGTTGGGTCTAAAACAGTGGGGGAATTCAAACATGCATGGGACAGACATAAGGCAAGTATAGCGGGGGGTTGCAGGAAGTAGGCTGTTGGTTAACTAGAATCTGCAGCTTATCCAATAGGTAGGGAAACGGGCAGACTAGGTGGGCCAAGTGGTCCTTATCTGCCATCAAAGTCTATGTTTCTATGTTTCTATGATGACATCCCCACCAAGACCAGAGTACTGGACTTCAAGAGAGACAGTTGGTAGTCCTGTCTGTACTGTGCCCCTGATTTGAATGTGAAGACATGCATTTTTTTGGTTTTATTTCTGATGTGCTGTGAAGTCTGAGTCATTGCCCATATTGCTAAATTTCAACTCTTCCCTGGTGTCTAGCAGATTCCACACACCCCACCCCAGCAGGTAGCGGCCCACCACCTGTTCCCCCTTCCCATCCCCGAGCCAGCAACCGGCACAGCCCTCCACGAAAAAGGGGAGATACTGTTGATGGGGGACCTGAATATGCCAGATGTTAACTGGATAACATGTACTGCAGCCACATCCAAGAGCAGGGTCATTCTCGATGCCCTGCAGGGGGCAGGCCTTAGACAGCAGGCCTTAGACAGCTAGTGTTGGAACCCACTCGAGAGGGAGCAATACTAGACCTGGTACTCTCAAATGGAGAGAGGATCACAAATTTAGAAGTCAGTAGACATCTGGGAACAAGCGACCACTGCACAGTGTGCTTCACAATGAGCACAACCATGGAGATAAGCCACACAAAAATAAGGATATTGGACTTTAGAAGAGCTGACTTTGGCAAAATGGGTGAATACCTGAAAAATGCACTTGCAAATGACCAAAAAGGAGGGGTGGAAGAACAATGGAGAAAAATCAAAACTGCCATCGTAGAGGCAACAAGCCTTTGTGTGAAACAAATAAAGAAAACAAAGCGGAGTAAAAAAACACTATGGTTCTCAAAAGAGGTGGCAGGGAAGATTAAGGAGAAAAAGACTGCATTCAAAAAGTATAAGGAATCACAGAAGGAGCATGACAGGGAACTGTTTCAATTAAAGCAGAAAGAAGTGGGGAAGGCAGTCAGACTAGCAAATGCCCAAACCGAGGAAAAAATAGCCAACTCAGTTAAGAAGGGGGATAAAACCTCTTATAGGTACATTAGGGAACATAGGAAGGGTAAGGGAGGGATAGTGAAGATTAATAAAGGAGAGGGGAGGTGGGCAGAGGGTGACAGTGAAAAGGCAGAGATACTGAATGAATACTTTTGCTCAGTATTCACAAAAGAAGATGAGGAGGAGTTACCTAAACCATACAATAGAAGCACTCTGGGTAGGGGGGTTGACACCAGTCCATTCACAGAAGAAAGAGTCCTGAAAGAACTCCTAAAACTCAAGGTGGACAAAGCAATGGTGCCTGATGGGATTCATCCCAGAATCCTAAAAGAACTAAGGAAGGGCCTAGTGACACCACTGATCATGCTTTTTAACAGATCATGGCAGGATGGGGCGGTATCCGAGGACTGGAGGAGGGCAGATGTGATTCCCCTACACAAAAGTGGGAGCAAGGCAGAAGCAGGAAACTACAGACCTGTAAGTTTGACCTCAGTGGTAGGGAAAATGATGGAATCACTTCTGAAAGAAAGAATTGTTGAGTACCTAGAGGACAGCAGGGCACAGGACCCAAAGCAGCATGGATTTACAGCAGAAAGGTCATGTCAGACGAATCTAATTGATTTCTTTGACTGGGTGATCAAAGTAATAGACCAGGGAGGGGCTGTGGATGTGGCCTACCTAGACTTTAGCAAGGCATTTGACACAGTCCTGCACAAAAGATTAATAATCAAGTTAGCCAGCCTGGGAGTGGATCCCAGGGTGGTAGCCTGGGTAGCAAACTGGCTGCACAACAGGACACAGAAGGCAATAGTGAATGGAACACATTCCAAAGAAAGGGAGGTTACTAGTGGAGTACCTCAGGGCTCAGTACTGGGTCCAGTTCTCTTTAACAACTTTATAGGTGATGTTGCAGAGGGTCTGGAGGGAAAGGTATGCCTCTTTGCAGATGACACAAAGATCTGTAACAGAGTTGATAGACAAGGGGGGGTAGAAAAGATGAGAAGGGACTTGGCAAGGTTGGAAGAATTGTCAGACATATGGCAACTTAGATTCAATACAAAGAAGTGCAAAGTAATGCACCTGGGAAACAAAAACCCAGGAGAAGAGTACACAATTGCAGGGGAGGTACTAACAAAGACAAAAATGGAAAGGGACCTAGGGGTAGTCATATCAGATGACCTATAGGTGGGTAAGCAATGTGAAAAGTCGGTAAGGAGAGCCAGGGGGATACTGGGATGCATAGGAAGGGGCATCACAAGTAGAAAAAGGGAAGTGGTTATCCCTCTGTACAGACAGTTGGTGAGATCCCATCTGGAGTACTGTGTGCCGTTTTGGAGACCTCATCTATGCAAGGACATAGACAGAATGGAAGCAGTCCAGAGGAGGGCAACTAAAATGGTGCAGGGTCTGCAGCAGAAACCACATGAAGAGAGACTGAGAGAGCTTAATATGTATACTCTTGATGAAAGGAGGGACAGGGGACATGATAGAAATGTTCAAGTACCTCAGGGAATCAACAAAGTCCAGGAGGGTAGCATCTTTCAGAAAAAGATGTGTAAGAACAAGGGGCACAATTTAAAGATAGAGGGGGGAAGGCTCAGGAGTAATGTGAGGAAATTTTTTTCATGGAGAGAGTGGTGGATACATGGAACAGCCTTCCTGAGGAGGTCATTGGGTCTAAAATAGTGGGGGAATTCAAACATGCATGGGACAGACACAAGGCGATTATAGTGGGGGGTTGCAGGAAGTAGGCTGTTGGTTAACTAGTATCTGCAGCTTATCCAGTAGGTAGGGAAATGGGCAGACTGGGTGGGCCAAGTGGTCCTTATCTGCCATCAAAGTCTATGTTTCTATGTTTCCATTCTCCACCGTGGCTAGTCAATGACCAAGCTCTCAATGAGGGCATACTGTACAATCAGCTGTTAAAGTATATGCTCATTGAGAGTTTGGTCGGTGGCTGGCCATGGTAGACAGTGGAGGGCTGTACCGGTCACAGGCATGGAAATGAGGAGGGGGGAGCAGGATGGTGGGCACTACCTGCTGAGGTGGAGAGGTTTGGGGGTCCACTGGTCACCAGGGAAGAACTGAACTTTACAAATGCGAGTGATTGGTGATTGGGAGGGGAGTCTGCTAGACTCAAGGAAGTTGACATTTACAAATATGGGCAATCAGGTAAAGGGAGGGAGGATCTGCTAGACACCAGGAAAGAGCTGAAATTTAACAATACAGGTGATGACTCGGGTTTCACAGTGCATCAGAGATCAAACAAAAAAAATACATGTCTTCGCATTCAACTCAGGGGCACAGTACTGACAAGACAACAGACTGCAGAATAAACAACACGGACAACAGGTATTCAAACACAGTTTATTAATCAATCAGCACAACTGAATTTAAATTACCAGTACTAATGAAAGCAAGCATTTGCCAATGCCGAATGTTGTCTTGCTGGCATTGGCATTGGTAGTGCAGGAGTTAGAGAAATGCATAATAGGAATGGCAGTGAAGTATTGAACTGATGCCAACTCACCCCCACCCTGCAGAGACTGACAGGCATTGGGGCGTCCCTTTGGGTGTAGGCCATAGTGCTCATGCCATTTCACCTCTTCTTATCCTGCAGACACCGACAAGTGGCACGGTGTGCATTGGGGTCTTCGGGCTTTACGCTCACCCCATTCCATAAGGAAATACACTGAGATGGGTGCAGTATAGGACAGTGGGGTGAACTTTGGAGCCAGAGTGTCCAAGGCACATCTTGATGATTGTTACTGGCTGTAGGGTGGGGGTGGGGGGTGGAATGGCTTGAGCATTACGTCTGACAGTCCCAAGTTACACCCCCAACACCTGTCAGTGTCTACATATGGGCGTTCAGCACCAAATTTTCAACATAGGCATTTTAGCACCTCTGCTCATGTACAGTGTCACTGCTATTTCCTCAAAGTGTCCCAAGAAGTGATTTCACACAACAAGCAGGCTATTCTGCGCCGGAAGTGCGAAAACACATTTTGGGCAGGATATGTGAAATGACGGCTGTACTGTTCATCAAGAGGTGTGTAAAATTGGTAATGGTGAAAATCCAGAATGAAAATATCATAAATGCATGATGGTACAAGCGTGCGTGCAATCTGCCAATGCACGCTCGTAACACAGTCATTTTATACAGCACCATCACCAAATTTTCAACATAGGCATTTTAGGACCTCTGCTCATGAACTGTGTCACTGTCATTTTCATAATCTGGCCCAAACACTGATTTCCCACAGTGACTGTGCTATTATGAGCCGGAAGTGCGGAAACACATTTCGGGCAGGATGTGAAAAATGACAGCTATACTGTTCACAAGGAGGTGTACAAAATTACAATGCTGAAAATCCGGCATTAAGATATTGCGAATGTGCGAAGTTATGAGCCTGCATAGCAACTACACAATGCACGCTCGAAAAACAGGCATTTGTTGGATTTTTTCCACCAAATTTGGAACATAGGCTTTTTGAGAGGCCACCTCATGAACACTGGCACTGTCATTTCGTTAATATGTCCCGAAAGGTGATTTTGCACAGTGACTGTGAAATCACCTTTCGAGTGCCCCCAAAACCCCATGTTGAAAATTTGGTGCCAAAATTCCAACCAATGCCCGAGATATGCAGTAAAGTTGAAAAAACCTTATTCATTCCATTATACAGCTTACTGGCATTTCCTCAGTTCGCAGTCAGTTTTGAAGAGTGCAGACGTGTTCCTGGTTCCCCGAAGAGCATCGCGCAGGACTCCAGAGGTAAGTATGGGGTGAGGGGGTGTAGGGAGGCAGGGTGCACAGTGGGTGAATAACGGGTGGGGGCAGGAGACTACGAGGGACCTTTTGTTACAGGAAGAAAAAATTACATCGCGGAACAGTTTTTTTCAGGGATGTGGCACACTGGGGTGGGCTCCCAGCATGCCACCTAACTTTTTTGCCAGGGTGCTGCAGCTGATGGGGATTGGGCACCCCATCAGCACACAATGAAACAGGAGGGAGGCAAGAGCCAGGGGAGTTAGGCACCTCGGCATATAAGAAATGTGGGGGTGGCTGATTTATGTACATGGAGTGGGCTCCCTCATGACACACAATAAAAGTGGGGGTGGGACACAAGAACCAAAGTTAGGCACCCCCCTCAGCATATAGGAAATGGGGGGCTGCTTGTGCGTCACAGTAAGCCGCTGGGGGATTGTGAACCCCCAAAGTTGGCCGTTGGGTGGGTGGCCGCCCACTATGCTGCTCATGTGGCGAGCATGCATGCTCATCTGATGAGCTTTGCTTGGATTTCAGCGGACCTTTCCTTAGATGTGCTCACCACATTAGCATGCATGGGGCATGCAGGCTGATTGGGGAATGAAGGACACACCTACTGCCCTGCAGTGCAGTGCAGTGGCTGCGCCTCCAAATCTGCACTACCGTGAGATGTTGACTTGCGCGCAAGCATGGCAAGCCAACATAAAAAGTAGATAGCTTCTCTTTGAACTCTGAGGCAGCAACAGAAACTCTGCGTATTAGTCGACTTCACGTATAAGTCAAGTTCCCTTTCTTCAGTACCTATTTTTGGCACTAAAACTTGACTTATACACGAGTATATACGGTATAAACATTGCTCTTGAGCTGGTTAAATGTTGAAAAACATTGCAGTATGAGTTGCTAAGGCATTGCCAACTATAAGAAAACAATGCTAAACCAACTCATTGGCGGAACAGTTTAATGAGACTTCTACTGTGGACACAGAAAGGAAACTAAAACTAGATAGTGTTGGTCCTGTGTACCAGCATATGGTGCTTCCATGCCGTGTTATTGTGTCTCAAGGACCTGCCACATATACTTGAAGAGAAACTCTTTAAATAAATAAATAACTGCATAAATAAGTGTGTAACCCACCTGTTGCACAAATATACTTACAAAGGGATTGGGGGCAAGCTGCATGTGGGCATGTACCTAGGTACATATGACCTAGATGGATGTGAGGCAGAGTCACTCTAGGAAAGGTTTAGAATGGGGAGCAGGTTTGTAGGGGAGAGGCTAGGTTTATAATCTCCATGGAAGTGCTCTTGGGTAACCAGTTCAAAGAGAGCTTCCAATATAGCACCGTGTAAACCACGTTGCAATAATTGCTGTCATGAGCCCCTGGCCCCCAAACCGGGGCAGCCAGGTAGGACCTCCTGTTTGCAGAGAGGATTCCCCCTTTTTAAGAATTTGTGAGCAGGAGTAAGGGTTTCCAGAATACTTACCAGCCTTCCTTTTCCTAGTGGGAGGGTGGATTCTGTAGTTTTGAGTTCCCTTGACTCTGCACTACTTTCAGTATTTGACTCCCACCATGACCACTGGCTACGTCTTGCCTAAGTAGTTTTATACGATAGCAGAGTGGTACTATCTGTCAAGACACACAGTCTTTTCAAAACCCTTATGTTAAAATGTTAAATCACACAACCAGACCCCAGACAGAGTTGATAAGAAAATCGTAAACGTTTACTTAAAATAAAAGCAATACAGAAAATTCTACAGTTTGGAAGATCTTTGAAATGCAGGCAATACCAAAGTAAAACTGGATGGTTTACAGAAAATGCTAGATACTGTATTCAAAACTATACCTTGGTGTGCTGTTAGAGTCCAGATAAGATTTTAAATGTTCTTGTAGAGATGAGTCCTTAAGCAATAGTTGTGTAGCAAGTGTATATTCCAAGTTGAGTCTCTGAAATATCCTTTTTAAAAAGACTTCAGGCGCTACCTTGCTGCAAAATCTTGGTTTCCAAAATTCTGATTTAAAAATCAGAATTTTCTTTTCAGTATGTGAAGATTCTAATTCTCACACACTTACGTGTGGTTTTAGAGATTTTTTCAGGCTTACACATATACCTTCTAGTGTAAAGGTATATGCCAGCTGGGCCAGACAACCTGACTCCAGCCTAAATGCTATTCAACTGCTTTGCATTCAAAGTGTGTGTCTGATAATATACTTGAGTGTCATTTTAGGACACGCCCACCTTATTTTTTCTCTGGTGTGGGGTTAACGATTCCAAGACAATGCAGATATTAGGGTGCAACAGTTTACCTTTCCCTGTAGGTGTCACTGTGGTTCCATATCAGGTTTCGTGTCAGACCCAGTGACATCTGGTCCATGCATTTGGCTTGACCCCTAACTCCTAGGTCACTACATTACCTTTCCCTGTCATGGAAAGCCACAGTGGGATATGTTATGCCTTCCTGGGCTATATACTTGTCTCCCTTATCTTGAGACATGTACCAGATCCACCATAGCCATTAGAACAATTAAGGCTACTTTTTGTAATTTCATTCCTAAAGCCTTTTAAAGAGACAGTGTCTTCATTCTAAAGTACATTACAGCATATATAATATGAACCCACATAAATGGATATAGACTTATCATGCAACAACTGCATTTGCCTGAATAGTGACAGGGGTAGAATAGCGAATGTTAACTACTGCTACCCCATAGCTATCAAGGCAATGGTGGAACTGTATAAAGATGACAAAAATGCAGAAGCTGGCAGATTGGGAGACCAGGTTTCTGTTCCTAGTCTTCTGAAGTATGCATTTTTCATCTTCCCCCAACCCAAGTGTGTTTTTAATTTTTGTAAGCATCTGAAATGAATGGATCCTCCTCACATTTCTACTTTTCCCCAAGATCCTCACCCCCTCAGAGTTGGTTATATTATTAATGGGAGGTGCTGGGGTGACCCCCGTGTTAGGGAGTACAGTGGTCATTGTCCCCTGCAAAAAAGAAATGTACAGTATGTTAGTTAGCAATGGTTGTGGCCGCTGGTGTGGTTTCTGACCACTACCATTGGTACTGTTTCATATCATGGCATTTTGTACTGGCACTGTATTTGACAGCACTGCTTATACTGTGCTGTTCTGGACAGCACTATTGTTGTTGTCGCTCTTATGACCTAGTGCCATGCTGCTGATACCTAGAGCCAGCACAACTGGAAAATGTAGGACAGAAGAAATTAATGACTGGCTAAGGGGATTGTGCAGGGAAGAAGGACTTGGGTACACAGGAAAATGAAAGATAATCTGGGATGATGAACCCCTCTATGCACATGATAGGCTATGCCTAAGTCAGAGTGGATTCAGGCTTCTTGGGAAAAGGATAGGGGATTAATTTATAACTGTTTGAAATCACTCCCATTAAATTTAGTACAACTTGGAGACAGTCCCAAATTTGCACCAGTGAATTTTCATGCCTTTATTATCAGTATATTTTTACAACAGTTTCGGATAAGCGAAGTGGAACATCGGCTGAGAGACTTGATGATTCTGCTGTCATTTCACAGACATCACTCAAAGGACATTTTTGAGCTTTGGATCGCTTCAACCATTTTAGTACTAACATTATCCTTCCATATCCATTCCTATCTGTCAGTACCAGTGAAGTGGAGTGAGACGTGTGCATGGGAGGGTGGTTTATATGTAAGGAAACTATTATAAATCATCACCAATTACATTTGCCAACTCCGTTATTAAATGTGACATCCGACAGCCCTGATACCAGCTTTCAGTTGTAATGGACATCTGCCAGCACTGTCAATTAGAGTTGACAACTAACACTGTATTCTGTGCAACCAGTTGCCTATCTGTGAGTGAGCTCCACTAAGTGCTGGCAGGAGGATCCATTAAGTGGTGTCTGAATGCAGGTGGCATGGATTTCTGAAAAGCCATGCCTGCAAACACTGAAGGGCCTGAGTGTGGACTGGAATGGCTTCACAATCTGCTTTTGTTTTTAAAACACTACTTTCACTATACAAATAAAGTTGCTGCACTACTGATGCACTGGGTGTTGTGGGTGTTCAGAGGTAAATTGGGTTATTTCGGGAATTTCTGCAGATTTTCGGGAATTGGGCAAACGGATGCTGTGGAACATCATAGCCTGATCTGAACATTTAAACAAATGGGATTTGATTAATAAAAACAGTATTAGTTCAAGTCTTCAATACTAAAGTCATATTTTGTTTGCTGCTTGTATTTACTTACTGGCAGATGGCGTGAAGTACTTGCATATTTTACAATCAGTAATGTTAACCTGTATATTTAGCTCTTCTGTTAATGTAGTGCTGTTTTAGTGGGCGTCAATACTGTAGCACTAAAATAAAAGGGTAGCAAAATATTTTAGTTATATAGCATATCAGCAGTCATTTTAATTTAAACTAAATAGGGGCTAAGACAGAGTTTAAGAACCAAAGGTTTCAGGAAGACAGCGCAGCCAAGCCCACCCCCAAGTTTAGAACACAAAAGTGTTAGTTAAGAGAGGGAGTAGAGTTAGTAAAAGAAGACATGGAGGTGGATATCTGAAAGAGGGTATGGTAATGTAGAAAGAATAGGGCAATCAGAAAGGGAGGACAGTGAAAAGAATAGAAGAGGACTGGGAGAAACAAAATAGAAGGGGAGAACAAAGGTATAAAGAGAGAAGAAAATGGCAGAAATGTAGAAGAGAGTGAAAAATCTTGGTCAAAAAAGAAGGGGAGTATTCAGGAGTGGTGTAGGAGGGTAGTATCCCTAAATTCTAGAGGTCTCATGAATAAGATGAATGACCTGCAGGCAATGATGGTGGAGAGAAAGATGGATCTTGCAGCAGTCAGAGAGACTAGGGCTGCCTTGGACCAGGACTAAAATGGACCATGACATAATCAGAATGGTGGGCAAATGAGAACATATGAAAAAGGAACCTGGGACCTGGAACAGAGATTTCAGGAGAGAATATATAGATGGGCTACTATTAGCCAGGCATGTGAATTTGCTGATGAACAAGATAGGGAGAGTCTTATTCCAAATATGGTGAAAAGTTGCAGGAAAATAGGTTCAACTTTGTTATGACTTTCTTGGCCCATGCCTATCAATTTGAGAAAATTGTGAAGAAACATTGGTACATTTTGAATAGCAATATAGGCTTGAGAGTGTCTCCAGGTGCCCTCCAAGGATGGTGTACCGAAGAGCTCCAACACTTAAAAATGCCCTTGTGCATAGCCATTATCAGACAAGACTGACAACTAGTTATCATTGGGTGAGAATTGTAAAGGATGCTACCCTTGTAAGAGATGTATTTATCGTAAATATATCAGACAGTGTAGCTCCTTTAAGGATCCGAATAGTGACAAAGAGTTTGAGATAAGAACATTTATTACCTGTGACACCCAAGGAGTAGTGTATTTGGCAAAATGCACTTGTGGGGAGTATTTTATTGATATATTTTTGTCTAGAATTACAAATACACTTGAGCCAAAGCTCTTTTACAAAGGTTCCACATCATTTACAGTACAATACAGAGAATAAGGACACATAATGTTAAGAATGGAAGTAAAACAATGCTGTGGTTACAGTACAATGCAGAAAATCAGGAAATAAAATGTTAAGAATGGAAGTAAAACAATGCTGTAGTCAGAATTAGCTGTACTTGTGTGAGATAGCATAGAGGAAGACCAGGGTAGAAAACAGAATTGAAGAGGAGAGGTGGGAGAGGGGAATGCAAGGGGAAGGGAGGACACAAGAGGAGGTAGGAGCAGCCAGAGGCATTGTCAACTACACAGAGGTAAGAGTAGCCAGTGGCATTGTCACCATAAGAGGGGAAGTGTTAGCAGAGGAAGGGGGAAGGGTAAATATGGCAAGTGGGGGACGTAAGAGAAAAAAGGAAGAATAGGATAATAAGTGCTAGGAAGGAGGAGCATAGAGAGGCTTAGTGAATGGTAGGTAGGGCTGATTATATGTAGCAGTCACTGGAGCTAGAGGCAGTGAGATGAAGGCGGAGCCTGGATTTGAATGAGCTAAGCTTGAGAGTGGAGAAGATGTTAGGGCTGAGACCATTCAGCCAGCTAGGCCCCCTATGAGCAAAAGATCTTTGGCCCTGGGTGGTGCAACAGCGGGGAATCTGGAGGAGCTGAGTTTCAGATCCCCTGGTGTTGTGAGGATTCAGGCTTAGTCGCAGTAAGGCTTGGACTCCAGGGGGTGTGAGGCCCATGGTTACTTTCTTTGCCATAGTGCAGGTTAGATACTCAATGTCGTTGGAGAGTTGAAGCCATCCAGTTTATGCATAAAGGTCATGCGTATGCATGAGACGGTGGGCACCAGAGATGAGCCAACAGGGCTTATTGAGTGATGTCAATATTTGTCTAAGAGCAGTAGCCAAAGCAGAGCCACAGATGATCAAGCCATAGTCAATGATGGAGACCACAGAGCTCTGGACAGTGACCTTCAAGGCTTTCAATGTAAGATGTTGCCTGTGCCAGTAGAGTAGGTCTAAAAGCGTATTTGAAGCTTTGGCAACACAGTCAATGTGGGCACCATAGGACAGATTTGGGTCCAGAGATATCCCAAGGTATTTAAATGACTGCACCTGCTCAAGGGTGTTTCCAAGGCTGGTTGTAATGGAGAGGGGGTATGGCCTATACTTGTTGTGTATTATGCTGGGAAAATAATTAGAAATTTCAAAACTTGAGTTGGGGACCATTGTCATTCCATAGAGAGAGCTTATGCAATGGCAGCAGATATAATGGGGGCTGCAAATAAATCAGAACATACCTTCTCCTTTGTGGCTATATACAAAGTGTTCCCAAAACCAAGAAGGGGGATCGCAATAACTTGATATTAAGGAGGGAGGGCTTCTGGATTATTAGTTTGTAGGCCAATGGGGGCACCAAGTATAAATACAGGTTTTGAGTTTAAACCGTATCTGAAATAAAATTCTTCTGACATTTGGCTATTTCCCTTCTCTTTTACTTTCAGATATTGAAGAGTGAAGCAGTATAACCATTGGAGGGACTGATTTTTATTATATTGTTTCAGTTTATGAAAATTTTAATTATTGCCTGCTACAGTTGTATTCATACAGTTTTATTTTCACATTTGGATTTTCTTACTAGCAATGAAACAATTGTAGTTGATAAATCATATACGCATATTTGGTATTCTACGTGCTAGTTTTATAACTAGGTACCAGCATCAAATACTGAAATTAATAATAGATTATATAGGCACAGAATAGTTGCAATTTAGCATTTTTTTTTTTATTTTTTAACTTGTTGTCACTTGTACTTTACTTGTGTAATTTATTTGTGTGATAGGTTAGTTTGAAGTTGTTCCCACAGTGATGTCATCATGATGTCATATGGTTAAGACCTATTTAAGTGATGTGACACTGGGAGGTAATTGCCTTTGAGAAAGGATTGAGATAATCTTAAACACGTCAGGTGATAGTGAGCATCTGTGTACTGCACTGCACTTAATAAAGTATGTGAATATAATTAATTATTTAGACTGACTGACATTTTGTAATGGTGGTGAGCGCACAATTTTTGCTGTAGTGTGTTTGGATTCTGTTATTAGAGTTACCACCTGTCCTGATTTTCGCAGGACAGTCCTGATTTGGGCAGCTGTGTCCTGCGAAAAAACATGAAAAATATTAAATGTCCTGATTTTATAGTAGAAAAAATATTTTCTAACTTTCCACTAAATGTTGCAGAAAACTACAATACCTTAACTAAAACACCTTAAAATAATAAGAAACAAAAGAAGCAACTAGGAAACTGCTGCACTTAGCCTCAATTCTGATTATATAGAGAAAACAAGTCTGTTGCATGGGTCGAAGTTCCATACTGTCCTGCGAAAAATCATGTTTCAGTAAGAAAGGTCCCACTTTGGGCTTCTTAAAAAGGTAGTAACCCTACCTGCTATTGTGAGCACCACCTTCCCAGTTTAAACCTTTTTTGTGTAATTCATTAACTCTAACACCATTTGGTTCAAACTGGCCCTGTGTACTTGTATACCCTTGTCAAAGGCTGTTGTTATTTATTTCAGAAGAGCAGGCTTCAACCAGATGAGGGAACCAGTCAGGAATAAACTGCAAGGAGTGGATGAAATCAGGGGAGCAGTAGAGAGGTGGGGCGTAATTAAAGGGACCATTCTTGTGGCAACTAAGGCATGCCTGAGAATGGTTACCAAGAGAAGCAGGCACAACAGACCAATCTGCTGCTCAAAAATGGTCAGGAAGGCAGTGAGAGCTAAAAGAAGGGTTTCAATTAGATACAAGTAGAATCAGGGAGAAGAGGAATGGAGTGAATAGCAGCTAAAGATGAAGGAGATCAAGAATGCAGTAAGAGGCTCAAAAGCAGACACAGATCTATGTATTGTGGTGGAGGTTGGGGCAGACAGTTTTTTAGATAGATTAGGGAAAATAAGAAGCCAAGAGCGGGAATTATCTTGATCAGAGGGAGCAGGTAAATAGAAGAGGACAAGCAGACGACAGCTGTTCTTAATGACTACTTTTGCTCAGTATTCAGAGGGGTGGGTAGTGGGCCCTTGCCTGAAAGCGATATAAAAGCTGCTACAAGAGGGATCCCAAAAATGGGGCAGGTGGTAATTACAGGAGAAAGGATCAGGAAAGGGCTTGCAGCCCTGAAAATTGATAATACTCCAGGCCAAATGGGATGTACACAAGAGTGTTCAGGTAAATGGCATCAGGGCTAGCTGAACCCATAGCAGGACTATGCAATAGCTCGCTACAATCAGGGGTGGTTCCAAAACATTGGAGGGTAGAGGATGTAATTCCACTCTAAAAGATAGAAGACATGGAGCAACCAAAAAACTACAGACCTATTAGTCTTAACTCCATAGCAGGTAAACTAATGAAGACACCAGACAAAGAGGACCAAGTGAACTACATTGAGAGAAATGGGCTCCAGGATAGTTAGCAGCATGGGTTTGTGTCAGGAATATCTTGTCTGAGCTACCTGATAGTGTTACTTGACTGGATAACTAGGGCAGTGGATAAGTGCAAGAGGTATAAAGAATTACATACTTGAGCATGGATGCACCAGTAAGGGCAAGTCATTCAGGGTGCATAAACCAGTGCCAGTCTTCCAGAAGCATGCACCAGTGATGGCAAGTGTTCCAGAGAGAGAGAGAGAGAGAGAGGGCAAGACTTTAATCCAGGCAATATTTCTGTGATGGTAAAAGCCATTCTGGACTACAGCTGACAGCTGTGCTCCAAATGTTTGTTTATTGAAAGACGACTTTTGGATTTCTGTTTTTCTGATTTAATGCTAGCAGACCATTGGATTTTCAACCATGTATATCCAGTGAGAGGGGGTTGCAGGAGACTTTTTACCTTCTGTTATTATTTTCTGTTGGTGTTTTTCTGAGAGCCAAGTGTTGGATTGTAATACCTATGCAGTATTAGGAAGGGTTTATCTTTAAATTGTGTTTTTATTATTTATTTTGGGTGGGTGTATTTATTTATTTATTTATTTTTGTGTAGTTTCTGGGTTGGGTATTTTTATCATTGCTTGTTTGGGGGTCTCTTTCTGGGTTTGGTGCTTTTATATTGTGTATTTTGATTTTGGTAAGCCTGTGGAATGTGTAGGCCTTATCCCCCAGTCGTGCGCTATTCATCCTCTGCCGTCCATGCCCTCCACCCATTTTTCCCCCCACCACCGATGTTGTCAACTTATCAGTGCTGTCAAGCGTGGGTATTGTTCGTAGGAGGGGGAGTGGGGGCGGGGGGGCAGACATCAGAGGATGAATGAATGGGCCTCTCACATTGGGGTAGTTAAGCCTAGAAGAAGCCATGGGCCAAAATGGAGCCTGGAATGTGGTTCGCCATGTCTAGGTCCCATACCCAAGGGCACCACTACTTTTGGTGGGCAAGTAGCCGGGGTGGCCCTCGAAACCCGTCCAATTTGAGCAGTGTTGTGCAGTGCCAGATCCGTTAAGAATAAGACTGCAATTATTGTTGATCTTATTGCAACAACAGATCTGGCTTGCATCACCGAGACCTGGCTAGATAAAAATGCTGGCCCCACATTAGAGGCTGCAGTTCTGGCCAGGTACTCAGTGATACACCGCTCAAGATTGGACCACGGGGGGAGGGGCAGTCTGTTTGAAGACCTAGTTGGGCCTCACGAGTGTACCAGTTAAGGAGACCAAATATTTTGAGTGTACCATGGTAGTAGTTGTAGGTTGTAGGATAACGCTCTTCTACCGTCCACCCGGGGACAAGAAGTGATTCCTACAGGAAGTAGCAGATTTTGTGGTCGACATGGCATTTGAGTCACCCAGACTGATGGTTCTGGGTGACTTTGTTTTTTTGACTCCTTCCCTCATGCCTGGCCAGTGTCTCCTTCAGATCCCCACATGAACTGCCCTACCACAGCTATTCCCGACCCCTACCATCCCACATCGCAGCTAGCCCAAAGTAACCCTGGTGTATCCCTTCACCGAGCAGGTCTCTTACCTTCGTAGGAGAAGGGCCCTGGTGGACAACCAAAGATCTAAGGGTGCTGCTGGGATGGCATATGGAGGTCCAGGAGTCTGGTAGTGAGGGTTCAGGAAGACCGTCACCAGATCGGCCAGGCACCATTTTCCGTTTGCTCCCCTGAGCAGTGACGTGCCACTTATGTCAAGGCATACGCCAACGTCCATTACTCCCCTAGTGTATTGGGGCCTATGTCCTGCTGTACTCTCAGCCTCTGCCAGAAGTCAGCAGGTGCCGAGTCACTTATCCACCCTCCCCCCTGAGAAGGCGAGCTATCATCGGATACTCATTTCCTTCTCCCCTGGCTGGCCCTCCAGGAACCCAAGTCCATTCCCAAACCCGGGTCACTGGCATCGCAGGCAGAAATCCGACTGCTGCACTGACGGGACGGCTTCTGGGTGACTGCAACACCTGGGTCGACGACGAACTCTTGTAATTTGGACAGCACTTCCTCCAGCTGATGACGTCACTGGGCCTTACACAAATTGTTACCTCTGCTACCCATTAATATGGTCACTCTCTTGATTTGCTTTACCTACTGGGGATTGAAGCCTCCAATTTGGGGGTGGAACCTATTGGTTGGTCCAATCACTACACCATGAGGTTCAACTTTTGCGCCCCCCTCCATAGGCCTGCCCCTGTGGAGATGGTCAGCTACTGCCTTTTAT
The DNA here is from genome assembly GCA_016271365.2 of Neoceratodus forsteri. Taxonomy (NCBI): domain Eukaryota; kingdom Metazoa; phylum Chordata; order Ceratodontiformes; family Ceratodontidae; genus Neoceratodus; species Neoceratodus forsteri. The sequence goes on along the minus strand of CM057449.1, from coordinate 223,338,152 downwards.
GGGATGTGAGCCCTGAAGGCCTAACAGTGGTGCTTGACTTCTCAGAGTTTCCTGTGGCAAGCTCGAGTCCAGAGACTTTGGTGGTGGCCTATAATAAGGCCATCTCCACAGCTCTGGACTCGATTGCTCCAGTCTGTGTCCATCCTCTCCCAATTCACCCTCGGGCCCCATGGTTTGATGGGACCTTGAGGGAGTTGCGGCAGCTAGGACAAAGGTTAGAGTGGCGCTGGCGGAAATATGCCCTGGAGGATGACTACCTTAGATTGCTAGAGCATTATCAGACCTACCAATCAGCGATCTCCCTTAAGAAGGCAGAATTTCTATCTGGGGAGATTGCTTCCACTCAGAACTAACCAGCTCAACTCTTCTGAATGGTGGACAGGCTGTGCAACCCAGCCTGTCTGCAGCTCCAAAGAGCTTTTTCACAAGTGGAGTGCAATGAACTTGTTCGATTCTTTGCGAATAAGGTGGCTGACATCAGGTAGGAGATCCTCTTGAGTCGTTCTTTGGGGGATGCTGTTGATCGGTGCTCGGTCACCTCACCTCATGCTTCCTGGAGTACCTTTGACTGGCCAGAGCTCGTGGATGTCATGCAGATTGTCCAGATTATGTGCCCTACGTGCTGTAGTTTGGACCAGGGCCCAACTTCCCTGATTATGGGTTGTTGTGATATTATCGGCCTGGTCCTGGTACAGATAGTTCAGAGCTCCCTTGACTCAGGAGAGTTTCCAAGCTCCCTGAAGGAGGCTGTGGTAACACCCCTCCTGAAGAAGGCTTCTTTGGACCCCGGACTCTCTGGCCAACTACAGACCAATCTCAAACCTCCCCATTATAGGAAAGGTTATTGAGAAAATACTGGTGGTACAGTTGGAGAACCACTTGACCATCCATAACATGTACGAACCACTCCAGTCTGGTTTTCGGAAAAGGCACAGTACCAAGACTGCATTGGTTCAGGTGTTCAATGATCTCCTGATGGCGAGAGATCAGAGAAACCATTCTATCTTGGTGCTCCTTGATCTCTCTTCAGCCTTTGACACTGTAGACCATGGGGTGCTGCTTGAGCACTTGAGGTTCATCTGTGGCCCGACAAGTACAGTCCTCAGGTGGTTTACATCTTTCCTCACTGGCAGAACTCAGAGAGCGGTGTCTGGGATTTATTCCTCTGACTCACTGTCTCTGTCATGTGGGGTTCCTCAGGGCTAAGTGCTGTCCCGCATGTTGTTTGCAGTGTATATGCTGCCCCTCGGAGACATTGTAAGATGGTATGAGCTGAGGTTTCACTGCTATGCTGATGATACCCAGCTCTACCTGTCTTTTGCACATGACCAGGATAGTGCTCTCTCAATATTTAACAACTGCTGAAATCCAGGACTGGATGAATTCAAGCTGGCTAAAGTTGAACGCGGGAAAGACCAAGGTGATGGTTGTGGATTCAGGTCGCCGGACAGAAGAGATGAGGGCTGGTCAGCCCTCTGGACTTTGCCTGAGGGTCTCCCCAATCCTAACCTCTGAACGGGTTTGAGACCTGAGGGTGGTGCTTGAAGACGGGTTGACTCTACGATCTCAAGTGTTGGCAGTCATCAAGTCTTCCTTTTGCCATCTTAGGAACATCACCAGGACCAAGCACCTTGTTCCGTCCGGGGATCTGCCTACATTGGTCCACACCTTTGTGACCTTGTGCCTTGATTATTGCAACACCCTGTGCTTAGGGTTATCTGGGGTTGATATCTGCCACCTGCAGCTAGTGCAGAATGCTGCAGCATGATTGTTGATGGGGACTTCTCGATCCTCTCATATCACCCCTGTGCTGTGTGTTCTGCATTGGCTGCTGATTCAGTGGCAGATCACCTTTAAAGTCAGATTACTGACTTATAAAGCCCTACATGGACTTGGTCCTGACTACTTGAAAGAGCTTCTTGTACCTTATCACCCTGAGTGACAGCTCTGTTTGGCTGATATGGGGTTGCTGGAGATTCCAAGGGTGTCTTTTAAATCCTCTGGGGCCCATACATTTATGTACATGGCCCCTACCCTCTGGAATTCTCTACCCCATCAGCTGTGGGAGTGCACGACTGTGTGGGGATTCAAACAGGCACTGAAAACTTTTTTGTAGCACAAGGCCTTTAGTGGAATGGATTGAAGGGACCTGACAGATTATTTCATTACTGTTTTTACAGATTTTATTATTGTTGTTTTAATCGTATTGTACAGTGCCTTGATATTTTGAAAGACGCTTAATTTATATAAAGATATTATTTATTATTATTATTAAATGTCATCCTCTCATCAAGAATGACCCCAGATTCTTCACCTTGGCAGAGGTCGTGAAACTAGAAGAGCCAAAAACTACACTCACTGACTCCTCAGTGAACTCTTCATCCCACCAATGAGGCTGAAACACCAGTACCTCCCTTTTGTCTGGATTAAGTCTAAGCCAACTACATTACATCCAGTCCTGAATCTTGGACAGGCATGAATTTAGCACCTTGACCACATCCAGCATCCCAGGTGCAAAAGACAGGTGCAACTGGGTATCATCAGCATAACAATGAAAACCCAAGTTGTACCATATAATGACCTCCCTAGTGGCAGCATGTGCACTTCAAACAACATGGGTGAGAGGACTGAAACCCAAGGTACACCATGGAGCAGAAGCAACTCCCCAACACCACTCTCTGAATCCTATCACTGAGGAAGGACTCAGATCACCAGATAACAGTGCCAGAGAGTCCTCAATGCTTCCTGACATGATCCAACAACCACCCATGGTCCATAATACCAAATGCTGAGGATTGATCAGGTAGAACATTAACTGGTTACTCTCCTCTATCTCTCACCCTGAGAAGGTAATGATGCACCCTGACCAATGCAGTTTCAGTGCTGTGTCTTGACTTCAGCCAGGACTGGAGGGATTCACAGCCATCAAAGGTCATGAGGCATTCCTCAATCTATAATGCCACTGTCTTCTCAATAACCTTTGCCAGTTAGGCAAGGTCCAAGATCAGTCTAAAATTCATCTAGCATTCACGATCCAGTGATGATTTCTTAAGGAATGGTCTGACCAACCTTTTTTTTTAAAACACATTTGGAAAGGCCCTCTCAGAAAAGGAATATTGGACTAAATCAATGAACACTGAGACCAGAAACCCCACACATCCCACTGCAAGGCATGTGGGCCTGGATTCCTTTCACAAACAGTGGGCAACAGCACTGAGATCACCCCACAGACCTCATCCACCAACACCAGTCTAAGCTCCTCCCAATCAAGAGGAGGGTTCCTGACAACTCCCACTTGACAATACTAGGTCACAACAACTCAAGTGGAGAAATCCCATAATATATCGAAGACACCCTGTCAGAGGAAAATGAGCAAACTCATTAAAATGTGTGAATGAATTTGCTCTTACCAGTTGCAGACAGGCTTGTTTAAGAAGTCTGTCCACCACCAAGAAATGCTGAGCTGGTTAGTTTCTCCCCTCTGCAATTTTTCTGTACAGGAATGCTGCCTTTTTATGGGAAATTTCCTTTTGATACTCACTGTAATGAGTCCTGAAAGCCCGTTTGGCCCCACTTGAGTGCGACTTCCTCCAACAATGCTCCAGTCTCCAACCTTGGACTTCAACTCCCTCAGCTCCCCGTCAAATCATTGAGATTTCAGAAGCAATGTCCTAGGTCACATACTGTATGAACTGGTGCAACTGCATCAAAGGCCATGGCAATGGCCATGTAATGGGCCACCACCTCCTCTGATCCAGTTACACAAGTAGCCATCACTCCAGAGACATCAACCACTGCCTGGAGTCCTTCTGGGGACAACCCCTTCAAAGAATGGTAGGTGATCATCTCCACAGGATGTGGACAATGAGGGGGGCCCCGAATGAGAACTTCACTGTGCAATGATATGACAAACTGACCTGATCAATCTCAAGATTATTTATCTTGAGTCGCAGAGTGAAAACTAAGTCCAAGGCATGGCCATGTTGATGGGTTTCAGAGGTAACTACCTGTGCTAGGCTGAGTGATTCCATCAATGAGAGGAAATTTTGACCAAACTGCAAGAGTTCATTGTCAATCAAGATGTTGAAATTGCCCAGAATCAACCATCTGGGAGACTCCCAGTAGCTTCTCAGCGATGAAGTCCACCATTTCCTGCAGAAATGTCCTTTCTCGCAATAGGGGGCAATACACAAGAAGGGTCTTGCAACTTACACCTGGACTCTCATGCACAGCCAAGCATTCAAATTACAAAGTTTACACAACTGGGAGCATGGTGAAGTTCATCTCATATCCAAAATGGTATTCTGTGATATGAGCTAGTCGCAAGTGGGAGCATACCGAAACACCAACCCATTGCGGTGCATACCCACAGGGCAAGGGAGTAGGGGAGGTGACCAGATGGGGAGGGTTCGCAAATGGCGACAGGATGTTGTTATACATACACATGCACGGGGGGGGGGAGAGAGCACACTGAGCAAGGGGCAGGAGGGTTTTTGAGGGGTGGTGCTGCAGTCAGCTGCCAAGCTGGCTCTGTGGCATGATGGGTGTGTGCTGGCCTGGGGTGGCTAGGATGCAAGGTTTGGATCTGGGCTCAGGTATGTTTTGTTGCACCTAGTGCAAGTAGTTTTTTTTTTTTTAATTTACAGTGTTGCACCCCCCCTTGACATGCACCCCCTGAAGTTGAGAATCTAATAGTAGGGGGGTGCGGGGGATGGAGCCCCCCAGTGGGGGGTGCGGTGGCACAGGCCCCACATAACAGTAACATTTAGAGTCCTTTGTACCGTTTTATTTGTCACCGGGGGTGTACATTGCCAAAATTGAATGTCGGCAATGTATACTCACCATACTGACAATCACCTTTCGGCACTTTTATGACATAGAACCATCTAAAATAGCTGTCCATACCCTCCTGTGATCCTTTCAAGGGCAGTGCACCACAGTGAGTGCAGCTGGTATTGCTGCCTCCAAAACAGAACTCACATTGTCACCTACCCAGGTCTTCATAATGCAATCCAGATTACGTGAAGAACCAGACATTAAATCAGTCATAATGACTGACTTGTTCTTCATTGATCTGGTGTTGTAAAGCATTGTTGTCAGTGGATAAGAGAAGGCTGCTGGTCTAACAGCTACCTGCCTACTCAGTTTGGTGGGAGCTCTGGATATGGGTTTTGACCATGTCTCACCTCTCTCTTGGATCCATTTCACCCTGGAGTACCCCTTAGTCCTACCAAACATTGTTGCCACCCCCCCGTTAGCACCCCCCTTCCACTGCCACCTACTGTTCACCACTTAATGATGCCCACCTCCCTGCAGCACCTCTATACCACTGCTGGTAGGGGGATCATCAAAAGGGCAGTGGTCCATAAACAGGACCAGGGAGAAACTAAGCTGGTGCCCCATATCCCACATACATGATGCTACCATATAAAGTCTACCTTCCCCCAGGCTAACCACAATCCACAAAGCCAAACAACAAATCTCCCAAAAAATGTTCTAACCAACCCAGCCACTAACAGTTACTCCAGCACCCCCCAATAATTAACCATAAATTACTAAACAATAGATCCCACAGTCAACCTCCGTACACTCAGCCAACCATACCGACCCAAACTACCAATAAAACAAAACAAATTACAGTAATAAATCAATAAACTATAACACTTAGGAGAATCCACAATAGTCTCTATAATGTCAAACTTTGGGTGCTAAAAATCCACTGATGAAATAATAGCCAATTTTACCTTTACAGAATAAGCAGTTATTATATGCAAAATGTCACCTCTGCTCTTAATGGAGGGATAAAAACCTGAAAGTCATACAAGAGAAGAACTTCCGGCTGTTCTCCCACTGCAACGTAAAGCAAAAAATACACAATGAATGTCAAAGCAGAAAGGAAAGGTTGAACCCATGGATTCTGTAATGACTCATGGCTTCTGATAGAACTAGTTTCCTCTTCATGCCTCGCCAAGTGCTAAATCCAAAATTCTGAGGTCTCAGCCAGCAATCCAGAACAGTCAGTGGCTATGGGAAAGTCCCAAACAATAAGTCAAGTTAAGCAGGAGATCACTGTCTGTCATATTGTAGTCACCAAAGAATTTCACTGATTACTTCAGAACGAGCTGGTCCAGGCTAAGTATCATCTAGATGAGCACAGCCCTGCTCCACTCAATACACTCGATCAGCCATCCCCCAGTATAGGGCATCAGCAGCAGGCTCCTCAAATAAGCCTTCAGTCCCCAGTCTTTAGGAAAGAAGCCACCACTCTCCTCTGTTCTTCTTAACATCCAGCAAAACCAACTGGAACTATAAACTGCTCAGTCACCCATCTAGGATACTTCCCTACAGCACTAACTTTGGAATAGTGCTCAGTGGAGAAGAGAAGAGAAAACAATGTTCACACCTATGACACTACACAGAATAAAACTACCTAAAAATAATAAAACCTATGCTATGTCTCTAACTTACCACAAAACCCTGGCTAAAGCTCCTCCCCACTAAACTCTATTTACTAACTACACAACACCAGTATCGATTCATCCCAGTATCATACCTAAACACAAGATTAAAAACACAACTGAAAACAAAATAACAGTAATAGAGGTCAGATAATGATACCTCTATGTTACCAACTCATAGAATTGTATTCTCCATACCCACTCAGTTGCAGAGACTTCATTGGAAAGATTTATTTAGTGGGAGGCAGAGCTAGCCGACGACCATGGTGGCACCATGATTGTCACAGCAGGACCACCGAGGGAGAAATCCTATTCATCCGGGAATAAACTACAGACTTACATGGCTAAAAATAAACATTCAGATTGCTTACAGCCAGAGCAGCTGATACATATCAGAACTGAAGAACTTACACTTCTGATCCATAGCAGACAAGAGAAAAATGAGCTGCCACACTACAGGGTGCAAAGACAAGAGCCCGTCTCACCCCTTTTCTGTCAACTGGTCTGAAGCACAAATACAGAGCTAAATTGCACCTTTGACAGTTCCCAACATGGTAGAAATGGCTCAAACAATGGCAAAGTCAACATCAGAAATGGCAAATATAACAACCATGCTAACCCAAATACTTAGAGACACTACCGAACTGAAAGCCACCATGATGCAAACTAACTGAGACCTGTCAGTCCCTGCCATGAGGCCATGGAGATGGAACAAAAAATAAAACAACAAGATAACTATCTACAACTGCCAGGGCATCTTACAAGACCACAACAACTTAGATACATAGACACTGTTGGCATATAAGGGCCTATGGCCCACCCAGACTGCCCATTTGAGCTTGTAAGTTCCCTTTACAGATACAATATTTACTTGCAAAGTTGGACAACATGGAAAATCATGCCAGTAGGAACAATGTCCAAATTTATTGGCATACCAGAAGGAGCTGAAGGCAGGGACATAGTGACATTTCTTAGAGCTACACTTCCCGAGCATTTTACATGTAAACAACTGTACACCTCCAGACATTGAAAGAGCACATCAATCTCTGGCTCTGAAGCCCAAACAAGGGGAAAATCCTCAATCGATAATCTGTAAGTTCCTTAGATACCCAGTAATAGAATCCATCCTGAAAATAGCAAGAAAGTTTAGCCTGTTGAAGTGGGAGGGCTACAGTGCACACATATGGCAAGACTTCTTACCAGAACTGTCAAAATGGCAGAGCTTATGCTACTATCAGACAAAGGTAGTTTAAACTCACTATCCCTACTTAGTTCAGATACCCAGCCATGTTATGTATTCAAATCAATGGGGCATTTATGACTTTCAATTTTGCATACAAAGTTGAACAATATTTAATGCAATGTGAGAATGACGGGCAATGTCCAAGATTGGCCTCCATCAAAACCATGCAATGAGATGACCCAGTTTATGGACAAAAATCAGTTGGAATCTGAGCTATCGAAAAATTGGTCTGCTTGCAATTAAAATGTCTCTGGCAACTGGCAGGAGGTGTCCTGGGGCAGGCAGGAAAAAGAGAAACAAACCAGCACCCTCACAGAAAATGCTGCTTCCATGTACCTGCTCAGGGAGCAGACAATGCACTTACCACCTTCCAATGCCATCAGTGGCTCTGCATATGACACACCAGTGAAAACAAGCAACAGGTATGAGGCCCTCAGAGAGCTGGTCCTGACATCCTTGGCTCTTTCAACTGAACTGCACCATTCTTTAAACCCAAATGAAACTGATTTTACAATCAACAGATTGGGCTCTGATTAATACTGAGTGGGCTGACTGCATTTTAGAAACCACAAGAGAAACTGTGACATCACACCCACTGCAGATCCCACTGCCAAATGGCAGTTCTGCTGCAAACTGATCTAAGTACCGGAAGTATGGATCCCAATATATCAGGTAGGATCCATCTATGCTGGCAAACTTGGTACAACTTAACAGAAAGAAAACAGACTTTCTACAACTTCCCCACTACAGCTGGTGAGGATGCCCAGTTTCACACAGGGAAATAAACATACCAGATGCTGCTCAGAGTCGAATATGATATGACTATGATGCCTTTTGTTAGAGCTCTTCAGCTTTCATATGAGGCTCAGTCTGTCATTTGTAAGCTAAAGTTCCCAGTCCTAAAGAAATTGTAATGTTGATAGTGTTAGGATGTTTGTTTAGTTATAGATGAATTCATGTTCTCCTGACGAGCTTAGTGTTAAAGCCGAAGGAAGAACTGTTTAGGCAGTGTTAGCCATGTAATGGTAAAGAGTGAACTAAATATACTGTATACACTAGTAATAAATATAGTACCTTTCTGGAAGTAAAGTTGCTCCCAGATCTTCAGTTCAAATTGTTTGTGATGTCAGTGTTTCATGTTAAAATTGTGTAAGCCAAGATAGAAATGACAGCTCTTCTGATCATGGGGAACTGGGTCATTAAGTTACTGCATGACATACTAATTCTTGTTAAATGTAAGATGCATGCATGCTAATATGTTTTTGCCGCCGGCAATGTCAGCATGTTACTGGTACTAACATTAGTTTATAGAAATGGTCAAAATAGGTGATTTGATACCTTTTATTGGACCAACAGAGATTTACAGAAAAAACTTTAAGCTTTCAAACCTACAGAGTTCTTCATCAGAAAGGGACTGGCACGTTTTCTTAAAAAGAGCTCACTTTCATTCTACACATGCATGTTACAGATTAGAGAGTGATTAGCTGAGAAACACAACTAGAGTTAAGAAAACCTCCCTGAAAATCTAGCAGTGTGAAGGTCAAATGTCCTAAACAGGAATGTCAGGTAGATGTAGATGGTCTATAAATCATCTAATGCTAAAGTCTTACTGAAGAGAAACTAGAAACTGTGTGTGTGTGTTCTGTGTGTGTGTGTGTGTGTGTGTGTGTGTGTGTGTCTGTGTGCAAGCACTTAATGGAAATAGAGACCTGCTGCAATTGCATAAAGTGAGCCTTCACATGGTGTTTACCACATATTTCCAGCTATGGCACTGTGTAAACATGTTTCTGGCTTTATGTATGTGTTCATTTATCAATATTTGTGAATATGTAAACTTGCACTGTTTAAACATGTTCTGTCTGTAAGTTTATGTTCATTTGTAAATATTATTTATGAACATTTAAACAGTAATGAACATTTAAACAGTAACCTGAAACAGGACCGCCTATTAAATAGGACTTTGCTGTCCTCATTTCTAATTTCTGGTTGCACTAGGACCAAATACGGCAACAAACAATTTTATAGACATGGGTGTTTTTTCAAGGAAAGAATTATAGTGCCTTATCAATGTAAAAACTGATCCCTTCCCACCTCACCCCCACTCCCCTGGGAGAGCGTTAGTCAAGGAAAATACTGTATAATCAAGTTTACCACATGCACACACTCAATAAGGATTTCAGCTAGGCTGAAAATAAAAATTAAGACAAGTATTACCCCAGGTCTCCATTCAATTTTGCACCCCCTTTCTTTTTAGCATCCCATTTCATTACCCAGCCCTGTAGGAGACATCCTCTATTCCGTCCCTTGGTGGTTCCAAACAGCGAAACACAGAATGTTGTACCCAGGAGTTCTACAACTATTTTGTTCTTGAAGAAAACTCTCATTATATCTCAATCCCCGCCCTTCCCCCGGGAAATCCCAAGCCACTGGAAGGCTCAGTCTAGTCTTTCTCTTGGACCACTGGGGAATTTCCATTCCATGACAGTCAAATTGCTTGGACATTTCTTTTTTCTCAGACACTGATTCCATTAATTATCTTTGATTCTCATCTTTACACCTATCATGTTTTAATTGTCATTGTGGGTTTATGCTAGTTTGTTTCAAATGACTCTTCTTATGAAATGTTTGCTAGATAGAAAAATTATAGGTTTCTAGGGTCAAGAGTTCCAAAAAGCAAGGTGTACGTTGCGGATAACAATGACCTACCTGCCACAATAGCTGTCTGCTTGTTATTATTTGTATTATATTTTTGCTATAAATATATATGTTTTTGAGTCCTCCTCAGGAAACAGGCCAAGCAGCAGAGTGTCATTGGTCACTGTATTTTAAAAGAGAAGAAAAAATGTCCTGCCCTCTCATTGACCTAGAGGATAAGCTAGTTAGAGCTTCCTTTTTTGACACCTACCTGTCAGAGCCTGTGTAATTGCTATACAACCAGGTTGTAAAAAGACAACTGCTTTGAACTTAGGAAGACTGCCATAAAAGGTTACATTTTATAGAATAACAGGAGGAAGATGTTTTTTGGAAAGCATATGTGAATTAAACTTACAGGATATTTCTGCAGCATCAAATGGTGTTGTAAATCATACTCTGAGGCAGACAGACTGTCTTGTTATAATTAAAAATATTGTTGTATTTACAGATTCCAAATCAGTGGTAATCTGACCTGTTCACCTATGTACTGTAACTGCATGTTGCAAATTAGGTATGCAGTACTGTGTGTGATCTCACACTAGCAGCTCAGAGCTGTGACATCACAGGATGGGAGGGACATTTTGGCCTCTGATCATATCAAGCCTGCTGAAAGGACTGACACTCTTGTTCTGAACTTCGGAGGGGCACTTTTGTTCCTGGACTCAAAGAGATGCACTTCTGCCAAAACAGGTAATTTCAGCACCACTATTTACCAGCTGAAACTGGGGTAGGATTAGTTATTCAGTATAAGGCGGTTTGTTTATAATTGTCCATTTATTTTCTGACTGTACCCTAATGTATGTTCTGTGTTTTGTATTTTATTTACTATTTTTAATTTTAGTAAGCTTTGTTTTTCCCTAAAACTCTGCCTGAGACATGCTCATTTGTATGTGAATGGTGGAACAGTCTTAATGTTCTAACACAGCTGTTAAATGCTTATTGTGTCACCTTATGCGGCCACGCTAAGAAGGATCTGCATAAAGTTCCAGCAAGGTAAGAAAAATACCTGAGCCTCATTGAGTCAGAAGGGGGGATTTGTAAACCAAGTTGGTTGTATGCCCACTGGGTCAAGTATTGTACTACTTTCCCTGAAGAGAGTGTGATATTTGGACCCGTTGCCTGGGTGTGCTAGTTAAAAAGGGTTCATAATTGACCCCTGGACTTGAGACTGGAAGTTGCTCAGATCCAAAACAAACAGGAGAGTGTCCCTGTTTGTCCCCTGTTCATGAACTGCACTTAAAGGTTAGGTACTATAGTAGCAGAGGGCCTGACCCCCAGAGTGAATTTGTGACACTGCCTATGGCAGATGATGGTTTAAGTACAAAAGAAGTATAGAAGTATGGCAATCCACAGGTGGAACTGTACAATCCCCTTCACTCCTGTCACTACTAGGCCTTCTACTTCCCCTTTTAAAGACTCTCCCCTATAAACATTTACTGTGGCTACAGTTACACCAATGAAAATCGCTACCTGGAATGTTAGAGGGCTGAACTCTTCAATTAAGAGGAAAAACAAAATTTTGCTCACCTGAAAAACTTAAATATACACATTACAATTCTCCAGGTGACCAAACTTCGTAAGGCCAAGCTCAAAAACTAGTCAGGGAATGGGTGGGTCAGGAAAGCCACAACACATCAGGGAAATCTAAGCATGGGGTTTCAGTTTTAATTCACAAAAATATAAAATGGTTTTCAATGGCACAAAAAAGTGATAAAGAGGGTGGATGGACCATAACAAAGTTTTCCACCCCAAGCAGCCTGTTTATTCTTAGCAACTTGCATACTCCAAACGACAACAACCCTGACTTCTTTAACACTGTCTCCTAGACCTTTTTGGATATGGCCTTCAACAACCCAAATATAATCTTAGAGGGGGACTTTACTTTAGTGTTAGAACATTATATGAACAGATTCAATGCAAAATCTGAACCACATACCAAAGCCCTTCATATCCTACAGGAATTAATGTCTTTGCACCAGTTGACCAAAACATGATGCCTTATGCACCCTTCAGACAAGAACTAAGTGTTTATCAAATGCTGGTGCAAAGTCAAGTAGATGAGATCTATGGTTAACATCAATGCTTATAACACCACTGGCCTCACATATTACTATAGCATCCCTTTACTTATTTGATCATGCTCGCTGTAGTCCTTTTGACATCCATGTATCCCATATACAAAGATCTCCTACACAGCATCTAGATCCACTGCTTTTGAAAGACATAAGTCTTTCATAAGTGGCTCAAACAGGAAGCCACAGCATACTTTATTCATAACTCCCCAGGTACCGCCCACAAAGCAATGATCTGGAAAGCATTCAAGGCCATGTTGTGCAGCAAAATTATTAGCTTTGCTACACATAGATGCAGTCAATGAGATAGAGGACATGAAAGGCTAGAGACTCAACTTAAAATTAAGGAAGAACAATACAAAAAAGTTCCCCTAACCCTAAATAACAAAACTGTAGTTGCAGAAATAACTGCTCGTAGAAGTCAACTAAATGTGCTGACCACCAGGAAGGAGGAATCACAGCTACACAGAACAAAATATAAATACTTGGCCAATGATGAAAGGGCAAGTAAACTCCTTTCTTACCAATTACATAAACAACAAGCAGTACTACATACCCAAGCTTAAAGACAGTAGAGGACAGATATACAAGACCCCAGTTCCATTAATGACATAATGAAGAATTTTTACACCTTTTATCAATCCAAGAACACCTTTGATGCATATAGATTCAATGTCTTTATTTGTCTTATTTATTTAAACTGTGGAGCCCATGGGCCAAAGACCCATTTTCATGGGCGACAAGTATACATACAGTACAAAAAATACATACATTTATATAATACAGCACAATATAAAATACAGGCATACTTAAACAAACTTTCAATACTCAATTAGACAAAACAGTTGCACTCACTTTCAGCTAATGAGTACTCCTTTAACTTCACCCACTAAAATCTGGAAAGAAATATCTAACCATTTAAAAATGGACTGAAGAGAATTAAAGAAAAATGGGAGAATATAAGGCAAAGATTTTTGGCCTGCAGTTGTTTTCATTCTTGGTATAGCTAGTGGTGGGCGAAGTGGCTGAAATTCACTCTGTGGAGTGATTCACGGAGTAATGCAGAATCTGCAAAGTGCCCCAACGCGAAGCATAGTACTTCACGTTATAATGAGGAACGCAAAGTCCATTGAAACCAATGACTTGGCATTATTCTGGCTTCCCCAAATCACTTCTCCACCAATTTTAAGGTGAAGTACATTGAAATCAATGTACTTCGCATCACTTTGCCTTGTAATTGAGCTCCAAGGCGAATTCTGCAGTGCTTCATTGGATTGCAGGTCACATGGGCTCTAGATTGTCCTGCACAGCCTCAGTTCTGTGTAGTGTGTGTGTAGTGGAAGATGGAGACAGTTTCATCTCAGAGCTCTGCAATTCAGATCCTATAAAAGCTGTTAAAAAAGCCTTTATGAGTCATTTGTTTTGCTCAAAATTTAGTACATCGATTGTAGGAAACCCTCCTGTGCTCATATCATCGAGTGTTTATTGTTTGTGTGTGGATTTTGAATGTTAATTTTGAACAGTCAGTCTGTGTAATGTGAAGTGTGCTTTGGGGGAGGGGCTTCTATGGTGAAGGTAGATTAACCAAGAAAAAAAGGCAGTCTTTCTGTTTTGGTTATATTTTTCATGTATAACTGTTTTAATGTACACACAGTAATACTTACAGTAATAATTGACACTTTTTTGCTGATTGTTGTGGTGCAGCAGTGCATAATTTCAATTTGTTTAAAACATTTGATTAGGTGGGCCTGGTGGTGCTGAGGGTTGAGGCACTGGACTGCACACCTCGCGCTACACAAGCGACCCAGGTTTGGGAATGGACTCGAGTTGCCAGGGGATGGCTGGGGGAGAAAGGATGGAGCATCCCAATAGATGCTCTCCTCCTTTGGGGTGGGATGCCTCAGGTGCTATGGAGCATCTGAGGTCCTGAGAGAATCAGTGAAAGCACTGATTCTTGAGGGGCTCTGTGGCTTCATCTACCAGAGCCAGGGAGGGGGGATGCTGTTAGGCATTTGAGAGGAGCATGCGTCAGCACGTTGACTCTCTGGACTTACGTCCTATACACTGGCATCTGAGGGGCGGAGTTAAGGGAGGGATGAACACAACTCAGAGGAAAAAGCCCACCAGCCACCTAGATGAAGTCCTCCGGAGCTAGTCTCGCCACCCACCGACCAGAGCAGACCACACTGTGCAGCTCGCCACAGGGGAAAGTCTGCATCTTTTGAGTGCACAGTGCAATCTTAATCTGTCTGTGCATTTTGCACTTTGCAGTACACCATTAATTCTGGGAGACTTTGCATTTCTTGTCATGCTCTCATTTCACTTCATCAGCACTGTGGAATTTTCTGGACACAAGACAGTAGCATTTTGGGGATGCACATTAATTCTGGTGACTGTGTTTGACCACTGCATGAATGACTGAGTGCACCATTAATTCTGGGAGACTGCATTTCTTGTTCTGCTGTCATTTCACTTCATCAGCACTGGGGAATTTTATGGACACAAGACAGTAGCATTTTGGGGATGCACATTAATTCTGGTGGCTGTGTGTAACCACTGCATGCATGACTGAGTGCACCATTAATTCTGGGAGACTTTGCATTTCTTTTTGTGACATAATTTCACTTTGTCAGCACTGGGGCATTTTCCAGACACAAGACAGTAGCATTTTGGGGATGCACATTAATTCTGGTGACTGTGTGTTACCACTGCATACATCACTGAATACACCATTAATTCTTGGAGACTTTTCATTTCTTGTTGTGCTATCATTTCACATCATCAGCAATGGGGAGTTTTCTGGACACAAGACAGTAGCATTTTGGGGATGCACATTAATTCTGGTGACTGTGTGTGACCATTGCACGTGACTGAGTGCACCATTAATTCTGTGAGACTTTGCATTTCTTGTTTTGCTATCATTTTACTTTGTCAGCACTCAGGAATTGTCTGGACACAAGACAGTAGCATTTTGGGGATGCACATTAATTCTGGTGACTGTGTGTGACCACTGCATGCATGGCTGAGTACACCATTAATTCTGGGAGACTTTGCATTTCTTGTTGTGACATAATTTCACTTTGTCAGCACTGGGGAATTTTATGAACACAGGACAGTATCATTTTGGGGATGCACATTAATTCTGGTGACTATGTGTTACCACTGCGTATACCATTAATTCTAGGAGACTTTGCATTTCTTGTTGTGCTATCATTTCACTTCATCAGTACTGGGGAGTTTTCTGGACACCAGATAGTAGCATTAATTCTGGTGACTGTGCTTGTGAGGGGCTGACAATATTTGTCCTCTGCCTTCTTCGTGTTAAGTGGAATGAAAATGCGAAGTATTAATTACAAGGGCGAGCCTTGCTTTGGCCAGTAATTCAGCATGGAGAGACACGCGGCGGCTAATTTTCGCAGATTCACTTCGCTAGTGGAATTTAATTTCACTGGATCTCTAGGTATAGCAAAGTAGTGTCATACAGATAAACAAGTAGTAACAGAACTAATATGTTTCTTAAATATTGCATTTAAAGAAATAGGCACCTTGTTAGATGCTGATTGCATTATGAGGCTTTTCAGCACCATGCAATTTTGCTTAAAGTTGAGCCAGTCCAAATTAATTAATGGGAATTTGTATATACTTCCCATGATGCTTTGCATTATTGGGGTATGTGCAATTTGTGTTTTCTTTCAAATTTGGCTGTATGGCCAATATCCTCCGGGATAACCCATACCTCAGTGCATTTGCTCTGGGGTTCTTTTGTAGTTCTTTTCTCTCTCTCTACTTTGGGCTGCCCATGGTCCAACTAAATAAGATCCCCTATAGGGTGGCTGGCTCACTCTCCCTGGGCTGAGATACAGATATGGCACACTGATGAGTTCAAATGAGGATGAAACACATGTCTGTGTCTGCTGTTCTCAGCCTTTGCTGACTGCATTGTGAGGCCTTTTGGCACCATGCAATTTTAATTAAAGTTGAGCCAGTCCAAATTAATTCATGGGCATTTGCATATGTTTCAGATGATGCCTTGTATTATTGGGGTATGTGTAATTTGTGTGTTCTTTAAAATGTGGCTGTATGGCCAATATCCTCGGGGATAACCCATACCTCAGTGCATTTGCACTGGGGTTCTTTTGTGAACCTTGTTAGAGGTTACTTTTTAAGCCAAGAGTCCCAACTGAAGTTTATCATGATAATCATGGGAAGGCCATCCTGCCTGCCTTAATAGGCTACAGTGATGATACCCTGCAGGCATCTATGTAGAGAACTGACTATTTGGTTCAATAGTGCTCTAACCTTAGATAGTAACCCCTCCCCAAAAGAGTAATAGAAAAGCAGACCATAGTCTATTACTGGTAGAAGGAAACTTTGAGCAAGGAGCTTCCTGGTTGATGAAACCAACAATGGATTAAATTTATGGACAGCCCCCAGTTTTTGACGGACTACTTTAATCATGTTGACAATCTGTGGTTCATAGGTCATGCCATCATCAATAATAAGGCCAAGGTATTTAAATTGCTTTACCCTTCTAATTCTGTACCTGATATTATATGCAGAGAGGGGGTAATATCCTCCTTCACTCTTTTTCAATGATTGGAAGTGACCATAGGTTTTGTTTTCCTTTCATTCAGCACTAGTCTATTTTTATGAACCAGTTCTGAGCTTCCAGAAAATCACAAGCCAGGTCCCTCTGGATTATTTTGAGATCTGCTCCACTCATGAGGATCACTGCATCATCTGCATAAAGTAAAATTTGTGATTTAGTGCAAACCAAAGGAAGAGTGTTCAAAAAAAGACTAAACAGGAGAGGACCCAAAATTGACCCCTGAGGAACACCCAGTGAAACAGAAGCCAAGAGAGAATATTGACCATTGATTTTAGTAACCTGTTTACAGTTACTTAAATAACTCCCATACCCCCCCAACATCATCTTCAGACATACCAAACCTTGTAAGAGATGACAACAACAGATCATGGTCCACCAGGTCAAAGTCCTTGGTGAGGTCCATGAATAGAACCCCAGAAAAATGCCCTTTATCAAAGGCTAACTGGACTGCGCTCGTGAACCCCACCAAGGCCATTGAAGTACAGTGTCCTGGTCTAAAGCCATGTTGTGCAGGTGTGAGAATATTGTATTTAGATGAATACTCAATAATTTGGTCAAAAATTATTCTCTCAAGTACTTTGGAAAGAGGTGCCAATAGCAAAATAGGACAATAGTTTTGCACATTAGTAGAATACCATGATTTAGGTATACAAACAACAACAGAATTTTTCCATCTATCAGGAAAAATTGAATATTGAACTTACAAATTAAAAATAGCAGATAGGGTAAAACACAGTGGCCCAGATATTCAAACTGCACCAGGCTGTGGCACAAGCCTGGACACAGCTCAACTTTGTTGTGCAGGGGTGTGGCCTGGGAGATATTCAACGGAGCTGCGCTATGGTGCAGCAGCAGCTTTGAATATTGCACCCTGGCCAACCCCACTGTGCATGGCACAGTGGCACTGCACCAGCACAAGTGGCCAGAGTGGATCATGGAGATGCGCTAGTGCAAATGCCATTGCGCCATGCACAGCACCTGCGATATTCAAAAGGGGACATGCAAATGGGGCCATAATTTATGCAAGGTGCACAGGGGTCCATTTGCAACTCATTATGGTCCCATTTGCATGCCATTAGCACGCAGGTGTGCCGATCCCCGATGACTTGCACCACCAGAGACCACCAGGGATATAGGAGGGGGGGTTTCTTTTACATGAATTCCCGCGATTGGGCACATAGAGGTCCACTGGACCACCAGGGATATAGGAAGGGGGGTTCTTTTACATGAATGCCCGCGATCGGGCACATAGAGGTCCACTGGACCACCAGGGATATAGGAGGGGGGGCTTATTCTTCTACACAAATGCCTGCGATCAGGCACATAGAGGTCGACTGGACCACCAGGGATATAGGAGGGGGGATTTCACTACACAGATGCCCATGATGGGGCATGGGGGGTGCCGCCAGGTGCAGCAGGAACTCAGGTGGCCACCCACAGGTGGCAGCTGCCATGTTGCACCCTGCATGTGGAAGCTCACCTGTGGGTGGCCATCACTTGTTCCTTTTTTTTGGCTTAACTTTGTGCAGGCTCAGGTAGGGGTTGCGCATGCATGACTCTGCACATCCTGGGCTGAATATCGGGCTGTGCAGGTTATGCATGGGCACGCGCCCCCTACCTGTACCTGTATACATTATTGATGTGCTCCGGCGCATCGGGATTTGTGCGGTGCACTTTTCCCTTTTGAATATCGCACCGGGGCACATCAGCGGGTTGTACATGGCACAACACTGTTGCGCCATGTGCAACCCTTTTGAATATCTGGGTCAGTATGTCCAAAATAATCCTCATGAGCTTGTAATCATTCTCATCTTTCCCCACAGAAGGATGAGGATCCATTTTTAAGAGATACTTCAAGATCTCATCAGATAAAAGGGATCTGAAGTAAAATTTTGGATATGGCAAGTCAAAATCAGAATGGGTAGGGATGGACATTTCCATTTTGTCAACAGGTACTGTAAATACTTTGAGAGATCAGAAAAGAAATCATTAAACTCTTGGGCTGCTGAATGTGACTCGGTCTTAACCCCAGCTGGGGTATTTAGGCACTGTGTGATAGCAGAACATATTTTACCTATTAATTCATTAATTAACTTCGATGTTTCTGAAGTATTTTTACCTATGAATTCCTTCTGCCTCTCTATAAAGTAATTCCTCTTCAACCTTCTTTTTTATTTTTTTTATTTTCTATTTTTTGGCCCTTGCCCCAACCCCGGCACTGTCACCCAGCTACCTTTCCTGCCCCTTCAACTTCACTCTCAAGGCTCCCCCATGGAGCCTTGGCTTACCCCCCAGTGGGAGGGAGGTCACCCCAAAACCTCCCCCTAGAGGTATCTAATCTGCGTCAGTGCTCTGAGAGGTACTCCAATCTTGCCAATAAGTGAGGACCTTCCTACAAGTCCACACACCAGTGTCACACCAGGGAGAGGCATGTTTTTGCTGTACACCCCTGAGCATGACATGCCACGTGATGCCATGGCTGTCTGCCAGCATCCATTGCTCACGCCCCCAAATGATTGGGCACCGGGGCTGCAGTACTTCTGGTCAGTGCCAGAGGGCAAGTAACCCCCAGGCCAAGGAACCCCCCCTTCCCTGGAGGAGTTGAACAATCCAACGGATGCTCAGGCTACCTCCTGCCAGCCCTCTGGCACCCGTGTCTTCTCCCGAACCCGGGTCACCAGCATTGCAAATGAAAGTCCAGCCACTGTGCTGATGGCCCAGCTTCCTCTTCAACCTTCTAACTAATGATTTGCATCTATTTCTAGCAATTTTATAAACAATAAGCAATGTTTGACTGAATGACTTCCTATAGATATTCCAAAAGCTTATTTTGGTTCTTCATTAACTCCAGAAGCTCAGGAGTAACCTGTTGTTGTTTATTTCCCATGATTCTGGACCTTTTGAAAGAGACAAACTGATCACAGACTAATTTCAAGACAGAGCAAAAGGTAGACAGCACCTCATTCACATCTGCCGATTGCTCCACCCTGGACCAATCGATCGAGGACAAGGTAAACCTAAATTCTTTGAAATGCAATTTTTTTAGGTTGTGTGAAAAAATAAAAACAGGGACAACAGTTTTCTTTTTTGCTGTCCAGCAGCAATACACAGAACTATGGTCACTGACACCACCAGATAAAACTCCAGACTGTGCAATCTTTTTGGTGTCTGACACCATAATCTAATCAACTAAGGATGTATAACAGGTTTTATAATGAATTCTAGTGGGGATATCTATTATCTGAATTAACCTATGGTTAGTAACAATCTGTTTAAACTTCAGTAAATCCCTTCCCAACCAGTTTATATTCAAATCTCCCAAGATTATTAATTCTTGATTAATAGGGAGTAATCCCCTTGTAGTGTCAATCAAGTTTAAGCCATCCTCCTGTGAGCCTGGGGGAACATAAATAACAAGTGTAAGAATTTTTCAATCACCTAAAATAAGTGATAAAGACAAGTAATCACAGGAGAACGAGTCAAGCATGGGAAAATCAGGAATCACATTATAGTGACTCCTGATGTAAAATAAACAACCCCCTCCCCTCTTAGCCCCTCTATCCTCTCTATAGACCTTGTAGCCATCTAAAGTAATAATTTCATATGGGACTCAGCTTGTAAACCAGGTCTCAGATAAAGCAATAATCTCAGACTGATGTTGATCAGTCCATGCTGTAAAATTATCCCACTTTGCAAGCAAACTTTGAACATTTAAATGTGCAATATAAATTGAATTTCTTGCACAAGAGACCAATGAAATGCTTTTATTAATGGGGCCTGAGTTACGGTGAACTGTACCAGACATGAGGAGAAATAATAGTATCATATTCCTCTTGAAGAAGGTAGGATAATGATGAAATTTAGAACCTATCATCTTACAATGAACTTGTGTCTGTTTAGTTGGTGAAAATAAACAATTCAAAGCATGTAGTGTTATGGTCTGAATCAGAAGTCTAGTTTCTTGGTCAGAAAAAAGTTACAAACAGAATTAGGAATTTATGGAGAATGAAGTCCATCTATTTGCAAATTAAATGTACAAGTGCCCACTACCACTTATGGTCTATTCTCAATTTCAGAAGATTCATCAATATGACATTGTATAGTATGGGAACAGGGTCCATTCAGTAAAGTCAGGCATAATAAAAGCCCCAAAAACAACATGATCAAACAATCAATTCCTGTGCTCTGGCAGGATTCTCAACATCCTGGAGAGGCCTAGCTGGTAAGCAAACTTCTTTCCTTCCCTCTCCCACTACTACCACCCACCCACCCAACTACACACCCCTACCTACCCTTACTTTCCCCCAACTTATCCCTGCCCTTTATCCTCTCTCCCCCCCAACCCCTTTTCTAGATGCCTCACACTGCCTCTTGGAGGGTTCTCTGCACCATGGAGGGGTTTAGCTCTTGGCATGTCTCATTCTCCCTGATCAAAATTCCCCTTCCCATTTCCCTCCTGCCCCTCCTCCTTACCACACTGCACTTAACTCTAGTATTATCACATTGTAGTAATAAAATGCACTTTATTTGCTCTGTCTGGGTTGCTTCTATTCATGACAATCCTCAGGCATACTGTATCAAATGTTGCATAATTTCACAGACGTGTTAAGTGATAACTGTATGTTATCCTAGTAATGCAGTTGAATATGTCCTTGAAATGTAATTGCAAGTATATATTAATTGTAAATGTTTGTAAAATCCTCAATCCACACATATCAATCCAGCAATGTAGTTTACATAATTCAGTGTAAGAAGTGCACAAATAGATGCTATATTGGGGAAACTAGGCAACCACTGACAACCAGGATGAACTACCACCGGCAGACAATAGTAAAATCAAGGCAGCAGCACACCAGTCAGACAGCATTTTTCACAAAAGATCATTCCCTCTCTGACTTGTCTGTTCTAATACTAAGAGGCAGCTTCAAAAATACACAGGACAGAAGGACATGGGAATGGAAATATGTCAAACAATTTAAATCTAACATTTGTGGACTGAATCGGGACATTGGATTTATGACACACTATGGTAAACTGTAAATCTTATGTTACTTGTTAACCAAGTTTTTGTGTGTGTGTGTGTGTGTGTGTGTGTATGTCCCTGCCTGCTCTGGTTCTAATCACCTATTTCTAGCATCCTTCCTTCTTCTCTTACAAATATCTTTACAACTTCAGCCCTGCCCATTCGTTGATTAGTTCTCACACCTCACGGTGTATACTAATCTAGACTTTTGTTTATGTGCTCCTTCATAGCTTCCCTTGCATTTCTTCACACTTTATTTACCCTTCCTACATACTTTAAACACCTTCTATCTCAGGTTTTTCTTATCTGTGTTCCTATCTGATTATCTCTTCTATTGTCACCCCCTCCCCCGGTTTTATTACTTTGCAACTTATGCAGACTTTGATCTTAGGGCCTCCTTGTTCTGTGTTCCTTTTTTCACTTCCAAACTTCACAGGAAAAAAGTGGTAACACTTACAGAATGTTGCTACGGGTTAGGACATAACACATCTCTCTGGAACAATCCTTTGTTTTGTATAGGACACAGACCTACAGTATTAACTGGGAGGACTGGAAAATCAGCTAGATATACACCATTAGAGATTTACTAATTCCAGAACTCAATGCAATTAACTTTTTTCAGTCTCTACAATGGTGATATAATGTACCACATTTTGACTTCTAGAAGTTCCTCCAGATCAGAAGCCTGTATACCCAGTGACAAAGAATAAATTGTACATGTTCCACCTGTAATGCAATGCCATCAATCCAGCACACTAGAGTTCCTATTCAAATAAGGCTTAGGACAGCAAAGGGCCTGACAGGGACCATATATAAAAATTAATGAGATTGTGCTCTGATCCCTCTATTACGTCTAAACAAAAATGGCTGCTCTCACTCCATACTCCTATTACTGACAATGCCTGGTTCCAATGCTGGAAGCTTGCCCATAAAGCTTATGTGTAGACCAACGTAGCCTCCTGATACAAAACAAGACACTACACCAATAGTATTGTACCCTGGCTCAGTTTAAAAAAAATGGGCCTCCTATCACATGATACTTGTTAGAGATGTGATTAACCAGGAACAGATCTTCTCCACATATTGTGGAGCTGTACATCCATCTGTCTCTACTGGCAAAAAGTGATCCAGATCTGTACAAGAATTCTTGGAGCCCCAGTTCCATTCTCTCCTGAATTGGTATTGTTGGGAATGCCTACAGCTGGAACTCAACTTCTAACATCTGCAAGACAATGGCTTATGGTCACAACTATTGAGGCAAAATGACTGCTCCTTTGTATATGGAGATCTACAGCCATACCGACAATTTTGGAATGGCTTACCTCCTTAGAAACTCTGGCCACATACAGTATTCAAGAATGTCTCATTATTCTCTAAATACTCTTAAAACCTATGATGATGTATGGGCCCCTATATTTCCAATTTATTTCTACAAACGTTGCCCCCACTAGGACTGCTAACAGCAAAAACCTACTATGCCCCCCCCATGAGTCACCCCTTTCAGGACTTTATAACCTGACTCTCAGCTCACCAGTTCCTAATCGTTTTTCCTCTGTCACCAGAAACTAAGATACTTAGCATCACCATGATATACTTGTATACGAAAAACTATCAAGGTCAATGAATGTTATCTATACTCTTTGCAGTAGACTCTGAAATACAAATCAAATATGTTGCAAATCTGTAAACGTGAGTTAATTTGTGTATGTGTCACCTGTTTTATGCATGTAAAGCTGTAACAGAAAGTATATAGTTAATAAAAAAAGATTAACTACAAAAAAAGGAAAGAATCATTTAGAACTTAAATGGAGCTCTAACAGACAGCATGATCAACCTGGTGGCCATCTTGCTTCTTTGTTTTTTATGTGTGGCAAGGAAGACAATGGGGAAAGGGTTAAGGAGTTGCATAGGGACTTGCAGGTTAGACGTGGGTCAAAGTCCAGCAGCTGAAATTTGACACCAAGCAGTGCAAAGTAATGCTCATAGGAAGCAAGAACCCTAGGACAGGAATACTGGATGAGAAGGATTATGCTGAACACTACTTCTGAGGAAAGAAACTTGGGAGTCAACATAAGTGACTCTGTAAAACAATCTAACCAGTGTATCAAGGTCTACAGCAAGAAAAACAAAATTTGGGGGTGTATTAGGAGAGGGTTCGATAGCAGCCAGGAGGGATAAGGTGACGCTACTTTTCTATAGATCACTGGTGAGGCCATATCTGGAACACTGTGCCCATTTCTGGAGTCCCACTCCCCATCTAAAAGAAAGACAAAGACTGGCTAAAGATGGTGTAGCATAGGGTAGCCAAAATTATTCAGGATCATCAGGGGAGATCCTAGGCTCTGAATATGTACTTGGGTTGCTAGAGACCAGAAGGAAGATTGGCAATATGACAGAGACCTTCAAGTTCCTAAAAGGAGTGAACATGGTACATTGTGAGGAAATATTCAGCTACAATGGTGAATCAAAAACACTGGGACATGATTAGAAGCTGGCAGGGGGGAGATGCAGGAAGGGCTTGGGAAAGTTTTGTTTTACAGAGAGAGCTGTTGAGTTGTGGAACAGCCTACCAGCAGAGGTTGTGGCTGCAAGAACCATTAACTATTTCAGACACAGCTGGGACCAAGTAAAAGGTTTCATACTGTACTTACATAGGGGGAAGCATCAGGGCAAGGTGGGAGGCATGGGCAATAACTCTAACTAGACATTTGGTCCTGGGGTAGGATAGGGTAAAACAGACTGAATGGACCAACAGTCTTTTTCTGCCAGCATTTTCTATGTTTCTATATCAATATACAGTTGGAAGATGAGTCAAAAAACAAAAACAAAGAATATACAAACATTAGTTATTGTGAGGTCCCTTCTGCCCATCTCTAGTGGCTGTCCAAGTGGACATTAGGAAATCCAGGGCACTTTTCATAGCAGTAGGGAATTTTACCCAATACCCTGGGAAATAGTCCCCTAGTCAATTAAACAGGTCCATGTCATACCCACCCTGCTAACTCTAATGGATGCCCCTGAAATGAGCTACTGCAGCTCTTTGTACCTTTCCTGGTCAACACTATACAAATAAAAATAAGAAATATGTCAGCTGTTATTTGAAGGAGAATCACATTGAGCCTGTAAGTCTTTTTTTTCCTGCAGAAACTTTCTTTTTTATACTGGTTCCCATTCAGATAATGTGTACTCTTTACTAGTCTTTTATTAAATGGAATAAGTGTTTCTGAGTAGCATGCTGGTAGTAAGTACCATTTTGGAATGGTATAATATAATTAATTTTATGTCCCTTTCAACCACAGACTTCTGCAGTAAAGCACAAATACACCGTGGCAACTATGTAAAAGCTTACCACTAGGACATACTGTAAATTATATCATATCATTCTAAAATGGTACTTACCATCACTGCATAAATCTGAATCAGCTACTGAATTTAAAGGCCTGTAAAGGTAGAACAATAACATAATGTGAAACAATATTTGAGACTCTATTTTGATAGGAAATAGAGGCTTACATGTTCAAGGCAGTTCCCCTCAAGAAACAGAAGAGAGGGTCACGTGATGGCGGTCTGACAAGCATCAGCAATCTCACATAGCTCCACGCCTCTCCTGATTAAAACTACTGCTACCTGCTGAATCTATGTTAGAATTTGATCTAAAAACAGCCTACAATATCTTAAGAATTGTACTGGACACTGGCAAACAAGAACAAATGGAAGTATACATGAAAAAAGTGCCTCCGTGGCACTCTCCCCCCACACCAGAGAAGGACAGGGCCGTGAAACACTCCAAGTGCCAGGCCACAGGCTCAAAGAAAAGTCTATTAGCCACGACTGCTCTCTCTGAGGAGAGATTTTTAGAAACAATGCAGCCCATGCAAGTGCAGATAACAAAAATCTCAGAAGGCCTGCATCAAATGAAATCTTCTGTGGAATCCCTTACTATACGAGTGGGAGATTCGGAAGCCAGGCTGATTTCCTTAGAGAAGAAGCAGGGTAAAACTGAGCTAGACATCACAAACACCAGCCAGAGAATTAAGAAGTTGGAGGAGAAACTTGAAGATTTGGAAGGAAGGAGCAGGCGGAATAATCTTCTGATTATTGGGGTGCCGGAAAAGGAGGAAGGAAATGCTCCAATATTATTTCTGCAAAAGCTTTGTGAAAAAAAATTGCAGGCCCTTCCCCGAATGGCTCAAAATATGTCATAAAAAGAGCACACCGTGACCTTTGTCCCCCACCTCTGCTAGGCTCCCCACCCAAACCTCTCATATTTAAACTTTTCAATTTTCTTGACAAGCAACACATACTTGCCAAAGTCAAAGAACTGCAGGAGGTGCAATGGGAGGGATGCAGGATTCACATCACACAGGATCTCCCACAGTCTGTCTGTGCAAACAGGCAGGAATTACACCCGACAGTGTTGAAGCTGATTGCTGCAGAGACACCATTTCGGATGTTATACCCAGCAGTGCTTCAAGTCAAGAAAAGGGACCAGTGGCTATTTTCGAGTCTCAGGAACGGGCAGTACAAGATGTCAAGGTTCCATTCCCAGACTTGTTTAAATGAGGAGGCACGCAAATGGCTGGTGCTATTTATCCTGCTTTTGGAAAATGGGAGTAATGGTTTTCTGTATAAATGCAGTGCTTGTAACCAAGGACAGGTATTTAATTGAGGGGTCTGATTTAACCTGAGACGGTAAACCAACTGCTTTTGATCATCTGTGAACTGAACAGATACTGGAGACCTAGGCCCTATAATTAAAGTGATAATGCATTTTAAAGTATTTGCTTGGGGACTGTGGTTGCGACTACTCCAAGGAACAGAGGTGATGCCATCAGGGCCTGCTAGGGGGGGAAGAATGACAAACTGTTGTCCAGGACATTTCCAGGTTACCACCCATTGTAAGTGCTTAAAACACTGCCTCTTAGTGAGGGGCAAGCTTTAAAACTTTGCTGACTTTTAAAGTACCATGGCTCTCCACACCAGAGGCAACCCGACTGAGATCGCTGGTGGTAAGCTCGTTTGTCAGCCTTCAGAGGTCCTCAGGCCACGTGGAGAGACTGACTCTCACTATTATGTTCAAATTATTTTTGAACTGTTTGTGACCTCCTTCATGCTTGCAGGGATATATGTTTTGTTAAGAAGCTGCAATTCCAAGTTCACAGCTCTTTTCCTCTTGCATAGATGCTGTAATGACAGGGGGAAAGCTTTTTGGTTTCACTGCTAGTGAATACCTGAGAACTAGGGTATGCGCCCCCGGGGTAGCCTGGGGATTAACTTTAATTTTTCTTGATCCTAGTCCCAGCGGAAGCAGACAAGTGAATTTGGAGCTCTGGACTGGCACAGACTTAGCCATTATCTGCAGGGGGATACATACCCTCCTTTTAGGCCTCTAATGGATTGTTGCAAAGAATGGTTACACACTGAATCCCACAAACTTAATTTGGACATTTAATTTTTCCTTAACTTTCAAAGTGCTGTTATAACTGTTCTTGTTATGAATGTAGGTTGTTATAGTACTACTTAGATAATGGGAGGGGGGAGAGGAGGGAGGTTTGTGGGGTCTCAGACTAGTGCAAAGATATCACCTGGTGGTGTGAGCTAAGTGGTGCGGTTGCTGAGAACTGGGGTTAGTTTCTTTAGAAGACAGGTAATTTAGGGTGTTTAGAATCGGGGGGGAGGGCAGTTGTGGGGCAGGATAGTATGTACAAATGTTTCTGTGTCATATCCCTGTTTTTTTTGGGGGGGCAAGTGTGTCACATGAGACAGGTCGTGCAGGACATAATATACTGGCTATGAGTAAGAACAGTGGTCGCTGTTTTAACCCTGGGCTATTGAGAAGATCTGGTAAGGCTTCCCTAGTGAGAATCACATTGTTTAGTATCAGCTCCCAAGTCCCCTCTGGGAATAGTTTAATATGAGTGGTCCTTATAAAATAGTATGTTGGACCATAAGGGGAGCTCAAGATAGGTGCAAAAGACAAGTAATCCTTCAACACCTTCTGCATTTAAAAGTAGGGATTACCTGCCTTCAAAGAGACGCAGCTCCAAAAAGAGGACATCTCCCTGTTGCGCAGGAACTGGGTGGGACAGGCATTCGGGCCAGGGATATCCACTAGTAGTGGAGGAGTGTCAATTTTGTTTGACTAAAAAGTCCCCTTTAAGCTGGAGCAGGAAATCTGGGATCCCAATGGCCGATATATCATTATCCACAGAATGTTGGAATCGCAGCAGGTTCTCCTAGGAGCAATTTATGGCCCAATTCTTACTCTCCCCTGTTCTTTGCACAATTGTTGGGTTTAGTGGTCAGTAATCCACCTAAGGTAACTATTTTGGGAGGGGATTGGAACATCACTCCACAAACAAGCCTAGACAGGTCTGATTATAAAAGATGGGGCCTGTCTCCTGCCCAGAGAGCCTTGAAAGATGTCATGTGGGGAGCAGCCCTCATAGATTTATGGTGGGTGTTGAACCCTGATGAGCACCAATATACCTTTTTCTCTCCTCTGCACAAATCCTACTGCAGAACTGATTATGTCTTAATTAGTTCATTTGCCCTACAGGACATCATAGACTCAGGTATACAAGCAAGGGTTATATCTGACCATTCACCTGTTTTTTGTCACCTATCTTTTGGGACCCAGAATCAGGAGACAGGTAATATGGTGTCTGAACACTCAGCTCCTCCAGAATCCAGACTCCCTGCAGCAGATTAAAGACTTCATCTCTAATTTTTTGGAGACTAATAGTGGATCGGTGTCAAGAACAGATATGGTCTGGGTGGCCATGAAATGTGCCCTAAGAGGAGAATGCCTTCGCCTAGCCTAGCTGCTACAAAATTCCGGCAACTGGGACGGCAAATGGAGTCCCTCCTTAGTTCAATTCAGTCTCTGGAGCATACACTTAGCTGCCAATCCCCAGAAGAGGATTGGGTTAAGCTGCACAGTTTACAAGCCCAATATGCAGCACTGCTCTCACAGAAAGCTGAGCTGTCCCTGAAATGTACAAAACTTAAATACCTAGGTGCGGGAGAGAGGGAAGGTGAGTTATTGGCGATTTGGATCAGACAGGCTGAGGCTTCCCGATTTATTCTAGGACTTAGGCCAAATAACTATAGTCCCGTAGTAACTGATCCCAGAGAAGTACCCACAATCCTTAGGCAATTCTATCCCAAACTATACTCTGAAGACTGGGTGGAGTGCCCTATCAAGGTGGATATCACTAGGTATCTTAGCTCGGTAGAGCTTCTCAAATTGTCTCCCTATGAAGTTACATCCTTATGTAGCCATATTGCTGTCTGAGAAGTTAAACAGGCTATGGGGCAACTCCCACTTGATAAGTCCCCTGGGCCTGATGGCCTATCCAACAATTTGTATAAGGCATGTCTCTCTGAACTCGCCCCATTGCTGACAGATGTATATAACTTCTGGTTTTAGGAAGGGCTCTCAGAGTTCAATTTCCTTAAAGCCCTTATAACTCTTGTACCTAAACAGGGCAGATATCCCCAATATACTGAGAATTATAGGACTATCTCATTGTTTAATACCAATGTAAAAATATTTGCCAAAATCTTGGCCAATAGACTAGGGCCTCTCATGGTTAACCTAATTAGTAGGGATCAGGTGGGCTTCATGGCGTGGAGGTCCTCGGAAGACCACATGTGTAAACTGTTGCATCTCCTCTTGGTATTTAGGGACTCAGAATCACCTGCGGTCTTTGTGTCCCTGGATGCTGAGAAGGCGTTCGGGCGGGTCTCCTGGGATTTCCTCTTTGAGACCATGGTTCAATTTGGTTTTCCAGAGGACTTCATTAAATGGGTTCAGTTACTATATTCCTCCCTGTCAGCCCAAATTTGGTGCAATGGTATCCTCTCTGATCCCTTCCCTCTTTATCGTGGTACCAGACAGGGTTGCCGCTGTCCCCTCTCCTTTTCAATCTGTATCTGGAGCCCCTAATTAGAAGACTGGTTGCTTCCACAGCACTCAAAGGGATTAGAGTTGGAAAACAATGCTATGCCCTCTCAGCTTATGCTGATGATTTACTGTAGCACTTGGTGGAACCCCAGAAGAGTATCCCATTACTTCTATAGGAAATAGAAGCCTTTTCACAGGTATCCTATTATAAACTTAACCTCTCTAAAACCAAGTTAATTCCACTGGACAACAGAAGCTCACACGCAGAGTTAGCTTGTTATAATCTCTCATGGGAAGCAAAACTCTCTAACATAGATAGATAGCTAGATAGATAGCTAGCTAGACAGACAGACAGACAGACAGAGACAGATAGATAGACAGATAGATATTTTATTTATAAAGCGCCCATTTCCATAAACTCTGGGCGCTATACAGATCAGTTCAATAACAAAATACATATAAACAGCAGCTCAGCACAAACTTAAAATCCTTATCATACCTAGCAGTCAAGGTGACTAGAGATATACCCACAATGATTAAGGCCAACTTTTCAGAATTACTGAATGTGCTTCAGTCAGACTTGGACAGATGGGGCACTTTTCCCCTATCACTATGGGGAGAATCAATACTGTAAAAATGAATGTATTACCCCCGCCTCCTGTACCCAATGTGCATGCTTGGTTTTTCCTTCCCTAAAATCTGGTTTTCTAAGCCTCAAAAGATGCTTAACGCTTTTATGTGGAAGGGAAAGGGAGTCAGGCATGCCTACTTTAAACTGACTGCTCCAAAACCCCAAAGTGGCCTGGTGGTCCCCTCCTTTTTTTACATATTATGGTGCATACCACATCAGTAAACTGGCGTGCTGGGTGCAGGAGGATCAGACAGAAAATCCCTTATGTACTGCTCTGGTTAGAAATAGAGAGGTTTTTGGCTGCGCAAATCCACTGTACACTTCCCTCCTTGGTATATACGAGCCCTAAAGAACTCCTGAAGGCTTTGAAGCCCACCCCAGTAGAGTGATCCATTAGAGCACTACATCAATTACAAGTGCACCTCTCCTTTCCATGGCACTCATCTCTGGATCAGCCGATCTTGGGCAATCCTCACTTTAACATTGGGCATAAACCCATACCAAATTCAAACTGGCCTCCTTTGATTGGGAAGAAACTCTTTGATCTCTATTCTGGGTGTGAAATACTCTCCTTTCCTAATTTTCAGCTTCAATTAAATGTACAGGATACAACTGTCTTCAAATACATGCGGCTCAAAGAGGCTATTGCTGCCCATCTGAGGGGAGGGCTGGAGGCACCGATTCCCACAGCTGAATTGTCCTCAATCCTACAGGTGGCAGGTCAACCCCACCCTGTTTCCAAAGTATATAAAGAATTACAATCATTAGATCCCCATCTACAGTACTCAAGGTGTATGTTACTATTGGTCCCAGGAGCTGTCTCTAGTAATTGAAGTAGCCTTCTGGAAGAAACTGTGGCTAAACGCATATGCATTTATTAAGCAAGATAGGCTGCGCCTCATCCATTTTAACATCATGCACAATCTATATTTTACCCCAGTGAACCTACATAAAATGGATAGACTTTCCTCCCCTAGCTGCCACGATGTACTGGCCCTCCAGGAAATCTCTACCACATGTTATGGACTTGCCCACGGGTGAAGGCTTTCCGGCAAGCTATCAGATGAGCATTGGACCCTATCCTTGGGCTTCATCCCTTATTTACCCCTGAGATTTACTTACTGAACAATTTCCCTCCTGGAGTTCTCAGGGTCTGGAAAGCCCACATGGCATTAGTCTCAGCCACACCTAAGCTAATAATCAAGAGACACTGGAAGGAGGTGACACTCCCTCCGGTGATGGAATGGCACAAAGAAATATTGCTTGCACTGCAACTGGAAAAGCACATTGCATCAATGTGTAATATAATTAATGTCTATCAGAATCAGTGGGGACCTCTAGATGCATTACTTACCATATGGAAGCCTTAATATTGTTTAACATGAATGCTAGAATATTTGGCATATTCCTGAACAAAGGATCACCGACTGCACTTGGCATGGAGCGGGTTTCTGGGTGTAATAGGGGGAGGGGGAGGATGGGAGGGGAAGGGGAGTGAGGGGGGGTTCTTTTCTTTTCTCGATTTTGTCTTAGCATAGTAAACAATTACTGTATTAGAGTACGATATTTTATTTTATTTTGGGGGGTGTTCCCCCTCTTGATTTTCTGACTGCTGCCTACATTTTTGTGGTTTGTGTGTAAGTGAAAATCATAATAAAAGTATAGTGAATTAAAAAAAAACGGAAGAGAAAGCTTAACTCATTGCTGGTCCTTTACCAAGTTTGTTTGGTAGCTGACTCATGAGGTCATCTTACTGAGAGCTGCAGATCCAAAAAGGAGAGCCATGTTTCCTCACCTAATCAAGATTACTGTTGATTCTGTTCTAGGCGGCAATTAGCTTGTGTGCTTATTTCTGTCTTGCATACTCTTTTGTGCAGATTGTCTGGAATATTGTTAGTTTTATACAAGAGTCAGCTGTGATGAGGTCTGCAGTTAATTATAAAAAGTGAAAACAAAAGGGAATGACACCTTTTTGATTTGTTTTAATCTTGATTTTTATCTTATCACTATGGACAACCCTCACATCCTCTCTGGCTGTCCTTGGGCACAGGTCAGGAAGCATAGGAAGACAAAGTTGATGTTTTGTGACCTGCTTTATGCCACTTCATCAGAACAGGTGGTGGTTCTTTTTTCTAATGTGTTCCACTTTTTATCTTTATAAGATGTATCTGTTTCAACACACCTTGTTTGTGGTTTGAGTTTGTGTGGCCCTCACTCCTTCACAGTTTCATTAAATCCTGCTTCTAATGAGCTTATAGTGAGTTTTCACCAGGTGGGCTGTGCACCTCACCATCAGAGAGAAATAGATATGTCATATAAGGGAAAAAAAGGGGCAACATTTTGGAAAAAGGAACCACCATCTATTTTGATGCAATAGCATAAAGCAGGGCACGAAATGTCAATTTTGTCGTTTGGTGGAATAAAAATCAAGATTAAAAGAAGTCAAACAGGAACTTATCCCTTTTGTCTTTGCTTATATATGATACTTCTGCAGAGGATACTCTGACTAGAAATACCTATATTGGGGTAAAAAAGGGCATCCTGAGAACCTCCCACACAGAAGTCTGCATAGTGGCATGGTCAGCCAAATGTGGTGGTAGTTAAGAAATTTTGTAGAGGTAAGGATGGGAGGGGAAGAGATGAATCTGTAGATCAAGTTGAGTCTCCAGTAAAAAATTAAGATTTGTTAAGGAAAAGTTTTAAAAAATGGGCAGACTGGGTGGGCTCAGCGGCCCTTAACTGCTGTTACATTCTATGTCTCTATGTTTGTTGTTGCCTGAGGAACAATCCCTGCAGGTAGTCCAGGATGTCCCTGCTTCAAGCTGAAGCCATAACTGGGAGGCTCCAATCTACTGTACATCTGGCACATTGAAGCCACACAACTAGTAGCACCTCCCATCCTCCCCCTTTTTGACATATTGGCAAGCTCCACCAGTACTTTTTCTAGCTCCTCCCCTGTACTGGAGGTCTGTAGATTATGCCAGTATGAAAAGAGGATCCATTCCCTGTCTACAGGGTGATGCACAGTACCTCTGTCCCCTCTATATTCCCTGTATTTCTTTTGCTTTTATGCCTTCCCTCACATAAAGCACAGATCCCCTTCCTTTCTTCCCGCCCTGTCCCTCCTAAACAGAGTATTTCCTGGTATAACCATGTCCCAGTCATGGTTTTCAGTGCACCACAACTTGATAATGGCCACAATATCTAGCTCGGCCTCTGCCATAATGGCCTCTAGGTCCAGAATCATATTCCCTAGTCTTCTAGCATTCACACACATGGCCTTCCAGATTTTGTTACAACTCTGTTTGTTACCATCCTTCTTTTCTTTCTCTTTTGAATGCTTCCATTCCCATCCCCCTTCATTTCTACCATGCTGCTTCCTTTATTAATTTGCACCCGGGGGAATTCCATTCCCCTTGTGTTCTCCCTATTCTCTCCTTTAGTCAGTTTTATGTTGAGGGCAGTTTCTGCCTCCTTGATTTCTTCCACCACTGTCCTCGATGAGTTTAAATGTTCATCAAAGTAACATCTAAACCATCCACGAAGGACTGTGCTTCCCCACAGAGATAGATGCAGGCCATCACCCTTGTAAAGGCCATTATCCCTTCTGATGGATCCCTAGTCCCCAATGTTGTTGAAACCTCCTCTCCACACTATTCTCTCAACCATTGGATGAAGGTCCTGGTGCGCAGATCCCTCTTCTCCCCCTTGTCATGGCCAGGCAGCACCTCAGCAAAAGCCACTGAGTGTGCTACCTGTCTAAGACCCATCTCCAGCTCCCTAAACTCCCTCTGCACTATCCTAGCCTCATCCCTAGCCATGTCATTAGTCCCAAGGTGGACAATAACATCCAGCTCTGCCTCCTGTCCCGCTGCCCTACCGACCCTCAGGATTTGCTTCCCATCTCTCGGGCCATGGCACCTCATAGGCATCTAAACTCCCTCTCTCCCCTATACTGTCCCTAAAAGCATTCCCCTCACAATCAAGTCCCAACCAGGAGTTGCTTTCCTCCTCTTCTTGTGGGGTCCTCTTCCACCTTCCTTGGGGTCTTCACTATGGACAACCCTCACATCCTCACTGTCTGCCCTCAGGGCACTGGTCAGGAAGCATAGGAAGACCAGGAGCAAGTATAAAATTCGCAAGTAGCATTTTATTTATTTCCAATAACAGTAAAATAAAAAATAAAAATTATTCAATATAACTATTTACAAAGGCAGTACAGAGAAAACAAAGTCCTTCATCTGAGGGTATCTCTAATTCTAAGTTTTAGTTTCTCAGTCTGTCTCTCTCACTCTAGCAAAAGCATTGTTGCTCTTCATTCTGCATCCTGAGCTTATTAAGAACCCAGAACTTTGTAAGTCTCTTTCCTTGCAGGTGCAACAAAATAGAACATGATGTCCCAGAACTGGCCTCTTGTTGACAACTCTGCAAAATAATTTGTGCTGCATGTCAAGGTTAACCCCCAAAATTCCAAATAGCTTTTTGCAATCATTTCAACAGTATAACTAAATGCAGTTTCAAACTAAGGGATCCCAGTATCACTTACAGTTTCATACAAAAATTCACATATATTTTTATAAACGCAAATACGCAAGGGGAAAGAAAAGACAGAAACAGCAAGTGAAGGCAGAGAGATAGTGGGAGGTGGAGAATCGTGAAACCATTGGAGTGATCAGTTTCTAGGTCTCATGAGAACATTTGGTTGGCTAACCAGACAGACAAGAGACAGAAAAGGAGAGGACAGAACAGATCCTTGTGTTTAACTCATTCTGCGTAACAAATGGCACAGGGTCTTATTCAACCCTGTCACAATGGCCACTACCACAGGTGTCTCCCCCTGGCAGTCCCACCTCATCAGAGTGGAGGGGGAATTGTATAGCCGTACCGGTTGAGGAATGTACCTCTGCCCCATCACCCATACCCTTCCAGAGCCCACCATAGCCCAGCTGTTCTTCCTTCCCTGGCATCCTCTGAGGTAACAGTGGCAGACTTGGTGGCCCCTGGCTGGGAGAAGAGGTTACTCAAATCCTAGTCAACTTGGCCTGGAGCCAGGCAGCCTCCTCCCTCAACCCAGAGAGATGCATGAAGATGGAGCCACACTGCAGCCTCCAGCAGGTCTCACTGAAAGCTATTGGCCCACAGTCACTGCACTGCATCACTCCCAGCATTTACAACTTCTACACTCCCTGTGGTACCTGGAAAAACATATGTACCATTATCCCTTTTGCTTGTTGCTACTTGTGTTCCCCCATACCTGGTGTAAATCCCCTTATACTATTACCCTGGAGAGGATGTTGCTCCTATTCCCTTTTAAGGGCTTCCATCTACCTTCCACTCTTCCTAGCTTTCCCTTTTTGTTTGCCACAACACATGTTCCCCCATAACCAGTGTAAATTTCCTTATACTGTTTTTCCTTATACTGTTACCTAGATTGGGTATTGCTCTTATTCCCAGTTTAGGTCTGCCTTTTATCTTCCACCCTTCCTAGCAGTGAATTCAACAAATGGAGTGAACCGGCTCCTTACCTTAGTCAACCGGCAGAGTCCCTTGCCTCTTTGCTTCCTCCTGCTGATGCCTGCCGATGCCTAAGATTACAATTGCTCACCTGTTCCACTCCTGTGTGTTCCACTCATATTCTGGGACACAAGCAAGATAGGACATACTGGGTGGATGGGATTTAATTCCCTGCACAGCCCCTCCTGCAGCAGTCTGACTGGTCAGTTGCCAGCTTGTTCCCGCCTCCGACCATCAAACATGGCCTTTCTTCCCTTTTCCTGTGCACAAGGACCCTGTTAAAAAAGTGAAGAATTACAGCCCCAAAATTGTTTTTTTTAAGCAATTCAGCTGACACAGGCCCACAGGTGTGCTGCCACTTGCTAAATCTGGACTAAAGCTCCTACAAAAAGCATCTCCCTTTTCAGTCCCCTCCTGCAACACTCCGATTGTTCTGCTATCTGCTTGCTCCTAACTCTGGCTGTCCAAAATGGCAATTCTTCCTGCTTCCTCTGCACTAATTCCCTGTTAAGGCAAACAAAGAACTACATCCCCAAAACTGTTTAAAATGATGAGATTCAGCCTATACAGATCAGCCCCAAAATTGTTTTAAAAGATGCGATTCGGCCAATGCAGACCCATAGGTGTGCTCTCACTTGCTGAATCTGAACTAAAGATCCTGCAAAAAAAGTCTCCCATTTGAATCTCCTACACATCCCCTCGTGCAACACTACAATGGGTCAACTGTTTGCTTGCGCCTGCCTCCAGCCACCCAAAATGGCCATTCTTCCTGTTTTCTCTGCAGAAGGAATCGTTGATTAAAATAAAGAATTACAGCTCCAGAATTGTTTAAAATGATGCGATTTGGCTGATGCAGACCCACAGTTGTGGTGCAGCTTGCCAAATCTGAACCATAGGACTAGAATCTGGGAATTCCAAGCATCTCTAATGCATACTGCATACAAGGCAGAATTTTTAAAACAGTAGTGGCAAGCTAACAGAAGTAACACCTTTCTAACTTGTGATAAGCTTGCCTGACAGTCTGCTAGCATGGTTATTGCTATTTTATAAGGCACAATTAGTACAGCACTAATTTGCTAGTGTGGCACTGCTAAAAAAAAAAAACAGGCACCCATGCAAATGAGAGATACCTCATTGCATGCAGGGTGCACTGGTAACTCGAATGGTTTCTGGAAGTGCTAATAGGTTGCTAGCACTGTGCTAGTTACTGTATCCAGGAAACATGTTTGAATGGCATCAAACAGCATGCTAACCCTTTGCACTCTTGGTCCCAATAGTAAAGCAAACACTTTTTCCCGGTAGACAAGATATAACTCTCTCCTGGTCCCCCGTTTCACTCTAAGTAAAATCCCTATCCTTGGTAGTCCAGTGGTATCCATCTCCCAGTCCCAATATCCCTGTTTTTTGGTGGAAGCCCTCTCCCAGCCTGAGACAGTGGCTGGTGCTTATTCTCCACTCCCTTCCATAGCCAGTTGTTCTCTGTCACACGTAAGTGCTGTAGCAATAGTGCACTTGTATCACTACAGCACTTGAGTGTGGCAGACGGCTGTGAAGGTAACTGAAGGATAAGTGCAGGCTGCTGTCTCAGGATAAGGGTTTAGCGGGAACTTGTGGGGTCCACCAGAATTAAAGGCTATCAGTGATTTGGGATTTAACTTAAACTGGGACTGAGGACTGGGGGAACCATTGAACTACCCTGGATATACATACCACAGTTTCATCCCCAGCAGAGCCAAATACTTATTGTGTGACCTTGAACAAGTCACTTTACCTCACAGAGCTCCAGTCTTGGGTCTAAGCAGGACACCACTAGAAATGGTATATTGCATCTCAGCTGGGCTATCATAGGTACATACAGTACACTGTAGATTTTATTCTATGCAAACTTATCAAACATATGTAAGTGTCTTTTTTTGTGGTCTGAAAATGTTTAATGCTTTACCATCCTCTGTGCTAAACTGTATTACCATTTAATCATTTAAAATGCAGTCAAAATGCTTGTATGTTCTTTATCAACTTATAAATGTATTACATACTGTAAATGTTCTGCTGTACTGTCATTGTAACCTTCTCCATGGTTGGCCTTGAAAAACATTGGGCCAAACAAGTCCAAAAATAGATAAATAAATAAAATCAAAGTCTGCCTGAAAACCAAACAACAGAGCTACAGAACTGGGCTATGAGTGGCTGTGTCATAACAGAGTTCACAGCCTCCAAGCAATCCAAGGAGCAAAGGATTGCTCCTCAATGTAAATAGCCCATGATGAGATGTTAATTACCCATTAGGGTATTCCATGGGGACTGAGGTCATTTGCATGTAGATATTTAAAAGTTGCAGCTTAGGTTAACAGTTCAAACAACTTTGGGTAGGGATGCTGTGAAGTTTTACTTCACCAGCAAAGTTGTGAAATTTGCCTTTGCAAATTACTTGGAAAATATCCTACTTCACCACTCCACCACTTCACAATGGCAAACTGACACTTCTTAAAGGAAAGTTAGGCGATGTCATGGTGAAGTGGCAACCTTACCAGTGAATTTAGATCAATTCCCTTAGAGAAAAAGCCACTCCACCTGGTGAAAACTTTGTGAAGTCAACAGTTTGCACTTTACAAATGTTTCCAAAGTCATGAATTTTAGCTATTTCACCCATCTCTACTTTTGGGACACCATGACTGCTTCTTTGCTCCCTGGCAGCCTATTGTTTCTACTGAGCATGATACCCCAATGTGGCCAGCAGAGGTTTATGTTTGGTGCCTGAGCAGCCTGTTAGTGTCTTGCTTTGCACTGCTCTCCAGGGAGTATTTTTAAAACATGCTTTGAGTGCTCAAAGTTCACTCTAAGCATATTTGAAAATACCAGGCTTTGTGCATTGGCCAAATTAGTTCTAGGGAAGGGACTTTGTGAAGGGCAAACCTCAACTTTGAACAAACTCCTGGTCACAACCTCAACGGTTACTAATGCATTAATGTGA
The DNA here is from genome assembly GCA_016271365.2 of Neoceratodus forsteri. NCBI lineage: Eukaryota > Metazoa > Chordata > Ceratodontiformes > Ceratodontidae > Neoceratodus > Neoceratodus forsteri. Next base: position 223,299,028 of record CM057449.1, on the reverse strand, counting down.
TAAAAGATTTATAGTGTATGGTAGAATGTTGTTCCAACCCAATTTCCATCTCAGCTGAAATGCCTTTGTACCACAGTTCAAAGGTCATGGAACATGATTGTACCCTACTATAGTACAACAGCGTTCTAGCTGATTTGGAAAGTGCATGAGCCACACAGTTAAAATAAACAGCTGTGGCAAAAGAAACTGCAGTATCAACTAGTTAAACTGTAGTGGCAGTGGCACAATCAATCGCATAAATCCCACAGATGCAGGATCAATCAGATATGAAAAAAGGCAAGATCAAACAGATATTTTCACATATAGAAAGAAAACAATGCAGGATCAACCAGTTATTTAAAATAACTCACAAAATCAAACACGATTCCTTACAGTAACAGTCCTCTTGCTTAGTGAGAAATTGGCTGCCATGTTGTTTTTTAAATCCCTCCTAAATGCAACTGGCATACAATGGAATCCCATGCTATAGATGTGGGGAGGTCTGGTCCCTAACAACCATACCACTGACCCTAGCAACCAGACTTAAATCTCAGAATAATGTATGTTTCTATTAAAATAAAGATCAGACTGTTTTTGATATTATTTTTAGGGGCACCATACACTATAAAAATACTGGATGTGCAACTCTATGCTGAACATGTGTTTTCTGCCACCTCGTGGTTCTGATTCCCATGAAACTCTTGAGCTTTGCTCTCAATATCAGAGGGAATCAAACCCCATTTGTGGCAAAACACACTGGTTGTGCATATTTGCCCAGCCAGTATTCTCTATATTTATGTATGTAGTTAGTTAGCTAGTTAGTTAGTGCAAAGTTTTTACCAGGAAAGACATACTGAGCTGGTAACAGCTTATTTTTAGATGCATCCTGCGGGGAGGGAAAGGGAAAAAGATAACAGGGGCAAAAATACAGAACATAAATACATGAAAATGGAAGCACCCAGGCCACCGCCACTACCTCAGAGGTTGCCAAGAAAGAGGAGTGGTTGGACCACGGAGGGCTCAGGGAAGGTGAGGGTGGTGGAAGAGTGGCACATCCCTCCAGTTGTGCCTCTTCAAAATTCATTTGCAAATCTGGTGGAGCATGGTTCCGCTATGGAGGCACCCACAGTGGAGACAAAGGAGGATGCTGGGAACCTCCACAATGGAGACCCACAGGAGGGTGGCACAGAACCCCACAGGGGAAGGAAACAACTCCTGGTGGGGACTCAATTGTTAGGGGGTAGAACTGGGGGAGGGAGGGGAAAGGGAGGTAAGGTGCCTGCCCAGCACCGTGGCTTGGAGGGACAGGAAACAAATCCTCAGGATTGTGGGAGCAGCTGCAAGGGGGAGTGAGCTGGATGTCATTATCCACCTAGGTACAAATGACCTGGCTGAGAATGGGATCAGAGCAGTGCAACAGGAGTTTGTGGAGTTGGGGAGGGGCCTTAGACAACAGCACACACGTAACTTTCTCAGAATTGCTACCTGTCTATGGCATGGATGAGGCTAGGGTACTCCACACCATGGGATTCAATGACTGGTTGAAAAACTGGTGCAGTGCTCAGGGATTTGACTTCACTGGGGACTGGGGCTCTACCTGGAGGGATGCAGGCCTATACAGGCGTGATTGTCTGCATCTATCCAGGAGGGCAACCAGGATCCTAGGTGATAGGTTTAAATGCTTCATTGGCAAGCATTTAAACTAGCCAAGGCGGGAGGCACTGAAAAGAAGAAGGGAAATCCTAGCCCCCAAAATCAGAATAGTTAGTGAGGTAAACACAAAGATAGAGCAGCCAATAGGGAGAAGGGCAGGACTAAATGGAAAAAAGATAAAGGCAGTAAGGACAGGGGTAGGGCAAAAAGAAATAAAGCCATCAAAAAATAGAGGGTAATGAGTACCAATGCCTATAGTCTAGGTAAAAAGCTCCCCGAAATGGTGTCCTTGATGGAAGAGGGATGCCTGGATATCGTGGCAGTCACAGAAACATGATACACAGAGAACCATGACTGGGATGTCAACATACCAGGGTACACAATTTACAGGAGGGACTGGGAGGGAAGAAGAGCAGGAGGAGTAGCTCTCTATGTAAGGAAAGGGATCAAAACAACAGAACTAAAGAGTAAACATGGAGGAGAGGAGGCACTGTGGGTCACCCTGGAGACCAGAAATGGCACCACAATCCACACAGGGGTTGTATACAGACCCTCATCTCAGGGGGAGGAAATGGACAAGGAAATGATAGTACGCATCTTTGGGATGGCAGAGAAAGGGGAGCTATTGCTGATGGGGGACCTGAATATGCCAGATATTAACTGGAGCACCTTTGCTGCAGCACATCCAAGAGCAGGGCCATTCTTGATGCCCTACAGGGGGCATGCCTCAGACAGTTAGTTTTGGAACCCACTAGGGATGGAGCACTCTTAGACCTGGTACTCTCAAATGGGGATGGAGAGAGGATCTCTGATCTTGAAGTGGGTAGCCATCTGGGAACAAGCAACCACCAAACAGTGTGGTTCACGATAAACTTAGCTGTAGAGTCAAGCCATACAAAAGTGAAGGCAATGGACTTCAGGAGTGCTGATTTTGTCAAAATGGGAGAGTGCCTCAGAAAAGCACTAACAAACAGGCAAGAAGGTGGGATGGAGCAACAATGAGGAAACATCAAAACCGCCATCACAGAGGCAACAAGCCTTTGTGTGAAGCAAATAAACAAATCAAAATGAAAGAAAAAGCCACTACGGTTCTCAAAAGAAGTGGTGGGGAAGGTAGGGGAGAAAAAGATAGCATTCAGGAAGTATAAGGAAACACAGAAGGAGCAGGACAGAGAACTGTACCAGTTAAAGCAGAAGGAAGCGGAAGACAGTCAGAATAGCAATGGCCCAAACCAACGAAAAGATAGCCAACTCAGTTAAGAAGGGGGATAAAACATTTTATAGGTACATTAGGGAGCAAAGAAAGGATAAGGCAGGGATACTGAGGTTGAATAAAGAGGAAGGTGGTTGGGCAGAGCATGACAGTGAAAAAGCAGGGATACTGAATGATTATTCACAATGGAAAAGCAGGGGGAGATACCTAATCCAGTCAATAGAAGCACTTTGGATAGGGGGGTTAATATTAGTCCTTTCACAGAAGAAAAGGTTCTGAAAGAACTCTTAAAACTGAAGGTGGATAAAGCAATGGGGCCTGATGGGATTCACCTCAGAATTCTAAAAGAACTAAGGGAAGAACTAGTAACACCACTGACTACCCTTTTTTAATAAATCTTGGGAGGATGGTGTGTTACCCGAGGACTGGAGGAGGGTGGATGTGATTCCCCTTCACAAAAGTGGGAGCAAAGCAGAGGCAGGAAACTACAGACCTGTCAGTTTGACTTCAGTGGTAGGGAGAATGATGGAATCACTTCTGAAGGAAAGAATTGTTGAATACCTAGAGGCCAGTGGGGCACAGGACACAAGGCAGCATGGATTCACAGTAGAATGGTCACATCACACAAATCTAATTGATTTATTTGACTGGGTGACCAAAGTAGTAGACCAGGGAGGGGCTGTGGACATGGTCTACCTAGACTTTAGCAAGGCATTTGACACTGTCCCGCACAAAAGATTAATAAACAAATTAGCCAGCCTGTGAGTGGGTCCCAGGGTGGTAACCTGGTTAAAACACTGGTTGGACAACAGGACACAGTGGGTAATGGTAAATGGAGTCCACAGTGAAGAAATTGGGGTTATTAGTGGGGTACCGCAGGGTTCAATACAGGGGCCAGTCCTTTTTAATATCATTATAAGTGACATTGATTGCAGAGGGACTGGAAGGGAAAGTATGTCTCTTTGCAGATGACACAAAGATCTGCAACAGGGTTGATATGCAAGGTGGGGTGGAAAGGATGAAAAGGAACTTGGCAAGATTGGAGGAATGGTCAAATGTATGGCAGCTTAGATTTAACGCAAAGAAGTGCAAAGTAATGCACCTGGGAAACAGAAACCCAGGGGAAGAGTACACAATGGGGTGAGATACTGACAACAACAAAAATGGAAAGGGACCTGGGGTAGTCATATCAGATGACCTAAAGGTGGGCAAGCAGTGTGAGAAGGCAGTAAGGAGGGCTGGGGGATACTGGGATGCATAGGGAGAGGCATCGCCAGTAGAAAACAGGAAGTTGCTGGCCCTCTGTACAGACAGTTGGTAAGACCACATCTGGAGTACTGTGTACAGTTCTGGAGACCCCGTCTCTGCAAAGACATAGATAGACTGGAGGCTGTCCAGATAAGGGCAACCAAAATGGTGCAGGGTCTGCACCAGAAGACATATGAAGAAAAACTAAAGGACCTTAAGATGTATAGCCTTGAGGAAAGGAGGGAGAGGGTGGACATGATAGAAACTTTCAAATACCTCAAGGGAATAAACAAAGTCCAAGAGGGTAGCATCTTTCAGAAAAAGAGATGTGCAAGAACAAGTGGGCACAATTTGTAGATAGAGGGGGGATGGCTCAGAGGTAACGTGAGGAAGTATTTCTTCACAGAGAGGGTTGTAGATGCATGGAGCAGCCTTCCTGAGGAGGTCGTAGAGTCAAAAATAGTGGGGGAATTCAAGAGTGCATGGGACAGACATAAGGCAATTCTAGTGGGGGGTAGGAGGAAGTAGGCTGTTGGTTAACTAGGATCTGCAGCTTATCCGTTAGGTAGGGAAATGGGCAGACTAGGTGGGCCAACTGGTCCTTATCTGCCATCAAATTCTATGTTTCTATGAATAAGTATAACAAAAATAAACAGGACAATTAAGCATAAGAATATGTTGACAAAAATGAATTACCAAGCAATAAGTTGTGGAACTGACTAAAGAACAATTAAATAGTTACAATCCTAACAAAATAAAAACTAGGGGAATGACTGATACTGGGGGAGAGATATAGAAATAATGGGTGATTTAGTTGTGCTTGTATTATTGTGATGTAAAGTCCCATATTTACACCACAACAGTAGAAAAAACAAAACAAAACCATAAACAGCAGTAAACAGTGTTTTTGGTTCTGGACACGCACACACCCTTGAAAATGCACACAAAACAAACATACACACATGTAGCTGTTACAACAGTTGTGCACGCAGAAAGGGTGTGTCATCAGCAAGATAGGATAGCTGAGCTACAGTTAAGTAATAATGCATGACAGGGTATGTGTCATGCTGGGATAACGTCATGCCTGGAGTGGTTGGGCACAAGGCTGCAGGCTGAGTGCATCCAACACTCCAGAAGTGACACTATCCCAGCACAATGCATACCCTGGAGTGCATTATTGCTATTATACAATGGCTCTTTTGTAAAAAAAAGAAATACAAAGATAAAAAATACTGTTTTATAAATATTTTTAGCATTTTTTTTCTACATATGGGTGTACATTTACAAAAAAAAGGCAGTTGTTATTGCTCTTGGCCAGTAGGTGGCAGCATTGTTTTACTTTTGTTTCCATTTCAACCTCTCTGTGCTAGTGGTTTGTCTTTTGTGCCTCTCAGTGCATGTTGCATTGCCCCCCCCCCCAACACCTGTCTGGTCCCAGCTGTGGTAACTTTTGTTTTTGTTTTTTTCATACAATGTAGCACTCTATGAGGGAGGTTAGGGTGGGCTGCTGAGTTACAGTTTTTGGAGCTTTCAGCATTGTGATGCTGGGTGGGCTGGTGACCAGAGAATGACATGACGTGTGCATTTTCTGTTGAGTACTGACCAGAGACTTTGGGGAGGACAACGTATCTTGAAAGAATTAGCAGATTTGTTTTAGTGGGGAAAATCCAGCAGTGTTGATAGACAAATTACATATTTAAATGGCATCTTTTTGCCCATGAACCAAGTGGCATCAGTGAACCATGCAAGCAGCAGTTATGGTCAGCATGGTTCAGTGAAGCCGCTCCCTTCAGAGAAAAAAAACGGGCATGATAATTAAATTGCACTCAAAAGTGTTGTGGTTGTTTTTAGGCCCCATTCACTCATTCATGGAATTGCTGTTTTGGGGGGGGGAAGGGTCAGTGACATTGTGGGGGGTGGAGGGAAAGACTCAAGTCAGTTACAGTGGGATCTCAGATCAGCGGTAATTTCTGGTGGGGAGGTGTGATTCGTCAGTCTGTCATGTGGTCACGTGTGTGCCTGCACTTCATACAGTGATGTTATACTGAAATAACATCATTGTCCCAGGCACGCACTGACCAATCAGAGGTCAGGGATTATTTTTGCCATTGTATATTTCATTGGCATGGGGTCAAAACCCCACAAACAAAAACAGTGCAACAAACAATGCTGCAAGCAAAATGCCGACTGCACAATTAAGATAGAAAACACCAAGCACACCTTGGGAACTAATGGAAAATGATAGCGTTTTTCTTTTTTTGAGGGGCTCCACCCCCACACTACCCAACATGGGGGCTTCACCCCCCACACACCCCAGAATTAATATAATTAACTCTGAGGGGGTGTGGACTTTGGGGATGAGGAGAAACTTGGGTGGGGGGAAACTTTATTATTTTTTTTTTTAAATGCTCAATATCGGGAGACGGGGAAGCAAACCCTGGTCCCCAGGTCTCTACCTCTCCAGGTGCCAGTGCCTTAGCCACTCCACCTTGGGAGTGACTTCACCTGGCACCACACCTGAAGCCTCTTCAGGTCTTTCTTCCCTCCATAGACAGTGACAGAGGTAGTGGTAATAATGCTATTATACCCCTGTCACTGTCAATGCTTTCTACATTTCTATAGCGTAGTTTATTCCATGCTATTCTTGCAGTGCCTAACTGACCTGGTACCATTTCATTTTCAGTGGGGTTATGCTTTTACCCATTTTTACAGTGTATTTAGTAGAGTCAGCACAGCTTAAATGCAAAATCTCATTTGTACTGGGGTCCTGCTTTTATGCATTGTTAAAATGTAGTTACTCAGGATAGGTCAGTTAACATGCAGTGTCTCATTTTCAGTAAGGTCCTGATTGTACCTATTGGTACAATGTATTTTCCAGTAGTGTCCATCTGTGATACATTATCTTGTTTTCAGAAGGATTTTGCTTATGGTGAATGTAGGTAGTTATTCACACTACCTGTCATTTCAGTAAAAGATGGGGATTTATGATGTCAGCATAGGAATACAGGGCTGGTAAGGTGCTGACATCATAGAGAGTATCCCAGTGTTGTTTACAATTTATTTAACAAGGACAGCTCAAATGAGTTTCAGCATATCATTTTCAATGGAATCCTAAATCTACCTGCAATGTGAAGTACAACAGCCCCTGATACAGAACTCTGGAGCACAGTGAGCAACATTGTTGGTTTAGCACTGACACACTGACCACAAATACTGTACAATCACAATGCAAAAATTAATCAATTATTGCAAAAGTTAAACTTCTGTTTATGATTTTGGTTACATTAACACAGTACTTCATCACTGCTAGACATAAAGGCTTCAGCTTAAAAATGTCTTGAGGAATTTAAGCTGAAGCCATTATCTGATCCCAACCACATTCCTCTCATGTCTCGAGGAGTTAAAACCGAATACTTTATCTGATGGCCCACCACATTCCTCCTGCACTGTGAAACTTGAAGTTGTATTAACCATTGCTGTGCTGCAGACTCATATAACAGTCCAAAATTCCTGTATCTTCTCATTTTGTCAGTGACGGCAGCCTAAGGGTTAAACTTTCTTTTCCTCATGAAGAAAATAGTGCAGTGAGGAGGGGGAAGATACACTGTACTGAATGGACTGTACTGGGCAAGATATTCAGCTTCAATCCATGGAAGAAGACAGGCTGTGCTGGATTCAGAAACATTCCAGACATTCCAGAGCCTCCATTCTTTACTGACATAATCACACTATGTCAGCATGGCCCTGCTATGCAGACATAAAAATGGGCCCAATATTCCTACACTACCAGTATCTACTACAGTGGCCAACTTGTGAGTGACACCAGGAGAGCGAAACCCAAAAACAGATCATTACAGCAACAGTCGCTGTAATGGTCTGTTTTCAGAGATGCGGCTTCTCCCGGTGTTCTGCCCCCTCCCCAAAACAACTCCAACATGGAGTTGATTATAAATAAATACAAGGGGTGCAGGGTGTGAAGCCCCCCACAAAAAAACACTTCCTTTTGTGATGGCACAATACCGGTGTCGGTATAGTGCCGTCACTGTGCTGGACATCAGGGAATTTGTTGACGAACACAAGTAGTGCTTCCTATCTACTGCACTTCTAAAACTGTTTAGGGGTTCAGTGTGTATGAAAGGTGCTAAATAAAACCAAACTTCTATTCTATTGCAAGGTTGCTGATTTTTTTTTTAAATAGCAGTATTTGTTGGTGGAAACAGATTTCATCATAAAGTTTTTTTTTAGTAAAAATGTATCTCTGGCAAAAAGCATTAATGCAGTACACAGCATTTGCTGAGGCTACCAAAAAGTGGGTAATCAGTTAGGCTGGACATTCTGCTTCTCCAAAAAGCCTTAACACATGTCTGTCTTTCTTTCTTTCTTTCTTTCTTAGTTTTCAGTTGCATACAAAAAAATGGCCAGATATGCAAATCAGGAGAAAATCCAGTACATTTTAGAATAGTGCAACTTCTAAATCTGTCAGTTACAGCGTACCTTTTGCTGCCTGTTGCAGACAGCTGAAGGATTGTTAAACTGGATTTTTTATGTATTTTTGGCATTCTTAATCTGGTATCCAGTGACTAATTCTGTCTCTTAGACACACTGCACCAGCCACATGCCAAACTGAGCTGAACAGAGGCATCAGAAGTAACGAAGGACAAGAAGTCATTACCCATCCTTGAGCATTATCTCTTGTTATTGGTTGCTCACGAACAGCTGTTGTTCAGCTGTTTTGCATCATGGTGGTGGTCTTTTGAAAATGACACCTGTTAGGTATCTGCAAGCATCAGCTGTATGAGATAGACTGTCAGTCATGGCTAGCAAATGTAGCAGTTTGACTTTGGCCCACAAAACTGAAATTTTTCGGGAGAGAGATACTCGGCCAGAAATTAAGTTTTCAGGATCTATTGATCAGTTTTTAGCCTGAAGTTGACTTTAAGAGATTTCCTGAGGGCCAAGGATGACAGCAGTGGCACAGGTATCAAAATGCTGATCAAAAGCAAAAACATGAGAGAAAGTTGTGGATGTGAGAAGAAGCTCTGCTGCACTGGTTCTCAAATGCGAGGGGGAGGGATTCAACACTTAGTGGCAGAGCTGTGCAGGGGACAAAATTATTTCTGAATACCACAAATAAAGGATATCCCTCCTCCTCCCTTCCCTCCATCAGAGGCCAGATAAAACTATTCTCCCCTCCCCTCTGTTCTTGCCAACCCTCTTCCAGAATACTTCCTTACCCTTGCCTGGCTTTTGACCATCTCTTAACTCTTGCTCCACCCTAGCCTCATAGTTCTGGGAAGCACGTTGAAGTTTATCAACCTGTTTTGACTCCTACTTTCAGCACCTGCTCAGCCTCCCATTATGCACTTTTTGGGTTTACCTAATTTGCACAGTTGTTTTGCATGCTGATTTATTTGTCCTCCATGTACAATGTTTTACCATTTTGTCTGTATTGCACTCAACTTTTGCTCTTAATGCCATCCTCATTGTAATCACATCATCTGGCTGGCTGCATTTTGTTTGTAATTGTGCTTCTCCCCTTCTCCTTTCTCCTGGGCCACACCTGGAAACAAGCGTTGCCTCACTGTGCCTCTTCTGGTTACCAGTTTTAAATAAATAAAATAAATAAATATTCAGAACAGAATAATGAATAGTCCACCATATGAGTGGTATTCAGTATTAGACTGGGGTGTTTTAAAAAGAAAGATTCCCCCCTTCCTAGATGGCCTGGCTAGTCTTCTGATCACCCTCCCGGACCCTTTAAAATTAAATTCTCCCCTCTTTACTCTGTGTCAACTTAATATTTAATTTATTGCCAGCTCCATCAGGTGTTGACACAAACCTGTCTCTTTTAGTAGACCACTGCTAAACCAGGAGGCAGAAAAACTTATAGCAGTCATGTGTAAGACATTCTTCTTTTAGGGTTACCACTGTTTAAGAAGCCCAAAGTGGGGCATTTCTTACTGAAACACGATTTTTCACAGGACAGTACTTAACAAATGGATTAGAATTTTTTCTCCAAATAATAAGAATTAAGGCTATGTGTTGTAGTTTTTTAGTTGTTAATATTGTTTCTTATCCTTTTAAGATATTTTAGTTAAGGAATTTTAGTTTTCTGCAACAATTAGAAAAAAGTAAGGAATTTTTTTTCTATTAAAAGATCAGGACATGTAGCATTTTTCATGTTTTTTGGCAGGACACAGTTGCCCAAATCAGGACTGTCCTGCCAAAATCAGGACAGGTGGTAACACTAAATACATTCCTCTTAGAGGAGTGGCTCCAGCTCTGGGAAGATAAGTGACAGCACCAAAGAGGATGAAGGTGGGGAGGAAACTAGAGCTCAAGACGAGCCATGTCACCCCATCTGATACCCGGAATGTTCTTCTGACTCTGAGATGTGTAATGGAACAGAGCAAAGATATCCCAATGGACTGGGATAACCTGGCAAAAACAGAAAAAAAGTTCTGGCATGAATGCACCCTCAGCAATATAAAGCAAAGTATAGTAAGGGATTATTTTTAAAAAAAAAAAAAAAAAAAAAGTGAAAATTAAGAAGTGCTCAAAAGTACCAAACAAGCAAAACTCCTCTCACTCTCCCCCACTACTCACTTGCCCCAGCACTTAGTCTGACACCATAAGGTGCAGAAACAAAGGCAAAAAATATAAAAAATACAATCGCAGAAACTGCACTACACTTAAAACAGACACCGTTTGTAATGGACAAGTATGGCTTGCACATTTGTGACCATTACAAGTACTGTATATCCAGTTTTCTTTCATTGTATTTTGAACTGAGATATGGGGTGTTGAAACTTGTTAAAATTATCTGCTCTCTCACCACGCCCACTATGAATACATTAAAATTTGGTGCAGTGTTGTGATGTTTACCATCAGAAATGTCAGCTATTGTAGCGTCCTCCTATTACATCCACAGTACGAATCCAGAATGTAAAGTCACAAGTCAACCACAAGGGAAGAGGGCTTTAAAAATTGCTAGTGACAGCCATCTTTAATAACCTGAATCATTAATTATAAAATAAAAAGTGACAGCCATCTTTAAAGCTTGAATAATGAATTGTAACATCAGAAACAAAAGCTGCTTTAAAAACACCTGACTGAAATAAAATTATACTGATGATAAATGTAATTATGTCAGAATATACTAATGCTAACAAACTATCTTATGAAATTTGTTAATGACTAGCAAACACTGCTGAGTGTTTTAATAGAAAGTGTAAAGATCAAGTGACACTTCCAGATCCGCTTTTGTACAGTGTTTTAGATGCAATCCTAATTCCATTCAATGCATGTTCTGTTTGTTTCTTGCTTTAATGTTTTATTTCTAAATGCTACTGTATCTGTCTAAAAACAGGCCTTTTGGGTTTCATTTGCTCCTGCAGCTTGTCTACATGTGAACTCACAGGCCTCTGCTTGTGACAAGGGAATCCTTTCTTGTGGCATTAGACTGTGATGTTTATTTATTTATTTAGCTTTTGTTGACCGGGTAAGTGCACTAGACAAATCCTGCCTATTTTCAGGCACGACCCGGGGGAGGGGGATACAGATGAATGCCAACTGATGTTGAACCAGATTAAACTGTTGGTGGTATTTTTAGTGAATGAGGGAAATTTGGCCAGGACACGGGAAATTCCTCTACTCTTTTAGAAGTGCCATGGGATCTTTAACATCCACCTGAACTACCACCAATCCAGGCAGATGGGACCTCGGTTTAACGTCTCATCAAAGACGGCACCTCAGAAGTGCAGCACCCCTCTCATGCTGCACTACAGTGTCAGTACTGGGATATTAACCCAAGTGCCAGACGTGGGAACTGAACCCACAGCCCTCTGATCTCCCGGCCTCAGAGGCGAGTATGCTACCTGCTGAGCCACTGACACTGACACTGACACTGATGTTAGCAAAGTAACTGTGACATCATTTTCAGATGGTGATGTCATAAATAGAACTATAGCATCACCTGTATACAATGATGTTACAAACCTATTTATGAAATGGGTATAAAAAATACTGAAAATTTAGAAAACTGATGGGTTGAAGAGATCGGAGCCACATGCTTATATGACAGCACAATAGTATTGGGAAAAGATCTGTGACCTCACTAACCTGTTTACATTAAGCAGGCACATCTGTATCATTTCGCCTCAATTCATTAAATAACATGTATTTAAAACAAAATGCAGTATCTGCCATCTAGTCACCAAACAGCAAAGTTACAATGGCTCAATAGGACTACCTTTTTTCTTTTTCACATTTTTACATTTATACTTATTTAAATCAAAAATTAAAACAAAAAAAAATTAGTTCTATACTAATCCTAATGGGCCCATTTCATAATTGTACTAAGGCTCTCCAGCGTGGGATTTTTTATGGGGTAATGGCACTTCTTGGTTGGTGGAAGCACTTAGCCTTTGGTCTTGTGTTTCAACCCCACCAGAGGTATACCATTATCCCAGCACAAAGCACTCCATCATGCTCCACTGCTTAATGGTATCACCTACAGACAGGCAACAGAAGCAGATGAAATCCCCAAAACAATTATTTTATTGATTTTTTTTTTATTTTTTTTTATTCTAATGTCCCAAGTAAATAAGAATGAGGAGGAAGAAAAATATAGCCCTCAAGATGCAGTTTGAACTAGTGGTTAGAGCACAGAGCTGTGCATTAGGAAACCCGAGTTTGAATTCCACACCATCCCCTCACTCACTACTCACCACAATCTTTAGCTAGTAACTTAATTTCCCTGTGTTCAGCTTTTCTCTAATTTGTTTCTCTAAATCTACTGTAGATCTTTGTTCTTTGTTGCTTCTTGCCCACTAAAGATAGCAGCAACACCCCCTCCTGGGTTGTGATGCACTTTGGGATGCAGTTTGCATGAACAGCAAGTCAAATTGAAATAAGTCTAAACATATTTCAGGTCCTACCTGAGAGTAGGCATCTTTATCCTTAGTGCACATAATTGTTGAACAAAAACAAAGAAAACAAACATGCAAACAAATAAATAAATATAGTTTCCCACATTTTCTCTATATATTTGTTGAACTTTCAAATACTTGTATTATGAAATAGGGCCAGAAAAATAAATGTAGGGACCTTTGTGTGATGGTGGTGTGAGGGGTGGGGTGGGGGCATTTTACCAAGGAAGTGCAAGTGAAACTAATCCTCTTTAATTACATTTTTTCTTCAGTTTATTTGTTACTATAATACAGAAAATGTAGGGGCAATCCAACCTGCTTTCAGTCATGGGGAGCCTTTTCACAGGTTACATGTGATGAGTTTGTTTGGTTCTTTGCTGACAAGATTGCCACCATCAGTTTGGAGATCTGATCAATGCCCTCACATGGGCCTTGAGGTGAACAGCAAGAGTTTGCAAGCGCCTGGCCTGTCTGATCTGACTCTGGCCAGTTGGTGATTGTGGAAATTGGGAAGGTCATTCAGGGACTCCACCCGACCTACTATAGTTTGTACCTGGGCCCAACACACCTCCTAGAGGGGTGTGTTGAAGCCATTGGCCTGGTCCTTGCTAGGACAGTCCGATGTTCACTAGAGGCAGGGGTTTTACAGACCCCCAGAAGGAGGCAATAATAGTACCACTCTTGAAGAAATTATCTCTAAATCTGTACTGCCTAGCAATCTACAGAACTGTCTCTAACCTGTTTTGTGAGAAAGGGTATTGAGAAGGTGGTGGCAGCACAACTGGATGACTGTGAGGTGTGGGATAGCAAGGAGGACGCTTGTTCAAAGATGTAGATAATCCAGAAATTAATTTATTAACAAAAATGATTATACAAAGCCGAATTTCCAATGAAAAGAAAATAAGGCACCAATGCAAATCAAATTAATTTGCCTTTCGACAGCACTAGAATAAGCTAGTGTACTTCACTCTTGGAGGTCAGCACAGGTCTGAACCTCTCAGACTATCTGATCATTTAATTCAAGTACTCTGAATAAATACAGGACAGGGGTCAGGTGGCTACTAAGCTCCACCTCTGTGTCTTACATCAAATTACATTTCACTATTTGCAACACATTTTTAATATTGAAAGCAGTACTACACCTTTAAATTTATAAAATAACCACTATACCATCCTAAACATATATTATTTAAGGATTAGAGGATATAGAATTATACCGAACCTTAGGAAGCACCACCCCTTCTGACATCAACTATAAAAACATTCAGAATATGGCCGGTCGGCTCTTAGATAGAGGCTGTAGAAGAAGGACAGATCTCAATGTAAGGATAAGCAAGAAAATCCCTTGTTTCCTACAATACAATAAAATAGAATGACAATGTACTAGTTTGGCTCCAGGAGGTATGTAGACTGGAGCACAATTCTTTTTGGGGGTGAAAACTCTCTGTAGGGGAATTTGCGGGTGAAAATGCCCTCATGACCGTGCGCACATTCGCGAAGGCATTTAAAACTAGCGCTAGCGTACGCACGGTCGTGCATGAGTGCAGGAGCAAAACTGCTTAACTAAAGTATTTTATTTTAATACTAACATAACTGTCTGGATTCAGAATGTAAGCAGTTCTCAAAAAAAAAATGTAGTTTGGAAGTGGCTGGCTAGATCTTAGAGACGAGCTACAGGTGAGGTGCACCAAAAGATTCTCAGAGACTGAAGGACTGTTTATTGGGTACGCTTTCAGGTTCTCCTACGCGCACATACAAAAAATAATATGAATACCTTTTACACCAAACTATTAAGCGTATCATTTGCCATATTATTACGCACAAGCCACTATAGCCGTGGTACTTGCAGACTGTGTAATAATGCACACTGTTGTGAGTCTTTCTTGCAAAATTATAGCCACCCAGCCTTATGAGAAGAAGCCGCAACACCGAGGTGCATTAGCTGATTCGATATGCAGTCTTGGGCGGTGGCTTTGTTTATTACTTGGCTCTTCTTGTACTTGGCGGTTACAACAGGTACTGTTACTGCCGGATCAATGCTCCGTAATCTGTTTCTTTTTTAAGCTGCAGAAACATGCAATTTTTAACCTAAATTCTTAATCATATATTACATTTTTATTGTAAACACAGGGACCTGCTGAAAGGGGAATAGCGAGTAGCAAGGAAGGGGGTTCAACTTATTTTTACGCTATCTTTTACGTGGGAAAACAAACCCTTAGACACAAATCAAAACAAGAGTGGGTCTTTTAATGAACACTGACTAGAATTTCAGAAATGACACACGGAGAGAGTTTATAATCTCTTATTATATTTTCATTTAAACCGCTACCAGTTTGCATAACCACGGGGGGGGTTCAAACCCAATATATCAGAAACACAATTTAGAAGAAAGAAAACTGAGAGGTAAAGAGAGAACATATAGGTGGCCACCCTATATGCAGATAGAGATACAGCAGAAGGAGGAAAGGTAAAAAATAAAGGGCTGTTGCAACAGACTTTTACAAAAAAAAATATATATATTGTGGTCTGATATACAAGGTTTGATCTTTACATTCCTCCCCCTTTAAGAGGAAACCAATGTTTTACCAACTATTCCCCATTGGTTTCATATAATTGATAAACATGCCAGATCTCCCTTAGACAAAAAGGGGAGATGGAGCTTTAGCCCACCCACTCCCAAAGCTCCACTCCGGAGTCCCAAAAACAAACAATTATTCATTATTCCAAATAGGAAAGGAATTTTATACATTAATTTAATTTACTCCGGAGTCTGGTAAAATATTTTTTTCCACACAATAACGGGACAAATAATCACCATTAGCATGCATATTCCCTGATCTATGTTGGATCTCAAATTTGTACGGTTGGAGGGCCAAATACCAACGCATAATGCGAGGATTTTTATTTTTCATCGTGTTTAGCCAACATAAGGGGTTGTGGTCGATTAGAATCAGAAAGGGTCTACCCCATAAATAGAATTTTAAGGCATTTATTGCCCAACGAATAGCTAAGCATTCTTTCTCTATCGTTGAATATTTGGTTTCTCTACGATGTAATTTCCTACTAATAAATATAATTGGGTGTTCTTCTTCTCCTTCCATTTGCAAGAGAACAGCCCCAATCCCATTATAAGAGGCATCAGTGTGGACTATGAATGATTTCTGAAAATTAGGACTGTATAATATAGGATATGAACAGAGTTTGGCCTTTAATGTGATAAAGGCTTTTTCACATTGTTCATTCCAATGGACTTTTTTGGGTCTATTCTTTTAAGTCAGGTCGATCAAAGAGCTAGCAATATCTGCAAAATTGGCTATAAAATGGTGGTAATAACTAGCTAGTCCTAAAAATGACCTTACTTGTTTCTTTGTCTGTGGCTGTGGACTTTTAGCAATCGCCTCAACTTTGTCTATCTCAGGTTTTACTTCCCCTTATCCAATTATAAAACCTAGATATCTAGTCTTCTGCATGCCTATTGAACATTTACTCAGGTTTATAGTCAGCCCTGCATTAGCTATGACTGACAAAACATTTGACATGCTCTCCCCAGGATGTACTAAAAATAATGACATCATCTAGGTATGCTGCACTGTAGTCTATATGTGGCTGCAATAATTGGTCCATACATCTCTGAAACATTGCTGGGGCCCCATGCAGACCAAATGGCATCTTGGTGAATTGAAATAACCCAACTGGGGTACTGAACGCTGTCTTATCCTGGGATTCAGCATCAAGGGGTATTTGCCAATATCCCTTGGAAAGATCTAACGTACTGATATATTGGGCATTGCCTAACCTGTCTATAATATCATCGATTCAGGGCATCGGGTACCCATTGAATCTAGATATATTATTTACTTTATGGAAATCCAAACACACCCTTAATCCTCCTTCTTTTTTATTTACAACAACCATAGGAAAGCTTCATGGGCTTTTAGAAGGAATAATGACCCCCAATTGTTGCATTTTTTATAATTCCTTAATTACCTCCTCCCTTAAACTTTCGGGTATCCTATAAGGTTTATGTCTGTTGGGTTTAGTATCGGTCACTTCTATATGATGTTCAATCCCTTCCACTATCCCAAGGGTAAATGTATCTTGAAAAGTATGTATTATTTTCGCTACTTCTTGTTTTTGTTCAGCATTCAGTTTGTCAAATAAATATATCTTTGCTATTGTCCTGACCTTCCAACCATTCATAGGTGAGTTCCAACTCACTTTTAGTTATTTCAGGGTGTACAAAAAGGGTTGGGGTACTTCTTTCATGCCATAATTTCAATAAATTCACATGATAAATTTTTAATTGTTTTTTTTTTTTCGGGACAAATAATTTCATAATTCACCGGACCTACTTGTCTATGAACACTATAGGGCCCTTGCCACTTCATCAGTAGTTTATTCTCTGTACAAGGTAGTAACAATAAGACTCTATCACCTGGTTGGAATGTTTTAGTCCCCACTCCCTGATCATAATACTGTTTCTGGGTTAATTGCTGTTCTTTATTAGCCTGTTGAGCCACTCTAGCATATTTTACTAATCTTTGGCGTAATGCAGAGACATATTCCAATGTGGAAACTGGAATTGCATCTGCCTTAGACCCTTCCCAATTTTCTTTAATTATGTCTAATACCCTCCTTGGATTTTTCCCATAAAGTAATTCAAAAGGAGAAAATCCAGTTGAGGCCTGGGGGACTTCACGATAGGCAAACATTAGGTATGGAAGGTACTTATCCCAATATTTACCTTCATCAGAAATGAACTTTTTTAACATCTGTTTTAGAGTTTTATTAAAACGTTCTACCAAACCATCAGATTGTGGATGATATGGGGACGTAAAGATAGAATGTACTCCCAAGGCCTGATAAAGACGCTGCAAAAGCTGAGAACAAAAATTGCTACCTCTATCAGTTAATATTTCTTTGGGTATACCTATTCTAGAGAATACTTTAATCAATTCATCAGATACTTTATCTGCTGTGACTATCCGCATAGGTATTGCTTCAGGGTATTTTGAAAAATAGTCACAAATGACTAGGATAAAACGGTTTCCTTTGGCACTTTTAGGCAAAGGACCTACTATGTCCATTGCAATTCGAGTGGATGGGGTATCCACTAAAGGCAAAGGCCGTAAGAGTACCTTATCTTTCCTTAGTACAGGTCTTACCTTTTGACACTGTGCACATGACTTACAATATTCTGCCACCTGATCATGTATACCCGGCCAGAAGAATCTGTACAGTAATTTCTGCAATGTACGCTCTTTCCCCTGGTGGCCAGCTATAGGTATGTCATGTGCAAGGGTCAGTAATTGTTCTCGATAAGCAGTGGGTACCAGTAATTGTAAAACAGTTTCTCCAGTTTTCATGTTTAAACATTTCCTATACAACAAACCCTTATCAATTACAAATTTCTGGTTAGGATTTTGTTCATTACCCACTTGTAAAAAATAAGGTTTTAAGGACTCATCCTGCATTTGTGATACCTTGAAACTAGTTTGTAAACCTAAATCTTTAAAGTCAATAGTATTTTTAGAGTCTTTCTGTAAGTGTTGCCACACCTGTTTTTCTTGTCTTTTCTGACTTTTTGGTTTCCTTGTCTTCCCCGGAAGCTCGAATAGACCATCCTCAAACGGGAAGGATCGTTGGAGTTCAGTGTCTTTTTTTTCTTGTGCTCTGGTAGTCATTGCTCCTATATTAGTAGCACTGGCAAGTAACTGAGGAAAATCTGGGTGGTCATGTCCCAATATAACCGATACTGGCAATTGTGGAACCACCCCAACTTCCTTGTTTTGGGTACTTGACTGCACCTGTACCTCTACTTGTTGTACTGGATACATATGTGTATCCCCATGTATGCAGGTTACTTGAGTTTGTGTGGCTACTTCAGGAACTGTAGATATCATACAGGCTTTAACTAATGTCTGTCAACTACCAGAGTCTAGTAGTCCAACCATTTCCTTGCCATTTATTTTAACAGGAATAATGTACTGCCCCCAATTGGCTAAGGCTAGATGAGTCAGACCAGTATTCTTTTTTGGAAAAAATCTCTCAATATGTCCTTTGCCTTGGCAGTAATGACATACCAATTCATTGAGGGGGGTTTTAGGAACACTTACAGTTTTAATAGGTCCGCTAGGTATGTGTGTAGTAATCGAAGAGGTTCTTACCGAAGAATGCGGTGCATTAATTCCAGAGTGACTTTTAGGCCGATTAGGCCGGGCAGTTAGATAGTCCTCTGCCAATTGTACCGCCTTCTTGGCTGTCTCTGGGCGGTGTTCCCGCACCCACATCTGGACATCTTGAGGCAAAATCCGTATAAATTGCTCCAAAACAATAGCTTCCAACATCTGCTCTTTTGTGTTAGTGGTAGGTTGTAACCACTTAGTGCATAAGTCATTAAGTCTGGTAAAAGCCTCTTGTGGGGTGTCTGAAAGTTGGAATCTCAGGGCTCGGAATCTCTGTCTATAGGTCTCCAGACAGATATCATATCTTTTTAATATTGCTTCTTTGACAGTATCATAATTGTCACTCATAGCACTCTCTACACCGCCATAGGCCAGTTGGGCTTTCCCCGTCAAATAAGGAGCAAGACGAATTACCCACTGGTCCCTAGGCCACTGACAGGCCCATGCTATATGCTCGAACATAGTTAAATATGTTTCTATGTCATCAGTTTCACTTAACTTAGTCAGTTTTATATCTTTAGGGGTATCCCCTGCTGGTGGGGGGGGGCCTACTGACACCAAGTGCTTGTATGGCCCTCAAGGTGTCGGCCCACCTGACTTCATTTCTTTGCGTGTCCCTCTCCTGCTGTTTCTCCAAGGCTATCTGTTGCATACACAGCCATTGTAGCAGGTCTTGTGAGTCACCAGTAGGGGGTCCTTCCTCCAACTTTTCTTGCTCACCATCCGAAACATCACCATCTTCCTCCGGTTTCATAAGCTTGCGTTTAACATCGGGGAGTCTGGTCAGCAAGGGTTGCCCTGATTTCTTCGCCATGGTTCTGGTCAATACTCGAACAGGCACTTTCTGGGACATCCAAGCAACCACGACCTCCTTCAATACTTATAACAGTATCCCAGAATCCCACTACTGACACCACGTGTGAGGTGTGGGATAGCAAGGAGGACACTTGTTCAAAGATGTAGGTAATCCAGAAATTAATTTATTAACAAAAATGATTATACAAAGCCGAATTTCCAATGAAAAGAGAATGAGGCACCAATACAAATCAAATTAATTTGCCTTTCGATAGCACTAGAATAAGCTAGTGTACTTCACTCTTGGAGGTCAGCACAGGTCTGAACCTCTCAGACTATCTGATCATTTAATTCAGGTACTCTGAATATATACAGGACAGGGGTCAGGTGGCTACTAAGCTCCACCCCTGTGTCTTACATCAAATTACATTTCACTATTTACAACACATTTTTAATATTGAAAGCAGTACTACACCTTTAAATTTATAAAATAACCTCTATACCATCCTAAACATATATTATTTAAGGATTAGAGGATATAGCATTATACCGAACCTTAGGAAGCACCACCCCTTCTGACATCAACTATAAAAACATTCAGAATATGGACAGTCGGCTCTTAGATAGAGGCTGTAGAAGAAGGAGGACAGATCCCAATGTAAGGATAAGCAAGAAAATCCCTCGTTTCCTACGATACAATAAAACAGAATGACAATGCACTAGTTTGGCTCCGGGAGGTATGTAGACTGGAGCACAATTCTTTTTGGGGGGTGAAAACTCTTTGCAGGGGAATTTGCGGGTGAAAATGCCCTCACGACCATGCGCACATTCGCAAAGGCATTTAAAACTAGAGCTAGCGTACATACGGTCGTGCATGAGTACAGGAGCAAAACTGCTTAACTAAAGTCTTTTATTTTAATACTAACATAACTGTCTGGATTCAGAATGTAAGCAGTTCTCAAAAAAAAAATGTAGTTTGGAAGTGGCTGGCTGGGTCTTAGAGACAAGCTACAGGTGAGGTGCACCAAAGGATTCTGCGAGACTGAAGGACTGTTTATTGGGTACGCTTTCAGGTTCTCTTACGTGCACATACGAAAAATAATATGAATACCTTTTACACCAAACTATTAAGCATATCATTTGCCATATTACTATGCACAAGCCACTATAGCCGTGGTACTTGCAGACTGTGTAATAATGCACACTGTTGTGAGTCTTTCTTGCAGAATTATAGCCACCCAGCTTTACGAGAAGAAGCCGCAACACCGAGGTGCGTTAGCTGATTCTATATGCAGTCTTGGGCGGTGGCTTCGTTTATTACTTGGCTCTTCTTGTACTTGGCGGTTACAACAGGTACTGTTACTGCCGGATCAATGCTCCGTAATCTGTTTCTTTTTGAAGCTGCAGAAACATGCAGTTTTTAACCTAAATTCTTAATCATATATTACATTTTTATTTTAAGCACAGGGACCTGCTGAAAGGGGAATAGCGAGTAGCAAGGAAGGGGTGGGGTTCAACTTATCTTTATGCTATCTTTTACGTGGGAAAACAAACCCTTAGACACAAATCAAAACAAGAGTGGGTCTTTTAATGAACACTGACTAGAATTTCAGAAATGACACACGGAGAGAGTTTATACTCTCTCATTATATTTTCATTTAAACCACTACCAATTTGCATAACCTCGGGGGAAGGGGTTCAAACCCAATATATCAGAAACACAATTTAGAAGAAAGAAAACTGAGAGTGTAAAGAGAGAACATATAGGTGGCCACCCTATATGCAGATAGAGATACAAAAGAAGGAGGGAAGGTAAAAAATAAAGGGCTGTTGCAACAGACTTTTACAAAACAAAAAAATGTTGTGGTCTGCTATACAAGGCTTGATCTTTACAATGACCATTTAATAGTGCACAGTGTCTTTGATCCTCTCCAATCTGGTTTCAGGAAGAGGCATAGTACTGAGACAACCCCCTTCTTCAGGTATTAAATGATCTCCTGATAGTGAGGGACTGAGGGAGGCATTCCATCTTAGTTTTCCTTGATCTCTCTGTGGCATTTGACACTGTGAACCTTGGGGTGTTGCTGGAGTGCCTGTGGTTCTTCTGCGGACTGTCTGGTACAGTCCTCAGTTGGTTTTGATCATTCCTCACTGGTAGGATGTAGAGGGTAGTGTTGGGGATTTATTCCTTGGCTCCTCTCCCCTTGTCACGTGGGGTGCCACAGCACTCCATCTTATCCTCCATGTTGTTCACAGTGTATAGACTGCTGTTAGTGGACATTATAAGGTGGTATGGGCTGAGTTTTCACTACTATGCAGATGATATTCAGCTCTACATGTCCTTCATGCCTGAGCAGTATGGGGCGATCTCAGTCTTTAACAACTGCCTCTCCGAGATCTGGGGGTTGGATGAGTGCCAATTGGTTGAGGTTAAACTCTGATAAGACCGAGGTGTTAGTAGTTGAGCCAGGTTGCCAAGGCATGGGGTTGCAAGCAAGTCAGACATCTGGGCTTTGACTCTGGGATGACCAGCTTCGTATCTCAAATCAGGCATGAAATCTGGGTGTTGTTTTCGACAGCGGCTTGACATTAAAATCTCAGGTGTCAGCAGTTGCAAAGGCCTCATTTTACCATCTTGGGAACATTGCCCACATTAAGCATTTGGTTCCACCTGGCGATATGAAAACTCTGGTTCATGCCTTTGTAACCTTGTGCCTTGATTACTGCAACACCATATACTTAGGTCTACTAGGGGTTGATATCTGCAGATTGCAGCTAGTGCAGAATGCAGCAGCCAGGTTGTTGACTGGCTTGTCAAGATCTTGCCATATCACTCCTGTGCTCCATGGTCTGCACTGGCTGCCAGTATATTGGTGGGTCACCTTCAAGGTTGGGTTACTGACCTATAAGGTCCTACATGGACAGGGACCTGGCTACTTGCAAGATCCTCTGCAACCCTACCATCCCCTCTGCCCACTCCGCTTAGCTGATGAGGGATTGCTGGAGGTTCCCAGGGGCCAGTTTAAGACTTCTGGGACACACACCCTTGCTTTTGCAGCCCTAACCCTGTGGAACACTCTACCTCATCAGATTAGAGAGTGCCTGACCACTGATAGTTTCAAGACTGAACTAAAAACATATCTGTTCAGCCGGGCATTCTCTGTTGAGAGCTAAACTTAGCTGTATCGCCATCTGATTTTATATTTATTAAGATTATTTTTAGACTGTGTTTTTAATGATTGATTAATTTTAATTTAGGATGTAAAGCGCTTTGGTCATATGGAATTGTGCTGACAAATAAAACTTTAATTGATTGATTTTATTTTGTCCGGGGAGAGATCTGAGTAAAAAATAAAAATAGTGACTTTGTGTAACACTCTCGTCTACACAGTTAAAAAAATCATTTTTAAAACAACAAAAGGAGAGGTGGGCCAGCTCAACAGCTATAGTGTTGATGACCTGGATTTGAGCATCACATCAGGTCATCTGCAGCTGGAGGCAGTTACCCACAAGATACTTTAGTTTCCACCCCTAGGTTGTAATGTGCAGGGACTGTGGTTTGTCCATGTTCCTTAAAGGGGTATGCAGAAGCTTCATATCCTGCTGTAGGTTTCTTCATCACTGTGGTAGCCCAGTGAGATATGGGCATGCATGCTGGCATAGTATCATGTGAACAGAGAAGCATGTAGGTGTGCCATGGGCATTAACAAGTCTCTAGAGTCGGTGCTGTTGGGGGGGGGGGTTGTGCAAAGGAAGAAAATTACCCTGATGGGACAAAGGTCACTGTCCCCACTCTGAAATGTAGTTGTTGACATCAATAGCTGAGTGCCTCCTTCACCCCTGCTGTGTGCTAGATTTAGGGATGATGCTGGGCCCACTCCATTGGGAGAAGCTAGGGGACGTAGCTAGGGGAGCTTAGAGCAGAGCAACAGCAAATGGATGACTCATCCAATGAGCTGCTCCTCCAGATGGAAGCAAAGTGGAAACATTTGCGCATTTCCCATTGCACAACTTTCACAAAATATGCCAAATTGCCATGAATTATACAATTACAAGAAAATTTCCTGGACTCTGATTGGTCAGTGTGTCCCTGGCACAGTGAAGTTATCCCAGCACAACCTCACTGTATTGATTTGTTGGATGATTGTTTGGAGCTACTCTTAAGAAACAGAGATATATTGCCACGCTAAAAATCTACTAAAAGCATTTTCTAAATTTTTTTTTATTTCGTATAGGAATGAGCCATTGTATAATAGCAATAATATACTCCAGGGTGTGGGTTGTTCTGGGATAACCTCACTTCTGCGACATTGGACACACTCGGCCTGTGACCTCATGCTCGATCACCCAGGCATGAGGTTATCCCAGCACAACATTTGAGTCAAGGAATGAAAAGCTTGAGGAGCATTAATAAATCAGGGAGAGTTCAGGAGGGAAAGCTCCTTAGCAAATCCTGTATAACAGAATGAAACAGGACTGGGTTCGGGTCTGGTTACCTACACCCCATCTTAGTTACTGTGGCCCATAATCCCAAAAGTTCCAAAAATATATAAAAGAAAGAGAAAATGTAATAATAATGACAATAAAAATAAAAAGAATTTTCAGAACAAAAGGCCACCATCTTTTATGCAGAGGGTAGTATCAATGTGGAATGGATTGCCAAGGGGTGGTTCAGAGTAGTTTGCACACATACTTTAAAAAAGGGCTTGACACATATCTGGGGTCCATGGGAATAAAAGGGTACATCTGCTGATATGCAGCTAAGGGACCTAATAAGCTTAACAACTTCTGTGAATTAAACATTCTTATATAGTGTATGATGGAACGTTGTTACTGATAAAAATTGGTACCTTTCAAAACATTGTTATGCTGTAGTAGCTATGTGATCGTAGCTGTTATGCTGCACTAGCTATGTAGTCACTATAGCATAACAATATGGAACGCACTAGCGCATGCGCCTTACACTTCCAAGAAATGGCCGCGGCGAAAAGGTGGTCGAATGAAAGTGGCACTGAGAAAAAAAAAAGTAGGACCAATTACTGTTACTGCTTGTGGGGGCATCTTACACTATAAAAAACAATGGATAGTTACCTTTCAGTAACAAGCCACGGTTAGGTCATCTCGAAGTTGCCAATGGCGACCTAACCTCTCGAGCTGCACTCTCGAGGTTAATGCAGTCGCCATGGTAACCTCTTGATGAACTAACCAGCTTGTTACCTATAGATAACTATC
Source organism: Neoceratodus forsteri (assembly GCA_016271365.2). NCBI lineage: Eukaryota > Metazoa > Chordata > Ceratodontiformes > Ceratodontidae > Neoceratodus > Neoceratodus forsteri. The sequence goes on along the minus strand of CM057449.1, from coordinate 223,273,793 downwards.
CATTATTCTCTATATTATCATGCTGCTTTGTCTGCTCACAGAACTACCCTGACAGCAATATTCTCGTCCTACCTGTTGGCTGCCCTGCCTGCCCTGACCACTGCATAACAGCATATACCTTTTTTTGCTACTTTACCACCAAAGTCAGACCTTTTCTATTCAATCTAACTAATTTATGACTCATATTGCTAATACCAACAAAATTAAGGTCACAGATAAATAATACCAGATTTGCCAAAAAATATCCTGCACATTTCCCATGTAACAAAGCTACTCCACATAATGTTTACTGTACCTCTTGGTAACTGAGGAATCTAGTGTAGTATGAAAGATATGATTAATGAACTTGTCTAACACCCCCCCCCCCAATCATTATACTGATGGCTACTGGTACCCTCGTGCTACATGCCAAAATGCCAAATCAAATGTGCCAGGGCTGGGATGTTGCCTATCAAACCCTGAAGGGGCAGATCATAGTAGGGTGGGGTAAAATGCATTATAAAATCAAAAAGCAAGGTAGATCTGAAGCTGAAGGGTAGCAAGAAACCTAAACATTTTTTTTTTACTATTGAATGATTTCTTACTCCTTCTTTTAATCGTAACAGTATTCTGATATGATCTGGCCATGTTTTTGTGTCCCCTCAGAAAAGGATTTTTGTTCTGTTTTGCAGTGCATTTCATTACTGCTCATGAAAGGTGCTGCACTGGCAGCACTGGAGACTGAGGCCCTTCTGCTTATCCACATGGCAGGTCATGCACAATCAACTGTAGTGCAAGCGTTCTCTATTCCCTTCACTGCTGTGCCCATCTGCCTCAACATTGTCATGGAAGGGCCGCCACAAAGGTGAGAGGATCATTCAGGTGCCATGCCTATTTAGTCCTTGGCCTCTCATATAAGACTTCAAGAAAGAGTACCAATATGTGCCAGTTGTGGTGTGAGTTTTGTGATGTGGACACGTGTCCGCTGGTAACCGGACTGAGACCCACTACAGCTCAATTTTCATAGGTCCCAGTCATCCAATACTGGCATTTGGACACTACTGTCCTGGGCCTTACTGGCACCAGTGACATTGAGGTGAAAGGAGATTTTTGGAACTTTATTTACTTGTTTCTTTTTTCTATGGAACTTTTTCCCCCAGCCACACTCATCATTTAAGGATATAACCTATCCCCAGGGATATAACCTGCTTAAGCCTTCATCACTTGTCTCTCCAGGTGCCAGTGGACTGCTGGCAACCCCCACAGCTTCACTTCCATGGCAGGGACTCTAGGGGGAGCCTGAGGCAGTCCATTTGTGTAGAATATGATCCAGTGCTGCTAAGTACCAGGACTCAGGGTCATTCAGAGGCCCAGACCATCACATCGAGAGGCATATGTTTTTGCCCTTTTTGGTCCTTCCTGCCTCACCCGACATGAGCACAGGCTTTTGGGTGGCCTCACACTTACTCTACATATCCCTGCAGTGGACACAAGCTTCATGGCCTAGCTGCAGTGGGAGCTGTAGTGCCAGAGCTCACTGTAGTCCTTCCCCACTGAGGCACACTGCCATGTGGCAGCTGCCCCAGCCTGGCCTGCCTCCTGATGTGGTGACTCAAGTTCACTCCCGAACCCAAGTCACTCGCACAGTCGTATGACACACTACCACTGAGCCATTGCAGTGGCCTCCTTCAATAACTTCCTAAACTCTGTGCTTTGTATTTTGCCTTAACTGCTTATATGTTCACTTATTGCCTCATATGAGTCTAAGAGTCCATTCTTGTGTTCTTTGGGTAAGAGAACTACGGAGCCAAGCTGAGCAACTGTGGCACCCAAAGGACTTCAGAAGACCCTATAATAACCATAAGAGACACCGTAATGGTACATTTAAACATACAGTATTATATATTGTGATGAAGATTTCTGCATAGAAAAAAATGGAACAGACAATATTTAAAACAACAATGTTTTTTACTTTGCAGAAAATTAGAGAAGCCCTGGGTGTGAAATGGACTGTGCCAACTGAACTAAAATGTTTCTAGGTTTGCTGAACATTCTGTGATGTATGCTTGCACTGCTAATGAATTTCTGTAGAACAGTGAGTCACAACAGCACTGAACATCAAGGAGAATGTCTTAAATAGAACATTAAACATTTTTTTAAAAAGCCTTTTCTAAATAAAAGAGCAACAAAAGCATGTCAGAATAGTGTCAGTGGCTCAGCAGGTTGCACACTAGCCTATGAGGCTGGAAGATTGGAAGGCTGTGGCAGGGTTCCATCCCCATACCAGAAACTTGGGATAAATCCCAATACTGACACTGTAGTGCAGCATGATGGGGGGGGCACTCTGAGCTACCATCTTTCAGATGAGACATTAAACCAAGGTCCAATCTGCCTGTTCTGGTGGTTGTTCAGGTGGATATTAAAGATCCCTTTGTGCTTCTTGAAAAGAGTAGGGGAATTCTCCCATTTTCCAGGCCAAATGTCCTCCCATTCACAGAAAATACCAGCAACATCTTAATCAGGATCATTGTCAGTTAGGTTCTATCTGTATCCCTTCCCCTTCCCAGTATGAAGCTGAAAATAGGCAGAGTTACCTACTCCTCCTCGCCCAGTAAACAAAAACTAAATTAAACAGTGGATATACCAGATTAGAAGACAGTAAAGGATGTTGAAAACTACGTCCTATCACCTTTAAAGCAGCATATAGTGCTGTGTGTAATTCTGTCTATAGTAGAATCACGGACTTTGGAAAGTAAAATGTTTTTTTTATTTACATAAACCATGGATTCTTTTTACTTAATCTACAGAACGTTGTTTTGTAGTTTATGTAATCTGCAAAAGTTATTCTGTGGTTTATTCTTTGCAGGTAGTTCTATTTCACCTCCAACAGCTAGGCCCCTATCAGGACAGACCCTCTCAGCTATGACACCCTGGCATCTCATGGGTTTACTGTCCAATTCCTATCTTCCCCATGACTTCCCCTACCCCAGTGGCAGGGGCCAGCCTGAGGGCTGCAAAAAAAATCTTTGGAAAGGAGGCGCATCATATCGCCTGGTGCAGGACCTGAAGTGGGTCCGTTTCTTCACCATGCCCAGCTGGTGTTTTTCCTCCTCCTATGTTCACTCTGGGGGGGTGGCTCTGCACATGCTCCTGCATGCAGGATGTGAGCAGCTGCCACTCCTCCCATCTCCAGTGTTGCAGTCCCAGGCTGCCTAACCCCCAGTTACTGCTAGCTGCCAGGTATAAGCCAGGCACCACATCCTTCCCTCTCTAGAAGAGGAGAGCAGTCCAACAGATGCTCAGTCCTTCTCCCCTTAGCTGACCTGTGATGTCATGTTTTTTGTCCTGAAGATAAGACCTCAGTGCTGCAAGTGATAGCATTACTGCTGCACCGACGAGTTGGCATGTAATTCTGCAATTTACCTAGAAAATGCTTTCTGGAATTCCACAGGCCAAAAACAAATTCCACAATGCATTTTAGAAGAGGGACTGCCATTTCACATGAATTCCACTGGCAGAATTCTGTATTCTGCACAGCACTAGCAGCAATGTATGTTATGGTGAAACATTTTGACTTGTACCTTTTTATTCTATTTTAGAGTGCCCTTGTTCTCTGGTGTTGTAAGAAACTCTTGGTCTCTCAATTTGTGTCTGCCTTAGCATCTTTCTTTTCTGACAAATGAATTAATTAAAAGGAGCACTACTTTTAAAATGGCTATCCCCAGATTTCATAATTAATCTTGGCTATTTTGAACACCCCTTGCTTAACATCATTTTTCATGTGTATGTTAATACAGCCACTGAGACCATTCACACTGTTGTAAAAGTGGTCTCACACACAGTCTTAGGGTTTGAGAACCACAAAATGAAGGTGAGCAATTCAGATACCCTAAGGATGTAAACGATACCACTCTTACAACCATAAGAGAGGTTTCAGTGGCTGTATTATACAGAATAATTCTTTGCAAAAAAACTGTGTTAATGTACCAGTTGGGGTTCAAGTTAGTGCAACAAAATTAGGGAAATGTGGAATTAGGGTTTCCAACCCTAACTCCCAATCCCCACCCCCCCAAACAGCAAAAGAAAAAAACATTATGGTTTTGGATCTCCAGAGACTTGGTGAATCAGTGGTGGGGTCTTCCTTTCATGAAGAAAGGAGATCATGTCTGACATTCTTTGTTCAGGGAATAGGGGGCATTAGGGCTGACAACCCCAAGGAAGACTCCATCACCGATCTGCCAAAATTATGGAGACCCAAAACCGTATTGTTTTTTTTTCCTTTTGCTGCTTGGGGGGTGGGGATGTAGAGTTAGGGTTCGAAACTCCAGTTCTACATTTCCCTATTTTTGTGCCATTTAGTTGCTCTAGCTGGTGCTTTAACTTAGTTTTTTTTGCAGAGATTTTTCTTACTTTTTTAATATCCAAAACAGAAGAATAAACCTATTGCTCATAAAATCATGATTAGTGTAAGGGACTTGTAATGCAAATAAATTTAGATTCATGCTGACTGGAGTGTGCGTAGGAAGGGAGAACATGTCAGAGTATCAGCTCCCACTCAGATTCTTGCATGAACCCGGTTAGAGAATTAAGATGTCAGTGCACTCACTCATATTGAGTCATTGAAAGATCCAATTCAATTTCTATTTCAATAGTCGGTGGTCATACTTGTAAAGATACTACCACTTCATGACACTGTGGCTTGCAGATGTCTGCATCTGTTTCAGTAAGAGATTCTGTCTGTGCTTTATCATCAAACACCACCCCCCACACACACACACAACTTCTTCCCAAACCATATCAAACTAAGTATAGATCATATTGGGATCTGTAATGGCTTGCTAGCAAAGTGAACGTGCCATTGAAATATCATACTAGGGCAATTCCCCTTTCTTCATTTTTAATTTTTCAGTGTTTGAGTAATACAGAGGGTAGGTTTCATGGTTGCATGTGTGGTGAGGTGGGGTAGAGGATAATAGTTGCTATTCACTAGAAGTGTTCATGGCCAGACAACATTTGGAGCATGAAGCTGAGGATTCATTGTCTACTTCACTAGTCGGTGGGCAGTTATATACAAATTCAAACAGTAATAAACCTGAACAATACTTTGACTCAAACTGGATATCCACATCTAAATAATGGAGTGCTGTTACCTATGCTCCACCCCAGCACACAAAATCAATCTAAGCATAAAATCATCAGTGGGAACAATAAAATACTGTATATAAAATATTTAGTGCAATAAGCCAAAGTTGCTTTGTATAATTGGTGACAATCTGTTGTGGTGTGAGAATGTACAACAAGATGCACTTTACTAGAACTAATTTAAAATACATATTGTAGTTTAAAACAAAACAGAAAAGAATATCAGTAAGCACAACCAGACACAACTACCTAGGAACATGCAAGTTACCGAGCGCAGTCACTGACTAGCATTAAGATCAGGAGCACTTACACAGGGTTCTACCTTCTGGGGCCCTTTAATCTGCGGCTATGTTTTTACAGTAGGACATATGATATGAAATAGGATATCACATACAATTTCAGACATCGGGAACAGTTTTCAGAATTGTTTCTCTGTAATAATCAGAGAACTATTTCTGACAGCAGTTTCTGATGTCTGGAATTGTATCTGATATGGTACCTGATATCGTATCTGATGCAGAGTCATCGGTGTCAGTGAGCCTGTCCACATTACAATAATAAACTTGAAACATCTGCATTACAGCCTGTTTTCCGATAAAAAAATTAAACATCACAAAAATCCAATTTTTGAATTGGAAGGAGGTTCCATGCAAAGGTGTTTGGAACCACTGAACTCTGAGTCATGATTTTCACTTTCCCATCCCCATAAGTCGTCTGCACATGCCATACTTAAAGTACAGCCCAGTTCCTTTCTTTGGTAACTGGATAAGGCCCACTAGGCAAAAGTGCTTGTTTTCAGGGGTAACCTGGGAGTACTCTGGTGGTTAAGTGACTTGCACACAGAGTCCCACATTATGCAAGTGGGGGTTGTGGGAATCAAACGCAGGTCTGTCTGCTGGATGTACCAAGCTAATCAAACAGCTCATTACTCTAACCTTTAGGCTATACTGCCTTTCACTTTCCCAATCCCTATACAACATCATTGAAACTGTTCCACCCATGCAGTACGTTAACTCCAAGCCCAACTTACGAAGCAGACACGCAATGGCAAAGACTTGATTTTTCAAATCTAAATATCTTAAAAAATATAAAGCTCTAGCTGGCCTGGTGGCACTGGAGATTGAGGTGCTGGATACCACACCTCATGCCATGCTGGCGACCTAGGTTCAGGAATGATTCTGAGCCATCAGGGATCAGCAGGAGGAGAGAGGATTGAGCTTCCGGAGGACTACTCTCCTCTCTAGAGGAGGGAGGAGGGAGGAATTGTTGTCCTACCTGCTTGCTGCCCTGTGATGGGGCCTGGGAAGTAGCACAGGCAAGAGAGGGCACAGCAGCCAGTGATCACGGTGTATGCATTCCCCCACATGCATGCGGCCATGCGCCAGAGGAAGGAGGATCTAGAAATAGGAAAATGGCAGCAGGAGGGCTTCATGAAGTCCTTCCCCATCCAGCTGCTCCACCTCCATTACCTGCCCAGATTTGGATTGTGCCCCAGGGAGGGGGGCACTCCCTTCCTGGCCCTGCAATAGGGGCAAGCTGTGGGGGGTCTTGGGGATGGATGGCAGTAGGCAGTGGTGCAGGCAGGTGATACAGGGCTGAGTCTTCTTCCCCCAGTGTGCAGTGGGAGTTAAAATATGAATTAAAAAAATACAAATCTCCCACATGAGGACTCACTCCTCCTCCCCGGAAATTCTTCCCCACCAACCATACAAAATGTCACAATTTAAATATTTATAGTTTTATATGTAGATATGAACAAATATTCAAAACACCTATTTAGGGAGAGGCATCACCGGTAGAAAATAAAAAGTTGTTATCCTTCTGTACAGACAGTTGGTGAGACCCCATCTAGAATACTGGCGTGCAGTTCTAGAGACCCCATCTCCACAAAGACATAGACAGGGTGGAGGCTGTCCAGAGGAGTGCAACCAAAATGATACAGGGTCTACACCAGAAGACATACAACGAGAGACTAAAGGAGCATAATATGTATACCCTCGAGGAAAGGAGGGAGAGGGGGGAAATGATAGAAATGTTAAAGTACCTCAAGGGAATCAACAAAGTTCAAGAGGGTAGCATCATTCAGAAAAAGAGATGTGCAAGAACAAGGGGGCACAATTTGAAGATAGAGGGGGGACGGCTCAGAGGTAATGTGAGGAAGTATTTTTTCATGGAGAGGGTTGTGGATGCATGGAACAGCCATGCTGTGAGATCATAGAGTCATAAACAGTGGGGGAATTCAAGAATGCATGGAACAGACATAAGGCAATTCCAGTGGTGGGGGGCAGAAGAAAGTAGCTTGTTGGTTAACTAGGTTCTGCAGCTCATCCATTAGGTAAGGAAAATTGCAGACTAGGTGGGCCAGTCGGTCCTTATCTGCCATCAAATTCTATGTTTCTATGAAATCAATGGAAAAATTATATATTTTTTTCATACTTTAATATCTCTAAAATATTGAACCAGTTTAGATGAGACTTATGGGGAATTCGGATTCTGCCATGTACAACAAATCCTTAATGTTTCATGTAAATCTGTAAAATTTTCTTTCTGCAAACATAAAAAGCTTAAAATCAAATACAAAGGAACTTAACGTATGTTTTTCAAAACTGATCAGCTTTCTGACTTTATAAGGAAACAACATGGGGGTCCACCTGGAGTGATGCAGGCCTATACTGGTGTGATGGTCTGCATCTGCCCAGGAGGGGAACCCAGATCATAGGTGATAGGTTTAAATGCTTCATCGGCAAGCATTTAAACTAGCCAAGGGGGAGGCACTGGAAAGGAGCAGGGAAGTCCTTGCCCCACCCAAAAAAAATCAGGGTAGTAAGTGATGTTTCTATGAGCAAGAAAGTGACAAAGATCGAAAAACCAACTCACCTACCCTATCAGAAGAAGAAATTATGAATCTTTGAAACAAGTTCTGCCTTTTGGGAATAACATGGGCTTAATAAAATAGTATAGACAAATTACTGTTCTGTGCTGCACTGGAAGCTGTTTGAATTTAGGAATTAAGAATTAAAGAATTAAAGATTAAAATCTACTGTTGGGTGGGAAGTGGGCTAATTTTGTGTTGCTATCATTTAATGTATCTGAATATAGAATAGAAGTATTCTTAAGATAGCACTATTAACCTAAAAGTAAATATGTTTAAAATAAGTTAATTTTCTCTTTCCCACAATGATATTTTCTAGACACGCCTTGTGCATTAAGAGTAAAAAGTAGAAATAGGGGGAACAATGTAATGAAAATGTTTGATCTCTATACTTTTAAATGTATGAAATCATAATCTAAACAAGCATTTGTCAATGCCGAATGTTGATTGCATTGGTCTGTTGAGCTGGCTCAGTGGCCATCTGTCACTGGCTTAGTCTGTTTGTCCCAGTGCTGCAGGCTGCTTTTTTGTAGTGGGCTGTTGTCTGCATTGTCACCTTGTTCTGCTGAGGAAGAAATATGCAGCTGTCCTGACAGAGCTCCACTGAGGTGGCTCACTCCCCATCTCTGACTCGCTCATTCTGTTTCTCCTGGTGCTGCAGGCTTCCCTTTTGTACTGGGCTCCTGCCTGTGTTGGTGGCTTTATCTACCCACAAAGAAATCCGCAGCTGGCCCGACAGAGCTCCATTGAGGTCGCTCACTCTGCCTTTCTCACTCACTCATTCTGATTATCCTGGCACTGCAGGCTGCCCTTTTGTACTGGGCTCCTGCCTCTGTTGGCACCTTTTTCTGCCCACAAAGAAATGTGCAGAAGTCCCAACAAAGCTCCATTGAGCTCGCTCACTCGCCTTCTCTCACTTGCTCATTCTGTTCTGCCGGCACTGCAGGCTGCCCTTTTCTACTGGGCTCTTGCCTGCATTGCTGCCTTCTTATGCCCACAAAGAAATTTGCAGCAGTTACAATACAGCTCTGCTGAGCTCACTCACTCGCTCATTCCGGTTTTCCTGCCACTGCAGGCTGCCCTTTTGTACTGGGCCCCTGCATGCATTGCTGCCTTTTTCTGCCCACAAACAAATCTGCAGCAGTCCCAACAAAGCCCCGTTGAGCTCACTGACTCCCTCTCCCTCACTCGCTCATTCTGTGTCTCCTGGCGCTGCAGGCTGCCCTTTTGTACTGGGCTCCTGCTGGCATTGGCGGCTTTTTCTGGCCAGAAAGATATCTGAAGCAGTCCCGACACGGCTCTACTGAGCTCGCTCATTCCCCCTCTGTCACTCTCGCATTCCATTTCTGCCGGTGCTGCAAGCTGCCCATTTGTACTGGGCTCCTGCCTGCGTTGCCGCATTTTCTGTCCACAAAGAAATCTGTAGCAGTCACAGTAGAGCTCCACTGGGCTTGCTCACTACTGCTCTGTCACTTGCTCATTCTGTTTCTCTTGGCGCTGCAGACTGCACTTTTGTATGGGGCTCCTGGCTGCATTGGCACCTTTGTCTGCCCACAAAGAAATCTGCAGCTGTCCTGACAGAGCTCCGTTGAGGTTGCGCAGTCTCCCTCTCTTATTGCTCATTCTGTTTGTCCTGGTGCTGCAAACTGCCCTTTTGTACAGGGCTCCTGCCTGCATTGGCACCTTTTTCTGCCCACAAAGAAATCCCAGCAGTCCTAATAGAGCTCCATTGAGCTCACTAAGTCCCCTTGTCTCACTCGCTCATACTGTTTCTCCCACCACTGCAGGCTGGCCATTTGTACTGGGCCCCTGCCTGTATTGACGCCTTTTTCTGCCCACAAACAAATCCGCAGCAGTCCTGACAGAGCTCAGTTGAGCTCAGTCACTCCCCCTCTCACTCGGTCGATCTTAATCTGTCCCAAAAACTGATTTCCCAGAGTGACCGTGCTTTTGTCTGGCAGGAGTGCAAAAACATATTTTAGCCAGGATGTGAAAAATGACAGCAGTAGTGTTCATAAGGAGTTGTGAAAAAATGCCACTGTTGAAAATGTGGCGTGACAGTATTACAAATTTGCAAAGTTACAAGGGTGCGTGGAAACAGTTCAACGCACATTTGTAACACAGTCATGTTAGGGAGTTTTTATCACCAAATTTTCAACATAAGGATTTTAGGACCTCTGCTCATAAACAGTGCAGTGCCACTGTCATTTTCTTAATCTGTCCCGAACACTGACTTCCCACAGTGACCACGTTATTCTGCGCCAGAACTGTGAAAACACATTTCAGTCAGGATGTGAAAAATGACAGCTGTACTGCTTATAAGGAGGTGTGAAAAAATGGCACTGTTGAAAATCTGATGTGACAACATTACAAATCTGCGAAGTTACAAGGGTGCATGGAAAGTGCGCAATGCACACTTGTAACACAGTCAATTGATGGGTTATCATCACCAGATTTTCAACATAGGCATTTTAGGACCTCTGCTCATGAACAGTATCATTGTCATTTTCTTAATCTGTCCTGGACAGTGATTTCCCACAGCGACCACTCTATTCTGCGCCGGAAGTGCGAAAACACATTTTGGCCAGGATGTGAAAAATGACAGCTACATGGTTCATAAGTAGGTGTGGGAAAATGGCAATGTTGAAAATCTGGAGCGAAAATATTATAAACTTGCGAAGTTACGAACATGCGTGCCAACTGCGCAATGCATGCTCATAACACAGTCATTTTATGGAGTATCATTACTGAATTTTCAACATAGGCATTTTAGGACCTCTACAAACAATATCAGGGATCCCACATCCCACCCTGCAATGACGGGTCGCTCCCTCATTGCAGCTGATGTCTGACACTGCAATGACCAAGCGGCCCCTGATTGCAGCAGCTGATTTTTTAGAAAGTTGTGGCATACTGGCTGAACTAGTGTCAGCAGCACCATGCCACGGCATTGGGGGGTGGTGGACAAGCCTTTGCAGGCTGTTGGAGCATTGGGCACAACAGTGCCATGCCTCCACAACCTACTTGTGGAGAAAGCTGACGTGACATGTTTCTTGTGCATGTGCACAATCAACATAAAAATGAATATAAATAAAATGAAAAAAATCATGTTTAACATAAAACTAACCAGCCACATTGACTATAGAGGCACTACTCCCCCCCATAATATATGGGATGTTGTACATTATGATTTTTTTTCACTTCCATGGTGTGTTATATCACATAGAACATGAGTAAGAATCATGAGTGCTTTGTGACTGTAAAAAAATGGAATAATGTCATCACCAGAGTTTCTTTTTAATCTTCATAATTGCTATGATTTTTTGAGAGAAAACAAAAAAGTAGCTGTTAAAACATTGTCAAAGTTTGAAGAATGTATTCTTTTTGCCATTTACCATCTTTAATGATAAACATGTTGCGTAAGGGCAAACACTTACACATTGGAAATGTCTGAAGAAAAACATATATTTGCCATTTTTTTGGGGGAGAGATTAAGGGGAACTCATTCTGAAAATGCAACTGCAAATCTGGGGTGTAACCTGGAACACACCAAAAAGAAAAGCAAGTTCACTAAACGATATTTTTATTTTCTAGTATGGTACTTCTTCACAAATTTGTGACACTTGTTTCATTTAAAGGCTTTCTGTATTGAGAGCAGAGGCTTTGCAGCATTCAAGTATAAAGTTAAATGTTTGGCATATAACATAGTGCTTGTGTATACTTATGTACTTGAGCTATGGCCTCTCTCTGTTCCCACCCTTGGTAGGTAAACCAGGTAGCATATAGGGAATAGAAGGCCCACCATCAAGGGTAAGTAGAGTGCCAGAGGAGGAAGAGGCAGGGGAGGATGGTGAGCATTTATTTGGCAATGCGCTTAGCAAGAGCTGCTGGGAGTGACTGACCTTTATTTGGAACATGGGAAGAGCTATTTCCCACATTGATACTCCCATTCAATGTTTTGTGCATAGTGTAATGTCTGTGTGAACTTATGAATTTTGAGCTTTGTCCTTCTTCTGTTCGACCTTTGGTAGGTAAGCCAGGCAGTGTGTAGGGAATAGAAGGCCCCAAAAAAGATATTATTAGCACATTACCTCCTCCAACTCATGGAGAGTGTGACCAGTAGCACACAGGAGACAAACAAACCCCTGTGAAGGAAACCTCTGAGGACTCATGGCTACCTACCGGCCTATCTTCAGGGCAAGCTAAGGAGTGGTGATCTTGAATGCTTAAACCGAGTTCTGATTTTGGTTCACGTTGTAGTGTTCATAGCAAGATGAAATCCATCTTCTGAGTCTTTGACGATGTGCAGGAAGGTCAATTCTTGAAGTTGAAGAAGAAGATCTATTCTGGATGAAGGTCCAGATGATGACCATGTATTAAGTCTAGCTGTTGAAGGAAGGTTTGAATGAGATCCAAAATTTATTTTGTGGTATTTGGTGATAATTACTAATCATCATGGTTGTCTGTCACTCTAACCAATTGGCCATCCAAGTTGACACAATTCTTGTCTAATTTCTCCGACCCTTCAATATCCTAACCCCCCATCCTGGTTAACTTCTGCTTATTGTCCAAGGAAAGGCATATATTGTCTACTCACTATGGATTAGGTAGGCTGCATGGTTACCCTCCCCTGCCTTCTGATCCTATGCACCACTGACTACTTCATTGCCCTCTCCCTGACGCAGCTGAGTGTGCCTCCTCTGCCACGCTTGTGCCCCCAGAACCCACACGTATGCATCTCCTCATTCCCTACATACATAAACTGGATGTTGTTTATCTAGGGCATTGGATTTGTAAAAGATTAAGTGTCCCTGCACCACTTGACTGCATTACCATTAAGCAACTCAGTTCCTCAATCTGGACCTTCCTACTCTCCTTATCCTCCTTACCCGAGTGGGTGATATCATGCTTAATCCTAGCCCTACACACCCCATATTCACACACCCCAGTTGTTAGTTGCCACTCTCCTAAAGGGCTGATGATTGCCCACATAAATGTCCAAATTCTGAGCCCTAAGATTGTCAAACTTGAAGTGAAGATCGGGTTACTCAACACTCCCTGGACATGCTAGGTATTTTGGAGTCCTGGCTAAAGCTGCGTATCAAGTAACATGAGACAGAAATACATGGCTACAATTGCTTCAGGAAGAATCGTCTGGGAAAATGGGGAGGTGGTGTCCTCTTGTATGTCCGGACTAGCTTAGATGCCACAGAAATTCCTAATCCAGCCCACGAACTCCCAGCGGCAGAATCCCTTTTTCTCTTCATAACCTCCCTTGTCAATCTCCCTCACCATGACTTCATACTTTGTTATGACTTTACTTTGAACTAGCTGAACCCCATCTCTGACAATATATGAGTCACCCTTGCTGATTGTAACCTGGCTTAACTCATCATTGACCCTATATGAATAAACACAAAATCGGGCAACCACACCTTGCTTGATTGGGTGGTCACCAACTGTGCCCCCAAGGTGAAATCTGTGGGTGTACTCTCTGATAGCATCAGTGATCACTCAGCAACATTCTATATCTAGAAACATAGAAATATAGAAATATAGAAAAATGCACTTTGCTGGAAGATAAGGACCGCTTGGCCCACCCAGTCTGCCATTTCCCTATCTATTGGATAAACTGCAGGTCCTAGCTAACCAAAAGCCTACTTCTTCCTACCCCTGACTATAATTGCCTTATGTCTGTTCCATGCATTCTTGAATTCCTCCACTGTTTTTGACTCCATGACCTCCTCAGGAAGGCCGTTTCATGCGTCCACCACCTTCTCTGTAAAAAAAATACTTCCTCAAGTTGCCCCTAAGCCGTCCCCCATCTATCTTCAAACTGTGCCCACTTGTTTTTTTCTGAAAGGTGCTACCCTCTTGGACTTTGTTGATTCCCTTGAGGTACTTGAAAGTTTATATCATGTCCCCCCTCTCCCTCCTTTCCTCAAGAGTATATATATTAAGCTTCTTTAGTCTCTCTTCATATGGTTTCTGGTGTAGACCCTGCACCATTTTAGTTGCCCTCCTCTGGACTGCCTCCATCCTCTCTATGTCCTTGAGGAGATGGGGTTTCTAGAACTACATGCAGTACTCCAGATGGGGTCTTACCAACTGTCCGTACAGAGGGATGATGTCTTCCTGTTTTTTACTGGTGATGCCTCTCCCTATGCATCCCATTACCCCCCAGCCTTCCTTACTGCCTTCTCACATTGCCTGCCTACCTTTAGGTAATCTGATTTGTCTACCGTCAGGTTCCTTTCAATTTTTGTTGTTGTTAGTACTCCCCCCCCCAATTGTGTACTCTTCCACTGGGTTTGTTTCCCAGGTGAATTACTTTGCAATTCTTTGCATTGAATCTAAGCTGCCATACTTTTAACCATTGCTCTAACCTTGCCAAGTCCCTTCTCATCCTTTCCACCCCCCTTGTGTATCAACCCTGTTGCAGATCTTTGTGTCATCTGCAAAGAGGCATACATACTTTTCCTTCCAGTCCCTATGCAAGGTAACTTATAAAGATATCAAAGAGGACCGGCCCCAATACTGAATCCTGCAGTACCCCGCTAGTAACCCCCTTTCTTCAGAGTGGACTCCATTTACTATTACCATCTGTATCCTGTTGTCGAGTCAGTTTTATACCTAGGCTACCACCCTGGGACCCACTCCAAGGCTGGCTAACTTTTTCATTAATCTTTTGTGTGGGACTGTGTGAAATGCCTTCCTAAAGTCTAGGTAGGCCATGTCCACAGCCCCTTCCTGGTCTGCTACTTTGGTCACCCAGTCAAAGAAATCTATTAGATTTGTCTGACATGACCTTCCTACTGTGAATCCATGCTGTCTTGTGTCCTGTGCCCCGCTGGCCTTTAGGTACTCAACAATTCTTTCTTTCAGAAGTGATTCCATCATTTTCCCTATGACTGAGGTCAAACTAACAGGTCTATAGTTTCCTGCCTCTGCCTTTCTCCCACTTTTGTGAAGGTGAATCAGAGTCCTCCAGTCCTCAGGTACCACATCATCCTCCCATGATTTGTTAAAAAGGGTAGTCAGTGGTGTCACTAGTTCTCCCCTTAATTCTTTCAGAATGCTGGGGTGAATCCCATCAAGCCCCATTGCCTTGTCCACCTTGAGTTTTAGGAGTTCTTTCAGGACCCTTTCTTCTGTGAATGGACTGAAATCAAACCCCCTTTCCAGAGTGCTTCTATTGTTTGGTTTAGGTACATCCCCCTCCTCTTCTTTTGTGAATACTGAACAAAAATATTTGTTCAACATCTCTGCCTTTTCACAGTCACCCTCTGCCACCCCCCTCCACTCCCCTTTATTAAGCCTTAGTATCTCTCCCTTGGTCTTTTGTCGCTCACTAATGTACCTATAAAAGGTTTTATCCCCCTTCTTGACTGAGTTGGCTATCTTTTCCTCGGTTTGGGCCTTTGCTATTCTAACTGCCTTCCCCACTTCCTTCTGCTTTAACTGATAGAGTTATCTTTCCTGCTTCTTCTGTGATGCCTTATACTTTCTGAATTATATCTTTTTCTCTGTAACATTCTCCACCACCTCTTTTGAGAACTACAGTGTTTTTTTCCTTCATTTTGTTTTGTTGATTTGCATCACACTAAGGCTTGTTGCCTCTGTGATAGCAGTTTTGATTTTGCCCCATTGTTCCTACACCCCTCCTTCCTGCGCTTTTGCTAGTGCATTCCTTAGGCACTCTCCCATTCTGCCTTAGTCAACCCTCCTTTATTAATCCCCCACCCAAGATCACACTGGTCTGGAATATGTCCCAATTCAATCCCAGTGCTTTTCTCACCTCCATCATGGATGCCAGCTGGGGACTAATAAACACTCTCCCAGATATCAACCAGGCCCTCGATTTCCTCGTGACCACCTTCACAAATATAATTGCTCTTTATGCCCCTATGAAGAGGTGTAGATCAAAAGGAATCAAGACTCACTGGCTCTCTAAAGATCTCAGGAAGCTCATGTCCTCTCATGACTGGGCTTGGCAAACCTTCATATAAAGCAGGCTACCTACTGACTAGCAAGCCTACAGGAAGCTCAGGAACCTCTGTAAAAATTCTATTCAGAAAGTCAAATGCGCCCACTTCATTGCTCTTCAAACTGAGCATTTCTGCAATCCCAAAGAATTTTGGAGGCAGGTGAACTCCCTAATCAAAGGAAAGACTTCTGAGGCCTCAAGCTCCCTCACTGCCCAAGGCACTGTCCTCTCAGACCCCCAGTCAATCATCACAGCATTTAATGAGTTCTTCACTAATCTGCATAGATATACTGTGCTCTTTACCAACTACCCCCCCTCCTCTCTCCTCCCCAACCTGCCAGTGGACACTGGTGCTTCCCCAGCCTTTCACCTTAAACTCATCACCCTAAGTGAGGTTCACTGGCTCCTCGCAAATCTAATAGCTGATACCTCCCCTGGTCATTACACCCTTGAACCCACATTTCTCAAATTGGGGGCTGCAGCTCTTATCTGCCCAGCTTGAAACCTGTTCAACTGGTCTTTACTTATGGGGACCTTCCCTGATAAAGGGAAGGTAGCTGTGTTTGTTCCCATTCACAATGGTGGACTCAACACAGCTGTTGAGAATTTTAGACCTATTTCGATCCTCTGTCCACTGGTGAAAATCCAAGAGCAAATACTCTATAACCACTTACAGGATTATCTGGAACACCAGCATCTCCTCTCAATGTTTCAGCATGGGTTCAAAAAAAAAAAAAACACAGTACCCTCACTGCCTTAATAAAAGTCACATCTGAACTGTTCCATGCAATGGACCAAGGCTTTGTCACAGGGGCTATCTTTATTGATTTGACAAAGGCCTTTGACTTGGACATCCACAATCTCCTATTATGGCAATTACACTCCCTTGGTCTTCATGCTAGTACCTTAACTTGGCTCCAAAGTTACCTTACTGATCACAAGCAAAGGATCAAGTGGTCCGGATCTCTCTCAAACCTCAGAACTATAACCCACAGCATACCTCAGGGATCCATCCTAGGCCCATTACTATTCTCCCTCTTTATCAATAATTTGCCAAATAACTGCAGAGGGACCTCTGTGCACCTCTATGTGAACAATGCCATTGTTTACCACTCTTCATCAGATGTCAGTTGGCTCAACAGTATGCTAGCACTGGACCTCCAAACTCTTGAGGACTGGTTTCTAGAGAACCAACTAGTCTTCAACACCAAAAAGACCAAATGCATGCTGTTCCTTAACCCCTCCTCCACACCATATCCCCCTCTTGTGATACTCTTCCACAATGGTGATGCTCTTGAATCCATCAAATCCTTTAAATACCTGAGTGTCACCTTAGATACCTCACTTTCACTCAACACTCAAGTCACCCTCGAAACCAAAGCTCTAAACCAAATATTGGGCCTGCTTTATCCCATCCATCCCATCCTCACATTGGCTTCCTGCCACAAGATCACAGCAGTCACCCTGCTTCCCATCCTTACTTATGGGACCCCACTTCTACTGACTACAAACACAACCATCTTGTCTCACCTCAAACAGGCTTATCATAGAGTGGGAAGTTTTGCCTTAGGGATTAACGCCCCCCACCACACTTGTGATGTCCTCTCTTCCCTGGGCTGGCTATGTTATGAATCTAAACTGCAGTATGCCTCCCTGAGTCTAGTATACAAGCTGGTACACTGTTACACCCTGCCTTGCCTTGAAGAACTCATTTGGCTCTGGTAACCTCCACATGCTCTAAGATCCACCTCCCTCCCCCTTCTCATAATGCCCAAGCCTCAGTTAGCTGTGGCCAGAAGATCTTTTGCCTACTTGACGGTATCTGGCTGAAACTCTCTACCACACTCTACCTTATCCTGCTCCTCACTCACTAAGTTTCAATCCTCTTTATTGCTCCACCTCTTTGCCTCTTCACACTGCTTCTGCTTCCGATGACTCTTGTTCCTGTGTCCCAAACACTATGCATAATTTTCCCCACTCTCTGAACCTCTTATGTATAAGTATCCCCGTTACCCAAACCCCTTATGTACTTGTAACTGCAATTGTAAATCTGTAAATCATGCAGTTTGTAACTCAGTGAATGGTGTAATTGTAACCACTGCAACTGCTATGTCTTCATCATTTTACTGCATCTCTTATCTATAAGTATATGTCATTCATAATTGTATCTGTAAATAATATAATTTGTTAATCTGTGAATTATGTAATTTTATCCATTGTAACTACCATGTCTTTGTCAGTGTACTGCACTTCGTGGATTGCCCCTGAAAAAGGGACTGCAATGTCTCAGCAGGCTCACCTGGTTACCAAAATTCAAATAAGTACATATTCATTGGAGATCCATGGAGTATGTGTTAAATGAGCATGAAAAGGGCATGAATTTGTCTATACAAGCTCCAGAATTTATATGATGGAAAAAGGTCATGTTGATTCCTTATTAACTTTCAAACTGAGAAGAATAAAGGGGCAGGATAGAATGATCATCTCCTTCTTGTAGAGTGGCAATTATTTGAACATTGGCAGGGTTCTCAGAATATTTAAGGTTGATGAGACTGAGAATCCTCAGGAAGTAAGAATCCAGTAAAGGCTAGGCAATTAGTGGAGGGTACCATCATTTTCAAAATAGAGTCAAATGGATTCAAATTCAATTAATTTCCTATGTTTCACTATGGAGGCATCTATAAGAGGTCTAGGTGAATGAACTCTTTATATACCTAGCTGATGAATGTAACTTGAGGACTGAAAAACAGTGCAAGTGAGGCCAGTGTAGGCTGTAAGATAGAAACATGATACCTGCTAGATATAGCTGAAATGTTCTGTATGAAAATTTGAGGCTTGATGATGAGTTATAAATGCCAGCACATGGATTATGAGAGCAAATTTTCAGGAAGAACTACAATGCACAAGATGATCCATATGTTTCCTGGTGTAGTATAAGTAATTCTGAGGCAGGAGCTAGAGAGGCTTACCTGGCTGTGACTTGGTGGTGATTAAATTCTAACACATTGTGAGAATGCTAAAGAGAAAGGAGGACTCTTGGCTGAAAGTTTACTGAGCATGCTCACTGATGGAGCAATGAAGAGATTGCTATCAGAAGCAATAGAAAGCACTGATTGAGTCAATTGCATAGACTTGCATAGTCTTGAAGTGGAAGTGCTGCAGTGTGAAACTGAGATAAAGGGGTAACCAAGTCTACTGTGCATGATCAGTGTGATGGAAGGGAATGAAGATTTGATCTTGGTAATGGTATTCACTGGAGCAAGTATTAGGAGAAAGATGCTGTCTGATGGGATCAAAACACCCCTAGGAGGGTGACTGGCTTGATTTGTAAATCTGGAAAAGGAGAAGTAGATGACTTTGTGGAGTATTGTGATGTCTGAAGGCAGAGAAGCATAATTTAGAATCACGTGATGATAGCTGGATAGCTATGATTTGGAGATACGATGGTGCATATTCTGAGACTCTAGAAGGAGAAGGGTCTATGATGAATATCCAATAGCTATACCAGGAATATATAAGTGGGATGATATGATGAGTTCTGATTTGGTGTAGCCAAGAAGTGGATAAGTCATTGCAATATGAACAGCCAATGATGACAGTACCAATAGGTTGAGTATGAAGGACCACCCTTTGAGGATAAAGGTTATTGAGCAGTTGAGGTATCCCGGTAAAGAAGTAGTGTTTCATGTTTCTAAAACAAGAGTTCATCAAGAACTCCATTAAAGCTTGGAAGCTGCGGAGTAAACCAAGAGGTAATGACTTCCATAGGGTCTGAATCCAGTAAGATGTCTGAGGAAAGGTCCTGTGTAGTTGATCAAGAAGTAAGAGCTTCTATATGGTTTGAATCCAAAAGGATGCTGAAGAATGATCTTGAGGGGAGCATCAGTAAGTAACGATGCTTCCACTGTCTGAGTCCAAGAAGCTGTGGAGGCTGAAGGATGTCACTAGACCAGGGACGTACACTGTGGTGAGAGGAATTGATAATCCTTTGAACTCTGGAAAGTAGTAGTAATGCTTGCCATGGGAGGAGAGTAAGGCAGAGCAATCAGGTGATGTAACTGACAGATGATTGATTTGCTGGACTTTGGAGACATAATCAAACAAGTGATTGAGTGCTAGGCATGGCAAACATAGAGAAATGCCTCAAAAATATAGAGCAGAAAATGAGTCGAAGTGCCAGGCCATCTGAGATATGCTATACAGAAGCCAGAGATGAGGTGCTGGAAACAATGTCAGGAGCGGACAATGACTATGCAGTTGATTAGCCAACCAGGAGACACTTCAGGTTAGACAATGTCCAAGGAGTGATGCTGAGAAGACCGATTCAATGTAGAGGAATAGCAGGCATAGAATGAGAACCAGGATATATCCAACTAGAACACTAGAATGGAACAGATGAACACAGCAGGTTCCTTCATTGCAGACTGAAGAGAAGGACAGAGGATGGCATGGGAGGAATCAATGTTAACTATGAAGTGCTAGATATGAGGAGGTCGAGTGAAGCTAGCGGCCATCGGTTAGGTAGAGATATGCCAGGTGAAATGATTGACTGAGATGAGTGACTGAAATGAGCAAAGGCAGCAGAAAGCATACAAACCAATTTTATTATGGAAGCCCAATATAGATGACATTGGAAATAGTTGATGGCAGTAGGAAATACTGATGTGGTAGGTCATAGGAGGCAGGGCAAAGTCAGCAGCCGTTGGTTTGCTATGAATGACAGTAATGTAATTAATGAGGCTTAGGTAATTGAACTGATGGTTTAGCAGGAGTGGAAGAGCCAGAGACTTGAACAGTCAGATTGGGAAGCAAGCCACAAGCACCAACAGACAGGTTTTCAGGATAGACAAAGGAAAGGCCACCAAGCCACCAAGTCTGGAACTGTGGAGAACAGGGGAAAGTTTGGGGACAAACAAGCCGACATAGTCCAAGATCCAGAAAGGGAGAAGGCTGAGAAGTGAAGGCAAGGCACGCAAATTCCGGGTTTGAACAGAACTCTAGAACAGGAGAGTTGGGCAGTGCAAATATGGCTATGAGGCTAGAATAATCGAGTCTTCAATGAAGTTGTTTGAGTCCGAGGTTCAGGGATAGGCTGAAGGCTGAAGGACTAGAGGAATAAGGTCCAGGAGAACATGCAGGAATTCCTTTGGACATTGGAGGAAAGGCAACAGATAATGGGGCCCAGGTGCCGGAGGCTGAAGAGTGATTGTTGAGGGACACCATTCCCAAACTGAGATGTCTGACCCAAAACCTGATCTACAGGATCCATGGAATGAGAATGAAGCACAGAATGAGTCTATTCCTAAGTCTCTGGATACTTACCAAAATATTATTACAACTAAATGTAAATTCCTAGCTTTGAATGCAAGATCTTTAAACCAACTCAAATTAGCAGAACTTGAAGCCAAATGTAAAACTTTAAATATAGGTGTGGTGGGAGTAACTGAAACTTGGTGGGACGTATCCCCAATTTGGTCCAGAGAAATTCCAGGTTATAAGTTACATCATAAAAACAGATTAGATAAGCAAGGCGGTGGAGTTTGTATGTACATACGAAATTATATTCCTTCTTTTGTAGTGTGTTTTCCCTTTCCTTTGGAAAGAATATGGGTTAAAATCTTATTGAAGGAGCAGTCCTATATAACTATTGGTAATATCCATCTACCTCCATCTGCAAATTCAGATTACACAACTGATATGTTTAAAGAAATTACACATTTTTCAGAATCTCAAGATACTGTAATATTTGGTGACTTTAACCTCCCTCATATTAACTGGGACTCATGCTCAGGACAGTCCTATGCTGAGAAAGGACTAATAGATGTGGTAGTTAGTACTGGATTACAACAACTTGTTACTGAACCCACTCAAGGTCCTAATATTATGGATCTATTATTTACTAACATAGAGCAACAAATTAGCAATTTACAAATTTGGGATCCACTTGGGACCAGTGATCATTCATCTATTCTTTTTGAAATTCAACAGTTTAAAACTACACAAAGGAAGTTATACTGTACAAAAAATTATAATAAAACACATTTTTCTAAAATTAGTCAATACTTACAAAACATAAACTGGGAATCTAATCTTCTTAATTATACAAGACAACAAGCTTGGGACTTTTTAAAAAAAACATTGTACATTATTTGGAAAATACCTTTATTCTATCCAAGAGAAAATTTAATAATAAAGGGAAAATTCCCCCTTGATTCAACAAGACAATTTAAAATCAGATTAAAATAAAAATTAAACTTTTTTAGGAAACTTAAGAATAGCTCTGTTCCATTTAAAACTACTCTATTACATAAATACAGACTATCTGTGAAAAACTTTAAAAAATTCTATTAAATTGGCAAAAAATAAGCTAGAATTTAAACTAGCTCACACAAAAGACTGTCACAAATCTCTTTTCTCCTATATAAATAGTAAAAAAGGTGCATCAAGGACCATTGGTCCCATTATAACCAATGGCTCTTCTCTATCTGATATAGAAACCTCGAATCTCTTTAATAAAACATTTTGTTCTGTCTTCTCTCAAAAATCACCTATTAGTACATTTAAAGTTCACCATGTAGATTATCATGAGTTCTATCCAACTGACATGATACAGGCTATCAAAAAACTAAAAAAAAATACTAGTCTGGGCCCAGAAGGTATTCATCTATGGTTTCTGATCGAAACCTCTATAAATATTTCTATACCTTTATCAATTATCTTCAACAAATCCTTACAAGAAAGCATTGCACCAAATGATTGGCGTTCAGCAATAGTTACTCCCATATTTAAAAAAGGCAATAGAAGTTCTGTGCAAAATTATCATCCAATTAGCTTGACCTCAGTGGCTGGTAAATTAATGGAATGAGTAATGAAGTCTCTAATAGATCAAGATTGTAAACAATTAGGAATTTATGATTAAAATCAGCATGGGTTTACTCCCAAGTATTCCTGCACCACCAATCTGATATATTTTTTACAATAATATAAGTACTCTACTAGATGTGGATATCCCTACTGATGTAATTCTTTTGGATCTTATTAGAGCTTTCAATAAAGTCTCACATGAAATACTCATTACTAAAATGCACAGTCTAGGTTTGTCACCTGATATTGTCAACTGGACTTTAAACTTGTTGACAAATCGTTCTCAGAGAGTCAGAATTAATGATATCTTGTCTGATCGGGTAGTGTGACAAGTGGTGTACCACAGCGGTCAGTCTTGGGACCAACATTGTTTAATCTCTTTATCAGTGATTTACAAACAGGGCAAAATAACTTCATGTTTAAATTTGTAGACAATACTAAATTGGGGACAAGGTTAATAATCAAAGAAAATATTTCTGTATTAAAGAAGGATTTGGAAAAATTAACACTTTGGGCAAATGAAAATCATATGCAGCTTAATCAAGACAAATGTTTAGTAGTGCATTTCGGTGTAAATAATCCAAAAACTATATATTATATAAACGGACTAACACTTCACTCATCAGACTGTGAAAAAGATTAAGAGGTGATATGCTTATGGTTTTTAATTTAATAAATTCACCAGATCTAATGGAAAAATGTGGTCTAACACTCTTCAAAAGGAGACATGTTCCGAGACTGCATAATAAACAGCTTGAAGAAAAAACGATAAAACCAGCAAAAGTGGAAACTTTTTTCCAATAAGAGCATCCATTGTATGGAACACCTTGTCACAAGAATTGGTAGAGGCAACTAGTGCCACTGTCTTTAAAAGCAAATTAGATGTTTGGTTGAGGGATAATAGATAAATAATGTCCCACATATTGTGGGGAGCAGTTTTGATGGGCTCTAGCCTTCTTCTGTTCTTTCATACCAAGTAAGAAGGAAATGAAAGGCAGTTGAATGATGTCGGTATGGAATGGATTTGGTTGATGAAGTGACTGGATAAAACAGACTCCTATCTCAGGTGACATGACAAGTCCACAGCACTATAATACCTCCCAGGAATGTGTCAGGGACAGAGACTGATAAATGATAGATTATGATGGAGAGATAGTCAAAACTGAAAATGAGGTACAGGCTCTCAACTCAACAGACAGGGCAGGTACACCTTCTCTCAATACCCCATGAGGCAGAGCTAGGGATGGAGACCATCAAATGATAGTACATGAAAGACTGATGGTAGAAACTGAAAAAACAAAGTTACAGGCTCCCAACCACAGCATGCAGGGCAAGGTCACCATCGCTCAATACTCCACAAGGTAGAGCTAAGGAAGGGGACTATTGGATGATGGTATAGGATGGCTTGATAGTAGAAATTGAAATGTGGAACAGGTTCCCCAACACCAGCAGAAAGGGCAAGATCACCTTTGCTCAATACCCCACTAGGCAGAGCTAGGGACAGAGACCTTTGGAACAATGGTATATGATGGATTGATGGTAGAAACTGGAAATGATGAAGAGAACTCCCATCCTCGGTAGACAGAGCAGATCCACCTTCACTCCATACCTCTCTAGGCAGAATTAAGGATGGAGACTGTCAGTCCTGAGTCAGACTGTCAGTCCTGAGTCAGGAAGAGGCCCTTAGGCATCTGGAAACTGGAATCCCATCACCGGTAGACAGGGCAAGCCCACCTGCACTCGATAGCCCACTAGGTAGAGTTCGGGACAGAAGCTGAGAAACTGCTGGAATGGGCTGAGCAAGGAAAGGACAGCTGATTGCCACAGTAGACATTAGGAGCCAATCAGAAACAGCAGCAGGAGGCATGGGACAAAGGCAAGAAAGGGAGGAATGGGAACAGCAGGAGGACAAGATGTACACAGCAGAAAGGGAAGCAAAATGAAATGCACTGATGGCAGACAATACAACATGCCAGGAGAATACAGTAGGATGGGTATAGCTTTAAGCTGGACTAAGGAGAGAGGAGTACAATACAAGGTCATCGTTGAGCCTGTGGTATCAAATTGCCAGTAATAATAGAACACTAGAAGGAACTGTGCTGAAAAATTGTAACAAAATGAGTACTAATTCATTTAGGACAAGGGGAATGAAATTAATTGGAATTTGCAGTGAGAAGGGATGAGAAAATGAGTAATATACAATACAGAGCACAAGGAGGACAAGTAGTGGTGTGCACATCTTTAAGCTGCACAAGGGGAGGAGTTGACAAGCATGCAGCTAAAAAGCAGTGGTTCCAAAGTACAGGTAAGTGCATCATAAAACAGCACCAATCAAGGCAGGATTATGAGAAACAGGAATCGAGATGTTCGGATGGAAAACAATAGGTAATTCAGTAATGTCAGTTCAACCACAGTAGAGCTGGCCAGAGCTCAGGCTGACTCAGAGTAAGACCTTCACATGCTAAGATGTCTGATTCAAAAATTGCACTTCTTTGTTTGATAAAAGGAGCTACCACGATACCTAGCACTGTGGCGTAAGGTGGTGGCTCCTTTATCAGTAAAAGTGCAATTTCAATCCTGTAATGTGGGTCTTATTTATTCTGGGTCACCTGAGCTCTAGTGGTTGAATTGTCCTGAATGATACTTGCAGCTTGTCCATTTGCAGGGCTAGTTGCCACCTACAAAGTGGAACGATTCAATAATGTCCCAGGTAGAGCTGGGCAGCTATGGTGTATAGCATCAAAGGTGCAAGTGAAAGAACAGTTTCACTTTACAAGGCAATGGAGACCAAAGCTAAGTTAAACAGTAACATATGCAGTTAAGGAACATAGGCAGGTATTGAGTATGGTGTACCAGCCACTGGGAAGTACAGGAGGTAATCATAATGGGCATAAGCTAAGGGAGGAGATGAGCAATGGTAAAATTCCAGGATACGGATAACAGGATATACACTAGGCAGTTAGAGATTTGAAGTAGTGTGCCGAGGAGAATGGTGCATTAGCACTATGGGAGTACACACAACCCGGAAGCGCTGGGTGCAAACTGAGCTGCAGTGCAGGAAGGAGCAAAAAGTCCCAAAAGGAAAAGGAATGGAGGAATGAAAAACAGAATAGCAAGGGATGAGGAACCTCGTACAAAGGCGGGGGGAGGGGGGGCAGGCACAGCAACAACCAAAGGGAAAAGAAAATGAGAAAACAAGCAAGAAAAGATGACGCAGGGGTGGGTGGGACCAAATGAATAAGAAATGTAGCACGGAAGATGGAAGACAGCCAGGGAGCAACAGGGAGGACAATAAACAGGCAAGGGGAACAGAAACAGGAAAGCAGGGAAGCAAAGGAGGCTCAGCTACAATCGCTATGCAGGAGCCCATAGCACCTGGAAACAGCAGTGTTTCACAATGCGTTAAGTGAGAGCTGCTGGGAGTGGTTGACCTTTATATAGAATGCGAGAGGAGCTATTCCCCCACATCGAACCTTGGGCTTCAGCCCTCCCAAAATGGAGGTTTGTTATGTGGTTTAAAAGCACATGAGAGAAAAGTATTTTCTTTACTCATGTGGGTTGGAGTGACAGCTATGCCATAATAACTGCCCAGTTATTATGGTGAAAGAAAGTTATTATGACATTTGAAAGTGCTGCAAACCCAGTTATTGAATAACCTTACCAATAATTATATTATGTCATTGATCTAGAACGATCAATAATATATTACAATTTAAAAATAACAGCCCTGAACATGCCCATTTCCAGGGCAGCTGTGCATGACACACTCTTCACAGAATAAGAGTGTCTCACATGTAGAAGAAAGGACTGCTCTCTTTGGTTGGGAGCAGTCCCTCGATCTATAATGACTAAGGTGAAGTAGGGTGCCACAAACGCTTCTTGCAAACTTTACGGAATAGTGAGGGCTCACAAACAGAGGAGAAAACTGATGGAGGCCTGAGAATCACCATATTAAATGCAGCACACTTTCTGTTATTTGAAATGTAAAAAAGTTCTAACGTAGCTTCACACCAGTGAAAAAGGCATCTTATAATGCAGAAAAGAGGGGTACAGGGGGAAATTGGTACCGATCTGCATTTGTGCTGCACTGCTGCATTAAATCCATTATTATACAGTACTGTTGACATACACCACTGGAGCTTCTGTTTTATTATTTTCACTGTGTATTTTAAAGAAGTTAGTAATACAGTCGACCATTTGGCAGCAGTAGCACTACTGCTTACAGCCCCAGTGACCTATGTTTGTGAACAAGCTTGAGTTGCTAGAGCTGGCTGGGGGGAAGGAGGATTGGGCATTCCCAGGATGGCTCTTCTTCAGGGTGTAGGAGGTAGAAGACTTGGTTTGCTGGCCAAGGCACCTAGCTTCACCTGAGCTCTTTCCTTCTAAGACTGCTTGAAAGGCAGAGTAGAGAAACTTACCAGAGCAAGGGAGAAGGATTAAGACTTAGTTTGGCTAAGCAGATTTACTGTGTGGTGGTGTTTTTATTTTTTACTCACAGGGATTGCTACTGTTTGTTGCTAACATTTCATTGCTTTATTTTTCTCTGATTCAAATTGTTGTTGCTGGTATGCCTTCTTCTGCATTATTACAAGGTGTGCCTACAGGTGTGTGCTAACAGATTACTGCTGTAATCTTCTGATTCAAATTTCTTTGCTAGGGTATATCTTCTGTTACTGCTTTATTTTTCTCTGGAGCAAAGTGTTTCTTACAGAGGTATATCTTTCTGAAATTACTGTATTACAGGTGGAGCTTACATTTTGTGACTTTTTATCATTAGGCTAAGCAAAATTACTGTTTGACACTGTGTTTTATTTTATTCTTGTTTGTTGAAAAAGGTTTGTTGTCTCAGAGGTGTTTCAGTCTCCTTCTCACATTGAAGGAGCTAATTGCTTTCCTCCCACAGCTCTTCCAAAGGATTAGGTGTGTCTGTGGGGTGGAGCTGGCAAACTGTCAGTAATTTCCAACAGAAAGAAGGGTTAAAAAGTCAGGTTAGTTGATATCTTGGAGGTAGAAGACTTGGTTTGCTGGCCAAGGCACCTAGCTTCACCTGAGCTCTTTCCTTCTAAGACTGCTTGAAAGGCAGAGTAGAGAAACTTACCAGAGCAAGGGAGAAGGATTAAGACTTAGTTTGGCTAAGCAGATTTACTGTGTGGTGGTGTTTTTATTTTTACTCACAGGGATTGCTACTGTTTGTTGCTAACATTTCATTGCTTTATTTTTTCTCTGATTCAAATTGTTGTTGCTGGTATACCTTCTTCTGCATTATTACAAGTGTGCCTACAGGTAGTGCTAACAGATTACTGCTGTAATCTTCTGATTCAAATTGTCTTTTGCAAGGTATATCTTCTGTTACTGCTTTATTTTCTCTGGAGCAAAGTGTTTCTTACAGGGTATATCTTCTCTGAAATTATTACAGGTGGTGCTTTACAGGTTTTACAGTTGTATCTAACATTAGGATAAGCTTTCAGGGTTACTGCATTTGTTGTTGACTGATTGTTTCTGCTCTTACCTCCTTGTTCTTTCGTCTGTGGTTCTTCTTTTTAGGCAGGGGAAGGGCCCAGCCACCCACCCTCATCCCCAACCACCCCACGCTACACTCCTTTTATAGGGTACCACAGTTGTGACATTTCCTGTGGCAGAGCAGGAAGGGGCGGATCAGTGGGCCTCCACAAGGTGATCTCATTTACAGGGCACTAGTAATTTAACTTGTTATAACAAGTTAAACAAAGCACAATTAAACCATTACTTGCATTTTTTTTCCTTCTAATTACTCTGACTAGGTTACAAACCCAGCAACTTATTTGGAATGGATTTCATTAACTGCAGGTACTGTGGAACAATTTTCAGAAGGACAGTCTTACAGGATTTAGGACACTGTCCTACATGCTGAGCCTTTGGAGATCTTAGGTCTCAGCTCCGGGCAGCATGGGCAGAGATTGCCGCCTCAAATTTCATATTGAAGAGGAATACATTATAAGAACCACCCGCCATTTCCCCAGCATCCAACAGAAAAACCTCAACCAGAGGGTAGTTGGTCCAGGAGGTTGGCAGGTGGTTAGGAGGAGCAAATCAGGTGCCCCATCACTCTCTGCTCTCCAACACATTACCTCCAAAACCATATAAACACTACAAACAGGTATCTGCCTCTATCTCTGAAATCAAATAAAGAGGCAGAAGACACTGCAGAGCAGGACACTGCGGCACAGGAGCTAGCACAACAATACTCACCCAAATCAGGAACCAAAACTAAACAAGCACAAAGGAAATCCAAAAAACTTCTGATCATAGGAGACTCCATGATTCGGGGAGTTGATACCCATCTCCAGCCAGGGGTGATGGTCAGATGTCTCCCAGGTACATCAGCATGGAGAGACACTGACCGCATTGCTAAAATTGTTCACAAAGCAGGAGAAAACATTGATGTCCTAGTACACATAGGGACTAATGATCTAGCCAGCCGGTCAGTTGTGGAGACCAAGGAACACCTGAATAGGCTGGGTGACAACTATCATCTATTTCATCCGGCATCTCCTTCTCTGAGATCCTGCCAGTCTGGGAGAAGGGAGCAGATGGACGGAAGGTCAGAGAAGGGGAGATAGGGGAGCTAAACACGTGGCTCAAGGACTGGTGCCAGGAAAAAGGACACAGATTTGTAGGGAACTGGCAACAGTTCTGGGAGCGAAAGTTCTTTAAATTTGATGGACTGCATCTGACTAAAGAGAGAGTCAGTGCATTGGGGCAGAAGTTTGATGTCTTTGCAGAATATTTAAACTAGCAAATGGGGAGAGGGTGCAGCACCCCATCGTCGAATGGAAGAACACCCTCCCCTCAAGCTAGTGGTCAAACAGGAATTCAGCTTTGTTTGCCATTCATTTGCATCACCAGGTAAGAAAAA
This sequence comes from Neoceratodus forsteri, assembly GCA_016271365.2. Classification (NCBI taxonomy): domain Eukaryota; kingdom Metazoa; phylum Chordata; order Ceratodontiformes; family Ceratodontidae; genus Neoceratodus; species Neoceratodus forsteri. Next base: position 223,244,054 of record CM057449.1, on the reverse strand, counting down.
AGGTTTGTCTCCCCATACAATGCACAGGGTAATGCCAAACTTCACCCAACAACTAACACACCAAAATCTGGCCAATGGAAAATCATGTACACAAATGCTCACAGCCTGGGAAATAAGATCCCAGACCTGCAGGCAATAATGTCAGAGGCTAAGCTGGACATAGTAGCAATTAGTGAGACGTGGTTTACCAGTAACCACACTTGGGAGACTTCAGTACCTGGCTATGTATTGTTCAGAAGAGACCGAGGTGCAAAAAGGGGGGGAGGAGTGGCCCTGTATGTTAATGAATATATCAAAGCTACAGAAATTCAGAATACACATAAGGAGCCAGAAGAACTGTGGGTCACCCTGGAAACAGGAAATGGGACAGCCATAAGAACTGGGGTTGTCTACAGGCCCCAGACCAGAGGGAGGACATAGACATTACTGTTAGAAGATATACAAACATGACAGCTAAAGGGAGGTTCTGATAATGGAGACTTCAACATGCCAGATACAGATTGGTCAATACCAGCAGGAACATCTGCCAGAACTAGACTCATAGTGGATTCCTGCAGGGAGGGCCTCAAACAACTGGTACAGCAACCCACAAGAGACAGGGCTATCCTAGATCTAGTACTGACTAACAAAGAAGGGATCACAGATCTCCAGGTAGAAGGTCACCTGGGGCCAGTGACCATCACATGGTATGGTTCAATTTGGCTACTACATCTAAATCATCCCATTCCAAGGCAAAAATATGGGACTTCAGAGGAGCTGATCTTGATAAGATGGCCAACAGAGTTAAGCTAGCCCTGGCAAAAGAAACAGGGAGGAGGTACAGGCAAAGTGGGCAAGCATTAAGGATACAATACTTGAAGCAACATCCCATTGTGTTAGACAGAAAAGGAAGTGCAAAAGAAGAAGGAAACCACTTTGGTTCTCAAATACAGTAGCAGAAAAGGTCAGAGCCAAAAGGCTGGCCTTCAGAAAATATAAGGGAACACAGCGGGATGAAGATAGGGAGGCATACCAAACTGCCCTAAGGGAAGCAGGTAAGGCAGTAAGGCAGGCAAAGTCCCAAACTGAGGAAACACTAGCACTAACAGTAAAGAAGGTGACAAGACTTTCTATAGATACATTAGTGAAAGGAGAAAGTCCAGAGGGTATTGCTGCTTAATGGAGAAAGTGAGCATGTGAGGAGGAGGACCCTGTAAAGGCATCTATCCTCAATAGATACTTTGCTCAGTATTTACTGAAGAGAAGGTAGGGCAGGGCCCACAGCTCAGCATCATGGACACAGGGGGAGGGAGGTGAGCACTACCCCTTCACAAAAGAAAGGGTCCTACAAGAGCTTGCTAAGCTCAGGGTGGATAAGGCAATGGGACCTGATGGCATACATCCCAGGGTACTTAAGGAGCTAAAGGAGGAACTAGCAGAGCCATTAGCAGACATCTGTTTAGTGAGTCTCTGAGCACAGGAGAGGTCCCAGAAGACTGGAGAAGGGCTCATGTGATCCCACTCCACAAGAGTGGTAGCAGGGAGGAGGCAGGGAACTACAGACTGGTCAGTCTTACCTCAGTAGTGGGCAAGATTATGGAGGCACTCCTTAAGGAAAGGATAGTGCAACACCTGGAATCCATAGGGCACAGGATCCAAGACAGCATGGGTTTACAAAGGAAGGTCCTGTCAAACTAATCTCATAGATTTCTTTGACTGGGTAACCAGAGTGGTGGACCAAGGGGAGCAGTTGATGTCGCCTACCTTGACTTCAGCAAAGCTTTGACACTGTTCCACATAGAAGATTGATAAATAAGCTAGGTAGGCTCGGGTGGGTCAGAAGTTGGTCAATTGGGTGGCAAACTGGTTGACTGGCAGAAAACTGGAGTGGTGGTAAATGGTATACAGTCAGAAGAGATGCAAGTCACAAGTGGGGTACCTCAGGGATCAGTCCTGGGGCCAGTCCTATTCAACATCTTCATTAGTGACCTCGCAGATGGACTAGAGGGTAAGGATTGTCTGTTTGCAGATGACACCAAGATCTGCAACAGAGTAGATGATCCAGATGGGGTGGGCAGAATGAGAAGAGAGATCTGGATAAACTAGCAGAATGGTCAGAAGAGTGGCAACTGGATTTAATGCAAAGAAGTGCAAAATCATGCACATAGGGAAGAGAAACCCTGAAGCCACTTATAGGCTGGGAGGAGTTGCTAGCAGTCACAAAGGAAGAAAGAGACTTGGGCATCATCATCACTGATGACCTAAAATCATCCAAGCAGACCTCTAAAGCAGTAGGTAAGGCTAGGGGGTGTTGAGTGTATTAGTAGGGGTATCACAAGTCGTAAGAGAGAGGTAATAATCCTCTGTACAAGACATTGGTTAGGCCCCATCTGGAGTACTGCGGCAGTATTGGAGGCCACACCTTCACAAGGACATTAACCAAATTGAGGCAGTCCAGAGAAGGGCAACCAAAATGGTGCAGGGACTGCATCAGAAGACATATGAGGACAGATTAACGGAGCTCAATATGTATACCCTTGAGCAAAGGAGGGAGAGAGGTGATATGATCGAGACATTTAAACACCTTAAGGGCATAAACAAGGTGAAAGAGTCTAACATGTTTAAATATAAGAAAATAGCAGGACAAGAGGACACAGCATGAGATTAGAGGAGGCCATTAAGGGGAATGTGAGGAAATTCTTTTCACAGAAAGGTGGTAGATGCATGGAATGGCTTACCACAAGAAGTGGTGGCTATGAATACAGTGCAGGGCTTCAAACAGGCATGGGATAGGCATAAGGGAGCAATACAAATGACTATGAATAGATAGGTCACTGACAGAGCAAAGGACGATGGCACATTTATAAGGTAGAAAAAGAAATGGGCAGACTGGATGGGCCTTGCGGTCCTTATCTGCTGTCAACTTCTATGTTTCTATGTTTCTATGTATGGGCATCTGTGTCCCATAATACTATCACTACCTATCAGAGGCTGGTTAGTATCACAGTTGCAGCCAGTGCAGCATGGCAGGACACTAGATGCTGGCACACTGCATACCTCAATGTGCTGCTTCACATCATTGCAACCTTGGTGTTGAAAAGAGAGGAGAAAATCCACCAAGTCTGCCAGAGGAGACACTGACACCCCACACAGACTCTCATCCTACTGACCTGACACCCCACCTACCACTTCAATAGCTCTGGCAGGTGGTGGCAGAGTAATCCCAGGAGAAGGTAGGTGATGTGGCTGGAGTGGGTGCCATCCACAACTAGGCAGACCATGGAGGTTGGCAGAAAAATGTCTATATAATGAAAAAGAAGCTAGTAATTACTTTCATCGAACAGCTCATACAGTAGTGTATCCTATTATAGTACCCTTATATATTGTCTCATTTGTGCAATATGTATCTGCTGCTGTAACCTGCTGTGCAGGGCACTTGTGAAAAGCAGATATTGCCATCTGATTGAGTTTTTTATTTACAGTATTTATTGGTGGCTGGGGCAGGCACACTAAACTGAAACTCATTTCTAGGTCTGGCCCAGGGAAGGGGGATTGTTTAACTAGGAGAGGCACACTAAGCCGAAACTTGTTTCCAAGCGTGTCCTGGGAGCACAAGGAAATTAAGTAACTTGCTCAGGGTCACACAGTATGCAATTGGAGGCTGTGGGATTCAGGCCCAGGTCTTCAGGTTTGTAGCCCTGTGCCCTAAACCACAATGCTATACTGCCTCCTGTAAAAAAGTTAGAGAGAGAAAAAATGGACAAAAATCAAACAACACAGGCAAAATTAAGCAAATGCGAAAAGGCTACAAAGAAAAAAGATCAGAGGAAGTGGCAAACTCAGAGGTGCTGCTAAAGATGAAACATCATTGGGCAAAAATATTAAATTAATTCTGTCTGGCTCCATTGCGCTGAGTGAAGGAGTTCGCTCAGCATGCTGGTGACCCAGGTTTGTACCCCGAGCCTAGTGTAGAGGAAAATTTTATAACAGACTTAATGCTGCACAATGTAACTGTGCAGAAAGCACCACAAAATGGCTGCAGAACTGAAACAATCTTCATGAAATGGTGGATAGTGGAAAATTCCATAGCATAGCAAGCATGTCCTTGGTGGATGGTGGAAAATTCCATAGCAAGCATGTCCTTGTAGTAATGTATGCATGCCCTATAGATGATGTGGCTAAAGTAAGTTAGCATAATAATTAGCATAACCAGTCAGTAAGTGACAGCAGTATTGTATTTGACATAGTATTAGCATAACCAATCAGCAACTAACAGCAGTATTGTATGAAGTTTACTGTCCAATGAAATTATGCCATGTCGCTGTTACGTGACTAGGCAAGTGTATAAAGGAAGGAGGCTTACTATTGTAATTGGAGCTATGCAATGACATGGGGAGCTGGCTCTCCGTATGCATACGTGAATAAATGGTTTGAACTCTGCACAAGACTGTTTCTTTGTCTCTGTATAACAAGAAGGAAATTTCCACGACAATCTTGGCGTAGTCGGCAGGATCTGCACGGCTCTGTTTGGTGAAGTCTTCGCTGGAATAAGACCTGAAGTACGCCGGCAGATGTCCAGGGGACATTGCAGGGAGACCACCTCACAAAGATGAGGCAAGGACCCGCTTTGGGCTGTTCGGGTGAGGACGCACCAACCAGGACGGCACAGATCGACAAAAAAGTAAGAAAGTTCTTGTGTCGACTCCAAACTAAGTAAAAGTAGTTTAAAGTAACATAGAAGTAAAGTGGTAAAACAGTGATGTAAAACTCTAGAGAGTTAGGCTGTTAAAACAAGAGTAACCTCAGACAAGTTTGAGTCCTTTTAGTAAAAGTGGTCAGAAGGCTTGAGTTGCCAGGGCAAATGTAACCGAAACATAGGTTTGAGCTTTTGTAGCAAAAGTAGTCCAGGACCTGAACTGTTGGGACAAAAGTAACTTAAAAAGGCGGTTTGAGTTTTAACTGTGATGCTAACCCGGGAACAGAGCTAAGCAAGAAGGGTGTAAAGTGTAATACATAGACTAAACACAGGACAGTGACATGGGGGTGAAACAAAGCAAGGGAAAGTTGCCTGATCCCCTGCATGGACCAGTAAAATGCATTGCTGATAAATATGGGAACAACTCAATTAGTGAGGTCCTGGAATGGAACCTGAGAACAGATGGATTATTTCCCCTAACAGGAACATTTAGTCTGGATGTCTTACGAGAAGCAAGGAGCATTCTAGAGAAGGTAGAAAGCAAACAAAAGAAAGTAGTAATAGATTGGACAAAGTTCAATAAATGGGAAAGAGAAGCAGAAAGTAGGTATGAAAGGCCAGTGAAGGGCATAATGGTTAAACAAGAAACAGAGGAGGAGGAAAGAAAAAGAAAACTAAGAAAGCATGATACGCCACCCCCGTATCGGCCCCCGTTTGCTGCCCCGGCACTGGCACACCCACCCTCTGCTCCACCGTTGGGAGGGGCTGAGGGAGGGGGGCCGCAGGTCCAGGACAAATTTGAAGATGCTGTGGAGGCAGTGGCACGAACGGAGCCCGATACGACTAGTGGGGAGGTAGAACCACCTAGTAGGCAACCCAAATTCTACTTCCCCCCAAGAAGTCCCATGGTGACTAGATCAACAGACAGGAGGGAGGACCCCGCAATTAACATGCCACTGGTATGTTACCCCAACCCTAACCCGGCTGATGTAGCCAACCCCCAGATAGGAGTAGAGAGACCTTGGAGCCCATACGAACTGACTGATGCAGTTAAGGGTATATCGCCCCCTGGGAAGGATGTAGATGCATACATAGAGGAGATGCAAGCCCATTTGTAATGTATGGACCTGTCCACTGATAAATGACTGAGCTGCTTCAGGAGAACTTTAAAATTCCAGTGGAATAAGTGCAAGGAAATTGGAATATGGATGCTGCAAGAGACGATAGAGCAAACCAACTGCAAGCAGTTTGGACGGCAGTGCAGACTAAGTTTAAGAAAACTACTGATTGGCCCTGCATCCATGCTACAAAACAGAAGACAGGCGAGACAGTGCAGGAATATAGAGAGAGACTGGAAACCATATTTAAACAGCACTCGGGGGTGAAGCCTGGTGATACAGCGTATGGAAATTTGTTGGGGCATGCCTTCTGTAGTGGAATTTTGTCTGAGATAAAAAAAGGAGTTACAACTGCTTGTATTGGATGGGAGACAAAATCATTAGCTGAGATTTTGCCGTATGCTGAACACTCTGAGAGACAACAGAGGGGAAACGAAGAAAAGGATCAGAAGAAACTAGTAAAGGCGCAGCTAATGTACCATGAAGGAGGTAGGGACAGGGGAAGAGGGAGAGGGCGAGGAAGAGGAGGTCCCCAGGCAGAGCGAGGGAGGGGTGATCATAGCCAGTACCGCTGCTACCACTGTAACCAAATGGGCCACATCGCCAATAACTGTCCCCAGGAAGGGGGAGCCGCCCAGTATGAACTACCCCATCCCGCTGCCGACTTTTCTGTGCAAAACCCTTTGTATGAAATGCAACCGCCAACTTACAATCGCTAGGAAATAGCAGGACAACATCAAGCAATGCTCTCTCTCACCCCTGACCCCGTTAAAATACTGAAATTGACACTAACTGTTGACAACAAGAATGTTTCCTTTTTGGTAGACACCGGTGCATCATTGTCTGTGATATGAACCTGTGACCTGTACCTGCATCCCAGTGACACTGTGGTGGAAACCATGGGAGCCTCAGGCATACATATGTATGAGCATCTAACCCAGCCCCTGACTGTGCAGTGTAACAAGCTGACGATACGACATGAATTCTTGTATAGTGAGACTTGCCCTGTAAACTTACTAGGCAGAGACTTATTGGCTAAGCTAAACATGACTATAAGTATAAGCAATGAGGGACTCTCTGTGACCTCGGTCAGAGCTGGTATTTTTCCCTTGACAGTGACTGCAAGTGACTTGCTGTACTGTTGGAAGCTTATACTGTAGGTGAGGAGCAAGAGGGCTCATTGATAGAATGGGCTGCTAAATTGACAGGGGGTGCTCAGAAACTACAGTACTATCTCCACTGTACTGCTCACTATGCAAAAGGTGAGAGGGATTTTGGGTATGAGACAAGTAGATGGAGTACTCAGCCAGTGCTAGATGAGTTACAAGTAAAAGACTCACATGAAGAGATGACTGCCAAGCGCTGCAGCTGTAGAACTTACTGCTGAGCAACAACAAGCCTATGTAGTGGAAGGGCAGCCCCCACATATCTCACTCTGCAAAGGGAAAAGGGGTACTGTGGAAGAGGTTTAAATGTGGGTGGCACAAATGAAAACTAAGCAACTGGGAACAAGAAGGTGATAGATGGGTGTCGCCACGACAGGTGTTATAAGTGTGTTCTATGTGAGCAAGTGTCAGTGCAACTAGAGATAAAGGCAATTGGACAGGTTACAAAGGAAAAGAAAGTAAACTAAATGATAGGTTACCCCTTGGCTAGATGAGCTGCTGGATAGTCTATGGGCCACTTCCAAGACCGATGTAGGATTAATAAAAATTGCACAACCTTTATCAGTCACACCAAAGTCCTCCTATAGGCCCCACAAACACCAATACCCACTTGGAAGGGAAGCAGAAGAGGGAATTACGCCTGTGCATGCGGCACTGGTAGAGAGGGGGGTTATCGTACCTTGTCCCAATGCTACGGTAAACACTCCTATTCTACTGGTGAAAAAGCCAAATGGCACCTACCGGTTTGTGCAAGATCTGCGACTGGTAAATGCTGCTGTACATGCCAGAACGCCTGTGATCCCGAACCCTGTCACTGTTCTGTCTCAGGTACCTACAAATAGTTGTTTCTTTACAGTTATAGATTTAGCAAATGCCTTTTCAGCATTCCCGTTGGAGCCCAAGAGCCAAGAGTGGTTTATGCTTTATAAAGGGAAAAAGGACATGGACTCGAATGCCCCAGGGGTATGTTGAATCTCCAGCTGTGTTCGCTGCCCAAATGAGTGAACAATTTGTCTGCCTTTTTGTGCCCCGGTGGGAGTGTGTTGATACAGTACGTTGATGATCTGCTACTTGCCTCCCCCTCGCGGGAAGCATGTGAGCAGGACTCAAAGGCGCTGTTACTCTTTCTGGCCGAAAATGGGCAAAAGGTATCAAAAAGTAAACTACAGCTGTGCACAGAACAGGTAAAGTACTTAGATCATACACTGTCGGCACAAGGGCGCGCCGTAGCCCCAGAACGAATTGAGGCCATTACCAAATTGCCACGTCCGATAACAAAACAGCAAATGATGTCCTTTTTGGGCATGGTAGGCTATTGCAGAGCCTGGCTGAAGGAAGCCTTCTTGGCACAGTCCTTGCAAGATGCCATCCATGGCAAGGGTATGCAAATGAAAGATAAGGTCAGGTGGACAACCAACTTAACAGAAAGCTTCACACAATTAAAATTGGCTTTAGCGTCAGCACCTTGTCTAGGGCTGCCTGACTTTAAAAATCCTTTTGCCCTCTATGTGGATGGAAGGAATGGTTTTATGTCTGCTGTACTAACACAATTGCATGGGGATGCAAGAAGGCAGGTGGCTTACTACTCTAAGCATTTAGACTCAGTAATCAGAGGAATGGTGTCGTGTCTACAGTCTGTTGCTGCTGCTACCGAGGCAGTGCTGGCCTGTTCTGATTTGGTGGGGTTTTCCCCTCTAGTTGTACATGTGCCACATGCAGTACACTCAATTATACTGCAGGCCCGCACCACCCATCTAACCCCTGCTCGCTTACTGCAATATCAGAATGTGTTACTAACCCAAATGTTACCCTTAAGCACTGTACTACCTTAAACCCGGCTACACTCCTCCCTACCCCGGAGGACGGTGATGTACATGACTGTAGAGAAGTAATTGACTCGGACTGCAGACCTCGACCTGATTTGACTGATGTACCGCTGACTAACGCAGACCTGGAACTGTTTGTGGACGGCTCGGCTCAACAAGACGGGCAGAGTCGTCCAATTGTGGCATATGCCGTATGCACTGACAGCACTACTCTAGAGAGCCATAAGCTGCCGTCACACTTGTCAGCCCAGGCCGCTGAGCTATTGGCATTAACCAGGGCCTATGTTTTAGCAAAAAACCAAACCGTTAACATTTATACGGACAGCAGGTATGCCTTTGGAGTAGTGCATGATTTTGGAACACTATGGAAAAACAGGGGGTTCCTGACTTCATCAGGAAAGCCCATTGTGCATGCGAAACTAGTAGAAAACCTGTTGACGGCCATTCAAATGCCTAGGGCTGTCACAGTCGTGAAATGCCAAGTGCACACATCTGCTTCTGACTTTGTATCAAAAGGAAACGTCCGAGCTGATGCAGCTGCAAAAAGAGCAGCTCTCCTTGATGTTGTCCCACTACCGTTCATGCTTTCTCAAGAAGTAAAACCAGTAAATCTTTTTTCTGCCAGTGATGTAGCCGAAATACAACGATCTGCTGATAAAAAGGAGAAAAAGAACTGGCAAACATGTTGCACCTATGACGCCATCGCAAAGCTATGAGTGGCACCCGATGGCAGACTTTGCCTGCCAGCAGTCACGTTTCTCTTTTTGGCCAAGTTGGCTCATGGAGCCGACCATGTGTCAAAAGGGGGGATGGTGGCTTTTGTAAATAAATATTGATATGTTGCAGGTTTCTCTTTGTATGCTGAAAACTTTTATAAAAAATGTATTATATGTATGCAAAATAATATCGGCAGAGGACTCCAACTAACCCCCTCTGCCCATCCTTCTCCTACAGGATCTTTTGAACACATAATGATGGACTTTATTGAACTAAGCCCTTGTGAGGACTACAGGTATTGTTTGATAATAGTGGATATGTTCTCTTAGTGGGTAGAGGCCTTCACTGCTCGAAGAAGCACTGCTTGTGTGGTGGCAAAGGCCCTATTGAGGGATATTATACCCCACTGGGGCCTACCCTCACCTATATCTAGTGACAATGGTACTCATTTTGCAAACAAAGTTATCAAGTGCCTATGTGAGGTTTTGAAAATTGATTTAAGAGCTCACTGTGCCTACTATCCACAGTCTGGAAGGGCTGTGGAAAGGGCAACCCAAACCCTAAAGGTAAAGTTAACCAAACCGATGGCAGAAACAGGACTTAATTGGGTGAAGGCCCTGTCTTTGGCCTTAATGAGTATGAGAGGTAGAACAACGCGGGATGGGTCTGTCACCACACAAGATTCTGATGGGTAGGCCTCTGAGAAAGACTAATGCACCTTTTCCCCAAAGTAGGTTAACATTGCACGGTATTGATAACGAAATGATTGTGTATTGTATATCCCTTAATGCTGTGTTGAGATCTTTTTACCCTAGAGTAAAGGAGGCCTTGCCTGTGCCAAATCCGGAAGCAGTGCTACACCACTTACAGTCCAGAGACTTCATGGTGATAAAGGACTTTCGGCAAAAGAAGTGGAGTGATCCCCGGTGGCGAGGCCCTTTCCAAGTGCTCCATACCACACCAACTGCTGTAAAGATCGCCGAGAGAGACACATGGATCCACACATCCCATTGTCAATTGGTGATGGCCATTGAGGACAGATGAAGGAAAAGACTGTTTTATTGACTGCAGGAGTGGCATGCGTGCTGGGAGCCGCTGTGGTTCTTCTGACTCTGATAAAGTATTAAAGTAAACCACAAGACTGTGAGATGCAGCCTCAGCCTTGAACCCCTACACACCACTAATACCTGGTGGACTCTAATGAAGCTACATGTTACTAACACTAACCTAAGTGATTGTTATGTGCGCATTCCCCACTTTCATGCCATAGGACTGCACTTGAGGCCTGTACCTCTTGGTCTGGTATGACACATATTTACTCTTATTTGCTATGGCACATGCAAAGGATAGTAAAGGTAATTGGTCCACTAGCTTGTTAAATAAGGGCAAAGTTATTGTATTTAAAGGACACCACTTCGCCATCTGGTATAAGCCCTCCAAAATGGGAACCCCCTTAAAACCCTTGTACCTAGATCACAGACCAAAAACCCAGGCCCCCTATTGTGTGTGTAGGAGTTGGACACAGACAGGAGCAAATATACAAGTGGGGGTATCTAGTTGTTCTAATAATTATTATGAAGAACAAAATTATTCTTATACCTATAATACGTCCGATGGTAACATGACAACATGGTATGGTAAGGGTATATATTTTCCAACTGAGCTTAAAGAAGGGAAAAAGTTTGGTACCTTGTCCGGCCTGTACTGGGTATGCGGGGTAAAGGCGTATGTATTTTTACCAACAGGATGGATTGGGTGCTGTTACTTAGCTATACTACACCCATCCATACATACACGTGTATGTGCCCCCTCAAAATGATAATAATGTATTACAGGGCGATGATTTTAGCATGCGCCGACGAAAGCGTGCCATTGGTACGGGAGGTTCTGGAGTACCTAGCGCCAAGAGAAGAGTGCCAGTGGGTGAGAAGTTAGCTGCAGGATTTTTCCCATTCTGGGGGGTACTACAAAGCATGCAATATATTGATCAACTAAGCTACGAACTTGAAACCCTGGTAAAAGAAACCAATGAAGGCCTCACCCTTTTGAGTGCCGAAACAAAAGCATTAAGACTAGAAGCATTACAAAATCGAGCCGCTTTTGATTATGTATTAGCAGCCCAGGGCAGGGTATGTGCAATAATTGGAGAAGAATGTTGTACCTATGTACCAAATGTGGCTGATAACATGACAGAAGTTTTGCACAAAGTACAGAAACTACAGAATAAAATTGTGAGCGAAAATAAGTCTGAGAGTGACTGGAATCCATGGGGATGGATTACAAATGTATTTGGCCAATGGGGATTGACAATAATGACATATGTTGCTGCTGGAATTATCGCCTTGTTATGTATATGGCTCGTTGTCCTTTGTGTAAAGCTGCTGCTTGCAAAACTGTGTAACACAGCCTGTAACCCACCTACACCAGCTGTACAATCACCTGTGGTACATAATTACGACATAGTAAAACAAAATGCGTAAGAATTGCCTTACTATAACTCTGATATTGAATTTTAGCAGTTGATACAGAGTATCGAAAGGGGGGGTGTAGAGGAAAATTTTATAACAGACTTAATGCTGCACAATGTAACTGTGCAGAAAGCACCACAAAATGGCTGCAGAACTGAAACTATCTTCATGAAATGGTGGATAGTGGAAAATTCCATAGCATAGCAAGCATGTCCTTGGTGGATGGTGGAAAATTCCACAGCAAGCATGTCCTTGTAGTAATGTATGCATGCCCTATAGATGATGTGGCTAAAGTAAGTTAGCATAATAATTAGCATAACCAGTCAGTAAGTGACAGCAGTATTGTATTTAACATAGTATTAGCATAACCAATCAGCAACTAACAGCAGTATTGTATGAAGTTTACTGTCCAATGAAATTGTGCCATAACACTGTTATGTGACTAGGCAAGTGTATAAAGGAAGGAGGCTTACTATTGTAATCGGAGCTATGCAATAACAACATGGGGAGCCGGCTCTTCGTATGCATACGTGAATAAATGATTTGAACTCTGCACAAGACTGTTTCTTTGTCTCTGTATAACAAGTAGGAAATTTCCACGACACTAGGTACCAACAGCAGCCAGCAGGGAGGGGTTCTAGAGCATTCATCAGATGCTTCCCTCCTGGGGTGGTAGGGCCTCAGCACCTGCCAGCAGATTGGTGATGGGCTTGGGGGATGTGCAGCCTCAACACGCCCCTGGCATGTCCCCGCCGCAGGTTGCCGCTCCCGCAAGGCCCAATCAGGGATTGAGTGGGTTGGCCAATGAACATGGGAAAATGCCCCTTGGCTGACTGGATGATGGCCACCAGTCCCTGGCATGCCGTGAAGATGGGATAGCCCCGTACTCTCTGCCCCACAGCCAATCCCAGGGCTAACTGGTTGTGCCTATGGGCACTTCTCCCCCTGGGTGGGAGACCCATCTGATGAAGGGCCACATCGGGTCACACGGGGGATCCATTGGCCATAGCAGGTGGCAGTAGGATGGCATACAATGAAGGAGGATGGCCATGGGGCCCAGTTGGCCCAAAGGAGTGGCCGGCCAGGAGGGACATGGGATGGGGAAAAAAAAATAATTCTTCCACATATACATAATATACATAATGAAGTGTAAACAGAAGCAATCATGGGATGCAGTCACAAAGCACAATAATTAGGGTAAGGGACAGCAGTGGTTTTAAACAGAAGTTACCAGATCAAATTATACGGAAAAGGGAGGGGTTACATGGCAGAGAATGACGGTGGAAAGCCAGAAGGAACAGAGAAATGAAAGGAGAGAGAAAGGGTTTCCTGGTTATATATTTCAAATAAATAAATAAATGTTATAATTATCAGTGTTGCAAAAAAGTAACCCTTTGAACTACAAATAGACAATTTGGTGACCAAAGACGGCTGCAAAATTGTGCCACCTCTGCAGATATGTATAAAAAGAGCATGGACATGTATTCTGCATTCTGCAGCAACTCACACAAATTTATGACTGAACAAATGTTTGGAAAATCCCATTCCGTGATTTCTCTCCAGTGAACTGAGCCCAGCTAATAGCATGGCAGTCTTAATCACGCCTGTAATGGACCGTGTCCATCTGCACTTTACTTTAACATCAAGGAAAAGAAGAAAGGCAGCTATAAATGATCCTAAGAGCCATGAAGGCTGCTCAATCAGCCTGTCTAGAGAGCCTCTGACTCTGTTTGCTACCCTCTGTCAGGAGGGCAGCTCACATTTCTCCTTGTTATGATTTCAATAGCAACTCCAAGCAGGTCATATGTTTTTCAAAGAAAGGGGTGGCTGAAGCTCTCCTCCCCTCACTCCAGCCCCTTCTATAAATAAGATATCTGGAGACGGTCTGCTTTTCAAACTCAGCTGGGATTGTCACCCAGCAGGGATCTTTTTTACATTTCGGCCTATGCTCAGCTCAGCACTGCATCGGATTGCCTGCCTTCAGAGGAGATAAGCAGAGATGACAGCAAGAAGCCCCTCTCTAAGTTGCAAATGTGAAAAGAACTTTCTGAAAAGTAGCTGTCGATAGGAGAATGGAGCATCCCTTATACAAGTGGGTTGTAGAAGCAAAGCTTGCATTTATATAGGGCCTTTCAGTCATACGCACTGCATCACAAATAAGGAACAGTGTGACAGACTGGTAGTGTATTTGCAGCAAATGTGTAGTGGCAACCATTCCACTCATTAACATCCACACAGTCACATACAGTACATACAGTAGTCCAAACTGGTATTTAACATAGCAACATAGTAGTTTAAAGTCAGAAGGGGCTCTAGGACAATCATGTCCCCCTCACCCCACTACAAAAGCAGGGATGAATTAGTATGTTGTACAAACACATACCAGCTCATAGGGATTCTCTACCTGCTCTGCTACCCAGAGTACCCAGAGATTCCCTTGGTAATCAAAATTATATCCAGGATTCCCTTAAAGGCCTGTACTGTCTTCATGTTCACTGTCTCTGCTGGTAGGCTCCTCACCCTGTGGGGGAAAAAGTGCCTCCCAACGTTACCCTTGAACGTACCCCCCCCAAAGATTTATGGCATGTCCCCATGTCCTAGTGCAGAACACCAGGTCAATCATCTCCAGTTGTTAAACCTTGTTAATACCCTTGAGTGTGCAAAAGATTGAGATCATGTGCCCTCTAAGCCTCCTTTTCTCCAGAATGAACAATTCAAAGGGACACTGTCAACCACCTTAGGCCTCAAGGTGTCCCTAGTTTAAAAACACATGTCATGATCGTACACATTCTCTAAAGACAGCTGATGTAGCTGGTAGTTTGAATCTGATTTTTGTTTTTCTTTCTTGAAAGTGAAAAACATACTGCCCACCATATCGGTGTTATCACACAAATATGGGTACATGTTTGTTTACATTCCTTGATCGATTCATACTGTATCTTTCCTGGACTTGGGAACACCCCAACACTATCTAGCCACTCATTATTGCAGTAGAAAGAGAGGAGCCTATTGCATCATGAGTGACTGCACTGTTTGGAGGTGTTCCTAATTTTCAGGAAGAATGCAATGAGAGTAGGTCAAGGATTTGAAGTAATCAAGGTTGGGGATAACTATACGATTTAGTTCTACTAAGAACTGAGGCAGATAAAACAACCAGTAGCATCAATGGATTTTAGAATTAGTAAGCAGTCATAAAATGTGGGTTTCCAACTGGAATAAATATGATGCAAGAAAAGGTTGGCAGTGTCCCTTTAAGGGGCTCCAGCCTCTCCTCATTAGCTTTTGTCCCTCACAGTATGAATCATTTTGGTGGCCCTGTGATACCCTCTCTTGCCTGACTCAATGTCCTTTCTGTACTGAGGAGACCTAAACTACTGTGCGTGCAGAACTCCAGGTTGGCTCCAACTAAGGCCATGTCAAGTACTACTTACCCTTCTCCGATAGTCACCCCCTTTTGATGTGTCCCAGTACTCTGTTGACCTTCTTGATAGCAGCAGCCATGCACGGTTTGTCCTGTTTCAGCCTGTTGTCTATTATGCCCTCCAGTCCTTCTCTTCCTAAACTGCAGTAAGAAGAACCCCATTCTATGTGTAGCTCCTACCTCTGTTTTTCATTCACAAGTGTAGCATCTTGTATTTGAAAAGGAGTGTTTTTGCCCCTAGTGCCACATTTTTGTGTTACTAGTTTCTGATTTTCTAAAATGGTCTCTACCTGCTTCGTGATTTTTCCATAACAAAAAAAAAAAAAAAGAGTATGTGCAAGCAGAGGTCTGATGTACCTTCTCAGTTATAAATTGCAGCTAGAGTTGGTCTCATGTCTACCTCTAGACTTTTAAAAACGATACACATTCTTTTGAAATATATTTTCTGCAGTGGAACTATGAACCAACTTCACCTACAAGGGTGATCCCAACTTAATGCCAGTGCTCTAACCACTTAACCACTACACTCCACTTTCCCCTAATCATAAGCTGTAATTGTATCCACGCAGCCAGTGAACACACATGGAAACAATTTTTTTAATAGTCCACATCACTGAGCTTCTTGCCAAGTAGCCTTTAACACTTGGTACATGATCATTTAGGGCACACAGGTTATTTATTTGCAAGCTTGTCTTGGTTGGGTGTATTTCTTGCCCTGTTTCTGCTGTTGTGGCTCATGTGTGTCAGTGGTGCTCAGCTAGTTTATCTTGCACCTCTGGGACACAAGACCATTTTTCTAGCTCCATGCTGGGGACTTAGACTTAGTGTTATGGGGGGGGGTGCTGTACTGTCAGAGCCCAACCCTTACTAGTACTGATATCTTGTTGACCCACTCCTAGTAACTGCCCACGTGGATGTCTATAATCTTTAGGCAAAATGCAGGGGATAATCCTAGCATTCCAGTCAATATTTAATGACTCAGTATTAAAAAGGCCCAAATGCAGATGTCCACAGCTATATGAGAAATGGTGCTGAGTGCATAATGGCTGTGCTGTTTGTCTGCATGAGGTCTCCGAACTGTCTGCTCCTAGTGCCAGTGTCATAAGATACTTTGTGCATAAATGGCTCTATAAAAGTAAGCAACATGACTCAACAGGTGGGGACTGTTCTGTTTCCTTATGTAACTTTCAATAGTTCTGGGAAGTATCTTGATCTAGTGGTTTGAGAACAGGCTTTGGAACAAAAAAATTCAGGAGTTCCAGGTTCAAATCCCACCAGAGCCACATTCCCACTATGTAACCCTGATCAACTCATTTAACTGCTTTGTGCTCCTATCTGCCCAGCCTGCTGTATAAAAGGGTAAAGGAAGGGTACCGCTGAAAATGAGAAGTTGCATATTAACTGAGCTATCCTGGGTAAGCAAATTGTGAAAAAAAGTGCCACATATTATCACTCAGAATTGCTCCTGCCAACAAGCCCCAAATAGAAAAGATGTTGCCCACACACATAAGATGCCTAGCGTTTTATTTTCTATACAGATTTTTATACTCCTGATGTCTGAGAAGGCCACTGTCACTCCTGTCCCTCCAGCCCCCAACCAGTGACCTACTCCCCTGAGGATTTACCTGACCCCAGTTATCCCAAACAGATTGCCCCAAGGAAGGATAACCTACCCCTAGAGACACATATCCAGAGCAGGGCCTGCATCCTCAGGTGGCAGAGTGGGATGAGGGATAGCAGGGAGGGCTACATTAGGCCCGCTTCCCTATTTTCTCCCTAGGTCTGCACCCCATGTTGCAGCATAAGATGTCAGTGTGTGTCGTCTGGAGGCACACACTGCATCAAACCAGCAACTCCTCCCTATTCTCATCCTCCAGCCTGTACTTCCACCAGGCCTCCACTTGGTGGTAGTCAATGGCAGGGGGCAAATCATTCCTTCCCTGGGAGATGAGAGCAGTCCATCAGATCCTTGACCCCCTCCTCCACCCTGCCAACTTCCAGCAACCTGAGACCCTCCTGATGCTGTTTTACTAGCATGCTTTGCAGTAGAGCTACCATAGTGTCAATGGCTTGGCCCGATGTCTAACATTTTAACCTTTACACAAAAACCAAACACTAGTTTCCTAAAATCAAGGCCCCTACTTTTCTGTGGCACATTGGGACCAAGTTCTGCAGTAAGATTACTATTTGCACAGAACTTCTGCGGTGGTGGATTGTAATTTCTGCAAAGTTCTATGGCACTAACAAACTACCACATCACAATGTCAGATTGTCATCCTGACTTCACGTCTGTGGCAATGGTTATAGCAGTCAGGATGGGGAAAGCACAGTAACAGTAGTTCAAAATATAACAGAATTATAGAAATAATTTTATGCCTAAAAAAGCAAAAACATATCTATCCCTTAAGGTCCTAGCCTGTTGCATAAATGAAATACGCAGAGGGGAGCTTGTATGATAAATAAGGTATTTCTATAGTCATGCTGTCTATCCCACTCATGAGGTCCTCACTGTGTATCACTTATATATTTATATGCAATCTGTAACATATGTACAAATATGTTTGTGTGTGTGTGTGTGTGTGTATATATGTGTGTGTGTATATATATATATATATATATATATATATATAGTGAGATAGAGAGAGCAATACTGTGTGTGTTTGTGTATATATATATATATATATATATATATATATATATTTTTTTAATTTCCATGAAATTGTATCCTAATTTTTACAGGTCCCTTTGGAAACTGAATAATCAGAATAGAGCAGATATTGCAAAACTAATTTTTCATGCCAAACTGCTTCCCCGGCACACTACATAACACCATCAGACCATGACATGCATGTGAACCCATTATGAGATAAAGCTCTCCAGCCCATCAAAATGTGTCCCCCATGTGACAGAACACTATGCCATACCTTCCCAGGCTCAGGGCAGTGATGTGTTACCCCAGTCCTTGTGCTGCCCAGCCAGCTCCCAGAGCTCACCTCTGAACCTGAGTTGCCAGCACAGGAACACAACGTGTTACCCTCTAGTCCAACAGCTGGCCCTGCACAGAACATGCAACCATAACTTTTAGGCAATTCTATCAACCAATGACAATATGTAATTACTTTATTTTTCTTAAAAATGACAGGTTAATTCATTTTACCAGTTATTTATTTCAGATGGCATCTCTATACCTTAAAGGAAAAAATATGTTTGTACTTAGTAAGGTATGGACTTAACTGGTCTATGCTATTGTCAAGGTTTTGTTTAAGTTGGCCCTAGTGTAATACCGTAAGACTGAAAATTGTATTAGTCTGTAGTGCAGGTTGAGCAAATATCATTGCACCTGATGTGCTGTGCCACCACCTTTGGCAGTGGGAGCTGTGGTAAATAAATGACTATTTATTTCTGTGGCAGAATGCAGCTTCCATTAGCTAATGTATGATGTTATAGAACTGATAACATCACATTCTGGGCATAGAGGGGTTTTGGATATACAAAGAGGGGGAAGGGAACCAGGTTCTATGGATAAATGGAAACATTAATAATCACCAAGAACAGTGAATTCTGCAGCGCTGCAGAAGTTCTGCAGTACGTTGCAAGTTCTGCACAAAATTCTGCGGCTACAGAATTCTAGGGGCCTTGCCTAAAATTCATATAAGAAAATTTTGTTAAAAAGCCATTAATTTCCATAATGTTCTTAGCTTTAATCTCTGGTTTGGTAGTGTGTCCCCCCATTTTGACTGCCATGTGTCCTACATTGTCCCATATTTTGAGTGTCATAATTGTCCTATATTTAAGAGACAAACCATTAAGATATATAACAGTATACCCACAATCCCTAGTACAGTGTGAGGCCACCAGTTGTAATTGTGTTTACTGCAGTATAACCCACCCCTGAAGTGATTTATTGTTGCTCTTATAAAAGAAGAAATTCCTTCATACTTAATAAAATTTACTTTTCTGTTATCTCCAACATTGTCAATGGGAAGCCTTTTACAGATGGGTAAAGACTACACCTACTGGGGTAGTTGCACAGCCCAAAGCTGTCAATCAGCATAGAATCCTGGGCACATGAACTTTCTGAAGATTCTCCAGTCACCTCTTGCCCATGTAGTACCTGTACACTCCTATGTAGCCAATTATCTGTAAAACACCCAGGTCAACAAGTCCTCTCTTTATCCAAACAGTAACAATGCACATACAATTAATCTGACATTATAGAAAGGATAATCTGCTACCTGTCCTACTCAGGAAAGTTGACTGACAAAGTTCTGTCCTTCCCTGAAGACATATGACCACTGGGTTCTTAACACACTTGGCCTTCTGTTGAACAATTGAAACTTTAATAAGAACTATAGGTTCCTGTGTATGATCAGAAAAAAATCTAACTCAAAATCCAACCCTTTTCTCTGATTTTGGATCAGTCTGATTATGTACTTTCTGATCCGAGATCCGATCTAAGGGCAGATCTTGGATCAGACTGTGAAAAATCCGACTAGCTAATCTGATCTGAGTTTTGCACTCATTGCCGCAATCACTAAAAAAACAATTCCCTGACATCTAATGGAACTCCCTCCCTCACCCAGCCACAGAAACTCATGGGGCTTGTCTGCACCAAGGCATGCCATGGTGATCCTGTATTGCCCGACCCTGCTGGCATGTCTGTGGGGAGTCAGGTGACCAAATTATATATATGAGTATAGATATGAATAGCTATGTGTGTGTGTGTATATATATATATATATCTATCTATATATATATATAAATATATATATATATATATATATATATATATATATATATCCATATTTTTTTTTCATTAATGCTTCCTCTCCATATTTTCTCTGGCTGTCTCAAACTACCCCTCCCCCAGCTTCCACTCGGGGCCTGGCATTCAATGGGCTCCACAATCCCTCCTCTCCAGAGAAGGGGAACAGTCCTTCAGACCATCCATTCTCCCCTGGGGCTGACTCTCTGATGTCCTGAGTTCACTTCCAGATCCAAGTTTTCAGTGCCACAAGTGGTAGCGCTACTAATGTGCCAGTGGGGGCAGCCCAACCATGTATCATTAATCTACTGAAATGCACTGGTTCCACTTTGACCAAAGTGAAAGTCACTTTACCTACCCATCACCCAATGCATCTGCTGATGAAACCACCCTGCATAATCTAGAACCATACCAGTTCTCCCCCTCCCTTCTTTAAGTGGTTCCAGTTCCACTTCATGGAATAGAAGTGAGCCATCCAGCCACATAAAGTCGTGTCCCCCCCAAAAAAAACATTATTTTGTGTTTGCTTCCCAATTCTTCAAAGTCACCGCCCCCTGCCTCCATTGTCACTAGCAGCTTCAGTAAACAGCATGAGGGAATTGAGTAAAGTAGCTAGGCCAAATCATGAGTTCAATTTTTGAGTCAGGTTTTATTGGCACATAAATACAAATACTAAATAAAATGATCATATATTAAATGACATTTGTATATTATATATCATTGTATATCCTATTATATTGCCTGCCTTGCCAAATGTTATCCAAATGCATTTCACTGTGATCAAAAAAAAAAAAGGAAAAAGAAAATAAATCATTTGCAATGGCTGTCCAGTTCTGCCAGAACTATCCCCTCTAGATCATCTGCACCACCACCACCAGTCCACTGTACTTAAAGTACTTAAAGGCCTCTCACTGTCTACACTGTGGGGTGCCACAAGGTTCAGTACTGTCCCCCATGTTATTTGCAGTGTACATGCTTCCATTGGGGGACATTATAAGACAATATGGGTTGAAGTTTCATTGCTATGCCGATGATTCTCAACTCTATATGTCTTTTGTGCCTGAACAGGAGTCTGAGTCAAGTACATTGGTCAACAACTGCCTCCTGGAGATACAGAATTGGATGAGTACCAGTTGGTTGAGGTTGAATCCGGGAAAAACAGAGGTATTGATGGTGGAACCGGGGGTGAGGATGTCAGGTTCATGGGTGGGAAAATCCTCAGGTTTATTTCTGGGGGAGACCCCGCTTATGGCATCTGACCAGGTATGCAACCTTGGTGTTATATTTGACTAGAGCCTGACCCTGAGGGCGCAGGTGTCGGCCATAGTCAAATCATCCTTTTTCCATCCAAGGAATATAGCATGGGTGAAACACCTGGTTCCATCAGAGGATCTTCCTACTCTGGTCCACGCCATTGTTGCCAGTCATCTTGATTACTGCAAAGACCTTTATCTAGGGCTGCCGGGAGTGGATATTCTCCACTTGCAACTGGTGCAAAATGTGGTGGCTAGGTTGTTGACTGGAAGCCCAAGGTCCAACCATATAACACCTGTGCTTCGCGAGTTCCATTGGCTGCCTGTACAGTGGCGGATCACTTTTATGGTCATGTTGATGACCTATAAAGCCCTACATGGGTTGGGACCCCACTACTTGGAAGAACTCCTGACTTCTTACTGCCCCTCCTGCTCCCTCCGATCCTCTGGCAAGGGATTGCTAGAGGTTCCCAGGGTAACCTTAAAAACATCTGGTGGAAGAACATTTGCCTTTATGGCTCCTACCCTGTGGAATTCTCTACCTTGCCAGATATGAAATAGCCTGACTATGGAGGGCTTTAAAAAAGCCCTAAAAACCTTCCTTTTTAATGAAGCATTTCATTAATGTAAATTATATTGAAGCTGTTATATATAAAATGTTATTTATTATTGTGGTTTTAATGCTGCTTATGTAATTTTGTAAAGGCGTCCTGAGCTTGGGAAGGGCACCTAATAGAAATAAATTTTACTTACTTACTTATTTAAAAAATATGGATCCATTGTAGTGTGGGAGTATTTTACAGACAACACCGGAAATCCATTGAAAGAATATAGTAGTCAGTGTGGTAAGAAGACAATTAGGGGTGAGTGAAATCTACACAAACATTGGGAACCAGTGTTCTTGACAATGATGTAAAACACAAGCTTGGTATCCTCCTAACAGCCATATCTACTTCCAATCCTCATGCAGGTTAGTGGACCAAAGATACAGCTGGATCAGGATACATGAGGGAAATAGTGCAATAAGATAGTTCATCTCAAGCTGCTGCCATGGGTGGCAGCAGCTTGAGCCAACTGATGTATCCCTTGGTACCAGACCGGTACGGCATTACAAAGGGTCTAACAATCCCCTGTCAGAGCCAAGAGCAGCGTGTGCACCCCACCTAGTGCTGAATGTGTTACAAGAAATAAAATATGCTGCCTGAGTCGTTACAAGTCCACATTATACTGCTAAGCTTTCTTCCTGCTTTTTCAAGTGTTGACAGTGCAGAGACATAAAATCTGGAATCTTACTACCAAAAACAGCACTAAATCTGTGGTTTTTGGATTGCATTCAACAAAATCAGATACCATCAAATAGTGGGCAAAATATCAGACTCTGGATGTCATTGAATAGCAATGATATCTGAGAATGGCTCCAAAACCCTCTGACCCTATCCATGGAGCCAATGGATCTGATCACAATACTTGGATCCATTGTATATGATGGCCAGATTCATAGATCTAACGGTTGGATCCATGGCCTTTATTCAGTTTTTAAACATATTCTAAGTCATTGTAATTTAGGCACTTCTGCACTTTTTCTGGTGTTTTGGGCTGTTACAATGTTTAAAGTGGTCGGTTTCTTTAAGAGACCTCTTTTTTGATAGATGTAGTAGAGACACTTCATATGCTCTGATGATGAAGAATCCTGTCAATACGTAAGCACGTATGAGATCACCAAAGTGCTTGGATGGCATGGCCAATGAGTGTGAGGCTATCAAGTTTGTCTTTTTCTGCCTTTCAAAGCATTTAAATGTTGTGTGAAAGAATTTGGGATGCTAACTTTGGCACCAAGAAATATTGGACAATGAAGGATAAGTATGCTCAGTATACGTTGCTTTAAATCAAGCTATTATTGGGTGAGTGTTCTGTGTTACACACAAAGTAAAAAGCTTTTTGCACAAGTTATAAATTTTTGAAGACTTTTGGTCCATTCTTTAATATATGGTGCTAAACAGTACCCCCACATAATGGAGTTTCTCTGTCTTGTGCTGTGCTATTGACACTCCAGGGTTGTGTACAGAAAATACAAAAGACACAACAGTGTGAGCCCCCTAGCTGTGTTTGTAATCTAATCAGAATACTTGAATCCATTGTATCTGATGGTCAGATTCATGGATCCAAAGGTTGGATCCATGGATCTGATCTCTACGTCCGACCTCGGATCAAAGAATCCAATCTCGGATCCAAAAATTCCAACCTCAGATTCAAAGAATGGGAACTTGGATCTGAAATTTGAGTTTGGTCAGATAAATGTCAGAGTCAGAGATAGATATAAGCACTATCAAACAGAGTGCAGCTATTCAAATGCATTATCTGGGTTCTACTAGCAAAATTAATTAATAATAATAGCTAATAAAAAATTACATTGAAATAAAAACCATACTCTTTGCTGTCTTTAATTGCTGCAAATTTTTGCCCCCCTCCCTCCCCTTCCCCCAACTCTTAATTATATGCCCTGTTAAATCTGATTGACAGGAGCTAAACACAGGGTATAGTAAGGGGTGTGGAGTAGGAGGGGCATAAGGGTGAAGAAGCCCACCCTCAGCATGACAAGTGTTTTGATTCATTTATTTTCTTTTTTTAAAAAGAAAAGTATCTGAGGATCAGTGGCAGGATTTTTAGGACATTAAATTAATAAAAAGGGAACTAGGAGAGCTTCAGTAGCAGACAAGTAGTGGAATAGCAGTATAATTGCAGTATATTGTGGGGAGTGTGCAATGCAGTGGCTGTGGGGTAGCCATATTCAGGCAGACCTTCTGGACACTGAGGTGCTGCCCTATCCGAATGCATCTCTCTGGACTGTGGGATGAGGTAGCCAGACTCAGAGCGGAAGTAAACTGGGTCAGGAGTACCGTCACCCCTATTCAGAGACCACCCAGTCCAATGCAACTGCCTCAAAGGATGTCAAGAACGAGGAGCACTTGGATGACAGTGGGCTCAGGGAGGGTTAGAGCAGTCAGGTAGTGGCACATCCCAGATCCTATTCCACTCAAGAACTCATATGCCACACTGGCAAATGGGGACAACCAAATAGAGGTACCCAGAGAAGTGGAAGGAAAGGATGTGGAGGTTAGCCAAGGAGGTGATCTCAGTGGGGAAAGCAGTGGACCCTAGAGGAGGAGGAGGAAGCGAATCCTGGTGGGGGACTCCATCATAAAAGGGATCCAGCTAGGAACACAGGAGGGGGAGGACAGGGAGGTGAGGCGCCTACCAGGTGCCATGGCATGGAGGGATGGAAGGAAGATCCTGGGGATCACTGAGAAGACAAGACGGGAGGGTGAGCTGGATGTCATTATCCACCTAGGTACTAATGACCTGGCAAATGGGGAGCCAAAGGAAGTTCAGGAAGAGTTTAGGAAATTGGGGATGGGTCTCAAGCAAGTAGTTACTTCTGTCACTTTCTCAGAAGTACTACCTGCGAGAGGCAAGGGAGAGCATAGGGGTGCATGCACCAGGAACTTTAACTCATGGTTGAAGAACTGGTGCTGTGAGGAAGGGTTTGGATTCATTATGACTGGGGACCCCTGGAGGGATGGAGGTTTGTTCGAGCCTGACGGACTGCATCCATCCTGGAGGGGAATCCAAGCACTCAATGATAAGTTTAAATGCTACATTGACAAGCATTTAAACTAGCAAAGAGGGGTGGCAGGCCAGCAAGCATTGTACCTACTTGCTCACCCCCTACAGCTAGCAGTGGAACCAATGAACCAGAGGAGTGGCTATCTCTACAAAGCAGTGTGCAAAAGATAGAGATTAGCGCCCAAGAGGTGGATAGGCAGAAAAGGGGCAAAATTCAGCAGAAGGGCAGACAGCAAGGACAACCAGGGATAAAGGACAACCAAGGAAGGGGCTGGAGTAGAACAGTGAAACAGTCTAGGGAAGTCAAATCATGGAAAACCATGTGTGCAAATGCCAGGAGCCTTAACAACAAGATGGAAGATCTGGAGGCTGTCATGGAGCAGTCAGACCTGGACATTGTGGCCATTACTGAAACCTGGTGTAATGATAACCATGACTGGGAGATGGCCATACCTGGCTACAACATATTCAGAAGAGACAGGGCAGGCAGGAAGGGAGGAGGAGTGGCACTGTAAGTGAAAAATGACATAAGGGCCACAGAGATCCAAGAGGAACAAAATGGGGGACAGATACTGTGGGTTAAGCTGGAAAGGAAAATGGGGCCAGCCATCTGCACAGATACGGTCTATAGACCACCAGCCCAGGAGGAAGAAACAGATAGGGAGCTGATGCTAGCCATCCAAAGGATGGCAGACAAGGGTGAGGTAGTACTGGTTTGAGACTTCAGTATTCCAGACGTGGACTGGAGCATCCCAGCAGCAGCATCAACTAGGAGCAGATTTATCCTGGACTCCCTTCAGGGTGCCTTTCTCAAGCAACTGGTCATGGAACCAACTCAGCCGAAGGCAATACTGGACCTTGTGCTCACAAACAGGGACAGTGTGATGAAGGGTAACAGTGGGGGAGCACCTGGGGAACAGTGACTGCCAGTCATTGTGGTTTGAAATCACAGAAAGAGCAGAACCAAGCCACACAAAAACATGTATCCTGGATTTTAGGGGGGCAGACTTTGGGAAAATGGGGAGATACTTGAAAGAGGCATTAAGGGGAATGGGGCAGGAATCAGGGGGTGAGGAACAGTGGGCAATATTTAAAATGGAGATTACAAGAGCAACAGAATTATGCATTAAGCAGGTGAGCAAGAGGAAAAGGAGGAGGAGGAGACCATTATGGTTTTCCAAAGAGGTAGCAAAGAAAGTGAAAGCCAAAATGATTGCATTCAGGCAATACAAAAAGACACAGGCAGAAGAGGATAGGGAGAAGTACCAGGAGAAGCAAAGGGAGGCAGGGAGGTCAGTAAGGGAAGCCAAAGCTCAGACAGAAGAACACATTGCAAAAATCAGTGGGTAGAGGGGACAAAACCTTTTACAGGTACATAAGTGAAAAAAGAAAGGCAAAGGGAGGGATAGTGAGACTGAAGGGGGAGGATGGGGGCCACATGGAGGATGACAACAGTAAAGTTGACATATTGAACAGATATTTCTGCTCAGTCTTTACTGAGGAAGAGAAGGGTAATGGGTCTGAAGGGAGTACAAGGGGTGAGAATGGTGCAGAAATGGACACAAGGCCCTTTACAAGAGAAAGGGTCCTGAAGGAACTGGAAGTAATAAGAGTTGATAAAGCAATGAGGCCAGATGGGGTGCACCCCAGGGTCCTTAAAGAAGTAAGAGAGGTGGTGGCTGAACCTCTGGCTATCCTGTTTAACCAATCACTGGAAACAGGGGAGGTACCCAAAGACTGGAGGATAGCAGATGTAGTCTCCTTATACAAAAGTGGGAGCAAAGAGGAAGCAGGGAACTACAGACCAGTCAGCCTCACCTCGGTAGTGGGAAAGATCATGGAAGCACTACTGAAGGAGTGACTGGTGAACATCTGGTTGTCAGTGGACTACAGGACCCAAGGCAGCATGGTTTCACCAGGGGGAGGTAATTTCAGACCAACCTCGTTTAATTTTTTGACTGGATGACTAGGGAGGTGGATCAGGGGAGGGCAGTGGACATGGCCTATCTGGACTTCAGCAAGGCCTTTGACACTGTGCCACACAGAAGACTATTACACAGACTGGGGAATATGGGTGTGGGCAGGACAGTAGTGTGGTGGGTAGGTAACTGGCTGGGCGGCAGGACACAGAGGGTGGTGGTAAATGGCTGTCACTCCACAGAGGGAAGAGTGACCAGTGGGGTACCACAGGGATCAGTGCTGGGACCAGTCCTATTCAACATCTTCATCAGTGACATTGCGCAGGACCTATAAGGCAGAATTTCACTGTTCGCTGATGACACAAACCTCTATAACAGAGTAGACACACCAGAGGGTGTAGACAGAATAAGATGGGACCTGCAGAAACTTGAAGAATGGTCAGAGGTTTGGCAGTTGAAATTCAATGCAAAGAAGTGCAAGATAATGCATATGGGGCACAAAAACCCTGGCACAATATATCAGTTGGGGGGTGAGGATCTTGGGGTTATCATCTCTGATGACCTCAAGGTAGGGAAACAGTGTGACAAGGTAGCAGGTAAAGCAAATAGGATGCTGGGATGCATAGGCAGGGGCATCACCAGCAGGAAAAGGGAGGTCATAATTCCACTATACAAGACACTAGTGAGGCCCCACCTGGAGTACAGTGTACAGTTCTGGAGACCTTACCTACATAAGGACATAGACAGGGTAGAGAAGGTTCAGAGGAGGGCAACAAAGATGGTGCATGGATTGCATCACAAGTCCTATAAGAACAGGTTGAAGGAATTGAACATGTACTCCTGGAGGAGAGGAGGGAGAGAGGGGATGTGATAGAGACATACAAGTATCTTACAGGGAGGAACAGGGTGCAGGAATACACTATTTTTAAGCGAAAAAGATGTTCCAGGACTAGAGGGCATGGGATGAAGTTGGAGGGAGGATGATTCAGAGGAAACGTGAGGAAGAATTTCTTCACAGAACGGGTGGTGGACAAGTGGAACACCCTGCCAGAGGAAGTGGTGGGGGCTGAAACAATCATGGGATTTAAGAATGCAAGGGATAGACATAAAGGAATTCTGGAGGTCAAGGGTAAGGGGTAACAGACTTCTAGGAAAACATAAACTGAACTTACAAGCTCAAATGGGCAGACTGGGTGGGCCATAGGCCCTTATCTGCCGACACTGTCTATGTATCTATGTACTCAAATGGTTCTGAAAACAACAAGTACTCTTCATCATCCTACTCCTCATACGATCATAAAAACATTATGAATATGCCAGCAGAAACATACCTTATTGTCTATATACTCCATTCAAATGTGCAGTTCCCACTGAGATTACAGAGGGAACTGCCCCCTCCCCATATCCCCCTTGAGCCCTGTCAAATACTTCTCCCCCCACCTGAACTTTCCCCCTCATCCTATACCAGCCTCTTCTGAAGCTGTCCACCGTTTTTATGGATACAACTTTCTCCGGCAAATTATTCCACTTAGTCACCCTCCTGGTGAAAAAATGCCTCCTCATCTCCCTTCTGAACCTTCTGCCCACCAGTTTCAGGCTGTTACCTGTGTACTCTTGCTTCCACTAAGGCAGAAGAGGCCCTTGGTGCTCACCCTATTTATACCCTTAATTTACTTGAAGGTATCTATCATGTCTTCCCTCTCCCTTCTGTCCAAAAAACAGTACATTTTGAGTCCCCCTGAGCCTTTACTAGTAGATGTTGCCTTGCTGGCCCTGGATCATCTTTGTTGCTCTTCTCATGTCTGTTTCCAGCAAGTTGAAATCCTTCTTGAGAGAAGGGCACCAAAACTGCACACTGTACTCTAGGTGAAGTTTCACTAGAGACCTATAGTGTGGCAAAATGACCTCTGCCTTCTTGCTGGTGATTCCTGTGGCTACGCAACCCAGCGCTGAATTTGCTTTGGATGCAGCCTTCTAGCACTGTTCCAAGTGCTTTAGATAGCTCCTAATAACTACAATTGGGTACTTTTCTTTCTCTGACCTGGTAACCTGCATACCACTCAATTCGGTCCCTGGATTTTGCACCCCCAAGTGCATACATTTACACTTCTTAGTGTTGAACTCTAGATGCCCAAAGACAGACCACCTCCCTAGTCTAGACAGCTCTTCCATTAGTTCCTGACTTCCTTTCTCCATGTCCACTCTACCACATAGATGTGTGGCAAGTCTTTTCAGACTCCTCCCTCAGCACTGCAACACAGTCTGGCTCACCACTCCCAACAATAGTGACACAACTCATCCTGAAGACACCTACACCTGATTCCTTGCCATCATCAACACGCTCAATATGATCAAGGGTGCCTCAGAGAACACAGAGCACACAGAGTGTCAGTATGAGTTAAAGACCCTTTACAGGTACTGTAATGCACTACATTTAATGGCTTTTTTATTAATTTTTATTTTTTATGTTTTTCATGCAGAACTTGTTTTTACAGGTATTATTATATAACTGGAAAATCAATAGTGCAGGACAGAATATAGTCATTCGCACGGAGGTAAAGGAGAGACTACAGGGCTCAAATGTTTTTCTTCCCATGGTGGTGGATGCTGGGAATAGCCTACCCCAGCAAGTGGTGGGTGCTAACACAGTGGGGGATTCAAACATGCATGGGAGAGACATAAGGGAACCCTAGATGTGGAGAAGAGAGGCAAAAGCCAATGAACAAGTAGGGTCAGCAGCTACTGATGCAGGCAGGGAAAATGGGAAGACTACGTGGGCCTAGCTGTCCTTATCTGCCATCAACTACTATGTTGCAGACTGTGTAAGAGGCCTTTTGGCACCATGCATATTTGCTTAAAGTTGAACCAGCATGATATTCTATGGTGATTTGCATATACAGGCGATGATGCTTTGCATTATGTGTGTGTGTGTGTGTGTGTGCGTGTGTGTGTGTGAGATTTTGTAGTTCTTTGAAACTTGGTTTACCAGCCAATGCCCTTTGGGGGTAACAATTGTCTCAGTGCTTGCACTCTGAGGTTCATTGTCTTTACACTTGTTTTTTGTTTTTATTCGGTTCACCACAACATAACCCAGATATACCATCTTAGGGTAGCTGGTTCATTCCACTGGGGTGTCACACAGACGAGGCACGCTGATGAGTTCTGGAAGGATGAAACACGTGTGTGTGTGTGTCTTCTGTTGACACCCATTGCAGACTGCATGAAAGGCTTTTTGGCACCATGCATTTTGCTTAAAGTTGAACCAGCAAAATATTCTGTGGTGATTTGCATAAACAGCCCATGATGCTTTGCATTATGAATGTGTGTGTGATTTTGTATTACCATGTTACTATGTTACAGGGGGTATACGCCTTGAGGTCAGCAACGAACAATAACTATATCTGTAGCTCACACTGGGCAGTGGTGGTCTTAGTGGGTTTTGCAGACTCTGAGAGGGAGAAAAATATTAACCAAAAAAAAAAAAAAAGAAACAAACATTCTAGTTCATGCAAATTACCTCAGTAATAAATGATGGAGTTGAGAAACACAGAACAAATGCGAAGTATCATTTAAATTGTATGCAAATATATATTTTTTCAAAGTCCTCCTGGTGGCACTGACTCCTCTTTAGATTAATTTAAAGCATCAGTTCAAGTCACGACAATATTATGTGCCCATTATCTTTTGATTTCATTTAAGCTTGCCCTTTTTTCTCCTGTATTGAATGGTTCCTTTTTTGTCCCTTTCTTGAGTCTGCTTTAGAATTTATTTTTAGACATGTCTTTTATATACACTTTGTACACAGGCTGCCAGCATGTGTTCTACCATCTAAAAAGGAAAAGGAAAATAAAAAGGAAATCACAGTGTATTGAACTGCAGTTGCTGAAATATTGCTAGGACTGTTTTTAAAAATTCATAACATTTTCTGCTCACTATTTTTGATGTTATTGATACTTTAAAGTGAAGGCTGAAGGGCAGAGTTGCTCTTTAAAAGAAACATTGACAAATGCATGAGAGGAACATTAATAATAATGGGATAGAAAGAGTTACCCATGGGTAACCATCCCAGTGATCTACTGTACATAGTGTAGCCTGCTTCCGTAATGACCTACTCTGTATGTTCCTATGAGTGTGAGCTGGACAGCAGGGTTTGATCCCAGTCTCACAGAACATGTGGAATACACACAGAGATGGTGAGGAGCCTGAGGAGATCCAGTGGTTACAGTCTCAGCTTAGCCATTAACTCATGTGGAATGAGCTCCCCTCAAAGGGAGAATCATGATCCCCCTCTGGCCATAACTCTCAGTATGCAGTTCTGTTTCTTTGTCATCACTCAGTAATTGGCATTCCTCTCACATATAAGGAGGTCTGTGTCAGAGCTACACTTCAAGTTCCAAGACTGGAAGCAGTGAGGTGTGATGATTTTAGCAAATGCATGGGAACCAGGAGGTCCAGGCCTGGAGCTCACCGGAGACACTCATTGCATCACCCATTGTCAGAAAAAGGCCATTAGCAGCATCTCCCCCCCCCCCACATGGCCATCCAGACTCGGAAGATGGTCAAGTGGATCATAATGCAAAGTGGGTACCACTGGCACTCAATATTATACCAACAACCATGCCAGGAGGCAGATGTGATGACTGTCTCCTCTGCCAGGACTCCTCAGTAGGAGTCCTTGCTAGGAATCAGACTATTGACCCTGAGTCCTGAAGGTTGCAGCACTGACCATTCAACTGAAGGGAAATTCCAGTTAGCTAGGAGGTTAGCTTAGAACTTGAACTTTCCATTACTTTCAGCTTCTTAAAACTAGAAGGAGCAGGGGTAATTCACTAAAAATACCACCAACAGCTTAATCAGGTTCAATTTCAGTTGCTTACCATCTGAACCCCCTTCCTCCCATCACCCTTGAAAAAGGGACTTCTAGGCCCAGTGGGCTTATCGGTCAACAAAATTCAATAAATAAGCACTCCTTAACACCGTAGCACACTGTGGCTACAGTTTCTCACATCATATCTAAGAACAAATCACAAAAGAAACACACTTGGGAATGTGTGGGGTGCAGCAATAAGAAGCTGTTGCTTAAGCCAGGAACAAAAGACATATAAAATGGCACACTCAGGGCAATAGCAAACAGATAGTATCATACGTTCACCCTCTGGAAATAATCAATGCCCCTCTGCATAAATGGTGCAAAAACAGTTTATTCAGAGTTCAACCATACAGGTACATACTGTACACCTCACATGTTTTGTAAAACTTCCTTTTTCAGAAACTGTTTGAAAAAGGAAGTTTTCTGAAACATGTCAGGCATACATAATTTTATGGTTGAGAACTGAATTAGCCACCATTTATGCAGAGTGGTGCTGATTATTTCCAGAGGGTGAGTGCCCAGTTCTACCTGTTTGCTATTTGGATTCTATATCATGAGCACCCCAGCCAAGTGCAGCTCCTTTTTGGAACCAAGTACACTCAGAGTAATGTAGATTTGAGCTCCCATACAAATGCTGAATTTGAATTAAATTATATATTTTTCTGATCTACTTTACTCAGTGTGAACTGTTTTGTGTAGCTTTTGTTTATATTATGTCTAGATGTTACTGACTGCTTGACACATATACAACAAAGGTGATACCAAGTAGTGTGGAGCATGTTATACTGTAGATCGAAGGAGCACTCCCAACCAATCAAAAAACTCCATTCTCCTGTGTGTGAAACACTTTTATTCTGTGAAGAGTGTCTCATGCACAGCTACCATGAAAATGGGCACATTCCAGTAAGGTTTTAAAAACAAATTAATGTATTATTGATTGAGCTTGATCAATAATAAATTATACCATGCCAAGACCACTCTTATGGTTGTAAGAGTGGTCTCACATTCTTAGGGTATCAGAACCATTCACCTTTGGGTCATGTTTCTCATACTCTAAGAATGCGCATCAGACCACTCTTACAACCATAAGAGTGATCCCAGTGGTGGTATTAACATACATAACAGTGTCGTCACAGGTCTGTAGGAAATGATTACCTTGCCAAACATTTTGCAGGGACCAGCAACTAACTCTCTTGTGTACTCCAGACCATCTGTTGTTATGTATAATCAAGGCCCGTGGATCTCCTCGGCACTTCAATTCTGATTGCTTTGGTTGGGCTTCTAGGATTCTGTTGCCCACCCTGTGGTGTGATTGTGAATTATTAATTTCTGTGACAGAATGCAGTTCTGCTAGTGGCTTCAACATGGTGAGATATCATTGATGACATCACAAGAGGAGCACAGAGGAGGGGCTTCAGGATAAAAAAGAAGGGGAAGGGAGCCGAGCACCATGAAAAAAATTACATTTTAATGGAGTAATGAACTCTGCAGCACTACATACAGTATATCATGTGTCATGATGCTAGTTCTGCAGGAAATTCCACCACCATGGAACCACATAATTTAAGGGGCCTTGTGTGTAATCTCTGGATAATGAGAATACTATGGTTGCAAATGATCATTTTACTCTAAACAGACTGTTTTCTCTCTAACACATTACGCATTCTAAATCAGAACACAGCTGCAGCATCAGCACTATGCTATTGGAGGGAGCCCGTAACAAGACTATTACATGGGCACAGCAAGTGCAACAGCATTGTAGGTGCAGTGCAGGTGTAATGAACTGTATAAGAAAATTTGAAAACACAATATTCTCTTTTTTACATGCATCTCAGGTTTTTTTTTTATTTATTTAGAATGTTGAACACCAGGAAATCCACATTTTGGTATACAATACTAGTTTTCAGGTGGGTCCTAGTGTAAGGACAGTTACAGCAGCAGGCTGTTTATTGCAATTATTGGTTATGCACATATAAATGTACACAGTACTTTAATACAGATAATATTAAAAATACAAATATTCTCGATATTATATGGATATATTCATGGTGCAAAGTTCACTAGCAATTGATGAGGACAGAGAGTACAGGGAAAAAATGAAAATCAGCTGGCAAGAACAAGGGTATGTTGCCACTTATAGTAGGAAGTGCACTAAGTGTTTGGTGGCTGACACCGTTGCAGGGGTGTTAAAGTGTGCAAACATTGTCCATTTTAAAGTGTTAATGTTGGCTGCTAATTTGGTACCAGAGGAAAGGTTTTTCCAGGTTGTGTGGGGTGGTTACAGAGGAGGCTTTTGTTCCTATTGTTCTGTGTGCTCTTGGGACATGCAGGATCATCTGTTACTATGTGAAAAGAGTGAAACAAAAATAGCAATAATTATATAAGCACATAAACATTAGTGCTGGCAAACACAGTGAAGGAAAATAAAAATGAAACATCAAAGTAGGGAAAAGCAGAACAAAAAAAAAATTTAACAAATTGCAAACTAGTACAACACCACCCAAAACATATGATGATAACATCAGGAAGATGTAGATAGTAACTTAGAATGTTATTGTCATACAAAACAAGCAAGAACGCAATGCAAACTGCATCATAATTAGGGTTCCTGGTTTTCGGTTAAAACCGAAAAAACCCGGTTAAACCCCACCGACGTCTTTTTTATGAATTCGATTACAACCGAAAAACACCGAAAAAGTCAATAGTGAAACATGTCTGGGAAGTTAAAGGGAGTTGTGCATTTGTGTAAATTTAAAACGATCAGCGACTTTGTGTCCGTCCCCCCCCCCGGCTCTCTCGATCAGCTATGAACCTTGCAGTGCTTAGTGGGGAAGAAGGATGACATCTCACTCAAAGTTTTATTCCTGATCCTCTGTGGTGGCAAGTAAGTGCTGGCAAAGAGCTGGAGTAGTTCGAGGCACAATGAGTTTGTGTGTCCCCCCCCCCCGGCAAGCGAGTGAGTGCGTGTGTGTGGATACGTCTGTGAAGTTATCAGGAGTTGGGCAGCTTGTTATTTGTGCATTTGTGACTTTGTGTGCCCCCCCCGTTCTCTCGATCGAACCTTTTAAATTAAAAGTGAAGCCAGAGGGATCTCAGCAATGCTGGTGTGTTGATCCCGTTCAGATTAAATTAATTTGTGCTTGATGGCTTGCTCGAGTTAAACAAAGAGATGATGATTGATTGTAATGGTAATTGCTAGATGTTTAATTTCATTTTATCTTAAGTCGCTTAACTTAACGTCTCTCAATTACCTTTTACAATCATCACCTCTCTGTTTAACTCTAGCTGCCATCAAGAACAAATTAATAAAATCTTAACGCGATCAATTAGATCTTATTGAATTAATCAAAGTGCACATTGTCAGTACCATTATTTAGCAGTTTTTTAGTTTGGCATTTAGCATTACCCCTTCATTCACCCCTGGTGCTTGAGAGCATTTTCAAAATGCCACAAAGATCAAAAATCACTGAGCAGTATGCAGCAGAACACAAAAATTTTATTGTTGAGCTTCTCCATGGCAAGAGAACACTAATATGCAAGTACTGCAGAGTTACAGTGCCGCTGGTGCCCGGTAAAACTGCGAGTCAGCTCGCTGAGCTTGTCCTGTCTAAAACTCACATCAAGCAGAAGCAGCCACTACAGAATGAGGATCACTGCCTAAGCAGATTTCTCTTAGTGAAACCATTACTCGTTTTAAATGAAAAAGAGATGATGAGAGGGACATCGCTCATGAGTTTGCCAGAGCAATGATACAGTCGGGTGTCAGCCTGCATCAAACGCTGTTGCTGTTATGTTTACTTTTGCTGGCAGATTAAAGGGTTGGAGTCGACGTACCATTATGGCAGACCTAGAGGTAATTGAGTGTTGCAATGCAGTGTCAATTGCTGCACTAACACAAAAGGTGCTGGATATATATGGGAAGACCTGGGAGGATGTTGTATGCATATGCAGTGACAGTGCCAGCTATATGAAAAAATTGTGTGATGATTTACGAAGAGCTCACCCGCAGTTCAAGGCATTCCCTGTTCGAGATCCATGTCACCTGCTGGATGGTGTACTGAAGGCTGCAATATCATCATCCAACATCATGAAAAAGGTAGTGGACTTTATTTTGCATTCCAGAGCACTATTTAAATATGCACGAGAGCTTAAGAGAAAGTACTTTGCAGTGTGCTCACACCTAGGGGTGAAACAAAAGGTGATACCCAGTGTTACACATAGCCATTGGTATTCTGTGATAGAGGCTGTGGAAAGCTTGCTTCCAATGTGGAGACCATTTACAATCTTTTTATTAAGTGCAGATGCAGAAGGGAAGAAATATGATGAAATTAGAAAACATGTAGACACGGACATCAAAAAGAACACTGTGTATTGCGTTTTAAACTTTCTTACAGAGAATATGAGACCACTGATTGATGTAATGAAAAAACTTGAGTTTGAACACACACAAGCCCATCAAGTATTCAACATAGTTGGAGTGAGCATTAAAATTCTGTCAGAGAGCAAAGTTGATGGAGTCAGCTCTGAGTATGGACCGCTGCAAGTGCACTTCTTGGGTGTCTGCCGTTGAAAAGCCAGCAAGTACTGGAAGAGAGCTTTAACATTTTTTACACAGCTATGTATGACAAATGGC
Source organism: Neoceratodus forsteri (assembly GCA_016271365.2). NCBI lineage: Eukaryota > Metazoa > Chordata > Ceratodontiformes > Ceratodontidae > Neoceratodus > Neoceratodus forsteri. The sequence goes on along the minus strand of CM057449.1, from coordinate 223,207,599 downwards.
AGGCTGTAATGGTTAGAAATATCCCAAATCCAACAATGGGACTTGAATTAAATGAATCCTCTCTCTGGTACTCTGTTCAAGTGTTTGACCCATTTAGAAAAAACAAATTCACTTCTAACTTTGAAAATTATGTATTTATTTTTGATACCTTTAACACACATGATGCTGAATTATTATGTGCACAGTTTGATGAGTACTTTGCAGAGCCATTGCCAGCTAACAGTGAATTAGAAGTGCACACATTTTGGAGGGGTTAAATGAAGCTGTGGCCAGAACTGAGTGAATGTGTTCTGTCAATTCTTGCACTGCCTGTCTCAAGTGTCAATGTAGAGAGGGCCTTTTCAGAGATAAGGGCATTTACTGCCAGGAAAGAGAGAGGGAAAATGTCTAAACAAGCACTAAAAATGCATTGCATGATTTACTATAACAAATTAAGCAATTAAAGTTGTTGCTGTATGACAAAAGCTGAAAAATAAACACCTTTTTTCCTGATTCATAAACACCTAAAACCGGAAACCCTAATCATAATGGAAGAAAAACACAACTTCACTATGAAGTACAATGCCAGCTAACTTCCATCACATCTAGTTACGACTATTTATAAGGCAAGAAACAATAGTACACACTTAGAAAACATATAAACCAAATTAAACCTGCAACTGAACATTTTAGGCAATCCCCTCAAATAATCATAGTTAGTCCTTGTACCATATTTGTTTGACAATTTTATGTTGGGAAAGTTACACCCCACACCCCCATTTATATATAAACACCACTGACAACACACAATTAAACACAAAATACATATAAGCAAAACACAATGAAAATCATACCTGCAACACTCTTGGAAACAGCCAGATTTGAACCTACAGAAACACAGGGTACAAACCACTGAAAGCACTCCCTACCGAACCTGTACCCTAGTCTCTCCATTGCACCATGACGGCATGTGGATTCCAACCCACCCAACACTCACACTTAATTTGTACTACTTAAACAACCTGTAACAATCACATTTGTGCTCACATCAATCAATCAATCAATCAAATCTTTATTTATCCAGGCGGACACCATTGAGCAAGCTCATTTACAAGGTGGACCTGCATTACACATGGTCAAAAAGAACAGTATAATATAATTGGCAAGGATACAGATGTTAAGACACTGTACAGACATTGATAAGAAAATGAAATGTAAAACATTAGTAAATAAGTTCAAGGAACAGGCAAATTGAATATCTGTCCTAACTTCAAGGTTTTAATCAGTACAGAGAGCCAAGTTTGGAGGTATATTCAGTACAGGGACACATGAAGGGAGTTTTGATAGGTAATAGTTGTAGAGGCCTCAGGTTGGTGCGGCTATAATGGAGAAGGGGGCAAATGACAAAGGCAGCTCTCAGCCTTAGGTTCTTGATACAGAGTGAGAAGGTACGTGGCTCACTGGAGCGGAAAGGATTAATGAGACCGGCTATGGCACCAGGAGGCACCAGCAGCCCAGTTCACCAGACTTAGGCTAATTGCTGTGCAGCAGGGCAACGGGTATGTAACTACAGAATGGAGAGAATTTGGGATGACCAGCTAAGGCTCCAGGAGGTGCCAACAGCCTAGTTCGCATCATTAAGTGTTGCTGTGGAGCAAGGGGTTTCGTGGCTCTGCAGAGGTGGAGACATTAACGAAGGACCTTATTATGGCACAGGGTGGCATCAGCCACACAGAGACAACAAGCGGTGACCTAGCTAGAGGAGCGTGGGCTGCTCAGATAACAGTTTCGGATGCACCACCGCAGGTATACTAGAATCATGTGGCGGCTATATTTGGAGAACTTAGAGGGTCGGTGGCCCTAGGATAGGAGAATCAAAACAAGAGTAAGATGATGAAAGGGAGGGTGAGGCAAAGGTGCAGGAAAGGGGAAGGGGTATGTGAGGTGGCAGTGCAGATCAGGCGTAGGTGAATACAGAAGCTATAGGAGAACAAGGTCAATGGAAGCAGTGGCATTTATCTCCGATTAACTTTGCATATAGGGACTTGAACACTGTGATAATTACTGTGGTTCTTAGCTTCAACATAAACATGCACTATTAATACCCAGTAACTCAACTGACACTCATTATTTTTGAGTCGCTTTTATTCATGTGCTCAAATGCGCTTATTGTTTTGATGTGACACCAATCAACTTGGACTGTAACCTTAGCATACAGGACAAGGTGAGCTTTTTTTTAGAAGGCTGGTGAGGTAGGCTAGGTATTGGCCATGTACACACTTGTAGATCAGAGCTGAACATTTTCGTTTCCATCTCCTTTCATGTCAGAGTAAGCCAATATTGTAAAGGAGACAGTGGTGCATGCCTCTGTCACAACACCTGAGGGAGCCTACAGATACTATTGCACGTGGTTGTGACTTTTTTTAAAGCTGTTGTTGTAGCAGCCATCCTATAGACTTTGCTACCATATTTCAGTTCAGAAAGTAATGAGTGGTATCAGTTTCTTTGTGTTAGGGGAGAGGCAATCCTGGAAGAGGGTTCCAAGTTTGTAATGCATTCCATTTCCCAGATAATTTTTATTGTGTGGTCATTAAACCTTAGTTTTGGGGCCAGCCATACCGCTAGGTATTTAATTATTTGAATGGTTTCTAAAGGTGGCTCTTAAGTGTAGTTGTGTCTGCAACAGATGGTGATGGGGGGGGGGTCTGAAAAAGGTCATAGCCATGGTCTTATTACAGTTCAGGTGCAGTTTGTTTGCATCCATATGGAGTTGTGTCCTGTTGAAAGCTGTTTGTAGGATATCACTGAGGTCCTTGGCAGTGTCTTATTCAGTACAGATAACTGTATTGTTTGCATAAAGATGTATTTTGGCTTTGTGGCCAGATCATAGTGAAGGGAGCTCATTCACAAAGAGCTGAATAAGACTGACCCCAGGATGAAGCCTTGAGAGACTATGACAGTGAAGTGATTTAAAGGGAAGACTTCACCATTAATCTTTGCAATTACTGACCTGTTAGGTAGGATTCCAGCCAAGATCATGCATTCTGATCCCAGCCCAGTATTTGCATTTTCTCAAGGAGGATGGTGTGGTCCACTGTGTCAATTGCTTTGGTAAGATTGATGAGTATTGCTCCTGTATGATGGCTAGAGTCGAGACGGCAAGTTACCAGGCCATTTGTCTCTTTGAAGAGTGTGGTACATGTGGAATAGCTCAGTCAGAATTCAGACTATGCCTCTGTGATGAGAATACCATTTTGTAGAATATAAATGGAATAAAAGATAGGGGACTGTGTATTACGAGACTATAATACCATTAAGAGGTTTTGGTGACGTGAACCTTGAGAGTGAAGCTCGAGAGGTTTCAACATGTCACTAATACCTTGAGATGGTATTATAACTGAGAAATACACAGTCGCCTATTTGTTATTTTTTATAATATAGGGATCCAAGAAAGTCTGACTTTTTACTTTATTGTAAAAATCACTATATCACCAATACCTTAGCCAATGATTCCGGATGGAAAGTGAGATTCTAAATATTGCTGAAATAGACACCAATGAGCTTCTTTTTATTTAATTTAAAACATTTTTTTATGCAGAGGTTTGGAGAGAGAGGGAAAGAGGAGAGCGAGACAGCAAGATGTGAGCAGTGGGGACTATGAGAGGAAACTATCCTCCATGAGCTTATCTCTCACTTTTTTTTAATTTAAAAATGTGTCTATTTCATTTTAGAAGGGGCTGGGGAGAGAGAAACAGAATTGCGATCAAGACAGAGGTTGAAGGATTTCTGATTCAGTGGCGAGCTGGCTTTTACTGAAGGTGAGGCTTGCAATGAAAGCTGGCTCCCGCTCACAGACTGTGCACAGCATGAGGAAGCACTCTTTCTTGTAATACCATTGTTCAGAGCTCAGAATGATAGTATTATGAAAGGAACGATAGTATTATGAGATCTTAAAATACTGTCATTGAGCGCTAACAATGGTATTATAGCAACATTTTTGTATGGGTGTCAATGCTATTATTAACATCATACATATAACACAATGAATTATCTGTTCATGTGCAAGCTTGAAGGGGATCATGACTTGAGTAGTAGGTTGATGATAGCAGTTTCCAGCCTGTGGAGATCTGTCCTGTACAGAGGGATAGGCTGAAGAGGGTTGTGATGGGGGTGCTTGTTGAATTGCAACAGCTTTTAGAAGTTGTTTCTTGATAGTATCAAAACCTGCACTTTGTGTTGTGCTGAGTTCTTATAGTAGTTTGAGTACTTCCTGTTGGTCGAGATTTCTTGAGAGTCAGATGGAGCGTGATTGGTGGGATGAGATGGACCAGGAAAAACAATGTTGATTTTAGTGAAGAAATGGTCCAGGACATTTGAAATTTCAGCTTTTCCTGTGATTAGGGCATCCCTATAAACAACGTGCATTATTGGTGGAGATTGGTCTTTGCCAAGAAGGGAGCTGATTCCAGACCAGAGATTTATTGTCTTGCTTGTATTAGAATACCAGTAACAGGCATTACAGTCTGACATTGTGTTCCCTCTCATTACAATACCTAGATTCCTGAGCCATCTGTGCAATTCCCAGTCTGGGTCATCTAAGGAGGTTTTATATTTGGCCCATGACTTGTTTTGGGATGTGTAGTTGTCTAATACTCTAGTGTGATTCAGTTGTGTTGGCCCTCAAACTCTTACATATTGAGTAGGAAGTGGTATGTCACATACCCTGTATGTATTTAGTTAAGATGCAAAGTACACTCAAGCAGATTCTGTATCTAGAATGAGGTTTAATCTATACAAATTAATTGGATTATACTCTGGGTAAAGTCAGTTTACATCCACAGACCTGAGTGATGTGACTTTAATATAGTGGTGAGGGGGTTCCTTCTTTTGCATCTTCATATACAGAAGACTTGACAGTGATCACTCATGGAGTCAGGGTAGATATCGGAATTTGCAAGTCTATCTAGATCACCTATTTTTATGAATCTAGTTAATACGTGTTCCTCCCTTCATAGTAGTGGTGTGCTGGGTGTTGGAGATTATCAGCTGGGTGAGGTTTTGCTCAGCTAACCAGTCTCTAGTTACCATGTCTAGAGCATTGCTCCAGTTCACATTAAAGTTCCCCAGTATGAAGGTCGCATCATTGACAGTTCATGGTGGAAGCAGGTCTATGATCTGTAGCAGTGAGGTTTAGGAATGTTTGGAGATCTGTGGAGACATGTCCCTAGGAGCCTAAGGAGATTTTTGCTGATACAAATAAAATTACAAATGGGCATGTTTATCTTTCAGTGTCCCTGGCTGTAGAGCCTACAAGTTAGAGCAACAAGCTATGACCAAGCTTGCTACATCCAGCAGACCTGGGTTTGATTCCCACAATCTTCCTTTGCATTTTGTATAACCCTGAACAAGTCATTTAACCTCCTTGTGCTTCTGGGTCACCCCAGTAAATGGGGATTGTGCTCAGTGGGCCTTACCAAGTTACCAGAGAGTTAAAAATAAAAAAATGGAACAACCACTAATACTCTATCATCTGCCATGAATACATTCAGAAAAAGTATATAAATGCATTTTTAAATGTGTATACAAACTTATATTATAGTGGTGTGGTAGCGCCACTATAATTAGGGTTAAGTAGGCAATTTAATGTTAAACCCCAAATTGCACACTTTAATAACTTTGCAACTGTTCATTGGATTTGCATAAAATTTGTTATGTGTGGTTCCATGAGGTACACCTCTTTGCATGCCAAGTTTCATTTTGATCGGATGTATGAATTATGCACAGCACATAGTGAAAAAAGTGTAAAAGTCACATTTTTCGCCCATTTTTGCTGATTTTTCCTCATCGTGCTGTGGCCAAACCATTTGGAAATTTGGCCTGAAATTTTCAGGGTAGAAAAAGCACAACCCAAAGAACAAGCCAGCACTAGTTTGGTGAAACAAATATTAATCCTTTCTAAAGTTATTCAGTTTTGAAATTTTGAATTCTGAGCATACTCAGTTCAGTTTTTTGGATAGCTGCACAGCTTCAAACAAGGATTTGGGCTCACAAACAGGGATTTTGGCAGCTTACAAACAGGGATTCATTAAGTCCTTTTCATATGAAAAATATCTGTTCATAAGCCGCCATCTTGTTTTCAATTTTCTTCTAAAATAAAACCTTTGTAACTTGCCCCAGGGATATCTTCTGTACACATTGAAGTATGGGTTTTGTTCAGGGTGACACCCTCTTCAGACCCATGGCTTTGCTTCTGCACACTTTAGTTACAAACAGCCATTTTTACATTTGAAAATCCTTGTTCATGACTCCCTTCTGATACCTGTTTGTGAGGTGTCAAAATCCCTGTTCATCAGCTGATCCCTGTTCATGAGCTGTCAAAGCCCTTGTTCATATGGGGATGACCAAATGGTCCTCTCTTGCAGACAGAGATTGGCTCATGAACAGGGATTTTACAGCTCACAAACAGGGATTCGGCTCACAGACAGGGGATTTTGGCAGCTCATGAACAAGGACTCAAAAAAGGAATTCCTGTTCATGAGCTGTCAGAATCCCTGTTTGTGAGCTGTCAAAATCCTTGTTCATGAGAAATTCTAGTTCGTGAGCTGTCAAAATTCCTGTTCATGAGTGGACAATCAGATGTCCTAAAAATTACTGTTCATGAGCTGTCAAAATTCTTGTTCGTGAAGTGTCAAAATCCTTGTTTGTGAGCCAATCCCTGTTCATGAGCTGTCAAAATACTTGTTAGTGCGGGGATGACCAGACGGCCATACCTTGCAAACAGGAATTGGCTTATGAACAGGGATTTTGACAACTCACGAACAGAGATTCGGCTCACGAACAAGGATTTTGACTGCTCATGAACAGGGAATTTTAAAGGTTGCTGCTTCTTTGCCATTTCACTGCAAAGAAACAGTTAGGACTTTTGGCATGAAATGTACAGGATAGAAAGGAGGTGTCCCAGAGATGAGACTTATGCTGGTTTGGTGTCAAAATTAACATTGGTTACATAGCTATGGCATTCCAAAGTCAAGAAATTTCCCATAGCATAACATTATGATGAACATGGCACCTATACAAAAAGGGTTTGAGATATGGATTGTTCACTAATGCATAGGCAAGGCAAGGCACATTTTATTTAAAAAGACGCCCATCCCGGAGGCTCTGGGCACCGTACATCAATCAATAAATACAACACATCACAGCAATAATCAATTAAATACAATACTTTGAACAAGTTAAAACAGAATTTGCTATACAATTAACTACCCTCAACTTTAGCTGCATTTAAAGTACCTAAGACTAGTTAACATCAGTTTTATCCTTATTAAAAAGACAGGTAGGAAACTATAAAACATAGTCCGGGAAGGCCTGATTATACAAAAAGGCCTTGAGGTGGGCCTTAAAAAACCTCCACAGATGGGGCCTCCCTAACAACCAGAGGCAGCAAATTCAACAGGACGGGGTCAGCAACACTAAATGCTCTGTCACGAGCAGTTCTTAACCTCGTTCTGGGAATTGCTAGGAGGCCCCTAGAGGAGGAGTGGATGGAGAGGACTGAGACAGCAGGTGCAAGAAGGTCCTTCAGGTAGCCAGGGCCCAGGCTGTGCATGGCCTTAAAGGTGAGCAAACCTACCTTAAAGAGGACCCTCCACCTAACCGGCAGCCAGTGCAGTTGACGCAGCACCAGGGTACTATGACAATATTTGGACTGTCCTGTCAACAGTCTTGCTGCTGCATTCTGCACCAGCTGGAGTCAGTGCAGGGCATCCCCAGAGACCCCAAGATAGAGTGCATTACAGTAGTCAAGCCTGGATGTCACGAAGGCATGCACCAAAGTGGGGAGGTCCAGTGGCGGAACTAGGGGCTTTATTCTATTGATATTCCTCAGATGGTAGAAGCTGGTACAGACAACGGACGCCACCTGAAACTCAAGTGTCAAACCACTGTCAAGAATAACACCAAGATCATGCACCCTAGAGGAGGTCTTCAATGGTACAGAGTCAAGACAAAGTCCTGTCTCTGCACCAGAGGTCAACCTATCATGCCCTCTGTTCGACTCCAACACCAGTGCCTCCATCTTACTGGGGTTCAGTTGCAACTAACTGGAGGCCATCCAGTCATTGATTTCAGCTAGGCAGCTGTTAAGCACTTCTACTGCACAAGATGTTCCAGAGGTAAAGGAGAGGTACAGCTGAGTATCATCAGCATAGCAGTGAAAACCCAGACTGTACTTCCTAATGATCTCTCCCAAGGGTAGCATGTACATGGCAAACAACATCGGTGACAGGACCGAGCCCTGGGGAACTCCGCACAACAGGTTGACAGGGGAGGAGGAGAAATTCCCCATCACTGCCCTCTGCTTCCTGTTGGATAAAAAGGACTCAAACCAGCAGATAACAGTGCCGGCAAGTCCACAGAATTCCCTTAGGTGGTCAAGTAACACTCGATGGTCCGCCACGTCAAATGCTGAAGAGAGATTGAGGTGAATGAGAATTGTCCCCTCCCCTCGATCACTAGCCCTAAGGAGGTCATTATGCACCTGAACTAGCACAGTTTCTGTGCTATGCCTCACATGAAACCCAGACTGGAGTGACTCATACAGATCATAAGCCATGAGAGACTCCTCAAGCTGGAGCGCCACCACCTTCTCAACGATCTTACCCAAAAATGGGAGATTGGAGATAGGATGGTAATTTGCCTTGATATCAGGGTCCAATGATGTTTTTTTTTCAGAATGGGTCTCACCAATGCCTCCTTCAAGACATCAGGAAAATCCCCCTCTGACAGGGAACACCAGACAATCAAGGCAAACACCGGGCCAATGGAGTCAACACATCCCATTAAGAAATGAGTTGGCACCGGGTCCAGTTCACAAAAGGTGTGCTGCAGCTTGGAAGCAATCTCACTGACTTCAGCCACCTCCACTGGCCTAAACTCACCCCAACCAGGCAGAGTGCTCTCCAATCACCCATGGCGACCACTATCGGCCAGATTCTGGTCCACTGGCGGAACCTCCTGCCTGGTGGCAGACACCCTGTCCAAGAAGAACCAGGCAAACTCCTCGCATAATGTGCTTGAAAAAGTTACCTTCGGCTGTAGACAGGAAGGATGAAGAAGCCTGTCCACAGTCCAAAAGAGCACAGTTGGTCATTTCCTCCCAGCGGCAACCTCCCTGGACAGGAATTCTGCCTTCTTACGGTTGATTGCACCCTGGAATGCACAATAGTGCGCATGCAGGACCAGTTTGTCTACCTCCAGGCCGGACTTCCACCAGCAGCGCTCTAATCTCTGACCCAAGGTCTTCATCACTTTGAGCTCCCCATCATATCAAGGGGACCTCAAGTGAAAAGACCTGGGTTGTACATGGACTGGTGCAAGGGAGTCAAGCACACCAGACAGCGTTTTGTTATAGGCTTCCACTGCCTGCGCACACACCCCCAATGCATGCACTGTCCACACCAGATACGTCAGTCACCACCAAAAAACCCTCAGGGGTCAACCCCCTCAAAGGGCGATAACTGACCATATCTGCAGGAGGAGGGCTACCAGAGGGGGCCCTGAACCAAAACTTCACCATGCAATGATCGGACCAAACAACCTTATCAATGCTGAGACTATTTATCTCAAGACCCAGTGAGAACACCAAATCCAACATGTGGCCACCCTGATGGGTCGCGGAAAAAACTTCCTGCGCGAAGCCCAGAGATGACATCATCTGGAGGAAGTTGTAACCAAGCTGAAAGGATTCATCCTCAGCCCAAACATTGAAGTCCCCCAACACCAAGCATCTGGGGGCCTCCAATGCTTCGCAGATGATGAAATCGGTCACTTCCTGCAAGAAATCTCCCACCACCCGAGAGGGGCGGTAAATCAGGAGAATCAAGCAGCCTGAACCCAGACCCCCATGAATGGCCACACATTCAAAGGAATATGGTGCTCTCACTGGGTGCATGGTGAAGCCCAGCTCAGATCTAAAACAGTTGGCTACCCCGGCCCCAACCCTGTAGGACCCTGCACCTCCAAAACCATATAAGGGTAAAATTACACTTTCTCAAAAAGTAAGGAGAGTCATTACAAAAAAACTTTGTTAATGCATCAGTTAGGGTTGAAGCGACAAAAGTAGGGAAATGAGGTGCACCCCACCACACACAGACCAACAGGTGATGGGGTGTGCCTTGGGGTCAGGGGGCCTAACTCTCACCCTATTCTCCCATACTGCACCATGTCAGCTTTCTTACATATGGAATGGAGTGAGAGTTAGGGCCGATGACCCCAAGGCACACCCCATCACCTGTTGGTCTGTGGAGGGTGGGGTGGGGATATAGGGTGGTGGGTGTTAGGGTGTCAACCCAAATGCCTCATTTCCCTACTTTTGTCACTTCATCCCTAACTGATGCATTAACAATGTTTTTTTTGCAATGATTTTAATATACACAGATCTGAAAATATAATGAAATGATGCATCAATACTGTGTTGATAAACTTGACCCCAACCATTTATTTATAACAATTAAGTTTCTAGCCATTATAGTTCAAAGGTTTTCCAATAAATTATCTTTAGAAAGTTCTAACTTTGAAGCTGTTGGAGGTAGATCTTTTTTCAAATGAAAGCTTAGAGATAGGTTAATAAGATTAAATCCTATTAATATAGTTTTAATGTGTTAATACAACTCTATATATGTTGACACTGTTTCAAGTCAGTTTTACATATATTACATATATAGATTTTTTTGTGATGTTGTGACACAGTCATCAAGCATCAAACACATTTTATTAATATTTATGTGTTGACAAATTCTATCAATACAGTTTTTATACATGCATAACAAAATCATATGACAGTTTATAAAAAAGTAGAAATACTGTTTTGAATATTGTCTGACTTTTGGTTTCTGTTCGGCCTATTTAATAAGGAACTGTGTACTTTGTAACCCTCTATATGTTAATCTTGTAGCTTTTCTCTCATGGCACATACTGCACTGTCCCTTCTATCAACCTGAAATTTTCTTTGCATTTGAAGGTTTTGGCTGCAAAAACATTCAAAGATAAATAATAAGTGGCAAGGCCACTGGTTTTTCAGTTTTTACCTGGAAACCCATACAAATTCCAGAATTTGAACTGGCTGCACACTGGTAAAAAACAAAGATTTCATGAAATCCAACATTTTATATGCAATCAGTAAATCTATAGAACTTGCATTTTACATAAAATTGCTTCCTGTACTATTTTCAGTTTGCTTCTGTTATGCTCCGTGTATTAAGCCTTCTTTTATTCTAATTATGTATGCACATATTAAAAGAATAACATTAAAATCCCAATAAATTCCAGAAAATGGACTAACAATCACAGGTGCAATTCTTGGAATTTCAAGTCATGAAAATGGAATTTCATTAATTTAATCACCATAGATCAGTGGCCTTGATAAACGGCCAACAGCGCACAACAAGACTGTGTTCCCATTGAGAGGATCTTTGCTATTATAAACCATAAAAGTGAATCTCAAGTGGTCTATGATGTCACAGGGCTGGTCACAATGGGAATTCAGTTTTGTGTTTCAACTGTTTGTTCTTTTCATAGTGCATGGCTGGTCATGTGACATAAAGATGGAGCCCCGTTTTTGTTAGTTTCAAGCACTGAAAGAGACAGGTTCTTCTGAAAATTTGTGCAACTGACATCTGTCTTCCAAGCACTGCTAATAAATCTGTGACAATAAATATGAGGTATGAAATGACCTGATTCTGAATATCCAAAACAGAAAAAAAGGATGACTCAGCTGCTTCATAAATCAAATGAATATATTTATTTTATCCATCCACCCACATAAATCAATGTACAATTACATAAACCAAATGAGTATATTTATTTTATCCATCCACTCACATAAATCAATGTACATGTACACAAACCAAATGAATATATTTATTTAATCCACTGACTAGAATCAATGTTTTGTGGCAAGCTGCCACTTCCTCAGGGAAACAGTGGTTACTTGTTATTAAATACTGTTAGCTCACCCTGAGACTCCTGGTAAGATATCCAGGGCTTCACCTTAGTTTTGCTTCAGCTTTACTAAGCCCCCATAGGTTTCTAAATGCTTTTTCTTTTTTCTGTCACTTATAGCATACCAACTTGAGCACTGCACAATGCAAACCAGGAGCATCTGTCTCCGGTTTTAGAAGCAAGCTAACAGTTTTAAATAACTAGTAATGATTGTCTCCCTCAAGAATTGGCAGCTCGCCATGAAACATTGGTTCTGGTTGGTGGATGAAATAAATATACTGATTTGGTTTATGTATGAGTCGAGCCTTCCTTTCTTCTGTTTGGATTTCCATACATGCATAGGAAACTTCTCCACAGCTAATGCAATTCTTTATAAAAGGGTAGTGGGCATCCTGGAATTGTACTTAGTAGCTAACTCAGAATATACCCTTTCTGTTTATGAACTGGGGGGGGGGGCAGGACCTCCACTCATGACTTATGATGCCCTACCCCCTCATAAGTGATGACAACCTGAATAACAAGATAGTCACGTGTATACAAATTTAAATTAACACGAGGTAGGTTCAGCAGAGATGTGAGGAAGTATTATTTTACAGAAAGGGTTGTGGAACCTTGGAACAGTCTGTCAGCTGAAGTGGTGGGTGTGAAAACAATCAGGGAATTCAAGCAGGGCTGGGACATAATGAAGGGCATAGTGGTTACTGGGGGTGACAGGACAAAGGAGAACAGAGAGAGGATGGAGAGTGTTAGTACCCTGGAGAAACAGTAACTTCCAGGGATTATAAGAAGCTTGAGAAGACTGGATGGACCACAGGTCTTTTTCTGCCATCATTGTCTATGCTTCTATGTTTCTATAAGTGGCATATTCAGAGTCAGGCCATTATGTGTGTGAGAGAGAGACAGAGAGAAAGAGATAGATATCAGTTTAGATGGTATTTTAAATTGAAACGCTTTTAAATTATTTTTTTATTTCAGAGCTTTGGTTTGTGTACTGTAGTGTCATTAGGCAATCTGCAAGGTTCTCTCCCATTGGTTAAGGGTTTCCTTGTGACCTGTCCAAAGTGTAGCTAAATCCTGACATTGCACCAAATACTGAGATAGATTATTTATCTTCCTTTAGAATTAATTCGTGGCTAAAATAAATCATGTATCTGTAAGATCTGGCACTCGCCTACATTGCTTAAATTGTACTGTCTCATACTGTAGAAATATAGAAACAGAGACATCGGCAGAAAAAAGCCCAGTGGCTGAGTCTGGTCAGCACTACCACCAGTTACAGTAAGTGAGCCGTACTGTATACAGTATGCAGTCCAGGAGTGCTCAGTTATCAGCCAGCTGTAGTGTTGAGAGTAGGGCTGTGCTGGTCGCTGACCGTGGCTTAGGATGGGTGGGGAGCAGGGTGGTAGAGCACACTGGATTGGATGTGGTGGGGGGGTCCACTAGACTGCCAGGGAGCAGTATTGCTCTTACAGGACTCTTGATCATTGAGGGGTGGGGGAGGGACCCTAGAATTACAAGGACATAACTGTATTTTATATGGGGACAGTGATCAGTGACCGGGGGTTTGAGACCACTATACTACAGCAAATGATTATTCATATGGGGTCTGCAATTGGGGGGGAGGGACCCTAGACTACCCGGAAATATGTTTTCTTCATTTGGGGATGGCAATCGGTGACCAGGGAGGGGGAGGGACTACTACACTATAGAAAATTAGTATTTCTTCTTGGGTCATTGATCAGGGTGGGAGAGTGTCGTTGAGGCATAGGTCAAGGCAAGGCAAGTTTTATTTATATCGTGCTCTATCCAAAGGCTCAGAGTGCTTTACAATGAATAAATACAGAAACTCCAAAGATTTAAAATTACCAATTAAATAATACTAAAACATAAGAAGACCAGGAGCAGTTTCAAAATTCACAAGTCACATTTTATTATTATCAATGACAATAAAACAAAAAAAAATGTTTAGTAGAACTTTTTACAAAGGCAAAACAGAGAAAACAAAGTCCTTCATCTGAGGGTATCTCTAATTCTAAGTTTCAGTCTCTCAGTCTCTCAATAGCCAAAGTATTGCTGCTCTTTTTATGTTTTTGGCCGGGAACTTAAGAATGTAGAATTTTAGAAGTTTATTTTCTTGCAGGCGCAGCAAAACAGAACATGGTGACCCAGAACTGACCTCTTGCTGGCAGCTCTGCAAAAGACTTTGTGCTTTATGTCAAGGTTTATTTATTTATTTGATTTTGGTAACAGGGTAAGTGCAACAAACCTGCCTATTTTCAGGCATGACCCGCGAGAGTACAAAATTGAGAATACAGAAATGACAACAGTACAGTGCAAAAACAACAACTTAGGTACAATAATTACACTCAGGGTTACCATAAATCAGAGGTTGAAATTCACAGATATTAATACAAAGCACAGATAATAGTAAACATATTATCAACAATTCAGAGTAGGATAGTTTAACCCCCTAAATTCCAAATAGCTTTTTGCAATCATTTCAACAGTTTCAAACAAAGGGATCCCAGTATCATTTATAGATCCACACAAAGATTCACATATATTTTTATAACCGCAGATATGCAAGGAGAAAGAAAAGACAGAAACAGCAAGTGAAGGTAGAGAGATAGCGAGATTCACAGAATCGTGAGACCATCAGAGTGATCAGTTCCAAGGTATCACAAGAACATTTGATTGTGCAACCAGATAGACAAGAGACAGAAAAGGAGAGGATAGAATTGAGTCTTTTGTTTAACTCTTTCTGCATAACAAATGGGACAGGGCCTTATTCAGCCCTGTCACAGGGAGAGCACCACTACACTATGGCAAATAAATATATATATCATATGGGGTTGGTGATTCGGGTGGGGGAAGGCACCACTACACTATGGAAAATGAGTTTTCCTTCTGGGGTCAATGATCAGGGTCAGGTAGGGCACCACTGCACTGGTGAGGAAGATTTATTCTTATAGGGTTGGCAATTGGGGTGGGGGAGGGAGCCACTACTCTACAGACAAAGACTTCTTCTCATGGGGTGAGCAATTGAGGTGTGGGGAGGGACCCTAGACTGCCGTGGAATGCATTTATGTATTTGGGGACAGTTATCAGAGAACATGGGGGGAATTAGACCAGCAGGGAATGCACCTGCATGGGGCATGGGCTGATTGGGAGGCTGCACTAGCTCAACCAAGGGCCATGCAATTGCCTTATAATGGGCATGCTAATAGCCAATTGCACCTTGCATGCCCAATGGGCTCATTTGCATGGCCACTTTCATGACTCGGGACTTGGCACATGTGCACTATTGTTGGCAGGCCATTCTCCTGGCTGGCTGTGGGGGCAGCACTACTGAGGTTCCTGGTGCTTTTCCTGGGTTAGTGCTGCTCCTGCCTGCCCCTATTCACAGTCTGTGCTATCCAACTGTGAATAGCCCAATTGCCTACCAGCGCAACCATGGGGTGCAGGGCAAACATTTGCACAGCACTTTGCATTTTTTGCCACGATGGGCTGCATCTGTCCAGGAGGGGAACCAGAAACCTAGATGATAGGTTTAAATGCTTCATTGGCCAGCATTTAAACTAGCCAAGGGGGGAGACACTGGAAATGAGCAGGGAAATCCTAGCCCCCCCCAAAAAAATCACGGTAGCAAGTGCAGTAAACACCAACATAGAGGTGTCGATAGGGAGAAGGGCAGGGGAAAATGGAGAAAGTGACAAAGGCAAGAAGGACAGGGATGGGGCAAAAAGGAGTAAGGCCATCAGGAAATGGAGGGTAATAAGTACCAATGCCCATAGTCTGGGCAACAAGCTCCCTGAGCTGGTGGCCTTGATGGAAGAGGATGCCTGGATATCGTAGCAGTCACAGAAACATGGTACACAGAGAACCATGACTGGGATGTTAACATACCAGGGTACATAACCTACAGGAGAGACAGGCAGGGGAGAAGAGGGGGAGGAGTAGCTCTCTATGTAAAGGAAGGGATAAAAGCAACTGAACAAAAGAGTAAACAGGGAGGAGAGGAGGCACTGTGGATCACCTTGGAGACTGGAAAGGGCATCACAATCTGCACAGAGGTTGTGTACAGACCCCCATGTCAGGGCAAGGGAATGGACAAGGATATGATAGAAGGCATTCTTAGGATGGCAGAGAAAGGGGAGATACTGTTTATGGCAGACCTGAATATGCCAGATGTTAACTGGAGCACATTTGCTGCAGCCACATCCAAGAGCAGGGCCATTCTTGAAGCCCTACAGGTGGCTGGCCTCAGACAGCTAGTTTTGGAACCCACTCATGAGGGAGTAATCTTAGACCTCATACTCTCAAACGGGGGCTGTGAGAGGATCTCAGATCTAGAAGTGGGTTGCCATCTGGGTGCAAGTGACCATCAAACAGTGTGGTTCATGTTAAACTCAGCTACAGAGTCAAGCCATACAAAAGTGAGGGTACTGGACTTCAGGAGAGCTGACTTTGGCAAGATGGGAGAGTGCCTCAGAAAAGCACTAGCAAACAGGCTAGAAGGAGGTGTGGAGCAACAATGGGGAATCATCAAAACTGTCATCACAGAGGCAACAAGCCTTTGTGTGAACAAATAAACAAATCAAAATGAGAGAAAAGCCACTATGGTTCTCAAAAGAGGTGGCTGTGAAAGTCAGGAAGAAAAAGATAGCATTCCAGAAGTATAAGGAAACACAGAAGGAGCAGGACAGAGAGCTGTACCAGTTAAGGCAGAAGGAAGCAGGGAGGGAAGTCAGAATAGCAAAGGCCCAAACTGAGGAAAAGATAGCCAACTCGGTTAAGAAGGGGGATAAAACCTTTTATTGGTACATCAGTGAGCGTAGAAAGACAAAGGGAGGGATAGTGAGGCTGAATAGAATGAACGGTGGGTGGGCAGAGGGGGACAGGGAAAAAGCAGGGATACTGAACGAATATTTCTGCTCGGTATTCACAAAAGAGGAGGGGGAGGTGCCTAATCCAATTAACAGAAGCACTCTTGATAGGGGGGTCGATCCCAGTCCTTTTACAGAAGAAAGGGTTCTGAAAGAACTCCTAAAACTGAAGGTGGACAAAGCAATGGGACCTGATGGAATTCACCCCAGAATTCTAAAATAATTAAGGGGAACTAGTGAAACCACTAGCTACTCTTTTTAATAAATCATGGGAGGATGGTGCGGTACCCGAAGACTGGAAGAAGGCGGATGTGATTCCCCTTCACAAAAGTGGGACCAAGACAGAGGCAGGAAACTACAGACCTGTCAGTCTGACCTCTGTGGTAGGGAAAGTGATGGAGTCACTTCTGAAGGTAAGAATAGTTGAGTACCTGGAGGCCAGTGGGGCACAGGACCCAAGACAGCATGGGTTCACAGTGGGAAGGTCATGTCAGACGAATATAATAGATTTCTTTGACTGGGTGACCAAAGTAGTAGACCAGGGAGGGGCTGTGGACATGGTCTACCTAGATTTTAGCAAGGCATTTGACACAGTCCCACACAGAAGATTAATAGTCAAATTAACCAGCCTGGGAGTGGGTCCCAGGGTGGTAGCCTGGGTAAAACATTGGCTGGACAACAGGACACAGAAGGTAAATGTAAATGGAGTCCACTCTGAAGAAAGAGAGGTTACTAGTGGGGTGCCGCAGGGTTCAGTACTGGGTCCAGTCCTTTTTAATGTCTTCATAAGTGACATTGCAGAGGGACTGGAAGGAAAAGTATGCCTCTTTGCAGATGACATAAAGATCTGCAACAGGGTTGATACACATGGAGGCGTGGAAAGGATGAGAAGGGACTTGGCAAGGTTGGAGGAATGGTCAGAAGTATGGCAGCTAGGATACAATGCAAAGAAGTGCAAAATAATGCACCTGGGAAACAAGAAACCAGGGGAAGAATACACAGTGGGGGTAGTAACAACAAGAAAAAAGGAAAGGGACCTGGGGGTAATCATATCAGATGACCTTAAGGTTAACAAGCAATGTGAGAAGGCAGTAGGGAGAGCTGGGTGTATACTGGGATGCATAGGGAGAGGCATCAACAGCAGAAAACAGGAAGTTGTTATCCCTCTGTACAGACAGTTGGTGAGACCCCATCTGGAGTACTATGTCCAGTTCTGGAGACCCCATCTCCACAAGGACATAGACAGGATAGATGCAGTCCAGAGAAAGGCAACTAAAATGGTGCAGGGTCTGCAAGAGAAGCCATATGAGGAGAGACTAAAGGAGCTTACTATGTGTACCCTTGAGGAAAGAAGGGAGAGGGGGGACATGATAGAAACTTTTAAGTACCTCAGCGGAATCAACAAAGTCCAAGAGGGTAGCATCTTTCAAAAAAAGAGACATGCAAGAACAAGGGGACACAATTTAAAGATGGGGGGGTCAGGGGCAATGTGAGGAAGTATTATTTTACAGAGAGGGTAGTGGATGCATGGAACAGCCTTCCTGAGGAGGTTGTGGGGTCTAAAACTGTGGGAGAATTCAAGAATGCATGGGACAGACATAAGGCAATTCTTGAGGGGTAGGAAGAAATAGGCTGTTGGTTAACTAGGATCTGTGGCCTATCCTGTAGGTAGGGAAATGGGCAGACTAGATGGGCCAAGTGTCCTTATCTGCCGTCAAAGTCTATGTTTCTATGTTTAGTGATTCCTGCCCGTTCAATCTCCTACCCAGCCACCAAGATGATGTGATATTTTTGCTGCTGAGTAAGTCATTACTGATATCATAAGGGTTGAGTATATCACAGTGGAATACTGAACCAATTAGACAGCAGCTTTCACAATGTGGATGATATCACAGTTGCCATGTGCAGCAGAAGTCGGCCATTAAAAAATAAGAAACAGCTACATTTTCAAATAAACAGTAGATTTAAAAGTTAGAAATAGTAAATGAATGCTGTATAAATTAAATACACAGTGGCCTAACTCAAAATACACAGTTTATCACCACTTAAGACGGTAAGGCTTTTATAACTAACCCTTGGCTCCTCTACACACAGGTTATGCCTGTCCCCTTACACATGAAGCTATATTAGATACTTAAAGTCAGGCCATTTGCCTAGCCTCTATTTATTATGCTCTCTAACACTGAGATAAATGTTTTTGTACAACAGGAGGAGGGGTAAAAATGACAAGATACAAGTGATATCTTGACTGTTGACAACACAAACGGCAAGCTGTCCAAAGCACATTGCTGTGTTGTCATGTCAATATCTTCAATGTTAGTATCATCACAGTGACATACTGTACCACTCAGATAGCAACTTTCACAATGCTGATGACATCATAACTGCCTAGATAAAAGCTTGACATGATCTGGGCCCTGGCTAGCTGAAAGAGTTCCTCTGTCCTTATGCTCCTGACTGCTCTCTCGGTTCCTCAGAAGTTGGCCTACTTAGAGTCATCAGGTTCTGCCTAAAGGTATCTAGGAGACTGGGCATTTGCTGTATCAGTGCCCATTCTGTGAAACCAGCTGCCTCCTGATCTCAGGGAAGCCCCCTCTGTTGAGGAAGAAGGAGGCTGAAACACCATTTGTTTTCTGGGCCTTTTCTAGCCAGTGAGCTCTATGACACTGTACAATTTATGTATCTATTATCACAGTATTTATTACTATCAGAAATGTGTTGGGATATTTATTATATCTCTGTGCTGTTGTTTTGTGTACTATTGTTGTAAGGTGCCTAGAGCCGCTGGGATTAGACCAAATGAATGAAGCTACTACTGTACTACTACTACAAGTACTACTAGCGCAGCGTTAAAGCCAGCAACTGAAATCAAAGAAAAATACTTAAAGATTCAAACAAAACAGCACATACAAAAGTTGAAATTTCAGTAGTACATTTTTGTTGCAGACATCGAATATGCACTGGTCTGACGATGGTTTATCATCACTTGTCAGTAGGCAGCCTGACCTTTATAACTCACTCGTGGCTCTGCCACTCATGGAGAGTTATGGTCCTGTCCCCTCAAGCCTGAAGATAAATTACATATTTTGGTCAGGCTGTTGCTTATGTTATAATATGGTGGCTGTTTGACACAGAGTGTAGCCAGGTGGCATAACCACCTGTGAAAGGCACTATTCTGTTATGACCACAAGCCCTGGATTGTGTTATAACCCTTAAAAAACATGCATTTATTTGTTAAAAAAACTAGTTCAGGTGAGGTGTGCAGTTGTCAGAAAATAATCATCAATCAATCAATCACGTTTTATTTCATATAGCACAAGTCTCATTTCGAAGCAATGCGCTTCCCAGAAATGTAAACATTACACTAAAATATACATACAAGACAACTAATTAAAACATATTGATCATCCATTAAAACATCAGTCTATGTGTAAAAAGGCTTGTCTAAATAAATGAGTTTTTAGCTTCCGTTTGAAGATACCTACTATAGTACTGTTTCAGATGTATTGAGGGAGAGCGTTCCAGAGAATTTGTGCTGCATGGTGCTTCCATCATTGGTGGAAACACATCATATGACGTTTTTCCACCAACGAGTTTCCAGAATTTTCATAGCCCACGTTATAAGACACAAACACTTTACTTGACCCACTTTGCATGGCAACAAAACAAATTAGGCTGCAGCACACAATGCTGATAACATCATTTTAGGCACATGCTGCCCTGAAGCCAACTGCTGAATTCAGTGAGAAACAGCTAGATCTTCACACAAACAACTGCTTTAAAGGTTATAACTTTTATCTATACTGTGTTTGTAGAGATCAAATACTCAACTGCTTTACTCAAAATATGAGATGTATCCCCATTTGTGATGGGCCTGGATTTTCACAACTTGCTCTTGCCATCGTGCTGGCAGTATAGCCTAGAGGTTAGAGGAACGAGGTGTGAATGAGCTTGATACATCCAGCAGACCAGACCTGAGTTTGATTCTCACAACTTCCACGTGCATACTGTGTGACTCTGAGCAAGTCAGTTAACTGCCCAGTGCTCCCAGGTCGCTCCTGAAAACAGGCACTTGTGCCTAGTGGGTCTTACCCGGTTACCAAAGACTAAAATAAAAAAAATAAATAAATAAAATCGTCACTCATGAAGCATGGTCTAGCCCTCCTCTTACTCGGAAATAAATTGCACATGTTAAGTTGGGCGATTGTGCATCCCCTATAAATAGTGTATCTTAGTAAATAAATGCAGAGAGCACAGATAAGACAAAATCAGAGACCAGACTCAAGTGATAGGGCAAGGTTAGGTTTATGAAATGAACTACCAGTGAACCTGCCTTCATCATAGAGTTGTTCTCTGAAGTAGTGTGTGTGTGTGTGTGTGTGTGTGTGTGTGTGTGTGTGTGTGTGTGTGTGTTTTGGGAGGGGGGTAGTCCCAAAAGACTAGGGCCACTAGCAAGAATGCCCTGTCCTCTGCTGATATTAATCTGGAGTGGAGGATTTTCAGCAGCCCCAGGTCCCTGGAACAGAGCAGAGGGCAGTATTATAGTGACAGAAAGGACTTAGGGTCAATCTTGCCTGTCCCTCCTCTGACACAGCAGTGACTATACTCAATTTGAATATGGACCCACATCTAAGTTTATCAGCTGGAATTCAACCATTACTCCATGGCATTTGCCCTCAGGCATTAGGCTAGTCTTGCAGTAGATACTGGAACTGTGCTAGTTACAACAACCTCACCAGGTACTTTATTCCACACATTAGCCATCCTATGTGTAAAGTCATTCTTTCTTATGTATCCCCTTATTTTGTCCCTACTCAATTAAATATATGTGTTTAGGTCTGCTTGCACTCTTCAGCGCAGTACATGCATACACAGAACATAGAATTTGTCTGCAAAAAAGGACCACTTGGCCCACCCAGTCTGTCCAGATGTTCACTGCCTACTTTGTTTCTGCAGACCCTAACTTGTCTCCAGCATCCCGTCCCCCTCCTTGCCTATTTATTAATATTCTTCTATGTCTATCCCACACATGCTTGAAGCCCTCTACTGTTTTTGCATCCACCACATCTGCTAGAAGTCTGTTCCAGGTATCTGCCACCCTTTTGGTGAAGCAGTACTTCTTCACATCCCTCTTAAACTCCTACTCTCCATCTTAACCACATGTCCCCTGGCCTGGGTCCCCTTTCTCATTTGAAAGAGACTCCTCTCTCGCACCTTGTTCACCCCCCTCGAGGTACTTGTAGGTCTCTATTATGTTCCCTCTCATTCTGCTGTCTTCCAGGGTGTGCATGTTGAGATCTCTCAGTCTGTCCTCATAGGGCTTCTCAGCAACCCCTGCACCATTTCAGTTGCCCTCCTCTGGACTGCCTCCACCCTGTCTATATATTTTCTGAGGTGCTGCCTCCAAAACTGGAAACAGTGTTCCTGACGGAGTCTCACATGCGAGTGATACAGTGGCAATATCACCTCCCTTGTCCTGCTAAAGATACACCTCCCTATCCACCACAGCATCCTCAACTAGCCCACACTCACTGCTTTGTCACACTGCTCTGCCATTATGATAATCCCAAGGTCCCTTTCCTGCTAAGTGATTGTCACCAGCCCACCCCCCCCCCATACTCTGGCCCAGGGTTTCTATGCCCTGTGTGCATGATTTTGCATTTCTGAGGCACTGAACCCAGCTGCCATGCTCTTGACCACTCTTCAAGTTTCCAAAGATCCCTGTGCATTCTCTCTTCCCCCTCCTGAGTGTCTTCCCTATTACAGATTTTGGTATGATCTGCAAAAAGGCGGCATACCTTCCCTTCTAGTTCTTCTGCAAAGCCACTTGTGAAAACATTATAACTACATATTTTTAGGGATCAAAGAAGATAGGAAAGAAGATAATTAGCCCATCAAGTTCCACCTGCCTCCTGCCGTCTCAGTGGGAACTCCCTGTCCCTGCATTACCTGTGTACACTCTTCCTTGTTCATTCCCTTAAGTATTTGGATCACTGAGACTAAGGCCCCCTTTCACCCTGCTCTTCTCTGGGCTAAATACACAAGTATTGCTGGATCCAGCACAAAGCCTTGTATAGACTGTTGTTTAAAAGTTGCAGTTCAGTTTTGCATTTCATTGTAACTGAACTACAGATGCATTCCCGTTGCCTGCGTTGCGTAAACATTTTAGAACAATGGGTCTTGAGCTGGATAATGCTAGAAGAAAGCACATTGTGAGTTGCCAATGCATTGCCAGCTTTAAAAAACAATGCTCAACCTACTCACTGGTGTGACAGTTTAATCCAAATTGTACTGTATGTCCAGTCCTTCCTTATTGCACTTTCCCAGTAAGCTGCTTGTCAACTTGGTGGCCCTGTGCTTTGTCTTCTCAATCTCTTCTAGGCTCTTTGTGTACTGTGGTGACTAGAACTACACACTGTACTACAGGTGTGGTCTAACCAAGGTCCTGTTCCAGAACCTGATTACCTCCCATGACATGCTCATTATCCTCCTCCTAAAGCATCTCAATATTACATTTGATCTCTTGACTGTGGAAGCACATTATCTGTCTAGCTTCAGCTTACTCTCCACAATTACCCCTAGATCTTGGTTGTGCTGTCCACTTTTACATTATGCAGGGTATACATGTGACCCAGATTCTGCACCTCTAGATGTAGTGCCTTATAGTATGAAGCTAACTATGCTATAAGCTTCCTGAGTTAACATTAACACTTTTTTAAATATTTTTCTCCCTTCCTTCCTGGCTGGCTTTCCTGTCACCTCTGCATCTCCTCCCAGCCCCATCTCCTGAATTCTCTTGGGACTTGACCCCAGCTTCCCCCATGGTGTGCCCCCTATTTGGAGGGTGGCGGACAGCCATCATTTGACCTACTGGACAGGATCCGATGGGAGCCATGCCAGGTCACCAGTGTGGAGCCTGTGAAAAGTTGGAGTATCAGCCCTGCAAGCCAGGGTGACTTTTCCATGTTCTACCATCCCTGTGATGCAGAGGAAGTGGGGTTGCAATGTTGCCAATGGCCAAGCTGCACACACTTCCCCATGCAGCCCAGCGAGCAGCTCCCCTGCCTCTGCTCCCTACATGTAGTCCCAGCATTCTGACCTCCAGCCACGACTAGGGGCCAGGCTAATGCCAGGCACTGATCCCACCCCTCCCCAGAGGAGGCGAGCAATCCCTCAGATGCTCAGTCCTCCTGCCCTTGGCCCTCCAGCTCTCGAGTTCCCTCCTGACCTCTGGTCATCGGTGCTACAAGTAGTAGCACTACAGTTGCACCATGGGCCAGTAACTTTAACATTTCTTAAGACGGTGTCCCTGATATAGATCATTTCATTATTTTATTTGCTAAAAAAAAAAAAACATTGAGCAAAGCTCATTTGCAATGGTGTCCAGAGACAAGCAATCAACCAGTACAAAAGTTATAATTTAAAACAGATCAAATGCATTCAGCTAATAAATACATAAATGTAGCAACATAGCACATTAAATTTAAAGAAAAATATAATAAAATTAACAAAGGAACCCTAAAGACAACACAAACAGGTAATGCCTTGACAACAAAATTTAAGTAGAGGAAGAGACATTAAAAACCAAGTATGGAGTTCTGAAGTAGTTAAAGCAACAGATGACAGATACAGCAGAATGCTGTACAAAACAGAACACAAATAACTGATTATCCTGATTTGTTGGGTAAGGGGTAGCAAAGTGTGGGGGAATGGACACACAAATTACCCCACTCAGACAGATATGGGCCATGCACAACTTATCCCAGGCGTATCACCCCTTTTCGTCGACACCCCGACGTCGAAACACAGAAAAAAGACCATTACGGTGACATTCGTGGTAATGGTCCTTTTTCCGTGTTTTGCCTTCCCCCAGTGTTCCACCCCCTCCCCGGACCAACTCCGACCTGGAGTTAGAATCCTAGAGTCCAGGGGGGTGGGGGGCAGAGCCCCCACAGAAAACACCTATTTAAGAGGCAGCACAATACCTGCTTTGGTATTGTGCCATGCCTGTAGGGGAGGTTGGCATTCTCACTGATGAGAAAACTTGGTGCTTCCTATCCCAGGTATCTAAAACTCACTGAAATGCAAGTCAGGTCCTGAGCTCTGACACAGAACTCCAAAGTGAGGCTCAGGCCAATGACAGACAGCAGAGAAGAGCCATACTGCTAATCTGAAAACTAATGTACTTTTCTTCAAGGCCATGAATCATCAAGGAATGTTTTAGCGCAGCTAATAGTGGAGGTAAAATAAATTAAGAAATGAATTGTGCCTAACCCTGGCAACTTCGGTGAGGCTGACAGTGGTTGGGACTATATCATACCAAGGATGCTTTCAAGCTCTGTTCCAGCATCACCTTGAGGTTCCCTGCTCTGAGTTACACTTTAATGCTCAGGACATTGAGGCCGCCTGAGAAGATGGTTAAAGAAGTGGCATACTCTCTCAGGATGGGTGTGGTAGTGAGGATGGTGGAAAACAATGGCACAAATAGGTGGCAACCAGGGCAAAAATTACAGAAAAGGATGCCACCAAAAGAATGAGCCACAGCTTTGGATCCCAACATAGGTAAAAGCCAGTGTGGAAGCCCAGCCTTAAGACCTAACTCTAATCTGAGTTATCTGGTCATCAATGGCCTAGTGGGATATATCTCTTCTAGTAGTAAATATCAATTCTTGAAAACCACAGATAAGAATATCTGTTATTAAGAACAGAATAAAGAATGCTTCCACTAAGTGTTGTGTTATATTCAGGAAATTAGAAAAGTTTGCAAAATACTTAAAATCACCTCTAGCCCTCCGTTGGTGATCACAACTAGTTCCATAGCCATCCCCAGCACCCCCAGTGATCTGTGATCCTCTGATAGGTTCAATAACTGCCTTTTATGCCACACTATGTTGGAACTGTGCATCTGCATTTCTTGTAGACAACCCTTCCCTAACCGTACTTCTCCCTGGCTCCAAAGGTCCAAGGTTATTAAAAAGAACTTCAATCAGAGTTTGGGGGCAATAGTCGGTCAATAATGTTGGCTTCCAGTGGAGTCCCTTCCTTAACCTGCTGTGCCATGTCACCAACATGATTGCTGTCTCTGCTGACAGCCTGTTTACAGCACTCACAGGGCAGGGAAAGAGTGAGGAAGAGGAGCTTCACTGAATAATTCATCAGAGGGAGAAATAGCTCTACCTAGAATCACCAAATGATTTACAGACCACAGCCACCCCATTACCCATGCTGGGCATGCTGAAGGCAGGCTGGTAGTTGAGACAACAATGAGAGGAGCATACAAAAACTTAACACAGACGACTGAATACACAAACAGCACAATGACTGAAATGCTGTTTTAGATTTATTAAGTAGGGAGGGTGCACACGCAGGAACACTCAATGTTTCACCATTACAGCTTTATCAAGAGTCATGATAAAGCTGTAATGGTGAAACATGTGTGTGCATCCACTCCACCTAATAAAGTTGAAACAGCATTTAAATAATTTTGTTGTTTTTGTATTCTGTCCTCCATGTGCCCATTTTTTGTCTGCTCCACTCTTCCCTAACCATGTGGCACTGGGTCTCCAGCTGTGGCTTTTTTGGTTTGATTCCAGAACAATAACGAGATCAGCACAGCGCTGTAGGTTAGCGACAGTGGCCTTTTACTAGCTGGGCTATACAGATTGCATATGGTTGGAGAGTGCACTATTCCAGCCTTTACCCATTCTGGTGGCTCTGACAGAGCACTAAACATACAACCCTATTTGAGACCTATTGTGACTCGAACAGTCCAGTAGCTAATCTTGAGCGGCAGCCATTGATGCAAAGATATTAGGGCCTGCTGTCATTAGCTGGGCAGAACTGGTCTTAAAAGAACAGAAGGAGCCCACTAGAGCCTGCCCACTTCTACAATGTTGAGAAATAAAAATAATCTCAATTTACAAACAATGTGAGTGTTAAAAAGAAAATGAAAGCATCCAGTTAGTAATCATACTAAAATATCATAAATGTACAATAGTATGAATTGACATGGTTAAGAATCTCACATGGTAGCTGCACTCACATCAATATAAGCAGCACTAATCTCTCTGTGACCAGATTTCTATGTTTCACCCAGGAAATAGGCTGGAGGTGTGTGTGCTTGCGTGCTTTTGTGTGTGTGTGTAGCAATGAAAACGCTCAAACTGCAGAATTGGTTTAACATGTAATGTGAGCATAAATTGGCTTCATAAGCCCATTTCAGAGGAGCAGTGAAGCAAAGGCTTTACAGTACCTACCTCCAGGAAGCTCAGCTGGCCCGCAGGTTTTCCTGTCCTCCTCCACGTTGTCTACCCAGAGCTTCTTAAAGCAGATTTTCCAGAGGCCATAGTGCGCCACTTCGCAGGTGGAGGAATTGTAGTGATCCTTGTAGGTTGTGAGCTCTACCCAGAACTCCGTCCCCACGGCCACCACCATCAGTGTTACCCCCACAATGGCCATAAAGAAGGCCAGCTTAATTTTACCCTCCTGGGTATCAGAGAGTCCTGGCCTGTGAATTTTTCTCCCACCACGGCTGGTCATCCGGGGGTCCTCATCATGCACAAAGAAGTTTGACCACATCATTCTCTGCTTCTGAACCAGATGCTAACAATATCTTTCTTCGTAGGTTTTTTCCTGTGGAATTTGTAAACCGAAAGAAAAAAACACTGTTGATTTTGGACACTTCTTCTTCCTTTGAAAGCCTGAGTTTGACTACAGGGAGTTTTAGACACACACATACACACACACTAACACACACGCACTCAGCCTCCACACGTGCAGGCGCACAAATAACCTTTGCACCTGTTAATCCAATCAGTTTCTCAAAACAGAGCACAGCTATTTTAGGGTGCTCTTAAAGGAGCTGGCCCCTTTACGAAAGGGAAAGAGAAAAAAATGGGATGGTCAGGGGCGGAATCTAGCAGTAGGTTTTTTTTTTCCTCTTCTTGAATCTGAGCTGCATTAAACATAAGTGCCAGAAAAATTACAGTTATGCATCATAGCTTACTGTGAACCCCGGAGGAGTGAAATGGCAGTCATACATACATATTGTCTGCAATACAATCTCTTATCCAGTGCCACAGTTTCCCTTACTGTATTACAGTACACAAAGCAGCCTTTCAAACACTCAATAAGACCACATTACCATGGGAGAAAACTCCAAACTTAACTGATATGTGATCTTAGCAAGTGTGACTACCATATGCACTGTATTACAACCCCAATCTGAGAAGAGCACACCCCATTGGGCTGTGATGAAACTCGTCTTGTCTAATATGGGCTTTAAGCCAGCATGACTGTCACATTAACTGCACAGCCTCTTAGCAGAACCCCCCTTGGTATCAGGAAATTCCTATTAAGCAGATGCTGCGGTACAGAACAGAGACATAACTGGCGCCTGTGTAAGTGTTGCCTTTAACCAGACCATTCCCATTAACTACACAGTCTGCCTTGGGACTGCAAGGAGGGTGGGGGGAGAGTGAGAGAGAGAGAGAGAGAGAAACAGAGAGAGAGAGAGAGAACTGAGCAGGAGTTCCACAGCTGTCTCATATTCCACAGTGACTTGTCTAGGATTTTTTCAACATGTTTTCCTAATACTAGGATTGGGCAGAGGGAAGAATGGCAGTTTTATGACCTACAGTTGGCTAGACTGTTTCTTTTTGGGTGGACCAAAGGTCTGTTTTGCTTGCCCCTGCTCCCCCCCCCCCCTTCTCACAGTGCTTGTTTCATTCTCAGGGCACTCTGGCCTACATTCCTTGTCAGGTTTCTGTTACTTGGCTGCAGCAGGGATGGGACTGTACTCAGCTCAGTGTCCTATATTCTGATTTTTATTCTGGTGCAGCTCTGCTCTAGGAGCCCAGAATGCTTGCTTTCTTTGGCGCTTTACCTCTTTTTATTCTCTCTTTCTCTAAAGACACTTGTTAGATGTTTGGGATTTCTCTTCTCATCTCTGTTATCTTACTTTCTCTCTCTTGCCGCCCCACCCCCTCGGGTGACAGTGTAATCCAGTGAATAAAATCCAGAGCTTATATTAGAAAAGAGGCAGGGAGTGGGGAGGGTCACCGGAGACCAGATAGGTGCTACAGACGAAGACCAGGCAGAGAGCACTTGGAAAGGCTTGGTGGGCCAAGTTGTTCTGTTTTGCTAACAGATTCTGTTTTCATGTTTTAGGCTCAAGTATCAACACCACGTATTTACTGCTTGACCACAAGCATGTCTCACAACTTCCCTGCAGTCTATTTCTGTGCTGTTTGAATCTCCCTGTATACCTAGCAGCAGCAGCATTCTTTCACACTCTGTCTCCTATATTGTATAGCACTTAGCAATACAGTATGCATGGCAGGTGCTATATGGAAACAAATGCCCCATCCCTAGATTTTCCACAGATTCCATGGAATATACCATGGAAACCAAACTTGGTAACAATTGAATATTCACACGTATTTCCATAGCTTCTTATTTTCCATGGTTTCTATGATTAGAACTTGTACTCCTAGTAGTTAAATTCCATGATAGTATGACATTTTACTTTCAATGCATTCCATGTTATTTTAAGATGTTCTATGCATTGTGCACCCATTTCCATGGAAAATACTGATGGGGACAAATGGAAAACCTTATCAATTCCATAATTTCCCTGGAACCTATGGAAATATGTTCAGATACTCCATGGCTTTCGTGATCTTTTTTTCCATGGCATATTTTTGTTTTCACCTCCTCCTCCCATTATCACATTTACATTAATATAAATTTATATCTTCTTCCTTCTTAAATACCTTATGCATTTCTCAAATATTTCATTTCTCACTACTGCTGCCTAAAAAAAGAAGCTTACACCTGTTTTCTGATTGCTGATTTGTTCTAATGTTTCATGAGTATGTTGTA
Source organism: Neoceratodus forsteri (assembly GCA_016271365.2). Lineage (NCBI taxonomy): Eukaryota > Metazoa > Chordata > Ceratodontiformes > Ceratodontidae > Neoceratodus > Neoceratodus forsteri. Next base: position 223,177,852 of record CM057449.1, on the reverse strand, counting down.
CCTGCATATAATGGAAAAGATCATGTGTCTGCAGGTTATAATTCTGTTCCCACCTACAGTAACATATACTATACCCAGATTGGATGAGGCGAGATTTCTGTATCGATTCTCCTCCACTGTATTGTCAAAGATCCTGTGCCACTTGTTGTGTTCATAATATCCCTTAATTTTACCAGGCTCCAAAGGGTTCAGTATGTCTCACCCATGGGTTTGTAATATTCTGCTATATTCACCGATTAGCTTGACACATGATGGGAGTACAAGCAAAGGTGTTGGTACAGTTGACATTCTGTATCTCAAACTATCCTAAATATTGTGTTTGGGGTGTTTGTGCTGGGGTGTATAGCAAGGGGGTTCTCATCCAGGCGGAGGGAGGTGATCTTGCCCCTCTGTAGGTCACTAGTCAGGCCACACTTGGAGTACTGTGTGCAGTTCTGGAGGCCATACCTGTGGTGGAATATCAAGCTACCGGAGGGAATACAGCAGAGGACAACAAGGATGATACAGAGAAAGGAGGGGAGAGACTATGAGAACAAGTTGGGGGAACTGAATATGTATACCCTGGAGGAGAGGATGGATGGGGGACATGATCATAACTTTCAAGTATCTGAGGGGAATCAACAAGGATGGAGCCAATGGGGGGTTTAAACTGAGGAAGGGAAGGGACACTAGAGGGTATGGGCTAAGAATATAGGGGGGAAGATTTAGGAAGGAGATGAGGAGGCATTACTTCACAGAGAGTGTGGTGTCAAAGTGGAACACCCTACCAGAGAGGGTGCTATCATGAAAAACTGTGGGTAGCTTTAAAAGGGCATGGGACAGAGAACAGGGGAGAGTACGGGTGGGTGAGGCTGAGAAAGACTGATGGCAGACAAAAGGGGAGGGGGTAGGGCAGCTGCAACTTAGGGGTGCTAGCTGCACACTCCAACAGATGTTGGTAGGCCAGGAGGTCTGTTTCTGCTGGCACATTTGTATGTTCTAATGTATGTTCATACCGTATGTTTGTTTAATCCAGGTGCAGATAAATGCCACCCGAGCTAGCAAACAAAAGATTTTATGACCTGGTAATCCTAGACCACCCTTCTGTCTGCATAGAATTAATACTTTTTAGCTTATTCAAGCACTTTTCCCTCCCAATTTAAATGTTTGTATATCCCTGTAGCCTATTTCAAATGAAAGTGGTGTATCTATGGGTAATGTTTATAATAAGTATATTTATTATGTTGGTGTGCGTGCGCAGCCAACATCTTGCGGCAGTGGGGATTTGGAGGTGCGGTCACTGTTTGTCGAATGCAGGGCATGCACCAGTAGGTGCTTCCCGCATTGCCCAATCAGCCTGCATGCTGGCGCCACACCATGCATACATAATGGGGTGAGCACATCTAAGAAAAGGTCCACTGCAATCCAAGCAAAGCTCATCAGAAGCAGCGGTCCTTTTCTTGCTGTGCTCGCCGCCATTATGTACGTGGTCAGTGAGCAGGCAGCTGCCTAATGTCTGCCGACTTTGGGGGTGCCCAATCCCCCTTGTTGGTTAACCCTACCCCTGCTGTTTTTGTGTGCTGATGGGGAGCCCACTCCCCATCAGCATAACCCCCCAAATTGTTGAATGCCGGGGGTTGCCCAATCCCCTGTCGTGCCCCCCACTATCTTTGTGGTGCCGATGGAGGCCACTCCTGTTGACATAAACCCTCTAATTGTTGCATGCCGGGGGTGCCTAATCCCTCACAGCTTGCACCCCCTTCTTTCTGAGCCAATGGGGTGCCTAATCCCGTCAGCATTACTTCCTCCCCTCCTGTGTTGTGTGGCACGAGGTGCCTAATCCTCGCCGGCTACTGACACCCCCCCCTGTAAAATAGGTGGCACGCTGGGAGCTCCACCCAGCGTACAAATGCCCTGCAAAGGAAAACAGTCCTCAATGTTTTTTTCTGTTTTCTTTTACCTGTAAAATGAAACGGTCCCTCGTAGTCTCGATGCCCTCCCCCACCCGCACCCATCCACTGCGCATTCTGCCTCCCTGGCCACCCCCCAGTTCCATATTTACCTTCAGAGTCCAAGGATGATCTTCTGAGGGCCGGGAAGATGTCTCAGACTCTTCAAAGCTGACTGCAAACTGAGGAAATGCCAGTAAGCTGTATAATGGAATGAATAGGGTTTTTCAACTTTAATGCATATCTCAGGCATTTTTGGGAATTTTGCCCCCAAATTTTCAACATGGAGTTTTTGGGACTCCTTCTCATGAATTCTTGCACTGCCATGGCGTTATTCAGTCCTGAAAGGTGATTTCGCAGTCATTGCGCAGAATCACCTTTTAGGACCAAGTAACGAAATGACAGTGCCACTGTTCATGAGAGGGGCTGTCAAAAAGCCTATGCTGCAAGTTTGGTGGGAAAAATTCAAAAATGACTTTTATGAGTGTGCCTATATTTTCATGCCACATTCTCAACATTGGCATTTTACTATACCTTCTTGTGAACTGTACAGCTGTCATTTTTCACATCCTTGCCGAAATGTGTTTTCACTCTTCTGGCGCAGAATAGCACAGTTGCTGTGCGAAATAAGTGTTCAGGACACATTACAAAAATGATAGTGATACTGTTCATGAGCAGAGGTCCTAAAATGCTTGTGTGAAAAATTTGGTGACAATACTCCATAAAATGACTGCTTTACGAGGTGCATAGCAACTGCTCAACGCATGCTCGTAACTTAGCGCATTCGCAATATTTTCACACCAGATTCTCAAATTTGGCATTTTACTACACCTTCTTGTGAACTGTACAGCTGTCATTTTTCACATCCTTGCCGAAATGTGTTTTTGCACTTTCGGCACACAGTAGCATGTTCGCTGTGCAAAATCAGTGTTCGGGACACATTACAAAAATGACAGTGACACTGTTCATGAGCAGAGGTCCTAAAATGCCTGAGTTGAAAATTTGGTGACAATGCTTTATCAAATGACTGTGTTATGAGTGTACATTGTGCAGGTTGCTTGCACGCTCATACGTTCGCAAACTTCTAATATTCTCACTCCAGATTTTCTACAGTACCATTGTTCTGCACCTCCTAATGAACAGTACAGCTGTCATTTTTCACATACTGACCAAAATCTGTTTTCAAAGTTCTGGTGCAGAATAGTGTGGTCGCTGTGGAAAGTCCGTGTTTGAGGTACATGATGAAAATGACAGTGACACTGTTCATTAGCAGATGCCATAAAATGCATATGTTGAAAATTGGGGAACGAAAGTCAATAAAATGAGTGTTTTATGAGTGTGCATTGCACAGTTTGTACGCACGCTAATGACTTTCTGAATTTGTAATACTTTCACTCCAGCTGTTCATCATTGGCATTTTTCTATACCTCCTTATGAACACTTCAGCTGCCTGAAATGTGTTTTCACACGTCCGGCACAGAATTGCATGGCCGCTGTGCAAAATCAGTTTTTGGGACAGTTTGAGGAAATGACGGTGACACTGTTCATGAGCAGAGGTCCTAAAATGCCTATGTTGAACATTTGGTGCCGAAACTCCATACAATGACTGTGTTGCAAGCGTGCATTGCACAGTTTCCATGCACCCTTGTAACTTTGTCAATCTGCAATATTTTCATGCCACATTTTCACCACTGGCATTTGTGCACATCTCCTTATCAACAGTCCAGCTGCCATTTTTCACAGCCTGCCCAAAACGTATTTCCGCAGCTGTGGTGCACAATGGCATGCTCACTGTGCAAAATCACCTTTTGAGACACATTCACAAAATCACAGCACTATGTGTCTCTAGCTATGCCACTCCCACTGCCAATGCCAGAGTGACAACATTCGGCATTGACAAATGCTTGTTATCCTATTTCTCCTTACCAGTGACAATGGAGATAGTCTCCATTGTGCTAAGTCCATCTTTAAATTCCCATAACATTTTTCAAAATTTAATTGAAATAGTTTAGATGTGGATATGGGCACCTGGCTCTCCAAATATCTGGTTGTGTTATGCTTCACCCATACAAAAGGGAAAGGATTTTTGAACATTCTTGAATATCCTGGTGTGTACGTACCACTGACCCTCAATGTTTCTGATTTGCACTGGTTTATCTGATATGTTTTGTGTATTGACAGTTCCAAGGCCTACTTGCCCTAGATTTTACTTGTGTCATTGTTTATGTAGCACTTTATTCCTGCCATCTGTTTGCACCATTACTATATGTCCATCAGATTCTAAGCCACCACAGTGGACACATGCACGATGTACAGGCTGATGGCGGAGCCGTCCTGGCTAAAAGTTCAGTAAGAAAAAAAAAATGTAAGTAATTTCACACCATTTTTTCTGTCGTACTAATGTACTGTCTACCCATGTTACCTTTTCCCCCGGTCACACCTGGAAATGAGCCTAGGCTCAGTGTGCCTTTCCTGGTTACCAATGTTCAAATAAATAAATAAAATAAATACAAGCCTTCTATTCCTCCAAATGTGCCCAACATCTTTTGCAGTTCCAGAACTGTGGTCTATGGTTCACCAATAAAAAAAAATATGAAATGGTTATAAAAATCCTGAAAACTGATTGGCTTAGTAGCTCAAACCCAGTGGTGATAGCCCAGCACCACAGTACTGGAAAAAGATCTGTGACCTCACTGATCTGTTTACATCAAGAAGTAACAGCTGTATTAGAACACCTCAATTCACTTACTTGTACTTTAAAAAAAAAAAAGAATTTGCCATCTACTGGCCAAGCAGCAAAATTACTTTGGCTCAGCAGGATTAATTTTTCTTTTGCTCTTTTTTCTTACCCTTTCCACTAATTTTTAGTTATTTAAATAAAATAAAGATAAAATATTCAAAAACATAATGTAGCTGCTTCTGCACTGCACTTTATTGATTGTATAGTTTGTTCCAATGTTGTATTTTTATACTGTGTTTTTAGATTGAATTTGTCACCAGTGAAAACGGCACTCTTGCTCATCTGGACTTACAAGTATAGAAAATAAAAATGAAATGATCCTAATGGACACACTTCATAGTCACAATAAGGCACTCCACAGTGTTGCTTTGTGCTGGGAAAATGGCACCTCTTGAGAGGTGGAAGCACTCAGGCTTTGACTTCATACTTTACCTCATGTGAGGCATCCCATTATCCTAGCACAAAACACATCCTGTCATACCTTATTGCTTAATTATAAAGTGGGTAAGAAAAATAAAAAAACTTGATTTGCCAATGACCTCAGAACCAAGTGCTGATGGATGGCCCAATACAACAGTACTCAGTAAAAATCTATGATCTCACCAGCCTCACCACTGTTTCCCATAACCATCCACCTGTTGTCCTGTACTCAAATACCCACATCTGCCATGACATCGTATGCACACACCACAATAGCTGTTCTTAGTTTGAATGAACAACGAAATTATCACCAGTGAAGCAGCACTGTTAAACTTCTCCCACAAACAAATGGGCCTGCAAGGATCCTTGTAAGTGTTTTTATGTTGCCAAAACAGCAATCCCCCTCCTGCCCATTACCTTACAAATGCTGCTTTCAGCATGCTGTATAAATAAGTTTCCTGGCTTCTGAACTCAGCTTCTGTTGACCTTCTTTAACAAATCATGGGAGGATGGGGTTGTACCCGAGGACTGGAGGAGGGCAGATGTGATTCCCCTTCACAAAAGTGGGAGCAAGGCAGAAGCAGGAAACTACAGACCTGTTAGTTTAACCTCAGTGGTAGGGAAAATGATGGAATCACTTCTGAAGGAAAGAATTGTTGAGTATCTAGAGGCCAGAGGGCACAGGACCCAAGGCAGCATGGATTCACAGTGGGAGGTCATGCCAGACAAATCTGATAGATTTCTTTGACTGGGTGACCAAAGTAGTTGATCAGGGAGGGCTGTGGACATGGCCTACCTAGACTTTGCAAGGCATTTGACACAGTCCCACACAAAGATTAATATACAAGTTAGCCAGCCTGGGAGTGGGTCCCAAGATGACAGCCTGGGCAAAAGAATTGGCTGGAGAATAGGACACAGAGAGTAATAGTAAATGGAGTCCACTCTGAAAAAAAGTGGGGTTACTAGTGGGGTACTGCAAGGTTCAGTATTAGGACCGGTCCTCTTCAATGTCTTTATAAGCGACATTGCAGAGGGACTGGAAGGAAAAGTATGTCTCTTTGCAGATGACACAAAGATCTGCAAGAGAGTTGATGCACAAGGTGGGGTGGAAAGGATGAGAAGGGACTTGGCAAGGTTAGAGGAATGGTCAAATGTATGGCAGCTTAGATTCAATGCTAAGAAGTGCAAGGTAATGCACCTGGGAAACAAAAACCCAGGAGAAGAGTGCACAATGGGGGATGAGATACTAACAACAACAAAAATGGAAAGGGACCTAGGGTAGTCATATCAGATGATCTAAAGGTAGGCAAGCAATGTGAGAGGGCAGCAAGGAGGGCTGGGGGAATACTGGGATGCATAGGGAGAGGCATCACCAGTAGAAAACAAGAAGTTATTATCCCTCTGTACAGACAACTGGTGAGACCACATCTGGAGTACTCATGCAGTTCTGGAGACCCAATCTCCGCAAACACGTAGACAGGATGGAAGCTGTCCAGAGGAGGGCAACTAAAATGGTGCAGGGTCTGCAAAGGAAGACATATGAAGAGAGACTTAAGGAGCTTAATATGTATAGCCTCAAGGAAAGGAGGGAGAGGGGGGACATGATAGAAACTTTCAAGTACCTCAAGGGAATCAACAAAGTCCAAGAGGGTAGCATCTTTTAAAAAAGAGGTGTGCAAGAACAAGGGGGCACAATTTGAAGATAGAAGGGGCAGCTCAGAAGTAATTTAAGGAAGTATTTTTTCACAGAGAGGGTTGTGGATGCATGGAACAGCCTTCCAGAGGAGGTTGTGGAGTCAAAAACAGTGGTGGAATTCAAGCATGCATGGGACAGTCATAAGGCAATTCTAGGGGGTGGTGGTAGGAAGAAGTAGGCTGCTGGTTAACTAGGATCTGCAGCTTATCCATCAGGTAGGGAAATGGGCAGACTGGGTGGGCCAAGCGGTCCTTATCTGCCATCAAATTCTATGTTTATATGTTTCTCTGTCTTAAATACAGCTCCAAGCTCTTAAAACAGCACAGTAAGTCAGTAAGACAGCAACACACTGCCACTGATGGAGTCTAGCTTCAGTTCTGCTGCTGCCAATTCTGGCTACCAGCACTTACACAAACTGGGGTTTAACAGATCACACATTTTTCTAATAAAACCAGATAAGGGCTCACAAAATTACCACTGCCCCTCAAACACCCTAGAAGAAAGATGAGTTACAAAATAACCATGTCTCTTCAAACAGCCACTAAACAGAGGTATTACCAGAAAGTACTGCTACAAAAAAAAAGTGCAGTAGATTTTCCTGACACTAATGCAGCACAACTGACCATCAAACATAGAAAGATAGAACATAGAAACATAGAAGCTGATGGCAGATAAGGACCGTGTGGTCCACCCAGTCTGCTCATTTTGCCTACCACCATAATTCTTAGAATTTTTGAAAGGAGCTCCCTGTAAGTTTTGCCTGTTGTCCCAATGTCACCTAGAGGTTAGAGGAACGAGGTGTGAACAAGCTTGGCATATCCAGCAGACCAGACCTGAGTCTGATTCTCACAAACCTCCACTTGCATACTGTGTGACTCTGAGCAAGTCACTTAACCACCCAGTGCTCCCAGGTTGCCCCTGAAAACAGGCACTTGTGCCTAGTGGGCCTTACCCAGTTACCAAAGAGTAAAATAAAATAAATAAATAAATAAAAATATTCTGCATCATTGATGCTATCTGCCCTCACTTTTGCCCATACTTGCCATGAGGATATACAGCTGCTTATCTGCACTTTAGCACCACCTTCTGGCCAAGTGGCCACACTATACCCTCAAAAGGTACTATTTCTTTTCAGTTTGAACCTTTTTATTTTAAATTTTTTTTCCCTCTTTTTTTACTTATTTAACTGATTATGTATTACCATTTATTTACTATACAATTTGCTAATGAGATGGGACCCTCATAATCACAAAAAGGCACTCCAGGGTGAGCAATCACCTGACTTTTTGGGCTATGGAAGCTTTCAGCATTCGGTCCTGTGCTTCAGCCCATACAAGGCTTGCTGTGATCCCAGCACAAATCACACCTTGTTGTGCATTATTGGTTAAATAAGGAATTGTCTTCCTTTTTATTTATTTATTTTCATTTTATCTTGACCGAGGAAGGAGGACTAGGACATGTTTATTTTTTCATTCTTACCCCAGGAATGGGGATGTAGATGTGAGCTGACCAATACTGAATCAGGTTAATCTGCTGGTGAATTAGTGAGTGGGGCAAATTTAGCCTGGGCATTGGGAAATTCTCCAGTTGTTTTGAGAAGTGCCGTGAGATCTTTAACATCCACCTGAACAACTTATGGAACAGTTTACCTGATAGTTTGGTTCTCTGTAATAGTAAGGATGCCTTCAAAACTGGTATTGACAAACTAATGTTATATGGCAGGAATATGAACTATTACCTCACCTCTTAGGAGCATGCATGGGTTTATGCCTTTTTTAAGTTCCTGAACAATAGTGACAACAGTGACAAACTCACAGCTCGTTACTCTAACCTCAAGCTATACTGCCAGCTTTTGAGATCGGAGGGGATCAGACTCCAAGGTGGTAAGGCTGCAGGCTGCATAAAGTGAGAGTTTATATTTCTTTCCTTTTCCTTCCACTGTTGTTTCCTTAACATGAAAGTTTTACCTCAGTTGCCGCCAAAGGCTCTAAGCAGCTGGCAAGCAATTGGGAGTAGAGGGGTCATCTTTGCCTTGTCCCATGTGAGAGTGGGAATCTCCTCCACCTCTGGGGTCTAATACAGTGTGGCTATACTACTGATTTATTCAGGAACAAAATGTAATGTCTCAAGTGTCTGTTGCTATCCATCCTGTCGAAATCCTTTTCTGTACCCATGGGAATGGCCAGTTGCTGGGAGTTGTTTCTTTTCTATGATGTAATAATATTCAGTAGCCTTCGCATGATATTTTGCAAAAACATGCCACTAATGAACCCTCTCTGATGTGGGAGTGTTATGGTCATATTATGATGCTGTAGTAGGCACCAAGCAAATATCTTCATAAATAGTTTAAGATCTACGTTTAGTACAAACACTGGCCTATATAAAACATATATGTAACAAGTGAAGAAACTGAAACATTGTGAAAGATACTCTAGAGAATGTAAGTAAGGCAATGGGGCCAGATGGAATGTATCAATTATGCATCAATAGGTTTTGCGGGCCGACTAGATGGATCAAAGATCTTTTTCTGCCCTCATTTTCTGTTTCTATTCAGAACTCCCTAAGGAGCTGTCTAAGGAACCATCCATTCCATGGGCAATTATACTCAATGATTCTGTCAGAACTGTAGGTGCCCGATGATTTGAAAGTGACTCATGTGGTACCAGTGTTTAACAAGTATTTGTCAATGCCGAATGTTTGCTAGTAGCATGCTGTTGTACTGGGTCCTGCTTGTACATAGTTTTACTATATTTTTTACCCAAGATAGACAGATGAGTTGTAATATGTTGCATGCAATGGGGTCCTAATTTTAAACAGTTTTATCCTGCATTTACCCAGGATAGTAGAGATGAAATGCGATATCTCGTGTTTAGTGGGGTTCGGCTTTTATAAGGAATTTTTCTAGGATAGATCATCTTAAAAGAAGCATCTCCTTTTCAGAAGGGTTTTGTTGTAGGGTCCTGTTTTTACACATTCTGCAATATTTACACAGGATAACCCAGCTGAGATACAATATCTCATTTTCAATGGGGTCCTCCTTTGATACATTTTTGTATTTTTACTCAGGATTGCACAGCTCAGCTGCAATATCTTGTTTGCAGTTGGGCCCTGTTTTTACCCATTTTTTTAATGTATTTTTTTTATGTTGATTGCACGCAGTACAAGAAACATATTAGGACAGCTTGCTAAGAAGCAGGCTGTGGAGGCTCAGCAGTGTTGTGACCAATGCCCCCACAGCCTGCAAAGGCTTGTCCCACTTCCCCCAATGCCGTGGCAGGCTGCTGGTGACACAAGTTTGGAACGTTTGCACCAACTTGTGACAATTTAGTCACTGCAATCAGGGGCTGCCTCGTCATTGCATAGTAAGCCATGCGCTGCAATGAGGGAGTGACCTGTCATTGCAGGGCAGATCTAGCAAGCCTGATATTGTTTGTGAACATGGCAGTGGGTTGCTGCCCTGTTCACAAACAATATTACCCCACTCCAACATGTTTATCTGTCGACAGGGGAGCCCACTCCCCGTTGGCATAATGTCACCCCCCGCTTCATTGTCATTGGCAGAAAGAACCCCCCCTTTTGTTGTTTGCCAATGGAGGTGCCCAATCCCCATCGGCAGAAAGGAATTCACCCCTTTTGTTGTTTGCCGACTGGTGCCCAATCCCTGTCGGCAGAAAGGAATCCCCACCTTTTGTTGTTTGCCGATGGGAGTGCCCAATCCCCCATCGGCTACAGCTGCCCCCCAAAGCAAGACTCCAGTGGCATGCTGGGAGCCCACCCCAGCATGCCACATGCCCCTGTAAATAAAAAATGGTCCGTGAAGTCTTTTTTTTTACACCTGAAAAAGGAAATGGTCCTTGTAGTCTCCCCGGCCCCACCCGCTAAACTCCGTACTCCACTCTCTGCTCATGCTGCCTCCCTACACCCCTCTCACCCATATTTACCTCCAGACCTCAGCGCAACGATCTTCGGTGGACCAGGAACACGTCTGCACTCTTCAAAGCCGACCGCGAACTGAGGAAATGCCGGTAAGCTGTATAATGTAATAAATATTTTTTTTTCAACTTTAGTGCATATCTCAGGCATTTTGAGGAATTTTGGCACCAAATTGTCAACATGGGGTTTTTGGGACCCCTCCTCATGAACTCTTGAACTGTCATGAGATATCGGCCCAGAAAGGTGATTTCGTGGTCACTGCGTGAAATCACCTTTTAGGGAATCAACTCAAAGCGACAGTGCCAGTGTTCATGAGGTGGCTTCAAAAGCCTATGTTGCAAATTTGGGAAAATATCAAAAAAATGACTGTTTTATGAGTGTGCACTGCGTAGTTGCTACTCATGCTCGTAACTTCGTGAATTTGCAATATTTTCACGCCAGATTTTCAACATTGGCATTTTGTCACACCTCCTTGTGAACAGTACAGCTGTCATTGTTCACATCCTGGTGGAAATGTGTTTTCGCACTTCTGGTGTAGAATAGCGCAGTCACTATTGGAAATCAGTGTTTGGGACAGATTAAGAAAATGGCAGTGACACTGTTCATGAGTAGAGGTCCTGAAATGGCTATGTTGAAAATTTGGTAACAATAATTCATAACTTGACTGTGTTATGAGCGTGCATTGCGTAGTTTGCAAGCATGCTCGTAACTTCACAAATTTATAATATTTTCACTCCAGATTTTCAACATTGCCATTTTCCCACATCTACTTATGAAAAGTGCAGCTGTCATTTTTCCCATTCTGGACGAAATGTGTTTTCGCAGTTCCAGTGCAGAATAGAGTGGTTGCCGTGGGAAATCACAGTCCGGGACAGATTAATAAAATGACACATATACTGTTCATGATCAGAGGTCCTAAAATGCCTATGTTGAAAATCTGGTGATGATAGCCCACCAAAGGAGTGTGTTACAAGTGTGCGTTGCACACTTTTCACACACCCTTGTAACTTTGCAGATTCATAATATTGTCATGACACATTTTCAACAATGGCATTTTTTCACACCTCCTCATGAGCAGTACAGCTGTTATTTTTCACATCCTGACTGATATGTGGTTTCACAGTTGCGGTACAGTATAACATGGTCGCTGTGGGAAATCAGTGTTCGGGACAGATTAAGAAAATAACAGTGGCACTGTTCATGAGCAGAGGTCTTAAAATCCCTATGTTGACAATTTGGTGACAAAACTCCATAACATGACTGTGTTACAAGCGTGCATTAAACTGTTTCCACTCACCCTTGTAACTTCGCAAATTTGTCATTTTTTCATGCCACATTTTCAATAGTGGCATTCTTTGACACCTCCTTATGAGCAGTACAGCTGTCATTTTTCACATCCTGGCTAAAATATGTTTTTGCACTCCTGATGGAGAATAGCACGGTTGCTGTGGGACATCAGTGTTTGGGACAGATTAAGATCGAACGAGTGAGAGGGGGGAGTGACCAAGAGCTCAACTGAGCTCTGTCAGGACTGCTCTGGATTTGTTTGTGGGCAGGAAAAGGCCCCAACGCAAGAGGCCAGTACAAAAGGGCAGCCTGCAGCACTGGGAGAAACAGAACGAGAGAGCGAGTGAGGAGGGGAGTGGAGCGAACTCACCGGAGCGCTTGTAAGGACTGCTGCGATTTCTTTGTGGGCAGAAAAGGCATCAATGCAGGCAGGGGCCCAGTAGAAAAGGCCAGCCTGCAGCGGTGGGAGAAACAGTATGAGTGAGTGAGACAGGGGGACTGAGTAAGCTCAACGGAGTTCTATCAGGACTGCTGCAGATTTCTTTGTTGGCAGAAAAAGGCACCAATGCAGGCAGGAGCCATGTACAAAAGGGCTACTTGCAGCGCCAGGACAAACAGAATGAACGTGTGACAGAGGGAGACTGAGCAACCTCAATGGAGCTTTGTCGGTACAGCTGCGGATTTCTTTGTGGACAGACAAAGGTGCCAACGCAGCCAGGATCCCCGTACACAAGCGCAGCCTGCAGCGCCAAGAGAAACAGAAAGAGTGAGTGACAGAGCAGTAGTGAGCAAGCTCAACGGAGCTCTATTGTGACTGCTGCGGATTTCTTTGAGGGCAGAAAATGTAGCAATGCAGGCAGGAGCCCAGTACAAAAGGCCAGCTTGTAGTGCCAGCAGAAACGGAATGAGTGAGTGAGATGGGGGAGTGAGCGAGCTCAATGGAGCTGTGTCGGGACTGCTTCAGATTTCTTTCTGGCCAGAACAAGCCACCAATGCAGGCAGGAGCCCAGTACAAAGGGGCATCCTGCAGTGGCAGGAGACACAGAATGAGCGAGTGAGGGAGGAGGAGTGAGTGAGCTCAACGGAGCTATGTTGGGACTGCTGCAGATTTGTCTGTGGGCAGAAAAAGGCAGCAATACACACAGGGGCCCAGTACAAAATGGCAGCCTGCAGTGGTGGGAAAACCAGAATGAGCGATTGAGAGAGGGGGAGTGAACGAGCTCATTGAAGCTGTATTGTAACTGCTACAAATGGTGGCAACGCAGGCAGGAGCTCAATAGAAAAGGGCAGCCTGCAACGCCGGCACAAATGGAATGAGCGAGTGAGAGAAGGGGAGTGAGCGTGCTTAATGGGGCACTGTCGGGACTGCTGAAGATTTCTTTGTGGGCAGAAAAAGGTGCCAACAGAGCCAGGAGCCCAGTACAAAAGGGTAGTCTGCAGCACCAGGAGAAACAGAATGAGTGAGTGACACAGGGGGAGTGAGCGACCTCAATGGAGCTCTGTCGGGACAGCTGTGGATTTATTTGTGGGCAGAAAAAGGTTCCAATGCAGGCAGGACCACAGTACAAAAGGGCAGCACTTGGAGAAACACAATGAGCGAGTGACAGAAAGGGAGTGAGCAAGCTCAATGGAGCTCTATCATGACTGCTGTGGATTTCTTTGTTGGCAGAAAAAGGTGGCAATGCAGGCAGGAGCCTAGTACAAAAGGCCAGCCTGCAACGCTGACAGAAACGGAACAAGTGAGTGAGAGAGGGGGAGTCAGCAGGCTCAACAGACCTGTGTCGGGACTGCTGCGGATTTCTTAGTGGGCAGAACAAGGTGCCAACACAAGCAGGAGCCCAGTACAACAGAGCAGCCTGCAGCACCGGGAGATACAGACTAAGCAAGTGACAGGGGGCAGTGAGCGAGCTCAAAACACCAACGCAATCAACATTCGGCATTGACAAATGCTTGTTTTATTCTGTGGTAACCAGGTAAGGCCCACTAGGCACAGGTGCCTGTTTTCAGGGACAACCAAGGAGCACTGGGGAGGTTGAGTGACTTGCTTAGAGTCACACAGTATGCAAGTAGGGGTTGTGGGAATCAAACCCAGGTCTGTCTGCTAGATATACCAGTTTATTCGCAGCTTGTTACTCTAAACTCTAGGCTATGTTTACCTAGGATAGCCCAGCTGAAAGGCAAGTACATTTTCAGAGGGATCCAGCTTTTACAATGTATATTTCCCAGGGGTAGAGCAGCATAGATGCACAGCTCACTGGGGGGCTGTGCTGTACTGGGGTTCTGAGTTTACACATTTTCACTATACATTTACCCAGGATAAACCAGTTGAGATGCAGTATCTCATTTTCAGTGGTGTCTTGCTTTTACTCATTTTTGGATTGTATTTAACCAGGATAGGCCCGCTGAGATGATCTAATTTTCAGTGGGCTCCCACATTTTATTTATTTATTTTTTATTTAGTTTTTGTTGACCGGGTAAGTGCACTAGATAAATTCTGCCTATTTTCAGGCACGATCCGGGGGAAGGGGATACAGATGAATGCCAACTGACCTTGAACCAGATTAAGCTGTTGGTGGTATTTTTAGTGAATGAGGGAAATTTGGCCAGGACACCAGGGAAATTCTCCTACTCTTTTCGATAAGTGCAATGGGATCTTTAACATCCACCTGAACTACCACCAATCCAGGCAGATGGGACCTCGGTTTAACATCTCATCCAAAAGACGGCACCTCAGAAGTGCAGCACCCCCTCTCATGCTGCACTACAGTGTCAGTACTGGAATATTAACCCAAGTGCCAAATGTGGGAACTGAACCCACAGCCCTCTGATCTCCCGGCCTCAGAGGCGAGTGTGCTACCTACTGAGCCACTGATACTTTGCCCCAGTATTTCTAACACAGTCTTTTTATGACCTGACGTTATGATCCAAGACAGGTGGAATTTTTTAAATCCCATTTGGAAGGCAACTTTGCAGAGCAAATGAGAAAACACGTTAAGGAGGAGATTTGAAAAAATGACACATTATGTTTATGAGGTGGGGTAACAAGAGGGGCCATGGGGAACCAAAATCTGCACTCATCACAATGTTATGAGACGACATTGAAAAAATGTAATATTTCTTCATAACTTTGTTGTTTTGTGATATTCTGATCCCAGATTTGCAACCTAGTCCTTTTATTACCCATGCATCTGAATATAACAGGTATCATTTACAAAACACTGGCTGAAACATCATTCTGCACCACAAATGTTATTAATCACACTCTGGCCAGGGTTTGGAAAGTGGCACCTGTCACATTCATGAAGTGGTGTGAAAAAATGGCTATGTTGAAAATTTTGGGTCAAAATATTACAATTACCAGTTATGAGTGGATGTTGAAAAAAGTCAATGTACCTTCATAACTTTGTTGCTTTTTTCTAATATTATGACACCAACTTTTCAATATAGTCTTCCTATGACCCTTTCTTATGAAATCGATAGGTAAATATGTTCAAATCCAAGTTATGAGTACAAGTTCGAAATGCATTGAAATACATTGATGTGCTTACTTGATTTCTTCAGTTTCTGGTCTGGCATTGAAGAGTGAAGCCATGTCTCCACTCTGGAGAGGATTATGGCTTTGGTCTGCCAGTAGGTAAGTTAGGTATAAGGGGGTATGGGGTGGTGGTGCTAAGTGGGTTGGGTCAGGTGGGGGAAGGGTAATAGCTGCTTGGGACAACAGGGGCAACAAACTTCAAAGGACCATTTTCATTTTTATAGGGTTTAACAAAACAATAAAAAAATATATTGAGGGACAGTTTTCTTTATTTCCATACTGACACTGGGAAATGGGCATCCCAGTGTCAGTTTGAAGGGGCACAGGGAGTAATGGTGGGGGGAGAGATACTTGGCACAGTGTGAGACATTGAAATGAATCACTGGAAGCAATGGGGAGGTGGGAGAGATACTTGGCAGAGGGTGGAATATTGAAATGAGGCAATGGAAGTGATGGGGTGGTGGGATATTGGCTTGGCAGAGGGTGGGATATTGAAGCAGGGCAGGGGAGCAATGAGGAGGTGAGAGGGATACTTAGTAGCGGGTGTGATTACTTTTACTGGAGGAGGAGGAGGATGACAGCAGGTTGATGATTACATCTCCCAGCTGGCTCCTGAGAGGCATTGTGCAGATTAAAGGACAGAGATGCTCTGGAATGGAGTGGCTCCTTCCTTTCAACTACATGGAGTGTCCACTCATCAGGCCAGGGCACAGTGTCATGATCAGCCTAGCTGACCATTGGGCTATCACTCTTGTGACCACTGCAGCCTGAGTTGGATTGGAGCTGGCAGTGACACACCTCTGAAATGCCATTCTCATTACAAGATGCTAGCTTGCACATACACAGCAAGCAAACATACAAATGATTCCAGATGAGAAGAGGGAACTGCAGGCCATTAAGCTTGTTGTTAATATCAAGTAAATGGCTGGAAAGAGTCACAAGAAACAAAATTGCTAAACACTTACAAAAAACAACTTGGATTCGATGTCCCAGTATAGATTACGTAAAAGGAAATCATGCCAAACAAACCTCGTTTCACAAATTAGAGAACCTGGGCATAAATGATGGGGTATTGAATTGACCTCAAAACTGGTTGCAGGATAGAAGGCAAGTAAGCAAAAAGACATGGCTGGGTGTTGGTAGTACTTAGGTACGCACACACCCAGGGGCATAGTGAGGCATGAGGCTGCAGGCGGTGTGCAGGTATCTCAGTACTACCAACACCCAGACATGTCTTATTGTGCTTATAACATAGGCTTCATTAATTTAGATATTTTTAGGAATGCAAAAAGTTATGTAAAATTATGTCAAAATTAAAAAAAAATTTCTTGTATGTTTGGTAAAGCAGTTCTTCAACTTGCTGGAACTAGATGTTATTTTGACTTTGCCTTAGAATGTTTGTCCTAATGTGATATTCATACTTGTAGTGTTTTTAATTGTGTAGCAATGAGTACAAACCATATATATCTCTGATCATGCCCTGGTGGTACTGACATCTTTGATGGACCCAACCCCAGGTAAATCCAGAACCTGGAGATAAGACTCCCTTTTGAGTTAGGATAGAGAATTTCACCAGTGTATAAAACAGGAAAGGCCTGCTGTACTTCCAAGACAATCCTCTGGGGTCGTCAACACCCATCCTAATTAGGCAAGCCTTCAAGGCCACAATCCAGGGAAAAATTATAAGTTATGCAGCTCATAGAAAAAACATCCAAGCTGCCGAAACACTCAGATTGGAGGTGCTTCTTAAAGAAAAGGAGGACACATATAAGAAAAACCCTAAGTGTTTGGAAAAAAAATCTCTGACCCATGAGATATCCTCCCTCAGATACAACTGAATCAACTGGACCCCAGGACGGCTGAGTTACAAATTACCAGAACAAAGCATAACTTCTGGGTGCAGGGTGATAAAGCAGGGAGGCTTTGCCTTACCGCCTGTGTAAATAACAGGCGGAAATGTTTATCCCTTTCCTCAAGGATCATGGAGGTTGCTTGTAGTCATCACCAATGGCAATTAATGATGTTATGAAACAGTTTTATCAGGCTTTGTATCAGTCCCACACTACCCTTGACACCAAGGCTTTTGGCACCTTCACTCAGCACCTAGCCTTGCTAAAATTCTCGCCAGTAACAGAAAGAAGTCTTGGAGGCTCCTATTTCTGAAGCAGAGATCTCTACGGCTATCAGAACTCTGGTGCTTAAAGTTCCTGGGGCCAATGGAGTTTCGCTAGAGTTTTACCAAATGGTCAAAGAAGAAATTCTTCAACCTTTGCAACATATGATGCAAGAACCCCACATTAGCTCAGCTCTACCTGGCCCTCTCAAAAAGGCAATAATTACTGTCTTGCCTAATGAGGGTAAAGACCCCACCCTCCCTTCCAGTTATAGGCCCTTATCCTTAATTAATGTGGATGCAAAAATGATTGCCAAAACTCTAACTAATCACCTCAAGGGCATTTTACCTTAAATTATACACCCATCATAGGTAGGCATCATTGAAGGAAGAGTAAGTTCTGACCACCTGAGAGTGTGAGTATCATTACCTCAAATGGCAGACACCCTTCCCACCCCAGCGGCAGCAATCTTTATTAATTTTGTGAAGGCCTTTGATTCAGTGGAGTGGGACTACCTGATAGAGGTTCTCAAACTCTTCAACTTCGGCCCTTACTTTATCAACTGGGTTTGGATCCTCTACAAGGATCCTGCTGCCCAAATTCTCACCAACAACATTCTTTCTAGCCCCTTCCCCCTTTTTAGAGGGGCAAGAGAAGGCTGCACTCTCTCACCTCTTATTTGTCATCACCATTGAACCTCTGGCTGCGACAATCACCATCATCCTGACTTAAGGGGTATTAGAGTGGGGCCCAAGGAATTAAAGAATAAGTTATATGCTGACAATTGTTTGGGGTTATATAAGAATGTTACTGTGCCGCTCCCAGTCTTACTGTCCCTCCTACACTCTTTTGCAGCTTCAAATCAATGTATCCAAGTTGGAAAAACTCCCCCTAAATCGTCTAACCTCCCTGGAGATGATGGCAAGCTTTGGGCTGGGTCTGGCCCCTGTGACATTAAATATGTAGGCATACATATTACCCCAAACAATCCAAGGTGGGTAGCTGTTAATCTCCTGCCAGCGATTCATAAACTCCAATCCAAGATACTGAGGTGGAGGCACTTCAGAATTATCCCTCATAGGGAAAATCAACACAGTTAAAATGATTGCTGCTCCTTGGATTTTTCATGTGCTCTCACACCATCCCATTCACATCACACACTCTTGGTTTCAGAATCCTCATAGGTGGTTTCTTATGTTAAGGGTCCACTCCACAATATAGTAGGTCCAAACTCAGGGCTCACTGGTCTTGGGGGAATGGGGATTACTTCACTTTCTGAACTAACATACACCTTTCTGGTTGCTAAAAGGGGGAGAGGAAGGGACAGTTCGGGGGCTGGGTCATTGGCGTAAATTGTAAAGCCAGACCCAGCATTACTTACCGAGCAGACGCGATATACTGGATAATCTTCATCGTATGTTTGTAAAACATATAAACTGCTCACTAGTCAAGTGTCTCAATAACCAGCCTGGATAGTCATTGAATCGGTGCTAGTAGGAGAGGCTCATCCATCTTTGCACCTGGGCCTTCCACTGCCAACAGTGTTCTGTAAATGGCTTACAATAACAGCAGCACATGAGGCTTGGAGGAAAATAGCGGCTTTAACTAGACACTGTGTGGGTTGGGGCCTTATGCTCCCATCTGTAATCTTCCTGCTGCATAGGCTCTAGGCCAATCAATTGGCCCTCCTGGCAGGAGTCGCACATCTCTGTTTGGGGAGACTTGTTCTTCCTGAATAATTCCGTATCACAGTCCTTCCAGGCCTTGCAAAAGAAATTTAATATTCCTAAAACTGAGCTGTGGGGGTATTTCTAGCTCAGGAGTTTATACAATATTAGGATATGGTAGCCCTGTGTTTGTTCCTTCTGCAGTAAGCAAACTGGCAAAGTGTCCCGAAAACAGCCCTTTAGGAAGTTGTAGGGAGCAAAATCAGGCCTAGCGGGTGTCATTTATAAATTCCTTATGGCTGCCATACCAGATCTGTCACTCCGGCCTAAGCAGAAGTTGGAACAGGCATTACAAAGAAACATCCCTGATGAGTCTTGGTCACAGTCTTGGAGGTGTGTGCATCAGGCCTGCATGGATCCCCGTAGTATGCTAATCCTCAACAAGGTCAGACACTTTTGGTATCTACCCCAGCCCAGTTCAGAATAATGGGCTTAATGCCTCTTGATACCTGCTGGAGGTGCAAAGTGCCTGCGACTGTCTTGCTACATATCTTATGGTCATGCACTCTTATCCAGGATTAATGGGAAAGGATTCTGGACCAACGCTCCAAAGTCCTGGGGGACCACATCCCTTTGTTTCCAGCACTGATTCTGCTTGGAATCCCAGATCGCCAGTCAAAGCTTTCTGTTCATCAGAGATCTTGGCTAATGTTAGCCTCCATGGAAGCAATACACCTTTTGCTTCAGAGGTAGAATTCAGTGGATATACCCCAATATCATGAGTGTGAATCCACAATGGTCATGTTCTCTACAAACTCTAGAATGAGCCACTTCTTTTTGCATAAGATGAAGAACTTCCATAAAGTGTGGGCCCCTTACTTCCAGCTTCTACAGGCCTGTCCTCTGTCAACAGAGATAAAGACCTCTTACATCCGAAGTACAGGGAGAAGAGTCTGGATTGACCTCCCTGTGTCCTGACCCTGAACTGGGAATCATACGTCCCTGGGACCTTTGCACTTCTTTTATTAATACATGGTTAATGTTGAACTTGAGACACACTGAGATATGTTATCAAGAGTCTTCCACTCATTAACAGTGGTTACAAGACTATGTTTCTCTCCTCATTCTTCTTGGTATGAGCTATGCAGTGATTACGTTGGTCCAAAGTGTATGTCTGATATGTAAAGTTACTAGTGTTGCTCAGTTAGTATCCTAGAAATTAGGATACCAACAGATACCTCCCCATTTGGCCAGATAGTTGTAATGGTAGGATAGTAATACTATCTGACCATGGATCCTGCCCTCTAGGATCCAACTTGGATCCTAACTGTCTGACCTAGGATCCCTGGATATGACCTAGGATCCATCACTATCTGACCCCAGATTCTAACTATCTGACCTAGGATCCCTGGATCCTAACTATTATCCCTGGATCCATCGCTATCTGACCCCGGATCCTAACTATTTTACCTAGGATCCCTGGATCCTAAATATGATTCATCACTATCTGACCCTGGATCCTACATCTGTCTTTGGTAGGCTTTCTAGTGAGATCCAAGGTAGGATACCAACACTATCTGACAGATAGTGGTAGGATCTACAAAAGCACTATCCGTGCAACACTAAAAGTTACCAGTATGTCTTATTGTATCTGGATGAAATGTATGTCATTTGTCTATGCTTTCAAACTCAATAAACAGATAAACATAAGAAAAAATAATTATGGGAGAGAGGGAAGACAAGGTGGATGTTTTTAGTCACTTGTCTGCTATCCAGTTTAGGTTGTTTTGTGAGTAAACACAATGGCTACCAAACATTTTCTGAAAATTCTATGCAGTGTAGTGATTTTGTGATTAGGAATCCCCTCATTTCACCTCGTCAGCCAGCCAACATCTCAGTGAAAGTGGGATTGGCTGTCTGTGACAGTGTTTTTATGCATTTTGACTGTAGTCAACTGAGGTAGTGAGAGGAGGGCTGTGACAGTCGCTGGCTCTTTTTCTTTATTATTATGGGTGGCATGCAGAGGAGGGTGGGAATGAGATGCTAGTGGCTGGTTGAAGGCATTTTACTTATCTGTGGTAGGGAGGGAAAAAGAGGGCGGGATCAGTGCTAGTGGATGAGGGGAAGGGAAATTCCTTTTTTATTATTTACAGTACGTATCTCTGACACAGACGTTAGGCATCTGGTGTCAGAATGGGGGAGGAAGTCACTAGTGTTGGTCCCCCAATAGTTACATATATTAATTCGAATAACAGGGCAATGGTGGGGAACACCATTGGACACCAGGGACTAAGTAGTTTTGGACTAGGATAAAGGTGGGGAGTAGAAGCACAGAAACATAGAATTTGTCAGCAGAAAAGGACCGCTTGGCCAACCCAGTCTGCCCATACGGTCACTGCATAGTCTGTCTCTGCAGAACCTAACTGGCCTCCAATGACCCCTTCCCTACCTATTTATTAACATTCAAATATGTCTGTCCCATGCATGCTTGAATTCCAATAGTGTTTTTTCCTCCACCACTTCTGCTGCCGGTCTGTTCCATGTGTCTACCACTCTTTCAATGAAGTCGTACTTCTTCACATCCCTCTTAAACTTCCCTCCTCCAGCTTCATTGCATGCCCTCTGGTGCTGGAGCTGTTTTTCATTTGAAAGAGACTCCCCTCCTGTACACTTTTCACCCCTGTGGAGCACCTGTAGGTCTTTGTCATGTCCCCTCTCCTTCTACTCTCTTCCACTGGATCAAAATGACTTTGAGGCACAGTGAGGAAGGGGGTTATGGAAGAACACCACAGATACTTGGCATGGTGCTGCAAGTGTGAACAGTTAATGCTACAGGCATAAGTGGACCTGACTAGATATCAATGGCTATCAATGGCTACTCTTAGTTAAGCTAAGTGGTCACTGAATCCTAGTCAGGTCCACTTATGACTGTAATGCTGACTGTTTGCACTTGTCACACTTTATTGTTTTTGTGTGGTGACAATAAAAAATCTGGAAATCATTGTGCTGTTTTGCCACCTTGTGGCCCAGGTAGTGACTGAAAACAGTTCTCTGGATCAGTACACCTACCTGATTACCAAAGACGTGAATGAGTGAATGAATGAATGAATACCTATAAGTGCACTAACTTTTTCTAACATTGATTTGGTGCATGTTGGTGGGACATGGGTAGTAGCATGGCAGCAGCTTGAGTTCCTGCTCTCCACAGTCTTTTTGATACTTGGCATGGTTTCTGATCTGGGAGGGGGCACTAGATGCCTGGAATGCTTGGCATGGAGTCAGGATCGATGGTGTCAATGGATAACAGAAATGCTTTGCATGGGGTTGGATGTGGGAGAGGGTGGCACTGGATGCCAGGAATGCTTGACATGGGGATGGGTATGCGTGAGAGTACCACTTGAGGCAAGGGATGCTTGGCATTGGGTAGGTAGGTGCATATAGTACTCCATAAACTGCTTGATGTCAAAAGCATTGACAATCAAAAGTACTGTGCATCAGCTTTCAAACTACTTCCTTTAAAAAAAAGAATGGAAATTAAATGAAAAATCTGTGTTAAAGGGTTGAATTTTAACTCCACAAAAGAAAGGAAATAGAAAGTTATGCTACAAAACAAATTCCCTAAGCCTTGATGAATCTGTGGTTTGGTGTTTTCAGGCTTTGAACAATTGTACAGCACTGTGATGGCATTCCCCAACTTTGGCACTGTGGTTCCATGCACAGAAAAATACTCACACTCCAATACTTGCAACTAGGGTGCCAAAGTTAAGGCAATACCAATACCGTGTCACATAATCATGCAATTTCCAAAGAACACCATACCACAGATTCACCATGGCTCAAACATTTTTTTTTTCCTATCTTCATATTTCCTTACCTTCATGGCATTCAGGTTAAAATTCATATGATGGATTATCATAGTTTTGTGCAATTAGTAACTTATTTCGCCATGTAATACCACTATTAGACTATCCTTATTTATGACTTGTGATCTGTCCCAAGGGTTATTATTAAAATAGTACTGTATCATGTGTTGCACTTTCTTCTTAAACTGTACATCAGTCAATAGTGAGACATTCAGTCTCCAAGTGGAGTTTCATTGGCTCTGTTCCTGTCACTACCACTGCAAGTGCATGATCTGAAGCAGTTACATACTTAATGTTATGATTCTGTATTGCATGCAGCCATTCCATGCAAATGAGAAAAAAATCTATCCTACAGTACAGTGACAGACCCCATGGCAAGGCATGCTGGGGCCATGCACGTGGCACTGCCACCATCTTTGGTAAACTGGTGCGGTCTGGTAAATTACAGTTCAGGGGCACATGCTGGAGACATTCTAACTGAGATACAAAGACTTTGGCCCTTGATGAGCTTGGTAAGGAATTTTTTCTACCACAGGAGGAGTCAATAACCAGCCCAAGATTAATGGAACCCCACAGCTTTATTACCAGATTATCTGCAAGAAAAGGTTAGTGCAAACATCAAATGTAAACATGCCCCATTTCAGTGCTGTCTTAGGTGGGCCAGATCTGCCCCTTCCTACCTCGTACCGGGTTTTAAACAGACACAATCTGGAGATCCATCACTCAGTCCCTGGGTGTCACAGGTGTAAATCACTGCAAGTCCCTAAATGTTGCTGCATGTTGGCCGGCACTGGTGCACTATAAACAGAGCAACATGCTTAATCCCCCAAACCACACAGATGATGCAGTTCCTTAAATGGCAGAGAATCCCTTAAAACAAGATATTTGTCATCTAAATTGTTAAACATAGTAGAACAGCACGTGCTGTCCCTTCAAACAATGCCACACTACGTTGTACGTATGGTTTCCAGCTACTTCTAATGCAGCAGGCCACTGTATCTCTGCTTCCTCAGGGCATCTATGATGCAGACAGACCTCCTCCCTCTACTTTGGGATAAACCACCTATCCTTTGCACAGGCAGCAGGCTCTTCCAACCTCTTCCTTCTTATTCTGGACTGCTGAGCCCCCAGTCTAACCCTCACATGTCCTGGCTTCCAAACTCCTAACTCAAAGGCAGACTGGCACTAGGCTGTAGTGCCTGCTATGGGACTTGGATCACTAGGCCTGTTCAAAGTTCGCTAATCACTTTTCAGGCCTGGGATGGCACAGCTGGCACCCACTCCCAGAACAACAGACCTTTCTAGCATGAGACCTCCACCGTATTTTCCTGCTTTTAGCACAGTCCTGTCTTTATAGGCCCTGCTCACATTCCTTCTCAATTTGTGCCTATGGCTGTCCAGGAACTCAACAGCCCACAGGACAGAGAAAGGGCTCTAGAATCTTGGGTACCTCCTCTCCCCAGAAGCCTCCCGGTGTTTCCTCCCTTGTGAGGTTTCTGGGCATGTGGTTGGGCCAGCCTGAGCAGGTCCATTTCACTACCCCCTTCTGTACGATGATGCCTCCCTGCATCCAACTGGCACATTAGGTTCTGAGCCACTGTCCATAACATAGTCCTTATTCCATCTAGGAGCCCTGTACACTGTCTGTGGTCTGACATAGTTTCTGTCCATTGGTGGCACAGGGCTATCTGTCACTATTGTAGCCACTGGGCCCTTCACCAGGATAGGCAGGGTCAGCTCCTTTCTCCGTAATGGGGTTGCCTCTTCCTGTTCAGGTCCTGGTGGCCCAGTCACTTCACTAAGGCCTGCTAGGAGAACCATCTTTCTGGGTTGACAAATTTCTCTGTCCTCATTTTGATAATCTTCACTGTCCAGAAACCAGATAGGCCATGGTACCAGTAGTGGTTCACATCTCCATTGGCAGTGCTATCATGGCCTCCAGGTTTTGGTGGCCACATGGCCACTTGAAGCAGCAGTTCAGGAGGGGGTAGTGGTTCAGCAATTACCTCCTCAGTAGGCCAGGTCTGGTGATAATGTTTCAGTCTGTTATACTGTTATTCAGATTACAGTCTGTCTGTCATTGCAGATAATACTGCAGTTCATGCAACACAACAGGGATCTTCTTAATCACTTCATACTGGCCCTTGAACCATGACTGCAGCTTGAAGCAAACACCCTTTTTACAACTCTGATTCTTAATGCACACCTAGTCACCCTATTCATAAACATGGCAATTTACCTTAAGGTTGAAACGCTTTGTCTGCTTACCAGTGGCCTTCTCTTGGTGTCTCTTTAGTGCTGCACCTACCACACTGAGCTACCACCCCACTTTAGTCACATTATCATTGGGATCATTGTACCTCTTGGATATCTGCCCCATTAAGCAGCTTCACTGGGAGTGTGATTTCATGGTCTTACATCACCATAAATGAGATGTACCCTATCATGGACTGTACATTAACATGATGTATGGTAGCATTTTATCCCATCCAGTCTGATTATTCCATATGAGGGAGGACAGCATAACTTGGAGTATGTGGTTCAACTGCTCGACCAGTCCATCTGACTGCAGGTGATACAGTGTGGTCCTGGGTCTGTGCACTTCTAAGAGTTTGCACACATCTCAGAACAACCTGGGATCAGAGTTCCAGCCCTGGTCCTTATGGATGGATCTGGGGCCCCGTATTTGCAAACTAACTGCTCCAGAAAAACCTTAACAACTGTTTGAGCCTCCTGATCAGGCAATCGGTAGGCTTCAGTCCATTTTTTGAAACAGTCTGCTACTACTAAGATATACCTGTTTTTCCTAGGGGTAAGTGGCAAGAAGTGCAGGATATCCATTGATACCTTCTCTAAGAGCTGACTTGTTTGGGGATGAGACCATGAAGGCTCTAGGGGTGGCACCTACAGCTTTCTGGCACCCAAAAATCAGGCAGACTTTACTCCACTCCCTAATAGACATCCTCCACCCTGACCAGTAGTACCTGGCCTGCACTTTCTGTGTAAGTTTCAGTACTCCAAAATGTCCCTCAGTGGCAGTGTGATGTAATGCTTTAAGGGCCTCTGCAATCACCATCTTAGGGAATACTGTGCATTTGTGGTCAAGCCTACACTCCTTATCTTTGGCCTTAAGCACCAAAAGTCCCTGTTGTACTTGAAGGCAAGGCCACACTGCTTGGAAGTATTGGTATTTGCAAAGTTCAAGGCTATGTTGAGCCTCTACGGGCAATGCAGTGAGTCCTTTCTCCAACCAGAACATCAGTCTGGTGGCCACTGCATCTTCTTGTTGGAGGTCCAACAAACTTGACCGTTCTGCATGCTCTTCTTTTTTTCCCTGTTCCTGCCCCCCCATTTCGAACAGCTTCTATCTGCCCGAATACCCCAGCCCCCAGCCCCCTTAGCCCAATGTCCACTGGGACTTACCTGCCAGCCTGTATAACCCCATGTTTTTTTTCCCCTGGTGGGACAATAGCCCCCCATTCCCTGTCAAGACCCAGATCCAGTTGCTGGTCTGGCAAGTCCAGCTGGTCATTTGCAGGACTTGCATTTGTCCTGGTGCCATTCTGCTGCCGATAGCTTTTCCAATGTTTTCTGGTTTCTGTCAAGTGATGTGGCATGCAATGATGCTATGATGTGCCTTTCGTGCTTCTATGTGCTCCCGCGTGCTGCCATGCACCACTCATCAGTGTTTGCCATGCCCTTCCTTACCTTTCTTGGCAGTTCTAGCCTCCTTTTCCTGTAGCTTCTTCTAGGGGTCAGGCAAACACCAGACAATGCAAGCCCTCTCCTGTGGATGAGGAGAGCAGTTCTCCAGATGCTCAATTCTCCTCCCCCTGCCAGCCCTCTGACTCATCAATTTCACTTCTGAACCTGGGTCATTAGTGTTGCAATTGTTACCTCTACTGCTGTACTGATGAGCCAGGCCTGCATGCTCTTTCATATTGGCAGGAGCCCAGGACTCAACACATCCCAGGGCCAGGACCTCTTCTGACATTGTGGCACTCGATAGCAGCCGCCTGGATAGGGCGATTGCATTTTTACACTCTTCTCCTGGGTGATGCATAATTTGATAATCAAACTGTGCCAACTGTTCCAGTCAATGAGCAAGCTGTCCTTCGGACTCATAGAAGTTCTGTATCCAGCAAAGCAAGCCATGTTCCACCCTTAGCATGAATGTCTTTCCAAACAGGAAGTCTCTGAAGTGGTAAGTAAAGGTTGCAATAGCTAACAGCTCATTTCTTGTCATGGCATACTTGTGTCTTGGATAGAGCCTGCTTTGTGTAGGCAACTATTCTCTCCTTGCCATCTAACACCTGGGCCAACACTCCTCCTATGCCTACCTCGCTGACGTCTGTGTCGAGGATAAATGTCAGTTGCGGGTTGGGATATGCTAGGAAGGCTGCAGAAATCAGCCACCATTTCAGCTCCACAAAGGCCTCCTGGCAGGAGTCTGCTCAGGTGAATTGCATCTCCTTCTCAGCAGAAAGATAGAAACAGAATTTGTTGCTAGAAAAGGAACACTTGGCTCACCCAGTCTTCCCTGATCGTCACTGCCTAGTCTGTCTCTGCAGGCCCTAACTGATCTCCAGTCACCCTCCCTCCTCCCTGTCTACAGGTATTTATCAACATTCCCCTATGTCTATCCCATGCATGCTTGAAGCTCTGTACTCATTTCACTTCCACCCGTTCCCCTGGCAGTCTGTTCCAGGCATCTACAACTCTTTCAGTGAAGTGGTATTCCTTACGTCCTTCTTAAGCCCCTTCCAGCTTTAACATGTGACCTCTGGTCCTGGTACTCTTTCTCATTTGAAAAAGTCTCCATTCCTCCACCCTGTTTACCCCTGTGAGATACTTGTAGGTCTCTATCATGTTCCCTCTTGCCCTCCTCTCTTCCAGGGTGTACATGTTGAGATCCCTCAATTTCTGCTCATAGGGATTCTGGTACAACCCTTGCACCTTTTTGCTTGCCCTCCTCTGGACAGCCCACACCATGCCTATGTCCTTCCTAAGATGTGGTCTCCAGAAATGGACACAGTACTCCAGGTAAGGTCTCACCAATGAGGAAGGAGCTGCTGTTAGAACTTTACTACTCTACTGGACTAAAGGACTAGAACTCTACAACTGGAAACGTCAAAACAAACAAACAAAAAAAAAAGAGTGTGTTTGTCTGCGTTGGATGAAGAAATTGTTATCTGTGCAGTTAACTAGGTGAAAAAGAAACTGTGAATTAGGAGGAGTGGCTTAGAGAGAAGGAAGCCAGGTGTTTGCATTTAAAAACTGACCTAGATAGCTTGTGGCAGAGAACAGCAAGAGGAAGGAGTTGCTGTATGAATTTTACTGCTACTATATTGCCCTCCATCCCTCCCCTCCACCCCCCCACCCTTAGCCAGTTCTACTTTTGTAGGCACAGGATTTGTCTGACAACAGGAACTTCCTATTTGGGAGAAGGAAGGGAGTGATCACAGAAGCACAAAAGACTCACCATCCTAGAAGGAAAAGAGTAGCTCTCCATTCCCCCCTAGCTGCTGGAGGTCTGACTCTAAGCAAGTAAGGAGGAGACTAGTGAGGAATATAGAAACTTACTGTCCTAGAACAGGAAGATCAGGAGCTTTAAGGGCACAGAGGCAGTAGGAAAGTAGGGAGAAAAAAAAATTATATGAAAAAAATAAGTAAAATAGAGAGAGGAAAAAGTAAGTATACAAAACAACAGTTAATGGGCCACAAATAAGACATGATGGGAGTGGTGCAGTGTAGTGGCTGTGAAGCAGCAGTCTTCTGGGAGATGTTCTGGAGGATGTGGTGTTGTCCCATCTGCAGGCACCTCTCTGGGCTGAGGGAGGAGGTTGCTCATCTCCAGGATGAGTTGGCCAGGATTTGGGGGACATCCTTTCCCACCCATGGACCACCAGGACCACCACCGCTGTATCAGAGGTTGCCAAGAAAGAGGAGCAGTTGGACCACAGTGGGCTCAGAGAGGGTGAGGGAGGTGGAACAGAGGCACATCCCTCCAGTTGTACCTCTCCACAATTCATATGCCATTCTGGCAGAGTGTGATTCCTCTATGGATGCACCCGCAGTGGAGATGAAGGAGGATGATGGGAACCTCCACAAAGGAGACCCACAAGAGGGTGGCATGGGAACCCACAGGGGAAGAAAACAACTTCTGGTGGGGGACTCAATTGTTAGGAGGGTAGAACTGGGAAAGGGAGGGAAGAGGGAGGTAAGGGGCCTGCCTGGCGCCATGGCTTGAAGGGACAGGGAGAGAATCCTCAGGATCGTGGTAGCAGCTGCACGGGGGAGGGAGCTGGATGTCATTATCCACCTAGGGACAAATAACCTGCCTGGGAAAGGGATCAGAGCAGTGCAGGAGGGGTTTGTGGAGTTGGGGAGGGGGCCTTATACAAGTAGCACGCACGATAACCTTCCAGATGTACTGTCTGTCTATGGTATGGGTGAGGCTAGGGTGCTCCGCACCATGGGATTCAATCAGTGGTTGAAAAACTGGTGCAGAGCTCATGGTTTTGGCTTCACTGGGGACTGGGGGTCCACCTGGAGGGATGCAGGTCTATACTGCCGCGATGGTCTGCACCTGTCCAGGAGGGGAACCAGGACCCTAGGTGATAGGTTTAAATGCTTCATTGGCAAGCATTTAAACTAGCCAAGGGAGGAGGCACTGAAAAGGAGAAGGAAAATCCTAGCCCCCCAAAAATCAGGGTAGTTAGTAAGGTAAACACCAAGATACAGATGTCGATAGGGAGAAGGGCAGGGGTAAATGGAGAAAAAGACAAAGGTAGTAAGGACAGGGATGGGGCAAAAGAGCATAACGCCATCAAAAAATGAAGGGTATTGAGTACCAGTGCCGTAGTCTAGGTAACAAGCTCCTTGAACTGGTGGTCTTGATGGAAGAGGCATGTCTGGAAATCATGGCAGTCACAGAAACATGGTATACAGAGAACCACGACTAGGATGTCAACATACCAGGATACACAATCTATAGGAGGGACAGGTAGGAAAGAACAGGAAGAGGAGTAGCTTTCTATGTAAGGGAAGGGATCAAAGCAATGGAACTAAAGGGTAAACAGGGAGGAGAAAAGGCACTGTGGGTCACCCTGGAGACTGGAAATGGCACCACATTCTGCACAGGGGTTGTACACAGACCCCCATCTCAGGGGGAGGAAATGGACAAGGAAATGATAGAAGGCATCCTTAGGATGGCAGAGAAAGGGGAGATATTGCTGATTGGGGGACCTGAATATGCCAGATGTTAACTGGAGCACCTTTGCTGCAGCCACATCCAAGAATAGGGCCATTCTCGATGCCATACAAGGGCATGCCTCAAACAGCTAGTGTTGGAACCCACTCGGGAGGGAGCAATCTTAGACCTGGTACTCTCAAATGCGGATGGAGAGAGGATATCAGATCTAGAAGTGGGTAGCCACCTGGGAACAAGTGACCACCAAATAATGTGGTTCATGATAAACTCAGCCGTAGAGTCAAGCCATGCAAAAGTAAAGGTACTGGACTTCAGGAGAGCTGATTTTGTCAAAATGGGAGAGTGACCTCAGAAAAGCACTAGCAAACAGGCAAGAAGGAGGGGTGGAGGAACAATGGGGAAACATCAAAACTGCCATCACAGAGGCAACAAGCCTTTGTGTGAAGCAAATAAACAAATCACAATGAAAGAAAAAAACACTATGGTTCTCAAAAGAGGTGGCAGGTAAGATTAGGGAGAAAAAGATAGCAATCAGGAAGTACAAGAAAACACAGAAGGAGCAGAATAGAAAACTGTACCGCTTAAAGCAGAAGGAAGCGGGGAAGGCAGTCAGAATAGTGAAGGCCCAAACCAAGGAAAAGATAGGCAACTTGGTTAAGAAGGGGGATAAAACCTTTTATAGGTACATTAGGGAGCAAAGAAAGACAAAGGGAGGGATACTGAGGCTGAAGAAAGAGGAGGGGGGTGGGTGGGCAGAGGGACAGTGAAAAGCAGAGATACTGAATGAACACTTCTGTTCCATATTCACAAAGGAAGAGGAGGAGAAGGTACTTAATTCAGTCAATAGAAGCACTCTGGATAGGGGGGTCGATATCAGTCCTTTCACAGAAGAAAGGGTTCTGAAAGAACTCTTAAAACTGATGGTGGACAAAGCAATTCCTGATGGGATTCACCCCAGAATTCTAAAAGAACTAAGGGGAGAACTAGTACCCATTGACTACCCTTTTTAACAAATCATGGGAGGATGGTGTGGTACCTGACGACTGCAGGAGGGTGGATATGATTACCCTCACAAAAGTGGGAGCAAGACAGAGGCAGGAAACTACAGACCTGTCAGTTTGACCTCAGTGGTAGGGAAGATGATGGAATCACTTCTGAAGGAAAGAATTGTT
Organism: Neoceratodus forsteri; assembly: GCA_016271365.2. Taxonomy (NCBI): domain Eukaryota; kingdom Metazoa; phylum Chordata; order Ceratodontiformes; family Ceratodontidae; genus Neoceratodus; species Neoceratodus forsteri. The sequence goes on along the minus strand of CM057449.1, from coordinate 223,146,284 downwards.
GAGTACCTAGAGGCCAGTAGGGCACAGGACCCAAGGCATCATGGATTCACAGCGGGAAGGTCATGTCAGATGAATCTAATCGATTTCTTTGACTGGGTGACTAAAGTAGTAGACCAGGGAGGGGCTGTGGACATGGCCTACCTAGACTTTAGCAAGGCATTTGACACAGTCCCACACAAAAGATTAATAAACAAATTAGCCAGCCTGGGAGTGGGTCCCAGCGTAGTAGGCTGGGTAAAACATTGGCTGGACAACAGGACGTAGAGAGTAATAGTAAACGGTGTCCACAGTGAAGAAAGGGGGGTTACCAGTGGGGTACCGCAGGGTTCAGTACTGTGTCCGGTCCTTTTCAATGTCTTTATAAGTGACATTACAGAGGGACTGGAAGGAAAAGTATGTCTCTCTGCAGATGACACAAAGGTCTGCAACAGGGTTGATATGCAAGGTGGGGTGGAAAGGATGAGAAGGGACTTGGCAAGGCTGGAGGAATGGTCAAATGTATGGCAGCTTAGATTCAACACAAATTAGCACAAAGTAATGCACCTGGGAAACAAAACCCAGGGGAAGAGTACACAATGGGGGGGTGAGATACTGACAACAACAAAAATGGAAAGAGACCTGGGGGTAGTTATATCAGATGAACTAAAGGTTGGCAAGCAAAGTGAGAAGGCAGTAAGGAGGGCTAGGGGGATACTGGGATGCCTAGGGAGAGGCACCACCAGTAGAAAACAGGAAGTTGTTATCCCTCTGTACAGACAGTTGGTGAGACCCCATCTGGAGTACTGCATGCAGTTCTGGAGACCCCATCTCTGCAAAGACATAGACAGGGTGGAGGCTGTCCAGAGGAGGGTGCCAAAATGGTGCAGGGTCTACACCAGAAGACATACGAAGATAGATTAAAGGAACTTAATATGTATACCCTTGAGGAAAGGAGGGAGAGGGGGCCGTGATTGAAATTTTCATGTAACCTCAAGGGAATCAACAAAGTCCAAGAGGGTAGCCTCTTTCAGAAAAAGAGATGTGCAAGAACAAGAGGGCACAATTTGAAGACAGAGGGGGGATGACTCAGATATAATGTGAGGAAATATTTTTTCACAGAGAGGGTGTTGGATGCATGGAACAGCCTTCCTGAGGAGGTCATAGAGTCAAAAACAGTGGAGGAATTCAAGAGTGCATGGGATAGACATAAGATAATTCTAGTGCAGGGTAGGATGAAGTAGGCTATTGGTTAATTAGGATCTGCAGCTTATCCATTAAGTAGGAAAATGGGCAGACTAGGTGGGCCAAGTGGTCCTTATCTGCCATCAAATTCTATGTTTCTATGCAGTGGTAACACCAAATCCCTCCCTGTGCTGGTAACACCCCTCCCTATGCATCCCAGCATCTCACTGGCCCTACCTACTGCCTAGTTGCACTGCCTTGCTACCATTAGGTCATCCAGCATGATTACTCCAAGGCCCTTTTCCTGTTTGGTGACTGTCGAAACCTTTTCCCTAATATTATACTCTGCCCCAGAGTTTCTGTGCCCTATGTGCATGATTTTACACTTTTTTCACATTGAAGCCCAGCTGCCATTCCTTTGACCACTCCTTGAGTTTTCTCAGGTCTTTGCTCATTCTCTCCACCCCCTCTTGAGCATCTACCCTGTTACAGAGTTTAGTGTTATCTGCAAAGAAGCATACCTTCCCTGCCAGCTTTTCTTCAGTGCCACTTATAAAGACATTGAAGAGGACTGATCCCTTTACTTAGCCTTGAAGTACCCCACTGGTCACACTCCCATCCCCCAAGTGAGTACCATTTACCACTACCCTCTGGCTCCTATCCATCAAATAATTCTACACCTGGTTTACCACCTTGGGACCCACCCCCAAACTGCCCAGTTTACTTACAAGCCTACTATGCGGTACAGTGTTGAAGGCTTTACTGAAGTCTAATTAGGCCACGTCGACCACCCCACCATGATCTATTTCCTTGGTCACCCAATCAAAGAAATTGATCAGGTTCATCCTACATGTCCTCCCCCCATTAATATGTGCTGCCTCAGATCTTGTAACCCGCTGAATTCAAGATACTTCACAAGTCCTTCCTTTAAAACCATCTCAATTAATTTCCCCAATACTGATGTCAGGCCAACTGACCTGTAATTGCCAGCCTCCTCCCTGCTGCCATTTTTATGAAGCAGGACTACATCTGCCCTCCTCCAGTCCTACGGAACCTTTCCTGTTTCCAGTGAGTTGTTAAATAGGGCTATCAGAGGTGCAGCCAGTACCTCCTTGAGCTCCCTCAGTACCCTTGGGTTTACCCTGTTCAGTCCCATAACTTTGTCCACTTTTAGAATCTAAAGTCCATTCAGGGCTCTTGTGTGAATGGACTTGTGTCCACCTCCCTTCCTCCAGTGTTTCTAATGCTTTGAAGGGCTTTGGCTTTTGGCGGGCTCAGTAAGGAAATCACTGATTTCTCCACCACATGGGAGTTAATAACGAGCCCAAATGTATTGAAATAAAACAGCTTTATTAACGACAGACCATCTGCAAGAAAAAGGATAGTGCAAACATTAAAGAGCTAATGGAGGCAAAACAGGCAGACAGAAAAATAATGCCAATTTTAAGTAGTAGTCAGCTTTAACTTTTTATTTCTGAAGTATTTTTCTTTTTCCTTTTCCTCATCAGAAAATATTCTGTGATAATACTGTGTTGGATGTGTGAAACAGCTCTTAGCCTGGCAGCTGACATATCTAACTCTACTGCCCCACACTACATCATCAGTATTATGATCTCACTGACAGTGACATCACAGGTGAATGACCCGGCAGTCACTCACTTGCTGTTCCTAAGTAGCAGTGATGTCACAGTAAGTGAGGTCACAATGCTGATGATGTTGTGTGGGGAAGTAGAACAAGATTTGTCAGTTGCCAGGCTAAGAACTGTTCCACACATCGCACCTACTAACATCAGGCAAACAATCTTCTAATTAAACAAAGGGAAAAGGAAAAGTACCTTAGATATAAAAGGTAATGGTTGACAGCTTTTAAAATCTAATATTAGTTTTTAGCAGTACACTAGCTCTTTAAATTTAAACATGCTCCTTTTAGGGGCCCTCTTAGGAGGACCAGATCTGCAAGCTTAGTATAGGCCATGAATTCTTCCTGTCAGGGATTTGTCCTCTCAGGACAGCTGTGAGGACTTAGTGTTTGTGCCACCTAAGTCCCTTTTCCAATATAGATTTACTATTAGTAACACCACACCACCATGGATCACCACTCAAGTGAAATTCTGAGAAAAGAAGAGTGAGGGGATTTTGGGTGGATTCAGACCCACAACTTCTTGCTTATGAGGCTGTAGACCTTTCCACTACACCACAAAGCTGGCACAGTGTGAATCTCAGTTCTTCGGCTATAGTTCAGTTATACCGTGCCAGGTGGGCCCTTATAGGACAATTTCCTGATAAGACTATTGTCATTCCTGACAGGACAATTTGCTGGCAGAAAAATCTCATTCCTGAGACGACAATTTCCTGACAGTAAAACTTTGTGGCACCTTTATTGTCCTTGCGACCAGATCTACCTCTTCCCACCTCGAACCGGATTTTAAACTACCCAAATGGGAGATCCCTTAACTCAGTCTCTGATTACCACTTGTGTAGAATTGCTGCAGGCCCCAGATGTTACTGTGGGTTGGCTGTCGTTGGTGCACTAAAAACAGAGCAACATGCTCAATCCCTCAAACCCTATAGACCGTTAAATTATTTGAATTGCTGAAAAACCCTCAAAACACTGTATTAGTCATCCAAGCTGGGAAACACAGTAAAAGAACAGGTGCTGTCCCCTGAAATGATGCCACACTGTGACATACTAATGGTTCATGGCTGCTGAATCTATACTCCTCCAGGACATCTATGATACAATTAGGCTTCCTCTCTCTGGTCCGTGCTGAATTGACTACCTTGGTGACTGACTACAGGCTCTTCCAAACTCCTTCCACCCGCTCTGGACTACTGAGTCCACAATCTGACCCTCACACATCCTATATTCCAAACTGCTAGATCAGCAGCCCAGCACCATGTTGTAATGCCTGCTACTGACCTTGATCAGCAGCTCTAATCAAAGTTTGCCTACTGATTTTCAGGAATAGAATGGTATAGCTGGCACACACTTTCAGCACAGCAGAACTTTCCAGCTGATAGCGCAATCAAACTGGCAGTTACCAGTGCAGTCCTGTCAGCTATACACTATGGTCTAGTAGTCTAAGGAGCTGTTTCTAACACTGCGCTTAAGCGTATAAAAGTTGCTCTCAACAAAACCTGTAGGCTTGTACTTGGGGCCCATCACTCAACTCATACATGTACGCTCTACTCCAACACCGGATGGCTCAATCTTAGGAACAGAATCCAATTCCATATATGCCTGCTAGCGAAAAAGACCACCCTTGGCCTAGCACCTCGAGGGGTGCAGACTCTCCTCAGCCCCTCAGTCAACCCTAGACTCACCAGAGGTACTTATAAAGCTGCCTTCCAAGTCCCATTTCATCACACAACACAAGGGCAGTGGTCCTTTGGGTATAGGGCCCCCCTCTGGCTTAATTCTCTTAGTGCTGCCCTCATTTCTGAACCAAAGCATGGCCACTTCAAGCATCAACTGTGCTCATTTTATCTCGTGCAGCGAGTGAGACTGTGATCCCACTTCCTAAGAATGTTCATGGCCATGCCCAGTCAGCCCTATCTGCTACACTTCATCTCCCCCCTTTGCCCTCTGTACTTTCCCAGCTTCTGTTTAAGGCCTCTGCATCCTACAACCACTCATGCCTCAACCCCTAAACCAGGGAAGTTAACTCTGTGGGCCAGTCTCTCCTCTGACCCATTTCCTCATGGTTCAGTCACACCTCCTTAACGTCTCTCCAACTACATTGATCTCCTCTTCACACAGCACCAACAATACCCTCTGGGTTGCACCTCCTCCAACACCTTGTTGTCCCCTCACCTGCCCTGTCCCCCCATCTCCTAGGTACCCCCTTCTTCCTCTGTCATCCCCTTCCCTTTCTCAGCTCCCCCCACTCTGCCCCTTGTAGCCACCCCTCCCACAGTCTCCCTTCCCCATTTTCCCCTCTCATTTTTGTTAGCCCGGTAGTTCATGAGCAGTGCTATTTTTTATTTTATATTCTTGGTACCAGCACAAACTATGTGTTGAATTCTTGCAACTCTGTATTATTGCACCATTGTAAATATTTGTTTAACTTGTATGACTGCTTATTTAATCCCTGTAATACTATTTCTCCTGACTTCTCTATTGATTGTAATGCACCACGAGACTTTGTTGCCTACTTACCTGTATATAGTTATTCACTACTCCTTTGTCTGTTGTAATGTATTTCTGTGATTTTATTGCCTAATTACCTATAATCACATGACGTGGAACCTTTGTAAAGGAGCAGTAATGCTCAAAGGTTGTTAATCTGAGACTTAATAAATGAATAAACAAACAAGATCACCGGAAGATCTGCACACCTCCATCACAGTCCTGCCTTAATAGGCCGTGCTTACAGTATGTCTTTATTCGTGCCTGAAGCTGTCACTCTAAAAACTTGACAGCCTGCAGGACAGAGAAAAGTTGCCAAAATCTGGAGCCCTTCCTTTCCCCAGAAGCTTCCAGGAGTCCCTTCCCTTGCGAGGTTTCTGAGCTTGTGGACAAGCCTGCTCGAGAAGGTCCATTTCATTACATTTCATTCCAGCTTGAGTAAATTGTAAAATCTTTCCATTTTGAGGTGATAAATCTCCATAGAAACACAGGCCCAGATGTTCAGAAGGTAAATGTGGCCATAATTTAACTCCACACTAACGGGTCATTGCATAGCCGAATGGGGAGGGGTCCTCATTCAATGGGCCCTGGTGCGTGGTGCTCAGTGTCTAGTCCAAGCACATTTAATACACCACTGCACTCATGCAAATGAGGGCAACCTGTTGTATATTTCATAAAAGGCTGCTATTTCATCACTACTTGCTGCTTCCAAAACCCTACCCATACTAATTCGCACAGCAGTGCATGACCCCCCTGATCCCCCTCCCAATCCTATAATGAATAGAAACAAACCAGGCAGTCTAGTAGCCCTTCCACCTTTTCACCAAACAAATAGACAGTTAACATCTCTGGTAGTCAAGTGGCAACTTTCCCACCCAATCCCCAGATGACTAGAAACATCCTTGGTAATCTTGTGACTCTCCTGCCCAATCCCCGAATGAATTAGAAGTTAGCATCCTTGGTAGTCTAGTGGCCCACCAATCTCTGAATGAACAGAAACATCCCTGGTATTCTAGTGCCCTTCCCCAGAACCCTGAATGAATAAAAAGTTAACATCCCTGGTAGTCTTGTGCCCCCACCCAAACTCTGAATGAACAGAAAGTTAACATCCCTGATAGTCTAGCACCCTCCGCCTGACCCCTGAAAGAATAGAAACATCCCTGGTAGACTAGTGCCCCCTGCATGTTCCCCAAATAAATAGAAACATCCGTTGTAGTGTAGTGTCCCCTAACCAATCCCTGAATTAATAAAAAATTGACATCCTTGATAGTCTAGTGCCCCTCCCCCCAATCCCTGAATGAATAGAAACATCCCTGGTAGTCTAGTAGGCCCTACCCAGTCCCTGACTGAATAAGAAGTCTACACTCCTGGTAGTCTAGTAGCTCCCCTATCATCCAATCCCTTAATGACCCCCCATGCCTGAATGAACAGGAACATCTCTGGTAGTCTAGTAGTGCCCCCTGCCCGATCCTCTAATAAATAAAAAGTTAACATCCCAGGTTGTGTAATACACCCATCAGCCCAATCCTACACTAAATAGAAGCATCCCTGGTAGTTCAGTGAGACCTCACTGAGCCTGATCTCCATTATAATATGTATTCCTCCTCCCTCCTTCCTGATTTACTCACTCAGCACCCACCGCCCTCTTCCCTGGCCCACTCACACAGTAGTCACCACCCACTGTCTGGTCGCAACTCACCCAAAAGTTCTATGCCTAGTCCACTATCAGTTCTGAAGACTGAGACAGGTAAAGACCCTTCACACACCACCTCAGCTGATCACCGTCTGAATGACATGATGCGAGCATGTGTGTACTATTGAAACCACTATTTCTACAGTATGCATGTGCCTGCTCCCTGTCATTCAGATGGTAGATGTCCACAGTGGTGAGTGGAGGTCTGTGCCAGTCACCATCTGCAGATCTGATTGGGCTGGGCATTGGAACTTTACAGGTGAGATGGGTATGGACGGGATGGAGTGGTGGGTCCTGAATGGGAGGGCCTGGCAGGGATGTGGGGGGCCTGATTATTATAATGGTGTTTAGGCTGGAATGGGGGTACCACTAGACTACTAAAGATGCTTTTACTCAGTCGGAAAATTGGGCTGGAGGCCATAAGACTACCAGGGAATTTAACATTCTATTCATTCGAGGATAATCAGGAAGGGCCACTACATTACCAGGGAGGGAAGTTAACTTTCTATTCATTTGGGGATCAGACTGGGTGGTAACTAGACTACCACAGATGTTTCTATTCAGTCAGGTACCTGGGGATATGGGCTACTAGACAACCAGGGACATTAACTTTCTTTCAATTCGGGGACTGGGTGGGGGCACTACACTACCAAGGATGTTACTTTCTATTCATATAGGGATTGGGTGTGGGGGGGCATTAGACTATTTGGAATGCCAACTTTCTAGTCACTCTGTTGAGGGTTTTTAGACTACCAGGGAGGGTTGTTAACTTTCTAGTGATTCAGGGATGGGGGGGACATGTTACTACCAGGGAGGGATGTTAACTTTCTTGTTATTCAAGAATCAGTGGTGGTGGGGCCACTAGACTACCAGGATGTTTCTATTCATTCAGAGCTCTAACGGTGTGGGCTACTAGTCTACCAGAGATATTAACTGTCTTTTCATTCTGTGATAAGGCGGGGGCAATAGGCTAACATGGATGTTAACTTTCTATACATATGGAACTGAGGGGACACTAGGCTATCAGGAATGGTTTAGCTAGGGATCAGGCGAGGATGGTGGAAATGACCATACCTCTGAACAACGCCTGTGTGTATTTGTGTACAGAGGCATTGTGCATAGCTGACAATGGCTGCAGAATAATATGCAAATGGACCCTTAGCACCTTGCATGCCATATGTGCTGTTATTAGCATGCTGGCTGCAGAATATTACTCCCAGAAGCAAAGGTGCTATCCTGTTTGTGATGGCTGTCTACCTTTGCTCTTGGGAGTCTGTTGCACCCGCAGAGGGCAGTGTTATCATCGCACATAGGCACTTTGTGTGGCACTAATACAGCACCATATGCATACAGGCAGCTTGAACTGAACAGGGCACACTCCCTGTTTCAATATGTCTCCCTGATCGCCTTGCACTATTTTGCACACAGTGCTATATTACGTGAGCTAATACTTTTTTTTTTTTAATCACTAAAATACTTTAAACTTCTTAAGATATTAGATGGCTAGAAATTAGTTATTTAATGAAAGCATGGTATTTATTCCCTACATGTACCTATTTTTTAGTCTACAAGAAACAAAATTACATGTTAAATTTTCTATCAATAAACAAGTGATGTACTATAAAATCTCAATACCTTAACTTACAAATGCATTTAAAAAAACAAAAAAACTTTCAAAACTTGCTCTGTGGTCCTTGTTCTGTTGTGCAGCCTTCCTTCCGGCCTGTTTGAGTGGATCTCAGAGTCACCCATCCATGAGAGGAGAGCACCCAAAACTCTTACAGTTCCTTAAATACCTGTCACCGCTCTAACAATCCAGAGCTGAGGTGGCAAATGTGTGTTGCCAGTGTAACAGGCTAACCCATGCTGCTCAGCAGTATGGAGCCAATAATGAGGACACTTATTAAATTTAGGTTCATACCTGGTAAAAGAAACTTACTGTACTTATGTACGGTACACATTTCTTTATTTCAGCAAGTGTTGTCATTTGGACTTTATAGTACAAACAGAAGATAGTGCAGCCAGTCTTAATGTCATTTTTCCTATCCTATTCCATGCATGCTTTTGCCCTGAATCTATTTATGTTTTTAGACAGTTTGGAATCTCCTCTTACGACAATTAAGCCTGTTGTGATCAATGACCGTCCCCGTGAACATCTTTAGTAGAAGTGTTTGACTTATTTCCTCCATTGTGGGTGCATAGTCTCTCTGTTAAGTAATCTACACTCCTTCCCCAGACATACTCTTATTACCCTTCCAAATCTACCCTCTGGATTTGCCTCTGTGTTTATTAACTGTGAAGGTAAACTGAAATTGGTAAAAGGACCTTTGCATTTGCAGTACCAGACTCCTGGAACCAACTTCCTCTCCAGCTGAGAAATACCTCTAGCTTCTCCAATTTCATCTGCATTCTGCGCTGTAAGACGTCAAAGATTTTACCCTAATTCTGCCATCTGACCCCTCTGATCTTGTTCCCCTTCCCATCACTTCTTGAGTCATTGGATTAGTGTTGTGTAGTTCCCCTTTACTTGCCATTTTCCCTGAACCCTCCAATATTCCTCCCCTCAACTATGAAGAAAACGTGTAAAAGATGTAATGAATGTTGGTGCATTCAGTGCTTCCCTGTACTTGTTTGCCTGCCTACATTCTACCATTGGAGGAGAAGCCACCTTATGTGCCAAAGTCCCATTAGTTTCTGCTGCATCTGAAATTCTCCTCTGTTGTAGCAAGTTCAGCAAAAAGTTAAGTCAGGCCACACCTATCAGCCATCAAACACTAGGACCATACAGAAACTTTTTGCAAGCAGTCCACTCGGGGTTGCCCACAACAGCGTCTTATGTCAGCTGTCCCATATAAACATGGGAGGCCCCTTCCCTCCTCAGTTATTTTCCTGCCTTTCTCCATACTTGTCAGACATAGAAACATAAAAACATAGAATTTGACGGCAGATAAGGACCGCTTGGCCCACCTAGTCTGCCCATTTCCCTACCTAACGGATAAGCTGCAGATCCTAGTTAACCAGCAGCCTACTTCCTCCAGCTCCCCACTAGACTTACCTTATGTCTGTGCCATGCATTCTTAAATTCCCCCACTGTTTTTGACTCCACTACCTCCTTAGAAAGGCTGTTCCATACATCTACAACCCTGTCCTTGAAAAAAATACTTCCTCACATTACTCCTGAGCCGTCCCCCTCTGTCTTCTAATTGTACCCCCTTGCTCATGCACATCTTTTTCTAATACTCCTTTTATCTGCTCTCACTGCCCCTTACCACCAGACCTCCTACTCACATCTTCTTCCCCTTACTCTCCTAACCCCTAGCCATCCCTGCTTTCTTTTAATCTTCAACCCTGCCTGCCTACTTATCCTTTCTCTCCCATCCTTTCACACTAACCATTTTTATTGCCTTCTATTGCCTTTATCTGAATTATGAGTACAAAATCTGCCCTTGTATTGGCAGAACAAAAAGAAGCAAATTCTTCTAACAGGACCTTGCTCTACTAGGTTGTATCTTATCATGAATTGCCTTTTGTGAACTTTGTATGCACTTTGTATATTTGTAGCCAATGATACCTTTTATGTATTGTCCACATGTTTGTGTAAATGCTTCAGGACCTCCTTGTGAATAAGCTTGCTCAATGGAGTTTTCCTGCAATAAACTTTAACTTGTACTAAAAGATGCTACCCTCTTGGACTTTGTTGATTCCCTTGAGATACTTGAAAGTTTCTATCATGTACCCCCCCCCTTTTCCTTGAGGCTATACATATTAAGTTCCTTTAGTCTTTCTTCATATGTCTTCTTGTTCAGACCCTGCACCATTTTGGTTGCCCTCCTCTGGAGAGCCTCCACCTTGTTTATGTCTTTATGGAGATGGGGTTTCCAGAACCGCAAGCAGTACTCCAGATGTGGTCTCACCAACTGTCTGTACAGAGGGATAACAACTTCTTGTTTTCTACTGGTGATGCCTCTCCCTATGCATCGCAGCATCCCTCCAACCCTCCTTACTGCCTTCTTACCTTGTTTGTCCACCTTTAGGTCATCTAATATAACTACCCCCATGTCCCTTTCCATTTTTGTTGTTGTCAGTATCTCACCTCCTATTGTTTACTCTTCCCCTGGGTTTTTGTTTCCCAGTGCAATACTTTGCACTTCTTTGCATTGAATCTAAGCTGCCATATATTTGAGCATTCCTCCAACCTTGCCAAGTCCCTTCTCATCCTTTCCACCTCACCTTGTGTATCAGCCCTGCTGCAGATCTTTGTGTCATCTGCAAAGAGACATACTTTTTCCTTCCAGTCCCTCTGACCCTAACTAATGAAAAAAATGTTAGAAAGTGGTTGACCGTGCATGGAAATGCTACAGTTACAGTCAACCACTTTCTAAAATTTTTCTCCTTAGTTAGCCATCATTTTTTATAAAGTAATTTTCAATGATATATATATATGAATTAAAGAGCCATTGAAACTGTTTCTATACTACAACTGCAGTGAGGAAATATACTCAGGCGACTCACATGAAGTCTGGGTGTGCTGCCTTAGCTCTGCTCATAATGTGAAGGCCTGACAGATTTGCAGACACTTCAATATTGCTACCCGGTGATGCCAAAAGAACCCTTTAGTGATGTTCCTTCTAAAGCAGCAGGTAGCCAGAATTGAGGAAGAGCTCCAGGATAAGAGCTCCGTCATGTTGCCATCCCACTACTTGGGCTCTCACTCCTCCAAGTCCCAGGAGAAGAGTTTTGGGCAGCATAAACACAAGCACCAGGAGAGGGAGTGCAGCAAGGACAAGTCCTCCCCAGTTTGCTCCCAGTTACCCCTCCACTCCGGCGCAACCACCCCGGGCCATCAACCACTCCAGTGGTGACACCACTTGCCACCCAGACCATTGACACTCCCAGGTCAGGGAAGAGTACAAGCACCACCAGTAGTAGCATGGCTGGTGAGTCGCTGTCAACACCCGGAACTGCACCTCCCCCGTCAACACCATCCGGCATTCCCTTAACCACATGGGCACCATCATACAGGCAGTACTTTCATCCTTTACGGACATACTTAAACACTTGCTACCACCTCCTCCTCCTGCAACAGGGAATACATTGATGGGGCCTTCCTGACAAACCCTAGCATCAATGCCTGTGAAGTCGACAAACCAGCTTCCATCTCGGGCATTGATGGCTTCACTTGCTCCTTCCATGCATTCCATCGAACACATCAATGAGAAGCAGGAGTACAATCCTGACCTTATTATGCAGGATGAAGAAGAGGAGGAAGATTATGTGGAATGCTCCTATGAGAGAACCAGTTGCACTTTATCCATGGGGAGTGAGGACTCAATAGTATACACAACATGGTCCCCTCAGAAGATCCCTCTTCTTTCCCCATGATGCAGCAACTATGGACTGCCATGGGATTTGATTTGGAGGAAAAGGACATCACCAAGAAGAACCTTGTTTAGTTCTTGGAACTGCCTGATGCACCCATCATCATTCTTCCCCTTCTACCTGCCTTGGAGGATGCCACCCTTGCTGCCTGGTATAGGCCCAACATTATACCTGCCATAACTAGGAAGACAGATAAGATGTATCAGGCACCCTCAGGCAATCCCTCTTTTTGCAGACAAACCAGGGGCTGATTCTGTGGTCTTAGAAAATGGGCTTTTTATTTGGAGGCATCTGATTAGCTGTCACCCATTAAACAGGGGTACATTAACTTTCATTAGATGCCCACCAAATAAGAAGTCCCAGCCCAAACCTTCCTCATATGCAGCCAAGTATCCTTGTGCCCAGCCTGCTTCTTCATTGGCTGTAGCACTGGTTCACACAATTTCAAACTGCCGCCATTTTTATTTCATTGCTTAGCGAGCGTGAGATCCCTCACCCACACACTCATTCCCTAGACTAGAAAGACAAAGACTCCATCCAGTAACTGACTAAAAAAGATCAGTGTACAGGTTTCTGGTTATAAGTCAGGCTTTAAGTTTTTATTTTTTCTTCTGTGAGTAAAACCCCTGCTGCCACCGCTCCTTCATCGGATCTCTCCCTAAGTGTTCTGCCTTTTGTGGCAACCATGTTATGTATGAACTCCACGTGTAGAGCACCATTCATTAGCCCTCAAATGGCTCCCCCACTCTGCTCCTCTGTAGAATACAAAGTTTTGCCTGCCACCCAACAAGGAATCAGCTCCACAGCTCACACCTGCCTGGAAAATGAAAGTACAATCCCCCTTGCAGTTCCTCTCCTGACTGCAGTCTTCCTGTCTAATCTCGGTGCTGATTCCCAATACATTTGCTACTTTTAAAATGGCAGCCCCAGTAATACCACTGCAACATCTGTTTTATTTGTTTGTTTTTCTTTTTTTTTCCTAGTCTGAACCCAACTCCGGCACTGTCATGAGAACGAACATCCACTCTTTTAAGTGCCGCTAGCTGGCAGTGCCAATAGATCTTCACACAGAAAGTCCTGCTTCACTCTTGCCGCACCGCACTAACAAGCCGCCAACAATTTCTGACTCCCGCTATTATTCTGGATTAAAAAAAAACTCAACCGGGTGAAGACACAAGCGATCTTTTCCCCTTTGACATAAAAAAAAAAAGCTTTTGTAAATGAAAACACTAGTGCTAGCACCTCACGTAATCGGTGCTACACTGACACATCCCAGCTCATGTTCACTTCACCTCCAGCCAACAGAAAGTGAATACTTGCAGTTTTAAAATGAAAGATTGCTTAACTGAACTGCAGAGTAGATTTCCAACCGCACTACATCTGTCACCCACCTATATTCGCTGAAGTCGTCTCCACTCTGGTGATGCCGTGTGTGTCCGGTCCTGCCAGATACAGGTACAGTCCCATTAAAAACTGAGAAAATTAGCTAAACAGAGCATGGACGGGGGAGGGGGGTCAGGGATAAACCAATGCTTCTCTTCCATTTACAGACAATAAAACAAACTGGAGGTGAGGGTTACAAAACTGCTGCATGATGACAGGGGGAGAGGGGTTCCAACTGAAAAAAAAACAGTCTGCTATAGCGGCGGTAACTGCAAAAGGCCATCATTATAATGAAGGCTGAGGAACTATTTAATTACAGAACATATTGAAAATTAATTATTATATGAATAATATTATCAAACTTTTTTTTGTACTGTGCCCTTTTTCTAAGCGCAATAATACCCTCCAGGGTGAGCGGTATTGGGCAATACCGGACCTTCCAGGGGCTATAAGACCCTCTGCCTGTGGCGTCGGGCCTCACTACACCCCTGGGTGGTCCAGTATTGCCCAATACCGCCCACCCTGTCGGGTATTATTGCTTGCTTAAATGATGTCCATGACAGATCTAAGGCACCAAAACACCTTAGTTCTCTTTCTCCTGATAAGGAGTCCAGAGGGCTAGATGTCCTTGACAAAAGAACCTTTGCCTCTGCTTCTTTGGGCCTAAGGATTGCAAACTACAAGGCCCATATGGTAAAATACCAAAATACCCTGTGGAAGAAGGCCAAAGCAGCTGCCTCAAGCCCTCTCAAAAGGTACACTTAAGTAGAAGCTGCTGAAGGCTCTAACAGGAGGGGTCGAAGTAAGCAAACACCTCCTACATTCCACATATGATATATTTTTTTTTTTTTTATTTATGCTTTATTCCTCCTTCGCCTAGCCACCGACCGCCCGGGACTATCAGCCCGTGCAGCTTCCACCTTCTCCAGAATGGCCTCGAACCCTCCGGTACCCCGCGGCTTACCCCCCACGGATGGGGCTACGGGGAGCGGGGGAAACACCCCGCAGACACTAATTTTTGAACAGGAGGGCCGGCCTGGAGAGGCTAATTGAAGCTGTGGCACGCTTCATGTAGGGCGGCCGACAGCCGTCCATTTTCTGGTTTTTCCGGGGAGGCGGGAACGTGCAATGACGTAATGATGTCTGGCCCGCCTCCAAGTCCTCTTAAGTGTCGGTGGCTGTGTGGCTCCGGGCCTCCGCCCGGGGTCGCTAGTGCTCCGATCACTGACCCACCCTCCCCCCTGGAGAAGGAGAGCAGTCTGTAGGGCGCTCCATCCTTCTCCCCCAGCCGACCCTCCGGCAGTCCAGGTCCGTTCCCGAACCCGGGTCGCGGCGTCGCATCTTGAAATCCCACGCTGCGCTAGCGGGCCGGCCCACATATGATATCTTTGATGCTTCTGCCAGGTCAGCAGCCTCTGGAATATGCCCCAGGAGATATTCCTGGCTCAGGATGGTGGGCCTTTTGAATGATATTTGACAATTAGAGATGTGGTGAAGTAAAACTTCACTCAAGAGTTTCCTGCGAAGTGCTGAAATGTGCGCTCTGTGGAGCTTCACGAAGGTTCTCAGAAAGATCAGAAACTTCAGCTCTGCCACGAATTGTACAAATTTCACCACAGATTGCAAGAATTTTGCTGAGAAGTGCAGAATTCCACCACAAAGTGTGAAATTCATGGGCGTATTGCGAATTGTGTGAATCTTATGAATTGCACTCCGCAAATTGCACAAAATTCACAAGATAGTTTGCAGACTGAATTTTTTAGACTTTGCCCATCTCTATCGACACTCCATGCTCAATGGCCCATTCAGAGGATATAAATTGTTTGGTACAGCTATGCAAGATATTCTCTCCAATTTACAGGTCTCAGGCAGAACCCTGAAATCGATGCATTCTCTCTATCATACCTAGCCAAGGAGTAGGCAGAGGAGGCCTTTTCATCCGGCCAGTAACAGGCAACATTCTACTGCCAGAAAGCATGGTAAGAGAAGTGGTGCAGCAGCTCTGCCTACCCCAGGAGTCAACCCAGGTGCCCACTCAAAAGCCCCTAGAGATGACAGTGAGGCAGCAGCTGCAGCCACAGCCACAGCAACTGGTTCTGCTTGACACCTTCTTCAACCCCCAGCCACCAATGCCTCCAGGGGTGGTTGTTGGAGATTGCCTCTCCCTCCAACATGATCAGTGGAGAATGGTGACATCAGATGCTTGGGTCCTGCAAATAATAGCACAAGGTCACACTCTGGAACTTCTGGAATTACCATCAGATCATCCACCAGTGCCTTCAAATTACCCTTCTGAGCACATCCCATTGCTTCTGGAGAAAATTCAAACATTGTTTCAGAAACAGGCAATAGAGCCTATTTCCTGGTAACAAAGGAGCACTGGTTTCTATTCTTAGTACTTCCTAGTTTCAAAATAGACAGGAGATCTGAGGCCCATTCTAGACCTCAGTGACCTGAACTTTTTCATGGAATACAAAAAGTTCAGAATAGATTCATAGAAGTAGCTGGCAGATAAGGACTGCATGGCCCACCTAGTCTGCCCATGACAACCCCCAAGTAGTGTCCATCTACTGGGGGGCCTTCAAACCTGCCCCTCCTGCCCACAGTATACCCGTATACTTATCCCATACATGTTTGAACTCTGAGATCATTTCCCCCCCTCCTCTGGCAAACTATTCCAGTCATTCTGACTCTGGACTCTGATGACCTCAAGGTAGGGAAACAGTGTGACAAGGCAGCAGGTAAAGCAAATAGGATGCTGGGATGTATAGGCAGGGGCATCACCAGCAGGAAAAGAGAGGTCATAATTCCGCTATACAAGACACTAGTGAGGCCCCACCTGGAGTACAGTGTACAGTTCTGGAGACCATACCTACGTAAGGACATAGACAGGGTAGAGAAGGTTCAGAGGAGGGCAACAAAGATGGTGCACGGATTGCATCACAAGTCCTATTAAGACAGGTTGAAGGAACTGAACATGTACTCCCTGGAGGAGAGGAGGGAGAGAGGGGGGATATGATAGAGACATACAAGTATCTTACAAGGAGGAACAGGGTGCAGGAAAACACTATTTTTAAGCAAAAAAGATGTTCCAGGACTAGAGGCATGGGATGAAGTTGGAGGGAGGACGATTCAGAGGAAACATGAGAAAGAATTTCTTCACAGAATGGGTGGTGGACAAGTGGAACACCCTGCCAGAGGAAGTGGTGGGGGCTGAAACAATCACAGGATTTAAGAATGCATGGGATAGACATAAAGGAATTCTGGAGGTCAGGGGTAAGGGGCAACAGACTTCTAGGAAAACAAACTGAACTTACAAGCTCAAATGGGCAGACTGGGTGGGCCATAGGCCCTTATCTGCTGACACTGTCTATGTATCTATGTATCTATTCTCCACCCACTCAGTGAAGAACTTCCTCACCTGGATCCTGCCCCCCAATAACTTCATACTGTTCCCCATAGTGTTAGAAGCACCACTTCATTGAAGAAGACTCTTCACCTGTACCTTGTTAATCCCCT
The DNA here is from genome assembly GCA_016271365.2 of Neoceratodus forsteri. Taxonomy (NCBI): domain Eukaryota; kingdom Metazoa; phylum Chordata; order Ceratodontiformes; family Ceratodontidae; genus Neoceratodus; species Neoceratodus forsteri. Next base: position 223,129,020 of record CM057449.1, on the reverse strand, counting down.
TTAGATATTTAAATATCTCAATCAATTCCTCCTTTCTTCTCCTGTCCTCCAGGGAGTACAGGTTTAATTCCTCAAGCCTCTCCTGATAGAACATCCCCTGCAGACCTTGTTTCATCTTGGTAGCCCTCCTTTGCACACCCTCCAATCTGTCTTTGTCCTTGTGGAGCTAGGGTCTCCAAAACTGCACACACTATTCAAGGTGCGGTCGTACCAGTGATAAATACAAGAGGAGAAGCACCTCCCTCCTTCTGCTGACAATCCCCCTTCCTATGCATTCAAGCATTTGGTTAGCTTTTCCCACCCCTTTCCTGCACTATTGTGCCTCCTTAAAGTCATCAGTAATAATTACTCCCAGGTCTTTCTCCTTCCTAGTTACTTCCAGCACCTCCCCCCGAAGTGTGTATTCCTCCCCTGGGTTCCTGTGCCCCAAGTGCTTGGTTTTGCATTTCTTAGCATTGAATCTGAATTGCCACCTCCTGGACCACTCCTCCAACTTCCCCAGAATGGTCACGCTGCAAGGCCTACTTCCACTACTGCAAGTAGGGGACTGAATTTGTTCCCTGGATATGCAGAATGCCTACCTGCATATAAAGATTTACCCCCCCCCAGGAAATATTTAAGGTTCCTGTTTCAGGGGGAACATTACCAGTTCAGGGTAATGCCCTTTGGCTTATTATCTGCACCATGGGTCTTTACCAAATGTTTAGCAGTAGTGGCAGCAGCACTTTGCAGTGATGTCCTATATGTCTTCCCTTACTTGATTGACTGGCTTCTCAAAGCTCACACCAAGAAGCAGCATTTTCGCACACCAGCATGTGCCAGACACCTGTTCAATGCTCTAGGGATTACTGACAATGTGCCAAAGTCGGTCTTGACCCCTTGCCAGTGTCTACAGTACATGGACCCACCCCAAGGTTTAGTCTTCCTGCCCCAAGACAGGGCCGAGCTTCTGACTGCACAGGCCCAAGTGATCTATAACAGGTATGTCACAGCCAGGACATTCCTGAAACTCCTAGGCTTGATGGCAGCAGCCATTGCCACAGTACCACTGTCCAGACTGTATATGAGAATCCCACAATGGACATTAAGCGTCCATTGGGACCAATGCACAGACTACTGAGAAAAGAAGGTTCTAGTGGCCTCTGTCCAAAAGATGCTTCAGTGGTGGATGGAACCCAGCCATTTGCTGAAGGGGGTTCCTTTCTTGATCCCATCCCCTTATCAGATTCTCACTACAGATGCCTTGGGGATGGGCTAGGGGGCACATCTGGGGCCCCATCAGATGCATGGTACATGGACCAAAGTGGAGAGCACCCTTGCATAAATGTCCTAGAAATGAAAGCTGTTTTGTATGGCCTGCAGTACTTCCAGACCCATCTGTCTTCAGGACCTCTGTTAATACAAACAGACAACATCAGTGTGATGCACTACATCAACAGGCAGAGGGAACTCATTCCTACCCCCTGTGCAGGGAGGCAATGAAAGTTTGATATTGGGCTGTAGAACTCAGTCTAGAACTGTCAGCAGTACATGTCCCAGGGGCCCAAAATGTCCTGGCAGACAGGCTAAGCAGGCCCAGTACAGGATGCATGAGTGGGAGTTGCTGATCTCTGTCAAAGAAGAACTATTCGACAGGTGGGGTCATCCAGAGTTGGAGCTTTTTGAGTCCCTGCACAGTGCAAAACTGCCACCTTTCTGCTCTCTCATTCCAGGGCCTGGAGTTATCTGGTGAGATGCATTGTCCCTCTCTTGAAAGGGGAGGTTCCTGTATGCCTTCCCTCTAATTTATAGAGTGCTAATAAAGCTCCAAATGGAGTGTGCAACTCTGATACTCAGTGCCCTCTTGTGGCCTCACCAGATTTGGTTCCCCTTACTACAGCAGTTGGCAGTGGAACCACCAGTACCTCTGCCATTTTGCCAGGGCCTACTGTCACAGGAACTGGGAACCCTGGTCCATCCAGACATCAAGTCACTCCACCTTCATGCAAGGCTCCTGAAGACATAACTGTTGCCTGATTTGGGGTGTCACAAAAGGGGCTGATGTCTCGGTGGCTGCCAGTAAACCTTCCAACAAGGCTACTTGTTCCATGAAGTGGAAGCGGTTTGCTTTGTGGGCCGCTTCTCACCAATTGGATCTTTTACTTGTCTGGTAAACCAAGTTCTGGAGTATTTATTGTCTTTGTCAGATGTAGGTCTTCGATATTTTTCTATCAAAGTGCACTTGGCTACCATTTCAGCTTTGTATGTGCCTACTGATGGTCATACAGTTGCTCTGCTGGAGGTGGCCCATATGTTTTTGAGAGGCGTTCTACACTTGAAGCCTCCTATCCACAATCCAGTCCCAACTTGGGATCTGAATTTTGTGTTGGGAAAGATTACTTTGGCTCCTTTTGAGGTCTACACTTCCTTTCTTTGAAATCATTATGTTTAGTTGGCATTACTTCTGCTTAAAGAATTTCAGCACTTCAGGCTTTAATGTGCGAGCCTCCTTGTTTGATTTTTTCACAAAGACAGGGTGTCTTTGCATACCAGTTCTAAGTTTCTACCAAAGGGTGTGTCTGCGTTTACTTTGAATCAATCCATCCAACTGCCAGTTTATTTTCCTGAGCATGCCAATCCAGGGAAACCATTGCTCCACACTTTAGATGTACATAGAATACTCAGGTACTTGATACACAGTAGTAAGGACTGCAGGAAGTCCTCACAGCTTTTTGTTTCATTTGCCCCTGGGAAAGAGGGTGCTCCTGTTACTAAACAGTGCCTGTCCAAATGACTGGCTAACTGTATTCATTTCTGTTACAGGAAGTATGGTAAGAAACTTCCTGGGGTTGTTCGTGGTCATTCAACTAGAGGCATGGTCACTTCTGCTGCCTGTTTTGAGAATGTGTCTGCTGCAGAGATCTGTGAAGCTGCCTCCTGGAGTACTGTCCACACCTTCACTAAATACGACAGTGTGGACACTGCCTCCCAGAAAAGGGCAGACTTTGGTCCAGCTGTGCTTCAAGACTTCCTTTCTTAGGCCTTAGGCTCCAGCCACCCTGACTGTTTCACTGTCAGTACTGCTTGGTACTCATTCAATAGATGAGGCATGATGAAAGAGATATCCTTGAAAAAGCTAGAACAGTTACATACTTACCATAACACTAGATCTTTGAGACACTCTCTTTCATCAGGCCATGCCATCCTTACCCCCATCCCCCTGAGGATTTATAGCTCTGTAACTCTTGTCTTTTTCTCCAGGAAGGTTTACCTACTGGTTCCTGCCTCGCCTAGTAGGCAGAGCCATGAGTTCTTTCCTGGTTCCCTGGAGGAAGGTCCTCCGAGCATGATCTCATGCAGGGAACAGAGGAAGGAAAGGGCCCACATTTATCCGGGAAAAGCCAATGTAGGATACCATCATGGGTGGCCCCTAGTGGACTGCTTGCAAAAAGCTTCTGTGTGGTCCTAGTGCCTGGTGGCTATAAGTTCCATAGTTATGGCCTTAAGAAAGAGATTCTCTCAAAGATCTACTGTTACAGTAAGTATGCAACTGTTATTTCATTCTTATCTCCTTTTTATTTTGCTTGCAGAATGCAAGAAAACATATTTGCACTATGTCACTGTCATAAAGAGGGTATGGAGATGTTTCAGGTTATGAGCCAGTGATGGTGCATCTGAAAATGAGTGTCTTCTGCATCACAACCCTGTCCTGGGCCTAGACCTGGTCGATTATGCTGATTTACATTTGCATGCAAACTTTTCAAAGGGATTCAGCTTGCCAATCCCATTTCAGAACTTGCCAATTATGCCAATGCGTTTTTTTCCCAGCCAGTGGTATATGATAGCATTGGCCTGCTGCACTCCTAGGCAGGACCATGTTGCTCCTCCGGAGGCACAAAAAGCCTCAGGTGCATGGCCATCTTCTTGTCCCCATCCCACCTTTTTTTTTAAAATGAAACTGCCCTCTCCCCTCCCACTTTAGCAAGCCCTCCCACCTCAATTCCTTTTTTATTTTAAGTTAAGCTCCTTACCCTGCTCAAAGCTTAGCAAACCTTCCCAGCCTGATCTTGTTTTTTTAATTAATCTATGATTCCCACTCCCTGCTCAACAAACTCACCTAGCCTAATTCTGTTTTTTTTAGTTAATCCACTTTCCATGTTCCCAGCTCAGCAAACCCTTCCAGCCCAATCCTATTTTTGTTTTATAAAACTAAAATCCCCTTCTCACTCCTAGCTTGGCAAACCCTCCCAGGTCATTTCTGTTTTTATTTTTACATTAGGCTCCTCTCCTCATGCCCAGCTCTGCAAACAATACTAACTTGATTCCATTTTTAAACCCGATGAATGAGCTCTCACTTCCCACCAGTGCCAACTCCCTACTTGCCACCAAACTCCCAGCTTAACAAACCCTCTCAGCTCAATTCCTCTATTTTTATGTTCAGCTGCTCTCCTTGCTCCCAGCTCAGCAAACCCTACAAGCCTTATCCTGTTTTTTTTTGTTTTTTTTAATCCCCACTCCCTGCTCAGCAAAACTACCCAGTCCCATCCTGTTTTTTTTAATCTACTCTCAATGCTGTCAGCTCAGCAAACCTTCCTAACCCAATCATGTTTTTTTAAATAAAATATAAAAAATAAACTACCCTCCTCACTCACTCCTAAGCAAACCCTCCCAGCCTAATATTGTTTCTTTTTTTAAATTAAGCTCCCCTCCTCACTCCCAGATCAGCAAACCCTCCTAGCCTAATTCCATTTTTTTAAAACCCACCAAATGATCTCTTACTTGTGGTATCCAGTAAGTTTGCCAAAACGAAAGATGCTCTGTCAAGACCATCCAGGAATAAAAACATGTACACTCCTAGAGTTGGTATATATAATCTAGCACGGTTTTGGACCACACTTAGATTATGGGACTGCGCTGCAAGGTTTTTGCTGGCATTGTTTTTCGTTTAGGCAAATATACCTCATGCCCTCCTTGCTGAACATGCTATTGCTTGCCACCCACAGTGGCTCACTACTGTACCCACTGACTGGGCTCTCACTTACTGCCCACAGCAGCTCACTACTGTGCTCACCAAGCGAGCTCTTGTTTGCCACTCATGGTGGCTCATTACTGTACCTGCATAGAGGGCTCTCACTTGCCATGTATGGTGACCCATTGCTTGGCCTGCAGAGTTGGCTGTCACTTGCCACCCATGATGGCTCACTACTAGTGGTGGGTGAAGTGGGCTCAATCTGCTTCACAAAGTGATTAGTGGAGAAAAGGTGGATTCTCGGAGTGCTCCACAATGCGAAGCAGAGTACTTCGTGTTATGATGAGGAACGCGAAGTCCATTAGAAACGATGACTTCACATTACTCCGTCTCCCCAGGCCACTACTCTGCCAATTTTAAGGCAAAGTACATTGCTGGCAGTGCACTTTGCCTCACTTCGCCTTGTTTTTGAACTCCAAAGGCACATTTTGCAGTGATTCATGGGATTTCAGGTCACATGGGCTCTATATTGATCTGCACAGCCTCAGTTCTGGGTAGTATGAGTAGGAAGGAATAGGAGACAGTGTGCCCTGATAGCTGTCTATGATAGGAATCTCGTAAAAGCTGTTCAAAAAGCATTTTTGCTTTTTTTGGGGGGATCCAACTTTAGTTCATCGATTGTAGGAAACCCTCCTTTGCTCATATCATCAAGCGTTTTTGTTTGTGTGTGGATTTTGAATGTTAATTTACAACATTGAGTGTATGTGGTGAAAGACAGTGAAAGTGTGCTTTGGGGGAGGAGCGTATCTGTGGTGTAGGCAGATTTAAGTTGGAGAAAGAGTGATTTCTTTGTTTTTTGTATATATTTTTGTTATATAACTGTGTTAATGTACACATAGTAATATTGTCAGTATTAGTAGAAATGTTCTTGCTGTTTGTTGTGTGGATGTGGTACAGCAGTTCATAAGGTCAGGTTGTTTAAATTACAAATTTACAATACGTAACATGGCATAGTACTGAACTTTTGCATTTGCGTTGCATTCGTCGTTCAGCATTGTACACAAACTATTCTGTGTTGTGTGTGAGTGTGTGTGCAGTGTTGCGTGCATCAAATAATACACCTTTTATTGTGACACAGACTAGTGTAATTGCAACTAAGTGCAGCAGTGTGAACCTGCTATCCACTGCAGCTGCCTAATTTTGTACTGCGATCGTGGTATCTGTTCTTAGTTTTGCTGCTTGTAGTGCCATAAAAATCATCACTGTCTCTTTTCAGTGCCCTCCCCCATGTTCAAAAGGTATTTTTTACCAGACTGGATTGTTTTTGTGACCTCATCAGCACCACTAGTTACTGAAGTTGTTTTAATTCCGTGACAGTCTCAGAGTAGTCTCTTATCTGTTGCTGAAGCCACAGTTGTTTATTTGGCTTCACATCCAGTCAGTGTCCCTCCAATCAGAAAGTGAATGTATCAAAATCTGAATTTTGTAATAATATTTGTGGTTGATCCCCCAAAATGCCTGCAAAGAGACGTGCAAGCAAAGCTGTTTCTCACCATGGCAATGTTGGCAGTAAGATGGTCTGTGGGCGTGGTAGTATTACGCAGATGCAGAAGTGCATTGCTGATGTGAGGAAAGGTATTTCTCCTGTTTTTTACAGCCCAATCAGTAGCTTCACTCATAGTTGGAGGAGATGATGTTTTCCCAGCCGGTGGTGTTAGTGTTACTGGTGTTAGTGGTGGTGGAGGTAGTATTAGTATTGTTGCATCAAGTTCTAATTCCAACCAGTGTACCATTTCCAAAACTATTGAGTGTGAAGCAGCGCAAGTGAGTGGCAGCGTAGATGATGTCATGCTTCCCAGTAACTGAACCTGAGGATTCTGATGATCATGTCAATGATAGCATAAAAAGTGATATTCCATCCACCGTGGCACTTAACGTCATGCATTTTCCATGCAGTGATTCACAGTGTGGTGAAAAAATATCAGGTGATGATGATGATGTTGCTGTTGTTGCAACATGCAGTCCACATGCTAGCATCCAAGCAGAAGATGTGAATGTGTGTGATGTTGATGAATATGATGATGATGTAATTGACCCCAGTTGGGAACCAGAGAAAAAGCAATTAAAAGTGGCTGCGTCTGAGTCTGTTTGCAGGAATCCCCCCCCTGTAAAAACTTGTGATCTACCGCTTTTAGTTGATGATGATGATGATGACCCAGTAATCAATATGATAGGTAGTCATGGTGGTCAGTTGCAGTCCAGATGTGCAGTGCCAGAAACATCACGTGCCCCCCCCCACTTCAGTGCTTAAAATAACAGACTTAAATAAGCCACATCATCATGGACATGTTAAAAGCAGAGCATCACAGTCCCTTGTTTGGGATTTTTTTGTTCAAGATGCAAATGATGATTCAGTTGCAATCTGCCAGGTTTGCCATGTGCGTGTAAGTCGAGGTAAAGAGGGGAGCCATCTGGGGACAGGAGAACAGCATACGCATCTTAAGAATAGGCACTTGGCTCTGTGGACCCAGCACAAGATGGCAGCTAATACCACAGTGGGGCATTCACCCATGTCACCGGCAACCATAGCCAGCATGTTATCCCTTTCCATGACTGTTAAGCCCAGTAGGAAATTAAACGTGTGCAGTAGTGCGGTAATAAGAGCAGAGGATTACTACAGGCATGATGAGGTGGAGGACCATAATGACTTTGAAATGTTGTCCAGTGCTGGTGAGAGTAGCAGTTTTTGTGGTGGTGGTGAATGTAGTATGTCTAGCACAAGTGGTACATCAACCACAGTTGGCAAATCTGGCAAAATAACATAATTTCTGGGTTTGTCCTCATCACCTATGCAACCGTCTTCATCAAATGTCCACACTCCATGCCCTGCCAATGCCATTCATCACAGAGCACAACCATTTGTGATTAACAACATACCACGTGTAAAACGTTTAAGTCAGCCCATGTTACAGAGTGTTTTTGCGCATAAGCTGAAGTACCCCAGGAATCATACAGTGTCATGTGAACTCAATGCTGCTGTAGTGGAAATGCTGGCAATTGATCTTTTGCCCTTCTCCTTTGTGGAGAATTCTGGGTTCTGGCTGTTTGCTATGAGTACTTGTCCAAAATGGAAAGTCCCATCCGGGACATATTTTTCTACCCGTGCTGTCCCTGAGTTGTTCCGCACTGTGTCCAGCTCAGTAAGACATGCCCTTCAACATTCCTCCTCTCCATTCATCCATTTAAGTATGGATATGTGGACAAGTGGCAAAACAGCGGGGAGTTCATATCTGTGTATAACTGCACACTGGGTGCAGGTGCTGGGGGTTGTTTGTGATGTTGGTAGTGTGAATAATTTTTTTTTTATATTTATTTATTCTAAGATTACAAGTACCTTTGAGCCAAGGCTCTTTTACAAAGGTTCCACATCAGAAATAACAAACAACAAGGAAGCAACAGTGAAATAACAGTAAACAATTCATGTACAACAGTGCTATTGAGAGGGGTCAATTATAGGAAGAGGAGAAGTGTAGGTAGTTAACAGAGGCAGCTATAGTAAAATGGTGAACACAGCTAGGACGCATGTGCCCACAAGGAATGGGTAGGGTCAGGTGCCCGGAAGTGGCAGAGAAACAGGGATGAGAGGAGAGGGGGAGGATGAAGATGCAGACAGAGGCATTTATTGAAAATAAATGGGAAGGAGTGATAGAAGAGAAAAGGGGTTTGGTGGGGGGATAAGTGCTGTAATGGGGCAAGGAGAGACTAATGAGGTGGTATGAAGACCTGAGATTTGAAGTGGTGCCTCAGAAGCTGGGGGAATGGGGACTGGGGGGGGGCTGGGGATAAGCAGTATATAAGTTAGGATTTTGCTGTGTAGGTCATCATCTAGGAGAGGCAGTCACAGGAGCTAGAGGCAATGAGATGGGCCCGGAGCCTGGTTTTGAACAGACCTAGTGTTGAGGCAGAGGAGATGGTGTGGCTGAGATCATTCATCCAGTTGGTGTTTTGATGTAACAAAGCAGTAACAACAGGGGGGGTGTGAGTCCAAGGTTGATTTTTCCCGCCATAGCATATGTGAGATATTTTATACAGTTGGAGAGTTGGAGCCATCCAGATTGTTCATAAAGGGCACAGGTGTGGGTGAGGTGGTGGGCACCAGTTGTGAGTCGGCATTCTTGGTTAAGTGCAGTTGTTATACATCGGAGGGCGGACGTCATGGCGGAGCCGTAGATAATCAGTGCAGTAGGGTGGATTGTCATGGTAGCAATCTTCCTGGAATTCGACAGCATGCAACGATTGCTATGTGTAGTGTGACCTGTTCATACACTGGTGAGAACATGTTGGACATGGTAGTGACTGAAATTAACAGATGGCTAAACTCTCTGTCCCTGAGAGCTGGGTTCATAGCAAGTGACAATGGGTCAAATGTGGTGAAATGCATCACTAATGGTGTTTTTTTTCGTGTTCCATGCTTGGCCCACTGTTTAAATCTTGTGGTTCGGGAGTTTCTGCAGCACCCTGATTTAAAGGAAATGCTGACCATTGCATGACATATCTGCTCTCACTTTTTAAGATCTGGAAAGGCTCGTGACCAACTGTGGCAGTTGCAAATACAAAACAGCCTGCCTCAGCACTGCTTGAAGCTGGAAGTTGTCACCCGATGGAACGCCACATTATACATGGCAGGGAGGTTGTATTAACAATACAAAGCCATCTCAGAATATCTTGTTATGCACACTAGCCATGACAGTTCTGGGGCCTCCATGTCTATGACGACTGAACAGTGGTGCCCCATGGACTCTGCAATAACAATTTTGCAGCCTTTTGAACATGCCACATAGGCAGTGAGTGGTGAAGACACTGGTGAATGTACAGCATATCCTTGATGTTGCCAGAGATGGTGGTAGGAGTATGTTGCTGCAACACATGCTGACAATATTCGACCAGAATTGTCACATTGTGAACATTCAGAGTAGTGACCACTTTGCCCTAGCAACAACACTGGACCCATGATACAAACATAGAATTGCATCATTACTGGAGGGAGGGCCTGAACAGGTAAAAAATATCAGTGGTCAACTGGTGCAATTGGTTCATGGGGCACAGAAGTCACGTGCCAAGGTCAGCAAACCTCTGCAGCATAATCCGGCTGAAGGTGTACCTGGAGGACCATCAAGCATATCCTGCAAGGGGATGGGGACTGTAGTTCCAGTTGTCTGTCATGCAAAGTGGCTGGCGTCAACCTGCTTGGGGAGGCTTTTTTGAGAAATAAATGATTCGGGAGAACAGGATGATGCATCAACAATTGGACTTAGTACAGCACAGAGAATGGTTGAGTCATATTTGTCTGAAAACAGGCATCTGACAATAAGTGAAGATCCTTTTTTGTACTGGAGTGGAAAGGTCAGTGAATGGCCAGAGCTGACTGCAGTGGCACTGAAGTACCTCACATGCCCACCCTCCAATGTAAGTGTTGACAGGGTATTCAGCTCAGCAGGTGCAATAGTCAGGGATCATCGGACAAACCCGTCTCCTGCAAATGTTAGTTTGCTAACATTCATTAAAATGAATGAGAGGCACATACCAGCACAGACTGCAACCTTGGTATTTGTACCCCAGCCTAGTCATGGTGGTCTTGCTGATGTGGAAATGGAGCATCCTGGTGGCACTGGCAGTGGCTGCCTGAAATGGCCCACTACTGACGTGGATGATGACACAATGGAGAAAGAATTTCTCAGTGGTCAGACTTCAGATATTGATAACTGTGAGGGCAGTTTTCTTTATGAGGATGATGATGTGGTTAATGTTGGCAGGTTTTAACTGAAGTATTTATAAGGCAGTGTGCCCTCCCCCTGGACCACCACCACCGGGAGTCATGTTATCCACTGCCACCATGAGTCTGTCTGCCCCCCCGGACCACCAACACCGGGACTGATGTTATCCACTGCCACCATAAGTCTTTCTGCCTCCCTTGGACCACCACCACGGGGACTGATGTTATCTACTGCCACCACTGCCATCTTGAGACTGTCTGCCCCCCCGGACCACCACCACCAGGACTGATGTTATCCAAGTCTGCCACCATGAGTCTGTCTGCCCCTCATGGATCACCACCACTGGGACTGATGTTATCCAAGTCTGCCACCATGATACTGTCTGCCCCCACGGACCACCACCACCACTGGGATTGATGATATCCAAGTCTACCACCATGAGTCTGTCTGCCTCCCATGGACCACCACCACCAGCGCAGATGTTATCCAAGTCTCCCAACTTGAGTCTGTCTGCCCCCCATGGACCACCACCACTGGGACTGATGTTATCCACTGCCAGCACTGCCACCATGAGTCTGTCTGGACCACCACATCCATCAGCCAGAGACAGAAAGCTTCTTAATATTTAAACCATAAAGTGAGTATGTGTACTCATGTTTGTTATGCTGTTTCACTTCCTTTAGTTGTATGTTTTGTTTTCTGTAGCTTTTCAGAGCCGCAATGGTAAAACACATACGGTACACTTCTTTTGTTTCTTTTACAGGGTAACAAAAAAGGCTCCATCGCTAAAACTCATTGGGAATTATACTGTAGCTGTACCGTACAGAGAGGAACCAATGTAATATCCATGTGAAATCCATTCTGGTAAGTATGAAGATTTTATTTCATCCTTTTCATTGTTTTGTAAAGACTGCAGCAAATATTGCACACAGGTTGTGTTAGTTGACAAGATGTGCCTTTGAAATGTAACTTGACTTTAGGGATTGAGATTAGAGAACCAGGGAAGGACACATAACAATTAAGTTGTAAGAAGTCATTCATTTCTTTTTTTAAGAAACTTCCAGATACTTTGTTCTGACAGAGTGGCCTTATCTAAACAAGTTCTTCAACATCAGCCCCCCCCCCGGCTGGGGCGCACATGCAACATGCAGAAGTCATTTCATTAGATGACCCTGACCATCAACAACCAGACTTGAGAAGGATGCAGATGAAATCTGTGAAGAAGTAAGAAAATAAGAAACCATTACAGACAAACCTGGAAATATGCTTCCCCCACCCAAAAAAGAAAAATGCTTACCTACATGTGCTTGACAGTTATCCATTGCAAATTTCTATACAAAAAGTTCTAATCGAGCACTGGAATGTGCACACCAACAGTATCTGTGACCTGTGATACAGAACAATACCAGGAGTACATGCCCATGTCAACCCCCTCACCTACAAAATATAGAAATATATATCTATATATATATATCAACTCACCAAGGCTACTATTAGTGTACAGACAAAGGGCACCCTTCCATTCAGTTGAGATGATCACATTGCATTTCCTCTAGTCGCAGCACACATTGGACCAGCATCAGTTTGCTCATGGTCATCATTTTATTCTGGGGCACTGCGTGCATGAGTGACTGCACAATAAATTCTGGGGTACTTTGCATGTGCTGAAATAATCCCATTTCACTGTGTTACCACTTGTTAATTTTCTGCACACAAGGAGGATCCATTTTGGGCCAGCAGAATAAATCAGGGGACTCTGTGCCACTTTTGTGAGCATGACTGAGTGTGCCATTAATTCTGGGGGACTTTGTATGTACTGAAACAGTCTCATTTCACTGTGTAACCACTTGTCAATTTTCTGCACAAAAGGAGGATGCATTTTAGGCCTGCAGAAAAAATCTGGGGTTTCTGTGCCACTTTTGTGCACATGACTGAGTGCACCATTAATTCTAGGGGACTTTGTATGTGTTGAAACAATCCCATTTCACTTCATTACCACTTGTCAATTTTCTGCACACAAGGAGGATCCATTTTGGGCCTGCAGAAAAAATCTGGGGACTCTGTGCCACTTTTGTGCACATGACTGAGTGCACCATTAATTCTGGGGGACTTTGTATGTACTGAAACAGTCTCATTTCGCTGTGTAACCACTTGTCAATTTTTTGCACAGAAAGAGGTTGCATTTTGGGCCGGCAGAAAAAATCTGGGGACTCTGTGCCACTTTTGTGTGCATGACTGAGTGTGCCACTAATTCTGGGGGACTTTGTATGTGCTGAAACAGTCTCATTTCGCAGTGTAACCACTTGTCAATTTTTTGCACACAAGGAGGATGCATTTTTGGCCTGCAGAAAAAATCTGGGGACTCTGTGCCACTTTTGTGTGTTCTGTGATTGTTGCTGTGAGCTCATGATGTCATACTGACATTTTTACAATTAAAGTAGCATTGCAAGAATGTCCTCACAATTCTGAACTGTACTTTTTTATGCTACTTTACATTGCCACAGCCACCACTACTTACCTCCGAGTCATGACTTGAATTATACTATTCTTTTCACAATTTATGTCTGCTTTACTTACTTGACTACTTTTTTCATGTATGAAAAAAAAATGGGCATGTCTTCCAATATTGTTCAGACCAGCTTTGTATTTATTTGCAGCTGCTTATCAATAACTGTTGTTCTGTGGTGTCATAAAACACTGCCTGATGCATAACTGTTAATTAACAACAGAAGTGATATATAACAACTACTTAATGTGATGGAGAAAAGCAGAGGAAAACAATGACAAAGACCTGGTCTGCACCAATTTAAAAGGAATGCTCCTTTCATTATTTAACACAAGAAAAATGGTAGTACAGCAGACTCAACTATTGGAAATTCTCGTATCATTACAGTCAGTCAGGATGTAAGTAAAAGAAGTTGTAACATAGCATTAAAAAATATAGGTGAGAGTTATCAACAGATTGTAGTGCTGCTGCTTTACAGATATTCACCACATTACATAGTTATGACGATGCACATAAACTAATATGTGGGGGCATTACTACCACTGGAATATTTCTTGCTCCATAGAGTGCAATATATTTCTGTGAAAACCACCCATAATTTCATTACAGTGAGTCACGTGATGGAGGAATTCCCATTCTGAAAATCTGCCCACATTCTGCCTCCCTTCTCAGCAACTTTAGGACATGATGGCAGGGAGAGCGAATGTGCATGCTCCTTACAGTGAATATCCAATTGTCCGGCAGCTATCACAATGTTTCCTTATGTTATAAGGTTCACTTTGTGGTGAAATGTGGGATGTTTCCACTAACAGGGCTCTTCTTACTGGAAACGAGGCCACGCATTTCACCACAAACTGACCATTATAACATAAAGAAACATTCGGAAACCTGCCGGACAATCTGATATTCACTGTAAGGAGCACGCACATTCGCTTTCCCTGCCATCACGTCCTAACATTGCTGAGAAGGGAGGCAGAATGTGGGCAGATTTTCAGAACAGGAATTCCTCCATCATGTGACACACTGTAATGAAATTATGGGTGGTTTTCACAAAATGTATTGCACTATGGAGTAAGAAAGATTTCTGAAGGGAAATGTGTATGATTAAACAATAACAAAGAAAAAACACAAAAAAGTACAACACAGTAGTGGGAGGGTCAGGTGGGGTGGGTGGGGGGCAGAAAACAATCTTCTCACTTACTATGGCCATGGGATGCTTTGGTGGTCCAGCAGCAGGTGCAGCATTGAAAGTATTTGCTGCTGCTGTGCTTCCACTCTGTTAACCTGCTGCTCCAAAGCACTGAACCACTCATTATTTTCCTCAAGTGCTGCCCACACCAGGCCAATGTCAGACTGGGTTGCAGGGACTGTGGCAGGGTCCACTGCAGTGGGGAATCCAGGTAGTGGGGCTGGTGGTGGACAGGGTGGTGCTGGTGGCTGTGGTGGTGGTGGTGGTGGAGGAGCAGCTGCTGTAGTAGCCCTCCTCCTCCTGCTGTGGCGGTGACCACTGCAAGGCACATCTCCCACCCCAGCAGCACCCTTGGCCACTGCCACAGAAGGGCCAGCAGGTGGATGCCTGGCCCCTTCCATGGCAGCCTGCCACTCTGCCCTGTGGTGGTTCAGCATGTGGGTGCACTGGTCACTGGTCCCCATATGTGTCCCAGGGTGGACACAGTGCACCAGCACACCACACACATGACACTCCACCACTGTGCTATCTCCCTCCACACAATTAAAAAACTCCCACACTGGGGAGCTGCAGGGGGGACCAGACACAGTCCTCACACATCAGGCATGAGTCTCACCACCACCTACAATTTCTGGGGCCACCTCCTGTGGCTGTGGAGGTGGTGGAGGGGGTGCTGCTGGAGCTCCAACAGCTGCTGCTAGTGGTGGTGGTAGTGGTGGTAGTGGCGGTGAAGGCGGGAGCGCAGAAGCTACTGGTGGCACTGGTGCTGCTGCTGCTCCTGTTGCTTCAATGGGGGAAGCAACACCAGCCAGCAGTCTGGAACAGTCCAACATCACACGACCGCCCCGCCCCACACGGGTCCACACTCCTCCCCTCCTACCGCACCCACAGGCCAGTGACTCACCTTCTCCTATGTGACCCTCCATCCTCCTGAAGTCCACGGGATGACACACACACACACACAGACAGTGGACACACACAGTCAGTCACACACACAAAATAAAACAAAACTTATACAAAAAAATTCACTAACAAAAAAAACACTAATACAATACAAAAACTAAATAAAATAGCTTTTAAAAAAGCTGTTTTGTTCTGGGTTCTGGCACTGAAAAGCAACGAAAGGCAAGCAAACTCCTCTCACAACTGCTTTCTCCCTCTACAAATGCAAAGGAGAAAGTGAAATTGCTTCTCTGACTCACTTCCTTCCTGCCTGGCTAAAGCATGTGACTTACACTACTGCAAGCCATGTGATGTGTCTATTTTCTTCTCACTTCACCTTACTTCGTGTTAAGGCATAATGGCAACACAAAGTGGTAATAATAATAACACAAAGTGAGCACTTTACAAGGTCCACTTTGCATTGTGCTCCGCGGACGTGAAGTGCCCACTTCACGTCCACTTCGATGGCGGATTAATAATTCACTGCATCTCTACTCACTACACCATTTTTACACCTCTCCTGCCATCAGCTGTCTAAATGGTCCTTGACCCCACCACAAACCCCTTCCACTGCTGGACCACCTGCCATTAAAAAGTCCTCGCCACACAAGAAGCTCCCTCCCACTGCTGGCGCCACCCAATCCCAATCCAGAAAACAAGGCCTTGCTAAGTAAAGTAAAGCCACAGGACACGGTTCCACATAAAAGCCCAAATGTTGTCACCCCTAGATGCTGAAGATGCAACAGGAAATTTCTTGGGGGTGCAAATAATTCACAACATATGCAGTTAAATTCTTCCACAGTGTAGTTTATTCCATGACCATATATATGGCAAGGCAAATTTTATTTATATGGCACCCAATCCCAGAGGATCTGAGCACCTTACAGAGAAATACAATAAAACCGGCAATAAAACGATTAAAATAAGATTACAATAATACGATTATAGATAAATAAAATATAAACCAGGCAAAAAACATCATCCTCTATGTTTCACCTCCATTTGAGGTTTCCTCAGGAGATTGCCTAAATGTGCTACAAAATAATATGTACAATAAATAAACTGCATATTCGGAAATGTAATAAAACCACAAAAAGGTTTTTTTCTTCACGTGCAGTAGCAATCATGAATTACCTACAGTTTCTTGCATGAAAGCATATTCTTTGACAAATAGTTATTCAGCTAACCAGTTGTGCCTGCGAAATAGGTACATGCAATTAGAAGAAACTAGATTCATTTAATTTTATAACATATCTGCACAACTCCTTTTATCAATGCTGTGAGGCATTCCCCTGCATCAGGCAAGCTCACCATGTGATACAATTCCACTAGTGATTTAAGCCCTTTCACCTCAAAGTGTGTGAGACCAGCTCCTACCTGACCACTGCAAACAGGGGATTTACACGCTCTCAAAGGTCCTTGTCCTAAATCTGCCAAAGAGATTGAAATAACATTTCTTAAAAGCTGCTATTCAAAGCCTTCAGTCTTTGCCAGTCATCAGATAAATACAGCACTTTTTGAAAGAAACATTGAGGAACTTTCAGGATTAAAAGCACTGCTCCATTTTTGGTTCCGCTATGCCTGGTGACAAGAAATTTACCAACTGTCGGCACAGCAACAGCACAACACTGCCAACTGGTTTTATGCCATCGCTGAGGGAACAAGTGTTTTCTGTGGGGCCCTTTGCCCCCACACCCTCTAAGTGGGGGCCCTGCCCCCACACCCCCCGCACTAAACATTACTAACTCCAGTTGGAGTTAGTTCACGGAGGGGGGCAAACACCCCGGTGGCAGCAGTGTCTGAATACCTAGAGACCATCAAAGTGAACTGCCAAAAATGTCGCTGTGATGGTCTTCGTGGTATTTGCATTGCTGCGCCGTCGGTATACCTCCTGTTTCCACATCCTGTTTGCGTGCTTGGGTCTGTCCCCCCCTGCCAAGAATTTTCCTGTTACACTACCCAATCTAGCCACAAAAACAGCTCCCTCCTGCTGATGGCCCACCACCACTCGACACAGCTCTAACTCAACAAGTAACTCCCTCGCTCTGCTGGTCCAACACCAAACCCATTCTGGGATCAAAAACAAATTCTGTCCATTGCTGGCTCACTCATCAACCAACTCACACTTTATTTATTTATTTATGTATATACGTATGTATGTATGTTTTTGGTAACAAGGGTAGGTGAGCTGATCCAAAGGACCGTTTTCAGTCATGGTGCGAGCCACAGCATGGCACAAAAACAAGTACAGAAACAGGTAACATACAAATAGTAAATAGGCCTCAACAAGAGGTGCAATAAATTACAGTACACTGAGGATGCATACAGTGAAATTACAGCTGCAACTATTACAGTACACTGAAGAACACATACAGCAAAATTGCAGAAGACTACCAAGTGACATAGTAGGCGAGCTTAGAGATCAAAATACATAGTCCTTTGACCCTAGATCCCTCCAATAATAACCCCTACCAGCAATTCGAACCTCAGACCCAGAAAAGTTGCATTAAGAGTATAGACCAAGCCATCCACATTATGTAAAGATAAAAAAAATGTATACAGAACATCAGTGCTTATTGGTGTGTGTAAGTATTGTGGGTGGGAATGTCTGTACCTCTGTGGGTGAAAGTGTAGGAGAGCTATGGGAGCAAGTGGCAAAACTGGACTACCTCCAACTCTGGAGGAAGGGATCAGCTTTATGGGTGTAAGGGTAAATGTCCCTTTCCCCGTCCTGTCCCCCTTACAGGCAAAGTGGTTTGAACAATGCTCAGAATGGGGATATTGCACCCCCCCCCCCACAGGCAGTGTTGTCTAGTGGTTAAAGCATTACTGGAAACTAGGTGATCACAGGTTCAAACCCTGCTGTAGCCAAATATTTACTCTGTGACCTTGAGCAATGTCATTTAACCTCCTTTTGCTCCAGTCCACATAACACCTCTCAGCTGGGCAATCCTGGGTAACTTAAAAAAAAAAAAGAAAACGACAGCAGTTGTTCACCTTTTAGCACCTCCCCACTCCCACCCCCACCCCAGTCAGTGCACTTTAGTGGTTTATGCATTTATGGGAATGGAGAGATTGCAAGTTCAAATATCCTGCTTGAGCAAAATACTCAGTTTATGACCCTGAACAAGACACTTAACCTCCCTGTGTCTAAAAAAAGACAAAAGTCCTTTATTTTGAAAATAGAAATAAACCAGCTTTGGGTTTAATATCTTTATCTGATGTATTAATAGACCAGGTAACAGAATACCAATATTCGGGAGTACTATTTGATGCTGAGCTAAACTTCCAAGAACATATTAAGGAATTGTTGACTAAAGTTAGTAAGAAATTAGAAGCACTTAGACGAACATCAAAATGTCTGGATTTAAGACTAGGAAAACTACAGTGTAACAGATGGTGATGCCAACCATTGATTATGAAAGTATAATTAACGGCTTCCTCTTTTTCCCATAGGGAAACCATGGCATAATTTGCCATTATAAAGGAGCGTTTATAGCAGCAAACACACGCACAGTTTCCCCCACCCTGCGCATGTGCCCGCTTGAACCTCTTGATTCTCAGTCATTGTCTCCCAAACCGCAAACCCAGCACGGATATAAACTGCCAGGGACACTCATGAGTAACATTGTAAAATAACTTAAGTATACTGTACCACATTTGCTACCGGATTGCCCACAAAATGTTTGAAATAAAACTGAAAGCCGACAGTGTGCCATGCCGTAGTTGGACTGTGGCGCACATCAGCCTCTTTTATTTTATATAATTGTTGAGGCGAAAAAGAGAAATCAAACAATTATATAAAATAAAATATGGGCCTGGGTATGTGTAAACTCAAATTTACACACATCCTCGTGGTTTGATGCTACACATAAACCCCTCTGGTGTGTGTAAATTCTCGTTACACACCCAGACCCATACTTTATCCTCTATGTTATATATAGGGTTGCACCTAAATTGGTGCAGGATAAATTGGATAAAATTCATCATAAACTAGCGAGGTTCATATTGGGCAGTCATTATAGAACACATCACTGTATATTATTAACTACTTTGGGACGGACTACTTTAGAACAAAGAAACAAAGAGATATGGTTGAAATTATTGTATCATTTCTTCACAAAGCAACCTGCTCATTATATATCAGTTAACGCACTGACGAATAAGTTCGCGCCTACTCGGACCTTGACCAGATCTGTACGTGTAAATAAAATAAAGAAAAATTATAATAAAACAAAATTTGGGGTAAAAACTTTAAAACATTAAGCGGGAAAATGGTGGAATATACTTCCTTACTCAATGATGGTGGCATCTCCAAATTCATTTAGAATAGGCCTGAAATTGATGTTTCAGGTTGTGTGTAACTGTTAAAACTCTGTCCCACTTGGACCATTCATCATAACGTACTACACTTTAATATGTTTGTTTCCTTGACATTTTTGTAATTATTGTACCTTAGTCTGCTTGTATATTTGTGATTCTTTATTGGTAGTTTATTGCATTTGATTGTATGCTGTTTTGTATTTTGTACGTGGTGCTAGATGATGTGTTTACACAATTTCATAAAACTTTTACACTGGTAGATTTACAATGAACTTTTATTTTTGTGACATCTAGCAAGACTTGTCTTGTAAACAGGGATCTATCACTAACAACATTTGCTATCCTGAATAAAATAAAACAAAAAATTACCTACCTACCTGTGCTGCAGTCCACCCAGCTGTAGAAATGGATAGAAGCAGGATCCTACTAGAAATGAAATGTTTCATCTCAGCTGGGCTATCCTGGGTAAATAAATTGTAAACCTGGTGACCTTTTCCAGGCTTCCCCACCACCTCAGACAGTGTGATTTAGTGGTTAGAGCAATGTTGGCAACCAGAAGATTGCATTTTCTTATATTCTGCTAATATTAATAACTCACTGTGTGACCGTCTACAAGTCACTTAACCTCTCAGTGAACCAGTTCACCCAGCTGCAGCATTGGATAGAAGCAAAATCCCATTGGAAATGACATGTTGCATCTCAGCAGGCTATCCCTACTAACCTTGCCATAAAAAATAAACATTGCTGGCAGTCGCAGAGCTTTTGGTGTCCCCACCCTAACTCCACAGGAACTGGAGGCTTTTTTTCTAGTGGTTAGAACACTGCTGAGAAGCAGACAATTGCAGGTTCAAAACCAGCCAGAGACAAATACTCACTGAATGACCCCTAGCAAGTCACTTAACCTCCCAGTGCTGCAGTCCATGCATCTATGGAAAAGGGTAGAAGTAGGAGCCCACTGGAGATTAGATGCTGCATCTCAGCTGGCTATCCTCTGTAAATTAAGTGTATAAAAAAAAAATAAAACATTGCTGGCAGACGCTGACCTTTTAAAGCAGCATTACAACAGAACTGGGCAATAAAAATGTGACCCTATCTTTTTTTCACTATAAAAGATTCCAGACAACTTCCAGTTTTATTTGGTGGTAACATTTTCTAGTTTTACCAAAACAGTGGTATTTTATAAATGTTTTAATGTAGTTTTTTCTCAAGGAAAAAAACAAGTCTGCCACATTTGGCTTAGAAATAGCACTGTAGAACTGTCAAGGGTTAGGATCGAGAAAAACAATGAAAACCTGGGTGCACAGCATAGGAGGTTTGTAGAAATAAAATGTTATAGGTATGCTAATATTTTTATTAACTGTAGCTGAAACTAGCTATTTTTATATATTCATTTATTAGTTCTTGGATTACAATACCTTTGAGCACAAACAGCTCTTTTACAAAGGTTCCACGTCAGTGGGAGGAATGACAGACATACAGAGGTAGATATTACAAAATTTTTAACAATTTAAGATGACATTAAGCTATGCAAAAAAACATAGTTAGGTAAACAGTAGGCCTTATCAGAGGAAGCAGCCTGTGAGCTTTGTCATAGTGTATAGATATTCAATGGAAGGTAAGGTAAGTGACAGTGAGGAGGTGGGAGGAAGGTGGAGTGAGGGGTGGAAAGTGGGAGGACGGGAGTAGGAAGGAGCGGGACAGATTTTGGAAAAACAGTTTTCATTGCACTGCTGCTTAAGGTCTCAAACCCCATAAGCACTGGGGGCATTGTCATTTAGTGGTCAGATATTGGGGACAGGCAAAGGTTCAAATTCTGCTAGAGCCAAATACTCACTATCTGACCCTAAGCAAGTCACTTAACCTCTTAGAGCCTCAGTCCTCCAAGCTTCAAAAATGGGTAGAAGTAGGATTTCACTGGAAATGTAATGATGCATCCCAGCTAGGTTCTCCTGGGAAACTAAAGTGAAATAAAAAGTTATTTCTGGGAGTCACCAGCCTTTTCCAATAGTCCCCCCCCCAGTAGTGTGGGTCAGTGGATAAAGCCGTGTTGTGAACCAGGAGATTGTAGGTCCAAGCCCCGCTTGAGTCAAATACTTTGTGACCTTGAATGAGTCGCTTGATCTTCCAGTGCTCCCATCCACCCTGCTATGGAAATGGGATGCAGGACCCCACTGGAAATGCAGTGTTGCATCTCAGCTGGGTGCTCCTAGATAAATAGAAAACACACCCCTCTCCCAAAAATTTGTCAGCACTTGCTGGCCTTTTCTGGATGCTCTTCCATACAGTGAAGGCAATGTGTCCTAGTGGTTAGAGCATTACTCACTGTCCAACCCTGAGCAAGTCACTAAACCTCCCGTTGCTGTACTCCACCCAGCTGTGGAAATGGGTAGAAGCAGGATGCCACTGGAAACAAGATTTTGCATCTCAGCTGGGCTATCCTGGGTAAATGCATATGGAGAATGGGTACTAAAAACAGAGCAAGAATGGGTACTACAAGCAGGTCATCATCCCCCCCCCCCAACACCATGGCAGAATGGCACTGCCCAGACCTCTCTATCCAGCACAAAGAAGCCAACACATGAAAACAGCATTTTGATATATGGCAGTGGCCA
This sequence comes from Neoceratodus forsteri, assembly GCA_016271365.2. NCBI lineage: Eukaryota > Metazoa > Chordata > Ceratodontiformes > Ceratodontidae > Neoceratodus > Neoceratodus forsteri. The sequence goes on along the minus strand of CM057449.1, from coordinate 223,106,726 downwards.
GTAAAGTAAAAGTTTGTTAAACTCTTTGCAAGAGTTTTGTGGTCCCATACAAAAGTATTGGAGTTTAAACATAATTTTTATTACTGTCCAGCACTGCAAAGGGTGAGTACAACATTTAATAAAATGCAGTAACACTACAAATGTGCAAAAAACAAAATCTAACACCAGCAGAATTTATGTGAAAGTCAGACTTTTGCTTCCACGAAAGTTGGTTAATCATTTTGGCAACTTTCATGGAAATTTGGACTTAGAACAGCAGAATAAATGTATGAACAGCAGATTAATGTATTAAACTGTGAAAAACAATTATGCAGAACTGATCACCATCAGAGGTCAGTTCCGTGGAATTTCTTTTTGGCAGTTTAAATAATAGCATTACTCTGCAATTCATACATTCATTCTTCAGTTCAGTGAGTCACTGAACTGTGGAATGAAAGTAGGAACTCATGAACTGTGTATTGCTGGCCTCTGGCCCATAGTACTTTGTCTTCTTGGTGCCTAGTGACACCCCTACCCTCTGATCACTTGCCCTGCTGCCTGTTTTTATGATTCTCTGGTGTCTAGTGGCAACCTCCCTCCCTCTGATGACTCACTTTGCTGCTTAAGTCCCACCAGCCGATAACCTGTTTAAGTCCCTGGTATCTAGTGGCCCCTCCAACACTGGGTTGGGTACACCAACCTGCCACCCCCCCACCATAGTAATTGCTGGTCACTGGGTAGGTGCTGTTGGGAGCCCATACCGTGACCGGCACAGCTTCCTTGCACCACCTTGGCTGGCTGCCATATGTTATGACAAGCAGTGTGTGACCAGCGACAAGCACTTCTGCCACCACCTTGGCTGGCTGCTGTATGTAATGACAGGGATCACATGATTCTTGCTCCCTGTTATTACATATGGCAGCTGGCCATGGTGGTCAGAGGAGGGCTGTGCTGATTGCCATATGGGCTCCCCATGGCATTGATCCAGTGACCACCAATTATTGTGGAGAGAGGGTGACAGGTTGATGTACCCAACCCAGTGGAAACATAAGTGGAGTTTAGTCAACAGGAGGGTTGGGGATGCCACAGGACACCAGAAAAAGTGTTTTTCTATTTTTTTAAGTTTTTTTTAACCGGGTAAGTGCACAAGACAAATTCTGCCTATTTTCAGGCATGGCCCAGGGGGGATACAGATGAATGCCAACTGATCTTGAACCAAATTAAGCTGTTGATGGTATTTTTTTTTTTTAAAGTTAATTTGCTTTACGTTGATGGTATTTTTAGTGAATGAGGGAAATTTGGCCAGCTTTTTTTTTGTCCTTTTGTACACGGAAAATTCCCCTTTCATTGTTGACAGTGGAGTCAGCTTATGCAGCGATGGCAGATCAGTGCGAGGGAGTGATGGAAGTGGATGCTTTAACTGAGAGCTCTTGGTCTTTCTTGCCAGAAGAAAATCTTATGGATGTTGTTCTGCCTGAGAGCCTGAAGAAATTTCCAGGATATCACTGGTCGTATTCCAGTGAGGGAGCTTGCGTCTGTTTCTGCACAAAGCAGTTCAAAGCATGATTTATGGATGGAACCATGTACAGTTTCACCTGATCCTGCGAGAGGAGGCCCACCACTTGCTGGGGCTGTCCTTACCATGGAGCAGAGTGCGGAGGAAGCGGCAGGCTGTAAGCAGCGTATTGGGGTTGCGGCCGCTACAGATGGAACAAACTGTACTGCCTTGCAAGTACTATAGCAACAGTTTGATTTGACTTCTGCTACAAAGGATTATCTGGGACAGGACTGGTTGGCAGATAAAGCCCTTTGCGATTCAGGGTGGACTAGGACTGCTGCTGAACAATGGCTTCCAGACCCAGACTGGGGTGATGATTTTTCGAATACACCATCCACGAGCATGCACACCACTACAGAAAAAGTCTTGAGCTCAGGTAAAGAACTACCACATATTAGGAGGGCCCTCCATGATATTTCTGTGCAGAATGTAATGGATCAGGCCACGGCCTTCTCAAGGCCGAGTTCATCCAAACAGGGGGAAGGGGAAGGTAGAAAAGAACAGGCAGGTTTTACCAGTAATAACACCCAAAATAACTCCCAAAATTACACTCATATTTCCATGTCCGAATTGCTCAAAAATAAACTTGAACAAGCACCTAGAAGAAATGCAGTTAGACTGCGTTACATGGGAGGGTTGGCTGAACACCCTGACAGGTATTATGTAGCACAATACCTTTTAAAAGCATCTATGCGTTTTGTTCCTGCTGATGTTTATGCATTGATTCCCAGCTCTGGAGAGGACTCTTTTGATATTAGTTTCAAAACTAATACTAATTTGGAAAAATTCTGGGACAAATATTCTTCTTTAAAATCAACCGCTTTATGGGCTCCCTTCTATGCAATTCCTGTCACATGCCCTCAAATCAGATACATTACTATTATGTTTCAGAATGAGGGAGTTAATGTCAACGATATTTACCATTGGCTTCAGAATCGTTGTGACATTCTAGGCCCCCCGAAGCTATTCTTGATTTAGAAGGGATTTGGACGGGGGGTGGAAATTTAAGGTTAAATTATTTTAAGTAAACTCTGAAATTATTCACTTACCTAATAGTTTCTACTTAGGTAAAAATAGGAGGGGGGTTGTTTCTATGGGGGCGGGGACAACCAAGAGCCCGTTACAAATGAGGGGCCAAAACACACATTAGTAGTTCTTGTGACATGTTGAAATGTTCTTTGTGTGGGGGGTATGGCCATTCTGTCGACCTCTGTGAGAATATTTTCCAATGTAACCTTTGTGATGAAAAGGGTCATGCCTTTCATCAATATTCATGAACAAGGCGGAACTGCTCAGAGGGGTGGGATCAGGATGATCTGGTAAACAAGGCCCAAGATAAAAAGCGTCATTCCGATCTTAGTAACCCCTCCACAGTACAGGATGAGGAAGCAGAATTAAGGGACCCTGTGGATACTAATAGGTCAGTGGTAGATGTAGAGTTACCTTCAGAACAGCAGTCTGAACCTAGTACTTCCCAGAAGGGAGAGGATGGGGTAGCTTCTGACCATTCTTTAACTAAATCCATGCCCCCTCCTGTGTTTCAAACTGTTAAAAGCAGACGGTTGACTAGGGCCTCTCTTAAACAAAATCTCTGTGGTCTTATCTCTACTGAGAACTCTTTTGCACTCCTTCAAGAGGACCTAGGGGAATCAGACTTGGAATCTGATACTTCACACCGATCAGAGATGGTCACTGAGGATGAGGACAGTAAAGCCACTGAATTAGCTAAAGAAAAGAAGGGTAAGAATGGAAAAAAAAGGAAATCAAGTGTGAGTCATAAAGGGGGTTCCTAATCACACTAAACTTTGATGGCTACTTTAAAGTTTGCTTCCTATAATGTATGTAGTTTTAAAAACTATAAAAAACAACTTTCTATTTTTGTCTTCTTAGATCAACTTACAGTGGATGTCATTTTTGTCCAGGAAACCAGATTATCCTCTCTTTTTGAAATAGAAAATGTCAAAAGAAAGTGGATCTGGGGCCTGTCTTTTTGGACATTTGGTCCAGATGCAGCAGATGGGATCGGGATACTATTTAAAACCACACATTTTAAAATATCTAAACTGATTGATGTAAGGCCTAGTAGAGCCTTGATTCTGGATTATTTTTTCTGGGATTTTGCTTTTCAGTTTATTAATACATATGTCCCACAAATGAAAACCACTAGGATTGAATTATTTGAGGATATTAAGTCTTTTCTTTATACTAGAAGACATATTGTTTGAGGTGGGGATTTTTATTGTGACATAGATGCTAAATTTTCCGGCAAAGCACAGAAAAAAATGTATTGTGATTCTCATGCTTTAAATCAAATAGCTTCCAATGCTGGGTTGATGGACGCATATAGATTTTTAAAGAAAGATTGTGGAGCTACATACCATATGTGTATATATACTTCACGTATCGATGTGTTATTTGTAAGTAAACATATCACTCCATATTATTGCATTGCTAATCCCACAGAATTTTCAGATCATAGGATCCTTTTGGGATATTTCAGCCTTGCTGATATCCCTACTAGAATTTTTTCATGTACTCAGCGATGGAGGTTAAATGCCTCCCTTTTAGGTTTACTCGACTGTGTATATCAAATTGAGTTTTTTTTTGAAGCAAGACACTCAACTATATGTCTTTATGACAATATGTATGATTGGTGGTTGGTCACCAAGAAGGATTTAAAGAATATCCTGACTTCTTTTGGGAAAAACAGGGCTAATTCTAACTATTTAAAATATCTGAATTTTAGAAATCAATTATATAACCTTATGTCCTTTCCTTCCCGGGATCATATGAAATATAATTCCCAAATCTTTGAAATTAAAAAACAGATGAAAATCTATTGGTATGATAGGGCCAAAACTTTGGAGGCAGAAATGAGATTTGGGACAATGAAACAACCTGCATCTGATCCTAATAGAGCTTGTAAGAATAGATTAGATAACACTTTAATGGTTGGCTTATCTAAACATGATGGCACTGTAGTTTGCACAAATTCAGAAATGTTGCTTGTGGTTCAGCAATACATAACAGAAATGTTTAGTCCGCCAATTGATAGCTTAGATAATCTAAAGGTCAACCTTACAGTACCACTCCCCCAAGTTGAGGAGATTCTGAAGCAGATCTTAATAAGGCCCATTTCTTCACAAGAGGTAGAAGAGGTCATTAAAAACTTAAAAGTAGGGACTTCTCCAGATATTGATGGAACACCCAATTAATTTTACAAAAAGTTTATATCCCATATGTGTTACTCTTTGCCGATAGTATTCAATTCCTTTTTGAATACCGATATACAGCTTACTGATTTCAGTACCTCTATCATTAGTTATATATATAAAAAAGAAGATAAACAAGTGCTTGCCAATTGGAGGCCTATAAGCCTCCTTATCAGTGATTATAAATTCTTGTCAAAAATTATTAATAACAGATTGTTACAAGTTGCTGATACCCTAATTCATCCAGCTCAGACCTGTGCTATTCCTAATCGGAAAATACAACATAATCTTTATTTACTGAGGGAACTTTTTGAGAACAGTAAATTTGGGAACACATCAGGGTTTATGGTGGCCCTAGATCAGGCTAAAGCATTTGATATAGTTAGACATAGGTACCTTTTTGATCTTCTACAGAAGTATGGTATATCTAATCAATTTGTACAATGGATTAAACTACTTTACACTAATGCTAAACTAATTTCAGTGGTTAATGGATTATTTGGTTCAGAGGTAAAGCTTGGCAGAGGTTTTAGGCAGGGATACCCTTTAAGCCCCCTATTATACACCTTTGTGTTAGATCCACTCATTAGACAAATTCAGTGGGATCAACACATTGTTGGCCTTGTGCCTAGACCATCTTTGAGACCAGAAAAAAAAATCACAGCTTATGCTGATAATGTTACCCTATTGGTCCAGGATGTTAGTTCAATTAAAAGGGCAATTAGGGTATTTAATGATTTCGGGCAATTTTCTGGAGTGCGAATTGATATGGACAAAAGCTTTATTTTTTCATTGCAGCATGCACAAACAGAGATTGTTGATTTCACTGAGATCCCCCTTGCCACCACCCCACAACAAATTTTGGGGATATGGGATGGACACAAGGATATGGCTACTTTTAATTGGGAACAGCAGTTGGTAATTAGAGAAAGTAAGGTTAAGGAATGGAAAACATGGAAATTTGGGGAAAAAAAGCACATAATGATAATAAAGAAATTTGTGTTACCAGTTTTCCTTTATTTAGGCTACCTTTATCTGCCTCCAGTCTCCTTAGAAACAAGACTTTTGAGTCTATTTTTTCAAATTGTATGGGGTAATAGATAAAATCCTGTAAAAAGAGAGGTCACATATTTGCCAGTAAAAAAAGGTGGGTTAAATATGGTGAATCCTATAGTTTTTTACCACTCCATAGTTTTATTTACTTTCTTTAATTGTTTGTGGCAGCCAGTTATTCTAACCTGGCAAATGTGGGTAACAAATTCTTGGGAGAAATACTTTCAGAAATGGATCCTTGTATCTCCCAAACTATTGACTCAGGATCATGTTCCTAGTTATGGGATCTCAAGCATTAGGAAGTTACAACAGTGGAAAATCCAGAAACAGACATTGGTATCCTTACACAGGAAATCCTTTTATTCTGATGTTGTTTATTGTGTACAGCAAATTTACCTTATATTCCCTGAATGTGTGCCCACCAAGATGGATTTTGCTTTCAACAAACTTACAGATTTTAGACTCCCTGTCCAAGTTTGGGACATTGTATGGATGTCTGCCCAAGGAAAACTCTGAGTTAGGGGAAATCTTAAATATAAGCCACAGATGGACAGATTCTGTCCTAGAATTTCATGTGTTAATATTGAAGAAAGTTTGATGCATTTTTTTTCTAGAATGCCCTAATAGTCAGCAGTTTTGGAGAGAGGCAGCTGTTCCATGGCATATGCCTTTCATTACATTGATCACTTATAACACTTTAATCTTGGGAAATTATACAGGAGTATGGAAGAGGTATCATAAAAGCACCTTGAATGTTTTTTTTTGCATATGTCCAATATTTTTTGTGGCAAGCTAGATGTCAGTATGTTTTATAACAGAAACAACTGATACAGTAAATGCTACTATATTTTCAGAAATAGAGACTGGAATGTGACAAGTGAAAGATAATGATCTCCGAAGATTTCCTCAGGATAAAGTTTCTCAGTTTTGGAAACACTTCAATGTATGTGACTAACTTGATTTTTGTGTACTTATATGCTTTATTGTTTTGATTTTGAATGATTTAATCTTATGCATAATTCTTGTATGTTCTCTGTCTATGACATGAGTTTTTTTTGTGTCTTTTGTGAATTATATGTGATGTTATGATTTCTTTTTCAATAAACTTCCCCTACTCTTTTCGATAAGTGCCATGGGATCTTTAACATCCACCTGAACTACCACCAATCCAGGCAGATGGGACCTCAGTGTAATGTCTCATCCAAAAGATGGTACCTCAGAAGTGCAGCACTACAGTGTCAGTACTGGGATATTAACCCAAGTGCCAGATGTGGGAACTGAACCCACAGCCTTCTGATCTCCCTGCCTCAGAGGTGAGTGTGCTACCTACTGAGCCACTGACACAGCTATTTATCAGGGAATGGTGCAGAACTTATCAGGGAACTAAGGAACAATTACACAAACTACGGATTAATGTATTAGTTCCACAGTTCATGTATTTTGTTACACAGTTCAGCAAGAAAATTCTGCAGAACAGGGTTAAAATTTGCCAAACACTTTCAGAAGATTTCTGATTTTGCCAAAAGCGAAAGATTGAAAAATTCCACGAAAGTTGCAAAATTCCATTAAAGTTTCACTAAAGGGGAATTTGCAGCTTTCGCTCAGCCCTAAGTAACACAAGCAATATTTTGGAAATCAATTTTAACATAAGAACTAGTGAGAGAAGAACTGTTTCTGAATGAGTTTGTTACTTTGTTTACTGGCTTTGGTTAAAATATAACAAGAATACAATACAAGGATATATCATATAAATCTGCAGCATTTTATAGTGAGTATAATAATAGGCATCAGACATCCAAGGAAAGGGACATAATGACTCCCTAAACAAACTAACCAATATAATAAGGCCTTTAGCAAGGCTAACAGGATACTGGGGTGCATCAGAAGAGGGTTCTACAGTAGCTGGAAGGAGGTACTGTTACCACTGTATAGGTCAGTGGTAAAGCCACACCTGGATTACTGTGTGCCCAGTTCTGGAATCCCCACCTAAAAATGGACATGGACAGGTTAGAGACGGTACAACGTGGGATGACCAAGATGACTCAGGTCCAGGAGAGTCGATCCTATGAGGATTGATTAAAGGCACTGAATATGTATTTATTTGAAACCATAAGAGAAGTGGGATATGATCGAGACTTTCATGTTCCCAAGAGGAATTAACAATGTGGAATGTAAGGAGCTATTTACCAGGTACAGAGAAGATAGGACAAAGGGTCATGAGTAAAGGTTAACAGGTGTAAGGTTTAAAAAGAGTGTAAGGAAGTATTATATTACAGAAAGAGTGTCTGAGGCATAGAGTGGTCTGCTGGAAGAGGTGGTAAGTGCAAAAACCAAAAATGTCTTCAAACAGAGTCAAGGGGATTATTTTTTCTTTCAAACTGTTTAACCAGGAGTAGCACACTAAGCTGAAAACTTGTTTACAGGTGTGACCTGGGAGCACAGAGAAGTTAAATGACTTGCTCAGGATCATACAGTATACAAGTAGGGCTTGTGGGATTCAAACCCAGGTCTCCAGATTTGTAGGCCAGAGCCTTAAACCACTGCGCTGTACTGCCTCCCTCATTAGCTACTTGCTATTAGCTACTTGGTAGGAGGTAGGGGCAGACATATGGACAAAACAAGCATTTGTCAATGCCAAATGTTTTCTTGCTGGGATTAGCATTGGTAGTGCAGGAGATAGAGAGATGCATAATAGGAATGGCAGTGAAATATGGAACTAACGCCAATACCACACCACCCTGCAGAGACTGACAGGCATTGAGGTGTGCCATTCGGTTGTGTGCCATAATGCTCATGCCAGTTCACCTCACCCTACCCTGCAGATCCTGACAAGTGTCATGTTGTGCCTTGGGGTTATTGGGCCTTATGCTCACCCCATTCCATAAGAAAATATGCTGAGATGGGTGCAGTATAGGAGAATGGGGTGAACTTTGAGACTGAAGAGACCGAGGCACACCTTGATGCCTGTCACTGGCTGCAGGGTTGGGGTGAGGGTGGAATGGAGTGAGTAGTACAACCAATAGTCCACAGTCACACCTCTGACACCTGTCAGTCTCTACAAAGTGGGATGTTATGGTTAGAAACCCTAATGCCCTGGGTGTTTGTTGGTATTTGCACTTCAAATTTTCAACATGGACTTTTTGTTACCCCACCTCATGAAAGCATTTGGGACCTCCACTCATGAACAGTGGCACTGTAATTTTGTTAATCTGTCCTGGACATTGATTTGCTACAGTGACCATGCCATTCTGCACCAGATGTGTGAAAATACATTTCAGGCAGGATGTAAAAAATGACAGCTGTACCATTCATAAGGTCGTGAGAAGAAATGGCAATGTTGAAAATCTGGAGTGAAAACATTAAAAGTTCTTGAAGTTACGAGTGTGTGTGGAACCTGTGCAATGCACACTCATAACACAGTCATTTTGTGGAATTTGTTCACCAGATTTTCAACATAGGCATTTTGGGACTGGCGCTCATGAACAGTGTCACTGTGATTTTCCTAATCTGTCCTGAACATTGATTTCCCATAGTGACCATGTCGTTGTGCGCCAGATATGTGAAAACACATTTCGGGTGGGATGTAAAAAATGACAGCTGTACTATTCATAAGGAGGTGTGAAAATGGCAATGTTGAAAATCTGGAGTGAAAATATTACAAATTGTCGAAGTTATGAGCGTGCATGGAAACTGTGCAATGCATGCTTGTAACAGTCATTCTGTAGAACTTTTTCACCAAATTTTCAACATAGGCATTTTGGGACCTCTGCTCATGAACAGTGTCACTGTGATTTTCTTAATCTGTCTTAAACTTTGATTTCTCACAGCAACCATGCCATTCTGTGCCAGACGTGCTAAAACACATTTCGGGCAGGATGTGAAAAATGACAGCTGTACAGTTCATAAGGAGGTATGAAAAAATGGGAATGTTGAAAATCTGGAGTGAAAATATTAAAAATTCTCAAAGTTAAGAGTGTGCATGGAAACTGCGCAATGCACACTCATAACACTGTCATTTTTTGGAATTTTTTCACCAAATTTGCAACATAGGCTTTTTTGGAGCCCAAATCATGAGCAGTGACACTGTTGTTTTGTTATTTGGTCCCGAAAGGTGATTCCACACAGTGACCACAGAATCACCTTTCTGTACTGAATAACAAAATGACAGTGATTGAGTTCATGAGGTGGGCTCCCAAGAACCCCATGTTGAAAATTTGGATCAAAAAGTCACAAAAATGGCTGAGATATCCACCTAAGTTGAACCCTCCCCATTGATGCCATTATACCGCTTACCGGCATTTCTTCAGTTTGCGGTCGGCTTTGAAGAGTGCAGTCGTGTTCCTGCTCCACAGAGGATCGTCATGCCAGGCTCCAGAGATAAGTATGGGGTGAAGGGGGTGGGAGGTGAGTGCAGAGGGTGGGTGCGGGTTGGGGAGAGGACCGACAGGATCATTTTCTTTGTTTCAAGTAATAAAAATAAAAATTTAAATTAATGAACACTGCGGACTGCTTTCTTTTTACAGGTGTAAGAAAATGTTGGGCACACTGGGGTGGGCTCCCAGTGTTCCCCGTAACTTTGGGGGTGATGTTAGCCACACTGGGGTGAGCCCCAGTGTGGCACACAATGGGGGTGGAGTGGGGTAGAAACATGCGGCAATCGGTTTTTTGAGAACATGGAGGCACACTGGGTGGGCTCCAATGTGCACACAATCTTGGGGGGTTAAACATGCTGATAGGGGATTGGGCACCCCAAAGTCGGCTCTCCTGGGGACTTGAGAGTCAAAAAGAGGGAAAATTCTTAGCTACACCTCCAAAAAGGCGCAATAGAAACACCATGCGCTAGCGTGCTATGATTGCAATGATTTATTGTATGTAAAAGCTGAAGTAGCACCCCCCACAGATGACACCATCTGTGGGGGATGCTACTTCAGCTTTTATATACAATAAATTATTGCTATCATAGTACACTAGCTCATGGTGTTTTTATTGTACCTTTTTGGAGGTGTATCTGAGGGTTTTCTTTCTTTTGACTTTCACTATTAGATACTTGTATTTTGGCTCCTCCACTTTTCACCCTGTAGCCACATTTCTGTCCTGGTGACTGTGAGAGGCAGACAGCGGCATCCACCGCCATGTTTATTGAAACGTTTCAGCAGGCAAGGCATGCCTTGCAATGCCGGGGTGCTCCCTCATTGCAGCAGCAAAATTCTTTCAAGTTGGTGGCATGCTTCTGAACTGCTGTCATAGATAGCATGCTCATTCATTGATGCCACAGAGACCAGCCCAAAGAAGCAGTGGCGCCATTGGCCTTGGCCACAGCACAGCTGCACCTCCACAGCCTGCTACTCCAGCAAGCTATCACAAAATCTTGCTTGCACTGCATACACAAGATAACATAAAAATGTGAAATAGTGTAAGCGAAGACCCCACAGAGACAATAGATCCTGGGGTATTATAGGGTAATATGGGAATTCTGAATAGACCATCATTTTTTTCCACCGTCATCATCTACAGAATGAGTTTATGTTTCTATAGTCTGCTTGAACCAGAAAGGAACTGAAGTATTTAATTACAAATACTTAAGATACATTTTATTTTTCCAAAGCTGCAATTAAAAAAAATCCCATGGAAGAAAACCAGAAATCCATTTGTGAATAAGGTGGGTTAATTTTTCTGGTGGGCTTGAAATTTAATAAACATAAAAGAATAAAGTAACAATAATAAACTGTGCACAAGGTTATCACTAATGAAATATTTTAATGTTTTCCATTATTGGACAGACCACCAACTTTGATAAAGGAACCTAGTGGGTTCTGAAACATTCGTTTTAAAGAGAAAGAAACTTAACTAAACAAGGTTACACAATAAAAATAAGAGACGCCAAAAAAAGGAAAGTCAGAGGTTTGGTTATCAAACACAAATTAATTTGAATTGTGGACTAAACTGAATGTATCAAAGCAATGATTTAGTCAATACAAAACAAATTACTTGGGGTGATGACCCTGAGTTAAAAATACAATTTGAGAAGTTATCCTACAGGAGTTAGTTTTTCATTACTAAAAGCAGGATCCCACTGGAAGAAAATATTGCATCTCAGCTGGTCAATTCTTGGCAAATAAAAAAAAAATTCTGTCTGTAGTCTCTGGCCTTTTTCTGTCCCCTTCCCACCTCCACTACACATGGTGGTCTACTGGTAAGAGCACTGTTCAGAACTAGGAGATATTGTTGGTACTCCCTGGCCATTTCCAGTCTTCCCCTTCCCCAAAGGCAGCAGAGGCGGTGTACTTTACTGGTTGAAAAAATGTAGATGCAGGACCCCACAATGGAAATGCAATGTTGCTTCTTAGCCTGACTATCCTGGGAAAATAAATTAAAAACAAACAAATAAAATGCTGACAGCTGCTGGCCATTCCTGGTTTCCTCCCCCACTCCCACCCCAACAAGCAGTGTGGTCTAGTAGTTAGAGCACTGCTGGGAAGCAGGAGATCACAGATTTGAAACTCTACTAGACCCAAATACACGGAGACCCTAAGCAATTGACCTCTCAGTGCTCCTGTCTGTAATGCTGCATAAATTGCAGGAGCAGAACCCCACTAAAAATGTAATGTTTTTCCTCACCTGGACTATCATGAGTATATAGGATAGAGTATGGTAGCCCATACACAGCAACGCCCTTTGACGCAATGCTAACCATGAGGTTTAAGAAAAGCGATGGTGTGTATTTCGGTTACCATACTCTTTTCTATATAGTGTATGGTCACCAAGTACACATTTGCTTACTTTTTGCAGTTTAAATAAATCAGTGTCTTCTGTCTGACACACCCACTTCTCTGCTATCTGCCAACCAGCCAGATCACCCGCGCGATGGTTGAACATCCAATTGGCCAATGAACAGCACTGCTGGGGGCGCTTGTATTGTGACATAGCTACTAATGCAGGAAGAAAAGTCATTCTGCATTAGTAGCTACATTTCTACTGCATCAGAATGACTTTTTATGGTGTATGGATCTCCATAAACAATAGCATTCCACCATACACTACAAAGCCTTTGTAAACATGGATAAATGCAGGGGTTGAAATAGGCATTGGCCCACTAGCCATATGCTGGTAGATTTTGTTTTGGACTAGTAAAATTTTCCTTTAACTAGCTCTGCTAGCTTTTGTTGGAGATGATAAGTAACATTTCTAAAAGTTCACCAGTTGGACCCCTGTATGTCCATGAGATGCTGCAACTCAATTGGGCTATTGTTGAGAAATAAATTGTAAAAAAAAAAACAACAAAACAATGCCAGCAGCTGCTTGTCTCTCATGCCCCCCCTTCCTCTCAGGCAGTGTGTTCCAGTCGTTTGAGCACTTTTGAGAACTTAGGGATCACAGGTTCAAACACTGCTAAAAGTCTAATACTTTCTGTGTGACCCTGAGCAAATCACTTAGACTCCCAATGCTCAGTGCACCCAGCTGGAGAAATCTGTAGAAGAAGGATCTCACTAGAAATGAGATGTTGCATCTTAGCTGGGTTGTCTTTAGAAGGATGTTCTGGAAACTGTGGTGTTGCCCCATCTGCAGCCACCTCTCTGGACTGAGGGCAGAGATTGCCAGCCTCCATGCTGAGTTTGTTAGGTTGCAGGGGATCTCCTCCCCTACCCAGGTGCCAGAAATTCTACACCCACTTCATCAAAGAACCAGCAAAAGTAGTGTGTAGACTACAGTGGGCTCAGGGAGGTTGAAGTGGGTGGATCAAAAGCAAATCCCACACCAAAAGCATCCAAGAAACTCCTACACAGGTTTGGAGAAGTGAGAAGATCGGACTGTGACACCTGAAGTTGTCACCTTGGTAGATAAGCAGGTTTTACAGAAGAGAACTCCACAGGTGGGTGGAAGAGGACCCCAAAGGAAGAAGAAGCATCTCCTTGTGGGGGATTCTGTAGTCCAGGGAGTGGAATTGGGGACAGAAATGGGGGAGGAAAGGGAGGTAAGGTGTACACCAGGAAGCACAGCTTGGAGGGATGGAGAGAGGATGCAGGAAATTGCTAAAGCAGTAGCAGGACCCCAAAGAAAGAAGAAGCTTCTCCTAGTGGGGGACTCCATAGTCTGGGAAGTGGAACTGGGGACAGAAATGAGGGAGAAAGTGGAGTTAAAGTGTATACCAGGAAGCACAGCTAAGAAGGATGGGGAGAGGATCCCGGGAATTGCTAAAGCAGTAGCAAGGCATTAGAAGATTGATGTAATTGTCCTTCAGGGGACAAACGGTCTGTCTGGAGACAAGGCAGAGACAGCAAAGGTTCAGGAGAAGTTCAGAAAATTGGGGAGGGGCCTAGCGCAGGTAGCAAGCTCCATGACCTTCTCAAGGGTGCTGCCTGTCTATGCAAAGGGGGGGATAGGAACCTCCACACCAAGGAATTCAACACTTGGCTGGAGAGCTGGTGCAGAGAAAAAGGTTTTGGCTTCACTGGGAACTGGGGACCCACCTTGAGGAAAGTGACCCTATATAAGGGGGATGGCCTACACCTCTCCAGTGAGGAGACTGTTGTCCTCTGTGAACAGTTTAAATGCTTCATTGACAAGCATTTAAACTTTACTTACTTGGTAACTTGGTTTACTTACTTGTTTTTTTAGGAACAAAGAAGGCCAAGGCTCATCTAGATTTCCCTCACAATTGTGTGAGTCATTTATATTGTTTGATTTTGGTTTAGCCAATAATCAAGACCCCTTTTAAATGTGCCAAAGTTATCACAGTCTACCAATTTCTGTAGTAATATGTTCCACTGTTTTGGAGCCCTTACTGAGAAAAAGGTTAGTCTAAGATTGATCTTAGCTTTTGGAACTGTATGTTGTTTGTTGTGACATCTGGGAATAATATGACTGTTTGAATAGGAAAGTCCACATTTGATCATAAATTCTGGGAATTTTAACAACTCATAGAGAAAAAGTAGATCCCCTCTGATTCTTCTGTTTGAAGAGAGTTTAAGCCTGTTAATTGTAACCTGGACTGGTAGGTGTGTGCTGATAGTCTAGGTAGCATCTTAGTTGCCCGTCTCTGAATCCTCTCCTGTCTATCTATATCTCCCTTTAGATGTGGGCTCCAGAAAGGTGACCCATAGTCAATAAACAGTCTGACACATGCTCTGTATAGTGAAATCAAACACTGTTCCGATTTTAAGGAATGCTTAATCTGTCTAAGTAGCCAATTTGTTGTATTAACTACTTTAGAACAATGGTCAAAAGATGTAAGTTTGGTGTTTACCAATATACCCAAATCCCTTTCTTTGTTAGTGGCTTTAAGCCGAATGTTACTTATATGGTAGATGTTTTTAGGGTTAAGTATCCCAAAGTGCAAGACCACACACTTGTCCATGTTAAATTCCATTTTATTGTCTTTTGGCCCCCTTTCAATGTTCGATAAATCTGATGTAAGTGAATTAAGGTTTTGTTGGTTATCCACCAGTCCCCCAAGTTTAGAATCATTGGCAAATTTAGATAACCAATTTTGGGTACTTATTTGCATATCACTTATATAGGTATTGAAAAGTGTTTGTTTCTTTTGTTTCTTTTTATTTTATACTTGTTAGCATAATGAGCATGTCTGCCCATTTTCATATGTGACATGTTAACATGTACAGTATACAAAACATGAATACAATACAGACATATAACAAGTGCAAAACAGTCATAAATAAATAAATCATGAATACAAATAACATCATGAAACAACTGAAAACAATTACATTCACAAGAAACAATTGCATTTATCATTGCCAAGAAGCCATTTCCATAATAATTTTTTAAAACTATACAGTGATATGCAATTTGTTATGTGAGTTGGGAGAGAATTTAAGCTAGTATGAGCAGTGAATAAGAGTGTCTTCTAACCTGCAGATTTCCTAAAGAAAGGTATTGCAAAATTCAATTTATTTTGAGACTGCGTTCCATGTAAATTTAAAACTCGGGGGCGGGGGGGAGCAGTAATGGAAGGAGGTAAAAGATTCAAGACTTGCTTGAACATAAACATTGCAGATTCAAAAAAAAAATCTTCTTGGATATGGAGAGACAATCAGAGTCCTTGTACAAATCACAGGAATGAATATTAAAGGGGAATCCTGTAAGAAATCTCAAAATGGACATGGCCTACCTAGACTTTAGCAAGGCATTTGACACAGTCTCATACAAAAGATTAATATACAAGTTAGCCAGCCTGGGAGTGGGTCCCAAGATGACAGCCTGGGTAAAGAATTGGCTGGAGAATAGGACACAGAAAGTAATAGTAAATGGAGTCCACTCAGAAGAAAGGAGGGTTACTAGTGGGGTACCGCAGGGTTCAGTATTAGGACTGGTCCTCTTCAATGTCTTTATAAGCGACATTGCAGAAGGACTGGAAGGAAAAGTATGTCTCTTTGCAGATGACACAAAGATCTGCACCAAAGTTGATGCACAGGGTGGGTGGAAAGGATGAGAAGGGACTTGGCAAGGTTAGAGGAATGGTCAAATGTATGGCAGCTTAGATTCAATGCTAAGAAGTGCAAGGTAATGCACCTGGGAGACAAAAACCAAGGGGAAGAGTACACAATGGGGGTGAGATACTAACAACAACAAAATGGAAAGGGACCTGGGGATAGTCATATCAGATGACCTAAAGGTGGGCAAGCAATGGAGAGGGCAGCAAGGAGGGTTGGGGATACTGGGATGCATAGGAGAGGCATCACCAGTAGAAAACAGGAAGTTATTATCCTCTGTACAGACAGCTGGTGAGACCCCATCTGAGTACTGTGTGCAGTTCTGGAGACCCAATCTCCGTAAGACATAGACAGGATGAAAGCTGTCCAGAGGAGGGCAACTAAATGGTGCAGGGTCTGCACTGGAAGACATATGAAGAGAGACGAAAGGAGCTTAATATGTATAGCCTCGAGGAAGGAGGGAGAGTGGGGACATGATAGAAACGTTCAAGTACCTCAAGGGAATCAACAAAGTCCAAGAGGGTAGCATCTTTCAAAAAAAGAGGCGTGCAAGAACAAGACGGCACAATTTAAAGATGGGGGGGGTGGCTCAGAGGTAATTTAAGGAAGTATTTTTTCACAGAGAGGGTTGTGGATGCATGGGACGGCCTTCCGGAGGAGGTTGTGGAGTCAAAATCAGTGGTGGAATTCAAGCATGCATGGGACAATCATAAGGCAATTCTAGGGGGTTGGGGTAGGAAGAAGTAGGCTGCTGGTTAACTAGGATCTGCTGCTTATCCAGTAGGTAGGGAAATGGGCAGACTGGGTGGGCCAAGCGGTCCTTATCTGCCATCAAATTCTATGTTTCTGTGTTTCTATGTTAAAATAGCATTGTAAGTGACTCTAAGTCTATTAAAGAGCAGGTTTTCACTTGAAAAAAATACCCCCCATCCCATATTCTGTAGCTTACCCTTCAGTTTAAAGATCCTTGTAGGTGCAGCATGTATTTATATAAGCGATTTCTAGTATCATCCCTCGTAAAAACAGCACAGAGACCCGCCACCAAAATGCCCGTACTTCCCGACTAGTAGGCATGCCCTCATGCTCATACGTTATGTTAGCTGAGCGGTGACTTTCTTGTCTCAAAACCAGCACATGTAAGTGTTTAAACACGAATGCCAAAACCAGCCGCATTCTAGCCTTTGAGGTGCGCCCCCACGCTATTCCTGGACTTACATCACATAACGTATGAGCGTGGGGGGCATGCCTACTAGTCAGGAAGTACAGGTGTTTTGGTCACAGGTCTCTGTGCTGTTTTTTATAAGGGATGATGCTAGAAATTGATTATACAAATACATGCAGCACCTACAAGGATCTTTAAACCGGAGGGTAAGCTACGGAATACGGGATGGGGGAGGTATTTTTTTTGAAGTGAAAAACCTGCTCTTTAAGTAACGTGCTTGTGGTGGCTGTATATATATATTTTTTTTTAGTTGTTTAACCAGGTATAGCACACTAAGCTGAAAGCTTTTTTACAGGAGCGACCTGGGAGCACAAGGAGGTTAAGTGACTTGCTCAGGGTCACACAATATGCAAGTGGAAGCTGTGGGATTCAAACCCAGGTCTGGTCTGCTGGATGTCACCAGATTTGCAGCTCAGAGCCTTAGACCACTGCGCTATACTGCCCTATATTATATTGATACCATAGTCTAACGGACTAAATAAAAAGCTATAAGTCAATAACTTTCTAGAGTCCCTGGTTAAGAATGGACATATCCTATACAACATCCCTAGTCATTGATGAAGAATCTTACTTAGATAATCAATGTGAAATTCAAAAGATAAATGTGAATCAAGATAGATATCAAGATATTTAAGTATATTAACCCTTTCAGTGATACCCACCTTGAGATCTACCACTGTTGCTATTTGGGGAAGGGTTCCATCCTGGGCCCGGCAAAGATCATTAACTTTGTCTTTTTTGACTTCAGCACCATACGTCTAGATAAAAGCCAGTACTGAAATGCAGTAAAATCATCCTGAAGGTTGTTTATTGCTAGAGAATGATTGACAGCCATACTATACAAAACTGCATCATCAGTGTAAAGGGACATAAGATAGTTACTACAACTTAAAGGTGCAGAATTCATAAAAAGAGAAAAAAATCAAAGGGCCCAGGATGGAACCCCACAATGGGTATCAACAAAATTAGATGAAATACCACTAATGATAGTACAATGACTCCTATACTACAAGTAATTTAAAAACCAAGAAACTAGCAAGGAGAAAGTGGCAGAATGATGCAGGGCGAAGCAAACTGTCCACCCCCACAGAATAGGGAAGTCAAGATGGAGGGCCCTAACGTTATGGTATCACCACTGGAAATGAAACTCATGGAAGTGGGAACAGTGGTGAACAGGAGGAAGGGGGTTGAATATGGGAAGGACAAACAGAGGAGTCAAAAAGGCAGTGGGAAGGTGATAAAAGGACAAATAGCAGGACATGGAAGGCCATGTATATCAGTACCCACAGCCTAGGCAATAAAGTCCCAGACCTGGTGGCCTTGATAACCGAGGCTGACCTGGACATTGTAGCTATTACTGAAACATGGTATACTGGAAACCATGACTGGGATGTAGAAGTACCAGTTTATACTCTGTTTAGAATAGATGGGAGGGGTAAAAAGGGAAAGGGGTTGCTCCTTACATCAGGTAGGGTACTAGAGCGACTGAGGTACAGGGAATGGAGGGGGGAATGAATGTACTTTGGGTCACCCCTGAGATAGGCAATGGCACTGCTATTCTCACAGCCATGCTATACAGACCTCCAGCACAGGGGGAGAAGGTGGACAGGGTTCTAGTGGATTCCAACCACATGATGGCAGCTAAAGGGGAGGTGCTGCTGGTAGGTGATTTCAGTCCTGGGAAACAAAAACCCAGAAGAAGAGTACACAATAGCAGGGGAGGTACTAACAACAACAAAAATGGAAAGGGACCTGGGGGTAGTCATATCAGATGACCTAAAGGTGGGTAAGCAATGTGAAAAGTTGGTAAGGAGAGCCAGGGGGATACTGGGATGCATAGGAAGGGGCATCACAAGTAGAAAAAGGGAAGTGGTTATCCCTCTATATAGACAGTTGGTGAGACCCCATCTGGAGTACTGTGTGCAGTTTTGGAGACCTCATCTACGCAAGGACATAGACAGGATGGAAGCAGTCCAGAGGAGGGCAACTAAAATGGTGCAGCATCTGCAGCAGAAACCATATGAAGAGAGACTGAGAGAGCTTAATATGTATACTCTTGATGAAAGGAGGGACAGGGGGGACATGATAGAAACGTTCAAGTACCTCAAGGGAATCAACAAAGTCCAGAAGGGTAGAATCTTTCAGAAAAAGAGATGTATAAGAACAAGGGGGCACAATTTAAAAATAGAGGGGGGACGGCTCAGGGGTAATGTGAGGAAATTTTTTTCACGGAGAGAGTCGTGGATACATGGAAAAGCCTTCCTGAGGAGGTCATTGGGTCTAAAACAGTGGGGGAATTCAAACATGCATGGGACAGACACAAGGCAATTATAGTTGGGGGTTGCAGGAAGAGGGCTGTTGATTAACTAGAATCTGCAGCTTATCCAGTAGGTAGGCAAATGGGCAGACTGGATGGGCCAAGTGGTCCTTATCTGCCGTCAATGTCTATGTTTCTACAAGATGTGGATTGGAGCATCCCAGCTGCTGCCTCAGCCAGGAGCATGGACATTCTGTACTCTGCACAAGGGGCAGGTCTCGGGAAGCTGGTGCTATAGCCCACCAGGGAGGGTGCAATTTTGAACCTGGTACTCACCTATGGGGATACAATCAAAGAGGTCAGGGTGGGCAAACATCTGGGATCCAGTGATCATTGCACAGTGTGGTTCGGCATGAAGACAGTGGCAGAGTCAAGCCATACAAAGGCGAGGGTCCTTGATTTCAGGAAGGCAGACTTTACTAAGATGGGGTTATGTCTCAAGCATGCCCTGGCATGGAGGGACAAAAGGAGGGGAATGGAGAAGCAGTGGGCTCATCTGAAAGGAGCCATAGTGGAGGCGCGAATCCTTTGCATTAGGCAAATAAACAAGGGCAAGAGATAGAGAAAGCCATTATGGTTCTCAAAGTTAGTGGCCGGGAAGCTAAGGGTGAAAAAGATGGCTTTCAGGAAATACAAGGAAACACAGCTGAAGGAGGACCGGGAAGTATATCTTGATAAACAGAGGGAAGAAGGCAGAGAAATCAGTCAGGAGCGCAAAGGCATAAACAGAGTAATAAATAGCACAGAAGGTAAAGAAAGGAGACAAGTCTTTTTATTGGTACATTAGTGAAAGGAGACAAGCATTTGTCAATGCCAAATGTTTGCTTGCTGGCATTGGCATTGGCATTGGTAGTGTAGGAGTTACAGAGCTGCATAATAGGAATGGCAGTGAAGTATTGAACTGAAGTCAACCGTACCACCACCCTGCGGAGACTGACAGGCACTGGGGTGTGAGTTTGGGTCGTCAGTCATAATGGCCATGCCATTTCACCACACCCTACCCTGCAGACACTGACAAGTGTCACGGTGTGCCTTGGGGTCTTTGGCCCTTATGCACACCCCATTCTATCAGGAAATACAGTGAGATGGGTGCGGTATAGGAGAATGGGGTGAACTTTGGGGCCGAAGAGTCCAAGGCATAGCTCGATGCCTCTCACTGGCTGCAGGGTGTGGAATCGTATGAGCATTACAGGCAAGAATCCCAAGTCACACCCCCGATGCCTGTCATTCTCTACAGGGTGGGGCTTTATGGTCGGAAACCCTAACACCTCAGGCATTTGTTAGTATTTTCACTTCAAATTTTCAACATGTTTTTTTTGTGACCCCTACCTCATGAACAGTGGCACTATCAGTTTGTTAGCCGAAAGGTGCTTTTGCACAGTGACTACGGCATTTAGCACCACAGGTGCAAAAACACATTCTGAACAGGATGTGAAAAATGACAGCTGTACTGTTCATGGGGAGGTGTAAAAAATGGCAATGTTGAAAATCTGCAGTAAAAATATTAAAAAAACTGGTGAAGTCACGAGTGTGCGTAGAAACTGTGCAACGCACACCCGTAATGTAATTAGTTTTGGGATTTTTTAGAGCAGATTGTCAATACAGGTATTTTGGCACCTTCGATCATGAACAGTGTTACTGTGATTTTCTTTATCTGTCCTGAACAATGATTTCCCACTGCGACCATGCATTTCTGCTCTGAAAGTGTGAAAACACATTTCGGCCATGTTGTGAAAAATGACAGCTGTACTGTTCATAAGGAAGTGTGGAAAAATGCCACTGGTGAAAATCTATCCTGTAGGTAGGGAAATGGGCAGACTAGGTGGGCCAAGCGGTCCTTATCTGCCATCAAAGTCTATGTTTCTATGTTTCAAAGTCTATGACTGAAAATATTACAAAGTCATGAACTTACGAGGGTGCATGGAAACTGCGCAATGCTCACTCGTAACACAGTCATTTTATGGACTTTTGTCACCAAATTTTCAACATAGCCATTTTAAGACCTCTGCTCATGAACAGTGTCACAGTGATTTCTTAATCTGTCCCAAGCATTGCTTTCGCACACAGACTGCGCCATTGTGCACTACATGCACAGAAACACTTTTTGGGCAAGATGTGAAAAATGACAGCTGTACTGTTCATAAGAAGGTGTGTTAAAATGGCAATGTTGGTCATTTTTGGGAATTGTTCACCAAATTTTCAACATAGCTATTTTAAGACCTCTGCTCATGAACTGTGTCACTGTGATTTTCTTAATCTGTCCCAAACATTGATTGCGCACACTGACTGTGCCATTGTGCACTACATGCAGGGAAACACATTTTGGGTGACATGAAAAATTACAGCTGTACTGCTCATAACAAGGCATGGTAAAATGGCAGTGTTGAAAATCTGGAGTGCAAATATTACAAATTCACAAATTTACAAGCGTGCATAGGAACTGTGCAATGCACGCTCGAAAAACAGTCATGTTTAGGAATTTTTTCACCAAATATTCAACATAGCCATTTTAAGACCTCTGCTCATGAACAGTGTCACTGTGATTTTCTTAATGTGTCCCACACATTGATTTCGCACACTCACTGCGCCATTGTGCACTACATGCACAAAAACACTTTCTGGGCAAGATGTGAAAAATGACAGCTGTACTGGTCATAAGGAGGTGTGTTAAAATGGCAATGTTGAAAATCAGGAGTGCAAATATTAAAAATTCACAAACTTACGAGCGTGCATAGGAACTGCACAACGCATGCTCGTAAAACAGTCATTTTAGGAATTTTTTCACCAAATTTGTAACGTAGGCTTTTTTAGAGCCCACCTTATGAACACTGGCATTATCATTTTGTTAATCAGTCCTGAAAGGTGATTTCACACAGTGACTACAAAATCACCCTTTGGGCCCAATTAACGCCATGAAAGTTCAAGAATTCATGAGGAGGGGTCCCAAAAATCCCATGTTGAAATTTGGTGCCAAAATTCAAAAAAATGACTGAGATGTGCATTAAAGTTGAAAAACCCCTATTTATTGCATTATACAGCTTACCGGCATTTCCTCAGTTTGTGGTCAGCTTTGAAGTGTGCAGACGTGTTCCTGGTCCACCGAAGATCATCGCGCCAAGCTCTGGAGTTAAGTATGGGGTGAGGGGAGTGTGGGAGGTAGGGTGCATAGAGGTGGGCACGGGTGGGCAAGAGCCAACCTCCGGAGGAACTTTTTTGTTTATAGGTTTGTTTGTTTTTCTTGGACAGACGATGGGACATTTGCCATGCTGGGGTGGGCACCAGCATGGCAGCTGGAAGGCTGGTTGGTGGGGGCCTGAAGCTGATGGGGAATTGGGCACCCCATTGGCTACATGGGACTTGTGCCACGCTGGGGTGGGACCTCAGTGTGGCACCTGGAAAGCTTTTTTTTTGAGGGGGAGTGGAGCCGACGGGGGATTGGACACCCCTGTCAACCATACAGTATGTGCATGGGGGGGAGCACATGAGCACGCAATGTGTGTGCATGCATGTTTGTGGAGGGGAGGAGCACTGCTCACTGAAGTGGAGCTCTCCCTTTCAACTGTATGGCACTGCATTTTCAACTTTTGTCATAGACTGCCACAGCATTCATTGGAGAACTGTGGCCATGCCTGCAAACACACTGACTGAATTGGAAGATGGCTGCCACACCTCTGAAAACTCAGATGATGGCACTATGTTTCTTGCACATGCGAGCAAGCAAACATAAAAAAACAGGGGTGGGATAGTAAGGCTTAAAGGGGAAGAAGGAGTTTGTGCAGAAGGGGACCTAGAAAAAGCATCAATGCTGAACAAATATTTTTGTTCTGTAGTCACAGAAGAAGAAGGTGAGGGACCACAGTTAGCAACATGAACAAATATGGGAAGGAGATGGACACCAGTCCATTTGCAGGAGAGGGAGTCCTAAAGGAATTCACAAAACTGAAAGTGGACAAGGCAATGGGACTGCATGGGATACATCGTAGAATATTAAGGGAACTACAGGAGGTGCTGGCACCACCACTGGCAGCTCTGTTCAATGAGTCACTCAATACAGGAGTGGTTCCGGAGGACTGGAGGACAGATGTAGTCACTCTTCACAAAAGTGGCAGTTGGGAGGAGGCTGGAAACTATAGACCAGTCAGCCTCACTTCAATAGTGGGGAAGATTATGGAATCACTACTTAAATAAAGAATCATGGAACATCTTGAAGCCAGTGGAGCACAGGATCCAGGACAGCATGGGTTCACAGCGGGAAGGACATGTCAAACAAATCTAATTGATTTCTTTGACTGGGTGACTAAGGTCATAGATCGGGGGGAGAGCTAGATATCACCTACCTGGATTTCAGTAAGGCCTTCAATACCGTTCCACATAGAAGACTTGTGAACAAGCTGGACAGCCTGGGAGTGGGTCACAAGGTGATAAACTGGGCTATTAACTGGTTGAGTGATAGAAGGCAGAGGGTTGTGGTAAATGGTGCTCAATCTGAGGAAAGGAGGGTGGCCAGTGGAGCACCACAGGGATCAGACCTGGGCCCAGTCAGTATCACATCATAATAATGACACAAAATGAGTGACTAGAAATATAGCGACTCATTTTGGGAGCAATTATCGTGGGCTACACTGCAGAATAGTGAGGGTATGGGATAGCGACTGGGGGAAGGGCGAAGTGAAGGGGGAATAGCGAGGGAAAGTAGAGGAACAGGGAAGGGGTTTTCAGGCACTGGTGTACCTGCTGCCAGCAAGCTATCTGTGTGGCGTGGTGGTGTGAGTGACTACTGTAACTCTGGTACAGCAGGTTCTGGGTTCAGGACCAGGAGCCTGCACATTTTGCCGCAGCACTTAAATTTTGACAACATCCAGATTTTTTCCCCCTCCTCGATATGCACCCCCTGGAGTTGAGAGTTCTAAGGGGGGCATGGTGTGGCACAGACCCCCCGCAGAAAAACACTTTTTTAAAATCTGAATCTCAGGTCGCCTGAAAGTGTATTTAGCCGATCTGTTTTTCAGCGATATACATTCACCATAATAGTGGTCGCTGTTTTGTATTCGCTATTATGACATGGAATTGCCCAGTCCTGTTTAATCTCTTCATAAGTGACATTGCAGAGGGGCTGGAGGGGAAGGTGTGCCTGTTTGCAGATGACACTAAGATCTGCAACAGGGTGGACACTCTGGAAGGGGTGCAAACATGAGGAGGGACCTAGATAAACTGGAGGAATGGTCCAGAGTGTGGCAGCTGAGATTCAATGCAAAAAAGTGCAAAATCATGCATTTGAGGCACAAGAACCTAGGGGAGTATTACATGTTGGGACTGGGGGGACTGATGATCACCAAACAGGAAAGGGATTTGGGAGTAATCATATCTGATGACCTTAAGGCAGCCAAACAATGTGCCAAGGCTGTGAGGAGAGCCAGTGGGGTACAGGGGTGCATAGGGAGAGGTATTACCAGCAGAAGGAAGGAGGTGGTGATGCCACTGTACAGGTCATTAGTGAGGCCTCATTTGGAAAATTGTGTCCAGTTCTGGAGGCCACATCTCCATAAGGACATAAACAGGGTGGAGGCAGTTCAAAGAAAGGCAAAACAGATGGTGCAGCACCTGCACCAAAAGTCATTTGAGGAGAGACTGGTTGACCTCAATATGTATACTTTGGAGGAGAGAAGAGACAGGGGAGATATGATAGAAACCTACAGATATCTAAAAGGCATAAATAGGGTACCAGAGGGTAGCATCTTTCAGAAAAGGAGATGTCCAGGAACGAGTGGGCATGACAAGAGGTTGGAAGGGGTAGACTAAAGGGTAGTGTGAGGAAGTATTTCTTCACAGAAAGGGTGGTGGGTACATGGAATAGACTCTCAGCAGTGGTGGTGAGGGCAAACAAGGAATTAAAAAAAAAAAGGGATTCAAGCATGTGTGGGACAGGCATAGGGGAACCCCAGCAATAGGAATGAGGAGGTAAATCCGGAGAACAAGTAGAGTCTGTGGCTTTTACAGGACACAGGGAAAATGGGCAGATTAGATGAGCCTGGTGGTCCTTATCTGCCATCAATTTCTTTTTTTTTTATAATTCAATATGCTTTTATTAGTAAACAAACAAATAAGCCATTAATACAGACATGGGTAATAAATGGGCAAACAGCAGAATTACCCCCTGTACAGTGTACATATCAACCCTAAATTATAATAACCAAATATTCAAAGCCTCCCCACCTAACCAATCTTCCTAACCCACCCCCCATCAAGCGTGTATCTACTCAGTCATCAGAACATAATATTATAAAATTAAACTATACAATAAACTATCATGGTTTCCATATAGCAAGTAAAGCATCTAGAGAACCCCATCTGAGCTGATAGACATGTGGATGATTGTTCATAGTTAAAATGTGCTTCTCCAACTGGAGAGCAAATATCAATTCCTTGTGCCACTCTACGATTGACAGGCCTGAGTTATCCATCCAATGTCTCATGATGATTAACTTGGCTATTGCCGAGATCAAAGCCAGGTGAACATTTCTAAGGTTGGGAGTGCCCTCTGGGAAGAGGTATAGTAAACAGATCTCAGGAGTAAAATAAGAATCAGGACCCAAAATTGGATCAAGCATTTTTCTAATGGCTTGCCAGAAGGCCAGGACTAGCGGGCAGGCCCACAGCATATGATATAGCGTTCCGTTGTGATTTTCACATCGAGGGCAATCAGGGGAAGACCGACTTCCCAATCTGTAAAGCTTAAGCAGTGTAAAATATAAATTGTGCATAATGTTGACTTGGATCAAATGCAGTCTATCTTGTTTAACAAATTTGTATAAGGTCTGCCATAATTTACTCCAGAGTTCATGTTCAACACTAAGAGAGAAAACCTGTGACCAATAATAACAAACTCCTTGGGGTAGGCCAGGGTCAACTGATTGGATTGCTTTATATGTTGCAGAAACTGCATGGGGTTCTCTAGCTGCATTCAGTAGCCTAGTAAAAACATCAGCAGACTCCAAATTTATCCCTCTTCGACCTAAATAGGCAACAATAGCTTCCTTAAGCTGTTCATACTTAAAAAAGGTTGTTACGGGCACTTTAAATTGATACATGAAAAGAACAAAGGGAATTATTTTACCACCAGCATATATATCCAAAACTCTCATATTACTTAAGAGAGGCCAACAGGCCGAGGAGATGGGTTTATGTCCAATTTGAAAGTGGGGGTTCCCATAATGGGTTGTTCTAACAGAGAGTGCCTCCAGAGGAGGTTGTGGAGTCAAAAACAGTGGTGGAATTCAAGCATGCATGGGACAGTCATAAGGCAATTCTAATGGGTGGGGGTAGGAAGAAGTAGGCTGCTGGTTAACTAGGATCTGCAGCTTATCCATTAGGTAGGGAAATGGGCAGACTGGGTGGTCCTTATCTGCCATCAAATTCTATGTTTCTATGTTTCTAATTATGCAATAAATGCATTTGCAATTGGTGTAGGGCTCTAATGGACCAACCTAACGGAGTATTCTGGAGAGGTTTTGGAATTGCTTTATGCATAGTATATAACAGGGCAGACAGGGTACAGTGGTGTTGAGTAACTAAGGATTGTTCAATATCTAACCACAGGGGTGAATATGTCCTCAGTTCATTACTTGATATCTCCCTTGACCAATATGACATCCTACTAAGGTGATGAGCACATTAATAGGAGAAGAAGGAAGGGGTTGAAAGTCCACCCTGCTTTTTAGGAGCAGAGAGCTTCACATAAGAACATCTGACACTTTTCCTCTTCCAAAGGAAAGCAGTTATCATTTGCTGGACTTTGAGAAACCATTTTTAGGGAGAAATAAGCATAGTGAAAGAGGTAGCATAAGTCAGATTTAATTGTGCCCAGTAAGTCTGTAAGGTTTAACTTAATCATGGTGGGAATCTCTCTGGCAACCTGAATTACAAGATAAGTAAGGGATTTGGGCTCCCATATCAAATTAGTGTTTCCGAGCGCGGACCGGGAAGTTTTGTTATTTAGGGCAAAAACCTTTGTCTTAGATTCATTAAGCTTGTAATGGGAGATTGCCGAGAATCGATCAATTTCAGCAAGAAGATCTGGGATGCCTGTAGAGGGATGTTGGAGATGTAAGAGAAGGCCATCTGCGTATGCAGAAAGGGAATGCTGTTGCTCTCCTAGTGTGATCCCCTGGAGTGCTGGGGAGGTTATTAGCCTTCTAATCAAAAGGGCTCTAAATAAAGATTAAATAGTAATGGGGAGAGGGGGCAGCCTGCCTAGTCCCTCTCTGTAGTAGGAGGGGATCAGACAATGTCCCATTACACCAAATCCGAGCTGAAGGCGAGGTATATAACAGCCTAACCCATTGAATAAAACTCAAAACTCAAAGGGAGGCCAAAATGAGCTAAGGTTGCAAAAAGAAAATCCCAAGAAATGCTATCAAAAGCCTTCTCAGCATCCAGGGATATCAGGACAGCTGGAACATCTGAATCCCTGGATGCTGAGAAGATATACAATAGCTTACACATATGATCCACTGAGGATCTGCCTTTCATAAAACCAATTTGCTCTCTACTTATGAGAGTGGGGAGCAAGAGACCCAATCTCGTGGCAAGGATCTTAGCTAAAATTTTAACATCGGTATTAATTAACGAAATAGGTCTATAGCTTTCTGGATATATGGGATCTTTCCCAGATTTAGGGATAAGAGTAATTAACACATTAAATAAATTTGGTTCAGACATTCCCTCAGCAAACCAATAATTATAGACCTCAGTCAGAAGGGGGCAAGCTCTTGAGAACAGCTCTTTTATAAATTATTAGAGAGGCCATCTGGACCAGGGGCTTTATCAAGGGAAAGCTGTTCAATTGCTGTTATGACTTCCTGCATGCTGATCAAATTTCCAAGAGAAGCAACCTGAGAGGCCTGTAATTTAGGAAGGTCAGTAGTATTAAGGTATGCAGCAATATCTAAGGCTGCAGGTTTATCTTCCTTGGCTTCAGAATAAAGTTTTTGATAGTAAGATCATAAGACCTCAAAGATTTCTCTAGGAGATATAACAAGGTTATCATCTCTAACCAATTTAATACATGGAATAGCTCGGAAGCCATATTTTGCCTGAGTCGAATGGTTAATAGCTTGCCAGCCTTCTCACCTGCATCGAGGTATTTCAATTTTGTACATTTCAGTGAAAGTTCTGCCTTTTGGTACATGAGGCTCGAATATTGGCTTTGCAATTTGTGCAAAGCTGTCCAAGCAGCATCTGGGGATTGCCAAGTGAGCGTACGCTCCAGTTGACGTATCACTTGGAGCAGGGCTGTTTGCTGGGCTTGAAACCTACAAACTTTTTGTGGCCGATAGCATGAGACATTCTCCCCTAAGGGAACATTTTAGGGCTGCCCAAATCATGTCTGTTCTGGTAATCGAATTCCTGTTATCCAGCAAAAAATTGGACAGAAAAGTTTTAATGTGCTGGAGAGAATCAGATTTTTGGAGCAGCTGATTATTCAACCTCCAAAGGGCATCCCTTCGGATGCCTGGCCCAAGGAGATATGTAAGGGAAATTGGGGCATGGTCTGATATGACTCTCGTCTGTATGTCTGCTTGTATTATACCAGACAATGCAAAGGAACTCAAAAGAAAAAAAATAAATACGGGAGAAGGACTTGTCTGATGGTGAAAAATAGGTATACTGGCATTCTCCCTGATTAAGGATTTGCCAAACATCCAGGAGATCAGCACCTGTCATGAGATCATGTAGTGCCCTTTGTGAGGGAGATAATCCTCGCTTTTGAGAATCAGATCTGTCAAAATGTGAGCAAGGCACAAAATTCCAATCACCACCTAATAAGGTTAAGATAGGTGGATTAGCAATCACTAGGCTCAGTAGGTGAGTGAAAAATTGAGGGGATTCACAATTTGGCCCATATATAGCACCCACGATGATTGGGTCCATTTCTAAAGAACCATGTAGGATAATGTATCTGCCATCAGGATCCCATATTTCTTTATCAAACTTAAAGGGGCTTTTTCTGTTTATCAATATTGCAACTCCACCACTAGCTGTGGACTTCCCTGCTCCATACGCCTGCCCCACCCAGGTCTTAGCAAATAGACTGACATCCTCTCGCTGAAGGTGTGTCTCTTGGAGACAAGCAATCCTAATTTGTAGCTGGTGGAGGTGTCTGAGAATAACCTGTCTCTTACATCTCTCTTGTGCACCTTTAACATTCCAACTTACTATCTTACAATGGCTATTCATTATTTAAATTGCAAAAGAAGGGCGATGGGTACTGCTATCAATTTTTTTTTATGTTTCCATCTTAGGTGACTACATTGTAAAAATGTATTAAAGCAGGACTCCACTGGAAACAAGATGTTGCATATCAGCTAAGCTATCCTTTGTAATTTATTTGTAACAAAAAAAAAAGTTGCAGGCAGCTGCTGGCCTTTCCACGTCTTCCTCATGACCAGCTGGTAGTGTAGTTGCCAGATTTTCCAGTTTTACTAACCAAGTGCATACTCTGTCATAAGCGAAATCGTTCTTTAAACTAATTTACCCTCTGTTGCTAACTAAGCATTACATTTTCAGTGACATAACTTGCTATGGTTGCTTTCATAATGCAGTTGCAATGGCACATATTGGGAGTGTCTTAAGTGGCAAAAAGGGGGCTGTGGAGGTGTGTCTGGCTATGAGACAATGTTGCATCTGCAAAAGACCCTGTTCTTCTCCACAGCCAATGGTGCTAGCCCTAGTCAGTAATGCAGGTTTGTATTGGCATGCACAATTTTTTAATTGGCTACCTATGCCTATCTCTGTGCAGAAATTTCTATTTCTGCCAATGAATTGTTTTCCAACCAATGGTATATGAACTGTTTGCCTGCTGCACTCCTTAACAGTGCCATGTTGTTCCTGATTCAACAAATTAATCTACTGTACCCTTCCTGCTTCCAGCTCAAGAAACTCTCCCAGCCCTATCTCCTTTTTTTTACCTAAGCAGGATCTCACTTGCCTCCTGAGGTGGCTCACTACTCTGCCCGCTAAGCGGACTCTCATTTGCCACACTGCAGCACTTTCTCCCACTCCCTCCCACAACTGAAGACCAGTAGTGCTAGCGAAGATTAAAGCCACTTTGTGGCACTTTCTCTCTTCTGCAACCCTCCACCCCCAAAGGCCAGACCTCAATTTCCCCCTAAGCTGGCTTTCCTGAATGCTACCATTGGCAATGCCTTACTTACCCAGTGAGAAGGCTTTCCTAAATGCTGTCGTCAGTGGCTCCTTACCTGACACACAGCCTTTCCTTCATGCTGCCACAAGCAGCTTCTTGCTTGGTACATGCAGTCAAGAAAGTAGCTGACTCCCAAAGCAACTGATAGTTTCATTAAATCTCCACCACTCTTAGACAAACTCCAGCATTTTGCTCCACCACTGTGGAGCTTTTCCAAGAGAAATGGTTCTGAGATACATATACATACACAATATTTAGATCTTGTTAATTAAATGCACAACTGTATTATTTGCAAAAAATAATAACTCTTAGGCCTTTTCAAAGAGCAGTTTCAGGATCAGTAATTATTCAAATGGCATTTAGCCCTTGCTTTCAGACTGTAAGCAGCAATAGCTTCAAAAATATTCATTTAAACCCTTACCAAGAGAATGTACAGTACAGTGGAACCCACTTATAACAGACACTCGCTAATAAAAGATAGATCTGCCTTGTCAAAAGCTACACCAGTAATGTTAAAAATCCCATTTATATCATACTCCGCAACCCCTGTATAGCAGACACTGACAGCTCCTTTGCTCTGTACCCCTGTTACATTCTGCAAAGTGCTTACTAATTTTCACCTGATTATTCAGTTGATTTGTCAGGCACTATGCAGGCATCACAAACCACACTTGATGGCTGATAATTGACATCTTACTCCAAGGGATTACTTCTGTACCCTCCTGACCTCAGTGGTAGGGAAAATGATGGAATCACTTCTGAAGGAAAGAATTGTTGAGTTCCTAGAGGCCAGTGGGGCACAGGGCCCAAGGCAGCATGGATTCACAATGGGAAGGTCATGTCAGATGAATCTAATAGATTTCTTTGATTGGGTGACCAAAGTAGAAGACCAGGGAGGGGCTGTGGACATGGCCTACCTAGATTTTTAGCAAGGCATTTGTTACAGTCCCACACAAAAGATTAATACACAAGTTAGCCAGCCTTGGAGTGGGCCCCAAAGTGGTAGCCTGGATAAAAAATTGGCTAGACATCAGGATGCAAAGGGTAGTAGTAAATGGAGTACACAGTGAAGAAAGGAGGGTTACTAGTGGGGTACTGCAGGGTTCAGTACTGGGACCAGTCCTTTATAATGTCTTTATAAGTGACATTGCAGAGGAACTGGAAGGAAAAGTATGTCTCTTTGCAGACGACACAAAGATCTGCAACAGGGTTGATACACAAGATGGAGTGGAAAGCATGAGAAGGGACCTGGCAAGGTTGGAGGAATGGTCAAGTGTATGGCAGTTCAGATTCAATGTAAAGAAGTGCAAGGTAATGCACATGGGAAACAAAAACTCAGGGGAAGAGTACACAATGGGGGGTGAGATACTGACAACAGTAAAAATGGAAAGGGACCTGGGGGTAATTATATCAGATGACCTAAAGGTGGGTAAGCAATGTGAGAAGGCAGTAAGGAAGGCTGGGTGGATACTGGGATGCATAGGAAGAGGCATCAACAGTAGAAAACAGGAAGTTATTGTCCCTCTGTACAGACAGTTGGTGAGACCCCATCTGGAGTACTGTGTGCAGTTCTGGAGACCCCATCTCCGCAAAGACATAGACAGAATGGAGGCTGTCCAGAGGAGGGCAACCAAAATGGTGCAGGGTCTACACCAGAAGACATACGAAGAAAGACTAAAGGAGCTTAATATGTATACCTTTGAGGAAAGAAGGGAGAGAGGGGACATGATAGAAACTTTCAAGTACCTCAAGGGAATCAACAAAGTCCAAGAGGGTAGCATCTTTCAGAAAAAGAGATGTGCAAGAACAAGGGGGCACAATTTGAAGATAGAGGGGGACTGCTCAGAGGTAATGTGAGGAAGTATTTTTTCATGGAGAGGGTTGTGGATGCATGGAACAGCCTCTCTGAGGAGGTCGTGGAGTCAAGAACAGTGGGGGAATTCAAGAATGCATGGGACAGACATAAGGCAGTCCTAGTGGGGGGTAGGAGGAAGTAAGCTGTCGGTTAACTAGGATCTGCAGCTTATCTGTTAGATAGGAAAATGGGCAGATTAGGTGGGTCAAGCAGTCCTTATATGCCGTCAAATTCTATGTTTCTATATTTCTGATCCCCCAATCAGCAAAGGTTTTGTACAGCAGAACCTTACCAATCACTTTTACTGCTCAGCCCCCTGATCCCCATGAGCACAGGTACTGTACAGCAAAATCTTTCCAGTCTTCTTTATTGCTCAGTTCCCAATCAGTTACAAATAGCAGTTCCCCATACATCTGGTCAGCAGAAGAGGGGGCATGTTCTCATTTTAACTCTTGTATTTGAGCTGTGGTGGAGGAGATTCATATTTTAAGATTTTAGGATATAGCGAACACCCCTTATAATGGAGAAAACCTGCTTGAAGAAGTGTGTCTGTTTTAAGAGGGTTCCACTGTATTTCAAACAGATCCAAGAGCAGAGCTATGCTCTGTCTTTCAGTGTTTCCCCAACTGGTATACTGGTCTGTTCTAGAGCTGCGACTATATGTAGCTTAATGCTAGTTGATGTGCTGCTCATGTCAGACATTGGGAGTTCATCTCCATAATTGGCCCATGAGTGGATTTTCTTTAGTACAACCATCAGCAGTTCCTTATTTGCCCACCAAGTGGGTTTTCTGCAGTGCCACTATTGGCCACCCCTTAACTACCCACTGTGAGGGTTTTCCTCAGTGCTGCCATCAGTGACTCCTTAATTTCCAGCCCAGTGGGCTTTCTCAAATGCTGCCACCTGCAGCTTCTCACTTGCCAGGTGAATGGGATTTGTTCAGTGCTGTCATCAGTGGCTCATTACTTACCTGCTGGGCAGCTTTTCTTCAGTGCTGCCATAGATGTCTCCTTAATTGCCTGTCAAGGAAATGTTCATAAATGCCACTGTCAGTGACTCCTTACTTAGCCACTGAGTGTGCTTTCTTCCATGCTGCAACTGGTGACTTCTTAACTGCCAGCTTCGCCAGCTTTCTTAAGTGCAGCCATTATTAGCTCCTTCATCCCCCTCCAGGCAGGCTTTCTTGAATGCTGATATCAGTGGCTCCTCAATTGCCTTCTGAGCAGGCTTTCCTGAATACCACTGACATGAGTATGGGCATAGCCTAAGATTGGAGGAAGGAAGATATAGAGGCAATGTAAGCAATGTAAGGGGGCGATTCTTCACAGAGAGGGTGGTAGAGGCCTGGAACAAACTACCAGAGGAGGTGGTGGGGGCTGAAAATGGTGGAGGGATTCAGGATGGCATAGGACAGACTTATAGGGGTTGGTAAGTGGGAGGAAAGGGAGGGCCTATGGAAAATGAGATGAGTGGGGGAGGAAGGGGCAGACTCGATGGGCCCCTTTTTTGCCATCAGATTCCTATGATTTTATGATTCTATGGGAGAAGAATGAACAGAAGGGGACAGCAATCTAGGGAGGGTGAAGCCCTTGCTGGACTCATTAGATGCCAGGGATACTGTCTTTAAAAGAATGTGGTCACAGCAGGCTATACTAGCCCACAGGACTGCCAGGGCTATATTAAATTTAAATACAGGCTACCCAAGGTGCTGAGGAGAAAACCTGAACTCCCCCTACATGGTAAAACTTGCTTCTTTATTTCTTTGTCTCAGTCTCTTTCTCCATTTCTTTTTTGTATTTTTATTGCCTCAGTTTTACTTTCTTTCTCACTTTAACCTGAAAGTGTACCCTTTCCCTAAAATATCTTTTTTTTACTGTAATTTCTATGCTTGTCTTGTACCTTTTTACTTTTCTACTACCCTGTCTCTACTCTTGCTATTATTTTTTCTTCCATACTAACCCATTTTCCCTTTATATGTACAGGTCTGAAAGCACACCAACCCCCTGTTTAGCAAATAAGCATTTTTTTGTTGTTTTACCGCCCTTTTCTATCCTTTTTATCCCCTCCCCCCCGTGTGACCCCCCCCAAAAAAAACTATTAATACTTTGAGGCCCCATGGCTATTCTTGTTTTATAGATATGACTGGACATGGCCCTGAGACCCCTATACCACCCTCCCCAGGACCTATGTAAGTAATCTCCTACTTATTACCTATGCAAGGTGGCTAAACTGTAATGTTGCAGTCTCACTCATTGCACAGTGTCAGCTTTCACTTAATTTTAATGACAACACTGAGAGCCTATCCCAAGTGTCGGTTTTCACATTTCTAAAATACCAACACCAGGAGCTCATCATCAGAGTTGGCTTTCACTTTTTTAAAATCCCAACATCAGGAGCCCATCCTAGGTGTCAGTTTTCACATTTTTTAATGCCAAGAACAGAAGTTCATCTCTGGTATTGCCTTTCACTTTATTTTTAATGCCAACAATGGGAGCCCATCTCCAATGATGGTTTTCTCTTTTTTTTTTAAAGGCCAACTAACCTGGCCAGCAGCTGATTCCGAAGTTAGAAGACTGGTGCCAAGATACAGTGTTGATTTGACCAAAATTATAGAGAAATGTTTGAATTTTGCAATTATTGATTTCATTTTCCTTTGGGATTAGAAAGTATTAGTGGTCAGTGTGTTAGTGTTAAATCAGAGAAATTGCTGATTGTGCTTTGGAGGTCTAGATCAAGAACTACAGTAGTTCAGAGTGCAGGTAGAAACTGGGTCCCACTGGAAATGAGATGTTGCACCCCAAGTAGCTTAGTCATTAATGCACTGTTGGGAACTGGGAGATCACAGATAATAACCCTGCAATAGTCAAATATGAACTGTGTGACCCTGAGCATGTCACATAACCTCCCAGTTCTCCAGTCCACCCGGCTGCAGAAATGGGCAGAAGCAGGATTCTAATGGAGATGGCATGTTGCATCTAGGCTAGGCTATCTTGGTAAACACTCTGTAAAAATAAATAAAAGAAAGACTCCACTATAAACAAGATGTTGCATCTCAGCTGTTCTACCCTTGATAAAAATATTTATGAACTGAGGATCGTAAATAGAGGAATCTGATTGGCCCAGAGCTCATGGGTGCCCTGATGATATCGGGCTACATCATCACAGCTTCAAAAATGTTCAAGTACCACCAGCCTCCTTGCTCTCTACAGTCTGAGAACTATTTTTTCAAAATGTACTCCTACACAACCCAAAAACTCATTCATAGAAAACATTTTAAAACCTGTTTCTTTTATTTTTTTATTTATAAAATTTGAAACTCAGTTCACAATAGCAATGAGTCACTCCAGGGTGTGGTATATCATGGGATATCATCACTTCTCGGGTGGTTGGACTCACTCGGCTTGCGCCCTAATGCCCAACCACCCATGATATACCACACCCTGTCATGCCTTATTGCTTAATGATAAAACTATTTTTTTATATATTTGTTTTATTTATTTGTTCCCCAGGTGGATGCACTAGTCCTAGGGACTGTTTTCAGTCAGTAATAAATCAAGGTGGAGTGATGGACAAGGGCTACTTAGACTTCAGCAAGGACTTTGACACTGTACTACATAGAAGACTCAGAAAGAAACTGAGCAGTTTGATGGTGGGTCTCAAGGTGGTAAACTAGGTAGAAAATTGGTTTATGGATAGGCAACAAATGGTGGTGGTATATGGCACTTACTCTGGGAAGGGAAGAGTGACCAGTGGGGTACCTCAGGGCTCAGTACTGTGACCAGTCCTCTTTAATATCTTTATAAGTGACATTGCAAAGAGCCGGAAGGAAGGTATGTCTCTTTACAGATGACACCAAAATCTGCAATAGGGTAGACACTCTGGAGGTCAGTAGGGTATAGCAGCCCCGACTATTCAGGTAGGAGACAAGGGAGGCATCAGGGTACAGTAGCCTAAACTGTGGGACACGGTGCAGCAGCCATGATTGTTTAGAACCAGGTATGTGGCAAGAGGGTATAGCAAAGGATCTAACTCTGGTGACAGGGGCCAGCAGGGTGCAACTGCCCCAACTGTGGGGCAGAGGACAGGGTGCAGAACCCTGGAGAGCAAACAATTAACTGTACAGACTGTTCTGACTGGGAAGTGAAACAGCTCCTCAGTCAAGCAGGGTCGAAAACTGCTGAAACAAGCAGCTACTCCAATATGATGTCATCGCTTTCCATGGCTCACTTAGAGAGCAGAAACAGCCTGGCTGTTTTCAGGTACTGCAGAACAAGTTAACAAATGTTGATTTGAAGAAAACCACAAAACCAAATAGCATGAGATTTTCAGGAAACAATCATGACTCAGGGACTTGAATTCAATCTTTTATTAATTTGTAGAACAGCTGCTGTTGATCTTTAAAACACTAGCGCTAACTAGGTTCCTGCTATCTTATATGCACGATTTGATTTTTGACGTATTCTTGCCTATTGTCTCTATATCCTTGTATTTTTACTGATGTACTGAACCTAATTGTTCTATTCCTTGTATCTCATCCTGACTGTTTATATGCTTATATATTTTTATCCCCACTATCCCCCTTCCCCAGGATGCATATGGAATCGAGTAGTACTCTGCTCAGTGTTCCTTCCTGTTAAAACATTTAAATAAATAAAATAGATCCAATTCCCCAAAAAACAGCATTAGCTTCCCAGCATCACATAATCACAAATAACAGCAATTACAGATATACAATCTATAAAAGAACTTTACTATAAAAACTTAGATTTATTTACCCATGGTGGTATTTTGCCAGGAATCTGTTTACCTCCAAAGCTTTTTGCACTTTGTAAATAAATATAAGTTTTTATAATAAAGTTTTTTTTTTGTTTTTTTTTTAATAGATAACATATCTGTAATTGTTGTTATTTGTGCTTATGGGATGTTGGGAAGCTAGTGTCAGTTTTTTGGAATGGGTTTCAGAAGCTTACCTTTACATTCCTTCAAGTTGTGACTGTATGGTCCACTCTAGGGAGTCATGCACCATGACAAAGTGCAGAAGCAAAACATTGGTGCTCCAGTGGGCTCATCACGGTCACTTGCTTGCTGTTTGCTAAGCTAAGTGATGAAGCTTGTTTACAAGTCTGCAATAAAATATTACTGAAGCAATACTTGGAGTCTGTGTAGCTCTGTGTAAGCTCACTAAGCTCATTAAAAGGAGATCCAGCCTGAACAGCACAAATAAGTACTTTATTTTCACCTGCTATAAGGGGCTAATCTCTTACTGACTTAACATGTAGTCACTCCACCTGTTGTTTCAAGTGTGTAGTGCAGGATTTTTTTATAGCGCAGACAAGTTGTACCGAGGATTAGTTGGGGTATTTTCCCCCTCCCTCCCTCCCTCCTTCCCACTTCCTATGACTGACGTAGCCTCAAGTTTTGTGATTAATAATTTGAAATGCCAGCACAACTTAATGTTATTAGTAAAAGGAAAGCTTCTTCACTCGGCAGTAAATCTGCCTATCTACAGTACATCATTTTTCTTTAATTGGATGGGTATAGGTGGGAAGAGTGTTTTCATTAGTGATGTGCAAAGTCAGTAAAGTTCGTTCCACAAAATGTTTCATGAAGTTTAACGGTTTCATAAATTTTTACACATGGCGAAGTACAAAATCCACAACTTCCCTATGACTTCATGCAATTGCGAAATTGCGACTTTGCATTCATATTGAGGCTCAGCTATGTGATGTATTAACTTTGCCAGTGAAGTTAGCTCTCAATGCAAAACTCACACTGCATTATGTGATAGGATGCCATATGTTGCTCCATGGAGGTCACATGTTGCTAAAGAGCCTATAGGAAGCTACTGTATGTAAGCAGGTCATGTCTGAGTGCAATGTTGTAGAGAGACTCTCAGAGAGCACTTTGTGCAAATCAGATTGAGCTTTTACAAACCTTTTAAGGCATCAGCAAAACTTTCATTTCGTATTCCAGTTCACTCCCGAAGTGTTTGGAAATGCCTTGTGCATACACAGTACTGTTTTTTTTTTTTTTATTCAGTCATTAATTAGATAGTTTAAAGTGGGACTATGGTCAACATTTCTAGTATCAGTAAATTCAGAATTTGGATCAGCATAGACCCAATCAATCTCTTGCCAAAAATGAGATCTCTAAGTTACTTTGTTTAAAAGTTGTAAGTCATTTTACAACCCTAAATTCACTGCCTGTTCAAAAAAGCTAGTTTCAGAGAAGGGCTGCTGCTGATGTCATCTCCTGAATTCACAGTCTAGTCCACCATGTCAGCAAGCTTATAGGACCTGTTTCTCTAAAGTTTAAAGTGATTTATGAAAGTTCCCCAAATGCATTTTTCACATAGTATGTCATTGCCAGCCATGTTTCAGATGTTAATGTTGCAATTTGTTTTGTAAAAAAATCTATCATAGTTAGTTTTGTTGATGTTTTATCAGTAGTTTGTTTCTGCCTGCCCTCAAGTTTTCTCTGTACGGCTACAGCCCCAGAATGATATAATGCAATGGAGCTGTCAATGTTTTACATACAACACCAAGGAATTCTGAGTAAATTATAAAGGTGATTTCAATGATAGATACTCAGAGGTTCAGTCCCTTATTTTGGAGGTGGTGACTGCACCTAATATGTAGGTGTACATAATAAGGCATTGTGAGTACAATAAGAAGGTGTTTTCCAATTCCCTTACTGTGAGGTGCAGTCTCATATCTCTGTAGTGGCTTCAACAATAAAAACTATCATATGTTTATTTTGCAAACAAGGCATTGTTCATGTAGTATCTAGCTGACAAGAGTTCTTTACTGAGAGATGTAGTCTCCTATGTTGGTAGTGTAGATGTCTGCAATGAAAAGACTGACCAACAGAGGTCTCTGTTTCAAAACAGCGCTTATAAACTTTGTTTCCCTTGCATGATGTCATGCTTGAGGGTTGCAGCAGTGAGGAAAAAGAGTCTGGTTATGCAAATGGAGCAGAGCACAGAAATAAAAGCATTTATTTCATGGAAGAAAGCACCTTTTGGCAGTTTGAATGGTAGGAGAATGAGATTGATTCATAACTTCTACAGGTTACTACAGTTTAGTAATCCCATTTGTTATGGCAAAGCTTGCTAAATCACTTTAAATACTTTGTTTCTCTTGCAAGACGTAAAGGTTGGGGGTTGGAGCACTGAGAAAAAAGGGGCAGGGCTATGCAAATGAAATAGAGCACTGAAATAAAAGTTTATTTCCATAGAAAACCGTACTTTTTGGCGGTTTTAATTTTAGGACACTGGTTTTTCACAACTTCTACAGGTTACTTACTATGCCTATTTGCTATGGTGGCAACCTTCCATAAATCACTTTAAACTTTGTAGAAACAGGTCCTATTGTATAAGCTTACTGACTTGGAGGACTAGATTGTGAGTTCAGAAGATAACATTAGCAGCTGTTCACTGAAAGTGGCTGTTTTGAACAGCTGGTGAAATCAAGGTTACAAAATAGCTCATAACTTTAAAACGAAGTAACGCAGAAACCTAATTTTTGGTGTGGGTTTTATTCATTCTAATTCTGCAATGTAATACTTTTGGCCAGAGTCCCTTATTAATAGTTGTTTACTTATTTATTTATTTATTGAATTGTTTCACCAGGAAAGATACACTGAGCAACTTAATGCTCATCTCACGGTACTTCCTGGGGGAATGGGGAAAGGGATGTACAGAGTGAGGGTTCTTAGATACATACAGAGATGGTGAATACATACATACAGATTACAAAACAGGTTCATGGCAATGGAGTCAGTTTATGCATTGAAGTGGAAGTTTGTGTAGCTTGTGTAAGGGAGGGTAACAGTAGTTAAGAAGATTAGGTTGAAAGATCTGTCACTTTTTTCCTTTATATGTTGCTTGCACGCATGTGCAAGAAACATAGTGCCATCATCGGAGATTTCGGAGGTGTGTCACCTCCTCCTCCTCCAATTCAGTCAGTGAGCTGGCAGGCGCGGCCCCTGTAAGCCAATGCATTTTGGAGCTGTCTTGACACGCTCCAAAATGCGTGTACTACAGTTGAAGGGAGCTACGGCAGTGAGCACCGATAGTTTAGCTCCCCCACACGAGGCGCAGCCACTGCACGCTCTGTGTAGCCGACGGGGTGCCCAATCCCCGCCCGGCTGAGCTACTGTCGCCTCCGCCCTTAGCTGGTGCCACGCTGACCCACCCCAGTGTGGCAATCACTGTTGGCCGACGGGGTGCCCAGTCCCCATCAGCTGAACGCCCCTCCCTCGTAGCGGTGCCACGCTGGGAGCCCACCCCAGCATGGCAATCACTTATTTGCCAGCGGGTGCCCAGTCCCCGTCGGCTGAATGCACCGTCCTTGTGCCACGCTGAGGCCACCCAGCGTGGCAAACAATCCTAACGTCTTTTTGTTTTAACCTGTAAAACAAAATGGTCCCGTAGCGTCTCCCGAATCCCCCTCCCGCAACCCGCACCCACCCACTGCACACCCAGCCTCCCCACCCCTCACCCCATACTATCTCTGGACTCCGGCACAATGATCTTCGGTGGACCAGGAACACGTCTGCACTCTTCAAAGCCGACCATGAACTGAGGAAATGCCGGTAAGCTGTATAATGGGCTAGATAGGAGGGGTTCAACTTAATTGCATATCTCAGGCATTTTTAGGAATTTTTGCACCAAATTTTCAACATGGGGTTTTTAGGACCCCTTCTCATGAATGATGTCACTGTCATGGCGTTATTCAGGCTCGAAGGGTGATTTCGCGCAGTGACTGTGCAGTGACTGCGAAATCACCCTTCGGGACTGAATACTGCCATGACAGTGACATCATTCATGAGAAGGGGTCCCAAATACCCCATGTTGAAAATTTGGACCAAAAATTCAAAAAAATGACTGCATTACGAGCGTGCGTTGCGCAGTTCCTACGCAGGTTCGTAAGTTCACGAAATTTCAATATTTTCACTCCAGATTTTCAACATTGCCATTTTTCCACACCTTCTTATGAGCAGTACAGCTGTCATTTTTCACATCTCACCCAAAATGTGTTTCCACCCTTGTAGCGCAGAATGGCGCAGTTGGTGTGCGAAATCAATGTATGGGACAAATTAAGAAAATCACAGTGACACTGTTCATGAGCAGAGATCTTAAAATGGCTATGTTGAAAATTTGGTGAAAAAATTCCTAAAAATGACTGTTTTACAAGTGTGCGTTGCGCAGTTCCTACACAGGCTCGTTAGTTCACAATTTTTCAATATTTTCCTCCAGATTTTCCAACATTGCCATTTTACCACACCTCCTCATGAGCAGTACAGTTGTCATTTTTCACATCCTGCTCAAAACATGTTTCACTTCGCTTCATAAGCTGGCGACGCGCGTCGGTGGAAATCAGTGAACTCAATATGTCGGACATTAAGAAAATCACAGTGTCACTGTTCATGAGCAGAGATCTTAAAATGGCAATGTTGAAAATTTGAGTGAAAGAATTCCTAAAAATGACTGTTTACAGGTGTCGCTTGCACAGTTCCATGCGCTTTCGTGGGTTTGCAAATTTTCAATATTTCCCTCCAGATTTTCAACATTGCCATTTACCACCTCCTTATGAGCAGTACAGCTGTCATTTTCACATCCTGCCCAAAGCGTGTTTCCTACCATGTAGCGAGCAATGGCGCAGTCGGTGTGCAAACTCAATGTATGGACATATTAACAAAATCACACTGACACTGTTCATGACCAGAGGTCTTAAAATGGCTATGTTGAACATTTCGTGTCAAATTTCCTAACAATGACTGTTTTACAAGCGTGCGTTGCGCAGTTCCTACGCACGCTCGTAAGTTTGCAAATTTTCAATATTTGCACTCCAATGACTTCCAAATACCTTAACAGCACATAGAAGCAAGCAACATTCAGCATTGACAAATGCTTGTTTTGTTAGTTAAGCAGTTGATTTCTGTGAAGTTTTTTTTTTCTGTAGGTCTTGGCAGATTTCCCCTGCTGAAATCAATCCCTGAGCTGTGGGCATATAAATATTGAGTTCTGTGTAATGCAAGTTGTGAGCTATAAAAACAAACCCTTAATAGTAATACACAAACAAGAGTAATAACTGTCAAAAAACGTTTTGTTAAGGGGTTGGATGCCCATGCATCAGCAATGGTTAAATTGGAAATGTTTAGGTGGAGGAACTCTAATATCTAGATTTCTAGGCAGTAGAACTGTGATTTCTAAGTGGTGGAACTCTCCTATGATAGTCAATGGAGGAACATGACAGGTGGTGGAAATGTCATACAATTTTTTAAGAGGTGGTGGAACCGAATCCCTC
The DNA here is from genome assembly GCA_016271365.2 of Neoceratodus forsteri. Lineage (NCBI taxonomy): Eukaryota > Metazoa > Chordata > Ceratodontiformes > Ceratodontidae > Neoceratodus > Neoceratodus forsteri. Next base: position 223,063,566 of record CM057449.1, on the reverse strand, counting down.
TGGGCTCTTGCACAATTTAATCAATGTGCGTCAGGGAAGAAGGCTTGTAAATCAAAGGTGCTAATTAACACTGCACTTAAAAACCCAATGTTTGCGGGGACACGTCATCAACAATTCTTGTGGGCTCAAGGGCTCCAGGGTGTGGGACTAGTGCAGTTGTTAGCAGTGGTGGTATTTCTGTTTCAAAATTTTTCTCAGCTACATCTGTGGCAGCCATGCTGGTGGGTGAGGTGCCACCTGAGAACAGTAGCAGCAGCGCAAGTTCCAGCATGCAGGAATCAGTGGTAGAGGAGGAAGTAGTCTGTGTATCCATGGGTGATGGTGATGGTCATGCTAATGAGGCAGACAGTGTTGAGACAGTGGTAAAGACTGGAGATGCAGAGAATGTGGGTGAGACAGCACATGGTGAGGCTGAGGATGTTGTGGAGGGCATATATGTGGAGGAGACAGATAGTATTGTTAATGATTATGATGATGATGTGCTGGATCCCCTATGGGAGCCTGACAGTAAGAAACATGTCATATGATGCAGATGTATGTGAGGAGGATGTTGTGTCTAGTGGTACAGCCAACAAAGTCACCCCCCCTATAATATTTTTGCTGTGCTGGGATCAGCTCAAAAAACAAGTGTCTCCACACCTTCCCCCCAGCTGTCCCAGTCCTGGCACCATGGTAAAGTAAGAGGGAATTAAATCCCGTGTTTGGGATTTCTATGTGCGTGAACCGGCTGATGAGTCAGTTGTGATCTGTCAGCTGTGTCAAGCACGAGTAAATGGGGGTGAAAAGGGTAGCTATCTAGGCACTGGTTGGCAACACACCCACCTGAAGAACAGACACCTGGCATGCTGGTGTCAGTAAGAAAAGGAAGCCAGTGGAGGAGGTCCCAGATCTGCAGCATTTAAGGCAAACATAAGTGGCAGTCCAGTTGAGATGGTTGTTGGAGGGTCCGCCCAGGTGTGTGAGGTGGACTACATAGTGGAGGAGCAGGATTAAGTTCTATCTACTAGTACAGGGCATAACAGCAGTGCTACTAGTACCACCCCTCTGAGTCGGAGAAGCATACTTACAGTATTGCAGAGTGCAGTGAAAGTCAGTACTGAAGCAGCAGGACATAGCACCTCAGCAATGCCACCGCAATGAGTAAAGTTGTTTACTACAACAACTCAAAGAAAGGTCCAGCCCATACTGCCTGCCATGTTTGAATGGCATTCAAAATTCCTACCAAATCATGTGACTGCATGACAGCCCAATGCAGCAGATGTGAAAATGTTGTCCATTGATCTCTTGCCATATTCCTTTGTTGAGAATGCAGGTTTCCAGCAATTCATGGCCTGTGCATATCTCAAATGGTAGATACCATCTTAGACTTACTTCACAAAATGTGCCACTCCTGAACTTTTCATACTTAAACCACCAATACAACCACCCCTCAAAAAAAATACTTACCTTTATGTTGTTATAAAACATGCTGAATTTACACAGCTACAAGACGCAGAGTGGCACTTGTCATCTTCATCATCAACTGTACCTGAACATGGAAAACAGTAAAAGGACTATGGGTCCTATGCACGAATGGGTGGGAATTATGTGCCAGAGGTGCATATCCTGCCTGCAGAGCTCTGTGGTCCTGGACTGGTGCAGGGTGCATGGTATGCAATACTGCCTACACCTATGAGGCACCTGACTGTGGCCCTGTCCCACAGTGCATAGGACTCCGCAGGGCAGCCGGTGGAGGAGTTGAGGACTCGGGAGTGAATCCAATCGGATGCCCGTCATGGGTTCCACAGTGGATCTCTTGCACAGTAAGACACGGGTCCATGTGTGTGAATATAAACTGCAGGCACCCGGATCTGCGTGTCAAGTTACTGTCTGACAGTGCGGCCCCTGGCTGAGCCCATGGCACACTGCGCCTGCTCAGCACACTGATGTACCCCCAGCTGGATGAACTCTGCCTTCATCCCATGTGCCACCCCCCCATCAGACATTGGTGGTCTGTCCATGATGTAGTATCCCCAGCAGAATGATACCCCTCCAGGCACGGCATGATGTGGCAGGCAACCCCCAACACAAACCACAAATGTACCCCATGCTCAGTCCTGGCTGTGGCCAACCCCCAACCTCACAACTCTGATTCTGACCCCATGACATTTTCCCACCCCCTACCGACACTGAGTCTGGCACTCCTACGTGCTTAATGGTGGACAGGGGACCCCTCTTCGGCACTGACAACACCACCCCCGACCACCATACAAGGTTGCTGATGCCGCAGCTGTGGACGGCCAGTGGCACATCCCTCTCACACCTCCACAGCTGCAGGCCATCCGAGTGATGCTGGGAGCTCAATGCCTATATATAGCTGCATGCTTCCAGCATTACTTAGATGGCCAGTGGCTGAGGAGGTGTGCGGAAATTAGAGTAACAATCACCAGTGAAATTCTGGAATCTTATGTCTTGAAAACGGAATTTAATTGTTTTAATCACCGTAAATCAGTGGCCTTGATTATTACCTTTGAGCCAATGGCTCTTTTACAAAGGTTCCATGTCATCAATGTACAAACAAACAAGACATGTTACAAAGAATGGTCAGCAAATTATAAAGGTTTCAATAAGCCAGTATAATACAGTACATCACAGCAAAAAACAAAACATTGGAGGAATGGTCAAGGTGGGAAGGGTAGGAGGAGATATGGGGAAGGGAGCAGACTTAGAGTCGTTAGAGGTACTCAGACACCTTTGTCAAGAAAGGAGCAGAGGAGGAGGATGAAAAACAGTAAAAACAGCCATGAGGGAAGAATCATTAGTCAAGGCAGTCACAGGAGCTAAAGGCTGAGAGGTGAGAGTAAAACATAGATTTGAAAGCTCCTAGTGATGTGGAGGATGTAATGAGTGAGCTCAGGGCATTGTACCAGCTGGGGGCACGATAGGCAAAAGATCTTTGGCCCTGTGTGGTCCGGCATCTATGGACCTGGAGAGGCTGGTGTTCCGATCTTCTGGTGGGATGGATGCTGGTATTTGGGCAAAGTAGGTCTTGGATACAAGGCGGAGTGTGGCCCAAGATGGATTTTTTTGCCATCAAGCATGTGAGGTACCTTATGCAATTTGAGAGTTGCAACCATCCTGTTTCAGTGTAGAGCTCACATGTATGAGTATGTCTTTGCGCTCCCGTGAGCAGCCGACAAGCCTTGTTTAGGGTGGTTGTGATGCACCTTAGTGCAGTGGTAGTGGCAGAGCCATAGATAATTAAGCCATAGTCAATGATTGAGATGACAGAGCTTTGGATAGCAATCCTCAGCGCAGATTGGGTAAGGAATTGCCGGTTTTGGAACAGGATACCAATGCGCTGGTTCACCGTTTTCGCTGTGTTATCAATGTGGGTCGCAAAGGTAAGACCTTGATCAAAGGTGATTCCAAGGTATTTAAATGTTGACACTTGTTCAAGGGTATTTTCTGGGTATGTTTTGATAGTAAGTAGAATTTGTCTTTTTCTGTTACGTGTACTGGAGAAAAGCATGGATTTTGTTTTTTTGTGATTTAGGACCAGCTTGTGATCTAGGAACCACTTTTCAACATTGGAGAAAGCAAGTTGCAGGCTCTGGAGTAAGGGTTTCCGGTCCTTATGAGAGGAGAGAATCACAGAATCATCAGCATAAAGGATTATTTGTTCCAAGCAGGATTTGGGGAGAGAGTTTAGGAAAAGGCTGAAAAGGAGGGGGCCTAGGATTGTCCCATGTGGAACACCTGAGAGGACCGGTTTTGAGTCTGAGAGAACTTCTGAGACTTTTACTGATTGAGAGCGTTGGGCCAGGTAACTTTTAACCCAGGCACCTGGTCCTTCCGAGAGCCCAAGACTGTGTAGTTGTGTGATAAGTAAGCCATGGTGAACAGTATCAAACACCTTTCTTAGGTCAATGAAAACAGCTCCGGTTTGATATCCTTTGTCCAAGGCAGTGTGAATTTCTCCTGAGAATTCCAGTAGGGCAGTCGACGTACAGTGTCCTTTCCTAAATCCATGTTGCTGCAAGCAGATTATGTTATACTTATGCAGATAGTCTGAGAGTTGGTCAGCCACAATGCATTTGAGGGCCTTGGAGAGGGGTGGAAGTATAGATATAGACCGATAGTTTCCTGGTAGGGACCTGTCGCCACTTTTGAACACTGGTGTGACTATAGCAGACTTCCATTTACTGGGAAATTGATTAAGGCAGAGGGCGAGATTGAACATTTTGGTGAGTGGGTGCACCACCTCTTCCAGGGTAGGGGACAGAATTTTAAAATCAATAGTATCACTTCCTGCTCTGGATTTAGAGACAGCCTTTTTTCTATATTTGTAGACTTCATGTGCCTTAACTATTTTGAAGTAGAAAAGCAGTTGGTCAGGTGAGGCAGTAGGAGATGTTGGTTTTGGCGAGTCCCTGTCAGAGAAGAAGTCCGGCGGGAGGACCCCACCGAGGTCAGTAAAAGTTTTATTTAAGGCCTTTGCCATGACCATTGGGTCTAGGGTAGTGGTTCCATTGACAGTCATTATAGTGGGAGAGGATTTGGACTGCTTACCCGTGATATTTCTGATGTTGTCCCAGAATGATCTCCCGTCACCCCAGGAGTTTGTGAGGGCATTTTTGAAATAGGAGCTCTTCATTAGTCGGATTTGTTTGGTACATTGGTTTTGTGCCTGTTTATACATCTGGATATCCATCAAGGAGCCTGAGGCTCTGGCTATGGCCCAGAGGTGGTTCAGAGCTTTGAGTTGGGCCAGTAGTTTGGCTGTGAGCCAGGGATTTGAGAGCGCTTTGATATTACCCTTTTTTACTGGTGCGTAGGTGTCACAGGCAGTGTTAAAAGTTGTGATAAAATAATCTAGGGCTGCGTCAACATCTAGAGTATTGTATATTGGGGACCAGTCTTGCTGTAAAAGACAGGTCTTGAGCTCAGTAAGGTTTCCATGGGGTAGCACTCTGCTTGAGATGGTTTTTGGCGGTGGTTTTTGGAACTTATTTGTCCAGGTACAGATCACAGGGGAGTGGTCACTGAGAGAGTCTGGGAGAACAACTGTGTTTTTTATGTGGGCTGGGTGGCTAGCAAGAATCCAGTCAATGAGAGTGCAAGTTCCAGTTCTGTAGTTTTTTCTAGTGAGGGAGCTCACCATCTGCATTAGGTTAGCTGCTAGGATAGCATCCTTGAGGCACCCAACGTCTGATGCAAGCCAATTTATATTAAAGTCACTAAGGAGAAGGAGCTCGGTGTCAGGTGGTTGCAATCTTACAAATTCAAGAACGGTCTGGAGGCCCTGGATCTTTAGGAGGGATATAGACAGCGGCCACAGTAAGCACTTTATTTTGGGCACCAAGTAGTAGCTTGACAGGGAGAAATTGCACAGAGGAACTTGTGGTGGAAAAGCAGACAGGGTGGCTAGAGAGGTTATCCTTAATGTAAATATCACAACCCCTCGTCCTGTCCAGTCTGAAAATATTGTAGCCTTATAGTGAGATGGCATGGTCCGGAGTGCTTGGTGTCAGCCAGGTTTCAACAACGGCAAGTATGTCGGATTGTGTTGACTGGCAAAGACTTGAAGGATGCCAGTTTTTGGAAGGAGGCCAGATATTTAGGTATGCTTGGTGAGAGTCCTCCATTTTGCTAGATTTGTTTCCCTGGTAGAAAAGGGCCAGGGTTTGGATGGACACTTCCTGACATCAGAAGGAGGAGGAGCAGGAGTTTAAGGGACATCTGCTGCAGCTCATAGTATGACATGTAACGCCTCTGTTTCTTGTTAGTTTGAGTACAGTGTAGTCATTTACGGTTCCAGCATAGGGTAATGGCTAGGAGCAGGTGTCAATTTGTCAATTTTCCAGTGGCGTGATCTGTCATTTGCACCCAGTCCTTTGTAGGAGCGTGCCACAAGTGAGGGTAGGGAGGATATGCCATGATGCCAGGTTTCTGGTATCGAGCTTGAATAGTTAGTGTGAGGAGGAGAGACTGCAAATGTTTACTGTAGCAAGGCTGAGTGTTCCTGAGTGACTCATGGTGAGCTACTGTGGACCAGAAAACTGATTTTTACTGTAGATCAAAGACCCAGAAAGTGTTAAATTCCTGAAGGTGATGAACATTAGCCTAGGGCATATGCAGAATGTAAACATCCTTTGTTAGAATCTTCCCTTTGTTCTCCAAAACGGTTGTGAATAGACCTCAAAGACAAGCACACATCCTTTAAGAAAGTCAGATGGAAATGTGGATTCAATGCAGCACTCCACAACCCAGAAACTTGTATAAAAGATTTATTGACCTCACTTTTGCTTTTTCATGTCTTCCAAAAATGTTGATTTATGATGAGAATGCCTATATCTGGTGATGATGTTTTGTGGTTTCTTAGTCCAGGAAATGTTCATAGATGTTATGTCCAAGAATGGTCCAGTTCCTTCAAGGAGAAACACATGAAAAACCACAAAAACTAAACTACTGACAGAGACAAACACAAACAGCTAGTCACTCTGATGGCAGATAAAGGGGAGATGTGCAATGACCTTCCAGGGGCTATGATGCCCTCTGCCTGCAGCGTTGGGCCTCATTAAGCCCCTGGGCGATCTGGTATTGCCCAATACCGCCCACCCTGTTGAGTATTATTGCTTGCTTAATGTATATCAGCAGATATTTTCATGACCAGAAGTGAAAACTAAATTATTTGTTGTTAAGTGCTTCTTAAGCACTACACTACTACTAGTATTTGTCATTTCCTGTTACACACTATCAACTATGGTACAGCATGCAGCATGATGTGGTGGCATGCCTACTTTAGATAAGATAGGAAAGTTTGTTGTTTTTTTATTTATTGGTGCGATGGACAATTACAACACTCAAAAACAGTAGAAACAGACTTCAGAAGGAAAAGGAAGATATAATAGGAAGAAAATAATCGGTGAAAAGACATTTGAGAAATGAACGCAGAGGACAGCAAGGAATTTTTTTCCTCGTTTTTATTTTTTGTTTTTAATTTTTTTGGGAGGAGGGAAGGGAAATGAAAAGAAAAAAATGTATAAACTACAACTACATGTACAGCAATGACAAAAGAATAATATAACAAATGTGTCTACTAACTACAGCTGATCCCGAATCTCTCAGAAGACTAAGTCAATGGCCTATGCAGCCAGTATAGTGTTATGCTTGTGCAGCTGTGTTTGTTTGGTTTTGGCTATTTGCACTCTCTATTCCAAAGGAATAACCACCCTGCAGGGATACCAAAGGCAAGGAAACCTTGAAGAGAGTTCTGCCCCTAAAAGTGCCAGAGGACGATTCCCATGGCTAAAGGTACCTTAGGAAGGATCCCAAGGAGAGAAGTGCTGCTGCTGGAGGAGGAGGGGAGGATGGTGGGGCAAAGAAAATAGTGCTTCAAAAGGAGGCTGAGAGGAACTACTTATATAGCTCAGGAAGTGGGAATGGCTGGCTGCTTGTCCATTGAACTCCAGGCTAAGCCTTCCAATTCAATGGCTACACAGCCAGTATAGTATTATGCTTGTGCAACTGTTTTAGTTTGGTTTTGGCATTTCGGACACTCTCTATTCCAGAGGAAATACCACCCTTTAGGGGTACCAAAGGCAAGGAGCCCTCAAAGAGGATTTCACCCCTAGAGGCACCATGGGATGATTCTTGTGGCTAAAGGTACCTTATGAAGGATCCCCCAAAAGAATGAAGTAGTATGAAGCATATAAGCAAGCAGTAGCTGTGATGTAGTAGTAGTTAAGTATCAGGCAGCTTGATAATGAAATTAAATGCCTAGGTTTGTGTGGCATGATTTGATGGTTTGCGTAGAGAAGAGGAGATCTTCTAAGGAGAGAGGGAATGGCAGGGAGGCCATTCACCTCCATCCAACAGCAGAACCTACCTAAAGAAACTAAGGAACACTACTATGCTAACTAAAAGTTATGACCTGCGGCACAGAGGAGAGAAAAAAAACCCTATGAAGAGGAAATCTTTGGGGATCCATGGCCTAGGTCACCTTCCCTCCAGGCTTGGGATATTTTATTTAGTGATGGCTCTTTAGCTGCAATTTGGAAAACCCAATTAATGGAAGTTGGAAATATTCCAATTTGGTGGAAAGCTCACACTCAATCCCTCTAGCGGGAACACTGTGGAAGGTTGCGAGTGCTACTCTACAACAACGGCAACCAAGGTGGGAGGAGGAAAGCAAAAACTGCTGAGGCACTCACCTGGCCTACTCACCCTAAACACAAACCAGGTGAACCAGAGACAGTCATAGGGAGACTAACTTTGAAGGGTGCCTCTGAACCTGCTGAGGCAGCTAAAGGGAACCCCGTGAGAGCCCCACCCCGTCAAGCTGAGTCTTAACTTCTACAACTTGAGGTGCCGTTGGTATGGTTGATGACTGAAGGTCTACCTGGAGCAAGGACATTCCCAGCTGCAGCCAACATCCCAGAGGCTGAAGCTAAGGGGATGGTGGTGCAGTTCAGCTGACAGGTGAGAAGGACCCTGCCCCAAACTTCGCATGCTCAAGCTGCAGACTCATGGTGCAGAGCGAGACTGTCAGCTGCAGGGAGCCCTGTACCAGAATGATATGGCTGGAATGCCCCAGATACTGATAGGGAGCTGAAAAACTGGTGAGCAGTTGAATGAGCACTGGTGTGCTGAGACCTTGCACAGGTTGAAATGCAGTATTGAGTGCAGCAGACATCCCAGAAGCTGAAGCCGAGGGGATGGCAGTAGGCATGAAGCAATGATTGCATAAGCAAGACTGGACCTGCACGTAGGTCAGCAAACAGTGTAGTAATAGGTGGACCTGTACGTTAGTCTGCATAACATAGTAGCAATGAAACAGCACTGTGAATAGTAGGGCAAGCCAGCCAGTCATCCAAAAAGCCAATAAAGGTGACTCGTACTCTGAGGATTTGTCAGCAGCAGTGACAGACAGGAGAGAAATAATTAGTCACACTGGGCCATGACTCCCCAAACACCTCCAAGTCCCCACCATAGGAAAAAGAAGAAAGTGATGGAAGGGCTGAGACCCACATGCAGGTACTGAAACTAAGTTACAGTATCAGCAGTAGCCTTAGCTGACCTCAGAGCATAACAGGGTGTACAAACATAGAAGCAACATCTGTACTGAGTACATAGAGTTGTAATACTGCAATAAACATAAAATAAAAGGAGGCACAATTCTCTGAAAGCAGCTGTCACCAGGCAGCACAATGAAACTGCTGCAATGAGGTAAGTAGAATGAATTGAGAGAGCATGACTGAGCTACATAGCTAGGGTTCAGAGTAAGCCTGAGTCAGGTGAAAACAATTAAGTATGCAACATGGAAGCAGCTATGGTTGAGCTGAAGCACACAGATAATATAGAATCCTAATTATTACTCCTCTGCTGTTTTACTATTTAAATGTGTAATATGTACCCTCCAGGATCATGCTTGAAAATAGGCAGAATTTTGCCTAATGTACCTACCCAGTCAACAAAAGCAAATACACAAATAAATAAATAAATGTTTGCAGTTGCATTGCAAGTAATTTGAGAGTTGTGAGTAACTGAAAGCAAGTAGTATGAGCTCTAGAGTAGCAGTATGCTAGGAGCTTAGAAATAAACCCCCAAAAGACAAAAGCAAAACACAGAAACATGGAGAAAAGGGAACAAGGCCCAAACCAAAAACACGCAAACAGAAAACAAGAAGTAATGACAGAAAGAAGCACATAGCTGGAGGCAAATACAAACCAGAAGCAAGAAAACAAATGCAGAAGTCCAGCAGAGACAAACAGAATGCAGCAAGGTGGAGGAGGTGCAGGCCCCAGGGTAGGCCCCAGCTAGCTACAGAGGACAAAGAAACAGATCCTCCGGCCAGCAGAAAAAAAAAGTGCTTCAGAAGGAGGCTGAGAGGAACTGCTTATATAGCTCAGGAAATGGGAGTGACTGGCTGCTTGTCCACTAAACTCCAGGCTAAGCCTTCCAATTATTGTCTACTGGTTTTCTAGAACCTGTTGGGTGTCTCACCATCCTGTGATCTCCGTGCAGAGATCTTCTACCTCAGCCCAAACAATGGTAAGGTCTGCCTGAGTGACAGGTGCTCCTGTTGTGGCTGGTGGTAAGGCTGATGATGTAGCTGGAGTTGAAGGTGCCGCTGATTTGTCCACCACCCCACTTGAGGTACTCTCACTCCTCCTCCTCTTCCTGGTACACTTTTGTCAGCTGCCACCATTGTGCTGTGCTCCATCCCCTTCCGCAGGAACAGGCATTCTTGTTCCCTCCTATAGCTTGGCCTCCCACTCTACACGGTGGTGCAAAATATGGTGAGTTTGCCCATCCGTGTCCAAGTGACTTCCTATTTTTCCATGTCAGACAAGCATCCCACATAATTTACAGTTCACCACATTTGGATCATTCCTGGGTATGGTGAACAAATCCCACAGGAGAGCTCCTTGGAGGACCCAGAAGGGGGGCCCAGATGTTGTGGGCTGCTCTGCAGGTGGGGCCTGGGTGCTAGTTGTGGTGCTAGTACAAATAGGAGGAGGAGCAGGTGTGACAGGCTGCTGCTGCTGCACTAGCTGCTCCTGCTGCTGGTGGTGTTCAGTAACAGCCTCAGTGGTGGCACCACTACTAGCAGGAGCATCTACTGCAGCTTCTGCTGCTGCTGCTACTAGTGCCTGACCAAAAGAAAAGAAAGGATGGTGGTTAAGTCTTACGGCTCTCCCACCCTGCATCATTGGGCCTCTTTGCCCACTGGTTGCATCTCTGTCATTCTCCATTAAAACTTGAGGTTAACTAGAAAACCAAAAAAAGGGACAGGAAAGAAAAACAAAAGTTAGAAGAAAAAAGTGTAACTATAGTTACAAACTGAACAAGAGGGAATAAAAAAACAATGAAATTAGGTGGACAAAATATAGCTTTGTGGTTTATTGAAAGTATAGAATTAAGGGTAATGGCAACTAAGTTCGGAAAATAGTCATGGCTAAGGATGTTTTTTTTTAATCCCTCGCAGACACAAAGATACACAGTCAGCTAATGCCATCACTGCTGCTCTGAAACTGAAAGTAAGTCACTCACTTCCTGTCTCATTCAATTATTTACTGCCCATCATGTGACCTGATGAAAGACAAATATGTGATAAGGCCTTTTTTTGGCTAACTTCACCAGGAAAACACAACGCTAAGTTTACAAGCCACGATGTCAGGCAAAGTCAACAGGCAAAGTCGATATGGTGAATTTCGAGGTCAGTAAGGCAGCTTCATGAAATGATGCACAGAAGCAAATTTGACAACTTCACCTCAGATTTGCAAGAGAATTAAAACTTTGCTGCATCTCTAGTTTTCATTCAGCCTCTTCTTGGTGTGAAACAACTTGATATCAATCAGAAAAGCTGCATTCATCTAAATGTTACTTTTCCAGTATCAGGTGTCACTGTGTCGCATGATGGTGCACCATGATGATTCAACATGACAGTGACTACCACTGTATGTGCCCTGTCATTGGAGTCCCCCAGGTGAGAAACATGGATGGGAACATGGGGCTCCACACTTTGGTAATGCTAGGGCAGCAGAGCATTGTACTGTAGTGTACCCAAGTTTTTACCTCATTTCCTAGCCTATCAGTCTAGGGAGGCAGAGAGAGGGGAGAGTTTCCTGAGCTCCAAGGTATGCAGGCCTAGCTACTCAATTCAGTTTATGGGGGGGGGAGGATTCAGGCCCTGTTTTTCATCAGCCTCTTGTTCGCTTCCCTTGCAGTATCTGGTCCTATGAGGCAGCGCTGGAAGTTTGACTTGCAAAGAAGTTAGCTCACTGGTTTCTGTGTCACTGACTTTGATTTCCTTTTACTTCAGTGTTTGAATAATTGATTGGTTTGATATCCAGACTTTGGGATTCATGAAACTGGAAGTGGGAAGAAGATTACTTTCATCACATGTAGCTGCATACTTGGAGGAGAACTGGAAGATTAATGGTTTGATTTTATATATTTAGCCAGACTGCATCTCTTCAGGCTGGTTTACTTAAAACTACAATAGGTTTGTACATGTATTTTTAATTTTTATTTATTTATTTATTGAAATGTTTCACCAGGAAGGCACACTGAGCAACAGGTTGCTTGTCTCCCAGTGCAATGTGGGGGGGGGGGGTACAATAAGGATGAGACATTATACCTTCAGGTTACATAGATCAACAATTAACATAACATTAAGTAAGGCTGGTGTTACAACTGTGCTACATACACAAAATTGCAAAATTCTCATCCCCCTCCCTCCTCATTTTAGCGGGCATCCCCCATGGCTCAATTCTCAGACCTATTCTCTTTTTCCTTTTTAGAAACAACCTCCCCTCAGTCTGCTCAAACTCCTTCATCCACATATACGTGGATGATACCATCCTGTTCACCACTGGCACTGACCTACCCACTTTCCAATCCGCCCTCCAACAAAATTTCTGCTCTGTGCAGACTTGGTTCCAAGCAAATAAACTCAAAATAAACACATCAAAAACCATTTCTATGAACTTCAGAACCTCTAAAAGATTAGCCAAGGATTCCCCCAACTATCATTACTCTGAATGGCACTCCTCTGAGTGAGGTCTTATCCTACAAATATTTAGGCATCTGGCTACATCCACAACTACACTTCTCAAAACACACTGACACCATATCCTCTAAACTTCGCTCAAAGCTTGGCATCCTGTACCATAACTGGGACTCTCTAGCTCTCCCTGAATGTCGCAAGCTACTAATCAAAATGATAATGTCCATTTTTTATTACACTGACATAGTCTACTGCACTGCGCCTGCATCCTTGCTTGCTAGACTGGACTCCCTCTTTAACACCTTGGACCATTTCACCTCAAATTCCCCGCTTAGAACCTACCACTGCTCACTTATCTCTCCCCTGGATCTTTCACCTCTCTCCCACCGTCGACTCATCCACTCTATCTCCCTTATCTCAAAATACTGGTTCAATCTGCTCCCCTCCCACGTCTCTACTAACCTCACCCTGCTTTCTCCTCATCCTACTCCCTACATTCTAGGGACTCTTGCTCTTTCTCCCTGCCTACTCCTTCCTCAAATGCAGGCAAATCCATCTATTCCTACAGGCTCCCTTACTCTGGAACACCCAATCTTCTCTCCTTCAAAACTCCTCCTCACTGTCCTCTATCAAATCCCATCTGCCCCACCTGCCCCCTCCTCTTCTCATAATGCCATATAGCACTTGTTCTTAACTAATTACAGCAACTAACACCTGTCTCACCCCTACACTTCTCCACACTCATTTCATCCCTCCCCCGATCTATATTTTCAACCCCTTCTCCAGTGAGTCCTCAATCCTTCTGTATCTATCCAAGCTCATTGCCATCTGAGTTAAAGCACCCTGGTGTCACCAAGATTCCTTGGTTTCCTTTACATCATCTTCCTGCTTTATAAACCTTTATGTGTCCTGCTTGCTAGTGCCTCCTATCTATTTTTATGCTGCTATCTCTTTTTGCTGTTTTATTGCATCTCCTGTATATTTGTACTGCCTACGTGATTGTATATTGCTTGTATATTGTTACCTGATTGTATATTTGCCTATATGATGATTTTTTTCTGTATCTTGTTATCCTATTGTCCCCTTCCCCCAGGTCACATCCGGAGATGAGCTTCGGCTCAGTGTGCCTTTTCTGGTTATCAAATGTTTAAATAAAAAAATAAAACAAACAGCAACATCACTTAATTTTAGAGAAGGTAAGCAATCAAAAAATGTAGGTTTTCAACTACATACAGACATATGACAAAGCAAGCAAAATAATGCAATTCAGTCTATCGGGTCTGCTCATATTGTAGGGTCCTCAGTGTCAGCTACAGAACCTACCCTCCCTCCCTTACCAGCCATTCCCCCTCCATCTGCTCCCCTCTTTACCCTTATTTTGTCTTTAACTCTAGCCCAACCTGTAGGTGATGCTGAGGACCCTGCAATATGAGCACACTCGATAGAGGTGAGGGTTCTGGACTTCAGGAGGCAGATTTTGTAAAGATGGGTGAATAAATGGATGACCTGGTGGGGGGAATGGCCTAGATGGGGTACAGGAACAGTAGGTGAAGATAAAGTGGAACATACTGAAGGTAACAAACCTCTGCATTAAACAAGTGAGCAAAAGTGAGAGGGTCCCTATGGTTAGAAAAAAACAACAAAGGAGGCTGCACTTGGATCTGGGTGCCCCCAACTACACAACCAAATATAAAAACAAGAAAGTTGGACACGCACCACCTATGTAAAATTAGACACTGCTTTAACAGGTATGACGTGCAAAAAAAGTGCTCCTCTATTAAAGGTGCGACACACTGCAAAACATTAAAAACACCTGTCACATTTTGTAATGCTACATCTTTTCTCAGTAGGTGGTAAGTGTCTGACTTTCTTGTTTTTATTATTATAAAATGCTATGGTTCTCAAAAGAGGTGACTGAAAAGGTAAAAGCAAAAAGGGAAGCATTCAGGAGGTATAAGGAGATACAGAGGGAGTAGTATAGGGAGGTGTTTCTGGGGAAACAGAGGGAAGCAGGGAGAGTAGTAAGGAGCACAAAAGTGCAAACTGAAGATAGAGAATAGCCCAGGAGGTAACAAAATGGTGCTAGACATTTTTTAGGTATATAAGTGAAAAGAAGGAGACCAGTGGTAGGATTGTAAGGCTAGAAAGGGAAGGGGAGGAACCAGAAAAAGGCAAACATCCTGAATAGAAAGAAAGGCAAAGGGGAGGGGCCACAAAGTAGCAGAAACTTTGGAGGGAGGGAGGTGGACAATAGTTATTTTTTGCAGCTGAGATTCCTGAAGGGATTTGCTAATCTGAAGGTTGAAAAAGCAATGGGTCCAGATGTGGTACATCCATGGATAGTGAGGGAGCTCAGGAAAATACTGGCTGCACCTCTGACAGTTTTGTTTACCAGCTCACTGGAAACAGGAATGGTTCAGGAGGACTGGAGTAGGGCAGATGCAGTCCCAATACACAAAAGTGGTAGCAGGGATGAGGCTGGCAATTATAAGCCAGTAAGCTGGACATCATGGGTAGGAAAATTAATGGAAACACTGCTGAAGGAAAGGATTGTGCAATATCTTGAATCCAGTGGGTTACAAGAAGCGAGGCAGCGTGGAACAGTGGACATAGCTTACCTAGATTTGGGGAAGGCTTTCATCACCATCCACATTCAAAGCTAGTAAGTATGTTGGGTAACTTCAAAGAAGGTTCAAAGGTGGCAAATTGGATAAGAAATTGTTTAGGGGGTAGACAACGGGGGGGGGTAGTGGTAAATGGAGTTCACTCCAAGGTAGGGAGGGTGACCAGCAGCATCCCCTCAGTGATCAGTGCTGGGACCAATCCACTTTAATGACTTTATAAGTGACATTGCAGAGGAGCCAGAAAGAAAGGGCTGCTTCTTTGTGGATGACACCAAAATCTGCAATAGGGTGGATACTCTGTGGTCAGAGGAAAGGATGAGCAGAGACCTGAGAAAGCTTGAGGAGTGGTCAAGGGTATGGCAGCTGAGTTTCAATGTGAAAAACTGCAAAATAATGTACTTAGGGCGCAAAACCCAGTGGCAGAGTTCAAAATGGGTGGCACGGTATTGACAACCAACAAGCAGGAAAGATACCTGGGGATAATCATATCAGATGACCTAAAGGTAGCCAGGCAGTGCCACAAAACAGTAGGGAGGGCTAGTGAGACTGTGGGGTGCACAGGAAGGGGTATCACCAGCAGAAAGAGGCAGGTGGTGTTGCCTTTGTATAGGTCACTGTTAAGACACTACCTAGAGCACTGTGTCCAGTTCTAGAGACAACATCTCCAGAAAGATATAGACGGACTGGAGGCAGTTCAGAGGAGGACAACAAAAATGGTGAGAGTCTGCATCAAAAGCCCTATGAGGAGAGACTAAAGGACCTTCATATGTATATCCTAGAACAGAGGGGGAAGAGTGGGGATATGATAGAGACCTTTAAATACCTCATGGGGGTAAATACAGCACAGGAGGGAAGCATTTTACAGAAGATAAGGTACTCAAGAACAATGGGACATGCAATGAAACTGGAGGGGGAGAAATTTAGGAGAGATATGAAGAAGTACTTCTTCACAGAAAGAGTGGTGGATTCCTGGAACAGCCTTTCAGCAGAGGTTATGGGGGCCAATACAGTGGTGGGGTTCAAGAATCCATGGAAAAAGCATGGGGGAGAAAAAGCTGTAGATTGTGCACAGTCTGCGGTAATAGTGTAAGTAGGGAGAAATGGGCAGATGGGATGGGCCAATGGTCCTTATCTGCCATCAAATTCTGTGTTTCTATGTTTCTCTCTTGAAGCTGCCCACCATTTTCAATGGAACCACCTCCTGAGGAAGGCCATTCCAGCCAGCCACCACCCTCCCCATGAAGACCTGGTACTTGCCAATAGGGATAGAATTGCAGAAGTCAGGCTGGGCAGATACCTGGAGTCCAGTGATCATCACATGGTGTGGTTCAGTAGGAGTACAGTGGCAGAGTCAAGCCACACAAAGGTGAGAGTCCTGGATTTTCGGAGGGTGGACTTTACTAAGATGGGGATATGTCTCAAGAATGTCCTGGCAGGGAGGGATGAATGGGAGAGTTTAGGAGCTGTGGGCCCATCTGAAAGGAGCCATAGTGGAGGCGACAAACCTTTACATTAGGCAACTAAACAAGGGCAAGAGAAAGAGAAAACCACTATGGTTCTCAAAGGAAGTGGCCGGGAAGGTAAGGAAATACAAAGAAACATAGAAGAAGGAGGACAGGGTAGTGTACCTGGATAAACAGAGGGAGGCAAGGAAAACAGTCAGGAGCACAAAGGCATAAACAGAGGAAAAATTAGCACGGGATGTAAAAAAAGGGGACAAGACATTTTATAGGTACATTAGTGAAAGGGGAAAAAATGGTGGGATTGAAAGTCTTGAAGGGGAGTGTGGAAGAGGACCTGAAAAAAGCATCAATATTGAACAAATATTTTTGTTCTGTATTCACAGAATAAGGAGAAGGTGTGGGGCCACAGTTAGGCCGCATGAGCACATATGGGAGAGAGGTGGACACCAGTCCATTTAAGGAAGAAAGAGTCCAAAAAGAACTTACAAAACTGAGTGTGGACAAGGCAATGGGACTGGATGGGATGCATCCTAGAATATTAAGGGAACTATGGGAAGAGCTGGCAGCACCTCTGGCAGCCCTGCTTAACAAGTCACTTGATATGGGAGTGGTTCCAGAGGACTGGAGGAGGGCAGATGTACTCCCTCTTCACAAAAATGGGAGTAAGGAAGAGGCTGAAAACTAAAAAAACAGTCAGCCTCACCTGCATAGTGGGGGAAATGATGGAATTGCTACTTAAAGAAAAGATTGTGGAACACCTTGAATCCAGAGGAGCACAGGCTCCCAGACAACATGGATTCACAGTGGGAAGGTCATGTCAAACAGATCTAATTGATTTCTTTGACTGGGTGATTATGGAAGTGGATCGGCGGAGCAGTAGATGTGGCCTGTCACAAACCCACTCAGCAGTTCAGGCCCTCTACTCCCAAAGTGCCAACCTCCGAGCGCAGTCTTGTGAACAGTTTAACAGAACAAGGTAACCCTCTTGTCTGTTTTTTGAGTTTGGATCAACCTTTGGTCTCAAGTCTTGGAGGAATTCAAACTGTGAAACTCTTGCTAGCATACCCAATGCACAGGCTCAGATATTTCTGTTTTCTGGGGACCAGATATCTTTGCCTATAGGCACCTAACCAGGTATACAGAGATGAACCCTTAAAAACTT
The DNA here is from genome assembly GCA_016271365.2 of Neoceratodus forsteri. Lineage (NCBI taxonomy): Eukaryota > Metazoa > Chordata > Ceratodontiformes > Ceratodontidae > Neoceratodus > Neoceratodus forsteri. Next base: position 223,045,821 of record CM057449.1, on the reverse strand, counting down.
TAATAAATACCTCAGATTTAAAATGCTTCTCATTCCAGTTTGGTACCACCATTCAAGCTTATGCCTGCTGTCTGCTATAACCATAAATACTTTTCTTACAACTAAAATAAATTCAAAGACAGACCAAATATGTTCTAGAAAGAGTTTTACTAGAAATAGATAAAAATATGTGAAACACAAAATACAGAACTCTGATATCACCAGACATACAAATCTTTTAAAAAAACAAGGTTTAAACAGTGCAATTCCTACTTACAGTACTTAGATTTTACTCTCTTTTCTAAATATCTGTTTACAAGTGCTCCAAAGATCTTTCCTTAGTCCAGTAGTTCTCACACACTGTCATAATAAGCCTCCCCCAAACCTTGGAAAAGATCTTGAGCCCCCCCCAATATATAAATAATTGTGGGCCTCCCCATAGTTAGAACAATTATCGTACTTTGCACAGTACACAAGGAATACAGTGACACTCCTTTTGAGTAGTTGAGTTTATTCTCACTTTATTAAACTTATTATACTCCATCTGTATAATCCCCATCCCATGTCAGCCTACTCACTTCTCACTGACACGTCTGGGTTTTGGACCCTATTTACTGTACTCCTTGTTGCAATACCTCCATGAGTCGGATTACTTTCTTTGTCAGTTTTACCTTGTTTTTAAAACACCTTCTCGGGGACCATTTTGCTTTGTCCTGCTCTTGCTCCCAGTACCTCTCAACCTAGCCTTTGCATTTGTGCTTTTCTGCAGCCAGTATAATGGGTCAGTTGTTACCTTGTACCTATTCATTTGTATTATTTTGCATTTTGTTTTGCACAGTTTCCAAGAACTGTACTTAATCCATTCAGCTTTCCCCCATGTCATACCAGGAAACAAGTGTTTGTTGAGTGCGACTTTCCTAGTCACCCATTTTGTATATAAATTTGCATGCCATTATTCACTTTAGTTTGCTGCATCCTATCACACAAAGCATCCAAAACCTGACATTGAAATATAGTACATTTTACGGTCTGCTTGAGCCTCCCCTTGAACAGGTTGGGGCCTCCCCTGGGAGGCTGGCCTCACCATTTGAGAAACCCTGCCTTAGTCAGAGTCTAGGTAAAAGTGAGTGTAAGTAAAACAGAGTATTCCTTAAACAACTGTATTGGCCAACCCCTTTTTTTGTGTGAGATCAGCTAGCTCCTCCTCTATCAGATTATGTATAAAAATATATATCTTTTAGAAAAACAGAATGTCTTTTTCAGTATTACATTCTGTAACTTCAGCATAATTCATGTCCTTCTAATGACACTTCTTTTGATCTGTGCTGTATCCTCCCTCACACAGGCTTCACAGGAGCATTTACTAACTTGCACCCCTGTATAACAATCTAGGTTCCTCTCCAACATCATAAAATGGATATGATATAGCAACTACGGCTGTAATAAACTCAGAAAAACATGAGATCCTTGATTAAAGCCTTCCATGCAACACATTGTCTCCAAAACCTGAGTGTGTGTATGAACTCACATGCTGTCAGCATTTTCCCACAGCTTTCATCTTTCAGTTGAAACCTGTCGGGGGAGGGGGGTGAGGTCACTTCTAGAGCATCAGATTTTCAGCAGAGACAGTCAGTAATACATTTTATATTCAAATAAAATAATACAGCACTCAGAACCGGCTGTCTACGTCACATGGCCTACCTGGATTTCAGTAAGGCCTTCAATACAGTTCCACATAGAAGACTTGTGAACAAGCTTGGCAGTCTTGCAGTGGGTCACAAGGTGGTAAACTGGGTTAGGAAATGGTTGAGTGATAGAATACAGAGGGTGGTAGTAAATGGAGCTCAAGCTGAGGAAAGCAGGGTGACCAGTGGGGTGCTTCAGTGATTAGCTATTGGGCCATTCCTGTTCAATGTCTTCAGAAGTGACATTGCAAAGGGGCAGAAAAGGAAGGTCTGCCTCTTTCCAGATGACACTAAGATCTGCAACAGGGTGGACACCCCAGGAGGGGCGGAACAAATGAGGAGGGACCTAGGTAAACTGGAGGAATGGTCTAGAGTGTAGCAGCTGAGATTTAGTAAGTACAAAACCATGCATTTGAGGTGCAAGAACCCAGGGGAGGATTACATGATGAAGGGGAGAGATACTGATGGTCACCATACAGGAAAAGAATTTGGGGGGGTAATCATATCTGATGACCTAAAGGTGGCCAAACAATGTGCCAAGGCTGTAGGGACAGCTAGAGGGATGCTGGGGTGCATAGAGAGAAGTATCATCAGCAGAAAAAAAGAGGTGGTGATGCCACTGTACAGATCATTGGTGAGGCCTCATTTGGAGTACTGTGTCCTGTTCTGGAGGCCGCATCTCCATAAAGATGTAGATAGGGTGGAGGCAGTTCAAAGAATGGTAACAAAGATGATGCAGGGCCCGCATCAAAAGTCATATGAAGAGAGACTGGGAGACTTCAATATGTATACCCTGGAGGACAGGAGAAATGGAGAATATGATAGAAACCTAAAAATATCTAAAAGGCAAGAATAGGGTACCAGAGGGTAGCATCTTTCAGAAAAGGAGATGTTCAGGAATGAGGGGACAATGACATGAGTTGGAAGGGGCAGACTAAGGGGACAGACTAAGGGGTAACGTAAGGAAGTATTTCCTCACAGAAAGGGTGGTAGATGCACGGAATAGACTCCCAGTGGAGGTGGTGGGGGAAAATACAGTGGGGGAAATCAAAAATGAATGGGACATTCATAGGGGAATCCTAGCGATAGGAAGAAGAAGGTAAAGCCAGAGATTAAGGAGGGTCTGTGGTTTTTGTAGTAGGTAGTGAGAATGGGCAGACTGGATGGGCCTAGCGGTCCTTATCTGCTGTCAATGTCTATGTTTCTAAGAAGTATCCCCTAGCTGTGCTCCTAAACCTCCAGTCCTCCAACATGAGATTGTGTCCCCTCATGTTTTTATTCCCACTGAGCTTGAAGAGGCTGTCCTTTTTCACCCTAGTTATTCCTTTCAAATACCTAAAGGTCTCAGTCATGTCCCCTCCATGTCTTTTTTCATCCAGGGAGTACATGTTCAGGCCTCCAACCTCTCCTCATACATTCTACCCTTCTGGCACTAGAAATAATATGATACAAAAAGGGTTGGCATTGTCCCTTAAGCCATACATTGTACAAGGTTTACTGTGCTGATATTAAAATTTTTTTAAACTATGCCTCTGATTTTGGTCACTGTCCATCATTTTGTTTAAGGCCCATCCCTGATTTACAATGCAAAAGGTGGATAGGTATGGGTGAGAGGGGTATTTAGCAGGGGGCTACACTCTAAACTTAGTTTCTCTTTTTTCTTTTCTTTATGGCTAATCCAAGAGTGAAACTTTATTATATTAATGAATACAGGCTACATAGTCCTGTTAGTAGAGCTCATGTTCTCTCTGCAATTCATTTATATACAGGAGACCCATTTATCAGATCTGTTGCACTCTAATTCATCACAGTTTGATTTTCCATTCACTTTTCCTCCTACTCTTCACACAAACTTAGGGGGGTTGCCATCCTGGTTTCTTATAGTTTAACACTTGTGTAGGAACAGATCATAAAGGATAAGATAGACTGTCTACTGTATAATCTGGTTCAGGGGCACATCAATGCCACTGATGTTATGCTGCCCAATATTTACCTGCCACTGGGTTCAGATCCCCTTTTTTAAAGCAGCAGTTTTTGTTGCCCAGCAAAAAAATTTCATCATATAGATTTTTGGAAAACAAAGTTTTTCTGACATCCTTAGAATCATCCTCAGGGTATTTTTAATTTTTTTAAGATATTTTTAGAACAGCTTGTATGGCAAATGTTGTAATTATTAACTCAGTCCTTTCACAGAAGAAAGGGTTCTGAAAGAACTCATAAAACTGAAGGTGGATAAAGCAATGGGGACTGATGGGATTTACCCCAGAAATCTAAAAGAAATAAGGAGCGAACTAGTAACGCCAATGACTACCTTTTTTAACAAATCATGAGAGGATGGTGAGGTACTTAAGGACTGGAAGAGGGTGGATGTGATTCCCCTTTACAAAAGTGGGAGCAAAGCAGAGGCAGGAAACTACAGACCTGTTGGCTTGATCTTAGTGGTAGGGAAAATGATGGAATCGCTTCTGAAAGAAAGAATTGTTGAATACCTAGAAGCCAGCAGGGCACAGGACCCAAGGCAACATGGATTCACAGTGAGAAGATCACATCAGACAAATCTAATTGATTTCTTTGATTGGGTGACCAAAGTAGTAGACCAGAGAAGGGCAGTGGTCATGGTCTACCTAGACTTTAGCATGGCATTTGACACAGCCCCACACAAAATATTAATACACAAGTAAGCCAGCCTTGGAGTGGGTCCCAAGGTGGTAGCCTAGATAAAAAATTGACTAGACAACAGGACACAAAGGGTAATAGTAAATGGAGTCCACAGTGAAGAAAGGAGGGTTACTAGGGGGTACTGCAGGGTTCAGGACTGGGACTGATCCTTTTAATGTCTTTATAAGTGACATTGCAGAGGGACTGTAAACAAAAGTATACCTCTTTTAGATGACACAAAGATCTGCAACAAGGTTGATACATAAGGGGGAGGTGGAATGGATGAGGAAGGACTTGGCAAGGTTGGAGGAATGGTCAGTAGCATGGCAGCTTAGATTCAGTGCAAAGAAATGCAAAGTAATGCACCTGGGAAACAAAACCCCAAGGGAAGAGTACTTAATGGGGGTGGTATTAACAACAACAAAAGTGGAAAGGGACCTGGGGGTAGTCATATCAGATGACCTAAATGTGAGCAAGCAAAGTGAGAAGGCAATAAGGAGGGCTGGGGGGATACTGGGATATATAGGGAGAGGCATCAGCAGTAGAAAACAATAAGCTGTTATCCCTTTGTACAGATAGTTGGTAAAACCCCATCTGGAGTATTGCATGCAGTTCTGGAGACCCCATCTCTGCAAAGACATAGACAGGATGGAGGCAGTCCAGAGGCGGGCAACCAAAATGGTGTAGGGTCTGCAAAAGAAGCCATATGAAGAGAGACTAAAGGAGCTTAATAAATGTATATCCTTGAGGAAAGGAGGGGGGGCATGATAGAAACTTTCAAGTACCTCAAGAGAATCAACAAAGTCCAAGAGGGTAGCATCTTTCGGAAAAAGAGATGTGCAAGAACAAGGGGACAGAATTTGAAGATAGAGGGGGGACAGCTCAGGGGCAATGTGAGGAAGTATTTTTCACAGAGAGGGTTGTAGATGCATGGAACAGCATTCCTGAGGAAGTAGTGGGGTCAAAAACAGTGGGGGAAATCAAGAATGCATGGGACAGACATAAGGCAATTCTGATGGGAGGTAGGAAGGAGTAGGCTGTTGGTTAACTAGGATCTGCAGCTTATTCATTAAGTAGGGAAATGAGCAAACTAGGTGGGCCAAGCAGTCCTTGTCTGCTGTCAAAGTCTATATTTCTATGTTTCTCACATCATTAAAGATGACTGCTACTAACAATTTTAAAAAATCTCTTCTGCTGAGGTTACTTGTTTCAGTTTGAAGTTTTTGTTTGATCAACCAATGGTGTTTTCAATGTTTACAGAACATTACAAATAAATATATAGACAACTCTGAGAATGTACATAAATATAATAATAAACAAATAACCTTAACATATAACATAAAGTTGAACACTGGAAAGACGGAGGTGATGGTAGTGGACCGAGGTAGCTGGATAGAGGGATTGTAGGCTAATCTGCCCTCTGGACTTTTTCTTGGGGGCTTTCAGATCCTATCCTCTGAACGTGTGCGAGACCTGAGGCTAATGCTTGACGATGGGCTAACTTTATGAGCTGAGGTGTTGGCCATCGTCAAGACTTCCTTTTATCATTTTAGGAATATCTCCAGGATTAAGCACCTGGTTCCGTCCGGGGACTTGCCTACATTGATCCATGCCTTTGTGACCTCATGCCTTGATTATTGCAACTCCCTCTACTTAGGGCATCCTGGGGTTGATATCTGCCACCTGCAGCTCGTGCAGAATGCAGCAGCATGATTGCTGATGGGGGCTTCTTGACCATCCCATATTACTCCTGTGCTGCACGATCCGCAATGCCTGCCGATTAGGTAGCGGATCACCTTTAAAGTTGATTTACTGACTTATAAAGCCCAACATGAACTGGGCCCTGACTATTTAAAAGAGCTGCTTGTGCCTTACCACCCAGTGCGACAGTTGCGTTCGGCTGACGAGGGGTTGCTGGAGATTCCAAGGTGTCTTTGAAATCTTCAGGGGCCCATGCATTTATGCACGTGGCCCTGTCCCTTTGGAATTCTGTACCCCATCTGCTTCGGGAGTGTACGACTGTGGGATGGTTTAAACAAGCACTGAAAACCTTTTTATGGTGCCATGCTTTTGGTGGCACCAAATAATTCAGATCCTCTGTCATTTATTTTATTATTACGTTTATTGTATTTATCATGATTGTTCTTATCTTTTTGTAAAGCGCCTTGATGGTCTGAAAGGCACTTGTGCGAAATAAAATTTATTATTAACATACATATTTTCATCTTAATATAACATGAAAAGCAGTTACAGAATAATCAAACTTATGTTAACAGGCATTTTTTTCATGTGCCTCAAAACAGCCTCTATAATCCTCACAAATCTGCTACCCTTAAAGAGCAGCTGACACCTTTGGGAACATTTTAAAAAACAATATTTAGACACAGTTCAGCTATTAGTTCATGTATCTTCCATATATTTCTTCTTTCCATTATTTATTACAAAAGCAATATCTGTATCCCTTAGAGTTTATCTGCCTCTACAGCTTATTCTCTACTTGAAATTATAATGCACTGTTGTGACATCACAGTCTGTAGCCATGGGAATAACTGTGATGTCACAAGCAGAGTATTATGACATGAGGTTGGGAAGAAGCAATAGAAGCTGGTAACTCCCCACAAGAACAAAATCCTGTTTTCAAGCATATGACCTCAATAATAAATAATGGGGATAAGAAATAGAGAGCTACCAAGAAATATAAAACTGCTTTGTGTCCAAATATTATGTTTTTCAAAGCTCTTCTTTAGGCGTCGGTGGTTCTTTAATGATACTCATCAGCTTAAGTAAAATTTCCATACATTCATAGAAACATAGAATTTGATGGCAGATAAGGACTGCTTGGCCAGCTTAATCTGCCCATGTTTCCCTACCTACAGTGTCACTGCAGGCCTTCTCCCCCCTCGCTTTCCTCTAAGATTCCCTTATGCCAATCCCAAGCATTCTTGCACCCCACCACTGTTTTTGCCTCCACCACCTCTGCTGGCAGACTGTTTCAGGCATCTACCACTTTTTCTGTGAAGAAGCAGTTCTTCATACCTCTCCTGAATCTACAGTACCTCCCTCCAGCTACATTGCATGCCTCCTTGTTCTTGAGCACCTTTTTTCTGAACAAATACTTTCCTCTTGTACCTTATTTGCTCCCACCAGGTTCTTAAAGATCTCTGCCATGCCACTTCTCTCCCTCTTCTCTTTCAGAGTGTACATATTGAAGTCCTATAGTCTCTCCCCATAGGGCTTTTGATTCAGACCCTGCACCATTTTAGTTGCCCTCCTCTGGACCGCCTCCACTCTGTCTATGTCCTTCAGGAGTTGTGGTCTCCAGAACTGGACAAAGTACTCTAGGTAAGGTCTTATCAGAGATCTCTACAGAGGTAACACCACTTCCCTCATTCTGCTGCTGATACCCCTCCCTATGTACCCCAGCTTCCCAGTAGCCCCCCCAATACCTTGTTGAGCTGCCTGGCCACTGTTAGGTCATCAGACATGATTACCCCAGGTCTCTTTCCTGTTTGGTGGTCATCAATACCTGTCCACCCATTTTGTTCTACCCCAGGTTTCTGTGCCCTAAGTGCATTATTTTGCACTTTTTGACAGTGAAACCTAGCTGCCATATCCGTAACCACTCCTCGAGTTTTCTCAGGTGTCTGTTGATTCTTTCCACCCCCACCCCCAGAGTGTTTACTCTATTGCAGATTTTGTTGTCATCCTCAAAGAGACAGACCTTCCCTTCTAGCTCCACTGTAATGTCAATTATAAAGATATTAAAAGAGGACCGCTCCCAATACTGATCCCTGAGGCACCCTTACTGTCACCCACCCTTACTTGGAAGGAACTCCATTTACCACCACCGTCTGTCACTTATTCCCTAACTCATTTCTTACCCAGTTTAGCACCTTTGGACCCACTTCTAAGATACCAATCTTCCTTATGAGTCTCCTATGTGGAGCAGTGTTGAAAGCCTTACTGAAATCTAGGTAGGCAACATTCAAATAGCCACACCCTGATCTAATTATCTGGTTACTCCATCAAAGAAATCTTTCAGATTCATTTAACATGACAACCCCTCCCATGAATCCATGCTGCCTTGGGTCTTGTAATCCACTGGAGTCAGTCCTTTCTTTCAGCAGATATTCTATTAACTTTCCCACCACCAATGTCAGGATGAATTGTCTATAGGTGCCAGCCTCCTCCTTGCTCCCACTACCACTTTTATGAAATGGGACTACATCTGCCCTCCTCCAAGCCTCTGGAACCACTCCTGTTTCCAGGGAAGTGTTAAATAGGACCCTCAGAGGTACAGCCAGTATCTCCCTGAGCTCCCTCAATACCCTTGGATGCATCCTGAGTGGCCGCCTTGCTTTCAACTCTTTCAGATTAGCAAGTTCCTTCAAGACTCCCCTCTGAAAAAGGATTAGTGTCCACCTCTCTCCTTCCAAAGCACCTGATAGTTTTTGTGGCCCCTCCTCTTCTTCCTCTGTGAACACTGAAAAAAAGTATTTGTTCAGGATGTCTGCCTTTTCCTGCTCCACCTCTGCACAGTCTCCCCTTCTCTTTTTAACGTTACAATCCCTACCTTGCTCTTCCTCTTTTCACTTACATACCTAAAACGTGTCTTGTCCCCTTTCATTACCACCTGAGCTATCCCCTCCTCCACTTGCACCTTCATACTCCTTACTGCTTTCTCTGCTTCCCTCTGTTTCTCTGTCACCTCCCTATCTTCCTCCGTCTGTGTCTCCTTATACCTTCTGAATGCTTCCCTTTTAGCCTTTAACTTTTCTGCCACCTTTTTTGGGAGCCATTGCAGTCTCCTTTTCCTTTTGTTTTTGCTCACTTACTTGATGCAGAGGATTGTTACCTTCACTAGTGTCAGTGTCAGTGGCTCAGTAGGTAGCACACTCGCCTCTGAGGCCATGAGATCAGAGAGCTATGGGTTCAGTTCCCACATCTGGCACTTGGGTTAATATCCCAATACTGACACTGTAGTGCAGCATGAGGAGGGTGCTGCACTTCTGAGGTGCTGTTTTTAAAATGAGACGTTAAACCGATGTCCCATCTGCCTGGATTGGTGGTAGTTCAGGTGGATGTTAAAGATCCCATGGCACTTATTGAAAAGAGTAGGGGATATCCCTGGTGTCCTAGTCAAATTTCCCCCATTCACTAAAAATACCACCAACAGCTTAATCTGATTCAATTTCAGTTGCTTACCATCTGTATCTCACGGTTGCCCCTGAAAAAGGGACTTCTAGTCCCAGTGGGCCTACTGGATCAACAAAATTCAATAAATATAAACTATACCCTCATTTAGCTTCACCCAAAGTTATTCCATCTCACCCTGCCAGGTTATCCCTGAGGCATTCACCAATCTTTTTAAAATATGCCCTCCTAAAATTCAGGACCCTCAGCCTTGTGAGGCTCGATTCTGCAGTCATCCTTATGTTGAACCACACTGTACAGTGATCACTAGTCTCCAGGTTGCTGCCCACCTTGACATCTGCAAAACTATCCCTGTTAGTGAGTTCCAGGTCCAGTGTTGCCCCACACAAGTGGGTTCCCTGACTAGCTCCCTGAGGAACACCCCCTGCAGGAAATCCAGGATTTTCCTGCTTCTAGCTAATGCTGTAGCTGGGAGGATCCAATCTACACCTGACCACCTGACAGATTGAAGTCCTCCAGCAGCAGCACCTCCCATGTTTCTGCCATCTTATCAATGGCTTCCTCCAGTTACTTATCTAACTCCTATCATTGTCCTGGAGGACTATAAATCACATCAGTGTGAACAGTGTCTTAGTTCCCTTTCTCCAGGGTAACCCACAGTACCTCTGCCCCTCCATATTCCCTGTATCTCCATCACTTTTATGTTTTCCTTTACATAATGCATCACACACCCTCCATTCTTTCCAACTCTGTCCTTCCTGAACAAAGTATAGCCTGGTATGGCCATGCCCCAGTCATCATTTTCAGCACACCATGACTTGGTAATGGCCACAGTATCCAGGGAAATGTCTGTCATAATGGCCTATAGGTGCTGAATCTTATTTTCTAGACTTGTAGTATTCACACACAGCCTTGCAGATTTTGTTACCATCCTGCTTGCTAACCCCCCTTTTGTCTTTTTTGGCCTCCCTCCTTCCTCCCATCTCTTTTTAATGCTGGCATTCCCATTCCCATCCATTTCTCTTTCAATGTGTTAAAGATGCAGAGTATAATTTTATTGTCTTCAAGATATATATAGTTGTCCATTTTGAGTACATTGCACAGTTGAAGATGACAAGAAACAGATCTTCATCATGTGAAAAAGGGGGACAGTGAAAAAGCAGGGATACTGAATGAATATTTCTGCTCAGTATTCACAAAAGAGGAGGGGGCAGTGCCTAATCCAATTAACAGAAGCACTCTTGATAGGGGTGTCGATCCTAGTCCTTTCACAGATGAAAGGGTTCTGCAAGAACTCCTAAAACTGAAGGTGGACAAAGCAATGGGTCCTGATGGAATTCACCCCAGAATTCTAAAAGAATTAAGGGAGGAACTAGTGAAACCACTGGCTACTCTTTTTAATAAATCTTGGGAGGATGGTGTGGTACCCGAGGACTGAAGGAAGGCGGATGTGATTTCCTTTCACAAAAGTGGGACCAAGACAGAGGCAGAAAACTGCAGACCTGTCAGTCTGACCTCTGTGGTAGGGAAAGTGATGGAGTCACTTCTGAAGGAAAGAATAGTTGAGTACCTAGAGGCCAGTGGAGCACAGGACCCAAGGCAGCATGGGTTCACAGCGGAAGGTCATGTCAGTTGTATTTATCTAATAGATTTCTTTGACTGGGCAACCAAAGTAGTAGACCAGGGAGGGCTGTGGACATGGCTACCAGACTTTAGCAAGGCATTTGACACAGTCCCACACAAAATATTAATAGTCAAATTAACCAGCCTGGGAGTGGGACCCGGGTGGTAACCTGGGTAAAACATTGGCTGCACAACAGGACACAGAAGGTAATTGTAAATGGAGTCCACTCTGAAGAAAGAGGGGTTACTAGTGGGGTACCACAGGGTTCAGTATTGGGTCCAGTCCTTTTAATGTCTTCATCAGTGACATTGCAGAGGACTGGAAGGAAAAATATGCCTTTTGCAGATGACACAAAGATCTGCTACAGGGTTGATACACAAGGAGGCATGGAAAGGATGAAAAGGGCTTGGCAAGGTTGGAGGAATGGTCAGAAGTATGGCAGCTAGGATTCAATGCAAAGAAGTGCAAAATAATGCACCTGGGAAACAAGAACCCAGGGGAAGAATACACAGTGGTGGGGAGGTAGTAACAACAACAAAAAGGAAAGGGACCTGGGGGTAATCATATCAGATGACCTTAAGGTTAGCAAGCAATGTGAGAAGGCAGTAGGGAGGGCTGGGGGTATACTGGTATGTATAGGGAGAGGCATCGGCAGCAGAAAACAGGAAGTTGTTATCCCTCTGTACAGACAGTTGGTGAGACCCCATCTGGAGTACTGTGTCCAGTTCTGGAGACCCCATCTCCGCAAGGACATAGACAGGATAGAGGTAGTCCAGAGGAGGGTGACTAAAATGGTGCAGGGTCTGCAAGAGAAGCCATATGAGGAGAGACTAAAGGAGCTTAATATGTATACCTTTGAGGAAAGAAGGGAGAGGGGGGACATGATAGAAACTTTTAAGTACCTCAGTGGAATCAAAAAAATCCAAGAGGGTAGCATCTTTCAGAAAAAGAGACGTGCAAGAACAAGGGGACACAATTTAAAGATAGAAGGAGGGCGGTTCAGGGGCAATGTGAGGAAGTATTATTTCACAGAGAGGGTAGTGGATGCATGGAACAGCCTTCCTGAAGAGGTTGTGGGGTCTAAAACTGTGGGAGAATTCAAGAATGCATGGGACAGACATAAGGCAATTCTTGTGGGAATAGGAAGAAATAGGCTGTTGGTTAACTAGGATCTGCTGCCTATCCTGTAGTTAGGGAAATGGGCAGACTAGATGGGCCAAGCGGTCCTTATCTGCCGTCAAAGTCCATGTTTCTATGTCTGTTTGCACATGAACCTTCACTTATTTCATTTTCTTAACTGGGTAAGCAACGCTAGGATGAGGGCCTATTTTCAAGTGTGACCCAAACAGACAGTCACAATACAAACATAAAATAAACACTTCATACTGTAATAATAATAACTTTATTTATACAGCGCTTTACAAAGCCAAGGCGCTGTACATGAAATAAACACATACAAATACAACGTTAGTATTCCATAAAATCCCGTTAAAATAGCATTAATCCATAATAACATTTCCAAAACAGCAGCATAACATTAATGGTTAAAGCTATCAGCTAACACTATCAGGGAACGCTAATCTAAATAAATAGGTTTTGAGGGCTGACTTGAAACTTTGGACAGTCAGGCACTCTCTCACCTGACAAGGTAGAGAACTGCACAGGGTAGGGGCTGCGTAAGAAAAGGATCGAGCCCCTGATGTGTTCAAATGCACCCTGGAAATTTCTAGCAATCCCTCATCAGTGGATCAATGCTGGCAGGTGGGGCAGTAGGGGGCAAAGAAGATCTTTCAGGTAGTGGGGTCCCTGGTCATGTAGGGCTTTATAGATCAGCAAGCTGATCTTGAAGCTGATCTGTCACTGTACAGGCAGCCAGTGCAGTCCTTGGAGCACAGGTGTAATGTGACAGGTCCTAGAATTACCAGTCACAAACCTGGCTGCTGCATTCTGCCCCAGCTGCAAGTGGCAGATATCAACCTCTAGTAGCCCTAGGTACAGGGCATAGCAATAGTCAAGTTGAGTAGTCACAAAGGCATGGACCAAGGTAGAAAGATCATCAGAAGGACCCAGGTGCTTCACCCTGGCAATATTCCTCAGATGAAAAAATGAGGTCTTGACAACTGCTGACACCTAAGATTTCAGGGTCAGCTCATAGTCAAAAATAATGCCCAGGTTACACATCTGATGTGAGGCAGCTAGTGGAGCATCCCCAAGCCAAAGCCCAGGTAACTGTTCAGCCACTATACCTGCCACCCGATGATCTGTGTCCACCACCAACACCTCAGTCTTATCTGAATTTAGTCTCAGCTAGCTGGCACTCATCCAGTTCTGAATCTCAGAGAGACAGTTGTTAAATATCGAGATTGCATCCTCCTGCCTAGGTACAAAGGACAGGTACAGTTGAGTATCATCTGCATAACAGTAAAAGCTCAAGCCATACCACCTAATAATGTCTTCCAACAGCAGCATATACACTGTGAACAACATGGGTGCCAGAATGGAACCCTGCAGAACCCCACAGGATAGGGGGAGAGTGTCAGAGGAATAAATCCCAGTGACCACTCTCTGAGTCCTACCCTGGAGGAAAGATCTAAACCATCTGAGGAATGTACCTGATAGTCCACAGATGAACCACAGGTGTTCCAATAGCACACCATGGTCCACAGTGTTAAATGCTGCAGAGAGATCAAGGAGGACCAAGATGGAACAAGATCTCTGAAGTCTCGCTATTAGGAGATCATTACGCACCCAGACAAGAGCCATCTCAGCACTATGTCTCTTCCTAAATCTGGACTGGAGAGAATCATAGACAGTGTGGATGGTAAGATGGTCATCCAGCTGTAACACAGCCACCTTCTCAATAACCTTACCCGAAAAGGGCAAGTTAGAGACAGGTCTGTAGTTAGCAGGACAATCCAGGTCAAGGGAGGCTTTTTTCAGGAATAGTCACATGACTGCCTCCTTTAGATGATCAGGAAAGATCCCCCTTTCCAATGAGCTCCAGACTATCTCGCAAGGATCAGCCGATCTCATCCATGCAACCCACTAGGAGTCACATGTGCCCGGATCCAAACTACAGCAGGTTGGCTGCAAAGTCTGGACAACCCTCATGATGTCAATGAATTTTGGCTGGCTGATATTCATCCAAACAAACCAGGCACTTATGATGTCCTGCCGACCGTCGCAGCAGCCCTTGGAGGTTGACTGGCTGATCTCAGACCTGATGGCAGCAACGTTATTTGCAAAAAATTGAGCAAATAAGGAAATAAAATGATACCAGTTATGTGCAAATACACAAATTACATACACATTAGTAAAATGACAATAAAAATGAAAAAAAAACATAATATAAAAAAACTCAATCAAAACAATGGCATCTAGATTGCACAAGCAGCTATTGTTTTAATCGAGTTTTAAACTTAGCCTTTGTCATTGACCTTTGGACATCTAAGGGAATGCCACTCCGGTGTTTTTTTTTTGGGGGCTACACAGTAAGAAATTGATTTCTGCCCTAATCTGGTCTTAACAAATGGCAATTCCAAAATCTCAAAGTCGGTAGATCTAAGGGTTTCCATCCTAATAATACATGGGACATGGAAAAGTTGTCTAAGACCACAAGGTTTACCCAAGTTTAGTATACTAAACAAACCACTTTTTATTTACATCTCAGAATTACAACACTTTCGAGACAGAGACTCATCTACCAAGGTTCCACATCAAGAGTGTATAAGACAAATAGTTCAACATCAAAACATTAATACAGTAACAGATGATTACAGAGAAGAAAATGTACAAATCAGTTTCATTCATGTTATAGAAACAGTGTCAACCTTAGGGCCCCACAGAAATAGTAGAAGGAGCAGAAAAAGCAAGCAGGGTAAGCTGTGGATGCTGTCAGTAAGATGATATTGTCAATTGTATTTAGCCCCGTATGCTAGTGTTGCATGAACAAAACCAGGTAGGGATCTCACTTGGGTGGTAGTCAGTGCTAGCACCATTCTGTGCGGTACACAGAGAGAGCTAAGGCAGACAGAAAATGTATTTGTCTCAAATATCAAACAATAGTCAGTATCAAACAATAGTCTATCTTTTGTTGATAACCTATTGAGTTTGCTATGTAGGTCACAGCAATGTGTCAATCGATTTGACTGTGATGCAAATCTACATATACCGATATAACCAGTATGCCTTTTAGTTAGGCCTGCATCACAGGCATTTGGGTAATCTACAGAGCAATAATTTTGTCTAGACATCAACATACTCCTTGCTATAGACCATCTTCATTTTTTAACTGCTGTTGAATTTGATAAGATAAGCCCAACATACGGTTTACAGTATAACATACACTATCATTCTGATGAGAAAAGGCCAATGAAGGATCCAGTAGGATCCCTAATTATTTAAAAGACAGCACATTTTCAATATGGATTCATTTCAAGCTCTAAACTTTAAGCTCTCCATTTAAGTGAGTTAGTTTATGTTTTGTTCCAAACACCATAGCCTTGGTTTTACTAACATTCATTATCAATTTACTCTCCAGCATCCCATTTAATATAGCAGAAAAGTCTGCATTCATTACATAATTCAATGCATTAATGATAGCAGAATGTTTGTAGATAATTAAACCATCAGCATAAAGTAAAAGATTATTTTTCAAAGCTACCTGAAGCTTAGTGTTGACAACAATGAAAACCAATATAGGTCCTAGGGTGGAACACTGAGTCATACCTGAGGACAATGGTAGTAAACAAGACTTTTGTTTTTTACAGCTTAACTAACTGTTGTTGACTGAAAAGATAATTTGCAAGCCATTTGAGGGCAACCTGAGAAATTCCAACTCAAGATAATCTGTAAAGTGTTAAGTCATGATTGACCAAGTCAAACACCTAGGTCAAGTCCGTGAAGACCACACCAGTTAAATTCCCATTACAATGGTGTATGTAATTTGTAAACCAGACCAAAGCCAATGAAGAACCATGAAAGGGTCTAAATCAATGCTGTTCAAATCAAAGCCAATCATACTTCCCCAGGTAACCCATGACCTCTCCATACACAAAGTTCTTAAGAATTTTCTCAAGAGGAGGCTAAATAGAAATATGGCAATAGTTGTCAAGTTCAGAAGGGGCACCTTTTTTTATAAACTGGTACAACCATAGCAGTCTTCCAGTTTTTAGGAACCAAGCCTTTAATCAATGATCTGTTATAGAAATAAGTCAAAGGTTCAGCTACTGTATGAAATGTGTGACGATTTTTAAAAGTCTAGTGTCCAATCCATCATAGTCACAACTCTTACTTCAGTCCAATTTTTCCAGCTGCAACGGAACCTCAGATACTTTAAGGTGACAGAAATAAAAACTAGGCCTAACAGAATCACTGTAGGAAGGGGTATTGTCTCAACCATTAAAAAATTATCTGTAAGGGAGGAAGAATTGTCACCAATTTTATGAGGTCAAAATCTTTTTTTTTTTTTTTATTAAACGCATTTGCTATGTTAACAGGATTAGAATTCAATTTCCCATTAATTAGAATCTCATCGACATCAGTTTTCCCTTCAGTGCCTATCACATTTTTAAAGACTTCCAAAAGCATTTGGGATCCATTAAGTTTGTCTCAAGGTTTTTCTTACAAAAATCACTCTTACATTTACACACACCTCCCTTACACTTATTTCTAAGTTCACAATGTTTTTTCAAATAGTTTAAAATCTTAGATTTATAACTAGTCCAAAATGTATCTCAATTTTTCATCACATTGATCAAATTTCTTTCTCATCCAATCAGTGATTGCACCTTTCATCCTATGTTTTTTTTTTAATAGGCACATGCTAATTATGGAATATGGCAAATTTGGTGACAAAATATTTTTATATTTCATCAGCACAAGTCATTTTATATATAGGTCACCAATCTATTGCAGATACAGCAGATAAAAAAGATTATTCATCACATTTTTGAAAATTACTAAAGACTATTAGCCTAGGGACAACTTTAATTGGCTTAAAACACCAAACAGCATAAATAGGACAATGATCGCTGATAACATCAGCCAATATACTTGAGCGAACAACATGATCAGGTCTATTTGTAGAACACCAATCAAGTACTGCATGTTTGCTACTTTTAAAATTAAACTTTGCAGGGCTTTTAATTATCTGTGTAAAGTTAATACCAATAGTTGCTTCAGCTTTACTTCTCTGTGGAGTATGCCAATGCAGGTTAGTACTGTCCATCACTATAGTTTCAGTTTGGAAACAAATATTAAGTATTGAATTGACAAAATCTTCAAGTCCTGGTGAACTAAACTGTGGGGGATTATACAAACAACAGAAATTCATTTCTTCCATCAACACTAGTAAACACTGAAGATAACATTCACAAAAAATACTATCAACAGGTTGATGAAAACTACAGATCTTTTAATTTTCTCTGTAATAAATCAAAACTCCTCCCCCTTTCTTCCCAATGCTATCTTTCCTAACAAGGTTGAAACCAAATAACTGACTAGCATTATTGAATACATGAGGTCCTAATCAAGTTTCACCTAGTTCCAGTACATCAAGTGAATTCAATGCTGCCAGTGCTGCCAGTTCAGCAAAATGCTTAAGCAAACTTCAGACATTAAGATGCATAAATGTAGCCCTTTGATATTATCAAGTTCAGAAGGAGGTCCTGAATTTTGTTCAGCATCTCTAGATACTAATCTGAAGATGTCATCTACTAAATTAAACAGGGAATACCTCAAATCTAAACTTGCTCAATTAATCCTACCAGATTTAACAACAATAGGTAAAAGAAAATAATGTACTATATTCTGTATGGTTTGAAAAAATATTGATTCCTAGACAGAAACAAATTATAACTAAAAGAATATATTTCACCTTCATATTTAAGTTCTGCTTTTTTCAGCCTTATCTCCATAAGATTGTTTTTTCTAAAAATTGAAAATACAGTTCTTAATGAAGTTCCTATGTGCTGCAGTGATAGCGATGCGCATTAATGAATTTTTCCAAAGGTTTGCAAATTGACC
Source organism: Neoceratodus forsteri (assembly GCA_016271365.2). Lineage (NCBI taxonomy): Eukaryota > Metazoa > Chordata > Ceratodontiformes > Ceratodontidae > Neoceratodus > Neoceratodus forsteri. Next base: position 223,027,695 of record CM057449.1, on the reverse strand, counting down.
TCATTCATGGTGCATTTCCCTATTGTAATGACTCCATTAAGAGTCGAACAAATAAAGTATGTTATTGCTTAATAGTTTCTTTCAACTTGCAGAGTCACGAAGAGTTAAAAAGTTCCTGCCTTTTAAGTTTTTATTTTTTTCTATTAGGCAACCTTAGGCCAAGGGTTTATTACGTTATTCAGAATTCTAATTTAGTGGCATATAAATCCTATGTTAACCAATGCTTGCATCAGGATCCTACCTAGTTCTCAGTGCAAAAGTTGCTCTGGCCTGGATTTGCTAACCTTTAGCAGTGAATGGTGAAAAATGGAAAATGGTACCTCCATAAAATGAGGGCACTAGTGTCCCTACTCCTCTACTTCACAAAGTATAATTGGATTAACCTTAGCCTCAAAGGTTTGAAGGGACAGGACAACATTTTTCCTTCTATAGGAAAAGTTGAATATAATACTTGATTGGGTATTTTGTCTAACATTTTGTTCTTGTGTTTTTAAATACAAAACATAGAAGTTGACGGCAGATAAGTAGCGCAAGGCCCATCTAGTCTACCCTTTTTTTCTACCTTATGAATGTGCCATAAGTCTTTACTCTGTCAATAGCTTATCTATTCATACTCATCTGTATTGCTCCCTTATGCCTATCTCATGCCTGTTTGAAGCCCTGCACTGTATTCATATCCATCACTTCCTGAGGTAGGCCGTTCCATGCATCCACCACCCTTTTGGTGAAAAAGAACTTCTGCATATTACCCCTTAATTGGCCTCCCTCTAATCTCATGCTGTGCCCTCCTGTCCTGCTATTTTTCTAATATTGAAACATGTTAGATTCTTTCACCTTGTTAATGCCCTTGAGCTGTTTGAATGTTTTGATCATATCACCTCTCTCTCCCTTCTTTGCTGTACAGTATACATATTGATCTCTGTTAATCTGTCCTCATATGTTTTCTGATGCAGTCCCTGCACCATTTTGGTTGCCCTTCTCTGGCTGTCTCCATTTTGTTTAATGTCCTTGTGTAAATTCGGCCTCCAGTACTGCATGCAGTACTCCAAATGGGGCCTAACCAGTGTCTTATAAAGAGGGATTATTACCACCCTCTTATGACTTGTGGTACCCCTACTAATACACCCCAAAATCCCTCTAGCCTTACCTACTGCTTTAGTGGTCTGCTTGGATGATTTCAGATCATCTGTGATGATGATGTCCAAGTCTGTTTCTTCCCTTGTGATTGCCAGCAACTTCCCTCTCCACCTATAGGTGGCTTCAGGGTTTCTCTTCCCTATGTGTATGATCTTGCACTTCTTTGTGTTAAACCACAGTTGCCACTCTTCCAACAATTTTGCCAGTTTATCCAGATTTCTTCTCATTCTGCCCACCCATCTGGATCATCTACTCTGTTGTAGATCTTGGTGTCATCTGCAAACAGACAAATCTTACCCTCCAGTCCATCTGCAATGTCACTGATGAAGATATTGAAGAGGACTGCCCAGGACTGATCCCTGAGGTACCCCACTTGTGACTTGCATTTACTGTGACTGTATACCATTTACCGCCACTCTCTGTTTTCTGCCCACCAACCAGTTTGCCACCCAGTTGACCAACTTCTGACCCACCCCGAGCCTACCCAGCTTATTAATCAATCTTCTATGTTGAACAGTATTGAAAGCGTTGCTTAAGTCAAGGTAGGAGACATCAGCTGCACCCCCCTGGTCCACCACTCTGGTTATCCAGTCAAAGAAATCTATGAGATTTGTTTGACAGGACCTTCCTGTTGTAAACCCATGCTGTCTTGGATCTTGTGCTCCTATGGATTCCAGATGTTACTCTGTCCTTTCCTTAAAGAGTGCCTCCATAATCTTGCCCACTACTGAGGTACGATTTACTGGTCTATAGTTCCCGTCTTCTTCCTGCTGCCACTCTTGTGGAGCAGGATCACATAAGCCCTTCTCCAGTCTTCTGAGCCCTCTCCTGTGCTCAGAGACTCACTAAACAGTTTTGATAATGGCTCTGCTAGTTCCATCCCTAGCTCGTTTAGTAGCCTGGGATGTATGCCATCAGGTCCTATTGCTTTGTCCATCCAGAGCTTAGCGAGCTTTTATAAGACCCTTTCTTTTGTGAAGGGGCTTGTGCACACCTCTTTCCCCCTGTGTCCATGATGCTGAGCTGTGGGCCCTGCCTGCCTTCTCCTCAGTAAATACTGAGCAGAAATATCTATTTAGGATAGGTGCTTTTCCTTGGTCCTCCTCCACACACTCCCCCTTATCCCCTTTGATCTTAGCAATACCCCCCTCTAGACTTTCTCCTTTCACTAATGTATCTATGGAAAGTCTTGTCCCCTTCTTTTACTGTTTGTGTTAGTGTTTCCTCAGTTTAGGCCTTTGCCTGCCTTACTGCCTTCCCTGCTTCCCTTAGGGAAGTTTGGTATGCCTCCCTATCTTCATCCCGCTGCATCCCCTTGTATTTTCTGAAGGCCAGCCTTTTGGATCTGATCTTTTCTGCTACTGTTTTTGAGAACCAAAGTGGTTTCCTCCTTCTCTTGCTCTTGTTTTTCTCCCTAACACAATGGGATGTTGCTTCAAGTATTATATCCTTAATGCTTGTCCACTTTGCCTGAACCCCTTTACCTGTATTTCATCTTTCCAGGGTAAGCTTAACTATGTTAGCCATCTTATCAAAGTCAGCTCCTCTGAAGTCCCATATTTTTTGTCTTGGAATTGAATTATTTAGTTCTAGTGGCCAAATTGAACCATACCATGTGATGGTCACTGGACCCCAGGTGACCTTCTATCTGGAGATCTGTGATCCTTTCCCCATTAATCAGTACTAGATCTAGGATAGCTGTGTCTCTTGTGGATTGTTATATCAGTTGTTTGAGACCCTCCCCCTACAGGGAATCCACTATGTGTCTAGTTCTGGTGGATGTTCCTGCTGGTGTTGACCAATCTGTGTCTGGCATGTTAAAGTCTCCCATTATCAGAACCCCCCTTTAGCTGTCATGTTTTGTATATCTTCTAACAATAATGTGTATTTGTCCTCCCCCTGGTCTGGAGGCCTGTAGACAACCCCAGTTCACATGGCTGTCCCATTTCCTGTTTCCAGGGTGACCCACAGTTCTTCTGGATCTTTATGTGTATTATGAATTTCTGTAGCTTTGATATTTTCATTGGCATAAAGGGCCACTCCCCCCCCCCTTTGCACCTCGGTCTCTTCTGAACAGTACATAGCTGGGTACTGAAGTCTCTCAAGTGTGTTTACTGGTGAAGCATCTCTTGCTAATGGCTACTATGTCCAGTTTAGTCTCTGTCATTATTGCCTGCAGGTCTTGGATCTTGTTTCCCAGACTGTGGGCATTTGTGTACATGACTTTCCATTGGCCAGATTTTGGTGCATTACTTGTTGGGTGAGGTCTGGTGTTTCCCGTGCGTGTCATATGGGGTTCCAGAACTGTTCCTTACCTGGTGATGCAAATGAACTACAAATATGCTGAACTCCTGTTTGATCACTAGCTGAGGGGAGAGGGCTGTTCTTACCATTTGATGCATCGGGTGCTGGAACCCTCTCGGGTGTGTCAATTTTCCACTGATATTAAATTTTACTCCAAGATATACATTTTCAGTTACAGTTTCTAAGACATTATCATTCATATAAAACTGTAGACCTTTTTCCACCAACTATCATAACTTCGGTCTTTTCAAAGTTTGTTAACAGTGCATGCTTTATGCACAAATTGATAAAATGGGTTAATCTGCTCTGAAGACTAATTAAAGACAGAGAAAATAGAACCATATCAGTCACTAATGCTAATGCCGGACAAGATTTTCCACGTGTATTTGGTGAATGAAAGTTTACACCAGTAAAGCTTTCAAGGATGTCATTTCAATAAATATAAAATAAAAGTGGGGATAGTAAGCATCCCTGTTTGACTCCTCTGTTTAAAGAAAAAGCTTTCTGTAAGATTATGCTGCAGATTAAATTCTAATGAATGTTTTATTACCTGTGTATAACTGTACAATAGGCAATAAGAGATTTAACTTTAAACCCTTCTCCTGTAATGCACTCCAAAGAATACTTCTATCAATTGAATCTGATGCTGATTCAAAGTCAAAGGTGGAGATGGAACTGTGGTTAGCTTCCTAAGAGAGAGGTGTATTCTGGAACTGAGAGCTTCAAACCTGACTAGGCTTGACAGTATTTTGAATCTGGCTGTTGAAATGCCTTGGATGAATCATCTGGATGCTTCTGGTGCCTGTAACAGGATTCAGGAGATGCATAAGTTGCCACATGGAGTCTGGGGTGACCCCTGAGTGAGCAGATGATTATCCTTAGTGACCAGTTGGCTGCAGAAGTTAGTGAGAGTGGGGTGCATTTGCCACCTGGGTATTGTGGAAGACAGTACACTGGAATGTGAAGAAAGATGTGACCCAAGTCCAAGGAGAAGGAGATGAAGGCTGCAGTGGTGCAGCCCAGAAAACAGTGGTACAACCAATGAAACCTCTGCAGAGGATATTGTGGAGGGTTGATTTAATGAGGTGATTTACTGAAGTGCAAAAGTGCAGAAGACTGTTGCTAATAAGTAATTTGGGTAGCTGTGACTATCACAACTGCTGATAAATCGAAGAAAGTTGTTCAGAGTCCGATACAAGCAAATTAACAATGTTGAAAGAGACACAGTTTCAGTAATTTATTTGGTAGATCAATGATACTTAAAGCTGCCATTGGGAACTAATGATCAGTGTTTTTAAGATTTTAATAACTGGGCACATTTTGCTTAAGTATGTGGATTTAATTTTATTCAAAACAAGTAAAAGTAAACTCAAAGCAACAGTTTTATTTCTGATTTTGTATTCCTTTTTATGTTGTCGTGTATGTGCAGAGCAGACAACACACTGTAGTAGCTTGAGTGGAGAAGCAGGCTTTGGAGGTGCAGTCCTGCTGCAGCAAGTGGAGCCACTGCTTTTTCTGGCAGGGCTCTGTGGCACCAATGGCACAGACTGCAGTCTATGATAGCAGTTGAGAAACATGTCACCAACTTGAAAGAAATTAGCCGCTGCAATCAGGGAGCACCCCGGGGTAGTCCCTGACTGCAACAGCGAATTACTGCATGCCTTGTCTGGTTATCCTTACAAACATGGCAGTGGCTTCCCCCGTCGCTTCTCACAGTCCTCGCGGAAGCTGACAGACAGCTGCCACCTCTCACAGTGCCCCTGAAAGCCAACAGAGTGCCCAATTCCCATTGACATAATGCCCCCCCCCATTTCTTGTGTGCAGAGGGGGTGCCCAATCCCTGTCGGCTACAGACCTCCCCAAAAAAACACTCAGGTGGCATGCTGGGACCCCAACCCTGCATGCAAAAGTACCTGCAAAAATAGAAAACCTTTGCGTGTTGTTTTTTTTTTTAAACCTGTAAAATTAAAAACGGTCCCTCGTTGAGTCTAGTGCCCCCTTCCCCAACCACCCTCTGTGAACCCACCTCCCCACACCCCCCCTGACCCCATACTTACCTCTGGAGTCCAGCACAATGATCTTTGGTGGCGTGGGAACATGTCTGCACTCTTCAAAGCAGACTGCGAACTAAAGAATTGCCAATAAGCTGTATAATGGCATAAATATTTTTTTTTCCAACTTATGTAGATATCACAGCCATTTTCATGAACTTTTGCACCAAATTTTCAACATGGGGTTCTTGGACCCCACCTCATGAACTCAGTCACTGTTGTTTCGTTAATTGGTCCCGAAAGTTGATTTCATGGTCACTGTGCGGAATCACCTTTCAGGACCTATTCATGAAATGACAGTGTCAGAGTTCATGAGGTAGGCTCCCAAAAAGGCTATGTAGCAAATTTGGTGAAAAAATTCTCAAAAATGACTGTGTTACAGGTGCGCATAGCGCAGTTCCCATGCACGGCCATAACTTAAAGAATTTTTAATAGTTTCACTCCAGATTTTCAACATTGCCATTTTTCCACACCTCCTTGTGAACAGTACAGCTGTTGTTTTTCACATATGGCCTGAAATCCGTTTCCACACATGTGGCGCAGAATAGCGCAGTAGCTGTGCAAAATCAATGTTCGGGACTGATTAAGAAAATCACAGTGTCAGCGTTCATAAGAAGAGGTCCCAAAAAGTGCATGTTGCAAATTTTGTGAAAGAATTCCCCAAAATGACAGTGTTACCAGCGCGCATTGCGCAGTTTCTACGCACACTCGTAACTTCACCAATTTCTTGTATTTTTACTCCAGATTCTCAAAATTGTCATTTTTGCACACTGTCTGATGAACGGTACAGCTGTCATTTTTTATATGCCACCCAAAACATGTTTTCGCACCTGTGCACACAATGGGTCGCGATAAGCACATGAAATCAATGTTTAGGACAGTTTAAGAAAATCACAGTGCCACTGTTCATGAGCCGAGGTTCCAGAATTCCTATGTTGGAAATCTGGTGTAAGAAATCCCCAAATAATTGCATTACAGGTGTTTATTGCACAGCTTCTATGCACACTCGTGACTTCACCAATTTTGCTGTATTTTCACTCCACATTTTCAACATTACCATTTTATACACCTCCTCATGAACAGTGCAGCTGTCATTTTTCACATCCTATTCAAAATGTGTTTTTGCACCTCTGGTACCAAATGGCACAGTCATTGTGCAAAATCACCTTTCAGATAATGAACTGATAGTGTAACTGTTCATGCACTGCGGTCACAAAAAGCCCATGTTGAAAACTTAGAGTGAAAATACCAAGAAATGCCAAGGGCATTAGGCTTTTCCACTATAATGCAATACCCTGTAGGGACTGACAGGTGTCAGGGATGTGACTTGGGATTGTCGACAGTAATGCTCACACCATTCCACCCACACCCTGCAGCCAGGTGTGCCTTGGGCTCTTCAGCCCCCCAAATTCACCCTATTCTGCTATACTGCACCATTTCAGTGTATTTCCTTATGGAATGGGGGAGTGTAAAGCCTGAACACCCCAAGGCACACCTCATCACATATCGGTGTCTGCAGGGTAGGGTGAGTTGAAATGGCATGTGTGTTATTGCCGATGACCCAAAAGGCACACCCCAATGCCTGTCAGTCTCTGCAGGGTGGGGTGGGGTTGACGTCATTATTCCACAGGGTGGCAGCGTAAAGCTTATAGCAGCCCTGCCAAAATGAGAGTTAACTTTGGGAACTATCAGTGGGAGAGATTTGCAACTTCTCAGGGCATAAGTGCCTATTGGTTTTATAGGAAGACAGTCTGTAATGTATTGGGGCAGTTTTTTTGGAGATGTCTCTCAAGGTTAATAAGGCTGCATTATTATCACGCCTGTATTGAAGTGAACTACACCCCACTGATTGATATTGGGAGCAGTGGTGAGTGGAATATTTTTATGTTTGCTTGTTCACATGTGCGAGAAACATATTGCGGCAGCTTGCTGTAATAGTGAGTTATGGAGGTGTGGCAGTGTTGCGGTGAATGCTAGCAGTCCATTTTGGGGCTGGTGTCTGTGGCGCCAATAGAGGAGAACACTGTCCATGAGAGCAGTTTTGTAGCCTGCCACCAACTTGAAAGAAACTCACCGCTGCAATCAGGGAGCGCCCCGTCATTAACAATCAGCTGTTTTTGTTGCTGGGGCATCCCTGATTCCAGTGGCAAATCAGTTTTCCTTGTCTGGTGTCCCATTTCAATAAACATGGTGGCAGCTATCGCCATCTGCCTCTCACAGGCCCCATGAAAGCCAATGGGGGTCCCAATCCCCCTGTTGGCATGCCCCCTTCCAAGTTCATTTGCTGACGGGGTAGCCCAATCCCCGCCTGCATAATGCCCCCTGTGTGTTGTGTGCTGAGGGGGGTGCCCAATCCCCCTTGGCTCATGCGCCCCCCCAAGCACTATGTATGTGCTGATGGGGTGCCCAATCCCACTGGTTACAGACCTCCCCAAGAAACACTCAGGTGGCATGCTAGGAGGCCACCCCAGCATGCTAAACCTGCTATAAATAAAGAAAACCTTCCCTCATTGTTTGGTATTTTTTTTAACCTGTAAATAAGAAACGGTCCCTCACTGTCAGCAGTGCCCCCTCCCCCAACCTGCACCCACCCTCTGTGCACCACACCTCCCCACCTTCCCACATACCCCCTCACCCCATACTTCCATCTGGAGCCTGGCGCAATGATCTTCGGTAGACCGGGAACACATCTGAACTCTTCAAAGCCGACCACAAACTGAAGAAATGCCGTAAGCTGTATAATGGCATAAATGTTTTTTTTCAACTTATGTGAATATCTTGGCCATTTTTCCAAATTTTGCCACCAAATTTTCAACATGGGGTTCTTGGGATCCCATCTCATGAATTCAGTGACTGTCAGCTGGTTATTCCATCCAGAAAGGTGATTTTGTGGTCACTGCACAGAATCACCTTTTGAGATCAATTAATGAAACGACAGTGTCACTGTTCATGAGGTTGGCTCCCAAAAAGCCTATGTTGCAAATGTGGTAAAAAAATTCCAAAAAATGACTGTGTTACGAGTGTGCATTGTGCCATTTCCACGCACACTCATAACTTCGCAGATCTGTAATATTTTCATTCCAGATTTTCAACACTGGCATTTTTTTACACCTCCTTATGAACAGTACAGCTGTTATTTTTCACATCCTGGCCAAAATGTGTTTTCGTACTTCCGACACAGAATAGCACAGTCGCTGTGGGAAATCAGTGTTCAGACAGATGAAGAAAATTACAGTGACACTGTTCATGAGTGGAGGTCCCAAAATGTCTATATTGAAAATTTGGTGGCAAAAGCCCATAAAATGACTGTGTTACGAGCGTGCATTGTGCAGTTTCCATGCACACTTGTTCCTTCGAGAATTTGTAATATTTATTCTCAAGATTTTCAACATTGTCAATTTTGCACCCCTCTTTATGAACAGTACAGCTATCATTTTTTACATCCTGACCAAAATGTGTTTTTGCTCATCTGGCCCTCAATGGCGCAGTCGCTGTGGGAAATCAATGTTCGGGACAGATTAAGAAAACCATAGTGACAGTGTTCATGAACAGAGGTTACAAAATGCCTCTGTTGAAAATTTGGTGAAATAATTCCACTAAATGACTATGTTACGAACATGCCTTGCACAGTTTCCACATATGCTCGTAAATTCGAGCACTTTTGTTTTAGTTTCCCTCCAGATTTTCAACACTGCCATCCCTTCACACCTCCCTATGAATGGTACAGTTGTCATTTTTACATCCTGTCTGAACTGTGTTTTCACACATCTGACGCAGAATGGCATGGTTGCTGTGAGAAATCAAAGTTCGGGAGAGAGTAACAAAATCACAGTGCCACTGTTCATGAGCAGAGGTCCCAAATGCTTTCATGAGGTGGGAGTCACAAAAAGGCCTTGTCGAAAATTTGTAGTGCAAATACCAACAAATGCCCGAGGCGTTAGGGTTTATAACCAGCACAAGATTAGAAGGAGGCCAATTAAGAGGTAATGTGAGGAAGTTCTTTTTCACAGAAAGGGTGGTGGATGTATGGAACAGTGTCACAGGGAACAGATCTTATTCTCCCCAAAATGCCACATCTGTCTCTTTAAATCTCTATTCTTAATTAGACTTTAGACTTGCCTATTCTAGCAAAGCCTGTTGCACAACAGCATCCTATTTTTCTACTGATACTTCTTGTTCTAATTCTTCTCCTGTAACATGCAGGTTGACCACTCGCATTCTTTTGGATCTCAAGGGGAAAGACATCCACTTTGAACCCTCACTTTCTTTTGGCTAGGGACACTGCAAGGCTAATAAACAGAAGGTTGGTTTAGCCTTTCCAGATAGTGGATTAAATGCTGTACAGATATGTCTCTACTCTTCCCCTGTATATACAAAGAGGTTATGGATCGGCAACGTCTTAGTATGTTTCGGCAAGAGCTCTGCCGACTAAGCCATAGTCCAAAGATAAGCGTTCCCCTTTTTGTATTCTTTTACTTCATTTGACTTTAAAAGCAAACCCTCTAGCCATTGTCGCTGGTTACACCATAGTAGGAAACGGGTGTGACAGCCGGTTTCAGAGGTAGGAGGATGTGGGAATAATTTGTTTTTCTCTGTCCTGCTATGTTCTCTCAGTTGGTGCTTTCTGTTGTTTTGTACAGTGTGCTGGACAGAATTTGGAGGTAAACATGCCGCTATAATAGATATAATTAATGAAACAAGAGGGTGATCAGGCTGCGTTAGGGTATTAGCTAGAAACTACCCGGACACTGTATGAATGAATTCAGTTATGGTTTATTGTTGTAAACAAATTTTGGTTTAGCTGCTTTCACTGAAGAAACAAATAATGAAATAATGTACCTGAAGTAGAATTACCGTAGACATCTCTGGACACTTTTGTATAATGTGTTTTTTTGTTCTGTGTCTGCAAGTCGCTGCAGCGAAGCATTACGCAGTGTCAGCTGTGGCTGCCACGCCCTCCCTCTCACATGGTAACACCTCTGCTCACTGCCCATTCTTCATTCCTCTAAGAGCCAGCTGGTCTCTTCATCAACACCTTTTTTGAGCAGAGTGACAGTGTGGGAGGAGACTACCGGGTGAGATGAACAATAAAATACCAGAAAGAGTATTACTTAGACTTGCAAGTATGCATATGCAGAAAGGGATTGGAAATAATGTATTTATGATGTGTTTAATAAAAAGAAAGTGTTTAAAAATGCATTTTTGAAATTATGTACTAAGGTAAGAGGAGTTCCAAGGTCACATGGGAGCCAGAGTATACTTAAACAGAGATAGAGCAGATAGACATTGTGTGCTAGACAGCTAGAGCAGATGGATGGGCTAGCACTTACTCTCAAGCTGAACTTCTAGAGAGGATTTGGATATTGTGTGTTGTTATTTCTGTTACCTTTGGAGTTTATTTTGTCATTTACAGTTTGCCTTTATGTTATTTTTTTTAATAAATCAGAGCAAGCTGCCCTTATTGATTGTTCCAAAAGTTGGTGTCCATGTCTTCCGTCCCACGACCATCACACATGGTGCTAGAAGTGGGATGCTGGAGTTGTTGTGGCATATTTACAGAAGGGTTATCATTAGATCCCTAGACATGTGATGCAGTCAGACCAGAAGGCGGACCCAGTGACAAGATCCAAAGGCATTCAGACCAGGACCATGACAGATAAGATGGGAGAGCCACTATTGCTTGGCCTAGAAGAAAAGAAGAGAGAGAGGCTCAAAGCAGAAATGAACGTGGAGGACGAAGATGATGAGGAGGTCCTCGGAACCACTGCTGGAGCCCAGGAGGAAACAGGCCCCCCTGAGGAGGTACATGAACTTTTAAGATGGCTATGTCTTAAACAATTAGCTATGAACAAAGAGAGGGAGAGAGAGTGGGAGAGGAGTGAACAAAGATGGACTGAAAACTTACGAGCTATCCAAGCAATGAGTGCACCTCGTAGTCCTGCAAACCCAACAGACAATCCTAAGGACATTAAATTAACAAAATTGGGGGAAACAGATGATATTGAATCGTACATAACAACATTTGAGCGAGTGGCTGGGGCTTGCAGCTGGCCAAGGGAACAATTGGTGATTTGCCTTGCTCCCTACCTGACTGGTAAAGCACAGCTTGAGTACGGCAATATGGACAGTCGACAAGCTGAGAACTATGATCTAGTTTGCCAAGAAATTTTAAGGAGGTACAATATCAGCATAGAAATTTATCGTCAGAGATTCCTAACATACCGGTTTCATACTACTGATACCCCTAGAGAAGCATATGTAAGACTTAAAAACCTTTGTCATAAGTGGCTACATCCAGGCATCAAGATCATGGAGCAGGTAGTGGAGGCAGTGATTTTGGAACAGTTCATCAGGGTCCTACCTCAGGACATTCAACTTTGGGTAAAGGAGCACCATCCCGAGGCAGCAGAGAAAGCCATTTCATTAGCAGAGGATCATCTCACTGCACGACCTTACAGACATTGAACCATCCTGGGACAAGTGCTTCCCACCCACGATAAGATCTTTTTCTACATCTTCTAACAGTGGCAACAGTGCTCCTAGGATCAGTAAAAACAATAAAGTGGGGGAATTCTTTTTACCCTGATGTTATCTGCTGGGATTGCCAAGGGAAGGGACACATTGCAATATATTGCCCAAAGAAGAGAGTTGAGGACACCCACTTAGCCTTGGCAGATTTGGGACAGTACCTAGTACCAATAAAGGTGGGTAACAAGGAAGTCACCGGCCTAATTGACTCAGGCAGTTGACAGACTTTAATCAAAGCAGATCTTGTGGAGGATGGGACATGGAAGAAGACTAAAACTGGGTTTGTTTGTGTCCATAGAGATGTACATTTTTACTCTGTGACCACCGTTGAATTATAATAATAATAATAAACTTTATTTATATTGCACCTTTCTGAAACCAAGGTGCATTAACAATAGACTTCTTAAAACAATAAATAAGACACAAATACATTAGTACTAATTTATAAAATATGTTAAAACATCATCATTAAGAAAAAGCTGACAACCACAAATTGGTCTTTCAGGCACGTTTAAATTTCTCCACAGACATGCACTCCCGAAGCGGACAGGGTAGAGAATTCCAGAGGGTTGGAGCCATGTACATAAAAGCACAGACTCCTGAAGATTTCAAAGAAACCCTCGGAGCCTGTAGCAACCCCTCATCTGCCGAGTGGAGCGATCGCTTAGGGCAGTAGGGTACCAGGAGCTCTTTCAAGTAGACTGGGCCCAGTCCGTGTAGGTCTTTATAAGTCAGAAGACCAACTTTTAAAGGTGATCTGCCACTGTATTGGCAGCCAGTGCAGTTCGCGCAGCACTGGAGAAATATGACAGGTACAAGAAGTACCCATCAATAACCGGGCCGCAGCATTCTGCATGAGCTGCAAGTGGTGGATATCAACCCCAGGTAGCCCTAAATAAAGGGAGTTGCAATAGTCAAGGCACAAGGTCACAAAGGCATGGACCAATGTAGGCAGATCACTGGATGGAAATAGGTGTTTAATCCTGGAGATGTTCCTCAGATGGTAAAAGGATGATTTAATGACTGCTGACACCTGCGATTGTAACATTGGCCCATCGTCAAAAATCACCCCCAGGTTCCACACCTGTTCAGAGGTTGGGAGCTAGGAGCCACCCAGAAATAATCCTGAGGGCAAACCAGCTCCCACTCCCTCTATCCTGCGACCCCAGGTCCATAACTATCACTTCCGTCTTCTCCGATTTCAACCTCAGCCAGCTTGAATTCATCCAGTTCTGGATTTCAATGAGGCAGTTGTTAAATACTGAAGAGAGCTCTATTCTGGTCGGGTTCAAAAGATAGGTAGAGCTGGGTATCATCAGCATAGCAATGAAACCTCAGCTCATACCTTCTTACAATGTCTCTGAGAGGCAGCATGTACGCTGCGAACAACATGTGAGACACCACTGAACCCTGAGGAACCCCACATGACAGCGAGACTGGACCAGATGAATTTTGACCTGACACCACCCTCTGAGTTCTGCCAGTGAGGAACGATCTAAACCACCTGAGGACTATACTAGACAGTCCGCAGATGAACCTCAGGCATTCGAGAAGTATCCCATGGTGAACAGTGTCAAACGCTGAAGAGAGATCAAGAAGAACCAAGATAGAATGACTTTTTAAATCTCTTACCATCGAGAGATCATTGAGTACCCAAATCAGCGCAGTCTCTGTACTATACCTCTTTCAAAAATCAGACTGGAGTGATTCATAGATGTCGTGGATGGTCAAGTGGTTCTCCAGTTGTACAGCCACTACTTTCTCAATCAACTTCCCCACAAAGGGAAGATTGGAGATTGGTCTGTAGTTTGCATGGCAGTCTAGGTCCAAAGAAGCTTTCTTCAGGAGGGGTGTTACCACTGCCTCCTTCAGAGAGCTAGGAAACTCACCTGTCTTCAAGGAGCACCAGACTATCCATGCTAGGACTGGTTCAATAATGTCACAACAACCCTTTATCAGGGAAGTTGGGCCCGGATCCAAACTATAGCATGTAGGGTGCATACCCTGGACAATCTGCATGACATCAATGAACTCCGGCCAGTCAAAGGAACTCCAGAAGGGCCCAGAGGCAGCGACTGGGCACCGATCCATCACTTCTCCCATAGAGGATGCAGGTTGGAGTAATGCCCTGATGTCAGCCACCTTAGCCACAAAGAAGCAAGCAAGCTCTTCACATTCCACTTGTGAAAAGGCTCTTTGAACCTGCATGCAGGCTGGGTTGCATGGTTTGTCTACAGTTCGAAAGAGCTGAGCTGGTTGGTTCTGAGCAGCCTAATCTCCCCAGACAGGAACTCTGCCTTCCTATGGGAGATTGCGGAATGATAGACTTGATAATGTTCCATCAATCTAAGATGGTTGGCATCGAGGGTGGATCTCCTCCAGCAATGCTCTAGTCTTCATCCTTGTCACCGCATCTCCCTCAAGGTCCCGTCAAACCATGGGGACAGAGGGCGAAGGGGGAGAGGATGAACATGGACTGGGACAAAGATTTCCAGAGCCGAGGAGATGGATTTATTATAGGCCAAGACCAAGGCATCTGGATCACTGCTCACACCCTGAAGCTCCGATATGTCAAGCACCGCCACCAGGCCCTCAGAGCTTACATCTTGCAAAGGGCGGTACCTGACCATCTCCACAGGGGTAGGCCTACAAAGGGGAGCACAAAAACTGAATCCTACGGTGTAATGATCGGAATCCAACAGGTTCCACCCCCAAATCAAAGGTTTTGATCCCAAGGAGGAAGACCAAGTCAAGGGAGTGACCACCTTTGTGAGTGACAGAAATAACAACTTGTGAAAGGCCCAATGAAGTCATAAACTGGAGAAAGTGTTGTCCAAATTGTGAGAGTTCATCATCGACCCAGGCATTGAAGTTGCCCAGGACCATCAGCATGGACGACTCAAACTACATGTCAATCACGAAGTCCTCTACTTCCTGCATTATGGACCCCAGAAGCTGTGCGCCAGGTTGAGGTTGGACATGTCCCCCACTTACCTGTCTCAGTTATACTGGGACATGACCATCCTGATTTTGAATCTTTATTAGCCACTAGTTCTTTGACTGCTGTTACCACTAGAGTCCAATCTGAAAGAGCAAAACAAGAAACCTCCATTTTTTCCCTTTGACAAAGTTGTTTTTGGAGAACTGGGAAAAACTAGAAAGACAAAAAGGGAAAAAAGGGAAGAGAAACTCCAGTGGTCACATAATAGTAATATGGACTCTGAGACTGTTGAAATAGAACAACTTATTAGAAACTGTAGTTTTGAGAAAGATCAAATGTCTGATGATACTTTACACCCTTTCTTTTTGTAGGTGGGACAAGAAGAATAACGTCCCAACCTGTACAGACTGACAGGCATCAGGGGTGTGCCTTTGGATTGCCAACTGTAATGCTCACACCATTCCACCCCCACCCTGAAGCCAGTAACAGGCATCAAGGTGTGCCTTGGACTCTTCGGCCCCAGAGTTCACCCCTTTCTTCTATGCTGCACCCATTTCAGCATATGTTCTTATGAAATGGGGTGACTGTGAAGCTGAACACCACAAGGCACATCTCAACACCTCAACAACTCGTGCGCATGTGCAATTCTGTGGCTGCTGCCATGTTGCAAAATGCCATTCGCTGTAGTACAACCCCTCCCCAAATTCATGTTGCACACTGGGAGCCCACCCCAGTGTGCAGAAATGTTGCATCTTTTGTTTCTGAAAAGTAGAAAATGGTCCCTCGTTGTCACGGGTTATTGCCCCTGCTGCACCCCTTCCCACATCAGGCCTGATATGGGGTGCTCAATCCCATGTCGGCATCATGTACAACCCCCTTCCCCATTCATGTTGCACATTGGGAGCCTACCCTAGTGTGCCGAAATGTGTTGCTTTCTGTTTGTTCCTGTAAATTAGAAAACGGTCCCTCGTTGTGTTTTTTTTTTCCCAGTAAAACTGAAAATAGTCCCTCGTCATCGCTGCAGTCCCCTCCCCATCCCCACCCTCCCACTGAGCACCCACCTCCCCACACCCTCCCTTACCCCATACTTACCTCTGTAGGTTGGCACTGTCATCTTCTCTTGACCAGGACATGTCTACACTCTTCAAAGCCCAACCGCAAAATGAAGAATTAAAGGTAAGCATGCTAATCAGCTAGTCAATGGGGGTTTCAACTTCTACTGATATCACAGCCATTTTTTGGAATTTTTGCCACAAATTTTCAACATGGGGTTCTTGTGATCCCACCTCCTGATAACTGTCACCGTCAAAAGCACCAGTAGACCAAATGAGTTACAGTTTCCAATAAAATGGAGTAAAATTGGAAATACATTTGAGTCAGACACGTCTGCAATGTATTATGGATCTATGCATACATTGCTACAGGGGGTGAAGGCACCATTCTGAATAACAACAAAAAGGTAAGTAGATGGCAGACAATGTCCCTTTAATGAAAGCTCCTTTTTGTGCAGAGTCTGTCTCTGTCAGCTAATATCTGGCATGTGCCCCCCCCACACACACACACATAGTCTCCAACCCCATCTTCTCAGTCTCTCTCAAATTCCAAAGTGCTTTTTCTTAGTTTTTAAATTCTTCTTTTCAATTAATACTGTTTTTCTCCTCCTGTTTCCCTCCCGCTCCCTGATTTGATGGCCAAAATTATAGAAAGCCGAAAATGGAGCAACAAGGTTCCTGTTCCCACAAGTACTGGCATAATACAGACTCCCCACCACTGGTTGAGATGCAGTGGCATGGAGGTCAGAGCTGTGCTGCTATAAACACTCTGGTTTGTGGATGAGCAACCAGAAGTATCTATGCTGCATGTGGACTCCCCTTGGCACCTTTTGACCTCTCCATAGCATATCTTAAGCCTGCCACATGACAGGCATGCAAGCTGGGAGGCTGGGGAAGGAGAAAAAAAAAGAACACAGAGCAAAGATCCAAGTTGAGCTGGCAAGATTTGGCTCAGGTATCATGAAAACTGAGTCGCATGGATTTGGAGTGGCCCAGTTTCTGTGGGAGAGGTTCTGCACACCACTAGCAAAAACCATAATAATATTTTGGAAAATGAAAAAAAAGTTTCAACTAGATGTATGGGAGCAAATTAATAATATTATTGCAGGCAGAGACTTTCATTCATTCTTTTTAATGGTAGGTAAAAGAACTATCAATTATGAAAGCAAGCCCTCGGCTTTAATTCCTGATAAAAAAAATGGATTGCATACTTTTGTAATATTTCTGTGATCCCTCTGTTAGTCATAGAAACATAGAAACATAAACTTTGATGGCAGATAAGGACCGCTTGGCCCATCTAGTCTGTCCATTTCCCTACCTACAGGATAGGCCGCAGATCCTAGTTAACCAACAGCCTATTTCTTCCAACCCCCCACAAGAATTGCCTTATGTCTGTCCCATGCATTCTTGAATTCTCCCACAGTTTTAGACCCCACAACCCCCTCAGGAAGGCTGTTCCATGCATCCACTACCCTTTCTGTGAAATAATACTTCCTCACATTCCCCCTGAACTGCCCCCTTCTATCTTTAAATTGTGTCCCTTTGTTCTTGCACTTCTCTTTTTCTGAAAGATGCTACCCTCTTGGACTTTGTTGATTCCACTGAGGTACTTAAAAGTTTCTATCATGTCCTCCCTCTCCCTTCTTTCCTCAAGGGTATACATATTAAGCTCCTTTAGTCTCTCCTCATACGGCTTCTCTTGCAGACCCTGTACCATTTTAATTGCCCTCCTCCGGATTGCCTCTATCCTGTCTATGTCCTTGCGGAGATGGGGTCTCCAGAACTGGACGCAGTGCTCCAGATGGGGTCTCACCAACTGTCTGTACAGAGGGATAACAACTTCCTGTTTTCAGCTGCTGATGCCTCTCCCTATTCTTCCCAGGATACCCCCAGCCCTCCCTACTGCCTTCTCACATTGCTTGCAAACCTTAAGGTCATCTGATATGATTACCCCCAGGTCCCTTTCCTTTTTTGTTGTTGTTACTATCTCCCCACCCATTGTGTATTCTTCCTTTGGGTTCTTGTTTCCCAGGTGCATTATTTTGCACTTCTTTGCATTGAATCCTAGCTGCCATACTTCTGACCATTCCTCCAACCTTGCCAAGTCCCTTTTCATCCTTTCCACGCCTCCTTGTGTATCAACTCTGTTGCAGATCTTTGTGTCATCTGCAAAGGCATACTTTCCTTCAGTCCCTCTGCAATGTCACTGATGAAGACATTAAAAGGACTGGACCCAATACTGAACCCTGCAGTGCCCACTAGTAACCCCTCTTTCTTCAGAGTGGACTCCATTTACAATTACCTTCTGTGTCCTGTTGTGCAGCCAATGTTTTCCAGGCTACCACCTGGGACCCACTCCCAGGCTGGTTAATTTGACTATTAATATTTTGTGTGGGACTGTGTCAAATGCCTTGCTAAAGTCTAGGTAGGCCATGTCCACAGCCCCTCCCTGGTCTACTACTTTGGTCACCCAGTCAAAGAAATCTATTAGATTCGTCTGACATGACCTTCCCGCTGTGAACCCATACTGCCTTGGGTGCTGTGCTCCACTGGCCTCTAGGTACTCAACTATTCTTTCCTTCAGAAGTGACTCCTTCACTTGCCCTACCACAGAGGTCAGACTGACAGGTCTGTAGTTTCCTGCCTCTGTCTTGGTCCCACTTTTGTGAAGGGGAATCACATCCGCCTTCCTCCAGTCCTCGGGTACCACACCATCCTCCCATGATTTATTAAAAGAGAAGCCAGTGGTTTCACTAGTTCCTCCTTTAATTCTTTTAGAATTCTGGGGTGAATTCCATCAGGACCCATTGCTTTGTCCACCTTCAGTTTTAGGAGTTCTTGCAGAACCCTTTCTTCTGTGAAAGGACGGGATCGAGCCCCCTATCAAGAGTGCTTCTGTTTAATTGGATTAGGCACTTCCCCTCCTCTTTGTGAATACTGAGCAGAAATATTCATTCAGTATCCCTGCTTTTCCTGTCCCCTCTGCCCACCGTTCATTCTATTCAGCCTCACTATCCCTCCTTTGTCTTTTCACGCTCGCTGATGTACCTCATAAAAGGTTTTTATCCCCTTCTTAACTGAGTTGGCTTATCTTTCCTCAGTTTGGGCCTTTGCTATTCTGACTTCCCTTCCTGCTTCCTTCTGCCTTAACTGGTACAGCTCTCTGTCCTGCTCCTTCTGTGTTTCCTTATACTTCCAGAATGCTATCTTTTTCTTCCTGACTTTCACAGCCACCTCTTATGAGAACCATAGTGGCTTGCCTGTCATAGTCCAAGTTTACTCAGTTTAGACAGTTATAAAGAATATATTCCTTTGCAATTTACATTTTATGAAGTTGAAGATGCTGTTATGTCATGCAGACTCAATAAGGGTCCAGAAATGGACTGGATTCCATCAGACATATTTAAGTTGCACCTAGATATATGGGATCCCATTCTTAGTAATTTTTACAACAGACATCTTAGAGCGCAATTTACTCCATCTAGCTGGAAAGTTAACATCATTTTTATTTATTGAAATGTTTCACCAGGAGGGCACACTGAACAACAAGTTGCTCATCTCATGGTGTAATCTGGGGGAAGGGATACAATGAGGATGAGTAACAGGAGTTATGCATTACTAAATGATAAAGACAGTAACACATTTTGTAGGAAGCAGGTAGACAATATAATAAAATAAATTAGTGTACATTACAGACGTTACAGCTTATTGAAATTTATACAACAATTTGGAGAACACAGAGCTATGATACAGTAATAAAGACAGGCAAATATACAGACATAATAGTCCTGTTATTCAAAAAGGATACATGGAAGATACTAGAAACTACAGGCCTACCAGTCTACTAGATGCAATATCAAAAATCTTTGCAAACATTTTACATAAAAATGTTCAGTTATGGGTTAAAAGCAATAAAATCATATCTCACATGCAAGCAGAACTTAGACAGAATTTTTCAACAATTGAATACATACTGTGCATGTATTTGCCTATCTTATTGAACAGTATATTGACTTCAAAAATCTAAAATTATTTGTAGCTTTTATTTACTTTAAAGCAGCATGCAATTCAATTGATAGAAGTGTTCTTTGGAGTACACTACAAAAAAAGGACTTAAAGTTAATCTCTTATTAGCTATTGTGCAGTTATATACATATAATAGAACATTCAGAAGACACGACCTGCACAATAATCGTACAGAAATATTTTTCTTCAAGCAAAGGAGACAAACAGGACTGCTTACTATCACCTCTTTTATATTTATGTTAATGAGATCCCTGAATGTCTCATTGTTGTAAACTTTCATTCACCAAATACACTTTGAAAGTCTTGCTCAGCATTAGTACAAATGAGTGGTATGGTTTTACTTTCTGTATCTCCAGTTGGTTTTCAGTGCAAATTAACCCATTTCAATAGTTTGTACATACTGTAAATCATAAACTACTAATAAACTTTGAAAAGACCAAAGTTATGATATTTGGAAAGGAGTCTAGCAAGTTTTATATGAATGATAATATCTTAGAAACTGTAACTAAATATGTATATCTCGGAGTAAAATTTACTATCAGTATTCAGTGCAGTTAAGTTTTTTTTGAAAAGACATGTATAAAATCATATATTTGTTAACATAAAAACATACTACAAAACAGCAGTTTATTAAATACATGAATTATGTTAAAACAGTTCACAATATGTTTCCAGATGTTGCCATACAGTTAACTTTCAAATTGTATTCAAACTTAATAATTATTTCGTGGTAATGGAAAAAGAATCAATGCCAGTTATCTCAACTTCAAATACTGACTGTATGACTGAGGAAATTTTTTCATCATTGGTACCTGCCATTGCGCTCTTTCCTTGGTTAATAACTTACATTGAAATAAGCCATGTTTAACTGTTAGTCTGATACCTTCTAAACAAAGACACCTATCAGCTACTATCATAGGTGCATTAAAACTCCATCAATTCCCAGATTTGGATAAAATTGATTATTTGAGTTTACACAAAACTTTTCTATCTGCCGATTTTTCACAAAACTTAAGATAACAGTAATCTTCCTGATCTTCCAGTCTGGCTCTGTATAATTTTAAGTTTTCATAATCAGAGATCATACCTTTTTTCCTTTGTTGTGTTAGAATCACTTAGTCTCGAGATAGCATCTATACATTTGTACTAATGCTGCATGTCCCTTCATGTTAAAGCATTTACAGAAAATATTAATAAACTTTGATTTAAAAGAAAAAAAAAGATAGCATCCATGATACAATTATCCAGACTGTCTTGAACCAAAACTGACCCGATATCAGGTAAACCTTTTTTAAGTAGATGATTAAAGTTGGTAAACTATGCATTTGTTGCTGGCCCTATAAGGGTCTCTTCTCAGCATAGTCTAGGCAGCATATTATTATCCATGAACACGACTTTTTTCCAGTACTTCATTGCTCGAACTTGGGCTGCACATTCTAAACTTCTTGAGTTGGTTTCAAGACTGAGGACTGCTGAGGGAGTGTTACAATACAGTCACAAAATGGCCCTCAGGAAATTATTCTAGGTTTTCTCTAATTTTTTTAACGAAATCTTGAGGACCCAGGTTTCACTACCATAGAGTATTTGTGTGTTAGCCTTAGAATCAAATGTTTTCTTTTGTGCTGTATACAAATTATCTGAAAAATTGTTTGCAAAATGAAATACTGCATTTTGTGAACTGTCAACACTCTATTTAATATAATCAAAATGCTCCTTCCAGTTTAATCGCCAATCAGTTATCAATCCCAGATAACAATAAGTAGCTACCGCTTCAAATTCTACCCCATTAATTTAGCTATTTTCTAGGTTTATAATGTTTATTAGTAAAAACAATAATTTTAGTTTTTTCAACATTAATATCTAAATTTACTCTTTTAAAATTGCATAACAGTTGTTATACAGTAGCTCTAAGTAAACCCAGAGGTGTTCTGGCATCAATGTCATATCATCAGCATATAGAAGCTGTTTTATGGCAACATTATTGATTCTGGGAGGAAAAGTATCAACATTATCAAGAGCATTAACTAGTGATTCATGTATAAAATGAAATGTATAGTAGCTAGCAGACACCCCTGTTTTACTCCTTTAGTTGGTACAAATTTGTCTGACATGGCTCCACTCTTGTTAACTCTTACCATAGCTTTAGTTTCAGTATGTAATCAGTATTGCTAAAAATCTCTTTGGGATGTCATAGTCAATCAGTACATTGCATAAGATGTCTCTGTCAGCACTGTCAAAAGCTGATTTAATGTCTACAAAAGCTACACATACAGTATGTTCTCATTGCTGCCTTTCCTACCATGTTTATTAACTATGTATTACAGGGTGCAAATATGATCAATTGTACTGTAACCTTTTTTAAAATCTACCTGACAACATGATAGCAGTTGATTTTCTACAACCTAATTTTCTATATGCTGAAGTATCAATCTTGAAAAATAGTTTAGCACCACACATACTGTAGCTAGAAAGCAGGATGATAGCATGATGGATTTCCCCTGTCTCCATTCTTGAATAGAGGGAGGCTACAAACAGTATACCACTGTTTTGGTAAAACCATATTATTAGAAATACAAGTGAACAATGCAGCAAGAACTTCCATCCACTAATCTGGTTTTGCATGAAATATTTCTTCCACAGCTTGATTCATTTCTGGTATCATGTTACCTTGCTGAGCCAGTATCAAAGGAAACACCCTGCTTTTGGTTATTGCTAACCAAATTTCCATTTCACTCCAGTACTCTAGTTGCTTCTTACTGAGATTATTGTAAGAGGTCTGAACCTCACTTTCAGGTTCTTGGCAATATTGGAAATGCAAATAATCATAAACAGGTTGCATTCAAGTAATAAACAAGTTTATTACTACAAAAGGGATAAATCACAGTTGCCCTAAGCAGTTCTTACCAATACGAACCGGGAGCCAGTGCTAAGTGTTCCCTACACCTCAAGGTTTCTCTGTAGTCTCTTGGGATCTCTCGGGTCTCCGAGGTGTAAAGCCTGTGCATAACATTATATACCTGTGATAATTACTATGGTTACTAAAAGATAGAAACATTTCTAGTTACAGAGATGAGCCCTATTGGCTAATTTAGAGGTGGCTCCACGGTCCAAGATAACATTATATAATTCTGTAAAGTCATCAGTTTTAGAACAAAGAAGTTCTTATACAGAGTCTTACATAACAGGGTGAAGTGGTGCACATCACCAAAGGATGGCAATGTTGCCTTACATATTATAATTACTTCAAGGATAGGTATCTTGGCATCTGACAAGTAAGAAGTAGACAGAAAATACATGGTATAATATGCATGCATTAGCAAGCAAAGTGGGTTACAATAATATGCATTCATATCCTGACATCCACTCTTGTACGGTAGATGCCTTTAGCCCTATGTATTAGTATAGCCTATGCCTAACCATTAGCTGTCTACGGTGTACCCCTGAGGGTATCAATTAGGGTGCAGGGACCTAGTGTAACAATTTGCCCCTTTGTTGCCTCCAAGGGCAACACAGGCAAATCCAGGGAATGGACAGGAGCAGGTATATGCATAAACTGTAAATTATTAATCAAAGAACCTGGGAGGGCAGTGGCTGTGAGACCACTACGGGGACCAAGGTTATGTTTTGGATATTCCAAAAGCTGTTTTTCAGTGGGTGGTAACACAGAGAGATACTTGGCTGCAGAGGCCATGTGGTGTACAGAACAGAATCTGCTGGCAGAATCCTGGGAGAGAGAGTTACAATAGGAAGGACCAATCAGAGCAGTAATGTTGTGCAAACCAGAGTGTCTTAATGCAGTTTGTAACAAGGAGAGTGAACCATTCGGGGATAATTTAGCGTTGGGCCAACCCTGAAAAGTTCCCTTGGAGAGTTTGGCCACAGGGAGAATTTGTCCTTGTGATGTGGTTTGCCACTCAATTTGAAGGGTAGATTTGTCAGGAGCAACGACTGAGGCAGTGAGGTATGCATCGGAACCTTCCTGGACAGTAATCATAGTGTCTGGTATTTTGATAGAAACTCCCTCTGTAGGAGGTGCTGGAGGATCCAAGTGTCGAAGGAGGTCCGGTACCGTGCCTTGGGCGAAAGGGATCACTCCTGCAAGGAGGAGAGATATGAACAAGATAGCCATCTTGTCAATGTATCTGAAAAGGAAGATCAAAGATTAGTACATTAGTACAATTTCGCCCAGTGGGGTTAGGAAAAGTAAGTTTAAGTTCCTTTGTACAGTTTCAATTGGTTTGCATGTAACCATTTGTCAGTCAATTTATTGTTGTGAAGGAGTCTAACTTGATAGACTGCCGGACTGAGCTTGTTGACAATGGGGTAAGGGCCTTCCCACTTATTGGAGAAGGACTGGGTGGGATGTGCAAATCGAAGTACCATTACCTGGTCTCCAACCTGCCATTCCACTTCTTGTGCGTGTTTGTCAAATTGTATTTTGGACTGTTGCTGGGCTTTGCCCATGCAGTTTGCAGCATACAAGTGTGTGTGTATGAGGTCTTTTTTGAGCTTTACCACATACTGATCCATAGACACACGGTCTGCAGTGGGGGTGTGTAGGTCAAAGAACAAGTGTTCAGGCAATCTCATTTGTCTTCCAGTCATTACCTCGAAGGGTGTAAGCTGGGTGGTGGCTGAGGGTGTACCCCTAATTGCCATAAAGAGTAAAGGCAATAGGGAATCCCAGGTTTTGGGATTGTCCTCAATGAATTTGGAAAGCATTTGCTTAATCCGTCTGTTGGCTTTTTCTACTTGACCTGAGGATTGAGGGTGATAAGGTACGTGGAACTTTTGCTGAACCCCAAGGAGTTCAAGGGACTCTTTCATCAACTCACCTGTAAAACTGGTTCCTTTGTCGGAGTCTACCTTGAGGGGCAGGCCCCACCTGGAGAAGGTCTGTTCTACCAGAATTTTGGCAGTTGTTTTTGCGGTGCATGTCTTAGCAGGGAAAGCTTCAACCCACTTGGAGAATAAATCAGTTACCACAAGGACATACTTGTTGTTTCTGCTGGTATTGGTCAAAGGACCAATGAAATCAATTTGAATGGCATGCCAAGGGCCAGTGTGTCTTTGTGGTAAAAGTTTGGCATTTCATTTTGTAGGTATGGGATTGTTTTGTGCACAAACAAGGCAATTGTCAATGTATTGTTTAACATCTTTGGTAATACCAGGCCACCAGGCGGTGGTCTTGAGATGTTGGAGGGTATTTTCTGCCCCTTGGTGTCCACCAGTAGGACTGTCATGTACCTGGTGCAAAAATTCAGATCTCAAATGTCTGGGGACTACCCACAATTTGGTGGTAGTATCCTCTGGTTGGAACCAAATGAGTTTATCGTCAGGAGATAAGTGTAACTTACCTTCATGCTTGCGATATGGGTTATGTGTAGGGAGTCTTTCTTCAGTACCCTTGTCCAGGAATCTGAACACTTTGAGTTCAGTGTCCAAATGCTGGGCTGCTGAGAGGTCCTGGGGAAAAAGATTCAGATTTCTTTTAGGAGCTGCTACATGTACAGCTGCATTGGCTTCTGGATCCATCATCCAGACGTCCCCTCTCGGGCCCTTCCTTAGCAAGGGTATCTGCTGTGTCATTGAATGCATGATAGGGATATGTAAGGAGGAGCCTTAACCTGTGCACATAAAGTTTGTGTGGGTGTTTCTGTGCCAATGCTTGTATGTAGATTACCAATTCTTTGTATTTCACTGGACTTCCATCAGAGGAGAGAAAGGAGTTCTTCTGCCAGAAAGGGAGAAATTCTGTAAGGGAACAACAGACCCAATTAGAATCTGTGAAAATGATGGTATCCTGAGTTCCATGTTGAATAAATTCAAGAGCACAGGCCACCACTGCCACCTCTACACTACAGCATTTAGATATCCTAACAGTGTTCCCATAACGATACACCACCAAGATACCCATCCCTGCAATCTGTTCTCCCTGATAGTACGATGCTGAACCATCAGTGAAAACACGTCACGAAGAGGCACTTTCCAGTATCTCAGGGGTGGCAGGGAGGAATGGACCTGGATCTGGGAGGTCAGGTGACTGCAGCGTACAGCATTTGGTTACCCCTGAAAAAGGAGACCATGAGCTAGCAGAGATGGAACTTTGGTCTGGTGGACCTGGATATCCCTATCCTGGAGGAGAAGTGACCAATGTGTCAGCCTGGTGTTGGAGACTGACCCATCCTTCACTCTATCTGAGAGCAGAAATGTAGTGGGTGTATGATTAGTGTTAAGAATCAGTGGTGAGTACCCAATGATATACAGGAAGTGCTTGACAGCCCAGTAGGTGGCCAGAGGGTTCCTTTCACAAAGGCCGTACTTCTGTTCCACTGGGGTCAAGAGCTGCGATGCATATGCAATAGGTCTCAAGGTGCCATGCACCTTCTGGGCCAGCACTGCTGACATGGCGATGTCAGAGGTGGCACACTCTAGATGGAATGGTAATGCTGGATTGGGGTTCACCAGTGCTGGGGCGGAGGCCAAAGCCTGCTTCAGTGACGTCACAGCCTGGGTATGGACAGGGCCCCAATTCCATGGAATGTCCTTTTTGAGTAGATCATACAGAGGAGTGGCTTTCTGAGCAAAATCACAAATAAAATCTCTGGAATAATTTACCATACCTAGAAACCTTCGAAGAGTTGCCACACTGGTGGGTAATGGCAAGTCTTGTAATCCCTGAATCTTTTTCCAAGTAGGGCTCCGGCCTTGGTGAGTTATTTTCAAACCCAGAAAGAGTACTTCTTTCTGACATAATTGTGCTTTTGCTGGGTTGCACTTCAGACCTGCTCTCTGAATGAGAGTCAGTAGTTCGTCCAAGAGATCCAAATGTTATTCCTGAGTGGCAGTGGCCAACAACAGGTCATCTACGTACTGTAAGAGACATTGGGGGGCTGAGAAACTTTGTAGGGCATCCATCATGTGGAGATGGAAGAGGGATGGGCTATTATGGAATCCCTTTGGCAAGCAAGTCCATGTGTACTGTCGTCCTTCAAAGGTGAAGGCAAACTTATATTGACTCTTGAGGGCCAATGATAATGACCAAAAACCATTGGAGATATCCAGGGCACTGAACCATTTCTGATCTGGTGTTAAAAGTCGAAGCACATCTGGTGCTGATGCCACAGTTGGGGAACAACTGGGAGTGACCTGATTCAGTTTCCTGTAGTCAATAGTAAGTCTCCAGGTGCCTGTGGGTTTCTTCACAGGCCAGACAGGAGAATTGGCAGTGGAGACACAGGTTCTGATTACTCCTTGTTTAAGGAGTGACTTGATCGTTTCTCGGAGAGAGGGTAAGGCTTCAGTGGGAAACGGAGATTGCCTTTGTCTCTCATGTGCCAGGCCTGGCACCTCGATAATAGTATGCAATCTGCCACCGTCGTGCTTGTTAACTGCAAACACTTCCAAATGTCGTTGCAGAATAGGTAGGAGTTTTGGGAAAAGTTCATGGTTCTTGAACAAATCTATGACGTCATACTCTTTGTTGTTGATAGATATTGTTGCCACAACATGTGAGTCAGGAATTAAGACAGTATGGTATTGACCCTGGATCTGTATCAGCAACATGTTTGCTAGATCCACTACACAGCCGTGCGGTGCAAGGAAGTCAGTCCCAATGATACTAGGATGATCATGCAGCACCATCAGTTGGAAAGCATGTGAGGCCTTCAAATGGCCTAGCTCTACCGGTAAGGGTAGAGAACGGTATGCAGGTAGCTTAGTACCATCAACTCCTGACATATTGGTCTTCCATCCGGTAGACCAAGGAGACATGTCTGGGTGTTCATTGTGTAACACAGATACAGCTGCACCTGTATCTAACAAGACAATTAGTTGGTGGCCCCCGACCTCGGCCTCGGTGCAGGGCCTTCCGTTTGTATCCAAGACCAGCTTGTTTACAATGCGGACTGGGGCCTGTAATTGTCAATCCGTATTTCTGGAGGCATGCAGAGGTTGGGCTTGACTTGCATGGATGCTTCACAGTGTTGCACTGATGCAATATAGGGAGTAGCTTCCGGGTTCAGGCTTGCGTGGGCCTGAGAGCTCGTACTTCCCGTGTCTCCATGACCAGTGGTGGCATGGTTCACTGGTTGTACTGCTGCAAGGGTCTGTGCGGGAACGGCATCTGCTATGGAGCGCACTTGTCCCAGGAGCTCCCGAAATTTTCGATTTTCTTTAGCTATCTCCTTGTATGAGGGACCCAATCTTTGTAATGGTTTCCCTCTGCCCTTGTGCCTTCTGTTTTTAGGCCAATTCCGATTCCCACCCCACTGTTGTTGTTGAGCCTGTTGGGGGTTTTGCTGGGTGCTAGCTGGAGGGGCCGATGGATGTTTAGGCTGCTGTTGCTGGGCCTGCCCTTCCACGATGTAATGTGTCGTGGTCCCGGAAGCAAGTTCCATGGCGGCAACCTTTTTGGAACTGGAACCCAAATCACGGATGTACAGTTGATACACCCTCTCGGTTTTCCGAAGAATATCGGAAAACCTATCCGTATTTGGGTATGTGGTTGGCTCTACCTTCTTTCTTACAGTTGGGATCATGTTCCTAAGGAACAAGGTCTTATATTCAATAAGATCTACATCCGCAGCTTCTTGTGCCAGATGCTTCCCTGCTCGGTAGGCCATCCAGAGTCTCTGGTGGTAAGTCGCTGGACTTTCTTTAGCATTTTGCTTCATGGGGTATGCCAGCATTACTCCAACCACACCAGGGCTGTGAGCAGAGATGAGCTCAGCTGCGACTTCGTCAAAGGTAGCGTTCCCATCCTGGCGAACTGTTTCGGGGAGTTTGGCCCATAAACCAGGATCGATGGTCTGGCATAGTATTTGGACCTGATATTCTGCGGTGAGGCTAAGCATCTCGCATTTGGAGTGCACCTTTTCCAAATGGCAGCTGAGGTTGTCAGACGGGCTCATCCGACCAATGCTGTCAGCAATTTGCTGAACAGAGTAAGCCATTTGTAGGGGATTAGTCGGTGGTCGATCAGGCAGAGGTAATGCGTCTCGCACACCATCCAATGCTGCGCGAGCTTCAGCTTCTGCTGCAGTACGAACACCTTCCTGAGTGCCAGCTTCTTGGAAAATTTGTCAGATCTGACTTTTAATGGCTTTCATACTTCTTTCAGGAAGAGGAACATTTCCTAATGCTCTATCAATCATGGTTTCAATCTCTTGCCTGTCTTCCACACTAATAACGGCTACCGGAGGCGCCGTTGGGACCAGGCTTGGGCCTGCTCCCCTCCCCATCATGGGCGCTGCCATGATGGTGTTTCCCATGATGAGCGTCACGACGTCGTCGACGTGTGACCTGGGGAGTAGTGGGTGGGGACCCGCCATACTGTGGATGGCTAGGTGGGGAATCTGGGCCATAGTAGGGGCGTGACTGGGCGTTGTATTGTGAGACGCCATCATCAGATAGCCCTTCTGATGACGCAGTGAGAAGGCAGGGCTACGCCCCATTGCCTTAACGTACAGCCAAAACTCTCGCTGATGGTGCAGTTTATCCATCTTAGCTTTACATTCATCATGATTCACACTTGCAACATCCATATCAACCTGATCCTGTTTCTGCTTCTGCAAAACACGGTATGCGGCGCTCAATTCGCAATTGTTCCTATAGGCTATTTCTAAATCATTACGTACCTGGTTGATCTCGTCCTGAAGTTCACCCATTTCATCACTCAACTGTGCATTCGTAGCACTCAACAAATCATTCATTTGCACAACCTGACTCTTATCCTGTCTCAAACTTTCACACTCCTGTTTCAGAGTACACATTTCTTGTTCACCAGCCTGTGCGGAATGATGCAATAGTGAATCCTTTTCATTACGCAGAGATTGGAGTTCTGACTCCAGGTTCTGCTGTATTCGAACACATTCTGTTTCCTGTAAACCCATCTCTTGCTTAAAAGATGCGATCTGCAGGTCAAGGGTACGAAACCTCGCTTCGGAGGCTACCAAAGTAGCATAGAGAGTGGCGACCATCAACCCCTTAGCGCAATGCTTAATGGTTGACTGTCGCGTCTCTGCATACTGGGTTGAAATCCCCAGTACAAGGTTTTCAGATTGACTTGCGTCCCTCGCGAAGTCAGCCCATCCTCCATGGGAGGTAAGAAAGTTAGAGACATCGAGTCTCAGTTCTCTGCAGATATCTGATACTGTGGCCATTGTGTGGGAGGGAACGAAAATTCAAACTGTGAAAAAGACCGCATGTTGCATATTGATCCACAACACGAGTACTTCAAACACAGCCGGGCTACTGTATAAGTTGTAGGCTTGCATTTCAAAGCCGTTATGGAGTGGGTCGAGACGGCATCGGCCACACCCAAAAAATCAGCCAGACTTTGCAAGTATCTACAAACTGGTAGAAAAGACGGGAGAGGTGTTACGGGAGTGTACACCTGCAGTCCCCGTGGGGAAAGGGAAAATTTACAGCAACAAGTGAAAACTTGCAAACACCAAATATTGCCTGCACACGGTTGCCAATTTGTAAGAGGTCTGAACCTCACTTTCAGGTTCTTGGCAATATTGGGAATGCAAATAATCACAAACAGGTTGCATTTGAGTAATAAACAAGTTTATTACTACAAAAGGGATAAATCACAGTTGCCCTAAGCAGTTCTTACCAATACGAACTGGGAGTCAGTGCTAAGCGTTCCCTACACCTCGAGGTTTCTCTGTAGTCTCTTGGGATCTCTCGGGTCTCCTGAGGTGTAAAGCCTGTGCATAACATTATATACCTGTGATAATTACTATGGTTACTAAAAGATAGAAACATTTCTAGTTACAGAGATGAGCCCTATTGGCTAATTTAGAGGTGGCTCCACGGTCCAAGATAACATTATATAATTCTGTAAAGTCATCAGTTTTAGAACAAAGACGTTCTTATACAGAGTCTTACATAACAGGGTGAAGTGGTTCACATCACCAAAGGATGGCAGTGTTGCCTTACATATTATAATTACTTCAAGGACAGGTATCTTGGCATCTGACAAGTAAGAAGTAGACAGAAAATACATGGTATAATATGTGTGCATTAGCAAGCAAAGTGGGTTACAATAATATGCATTCATATCCTGACATCTACTCTTGTACGGTAGATGCCTTTAGCCCTATGTATTAGTATAGCCTATGCCTAACCATTAGCTGTCTACGGTGTACCCCTGAGGGTATCAATTAGGGTGCAGGGACCTCGTGTAACATTATCATGAACATATGCAATTACACTTATACTCCCATATACATTACCATAATGTGTAGACTACACCAATAGACTTACGGTTGAATTTATGTCATTGGGTCAATTTCCAGTGCCATAAGCCACCAGCTCCCCAAAGTATTTAATATATTTTTCCAATATGGCACTCTGCAACTTTCCCTATAATTGGGCTTCACAAAATGGGGAGAGAAAATGCTGCCTTCTCATTGGTTGTTACCTGTGCATCAAATTTGTTCAATGTATAGGTAAAAACAAGTGTTCAAAAGCAGGACCACAATATGAAATAAATCTTTGTGCCATTAGAACACTTGTCTTTTAAAAGCCACCATTTTATCATGCATTAGTAAGCTAATCATCATTTTAAACTTGAACTCAGGTCAGCTCACTGGTAACCATACTTGCCAAGTTTCTGAGGTTGATGTAACATACACATATCTAACATTTAAAATGTAATGTATTTTCTTACTTCCCGCTTTCTTGCATGTCGTGCTTTTACTGCCTCCATCTGGAGTGCCTGTATGCTCCCGCTGTATGACCTACCCTTCATAGTGTACAAAATAAAATCTGTTACTCCTGTTTTTTTTTTTATCCAGCTGAAGTTACACACTCTGACTCCATTTGTGTAGTAAACTATTTGTGTGGTGGGTACAACTACTCACTAAAGTATGTTCACATGCTAAGTGAAGGAGGGGCACCACGAAAATGCAGTCACTCTCCAAAACACTGATCTCATTCTCAGTGTAACCTCACTCTTCTGATACATTCCAAACTGAAACAGCAAAGGAGTTGCACTGAAAAGAATAATAAAAAAATATGAGACTCACATAAAATAACAGTTTTGTGTTCTACCATGACACTATATGGATGTCTCTGTGTTGGGGGGGGCACGATCAGTCATGTTCTTAGTCATGAAAAAAACTACAACTATGGATGCTGTAAAAGGACAAAAGTTCCATAATAAACCAGGCACAAGGGCTATTTTATCATTAATTCATCCAATTACAGTTTTTCTCAAGATAAACATATTTATTTAATTGTAGAAATGCATTTAAAAATGAAGCCCATTTTATAACTGCAATAAGGCACTCCAGGGTGTGCACTGAACAGATATTACCGCACACCCAGGTGCTGAAGGCATGCAGCCTGCATCCTCAAGCATCACTATGCCCTTGGGCATGCAGTAATATCTGTTCAGTGCACACCATGTCATGTCTTATTGCTTAATTATAAAATGGCAGGGTAAAATAATGTAATCTGATTGGCAGTTATTTATGTTTCAAATATGGTTAACACATGGTTAAAAAAAAGGACTGCTCAGCAGTGAAGAGTATGGAACCCAGATCAATGGGGATTTCGAACACAGGCATTTCAATTAGCCTCCTACAGCCAGAAATGATCTTCTACCACAAACATGGCTGCTAACTTACCACTGTAAAAAAACTTCAACTGGGCCCTGAAAACAAAATTACCTTAAATAAAAAACAACCATTTGTCAATGCCAAGTGTTGCTTGCTGTCATTAGCACTGGAAGTACAGGAGTTAGACAGATGAAGTATAGGAATGGCAGTGAAGTATTGAACTGACGCCAACTCCACCCCAACCCTGCAGAGATGGACAGGCACTGGGGAGTGCCTTTGTGTCATCTCCCATAACGGTCATGACATTTCACCTCACCCTAAGTCAGAATTAAAAACTTATTTATTCTTAGAAGCATATGGAGAGTGATTTTATTGTGATTTTACTGTGATTGTATTGTTATTATTGTTGTTGATGTTACATGTTTGTATTTTAATTGCCTGCCTATTTGTACAGTGCTTTGGTTTTGAAAAGAGCTTAAAAATAAATTTTTACTTTTTTACTTAGTTTTACCTGCCCTGCAGACACTTAAAAGTGCCGTGGTGTGTTTTGAAGTGTTTGGGCTTTACACTCACCTCATTCCATAAGAAAATACACTGAAATGGGTGCTGTATAGGAGAATGGGGTGAACTCTGGGGCCAAAGGGTTCAAGGTGCACCTCAATGCCTGCCACTGGCTGCAGGGTGGGGGTGGAATGGCATGAGCATTACTGTCGACAATCTCAAGTCACACCCCTGATGTCTGTCAGTCCTTACAGGGTAGGGTCTCATGGTTGAAAACCATAACACCCTGGGCATTTTTTGGTATTTTTACTCCAAGTTTTCAACACAGGCTTTTTGTGATCCCACTGCATGAACAGTGACACTATCAGTTCGTTAGCTGAAAGGTGATTTTGCACAGCAACTGCACGATTTGGTGCCACAGGTGTGAAAACACATTTTGAACAAGATGTGAAAAATGACAGCTGTACTGTTCATGAGGAGGTGTAAAAAAATGGCAATGTTGAA
Organism: Neoceratodus forsteri; assembly: GCA_016271365.2. NCBI lineage: Eukaryota > Metazoa > Chordata > Ceratodontiformes > Ceratodontidae > Neoceratodus > Neoceratodus forsteri. The sequence goes on along the minus strand of CM057449.1, from coordinate 222,994,079 downwards.
AATCTGGAGTGAAAATATAAAAAAAACTGGTGAAGTCACAAGTGTATGTAGAAACTGTGCAATGCACACTCGTAATGTAATTAGTTTTGGGATTTTTTACAGCAGATTTTCAACATAGACATTTTGGGTCCTCTGCTCATGAAGAGTGTCACATTGATTTTCTTAATCTATCCCGAACACTGATTTCCCCTCAGCAACCGTGCTATTCTGCACCGGAAGTATGAAAACACATTTTGGCCAGGGTGTGAAACATGACACCTGTACTGTTCATAAGGAGGTATGGAAAAAATGACAATGTGGAAAATCTGGACTGAAAAGATTACGAATTTGTGAACTTAAGAGGGTGCATGGAAATAGCACAATGCACGCTCGTAACACAGTCATTTTATGGACTTTTGTCACCAAATTTTCAACATAGACAGTTTAAGACTTCTGCTCATGATCAGTGTCACTGTGATTTTCTTAATCTGTCCCAAACATTGATTTCACACATTGACCATGCCACTGTGAGCAACATGTGTAAAAACACATTTTGGGTGAGATGTGAAAAATGACAGTTGTACTGTTCATAAGGAGGTGTGGTAAAATGGCAATGCTGAAAATCTGGAGTGAAAATATTAAAAATGCTCGAAGTTACGAGTGTGCGTAGGAACTGCGCAACGCACACTTGTAAAAAAGTCATTTTGGGAAATTTTTTCACCAAATTTCCAACACAGGGTTTTTGGGGGCCTACCTCATGAACAGTGTCACTGTGATATTCTTAATCTGTGCTGAACATTGATTTTGCACAACGACTGTGCCATTGTGCACTACATGTGCAAAAACACATTTCAGACAAGATGTGAAAAATGACAGCTATACTGTTCATAAGAAGGTGTGTTAAAATGGCCATGTTGAAAACCTGAAGTGAAAATATTAAAAATGCTCAAAGTTACAAGTGTGCATAGGAACTGCGCAATGCATACTCGAAAAACAGTCATTTTTTGGGAACTTTTTCACCAAATTTTCAACATAGGGTTTTTGAGGGCCTACCTCATGACCTGTGACACTGACATTTTGTTAATCAGTCCCGAAATGTTTCCCCACACAGTGACCATGAAATCACCTTTCAGGATGGAATAACAAAATGACTGTGACTGAGTTCATGAGGTGGGGTACAAAGAACCCCATGTTGAAAATTTGGTGAAAACATTCCCAAAAATGGCCGAGATATGCACCAAAGTTGAAAAAAAAAAACATTTATGCCATTATACAGCTTACTGGCATTTCTTCAGTTCGTGGTCGGCTTTGAAGAGTGCAGACATGTTCCTGGTCCACCGAAGATCATTGCGCCATGCTCCGGAGGTAAGTACGTGGTGATGGAGGTGTGGAGAGGTGAGGTATGCAGAGGGTGGGCACGGGTTGGGGGAGGGACCACCAGAATCAATGAGGGACCGTTTTCTACTTTACAAGATTATTTTTAAAAAAAAACTCACGGGAAGGTTTTCTATTTTCCAGGCACATTTAATTTTGGCACAGTGGGGTGGGCTCCCAGCATGTCACCTGAGTGTTTTGGGAGGACTGTAGCCAATGGGGGATTGGGCACCACCCATCAGCACATACAGAGTGCTGGGGGGAACAAGAGCTGAAGGGATTGGGCACCCCCCTTGGCACACAAGAAATTGTGGGGGAGGCATTATGCCAATGGGGAGTGAGCTCCCCCATTGGCAAAATTACCAGGAAGGGGCATGCCGACAGGGGGATTGGGTACCCCTGTTGGCACATATAAGTGCTGGGGGGTGGCAAGAGCTGAGGGGGATTGGGCACCCCTCGGCACATAACAAATTTGGGAGGGGAGACATTATGCTGACTGGGAGTGGGCTCCCCCATCAGCAAATTGAACTGGAAGGGGGCATGCCGACAGGAGGATTGGGCACCCCGTCAGCTTTTTTTTTTATTGAAATGTTTCACCAGGATGGCACACTGAACGGTGGGCGGCGGCTTTCCATTGGCTTCCTGGGGACTGTGAGAGGCCAGCTGAGAAGCTGTCACCATGGGGACACCAATCAACTGTTTTGGTAGCTTGTAATGCATCAAAACAGCTGACTGCATCGTGACGTGGCCCAAATTTCCTGACGCATTTAGGCATTCTCCCTAACTGCTGAAAGCAATGTGTTTCTTGCACATGTGTGCAAGAAACACAATAAAACAAATAAATTAAATGTTGTTTCCCAGATTATCACACTCTCCTTACATACATAAACACAGAAACATAGAAACATAGACTTTGACGGCAGAGAAGGACCACTTGGCCCACCCAGTCTGCCCATTTCCCTTCCTATTGGAGAAGCTGCAGATTCTAGTTTACCAACAGACTACTTCCTGCAACCCCCACTACAATTGCCTTATGTCTGTCCCATGCATGTTTGAATTCCCCCACTGTTTTAGACTCAACAACCTCCCCAGGAAGTCGGTGCCATGCATCCACCACTCTCTCGGTGAAAAAAAATTTCCTCACATAACCCCTGAGCCGTCCCCTCTCTATCTTTAAATTGTGCTCCCTTGTTCTTACACATCTCTTTTTCTGAAAGATGCTATCCTTCTGGACTTTGTTGATTCCCTTGAGGTACTTGAAAGTTTCTATCATGTCCCCCCGACCCTCCTTTCATCAAGGGTATACATATTAAGCTCTCTCAGTCTCTCTTCATATGGTTTCTGATGCAGACCCTGCACTATTTTAGTTGCCCTCCTCTGGACTGCTTCCATTCTGTCTATGTCCTTGTGTAGATGGGGTCTCCAAAACTGCACACAGTATTCCAGATGGGGTCTCACCAACTGTCTGTACCGAGGGATAACCACTTCCCTTTTTCTACTTGTGATGCCCCTTCCTATGCATCCCAGTATCCCCCTGGCTCTCCTTACTGACTTCTCACATTGCTTACACACCTTTAGGTCATCTGATATGACTACCTCCAAGTCCCTTTCCATTTTTGTTGTTGTTAGCACCTCCTCTGCTATTGTGTACTCTTCTCCTGGGTTTTTTGTTTACCAGGTGCATTACTTTGCACTTCTTGGCATTGAATCTAAGTTGCCATATGTCTGACCATTCCTCCAACCTTGCCAATTCCCTTCTCATCCTTTCTACTCCCCCTTGTGTATCAACTCTGTTACAGATCTTTGTGTCATCTGCAAAGAGGCATACCTTTCCCTCCAGACTCTCTGCAATGTCACCTATAAAGATGTTAAAGAGACTGGACCCAGTACTGAGCCCTGAGGTACTCCGCTAGTAACCCCTTCTTCAGAATGTTCCATTCACTATTACCTTCTGTGTCCTGTTGTGCAGCCAGTTTGTTACCAGGACTACCACCCTGGAACCCACTCCCAGGCTGGCTAACTTGATTATTAGTCTTTTGTGTGGGACTGAGTCAAATGCCTTGCTAAAGTCTAGGTAGGCCATATCCACAGCCCCTCCCTGGTCTATTACTTTGGTCACCCAGTCAAAGAAATCAATTAGATTCATCTGACATGAGTGCCCCGCTGGCCTCTAGGTACTCAACAATTCTTTCTTTCAGAAGTGATTCCATCATTTTCCCTACCACTGAGGTCAAACTTACAGGTCTGTAGTTTCCTGCTTCTGCCTTGCTCCCACTTTTGTGAAGTGGAATCACATCTGCCCTCCTCCAGTCTTCAGGTACCACCCTATCCTCCCAAGATTTGTGAAAAAGTGTGGTCAGTGGTGTCACTAGGTCTTCCCTTAGTTCTTTCAGGATTCTGGGGTGAATCCCATCAGGCCCCATTGCTTTGTCCACCTTGAGTTTCAGGAGTTCTTTCAGGACTCTTTCTTCTGTAAATGGATTGGTGTCAACCCCCTACCCAAAGTGCTTCTGTCTGGTTTAGGTAACTCCTCCTCATCTTCTTTTGTAATACTGAGCAAAAGTATTCATTCAGTATCTCTGCTTTCACTGTCTCCCTCTGCCCACCTCTCCTCTCCTTTATTAATCTTCACTATTCCTCCCTTAACCTTTCTATGTTCCCTAATGTACCTATAAAAGGTTTTATCCCCCTTCTTAACTGAGTTGACTGTTTTTTTCCTTGGTTTGGGTCTTTGCTATTCTGACTGCCTTTCCCACTTCTTTCTGCTTTAATTGATACAGTTCCCTGTTGTGCTCCTTCTGTGATTCCTTATACTTTCTGAATGCAACCTTTTTCTCCTTAATCTTCCCTGCCACCTCTTTTGAGAATCATAGTGTTTTTTACTCCGCTTTGTTTTCTTTATTTGTTTCACTCAAAAGCTTGTTGCCTCTATGATAGCAGTTTTGATTTTTCTCCATTGTTCTTCCACCCCTCCTTTTTTGGCTATTTGCTAGTGCATTCCTCAGGTATTCACCCATTTTGCCAAAGTCAACCCTTCTAAAGTTCAGTATCCTTGTTTTTGTACGGCTTGTGTCCATGGTTGTGCTTATTGTGAAGCACACTGTGCAGTGGTCACTTATTCCCAGATGTCTACTGACTTCTAAATTTTGATCCTCTTCCATTTGAGAGTACCAGGTCTAGTATTGCTCCTCCCGAGTGGGTTCCAATACTAGCTGTCTAAGGCCTGCCTCCGGCAGGGCATCGAGAATGACCCTGCTCTTTGATGTGGCTGCAGCACATATCATCCAGTTAACATCTGGCATATTGAGGTCCCCCATCTGCCAACAACATCTATGTATCTATGTAAGTGAAGGAAGTGACCAGGGAGGTAGTGGCAGTCAAGGCATCCAGAGAACTCAGGTTGGTGTGGACATTAAAGAGGGGAGAAGGACTTCTTCAGGTACATCAGGGAAAAAAGGAGTTGCAAGGACCAGATAGTAAGGATTAAGAGGGAGGGAGGATGGGTGAAAAAGGGGGTTGAAAAGGCAGAAGCATTAAATGACTACTTCTGCTCTGGTTTTTACTAAGGAGAAGGGGGGAGAATACCCAAGGTTGGGGGGATAGGAACAGAGGGGGAGGGGTGGTGGACAGGGAAATCACAGAAGGTAGAGTGCTAGAGGGTTTAAGGGCACTGAGGGTGCACAAGGCACCAGGGTCAGATGGCGTACACCCCAGGGTACTGAAAGAGCTTGTGGAGGTCCTAGCAGGCCCCTTGGCAGACCTATTTAATGCCTCATTGGACTAAGGTTGTGTACCTCAAGATTGAAGGATGGCTCACGTGGTTCGCCTTCATAAGAGCTGACCCAAGGATGAACTGGGGAACTATAGACCAGTAAGCCTCACGTCCATCATGAGGAAACTAATGGAGACAATCCTGAAGGAGAAGCTGGTGACCCTGCTGGAGGTCAATGGATTACAGGACAGTAGGCAGCATGGCTTTGTCAAGGGCAGATCCTGCCAGACCAACCTAGTAGAATACTATGACTGAGTGACTAGGCAAATGGACAAGGGCCATGCGGTGGATGTCCTGTACCTGGTCTTCAGTAAGGCATTAGATTTGGTGCTGCATGGGATGCTTGGAAGTAAGGTACACAGCTCAGGAGTGGGGGCAAAATTGGTGGGATGAGTGGGGAACTGGCAGCATAGAAGGCAGCAGAGGGTGGTGGTGGTGGGAAGGGAAATCTCATCCCCAAGGGCAGTGATGAGTGGGGTTCCACAGAGGTCACTGTTGGGGCTGGTGTTGTTTGGGATATTTATTGCAGACATTTCAGTGGGCATCAAAAGCAGGATCAGTCTATTTGCAGATGGCACAAATATGGGAGCAGTGGTGGATGACCTAGGGGGGTGGCAGGGTTTTCAGGAAGATCTGGCAAGGCTGGATACATAGCCAGACACCTGCCAACTGTGATTCAATGCCAAGAAATGCAAGGTGCTGCATTTCGGGGTTAAGAATCGAAGGGGAAACTACCATCTGGGGGGAGTGCAGCAAGCTGAGACTAAGGAGAAGAAGGATCTGGAGGTGCTCTTTACAGGAGCAATGAACAACTCTGCACAGTGAAGGAATGTGGTGGCAATGGCCAACAAAATGTTGTGCTGTATCACAAGGGATATAACCTCAAGGGGGGGGGAGATAATTCTGCCTTTCTATAGATCACTGTTCAGACCCCACCTGGAGTACTGCATGCAGTACTGGTGCCCTTACCTAAAGAGAGACATTAGATTACTGGAAGGGGTGCAATGCAGGGCAATAAAGATGATCCAGGATCTGGGGGAGTTACTTTATGAAAGTAGACTAAGAGAGTTGAACATGTACTCACTAGAGGAGAGGGGGGGGGATATGATCGAGACCTTCAAGTACATGAGAGGAATAAACAGGACAGGCATGGAGGGACTGTTCAAGAGGAGGGTAGAGAGGGACACTCAAGGTCATGATATGAGATTAGCGGGTGGAAGGTTTAGGAAGGAATTGAGAAGGCACTTTTTTAGAGAGAGGGTGGTGGCAGAGTGGAATTCGTTACTTGCAGAGGTGGTGGCCTGTAAAACAGTGGGATGCTTTAAGAGGGGCTGAGACAGGGCAAAAGGAAGAGTCAAGGGAAGGGGTGCTGGGAGGGAGGGGCAGCTGCAGAATAGGGTTGCTAGCTACATAATCGAGCAAACTCGAAAGACCAAATGGCCTTTTTCTGCTGGCAGTTTTCGTATGTTCATATGTTCGTAAATTAAATATTTTTGTGTAGGGTTCTATATCAATTCATAATATTAGACTCTATGTTTATTAACCTGTAAGTTCATGAAAAACTGGAATACAAACATGGAACATTATCTAAAGAGTTGCCAGTCAGTGCATTTAACTGTAGCAGACTGAAGTTGCATTGTAATCACGTTAGTTGTCATTCTGATTACACTTTAAAGTTTTTTCTGTGTGATTACTTTTTAAATAAATGTCAGACAGATTTAGACTGTTGAAACAGTGTACAAGACCTGCATTCGTATGTAGTTAAAATTGTAAGAACAGATTTAATAATGCCAAAAGTAGTAACACAGCAGTTATAGATTTGCTGTTGCAATTTGCAATAGCTATTACATGTGTAGTTATCCTTATAAGAACAAATTACATAATGCCAGAAGAGATACAGTGGTAGCTGCACAATAGATTTTCTGTTATACTTTGCAACAGCTATTAAATGTGTAGTTACAGAATGAAGTGATTTGTGCCAAAAGGGATACACTCGTAGTTGCACGTGTATGCAAATTGTGTAACTACATAACACACAAATGTGAAACTAGTTAACTATATAGTAGTTACATGTAACTGCACAGTAGTTACAGTGCAGTTACAGTATAGTTATACAGTAGTTGCAGTGTAGTTAAGGACTCTTAAAATAAATTACCTGTAATGGAAACACTACTGAAGGAAAGGATAGTGGGATACCCTGTAAACATGTAAACAATAGATTACAGGATCCAAGGCAATATGGTTTCAAAGGGGGAGGTCTTGCCATACAAATCTGATTGAGTTATTTGAGTAGGCAGCCAGGGTAGTGGATCATGTAGGAGAGGTAGCTGTGGCCTACCCAGATTTCAGTAAGGCCTTTGACACTGTTCCACAAAGAAGACTGGTAAACAGGTTGGCCTGTCTGGAAGTGGGTCAGAAAGTTATAAACTGGGTAAGCAGTTGGTTAAGTAACAGTAGTCAGAGGATGGTGGTAAATGGTGTCTACTCTAGGGAAAGTAAGGTGACCAGCGAGGTGCTTCAGGGCTCAGTACTAGGCCTGGTCCTCGTCAAAGTCTTTATTAGCAACATTGCAGAAGGGCTAGAAGGGAAAGTACCCTATGCCTGTTTGTGGATGACAAAAAAATCTGCAACAGTGTAGACACACCAAGAGGATGGTAAATGAGGGATGATTTGATAAAGTCAGAAGAATGGTCAAGGGTTTGGCAACTGGGTTTCAATGCAAAAAAGTACAAAATCATGCACTTGGGGCACAGAAACCCAGTGGCTTTGTACCAATTGGGAGGGAAAGCACTGGCAACCACCAAGCAGGAAAGGGACCTGGTGGTAATAATTTCTGATGACCTGAAGGTAGCCAAGCAGTATGATAAGGCAGTGGGGAAGGCAAGCAGGACACTCAGGTGCATAGGGAGGAGTACCACCAGTAGGAAGAAGAAGGTAATATTACTCTTGTACGGATCACTGGTAAGACCCCACCTCAAGTACTCTGTCCAGTTCTGGAGAACCCACCTCTGGAAGGACATTGATAAGGTGGAGCCAGTATAACAGAGAGCTACCAAAATGGTGCAGGGCCTGCATCAAAAACCATATGAAGAGAGACATAAGGAATTGAATATGTAATATCTGGAGGACAGGAAGAAAAGGGGGAAGAGGACAGAAACATTCAAACACCTAATATGAATTAATAAGGTATAGGAAGGTAGCATTTTCCATAGAAAAAGATGCTCAAGGACAAGAGATCATGCTATGAAATTGGAGGGGAGTGCTCAGATGAAATATGAAGAAATACTTCTTCATGGAGAGGATAGTGGATGTCTAGGACAGCCTTCCAGTGGAAGTGGTGGGTGCCAAAATGATGACAGGATTCAAGCATGCATGGGAGAGATACAAGGGAACCTTGGTAGACAAGAGAAGGAGACAACCAGAGATCAAGTAGGATCTGCTTGGCACAGTAGGTAGGGAAAACTAGGTGGGCCAAGTGTCAATGAGGCACAGGTCTGGAATCATAGGAAAACAAAAAGCGGTTGTAAAACTCACAACAAGTGATTTATTATTAAATAGCAAAATAAAAACAAAATAAAATTGTTCAGTATAACTATTTACAAAGGCAGTATAAACAGATAATGTCCATCTGGGTTTCTTTTCAATTTCCAGTCTCAGTCTCTCTCAGTCTCTGTGTTTCTCTTTTGAAAAACATTGTAGCTCCTTTTTATAAGTCTGGGCAGGAGCTCATTAAGAAAACAGCATGCTTATCACACAGTGTTCTTGTAAGTTTCCAGTGTTCTTGATCATTTCAGCAGGTGCAGTAAAAAGAACATTGTGACCTAGAACTGACCTCTTGTTTACATCTTCTGCAAATGCTTAAACGTTGCATCTCAGGTTAATCCCTTGAGTTCCAAATAGCTTTGCAATCATTTCAACAGTATAACTAGATACAGTTTTAGCTTTGCAATCATTTCAACAGTATAACTATATACAGTTTTAAACAAAGGGTTCACAGTATCAATTACATTTCCACAAAAAGAGTCACATATATTTTTATACTTGCAGATATGCAAGGGGGAAGAAAAGACAGAACAGCAAGTGAGGGCTGAGAGATAGTGAGAGGCAGAGAATTGCAAGACTATCAGGGTAATCAAGTCCCAGGTCTCACGAGAACATTTGTTTGCACAACCAAACAGAGAAAAGACTGAAAAGGAGAGAACAGAATGGATTCTTGCATTTAAACTCTTTCTCCATAACAACTGGGACAGATCCTTATTCAACCCTGTCACATCAAGCTGGGTCAAGAGGTCCTTATCTGTCAACAACTTCTATGATCCTGCTTCTATGTAAAAAAAAGATGATGAATCAACTGGATTAGGACAGTATTTTGTATTTTTTGAAGACTCAGCCAAAAGCAGGAACCCTGACTAATGTTACTTGCTTGGGCTAGGTGGTATGGGAATTGGATGAGTTAAAAGCTTTCCAAACAGAACTGACACTGAAATACTTGTGTTAGAATGATTATCACGGAAGTCTGAAGGTGATGTGCCTCCGGGCGCATTGCCTGAGAATACACAGAAAGTGGGTGACAATATTAAAAGTCCATAGAATGGGAGATGGACAGCTAGTACTAGATGTAAACCAAATTCTTCTGGCATTTAGAGCATATTATGAGGAGTTATATTTGCACCCTGCTGAATCCTTGCTGCAGGCTAAAATACATTTTTTATCTAGTCTCACGCTTCAGAAATTAGTGAAGGAAGGTAAATAGTCTCTGATCAATCTGACTTCTGGACAAGAGATAGAGAAAGTATTGAAGAAGTTAAAAGCAAATACATGTCTGCACCAGTTGTCTGTCCATGTGAGTTCTTTAAAAAATGTAAGTAATCTTTGCTGCTCCTGCTTCTCCAGTTGTGTAATGCAGTACTGCAAGAGGAGCCTTCTTCTCCAGTGCTAATATCAGTTATCTCTAAACCTGGAAAGCAGCCTTAATATTGTCCCTAATACTGACCAATATCTGTTTTAGATGCAGATAATAAAAGGTTCACGTTGCTACTAGCCTGTTATCTGGATCCACTTTTCCCCTCACTGATAGCTCCAGGGTCTAGACCAAACTGTTTTTTTTTAGACACAGAAAATGTCTGATAGTGTAAAGAGAGTGTTGTACAGTATATTATTTATACTGTTCAGCAATCTGCATCTCCTCTTCTGGCCAAATTAGGTGCACAGAAAGCCTCTGACCAGGTGTCTTGGAGCTGTCTCCACCTCAGACTGCTAACATTTGACTTCCCTGCCAGTTTTCTTTACTCTTTTGTCCAAGATTTATCAAAATCCTAGTGTTAGGGTAAATGCAAATGGACATCTCTCTGCAGAGTTTGAGTTACAGCAGGGGACTCATTAGGATGCCCCTATCTTCCCTGCTCTTTGCTCTTTGTCTATAGCCTCTGGCTCAATTTGATCACCAGAACCCAACTATACAGATTGTGCAGGTGTGTTTGTGTGAGTTGAGGGGATAGAACACAGGCTATCACTTTATTCAGAAGATGTGCTACTGTACTTGGGAGATCTGGGCTAATCTTACCCAAAAGTTCTTGACAATTATCATTCTTTAGAGAACTATCCAGATATAAAATCAATCACAGTAAAATACAGGTCGTAGTATGTAATTGGATAGTCCCTCCCTGATTCTATCAGTGATAACCAATTAGATGGACTTAAACAGTCATAAACTATTTAGGTCCATAATTATCCACCAACCCAGAGCAATTATTATCACTGCTTTTTACCTATCTAACTGCTCAGTTGAACCTACTGTCTTTGGCCAGATGGTACCTCCTCCCGATATCGTTTAGTAGAAGGACTGATGTAGTTCAAATGGTGGTTCTCCTTTGGTTTTTCAGTCCCACATGATTCCCCATTCTTTGTCAGGAGTAGATTAATTTGAGACAAATCATTTCTTGTTTATCTGGTTGGGATAGCCACATCAGATTTGTGGGATACACCTGCGGACAAGCTTCAGCTCAATGTGTCTTTCCTGGCCCAAATGGTAAAATTAAAATTAATAGATAAATAAATACATCTGAGCTGGATTCACACTGCTGACCTATAGGTGAAGACTTGCACAACCCACTTCTAGTACTTTTCCCTTTTAACTGAGTGCCTTGGCATATAAGACAGGTAATTAATTGAACAGTTGCAATACTTAGACTGCTTTTGTATAACAGAGACTTTGCTAAGCTGAGGCAGTGAAGCTGCTCCCTAAGGATGCCTAGTACAATCCTTACCTGGAGATCAGAACATGAAGATTCTGAAAACTTTGGTGCAGCACCAAGACATCATAGTGAGATGGAAAATACGTGTTCACATCAACTAGTGGTCTGTAATTTTTCTTTTTTGTAGTTCAATAAAATAAAAAAACAACTGAAAGCAGAGTCAGCAAAGGCTCCCAACGTTACACGTGAAGCCCTTTTGGAGGAAGGGGCAGCCCTTTGACAGTTGCATAGTACCTCCTGTCTGCAGCATCACAAATAATTTCTGATGCAAGCACAGGACCATTTTTATGTTTGCTTGCGTACATGCGCAAGAAACATTGTGTGGCAGCTTAGGAGAAAAGCGGGTTGTGGAGGTGCGGCACTGTGACAGCCAAGGGAGGCATTGCATTTGGGGACATGGCACTGGTGTGCTGATGACACTGGCTTCCAAAAGTGTCACCAACTTGTAACGTTTTTGCCACAGCAATCAGGGACTGCCTCGTCATTGCAGCGTCAGCCATTCTGCTGCAATGAGGGAGCAACCCGTCATTGCAGGGAGGAATGTTACCCAGTATAATATTGTTTGTAAACATTGTGGTAAGCCGCCGTCATGTTCACAAACAATATTATTCAGCCCCCAATGCAGAGGGGGTGCCCAATCCCCTAGGCAGCATACACCCCCCCAAAAACAGTCTTTGTTTGCCGACAGGGGCCCCAATCCCCATCGGCTTCGGTCCACTGTCCCAGTTTAATTTGCTGACGGGGGCCCACTCCCCATTGGTATAATTCTCCCCCCATTGCCAGTGTAATTTGACAACAGGGGAGTCCACTCCCCATCGGTATTATGTCCCCCCCAAAAAAAACATTGGTTTTGTGCTGAGGGGGTGCATAATCCCCCTCGGCTCTTGCCGGCCCGTATGTGCCAACGATGGTGCCCAATCCATGGTCAGCTATAGCGCCCCCAAAATAAACACTTGGGTGGCATGCTGTGGAGCCCAACCCAGCATGTCAAATGTCCCTGGTTAAAAAAAAAAAGTCCCGCAATGTTTTTTTTCTTTTTCTGCAAATCAGAAAACGGTCCCTCGTTGAGTCCAGTGGCCCGCCTCCCAACCCACGTCCACCTTCAGCGCACCCTGCCTCCCCCCACCACCCCACCCCATACTTACCTCCAGAGCCCAGCGTGACAATCTTTGGTGGACCGGGAACACGTCTGTATTCTTCAAAGCCAACCGCGAACTTATGAAATGCCGGTAAGCTGTATAATGGCATAAATATATATTTTTTTAACTTTGGTGCATATCTCAGGCATTTTTGGAAATTTTGGCACCAGATTTTCAACATGGGGTTATTGGGACCCCTCCTTATGAATTCAGCCACTGTCATGGCATTATTCGATACTGAAAGGTGATTTCACGGTCACTGCATGGAATCACCTTTTGGGACCAATTAACAAAACAACAGTGCTGGTATTTATGAGGTGGCCTCTCAAAAAGTCTGTGTTGCAAATTTGGTGAAAAAAATCCAAGAAATGACTGTTTTACAAGCATGCATTGTGTACGCTCATAACTTCTCAAATTTGCAATATTTTCACTCCAGATTTTCAACATGGCCATTTTTCCACACCTCCTTATGAACAGTACAGCTGTCATTTTTGACATCCTGGCTGACGTGTTTTCGCACTTCCAGTGCAGAATAGCGCGATCGCTGTCAGAAATCAGGGTTCGAGATACATTAAGAAATTCACAATGACACTGTTCATGAGCAGAGGTCCTAAAATGCCTATGCTGAAAATTTTGAGACGAAAGTCCATAAAGTGACTGTGTTACGAGCATGCATGCATTGTGCAGTTTCCATGCACGCACGTAACTTCACATTTTTGTAATATTTTTACTCCAGATTTTCAGCATTGCTATTTTTCCACACCTCCTTATGAACAGTACAGCTGGCATTTTTCACATCCTGGCTGAAGTGTATTTTTGCACTTCCAGGGCAGAATAGTGTGGTCGCTGTGGGAAATCAGTGTTCGGAACACATTAAGACAGTCACAGTGACACTGTTCATGAGCAGCATTCCTAAAATGCCTATGTTGAAAATTTGGTGATGAAAGTCCATAAAATGACTGTGTTACACGCATGTGTTGTGCATTTTCCACGTATGCTCAAAAGTGCGAGCATTTTTAATATTCCCACTACAGATTTTCAATGTTACTATCTCTTCACACCTCTCCATGGATGGTACAACTGTCATTCTTCACATCCTGCCTGATCTGTGTTTTTGTACATGTGGCACAGAATGGCACGGTCACTGTTGGAACTCAAAGTTTGGGACACATTGACAAAAATCACACTGCCACTCTTCATGAGAAGAGGTCCCAAATGCTTTCATGAGGTGGGGTCACAAAAAGACCATGTTGAAAATATGTAGTGCAAATACCAACAAACGTCTGAGGCATTAGGGTTTCTAACCATAATGTTCCACTCTATACAGACTGACAGGCATCAGGCTGTGCCTTTAGATTGCCGACTGTACTGCTCATGCCATCCCACCCCCAACCCCCCAGCCACTGACAGGCATCGAGATGTACCTTGGACTCTTGGGCCCCAGACTTCACCCCATTCTCCTATGCTGCACCCATTTCAGCATACGTCCTTATGAAATGGGGTGACTGCAAAGCCAAACACCCCAAGGCACACCTCAACACATATCGGTGTCTGCAGAATAGGGTGAGGTGACATGGCATGACCTTCATAGGCAACAACCCAAACACTTACCCCAATGCCTATCTGTTTCTATAGGATGGAGGTGGGGTTGGTGTGAAATTCAATACTTTACTGCCATTCCTATTCTGCATCTGTCTAACTCCTGCATTTCCAATGCTAATACCAGCAAGCAAACATTCAGCATTGACAAATGCTTGTTCTTTTGTGTTTTAGTCCAGTACAAAAAAATAAATTGCAAAAGCAGAGCCAGTATAGGTTCACATCACATGTGAAGCCTTTTTGGATGGAAGGGACAGCTCTTTTTCAAGTTGCATAGTAACTTCTGTCTGCAGCATCACCAGCTAGTACCCACATAAGCAAAGGATTATTTTTCTTTTAAGTAGTGCAAAAAAAATAAATTGTGAAAGCAGAGCTGGGGAAAGCTGATGTCACATATGAAGCCTTTCTGGAGACAGGTAACAGCCCTTTAGCAGTGGTGCAGTAGCCTGTCTGCAGTGGCACTAACAGTCCTTATGCAAGTAAAGGACCATTTTTCTTTTGTGTAGTCCAATAAAAGAATAAACTGCAAAAGCAGAGCCGGTAAAGGCTTGTGCCAGGTGTGAAGCTATTTTTTTTGGGGGGGCAGCCCTTAGCAGTTGCATAGTAGCCCCTACTTGTAGTCTTGCCATTGTTAATCAATACTCGCACTCGTGTACCTATATTATGACTACTGTGACCTACCTATTACCAAGTGTGTACCTCCAGTGAATGCCTGTAACACTGGTTGCTTTTTTAATCTAAGCATTATGTACTGTATAGTTTTGTTTGCAGTGATGTATTGCTTTCTTGACGAGGTGCCTTTGTAAATGAGTCCATGACTCAAAAGTCTGTAAACTGATGATCTAATAAATAAATCAGTTACAGTATTATCTGTTCTAGAGATGTGCACTCATTACTGCTATGAGGAAAGTATTGTTTTTTTCTTGGAAAGGAGCTAAAAGAAGGAGCTAGCTTAGTTTGTGATCAGCAACTCTTAGCTGAATTTGTAAACTTATTAAACAACATTAAGATAAGAATAAAGAGAAAAATGAGTGGGCCTGTGAAACAAGCTTCCAGCATCAGTAAGAAAAAGACAGACCGCCATTCAGAAAATAAAAACACAGTCACAAAAAGTGCTTCTTCTACTGCAGTAGGTGCATCCTCTTTCCCTACTGAAGCTTCATTATCCTCCAGGTCCTTATTGTCTTCAGGGATCCCATCATTCTTGTCTGCTATGACTGAGAGTGATACCAAGTCAATAAATACAGGACAATAAAAAGGCAGCAAGCAAAGCTTGGGCAATGAACCAGCAGTTAAAAAAGTAGATTTCGCAAAGGTACAGTTAATAAAACAGTAACGGCAACTGCAGGCATTGCACATGGTGGAAAGGAAAGACTAAGCACACATGCATACAATGTGCCACTTTCTCAAGATTCTACCATTTCTCATTCCTCTGTGAGCTCTTTAGAGTCAGCCCATGTGGATAGCAGTGGCAGTGAGTACATTCCTGAAACAGAGGCAGTGCATGGTGGGGACTCTTATTGTGATGATTCAGAGCCAGAGAAACCTGACACTGTGAAAAGTCACACCAAAAAAACAGGGGAAAGGTCATCACCATAGCGAAGATTATTAGGGTCCAGTGAAACAGAAAGTGCAAAGGAAGTGATGCCTGTCTCCTCTGTGAAGGATGAGCCTCACATTCGGTTATCCACTGAGGGCATTGAGAAAAATATAGAATGAACATAGACATGCCGGATGATGAGTCAGAAGTTTTCGTTTTCATTTTATTCATATTCAGAAGACCTTTGAGCTCACAGCCCTTTTTCAAAGGTGTCCAAGTCATAGAACACAATACACAGTACAGTACGGTACAATACAATGCAATAAATAACAAGCAGTTGTTAAACAATGGACAGCATATCAGTAATGAGAAGTAGTGTACAACATTAATAAATAATGTGATAATGAGACAAAGTCAGGTTAATTACACCTAGAAATCATTTTGACATAAAAGTAAGACCTCTTTTTTTGTTAAAAGGAAATAGGAAAGCAACTTCACAAACGGTAGTAATTTTCATACTTCGGTGGCATGAAAAGGAAAGACCACAGCCCAAGGACAATTCTCCTCAACAGTGTTTGCAGCCTGCCACTGCAAATTGCTTAGGTAGTATACCCATTGGTTACAAAGGGAAATCATTTTTGAATGCTGATTGGCATGATTCCTAGTACAGCCTTTTTGCACAACAGTACCAACTGAAAGGGAACTTGGCGGTAGAAGGACAACCAATTTAGGTGAATGTACAGATCATACATGTGAGCATCATGCTTGAGATCAAGCACAAATTTACAAGCCCAATTAAAAGAGAGGGATATTTTCTCAAGAAACAGACTTTGACGGATGATAAAATTGTTTTGTCCACCTAGTCTGCCATTTCTCTACCTAATGGATAAGCTGCAGATCCTAGTTAACCAACAGCCTATTTCTTCCTACCCACCACAAGAATTGCCTTATGTCTGTCCCATGCATTCTTGAATCCCCCCCAACTGTTTTTGACCCCACACCCTCAGGAAGGCTCTTCCATGCATCCAGCACCCTTTCTGTGAAACAATACTTCCTCACATTACCCCTGAGCTGTCCCCCCTCTATCTTCAGATTGTGTCCCCTTGTTGTTGCACATTTCTTTTTCTGAAAGATGCTACCCTCTTGGACTTTGTTGATTTCGTTGCGGTACTTAAAAGTTTCTATCATGCCCCCCCTCCTTTCCTCAAGGGTATACATATTAAGCGCCTTTAGTCTTTCCTCATATGGCTTCTGTTGCAGCCCCTGCACCATTTTAGTTGCACTCCTCTGGACTGTCTCCATTGTCTATGACCTTGCGGAAATGGGGTCTCCAGAACTAGATGCAGTACTCCAGATGGGATTTCATCAACTGTCTGTACAGAGGGATAACAAATTCCTGTTTTCTGCTGGTGATGCCTCTCCCTATACATCCCAGTATCCCCCCAGCCATCCCTACTGCCTTCTCACATTGCTTGCTAACCATTACAACATCTGATATGATTACCACCAGGTCCATTTCCATTTTTATGTTTGCTGGCACGCATGCGCAAGAAATATTATGTGACAGCTTAGGAGAGAAGTGGGTTTTGGAAGTGTGGCACTGTGGCGGCCAATGCCATCACTGCATTCTTGGGCTTGGCCCTCATTTCACAATGCAGTGGCATGCTGCTGCTGACACTAGTTTGGCAAGCATGCCACCAACTTAAAGGGAATTAGCCGTTGCAAGGTGGAAGTGGCCCGTCATTGCAGGGCAGTGCCTTGCCCGGTATAACATTTAAAAAAAACATGTCAGCCGCTCACAGTCCCCATAAAAGCTGATGGCTTGCCCCCTTCCCAGTTCATTCACCGATGGGGAATCTTAATCCCCATTGGCATAATGTCCCCTCATGTAATAGTAATGTGTGCTGAGGGTGTGCCCAATCCCCCATGGCATCATGAGCCACTCCCAACAAACATAGACATGTTTCATGTGCCAATGGGGACCCCAGTCCCCATCGGCTTCAGTCGCCCTTGTCAAACAACAGAGGTGGCACACTGTGAGCCCACTCAGTATGCTAAAAACAAACCTGTGAAGGAAAAATCTTCCTGCGATGTTTTTTTTTTACCCTCTGAAGGAAAAACATGGTCCCTCGTTTTCTCTGGTACCCCCATGCTCAACCCACACCCACCCTCTGTACACCCAACCTCCCCACACCCCATACTTACCTCCGGAGCCTGGTGTGACGATCTTCAGTGGAGTGGGAACATGTCTGCACTCTTCAAATCCTACCGCGAACTGAAGAAATGCCGATAAGCTGTATAATTGCATAAATGGAGGGTGGTTTTCAACTTAGGTGGATATCTCGGCCATTTTTGTGACTTTTGGCTCCAAATTTTCAACATGGGGTTCTTGGGGCCCCACCTCATGAATTCAGTTACTGTAATTTTGTTAATTAGTCCCAAAAGGTGATTTTGTGGTCACCGCACAGAATCAACTTCTAGGGAAAATTAATGAAACAACAGTGTCACTGTTCATGAGGTGGGCTCCTAAAAAGTCTATGCTGCAAATTTGGTGAAAAAGTCCAAAAAATGACTGTTACGAGCATGTATTGCATAGTTTCTATGCACGCACGTAACTTCAAGAATTTTTAATATTTTCACTCCAGATTTTCTGCATTGCCATTTTTTCACACCTCCTTATGACTAGAACAGCTGTCATTCTTCACATCCTGGCTGAAATGTGTTTTAGCACATCCAGCGCACAATTGCGCGGTTGCTGTGGGAAATCAATGTCCTGGACAAATTACCAAACTCACAGTAACACTGTTCATGAGTGGAGGTCCCAAATTGCCTATGTTGAAAATTTGGTGACAAAAGTCCACAAATGGGTCATGCCTGAAAATAGTCATTTCATGGCTAGTGCACCTACCTGATTAACAAAAACTAAATAAAAATGATTATGTTATGAGCGTGCATTGCACAGTTTCCACGCACACTCGTAACTTCAAAAATTTGTCATATTTTCACTCCAAATCTGCAACATTGCCATTTTTTCACACCTCCTTATGAACAGTACAACTGTCATTTTTCACATCCTGCCCAAACTGTGGTTTTGCACATCTGACACAGAATGCTGCAGTCACTGTGGGAAATCAATGTTCAGGATAGATTAACAAAATCACAGTGCCACTGTTCATAAGAAGAGGTCCGAAATGTTTTCATGAGGTGGGGGTGCAAAAAGGCCATGTTGAAAATTTGTAGTTCAAATACCAACAAACGCCTGGGGCGTTAGGGTTTTATAACCATAACATCCTACCCTGTACAGACTGACAGATGTCAGGGGTGCCTTTGGACTGCCGGCTGTAATGCTCATGCCATTCCAGCCCCACCCTGCAGCCAGTGACAGGCATTGAGATTTGCCTTAGACTCTTCGGCCCCAGAGCTCACCCCCATTTCAGTGTATGTCCTTATGGAATGGGGTGACTGTAAAGCCAAACATCTCAAGGCACACCTCAACACTTGTCAGTGTTTGCAGAGTAGGGTGAGGTGAAATGGCTTGAGCGTTATTGATGAAGACCCAAAAGCATACCCCAATGCCTGTCAATCTCTGCATAGTGGAGGTGGGGTTGACGTGAAGTTCAATACTTCACTGCCATTCCTGTTCTGCATCTGTCTAACTCCTGCACTTCCATTACTAATACCAGCGAGCAAACATTCGGCATTGAAAAATGCTTGTTGTTGTTACTACCTCCCCCCCCATTGTGTACTTTTCCCCTGGGTTTTTGTTTCCCAGGTGCATTACTTTGCTCTTCTTGGTATTGAATCCAAGTTGCCATACTTCTGACCATTCCTCCAACCTTGCCAAGTCCATTCTCATCCTTTCCACCCCCCACAATGTATCAACCCTGTTGCAGATCTTTGTGTCATCTGCAAAGAGACATACTTTACCTTCCAGTCCCTCTAAAATGTCACCTATAAAGACATTAAAAAAGGACCGGACCCAGTACTGAACCCTGTGGTACCCCACTAGTAACCACTCTTTCTTCAGAGTGGACTCCATTTACTATTACCTTCTGTATACTGTTGTCCAGTCAATGTTTTACCCACGCTACCACCCTGGGACCCACTCCCAGGCTGGTCAATGTGTTTATTAATCTTTTGTGTGGGACTGTGTCAAATGCCTTGCTAAAGTCTAGGTAGACCATGTCCACATCCCCTCCCTAGTCTACTACTTTGGTCACCCAGTCAAAGAAATCTGTTAGATTCATCTGAAATGACCTTCCTGCTGTGAATCCATGCTGCCTTGGGTCCTGTGCCCCACTGACCTCTAGGTACTCAACAATTCTTTCCTTCTGAAGTGATTCCAACATTTTCCTTACCACTGAGGTCAAACTGACAGGTCTGTAGCTTCCTGCCTCTGTCTTGCTCCCACTTTTGTGAAGGGGAATCACATCTGCCCTCCTCCAGTCATCAGGTACCACACCATTCTCCCATGATTTGTTAAAAAGGCTAATCAGTGGTGTCACTAGTTCTCCCATTAATTCTTTTAGAATTCTGGGGTGAATCCCATCAGGCCCCAGTGCTTAGTCCACCTTCAGTTTTAGGAGTTCTTTCAGGAACCTTTCTTCTGTGAAAGGACTGGGATCCAACCCTCTATCCAGAGTGCTTCTATTGATTAGATTAGGTACCTCCCCCTTCTCTTCTTTTTTGAATACTGAGCAGAAGTATTTGTTCAGTATCCCTGCTTTTCCACTGTCCCTCTCTGCCCACCCACTGTCCCCTTTATTCAGCCTCACTATCCCTTCCTTTGTTTTTCTACGCTCCCTAATGTACCTATAAAAGGTTTTATCCCTCTTCTTAAACGAGGTGGCTATCTTTTCCTCGGTTTGGGCCTTTGCTATTCTGACTGCCTTCCGCTTTTCTCCTGCTTTAACTGGTACAGTTCTCTATCCTGCTCCCTCTGTGTTTCCTTATACTTCCTAAATGCTATCTTTTTCTTCCTAACCTTCCCCGTCACCTCTTTTGAGAACCATAGTGGCTCTTTCTTTCATTTTGATTTGTTTATTTGCTTCACACAAACGCTTGTTGCCTCTGTGATGGCAATTCTGATGTTTCCCCATTGTTGCTCCACCCTTCTTTCTTGCCTGTTTGCTAGTGCTTTTCTGAGGCACTCTCCCATTTTGACAAAGTCAGCCCTCCTGAAGTCCAGTACCCTCACTTTTGTATGGCTTGACTCAGCAACTGAGTTTATCGTGAACCACACTCACTCAAAGTTGGCATTATTAGCGGCAGAATACACCACCACACCATAATCAATAAGCTGTATTATTAGACTACAGACTACATGAGTTTAACCTCTTTTGTGAAGTTATTATTTTTCTGAGAAAGGATCCAGCACACAGTGGGAGGGTCTTTACTGAAACTTGGAGTAAAAACTGAATACATTAAAAAAAAGCATTTATCAATGCCGAATGTTTGCTTGCTGACATTAACATTGGATGTGCAGGAGTTAAACAGATGCAGAATAGGAATGGCAGTGAAGTATTGAACTCACGCAAACCCCATCTTCACCCTGCAGAGATGGACAGGCATTAGGGTGTGCCTTTGGGTCATCGCCCATAACGCTAATGGCATTTCACCTCACCCTATCTTGCAGACACTGACAAGTGTTGAGGTGTGCCTTGGGGTGTTCGACTTTACAGTCACCCCATTTCATAAGAACATAAGCTGAAATGGGTGCAGTATAGGAGAATGGGGTGAACTTTGGGGTTGAAGAGTCCTAGGCACACCTCAATACCTGTCACTGGCTTCAGGGTGGGGGTGGGGTGAATGGTGAGGATTGCAGCTGGCAATCCAAAGGCACACTCCTGATGCCCGCCAGTCCATACAGGGTGGGATGTTGTGGTTAGAAACCCTAATGCCCTGGGCATTTGTTGGTATTTGCACTACAAATTTTCAACATGCCCTTTTTGTGACCCCCACCTCATGAAAGCATTTGGGACCTCTGCTCATGTACAATGGCACTGTAATTTTGGTAATCTGTCCCAAATTTTGGTTTCCCACAGCGACCGCACTATTCTGCGCCAGATGTGCAAAAATACAGATCAGGCAGGATGTGAAGAATGACAGCTGTACTATTCATAGGGAGGTGTAAAGAGATGGTAATGTTGAAAATCTGGAGTGAAAATATTAAAAATGCTCAAACTTCCAAGCATATGTGGAAACTGCACAACACACACTCATAACACAGTCATTTAGTGGAATTATTTCACTAAATTTTCAACATAGGCATTTTATGACCTTTGCTCATGAACACTGTCACTATGTTTTCTTAATCTGTCTGAACATTGATTTCCCACAGTGACCACGCCATTGTGTGCCAGATGTGCAAAAACACATTTTGGGCAGTATGTGAAAAATGACAGCTATACTGTTCATAAGAAGGTGTACAAAATTGACAATGTTGAAAATTTTGAGTGAAAATATTACAAATTTTTAAAGTTATGAGTGTGCATAGGCTTGCTCAATGCCGCGTCGTAACATAATCATTTTATGGACTTTTGCACCAATTTTCAACATAGGCATTTTAGGACCTCAGCTCATGAACAGTGTCACTGTGATTTTCTTAATCTGTCTTGAACATTGATTTCACAGCGACCATGCTATTCTGCTCCAGAAGTGCAAAAACACATTTCGGCCAGGCTGTGAAAAATGACAGCTATACTGTTCATAAGGAGGTGTAAAAACATGCTAATGTTGAAAATCTGTAGTGAAAATATAACAAATTCATGAAGTTATGAGTGTGCGTGGAAACTGCACAATGTACGCTCATAACACAGTAATTTTTATGTTTGCACGCTTGCGCAGCCAACATCTTGCTGTAGTGGAGATTTAGAGGCATGGTCACTGTTGGGTGAATGCAGGGCACACTCCTGTAAGTGCGTCTCTCATTCCACAATCAGCCTACATGCCGGTGCCACACCATGCATACTAATCTGGCTTTCACATCAAAGGAAAGGTCCGCTGCAATGTGAGCAAAGCTCTTCACATGCAGTGGACCTTCCTATGTGTTTTGCCAGACAGTAACATGGCAGCACAGTGACCACTAAACTGCTGACTTCGGGGGTGCTCAATCCCCTGGTCAGCTTACCCTGCCCCTCATGAGTGTGCTGATGGGGGAGCCCACTCCCTGTCAGCATAATGTGTCCCATCCCCATCTTTTGCTTGCCAAGGGGGTACCCAATCCCCCTTGGCTCATGGCTCCCCTCCTGCTGTTGTTGTTTACCGCCGGGGGTGCCAAATCCCCATTGGTATGATGTTCCCCTTCTTCTGTGCTGAGGGTGCCCAATCCCCTCAGCTAGTGTCTCCTATGTGGCAACAGGGGTTGCCCAATCCCCCATTGGATACTGTATCCCCCAAAAAAAAACTGTAAAAGAGAAAACCGTCTGCGATTTTTTAACCACCTGTAAACAAAAAGGTCCTTGTAGTCTCTAGTCCTACCCCCCCCATACACCCACCACTCGCACCCTGCCTCCCCACACCCCCTCCCCATACTTACCTCGGACTTTGGTGCGATGATCTTCGGTGGACCGGGAACACATCTGCACTCTTCAAAGCCGACCGCGAACTGAAGAAATGCTGGTAAGCTGTATAATGGCACAAATAGTTTTTTTTCAACTTTGCTGCATATCTCAGGCATTTTTTGGAATTTCTGCATGAAATTTTCAGCATGGAGTTTTTGGGACACCTCCTCATGAATTCTGTCACTGTTATGATGTTAATTGGTCCCAAAAGGTGATTTTGCAGTCACTGCATGGAA
The DNA here is from genome assembly GCA_016271365.2 of Neoceratodus forsteri. Lineage (NCBI taxonomy): Eukaryota > Metazoa > Chordata > Ceratodontiformes > Ceratodontidae > Neoceratodus > Neoceratodus forsteri. Next base: position 222,970,624 of record CM057449.1, on the reverse strand, counting down.
TCACCTTTCGGGACCGAAAAACACAAGGACAGTGGCACTGTTCATGAGGTGGGCTCTCAAAAAGCCTATGTTGCAAATTGGTAGAAAAAAACAAAAATGCTGTTTATGAAATGTGCGCAGTTACATGCACGCCGTAACATCGCAAATTCATATTTCAGATTTTCAACATTTTCATTTTCACACCTCCTTGTGAAAAGTACAGCTGTCATTTTCACATCCTGGCCAAAATGTGTTTCCACTCTCGGCGCAAGCGTGGTAGCTTTGGGAAATCACTGTTCAGGACAGATTATGAAAATGACAGTGACACTGTTCATGAGCAGAGGTCCTAAAATGTCTATGTTGAAAATTTGGTAACAATACTCCATATAATGACTGTGTTACAAGCTTGTGTTGCACAGTTGCTACGCACGTTCGTAACTTCGCGAATTCACAATATTTTCACTCCAGATTTTCAACATTGTCATTTTTCTACACCTCCTTGTGAACAGTACAGCTGTCATTTTTCACATCCTGGCCAAAATGTGTTTCTGCACTTCCGGCGCACAAGAGCGCGGTCGCTGTGGGAAATCACTGTTTGGGACAGATTACAAAAATGAAAGTGACACTGTTCATGAGCAGAGGTCCTACAATGCCTTTGTTGAAAATTTGGTGACTATACTCCATAAAATGTCTATGTTATGAGTGTGTGTTGCACAGTTTGCATGCACGCTCATAACGGTGTGCATTTGTAATATTTTCACTCTGGATTTTCACCACTGCCACTTTTCCACACCTATTGATGAACAGTACAGCTGTCATTTTACATATCCTGCCCAAAATGTGTTTTCTCACATCCGGCGCAGAATAGCGCAGTCGCTGTGCAAAGTCACTATTTGGGACAGTTTGAGGAAATGACAGTGACACTGTACATGAGCAGAGGTGCTAAAATGCCTATGTTGAAAATTTGGTGCCAAAAGTCCATAAAATGACTGTGTTACAATCGTGTGTTGCTCATTTCCCACGCACCCTTGTAACTTCGCAAATTTGCAATATTTACATGCCACATTTTCAACACTGCCATTTTTTTACACCTCCTTATGAACAGTACATTTTTCACATCCTGCCCAAAATGAGTTTCCTCACTGCACTACCAATGCCAATGCCAGTGCGACAACATTTGGCATTGACAAATGCTTGTTTGGAATTGTTTCACCAAATTTGCAACATAGGCTTTTTGAGAGCTCACCTTATGAACAGTGACACTGTCATTTCATTAATTGGTCCCAAAAGATGATTCCATGCAGTGACCATGAAATCACTTTTTGGGACTGAATAAACAGATGACAGTTACTGAATTCATGAGAAGGGGTCCCAAGAACCACATGTTGAAAATTTGGTGCCAAAATTCATGAAAATGGCCAAGATATCCACATAAGTTGAAAAAGAAAACATTTATGCCATTATGCAACTTACCAGCATTTCTTCAGTAAACGGTCGATTTTGAAGAGTGCAGATATGTTCCCAGTCCACCAAAGATCATTGTGCCAGGCTCCAGAGGTAAGTATAGAGTAAGGGGTGTGTGGGAAGGTGGGGAGGTGGGGTGCACAGAGGGTGGGTGCAGATTGAGTGAGGGGGCACCGGACTCAATGAGGGACCATTTTTCTTTTACAGGGGGAAAATAGTGGAAAGATGTTCTTATTTTACAGGTTTTTGGCACACTGGTGTAACCCCTCACCCCTGCCTTTTTACTAAAATGACAGGTGGCATGCTGTTGGCGTTGGTAGCAATACCTGGTGGGGACCTGGGTTTGGGGAGGATGAGGTTACCTGGCACAAGGGACCTAGGTTTGACTACTCTGCACAGGGGCACCCAAGTAAATCCAGCTATAGGAAGCAATAACTGTAATGTCCAGAACCAGGATTGGGATTTTTCAGTGTGGCTTTATTCAAAACCAGCTGACACATGACAAAGCATTGATGGTCCACCAAGGGGCTACGTTCACTGTATATGCAGATAGAGACTAAAGGTGGTCCACTTGAAGAATGAACCCATTTTTACTATTATCTGGCTCTGGATCCACCAGGCACTCAGCCTGGACTTGCATGCGCTTTAGATACACAGCCCGACTGGCCCAGCTCCCCTGCCGGCCACTTGACTGACGGTCCATTTAAAGAATGAACCCAAACTTTACTTGGAGAGACTCCCATCACACAAGGAGTATATTTTCCCAAGCTGTGGCTCCCCACACCACTAAGAGTCTGTGACTCCTAGAGAGATTTTCCAAAGTTGCGACCCACGTCTGGGTACCCACCTCATCACTGGCCAGGCGCATGAGGCAAGTAGCAAATCACAGAAGAAATCCATAGAGGTGGACCTGGTCACTAAAGATGGGGGGTGTTCCCACCTCCAGCTCCCACAGCCCATACCCGGCCATTTCTCTGGACAAACATAAACTTAAACTGTGAAAATGTAGATTAAACGGTGGATGACCTGAAGCACCCCCTCTACAGCATTACTTGAAATCCATTAAAACTTTAGACTTTTTGACTGCTCCATTTGTTTGTCCTAGTAAAATAGTCCTCCCAAATAGCAGTCCACATTCCAACTTCCTTTATATTTCCAAACTGATGAAACAATTAGTTTTCCCCTTCAAATGGAGCAAAACACTCACCCATTCATTGCAGGTGCCCCACAGGCAAAATACCACTTCTTTTACTGTTATACAAGAACAGAAACTGTAAACAGGCAGCTTTCTTTCATAGTGGAAATGGCAGGGATTGCCCTAGGATCCACAGAGGACCTAACTTCCACCCCGGAGGAGACACTGAAGTTCCCTGGACAGCGGTCTCCACCACTCAAAGGTAAACAGGATGACACCTCCTTCTTGCTTTAAAACAAACTGAAGACTGACTTTGAAAACTCCCAAAGTTCTAAACTCACTCCCTGAGCTGCAGATTCCAATGTGGCTTATGCAGCTGTGACAGTTCTATGGTGATGTCATCTCTCAGGTCTCAACTGTGACTGAGAACAGAGTGAGACAGTGTGAAACCCATTTAACTGGAGTTTCACAAGCTGCCTTCCCTGCCTACCACTAGGTCTTACTGGGATTCTAGTAACCCAGGGTAACAAGGGGGTTACACTCACCCTTGACCAGGAAAATGACTGTCCCCAGTGATTATGCACCCAGCCTTAGGCCATCCCACCCTATGTGCTACCTGCGGAGGGGGGTGATCAGGCCCCCTCCTACCATGTGCAAGCACAGGCAGGCAACACTAAGGGCCTAGAGGCCTGTAGCTGACATGTCAGCCTCTACACTATCCACTTACAATGGACACCTAGTGGCTCTGGTAGAACCATCCAGAGCATAGCCCTGATAGATCAGCACTGCGGCCCCTACTGCAGGTCAGGGCCACAGCCTGTCCATCCCTAACCCTGTAGAGAAAACCTATCTGCCTCTAACATAATATCCCAAACAAAAACAAAACCCGGGGACCTCCCTGACCTTGGGCAACCTGCAACTACAACCATTAGAATACCAAGAAATACTTTCTCCCTACCCCCACAATCACACCTGTGGAAGGAAAAGAGGGTTAACACAGTAACAACCATAGCAATAACAACACAGTACTTTAAATTCTACACAATAAAGCACTGACGAGGAACTCCGATGAGCCCCTCCTCCTCTTCTTGTCTTCTCTTCTGTCTTCCCAGGAACACCTGTAAGAAAAAGACAAACACACACTCCTAATCTGCATACACAGTCTACCTAAAAACAACAACCCCTACCATACAGAAAAAACACTGAACAATCCCAAAAAAGATTTTTTAGAAAAAGGTAGAAAAACACAGTATTTACATTAGAGTACAATAATGACATTGGTTACAATACACATTTGGGGGGATGGAGTGCCCTAAAAGTCCCAACTAGTGACCACAAGGCCCGAAGGCTAGTCCAATAAAGAGTCTCTCCTGGGCTGAAGCCCCGTGAAACACAGTTCTAGAAGGCCAAAATCCCAAAGGGGAGAGTCTTTGCGGACAGTTCACACAGTTTTGAAGTCTGTAGTGTAGGGTGTGTACTGCAATGTCATAAAGATAGACAAAGTGTTTTTCGGACTTACCAGCCACTTGTAGTATAAGACTAGGCATCAACCTGCACCGCAGCTGAAGACTCTCCCTGCAGCATTTCTTCTAATACGCTGGGCGGACATCTTCCGGGAACCACAGGAGTGCACATCTGGAAACAGCTGGGCTGATGTCATCTCTGGAGAAGGAACCTTAGAACAGGAACAAAAAGAAAAACAGCTGGTCCGCCGTCATCCGATTACCAGGCGATGAACAGGAAAAAGCTGGGCTGGTGTCCTCTCTGGATCTGAAGTCATCTGGTGGGCCAGTAGATGGTCGCTGAACAAGACAGTACACTGTAGACTGAAGAATGTGGAGCACCTGAATCCTTGGTTATTCATATTGGCAGATCAATAAGGGCACTTCACAGTCTAGATGTGGCAGTACTGACTACCACTGCTCGGCTCTCCATTTTGTAGGCATGTGCTTAATTACTGGGAGGTCCTTGCACTGAGGCCAATAGTACCGGGGGTCAGGGGCTTGAATTATTACCCCATCTGGACGAACATAATTCACACAGTGGGAGACTTCACGTCCCTCTCCATCCACTATTCTCACTCTGTCCATAAACAGTGTCCTGCCTCTCTTCCACTGTGTATACTTTTCATGAAACAGTCTATTTTTTACATGCTGGTTGGCCCCAGGATGCACATGTTTCATTGCTTCATCCCAGATCCAGGATTTCCTGCAGTTCTCAATCTCCTCCCAGACTCTCCGAGGAAAGGTAGGAAAGGTCATACCATAGATTTCACTGGCCTTTCTATGAACCAGTCTCTCCTCTTTACTTGCTTTGGTCAATCTGAGACCGCTGGCCTGGCTTGGGGGTGGCCAGTCCTGGTTCTGCCAGCTTCGCATCCTCAAAGAAATTAAAAACAGATCCCTGATTTCTTCTTCTTGTAAAGCCAGGGCAGTGGCATCACCACCTTCTTCAACAAATTCCTCCGAGGCAAGATCTTGAAGCTGTGTACCCGTTCCTTTCTCACAAGGCCACATAGGTTCCCCCTCATCTTCCTCTTCACTGAGGATCTGAGCCCAAGAGTGAGCAGTCGTTCTCAACCCTGAGACTATCCATTCATCACTAGGAGCGGAGGTCGACACCTCCCATTCAAAGGCCTCCCGCATCTCATCTTCATCTGCGAGACTTGGGCTAGGCCCCCCCACCCAGGGGTCTATTGATGCTTTATCCAAACTTTCTTTCTGAGATCCAGCATCCAAAACTTTAATTTCAGATTCAGTCTCTAATTCTGCACCCTCTAACTTTGTGCCACACTCCCCCGAGGGACCTTCCTCCACAGGCTCCGCCTCATGCTGTGTGCTGCCAACTGCAGATTATTGAATTTTTGTCCATGTAGGAGCCAAACGAATTGGAGGCACTTTATACAAGCCATATTTTTGTAGACATCCAACACAGTGAGGAATCATGAAGACATCCCTTACAGCATTCAAGCACATCTGGCATACACGCACTGGATAATTAGGAATTGCCACATCAGGAGGGAATTGCCCTCCATAGCACCACTTTTCAATATCTCTCAGTCTATTTACTGCTGCTGTTACTGCAACCCGGGCATGATCCGGGTAACGAACTGGTCCTGGGGCCATAACTGCAGAAAAACAAACAAAATTCACTGTAACTGAAAGTCCCACTTTAAATGAACACACTCTGTAGCTTTAAAATGGCTCCTTTGCTGCTGTGTTTACTTTACTACCCCACCCTGTAATGGCGGCGGCAGCACTTCTGTGCATCAACATTTAGACTCTGGGTCAAGCCACTGCGCACCCGATTTACATCAGCTACTGATAACTTTTACTCAAACTGCACAATTTGCTCTGATCTCGCTGTTCACACATTTACAGGATTTTCTTTGGACTTTTCACTTGCTAGCAACATTCATTTAATTACAGTCCCTTAAAAACGTCAGGTTTCAGCACAGGATTGCCTGCTTCTACTAGTGTTGCACTTTTTTACAACCCACAGTCTCTCTCTGGCTGCAAACTTTAAACTGAGGCTATTTTCACTTCCATGCACACATTCAATGGCTTTACAGACTTGCATTTGCCAGCAGGACATCACACAGTCGCTTCTTTCAAAGCGACTATACAGCTGCACACACCTTTTATATGGCATTACTGAAAATCACTGATTGAGCAGTTTTAAATTGTTTACTCACTGTTATTGTAGCAACTTGCTGCAATGGGGTAAAACAGCCTGCAGCCAGATTTTGAAGGCCTCGGAATGCAAACGGGCGAGCAGTCTCCGCGATCGTCGTTTTAACCACAAAATTCACTAATTCCACGATCGATTTGCGGGTTGAGCCCAATTTTAAACTTAAAAGTCACTTTTTTGAACTGTTTCACAGTGCTTTGAACCCTCACAACGCTCCTCCACTGCCAGTACATGCACTACTCTCTGTCTCCCTCTCGAATGATGAAGCAGTCACAGAAGAGCTGGCTGAGGGGCTGGACTAATGGCAAACTGACCAACCACACGACGCCATGCAAATGAGCCTCTTCTTCCTCGCGAGGGATCCTCTCCTCACGGCGATCGTCGAGCAGTCAAATTTAAACTGTAAAATGCATTTTTTTTTCTAACTGACTCCACGGCGGGAGCCCATTTCAACCATGTAACATTGCCATTAACTCTGCAGTCTCTAACTTTGCACAGAAAGCATTTCTAACGTCCAAGGCATATTTTCTCTGTTGCTACCCCTAGTTTTCCACACTTTCCTTCACAGAAATTCCTTTTAAAACTGACAAAAATGCTGTAAACTTTTTTGATGATGCAGGACAAGGGCATACTCTTTGGCTTTACAGCTCCTTGGTAAACAGTTGGCATTTTTTAAACAGCAGCACAAGATTCACAGCACACAGCAACACACTAGGGAAATTACTTCAACTTTTTGGGCTACCCACTGCCAGATAGCCAAAACGCTAGCCTACTTGCCCAAGTACCTTCCTTCCCAAACAAATCCAAAGCAGTGCCTCCATTTTTGTAACCCCTCACCCCTGCCTTTTTATTAAAATGACAGGTGGCATGCTGTTGGCGTTGGCAGCAATACCTGATGGGGACCTGGGTTAGGGGAGGATGAGGTTACCTGGCACAAGGGACCTAGATTTGTCTACTCTGCACATGGGCACCCAAGTAAATCCAACTATAGGAAGCAATAACTGTAATGTCCAGAACCAGGATTGGGATTTTTCAGTGTGGCTTTATTCAAAACCAGCTGACACATGACAAAGTATTGATGGTCCCCCAAGAGGCTACGTTCACTGTATATGCAGATAGAGACTAAAGGCGGTCCACTTGAAGAATGAACTCATTTTTACTATTGTCTGGCTCTGGACCCACCTGGCACTCAGCCCGGACGTGCATGTGCTTTGGATACACAGCCCGACTGGCCCGGCTCTCCTGCCAGCCACTTGACTGATGGTCCATTTAAAGAATGAACCCAAACTTTACTTGGAGAGACTCCCATCACACAAGGAATATATTTTCCCAAGCTGTGGCTCCCCACACCACTAAGAGTCTGCGACTCCTAGAGAGATTTTCCAAAGTTGCGACCCACGTCTGGGTACCCACCTCATCACTGGCCAGGCGCATGAAGCAAGTAGCAAATCACAGAAGAAATCCGTAGAGGTGGACCTGGTCACTAAAGATGGGGGGTGTTCCCACCTCCAGCTCCCACAGCCCATACCCAGCCATTTCTGGACAAACATAAACTTAAACTGTGACAATGTAGATTAAACGGTGGATGACCTGAAGCACCCCCTCTACAGCATTACTTGAAATCCATTAAAACTTTAGACTTTTTGACTGCTCCATTTGTTTGTCCTAGTAAAATAGTCCTCCCAAATAGCAGTCCACATTCCAACTTCCTTTATATTTCCAAACTGATGAAACAATTGGTTTGCCCCTTCAAATGGAGCAAAACACTCACCCATTCATTGCAGGTGCCCCACAGGCAAAATACCACTTCTTTTACTGTTATACAAGAACAGACACTGTAAACAGGCAGCTTTCTTCCATAGCGGAAATAGGGGATTGCCCCTGGAATCCACAGAGGGACTTTTCTTCCACCCCCAGAGGGAGGGGGCACTGAGACCTGGACAGCGGTCTCCACCACTTTCAAAAGGTAAACAGGATGACATCTCCTTCTTGCTTTAAAACAAACTGAAGACTGACTTTGAAAACTCCCAAAGTTCTAAACTCACTCCCTGAGCTGCAGATTCCAACGTGGCTTATGTAGCTGCGACAGTTCTATGGTGATGTCATCTCTCAAGTCTCAGCTGTGACTGAGTACAGAGTGAGACAGTGTGAAACCCATTTAACTGGAGTTTCACAAGCTGTCTTCCCTGCCTACCACTAAGACTTACTGGGATTCTAGTAACCCCGGGTAACAAGGGGGTTACACTGGGGTGGGCTCCCAGTATGCCACCTGACAGTTTCTTGGGGGGGACTCTGGCCGACAGAGATTGGGCACCCTCGTTGGCAGAATGTTGGGGGTGGGCTCAAGAGCAAAGGGGGATTGGGCACTCTCCTCAGCACACAACAAATGGGGGGGCATTATACCGATGGGGACTGGGCTACCCCATCAGCAAATGAACTAGGGAGGGGGCAAGCCAACAGGGGGATTGGCTTTCATTGGGACTATGAGAAGTGGCGGATGTCCTTTGGCTTCCATGGGGACTGTGAGAGGCCAACAGAGAATCTACATCCATGTTTATTGAAACGGGACACCAGACAATGCAGCTGTAATTTGCTACTACAATCAGGGACAGCCCCAGCAGCAAAACCAGCTGATTGTTAATGACGGGGTGCTCCCTGATTGCAATGGTGAGTTTCTTTCAAGTTGGTGGCAAGCTACCCTACTGCTGTCATGGACAGCATGTTCATCTATTGGTGCCACATAGTGGTGGGCTAAGTGGCTGCGAAGTGGCCACAATTCACTCCTCGAAGTGATTCATGGAGTAATGTGGAATCCACGAAGCACTCCATAACACAAAGTGGAGTACTTTGCATCATGATGAGGAACACAAAATCCATTGAAACCAATGACTTTGCATTATTCTGCCTTCCCCAAACCACTTCTCCACCAATTTTAAGGCGAAGTACATTAAACTCAATGTATTTCACATCACTTCACCTTGTTATTGAGTTCCATGGCGAAATTTCAGTGCTTCATGGTATTGCAGGTCACATGGGCTCTAGATTGTTCTGCACAACCTCAGTTCTAAGTAGTGTGTGTGTGTGTAGTGGAAGATGGAGACAGTTTCCACTCAGAGCTCTGCGATTCAAATCCTCTAAAAGCTGTTAAAAAAGCCTTTTTGAGCCTTTCTTTTTTGTTCAAGATTTAGTACATCGATTGTAGGAAACCCTCCTGTGCTCATATCATTGAGTGTTTATTGTTTGTGTGTGGATTTTGAATGTTAATTTAGAACAGTCCGTCTGTGTACTGTGAAGTGTGCTTTGGGGAAGGGGTGTATCTGTGGTGTAGTAGATTAACTGGGAGATAAAGGCAGTCTTTCTGTTTTGGTTATATTTTTCTTGTATAACTGTGTTAATGTACACAGTAATATTTTCAGTAATTCTTGATATTTTTTGATGATTGTTGTGGTGCAGCAGTATATAATTTCAGCTTAAAATATTTGGCTATATTGCTAAAGGTTTTCAATTTGCTCCGCATTACTTGTAGTGTGTGTGTGTGAGAGTGTGTGTGATACGTGCCATTAAATCAGACACTTTTTATTGTGCCAGAGTAATTGCAGCAGTGTGAACCTGCTATCCACTGCACCTGCATGAATTTTTTATACTGCTTTGTGGTATCTTTACTGGTAGTGGACTGTTACTGCCATGCACTACCACCCTCCACCCCCGAAAGCGGCAAAACGTATTCTTTTCCAGATTTGGATTTGTGACTTGTGAGCACTGGTTAGGTGGTATTGTGCCTTTGAGTCTGCATCTCTTGAGTGCATAGCGCAATCTTAATCTGTCTGTACGTTTGCAGTACACCAATAATTCTGGGAGACTTTACATTTCTTGTTGCACTCTCATTTCACTTCGTTAGCACTGGGGAATTTTCTGGACACAAGACAGTAGCATTTTGAGGATGCACATTATTTCTGGTGACTGTGTGTGGCCACTGATCACATGATGATGTGCACCATTAATTCTGGGAGACTTTGCATTTTTGTTACTCTCTCATTTCACTTCATCAGCACTGAGGAATTTTCTGGACAAAAGACAGTAGCATTTTGGGGATGCACATTAATTCTGATGACTGTGTGTGACCACACTACGTGCATGACTGAGTGTGCCATTAATTCTGGGACACTTTGCATTTCTTGTTACGCTCTCATTTCACTTCATCAGCACTTGGGAATTTTCTGAACACAAGTCAGTAGCATTTTGGGGATGCACATCAATTCTGGTGACTGTGTGTGTGGGGGGGCACTGGGGGGCTGCCAATATTGTTGTCACTCCACCTTACTTCATGTTAAGGTGGAATGACACTGCAAAGTAGTAATTACAAGGCGAAGTGAGCCTTTCCTATTGGCCACTCCACGTAGCAAAGTGACTATGCAAAGTGGCCACTTCGTGTTCACTTTGCCAGAGGAATTTAATTTTGCTGCATCTCTAGCACCACACAGACCAGCCCCAAAATGGGCTGCTGGCATTGGCAACAACACTGCTGCATCTCCAGAACTTGCTACTGCAGCAAGCTACAGCAATATGTTTCTTGCACATACGTGTAAACAAACATAAAAAGTGTGAGGCAGGACTTGTATATATAAAAAAAAAAAAACATAAGCTTGAATATTTAATTCTGGAGAATTTCTGAAACATATCGCCATGCACAGAAAGTATATCTGATTATGCCCTGAAGAAAAGGCCATGACCTTGAAATATCCAGTCTATTATAAGCCAGATTTTTTTGCAAATGATTGATATTTGGTATATATGTCAAAATAAACTTGTCAACTCTTGAATTTGATGTGGTGAGAGGGTCTATAATTCCTAACCACATCAAAGATCTTCATCAGAATCCGAAATATTCCTTGTTGAAAATTCAAAGAGTTCTTCTGCTCTGTCTCTTTCAGCCTTTTTCAGAGTGCTAGTCGCACCTCCGAAACAGTTAATGATGCAATGGCTTTTGAAAGGAGAACTAAATGTGACCAAAGTCATCCAGCTGCTCAGCAGTGAAATGAAGCAATCTCTGCAGTGATTGCACCGGGCATGTATCCATTTTCTGTTGCTGACTCTGCTGGCTTTAGAAAGATGATGAAAACTGCTGCTTCTTGCTACCAGCTGCCATCATGGACATGCTTCTCTAGAAAGGCTGTGCCAGCTCTTTATAGGGAACTGTGGCAAAACGTAAACAGTGCCTTGCAGCCATCAGCAATTAATGAAGCACATATAACAACAAATATGTGAACAAGTGGTAACACAGCACACTGCATGACTGTCATCACCCATTGTGTGTCCTTCTCCTCTGCAACATCCTCTGCCACCATGAGGGACCAACAAAATCTTCACAAATAGGCTGTCCTCTGTACTGCAGGCTTTGACAGTGAAAATCACAGTGGTGTGAACATTTTACAGGAGCTAAAGAAATGGATCTCAGAATGGTTTTCCCCTTTCCCAAATGGCTCTTACCCAGGATTTGTGGTTTCAGACAATTGAGTTAACATTATGAAAGCGTTAAATGATGATTGGTATGTGCATATACCGTATTTTGCACATACACTCAATCTTGTTTGTCTGAATTGGCACTCTGAACTCCCTATTCTGACTCTAGCTAATCTCTTTGGTGATGTGATATTTTCTGTGCCCACCCACCAGTGTGCTGTTTTATTAACCTGCTGTTACTAACCTTGTCCTTTCTTTGTCTTCCTCCCCCCAGGAGCTACTTCTCTCTCTCTCTATATCTCTCTCCCTCGACCCCTGCCTTTATTCTTCAGGGCTCTTGCCCTCCTTGGAGCCACCCTACGCCTGCATCCTCGGATGATTCATTGGGCTCCTCAGCCCATGGCAGCAGCTATCAGCTCTTCCCACCGCTGCTTTGCAGCGACTCCCCACCTGCCCCCCACCACACCTATCCTTGGCTGGCATTACTTATATAGCCAGTGGCCATTTGGGGGTGGAGTCCTCAGAGTTTTTAGAACATGTTATCTCCCCACTTTGTCATTTGCAGATTATTCAGGCCTACCACCAGAGGGCGGCAACACTGTAAACACTAGTTTACCTCAGTGACTTCAATTTGAAAAGGTTTTATTTTATATAGTCTGTACTCACTTGTGGAAATTAATCTACTTTCAACCTATCTATATGTTTTTTCTACAGCTCAGTACTTGTTGGGCTGCTAACTATGCTTTCTCCCTCCATACCACTGCAATCCCCCATGATGAATACCTACAGAACTAAGGGTCTCTTAATATTCTGCCTCACCCTTCTACAGTATGTCTCCAACAGAAATTACATATAAATGGAAATGGCAAGTGTCTGTCCTCTCACCCTTGGTTCCCTTCCATCATTCCCTTCTTCCTTCACATTATGTACCACAAATACTTTCTCTTCCTCCCTGGGAATAGAGGATTTTGCACAGTGTAACAAAACCATACTGATCCTGCCGCCCCAGTCTAAAAACCTCTACAAGACACAATTTCTCCCTCCCCCCTCCATCCATTCTCATACCTGCCTTCTGCTGTTGTCTGGTGATATTGAGCTGAACCCTGGTCCCAAAAAAGGCAATAAATCACATCACCCTCTCCTCATCCCCTATGTGGTTCAATGTTAAGGGTCTTCAGGTAGCCCACATGAACATTCAAAGTATCAGATGCAAAATGCCAGAGATAGAAGTCTGGGTTAGGCACTACAAATCTGATATCTTATGTCTCACTGAAACCTGGCTAAAACCCTTCATACTTTCCCATGAAATCAGACTTCCTGGCTTCAATTTTCATACAGTAGGAGAGATTCCCTCTCTTAGAGAGGCGGTGGGTGCTTATCTATACCAAAGCAGAGCTTACATCCTGCGAAATACCTGGGGTGGTCCATAATCCCAGCAATTGAACATCTACTTATTTCAGTCACCCTAGGGCAAGTCAAACAGTTAGTAGTAGGATATACCAGATACTCCCTAAGCTTACTTCCTCCTCCTCCTCCTACACTGAATTCTTCACTAACTTAGACAAGTTACCTCATGGAGACATTATACTCAGTGGTGACTCTAACCTAGACTGGTTAGGCCCAAACAGAACAAATTACCTCGCCACACTCTCCGATGCCAACCTGGCACAAATAATTGACCAACCCACTAGACTCAATCTAAACTTAAGTAATCACACACTGTTGGACTGGATGCTAATGAAAATTATTCAAAACATCAAGGCATCTGGAATTCTCCCAGATGCCTTAAGTGATCACTGCCTGAAGTTCTGTGTCTGGAGAAATGACTTCCACAAAAACCACCACCCAAATTCATCAAAGCACAGGACCTTACACATTTCAGTGCAGCCGCTTTCATACAGAGTTTTATCTCCATCGATTGGACCCCCATCACCACCATACCAGATGTAAATCAGGCACTTGAATACTTCATTACTACCTTCTCCTCCATTCTTGACTCTCATGCCCCTTTCAGATTAAGGAGGGCCAAAGGAAACCACTCACCCTGGATCTTGCATAAATTAAGACACTAAACATGCTCCCGTGATAGAGCCTGGAAAGCTTTTAGATACTCTGGACTTAAGACTGACTGGCAAGCCTACTGACAACTGCAGAACGCCTGTAAGTCACAAGCCAACAAGGCAAAACGCGACTATCTCTGTTCCCTGCAGGTAAAGAATCTTGCCAACCCAAAGTTTCTAGTCCCACATCAACTCTTTACTCAAAGGGAAGGAACATACCTCCCTCAAACCATGATCTCTAAAAGCACTACTCTAGCCAATCCCTCGGAAATTGCCATCGTAATAAATCACTTCTTCGCTGGCCTGGACAATTACAAAAATAATCTGCCCACTGTCCCTAATGATCCTTCGGCTTCTACCCCCAGATAACTCTCCCCCCTCCCAATCTAAAGCTCACCACAAGGTCAGCGGTCCTCAAATTGATAAATGGCCTCAACCCAGACACTTCTTCTGGATTCAACTCCCTGCAACCAAATTTCCTTAGGATGGGAGCGCCCACCATTGCTCATCCAGTAATGTTTCTAATCAATAAATCTTTCATCACACAGACAATCCCAGACACATGGAAGACTGCTATAGTCATCCCTGTGCACAAAAGTGGGCCAACCAACCTAGTTGAAAATGACAGGCCTATCACTATGCTATAAAAGTGGCCCAACCAACCTAGTTGAAAATTACAGGCCTATCTCTATGCTATGTCCCCTAGCTAAAACCCAAGAAAGAATCTTCTATAATCATCTCTACTCATACCTAAAGTGGACAAATGCCATAAACATCCATCTGCATGGTTTACAAAAATTACATGGCATAGAATCTGCTCTCCTATGAGTGACTACAGACATCATCCAGGCCATGGATAATGGTGAGGCAACTGGGGTGACTTTCATGGACCTCATGAAAGCTTTTGACCTCGTCAATCACCAGCTTCTCATAACGAAACTTCAGAAACTTGTGCTTGACCACCTCTCCACTCTTGGCTAACTAAGTACCTAACAAACAGGGTAAAACGCGTCACATGGGCTGGTACTGTCTGACCCCTATCTCCCATTACAGATGGAGTCCCCAAGGGATCTGTATTTGGGTTCCCTATTATAGTGTATGGTAGAACATTGTATTCTCTCAAAACCTATCATTTACCAGTCTTGTTGTACCATCGATGTGATGTCATGATGTTGTTGTACCATCGTGAGTACATCACATCGATGGTACAACAGGATGTAATGTCCTTGCACCTGCGCAGTTAGCAGAGAATCAGCCATGGCAGTAAGCGCTCGCATCAAATTTAGCACCGCAGGACAATGTTGGAAAAGTAAGACCTCTTTTTTTAAATAATATCGCCTTCTACAAAGCGTTGCGTGCCATGGGCGAGGATCAGTTCCTCGTGGAGGGGGGTGGTTGGTAGGCGAAGTCTGAAAGAGCGGCTGCACAAGATAATGTCTGAAAATGTGGCAGCTCAGCTTTTAAACTACTGTTGCCCATACACTATAAAAGACAGTGGATGGGCAACAGTAAACAACAACACTGTTTTTAACTTCTCGAGGTTTCATGACAACCGAAAACCTCTCGAGCTTTGCTCTTGATGTTTTCTTGGTTGTCATGTCAACCTCTCGAAGTGAACAACAATGTTGTTGTTCACTGTTGTCCATCCACTATCCTCTATATTCTCCATCTTTATCAACGAGCTCCCCCTAAACTGCGGTGGGGTGTCAGTACAACTGAATGCAGATGTCACTGTACTTTATAGATCCTTTGAGGATATTTCCTCCCTAAACACTGACTTAGCGAGGGACTTTCAGTCATTGGAAGCATGGTTCAAGGCCAACCTGTTGGTGCTTAACACTAAAAAAATCAAAACCATGCTTTACCAACACACCTCCTTTGACCTGTCTAACCATTCTCCTCTGGTAGCAATCACATGAACAGGTGAAGCACTCAAAAGGTAATCGCTTTCAAATACCTTGGGATAACCCCCCCGATGAAAATCTATCATTCCATATACACACAGATAAAATCATAAAATCCATTCACCAGAAGACTGGCCTGCTATATCGCACTGCCCCCTACCTCACACCACACTCCAGAAGGACCATAGCCTTAGCAATGCTACTCCTGGGCCACCTTTATGGAGCTCCGATGCTCATCACAGCAAAGCTCACACTTATAAATAGACTTCGGCAAACATATCACAGGTTTGACTAATTTGCTGCATCTGCCTCCGCTTGATCCCACTGCTGCAGTGTGCTCAGCACCCTAGGCTGGCCCTCCTTCAAAAATAAAATGGGCTTCCCTTTACTATGTGCTACATATAAGCTTAGCCAACTTCCTTCCTCCCGTCCTGTCCAATCTGCTAATCCTAAAACCTGTACTAGGTCCCTCTAATCCACCAACTATCCACTAGTATGCCTATCCAAGTCTCATTGGTCATTGGTAAGAGTCAGTGATCGTTTTCTTTACAGCCACCCAAAAATGGAATAGCCTCCCTCAGGGCTTACTTTGATGTACGTCCCTTCCTCAGTTCAAAAAAACATTTCAAGAAAATATTCTTTCCCCTCCCTCTTGTAACTGTAACTAACCCTTACCTTCATGGATGGTTTTCTACTCTTACCTTGATTTCCCATCCTCGTTTGCTAACAGTGAATCTCTGACCATCTCTTATGCTCTACCTCTATTGAATTCCTCTCCACACATGCTTTGTCAATAAGTATGCATTTTTTTATTAGACATATGTTTGTTTATTGAATGATGAAGAATGTGCGTATATAGCTACTACTACCAACGTACCTCTAACTCCCCAGGGATTGTTTTTGTAAGTCTCAATGCTCTATTCATAGGATTACTACTAGACATTATAAGTAACTTCAGGTATGTGTGGAAATCCTATTGTCCTGCAAGCTTGGTCTTTACCTGTGTTTGATATTATTACATTTTAATCTATGCTTTTGTACACTGGAACTCTTATACTGTATTACCTATGTTTTTGCATTACAATCAGAATTTAATGCTTAGGTTCCCTGGGTCACCCCAGAAAAAGGGATAATTTTTGCCTCAGTAGGTCTACCCGTTCATCAAAATTCAAATAAATAAACAAATAAATAAATAAATAGTGGCACAAGATTTCCTCAGTTAAGGCAGGAGTGTGCAGATTATGCTGGGTGCTGCACAAAAGATATGTGGTCACTTTAGACACTCTGAAGAAGCTCGTAAAATGATGCGGGATCTGCAATAAATGAATAACTTATCAATTCACCAGCTAAAACAAGAAGTTGCCTCCAATAGGAACACCATCTGTTATATGTTGCATAGACTCCAAGAACAATGCAAAGCAGTGTACCAGTATACCATGGGCCATGCAGTAGGGAAAGGAGATGTTACACTCGCCTCTGACATGGTGGATGAAGTGGCCGAAATTTGCTCTGTGAAGTGGTTCACAGAGTAACGCTGAATCCGCGAATTGCCAGCAATGCGAAGCGGAGTATTTCACGTTATAATGGGGAACACAAAGTCCATTGAAAACAATGACTTTGCATTATCCCACCTTCCCCAAACCACTTCTCCATCAATTTTAAGGCGAAGTACATTGAAATCTATGTACTTTGTCTCACTTCGCCTTGTTTTTGAGCTCCAAAGGTGAATTTTGCAGTGCTTCATGGGATTGTAGGTCACATGGGCTCTAGATTGTTCTGTACCACCTCAGTTCTGTGTAGTGTGTGGGTAGCAGAAGATGGGGACAGTTTCCTCTCAGAGTTCTGTGATTTAAATCCTCTAAAAGCTGTTAAAAAAGCCTTTTTGAGCTATTTTTTTTGCTCACAATTTAGTACATCGATTGTAGGAAACCCTCCTGTGCTCATATCATCGAGTATTTATTGTTTGTGTGTGGATTTTGAATGTTAATTGAGAACAGTTGGTCTGTGTACTGTGAAGTGTGTTTTGGGTAGGGGCATATCTGTGGTGTAATAGATTTACTGGGAGAAAAAGGCAGTCTTTCTGTTTTGGTTATATTTTTCTTGTATAACTGTGTTAATGTACACATAGTAATATTTTCAGTAATTCTTGACTTTTTTTGCTGATTGTTGTGGTGCAGCAGTGTATAATTTCAGTTTGTTTAAAACATTTGGCTATATTACTAAAGGTTTTCAATTTGGTAGGCATTACTTGTAGTGTGTGTGAGTGTGTGTGCGATGCGTGCCTATAAATAAGACACCTTTAATTGTGCCATAGAGTAATTGCAGCAGTGTGAACCTGCTATCCATTGCACCTGCATGAATTTTTTATACTGCTTTGTGGTATCTTTACTGGTAGTGGACTGTTACTGCCATGCACTACCATCACCACCCCCACCTAAGCCGGCAAAAGTATTTTTTCCAGATTTGGATTTGTGACTTGTGAGCACTGGTTAAGTGGTATTGTGCCTTTGAGTCTGCATCTCTTGGGTGCATAGCACAATTTTAATCTGTCTGTGTGTTTGCAGTACATCATTAATTCTGGGAGACTTTACATTTCTTGTTGCACTCTCATTTCACTTCGTTAGCACTGGAAAATTTTCTGGACACTAGACAGTAGCATTTTGACGATGCACATTAATTATGGTGACTGTGTGTGACCACTGTGCATACGACAGCGTGCACCATTAATTTTGGGAGACACTGCATTTTTTGTTACACTCTCATTTCACTTTGTCAGCACTGGGGAATTTTCTGGACATAAGACAGTAGCATTTTGAGGCACCATATTAATTCTGGTGACTGTGTGTGGCCACTGAATGCATGACAGAGTGCATCATTACTGCTGGGAGACTTTGCATTTCTTGTTACGCTCTCATTTCATTTCGTCTGCACTGGGGAATTTTCTGGACACAAGACAGTAGCATTTTTGGAATGCACATTAATTCTGGTGACTGTGTGTGACCACTGCTTGCATGACAGGGTGCACCATTAATTCTGGGAGACTGCATTTCTTGTTACGCTCTCATTTCACTTTGTCAGCACTGGGAAATTTTCTGGACACAAGACAGTAGCATTTTGGGGATGCACATTGATGCTGGTGACTGTGTGTGACCACTGCATGCATGACGGAGTACACCATTAATTCTGGGAGACTTTGCATTTCTTGTTACACTCTCATTTCACTTCGTCAGCACTGGGGAATTTTCTGGACACAAGACAGTAGCATTTTGGGGATGCACATTAATTCTGGTGACTGTGTGACTACTGCATGCATGACGTCTGAGTGCGCCATTAATTCTGGGAGACTTTGCATTTCTTGTGCTCTCATTTCACTTCATCACCGTCAGCATTGGGGAGTTTTTGGGAGACAAGAAATGAGCATTTTGGGGATGCACATTAATTCTGGTGACTGTGTGTGTGAAGGGCTGCCAATATTGTTGTCACTTTGCCTTACTTCGCGTTAAGGCAGAATGACAATGCAAAGTAATAATTACAAAGCAAAGTAAGCCTTTTGCATTGGCCACTCCATGTAGTGGAGTGACAATGTGAAGTGCCCACTTCTCTGGCGAAATTTAAATTTGCTGTATCTCTATCTCTGAGTAGTAGCGGTTTATATCATACTTATGTTAATTGCTACAGCCACCTGAAGAAGCAACAACACATGAAGTAAGTTCTTACAGTGCAACCATAAGTCAAGTCATTCCATTGATATGTCTTCTCCTGCAGAAACTGAGAAGATACTGAGAAGCATTTGGAGAACAAGGTGCAAGCACAGGTGCCACTCTTGCTCAAAAGTTTTGTCTTTTGAAACAGAGTGCAGGATTGCTATGATGTTGGAATCTGAGCATTGTGTTATAGCAACAGTGTTAGATACACGTTTCAGAACCAGTTTGCCAGGTCTTCTCCAACCTGGTACAATAGATTTCTACCATTACAAAGAATTGCTCATCATTATCAAGAACTGCACATTAATAAAGTTGATCTTAAAAATGACAACAAAGACTCCATCAAAATGTGTTGCTTCTGCTGACCAAGAAAATAGGCATGATCCTGTCCAAGAAACAGCTCCCCTATAGCTAGATGAAAATGTCCTATAAAAAAAATCCTTGCATTATGAATCACACTCAAGGACAATTTGTTTGGCACTTCAAAGAATAATATTTGGGCAGGACTGGATGACATAGAGAAGGACCATGCTGTTACATCTCTAATCCCAAGGTATTCTGTAAGTATTATGATGGATGACTTCTTAAAAAACTTGAAATATTTGAGGTGACTCACTTCAATATTAGCATGAACAGGACACAGTTTGGCCAGCATTGAAAACAGTGGCCCTTTACTATTTAAGTTGCCCAGCAATGATTGTCTATTGAGAAAGAATATTCAGCACTGCTTGCTATGTTGCTAATAACATGATGAGAAAACTTCTTCTTTAAACTGTCAGAATTCTAACTTTTACTAAATTGAACTATGGTGTATTTGCTGAATACCCAGGGGCACTTTCATAATGCATGTCCAACAGTGGTGGTGATGATAAGCCTATTGGTAGTGATAATGAAGAAGCATGGTACTACAGGGGGAAAATTGTGACTTGCTTCAGACTGTCTTTCATTCATGTCCTGTCTCATGCCAGTCACCATTTTTTTACAGCAAACTACTGTATAGGAGGACTAAAAGCTAGGGGCTACTCTCTGACTCTAGGGAATATATGAATGAATTTCAAACTCATGCTTACAGTATTTGTATTTTTCTCAATCTGTTATTTGTATGGTCAACTTAAATTTTTAAATGACTAATGACTGCAACTTAAATCTGTAAATGATTAATGAATGCATTCTATGGCATTGACTTCTTCCGATCATGTACCCTGTGCCTACTCTCTTTGTCCTGGATAACATCTTCTTGAATACAGCTCCACTCTGAGTTCTAACTGATCTGTTGTTCTTGAATGGATATTCATCTACGAAAGAAAAACTTAAGTAAAAAAAGAATATAATACACCACATCAAAGTGAGTGTTCTTCACACTGCTACTTCAGTCAATCTTTACAATTAAATCATTTCTTCATTGTGTTGTTCTAAAAAAGAGTAAATAAATATTGTGTTCATGTGCATGATAATTAATGAGAGTGAAAAAAAGGAAACAGTTGAGGCTGCCAGGGCCCATTGCTGGCAACACAAACAACAAAGTTGGCATATAAAACAAAAATAACATCCGTTCAGAAGGGTGGGTGGAGGGACACTTGCAAGATACTGAACTGTGTGGGACAAAATTATTTCTGTGAGAGTCAGCTTAGAGGTATGAATCCCCACTGTTTAGTGTATGGTACAGCACCCTCTACATGTGAGATAGTTGAGAGGTATGGCTCCCCTTGTTCAATGGGTGGACAGCACTATCTCAATGTGGCTAGTTGAGAGGTATAAATCCCTCTGTTCAATGTGCATACAAAGAAAAACCCCACTGAAAGACAATAAAAAGGCTAAACATGTGGTTTCATATATGAGAGGGAATAACAAGCCACACACACCCTTCCTGGGCAATATAAGCCAACTTCCTCAGCACTGGCCTGGTAGTGCTGAAGGTTGAAGTGCTGGATGCCACATATCATGCTGCACCAGCGACCTGGGTATGGGAACGAGTCCAGGTTGTCAGAGGTCCGCCTGGAGGGGGGGGGTTAGGAGTGAGATCGAGCCACCGCAAGGCAGCTCTCTTTCCTTCTGGGATGGACTGGAGGCTTCCCAGCCACTGGCCACCGGTGGAGGACGGATGGCAGTGTTGACCGGAGGGAACGCTGGAGATAGCCCCAGGGAGGGGTGGAAGGGCTGAGCCTACATCATGGGGCATGCGTGCACCTCCACACATGCATGACCCTCATGTGCTGGGGTCCCAGGGAACAGGGGAGAAAATGGGGCAAAAACTGCAGAAAATAAAAATTTAAAAATAAAATAAGCCAACTTCCCCCAGCTACATTATGAAGCTCTATTTGTTGCAGCTGGAGTCACTGCTCCCCTCCCCCCCCCCATTTGCTGCTTTCCTCATGTTCTTTTTGGGGGTGGCATTTCTGTTTGATTTTTGCCTTCTGTTCATTTGTTCTGTGCTTTCTGTGGCTCTCTAGGTCAGAATTGTGTCTGTCTGCTTTTCCTGGCTTTAGTGCTATGTTGCTTACTTTTCTCTAAGGTTGTCACTCATGTTGCTCTCATGTTCTCATTTAACACCTGTGCCTACCTACAGTTTGTTTTCACTATGCTGACCCGATTCTATGTCCTACCTCTGTCATTGTGCTGTATTTCTCTCATGTTTTCTCAGTCTTTTTCCCTGCTGTTCATAACTAAGCCCCTTGTAAACTTTTCACTACAGTTCCTTTACATTAATTTCATTATTTTCAGCTTGCTTTAGCCAGACAGCTGCAACCACTCATACTGTTAGCCATTTCAGCCAGCCTTACTTAATCGTCAGTCAGCTTAGTCCATCTGTTTCAGTATCTTCACTGCAGTAATGGTTTTAGTAGCATTTCCTGTAGAAAGGGTGAACCAGCTGTGAACGGTCCTGATTCTGCCTCTGATTTTTTCCAAAAGGTTCTAATTTACACTGATTTACTTTGATGAATTGTAGACTAATGAAAAACATGGTTTTGAGTATTCTCTGGTGTCCAGTGGTCCCTCCCCTGACCCAATCACCCTACCGACATAATGTAACATGTTTCCCTGGTGTCCAGTGGTCCTTCCCTATCCTGATCCCCAAGAAGTTATATAGCATTCCCTGGTGTTGAGCAGACTCCCCCTACCTATCCCCATTCTCTTGTAATAGAATAAGGTAGTAGTCCTCCATTCCCTTGTGTCTAGAGGACCCTCCACACCTCCATACTGGCAGCTAGTGCCCCACCGGCCCACTTCCCCAAACCCTAACCCCAGCAGGCGACCAGCACAGCTCTCTGCTCTCCACCATGGCTGGCTGCTGACTGAGCTGTCAATGAAAGAGCACGTACTTGTACAAGCATGCATTGACAGGCCAGCTCACACTCATTCAGTGACAGCTCTGTCATCAGTGGAGACAAGATCAGAGAGCTGTGCTGGTCACCAGTGAGGCAGGGGAATGGCACTGTAGGCCACTTTATTGGTCCACTGTGCCATTCCCCCATCCAAACCCCACACTGGAAACAGCACAGCCCCCCGAGCTTGTCTCTGACTGCCGAGGCCGGCTGCCGACAGCTGTCATGTCAATGAATGAGCACATGCTATACAAGCACTCGCTCTTTCATTGACAGCTCAGTCAACAGACAGCTGTGGTGGAGAGCAGAGGGCTGTGCCAGTCATTGGTTCAGGGTAGGGGTGGGAGGTGGCAAAGTGGTGGGGCACTGCCTGCTGGGGTGGGAGTCTGCTAGACACCAGGGAATGGACTAGTACCTTATTTTACTACAAGGGAATGGGGATAGGGAAGGGATCCATGTGACACCAGGGAATGGTATTTAACATCTAAGGGACTGGGATGGGGGGACCATTGGACACCAAGGAAATTTGTAACATCATGTCAGACGGGTGATTAGGTGAGGGGCAGGACTACTGGACACCTGTGTGGAAGCATAGAACAGCAATAAAGTGCTGGACCAAACTGGGTCAACTTGGCAACCTGGGTAGAGCCATGAAAGGCTCAGTTCTTCTGGTCAGAGCTGAGTTGGCCCGGTCTGGGGATGTTCATAAGTGCAGTAGAGTCGATTGATCCATCCCTAGTTTCCTGCCTTTCATGCCCATTGCTGAGTCTTTGTTTTGTTATTGGCCTCTGTTATAGAAACGCAGAACATGTTGGCAGAAAAGGACACCTTTGTCCACCTAGTCTTCCTTAACATTTCCTACCTCCTGTGCTACTGCAGACACTTCTCAATCTCCGGCCTTACCCACCCTCCACCCCCCGCCCTGCTATTAATGTTCTCTGTGTCTATCCCATGAATGCTTGAATCCTGTTACTGTTTTGGTACCCAACACCTCTGCTGGAAGTCTGTTCCAGCCATCCACCACCCTTTCCGTGAAGAAGTACTTCCTTATATCCCCTCTGAGCCTCCCCCGTCTAACTTCAAATCATGGCCCCTTGTTCTTGAGCATCTCATTCTCTGTAAAATGCGACCTTCCTGTACCTTATTTATACCCATGAGGTAACTGAATGTTTTTATCATGTCTCACCTTTCCCTTCTCATTCTACTCACTTTGCTGTATGTCTTGTTACACTGACTCAATTGTTTGAGGGAGTCACTGATGATTTCTCCAAGATCCCGTTTCTCAGCTTAAGTGCTAATTCTTACCCCACCCATGCAGTACTCTGTCCCGGGGTTCTTGTTCCCTAGGTGCATTACTTTACACTTTTTGGCATTGAATTTCCACTACCTAACCTTAGGCCACCTGTTTAGCTTTCATATGTCACTCTGCATTTCTCTGATTCCCTCATTGCTATCTACCCTCACACTGAGCTAGTGCCATCTACAAAGAGACACTGTGTGACCTGGATAAACTCACCAATATCACTAATGAATGTACTGAAGAGGTCTGGTCTCAGAACAGATCCCTGTGATACCACACTTGTGACCTTCCTTTCTGCTGACTTGACTACACTGACTACAACCCTCTGCTGCCTCCTCTTTAGCCAGTTACCTACCCAGATTACTATGGTTCGCCCATGCTGCAGCAACATACATTTTACCAATGCCAATTATGGCACAAGCAAAATGCCACCCGGAATTATAGTGTTAGGCATTTCATCTACCAGGAGTTAAAGCACCAAAGTGCCCTCCTGGGAAATGGTCTCTTTTGCTTTGCCACCCACACTCCCCAAAATTAAATATAACCTCCTTTGGGGCAGGCATGCCCTAGAGGGGGTAGAAACTGTGTGGGTGCAAAAGGTGACATGAGTGACGGGCAATCTAAAACCAAGATTGCCCATTTCACTGTTAACCTTGTTGTGGTGCCGTAATTGTAGTGACCAAAATGAGTCAGCAACTTGTTGGACTACGGTTAGCTATGACCTTAGATGCACCTAGATCCTCCATCTTCTTCAGCAAGTTTCTGTGAGGTACCAAGCTGAAAGCCTTGCTGAATTCAAAGTAGAGCAAATCTACAGCATGGCCCCTATCTGGTTCTCTCTTCACCCAGTTAAAATGATTAGGTTAGTTGGACAAGACCTCCCTGCCATAAATCCATGCTGTTTACTATCCTGGAGTCTGTTGCTCTCTAAGTAGTCCACGAGGTCCTCACTGACCAGTGACTGTAACAGCTTCCCTACAATAGAGGTAAGACTGACAGGTCTGTGGATCCCCCACATATTCCTTGTTCCCACATCTTATGGTGTGGAACCACATCCACCACTCTCCAATACTTTGGAACCATCTCGTCCTTAGAGAGCTGTTGAATAGACCGGCCAGGATTTCAGGTAGTTCTGCTGCCAGCTCCATGTGTAACCTCGGATGCAACCCCATGAGGTCCCAAGGTCTTATCTATTTTTAGCACTGCCAGCTGTTTCTGGATCCTTTTACTTGTAACTAGTGGCGGCCTCATCTCCAGGACCCCCTTAGTGGCTGCTTTGATGCCACTCTCTGGCAATGGTCCACCATTCTCCTTAGTGAAAACTGAGCTAAAGTAATCATAAAGGATGATGGCCTTTTGCCATCCTCCTCTATCACTCAAACAGTAGAGCACTGTGTAGGACACACCACCAAATGAAGTCAGGATTAATATTGAAGATTGCATTGTATAACCAAGGCTAAAAATATTTAAATAGCAACATGTAATTTTTTCAGTGGTTCATTTTTAGATATTTTTAACCTTGGCTATATAATAAAATCTTCTGTTGGAATCCTGACTTCTATGACCATCTTCTGGTGGTGAGTGCAATGTTTTTTTTTTTTCTTTTCTGTATACTTAGTTTACTTGTGGCCCCCCTGACTCCTCCCAGTGCATTTCTTCTTTCTGTTGTGATTGTGTAGGACAGCAGCTTCTTCATGAGGGACATTTGAACAGTACTGCACAGAGCAGGACAGCAGCTTCACCATGAAGGACACTCGAATGGTACTGCACTGTGTGGGGCAGCAGCTTCACCATGCGGGACACTCGAATGGTACTGCACTTGTGTGAGATAGCAGCCTTTCCATGAGGGAGCCTTAAATGGTACTGCACTGTGTGGGACATCAGCCTCTCCAGAAAGGACACTTGTTTGGTACTGCACTATGTGGGGCAGCAGCTTCTTCATGAGGGGAACTTGAATGGTACTGCTCTGGTATGTACCTTCTCTTCTTAGAAATACTCCCTTCCTGTATTTTATTCACCCGAATGAGGTACATATAGGTTTCTGTCATGTCCTCTCTCTCTTCCAGACCGTGTATATTGAGATCCCACAGTCTCTCCTTATAGGCCTTATGATGCAGCCACTGAACTATTTAAGGAGCCCTGCTTTGGACAGACTCTAACCTGTCTTTGTCCTTACTGAGATGTGGTCTCCTGAACTGGAAACAGTACTCCTCATAGATTATCTCCAATGATTAATACAGTGGTAACACCACCTCTCTTCTGCAGGTGATTCCCCTACCTATGCACCTCAGTGTCCTGCTGACCCTGCCTACTGCCTTGTCATTCTGCCCTGACACATTGAGGTCATCAGACATGATAACCCAAGGTTCCTTTCCTGTTTAGTGACCGTTAATACCACTCCTCCATTTTATACATTGCCCCTGGGTTTCTGTGTCCTAGGTGCATAATTCTGATTTTTTTTGCATTGAAACCCAGCTGTCATACACTCCACCACTCCTTGAGTTTTCACAGGTCTCTACTCATTCTCTTGAACACCTCCAGAGTATTGACCCTAGGCATACCTTCCATTCCAGCTCTTCTGTAATGCCACTTATGAAGACATTGAAGGGAACTGGTTTCAGTACTGAGCCCTGAGTTACCCTGTTGGTCACTCTCCATTGTTAGAGTAAGTGCCATTTATCACCACCTTCTGTGTGACAGCAGCCTCACCATGATGGACACATGAGCAGTACTGTACCCTATGGGACAGCAGCTTCAACATGAAGGACACCTGAACCATACTGCACTCCATGGGACAGCAGCCTCTCCATATGGGACACCTCAATAGTACTACACTGTGTGGGACAGCAGCCTTTCCATGAGGGACACATGAACACTACTGCACAGTGTGGAACAGCAGCCACTACATGAGGGACACTTGAATGGTACTGCATAGTGGGGGACAACAGCCTCTGCATGAAGGACACTAGAACACCACTGAACTGTGTGACACACCAGCCTTTCAGTGAGGACCACTTGAATGGTACTGCACTGCACAGGACAGAAGTCTTTGAATAAGGCACACCCGAATGGCATTGCACTTTGTGGCACACACAGACTCTCCATAAGTGACCTTTAAATGGTTATGCACAATGTGGGGCAGCAGCCTCACCATGAGGGACACTTTAATAGAATGCACTGTGTGGGACAGCAGCCTCTTCATGAGGCACTTTTGAATGATACTGCACTGGTAGGGACAGCAGCTACTCCATGAGGCACTTTTGAATGATACTGCACTGGTAGGGACAGCAGCTACTCCATGAGGTATAGTTGAATGATACTGCACTGTGTGGCACAGCAGCCTCTCCATGATGTGCACATGAATGATATTGCACTGCGTGTGACAGCAGCTTCTTCATGAGGGATACTTGAATGGTACTGCACTGTGTTGGACAGCAGCTACTCCATGAGTTATATCTGAATGGCACTGCACTGTGTGGCACAGTAGCCTCTCTATGATGCGCACATGAATGATACCGCACTATGTTGGACAGCAGTCTCTCCATGTGGTACACCTGAACATTTCTGCACTGTACTGGACATCAGCCCCTCCATGTGGCACACTTCAATGGCATTGCAGTGAGTACAGCAGCAGCCTCTCCATGATTCACAGATGAATAATACTGCACTGTGTGTGTCACCAGCCTCTCTATGAGGGATACTTGAATGGTACTGCACTGTGTGGGACATCATCCTCTCCATGTGGTACACCTGAACTTTTCTGCACTGTGTGGGACATCAGCCTCTCCATGTGGTACACCTGAACTTTTCTGCACTGTGTGGGACATCAGCCTCTCCATGTGGTACACCTGAACTTTTCTGCACTGTGTGGGACATCAGACTCTCCATGTGGTACACTTCAATGGCACTGCAGTGAGTAGAGCAGCAGCCTTTTCATGTTGCACAGGTGAATAATTCTGCACTGTGTATGTCAGCAGCCTCTCCATGAGGGATACTTGAATGGTACTGCACTGTGTGGGACATCATCCTCTCCATGTGGTACACCTGAACTTTTCTGCACTGTGTGGGACATCAGCCTCTCCATGTGGTACACCTGAACTTTTCTGCAATGTGCTGGATATCAGCCTCTCCATGTGGTACACCTGAACTTTTCTGCACTGTGTGGAACATCAGCCTCTCCATGTGGTACACCTGAACTTTTCTGCACTGTGTGGGACATCAGCCTCTCCATGTGGTACACTTCAATGGCACTGCAGTGAGTAGAACAGCAGCCTTTTCATGTTGCACAGGTGAATAATTCTGCACTGTGTATGTCAGCAGCCTCTCCATGAGGGATACTTGAATGGTACTGCACTGTGTGGGACATCATCCTCTCCATGTGGTACACCTGAACTTTTCTGCACTGTGTGGGACATCAGCCTCTCCATGTGGTACACCTGAACTTTTCTGCACTGTGTGGGACATCAGCCTCTCAATGTGGTACACCTGAACTTTTCTGCACTGCGTGGGACATTAGCCTCTCCATGTGGTACACCTGAACTTTTCTGCACTGTGTGGGACATCAGCCTCTCAATGTGGTACACCTGAACTTTTCTGCACTGTGTGGGACATCAGCTTCTCCATGTGGTACACTTCAATGGCACTGCAGTGAGTAGAGCAGGAGCCTTTCCATGTTGCACAGTTGAATAATATTGCACTGTGTATATCAGCAGCCTCTCCATGAGGGATACTTAAATGGCACTGCACTGTGCGGGACATCAGCCTGTCCATATGGTACACTTCAATGGTACTGCACTGAGTGGAGCAGCATCCTCTCCATGATGCACAGATGAATAATACTGCACTGTATATGTCAGCAGTCTCTCCATAAGGGATACTTGTATGGTACTGCAATGTGCTGGATATCAGCCTCTCCATGTGGTACACCTGAACTTTTCTGCACTGTGTGGGACATCAGCCTCTCCATGTGGTACACTTCAATGGCACTGCAGTGAGTAGAGCAGCAGCCTTTTCATGTTGCACAGGTGAATAATTCTGCACTGTGTATGTCAGCAGCCTCTCCATGAGGGATACTTGAATGGCACTGCACTGTGCGGGACATCAGCCTCTCCATGTGGTATGCTTCAATGGTACTGCACTGAGTGGAGCAGCATCCTCTCCATGATGCACAGATGAATAATACTGCACTGTATATGTCAGCAGTCTCTCCATAAGGGATACTTGTATGGTACTGCAATGTGCTGGATATCAGACTCTCCATGTGGTACACTTTAATTCCTTCCCTTCAGACCTTCCATTGTTCTCTTACTATGATTTCTCATTCATCTGAAGTTCTACCAAGGGCCAGTCCCTACCCTATCTTTACACCATTAACCCAACTCTTCCCTCCACTTCTCCACATCCTGAAGGGCTGGGACTCAGCCACTCTTCCCTCTCACCTTCACCCTCTCTTCTGTTCTTCCGAAGCATATTCCCCTTGTTGCCTACAACCTGCTTCCCTCCTATCATACTCTATCTCTTGCTGCCACAATCTGCTCCTTTCCTGTCATACTTGACCCCTGCCTTGTGCAGGCAGGGCCTTCAGCATAATGGAGGGGGTCCGGCCCCAGCAGACCTTTCTCCTCCTGCCTCTTTCTTCGTCTCTTCATTCCATCCCCTTCCACCACCCTCCCCCGCTTCTCTGCCTACCTATAGACCAACCTTTCTCTCACCTTCCCTTCTCCCCCTTATGTAGCCCTAGCTATGGCTAACCCCTACTCTCTAATGTACTTGTAGTTAACTTGTACTTCTGTTATGGCTGACCCCTAATCTCTACTGCACTTGTTAACTTTCACTTCTGTTATACCTTAGCCAACCTGTTCTGCCTGTGTTTACTCCTCACTAACTTCCCTAACTCAAACTACAAGAATTCTATTCAGCCATTTTCTAGCTACACGGTTATATGTCATTTAGTGTACGCCTAAATGTTATTTTGTGTTGTTGTATCTATCTAGTCCAAAAGTGTTGGCATAGCAGCTATCTAGTAAAAAACTGTCAGCATCCCACTATTTCATTACTCCTGTACAGTCTGCTCAAAATTATTTGAATGTAATCTACTATAAATTTATTTTGTGTACCACATCTCAATAAATTATCCTCATGTTCCCCTACCCACCCCAGGTCACACTGGGAGACGAGCAACTTGTTGCTCAGTGTGCCTTCCTGGTGAAACATTTCAATAAATAAATAAAAATAAATTAATGGCACTGCACTGTGTGGGACATCAGCCTCTCCATGTGGTACACTTTAATGGTATGGCACTGAGAGGAGCAGCAGCTTCTCCATAAGGAACACTTGAATGGTACTGCACTGTGTGTGACAGCACATGATGAACTCTTGAATGGTACTTTACTCTGTGGGACAGCAGCCTGCTATGAGGGACACTCTAATTTTACTGCACTGTGTGTGACAGCAGCATCTCCATGATGGACACTAGAAATGTACTGAACTGTGTGGGACAGCAGTCGCTCAATGAGGGACACTTGAACGGTACTGCTTAGTGATGGAAAGCAGCCTCTTCCTGAGGGGCACTTTAACAGAAGGGATCTACGATGCAAATTCAACAAATATTTTGTAGTCCAATGTTACAATGTTGGATTTATGTCGACCGCAACTGCAGTTGGTATAAATCCATCCATGAACACTTTGCTTTCTTCGGTGGGCTTTTCCCCTGAAACCCACATGCAGGGGGCTCGGTCTCCTGTACCTCCCATGCTAAATATACTCAACTCTGAGTCAGAGTTAATTTGCAGTGGGGTTGGAAGACCCAGAGAAAGCAGTGCCAGGGTCCTGTGGTGACAGTACAGTGACCTGTCACTGTGTTGCTGTACTGTCGTTCGCGGTAATGATGTCGCTGTGCGATCAGCATACAAACAGAATGCACTGTATGGGAAAGCTGCCTATCCATGAAGTACTCTTGAATTATACAGCACTGGTAGGAACAGCAACTACTCTGTGAGGTATATTTGATTGATACTGCACTGTGTGGCACAGCAAGCTCTCCATGATGTGCACATGAATGATACTGCACTGTGTGTGACAGAAGCCTCTCAGTGAGGATACTTGAATGGAACTGCACTGTGTTGGACAGCAGCCTCTCCATCTGGTACACCTGAACTTTTCTGCACTGTGTGGCACATCAGCCTCTCCATGTGGTACACTTCAGTGGTACTACACTGAGTAGAACAGCATCACTTGAATGGTACTATACTGTGTATGACAGCAACCACTCCATGATGGACTCTTGAATGCTACTGCACTGTGTGGGGCAGCTGCCACTGTATGAGGGACACTTGAACAGTACTGCACTGTGTGATGCAGCACCCTTCCCACAAGATGCGCTTGAATAGTAATGCACTGTGTGGGAAAGCAGTCTCTGTATGCAGGACATATGAAGGGTACTGCATTGTATGGAACAGTGGGCTCTCTAAGAAGCACTCTTAAATGATACAGCACTGTGTGGGATAACACCCTGTCCTTGAGTGACACTTGAACCATGCTGCACTGTTTGGGAAAGCAGCCACTTCATGAGGAACACTGGAATGGTATTGCACTGTATGAGACAGCAGCCTCTTGATGAGGAACATATGAATGGCACTGCACTGTGTGGGACAGGAGCTTCTCCATGAGGGACACTTGAACTGTACTGCACTGTGTGGGACAGCAACCACTCCATGAGGGATACTCAAATGGTATTGCACTAGGTAAGGCAGCAACCTTTCCATGGGGGACTATGGAACTATAAAAAAATCCAGACCCAAATGCCATCACGGCTGAGGCCAACCTGGATATAATGACCATCAGTGAGTCATGGTACACGTAAAACTATTACTGGGACATGGCCATACCAGGCTATACTCTATTCAGGAATGACTGGGTAGGAAGGAAAGGAGAGGGGGTAGTGGTTTATGTGAAGGAAAACATAAAAGCAATGGACATAGAGAGATTTCTGGGGGGGGCATAGGTACTGTGGGTCACCCTGGAGTTTGGGAACAGAGCCACTGTTTACACAAACATGATCAACAGACCTCTGGAACAGGGGCAGGAGCTAGATAAGTTACCATTGGAAGCCATTGGCAAAATGGAGAAAAGGGGTAGGTGCTGCTGGTGGGGGACTTCAATCTACAAGATGTTTATTGGAGCCCCCCCTCCCCCAGCTGTGTCTTCAGCTAGAGGCAGGGACATCCAAGACTCCCTACAGGGGGCATTCCTCAGGCAACTAGTCAGTAATCCCACTCATGATGGGGTTATATTGGACCTGGTACTCACTAACAGGGACAGTACTGAAGTCATCAGGATGGGAGGTCACCTGGGGACCAGTGATCACCCTATGGTGTGGTTCAATATACGGATGGCTGTAGAATTGAGCCACATATAGGTGAAGATCCTGGACTCCTGAAGGGCTGATTTTATAAAAATGGGTAAATGCCTCAGGGATGACCTGGTGGGGGGATGACCTGGGCATGAAGGAATTGTGGGGCAAGCTAACAGAGGACATAGTGAAGGCAGAAAATCTCTGCATCAAGTAAGTGAGCAAAAGGTCTAAAATGCTTGCAGTAGCAGAGTGTCTGTGTCTGTGTGTAGCTCCCACAGATTTCCATCTTTTTCCTAATTTTAGATACGTTTTCTTGTCTACTATTGGTGGATTGAGAAAGAGGGAATTGTTGCCTACATGAAAGTGTATAATTTGCACGTTTGGAGTTAGTTGGGAGCAGGATAATACCCACATTTGTTCTGTGGTCACCACGTTTGTTCTTTGGTGAATCAGTTCTACTGTATATTTCATTTTATTATGTTGGCTCATGCTTGCGCAGCCAACATCTTGCGGTAGTAGCAGATTTGGAGGCACGGTCACTGTTAGGTGAATGCAGGGCACGCATCAGAAGGCGCGTCCCTCATTCCCCAATCAGCCAGCAGCAGGTGCTGACCTCACGGATCCCTAATGTGGCCACGAGAACAAAGAAAAGGTCCGCTGCAATGAGAGCGAAGCTCTCATGCAGCGTGACCACAACACGCCTCCCAACGTGCAGGCAAACCGCCTGTCACAATGCCGATGGATGGAGCCCACTCCCAGCCAGCATCATGCAGCCCCCCAACAGTTTTTCTTTGCCAATGGTGGGGGGGCCCAATCCCTATCGGCATTTATCTCCATCCTCGTTGATTGCGTCGACGGGGGAGCCCAATCCTGTCGGCATAATGTCTCCCCATTTGTTGCATGCCGGGGACCAATCCCTCAGCTCGTGTCTCCCGCCCCCTCAGTATGTGACGATGGGGTGCCCAATCCCTCATCGGCTACATAATCCCCCAAACACTTAGGTGGCATACTGGGAGCCCATTCCAGCGTGACAAACTCCTGCAAAAACACATCCTGCAATATTTTTGTTGTAAACCTATAAAAAAAAAGGTCCTCAGGGTCTCCCTGCCCCTCCCACAACCCTCACCCACCCTCTGTGCATCTTGCCTTCCCACACCCTCACCCCATACTTACCTCCAGAGTCCGGCACGACGATCTTCGGTGGACCAGGAACACATCTGCACTCTTCAAAGCCGACCATGAACTGAAGAAATGCCGGTAAGCTGTCAAATGGAATAAATAGGGTTTTTCCAACTTTGAGGCATATCTCAGGCATTTTTTTGAATTTTGCCACCAAATTTTCAACATGAGCTTTTTGGGACCCCTCCTCATGAATTCTGGTGCTGTCATGGCGTTACTCGGCCCCGAAAGATGATTTTGCGGTCACTGCACGGAATCACCTTTTGGGACTGATTAACGAAACAACAGTGCCACTGTTCATGAGGGGGGCTCTCAAAAAGCCTGTGTTGCAAATTTGGTGAGAAAAATAAAAAAAATGGCTGTTTTACGAGTGTGAGTTGCGCAGTTTCCACGCACGCGTGTAACTTCGTGAATTTGTAATATTTTCACTCCAGATTTTCAAAATTGGCATTTTTCCACGCCTCCTTACGAACAGTACAGCTGTCATTTTACATATGCTGACCGAAATGTATTTTTGCATGTCCGGCGCAGAATAGCAGGGTCACTGTGTGAAATCAGTTTTCGGGACAGTTTGAGGAAATAACAGTGACACTGTTCATGAACAGAGGTCCTAAAATGCCTATGTTGAAAATTTGGTGCTGAATGTCCATAAAATGACGGTGTTACAAGCATGCATTGCACAGTTTCCAAGCACCCTTGTAACTTCGCAAATTTGCAATATTTTCATGACAAATTTTCAACACTGGCACTTTTTCACACCTCCTTATGAACAGTACAGCTGTCATTTTTCATATCCTGCCCAAAATGTGTTTCCACACATGTGGCGCACAATGGTGTGGACGCTGTAGGAAATCAACTTTTGGGACAAATAACAAAATCACAGCACCACTGTTCATGAGGGGAGGTCCCAAAATGCCTATGTTGAAAATGTGGCTAACAAACTCCCAAAAATAATTGGGTTACGGACGCGTGTTGCGCAGTTTCTATGCATGCTCATGACTTCACCAATTTTTCATATTTTCACTCCAGATTTTCAACGTTGCCATTTTTTTATGCCTCCTCATGAACAATACAGTTGTCATTTTCCATTTCCTGCTCAAAATGTGTTTTCATCCCTGTGTCACCAAATGGCATAGCTACTGTGTAAAAACAACTTTCAGCTAACAAACTGATTGTGCCGCTTTTCATGAGGTGTCCTCACAAACAGCCCATGTTGAAAATTTGGAGTGAAAATACCAACACACGCCTATGGTGTTAGGGTTTCCAACTGTATCACCCCACCCTATACAGACTGACAGGTGTCAGGGGTGTGACTTGGGATCATCGGCTGTAATGCTCATGCCATTACACCCCCACCCCCACCCTGCAGCTAGTGACAGGCATCGTGATGTGCCTCACATTGTTCAGCCACAAAAGTCACCCCATTCTCCTATGCTGCACCCACCTCAGCATATTTACTTATGGAATGAGGTAAGTATAACACCCAAAGACTCCAAAGCACACCACGACACTTATCAGTGTCTACAAGGTAGGGTGAGGTACAATGGCATGAGCGTTATAACTGATGACTGAAATGCACATCCCAATGCCTGTCACTCTCTACAGGGTGGGGGTGGGGTTGGCATCTCTTCAGTACTTCACTGCCATTCCTATTATGCGTCTCTAGCTCCAGTATTACCAATGCCAATGCCAGCAAGACAACATTCGGCATTGACAAATGCTTGTTTATATAGTTTTGCAGTTTGTAATTGGGTTTTTTGGGGTTGTCTTTGTGACTAGGATTTGATGGCTTGTTGCTGTGATGGTGTGTTAATTATGTGGGTCTATAATTTTGTTTTTCACTGTTTAGTGGGCTTTGTGGGCTGCTGAGCTCTTGTGTTTTAAGAAGAAGCTATTTTTTTCCAAATGCTTTGTTTAGCCAGAATCTGACTGTTGCTTAGGAACAGCTTTCCTGGCATAGTGTTCTGCTTCTAATATAGGACATCTGAAGTAGCAGCCCACTGAATTCTTGAATATTGAGATTTGTTGTTACCATTTGAATAAGATTTGATACAAGTGAAATAGATATTAATACATGCTGTATGTATTGTATATTTATGTATGGTTAAAGGAATAAGGGAGGTGTAGGAAGTGCTCCATATATTGTGGGAAATATTCCATATATTTTGGTTCTGGTCTAAGGATACTAGGCAGATAGAGGATAGTAATAGAACAGATGTTGAGAATGCTGAGAGTGGTGCAGTGCAGTTGCTGTGGGGGCAACAATTTTCAGAGAGACCTTCTGGAGACTGGTGCTGCCCCATGTGCACACACCTCTCTTGGTTAAGGAAGGAGGTTGCTAAACTCCATGTCAAGTTTAATAGGATTTGGAGGACATCTTCTCCCACCCAGGAGCTACCAAGACTGCCACCGATACCTTAGAGGATTCCAGGGAGGAGGTACCGCCGGATTATGGTGGGTTCTGGAAGGGTGGGGTGGTGCGACAGAGGCACATTCCTCAACTGGTACCACTATGTAATTCCTGTACCACTCTGGCAGCACTGGACTGCCTGTAGAAGGCACCTGCAGTAATGACTAGGCAGGATTTTATTTATTTTATTTTATTTTAGTCTTTGGTAAAGAAGTAAGGCCCACTAGGCATATGTGCCTGTTTTCAGGGGCAACCTGGGAGCACTGGGGTGGGGTTCAATGACTTGCTCAGAGTCACACAGTACACAAGAGGAGGTTATGGGAATCAAACTCAGGTATGTGGAGGATGTGATAAGATGTGGTGGCCCTCTGTAGTGGAGACCCAAGGAGGGTGGTAGAGGACCTCATAGGGGAGGAAGCAACTTCTGGTGGGGGACACAATTGTTAGGGGATAGATTTGGGAATAGGAAATGGGGAAAAGAGACAGGTTAGGTGCCAGAGGACCCCACAGGAGGAGGAAGAAATGTCTGGTGGAGGACTCAATTGTGAGGGGGATAGATCTGGGAAGAGGAAAGGGAGAGAGGCAAGTTAGATGCCTACACAGTGCCATGGCTTGGCGGGATAGGAACTGGATCCTAAGGATCGCTAGGGCTGCAGGATGAGAGGAAGAGATGGATGTCATTGTCCACCTGGGGACTAATGACTTGGCTAGGGAAGGGGCTGGAATAGTGCAAGGGGAGTTTAGGGAGCTGGAGAAGCATCTTAGGTGGCTCACTCAGTAGCTTTCGCTGAGGGCTGCTTGTCTATGATGGGGGAAGGGTGAGGGGTCTCCACACCAGGAGCTTCAACTCATGGCTGAAGGAATGGTGCAGAAAAGAAGGATTCAACCACATTGGGGACTGACAGAATCTAGAACCATTCATTTCTGGATTAAACTGAATCATCTTTCGAATCAGCATTGGGCAAAAAAATGTCTGGAAGAAAAAACAGCATGGAAATTACTAGGATGCAAAAAATCTGAATGGCTATCCCGCATAAAGAAACTGTTAGCCTCCATAGGGCTTTTGAAATCATTTAAGTTAAATGCACAGAATATAATAATTTCAGACCAGTATAAACCTTATATAAAACAATTATTGGTTAAAAAATACAAAACACATAGGCCGGGATATTCAAAGGGGTTGTGCCTGGTGCAGCAGTGTTGCGCCAGCGCAACCCCGCATTGCGCCCCGGCAGGATACTGAATGGGCTGCCTGGTGCAGTGCAAATCCGATGCACAGGGGTGCAATGTAATGGTATGCAGCGCAGTTGCAGGGCGTGCCCATGCATATGTAGCACATCCCAATATTCAGCCAGGATATGCGAGCATATGCTGGCGCCAACCCATGATATGCCATATAGGGGGGCTAAAAGTTGAGCCCCGGAAAAGTAGGAACAAGTCCCGGCAACCCACAGGTGGGCTGTGGTATTACAAGGTGCAACACAGCAGCCGCCAGCCATGGGTGGCCATCAGCTCACCCAGAACACTGTCTACAAGCACACATACCCCCCTGGTGGTCTAGTGGATCCCCCCTCCCTCCTGTTGCTACGATCACCAGTTAAAGCCACAGGAACTCCCTGGTAGTCCAGTGGCCCCCCCCAGCCCTGATTGTGGTGCAGCACGATATGTATAGTCCCTAGTAGTCTAGTGGTCCCCCACTCCGTGCCTGTTGCCGTGATCATGGTACAACTCCACAGGAGTCGTCCCTTGTGATCTAGTGGCATCCCCACCCCTCCACCCACCCACCCACAGAGAACCCCTTGCCCACTGCTCCCCACCAGTCACGGCAGGCAGCCACAGCCTGCCCGCGCACCACTCAGCCATCCGCCCGAATGACAGGTACAGTATGGGCTGTAAGCCCATTGGTCCACAGTGTGGACCAATGGACTTGCAGGGCATACTGTACTGGATGGTCCCAAATATGTGAATGACTTCATTCACATATTTGGTACTGTCTAGTATGGCATGCCCTGCAAGCCCGTACTGTACCTGTCATTCGGCGGATGGCTGAGTGGTATCGGGCAGGAAATCACAGGTGTGCACAGCCTGCACTGTAGCTGTCATTCAGCAGGTGGCTTGACAATATGCAGGTGGGGTGCTGTGCCCCGCCGAAGGACGGGGAGCGGGTGGCAAAGGGTTCTCTGTGGGTAGCTGGGAGGTGGGGGGTGCCACTAGATCATCAGCGACGTACCCTGTGGAGTTATACCATGATCATGCAATGGGTGAGGGGTGAGAGGACCACTAGCCTACTAGGGACTATACCTATTGCACTGTACCATGATTGGGGCTGGGGGGGACCACTAGACTACCAGGGATTTCCTACAGTTTTAACCAGCGATCACAGCAATGGGAGGGAGGGGGGTTCTACTAGACCACCAGGGATGGTAATGTAAATATGTATCAGGGTATGGGTGACTGGGGAGGGCCACTAGACTACCAGAGATTTCGGTGTATACATCTACCACATGGTCACGGCTATGGGGCGGGGGATGCCCCGGGATCCCCACAGCCCACGTCATGCTGTGCAGGGCGCCAGACACAAGTCGCCAGCCTGCCCTGTGTAAGGCATGCAAATTGGGCCATAATGACATGCAAATGGCCCCATTTGCACCTTGCATATATAATGGCCTCATTTGCATGCCCCTGGCTGAATATCGCAGGTGATGCGCCTAGCACAACTGCACTTGTACTGGCACATCCCCGTGCTCCCTATCTGTAGCTTGCACTGGCACAGTGCCACTGAACCATGTGCAGTTTGTGCACCGATCTTGCCATATTGAATGGTGCTGCGCCATGGTGTATCACCATTGAATATTGCCTGGTCCTGGCCCAGGTGCAGCCTAGTTGTGCTGTGCCCAGGTTTGCACCACTGCCCAGTGCAGTCTGAATATCTGGGCCATGATCTACAATATATAATGTCTTCCAGATTCACTGTATGGTATTCTGAAAATGACTGTTTTCATTATTTTCAGTATTATCTAGAATTTTTGACATGCAAAAATTTACAAAGAACTTATGCAAAATTTAGAATTGTTTTCTTTGACTCAAACGTCTTGATCTGTAAATTCACTAAAAGTACTGACCTTGTATTTGCATATTGTTACTGTGGTGGAAATGAGAAGGAGGCTATTAAACATGTTATTTTGAGATGCTACTGGTATAAGGCAGCTAGAAGTAAATGGCTGGGGCCCATTATAAATTCCCTACCAGGTTGCCCTAATTACAAATTATTGAGGAATTTTCTGTCTACACAAGATGGACAAATTATAAAAAAGACAGCTATGTTTCTCCTTAATGTACAAAAAATAAGACGAAGGATGGTCGCTTCTATTCAAAACTAAGCACTTTCAGTAATGTAATAACATTTTTTAGCATACAGTGCCTTTTTTGTAGTAAAGATCTGTACATGTATTGTTCTGTCTGTTTCACATGTTGTTGCATTTTGTGTTTGCAATTATCTTTTTTTATAATTGATCAAATAAAAGTAATTACTACTACTACTACATTGGGGACTGGGGCCCACCAGGGAAGATACGGGCCTATACAGAGGTGATGGCCTGCATCCATCCAGCAGGGGAACTGCAGTCCTTAGTGGACAATTTAAAGATTTCTTCAATAAATATTTAAACTAGCCAAGGGGAGTGTTGGAATGATTTGGGGAGACAGAAACTGCCCCATCACAGGCTGAAGTACAGAGTAAGAAGAATCTGAGGGGAGAGGAATCCACCAGGTGCAAATTAATAAAGGAAGAAGGGGGGCTAGAGATAAAGGGGGAAGGAAACAGGACCCTTAAAAAGAGAGTGAGAAAGGAGGGAGGACAAAAGGGAAAAGAAGGGGGGCAACAAGCAGGGTAGAAACAAAATTCAGATCTAGAGACCAATATGTCAGATGCCACTCTGAATACTGTGGCCATTACTGAGTCATGCTGCACTGAAAACCATGACTGGGACATGGCCATACCAGGCTATACTTTGTACAGGAAGGACCAG
Organism: Neoceratodus forsteri; assembly: GCA_016271365.2. Classification (NCBI taxonomy): domain Eukaryota; kingdom Metazoa; phylum Chordata; order Ceratodontiformes; family Ceratodontidae; genus Neoceratodus; species Neoceratodus forsteri. The sequence goes on along the minus strand of CM057449.1, from coordinate 222,930,635 downwards.
GTGGGAAGGAAGGAAGGGACGGAGTGTGGTGCATAATGTGAGGGAAGGCATAAAAGCAATGGAAATACGGGGAATACAGGAAGAGGCAGAGGTACTGTGAGTCACCATGAAGATGGTGAATGGAACTACTATTTGCACTGGAGTGACCTACAGACCTCCAGCACATGGTGAGGAATTAGATAAGGTGCTGGAGGAAGCCATTGTCAAGACAACAGAAAACAGGGAGGTGCTGCTGGTGGGGGACTTCACCCTGCCAGATATGGATTGGAGCCTCCCAGAAATGGCTTCAGCTACAAGCAAGGACATCCTGGACCCTCTGCAGGGGATGTAGCTAAAGCAACTGGTCAATTGACCCAGTCATGATGGGGCAATACTATACCTGGTATTCACTAAAAGGGAAAATATTGCAGACATCAAAGTGAGAGGCCACCTGTGGACCACTTTTCAGTATGGTGCAGTTCACTGTAAGGAAGGTTGCACAATCGAACTACACAAGGAGGAGGGTCCTGGACTTCAGGATGGCAGATATTATAAAGACGAATGAATGCCTGAGGGATGACCTGGCTGGAGGGATGACCTGGTGGGGTGGAGAAAGAGTGGATGAAGCTAAAAGGGAGCATAGTAAAGGCAACAAACCTCTGTGTCAAACAAGTAAGCAAAAGCAAGAGGAAAAAGAAACTGCTATGGTTTTTAAAAGAGGTGGTTGAAAAGGTAAAGGCTGAAACGGTAGCATTCAGAAGGTATAAGGAGATGCAGAGGGAGGAGGATCCTGTCGTGAAAAGGGAAGGGGCGGCTGCAAAAAAAAACAATAAAAAAAAACCCTCTTCTTCTTTCGTCCACATACTCCTTCATCTGCACTTCTGTCATCCTCATATTTATTTCGTCTGTACTCAGATGGAGCTCATAAACTGCAAAACCTGAGGCCCGCTCTTCACGAGAGCATACATCCTGAGTGTGAGATACTGTCCAATATGCTCTGCCCTAAGGGACCTAAGTACTCAGCACCATCCAGCAAGGGCTGAGATAAACTATCTGAGAAGAAGCCTCCATTATACACAGCAAACACCAACAAACAGTCCTTTACCAAACAGGTCCCATTGCCCCAAAGGACAAACAGACCAGGAGGTTGGAAATTGGTCACAAATCACAAAGCTCCAAAGCCTACACCTAGTGTAACAGTCACACCTGTGCACACAACAAATAGATACTCTCCATTAATGTCCGCAGGCACAGAGACGTTGGAGTGTAAGGAGCAGGTGGATCCAATACAGCAAAACATTGAAAATTCTGCCAAAAAAAGAAACCAAACACCAAAAAACATGTACTAATAGTTGGAAACTCCATTATTCGAGGTGTGGAGTCTTACCTTCAGCAATCTGGATGAACCAAAGTTGCTGTTAGGAGTCTCCCAGGTACATCTGCGTGGAGGGACAATGACCGCATTGCATTGTAAATATCATACGCAACATGGATCACAAACCGCATGTCATCCTCCATATAGGCACAAATGACATAGCCTTTCACACGGTGGATGAGACCAAGCAAAACGTAACAAATCTGGCCAGCAAAATTAATTCTCTTTTGTCCACTGTCACTTTCTCGGAAATCCTGCCTGTATGGGAAAAGGGCAGAAACAGGCACAGGATCGGAGAGAGAGACATCTCTGAACTCAAAGCCTGGCTTAAACAATGGTGCCAGGAAAATGGGCATGACTTTATCAGCAATTGCCACAACTTCTGGAAGTGGGACTTCTACAAATTCGACGGTCTGCACCTAAACAAACAAGGAACTCGGGCACTCGGACAAAAAGTTGACATGCACATGGACCAGTTAAACTACCTGTAGTGAGCAGGGAGGAGCAGCAAAAACACCTTGAGGCAGCAAGGGTGTCAGGAGCCCCTCCCCCACCAACAGCTAGTTCAACACAGGTCTCTTTTAGGGATCACAGCAATGGTAGTTATCAAAACACTTCCCATAACAGTCGAAGGGATAAGCGTACTAGGCACCAGCAAACCAACACTGCTACACGGCACAACCTTTCTACTACTTCACCATGCCGCACAAAACAGGGCTGGAGGACTATGTGTGTCAATGTACATAGTCTGTCAAATAAAATGCCTGACCTCTCTGCTTTAATGACAGAAACCAAATTAGACTGGGTAGCAGTCACAGAAACCTGCTTTAGGAGAACCATACCTGGGTCATCGCTATACCAGGTTACACATGTTTTAGGAAGGACCTCGTTGGAAAAAAAAGGGGGGGGTAGCTTTATATGTAAGGGAAGGAATCTCGGCAAAAGATGTCCAAGCAAAACAGGGAAGACCAGAAGCTCTATGGGTCACCCTAGGAGCAGGGGACAAAGCCCCCATCCAAGTGTGAGTTATATATAGACCTCCCTCCCAGGACTCTGGCATAGACAAGGAGCTCCTGGAAAACATCTTGATGGCTGACAAGGGAGAGCTGTTATTAGTGGAGGATTTCAATCTACCTGACGTAGATTGGTCCTCATTCACGGCATTGTCTGAACACAGAAAAGAGTTCCCACTTGCCCTGAATGGGCAGGACTTAATCAGCTGGTGCAGTCCACCACCAGAGAACAGACTATCCTGGACCTGGTGCTAACCAACAGCACCAGAATTTTGGATGTAACTGTAGGAGTAAATCTGGGAACCAGCGACCACAGGTCAATCTGGTTAGCAGTGGAAAGGGCAGCAGAATCAAGTCACATAAAGCTCAATATACCCGATTTCTGCAAGGCAGACTTCAACACCATGAAAACCCAGTTAAGAAATGTGTTGCAGATCAACAACTCATGGGAAGTGGAGAGAAGATGGGAAGCCTTGAAGACAGCTTTACTTAAAGTTACTAAATAGTGCACAAAGCACATCAGCAAGTTAAAAAGAAGATAAACACCTCTACGGTTCTCCAAAAAATAGCAACAATAGTAAAAGAGAAGAAAAGGGCCTTCAAGGAATATAAGCATACAAAAAAAGAAGCAGACATGGAACATTACATATCAAAGCTGAGAGAGGCAGGAAAGGCTATTAGGATAGCCAAAGCCCAAAGAGAAAATAGTGCAAGAGATAAAAAAGGGGGACAAAACATTTTTTAGGTACATAAGCGAAAGAAGAAAAAGTAAGGGTGGGATAATCAGGCTAAAATCAAGTGACATATAGATGGTTAAAAAGGATGAAGACAAGGCAGAAGTGCTAAACAAATTCTTCTGCTCCGTCTTCACAATTGAAGACCAAGGCAGAAGTCTTACTGTGGAAAAGGCAGTATGCAACAGTAGAACAGCAGACAACATCTGTTTCTCAAGAGAAAGAGTCCTAGAAGAGCTTAGCAAACTAAAAATAGACAAAGCAATGGGACCCGATGGAATCCACACTAGGATTCTAAAGGAGTTACTGGAAGAAATTGCCATGCCACTCACTGACCTTTTTAATAAATCACTGGACAATACCACTAGACAGGAAAAAGGCAGTAGTGGTACGCTTACATAAAAGTGAAAGCAGGGAGGATCCTGGGAACTACAGCCCGGGTCAGTCAAACCTCAGTGGTGGGCAAAACTATGGAAACCCTGCTGAAAGACAGAATAGTGGATCATGTAGAAGAATCAAGAAAGCTTGACCCCAAGCAACATGGATTTATGGCAGGATGATCATGCCTAACAAACATGATAGAATTCTTTAATTGGGTAATCAGAACAGTGGACCAGGGTGGGGTGGTGGACATGGTGTACCTGGACTTCAGCAAGGCCTTTGCCACCATACCCCATAGAAGGCTTATGACTAAACTGGAGAATACAGGACTAAGTCAGAAGACAGTCAACTGGATTGCAAACTGGCTCATGGATAGGACACAGAAGGACTTAGTTAATGGAGCTCAGTCAGGGGAAGGCAAGGTGACCAGTGGAATGCTACAGGGGTCAGTATTAGGCCCCATCCTCTTCAACATATTCATCAGCGACATCGCTGATGAGCTGGAGGGGAAAGTCTGCCTGTTTGTGGATGATACACTTTGCAACTGGGCAGACACATAAGAGGGAGTATTGAAGATGGAGAAAGATATGAATAAACTGGAAGGATTGGTCCAAAAATTGGCAGTTCAATGACAAAAAATGCAAGGTCATGCAACTGGGTAAAATACATCCCAGGAAGGAATACATGCTGCTAGGACACCAGCTTGAAGTAACACAGGTGGAGAGGGATCTTGGCATAATCGTTACTAATGACCTTAAGATAAACAAGCAATGTGAAAGGGCAGCGCAGAAAGCAAATGGCATCCTCAGATGCCTTGGAAGGAGTATAACTAGCAGAAAGAGAGCGATAATAATGCCACTCTTCAGATCACTGGTCAGGCCTTACATGGAATATTTTGTCCAGTTTTGGAGGCCACACCTGAAGAAGGATATCAACAGACTGGAGGCAGTGCACAGAAGTGCTACAAAGATGGGGCAGGGTTTGCACCAGGAGCCATATGTAACCCAACTGGCTGAATTAGAGCTGTACTCACTTGAACAGAGAAGATACAGGGGGAACATGATAGAAATGTTCAAGTATATGAAGGGAATTAACACAGCGTAGAAGGAAAACCTGTTTCAGATGAAATCAGAGGTACGCACAAGAGGCCACAATCTGCAACAGGCGGGAAGTAAATGTAAGGGAAACATCAGGAAGTACTGTTTTTTCCAAGAGGGTGGTCGAACCTTGAAATGGCCATCCACAAGCAGTGACAGACTCAAAAAAAATACAAGGGAATTCAAACTTGAATGGGATAAAGACTACAGATACATAAGGAAATAAGCTAAGAGGAGGGGTGTAGATATTCTGGGCAGACTGGATGGATCAAGAAGCCCCCTTCTGCCTGCAAATTCTTATGTTCTATGGTATATCAGGGAAAATAGAGGGAAGCTGGATAAGCAGTGAGAAGTGCAAAGACTCAAACTGAAGCGAATATATCCCAGGAGTTAACAAAAAGGAACAAGACGTTTTTTAGACATGTAACTGAAAAGAGGAAGACCAGGGGTGGGATTGTTAGGTTAAAAATGGAAGGGGGACTGTGCAGAGGGAGACCAGGAAAACGCAGATATCTGGAACAAATACTTTTGTTTGGTGTTTACAATGGAAGGAGAAATGGAGGGGCCACAAAAACGTCACAGAAGATTTGAGGGGGGACATTGGTCCTTTTTTTGGAGGGCAGAGTCCTGAAGGGACTCACTAGTTTGAAGGTGGACAAAGCAATGTGGCCAGATGGGGTGCATCCAAGGGTATTGAGGGAGATCAGGGAAATACTGGCTGCACCTCTGATAGTTCTATTTAACAGTTCACTGGAAACAGGAGTGGTTCCTGAGGACTGGAGAAGGCAAAATGTAGTCCTACTACACAGAAGTGGTAGGAGGAAGGAGGCTGGCAATTATATGCCAGTCAGTCTGACATCGGTGGTGGGAAGGTTAATGGAATCACTGCTGAAGGAAAGGATTGTGAAATATATTGAATTCGGTGAGTTTTAAGACCCAAGGCAGCAGGGGTTCGCACGGGGAAGGTCATGTGAAATGAATCTTTGACTGGGTGACAAAGGATTTAGAACAGGGTGGAGCAGTGAATGTGGCCTGCCTAGATTTCTGAAAGGCTTTCTGTACCATTCAATATAGGAGACTAGCAGGCAAGTTAGGTAGCGTAGGAGTATTTCCAAACGTGATGAACTGGATAGGAAATTGGTTAGCAGATAGGCAACAGAGGGTGGTAGTAAACAGAGTTCACTCCGAGGAAGGGAGAGTGACCAGCAGGGTGCCTCAGGGATCAGTGCAGGGACCAGTTCTCTTTAATGTCTTTATAAGTGACATTGCAGAGGAGCTGAAAGGGATGGTCTGCCTCTTTGTGGATGACATCAAAATCTGCAAGAGGGTGGACACTCCAGGGGGGTTGAAAACACGAGCAGAGACCTAAGAAAACTAGAGGAGTGGCCAAAGGGTTGACAGTTGGGGTTCAATGTGAAAAAGTGCAAAATAATGCACTTATGACAAAGAAACCTAGGGTTGGAGTATAAAAATGGGTGGAGTGGTACTGATGACCAGCAAACAGGAAAGAGGCTGGGAAGTAATCATGTTGGATAATCTAAAGGTGGCCAGGAAGTGCGACAGGGCAATTGGGAGGGCTTGTTGGATGCTGGGGTGCATAGGGAGGGGTATCACCAGCAGAAAGAGGGAGGTGGTTTGCTTCTGTATAGCTCGCTGGTAAGACCCCACCTAGAGTATTGTGTCCAGTTCTGGAGACAACATCTCCAGAAAGACACAAACAGAGTGGAGGCGGTCCATAGGAGGTTAACTAAAATTATGAAGGGTCTGCATCAAAAGCCCTCTGAAGAGAGATTAAAAAGACCTCAATGTGCACACTCTGGAGCAGAGGATGGGGGGGGGGATATGACAGAGACCTTTACATACCTCATGGGGGCAAATAATGTACAGAAAGGAAGTATTTTTTCAGGAAAAAAGGTGCTCAAGAACAAGGAGAGTGCAATGAAGCTGGAGGGGGTAGATTCAAGATCAGTGTGAGAAAGTACTTCTTTACAGAAAGAGTGGTGGATTCCTGGAACAAAGTTCACTGAACTTTAGTGGACAATGGAATCCTGTTTTTCTCTTTGTGTTCTTTTTTCGGCTCCCCGAACTGCTGTAAAAGTTAATCTGGGAACATGATGTGGGGGCCCTTTAAATAACTGTACTCCGATTTCAAAGTTCTCATGGATTTATATTTTGTTTTATTGTCTCCCCTATGATTAACCCTGTTCTAGAGCTTGTTCACTGTTTTTTTCTAGAAAATATACACAAATCCTTTATTATTTTCATTGTTTAACATTCATCCTATTTCATTTTTACATTCTTGTAATGCACCAAAGTTGTGGCAATACAGAACAAGCATTCGTCAATGCCGAATGTTGATTGCGTTGGTCTGTTGAGCTTGCTCACTGCCTCTCTGTCACTCGCTCAGTCTGTTTCTCCCGGTGCTGCAGGCTGCTGTTTTGTACTGGGCTCCTGCCTGCTTTGGCAGCTTTTTATGCCCACTAAGAAATCCACAGCTGTCCTAACAGAGCTCCGTTGAGGTGGCTCACTCCCCCTCTCTCACTCGCTCATTCTGTTTCTCCTGGCGCTGCAGGCTGCCCTTTTGTACTGGGCTTCTGCCTCTGTTGGTGCCTTTTTCTGCCCACAAAGAAATCTGCAGCTGTCATGACACAGGTCTGTTGAGCCTGCTCACTCCCCCTGTCTCACTCACTCATTCTGTTTCTGTTGGTGCTGCAGGCTGGACTTTTGTAGTGGGCTCCTGCCTGCGTTGCCGCCTTTTTCTGCCAACAAAGAAATCCACAGTAATCACAGTAGAGCTCTTCTGAGCTTGCTCACTCCCCCCCATCTCACTCACTCATTGTGTTTCTCTTGGCGCTGCAGGCTGCCCTTTTGTACTGGGCTCCTGCCTGCATTGGCAGTTTTTTCTGCGCACAAAAAAAATCTGCAGCTGTTCCAACAGAGCTCCGTTGAGGTCGCTCACTCCCTGTCTCACTCACTCATTCTGTTTCTTCTGGCACTGCAGGCTGCCCTTTTGTACTGGGCTCCTGCTGGCATTGCCACCTTTTTCTGCCCACAAAGAAATCTGCAGCAGCCCCGAATAAGTACCATTGAGCTCACTCACTCCCCTTCTCTCACTCGCTCATTCTGTTTCTGCTGGGGCTGCAGGCTGCCCTTTTCTACTGGGCTCCTGCCTGCATTGCCACGTTCTTCTGCCCACAAAGAAATTTGCAGCAGTTACAACAGAGCTCCATTGAGCTTGTTCACTCCCTGTCTCTCACTCATTCATTCTGGGTTTCCCACCACTGCAGGCTGCCCATTTGTACTGGGGCCCTGTGTGCATTGCTGCCCTTTCTGCCCATAAACAAATCTGCAGCAGTCCCAACAGAGCACCGTTGAGTTCACACACTCAACCTCCCTCACTCGCTCGTTCTGTGTCTCCTGCCGCTGCAGGCTGCCCTTTTGTACTGGGTCCCTGCCTGTGTTGTCAGCTTTTTCTGGCCACAAAAAAATCTGAAGCAGTCCCGACACAGCTCCGTTGAGCTCGCTAACTCCCCCTCTCTCACTCACTCATTCCGTTTCTGCCGGCACTGCAAGCTGGCCTTTGTACCGGCCTCCTGCCTGCATTGCCGCCTTTTTCTGCCCACAAAGAAATCCACAGCAGTCACAATAGAGCTCGCTCACTACCACTCTGTCACTCGCTCGTTCTGTTTCTCTCGGCGCTGCAGGCTGTGCTTTTGTACGGGGCTCCTGGCTGTGTTGCCACCTTTTCTGTCCACAAAGAAATCCGCAGCTGTCCCAATACAGCTCCGTTGAGGTTGCTCAGTCTCTCTCTCTCTCTTTCTCATGCATTCATTCTGTTTGTCCTGGTGCTAAGCTGCCCTTTTGTATGGGGCCTGCCTGCATTTTGCACTGCCTACAAAAGAAATCCGCAGCAGTCCTGACAGTGCTCTGGTGAGTTCGCTCACTCCCCCTCCCTCACACGCTCTCTCGTTCTGTTTCTCCTAGTGCTGCAGGCTGCCCTTTTGTACTGGGCTCTTGCGTTGGGGCCTTTTTCTGCCCACAAACAAATCCGCAGCAGTCCCGACAGAGCTCAGTTGAGCTCAGTTACTCCCCCCATCTCACTCGCTCAATCTTAATCTGTCCCAAACACTGATTTCCCACAGTGACCGTGCTATTCTCCAGCAGGAGTGCTAAAACATATTTTAGCCAGGATGTGGAAAATGACAGCTGCACTGTTCATAAGAAGGTGTGAAAAAATGCCACTGTTGAAAATGTGGCGTGAAAATATTACAAATTTGCCATGTTACAAGGGTGCGTGGAAACAGTTCAATGCACACTTGTAACACAGACATGCTATGGAGTTTCGTCACCAAATTTTCAACATAGGGATTTTAGGACCTCTGCTCATGAACAGTGCACCTGTCATTGTCTTAATGTGTCCCAAACACTGATTTCCCACAGCGACCGCGTTATTCTGTGCTGCAACTGTGAAACCACATATCAGGATGTGAAAATGACAGCTGTACTGCTCATAAGGAGGTGTGAAAAAATGCCACTGTTGAAAATCTGGCGTGACAATATTACAAATCTGCGAAGTTACAAGGGTGCATGGAAAGTGCGCAATGCACACTTGTAACACAGTCATTTGATGGGCTATCATCACCAAATTTTCAACATAGGCATTTTAGGACCTCTGCTCATGAACAGTATCATTGTAATTTTCTTAATCTGTCCCGAACAGTGATTTCCTACAGCGACTGCCCTATTCTGCATCGGAAGTGCAAAAACACAGTTCGGCCAGGATGGGAAAAATGACAGCTGTACTGCTCATAAGTAGGTGTGGGAAAATGGCAATGTTGAAAATCTGGAGTGAAAATATTACAAATTTGCGAAGTTACGAGCAAGCATGCAAACTGCGCAATGCACGCTAGTAACACAGTCATTTTATGGAGTATCATCACCAAATTTTCAATATAGGCATTTTAGGACCTCTGCTCATGAACAGTGTCACTGTCGTGTTCTTAATCTGTCCCAAACACTAATTTCCCATAGTGACCACGCTATTCTGCACTGGAACTGAGAAAACACATTTCAGCCAGGATGTGAACAATGACAGCTGTACTTTACACAAGGAGGTGTGAAAAAATGCTAATGTTGAAAATCTGACATGAACATATTGCAAATTTGCAAAGTTATGAGCGTGCGTAGGAACTGCATAAATCACGCTTGTAAAACAGTAATTTTTTTGGATTTTTTCCACCAAATTTGCAACATAGGGTTTTTGAGAGCCCACGTCATGAAAACTGTCATTTCATTAATCGGCCCCGAAAGGTAATTCCGAGCAGTGACTGCAAAATTACCTTTTGTGGCCAACTAATGCCATGACAATTCCAGAATTCATGAGGAGGGGTCCCAAATACCCCATGTTGAAATATTTGGTGCCAAAATTCCAAAAATGTCTGAGATATGCACTAAAGTTGGGAAAAAAACATTTATTCCATTATACAACTTACCGGCATTTCCTCAGTTCGCAGTTGGCTTTGAAGAGTGCAGACATGTTCCCGGTCCACCGAAGATCGTCGCACCGAGCTCCAGAGGTAAGTATGTGGTGAGGGGGGTGCGGGTTGTGGGAGAGGGGCCAGGGAGACCACTGAGGGACCATTTTCCTTCTTTACAGGGTAAAAAAAAAAAAGACATCGCAGGACCGTATATTCTTTTACAGGGGCATGTGGCATGCTGGGGTGGGCTCCCAGTGTGTCAATGGAGTCTTGCTTTTTGGAGACCACTGTAGCTGGCGAGAGTTAGGCACCCCTGTCAGCACCTAGAAAAGGGGGCATGGGGTTTGTTACATTATGCCGGCGAAGTTGGGCACCCTGTCGGCACACAAGAAAGGGGGGGCGGGTTGTTACATTATGCCCGGCTGGGATTGGTCACCCTGTTGGCAGATAGTATAAACGGGAAGGGGGGTTTATGTAATGCCAACTGGAGTGGGATCCCCTGCCAGCAACAGAAACACTGCAGCACTGAAGCCGATGGAGATTGGGGCCCCTGTTGGCAAGTAAACATGGTGGGAGGGTTAATATTGTTTGTGAACATGGCGGCAAACCACTGCCATCTTAATAAACAATATCAGTGTGTGAAAATCCCGCCCTGCAATAACAGGTTGCCCCCTCATTGCAGCGAATGCCTTATGCTGCAATGGTGAGGCGGCCCCTGATCGCAACGGCTGTTTTTTTACAAGTTGGTGGCACGCTGGCTGAACTAGTGTCAGCAGCAGCATACCACAACATTGGGGGATGCTGGACAAGCCTTTGCAGGCTGTGGGGGCATTGGCCACAACAGTGCAGCACCTCCACAACCTGCTTGTAGAGAAAGCTGCCGCAATATGTTTCTTGCGCATGTGCACAATCAACATAAAAAGGAGAAGCAATAAAAAAATAAAGGGATTACAGATGCCCAGAATGCCCTGTTGATGTGTGGGCAGCAGGGTACAGTCAAAAGGAGACCCTCATAAGTTAATTTCCCCTCATTATTAGGGACAACACAGGTAAAAGAAAGAGAAAGGTGCCCAGTGCACTAAAAGACTGTCAAAAAGCAGAATTAATATGCAGCACATGAAACAATGGTCTGGATGGAATGTTGTGCTGAGCTGCTCATGCACAGCATTCCACTCCAGCCATTCTGGAACCAGAAGTTTTAGTTTTAAAAAATTACTGTTTAGTTGGTAGTTCCTGGGCAGCTGTTGAGGAGAGAGGATGCAGCAATTCAAGGGGACAAGGAAAAAGGCTTACCTTGGGTTGAAGCCATCTCAGTGGACTTGTATGCATGCTTGCTCTGCCTCCAGTGCCTGAAGATTCACCCAGCAGCTGTTTAGTGCGGTCAGTGGTGCCATCGGGGCACCACGAAGAAGTAAAACACTGATTCGGCCATTTTGGGCTAGTGGCCCTTCGCATTTATTTATTTTAAAAAGGTTCCACGTTGGCAGCTAACAAGAGCCGCATCGCCTGTTTCAGCGTTGGCTTTCCAGAGGGCCCCCTGACGTCTGCCGCTTCACTTGTTTGTGCCCTCCCACTGCCAGACTACCTCCCACCTCCTGATCCCATTTCCAGAGCCCAAGGAGTAATGAGGTGGCGGCAGCACTCACTTTGTGCTGTCCGCCCCAAAAGGAAAAGACTGTGTTTTGTTTCATTTAAAGTGCACAGTGGGCACAAGGAAAAGCGGCTTAGTGCCACAGGAGGATTGGGTCAGAAGGACTCATAATTTAATATTCAGGAGTGGTTGAGGTGTAGCGACGTCCACAGGAGGAGTCAGCAGACAAGGCCAAGTGAAAGGCCTTTTAAATATTCGTGAGGGGCGGAGACTAGGGAGGAGATAAGGGAACAGAGTGGCAGCAGGCTGAGACCATGCCTGAAGGGTTTAAAGGGGCCCTGTTCAATAGGGAGGCCCAAGTAGTAAATAGGGCAAGGGAAGTCCAGTATCTACAGGTGTTAAGCCTGGCTACTTTGCTCACAGATTATAAAGGGGCTCAGCTATAGAAGTGACCAGAGTAAAGAGGGCAGCCAGGCCCAGTGTGAGAAGGGCATCCCAGCCCAAAATAGAGGGGGCAGCCAGGCCTGGTAGTAAATAGGGCAACCAGGCCCATTTCATTTAGGGTAAACTGGCCCAGTACAGTTAGGGCAGCCAGGCCCAGTAGTAATCAGGGCAGCCAGGTCCAGAGTAATTAGGAAAGCCAGGCCCAGTAGTAGTTAGGGCAACCAGGCCCAGTGCAGGTAGGGCAGTCAGGCCAAGTAATAGTTAGGGCAACCAGGCCCAGTACAGTTTAGGCAGCCAGGCCAAGTAGTATTTAGGGCAGCAGGCCTAGTGGCAATTAGTGTTTTCAGGCTCAGTAACTGGGGCATTCACATTAAAGTGCTCAGGGGTAGTCAGATCCTGTAAAGACAGAACCCAAGAGAAAAAGGGTCCAACCAAAAGGGTGCTTAGCACACAACGTACTATAAAGTGACAGTCCGCTAATATACTGTTTCATAAAATGTTTATTCTTCAAGCATCTAAAGTTAAAGCTACCAACTTTCAGAGGCCTAAAACTGGGACAGGTTCCATCGTGACCATACCCCCCCAACGTGTCACTCCCACGGGCACTGCCACAGACAATGCTGCATACAATCAATTAAATTTTGCTGCTTGCTTTGGCCATGACACCCCACAGTAACACCTGTAGCAAACATCCAGATTAAAATAATACATCATTCTGCTGCAGCAAGTTCCAAATCATGATGTACATAAAGAAGTAAACTTGCATTAAACTGTGTTCAAATATTCAAGTTGCATGTATTCCTCCTCCTGACAGTCCCATCCCAACCCACTTACACTCACCTCATTTGCTGATCAAACTTCACTTCAGTGACTCCCACCACCACACCAGATTGCTTTCACACACTCCCTGCAGCTGATCAGGTTCGGGTACCTTAGTTCACTGCTGGCAGTCTCTTCTGTCTGAAGTCCCTTTCAGCTACAGGCAGGCAGACATCCACATGCACTTGTTTACACTACTACCCAGTCTAACCTAAGAAGAAGGAACATGCTTTACCGTGTTCCCGCTGACATACTTGCAGTGCAACACAGGCGCAAGGGTTGAAGTTGAAAACTGCTGTCCAGCTCGAGTAGCACCACAGTGGTGCTGAAATAGCTGTCACTCACAAATTAGCAGTCAGCAAAAAAAAAAGGGACAAAACTGGGACAAGTAAGCAAAAACCAGGACAAAGGTGACATTTTGCAAAACTTGTGGGGACACTGGGACATGCTGCCTAAAATAGGGACTGTCCTGGGAAAATAGGGACTGTTGGTAGCTTTATCTAAAGTGTTGTGCTGATCGAAAAAAGCACCGAGACTGTATTCTGATACATTGGGATTGTGGTTATTTGCCCCTGAAGTGAATAATTGCTCCTGATTGTTGCAAGTTGCCCCTGCAAGTGAACACTTGCCCCAAATTTTTGCAATTTGCCCCATTCCAGGCAAGTTGCCCCTGCAAGTAAACAATTGCCCTGGATTGTTGCAATTTGCTCCTGTTCCAGGCAAGTTGCCCCTGCACATGAACAATTGCCTGGATTGTTGCAATTTGCCCCTTTTCCAGGCAAGTTGCCCCGAATGGTTGCAATTTGCCCCTGCTCCAATCAAATTGTCCCTGCAAGTGAAATTCCAGTGTACAGCGCTAATAGAAGTATCAGTGTGTAGTGCAAAGTCTGTGACTCAATCTTCAGCCTCCATCAACTCTTCACCTTAACAATCTTCAGCCAGCAGAGAACCTCAGCATCTTCTTGCCCTATCGTCCGCCATAAGCTGAAATTGACGTCCCTTGGAGAGTCACGGCCACCAATTCCTGATCAGCTTGGAAGTGAGACGACTGGAAAAGAGCCTCATCCGTCACTCCCAGACACCCGCTGAGAGATGAGTTTTATTAGCCAAGGTGTTTTTGCAGCCGCTGGTTTTTTATTTTGTTCTTTAACCTTGTGGAATCCTGATCTTCATCTTCCAGCTTTTCTTCCTGCTTGTTTCATCCTACATCACCTGTGCAATCTTCTGGGAAACAGTTCAAGTTTGGTGGTCCTCCAAGTGGACCCATTGCCAAAGCAGCTCAGCAGTGTCTTCTTCATCCTTGGCAGTCCTCAGAGTGAATTCTTCACCAAGTCTGGAGTTTTGTCTTTGGCAGCCCTGGTCAAGGATCGGTGCCAGGAAAACACCCAGCAGTTCTTCTTCGTCCATGGCAACCCTGTTCAAGGGTTGGTGCTGGGGGACAGCAGCAGATCCTTCTCTTGTGGCAATCCTGCATGTGGATTCCTCGCCACATTCCGTTTCTTCATCTTTGGCAGCCCTGGTCACGGGTTTGCACCAGGGAAGAGCTTAGTCCAGTTCAGTCAGTTTGTGCTCTTATATTCCTGCAACTCTGGAGAGTGGGTTGGCCCATGACTAAGGTCTGTTTACCAATCACTCCATTTCCCTTGCAACCTCTCATAGGTTTTACTGGTAAGCTTGGTGCCATGCAGGAGCCCCTTTCTCTTTATTCCTACTCTTCAGCTGTGCACGAAGATGATGGAACATCTGCATCTTATATACTTTGAGAGTGTTATACTTCTTGGTGGTTGCACACTGTATGCTTGTTGTAAAATTGTGATAAAGTAATAAGTTATACCTCTTGATGCGTAGGCCTCTTAGTAGAATATTTTAGAGTCATAGAGTATCACAGAGTGGTCTTAAGCCGAGGTGCACCTATAGAGTGGTAGCAAAAGTAGAGTTGTTAGAGTGTTATTCACTGCTTATAAGAGTTAGGGCCCCTTTCTTCCCTTGTGACCGTGTCTATTTTGCCTGTATATGAATAAAAGTCCGCTGGGCATCAAACTTCCAGACTGTCTTCTGCCTCTGCTTAAATGGTGTTTCCTTTCACCCAACCTTATTTGGACCACAGCATTGTCTCACCAGTCCACCTGCTTGAGGTGACACTGGGTGTGCAGCTAGAACAGGTGATCTTCATGGTCAGCACCCAGTTGATAATATCACCACACCGTAAAAAAAAAATTGGAGGCATAGTCAGCAGGATTTAAGTTTAAGGAGTCTAAAGTGGGAACTTCTGGAGTTAAGATGCAATGCAAGCAGTACCAGGTTGTGGTACTGAATTGTCCAGAGGGGATAATGCATCTATCGGCAACAGAGACATAGAAATTGGGATAAAGGACCAAGAGAATATACCGCCCTCACCTCTCACAATACCATATTACTTTGGGGTGCCTTGGCTTCCCCAGTTCATGGGAGAGAAGGATGGAAATGGAACCAGTAGTTTAGGGGAGTTCCATTCCAAAATGCAGGCCATGTTCCGATTGTATCAAGTTCCTGAAAGACAGAAGGTGGAGATACTTATTGGACAGTTAAAAAGGGCTGCTCACAGAGAGGTGCAATCATGGCCTGCAGGTGCTATGACCATGGCTGATCAAATCCTGCAGAGTCTGCAGCAAATATTTAACACTCGCATTGTATCCAGTCTAAAAATGAAGTTTTTCTCCCATACCCAAAGGCCGCAGGAGGCCCTCCAGGAGTATGTGTTGAGCCTCCAAGAGTTACTGAGAGCGATCGAAAGAGTGGATGCCTGAGAGATCATCGATCTGGATTGTGTTCTGACAGAAAGGTTTGTGGAGGAGCTCACAGTGAAGCTCTGAGAAGGGAACTCCAGATGTTACAGCTCCAAGACCAAGATGCAGACTTTCTGGATTTTAAGGAAAAAGCCAAAAATGTGCTAGTTTCTGGTTGAGCAGGACAGGATGCTGTAATCTACTCACAGATCATGACGCCTCTGAGTGCAGCATTGCTGGGGTATCAGATAGAGGGATCAACACAAGAAGACCGTGGTGCAGTAGGCCACTAAGCAAGAAACTGTCAGGCAAAGAGTGGATTTACGGTTGAGAATCCATGAGGGGGCACCCAGGTTATTTCTCAGATGCCTGACCCTTGTGTGGTCAAATGGCACAAGTACCAGTTCACCCAATGGCAAACAACTCTAGCCAAAACTCAGACTTGATGGAACAAATTGCTACCTTGACACAAGCTATGACAGAAGTTTGTCAGGAAGTGAAAGGGCTCAAGGAGGGCTGGAGAAGAGAAGCCACCCAGATGCAATATAAATGGGGAAGACGGTTCGATGATCCCCAGTCTAGACCCAGAAGGGAAGAAGGAAGGAAGACACCCCAATGACCAATATGACAGCCAAGGCAGACCAATATGCCATAAATGTGGAGTCAGTGGCCATATTGCAAGGTGATGCTAGCAGCATCCAGAACATGTGGTGGCTTTAAACAGGGAATCTTTGGGAATGGGGACTGATCCTTGAAGAAAGATCAATCAGGTCCAAGCCCAGTAATGAACTGATCCAATTTTATTGGAAAAAAAAACAACCATTACAGTTTTGGTGGATGGAATTGAGTTGATGGCTTTGTTAGACACCGGATCTCAGATCACGACTATGTAGGGATGATACTTTCGACAACATTGGGGGATAGAAAATTGTCAGCCACTGCCCAAGTCATGGATAACATTAATTGCCAGTAATGGAGCTGAGGTTCTGTATTTAGGATACTTAGAAGCAAGTATCTAGCTGAGCAAAAATGTGCAAGAAGGTCAAGGGATCATCATCAGAAAGGCAAAAAGTGATAGCTTACCACCACTTATCCTTGGTATGAATTTCCTTCAGTGTTGTCTGGAAGACTTGGCACAGGTCTTATGTAACCAAGCAAAAAGGTATCTGTGTATTGAGAAAAGAGCTCTGCAGCAGACAATACATCTCCTCCAGTGTCATCAACGATTTGCGAGCAACACTGGCGAAATTGGGAAAGTCTGAGTTTCTGATGCCCAATCTATCATCCTGAAGTCAGGGACTGAGACTACCCTGTGGTGTAAGGCCAAGGTAGGACCTCATGGTCAGTACTGTGATGCCTTGCTTGAACCATGCCCAACAGAGAAAGAAGAGCCCATATTGGTGGCTAGGAGTGTGGCTACGGTCACCAAAAGAAGGATCCCTGTGTGAGTCATTAACTATGGAAATCATGATGTGCGACTCCATAGAAAATAGCCAGTGGCTCAGCTGCACACTGTGTCTTTGCAAGATATTGTAGAACCAGAAGATGAAGCTCATGAGAAAATCAAAATACCAGACATCAGAGAGGAGGAAGTGACCCCTTGTGACTCCAGCATACCAGTGTGGATATGAGAGATTAACCTGGGTAATTCCAAAACTACTGTGCAACAAAAGGAGGATGTTATCTGAGTTTTATTGAAGAACCAGGAAGCTTTCAGCCAGCATCCCCTTGACTTTGGGTTGGCACAAGAGGTACATCATCATATCCATACTCATTGACATCCACCCATTAGAGAGAGATTTCGAATGATTCCCCTGGCCATGTACTAGCCTGTAAAAGAAATGATTCAGGAGATAAAGGAAGCCAAGGTGATAAAAGAAAGCCATAGTCCTTGGGCTGCCCTCATTGTCCTAGTTAAAAAGAAGGATAGAAAGATTAAGCAATATACCACTCAAGGGTGTTGGTGATGCCAGGATTTACCCACATCCTGGGGTGTTGTTCGGTCATGAGGCGCAGCCGAGTGACTAACAACACACCAGGGGTGGGTAAATCCTGGCATCACCAACACCCTTGAGTGGCATATTGATATAAAATGTGTACAAGAAAGAAAATATTAAAATGTTAGGCTTCTGGCATTATTTTATATAAATTTTTAATAAAATAGGGAGCTATGCTTCCGCAGGAAAAAAAATAGTCCTGGATGCTGCAGTGTCAGGGGATTTGCATTATTTTTTGCACAACACATCTGTTGGATAGAGCCCCTGATGATGTGCTATTGTTTCACAGATGAGCGTCTGGGAGTGCATCGAGCAGCAGCGTGTCAGCGCAGTTTACTTGAGAGATATTAAGCATGGCAGAAGACACCAGGAGAAAGGACTGCTGTGTGATTGAACTTCTCTACTGGGACTATATTGCCCTCCTTCCCTTCCCTCCCCTCCACCCCCAACCAAAGCTAGTTCTACTTTTATAGGCACAGAATTTGACTGACAACAGGAACTTCCTGTTTAGGGGCAGGAAGTGAGTGATCACAGAACCACCAAGAACCCACCATCCTAGAAGGGCAAGAGTAGCTCTCCGGCCCCCTCTAGCTGCTGGAGGTCTGCCTCTGAACAAGTAAGTGGTCTACTCTGAGAATATAGGATATTCTTGTCTCAGAACAGGACAATCAGGGCTTAAAGGGCACAGGCAGAAAGTAAGGAGAGAGAAAAAAAACAGAGGAAAGTAAGGATTGCAAACAGTTAAGGGGCCAGAAATAAGACATGACTGGAGTGGTGCAGTACAGTGGCTGTGGAGCAGCAGTCTTCTGGGAGATGTTCTGGAGGATGCGGTGTTGTCCCATCTGCAGGCACCTCTCTGGGCTGAGGGAGGAGGTTGCTCATCTCCAGGCTGAGTTGGCCAGGATTTGTGGGACCTCCTCTTCCATCCAGGGACCACCAGTGCCACTGCCGTTGCCTCAGAGGTTACCAAGAAAGAGGAGCGGTTGGACCACAGTGGGCTCAGGGAGGGTGAGGGTGGTGGAACAGAGGCACATCCCTCCAGTTGTACCTCTCCACAATTCCTATGCCATTCTGGCAAAGTGTGGTTCCTCTATGGAGCACCTACAGTGGAGACCAAGGAGGATGCTAGGAACCTCCACAAAGGAGACCCACAGGAGGGTGGCAGGGGACCCTGCAGGGAAGAAACAACTCCTGGTGGGGACTCCATTGTTAGGAAGGTAGAACTGGGCAAGGAAAGGGAGAGGAGGAAGGTGCCTGCCTGGCGCCATGGCTTGAGGGACAGGGGCGAATCCTCAGGATTGCTGGAGCAGCTGCACAAGGGAGGGAGCTGGATTATTGTGTCCACCTAGGGACAAATGACCTGACTAAGAAAGGATTAGAGAAGTGCAGGAAGAGTTTGTGAGAGGTGGGAGGGGCCTTGAGTCGAGTAGCACTGCGGTAACCTTCTCGGGAGGTGCTACCCATCTATGGCATAGGAGAGGCTAGGGTGTTCCGTACCACAGATTCAATCAGTGGTTGAAAAACTGGTGTGGAGCTCAAGGTTTGGCTTCATTGGGGACTGGGGTCCACCTGGAGTGATGCAAGCCTATACTGGCATGATGGGCTGCATCTGTCCGGGAGGGGAACCAGGATACTAGGTGATAGGTTTAAATGCTTCATTGGCAAGCTTTTAAACTAGCCAAGGGGGGAGGCACTGTAAAGGATCAGGAAAATCCTAGCCCCCCCCAAACAATCACGGTAGTAAGTGTGGCAAACACCAACATGGAGGTGTCGGTAGGGAGAAGGGCAGTGGTAAATAGAGAAAGTGACAAAGGCAAGAAGGACAGGGATGGGGCAAAAGAGGGTAAGGCCAACAGGAAATGGAGGGTAATGAGTACCAATGCCCATAGTCTGGGCAACAAGCTCCCTGAGCTGGTGGCCTTAATGGAAGAGGGATGCCTGGATATCGTAGCAGTCACAGAAACATTGGTACACAGAGAACCATGACTGGGATAATAACTACCAGGGTACATAACCTACAGGGAGACAGGCAGGGAGAAGAGGGGAGGAGTAGCTCTCTATGTAAAGGAAGGGATAAAAGCAACTGAACAAAAGAGTAAACAGGAAGGAGAGGAGGCACTGTGGGTCACCTTGGAGACTGGAAAGGCACCACAATCCACACAGGGTTGTGTACAGACCCCATGTCAGGGGAAGGAATGGACAAGGATATGATGGAAGGCATTCTTAGAATGGCAGAGAAAGGAGATACTGTTGATGGGAGACCTGAATATGCCAGATGTTAACTGAGCACATTTGCTGCAGCCACATCCAAGAGCAGGGCCATTCCTTGACGCCCCTACAGGTGGCAGGCATTAGACAGCTAGTTTCAGAACCCACTGTGAGGGAGCAATCTTAGACCTCATACTCTCAAACGGGGCAGTAAGAGGATCTCAGATCTAGAAGTGGCTTGCCATCTGGGACAAGTGACCATCAAACAGTGTGGTTCACGTTAAACTCAGCTACAGAGTCAAGCCATACAAAAGTGAGGGTACTGGACTTTAGGAGGGCTGACTTTGGCAAAGATGGGAGAGTGCCTCAGAAAAGCACTAGCAAACAGGCTAGAAGGAGGTGTGGAGCAACAATGGGAATTATCAAAACTGCCATCACAGAGGCAACAAGCCTTTGTGTGAAGCAAATAAACAAATCAAAATGAAAGAAAAAGCCACTATGGTTCTCAAGAGGTGGCTGTGAAAGTCAGGAAGAAAAGATAGCATTCAGAAGTATAAGGAAACACAGAAGGAGCAGGACAGAGAGCTGTACCAGTTAAGGCAGAAAGAAGCAGGAGGGAAGTCAGAATAGCAAAGGCCCAAACTGAGGAAAAGATAGCCAACTCAGTTAAGGGGATAAAACCTTTATAGGTACATCAGCGAGCATAGAAAGACAAAGGGAGGGATAGTGAGGCTGAATAGAATGAGCGGTGGTTGGGCAGAGGGGACAGTGAAAAGCAGGAATACTGAGCGAATATTTCTGCTCAGTATTCCTAAAAGCGGAGAAGTGCCTAATCCAATTAACAGAAGCAGTCTTGATAGAGAATTGATCCCAGTCCTTTCACAGAAGAAAGGGTTCTGCTAGAACTCCTAAAACTGAAGGTGGACAAAGCAATGGGTCCTGATGGAATTCACCCCAGAATTCTAAAAGAATTAAGGAAGGAACTAGTGAAACCACTGGCTATTCTTTTAATAAATCATGGGAGGATGGTGTGGTACCCCAGGACTGGAGGAAGCGGATGTGATTCCCTTCACAAAAGTGGGACCAAGACAGAGGCAGGAAACTACAGACCTGTCAGTCTGACCTCTGTGGTAGGGAAAGTGATGGAGTCACTTCTGAAGGAAAGAATAGTTGAGTACCTAGAAGTCAGTGGAGCACAGGATCCAAGGCAGCATGGGTTCTAGCCAGGGAAGGTCATGTCAGACAGAATCTAATAGATTTCTTTGACTGGGTGACCAAAGTAGTAGACCAGGGAGGGGCTGTGGACATGGCCTACCTAGACTTTAGCAAGGCATTTGACACAGTCCCACACAAAGATTATTAGTCAAATTAACCAGCCTGGGAGTGGGTCCCAGTGTGGTAGCCTGGGTAAAACATTGGCTGGACAACAGGACACAGAAGGTAATTGTAAATGGAGTCCACTCTGAAGAAAGGGCAGTTACTAGTGAGTGCAGGAGGTTCAGTATTGGGTCCAGTCCTTTTAATGTCTTCATCAGTGACATTGCAGAGGGACTGGAAGGAAAAGTATGCCTTTTGCAGATAACACAAAGATCTGCAACAGGGTTGATACACAAGGAGGAGTGGAAAGGATGAAAAGGGACTTGGCAAGGTTGGAGGAATGGTCAGATGTATGGCAGTGTGGATTCAATGCAAAAAGTGCAAATAATGCACCTGGGAAACAAGAACCCAGGGAAGAATACACAATGGGTGGGGAGGTAGTAACAACAATAAAACAGGAAAGGGACCTGGGGTAATCATATCAGATGACCTTAAGGTTGTAAGCAATGTGAGAAGGCAGTAGGGAGGGCCGGGGTATACTGGGATGTATAGGAGAGGCATCAGCAGCAGAAAACAGGAAGTTGTTATCCCTCTGTACAGACAGTTGGTGAGACCCCATCTGGAATACTGTGTCCAGTTCTGGAGACCCCATCTCCATAAGGACATAGACAGGATAGAGGCAGTCCAGAGGAGGCAACTAAAATGGTGCAGGGTCTGCAAGAGAGCCGTATGAGGAGAGACTAAAGGAGCTTAATATGTATACCCTTGAGGAAAGAAGGAGAGGGGACATGATAGAAACTTTTAAGTACCTCAAGGGAATCAACAAAGTCAAGAGGGTAGCATCTTTCAGAAAAAGAGACTTGCAAGAACAAGGGGACACAATTTAAAGATAGAAGGAGAGGCGGTTCAGGGGCAATGTGAGGAAGCATTATTTCACAGAGAGGATAGTGGATGCATGGAACAGCCTTCCTGAGAAGTTGTGGGGTCTAAAACTGTGGGAGAATTCAAGAATGCATGGGACAGACATAAGGCAATTCTTGTGGGGGGCAGGAAGATATAGGCTGTTGGTTAACTAGGATCTGCGGCCTATCCTGTAGGTAGGAAAATGGGCAGACTAGATGGGCCTAGCGGTCCTTATCTGCCGTCAAAGTCTATGTTTCTATGTTTCTATGTGACAAGTGATGTTTCCAGTTAGGTGCACTGGGGACTGGTAGTTTAGAGCTGGGAGAGTGGGATCCAGTGAATTTCTTAGGAGTCTGGGTGCGAGGGTTATTGTTTCATAAAGGAATGGATATGAGTGAGAGGAGATGTATCTTCAAAGTTCAATGGCAGAGTGTATATTAAAATTAAGGAAGGTGCGAGTTTCACTGGCTCGGTTCAGCACTGATGCACATGGAGTCGAGAGGGAGACAGCGACGGTCAAGGTGAAAGAGTTTTTTTTTTTTTTAATGGGTCACCAAGAGTTTTTCTAGGTAGGGTTTCTAAGTTTGTGGAGTGGTGAAATTTTACAGCTCAAGTCTGTTTGAATATGTGGTCAGCTGCGGTACGCTGCAGTTTAGCGGGGTTCAATATGGTGGCTTTGGTTTGCAATTTCAGGGATCAGATGGGTTTTAGAGATGCGGCTGCCTGGCACCTCTTCCCATGGGGTGATTGTAGCTTTTACAAAGGGAGAGGAGTGCCAGGTAGCCAATGAGATTACAGGATTTGTGCTTCATTTCTATGCCCATTGTATAATACGGTTTTGTGTCTATTATCAGAAATTGAATAGTATAATGCATAAAGATGCCTACCCGTTACAAAAGATAGAAGACTATCTCACTGCCTTACAGTCTGCTGCAATTTTCTCCACCCTTGATCTAACGAATGGGTATTGGCAGGTACCCATAGCTCCAGAAGACCAAAAGGAAAAATGTCTTTATAACACCGATGGGTCTATTCGAATTTACCCACATGACCTTTGGGTTATGTAATGCCCCAGGAACTTTTCAGAGGCTGGTGGAATGCTGCTTAGAAAGTCAGAACTTTGAAATTTTGCTATTGTACCTCAATGACATCATCATCTATTCCAAGACCCACCGAGAGCACCTGCAGCATTTAGATGAGCTCGTTACCTGACTAATCTGATATGGTTTAAAAGTGAAACCTTCCAAGTGTCATCTTCTACAGTCTCAGGTGACTTATCTAAGTCACACAGTGTCTGCCAATGGGGTGTCACCTGATCCTGAAAAACTGAAAGCGGTAAAAGAATGGCCAGTTCCCATAACAGTACAAGATGTCAGCAGATTCTTGGGTTTTGTTGGGTATTACCAGTGGTTTGTAAAGAACTTTTCTAAAATAGCTTCACTGCTAAACAAACTTCTTAGAGGAACCAAGGCAGGGCAAATACCTAAGAAGAGACCAGTCAAGTGGGTCAAAGAGCAACAAGAGGCTTTCAGCCAACTAAGGCAAATTCTTACCCAAGCACCTGTGCTACCATACCCTGACTATTCCAAACCCTTCTGGCTGTACACAAATGCAAGTAATAAAGGGCTAGGCACAGTGTTGGTGCAGGAACAAGAAGACATCAAGCATGTCATAGTGTATGCAAGCTGTGGATTAAGAGGGTCAGAGTGAAATGATGCTCATTACAGTTCATTTAAATTGGAATTTCTAGCCTTGGTCTGGGTGATTACCGAAAAGTGTAAGCACTATCTAGCAATCACTCCTTTTATTGTGTTTACTGATAATAACCCACTGGCACATTTGAACACAGCAGGTCCGGAAGCTCTAGATTAGTGATGGGCTTCAAAATTAGCCAACTACTAGTTTTCCATAAAGTATAGTTCAGGCAGATCTAATGTTAATGCGGATGCACTATCCAGAAAGCCTAGCCAGACAGAGAGTGAGATGGATGAGACGCATCTAGAGAATACAGAAATGGCACCTTTTCTTCAGGTACCCTCAGAAATCGTTCAGGCCTGTTGTCAAGTCAATGTAATTGAAGACGTAAAACCAGAACAGAAACCAGAATGTCCGGACCAGTTTGCAAAACAGAATAACCTGTGGGTACAGTTGCAAAATCAAGACCCAGTAGTTAAGCAAATCAAAACCTATGTTTCAGCAAAAGAGAATATACCACTTCAAGAACAAAGGAAGATGGATCCAGAAGCAATAAAGTTTTGGAGACACAGAACTCGTTTGACCATTAAAGACTCTAAGCTCATTCATCAAACCTGAGACCCAACCACTAACTGTGAGATCTCCTAGACCATTGTTCCTAAAAAGACTGCATCAGTAGTGCTTGAGGCATATCACAATCACTCTGGACACTTCAGTAACAAGAAGACAGAAGCCATAATTAGAAAGAGATTTTATTGGATTGGAATGAGAAGTGACATTATTAAATGGTGTGAAGAATGCACAACCTGCAGTCTGAAATGTCCTAATAAAAGCAGCCAGCAAGCTCCTCTGCATCCTATAGTTAGTAAGGCACCTCCTGAATTAGTTGCTTTGGATCACCTCAAGCTGGAACCCAGTGCTAATGATCAAACATACGTTTTAACAATGGTAGATCATTACTCCAAGTTCATGGTCATCAGTGCTGTTAAAGATTTGTCTGCCAGAACCACGGCTGTTACATTTTTAAAACTCTTTGTCCTTCCTTATGGGTATCTGACCAAGATCTTGATTAATCAGGGAACAGCATTTGAATCGTGGCTCTTCAAAGAACTCTGTATCTTGTCTGGCAGTAAAAAAATAAAAACCGCTGCATATCACCCTCAGTGCAATGGACTGTGTGAGCAAACAAATCAAACACTCCTGGGAATGTTAAGAGCTCTTCCTGAATACAAGCATCCATATTGGCCAGCCTTACTCCTTGAACTCACTTATTTGTACAATAATACAGTCCAATGTTCAACTGGATACACACCACACTACCTAATGTTTGGTCGCCGTGGTAGACTCCCCATGGCTCTAGTACTTGAAGTTCAACCAAATGAATCACCTGTTTCAGACTGGGTACAAGAACACAACAAAAGATTGCAAGAAGCAGGTCAAGTTGTAAGTCAGCGCATGGAATAGGTACAACTTAAGCAAAAAGTGACCTATAATGCTAAAGCCAATGATACCCCATTGCAGATTGGAAAATGGGTATTGTTGAGAAGGACTCAGAAGTGTCACAAGTCAGCTACCAGATGGGAAACAGAACCTTTCCTCATTGTTGAGATCTCCTACCCTGACTTACCCGTGCGCAATATTCAAAAGTAGACTGGTAGTGGCAGAAAAATAGTGCACAGAAATCTTCTTAAACCTTGTACCTTCAGAGACAGTGCTCTAACCGATGCTACAAAGAAAGCTATGTCAGCAGAGAGGCAGAAGAATCCTACCCGCTAAGAAATGGAAATGGATTTACCGACAAAATGGTGTATAGATCCTTGGGTTAAGTATTCACATGTACATTTAGATAATCACCCTTTAGCTGAACCAGTAGCAATGCCAGAACCTCCTGATTTACCAGAACCAGTAGGTGTCCTTTAGAGCCAGAACGTAGTCCTGTAGAACCAGTAGCTTTTCAGCCTCATAGATCTCAGAGATCTAATTTTGGTATCCCTCCTAGGAGATAGATACTAGAAGCTCTTCAAGTAGCACCATCCTTTTATGGATAGACCTCTTCAGAGTAATTCCCAGACATGGTCACTTAGCTAAGTAAATAAGAAAGTTTTCTAAAAGTCATAGATGTTTAAGAGTGTTTTTGTAAAGTAAGATTATATAGAGATTTAAGCAGAATGTTAAAGTGGTAAGAGATATTATCAATGCCTATAGAAGTAATATTTAAGAAATTTTTTATAAAATGACTAAAGGGAATGCATGGGGATATGTATTTTTAGGCGGGCCAGAATCTGTAATGCTCCAAAGTTGTGGCAATACAGAACAAGCATTTGTCAATGCTGAATGTTGTCTCGCTAGCATTGGCATTGGTAGTGCAGGAGTTAGAGATGCATAACAGGAATGGCAGTGAAGTATTGAACTGACACCGGTCTCAGCCCCACCCTGAAGAGACACATTTTCAACATAGGCATTTTGGGACCTCTTCTAATGAACAGTGGCACTTTAATTGTGTTAATCTGTCCCAAAAGTTAATTTCCCACAGAGACCACGCCATTCTGAGCCACAGGTGTGAAAACACATTTTGGGCAGGATGTCAAAAAAGACAGCTATACAGTTTGTAAGGAGATGTGAAAAAATGCCAGTGTTGAAAATCTGGCATGAAAGCATTGCAAATTTGCAACGTTACAAGGGTGCGTGGAAACTGTGCAACGCACGCTTGTAACACAGTCATTTTATGCACTTCCGTCACCAAATTTTCAACATAGGCATTTTAGTACCTCTGCTCATGAACAGTGTCACCGTCATTTTCTCAAACTGTCCTGAAAAGTGATTTTGCAGAGCGACCGTGCTGTTCTGCATCGGACATGCAAAAACACATTTCGGCCAAGATATGTAAAATTACCTCTGTACTGTTCATAACTTAAGGAGGTGTGGAAAAATGCCAATGTTGAAAATCTGGAGTGCAAATATCACAAATTCATGAAGTTATGAGTGTGCATGGAAACTGTACAACGCACGCTCATAAAACAGCCATTTTTTAGATTTTTTTCACCAAATTTGCAATATAGGCATTTTGAGAGCCCACCTCATGAACAGTGGCACTGTCATTTCATTAATTGGTTCCGAAAGGTGATTCCACACAGTGACCACAAAATCACCTTTTGGGACTGAATAATGCCATGACAGTGACTGAATTCATGAGGAGGGTTCCCAATAACCCCATGTTGAAAATGTGATGCCAAAATTCCCAAAAATGCCCGAGATATGCACCAAAGTTGAAAAAGCATGGTCAGCTTTGAAGAGTGCAGACGTGTTCCCGGTCCACCAAAGATTGTCGTGCCCTGCTCCATAGATGAGTATGGGGTGAGGGGGAGTGTGAGGAGGCTGGGTGCACAGAAGGTGGGCGCAGGCTTCGGGAGGGCCACTGGAGTCATTGAGGGATTGTTTTCTGCTTTGCAGGTTTTAAAAAAAAAATAAAAAACATCGAGGGACAGTTTTTCCTTTAGAGGGGCATTTGGCACGCTGGTGTGGGCTCCCAGCATGCCACCTGAGTGTTTGTTTTTGGGTAGGGTTCTGTAGCTGACAGGGGATTGGGCACCTCCATCGGCACACAACAAATGGGGAGGACATTATGCCGACGGGAGTGGGCTCCCCCATTGACAAATTAAACTGGGAAGGAGGGACATGATGCTGAGGGGGATTGGGCACCCCCTCGGCACACATGTTAAATGGAAGTGGGGGTTGCATTATGCCAACAGGGAAGGGGCTTCCCCATCAGCAAATGAAGTGATTCGGGGCACTCTGTGGCAGCATGCCACCATATTTTGTAAACTGGTCACCAGGAAAGGCATGCTGATGCGTGAGAAGCTTGGTTCTCATTGCAGCGGACCTTTTCTTTGATCTGGTGGCCAGTTTACATGTTGAGGGTGTCGGCGCCTGCAACTGCCTTATTGGGGAATGAGGGACACACCTACTGATGTGTGCCCTGCATTTGCCCACAGTGACCGCACCTCCAAATCTACTACTACTGCAGTATGTTGGCTGCTCAAGCGTGAGCCAACATAAAAAGGAGAATCAATAATAAAATAAAGGGATTACAGGTGCCCAGGGTGCCCTGTTGATGTGTGGGCAGCAGGGTACAGTCAAAAGGGGCCCCTCATAAGTTAATTTCCTCTCATTATAAGGGAAACACTGGTAAACGATAGAGAAAGGTGCACAGTGCACTAAAAGACTGTCAAAAGCAGAATTAATATGCAGAACATGAAACAATGGTCTGGATGGAATGTTGTGCTAAGTTTCTCAAGCACAGCATTCCACTCCAGCCATTCTGGAACCAGAAGTTTTAGTTTAAAAAAAATTACTGTTCAGATGGTAGTTCCTGGGCAACCGTTGAGGAGAGAGGATGTAGCAAGTCAACTGGACAAGGACAAGGGCTTACTTTGGGTTGAAGCCATCCTGGAGGACTTGTCTATGTGCCTGCTCTGCCTCCAGTGCCTGAAGATTCACCCAGCAGCTGTGTGGTGCGGTCGGTGGTGCCATTGGGGCACCACGAAGAAGTAAACCCCTGATTTGGATGATTTAGCCTAGTGGCCCCGCTCTTTTATTTATTTTAAAAAGTTTCCCTGGTCCCACATCGACGGCTAGCAAGGGCCACATCTCTGGTTTCATTATCAGCCTTCCAGAGGCCCCCTGATGTCCACCGCATTGCCTGTTTGTGCACTCCCACTGCCAGACTACCTCCCACCTCCTGATCCCGTTTCCAGAGGCCGAGGAGGGGTGAGTTGGCAGCAGCACTCACTTTGTGCTGTCCGCCCCAAAAGGAAAAGACTGTTTTGTTTAATTTAAAGTGCGCAGTAGGCACAAGAAAAAATGGCTGAGCACCGCGGGAGGATCGAGACAAAAGTAAGGTTACCAGATGTCCTCTTTTCCAGATGCCAAATATTCTTTAGGTACCTTGTCTATCCTGTTGTATGATTATTATTTTTATAATTTTTTACTCTCTCCTACCCAGGATCTCCTTGTAAATGAGCTGTGAAGGTGGTGGAGACTTTAAACCTATTTACTCGGGGTCTGGCACATGGGATCATCGGGGGACGGACTAAGTGTCCTCTTTTTGGCATACCAAAATCTGGTACCCCTAGACAGAAGGATCCTTAATTTAATATTCAGGAGTGGGCAGAGTGTAGTGGTGCCCATGGGAGGAGTCAGCAAACAAGGCCAAGTGAAATGGCTTTTAAATATTCATAAGGGGTGGAGACTAGGGAGGAGATAAGGGAACAGAGTGGCAGCAGGCTGAGACAAAGCCTTAAGGTTTTAAAGGGGCCCTGTTCAATAGGGATGCCCAAGTAGTAAACAGGGCAAGGGAAGCCCAGTATCTACAGGTGTTAAGCTGGGTGACTAGACCCACACATTTTAAAGGGACTCAGCTACAGAAGTGCCCAGAGTAAAGAGGGCAGCCAGGCCCAGTATGAGAAGAGCATCCAGGCCTCGTAGTAAATAGGGCAACCAGGCCCCATTCATTTAGGGCAAACTGGCCCAGTACAGTTAGGGCAGCCAGGCCCAGTAGTAATTAGGGCAGCCAGGCCCAGAGTAATTAGGGGAAGCCAGGCCCAGTAGTAGTTAGGGCAACCAGGCCCAGTGCAGTTAGAGTAGCCAGGCCCAGTAGTAGTAAGGGCAACCAGGCCCAGTACAGTTAGGGCAGCCAGGCCCAGCTGTATTTAAGGCAACAGGCCTAGTGGCAATTAATGCATTCAGGCTCAGTAACTGGGGCATTCACATTAAAGTGCTCAGGGGTAGTCAGATCCTATAAAGACAGACCCCAAGAGGAAAAGGTCCAACCAAGAGGGTGTTTAGCACACAATGTACTATAAAGTGACAGTCAGCTAATATACTGTTTCACAAAATGTTTATTCTTCAAGCATCTAAAGTGTTGTGTTGATTGCAAAAAGCACCGAGACTATGTTGTGATACATTAGGATTGTAGTTATTTGCTCCTGCAAGTAAACAATTGCCCCAAACTATTGCAATTTGCCCCTGCTTCCAGCAATTTGTCCATGAAGTGAACAACTGCCCCAGAATGTTGCAGTTTGCTCCTGTTCCATGCAAATTGCTCCTGCAAGTGAAAAATTTTCCCGAATTGTTGCAATTTGCCCCTGTTCCAGGCAAGTTGCCCCTACAAGTGAATAATTGCCCTGGATTGTTGCAATTTGCCCCTGTTCCAGGCAAGTTTCCACTGCAAGTGAACAATTGCCCTGGATTGTTGCAATTTGCCCCTGTTCTAGGCAAGTTGCCCCTGCAAATGAACAATTGCCTTGGATTGTTGCAGTTTGCCCCTGTTCCAGGCAAGTTGCCCCAGCAAGTGAACAACTGCCCCGAATTGTTTCAGTTTGCCCCTGCTTCCAGCAAATTGCCCCTGCAAGTGAACAATTGCCCCAGATTGTTGCAATTTGCCCCCTGCTCCAGGCAAATTGCCCCTGCAAGTGAAATTCCAGTGTACAGTGCTAAGAGAAGTATCAGTGTGCAGCGCAAAGTCTGTGACTCAATCTTCAGCCTCCATCAACTCTTCACCTCAGGATTCTTCAGGCAGCAGAGAACCTCAGCATCTTCTTGCCCTATGTCTGCTGTAAGCTGAAATCGACGTCCCTTGGAGAGTCATGGCCACCAATTCCTGATCAGCTTGGAAGTGAAATGACAGGAGAAAAGCCCTGTCCGTCACTCACAGACACCCACCGAGAGACGAGTCTGTCATAGCCAAGGTGTGTTTGCAGCCTCCAGTTTCTTATTTTGTTCTTTAACCTTGTGGAATCCTGATCATCTTCCAGCTTTTCTTCCTGCTTGTTTCATCCTACATCACCTGAGCAATCTTCTGGGAAACAGCTCAGGTTTGGTGGTCCTCCAAGTGGATCCATCACCAAAGCAGCTCAGCAGTGTCTTCTTCGTCCTTGGCAGTCCTCCGAGTGGATTCTTCACTAAGTCTAGTGTTTCATCTTTGGCAGCCCTGGTCAAGGGTTGGTGCCAGGAAATCCCGCAGCAGTTCTTTTTCGTCTTTGTCAGCCCTGGTTGAGGGTTTGTACCAGGGGAGACAATAGCAGATCCTTCTCTTGTGGCAATTCTGCAGGTGGATTCCTCTCCACATTCCATTTCTTCATCCTTGGCAGCCCTGGTCATGGGTTTGCGCCAGGGAAGAGCTAAGCCCAGTTCAGTCAGTTTGTACTCTGATATTCTGGCAACTCTGGAAAGTGGGTTGGCCGATGACTAAGGTCTATTTACCAATCACTCCATTTCCCTTGCAACCTCTCATAGGTTTTTACTGGTAAGCTTGGTGCCAAGCAGGAGTCTCCTTTCTCTTTATTTCTACTCTTCAGCTGTGCATGAAGACGATGGAACATCTGCATTTTATAAACTTTGAGAGTGTTGTACTTCTTGGTGATTGTACACTGTATGCTTGTTGTAAATAATGATAAAGTGATAAGTTATACCCCTTGATGCATAGGCCTCTTAATAGAATATTTTAGAGTCATGCAGTATTTTTATTTATTTAGTTTTTGTTGACCGGGTAAGTGCACTAGACAAATCCTGCTTATTTTCAGGCATGACCTGGGAGGGGGATACAGATGAATGCCAACTGACCTTGAACCAGATTAAGCCGTTGGTGGTATTTTTTTTAGTGAATGAGAGAAATTTGGCCAGGACACTGGGGAAATTCCCCTACTGTTATTGATAAGTGACATGGGATCTTTAACATCCACCTGAACTACCACCAATCCAGGCAGATGGGACCTCGGTTTAACATCTCATCTGAAAGACAGCACCTCAGAAGTGCAGCACCCCTCTCATGCTGCACTACAGTGTCAGTACTGGGATATTAACCCAAGTGCCAGATGTGAGAACTGAACCCACAGCCCTCTGATCTCCCGGCCTCAGAGGCAAGTGTGCTACCTACTGAGCCACTGACACTGCTTGTATCATAGAGTGCCCTTAAGCTGAGGTTCACCTATAGAGTGGTAACAAAAATAGAGCTGCTAGAGTGTTATTCACTGCTTATAAGAGTTGGTTCCCCTTCCTTCCCTTTTGACTGTGTCTACCTTCTCTGTGTGTGAATAAAAGCCAGCCAGGCATCAAATTTCCAGATTGCCTCCTGCCTCTGCTTAAATGGTGTTTCCTTTCACCCAACCCTTTTCGGACCACAGCGTTGTCTCGCCAGTGCACCTGCTTGAGGAGACGCTGGATGTGCAGCTGGGACAGGTGATCTTTGTGGTCAGCACCCAATTGATAAGATCACCACATTCTGTTTATAAAACATTAATATTTGTTCATATTTACCACTGTGTTCTATTCAAGCTTGTATATTGCTTTTATAATTTGTGATTTCCTTTCCTGGATTATTACTTATTACTGTTCCCATTTGGCTTCTACTTTCATTTTTATTTTGATTCAAATATATTACCCTTCACCATTTCACAACACTCTGCATGAGTTTATGTTTCTTCTGTATAAATAACCTGACACCCCATTCCTGTGGGCATATTATCTCATGAGGTTTCTGTTTTGCTCATATTTACTTATAAAACCTCTTTTACTTCCATTGTACTCTGTGACCTGAAAGAGATATGTCATTTGTTTCATGTAATTATTTTCTGTTACTAAAAGCTTATTTCAGTATAACTTGATGCACTGAATCCAACTACAAATGTTTTTATGCAATAACTTACCTTCTGCTCATGTTGCAAACTGCGTGTGGCTTCCTAGGAGTTTCCAAATGGTGTGTATTTGAAAGCTGAGGTGTTGCCTTCCTTTTGGTCCATTCATGAAATCCTGTTGGGGTGATGTGTCACTCTCTTGTACTCCCAAGTGAACAGGATGTTGGTTTGCAACAGTACACTTTCAGTGTTACCTGGAGAATGGGTTTCATGAACGGACCATTTCCTGCCAGAGTGTTGCTGAAGCTATTGTGTTAGTCATTCATTTTACTTTTCTTTTTAGCTAAATCTCTCCAATGCCCAAAGGAAGGGGTACCTTACCGTCTTAGCAGTACTCACATTGCATTTACAGCTTTTATTTGTATTAACAGGAGTTCAAGCTGGCTATGGACTGGGTATGAGGCATAGCTGGGGTGACATGGAAATGTATGCAATCATTTCTGACCATCTATTTCTTAATTATTAGTGTTAGTTTTTTGTTTTCTTCTTTTGAATGATGGTTACTGTTATAACCTTAAATGTATTCTGTTGAATTGTTTTAACCTTCCCTTTTTCTTAGTTTGTTGGTTCTTCTCCCCTCAAAGCCCCTGGACTAGTTGTCATTATTCTGACCTGCCCTTTTTCCTAGTTTCTTGGATTGCTGGTTCTGCTCCCCTCAGGGCCCCTGGACCAGTTATCATCAAAAGATGCATGGTCCAAGTTTTCCTCAAGGTGCATGCCTGCCAGTTACTGTCTATATTCATTCCTATACCCCATTGTAATGTTTTTAAATAAAAAATCCACTTCATTTCCATATGTTCTAGTTTTCTTTTATAGTCACCTTCTATCCCCGGTGGGGGGACCACTTCCAACCTCCAAAATCTGAGTGACGTGCCTGTATCCCCTTCTTGATTTAAACATTTTGCTACTGGTGAGCATTCATCATTTCTTCTAATGTCCCCCTGGTGTTCTTGTATTCTAACCTTGAGAGCTCTCTTGGTTTACCCTACATATAGTTGGTCTCAAGAGCATTAGATAACATACACTACCCCTTCTGTTGAGCAATATATGTATTCCTTGATGTCAAATTTCTGATTTGTATGTGGGTGGTTGAACGTGCATTTTTTGCTTGTGTGACCACATACCACACATCAACCACAGGGCATCATTCCTGGCTGCGTCAGGCTCAGCAGTAGTTGTCCTGCTTTCTCTTGAGGTTTAAATTGTGTCTTAACCAGCCTGTCTTTTATGTTTGAAACTATCTGAGCTGCCACTATAGGTTTATATTGCAGCACCCAACCCTGGGGGTTGTCTATGGTAACTAGATGCCAGTTTTTGTTTATTATCCTCCTAATCTCTCTCATCTTGTTGTTATATTTGAGTGCCAACACCACTCTCTCAGGTTTTCACTTTCTCTTGTGTATCAAGTAATATTTCCCTTTCCTGGTTTTCTTTTCTAAGGTCTGCCTGTCTAAGTGTATTACTATCATATCCTCTTTCTCGAAATCTATTTAACATTTCTTTTTTGTTTGTTGTGAAGTCCCTTTCTTGGGTACAGTTTCTTTTCACCCTCACTAACTGTGAATAGGGGATACTTTTTTTCAATCTCAGTTCATGGTAACTTCAACCATGCAGTAAAGTGTTACGATCAATCTTTTTTTTGATATAAGGTTGTTTCAAATTTTCCATTTATAATTGTAATCAGTAGATCTAAGTATGCTGTTTCCTCTTTACTGTAATTCATCACAAATTTCTAATTTTCATCCCATTCATTCAGCTAACCATGGAACTCATGTAATTCTTGTTCATTCCCTTTCCACAAACAAATCACATCATCAGTGTAATGATACCAAATAAGTACTGTGTCTCTACGTATATTATGCTCTTCTTTCAATACTGTTTGCATTTCAAAGTCATGCATGTAGGAGTTGGCATAGGCTGGCACCACTGTGCTGCCCATAGCTGTCCCCTTGTCCTGTTGGTAGTACTGTCCATTGAATTCAAAATATTTATTTATTTGCTTTTGATGACCGGGTAGGTGCACTAGGCATAAGACCTGCCTATTTCTAGGCATGACCCGGGAGAGCACAGCTTATGATAATACAGCAAAGACAACAATGAGTACAGCTTACAATAATATGGCAAAGACAATGGTGAGTTACATAAGGCAAAGGGAACTGTCAGAACAAAAATCATGAAACAGCATTAAGATCAGCATAATAACATCATTGGGGTAACAGAAAGAATAATACATGTTAGAGCAGACCTACAATCTTGCATGGTTTCCAGGTACCAAGTCCTATGCCCTACGTAGTAGAGGCAAGAGAGAGGTAGTCAACATACACAATGGCATACAGAAATGGGCAGGAGAGAAGCTGGAGGGCAAGCAACAAGCCACAAGTACATTAAGCACAGTCACAGTCACCTGGAGCATTAAGGTGGGAAAAAAGTGCATGCTTAAAAGTTTGGTGAGATGTGAAGGTCTTCACATGAAGGGGGAGTGAATTCCAGAACCTAGCGGCAAAATAAGAAAAAGCCTGCTCACCCATTTTAGTGGAGCATGGCTGAACTGAAAACAAGGGGGAGGAGGAGGACCTGAGGGCATGAGTATGAGAGACAAGGGTAAGCATATCATCCAGAGCTGATGTTGTAGAATACAGTTTGCTAGTTCTTGAAACACCTGAGTCTTAGATTTGGCTCCTGGTTCCCTTTTGTTTAGCATTTTACCCATGCTAACTACCCCTTGTCTATGGGGTATCGAAGTATACAGGTCGTCAACATCAAAAGTGACCAACCAGACTCCTTCTAGTGTTATTTCATTTGCTACTTGGTTTAGTTTACTCATAATATCATGTGAGTCCTTCACATATGTCTCTGTGCCCTTAACCTGTGGTTGTAAATAGTAATTTATGAATCCTGAGATAGGTTATCATACAGACTCAATACCTGACACTATAGGCCTGCCTGGAGGTTGCTGGGCATTTTTATGTATCTTAGGTATACAATAGAATGTAGGCTTTCTTGGATGTTCTTTTACTAGTACTTCCTCTTCCCGCTGGTTCAGCCAGTGCATGTCTACATATTCGTTAAGCATTTCTTCTGTTTCTGTTTTTATGTCATTTACTGGGTCCCTGGGTAGCACATGACAATTGTTCCTGTCATCCAGTAAATTCATGCACATACGTCTGTATTGTTTCAAATCCTGCAGCACTATTCCTTCCCCCTTGTCTGCAGGCTTTATGACTATTTCCTTATCCTCACTCAGTTCCTTTAATGTCTGTTTTTGGTTTTGTGTTAAATTCTGGGAGTAAATCACTCTTTTGCTTGAATAAATCCACGATTTGTTTCTCGTTACTTTGCAGAAACTTTCTATTCCATTATTCCTGCCACTAGGTGGTGTATAATCTGATTTTATTTTTAGTGCTTTTTTCACCTTTCTTTGTTCTTTATTCCAATCATGGTCATTACCAAACATATTTTTTAGCCTTAATGTTCTATAAAACCATTGAAGGTCTACCTCTAGTTCAAATGAATCAACTGGTTGTGTTGAGGTGAACGAGAGGCCCAGTCCTAATATGTATTTTTTTTCCACTGTCAATATTTTTTTACTGAGGTTAAATATTGGAATTACCTCTGGGATTCCACTCTGCTCTGTTGCATGTTTGTTTGCTTGGTTTGTTTTCCATATGTCCCTCCTCCCCCCTTCCCCACATCCTCACCCCCAGCCTACCTGAAAACCCAAAGACCCTTGCTGGGCTCCTCCTGATCCTCCTGTATTTCTCAGATCATATCTTGGTGTTTGTTGTGTGGTGTATGAGCACCCTGCCTTTTGTGATTCACCCATATGTGGTTTTTGGCAATGCTCACCCTGAGGTATTTATGCATCCCTAGTATAACTGTTATCATTATCTGTTGCACTGTCTGTGTTGTATCCATAAAACTGTGCTTGTCTTCTTCTGTTAAACTGTTTGCATGTGTATACCCGATTATCTCTGTAATAGTTTGTGTCCCTAACAATTTTTTTAATTTTTGTTGTTTTAATCTGTCTTCATATTCCTGCAATTTCTTCTTGATATCTTTTATATTTTTAGTGAACTCCTCTGCCTGTATTTTCAGTTTTAGGAATTCTTCTACTAAGTTGGTTTCTACTGTGATTTTTTGTCTCTCTTCTATGATGGCCTCAATGAGGGCATACATGAAATCGCAACTAGCGCAATTCTGTATGCCATCCCATTTTGTATTTAGTTTTATTGAGTTAATGCCCAAGTTTGGTTCTACCACTATACATAAACCCCTAGGTATCCTGTTATGTTCTAGATACTGGGTGAGCATAAGACCATGTGATTCTAATCTGGTGTTTTTAAATTTGAGATTCTTTATTTTTTTTTACTAAATGTTTTGGGGTTTCCCCCATCTGTGCTGTTACAGTGGTATCCCCCAGGATGAAACCCAATTCTGCAGCATTTTGCAGCACTCTGCAGAATGCTGCTGCAGACCTACTGAATAAAGCAATGTAATTTAAATGCCAATTAGTCCTTTTTGTCATTCAGGAATATGTGAAACTGCTAAGATGACGTAAATGCCACAGTGTCCTGCATGACAAAAAGGACTAAATGCCATTGAAATTACATTGCTTTATTCAGTAGGTCTGCTGCAGCATGCTGCAGAGTGTTTTAAAGTGGGTTTCATCCTGGGGGATGCCACTGTAGGTCTCTTCCCCCCTCATGGCTTGGAAGAGCTGCTTTTTTTCTTTTTCTGAAAAGTAGGCTTAGTGCATGGTACTCCGTACACTATGGCCTATATCCTGAAAGACTGTTAAATCTATTTTTTGCATGATTTCTAGCTTTGTTGCTACAACAGTATGTAAAGCTATAAATGTAATACTGTGATTTTTGTGCTTATGCTAGACAGCATTCTTACTGCATACAATGGTAGTGTGTCTTAAAAAGACATTTTCCACTTCCATTTATTACCAGCTGGCCCTCTCAGCTGATCTAACAAAGTTCATTGAATTTTAGTTGGTAATGAAATCCTGTTTTTCTCCTTGTGTTCTTTTTTCTGCTCCCCAAGGTGCTGTAAAAGCTAATCTGGGAATGTGATGTGGGGGTCTTTTAAATAATTGTACTCCAACTTCAAAGTTCTCATGGATTTATATTTTCTTTTATTGTCTCCCCTACATTTCACTCTGTTGTATAACTTGTTCATGTTTTTTTTCTAGAAAACATACACAAATCCTTAATTATTTTCTGTTACTTAAAGCTTATTTCAGTATAACCTGATCCATTGAATCCTACTACAAAGGTTTTTATGTAATAACTTACCCAGACTTACCCAGGCAGCAAGGAGGGCTGGGGGATACTGGGATGCATAGGGAGAGGCATCACCAGTAGAAAACAGGAAGTTATTATCCCTCTGTACAGGCAGCTGGTGAGACCCCATCTGGAGTACTGTGTGCAGTTCTGGAGACCCAATCTCCGCAAAGACATAGACAGGATGGAAGCTGTCCAGAGGAGGGCAACTAAAATGGTGCAGGGTCTGCACCGGAGGACATATGAAGAGAGACTTAAGGAGCTTAATATGTATAGCCTCGAGGAAAGGAGGGAGAGGGGGGACATGATAGAAACTTTCAAGTACCTCAAGGGAATCAACAAAGTCCAAGAGGGTAGCATCTTTCAAAAAAAGAGGTGTGCAAGAATAAGAGGGCACAATTTGAAGATAGAGAGGCGGCTCAGAGGTAATTTAAGGAAGTATTTTTTCACAGAGAGGGTTGTGGATGCATGGAATGGCCTTCCGGAGGAGGTTGTGGAGTCAAAATCAGTGGTGGAATTCAAGCATGCATGGGATAGTCATAAGGCAATTCTGGGGGGTGGGGGTAGGAAGAAGTAGGATGCTGGTTAACTAGGATCTGCAGCTTATCCAGTAGGTAGGGAAATGGGCAGACTGGGTGGGCCAAGCAGTCCTTATCTGCCATCAAATTCTATGTTTCTATGTTTCTGCTCATGTTGCAAACTGCATGTGGCTTCCTAGGAGTTTCAAAATGGTGTGTGTTTGAAAACTGAGGTGTTGCCTTCCTCTTGGTCCATTCATGAAACAGAAAATAATTACATGAAACAAATGATATATGTGTTTCAGGTCACAGAGTAGAACAGAAGTAAAAGATGTTTTATAAGTAAATATGAGCAAAACAGAAAGCTCATGAGGTAATATGCCCACAGGAATGGGGTGTCAGGTTATTTATACAGAAGAAACATAAAAGCAGAGTGTTGTTAAATGGTGAAGGGTCACACATTTGAGTCAAAATAAAAATGAAAGTAGAAGTCAAATGGGAACAGTAATAATTATTTTTGTAACCCATAGGTGGCATCTCAGGAAAGGAAATCACAAAGTATAAAAGCAATATACAAGCTTGAACAGAACAGAGTGGAAAATGTGGACAAATATTAATGTTTTATAAACAGAATGTAAAAATGAAATAGGATGAATGTTAAACAATGAAAATAATTTGGAATTTGTATATATTTTCTAGAAAAGAAACGTGAACAAGTTCTAGAACAGAGTTAAACGTAGGGGAGACAATAAAAGAAAATATAAATCCATGAGAACTTTGAAGTCAGAGTGCAATTATTTAAAGAGCCCCCGCATCACGTTCCCAGATTAGGATACCTGGGACAACCTTCAAGTGGAGGTGGTAGGGGTGAAAGCAGCATTGGGGGTCTAGAATGCATGGGATAAGCATAAGAGAATAATAATGGAATGGAAAGGCAAGGCAAGGAAAGGAAAGGAAAAGAAAGGAAAGGAAAGGGGAGGAGAAAGAGCTGTGTATTTGGTACGGTGTGCATTAATAGTGTAGTTAGGAAGGAATGGGCAGACTATAAGGATTGAATAGTCATTATCTGCCATCAAATTCTATGTGTCTAAGTAAAAGTAAGACAAAAAAGAGATCACTATGGTTTTTGAAAGAGGTGGCAGAAAAAGTAAAGGCTAAAAGATCTGCATGCAGAAGATACAAGAAGGCACAGAGGGAGGAAAATACAGAAGTGTATCAGTGGTGGACTGGGTTGAAAAAGAACATGTCCCATTTGATAGTGCAGAAACAGTTTAAAGCAATGTTCTGCTCTACCCTGTCCTTTTCTGTCTCTTGTCTGTCTGATTGTGCAATTAAATTTACTTGGGAAATCTAGGAACTGATCACTCTGACAGTCTGACAATTCTCCCCCTCCTACTATCTTCTTGCCTTCAGTTGCTGTTTCTACCTTTTCTTCCCCCTTGCATATCTGCAATTATAAAAATATATGTGAATCTTTTTATGACACTGAGTTCTCTCATTTGAAAATGTACAAAAGTTATATTGTTGAAATGATTGCAAATAGAACTG
This sequence comes from Neoceratodus forsteri, assembly GCA_016271365.2. Lineage (NCBI taxonomy): Eukaryota > Metazoa > Chordata > Ceratodontiformes > Ceratodontidae > Neoceratodus > Neoceratodus forsteri. The sequence continues at coordinate 222,890,796 of CM057449.1, read as the reverse complement.
GGGGTTAACAATAAGATGCAGTTTTTCCACCATGAATTCTTTTGCAGAGCTGTCAACAGGAGATTAGTTCTGGGACATATATATTCTAATGTGTTGCACCTGCAAGGAAAGAAACTGCCAAGAATTCTGATATGTTTTGTGAGAAACAGGATGTCTGTTAACAAGCTCAGGATGTAGAAATAAATTGCCAGGCAAAGACTTCTTATAAAAATAGCAATCGTTTGTTACAGAGAAACATAGAAACATAGACTTTAACAGCAGATAAGGACTGCTTGACCCACCTGTTCTGCCCATTTTCCTACCTATTGGATAAGCTGCAGATCCTAGTTAATCAGCAGCCTACTTCCTCCTTACCCCCTCCTACCCCATCCTACCTCCCACTATAATTACCTTATATCAGTCCCATGCACTCCTGAATTCCCCCACTATTTTTGACCCCACAACCTCCTCAGGAAGGCTGTTCCATGCATCCACCACCCTCTCTGTGAAAAATACTTCCTCACATGGCCCCTGAGCCATCCCCCTCTATCTTCAAATTGTGCCCTCTTATTCTTGCACATCTCTTTTTCTGAAATATGCTACCCTTTTGACCTTTGTTGATTTCCTTGAGGTACTTGAAGGTTTCTATCATGTCCCCTCTCCCTCCTTTCCTCTATGGTATACATATTTTAGTCTCTCCTTGTATGGCTTCTGATGCAGATTCTGCACCATTTTGGTTGCCCTCCTCTGGACTGCCTCCATCCTATATCCTTCCAGAGCTGGGGTCTCCAGAACTGCATGCAGTATTCCAGATGGGGTCTCACCAACTGTCTGTACAGAGGGATAACAACTTCTTGCTTTCTACTGGTGATGCCTCTCCCTATGCATCCCAGTATCCCCCAGCCCTCCTTACTGCCATCTCACATTGCCTGCATACCTAAAGGTTGTCTGATATGAGTACCCCCAGGTCCCTTTCCATTTTTGTTGTTGTTAGTACCTCCCTCCAACCCCCCATTGTGTACTCTTGCCCTGTGTTTTTGCTTCCCAGGTGCATTACTTTGCACTTCTTTATATTGAAACTAAACTGCCATACTCTTGACCATTGCTCCAACCTTGCCAAGTCCCTTTTCATCCTTTCCACCCCTCCTTGTGTATCAACCCTGTTGCAGATCTTTGTGTCATTTGCAAAGAGGCTACTTTTCCTTTCAGCCCTCTGCAATGTCACCCATAAAGACATTAAAGAGGACCGGTCCCAGTACTGAACCCTTTGTTACCCCACTAGTAACTCCCTTTTCTCCACAGTGTGCTCCATTTGCAATTACCCTCTGTGTCCTGTTGTGCAGTCAATTTTTTACCCAGGCTACCACCTTGGGACTCACTCCCAGGCTGGCTAACTTGTTTATTAATCTTTTGTGTGGTATTGTGTCAAATGCCTTGCTAATGTCTAAGTAGGCCATATCTAGAGCCCCTCCCTGATCTACTACTTTGGTCACCCAGCCAAAGAAATCTATTAGATTCATCTGACATGACTTTCCCACTGTGAATCCATGCTGCCTTGGGTCCTGTGCCCCACTGGCCTCTAGGTACTCAACAATTCTTTCTTTCAGAAGTGATTCTATCATTTCCCCTACCACTGAGGTCAAAATAATAGGTATGTAATTCCCTGCCTCTGCCTTGCTCCCACTCTTGTGAAGTGGGATCACATTCACCTTCCTCCAGTCCTCAGGTACTACACCATCCTTCCATGATTTGTTAAAAAGGGTAGTCAGTGGTGTCACTACATCTCCCCCTTAGTTTGTTTAGAATTCTGAGGTATATCCCATCAGGTCCCACTGTTTTGTCCACCTTGAGTTTTAAAAGTTCTTTCAGGACCCTTTCTTCGGTGATTGGACTGGTATCAACCGCACTGCCCAGAGTGCTTCTATTGTTTGGTTTAGGTACCTCCCCTTTTCTTCTTTTGTGAATACTGAGCAAAAGTATTCATTCAGTATCTCTGCCTTTTCATTGTCGCTCTTTGCCCACCTCCCCTCCCCTTCCCTCCCTTTTATTAAGCCCCACTATCCCTCCCTTGGTATTTCTGTGCTCCCTCATGTATCTATAAAAGGTTTTATCCCCCCTCCTAACTGAGCTGGCTATCTTTTCCTCAGTTTAGAGCTTTGCTATCCTGACTGCCTTCCCCACTTCCCTCTTCTTTAACTGATACAGTTCTCTGTCTTGTTCCTTCTGTGATTCATTATACTTCCTGAATGCTATATTTTTCTCCCTAACCTACCTTGCCACCTCCTTTGAGAACCATAGTGGTGTTTTACTTCATTTTGTTTTCTTTATGTGCTTCACACAAAGGCTTGTTGCCTCTATGATGGCAGTTTAGAGACAGGGAGAGAGACTAAACATTAGAATTAAAAATAACCCCAGAAGAAGGACATTGTACTGTTTGAACTGCCTATTTAAAAAAAAAATCTGAATTTTTTTTTCTTTTATTTTTATTCTGGTGTTATTGAGAATAATAAAATGCTACTTACAAATTTTATAACTGCTCCAGGTTTTCCTATGCTTCCAGACCTATACCTTGATGACAGATGGTCTCAGACTAAGTGGGATTTACACTCTGCATACTCTAAGCCAGGAGTTTGTGTATGGGTACTAAACCTGGTACCAAGGAAGCATAGCACAAAGGTATGGATCCTGCAACAGCAAGCCCAGGAGTGACTACCAGAAGAACGGCAGCCAAACTAGAAGCAGAAACAAAAGTTCAAACTTAGATTGTACAGCTAGATCCAGTGATGGAAGAAGAACAGTTATGGACAGAACCTGAAAGCCTGTCTGCCTTCTTCAAATGGTGAGCTATACAATAGAGAGATTCACAGAAGCAGAGAAAAGAAAAGAAGAGATGAAGCGACAGGAGCAGCAGTGAAAAAAAGAGATGAGATGCAGTGATGGCTGGATGCCTTGCAAACTATCAAAGCTGGAGGATTTGACACAAGTCCAGCAAATCAACAAAACACAAACAACTTTAGAGACATTAAACTTACAAAAGTTGTGTCCCTCGGGTGATATCGAAACATACCTGACAAATTTTAAAAGGGTTGCTGCAGCCTGCCAGGGACCAAAGCAGTAATGGGCAATCAGGCTGGTACCTTACCTGACAGATAAAGCCCAACTAGCCTACAGAAATATGGACACTGTTCAGTCAGAAAATTATGACTTTGTGAAAAGAGAAATCCTGAAAAGATATGACATCTCAGGAGAGACCCACATGCAAAGAATCTGGTCCCTGAAGTACCACTCAATCGACAATCCACGAGAAGCCTTCACCAGACTCAGAGAACTGCTTATAGTGCAGCATAGCACAGTGGTCTAAGGCTGTGAGTTGCAAACCTGGTGACCTGGGTTTAAATCCCTCAGCCCCCACTTGCATACTCTGTGACCCTGAGCAAGTCACTTAACATCCTTGTGCTCCTAGGTAGCACCTGTAAACAAGCTTTCAGCTTAGTGTGTTTCTCCTGGTGATAAAAAAAAATAGCTCCAACTACAGGGCAAAACAGTTCCACAGATGATTTACATATCTGCAATGGAGCAATTCATCAACATCCTGTCCACAGATGTGTAGCTTCAGGTAAAACAACACTGACCAGAAAGTGGGGAAAAGGCAGTTTCTTTGGCCGAGAACTATCAGATTGCCAGAAAGACCATGCAGCAGCGAAGTAACAGCCAAAGACCAATAAGACCCTCTTTTTCCTGATTTAACTCCAGGTCAGATAAGAACTCCGGTGAGGATAACAAATCTGCACCCAAAGATTTTATTTGCTACAGTATAACTGTGACAAGCAAGACCATAGCTCAAGGAACTGCCATAAAAATTAGGAGGGTAACACTGGAGCAGATTTGGCCTTAGCAAATTGTGACAATTATTTAATAGATGTCAAGGTGGGAGACAAGACTGTGAAAGGACATATTTAATTGGAAGCAGACACACCCTAGTGCATGATGAAGTTCTGGGAAAACACTGTGCAAAAGGACCAGGTACTGGTGTCATCTGCATCCATGGGGACACTCAGTACTATTTCACCACCCAAGTGACTCTGAATATTAATGAAGTGTTGCAACAGATACAAGTGGGGGTAGTACCTAAGTTACCTGTACCTGTGATTATTGGAATGACTTTTTAGGATTTGCTGAGCTAATCACAGAGGGATCAAAACCTATTGTTTCAGCAGCTGTGATGACAAGAACAAAGGCAAAGAAATCTCAGATGGTGAGAGCATGTTTCCTTGTTCTGACTTTGATTCGGACTTGTTTGAGACCAACTCCAAGATCTGGACATCCAGGAAAGAAAGAAGACACCTGAAGAAACAGTGGCAACAAAAGACTGATGTACATAAGGGGTTAATACTGTATAGCAGGTTGAATTAACTGTCCCCAATATTTGTGGAGCATAGCTAGCTGTTTTAAATTGCGTCAGCTAGAATTAGCACTACACTTAACCGAAAAATATGGTTTCTTACAGGCGTAGACAAAACTAGTTAAATGGGAGCACTGTACCTGCTGATTCATCTCTAATTCATCTCTTGCTCACTCTATGTCAGAATGCAGTGTGTTGCTGTCAGTCAGTCATGTCACTACTACGCTGGATTAAGGGCACAAAGTGAAAGTACCCTCTGGAAGCCAGCGATATGGACAGCGATGCACTTGCTGCAAGCTTTGATGTAGAGGAGCCTCATGTTGCCTCGTATGTTCTCAGGGAGCTTTCTGTTTCTGGTCCACCATCTGAAAAAAAAATGCGCCCATCCTCCTATGCCACCTAAACCCCTGACTTATGATTTCAGCTCGGCAAGTACACTGCCGAGAATGGGGTGATGGCGGCTGTGCGGTATCACCTTTCACAGTCAGGTAGTGTGATTAATGAGAGTACAGTGAGAAAATTTAAGAGTGACTACCTGGCTGCTGTTAACAAAGCTGTTGACCCTACAAACATGTCCCCTTTTCTGCCTCGGAAGCCGCGTGGCAGACCCACACACCTAGAATATGATTTTGAAGAACAGCTTAAAATAATAGTGAGATCAATGAAGGGTGAAGGAGCAGTGGTAAATGCCCGTGTGATACACGCTGTGGCAGTTGGCATTGAGAAGGCCAAGTTTCCACAACTGTTACTGGAGAATGGTGGGCATTTACAGCTGAGCACTAAGTGGGCATGGGGTTTCCTAAATCGGATGGGGTATAGCAAATGCAAGGGCACAAAAGTAGCAAGGAAGGTCCCCTCTGATTTTGAAGCTTTAAAAGTTTGATTCTTGAAGAGAATAGCTACAGCTTGTGCACACAAGATAATCCCCCCTGATTTGGTTATCAATGTTGATGAAACAGGAGTCAACATGGTCCCTGTTTCCAAGTGGACCGTGGAGGCCACTGGCTTGAAACAGGTATCACTGACTGGATTGGATGACAAGCGACAGGTTTCTGTTGTCTTAGCTTGCATTCTCTCTGGTAACATGCTCGCCCCACAGGTGATATACCAGGGCAATACAGGGTTGTGCACCCCTTCGCACAAATTTCCACCAGCCTGGGACATCACACAGACAGTGAACCACTGGACTAATGAGCATAGCACTATCGACTTTATCGATAAGATTCTGGTGCCATATTTTGACTTTCAAAAGACAACCATGGATCTAGCCCAGGAACAGAAGTGTCTGTTGATCTGGGATTTGTATAGAGCCCATACTACACAACCACTGATTCAGAAACTGGAATAATGCAACATCATCCCTGTCTATGTGCCAGCTTCTTGTACAGACTCACTTCAACCACTTGATGTTTCAGTTAATAAAATCTTTAAAGATTTACTGAAGAACTGCTTTACAGATTGGTACGCAGGATTGGTTTCAGACAAAATCGGCTCAGCAGCAACAGAGCTAAATATTGATCTGAAATAATTGAAACTGAAAGAGCATCATGCAGTCTGGCTCGAGACCAGCTTTAACATGCTACAAGTGAGGCATGATGACATTTTATGTGGATTCCGACAGGCAGGGATACAAGAGGCTCACAACAATTGCCTGAACCATGTAAGTTTCATTTGCTGTCAATCTCATTATGTACTGGTCTGGAATCATAACAAACTGCATTTCTTAATTTTTTTTTCAGGTTCAGGTGTTGGATTCGCAGATAGTAAACTGATAGAAATCACAGATTGAGAGGTAAACACAATTCAAAATTTCACTCTGAAGCAGCACAGCCTCTCATACGCTAACCTTTGCTTTCTTTCTCTCCTGTTTTCACAAGACGCGGCATGATGGATGGAAAAGCTCTATGGGCTGCTTTTTTTTTTTTATTATGGCACTTTCATTTTGAAATCTAATAAAGTTAATTGTGATTCACAGTGCTGGCATTCCTTGTTGTTGCTTGTACTAGCCCTTCCCCCGCCGCCATGATGCACGCTATATGCATACAGTCACAAGAACACACCGATGCACATGCTCTCAGTCTCAGCATGTCTCAGCATGTTGTGAGCAGTCCATCGGCCAAGTCAGACTACCACAAAACGTCATCCAGTGCCTATGTCCTGGGATAAAGCAGGTCAGAGAGAACATTAAATTACAGTGAAATACAATACCTTGAGGCATGTTTGTACTGTTTGTACTGTTACCTCACTAAACATGTGGCACTAGTCAGCACAGGGTGCAATTGCAGTTAATTATCGCATTCAGGTAGATTTCGCAGATATAATCTAAATAGCGAATCTAGCGAAAATATTCTGAACACGAAAATTACCTGGTATATAGTATATGAAAATGCAGAAACTAAACTGATAAATGATTGTGATTTTCTTTCTGAGCAAACTAACAACGTTTCTCTCCAAGGTTATTTTAAGCTGCTTGGGTTAAACAAAGCAAGGTGAACCAATGTTTGAAACATGTAATGGACTACTGTACAGACTTTGGGCTAATTCTCAGACACAGGAACAGATAGAACTATTGGTCATACCAAAGAAGTATACAAATGAGTTGTTACAAATAGCATATGATAGTCCTAAGGCTGGTCACTCAGGAAGATATCACACCCTTGCCAGACTGCTGTACCAATTTTATTGGCCTGGAATTCATGAAGATGTTGCTATATATTGTAGCTCTTGTGTTGAATGTCAAAAAGTAGCCCCAGTGAATAAAAAATACAAGGTGTCCCTACTCTTGATAGTTGTGCCTTTTGAGAGAATTGCAATGGATGTGGTTGGCCCCTTAGACAAAAGTAAAAAGAGTAATCAATTAATTCTGGTAGTATGTGACTATGCTACTCAATACCCAGAGGCAGGTCCAATGCATACTGTCACAACCCTAAAAGTGGCAGCAGAGTTTGACAAAATTTCAGCAAGGTGGGCATACCTAAAGAGATTATTACTGATCATGGTAGTAATTTTGGTGCTGCATTACTGAAGGAGCTGTACCAACTAGGCAAGACAAGGCAAATTTTATTTATATAGTTCTCAATCCATCAAGGGCTCTGATTGCTTTACAAATATGAACCAAAAACAATAAACTATAAAATATTTTAGCAAGATGAAGATCAAATGAATCAGGTCCCATTAAAAGCTTGATTAAATAAAAAGATTTTAATGAAGCTATGAAGGCCTCCACTGAGCTGGCTGCACAAATATGATAGAGGATCGAGTTCCAAATAATAGGGGCCACCACCTGAAAGGCTGTATCACCTGATGACCTGAGCCTTGAAGTGGAGATCACCAGCAGTCCAGCTCTGGTGGAGCGGAGAGTGCAGAGTGGTTCATAGGGAATCAGGAGTGCTTTTAAGTAGTCTGGTCCCAGTCCTCGTAGGATGTTGTACGTTAACAACTGATCTTGAAGGTGATGAGCGAAAGCAGAGGCAGCCAGTGCAGGGCTCACAGAACTGGAGTAATGTGATCCCTCAGTGAAGAACCCACCAATATTCAAGCTGTGGCATTCTGCACCAGCTGCAGTCAACATTAAACCTCCAGATAGCTCAAGGTATAGAGCATTGCAGTAATCCAACCTTGTGGTGACAAAAGTATAGATAATCATCACTAGGTTATCCTGAGCTGACAACTACTGGATCTTAGCAATGTTCTGGACATGAAAGAAGCAAGACTGGACAGCGCATGACACCTTTTGTTCAAAGGTCAATCTGTCATCCAGTATGATCCCCCAGATCTCTGACCACACTCACTGCCACAAAAAGTGCAGAAGTATCATCAGGGGCACAGAACAGGTACAACTGTGTATCATCTGCATAGCAGTGAAACCCCACATTGTACCACCCTATAATCTCCCCTAGTGGCAGCATATATGTGGAGAATAGAATGACAGCCAGGATCGAGCACTGAGGAACACCACAGGACAACACAGATGACACTGAGGTAAATTTCGCCAGAACCACATGCTGTGTCCTCCTGGTCAAATATGAAATAAACCAGTGCAAAACTGCACTGGTAGTGCCCACACAGTTCCTTTCATTTCATTTTTCATTTTTATTTTTTATATTTGTAAGCAGGATGAGCAAAACTGCCCGTTTTCACCAGCGACAAGTCACAAGACATACTTAAGCATACAAAGTAATACAAACAAACAAAAGAGTTAGGAATAATACAAAATTACATAAAATAAACAAATGTAACAGTCAGATATTTAACTTAGACATGTACAAACATCACGATCCAGCATCCAGTATTTTAGTCTAGTTTTAAAAGGCCACACTGTCATACTTTCTATAATATCAACAGGTAATGAGTTAAACAACATAGGAGCCCTGTATAAAGTAGATCTCTGGCCAAAAGCTGTACAAAACAAGGGAGTTTTATATGTAAATTTTGCATGAGATCTAGTACCACTAAGATTAATAGGCCTAGGAAATAATAATGAAACTACAGAAGATATAAGACTATTCTTTACCTTAAACATAATAGTACCCAAATTGTGCAAAATTCGATTTTTAAGGGATAAGCTTTGAGAACATTTATACAATAAACAATGATGTGTTCGAAATGGAACATCCAGCATAAAGCGTAGGATGGAATTATACGTTACCTCAAGTTTACTAAACAAATTACAGGAAAAGGAAGAATAAACAGTAGTACCATAATCAAAACACTCAACAAAAAACTGTGAGCAAGTAAAAACCAAGATTCTCTGGTCAACAACTGCTTAACTCTATAAAGTGAACCTAATCTCTGATGAAGAGTTTTCCTTAATTTGTTCAAGTGAGGTTCAAAAGTTAATTTTGATTTAAGAATTATCCTTAAATATTTAAAACTATCTACTAATTCAATAACTTTTCCATCCTGGGTAACAATGGGATGTATGCTACTAGGCTCAATAGCCTTGTCTGCAAACAACATAACTTTAGTTTTGCTTGAATTAAGTAACATAAAATTTGTAAACAACCATTTCTGGAGGGAGTCAAAGTCAGATTGAACCTCAGCCCGAGCATCATTAGAGGTTCAACCTATATGATATATCACTGCATCATCAGCGTAAAGAAGCATTGATGAATGAGAGCACACCAAGGCTGCAGAGCTCATATAGAATGAAACAAATCAAAGGGCCAAGAATTGACCCTTGGGGTACTCCACATTTAATGGGACTAGGGGGAAGAAATACTATCTCCTATTTGAGTATGATGGGATCTATTGGAAAGGTAATTACAATACCAAGAAATAACATCAGAAAAACGGAAACTAAATAGTATACCATTTAATCATTAATGAGATCAGAATTGGACCATTTAAATCATCCCTGCATAGCCACCTTCTCAGCTCCTGTCATTACAATTGCAAATAATTGCACCCCTACTGGTCCACATCCAACCACCTGACCCACTCCACCCACCCTGTTTATATATCAGTGTGCATATCTCATGATTGCTGAGCTACAATCAAGTATAGGCCTGTACCAGCAATTTTGAGTTCTGCACCACACTTCTGCTGTCTACCTCTACTGTATTTAATGTCTTCAAAGTATATATGCCCAACAATCACTCCTTTCTTGCTTAGCTACCATTATGTATAGGTCTGTCTCCTGCAAGAAGGGGCCTTCTCTCACTGATATAGCCCACTCCACTTGTATTTAATTATACACATTTTTTAATGTAAAATATTATTGCCATGCTACTATTCCTGCACTACTGTTTGTTTTCCACTCATTGTATGTTTCTCCTGCCCTGTCCAATTCTGTGTACGATGATGAGCCTTTGTAAATGAGTCTTTGACTCAAAGGGTTGCAATTCTGATACTGTAATAAATAAAAATAAAAATAAATAATTAGGCCATGTTCAACCAAATCGAAGGCCTTGCTGAGGTCCACAAAGAGTGCCGCAGCAGTCTGCCCTTTATCAAGGGCACCATGAATGGCACCCGTGAACCCCACCAAGGCCGTTTCAGTGTTATGACAGGGCTTAAAGCCATGTTGACAATCAGAAAGCAGATTATATTTTTGTAAATGCTCAAAAGTTTGGTTCAAAATAATTTGTTCAAGAATTTTAGATAGAGGTGATAACAGAGAAATTGGACAATAGTTTGACAGGATAGTAGCATGACCAGATTTCAAAATAGGGTTGATTATGGCCATCTTCCAAAGACTAGGAAAACCCCTATTAAACATAGAAAAATTAAACAAAACTGAAAGGGGATAAGAAAAGGAATTTATCCCTAATTTAATCATTTTTAAATCTAATCCATCACCAAAGTTATAGGGCTGAGGATCCATTTTTAGCACATATTCTTTAATCAGATCAGGGGATACCTGGCTAAAGTGAAATCCAAAAGGGACCATCTCTTTTGCCAACTTTGGAATACTAGAAAGGTTCATACTAAGGTTCATACTAAGGTGAGAAGAAGGAGCTACTAGGCCAGGGCCCATGATGCTCCTATACTAATCCATATAATAATAAGCTAAGTCATACACTGACAAAATTAAGTTGTCAAGACAATGTTTAAAGGATTCTTTAGTATTACTAGTAACCACTTCTGATGGTAACCGATTCCAGGGCCCAATAGTCCTAACAGTGAAAAAGTACTTACGACTAAGATGCTTAAAAAATTTACCAGTTAGCTGGAGAATATGACCTTGTATATTATGTACCGATTTTTTAAAGGAAACACCTAATTCAGACATAATATAAGGATCCTGGATAACATCATATAAGAGAAGAAGATCACCCCGAATACGCCTTATAGTTAGAGGCATTAATTTTAACTTATCCAACCTAGATTCATATGATGACAATTCTAACCCCGAAAATTTTTTTGTGTATTTACGTTGGACCCTTTTGAGAGAATGTATTTCAGATTTCTTGTAAGGACACAATAATTGTGAAGAGTATTCGAGATGGGGTTGGACATAAGATCTAAACGGTCACTGTAAACATAATTTCCATAGGAAGAGAGTCTATAACCATCCACTTTACCAAAAAAAACTATTAAAGGCTTCAGAAACAAAAAGAGTATCATTAATTAAACCTGTCTCAGACTGAACAGGAAAATCAGTGGCTTTTTTAACCCACCCAATCAAACCATTAAATATATTATAGGTTTTGTTGGTATTGCCATAGGATTTATTTTGTTCTGAGAGAAAAAGTGAATTTCAGATTTACATTGATTCCTTAATGATTTATATTTCAACAAAAGAAAAGGATCCAAACTATGCTTACATAATTTCCAACTTTTATCCCATAGTCTCATAAGATGTAACAAGTAAGGTGAAATCCATTTTTGGTTGGTGGCCCTGATTTGCATTCCCCTCAGTGGTGCAAGTCTGTTAATCATCCCAAGATATCAAGAAACAAAAACATCCAACATAGAATAAAGGTCCTTAATAGACTCAAACCCAGTCCAATCAATATCAGAGCAGGCAGCATCTACCAGCTCAGGTGTAAGGGACCTAATTTTTCTGAATTTGATGTACTTGGGGGATGTTTAACAAGCTCAACTGACCACTGACAGAAAACTGAACAGTGATCACTCAATACATCGGGCATCACACCAAAATCATTAATCCGGTCCGGGTGAGTGACTACAATCCAATCAAGTACAGTTCCCAAACCAGTTTTGTGATTAAATCTAGTCACCTCATTTATTCAATTGAAACAGGCCCAAATCCACCAATAAATCCTTAGTCAATCAATCAGAACCCCATGATCCACCATGCCAAATGCAGATGAAAGGTCTAAGAGCACCAAAATATTGCATTGCCCTCAGCCCCTCGCCATAAGGAGATCAAGTGTTACCCTGACTACGGCTGTGTCAGTGCTGTGCCAAGGCTGAAAACCAGATTGGAGAGGTTCAGAGATAGAAAGACACTCCAAGCAGTCTTACAGCTGTTCAATCACCACCTTCTCAATAACCTTCCCTAAAAAGAGAAGATAAGAGACCAGACTGTAATTTGCAAGAATGTCAGGGTCAAAAGGTGACTTCTTTAGAAGGGGCCTCACCACTGCCCTTTTCAGATTCGATATAAAGATATCCTCCCTCAATGATCTATTCACAATCTCCATGAAAACCGAGCCTAGGAGCTCAGCGCAGCCTATAATTAGCCATGTTGGACCTGGGTCCAGTTCACAATTGGTGGGATGCAACCTGGTGACATCTCACAGGAACTCAGCCTCTGAAACCAGTCAAAACTTTTCCCAGGTAGACAGATCAATGTTCTCACAATGTTGGCTACCCCTAGCCCCAGCTAGGCTGCAAGAAGAAATGCTGGATCTAATGGCAGACATTTTATCAGCAAAAAAATGCACAAACTCTTTGCATCTTTTTGCAGAAATGGCACCCATGGACTGGAGACAGGGGGAATTTAACCATCTGTCTACAGTGTGAAAGAGCATAGCTGGGCAATTTTTCACTGCAGCAATTGACCAAAACAAAATGTCTGCCTTTTTCTGGTTGGTTATCCATTGATATGCAGCATAATGTAGTTTCAACACCAATCTGTCTTCCACAGATCCAGATCTTCTCCAGGAACACTCCAACCTATGCTTCTTAGTCTTCAACTGGTGCAGCTCAGCATAATACCAGAATGAGCCATGACAGGAGGTCAAGGAACGAATGTGGAAAGGTGCAATAGAGTCCAGGGCAGCCATAAGTGCCATATTATTTATTTATTTAGTTTTTGTTGACCGGGAAAGGAAGACTAGACAATTCTGCCTATGTTCAGCCTCATCCGGGAGGAGGGGGAAGATACAGATGCAACAGACATACAGGACCAGATTAAGCTGTTGGTGGTATTTTTTGTGAATTGGGAAATTTGGCTAGTATCAGAATATAGCAATGAACAACCACCTCTGAGCCTTGCATAAAAGCTAGCAACACACCTGAGATGGCCAGTGCATCCTGGAGTTTGCAAGGCTTCGACCTGTGTTTTGGAAGACACTGAATAGTCTTCACAAAGGGGGTAATAGAGCAGGGGGCCCCACACTGGAACTCAGCTACAAGATTATCCAACCAGAGGACTACATCAACCTTGATTGCAGTTATATCCAAGTGAGAAGATTTGATCCAGTGTGTGACTATGTTTATGTGTCTCAGAGGTAATTATCTATGGCAATTCCAGAGAGACTTTTAACTGGAGGCACTCTTGTCCAAACTGGGAGAATTCATCATTGCCCCAGGCATTGACTACTAGGGCTGAAAAGATTACTAGGAAATGGGTTGAAATGATTAATAGGTATCATTTCCATAAGAACCTCCCCTTATCACCCTCAGATAAAAGGTCTTGTTGAGAATTTTAATCAAACCCTATAATACATGTTAAAAAGGTTTGTAAATGGGCAAGGGAAAGATTGGGACCAATGCTCACCTTACCTGCTTTTTGCTTACACAGAAGTGCCACAAGCCTCAACAGGGTTTTCACCATTTGAAATGTTGTATGGTTGACAACCTAGAGGGCCACTAGCTGTAATAAAAGAAACATGGGAAAATAACTCCACTCAGAAATAATCTATTACATCTTATATGTGTGCCCTGAGAAATAAACTGGCAAAATGTGTTGAGATTTCTCATAGTAATCAGGAAGAGACCCAATACTAGCAGAAGGTATATTATGACCATGGGGTAAAAGAAAATGTTTTTGAGCCAGTTGAAAAGGTCTTGCTATTATTACCCACTACAGAAAACAACTGTTAGTGAAGTGGCAAGGGCCTTATAAATTGCTTAGATGTACTTGCACAGATAACTATGAGACTGAGACCCCTAATAAGAAAAATCCTACTAGATCCCTGATAGGAAAAATCCAACTAAGATATACCACTCTAACTTCCTGAAGAAATGGGTTGAAAAGACACCAAAAGCTACTTTGTTAGTTTTACCAGAAAACTTCTACAGAATATATTGATATACCTTATGACAGATCGGAACAAACTGTATCTGCTGATGTCGTAAAGGTGAATGTTTCCTTAACCTACAAACAAACCACAGAAATTTGTAACGTGCTAAAGACACTTAACAGTACTTTTACCACTGTGCCAGGCCAAGCAAAAGGGGTTGAGCACACAATAATGACAGGAACAGCTTGTCCTATTAGACAAAAGACACACAGATTACCAGAGTGGTTAAGGGCAGAAGTGGTTAAGGAAATACAAGAAATGAAACAGCTGGGTATCATAGAAGAAGGTCAAGAAGTGTTTGGTCAGCACCAATGGTGACTGTAAATAAAAAAGAAGGTGTAAGAATCTGCCTTGATTTTAGGAAATGTAATCAAGTGTCCAGATTTGACAGTTATCCTATGTCCAGGATAGATGATTTGGTGGACAGATTGGGAAGTGCATGTACATCAGTACCCTAGATCTCACCAAGGGTTACTGGTGAATTTCCCTAGATAAAGAATCCAGAGACAAAACTGCATTTGCCATGCCTGTTGGATTCTATCCATTCACCACCATGCCACTTGGTTTAAATGGTGCACCCACTATATTCTAGTGGTTCATGGATGTCATTTTAGCTAATCACTCTGATTATTGTGCTGCTTACCTGGATGATGTCCTGGTATAAAGTTCAGACTGGAAAAGCCAACTGGAACACCTATGCGCAGTTGTTCAATCTATCAAAAAAGGCAGACCTGACCATTAATCCTACCAAATGTGCATTGGGCATGCAGGAAACCAGATATTAGATTTTGTTTTAGGAAATAGAGATGTAAAGTCAGAGATTTCTAAAATGGAAGCTGTAACTAACAGTCCTGTCCCTAAAACAAAGAAACATGTCAGGTTATTTTTAGGGCTGGCTTGTTACTACTGGAGATTTGTTCATAACTTTGCCCAGTTGACTACCCTCCTCACTGAACTCACAAAGAGATGGTACCCAAAGAATGTGAAATGTATCCCAGAGTGTGATGAAGCTTTTTGGGTCATCAAGGCTGCATTATGTTCAGCCTCTGTTTTAAGAAGTCCAGACTTTGAGAAACAGTTTATGCTATAGCCAGATGCATCAGAGGTTGGCCTAAGTGTAGTCTTGAGTAAGAATAAAGGTGGGAAGGAACATCACATTCTATATATCAGTAGGAAGTTATATGGCAGAGAGAAAAGTTTCACCACTATTGAGAAGGAATGCCTTGTGGTAAAGTGGACCATTGAGTCCCTTAAATTTAATTTGTAAGGAGTTGATTTTATACTTATAACAGATCAAAATCTGCTTTGTTGGCTTAACCAAATGAAGGATAAAAATTCCAGAATCACAAGGTGATACCTGGTACTATAGCCATTTAAATTCAAAAGTGATGCGCAAATCTGGAAAAGAGAATGTCAATGCTGATTTTCTGTCAGGATATGGATAAAGAATTGAGAATTCTGAAGGTTGAAAAAAATGTGTGGATTAAACTTAACCATTTGCTGTACTGGTTGTTATGGAAAAGGGAATACTGCATTAGTGCTAAATAGTAAAGGTTATAAGGTAATGTTAGAAGAGAATTAAAGAAAGTTTGGGAAACCTGTTTTTTTTTAAACAAGCTCCCGTATAAAGAGGGGGCTATGTGACAGAGTTGAATAAGACCCCATCCAACTTGTTATACAGAAAGAGCTAAAGCAATGATCTGTTCTATCCTCTCCTTTTTTGTCTCTTGTCTGTCTGATTGCACAATCACATTTTCTTGTGAGGACTTGGAATTGATCACTCTGATGGTCTCACAATTCTCCCCCTCCTGCTATCTCCCTGTCTTCACTTGCTGTCTTTGTCTTATCTTCCCCCACTGCATATCTATGGTTATAACAATATATGTGAATCTTTTTGTGACACTGGGTTCTCTGAACTCAGGGGTTAACAATGAGATGCAGTTTGACCTCCACAAACTCTTTTGCAGAGCTGTCAACAGGAGATTAGTTCTGGGGCACCATGTTCTAGTTTGTTGGTTTGTTGCACCTGCAGGGAAAGTAACTGACAAGAACTCTGATACATTTTGTGAGAAACAAGATGTCTGTTAACAAGCTCAGACTGCAGAAATTAATTGCTGGGAAAAAACTTCTTATAGAAAGAGTAATCATTTGTTAGAAAGAGATGGAGAAAGACTGGCATTTGTAGTTAGAGATACCCTCAGAGGAAAGACCTTGATCTGTTTGAACTATGTTAAAAAGAAAAAAAAAAACATTCTGCACAATTTAAAAAAAATGCTATTCTATTCTTATTGAGAATAGCAAAATGTTACTTGTGAATTTTAACTGCTCCTTTTTTTTTTTGAGCTTCTTGATCTATGCCTCGATGGCAAGGGAAAGCAGAGGGAAGCAAGGAAAGCAGTAAGGAGTGCAAAGTGTGAACCAAGGTGAGAGGACCCCTGGTGGTATTAAAAGGGGACAAGAACATTTTAGGTATGTAAGTGAGAAGAGGAAGATCAAGGAAGGGATTGTAAGGATAAAAACAGAAGCTGGGACTGTACAGAGGGAGCCAAGAAAAGGCAGGCATCTTGAAGAAATACAGTGTTCACAGAGTAAGGGGAAGGGATGGGACCACTGAAAATGAAAAGGAGCCTTGAAGGGGGAGGTGGACACTGGTCATTTTTAGAGGAAAGAGACCTGTAGGCACTCGCTAATCTGAAAGTGGACAACGCAATGGGGCCACATGAGGTGCATCCACAGGCACTGAAGTAACTCAGGGAAGTACGGGCTACACCTCTGACAGTCCGATTTAATAGGTCATTGGAATCCGGGGTGGTTCTGGAGCACTGAAGGAGGGCAGATATAGTCCCACTTCACAAAGTGATAGCAGAGAAGAGTCTGGAAATTATAGGCCAGTCAGCCTGACACTGATGGTGGGAAAGTTGATGGAAACACTCCTGAAGGAAATGATTGTGGAATATCTTGAATCCAACAGGTTAGAGTACCCAAGGCAGCATGGGTTCACAGGGGGGAGGTCATGTCAGACAAATGGGATAGATGTCTTTGACTGGGTTACCAAGGAATTAGACCAGGGAGAATCATTGGACATGGCTTACCTGGATTTCACTAAGGCTTTTGACAGTGGTTCACATAGGTGACTAGTTACCAAGCTGGGTAGCTTAGTGTTGGTAAACTGGGTAAGAAATTGGTTAGGGGATATGTGAGAGAGGGTGATGATAAATGGACTTGTTTTTTTCTCTTTTAGATATTTCCTGAAGAAGACCTAAGGTCGAAACGTAGATTTTTAACTCTATTTTCTATTTTCAGCGTGCATTAAATATAACCATTTTGTTTTGATGATAAATGGAGTTCACTCCAAGGAAGGGAGGGTGATCAGTGGGCTACCACAGTCATCAGTGCTGGGACTGGTCCTCTAATGTCTTTATAAGAGACATTGCAGAGGTGCTGGAAGGGAAGCTAAGCAAGAATGTTGTGCACTCACAAGACATTGACAAAAACACTATGATGCAAACAAAATTTATTATATATGTAACACAACACAGAACTAGACAGTTGAGTTGCTGACTGATCCACTAAGTGAGCAAGCCCCATTAGAATGGAAGACAGCAATTGTCATAACCATTTTTAAACAAGCATTTGTCAATGCCGAATGTTTGCTTGCTGGTATTAGCATTGGAAATGCAGGAGTTAGACAGATGCAGAGTAGGAATGGCAGTGAAGTATTGAACTTCATGCCAACCCCACCTCCACCCTGCAGAGATGGACAGGCATTGGGGTATGCATTTGGGTTGTCACCCATAATGTTCGTGCCATTTCACCTCACCCTATCCTGCAGACACTGACAAGTGTTGAGGTGTGCCTTGGGGTGTTCGGCTTTACAGTCACTCCACTCCAAAAGGACATATGCTGAAATGGGTGCAATATAGGAGAATGGGGTGAACTCTGGCTCCGAAGAGTCCAAGGCACACCTCGATGCATGTCACTGGCTGCATGGTGTGGGGGGGTGGGGGTGGAATGGCATGAGCATTACAGTCAGCAATCCAAAGACACACCCCTGATGCCTGTCAGTCTGTACAGGGTGGGACGTTACAGTTAGAACCCCTAACACCCCAGACATTTGTTGGTATTTGCACTACAAATTTTCAGCATGGTTATTTTGTGACCCCCACCTCATGAAAGCATTTGGGACCTCTTCTCATGAACAGTGGCACTGTGATTTTTTCAATGTGTCCCGAACTTTGAGTTTCCACAGTGACTGTGCCATTGTGCACCAGATGTACGAAAACACAGATTGGGCAGGATGTAAAGAATGACAGCTGTACCATTCATAGGGAGGTGTGAAGAGATGGCAATATTGAAAATCTGTAGTGAAAATATTAAAAATGTTCAACCTTCTGAGCATACATGGAAACTTCACAACACATGCACGTAACACATTTAGTGGAATTATTTCAGCAAATTTTCAACATAGACATTTTGTGACCTCTGCTCATGAACACTGTCACTATGATTTTCTTAATCTGTCCCAAACATTGATTTCCCACAGCAACCTCGCTATTCTGCGTCAGATGTGTAAACGCATATTTCGGGCAGGATGTGAAAAATGACAGCTGTACTGTTCATAAGGAGGTCTGAAAAATGCCAACGTTGAAAATTTGGAGTGAAAATACTACAAATTTGTGAAGTTACGAGGCTGCCTGGAAACTGCACAATGCACACTTGTAACAGTCATTTTATGGACATTTGTCACAAAATTTTCAACATAGGCATTTTAGGACCTCTGCTTACTAACAGAGTCACTGCAATATTACATACGAACATACATACGAACATATGAACATATGAATCTGCCAGCAGAACACACCAATCGGTCTATGTAAGTCTACCCAAGAGCGCAGCTAGCACCCTAGATTGCAGCTGCCACAGCCTGCTCCCCTCAGCTCCTCCCCCGCTTGTCCCAGCCCGTGCCCCCCAGACTCTTCCTCTTGCTTTATCCCACTCCTTCTTAAAGCTATTGACTGTCCTACATGTTACCATCCCCTCTGGTAGAGCATTCCAACTAGACACCACCCTCTCAGTGAAGTAGTGCCTCCTCATTTCCCTCTCAAAACATCCCCCTTCCAACCTTAGTCCGTACCCCCTTGTCTCACTTCCACTCCTCAGTTTAAACACCCCCCTCAGTGCTAGGTTTATTTACCCCCTCAGGTATTTAAACACTTCAATCATATCCCCATCCCTCCTCTCCTCCAGTGTGTACATGTTCAGCTCCTTCAGCCTAACTTCATATTCCTTTCCTTCCATCCCCTTTAACATTTTTGCTGCCCTCCTTTGCACCCCTCCAGTAACTTTATATCTCTCCTCAGGTATGGCCTCCAGTATTGCACACAGTACTCTAGGTGCGGTCTGACCAATGATCTGTAGAGAGGTAGGATCACATCCCTGTGTCTGGATGAGAACCCCCTTGTGATGCACCCCAGCATCCTGTTTGCCTTTGCTGCTGCTCTCCTACACTGGGCCGAGTTGTTCATGCTCCCAGTTACCAACATCCTTAGGTCCTTCTCCTCCTCTGTGATCCCCAACCAATAGTCCCTCTTCTGGTTTTAGCCCCAGAGTGCATCACCTTACACTTCTTTGCATTGAATCCTAGCTGCCACTCCATCGACCATGTCTCTAGTTTGCTTAGGTCTCCCTGCAGTTTTTCCCATCCATCCTCTTCGTCCACCACTTACCCCCAATTTGGTATAATCTGTGAACAGACTAACCCTGCTTCCCTCTGCATGTGCTATATCAGAGATAAATAACCCAAATAGTACCAGGCCCAGCACTAACCCCTGTGGCACCCTGCTTGTCACTGCTCGGGGTACCAAGAGCTCCCCCACCACCACCGCCCTCTGCAGCCCCCCCGCAACCAGTTCTCTATCCATTTAGTCAGCTTTTTTCCCACCCCCACTGCCGTCAGCTTCCCCCCAGTCTCCCATGAGGCACTGTATCAAAGGCCTTACTGAAGTCCAAGTACAGGATATGTACCACATGGCCCCTGTCCAACTCCCTTGTCACCCAGTCATAATACTCTATTAGGTTGGTTTGACAAGACCTCCCTGAGATGAACCTGTGTTGCCGCCCATCTTGGAGGCCATTACTCTCTAGGAATGCCACCAGCCTCTCCTTCAGTATCGCCTCCATAAGCTTACCCACTATGGATGTGAGACTTACTGGCCGATAATTTCCTGGCTCCTCCCTAGGCCCACTCTTGTGTATGGGCACCACATTTGCCACCCTCCAGTCCTGGGGCACACACCCCGTTTCCAGGGAGGTGTTGAACAGATCTGCCAACAGCTCCACCATCTCCCTCAGCACCCTGTGGTGGATGCCATTGGGACTTGGTGCCTTGTCCACCCTTACTTCCCTCAGCCCCTCTAGCACCCTACACCCTGTGATCACTTCATCCAATACCTCCTCTCCTCTTTCCCCACCCCCCTAGCCCATTCTGATAGTGGATCATCCCTCTCCTTAGTGAAAACAGAGCAGAAGTACTCATTTAGAATTTCCACTTGCTCCTCACCTTTTTCCACCCAATCCCCTTCCCGCTTTATCCTCACAATATGTTCATTGCATTTCCTCTTTTCCCTGACATACCTAAAAAGTCCTTTTCCCCTCCCTTTGTGCCTTGTGTGGACCTTAATTGCCTGGAGGCCTTAGCTTTTTTCACCCTCCTGGCCACCTCCATTGACCAACTCCCGAAAGCATCCTTATCTTCTCCCTTCCCTGTTCTCCTGTACTTCCAGTATGCAGCCGTCTTTGCCCTCACCCCCTGCAGCACTTCCTTGTTCAGCTAGCATGGTTTCTTGGCTCTGTTCTTCTTACTCCTGGCCCTGGTGCAGGCTACTGTGGCTTCTGTTAGTCCAGTCTTTATGACGTCCCACTTTTGTTCTTCATCCATCCCCGGCCTTATATCCTGGAGTCTCCCTTGCAATATTGCTCCCATCCCCTCAAAGTCCATCCTAATAAAGTCCGCCACCTTAGTGCCTGTGTCTCCTGACTCCATGCCCAGCATGACAGCAAGCCACACTGTTTGGTGGTCACTACCTGCTAGTGGGTCCTCCACCCTTACCTCCCTCACCACCTCCCCATTTGACAGTACTAGGTCCTGAGTGCTACCAAGCCTTGTAAGACCTCTTACTAATTGTGTCAGAAGGCAGTCCTGGAATGCATCAAGGAGCACCTGCTCCCTGGTATTGCTAGTGGCCGGGGTGCTCCAGTCAACCCGTGGTAGGTTACAATCCCCCACTATCACCACTCTCCCCCATTTACACACCTTCCTTCTCTGCTCTGCCAATTCCCCATCCAGTTTCCTGGATTGGGCTGGTGGTTTGTACACCACTCCCAGCCTCAGCTTTCTGCCCTTGGAGTCCAGGAGCTGCACCCAAAGTGCCTCTGTCCTCTGTTCTCCCTCATCCCTTATGCATTTAATCTCTTCCCTCACATAAAGTGTAACCTCCCCTTCCAACCCCTTGGTCCCTCCTGTATATCCTGTATTCTGGGATTGCCAAGTCCCAATCATGGTACTCTGTGGCTCAAGTCTGTCATTGCAGCAATGTCCACCTTCCCCCCTGAAAGGAGCATCTGAAGCTCTGCAATTTTGTTCCCCAGGCTTCCTGTGTTGAGAG
Organism: Neoceratodus forsteri; assembly: GCA_016271365.2. NCBI lineage: Eukaryota > Metazoa > Chordata > Ceratodontiformes > Ceratodontidae > Neoceratodus > Neoceratodus forsteri. The sequence continues at coordinate 222,868,813 of CM057449.1, read as the reverse complement.
AGACCACCAGACCACCTTTCACCCGTACCCCTCCTTCTCCTCACTCTTCTCCTCCTTGGCCTGTGTCCCTTCTCCCAGTAGTCTGCACCCTTTCTCCTCCTTATTCTTACCGGGTGATGGTGCTTTCTATATTACACTCAGACCACTCTGCCCGCCTCCTCCCAAGGTTACTACGCCTCCGCCTTTACCTATATCTAGGGGGGTGAGCTCTTTAGGCCCCCCGTCTGGACCTTTCTACCAACCTCAGTCTTTTGGCTGCCCCCCCCACTAGTTTAAATCCACTTTAGTAGAGATATACCCCTCTAATCCTGCCTTTAATACTCCCCTTCCCTTCCTGCTCAAGAGTAGCCTGTCCCCCACATACAAGTCACTATTCCCCCAGACTCTACCTCAGTTAGTCACTAACCCATAATTTTTGGTGTGGCACCAATCCCTCGGCCACTTGTTAAACTCCTCAATCCTACCCTTCCTCCCAATGCTTGTACGTGGTACTGGGAGTACCTCCAAGAATGCCACCAACTCCCCCACCCCCTCACACTGCCTGCCGAACTACTTGAACCTCCTCCTCCTCACTACTTCCACAGCCTCCCCCGCCAAGTCATTTGTACCCACATGCAACACTAAATGAGATTTTTTCCTCACCCTTGCTGCACACTTGAGCAGTGCCTGCCCTGCCCCTCCTGCAGTCAACCTGGGGATAGCTTCAACCCAAATACGACTGTGCCTTCCCCCCCTTCCACCCCATCTCACCCCTTTCAGTATAGCATCCCCAAGGATGAGTACCCCCATCCCTTCCCCCTTTACCTTCTAATGCCCCTTCCACCACCCCAGTATTCATTCTTCCCTCCCCCTTACCCCTGCCAGCTGCACCCTCTGTGACTTCTGTATCTGTACCACCTACTTCCGCCTCACCCCTTTTCTCTGTCTTAGTCCTCCCATCCTCCTTGAACCCCATCCGAGCCTGACTATTTCCTACTGGGCTTCTCATGTCGACCCTCCCCCCCGCTGATTTCCAACCCCTCTTCTACTCTCCTATCCCCACTTGTGTCACGTTACAGCCCCTATTCCTTTCTACCTCGATAGTGATGCCCCTCCCATCCTTCCCCCTTCCCATAACCTTCTCTCCTCCAGTCACCACCCCCTCCTTCCTTACTAGACCTCCTCCTACCCTTTCGTCTTCGCTATCTCTTCCCCTACCTGTTGCTGTCCCCCTCATGTCCCGCTTGTCCTCACCCCCTTCAGTATGTTCCTGCTCCCCCTCTCTCTCCCATAGCAGAGGCTTGACTCTATTCCTAGTCAATACCTCTCACATCTCTTCCCCTATTGGTTCCCCTCCTACTTGTTCCCCTCCATGCCACCCCTGGTCCCTTCCTACCAGTAGCCATCTGCTCTCTGACCTGGTACTCCTCGTGGTCTCTTCTTCCCCCATCAGGAGGCCCCCCCTTCACCTCGGGCACCTGCTCCCATCTCCTCTCTTTTCTGTTAGTGCCTCTGATACTGGGGTCGGTTTCAGTCCTTAGTTGTTCTTCCACCATCCCCCTTGCCATCCCCTTTTCCCCCCCAGCCAGGATGCCTACCATACTCATCTTCCCTGCCATTTAGACTCCTCCCTAACCTCCACAGTTCCTCCCTCAAACTAGCCAGTCATCTTCAGACCATACAACCCCCCATCCTCCAAGCCCAGTCCAGGATCATGGAGGACCCACACCCTGTACACCCCACCACCCTTCCAAAGATGTCTGCCCTATTGATATGTGGCACCTGCACCATATTGGCCCCCATCTTATTTTATGGGCTCTTACTCTAAGGTTCTGACCCTACTACAACTGTTAGGCTCCTATTTACTCATATTCCTGTCCCCCCCCACACTAATCCCCCTACTGCCCCTTGCTGACCGGGTTAATTCAGTCTCAAATCTCATCCGTTAGATACTGTATTACTGTAACAATCCTAAAGCCTTCTTGTCCGCTTTTCATCCTCAGCTATCATACTTTTTGTTCTCAGCTCTCATATAGTTTCACTTAGCCCAGTTAGAAATCTTGTTGCACTCCAAGTATTACTCAGCTCAGTTAGAGAAATAAACAGAATAAATAAATATGTATTATTACAGCAATCCTAACAGTATAGCTCAGTACTTAGCTCAGTTAGAGAAATAAACAGAACAACTAAATCTGTATTATTACAGCAATCCTAAAAGTATCCAATCATTGCTTTGTCTGCACCCCAGAGACCCTGTTGTAATATAGGACCACAGAGGACCCTGGGTGGAGGGTGGGCAACTCTAAAGTCCCAGCAGTCTTGACACAGGTCTGTTGCAGTAGCTCACTCCCCCTCTCTCACTCGCTCATTCTGTTTCTCCCGGTGCTGCAGGCTGCCCTTTTGTACTGGGCTCCTGCCTGTGTTAGCGCCTTTGTTTGCCCACAAAGAAATCCGCAGCAGTCCCGACAGAGCTCCATTGAGCTCACTCACTTCCCCTCTCTCACTCGCTCGTTCTGTTGGGGGAGGGGCACTGGATACTTCGAGGGACCGTCTTCTCGTTTTACAGGTTTAAAAAAAAATACGGACAACGCGGCTCAGTTTTTTACTTTTGCAGGTGTGTTTTGGGTACACTGGGGTGGGCTCCCAGTGTGCCACTGGCATTTGTGGGGAAGGGGACCTAAGATGACAGGAATTGGGCCCCCCATCAGCAAAGAAAAGAGTGGGGGGTGCATGATGCTGAGGGAGATTGGGCACCCCCTCAGCAACAGGAACTGGGAAGGGGGGACTGAAGCCAATGGGGATTGGGCCCCCCATTGGCACAGAAATGTGTGTGGGGGTGCATGAGGGGGATTGGGCACCCCCTCATCACACAGCTGAAATTGGGGGTTGGGACATTATGCCGACGGGGAGTGAGTTCCCCCATCGGCAAATTAAGTTGGTCGGGGGCATGCTGACAGGGGGATTGAGCATCCCCGTTGGCTTTCATGGGGCTCTGAGGCAGTGGCATAGAGCTACCATGTGCCTAGTAATGCTACACCAGGCAAGGTTGCACCCTGCAATGATGGGTCGCTCCCTCATTGCAGTGGAATGTCTGACGCTGCAATGTTGAGGTGGTCCCTGATTGCAGAAGTGAAATCCTTACAAGTTACTGACACTCTGCAGAACCAGTGTAATCAGGACATTGGACCTGCATTGATTGAGCACTGCCAAGTCCAACAATGCAATGCTGGCATTGGCCGCCACAGTGCCGCACCTCCACAACCCGCTTCTCTCCTAAGCTGCCATATAATGTTTCTTGAGCATGTGCGCAAGCAAACATACAAAGGGAAAAAAGTGATAAAACTAATTATAGGCCTGTGAGCTTGACTTCAGTGGTGGGAAACATTTTTGAAAGAATTTTGAGAGACAGAATCAACAGATTCATGGATGAGACCAATACGTGCCATGTAAAGCAACATGGGATTATGCAGAGGAGGTTGTGTCTAATTTGGTGGACTTTTTTGGTAAAGTTAATAAAGCACTAGTTGAAGGAATGACTAAGGATGTGGTTTTCTTGGATCTCATCAAGCCCTGTGTAAATCTGATGTTTGGTGCAACTGCGCCAAATGCCTTTGATGCAGCTGTCCCCAATTTTAGTATTTTGGGCACAGTTGTGACACTTTCCACAATTTATGGCAGCTTGCACCAAATATTTGGTGCAAGCACAATGAAAAGGGTCCCCGAAACAGTGCAATTTACACCAGGAGGGGCATGGTCTATCTTGAGGTAATTAGCTCACTGGACAAAAAATCATGATCAGTGCCAAGTGAATGCCTCAAGCCCCTTGCATCATATGTTCAGTGCAAAAGGGGCTTGAGGCATTCTTAAGTAAATGGTATACAGTCAGAAGAGATGCAAGTCACAAGTGGGGTACCTCAGGGATCAGTCCTGGGGCCAGTCCTCGTCAATATCTTCATTAGTGACATTGCAGATGGACTAGAGGGTAAGGCTTGTCTGTTTGCAGATGACACCAAGATCTGCAATAGAGTAGATGATCCAGATGGGGTTGGCAGAATGAGAAGAGATCTGGATAAACTAGCAAAATGGTCAGAAGATTGGCAACTGGGATTTAATGCAAAGAAGTGCAAGATCATGCACATAGGGAAGAGAAACCCTGAAGCCATCTATAGGCTGGGATGGGAGTTGCAGGCAGTCACAAAGGAAAAAAGAGACTTAGGCATCATCATCACCGATGACCTGAAGTCATCCAAGCAGACCTCTAAAGCAGTAGGTAAGGCTAGGGGGATGTTAGGGTGTATTAGTAGGGGTATCTCAAGTCGTAAGAGGGAGGTAATAATCCCTCTTTACAAGACACTGGTTAGGCCCCATCTGGAGTACTGTGTGCAGTACTGGAGGCCACACCTTCACAAGAAAATTAACCAAATTGAGGCAGTCCAGAGAAGGACAACCAAAATGATGCAGGGACTGCATCAGAAGACATATGAGGACAGATTAATGGAGCTCAATATGTATACCTTTGAGCAAAGGAGGGAGAGCGGTGATATGATCGAAACATTCAAACACCTTCAGGACATTAACAAGGTGAAAGAGTCTAACATGCTTAAATATAAGAAAAATAGCAGGACAAGAGGACACAGCATGAGACTAGAGGGAGGCCGATTAAGGGGGAATGTGAGGAAATTATTTTTCACAGAAAGGGTGGTGGATGCACGGAACAGCCTACCTCAAGAAGTGGTGGCTATGAATACAATGCAGGGCTTCAAACAGGCATGGGATAGGCATAAGGGAGCAATACAGATGAGTATGGATAGATAGGACACTGACAGAGCAAAGGCCGATGGCACATTTATAAGGTAGAAAAAGAAATGGGCAGACTGGATGGGCCTTGCGGTTCTTATCTGCCGTCAACTTCTATGTTTCTTTTTCTATGTTTAAGTCATTTGAAAACTGGACCCATGGTCATTAACAAGCTAAATGAACTTTAACCCTGACAAGTATGTGGTAATGCACTTTGGAAGTAATAATATGCAGGCAAAATATTATATGAGTGTTAAAGCGCTAAGAACTTTGGAGTGTGAGAAAGATCTGGGAGGTACTGTAGATAACATATTGCATTTGTGTATAACTGTTGTCTATGAATCATTTTAAATTAGGCACTGCCTAAAGGATTCTGTGTGAAGGAAATTGAGTAAATTTCATGTCTTGCTGACAGATTGTAGCTCTTAGCCGGAGTTGTTTGGACTCACTGTTACTCATCAGAGTCTGTATTATATCATAAGTACTTCCTATTCCTATTGCATTGTGTTATAATTTCTGATGTTTCCTGTGCACAATGCACTGTTCCTATCACTGTATGATGTATATTATTGTACTGTTCCTTTCACTGTATGATTTATATTATTCACTGCCTCTATGTCTCCCCACCCCCCAGGACTCATCGAGCAGTTTGTCTGCTCAGTATGCCTTCCTTGTAAGACTTTGAATAAATGAATGAATAATTTAATAAAAAAATATTCCAAACACTGTGATGAAGGTGCATCAAAGTGTAATAAAATCTTGGGATGCATAAAAAAGAATATAACATTCCAAATGGAGGACTAATATGCAAACTGGAGAGCCTAGGAGTAGCTGCAAAAGTAGTAAAATGGGTAGGGAGTTGGTTGAGCAATAGGATTCATAGTGTGGTGGTGAATGGCATTCACTCTGAAATAGGCAGTGTCTAATGGGTTGCCACAAGATGCAGTACTGGGCCTGGTCCTCTTCGGTGTCTTTATCTGTGACATCCCTTACAGAAATAATTATATGAAATGTCTTCATGCTGCACATATAAAACTACCAACCTACCAAAGTGATATGCATGCTGCAAGTATGATTTAAATGTTAATTTGGAACCAACTGCATGCATATGGTGCGTGCAGCAAGCAAGTGTGAAAACCATGATTTCTATGCTTAATTGGGAAAGACTGCATACATGTGGCATGCATGCAACAAAGCAAGTGGTCACTGATAACTGCACATATAAAAGTTAAGTGACTTGCTTAGGATCACACCATACACAGGTGAGGGCTGATGAGATCCAAACCCAGGTCTTTATGCCTCCAGGTCTCCTAGCTTACAGTTCAGTGCTTTTAACCACTAAGCCATACTGTCTGCACACATATGGCTCACTTGTACTTCAATACAAACTGTATCTGAATACATCTGCATGCATGCGACATGCTTGTAGCCGCTGTTATGTTTTTAGTTTTCTTCTCTCCCTCATCTCATTTTCATAGTTGAACTGTAGTACACACACCAATGTAAACACATGTTTTCCCCACCCTCAATACACAAACTTACCCACAAAACCACTTAATTACATCTGTCTGGCCTGTACTCCTACTATTTTCTCTCCATAGTTTTTGAATGCTTCCATGCAAACAGACTTTAAGATGCAGACACAAGAGTAGCAATAACTCAACACACACACGTACATGGCCAGCCCCCCCCCCACCATGTACACACATTGTAGCAGGTATGGTCATGCTACTACAGAGAATCCACCAAGTATAGATATAAGTAAAAAGTCTCTTACTTGAGTACTAGGGAGCCAGAGGCAGGAGTCTTAAAGAGACGATGTCCATGGGTCAGAGTGCTGGGGCGTACCCGCTTTGAAATGAATGGAGTCATTTTCCATTACTATTTTACACATTATGGTGGTGAGTTGGAGAATAATAAAGGCCACTGTCCTGCTACCAAGGCCCTTGTTAGTCAAGCAGTAGCCTTCATTAATCTCCAAGTCTCCATTAATAATGTATAAAATAGTAATTATAAAAACACCCCCATTCATTTCAATGGTGCACACCCCTGCAGTCTCCATTGCCCTTTGTCATAATGTGCCTGAGTGTGGGGATGTGGAGATCAGCTTCATATGGCGGGGAGGAGGCATAAGCCTGACTATAGTGGGGCTCCAACAGTCAGTACACACCATACTGCTCAACTATCTGTGAATGCAAGGGACGGCTCTAGAATGTCTGTAACATCTCTAAAAGGTACAACTTATTTGGTTTGACTTGAAATGTGATATGCAAGTCATGGAAAAGTTCAAATGTATAAGATGCGTCTGTGTATACCCCGGAGCAATGCATCAGATTTGGGTTTAAACTCATCCAGTTACTAATCAACTTTTTTGCTGGCTGAAGTTCTGCCCCCAAAGAACTTTGTCACTATTTTTCTCCCTGATTCCATTCCATTCAGTACCCATCACATATGGGTCATGAAGCTGCCAGGGGTTTAATTAGAAATTCTTAGGGTGTGGAACTCAAACTTCTACATTAGTAGAAGGTGGAATTGTCATCCCTAGGAGGTGAAACTCTCTAATAGTATTCAACGGAGAAAGATGCCAGAAGAGGTGGAATTGAGTTCCAGTGAGTTCCTGCCCAATTTAACCCCTGAAGCTGCCCAAAGGTGAAGAAAAGTGAAACGTGAAAAACACATCAATATTTCAGTCCTTTCTCCTTCCCCAATCCCCCTGTAAAAAAATATTTTTACTTTTACTTACCCAGCCATATGGCCAGAACCTGTAGCCTGGCATAGTGTGCCACCAGCCCAATTTTCATTCTGCTTCCCCACTCTCCTTCACCAGAAGCAGGATGCTAGAACCAACCATCACTGGTCCCCAACATGGTCCACGACCAAGTCACCTCGCCATCCAAACCCACCCTACCTGGGTTGCTTGCTTTTTGCTGGGTTGCTGCTGTGGCTGCTGTCACACTGCACTGATCAAGGCCTATGAAGGCTGCCCACACCGCTGTCACCACTGCTGCTAAGCCTAGCTTGCTGCCATGGGAGTCTGTGCTCTGTTTGTTGCAGGCGAGCCTAGTAGAGTAAGTAGGTTGCCCAGTCTTGAGTATGCTTCTAGCTCACCTTCTGCCCCTTCAGCCACCAGTGGAGATGGAGACTCAATAAGAATAGAACAACAAAAATATGCTGCCACAACACTGCTATTGAGAGTTCATGCTCACTGACTCCTCCAAGCTGTAGTGTTCTGTATGTCTACTCTGCGGTGGGAAAGACAGTGTCACACTTGCAAGACTCATGTGCTCTTTCTTGGCTGGAGCTCATCCACATCACATGTGATTGTGCCGCTGCTAATAGGTGGAGAGAGTGGACAACACAATACAGACACAGTCAAGTCTGGAGAGTACCTGCAGTGTGAGCACACACAGGCTAAGTGGCACTTATTGTATAAAAGATTAAACCCAAATTTAAAGCCATTATTTCCACACCTAGGCACAAATGCCTAATCTTTGTCTAACTTCTTGTATCAATGTACTGCAATTCCTGGGTCTCCCCTGAAAAAGGGACTGTCTTGTCTCAGAGGGCCTACCTGGTTACCAAAATTCAATAAATAAATAAATACCAGTGGGGGGCAACTGCCTCCCCTGCCCTACCTAAATGGCACCCTTGCTTAATGGTAGAAATTAATTGTCAGGTGCTAATGCAATGGTTTCCACTGTGTTCTGAGGTATTGTATCTCCACGTTTCATGATGTGTTCTGATCATCATGTGGGCTAGTGCCCCTCATTTTGAGTGTCCATGTCCTTCATTTCTGTGACAAAATGGAAGGGGAACATTGTTTAACTAGGAGTAGCACACCAAGCTGAAGCTTGTTTTCAGATGTGACCTGGGAGCACAAGGAAGATAAGTGATTTGCTCAGGATCACACAGTATGTGCCTAGGTGGCTGAGGAATTCAAACCCAGTTCTTCAGAACTGCAGCTCAGAGCCTTAACCAATGTCAGTGTCAGTGGCTCAGCAGATTGCACACTCGCCTCTGAGGCTGGAAGATCAGATGACTGTGGGTTCTACAGCTAGCAGTGGAACCAGTGAACCAGAGGAGTGGCTATCTCTACAAAGCAGTGTGCAAAAGATGGAGATTAGCGCCCAAGAGGTGGATAGGCAGAAAAGGGGCAAAATTCAGCAGAAGGGCAGACAGCAAGGAGAACCAGGGATAAAGGACAACCAAGGAAGGGGTGGAGTAGAACAGCTAAACAGTCTAGGAGGTCAAATCAAGAAAGCCATATGTGCCAATGCCAGAGCCTTAGCAACAAGATGGAAGATCTGGAGGCTGTCATGGTGCAGTCAGACCTAGACATTGTGGCCATCACTGAAACCTGGTGTAATGATAACCACGACTGGGAGATGGCCATACCTGGCTACAACATATTCAGAAGAGACAGGGCAGGTAGAAGGGGATGAGTGGCCCTGTATGAAAAATGACATAAGGCTACAGAGATCCAGGAGGAATAAAATGGGGAGAGATACTGTGGGTTAAGCTGAAAGGAAAATGGGGCCAGCTATCTGCACAGGTGGGGTCTATAGACCACCAGCCCAGGAGGAAGAAACAGATAGGAGTTGATGCTAGCCATCCAAAGGATGGCAGACAAGGTGAGGTAGTACTGGTTGGAGACTTCAATATTCCAGACGTGGACTGGAGAATCCAGTAGCAGCATCAACTAGGAGCAGATTTATCCTGACTCCTTCAGGGTGCTCTCTCCTCACAACTGGTCATGGAACCAACTTGGCAGAAGGCAATACTGAACCTTGTGTCACAAACAGGGACAGTGTGATGGGGTAACATGGGGAAGCACCTGGGGAACAGTGACCACTAGTCATTGTGGTTTGAAATCACAGAAAGAGCAGAACCAAACCACACAAAACACGTATCCTGGATTTTAGGGGGCAGACTTAGGAAAATAGGAGATACTTGAAAGAGGCATTAAGGGAATGGGGTAGGAATCAGGGGTTGAGGAACAGTGGGCAGTATTTAAAATGGGGATTACAAGAGCAACAGAATTATGCATTAAGCAGGTTAGCAAGAGGAAAAGGAAGAGGAGACCATTATGGTTTTCCAAAGAGGTAGCAAAGAAAGTGAAAGCCGAAAAGATTGCATTCAGGCAATACAAAAAGACACAGGCAGAAGGGGATAGGGAGAAGTACCAGGAGAAGCAAAAGGAGGCAGGGAGGTCAGTAAGGGAAGCCAAAGCTCAGACAGAAGAACACATTGCAAAATCGGTGGGTAGAGGGGACAAAACCTTTTACAGATACATAAGTGAAAAAAGAAAGGCAAAGGGAAGGATAGTGAGACTGAAGGAGGAGGATGGGGCTGCATTGAGGATGACAACAGTAAAGCTGTCATATTGAACAGGTATTTCTGCTCAGTCTTTACTGAGGAAGAGGAGGATAATGGGTCTGAAGGGAGTACAAGGGGTTAGAATGGTGCAGAAATAGACACAAGTCCCTTTACACAAGAAAGGATCCTGAAGGAACTGGAAGTAATAAGAGTTGATAAAGCAATGGGGCCAGATGGGGTGCACCCCAGGGTCCTTAAAGAACTAAGAGAGGTGGTGGCTGAACCTCTGGCTATCCTGTTTAGCTGATCACTGAAACAGGAGGTACCCAAAGACTGGAGGACAGCAGATGTGGTCCCCTTATACAAAAGTGGGAACAAAGAGGAAGCGGGAACTACAGACCAGTCGGCCTCACCTCAGTAGTGGGGAAGATCATGAAGCACTACTGAAGGAGAGATTGGTGGAACATCTGGTTGTCAATGGACTACAGGACCCAAGGCAGCATGGTTTCACCAGGGGAGGTCATGTCAGACCAACCTTGTTGAATTTTTGACTGGGTGACTAGGGAGGTGGATCAGGAGGGCAGGACATGGCCTATCTGGACTTCAGCAAGGCCTTTGACACTGTGCCCATAGAAGACTATTATGCAAACTGGGGAATATGGTGGCAGGACAGTAGTGTTGTGGGTAGGTAACTGGCTGGGTGGCAGGACACAGGAGGGTGGTAAATGGCTGTCACTCCACAGAGGGAAGAGTGGCCAGTGGGGTACCACAGGGATCAGTGCTGGGACGGTCCTATTCAACATCTTCATCAGTGACATTGCGCAGGACCTAGAAGGCAGAATTTCACTGTTCGCTGATGACACAAAGCTCTATAACAGAGTAGACACACCAGAGGGTGTAGACAGAATGAGAAGGAACCTGCAGAAACTTGAAGAATAGTCAGGGTTTGACAGTTGAAATTCAATGCAAAGAAGTGCAAGATAATGCATATGGGGCACAAAACCCTGGCACAATATATCAGTTGGGGTGGAGGATATAGCACACCAAGCAGGAAAGGGATCTAGGGGTTATCATCTCTGATGACCTCAAGGTAGGGAAACAGTGTGACAAGGCAGCAGGCAAAGCAAATAGGATGCTGGGATGCATAGGCAGGGGCATCACCAGCAGGAAAAGGGAGGTCATAATTCCACTGTGCAAGACACTAGTGAGGCCACACCTGGAGTACAGTGTACAGTTCTGGAGACCTTATCTACGTAAGGACATAGACAGGGTAGAGAAGGTTCAGAGGAGGGCAACAAAGATGGTACATGGATTGCATCACAAGTCCTGTGAGGACAGGTTGAAGGAACTGAATATGTACTCCCTGGAGGAGAGGAGGGAAGGAGAGAGGGGATATGATAGAAACATACAAGTATCTTACAGGGAGGAACAGGGTGCAGGAATACACTATTTTTAAGTGAAAAAGATGTTCCAGGACTAGAGGGCACGGGATGAAGTTGGAGGGAGGACGATTCAGAGGAAACGTGAGGAAGAATTTCTTCACAGAATGGGTGGTGGACAAGTGGAACACCCTGCCAGAGGAAGTGGTGGAGGCTGAAACAATCACAGGATTTAAGAATGCATGGGATAGACATAAAGGAATTCTGGAGGTCAGTGGTAAGGGCAACAGACTTCTAGGAAAACATAAACTGAACTTACAAGCTCAAAGGGGAAGACTGGGTGGGCCATAGGCCCTTATCTGCTGACACTGTCTATGTATCTATGTATCTATCCCCACACCAGGCACTTGGGTTAATATCCCAATACTGTCACTTCAGTGCAGCATGAGGGGGATGTTGCACTCCTGAGGTGCCGTCTTTCGGATGAGATGTTAAACCAAGGTCCCGTCTGGTGGTTGTTCAGGTGGACGTTAAAGATCCCAAGACACTTCTAGAAAAGAGTAGGGGAAATTTTTATTCAGAAAACAAAAGCAAACGTACAGGAAATAAGACATCACATATAACACAATATTATGCAACATCATAAAGGAATCTTAATTTCAAAAAAATCACATTAAAAGCAAGATATAAAAAAAAGGAAAGGAAAGAAAAAAACCTTCTTTGTATTATGAAAGTAATAACATTATGATACATTAACCCTCCAACCATCATAAATATACTGTAAAACAAAAAGCTACCTATTCCCATGTAAACCTATCGTGAGGTAAAAATCAATTATAAGCAACCATAGTGTGTATACCCATACTATAACAATAAATCAACCCACCCAGTCTACATGCCACCAAAGGAGGTGCATACATTCTGTCCCATGGTGTGCTGTTCATAACTATAGACTTGGTCCAATTCATCTTGTATTTTAAACACTTCATTTAACTGAACCTCTATGTTTTATAGAAATCTAGAATATCTAACCTGCCAGATGGACCATTTTATACAAGCTAGAATCACATACATAGTGCTCCTAAGCCATTTCTGCCATCCTGCCATCAACTGTCCTAGTATCAATATTTCATAATTCATATTTTGAAACTGGGCTGCCCCCCAAAAGGCTGCTAAAGCTTGTCAAAAGCCTTGAATGTCTACACAATCGAAATACAAGTGTTTCATGGTTTCTATCTGTTCCTGACATCTGGGTTCAGCACAGCCCCTATCTCCTAACTGTTTATGCTTCTGATTGTGTTTTACATTCAATTTCTAGTTACCACACAGCCAATTAGCAACCTGCATCTTCAGGGGCATACGCAGCTCTGTAAAACTAGCCAAAAGCTGCACTTTCTCAACATGAGGGGCCACTTGAAACATTGGTTTTACTGAATAACACTTTTCTATAATAGTTTGATAGAACTGCTTTTTTCATAAGTAGGAAACCACCTCAGATCAATCTTTCATGTCCTAATGTATTTTAGAGTGGTTTGGACATAAGAGGGGGAGATTTTTGTCTGTTATATGTAATTTCCCCTACCCCAAGCTTGCAAGGAAGGATTTCCCCATAATGTCATACACAAACCTCCCATATCTGTCTTTTCTAGCAATACTGGTTTTATAGAGCGTAAAAGAAATTCCCAAACAGATATACCTCAGGATGTATCATATTTAGCCCTCCATCTTTCCATAACTTCTACGTGTAAGCTCTCTTCACAGAGTTCAATCTGCTCCCCCACAAAAGGCGGAAAAAGAGACCCATCACATTAGTGTGCATACTGTATGGTGGAAAAATATGTGAGACATATAGAAAGACTGGGGCAATGTATGCTCATTTTCCAGTTCTGCCAGGACATTACTTTTTACAGAGCAACATCATACACAGTATCCCAGTTTAGGCTCTCAGCCCCACCAGTACCAAAATAAAGACCAAAAATCTTTACGTTATCTTGCATCATAGAAATAGGAAAGGTGTCTATTTCCTGGGCTGCTACCAAAACCAATACGTTACTCTTCCTTATATTAACGTGTTATCCAGTTATTGACATCAAGTGTTGTATCACTTGTAATATCCTATACTCAGAGTCCTGATCTGCCACAGCAAAGACACAGTCATCTGCATATGCAGTGACCTTACCAAAAGTTTCCCCAGCCTCATTCTGAATAGGCCTAATCATCACATCAGCTTCTATTAACCTTAAAAGGGGGTCTAAACCAAACATATATAAAATTGGACTCATAGGAGAGTCCTGCTGAACCCCATTACACACAAATGTGGGGATCCCTGGATGTCCATTAACAAGGGTTATTACTTGTGCATCCACATATAATGTCTGTAATAAATCAATCAAGGCTTCTGGCACACCATAAAACTGTAACACTGCCCACACATACTCCTGCCTAATGGCATCAAAAGCCGTTTCTTGGTCAATGGCCATTAAATAGCCATTCATGTTAATTGTAATCCTTGATTCACTATCTCCCGTATGACAACTAAATTCTGTGTAATGTTTCATCCCGGAATGGTACAAGTTTGAGCTGGTAATATTAATTTTTGTGCTAGTTTTGCCAAACAGACTGTCAATATCTTAGTTAAAATCTTATAGTCCAAGGTGAGTAGACTCAATGGTCTCCAATTTTTTATGTCTTGGGGGGTCTCCTTTTTTATATACAGGAAGGTTATTACTTCCTCTTTCATGCTAGGGACCAATCTCTGTTCCTGCCAAATGGTCTCATACACATACTGCAACCAGGGAGCCAAAAGATCTACATTTTATAGAAATAATTTGGGATGCCATCTTTCCGTGGTGTAGTTCAGGAGGACAGTTTGCCAATCGCCAACTTAATTTCCTCCTCTGTAATGGGAGCCACTACTTCCAATTTTTCCTCTGGAGAAAGGATCAGACTCTCCAAATGTCTAAAAAAAGAGAAAGTTTGGTCTGAAACAGTTTTCTAAAATTTATTCCGAATGTGTTCCTGGACCACTTGGTGCATTCCCCACCGATCCTGTATCACCTTCCCCACATTATTCAACAAACCAGAAAAAAAGACTGCCTTATCGGTCTGTAGTTCCCTATCATAGGGGTTGACTTGCTCCTTTGGACCTCTGGTCTGGAATTGCTGCTGTTTAGCCATACTTGAAAGTCTCTCTGAGTGAAAGCCATATATCTTTTCCTTTAATAAATGTAATTGGTCTGGGACTACACTTCCCGTCTCATACACCTGTGAGGGAGTCTGAGATATTGTGCTTGACACCCCAAATATTGAGTGTACTGAGATCTGGCTCTTACTCCTGATATTTGGATATACCAATCTCTTAGATCCCTCAGTGTCCTCCCACCATTCAATGGGGCTGTCATAAAGAAAACTGATGCCAGCTAGTACTTTAAGCATGTCTAGGGCTGCTTTATGCATATCTATAGGATGTAACAATTCTATATTTCATTTCCAAAAGCCCCTTCTCATATTATGTCTCTGATGTTGTCCAATCATCACTTATACTGCTACATGATCCGATGTTGCCACAGGGAGCACAGAGACACCGTCACATGTCAACTTATTCGACATGAACCAGAAATCAATCCTCGAGGGTAGACCCCCTTTATAAAAAGTATGACATGGAACCAACTGTAATAAATCATACACATCACTCAACTTATTCTGCTGCAAAACAGCTCTTAAAGCATTCGTGTCACCAAATACTTTCTTTGCCTACCCCAATCTCTGTCTGCAAGACCACAATTAAAATCACCTCCCCATAGCACAAGTTTTTTTTATGTGTAAATAAGGCCCAAGTTATTGAAAAAGGACTGAGCGTTCAGCCTTTGTTTGGGGGCTGTAAATCTTAATCAAGTGGTATGCATTCCCATATAAAAGTATATCAGTAAGAAAGGCCCTACCTGGGCGAATGTCCAGAACTCCTAAAATCTTTGGTTCTAACCCCTTAAATAAAAAGCCTAATCCAGGGCATTGTTCTTCCCCCAGAAATCATAATGATGGACCCCACCTCCAGTCTTTCTGTGCTGCCTCAATGTCCATCAAAGTGTGTAACCTGGTATCCAGTAAGAAAAGAACCTGCCCTGTGTCAGAGGCTAAACTGGCAAAGGTCATCTTTCTCTTTTCTGGTGACTTTATGCTATTAACATTAAGAGTGGTGCACGAAAAGACCCCTGCCATTTGGAGTTAGAAAGTGATGTATACCAAAAGACCTAATGTAGCTGAGTCTATTACTTTCTTTTTTTCCTTTTCTTAGGCTTTGTCTTTTCTCCTGTTCCTACTTCCTGTACCCCGTCAGGCTGCAAAGAAGCCACTGATGAGATATCAGAGTCCATCCCCTCATCTTCCAGTTCCAGCTTCTGAAGAAGCGCATAAGAGTTGGTCAAAGTAACAGGGCATGGGTCCGTGTGAATTGGCAGAGCTTCCTCCACGTTTCCCTGCTTTCAAACAACATGAAGTCTTGCTATATTATAGACATTAGCAGTTTGTTCCAGCTCTAGAACTGCCCCGGAGTGAAATGGTTAAAACCATTCCAAAATAGAATTTTGGCACGAGAGCAGCTCTATCTGTGTCATTTCAAACTTGAACTGTCAGATTCTTTATCTTCAGTGAACAGTCGCCTGGAGATTTCTCCTTCTGCCTCGGTTCATTTCTCGTTTGTAAGTGTTTTCTCGGTTGATTTAACCGAGAATAGTTTTATTTTAACCGCAAACCGCTCAGTTCAAGCTCTATCTGTGGTAAATCGTAAGTAAATGAAGGTTTTGTCTGTGTGAACTTGTAGTTATCGGTTCGGTTTTGAACCGATCAGTGGGTTTAAAACTTATTTAAAACTAAAAGTTACTATTTTAGAGTGCGGTTCCTGGTTCTTATCGGTTCTAAAAAAAACGGATTTATTACGTTTTTTTCCAATACCCGTGACACGGTTAGGAACCGATAAGGGTGTCTTGCCTGGCACTGCCGTTAAAAGGGCAAGTTTTTGGTTAGGCTGGCATTATGTCTGAGAAACCCAAAAGAAAACCGGCCCACTGGGTTTCAACACTGTGATGTTTGTGGGGAAGTTTTTGCCAAGGCTGACCCACACACCACATGTGTTTATTGTCTGGGGTTTGACCACCTCCAGTCAGACTGCCAGGTATGTAAGAATTTCCCTGCAGCCACCCTGGAAAAAGATTGGGCAGACTCAGGAACGAGGCCAAAAGTCCGCTGACCCGATGACCAGCCCGGGTTCGGTGCCAACCGAACCAGAGGGAGTGCCTCTGACCAGGGCCAGACTTCTCGGGCAAAGAAAAGCTGGTTCTGAGGAACCAATTCCATAAAGAAAACAAGAAAATCAGCAGGTCTGGAGTCCAAAATTCCTTCTCCAACTGCTGCAGATAGCAAAATCCATATAAATTGTCCAGTCACTGTCTCAGGTCAGTCCGAACCACCACTATCTGGTAAAGGTCGTCCTCCTGTCCCAGTGGTTCAGGATTATGATATTGAGGAATTTTATGAACCAGAGGAGGGGGAGAGGATTATGAACAGTATGAATGTGGCTGGAAGGTCTGGGTGTGCCCATTGAACCGGACATCTCTCCAGACAGACCTTTAGAATCTCTCCCTATGCTGTCTGAGTCCCCATCTCATTTTATGTTTTATAAAAAAGTTGCTGAAACCCTCCAGCTTCCCTTAGAAGAGGCTGTGGATGAGCAAGAGGAGCCTGATTTTGTAGAAATGATGGATATTCCAGAGTCTAGGAGATTGTCTATTCGTTTACATAAGTCTTTTAGGAAACAAACAATTAAAATTTTAATTCTGTGCCTCCTGTAGATAAAAGATGGACAGAAGGTATACATTGTCAGGCCCTGATACAGAATTCCTTTCTCAGCAATGCAGTCATGTTAGTAGTTCAGGCTGCTGCCTGTGATAAAGCTAATATTCCTTGGCTTCACATCCTCCTGACAAGGATTCCAGGAAGATTGATGCCATGGCAAAAACAGTATATGGCAGCCTCTGGGACTCAGGCAAGCAAATTATATGGCTTATGTAGCTAGGTATCAGAAATCTAGATGGATACTGTTATGCAATTGGCCAAGCAGGCCCATGGCCAGCTGGCTAGTGAACTAGAACAGGTGGCTGCTGATGGCATTGAAGCCTCTAAGGTTCAGTTTCATGCTGCTGTGGATGTTAATGATGTTTCCTCTAGGGTCATGGCCACATCTGTAGCTTTTTGTAGGTTGGCCTGGCTCAGGTGTACTAGTTTGTCACAGGATACCCAGACTAAGGCTATGGATTTTCCTAGGTGGGAAATTCTCTGTTTGGAGAGCAGACAGAGAATTACATGAAGAAGATGGATGAATATAGGACAACTTACAAGAGTGCCCAGGCTAAGGAGCGGCAAGCCAATCCTCAAAGGCATGCCCCCAAGGGTAGGGGTAGGCCTTTTCACAGACCTTTCTACCAGACTCAGGCCACCTCTGCCTATGCTCAGAGGGGCTTCTTCAGAGGCAGAGGCATACGAGGGGTGGGCAGACCTGCTCCCACCCTCCAGCCTAAAGCTCCTGCGAAACAGGCACCCTGATGGGGTGCCCAGGGCCAATTCTCCTGTACCAGTGGGGGTCAGGATGGCTTACTTCAGTCAGAATTGGGCTTCTTTAACCTCAGACAAGTGGGTTCTGGAAGTAGTAAGCCAGGGTCTGGTTCTCAGCTTCAAAAGTTTCCCAAGTTGAGAAGCAGACTTTTTCACCTGCAAGTGCTTCAGAGACCCTCGCTCTGGAAACAGAGGTCTCATCCTGTTAGCTCAGAGCAGTAGAGGGTTCCTCCCTGCATCAGGGCAGGGGTCTGTATTCCAGATACTTCCTTACCCCAAAAAGACAGGAGAATGGCGGCCCATTTTAGATCTCAGATATCTGAACAAGCATCTTTGAAACCAAAGTTCAAAATGGTAACTCTGGCAATGATTTTACTTTCCCAAGGCCAGGGACTGGCTAGCCTCCTGGACCTCAAGGATGCCTATTTCCATGTCCTAATCAGAAGATCCCATCGAAAGTACCTCAGATTCGAACTGCCCTCAGGTCATTACCAGTTCAGAGCAATGCCCTTCGGCTTACCTCTGCCCAAGGGTATTCACAAAGTGTCTAGCAGTGGCAGTGGCCCACTTAAGGAGAGGCAGAGGATTGCTGTTTTTCCTATCTAGATGACTGGCTTATTGTAGGCCAGTCCCCAGAACAGGTAAAATCTCACCTGCAGGTCACCCAGCAGCTTCTCACCTCCCTGGGTTTTCAGCTAAACCTACCAAAGTTGGTTCTGGAACCAGTCCACGTACTCACCTTTATAGGGGCAGAATTGGACATCAAAGCTAGCCAGAGCCTTTCTTTCCCAGAAAGGGTAAGGAATTTAGTGGCTCTGGCCTCTTCCTTCACTCTGCAGGTCTCTCGACCAGCAAGACACTTTCTGCAGCTCCTGGGGCACATGGCTGCATCCACAGCTGTTGTGCAGGGAGCCAGATTTCAGATGAGAGACATTCAGTTTCACTTGAGAACCTTTTGGTCTCAGAAGAGACCCCCTTTCCAAGTTGGTCCCAGTGACTTCAACCTTGATCCTAGCTCTCCAGTGGTGGCAGGATCAGAGCAATTTAAGAGGGGTCCCCTCATTTCCCTTCTCACGACTTGACTCTCACTACAGATGCTCCCTTCTGGGTTGGGGAGCCCACATGGGCGACCTTTCCACTCAGGGAGTTTGGTCCCCAGGAATCTCTGCTCCACATCAATTTGTTGGAACTCAGAGCTGTCTTTTAGCTCTTCAGCTTTTTCTGCATCTGTCCATGACAAGGTGATACAAGTCAGAACAGACCACACCACAACAATGTGGTACATCAACAAACAGGGGGCACTCGGTCTTCGGCCTTGTGCACCGAGGCAATGAAGTTGTGGTCTCTGGCCTATTCCCGAACACTTCCCTCATAGCAGTTCATCTTCCAGGGAAGGCAATGTCCTAGCGGATGCCCTCAGCAGGATTTCCCAGGCCATCACGAATGGTCCCTGGATCCTCAGGTGCTGGGGATAGTTTTGCCAGGTGGAGCATCCTCAGATAGATCTTTTGCAGCCCCAGACAATCACAAACTTCCTCTGTTCTGTTGCAGGCCTCCAGTGCCGGGCTCAGTTCCCTGGATGCCCTTCTTCTGGATTGGGAGGAAGTTCTCTGCTTTCCCCTTTCCTCTCCTAGTCAAAGTACTAGTCAAAATCAGATCTCAGCCTTGCAGGGTGATTCTGATTGCCCGGATTGGCCAGGCAGCCCTGGTACCCACTCCTTCTGTCTCTGACAGTCCATCTTCCCTGTGCCTCCCAGGAATCACAATCTGTTGACTTGTGCCCAGGGAAGGGTTTGGTATCCGGACCTCAATCCCTCAACCTCAAGGCCTGGCTCTTGAGGAGTTAGAGTTTGCTGATTTACACCTCTCTCAGGGTGTTCTTGAGATCCTAAAGGCTTCCAGAAAGCCTTCCACTAGGGCTACTTATAGTTCTAAATGGAAAAGGTTTTCCATTTGGTGTGCTGGGAAAAATATTTCCCCAGAATCTTCTGAATTGCCCATTTTGTTAGATTACATGGTACATCTTAATTCCTTGGGTCTCAGACCAGCTACCCTGAGAGTTCATTTGGCAGCTGTGTCTGCTTTTCTGTCAGCAGGAAAGTCATCCCCTCTTTCTTCTCATCCTGTGTTTTCCAAGTTTTTTAAGGGATTACTCCATACTAATCCTCCCTTTCGGGAACCGGCCCCTGCTTGGGACCTTAATGTTTGCATTGCCCAGTTAATGCAACCCCCTTTTGAACCTCTGTCTTCTGCAGAGCTTAAGTACCTAACTGGAAAACTGTTTTTCTAGTGGCTATCACTTCTGCCAGATGCATAAGTGAATTGCAAGCCTTGTCAGTGGAGACTGACTTTATTTCTTTCCACAGGGATAAGGTAGTCCTTAGGACTAATAGGAAGTTTTTGCCTAAGGTGGTTTCAGATTTCCATCTTAATCAATCTATCTCCCTTCCAGTATTTTTCACTGATCACTCCTCTTCAGGTGAGAGGAGGTTGCACAGCCTGGATGTTAAGAGAGCTCTTAGTTATTATATAGAGCGTACCAAAGGTCACAAGGTTCGAATCCCTCCAACTTTCCTTACCTATGGTGAAGTTGGGAAAGGCAACCGCTACTAAGAGATCAATAGCCAGGTGGATTGTCTCTTGTATCCAATTTTGTTATCAGAAAGTGGGCAGAGCCTCCCGGTTTGAGGGCTCATTCTACCAGGGGTACAGCTGCGTCTCTAGCTGCTGCCAGAGATATCCCTTTATTAGAGATTTGCCAGGCTGCTACTTGGAAAACGGTACACTTTTACCAAGCATTACTCCCTGGATGTCCAGGCCAGGAGAGATGCTCGGTTTGGCACAGCTGTTCTTCAGAGCCTATTCCTAAGTAGGTTCTGCCCTCCTCCATGGAGGTACTGCTGTGTATTCTGCTAATGTCTATAATATAGCAAGACTTCATGTTGTTTGAAGAAAAATTACTCACCTTATTAATGTTGTTTCTTCCTAATGAGTCTGCTATTATAGACCTCTCCAACCTGCCCCTCTCAGAACCTCTACTTGGTGGGGTGCGGCAACTTAGTGTGGGCACTACTTATGTCGTGTTAGCATTTTGTCCCCTTTGGGACTTTGGGGTGTGTATGTGTATGCTGTGTGTGTTTTATTATACTTATGTTCCATTTTCATATTATTAGAATGGTGTTGGTATTTCTGGTCCCCTGACTTGAGTCTTGGGTGTTGGGACCATCAATGGTTGTTATTATTTAGGTAGCCATTTGGCTAGTGTAGGTTACAGCTTCCACACAGGCCTTAGTGAGTTTGGCTCGAAAAGATCTGACAGTTCAAGTTTGAAATGACACAGATAGAGCTGCTCTCGTGCCAAAATTCTATTTTGGAATGGTTTTAACCATTTCACTCTGGGGCAGTTCTAGAGCTGGAACAAACTGCTAATGTCTATAATATAGCAAGACTCCATTAGAAGAAACAACATTACTAAGGTGAGTAATTTTTTCTTACAGTGTGTGATACAGTGAGAGGGAGGGTCTAGTGTTACCTCTGGGTGGCATGATATTATCAACAGTACCAGGCCCCTTGGTGCTCAAATCTGGTGTGTGTTGTAATTCTTCCTGCAGAGGTACATTATGTACAGGGAAATCCTGTGAACATGGGGAGGGGAGGGTGGTTCATCCACTATCTCTACCAGTTCTGTTACCTATACTTTCTGGCTCTCCACTGTAGTCTCAGACCGCAGGACTCTCAATTTGGTTCTAGCCTCTCTAGGTGGTAGGGGAACCACTGGGGTATGATTTAGCATCAACTCCCTAACGTGCATCTGCTCTTTTTGAGCAGTAGCCACATATACATCCTGTTCCACCCAGAGAGCTTGGTCCAAACTGTTATGTGAGGCACATGAACATGTACAAAAGATATGTCCATGTTCCTCACATACAGTAAGTTGCACTTCATTGGCTGATGACATTGTGCCCTCCACTTCCCCACACAATCCACATTTTTGCTTATCACACACATTACTTAAATGCCCAAGATTCCCACACTTAAAACATGCCTGTGGTTAGGCAGGTGTTTCGTTTGGCCATGTTCCATTCTTAAAGTCACTTGGTATTTCCATCCACCTGTCCACAATTGTTCCTCGTCCAGGATGGTTTCCAGGTATCCCTTTACAAAACAATGCTGCTGCAGCCAGTAAGTAATATCCGCAATGTTAACCCCCTCATTGCGGAACATGATTATTATTTTCTTCGAGAGGGGTTTCATAAGAGGTATTGCCAAAAAAGACCTCCATAAGGAGGTGTTCTTCAACATTTGATATTGTTTCCAAAATCTGTCCAGCCCTGCTGGATACTTAAAGCTGACATCAAACTGAATGTCTCCTGATACACGGATCAAGGCATACACCTCATATGCATAATACTTGATACTGCCTTTCAGTAACTCTCTGCCCAAAAAATGCCTATCCAGAACCTCTGTGATGTCACCTCTGTATTTCAAATGGAGAGCATTCCTCCCTAGCTGCTGGTTCAGATGTGCACCTGACACCATCAGGAAAAAGTTGACCTGCAACTCCCTTATGCCTCACACTACTTGGCTTGCATGGTGCTACTTCTGGGCCCTCCAGAGCCTGAGGGGCCTCCACCGCATCTGGTAACTGTGGTATCTGCTGTTTTCCTCCATCCAGAGGGGGAGGGGGAAGGGAAGGAGTGGGGGGGGCCTGCATAATCAAGGGTGTTTCATCTTCTAGCTCCCAAATTACATTCAGAACTGGGTTTTGATCTATAACCTCAGTTGTCTGTGTCTCAACCACTGGGGTCACTTGACCAGCCGGTATAGTAGGAGCAGAAGATATCTCTGCCTCCAAGTGCCCATCCATTTTTTGCAAGATGTGTTCTCATAATGTTGCTCCCTCTTTTGTCATGGGGAGATCTGCATTTCAGCCACAACCTGTTAGGTTCCACACCTAGCCTGCCGCCTGTAAAGCTGAGGTAACCCAGCCTGCTGGGGTTGCTGAAGGGTGAGCAATGTTGTCCAAAACCACAATATCCTCCTGGGAAGGAGAGTGCCATCCTGAATCAAACATAAGAGCTCTCCCTTTCTTTTGTTTACCACTTCCATCCTTCCCTGTATGTTTCTGACCCCCTCCTCCAGTTTTCGTGCCAATATTAAATGTACTGCTTCTTTCAATGGCAAAACCATACTATCACCCCAACATCCCCCAAGGCCTTCTCTGTATTATCATATATTTTGTCTTTTTCCTGTATCATATCTGCAGCTGCCTGCTGCTCCAACCATACAATATTTAAGCTCCCATCCAAGTTAGCCACCATACCATTGTGTACCTGCATGCTCGGAGAGCTAGATGTCTCCATCAGGATTCCAATCACCGTATCTGCATTCTGCTAAGTGCATACTCACACCACGATTCACCAGCGCTTCATCAGGATGCACTAGACACTCCACTGCCATTTCTGGTTTAGATAACTCCTGCTCATGCTGCTCTCATAATGAAAGAAGCTTCTGCTCTTCTTCCTCAATTAGGCGCTGAATCTCCATAGCTAAAACACTTGGCAATAATACCGGAGGCCATCCTGAAACCACAAGCAACCCTTTGGAAGGCTGCTCATCTCCAGTAACCATGATTTCATCCTCCATCCGATCTGTAGCCAAAACAAAATCCTTGTCTATTACCTCAGCCATGATAACAGTGCTGATCTCCGGTAAAGGGGTAGGCAGAGGAGGAGACCTGCTCCTGAGACTCCCAGACATCCTGCTCCTGTACTGTCTCTCTCTCTCTCTCTCTCTGCTCTCTGCACACCAACAATTCCATCACAGCCCCCTCTAGCCACAGAGTAAGGGAATTTCCCCGGTGTCCTGGCCAAATTTCCCCCATTCACTAAATAAATACCACCAACAGCTTAATCTGGTTCAATTTCAGTCAGTTACCATCTTTATCCCCCCTCCCCCGGTCGCCCCTGAAAAGGGACTTCTAGTCTCAGTGGGCCTACCTGGTCAACAAAATTCAATAAATAAATATATAAATTAACCCACTGCGCTATACTGCCTGTGAAGTACAGTGCATGCTTCCAATACCCTACTTAGTGCAAAGAGTGCTGAGCATGGCCATAGTGTATATGCTCAATACAGAATGACAAAGGGAAAGTAAGTGAGATCAATCAGTCATGGAGAAACATATTTGTAGCACTAAATATGCATAAGGGATTTGCATAGTCCAAAACAAAAAGGATAGGTTTCACAACACTGAGGCCCCTCTTCATACATCTGGAATGGGGGATGTTGACTGGCTATATCCTAGGCATTTAAAGAAGTAAGCAAACAGTACTTTACAAATTAATGTCAATTTAAGGATAAAAATTAAAAGCTATTAAACAACTTGCAAAAGGATCAGAATTAATGACTTTACATTATTTTTGTGGGAATTCAAATAAAACTGTATTTTAATGACTAACTGCTAGAAGTAGTATAAAAAATAGAAACTAGGCTGGCCCAGTGTCGCTTAGGGTTGAGGCGCTGGACACCACACCTCGCACCACACCAGCAACCCGGGTTCGGGAATGATCTCGGGTCATCGGGGGTCAGCAGGGGGAAGGAGGATTGAGCATCTCAATGGATGCTCTCCTCCTTCAAGGTGGGATTCCAAGGGTGCTTGTTGCACCCGACGTCCCTGAGGGTCAGTGGGAGCACCGACTTTCGGGGCTGTGGTGGCTCCATGGCACTGGAGTCGGGGAGGGAAGGATGCTGTTAGGCACTTGGTAATGTCATGCGTTAGCACGTTGTCTACCTGAGCCAGCATCCTTAGAGGGTGGAAGGGAACAGAAAAATGGAAACACACCCTCTTGGTCCTAGATGAATACCGATCTGTGCCTCCCAGCGATCAACTTACAGGCAGACCCCACTGTGTAGGGTCTCCTCAAGTAAGGTCGAGGAAGAAGGGCCCTTCCTCACCCCACCCAGGGGGGATATCCGGGCATCAAGGATGTACAGTGGAGAGACCAGGTACTCTAGGTGCAGACTCAGTGTCAGTGATCTGTGGGGTTGATCAATGGTCCAAAGGAGTGGACAGGGAGGGTAGTACAGGTGGGATAAACAGAAAGTTAAAAAAAAAGAAAAAAAGAAATAGAAACTGATGTGTTTTTTTAGATGATATTTGCACCAGCTTAGCTGGTGCACACATGGCAAGTATGCAGCTTGTGAACCTGATGTGATGTTTAAATGATATTCACACCAGCTTGACTGCTACACTCATGTCAAGCGTGCAACATGTGAACTTGATGTAATTTTTGGAAGATGTTCATAGCAGCTTACCTGCTGCGCACATATTAAGCTTGCAGCATGCAAACCTGATTTGCTTTTTAGACCTGGTTCGCTTAAGTTCACTTTGTGTATGCAAACCGCATGCAAACATTGCACAATTAAACATGTGGTATGCATTCTGCATGTACACAGCACACCTATATTTCTGTAAGGGATTACAGAGGAACTGAAAGGAAAAGTATGCCTGTTCATGGATGACATGAAACTCTGCAACAGGGGTGGACACACCAGGGGGGATGGAATGAGGGCTGATCTAAAAAGCTGAAAGAATGGTCATGGAATTGGCAGCTGTGTTTCAATGCTAAAAAGTGCAAAGTAATTCACATGGGGCAGGTACAGAAGCCAGATGGCAACATACAAACTGGGAGGAGAGGTAATAACAGGCACAAAGCAAGAAAGGTAACTGGTGTAAGTCATTTCTGATTACCTGAAGATAGCTAAACAGTGTGACAAGGCAGTGGGGAATACTAGCAGAATGCTAGGATGCATAGGCAGGGGAATCACCAGCAGAAAGTGGGAAGTAATAATATCCCTGAACAGATCACTGGTGAGAATTCACCTCAAATACTGTGTCCACTGCTGGATGCCCCATCTCCAAAAGGACATAGAAAGGGTGGAGGCAGTTCAAAGGAGGGCAACCAAGATGGTGCAAGGCCTGCATCAAAAACCCTATGAGGAAGGACTAAAGGGATTAAATATGTACTCCTTTAAGGAAAGGAGGGCAAGGGGAAATGTCATAGGAACATCCAAATACCTCATAGGGAAGAACAAGGTACTGGAATGTAACATTTTCCAAAGAAAAAGATGCTAGAGGACAAGAGGTGATGATCAAAGGATAGCGGTTCAGAGGAAATGGAACAAAATACTTCTTCACAGAGAGGGTGGTTGATGTGTGGAACAGCCTTCCAACGGAGGTACTGGTGGTGGAAATGGTTACAGGATCCCAGAATGCATGGGATAGGCACAAAGGGATCTTAGCAGTAAAAGGGGGGTGGGGGACCGGAGACTGAGCAAGGTCTGTAGTGTGACTGTAGGAAGGGAAAATAGGGCAGACTAGGTGGGCTAGGAGGTCCTTATCTGCAAACAACTTTTCTATTTCTATATTTCTATCATGTGAGAAGTGATGTTGCCATTATACAGTTCACCGATTCGTCCGCATCTGGAATACTGTGGTCCATTATGGAATCCATTAAGCAAAGGAAATATAGATAAGCTGGAAAGAGAATGAAGGAAAAGTACAAAGATCATTAAGGGGATGGAAAGACTAGTTTACAAGGAGAAGCTGGGTAATTTAGGATTGTTCAAACTGGAGATGAGGGGACTCAGAGGTGATATAATATTACTTTTTAAAGCCATAACTAATGGAAGATCTGAGAACAAATCTGAATTTTGAATTTATAAACAATAAAAGAACAAGAGGACATAATTTACAATTAAAAAGTATGCATTTCATGACAGAGAGGAGGAGAACATGGTTCTCTCAGAGAGTGGTGAGAATTTGGAATAGTTTACTCACAGAGGTAGTGGAATGTAGCACTGTTAACACTTTTAAGTTATATCTAGATAAACATCTGACAAGTATGGGCATCAGTAGTTATTCCCGCTGAAAAATAGCAGACAAGTTAGATGGGCTTGGCCTTCTCTTGTCTGAATATTCCTAGGATCCTATGAGTAATATTGTGTAGGTGCCTCTGTGCTTCACTCATTAGAGCCTCATCAGTGGGCATTGAAACAAGCTAAAAGTGCCCTTTAAGTAGTGCATACCTGCTGATGTCTAAGATAATTGACTTGATGTTTACAATTGTTCCACAGGTGTGACTACAGGGTATGTAGCTTGTTCACAAAAAAAGTGTTTAAATAAACAAACACATTAAAACTCAATCGGTGAAAAAAGTTGATTACCAGTATGAACTACATCCATACTTGAGAAATTAATAAGGTTCATGAATGCACATGAAACCATTTCAAAATTCAAAGAAACACCCCATGAAAATTTATTAGCGGCTATAAATAAACTCATTTAGACTAAATGTTATTTATTTATTAAAAAGTGTCACCAGGAAAGGCATTCTGAGCTACAGCTCATTTCTTGGGGGGAAGGGGCAGTGGATTACAACAACAATACAATATCAAAAAACACATAACATAGTATAGTAACAAGATTAGCATAAGGATGATTAACAAGAATACATTTGCAAATAACATAGTCTGTTTACATATATGGTAGAGCACTGCAAAGATACAAGTGCATTTGGTGTGTTTGCAAGAATGCAGAGGGTACAATATTAAAAATACAGCAGAGCAGACTAAGGAGTGCGGGAACATGAAGAGGTGTGCGGGTATAAAAGGGAAACTTTAAGGGTCGAAAGGTGAATAGCACCCTATATAGGTATTTTGACATTCACACCAAAGGATATAGACTATAAAATTGGTTGTACAACTAATGAATTCTAATACGTGCAGTTTTCTTTAAGTTTGGTAATGTGAATGTTTTTGTTTGATGATACTGACAGGCCATACAGTTACCACATTTACACATACCCAATGGTTGGACTGGAAGCTATTTAATGGTATAAAAAATAAACATGACAGTCACCAAATATTACCATGCCATTATAAAAGTAGAACAATAATTAAATGCTAATGTACATGATCACAGATAAGTAACAACAAAACTGCATATTGTTTGGATCTGTCTACTTAACAAATAAAATTGTATTCTCACCACCATATAAAACAGCTTAGATATAGTTAAAAAGAGAGCCAGAAAAAAGACAAAAACATTAAATATAGACTTGATAAATTGGGTGAGGATTGTTAAAGATTTGGGGGTGAAGTTTTGGTTACTGTTTTTTTTTTAAATAAAGGGAAAGCAATCCAACTCACAGTAAATGGACATTCAAGGAATATGTAAGCAACATATGTTACATAAATGTTTTTTTAAGTCTCAATGTTCATTCAAGCTGTGTGGTTTAAGGCTGTTGGTCATGGAGGTCCAAAATGTTTCCTTTTGGAGAAGTTTCTTTAATCTATCTCCCCCATAGCTGCTGAGATGTATATGTTCTACAGTAAACCCATAAACTGTAAAGTTCTTGGATTTCCATCATGCCCTTCATAGAAATGTAGTCCCACAGGCATAGTGATGTCATGATTTGTGATGCTTCCAACATATTCTTAGATATATTCTTTCAAATGGTGACTAGTCCCCATACAGATTTTTTGACATTCACACCAAAGGATGCAGACTATAAAATTGGTCGCACAATGAATTAATTCTTTTAGATGCACAGTTTTCTCTAAGTGTGTTAATGTGAATGTTTTAGGTTGATAACAATATTGGCAGGCTGTAGCAGGGGGAACTCCCTGTCATGGTAATGGACCGTCTTTGCTTATTTGCTGAAACTTCTGTTGCAACAGTTCTCTTATTTCTCCTTTTATTCTATCTCTGTATTTTCTAACCTAGTCTAAAAGACTAGCCACCTTTAGGAACCCCCACTCCCTTTTTTCTTTGCTATCACTCACTTTTATTTCCTTTTTTTCCCTCTTTAAAGGTCCAGCTATTGTAGGTTAAGAAAGTGACCTCTGCAACATTTTGATAAAAGAAGCCCATGTGGGGATTATAAGGTAAAGTACTGGTACCAGTAATGAAATGCCCTGAGTAACAGTACACTCAGCATAGGAATGTGTAAACTGTTATATGCCAGAGCAAACGGTTCAGACGTGGTTAATGGAGTGCCCCCCCCTTTATGTTTCTGTATCCCTTTAGTTTCCCTGCAACCCCATAGTATTATGAATAGAACTGCTGAGATATTAACCCAAGTCCTGGCTGAGGAGAGATGCAGCCATTGGGTCCTGGTTAAGAACAGTGGCTTCAAACAACATGAAGTCTTGCTATATTATGACACATGCAGTGAGTCCCAACCTTCGAACTGCTCCGGAGGTGAAAGAGTTAACTTTCCATGCCAGGCATGGAACCCTGAGCATGAGCTCGGTTAAAAACTCTGTCTGTTGTTAATCAAACTTAAACTGTCAGATTCTTTACTCTGTCTCACTGAACAGTCACTCCGGAGATTTCTCCTTCTGCTACGGTTCATTTTGTCGGTTAAAGTATTATTTTATCGTTTTTTTGACCGAAATTAAACCACAACCGATCGGTTCAAGCTCTGTCTGTGGTATGGTAAGTAATAGATAGGCTTACATTTATTTTATTCTGTGTGGAACTTGTAAACACTTTTCGGTTCGGTTTGAACCAATCTGGTTACTTTCAAAGACTTCTATTCCTTTTTTAGAGTGCGGTTCCCGGTTCTTATCGGTTCTAAAAAAAACAGATTTCATTACGGTTTTTTCCACGACCCGTGACACGGTTGGGAACCGATAAGAGAGTCTTGCTTGACGGATTGCCATAAACGGGCAAGTTTGGTTAGGCTGGCACTATGTCTGAGAAACCCAAAAGAAAAATCAGGCCCACTGAGTTTCAGCACTGTGGTGTTTGTGGGGAAGCCTTTTCTAAGGCTGACCCACACACCACCTGTGTATATTGTCTGGGGTTTGACCACCTCAGTGCAGACTGACAGATTTGTGAAAATTTCCCTGCTGCAACCATAGAAAAGAGAGTTGGTAGGCTCAGGGAAAGGGAGGCCAAAAAGTCCACTGACCCAGATGGCCAGCCTGGTTCGGTCCCAACTGAACCGGAGGGAGTACCCTCTGACCAGGGCGATACTTCCTCGGGCCAACGAAGAGCCAGCTCTGAGGAGCCGGTTCCAACTAAAAGGACTAGAAAGTCAGCTAGTGTGGAGCCAAAAGTTCTCTCTCCAACCGCTGAGGAAATAGCTAAAGCAATTCAAATTGTCCAGTCACTTTCCCCGGTTCCGACCGAACCGACACCATCAGGGAAGTGCTCGGTTCGGCCGGTTCCATCGGTTCATGATTATGGTTTTGAGGATTTTTATGAACCAGAGGAAGAATAGAGGATTATGAGGAGAGTGAATATGATTTTAAAAGTCTGGATGTGCCCATTGAACCAGACATCTCTCCAGACAGACCGTCAGGGGTTTCTCCTCTCAGGCTTTCTGAGTCCCTATCTCATTTTATGTTCTATAAAAAAGTTGCTGAAACTCTTCAGCTCCCTGTTGAGGAAGCTGTTGATGACCAAGAGGAGCCTGATTACGTGGAAATGATGGATATTCCAGAATCTAGGAGACT
This sequence comes from Neoceratodus forsteri, assembly GCA_016271365.2. Classification (NCBI taxonomy): domain Eukaryota; kingdom Metazoa; phylum Chordata; order Ceratodontiformes; family Ceratodontidae; genus Neoceratodus; species Neoceratodus forsteri. The sequence continues at coordinate 222,838,208 of CM057449.1, read as the reverse complement.
GTCTATTCCTTTGCATAAATCTTTCCGGAAACAGACAGTAAAAATTCTAAAAACTCCTCACACTACACCTCCTGTGGATAAAAGGATGGACAAGAGGTATACATTATCAGGCTCTGATACGGAGTTCCTCACACAGCAATGCAGCCATGTGGGGGTAGTGCAGGCTGCAGCCTGTGACAAGGCAAATATTCCTCTAGCTTCGCACCCCCCTGAAAAGGACTCCAGGAAGGTTGATGCCATGGCAAAGAAACAGTACATGGCAGCATCTTTGGGACTCAGACAGGCAAATTATATGGCTTATGCTGCTAGGTACCAGAAATCCAGATGGGATACTGTGCTGGCTCTAGCAAGACAGGCCCCTGACCAGCTTGCCAGGGAGCTAGAACAGGTGGCTGCGGATGGTATTGAGGCATCCAAGGTGCAGTTTCATGCTACAGTAGACTCTAATGATGTGTCATCAAGGGTCATGGCTACATCTGTGGCACTTCACAGAATGGCTTGGCTCAGATGTACTACCCTGTCACAGGATACCCAGTCCAAGGCCATGGATTTTCCTGTTGTGGGAAATTCTCTGTTTGGGGAGCAGACAGAGAATTACATGAAGAAAATGGATGAATATAGGACCACCTATAGGAGTGCACAGGCCAAGGAAAGGCAGGCCACTCCTCAAAGGCAGCATCCCAGGGGCAGGGGCAGGCCTTTTCATAGGCCTTTTTACCAAGTCCAGGCATCCTCTTCTGCTTATGCCCAGAGGGGATTCTTTAGAGGAAGAGGCAGACAGGGTGCAAGCAAACCTGCTTCCACCCCTCAGCCCAAAGCCTCTGCCAAGCAGGCTCCCTGATGGGGTAGCCAGGGCCGATTCTCCTCTACCTGTATGGGGCAGGCTGGCTTACTTTGTCCAGGACTGGAAGTCTCTAACATCAGACAAGTGGTTCCTGGAAGTAGTAAGTCAGGGACTGGTTCTCAGCTTCAAAAAATTTCCAAAGATGAGAACCAGGTCTTTTCCACCTGCAAATCCATCAGAGGCACTTGATCTGGAAACAGAAGTTTCTACCCTTCTAGCTCTCAGGGCTGTGGAAAGAGTTCCACCCCTACACCAGGGCAAAGGGTTGTACTCCAGGTACTTCCTTACCCCCAAAAAGACAGGAGAATGGCAGCCCATCCTGGATCTCAGATATCTAAACAAGCACCTTTTAAAACCAAAATTCAAAATGGTGACTCTGGGAATTATTTTACCCTCTCTAAGGCCAGGGGATTGGCTAGTGTCCCTGGACCTCAAGGATGCCTACTTCCATGTTCTTATCAGAAGCTCCCATCGAAAGTACCTCAGATTCGAACTGCCCTCAGGCCATTACCAGTTCAGAGCAATGCCCTTTGGCCTCACCTCTGCCCTGAGGGTATTCACAAAATACCTGGCAGTAGCAGTTGCCCACCTAAGAAGGCAAAAGATTGCCATTTTTCCTTACCTGGACGACTGGCTCATAGTAGGCCAGTCTCCAGAACAAGTCAGACTACACCTTCAGGTAACTCAGCAACTGCTCACATCTCTAGGTTTCCTTCTCAATCTTCCAAAGTCAGTTCTACAGCCTGTCCAACTTCTCACCTTCATAGGTGCAGAACTGAACACAAAAGAGGCCAGAGCCTTCTATCCTCTGGAAAGAGCAAGGACCTTAGTCTCTCTGGCCTCCTCTTTCACCCTGCAGGTCTCTCGACCAGCAAGACATTTTCTGCAGCTCCTGGGGCACATGGCTGCTTCTACAGCAGTTGTGCAGGGAGCAAGATTTCAGATGAGGGACATCCAGTTCCATTTGAGAGCCTTTTGGTCTCAAAGGAGAGACCCTCTGACCAAACTGATCCCAGTGACTCGAACCCTGATCCAAGCCCTTCAGTGGTGGCAGAACAAGAGCAATCTGAGACAGGGGGTCCCCTTCACCCCTCAGTCTCACTCCTTAATCCTTACTACAGATGCATCCCTCTTGGGGTGGGGAGCTCACATGGGCGACCTCACTACCCAGGGATTGTGGTCCCCTCAGGAATCTCTGCTCCACATCAATCTGTTGGAACTCAGAGCAGTTTTTCTAGCACTTCAAGTTTTTTCCACCTCTGTTCAGAACAAAGTTGTACAGATCAGAACAGACAACACCACTACAATGTGGTACATCAACAAGCAAGGAGGCACATGGTCTACGGCCTTGTGCACCGAAGCAATGAAGTTGTGGTCTCTGGCGTATTCCCTGAACACCTCCCTTATGGCAGTTCACCTCCCAGGCAAGGACAATGTCCTGGCAGATGCTCTCAGCAGGATTTCCCAGGGCCATCACGAATGGTCACTGGATCCCCTAGTATTGGAGGTAGTATTTGCCAGATGGGGCATTCCGCAGACAGATCTTTTTGCAGCCCCAGACAATCACCAACTACCCTTTTTTTTTTTTTTTTTTGCTACAGGCCCCCAGTGTTGGGCTCAGTCCCTCTGGATGCCTTCCTTCTCAGTTGGGAAGGGAAGTTTCTCTATGCTTTTTCTCCCTTACCTCTTTTGTTCAAGGTGCTAGTCAAAATCAGATCTCAATCCTGCAAGATGATCCTGATTGCTCCAGATTGGGCCAGACAGCCCTGGTACCCACTTCTTATGTCCTTAGCAGTCCATCTTCCCCTGTGTCTCCCCAGGAATCACAACCTGTTAACCTGTGCTCAGGGGAGGGTTTGGTACCCAAATCTCAAATCTCTCAATCTCAAGGCCTGGCTCTTGAAGAGTTAGAGTTTGCTGATCTACACCTCTCCCAAGGTGTATTGGATATATTGAAGGCTTCTAGGAAGCCTTCCACCAGGGCTACTTATAATTCCAAATGGAAGAGATTTTCCATTTGGTGCTCTGGCAAGCATATTTCCCCAGAATCTGCTGACTTACCCACAGTCCTGGATTATATGGTGCATTTGAATACTTTTAGCTGAGGCCAGCTACCTAAAAGTGCACCTGGCAGCCGTGTCTGCTTTCTTATCAGCAGGTAAACCCTCTTCTCTTCTGCTCATCCTGTATTCTCCAAGTTTTTCAAGGGGTTGCTTCACACCAACCCTCCTTTCAGGGACCCTGCCCCTGCCTGGGATCTTAATATTTGCATTGCTCAGCTTATGCAACCCCCTTTTGAACCCTTGTCTTCAGCAGAGCTTAAGTACTTGACCAGGAAAACTGTGTTTTTGGTAGCCATCACTTCTGCCAGGCGCATAAGTGAATTACAAGCATTGTCAGTGGAACCTGATTTTATCTCCTTTCATAGAGATAAGGTGGTCCTCAGGACTAACAGAAAGTTCTTACCTAAGGTGGTTTCAGACTTCCACCTTAATCAATCTATGTCTCTTCCTGTGTACTTCACTGACCATTCCTCCTCTGGCGAGAGGAGATTGCACAGTTTAGATGTCAAAAGAGCCCTTAATTACTACATTGAACATACCAAGGGTCACAGGTTTGACTCCCTCCAACTGTTCCTCACTTATGGTGAGGTTGGTAAAGGGAAACCTGCCACTAAAAGATCCTTTGCCAGGTGGATTGTCTCTTGTATCCAATTTTGCTATGAAAAATTGGGTAAGGTTCCTCCCTCAGGCCTGAGGGCTCACTCTACCAGAGGTACAGCTGTGTCTCTGGCTGCTGCCAGGGACATCCCTATTCTAGAGATATGTCAAGCAGCTACCTGGAAATCAGTTCACACTTTTACCAAGCATTACTCCCTGGACACCCAGGCTAGGAGTGATGCTCGGTTTGGCACAGCTGTGCTTCAGAGCCTATTTCCAAAGTAGGTTCTGTCCCTCCTCCATGGAGGTACTGCTGTGTAGTCTGCATATGTGTTGTCAGTGTCAGTGGCTCAGTAGGTAGCACACTCGCCTCTGAGGCCGGGAGATTAGAGGGCTGTGGGTTCAGTTCCCACATCTGGCACTTGGGTTAATATCCCAGTACTGACACTGTAATGCAGCATGAGAGGGGTGCTGCACTTCTGAGGTGCCGTCTTTCAGATGAGACATTAAACCGAGGTCCCATCTGCCTGGATTGGTGGTAGTTCAGGTGGATGTTAAAGATCCCATGGCACTTACTGAAAAGAGTAGGGGAATTTCCCCGGTGTCCTGGCCAAATTTCCCTCATTCACTAAAAAATACCACCAACAGCTTAATCTGGTTCAAGGTCAGTTGGCATTCATCTGTATCCCCCTCCCCCGGGTCGTGCCTGAAAATAGGCAGGATTTGTCTAGTGCACTTACCCGGTCAACAAAAGCTAAATAAATAAATATGTCATAATATAGCAAGACTTCATGTTGTTTGAAGAAAAAATTACTCACCTTAGTAATGTTGTTTCTTCTAATGGAGTTTTGCTATATTATGACCTCCCCCCCGCCTGCCCCTCTCAGAACCTCTACTTTTGGGATGTGGGTGGGCAGTGCAGTTTTGGCATTTGGTGGATGCCCACCTTATTTTTCACCCCTCCCTTTTTTTTTGGGGTGTTGGGTATATGTTTTTAAATTTCTTGGATCCCCTGACTTGAGTCTTTGTTTTGGGATCAAGAAAGATGTGTTCTTATATTTAGTAGCCAGTTGGCTAGTGTAGGTTTACGGCTTCCACACAGAACCTTGGTGAGTTTTGCTCATAAAGATCTGAGAGTTTGAGTTTGATTAACAACAGACAGAGTTTTCAACCGAGCTCGCACTCAGGGTTCCATGCCTGGCATGGAAAGTTAAATCTTTCACCTCTGGAGCAGTTCAAAGGTTGGGACTCACTGCATATGTCATAATATAACAAGACTCCGTTAGAAGAAACAACATTACTAAGGTGAGTAATTTTTTCTTTCTGTGCATGTTAATTTAAAACAAAACTAAGAGGACTGTTTTGACATAAGAATAATAAAAGCTTGTGTCTGTTTCTTTACGATGTTAGCTGCCCCCTTCTAAGATATCTTTTACAGCAGACGGCATTTTCCTGCAGGAGAGTTTAGGAGTACAAAATGTTCTGACCTTGGGCCTGATCTTTCCCAATGTTGTCAACAAACCTTCAGGTGCCAACTGAATTGTTCTCTATGGAGCAACAGTGGACCCTAGTGGCTAATTTTATGCTATGTCTGATGTCAGTCACAGGGGAGTGGAAACTTCCTAACTTCTAGACCGCCTATAATATCTCTAACTCAGTTCTGAAATGAGTTTTTAGACTGAGTCTGAAAGAGATGGGGTCAGTTCCTGCTGGCTGGAGTAGGTAGAGGACTGAGAGGAGTCCCATACTACTGCTGAGGGGAAGCTGAGAGAAGTTTGCCACATCCTAAGAACTTTATCTGTGTTCATTTTCTGTTTATTATTTTTTATGAAGTCTCCCTTTTGCATCTGCCTTGAAGAAATGTTTATGAAGGAATAAACATCATGCTAGACAAAGTGTGTTAACCTTTTAAGAACTGTGTTGTGTCCATCTGTTATCCCACTCTCCCACACTGGTTATACAGTTAATACATTTATACATATCCGATGGTCAGACTGGAAGCATTGACAAGTAGTTAGGATGTGACTCTGCTTACCTATATTTACTATGGACCAATGAATCACACTGATTTTAGCACATCTGAAGGCTTTCATAGTTCTGTCTCCAACAGCTTTGTTAAGAGTGGCATCACTCTTCAGAATCAGTCAGCAATGTTTGGTAATGCTACCTACTTTACTTGCTAATGGACCGTATTCTGTGACAAAGCAAGTTTTTTCAAACCCTTGGGGCTGTTTTATTTTTGGAATAAGGGGGCTTGCCCTGTCTGTGTTAAGGGCTTAATTGTATGCCTCCTCATTACATTCTTCACTATAGCCCCACTCACAGAAATTGTTTTTTAATTGTTCAGCCAGTATCGTAACATCCTCCACTCGAGAGCAGTTCCTCCAAAATCTTAAAAATTGACCATGTGGTAGTAATTTTAGGATGCCCACTATCAGCTCTAAGGAAGCTGTTGGTAGCTGTGGGTTTTCTGTACCATCTAGTGGTCACCAAATCATCAATAAACCCTTAGGATGGCATCCAGGAAATTAAATTCTAATTTATCAAAGGTACTAGTGAACTTGATATTGCAGTCATTGTTGTGAAACCACTTAATGAAATCTGCAGTTTGAATGGCATCTCCATCCTATGCACAGATTACATTATCTACATAATAATAAAAATAATAATATGGTCTGTGTGTGGGTTATTGGACGCATTATAACTGAAATCTTCCACACATTTGCTAATGTCTAAATTTGAAATGATGGAGTCATAGCGGCTCCAGTGGCTGTTCTATGTATTTGCAAGAAAACTTCTCACTGAATTCTAAATAATTATGTCTTAATTCAAAATCAAAAGCTTCCACAGTGAATTCAATAAGACTCAAAGAATTAGGATCCTTTCACAAAAAAATGCTCACATGCTCCTATACCTTGTTCATGTTTTATATAACCGTACAGAGATGGCAAGGCAAGACAAGGTAATTATTATTTAAAAAAGATGCCAAAACCCAAGGGCTCTGAGTGCCATACAAAATAAAATAGACAGATAAACACTACCAAAAACTCAGAATAAATATCAATAAACATTAAATTCCATAAATAATAAAATAAATTTGCCTAAAGAAATTTAAAAACATGGAGGCCGGGAACTGAAATCAAAACCTTAGCATACTGATCTCACTTAAAAGGGTAGGTCAGAGAAAGCCTGGGCGAACAGGAGAGCCTTGAGGTGGGCCTTGAATACCTCCAAAGATGTGGCCTCCCTTACCCCGAGGCATAGCGAATTCCACAGGACGAGATCAGCAACATTAAAAGACCTGTTGCCCACCATTTTTAACCTTGGAATTGCCAAGAGACCCCTACTGGAGGATCGGGGGGGATGGACTGAGACAGCAGGTGTAAGAAGGTCCATCAGGTAACCAGGGCCCTTTGCCATGTAGGGCCTTATTGTTGGGAAGACCCATCTTAAAGAGGATCCTCCACCTGGCTGGCAGCCAGTGCAGCTAATACAGTACTGGTGTAATTATAGCACATCAATACCAAAAAACTGTAGTTCTCTTTACAATTCAGTTTCTCAATTTAGTTAGTAAGTACCATGGTGGAGTTTAAATACAGTGGGAGATTTTTCAGTGTTTGAGGAAAAAAAAACTACAAACAGGCATACATTTTTAGGTAGTGACCCAACCACAGACACTGTCTGGCATCCAGGTGGGTTCTCCCTGTTCTTATGGTCCATGGGTAATATAAAGAAAGTAGGGATTGTGGGTGAACTATTATGAATAAAGTTAAAATCATCTTCTGATATACAATATAACCTACATCCCTAGCTCACTCCAAAAGTGAGAATAATTTTTTCTGAAACAGTTGGAGATCATCATTCAGTTTTTGATATTCATTCTCCTTTGTAAGTAACTAATTAACCTTAGCCACATAGAAATCCTTTAACATCACCACTATATTATCCCCTTTGTCTACAGACTTAGGGCCCCATATTAAGAGCCACTGGCTGTGCGCGCACACAGGGGTGCTGCATGAAAAAGTGGGGCTGGGTGGCTCTGGTGAAATATTCAGATAACACAATCTGAATTGACCATGCTATCCATCTGAATATCAGCCATGGCCACATGGCACACAGTTATCAGTCACCATGCTGTGTGCCACACTACCAGACTGCTGGGCCAAAGACCACCAATAGGGGTAAAACACAGCACATGCTGGTTAGCACTGTGGCCCCTATGGGTGATATTCAGCCTGAACATGCAGATGAGCCCATTGGGCATGCATGGCACTAACAGGCCATTGGCATGTCCATTATGGGATCATCTGCACGCCAAGTGCACCAGGCCAGGTCCCCCTTCCACAGCCCCGATCTCTTCATAGAAAATATAAAAGTAATCCTTGATGGTCTAGCAGTTTCTTCCAAGCCCTGATCCTTACATAGAATAAAGATAAATAATCCTTTGTAGTCTAGCAGTCCCTCCCAAGCCATGATATCCACATAGAAGAAATAAACGTAATCCTTGGAGGTCTAGCGGTCCTTCCCAAACCCTGATCCCCACATAGAATAAATAAAAGTTATCCTTTGTGATCTAATGGTCCCTCCCAAGCCCTGATCCCCACATAAATGAAAGAACAGTAATCCCTGGTGGTCTAGCGGTCCCCTTTCCCTAACCCCAACCTGCCCGTATCATGCAGATAGCTGTCTCTGGTGGTCTATCAGATTCCTCACCCTAGGAGGTACTGTCCCACCACCCCACTCCCCCTGTCCTAACCCCGAGAGCCAGTGACTGGCACAGACCTCAGCACACCATTATGAATGACTGCAGACTAAGCTCCCATGGAGCACATACTGTAACAGCTGATAGTACTGTATGGACTCCATGTAAGCTCTGTCAGCAGCCAGCTGTGGTGGTGAGTGGAGATCGGTGCTGATCACTGACTCTCGAGGTTGAGACGGGGGTAGCAAGGTGGCTGGACCATACTTGCCAGGGGGGTCTACTAGACCACCAGGCACAGCTATATGGATGTTACTGGCAGCTTGGGTTGGGAGGGACAGCTAGACCACCAGGGATTACTATTCTTTTATCTATGTGGAGATTGGGGCTTGGTAGGGACCACTAGACCACCAAGGATTACTTTTATTTATTCTATGTGGATATTTGGGCTTGGAAGGAACAGATAGACCACCAGGGATTGTAGTCCTTGAAGGTGCATGGATGAGGCATGTGGCACCCACCTCCTCTCTGTGCAATATACACCATTAAAGGCTGGGTTTCAGAAACATTAAAGTGTGCCACGCTAATGGCTGTTTAGTGCTTGTGGAAATGTTTCAGTATTATGCTGTGCTGCATATGCATGAGGGAGCCCTCATGTGCATGTGTGCAGTGCAATATTTTGTGCAAGGGTCTGCCGCACGTAGGTGGCCTCTGAATGTGGGAACGCCCCCAACAGCTGTCACTATTCTGGGTTAGCACAAAACAAGCCTGGTTTGTGGCCTGCTAACCTCTTAAATATGGGACCCTTAATCACAATATTTGGGTTACTTTGCAGTTCATCCAAAGCCTGACTCTCTGGAATACTAAAATTACCATAGACAAAGGGGATTTCATTGGAAAAGAGAGTATCAGCCTCTCTTAATATAGCCTTTTCATAAATTTATATAACCTGACTCGTATTTGTAGGACAAAATTGTGATTTATTTCAAAAGATAGTTTTTCTTTGGGTCTAAAATTTTTTTGCTAGTGATATTATGCAGACTATGTCCTTCTGTGAAGTCTGCTGTATAATTACTTAAATATAGTTTCTCTAGAGCTGCTATTTTTGAGGCATCCAAATCTATTCCATTATCAATGTCAGGCAGAGCTTGCTTGGTATTCCCTCCCATAATATTTTAGAGCAAGTCTAAATCTTCAATAACATTGGGCACAATATCTGTGAAAATTTGATCCTCCAGACCTTGTAAAAACCCCATACTGACCTCTGATGTTGGATTCCAACAATGATAGTCTTATAAACATAATTTATGACATCATTTATAAATGTCAATCTTCATCTGTAATTTATCAGTTTTATGTAAAGGGACAAAAGATAACCCCTTGGACAAAACACTGTCCTGAACCTCTGCTAATTCCACATTATTTCAATTAATTACCTATTGTGCCTTGCCCTGTGTGCAAAATGGGTAGCTTTTTGTTCCTTCCTCCCCCCCCCCCTTTTGCATTTTGCTTTTCTTTCAGCTATTGCTTTCTCTTTTTCCAGCTGTTTTAGAAGCATTTGTGAAAAATGCACTGAAATTCAAATTCATAAGTTCAGGAAAATCTGAAGCCAAATTTTCTGATGATTTTTCTGTTTCTCTAGTTATTGCAGGTGTAGTTACCTGTTGAGCAAGTGATCATCTGCAGGTTCTGGAGGTGGAGCAGCCCTGGCTAGCTGAACTATTACTTCTGTCCCAGGAGTAAATGTACTCTTCCGTGTAATTTGCCTTGTCCCTGTCCAGCTTTTTTTTGTTTTCACTAGATAATTGTGGTGTCATGTTTATCCAAATGATCTTTGAGGTCATTATCAAGTACAGGTAACTCTGCTAACTTTGAAGATTTCAGTAAGTCTTTCTTAATTTTTTCAATTTCTTCTCTTGGTTCATTATGGTTGTCAATGTCCTCCTAAATTATCAATTTAACAATCCCTGTGCTGCAGTATGTTTCTGTATTCTCCCAGTCTTCCCAATTGTTTAATTATTTAAGGCCTCCAGATGGTAACTTTATGATCCTCAAGCCCCTGGGAGATTGTCTTTTTCTAGATATTGTTCCAGAGCTATAATATTATACAGTACATAATATTCATCTCTGTAAATAGAAGTTTTTTCAAGGTCAGGAACAATGATTTAATATTTTATGATTCAGCACCTTGTGCAGTAGTGTGGATTTTGCTGCTAAGTCTTGACTTTGCTTGTTCCTAGTGTGAATTCAGCAAAATGGTCTCCCTGTGGCTGAAGGGCTGGTTTTAATCTGTACCAGACTCCACTGACTTGGTTCCAGATATTCTTGCAGAAAAATACAAAAGACTCATAGCAGATAGCAGCCAAGCAAAGTTAAAATTATTGGGGAGAATACTACAAGTGTCTACAGACTGCAATGCCAGATTGCTTGCCTGTCTCAAGCACACAGCAACCCACAGCTGGAGGATGCCCAGAGCCACACATTCAAGGGCCACCTATGAACACAAAGCAAGTGACTGGCGTTAATGTTTAGTGTGCAGGTGCTACAAAGTATTTATTTATTTATTTCAATCTCTGATTAAAAAATACCTTTGAGTGCAAAGCAGCTCATTTACAAAGGTCCCACATGAATGGGGAAGGTTACATACAAACACAGGAGGACTAACAACTGAGTTTCTAACACACAGTAACAAAGTGAAATACATCACAGATAATCAGCACTATTCAAAAATAAAAGAATGGAATGGAAGTAAATCAAGAGAAGAAAAAGGGGAATATAATTTTAAAACCCAGGGAAAGGGGTAGCAGCCAGGGGCTTTGTCAATGTCAAAGTGCGGAATATTACATCTCTGGAACAATATCTAGAGTGCGAACAAGCTCTGAAGGGTTTGAGGATTATAAAGTTACCATCTGGGGGCCTTGGAGAATTAAAAAATCAGGAAGACTGGGACCATACAGAAGCAGCCTGCAGTAGAGGGTTTGTTAACTTGATAATTTAGGAGGAAACTGACAACCACAATGAACTAAGAGTAGACATTCAAAAAGTTAAGAAACACTTATTGAAATATTCAAAGTTACTGGAATTTGCAGTACTTGATAAAGACATCAAAGAGCATTTGGATAAACATGAAGCTACAATTATCTAAAGAAAACAAAAAAGCTGGACTGGGCCAAAGCAGATTACAAGAAAGGGTGGGTTTACTATGGGGCAGATATATTAGATCAGCTAACTGAGGACGCTCCACCTCAAGAACCCACAAACAATCACCTGCTCAACAGGTAACAATACTACAACAACCAGAGAAACTGAAGACTCATCAGAAACTTTGGCTTCAGATTCTCCTGAAGTTATAAATTCAAAGTTCATTCATTTTTCTCCCAAGTGCTCTCAAAACCGCTGGAACAAGAAAACAAGAACAGCAGCTGAAAGAAAAGCAAAATGCAAAACAAGGAAAGAGAGGACAGGAAGGAACACAAAGCTACCCATTTTGCAAACACAGCAAGGCACAACGGGGTTAATAATGTTATGTCATTTGGAATAAACAGAGGCTCAGACAACTGTGTTTTTTCCACAGGGTTATTTTTGTCCCTTTATGTATACCCAATAAATTCCAGTTGAAGATTGATATTTGTAAATTAATATTTTGTAAATTACATTTAAAAGACTGTTACTGTCATAATCCAAAACCGGAAATCAATATGTTTTTTTAGAATGTTTGGAGGATCAAATTCACATGTATATTGTGCCTAGTGTTACTGAAGATTTAGACTTGTTCTTAAATATTATATGGAAGAATACCAAGAAAGTTTTGACTGACATTGATAATGGAATGGATTTAGATGCCTTGCACAAGGTAGTTATAGAGGAACTTTATCTAAGTAATTGTTCAGCAGACTCAAAAGAAGGACATAGTCTGTATAATAATACAGGCAAAAAATGTAAGGCCCTAAGAAAAACTGTCTCTAGAAATAAGACACAATTTTGTCCTACAAATATGAGTCAGGCTGTATGAACTTATGAAAAGGTTACATTGCAAGAAGTTTATTTATTTATAATCTATTTTACAATGGTTCTATGTGATAACGGTGATCACGGAAAGGCGATCGCCATTAGAGAGAGTGTACATCGCTGAAAATCAATTTCGTCAATGTACACTACAGGCGCAGCAAACAAGGCACCAGAGACTTACTTTTTTATTTATAGGGGGGTTGTGCTCAGACCCCTGAGGGAGCCACTCACCACACCCTCCTACTTAAGGATTCTCAACTCTGGGGTAAACACAAAAAATAATCCTGACGGTGCACAAAAAGCGACCATGCCTAGGACCTCGCTTAGGGCCAAACCAGTTACCCTCCCAACCCTAGCCTGCCACCCACCCACCATTCTACATGTCCAGCTTGGCAGCTGACCACTGCACTACACCCCACAAACCCTCCCTCTCCTTCCGCCCATCGCATGGCATGCTCGCTCCCTCCCCTATGAGCATGTACATATAGTGATAACCTGTCACTATATTCACAGACCCCCTCCATCCAGTTGCCCTCACTGCCCAGTATCCCTGTGGACAGGCACCTTGATTGAGTCACCCATCTTGAAAGTGCTCAATCGCGGTTGCCATTGTCACAGGCTACCTTTTACAATGAGACCCCTTTTGTCTACAGCAAACTTAATACTGCCTCGAGTCAAGCTTTGGATGAACTGAGAAATAGCTCCAATATTTTGATTAAGATTACAGACAAAGGGGGTAATAGTGTGGAGGTGACAATGGATTTCTATGTGGCTAAAGTTATTGAGTTACTTACAAAGGAGAACAAATATCAAAAATTGAATAGTGATCCCCAAGTGTGTCAGAAAAAAATTATTAGCTCTTTTGGAAAGAGCTAGGGTTGAGGGTTATATATCAGAAGATGAGTTTAAATGTACAGTATTTATAATAGCTTACCCACAACCCCTGCCTTCTATATATTACCCAAAGTCCATAAGAACAGAGATATCACACTTGAATGCTAGACAATGACTGGGATTGGGTCATTATATGAAAATTTATGTCAGTTTGTGGATTTTTTCCTGTATTTAATTGTCATCGTGGACTTGTTAGGTAAAATTGAAAAATTGAATTGGAAAGAGAACTAGAGTTCTCTTGGCATTGGTGTGTTGTATCTAAAAACCTGTATAAAACATGAAAAGAGTATGGGAACATGGGAGCATTTCTTTGCAAAAGGATACCCTGTGTCATTTGATTTCTATTTAATTACTACTAAGGATAATACTACTAAGGAGAAAATGGAGCTAGAAGGCTTAGAGTCCCATGAGTGTTCTAATACATTTAATAATAACTCATTTTGAAACTAGAAAGAATAAGTTTATCTAGTCATCGCTTGAATTCAGATTTTGTTTTACTAGCAATGACCTCAAGGGGAAGCCTAGTCCATGGATTCACAGTTTGCAGGGTTAAAAAATATTTACTTGCTTTTAGATTAAATTTACTGCTGTATAACTGTAATGGGTGACCTCTAGTGTTGTGATTGTTATTTTTAAAATATATGCCTAATTCAGATAACAGGTAAGGGTCATGAATGATATCATACATACAAAAGGAGGTCGCCCCTGAGACGTTGAGCGGACAATGTCATGATGTTTAGAGGATCAATTCTTATTTCATACGTGTCATTATACAGACCTTTAATGTGTTTCATATATTTCCTTTGTACCCTTTCTAGTAAGCAGATATCTGATTTTTTAAATGGGCATCATAACTGTGAGGAGTACTCTAAATGAGGCCGAACATACACTCTGTACAGTGGCATCATTACCTTACTATCCCTAGACTTTATATTTTGTTTATTCTTTACGGAAGCTCTTGAGTTTGTGTTATGACATAACAGTTTTGAATTCAGTAGGGATTTTTTCTTGAAAATATGCAGGAAGGCCGTCAGAACTGCTATGGCATCATTATTTGTACATGTATTCCTTGGCAAATGGGAGGAGGATGTCATTTACAATGTGGCCAATAACTCACACACAAACCACATCATTGGTTGGTATCATTATACAGACAACATGATATAATTTCTTCATCAGTGACACTAGGGATGGCATTAAGGCCAAAATGTGCCTATTCCATTTGACACCAAGCTCTGTGGGAGAGTAGACACAGCTTGAGGGATACATGACCTACAGGATGATCTGGAAAAGGTGGGGATGTGGTCCAGGATTTGGCAGCTTGGCTTCAGTGCCAAAATATTCAAAGTTATGCACACTGGGGCCAAGAATCCCAGGATGAAATACTACCTGGGTGGAGTCCAGGTATCTGCATCAGAGGAGGAGAAGAAGGACATTGGAGTGATGATCACTAGTGACTTGAAACACTCAATGCAGTAAAAGGAAGCAGTAGCAAGGGCAAACAAGATGCTGGGATGCATAGCTGGGGGAACAGTAGTTGGAAAGAGGTTATAATGCCCTTGTAAAGGTCACTAGTGAGGCCACATCTAGGGTAAGGAGTTCAGTACTGGTGCCCACACCTCAAAAAGGACATTATCCTGGTGGAGAAGGTCCAGAACAGGAATACAGTGATGATAGTGAGTCAACAAGGTAAGGCATACTAGGAGAGATTGAGGGAACAGAACATGTACTCTCCAGAGGATAGGAGAGGGGGGGGGACATGATTGTAACCTTCAAGTACTTGAAAGGGATAAATAAGGTGGATAAGGAGGGTCCCTTTAAGCTACGTGGCAACTATAACACAAGGGGGTACAGTCTTAAGCTGGAGGGGGAGGTTTAGGAGGGAGGTCAGTAAGCACTTCTTCACAGAGATGGTGGTGGATACTTGGAATGTACTGCTGGAAGAGGTGGTCTTGTTCAAGATGAGGGACAGTTGCATGAGAGGCTGGGATAGGCATAGGAAGATGGTAAGGATCATTGGTAGGGAGGATGGAGAGGATGGGAGGAGTGGGGATAGGGGGAAGGGTCTGTAATTTAAGCTGTGAACCCTACAATATGAGCAGAGTAGATAGACCAAATGGCCTTCCTCTGCTGACTTACTGTATTCATATGTTCGCATGTTCTTATGATATGTGTGTGGGATGGAGACACCAGTCAAGCTGTAGATTTCATTAACTAGCATAACAACAATGACCACAATCTCAAGTTCACCAATACCATTGACAAATTAGAATAGAATTTTGTGTATGTCCCCCTATTGGTTGTTGACGTTGTGTTCTGCAGTAAAGAGTACAGAAAACATCTATAGTTACAGTACAAATAGCCTCCTCAGAGCTGATAGTCAGCATCCTAAAAGTCTTATACCATCAATGACATACAGGTATGGTCATTTTTTAAGTTACAGGAGAAACTACTCTTGAGTGGAGAATTTTAAAATACAAGCTGAACAGTTCAAAACCAATTTCCATGAGAAGGACTATAGTGAAGAATGTATTGGAACCGAATATACTAAAGCCATTAACACAGACAGGATAAGCCTCCTCATTCCAAAAATCAAACAGCCTCAAGAGTTTGAGAAAAACCTGCTTTGTAATAAAATACAACCCGTTGGCAAGTAAAGTAGGTAGCATTATCTAGCAATACTGGCCGATTCTGAAGAGTGATGCCACACTTGTTAAGGCTGTTAGAGATAGATGTAGGATAGCCTTAAGATTTGCTAAAAATCTGCGTGATTCATTTGTCCATAACTGATATAGGGATGCAGATTCCTGTCCTGACAACTTGTCATGGCTTCTGTTCTAACCATTGGATATGAATACTATAATTGTGTTAAATGTATGGCCTGCTAATACTATCATCAATCTAAAACATTCACATTACCACTGTAACCCCTAGATGGCGCTATCCCAGGGGCTACTACCCCTGCCTGATTTGCCACTAACAGGTTGAGGGGCCTGGATCCGATGGCGGGTGCCTCCACCCAGAGGTCAGGGTTTGCAATAGTTAAACTAACTTGGTCACAGCCCTCTGGGACACTGCAACCCCCCTTTCTTCCCACTAGTGGCCCACACAGTATATCAGAATTACCTTCACAGTATACACTTACCCCCAGGACTGGTTCAGGCACTGGGACCCCTGTAAAATAAGAAGATACAGTGCAACAATCACAGTACAATACTTTAACATAGACAAATACCTCAGGCAGTATAACTTTGCTGAAACAAGCAGCTCTGATTCATTTAGGGGATATAACAAGGACAGGGAAATCAGGTTAATTAGCTTATCACTTTACTCATCTACCTATGGCTCTGTGCACAGGCCTATCCCTACCAGTTACTGTCCCTGGGTACCCAAGCCCTAGTGGCTAGTCCAAACCGTGGCAGCTGGTAGGGTCCTTTCACACAGAGAAAAGAAAAATTAGTTAAACAGTCAGCAGTACAATAATTCCATTTGGATTCAATGTGGCAATTCAACAGGGAGCGACCCTGAATTAGTACTCACGACCTCCAAACAAGATAGGGTCCTTCAACGTCAGCAGGGCTACTCTTGAGCTTCACAAGACTCCTCACACATTTATATGACAAACTGCAACAGGCAAAAGTCCTTTAATGGCAGCAGGATTCACTTGAGCTACACAAGCCTCCTCACACATTTATATGGTAAACTGCAACAGGCAAAAGTCCTTTAATGGCAGCAGGATTCACTTGAGCTACACAAGCCTCCTCACACATTTATATGGTAAACAGTCACAGGCAAAAGTCCTTTAATGGCAGCAGGATTCACTTGAGCTACACAAGCCTCCCCACACATTTATATGGTAAAAAGAAAGTACTATACCAGGCAGGCTGCTTCTCTATCCCGACCGCAATTACTGCACAATACCCGGAGAACACACAGCAGATTCAGTTCTGACAGACCGAGCGCATTCAGCAATTTCTCCAGTCTTCTACAGGTGAGCCTGGTTTCTACTCTTCAGATATCCTTTGATTCTCTTCACAGGATGGATTCAGTCCTAACAAGCAGTTACACAAGCTGCAGACCAGAACTTGGGGCCTTACACGCATTTTCTGACTAAAACTGCACACCGAAAAAGCACAGGGCTCCTTCCCTCTTCACTGCCAGAGCTCAACTGAAACTCCAGCAGACAAAACCGGGCACTTCCTTTGAGTTCCTCCCAGTTCTTGGCTGGATTGGCTGTAACTCACAATAGACTGCCCCTGTTGGTCCAAAAAGGTGCTGAAGTCCAAACGACATCTCCCAGAGTCACTGCCCACACAATCCTCTTGTGGCTGGCTCAGATTATGAGTCCAAGTTCTGATTCATCCAAGGCACCAATTTAGAGCTACCTTTACCCACACCGATTGGTCCAGTTCAGCAGTTCAAAACTAGAATGGGGAAATAGGCAAACACAGTTCTGACTGCAAAGAAAGCAGGTTAGACAAATTGTATTTTCATTATTACTCTAAATGATTTCTGGCAAACAGTTACATCTTTCAGATAGGTTCCCTTTGCACTCCTAGTGACTGCAAAAATGGAGTGAATTGGCAGCAGCTCAAGTGGTACTCAAGCAGAGAAACACACAGTCCCCCCATACAAACTAATTATGTCTGCAAGCAGACAGCTCTTAAAGAGACAGTACCAGAGGCTCTAAAAACACTCACAGATAAATAGCTTAAACGCCAAACACCATTCAGGTTTGGAGCATTCAAGCAAGCTCCTGGAAGTCTTTTGGGAACCCCCATTTCCAGGGGGGTTACACCACACTTAAAGAAAACTGTATATATTAGAGAATTAGCTGTTCATCCAGTTTTACAGTATATATGCTTTGGCATAAATGTAAGAAAACTCATATAGGGTACACTATTCACCCCTTGAAAGAACATATCTTAGAACATAGAAACATCAAAATCATGACATCACTGCACCTGTGGGACTACACTTCCATGAAGCATATCATGGAAATCTAAGAACGTTAACATTTATGGATTTAGAACACATATTTTCTAATAACTGTGGGGGAGATAGATTAAAGAAACTTCTCAAAAAGGAAACATTTTGGATTTTCACACTCAAAGGGCCCTGTGTACTATGCCTACGTGCAGTGCAAATGGGGCATGTAAGCATAGGTACACAGGAATGCCACACAGTGGGGTTCCGTGGACTCCGCATGGTTTTCACGAATAGTGTGAATTCCAGCTACGTGCTGGATCCCCCAGCTGTGCAGAGAGCAATGCGCTGGGGGCAGGTGGGGGCGGCATGCCAGGGGCATGCTTGCACTACATGTCATGCATGAAGGGGCATTGTTCTGAACACCGAGGGGGTATAGGAGTGCACTGGTTACACCAGGGGGGACCCTGCTGTAACCCATGTACGCACCCTTCCTCACGCACACTGGACACCAGCACATCCCCTGCAACAGTTAGGCAGCCCCCACATGCACAGCACAGGCCAGCCCCAACCCTGTACCCCCAATGCAGACACTCACCCAACACAGTGAAGCTCCACCTTGTCAATGCAGCCCACCTCCCCACTCATGTCTGCCCTTGTCCCTGTAGTGGCACAGCACACCTCCCCCCTACCCCACACCTGTCAGCTCCCATCCCAAGTTTTGAACATGCCCACCACCACCCACCCACAGAAGAGACTCAGCCTACCCATCCCAACCCTATACTTGGCACTCAGTCATCCCCATTGGTGGGTAGTGGTCCCCCACCCACTCGTGGCTCCAGCAACCCCCACCCAACACCTCGTACCTTCCTGTCAGTGCTGCAGTCAGTGATGGACAGAAGCACAGCCCTTTGCCTACCTCCATGACTGCTGGCCATCTGACTTATGCAGGAATGCATCACCAATATGACTGTGCATGCCCTACCTAAGTCAGAAGGCTGGCAGCCATGGAGGTGTGCGGAGGGCTGTGCCACTGGCTGTCTCTGACTGTGGCACTGAAAAGGAAGGTACGGGGTGTTGGGTGGGGGTTGCTGGTGCCGTGGGTGGTATGGGGATCACTGGCCATCCCAACTGCAACCCGGGTTTGGATTGGGGGTCAGGGTACCATGGGCACCACTGTGTGTGTGTGTGGGGTGATGTCTTGTGCTGTCCAGGTCCAGTATCCTTTTGTGTGAGGGGGATCTGTCATATGTTGGGGAGGGGTATCAGTAGTACTGGGTCTGGAACTGGGCTGCAATGTGGTGGGTAGGGGGTGCATACATGACATCGGGGATGGGGCTGTCATGATGTGGGGTGGGGGAAGGATATGTCCAGTATTGGGGTTGGGGCTGCAAAGGGGGGGTTGGGGGATGCAATGTACAGACAGGGAAGGATGTTGGTGCTGTCGAAGGGACCATCAGTGTGGTGGGCACCACTGTGGGGTGTCTGTGTATGGGAAGGTTGGTCTGCTGGGGTAAGGGGCATGGCAGCATGGGTCTGGGTGCCTGTGGGAGCTATTCACACACACAGACCTGCACCTGCCTGCGTATGGGATCCACTCTGGGTCCCAGGATGGGCATCTGATTGGATGTCCACTTGGGTCCGCTACTCTGCCTATGGCCGCCCTGCCCGTTCCTGTGCACCATGGGGTGAAGCCATGGACAGGTACCCCACAGGTTCATGTGATTGTGAATACCACACACCCTAAGCCTGTACAAGGCCATGGAGATACACTGGCGGGATACACACCTCCAGCTTGTAAGTTTGCCTGTTCATGCATAGGCACCAATGACCTTAAACCCCATAGCTTGAATGAAGATTGGAATGCAATACCATTTCTGTAATGTATGTTGCTTAAATATTCCTGGAATGTCAATTGTTATGGAGTAGTGTGTGTTTCCATTTATTTAAAAAAACAACAACCATCTCAAGGACCCTCCCCATCTCCCCCTTCCAGATGTTAATGTTTACTTCTCAAACGAAGTCTCTGAGGTAATACCAGCACATTATGTTGTTCAATGATTCAGCAGGCAGTCGTATATTATTTATCTTTTTACATAAATTATCAGGAGGGCAAGGCAGGTTTTTGTGGTGGGTGGGTTGGTCGAGGATGGGGGTGGTTGTGTATTTTGTCCTTTTGGGGGTTCATTGACAATACCTGTGTTTACTTGTATCTGGATAGACTTGTATGTTTTGAAAATGTAATAAATGTAATGTAATAAAGTTTACTTGATTAAAAAAAACAGCAACCAACTACCCAAATTCCCTAACACCCCTCCCCCCCCGACTTATCAAGTCTATACTTAGTAATTCTTACTTTTTTTCTGTGCTTTCTTTGTAACCATATCTAAGCTGTTTTATGTCAGGGTTAGAATAGAATTGTACTTGTTAAGTAGGCAGATCCAAACAATATGCAGTTTTGCTATTATTTGTATGGGACTGCATACATTAGCATTTAATAGTTGTTCTACTCCAGTGCTGCAGTGACATTTGAGGACTGTCGTGCTTGTCTTTAAACCACTAGGTCTAAATTAGTTTGTTTATAGCCTCTAATAAATTTTCATGGTGAGTTTCTTTGAATTTTGAAATGGTTACTTGCACATTCATGAAAATTATTGATTTACAATACTTGTAATAAACTTTTTTCACTAATTGAGCTTTGATATGTTTTCTTTATTTTAACATATATTTTTTTAGGCGAACAGGTTACATGCCCGGTAGACGCACCTGTGGAATGACTATAAATGTCAAGTCAATTATTTTTGACATCAACAGGTATGCAATTCTTAGGGGGCACTTTCAGCTTGTTTCCCTGCACCTGATGAAGCTCTAACAAGCAAAGTGCCAGGGCACCTACACAGTATTACTTGACTATTTCTCTGTTGTGTTATATACTGTACACAATAAAATTTTGTTTGCATTAGAGTGCATTTGTCAGTGTCTTGTCATTGCAACACATTCTTGCCTAGATTGTAGCTAAGAAAGGGTGGACTCCATCTATGTTATCACTGGCGCACTCATCATTAATGCCAGTCACCCGTTTTGTGTTCAGAGATGGAAGGGAAGGTCTGCTTCTTTGCAGATGATGCCAAGATCTGCAATAGGATGGAAACTCCGGGGGTTAAAAGGATGAGCAAAGACCTGAGTAAATCTGAGGAATTGTCATGGGTATGGCAGCTGGGTTTCAATGTGAAAAAGTGCAAAATAGTGCTCCTGGGGCACAGAAATTCAGAGGTAGAGTACACAAGGGTGGAGTCATATTGATGACAACCAAGGAGGAAAAAGACCTAGGGTTAATCATATCAGACCTAAAGGTGGCCAGCCAGTGTGACAAGGAAGTCTGGAAGGATAGTGGGATGCTAGGGTGCATAGGAAGGGGTATAACCAGCAGACAGAGGTAGGTGTTGTTGTCCCTGTGCAGATTGCTGGTAAATTCCGACCTTGAGTACTGTGCCCTGTTCTGGAGACCACATCTCTGGAGTGACATAAAGAGAGTAGAGGTGGTTCGCAGGAGGGCAACTAAAATGATGCAGGATCTGCATCAAAAGCCCTACAAGGAGAGACTAAAGAACCTCAACAATGTACACCCTGGAAGAGAGGAGGAAGAAGGGGATATGATGGAGACCTTTAAATATCTCACAGGGGTAAATAAGGTATACAAGGGAAGTATTTTTCTAAAGAAAAGGTGCTCAAGAACAGGGGGAGATGATATGAAGCTGGAACGGGGTAGATTCAGGAGCGATGTGAGGAAGTACTTCTTCACGGAAAGAATAGTAAATTCATGGAACAGCCTTTCAGCAGAGGTTGTGGGGGCAAAAACAGGGTTGAGGTTCAGGAATGTATGGGATAGGTACAAGGGAATCATAGGGGAAAGAAAGGGTAGCTGGAGAAAGAGCTGTAGATCAAGTAGGGCCTGCAGTTAGAATGTAAGTAGGGAAAAAAGGAAGACTGGGTGGGCCAAGTGACCCTTATCTGCTGTCTCGTTCTGTGTATCTATGTGTGGGGCAGCAGGCATTCCATGATAGCCACTTGCACGATGCTGCACTATGTGAGGCAGCAGCTTCTTCATAATGGACAGCTGAATGGTACTGCACTGTGTGGGACAGCAGACTTAAATTAGCTAATACTTGAATGGTACTATGTTGTATGGGTCAGCAGAAACTCCAGGATGGACACTTGAATGATATTGCATTGTGCGGGAAAATGGCCTCCCCATGGGGCACTCAATGTTATTGCACTGTTTGGGACAACAGCCTATGGGTGGACTGGATGGGCCATTGGTCTTTTTCTGCCATTACTGTCTATGTAACAGCCTCCTCCTGAGGGAACCTTGAAGAATACTGCATTGTATGGAAAGGCAGCATCTCCAAGAGGTACACTTGAATGTTACAGCACTGTATAGGACAGCAGTCTCTCCATGAAGGACACCTGAATGGTACTGCTCTGTGTGGGACAACAGCCTCTCCAAGAGGGACATTTGAATGGTACTGCACTGTGTGGGAAGCAACCTCTCCTTGAGGGGCACATGAATGTTACTGCACTGTGTGAGACATCAACTTCTCCATGAGGGACACTTGAAAAATACTACACTGCATGGGACAGCAGCCTATCCATGAGGGATACTTGAATGGTACCACACTGTGTGGGACAGCTGCCCTTCCATGATGGGTTCTTGTATGGTACTTCACTGTGTGGAACAACAGCCTCTCCATGAGGGAAAGTGAAATGCTCTTGCACTGTGTGGTACAGCAACCTCTACATGATGGATACTTAAAGGTAATGCACTGTGTAGGACAGCAGTCTCTCTATGAAGAAAACATGAGCAGTACTGCACAGCCTGGGACAGCAGCCTTTCCATGAGGGATACTTGAATGGTACTGCACTTTGTGGGACTGCAGCCTCTATGAGGGACACTTGAATTTTACTGCTCTCTCTGGGACAGTAGCCTCTCTGTGCAAGACACTTAAACAATACTGCACTGTGTGGGGCAGCAGCTTCTCCATGTGAGGGACACTTGAACAGTACTACACTGTGTGTAACAGCAGCCTCTACACCAGGGACACTAGAACTATTTCATTGTCTGGGACAGCAGCCATTCCATGATAGCCACTTGAATGGTACTACACTATGCAGGGCAGCAACCACTCCTTGAGGGACACTTGAACAGTATTGCACAGTGTGGTACAGAAGCCTCTTCATAATGGACACTTAAATGGTATTGCACTGTGTGGGATAGATGCCTCTTAATATGAGGGACCCTAGAACAATACTGCAATGTGTGGGACAGCAGCTTCTCCATGGAAGGCCACTTGAAAGGCATTACATTGTGTGGGACAGTATCATAGGTATCTTTACAAGCCAAAAAGTGTCAGGGCCCATATGGAGGCTTCCCCTTTACACAGAGAGATAACCCGGTAATCTGTCTGTAGAAAAGAAGCTGCCTAATCTTGTTTTAAATGCAGTCATAGAACTACTACTGATAACATCTAAAGGTAGTTTGTTCCAAATGCCAACAACCCTCTGGATGTAAAAAAATGCTTTCCTTTTGGTTACTCTGGTCTCTCCCTTTAACTGTAGGTCATGGGCCCTTGTCATGTTGCTTTGTTGTAATTCAAAGCCCAAGCAATTCTATAAATCATCATTAGATATTGACTTAAATAGTAGACAAAGGTCACCCCTTAGTCTTCTATATTCTAGGGGGGATAGGTAAAGGTTAATTAGCCTATCTTCATAATTTAGATGTTCACAGCCAGAGACCACCTTGTTGTGTGTCTCTGCACTCCCTTCAAAACCCTAATCTCTGATTTTGTGTTTGGTGACCAGAATTGGAAGCATACTCCAACTGTGGTTTGACCAGGGAGTAAAACAGAGGAATCATAACTTGTCTATCCCTGCTACCGATATGCTTTCTTATACAATGTTGCCCTCTTCTCTAACTGCCTACAATGTATTTGAAATTTCAAATCTTTAGAAATGGTCACCCCCAGATCCCGCTTTTCTGTTGTCACCTTCAGTAGTTTCCCACCCAGTATATAATTAGCACACTGATTGTTTTTGCCTAGGTGCATAACTGCACATTTTTCAATATTAAGTGTTAACTTGTGTATATCAGCCCAAGATTCCAAGTTATTTATTTCACTCTGCAGCCTAGCGACATCCATATGATTGCTAACCATGGTACCAACCTTAGTGTCATCTGCATATTTTGCGATCCAGACCCACTATTAAAGATTATAGTTGCCACATTTATATTAAATAAGATGGGGCCCAGTATGGACCCCTATGGTACTCCACTCGTCACTGCAGTCTGGTTAGATGTTGTGCTCCTAATTTTAACCTGCTGTGTTCTCCCATACAGCCACAATTGGATCCATGCTATCACCTTAACATTTAGACCTGTTTCTAATAATGGTTTTATGAGCTCATTGTGTAGGACAGTGTCAAAAGCCCTATTGTAATCCAAGAACACAACATCTACAGGGTTTCCCCTGTCGGGGGATATACTGATGTTTTCAAAGAACTGTAAAAGGTTTGTCTGACGTGATATGTGTCTTCTATACTGGTGTTCTTTATAAACTCCTCAATATATTGTTGTATGAAACTCTCTAATATTTTGCCAATAATTGATGTGAGAATTATTGACCTGTAGTTCCCTAGGTTTTTTTTATCTCCCCTTTTATACAATAGCCTCTCTCCAACTTTTTACTGCACTTCCTTTGTTCAGTGACATCTGAAAAATGGCCAAAATGGGGTCTGCTAGTTCTACTGCTAGTTCTTTTATTACCCTAGGGCGAATTCCTTCAGGGCCCAAAGCCTTCTATGGATTTATTTCTTCCAGTTTGGATCTAACCTGTGACTCTGTTAGTAAAATTGGTGGTACCTCCCCATCCAATATATTTAGATCTGGGTTGGCTGTCTGATCTCCCAAAATGGAGGAAAAACACTTGTTCATTATTTCTACCATGTCCGTTTCATCCTTTATTAGTTCATCCTTGTTGTTTATTAGGACTTCTAGTTGTGTGCTTTCAATCCTTTCTTGGTTTATGTAGTTGTAGAAAGCCTTATAGTTATCTTTAACTCTTGAAACTAATCCTAGTTTGAAATTCCTTTTTGTAGCCCTTATCCTGTTTTTACAAAGTTTAGCCAGCGTCTTGTATTTGAGCAATGCTGTACTTGTATTTGTTTTTCTGGCCTTTTTTTAATGCCTTCTTTTTCCTCCATATATACTTGATAATGACTCTGTTACACCAGCTAGGAATCCTGCCCCAACAATTATATTTACTCTTTTCAGGGATATAAAGATCTGATAGGCTGGTCAATTTAATAGTTAATATTTCCCACATTTGATCTACATTTAAATCCAGAAAGGCTGCCTTCCAGTCCCACAGATGTAATTCATTTCTCATTTTGTCAAAGTCAGCCCTGACAAAGCATTTTATTTTGGTAACACCCTTTTTATGGTATTGTATTGGTTGCTCTGGAACTTGACCGTATTGTTATCGTTATTTGGTAGCAGCTCAATAACCTTTCGTTCCTCAGTTTGATCCATCATGTTTCTCAATACTAGGTCAAGTATATTATCTTGCCTGGTTCAGTCATAACATATCAATCTAAGCCCAACCGAGCTAAGGTATCCAGAAATTTTTTTTTTCAGTTGCTGACCTGCCTTCACCTACTTCCCAATTAATGCCATGCAGGTTAAAATCCCCAAGGAGAATGATGTTATCTGAGGGGTTTAATAATTTGAGTACTGTACATCATATAATGTATAATCTTCCAACACATTATTTGATGGTGGCCGATAAATGACACCCATCATGAATTTTTTATCCATTTGCTAGTCTGTTTTACCTAGACCTGGTCTGGTGCATCTCCAGAATCCACTTGTATTTCTTCTGCATTTATTGAGTCAATATATATATACATATATATATATATATATATATATATATATATATATTAGAGGCAAAACTCCATTCTAATACGTGGATTAGGGTTGTTCCACAGCGACAAAAGTGAGGGAATTACGGTGTTAGGGTTGAAACCCCCACCCACCCCCCAACCGGCATTGGGGTGCTCATTGGGATTGTCAGCCCTAACTCTCACCCCATGACATGTGTAAAGCAGCAGAAGTATAGAAGAATGGGGTGAGAGTGGACCAACGATCCCAATGCGCACCCCAATGCCGGGTTGGGGTGGTGAGGGTCCAAGGGGTTTTCAACCCTAACACCAAATTTCCTCACTTTTGTCGCTGTGGAACAACCCTAACTAATGCATTAAACAGAGTTTTTTGCCTCTAATTTCCCTTCTTTTTGAGAATGATAACAAGAAATAGTGAATGTAATGCAGTGGCAGGAGCGCAGGGCCCGTCTTGTGGCATAGTAACAGGAACAGCAATGCAAACAGAAGTGCTAACAGTGGCGCACATGGTAACGCAAGCGTGAATGAGAACAGAAAGGGTAACTCACATGGTGGCGTAGACAGGAACGGTCTGCCACGTGATTTGTTGTTACATAGTAACATGGTGCCTGCAAACAGAAATGTCAATGGGCATGGTGACGCAAAGTGAAACAGAAAGAGAAACAGTACTGTAGATACAAATGGCAAAAAATAACAGAAACACAAGCGCAAATGAAAACGCATAGGATAACGCACATGGTGGCGTAGATGTCAACGGTAAGTGAAACGGGTAGGGAACCGCAAGCGTAAAGGGCAACGGTAACAGTAATGTAAGGGCACAGGCTGGTTTTCCCCAAAAGCTGCATAGAGAAAGACAGTCAGTACAAAGAATGTATGCATAATAATGGGTATCGGAGCAGAAAATGAGGACTTGGAATACTAAATAGGTTATATCTCAGGAACCGTACTATGTAGAAAAAAAATTTAAAAGTCATATGATTTACGAATGTCCTGGCTAGTTTTATGCTTAGCCCCCATTGGGGCTAAGCATTTTTCTGATGAAAAGTCCGTATCTCGCACCGTTTCCGAGATACGGGCCCTGAAAGGTGCAGCAAACGCCGTAATGTTATCCTACGGGAAAAAAAGAGAAGTTCGGAGTGCCATGACTTTTCCTTCCTGTAATATTTTTTCACCAAACCACTGAAAGGCACATCTGTGGGCTGTTGGCTATCATCCCTCCAAATTTCAGGAAAAAAGACAAAACCGTTATTTTGCAGCAGCGTGCCAAAGGATTCCTGTAATGCGTCGGGCGCCGTAATGTTATCCTATGGGAAAAAACATCAACTTTGGAGTGCCGTAACTTTGCCACCGTGTAATATTTTTTCAATACAACACTGAAACGCACGTCTATGAGATGTCGGCTGCGTTCCCTCCAAATTTCAGCCCAAAACTCCCAACCATTCTTTTGCAGCGGAGTGTCAAAGAATTACTGTTATTTTGGGCATAGTTCGCAAAGTAGTGTCGCAATTTGTGAAAGCTTTCGCAAAAATTTGCCACACTTTCATGAGTGCGACACTACTTTGTGAAAGTACTTTTTCCAGAAATCTGGAAAACATATTTCTGGGGTGTTTTACCCCAAAATAAAGACATGGCTAGCATCCTCAGGGCCCGACTAGGTGAATACAAAAAGAATTAGGTTGCTAGAGGGTCGCAATTTTAAATGCCAAGCATTTTTCTGATCACTAACTAAAAACAAGATGGTGGATTTGCGACAGTAACAGGGCCATTTGCGACAGTAAAAAGTGCATTTGCGACACTGTCGAACTTTTTGTTAACTTTTCCCATTGACTTATAATGGGAAATTGTTTTTTGAATAACTTTTGAACCGTTTAATATTTTTTCACGAAATCTTTGAAAGACACACTGGGGACCCTAGCCACATGTTCCCTGAAGATTTTGGGCAGGTTGCACAAACCGTGTGAACTGTAGATGCAACAGCAGAATTCCAGAAAAAGCGTAAACGCACGCGCAGATCACGCTTAATAACTCCGCAGCTGTATATCTGACCAGTACGAAACTTGGCAGATCCCAAGGCCTATGGTTCTTTATCATGTATTCCAAATTTCAGGTAAATCTGTCAAACGGTTGCAAAGTTATTAAGGTGCAAAATGTTGGGTTTAACATAGAAATGGCTCCTCAACCCTAACTATGGTAGCACTACCGTGCTACCATAATATATATATGTAGCACGGTTTGCACGACCTACCCAAAATCTTCAGGAAACATGCGGCTGGGGTCCCCTTGTGTCTTTCGAAGATTTCGTCCTGGTAGGACGAAACACGTGTCTATGTCTTCTGTTATCACTCTTTGCAAACTGTGTGAGAGGCCTTTTGGCACCATGCAATTCTGCTTAAAGTTGGACCAGCATAACATTCTGTGGTGATTTGCATATGCAGCCCATGATGCTTTGCATTGTGAGGGCATGTGTGATTTTGTATTTTCTTGAAACTTGGCCTCCCAGCCAAATGCCCTTTGGGGTAACCCTTGCCTCAGTGTTTGCGCACAGAGGTTCTTTGTCTTTTAAATAGTTTTTTATTTTAATGGGTTCACCACAACATATCCAAGGCACACTGTCTTAGGGTAGCTGGTCCATTCCACTGGGGTGTCAAACAGACGAGGCATACTGATGAGTCCTGGTAGGACGAAACACATGTTTATGTCTTCTGTTATCACTCTTTGCAAACTGTGTGAGAGGCCTTTTGGCACCATGCAATTCTACTTAAAGTTGGACCAGCATAACATTCTGTGGTGATTTGCATATGCAGCCCATGATGCTTTGCATTGTGAGGGCATGTGTGATTTTGCATTTTCTTGAAACTTGGCTTCCCAGCCAAATGCCCTTTGGGGTAACCCTTGCCTCAGTGTTTGCGCACAGAGGTTCTTTGTCTTTTAAATAGTTTTTTATTTTAATGGGTTCACCACAACATATCCAAGGCACACTGTCTTAGGGTAGCTGGTCCATTCCACTGGGGTGTCAAACAGACGAGGCATACTGATGAGACCTGGTAGGACAAAACACGTGTCTATGTCTTCTGTTATCACTCTTTGCAAACTGTGTGAGAGGCCTTTCGGCACCATGCAATTCTGCTTAAAGTTGGACCAGCAGAACATTCTGTGGTGATTTGCATATGCAGCCCATGATGCTTTGCATTGTGAGGGCATGTGTGATTATATATATATATATATTTTTCAGTTTTTGTGTACCGGGTAAGTGCACTATTTTCAGGCACGACCCGGTGGAGCGGGATACAGATGAATGCCAACTGACCTTGATCCAGATTAAGATATAAACTGCCACTCCACCACCTCTCCTACCCAATTTGTCATTTTGGAAAAGTTTGAAACCAATTATATTTCTGTCCCATAGATCATCTCTATGCCACCAATTCTCTGTGATGGCACAGATGTGGATCCCCTATGTGGCCATGAAATATTCCATCTCATCCTTTTTCCTTAATAAGCATCTTGCATTTATCAAAAGCCACTTCCATTTGGTTTTACTGTACTGTCTTTTGTTTAGGGGCTTTTGAAGCTAGTTTCGCTTTCTAGTGGTACCCTCCCCTTTTCTCTGATCTTTCAGTTTAAACCGATCTCAATACTACTGTTTATTTTATTTGCCAAAATTCATGTCCCTTGTTTGTTTAGGTGTAGGCCATCTTTTCCAAATAATCTGTAGTCCCTTAATATATCCCAATTTTTTTTTAATTTAAGCTCCTCTCCATTTGACCACCTTTGCAGTCAACCATTTAATTGTTCAACATCACTAGCCTTTTTTGGATTGGCCCTGGGTACTGGCAACATTTCAGAGATGACCACATCCCAGCTCATTTCTTTCAGTTAATGACCAATCCATTTGAAATTCCTCTGTACATCAATAATATTTATCCTCCCTATGTCTGTGTATGAGGTGGGCTTGTCTGTGTTGACTCAAGGGGGACCTATAACTTTATTTCTTTGATTAGTACTGTCCTGGTGTGACTCAGGTGGCTTAGGTGCTTGTGAAGGCTTATTTTATTTGGTAATGCTTTTTTCTGATTCATAATCCATGGACAGAGTATTACAACTATCACTGTCTGCAAGGACTGAGAACCTATTTTGTAGTTCGATGTCCAAACCCTTCCCTCCCATTGTCAGTCTCCTTTTTCTTTTACTACTCCCTTCCACTATGGTCCAGATATCATTCAGGCCACCATGACTGCAGACAGCATCTTCTATATGCAATCTTTTCCTTTTTCCCCTACTTCATATAGTATGTCATTGTTAGGGGGTATAACATTAGATTCATCCTCCCTAACCACTTCCTGTAACCTCATGGTTGTGTAATCAATAAAGCGTTCCAGTGTGTTTATCTCATTCATTGTGCTGAGTCTTTTTGTTAACTTGGCAATGTCTTCCCTTAATTCCTCTATTAGAGAGCATTTAATACAAATGAATCCTTCTTCAATCTTGCCCAGAGTGAACATATCACATTTGATATAACACTTCCTATTACTAGTTAAGTTAACATCCATCTTAGGTATATATAAATGCAGAGCAATTTATGTTTAAATCAAAAACAGGATAAAGCTTTGTGGGAGTGATTTGGTTACCTTGTTTTAGGAAAGGTCTTACTTCCAAATCTCACTGAACCTCTTGTAACCACAGCAACAATAAACAGGGTTTGGCCACCTCACTCACCTCCCTTGGTGGACACAGGCAGACGAAGCTTGCCTCTGTCAGCATCACCTCCACCCTGCTCTTGCCGAGGCTCGCTGAGACTTGTTTTATAAGCCTCTCAGGGCAGAAGTCTCTTTCCTGTGTGTCCCGGTTCATTGCCTAGCAATGCTCACCACAGAGAACAGTGCAACTTGCCAAATAAAAACAGCTGCAGTTGTAGTCTGCCTTTAAAATGTCAGATTATACAAACTGCTATAAAATCTCAAAAGGGCTTTTCTGACTGCAGGCTAACTCTGCAGCAGCACACCTCCGTTCCTCATTATCTGGGGGACGGAGGTCACGTGATCCAAATCCAGATCCCTTCATGGGTATAAGGTATTAAAACAGTCCCTGAGTAAAATGCTATAATAAACTAAACACGCTCCAGTGCAAGTTTTCCTTTGGTCCGTTTGCTGTAGTGTAGTGTACTATGCCAGTTAGGGACAGTTTAGAAGTATGAATCCCACTTTTCAGTGTGTGAGACAGCACCCTCTACATGAGGCACACTCGAAAAATACAGTAGTGCATTGTGTGGGACATTATCTCCAAGACGGTCAACTTAGAAGTATGAAGTCCGGGGTCACATGATGGCGGTTTGAGAAGAAGCAGCTTCTCCCCATAGCTCCACTCCCTGCCCACAGACATTATGCTTTTAAATCCCTACACTGAGCTGATTTATTGATTTTGTGAGGATGAGTACCTACATAGAATCTTAGAGAGAAAGGCTCCTCCGAGACACTCGCCGCCTCCTACGCCGGAGAAGGACAAGACCGCTAAGAGTGCCAAACAGTAGGCCTCCAGTTCCCCAGAAATTTCCTCCACTCCAATAGCTCTCTCGGAAGAGAGATTTTTTGAAATTATGCAGCCGCTGCAAGCTGCCGTTGCTACTATAACTGATGCCCTGCAGCTAATTAAATCCTCAGTGGAAACGCTGACAACACAAGTCGGGGACTCTGAAGCAAGAATCATCTCCCTTGAAAAGAAAAAAGGGAAGTCTGACCAGGAAACTATAAATATGTCATGCAGACTTAAGAAATTGGAGGACAAACTAGAAGATTTAGAGGGGTGCAGCAAGCACAATAACCTTCTTGTAATCAGCATTCCAGAGCGGGAAGAAGGCAGTTCTCTGATTCAATTTTTGCAGAGATTCTGTGTGAAAATAGCGGGGCCTTCACCTAATGGAGGGGACTATATCATTGAGAGGGCTCACCGTGCCCTGCGCCCCATGCCACCAGCAAGTTCTCCCCCTAGACCGCTCATTTTCAAATGACTAAACCTTCTCGATAAACAGCATATATTGGCCAAAGTAAACGATATTCAAGAAGTGCACTGGGAGGGTCGGAAGATCCATATCACGCAAGATTTACCACAATCTGAGGCGGAAAGAGTTACACCCAACAGTCTCTAAGCTGGTGGCAGCTTGTAAGCCTTTTTGGGTTAAATACCCAGCAATTTTGTTAGCTAAGCATGAAGATCAGTGGCTTTCCTTTGACATCCTGGACCAGGCAGCTCAAGAATTAAAACTTCTGTTCCTTGATCTGTTCAAGTGACGTAGAGGAATTGGCTTTGGAGTCTGTGTCAAAATAATGTAATGAGACAAGAAAATTACAGATGGTTATTTTATGGGTAATCCCTGACTATTTATAGTCTCTTCCCTTAGTTGTAAGCATGGCTGGAATGGTTTGACAAATATATCTAATCCGGAATTGAACCCTAGTCCTTGGTGGTCTAATGTCAGGAAAGAGGGCTGGACATACGTGGGTTAACTCCCGTTGATTTCAGTGAGCAATGAGGTAGACGGCAAGTGAGGGTAATGCCTATTTTCCCGGTATCTAAACTCTGCTATCCCTAATTGCTGATTAGTCGGGGCAATGCCTCGTGAACAGAGTCCTCGGCCTGGCAGTTAGTAGCTGATTTTGAGCTCGGCAAGTGATGAATTGTGCTGGATCGGAGGATATTCGTTTCTCTTTGCGCGAGGGAAAGTCAGAAGGTACAATCGTTTTCCACAAATGGAACAGGGTAAAAATTTCCTTAGACTTTGACCATAAATAAAGGATCTGAAACCTGGACAGCAATCTGGACTTGTTTGACATTGATTTGAAGGAATAATTCTTTTCAATATGGTTTTCTGTCTAAACATTGCAGCGTAATGGGGTTCATCCCCACAGTGTAAATAATTACATGTGCTGGCTATTATTGGGGTTCTGAGCTAGTATTCTAATTGTTTGATTCATTGCAACATTGAACACGAGGATGGCGTGTTAAAATAGTTTAATAATGGGGATCATTCCATAGATGGAACTCAGACCTGGGGACACTCCTTTGTTTTTTAGTTTTATTTTATCACATTCTAAGTGAAGGAATATTTGTCTGTTTTTTTTTCATTACAGGTTACATTCCACAAATGAAACAGGAAAAAAGTTTTAATTAGATTCCAGTGTGAATAATAGCAATAAGGACCAGACAGCTATTTGGACTTGCTCAACACTGGACATTTTGAACAATATTTATTAACTTAATTTTAATTTTAGGTGTTGCATTTATATGTGGCTTGAATTTGCAGTATAGGACCTCATAGATACCAAATTACTGTTGTGGTACTGTGTTAATCCACTAAGTGTTAATCCTGTATATAAGTTGTTTGCTTTCAGAGTACAGAGTAAGCACTAAAATAGATCAATTCTGGGGGTCTGTTTCATGTTAGAAAGCAGCTCCAATAATAATTGTTATTTCTGCCTTCAGGTACAGTGGCTCTGTTGATGGGGCCTTGTGGGTGGGGAGAGGGGCAAGTGGTGGAAGGATTGTCTCTACCAGACTTGTGCTACAACATCACATGGCGGTGTATATGTGGTAGTGCAGTTAGTCAGATTGTTGCTTAGGATGTCGCATACTTACTTAAGGGTTTTTTTGTTCTGGAG
Organism: Neoceratodus forsteri; assembly: GCA_016271365.2. Lineage (NCBI taxonomy): Eukaryota > Metazoa > Chordata > Ceratodontiformes > Ceratodontidae > Neoceratodus > Neoceratodus forsteri. The sequence continues at coordinate 222,804,566 of CM057449.1, read as the reverse complement.
TGGGGAGGTTTTAAGGATTATAACTCATACTTTATTAGTGATACTGTTTCTTATTGATAGTGGGGGGGGGGTTGCCAAATGCTACCATGCTACATTTTTATATAACTGTAGGGGTATTTTGCCGGGGCTGAGCCTACTGCCCAGGAATGTAGTTCTCTTAAAGTCTGTGTAGTCCATATATTTTTGTGAGCCAGAATGTTAAAGGGGGTCAAGGGTAGGTGCAAAAGACAAGTGATATTGAAACATCTATCACATCTTTGGGTAGGGATAGCCTGCCTTCAAGAAACCCACCTGCGACAGGAGGATATCTCCCTTCTTAGGAAACACTGGGTGGGACAAGTCTTCGGATCTGGGGTATCAACTAGCAGAGGTGGGGTAGCAATTTTAGTGGCAAAAACAGTCCTGTTTAGATTAAGTCAAGAGATCTGGGACCTGGATGGTTGTTATATTTTGCTTCATGTCATGTTAGAATCCCATCCAGTGTTGCTTGGTGCAATATATGGCCCGAGCATAGATTCTCCCTCTTTCTTTTTACAATTGCTGAATCTAGTTGTTACTAACCCCCTAAGCTAATGATATTAGGTGGGGACTGGAATATTGACCCTCAAATAGAGTTGGATAGATCAGATTGCAAGAGGTGTGGTTTATCCCCAGCCCAAAGGGCGTTGAAAGACCTTACTAATGGAGCTGGCCTTCTAGATGTGTGGAGAGTGTTGAACCCTACAGAGAGGCAATATACCTTTTACTCTCCCCCCCATGGTTCCTATTCCCGAATAGACTATTTCCTAATAAGTTCCTTTGCCCTACCCTGTGTACTAGACATGGTTATTCATGCCAGAGTCCTGTCTGACCACACTCCCATTAGCATTACTTATTTGTTAGGGCCAGGAATCAAACGATGTTCTCAGTGGTGACTGAATAATCAGTTACTCCTAAGTCCCGCTTCCCTGACTCACATCAAGGAATTCATTATATTTTTCATAGAGACTAATAGGGGATCAGTTGATAAGTATGATTTGATGTGGGCAGCTTTAAAATGCACCCTAAGGGGGGGAATGCATTTGAATGGCAACAACAAAATCTCATCAATACAAGGCACAGGCAGTAGCACTACTTAGCTCTATTAGGAGCCTGGAGCAGAATCTTACCCAGCACTTCCCAGTGAAAGATTGGGCCAGATTGCACCAATTGCAAGTGCAGTATGCAGGCTTGATTACTCAAAAAGTTGAGTTGTCTCTTCACCAAACTAAGCTTAAGTATTTGGATTCAGGAGAAAGAGCAGGTGCATTGCTCGCTTTCTGAATTAGACAAGCAGAAACATCACAATTTATCCCCAGCTTATATCTTGCACAAGATGGTCATATCTGTACTGACCCAAGGGAAATAGTGGAGAGCTTTGGAAAATACTTCCAAGAACTCTATGCTGTGGATCCTCTCTTACACCCATCTAGGAATGACATTGACCACTATGTTGACTTAATAATACTTCTTAGAATATCCAATGCTGAGGCAACTTCATTGAGTGCAGGCATTTCCACCAAAGAAATACAGCTGGCCATAGAACAACTGCAAATGGACAAGTCACCTGGTCCCGATGGTCTCTCAAATAACTTATATAAGGCCTGCCAATCCTTATTACTTCCAGTGTTAAGTGAAGTCTTCAATTTCTGGTATGCCAAGGGTATATCAGACCCCAGTTTTCTGGAAGCACTGATAACCTTAATACCGAAGCCAGGGAAAGATCCCCTAAATCCTGGAAGTTATCGCCCTATATCCCTGCTCAATTCTGATATTAAAATTCAAGCCAAGATATTGGCCAACAGGCTCTCTAGGGTAATGGGTAATCTCATTGGTCATGAGCAGGTTGATTCATGGCAGGGAGGTCGTCTGGGGATCACATGTGGAAGCTATTACATCTACTTTCCGCGTCCAGGGACTCAAACATTCCAATGGCATTGATATCCCTGGATGCAAAAAAAGCATTTGACAGAGTTTCCTGGGACTTTCTTTTTGCCACTTTAACCCACTTTGGACTGCCTGATGAATTCTTTAAATGGGTTCAACTGCTATATACCTCTCCATCAGCCAGAGTTAGGTGCAATGGCATGCTCTCTGCTCCATTCCAACTTTGTCGTGGTACCAGGCAGGGATGCCCATTGTTCCCACTACTTTTCAACTTTTATTTGGAACCCCCTGATCTGAAGGCTTCTAGCCAATCAAGTTATAACAGGGATTCATGTTGGAAACACAAGATATGCACTCTCTGCCTATGCAGATGATATACTATTACATGTAGAGAATCCTCAATCCATTATCCCCACCTTACTCTCAGAAATTGAGGGTTTCTCTAAATTATCATTCTACAAGCTGAACTATTCCAAAACCAAAGTCTATCCATTAAATGGTAGAATAACTCAGGCAGATTAAACATAGAAACATAGAAACATAGAATTTGACGGCAGATAAGGACCGCTTGGCCCACCCAGTCTGCCCATTTCCCTTCCTAATGGATAAGCTGCAGATCCTAGTTTTAGCACTTCATTGTCTATCATGGGAAGTGAAGTCCATAACATATCTGGGTATTATAGTGTCAAAGGATATAGTAACGATGGTTAAGGAAAACCTCTCTAATTTACTTAAAATTTTAAGCTCTGATATGGAAAGATGGGGGTCACTTTCTTTCTCCCTTTGGGGGAGACTTAACACTATCAAAATGAATGTACGTCTGTGGATTTTATACCCAGTGGGGATGCTGGGTTGTTTTTTGCCCAAAGCTTGGTTCACTCAGCGTCAAAAAATGCTTAATGCTTTTATATGGAAGGGAAAGAGAGTCCGAAGGACCTACCTTAAACTCACAGCCCCCAAATACCAGGGTGATCTAGCGGCCCCTTCTTTTTTCATATACTACAGTGCTTATCATGTCAGTAAACTGGCTTTTTGAGTCAAAAACAATGAGCCTACTACACAATCAGAATACTCCCCCCTGTGGTTGCATATAGAGAAGCACCTAGTATCGAAAACCCATTGTTCGTTACATGCGCTTCTGTATGTCACCCCCTCTTACCTACCTAAACCTCTTAAGAGTACTGCTATTGGATGGTCCCTTAAGGCACTTCATCAGCTTCAGGACCACCTTTCAATGAACTGGCACAAGTCACTTGAGCAACTTATTACTTGCAATCCTCATTTTAAAATTGAAAATAAACCCATATCTACTACCTTTTGGCCCCTATTGCATAATTATAAGATCTCTGATTTCTTTATGAACAGAAAACCAGTCTCATTTGCTCACTTTCAAATAGGTCATAAAGTGCCAGATACTTATAGTTTTAAGTATGTGCAGATAAGAAAGGCTTTTACTTCCTTTCTCGGAAATATATCCCGAACAGATTCTCCTGCTACTGAATTGTCTGCAGTTCTACAAGTAGTTAATCAACCCCACTCTGTTTCCAGCATATATAAGAATCTCCAAGAATTAGATTCTAATTTGCCAACTGGGGTTTGTTATTATTGGACTCAGGAATTAGGAGTATCTGCTGACACTGATATATGGAGAAAACTCTGTCAGACTACCTACAAATTTATTAAGCAGGACAGACTTCGTTTGGTTCAATTTAATATTATGCATAACTTATATTTTATACCGGTAAAGCCTGTTAAAATTGATAAATTACTCTTCCTGGACTGTGAACAGTGCAAAAGAGCCATCAGTTCCCTTTATCATATGTTATGGACTCTTCCTAAGGCTCAGATTTTTTGGCAATCCATTAGAGGAATCTTGCATCCTTTATTGGGATTAGATAACTTGTTTACCCCTAAATCCTGCTTACTACATTTTTTTCCTCCTGGAACACCCAGAGTTAGAAAGGCACACTTGGCCCTAATAGCTGCAACCGCCAAGTTGGTCATTATGAGGCACTGGACAGAGGATGCTCTTCCCCCTGTTATTAAATGGTATAGGGCGATCCTATTGGCTTTGTAGTTGGAAAGACACATTGCATCTATGCAGGATAGAATAAAAGCTTTTCAGACAACTTGGGGAACTCTTGAGACCTTGCTTGCCTTATAGAAACCTTCATCGCCCTTTTTACCCTAATGTATGATGGATTGTTCTGGTATTAATTTAGTTGGGTAGTGTTTGGCATAGGGAAGAATGGTGGGGAGTGGGGGGGGGGAAGGAGATACTAATGTGGGGAAGTACTGTATGTTTTGCTTTTGATGTTTCCTTTTATCTTTTGTCTTGTATAATACAGTCTCCATGTTATGTACTACAATTTGAAACTGTGCTGTGGACTGTGTAAAGTTCAGTAAAACATATTTAATTAAAAAAAGAAGTATGAAGTCCACTGCTAGTTGTGTGGGAGAACACATTGTCCATGAGGGACACTTTTGATGTGCTGAACAAAGTGGTGCAGCACTATTTTCATGAGGAACAGCATAAAGGTATGAATTCTAACTGTGCAGGGTGTGGGATAACACCCTCTGTATGAATAGCATTTGGAAGTTTTTAATTTGTCTTGTTAATGTGTGAACAATGTTCTTTCTTTGAGAAACTGTAGAGAGGTATAAATCACACAGAGTCTGTTTGACTGCATCCTCTACATGGGAGACAGATTAGAGGTAAGAATCCCACTGTTCATTGTGTGGTACAATACCTTCTCCATTAGGGACACTAGAGAGGAATGAATCACACTGCACTGTGTGGGACAGCATTGTCTCCATGAATGACAGCGCAGAGGTACAAATCCCCGTGTTCAGTGTGTGAACAAAACACTCTCCATTAAGTCAGCTAACAGGTATAAATCTCACGGTGCACTGGATGGGACAGCAACCTACCTGAGAGACAATGTAATGTTTTTATCCCCAGGTGTTTAATGTGTGGGACAGCATTCTCTTCATGATGAACAGTTACATTATACTACAAACTGTGTGGAGCGGCACCTTCTCCATGAGGGACAGTTGCGAAGTATGAATCACATGCCTCCCCAGCATTTAAATGCATGCCCTCTAGTTCTGCTTGTACTTAACTGCTCAAACATCTGTACATGCAGAAGTCTTGCTCTTTTTATGTTGGCTTGCCGCGCTTGCGCGGCAGTCAACACATTGGGAGAGTGCAGCTTTGGGGACGTGGCTGCTGTTGGGCGAATGCAGAGCACTCATCAGTAGATGCGTCCCTCATTCACCAATAAGCCAGCATGCTAGCGCTGACACCAACATTATGTAAAGTGGACAAAACTTCTAAACAAAGTGTCACTGCAATCAGAGACAAGCTCGTCATGCAGTGTCACTTTGTTTAGAAGTTATGTCCACTATACTACGTGCCGTTCCCCCCCCCAGTACAGGGTGCCACACTGGGAGCCCACCCCAGTGTGGCAACTGATGCCATGGCTGACAGGGGTGCCCAATCCCCCGTCAGCTCCACGCCCTCCCCAGCCATCCTTCTGCCATGCTGGGAGACCACCCCAGTGTGGCAAACGTCCCGTGTCGTCTTTTTTTTTTAAACCTGCAAATTAAAAGCGGTCCCACGGCGCTTCTCCCTGCCCCCCACAACTCACACCCACCCACTGGCACCCTGCCTCCCCACACCCCTCACCCCATACTTACCTCCGGAGTCTGGCGCAACGATCTTCGGTGGACTGGGAACACGTCTGCACTCTTCAAAGCCGACCGCGAACTGAGGAAATGCCGGTAAGCTGTATAATGGGCTAGATAGGGTTTTTTCAACTTTGTTGCATATCTCAGGCATTTTTTGGAATTTTTGCACCAAATTTTCAACATGGGGTTTTTGGGGCCCCTCCTCATGAATTCTGTCACTGTCATGGCATTTATCGGCCTCGAAAGGTGATTTTGCAGTCACTGCGCGAAATCACCTTTCGGAGACCATTAATGAAATGACAGTGGCGGTGTTCATGAGGAGCCCTCTTAAAAATCCTAAGTTCCAAATCTGGTGGAAAAAATCCAACAAATGTCTGTTTTACGAGCATGCGTCGCGCAGTTGCTACGCAGGCTCATAACTTTGTGCATTCACAATATTTTACTGCCAGATTTTCAGCATTGTCATTTTTGTACACCTCCTTGTGAACAGTACAGCTGTCATTTTCCACATCCTGCCCGAAATGTGTTTCTGCACTTCCGGCACACAATAGCGCAGTCGCTGTGGGAAATCAGTGTTTGGGCCAGATTATGAAAATGACAGTGACACAGTTCATGAGCAGAGGACCTAAAATGCCTATGTTGAAAATTTGGTGATGATACTCCATAAAATAACTGTGTTACGAGCATGCGTTGGCAGATTGCACGCACGCTCGTATCGTCGTGCATTTGTGATATTTTCAGTCTGGATTTTCACCATTGCCATTTTTCCACACCTCTTGATGAACAGTACAGCCATCATTTGACATATCATGCCCAAAATGTGTTTTCGCACTTCCAGCACAGAATAGCGTGATTGCTGTACGAAATCACTTTTTGGGACACTTTGAGGTGCTAAAATGCCTATGTTGAAAATTTGGTGCAGAACGCCCATAAAATGGCAGTGTTGCAAGCGTGCATTGCATATTTCCCACGCACCCTAGTAGCTTTGCAAATTTGGTATATTTACATGCTACATTTTCAACACTGGCATTTTTCTACACCTCCTTATGAACTGTGCAGCTGTCATTTCTCACATCCTGCCCGACATGTTTTCCTGCACTGCACTACCAAACACCCAAAGGGACACCCTAATGCTTGTCACTCTCTGCAGGGTGGGGGTGGGTTGGCATCAGTTCAATACTTCACTGCCATTCCTATGATGCATCTGTCTAACTCCTGCACTACCAATGCCAATGCCAGAAAGCCAACGTTCGGCATTGACAAATGTTTGTTGTACTTGGAATACCCTGATCACATACTTAAGTCTTCTCTATGCTACATACTGTGATTATACCCAACTTTCTCATGTAGCTCTTACCCCTTAAGATGCTAACCAGTTTCATGGCCCAGGCCATATCTGCAATTATTTCATTAAACAAAATAGACAGTGGTTGACAAATTAATAGTACTAGCAATTTAAGCAGTTCATTATTTATGCCATTCAGGGCTTTAAATTTGCTGGGATTTAGCAGGATACTGTCAACTTTTTTTGCATCTCCAGGTAAAATTCCACATTTTATGATTGTGTATGTTCTCTAAAATTCATCAGTGTGGCTAGTTGTTATATCTCCTTCCATTCTTAGTAGAACTGAAATGTGTACAAATGGTGTAATTGTACCCACCATTGTTTTGTTTCAAATCCTTGATCTGTTCTTATTACATATTTCCAGAAAATGAGGGAACCCCCAAACAGTCCACTCAGTCATGATTCAATAGTCTCCTCTTCTCCCACTGCATCTTGAGTACCAAGACTGTGTTGGTGTGTTCCCAAGTCCAGGAATGATGCAATGGGAACTGATCAAGGAAATGTAAACAAAAATGTTTTTGCGTAGTAACACCAGTGTGGTAGGAATTCTGTTTTTCACTTTTTAAAAGAAAAAGGGAATCAATATCAAACTACCATTTACAAAAACAATCTCTACAGAATGTAATTAATCATAAAATGTGCTTTTTATGTTTGCATGCACTAGAAACATATTGTGTCAGCTTGCTTGTAGTAGCAAGTTGTGGAGGTGCGGCAGTATTGTAGCCAGTGCCAGCAGTCCATTGTGGGGCTGGTCTCTGCGGCCCCAATATAGGAGCAAGCTGTCTATGACAGCAGTAGTGTAGAGTGCCACCAACTTGAAAGAAACTCACTGCTGCAATCAGGGAGTGTCCTGTCATTAACAATCAGCTGTTTTGGTTGCATCAGCGAATTACAGCTTGCTTTGTCTGGTGTCCCCTTACAATAAACATGGTGGCGGCTTCACCATCCGCTTCTCACAGTCCACACAGAAGCCGACGGACAGCCACCACCTCTTACAGTCCCCATGAAAGCCAATGGGGGTGCCCAATCCCCCTGTCAGCATGCCCCCTCCCCAGTTCATTTGCAGATGGGGTAGCCCAGTCCCTATCAGAATAATGTCCCTGCATTTGTTTTTAATTTCACTTGGTGGTGGCTATTGCTGTCCACCTCTCACAGTCCCCATAAAAGCTGATGAGCATACCCAATCCCCCTGTCAGCATGCTTCTCCTAAATTCATTTGCTGATGGGGGAGCCCAATCCCTGTTGGCATAATGCCCCCCCATTTGTTGTGTGCCGAGGGGGTGCCCAATCCCCCGCAGCTCATGCGACTCCCCAATACTCTGTATGTGCTAATGGGGGTGCCCAATCCCCAGTTGGCTATAGCCCCCCTCAAGAAACACCCAGGTGGCATGCTGGGATCCCACCCCAGTGTGCCAAACCACCAGTAAATAAAGAAAACCTTCCTGCATTGTTTTTTTTTTTTTAACCTGTAACATAAAAAAAAGTCCCTCGTTAAGTCCGGTGTCCCCTTCCCTAACCCACACCCACCCTCTGTGCACCTCACCTCCCCACAGCCCCCCTAACCCCATACTTACCTCCAGAGCCTAGTGCTACAATCTTTGGTGGACCGGGAACATGTCTGCACTCTTCAAAGCCAACCGCGAACTGAAGAAATGCCGGTAAGCTGTATAATGGCATAAATGTTTTTTTTTCAACTAAAGTGGATATCTCGGCCATTTCCATGAATTTTGGCACCAAATTTTCAACATGGGGTTCTTGGGGCCCAATCTCATGAATTCAGTGACTGTCATCTGGTTATTCAGTCCAGAAAGGTGATTTCGCAGTCACTGCGTGGAATCACCTTTCGGGACCGATCAACAAAATTACAGTGTCACTGTTCATGAGGTGGGCTCCCAAAAAGCCTATGTTGAAAATTTGGTGAAAAAGTTCCAAAAAATGACTGTGTTATGAGGGTGCATTGTGCAGTTTCCACATTTCACACATCCTTATGAACAGTACAGCTGTCTTTTTTCACATTCTGGCCAAAATGTGTTTTCACACTTCCAGCGCAGAATAGCACGGTTGCTGTGGGAAATCAGTGTTCAGAACAGATTAAGAAAATCACAGTGACAATGTTCATGAGCGGAGGACCTAAAATGCCTATATTAAAAATTTGGTGACAAACATCCATAAAATGACTATGTTACGAGCATGTGTTGTGAAGTGTCCACGCACACTCCTAACTTTGAGAATTTGTAGTATTTTCACTCAAAATTGTCAACATTGTCAATTTTACACACCTCCTTACGAACAGTACAGCAGTCATTTTTCATATCCTGCCTGATCTGTGTTTTCACACATCTGGCGCAGAATGGCGCTGTCACTATGGGACTGTTCATGAGCAGAGGTCCCAAATGCTTTCATGAGGTGGGGGTCACAAAAAGGCCATGTTGAAAACTTGTAGTGCAAATACCAACAAACGTCAGGGGTGTTAGGGTTTCTAACCATAACATCCCACCCTGTAGAGACTGACAGGCATCAGGGGTGTGCCTTTGGATTGCCAGCTGCAATGCTCATGCCATTCCACCACCACCCCCCAACCCTGAAGCCAGTGACAGGCATCGAGGTGTGCCTTGGACTCTTCAGCCCCAGAGTTCACCCCGTTCTCCTATACTGCACCCACTTCAGCATATGTCCTTGAGAAATGGGGTGACTGTAAAGCCGAACACCCCAAGGCACACCTCAACACTTGTTGGTGTCTGCAGGACAGGGTGAGGTGAAATGTTGTGAGTGTTATGGGCGATGACCCAAAGGCACACCCCAATGCCTGTTCATCTCTGCAGGGTGGAGGTGGGGTTGGTTTGAGTTAAATACTTCACTGCCATGCCTATTCTGCATCTGTGCAACTCCTGCACATCCAATGCTAATATCAGCAGGCAAACATTCGGCATTGACAATTGCTTGCTAAACTAGGGACATTTTGTGGTCTAAGGGGGTTAGCAGTGTCCCTTTAAAGTGAGCAGTACTTTTAATTTGGCATTAAAGAGCCCTGGGGACTTCTTGGGGTCCCTCTCAAAAGAAAATAAATTGAAAAAAGTACCACTGTCATCAGATTGTAGGAAGCAAACACATGCGGTTAATGAAATAAGAATTAAGTTCATGAACAATCCTGCTGGAATAATGGACATACCATCAAATAAGGTCTGGAGAGTGAGACCTAGATTTTGGTAATCCAAAGAGTTAACCATCTTCTGAAAAGCCCTCAAATTTGTGCTATGGATAAAAGATAATTGCTTCTTAAAGAAATCCTCCACAGTGAGTCTAATAGTGGATAAATATTTTTTCTCTAGGGCATGGTACAAGGTCCTGTAAACCTATAAATGTGTTCTCTTTGCTATTTCTCAATCCATATTCCTGTCTTTTTGTTTAGCTAGAGTGATAAAACACTAAGGTCCTGGTTCTCAAAAAGTCAGCACAAGCCATGCCAAAGGCACCTTGCGCCGCTTGCCAGTGCACTAGGGACCCTGCTCCCGATTCTCTATAGGGTAGGATCCTGGCATCAGAGTCCTACAGCTGGCAGCAAACTTGGCCCTGCACCAAGCCGTGGGTGGGATCTGTGGCATCAGCACCATGGAACGCCCCTGGCCACCCCAGCCCTGATCCCTGATGGTACATAACCCAAGTGTCCCTGGCAGTCTAGGGCACCCTCCCAGCCCCAACTCCCAATCACCACTGTAATATCAAATACATTTCTCTGGTAGTCTAGTGGTCCATCTAACCCTGATCCCAAGCATGCTGTTCTATTTTAATAAATTTCCCTTGTAGTCTAGTGATCATCATGTAAAATATAATAATTTTCTCCAGTAGACTAGCCGTGCCCCCAGCCCTGATCCCGGAATCATCCTGTTATATCTTAATAAATTTCCCCAGTAGTCTAGTGGCCCGCCCAGCCCTGATCCCCGATCTCCAAGAAAAATATGAAAAAGCTCTCCCTGGTAGTCTATTGGTCCCCCCACCTGCCCACCCCATTTGGCAGTGCCCCACCACCCTGCTCCCCCCTCATCCAAAGCCAGCAATCAGCACAGCCATCCACACATCTCCACGGCTTGCCACTGACTGAGCTATCAATGAGTGCATACTGGTGGCCAGCTGTGGAGGTATGCAGAGGCCTGTGCTGGTCACTGGCTCAAGGATGTGGGAAGCTGGGTGGTGCAGCATGCCAACTTGTGTGGGGGGACCACTAGACTAGTAGGGATAATTTTTTTATAATTTTCTTGGGGAACAGGGATCAGGGCTGGGGCCGGACACTAGACTACCGGGGAAATTTATTAAAATGTAACAGGGTGGTCCAGGATCAAGGCTGGGGGACCACTAGCCTACCAGGGGGAATGTATTAAATTTTACATGGTGATCAGTGGTGACTGGGGCTGGGGGTGGGGTGCCCTAGACTACCATGGACATACTGTACTTATGTTACAGAATGGAGGATCATGGCTGGGGGCATTTAGTACATGGAGATTGGGACCATGGGACATTGGCGCATCCCCCAGAAGACAACTGAGTTCACTTAGACCAGCCCCTGGCTGGTCTAATAGTACTTAGACAGTTGTCCTCTGGGGAAGCGTTTAAAATACTGTTTTAGGGGATGTGGCAGCATGCATCTGCCACAAGCCCATTAGCACCTTGCAGCATCCCATTTTGTGATGCATGGCTGGTGCAAGCCCCTGTTGATGCAGGCAGCCTGTGTTTAATGCAGGCTGCTTTTTAGAATACCAACAGGTGCATCTTTTGAAGCAAGGTGCTACTTGTATCAGAAATGTTTGACGCAAGCATCTTGCATCCATCTAAGAGCTTTGAGAATCAGGTCCTAAGTGTTCAAAAAGTTTAGATGACAAACACGGACAGACATACAGATTTAGTCTAGTTGTCGTATTGGTCCCTTTAAGAACAGATCCAGAAACAAATGGTTTGATATATTTTATTGGACCAACATAGATGTTACAAAAAGAACAAAGTGCCTAAGCTTTCGGACCAACCAAGTCCTTCCTCAGAAGCTTATGGCAGTTATTTAGAAAATCACATACTATTAATCCTCCTCCCCTGAGATGATGCTGAAAATAGGCAGAATTGTCTAGTCCTCCTTTCCTGGTCAACACAAACTAAATAAATAAAAGATCATATATAAAAAAACTGAAATAAATCTAATTGGTTTAAAATACACATTTAAACTTCAGTTATAGTTTAAATGAGTATTTTAGACCAATGAGAATTATTTCTGTTTTTTTATATAAGATCTGGGTGTTATAGTATGTGATTTTCTAAATAACTGCCACATACTTCAGAGGAAGGACTTGGTTGGTCCGAAAGCTTAGGCACTTTGTTCTTTTTGTAACAACTATATTGGCCCAATAAAAGGTATCAAACCATTTGCTTCTAGACATCGATAGAGAACTCATGGTTGTATACGCCAGTGTCCTAGTTAATTGCCTCATTCAACCAGGCCTCGTTGAGCTCCACCACATACTAGGTTGCTTCACAGTGCTTACGCTCCAATTCTTAAACCTATTGTTAGATTCACTGTTGTATGGTTGAGGAATGTGATTTTCCTCTTCCTTTTCTCTGCTTTTGACCTTTCACAACTGCCTGTTTAAGCCTCTTGTTCCTGCCTTGAACATGGGTATTTTTCTATATCTGCTATTACCCACTCACATGATTCACATCCTAGTTTAAATCATCCACCACCTATCTATTCTGTGAGCTAGTAACCCTGCCTCGCGCTGGGCTAAGGTTGAATGTAGGTCTCCACAGCTACAGAAATGCTTCCAGTTTGTGAGAAACCAAAACCTTCACTCCCTACACCAAACCCTTAGCAACTCATTTGCCTGTCTAAGCTACTGCTGTCTCACTGGTCCTGTATGTGGCATCAGTAGTATCTTGAAGAATATCACCAAGGAAATCATGTATCTAAGGCACCTACCAAGTTCCCTAAAGCTATCCTTTATGAATCGTTTATAACCCCTTTAAATTAGTACACACTTTAACAGAATACTCTTCACAGCTGCTTATGAAACAAGGGCAACATGATGGACTGAGTCCCTTCTGACCTTAAATTACTATGTTATAACCTTTGGTCAGCCTCTTCCTAGATCACTGGTGCCAACATATATGGTGCTGGTCAGTTTCTCTCCCTTCTTCCCTCATAAGCCATTCCACACTCATCATGATATCTGTTTCCCATTCATCAGATAGGCAATTGACCATGCGGTCACCTGCTTCTGGTTTCCCAGCACTTCCACAAACTTGCTTAAGTATCTGCTTTTGCTGCAGAGGACATCGAGGGTTGGAGGTGTGGACTGGTCCTCTCTGGGACCCTCTCATCCCCCAACCTGTTCCAGGACTTAATTTTTTTTCTTAAAAAAAAAAAAAAGAAATTCCTGCACAGCCCCAACTCTGCTCCACTGCCACGGGAGCAGAAAATCCAGGGTCGCACTGGGGACATTTCAGTTGCGACTCTGCTTGCTGGAGCCAGTCCAGTGCTGAAACATAATTGCCCTCCTACCCACCCCCTCCTCCACAACTTGTTAAATGCCTCTGAATTGCCTGTGGTTGGCTGATGTGAAGTGGGAAAAGGTGGGACCTTCTAGTGATACCTGAGTTGATCTGACTATAGTTGAATATCTTGCATGTTATTCCTTATTTTTATGTTGCCTCGTGCTTGCACGCCAGCTAACATATTGCATTAGTAGCGGATTTGGAGGAGTGGTCACTGTTGGGCTAATGCAGGGCAAGCATCAGTAGGAGTGTCCCTCATTCCCCAATAAGCCTGCATGCCGGCGCCACACCAGGAATACATAATGTGGCGAGCACATCTAAAGAAAGATCCTCTGCAATGCGGGCAAAGCTTGTCATACGCAGTGGCACTTCCCGACGTGCTTTCCCTGGTGAAAAATTACATTAAACATGGTGGCACACTGCCTGCCACAAAGCCGACTTCGTGGGTGCCCAATCCCATTGTCGGCATGCCCTGACCCAATGTATGTGCCGACGGGGGAGCCCATTCCCAGTCTGCATAATGCACCCTCCTATTTGTTATGTGCCGAGGGGGGTGCCAAATCCCCATCAGCTCTTCCCCCCCTTTAGTATGTGCCAATGGGGGGTGCCCAATCCCCCATTGGCTAGACCCCCCAAACACTCAGGTGGAATGCTGGGAGCCCACCCCAGCCTGCCAAATGCCCCTATAAAAAAAAAATCCTGCATTTTTTTTTTAAATGATAAAAGGAAACGGTCCCTAGCGGTCTGCCCAGCTCCCTCCCCAACCCGCACCCACCCTCTGTGCACCCCACCTCAACACACCCCGATCACCTCATACTTACCTCCAGAGTCAGGCGCAATGATCTTCGGTGGACCTGGAACACGTCTGCACTCTTCAAAGCCAACTGCGAACTGAAGAAATGCCAGTAAGCTGTATAATGGCATAAATATATTTTTTTTAACTTTGGTGCTTATCTCGGGCATTTTTTTGAATTTTTGCACCAAATTTTCAACATGAGGTTATTGGGTCCCCTCCTCATGAATTCTCTGTCATAGCATTATTCGGTCCTGAAAGGTGATTTCGCAGTCACTGCGTGGCATCACCTTTTGGGACCGAATAATGAAACGACAGTGCCACTTGTTCATGAGGGGGGTCTCAAAAAGCCTATTTTTCAAATTTGGTGAAAAAAATCCAAAAAATGGCTGTTTTACAGGTGTGCATTGCGTTGTTTCCATGAACGCTAGTAACGTCGTGAATTTGTAATATTTTCACTCCAGATTTTCAAAATTAGCATTTTTCCACACCTCCATATGAACAGTACAGCTGTCATTTTACATATCCTGGCCAAAATGTGTTTTCACAAGTCTGGCGCAGAATAGCGCGGTCGCTGTGCAAAATCAGTTTTCTGGAGAGTTTCAGAAAATGACGATGACACTGTTCATGAGCAGAGGTCCTAAAATGCCTATGTTGAAAGTTTGGTGCTGAAAGTCCATAAAATGACTGTGTTACAAGCGTGTGTTGCGCAGTTTCCACGCATCCTTGTAACTTCGCAAATTTGTAATATTTTCATGCCAGACTTTCAACACTGGCATTTTTCACACCTCCTTATGAACAGTACAGCTGTCATTTTTCACAGCCTGCCCAAAATGTGTTTCCACACCTGTGGTACACAATGGCGTGGTCGCTGTGGGAAATCAACTTTTGGGACAGATTAACAAAATCACAGCACCACTGTTCATGAGGGGAGGTCCCAAAATGCCTATGTTGAAAATGTGGCTAAAAGACTCCCAAAAATAATTGGGTTACGAATGTGTGTTGCGCAGTTTCTATGCATGCTCATGACTTCACCAATTTTTCATATTTTCACTCCAGATTTCCAACGTTGCCATTTCTTTACACCTCTTCATGAACAATACAGTTGCTATTTTTCACATCCTGCCCAAAATGTGTTTTCGTCCATTTGTTGCCAAATGGCATAGCCGCTGTGCAAAACCACTTTTCAGCTAACAAACTGATTGTGTCGCTCTTCATGAAGTGGGGTCACAAAAAGCCTATGTTGAAAATTTGGAGTGAAAATACCAACAAACGCCTACAACGTTAGGGTTTCCAATTGTAACACCCCACCCTGTAGAAACTTCCAGGGTCATGGTCATGAGTGTGACTTGGGATCATTGGCTGTAATGCTCATGCCATTCCACCCCCACCCCCACCCTGCAGCCAGTGACAGGCACTGAGGTGTGTCTTGGTGTGTTCAGCCTTAACGTTCATCCCATTCTCCTATACTGCACCCATCTCAGCATATTTCCTTATAGAATGGGGTAAGTATTAGGCCCAAAGACCCCGAAGCACACCACAACACTTGTCAGTGTCTAGAGGGCAAGGTGAGGCCCATTCTCCTATACTGCACCCGTCTCAGCATATGTCCTTATGGAATGGGGTAAGTATAAGGCCCAAAGACCCCAAAGCAAACCACAACACTTGTCAGTGTCTACAGGGTAGGGTGAGGTAAAATGGCATGAGTGTTATAGCTGATGCCCCAAAGGCACACCCTGGCACCTGTCAGACTCTACAGGGTGGGAGTAGGGTTGGCGTCAGTTCCATACTTCACTGCCATTCCTATTATGCATCTCTAACACCTGCTGTACCAATGTCAATGCCAGCAAGACAACATTTAGCATTGACAAATGCTTGTTTATCTTTTGTTACTGTTGCAGCCCACAGTGGTGTATATACTTGTCCTTTCCAGCGGTAGACTACCCCTTAGAATCCCTGTAGTAAAGGGATCTCAATTAAAACCTGGCAGAGAGAACTTATTAGACCTGAATCTGTTCACTGTCAGTAAGTGACAAGCAAGACAGGCGTTGGTGTTGTTTATTTGAACTTACAGGTTTTAGTGCTGTTATCTAACGGTCAAGTGCATATTCACAAAGCAGTGGTTGACTTGTTATCACCTATAATTGGAATGTAGGTATGAGTTGCTTGTAACTTGATGCTGTTCAAGGTTGTTTTATTATTACCTGGTCCCTTTTTCTACTATCTCAGCCAATCTTGTTTTCTGAAGGTTCTAATTTTGCTCCTCCCCGGGCCTATTTGACTCCTTACAGCTACCTAGGTGTGTTCTGAATCATGCCTTCTCTGGGATGTAAACCCACAGCACAAGTGCTACCCTGTATTGCTTGTATCCACCTGACTTGCATTATTACCTCCCTACTCCTGATATTACTCACTGTTGACTACCTTCCCCTCCCTGTGGGCCCCAGGGGTAGTCCAGAGCAACCCACGGAGTTTGATTTTACATTCTCTAACCACCTTGTCACTTTGGACTTTCAACACTGGCCCACCTGGTGCCTGAGTTTCAAGTCTGTCTTGTTCTCCACAAAATTGGTCAAACAATTCCTAGGTAAAACTAGACCTCCCAGGAGTCATCACTCCCTATCATGCTTCATACTGCTTCCTTTGTTAGTACTTGTCCTGGCAGGTGACATACAGCTCAACCCTGGCCCATCTCCTATTGTCTCCTTTAACCTTGCCACTCCTACTAGCTGGCTATCCACCAAAGGCTTGAAAGTAGCCCACCTAAATAATCATAGCCCCATGCCAAACCTAGCTGAACTTACTGCGTGGGTTAGGCACTATAAGCCAGACATCCTTGGGGTTACAGAAACATGATTGAATCCACTACCCTCGACTCTGCATGTGCTCTTCCTGGTTTCAACCTAATCAGGCTTGACCACGGTGGTAAAAAATGAGGTATTGGGATGCTGTTCTGTTACAAAAATCACCTAAACGTATCTGCTATACCCCACCAGCTCTCCTCCTTACCCTCGTGTGAGTTCTTTCACGTACTTCTTCTGCTGGGTAATACAAGAAAACTGCATTTAGTCTGCGCATGCAATCCTCCCAAAGGTGGTGTTCAAGGGTTATCATCCCTCCTTAACTGCATAACCCCTGTGGTCAGTGAGAACGAGTTGCTGGTACTAGGTGACCTTAATCTCAACTGGTTAGGGGGCAATGCTAGGCAATATGAACCACTGCTGGATGGGCTCTCCTCTCTCAACTTATCTGGGAGCCTACCAGGCTTTCTACAACTGGAGGGAACAGTACTCTCCTTGATTGGATGTCAAATAGACCGGAGAGGGTGGCCTACTCTGATACATTCCCGGATTCAATCTCAGATCATACTCCTATCTTTTGTGTCTGGAAGGTCTCCCCCCCCCCCCCAAGGATCCCACACAAAATTCTCCTTATGAGGGATTTCTCCAACTTTAACTTGGAATCCTTCCATACAGACCTGGGACACACAGATTGGTCCTCAGTACTTGTTTCTCCTGACACATCTACTGCTCTTAGCAACTTTCTTGCCATCTTTACTGCCCTGCAAGACAAACATGCCCCTCTCATTAAAAGGGGAGTAAGGGGTACTGTTACAAAATGGCTCCACAGTAGCCTACTTGCCCTTATGAAATCCAGGGATAAATGCTGGGCTAGTTTTAAGGCCTCGCATGACATATCCATGTTCCAGGAATACAGACATCTCAGAAATGTGTGCAAAAAAGCTATTAGGTCTGCAAAGAGTAATTTCTGCAGATCCGTCTTGCTAGCCACAGCCCGGGACCGTAGGAATTTTTGTTGAAATACTAAGAGTATAGTTAGTGGTTCCTCAAAAGGGGATGTCTCTGACATGATTATAGATGGTACACACTGTAACAATCCTCGCATGATTGCTAATGCCTTTAATTCTCAATTCTCTGACCTGTCTGCATTCACTTCTCTATTTCCTCACCTGGATCCTGATAAACAAGGTGTGTCTCACAGCTCCCACTCAGAATCTGTCTCTCACCCCCCTTTCTATTTCAAGACCATGTCCAGGAAAGAGATGCAGAGACTGCTCTCTGGTCTCTCCCCTCACTCTAGTGCTGGGCATGACAACATGGAGCCCAAACTCCTCTGCCTTGGTGCCCCATTCATTGCCCTCCCTGTCTCCTGTATTTTTAACTCATCGCTCTCCTCCGGGGATATCCCTGACCTCTGGAAGGTATCAAGGGTGGTTCCAGTTCTCGGTCAAGGTGACCCTAAAAATTTTGAAAACTATCGGCCCATAGCCATCTTATCAGCTGTCAGCAAACTCCTTGAAAAAGTGGTTGTTCCCTGCTCTTCGAATATATCCAGTTTCACAAGTTGCTGACCCCTACTCAGTGTGGTTTCCATAAGGGCCACATCACCTCCTCTGCCCTTGCTAAGGTTACCTCTGAGGTCAGGATTGCCATGGATCAAGGTAAACTCACTGGTGCCATCTTCGCTGACCTTTCTAAGGCCTTTGGCCTGGTTGATCATGCAATTCTGTGCTCGCAACTCCAGTCCCTTGGCATATCTGCCCCTGCCCTTGGGTGGTTTTCCAACTACCTCCATGGAAGACGGCAACTCACAAAATTCATTAAGGCCCACTCTGAGCTCACCCCAGTTAAATCAGGAGTTCCTCAGGGTTCTGTCCTTGGGCCCATCCTTTTCTCCCTATTTGTAAACAATCTCTCCACTGTACCGTCCCATTGCAGTGCCACCTTATATGCAGATGACCTGGTCATTCTTACCCACTCCTGTGACATTAGTGTCATCAACTGGCACCTAAACATTGACTTTAGCAATATATAGTCCTGGCTAAAAGAAAACAGACTTGTCCTCAATCTCAGGAAAACACAGGCCAATGCTCTTTGGTTCCTAGGTGAAGTTAAAAACGTCCCCTGTACCACTGAATATTATTGGCACTGATGGTTCCCACTTGATGGTTGCTACCTCTGTCAAATACCTGGTAGTTACCCTTGACCCACAGCTTGACCTCTCCCAGCATATTCGCTATGCATGCAGAGCTGTAAATAGTAAGTTGGGACTGGCTTACAGAGCAAAAAACAGTCTTACCCATGCTGCATGTATTGCCCTGGCGAGAGGAGTGTTTCTCTCCACACTCTGCTATGGTCTCATCACATTTTCTCACGCTGCTAGAACTCATCTCTCCAAGTAGGACATGGCCTACAATAATATTTGCCACTCTGCCATTGCAGCCGGTCATCTCACCCACCACTGTGACCTTTACAATAAGCTTACCTGGCTTCCACCTGGCCAGCATCGAAGCTTTGTCCTAGGTTGTTTCACTGACAAGATGGTTAGAACGGCCACTCCTCCTGTTCTGGCAGAGCTCCTCAAACCTGCCCTCTCCTTTTATTCCCTAAGGTTGCATGGTTCTGCGATATTTCAGGTTCCCAACACCCACACCCTAATGGGTGACAGAGCATTTGCCTTGTGTTCTCTGAGATTATGGAATTCCCTTCCTGCCATGTTCGTAGCACACCCTCCCATACCTGTTTCTGTAACTCCCTCTGGGATCACTTACTGCTCTCCTTGGCCTGCAGTTGCACTTAAGATGCCAGTGGCCCTCCTGAACAATCATTACACCTGATTCTCTGGTCCCCTTGAGGGGCACCCACCTGAGCTCTGTGTCTGGTTGGCCTCCTAACCATATCTGCTCATAGTCTTCCTTGTGCATGTACTCTATGGTATTTTAATTTGCCTAATCTGTCTCATTTTGAAATGTCTGTATATTATTTACCTGTTCCTATGTGTTATATACTCTATGCTATTTTCAAATGGCCTCTTCTGCACCATTTTGAAATGTATGTATATCTGTCTGCCATGAACTCTGCACAATCTGTTTTGTAATTTGTTTTCCTTATTTCCTGGTAACCTCCCGGGTCACACCTGAAAACAGGCATGTGTGTTTGTCTAGTGTGCTTACCTGGTTAACACAAGCTAAATAAATAAAAACTGGGTCTCCTATGACTGAAACCTCCCTGTATCCTTTCCTTGCCATCCCTTCCTGTCCCTTCTGGCCCCAACAGCAGACCCCATCTTTCCAGGATCACCTCTGACCTTCTCAGATAGTGGCTGGTATTAGTTATGGACACCCAGCACAGTGACTCCTGCTTTAACTCAGGATCCTGTGCATCCCCCACCTACACACACACACACACACACACACACACACACACACACAGACACACACAGCTCAAACCCAGTCCCTCTCTTTTTATATTTTTTTGTATTTATTTGTTTTTCCAGGACAAAACTCTATTGAGGACAACTCATTTTCAAGGAGGTCACATTACCGCAGGAGTTACAGTACAAACACATTGTGTACCAGATTTTAAATATAAACACATTATGTATATGAACTATTTAATATGAAAGGCAGCACAAGTATCTGTAAAGTACATGGGCATATGGTGATGTGAGTAAAATCAGAAACTATGATAAGAATAAGGACTCTTGAGAGAGAAAGTAGAAATAAAATACCAGCTACTTAGGCAGGGTAACATAAACTATGTCCAAGGCACCAGAAGCAGTGTGGCCAACCTGGAACACAAAACAGAACCGGATTGGATCCACCCATAGACCCAAACAACACTAGCCTGTCACAGGGGAGGAAAATGACCCACTCACTGGTATACTTGTTTAGAAATTTTTTAACTCTGTTGCCCTAATTCTGGCATATCTCATACAAATCAGCCAACATTTCATGGTCTATCATATATTTCTGACCACTTCTTCAGGAAAAATCAGGTAGTCCTGAATCCACAGCAAGGCGTTCAACTTGTCTTGCAAGTCTATCTCAGCAATTCTACACTACTGCTTATTTCTGTCTGTTTTAGATTTCATGTAGCATTCTCCAGTGCTTTCTCTTGTAGGTCTCTAACCTACACACTGAGTAAGCTGTGTGGTCAGTGTAGAGATGTATGGTAGACCATGAAACATTGGCTGATTTGAATAAGATATGCCACAGTTACTCCCTCTACGACCCAAGCTATGACATCCACCTGCACATCCTGGAGTGTTCCTGTTGCCCATCAAGCATGCCAGCTCTGTCCTCGAGTGCTGCAGTCAGGCTACAGAGATCACCAGGAAAATCAGTCCACTGCCTTAGTCTTTAATTGGTGCCTTCCACATCCACTGCAATGCATCGGATGCACTGCTGTGATCCTAGTCCTGTACCGCCGCCACAGAAAAACTGTGGACGGGGTTACCTCTGACTACTCTGTGGCCAACCATGTTCTTGTTTTCACTGGTCTCCTGTCCCAAGCTGGCAACTGGCTTCAGACTGCCTTTTCACCCTGAAGTTAAACTGACCAAATCTGAGTTCCTACCTCTAACTGCTCTTGTACTCCCGGCATTTGTTAACTGATTTTTTTTATTACTCAATGGCTACAAATTTGAAATCTACTGTAAAAGCCTAATTTGTTTTTTGCTATAGCTGCTCAAAGTTTTCCCTAACTTATTTCACTTTTATACTGTCACATACGAAAAGTGTAAAACGTGTTTTTCCTTGCAGGAGTAACTATTCCTTATTATCCTTTCACCTTACCTTCACTGGTGACATTCAGGCAGCCTCTACTGGACTGCTAGCCAAATCTTAGTTCCTCTTCACATGGTCTTCTAGCACCAACATCCACACACACATTCTTTCCCAAGACGTCTAGACAAACACAAGTGCATAGACTAACCAACACATACAGACAAATGTACAGACACCGTTACTCACAAACATACCTCTACAGATAAGCAAACTTACAAGTGGGCATGCACACACACACACACACACACACACACACACACACCTCTGCCATGCACATGCACAAAGAGACATTCAGTAAAGTGAACACACAAAGACAAAAGTGTAATGAGATGGAATATGGGACCCTGGATGCGATCCCCTGTTTGAGTGTGCACATACAAAAGAACTCCTGTCCAGACTTATGCACACATAGATATACACAGACCAAGACATAGTAACACACCCCACCACACAAACACATACACACACTCATGTACACACACACACAAATACAACACACACACACAGACACACAAATCCAAGAAACACAAACAGGCAGGTATAGTTACGTACATACATTCTTATACATACAGGCACACAGAGTTGACCAAACAGCCAGATATACAGATATTCATACATGCAGTCCACACATTTATTTATTTTGTTTATTAAATTTTGATAACCGGGTTAGCCCACTGGGCCCCGAAGGTCCCTTTTTCAGGGGTGACCCGGAGAATTACATGGAATAATACATGGGGTAGCATACAGCACAGGTACATTACACTAGACAGCTAGGAACATAATACATAGTAGTTTTTCAGCAGTTACATTTAAGAGGTAAGACATAGTAGCTTTTTAGCAGTTAACATTTCCTGGGTAAGCTCTACAGATGGGGTGCAGTGCACACATATACACACACTGACATGCACACAGGTGAGAAAAGGCAGACACAAGATCACTCACACGCATACACAATAAGACACATGCATGTGCAGAGTTAGGCATGTATAAGCAGGCACAGGCACACCCTATTATGGCTAATTAATTATGTATGAGGCCAGCGCACTTTTCTGTTGGCTGCTGTAGGAGGTGTTAAATTTGTACAAATGTCCGGTACAGTCAATCCATCATGGTATGCAACAGTGTACCAGTTTTATTTTTTTAAATGGCATTTAAAAAATGCGACTATACCTATAATCATAATAACATCATTACAAGTAGGCATTTCCAAGGATTAACAGCCAAAATGATGTTGGCAACTTCCCCAGCTGGGCGTTGGTCTTCAGAAAATACCTGCTTGTTCAGACATTATTGCTTAAATATACACACAGGTAAATCATACACACACATCAACATAGGAACACACATTAAAGCATACACAGGTAGACAGACATGTCTACAAATACATAAAACCATGATGGCACACAGACAAAGCCTGGCATACACATACTTTACATACACACACAAACACACACACACATGCACACGCACACTCATATACTGTACACCAAGGCACACACATACAGAAAAAAATGCAATACACACCATAGTTTCTTTAATAGTGGTTTATTTAAAGAATGGCTGCAGTAGAAATTCATGCACTTTATTTTTTTAGGGTTTTTTTCTCCAACTTAAGCTACTGAACAATAACAATATGTTCATAGGAAACTAGTTTTTATACAGAATAATGAATGAACAGCTCTGAGATGGCTGCAATATATTCATAATTTGTTTTATTTGTTCCTCTCACCCAACCCTTACCCTGGGCATATAAAACAGGAACAATTGTTCATTTAAGTCTGCAGTATATTTCACATACTCACAATGACAGGTACACACAGAATGAAAAAAGAACCCAAGCCAAACTGAACAAAATCAAAACTTTGTAACTGGACAAAATCATTTGGAAAACATGAACAAAATGACTGAAAAGAGAGTTATAGAGTATAAAAGTACCTGTTTGCTTTCTCACCAAAAATGGTAACACTTTCAGGCCAGAATAGTTGATCTGATTGACATTAATAGCAAAATCCTTACCTAATTTCCCTATGTTTCTCATACAAATCCGGATGTTTCCAGAGGCTAGTTTACACATAAAATGCATGGACACCAAAAGGCAGTCATACTGAAGTGCACTGTGATCATATGAGAGATTACAAAAATGACACATGTGCTGGTTATGTCTTTCTCCTGTAAGACCTCTGTGGGAAGCCTGGCGTCAGCACAGTGCCAACTTAACCCCTTCTCACCTTTAAGTTAAAGAAATGAATGAGAATTTCTATAAGTGTGCTGCCCCTCCCTCACTCAACATATGATTATTCAAATTTCCTTTTGTTTCCTTAAAATGGCCACTGTGTTAGCACTAAAACAACATAGTCAGCACACTGGCCTTTCATTTACCTGTGCAAGCAATGCAAGGCATTTACTTTATGCCGTGACCCATTCACAGGGGATCAAAGAACTTTACAGGTCCTGGGGTGTCTGTAATGGCATAAGACTATGATGTACTGTATGGGCTCATTGAGTCAATGTGGAATGCAATGTGGAACAAGGGGCGAAAATGCAGGACCATGCATTCCTGAATATACAGACACTCTTGTTTTATACCCCAGCATGTAGATACTGTGTATATAGGGCTACGCACTGAGAGCTGCATTCCCTAAGGGGTTGCCCCATTTTATGCCTGTGGCAAAAGTCTTTTGGGAACAGGGCCCTATTTTTCCTAAATGGATTATTCTATGTGGTCTTGGTGTGGCAGGTCCCAAAATTTACTCAGTCCCCACCATATTTTCCAATGGAATTCTACCTGCAATGATAACAGAATAAGAAATAGGAACTGGTAAATGTAAATTTGTGGTCCCACCTCCCATAACACTTAAGGAGCCAAACACCCACCACCAGTTCATTCACATTTGAACACAGAAGTACACTGCAGTGACAGGCAATAATGACAATTGCCCCACCCCCTACCCAGGACCTTCACACCTCACTGTAAGTACTGTAGGGGTTGATGAACCTTCTCTGGTTACAATTTGAACCCCTCCAAAAAGTCCTGTTTTTTTTACCACTTGTCAAACCCCACTGTCTGCATATTAATCATAAACTCAGATAAAGGGCTGCCAGTATAGCCTAGAGGTTAGAGTAATGAGCTGTTAACAAGCTTGGTACATCCAGCAGACCAAACCTGGATTTGATTCTCACAACCTCCACTTGCATACTGTGTGACTCTAAGCAAGTAATTTAACCACCCAGTGCTCCCAGGTCACCCCTGAAAACAGGCACTTGTGCCTAGTGGGCCTTACCCAGTTAACAAAGGTGAAAATAAAATAAATAAAATTACATGATAATTGCATACTTTCAGTTCAAACTCCTCAACTTGTTTCTGTTAAAGGATGATGAATGAGTGTGATGTCGATGTGCTGTGGTTGCAGATTAATTAAAGCCCGCTACATGTTGCACTTTCACCTATGCACATTATAACCTACTTGTACTAGGGGACCCCCTTGAGAATGAGATGCCACATCTCATAGGGCCACCCTATCATCTATATTATGTGAATTTGAATAAATGAATGAATTCATTTTATTCATATTTCAACAGGATAGTACTGCTAGGTGTTAGCCCATTTAAAGAGACATCCTACATTCGATATGTCAAGTTACACACAAATACAAATTCAAAAAGTACAATTAAAGAGACAAACACGCAATATAAATGACATGTCAAGTACAATCACATTTAAATGGAATCAGGCCTTTGAGAGATATATAAATAAATAATATGCATCAATAAATAAACAAATAATACATCCATCCATCCATACATAACTGAATGAATGAATAAATATAAATAAGTGCTTAGGCAGGTGTTACTGTACATCAAACCATATGCTCATCGCTAATTAAAACACAAGGCAGTCTGGACTTGAGAACATTCTAGTTATTTCTGAGTCAGGGATAGAATGCGAGCACAGTTGGCAAAGTTTAGGAACACTGTGCTGACCAGTCAGTGATGAGGTTTTGTTTTTTTGGCCAGAAATCCACAATTCCCATGAAGGCAAACTGTCTGATTTTACCAACCTGAAGACCTGCAAAAACCTTTAGGGTGGTGGTGTGGTGGGCATGGCACAAAATCTGTAGCTTACTATTTCATTTACAAAATAAGGTAAAACATGATGTGCGGCACTGTGTGATAACAACATGACTTGGGAAGTGAGGCACCAGGCAAAGCTGAGTGTCTTACGCACCTGAGAAGGTCATTATCACATTATACATAGAGGAGGCGCCCCTGGCCAACCAGAGTGCTCCTGTCCTCTGTGCGTGAGACACTCTTATTCTGTGAAGAGTGTCTCACACGTAGCTGTCCCGAGAATGGGCAAGTTTGAGGTAGGTTTTTAAAAATGTTAATAAATTATTGATCAGGCTTAATTAATAATATATTAATACTGTCATGGAAAGCACTCTTATGGTTGTAAGAGTGGTCTCTCTTACATCCTTAGGGTATCAGCACTGCTCACCTTTGGTTCACAGTTCTTATGTCACCAAAATGTGCATGAGACCACTTGCACAACCATAATGGTGATCTCAGTGGCAGTAGTAGCACATACAATTAAGCACACCCCAGGAGTGCCTTACTGCAGTTATAAAATAGTTCCCAATGTTTTTGTTCCAAAACTAAGTGATGAGGTTCAGTCTATCAGGGTTAAAATTTATATTTATTATTTATTTACTGTATTTAGTTTTTGTTGACCAGGAAGGGAGGGCTAGTGAATTATACAGTACAATCTCAATTATCCAAACTGCTTGGGAGACATGAAATTACTTCAGATAATCGGGAGTTTGTAAAACTGGGATTAAAACGTTCACTATGTATTCACTTGGGAATCATTATACCAGTTTATTAGTTAGGGATGTTCATATAATGGGGGTTAATTAGATCTAGATTGTAGTTTATTCCTATCTCCAGCCTCACCCAGAGTGAACAGAGATGCAAAGTGACTGATACTGAATCAGGTTAATATGCTGGTGTGTTAGTCAGTGGGGGGGGGGGGAGAAGTTGGATAGGACTCCAAGGAAATCCTCCTACTCTTTCATATTGCCTATTCTGGAACAAGACTTAAATATAGAGTAATGCATGGGGTAGTGTGTTTAACAAGTTTTTACACACACATCGAGGTGTTGGATGGTACATAAACCCTGACAGCGAAGCTCAGGGGGTTTATTGAAGTATCCAACCCTGAGGGGTATGTGTATAAACCCGAGTTAAACACACAACCCCATGTTTTATTTCATATAATTGCTGGGGAGCATTTTCTTGCCACAGCAGCTGTCAGTCACTAAGGATGTACTATACAATACGCATTCATTCAGAGCTCAATTGGCAGCTGGTCATGGTGGTGAGCAGTGGGCTGTGCCAATCACCGGCTCAGTTACAGATTGGGGGAGCGGGGTGGTAGGGCACTTCAGGGTGGCAGGGCACTGTGGGGTGGCAGGTCCACTAGACCACCAGGACTTTCAGACTATGATGTAACTGCAGATTGGGGCAGGACCTCTAGGGGATATAATTATTATATTACGTATTTTACTAAACATCATAATGGGGGAGCGGAATGGGGGTGCTAGACTGCCAGGAATAAAAACATGGTATTATACATATTATTAAAAATCATAATGGGGGATTGGAGTGGGGGGGGGGCTGCTAGACTATCAGGGATAAGAAGATGGCATTATAAATATTACTAAAAATCATAACAGTGGACTGGGGCTGAGGTTGGGGCCGCGGCACATTGCTGCAAATATCACAACCCTCCCAGAGGGAAACATTCGAATTACCCTTAGACCAGTTCTGGCTGGTCTAAGTGTTACTTAGAATGTTGCCCTCTTGGAAGGTTTTGGGAATACCAAAATGGGGATATGGTAGCCTGTGTTCGCTTATGTCAATAGTGCCATGTCAGCCCATTTGTGGGGCAAGACTGGTGCATGCCCCCTTTGTCAAATGCAGGCTGCCTTTCTGAATAGCTCTTATGGCATATTTTGGCACACGGTGCCACTTGCTTCATTTATGTTTGACACAGGCACCCTGCGTCATTCTAAGGGCTTTGGAAATAAAGCCTATAGGGTCTATAGGGGAAGAAGGATAAGTCAACCAGACCAGCCTGCAATAGTGATGCCCTCAAGAGAGGACAGTAAGGAGTACAGAAGTGCTAGAAAGATGGTATTTATCTAAGGGGATTCCACTGTGAGGGGTACAGAGAATGTGGTTTTACCCTCAGATCAGAAGTGGAGAGTGGTGTGCTGTCTCCCAGGGGCAACAGCTGATATGATTCTCACCAGGATGGAAAGGCTGCTTAAGGAAGTGGGTGGGATGGGAATTCAGATAGTACTGTCCCTTTGGGGAGTAATGACCTGGCAGGGAGTCTGGTAGAAGAAATAAAGGCTAACTTTAGGGAGGTGGGTTTCAGGTTAAAATGGTTGGCTGGTAGTTTGACCTTCTTGAAGGTCCTCCCAGTGGGAAATGGGGGAGGAAAGAAAGATGAAAACCTACCAGTTTAACAACTGGTTAAAATGGTGTTGTGCTGAAGAGTATTTTCACTTCCTGGGAGACAGGGGAGCTCTTATGAGGAATGGAGGCCTACTTAAACTGGGCAGCCTTTCTGCAAACAGGGAGAGGACAAGGATATTGGGGCATAGGTTTGAGGCATACATTTCTAAGTGTAAAAATCTTGCAGTGGAGTAGGTTGGGGCTAGGGGCATCCTCGGAGGCTGGAGGGTACCCATGTGAGGGATACCTAACGGAAACTCCCCCAAACTACCAGGAGCATTCAGGGAGTAGAAGGAAACCCAGTCATTTTTTGAGGCAGTATGGTGTGCCAGGGAGCAGAACTCATAGAAGGAAGACCAGAAGGGAGGAAGGAAGACTGTGGGGTGGTGATAGTAAAAGGAGCAGCAGGAATACAGGCAGGAAATGGTACAAAGGGATCAAGGTCAGTAGGTGAACTGAGGCAGAACTTGGGGGTCAGGGACAAACATAGTGTCACAAAGGCTGGAGACAAAAGACAAATGGGAGTGAAGAAAAACTGTTTGCCTGCATACCAGCAGCCCAGAAACAAAATGGAGGAGCTTTAGGCAGTGATGACAGAGACCAATTAGACTTAATCATCATAGCTGGAAACTAGGTAGCCAACAGTAATGACTAGGACCTTGTTTAACCATGATACGCCATCTACAGGAAGGACAGGCAGAAGAGTAAGGGAGGAGGCGTATCCCATACCAGGAGGCCCATCACTCCAACTGGAAAATGAAGGTCCTAAACATTAGATGGGCAGATATGAGGAAAATTTGTGAATTGCTGAGGTAGGAAGGGCAGAGGGGATGGAGGACAAATGGGATATGATAAAAAGGGGGGATAGCCCAGGTGACCAATAACTGCATTAATTAGGCAAGTAATAGAAGAAAGCACAGAAAACCAATATTTTTTTTACCGTAGGGGAGGAAGTTACAACTAAGAGGTCAGCGTTCTGAAAGTGAAGACAGAACACAACAAGAGCAAAAGAGGAGAATATTTAGAAAAGCTAAAGGAAACCAAAAGGACAGTCAGGAAGGCAAAGGCAAGTACAGAATGAAGAACTGCAGAAGGGATAGGGAGTAGGAGAGAGAGAAAGAGAGAGAGAGAGGTCTTTTGTTACAGTATGTTAGGGGAAAGTTGAAAATGAAAGGGGGGACTTATAGGCTGAAAAGAAGATGGGTGGAGGGTGACAGCAAAAAGGCAGCTACGGTATCCAGTACAAAAGGTTTTGTTCACTACTTTCAGTGGAAGAAGGGATGCCATTCCCAACCTATGTTGTCAAGGCCCAAGGAGCACAGGGAACCAGACCAGGGGCATCAACAGAATCAGAGGAAAGAGTGCTCAAGTGATTCAGGGCCCTGAAAGTTAATAAATCACTGTGACCCAGTGCCATGTATCCTAGGGTGTTGAGAGATGTGTGTCAGACACTGGCAGCATTGCTGGCTGATCTTTTAACTGCTCCCTGGAAACAGGGATCACACCAGTGGATTGGAGGGTAGCTAATGTGGTACCACTCCAGAAGAGTGGGGACAGAGTAAACCTGACCTCTGTAGTAGGGAAGCTGGTGAAGCCATCAAAAAGGAATACCTTATGGAACTCCTGGAGGTTAACGGGCTACAGCATAACAGGCAGCATGAGTTTGTAGCAGGAAGGTCATGCCAGACTAACAATCAACTTTTTTGATTGGGTTACAAAGGTAGTGGCTGGGGGACAAGCAGTCTTTGTTGTATACCTGGACTTTTGCAAGGTTTATGATTCTGTATTGCACAGAAGGCTGATTAAAAAACTGAATGACCTGGAGTGGAGAACAAACTCACCAGATGGACAGACAACTGGCTGGGGGGGGGGGTGGCAGGACTCAGCGGGTGGTAGTTAATGGGAATTCTCTGAAATTGAGGGGTTTACCCTTGGGATCCCACAAGGATCAGTCCTGGGGCCAATGGTGTTCAATATTTTAATATGTGGCATAGCAGAGGGCATACAGAGCAAGATCTGTCTCTTTGCTCATCATGATACCAAAATCTGTAGGAGGGTGGGCAGAGAGGAAGGAATATGGTGGCTGGATAAAGAAATGTAAAGTTATGAACATTGGTAAGAAAAAATGTAGAACTGGCTATTGGATGAGGGCAGTGAGGGTGGCTGAGACTACTTGGAAGTCATCATCAGTGACACTGTTAATCCCACAGCATAATGCAACAAGATATGTGGAGGGCAAACAGAATGCTGGGGTGTATAGGTAGGGCATTCACCAACAGAAAGAAGTGATACTGTCCCTCTACAGATCCATGTGAGATTACACCTGGAGTACTGTGTCCACTTCTGGAACCCCACCTTAAAAAAGAACACAGACTGCTTGAAGAGGGTTCATAGCAGGGCAACAACAATGATACAGGGATAGCAGGGAGGACTCATGAGGACAAGTTAGAGATCCTACACATCTTCTCTTGAGGCTAGAAGGGAGAGGTAAACATGACTGAGACCTACAAGTTCTT
Organism: Neoceratodus forsteri; assembly: GCA_016271365.2. Classification (NCBI taxonomy): domain Eukaryota; kingdom Metazoa; phylum Chordata; order Ceratodontiformes; family Ceratodontidae; genus Neoceratodus; species Neoceratodus forsteri. The sequence continues at coordinate 222,773,679 of CM057449.1, read as the reverse complement.
AAGGGGAATATACAGAGCAGACTACAGGGAAATATCCACAAGGAATGAAAATATAGTACCCACAGGACATGGGTGGAGGATGGTGGGGGTAGGGGATTGAAGAGGGATGACAGAATGTACTTTTTCCATGTAGGGGGTTGCTAAGACCTGGAACAGTCCAGAAAAGATGGTGGTAGAATTCAATTTGGTGACTAGTTTCAAACAAGGATGGGATGGAAAGTCAGGGAAGGGGGCACTTGGGCACCAAATGCTAAGATTCCCAGTAACTCCAGTCTGATGTTAAGTCAGATATGAAGTTAAGCAGGGAATAGGCAGACTGGACAGACTGAATCTTTATCTGCTGTTGGAATCTATGTAAGAGTCCAGCATATTACCTTGGTTTAATACCAGTACCTCTATATCTCCCCAGCCCTCCATATTTTATTAACAAAAACAAAGAAATTGTATAATGTGTCTGCATTACCATAGTCAGTGTAATGTACTGTGTTTGTAGCCCATCCTTGGGCAGGAACCTATTGTAAACAATTTATCCTGTTGAAATTATATGTTGATATAGTCACAAAGTCTCTTGTGGTTATAAGAGTGCCTTCATTAGTTCTTTCAGTGAATGAACTGCGAAGTGAAGTTGAGTTGCGCTCATGCACAAAGGACTTGAGAATACACTCTTACAATCAAAAGAGTTGCAATAACTGTACGTACAGTATATATACAATAATGGATGGGGAAGTTTACTTAATGAGAATTTAATGGTCGCCCAAGGTGTGGGATGTTACATAAACCCTGAGGGCAAAGCTCGAGGGGTTTATTAAAGCATTCCACACTGAGGGCGACCATTAAAGTCGAGTTTAAGTCACCTCCCCATCTGTTATTATTTATAACTGCTGGTCAGCAATTTTGTTTTACATTCAGATTTAGCTTGCGTTTGCAATCAGTGCTTATCGCATTTCAGCAGGTCAGAGCTCTTCCCGCTGCCACTTCTTGTTCAATGCAGCTGTTGAAAGACAGGATTAACCAGATAGAATTTGTACATATTTGAGCAGAAAGTGACAAGCAGATAATCCTCCCCAAAAAACGGACAAATGGAAAACCGACGAAGTTCGTTGGTCTGGCGTGGCGGCTCCTTGCTACGCAGAAGAAGGAGCCACCATGTTTTTCAAAATGTTTAGCCCACCCAGGAGTAGGTAAACAGCCAGTCAGGTAGCAGTTGTTCTTCAGTGACTTGGCACGTGGTCACCATTATAACCTGCCGTTATAACCCACGGGTTATAACAGCAAACATTAACTCGGTCACTGCATATAAAAAATTGCTGACCAGTTACTATAAACATATCATAAATCAGATTGACTATTTCTATTTTTAAAACAATGGGACTCAAATTTAAAATCAAAATGTTTTACTTTGTAAAAATAATTTGAGAGTTGTGAGAAACGGAATGTGCCAACTGAACTTAACTTCAGAATTTTAGAACAATTAGCATAAGAGGCCTTTTTATAGTTCTAAGAGTATCTGGGATTGGAACTAAACAATTCTGGATGGCTAAAGTGATTTCCAGATTTATAACATCTTTCAGTAAACTAGAATGTTATTTCAGGTTGGCTAAAAACTGGACTTTGTGATCCAGCCCATCTTACCTGGTAAAGCAAAATAAATAAATCAGTGGCAAAGGGTGGGATCATCCTTTATGGAATACCACTAGAATGTTCCAGTTCGGTGGACAAAATTATATCAAGTGATGGCTCCTTCCACACAGAAATTTAGAAATGTTCAAACCACTGGAAAATTATTTCATTTTTATTTGTTTTTGCTGATTGAAAACCAAGAACAAGAAAATTGCTTTTTTACCAATTTACTGTAAACCATATCTATATATATATATATATATATATATATATATATATATATATAAATATTTTTTTTAAAATAACAGTATATCTATGCATTTCAAGGTGAATTGACATACCAGATATGTATGGACATGTTTCATCTACATCAAGATGATTCTAGGCTTTCATTAAAAAAGTTCCTAGTCCTTGTGTTACCAAAGCTGTTCCTTTTTAAAGATCATTTTTCTGAGTAGGGCTAACTTTGGAACCATTAGCGCTTGGAACTTCAAGTTTTTAAATGAAAACTAGGAGTCAGGTCAACATGGTCAAGTCACGTTGATGGAGTTCCCATGCATCAATACACTGTATGTCAAGATAGGTACATGGATTTGCATTGTATTTTATATACTATTCTCCTCTTTCTCTGCCATTGTCAGAGATGTACCTTGTTCCCAAGCATTCACCATGATCAGGCCATGCTATCATGCAAACAGGAGGGAAGACTTTTTCTCCCCATTTTCTCCCCTTATTCCTCTTGACATAAGAAGTGAAGTGAAGCCTCAACAAAATAGCATGGCCTTGTGAAGGAGAAAGCTCCCTGACCCATCTGCAGGGGTTGCTATTTACCACAACTTACGGTCAGAACTCTCTGGCTGAGGAGAAAACTGCCCTCAGTCAGCCTCCTGTGATCCCCCCCCTCCCAGTAATGCAACTTTTTTGCCTTCAAACTCACCCTGGGGGAAGCACTGCCTTGGGGGCAGTGACTCTCCCCAAGGAAGGTGCTGCCTTACAGGATGCACTGCCCCGAGGAACAACTGAAGGCAAAAAAGCTACACAAGTTCTGGCCCCTGACACGAAGACTGGAGTCTGCTCCAGAATAATGATTTTCTGCACATCAGCGCTGGACATCTGGGGCAGCCAATTCACTAAGTCACCAGAGCAGAAAGTCATAGACATGCACTTAGTAATGTTTTCAAACTGAATGTATGTCAGTACATTTTAACATATAACAATGCATCAAATGTGTATCGACACAGCTCAACTATAGTGGGCTGATCCTAAGCTTTTATTAAAAAACAAAAGATAAGTTCCTAACCCTAATGGATCCGAACGTATCCCTTACTGAAGATCATTTCTTTAAGAAGAGTTAACTTTGGAAATTTTGCAGCTGGAATTTAATTTTTGTTTTTTTAATGAAAGCTTGGAATCTGCACGACATACTTGTGACATGTAGGTAATGTTTCCATGCATTTATATATGTTGAAATGCATTGATACAGTCAATATATATCGATATATTTCTTCCAATGACACTTAAAAAAGTCAAATACAATTGTTACAATATTCTGATTTCTGGTTCACACTCAGCATGAACAAAATGAAATGGCATAGTTTTTCAGTCATTTGCACCTTTCTAAAGTGTTCCAAACTGAGTAACATAAAATCCATTTACCATCAACCCACACCATAATCTTAATATGCTTTCACAGACAAAGATAATAAATAAATAAGATAGGCTTAAAAACTTAATATTTTCATCATAACATGAACTAGAGATTTAAACAGAATAAATCAATTGTGTGTCTCTTCTCCCCCCTTGTCAAATAGCAGCATTTTGTTCCAAATACATTTTTATTTCTGGTACAGTGTTCCTAACTATCATATTCTGCTGCAGAAAATGGAGCCCTTGATACAGTATTTTCCAGGATTATGCCCACTTTGATCAGCTTATACAGTGCCAGTGGTTAGATTATACAGCACTCCCATGTGCACACTTCAATTTGACACAGCTGGGCCTCCTTCTCCACGCCCACCACCATCTCATGTGTAACATTCTATACCATGAACTGTATATTTTGATATGATACAGGCTATTAGTGTTTGGAGGGAGACCGTGGTATTACCATTCACCTGCTAGGTGGCTTAATCCCAAATTCCTATTAACAGACTCATATCCACTGTATTTGAGTCAGATGTTCCATTTTACCACAGCAGTACCTGATGCTGATGTGCACCCCCCTGGCAAAGAGTTAATATTTGTGATGAAATTTAGGGGCTTTCTAACTCAGCAACAGTTTGCATCAGTTTCCCCTACTTTATGGCTGCTTGAAGAAAAATCTGCCATTCACTGGTTATCTGTATTAGACATCAACCGTTCACATAAACACCAAGAGGAGGCTGCAAAATGGTCTGAACTTTAAAGAAGATATCTTACATCATGGGACCTGAGGAAGTTTTTAATCAGGGGTGTGTGTGTGGGGAGGGGGAGATTATGGGGTGGAGCCTCTCCAAATAATGAAACAAGTCTAGTGCTAATGGGCTGTGCCAATGTATGTCAAGAACTAGTCCTTCTGCCAGATGTCACCGGGATGTGAAATGTCTCATAAATTAAATATCTTGGAGTAGGTCACAAGGGTGGAGGCTACTATCAGGTAAAAAATGGAGAGCATTTCAGGGATTATACTCCTTAGCAGTGGTGGTAACAGGCACAAAATTTCCAGAATGCGAAGAGTGAGAGTTGGTCTCAATCAAACAGCCAAAGAAAAGCCTGGATGGTGAAACTGATGTCTGCACTGAGGATGGAGCAACCACCCTATCCATCACCAACCCTGGCAAGTGCCATCAGCCCAGTCATATTGGATTTGTGTGGTTATGGTGGGCACAGTGGGGGGTCCACTAAACATTTGGCACATCACATTTTTGTTTTCTTTTGCCTGAGAATTAACTCCAATTCTCTCAGTGAATTAAGTGGGAGCACAACCTGCTTTATCAGTTATCTAAGAAGAGGCACTCATTTTCTGAAGGATGGACTTTGTCACCTCCCTACAGTAGACCCCAAGATACAGTTTTATAAACGGTCTCTTAAGCAACATAATGTGGTGGCAAGAACTGGCAAAGGAGTGGATAAGGCACTGGCCTTTCACCACGGGGGGACCAGGGTTCTAATCCCAGAAAAGGTGAGAGGTAGCATGAGTTTGGCAGTTTAAACTCAGTTCCTAGTGGACAATGGCCATGGCAGAAAACCACTGCACATCATTTGGCACAATTCAACATAGACGAAAGTTTCATCTCAACAAATGAGACTGCATTAACACCCCACCGCCCACCCCTAAGAGGGGCTGAATGAGCATGGAGATTGAATTACCCCCTCACCCCAAGGACAGGTTTGGTAACTCTGGGTCAGAAACTGAATGAGCACGGAGATGAAACTACTCTTTCATCCCAATGAAAAGGATAATCTCTAGAGGTATGGGACTGAATAAGCACAGAGACCGAAATACCCTCTCACCCCCAGGAGATGGGTGATCTCTGCAGGTCAGGGACTGAACATGCATGGAAACTGAATAATTACCCTCACCCACCAGAAGGCTGGTCTTTCCCGGTTACGTACTTATTTAACATGGAGGCAGAATTGCACTCCCAACCAAGAAACAGGTATTCCATTCAGTTTATGAAATGAATGAGCATGAAGAATTTATTAACCCCCCCTCCCCCCAAGACAGGTAGTTCTTCCCCACAGGGACTGAAGCAGCATGGAGACTGAATTATCCCATCCCCTCTGGAGATGAGTAGTCCCCCCAGGTCAGGGACTGAAGTAGCATGGATACTGAATTACCTCCTCACTCTCTGGAGATCTGTAGTGCCTCCAGATCAGGGACTGAAAGACCACAGGGATTGAATTATCCCCTTGCTATTACAAGAGAAGTCTATTTAGGTCAAAGTTGTAATGAGCATGGAGAATGAATTACCCCATCACTCCAATCAGAAGACAGGCTTCTTTAAGTCAGGGACTAAATGAGCATAGAGAATGAATTATCCACTCACCTTCATAAGAAGAGAGGTCTCCTTAGATTAGGAAATGAATGAACATGAAGTCTGGATTACTCTCTCACCCCCAACAGAAGAGAGGTCTCTTTAGGTCCGAGATTGAATATGCAATAAGAATGAATTACTCCCTCACTCCTAGGAAAAGTAGGCACAGGAATAGTGAATCTAGAACATGGGTCATAAGTGGAAGCTGTCAGGAGGGACATTTAGGAGGAATATGCGGAAGTCCTTTTTTTCAAAGACTGGTTGATCCATAAAGCAGCCTGCCAGCTGAAGTGCTAGAAACCAAAACCCTTAATGGCTTCAGATATGGTTGGAACAGAGTGAAGGGCTTAGTAGTCACCCAGAGGGGGTAGCAGTAAGGCAGGATATATGGGGGTGGGTAGCATGGGCATAAATCCTGTGCAGATACCAGGGGCTCGATTTTCAAAGGGACTGCAGTTGCTGCAATGGACTTATGGCAGGGAGTTAAACGCAAGTAGCGACTTGCATCAAACCTGTGTCACAGTGCTATTTTCAGAAGATTCCTGCCGCAACTCCTCTGCTGCAAGTCTCTTGTAGTGACAAAGCACTGTTGCACCAGCTCCCTCATGGCATAACACTGTGTCCCTGAGGGACCTGGTTCACAGGGCTTGTGCCACAGCTTTGGTGCAAGCTGCCATAAACAGAGGGCACTGTCACAACCTGTGTCCAGAATTCTAAAATAAGGTGCAGGTTGCGTCACACCCTCGGACGCAGGTGCAGCAAACTTTGCGGGGATGCAGGACTTGGTCACAAGCCTTGCATCCCCATTTAAAAAATGGGCCCAATATCTCAGAAGTAGGATAATGTATTACAGACAGACAAGATGGATCGATAGTCTTTTTCTGGTGTCAACTTATATGCCCTATGTGAGAACAGCCACTCTAGGCCAGGGACTCAATGAGAATGGAAAGTGAACTACCTCATCACCCCAGGAAATGTGTGTATGCTCCAAACCAGTGACTGAATGAGCTTGGAGAGTGATTCCTGCCCCCCCACACACACACACACACACACCCCAGTGACAAGTGTGGTTGCTCCAGGGTAGGGACTGAATAAGCATGGAGACTGAATTACCCTTTCATCCCCAGAAAGCATGTGGTTGTCCCAGGTCAGGAACCAAATTAGCATGGAGACTGAATTATACTCATCCTGAGGAGAAGTGCAGTTGCTCCAGGTCAGGGACTGAATGAGCATGGAGATTGAACATCCTCCTCACCCCCAGGAGAAGCGTGGGTTGCTCCAGGACAGGGACTAAATGAACACATGACAGAATTATCCTCTCACCCCGAGGAGAAGGGTGGACACTGTGGGTCAGGCACTAAATAAACATGGTCACTAAATCTCCATTAAACAGGACAGTCCAATTGAGATATAGTGTATGATGGACTGTCATTGTGTATGGAGGGCCACACACTGTAAAATGTTGTTCTCATTCTGTGTTAGAAGCTACGTCACAATGCAACCACCCCCATCAGCGCTGTTCATAGGACAGGGGGTGGTTGAAGCCGTGTGTGTGTGAGCTGGCTGGCCGGCTGATGGCCGAGAAACGCAGGACTCGGACAACAGACATTGACTGTCTCAACCAGAAAAAAGTGATTGTGTTTTTTGGGACCGTACACTATATAGAATAGTGTATGGTAGCCTAAATACACAACATCGCTATTCTTAAACCTCGTGATTACTATGACATCAGAGGGACCTCTCGAGCTTCGATCTCAAGGTCCTTGATGTCATAGTAGCCACTCAGTTTAAGAATAGCGTTGTTGTGCATGGGCTACCATCCACTATTCTACATGTAACATCTCATATTTAGATCCTATTTAAAAGCTGGGTGACTCCTCTGAAACATTGACTTGCTGAGGGTCACACAGTGAGTATGTATCTGGTGGATTTCAAGCCACGTTCTCCTACTTTACTATGCTCTACCACTAGGTTGCCCAATATCCTAACTTCACAACACTCAATCTAGGGTAGGTTACAGTCTCTCCCACTGTGCCGTCAGCATAACCCAGCTTCAACTTGTCTGTCAAGAACACCATCTGTTGCTACCAGCAAGACACTTCCATCCTATAAACTGTCAGTCCTGGTGACTGACCTCTGTCACTGCTGCTACTGCACAGTGCAATGAGTACCCCACCCACTCCTTTCTAAACACTTACTGCACAGCACATTTAAGGATATAAGAAACAACTTATTGCAACATTTTCTGAATAACTATAAAAGGAAAATGTAAACCTGGATGCTGCATTGTAATGAAGGGCTACAGATGACTGTCTGTATCAGTGGTGTTGAGGCTGGCAACTGGTTTGGGCTCACTACCAGTTTGACATCTCTACTGGAGATCTACAAAGCAACTTACAGGCTCTGGAGGATTGGTTTGGAGTAAATAAACTATTCCTGAACTATAAGAAGACAAAAACCATGTTGTTTTCTGGTACACATCTGAAGGAAAAGACCCTTCCCCTTACTATTCATAATGCTCACGGAACTACCTTTGACCATGTGGAAACCTTCAAGTACCTGGATGTCACCCTGGACGATACCCTTTCATTCTCCATACATGTGGATATCACAAATCTGGCCAATAGAAAGATCAGAGTGCTGTACAGGCACTGCCTTAACTTCACACAGGAAGCTAGATGCCTGGTAGTCTCCAGTACGATCCTACCTCTCATCGACTACTGGCTCTCAGTATATGGAGCTGCTTGTGAAACTACCCTCTCCAAAGTAAGGAAGGTACTCAACAAAGCCTTCTGTTTTCCCAGTGGGGCGGACAGGCTCACACATAACTGCATGTTGTATGCTCTCAACAAATGGTTGCCACTTCAGGATAGGCTAAAATACCAGATCTGTCTGATGGCTAAAAAAACTTTGTTGGGCCTCACCCACACTGTGATCAAAGATCTCTTCTGCATGATCACAAACCAATAGTCCACCAGAAGTCTGTCTAGACAAGTTATTGAAGTCCCCTTCTGAAAAATAAGCCTGAATAGGTGCTCTTTTGTGGTCTGTGCTTGCCAATGGCTTAACAAACTCCCTGAATCCCTAGTGGGACTTTCCAAAATGGCATAATTTAAAAAATTCCTATAATAACTCACTTTGAAATCAGCCTGCTGTTTCTTTTACTTGATTCCTGACCAGTATACCATGTTTTATCTTGTGCTTATACATTACTGGCACTTGCAAACTTTGTCCCCATGCGACGGCTATGCTAGAGTGTGTATATTTCCCTGACTAATAATTTACTTTTGCTTGTACCTGACCAGGCTTTTCTTGAGCTGGTGATTGTATTTTATATTTTTTGTTCACTGTACTTGCCTGACATGGAACTTTAGCAAAAGGGCACTTCTGCTTAAAGGTGTTTTCCGAATTAAAAATAATTAAATAAATAAAAATAAAATAAATAAAAAGATGTCTGAGCAAAAAGACACTGTCCTTTAACATATTGCTGTGACTATGACAGGGCCACATTTACTCTGCTATGCCTCAGTATAGCACAGTATTTAGGAAATGACAGTGCTGTGACCAGGACATGAATGCACTAACACTGCTATGCTATAGTATTTAGAAACTTACAGCACTGTGACTGACATGACCTCACTAATTCTGCTGTGCCACAGTATAACAGTATTTATAAACTAACAGCGCTGTGATCAAGATAGAATCACAATGTTTTGCTCAGCCACAGTATAGAGCACAGTATTTAGGAACTGACAGCATTGTGACCAGGACATGGCTGCACTAACTCTACTGCATTACAGTATTCAGAGACTTACAGCGCTGTGACTGACAGGCCCACACTAACTCTGCTGTGCCACAGTGACAGTAGTTGTAAACTAACAGCGCTGTGACCAAGACAGAAGCACACTGTCTCGGCTTTGCCACAGTATAGCACAGTATTTAGTAACTTCCACTGCTGTGATCAAGATGGGCCACACTAATTCTGTTATAGTACAGTATAACACAGTATTAAGGAAATGTTAGCACTGGGACTGAGACAAGACTGCACTAAATTTGCTGTGCCGTAGCACCCAGGAACTTACAGCGCTATGACTCAGACAGGCCCACACAAACTCTGCTGTGTTATACTATAACGGTATTTATGAACTAACAGTGCTGTGACCAAGACAGAAGCACACTTTCTCTGCTTTGCTACAGTATAACACAGTACTTAGTAACTTACAGTACTATGACCAAGATGGGCCACACTAACTCTGCTATGGTACAATATAGCACAGTATTTAGGAAATGTTAACACTACTGGGACTGAGACAAGACTGCACAAAACCTGCTGTGGCGCAGCACTCAGGAACTTACCATGCTGTGACCAAGACAGTGCCACAGTAACTCTTCTATACTACAGTATAGCACAGCACCCAGGAACTTATGGAGCTGCAGCTGAAATATAGCTACATTAAATCTGCATCTGCTACAGCACAGCACCCTGAAACTTACAGCACTGTGAGTGAGGCAAGACCATGCTAACTCTGCAATGCTACAGCACAGCACACAGAAATGTAGAGTGCTGTGACATACACTTACAGTGCTGTGACGGAGACATGACCATGCTAACTCTGCAATGCTACAGCACAGCACACAGAAACGTAGAGTGCTGTGACATATGACCCCACTAATTCTGCTTATAGTGCAGCACCCTGGAACTTACAGTGTTGTGAGTGAGACAAGACCATGCTAACTCTGCTATGCTACAACACAGCACACAGAAATGTAGAGCGCTGTGACATATGACCCCGCTAATTCTGCTTATAGCGCAGCACCCTGAAACTTACAGCACTGTGAGTGAGAGGAGACCATGCTAACTCTGATATGCTACAGCACAGCACACAGAAATGTAGAGTGCTGTGACATATACTTACAGTGCTGTGACAGAGACATGACTATGCTAACTCTGCAATGCTACAGCACAGCACACAGAAACGTAGAGTGCTGTGACTTATGACCCCACTAATTCTGCTTATAGTGCAGCACCCTGGAACTTACAGTGTTGTGAGTGAGACAAGACCATGCTAACTCTGCTATGCTACAACACAGCACACAGAAATTTAGAGTGCTGTGACGTATGACCCCACTAATTCTGCTTATAGCACAGCACCCTGGAACTTACAGTGCTGTGAGTGAGACAAGACCATGCTAACTCTGCAATGCTACAGCACAGTACACAGAAACGTAGAGTGCTGTGACATATGACCCCACTAATTCTGCTTATAGCATAGCACCCTGGAACTTACAGCACTGTGAGTGAGACAAGACCATGCTAACTCTGCTATGCTACAACGCAGCACACAGAAATTTAGAGTGCTGTGACATATGACCCCACTAATTCTGCTTATAGCACAGCACTCTGGAACTTACAGCACTGTGATGGAGACATGACCACGCTAACTCTGCAATGCTGCAGCACAGCACACAGAAAGTTACAGTGTTGTTACATATGCCCCCACTAATTCTGATTATAGCACAGCACCCTGGAACTTGCAACACTGTGATGGAGACATGGTCATGCTAACTCTGCAATGTTACAGCACAGCACACAGAAACTTACAGTGCTGTGACCTATGACCCCACTAATTCTGCTTATAGCACAGCACCCTGTAACTTGCAGCACTGAGACTGAGACATGACCATGCTAACTCTGCAATGCTACAGCACAGCACACAGAAAATTAGAGTGCTGTGACACACAGTATAACCCCACTAATTCTACTTATAGCACAGCACCCAGGAACTTGCAGCACTGAGACTGCGACATGACTGCACTAACTCTACTATAGTACAGTACACAGAAAGTTCTAGAGCTATGGCTGAGACATGACTGCACTAACTCTGCTATAGCACAGCACCCAGAAACCTACTGCCCTGTGACCAGAACATGACTGCACTAAATCTATTGTACCACAGCACCAAGGAACTTAAAGCGCTGTGACTGAGAAATGACTGCACCAACTCTGATGTTGCACAGCACTCTGGAACTTACAGTGGAGTGACTGAGAAATGACTACACTAAATCTGCTATAACACAGCACCAAGAAACTTACAGAACTGTGGCTGAGACACAACTTCACTAACGCTGCAATGCCACAGTACAGCACAGCACCCAGGAACCCCAGGAAGTTACAGTGCTGTGAAAGAAACACAGAAACACTCACTGCTATATGCTACAGTATAACACAGTATTCAGAAATGTACAGAACTGTGACAACACTAACTGTGCTATGCTACAGTACACAATAGCACTCAAGAATGCACAGTGCTGTGAATGAGAAATGACTACACTAACACTGTTATACTACAGTGCAACTACAGTAATCAGGCACTTACAGTACTGTGGCCAAGGCATGGATACACAAAATATGTTATAGCACAACACCTAGACACTTACACTGCTGCGACTGAAACATGATGGCACTAACTGCTATGTTGCAGTACGGTACAGTATTTAGGAACAGATAGTGATGTAACTGAGACATGACTGCACTAACTCTGCTATAGCATAGCACCCAGGAACTGACACCATGATGACCTAGACATGACCACAGTAACTCTTAACTACTATATTTTATTTATTTATTTATTTATTGAACTGTTTCACCAGGAAGGCACACTGAACAACAAGCTGCTCATCTCGTGGTGTGACCTGGGGGGAGGGGTACATGAACTAACACTGTAGAACATTTTGGGGCATCATTTACAAATTGTTACATACTGTACATTGAAACAAAAATAGTTGGCAGCAATAATTGACAATAACAGACAAGGCTGGAGAAATAATGAGAGCAACACAAGGAGGGGCCTAGTACAAAATAAAGGCTGGCAGATGGGGCAACTAAGGAAGAAGAAATTATGAAAATTTAGGAAAGGGTACTTGCGAGGCAAGGAAGTATATTAAAAGTGCATAAGGTAAGGGAGGTTTGTTAAGTGCCTGAGGGGTGGTTTTATTGAAGAAAGAAGGCAAAGTAACAGGAGAGGAGGAAAGTACCAGGGGTAGGGTGAAAAGGGGATGTCGGGGTGGGGACCTCCGCTGGGGGAGGGCCCACCGCAGGAATAGTTGGGAACCCTGTAAGTGATGAGGGATACTGCTGGAGATAGGGGAGAAAGAGAGGAAAGAGTTGCTAGGAGATGATGGGGGATAGAAGAAAGAGGATGGGAAGGGCTGCAAGGAGATGCCAGGGAGGGGGGAGGAAGAAGGAGGAGGGGGAGGGAGAGCACAGCCCCATGGGGCCCCATCCGGATGTAGATGAACCCTGCTCGAGGGCTAGGGGTTGCTGTAAGGGATAAGGAAAAATACAAGCCATGGGGGAAGTGACTATACCAAAGTGACTGGGTAGTTTGGGAGGGTGGCTACAAGGAATAGGGTGAAGAACGCTAGGTACAAGAGAGTGGAGGAGGGATCAATAGATAGGTGGAAGATTCAATTTAGGAGAGATGGCAAGCATTGGGTGAGTGTGTAGTTAGGGAGGGTCGTGACACGTGCAGTTCGAGAAAGATAATTTTGTAAGGCACAGCAGAGGGAGTAAGAGGAGGAGGAGTGGTGAATTTGAGGAGGGAGGGAGTTCCAGATTTTGGGTAACTGGTATGAGAAGCCAGATTGGCCAATTTGGTTGCAACACCTAGGAATTACCAAGGTGTGTGAGTCAGTGGATCTAAGGGCATGAGTGAGAGATGGAGGTTTGGTAAAAGAGGAAAAGAGGTAGTTAGGGAGAGACCTTAACCAATGTGTAGAAGTGAGTTTAATGCAGTGGGATAGGCATCTATTTGTGAGAGACGGGAGGGATAGTGCATGGTAGAGATTGTAGTAGTGTGTGCAAGAGTGGGCATCAAGGGCAAAGCAACAGAAAGAGTGAAACAGTGAGTCCAGTCTGGCCAGGTATGTTTTGGGAGCAGCACTATAAACTACATCACAGTAGTAAAAAATAAGGAGGATCATCTTTTGGACAATTTTGCTCCTAGCTGTAAATGGGATGTAGCTATGGTTTCTGAACAGGGCGCCAAGCAAATTTTTCAGGATGGGATCAATATGTCCAGAGATGTTGAGGTGTTGGTCCACCCAGACCCCAAGGTATCTGAAGAGGAAGTATCCTCAAGAATAGTCCCATCAAGGGTATGGAAGTAGGGGAGATTTGTAAGCCTAGATAGTCTCTGCCTAGTGCCAAAGGCCATGGAGACCGTCTTCTTGGCGTTAAGGAAAAGGTGATGGTTAGCAAACCAGAGCTGAACTTTGTTGAAATCATGCTGCAGACTGGTTGTGACCTCAGCAGGACTTGAGTCAGATGCATACAAAACCATATCAACAGCATACATGTGGATGGAGGAGGAAAAGAAGCAGACAGAGGGCAGGTCATTTAGGAAGATTGAGAATAAGAGGGGACCAAGCACCAAGCCCTGTGGGACTCCTGTGTTGATGGGTGGGGGGGAGAGGACACAAGAGATCTGAACTGATTGAGTTCTACTTGTGAGGCAGGCCCTGAACCAGTTTGTGGCTGAAGACGAGAGGCCTGCTGTTGAGAGAGAGAGTCCAGGAGTAGGGAGCGGGAGACTGTGTAAAACGCTTTGGCAAGGTCGACAAAAATGGCTGAGATGATAAGGCCATTGTCCATTCCGGTTTGGATGGAGTCAGTAAGCCTGATCAATGAGGTGGTGGTGGAGTGGTGTTTCCTGAAACCAGATTGGAACGAGGTGAAAAAGGAGGAATCTGTGAGGTAGGAGGTAAGTTGGGAGAGTACTGGGTATTGTTATAGTTTAGCAAGAGTGGAGAGGAGGGAGATGCGGCGATAGTTGCTAGGAAAGGTGTAGTCTCTGCCTTTGGGTAAGGGGAGAACCACTGCATGTTTCCATCAGGTGGGGACCGAGCTAGTAGCGAAGGAGAGGTTTAGGTTGAGAGAGAGAGGGTAAGCAATAGCATGGGCTGAGAGTGAGAGGAGTTTGGGGTAGAGGTCATCAGGGGAGGAGCCTTTTAAAAGGTTGATGGTGAGGAGGGCTTTTAAAGTATCTTCAGGGGTGATGGTTGAGAAGGATGAAGGTAGAGGGTAGAGGATGAGGGGGGAGTAACATAGAAACATAGACTTTGGCAGATAAGGACCACTTGGCCCACCCAGTCTGCCCATTTCCCTACCTATTGGATAAGCTGCAGATTCTAGTTAACCAACAGCCTACTTCCTGGAACCCCCCACTATAATTGCCTTATGTCTGTCCCATGCTTGTTTGAATTTCCCTACTGTTTTAGACCCCACAACCTCTCCAGGAAGGCGGTTCCATGCGTCCACCACTCTCTCCGTGAAAAAGAATTTCCTCACATTACCCCTGAGCCGTCCCCCTTCTAACTTTAAATTGTGCCCCCTTGTTCTTACACATCTCTTTTTCTGAAAGATGCTACCCTCTTGGACTTTGTTGTGGTGTAGAGGGGGGAGAGAGGGGATGGGAGTGCCTTTAGTAGTTCAGTAGCGCAAGTGGTGTAGTATGCATTGAATTCAGTGGCAACTGTGCTCGGGTCGGCCACCAGAGAGTTGTTTACTTTGAGGACTGGGAGTGGAAGGTGGGATTGGGGTGTGAAAAGGGCATGGACAACCTTCCAGAATGGTATTTATATTTGTGAGAAAGGCAGATCTAAAGTATTCAGATTGGCTAATCGTTTGGCCTTAGTGTAGGCATTCTGGAGCATACAGTACAAGGCGAGGTCTCTAGGGGACTGGGATGATTTATGGAGCTTCCATGCATGATCTCTAGCTCTGAGGCAAGCCAGACATCCGGAGGTTATCCAGGGCAGGTGGTTGCCCCTGACTCTGGTTGTTTTTAGAGGGACAAAGTTATCCCAAATGCTTAGGAATATACCTTTGAAATGGGTGAGGGCCTTGTCAACAGATCAACAGATGAGAAGAAGGTTAGGGGAGACCAGTTAGTGATGGATAGGTGATGCAGAAGGGGTTCAAGGTTCAGTAGGCTGAAGGAGTGTATTTTCAAGGATTTGGAGGGGATTTTGGCCTATGAATTTTACAGACTAAAAGACTGGATTATGGTTACATAGAGCATCTGGGAGGGTGCCAGCTTTAATTACTCTATTGGGGTGGGTGGTGAGTGCCCAGTCAATCAAGGAATGGTTTGGAGTCTTGTGGTTTGGACGAGTGGGTTCTAGAATCAATTGGGTGAGGTTTAGGGCTCCTATGTCATTTCTTGTTTCGGCAGCCTTAGGTGACAGCCAATTTAAATTGAAATCACCTAGGATATATAGTTCATCAGACTGGGAAAGGGCAAAGATGGAGGTGACTAGGTTGAGTGTGATAGCCGGCTGGATGTTTGGGCAGCAGTAGACACTGGCTATGAAAATAGGGTTAGAGCAGGGCAGGGTTACTTGAATGGCTAGAGCACCACGGGTCACAGGATTGGAGGTAAAGTATGATGCAGAATTTTGGAATAAGGAGTGTATATGCATAGCAACAACACCACCCCTGCCTGCCCAGTCTTGCCTTAGGATAGAGTAACCAGGGATAGAGACAGAGTGGTCAGGGATTGAGGCCTTTAGCCAGGTTTCTGTAATGAAGAGTATATCAGGCTTTAAAGTGCATGCCATGGTTTGAAGGAGGGCAGTTTTTAGTTATAGTCTACAGATGTTTAAATGCAGGAGTTTGAGTCCCGTCAGGAGAGCAAAGTGGGCATGGGAGGGTGAGGGGGTTGCTGGCACCCGCAAGGAGAGCTGAAGAGGGAGGTGCACATGGGCTAGGGTTGGGGTGGATGTTTCCTGAGGAGAGCAGGAGGAGTGCAATAATCAGGAAATGAATTTTAGTGCATTTTTGGGAGGGGGGAACCTTGGGCATGGAGGTGTAGTGGGGAAGGGAGAGGGAGAACAATAATTACAGGAATGCCAGATTTGCTGAAACAGATGTCAAGGAGGCATGGGGATGGATGGGAGAGTGAGACCAGTGTTCAGAGAAGGGTGACGGAGTGATTGCTAGGATGAAATTTGGGGAGTGAAGGAAAGGGGTAGGAATTGGAGGTTGGCAGTCAGGTCTTGGAGGGTGGTATATAAGTGGTAGCGGTAAAGAGAGGGTTAGGAGTAGCAAGAAGGGAAAAGATGAGAGACAAGGAGGCATTTTGCTAGGATAAGGTGAAAATTAGCCTTGAGGATATGGTGAGGAGTACTGTTGTTAGGGAGGTTTCAGTCAGGTAGGGGAGCGATGCGAGGAGTGAGTATAGGCAGGGGTTGTGTCAGTCTACAAGAGGAAACTGCTGTAGGCTGGCTTTAATAATTTTCACTTAGTGGTCAATGTATAAAACCAGCTGGCTCTCTAGTGGTTAATGAAAATAACCTGCAAAGAGGAAAGCAGACACTTTGTGATTCACAAGGTAGGAGGGTCGCCTGAGGAACCTGGGCTATAAATACAGATGCTCAGATAGGGGCGGGCGGGAGGTGTGGGTGGAGCTGCGCTCAGCCTCAGTAGGAACAATTTGTTTGTCTTGCTTCTGCCTTCAGAAGTGGCAGGCAGTTTGTTTGAAAAAATTCAAAAAAAGCACCAGAGATAAAGTGCCAGAAAGCAGGCTAGAAGACGAATAGTAAGCAGTCCAATCAGAGAGCAGTCAGTACAGGTATCCACCAATGGATACACCGGAGGAAGTGTAGGCAACCAATTGGAGAATGGGCTTTTAGACCTTATGGTTCCACAAGCTCCGAAGCATTCCTGGCAGGCTGATGAGGGCAGGCGGAGAGAGAATGATAGGCAGGAATAACCACTGGTGTCGGGAGCCGGGAGCAGCTGAGGGGTAGCTAGAGAGAGATTAGTGGAGACAGAAGCACTAGGAGCTGTATCAAGCAGCACTACTGCCGCACTCCAGGAGGGGGAGGCAGAAGGATTTAGTTCAGGGAAGACAGGCTAAATAAAAGCTAGCAGTAGGAATCAGATTTAAAACATTAACGAATTTCGGCTTGCTGCTACTTCTAGTTAAATAATATTTAGTATCAGCAGTAACAATACATTTCGGCAGTAAAAATAGGCTTAAAACTACAATCAACTAAATGCACCTTTCAGCTGCTACTAGCTTTTTGGTTTTAAAAGTACAGCTAAGACAGTAAACTTCAGCAGTAAAAGCAGGATTAAACATACATTTCCTGAAAGCATTTCTTTGTCTTGCTTCTGCCTTCAGAAGTGGCAGACAGTTTGTTTGATACTGTTACAATAGCACAGAAACTAGAAAATGTAATGCTATGAATGGCAGGAGCCGTGACCAAACCAACTCTGCTGCAAGAGAGCAAAACACCAAGGGACTTACAAGCATTATGACTGAGACAAGACCACAGTTACTCTACTATACTACAGCACAGCACGTCAACTAACAACACCATGACTGATACACAACCATGCTAATTCAGTTATTGTACAGTACAGCATAGTTTTTAGGAACTTACAGTACTGTGACTAAGACATGAGAATGACCACACTATCTCTGCTATAGCACGGCAACTAGGAACTTACACTATTATCTAGACATGGCCACACTAACTCTGCTATAGCACAGCACCCAGGAACGTACAATGCTATTATCTAGACATTACCGCACTAACTCTCAACTACTATAGCACAGCACCCAGGAACCTACACTGTTCTTATCTAGACATGACCACACTCTCAACTTCTATAGCACAGCACCCATGAACATGCACTACTATTATACAGACAAGACCAAACTAACTCTGCTACAACAGAGCACCCAGTAACTTAATTGCTATTATCTACACATAACTGCAGTATTTCTGCTGTAGCACAGCACACAGTAGCTCAACAGCACAGCACCCTCGAACTTAACTATTATCTAGACTTTACTGCACTAACTCTGCTATAGCACCGCTCCCAGGAACTTAGTAGCACAACACCCAGGAACCTATCCAGCTGTTATCAAGATATGACAATTCTACCACTGCTATACAGTAGGACATCACCAAAGAACTTATCCTGCTATTGCCTAGACATGGCCACACTAACGCTCATATACTGTAAGACAGCACATAGGAGATTGCACTGCTATTACCGAGATATGACCACACTAACTCTGCTAAAGCACAGCACTCAGGAATTTGCACTGCTATTTTCCAGAAATTATCTCTCTAATTCTGCTATAACACAGTACCTACAAACTTGAAATGCTATTATCTATACAGGCCAACACTAACTCTACTATAGCACATCACCCTTGAACATACAATGCTATTATCTGGACAGTACCACACTAACTCTGTTATAGTACAGCACCCAGGAACTTACACTGCTATTATTTACACATGACCACACTAACTCTATTATAGCACAGCACCCAGGAATATACAATGCTATTATCTAGACATTACCACTCTAACTCTACTATTGCATAGCACCCAGGAATGTACTATTTTATTATCCAGGCATGAACACACTAACTCTGCTATAGCACAGCACCCAAGAACCTTCATTGCTATTACCTAGACATGACCACACTAATTCTGCCATAGCACAGCACCCCGGAACTTACAGTGCTATTATCTAGACATGCCCAAACTAACTCTGTTGAGGCACAGCACCCAGGAACTTACACTGTTCTTATCTAGACATGTCCACACTAACTCTGTTATAGCACAGCACCCAGGAACTTACACTGTTCTTATCCAGACATGTCCACACTAACTCTGCCATAGCACAGCATCCTGGAACTTACACTGCTATTATCTACACATGACCACTCTAACTAAGAAACTTACATTGTTCTTATCTAGACATGTCCACACTAACTCTGCCATAGCACAGCTCCCAGAATTTATACTGCTATTATCTAGACATGACCACTGTAACTCTGTTATAGCACAGCACCCAGGAAATTACAATTCTATTATCCAGGCATGACCACACAAACTCTGCTATTACACAGCACCCAGGAACTTTCACTGCTGTTATCTAGACAGGACTACACCAACTCTGTTGTAGAACAACACGAAGGAACATACACTGCTATTATCTAGGCACGACCACACTAACTCTGCTATTGCACATTACCCAGGAACTTAAATTGCTTTTATCTAGACATGATCTCTATAACTCTGTTATTGCACAGCACCCATGAACGTACACTGTTATCTAGACATGATCACTCTAACTCTGCTATAGAACAGCACCCAGGAACTTACACTGCTATTATCTAGACATGTCCACACTAACTCTGCCATAGCACAGCATCCCGGAATTTACATTGCTATTATCTAGACATGACCACACTAACTCTGCTATAGCACAACACCCATGAACTTACATTGCTATTATCTAGACATGAACAAACTAGCTCTGCTATAGCATAGCACCCAGGAAATTACTATTCTATTATCCAGGCATGTCCACACTAACTCTGCTATTACACAGCACCCAGGAACTTTCACTGCTATTATCTAGACAGGACTACACCAACTCTGCTGTAGGACAACATGAAGGAACATACACTGCTATAATCGAGGCATGACCACACTAACTCTGCTATTGCACATCACCCAGGAACTTAAATTGCTATTATCTAGACATGATCTCTATAACTCTGTTATTGCACAGCACCAATGAACGTACACTGTTATCTAGAAATGATCACACTAACTCTGCTATAGCACAGCACCCAGGAACATACACTGTTATTATCTAGATATCATCTCTATAACTCTGTTATTGCACAGCATCCGTGGACGTACACTGTTATCTAGACATGATCACTCTAATTCTGCTATAGCACAGCACCCAGGAACTTACACTGCTATTATCTAGACACGTCCACACTAACTCTGCCATAGCACAGCATCCCGGAATTTACACTGCTATTATCTAGACATGACCACAGTAACTCTGCTATAGCACAACACCCATGAACTTACATTGTTATTATCTTGACATGACCGAACTAGCTCTGTTATAGCATAGCACCCAGGAATTTACTATTCTATTATCCAGGCATGACTACACTAATTCTGCTATTGCACAGCACCCAGGAACTTTAACTGCTATTATCTAGACAGGACTACACCAACTCTGCTATAGGACAGCATGAAGGAACATACACTGCTATTATCTAGACATGATCACACTAACTCTGTTACAGCACAGCACCCAGGAACTTACACTGCTACTATCTAGACATGATCTCTATAACTCTGTTATTGCACATCACCCATGAACATACACTGTTATCTAGACATGATCACTCTAACTCTGCTATAGCACAGCATCCAGGAACTTACACTGCTGTCATCTAGACATGATCACTCTAACTCTGCTATAGCACAGCATGCAGGAACTTACACTGCTGTTATCTAGACATGACCACACTAACGCTGCTGGTTCTATGTGATAACAGTGATCGCGAAAGGGCAATCACCGGTATAGCGAATGTATATCACCGAAAACATAAACGGCGACGTACATTCGCAGCTAGGAAAACACACTTCATTGTTTCATGTGGGGGGCTTCACCCCCCCACACCTCTCCAACTAAAATAACTAACTCGGGGGTGCATGTTGGGGATGGGGAGAACCAGAATGCAAGAAAATAAAGCACAAACAGGCACAGAAAAGCACAAAAGCATTGTGATCCACCCCCAGACCTAAACCCTGCACCCTCCTCACCAGAGCCAGCTTCCCTAACCACCGCATCACTAGACCAGCTCGGTGGCTTACCCTCTCACCACCTCCCCACATACCTGATAAATACCTTCCAGTATCCTGTTGTCATGCTCTGGCCATGCCATTTTCTGTTGTGCCCTTTCAGGGTAGCCCACAACACAGGCACTGAGATTGAGTCGATCATATTTGAGTCATTCAATCTCAGTCACCCTTTTGATGGTATACCAACTCTGCTATAGCACAGCACCCAGGAACTTACACTGTTCTTATCTAGACATGTCCACTCTAACTCTGCTATAGCACCGCATCTAGGAACTTACACGGCAATTATCTAGACATGACCACACTAACTCAGCAATAACACAGCACCCAGGAACTTAACACTGTTCTTATCTAGACATGTCCACACTAACTCTGCCATAGCACAGCATCCCAGAACTTACACTGCTGTTATCCAGACATGACCACACTAACTCTGCAATAGCACAACACCCATGAATATACATTGCTATTATCTAGACAGGACCACACTAACTATAGCACAGAAACATAGAAGTTGTCAGCAGAAAAGGATCGCCAGGCCAAGCCAAAGTTCCTATTTGCCCTAGCTGTACTAGCGGCTTATGACCTTAGTTGGTCATTGGCTCAGCTATTCCTTTCCATAGCTATTCCTTCTCATCACTATGGTTCCTTTATTCCTATCCCATGCATGTTTGAATCCCACCACACTGTGTGCTCCCCACCACTTCCTGAGGTAGTCCATTTCTTGCATCCACCCCCACCCCCCTCTCAGTGAAATAAAACTTTCTCCCATTTCCCCTTATATGGCCCCCCTCCAATCTCATGTCATGTCCCCTTGTTCTAGTACTCTTTTTTTTACTGGAAGATGTTTTCCATTCTCACCTTATTTATGCCCTTGAGGTACTTGAACATCTCAATCATATCCCCCCCATTCCCTCCTCTCCTCCAGTGTATATATATTGAGGTCCCTCAATCTTTACTCGTATGACTTATGCTGTAAACCCTGTATCATCTTAGTCACTCTCCTCTGCACCGTCTCCACCCTGTCAATGTTTATAATTTAATATACTTTACTATTTTCCATCATTTAACATCATGATAACAACAGTACAGGAATACAATAAAGGATAGAGTGTCCTCCTTCCAGTGCCTCAGCATTGTTAATTTAGCTATGGCCGCAATTAGTGTAATATGAGCCTGCAGTATCACCGGGGTTCCCGGTGGAAGTATCGCTAGGATACAGGCTTCAGGAGTGAATAAGGTATCCAAGCCTAAAACGGGATCCAACCTTTGCAGGATGGATTTCCAGAAAGTCTGCATACTGGGGCATTCCCATAACATATGATAAAGAGAGCCCTGAGTTCGCTTACATCTGAAACAAGCAGGGGAGACTGCAAGACCTGCGTTATACAATTTTAGTGGTGTAAAATACATATCATACATAATTTGAAATTGCACAAGGCGCAATCTGTCTTGTTTGATATGTTTATAATTCGTGCACCAAATTTTCTTCCAAAACTCTACCTCAGTCGGCAAAGAAAGCTCATGCACCAAGTAATAACAGACTCCAGTTGGAAGATTATGATCCAACACTTGGAGTTGCTTGTAAATCCTTGAGATCGCGTTGGCAGTTTCTGTATGCTGACGAATTTGTTGCATTCCCTGAGTCGATTGATCAGACCAACTTCCCTTATTATTGAATTCTGCTAATGCATTTTTGACTTGCAGATACTTAAAAAAGTCTCTGGAGCTTAGGTGGAAACACGTCTGCCAAGTTTGAAAGGGGGCCACTACATTATTTTGTAAAAGATTAGCCAATGTACAGTGTTTAAGCTGTGGAAGAAAAGAAGGCGGGATGGGGCGCTTATCAATTAAAACCTGTAGATTACAAACTAAAGGTTGGTGGGGGGACCCATGCCAATTTATTGAGTAATACTGCATAATTTGATGCAATGCCTTAAGAGACCAGGCTATGGGAGTGGACCTAAGTGACCTATCAAGCTTGGAAAGTTTAGCATACACGAGAGTAACCAGGGAGCTATTAACACTCCTCACTGCCTTACCTTCAATATTTAATCATACTGGGGAGTACCTGCCACTATTGACGAGTGAATCTGCCTTGCACCACGGGCTATTTTACTAAGGTGTTGTGCCCCATAATAAGTGAACAGAGAAGGGAGAGCTAGTCCTCCCTGCAACTTAGAAGCAGTTAGTTTGTGAAATGCTCGCTTGGGAGGTTTATTCTTACAGAAAAAGTTGCTAAACATTCTCTACACTTTCGTAAACCATTTCCTGGGAATATAAATACCCATCATCCCTAACGGATATAAAAGCCTTGGTAAAACATTTATTTTCAAAATACTACTGCGCCCCAACAACGTCATTGGGAGCTCACTCCACCTATTCAGGTCTGCATGCAAGGTTTATACTAGTGCAGTCAAATTATCTTGAAACATAGAGGGGATTCCTTGGGAAATCTTTATCCCCAAATTGGTAAGGGTTCGATACTCCCAGGAAAGACCTGATTCCATGATACTGGTTTTAGTAACTCTACAATTCTGTGGAAACACCTTAGTCTTAAATAAATTAAGTTTATAAGCTGAGACTTTAGCAAATCTGTGGATTTCCTCCCAAAAAGCTGGCAATGAGGTTTCTGGTTCCTCCAGATGTAGCAGGACATCATCTGCATATGCCGATAAGACAAATCTCTCCCTGTATAATTGAATTCCTTTTAATGCTGTATTAGATACAAGCATCTGAGTTAGTGGCTCCAGATAACAGTTAAACAAGAGAGGAGATAAGGGGCATCCCTGTCGAGTACCCTTCTCAAGCGGAAAGGCTTGAGATAGATATCCGTTACACCACACCCGCGCTGTTGGGGCAGTATATAGGATTTTAACCTAGGTGAGGAAGGAGGTGGGCATACCAAACTGCTTAAGAGTGGCAAACAGAAAGCACCAGAAAACCCTGTCGAACGCTTTTTCAGCATCAAGGGAAACAAGTACTGATGGGATTCCTGATTCTTTGGCCCTCTCCATCAGGTGCATGAGTTTACGGATATGGTCTCCAGCTAAATGCCCCACCATAAATCCCACTTGGTCATTACCAATAATACTCTCTAGCACAGGGGCTAGATGGTTAGCAAGGATTTTTGCCAATATTTTAACATCCAAATTTAGCAACGAAATCGGTCTATAGCTCCCAGGGCACAATGGGTCTCTATTAGGTTTAGGAATGGCTGTAATGATTGCCTCTAGAAAGCCCCACCCTGTCAATGTCCTTACAAAGATGTGGCCTCCAGAACTGCATGGTGTACTCCAGATAAGGTCTTGCCAGTGTTTTGTACAGTGGGACCATTATCTCCCTTCTTCGGCTTGTCATACCCCTTCCTATACAACCCACCACCCTCACTGGCCTTCCCCCCTGCCTTTGCTGCCTGCTTGGTAGCCTTTAGCTGTGATAATGACCCCCAGATCACTTTCCTTCTTGGTGACAGCCAGCTGCTCCCCCCTCCCCAATTCTGTAGCTCCCACTCGGGCTTCTACTCCCCACGTGCATGATTTTGCAATTCTTTGCTTTAAACCCCAGCTGCCACGACTCTAAGCATCTTTCCAACCTTTCTAGGTCTGTTCTCATCCTTATTGTGGTAAGCAGCCACTCCAGCCATAATTTGCTGATAAATTTCTGCTATATTTTTTTATGTGATTTTGTGTATGTTAAATGCCACAGAAAGATGCCTATGTGTTTTTTTTTCAAAAAGGGGTACATAGTTTTACTAAAGGCCATGAGGAAGAGACAAGGTCTTGCAAAATATTTGACATTCCTCTGTGACCTAGGAAACCAGCTGCTTGCCAGGAAGCTAAATTATACTCCAAAAGGAGTAGAACTGCCTTGTAAACTTAATTGAGGAACGGAGAGGTAATAAAAGTTTCAGGGGATAATCCTTTGCATTTCACAGGCAGGATGCCTGGGAACCAGTGTCTGGGAAATAACCATGCCTGACAGGCTGGTGTGAATTGTCTTGCAAGTGTTATCTTGTAGGGAAGGGGACTTCAAAGGCACTAATTCTGAAATGTTATTAATGTTCCAGGAAGTGATGATATGAGAACCTAAATAAGGAAATAATAATAATTCCCTCAAAGTCTTGGACAGTGCAAGAGAGACTCCTGCTGACCTAAATTGATAAGGCCAACAGCTATCCACAGACCAGGATGGCCATGCCTATATAAGACATCAGATCAGGGCATTCTGACATACTTTTTCAAAGGACACACTTCCTGACAAAGACACAGTGCAAACTTCCAGCAGACGCTGAAAGCCAGTGGCTGAAAAGAAGGAAATGTTTTTTCAGACTTCACTGATTCTTCTAGACTTCAATTCACTAAAAACTTATGGCAGGAGTTAGATAACAATTTATAGTGAACTTTTCTTGTACATGTCCACTTTTATTTGTGTTATTCTGTGACCAAATGATCTAATTCTTTTAGTTGTAACTGTACTGTAATTAAGTATTTAGTAAAAACATTTGTTTTTTAAGAAACCTGAATGAGTGAGACTTTTATATTATATGTGATCATGGGACGTTTAATAATAATCTGTGCCCAAAACTGTTATTGCTAAGGGGTGATACCATAAGCTACCAATTTAACAAGGATCTGTAAAGGGAAATCTGGGTAAAGATAGGGAGAATGCAAAAGTCTCAAGTTGGAGTCTGTGGGGATTGGAATCAGGTATTGCATGCCTTGTGGGAGAAGACAAAATCAGGGTTACGAGGCTATCCCAAAGAGATCGTAACACCTGGATCTTCCCCTTTTGTGCAACAACCAAGGAGGGTTCCCATTTGGCTAGAAGACTTGATACTGGTATTAAACCCTTATCCACAGTAAAGAGGGAGCCCCGGGACCTTGTGGGAGGTGTTCAGTTGTGAACTCAGCGAGCACTCTGGGAGAACACAAGAAGGGTATTCCTGTTTTCCCCCTCCCTGTCACAGATTGCTCTTAGGGGTGAGCACTGTGAGCTCAGTGGACCTGATCCCCAGAAATGGGTTTGTGACCCTTATCACTCCCTCTGGAGTATCTACTTTGTTGCAGATCTTGGTGTCATCTGCAAACAGGCAAACCTTGCCCCTCCAGCCCCTTTGCAATGTTAATGATGAAAACATTGAAGAGGACTGGACCCAGAACTGATCCCTGAGGTACCCCACTGGTCATCTCCATGTCCTCTTACTGGGCTCCATTTACTACAGCACTACCATTTGCCTCCTGTCCCTCAGCCAGTTACTAACTCAGTTCATCACTTTGCAGCCCATCCCCAGATTACCCATCTTGTTGACCAACCTTCTGAGTGGAACAGCATTGAAGATTTTGCTGAAATCTAGGTAGGCGACATCTACTGCTCCTCCTTGATCTACCACCTTTGTCACCCAGTCAAAGAACTCGATCAGGTTTGTTTGACAGGACCATCCTGCTGTGAAACCATGTTGCCTTAGATCCTGTGCCCCTAAGGATTCCAGATATTCTACAATCCATTCCTTAAGGAGTGTCTCCATGATCTGACCCACTGCTGACATGAGGCTTACTGGCCTGTAGCTCCTTGCTTCCTCTTTGCTGACACTCTTGTGCAGAGGAACCATATGTCCCAGCACCACAGCACTCAGGAACTCACACTGTTCTTATCTAGACATGTCCACACTAACTCTGCTATACCATAACACCCAGGAACTTACACTGCCGTTATCTAGACAGGACCACACTAACTCTGCAATAGCACAGCACCCAGGAACATGCAATGCTATTATCTATACAGAACTACACTGACTCTGCTATAGCTTTTAAGCTAGCATGGGACAAACAGTATGGGAACTTCTAGAAAGAAGCAAACCAGGCAGGGTTGTCTTAAAAGAGAAGACTAGATGGATCACATGGGCCCCATCTGCCATCTGTTTCTATAGCACTGCATCCTGGAACTTGCAATGATATTATCTAGACATGACCACTCTAACTCTACTATAACATAACACTGAGGAGCTTACACTGCTGTTATCCAGCCACAATCACACTAACCCTACTATAGCACAGCAACCGGGAACTTACACTGCTATTATCCAGACATGACCTTACTAACTCTGCTATAGCACAGCACCCCAGAACTTACACTGCTATTCTTTAGACATGACCCCACTAACTCTTCTATAACACAGCACCCAGGAACTTACACTGCTATGCACTAGGCATGACCACACTAACTCTGCTATAACATAGCACCGAGGAACTTACACTGCTGTTATCTAGACAGGACCACACTAACTCTGCTAAAACACAACACCCAGGAACTTACACTGCAGTTATTTAGACAGGACCACACTAACTCTGCTAAAACACAGCACCCAGGAATTTACACTACTGTTATCTAGACACAGACCACACTAACTCTGCTGTAGCACAGCACCCAGGAACTTACACTGCTGTTATCTAGACAGGACCACACTAACTCTGCTGTAGCACAGCACCCAGGAACTTACACTGCTTTTATCTAGACAGGACCACACTAACTCTGCTATGACATAGCACGGAGGAACTTACACTGCTGTTATCTAGACAGGACCACACTAACTCTGCTAAAACGCAGCACCCAGGAACTTACACTACTGTTATCTAGACAGGACCACACTAACTCTGCTATAGCACAGCACCCAGAAACTTGCAGTGCTATTCTCTAGACATGACCACACTAACTTTGCTATAGCACAGCACACGGGAACTTACACTGCTGTTATCTAGACATGTCCACACTAACTCTGCTATACCATAGCACCCAGGAACTTACATTGCTATTATCTAGACAGGGCCACACTAACTCAGCAATAGCACAGCACCCAGGAACATGCAATGCTATTATCTATACAGAACCACACTGACTCTGCTATAGCTTTTAAGCTAGCATGGGACAAACAGTATGGGAACTTCTAGAAAGAAGCAAACCAGGCAGGGTTGTCTTAAAAGGGCAGACTAGATGGGTCACATGGTCCCCATCCACTGTCTGTTTCTATAGCACAGCACCCCGGAACTTGCAATGGTATTATCTAGACATGACCACTCTAGCTCTGCTATAACACAACAACGAGGAGCTTACACTGCTGTTATACAGCCACGATCACACTAACTCTACTATAGCACAGCAACCAGGAACTTACACTACTTTTATCAAGACATGACCACACTAATTCTGCTATAGCACAGCACCCAGAAAGTGTCATTATTATCTAGACATGCTCACACTAACTCTGCTATAACACAGCACCCAAGGAATTACACTACTATTCTTTAGACATGACCACACTAACTCTTCTATAACACAGCACCCAGGAACTTACACTGCTATGCTCTAGACATGACCACACTAACTCTGCTATAACACAGCACCCAGGAACTTACGCTGCTCTTATCTAGACAGGACCACACTAACTCTGCTATGACATAGCACCCAGGAACTTACACTGCTGTTATCTAGACAGGACCACATTAACTCTGCTAAAACACTGCACCCAGGAACTTACACTGCTCTTATCTAGACAGGACCACACTAACTCTGCTATAACACAGCACCCAGGAACTTACACTGCTGTTATCTAGACAGGACCACACTAAATCGCTATGACATAACACCCAGGAACTTACACTGCTGTTATCTAGACAGGACCACACTAACTCTGCTATAGCACAGCACCCAGGAACTTACACTGCTATTCTATAGACATGACCACACTAACTCTGCTACAGCAGAGCACACAGGAACGTACACTGCTGTTATCTAGACAGGACCACACTAACTCTGCTATAGCACAGCACCCAGGAACTTACACTGCTATTATCTAGACATGTCCACACTAACTCTGCTATACCATAGCACCCAGGAACTTACATTGCTATTATCCGGACAGGGCCACACTAACTCAGCAATAGCACAGCACCCAGGAACATGCAATGCTATTATCTATACAGAACCACACTGACTCTGCTATAGCTTTTAAGCTAGCATGGGACAAACAGTACAGGAACTTCTAGAAAGAACAAACCAGGTGGGGTTGTTTTAAAAGGGCAGACTAGATGGATCACATGGTCCCCATCTGCCATCTGTTTCTATAGCATAGCACCCCGGAACATGCAATGATATTATCTAGACATCACCACTCTAACTCTGCTATAACACAACACCGAGGAGCTTACTGCTGTTATCTGGCCACGATCACACTAACCCTACTATAGCACAGCAACCAGGAACTCACAGTGCTGTTATCTAGACATGACCTCACTAACTCTGCTATAGCACAGCACCCAGAAAGTGTCATTATTATCTAGACATGCTCACACTAACTCTGCTATAACACAGCACCCAAGAACTTACACTGCTATTCTTTAGACATGACATACTAACTCTTCTATAACACAGCACCCAAGGAATTACACTACTATTCTTTAGACATGACCACACTAACTCTGCTATAACACAGCACCCAGGAACTTACGCTGCTCTTATCTAGACAGGACCACACTAACTCTGCTATGACATAGCACCCAGGAACTTACACTGCTGTTATCTAGACAGGACCACATTAACTCTGCTAAAACACTGCACCCAGGAACTTACACTGCTCTTATCTAGACAGGACCACACTAACTCTGCTATAACACAGCACCCAGGAACTTACACTGCTGTTATCTAGACAGGACCACACTAAATCGCTATGACATAACACCCAGGAACTTACACTGCTGTTATCTAGACAGGACCACACTAACTCTGCTATAGCACAGCACCCAGGAACTTACACTGCTATTCTCTAGACATGACCACACTAACTCTGCTACAGCAGAGCACACAGGAACGTACACTGCTGTTATCTAGACAGGACCACACTAACTCTGCTATAGCACAGCACCCAGGAACTTACACTGCTATTATCTAGACATGTCCACACTAACTCTGCTATACCATAGCACCCAGGAACTTACATTGCTATTATCCGGACAGGGCCACACTAACTCAGCAATAGCACAGCACCCAGGAACATGCAATGCTATTATCTATACAGAACCACACTGACTCTGCTATAGCTTTTAAGCTAGCATGGGACAAACAGTACAGGAACTTCTAGAAAGAACAAACCAGGTGGGGTTGTTTTAAAAGGGCAGACTAGATGGATCACATGGTCCCCATCTGCCACCTGTTTCTACAGCATAGCACCCCAGAACATGCAATGATATTATCTAGACATCACCACTCTAACTCTGCTATAACACAACACCGAGGAGCTTACACTGCTGTTATCTGGCCACGATCACACTAACCCTACTATAGCACAGCAACCAGGAACTCACAGTGCTGTTATCTAGACATGACCTCACTAACTCTGCTATAGCACAGCACCCAGAAAGTGTCATTATTATCTAGACATGCTCACACTAACTCTGCTATAACACAGCACCCAAGAACTTACACTGCTATTCTTTAGACATGACATACTAACTCTTCTATAACACAGCACCCAGGAACTTACACTGCTGTTATCTAGACAGGACCACACTAACTCTGCTGTAACACAGCACACAGGAACTTACACTGCTCTTATCTAGACAGGACCACACTAACTCTGCTATAACACAGCACGCAGGAACTTACACTGCTCTTATCTAGACAGGACCACACTAACTCTGCTATGGCATAGCACTCAGGAACTTACACTGCTCTTATCTAGACAGGACCATACTAACTCTGCTATAACACAGCACCCAGGAGCTTACACTGCTGTTATCTAGACAGGACCACACTAACTCTTCTAAAACACAGCACCCAGGAACTTACACTGCTGTTATCTAGACAGGACCACACTAACTCAGCTATAGCACAGCACCCAGGAACTTACACTGCTGTTATCTAGACAGGACCACACTAACTCTTCTAAAACACAGCACCCAGGAACTTACACTGCTGTTATCTAGACAGGACCACACTAACTCGGCTATAGCACAGCACCCAGGAACTTACACTGCTTTTATCTAGACATGAACAAACTAGCTCTGCTATAGCACAGCACCCAGGAACTTACATTGCTTTTATCTAGGCATAACCACACCAACTCTGCTGTAGCACAGCACCCAGGAACTTGCAATGTTATTATCTAGACAGGACCATTCTTACTCTGCCATAGCAGAGCACCCAGGAGCTTGCAATGCTATTGTCCAGACATCACC
Source organism: Neoceratodus forsteri (assembly GCA_016271365.2). Taxonomy (NCBI): domain Eukaryota; kingdom Metazoa; phylum Chordata; order Ceratodontiformes; family Ceratodontidae; genus Neoceratodus; species Neoceratodus forsteri. Next base: position 222,742,106 of record CM057449.1, on the reverse strand, counting down.
ACATTAATGCAGCTATAGTACAGCACTCAGGAACTTACAGTGTTATTAGTATCTAGACATGTCCACATTGACTGTGCTATAGCACAGCACCCATGAACTTACAATGCTGTTATTTAGCCATGACCACACTAACTCTGCCACAGCACAGCACCCTGGAACTTACACTGTTATTTTCTAGACATGACTACACTAAATCTCAACTATTATTGCAAAGCACCTTGGAACTTTAGCACTGTGAGCAAGATGTGACAGCACAAACTCTGCTATACTAGAGAACGATAGCCAGGAATTTTATTCATTGTGGCTTGAGACAAGCTGGCACATGCTCTAATACACTATAACACAACACCAGGGAACTTACAAGTTCTTGACTGATAAATGATAGTACTAATTCAGCTCTTTAACAGAACAGCAAAGTAGTTAGGAACTTACGGCACTTTTAGACATGCTTGTATCCACTGTGCTATGCTACTGCAAAGCACACGATTTAGGATCTTCCAGAACTGTGACAGAGACATGAGCACTCTAACTCTCCTAAAACACAACAAGGAACTTTAATGCTGTGGCCTAGATATGACTACACAAACTCTGCTGTGACATGGTACCCGGAAACTTATATCACTGTGACTGAGAAACAACCACACTTATTCTACTATGCTACTGTACTGTACTGTGCTGTGCACAGCACCTTGAAACTTACAGCAGTGTGACCAAGACACAACCGCACTAAATCAACTATGGCACACCCCCTACAACCTACAGCTCTGTGACTGGGACACGACTACATTAAATGTGCTATAGCATGGCACACAGATATTTTCATCACAATGACTAAGGCATGACCACATTAACTCCGCTATAGCACAGCACTTGGGAACTAGTGGCACAATGACCAAGGCATGACCACACTAGCTCTGTTTTAGGACAGCACTTGGGAACTTGCAGCACAATGACTAAGGCATGACCACACTAACTCTGCTATAGCACTGCATTTAGGAAGTTGCGGTGCAATAACCAAGGCATGACCACACTAAATCTGTTATAGAACAGCACTAGGGAACTTGCAGTGTAATGGCCGATACATAACCAGAGTTAATCTGCTATAGCCCAGCACCTGGGAACTTGCAGCACAATGACCGAGGCATGACCATACTAACTCTGCTTTAGCACAGCACTTGGGCACCTGCAGCATAACGACTGAGGCTTGACCAGACTAACTCTGCTATAGCACAGCACTGGGAAACTTACAGCCCTGTGACTGAGAAAGGAGCACACTTATTGCTGTGCTGCAGTATAGCAAAGTATTTAGAACGTTACAGAGCTCTGAATGAGACAGGACAACACTATGTAATGCTAGAGTACAGCATAGTTCTTAGGAACTTACAGCACCATGACTGATGCATGACCCCTGTCCCCACTAAATCTCTTATGACACAGCACTTAAGAACTTAAGGCACAGTGATGGAGACATAAGCAGACTACCTGCTATGCTGCAGTATAGCACAGTATTTAGGAACTTGCAGTGCTGTGAGTGAGACAGGACCACACTAAAGCTGCTAAGCTACACTTTCTGGGTGCTGTGCTATAGCAGAGTTAGTGAGGTCATGTCTAGATAACAGCAGTGTAAGTTCCCGGCTGCTGTGCCATAGCAGGGTTAGTGTGATCGTGGCTGGATAACAGCAGTGTAAGACATGACCCTACAAACTCTGCTATAGTACAACACAGCACCCTGGAGCTTTACAGTGCTGAGACTGAGACCTGACCTTTTGAACTCTGCTATAGTTCAGCACAGTACCCCGGAGCTTACAGTGCTGGGACCAAGACATGACCATACACATTCTGTCATAGTACAACACAGTACCTTGGAGCTTACAGTACTGGACTGAAACCTGACCTTATGAACTCTGCTATAGTTCAACACAGCACCATGGAGCTGGGACCAAGACATAGCCTTATAAACTCTGTTATAGCAGAACACAGAACCCGGGAGCTTACAGTGCTGTGACCAAGACACAGCCTTACAAACTCTGTTATAGTACTACACAGACAACAGTAAAAATGGAAAGGGACCTGGGGGTAATTATATCAGATGACCTAAAGGTGGGCGGGCAATGTGAGAAGGCAGTAAGGAAGGCTGGGGGGATACTGGGATGCATAGGGAGAGGCATCAATAGTAGAAAACAGGAAGTTGTTATCCCTCTGTACAGACAGTTGGTGAGACCCCACCTGGCATACTGTGTGCAGTTCTGGAGACCACATCGCCGCAAAGACATAGAGTGGAGGCTGTGTAGAGGAGGACACCCAAAATGGTGCAGGGTCTGCACCAGAAAACATACGAAGAAAGACTAAAGGAGCTTAATATGTATACCCTTGAGGAAAGAAGGAAGAGAGGGGACATGATAGAAACTTTCAAGCACCTCAAGGGAATCAACAAAGTCCAAGAGGGTAGCATCTTTCAGAAAAAGAGATGTGCGAGAACAAGGGGGCACAATTTGAAGACAGAGTGGGGATGGCTCAGAGGTAATGTGAGGAAGTATTTTTTCATGGAGAGGGTTGTGGATGCATGGAACAGCCTCCCTGAGGAGGTCGTGGAGTCAGGAACAGTGGAGGAATTTAAGAATGCATGGGACAGACATAAGGCAGTCCTAGTGGGGGGTAGGAGGAAGTAAACTGTTGGTTAACGAGGATCTGCAGCTTATCTGTTAGGTAGGAAAATGGGCAGACTAGGTGGGCCAAGCGGTCCTTATCTGCCATCAAATTCTATGTTTCTACGTTTCACAGCACCCTGGAGCTTATAGCACTGGGACCAAGACACAGCCTTACAAACACTGTTATAGTACAACACAGCACCCTGGAACTTATAGCACTGGGACCAAGACACAGCCTTACAAACTCTGTTATAGTACAACACAGCACCCTGGAGCTTATAGCACTGGGACCAAGACACAGCCTTACAAACACTGTTATAGTACAACACAGCACCCTGGATCTTAATAGCACTGGGATCAGGATGCAGCCTTACAAACTGTTATAGTACAACACAGAATCCTGGAGCTTACAGTGCTGTGACCAAGACACAGCCTTACAAACTCTGTTATAGTACAACACAGAACCCTGGAGCTTACAGTGCTGGGACCAAGACACAGCCTTACAAACTCTGCTATAATACAACACAGCACCCTGGAGCTTATAGTGCTGGGACCAAGACACAGCCTTACAAACTCTGTTTAAACAACATGAAGTCTTGCTGTATTCTGACTTATTGCAGTTAGCCCAAGCACTTGAACTGCTCCAGAGAGGATGGAGTTAAATTCTATGCAGGGCATAGAATGTTGAGTTCGAGTTCGGTTCAAACCTCTGTCTGCTGCACTTTGAAATGTAACCATCAGATTCTTTACTCTGCCTAACTGAACAGTCGCTTCGGAGATTTCTCCTCTGCTCACGGTTCATCAGTCAAAGTCGTCAGTTTTACCGATTCTTTCATGTCTAATTAGGTTCAGATCTCTGTCTGTGGTACAGTAAGTACTTAGGTAGTGGACTAGCCATAGGAAAACTTGTGGAAATTGTAATTTCCACATTGAATTGTTTAACCGGTTCAGCTGAACCAGTTATCTTGTGTGTATTTATTTTTGTTTCTTTCCTCAGGTTTAGTGTGTGGTTACCAGTCCTTATCGGTTTTAAAAAGAAACGTGTTTTCTTGTTTTTTTTCAAATACCCATAACATGGTTAGAAACCGATAAGCGGGTCTTGCCTGGCTTTTGCAGGGTAAAGGGTAAGTTTGTTTGTTAGGGTGGCTACGTCTGAGAAACCCAAAAGAAAAACCGGGCACACTGGGTTTCAACATTGTAGTGTGTGTGGGGAAGTCTTTGATAAGGCTGATCCCCACACCACCTGTGTTTATTGTCTGGGGTTTAACCACCTCAATTCAGACTGCCAAATATGTAAAAATTTCCCTAAATCCACCCTAGATAAGAGATTGGGCAGTCTTAGGGATAAGGAGGCCGAGAAGTCCACTGACCCGGATGGCCAGCCCGGTTCAGTTTCGACCGAACCAGAAGGAGTGCCCTCTGACCAGGGCGATACTTCTTCGGGAAAAAGGAGAGCCAATTCCGAGGGATTGGGTCCATCGAAAAGGAAAAGAAAAGAAAAATCGACCGGTTCAGATCTAGAATCGCGTGTTCTGACCACCGAGGAGATTGCCCGAGCGATTAGGATTGTGGAATCGCTTCGTCCAGTTCCGACCCATCCGGCGCCTACTGGAAGGCGTTCAGTTTGGTCGGTTCCTCCAGTTCAAGATTATGCCCCTGAAGATTTTTATGAACTGGATTTGGAGGGGTATGAGGATTATGAAGGTGATGATGATGATGATGATGGAAGGGAAGGTCTGGATGAGCCCACTGTACCGGACATCTCCCCAGACAGGCCTTCTGGTGTTTCCCGCCCCAGGCTTTCTGCGTCCCCTTCCCACTTATATTTTACAGAAAAGTGGCAGAAACCCTCCAGCTCCCTTTGGAAGAAGCTGTTGAGGAACAGGAGGAGCCTGATTATGTGGAGATGAAGGACATTTCAGAGTCCAAGAGGATGTCTATTCCCCTTCATAAGTCCTTTGGGAAACAGACACAAAAACTGTTAAAAACTTCAAATTCTTTACCTCCTGTAGACAGATGGATAGACAAGAAGTACATGTTGTCAGGCTCAGGTATGGAGTGCTTGTACCACAATGCAGCCATGTTGGAGTTGTGCAGGCTGCAGCCTGTGATAAGGCTAACATACCCTTAGCTTTACACCCCCCAGATAAAGACTCCAGGAAGCTGGATGCCATGGCAAAGAAACAGTACATGGCATCCTCCTTGGGACTCAGGCAGGCTAATTACATGGCCTACACAGCCAGGTACCAGACGTCCAGGTGGGACAATGTACTGGCACTGGCTAAGCAGGCCTCCCCCCAGCTTGCCAGGGAGCTGGCTGCTGATGGGATCGAGGCATCAAAGATCCAGTTGCATGCTGCTCTGGACTCCAATGATGTGTTATCACGAGTCATGGCTACATCTGTGGCTCTTCAGAGAATGGCTTGGCTCAGATGTACTAGCCTTTCACAGGACACTCAGGCTAAGGCCATGAATTTCCCTGTGGTGGGTAATTCTTTGTTTGGAGAGCAGACAGAGAATTACATGAAAAAGATGGATGAATATAGGACCACCTACAGGAGTGCATAAACCAAGGAAAGGCAGGCAACTCCTCAAAGGCAGCAAGCTAGGGGCAGGGGCAGGCCTTTTCATAGGCCTTTCTACCAAGCACAGGCCTCCTCTCCTTTTTCTCAGAGGGGTTCTTCAGAGGGAGAGGCAGAAGGTTGATGAGCAGGGCTGCATCCACTCCTCAGCCTAAGGCTCCTGCCAAGCAGACACCCTGATGTGTCAGCCTGGGCCGACTCCCCAATTCCTGTAGGAGGCAGGCTGGCTTACTACTCCCAGGACTGGAAGTCTGTTACCTCAGACAAGTGGGTCCTGGAGGTAATAAGCCAGGGACTGGTTCTCAGCTTCAAAAAATTCCCAAAGCTGAAAGCCAGATCTTTTCCACCTGCAAGCATCTCCCAAACCATGGCTCTAGAGGCAGAGGTTTCATCTCCACTGGCCTTAAAGGCCATAGAGAGAGTTCCTACAATACAGAGGTGCAAAGGTCTGAACCCCAGGTACTTCCTTACCCTGATAAAAACAGGGGAGTGGCAGCCCGTCCTAGACTTAAGATACCTGAACAAACATCTTTTAAAGCCAAAGTTCAAAATGGTGATTCTGGGAATAATCCTTCCCTCTCTAAGGCCAGGGGACTGGCTAGTCTCCCTGGACCTAAAGGATGCCTACTTTCACATTCCCATCAGGTGCTCCCACAGAAAGTACCTCAGGTTCGAACTGCCTTCAGGCCATTACCAGTTCAAAGCAATGCCCTTTGAACTAACATCAGCTCCAAGGGAGTTCACAAAATGCCTAGCAGCAGTAGTGGCATTCTTAAGAGAAAAAATATATCCATATTCCCATACCTGGACAACTGGCTCATAGTGGGTCAGTCCCCAGACCAAGTCAAGTCAGATCTGCAAGTGACCCAGCAAGTGCTCACTTCCTTAAGATTTCTTCTCAGTCTCCCCAAGTCAGTTCCCGAGCCAGTACAGCTTCTGACTTTCATGGGGTGGAGCTAGTTACTGTCAAAGCAAGAGCTTTCCTTCCACTGGAAAGAGTAAGGGCCATCATAGAGCTGGCCTCTTCCTTCCACCTTCTGGTTTCTCGACCAGCAAGGCACTTCCTTCAGCTTCTGGGCCACATGGCAGCTTCTACTGCCATGGTCCAAGGGGCCAGATTTCAGATGAGGGACATTCAGTTTCATCAGAGGGCCTTTTGGTCTCAGAAAAAAGATCCTCTAACCAAACTTGTTCCAGTAACTTGGACCCTGATCCCGGCCCTTCAATGGTGGCAGGATCAGGACAATCTCAGGCAAGGAGTCCCATTCTGTGGTTCTAACCACAGATGCTTCTCTCCTGAGGTGGGGAGCCCACCTGGGGACTCTCACAGCCTAGGGAGTGTGGTCCACTCAGGAGTCTCTTCTCCACATCAACCTTCTGGAGCTCAGGGTCATTTATCTGGCCCTGTAAGCCTTCTCTCAATCAGTGCAGAACAAGGTGATTCAGGTCAAGACAGACAACACCACCACCATGTGGTATACCAACAAGCAGGGAGGCATTCAGTTTACGGCCTTGTGCATGGAATCTATGAAATTATGGTCCCTGGCTTATTCTCTACAGACCTCTCTGGCAGCAGTCCACCTCCCAGGAAAGGACAATGTGCTAGCAGATGCATTGAGCAGGATTTCCCAGTGCCATCACGAATGGTTCCTGGATCCCCTAGTGTTAAAAGTGAATATTCAAAGGCCAGCCCTGTGGTGCTGAGGGTTGAGGCGCTGGACACCACACCTCACACCACAGCAGCGAGGAGATGGATTGAGCGTCCAATGGACTGCTCTCCATCTCCGGGGAGGGGAGGGGGGTTTCCTGCGGCTGGTGCTCACCTGACCCCTAGCGGAGGCTGGGGATCTGTGGCACGCAGCCACACACCATGGGCTTGATTGGGGTGCACACGGAAGCATGCAGGCACCCAGTAGCTGGAGTCATTGCATGCCATCAGCCCGCAGGGGAGAAAAGTGGAAAAAGGGAATTCCAGTCGCAACAGCTTGATGGCCGTCTGTGAGTACCTGTGCTGGCTCCAGGAGGGGGGATCGCCAAGTATGGATCCATGTTAGGTTGGGGAATTGGCCGCCCCCTACCTCCCCGCCACGGGGGGGTAAGCCGTGGGGCAATTGGGTGGTCACCTTCCACGGAGACCGGTACGAGTCAGACGGCAGCCGGAGAAAGGGATGCGAGGACAGATTGGCAGACTGGAAGCCCCAGGAGAAACAATACCTGCAAACAAAAAAAAAGTGATTTTTCAAGGTGAGGAACTCCAGAGATAGATCTCTTTGCAGCCCCAGACAATCACCAACTTCCTCTCTTTTGTTGCTGACCCCAGTCTTGGGCTCAGTCCCTCTGGATGCTCTGATTCTGGATTGGGAAGGGAAATTTCTATATGCCGTCCCTCCTTTTCCTCTACTGTTCAAGGTCCTGATCAAGATAAGGTCAAAATCTTGCAAAGTGATCCTGATTGCTCCAGCGTGGGCTAGGTAACCTTGGTATCCCCTGTTGCTGTCCCTAGCAGTCCATCTTCTCCTGTCTCATCCCAGGAATCACAATCTGTTAACCTCCTCTCAGGGGAGGATCTGGTATCCCAACCTTCGGTCTCTCAATCTCAAGGCATGGCTCCTGAAGAGTTAGGGTATGCAAATTTCCATCTGTCTCAAGGGGTTCTGAACATTCTCAAAGCCTCTTGAAAACCTGCCACAAGAAAAACTTATAACTCCAAATGGAAAAGATTCAGCATTTGGTGTGCCAAGAAGCATATATCCCCAGACACTGCTGAATTGTCTACAGTTCTGGATTACATGGTTCATCTTAAAGGCCTAGGCCTCAGACCAGCTATCCTTAAAGTAAACTTGTCAGCTGTTTCTGCTTTTCTGTCAGTGGGGAAGCCCTCCTCACTGGCATCTCATCCTGTTTTCTGTAAATTTTTCAAGGGATTGCTTCATACCAATTCCCCTTTAGGGATTCTACTCCTGCTTGGACCTTAATATTTGCATTGCTCAGCTTATGCAACCTCCCTTTGAGCCTTTGTCTTCTGCAGAGCTTAAGTACTTGACTTGGAAAACTGTTCCTGGTAGCTATTACCTCTGCCAGATGTATTGGTGAATTACAAGCTCTGTCAGTGGAGCTTGATTTTATCTCATTCCATAGAGATAAGGTGGTCCTTAGAACCAATAAGAGGTTCTTACCTAAAGTGGTTTCAGATTTTCATTTGAACCAATCCATGTCTCTCCCTGTGTTTTTCCCCGACCATTCTTACATAGAAACATAGACACATAGAATTTGATGGCAGATAAGGACCGCTTGGCCCACCCAGTCTGTCCATTTCCCTACCTGATGGATAAGCTGCAGATTCTAGTTAATCAACAGCTTACTTTCTTCTGCCCCCCACTAGAATTGCCTCATGCCTGTCCCATGCATTCTTGAATTCTCCCACTGTTCCTGGCTCCACAACCTCCTCAGGAAGGCTGTTCCATGCATCCAAAACTCTCTCTGTGAAAAAATACTTTCTAACATTACCTCTGAGCCATCCCCCCTCTATCTTCAAATTGTGCCTCCTTGTTCTTGCACATCTCTTTTTCTGATAGATACTACCCTCTTGTACCATGTTAATTCCCTTGAGATACAGTACTTGAAAGTTTCTATCATGTCCCCCATCTCCCTCCTTTCCTCAAGGGTATACATATTAAGCTGCTTTAGTCTCTCCTTGTATGTCTTCTGGTGCAGACCTTGCACCATTTTGGTTGCCCTCCTCTGAACAGCCTCCACTCTGTCTATGTCTTTGCAGAGATGGGGTCTCAGAAGGTTTTCAGGAGAGAGAAGATTACACAGTTAAGATGTTAAAAGGGCCCTTAGCTACTACATTGATCATACTAAGGCACACAAGTTTGACTCCCTCCAGTTGTTCCTCACTTATGGGGAAGTGGGAAAGGGCAAACCTGCTACTAAGAAAACTATTGCCAGGTGGATTGTCTCTTGTATACAATTCTGCTATGAGAAGCTAGGCAAAATGCCACCCTCAGGCCTGAGGGCTCATTCGACTAGAGGTACAGCTGCTTCCCTGGCTGCTGCCAGGGATATTCCTTTACTAGAGATATGCAAAGCATCCACCTGAAAAACAGTTCATACATTCACCAAACATTACTCTCTGGATATCCAGGCTAGGAGTGATGCTCGGTTTGATACAGCAGTACTGCAGAGCCTATTCCCAAAATAGGTCTGAGTCCCTCCTCCATGGAGGTACTGCGTGGTAGTCTGCAATAAGTCAGAATACATCAAGACTTCATGTTGTTTGAATAAAAAAATACTCACCTTCTTCTAATGGAGTCTTGCTGTATTCTGACCTCCCTTCCTGCCTCCCCTCTCAGAACCTGTTTTTTTTTGGGAAGTGGGCTAGGTGGTGAAGTGTTGCACCCCAGGGGTGCATTTGGGCATTCCCTCTTTTTAGAGAGGGGGAGTGGGTTATGTTTTATTATTTTAATAGTCATAAGTTGTTCACTACCTGGTTTTTGGTTTTTGATTTCTCGACTTGAGTCTTTTGGGGGATCCAAAATATTTGGTTGCCATTTGGCTAGTAAAAATGTTACAATTTCCACATAGTGGGTTTTAGTTAGTTAGTATTATCTCATAAGAATCTGATGGTTACACTTGAAAGTGCAGCAGACAGAGGTTTGAACCGAGCTTGAGCTCAACATTCTATGCTCTGCATAGAATTTAACTCTATCCTCTCCGGAGCAATTCAAATGCTGGGGCTAACTCCAATAAGTCAGAATACAGCAAGACTCCATTAGAAGAAACACAATTACTAAGATGAGCAATTTTTTCTTATAGCACAACACAGAACCCTGGAGCTTACAGTGCTGTGACCAAGACACAGCCTTACAAACTCTGTTATAGTACAACACAGCACCCTTGAGCTTATAGTGCTGGGGCCAAGACACAGCCTTACAAACTCAGCTATAGTACAACACAGCACCCTGGAGCTTACAGTGCTGGGCCCAAGACACAGCCTTACAAACTCTGCTATAGTACAACACAGCATCCTGGAGCTTAAAGCTCTGGGACTGAGATCTAACCTTACGAACTGTGCTACTGTACAACACAGCACCCTGGAGCTTACAGTGCTGGCACCAAGACACGACCCTACAAACTCTGCTATAGTACAACACAGTACCCTGGAGCTTATGTGCTGGGACTGATACCTGACCTTTTGAGCTCTGCTATAGCTCAACACAGCACACCGGAGCTTACAGTGCTGGGACCAAGACATGACCATACAAACTCTGCTATAGTTCAACACAGTACCCTGGAGCTTACAGTGCTGGGACCAAGACATGACCATATAAATTCTGGTATAGTACAACAAAGTACCTTGGAGCTTACAGTACTGGGACTGACCTTATGAACTCTGCTATAGTTCAACACAGCACCCTGGAGCTGGGACCAAGACACAGCCATACAATACAGCACCCTGGAACATACAGCACTGGGACCAAGACTTTTGTTTTGTTTGTTTTTTAACTCTGTTTCTCACTCTGGGCTCCAGGCATCCTTCATTAATGCCCACTCTGCTGTGCCCCTCACTCCCTGCCTGAACCCCCACTATTCCCAGGTTCCCCACCCAAATGACTTGGTACGTCCAGCCCCTCAGGATCACTCTCTGGGAGAGGGCCCACCCTCACTTGGCAGCACTGTCTGGAATTAGAGAGACCTACCTTTGTTGTCAGATTGGCCTTGGGGAGTCCCTGGGTGCGCTGGGCAGCACTGGGATGTGGGTGTGCCATTGGGGCCTCCTTCATCTCACTGGAGTGCCATAGGGATTTTCTGTGTATAGTCTCTGAGGGTCTTGACCATGCAATGATGGCTAGGCACTATGTGCTGCTGCCTCGCCAAGCTCCTTCCCTGCTATGCATGCCCTGCAGAGTCTGTGCTGCACCTGACTGTCACCAGGTGCCGCTACAGAGTGGCACGACCCTGAAACCCTCCCCAGAGAAGGGACAGCTGTCCTCCAGATACTCGATCCCTTCCCTCCCCTGCCGACCCCTGGTGACCCTGGCTCGTTCCCGAACCCAGGTTGCCGGTGTGACGCAAGGTGTGACATCCAGCACCTCAACCTTCAGTGCCACCAGGCTGGCTACTTGGACTGAGACTTGACCTTACAAAATCTGCCATACTATAGCACAGCAACCACAAGCTTGCAGTGCTTGGACTGAAAAACAACTTTACAACATCTGCTGCACTACAACACAGTACTCTAGAGCTAACAGCGCTGGGAAGGAGGCATGACTTTATAAACTCTGCTGTAGTACAGCACAGCACACAGGAGCTTACTGCACTGGGACCAAGACTTGACCTCACAAAATCCGCCATACTAAAGCACAGCACCCAGGAGCTTACAGTTCTGGGACTGAGACACAACCTTACAACTCCTGCTACACTATAACATAGCACCCTGGTGCTATACAGTACTGGGAAGGAGACATGACTTAATAAACTAGCACACAGGAGCTTACCAAGACAAGACCTTACAAACTCTGCTGTACTATAGCACAGCACCATGAAGCTTACAGAGGTGAGACCAAGAAATTACCTTACAAACTCTGCCATATTATAGCACAGCACACTGGAGTTACAGCACTGGGATCAGGACACATCGTTACAAACTTTGCTGTACTATAGCACAGCACCATGGAGCTTACAGTGCTGGGAAGGAGACATGACTTTATAAACTCTGCTATACTAAAGCACAGTGACCTGGAATTTACAGCACTGGGATCGAGACATGACTTTACAAATTCTGCTGTACTATAGCACAGCACAATGGAACTTTTTGCAGTGCTGGGAAGAAGACATGATTTTGCAAACTCTTTTACACTAGAGCACAGCACCCTGGGGCTTACAGTGCTGGGAAGGAGACATGATAGTGTTGCTCAGATAGTGCTTTTGTGGCTCATACCACTAGCTGTCAGATAGTGCTGGTAACCTATCTTGGATTCTACTAGAAATCCTACCAAAGAGAGATGTAAGATCCATGGTCAGACAGTAATGGATCCAGGCATCCTAGGTTCGATAGTATCCAGGGTCAGATAGCAATGTATCCTAGTTAGCATCAAGGGATCCTAGTTCAAATAGTTAGGATCCGGGGTCAGATAATGATAGATCCTAGGTCAGATCCAGAGATCCTAGGTCAGATAGTTAGGATCCGGGGTCAGATAATTATAGATCCTAGGTCAGCTCCAGGGATCCTAGGTCAGACAGGATATGAGCTGGATCCTAGAGGGTAGTATTCATGTTCAGATAGTACTACTATTCTACCACAGCAACCACCTGGCCAAATGTGCAGTATCTGTTGGTATCCTAATTTCTGGCATACAATCTGAGCAACACTAAGCCATGACTTCATAAACTCTGCTATACTAGAGCACAGCAAACTGGAACTTATAGTTCTGGGACCAAGACATGGTCTTAAAAATTCTGCTAAACTGTAGCATAGCACCTTTGGAACTTACAGTGTTGGGAAGGAGACATAACCTTATAAACTGCTATACTAAAGCACAGCAACCTGGAACTTACAGCACTGGGACTGAGACATGACTTTACAAACCCTGCTATGTTACAGAACAGCACACTGGAACTTACAGTCCTGGGACTGAGACACAACCTTATGAACCCCACTATACTACATTACAGTGCCCTGGAGTTTACAGTGCTGGGACCGAGTCAAAACTATACAAACTCTGCTGTACTATACTGTAGAACAGCACCCTGCAGCTGACAGCACTGGGACTGAAACAGGACCTTACAAATTCTGCTGTTCTACATCACAGCACCCTGCAGCTTACAGCACTATGAGCGAGGAACACCCTTATGAACTACAGTATGCTGTACTATAGAACAGTACCCTGTAGCTTACAGTGCTGGGACCGACACACAGTCTTGCAAACTCTGCTATACTAGGGCACAGCACAGCACATCACATTGGAGCTAACACTGCTGGGATTGAGACATGACATTACAAACTCTGCTGTTCTATAGCATAACACCTGCAACTTACAGTGCTGTGACCAAGACATGCCATTATGAACTGTGCTATACTATAGCACAGCATCCTGGAGCTTACAGTGCTGGGACTGAGACACGGTCTTATGAACTCTACTATATAACAGTATGGCACAATACAGCACAACACTCTGAATCTTACAGCACTGGGACAAGCCACAACCTTACAAACTGCTGTATTACAGCATGACACAGCACAGCACCCTGGAGCTTACAGCACTGGGATCGGGACACTACTTTACAAATGGCGCTACACTATAGTACAGCACACTGGATGTTTCACTACTGAGACCAAAACATGACCTTACCAACTCTGCTATACTATAGTACAGCACCCTGCAGTTTATAACACTGTGAGCATGATACAACTTTCCAAAACCTACTCCATTACAGCACAGCACCCTGCAGCTTACAGCGCTGTGAGCGACACACATCCTTACAAACTCTGCTATACTACAGCATGGCACCTTGGAACTACAGCGCTTTAACTCAGCCATGATCACTTGAACTCTGTTATACAATAGCACAGCAGCACCCTGAAACTAACAGCCCCATAACATAGAAACTTGAGAGCAGTTATGCAATATCACAGCACGCAGAAATATACAGCACTGTGATTGAGACACTGCCTTATCGACAATGCTATATTGTAGCACAGTAGCAGCAGTCAGGAACCTAGAGCCCTGTGACTGGGACACAACTGTATGAACTCTGCTATACAACACTACTGCACCCAAGAACATACACGGCTGTGACCAAGACATGATCACATGAACTTTGCTATGCTACAGCAGAGCAGCACCCAGGAACTTACAACACTATGAGCAAGACACAGCTGAACTAACTCTGCTACACTACAGTACAACAGCACCCAGGAGCAGACAGTACTAAACATGACTGCGCTGACTCTGCTATATGTTAGCGTATCACTCAGAAACCTACAGAGCTATGACTGAGACATAACTGCATTAACTGTTGTACTGTAGTACAGTGCTGTACTGTTGTACTGCACCCAGGAACATACAGTACTTTGACTGGCTCAAGACCAACGTAACCCAGCTAATTTATAGCGTGGCACCCAGAAGCATACAACACTGAGTGAGACATGACTGCAGTGATTCTGCTATATTTCATAAGCAAGAACACACGGCAGGGTGTATATTCTTAGTAAAATGTATGGATGACTTGGGTGCACTGTGAGGCTTCAGACAAAACCAAATGCCTTCAACCACCCATAAAGTCTATTTATCACAACACAAATACCCTGTGATGTATAACTGCACATATTAAATGGTTGCTAAATGGAAAAAAATGGTTACAGAAGATTGTGATTAGGTCATGGGGAGTAGAGGTGTGCAACTAGGATAATTACACACCTTTGGAATCCTGGTGACCAATTAGATTGCTTCTATTTCTGAAGCCATGTTATTAAACATATAGTAAACTGAACAGAACAGATCTTGAAACCTGATTGGCTGAAGCAGTTTCTCACCGATTATGGTATCTCAATATATCAAGGGTCAAACCTAATTACCTGAAGCAGCCACATCCCAACAGCTGTGGGCAATTTTATAACCACAGAAATGCATAACAGGGTGTGATATATTATGTTATAGAGCCACCTCTCAGGTGGTTGAAAGCTTTCAGCCTCACCATTTACATGACAACACACCTAAGAGGGGACAATATCCTATGATATACCACATGCTATCATGTATTACTGCTCAAGTATCCTGGAACTTCCAATGCTGTGACTGAGGCACTACTGCAGGAACTCTGCTATACAATAGGAGTGATGAGACCAAACCATAGGGTAAAGGGGTGAGGATTCCCCTATTAGAGTATTTTAGAAAAAGGAATTGGCTTTTCAAAAAGGTTTTTCTTGTCAGCAATGGCACCTTCTTTGATCTCTGTGCGCTCTGCTTATCTACACCGGTGTGGTCTTCCTGTTGAGAGTGTTGGTGTTAGAGCTCTCCTTGCCTGAGACAGTGGCAGCAGCAGCAGTGGCAGTAGGCGCAGTGGCAGCAGCAGCAGCAGCAGTGGCGGCATCCTTCGGGAAGCAGTTGTGGACCTGCAAGAAGGCGTGATCTCTTTCAGAGTTATAAAGATTGCTGATGGTGCCCTTGGAAGGGTCTCGAGATAAGGTGTACATGGAAATGTCAGTAGAGGGTGGGGCCATCCCATACGCTTTAATCCCGACAGGAGAGGCATCCCGAGACTGAGATGGCTCAGTGGAGCGGGAACTGGACCTAGATCGTCGACGGTATCGGAAGCGATAACTGGGAAGTCGGAGAATTGCAGATGAGTTCTTGATCAGCTCAGTGCGGGATTTGCAGCGAGCCTCCTTGTTCTTCTCAATGTAGATGTTGACTGCTAACACCCCAATCGTCTCAGCGATGATGAAGGAGAGGCCACCAAAGTAGAATGACCAGCCATATGAGTAATGACTCTTTTTCTCATCGTCCCTTTTGGTGCCAGGGTCCCCTGCATTGGCTGATATGTAGACAATCACTCCGATGATGTTACTGAGACCTGTGGGAGAAAACAGCACAAGGATGATAAGTGGCAGGGCTTGGCTCAAAATTTCCTTAGAGGGTTGAGGCAGGTACAGTGAGACCTGGCAAAACTGAACCACAGGTTTTTGACACACTGACTATAGAGTAAGGACTGGATAGAGATTTTATTCACTCTTGACTTCCTAGAATCAGAGCAATGACACAGTTACTGTAGATTTAAGTTACAGAGTTGGTTTGTGTACATTTTTGTGCGTGTTGAGGACGTATACTGTGCCTGCATGGTTGTAAAAGGGATGCATATGTGCGATTGTGTATGTATGTGTGAGTTTCAGTCTAGGCTGTGTGGATTGCTGTGTGGGTGCATACGTGTTTGACGTATGGTATGTGAGTAAGACCAGGGCATGTAAATGTGTGTGTGTGCCAATCTGAGGGTGTGTGTAGGAGTTGCTGTAGGAGTGCATGTGTATATGAGATATGCAAGTGAGTCAAGTGTGCAGGTGTATGGGGCTAGGAGACTGTCTCTAGCACCTTTCCCCAACTCCATCACCTGAGGGTGGGTGAAAGGAAAGATGCTGAAAGAGTTAAACAGCTAGTGTACTGCCTGGAAACTGCCTCGAATTAATTGTAACTTTCAGGTGCAGACAGCTATCACTTCTTATATCTCAAATAAATTTTCTTTTCTGTTTGCTAAATAGAAAATGTTTTACCTGGCAGTACTAGGGTGATATGTGGCGCAGCACTCTGTGTGGAGGCTAAAAAAAAAATCTCTGGTCAGAGTGGATTCAGCTACGAAGAGCTTTTAGGAGCTGTTTATGCCCTATGGGGCTCTCTTTGAGAAGGCAGCCAGGGTAAAGGGGCAGCAAGTGCAGCAAGGAGCTGCTTTTCAGTGCAGCCACTCCAGCAGCAGTGCAAGGCGGGGAAGGAGAGTGTGCCAGGTGACAGGAGCCACTATTTAGTGAAGCCGCTCCACAGCATATGAAGAGCCTAGGGGGTTGTTAAAGGAGCAGAGAGGAGGCAGGCAGCAGCTGGAGCTGCTGTTTTGTAAAGCCGCACCATGGCCAAAGCAAAGCGGGGAGGGGGGGGTGTTACAGAGAGTAAAGAGAGTGGGCTAAGGAGGCAGCACTGAGAGAGGCACATAAATGAATAATAAAGAAATAAAAATGGTACCTGCTGCCTTCCAGAGCTGTCTGCTTGTCGGCCAGCTTTTCACGATTCCAGAGTATGCCATTCACAAGATGGCGCAGATTGCAGAACTGTGCATGTGTGGTAAGCGCGCATGCGAAGTCTGAGTCAGCGGCCATCTTGTGCATGGCACCTGTCATTTCTGCAACTGCAGAAGAAAAATAAGTGCCCCGAAGTGGGTGTGTTTATGTGGCTGGCAGAGAGGAAGCCTTGCATAAACACAACCACTGGAAACTATGCAGCAGCACTGTTGAAGCACACTGGACAGCGGTTCAGTCACGTACTTCCACAGTCCCACTCTTAGATGATGATGATGATGACATAACATCTGTGGAGCCCTGCCCATGCAGCTGTAAAAAGTCAGTTCTGTTCCTCCCGCTACATCAACACTGAGACCACACTGACTATGACATCACTAGTAACCAAAGAGAACCATTTCTCAGTGCTAGATTATTCTCTTTCACATGAAGCAGCAGGGGCTGGCTCTTCTCGGTCACTAGCAATGTCACAATTTCCTGCATTTTGATTGGTAACTTGTGAAAGTCACTGCTCAGACTGCAAGTATTGTGGTGCCTCAGGGTGTTTGGTCACATTTCTGACGATGTAGTGGGAGAAACAGAACTGACTTTTTTTTAGCCTCCAAACAGAATGCTGCTCTACACATCAGCCCAGTACTGCCAGGTAGAAAATCTTCTAATTAGCAAACAGAAAATAAAAATATACTTCAGATATAGGAAGTGACAGCTGACTGCATCTGAAGATTAATATTAATTCCAGGCAGTACACTAGCTCTTTAAGAAAGGGCTTAAACAGTAGGGTCAGAGAAGAGACATGGCAATACTGTCCCGTTGCCACCATGGGACCAGCAAGGGTGCTTTGTGCAACATTTGAGTTGAGGTATTGGGCTGCAAGGCAGATGTGAGAAAAGTCACAACCACATGTAATTTGCCTATCTTCAGTGAGTCAGTGACAGAACAGTCTTGGTGTCGGGTATGACAGCAGCAGCTCAACTACCCTCCTGTCAGATGATAAGGTGCATCCTCAGTGATAAGGGTATGGGACAAGGGAAAAATCTAGGAAGTGGAAGGAGTTTTGTCCATAATTCCCCACCCAATCCCAAAAGTCATAATCAAATCTTTTTGAATTTACACACCTGCAGCTACAAAGAGGATCCCAGCTCCAAGGATGATGTTGCGTTTGGTTTTATAAAAGCGACTGGTGGCAATGCAAACTCCTCCAAGGAGCAGCAGTATGGCACTGAGAATAGGGAAGATGCTGGAAGCTCTCACCACACCTGTACATGGGAGCAGAGAAAGGAGAGAACACAGAGATAAGATTGAGGCACCATGCAAAGGCTTATACAGAACATAAAAACAAAACAATTCAGTAATCAACACACTCCTCTGCAATGCATCCCTGTGACATTCATCAGCCTTTTGTAATAGATTGCTACTCTGGGCTTCTCTGTAACCCTGCTATGCCTAATTTCCAAACCTTCATTTACAATTCACTGCACAGTTCTATTCTGTGACAGAGGCCCCCTGTTTGTAAGCCTTGTTTTATTCAGCAATCACCTTGCCTCTCTGTAACTTAGTTCTACACAGTTTTTTAGTCTTCTTTAACAGAACACTGCATGTCCCCACTCTACAATCTATTCATGCTTTCTTTTACAGCCTTTAAAAGGGTGCTGCACCCTGCCACTTTGTATCCCAGCCTTTTTTAAGACTTCTTAGTGAAGCTAAATTCAGATGGCTTTTTAGCAGTCTATTGAGTATGGCAAAAAAAGGGAAAAGGCAAACCATACTATTTTGATCACTCTGAGGAAAATATCAGAAGTGTGTCGACTGCAGCACAGCTGAAATACAACGCTATAGATCATGTAGGGATCTATATCATGCGTCATAATACAGGAATAACAATACCGTACTTGCGCTATTTTCTCTTTGTCCACCAAACTGCCTACCTCCCAACCAATTTCCCAGTGACACAAAGCCCTTTCTGTCATTGCCTCTTAATCAGCCACTCCCATATGACCAGTATTTTCTGCCAGCTTCCTTCTGCTGGTTTCGATCTGGTGATCATAATATCCTGTGATAACAGTGATTGCAAAAACAGCGAGGCTGAAAAGAGTGAAGAAAAACAGCGGAGACACAAAGAGCGATTGGTGCAACATGGTGATCGCAGAAATGGTGACCTACAGCTTTTCCCCCTTCCCGAGTTGCTTTTTCATCAGAGTTTGTTATTTTAGTAAAGGGGTGCATGGAGCGAAGCCCCCCGCAGAAATCCACCATTACATTGTTGTCACAGTTTCAGTGATCACTGCATTGTACCCATTGCCCTATGTGGCCACACTCATTTGCCTTTGCCGATTTTGGCCGTGCCATTTTTGACTCGCTCATATCACATAGAACTGTTGACCATGGGTCAGATCATTTGAAATTTCAATTATGAGTCTAATACCATTCCAATACAAGTTAAGGCATCAGAATCAGTACTGGAGTCAGAATTGGAATATCTAATTCTGCATCTGACTTGGGGAAAACATGTTAAGGCCCTGTAGCTGCAAGAAAGACACCCCCAGGCAGGGTCTATTGTCTTACTTGTGCTGCTTCATGCAAAGATATCTGGGTGGGTCATGGGCAGTTTCCTCGGAGCTGGTCCTCCATTCAGCATAGGTGTGTGGGTGGGTGGTACTGGTGCTACTGCATGCTGCAGACAGGGTGGATCTAATACTCTCAGAAGCCCACATGAATAAACAGAACTGCCAGTAGAAAGGTCTATCGAGTGTGCTCATTGTGGGGCCAATGAAACTTGTTGTACAGTGCACTTCACCAGTCAAAAAAGACCCCCCCCACACACACCAACTGCCCCCAGCATCATAAACATGGTTAGACACAGTCTTTACTGGGCATAATTACTGACCAATGTACGAAAACCTCCCAAACCGGTCCCTCCTGAACCTGTACTGACCTCTAATGCCATACCAAGCCTAACTCAATACTCCCTCCAGAGAGGGATTGAAACAATCATTCATTCATTCATTTATTTATTGGATTCAGAAAACCTCTGAGCTCAAGATCCCTTTTTCAAAGGTGTGCAAGTCAGAGAGAGTATCACATCACCAATAACAAAAAAGACAACATCATGACAAAAAGTACAAAATTAGTATACAAGTGCAGTTGTAAGATATAACCACAGGTACACTTCAAACTATGCAAGCAATAATGCCCGACAGACTGGGTGGTATTGGGCAATACCGAACCATCCAGGGGCATAATGAGGCCTGACGCCACAGGCGGAGGGCCTTATAGCCCTTGGAAGGTCCGGTATTGGCTAATACCACCCTGGAGGGTATTATTGCACTTAGAAAATGGAAAGAAAGTTGAAAGAAACAAAGTGACACAGATTTTTAACTTTGCAAACAAATAAACTAGTTTTTATTTAACATTTTAAACTGTGAGACAAAAAAATCAATACAATGAATTTAAACGAGGGGTCACGTGATGAGCTTGGTGTGAGAGGATGTCTGCAGTGCTGCTCCTAGGTCCTGACTACTTTATAAAGCTATAAAAACCCCATTTGAATTGCTGCAGTTGATCATTTCCAGTGTCTCAATAGGTGAAGTGCTCCTGAGTGATTTCTAGTTGTAAAATACTGCGGATTTAAAGAGTTATACAGAAATTTCTCTCCGCCTAAGTGGTGAATCTGACCATGGTGCGAGGCCTTACTAAAGTGCCAAGATGGAGGGTGAAGCTGCCAAACACCTCGCTGTGAGAGTGCCTGCAGTCAAGTGGCCAATTCGCAATCACCAGATCCCCGGGAGCAAATGGACAAAACAGATAGAGAACAAGAGGGGAGAGACACCAAGAGCGCGGATGACCTATTGGAAATAAAACAGTTACTGCAAGGTCTGGTGGCTGATTTTTCTATGGTGAAGCCGGCGCTACAGTCTCTGGCACAAAGAATGGGGGATGTGGAAGCTAGAGTCTCCTCGCAAGAATGGAAGGACTCCATGATCGATCAGGAGTTGATTTTAGCTCGCAAACAGATTAAAAAATTAAAGGACCGGATGGATGATCAGGAGTCCAGAAGTCAAAGAAATAATCTTATCCTTGCAGGGTTACCAGAGAAGGCCGAGGGGTTGGACTGTGTTACTTTTATGCAAGATCTGCTTCTTAAACTGCTGGGCCCTACGCCATATGGAGAAGCATATAATCTGGAGTGGGCGCATAGGGATTTAAGAGAGATCCCCCCACTGGGAGCGAGACCCAGAGTGCTAATTATGAGGTTTTTAAATTTTAAAGAGAAATCACATGTGCTGGCTAATGCTGGACAGAATAAAACCTTGCAGTGGAATGGTGCTTCCCTTTGATTATTCCAAGACCAGACAACCACGGTGTGGGAGAAACAAAAGGAATACTCTGACATAAAGAAGAAGCTGTATCTTGTGGGCATCAAATATAGGATGCAATACCCTGCACCCGTCTGTTCGTCTTCAAACGGGGGAAAAAAGATATTTGACTACTCGGGATGCACTGGAAGGTCTCAGGTTTGAGTTGTCTGCTCTATTTGAAACTACGACTTGAGTCCCTGTAAGAAGAAGGAAGAAGTGGTTTGTTTAACCTTTTATAATGGGGACTTGAGATAAGAAGATTGCGAATTGAGGTTTTGTCTGCTTCTTTTCTCAGCAAGTTGTCTCCCAAATGGGATTGTCAGTATGTTTATGGACCTGTGTTTTTTTTTTCTCCTTTTGAATTCACAGCTGATTTGTTAGTCATAAGAAGTGGGGGAGGTGTGTAATGGCAGTTTAGCAATTGAATGATGTTGGGTGTGTTTGGACTATTAATGCAACCTTTTTTTGGTGTATGGGGGGCTTCTTGTGGTATTTTGCTGTGAATCCATTTTGAAGAAGGTGAGTGTTATGAATATGGGGGGGGCGGGGTTCCCTTCTTGAAGAGTGAACCTGATCTGGATATTGTGGAGCACAGGGAGGTTGGATACCAGATGGCAGTTACTGATGGGGATAGGGAATGTTCAAATTCTCTTAAGGGGGTTAATGGAGTCCCCCCGTATGGGAATGAAGACTTTTCTGTCACCTCATGAGGGAATTGTATAAGTGAAGTAGGGGGATAATGGGAGTTTTAGGGGTCAGGTACATTATCTGGACTGCCTGGCATTCTTAAAGGGACAGGGAGTTGGCGCTTTTTTGGTTGGTCAACTCCTGATCTTTCGCTGCAAGTGGACAGCTGAGAGACTTTTATAGGCAATGTTGTAAGTCAACATAGCAAGAGGTAGAATTTTAATTTAGGTATTAGTTAAGGGGATAGGATATACCTATGGGGAATTATATGTACAAGGGAAAAGGGAAAGCTGGAGTAGCTAGTTGATTGAAGGGGGCTAAATATGGGAGGAGTAGTATGAGCTATGCTGGGGGGCTTGGGTGGCTTGGGAGCACACTGCAAATGGCTAGTCAATGAACCATGCTTCTTTAGGAGGGCAATCTTGGGATCGGGGATTGGGGGGATGGGTGGGTTTGGGGAATCTGGAAAGAGACAGAGCAGACTATAGCACAGGAGAGAGAAGCTAACCCAGAGAAAGTTATAATAGCTGGACAGGGAATCTACTATATTGGCGTGAAATGTCTTGTATAAAAATCATCTCATGGAATGTAAAGGGTCTTAGGGGTAGACGTAAAAGAATTGTAATCTTGAGACACATCGAAGAAATGGGGGTACATATTGTTGCACTACAAGAGACTCACTTATTGTCAGAAGAGCTGACTCAGTTATAGAGGAGGTGGGTACACCAGGTATATGGAACAGGTAAAGAAACAGCCTCTGGTGGGGTAGCAGTTTTAATTGGGAAAAATTGTCCATATATTATTGAAAAGATGACGGCTAGAGAGGATTGTAGGGGGATATACCTTTCTGGTACCATACTGGGCAAATATTTGTCAATTGCATCTATCTATGACCCTACTCTGCCTAACCCTCAGTTTTTGGCCTCAGTGGAGACAGATATTGCTCTGTTGACCTCACATCCTCTTGTTTTGGCAGGGGACTGGAATCTTTGTCTAAATAATTGGGAGGATAAAATACCGCCATCCAGAAGCACTTTATCAGTGGCTCAGGTGGCTATGTCCAGATTAATGGAGGTCACTGGGTTAACAGATCCGATAAGAACCCGTGCAGCTGGAGGAAATAATATGACACTTTATTCCACAGCACATAAGAGTCACTCCAGAATAGATTTCTTTCTGGTTAATAGGTAGAAACTCCAGGAGGTCAAGGAGATATTTACTAAGTGTCGGATTTTATCAGATCATTCCCCAATTCAGCTGACTTGGGAACCAGAGAATATTCCTTCTTGACCTTATAGGTGGAGGTTAAATTACATTTTTTTTTTTTTGCAGATACTACAATCCAGAGTAAATTAGAAGATGCTTTACAGGATATTATACAGAATCGATTACCTACATTACAAAACAAGGGGTTAGCTTGTCCTACACGTAAGGTAGTATACTCAGGGACTGCATGGAGATATGCGGTAAGGCGAAACAGTATGAGAAGAGCAAAGGAGGAATTCCTATTGGGGGTTATTGACTCTCTGGCACCTCAGGAGGGGACTTCAGGGGAGACAGACTCTGAACTCCAAAGCTTACGACAGGAGATGGCTGACATTAATTATAGTAAAGCGGAATTTTGGCTTGAAAAGACTCAGGCCAAATACTTGCTGCAGGGTGATGTTCCTGGATGTCTGCTGGCAGCCAAAGTCAAAGAGTGGGAAGCTAGTAGAACAATCCCAGTTATAAGACAGGGTGGGGTTGTCATTACAGTCCCTCAACAAATGGCGGATGCTTTTGCGTCTTACTATAAAGGAATTTATCAGTTACAGCAACTTGGTGGGGAAAAGGAAATTAAGACATTCCTAGATGGTATTTCTTTACTGGTCCTGGACTTAGATCAGGGTAAGGAACTAGCAGCTTTGATCAGAGAGGAGGAGATAATAGCGGCGATTCAGGCTTTACCCTCCGGTAAAGCTCCGAGGCCAGATGGTCTTACGGCTAAATTTTACCAGGTGCATTTGCATACTATACTTCCCATGTTAAAAGATTTATTTAACAGTATACTGCAGGATGGGGTGCCCCACCCACCGTTATACCAGGCTTATATTACGTTGGTTCCTAAACCAGATAAACCTAACGAATTACATGGTAGCTATAGACCCATCTCTTTGTTGAATCAGGATATTAAGATTCTCACAAGGATTCTAGCTAATAGAATCCTGAATATTGCACTAAATTTAATTAGTCCTGAGCAGGTAGGTTTTATGCTAGGTAGGGGGGGCACATGATGCTCTTGGAAAGCTATAACACATACTAAGTTATGCCCCAGACTCCCAATTACTCTTAGCTTTGATATCTCTAGATGCTGAGAAGGCCTTTCCCAGGGTCTCTCATCCATTTCTGTTTACCATTATGGAGATGATGGGTTTTCCGAAGGGCCTTCTCAGAGGTATCAAAAATTTATATTCAGCTCCCACGGCTAGGGTAATGTGTAATGGGTATATTTCTTCCAAATTTTTGTTGGTCAATGGAACAAGGCAGGGATGCCCCCTCTCACCAATACTGTTTAATATATATCTGAAACCATTGTTAATTGCTATTAAAAATGATGTTAACATTAAGGGGATCTCGATTGTGGGGTGGGAATTAAAATTTACAGTCTATGCGGATGATATACTTCTGCACTTTGTTAATCCCGGGAAATGTTTCCGCAGAACAGTTGAGCTTATAAGCCAATTCTCTAAAGTGTCAAACTATAAACTAAATTTGACTAAGACACAGATTCTCCCTCTGACGCCCCACGTGTGTAGATCTGACTTTGCTCCAATTTAAATACACTGGGCTGGAGATCAGATAAAATATTTGGGTATATGGATTACTGCTTGCTTGGAGGCCGGTGCAGCGATGAATATGAATAAGGTGCTGGCTGTAATTAATGGGGATATGCTTAGATGGAATAAGCTTCCTCTAAATTTTGCGGCTAGATTGGGCCTAATCAAAATGAATCTGATGCCAAGATTATTGTACCCAGTATATTTAGTGCCGTATAATATCCCCAAAATATGGTTCACTAAAATTAGAAGATTGATCTCTAAGTTTCTGTGGAATTCCAAGCCCCCCAGGAGAAAACATAATGTGTTATATTTGCCACAAGATGGGGGGGTGAAACTGCCTGACTTACACCTGTATTATGTAGTGAGTCAATTGGGTATTATGAGTCGATGGGGTTTAGGTGATGAGGCGGAACCATATACTCCGATATGGCTCCACATGGAGAGACAACTGTTAAAAGAGTTGGGCATATCCCCAGAGGCACTGCTCTTTGCCAATCTGGGAAAATACTTTGGTAAAGCAACAGGGACTCCAATTGAAAAAACTGCGAAGGCCTGGTGGATATTTCTTTCACCTTCTCAGAGAAAGGAACAGACAAGGTTAGTAGATTAGCCGGTGTTAGGAAATCCCAATTTTTTGATTGGGGGTAAAGTCATCACTAGACGCTGGGCAGCACAGCTAGAGGGCTTTGCATTAAGTGATGTCATGCAAGACAATATGGTTGTCCTTCCTGTGAGATGTGAGTCTATGCACTTTTTTAAAAGAATACAGCTGGTCAAAATGTTGGAGAAGGTTGGGAAAGACCTGAGGGGTTCACTAACAAAATCCTTTTACCTGGGAAAACTTTTTTGCACTAAATCTATTGTCTAATTCTCTATCAAAGGTACATAAGGTATTATTAGATTATCTCAGTCTGAAATCCCCAGTAAAAATATTACACTGGGATGGTGCAGTGGCCCCTCAACAACTAGCTTGGAATGTTATTTGTAAAGGTATCAAATATATACCTATACCCAAGTATTGAATCATGCAGTACTTTATTGTCTCAAATATGTATTTTACCCCTAAGAAATTGTGTGATAGACAGCTGAGACAGACAGACCAATGCTTTAGATGTGGGGCAGAGCCAGGTGACATCCTACATGTTATGTGGAATTGTTGTAAAATATGGTCACTTTGGGTGGAAATTAAGCAACAAATGGGCCCCTTGTTAGATTATTCTGAGTTTATATTGCCAGAAGTGTGCATTTTAGGTGATATGTCGCATTTAACAGGATCCACACCCAAATATCACTTATCACTAATGACGGCCATAGTTAAATCTTTCATATTGAAACATTGGAAAGATGATCAATGTTATAACTGCAAACATCGGCTGAGGGATCATATATGGGCCCTGGGTAGAATCAGGAGATTCATGTTCTTAGAGGGTAAGAAGGGTTTGTTTGATAAAAGATGGTCGACTTTGGAGACCATCTATCTATTAGAGGTTGGCAGTACTGAGGCTTAGATCTGTCTGTCGGGTTGTGATTAGTAAAAAGAATATTATGTTGTAGATTTAGATGGTTTAAGTGATCACTATACAGTGCCTAGTGGCAACAATCCATAAGTTTGTGTCCAGCGCATGTGGTTATAAGGAATTACTAGTAGGCTATGGGCTTTGCTTTGATGGGGTGATAAACAGGTGGGGCTTTCTCTTTCCAGGGGACACAGTGGGGGTTTTCCCTTCAAGTTAATTAGGGTTACACATTTCCAACTATAGGGTAATATATATTGCAGTTGGAGGACTTTAATTGAAAAGATCTCACCCTTGGATTCAAGGATTTACTTTTTTTTTCTTTTCCTCCCTGTTTTTATTTTTTATTAGTCTTTCTTGGACTGAATTATCGGAAACTAAGTGTTGGTCAGACTGTGCTGAAGTGCAGTGGAGGGTCAACCCCATTGCTGTGTGTGTACATAGTTTTATGTGTATATAGGTTACACAACCAGTTTTGGGTTTGTGGATCCTGGAGCAATCCAGGTTAGTGTATGTATGTCATGTCTTTATAAAAAAAACAAAAAACAGAAATCCAATAAAGAATATGTAAATAAAATAAAAAATACAATGAATTTATACCAGGCTGTGAAACTTTCTGATGATGGGAAGGGGTAAAATAATAACCTGAGATCACACTATTTGGTGTATGTGATTAAACTGATTGGTGTCTTAAAAGTGCAGTTAGTTGGGCAGAAGTTTGTTGTAGAGGCACTTGCTTCAGTGCTGGTGCCTGTAGATGGCATCCTTGAGGTGTTTTCTTTGCTCTTCAGTGCTGCTGTTCCTTGTTTTGCTGCACCACTTCCTTGTTTGTTTTTTCCTCCTAGGATAGAGCTCTAGGTCTTTCTGTCTTTAGTGTTAGGAGTTTAGTAGCTGACTAACCTGGTTTCTGAACGGTGACCACTATCACTGGTTATTTCTCTGATGCTGAGTCCTGCCTTTGATAAAAACTGTACAGCACTGCAACGCTGTGGTTAGTATACTTTTTTCTTAATCCTGCCTCACTGCTGATTTTAGCCATTAAGTTTCCAAGGTAATTCCTACCCATTGGCTCTCTGGAATACCAACAGGATAGTGTGTCTAGGATTGCTTAAGGTAAAGCTACCAACCATCCTAATTTTCCCAGGACAGTCCTGTTTTTAGGCAGCATGTCCTGGTGTCCCCACAAGTTCTGCAAAATGTCACTTTTTGTCCTGGTTTTGCTTACTTGTCCTAATTTTGTCCCTTTTTTTTTTGCTGACTGCTGAGCCACGATTGACATTTATTTCAACACCACTGTGGTGCTGCTCAAGCTGGACAGCAGTTTGCAACTTCTGCCCCTTCACCTATATTGTGCCGTGAACATAAAAACACTAAAGTAATCAGATGGCAAGCAGGTCAGCGGAAGCACTATAAAACACCTTCCTTCCTGTTAAATTAGACTGGGCAGTAGTGTGAGCAAGCGCTTATGGCTGTCTGCCTACCAGTAGCTGAGAGAGAGAGACTCCAGACAGAAAAGAGACCATCAGCCGGGATCTAAAGTACCTTAACCTGATCACTTGTGAGGGAGTGTGTGACAACAATCTGGCCCAGTGGTAGAAGTCACTGAAATGAAGTTTGCTCTGTAGAGGAGGTGAGTGTGAATGGGTTGGGATTGGAATATCCGGTGGAGCAATACAAGCAGCTTGAATGTCTGAACATAATTTAAAGCGCGTTTGTTTCTGATTAACTCTCTGTACGTCATGATTCAGAACTTGTTGCAGAAGAATGATGTGTTGTTTTAATTTGAATGTTTGCTATTGGTTTTACTGTGGGATGGCGGGGGATGGAGCAAGTGGCAAAATTTTAATTGACTGAATGTGTGCAGCTATGGCGCCTGAGTAAGCAAATGACACGGGGGGCCTGTCCCAGTTTTAGGCTTTGGAAAGTTGGTAGCTTTAGCTTGAGGATGTCTTAGCGGGTGTCAGTAGGAGGCTAGTGCTTTGTCTGGCTGTTAAGATAGGTATTTTTGGAAGGACTTAATAGGGCAGATAGGGTTATCTGGCTCTGAGTACATGAAGCCTCTGTAACTGTCTTTATTCTTTTCTGTTGGATTGTTATGATTTTTCGTGGGTTCACTGTACTTCAGTGTTTCATACTGTAGCCCATTCCCATCTCTGTGCACTGCAAAGGGGGAGGAATTGTTTAACCAGGAAAGGCACACAAAGAAAAAGCTTGTTTCCAGGTGCAACCTGGGAGCACAAGGAAGTTAAGTGACTTGCTCAGGGTCACACAGTATGCAAGTGATGCTGTGGAATTCAAACCAGGTCTCCAGGTTTGCAGCTCAGTGACCTAAAGCCACAGCGTTATACTGCCTTCTCAAAGCCAAAGGAATCTAGTGTTAGCTCCCTAAGCCCTTCTTGGCCATGCTTGGCCATGTGCAAAACACACTTTGTGTACCAGCCCACATGTGGTATCGGGGGACAGGGCTTTAGATATTCGGAATGTGTGGAGCTCTTTTTCAGTTATTGCTGGGTGGTGGCTTGCTTCATTGTTGTGGTCCTTTCTCAGTATTTTTAGGACAGATGTAAGCACATTATTAGCAGACTTGGGTCACCTATTATTCCTAGGTTTTGCTTTACAGCTGGGTTATTCAGGTGTATATTTAGCCCAGCTCTCATAGCGCGATATCTGGACACTGAATACTGTTCTTCTGTAGCTGTGCAGACGTCAGCATAGAACTGCCATAAAGTGCTGCTGAGGCTACTTTACTCTGCCACTCTGCCAGTCCACTTCTGTGTTTCTAGAGGTAGCCCTCTGAGTAAAAACATTTAATGCCCATACTGTATTTTTCTTTGTGTTTACCTCTGCATGGTCTTCTTCAGTTTGGTCATGCTCTCTGGCTGTCATTGATCTAAATCTACAGGAAGTTATTGCTGTGTCTACTTTTGTTTTCTTAGCTGAAGTTGGTGTGGGAGTGTCATTCCCTTCTGTAGGGGAAAGACGCTAATGTTGTACTGCTCCTTTAGTCTGAAATTGACATTTAAGAAATTGTCATTATTTTCACTTTTTTTTTAATTTTGTGTGGCTCAGAGCAGTAAAACAAAAAGCTGGTTGTCTGTCAGTTTAAATTCTGACTGGATTACTGACACTCTTGCTTATTCATATTGGTATGCACTGGTTTTTTAGCTCCACATGAGGGACGGATGGTTTGTAAATTTTTATCGCTGGAGGCGACCAACCTTGCAGGAGAAGGGAAACTAAGCTTGGACAAAGCAGGTGGATTTTATGCTTTTCTGTGGGTTTGCTTTTTTTTTTTTTCACCTGGGGTACTGAGCAGACTTAGAAAACTTAATGGATTGTGAGAATCAGCCCGAGGGACTGGAGAAGTTCCAAGTTCCACTAGCCATACATGGCAATGTGCTGCTGGCTCGGAGTAGCTACTACATTGGCCAGCCTTTGCGGGAGCATAGGATGTGAGGAATGGTGTAACATCTGTGCACTTATCTGTTACCGAAAAGGTTTCATTTTACATGAATTTTGTGTTTAACTACTAATCCGGATGGTTTTGTGACATGGCGGGGGTGCTACCCTGTGTCACTTCATCTGGAACTCTCAGTTACCGAGAAGAAAAATATGGTGGGTCTGCAAGTTAAAAATAGGCAGTACTCCGTGATATTTGTTGGGGCTGACTCTTTTAATACCCAGGCTCTGTTGTATAATAGATGCCCACCTTCATAGGGCCATCAGCCAGTCAGAGTTCGATAATTTCTTACCTCATTTTCTAAGAGTAGTTACATCCAAGCTTCTGGAGGGAAAAAGCTGCAGATTTGAATGAGCTGAAGGAAGTGGGCATAGGCAGTACTGGGGCAGTGAATTCCATGCTTTGACAGCTCTAGATACAGATGTGTGTTGACTAAGGACCGTCTTCCTAAACAGCATGTGCAATTTATTGTCATCCATGGATCGAGTACCGTATTTGTTGTCAGTCACTGTAAAGAGGTTGTGAACACTGGGACAAATTTGGCCTGGTAGTGACGTTTTGCATAGGAAAGCGGAATTGCAGGAAGGTCTAAGGTGGAAGGAGAGCCAGCTGGAGGAGATGTAGAAGTCACAGTGGTGAGTGTCAGGTTTTAGGTTAGGTGCAAATCTGCATGCCTGGTCAAAGGCAACACAGATTTTCTTCCAGGATATAACTGTTAGTGGCAGAGAAGATCATCGAACCATATGACTGAGATGATGAGATTTATCCCATCACATTCACCACCCAAATAATGTCCACCCCAGAATCTCCCTGTGAGTGACCTAGATAAACGGAAGAGATGGCCAACCAGAACAAAATCATGGGCTACTACTGAACAACTTTTCAGTCAGTAACATCAGGGATACTAACATACTAACATACTAAAATGCCAGCAGAATAGGCCTAATGGTCTTTCGTGTCTGCTCGTTTGGTCAGCCCCCACCCTGGGTGCTGACCTTGCTGTTCCCCTCGCCTTCTCTGGCTTCTCCCTTCCCAGTTCCGGATATTCTTGCTGCATTGGATTTTGCTTCCTGAACCCTTCCCCTGTACCTGTCCCACCCCCTCTTGAACCCCTCCACTGTCTCTGCCTCCACCAGCCCCCTAGGTAGTGCATTCCATGGCTTTACCACCCTCTCAGTGAAGTAGCACCTCCTCCTTTCTCCCCTGAATCTTCCCCCCTCCAGCTTCCACCCATGCCCTCTAGTGGCCCCTTCCTCCTTCCTTCGAAGCACCCTCACTGTTCCTCCCCTATTTACCCTCTTCATGTACCTGAAGACCTCTATCATGTCCCCCCGGTCCCTTCTCTCTTCCAATGTGTACATATTTAGCTCTTCGAGCCTTCCTCATAGGTCCTGTCCCAAGCCCCAAATCATTTTGGTTGCCCTCCTCTGACCCTCTCCAGGAGGTTAATGTCCTCTTTAAGTGTGGCTCCAAACTGCACGCAGTACTCCAGGTGCGCCTCACCAAGCAGTTATACAGGGGAGTATCACTCCTCCTTCTGGAGGTGATCCCCAGCGATGCATCTCAGCATCCTGTTGGCCTTGGCTGCTGCCCTCCCACAAGTCTCAGAGTTGTTCATCTTGACATCCACCACCACCCCCAGGTCCCTCTCAGCCATTGAGACTTGTAGTATTCCCCAGGGTGTACACTTGGCCTGGGTTTCTGGCCCCAGATGGAGTACCTTGCATTTCCCTGCATTAAACCTCAGCTTCCACTTTCTAGACCATCTTCCAGAGCTCCAGGTCCCCTGCAGGGCCACCCTTCCCTCCTCCCCATCCACCACTGCCCCCAGTTTCGAGTCATCTGCAAAGAGACTCATCTCACTCCTGATTCCTGTCCTTATGTCAGATACGTAGGCGTTGAACAGAAGGGGCCCAAGGACTGATCCCTGTGGGACCCCACTAATGACCCTCCTTGGGGAAGAGATTATCCCACCAACTATGACCCTCTGGGTCCGGTCCTGGAGCCAATTGCCTATCCATCGGATCATCTGGTTTCCCAACCCCATTTCTCCTAGTTTATCCAACAGGCCCCCATGAGGAACAGAGTCAAATGCCTTGCTGAAGTCCAGAAAGAGGACATCCACTGGTCTACCCAGGTCCAAGGCACTTGTCACCCAGTCATAGAACTCCACCAGGTTTGTCTGACACGATTTCCCCGGGATGAATCCATGCTGTCTATCGTCCAGGCACAACTGTGGATAGTGGCTGCCATCCCAGGGATTTTTTTTCTGGACAGCTACGTCCTTACTACCTCAATTTATCCAGGTCACTCATTGGGGGTAGAGGTGGTATTTACTTGTTTGAAAATGGTGAAAATCTTGGGAAGGATTCTTTGAGTTTGACTGGGGCAGGACTCAAGACAGGTCCACGGGGGAGGGGGCAAGGTCTGGATTCAGAAACAGGTTTCTGCGGTATGATGGTTGGTAACTGAGTCTGGGACAGAAATAAAACTAACTACAATAGCTATCGTACTAGTGGTAGTTGGTAAGTGGTGGTGGGGGAAACTTCTTCTCAGAGTGGGGTTGTGGACTTCTTGAAATATTAGACAGACCCTGCCTCCAGCATGCAGTAGTACCAGCACCATCCACCCTGCCTACATGGAACAGAAGACACAGCTGCCTGGCACTGGGTTGTGAACCACCCAAATAAGCTCACATGTAGCTGCACAAGTAAGGTAAAGGAGCTTGCCTTGTAGAGACATGGTGGGAGGGGGTGTTTTATTGTAGCTAATGGCTGGGGTATTTTTTACTGTTGACAAGTCAGTGGAAGTTGTTGCATGTAGAGGGATGTGGAATCAAATTCAGACCTTTTTTTTGTTTTGAAATAGGCCTAAGTTCAATTAAAACATCCTAATTCTGAAAAAAAAGGCCAAAATCTTATGTATCTGATTTAGTGGGTCAAACTCCAAACAGCCTTACTTTGCAAGTTCCCCGATTGCTTTCTGTGGTTGGTTGGCACCACTTCCTATTAGGTTGGAGTTTCTACTAGTTTCTTTTGTATATTCCCTGATGGTTTTCTGTGGCCAATCAGCACCGTGGCCTGTCAGGCTGAATGGGGCATGGTAGCAGGACAGCAAAGGATTGTCCATCTGGGACATCATCTCCCACACATCTTCCAAGGACAACATCACCCACATCACATCCCCACCACCAGTGACAGGCGATATGGTGACAGCTGCAACAGTCTCACTACAGACTTATTAACTGGACTGTCTGCAGGTCACATACTACTGATTCTCTGTCTCATAGCCCAGGATGTTCTTTAGCAGTTTGTTTTCCAACCCAAACAAATCCAGACTCTGGTGCTACACCAAACTCATCCAGAGGCTGAGACAGATTGGAGTGCAGCCAAAAGGGGCCCTCTACTGTAGAGAAGTTGAGTCTATAGTGACCCTCTACCACTGGAGATTTACACCAAAATCTGCAGGATACTTACAACAATTGGGCCGATGAGTCCATGATGGACCTGTTTAAAGATCATGCTGAGTTTTATTTCCACCAGTCTGGGGACACTGTGAAGCTCTGGATCACAACTAACAATGCTTATGTGGAGGCTCTTCATGGCTACCTCCAGGTATAGGCTATCTCCCTATGTCAAAGGAGATTAGTGGATCCTATACTGAGTTGGCCATAATTTGAACAAGGTAAACATAGAAACATAGAGTTGTATGGCAGATAAGGACCACATGGTCCACCTAATCTAGCCATTTTCCCTACCTAGTGTAACACTGTAAACCCTACTTGATCTACACTCCCCTTTCCTCATGAATAAGGTTCCCTTATGCTTATCCCATGCCCTCTTGAATCCCACTACTGTTTCTGCCCCCACGCTAGGAGGCTATTCCAGGCATTCATCACTCTTTCTGTGAAGAAGTACTTCCTTACATCTCCCCTGAGCCTACCTCCTTCCAGCTTCATAGCATGACCTCTTGTTCTTAAGCATCTTTT
This sequence comes from Neoceratodus forsteri, assembly GCA_016271365.2. Lineage (NCBI taxonomy): Eukaryota > Metazoa > Chordata > Ceratodontiformes > Ceratodontidae > Neoceratodus > Neoceratodus forsteri. The sequence continues at coordinate 222,708,271 of CM057449.1, read as the reverse complement.
TCTCTGAAAAAGGTATCCTTGTGGAACCTTATTTACACCTGTGAGGTATTTAAAAGTCTCTATCATATCCCCCCTCCCCTTTCCTCCAGGGTGTACATATTGAGATCTTTAGTCTCTCCTCATAGGGCTTTTGATGCAGACTCTGCGCTATTTTAGTTGCCCTCTTCTGGACCACCTCTACTCTGTCTATGTCCTTCCAGAGATGTAGTCTCCAGAACTGGACAAAGTACTCTAGGTGAGGTCTCACCAATGATTTTTATACAGTGGTATCACCATCTCCCTCTTTTTGCTGATGATACCCCTTCCTATGCACACTAGCATCCCATTGGCTCTCCCCACTGCCTTGTCACACTGTTTGGTCACCATTAGGTCATCAGACATGATTATCCCCAGGTCTTTTTCCTGTTTGGTAGTCGCTAGTACCACTACCCCCATTTTGTACTCCGCTCCTGGGTTTCTGTGCCCCAAGTGCATGAGTTTGCACTTCTTTGCATTGAAACTTAGTTGCCATACTCCTGACCACTCCTCAAGCTTTCTTATATCCCTATTCATCCCCCCCAACCAGGAGTATCTACCCTATCGCAGATCACAGTGTTATCTGCAAAAAGGCATACCATCCTTTGTAGCCTCTCTGCAATGTCACTTGTAAAGGCTTAAAGAAGACAGGTACCAGTACTGATCCTTATGGCACCCCACCGGTCACCCTTCCTTCCTTGGAGTGAACTCTGTTTACTGCCATACTCTTTTGCCTATCCCCCAACCAGTTTTTTACCAGTTTACCACCTCTGGTCCCATTCCTAGGCTGCCCAGCTTGTTAATGAATTTCCTATGTGGAATGGTGTTCACAGCCTTACTGAAATCTAGGTAGGCCACATTCTGTGCTCCACCCCGATCTAATTCCATGGTCACTCAGTCAAAGAAATCTATCATATTTGTTTGACATGACCTCCTCCCAGTGAATCCATGCTGCCACAGATCTTGCAAGTCACTGGATTCAAGATGCTCCACGATTATTTCCTTCAGAAATTATTCCGTTTATTTCCCCACCACCAAAGTTAGGCTGACTGGCCTGTAATTGCCAGCATCCTCCCTGCTACCACTTTTGTGAAGCGGGACTACATCTGCCCTCCTCATCTTCCAGGACCACTCCCATCTCCAGTGAGTGGTTGAGCAGGACTGTCAAAAGTGCAGCCAGCACTTTCTTGAGCTCTCTCAATATCCATTGATGTATCCCATCAGTTTCCATTGTCTTGTCTTGGAAAGAGTTGCTGAACTAATTCTAGCTATAACACCAAGAGCCCAAGTCAAGGAACTGGAATGGTGCCCAATATTATTGTGATTCTATGCAACATACTACACTGGAGAATGAATGTCAAATGGCAAAAAAGGTATCAGAGGAAGCAATGATGGAAAGTAAGAGTCTAGTCAAATTAATATACTGTAGAAAACATCATGACACGGTTCAATACAATTACAAAGAGGTTTTGTATCAGGGTAAGGAATGACAGCAAGAAAGGGTTAAGTCAAATCATAGGAAACATCATGCATGGGGCAATACAGTAACAGAGAGGTTTAGAATCGGGAAGAATGAATGAACACAAGTACAAGATCAGTAAAAGCATATACTGTAGGAAATAAATAGCAACACAGGGCAATATGATCAAAGATAAGTTTAGTATCAGGGAAAGAAATGATGGCAAGTAATAGCTCAGTCAAATATCTATATCTATATTTATATATCTGTATCTATATTTCTGTTCGTTCTATCTATCTATCTATCTATCTATCTATCTACCTATCTATCTATCTATCTATCTATCTATCTATCTATCTATCATACTCTAGGAAACATCATAGCAGTGGACAATATGATCACAGAGAAGTTTAGTATCAGGGCAAGTAGTGAGGACAAGTAAGAGCCCAATCAAATATATATACTTTAGGAAACACCATTGCATGAAGCAGGATGATCACACAGAGAGGTTTAGTTACAAAGGAAAGGAATCACGGCAACTGAGAGTACAGTCAAATCCATATGTTGTAGGAAACATCATGGCAGCACAGGTCAATATGATCAAAGAGAGGTTTAGCATCAGGGGAAGAAATAATGGCAAGCAAGAGTCTGCTCAAATCCATATACTGTAGGAATCATCACGGCAACAAAGAGCAAAACATTATAGCAGCACAGGCAATACAATTACAGAAAAGTTTTGTAGCCAGGAAATGAATCATGACAAGTAAAAGTCCAGTCAAATCAATACACTGTAGGACCCATCATGGCAGCACAGAGCAATACGGTCACAAAGAGGTTTAGTACCAGAGGAAGGAATGACAGCAAGTAAGAGTACCGTCAAATCAATATACTGTAGGAAACATCAGGACATGGGGCAATATGATTACAGAGAAGTTTAGTATCAGGGAATGGAATGACAGCAAGTAAGAGTCCAGTCAAGGTAACATACTGTGGAAACCATCATTGCAGCACAGGGTAATATGATCACAGAGAGGTTCAGTGCCAGGAGAAGGCATGATGGTATGTGAGAGTCCAGTAAAATGTATATATTGTAGGAAATATCATGGCAGCGCAGGACAGTATGATCACAGAAAAGTTTAACATCAGGTGAAGGAATAACGGCAAAATCAGTGTCCACTCAGAATCCATATACTGCATGAAACATCATGGCAAAAAAAGGTAATGAGATCACAGAGAGGTTTAGTATCAGGGACAGAAATGATAAGACATTAAGAGTCATGTTAAATCAATATACTGAAGGAAATGTGACACAGGGTAATATGATCACAAAGAAGTTTAGTATCAGGGAAAGGAAAGATGGCAAGTAGGAGTTCAGTCAAATCAAACTGTAGAAAACATCATGGCAACGCAGGGCAATATTCCTTGTATCAACTGATAGAAATCACATCCTCCACTGCAGCAATTAAGGGCATCCTGCATAGTCTCCACCTTTGAAATTCCTAAGAAGTGAAGTTTAACAATAGGCCTCTCATCCTGAGCAGTGAGTGTGCCAACTTTGCTCAATATCTTGGTTTCCACCACCATAAAAAAATACACCTTACTAGCCACGAGTCAATGGCAAAGCAGAACACTTCATAACATCATTAAACAAAGCTATTTGCTTTGCCACTGTTGAAAACAGACCGTGGAAACAAAACTATACAAATTCCTTCAAAACTACAGGACAAAGCAACTTCACATTAAACAACAGGACAGTCACCCATTCAGCTGTTATCTGGCAACCATATTGCACTAGCTTGCACAAAACTCTCTACATCAAGATGACCCACCCACTGTACCACTGACTCCATCCATAAGAAAATAAAATGAGGGAGGCAGGAGGAGAGGAGGGAGGGAGGAAGGAAGGAAGGAAGGAAGGAAGGAAGGAAGGAAGGAAGGAAGGAAGGAAGGAAGGAACTCAAACCTACAAGATAGTAGAGGTGAAAGGTATCATGATCACAGCAGAAAGCAATGGATACATCATCACAGATCTCTTCACAATTTCTGCTCTTCCGAGGTACACTGCCGATCTTTCCTGCACTTCAGGAAGATGATGATGATAACAATGAGGCTTACAACACTCCAGCAAGGGAATAAATGCCACCAACCCAGGGAATAAATGTCATGTCCCCCGACTCTCTAAGACCCCTGAAAAAGTAGTTGCTAACTAGCTTGCTGAATACCTGGCCGTGCACAATATCCTGTGCCCTGAACAGCATGACTTTTGTGCAGGTCACAGCACCACAACCGTGCTACTTAAATTCTCCAACTTTCTGTACTCTGCTCTTGATGCCGGAAGTCCTGCTGGTACTGTTTTCATTGACCTCTCCAAGGCCTTTGACATGGTTTGCCAATCTCTCCTTCTTGACTCCCTTAGATGCCTTGGTTTCTCCCCTAGCCCTCTTGCATGGTTCACCAGCTACCTCTCTGCCAGAACTCAGTGTATAAAAATCAATAGCACCCTATCTGACACACGACCTGTCTGCTCTGGGGTTCCCCAGGGTTCCATTTTAGGCCCTCTCCTCTTCAGTCTCTACCTCAACTCCCTCCCATTGGCCTGCCCAAGTAAGATCCTCCTCTACGCAGATAACACTGTGCTCTTTGCCGCTGACCCCAACCCCAACACACACCAGACCACCCTCTCAACAAGCTTTTGATAGAGCTGAGCATTGGTTCACATCATGAAGGCTAGTCCTGAACCTAAAAAAGACCAAAGCTATGCTCTTCTTGCATCGCCAAAGCAAAGCCAGTGGTGACCCTCTCATGATACTGCCTAGCACACTAAACCCCATTGAGCAGGTTTTCTCCTGCAAGTATTACCTTTGATTTGGCACTCTCCTTCCCTTCCCATGTCAATGCCCTTTCTGCTGCCACCGATGTCAGGATTGGACTGTTATACCACCATAGGGACTGCCTACCACAAGAGGCCCTTAGATTGGCAATCACCTCCTCTGTCCTGTTGCTAATTGCCTATGGGCTACCCATCTATGCTGCAGTCAATACTGCACTTGCAAGAATCCAGCTCTCTATAAACAAGGCCTGCAAGCTAATGCTGGGAGCCCCTAGGTGCACTCATACGTGCCTGCTGTACTCCACCACCAACTTGTTCAACCTTGAAGAAAGACTTCACTTCCAAACCTGCCTTCTTGTGAAAAAGACCCGGCTAGGGCTGTTCTCCGGCATTGCCACCTCCTGCAGCATACTCCCCTCAGTCTCCACCTGCAGCACTATCAAAACCTCCTTATTGTCCCCAGGGTAAGGACCTCTATGGCCCAGAGGTCCTTTTGCTATCGGGCTCCCTCCTGGTTCAATTCCCTCCCAGCCAATATAGCTGACTCCACTAAGCTTGGTCCTTTCAAGGTCTCCCTCAGAAGCCATCTGACAAGCACTCACTGCTGCAACTACACATAATCCCCCACCTGCCCCTGACCTTCACCCCTTGGCTGGATCTGCCCTGTCTACTTTTGCTGTATATACCTGGGGTCTCATGCAACATCTGCTGACTAATGTAGTAAAATATATCTGGTTGTTACCTGACGTGGTACTCGTGTACCTATATTATGACTACTGTGATCTACCTATTACCAAGCGTGTACCACCAGTGAATGCCTGTAACACTGGTTACTTTTTTAATCTAAGTGTTATGTACTGTACTGTTTTGTTTGCTGTGATATATTGCTCTCTTGATGAGGTGCTTTTGTAAATGAGTCTCTGACTCAAAGGTCTGTAAACCGATGATCTAATAAATAAATAAATAAATAAGGTACTATTCTCGCAGGATTGGTCAGTGACCTCCACAGAGACAAATTTAGAAGATGTGACCGGAAAACTCCTGTTGATGAACATTCTTATCTGTCTATTTATTTGAAAATTTGTGACTGGGAAAGGCACACTGAACTAAGGCTCATTTCCAGGTGTGACCCTGGGGAGAGGGAAACTGGAGGAACAACAAACCAATTATAGTGCAATTCAAGTTACAGAAGTAAAGTGCAGTCACAAATACAAAGTATAATAGTTCACAGGCACATCATTGAACAGCCCGATTCTGACCACTAACTTCTTGTTTTTCTACATAGTGTAACCCCCTTGTTACCCGGGGTTACTAGAATCCCAGTAAGACTTAGTGGTAGGCAGGGAAGGCAGCTTGTGAAACTCCAGTTAAATGGGTTTCACACTGTCTCACTCTGTTCTCAGTCTCAGCTGAGACTGAGGGATGACATCACCATAGAACTATTGCAGCTGCATGAGCCACAATGGAATCTGCAGCAGGGAGTTGGAATAGAATGTTGGGAGGTTTGAACAGTAGTCTGTAGGTCAGTTGGTGTTTGGAGCTTGCTGAGGGAGCAGCACAGCAGCTCTGTGTAGGCTCGTGGAGCCTCAGCCCTGATATAGGGCTACAGTCTAGGAAAAAGGTGTGTGTTTCCACCTTAAGAGAGATACAGAAGCAGTCTGTAAGTGGTGGAGACCGCTGATTTGGATCTCAGTGCCCCCTCCCTCCGGGGATGGGGGCAGGAAAGGGTTTCCTGCATATTCCCTGGACAACCCCCTGGTTCTGCTACTAGTGGAGAAGCTGCCTATTTGTTCAAGATGTTTTTTGGGAAACAAGAAAATTTGTGAATCGCCTGTGGGGCACCTGCAACCGGAGGGTGAGTGTCTGCTTTTCCTAAAGGGCCTGTGTTTTTCAGCCTGGGACTTGTGTGATAGTGGGGATTGGACTACTGAAATAGTGGGAGGCCTAGAGTAATAGGCTTAGCCAAAAAGTAAAAGTATGTTCAAGTCCAGCACTTATGGGAAGTCAAGACATGTAGAGGAGATGTGACATACATCTACCCAGTAATCTACATTGCCAAGCTTTCAGTAAAAGAGTTGTTTAGTTTCCAGAGAAATGGCCGGGTACGGATTGTGGGAGCTGGAGGTGGAGACCCCATCTTAGGTGACCAGGTCCACCTCACGATTTGCTCTGTGGATTTCTACTTTGCCTCATGCACTTGGCCAGTGATGAGGGAAGTACCCAGCCATGGGATTGGAAGGAAAATCCCCTCTAGGAGTCAAAGGCTCTAAGGTGGTTTGGGGAGCCACAACAGGATAACTGGTTCATTCCCATAATGGACCGCAGATCAAGTGGCCAGCGGGGGAGCCGGGCCAGTGGGGAAAACCCAAGCAGTGTACAAGTCGGGCTGTGTACCCAAACCTACGTGCAAGTCCGGGCTGTGTGCCTGGTGGGTTCAGAGCCTGAGGGCTGGAAATAGTGAAGAAGTGTTCTGTTGTCTCTAATCTGCATTACCAGGAATGTAGCCCCATGGGGGTCCGTCTATGCTTTGTTTGTTCAGCATGGATGTGAATAAATGCCACACTGTAGAATCCCATTCCTGGTTCTGGACATTACAGTTATTGCTTCCTGTGTTCGGATTTACTTGGGTGCCCCTGTGCAGAGTAACCAAACCTAGGCCCCCTGTGCCGAGTAACCTCATCCTTCCCGAACCCAGTCCCCACCAGGTACTGCTGTCAGCTTCAACAGCATGCCACCTGTCGTTTTTGCAAAAAGGCAGGGGTGAGGGGTTACAATAGCTGTTTGCCCCCCATTGCCACCTGCTCCTGCCATGGGGGCCCCTTCGCTCTCAATCCTGTCAGCCCCTCCACCACCATCATCTTTACCAGTGGGGATCCATAAGGAGTGGGATCTGAGAGAGCTGGGAACTGTCATAGTCGGCAATGGGGAGACATAGGCATTTTTCTCCTTTTCTCTCATCCCAACCCAGAACTGTGGCATACACAGTGGGAGCATGTGCATGGAGGCATGAATGTGCTCCCAGCACCACAGCTCCCTCCACCCTCCAAATGTAACATTAGTCCCTTGTACCTCTGCTCTGACAACCAGCCTCCACCAGGTGTCAGCTGAGAGTGAGGAAACTCACTTCACCAATCCGGGAAATTACAGCAATCCGGCTGCTGCTACGATCATCTCCTAGTCCTCTCCCCTCACCAATCCCTGGCAACTCAAGCTTGTTCCCAAACTTGGGTCACCAGTGTGGTGCAAGTTGTTGCATCCAGCACCTCAACCATCAGCGTCACCGGGCCGCTTAGACCACTAACTTCTAAACTCATAAGGAGCTTTATGTATTGAAGTAGTTGAGATTTTTGTCAATACAATTTGCAAAGTAGTTCTTTATCCTTACAAAATTTGTTATAATTTCTAAAAACAGTTAACAGAGATGTTTATCTCTTTATATAAACTATGCTCAGGTTGTATAAATTGTGCTCTTTCTCGATAAGTACATTATTACAGGTTATGGTGGAACTGCTAATAATCTACCAACCACTGCAATCAGATTGTCAATTTGACAGATATTCATAAAGAATGTTTTGGAAGCAGTTATTTATCTAGAAAAATGTGAAGGGATACGATGTGGCTTTCTGGCTGAGCCACAACGCCCTGCTAAGAATGCTCTCTGCCAGCCATTTTACCTGCCATCTTTGGCATCATAAGGCAGTCTGTGTCAAGTTGCCCTTGGGAGCATACCGACATGCTTGATTAATAAAGGTGCCAGTTTCATTCACATGGAATGCCTCCAGTGCATAATTCCAAGCAGTAACCAGACAACAGAACCAGGCACTGGTACTAAGGATCACTTAAGAGATCAGAAAATGGAAATAACCATCCCCAGGAGTCGAGCCTTAAAGAGCAGTTGACGTGTTCATAAGAACATTAGCAAAACTTAATATTTAGGCACAGTTTAGCTTGTATTTCATATCAGTTCTGTATTTTTCATCCTCATTATTTATCACTGAGACCATTTTTATTAAAACAGGATCTTTGCTCCTGAAGAGTTCATATACTCCTGTTGCTTTCTCCCTACCTGAGGTCATAATGCACTGCTTGTGACATCACATTTACTCCCATGGCAACAGAGTGTGATGTCACAACAGAGGACTATGAACTGAAGTAGGGAATCAGCTATAGAGGCAGATGAACTCCAAGGGATAAATATCAGGTACAGTCCAACCTTGATTATCCGAACCCTGATTATCCAGATCTTCGTATTATCTGAACTCTGACATTGTCCCACAACTCTCATTTGCCTAATGTTATGGACCCCCGATTATCCGAACTCTCGATTATCTGAACAAATCTGATGTCTTCCAGAGCATTCGGATAATTGAGGTTGTACTGTATTCATGTAAATGTCATCAGTAGTACATAATGGGTAGGTGAAATCCATGGAATATATATGGAATGCAAGCTGATTTGTACCTGAGGGTTTTCAAAGTTTTCTTTGAGGCATCAGCAGCTCTTTAAAAGCATTGATATTAGTGAAAGGCTAGCTTAATTCTCTTCCTCTTCTAATCTTAGCCATTGGGTCTACACACTTAAATTCAAAACGTTAAAGCAGCAATTCATGTAAAAAATAGTTTTAAATTCATTATTCTGCAGTACTCTGCAGCCCCCGGATGTTGATCCATGCTGTTCATGTCTGTTTCCAAATCTGTTTCTACTGTATGGTGCCACGTTTTATTTAACCTTCACTATGTTATAGTATAGCTGAAAGATCGATGGAAGTACAAATGTACTTTGTGTTATTTTCAGTACTGAAGAGTAATTCTAAAAAAATATTCTTTAATATAGTATAATTACTGGTGACCATAAATATCAACCGGATTACTGTTTTGTTAAAAATGCATATCAACCAAATTTTCAGTTATTGTGCTCCAAAGGCAATAATAACCTGAAATCTGGTTGATATGACACTTCATAATAACCCAAAATCTGATTGATATGACTTTCCCCAAAGAAACTGTTGCATTCGATTGTTTCACAAAAAGTATTTCAACTGCAGTATTTTCAACTGTGTTTTATTCATCTACAGTTCAATTTCTTCAAAAATAAAACTGCACTCTAGCTAAAAAATGTCTGTTTCTTTCAAGCTGTTAGAAATACAGTCTAAACCTCCACACCAGCAATTATGAAAAAAAAAGGATAGGTAAGTTTGATGTTATGGATTTTTTCACACACCCTCAGTGTGTGATGACCACATAAACCCCTGGAGCTTCGCTCTCGGGGTTTATGGGTCACCACATAGAAACATAGAATTTGACGGCAGATAAGGACCGCTTGGCCCACCCAGTCTGCCCATTTCCCTACCTACTGGATAAGCTGCAGATCCTAGTTAACCAGCAGCCTACTTCTTCCTACCCCCACCCACTAAGTGCCTTATGACTGTCCCATGCATGCTTGAATTCCACCACTGTTTTTGACTCCACAACCTCCTCCGGAAGGCTGTTCCATGCATCCACAACCCTCTCTGTGAAAAAATACTTCCTTAAATTACCTCTGAGCCGCCCCCCCTCTATCTTCAAATTGTGCCCTCTTGTTCTTGCACACCTCTCTTTTTGAAAGATGCTACCCTCTTGGACTTTGTTGATTCCCTTGAGGTACTTGAACGTTTCTATCATGTCCCCCCTCTCCCTCCTTTCCTCTAGGCTATACATATTAAGCTCCTTTCGTCTATCTTCATATGTCTTCTGGTGCAGACCCTGCACCATTTTAGTTGCCCTCCTCTGGACAGCTTCCATCCTGTCTATGTCTTTGCGGAGATTGGGTCTCCAGAACTGCACACAGTACTCCAGATGGGGTCTCACCAGCTGTCTGTACAGAGGGATAATAACTTCTTGTTTTCTACTGGTGATGCCTCTCCCTATGCATCCCAGTATCCCCCAGCCCTCCTTGCTGCCCTCTCACATTGCTTGCCCACCTTTAGGTCATCTGATATGACTACCCCCAGGTCCCTTTCCATTTTTGTTGTTGTTAGTATCTCACCCCCATTGTGTACTCTTCCCTGGGTTTTGTTTCCCAGGTGCATTACTTGCACTTCTTAGCACTGAATCTAAGCTGCCATAATTTGACCATTCCTCTAACCTTGCCAAGTCCCTTCTCATCCTTTCCACCCACCTTGTGCATCAACTCTGTTGCAGATCTTTGCGTCATCTGCAAAGAGACATACTTTTCCTTCCAGTCCCTCTGCAATGTCGCTTATAAAGACATGGAAGAGGACCGGTCCTAATACTGAACCCTGCAGTACCGCACTAGTAACACCCCTTTCTTCAGAGTGGACTCCATTTACTATTACTCTCTGTGTCCTATTCTCCAGCCAATTCTTTACCGAGGTTGTCATCTTGGGACCCACTCCCAGGCTGGTAAACTTGTATATTAATCTTTTGTGTGGGACTGTGTCAAATGCCTTGCTTAAGTCTAGGTAGGCCATGTCCACAGCCCCTCCCTGATCTACTACTTTGGTCACCCAGTCAAAGAAATCTATCAGATTTGTCTGGCATAACCTTCCCACTGTGAATCCTGCTGCCTTGAGTCCTGTGCCCCTCTGGCCTCTAGATACTTGACAATTCTTTCCTTCAGAAGTGATTCTATCATTTTCCCTATCACTGAGGTTAAACTAACAGGTCTGTAGTTTCCTGCTTCTGCCTTGCTCCCACTTTTGTGAAGGGGAATCACATCTACCCTCCTCCAGTCCTCGGGTACCACCCCATCCTCCCATGATTTGTTAAAGATGGTAGTCAGTGGTGTCACTAGTTCTACCCTTAGTTCTTTTAGAATTCTGGGATGAATCCCATCAGGCCCCATTGCTTTGTCCACCTTCAGTTTTAAGAGTTCTTTCATAACCCTTTCTTCTGTAAATGGGCTGGTATCAACTTCTGTATCCAGAGTGTTACTACTGTTTGTTTTAGGTACCTCCCCCTCTTCATTTGTAAATGCTGAGCAAAAATATTTGTTTAGTATCTCTGCCTTTTCGCAGTCAACCTCTGCTCACCCTCCGTCCCCTTTATTAAGCCTCACTATCCCTCCCTTGGTCTTCCTTCACTCCCTGATGTACCTATAAAAGGTTTTATCCCCCTTCTTAACTGAGTTGGCTATCTTTTCCTCGGTTTGGGCCTTTGCTGTTCTGACTGCCTTCCCAGCTTCCTTTTGCTTTAACTGATACAGTTCTCTGTCCTGCTCCTTCTGTGATTCCTTGTACTTCCTGAATGCTTTCTTTTTCTTGAACCTTCACTGCCACTTCTTTTGAGAACCATAGTGGTTTCTTACATCATTTTGTTTGTTTATTTGCTTCACACAAAGGCTTGTTACCTCTGTGATGGCAGTTTTATTATTCCCATTGTTCTTCCACCCTTCTTCCTGCCCATTTGCTAGTGCATTCCTTAGGCACTCACCCATTTTAGCAAAGTCAGCCCTCCTAAAGTCCAGTACTTTTGCCTTTGTATGGCTTCTGACTCTATTGCTGTGTTTATTATGAACCATACTGTTCGATGGTCGCCAGTTCCCAGATGGCTACCCACTTCTACATCTGTGATCCTCTCTCCATCTCCATTTGAGAGAACCAGGTCTAAGATTGCTCCCTCTCGAGTGGGCTCCAATACTAGTTGTCTAAGGCATGCCCCCTGTATGGCATCTAGAAAAACCCCACTCTTCAAAGTGGCTGCTGCAACTGCACTCCAGTTAACATCTGGCATATTCAGATCACCCATCAGCAATATCTCCCCTTTTTCTGCCATTCTAAGTATACTTTCTATCATTTCCTTGTCCATTTCCTCCCCCTGAGAAGGGGGTCTGTATACAACCCCTGTGTGGATTATGGTGCTATTGTCTGTCTCCAAATTTACCCACAGTGCTTCTTCTCCTCCCTGTTTACCCTTTTGTTCTGTTGCTTTGATTCCTTCCCTTATGTAAAGAGCTACTCCTCCTCCTCTTTTACCCTCCCTGTCCCTCCTGTAGATAATGTATCCTGGTATGTTTACATCCCAGTCATGGGTTTGTGTGTACCATGTTTCTGTGACTGCCACAATATCCAGATGTTCCTCCTCCATCAAGGCCACTAATACAGGAAGCTTGTTACCCAGACTACGGGCATTGGTACTCATTGCTCTCCATTTTTTGATGGCTTTACCTTCTGTTGCAGCATCCACCACTGACCTTTCTACCTCAGTCTTTTTCTCATTTAGTACCCTGTTTTGTAGGGAGAGACTGGGATTTTCCTGCTGCTTAACAGTACCTTCCCCCTTGACTAGTTTAAAAGCTTGCCAATGAAGCATTTAAACTGATTGCTCAAAAGACTTGTTCCTTACTGGACAGATGCAGACCATCCTGCCAGTATATGCTGGTGTCCCTCAGGTGGAACCCCAGTCCCCAATGAAGCCAAACCCCTGTGCTCCACACCATTTTTTTAACCATTCATTAAACTGCATAGTGCAAAGTACCCTCGCCTCACCCATGCCATTGACATGCAGCACCTCTGAGAAGGATACTGTGTGCTACTTGTCTTAGGCCCCTCCCAACTCTACAAAGCCCTCCTGCACTGCTCTAATCTCATGATGAGCCAAGTCATTGTCCCTAGGTGGACAATGACACTCCAGCTCAGACTCCCGTGCAGCTGTTCTCGTGAACCTGAGGATAAACCCTGTCTCTCAAGGCATGGCACCAGGCCGGCACCTTACTTCAGTTTTCCTGCTCCCCCAGTTCTATCCCACTAATAACTGAGTCCCCACCAGGAGCTGCTTCCTTTCCCTGTGGTGTTCTCTGCCTCCTGTGGGCCTCCCTGTGACAGTTGTCCCCAGCCTCCTTAGTCTCCTCTATGGTGATCCATAGGGGAGCTATGCTCCCCAGAATGGTGTATGTATTGTGGAGTGGAACAACTGACTGGGTGTGTCTCTGTTCCACCATCCTCACCCTCCCTGAGCCCACTGTGGTCCAACTGCTGTGCTTTCTTCGCAACCTCTGAGGCAGTGGTGGTGGCTCTGGTGCTCCCTGGATGGGGGAGGTTCCCTTCCCACTGTCCAGTGTGGCCTGGGGGAAGGTTCCCTTACTACTGTCCATACATACCTCGGGTGTGTGAAACAAATCCATAACACACACTTACCTATCCATTATTCTCTATATAAAAGACGATGAAGTGTGCCACTAAACTGGGTTTTTGGTATTACTGACTGCCCTGAGGACTCAGATCCACAACATTTCATGAGCATGATGTCATTTCAGACTCAGCAGTTTTCTTTAGTGCTCCACATTGTCAATGGGTAATCATTACAACTGGGTATTTTGCACCCCTAGCAGGGAAAATGGCACAACCCAAGGTTTAGAATGTTGGGCACATGAGGACTCCAAGCAGCAGCAACTGCCCAGTTAAGCTGTACCATTTGAAGAAGACAGAGCTACTTTTATCTTCTCTCAAGATTTTCAAGATTTAAGATTTCAAGACTTCTTTGGGGCTGCAATTCTGCATAGCAGGTTGGGGCTGCCTGTTTTCAGGGAGCACCCCTAAATAAAAACCGTGCCTGTTAAGCTGCGGCCTTCAAACTGAATAACATGTCTTTTTCCCTATTTCCCTGTGTGGATTGGAAGCCATTTCTGCCTTCTTAGGGTATTTTTAATGGTCTCCATTTAAAAAAATAAAATAAATAAAAGGTGCAACAGATGGGTACAATTTCATTTATTTCTGGGAGTGTAGGGTTTCTGTGGCAGTCCTTTGGCTTTGGCATCAGTTCCCTTACTTCCCCCCACTTCAGGTTTGGTATTTTTTGTTTGTTTCCTTAGTTAATTTGAATTTTTGGTGTTCCTCAGAAGTTTTCGTGTTTTTTCTCCACAGCCCTCTGTTTTTTCCCATTAGCACGGCTGCCATTAACGGCTGGGTGCGCTCTACTCCTTCAGGTCATTTTCCCGCCTTTGTTTTCATGCACGCCTGTGGTGCCCACATTTGTGCAGTGCAATAGCCTATTAATTGCATTGTGCTATTGTGCTTGCCCACCTGCTGGTGTGCACACACCTGCGCAAGAGCACTAATGTCCTGCTTGCACCCACTAGTGAGCACACACGCCTATTTAGCATCATTTGGCCTGCTAATTGCTGTATACAGCTTTGTGGAGAGTTTGTTTAGGCCAGCATATCTCCAGATATTAGGGTTAATTATTATATTTTACCTCACAATTGTTACTTGTCACACAATTGTATATCTCTCTGGCACCATGACTTATCGGAGTCCATTAGTCATGAAATGATGTAAGACCTGCAAAAGGGTGATGAGGCCCACTCCCATGGGTTCCTTTTGCCCTCATTGTGTTGCTCAGCACTTCCCAGCCGGTCCTCTGGCCTGGGGAGGAGGAGCAAGTGGTTCTTCAGTTGGCAGTGGCAAGCAGAATTGTGAAAAATCACCTCTGTGGCTTCTGAGTGAACTTGGGCCACAGTGTTCTGCAGGACATCACAGCAGACACACCCAACCCCAATCAGGCTCCTCAGATCATGGGGGGCCCACACAGGAATATCCAGGTGTGGCGCATCGAGTTTAGGCTTAGAAGGCCAGGATGATGATTACAGCAATCTTGGGGAAGTTCCTGACCTTAAATTAAATTTAAATCAGGTGAGGAGGATGTTCCCCATCTTCTGTGGTGGAGGAAGAGGAAAGGGAGTGGACGGAGTCCAAGTCAGGGATTCCTTTCCTCCCCTGTTTGATAATAAGTCATTGTCTTTTTTGAACAGTGGAGTCATGTAGTTCCTTACAGCTAAGGAGGTACAGTCCATGGAGTCAGTTGATGTCAATCCAACTCTGTCTGCATCCTGTTCAGCTACTGTGTGACCAAAATTATTGAGCAACACTGGGCAGGTGTGGATCAGAGAAAGTATCTGCCTAAAGTCATGGATCGTCCATTTTTTAAGGAAAAGATCTCGCAGGTGGGAAGCTCCTCTGCTGAAAGACAAGGCCATTTGTATTTCTGTTAAAAAAACACCGTCTTGCCTGTCACAGGCTCTCTGGCGCCAGCAGATTCTCATGTCAAGAGGTGGATACCGTGTGCAGGAGTGATTTTGCCTCTATCAGCACAAACATTTGTACATCTTATGCTTCTTTTATTGTTGACAGAGCCTTAAACATATGGGTCACTACTCTGGACAGTTTTATTCTGCCTGACTCTGAAGGTGCCTTTTACAATGATGGCCATTGCCTCCACCTTTCTAGGTGGTTATACACTAGACAACTGCGCATATCAGCCCACTCAGTCTACTTCATTATTTTCGGCAATGAGGGCTGTGTGGCTTAGTCATTGGGTTACTGATTAAGCTTCATAAGCTAAGCTGTTTAACCTCCCCTTATGGGAGGTGTATTGTTTGATTCCAACCCAGAAACAATTTTTTTTTCTTTTTTTTTTTTTCTTTATTATGTTTTTTGTTGATGCCAGCCACCTGGAACCTCTGCCCAGTCATGGACCCTCTCTCCCAGCTCCACATCAGACATGCCCCTTCGATACCCCCTGGCTTGCCCTCGCAGGGTGGGGTGTGGCACCCCTCCCTTAAGGATGCTGCAATGACAGGATAGGTTGAAGGAGTCATCCTGGAGGCTAATTGAAGCTGAGGGAGGGCTTCATCTAGGGTGACTGGTGGTGTTATTTTCTCCCCGGTTATGCAGGTGTGGGGATGTGCAATGATGGCCAGAATCCGCCCCAAGCCTACTTGTGGTGCCGGTGCACGTGGTACACTCAGCCACCACTAGGTGTCCATGTTGTGCTGAACACTATACCCTCTCCCCACTGGAGAAGGAGAGCAATCATTGGAGCTCAATCCTTCTCCCTCTGGCCGGCTGTCTGATGGCCCAGATCTGTTCCCGAACCTGGGTCACCAGCGTGGCAAGTGGAAATCCAACTGCTGCGCCAGTGGGCCAGCCCCAGAAACTATTTTAAAGGATATGCAGTAAGAAGGGCTGTCTCCAGTGTCAAATAAGTCTACTGTAACCCAAAGGGGTCAAGGTAACGGCCAGCGCAGATAGTTCCAAGGGGGGGGTTTCTGTTCCTTTGGAATTTTGGCTTCAGAGAATAGAGGAACCCACTAAGGTAACAGTATCAGAGGAGCCCTGGCCAGGCACCATGCAGAAGGCCCAGCACCAAAAGCCTGGTGTCTCACAAGAAGAACTGAAACAAAAGAAATAGCTGCGACTGGTGAAACATACTCCGTGCTCACCCAAACGAGCTGCCAGCTCATAACAGAACTCCTACAGTCAAAAAGGTAGGTGTCACTCGGGTCTCACAATAATACTGAAGAATGCTGCACAATACAGGATATATCAATGCAAATAGCAAATTTTATTGTAGACCAAAGCAAAACAAGGTTTCCACTAGCCACCCAGCACTTCGACTCCTCGTGAGTCTTCCTCAGGGGTGTGGCTTAGGCTGCATTGTCAGATATTTAAATACATACACTTAATTAATATTCATGTTTTCACCAATTTACATAGTCACCATGTGCAAAAAAGGGAACAAGGTAGAGGAGGATGAGGAGGGGGAAGGAAAGAACATGTGCAACCATTAATTAATTTCCATCAGTGCACAATCTTAAGACAATATGCTAGGAATTGACACATTCAAAATTTTTTTTTTTTAATTGTATTTTTGGCCCTACTAAGCCCCACCAAACTCTTTCCAGTGTCCTCCCAGGCCACGGTCTCTACCTCCCTTCATGACCCGACTCTGCTCTCCCCCAGTCCGGCACATCCCCTGGGTCTGATCCATCTGGGGGAAAGGCCGCCCCACCCAGGGTACTCTTTCTTATAGGTTTGAGCTCCAGGCAGGGGAGAGAGGAGATAGTGGAGAACCAAGCCCTACTATGGGCGTGTGGGCCGTAACTGGGAGACGCCATCACGTATCGGTGGGAGGTGGGATTTTTTTTGAAGTTTGGATCCCCTGTGGAGCCTGGCTGTCATGGCGATGTGCTACCGCGGCTCCACCACCAGGCATACGCCATGACGCTACAGTCGGCTACCCCCAGCCGTCACCAGAGGTCACACCTTGATTAAGCATTATCCCCAACCCTCCCCGGGAAGAGAGTGCAGTCCTCTGTATGCTCAGTCTGTTCCCTCCCCTGTTGAGCCCCGATGATCCGGGCTTGTTCCCGAACCCAGGTCACTGGTGCAGCGTGAGGTGTGGCGCCCAGAGCCTCAACCCTCAGCACCACCAGGCTGGCTGATACATTCAGACTTAAGTGCAACATTTCATCATTCTTGTATCAAAAAATAATAATAAAAATGAGAAAACATGTACTTCATAATCTTAAGCACATTCATTTTATCACTCTTATGGGTGTCCTTACAATTTATAGCACAGGCTATACATTTAAGGTGCTGACAAATAGTGCATTTTATCACCATTGCCTATTACTTAAGGCTAGAAATACACATAAGTGGTGAAAAAACGGATCCTGGACAAGGGTGAAATTTTTAATCACACAATTAATATTTAATACAGAGAAGTGATCTGTATGTCCTTGGTTCCTGGTAAAAAGAGGCTTCCTAGAAGGAAGGAGAGAAAAAGAGAGAAAAAAGTTAGTCAAAAACATTTTTTCTGGTTATTTGAATATCACTAAACCTTGTAATTCCAGGTATCAACTGATGAAAAACAACTTCATTTCTTATTTCTTTAAAAGAAATGGTTTCAAATCCCATCTGTCATTAAGCCCTGCTGGTTTCACACTATTGAGTTTGAAGATCCACATGCTCTCTTTCTCTAAGACAAATTCGGCCTATCTCCCCCTTCTGTCAAGGGCGGTACGCATTCCAAACGCATATACTGTAAACCATCTGGAATCGAAGAATGATGTGTCATAAAATGTGCTCCTATAGGTGTATCCTGCTTCTGATTAATGATATTTCTAATGTGTTCTTGTATTCTCTGTTTTAGAGGGCGGACTGTTTTGCCCACATACATAAGATCACATTCACACCATAACACATACACAACATAACTTGTGTCACAGGTAATGAGATGCCTCATATCCACTCTTTTTGTATGTTCCCTAGGTTGCTGAAAAACCTTACCTGGTTTGCTAAACTTACAAACATTGCATCTTGAACATTTGTGAAAACCACAGGTTCTAAGTGGTAACCATGTGTTTCTCACATCCCTAGGTGGTTTCTTCATTCTACTATGTACCACCATATCTGTAAGATTTTCCTCCCTACTGAAAGATACCCTCAAGCCTGCACCTACAATAGTAGCAACCTCATCGTCTTCTAACAGAATATTCCAATTTTGATGAATACTACTGGCTATTCTACCTGCGTTGTGGTTGTACTCTGTAATAAAAGTGCAAGGCTGTGTGTGTGTTGTGGTAGTCCTTTTCAGTTCAATTAATGCATGTCTGTCAATATTGTTTACTTTTGCATTTAATCCTTTCAAAAGGTCCATATTATAACCTCTTGATATAAATCTGTCAATCAGTTCATCAGCCTGTGCTTCAAAGGTGATGCCTGAACTACAGTTTCTTTTAATTCTCAATAGTTGGCCGTATGAAATTGAATCCTTTAAGTTTTGTGGGTGGGCACTGCTAGCATGCAGAACTGAGTTGGTGGCAGTGGGTTTGCGATACCATTTGGTATCTATGATTTGATTGTCACACACTGTTAAGGTTAAATCTAAAAAATGCAATGTCTGTATGTGTGTCTCATACATGAAACTGAAGTTGAAATCATTTACATTAAGCCACTGTATAAATTCTGGGATCGTGTCAGTGTTTCTCTGCCATACACACAGTGTATCATCTATAAATCTATACCAATGTTTAATGTGATTATGGTAGGGATTCTTCATGGGGTTATGTACAATAGTAAATTCCCAATATCCCATAAACAAATTGGCATAACTGGGTGTCATCACCTCACCCATCCCCGTGCCACACATCTGTAAATAGTATTGATCTTCAAGCTTAAAGTAATTGTGTTTAAGAATGAATTCCAGGGCCTGCATAATAAATTATTTAGGTATATCTGTCTCCATGGGGTTTTGTTCTGAGAAGAATTTTACTGCTGAAAGGCCCTGGTTATGATGTATCGAGGTGTATAACGATGATACATCAATTCCTAGCCATGCACAATCTTCCGTCAATTCTAGATTTTTCAATTTACCTAGTAAGTCTTTTGTATCTCTAATATAAGGATCCGAATTTTAAAACACTGGACTGAAGAAAGAAATCTACAAATTTGCCAAGACTCTGTGTGAGGCTGCCAACACCTGCCACAATGAGTCTCTCTGGAGGGTTTTCTTTGTTCTTATGAATCTTGAGTAAAATATAAAATCCTGGAGTAATGGGGTGTTCTGGCCAGATATTCACTCTCCGAAATATCCCCTTTCTCTAAAGCATGTGTCAACAAGTGTTGTAGTTCTTTTCTAAAATCAAGCAGGGGATCAAAGTGCAGGTTTGCATATGATTTCTCATCTTTCAATAGTGACATTGCTATGTCCCTATAATGATCTCTACTAAGAATGACTATGTTGCCACCTTTATCGGCTGGTTTTATTACAATGGAGCTGTCATTTGTAAGACCTTCTAATGCTTTACATTCAGCATTTGAAATATTCTGTCTAGGGGTTGAGTCTGCTTCTAATACTGTTTTCACTTGATTGCAGGCTGCCTTCTCATAAGTGTTTATTGCAGTGTTAAAGATGTTAGGGAAAAAAGTGGATTTTGTTTTTAAATAACACTTTCCTTTGCTCCTTCGTAAAACTCCTTGCTCTAAACAAACTGTTGCTGTACTGTGTTTTCCTGTTAATACTTTCTACTTCTGCTTCTATTTCATTTTCCAACATTAAGCTCTCTAAATTATCCAAGTCAGACAACATGGTTTCATTCTGTATTAACTGACACACTGCATCATTTGTGAGGGAAGGGAAATGGGGTATAAGGGGTTCCTCATTTAGTGCATTTTGACATGCAGCCTTTGATTCTATCCCAGTAGTGTTAACTTCATTGTCTGAACATAACAAACCCACATATTCAGTTAATATACCTGCCGTGTTAACAGTGTCAGCATTTTCTGCTGTAGATGTTTCCATGGCCCTAATTAAAAAACCCAAGTCTTCCACAGGTGAACTGCATATTTCAATTTCATTTTGAAAAATACCAGCAGATGCATCAGTGTCACTTGGATAACCCATTTCTATGCTGTGTGTTTGATAAATCTTGTGTGGCAAGAAATATAGACATAGTTTAAGCTTTCTAAAAACCTTTGCAAATCCACAAAGACCTGGAAGTTGTTAACAGGAGGAGTAGGTACAAAACTTAACCCTTTCTCTAGTGCCTTAGTTTATATATCCGTGAGAGAGATGGTAGACAAATTTATGACTTGCAGTTTATTTCTCCTTCTCTTGAAGTGGGTAGTTTCATCTGTTCTTTTTTCCTCCTACCCCAGCGTTCTCCTCTTCTTTTAAGTTTTTTGATGCCTGTGTTGAAGTTGTAGTCATGTTGTTATTCCCAGTGGTTGCTTCTTCTACCCCCCTCCTGAGCTTCTGTTTCTTCAGTGTGTCTCCTCTTTGACTGATTCCTAGCTGCAAACCTCACTCTTGAATGTCCGCTGCTGTTCGAATGATTTAGCTGCGGTTTAGCCCAGCTAATGATGTTCCCTTTCTCATAATCTGTCAGCTCTCTCAACAGCTTGTTGGCTTTTCTTTTGGTAATAGCTATTTTGTATTTAGAGAGTTTAGTTTTAAGTCATGCATCAAACTCAAGATATTGTGTTTCACTTTTTAGTGTAATTACTTTGTCCTTAATTATATTAATTTCTTTCAGCAAGTTCTCATATTTCAGCATATCACTTTTGATAAGTAACTTAACAAAGATTCTAGAGCACTTTGCTGCAGCTGCTAACCATTCCTTCTTAAATGGAAAATCTTCTAACCCACTAGCAGGTACCACTGTAGCATGTAGACCTCTAGGTGCTTGTTCCCTGCTTACGTATTCTTCTAGCATAGATATGTTGTAGGAGATATCAATTTCTTTAGTCAGCAGATTTTCAAGCTCTAAAAATGCTAGTTTGACAGGGTTGTTACTTTTAGTAATTACCTCTATGCCATTTAATCTTTTTCTCACTCTCCTTCTCCTTCTCCTCTCAAGGAAATAGTCCGACTGCTCCCATTCATATTCTTCCGGCATCTCTGAGCTTGCTGCTCCCTCTGAGTCTGTAAAGTTAAAAATCCAAATGGAAAATCCTCGGATTCCCCACTTAAGCCAGAAAATTAAAAATGAATGATGAAGGAAGTCCATATATCTGCTGTATGCCTGAGCACTTCCGTCTGCAGCTAAGTCAACAAGTTTAAATCATTGAAACAAAAGAAATAGCTGTGACTGGTGAAATGTACTCGGTGCTCACCCAAATGAGCTGCCAGCTCGTAACAGAACTCCAGCAGTCAAAAATGTGGGTGCCACTCGGGTCTCACAAAAATACTGATGAATGCTGCACAATACAGGATATATCAATGCAAGTAGCAAATTTTATTGTAGACCAACAGCAAAACAAGGCTTCCACTAGCCACCCAGCGTGTTGGCTCCTCGCAAGTCTTCCTTGGGAGTGTGGTTTAGGGTGCATCGTCAGACATTTAAATATGTACACTTAATTAATATTCATGTTTACACCAATTTACATAGTGACCATGTGAGAAAAAGGGAAAAAAGTAGGGAAGGATAAGAGAGGGAAGAAAGAACATGTGTGACCATTAATTCATTTCCATCAGTGCACAATCTTAAGACAATATGCTAGAAATTGATACATTCAAACGTAAGTGCAACATATCATCATTCTTGTATCAAAAAATAATAATAAAAATGAGAAAACATGTACTTCATAATCTTAAGCACATTCATTTTATCACTTCAGGATCCATTTTCATCACTTATGTGTGTTCCTAGCTTTAAGTAATAGGCAATAATGGTAAAATACGTTATTTAGCAGCACCTTAGATGTATAGCCTATACTATAAATTGTAAGGACACCCATAAGAGAGTGATAAAATGAATGTGCTTAAGATTATGAAGTACATGTGTTTTTCATTTTTATTATTTTTTGATACAAGAATGATGACATTTTGCACTTAAGTTTGAATGTATCAATTCCTAGCATATTGTCTTAAGATTGTGCACTGATGGAAATTAATTAATGGTTGCACATGTTATCCCCCCCTTATCCTCCCCTATCTTTTTTCCAGTGTGGCATAGTGATGGGTGTGGTGATGGCACCCAGTTATGCCAATTTGTTTATGGGATATTGGGAATTTACTATTGTACATTACCCCATGAAGAATCCCTACTATACACACATTAAACATTGGTATAGATTTATAGATGATACACTGTGTGTATGGCAGGGAAACACTGACACGATGCCAGAATTCGTACAGTGGCTTAATGTAAATGATTTCAACATGGGTTTCACATATAAGACACACGCCAACATTGAATTTTTTTGATTTAACCTTAACAGTGTGTGACAATCAAATTGTAGCTACCAAATGTTATTGCAAACCCACTGCCACCAACTCAATTCTGCATGCTAGCAGTGCCCACCCACAAAACTTAAAGGATTTAATTCCATATGGCCAACTATTGGGAATTAAAAAAAAAAACTACAGTTCAGGGATCACCTTTGAAGCACAGGCTGATGAATTGATTGACAGATTTGCAGCAAGAGGTTATAATATGGGCCTTTTTAAAAGGATTAAAAGCAAAAGTAAACAATCTTGACAGAAATACATTAATTGAACAGAAAAGGACTACCACAGCACACACACAGCCTTGCACTTTTATTACAGAGTACAACCACAAAGCAGGTAGAATAAGCAATATTATTAATCAAAATTGGAATATTCTGTTAACAGACGATGAGGTTGCTACTGCTGTAGGTGCAGGCCTGAGGGTATCTTTTAGTAGGGTGAAAAATCTTAAAAATATGGTGGTACATAGTAGAATAAAGAAACCACCTAGGGATGTGAGAAACACATGGTTACCATATAGAACCTGTGGTTTTCACAAATGTTCAAGATGCAATGTTTGTAAGTTTAGCAAACCAGATAAAGTTTTTCAGCACCCGAGGGAACATACAAAAAGAGTGGATATCAGGCAACTCATTACCTGTGACACAAGTTATGTTGTGTATGTGTTATGGTGTGAATGTGATCTTATTTATGTGGGCAAAACAGTCCGCCCTCTAAAACAGAGAATACAAGAACACGCTAGAAATATCATTAATCAGAAGCAGGATACACCTATAGGAGCACATTTTATGACACATCATTCTTCGATACCAGACGGTTTATAGTATATGGGTCTGGAATGGGTACCACCCTTGACAGAAGGGGGAGATAGGCCGAATTTGCTCTTAGAGACAGAGAGCATGTGGATCTTCAAACTCAATAGTATGAAACCAGCAGGGCTTAATAAGAGATGGGATTTGAAACCATTTCTTTTAAAGAAATAAAAAAATGAAGCTGTTTTTCATCAGTTGATACCTGGAATTACAAGGTTTAGTGATATTCAAATAACCAGAAAAACTGTTTTTGTCTAACTTTTTTCCCCTCTTTTTCTCTCCTTCCTTCTAGGAAGCCTTTTTTACCAGGAACCAAGGACATACAGATCACTTATCTGTATTGAATATTAATCATATGATTAAAAAATTCACCCTTGTCCAGGATCCAGTTTTTCACCACTTATGTGTATTCCTAGCTTGAAGTAATAGGTAATGATGGTAATATGCACTATTTAGCAGCACCTTAAATGTATAGCCTATACTAAAAATTGTAAGGACACCCATAAGAGAGTGATAAAATGAATGTGCTTAAGATTATGAAGTACATGTGTTCTCATTTTTATTATTTTTTGATACAAGAATGATGACATTTTGCACTTAAGTTTGAATGTATCAATTCCTAGCATATTGTCTTAAGATTGTGCACTGATGGAAATTAATTAATGGTTGCACATGTTCTTTCTTCCTCCCACCCTTATCCTCCCCTGCCTTTTTCCCTTTTTGCACATGGTGACTATGTAAATTGATGAAAACATGAATATTAATTAAGTGTATGTATTTAAATGTCTGATGATGCATCCTAAGCCACTCCCCCAAGGAAGACTCACGAGGAGTCAGAGCGCTTGGTGGCTAGTGGTAGCCTTGTTTTGCTGTTGGTCTACAATAAAATTTGCTATTTGCATTGATATATATTGTTTTGTGCAGCATTCTTCAGTATTATTGACGGTTGTTTCACAAGAAGGCACGCGGGCCCATCGCTGACTCCTTTTCTTTAGCGGACAACTGCGGGAGTTTTTCTCAAGATGGGCCAAAAACAATGTCAGATGCCTTATTAGGGGACGTTTTCTTCCACTCCAGTTTCTAAGGATGTTGCAAAGGTCAGGCATTGTCAAGGACTCTGTCCCCCTCATTCATTCATGGCAGTTGTACAGGTCCTGCTAATTGAACAAGGTCAGGGGTCCTATCAGATCTATTTCATAGTTCCCAAGAAGTTGGGGAGGTGTTTTCAGGCCAATTCTGGATTTGAAGCACCTGAACACGTTTGTACACCACAAACCTTTCAAGTTAAAGTCCTTTGGTCAATCATCTAGGCTGCTCAGCCAGGGGTTATCCTAAAGCCTCAATACATCTGACAGATGCCTGCCTCCACATTCCAATCCATCAGTCCTACCTGGACTATCTCAGGTTTTGATACTGGCCCAATTTTTCCAGTACAGGGTGCATCTATTCACCACTGCATCAGCACCCCCCTCGAGTTCCTTGAAGGTGTTGATAGTCCTGGTGGCTCAATTTCTTTTTTTTGCCATTAAATCTTTATTCACATTTTTACAGAGAATACATACAAGAAACATAATCCATATCATGATACATACAGGAGTGCACCAATACATCATACAGTTATTAACCAGAATGTTCCTCTGCCATACCCCCCCATAACGAAAAAAAAAAAAAGAAAAATCACAATAAACCCCTCAAAAGTAAATAAAATAAGAACCCTCCAAAAAGGGCAGGGTTCCCCTACTCCCCCCTTCCCCTCTCTCCCTCCCTACACAAGACCATTCAACCTAATTACAACCTAAGAGGGTACATAGAATCCTTATAGCGAATAAATAGTATAGAGTGGTCCCCATATCTTTTCAAACAAAGGAATCTTGTTATGTAGGATGGCTGTCATCCTCTCAATCCTAAGACTCTAAGAAGTTCCACAGCCATTCAGAGTAGCTGATCACAGTATTGTCCTTCCAATGCCTGAGGACCACTTTTTCAAGGTGATCGAGAGCAAGGCCATATAGAATTTCCTATTCTTAACTGTAATACGGACATATCCCCAACAGACATATCTCAGGTCTAAAAGGTCATCCAGGCCCAACAAGGGTCTATCTTATTTTTAATCTCTGTCCAAAGTGGAACAATTTTGGGCAATTCCAAAAGATGTGTAACAAGTCACCGTTACTAGAGCCACATCTATTACATTTGGGATCATTTATCAATTTCAGATCTGCAAGTTTTTGAGGGAGTAATAAATGTTATGGAGAATTTTGAACTGTATAAGCCTTAACTGATCTTGCCGGATAAACTTATGGCAACCTTGCCAGAGGGCCGACCAATTCAGAACTACATCGGGAAACACTGTGGCCCAATATGAGCATGGAGCAAGATTCATTGAATAGGCCCAATTAAATAACACGGTATATACCTTGGAAACTGCCTGTGAAAGTCTCACCAGAGGCTCCAAGGTCTCAAGAAAATCAACCTGCGGGGGTTGAACTGGATTTCTACCAACTTTTTGGAGTAGAAGGTGCCGAAGCTGATATGTTTAAAAATTGCTATAGAGGGCAGCTTAAAATTATGTAACACCTCCAGGGAAGAAATTATATGTCCTTCTTCATTAAGAAAATCTTTCAGACAACATTTATCCGGCAACATCAACCAATCGGGTCTGATAGTTTTATTTTCAATCATAAAACGCAGGTTACCCCAGATAGGTTGGGACCAGTCTTTAACCTGGTCATATTTTAGGAAGCTACAAAGTTGAGCATGGATCTTTAACGAAACACCTATCGGGGATTTCCTCAAAGGAGAGGGAAGTGATTTTGGAGTAAGATAAAGTAAGGCCTCCGAGGCAAGACCATATTTCTTGATAAGGTTTATCTCCAAATTTATCCACAATGGTACATAGGATGATGTTTGAGGCAAATCTATGTGTTGGGCCCATCTACAATACTTATTAACCTGACCCGCCCAAAATAAAGAGCAAATGAGGTAGCCTTAAACCCCCAAGTAATTTAGGGCATCTTGTGATAGGCCATCCTGGCTTTATATCCCCAAACAAAATTGGCTATCATCCCATGAAGCTTCTTAAACCATGAAAGTGGAAGCCAAATATTTAATCTCAAGGGATAGAAAAGTCTAGGGAATATATTCATCTTGACTATATTTATCCTACCCCATAGAGAAAATGAGAGTTGTGCCCACCTTTTGAGATCTAAATCAATAGTGTGCATCAGAGAATCCAGGTTTAGCTGGCGTATCCGCACCACACTCCTCGTCAGGGTAAGACCCAGGTATTTCAGAGAATCAGATTTCCACCCAAGCCCTAGCTCGATAATCTGTTGCTTGAAAAGATTTTTACTAAGGGGGTAAACCACAGTTTTATCCTGATTCAGTTTATAATTAGCAAGACAACTATATTCCTGAATAGATTTTAATAAGGCTGGAATTGACCTATTTGGCCTGGATATGTATACCAAGAGATCGTCTGCATATGCCGTGACCTTAACGGTCTGATCCAGTATTTTTATGCCCTTTATCTCCCTATTAAGCACTATACTCCTGATAAGAGGTTCCAAATACAAATTAAAAAGAAGGGGGGACAAAGGGCATCCTTGTCTAGTGCCCACATATAGTGGGAAGGGGTTCGATGTAGCCCCATTGCAAGTGACTCTGGCTGTGGGATTTGAGTACAAGGCACCTATCCATTCCAAGAATCTCTCAGGAAATCCAAATTTCCCCATTGTGGTTAATAGAAACCCCCAGTGTACCCTGTCGACCGCCTTCTCGGCATCCAAGGAGACCAACGCCATGGGAGAGTTGCTTCCCTCGGATGCCGAGAAGATGTGAGCCAGTGTCCTAAGATGATCAGCAGCGGACCTGCCTTTCATAAAACCCACTTGTTCTGCACCTATAAGCTTAGGCAATATTTTCTTCATTCGCTCCGCCAGTAATTTTGCCAGAATTTTAATATCGTAATTTAACAGGGAGATAGGCCTGTAACTGGCTGGTTTTTCGGAGGTTTATTAGGCTTAGGGATTAGGACAATAAGTGCCTCTGAGAGTGACTTATCCACCTCCTGACCAGTGAGAATGTATTGAAATAACATAAGCAACAGAGGAGCTAATTGCCTAGAAAACTTCTTATAAAAATTAGATGAGAATCCATCTAAACCTGGTGTTTTGTCTAATGGAAGGTTCTTAATAACTGCCTCAATCTCTTCCTGAGTTATATCAGCCACCAGAGATTTTCGATCTGACTCGTCCAATGAAGGGAGCTCCAAATGTTCATGAAAAGCTAATATCTCTGAACTGGTTGGAGGGAATTCCACAGCCCCGTGCAAAGATCCAAAATACTGCCGGAAAACCTGGACAATCTCTCCGGGGGTGGTTTTAATAATACCATCCTCTTCGGATAGAATCCCAGAAATTATTCGGGAAGATTCTAACTGTGTAATGCGTCTTGCCAGGAGTTTTCCGGTCTTTTCCCCTTGATCTAAATAATTGGCTCTAGTTTTAATTAAAGCTAACTCTGCTTGCTCCCCTAATAAACTAAGATATGCATCTCTTACTTTAACTAACTCTTCTTTATCTTCATCCCGAGGATGAGGGAAAATATTAGACTCTAAAGTCTTTATTCGTGCCAGTAAATCCAACATAATACGTTCCTTCTCTTTTTTTCTGTTAACAGCCTGACTAATTAATACGCCCCTTATAAAAGCCTTGAATGCCCCCAAAAGATATCTGGACGGACATTATCTTTCAGGTTATTCCTGGTGAACTCATCTATTTGTTCTGAAATAAATTGGGCCACCTTAGGTAGTCTCAAAATCTGCTTGTTTATTTTCCACCTATTGCCTCTTTTGGGTAAAGACGTGAAAGATATTGAGGCTGACACAGCAGCATGATCTAAGGGAGGTCCTGCTACAATTGCTGATTCCAGAACTCCTGGAAGAAGAGTTCAGGAAAGCAATATGTAGTCAATGCGGGATGCTGTCCCATGGACTTGAGAAATGAAAGTGTACTCCTTGGATTTTGGATGGAGAACTCTCCAGACATCTGCCAGCCCAAGCTGATCCACCAGTTCTCTAAAAGCTCTTAAGGCAGGAGTAGGGCCCATTTGAGAACTACTGGACCTATCCATTAATGGGTCTAAGGCCAGGTTGAGGTCCCCCAAAATCATGGGAAGTTGATTAAATGGAGTAAGCGCTTTCAATAATCTCACCGCAAAATCCTGCCTGTCCACATTAGGACCGTAGACAGAGCCTACCAGAATCTCTGTGTTCTGTAACTTGCCTTTGACCAACACATATCTACCCTCATTATCCTGAACCACTTGTATAGGAATGAAGGGAACTGACCTATGTACCAATATCATAACACCTCTGCTTTGCGTGTTACCTTGAGAGGAAAAAACCTTCCCTATTTGTAATCTCCTCATACAGTTGGCCTCTGCGTGAAGTAAATGAGTTTCTTGTAAAAACACAAACTTTGCTTTCATGACTTCTACATGCTTCAGAATCCTATACTGCTTTGCCTTAAGTCGCGCCCCTTTAACGTTCCAAGTGAGGAATTTAACCATCATATCTGACGCCATGTTTGTTCACCTTGATCGGCACCATGATATGTCCAACCCACTTCGGTATATTGATCATTGAAACCTGAGGTCTTGTGTCCCCTTCCCCCTCCTCCCGAATACCCTATAACCCTATATAAAATATCCCCCCAAACCCCATCCCACTTCCCCCCCAAAAGAAAACCCCAACACTCCCCACAAACCTCCCCCCACCAGAGCACCCCTACTCTCACGGCCCATGACAACAGCCCACTTAGCCCACCCTCCAGTACTCCTCCCACCCTTCCTCCCACCTGGCAATTCGCAAACAGCCCATCAATTACCCACTAAACTTATTTATCTATCTTATATAACCATCTTAAACCCTATTAACTATTTTAAGCTACATTAAATCTAACATAGCCCTATGACATATGTTAAACGATGGCACATGACATTTGCTATGCTAACTCGTTGAAATGAGCTACCCAGTCAGGTAGCAATCCATACAAAACCATGCTTAAAAACTACATATTAACAAACCTAACATAACCTTGTAGTACAGCCATTAGTTCACTGATAACCTGAAAGTAAATGCGTGGGCCTCTTGGGGAACTACCCATATTAATGCATCCCTTTGCTTTCCAGAGAACCCCAGCAATTAAAACATCGATCAAAAAAGAAAGTCTCTTACAAGAGATACACATTAAATTCTATTAACGGTCTTTGGCTCCCTCTTGTGGCCAAACGTTTAAAATAAAAAGCAAACCCCATCCTCTGATTCAACTCAGAACGCTATCAAAAGTGGATTCAATCGCATAGCCCCTTTTGGTATGCCAAATAAATGACGATCAGCAATCCTCCCTTTCTACTACATGAGAGGGAAAAGAAATAATTGAGGGACCAGCTGTGTTAAGCATTTTTGCGATATCTGAAACTGTTCTCACTCCTAACGACGAGGCACCACTGTAACCAAGCAAGAGCCTGTAATTAAGTATATAAACAATAAAAAAAAAGGGAGAAACAAACTCAGTCACTTATTAAAGTGGTTCGCTTTGCTTCCAACGACCAGTTGACCACATATATGCTACTGCACAGTCTCTGAAGTTCCAAAAAACACATCACGCGGGATGGATCCCAGGCAGCACACGCTGCATTTTCTATGCCTCTTTAACTTCACCAGACCCTTCAGGGATCCTTAAAAAGACTGGGAAAGGTGGATTATAGGGCAGATGAAGCAGCTTCCACAGACTCAAACGATTTCCACTCTCCTGCCACCAATACCTGAAATTTCACCGGGTATCCCATGCGAAATTTAATATCAGCCGCAATCAACTTCTTCACCAAGGGATGAAAAGTAGCCCACTTTTGCCGAATCGATAGCGGTAGGTCTTGCGCTACTCTGATCCTGACTCCCTCCCAGTACAACTCTTTGGCTTCTCTGGTCTTCGTGATGAAAAGCTGCCGTTCTTGGTAGTTAAGGAATCGAAATATAAAAGTATGTGGGGGTGCATTAGGAGGAGGTAAAGGGCACAAGGCACGGTGAGCCCTTTCAATTATGTATGAAGATCCGAATGGCGAGGGTCCAGCTATTTTATCGACCAATCTTTGGACGAATTTAATCGGATCGGGACCTTCCTCTTTTTCCGGTAGTCCGATGACTACCGCGTTGTTGCGGTGACTTCTTCCCTCTAAATCATCTACCTTTAACTCCAGCTTAGTGATTCTTTGCTTCATTAGATTCACCACAGGGTCTAGCCTTTCCTTGTTCCCTTCCAATGACCGTATTCTCGCTTCATTGTCAGAGGTTTTCTGGGCAAGATCTTCCAGCGCACAAGTAACACTTTTGATTTCATTTGCCATATCCTGCATCTCAGTTTTAAATGGTCGGAACTCCTCTAAGAACCTAGTTAATGTAAGCGGTTCTTCCTCTGAGGTTCCTGCACTGGAGTTCTGCACTTGATGGGAAGTCGAGGCCCTGGATTTTTTCGCGGCCTTTTCCGGGGTCACCGGCGGAGTGTGCTTTGGAGGTATTTTTCACATTTCTGCCTCCATAAGATCTTCAGAATTATTCATAAGACTTTCCTCTATATCCACAATAATTATAGCACCCCTACATGAGGTTGAAAGGGGTTTTTGATCTATTTTGAAGAAAGGGTGATTGAAGCACTCGAAGAAAGCAGCTACACAGTGCTCTGCATCACGTGACTCCTGGTGGCTCAATTTCATTAGGAAGGGCATCATGTCTAGACTTATTATTGAATGACCTGCTTATTCATGCACTGATGTTGTCCCGGGCAAGAGGTCGGTACTCAGAACTCTAGAGATGCTAGTTGCATGGCTTGGTGGTGAACTGGGCGCGCTCTCGAGCCATCTCAGACCTTTGATTACCAGGTGATAAAATTTTCACCACAAAACCAGGCAAGGTTTTTTCTTGCTTCCTGGAAGGAGACCTTATTGACAGATGTCCAGTGGCTCAGGATGCAGTTATTAGCATCTCCCCTTGGTCTGCTGTGGTTTCTATGCCTCATGACAGGTAGTGATAGATTTAATCCTCTGGGCTCACTTCCATATGCAGCCTATTCCAATGGGTTTGCTGATGGCCTGGGATCCCTCATCAGAAGATTATCAAGCCAGGTGCCCCTTTATCCCTTAGCTTCATCACTCCTCGAGTTGGTGAGTGGATGTGCAGGATCTGAGCAAGGGTTCCATTGGAACTTCCCCAGAGTTAATTCTTACAACAGATATCAGTTTGCACAGATGGGGCAGGCCGGAGCCAACTTCCCACTCTGAGAACGTGGTCATCGTAAGACCAGCATCTCCACATCAGTGTTCAGGAGATGAAGCCGGTCTGCCTAGCTCCTCTTCAGTTTCATACTATGCTGCTAAGCATGGCATACATAAACATTAAGGCAGCACAAGCAGGGAGATGTTTCAAGAGGCATCAGACCTGTCGGCAGTACAACTGGCAGGGGAGTTGAACCTTCAAACGAACTGGCAAGGTAGCAAAAATGTTCACCCCGTGGAGTGGAGGTTGAACCTGGATGTTTTTGAACTCCTGTGCAACCAGTTCAGTCGACCTCAGATCAATCTGCTCGCATCCAGCCACAATTCTCAGATCCAAAATGGTTCTTCAGTCATTTTCGGTGTCCACAGATGGAGGCAGTGGTTGCTCTGCCTCAGGAGTGGACCTTCAGCAGAACATATGCTTCCTCTACTAACTCTTCTTCCAAAGTGATATCAAGAATAATAAATAATTATAAGAGACACTCTAGAGGAAGCTGCCTCTTCTTAGCTGCTGAGTGGCTGTGAAGACTGTAGTTCTTGGACTTAGTGAATCTAGCTCAGCAAGCACCATTCCACCTTCCAGTGCAAAGAGACCTGCTGTCAGGGTCCCATTCTCCACCAAAATCCAGGAATGATGCAGCTCGTGGTCTGGCTCCTGAGAGAAGGAGCCCCCAATGAAATAAAAATGTGGTTTCTCCATGAAACTAGTTGACACCTTGATGGCTGTCAGAAAAACCTCTATGTCTGCAGCCTATGCTCCAGTAGGGGCCACATCTTTTTATCTTGGGCCAAAAGGGAAGGACTTTAAGTCTTCAACAGCTTCTATTCCACAGATTAAGGATTTCTATAGGAAGGAATGGCAAGGGCATGGCATTGAGTATACTGAGAGGCCAGATTTCTGCACCCTGTTTTTTTTTAGCTAGGAACTAATAGGCTCATGCTTAGTAGGAGTCGTCCAGTGTCCTGATCTCCATGTTTTCCATGGGATCTGAATTAGTTTCTGAATGCTCTCTACAAAGGGTTTTTTGAACCGCTCTCATCCATATCACTGGATGTGTTGTTTTACAGGTTTTTCTCTTAAGGAGCCATACCTTATTTGGTGTAAGGAAAGGTGGTACTCAGAACAATTCTGTTTTTTCATCCCTAAATTGCTCACGGTCTTCCAGGAGTTCCAGGAAATAGGATTTTCATCCTCCTGTCTGCAACCTTCTCACTCCAAGGAGAAAGAGTTGCACAAATTGGATTCATCACACATGGTTAGGATCTATCTTAAATAGAAAGCTGCATTCCAAAAGTCAGATAATCTGTTTGTTCTTTTGGAACAGACAAGCAGGGTCAAGAGGCCTTTTTAGGCCACCCTAGCTAAGAGGGTGTGGGCCGGCATCGCTCAGACCAATGTTGCTGGAAAGAACAGACCTCCAGCTCTCATTAAGTCTCACTCTGCCAGGACTAGGGTGATGTCCTAGGCAAAGACAGGTGAAGCATTCATTTTTAGGATTATGCAAGGCAACTACGTTGTCTTCCATCCACATGTTCACAAAACATCCCAATTGGATGTTCAGAGTTCTGCTGACACAGTTTTTGGTCACAGAGTGCTATTGACAGCAGTTTACAAGTAATTTCTCACTGCTTGCCTCTGGCATATGGGATGATATCACCCCCTCCCAGTATTTTCTGGGTACTGCTTCTTAGAACCCAGTTATTATGATTACCCATTGACAATGTGGGGCACTACAGAAAGAAAAAATTTCTTCATACTTACCGTAATTTCCTTTTCTGTTAGTTCCAACATTGTTAATGGGCCCACCCAGGAGCCTGGCTCCTGTGGGAGAATCTAATCCGATATGCTAGGAGGGATGTCCTGCTTGTTAAAATCCCCTACTATGTTTTTGGGCCTCCCTCTTTGCTTTGCAGTGTTATACTCATAAATGGACTATATATATATATATATATATATACACACACATATTTTTCAGTCTGCAACCGCAGGTTAACAGCTTAACTGATAACTCTTAATCTGTTTCCCTTGTTGCAAGTAGTTTCACTATATTTAGTTGTTCTTTAAAAGTTATGCCTTATTATGTGGTCAGCCACTGTTTTCCAGATGAGTGACTGGTGTGGAGCCTTCCTTCTTGCCCAATTGTTCTTTCCTGCAGGGAGGACTGAATCATCCAAATCTTGAGTCCAATGGAGAGCATTTTCTTCTGTGGATGTCTGCCAGGAAGGTAAGGCAACATTTATTTACAGTACTAAGGAATGTTGCATACAGGTAGTTGGTTATAATATATGAAAATATGTGCTGTGCCATTTCTCCTGGTAGGGGTGCAAAATACCCTGTTGTTATGATTACCTGTTAACAATGTTGGAGCTAACAGAAAAGGAAATTACGGTAAGTATAAAGAAATTTCTTTTTTCTGCCTACTAAAATCAGGTAAACTGAACCTTTTGGTGTATAAAAATAAATCATGCTACTATCAATTTATATCCTGTGATTTTTTTTTTTTAAAGAAAATTATTTCATAAAATACTAGGAAAGAAATAGAGACTTATGACTAAAATTACATCATTAATATATTGAGGGACTCAGGGATCTGGAAAGGCAGAGGGAAAAAAAACATGTCACGCCAAAATGTTTAATGTATTCATTCCATACTGAGTGTGGTCAGAGAGCTATGATTTTTAAACATTTTAAAACTCCATATGTTATTTCTGGAATTAAATACAATGAAAAAAAAAATGGACATATTGATGCTTTGCAAGAAATACATTTATTTTATTGAATTTTGATAACTGGTGGGCCCATTGAGTCAAATTGTCACTTTTTTAGGGGCAACCAGGGGATAATTACATAATGAAAAGTAAATATTAGACATTTTGGTGTACTGGCAAATACAGAGACATGGCTAATTGTTGACATTAAGAAAAAAACATATTAATTATTTTTCTTCTGCTAACAAATGTTGCTGCTTTAAACATGGTTTCTATTAGTAGCAAATGGTACCAAAAAATAAAACAGCCTACTCTACAGTATATTTTAGATTTCCAATGATCTTTAATGGAGAACAGATACCAACACCAAGAGCCCCTAGTCCCAATATGTGCTCTGCATGCAAAAACATTTTGGTTTACTGTTTGTTGTAGTATAGTATATTGTATCCGACTAATTTTGCTTAGTTATAGGCTGAGATCTTCAGTTACTACAAATCCCAGAACTCCCTGCTGCTGACAACAGAGCAGTAGGCAGCAGTGGGAGATCAATAGCCTGCAGTGCATATTAGAGTTTATATGAGCGCTGATCTTTTTTTGTTGGCTGGTCCTGCTGTCCTCTCTGGGCTAAGCACAGTCACAGAACACTGTACTTAGCCCCCGGACAAAAACAGCCTCAGAAAACATCTGATTGTAGATTTATAAACGTTCTAACACGCACCGCAGGCTAGTGAATCTCCCACTACTACCTACTGCTCTTATGTCAGGGCTGCAGGGGATTCTGAGATTTGTAATAACAGATGTCAGCCTAGAGCTAGGCAACATTAGTCAGATACAATGTACTATACTGCAATAAACAGTAAGTAAACCAAAATGTTAATACACACAAAGTGCACATTTGGACCTGCCCCACACACTTAAGTGTGTGGACCTTTAATTCTGACTGTTCCCCTTTAAGATTTGAGAGCTGGGGCTTGATTTTTAAAGCCCTCTGAATGCCGTAAGCCCCTAGTGTGCCGATCATTTGGTGCACAATGCTTGTAACATTCTCATAGTCAGCGATTGGGATTTTCAATCCCAAGCACCAAATGCTGCAAGTTAGACTGGCTTTTCCCTGGTCTAACTTGTGCCATTTGGGGGACCCTTTCTACGGGGCTTACGCCAAGTCTTTGGCGCAAGCTGCCATAAAGTGTGGAAACTGTCACAACTGTGCCCAATGTACTAAAAAGTTGGCACAGTTGCATCAAAGGAGTTTGGCACAGCTGTGCCAAACAATGGATTTGATGAAGAGCATGCCACAACACTACATCACCCTTTGAAAATTGCACCCCTGGAGTTAATACTGATGTCCCCAGTGTCCCGTTAGGTCAGAGAACATTCTGCTGGTTACTACTGTAGTTTATCTTACAAACGCAAAGAAAGTTAAACTACAAATGTGAATATTGATGAAAACCATGGGTTAGTCATATTTACCATGGATTTTCATTAAATATTTCAAATACTGAGGTTTATACTGAGGTAGTATGAGCAGAAGTAGGCCAAGAGATATCCCCCCCAAAAATGCTAATGCAGACAAAACAGTCAGGGTATCTTAAAAGACAAGAAAAAAATGATAATTTAAAATGGATAACATAGGCATAGCTAGAAAATGTTCACTTTAATATGAACTGCTGCATTAAGAAACAAACTCTGGTCAGAGTCAATAGGGCTGCAGCTAAGGAATTTGGGATAAACATATTGAAAATTACCAAAGTTATGAAACTGCGTTAGTAAAATGTAATGTAGGCTCATAAATTTGTTGTTTTGTAATATTTTTACAACAAACTTTCAACATAGCCTTGTTATTATCCTGCCTCATGAAGAAGGGCAGAGCAAATTTTCAACTCCTGCCTCAAAGGTGATTTGGCACAAGGAGTGTAAAATCAACTTTTGGGATGCAAAAACACATTTTGGTCAGGAGTTAAAAAATGACAGCTGTCACATTCATGAGGCTCTGCAAAGAAATGGCTCTATTGAAAATCTGGGGTGAAAATATAGAATATTGCTCACCTTACAAGCCTGCATTCACAAAATTAAACATTGGCTCATAACTTTGTTATTTCTTTTTACATTTTACACTAAATTTTCAACATAGCCTTCTTATGACCCCACCTCATGAACAAGGGAGGAGAACATTTTAACTCCTGCCCAAAAGGTGATCTCGTGCAGGGACCTCAAAATCACGTTTTGGGATGTAAAAAAAACATTCTGGCCAGGATTTGAAAAATGACAGCTGTTACATTCATGAGGTGCTCTAAAGATATAGCTATGTTGTAAATGTGGTGTAAAAATATTGAAAATTATGAAAGTTAGGATCCTGCGTTCGCAAAATTCAATGTAGGCTCATAACTTTGTTGTTTTTTAATATTTTTACACCAAATACCTTCTTCTGACCCATACCTCATGAGCAAGGGCAGTAAAAATGTTCAACTCCTGCCCAAAAGGTGATTTTGTGCAGGGATTGTGAAATCACCTTACAGAACAGATTTGCCTAATGTGCATACAATTGTTCATGAGGCAGGGTCCCAAAGAAGGCATGTTGAAAATCTGGGAAAAAAATATGCAAAAATGGCCAAGTTATGCCACTAAGTTCAAAACACCATTGAAATACATTGAACCTCATACCTGTTTTTTTTTCATTTCGTAGTCCAGTTTTGAAGAGTGAAGATGAGTCTGTGGTCCAGAGAGAATTACAGCATTGGACCCCTGATGGGTAAGTAAGAGCTTGAGGGGGATGTGGAGTGGTGGGTGCTGAGTGTGGGGCTCAGGAAAGTCCGAAAAAGACATCAATGAACAGTTTTCTTTTTACAAGTAACAAAAAAAAAAAAGACAGAGGATTCCTGATCTTGACACTGGGAGATTGGGCACCCCCAGTGTCACTGTTATGTTTTGGGGGGTGCTAAGAGGGATGGTCTGGTGGGGGGAGAAAAATATATATATATAAAAAAAGGACCTGCAGGGGAATATGATCATGACACTGGGGTATTGGGTACCCCGAGTGTCATTGTTGTGTTTGTGGGGGGCTGGGGTTGAGGGTGCTGAGAAGGAGGGTTGGGTGAGGAGGAATATGCAAAATTAAAAAAAAAAAAAAATCAGCAGTCACGGTGGAACATGGCACACTCCGCCATGTCCAAGATGTCCACCACACACTACTGTGCATGCGTGACTACTAGTGCATGCGCAGTAAAGTGTGGTGGCCATCTTGGACACGGCGGAGTGTGCTGTGTTCCGCTGTAACTGCCAACAGAGAAAAATAATAGTGCAGGGAGTCAATGAGTGGAGTGCTTCACAGACGCGGAGGCGACTGTGTTGGAGAGATGCGGAGGTGACTGTGCTGCAACTCCAACATATTGTTCAGTCAGAAGGAATGTGCCGAGTCCTTTTTCTATAACAAGAGTTCTGCAGGGTTATGTCTATGCAACCCTAAAAAGGCAATGCCTTGCAGAGCATTTCATTTATCGAAGGACTTTGGCCCCAAAACAAGCTCAGAATGTACACAGGCACAATGTAAAAGGACTGACATTTTAACTCAACTTCTACTTAGGACTTTGTCAATTTTTGTTTCTTTAACATTCTCTAGTTGGTTATGTACCAGCCCCATTGCTGAACACAGAAGAGCAGAAGAAGGCATACACTAGCTCCTGGGTGCTATATAGAGCATATCTACAGTATGTCTTGAGTGGGCACTCCTCTCAGATATCCACCTCTGCAAGGGGGGGGGGTCATTTTGTTTAAACTCTGATAGTGAAACTGGCAGCTACCTCTGGGGGCTGGGGCTCTTTCATAATTAGAAGGGAAACTGAGGCACAAAGAGTGGGGAAGATATCTATAAACTGAGCAGGTACTTACGTAAGAGGTATTCTGCACTGTCATGATCATAATCTGTATCCTCTGGAAAGTGGTTAATCTTTGAACAGACTCCTCTCCTCAGCCCTACAAAAAAATGACAGAAACAAAACAAAAAAAATAAGCTCATGGGTGCTGGTGTTGCTGCTGGGGATTTTCTTATGTTGGGGCTCAATTGCAGATCAGATCACCTGTGACATCAGCATAATAGTTTCAGTTCAGCTTCTTGTAGACAGCAATCTGCAGCAAAACTTGCCACAGACAGGTCAGGATAGTTGGCTCTCAATGTCCAGCACTAAATAGAGAATAATATATATGGGCAACCATATACAACAAACCTGTGTCTGCATCAATAGGTGTCTATGGCAACTAGGAACCGCAAGAGTGAAGCTTGAGAGGTTCTCTGATTGCTATAGAAAATTGACATGAAGACACAGACACGTCTGTGTATGGATCTCATACCGTACTTTTTATAGTGTATGGGTATCCACACCAATTTCATACACTCCACTTCCTTTAAGTGAACTGCTGGTTGTGGGGAGAGACATTTGAGAGTTTGTGGCAGGCTCAAATTACTGATTCAATGGCACCTAGCAGCTAGCTTTTAATTTTAAGTTTGAAGAAAAGACTAGCTTCCTGCTCAATTAGTTACAGGAATGCAGCTGTGTAGCAGCATTCTAAGTTGCTGTGTTGCAGTAATAACATACAGAATACTTGATGGGCAACCATGCACAACCAGCCTGTGCTGCCACTGAGGGGCTCTGATTACATCAGACCTCAAGAGCAAAGCTTGAGAGGTTTAATATAATCAGAAGCCAGAGGTGGCAGCTCAGGCTGGTTGGGCATGTGGTTGCCAAACCAGTATTTTTCATAGTGTATATATTTTTTTTATTTTTAGAAAAACAAATGTGTTTTTTTCTCAGCGCTCAGCGGAAGCAGCAA
This sequence comes from Neoceratodus forsteri, assembly GCA_016271365.2. Classification (NCBI taxonomy): domain Eukaryota; kingdom Metazoa; phylum Chordata; order Ceratodontiformes; family Ceratodontidae; genus Neoceratodus; species Neoceratodus forsteri. The sequence continues at coordinate 222,668,782 of CM057449.1, read as the reverse complement.
ACAAGTTCAGTTCAGAACTTGAACTGATTGCTGTGCGCATGGCAGAGCTGTGAAAAATAGCAGCTGCCTCAAGTAGTAGTAGTAGTAGCAAAATCTTTTATTCATGATAACAAAGCATGAACAGGGATAAAACTCGAGCCAAAGTTAATTTTCAATGAGGTCTGATCTCAAGGATTTCTGATCAGCTGGAACACTGATGTTCCACAGAGGGGTACAACCAAGTTCTACGACCTTTGAACTATGGTGCAACATGGTTTCAGTTGGCATGGAACTCCAAGTAGAACAAACCCTCACCATACTCTGTATACTGGTATCATTATAGCAGCACAACACTTCAGTGTATGGTGGAATGTTGTTCTGCATGGGAATCCATGCTTAGAACAGGGTTGTAATGCTTCAGTAGTGACATCAATATGTTGTGCTGCAGCAGTGATGTCACTACAGCAGCACAACTTCTAATATTATGGCACAGCTGCTTTCTTCTAGCCAGTTGAGATGGAAGCAGTTTTTTTTAACTTGAATTTACGGAAACAGATGCAACTGCAGTCACTGGTAGCATTTTAAATCAGTAATTTGAAACCAACACAAATCCTCAAGTGCCTCTCCAACTGCCACTTTACTAAAAGGAAGCAGGGTGTCTGAAATGGGCATACATTCTCATACACTATAAATGATAATGTATGGGCATCCATACACAGACAAGCCTGTGTCTTCATTCTTGAGTTTTCTATGGCAACCAGGGACTCTCTCAAGCTTTGTTCTCAAGGTTCCTGACTGCCATAGAAACCTCCTGATGTAGACACAGGCTTGTTGTCTATGGCTGCTCATACATTATTTTCTGTATTCTAGACATGGATTTCCATGTAGAACAACATTCTGCCATACACTATATATGCAAATGGACAATGAGTTAGCATCCCCTGGTTACGGACTGAATAGGGATGGATACCAATATACACTCACCCCCTTCCCCAGTCAAGGACTGAATAAGCATGCACAGTGAAACAGACTCTCACCTTTACCCCATGCAGAGATGGAATGAACATGAGGCATGAAATAGATTCTAACCTTCACCCTTGAGCAGGGACTGAATTAGCATGGACACTAAAAAATATGAACACTCCCGCTACTCAAGACCAGATGGAATAAGCATGGACACTGAACGGGACCCTCTCCCACTCTTACTGTCAGTGACTGAATTAGAATACACTGAGATATACTCTCATCCCTTCATCTAGTCAAGGACTGAATGAGCACTGATCCTAGAATAGACTCTCACCCTCAACCCCACACCAGATAATGAATTAAATGACAATTGGCACCGATATACATTCCTTCCCCCTGCTACTGTGCAGCAACAGAATGTGCATGGCCATTAAAATACATTATTCCTCCCAATCAGGAAAGAGCAAATACACTGATAATATACTCTTTCCCCCTCCCATAGGGACTGAATAAACATGCACACTCTCATAACTGCAGCAATTAGAACAATTATGAAATACTGGTTGACTCCCAGATGCCTACAACTGACAGAATGGATGTCCATTCTTAATTCCATTTCCTAAATGGAAAAGATTACAGCTGACGTCAGATTATAAACAGAAAATGTCAGGGATGCCTGCTCCCTTTTATGAACTTTGCGGAAGATCTTGAGTGGAGATCTGTCCATTCACAGATGGCAGAGGGTTATTAGAGGGTAAAGGCAGGGTTGACCCAAGGTACCTCCAAGGTAGCACAACAATCATCTACTGTAAGTTGAAAAGTTTACTGTTCGGTTATGGTTCATTGTTGGTTAACAAAACTTTGTATAAATTAACCAGATTAAATGTCTCAGTATTGCTTTATTGAGATATGGACTACCTGTTTATTGTACTGTCTAGTGCATTTATGGAGATCAAGTTTAGTGAATCAGGTGTCATGCTTATGGAACACTGTCTTTTAAACACTCATTGATGCCTGGACAAATACTTTCTTTCAGATGTGTAATGAGTTTAATTTTGTATGAAATGCTAAGGACTGCTTAAAGAAGTTAAAAAAAAAAAAGTGTGGACATAAAAATACACACTCACCAACTCCCACAAGCAGTTAATGAATTGTAAGGCCATTGAAATACACTCTCCCCCTTTCAGGGACTGAATGAGCATGTGCAGCGAAATACACTCCCAAACCATCTCCCCTGATCAGGGACTGAATTTATTTAAAAGTTTTACCAGGAAGGCATACTGAGCAGAGTACTGCTCAATTCCAGATGTGTCCTGGGGGTGAGGGCAGAGGAGAACACATAATTACAAAGAGTACATAATAAAGCAAAAAATTTTGAGAAAGGTTAGAGAGGACAGAGAGCATGTGCATAACTAATAGGATTACAGGGTGAAATGAGTAACGAGAGCAACCCAGCAACTGCTAGGGTAGGCATACACTACAGTGGTCGGTAGTTGTTGTGTGAGCACTGAACATACACAAATACAGTACTGCACCTATAAACCATCACAGGGAGATGCTAGGCTAATGCAAGAGCAGATCTTGGTCACATGAGCAGGCAGAGGTAAAATGAGTTCTGAGGAGGGAATTGAGGTGCTGAGTGGGGGGGGCATGATGAACGTCTGTGGGAAGGGAGTTCCACAGTTTAGGCATGCAATACTTAAAGGTTGACTGGCCTGCCATAGTGGCCATAAACAAGACAGCCATGAAGCATGAGTCGAAGTTTCCGAGTGGGCATGCTGGAGGAGGAGCACGAACAGTGAAATACACTCCCAAACCATCACCCCTGATCAGGGACAGAATGAACATAGACTGCAAATCACAGCCTCAAACCATCACCCCTGATCAGGGACAGAATGAACATAGACTGCAAATCACAGCCTCAAACCATCACCCCTGATCAGGGACAAAATGAACATAGACTGCAAATCACAGCCTCAAACCTTCATCCCTGATCAGGGACTGAATGAGCACAGACAGTAAAATATACTCTCAAACCTTTACCCCTGATCAGGGACTGAATGAGCATGGACAATAAAATACAAGCTCAAACCTTCACCCCTGATGGAGGGAATATATGAGCACGGATGTCTCCCCCCCCCCAATAATCAGGGATTGAATGAGCATGGACTGTGAAATACACTCTCTAACCATCACCCCGATCAAGGACTGTATGAGCATGGACAATGAAATACTCTCTCAAACCATCACCCCTGATCAGCGAGTGAATGAGCATGGACAATAAAATACAAACTCAAACCTTCACACCTGACCAGGGAATGTATGAGTATGGATGTCCCCAATGATTAGGGATTGAATGAACATGGACTATAAAACATATTCTCAAACCTTCACCCCTGATCAGGGACTGAACGAGCATAGGCAGTAAATATACTCTCCAACCTTCACCCCTGATCAGGGACTGAATGAGTATGGACAGTAAAATATAATCTCAAACCTTCAGCCATGATCAGGTACTACATGAGCATGCATGTCTCCTCCCCGCCAAAATGATCAGGAATTCAATGAGCATGGACTGTGAAATACACTCTCAAACCATCACCCCCAATCAGGGACTGAATGAGCATAGACAGTAAAATATACTCTCAACACTTCACCCCAGATCAGGGACTAAATGAGTATGGACAGTGACATTCACTCTCAAACCATCACTGCTGATCAGGGACTGAAAGAGAATAGATGATAAAATACAAGCTCAAACCCTCACCCCGATCAGTGAATGTATGAGCATAGATGCCCCCCCCCAATGATCAGGGATTAAATGAGCATGGACTGTGAAATACACTCTCTAACCATCACCCCTGATCAGGGACTGTATGAGCATGGACAATAAAATACACTTTTACCCTCTCCCCAGTAATCAGGGACTGTATGAGCATGGACAATAAAATACACTCTCAACCCATCACCCCTGATCAGGGATTGAATGAGTATAGACAAAACATACAAACTCAGACCTTCACCCCTGATCAGGAAATGTATGAGCATGGATGTCTCCCCAACCTCCACTGATCAGGGATTTAATGAACATGGACTGTGAAATACACTCTCTATCCATCACCCCAGATCATGAACTGAATGAGCATAGACAGTAACATACACTCTCACCCTCTCACCAATAATCAGGGACTGAATGAGCATGGACAGTGACATACACCCCCAAACCATCACCCCTGATCAGGGACTGAATGAGCATAGACAGTAAAATACACTCTCAATCTTTCACTTCAGATCAGGAACTGAATAAGCATGGATGCCCCCCACACACCCTCAATGTTCAGAGACTGAATGAGCATGGACAGTGAAATATACTCTCAAACCATCATCCCAGATCAGGGACTGAGTGAGCATGGACAGTAAAAAAGAAACTCAAACCTTCACCTCAGATCAGAGATTGAATGAGCATGGATGTCCCCCTTCCCCAATGTTTAGGGACTGAAAGAGCATGGAGTGAAATACACTCTCAAACCATCACTCCAGATCAGGTACTGAATGAGTATGGACAGTGACATTCACTCTCAAACAATACCCATGAACAGGGACTGAATGAGCATGGATAATAAAATATACTCTCAAATCATCACCCTGACCAGGGACTGAATGAGTATGGACAGTGACATACAGTACACTCTCAAATGATCAAGCCTGATCAGGTACTGAATAAACATAGAGAGTGAAATACACTCTCACCCCCTCCCCAAAGAACAGGGACTGAATGAGCACAGACACTCTCTCATACCCTCAACCCGATCAAAGATTGAATGAGCATAGACAGTGAAATATTCTGTTTCACCCTCATCAATGATAAGGGACTGAATGAGCATGGACAGTGAAGTAACACTCTCACCCCTTCCCAGTCACCATGGAATGAATGAGCATGAACAGTGAAAATACACTCTTACCCACCTCCCAATGATCAGAGACCAAATGAGTATGGACAGTGAAATATAGTCTCATCCCCTTTCCAATTATCAGGGACTAAGTGAGCATGGGGAGTGAAATCACTCTCACTCCCTCCCCAATGATTAAAGATTAAGTGAGCATGGGGAGTGAAATACACTCTCACTCCCTCCCCAATGATTAAAGATTAAGTGAGCATGGGGAGTGAAATACACTCTCACAACCTCCCCAATGATTAAAGATTAAGTGAGCATGGGGAGGAAATACACTCTCACAACCTCCCAATGATTAAAGATTAGTGAGCATGGGAGTGAAATACACTCTCATAACCTCCCAATGATTAAAGATTAAGTGAGCATGGGGAGTGAAATACACTCTCACAACCTCCCCAATGATTAAAGATTAAGTGAGCATGGGGAGTGAAATACACTCTCACAACCTCCCCAATGATTAAAGATTAAGTGAGCATGGGGAGTGAAATACTCTCACAACCTCCCCAATGATTAAAGATTGAGCATGGGGGAAATACACTCACAACCTCCCAATGATTAAAGATTATGAGCATGGGGAGGAAATACACTCCTCCCTCCCAATGATTAAAGATTAGTGAGCATGGGGAGGAAATACACTCTCACAACCTCCCCAATGATTAAAGATTATGAGCATGGGAGGAAATACACTCACCCCTCCCCAATGATTAAAGATTAAGTGAGCATGGGGAGTGAAACACACCTCATAACCTCCCCAATGATTAAAGATTAAGTGAGCATGGGGAGTGAAATACACTCACTCCTCCCAGTGATTAAAGATTAAGTGAGCATGGGAGTGAAATACACTCTTAACCTCCCAATGATTAAAAGATTAGTGAGCATGGGGAGTGAAATACACTCATAACCTCCCAATGATTAAAGATTAAGTGAGCATGGGGGTGAAATACTCTCCTCCTCCCCAATGATTAAAGATTAAGTGAGCATGGGGAGTGAAATACACTCTCATAACCTCCCCAATGATTAAAGATTAAGTGAGCATGGGGAGTGAAATACACTCTCATAACCTCCCCAATGATTAAAGATTAAGTGAGCATGGGGAGTGAAATACACTCTCATAACCTCCCCAATGATTAAAGATTAAGTGAGCATGGGGAGGAAATACACTTATAACTCCCAATGATTAAAGATTAAGTGAGCATGGGGAGTGAAATACACTCTCATAACCTCCCCAATGATTAAAGATTAAGTGAGCATGGGGAGTGAAATACACTCTCATAACCTCCCCAATGATTAAAGATTAAGTGAGCATGGGGAGTGAAATACACTCTCATAACCTCCCCAATGATTAAAGATTAAGTGAGCATGGGGAGTGAAATACACTCTCATAACCTCCCCAATGATTAAAGATTAAGTGAGCATGGGGAGTGAAATACACTCTCATAACCTCCCCAATGATTAAAGATTAAGTGAGCATGGGGAGTGAAATACACTCTCACTCCCTTCCCAGTGATTAAAGATTAAGTGAGCATGGGAGTGAAATACCTCTCATAACCTCCCAATGATTAAAGATTAAGTGAGCATGGGGAGGAAATACACTCTCATAACCTCCCCAATGATTAAAGATTATGAGCATGGGGAGTGAAATACACTCTCATAACCTCCCCAATGATTAAAAATTAAGTGAGCATGGGGAGTGAAATACACTCTCACTCCCTCCCCAGTGATCCGGGATTGAATTAGCATGGACAGTGAAATACACTCTCAAATCTTCAGACCTGGTCAGGGACTGAATGAGCATGGACCTGTGAAATATACTTTTACATCCTCACCCCGATAAGTGCTTGCATGAGTAGGGACAGTGAAATACGCTCAGTAGTAAGGGAAATTGGGCAGACTAGCTGAGTTTGGCCATCCTTATCTGCCATCAAATTCTGTGTATCTGTGTACCCATGCCCCAATGATCAGGGACTGAAAGAGCATGAACAATGAAATATATTCTCACATCCTCCCCAATGATCAGAGACTGATTGAGAATAGACAGCAAAATGTTTTCTTTCATCCTCACCCCCGATCAGGGACTGAATAAGCATGGACACCCCCATGATAAGGGACTGAATGAGCATGGCCAGTGAAATACTCTCACACCCTTACCCCGATCGGAGACTGAATGAGCATGGACAGTGAAATATACTTTTACACCCTCACCCCTGTTCAGTGAGTGAATGAGTATGGACAGTGAAATACAATTTCTCACACCCTTACCAATGATCAGAGACTAAATGGTACAAAAGCACAGAAAAAGATCAGCAGCTAGGGGGATAAGAACTCCCCCCAGCACCTGAAAGGAGCATGGGTTGTGGCAGGAAATGTGTTCTGTGGCTCAGAGGGGCTCCTCACAATCACAAGAGAGCTGCACCACCCTCTCCCACAAGGCAGTCAATCACAGCAGTTGCTCTCAAAACCAGGAAGAGGAAAACTGCTGTAGAAAGGGTGGAGAAGGAGATCAGCGGCCAGGTGGGATCAGAACACCCACCCCCCTGCACCTGAAAGGAGCACCAGACTGTGGCAGGAAAGGTCCTCAGTGGCTAAGAGGGGCTCCTGACTAGGACCTATTCAGAAGAGAGCCATGCCTCCCTCTCCCACAAGGCAGCATATCAGAGCAGCTGTTCCCCAAACCAGGAAGCACCAGACCTACATAAGGAGTAGGCTATCAAGCGACCTTCCCATGCTGTGGCCCCCTCGCAAAGGACCAATGCACTAAGTACATCAGAGTCTGTCCAATGAGGCAGCCGGCAGTCGAGGACTCTGCACCTCAACAAGCCAGCAGGGTAGCAGCAACAAAGGAGCAAGACAGGAGGAAGCAGAACATCAGGATAATGTACCCTACACCAGAGGTAAGTTTCCTGCTTAAACTCCTGTAACTGCAGACCCATTGCAAGGGAGCAAGGAGGGTTAGGACATGCAATAGGAAGTGTACAGGTAGGAGTAAGAAAAGAGAGGAAAAAAATTAAGAGGGCAGTGGCGTGTTAGGGTCTAGAAACACCATATCTAGGGTAGGAGCAATTAAGGGTTTAAAGTGAACAAAACAAAGACGGGCAGGATAGAAGTGGGTTAGGGTCAAGCAATAGTTGGGCAAGGGGTAAAAAGGGGCTAAAGGAGGCAAAACAGTAAAACAGGCATGGGAGGACTTAGTTATGTTAGGAGTAGTGCAGTGCAGTGGCTGTAGGACAGCAGTCTTCAGGGAGATTTTCTGGAAACTGAAGTGCTGCCCCATCTGCATGCACCTCCCTGGGCTGAGGGAGGAGGTTGCCAGACTGAAGGCCAAGTTGGCTTGGGTTCAGAGGACCTACTCCTCCACTCAGAGACCTCCTAGTCCACCACTGCTACCTTGGAGGTTGACCAGAAGGAAGAGCAGCTGGACAACAGTGGACTTGGGGAGGGTTTGGGTGGTGGAGCATAGTCACATCCCCCATCCAGTATCACTATGTAACACTTATGCTACACTGGCTGAGTGGGAATATCATACGCTGAAGTAGTGACCAGGGTGGATGTGGGGGTCCTCCATAGTGGAGACCCCAAGGGGGTGACAGAGGACCCCAGAGGAGGAGGAAGCAAATCCTGGTGGGGGACTCCGTAGTGAGGGGGTTACAGTTGGGGGCAGGTAAGGATGAGGCAGGGAGATTAGGTGCCTTCCCGCACCATGGCTCACAGGGATGGAAAGAGGATCCAAAACATTGCTGGGAGAGCAGGAAGGGAGGAAGAGCTGGACATCATTGTCCATCTGGGTACAAATGACCTGGCTAGGGATGAGCCAGCAATAGTTCTGGAGGAGTTTAAGGAGCTGGGGTGGGGTGTTAGGCAAGTAGCAGAATCTGTGACCTTCTCGCAGGTGCTACCTGTCTAAAATGGGGTGGACAGGATTCTCTGCACCAGGATCTTCAATGCGTGGTTGAAGAAATAGTGCAGAGAGGATGGTTTTGACTTTATTTGGGACTGGGGCCCCACCTAGAGGGATAAGGGCTTGTACAGAGGCAATGGCCTGCATCCATCCAGGAGGAGAACCATGGTCCTCAGTGAACAGTTTAAATGCTTCAATGGTGAGCATTTAAACTAGCTGAGGGGGGAGGCAGAATAAGGCAGAGAGACACAAACTGTCCACCCTCAACAGGCTCACAAGGTCAGCAATCGGAATCTGGAGGGAATGAAATCCCAAAAGGAACCAATTAACAAAGGAATTCAAGGGGTAAAAGGAAAGAGAGATAGTAAAAAAATAGTGGAGGAAATAAGGAGGGGCAAATGGGAAATAAGAGGGGAGGGTGGCAGGACAATATGGAGAGTCATGTGGGCAGATGCTCAAAGTCTGGGCAATAAGACTGCAGAGCTAGAGGCCACCATGACAGATGTGGATGTAGACACAGTAGCAATTACTGAGTCCTGGTGCAATGAAAACCAGAACTGGGTTGTAGCCGTACCAGGGTATACTGTGTTCAGAAAAGACAGGGTTGGTAAAAAATGAGGAAAAAGTGGATATTTATGTCAGGGACAACATAAAAGCTACAGAAATACAGGGAGAAGCTGAGGTACTGTGGGTCACCCTAGAGACATGGAGGATGACCGCTATTCACACAGGAGTGATCTACAGACCTTCAGCACAGGGGGGAGAGGTGGATAAAGATATGTGGAAGCAATCCAAAACGTGGCATGCAAAGGGGAGGTGTTGCTGGTAGGGGTCTTCAATCTACCGGACATCGATTGGAGCCTACCAGCTGTGGCAGCAGTCAGAAGTAAGGACATCATGGAATCCCTGCAGGGAGCATCCCTCAGGCAACTAGTTAAGGAACCCACCAATGGGGGGGTGCAATACTGGACCTAGTACTGACAAACGGGGACAGTGTTGCTGACGTTACAGTGGATGGCCACCTGGGAACCAATTATCACTGTACAGTGTGACTCAATATAAGAACTGGGACAGAATTGTGCCACACTAAGATGAGGGTCCTGGATTTCAGGAGGGCTGATTTTAAGAAAATGGGAGAATGCCTCAGGAACACCCTAGCAGAGAGAGGGAAAATGGTGCGAGTTGAGGAAAGATGTGCAAAAATAAAGGGGGACATGGAAAGGGCAACACATTTCTGTATCAGGCAGGTTATCAAGGACAAGAGAAAAAAGAGGTCACTATAATTCTCTAGAGAAGAAGCACAGAAAGTAAGGGTAGAAAAAAAACTAGCATTTAGAAGGTACAAGAGGACACAGAAGGATGCGGATAGGGAGAGTTACTAGGAGAAAAAAAGAGAGGCGGGGAGATCAGTTAGGAGCGCAAAGGGAGGAGAATATTGCCCACTCAGTAAAAAAGGGGATAAATCACTCTTTAGATATATAAGCAAGAAAAGAAAGACCAAAGGAGGGATAGTAAGGCTAAAAAAGGAAGGAGCAGTTTGTGAGGAAGAGGACCAAAAAAAGGCAGACATATTGAACAATTACTTTTGTTCAGTATTTACAGAGGAAGGGATAGATGATGGGCCAAAGATAAGTGACAAGGGCATTAAAGGAAGGGAGGTGTTTTGATGAGATAGGCCCATAGATATTTTTTTCTGTTCATATATTATGTACACATGGGCTGTGTTTCAGAATTAAGCCACTGGTCCTTTAAGAATTCTCTCTGGAAATGCCTGGGGAAAGATTTAAAAAAATCACCGAGTTGCTGAGTCTGTCTCCAGACATGGTTGGATAACAAAAGACTAGAATCCAGGAACTAGTTTGATTGAATTAATTTAAAAACTCATGTGGGTGTGAATAGATCTAGCTGCGAACCCAGGACAGTGGAGATGTGTAGTCTGGGGTCTATTGAATTCCAGGCTGAGTATTCCCTTAGATCAAAAGGGCAGATATGTGTCATACCAGTAAATGCTCAGTTGGGAATCAATCTGCTAAACAAGGCTCATTAGGCCACAGCCACAGGCAGGCTAGGTTGGTGGAGAGACACAACATATTGAGTAATTTAATGTTATTTTTAATCTGGAGAACCCAGGGTAGAATGACAGCGACACTGCCAGGAAAAAAAGGTGAACTGCTGAAACTTAGAACCTGAAATAGGTCCACCAATCAAAAGGGTAGGTTGGACTGACATCACAAGGTGTATAAAACCAGGGGTAGAGACAGAAACAGTGCCTTTGGTATAATTTTTATTTTATTTATTAAACTCTAGGATTACAAATACCTTTGAGCAGGAACTGCTCATTTACAAAGGTTCCACGTCAGAGGATGGAGGGTGAACATACATACGAAGGTCAACAGTGTTAGACAGACTTTATACACGGCGAAGGCTAGGCTAAAGATACATTCATACTAGCAGAGAGACAACAACATCTAGATAGATGCAGGTTACAAGTGAAAAATAACACATGAGCAGTGGAGTTAGTGAGGGTAGGGTAAATGGGGGTAGAGAAGCGAGTAGGCTGGCTGAGGGGCCCTTGTCTTGGGGAGGGAGGGTAGTAGAGGAGGGTGCCTAATAGTAGTAGGAAGGGACCCACATCCAACAAGTGCCTAAGGAAGAGGGGGATGGACATGGAGGGGAGGCCCGGGGGGGAGGGCATAAGAGGAAGAACCAGGAGCCACAGTAATTGCAACCCCAAGGGAGGTTATGAGACAGCTTGGGCCAGTGAGAGAGGAGAGGTGAACCTCTTAGTGGAAGTAATCACACTGACTGGTTGAAGTGAGGTGTTGTCGGAGCTGCCTCTTGAAGGTGCCAAGCGTAGCAGTGGTAAGTGTTTCTTTGTTGAGCGAATTATGCCATAGAGGGGCTCTGTAGGTGAAAGACCTCTGATCCATTGTGGTCCGGCATCTGGGGACCTGGTAGATTTGGTGTTGCGCATTTCTGGTGTGCTGGGTTCTGTTGTATACAGTAAGAAACTTTTCAACATGTGGTGGCATGAGCCCAAGGGGAACCTTGTTGGTTACCAAGCAGGTCTGATACTGGATCCTGCTGAGGAGTGGTAGCGTACAGATCACAGGTGTGTGTTAGATGGGCAGTGCCCATTAGGAGTCCGCAAGATTTGTTAAGTGCCATTGATATCCTGCGAAGGGCAGTAGAGGAAGCTGAGCCATAGATGGCTAGGCCATAGTAAATGACAGAAATGACAGAGCTGTTTATAGCCAGTCTAAGGGCATTAGCTGTCATGCAATGTTTGTACCTGTGGAGGAGGCCTATCCAAATATTTGTGGCCTTTGCGACATTGTTGATGTGCTGTGCTAAGGAGAGGGTTCTGTCCCAGGTGATGCCAAGGTACTTAAACTCGGGAACTAATTTTAGTGTAATCCCTGCTCGGTTCATGATAGTGAGGGGTTGAGAGTTATGCTTGCTTCGAGCATTGCAGAATTACATTACTTTTGTTTTGCTATAGTTCAGGACAAGTTTGTGTAAACTGAACCAGTCCTCAACACGCTTGAAGTCACGCTGCAGCTGCCCCTCTAGGAACTTAGTGTCATAGTGATTTGTGAATACGTCAGCGTCATCCACGTACAGCAGTATGTTCTGGTGGCAGACTCTAGGAAGGCTATTCAGGAAGTGACTAAAGAGTAGTGCTCCCAAAATTGACCCTTGAGGGACTCCTGAGAGGACCAGGTTTTCATTGGCGGTGGCACTGGCGATCCTAACACGTTGGACCCTACCCGCGAGGTAACTTGCAGTGCATCTTTGGAGAGTCCGATATTTGATAGCTGCCTGAGTAGGAGTGGATGGTTTACCGTGTCAAAAGCTTTAGTTAGATCAATGAATACAGCCGCCACACAGTTTCCTTGGTCCAGAGTGGCGTGGATACATCCCATAAATTCCAACAGCGCAGTGGTGGTGCTGTGCCCTTTTCTGAAGCCATGCTGTTCAGGGCATTGGACTTCATATTTTTCAAGGTACTCGACTAGCTAGTCCAAGACTGTTCACTCAAGAGCTTTGGATAAGGGGGAGGATGGAGATAGGTCTGCAATTAGTGTACAGTATCATATCTCCACTTTTGTAAACTGTTGTGATAGTCACCTGTTTCCATATTATTGGAAATTGGGCAGTCCTAAGTGATAGGTTGAATATCTTTGTCAAGGGTTCCAGGATTTCTTTCAGGACTTGTGTAATCAGCTTCATGTCGAGGGAGTCACCGCTGTAGCCAGTCTTGCTGATGGCTTTCTGAATGTATATTCTGGCTAGGTTCACTGGGATCTCCTTGAAGTGGAATTGCAGTGCTGTGTGAAGATAGTGTGTCATGTCAGAGTGGTCACTTGTGGTAGGGGCGTCAAAGAAGTCTGGTGGAAGGACGCTGCCCAGATTAGAGAATGCATTGCTAAAGGTGTTGGAAATTGTACCAAGGTCTGACGTTGGTGTACCATTGATGTTGAGCATTGTAGGCAGATTCTTAGGGTCCTTTCCAGTGAGGTCTTTCATGTTATACCAAATTTTTGTCCCATCCCCCCAGGTGTTGGAGAGTGCTTCCCTGAAGCGTTTGCTTTTGGCATTGCGTATTGCTCGAGTGAAGTCATTCCTTGCTGCTTTGTATTTTTGAATGTCCCCTTGCTTATAAGTGACTTGAGTGCAGTGTCAGAAATGATCCCTTAGTTTAAGATGAGTAGTTAGCTCAGCGGTTATCCATGGGTTGGTCTTTCCTTTTACTTTCATCTTTTTCACTGGTGCATAGATATCGCAAGCTGCAGTAAAGCGATTGATGAATAAGTCCAGGACTTGGTCAGTATCGTTGGCTGAGTCAAGTGAAGACCAGTCCAGACTGTGCAGATGAGCTTTGATTGGCTCAAGTTGCCCCTGCTTTAACACCCTGGAGTATATTATTTTAGGAGGGGGCTTGATGAATTTCTTAGACCAGGTACAGATTACGGGTGAGTGGTCGCTTATGGTGTCAGGGAGAACTGAGACCTTAGAGATTCACTTGGGGGTGATTTGACAGTATCCAGTCAAGTAGTTTTTAGGACCCAGTACTGTAGTTGCACCTGGTAGGGGTGGGTACCATTTGTGTGAGGTGTTATGCCATGACAGCATCTTTGTAGGAACAGGCCTCAGACGAAAGTCAATTTATATTGATGTCACCCAGTATTATGGTTTCAGAGTTATGGCAGAGTCCCCTAAGGTAATCCATGATGCTAGTGAAGCCAGTGACCTGGTCCTTTGGGGGTAAGTATACCAAAGCTATTGTATGCACTTTATTATGGGCCCCGAGGAGGACTTTTATGGTGAGGATCTGTGATGTGGTTCCATGGTCTGAGCGTCGAAGGGCGTGGGCCATCATGTTATCCCTCAGGTAGATAGCACAGCCCCCTCCTCACTTTGCATTTCTGTCCTGCCTGAAGATAGAGTATCCAGGGATAGCGACTGCTGCATCAGGTATTTTAGGGTTTAGCCATGTTTTGACAGCAGAAAGGATGTCCGGATTGTGTTGTTGTACCCAGGTTTGGAGGTTGTCAAGTTTGCTGAGGAGGCTACAGACATTACATTGATGCATGCCAATGTCAGTGACCTCTCCTTCCTGTTTAGAGGGTGGGGGGACATCCCAAATGGTCCCGGGTTTGGGTGGACATTGCCAGAGATCAGAAGCAGCATTTGAAGAATTCTGAGGAGGAAGGTTATAAACATTTTGCAGGCTAGCATGACTGTTAGGCATCTGTTTCTCACGGCATTATGGGTCTGGGGCCACCGGTACTGATGAGGAGTGTTATCAGTAGTGGGAGGTACTCAGGTGTGCCATGTTTTTGAAGTATCAGGAGGTAGCCAAGGTGCCAGATTAATGTGCAGCGGGCCAGGGCATTGAGGGTGTAGCTACCTGTGGTCATGCCTTGTGTATAGTGCATGGCACTTGGTGTCCAATCTGGTGTGGGGTTTGTTTAGCTGTGCCCACAGGGGCTATGAGGCAGAGTAGCGTTAACATCATAGCTATTACTACCTTGGGTCCCAAGGCTGTAGACGTCATGTTTTTGCATTTGGTAAGGATTACAGTTAGGCCAGAGATAGTCCCTTGGATTGGCTTCCAAGCTGTAGTCTGTATGGTCTGCACAGACTAGAGGGTAGGGTTTTTGCTGGGGCCACTAGGCCAATAGTGTGAGAGAGAGCCCCAGGTTGGAGGGGCGAGTGTGTATTTAATGTTGGCCTGGGAGGGGGTTGGGGGTGGGAGAGGAAAAAAAAATCATCAAATTCAGCCACAAATTTAGCTTTTTACCATGTGTAAGAGCTTTGAGCAGTTTTGCTTGTGAAAAAGAACTGCTGTTAATGAGGAACAGCCTTCTACACTGAAGAAGAAAGATTGACTGACTAAAACCAGAAGTCAGAACTCTTGGGAAAAAGACTTTTATGAAGATTTCACTGAAAACCCTGAATCTGCTAAAATAAATGGATTCAGAAACTGAACCATCACCTTGCTTGCATCTTTTGAGAACCTTCATCAGAAAACTTAGAGACGTATTCTCACAGATGGACTTTTCTTATTGTGGACTCAAACCAGCAACAAAAAAGTAGATTTTAGAATGTTTAGCAGTGTAGGTTTTTACGTTTAATTCCACATTTTTTACATTGTTGTCTGCAAGCCAATATCCAAAATTGTGTAGAATATTTAAAATGTGTTTTCTTTTCTTTACGTAAAACTTTTATGATTTTCGTCATCAAATCTGCCTGGGTATGAATGTGTCGTATAATATCTTAAGGGAAACGATTTTGTCCAACTGGGCCTCGCAAAAGTAAACCACTTGCTACCTATACCAAATATTAGAAAAAGGCTCTGTGGACAGAAGGAGAGGAAGCTAGAAACAGGGAACGTTCTGGGGACTATAGGAGGACAGATGCGGTTCCCACTACACAAAAATGGAAATAGGCAGGAGGCAGGAAATTACAGCTCTGTTATCCTGACTTGGGTAGTGGGTAAAGTAATGGAATCGCTACTGAAGGAAAGGATTGGGGAATTCCTTGTAACCAGTAGATTACAGGATCCGAGGCAACATGGTTTCGCAGAGCAGAGGTCTCACCAGACAAACCTGACTGAGTTCTTTGACTGGGTGACCAGGGAGGTGGATCAGGGAGGAGCAGTAGATGTGGCCTACCTGGATTTCAGTAAGGCCTTCAACACTGTTCCACACAGAAGACTGGTGAGCAAGCTGGGCAACCTAGGAGTGGGTCCAAAAGTAGTACAATGGATAAGAATTTGGCTAAGCAACTGGAGTCAGAGGGTGGTGGTAAATGGTGTCCACTCTGGAGAAGGCAAGGTGACCAGCAGGGTGCCACAGAGGTCAGTACCAGATCTAATCCTCTTCAATGTCTTTATTAGCGACACTGCAAAAGGCCTGTAAGGGAAAGTATGCATGTTTGTAGATGACACAAAAATCTGCAACAGAGTGGATATACCAGGGTGTGTGGAAAGAATGAGGGATGACCTGAAAAAGATGGAAAAAATGGTCAATGGCAGCTATTTTTTTTTTATTCACCTTGTTTATTCAAGAAAAGATTTTTTCCAAAATACGTTGCACAATAAAGAAAGAGGTAAGTTTACAATGATTATACATTATACCAGAAATATAACCATATCAACATCAGTAAATAATAAATAAGTAAACAAGCTCAGTAGGGCATCACAGTACATAGGAGCATAAATTAAGTACATGAAAAAGCTGCTCAAACCTGCAAGGCCAGGAACAATGCCAACCTCATAAATAAGTGCAATTTAAAAGGAGGTACTTCACAGAACTAAAATTATCATACAACTAAGCAGTCCTGAAACTGTAAAACAGTGATGCTTCAAAGTCTCAACAGGTGTCCCAAAATGAGGAAAATACAGAGAAGTCTCCGTCTTCCATCTCACTTCACTCCCTTGAGCTGGGGAAGTTCATATGCTATGGGATGTGAATCAATGCCAAATGATGACTTAAAAAGAACATGGGGAAACAAATTGTTTTCTGTAACAAAAGTACACCAAAATCTGACAGAGCTCACCCAGTCTGTGAAAAATAGCCTGAAAAACTAATGAAAGAAGTCATGTCAACAGGGGTCCATCACAGTAATATGCAACAAACTCTGGGGGACAAAAGAGCAAAGGAGAGGGGGGGATTCAACACAACATTAGAACCCCTCTCTCCCTCTTCTGCAGATCTTCACCCTCCTCCCAGTCTGGCCAGTCAGGAGGGCCATTGTTAAAGCCCTCCCTGCCGCAGGACAAGCCAGCCCCCCGAAGCACAAACAAAGGTAATTGTACCTGGAAATCGGAGCAATCGCGACCGCAGGAAAAACTGCTTGCCTTCCTTGGACTTTGGTGCCTTTTTTAAACAATGGCTGCCTGCGCCCCTCCTCACGGCCGAAATCTCTGCAGTCTGGTGCCAAGGCTTGGCCCCGCCCCACCACCACCCTTGGTTGGCATTCGGATTTATAGGCAAGGGTGGTCAGGTGATGAGCTGAAATAACCTATCAGCTCACTTTTCCAGCTGCAGGTTATACTAGGCTACCACTAGAGGCCACTGTTATATATCCATCACTATCAACTTATAGTATGTTATCCCCGCTACTAACTGCCCTCCTGGCTTCCAGGATCCTACATTATGATCAGCAACCCCCCCTTGAGGAACCAAAACCACACTGCCACAGCATTTCTATTTTTTACTTCTTTACCAATATTGACATTAGACCCAGCCTCAGCAACACCTCTCATGCAAGCCAGCTGGCCTATACCCTCACGCCCTCTCACTAGCTCTCACACCCTCATATGCAACTCACTGCACCTCAGCGCTCCTCCTCCACCCTAGGCAACAACCTCCCACCACCGCGGCTAACACCACAACCACCCCCCCACACTTCCCTTGCCCTTCTTGCAGGCGTCTTTCACAGTCTACCTGTCCCTACCTCCAGTGACAAAAGCCCCTCTTCCTACCAATCCCAACGACGCTCATCCAAACTCTGCAGGTTGGCCCTCCTATGGCACACCCTCCTACTACTATTACTATCAGGCAATATCCACCCCAACCCAGGACCTGCCAACACAAAGGCCTCCCCACACCACTCTAGGGGTAGACTACTGCTAGCAACTCTGAATATTTGCAGCCTACCTAAAAAACTCACTCCTCTCCAAGGTTGGGTTGCTCAGCATACACCCGACATCCTAGCCCTCTCGGAGACATGGCTCTCTAATAAAATACCCAATAATGTGGTCCCCCTCAGTAATTATTCTCTCTTCAGGACTGATAGGGCCAGCAAGAGAGGTAGTGGCTATGCTATTTATGTTAAATCCCCACTACATGCCACCGAAGTTTCCACCCCTGTGCCACAACATGGCGCCCACACATTAACAGTCAAACTCAGTCTGGGCACCAAAACGCTGTACATAATTTCTGCCTACATCCCCCCGAGAAACCAAAAACTAGCCTTTGATTCTATCCTCCGGACAATCTCCAACCTACCCAATACTAGTGAACTCATCTTATTGGGAGACTTCAACGTCAACTGGCTATCCTCTACCTCGTCCAGCTACAGGGCGCAGCTCCCTAGCATATGACCCTAACCCAAATAGTCACCTCTCCTACCAGAAGGGACACTAGAACTGGGGCCTCCACCCTCATAGACCTTATATTCACAAATAGGCCGCGGAACCTCTCCCAAGCCTCAGTGCTCCCAGACTCAATTAGTGACCACTCTCCAGTGACCAGCTGGTGGACTGGCAAACTCCCCCCTGCCCGCCCGCAAATCTCCATGCAGAGACAGCTAAAAAGAGGGGGCCTACGTAAACTCATAGCCCATCTAGTTACCTGCGACTGGCTCCCTATTTACACCACCAATCTGTTGACCTAGCGCTCGATCACTTCATTACCACCTTTAATAAGGCCTGCAACATTTTTGCACCCCTCACCAAACAAGTACGGAAATCCAGAACCACCCCTTGGTTCTCACCCACACTACTTAACATGCTCCAATCGAGGGATAACCTTTGGCATAAGGCCCTTGAATCCCAAAGCACACATGATAGACAATTATAATGAGCGGCCTGCAATAAATGCACTTGGGCCTTACGACAGGCTAAGGCCTCTTACTACCATCAAACTCTTACCTCCTCCTGGGGAGAAGGGAAAAAATTCTGGAGAAACATAAAAGAACTAAATGGGAATTCCTGCCCCCCCAACTCTCTATAAATGGAGAAGTCACCCAAGACCCCTCCGCTATAGCAGAAGCCCTCAACACCACATTCTCGGACCTCTCCCATATCCTCCCTCCTAAATTCTTCCACCCTGTCCCCCCACCCTCCCGACACTCCTTCTAGCTCAGGTTCACTACCCTTCAGGCTGAGAATCATCTCCAACCGGGAAGCAAAACATTACATTTCCAATGCAATTTCCAATTCCCGGTACAGCAATGACTCACTAGATCTTAAACGTCTTCGGCTGACACTGGATGTCATACTTCCCCACCTTACAAAAATTCTCAATCTCTCTCTCTGCCTCGGTCAGTTTCCCTCAACCTGGAAGAGTGCTTTAATCACTCCCATCCTGAAGAGTGGAGACCCCACGCTCTCAAGCAACTATAGACCTATCTCTATACTTCCTCCTCTCTCTAAAGCACTGGAAAAAATAGTCTCTGACCAGTTTACTGAACACCTAACTAGATACAACCTTCTAAGCCACGCACAGCACGGCTTCTGGACAGGCCATAGCACCGTCACCGCCCTTTCCGAGCTCACCTCGTTCATACATGAGGCCCTAGACCAAGGAGCCATTGCAGGTGCAATCTTTGTGGACCTTACCAAAGCCTTTGACATGGTTAGTCACGATCTGTTGCTTCGTGTTTTGCCACAGCTACACGTGGTCCCCGAGACAACGGCCTGGTTCAAGGACTACCTCTCAGGCCGGTCTCAGCAAGTTCGGTTAAATACTACCATCTCCACTCACAAAGCAGTGAGCTCGGGGGTCCCACAGGGGTCTATCCTCGGCCCTCTTCTCTTTTCCCTCTTTCTAAACTCCCTTCCCAAGGCTTGCAGTGGTCATTTGCTTCTATGCGGATGACGCGTACTATTCTGGAAACACCCGCAACCTAGCACCCTACAACAAGCCCTACAGGGTTTCTTTGGGGAGCTTGAATCATGGTTTGATGAGCACCGACTGATCATCAACTATAAAAAAACAAAATCCATGTTATTTGTGCACCGACAAAGCCCACACAGCCATTCGGCACTACTAATTAAAAACACACAAGGGAACCCCCCTTGAACACGTCTCTAATTTCAAATACCTGGGTATCACGTTAGATACCTCTCTCTCTTACCATAGCCACATTCAACTGCTTTCCACCACTGTTAACACTAGAGTGGGAATCCTCTACAGAGTTAAACACTGTTTACCCCCTCAGGTCTTGCACCTAGCTGTATCCGCCTCAATCCTCTCCCTAATTGATTATGGGATTGCGATATATGGATCAGCAGATCCCACCGCTTTACACAGTATTAACACTGCCCTAAATAAAGTCTGCCGACTAGTCACCGGCAGTGACCGTCTTACTCATACATGTGACATTTATGCCCTAACTGGTTGGCTAAATCTCCAACAAAGACTTCAGTACCACACCTGCATCCTGGCAAAAAAAATACAACTCCAGATAGCCCCACTTGGTCTTCTCCCCATAATCAAAACAGCCCTCCCCAGGTGCAATATTCACCTCGCTACTAAACTCTCATTCCAGGTCCCCCACTGTAGGACATCAATGGGTCAAAGATCGCTTCTGTACCGTGCTCCCAAGTGGCTTAATGCTCACTCAGACTCTCAGAATTTCCTTGTTCAAAGCTGGCCTCAAAGCCCACCTAATTGAGTCTGCAACCTGTGACTGTGGCTAGCTCTGCCCTCCTAAATATGCTACCTAACCCCGTTAATTTCAGACACAGGGTCTCCTTAGACCCCACAACTATGCCTCCCCCCATTCTCTAACAAATGATGCCCCGAACACTGCCCACCACTGCCTATGCAAATCTAAGATAAAGCCTGGTATGAAATGCCAGTACTGTTTGTCTAAAAATGAGTGTGTATGTCTTTCTTGTATACTGCTTTACTACATATGTATCCTTGTATTACGTTCCCCCTCCACCCCTGTAACTGACGTGGAGCCTTTGCAAATGAGTCTGTGACTCAAAGGGTAGTAATTCCGATTTTACGCAATAAATAAAATAATAAAACCCATCCCAAAGCCACAACCTCTCCAAAGTGAGTGTGAAGCAAAAACAACCAAAATTTGCCTAGATTCAGTCCTAGCCCCCAAACTCCCCAGCCTCCTATGGAACAAAATATGTGTAATTGTCTAACTGGTAGGTCACCCATTTACTCCAATACAAATCAAATTTCTGTACTCGGTTTGAGAGTCTAGCTGAAAGCCGATCCAGGGCATATATCTCTTTGACCAATATCTGTCAGGCGTCTTTAGTGGGAATTGCTTTGGTGTATCAAACTAGGGGTGCTAGCTGCACACTCATGCAGACTTAGATAGACCAGCTGGTCTGTTTCTGCTGGCACATTCGTATGTTCATATATTCATATGAGTAATGGCCTTATGGGCAGCCATCACAAGTAGGGTAACTTCCCTATAGGTAACCATATCAATCCAGGCCCCCTCTGGTAGCATAAAGATCAAGATGTAAACCAGCCAGAATAGTTCAGAGCAATCATAAATGGCAGTCAGCTCCTGTATCACCTCCCCTCAATAGTTGCCCAAAAGTTCACAGGCCCATAGGATAAGACTCAGGTCAGTTAGCTCACACCCACAACCCCTCCAGCACCTACTCAGTACCTCCCTTGAGTGCTTTACTAAAACTGTCGGAGTTTGGCAAAATCTGATCATCAGCTTCCACATATATTCTCTCCAATATGGGAAGGTGGAAGCTTTGTAAGCAGGGAGATCAGATACTAACCAGCCCTGAGTGGGCACCTCCTCCTGTAGTTCCCTAGACCACTTCTCCCACACTGAGTCAGTCGAATCCTCTAGCTTCTCCCTAAGGGACTTGTATACCTGATGGATTAAGAGTTCTGTCGAAGCCCCTTTACTTGAGATTGGATCAGGGAAACCAAAAGAGAAGTCTTTTTTGCGATTGATGATAGAGCCTCCCCTGACTGATGGAGGTACGATTTTAACTGCCACTAGCCATGGAGGTACCATTGGGGGAGTTGGTAGCTTGATTGTAGAGAAACAAATGGAAAGACGTCGGTAGGTCCCACAAGCTGGAAAACATATTTAAGCCCATAACCTAACCATCCTAAAAAGCTCTTGTTCATTAAACTGGGTAGAAAAGCAGAGTAATAATCAAAGGCTCTCAGATATAAAACTTCAACCGAGGTCAAATACTTGCAGCAAACCTGGAGCCACTGTTTCAGAGGTTCCCTTGTGTACAGTGGAAACCTTGTGAGTGGGGTACAACATAGGGGATTACCAAATAAGTGACGCAGAAAATCAAACAGATCATTCCAGGTGAGTTCTATGGTCTTCCAGTGGGCCAAATACCTCAGATTTATCCAACACAAAGGTTTTCTCAACTGAGTGGACACAGCACATTTCTTCAGGTTAGGGAGGCTGAAGCCTCCCCTCTCCCAGGGCAGCTGCAGTATGGAATATCGTACCCTAGGAGGCTTCCCCCGTGATATAAAGTGAGATATCAGTTTATCCCAAGCCGAACATAATAGTCTGCCAACATCATCGGTAGTATCTGAAGAAAGAATAAAACATGGGGAAATACATTCTGTTGAATGGTCTCCACCTTCCCCAGCAAACTCAGAGGAAGCTGTGACCAGTGGGAAAGGTCCTCAGTCAATTGTTGGGTTAGGGGTTCTCAATTAAGTAGCTCGGCATGTATAGAGTTTTAAGTCAACTTAATCCCTAGGTAGCGCATTTCCTGCTTCTGCCACTTAAAAGGGAGCATGGTCTTCAAATTCTTTGATGAAATATAGTTATATAGTAGGACCTCTCTCTTTTGGTGATTTACCTTATAGTCAGCCAACTATCTAAATAAAGTAAGCTGGTCCCATACTGCAAGAATTAAAAGCTCTGGAGAGGTCAGAGTAAGCAGAATGTCATTGGTGAAGAGCGAAATTTTATGCATACGTGCCCCCATTGGAATCCCCTCCACCTTAGGATTAGTTTGTATGGCTACTGCCAGAGGCTCCAAATAGAGAGCAAAAAGCAATGGAGACAAATGGCAACCCTGCCTGGTCCCTCACGAAAGTAGAAAGGGATCAGACAGGAAGCCGTCCAGTCTCAGATATGCTTGGGGGAAATTATAGATGTTGTGAAGTTGTGTAATCCGTTGATTGGGAAAACCAAAATGCGACAGGGTCACCCAGAGAACAGGCCAGGCAACCCTGTCAAAGGCCTTCCCTGCATCTAGGCTCAAAAGGGCCAAAGGTGTTTTTCAGGTACAGTCATAATCCACCAACAGATAAGCGCATCGAACTTCATCCTGTGCCTGCTGAGCCCTAACAAAGCCCACTTGGTCTAGTTCTATTATAGAAGGGAGTATAGTTTCTGTTCTGGATACCAATACTGCTTGAAGATCTTATAATCATAATTTAGCATAGAAATTGGTCGATAAGATGTAGGGTGTCAATCTTTCTGAGGTTTGGGAATAGCAGTAACCACCTCATACCGCCACGGGGGAGGGAGGGAGGATGCCACCTCTCTGAACTACGTGATAGGTTGACAACAACAACGGAACCAGTAGATCTTTAAAATGCTGATAGAATTCATATGGCTAGCCATCTGATCTGGGAGCCTTAAGGGTTTTAGCCTTTCTTAACACCTGCTCAACCTCCGCACTTGAGATTGGGGCCAGGAGAGATGCTGCTTGAGCTGAGGTTATCTTAGGCAAAGACAGGGCTTGGAAAAAAGCCTCCATCTGAGCTGGGAATGGGTCTGGGCCTGCTGTGTATAAGTCCATATAATATGCGGCCAATATATTTTGCATCTCCTGAGGTTTAGTAAGCAATGCCCCAGTTTTGGGGTCATACATACTGGTCACACAAGCCCTTACCTTACATTCCCTGAGCCTACAGGCTAAATTCCACACACTACTTGGAATGGCAGCTGGGGAAAAAAGTGCAAAATCATGCACTTAGGGCACAGAAACCCAGGTGCAATGTAACAATTAAGCAGGGAGGTATTAGCAACCATAAAACAGTAAAGGGACCTAGGGGTAATCACTTCTGATGACCTAAAGGTAGCCAAGCAGTGTGATAGGGCAGTGGGGGAGGCTAGCAGGATGCTAGAATGCATAGGGAAGGGCATCACCAGCAGAAAGAGGAAGGTAGTATTACCCCTGCAAAGATCACTGGTAATACACCACTTTGAGTACTGTGCCCAGTACTGGAGGCCCAGCCTCCAGAAGGACATAGACAGGGTGGATGCATTACAGAGGAGGGCTGCCAAAATGGTGCAGGGCCTGCATTAAAAAAACTTTGAGGAAACTCTCAAGGAATGAAATATGTACTCTCTAGAGGAAATGAGGGTGAGTGGGGATATGATATAAACATTCAAGTACCTCCCAGATATTCATAAGGTACAGGAAGGTAACATTTTCCATAGAAAAAGATGCTCCATGACAAGGTGTCATGCTATGAAGCTGGAGAAGGGGGGTGGGAGCTCAGAGGAGATGTGAGGAAATATTTCTTCTTGGAGAGGGTGGTGAATGCCTGGAACAGCCTCCCAGCAGAGGTGGTGGGTGTTAAAGTGGTAACAGGAGTCAAGCATGCATAGGATAGACACGAGGGGACCTTAGAAGTAAGGCAAGTGGGGGGAGAAGACCGGATATTCAGTAGGGTCTGCAGTGACGCAATAGGTAGGGAATACAGGGCAGACTAGGTGGGCCAAGAAGTCCTTATCTGTCAACAACTTTTATGTTTCTATGTAACATAGACAGTGAAATATACTCTCACACACATGCCAGTGATCAGGGACTGAATGAGCATGGATAGTGAAATATACTTTCACACACTCACCTCGATCAGAGACTGACTAAGCATGGACAGTGAAATATACTGTTATACCCTTACCCCTGACTGTAGGCTGAATGAGCACGTACAGTGAAAAATACTCTTACCCCAACCCCAATGATCAGGGACTGAATGAGCACGGGCAGTGAAAAACAGTCTCAAACCTTCACTCTGATCAGGGACTAAATGAGCATGGTCAGTGAAAAATACTCTCACCCCCCTTCCCAATGATTAGGGACTGAATGAGCACAGACAGTGAAATACACTATCAAACCTTCACTCTGATCAGGGACTGCATGGGCATGAAGAGTGAAATACACTCTCACTCCCTTCCCAATGATCAGGGATTGAATAAGCATGGGCAGTGGAATATACTTTTGTACCTTCACCCCGATCGGTGAGTGAATGCGAATAGACAGTGAAATATACTCTCACCCCTTCCCAATGATCAGGGTGTGAATGAGCCTGGACAGTGAAATACATTCTTATATCTTCATACCTGATCAGGGACTTAATGATCATGGACATCTCCCCCTCTCTCCCCCACCAATGGTCAGCGACTGAGTAAACATGGACAGTGAAAAACACTCTCATACCCACAACCTGATCAGAGACTGAATGAGCATGGACAGTGAAATACACTCTCACCCCCTCCCCAATGATCAGTGAGTGAATGAACATGGACAGTGGACTATACTCTCACCCATGATTGATCAGGGATTGAATGAGCATGGGCAGTGAAATATATAGTTTTACACCCTCGCCCCTGATTAGTGAGTGAATGAGTATGGACAGTGAAATACACTCTCACCACCCCCTCCCAATGATCAGGGACTGAATGAGCATGGATAGTGAAATAAACTCTCAAATCCTCACCCTGATCACGGATTGAATGAGCATGGACAGTGAAATACTCTTACCACCTCCCCAATGAGCAGGGACCGAATGAGCATGAACAGTGAAATACACTCTCCTCCCCTCTCCAATGACCAGGGACTGAATGAGCACAGACTGAGAAATACACTTTCAAACCTTCACCTCTGATCATGGGCTGAATGCACTGTATGCACAGTGAAAAATACTCTTATCCCCTTCCCAATGATTAGGAACTTAGAAACATAGACTTTGATGGCAGATAAGAACCGTTTAGCCCACCCAGTCTGCCCATTTCCCTAACAAACTGCAGATCCTAGTTAACCAAAACAGCCTACTTCCTCTAAGCCCCCACCAGAATTGTTGAATACACTCTCAAACCTTCACTCTGATCAGAGACTGCATGGGCATGGAGAGTGAAATACACTCTCATCCCCTACTCAATGATCAGGGATTGAATGAGCATGGCGGTGGAAAACACTTTTACACCCTCACCCCCGATCAGGAATATGAATGAGCATATGCAGTGAAATATACTTTTACACCTTCGTCCTTGATCAGTGACTGAATGAGAATGGATAATGAAATATACTCTCACCCCTTCCCAATGATAAGGGACTGAATGAGCCTGGACAGTGAAATACAGTCTTTACCCCTGATCAGGGACTGAAAGATCATGGACACCCCCACCACCACCAATGATCTGGGACAGAATGTACATGAACAGTAAAATACACTCTCATACCCTCATTCTGATCAGAGACTGAATGAGCATGGACAGTGAAATATGTTTTTACACCCTCATCCCCGATCAGTGAGTGAATGAGTATGGACAGTGGAATACACTCTCACCCCCTCCCAAATGATCAAGGACTGAGTGAGTATGGACAGTGAAATACACTCTCAAACTCTCACCCCTGATCAGCAATTGAATGAGCATGGACAGTGAAATACATTCTTGAATCTTCACCCCTGATTAGGGACTGAATGATCATGGACTGCAAGAGGATTTGGTAATACTTGACTGCTGGTCAGTCACATGGCAGCTGGGGTTAAATACCAAAACATGCAAGGTCTTGCACTTGGGGGCCAAAAAACAAAAGGAGAGCTACTGGTTGGGGGGAGTGCAGTTAACCAGTTCGACAGAGGAGAAAGATCTGGGAATGCTAGTGCCAGGGGAAATTAAACACTCGGCACAGTGCAGGAGGGCAGCTGCAAAGGTGAACAGAATGCTGGGATTCATCGCCAGGGGAATCACCTCTAGGAGGGAGGAGGTCATTTTGCCCCAGTACAGGTCAGTAGTGAGGCTGCACTTGGAGTACTGTGTGCAATTTTGGTGCCCCTATTTCAAAAGAGACATCAGGCTACAGGAGGGGATCCAGTGAAGGGCGATGAGGATGATCCTGGGGATGGGGGACAAGACGTATGAGGAGACATTGAGTGAGCTCAACATGTACACCTTAGAGAATAGAAGGGAGAGGGGATATGATTGAGACATTCAAGTACCTAAAGGGCATAAACAGAGTTAATATGGAGGGCTTGTTTAAATAAAAGTGGGGAGGGAGTAAGAGTATTTTTCATTGGCCATGCTCATTCAGTTCCTGATCATTGGGTAGGGGGTGAGAGACACAGGGGACACAGTCTGAAACTGGAGGGAGGAAGGTTCAAGAGAGAGATGAGGAGGCACTATTTCACAGAGAGGGTGCTGGCTGGTTGGAACAAGCTGCCAGAAGAAGTGGTAGCACTGCAGACAGTAGGCAGCTTCAATAAAAGGGTGGGGTGGGGCCAAAGGGAGGGTCAAAACTGCCTGGAAGGTGGGGGAAGAGAAGTCAGAAGTAGGGGCACCAAGTTAGAAGGGGGAACAAGGGGAAGGGGGCAGCTACAGTTTAATAGACTGTGAGCTGCACACTTGAGCAGACTAGATAGACCGAATGGCCCGTATCTGCTGGCAATTCGTATGTTCTTATTGACGCCCCCCCCCTCCCCCACCAATGATCAGGGACCGAATTAACATGGATAGTGAAACACACTTTCACATCATCAGTCTGATCAGAGACTGAATGAGCATGGACAGTGAAATATGTTTTTACACCCTCACCCCTGATCAGTGAGTGAATGAGTATGGACAGTGAAATAAACTCTCACCCCCTCCCCAATGATCAGGTACTGAATGAGCACGAACAGTGAAATACACTCTCAAACTCCCACCCCTAATCAGCAACTGAATGAGCATGGACTATGAAATACACTCTCAGACTCTCACCCCTGATCAGTAACTGAATGAGCACGGACAGTGAAATACACTCTTGCCCTCTTCTCAATGATTAGGGACTGAATGATTATGGACAGTGGAATATACTCTTACACCCTCACCCCGATCAGAGACTAAAAGAGAATTGATAGTGAAATATACTCTCACCCCTTCACAATGATCAGGGACTGAATGAGCATGGATAGTGAAATACACTCTCACCCCCTTCCCAGGCAGGTTGTGGTCCTTCCAGGACAGGGATTGAGTGAGCATGGAGACACTTAATCTCTCACCATCATGATAAAGAGTTGTGTCTCCAGGCCTGGGATTGAATTAGCAGGGAGATTGAATTAACCTCGTTATCCCCCCCTTCAGGTCAGAGTCTGAATGAGTATGGAATATAAAATACCCCCTTCGGGTCAGGGACTGAATGAGCATGGCCACTGTATTACCATCAAGTGATGAGAAAGAGGTGAACCCTTCAGGTTAGAGACTGAATGAGGATAGACACTGAATTAAGTGTGATACCTGCTGGCAAGGGACTGGATGAGCATAGAAATGTAATCACCCTGCACCCTCAGGTATAGAGTGGTCACTCCAGGTCATGAACTGAAGGAACATAGAGACTGAATCACCCCCTCATCTCCAGGAAATGTGGGTCCTTCTTGGCCAAGGACTGAATAAGCACGGAAACTGAATTAACTTCTTACCTTCAGGAGAAGGGTGATCTCTCCAGGCCAGGGACTGAAAGAACATGGAGACTGAATTACCCCCTCACCTCCAGGAGATGGGTGGTCTTTCCTGGGTAGGGACTAAAGGAGCATGAAGACTGAATTACTCCCTCACCCCCAAGGTGAAGGGTGATGTTTCCAGGGCAGGAACTAAATGAGAATAGCAAATTAATTACTCTCACCTGTGGAGAAAGGTTGGTCCCTTCAAGTCAAATGTTGAAAGTGCATGAGACTGAATAATTGTACCCTCGCCACACCAGGAGATAGTGATTCTCCTAGTCTGAGCCTGCAGGATTATGGACTTTGCATAATAACACACACACACACACACACACACACACACACAAAGAAAGATGGACCCTCCTAGTCAGTGTTGACATAATCTGTTTGAGCAACATCATTGGCAAGCACCAGGACTGCAGTTCCTCTTTAATACTTCATTAGTACTTTTAGAGATGGCTACCAAACTGCTTAATTACATGTTTTCAACTGACAGAACACTACCTTGGAGATAATGGATAAAGCAGTAGCTCAGTGCTACATAGCATCATCCCTCTTTTCCTTCCTCTCCAGTACAGAAGGATTCACAGCTGACAGCCTGCTGTGCTCCAGGTCTGCATAGGGAAGGTACTAAACCAGGGTAAAAGGCAGGAATGCTACTCTTCTATTAGAGTCAAGCAACTTGAATGTAAGATTACATTACATGTACCCTGGTGGTGGCATATTCACTCAGGAAAGGTTTTCCTCCTCATCTAATGAATCAAGGAAAATGGGGATGTTTAAAATTATCTTTAATATGGAATCAATAAGTCATAGCGGTATGTATTTCCCAAAAGTGCAGACAAGCTTGGGTAGCACTTTTTTTTTTTGAGTGCTAACACTGGGACATGTACCGTCTGCTTTAAAGCGTCAGTACTTGTTAGTCACCATTTAGGTTTTTCAACAATTGAAAGGCTTTCCCATGTGGTTCAATGGGCTGGAGCAACCAGCCATGCCCCCTGCCTGAGCTACATAAGGCAGTCCTTTCAGCTTCACTCAGAAGCATTTTTTCTTTATGTACAGAGCCTCTGACCCCTTTTTCAGCAGATTTGTTCCTGTCATACTTTGGCTGTCTGCTTGGTTTGTGCTGGACTTTGTCATGGTTTACATTTCTCCTGCTTGTCCCTGTCCGTATGTTGCTTTGCCTCCGTCCACTTTTTGGTGCTTCTGTTTCTTCTCCAAGTCTGTTCATCCTCATTTGTCTCCTCTCCCACTCTCCCCCTCCCTGCAGTTTGTCCTGTGTTTGCCGCCCCACACCTTTGCTTCTCTGAGTCCCTCCTCCCTCCCCTCATAGCTTGTTTACACTCCTTTGGGGTTTCTATTCTCTCTCTGTCCTCCCTTCATTTCTCATTTGTAGTTAATTGACTAGCAACTCACCAAAGAGGATATGATGCTAAACAACTAAATAATTATTCGTACCTCTCCTCTCTTGGACCACGTGGAGTCCAGGAGTATTCATTGCAGGATTATCCTAGTTAGTACATTGTCCAGCATTCATGACTGTGACATCATCACTCTTGACAGTTATACTGCCCTTCACAATCAAAGAATGGCATTTCAGGTGTTTATGTGTCCATCTTAATTTGAATGATAGCTTATGTGACAATTTATGAATTTTAGTAGTAAAGAGAAATCTTTATTTTACATTAATTTCGGCTTCTTTTATGGGACTGGCTGGTTTGCATCCACATGTGACATACATATTGTGACACAACTATGTGAAGGTATCACATTCCAGCTAAACTTACGTTGCCAGTGGCTGTTAACCTACCGGTTGCCTGCATTCCTGATTTACCATTCTTGTAATTGGACCTATGTGGAGGTTCTTTACATGTTACTGATATAAGTGTGGGTCTTATATACGCTGTGTGACCTACATGTGGGTCTTATATCAATTTACCTGATTTGTCACCTGTTGCCCACTTTCAAAAATGGATGCATGCTGACCACAATGGTAATTTATCAAGGCTCAGGTCTCGTCCTGCAGCCAACGGTCTTGCTCTGCACCCGCAAAGTCCGCATCTTGAGCATGCGAAACTTGGGGCAGGGTCCTTCTTATCTGCGTCACCAGTGGCTGTTAACCCACCAGTTGCTCCCCAGTGGGAATGTCCTCACTTCGGGTGGAGCTTTAGCCATCACTGATGGCTGTTAACCCACCGGTTGCTGGCACCTCTAGATGTAGAATTTAAGACTTCAGCTGCTAAATGGTGAGACCCTTAAGCCCAAGGGGACTCCTTTAGCTGCCTAGCCAGTTCGACAGCACCTTCATAAACTGTTCTCCCTACAACTGCCTAAGGTGCACCTGGTGTGCTTTTAGGCTCATCACCACCGGTGGCCACTGACCCATCGGTAACTTCCTTCAGTGGTTGTTGCTCACCTCCTCATGCCTTGGGGGATGACTTCCCATGTGGGATCCCTTTTGCTGCAGAGTTTGCTCACAGCCCCTCATGGCATTCCCCTTAGAGGGATAGAATAAGCGCCTTCCTCCAAATTGACTCCTCCACTGAATTGGTTTCTAAATTGCAGCAGAGCCATCACTAAATAGATCCCAGACCTGGAGGGAAGGTGACCCATGCCTTGGATCCCCAAGATGGCTCATCCACTCACTCACATGGCTCTACAAAGCTCCCCTGCTAAAACTCCCCTCTTACATATCCCACCTTTTTTCAGTGACCTATCTGCCACTGTCCGCTATGGAGCAGCTCAGTCATTTTGCTGGATGATCCACACTCCTGCTTCGACCAACTGGCTATATCCAGTGCCCTTCCAGCTGCTTGGAATAAAACACAAGCTACCCTCAAACTAAAATCTTGTATCACTAAATATTTTTAAAAACCTTGAGAACAGCAAATTGTATGACTCCTGTGCATGCCAATCTCAAAATAACATTATCATATACTTATCCTCCTAATTATGTCACTATCACACCCTCTTCTCATTAGAGATGGTTACAGCATCAACTTACTACAAAGAGGTTAAGTACACACCCCACACTCTCGCCTTCTATCCTTCTGTCTATCCCCTCTTTTGCATCACCCATCTTCATGTCTATCTCATGACCAAACTCCTACCTGAACATACCTATCTTTCTTGCCTGCTCTGGTTGTAAAAGCTGTCATTATTCAGGCTAAGGCGCTTACCTCTGAAAGTCTAGTAGTTACACCCTTACACTTATAGCCAGCCTCATAATGACTAATGTGACTGTTTCAGTTGCATAAATGATGTAAAAAAATATATATTTTTCTCTATTGTTCATTCATGTATCCATCCTGTTCTTTTGTGCTGACTATTGTAAAATATTATTTCTGTATTTGTACCATTTGCTAGTTGCATATTTTGTAACAAATTGTCCTTTCAGGACCTCCTTGTAAATGAGCATGCTCAATGGAGTTATCCCTGCTAATAAACTTGAACTTGAAAAGATTTCCTCTTCATAGAGGGTTTTTCCTCTCCTCTGTGCCAAAGGTCATAATACCTAGTTAGTTTATATCATAGTAGAGTCTTAGGTTTCCTAGGTAGGTTCCACTGTTGGATGGAGCTGGATAGTGACTCTCCTTTGCCGTTCCCTCTCTCCTTAGGAAGTCATGCCCTCCTGCTCAGTTTCTATACTTACCAGCTCTTAGTCCATGTCCATTTCAACTCATCACCGGTGGCTGTTAACCCACTGGTGGCTGTCAATTCATGCTCTTCAATCTTTGTAAGCAATGCTTGCTGCTCACTCTTTTTGGGGCTCTTTCCTAAGGTACCTTTAGCCTAAGGGAATCCTTCCTATGGCACTACTAGGGGTGGAACCCTCGTCAAGGATTCCTTGCCTTTGGTACCCCCACAGGGTGGTATTCCCTGTGGAATACTGAGGGAAACAGGCACAAAAGTTTATCAGCATGTTGCACAAACATAACACTACACTAAGTTGTGTAGCATATTAAATTTAAAGGCTTTACTTGTGGTTCAATGGCCAGAGCAACCAGCAACACTGACTGCCTGAGCTATATAAGGCAGTCCTTTCAGCTTCACTCAGAAGCTTTTTTTCCTTGCCCACCATCTTCCCCTCCTCCTCCAGCAGCTCACTTCTCTCCTCAGGGCTCCTAAGGTACCTTTAAGCGTAAGGGAATCCTTCCCTCAGCACCTCTGGGGTAGAACCCTCCTCAAGGACTCCTTGCCTTTGGTACCCCTACAAGGTGGTATTCTCCCATGGAATAGAGAGATGAACCACCACCAAGGTTCATCAACAAGTTGCACAAGCATAACACAACACTAAGTTGTGTAAGCCCATTGAATAATGTTGTTCTGGCAAACATATCAAGATACAGGGTTGATACACAAGGTGGGGTGGAAAGGATGAAAAGAGACTTGGCAAGGTTGAAGGAATGGTCAAATATATGGCAGCTCAGATTCAATGCAAAGAAGTGCAAGGTAATACATCTGGGAAACAAAAACCCAGGGGAAGAGTACACAATGGGTGGTGAGATAATAACAACAACAACAATCAAAAAAGTCCTAGGAGTAATTATATCAGATGACCTAAAGGTGGGCACACAATGTGGGAAGGCAGTAAGGAGGACTGGGGGGATACTGGGATGCACAAGGGAGAGGCATCAACAGTAGAAAGCAGGAAGATGTTATCCCTCTGTACAGACAGTTGGTGAGACCCCATCTAGAGTACTGCATGCAATTCTGGAGACCCCATCTCTGCAAAGACATAGACAGAGTGGAGGCTGTTCAGATGAGGGCAACCAAAATGGTGCAGGGTCTGTAACAGAAGACATACGAGGATAGACTAAAGCAGCTTAATTTGTATACATGTACCCTTGAGCAAAGGAGGGAGAGGGGGGACATGATATAAACTTTCAAGTATCTCAAGAGAATTAGCAAAGTACAAGAGGGTAGTATCTTTCAGAAAAAGAGGTGTGCAAGAACAAGGGGGCACAATTTGAAGATGGGGGAACAGCTCAGAGGTAATGTGAGGAAGTATTTTTTCACAGAGAGGGTAGTGGATGCATGGAACAGCCTTCCTGAGGAGGTTGTGGAGTCAGGAACAGTGAGAGAATTCAAGAATGCATGGGACAGACATGAGGCAATTCTAGTGGGGGGTAGGAGGAAGTAAGCTGTTGATTAACTAGAATCTGAAGCTTACCCATCAGGAAGGGAAATGCGCAGACTGGGTGGGCCAAGCAGTCCTTATCTGCCATCAAATTCTATGTTTTTATGTTTCTAGATATCTAGATGCCCATTTTTCTTTTCGTTTTCTTTCACTTCTGAACCAAGACAGAAGATTTTGAAATATTAAAAGCTCACACTCCTGTGTCATGTCCACCATGAGAAAATTAAATATCATGGTGAGGGAGGAGGAACAGCAAAAAAATGTGCATTGAGCCACGCTACTGTTAGATGCACTTTTTTAGTGAAATCAAGACTTTTTCAAAGCAGACATAAAAAAGTCACATTTATTAGATGAAACAACAAAGATTGGTCTGATTAGTAAGGTGATGGAAGGAACAGGTCCTCCACACAGACCAATGTTTTACCTGTCGTAATTCACACTTTGTCAAGGTACAGCAAGCAGTGAGTTCATATACATTTATAGAAAATGATTTAAAGGCACAGTTCCGTTAATTATTTTCAATGCCTAATAAATGGCCACCAGTGCAGTGGAGGACAGACCAAACATACATTACAGAACAGTACAAAAATAGAAAGTAGCATACAAGAAAGCAATTATTTCATATTGCGTATATTAAGTTATTATAAAAATGGCAGTATTTCAAGGTCTTTATTAATACCGGGCACCTGAACTATAAAATCCAATAACAGTGAGACAATACTGAGTCAGGATGGAACAACATATAAGAGTAATGCAGGATGAAAACAACAATTATGCCACTGCTGCACAGTGCATGGCAATGGGTTCTGGTTCTGCCTCACATATATTTCAATTTGTGGACCTGGAAAAGGTAAAACCTGACATAAGGGGTGGCAATTTTAACAACAAAGCACTGAAAAGGGAACCTTACTGGATCTATAGTACAGGTGCCTGAGACCAGGCAGGTCTTAACAAATACTTGAAATTCTGCCATTTTTCAGAAGTGCAGGTTTATACTGCTTCTAGTTGGTCTGGGATTAGAGTAACCATGAGCTCCCTTATACAGTAGCTCCTGCATCATTGTTTAGAGTGTTTGCTTCTGGAACATAATAGAAGAAGAAAGACAGAGAGAGGAAAAACACAACATTGTCATTTTCTGGATTTTTAAAATTATCATTTTCAAATACTGTAATTGACAAAGTGATAAGTGAGTAAGAGGAAAGAACAGATGTGTAAGAACTTACTGTAACAATACATCTTCGAGAGACTCTCTTGCAGCAAGTCACACCTAGGAAACTTAGCCGTCAGGTGCCAGGACCTCACAGAAGCTTTTTCGCAAGCAGTCTTACTGGAGCTGCCCACAGTGATGTCACTATGTCGACATCCCCATATATAGCCATGGGCAGCCCCACGCCCTTCTCTGTTCCTAGCCAGAGACCATCCAGTAAGGACACACCTCTAAGGGAACCAAGGAAAGGCCCCAGCAGAAGGAGCATGAGGAGCCAAAGGGCCAGCAGCCTAGAGAGAAGAAACAGGAAAAGAGCAACTCCAAGGAAAGGAGGAAGAAGGGAAGGATGACATGACTTGTTGTAAGAGATTCTCTCAAAGATCTACTGTTACGGTAAGTTCTTACATAACTGTTCTATCTTCTTCGAGGATCTCTCTTGCAGCAGGTCACACCTATGGAACAAGTCCCAAGCAGTATCACAGGAGGGACTAGAATTAGAGGCTGAGAGATGGTGAATTAGGAGAGAAGGCCCTGCAGCAACATCAGGCCGAAATTGGGGTGACGCCTACAGGAGATGTCCAGGCTGTAGTGCTTCATGAAAATGTGGATGGTACTCCAAGTGGCACCAGCACAAATCTCCACTGCTGAGATGCCCAAGAAGCAGGCAACCGAAGTGGCCACGCCCCTGGTAGAATGGCCCTTAGCAGCCCCAGGAAGTTCCTTAACGTACTTCCTGTAACAAAAGGTGACGAAGTTGTCCCACTATTTGGACAAGCACTGCTTCAAAAATGGTGTGCTTGCTTTCCCAGGGGCGAAGGAAGTAAAGAGCTGTGAGGATTTACTGTAGTCCTTTGTACAGTGAGTATAGTAACACAGAATTCTGTGCACATCTAAAGTGTGGAGCAATGCTTCCCCTGGATTGGTATGCTCTGGGAAATAAACAGGCAGGCGGATGGACTGATTCAAAGTAAACTCAGACACCACCTTTGGCAAAAACATAGAGTTAGTTTGCAAAGACTCAAGGCTGCTCACACATGAGCACCTGCAGCTCAGAGATCCTAGGAACAGAAGTAATAACAACTAAAAATAATGCTTTCCATGACAAAAGCATAGTCCACAAGTCGCGGCAGGCTCAAAAGAAGTCAACGTAAGCTTCTCTAAAACGAAATTCAGGCCCCTGGCCAGCACAGAATTGCAGACTGGAGGCTTCAAGTACAATATGCCTCTCAGGAAAGTATGATCCACATCCAACTGGGCCACTGTACGCCCCTCAGTAGGCACATGGGAGGCTGATGTGACCGACAGGTGCACCTTGAGTGAAGAATATTTAAGGCCAGTATCGGACAGAGATAGCAGATATTCTGGAATCTGGTTCACTGGACAGGTGAATGGATCCAGATGATGGGAAGCTGCCCACAAGGCAAAGTGCTCCACTTCACTGAATAAGTCACCCTTGTGGAAGGCTTCCTGGCGGCCACCAGGACATCAGCTACTTAAGAAGAGACTCCAAATCTTGCGATGGCTATGTCTTCAGGAGAAAAGCATGCAGGTGTATGGAGAAGGGTCCCTCATTCCTGCAACAGCAAGCCCGAGCACCCAAATCTGATGAGGCCAGAAGGGAGCCACCAAGAGTAATGTGGCAGCCTCCATCTGGAGCGTGATCAGTACTCTCTGGATCAGAGACCTTACTGTAACAGTAGATTTTTAAGAGGAGCTCTTGCAGCAGGTAACACTTTTAGGACTGAAGCTGGTAGGCACCAGGACCCCATGGAAACTTTCTAGCTAGCAATACCCAGCAGGGGGCCACCCCCTACCTTGGCATGCCCCCAACATCATGTATGGTATAAAAAGAGCGTCCCCCAGCCCATCTCCAGTTCTATTGCTGGAGACCGGCTAGTGAGGAAAACAGAAAAGGAAAACTGAGGAGAAAAAGTATCTGTGATGGAGAAGAAATCACCAGTGGGTAGGAGGGTGGTATAAATAGTACCTGCTGCAAGAGCTCCTCTTGAAGACCTACTGTTACGGTAAGTTCTTACGTAACTATACTATCTTACTTCGAGATTCGCTCTTGCAGCAGGTAACACCTTTAGGACAGAGTACCAAGCAACAGAGGAGAAATCCCAGGCAGGTATGTCTCTTTGCAGATGACACAAAGATCTGCAACAGAGTTGATGCACAAGGTGGTATGGAAAGGATGAGAAGGGACTTGGCAAGGTTAGAGGAATGGTCAAATGTATGGCAGCTTAGATTCAATGCTAAGAAGTGCAAGGTAATGCACCTGGGAAACAAAAACCCAGGGGAAGAGTACACAATGGGGGGTGAGATACTAACAACAACAAAAATGGAAAGGGACCTGGGGGTAGTCATATCAGATGACCTAAAGGTGGGCAAGCAATGTGAGAGGCAGCAAGGAGGGCTGGGGGATACTGGGATGCACAGGAGAGGCATCACCAGTAGAAAACAGGAAGTTATTATCCTCTGTACAGACAGCTGGTGAGACCCCATCTGGAGTACAGCAGCAGTTCTGGAGACCCAGTCTCCCATAAAGACATAGACAGGATGGAAGCTGTCCAGAGGAGGGCAACTAAAATGGTGCAGGGTCTGCAGTGGAAGACATATGAAGAGAGACTTAAGGAGCTTAATATGTATAGCCTCAAGGAAAGGAGGAAAGGGGACATGATAGAAACTTTCAAGTACCTCAAGGAATCAACAAAGTCCAAGAGGTAGCATCTTTCAAAAAGAGTGTGCAAGAACAAGGGGCACAATTTGAAGATGGGGGGTGGCTCAGAGGTAATTTAAGGAAGTATTTTTTCACAGAGAGGGTTGTGGATGCATGGAATGGCCTTCCGGAGGAGGTTGTGGAGTCAAAAACAGTGGTAGAATTCAAGCACGCATGGGACAGTCATAAGGCAATTCTAGGGGGTTGGGGTAGGAAGAAGTAGGCTGCTGGTTAACTAGGATCTGCAGCTTATCCATTAGGTAGGAAAATGGGCAGACTGGGTGGGCCAAGCGGCCCTTATCTGCCATCAAATTCTATGTTTCTAGAAGGGTGGAGGTAAAAATCTCCCCAGAGGAAATTAGGGCAGGAGGCCCTGAAGGACAATGAGTCCAAAGCCAGCCCTGCGTCAAGAAGCAATTTCCAGACTGTAATGCTTCACAAAGATGTGGACAGAACTCCAAGTGGTGGATGCACATATGTCAGTGGCAGATGCATTTTTCAATGAGGCAAAAAAGGCCACCAAGCCCCTGGTAGAATGACCCTTTACCGAGCCCAGTAAGGGCTTGTTGTACTTATTGTAACAAAACACAATGGAGTTAACCAACCATTTGCAAAAACATTGTTTAGAAACTGGAGCCCTGCCATTCGGGGGGGGAGGGGCAAAAAACATAAACAACTGATCAGACTGACGAGCAGGACAGGTGCACTCCAAATAGCATCTGAACACCCTACGGACATCCAGAGTATACAACACAGCCTCTCCTTGGTTTGAGTACTCTGGATAGTATACTGGCAGGTGGTTATTTTGATGCAAGGTAAATTCTGAGACCACCTTCGGCAGGAACTTAGAATTAGTTCTCAAGGACATCCTGTCTTTTGTGAAAAACTAAATAAGGCTCCTTGCACATCAATGCCTGAAGCTCAGAAATTCTTCGAAAAAAAGTAATGGCAACTAAAAATAACGCTGTCCATGACTGAAAGCACAGCTCATGGCAGGCTCAAAGGGAGGCAGAGTGACTTTCTCTAAAACAAACAAAAGGTCCCAAGGTGGGACAGGGTCCCGAATGGGAAGCTTTAAATGAAGCATTCCCTGCAGAAAAGTGCGGGAAAGGTCCAGCTGGGCAATGTACTTGCCCTCAATAGGCACATGGTATGCGGAAACAGCAGACAAGTGTACTTTTAATGAAGAGTAACTGAGTCCTGCATCTGAAAGAGAGAGGAGGTACTCCAGTACCGAGTTCACTGGGCAAGTAAATGGATCCATACTCCTAGTGGTGGCCCAAATGCAGAACCGTTTCCACTTCATAGCATAGGTCACCCTAGTGGAGGGTTTTCTAGCTGCCACTAGAACCTCTGCTACCCTTGGGGAGACCCCAAATCTCAAGATGGCTAGGTCTGCAGGAGTCATTCATGTAAATGCAGAGATCTGAGATCCTAATGGACTAGGGAGCCCTGTTCCTGGGACAGCAAGTCTGACAGGAGGGGCAGGGGCACCGGAGGTTCCTCCACCAGTTGCTGTAAGAGTGGGAACCAGATTTGATGAGGCCAGAACAGAGCTACCAGAATCATTTCTGCCTCCTCAAAGGGCAACTTGATGAGTACCTGTTGCAGGAGGGGAAACGGAGGGAACGTGTAAAGAAACCTCCCTACCCAGGAGAGGGACAACACATCTTGCCAGAAAGTACCAGGCCCTAGATCTAGCGAGTAAAAATTGGGCAGTTTTGCATTGGATGGGGAGGCAAATAGATTGATTTCTGGGTGACCCATCTGGCAAAAAGATCTTCTGCCACTACAGGAAGCAGCTCCCATGCTGAGGCTGTTGGCCAGAGAGTTATGAATGCCTGAAACGTGTAGTGCAGTGAGTTCCAGTTGGTGATGTACCACCCAAGTCCACACTTGCATGGCCTCACTGCAAACAGGTTAAGAGTGTGTCCCCCCCCCCACTTGTTGATATAAAATACAACCGACATGTTGACGGTTTGTATCAGCAAGGGACAAGTCAGCAGGACTGTCTGAAAGGTTTGGAAGGAATAAAGCACTTCCCTCATCTCCAGAACACTGATGTGGAGATGAAGCTCTTGCTGAGTCCAGGATCCTAGAGTCTGGTAAGTGCCCAGATAAGCTCCTCCAACACTAGCCTGACGCATCAGTGGTCAGGATCTGGGTGGGAGAGTCCTTCTGGAAGGAAACACCTCTGGAAAGGTTTGGAGTATTTAGCCATCATGCCAAGGACTGCTTGGCTTGGCTGGATTCCAGGATCAGCTAGGCCAGGTTGTCTGACCTCTGATCCCACTGAACCCGGAGGTTCCACTGGATCACACTCATGTAAAGTCGGGACATGGAGACCATGGCGGGTTAGGTACTAAATTCTGAGGTCAGTTTTCCTGCATTAATAATTACCATCAGTGAATTCCCGATTAAGTCAGTTCCTGACATTCAGTAATGCCAAAATCTAGAAATACCGCCGACTGCTGACAGGTACCTTATACAAATTATTTTTGTGCTATGCCTCCATTTAATAATGCAAATCGCCAAATCCTGAAATAGCTCTGACTGTTACTGCCCCATTCAAAGATCTGCAGATCTGGTCAGCATGCCTTACCTGTCCCCGTTCAAGAAATTATGCCCCATTCAAAGCTCTGCAACTGAAGTCTGACAGTTTACTTAGCCTACTAAGTACCTATCCCTGTACCTGTGCAGGTGTTACCATGCAGCTGCAGGATTGAAATCCGGGCTACATGTAATCCGGGCTACATTAAGTAACTAAGTTACAACATCCAGGTTTCTCCCTGTTGATCTTTCCATGATGGCAGAGGCACCCACAGTGGTTTGCTGTGTTGTCCCATCTCAGAAAGGACATGATAAGCTCTGCATTGGTGGCTACCTGTTGATCACTGAGAAGGTCCGAGGCAAGTGGTACTTTTGGTGCTGTCAGTACTGCAAGTCTAAATACTGCCACAGACGAGCAATTACTGTCCTGCAGGGTGGGCAGCATCTGCTGGTGAGTGAAG
The DNA here is from genome assembly GCA_016271365.2 of Neoceratodus forsteri. Lineage (NCBI taxonomy): Eukaryota > Metazoa > Chordata > Ceratodontiformes > Ceratodontidae > Neoceratodus > Neoceratodus forsteri. The sequence continues at coordinate 222,627,987 of CM057449.1, read as the reverse complement.
TTGCTCATAACCCGTCACCAGATGCTGCCGACACATGCATGGCAGAGGCAATGGCTACACTGAAGCGGAGGGCAGTGGACACCCATGATAACCCCACACAGTGCAGGAAGCAATGTCCAATGTCCCTCAAGAGTTGTGCCAAAGCATGCCATGTTAACAGGCACTACTGCAGGTATTCAAGCAAGCACAAACAGCAAATTGGACCATAGAGCCAAGAACTATAGCAGAGCTTGGTGTTCCGGAGGGGTTGACACTGCTGAATGCGCAACCATGGTTGCTAAAGGACTCCTCAGTGGGGGATGACTGGTTTCTTCTCTTTACAACCAAGGCCAACATTGAGCGCTTATCGCAAGTGAAGTTCTGGATTATGGACAGAACATTCCGTACCGTCCTATGTATTTTCAGGCAACTCTATTCTATTCATGCCCCAGTTGGCCCTGAACAAACTTCCCGTAGTGTCCCTTTACTTTTCATTTTGATGACATCCAAAGCACAAAACAGCTATGTTAGGTTGTTTCAAGACATGCAAGACCTGGCAGATGAAGCAGACCTAATTCTAGCACCAGAGTATATAACAACTGATTTTGAGCAAGCAGTGATTAATGCATCAAAGCAGGAGTTCCCTGACACTATCAATAAGGTGTGCTTTTTCCATTTAGGCTAGATAGTGTGGAGATGAATATATGCACTGGGATTGACTCCACAGTATGGATCTGATTTAGAGTTCAGCCTACTTTTGCTGCATGTTGTAGCACTAGCCATTTTGCCACCTGAAGAAATAAAATCAGCTTATGCTGAACTCAAAGGAATAATGCCAGAAAATGCAGAATCACTACTATCGTGGTTCGAAGAGAATTACATCTTAGGCAGAGTGTGAAGGCAAATGAGAAACAGACCTTCAATCAGAAGCCCACCAATTTTTCCACCAGAGTTCTGGTCAGTTATTTACCAAATAGAGAGTGGCATTCCCAGAACTCAAAACAAGGTGGAAGCTTGGCACAGACGACTTGGTGCTTTAGTAGGCTCTGCACATGTGGGAACCTATCGCTTCATAGAACACCTGCAGAAGGAGGCATTACTCGCAGATACAACCTGCGTAAAAAATATTGCAAGGCTTGCTCAGATCACTGGTAAAGAAGAGGTACTGTAAGAGGGAGGAAAAGATCGTAACAGTAATAAGCATCAAAAAGCAGCACTCCACATTGGATTTTTTGAGGGGTATTGCACACAATCTTAATATCTGAGTACTTTTCTGTGCACTTCAGAATTTTAACACTTGAAATAAAATTGGGATTTTTTAATGGTTGTGCTATTTATGGAATAATGGATTACATGCTATTATGGTATAATGGATTACATGAAGCAGAAACTACACATTAATAAACTGCGGGATCGGGAATGGGGAATGATGAGTACATTTCAAGATTACTGTTTTCAGGACTATGCAGCTTCTGTCATGTATGTCAATTCGGGATTTTTTTGGGGGGATTTTTTAATGCGGGATTTCAAACAGAGGGATTTAGGACAGATCCCGACCATGGCGATAGCCACTGCCATATGTCCCAATAGCCTGAGTACGGTCTGGGATAGAACTTGGTGAGCCAAAAGCAGCTGCTGAGCATGGGACTGAGGGTGTTCTGCCCTGTCCTGGGGGAGGAAGGCCTTGACTTGTGCTGTGTCCAGAATTGCCACTATGTATTGAAGCCACTGACTTGGCCAGAGGTAGGACTTGGGGAGGTTTAGAGTAACCCCCAGGTCCTGAAAGAGGGAGAACGTGTCTTGAAGGGTTTCTACAAGCCAGTCCCAAGAGGGAGTGGTTACAAGTCAATCGTTGAGGTAGAGGAAGACATAATGCCCCTGCCTCCTGAGACTTGCAGCAACCATGGCAAGGCACTTGATAAACACCCTTGGTGCTGAGGACAGGTCAAATATCATGGATTTACAGCAGGAAGGTCATGTCAGACGAATCTAATAGATTTCTTTGACTGGATGACCAAAGCAATAGACCAGGGAGGAGCTGTGGATATGGCCTACCTAGACTTTAGCAAGGCATTTGACACAGTCCCGCACAAAAGATTAATAATCAAGCTAGCCAGCCTGGGAGTGGGTCCCAGGGTAGTAGCCTGGGTTGCAAACTGGCTGCACAACAGGACACAGAAAATAATAGTGAATGGAACACATTCCGAAGAAAGGGGGGGGGTCACTAGTGGAGTACCTCAGGGCTCAGTACTGGGTCCAGTCCTCTTTAACATCTTTATAGGTGACATTGCAGAGGGTCTGGAGGAAAAGGTATGCCTCTTTGCAGATGACACAAAGATCTGTAACAGAGTTGATACACAAGGGAGGTTAGAAGGGATGAGAAGGGACTTGGCAAGGTTGCAGGAATGGTCAGACATATGGCAACTTAGATTCAATGCAAAGAAGTGCAAAGTAATGCACCTGGGAAACAAAAACCCAGGAGAAGAGTACACAGTAGCAGAGGAGGTACTAACAACAACAAAAATGGAAAGGGACCTGGGGGTAGTCATATCAGAAGATCTAAAGGTTGGTAAGCAATGTGATAAGTCAGTAAGGAAAGCCAGGGGGATACTGGGATGCATAGGAAGGGGCATCACAAGTAGAAAAAGGGAAGTGGTTATCCCTCTGTACAGATAGTTGGTGAGACCCCATCTGGAGTACTGTGTGCAGTTTTGGAGACCTCATCTATGGAAGGACATAGACAGGATGGAAGCAGTCCAGAGGAGGGCAACTAAAATGGTGCAAGGTCTGCATCAGAAATCATATGAAGAGAGACTGAGAAGTTTAATATGTATACCCTTGATGAAAGGAGGACGGGGGACATGATAGAAACGCTCAAGTACCTCAAGGGAATCAACAAAGTCCAGGAGGGTAGCATCTTTCAGAAAAAGAGATGTGTAAGAACAAGGGGGTACAATTTAAAGATGGGGGGGGCGACGGCTCAGGGGTATTGTGAGGAAATTTTTTTTCATGGAGAGAGAGTAGTGGATGCATGGAACCACCTTCCTGGGGAGGTTGTTGGGTCTAAAACAGTGGGGGAATTCAAACATGCATGGGACAGACATAAGGCAATTGTAGTGGGGGGTGGCAGGAAGTAGGCTGTTGGTTAACTAGAATCTGCAGCTTATCTAGTAAGTAGGGAAATGGTCAGACTGGGTGGGCCAAGTGGTCCTTATCTGCTGTCAAAGTCTATGTTTCTATACAGACTGTAGAAGCCGCTACTCTGCCTGCCGAATCCATGGTATTGTATGCCGCCCGCAAGACCTGGTTACTGACTTACGAGCCAGATTTCATGATGGCCATGAGCTCCGCCCATCAGTGTGAGTCTGGCATGGTCTGAACAATTTCCAGTGCCTTGTCCCACAAGACTTTCTGGTACTGGGCAATGTGGGCCAGGAAATTCCGAGACTGGATGGCACAAGTAGTGGAGGAAGAAAACTTTCCTGTCCAGATGATCGAACTGCTTAGAGTCCTTATCTGGGGGGTCGTGTACTGAGGTGCCACGGACATCTAGACCTGTTGTTGGTGGCATTTAGCACCACTGAGTCTACCTCTGGTTGCTCCCTGTAGAAGAGATCATCCCGGGAATGGTATACAACTGGTTTGACTTTTTGGACACTGCTGGGGTCGAGAAAGGATGCTTCCATGCCAGCTTGTTGGCATTCTTGTATGAATCAACCATTGAGGAAACTACCATGGGGAGGGTGACCTTCTTCCAAAGGAAGGCAGCCAACCTCTTCCATTATGGGTTGAGGTCTTCAGAGACCCATCCATTCAATTTCTGGATGTGATGCACCACATCCGTAAACAAAGGGTCCTCAGGCGGGGAGCGTGAGGTGTCCTTGCTGACGTCAGTGTCGGATGGAGAGTCTGAGTTCCCACGGAGGAGGAATAGTAGAAATCCACTTCTGAGACCTCTGAATCCAAAGAGGGGGAAGGAAACCTCAGGGGGCATGCATGGTCATTCATTTGGAGAAGGAAGGTCCTTGTCAGGCATCAGCCTCCTAGGAGGAAGAGTATAAGGGCGGCCTGAGGGCTCGACTGGAGAATGCCCTTGGTGAGCTGGCTTAACAGGAGTTGAAGGGGCCTCTTTATCTTTGATGTAGGCCCCCCAAGCATCAAAAAGCTCATTAAGACCCTGCGGAGGGGTTATGTGGCAGAGATGGAGTATCTGGCATCAGAGGTGGGGTGAGGCATGGATGGCCCAAGCATCAGAACATCCGGTTGGGGTAACCCCGGCATCGGGGTAGTCTAGTGCTGGTCATCCAGCAAAGGAGTACCCTCAGGCATTGGAGGTGTCGGATCCAATGTCCGACCATTGGGTGTCAAGTCCTCAGTCATCAGCCTATTGGGGGCGTCGAAGTCTGTCAGCATCTGTGGAGGTGCTGGATTTTCCCTAGGGGTGCCGGTGAGGCTGGCATAGAGGTGACTGGTGTAGGCAGAGGCTGGACTAGGGAACTAGTCAGTGGACAACTAGTTGGAGTTGCCTGCAGAGGAGGCATCGCTCCTGATCGGCACATATGCCCATTGCATCCGGAGGAAAAGGGTGACTGTCTTGGGTGCTGCTTACTAGCGTCAGCCCCAGACTTTGGGGTGGACTTGGCAGACACCCAGGCTGGGAGGGCGACAGACAGTGGCCTGCCACCCGAAGGATCACCAGCTGAGCCACTAGGCTTAGAGTTCCCAGGGGCAATGGGCTTAAGCTTGAGCAGCTGGGAGGTGTGGAGGACTTCCCATGCCCTGAAGAGCCTTCTTCTGTAATGGAAATGAGGGAGGGAGGCTTCGAGACTGGGAGCCAGGAGGCAAGCCTAGAGGAGGGGTTGGTCGGCGACTTTGTCAGGGACCAAGAGTGGTCTTCTGCCTGGGATTTCTCCTTGTTAGTGTTTGCCACTTGATTTCTTCCCTTTATGAGAAGACAATGAAAAGGGAGAGGATGAAGAGCTCTTGCTGTGAAATTCCTTCTCCTTGTGAGATATCTGTTTTTTAAGCAGAAAGGCTTCAAGGGTCTTCTGATGCCAGAGCCGCATACACTGGTTGAAATCACAGCAGTGCTGGTAGGTTTCAATATTGTGGTATGGGCCAAGGCAGAACAGGCAGGTCAAATTGTCATCTTTAAGTGGGATCTGCTAACTGCATGTACACTTGGAAGGGCCTCTCTCGATAGACAGTGTTGGAGAAGAAGACGACATGCACAAATTTGTTGAAATACTATTGAAAAAAGAAAACAAAAAAGGTGTTGAAAACATGTGTCAAGATGGCGGTCAGCTAGCTGAAGACATCCATAAAGAGGTCCAACTTGCGCGGTCGACAGCGGGAGAAGAATTGGGGATGGGCTGGAGGACCGCCTCTTTTATACCATACGTGATGCAGAGGCAGACCGATGTAGGGAGTGGTCCCCCGTTGGGTATTGCTAGCTAGAAAGTTTCCGTGGGGTTCTGGCATCTGGCAGCTTCAGTCCTAGAGTTGTTACCTGCTGTAAGAGAAAATCTCAAAGTAAAAATCTCCTTTTCCAAGAGAGAGACAATGCTACTTGCCAGAAAACTCCAGGCCCTGGATCGAGTGAGCAGAAAAGTGGCAGTTTTGCGTTGTGTGGAGAAGCAAAAAGGTCCAACTCTAGATGCCGCACCTGTCAAACTGGCCTTCTGCATCTGAGGTCAGCAGTCCCTACTCATACATTCTGGACTGCGACCAGCTTATGTGGTTTGCCAGGGCATTTTGGGCACCTGGAACATAGATAGCAGACAGCTCCAGGCCGTGGTCCAGAGCCCAGTACCAAACCATCATCATCTCCTCCCTGTACAAAGGGTAAGAGTGGGTGCTCCCCCCCACCTTGCTGATGTAGTGCACCACACTACACTGATATTGTCTAGCTGCACCAGCAGAGGGTCCTGGGACAGTTGAGACTGGAAGGCCTGCTGGCCCTACAGGGCCACTCTCATTTTGAGGACATTGATGTGCAGTAAGGCCTCGAATGGAGACCGTGACACTTGGGTCTGAAATGGACCCAGATGGGCACCCCAGCTCATCCCTGAAGCATCTGAGGTGAGGATTTGGTGAGGAGAAGGAATGAGGAAAGGGACCCCTGCTAGAAAGTGGCTGGGTTCCATCCACCACTGGGGGACTTTCTTGACAGGAGAGGAGACTGCAATCTCTACTCCAGGTCATTGGTCCTCTGGTCCCACTGCACCCTCAAGGTACATTGAGGGAACGCACATATGCAGCCTCGCTAGGGGAACAGTAGCAATGGATGCAACTATTAGCCCCAGCAGTCTCAGGTACATCTTGGCTGTGACATGCCAGCTGTGAAACAGTTCCCGGGCCTATGCCATTAAACGCTCTACCCAATCTGGTGGCAGAAAGGCCGAGCCATGAGCCATATCCAGAATGGCCCCAATGTATTGAAGATACTGGCTAGGGGCATCACTGATTTGGCTAGGTTGACTGTAACTAGAACTGTTGTGAAATAAAATTTTGCCAGTGAAATTGGCACAAAATTGCCAATTTCACTGCTCAAATTATTTAGCAAAATTTGTACTTTTCGGAAAATATTCTGCGGGTGTGCAATGTGAAATTTCAGCCAAAAATTAGGAAATTTCTCCTGAAGATTGCAAAATTTCACATTTTACAGCACAATTTTGCCATTTTTGGTACAAAGTAGTGCCTCCCCTCAGTTGGAGTACTCTGGGTAGTAGACAGGAAAGTGGATGTCCTGATTCAGTGTAAACTCTGACATCACCTTGGGAAGAAACTGCGGATTAGTCCACAAGGACACCCTGTCTTTGTGGAAAATCAAATAAGGCTGTTTACACAGAGCCTGAAGCTCAGAAATCCTTTGAACAGAAGTAAGGGCAATTAAAAATAATGCTTTTCACGACAGAAAGTGCAACTTGCAACTTGCAGTAGGTGTGAGGGGAGGCAAGGTAAGCTTTTCCAACACAAATAAAAGATCCCATGGCTGGACTGGGTCCCTAATGGGAGGCTTCAAATGCAGAATGCCCCATAGGAACATATGGGGAAGATCTGTCTGGGTGAGAGTTTTGCCCTCAGTAGGTGCATGGTAGGCAGAGATGACAGACAGATGCACCTTTAGAGAGGAGTGGCTCAAATCTGAGTCGAACAGGGATAGAAGATACTTCAGTACAGAATTCACCAGGCAGGTGAATGGGTCCGAATTCTGAGCGGTGGCCCAGATACAGAACTGCTTCCATTTCATTGCATAAGTGGCCCTTGTGGAAGGTTTCCTTGTAGCCACCAAGACATCCGTCACCGTTGGGAAAACCCCGAATCAGGATACAGCTAGGTCTGCATGAGCCATGCATGGAAATGCAGAGATCTAAGAGCCAGATGGACCAGGGTTCCCTGATCCTGGGGGGGGGGATAAGTCTGAGCACAGTGGCAGGGAGATCAGAGGTTCCACTGCAAGTTGCTGAAGGAGTGGAAACCAAATCTGGCATGGCCAGAAGGGCGCCACTAGAATCATTTCTTCTCCCTTCGATTGCAGCTTGAGAAGAACTCTCTGCCGTAAAGGGAAGAGAGGGAATGCATAAAGGAACCTCCCTGTCCAGGAGAGGGACAACGGGTCTTGCCAGAAAACACCAGGCACTGGATCTAGCAAGCAGAAACTGGGCAGTTTTGTGATGGATGGGGAGGCAAATAGATCCAATTCTGGACATTCCCATCTGGTGAAGAGATCTTCGACCACAGAGGGAAGAAGTTGCCACTCATGAATACTGGATCAGGACTGTCTTAGGTTGTCAGCCAGGGTGTTTTATACACCTGGAACATTGACTCCTGTCAAGTCCAGGTGATGAGCCACTGCCTATGACCAGACTCTCATGGCCTCCCTGCAGTGAGGATAAGAATTAATCCCCCTTGCTTGTTTATGTAGAAGACCACCAACATGTTCTCTGTCTGGATCAGCAGAAGATCTCATGCAGCATAACTGTCTGGAAAGTCTGACTAGCATACAGAATCACCCCATCTCCAGGATATTGATGTGTAGATAGAGCTTGTGCAGGGATCAAGACTCTCGTGTTTGATGGTCTACCAAGTGGACTCCCCAACCTTGGCCCAATGCTTCTGTGGTCAGAATTTGACTGGGAGATTCCTTCTGCAGGTAAACCCACTTGGAAAGATTGGAGGGATTTAGCCACCATGCTAGGGCCTGTCATACGGGTTTAACACCAAGACAGTCTGCTCGAGGATGTCTGAACACTGGTCCCATTGGACTCTCAGGTTCCCCTGGACCACCCTCATGTAAAGTCAAGCCAGGGGGACTGTGGCAGTGGTCACTGCCATGTGTCCCAGGAGTCTTAGTACAGACCTAGCCTGAACTTGTTAAGAGGTGGAAAATGACCGAGCATGCGTTTGAAGGTGCTTTGCTCTGTCTGGGGGTAGGAAGTCTTTGCCTTGTGCTGTGTCCAAGATCATCTCTATATACTGCAGCCTCTGACTTGGTCATGGAGAGGACTTGAGCAGTTTTGTGGGGTTTTTTTTCACAATTAAATAAACTATTAAGGACTTGGGGAGGTTTAAGGTGAACCCTAGGTGAAGGTGGCCTTCTTGGTGTGTAGGAGCCAGTCCCTGGTGGCAGCAGTCAACAACCAGTCATTCAGTTAAGGGAAGACATGGTGGCCCTGTCTCCTTAAGGCTGCAGCCATGACTGCGAGTGAGGAACCGGGGAAGGGCAGCACTGCCTGGGACGTCCTAGGAGCCCAAGGGGTGGAACCTCTGGAAGCAGGTGTGGAGGCTTTATGCTTGAATCCTGCTCTGTGCTGCTGTCCTCAAGATTGCTGTCTGGCATTCTTACAAAAGGACTGCCTGGAAAATTGTTTAGGCTAAGATTTGTACCTGGTATGTATGGATCTGATAGTCTTTCCTGATTCCTACAGGTGGGTGATAATATTCTATGAGTCCTCACCAAACAGAACAGGACCCCTGAAAGGGGCATCCATTATTTTGGATTGTACATCTGGTGCAAAACCAGACACCCTCAGCCAAGAGTATCGACGAATACAAACTGCTGAGGCCACAGCTCTTCCCATGGAGTCTACCACATCATAAGAGGCTCAGAGGGTGAAGTTGCCAACACCTGAGCCCGACTTCAGGATGGCCTTCAGCTCCACCCTTCCGAGGCAATCAGGCATGGCCTGAGGCACCTGCACGGCCTTGTCCCACAAGGCATTCTGGTACTGTACCAAATGGGTGAGGAAATTCTGAGACCGTATAGCACATGTGGCCGGGGAATAAACCTTTCTGGTAAACTGGTCAAATTGTTTGGAGTCTTTATCTGGCGGCTGAGAGTTCAGGTGCCTAGGGTTCTTGGAGTGATTGTGGGCAGCATTAATAATAATGGAGTCTGCCTCCAGGTGCTCCCCATAAAAGGGATTGTCCCTAGGAGCACAATACAGTCGGTCTGACTTTTTGGAGATTGCAGGCATCAAAAAGGGGTGCTTCCAAGCCACCCTGTTGACGTTCTTACAGGAGTCGATAAGCGGACAATCAACCATGGCAAGGTGTCCTTCTTTCTAAGAAAGGAGGTGAGCCAACTTTGCTCCAGATCCAGCTCCTTTGTGTCCCAGCCATTCAGCTTCTGGATGTGCTGCATGACATCCATGAAAGTTGGACTGTTGTGGGGGGGGGATGAGGAGTGTCTTTAGTCCCTTCCGGCTCCAATGGAAGGTCAAAGTCATCATTTTCAGAGGAGGAGGAAGAGTACTCGATTGAATCCCTAGAATCTGGGGAGGGCAAAGGATACCAGGGTTGCTTGTGCGGCCTCCCTTTTGGTTGGGGGGTACTAGCACCATCTGGTGTCAGAGTAGTTCCTAGGTGGTGGGGTTGGTGGGCGAACCAGAGGCTTGTCTTGAGGTGGACACTGAGGAACAGGTTTGGAGGACTCTTTAGGGATATCCTCAAAATAAGCCCACCAGGCTGCAAAAAGCTTATTAAAAGCCTGAGGAGGATTGAGCGGTGGGGCTGGTGTGTCCGGCATCAAGGGGTTTGACTTAGAGGGCCCCAGCATCTGGACATCAGGCTGGGATAACCCGGGTGTTGGTGCTGGTTGATCCGTGTTACCTGGCATCATTCCATGGGAGATGGAGCTATCCAGCGTCGGATGGGCTGGACCGGGCATCAGGCTGTCGGGTGTCATGTCCTCGGGCATTGGCTGAGGGTGGGCGTCGGGCATGGGCAGTGACTTAGGAGGTTTAGGTGGTGACAGAGTTGCCAGAGAGGATGTCAGAGAAGCCGGTGTCAAAGGCACAGACATAGGCATGTGTCAGACTGGTGACTTAACCAGCGTCCACCTAGGAGGAGTCGCCTGAACTGGGGAGCTGACTCCCAGCTGGGACGAAGGGGACAGTCTTGTTGGGGGGGGGAGGAGAGTGCCTGTCTTGGGCATCACCTGATGGAGTTGTCCCCTGAATGTCAGGGAGGACTTGACAGACACCCTGGCTGGGAGAGCAACAGGCAAAGACCTGCCACCTGAAGAACCACCAGCCGAGCCACCCAGCTTAGGACCCACAGGGACTAAGGGCCTAAGCTTCCAGGGCTGAGAAGTGGGAGATGAAGTCCCAAGCCCCGTAGAACCTCCTACTGAAACAGTAAGGAGGGACGGAGGTTTAGTCATCAGTAGCCCAGTGGAAGGAGTCAACCCCACTTTGGGGGGGGGCCCAGAAGCAGCTGGCAACTTAATCGGGGACCTGGAGAGGGAAGCTGACCAGGGTTTTTCCCTGTGCTTCTCCCAGTGCTGATGCCTGCCACTCAGTGACTTCTCTAAATGGGAAGAAGAAGCTGAAGCCCTGGAAACTGGGGAGGAAGATGAATTTTTCCAGTGAAGCTCCTTCTCCATCTCAGTTAGCTTAGAGGAAAGCAGAAAGGCTTCGAGGGTCTTCTGGAGGCAGAGATGAGTGTGCTGGTTGAAATCTAGGCAGTGCTGATAGGCCTCTGTGTCATGCTCTGGGCCTAGAGACACAGAAAACATAGAATCTGATGGCAGATGAGGACCGCTTGGCCCACCTAGTCTGCCTGTTTCCCTACCTAACGGATAAGCTGCAGATCCTAGTTAACCAACAGCCTACTTCCTCCTACCCCCCACTAGAATTGCCTTATGTCTGTCTCATGCATTCTTGAATTCCCCCACTGTTTTTGACTCTATGACTGCTTAAGGAAGGCTGTTCCATGCATCTACAACACTCTCTGTGAAGAAATACTTCCTCACATTACCTCTGAGCCGTCCCTCCTCTATCTTCAAATTGTGCCCCCTTGGCAGAACAGGCAAGCTGAATGGCCATCCTTGTGAAGGATCTGCTTGCTACAGACACACTTCGATCACTCCCTCTCGATGGAGAAGGATGGAGAAGAAGACATGCACAAGATTTTGTAGGAATAAAGACTTTTGATAAAATAATAAAGCGCAAGTGAAAGCAAAAATGGCAGTTAACTTATAGCAGAAGGCGTCAATGGAGCTGATGTGTGTGGGTCGACAGCATGAAAAGAATGGAGGTTGGGTTGGGGGGACCGCCCCTTTTATACCATATGCGATGTTGGGGGCAGGCTGACATCAGGAGGTGGTCCCTCACTATAGACTGCTAGGTAGACATTTTCCGTGTTGTCCTGGCACCTGCCGACCTCAGTCCTAAAGATGTTACCTGCTGCAAGATCCCCCTCGAAGAAAGATCCCCATGTTTCGCTCTGCCTAGGGAATGAGTTCTATGGCCTTTTTTGATAGCAGCATCTGGATCTCAGCTTGCACATGGACATGTGTGCAGGAAGGTAAATGGAGGGTCTCAGTGGAAGCTCTGGAGGCCTCTCCACATATTCTAGAGCATGGCCCTTATGTATAAGCTGAAGCACTGATGTGTCAAATGTAATCTCCCACCACCCTTCAAGATGAAAGTAGAAACGACCCTCTATGACTACATCCTGTTGAACCAGATGGGGCAGGGCGGCTAGCAGTCCTGATGTGGTGGTGCCCATGGCTTGGCTTGCTGCTCCACGTCTTGTGGACTTGCTCAGGTTGGCTGGGGGGAGGCAGAGTGGCAGTCATGTTACGCTTGGTGGGCTGCTTGGAGATCCATGACTCTGGGCATGCGGATGCCCAGAGTCAGGAATGGAATATTTAACTGGAAAATTAAAGGGGTTAGACTGCTCTTTTTCAATCAAGACTACAATGTCAGAGGTCAGAATACCTTCTAGTATCAGGCAATATATTGGTTTGGCATGCCCCCAAAAAGTTCAACCTCACCATTAATGAATTTACTCGTGACTCGATGCAGTAGCAGCCTGAGGACCAGTGGGAGCAGCGTCTGGTGCTTTTCAAGGCACACTGCTCAAGTTTTCAATTTGCCAGTAAAACATAAAAATGGCATTTTATTTCAGTTTGCAGGACATCCTGTGGCATGAATGTATTATTTATTCACTGTAATACTAATAGGACAACTGCTATTACGCAGTTGGAAAATCAGATTTTTAAATCTGCTCCCAGCTGAACTAACCAACACTACAGATAATAAGTTATTAAGGAGTTAAGGCAACACCTAGTGGCTGTGATTGATTCCCTGGAACTTAACCTGAATTTCCTTCCGGGTACTTATGGCTCCCACTCTGCTTCCCTGGAACTTAACCTGAACACCACCTGAGCACTTACTGCTCCCACTCCCTTTCCTTGCCATGATGTACTTTCCTCTGCTTCACTGACTCATATATACATCAAATCCTCCTCCTCCCTCTCCTAACCTGTCCATGCCCTTCCCTTCACTGGACCCACTCCTCACCCTCCCCTCCCTGTTTCACCATCATTGCAATTAACCCTACCCCACCGGCATTGCCCTCCAGCTCCAGCCGCAGAAGGGGCTCCGAGCCGCCAGCGGGCCGGCGGTGACCTCCAGCCGACCAAGAGATCCAGGAGGCCGGGAGAAGCAGTGTGAAAGCCGGCATTGCCCTCCAGCTCCAGCCGCAGAAGGGCTCGACAGCCACGGGTCGGGCGGTGACCTCCAGCCGACCAAGAGATCCAGGAGGCCGGGAGAAGCAGTGTGAAAGCCGGCATTGCCCTCCAGCTCCAGCCACAGAAGGGGCTCCGAGCCGCCAGCGGGCCGGCGGTGACCTCCAGCCGACCAAGAGATCCAGGAGGCCGGGAGAAGCAGTGTGAAAGCCGGCATTGCCCTCCAGCTCCAGCCGCAGAAGGGGCTCCGAGCCATGTGGCAGCGGTGACCTCCAGCCGACCAAAGAGATCCAGGAGGCCGGAGAAGCAGTGAAAGCTGCATTGCCCTCCAGCTCCAGCCGCAGAAGGGGCTCGAGCCGCCAGCGGCAGGGCGGTGACCTCCAGCCGACCAAGAGATCCAGGAGGCCGGGAGAAGCAGTGTGAAAGCCGGCATTGCCCTCCAGCTCCAGCCGCAGAAGGGGCTCCGAGCCGCCAGCGGGCCGGCGGTGACCTCCAGCCGACCAAGAGATCCAGGAGGCCGGGAGAAGCAGTGTGAAAGCCGGCATTGCCCTCCAGCTCCAGCCGCAGAAGGGCTCCGAGCCGCCAGTGGGCCGGCGGTGACCTCCAGCCGACCAAGAGATCCAGGAGGCCGGGAGAAGCAGTGTGAAAGCCGGCATTGCCCTCCAGCTCCAGCCGCAGAAGGGGCTCCGAGCCGCCAGCAGGCCGGCGGTGACCTCCAGCCGACCAAGAGATCCAGGAGGCCGGGAGAAGCAGTGTGAAAGCCGGCATTGCCCTCCAGCTCCAGCCGCAGAAGGGGCTCCGAGCCGCCAGCGGGCCGGCGGTGACCTCCAGCCGACCAAGAGATCCAGGAGGCCGGGAGAAGCAGTGTGAAAGCCGGCATTGCCCTCCAGCCCAGCCGCAGAAGGCCCGAGCCGCAGCGGGCCGGGCGGTGACCTCCAGCCGACCAAGAGATCCAGGAGGCCGGAGAAGCAGTGTAAAGCCGGCATTGCCCTCCAGCTCCAGCCGCAGAAGGGGCTCCGAGCCGCCAGCGGGCCGGCGGTGACCTCCAGCCGACCAAGAGATCCAGGAGGCCGGGAGAAGCAGTGTGAAAGCCGGCATTGCCCTCCAGCTCCAGCCGCAGAAGGGCTCCGAGCCGCCAGCGGGCAGCCCGGTGACCTCAGCCGACCAAGAGATCCAGGAGGCCGGGAGAAGCAGTGTGAAAGCGGCATTGCCCTCCAGCTCCAGCCGCAGAAGGCTCAGCCGCCAGCGGGCCGGGCGGTGACCCCAGCCACCAAGAGATCCAGGAGGCCGGGAGAAGCAGTGTGAAAGCGGCATTGCCTCCAGCTCCAGCCGCAGAAGGGCTCCAGCCACAGCGGGCCGGGCGGTGACCTCCAGCCACCAAGAGATCCAGGAGGCCGGGAGAAGCAGTGTGAAAGCCGGCATTGCCCTCCAGCTCCAGCCGCAGAAGGGCTCCCGAGCCAGCTGGCCGGGCGGTGACCTCCAGCCGACCAAGAGATCCAGGAGGCCGGGAGAAGCAGTGTGAAAGCCGGCATTGCCCTCCAGCTCCAGCCGCAGAAGGGGCTCCGAGCCGCCAGCGGGCCGGCGGTGACCTCCAGCCGACCAAGAGATCCAGGAGGCCGGGAGAAGCAGTGTGGCTGCATTGCCCTCCAGCTCCAGCCGCAGAAGGGCTCCGAGCCGCCAGCGGGGGCGGTGACCTCCAGCCGACCAAGAGATCCAGGAGGCTGGGAGAAGCAGTGTGAAAGGTACGGGCAAAGCCGCAACCAATCGGGAAGCGACCGCTGTCTCTGCCTTGCTTCCGATTGGTGCGCCTTTCCCATTGACTTTAGCTGGACTCTGCAACACTTTTCTGGATGGGATTTTTCTGATTAGCTGTAACTTGTATTAACTTCCTTAAAAGAGCTGTTTTTACTTAAAAATTGTGGGTAATTTAAACATGTTTTGATGTGATGTTTGCTAGTGATTCAGCCTTTTCTGAGGATCTGTGTGGGCTAGACGGCTTGACGCCCCTACCCCCCAAACCCTCCCAGTCTTTTGTTGTGCAGATTCTTGTTTCTTGCACCTAATTGCAGGTTGCCTGCAATAAAATTGCCTTCTCACTGCCTTCTCCTCTGTCCCCTGACTTGCAGCCGGCATTGCCCTCCAGCTCCAGCCGCAGAAGGGGCTCCGAGCCGCCAGCGGGCCGGCGGTGACCTCCAGCCGACCAAGAGATCCAGGAGGCCGGGAGAAGCAGTGTGAAAGGTACGGGCAAAGCCGCAACCAATCGGGAAGCGACCGCTGTCTCTGCCTTGCTTCCGATTGGTGCGCCTTTCCCATTGACTTTAGCTGGACTCTGCAACACTTTTCTGGATGGGATTTTTCTGATTAGCTGTAACTTGTGTTAATTTCCTTAAAAGAGCTGTTTTTACTTAAAAATTGTGGGTAATTTAAACATGTTTTGATGTGATGTTTGCTAGTGATTCAGCCTTTTCTGGGGATCTGTGTGGGCTAGACGCTTAGGCGCCTAACCCCCCAAACCCTCCCAGTCTTTTGTTGTGCAGATTCTTGTTTCTTGCACCTAATTGCAGATTGCCTGCAATAAAAGTGCCTTCTCACTGCCTTCTCCTCTGTCCTGACTTGCAGCGGCACTGCCCTCCAGCTCCAGCCGCAGAAGGGGCTCCGAGCCGGCAGCTGGGGCCGGCGGTGACCTCCAGCCGACCAAGAGATCCAGGAGGCCGGGAGAAGCAGTGTGAAAGGTACGGGCAAAGCCACAACCAATCGGGAAGCGACCGCTGTCTCTGCCTTGCTTCCGATTGGTGCGCCTTTCCCATTGACTTTAGCTGGACTCTGCAACACTTTTCTGGATGGGATTTTTCTGATTAGCTGTAACTTGTATTAATTTCCTTAAAAGAGCTGTTTTTACTTAAAAATTGTGGGTAATTTAAACATGTTTTGATGTGATGTTTGCTAGTGATTCAGCCTTTTCTGGGGATCTGTGTGGGCTAGGCGGCAGAGCTAACCCCCAAACCCTCCCAGTCTTTTGTTGTGCAGATTCTTGTTTCTTGCACCTAATTGCAGATTGCCTGCAATAAAATTGCCTTCTCACTGCCTTCTCCTCTGTCCCCTGACTTGCAGCCGGCATTGCCCTCCAGCTCCAGCCGCAGAAGGGGCTCCGAGCCGCCAGCGGGCCGGCGGTGACCTCCAGCCGACCAAGAGATCCAGGAGGCCGGGAGAAGCAGTGTGAAAGGTACGGGCAAAGTCAAAGTAACCAATCGGGAAGCTGCATCGCTGTCTTCTGCCTTGCTTCCGATTGGTGCGCCTTTCCCATTGACTTTAGCTGGACTCTGCAACACTTTTCTGGATGGGATTTTTCTGATTAGCTGTAACTGTGTTAATTTCCTTAAAAGAGCTGTTTTACTTAAAAATTGTGGGTAATTTAAACATGTTTTGATGTGATGTTTGCTAGTGATTCCAGCCTTTTCTGGGGATCTGTGTGGGCTGGGCGGCTAACCCACCCCAAACCCTCCCAGTCTTTTGTTGTGCAGATTCTTGTTTCTTGCACCTAATTGCAGATTGCCTGCAATAAATTGCCTTCTCACTGCCTTCTCCTCTGTCCCCTGACTTGCAGCCGGCATTGCCCTCCAGCTCCAGCCGCAGAAGGGCTCGAGCCGCCAGCGGGCGGCGGTGACCTCCAACCGACCAAGAGATCCAGGAGGCCGGGAGAAGCAGTGTGAAAATCTGAGCAAGCCACACAATCGGGAAGCGACCGCTGTCTCTGCCTTGCTTCCGATTAGGTGCCCTTTCCCATTGACTTTAGCTGGACTCTGCAACACTTTTCTGGATGGGATTTTTCTGATTAGCTGTAACTTGTGTTAATTTCCTTAAAAGAGCTGTTTTTACTTAAAAATTGTGGGTAATTTAAACATGTTTTGATGTGATGTTTGCTAGTGATTCAGCCTTTTCTGGGGATCTGTGTGGGCTAGACGCTAGGCCTAACCCCCAAACCCTCCCAGTCTTTTGTTGTGCAGATTCTTGTTTCTTGCACCTAATTGCAGATTGCCTGCAATAAAATTGCCTTCTCACTGCCTTCTCCTCTGTCCCCTGACTTGCAGCCGGCATTGCCCTCCAGCTCCAGCCGCAGAAGGGGCTCCGAGCCGCCAGCGGGCCGGCGGTGACCTCCAGCCGACCAAAGAGATCCAGGAGGCCGGAGAAGCAGTGTGAAAAATCAGGGAAACCGCAACCAATCGAGGCGACCGCTGTCTCTGCCTTGCTTCCGATTGGTGCGCCTTTCCCATTGACTTTAGCTGGACTCTGCAACACTTTTCTGGATGGGATTTTTCTGATTAGCTGTAACTTGTATTAATTTCCTTAAAAGAGCTGTTTTACTTAAAAATTGTGGGTAATTTAAACATGTTTTGATGTGATGTTTGCTAGTGATTCAGCCTTTTCTGGGGATCTGTGTGGGCTAGACGCTTAGGCGCCTAACCTCCCCCAAACCCTCCCAGTCTTTTGTTGTGCAGATTCTTGTTTCTTGCACCTAATTGCAGATTGCCTGCAATAAAATTGCCTTCTCACTGCCTTCTCCTCTGTCCCCTGACTTGCAGCCAGCATTGCCCTCCAGCTCCAGCCGCAGAAGGGGCTCCGAGCCGCCAGCGGGCCGGCGGTGACCTCCAGCCGACCAAGAGATCCAGGAGGCCGGAGAAGCGTATGAAAAGGTATGGGCAAACCGCACAACCAATCGGAAGCGACCGCTGTCTCTGCCTGCTTCCGATTAGTGCGCCTTTCCCATTGACTTTAGCTGGACTCTGCAACACTTTTCTGGATGGGATTTTCTGATTAGCTGTAACTGTGTTAATTTCCTTAAAAGAGCTGTTTTACTTAAAAATTGTGGGTAATTTAAACATGTTTTGATGTGATGTTTGCTAGTGATTCAGCCTTTTCTGGGGATCTGTGTGGGCTAGACGCTTAGGCGCCTCACCCCCAAACCCTCCCAGTCTTTTGTTGTGCAGATTCTTGTTTCTTGCACCTAATTGCAGATTGCCTGCAATAAAATTGCCTTCTCACTGCCTTCTCCTCTGTCCCCTGACTTGCAGCCGGCACTGCCCTCCAGCTCCAGCCGCAGAAGGGGCTCCGAGCCGCCAGCGGGCCGGCGGTGACCTCCAGCCGACCAAGAGATCCAGGAGGCCGGGAGAAGCAGTGTGAAAGTGCAGGCAAAGCAGTAAAATTTTGCCGCCCAACCTTCCCCTCTTGGTTAATTGTATTTATGCACTCTTTCCGCCATTTCTCTCATCCACGCCCACATCTAATTCCCTTCTCTATTAACCCATACCTACCCTCTAATGCTAACTTGTTTCCTTTTGCTCCTTAGCCTCATCTCCCATTCCATTATGATAATCATATTATACCCCTGTCATGACGAATAAGTTAATGAGTATGTTCTGCTCTCCACTGCCATCCACAATGTACAACCATCTATTCCTTATTCACTTTGAACCACTATTACACTGCAACCCTGGGGTATCCCACATAAAGCCTCTCTAACAATCCAGCTCTCCCCAGCCCTTTACATGTATCCTGGATCTATAAAACCCTCTATGCCTGTCCATCAGACTCCTATGTTATGATAAAAGACACACCTATATAACAGGACCATCTCCCACTACACAGTGTGCATCTAGGACTAAGAGGAAATGCTCTGATCACTCTCTATCCCTATCCCTTGGAGCCCTACTCAAATTAATCTTCTCCTCCTTTTATGCATTGGCACCATTGAGATTAATCCTGGCCCCATTGTCAGTTTATCTTCCCTGCTGAGCTGACTACCATAAAAGGACTAGCTTCATACACTTCAATGCTTCAGCCTCCTAAAAAGTTCATCTTAATACAGGCTTGGGTGGCACATACTCTTCCAGACTTCCTGGTCATCTCTGAATCTTGGCTCAGGCCTACAACAAAGACAGTGTTGTAAACCTTCCCAATACCAGCTCTTCAGAGCAGATCGCCCTTCCAGGGGTGGTGGGTGGCCATATACATTAAGGACACCATCTCTGCAACCTGCCTCATCAACACATCTGAGCCAAATGAATTTGAATGTTTATCAATCAAAATTTCCCTTCCTAATTCGTCTCCATTTAAACTGATTGGATGCTATAGGCCCCCCTCTGCAGGCCTTAAACTACTTTCTCACCTAGGGTCAATTCTCAACCAAGGCCCTGAAGATACCGTCATCCTTGGTGATTTGAATTTAAACTGGTTGTCTAATGTATCTGCACCTTTGATAACCTTTTGTGACACCTATGGATTCACACAGCTGATTAAAGACCCAACTAGGATTAACCGAAGAAATTCCAGCAACAGCTCACTCCTGGATATTATGTTGGTAAACAAGCCTCACTTATACTCACATGCAGGAGTACTGCCAAGTGATGTGGAGTGACCATTACCCTATAGCTGGCATAAGATCCACACTCAAACCACCAAATCCTGCAGAATTTATCCTCAAAAGGTCAAAAAGAATTTCAATATCTCAGGTTACCTCCATGACCTGAGTACTACAATAATTGGCAAGATTTCTATCTTACAACCTCTGTTGAAACAGCACTCCAGACTTTAAAGGATATTATCACCAATGTTCTCAATATTCATGCACCTATCACCAGTATCAGAACTAAGGTAAAATCCTGCCCTTGGTTCACCTCTGAGCTTAAAGCAGCCTTGAGAACCAGAGACAAGCTGTGGAAAAAGGCAAGAAAACAAAGGACACCAGAGATTGGCTAAATTTCAGAAAAGCAAGGAATTCATGTACAAAAAAAATAAGAACTGCCAAAACTACCTACTATACAGCTGAATTGGATGCCTCCTACAATAACCCATCCAGACTCTGGGTACAATAAAAGGACTTCTGGGCCAGAATTCTACTCCTGCCTTAACCACCAAATTGCTACTAAATGACACAGAAATTACAGGTAAACAAGAAATCTTAAATACCTTCAATGTTCACTTCACCACTGCTGGCCTAGCATTTGACTCATCACCTGCAAATATCCTGAGATCTTCCTTGAACCTGCAAACTACTGTGGGACAAATGGCCACTTCAACTTTTCCTTCATCCCAATATCCGTGAAAGAAGTGGAAGATCTCCTCTCTAATTTAGACACAACTAAAAGTGCAGGTGCAGACTCCTGGATCCCTATTTCCTGAAAATTGCTTCACATGTCTTATCTGCCCCTTACTCATCTCTTCAATCTTTCCTAACTACTGGATCCATTCCATCTACTTGGAAAACAGCTCAAGTAGTTCCATTACTCAAATCTGGTGATACTAGGGATCTCAACAATTACAGACCTATCTCCATCCTACCAGTACTATCTAAGATGCTCGAAAAACTAGTAAACTCTCAGTTAAGGGACTATCTGGATAACAATAACCTTCTAAATTCTGCACAATCTGGATTTAGATCAAGCATACACCATTACTGCCTTAGCCAAGGTAACCAACGATTGGCAGACTAATTTGGACAAAAAATTTTTACCTGTGCTGTGTTTCTGGATTTGAGTAAAGCCTTTGACACAGTGGATCATGACTTATTACTCACCTCCCTTAACTCATTAGGCCTGGATTCCCTATCACTCGACTGGTTTAAGGATTACCTTTCAGATAGGTCGCAACTGGTTAGAAATAGAGTACCTATCCACCTCAAAACCTCTGCTAAGGGGTGTACCACAAGCTCTATTCTTGGCCCTATCCTCTTTGCTATTTATATAAACAATATTGATGCCAACCTCACTCAATCTAACATTCATCTGTTTGCTGATGATACTGTATTGTATGTCAGCAATCCCTCACCTTCAAAGCCTGTGAACTTCTACAATCCGAATTCTCC
Organism: Neoceratodus forsteri; assembly: GCA_016271365.2. NCBI lineage: Eukaryota > Metazoa > Chordata > Ceratodontiformes > Ceratodontidae > Neoceratodus > Neoceratodus forsteri. Next base: position 222,607,171 of record CM057449.1, on the reverse strand, counting down.
ATTCTGCAGCACAATCTACTTGACAAAAACTACTTCTAAATGCAAAAAAAAAAAGCTATGTTCTTTACCACAAAGAGTTGTACTACCACTACCCCAGCATCCAACACCTACATATATCCACCTTACTTGGAGAGAAACTTGAATTTGTTGATAACTTCAAATACCTTGAGTCTGGATAGATAACAGGCTTGACTATTCTGTCCATATTGAAGAGTTACTTAAAAGCTAAGAGAAAGCTCGGACTATTTTTAGAATAAAACATTACCCAAACAGTGATTCCAAAAAGGTTAATTCAGGCCTCATTCCTATCCCTCATTGATTATGCTGATTTTCTCTACTGCCATTGTTCAGTCATCTCTTACATAAGCTGGACACCCTGTATCACAGGTCCATAAGATTTATTACTGACCTTCCCTCCAACACCCATCATTGCTCCCTTTATATGGCAGTCAACTGGACATCATTGCAACACAGAAGAAATAGGAATGCTGTTATCTGGATACTCAAAGCGTTAACAGGCAAACTACCGACCTATATCACTGATTGCTTTACCCAAATTACAACCAGGCCATACACCTTAAGGATCAGTAAACTCATCACATTAAAGGTCCCCAATGCCTGCACCGGTATGGGAGGGCTGCTTTCAGCTATTCCTTAGCAGCTACATGGAACTCTCTCCAAAAATCCATGAAGCTAGATAGCCTACTACCTCTGGCATCCTTCAAAAGATTGTTCTCCGCCCTTTTTCCAGAGCTCTGCAATTGCTTTTATAAAGCATAATCCCCTACCTATCTGACCCAACTAAACCTCCCTTTTTCTATCCATTATATTAACTCAATTTCTTTCTTCCGAATCACCTATTATATTCACTTAAAACTAGTTTAGACCATATAACTTATATTTTAGGACTGCTATACCCTTTGTCCTCTTTTTTTTCCTACAGGCTAAATGGTTCTATTGTTACTTGTATATATGTAAATTGTTGTATATAATCATTTCATGCCATTGTATTGCTATTTATTCTATTCTTGTCTATGTAATAATACTTGTATCCTCATTTGTATGACCACTCAGGTCCATCTTGTAAATGAGCTTTGCTCAATGATGTTCGCCTGAATAAATAAAGATTTTGATTGATTGATTGATTGATTGATGTACCACTCTCTTAAGCTACACAGTAGTGACAACCCTTACTTCTGGATGCTCACAGAGTACTTAACTGGATGTTGACTGCTGCTTTTCTATTTACAATATGCTGATTATGTAAGCTGTAATCGCTTTATATAATATTTCCCTGCTGTTGCCTTCTACTACTTGTTTACGTGTTGCACATTGTTAAGTTGTTATTTGACATCGAACCTTTGTAAATGAGCTATTAGCTCAAAGGTTGATTTCCAAAGCCTAAATAAATAAATATTTACATGTGCAGTTCCTGTGTCTCTTTTTCCCCCCGGAATCTTTGGCCAGGAGAGACACACTAAGTCAAGGCTTGCTTTCAGGTGGGTCTTGAGAGCATAGGGAAGTTAAGTGACTTGTGTATGGTTGCACTGCATACAAGTGATGGCTGTGGGATTCAAACCCAGTTTTTCAGGTTTGCAGCTCAGTGCTTTCAACCATGCTGCTATACTGCCTCCTCCTTCCCAAGTCCTTGGTGTGCCAGAACTGTTCAACTTTGCAGTTCTCTTATTCAAAGTACTTGGGAATGCATTCTAAAAGACACAGTACTGTAAATGCAAATACAGTATAAATCTATATTATAAAATGGGTACGAGAAATAACGTACTGTGAATGGTAGAATCCAGTCACATGGCTGCCAATATCCCAGCACAGGTCAGAAATGTTGAACTTTCTGAACCTCATTACTTGGTCTTAACATTTTATAATTGCAATAAGGCATTCCAGGGTGTGCATTATTGAGGGATAATGCCACTTGAGAGGCAGTATAGCACAGTGGTTTAAGGCTCTGAGCTGCAAACGTGGAGACCTGCGTTTGAATCCCACAACTTCCACTTGCATACTGTGTGACCTTGAGCAAGTCACTTAACTTCCCTGTGCTCCCAGGTCGCACCTGTAAAAAAAACTTTCAGCTTACTGTGCTACTCCTGGTTAAACAACTTCTCAGGGGTGTAAAGCCCCAGGCTTCACTTCCTTAGGCATGCCGTTATCCATAATAATGCACATCCTGTCATGCCTTATTGCTTAAATGAAGGATCCGGTATAAACAGGAACTACATTATTCAGGATTGGATTTTCAAGTCTTGACATGGGTGCAGTTCCTGATTTTGGGATGTATCTGTGTCAGAATAAATGCACCAACATGTTTAATTGCATTTTTCAAATATTTTGATGCACTAGTGACAATTTACCCTCTTTACAGCAAAAAATGATGCATGCTTCATTGTTCTGACACGTCATTTTCTGTGCACAAATTGTGGCAACTGCACGAGAAAGTTAAATCACCTTTTAGGTGATCTAACTTTCTTACTCATTTTGTGGGATAGCACCAGGAAAGTGATGCAAATCCTTGGACAGCTTTTGAAAATCCAGCCATCAGTCTCTGACTTTTAAAACACTGTGCACATCAGGGTTTGATGCCAGTGAAATGGAAAGCAGTGTCACCTTGCAGGAGAAGAACTGGTTTTGCTTGTGGGTTCTAATTTTCCTCAACATCAGCCCCAGTGGAACACTCTAGAGCTGCAGCATTCCCTGAAGTTACTGCATATCTTGCCTCAAGACAAGAATGAATCTTTTGTTTTGGTGGAGTGGCATTTCGAACTGTGCATTTTTTTTTATTTTTGTTACAGATATTAATTTCTCCACATTTTACATTTAAAATTCACCTAATTTTAAACTCCTTGGCAGTGAAATTTTGACTTTATTTGAATGGATTTGCCACAGCACCTCTGTGTCAGGTCATCTTCTATCTTATAATGACTCACTCTTTTTTTGAAGGTTGCACCTAGGGGTCTCTTTTGGTCACGTCAATTGGAGAATATGCAAACTTCTAGATCCAAAGTCTTTTACCTGAGTGTGGCTGTCTCCTAATCTATGTTAAGGGGGAACAGGTGGGCCTCCTTTGCTTTAGAAAATCTCCCTCTTTCTTAATTGTTACCTTGCTATCTCTCTACCACTATTTCAGATTAATGGGGCAATTGACAGATCTTATATCTATTAATATTTCACTTCTCTATAGAGAGACTGTCCTTAAAATAATTTTACCAATCATTGACTACAGTGATGCTGTGTATTGTGTTTTGCCCAAATCCACCCTGGCCAGACTGGACCCCCTCTTTAAATTCTGCCAGTTCGCACTTGATTGCCCTCACTGTGCTCACTACTGCTTTACACTTTGCTCTTCTCTTGCATTCCAATCTCTTGTAGCCAGACACCTCTTCCACTGTGCCTCTTTAATCTCTAAACTCTGTTTTTTTGCTCTCTCCTCACTAACCTTAGCCTGCTCCTCACATTCCCATCCTCCACCTCTCTGCTATACCTCCCCCAATAGTGATACCAATACAGCAACCTACATCGCTGCCTACAAAATCGACAGTTCATCGACCGGTCGCTGTATTAGTTCACCAGAGACAGGGGCACACTGTCTCCCGGTCCTGACCCCCTCCCTGAATCAACTCTGACTCGGAGTTGATTATAATTAGAATGGGGGTACGGGGGAAAAGCCCCCCATATGGGAGGTTCTAGGAGGAAAGTCCCCCAATAGAAAAAAGGACAGGGAGTCCATCAGGATTTATGTTGACTGTAACTTGTGGTTGACATAAATTCTGTCGCTGTGATGCCAGTCGATGAAACTGTTGTCAAACTGGCATCGTAGAGCCCTCCTCCCTTAGAAACTCTGCCTCTTGTTCAATTTTTTTTTTTAATTTTACCAGGAGAGAAACACTAAGCTGAAAGCTTGTTTACAGGTGCGACCTGGGAGCACAAGGACGTTAAGTGACTTGCTTAGGGTCATACAGTATGCAAATTGGGGGTATGGGATTCAAATCCAGGTAATCAGGTTAGCAGCTCAGAGCCCTAAACCACTGTGCTATACTGCCTCCCTCCCTCTTTTGCAGGCCAAGCTGAATTCACATTTATATTCTCCAAACCTTGGCCCCATCTAGAGTATGGGGTTCAGTACTGGTGCCCACACCTCAAAAAGAACATTAATCTGCTGGAGAATGTCGTATGTTCGTATGTATGTAAATTCCCTCTAGTCATCCACTCTGCCTCCTCTGCTTCATCCATAAAAACCCTCCTCCATGACTTCATGGTTCACTCTTGTAACTGCTCCTAGCACTTACCTGTCCAACCTGGTTTTCTAGTTCACACCCTCTTCACTGTGCACTTTATTGTATCCCTTCTTCTCTATGTTGATGCGTACTCTGCACCTTATACTGTCCCTTTGTAATGTTTAAATGCACCTATTTTTATTTTGAATTGTTGCTACATTAATTAATCTCAACTAGTTATTTTCATAATACGCTAGTAGTGCTTTTTTCTCAAGGGTTAGTGTCTCCAAATATTTAGGGATTTCTAATACCGTGGCAAGAATGGACTCCATTCTTTAGCCAGGGCATATTCAAAACTCAAGAAATGAGTACTGTATTAAGCTTTGATGTTTGCTGAGAGCACTCTTCTCAGCATACGCAACGTCCCCAAAATGGCTTCCTTTTGAAGTTCATAAGGTGTCACAAGTATTGGTAGCATATTTAAATGTGCCTGAAAGTTCTTTTTGATTAGTCCCATTGCTCCAAGCACTACTGGAACAATTTGTGTGTCCTTATTCCACATCAGTTTGGTTTCTGACTGCATATCTTGGTATTTCATGATTTTGTGTCTCTCTGTACGCAGCACACTGTAGTCACTAGGGGTGGCTATTTCAATCAGCAGTGTTACCTTTATTCTCTTTTCTTGTATTACAATATCGGGTTTTCTTGCTTCCACTTTCTTGGCTGTTGGTATTGGGTGATCCCATGTGATCATTACTTCTTCATTCTCTGTGATTCTTTGTAGTTCATGTTTCCAGTGTCTCTCTGCTACCTGTATGTTATAGTGCTTGCACAGCTTCCAGTGAATCAATCTTGCTACATTGTTGTGTCTTTCAGTATACAGGCCTTCTGCCATGAGTACTTCACATCCAGCCATGAGATGCGCAACTGTTTCTGATTCTGTACTACAGAACCTGCACTTGTCTGTTTCTCCTGTTTTTGTTATGGATTTTGTGAACCATCTTGTGCATAGCCCACTATCTTGGGCTGCCATTAGTGCTTTTTCTCAACTGTATACATATCTTGCTGTTTTATGAATTATAACTCCCTGTCCCCAGGACACATCTGGGAACAAGCTGGTATCAGATCAGTATTGCTTTCCTGGTAAAACATTTTAAATAGGTTGCTATGCCTTGCAACTATGTATCAAATTACTCAAGTATTTTATGTAATGGATTAAAAATAAAGTTAAAAATCAAAATACATAAATACAGTACGTGCAGACATAAATAAATAAATAAATATAGTGGGTACTAGATGCCAGAAAAGGCTGAAAAAGAAATAATCCACAGTTTATATTAAATGGGAGTATAAGTAATTCTGTGAACAGAGTCCATCAGAGTCTGAAAGTCCATGGATATATCTTTTAAATGAGGTAATGGGCTCCTCCATAGATCTGGCAGCAGTCCTGAGATATTGATGAATAAGTCTGCTTCATATTAATACTACATTGCTACCACTGTCAGTGATGATCAAGCTATGCCTGACTACAGTGTGGTTAGCCATAGCTTCGTCCGACACAAGGTTCGAAAAATGGTGCCAATATAGTATCAGTAGGGGGCAGATATAGACATCATTATCTCTGCACAGCTTCCAGCTACAGGTAAGCACAAATACCTCATTTAAAAGAGCTTTTCATGGACTTTCAAACTATGATGGGTATGGTTCATGAATGTTGCCCTTGAACGTTAGTAAAAATTCCATAATTTAGGTATTCTTGGTGAAATTTTATAAAGTTGTTCAGACAATTCTGTAGAAAATGTCAGGCAATGCTTGCTAGGCTCGCGACCCCTGTTCAAGTCCCAAATCCAGGACAACATTGTGGGATGGCTACAGAAGGAGGACCTCCTCTCAGGTTGGGTGGGTCACACCCTCGGATGCGATACTGGCACTCAGTTGACTACAGGTGGCAGCACTGGTTGGAGAGTGCAGTGGGGAGGCGAGGACTCACAAGTTAGAGATTCAGGCATGCTGGCACCAAAAGTCATTCCTATGTCTCTGAGGGAGGGACAGGGAGTTAATTCAGGGCCATATGGGTTGTTCTTTTCAAAATAATGATGGCCCATCCTAGGTCCCTCAGGGCTCCATCCTCTGCTGCTGCCTGGGAGGCTCCAGATATGCTCTCCCCCCACTTCTATTGACTAGATTTGTGATAAGTGCCTACCAAAAAGCAGACAGGCAGGGCCCTCTCCTCAGGTAGTAAGTTTGGGGGAGGAGTCCTCCATGGCAATGGGCTGCTTGAACTGCAAGCTGAGACCCAGGGTGCAAGCAGGAGGTCTTCCTGAATTAGCAGAGGTACTGAGAGAAGCCGATGGAGGTCCTTGGTGGGTGCACAACACATGAACAACAACAGAGAGGGAAATAAAAATGAATACAGTATAATCACTCTGGGAATAAAACATTGCAGAATTTCTACATGCAGCAAGACATTTTTTTAATTTTACAATTTTGGGCCATGAAAGACACACTAAGCCAAGGCTTATTTTCAGATGCATCCCAAAAACGCTGGAAAGTTAAGTGACTTGCTCATGGTTACACTGGAAGTGGTGGCTGCAGGACTCGAATCCTACTTCTCCTGGTTGGCTGCTAAGTGTTCTTAACCACTCAGAGGGAAAATTGTTTGCTTATATACTCCATGTTCCTAAAGAATAAGTCCTTGTTCTGCTTTCCAGAACTCTAATGAGCAGGTTACTTTTGACCTAATTTTCTGATGTCCTTCAAGTCTTTGAACACCTCAATTAAAGGCATAACCTGGTGTTCCAGATTTGAAAGTTTCTGGCATGAGTACAAATACTTTCTTGGCTGTATAATAGACCAAAATATCATATCATATATATATATATATATATATATATTTTTTTTTTTCTATTATATTTATTTCAAGTTTCACCAGGAAAGACATACAGAGCTGAGTAGCAGCTCATTTCCAGATGTGTCCTGTGTGAAGGGGCAAGTAATCCCAGCATTTACAGTACAGTATATACAGGTTACTCACCTGTAACAGGAGTTCTAGGAATGGTATATATTGTTCATCCACACTTATTGGCAGGTTCCTTGCCTCTTTAAATCTTGCCGGAAGGTCTTCAAGCTGGCTCCTCCCACCCACCTGGGTGGTAAAACTCTCGGCTTCGCCCCATGACGCCAGATCTGGCCCGCTGGAAGCTCAGGTTGTGCGTCGAAGCCGGGGAGGTCGGGTGGGTCGTGTGGATGAACAACATATACCATTCCTAGAACTCCTGTTACAGGTGAGTAACCTGTATTTCTAGGGACATGGATATGTTGTTCATCCACACTTATTGGCAGACTCCTAGCAGTTCTCCGGGAGGACGGAGGCAAGGTGCACACCCCCTACTTAGGGAATAAAGACTGGAGAACCGAGGCCCCAAAACCAGCATCCCGGCATGACTCAAGGTCGATATGGTAATGGGTAATAAAGGTGTGTGCTGACTTCCAGGTAGCAGCCCTGCAGATTTCCTGGATAGGGACGTCCCTGGAAGCAGCCACCGATGCAGCAGTATGACGGGTAGAATGAGCTCTTATCCCTCTGGGAGGCTCCATGCCCGCCAACTTATAGCAGAGATCTATGCAGGAGGTGACCCACCTGCTTATCGTCCGCTTGGCTGCAGGTCTGCCAGGTGCAGCTTCAGCGTAGGTGACAAACAGCTGGCGAACCTCTCCCTGAATTTCAGCCGTGTGCTCCTTATAATAAGCGAGTGCCCTTCTAGGGTCCAAAGTATGGAGCCTGTATTCGGCCTCCGAGGTGTGATTGGGGTAGAACACCGGCAGAGTCAACATCTGGTTAAGGTGAAACTCCGACACCACCTTCGGAAGGAATTTCGGGTAGGGGCACAGGACAACCTTGTCCCTGTGGAAGACCAGGTAAGGAGACTCAATGCAGAGTGCCTGGAGTTCTCCCATCCTTCTGGCTGACGTGATAGCCACCAAGAAGGCGGTCTTCCATGACAGGTGAGAGAGTTCACACCTGTGCATTGGTTCGAATGGCTTGCCCATGAGCTTTGCCAGTACCAGCAGTAAATCCCACGGAGGTGGAGGTTCTCGCACCGGAGGGGAAATGTGATCAAGGCCTTTGAAAAAGCGCCAGACCACCTTCTCCTGCGCCACCGACTGCTCCCCGGCCCGTGCCCGGTAAGCAGAGATGGCTGCCAGGTGCACCTTTAGGGTCGTTGACCTAAGCCCTTGACTAGAAAGGGACCATAAATAGTCCAAAATGCTTGCCAAGGAACAGGAGGAAGGGTCCAAGCTCTTACCCTGACACCAAATGAAAAACCTCTTCCATTTGAAGGCATAGCATTTCCTGGTCGACTCCTTACGGGACGCCTCAACAACACTTGAGGACCTCATCGGAAAGACCCAAGGCCTGGAACTCTAGCTGCTCAGGAACCAGGCCATCAGGTGCAGGGATTGAAGGTCCGGATGGAACACCTTCCCTTGATTGACTGAGAGCAGGTCCGGGCGAGCTGGAAGCTGCCTCGGGAGCCTGTAGCTGAGGTTGAGGAGATCTGGGTACCAGAACTGGCAGGGCCAGTCCGGGGCTATCAGAATCACCTGCGCCTTGTCCCTCCTTGTCTTGAGAAGCACCTTGTGAATCAAAGGAAATGGGGGAAAGGCGTAAAAGAGGCCCGGGGTCCACAGCCTCGAGAAGGCATCCCCCTGCAGCGAGCCCTGCTGAGGGGGGCGGGCATGAAACAGCCTCAGCTTCACATTCTCCCTTGAGGCAAACAGGTCCACCTGAGGTGTGCCCCAGTGGGAGAACAGATCTTGTACTACCTCCGGCAGGAGAGACCACTAGTGAGATGCAGCCCTTATCTAGCTCAGGGCATCGGCCAGGGTGTTGGAGGCTCCTGCCACATGAATGGCTAGGAGATCCACCTCCAGGCTGCGCATGAGTGACCAAATGTGGAAAGCTTCCTTGCATAGAAGCATGGAGCGCGTCCCGCCCTGGCGGTTCAGGTAGTACATGGTCGTGGTATTGTCCATCTGGACTCGGACCACTTGACCCCGGAGAAACGGAGCAAAGGCGGTGAGAGCCAGGCGGACCACTCGGAGCTCCAGCAGGTTGATGTGGCATCGGGACTCCCGCGGGGACCAGAGGCCGTGCACTCGGTGTTCCCCCAGATGGGCACCCCAACCCATCAGAGAGGCATCGGTCGATAGAGAGACCGTCGGCTCGGGGCGGACAAACGGGATGCCCTCCTGCAGATGGGATGGAACGGTCCACCACTGGAGAGCGTTCCACATCTCCTGGGTCACTGTCACTAGCTGGTCCAATGGATGTAGCGTTGTGACCACCGGCTAGCCAGTCCCACTGAAGGGGTGCATGTGCCAGCGCCCAACGGACCACGCTGGTACAGGCCGCCATGAGACCCAGGAGGTGCAGGAAGTCCCGGCGGAGCGCGTTGCCCAACCAGAAATGATTGGGCAAAGGAGGTAAGAACCTCGGCCCTGTCCGCCAGGAGCCATGCTCTGGCTCGAAGAGAGTCGAGCTCTGCCCCGATGAACAGGATCACCTGCTTCGGCTCGAGTTCCGACTTGGCCTCGTTGATGAGAAGGCCGACTTGAGAGCAAACCTGGAGGGCCAGATCTCTGGACTGCTCCACCTCCCGTCTGGAGGGGGCTGCTATCAGCCAATCGTCCAGGTAAGGGTACACCCGGACCCGTCGGTGCCACAGGAATGCTGTCACCACTGCCATGCATTTGGTGAAGACCCTGGGAGCTGGAGATAAGCCGAAGGGCATGGCTTGGAACTCGAAGAGGGATCCTTCCACTCGAAAGTGGAGGAATCTCCGATGGGACGGACGGATAGGGATGTGAAAGAACGCGTCCTGTAGGTCCAGAGAGCAGAACCACACGCCGTGTTCCAGAGATGGTATTATCTGCGCCAAAGTGACCATTCTAAAGGTCCGAGATCTTAGGAACTTGTTCAGGTCGTGTAGGTCGAGAATGGGGCACCAGCCCCCCGTCCGTTTCGGAACCAGGAAATACCTGGACACGAACCCCGGGTCTAAAGGGGGGTCCTCTACCTCCATGATCACCTCCTTTTGGAGGAGGAGAGCGATATCAGCTCAACGAGCCGCCAGTGAGCCTGGGACCCGAGGCCCCCAGAGGTGTAGGGCTCTGAGGAGGGGCCTGCCGAATTCTAGAGGTGGCCTTTTTCCACCACCTCCAGTACCCACCTGTCCGTGGTAACAGCGGACCAGGCGGAAAGGAAGTGTCTGAGCCGTCCCCCCACGGGGGGAACCAGGGGTGAGGTGACAGGGATGGGGGCGACACCCCTCAGCCCATCACTGGGCAGGTTTGGAGGAGGGACCGGCCGAGGGACCTCCTGGGCCTTTACCTCCCTGCTTCCTGTTGGAGGAAGCCGACGGCTTGGGTTTGGGATACCAAGCTCGAGCCTGCTGGCCCTGATGTTGCTGGGCCGGGCGCACTGCGGGCGCAGAAGGATGAAAGGCCTTAGGCTGTGGCTTGTGGCCTTTGTCCTTCTGAGCGGAAGAGACCGAGTCCAAGGTAGCATTGGACTTCTCGATCCTCTGCAGGTGACCTTCCACCCCAGGGCCGAAGAGGTCAGTCCTCAAAAAGGGAACATCCGCCAACTTGTGCTGGGTATCCGAGGTAAAGGTGGATATCCTCAGCCAAGCCCGACGACGCATGGCCACTGCGGCCGCCACAGACCAGGCACATGAGTCCCCGATGTCTAACGCAGTCTGAAGCTGCTGTTTGGCCACTGGCCTGCCCTGGTCCCGCACCTGCCTGACTGTAGTCTGTAGATCTGCGGGAAGATGAGGGACAACCTCATCCAGGGAGCCCAACAGGGCGTGAGAAAAATGTGCCATGAGGATGGTCGAACTGGCCTGACGAAGGCCGAGAGAGGATGCAGCATAGACTTTTCGCCCGGCATAATCCAATTTCTTGGATTCCTTGTCGGGAGGTTTGTCCACATCCCTGGCGTTCCCGGCACGCCGGAAAACGCTGTCAGTAACCAACCCCTCGGCTGAGGGGTGTTCCGAAAAACCGGACAGGGAACCGGTAGGGACCGCATACTTCCTGGCTAAGCTGGCCGAAGGTGCAGAGCAGGAAGCAGGACGCTGACAAAGTTCCAAGGCCGGACCCACTATGGCTTCGGCCACTGGAAAGGCCTCCGTAGGAGAATCCCCTCGGTCCAGAATCTCCGTGAGGGGATACCTGGCCCATTTAGAAACGGGTTCGAGCTTCATCCCGGTGGACTCCGAGATGAGTCGAAGCAACCCTAAGAAGGACGAAGAGCTATCGTCCACTGACTGCCCTCCCGAGGACTCCAAGTCCATGCGCTTGGAGAAGAGGGAGGAACCATCATCGGACTCAGAAGAGTCCTCAAAGAGCTGCCTCGGGCCTGAGCCACCCTCCACCTGCCGAGGTTTATCGGGAGTGAGGGTGACAGACAGCCTATAGGGGCAAACCCAAGGCCGGCGAGAATTTTGGTGGAGCCCCAACTAATAGCTGTGGAGGCGGAGGTTCCACCAAGTCGATTGGGGCAGCTGGGATGGCGAACAACCGGCCTAAGAACAGAGCTCCTCGACTACAACGAGGGGTTGTTTCGGCTGCTCCGGTGACAGCCACTTAATGGCCGGGGAAGATGACTGAGTCGGCTTATTCCCGGTCAAAAGGAGCTGTTGCCACATGAGTTCCTCATACTTCCGACGCAACTTGCGCCGAAGCCTCCCCTTGTCCGAGGAAGAGGAAGAGGAAGAGCTAAGACCAAGACCGCCTATGGCGGCGGGATCGGTTGGACCGCGAGGATGTCCGAGACTGAGACCGAGAGTCTTGACTAGGCCGAGGAAGGCGAGGAGAAGTGTCGGAAATCGGCACTCCCCTCGGCTCAGACGATCCCAACGAAGGCTCTGGAACCGGAGGCACAGATGAGCCGACGGGATCCTCAACTCCCACCGGGGGAACTGGGGAGAGGGATTCTCAGCTTCTCCAGCCGACAACCCGTCTAGGAGTCGAGAAAAATCTTGACGCGTCGTGGAGTCTGGAGTCAACTGGCCTGTGAGGAACACCGTGAAGCCAGTGGCGAGCTGAGGTCGACGAGTGGAAGCTGTCGACAAGGGAGGGGATCTTTCCTGCTCCCAAGAGCGTCGACGGAGACTTACTTTTGCTCTTTTGGACCTGGAAAAGGTCCGAGAAGTTGGACCCTCACCTTTCATCGAGAGGGTCAGACAAAGCTCCTTAAAAGAAGCCGATACGAGGCACGAGAGAAGCGGGACAAATGCACATAGCCCGGTAGAAGCGGCCCCATGCCGCCTCCTCTTGGCGATCATCTCTTGAGCTGATCCGCCAAGCCACCGCCGCCAGACACACGCCAATTGGGCCTCTTTAGATTTCACGGTGAATTCTTTTCTCGGGCGCCCCAGTTGTATCGGACAGCACGGTCTTCAGGGCGTAGGCGAAAGGAAAACACAAGTCGCGGGCCTGCGGGTGGGTGCTCAAGGCCCAGGCAGTAGGCATGCGTGGTGTGCGGATCCGTCCTAGACATCTTCTGCCTGCAAGGGCACCTCCGAAAACCAGGGGTTGATTTGTCCGCCGCGGCCGCGAGAGAAGAAGACGAAGTCTTTTGGCAAAAACTTTTGATTTGAACTTTCGAAGGTGGAGAGCCAGTCTTAAGCGCAGTGCGTTAAGGAGGAACCTGAGCTTCAAGAGGTAGAAGATCTGGCGTCATGGGGCAGAGCCGAGAGTTTTACCACCCGGGTGGGTGGGAGGAGCCAGCTTGAAGACCTTCCGGCAAGATTTAAAGCGGCAAGGAACCTGCCAATAAGTGTGGATGAACAACATATCCATGTCCCTAGAATTACAATATTTCCAGTAAGAGTAGAACCATATATGCAAAAAAGGCAAAAATGTAGTTATCAGTTGAGACTGGAATAGAGCAGAGGATGCTATTTAAGTGATCCAGGAACTATACAGGGAAGGCAGTGGAAGTTAGACAAGGCTACGGGTGTAGGTAGCAATGGGCGGCTAGAGCAGTGTTATAGGTAGCAGAGCGGCTAGGGCAGTGCTATGGGGAAGGAGAGGACAAGGAGGAAAGTGGTGAGGGGAATATGTTGAGTGGAGGAGCAGGGGCGGAGCTCAGGTGCATTTGCATGAGGGAGAGATGAAGTCACGGAGAAGAGAGGAGAGGTAGCAAAGGGAGAAGAAGGAGCAGGTGAATAGGGGGAAGGAATTCTGTAGTTTAGTGAGGTGGAAGAAGAATAAAGCAGCCTGACCAACTGAGGATGACCTAGGAGGGAGTACTAGGGAACAATAGCCAGAAATGTGAAGACAGTGGGGGGAGGGGTTTAGAGGAGAGAGAGAATAGGTAAGATGCACAGAGTTAAGCCAGTGCTTACTAACATACAAACATACTAAAATGCCAGCAGAATAGGCTTAACGGTCTTTCGTGTCTGCTTGTTTGGTCAGCCCCAACCCTGGGAGCTGACCTTGCAGCCCCTCTCGCCTTCTCTGGCTTCTCCCTTCAAAGTTCCAGATATTCACGCTGCACTGGATTTTGCTTCCAGAACCCTTCCCCTGTACCTGCCCCCGACCTGAATCCCTCCACCGTCTCTGCCTCCACCAGCCTCCTGGGCAGCGCATTCCATGGCTCCACCACCCTCTCAGTGAAGTAGCACCTCCTCCTTTCTCCCCTGAATTTTTCCCCCTCCAGCTTCCACCCATGCCCTCTAGTTGCCCCCTCCTCCTTCTTTTGAAGCACCCTGACTGCTCCTTCCCTATTTACCCCCTTCATTTACCTGAAGACCTCTATCATGTCCCCCCGGTCCCTTCTCTCTTCCAATGTGTACATATTTAGCTCTTCGAGCCTCTCCCCATAGGTCCTGTACCCCAAGCCCCAAATCATTTTGGTTGCCCTCCTCTGGACCCTCTCCAGGAGTTTAATGTCCCTCTTTAAGTGTGGCCTCCAAAACTGCATGCAGTACTCGAGGTGTGGCCTCACCAAGCAGTTATACAGAGGTAGTATCACTTCCCTCCTTCTGGAGGTGATCCCCCTAGCGATGCATCCCAGCATCCTGTTGGCCTTGGCTGCTGCTCTCCTACAAGTCTCGAAGTTGTTCATCTTGACATCCACCACCACCCTCTGGTCCCTCTCAGCCATCGAGACTTGTAGCATTCCTCCCCCAAGAGTGTACACCTGGCCCGAGTTTCTGGCCCCCAGGTGCAGTACCTTGCATTTCCCTGCATTGAACCTCAGCTTCCACTTCCTAAACCATCTTTCCAGAGCCTCCAGGTCCCCCTGTAGGGCCACCCTCCCCTCCTCCCCATCCACCACCGACCCCAATTTTGAGTCGTCCACAAAGAGACTCATCTCACTCCTGATACCTGTCCTTATGTCAGAGATGTAGACGTTGAACAGGAGCGGCCCAAGGACTGATCCCTGTGGGACCCCAGTAATGACCCTCCTTAGGGATGAGACTATCCCACCAACTACGACCCTCTGGGTCCGGTTCTGGAGCCAATTGTCTATCCATCTGATCATCTGGTTCCCCACCCCCATTTCTCCCAGCTTATCCAACAAGCCCTCGTGAGGAACAGAGTCAAATGCCTTGCTGAAGTCTAGAAAGAGGATGTCCACTGGTCTACCCAGGTCCAAGGCACTCATCACCCAGTCATAGAACTCCACAAGGTTTGTCTGACATGATTTCCCTGGGACAAATCCATGCTGTCTATCATCCAGGCACTCTGACTTTTCCAGGTCCCCCCCCCACAGCCTCTCCTTGACAATGCCCTCCATCACCTTGCCCACCACCGATGTCAGGCTGACAGGCCTGTAGTTCCCTGCCACCTCCCTTGATCCCCCCTTGTGGATAGGCACTATATGTGCCACCCTCCCAGGATTTTAAATAATTGATTAGCAGTTTTTTTCTTGGGACAATACTAACTGTGCAGAAAGCATTTATATAGGTTTTCTAGAAGTGTTATGTTTGTTAAACACAGTGAGGCAAGTGCTATGCATTTTCACAATGTTTTAGAACTTTTATGAGCAAAACACTAATCAAGTTTTAGAGTTACATAAAACCCTGCCTTCCAGTCCTGGGGCACCCACCCTGTCCTCAGAGAGATGGTGAAAAGCTACGCCAGGGGTTTTGCCAGGACATCCGCAAGTTCCTTCAGCACTCTGGGATGTAATTTATCCGGCCCTGGTGCTTTCTCCATCTTAAGGGACCTCAGGGCTTCCCTCACTCTCTCTGCTGTGATTTTCACCTCCGCTACCTCTTCTCCCTGTTTAGCCTTCCCCCTCCTGCCAGTGATGCCTCCCCCTCCCCCCAAGACCCGTCGATTGGTAAGGGTCCCCCCCTCTTCAGTATTACTGCCTCCTCCCATGTATGATGTAGCACCCCCATTTTCCTTGGTGAAAACTGAGGTGAAGTACTCATTTAATACCTCAGCCTGCTCCCCCAAGTCTTGTGCCTATCTCTCCCCTGTTTTAATCCTGCTAATCTGCCCCTTCACCCTTCGTTTTTCCCCAATGTATCTAAAGAACCCCTTGTTCCTTCTCCTAATTTCTCTAGCCAAGGAATTTGAGTTAGTTTCGATGAGCCTTCATCTCCCCTCCTCGGAATGTATCACTATCCTAGGGGGCTATAGATCCCCGTCTGGTGGTGATGAAGTCCTTAATCTTTTGAAATCCATGTTCGCAGATGCAAAAACCGAAACAATATTTCTAGGAGATCTAAATATGGACTGGCTGTCACCTAAATCACATGGCCTCAAATCCCTTTGTGACGAGCTAGGTCTTGGGCAATTAGTCAGAGAACCTACTAGGAACAACACTCTAAATACTGCCAACAGTTCCATTCTAGATGTGGTACTAACCACCCATCCACACAAAATATCTCATTTGGCAGTGTTTCACAGCGACATGACGATCATGGAATTGTTGCTTGCATAAGATCTCAAATTAAGGCCCGGCCACAGCCCATCTTTATAACAAAAGATCCTTTCACAAATTCAGTGCAGTAAACTTCCTATCTGACCTGAGCATGATCAGATGGCAAGATCTTTACCTAGCCAAAGATGTCAACAAGGCAGCTTACATCCTTAATGACAAACTCACTACAATAATAAATAAGCATGTGCCTTTCATCAAAGTAAGAGTACGGAACAATTCCAATCCCTGGTTCACCTCGGATCTCAAGGCAGCCCTTATAGCTCGAGATAAGCTCTGGGCTAAAGCTAGACAGTCCAAAGAATCTTCGGATTGGCAGGCCTTTAGAACAGCCAGGAATAACTGTGTGAAAAAACTTGGCTCTGCTAAAGCTAACTATTATATTTCTACTCTCGAACAAGCTAAAGGTAACCCTCATAAAATATGGAAGACTATCAAAGCTATAGAAGAATGACCCATGGCCCCTCTGTCCCAACAAAGATATGCAAGTGGCAAGATTGTGGAAAACAAGTCCCTAATCCTGGAGGAACTTAACTCCCACTTTGCCACAGCTGGATTAGCTTTGACTCGTCACCTTATGATGGTGCTGCGGTGAGCCAGCATACCCCTCCGCCATCTAGTCCTGGACCCAGTCCCTTCCAACTCTGCGAGATAACTTATAAAGAAGTAGAAGATTCTCTTACTTAGACACCAAAAAGTGCAGGGGCGATGGCTTGGAACCCTTTTTTCCTAAGGTCAGGCTATGCCCATCTCACTGCCCCAATTCTCCACATCTTCAATCTTTCCATTACATCTGCTACTGTGCCGTCCTGCTGGAAATCAGCACATATCCTCCTCTATTTAAATCTGGTGACCCATGCGATGTAAACAACTATAGGCCTATCTCCATATTGCCTATCCTTTCTAAAGTTCTCGAAAAACTGATCCATATTCAGTTAAAATCTCACTTGGAAACCTTCTCTCTCATTAACCCAGCTCAATCTGGCTTCCGGGCTAATCATAGCACAATCACTGCACTAGCAAAAGTAACCAATGATTGGATCTCTGCTATAGATGCTAAGAAGGTAACTGGTGCAGTCTTTTTGGACCTCAGCAAAGCTTTTGATACTGTTGATCACAAACTATTAGTCAATTGCCTTGCAAAGTTGGGTGCCACATACCATACCACCCAGTGGTTCTCTAGCTACCTAACTGGAAGATTTCAAAAGTAAAGGCGAGCTTTTTCTGCTGCCTTGCCAGTTGCAGAGGAGGCCCAAGGATCCATCTTAGGCCCTATCTTGTTTTCTCTGTACATCAGTGACTTAGATGCTAACATATCTCGTCAAATCTGCACTTTTGCAGATGATACTGTGCTGTATACTTCTGGCTCATCGTTATCTGAAGTCAAGGGAGTGCTTCAAGCGGACTTCGCTGCTGAGCATAATTTAATAAAGGCAAAGCTTCTGCTCAATGCCAAGAAGACTACAGCGATGATATTCTCTACAGTGCTGTCTCAGGCCCCCAATACTCTTGCCCAAGACTTCATTGTCACCACGCTTAACGAGCCTCTGGAAGTTGTAACCAAATTTAAATATCTAGGTATCTGGATCGACAATAAATTATCTTTCAGTGACCACATCGAAGATGTCTCTAGAAGGTTAAAAGCAAGGTTGGGTTTCTTCTACGAAATAGGTCCTTTTCCCTTGAAACTCGAAACAAGCTTGACAGGCCACTTTTCTCCCTACTCGACTATGGCGATGTAATCTATTCCTCCACCACTCTTACAAAT
Organism: Neoceratodus forsteri; assembly: GCA_016271365.2. Lineage (NCBI taxonomy): Eukaryota > Metazoa > Chordata > Ceratodontiformes > Ceratodontidae > Neoceratodus > Neoceratodus forsteri. The sequence goes on along the minus strand of CM057449.1, from coordinate 222,589,206 downwards.
CTAAGTAAACTGGACATCCTTTATCACCGTGTGTTACGGTTCATTACCAACTCCTTACCGTTCGCACCACTGTGACTTATATGCAGCTGTTGGTTGGACATCCTAACTACTAGGCGCCTGCTCCATGCTGGGCTATGGACTCTTAAACTGCTCCTGCAGAAATTGCCAAGCTATCTCTCTTCCCTTATTAGTATCTCACATAGTGCATACTCATTAAGAAAATCTGACTTTATTATGCTTGACATACCAAGGACGTGGACTTCCTTTGGTAAACGTGCTATTGCATATGCCCTTCCCTCCATTTGGAACCAATTACAAACCGTACTGAAACTAACTAGCACAGTTTCAATAAACTTCTACAAATCACTAAGTTCAGCCAAAATAAAAGACACCTGTAACTGTCATTAAGTCTCTTCCTCCCCCATGTGTGCTATATTTATCCACTGGTAAGGTATAATTGATTTGTCATATTAACTGCTTTCCTTCCCTTCTACTCCTGGCTTTATCTTTGCTTACGCTCCACTGCTACTCTATCAAATTCTCCTCCTCCCATATCAGTTGTAGACTGTTGTTTGTTCTAGCTGCCAAAATACTGTATATTTGATTTGATTTGATTTGATTAAATCAAATCACACCAATCATCATGTTTCATTTATCAGTATGTCGACCTTTAAGTCGCTTCCCTGTCTCATATCAATGTTTACCACCTGCGGTCACCCTGTGTGGTACCCTTGTATGTATATCCAGCCTGCATCATGTAACGTGTATTTCATGTATATACTGTTATTACCTATCTGTGTTTGTACGTTAAGTGTTTATGTCACAGGACCTCCTTGTGAATGAGCTTGCTCAATGGAGTTTTTCTGCAATAAACTTGAACTTGAAACTTGAAAAAAAAAAAAAAAAATTCCCTGGCCAGGTTCTGCTCCGTCCTTGCCTTAACCGCCCTCACCAACCTAGTTGCCCTTCTAGCCATCAGTTCGTACTCTCCTCGATCCCTTTCACTCCCTGAACACTTGAATTGCCTATAGCCTGCATTCTTTCCCCGGCACCACCTCCTGGACCTCCCTGGTCCACCAGCAGGGTTTTCGGGCCCTATCTCATTTTTGTCTTACTCTGGCACAGGTGCTGGTAGCATCCTGCACCCCTCTCCTGATGATTTCCCACCTACTGTCAGCGTCCATGTTTGACCCAATCACATCCAAATGCCCCTTAAGGATCCTTCCCATTTCCTTAAAATCCGTCCCCCTTAAGTCAATTACCTCCGTCTTTGTGCATCCTTCTACCCCTCTTAGGTCCAGGCAGAACCAGACCGTTGCATGGTCACTCCCCGCCAATGGGTCCCTTACCTCCAAGCCCCCAATCTGGTCACTGTCTGTCAGGACCACATCCAGTACCCGTGCCTCCCTGGTTGGTTCCCCCACCTGCTGAGCTAGGAACGCATCTTTAAAGACATCCAACAACCTCTGTTTCCTGGCCACCAAGGATGTCATAGTCTCCCAGTCTGTTCCTGGCATGTTTAAGTCCCCTAACACCACCACCCTTCCCCTGCCCAATCTGCAGTGTCTCCCAACATCTGCCACCAGACTCTCCTCCAGCTCCTCCACCAGCGCAGGGGGTCTATACACCACTATTTTTACTCTCTTGCCCACCCTTGTTATCTAGGTGACACAACTCACCTCCACAGTTCCCTCCACCTCCTCTAATCCCCCTATGCCAATGCAGTTTTTGACTATTATTGTTACCCTCTCCTCTTCCCTCCCCCCTGTCCTTCCTGAACATAGTGTAACCCTCCAGGTTCAGGTCCCAGTCGTGTCCTGCTGTGGCCCAGGTCTCAGTGACCGCTGCCACATCCACCGCTCCCTCAGCATCGCCTGGAGCTCAGGCATTTTATTGCCCAAGCTCCTGGCATTTAGCAGGAATACCTTCCACCCTTTCCACATACTTCCATTTCCCCTGCTCGTGTTCCCATGGGGATTCCGTTTTCCCCTGGTCTACACTTTACCAGTCGGCCTTTTCCCACATTCCTCCAGCTCCCCAGGGGGGTGGAGACAGAGTCCCTCCTTTATCAGACCCCCCTTGGCAGCTATTCTCCCATCTCCCCCTTCACAAATTTAAACTCCATGTTTCACCAATGAACCCCTCTATTTTCAACCTAAGGATTTCCCTCCCCTCCAACTTGAGATGGAGCCTATCTCTAGCATACAGCTCCTTATCCTCCCAGGTCACCCCCCCAATCCCCCATCAACCCATACCATCTGGCCTCACACCACTCCCTGAGCCACTGGTTTATCTCCCTAATCTTCCTTTTGTGTTCCCCACTAGCCCTTGGCACCAGCAGGATTTCCAAGAAGAAAATCGTACACCCTATGTCATGACAGACCCTGGCAAGCTCCGTGAACCTTGCCTGTATCTCTAGCTTGCTATTTCCCTCAATGTCATTTGAGTCAGTGGAGGAGGAGACAGAGGTAAATATAACTGTACTGTATTGCTTAGCAGTAAAGGAAAAGCAATGTGCTAAGCGTCTGGCTTCAAGGGAGGAAAGGGAGAGGGTGGTGTAAAGAGAGCAGTGGTAAGTGTGGGACAGGCAGTTGAGGGCAAACTGGCAGAAGGAGTGACAGAGAGGATCCAGTCTGGCTAGCGTGGACTTAGGAACAGCACTGTAAACAATGTCTGAATAGTTGAAAATTGGGAGAATCATTTTTTGAAGAATGACTCTGCGAGCCAGCAAGGGGATATACCCACGGTTTCTATATAATGCACCTAATTTTGGGTGCAGCTTTTTGTGGATGCCATCCACATGCTGAGAAAAGTCAAAGTGATGTTCCAGCCACACTCCTAAGTACTTAAAAGAGGGGACGTCCTCAATGGGGGACCCATCTAGTGTGTGAAAGGAGGGGAGGGCTGTAAGTCTGGAGAGCTTTTCCCTGGTTCTGAAGGTCATGGAGACTGTTTTATTTTTGCATTGAGGGATAACTGATTTGAGCAGAACCAGAGCTGGATGATGTCAAAGTCCAGCTGGAGTCTGGTCATCAGATCAGTGGAGGAGGAGACAGAGGCAAATATAACTGTATTGTCTGCATACATATGGATGGATGCAGAAGTACAGGCAGTAGGGAAGTTGTTTACAAAACTCGAGAATAGCATAGGGCCAGAATGGATCCTTGAGGAATGCCAGTGCTGATGGGGGTGGGGGTGGGGGGGCGAGACAGGATTCTCCAATTTTTACTGATTAAGTCCTAGCCACTAGGTAGGAATGGAGTCAATGAAGGGGGAGAGAGATGAGAAAGCACTAAGTGTTCTTGAAGTTTAGCAAGGGTAGGAAGCAGGAAGATACATAGGTATAGATATATCATGTACTGTATAGATACAGTAAATAGGTACTGTAGACAGAGAGACAGAGAGACAGACAGACATGGGCCAGATAGATAGAGATATATATACTGTATAACTATATGATTTGATCAGTGCTTTATCAGATTATGTTAGGGATGGGGAAATCTCTAAATATGAATGATAGTGAGGTCGGGAGTTCCCACAATAGTCTTTGACAAGTTTCAAGCCACTGAAGTGGAAATCCATGTCATCTTTTGTCATTCTTTTTCTTTTATATTAACGTCTTTGTCCTTCTGTATGTGTTCTCTTAACATTTTACCATCCTTTGGCTAGGTTTCATTAACAGTAGGTCTTTTTTCCTAATTTAGAAGAGTTACAATTGTCCTAAGACTATTAGCTCTGAACCAGCTGCTGTGAAAGCAGATGTATCCCAAAATTTGCAGATGTATCCCTTTCTATCACTACTTTTACTATATTCATTCTACATCCAACATGAACATCTTATGCTGATTGAATTTTTTTTTTCTGTTTTTTTCATCCATAAAAACTTATAAATCATCCCAAACAGTTTAGAGAATGTTACCACAAGTGTGACACTGTCATCATAGTGTTGATAATTTACACCATGGTTTTAGATTGGTACAAACAAATCAATGCTACTATCATGGCAAATGCTACAATGTATCTGTATTTTGTTTACTTTAGCATTCTTATGTTGTTGCCAATATTAATAATTTACACAGAAATGTAGACAGAGATGGCAGAAAAATACAGGTTACTCATGTGTAACAGGATTTCTAGGAATGGTATATGTTGTTCATCCACACTTTTTGGCAGGTATCCTTGCCGCTTTAAATCTTGCCGGAAGGTCTTCAAGCTGGCTCCTCCCACCCACCCGGGTGGTAAAACTCTTGGCTCCGCCCCATGACACCAGATCTGGCCCGCTGGAAGCTCAGGTTGTGCGTCGAAGCCGGGGAGGTCGGGTGGGTCGTGTGAATGAACAACATATATCATTCCTAGAACTCCTGTTACAGGTGAGTAACCTGTATTTCTAGGGACATGGATATGTTGTTCATCCACACTTATTGGCAGACTCCTAGCAGTTCTCCGGGAGGAGGGAGGCAAGCGCACACCCCTACTTAGGGAAAGAGACTGGAGAACCGAGGCCCCAAAACCAGCATCCCGGCATGAATCAAGGTCGATGTGGTAGTGGGTGATAAAGGTGTGTGCTGACTTCCAGGTAGCAGCCCTGCAGATTTCCTGGATAGGGACGTCCCTGGAAGCAGCCACCGATGCAGCTGTATGGCGGGTAGAATGAGCTCTTATCCCTCTGGGAGGCTCCATGCCCGCCAACCTATAGCAGAGATCTATGCAGGAGGTGACCCACCTGCTTATCGTCCGCTTGGCTGCAGGTCTGCCAGGTGCGGCTTCAGCGTAAGTGACAAACAGCTGGCAAACCTCTCCCCGAATTTCAGCTGTGCGTTCCTTATAGTAAGCGAGCGCCCTTCTTGGGTCCAGAGTATGGAGCCTATATTCGGCTTCCGAGGTGTGATTGGGGTAGAACACCGGCAGAGTCAACACCTGGTTAAGGTGAAACTCCGACACCACCTTCAGAAGGAATTTCGGGTGGGGGCGCAGGACAACCTTGTCCCTGTGGAAGACCAGGTAAGAAGACTGATGGAGCGCCTGGATCTCTCCATCCTTCTGGCTGGTAATAGCCACCAAGAAGGCGGTCTTCACGACAGGTGAGAGAGATCACCTGTGCATTGGTTCGAATGGCGCCCCATGAGCTTTGCCAATACCGGAGTGAGATCCCACAGGTGGAGGTTCTCACCACCGGAGGAAATGTGATCAAGGCCTTTGAAAAGCACCAGACCACCTTCTCCTAGCCACCGACTGCTTCGGCCCGCGCCCGTAAGCAGAGATGGCTGGCAAGTGCCCCATAGGGTCGTTGACCTGAGTCCTTGCTGAGAAAGGGACCATAAATAGTCCAAGATGATTGCCAAGGAACAGAAGGAAGAGTCCAGGCCCTTGCCCTGACACCAAATGGAAAACCTTTTCCATTTGAAGGCATAGCATTTCCTGGTCGACTCCTTACGGGACACCTCAACTACATTGAGGACCTCGTTGGAAAGACCCAAGGCCTAGAACTCTAGCCGCTGAGGAACCAGGCCGTCAGGTGCAGGGGTTGAAGGTCCGGATGGAACACCTTCCCCTGATTGACTGAAAGCAGGTCTGGGTGAGCTGGAAGCTGCCTCAGGAGCCTGGAGCTGAGGCTGAGGAGATCTGGATACCAGCATTGGTGGGGCCAGTCTGGGGCTACCAGAATCACCTGCGCCTTGTCCCTCCTCGCCTTGAGAAGCACCTTGTGGATCAAGGGAAATGGGGGAAAGGCGTAGAGGCCGAGTTCATGGCCTCAGAAGGCATCCCCCTGCAGTGAGCCCTGCTGAGGGGGGCGGGCATGGAACAGCCTCAGCTTCGCGTTCTCCCTGGAGGCAAACAGATCCACCTGAGGTGTGCCCCAATGGGAGAACAGATCTTGTACTACTTCCGGCAGGAGAGACCACTCCTGGGATACAGCCCCTATCCGACTTAGGGCATCGGCCAGGGTGTTGGAGGCTCCTACCACATGAATGGCTAGGAGATCCGCCTCCAGGCTGCGCACGAGTGACCAAATGTGGAGAGCTTCCTTGCACAGAGGCATGGAGTGCGTCCCGCCCTGGCAGTTTAGGTAGTACATGGTGGTGGTATTGTCCGTCTGGACCTGAACCACTTGACCCCGTAGAGGCAGGAGCGGTGAGAGCTAGGTGGACTGCTCGGAGCTCCAGCAGGTTGATATGGCATCGGGACTCCCGAGGGGACCAGAGGCCGTGCACTTTGTGCTCTCCCAGATGGGCACCCCAACCCATCAGAGAGGCATCGGTCGATAGAGAGACCGTTGGCTTGGGGCGGACAAACGGGATGCCCTCCTGCAGATGAGCTGGAACGAGCCACCACTGAAGAGTGTTCCACATCCCCTGCGTCACCGTCACTAGCTGATCCAATGGATCGCAGCATTGAGACCACTGGCTGGTCAGCCCCCATTGAAGGGGGCGCATGTTCCAGCGGGCCCAATGGACCACGCTGGTGCAGGCTGCCATGAGACCCAGGAGGCACAGGAAGTCCCGGGCAGGGCGCGATTGCTCAACCAGAAATGATTGGGCAAAGGAGGAAAGAACCTCGGCCCTGTCCGTCGGGAGCCATGCTCTGGCTCGAAGAGATGAAGATGAAGATGAAGAGACTCACCTGCTTCAGTTCGAGTTCCGACTTGGCCTTGTTGATGAGGAAGCCGACCTGAGAACAAACCTGGAGGGCCAGATCTCTGGACCGCTCCACCTCCTGTCTGGAGGGGGCTGCTATCAGCCAATTGTCCAGGTAAGGGTACACCTGGACCCCTTGGCGCCGCAGGAATGCTGTCACCACTGCCATGCATTTGGTGAAGACCCTGGGTGCAAGAGACAGGCCGAACGGCATGGCTGGAACAAAGGGATCCTTCTGCTCAAGCGAAAGAATCTCTGATGAGACGGATGGATAGGACGTGGAAAATGCATCCTGCAGGTCCAGAGAGCAGAACCACATGCCGCTTTCAAGGATGGTATTATCTGAGCCAGAGTGACCATCCTGAAGGTCCGAGACCTTAGGAACTTGTTTAGGTCGTGCAGGTCGAGAATGGGCGCCAGCCCCGTCCGTTGGGACCAGAAAGTACCTGGACACAAACCCGGGTCTGAGGAGGGTCCATACCTCTGATCACCTGCTATCTCGAGGCAGGCGATGTTGGCTTGAGCCGACAGCAAAAGGCTAGAGGACTGAGGCCCCCAAAGGCGGCAACTGGAAGGCGGGGCCTGCGAACTCAGAGGCAGGCTCTTTCCTACCACTTCCAACACCACCGGTCTGTGGTTATAGCAGACCAAGCAGAAGGAAGTAGTGGGCCGTCCCCCATGGGGGAACCTGGGGTGAGTGGCTGAAGTTGAGGCGACACCCTCAACCCGTCACTGTGCAGGCTTGGAGGGACACGGCCGAGGGACCTCCTGGGCCTTTACCTCCCTGCTTCCTGGAGGAGGAAGCCGGGGCTTGGGTTTGGGATGCCAAGCGCGAGCCTGCTGGCCCTGATGCTGCTGGGCCGGACGTGCCGCAGGCGCAGACAGACGAAAGGGCTTGGGTTGCGGTCTGCGGCCCTTGTCCCTCTGGGTGGATGAGACCGAGTCCAAAGTGGCATTGGACTTTTCAATCCTCTGGAGGTGGCCTTCCACTCCAGGGCCGAAGAGGTCGGTCCCCAGGAAGGGGACATCCGTCAATTTGTGCTGGGTATCCGCTGTGAAGGTGGATATCCTCAGCCATGCTCGACGGCGCATAGCCACTGCGGCCGCTACTGACCTGGCGCATGAGTCACTGATGTCCAAAGCAGTCTGAAGTTGCTGCTTGGCCACTGCCCTGCCCTGGTCCCGCACCTGCTTAACCGTGGTCTGCAGGTCAGCCGGGAGATGAGGGACTACCTCGTCCAGGGAGCCCAACAGGGCGTGAGAAAAATGAGCCATCAGTATGGCCGAGCTGGCCTGACGAAGGCCAAGGGAGGACGCAGCACAGACTTTTCGCCCGGCGTAGCCCAACTTCTTGGACTCCTTGTCGGGAGGTTTGTCCATGTCCCTGGCGTTTCCGGCACGCTGGAAGATGCTGTCGGTAACTAACCCCTCGGCTGAGGGGTGTTCCGAGAAACCAGACAGGGAACCGGTAGGGACCGCGTACTTCCTTGCCATCCTGGCCGAAGGCGCAGGGTAGGAAGCAGGACTCTGCCAGAGCTCCAAGGCCGGGCCTACAATGGCCTCGACCACCGGAAAGGCCTCCGTAGGAGAATCCCCTTGGTCCAATATCTCCGTGAGGGGATACTTGGCCCGCTTGGATACGGGCTCAAGCTGCATCCCGGTGGATTCCGAGATGAGCCTAAGCAAACCTATGAAGGACGAAGGGCTATCGTCCAGTGACTGACCTCCTGAGGACTCCAAGTCGACCCGCCTGGAGAACAGGGAGGAATCGTCATCGGACTAGGAGGAGTACGCAAAGAGCTGCCTTGGGCCTGAGCCACCCTCCACCTGCCGAGAGCAATCGGGAGTGAGGATGACAGACAGCCTATGGGGCAGACCTTGGGCCGACCGAGAATTTTTGGTCGGAGCCCCAAACAACGGCTGTGGAGGCGGAGGTTCCACCGGAATCAGTGGGGCAGCTGGTTTTGGCTGAGCAACAGGCCTGGAAGTAGGCGCCTCGGCTAGGGCGAGGGGTTGCTTCGGCCGCTCTGGTGACAGCCATTTGATAGCCGGGGAAGGCGACGATGTCGGCTTGCTCCCGGACAGAAGAAGCTGTTGCCACATGAGGTCCACGTATCGTCGACGCAACTTGCGTCGAAGCCTCCTCTCGTCCGAGGAAGAGGATGAGGATGAGTGGCAGTGCCGCTTGCCACGGTGCCGAGACCGAGACCGCCTGTGACGGTGGGATTGGCTGGACCGAGAAGAAGTCCAAGACCGAGACCGTGAACCTCGGCTTTTCCGAGGAGGGTACAGGGGTAGAGCGGGGGAAACCTGCCCTCCCCTCAGCTCGGAGGTCTCAACCGTGGACTCTGGAACCAGAGGCACGGGCAAGTCCACGGACTCCTCAACCACGGCTGGGGGAACCGGGAAGTGAGGGTTTTCGGCTTCACAGGTCGACAGCCCGTCCAACGGGTCAAGAAAAATCTCGACTGCGTCGACGGGAGTCTCGGTCAACTGACCTGACGGGGACACCGTGAAGCCAGTGGCCGAAGCCGAAGGATCGACCGAAGTCGATGGTCGACTACTCGGTGAGAGGGACCTCTCCTGCCCCCAAGAGCGTCGCTGGAGGGACTTACCTTTGTGGTCGCCCTGAAGATGTTGGTCCCTCTCCCTTAGTGGAGAGGGAGAGACAGAACTCCTTAAAAGAAGCTGAATAGGAGGATCCCAGGGAGAGCGGGATAAATGCCTCGGCCGAGGAAGATGAAGATGCGGCCTGTGCCGCCTCCTCCTCGAGGGCGATCATCTGCTCAAGCTGTTCTGCCGAGCCCGCCACCGCAGAAACCACCAACCGGGCCTCCTTCGACTTTACCGGAGGATAATGTTTTTCGGGTCGCCCAAGTTGTAAACGGGAGGCACGGTCTTCCAGGACGTAGGCCGAAAAAGAAGAGCACAGGTCGCAAGCCTGCGGATTGTGCCCAAGGCCCAAGCAGTAGACGCACGTGGAGTGCGGGTCCATCCGAGACATCTTCTGCCCGCATGGGCACCTCCGGAAACCGGGAGTCGATTTGTCCATCGCAGCCACGAGGGAGTAAGTGACCGAAGTCTTGAAAACCTTAAAAGTAATTTCGGGTAAACCGAAGAAATAGGAACCAGTCTTATACGCAGAGCGTTAAGGAGGGAACCTGAGCTTCCAAGCGGTAAGGAAGATCTGGCGTCATGGGGCGGAGCCGAGAGTTTTACCACCCGGGTGGGTGGGAGGAGCCAGCTTGAAGACCTTCCGGCAAGATTTAAAGCGGCAAGGATACCTGCCAATAAGTGTGGATGAACAACATATCCATGTCCCTAGAAAGACCATTCGTCCAGTCTGCCCATAAAACCCTAACAAACTTGGGACCTATTCTCTGTACAGGGTTCTAACACAGACTATCTACCCCATGCTCAATGCCCTACTGGTATCACCCTGAACAACCACTAAGCTCTTCACTCTGTTCCATCCATGTTTGAAACCATTGATAGTTTTGGCACCCACGACATCAGATGGCAGAATTTTCCATGGCTCCACCAACTTTTCTTTATTATAGCTTTCTCATATCCCATTTGAACCCCCACCCCCCACCCCACTCCCGGTCTTGATCCACCACTCATGTTGAATGGTTCCTTGCAGTTTACCTTGTTCATTCCTTTCAGAAACATGAAGGTCTCTATTATATTTCCCCTCTCTTGTCTGACCTCAACCAAGTATATGTTCAGTGCCTTTGGACAATGTGCCCAGCAGGCCCTGAATCATTTTGGTCACTCTGCATTGCAGTCTCTCCAGCCTATCCTTATCTTATGTCACATGAGGACTCCAGAACTGGGTACAGTATGAAGAATAAAAAAACTGTGCACCATACCTCTCAACCTCCTGCCTCGCAAATCAGGGACAAGGCTTAAAAAAATCAGGGACAAAGGACTAAAATCAGGGACACATCTTCAAAATTAGAGAGATCCACCCAGAAAGCTGGTAGAATATGGGGCTTAGTGCAAAATGAATTTTCTAAAGAAGAACAAGTCTGTAACTTTAAGGCTTGACATTTTTTGGTGCTTATGGTTCCCACTGTTGAGCCACAAAGACACAAATTTTAGGAGGGACACAGTAAAATGTTGAGGCAAAATCAGGGACATCCCTGAAAATCAGGGGCACTTGAGAGGTATGCTGTGCACTCAGCACACCAAGGTAAACTGCTGACACTTGCCTCTTGAAGATGAAGAAAACAATATTTAAATTTTGTACAGCATACCACACAATCTCAGGCACACTGGGGAAACAACACCATCCCAACATTTGGCGAGAGAACTCACTTTGTCAAGAGAATGGGCACAGTATTCCAGGACATGCTCAGTTTTTCCTCCCTGTTCAGTACTCTGTCCTGGGGTTCTTGTTCCCTATGTGCATCTCTTTGCATTTTATGTCACTGAATTTCACCTGATGAACCCTTTACCACCTCTCTAGTCTTTGCAAGTTTCTCTGCAGCTCCCCAGCCTCCTCTGCACTGTATACCCTGCCACTGAGCTTAGTGTCATCTGAAAAGTGACTAACCTTGCCCTTGAATCCTTCTCCCATGTCACTGATGAACATATTGAAAAGGACTGGAACCATGACTAATAGTTCTTGTGGTACCCCACTGGTGACCTCCCTCTCTTCTGACTTGACTCCATTAACCACAATCCTCTGCTGTCTACCTTTCAACCAGTTTCTCACCCATGTAACTGTGTCATTCAATGCACCTAGATCCTTTAGCTTCTTCAGCAACCTTCTATGAGGCATTGAGTCAAAGGCCTTGCTAAAACTGAAGTACAGTAAATCCACAGTTTGACCCTTATCCACTACCTTCATTACCCAGTCAAGGAATACTATCAGGTTAGTCTGACAAGACCAGCCTGCCATGAACCCATGCTGTTTAATATCCTGAAGTCCACTGCTCGCCAGGTAGTTTGCAAGGTTCTCTTTGACTAGCATCACCATAAGTTTACCAACAATAAAAGTAAGATTGACAGGTCTTTAGTTACCTTGTTGCTTCTTGTCTGCTTGTCTCAAGTCTTCTGGAACTACCCCTGTCTGAACTGAGCTACTGAATAGCCCTGTCAGGGTTTCAGTTAGTTCCACTTTTAATTCCTTGAGCACCCTCGGATGAATCCCATCTGGCCCCAGGACCTTATTTACCTTTAAGGCTGCTAGCCCTTTCTGAACCCTGTCACTGGTAATTACTTGTTGCCTCACCTCCGAGATCACCCTTTCAGCCATGTTAATACCACTCTCTGTCAGAGGCCCTCTGTCTTCCCTTGTGAATACAGAGCAGAAGTAATCATTAAGAATAGCTGCTTTTTGCCCATCCTCCAGTTACCCTACTTCCCTCCCTCAGTTAGCCTAACAATTCCGCCTCCCTTCTTTCTTTTTCACTAATAGTTTGACCCACACTGCAATATGCAACTCTGTGTCTGTCTTTGCTTCTCTGACCACCCTCTTGGTTTCCCTTGTTCTCATTTGTTACTCTCCCCATTCCTCTGTATCTTGTTTTTTCTTGCACCTGGTGAAGCCCTTCTTTTTGGCTTTCAGTGCTTGCCTGAGCTTTCCAGAGAACCTCATTGGTCTCTTGTAGCTGTTTCTTTTGCTTACTGTTGTCATGCAATAATCTGTTGCTTTGAGAATGGCCCCCTTAATTGCCCTCCATCTTCTCTCCACACCCCTGATGCTGTCTACTCAAAGTAACTTGTACTAGAATAGTTCTCTTATCCAGCAAAGTCTGTCATTGTGAAGTCTAGGATGAGGTCTTACTGGTCCCAAAGACCAGGCTGACCCATACAGAGTTATGGTCACTGGATCCTAGTGGTTGCAAACCTCACTTCTCCTACCAGTTTTGAGTTGGTGAGCACCATATCAAGAATTGTAGCCTGCCTAGTGGATTCTTTAACTATCTGCACCAGCAGGCAGTCCAGAAATATATCCTGCAGGGCCTGACTTCTTGAGCCCCTGGCCGCTGGAATGTCCCAGTCAATAACTGGCAGGTTTAGATCACCCACCACCACCATCTCACCCTTTGCCACACACAGACCTTTCTAGTTCTGCTCCTAGCTTCTTAACTTTCTCTCTTTCCCTTGTCTTGGAGGTCTATAGATCATCCCCATCTGTAGTTTCTTGCCTGAGCTGAACCCACAACACTTCTGCTTCCCCATTAGGAGGCAGTAGAGTGCAGTGGTCTAAGGCTCTGAGCTGCAAATCTGGTGACATCCAGCAGACCAGACCTGGGTTTGAATCCCACAGCTTCCACTTGCATACTGTGTGACCCTGAGCAAGTCACTTAACCTCCCAGGTTGCTCCTATAAAAAAGCTTTCAGCTTAGTGTGCTATACCTGGTTAAAAAAAAAAAAATTACCTCCCCTGATGTTTTTATCCTTTACTGCCTCTATGCCTTCCCTGGCATATAGGGTTACACCTCCATCTTTAACTTTTCCTCAATTTTGTCTAAACATGGTGTAGTCTGGGGCTAATGTGACACATTTGCTGATTTTTTTCAGAATAAGGATAAAGCAGAAATAACTCAGAGGCACAGGGTGAGCAGCAGAGTCTTTTTCAAATGAGTAAGGGCACCAGGACCAAGACGTATGCAACAAAGTGGCGTGGGGGTGGATGGCTAAGAGAGACAAGAGCAGTAGATGCCCAGAACAGACTGTCAGAGGGCCTGGCACAGACTGCCAGTGAAAGTGGTGCAGGTGAAAACAGTGGGGGACATCAAGCATGACAGAATAAACATATGGATATGATAGAAAATAGGCAGTGAAGAGGGAAGGTTGATTGAGACCAGTTAGGGTCTGAAGAGACAGACTGGTCAGGGAACATCTTGGCAGACTGGGTGGGCCATGAGACGAGATCCTTTTCAGATGAAAAATGTTGTGTTTCTATGCAAACTCATTGTTTATATTGTTGATTGTAATTCTTTGGATGACTCTCAATTACTGAGTAAAAATTTACAACTTTGTCATCAGTTCTAAAAACACCAGGGAACATCCTAAATTCCAACCTTATATTCCCACTGACAAAGCCTCAGAGAACAGCAAAGCACTGGGGATGTTGGCAGTCCTGTGGCATGTAATTCTGAACTATAGAAACATAGAAACTTTTACAGGCAGAAAAAGACAAAGACCTATCCAGTCTGCTCTTTTCCTGCCTAATTCCACACTATCCTAATGCTGAGTGGACTCAGACTACACCCCCTAGTAGCAGCTTAGCTCCCGTCCCCCCTCACTCTATTTTTCACCAGCCTCTTTTGTGTGTCCCACCCCATCTTAAAGCCCAACACAGGCACCATTTCCAACACCTCTCTGGCAACCCGCTGCACCTGCCCACCACCCTCTCCATGAAGAAACACTTTCTCAAACCGTTCTTGAATGTTCCATCCCAATTTACATCCATTACCTCCTGTTGAGGACCCCTTGCAATGTTTGAACAGCTGCTGGCTGCTGATCCTGTTTAATCCCTTGATAAATGTAAACCTCTCAATCATGTCCACCTCCTCCCTCCTAGCCTTGAGTGAGTACATATTAAGGCTGCCCAGCCACTCCTTATATGTCATCCCCTGCTAACCTTAAATCATCTTAACAGCCAAAGTTCACAGCGGTTTCCACAGATAGTTAAAAACAGGTCAGCACTTCTATGAGAATAAAAAGGAATATTCCTACCAGATTGAAGGTGCTATTCCAATCTTCAGTCTGTGTGTTCTCACCCTCTACACAAAACTCTTGGTTAACAAGCATTTGTCAATGCCGAATGTTGTCTTGCTGGCATTGGCATTGGTAGTGCAGGAGTTAGAGAGATGCATAATAGGAATGGCAGTGAAGTATTGAACTGATGCCAACTCCACCCCCACCCTTCAGAGAACGACAGGCAATGGGGTGTGCCTTTGATTTGTCGGTCATAACGCTCAAGCCATTTCAGCTCACCTTACCTTGCAGACACCAACAAGTGTTGTGGTGTGCCTTGGAGTCTTTGGGCCTTACTCTCTCTCCCCATTCCATAAGTATATATGCTGAGATGGGTGCAGTATAGGAGAATGGGGTGAACTTTGGGGATGAAGAGTCCAAGGAACACCGCAATGCCTGTCACTGGCTGCAGGGTGGTGGTGGGGGTGGAATGGCTTGAGCATTACAGCCGACAATCCCAAGTCACACCCCTGATACCTGTCAATCTCTACTGGGTGGGGCATTACAGGTTGGAAACCCTAATGTCCCAGGCGTTTCTTGGTATTTTCACTCCAAATTATCAACATGGGCTTTTTGCGACCCCTCCTCATGGACAGTGATACTATCAGTTCATTAGCCAAAAGGTGATTTTGCACAGTGACCGCTCCATTTGGTGCCACAGGTGCGAAAATACATTTTGGGCAGGATGTGAAAAATGACAGCTGTACTGTTCATGAGGAGGTTTAAAAAAATGCTAATGTTGAAAATCTGGAGTGAAAATATGAAAAATTGGTGAAGTCACGAGCGTGCGTAGAAACTGTGCAACACACGCCCATAACGCAATTATTTTTGGGATTTTTTTAACCAGATTGTCAACACAGGCATTTTGGGACCTCCACTCATGAACAGTGGCATTGTGATTTTGTTAATCTGTCCAGAACATTGATTTCCCACAGCGACCGTGCCATTCTGCGCCAGATGTGCGAAAACACATTTTGGGCAGGATGTGAAAAATGACAGCTGTACTGTTCACAAGGAGGTGTGAAAAAAATGGCAATGTTGAAAATCTGGAGTGAAAATATTAAAAGTGTGCGTGGAAATTGAGCAATGCACACTCGTAACAAAGTCATTGTTTGGAATTTTTTCACCAAATTTGCAACATAGGATTTTTGAGAGCCCACCTCATGAAAAGTGGCACTGTCATTTCATTAATCGGTCCCAAAAGGTGATTCCACGAAATGACCTTTCAGGACTGAATAACAAAACAACATTGTCTGTATTCATGAGGTGGGGTCCCAAGAACCCCATGTTGAAAATCTGGGACCAAAACTCCCAAAAATTACTGAGATATCAACCTATATTGAACCCCCACCATACAGTGCCATTATAGGACTTACCATCATTTCTTCAGTTTCCAGTCAGCTTTTGATGAGTGCAGACATGTTCCCAGTGCACTGAAGATCGCTGTTCCCAACCTCCACAGGTAAATATGGGTGGGGGGTGCAGGGAGGTGGGGTGCGCAGAGGGAAGGTGCAGGTTGGGGAAAGGGGGCCAGTGGCAATGACATGGGACTGTTTTCCTTTTGTTTCAGGTTTAAAAAAAAAAAAAGACGTTGTGGGTCTGATTTATTTTTTACAGGGAAACTATGGATTTCGGCACACTGGGGTGGGCTTTCAGTGTGCCAGAGTACTTGGGGGAATCAAGGGGGGATCAATGCTGACCCGGGGATTGGGCAACCTGAGGGCAGAGGATATGTGGGGGGGTGCATCCAACACCAAGAGTGGGCTTCCTGGTGTTGGAAACACCACAGCAGGTTTTGGCACACTGGGGTGGGCTCCCAGTGTGCCACATTAAAGGATGGGGGGATACAGGCTGACATGGGGATTAAGCACCCCAATGTTGACAGGCGGGGGAGAAGGGTCCTCCAGCATGATCGATTGAGCTTAGAGTAAAAGTGCCTTTGGGCACTGAATACTCCCAGCCCGTATGGAGATTAGGCTATGGCCTGCTCCACATGGGTGAGAGAAACTTTTGAGCCAGAGACAGCGGGACATGGAGGAGGCAGGTGAGGAAAGCGCCTCTTCCCACCTTTCAGGCAGGGACCGGTGGGGTGGTGAGGCAGAGACATCACTACGCAAACAGCTGTTTGCTCTCCTGCTGCTGCCATGTTTATTGAAATGTTTCACCAGGAAAGGCACATACGGGAGGCGTGTCATCTGTGCCACTGCATGACGAGCTTGTGTCTGACTGCAGCGGTATATTTCTTTCAGGTTGGTGGCACGTTACATAATTCTTGTGTCATCGCTAGCATGCTGGATAATTGGGGAATGAGGGACGCACCTACTAAAGTGTGCCCTACATTCGCCAACACCGGCACACCTCTGCATTTCTCATACTACCACAAGATGTTTCTTGCGTGTGTGCAAGACAGCATAAAAAGGACAACATAAGAGAGCATTTGCCACCATAACTTCCCTGCCTTAATTCAGAGAGGAAGAGCAGAGGGAGACAGATGGCTGCAGGATAGGGCTCAAAGAGAGCTAGAAAGTGCAAGCCATGCAGTTATAACATTTCCATACAGAGACATGCTCTTCAGCCACATGTAACCAGTTGCTACCATAAAAAAAAAACTGACAAAAAATAACAAAATCGAGTGGCCTCGCATCAATGAGCAAGCTGGTCATTGTCGAAATAGTTACTTTCTATTAGCTTAGGTTTCAGCATCAGCCATGACACATTAACAGTGTGATCATGCCAGTATAGACAGTGCCTTGAAAAGCAATTGAAAGTGATAAATAAGCATATAGGGCCCCATATTCATAAATTCCAGGCTGCATCGCGCGAGTGCCTGCGCCGCACAACTGAGATGCGCCACCACAAAATAATGGTATATTCAGAAGATGTGCCATAAGATGTGATCGTGCATATGTGGCTGAATATCCTGAACATGCATGATTGCACAGTGGGAGATGTGTGGCACAGCAGGAGCCCTGAGACCTGTGTGGGACATAAGGAAATGCACTATGGGTGGCTACATGTGCGGCATGAAAAAATGCAGTACTCAGTTGGGATATGCAAACGGCCTCATTGCACATTCTGAGCCCATTCCCCACATGCACAGCTCATTACTGGAATGCGTTCAAGCTATTTGCATACCCAAAGCATGCACTGTTCCAGCTTTACAGGGCTGCCCCACCTCTCCACAAAGGTGAACAGGAGGTACTGCAGCCTAGCAGGCAGGTGTGATGGAATGCTTGTGTGTGTGTGGGTGGGTGGGCTGCATTGGCCTGAGTATAGTGCTATTACCCATGGCCATGTACAGGGTCAGACTGAGTTACAGAGGGACCACCTGGTCAAGCAACAGGGAAGGGCACAGGGTGACATACTCTGATTGGTATGTCACAGGAATGTGATACACTAGCTACATATGCAGCTTAAAGTCACCTGCAGTGCCACCCCCCAACATTAGGAACATGGCGTTACATGCAAGGAATGTTAGTGTTCGAAGGTGACCAGCTACCTGAGTGTGTGGGTCCCACCTGAACCACTCCAGGTAACCTAGTGGGCCAGTCTGACACTGGCCATGTATGTGTTCATTGTGGCTGCACGCCCAACACCGGAGGGGTCGGGTGTCCATGAGGCATGCCCATGCCACCACCAGGCCGCAGGTTGTACCACCACTGCTCCATGCTGCCCACTGTTGTGCTATGTCCACCACAGGAAAATCAAACAGACCCACTGCAGTGCCCTGTGGTGGTGTCATACCACATAGCAGGCATCGGTGACATGTCTGTGACTTCCAGTTGTGTGGGCCTAGCATGGGCGTGCTGTGTGCACCTATGATGTACCACCATGGGTGTGTGCCACAGGTCAGTCCCTGGCCTGTGCCATGCTGCCACTAGTACCACCAGGCTACCTGGGCACCACTGCCCCAGACATCGCCATGGGCACATGCCACTACCAGGTGGTGCCCTGCAGGCTACAAGGGTGCAGGCCATGGTCCCAGGTATGGTTGTTGCATTGTGGCTGTCTGCTCCGCTGGTGTGCTGGGGGGCACCTGACAGCACTGGCATGTGGCTTCTGGGTGTCTACATCCTGGGTGCAGTGTAGGAAGTGGCTCTCTGGGTGGTACCAGTAATGTCCCAGTACTTGTGGCTTTGGGTATGTCTGTCCTGGAATGACTGCTGTGGGTGGGTGCCTGAGGCACGTCCTGGTACACCTCCAAGGGCTGTCTCAGGATGGTCTGCCTGCAGTTCCATGGTCTGCCTGTGGATGGCTGGTCAATTTAGACCATACTTTTGTATGCCTAACTTTGTGCGGCACACTTCTGAGATGCATGGCAGATGCACTGCACATTTTGGTTGAATATACAGATGTGCAGCATATTCATGTACATGCTCCCTTTTTTAGAACTGCATACATTATTTCTGCATGACTGCACATTCGGACATGTGCGATGCATCTCTCCGTTTTGAATATCGCACTTTTGTACATTTTCTGAGATGTGCCAGATATCTCCATTTTGGGCTGTGTATCTCCTTTGAATATGTGGGCTATAGTGATGAAGTGCAAACTGTGCAGTTTGAAAGAGAACTGCTTGCATGATAAAGTTAAGCTAATGAATCATTCTTCTGTACAAATATCGCAATACATAAAGAACAGCAGAAAGCAGCTACAATAACTGTAATAGCAGCAGTTTCATTAATATCTCAGAAATATATGTAATTGAGTCCTGTTGGTGACAAGATATTAAGTCCTGAGATCCAATAAGCTTCTCTCTGAAGCACTTCTTTTATTAAATCTTCACAGATTCTGATCTCTGCTTTCTCTGTACCTAGGTATCTCTAAGAGGCTATTGACAGATGGTCTGCTTGTCTGTAACAGTGCATCATTGTGTAGTATGTATTTTCAATTCTGATGATCATCTTTTTTCCCTTATTCTCATTTTGAGGTTTTTTTTTTGGGGAGGAGGGGGTTGCTTGCCTGGCCTGCATAAATTAGATCACATGAACACATAAGAATATACCTGTAGTTGTCTCCAGGAGTGTTACAGTTAATAACAGGCATTTATCAATGCCGAATGTTTGCTTGCTGGTATTAGCATTGGAAATGCAGGAGTTAGACAGCTGTAGAATAGGAATGGCAGTGAAGTATTAAACTTCATGCCAACCTCACCTCCACCCTGCAGAGACAGACAGGCATTGGAGTATGCATTTGGGTCATCGCCCATAACGTTCATGCCATTTCAATTCACCCTATCCTGCAGACATCGACACATGCTAACGTGTGCCTTGGGGTGTTCAGCTTTACAGTCACCCCATTCCATAAGGACATACGCTGAAATGGGTGCAGTGTAGGAGAATGGGGTGAACTCTGGGGCCAAAGGGTCCAAGGCACACCTCAATGCCTGTCACTGGCTGCAGGGTGGGGGGTGGGGTGGGATGGCATGAACATTACTGTTGGCAATCAAAAGGCACACCCCTGATGCCTTTCAGTCTGTACAGGGTGGAATGTTATGGTTAGAAACCCTAACAGCCCAGGCATTTGTTGGTATTTGCACTACAAATTTTCAACATGGCCTTTTTGTGACCCCACCTCATGAAAGCATTTGGGACCTCTTCTCATGAACAGTGGCAGTGTGATTTTGTTATTGTGTCCCGAACTTCAAGTTCTCACAGTAACCGTGCCATTCTGCGCCAGATGTACGAAAACACAGATCGGGCAGGATGTGAAGAATGACAGCTGTACCATTCATAGGGAGGTGTGAAGAGATGGCAATGTTGAAAATCTGTAGTGTAAATATTAAAAATGATCGAACTTCTGAGCGTAGATGGAAACTGCGCAACGCATGTACATAACACAGTCATTCAGTGGAATTATTTCACCAAATTTTCAACATAGGAATTCTGTGACCTCTGCTCATGACCAGAGTCACTGGTTTTCTTAATCTGTCCCAAACACTGATTTCCCACAGCGACCGTGCTATTCTGAGCCGGAAGTGCAAAACACAATTTGGCCAGGATGTGAAAAATGACAGCTATACTGTTCATAAGGAGGTATGAAAAAATGCCAATGTTGAAAATCTGGAGTGAAAATATTACCAATTTATGAAGTTATGAGGGTGCATGGAAACTGCTTCATGTACGCTTGTAACACAGTCATTTTATGGACTTTAGTCATCAAATTTTCAGTATAGGCATTTTAGCACCTCTCCTCATGAACAGTGTCACTGTGATTTTCTTAATGTGTCCCCAACACGGATTTCCCACAGTGACCACGCTAATCTGTGCTGGAAGTGAGAAAAAACATTTCAGCCAGTATGTGAAAAGTGACAGCTGTACTGTGAAAAAATGCCAATGTTGAAAATCTGGAGGGAAAATATTACCAATTTATGAAGTTATGGGGGTGCGTGGAAACTTCATAATGCACGCTTGTAACACAGTCATTTTATGGATTTTCATCATCAAATTTTCAGCATAGGCATTTTAGCACCTCTGCTCATGAACAGTGTCACTGTGATTGTCTTAATGTGTCCTGAACACGGATTTCCCATAGCGACCACGCTAATCTGCGCTGGAAGCGCGAAAAACATTTCGGCCAGGATGTGAAAAATGACAGCTGTACTGTTCATAAGAAGGTGTTGAAAAATGCCAAAGTTGAAAATCTGCAGTGAAAATATTACAAATTCGTGAAGTTACGAGTATGCATGGAAACTGCGCAAAGCACACTCGTAAAACAGTCATCTTTTGGATATTTTTCACCAAATTTGCAACATAGGCTTTTTGAGAGCCCACCTCATGAACAGTGGCACTGTCGTTTCATTAATCAGTCCCAAAAGGTGATTCCGCGCAGTGACTGTAAAATCACCTTTCGGGACGGAATAACACCATGACAGTGACTGAATTCATGAGGAGGGGTCCTGATAATCTCATGTTGAAAATTTGGTGCCAAATGTCCAAAAAACAGCCGAGATATCCACATAAGTTGGAAAAAACCTATTTATGCCATTATATAGCTTACTGGTATTTCTTCAGTTTGCGGTCGGCTTTGAAAAGTGCAGACATGTTCCCGGTCCACCGAAGATTGTCTCGCAGGGCGTCGGAGGTAAGTATGGGGTGGGAGTGTGTAGGGAGGTGGGTGCGCCAGAGGGTGGGCGCGGGTTAGGGAGGGGCAGGAGAGACTGTGAGGGACTCGCTTTTGTTTCAGGGACACAACTTAAATAAAGACATTGCAGGAAGTTTTTTTTTCTCTCCAGGCTTCCTATGTGCACACTGAGGCTGGCTCCCAGTGTGCCACCTGCATTTTGGGGTGGGGGACTGAAGCTGATGGGGATTGGGCCTGTCAGCACAGAAACATGTGTGTGGGGGGCATGATGCAGAGGGATTGGGCACCCCTTCGGCACACAACAAATGGGGGAGGGCATTATGCCAACGGGGAGTGGACTCCCCCATCGGCAAATGAACTGGGTCGGGGACATGCCTACAGGGGGATTGGGTACCCCCATCATCTTTCATAGGGCTTACCACTGCCACGTTTAGGGAAATGTTACACCAGGCAAGGTACTGCTCTGCAATGATGAGTCGCTCCCTCATTGCTGGGGAATGGCTGATGCTGCAGTGACCAGGCGGCCCCTCATTGCAGCGGCCAAATCATTTCAAGTTGGTGGCACTTCTGCAGAACCAGTGTTATCAGGACACTGGGCCTGCATTCGGTGAACAGTCCCAAGCCCACAAATGCAGTGCCGGCATTGGCTGTCACAGTGCCGCACCTCCACAACCCGCTTCTCTCCTAAGCTGCCACACAATGTTTCTTGCGCATGCACACAAGCAAACATAAAAAATGCCTATAATGTGTTTTTCTTTTGTTACCAGACCTGGGATGATTAAATGTTTTACTGTTAGTGGTGCTGGCACAGAACACACAGTGTCAACACCTAATTTGCCAACTGAAGGCTTAGGCAACCAGTTGTGTTTTTTTGTGTGATTTAACAGCTGCATGGATCAGAGTGCATTGAATAGTTGTTCCTCTTTTGTAAGCCATTCTGGATGTTTGTGTGTTGAGTTTTTACAGTCTTGGATCCATTCATAGATTACTCCATTGTTTCTTTATGAAAGTCCCTATTTTATGTGCAACTGAACTGTTTTCAGTAATGGAACTTGGCGGCATTACAGTACTGTCCTCATTTTCCCTTGTAATAAGATGTTGCGGTGATATTTATTTACCTAGTATACTGACAAATTTATTTTTTATACCTTTTTTGTCTGTATTCATGAAATTGTCATTACCTTAGAGTTGTATTTTCATGGTGTCTTCCCTGGCTAGGGTTATCTATGTTTGCGTAATGTAATGTAACATGTTTCTGTTTCTAAGGTAGAAAAACCAATAAAAAAAATTTACTGAAAAAAAAGATGTTGTGATCAGTATTTTTAGCACTCAAAAATACATTTCTTATAGAGGTGGGTGAAAGTTGCCATTTCCACCTTAGTGGAACTTTCACAAAATTTAGCTACGTTTGCAGACGTTTCCAAGCTTCCACCTCTGGTGGACTGGAAAACTTGTGAATGCTTTTAGGGCAAAATTTCATCCAGTTCTGCACATCTGACCAGGTAATAATCCCCCGGCCCCATGGTAAGCAGTCCCTCTCCCCACCTGATACCCCCTCCGGTGGCTAGGGTCCCCCTCCACTCAATCAACTGCTCGCCAGATGTGTATTAAAAAATGTGGTGGCTAGCAGTCCCTCCCTCCCCACTTGCTGGACCACACAACATGTATTAAAAAAAAAATGGTGGCTAGCAGACCCTTTCCCACCCAATTAACCACCCTGTCCATCCAGTAGTAACCACTAGTAGTCTCATCATGTGACCCCCACCCCATTCCTATCCCCCATATAATAAAATATTGGTAGTCTGATAGTGAACCCCCCTTCCGGCTGCCTCCCTCCCTAACTGCAATCCCCAGTATGATTTTTTTTTGTTACTTATTCCCGTCCCTAGTGGTCAAGTGGCCCCCCTGCCCCCACCCTGGCAGGTATTGTCCCACCCTGCTCCACCCATCCCGAATAGGAGCGGGCCACCGGCACAGCCCTCCACTCTCCTCCATGGCTGGCAGCCTGACTGAGCTCTCAATGAATGATAGCACTAGAATGCCTTCTTTCTCAACCGGTATTCTTTTTTTTTTGGTTTTGGTGACTCTATTTTTGCTCCCTACCTGCAAGGCATCTCTCAGGGTACCACTCACAGCTCCTCAGCTCCAACACCTGCGTGAGCTGTTCTCCATCAGCGTCATCGGGTTCAGGATTCCGGGCCCTCCTGTTACCTTGGAGAGGCCCCAGAATCCCCGGGGGAGGTACGCAGGAATGGCTGACATTGGGCGTGTGGCCTAGGGCTACCAGTGGTCACCGTTGCCTCACCCGCTGATAGGGTTTTTTTTGTTAGTTTTCTCCCCAGAGCTTGGATGTGCAATGACGTCCTACTCGGCATGTCCATGCTCCCATGCAGACCCGAAAGATGTCCGGCGCAGCTCCAATCCCTTGCATTTTGCAGCCATGCATGGTAGTGCCTCCAGCCACCTCCAGAGGTCGCCAGTGCATCGGCTTGTGGAAACCCCTCTCTCCAGGGAAGGAGAGCAGTCCATGGGATGCTCGATCCTTCCCCATCCCCACCCACCCAACTACCCGAGCTCGCTGCCAAACCCGAGCTGCTGGTGTGGCGCGAGGTGTGGCATCCAGTGCCTCAACCCTTCATGCCACTGGGCCAGCCTTAACCTGTATTCTTATCAAGAATACTTGCTATGTTGTTTGTTTCTTTCACATAAGCCTGACACTGTGGAACTGTCTTTTTTATATACCAGTCAATACATTCTGACAATATTTTAGTAACAGAACCAAAGGAGGACACAATCCGGCAGCCTGGTCTAGTTTGTTTATGAACCTTTGGCAGCAACAAAAAGGTTGACTTTCTTGGTGATTTTTAATGTATTTCCTTTTTTGTTATCCATCCTCGGTTCAAACCCACCATAATCAAATTCTGTAATTGTCTCAGTATCTCCTCATTAGTACGGCCGTTATTCAGTTTTAAGTGGTTTTGATCGAACAACTGTCTCTCTGCTTCTGCAGCATATTCTGTTCATTCCCAAATCACTAATTCCCCACCTTTGTCTTCTATCCTAAATACAACCATATCCATTTCACTGTACTCTTAATCACCTTTCTCTTTTTGAGTAATGTTTTGTTGGCGTTCGGTGGGATTCAGACCAAGTAATGTTTTACCATCACGGGATACAAGGTTACAGAACATAACCAACTTGGGATTAGTTTCTGGTGGACAAAAATCAAAGGGTTTTGTTAGATCAGCTTGTTCTCTGACCACATTTTTTGTCTGATATTAGAAACATATTTGTTTTCTCTAGTGTTAACATTTACAGTATTTCATAGAAGTCAAAAAGATGTAGATGTGGCCTCTTGAAAAATTTGAATATGTCAATTACCACAATAAATGGCTGTGGCCTATTTGTGTGGATAAACAAAAGGCCCTTACTTAAAAATGACTCTGATTTTGTGTTAAAGTGAGTTTTGAAAGGCTCATGATCGCCAATTTGGATTCCTTATTCTGGGTAACATTGTGACTGGCCCCCAATCATGTTGTCCTCACGAATGCGATCTGCCTTTTCTGCCTTTGCATCCTCTCCTGTTTCCTGTTCCTCAGCTCTCTCCTTAGTCTCCTCCTTCTCCTCTCCTGATCAGGTCTGGGTCCATATCCTCATCTGGTTCCTCCAAAAAAATGATGCTGTCCTCCCTGTGGGCTCTCTCCTAGGTTCCTGGTTGTCACTGTAGTCACTGTCTTGACCTGAGGAAATATCCTGTCTATCTATCTACAAGAAAATCAGTCTTACTGTTGGGGCTTTTCTTTTCACTGTCTTGGGACCATACCAGCTGTAGATAGTTCCACCTCTGTAATCATCCGCATCTCTGTCATGTTTCTTTTGGGTATATTTGAGAAGATCCATTTTATTGTAAATCCTAGGCAGTACTATTCCAAGGGCTACTACCCCTGCCTGTCTTCCTAACAATAGGTTGAGGGGCCTGGGTTCCAAATTAGCAAATACCCTGGTACCCCTACCCTTAGTAACCACAATGGATTGGTGCCTCCACCAAGAGTATGGTTTGCGTGGGTATCTATCAAGACTGGTACAGCCCTCTGGGAAGCTATAGCCACTCACAATTCCACCTAGTTACCAAGCACCTGTGAATTGACGATAACCATCAGCAGCATTCAATAGACAGTTTGCAACAGGCATTAATAATATGCTCACCCACCTTGCGCTTACCACCAGGGTTTGGTCTTCTGACAAAACATTCTGGAACCCCCACTTTTCAATGCCTTTACCCAGGTCACAGTAAGTTTAAACCAAACAATGATATGCTCACAAGCCAGTGTAACAGTAAACAGCAAATCTGATTTATTAAGGGGATATGAACAAGGAGAGGGTATGAATTTAAGCAAATAATTACTGCTCTGGTTTGGACCAGGTTACTTTGCATGCAATCAATTTGGTCCCTTTGTTAAACAGTCTCGCAACTACTGGGTACCCAGACTATAACGCAGGCTGGCCAGAATTAGTGCCCGGGGTTGCCGGCATTGCAGCTGTTGGAGCCCTTGATGGAAAGAAAATAATTAAATATAGGCAAGCAAAGACTTTGCACTAGTGGTATCCGTGGCCGGCTGGCCTTGTCCATTGAAACCCTTGTAATTTGACTGAAAGCAATCAGATGGTACTATAAGACAATTAAAATACTTGTTGCAGGGAGCTACCCTGGAATTATTCACTGTACCAGAAGATGGATGAAGTCCTGGTGAAATGAAGACCTGTTTCTTGAAGTTGCGGCACATGGGGAAACTGAGCCAACATGACTCACCTCTACTTCATGGCCTTTCCCTGTATGTGGCCACAACCTGTGATGATTTGCTGCACAGGGGCTGGATCCCCGAAGCTGGTCCCTCGACAAAAAGCTGTAGCTGGCACAGGAACAAACAGCATAGGCCAAGATGGACATGGGCCCACATACAGAAAATGTCTCTAGAATAGTGCAGTTCTTTTGCTGGTGAAACCTCCAGCAGGTAGGCCAGTCAATTGCTGTGTTCTCTTGCCGGTTGTAATCTCAGCTGACTCACTGAGCAACCTCACGGTCTGCAGGAAGGCAGTTTTTGGACTCGATCCCCACATGGGACTAAACTGAACCATGAAAGACAAGGCAGGCTCCTCCTGTGGAAAACTCACGGTCACAAAGCACAAGCTCCTGTTTGTGGAAGTCTCAAACTGAAATGCAACTTTCACTGGAGTCTCTTTTCTGCTGTTAGGCAGTCTCATGCTTTAAATCATAGGCACCGGGTTATATGGGCCCATGGGACATTGGCCCCAGCAATATTTTTTGACCTGGGCTGAGCCCCAGCAATATCTTGCCACATGCTGCCTTTCCCTTTCTTAAATTTTTTTCCCCTGGTTGGTTTCTCTGTCACTCTCTCTGTGCGTGCACCCTCTGCTGACTGTGACTGCGCCGCCCCCCCCCCAGCTGCTGTTTAATTGATTGGCAGTGTAGCTGTCATTATATAAAACTGGCGCCTTTGTCTGCTTGGTTTATCACCCCCCTACCCCTGGAAAATCATTGTGAGTGGTTGGCAAGTGCACTGTGATTGGCCGGGGGAGGGCTTACTGGGCGCGATAGTTACGCATGCATTGGGTGATTTATTCTGAGCGCGAAGAGGCGAGGAAGCGATGGTTTCCATCATGTAATGTGGCTGGCGGGCCTAGAAGAAGTAGTTAAAGGATGCCCAGAAGAGAGAAGCTTAGCCGGAGAGGGAGAGCATTCAAGCACGAAAGACTGGTGCGGCGGTGCGGCAGGAATCGGCCAGGAAAGAGAGAGAGAGAGAGTCCACGGGGAGTCGGCCAGTCGGGAGTCTGGGACACCACACCACTAGGCACTGGCAGAAGAAAGTTGCAAGGAGGAATGCCAGGCTGAGCAGCAGATTAGTGGTGCTACAGTCTACAGTGGAGTGGAAGCGGGTGGGGGAGTCGGAGGAGTAGAGTAAGTGGGCGGGTTGGGCGACAGACAGATGAGCATGCTGGGTGGGGTGGGGTTAGTTTAGGCAGGTGGCAGGTCTGCAAGCAGTTGAAGTGGTTAAAGTGGCCAGGTCATCGGGTGGAGAGGGTCCTTCAGTCCAGGCAGCACCAGCACAGAAAAGCAGCCAGCAGGTCAAGGAGGAGCGAGGTGATGAGCAGCAGAGGAGGAGAGCATCAGCACATCCACCAACATGATGCATCATCCCCACCAAAGGTAGGCAGCAGCAGCAGAAAGAACTGAACAGCTAGTGCTAATGTAATGTTCGCCAAATATTTTACCCTCCCTGAGTTTTATATCAGGAAGGAAGCAGGTACAAGTAAGATAAATTAAAATGGTGTATAGACAAGCAAACATAGCCGAGGTAACAGCAGAAAATACCAGCATTGCAATATTTTATGAGATGGAAGCACACGATGGGGGCAGAGTAAATCAATGCAGGCAGTCAATTTTTATTTATTTATTGAGGATTCAGAAAAGACCTTTGAGTCAGGGATTCATTTACAAAGGTTCCATGTCAGACATATAGATTACAGAGACAACATATGCAAGTGGAGGTTGTGCAAATCCAACCCAGGTCTGCTGAATGTACCAAGCAATCCACAGCTCGTTACTATAACCTTTAGGCTGTAATGTCAGCCAATTTTTATAATAATTGCATTTTTAAGCTCCACTCTTGGACTAATTTGAAAGGGGTTGTGAGCATTTCACATGCAAACTCTTTGAAATTATACATGGCATGTGGCATATAACTGTTAATCCAAAATAGCCTAATCTGTTTGGTCAGCATACTCTGTTCCCTCCTGAGCTGAGGGCAACTAGGGGTCAGAGTTCATTTGCTTATCAAGCTTCACATCAGTGGAATCCTTTACCTCCTCATATCAGCACCTCCTGCTAGTCACTGTATGGTGTTTGAAGCATGGGTGGACTGGGTGGAATGCATCTGAAATCTGTGTAAGCCTTGGTGGGCACCTGCCCATTGTTCTTCAGTTTCGATATCTCTGTGTTTATTGATTTGATAGTATTGCTGTCTGAATGGGTTTTGTATACAAAATAACTCATCACTGCTAGCTTACCAGGAGCCCCTGGCAAATTAAATGTAAATCTGATGGGTTGTATTGTCCTGTCACATCAGTGCATTTACTGATGCACTCACAAAGTCCTCGGGTAACGAGGAGGGGAATCTACAGCATACTGTATGCCTCAGACATAAACTACATAATCCCTTTATATTTAAAATTTCAGTGTTTACAAATGAGAAAAAAATATTCATTCTCATCAGTGATGGGAAAGTACTTCCTGATATATAAGGGATATACAATGGTGAGCTGTCAGATAAATGATTAATCTACACAAGTGCTGTTTGACCTCGGGTAACATCACGAGCGGCGTAAGCCACGAGTGAGATGTCTGAGGTCAAACAGCACGAGTGTAGATAAATCATTTCTCTGACAGCTTACCATTGTATATTTAATTTGTGCAATAGGGATGCTTTCTGTCAGTGCAGGGACATTGCTTTTGATTGTTTATCTTTCTTTACATATGTTTGTCAAAAAAGTGAACAGAAAATTGCATTTTCTGCTCTTTTTTGCCGATTATAAAAAAAAATCTATTAAGGTATCTATAAATGAAATACCACTCATTTTGTAGATAATTTTGTGCTGCACAACTTCCATGCTCACAGCACTATGCTATCTTTTTTTCGTTTTAAAGTTATTTGCATCTGAATATAGTTAGTACTGGTACTAAGGCTGAACATTCTAAATGAGTAACGGAGTGATTATGACATATCTACTATGTGTGTAAATCTGTGATGATGCGTCTACTATGTGTAGAAATGATATGTGACTTTGCAATACTATGCCCAAAGGTGACAGGTCAGTCCTGAAAAGCTCAGCAAGCATGCTGGCCCAGGCCACATATACCACATCTGTGTACTGCTTTCCCTCTGAATTCTTTCTTCTGTTTTAACTAGTATTTTGACAAGTAAAACATCAGCCCCCATTTTTATAGGGCATGGAGCTAAACATTCTACTGGGAACAGCATGGCCAGTGTCACCTGGTACATGCTATTAATCTAATGTCAGGTACACACTGTATCCGCTGCTGTGCCATCTGCCATGCAAAAGAGGAATTCTCCCTGCATTCAGGGTACAGCTTTATATACAGTGGTTCTGAAAGTGCTAAATGGCCAAAGTCGCAGCACCTTTACCATAGTGCACAGCAGTGCATGTTGCTTCCCAGTTTCCGATCACCAAGCCAATTCCCCATAACCTCATCTTGTACAGATCCATGGCATCTACTGGTCCCACACCCCTCAGTTGCCATTCTGATCCCCCATGAACATGTTATTCAATGTTCCCTGGCATCTTGTGGACCCCCACCACCTCAATCACTGGTCTGAACCCAAATAACCCTTTATCTCAATCCCTTGTGTCTAGTCTCTCCACTTACCCAAGCTGGCAGCTTCCATTGGGTGACTGTGACTGGCACAGCCCCTCCGCTCACTACCTCTGCCTTCTACCATCTGAGTGATGGGGTGCGAGCTTGCAGCTACTGTAAAAACAGCTGTTTCTACAGTAGGTGAGCACTTGTTCCCTATTACTCCGACTGTGGCTGGCCAAGGGGGTGAGTGGAGGGGCTGTACCAGTCACCACCACTGAGAGGCGGCTGCCAACAGGGGTGAGAGGAGACACAGGGGAAGGGGGTGGAGAAACTTGAGTGAGTAGGATGGGGTGGGGAATATGAACTAGCAATTGGAGGTGTGGGGACCACCAGACAGCAGGTTTTATTGGCTAAAGGGTTATGTGAGCTTGGACTGGCAAGTCTGGAGTGGGGGGAACCCCTAGATGCCAGGGATCATTGAGATGAAGGTTTCTTGAGTTTGAAGCAGTGATTGGGGCTGGGGTGGACCACTACACACCAGGGATCTATGAAAGTAGAATTATTTTGGTTCAGACAACTGATCCAGAGGGTAGGGGGCAAGAACAGGTCCAAATAATGCCTTCATGCAATCATGCATGGTACACTGTGTGGAGCTGCTAGCTAATAGTCACATAATGACATGAAAATGGCTCCTTAGTTGACGCTTGCCATATGTGCTTATTAGCATGCTGGTTGCTGAATATACAAGCAATAATACCCAACAGTGTGGGTGGTATTGGGCTATACCGGACTGCCCAGGGGTGTAATGCATAGGCGGAGGGTCTTATAGCCCCTGGAAGGTCTGGTATTGCCCATACTGCTGACCCTGGAGGGTGGTATTGCGCTTAGAAAATGGGCAACTGTATTTTATATGTTCAGAAAAAATTAATTCCTATGTTTAAATTTGAATACACTTGGCTGTTTGACTTTTGTGTAATAAAATAATTCCTCCACCTGCATTAGAATGCAGTTTTTTTTTTTTAAGTCTAGGGAATTTTGTCTTACTGAAGCCTCTGTATTTTAGGTTTGGTTACCCCCCTCCCAATACACACACACCCACACCAGACTCACTTCACCGGGCTTAAGTGTTAAAGCCATGTTATTTATTTTTTCCTGTTAAGTTTTTTTGTGTTTCTCCATGTGTTTTCCTTCTCTCCCTCTTCACATTGCTGCCATGCGAAGTGTGATATCCTACCCTGCCTTAGAACAAGAGTTGTATTGTGGTCAGAAGAGATGCACGTGCATGGAGAGTCGAGTGGGAGTGATACACCAGATGAGTGTCGGCGATCATCTGACACATCTGTTACATTACCAAAGCGCAAGCTGTATTTAGATTTGTTTTTTTTTATTTTGCTTTTGTAAACTTTGGGCTGTTATTAGATACTCTCTCCTCTACTACCCCCAGGCACCCATCATGGACAAGAAAGCAGTGGAGCGAGCAGCGAACAGGATGTAGTATTTTTTAATTTATTTTTTAACAAACAAGTGTATTTCACTTAATGACAGCCCAGGCTGTCAGCGCATCTGCTAACCCGCTTTCTGTCTCTTGTGGCACCATACACATCCCTACTAACCACTATTATGTTCATAGAATTGAAAAATAGATTAAAATAAAAAAAAACTAACTCACTTCAAATGATGGAAATGATGGTGAAAAAACACAGATGTGCTCACTGGGCTACTGTGGGGTAGAAATGGTAATGAATAGCTATATTTTCAGGAGCGACTGGGCAGCTGGCTAGAGGAGGGAGAAGTGAGAGCGGTCTGCTTTTGTAGAGTCGGGGTATCACAACAGCAGCAAGTATGGGACATTACAGTGCTGAATAAAACAAAAAAAGAGTAGAAAAAAATGTGTCAAGAAATGAGCCCACTGGAGGGTGGCTTGCAGTCAACTACTGAGTCTTTGGAAGACACTGTCTGTCGCTAAGTGAGAGAAAAAGAAATGGCAGCGATTTCAAAATAGTGTGGTGTTCTGGGCCAATGAGTAAACAAGGTGAGCACAGTGATATCTGCCTGGGTAAAGTGATACTTTGTGCTGGTACATTTTATTTCCTGGGCATCTATTGAAAGTTAATGTACCCCCCTGGCAGGGGTACCAGCCAATCAGACCCCAGGAAATAAAAAGTCCATTTTCTAAGGCTCATGTGTGCAATGGCACTATTCCATTTGGGATTTCCTGGGCTGGATTTTCAAAGGCTGATGCAGAGCTTGCATCAAGCACTGCATCAAAGCCATTTTGTGGCACAGCTGCAGCCACATCAAAGAGCAGGGCCATTCTTGATGCCCTACAGCGGGAATGCCTCAGACAGCTAGTGTTGGAACCCACTTGGGAGAGAGCAATCTTAGACCTATTACTCTCTCTCTGAAGGGGACGGAGAGAGGATCTCAGATCTCGAAGTGGGTAGCCATCTGGGAACAAATGACCACCAAACAGTGTGGTTCACTATAACCTCAGCTGCAGAGTTAAGCCATACAAAAGTGAGGGCACTGGACTTCAGGAGGGCTGAGTTTGTCAAAATGGGAGAGTGCCTCAGAAAAGCACTAGCAAACAGGCAAGGAGTAGGGGTGGAGCAATAATGGGGAAACATCAAAACTGCCATCAGAGGCAACAAGCCTTTGTGTGAAGCAAATAAACAAAACAAAATGAAAGAAAAACCCACTATGGTTCTCAAAAGAGGTAGCGGGAAAGTTTAGGGAGAAAAAGATAGCATTCAGGAAGTATAAGGAAACTCAGAAGGAGCAGGACAGAGAACTGTACCAGTTAAAGCAGAAGGAAGTGGGGAAGGCAGTCAGAATAGCAAAGGCCCAAACCAAGGAAAACATAGCCAACTCTGTTAAGAAGAGGGATAACACCTTTTATAGCTACATTAGGGAGTGAAGAAAGGCAAAGAGAGGGATAGTGAGGCTTAATAAAGGGAAGGTTGGGCAGGCAGGCAGAGAGGGACAATGAAAATCATGGATACTGAATGAATACTTCTGCTCAGTATTCACAAAAGAGGGGGGAAGGGGAGGTACCTAATCCAATCAATGGAAGCACTCTAGATAGGGGAAGTCAATACCAGTCCTTTCACAGAAGAAAGGATTCTGAAAGAACTCCTAAAACTGAAGGTGGATAAAGCAATGGGGCATGAATGAATCCACCCCAGAATTCTAAAATAACTCGGGGGAGAGCTAGTGACACCACTGACTACGCTTTTCAGCAAATCATAGGATGGTGTGGTACCTGAGGACTGGAGGAGGGCAGATGTGTGATTCCCCTTGGGAGCAAGACAGAGGCAGGAAACTACAGACCTGTCAGTTTGACCTCAGTGGTGGGGAAAATGATAGAATCGCTTCTGAAGTTAAGAACTGTTGAGTACTTAGATGCCAGTGGGGGCAGAGGACCCAAGCCACAATGGATTAACAGTGGGAAGGTCACATCAGACGAATCTAATTGATTTCTTTGACTGGGTGACCAAAGTGATAGACGTGGGAGGGGCTGTGAACATGGCCTACCTAGACTTTAGCAAGGCATCTGACACTGTCCTACACAAAAGATTAATAAACAAATTAGCCAGCCTGGGAGTGGGTCCCAAGGCAGTAGCCTGGGTAAAACATTGTCTGGACAACAGGACATAGAGGGTAATAGTAAATGGAGTCCACTCCAAAGAAAGGGGCCGGGTTACTAGTGGGGTACCACAGGGTTCGGTACTGGGTTCAGTCCTTTTTAATGTCTTTATGTGACATTGCAGGGGGACTGGAAGGAAAAGTATGCCTCTTTGCAGACGACACAAAGATCTGCAACAGGATTGATACACAATGGGGGGTGGAAAGGATGAGAAGGGACTTGGCAAGGTTGGAGGAATGGTCATAAGAATGGTAGCTTAGATTCTCTGCAAAGAAGTGCAAGTAATGCACCTGGGAAATAAAACCCAGGGAAGAGTACACAATGGGTGGGGGTGGGTAGTAACAGCAACAAAAGTGGAATAATGATATCAGATGACTTAAAGGTTAGCAAGCAATGTGAGAAGGCAGTAGGGAGGGCTGGGGGTACTGGGATGTATAAGGAGAGGCATCACTAGTAGAAAACAGGAAGTTGTTATCCTTCTGTACGGACAGTTGGTGAGACCCCGTGTGGAGTACTTCATGCATTTCTGGAGACCCCATCTCCGCAAGGACATAGACAGGATGGAGGCAGTCCAGAGGAGGACAACTGAAATGGTGCAGGATCTGCAACAGAAGCCATACGAGAAGAGACTAAAGGAGCTTAATATGTATACCCTTGAGGAAAGGAGGGAGAGGGGGGACATGATAGAAACTTATAAGTACCTCAAGGGAATCAACAAAAGTCCAAGAGGGTAGCATCTTTCAGAAAAAGAGATGTGCAAGAACAAGGAGACACAATATGAAGATAGAGGGAAGGATGGCTTGGGGGCAATGTGAGGAAGTATTTTTTCACAGAGAGGTTGGTGGACACATGGAACGGCCTTCCTAGGGTGGTCTTGGGGTCAAAAACAGTGGGAGAGTTCAAGAATGCATGGGACAGACATAAGGCAATTCTTGTGGGGGGTAGGAAGAAATAGGCTGTTGGTTAACTAGGAGCTGCAGCTTATCCAACAGGTAGGAAAATAGGCAAACGAGGTGGGCCAAGTGGTCCTTATCTGCCGTCAGAGTCTATGTTTCTGTGTTAAACACTTTTACTTGAACTGCTCCCAATTTTCCATCATCAGGTGCAGTTGAGACAATTTCTTCAGTTTATGGCAGCTTGCCCCAAAGATTTGGTGCAAACCCGGTGAAAAGGGTCCCATGAATGTCGTAAGTTAGATCAGAGCAAAGCTGGTCTAAGCTGTGGCATTGGCGCATGTGATTGAAAATCCTGGTCACCAGCCAGGAGAATGCCATAAGCCCCATGCACCAATCAATGTGCACAAGGGCTTAAGTGCATTTTCAGGCTTTGAAAATCCAGCCTCCTATCTTCCTTGCTCCTGAAACCCAGCATCCAACAGGGGGCTGTGTTAGCGCAGTTTATATGCACTCCCACATGGCCTCTTGTGCAATGTATATTTTTTGTGCTAAAAATGTCTGCTATATTAACTGCTTTTTTTATTTGATGTAACCACCCACATTATGACACAAGGAGCTCAACTCCCATAGACACCTGGTGGTGGTGGATTGACCTCTGACCCCCAGCCCATGGGGCGGGGCTCTGACCCCTAGAACCCCGATGGATCACCTCTGACCCCTGGCCAGGGGGCGGGGCCTTGACCCCTGACACCTGGGCACCACCAAAAATTGTACAAATCTGGCTCCTCGGCTTTAAATACAACAGGGAGGCAAGTCAGGCCTTTCCCTACCATTTCCCTTCAGCTCTTCTCAGGAGCTGCTTCTTGATGGCTCGAGCTGCTTACTCTCAGCACTCCAGAAACAAACTGAACAACTGAACTCTTTTTTTCTATCAGTTCTTGGACTAGTCTGATTTTTCCTGCAATCATGTTGGATAAGGGAGCTGTCAGTCACAGTTTTGGTGCTCCCATTTGTCAACTGTCAGTTTAGGCGCCAACCTGAAAAACTTCAGTCTTACCCATAAGCCACCACAGTTAGGACCCCTCAAGGTCACCTGTGTCCCAACTGGCCCAAACAGGGAAGTCCCAGACCAAAACATGGTGGTTCCCATTGGGAAATTTATGCTGCAAAGAAGGCAGGTTAAACAAGAGTCTCTATTTTAAATACAGCAATGAATCAAAAGTAAATATTTACAGTACCATGTAAGGCTCCATCTGCTCTATTAGCAACAGCAGATTGGGGGCAGATCAGGGAAATGCCAGGCTGGTTGCAAGCTCTGGAACACTCGGACCCAGCCCAGGCCATTTACCGTATACACACTGGCTGTAGCACTTAAAGGGACAGCGCGGAGACACATCATGGCACTCTCATGAAGATCAACAGAAGGACACCAGTAACTGTGAATTTACCATCTCTGAGGGACGTCTGCCTGGCAGTGGGCATTAAAGGAGCCCAGGGAGACACTCAAGGTAAGCCCCCACGATTTGGGGGTTGGGGGTTACATTGTATTTCTGCAACTGTTGTTCTGCCTTGTCTTTTAATATAAAGTTCCTCTGCTAAATATTTAGATGCCAGTTTCAGTTCTAGTAGTGCAATTTCTGCAGCTGCCTTATCACATTCCTTATAGATCTTTTTATAATTAATAACATTACATCACTGCTACATTAATTCAGTACTTTTTCTCACTCCTTAAGGAACTACATATCTTCAGTGCCAAATGATGATGCATTTTGCATCCTTAAACCTCTTGGTATGTGCTTATCATGCCAACACTGAAACCAGGAGGCTGCATGAAGATTAAATCTTAATTACTTTTTTCTGTACATTCTCAGGAGTTCTAGCATCCACTAAATCACTTTCTTGGTAAATTATTTAACACAAGGGGATAGTCCTGGGCATTATGTTTACCCTAAATCTGGAAAACCTCTAAACGGGAGCATTGAAGAAGTTTTCAACTTTAATCAAGAGCTGAACATTTTCAGCCAGTACATTGAATTGTTGAAAAGATATGTTGATGACTGCCTCTTTATCTGGATCGGACATAAGACATCTCTTTTAATTTTTTTAGCTTATGTTAACTTGACTAACACTAACTTGAGGGCCATGTATTACAATAGCAAGTATTAAATTATGTTTCTGGCCCTGATTATTTTTAAAAAGGGAATGGATCTACAAACTAAACTTTATCAGAAACCTACAGCAAGAAATTCTTTATAGCTGAGCAACATCTGCAATCCTCCAAACCTCATGAAAACATACCACAAGGTCAATTCCTTTGAGTTAAAATGACTTGTTCACATGAGGAGGACTTTGTGCACTTAAGCAAATACATGGTAGACTGTTTTGTGGAAAGAGACTTTTCAGAGATGACAGTCAAATGCATTTCTGAGTGCTAAAAATACTGATTGCAACATCTTATTGCAAGAAAAAATGAGGACAATGCTGTAATCCCCCACTTCCGTTACTGAATACAACCCAGTTGCACATAAAATAAAGAATATTGTTAAGAAACATTTGAGTATTCTACAATCAGATCCAAGTTTGGAAAAACTCAATACACAAATGCCCAGAATCTCTTACAAAAAAGGGATGAATATTCAAGACACTCTTGTCCATGAAGCTCTTTAAACACACACACACACAAAAACAGTATACAACTAGCTACCTAAGCATCTGGGACTGGCAAAAATACTTTATAACCAATTTATCAACTGTAACAATCTTTTTTTTTTTCAATTCTTTTTTCCTCTGGTCGCGGCCCTGAGGTCCTCTCTCAGGAATCCTAGCCTTGTCCTGCCCACCTGAGGATCCCAGAGCTAAGCCTCCTCTCTCCTCTACAATGCCAGCACCCCCCGCTAACCCTATCCGAGGTGGGTCGCCCCCTCCCACCTGGGTGCACTTACGAGTCAAACTCCGTCATAGGACAAGGAGTGGATCCTGGAAATTGAAGGCTGCCCATGGAGAGGCCGGCATTGGGCATGGTGGATTGGGCATGGGCCTGATCCTTGGCACCAGGCTTTTCCATGTTCCTGGTTACCCCCTCGACGTGAGCCATGCAATGCCACACAGCACGTAGTGTAGGTGCTCCCACCTACGTCCGGAGGCAGCTGTCTGACATCGTCCCCTTACTGTATGAGCCCGGGTGCATAGCAGTGCTGCCGGTCTCCACCAGGGGCTGCTGCTACAACGGGCTACTCCTGGATCCCTCCCCAAGAGAGGAGAGCAGTCCAATGGGTGCTCAATCCTCTCTCACCCCTGCCGACCCCCGGTGATCCGGGCTCATTCCCGAACCCGGGTCACCAGCGTGATGCGAGGTATGGCGTCCAGTGCCTCAACCCTCAGTGCCACCGGGCCAGGCAACTGTAACAATCCTGAAGTCTTATATATTCTTATGTGTCCATGTGGTCTCTTTTATGTTGGCTACACAAAAAGACCCCTCAAAATGAGAATCTGGGAAAATAAGACAGTCAACATAACTGAAAATATGGAATACGTAATGGCACACCATTACAAAAAAAAAAAAAAAGAAAGCCAATCCATCAGTGTCCTCTTTAAGATTCCTAGGTATAGAGAAAGTAGATATAGGAATCTGTGATGGGGATTTCATAAAAAGACTGCTTTCAGAAAGAAGATTGTTGGATCTTGACACTTAATACCTCGTCACCAAGAAAACCCAATGTATGCCTACCATTCCATGCATTTTTGGGGGATATTAATTAAACTGCTGTAATAATATTTATTGTTTCTGCTTTCTTCTGTTTTGAGGGGATATTAAACTGCTGTAACAATAATATTTATTGTTTCTGCTGTTCTTTATATATTACAATTTTGTGCAAAAGAAAGTTTTATTAGTTTAGCTTTATTATGCAAGGTGTTGTTCACTTTAAATTGCATGTTTTGCACTTTATCCCTATATTCTTTTTTTATCACTTTCAATTGTATTACTGTCTCTTAAAGAGACAGCCTTTTAAGGCACTTGCTTCGCTGGCATGATCACACTCTGAAGAAGTCATAGTTGACATTGAAATGTAAGCTAACAGAATGTAACAGCTGCAAACCTGGCCTGCTTTTCTCAGATGTATGAGAGCATGCAATTTTGTCATTTTTTGGCAGTTTGGTAGTTTTCTTTGATGGTATACTGTACAGGTAGCAAATTACAAGTGGATGAGAACCATGGCTGTGTATGGAAGCATTATAAGTGCACAATTTGCACTGTCTAGCTCTATTAGAGCCCTGTTGTTTCGTGTTCAGTTTACCTCTGCCCTCCCTTCACAGCTGAAACCAGGAAAGTTATGGCAGTGGCTGCTCTCCTTTGTTGTCATTTTTAACCAAGAGTGCTGTATAGAAGGTGAGAACACAGAATAAAGATTGATATAGCACCTTCCATCTGGTAAGAATGTTTCTTTATTGCTCAATATCCCTGCATGTTTTTGTATGTTTCTACCATGCCCCCCTTCCCAGCTTTCTTTCAGCAAGTATATCTCTTGCCCTGCTGCTCCCTGAATCATTTTTGTTGTTCTCCGCTTAACAGTCACTAATCTTGACCTATATGTCTTCCAAAGTGAGTGCCAAAACTGCACAAATTACTCCAGGAATAGTCTAACCAATGACCTGTACAGTGGTACTATCACCTCTTTGCTGTGAGTAGTGAAACCACACCGGAGGAAAAAAGCAGTGTGCTTCTGATGGGCCATTGGTCAACAGTAAGGAGGGGGTGGGAGGGGAACAATGTGGAATGACACAAAAGGAGTAGGGGAAGGAAGACTACAGAGAAAGAGGAGGAGGGGTTACGTTATTGGGAAACAAAGACACAAGTTTAAGTGCAAGTAGGAGGAGGAGGAGGAACAGCACAGGGAGATTAAGGGGTTCAGGGGCAGGCAGAAAGGAAAAACAAGTTACTCACCTGTAACTGTAGTTCTAGGAGTGGTATATGCTGTACATCCACACTTCTGGCAGAATTCCTTTTCCCTTTAAGAATCACAAGAATGTCTTCAAGCCGGTTTCTCCCACCCACTCAGGTGGTATCCTCCACAGCACTGCCCTGTGACATCAGATATTACCCTCTGGAAGCAAAACTAGTGTGCCACTTGCCAGAGGAGGTTGTGTGGGTATAGACCATATACCATTACTAGAACTACAGTTACAGGTGAGTAACTTGTTTTTCTAGGGGTGTGTATATGGACATTTTATGTCCATTAATGCCCAGTTCTACCTTGGTAGTTGGATACTGGTGGATGTCCCCATGGCTACAGATGACTCCAGTTGACATGGTAGTAGGGGAACCTGGGGGTATTAATTCTGCACATGCCAAACTTTGTCTGCTACCAGAGTCCACAAGTCCCTCTATGGGCTTCCTGTTGACCTGTGCTTTTATAACAAAATTGCCTAAGTTCATAGAAGCCAAGTAAGCAGGTTCCTTTTTCTTTTTGGGGCAATACCATACTATATGCCTCAGACCATGACAGTAATGGCATACAGTGTTGGGGTCATTGCCTTTGGCTGCAAAGTCCCTTCCACCCCCTCTTGGTTTAACAGTCCCAGACCCATGTAATGGAAAAGCTGGAGGTCTTACCGGTTGCATGTTGGTCATGGAAGGAGCAGAGGATGAGACGTCCGTCCTTCGATAACCTTTTCACAGTGGCTGACAGGCAGAGAGGAAATCCTCTGCAAGGGTGATGGCAGTCTCTGCATTCTCCGAGTTGTGTTCCAATATCCATAACTGCACTTCAGCTTGCATAATTTGAATGAATTGTTCCAATACAAGTTGCTCCAAAAATGTCCTTCACACTTTTCCCCTCAGGTTGGAGCCATTTGGTGCATAGGTCATTAAACGGGTGTATGTCTCTCTAGGTGGAACATGGGATTGATGCTTTAATGTCCTAAATCTTTGTCTGTACGTTTCAGTATTGATGTCATATTGTTTGAGTATTTCTTTTTTCACAGCTGCATAGTCACTAGACATTTGATTGTCCATACTGGTATAGGCTAATTGTGCCTTGCCAGTTAAATGAGGGGCCAGTCTGACTACCCATCAAGCTTGGGGCCACTTACATGCCTGGGCCACCCGTTCAAAGGTGATCAAGTAAGATTCAGTGTCATCTGATGAGGTCATTTTTGTAAGCTTTATTTCCCTGGGGTTAGTCTTAGCTGCTTCCTGCCCAGCCCCAATGATCTGGAGGGCTTGCAAAGTGTCTCCCACTGTTGATCTTGTCTCCTTCTATCTCTCTTTGTCTCTCCATTTCTCTCTGTCTCATTGCAAAGCATCTTAACAGTTCCCTTAAATCCTCAGGAGGTGCACCCTGGATTTCTTCAGCTGGTTCACCAGCAGGTTCAAACATACTGACATCGGGTTTGGCACCCATACTAATCACAACAGTAGGAGAGTCCTGTCTAACCTTGGGCCTAGTGACTGGACCCAGGCCAGGAAGTAACTTTTCCCTAGTCTTAACTACCTACGTTCTGGTCGAAACTCCTGGAACAGTGGCAACCTCGTCCAATTTGTGGGCCATGTACCTACTGTCACCTGTAATAATCTAGATACTAGATCCAGTATCTCGAGCTTGGAGGCCCCCAGTAACCGTGGACCTCCAATCCAACCCCACTCCTGGTACCAAATGTCATGGGTGAGGTTGAAAAGATTACACAGACAACAGCATATCAAGTACAACACACTAAAAAAGGCATGATTTTATAAAAAAAAAAAAAAAACTAAAGAAACAAATCAAAACAATATACTGCTTCATAGAAAATATAGTCAAAAAGAACCACAGTTTAGTGAGTAAGGGTTGCTAACTGTTAACATTCTCTGTGCCCGACCTCCCCCTGGAGATCTGTTCTGGGAGATCCTAACTGGTTCTCTCCTAAACTGCATCTAACCTCTGGATCTAAGACATGGATTTTTATAGCCAAAATACTCCTCCCCTAAACTTAAACTCCACCCTTTTTATACCTTGATTATACAAAAACATCCTTAATAATTAACATTTGTAACACAGGACTCCTGGTACATTAATAAACAGCTAAATATTCAGTATTGGCTTAAACAGTGTGACAGAATAGCATTTCTTTGCAGAACATTCTTTTTTGTAAAAGAAAAAGGGCTACATTACAAGGAAACACCACCCATATTGCAGTTGATGGGCATATGACTTTCATATAAAAGTATCAGAGAAGGTGCTGCTGACTACCTATAGGAGCCTACACCCAGCTAAGAAGGGGACACTGATTGGTACAGGGAGCCATGCTTCAGGCAAACAGCATTGCGGTTCCCCGTTTCAGCAGGTAAGAAAAGAAAACAATACAGCACTGTGGTATTTTCAAAAAGAAATATACAGTTCCTCAGGGTAGCGTCTTTACAAATAAAGAACAGAACTCCCTCCTGGTCAGTGCTTGCGGTTGCTCCTGCACTACTCTGTCCCGTACGCAATTTGAGCAGTCACTAGCACTGCCTGACCGAGGGAAGGACTATACAGGCATTCCTGTTCTGCAGCTCATTACAGACCATGAAAACAAGCCTTAAGTACGCACACCCTTTCATCTTGGGAGGCAGGTGTTGATCAGGGAATTTACTAGGGACCTTCTGCCTTTTTCCGCTTTCCACATTATATCAGGGCTTTTCTTTTATTATGTATTTACTTAGCCACTTCATGTGGCCAGCGATACAGCAGAAGACTAGGGCAGCTCATACCACACGAACATTTGAGATGGAACGGGCTGGCCTCTGGACCTCTCAGAGCTTTATCTGTATGGCTTAGCAAGCTGCGATACCAAATGCCTTTTAACATATGCAGCACTGCAAGGCAGCCAGTACTCTCTATATTCTTTAGCACCACATGGTCTGTTAGACCACACAACAAACGGAACATAAAGGAGCACATTAGAAATATTATTGAACTTGTGTAGTGAATAATTCCTGTCTTTCCATCTATGTCAGTTGTTTTATGTTTTATATCATATACTCCTATGATTCATTGGAGGTCAGCCACATTCCTATTTTAGTGTGGTTTTCAGGGTCTGACAGGAATAAAAATAGAGGGACAACAATACAACTACAGTAGGTGGCCACTCCACTGTAGGAGACACTTAAATATATACAAAAATGGGGGAACAGGATTGCTGTTGCACAACAGACTTACAGAGAAAAAGAATAAAGGGGGGGTCCAGACCCAGGAATGACACATACTGAAAGAAGGGCACAATACCTCCACCACAGCCTCCATTAGGCCATCTGGTATCAATCCCCTTAAAGTGTGGTACAGGCCTATTTGGGGGGTGTCTTAAACCTGAATCTAACAGTATCAGAAAAACTGACTGGTTCCATCACCAGGTCAGAGATCTCCATTCCCAGTCGGAAGACCAGATTCAATGAATGACTATGAATGTGAGTTGTAGAGGTAATAACCTGTGCAAGGCCCAACAGATGCATTTCTTGGAGGAAATCCTGACCAAACTGCGAGAGTTCATCGTCGACCCAGGCACTGAAGTCGCCCAGAATAATCCATCTTGGAAACTCCAATACCAGGTTGACAGTGAAGTCTGTGATTTCCTGCAGGAATTCTCTCCTATCATAGGGTGGACGGTAGATGAGGAAAATCCTGTAACTTGCACCTGCAGCTATGATGCATTCAAAGGATCTAGTCACTCCCACTGGGATGGCTGTAAGACCCAGGTTTGTTTTGAAACAAATGGCTACTCCCCTAAGATCCTCTCTCGGGCAGTGTACCACCTAGTACCTAGCCAGAAAAGCTGCTTCCAATACTGGACCAGCATTTTCATCCAGCCAAGTCTTGGTGATGCAAGCAAGATCAGCTGTTGCAACAAGATCAGCAATTATTGCTGTCTTGTTTTTAATAGATCTTGCATTGCACAACACTGCCCAAGAGGGATAGGCAGATGAGGCAGATCCAGCACCCCGCTCACAAATCGTGGAGCCCTTGGGTACGGGAACCAGGCAGGGAGGACCACTGTCCTGGGACTATTTCACCCCATGGTGCCTTCTCGATCTCATCACCCCAAGCCACCCACCCCCCTTCTCCCCACCAGACCCTGCAAACCTACACCTTCTCCCCCTCCTGGGTATCCCTAATGTTCTACAGTGACTGTATACTTCCAACGCCAAAGGGGGGTCATCAAATGGAAGCAGATTGCGAAGCCTGGTGGGAGAGTAGTGCCTGACCGCTGACTTTACTGGCCAGCACATCCCTGCTAATTAGTAAAAATCACCACACCAATTACAACTCAGACTCCACCACACATACACACACTAAGCACACACCCTGACACACAAAAAATGTTTTTCAAACAACTCCCAAACTTAAACCCCCAACCCCAACCTAAAGCACCCACCTTTTCCTCAGAAGGAGAGATGTTGTACAACTTCTAAAACACAATATATGAACAAGCTTATTAAACAGTCAGCTTTGAACTGTGAATGTCTTTAAATAGATTTTAAACACAGTCCTCTGTGGTTTTGATAACAGCCACAGGAGCTCTCACCTCCTTGGGCTAAATTATAACAGTCCAGTTCTTAATGACTCTCACTTAGTTAAGTCCTGGACTTTATACTTGTATTATATGAAACAGCAAATGTTGGCATTCTCACTGCCCCATGCAGATTTACAGCAAATTATGACTTTCTCAATTCAAGGCCAACCTGCCCCAAATGCTCACCACAGTCACTTATTGTTCTTATCCAATAGTCCTCATTAACAGGAGATTCTGCTTTTACTGGAGAGTTTGACCAGAGCTGTGGCCTGCTTCCCTAGCCCCTTGCAGCCCACAAGGCAAACAAATATCCCCAGTGGCTTACACCTGCACAGGAGTTGTCGAGAAGACCCCCTGAGAACCATGAGCAAGACCAGAGAGCAGTCAACGAATCCACAGCACTGCACAGTCTTCGGCATCAAAACCAGGGAGGGCCCTACCCGAAGCCTGGCTCATTCCCCCAGTCAAAACCACTACAACAGATGTCCTCCAGCCACCATGCTGTGGTGCATACCACAGTCACAAGCCAGATCTGGAAGGGCAAAACCTGCGATGATCTTCAAGGGAAAACAAAGCACGCGGGTCCCAACAACAGACCTGCGGTGTCCCAAATCTTCAGTTGTGATGTTTGGCTAATGTCCAATAAACTCCAGCAGGCAAAGAAGATGAAAGAATCTCCTCACTCCTTCTCCAGGTGAGCCATAAGTTCGAAATCTTGAGCAAAAGAGCAGGAGGTCAAACAGAAATCGGTCGAGCAACTTGGGGCTCTGGCATCTTGATTTTCAGTCCGAGACTGGTAGTAACAGAATACAAAC
Source organism: Neoceratodus forsteri (assembly GCA_016271365.2). Classification (NCBI taxonomy): domain Eukaryota; kingdom Metazoa; phylum Chordata; order Ceratodontiformes; family Ceratodontidae; genus Neoceratodus; species Neoceratodus forsteri. The sequence goes on along the minus strand of CM057449.1, from coordinate 222,544,498 downwards.
AAACAATTGTCCCTAAACTCAAAATAAAACCTACACTACAATTCTAACTCACAATACCTTCCCTGAATAGCACTGCCCAGCCCTAACACAAGTTCTAGGCAGAGCAAAATTTAGACACTTTAACTCTTTAAAAACTTTTAAAACACTTTAAAATCTCTCCTCTTCTCTCCCAAACCGACAGTTAGCCCCGCATGACTGCCATCTTTTCTGCCATATTTGCTGGTTCTACCAGTGGATACCCAGCAAATATGTGCTGGGTATCCGTTGCGAAGGTCAAGATCCGCAGCCAACCCCTACCACACATAGCCACTGCTGCAGCCAAGGACTGGGTACAAGAGTCACCAATGTCCATGGCCATCTGGAGCTGCTGTTTCACAACTGCACAGCCTTGATCTCAGACCAGCTTGACCTGCATCTACAGGTCAGCTGGGAACCAAGGGAGCACCTGGTTAAGGGCACCTGGCAAGGGATGGGCAAAGTTGACCAAACTAGCCTGCCACGGTCCATGAGATGATGCCACACAAACTTTCTTGGCTGCATAATCCAATTTCTTGGACTTCTTGTTGCGAGAGGCTTATCAACATTCCTGACATTGCCAGTCCACTGAAAAACTGGGTCGGCAACCAGCCCTTCAGCTGAAGGGTGTTCCATGAACCCAGAGACAGAGCCCATGGGGACAGTATCTTTGCGGGTCACATGGGCTGACTGCATGGCGCAGGAGGCTGGTCATTGCCAGATCTCCAATGCAGGTCCAAGAATGGCCTGAGCAACAAGGGAACCAACCCCCAAGGAGTCATCCTGGTCAAGGATTTCAGTGAGGGAATACTTAGCCCAGTTCTGAATGGGCTACAACTGGATCCCCTTCACCTCTGAGATCAGACAGAGCATGGCCCCAAAGGAGGTCAGGCTAAGGTCCACCAACAGATCCTCTCTGGACTTGTGGTTAAACCCAGGAATAGTGTGAGAATGCATGGAGGAATCCTCTGATTCCAAGGATTCCTCAAAGACTGGCTGACCCCCAACCCCTGAGTCCCCACTAACCCTGTGGGGCTCATTGGCTTGAGTTACCATGACCGACAGCCAGTGAGGAAGCCCAAGGGGCAGTGCAGCAGTCCTTAGGAGGTGGACCCTCCTTAGGCTGGACTGATGGGGGTTCTACCCAAATGGGCAGTGAGGACAGAATTGGTTCAGCCGGATGGGTAGGCCCAGGCTGAGGGGGTGGCAGCTACTGAAGCACTGGAGCTGAAGTCGACATCAGCTTTTGCCCAGCACCCAGAAGCAGCTGCTGTGACATAAGCTCCTTGTAGTACCACCACAGTTTGCAGCAGAGCCAGTCCACTCCAGAGGAGGAGGAGGAGGAAGAGGAGGAATAACAGTGACACCACATGCTTGAAGGTTGAGAGCAAGACTGGTGACTCTGGTAGAAACTGTTATGGGACCTCGACCACTGGTGGGCCAGACGGCAAGGGGAAATGGGAACCAGTGAAGGACACCGGGGGTCCAGTTAGGGGTCATGGTCCCAAGAGTTAGGGTCCAGCTCAGCATGCTGATCAAACCCACTGTGAGAAAGCAGAGGCAGGATCAGAATCCTGGTGAGGAAAATATCCCCCTTGTCCTGTGACAGCAGGTTGACCGGGTTGAGGAAAATCCTCGACCAGCTGGTTGGCCAGTGTTTTAACCAACGGGCCCTATGGGGACACCACAGAGACAGCGGCCTTGATCGAAATGTTGGCCGAAGCTGACAGTTCAACGACAGTTCAAGTGGTAGAATCACAGGAACCCAGGGCCTGAGAATGTTCGTGGTTCCACAACCTGCAGCGGGACATTTTAGCTTTTTCGTTAAAGGCCCACTTTGAAGACTTCAAAGATTTTGACCCATGCAAAGGGCCCTCCCCAAGGGTCTAAAGGGACTGACACAAGTCCTGGAATGCCCCAGTGATGGAGGCGCGCAAGCCCAGAAACACCAGTGCCCACCGCAGACTGATCCACTGCTTGTTCAAAAGCAGCCATCTGCTTGGAGGAGCCTACAGCCATGGAAACAGTCCCGCAGGTGTCCTTAGACTTGACAGGGGGATCCCACTCATCTGGATGACCCAAAAGAAGTCACGCATAATGGCCCTTCAGGTTTGAAGGATGCAAGGTGCGGCACAGACCGCAAGCCTGGGGGTCATGTTGCTGGCCCAGGCAGTACACGCATGTGGTGTGTGGGTCCATGCACAACATTTTCTGGCCACATGGGCAGCATTTAAACCCAGGAGCTGACTTAGAATCTGCCTATTCCATAATACAATGATGGGGGAAAAACCATGAAGTAAAAACTGAAGACCAAAGTGTGAAAGATAAGATAGGGCCTACACTTAACACAGTGTGCATCGAGAGAACCTGTCTGTTCCAGCTGAAAGGAAGATTTGACATCACGGGGTGGTGCCAAGGAGGATACTACCCGGGTGAATGGGAGAAGCCAGCTGGAAGACCTTCCAGTGATTCTTAAAGGGAAAAAGAATTCTGCCAGAAGTGTGGATAAGTACACCATATCCACACCCCTAGAAAAGGTGTTAAAACATAAAGGTAGAGGAGCAAGGGGTACAAATGATGTGCATCAGGGAGCCAGGCAAGCGCTGATATATCAGGATCTTGGTGACAAAGAGGGAGAAGTGTAAATGGGGGAGATGGCTGTGAAAGGGCAGGGGAGAGGAGTAAGATAAAAAAAGAAATCGGAAGGAGCTTGCGTGTTGTCACCCAAGAAAGTACTCTGGAAAGGGTGAGGGAGATGGGAGGAGTAGATCAGTGATATGGAGTATAGTAAAAGCACTAAACTGAGAAAGGGCAGGATACATATACTGTAACACTACAATAGCAGAGCACTGTATGCATACATGGTAAATGGGCATAAACAACCAGGTAGGAAGAAATACAGTATGGAGGAATGCTAAGGGTAGGGACAGTTATAGAACAGGTATGCAGAGCATTCTGAGTTAGATACCTAATAAAGCAGTAAAGATGCAATACTTATACAAGTGAAAAAAAAGATGAGAAATTTTATCCAATGTAGTCTGCAGCCCTGTAGCCTCAAGTGTTCTTTTTTTTATAATTTCTGTTTTATTAGGTTAACATTTATACTGCAGAGTACAACATGGAAGACATAATCAACAGTACAGAAAAAAATTGATGCAGGCCCTGGAGGAAATACATTAACTACAGTCACAAAGAACTACCATAAAACAATGCCAGGGTTAAATGTCTGAGATTATCATCAGTACAATCTAAGCTACAATCGTTTATGTATTTGTTGAAAATCTGTAACTGGGAAAGGTACACTGAGCGAGGCTTATTTCCAGGTGCAACCCAGGGAGGGTGGGAGGAGTACAAGCAGAACAATACAGCATGGCAGATTAGTGGGCAGTTCAGTGATGGCTTAGATTGCAGGGCACATTAACGGGCAACATCTATGGGAGGAAGTACAGTAAGCAGCTATTACCAATTGATTATGACAAGAGCATATAAAATTCTGAGAATATTCTGTACATCTGTAAATTGTACCTATCAGCTGATTTGGTTGGTTAACTCTGAGGGGAAAGCAAGGGTGAGATGGAACCTCCCTGTGGGGGCGTCTAGTCGACTACGGAATGAAAGACTGGTCTAATGCAGACTTGTCTCTCCACCTGTGGACCCTTTATGCTGGGGCACACTCATGTTGGGAGAGTACTTGAAAAGCCAAGAAGATAAAATGGTAGTCTGCCTTAGTCAAAGTCTTGCCTCCTGCTTGGTGCACTGGTGTGGATGAGCAACTCCAATGCTGCCTCATGGTTCATGGGGTCACCAGAGGTTGAGCTAGGGGGTAACCAGTCGGTCATCTCCTGAGCCTGGACCCTGATGGAGATGGCATGTGCCACTTGAGAAAGAATGGAAGTGAGGTATTCTAAGGAACTTTTGCAATATGGTGTCCTGACTTGACATGCAGTACTTCAGATATGGTATATCCGATGCCTAATAATGACATTATCAGCCCCCTTCTCACAAAAACCTCCCATTTTTTGAGAGGTGTACCTCAGTGCCTTGCTGTGTCCTTATTAAAACAGGACAGTGGTGGAGTAGCCCTCTTTTATTCAAATCCCCCTCATCCAGCATCCTAGTTGGTGCTACTGCACTCATCCAATCCCTCTTCTGCCTGTTTAGTGTGATTCCCAACTTTGTGCTCCCATTGCTAGTGGGATCCACCAGCCTGCACCCTCATCAGCCAGGGTGGAAGCCTGAGTCCAAGAGGCAGGAGGCAGACAGGGTCTCACCTTCCAGAACCTTACAAGAATGAAGGGTGACATCTGCTCAGCTATGGCTGTCATATTCTCAGTGTTCTCCCTTCCCCGTGAAAATGTTGGAAGAAGGTTCAAGACACCCTGCAGGATGTGGCAGGGCCCCACCACTCCTTATGCAACATCTACTTACCCTGCTGTCCAGCTGTTCATGTTTTCACAGACAAACAAGGATGTTCATGGACATCCATGGTTATTGCTGCTCTGTCCCTCATCTTTGGCCATGATAACTCCATCCATGGTCTGTCCATGATTAATGGACAAGAATGTTTTGCCTATGGTTGATACACAAATTCCATGCTGAGCATGGGTTGCTATGAGAGGCTGGCTTATAGCCAGTATGTGGGAGGAGCTATTCCCCATATCGAACCTTGGGCTTAAGCCCTCTCATTCAATGTTTGGTGAATAGAGTATTGTGCTTGTGCATGCTTTAACTTTGGCCTTTCTCTATTCCCACCCTCAGTAGAAGAGCCTGTCAGCATTTAGGGGATAGAAGGTTCAAAAAGAGATAACCTCCTCCAACTCATTGAGAGTGTGGACAGTGGACAGAAGCATGCAGGAGAGGAAAAACACCCTGTAGAAGACACCACTGAGGACCCATGGCTACGGTCAGTATCTGTCTTCAGATACTATCAGCCTGTCTTCTAGGTATACTACAAGGAGATAACCCTAAATGCCTGATTATTTCCATGTTCCAGATTTAGAGATGAAGCTCTCTGCTGGATCTTTCATCTTGGTGAAGGACCAGGATGTTGTTTTGGATGCTTCTGATGCTGCTTCAATTGAAGACCTTGTGAAAGTGAAGGACTAGAACTGCAGTCATAGCAGAGTACTCAGATACTTTAAACAATATGGTAGTGATTGCTGGATGATAATTATCAGTCAAAAGACGTGGAGAAGATTCCATGCAGTTTAATGAGATGCAGAAAGGTGGATGAGATGACTCGTAAGCTTAGTTAAAGAAAGATGACAGGCAGCACACAGATCTTTGATGTTTTGGTGTCTACTTCACTGACAGAGAATCAATAAAGGGTTCTGGATGAAGTTCAATTGATTCCAAGAGTGAGTGAATAATGAGGGGACTCAAAAAGAGGGCCTTTCTGATGAAGATAGGAGGGCTTGGAGTCTGAATGATTAGTACTGACCCTCGAATAATGAGGTATGGGGGCAGCAGGTGATAAGTGAAAGTATGAGAATGAACTGAAGAGGATACACTCTGAATGGCAGTATGGTATGACTTAAAAAATGGCTTCTGATTGGAGATGGCTCAGACCGAGCTTATGAAACATCAGCTTGTTTCAAGAAAAATGAAAGTACATGAGTATTGAGAGTAACTCCTAAGATATGACTGGATGACACAAATGGAGAAAGATGTCTTCCAAGCAATGATAGTTGTTATTACGATGATCCTCATGAAGGCCATCTTGCTGATGATCTTATGATTTGAACTGATAAGACTGGAGACTCAGGGAGGAGAAGACATAACTGAGGTTGTTGTGGATAACACAATGATGTTGTGGTGTTAGCACCAAGGTATGAACACAGATGTTTCTTCCATTGGAAGTAAGAAGACAGCAGAAGGCTTGAGTTAGAGAAGATGAAATCAGCCTTCATGGAGCTATGATGGAATGCAACAAAGCCTTGCCTGATATATTAGATGTTGTATACTGTTGATTGATTGACTGAATGATTGACAAAGTCACAGACTGAAGATGTCCTCAAGCAGTAGCTTCCAGGGGGGAGGGTAGAAGGAGAAGAATTGATAAGGCTAGGTCAAAATTGTAGATACAGTGAAGCCCACCAAGATGAAGCGCAGTGTGATAGGTTTACTGCATGGCAAAATGGATTAACTCCCATTGAAATTGCATTGTTTACTGCAGTAACTCTACTGCAGAATTCTGCAGCACTGTACTTCATCGTGCTGAGTTTCACTGTACGTAGTAGCACCTAGAAAAGGCCATCTATGGTTCTTGGAAACATGGAACGGCCAATTCACTGATTGAAAGCAATAGTAAAGTGATTGACCTCATATAGGATTGACCCTGATTAATGTGATGTAGTATGGCACCTCATGGGAAACAGAGGGGAGAACATAAACAGAGCTCAGGAAGATGTCACCATCTAAACTATTATCACGAGAGAGCTTTCGTCCTAATATATCTGGCAGAGACAGTGAAATCGCATGAACAATGCCATGCAGTTTGACAGTATAAAAGGTTGATGACTGAGAATGCTTGCTGAGTTGAAGTGGTAGGTTATATGACTTCCTCATAAACAGGAGAATGCTGGCAGCCCAGAGAAGGGAAATCACTCACTCTTGAGATGACTCATATATCAAGTGCTTCAAGTTCATGCAGATATCCCACAGTGGCGACCCATAGCAGAGACTTGATGGATAACTTAAGGAAGAATAACAGTGGAGAACACAACTGAAATCTGACACTTTCATGATTCCAACGTAGAAGGAGTACTATGGATGGCAAGCAGTTGAGAATGGAGCTTGTGTAAGGAAGGGCTGGTATGGCATGGAGTGTGATGAATGTTGTGTCTGAAGACTTTTGTTGGGGACCCTGAGGACCGTCTTGATCCATAGAAGTAGATCAGAAGGAGTAGCAGAGGCTTGATGGAGTATGGCTATGGAGGTCTTTTGCAAGGCTGGCACGAATCAGATGAATTTGTAGGAGGACTTTACCAGCTGCTTAAGTTCGACTTGAGAAAAAAACAGGACTAGTGGTGGAAACTTGAATGGGCATGGATATGGAAACATAATTGGAGACTGGGCATGAGGAAGAAGTCAAAGGGACTCCCTGAAGACCTTCTTCAGGTTTAGGCACGGAGGAAAACACCCCAGGGGACTCCCTACGAACACACAAAATTTGCCAACAGATAAACGCCTAGAGGTCTATCAAGTCTGCTCGAATGTGCAGCTAGCACCCCTTATTCTGCAGCTGCCCCTCCTTTCTACCCTTCTCCTCTATTGACCCTCCCCTTGTCCTGTCCCATCCCCTTTTAAAGCAGTCCACTGTTCTACTGGATACCACTTCTGCAGGTAATGCATTCCATCCAGCTACCACCCTCTCTGTAAAAAAGTGTCTCCTCATCTCACTCCTGAACCTTCCTCCCTCCAGTCTCATATCATGGCCCCTGCTGTCCCTCCCCTCCCTTACTTTGAACAGTCCTTCAGTACCTGTCTTGTTTATTCATTTCATGTACTTAAAGGTTTCAATCATGTCCCCCCATCCCTCCTTTCCTCCAGCAAGTACATGTTCAACTCCCTCAGCCTCCTCTCGTATGATAAGTCCCCCAGCCCCTTGATCATCTTTGTCACCCTGTGCTGCACCCCCTCCAGTAACTTAATGTCCCTCTTCAGATATGGGTGCCAGTACTGCACACAGTACACCAGGTGCAGTCTAACTAATGAGCTATATAATGGCAGAATCACCTCCTCCCTTCTCGAGGATATGCCCCTTGCAATGCAACCCAGCATTTTGTTGGCCTTTGCAGCTGCTTTCCTACATTGTGCCAAGTTGTTCATTGACTCTGTAATGAGCACCCCCAGATCTTTCTCCTCCTCTCTCTGGGCTAGCTGCACTCCTCTCAGCTGGTAACTCCTCCTTGGGTTCTTCACCCCAAAATGCAGCACCTTGCACTTTTTGGCATTAATCCCCAGTTGCCAGGTGTCTGACCAGGTTTCAAGATTTGCCAGATCATCCTGCAACTCCTGCCATCCCCCTAGGTTGTCCACCACCGCTCCCATCTTGGTATCATCAGCAAACAGACTGATCTTGCTCTTGATGTCCAATTATAAGTCTGCAATGAATATCCCAAACAACACTGGTCCCAACACCGAGCCCGGTGGAATACCGCTCGTCACTACCCTTGAGTGTGAGAGCTCCCCACCCACCACCACCCTCTGTTACCTTCCCTGAAGCCAGTTCCCTACCCATCTCACAAGCTTTGTACCCACCCCGTGCCTTCTAACTTACTTCCCAGCCTCCCATGTGGCACCGAGTCGAATGCCTTACTGAAGTCCAGATACAGGACATCCACTGCATGGCCCCTGTCCAGTTGCCTAGTTACCCAGTCACAGAACTCCACCAGGTTGGTTTGGCAGGATCTGCCATATATGAAGCCATGCTGTCTGCTGTCTTGTAGTCCTTTGACATCTAGGAGGGCCACCAGCCCCTCCTTCAGGATAGTCTCCATCAGCTTACCCACGATGGATGTGAGGCTCACCGGTCTGTAGTTCCCCCGGTTCATTCTTGGGGCCTATCTTGTAGAGGGGAACCACATGTGCCATCCTACAATCTGGAAGTACACACTCTGAGTATAGTGAGGCATTAAATAGGTCTGCCAAAGGTCCTGCAAGGACCTCTGCCAGCTCCTTCAGTACCCTGGGGTGGATGCCATCTGGGCCTGGTGCCTTGTCCACCCTCAGTGCCTTCAAACCCTCCCAAACTCTGCCCTCCATGATTTCCCCATCTGTCACCCCCCATTTCTGTTGTTCCTCCCCCTTGGGTATCACCCCCCTCTTTTCCTTAGTAAATACTGAGCAGAAGTAATCATTTAGCGCTTCTGCCTTATCGCACCATGCTTCCAACCAAACCCCCTCCTTCCTAATCCTTACTATGTGGTCTTAAAGCTCCTTTTCTCCCTGATGTAGCTAAAGAAGTCCTTCTCCCTCTTCTTAATGCCTTGTGCCAGCCTGAGCTCCATAGATGCCTTGGCTCTCTTTACTGCCAGTATCACTTCCTTTGATTCCGTCAGGTACTCCTCCCTGTCCTCCCCCCCTCTCTGTTTTCTTGTACAAGGCAGCTCTTTTCCTCCTTACCTTTTGCATGACCTCCTTGCTCAACCAGCTCAGTTTCTTAGCCCTAGCCTTCTTGCTCTGGGCCTTGCAGCAGGTTTTGGTTGCCTCCACTATCCCCAGCTTTATGAGCTCCCACCTCTGGTTAGTGCCCATACTAGGTTAAATTCTGGCCAGGTACCCTTTTACCACTTCCGCCATCCTCCCAAAGTCAGCCCTCCTGAAGTCCAGCACTCTCGTGCCAGATTCCACTCCTTCTTTGCCCATATCCAATGTCAGCCATACTGATTGGTGGTCACTCCCTGACAGTGGTTCTTCCACTGTAAGTTCTCTCACAAACTCCCCATTTGCCAGCACAAGGTCAAGGGTATTCCCTAACCTGGTTGGTTCACTGACCATTTGCAGCAGGAAGCTGTCCTGGAAAGCATCCAGCAGTACCTGCTCCATTCTATTCCTGGTTGTTGGGGTGCTCCAGTCCACTTCTGGCATGTTGAAGTCCCCCACAATCACCACACTACCCTTCTCACAGGTCCTCCTGATCTGTCCTGCTAGTTCCCTGTCTAACTCCTCCATCTGAGAGGGTTGCCTGTACACCACTCCCATTCTGAGATTCCTATTCTTGGAATCCTGGATTTGCATCCAAAGTGACTCCGTACTACCCTCCTCCCCTCCCTCCCTTACACACTTCAGTCCTTGCTTCACATATAGTGCCACCCTCCCTCCCTCCTTTCCCAATCACCCTGTCCCTACGAAATAACCTGTGCCCTGGTACAGACAAGTCCCAGTCATTTTATTGGGTGTCCCATGTTTCTGTGATGGCTGTAATGTCCACCTCTCCCTCTGCCATGAGCACCTGTAACTCTGCAGTTCTTTTCCCAAGGCTCTTAGCATTAAGGGTAACCACCTTCCACCCTTCCCTCCCATCCCATCCTGCCCACCAATAGTACTTGCCATGTGTCCTTTGTCACTGTTATGGGGGGGGGTAAGCTCATATGGTTTCCCAACCTGTGGTCTCTGCATGTCTCTTGCCCACTTGCCACCCCCAACTCCTAGTTTAAATTCCCAGCTTCCTCGATGTACTCCTCCATCCTCTGTTTCAACTCTTTCTTTTCCTCCTCACTCAAGTGTAGTCTGTCCTTGGCATAGAGACTACTGTCCTCCCATGTCCCTTCCCACCCCCTCAACAGCCCATACCCTTTAGCATGATACCAGGTTCTTAGCCATCCGTTAAATTCCTCTGTTCTCAGCGCTCCTGTTGTGCTTGCCTTGGGCACTGGAAGTATCTCTGAAAAAGTTACTGATCTTCCTGCCCCCTCACATAATTGTCCTAGTTCCTCAAACCTCCTCTGGACTATATCTACTGTCTTGTCAGCCAGCCCTAAAGACCATCTTCGAGTTGGAGTATGTAGGAAGAAGTCAAAGGGGACTCCCTGAGACCTTCTGTGAGTTGCGTCATGTAGGAAGACATCCAAGGGGACTCCCCAAAGACCATCTTCAAGTTGAAATGAAAGTAAAGACTCCCATCCTTGATGAATGGAAAACGCCTACCTACACTTGTAAACCTGAGGTAGTATAGTGCAGTGGTTTAAGGCTCTGAGCTGCAAATCTGGAGACCTGGGTTTGAATCCCACAGCCCCCACTTGCACACTGTGTAACCCTGAGCAAGTCACTTAACTTCCCTGTGTTCCCAGGTTGCACCTGTAAACAAGCTTTCAGCTTAGTGTGTCTCACCTGGTTAAACATTTGGGAAAAAAAAATCCTCTCGAAGGAATAAGTTAGGGAGACAGAGCCTTGAGGGCTGGTGGTGAGGGCTGTGAAAAGAAAGAAGACAAAAGCAAATACAGCATTACTGAACATGTTCTGTTAGAGTATGGGATACTGAACAAGTGACAAAACCCCAGGAGTAGTGGGTTGACTATTTGGATCCCAAATGAGGGCTGTCTGACTATCATCCTTGACATAGAGATGTGCAGGTGAGAAGTCTTTTCCATGACCTTCCAGAGACATGGGTGACATGAGTGAGAGACATCTTGAACTTGACAGTGTCAAAGTGGCACAGCTTCAGCTAGCTAGGTAATTAGGACACTAGTGCAGATGAGATGTTCAGTGGATCAGGAAATGCTATTTATCCCACCTGGCTGGAGCTGAAAATGAAGTAAGTAGTACTGCATTACAAAGTAAGGTGCTGTCAGGAGCTCAAAAGATTAAATACAGTAGATTATTATCGAATCTAGGATAATGCTGGATGAATCAAATGGTAAATTCATCCAGAAAGGTTTACGCAGGGGATCTGATTTTAACCTTGTTGGCAGTACTATTGAGCAGGAATGTTGCCACCAGGATAGCACATGAATGGAAATGGGGGGGGGTCTATGTTAACGAGATGCATGGGTACTTGTTTTGCTCAGAGCAAGCAATGATATTAACAATGACTGTAATCCTGTGTATGAGCAGTGATGTTAGTCTGGTGTTGGCATATCTTTCAGATGTCCATGGGAGACAGGGACATCCCTGATTTCACCTCAACAGATTCCTGTGTTCCCTTCAAAATTCAAGTTTTTGTGACAGAACAACTGGAATTAAAAGATGATTAAAATCAGATTGTACGGACTCAGACATGTTCTTCTGCAGAAACTACACTTTACGCTAGACCCCTTATTCTGTTAGCTTTCCAAGTGCATGGTAATAAACTTGAAGATGTGACCGGATGGGTGGCACTGAGGGTTAAGGCACTAGATCACCTTGAGGCATGCCAGTGACCCGGGTTCGGGAATGAGCCTGGGTTGTTGAGGTCGGCAGGGGCAGGGAAGGAATCGAGCATCAGATGCATGGCACTTCTTTCCTGGGTAGGGTGCAGGACAACATGTCACTCTAGCACAACTCCTGGTGGCAGCTGGGGATAGCCTACAGGACGTCGCCATGTGGCACTGGGGTGGAGCTCGGTGGATGCTGGCCGTCATTGCACGTCCAAGCTCAGTGGGAGGGAGAAGGGCCGGGCAAAACACACAAGGGAAAAACCCCTCCAGCCCTGATAGGTGACGGCTCTCACAGTGCGGGCTGCCACATGCCCAACACTGGATCTCTGTCTCCACCCCTTCAGTCTCCTCGTGGACTCAGGCCAGGGGGGCTCTGGATTGGGGGAGCCCAGAGCTAGCGGACTGCCTGGCAGGAGGTTTGGTGAGGTGAAAGTAATGCACTTGAGGAGCAGGATCACAGTGGGTGTTACAAGCAGCCAGTGAGTTGAGAAGCCTGAGAGAGTTCAGGGATTGGGGGTGATAGAGTCATAAAAAACAAACAAACCTAAATATGTGTCCTGGAGAGTGGGTCTTTGTCCCTAGTTTGTGGTGCAAGAAGTTGAGAGGGAGGGGAATTAGACTAATAAGACACTAGCACATGATGAGGAAATGCAGCAGTTTTGTCTAACTCCATCGTTTCTTACAAGACCCATAGACCCATAGTCATTTTAAATCTTCCTTTTACTAACCAGTTTAAAATTAAAATGCATGTAGTGGCTGGTTTGTGAGATAGAACTTTTACTGTCGTTTGTGGCAGTGGTGGCATCACATAAAGAAAGAGCCTCTGGTAGAATTCAACAGTAGCATCAGTTCCGAAGGCAGCAGCCCTACAGTATCACCTTTCCATTAGCTGTTAACTAGGGTTATGTTTTATTGACTGCAGTCTCTTCCCACAAAACAGGCTCTTCTGTTGTATACTCGTACCACAGGAGGGTTATTTCATTGCAGCTTTGTAGCAGTAGAAGACTCTTCCCATATACTTTGTTGTCAGAACATATGTCCTTTGAAGAATTTGTGTGTTCTAGCATGCCAAACCATGGTGTAGATTAATTTAATATGTAAAAAGGCATAGGTTGGATTCCTGGCATATTTGATTTATTTAGTTTTTTTTGACTAGGTAAGTGCACTAGACAAATCTTGCCTATTTTCAGGCACGACCCGGGGGAGGGGGATACAGATGAATGCCAACTGACCTTGAACCAGATTAAGCTGTTGGTGGTATTTTTAGTGAATAAGGGAAATTTGGCCAGGACACCAGGGAGTTTCTGTTTGCCGACAGCATGGAGGAGTCAGTTGGAGCTCTGGCTGACTGTGATGCTGACCCTTTGATTTCCTTCCCACCAACGATACCCGATGCAGTTGCTTACAAGGCTATGCACACCGATACTGACCGTTCTGCAGTTTAAACGCTACAGCAAGATGTACTGGATCCTGGCGGCTCTTATTCTGGCTCCTCTCAGTGCAACGGATGACTCTGCTTCTCTCACTTTTCTCCGGCTGGTCTGCCGGAGCGAAGTTCTCGGTGTCGTGCGGAGGCTCACTCCTTCCCCAGTACTTTCCGGTTCCCACCACAGCATGACGGTGAGTCTCATGACCTAAAACCTGAACCTGCTTCATGCTCTGTACTGGAATCTCTTGCTCCTTCAAAGATTATTACACCTAGCTGTTTGACTGTTCCCATTCCCAAGTCTCCTACTACAACGGATCTGTTATGCTCACGTTTTGGATTACAACTGGGAAAGGATGTTTCGGGGACTTCCTGATCTGTTTCGGACGCCTTATCTAACGCAGGGTGGACTCAATCACCGACGGGGACCTGGATACCGGATCCTACATGGAACAAAACCACACACGGTGTTTTATTCTCCCCCAACAGGCCTGCTATGAGTCTGAGCTCCGACGAGGTACCACATCTTAATAAAATGACTGTTAAAGACTCTATTATAGTAAAACCTACTTCTGCCACTTCTGTACATTCCTGGGGGGATATGATGGATGTTGTTGATCAAGGGATTAGTCAGGTACCACGAGAGGATACTGATATGCCTCTAATATCTTTACATATGCCACGGTGGTCCCCCCAAGGTCTCTCAACCTCTGAGACTGTTTTGTCTCAAGAACCTACTGCTTCCCCCTCCCTTACTCTATTAGACTCCGGACCTGACAACACTCCCTTCTTGGAGGATCCTAAACCAGGCACGTCTACCACACTAACCCCTACTCGAGATAAAAACCCCACCACACAGATATCTGGTCGACCTCCAATACTTTCCGACCTCTTTAAAAATAAGCTTGAACCAGCTCCCCGTAGGAATGCGGTTCGTCTTCGTTATAGGGGTGGGCTTCCTGAGTTTCCTGATAGATACTATGTAGCCTGGACCCTTCTCAAAGGCGTGCTACATTTTCCAGCCTCTGACATTTATGCCCTGATACATATTTCAGGAGAAGAAACCTCTGATGTCAGTTTTAAAACCTCCGCAGGGTTAGACCGTTTCTGGCATTTGTATACCCTGCAGAAAAATGATCCCATTTGGACCCCCTTTTCTGTTATACCTTTGTCTAAACCTATGATTCGGACCATAACTATTATGTTCAGAAATGAAGGTGTTAGCGTCAGTGATATTTATCATTGGTTGCAAAATCACTGCAACGTCCTTTCCCCTCCTGAAGCTATCCTGGACGATGACGTTCATGGACTGGTGGCTGGAGGTTTAAGGTGAAATTGTTTCAAGTTAATCTGTAGAAGTTGTGCACCTACCTAACAGTTTTTTTCTTGGTAAAGACAGAGGGGTTTGTTTCTACGGAGGCCAACCTAGAGCCTGTTATAAATCTGGTGCTACCACAAATCTAAGTAGTACATGTGATCTACTTAAATGTAGTTTCTGTGGGGGATATGGACATCCGAGCATGTCTTGCATGAATGTGTTTAAATGTAACTTGTGTAATGAAACAGGACATGCTTATCACCAATGTCCATGGGTCAGTAGAAATAGGTCTGAAGGTTGGAACTCCGATACCCTAGTACAAAAAGCACAAGCTAAAGTGCAAGAACATGTTTTCCCCCTGACCACTGCCCCTGACCCTCCCTTGCCCCCCTCCTATGAACAGTCTATTTCGGTTCCACTGGAACACCAAGCCCCTCTACCACAACAGGACCAGGTTACCCATGTGAAGGTCTCCACTGACCCCCCCCGAACCCTTGCCTACCATGCCTTCCTCTTCTGCTACTGTTGATAAAGAAAGTTTTCAGACCGCCAGGCGAGTTACTAGGGCTGCTGCTCGAAATCACTTAGACCTCCTGATATCCCCTGTCTAATACCTTTGATTGCCTGAAAGGAGATAGGGAGGATTCAGACGGGATTCTGATGTGTCCGTAGTACCCTCTGATGTTGATACCCCTACTATTAAACCTCCTGATGTCGCCAGAAAGAAATTGGTGAAACAAAGAAGGGTGGGAAAAATGAAAATATATGACAGTAACTGACTGAAGTGGCTAACATGGACTTTACCAATGGATCTTCGTATTGCTTCTCTTAATGTATGCAGCCTTAAAGGCTTTAAGAAGAGAATGGGTTTTTGCATTATGCAACTCCCTTGCCCTGAATATTCTATTATTGCAGGAAACCCTGTTTCAATTTATATGATATTCAACAACTAAAGCGTGGATGGTACAAGGCCCTCTTATTGGACATTTGGGGTTGATTCATGATGGTATAGCTATTCTTTTCTATTCCTCCAATTTTCGATTACCTCATTGTTGATATACTCCCAGGTAGAGCACTCATCATAGATTTCACTAAGCACACTTTACCCTTTAGGGTTATAGTTATTTATAGTCCACAAACTAAAGCTGCTCGAATAGCTTTGCTGGATTTAATCAAACCATTTTTATGTACGCGCAAATACATTTTTTGGGGTGGAGACTTTAACTGTTCCATTGACACAAAAAACAGGGTTTTCTTGGGGAAAAAAATCTATTGTGATTCTATAGCTTTATCCACTTTGATAAAAAATGCCGGTTTAGTAGATGCATACTGTTCTCTACACTCAGATGCGGGATATACATATTACAGATCAGTATATCATACCAGAATAGATTATTTTTTTGTTTCCCGTCAATGCACCCCACGTTCTATTTCTGTAATCCCAAATGAGATCTCAGATCATTGTCTTCTGATTGGTCACTTTTCCATTGGTTCCCCTAATATATCCATATTGCACCATTCCCTATGGAAATTGAATAATTCTTTATTTGCCCCAAAATCTGTCCAATCTCATTTGCACATTCTTTTTCAAGCACGACTTTCAGTTATGATTTGCTATGATTCTATGTGGGAATGGTGGAACGACACGAAGATGGATTTGGCCATTTATTTCAAGACTTTAGGAAAAAAACTGCCTGGGAAAGTTATCTTACATATCTAATGTATCGCAATCAGTTATATAAACTAATGTCTCTCCAATCCACATCCTCAGTAGATTATTCATCACAAATTTCCAAGATACAAGCCTGTATGTTCTCTCACCAATATGATAGTGCTCGGTCACTAGATTACATTATGAAAACTGGTACTTCTACTTCTCCATCTGCTGATCCTTTTTTTGCTTTTAAAGACAGACTTCACTCCACGGTCATGCATGGTTTAAAAGATGCTCATGGTACTGTATTGACCTCTATCCCCGAGATGATATCAGTTACATCCGAGTATTTACGGACCCATTTTTGTACTGTTCCTAACTGCCCTACAGATATATCCCCACTTCTGTCAACCCAGTTCCCTCAGCTTCCAAAACATTGCATTCCTAACCTAATCAACCGGATTTCGCAGGAAGAGGTTGCCAATGCTATCTTCCGTTTAGAGTTAAAGGTTTCCCCTGGGCCAGATGGTCTGACACATGAATTCTATAAAATGTTTCAAGGACATTTACTGGAAATTTTAACTCAAGTCTTTAATTACATTCTAGATAAAATGGATGCAACATCTGGTTTTGGTTTATCTGTCCTGA
Source organism: Neoceratodus forsteri (assembly GCA_016271365.2). Lineage (NCBI taxonomy): Eukaryota > Metazoa > Chordata > Ceratodontiformes > Ceratodontidae > Neoceratodus > Neoceratodus forsteri. Next base: position 222,527,579 of record CM057449.1, on the reverse strand, counting down.
AATTCCTATACAAAAAAGAAGATATAACCTCCCTGGCAAATTGGAGGCCACTACATCTCCTAAATACAGATTATAAGATTTTTTCTAAAATTCTTTGTTCTCGGTTACGACTGGTTGCACCAGATTTGATTGATACTGCTCAAACCTGCGCTATACCTGGTAGAACCATTCACACAAATCTCTTTTTGTTACGCGAAATTTTTGAAAAAAAAATACATAATAAGATATCTGGTTATCTTTTTGCTTTGGATCAATCGAAAGCGTTCGATTCGGTACATCATAATTTCTTATTACACATATTATCACTATATGGTATCCCTGACCGGTTCATATCTTGGATTTCACACATGCTATCATTGGCATTTTTCTTTCCAATGATAAATGGATTTCGAGGTCCTACCCTTTTACAGCGAATTGGACTCCGTCAAGGCTGCCCTTTTAGTCCATTGTTATATGTTTTTGCCCTAGATCCCATCATTCGGCAGATACAATGGAATCCAGACATTATAGGTATTACTCCTCACCCCAGTTTATTACCTATTGAAATCTCTGCTTATACAGATGACGTAGTCTTACTTTGTTCTGACCTTTCATCGAGTGATAAAGCTATTCAGACATTTCAATCTTTCACATCAATATCTGGAGGTAAACTAAATCTTGAGAAAAGTGTATGTATCCCCTTACATCACATCACGACAGATATAACAATAGTACATGGTATTAGGGTCTGCACTACCCCTCAGAAAATCCTAGGGATATGGTTTAATACATCAAATGATTCTACCTATAACTGGGACAAACAATTAACTTTAGGTGATAACAAGGTACGTCTTTGGAAAACATGGAGATTAAGTAAGAAGAAGCGGGTTGTGGTGGTAAAAAAATTTCTATCCCCGATTTTTTTATTTTTAAGTCATGTTTTTTGTCCACCGAAACATTTGGAATCTCGGTTATTTAGTCTTTTTTTTCAATGCTATGGGGCAGTCGCTTAAACCCTGTTAAGAGACATGTCACATATTTACCCCCAAATCAAGGTGGTTTAGGAATGATAAACCCTCTATTTTTTTTCTCTCATTTTTTTTACACCATATTTTGCAAAGTCATACCTATATATTAACTATATGTGATTTTTGGGTGTCGAAAGCGGTAGATTCTTTAATGTTAGCCTGGACTGACCTTCCACCCATAGCTTCTCGCATACCTTCCACTTCATCCTATGTTATTGATAGTTTTCGTATCCTACGATCCTGGAAAGTGACTAAATCCTCTATTTTAGGCCTAACTAGGAAACAGTTGTACATCTATTTTCTACACCTCGATGAACCAATATTAAGATTTCCACTATGCCCTCCATCTCACATGACATCTGCACTTAATATCCTCAAAGATAAAAGAATCCCAGCTCATATGTGGATATCTCCTGGTTATGCTGTCATGGTAGACTGCAAGTTCGTGGTAATTTAAAACACAAATCAGCACAAGAGAGATATTGCCCCAAACCATCCTGCATCAATATTGAAGAATCCATGGAACACTTTTTCTTTTCCTGTGCAGATGCCCTTTTATTTTGGAAAACCTTAGCAAATAAGTGGAAATGGCCTTTTCTAAGCAGGATCACATATTCAACCCTTATTTTAGGAGTTTTTCCTGGTTTTTGGGGTACATTCCATCCTAGTACATTGAGGGTATTATTCACAGCTTGTAAATATTATATGTGGCAGGCTAGATGTAAATACGTCTTACAACAGGTACCGACTTGTCCACTGGTTATTATTCAATATATTGAATCAACACTTTTGAGCCTTCAAGACACGGAATCAAAATATCTCTCTCCTACCCAATTTGCATCTTACTGGGCTGGTATTACCTTTTTGATTTGATTAGCTCTGCTTAATTTTTGATTGTGACTGAAGTTATTTTTTTCTTTTCCCTCACCTATATTGTACTATATTTCATGATTATTCAATGTATCAAGTATATGCTTGTATATTTGTCTACTTGTCTTTCTGTTCCTGTACTTGATGTTATGTACTTATTAATAAAAAATTCCCCTACTCTTTTCAGTAAGTGCCATGGGATCTGGATATTTAACATCCACCTGAACTACCACCAATCCTGGCAGATGGGACCTCGGTTTAACATCTCATCTGAAAGACGGCACCTCAGAAGTGCAGCACCCCTCTCATACTGCACTACAGTGTCAGTACTGGGATATTAACCCAAGTGCCAGATGTGGGAATTGAACCCACAGCCCTCTGATCTCCCGGCCTCAGAGGCGAGTGTGCTACCTACTATATCAACAGTGGGAGACAGGTCATGGCTGGTGAGAGTTCCAGCAAAGGCTTGCATCTGAAGATTTAATCCCCATCGGAGCTATGCGGCAAACTGAGCAGGGGAAAGCTGATGGAGCTGTTAAACACTAAACATCACAGTCTGCAAAATAAACACTGCGAAGGTACTAGATGAACTTTTTCTTTTATCAGTAGGACAACTCATTTAAGCTAGCTGCAGCTCATTGTTCTTTATAAGGCCTTTAAACCATAGTTGACTGTCTTTGATCAGTTCCTGTCATGAAACGCCTAACTCACTGGATGTAGCAGGAGAATAAATACCTGCAAGAGCTTCTATGCCCCTACCGCCTCCTCCACCTACTCCGCTCTGCCAACAAGGGATTGCTAGAGGTTCCCAAGGTCCATTTGAAGACCTTGGGCACCAGGGCTTTTTCATTTGTGGCCCCGACCCTGTGGAACTCTTTACCTTGCAGGATAAGGGAGTGCCTGACTGTGGAGAGTTTTAAATCTGCATTAAAAGCACATTTATTTAATCTTGCCTTTCCAGAGCTCGGATGAACTGTTTTATTGATATGTATTTTAGTATTTATTGATTTTCAACTGAGTGTTTTAAATGATTGTACAAGTGCCACGATACTTGTGAATAGTGCTTTTTTACAAATAAAGATGAGATGAGTTGAGTAAACTTGGCAGAGCGTGGTTTCCAGCCAAAAGCTTGCAGCTCCCAAAATGTAGCAGCTGTAGCATTAACGGGCTGACGCAGGCTGTGTCAAAACTGGAAGCGATGGCAAAGGAATGGAGAGGCAGCTCCAAAAGGAGCAGAAAAAGCCCAAAAAGAAACAAAAGACAAACAGAGAGGAAGAAGCAATAAAAGCATAAACAGCCACAGGTGGGGGGGGGGCAGTGAAAAACCGCTGAAAGAGAGGAGCATGGAAGGAAAATGGTCAGAGGAGGGGGAGCAAGAAAAGATGCCAACACAGAACAATGAAAGGGGAAGGGCACAGGTAAAGAACAAAAGGAGGAAAAAAGTGGGGAGCGCAGGAGGGAAGGTAAAAGGGGACACACGAGAAACCACTGAACAGCAGCAGACGAAACAGGACTCACAACACAAGAAAAGGCAGGGGAGACGAGCAAAGGCAAGGTAGAGAAGAGCAAAGAGACAGAGAGCATGGCCACATAGACCACTCAGCCATGCAGGCGCAAACAAAAACATGCTGAGTTGCTGTGAGAGGCTGGCTTATATCCGGTATGTGGGAGGAGCTATTACCCCACATTGAACCTCGGGCTTTAGCCCTCCCATAAAGCGATACAATCAACACAGACTAATTAGAAGATCTAGAACCATTTTCAATTTGGTATATGAAAAAATGTTTAGGATAAAATAGCATTTTTAATTATTCTGTGTAGCAGTCATGGTTGTCTATGATCTAAATTAGATTTTAGTGTCTATGCTAGATAGCTAACGGTTTTCATGATTTCGTTTTAAATTATGATACAGTATTAACCAAATGTCTTCTCTTTGTATCCTGTTTAAGAGTCTATCATGGATGATATTCTGGTAAAAATACAAACATTGTTTTTATCACAACAGTAGTTCCCTCATTTTAACTAATTATGGTATAGATTATACAGATAACTGTATAAAATATTTCTGGTTGTCAGTTTCACCTCATTTAGAGATGGGTCCACTTAAGTCCTTTACTGAGGCTATGTAATTGTAAGTGGGGTTAGAGCCATCATCCCAAAGTGTGAAAATTAAATTGAAAGATACAACTTTCTGAATTTATTTTACATCTAGTTAGTCTTTTTTCAAAGTGTAACCAGGTCACCGTGTACACTGTCAGTTACAACCCCTGCCTTGTGGGCTCAAACGATGGTTTAGGGGCCTATGCTCTGTTGTTCTGGCTGGGGGGTTCATTTCCAGAGATAAACCAAGTTGTGCGGTGCCTACACCCAAAGAATAAAGTGGGCCTGGTACAACCCCTGGGATTCTGTACCTACTCACCTCTCCCCTCACTGTCACGCCAAACACAGAATACCAACTTTTATTGCAGTATTTCAAAACACATAGTTATTAGCAATCTATAATAATATACTCACAGACAGTGTTAAAACAGTTAACTAATAATTTATTTACAAATAGGGGTAGGAATAGGGCAGGGAACATGGAATGTAGGGAGAGTAATGGTGCATGCAATTTGATATAGACATTCACTATACTCTTAGCTACCACAGTAGCAATGGTGCCCCCCCCCCCACCACCAGCATGCACAACAGTACCACCTCAGTTCTCCCACTCCCATCTGGTACCAGATTTTTTCTGCAGTCAAATAGGTTGGGAGGTCCCACAGTCTGTCTGGTTACACAGCTGGAGCAGTTGCAGGCCTGATATCAGTGCAGCTGGTTGGCCGGTACTGGTGTACTTTGGAATCAAACAATTAAAATTAAAACCCCTCTTCAGTGATAGCAGGTAACTATTTGTTAAAACTTTGCAACTTCTGGCCTGGAGACCAAACACAATAACTGATAGAAATTTGATATAACTTTTCCAGATGCAAAGTAGACCCGGCATTTACTCACTGCTTTGCAGACACAGTTCCTACAGGGTCAGGGAAACTGCAAATTTTTCAGTCTGCTGAGCTGAGGACCTTGGACAATGTAGAGGGTTTGCAGCTTACTTGGCTGTAGTAGGCTCTTTGCAGCTAGTCACCTTCTCTTCTGTGACGTGTCAGGTGCAGGGCAAACCAGTACTGGGGATCAGGGCCACATGCCTCACCCCACACATCCAGACATCCAACCCGTGGGAGATGATAGGTAGTGCCTGGCTATGACACTACCTGGCTGATTCCAAGCTACATCTGCTGGCAGTGACTTTTCTCCTGGAGCTCAGAAACCACAGTCTTCCTTCCCTCTGGTGGCTAACAGATGTGAATACATCCTGGAGCAGGTCTGGATTTCCTCACAGGGCTGGGAGTAGCAATCGGTCACTCAGATATTTTCAAACTGCAGGTTCAAACCACAAAGCAGCTTTTCTTACTTCAAAACTGGCTTCCCCAGACAATGGGGAGTTCCTGAAGATGCCTGCTGATTCTGGTTGTTTACACCATAGGCAAACCTCAAGCTCTTGACAAAGACACAGTCCAATCCTCTTCCTAGGCTGAGGGCTTCTCTCAGACTTCTTCAAGTTTTTTTGCAACAGAGACAGCACTTCACACTTCACTCGAGCTTTCAATATTGTAGAATGCCTTGGTCAAGTCTCCTAAAATGGCGGCTGTTGAAGCCTTAGGCTGACTTCCAGACTTTTTACCAGACACCATCTAAACTCCCTGACTCATGGAGAGCTTCAGGCAGACTAGCTCCAGTTGAAGACTCCCCCAAAGTCTGAGGAGAATATGGCAGCATCTGAGTGGTTGACACAGTTGTTCATCTGCCAAATTAATATGTATTAGGTCCACTTGATGCCTGATTGGATGCTGCTGAAGGTGCCAAGAGGATTGTCCTGTCCTCCTACCCAGGAGTCATAGCAGCAGTCCTTCATGCTCTTCGAATGCTGATTGGATAACGCAGGGATCATGGGTGATCAAGATGGCATCCATTAGAGCAGTCTATATGGAGTCCCAACTTTAACTTTATTTTGAAAACAGAGCAGTTTTAATGAATATTTGACCCATATTTCAATAGCTACCCTCTACCTTATTATCCAGTGGCAGAGTGTGGTTTGGTAAAGTCTCCCTTGCCTATCACTAGCACCATAGAGCTGTTCCCCCAGGCAACAGGCAGAGCATACATTCACAGTGCAGCCTCAGCTGCTCTTAAAGCTATAGTGCCTAAAAACACTTTTGCAGAGTTTAATTTCTTTTCCCCATCAATGTGTCTCTGAACCCCCATTATATCTTTAGGGTCCCCAGGAGTCAGAACACATGAATGAGACACTGGCTGATCAGCAAGGGCAGTTTTAATATTAGTTGCCATGGTGCTAACAGTACCTGCAAGCAGAAAGCGGCAGCTCACACGTTCAAGCAGGAACCAACTCAAACGTGCACACACAGGCCTGTGTGGCACCTTACTGTTTGCACAGTGCTAACTGTGCTGTACCACTAAGCTGGCAGTTTTAAAGCTTAACACCCAACTCCTCTGGACTTCCAGCAAAAACAGGCACATAGGGGCCAGCAGGAGCAATAAAGTGGGGCACTAAGGACCCAGACTGGTGAGACCAGATGGCTGGGAGGCAGACCAGGTAAGCCCCACCCATGGTGAGTGGTTACAGATGTTTATACCCTCTCTTATTACAGTTAATCCTTGCCAGAATCTATTTATTACTCAAAATAAATTATGCCACCTCTTATGACCTTGCATATATTTTATTTCAAAGAAAAAAAAGGGAGTCATGTGATGTCTGGTAGCTGCTTCCTGGAGGAGCTTCCTTCCTACCCTTCATCATCCTGCCTAATCTCTGATTTGTAAAACTTCTACCATACTAACCTAGCTGCATATTGGAATCTGCCTATCTGCTCTTACTGAGGATCGCTTCATTTCATCACTATCAGCACAATCTTAGCCACGATGGAGTCCGAAATGAGGCAGGCTCCGCCACACCATATGCCTCCTACCTCCTCACTGAATGTGCCTAAGAAATCTAAGGCGCAGGGGGCCCAGCCTTCTCACACCACTTCACTGCCCCTTTCACAAGGTCTCCTTACAAAACACCATCTCCTTCAAGAGCTGCTACCATTTAGAAAAGCACTAGCTGACATTGCATCAGAGCTAAAATCCTTACGTTCTAATATGGGGGACCTCGGATGCAAGATCACTGATGTGGAGGCTTCGACAACTTCACTTGAATCCTGGAACGCGTGCACAGATCCAAACCTAATCAAGCTGAGACAACAAGTTGCCAATCTGCAAGCCAAAACTGAAGATCTCAAGGGCAGGAGCCATTGCAATAATATTTTAATCTTTGGCCTGCCAGAAGCTGAAGAAGGCCCGAATGTCATCTCCTTCATACAGAAGCTCCTAGACAAAGTAGTTGGGCCTTCCCCCTTTAACCAGAGCTACCAAATTGAAAGGGCACATCAGTCGCTGAGGCCATGACCCCCGCCTGGAACACCACCGAGACCTATCATCCTAAAGTTTTTAAGCTACCTGGAAAAACAACACATTCTATCTAAAGCTCATGAACTCCAGGCCATTCTATGGGAGGGTGAACCCCTGCGATTTACCCAGGACTTGCCCTTGAAAACTCGTCAAAAGCACACTGCCTTTCAGCCAATCATTTACAAAATAATTGCTGGCATAAAATTTAAAATGTCATGCCCGTCACAGTTACAGATCTACCTTCAGGATAGCTGGTCTTCCTATGATAGCCCCGAGACCACCAAGAAAGAACTGGCACAGAGACTACCTGACTTTTTCTCTGCCACTTGATTGTGCATTTGGACATTGATATACTGCATACTATTTCAATTTAATACTTGCTTGTTGTTGTTTAGTTGGGGTTTAGTAGGCTGGTCTCTTGTTTGTGCTCAATGGGGTTTCCTTTCGAGAGGGTCCACTTCTTGGGAGGGGGTTTAAGGCCTAGGGGAGTGCATCGCGATCCTCTGTGGTGGTTCACCGCATTGTCTTCATCTTGGATGGTGCTCTGTGCTGTTCAGTTGCCTCCTGGTGGGAATCCTGCCTACTCCTATTTCAGAACTATTTTTTGGAGAGCTGTTTCCCTGGGAACTCTTTCCTGGTACACCAGTCCCTCTTTGTTTTGGCTCCCCCTCCTACTGGATTGCGCTACTTTGTAATTGATTTCTGTGGTCTGTAACATGCAATTGGTGACTATTGGTTGCTCCTCACAGTCAACCACTGTTTTCTTTTTGTCCTGAATGGAGGATAAATTCCACCTGGTGGCCGCAGTGGGTCTCCCTCTCCTACGAGGGGCCTAACAATTAATCAACTTCCAAGGACCCTAATACCCCTCTGACCTCCATCCCACTTGGTTTCTCCCACTCCCCGACTAGATTTGGGAACAATCGGAGGGTCATAGTTTAACTGTTGAGTTTAGGGGGTTTTCTTCTCCTCCTCTCTGGATCCGCTGACGTCCTTTTGTAGTTTTACAATGAGAAGGTAAGCACTTCCTTGCCTTTCACTAGGACAACACATTAACATTTTTTAGTTGGATGGGTAACTTAGGGTGTTGGGGGGTGGGCGGTTGGGGGAAGGGATCCAGACATGCGAGCTGTTGTACAGTTTCACATCACCATCTGTTTTTTGGGGGGACTGTGTCTACTTCCCTTCAAGTCAGATCACTCACCTATCACATTAGGAACTAGATACACTGAGTTTTTTCCCCTCCTACTATTCCTTACCCTTTACAGGTCTGACTCACGGTTACTAAGGAGGGTTCTTGTAAATAGTTTTGTGAGTGGGTTAATATTATGGGGGTGGGTTGAACCGTTGTATTCAGGCCCTCAATATTGTTTGACATACCTCTTCTTATTTAGGGCCTTGCCAAACATTATAACCTGTTTTTTTTGGGAGGGGTGGGTTCTTCTCATTGGGTTCAGTCTGTTGGGGGTATAAAGGGAGGGGGGGGAACGGGGATGTCTGGCATATCACTAAGGGCCCCTCTTAGTAGGCTGCCCTGTTGTAACTTGTTGAATACTTTCTTATGGAGCTTGAGATTGGCACTAGATTGTCTCATACACTATTGTGGGGGTTCTACTAAATGGATCTTAAGGGAGGGCAGGGAGAGGGATGGAGTGTACCTTTGGGATTTTGATGGTGTGTTTCCGGATATGTCACCTGTGTATATTCTAATCATTGTTAATAGCGAGTACAGCGATTAAGATTGTAACTTGGAATGTCAGGGATGTTAGAGACCCCACTAAGAGATATCAAGTACTGAAACAATGTGCCCTGTTAAAAGCCAACATAATCTTTTTGCAAGAGACCCATCTTGTTGCCAGTGAAACCACCTGGTTACACAGGCAAGGAGTGAGACAAGACTTCGCTTCAGGTGACTCGTCCTCGAGTAGAGGGATAGCTATATTAATAATGGGTAATATCCCCTTTCAAGCTGACATGACTATTATCGACCCAGGAGGTCATTTTGTTCTGGTCAAAGGTACCCTTTTCCGTACAGATATAGTACTGGGTTGCCTTTATGGTCCAGTAGGTGGGGATGCACAGTTCCTCATGGATTTGGCTAACAAGCTTGCTCCCCTTCTGCCTACTCCCTTAATTCTCAGGGGGGGATTGGAATATACCACCCACCCAAGACCTAGATCATTCCTATCTACCCTTGAAACCCCCATCCCCCTATCAAAGAGCCCTGAGAGACTTCATGGACATGCTCAGCTTCTGTGACCCATGGCATATCCCTAACCCTTCCCACCGTCTCTACTCATTTCAATCCTCAGTCTACCAATCTTGGTCTAGACTGGATTACATCTTAATCAGTACTCCTCTGCTGGCTAGCCTCCATCAAGCAGGTATTGAACCTATTGTTATTTCTGACCACTCGATGGCCTGGTTACTTATTTCCCCTGACCCTCACAGACAGAAGGACCCTGCCTGGAAATTGAATACTCAACTTCTGAAAGATGAGTCCACAGTCCATAAAATAAAATCTCTTATCCAATCCTTTATTGATCATAATAAAGACTCGGTCCCAAGGATTGACATAGAATGGTGTGCACTCAAATGTTCCTTTGAGGGGAGTTTATTAAAATTGCCTCCAGGAGGAAAAGGTCACATGAAGCAGAAGCCCTAACACTACTAATCTCAAATTAGAACTGCCGAACTATCTCTCTCCTCTTGTTCAACTCCAGACTCATTAGACACATTACTCTTTCTCCAAAATAAATATGCTGGTATTCTACATGAGAAGGCTGAGTATGCTCTATTAAAAACTCACTCTAAATATGTTGATCAAGGGAAAAAGTGGGCCCGCTTCTTGCCCTTCATTTACGTAAACTGGAGAATTTCAGATTTATCCCATCCATCCTTGCCCAGGATGGTTCCACTAAGACCTTACCTCGGGATATAGCCTCTGTTTCTGAAAACTTTTATCATCATACCCTCTGTGATAAGCCCCCCCCCCCCGAATCCTCAAGAAATAGATAGATACCTGAACTCTATCAATCTCCTGTGTCTTTTAGACCATCATCAAGCCTCTCTCTCAGTCCCTATATCTCTCCTGGAAGTAGAAGAGGCTATCAGAAGTCTTGCTCCCGACAAAGCACCAGGCCCAGACATCTTTCCTTCTAATTTCTATAGAATCTTCTCTAAAGAAATAGTCTCCTTGCTCCTCAGACTCTATAAATTTATTTTGACTGCTGACTACTTAGACCCATCACTCCTAGATGCCACCATTGTCCTTCTTCTCAAACCGGATAAACCAGACACGCACCCTTCCAGCTACCATCCCATCTCTCTCCTAAAATGCAACATTAAGATTTTTGCTACAATTCTTGCTACCTGCATCAGGACAGTCTAGACACATGTATTAAGCCCTGAACAGGTGGGATTCGTACCTGGAAGATCCTCAGCTGATCATCTTAGGAAGCTAGACCATATCCTTAAAGTAGCTCATTCCTCCCCGGTCCCTATGGCCCTGATTTCATTAGATGCTGAGAAGGCATTTGATAGAGTTGACTGGTGTTTTCTTTGGTCTACTGTCCGAAAGATGGGCTTCCCCCTCTTCTTTCCTTCAATGGGTCCAATGCATATATTCTTCTCCCACCACTAAGATTTATAGTAACGGGGTCTTCTCTTCTTGCTTCCCTCTTTTTTCTGGTACTAGACAAAGCTGTCAGCTATCACCTTTCCTCTTCAATTTATATCTCAAACCTCTTCTCAGACATATTAAGTCGTCCCCTCAGATCCAGGGCATCCAGCTACAAAACTCTAGATGCACACTCTCGGCATATGCGGATGACATTCTTCTTCATTTAGAACAACCGTCAACCTCACTGAGGACCTCTCTCAGTGTAATATCCCAGTCTGGCCACCTTTCCAATTATAAACTAAACCTTAACAAGACAGCCATTTTCCCTCTTAATCACTATACACACAGGGTGGATTTCTCTCAGTTTGGAATGAAATGGGCTCCACAGTCAATTAGATACTTAGGGATTCTTTTAACTATGGACCCCTCTCTCACCAAAAGACTAACCTGGATGACCTGGTTACCACCATACAGCAAGATCTGATGAGGTGGGCATCCCTTTCGATTTCACTTTGGGGCTGGGTTAATATCATTAAAATGAACATTCTTCCCAGACTTTTTTACCCTCTAAATATGTTGAACATCTGGCTTCCCTTGTCCTTTTTTCGACATATACTGTACATTTCCTTATTTCTAATTTCATATGGCTAAATAAACACCCGAGGCATTCCTATCTCGAGCTGAGTCTTCCCAAGGACTTTGGTGGACTCCGACTCCCTAATTTTCTGCTGTATTATTGGGCCAGCCATTTTGCCAAATGTGGTAGATGGCTTACGACTAGCAACAATGAATACATTCCCCTTTGGTTACAAACTGAAGACCAACTTCTACGTGAACACAACATACCCCCTTCTACTGTCTTCCATCTCTCCAGGCACGCTTTACCTGAGTCCCTTCAAAACTCACCTATTGGCATCTCGGTCCAAATGTTCTCTCAGTTCTGTTCTCACCTTAAGATCTCCCTGACCTAAGATCCCTCTCAACCTATTATCCTTAACCCTAATATTAAGATTGGTGGTTCTTGTCTCACTTCAGGATGGTTATCTCAATTGAGAGAGGTCAGGGTAGCGGATTTGTATTCTCAAGACTCTCTCCTCTGCTCTCCTGACATTCTTCTGAAATTCAGCCTGCCTCGAGTGCACATTTTCAAGGTCTTCCAACTAAGACACTTAGTTAGTCAGCTATTTGGCAGTACCCCTTCAAATCCTAGGCTAACCCCTATTCTGGCTCAGTTACAAGACATGGCAGCTAAACCTCATAATATCTCAACTTTGTATTCTCATATCCTCACCATAAGTTATCCTGACCCATTACCTGGGTCCAAAATCTAGGTTTCTTTACTACCTAATGCATCTTTTAACTGGCCACAGATCTGGAAAAACCTCTATATTTATGTCCAACAAGACAGGCTTTGTTTGACCCAATACCATATCCTTAACAACATGTATTACACACCCATCAAGCTAGCTAAGCTGGGGCGCCTTCCTTCCTCCTTATGCTCAAGATGTGATAATGCAGAAGGGAATTTATTGCACATTTTTTAAGCAATGAGAAAAAGTCTCCACATTATGGCAGGCTATCCAGACCAACTTGGACCCTCTTCTTGGCTTGGAGGACCTTTTCAAGGCTGAAATTTGCATCCTGGGCATCTATGATACTATCAGAATCAAAGAGTAAAGGTACCACATGGCCTTAATCTCAATGATCGCCAAGAAGTTAGTCTTGAAACATTGGATGGATCAGCTGACCATCTCTTACAACAAATGGCTGAATGAACTTTCTGCCTGTTTCCATACTGAATGACTGATTGCTAGTTCTAGGAATAGGCTCAAGCTATTTGACAAAAAAATAGGGTAAACTCTACGTTCTATACCTGTACTAATACTCACCACCTTATTGCTTCGTATTAGTTATGATGTTATATTGGTAATCTCTTTTTCTCTTTTTCTCACTTTGTCCTTATAAAGGCACACTCTATGGGGGAGGGGTTAAGGAGGTGAGGGGGTGGATTGTTTGTTGCTGATATGGGCCATTTTGTCTCAGTGTTCCAAAGTTTGTGTCTTTATATTATAAACTCAATAAAGATGTTTAAATTTCAAAGAAAAAAAAATTCTCCTTAACTGTTTATCAAAAGACTTTGTAATTAATAAATTATTTTAATTCAGTATGGCTATGGTCCTTGGTCAAATTTGCTATATGATTCTTCAAGCATGATCTCTGTGTAGTATGGACTTTCCCAGTATGTTTTCTGACTGTTCAAGGTACAACATGGTCATTAGCGATACATCCATATCTGACTATGGTTTGTCCATGGTCATAAGAGCATGGAATAGTAATCAAATTTGTTTAAGTTATTTGTATTTCAGAACCCAAAATGTGACACTTTAATATAAATAATCACAATATTAGCATATTTTGCAATTTATGAACAAAAATTAAATGAATTACATGAGCATAAACAAACATTAATATGAGAGTTCACATCTTAAAAGAGTTTAGTTTTAAGTGGTATAAGCAGCAATTAAGCCACTCTATCTGTTATGAATGAGGAGAGACTCCATTAGGAGGGGGGACAACAGCAGCAATGGATGAGCAATAAAACTATTTTAAAAGTACTGTATGTGTGGATAATATGCATTCATAACAAAATGTTAAGATTATTGGAAAAAAATGAAATAACTTGAACTGTGTAGAAATGTATTCTGCACTGCAGGAAACATTCAAAATTAATAACCATGGATAATGATGAATGACCACGGTCAACCTGAATAATTCTCATACTATACTGGCCATGATCATCCACCATCTGTCCCTGGGCTAGTTACCATCAGTGGTTGCCCATGACTAACCATGGCTAAAATCACAGACAGGCCATGAATGACCATGGTTGCTGACTATGTATAACCATGTTTAGCCATAATTCATCCATGATCCTAGGAGTGGGGTAGCTTAGGCCTGCCAATGGCCAAAATACCAGGCAGTGAGAAGCACAACCCACCATTTTCATTGAACATGACCCACCCCTCTTTGCCGTCATGATTGAACCTACTGGTAGCCTAACAGAAACATAGAATTTGACAGCATAAGGAGACCAAAGTACATAGAGTCTGTCCATACTATACAAACAACACTTGCACTTACCTTCAAGGCAGCATATCCTCCAAAGTCCTGAGTGTGTTAGACCCCCAGGGTCCTTCTTGTCTTTCTGGTGTGGGTCATCCACAGTGAGGTTGGTTGTGTTGCAGATGAAGGCTCTGGCATAGAGCCAATAGTCTGTCCCTATGGCTATAGTCATGAGGCCAAAGGCCGAAAACGCCCCAACTGTAGTCAGCAGCATCTGGACGCCTTTTTCACACCACACCATGCTTTCTGCATTCCAGCTTCTCCCAAGCTCAAGAAAGGAAAAAAAGAAGAAATTAAAACAAAGAAGGAAAGAAAAAAGAAGAAAAAAAAAAAGATTCTTACATTTCTCTTCCTCTTTTTTCACAGGTCTGCTTTCAACAATTCAAACTTCCTGATCAGCTGCAGAGCTTGGAATGAGGAGCTTTGCTAGCTATAGTGGGACTGGGTCCTCCCCCTCTCCAGACTATACGCCTTGCTTCTCTGCAGTGGAGTGGGCAAGTAAGTGTTACATCTATCCTCTCTGCTTAGGCAGATGCAGCTCTAATCCTTGCTGGGAATCAAGCCTCAGAACCCAAGTCCCAAAGGCAATACCTCTGACCATTCAGCTAAAGGGAACTCCCCTACCCCCACAAGGCCCTAAATGGCACCAGCCCCCTTAATGACCCTCTAGACACCAAACTCCTCCGTCTGGTCCTTGACACACTGCTTCTCCCACTAACTGCCCTACTAAATTGCATGCTCTCCTCCTTGGACAGTTCCCTAACAAATGGAAAAATGCGGTTGTAAAACCCATCACTACTCCCAGGGAATTACCACCCAATCTCCATTCTCCCCCCACTGTCCAAAGTCCTGGAAAAGGTAGTGGCAGACAAGCTGACCAATTTCCTACAAACCCATAACCTGTTGTGTGTGGAGCAGCACAGGTTCCGAGCCAGACACAGCACTACAACAGCTCTCATTGAATTCTCAAACTACATTCACTCTGCCCAAGACAAGGGACAGCTGGCAGGGCCATGTTCATTGACCTGTCCAAGGCCTTTGATACAGTTAACCATCCCCTCCTGCTGAACACCCTGATGCACACAGGTCTCTCTCAAGGTCCCCTAAACTGGTTTGCAAGCTATTTGACCTCCAGGATGCAGTGCATCAGGATAAATGATACTGTATCCAGCACCTGCCCCACCCGCTCTGGAGTCCCACAGGGCTCCATCCTAGGGCCATTTCTTTTTAGCCTGTTTCCCACCTCGTGCTCTGGCAAGATACTTCTACGTGAAGACGACACCATCCTCTGTGCCTCCCACACAAACCCTGCTAACCTACAGGCCTCAATGCAGCACTCATTCAGCCAAGTTGACCAATGGTTTGCCGAGCACAAGCTAGTACTAAACCAGAAAAAAACTAAAACCATGCTGTTTGCACACCACCAAAGCAAACAAAAAAATGCCCAACTGAAAATCCTGTCCAGCTCACACCACCCCCTAGAGCAGGTCTCATCTTACAAATATCTAGGGATCACGTCTGACGCTGCTCTCACTTTTCATGGCCACATCAACACACTGGCATCCACAACTAATGCGCAAATTGGTCTCCTCTACTGACACATGGACTGTCTACCCCCTGAAGCTCTAGGTCTAGCCATCACCTCATCCGTTATGTCACTGGTTGACTATGGCCTACTGGTCTATGCTGTTACTGACACCACTGCTCTCAACAAGATTAACGTAACCATCAGCAAAGCCAGCAGGCTCCTGTCAGGGGCTGATCACATGACCCCACACCTGCACCCTCTTTGACCATGCCCAGATACTCAACCTTGGTGAAAGGTTCCAGTTCCAAGCATGCCTCATGGTCAAAAAATCCCTCTTTGGACAGACTCCCCCAGGAGTGTCGGCCTCCTTGCCCCTAGCCACCACCAAACTCCATACACGCAGAACAGACACAGTAACACTGGCCATCCCCAGGGTCAGGACAATGCTTGCCCAGAGATCATTCCAAGTCACGGCCCCTGCCTGGTATAATGCCGTACCATCCTCGGTCACTACCCACACCAAGCTCTGCCCTTTCAAAGCAATCCTCAAGAATCACCTCTGTGCCAAACGTACCTGCACCTGTCTGCACTAGTCCTACTGCCATTTCAAACTACAGCCCAGTCACTACTAAAGTGGGCCCACACCAAGACAAAGTCTAACCCAAGACTGCTCCATTAAAACCCACCAGGGCCCACTATCCTGTCTCTGCTCTCTTGTTATTCTGCCTAGCTATCACTGTGTATAAGCCTACATCACTGCACTGCAAAGGATGTATGCAACCAATAAGATAATACTCTATATAGGTTCACACCAATGTATTGTAATGCCTGCACTACTGCACTACAAAGGATGTATGTAACCACTTAGCTAATACTCTGTATAGGTACTCATCAATGTGTTGTAATCAGGGTCACTGGTTTACTGGGATTGAGAAAGGGCATATTCCGTTTTGCACATTGTAAAAAACGATATTGTCATCGGTGTCTGCTAAGCCAAAATCCAGTTTTACTGGTGTTTGGTTTTGTGTACTTTATTTAACAATTTTTAACTCTGCTAACATGCATTTTAGCAATTTTGACCTCCACTATTACACATCCTTCCATCCTTGTACCAATTTAAAGTTATTTTAGGTACAAAATGTGATGGCAGCAGCAACACTACAGCCCCCATCCCTAAGGTGTCATGGAAGGAGCACTATGGCCCCATCCCTCTGGTGTGACAGAAGCAGCAGCACTATGGCTCCCATCCCTTAAGTGTGATGGCAGCAGTACTACGGTCATCATTCCTCATGTGTGATGGCAGTATCAGCACTATGACCCCCATCCCTCAGGTAGGAAGGCAGCAGGCCTACATTCCCCATCCACCAGTGGTGATGGCAGAAGCACTACCGCCCCCACCCCTTCGGTGTGATGGCAGTAGCAACAATGCAGTACACATCCCTCTGGCGTGATGGCAGTAGTGACAGCACTATGATCCCCTTTCAACACTCACACCCCACATGCACAAGTTATAAATGACTTGATCTCTTTGCTTGTTAGAACTCAGATGTGAATTAATCTGAACCATCACTGCTAAGGTGGACTACCTTTGTTTTTTCCTATCTATAACTGCCTGAATTGGATATCTGCCTGTGACACCACTGACCAGGGTTAGGGAACAGACTTGGGTGTTGGAGGGCCAGCTGGTGGGTGAAGGCTTGTGTGTCCAATGACCACTCCCCTTCTCCTGAGAATGGGTTCACAGCTCAGCATTTGCTGGGCCATGGTGGAGGCCAGAGGCACGACAACACGTCAGTCCTCACTGCGGGAGGAGTGTGACAGATGTCAGCTTGTGCCTTGACATCATGTAGCCTGTCAAGCTCCCAAGAAAATGGGAAAACACCCCCTGACCAACTGAAGGATGGCTGCTGGTCCCGCCATACACCAGAAGCCCCAGACATGTGTCCGTTCTGACCCCCGACATGCCCAGGATACACAGGAAGCTCTTTGAGGCAATTCTCTTCCCTGGTAGCCTCCCATAGGGGTAGGGGCCCACTCAATGAAGAGTTACTTTGGGTTACCTGGTAGCACAGCAGTAAGGGTCAGTGGATAGTGGTCGGGATTCAGCAGTGGTGGTAGGGGGCCTTGGCAGGCCTGAAGGAGTGGATGGCCAGGGGGTAGGAGGAGCAAAAAAAAAACTGCTTTAATTTGCTTCTTTGAAATAAAGTGTTTTCACTTAAAAAATCCACAAGTGATTAGTGGAGGACCTTCAGATGGATTCATGCATCTCCCAGACATGTGGATGCTTTTTTTTTTTTCTACTTGGTGTCCATTAAAAGGGTGTCTCCCAGTTTTCATGTCTTTGTTCAGATGTGAATTGAGCACTACTCTGCCCACCAGCATCATACAGCCCCTGGGGTCTTACCTTCTGTATGTCATTGCATGTGCTTTCAAAATCCACTGGCCAAACACAAGTACTCTGAAATACTTAACATTTGCTTTTTGTTGAAGCAATCTATCAGAAAACATTTTGTTGTCACAGAGACAGAACCAGCAGGTGGAAGAAACGGTGCAAATTCACATAAATGGGGTGCTAACTGTGAAGTCTTTTCATAAGTAGTAAGGCAGTTTCTTCTTTGAGAACATACTTTCATTCAGACTAGTCTTCATTCAAACAACTGAGGATTTTGGATGGCCCTACTGATTATAAACTTGAATAAGTTAGTTGGTAACAGTGATCCTGCGTTTAGCAATCTACAACCTAGATGCTTATATGCAAAGAATACAATAAAAACCTGACTAAAATCTAAAAACAAACTTATAAAATGCATCTGAATATTTATTTTTACCTATACAAAATCATTGCAGCCCAGGTAAATCTCAAGTAAATTACATGGTACCTTGACTACTATTCTATGATGTTGTAAACATATATTGGTATTTTTTTTTATTCTTTGTAAAGCAGGTAAGGCCCACTAGGCAGAACTGTCTGTTTTAAGGAGTGACCTAGAAGCACTTGGGAGGTTAAGTGACTTGCTTGGATGCAAGTGGAGGCTGTGGTACTCAAACCCAAGTCTGCTGGATGTACCCAGTTCAATCACCATTTGTTACTCTAACCACTAAACATGGGTGGTTAAACTGAATGGCTGATTACACAAAGCAGTGCGGGTGATTTCCTTACTGTTTCTATACGAATCAAAGCAGAAAAAATGCAAAGCACAGCATAATTCATTTTAAGATGCCGAAATCTGGGTTGGTCTGCTGGCGTTGCAGTAGCACTATTGCTTGCAATACCACTGACCCAGGGTCAGAAGCAAACTCGGGTTGCTGGAGGTCTGATCAGGGGAGTAGGATCGAGCACCTGGGGGACTGCTCTCCTCCTCCGGGGAAGGTGGGCTACAGGTTGTGCTTCTTTACCACCACCGGTGTAACCATGGGTGGTGGTGCAATGGTGCTGCAGAGTGATCAGGAGGGGAGGACGCTAGCCAGGATCTGGAGCAGTGGCATGTCTCTATGTGACCTACCTCCTTGGATCTCTAGTGCCGGTGCCCTCAGGGACAGAGACCAGAAAACCAGGAACAATCACCCCACATTGGCCACTGGCAGAATGGACCCAGATGCCCCAGACTTCATAACCAGGCTCCATGAGAAACCCACTGGGCTGCCCGACACACACTAAGGGAGTGTGGAGGGGTGACCTCAGGTCCTCTCCCTTCCCACCTAGGGGGGTACAACCCAGGCAGGATAGGGGCAGGCCCACAGGAGCTCCTGAGCATTACCTGGGGGTGAAGCTAGGGGATACCAATGCTGTGAGAAGGGGACATGGAAAGAGAAAATAAAAAAAATTTTAAAAGATACTGAAATCTTAGAGATTCTGTGCAGTGACATGCAATTTCCGTGAGGCGCCGGTACAAGAATTCAAAATCCGAAAACCAAGCAGTATTCCGTGATTGTTACCGGTGTTACCGGTAAAAATGGAAAACCAGGGTCCCTGGTTGTAATGCTTAATTATGTTTGTACATCTACCATCCATCTAGTTATGTAACATTGTCTTTGCTGTTTTACTGTCATGTCTGTACTTATGTCATCTGATGAGAAGCCTTTGGAAATGTGTCTATGATTCAGATGATTTTAATTTCGATATTCTAATAAATAAATAAATAAATAAATAAATAGAGATGTTCATTGATTTTATTTTTAACATAGGTAAGAAAAACATGCTAGCCACCTGCTTGGCCAAAAGGCCTAATTATCTGGACATAATTACACACCTGTACTTGTTTAGCCTGTGCATCAGGTTCAGCTACAATATCAGTATGCCTCAACTGGAATTGGGCTTTTTATTTTCTGCTCATTTTTAATACAGAAAACAACATTTTATTACTAAAAGTCATAAAAACATTTTAGTTAGAACCCATGTTATACGTGCAATAAGACACTTCAGGATGTGTAATAGTAGTCAATAATCGCATTTTCCTCTTGCCTATTAAACAGACTCAAGGAGTGCGACTACTGATCCATAATTACTCACCCTGATGTGTCAGCTGCATATATATTTACATTTGCACATACATCCTTGTTATTCCACTATCCCACCACCCTCCCCCCACTGTCTCTCCGACCCTTCCAACATCCAATCCCCCGCTTTTTCTAATAGTACAACACCACAGAGCTGAATCTATGTGAGAAGAGAATGCTGATCTCCAACAGATTTTGAGAACTGTGGGTATAAATGGTCAGGGAACTTTGCTTTGACTCCAAGTGTTGGGAAGAGAGAGGCAGGGAACATTTATGCGAACACCAGCAGATTCTGAATATGGGGGGGGGGTACTTATGATCGGAGAACCCTGACCTGAATCCAAGTTGGGAGAAGAGATATTGTAGGCAGGGAAGATTCTAAAGATTTACACAGGGAACCTTTTTTTGATTGTGAGGGAAATGTGAGAGATGGGCGGATAACATTTATCCACTTCCAAAATGATCTGAACATTAAGGGTGGGGATGGGCAGTTCCGTTTATCTTACTCTAGACAGATCTAAACATTGGGTATAGGAATGGACTTCTTGGGAGGAGGAGTATTGAGCATCCCAGTAGATGCTGTCTGAGAATGGAGGGCTGTGATGCACTGCTCTGTTGCCACCACCTGTAGGAGCACAGGTGGTAGTGCAGTAGCCAGGATGTAGGGAGGGGAGGAGGTGTCTGAGCGCATGGCAAGGGGTGGGCATACACGAGCTGCAGCCTGGACAACCATTCTTGCCCTAATGTCCTCACAGGGAGGGGGAAAATGGCTGACACTGAGGGGTAAAACTCCTCCATCCACAGCACCATGACAGCCAGTTAAGGTTGCTAACCCACCAGCAGGATGCAAGACAAAACACAGTGTGCAAACAATCAACCAACCAAGCAAACAAACACATTTGTGCTTGTTCACCTACTGTGTAATTTGTTAAAGCAGCTGGTTGTCTACCTGCTTCCTTTTTCTTTGAAAAGTGAAAAAACAGTAATTGGTGTAATCATATTGCATCCAAACCTGTTTTGTTTCAAATCTTATGGTGTACTTGAACATCGTAGATGCCCACACACAGAACAGCCAGATATACTAACATACTAAAATGCCAGCAGAATAGGTCTAATGGTCTTTCGCGTCTGCTCATTTGGTCAGCCCCCACCCTGGGAGCTGACCTTGCTGCCCTCCTCGCCTTCTCTGGCGTCTCCTTTCCCAGTTCCGAATATTCTCACTACATTGGATGTTGCTTCCAGAACCCTTCCCCTGTACCTGTCTCACCCCCTCTTGAACCCCTCCACCATCTCTGCCTCCACCAGCCCCCTAGGCAGCGCATTCCATGGCTCCACCACCCTCTCAGTGAAGTAGCACCTCCTCCTTTCTCCCCTGAATCTTCCCCCCTCCAGCTTCCACCCATGCTCTCTAGCGGCCCTCCTCCTCCTTCCTTCGAAGCACCCCGGCTGTTCCTCCCCTATTTACCCCTTCATGTACCTGAAGACCTCTATCATGTCCCCCCGGTCCCTTCTCTCTTCCAATGTGTACATATTTAGCTCTTCGAGCCTCTCCTCATAGGTCCTGTCCCCCAAGCCCCAAATCATTTTGGTTGCCCTCCTCTGGACCCTCTCCAGGAGTTTAATGTCCCTCTTTAAGTGTGGCCTCCAAACTGCACGCAGTACTCAAGGTGCGGCCTCACCAAGCAGTTATACAGAGGGAGTATCACTTCCCTCCTTCTGGAGGTGATCCCCCTAGCGATGCATCCCAGCATCCTGTTGGCCTTGGCTGCTGCCCTCCTACAAGTCTCCGAGTTGTTCATCTTGACATCCACCACCACCCCCAGGTCCCTCTCAGCCATCGAGACTTGTAGCATTTCCCCCACAGGGTGTACACTTGGCCTGGGTTTCTGGCCCCCAGGTGCAGTACCTTGCATTTCCCTGCATTGAACTTCAGCTTCCACTTTCTAGACCATCTTTCCAGAGCCTCCAGGTCCCCCTGTAGGGTCACCCTCCCCTCCTCCCCATCCACCACTGCCCCCAGTTTTGAGTCATCCACAAAGAGACTCATCTCACTCCTGATTCCTGTCCTTATGTCAGAGACGTAGGCGTTGAACAAGAGGGGCCCAAGGACTGATCCCTGTGGGACCCCACTAATGACCCTCCTTGGGGATGAGACTATCCCGCCAACTACGACCCTCTGGGTCCAGTCCTGGAGCCAATTTCCTATCCATCTGATCATCTGGTTCCCCACCCCCATTTCTCCCAGTTTATCCAACAGGCCCACGTGAGGAACAGAGTCAAATGCCTTTCTGAAGTCTAGAAAGAGGACGTCCACTGGTCTACCCAGGTCCAAGGCACTCGTCACCCAGTCATAGAACTCCACAAGGTTTGTCTGACACGATTTCCCGGGACGAATCCATGCTGTCTATCGTCCAGGCACCCTGACTTTCCAGGACCCCTTAGCCTCTCCTTGACAATGCCCTCCATCACCTTGCCCACCACGATGTCAGGCTGACAGGCCTGTAGTTCCTACCACCTCCCTTGATCCCCCTTGTGGATAGGCACTATATGCGCCACCTTCCAGTCCTGGGGCACCCACTCTGTCCTCAGAGAGATGGTGAAAAGCTCCGCCAGGGGTTTCGCTAGGACATCCGCAAGTTCCTTCAGCACTCTGGGATGTAATTTATCCGGCACCGGTACTTTCTCTGTCTTAAGGGACCTGAGGGCTTCCTTCACTGTCTCTGCTGTGATTTCTACTTCCGCTACCTCTTCTCCCTGCTTAGCCTTCAACCATCCTGCCAGTGATGCCTCCCCCTCTCCCCAGACCCACCAATCGGTAAGGGTCCCCCCCCTCCTCAGTATCACTGTCTCCTCTCATGTATGATGCAGCACCCCCGTTTTCCTTGGTGAAAACTGAGGTGAAATACTCATTAGTACCTCAGCCTGCTCCCCGGATCTTGTGCCCATCTCTCCCTGTTTTAATCCTGCTAATCTGCCCCTTCACCCTTCGTTTTCCCCAATGTATCTAAAGAACCCCTTGTTCCCTCTCCTAATTTCCCTGGCCAGGTTCTGCTCCTTCCTTGCCTTAGCCACTCTCACCACCCTAGTGGCCCTTCTAGCCATCAGCTCGTACTCCCCTCGATCCCTTTCACTCCTTGAGCACTTGAATTGCCTATAGGCTGCCTTCTTTCCCCGCACCACCTCCTGGACCTCCCTGGTCCACCAGCAGGGTTTTCGGGCCCTACTCGCATTTTCGTGTTACTCTTGCACAGGTGCTGGTAGCATCCTGCACCCCTCTGCTGATGATTTCCCACCTACTATCAGCGTCCATGTCTGACCCAATCCCATCCAAATGCTCCTTAAGGATCCTTCCCATTTCCTTAAAATCCGCTCCCCTGAAGTCAGTTACCTCCGTCTCTGTGCAGCCTTCTACCCCTCCTAGGTCCAGGCAGAACCAGACTATGGCATGGTCACTCCCCGCCAACGGGTCCCTTACCTCCAGGCCCCCAATCTGGTCACTGTCTGCCAGGACCACATCCAGCACCCATGCCTCCCTGGTAGGTTCCCCCACCTGCTGAGTTAGGAACGCGTCTTGGAGACATCCAACAACCTCTGTTCCCTGGTCACCGAGGATGTCATATTCTCCCAGTCTGTTCCTGGCATGTTTAAGTCCCCCAACACCACCACCCTTCCCCTGCCCAGTCTGCAGTGTCTCCCAACATCTGCCACCAGACTCTCCTCCAGCTTCTCCGCCAGTGCAGGGGGTCTATACACCACTCCTATTTTTACTCTCTTGCCCCCCCTTGTTATCAAGGTGACCCAAATCGCCTCCACGGTTCCCTCCGCCTCCTCTACTCCCCCTATGCCAATGCAGTTTTTGACTATCATTGCTACCCCTCCTCCCCTTCCCTCCCCCCTGTCCTTCCTGAACATAGTGTAACCCTCCAGGTTCAGGTCCCAGTCGTGTCCTGTGGTGGTCCAGGTCTCAGTGACCACTGCCACATCCACCGCTCCCTCAGTTAGCATTGCCTGGAGCTCAGGCATTTTATTGCCCAAGCTCCTGGCATTTAGCAGGATTACTTTCCGCCCTTTCCCTATACTTCCATTTCCCCTGCTCGTGTCCCATGGGGATACTGTTTTCCCCTGGTCTGCACTTTACCAGTCGGCCTTTTCCCGCAAACCTCCAGCTCTCCAGGGGGGTGGAGACAGAGTCCCTCCTTTATCGGCACCCCCTCGACAGCCTTTTCTCCCATCCCTCCCCACTTCACAAGTTTAAACCCCACTTTTCACCAATGAACCCCTCTATTTTCAACCTAAGGATTCCCCTTCCCTCCAAATTGAGATGGAGCCTATCTCTAGCATACAGCTCCTTATCCTCCCAGGTCTCCCCAATCCCCATCAACCCATACCCTCTGGCCTCACACCACTCCCTGAGTCACTGGTTATCTCCTAATCTTCCTTTTGTGCTCCCCACAGCCCTTGGCACTGGCATGATTTCTGAGAAGGAACTGTGCATCCTATGTCATGACAGACCCTGGCAAGCTCCCTGAATCTTGTCTGTATCTCTAGCTCGCTATTTCCCTCAATGTCATTTGTACCCAGGTGAACCAGTATGTCCGGGCTACCCCCACAATCCTTTGCCAGCTGATATACCTCGTGCTTGGCCCTGTGCACCGTTAGTCCAGGGAAGCGTTTTGTTCTAACTGGCCAGGCTTCTCCCTTCCTATCCCATTTGATACCCCTGATCATAGAATCCCCCAACAGGAGCACTCTGACTGCTCCTTTTCCTCCCCTTCCGTGTCCCTCATCCTTTCTACCGGCCCCTCCACCCAGCCGGCTCCTTGTTCCTCCCCTATCTGGGTGGCACATGCCACCCTCCTTATTACCTGGCCACCCCTCCCTCCGGTTCTTATCTTCTCCTCCTCCTGAGTATCCTTCTGCCTCGCTAACTCCCCTCACTGCTCGTGACTGGTCCTTCTCCCCCATCCGCTAAACTAGCCTGGCTCATCCTACCTTCCTTCCTGTCTCCGTTTAGTCCCTCCTTGCTTGTTGTGCTCCCCTGGCTTAAACCCTCAGCTCCCTTTACTGTATCCTCCTTGTACTTCTGGTCCTTCTCCTTGCCCTTTCCTCCCAACTGGTCCTTCTCTTTGTGCTTTCCTCACTCTTCCCTGCCCCTCCTGCTCTGATTCACTGCTCCCCCCAATTTTCTGCATTCCAGGTGCCCCCGTTCCTCCTGCTATCCGGCCCCCGCCTCCTGCCCCCTACTCCCTTTCCGTCTCTAACCACCCCTGTCATGACTACATCACCCCCTCATCCTCAAGCAGAAGAAGAGAATTGAAGCGGTTACTGAGCGTGAAGGTCCGATCCACCTCCCGCCTTGCTTCCTTCTGTCCAGCCCGGCCATCTGCCTACTTCCCTGAGAATGTTGTCCCTCTGGCCCCCTTTGTGAGGTCCCCAGTTACCCGCCTGCTTCCCTTGGTAGTGTCCTCCTTTTAGGCCCCCCTCTGCCAGGGTCCCTATGTGACCCCAGTATTCTCCTGCACGCTTTTCCCTATGCCCCCGCCCCCAGTGCTTGGTACAACCCCTGGAAGATCCCCTGCCCCCTTCCCAACCATACCTCCCCTTCCCCAGCTGTCTCCACCCCGCAACCTCCTCCCTAAGCTGTGCCAGCTGGTAGCACACACTGGGCACCACTGAACTTCCAGCCCAGTCCAGTATCATGGCTGCTCCACACCCTGTGCACCCCACCACCCTCCCAAAGATGCCGGCCCTAATGACGTGTGGTCCCATCCCCCTTCAAGTAGGTTTCCTTGGGTGAGCCACCAGGTTCCCCACTAGTCCAGGATACACCCCTACTGTCTAATCAGGTCACCCACTAATCCTAGATACAGTCCCACAGTAAACCCGGTAACCATGTTACTAGGTGCAGTACAACACAGTAAACTTATAAGGGAAATGAACAACTCCCTAAGCTCCTCTCTCCCAGCCTTTAAATCCAACCCCCAGTGGCTAGAACTGCTTGAAAGGCAGAGTAGAGAAACTTACCAGAGCAAGGGAGAAGGATTAAGACTTAGTTTGGCTAAGCAGATTTACTGTGTGGTGGTGTTTTTATTTTTTACTCACTGGGATTGCTACTGTTTGTTGCTAACATTTCATTGCTTTATTTTTTTCTCTGATTCAAATTGTTGTTGCTGGTATACCTTCTTCTGCATTATTACAAGGTGTGCCTACAGGTGTGTGCTAACAGATTACTGCTGTAATCTTCTGATTCAAATTGTCTTTTGCAAGGTATATCTTCTGTTACTGCTTTATTTTTCTCTGGAGCAAAGTGTTTCTTACAGGGTATATATTCTCTGAAATTATTACAGGTGGTGCTTTACAGGTTTTACAGTTTTATCTAACATTAGGATAAGCTTTCAGGGTTACTGCATTTGTTGTTGACTGATTGTTTCTGCTCTTACCTCCTTGTTCTTTCGTCCGTGGTTCTTCTTTTTAGGCAGGGGAAGGGGCAGAAGTTTGACGTCTTTGCAGAATATTTAAACTAGCAAATGGGGAGAGGGTGCAGCACCCCATATGTCGAATGGGAAGAACACCCTCCCCTCAGCTAGTGGTCAAACAGAATTCAGCGTGTTTGCCGTTCATTTGCATCACCAGGTAAGAAAAAGGTTTGTCTCCCCATACGATGCACAGGGTAATGCCAAACTTCACCCAACAACTAACACACCAAAATCTGGCCAATGGAAAATCATGTACAAAATGCTCACAGCCTGGGAAATAAGATCCCAGACCTGCAGGCAATAATGTCAGAGGCTAAACTGGACATAGTAGCAATTAGTGAGACGTGGTTTACCAGTAACCACACTTGGGAGACTTCAGTACCTGGCTATGTATTGTTCAGAAGAGACCGAGGTGCAAAAAGGGGGGGAGGAGTGGCCCTGTATGTTAATGAAAATATCAAAGCTACAGAAATTCAGAATACACATAAGGAGCCAGAAGAACTGTGGGTCACCCTGGAAACAGGAAATGGGACAGCCATAAGAACTGGGATTGTCTACAGGCCCCAGACCAGAGGGAGGACATAGATACATTACTGTTAGAAGATATACAAAACATGACAGCTAAAGGAGGTTCTGATAATGGGAGACTTCAACATGCCAGATACAGATTGGTCAATACCAGCAGGAACATCTGCCAGAACTAGACTCATAGTGGATTCCTG
Source organism: Neoceratodus forsteri (assembly GCA_016271365.2). Classification (NCBI taxonomy): domain Eukaryota; kingdom Metazoa; phylum Chordata; order Ceratodontiformes; family Ceratodontidae; genus Neoceratodus; species Neoceratodus forsteri. The sequence goes on along the minus strand of CM057449.1, from coordinate 222,500,226 downwards.
CAGGGAGGCCTCAAACAACTGGTACAGCAACCCACAAGAGACAGGGCTATCCTAGATCTAGTACTGACTAACAAAGAAGGATCACAGATCTCCAGGTAGAAGGTCACCTGGGGGCCAGTGACCATCACATGGTATGGTTCAATTTGGCTACTACATCTAAATCATCCCATTCAAGGCAAAAATATGGGACTTCAGAGGAGCTGACTTTGATAAGATGGCCAACAGAGTTAAGCTAGCCCTGGCAAAAAGAAACACAGGTGAGGAGGTACAGGCAAAGTGGGCAAGCATTAAGGATACAATACTTGAAGCAACATCCCATTGTGTTAGACAGAAAAGGAAGTGCAAAGAAGAAGGAAACCACTTTGGTTCTCAAATACAGTAGCAGAAAGGTCAGAGCCAAAAGGCTGGCCTTCAGGAAATATAAGGGAACACAGCGGGATGAAGATAGGGAGGCATACCAAACTGCCCTAAGGAAGCAGGTAAAGCAGTAAGGCAGGCAAAGTCCCAAACTGAGGAAACACTAGCACGAACAGTAAAGAAGGTGACAAGACTTTCTATAGATACATTAGTGAAAGGAGAAAGTCCAGAGGGGTATTGCTAAGCTTAATGGAGAAAAGGAGCATGTGAGGAGGAGGACCCTGTAAGGCATCTATCCTAAATAGATACTTTTGCTCAGTATTTACTGAAGAGAAGGTAGGGCAGGGCCCACAGCTCAGCATCATGGACACAGGGGAGGGAGGTGAGCACTACTCCCTTCACAAAGAAAGGGTCCTACAAGAGCTTGCTAAGCTCAGGGTGGATAAGGCAATGGGACCTGATGGCATACATCCCAGGGTACTTAAGGAGCTAAAGGAGGAACTAGCAGAGCCATTAGCAGAATTGTTTAGTGAGTCTCTGAGCACAGGAGAGGTCCCAGAAGACTGGAGAAGGGCTCATGTGATCCCGCTCCACAAGAGTGGTAGCAGGAGAGGCGGGGAACTACAGACCAGTCAGTCTTCACCTCAGTAGTGGGCAAGATTATGGAGACACTCCTTAAGGAAAGGATAGTGCAACACCTGGAATCCACAGGGCACAGGATCCAAGACAGCATGGGTTTACAAAGGAAGGTCCTGTCAAACTAATCTCATAGATTTCTTTGACTGGGTAACCAGAGTGGTGGACCAAGGGGAGCAGTTGATGTCGCTACCTTGACTTCAGCAAAGCTTTTGACACTGTTCACATAGAAGATTGATAAATAAGCTAGGTAGGCTCGGGTGGGTCAGAAGTTGGTCAACTGGGTGGCAAACTGGTTGACTGGCAGAAAACAGAGAGTGGTGGTAAATGGTATACAGTCAGTAGAGATGCAAGTCACAAGTGGGGTACCTCAGGGATCAGTCCTGGGGCCAGTCCTATTCAACATCTTCATTAGTGACCTCGCAGATGGACTAGAGGGTAAGGCTTGTCTGTTTGCAGATGACACCAAGATCTGCAACACAGTAGATGATCCAGATGGGGTGGGCAGAATGAGAAGAGATCTGGATAAACTAGCAAAATGGTCAGAAGAGTGGCAACTGGGATTTAATGCAAAGAAGTGCAAAATCATGCACATAGGGAAGAGAAACCCTGAAGCCACTTATAGGCTGGGAGGGGAGTTGCTAGCAGTCACAAAGGAAGAAAGAGACTTGGGCATCATCATCACTGATGACCTAAAATCATCAAGCAGACCTCTAAAGCAGTAGGTAAGGCTAGGGGGTGTTAGGGTGTATTAGTAGAGGAGTATCACAAGTCGTAAGAGGAGGTAATAATCCCTCTGTACAAGACATTGGTTAGGCCCCATCTGGAGTACTGCGTGCAGTATTGGAGGCCACACCTTCACAAGGCCATTAACCAAATTGAGGCAGTCAGAAGGGCAACCAAAATGGTGCAGGGACTGCATCAGAAGACATATGAGGACAGATTAACGGAGCTCAATATGTATACCCTTGACAAAGGAGGGAGAGAGGTGATATGATCGAGGCATTTAAACACCTTAAGGGCATAAACAAGGTGAAAGAGTCTAACATGTTTAAATATAAGAAAAATAGCAGGACAAGAGGACACAGCATGAGATTAGAGGGAGGCCGATTAAGGGGGAATGTGAGGAAATTCTTTTTCACAGAAAGGGTGGTAGATGCATGGAATAGCTTACCACAAGAAGTGGTGGCTATGAATACAGTGCAGGGCTTCAAACAGGCATGGGATAGGCATAAGGGAGCAATACAAATGACTATGAATAGATAGGTCACTGACAGAGCAAAGGCCGATGGCACATTTATAAGGTAGAAAAAGAAATGGGCAGACTGGATGGGCCTTGCGGTCCTTATCTGCCGTCAACTTCTATGTTTCTATGAGCTGCACCTGCAGCCTTTTCCTCCAATTGCAGGGAAGGTGTTCCCCTATAAATTAGCAGAACTTTGGGAGTGAGGGTGGATCTTGGGCCTACACACAACTCTCTCTCGAGTGTATCAGCCCTGTGTCTCCCCTCCAAGCCCGGCAGCCAAAGAACCAGGCCCAAGTAAATCCAACCAAATAGGTTTTAAATCAGAAGAAATAGGCCTCCACCAGCGCAGCCTGTTACACAGTGAAACTTCCAACAAATGAGCCTACTTGCAGCCACCAAACCAGTTTTCAAACTTTCAACAGCCCCCAAAACAATACCCTGCTAGCCCCTTAGAAGTAAGAAAGAAAAGAAATAACCTTCTACCAAGTAAAATCCACAAGAAACCCTGTGAAAACAACAAGAAGCAGCTACTGTCCTGGAACACAACTGATTCTGTCCCCTTCCAGTTCCTTCAGACTACTGCACAATAAGCAGCTAGACTCTGCATGGGGTGTTCCCAAGTTTTGGGAGGGGTGTGGGTTTAGTTTGAGGATTGCAAACAAGTTGTTGTGTTGTAACACTAACAAGGCAGGCAGTTTTATAAAAGGAAATGGAAGCAGATACAAATTAGCTGGTCATACCAGCAATGCCTACAGATGGTAAACAATCAAAAGAACACCTTTATAAATTAGCTTGGCTCATATGGTATGACATCATGTTGGTTTATTGAAAGAAATTATTTTTCACTCATTCGTTGACAGACTGAATTTTTTTTTAACGACAGACAATTTAAGGCTTAAGGTGGGGGGGGGTTACAGTGTCCCTATAAAGTCACAGCGAGTGTCAGCTGCATTGTGGGATTTTAACCTGGTATTCCCTGCTTTTAAGTTCAGTGGTCTCTAACCATTGAAGCCCACTGCCTTCCCACAGTGCACCTGAATACAAAAATGAATATTTGGGCAACTAACTACATCAGAAACACATCAGTCCTACGTCACCCACTCCACTGTTATAGACTACCAATGTCGACAAACACTGAAAAATACAAAAAGGGCCCCACTGGCTCTGCCAGCTTAGTGGTGCACTGCTCCCGAAATGTACCTGGTGTTCCAGTAACAGAAGCAGTCAAAGGTTCAATTCCACTTGTCGTACACATTACTTTTGCTAAAATAGCTTATGACTGGAATATAACCTACCATGATGATCTGCAACAGCATGGAGTAGGAATCATAAATCACTCTGAGAAACTAAGTCCAGCACAAAAGGTGTGCTGACGTACTTCTGACCCAGTTTGTTGCCTAAACATTTCTCAAACAGGTAGAAATGGCCATGAGTAAACATTTCTGTTATGTGTTACACCTCTCTTTAGTAAGTCTCACACATCTTGCCTTTTCAAGGAATCAAACCTGTGACCCTGAGTCTGGAAGGCAGTAGCTGCAGCCATTCAGCTAAAACCAAAGGTTGAACCCGCTGAACACACCAGTGCTATGTCACCGTGCCATTAGGGCACCAATCGGCAATGTCGCTGACCACTGTTTTGTGAGGGACTGTGCCCCATCCGCACACCCCCCTAACTATTAATACCAACTCGAGGGGGGGGGGAGGCAGCCCTTGGGGAGGGGGCAGCTAATCCTGATTTTGGGGCCCTAATGGCTCGGCGTCCTAATGCCCTGAATGCCTGCAGTAACCAAATAGCCATTAGCCAGGAGGTTAGAGAGCTTCTTTGACTTTCAAACACTGCAACTCAAGAACTGCCAACTAAGGTCATTCTTCTATTCTTATTTCTCAGCACTGCAGGATGCAATAAATAATTGGAACCGTTTCATCTAGATAGTTCTCAGGACATGAATAAAGCAAAACACTAATGGTGGAGGCAAGCAGCAAGCTTTTTGCGGAATACAAATAGAGCCAACATCAGGAATCCATATTCAGATTCGGAATGCAGAGCCTGCAAGCCTGTGTTTTCTGTATTAGCAACATTTCAAATACTGATTGCTATTCTGTTAACATACAAGCTAGCCTTTTATAGTAAGTTCTCTGTTTTTTTTTCTAATTTCCACACTGATTGTAAGGACTATTTCAGAACTGCAGCAATGCAGTTTACGTCCTTTTTAAGTTCTTATATTGTTATCACAATCCATCTGCATGCTACTATAGAACTCTAGTTAAAATAGACATTAGTAACATTATACCATTTTAAAATGGAGAATTTCTCACATGGAAATTTGGTTTCCCAGAGCCTTCCATGTCCTTCCACCTGTCAGTCCATCACTGTGTGGTATATTTCTCTGACAAAGGGAACATATAGGCACACGCACACCCCTATAGATAATTGACAAGCTGGTGCTCCCCCTTGGCTACATACTGTATGACTACTATTACTGCAAAAGAACATTTGCCAATTGCTGTAGCTCAGGATATGGGAACAGCACGGAAACAGTCAAATATCAAGACCTTGTTCCCTGAACACCCAATCGCTCCTACTGGATCTAATCTAGCGTCCTAACAGACCAAATAAAAGGGAGACTCCTGAACAACAATTATTATGGAAAATGGCCTGCTGGCAGAGTGTTAACACTACTGCTTGTGGTGCCAATAAACTGAGTTTGGGAAAAAACTCAGAGTGTCAGAGGGTTGACATGGGGGAAGGAGGATTGAAATTGTTGGACAGCTCTACTCCACCAGGGAGAAAGGGTTACAGTGCTCCAGCAACAGTCTGGCCTCTAGTAATTGCTGTGTGCCAATGCACCAAGAGACCGCAGCTGCAGTGGGATTGGTGGAGTGGCAGATCTTAGCACATCAGGCACAGGAGCATGCTTGACACAGCCTATGACATCATGGCATGTCCACAATACCAGGAGAAACAAAGTAAGGCCTCTGTAATTCAGTAAAACAATAAAAAAAAGGCCCCTCCAAGACCATGCAGCATGACGCCAGGACTCTTCTCAGCCTACTCCTGCCGGCTGATGGCAGATCTGGTGGCCAAATTAACATATCCCCTTCCTTCCCTCTGTCTGGAGGGGGGGACCCACTAGATGGGTTACTTTCAGTCTCCTGGAGCACTGGTGAGTCCATGGGTCAGAGAGTGGGCAGGGTGAGGAGGACTGGAAGGGCTGAATATGGGATATATCCCCATCTGGCTCAGGGAACCAAAAACAGAGTTGAAAAAGAAAATCATCATGGGGAGAGGATGGAAGGACATGGGAGATTCTGGGAAACCAAATTTCCAGGTAAGAAATCCTCTGTTCCCCATTGTCTCCATGTCCTTCCATCTGGCAGTAAGTCACAAAATAGGATGTACCTGTATGCACCAAGCGTCATAACCCAGAAACTAGTCTAATCTGGGAGAGAATCCATAGGTATGAACAGTGAATTTTACCCCAGTTGTGAAGTAACTGTAACAGTGCTAAATACATCTTGGAGGCAGTGTGGTCTAGTTGGTAGAAAGGAAGATTGCAGGTTCAAACCCTGCTTGATCTACATACCCACATTGTGGCTTTAGGTAAGTCATAGAAACATAGACTTTGTTGCCCAAAAAAGGCTCCTTGGAGCATCTTGTCTGCCCATTCCTACCTATCTAATGTGAAATGTGAGCACCCCAGTGGCTCTTCATCACCCCCTTATGATACAGTCTTTACCAAGCCTCTGTATCTGTTCCATCCATGTTTGAAACATCCCCCCCCCACATTGATTTTACACAAAACCCCTCTTGGCAGCTCAGTCCACCTCTTCACCACCCTTTCTGTGTAAAAGTACTTCCCATAATTTCTCTTTAAATCTGGCCCTTGCTAGTTTCACAGTGGTCCCCCAGGTGTTCATGTCCCTTCTCAGTTTAAATAATTTCCTGCTATTCACTTTACCCCATGGAGGTATTTGTATATTTTTGTTATGTTCCCTCCGCCCCTTTTTGCCTGCAGTATGTACATGCTTTGATCTGCCAACCTCTTTTTGTAAGTCCTTTCCTGCTGTCCCTGGATCAACTTGGCTACCACTCCTCTGTCTCTACTCTGTCCGTTTTTAAGTGTGGACTTCAAAACTGCACACAGTATTCACACTAAGGACAAACCGGTGACCTACAGTATACGCTTGTGGCAGCACCTCCCTTCTTCTGCTGCTGATCCCCTTCCAATGTTTTCTTAATCCTCACTGTTCTCCAGTCCCCAAGCTATGGAAATGGGTAGCTGCAGGGCCCCACTGGAAATGAAATGTTGTATCTCAGCTGGATGATCCTGGGTGAACAAACTGTAAGATAAATAATAAAACCTCTTAATTTTCACAGCAACAAGGCAGACCTACTGACCCTGCATGACTCAACAAACCAACTGCCCTCACATGGCTTAATTCACAACAGCCTGCAGCAACTTGCATCCAAAAGTTGCATCCATTGATGCGTGTACATCGAGTTCATAATGTTCAGTGAAAGTGACACAGCTCTGGTGAAGTGTCCTTTTACACCTCCTGGACACAATGGTCATGTTACTTTGTACACCGCCTTAATTCATTTATTTTATTTTTTATTGATATTTTTTTCTCATTTTGACCCAGTAAATACAGGATCTCAGTTACCTGGCGATAGTAGATGTTGAGAATGTCCAGCCCATGACTGCTGAACAGATCAACCCAGAGAATGGATGTCCACCTATACCCCTTAGTCCCAGCCAGGTAATATCAGAGGGGCCCTTACAACATCCAGGCTATGCAGATATTTTTCTTTTCTTTTTTTATTAACTAACCTTAGACATAAAGATAGATGGATTAGTTACAGGTTCCAGTTAAAGGGATAATTTACCTTTTGTACAAATTCTGGAGAAATCACAATCACAATTCCGTCTGTGGATATGCTCCCTTTATGGCAGTGCTTCAATCTCACTTATTCCCCTGACTGGGGTAATCACTACTAGAAACACCATGTTGAGTATTGGAGGCCATAAGGAGGAGTGTAGAGGCTCAAATGGTGGATCCGTAAGCTGAGCGAGTATCAACTTCCCATCCCATGGTGAGACTGACTGCTTGATCCTGGGATGCAGCTCTTACACTACCCTCAGAAATATAATGCGAGGGTGATATACCAGAGAAAAAGAATTCCTGTAGGTTCCGATAGGATCACCAGTAGCGCTCCTACCTAAATGCGCAGAGTCGTTGCCGCTATGAGTAATTGCAGGCCATTACAGAAAAAACACAGGACCTGCAAAACCATGACTTACTCCGGGGAAGTACCTTTGCAAGAGGCTCAAACATTGAACACTCCCCAGATCCAGGAAGTGGAAGCCTTCTGAGACTGAAGATAACAGACACCTCCTCTGAGGACAGCACATGACTCTGAGACTTGCACCTCTCAGTTTCCATGCCTGCAGATGAAACGTGTCCAGTTGTGGATAAGGGAAGGGAATCTGAAGAATTAGCTTTTTCCTAAGAGTGAGAGGGATGAGATTTGTCCAATAGGTCTAAAAGATCTTAGAACAAATGCCTTCTGGGTCAATATGGAGCTCCAGAATCAAATTTGCCCCTTCTACCTTTGCTTTTTTGGGAACAGAAGGCATAAGTAGAATGGGGGAATGCATAGAGCAGACTCTAGCCTCCAGGCACCTATACAGCATCTGCCCACCAAGCCCTAGGGTCTGGTAGCTGGGAGCAACATTTTGAAACCTGGTAGTTTTGTCATTATACAAACCAACTGACAGTTGGAAATCCCTCCCTGATGGAGATGGGTTGCTACCTTAGCCAGATCTGCCTGAAAGTTGTTCATCGTGGGAGGTAAACAGCTGAGACAACCTCCATGTATGCCTTTGCTCACCAGAGTACCTTTCTTACCACTGCCTATATGAAGCAACTCCTTGAACCACCTTGTCATTTTACATATACCACTGCTGATTGGTTGTTCCACTGGATCTTTTTTTCTTCTACCAAGCTTTTATATCTCCCACTGAACTTGCTCAGCCCTCATTTGGCTGGACCCCCTGCCCAATCACCCACCTTCCCCAGGACTTGATCCCCAGTCATTTCCCTCACATAGGGGTCCTGAGGCCAGGCCCTTATCCCAGAGAAGCAGTATTCAGTGGCTGGGGTGCCTGGTCGGTGGTATTAGGCATGAAACAGTCTGCATCACCCAGCTTCAAGTGACATTTTTCCTTTGTTTTTGTTCCCAAAGAAGTTCCAGCATACAATGACATGTATGTACTTGCATGTCTAAGGCATATCTCCATCTGGCGGGAGCTGCCCCATGTTGGAACTCCAAACTGCACTGACACCCAGCCTCTGATGGGTGCCAGTCAAGCAGTGGGGCTACAGGATCACCTCCCTGATGGAGGAGAGCTGTGCCTGGGATGCGCAATCCTAACTCCTCTGGGGACCCAGCTCCATTCCCAACCCTGATCATTGGTATGGTGGGTGGTAGTGCTACCACTGCACTACACAGCTGGCTTTTCCACTGGTTCTTTATGTTTTTTTTTCTTTATTAATGGAGGAAATGCCTGCCAGGCTTTGAGAATGGCTTCATCTCCAGGCAGTTAATGTTGAGTCAAGCCTCTCTCCATATCTAATTGCTTTGTATCATCTAGGACAGCTCCCCATCCCCAAGCTTGCTGTATAGCCTAGTGGTTAGAGTAATGAGCTGTAAATGAGCTTGGGCCATCCAGCAGACCTGGGTTTGATTCACACAATCTCCACTTGTATACTGTGTGACCCCAAGCAAGTTACTTAACCAGCTCAAATCTCCAAGTCTGCCCCTGAAAACAGGCAGTTCTCCTTAGTGGCCCTTACCTGGCTAACAAAGAATAAATAAATAAATACTGAGAGACCTGCATCTGTCTAGATCATTGAGTAATGCCATTCCATAAGGGGGACAACTTCATCAGATTGTTTCTGGATCTCACTCAGGGGACACATAATTTTACTTGGTGGTTGATCTCCAATCTGACTTTGTTCAGGACAAGATCTGATCTGAAAATGTGTAGGAGGGCAAACTGAAGTTTCCAGCAGTGTGCCATCTCCAATGGGATTAAACAGATGCACTTCTCCATTTTGCCTAGAACTTGCATTTCTAGAGTCAGACATGTGACTTTGTCTAAAGAGAGGGTCTATAGAGGAACCCTGGCTGGAAAGACTCTCTGCGAGAAAATGTTCCCCAAGTTTGTTCTGAAATAGCCCCAAGGTGCAGGAGATTCTGGTGTGGTATCATAGCACTCTTGTTCAAACTTATAGCCATGATTCTAGTGGGTCTACATTACCCTTGTAACCTTCTGAGAAGGCTTGATCCAAGAAGAGCAAATGAGTCACCCAGTCCTCTAGATATGTGTGGACCCTGAGGCTCTGTTGTCTGATATGTGCTGCCTGTATTACCATAGTATCGGAGAACACCCAGGGGGCGGATGATAAGCTAAATGTTATCACTGTATGCTGGTAATGCTCCTGGCTGACCTTGAGGTGAAAACTCTTCCATGTGGACTGAGCTATTGGGACAAAAATATACAGTATGTTTCCCTGAGATCCAGGAAGCTGAGGAACTCTTCTAATTAAACTACCCAAATGACTGATGTTATTTTTTCCATTTTGAACCTTGTCTTCAAGACAAAGTTGTTCAAGCTGAAAAGGGCAAAGACCAGTCACCCTCCTGGTCTTCTGGGGACTTGGAAGATGGCCCCCGACAGCAGAAGGTTGTCAGCTGCCCATCTGATCGCTTTTTCTTGGCTGGGTCCTTCTGCCTTGAAGAGATATGGAAGAACAATGGAAGCAGGTGCTGACAGAACTCTGTAAGGTAGCCATCTGAGCTTACGTTTGTGCCCACCTGTCAAAGAGATGTACCACTCCCATAGGAAATGTCTCATTTGAACTCTCAGTGGGATCTCCCTAGGGCAGACCAGGACACCATCAGAACTGTCCTTTGGAGATCTGTCGCCTGCAGATGAAATGGACTCCTGAGATCCCCCCTTCCCCCTAGGACTTTGCTGGGAAATGCTTCATCTTGGAGGCTGCATTCCCTCAAAAGGATTGGCTTGACTGGTTTTGGAAACCCTATCTGAAACCGAATCCCTTACCTTGGGCCCCTGTGAGGGGAACCTCAATGTTGCAAAACTTGTGAAAGTCCTTAACCACTTTCTCTAGTAGTTTGCCAAAGAGGATGGTACTCAGGAAGGTAATTTGTGCCAAATCAGTTTTAGACATCTGGAAAAAGGCCCAAGACTTTTAGCTATATATTGCCCTGAGCGAGGACAGACTCAAGAGTGAGCATGTTGTTAGGGTAACCATATCAGAGGGTCTGTCCTCTAGGAAGTAAACTGCTTTTGACATGTCCTGCTGATTCTTGAACATCCCTGTCTCTCCTTTCTCTTGAGCTGATTCAGGACAGCTCAGACAACCATGGGACTATCGCCTGAGTTATGTATGCTGAGTAGCTGGCTAATCTGAGGGAAACAGCATCAGTTTTAGAAACATAGATTTGACAGCAGATAAGGAGCACTTGGCCCACCCAGTCTGCTCATTTCCTTACCTATTAGATAAGCTGCAGATCCTAGTTAACCAACAGCCTACTTCCTCATACCCCACACTACAATTACCTTATGCCTGTCCCATGCATTCTTGAATTCCCCCAATGTTTTTGACCCCACAACCTCCTCAGGAAGGCCGTTCCATACGTCCACCACCCTCTCTGTGAAAAAATACTTCCTCACGTTGCCCCTGAGCCATTCCCCACTCAATTTTCAAATTGTGCCCCCTTGTTCTTGCACATCTCTTTTTCTGAAAGATACTACCCTCTTGGACTTTGTTGATTCCCTTGAGGTACTTAAAAGTTTCTATCATGTCCCCCCTCTCCCTCCTTTCCTTGACGTACAAATATTAAGCTTCCTTAGTCTCTCTTCATATGGTTTCTGGTGCAGACCCAGCACCATTTTAGTTGCCCTCCTCTGGACTGCCTCCATTCTGTCTTTGTTTGCGGAGATGGTGTCTCCAGAACTTCACGCAGTACTCCAGATGGGGTCTCACCAACTGTCTGTACAGAAGGATGACAATTTCCTGTTTTCTACTGGTGATGCCTCTCCCAAGCATCCCAGTATCACCCCAGCCCTCCGTACTGCCTTCTCAGAATACCTGCCTACTTTTAAGTCATCTGATATGACTACCCCAGGTCCCTTTCCATTTTTGTGGTTGTTAGTACTTCTCCCCCATTGTGTACTCTTCCTCTGGGTTTTTGTTTCCCATGTGCATTACTTTGCACTTCTTTGCACTGAATCTAAGCTGCCATACTTTTGACCATTCCTCCAACCTTGTCAAGTCCCTTCTCTTCTTTTCCACCACCCCACCGTGTATCAACCTTGTTGCAGATCTTTGTGTCATCTGCAAAGAGGCATACTTTTCCTTCCAGTACCTCTGCAATGTCACTTATAAAGACATTAAAGGGGACTGGCCCCAGTACTGAACCCTGTGGTACCCCACTAGTAACCCCCCTTTCTTCAGAGTGGACTCTGTTTACTATTACCCTCTGTGTCCTGTTGTCCAGCCAATACTTTACCCAGGTTACCACCCTGGGACTCACTCCCAGGCAGTCTAACTTATTTATTAATCTTTTGTGTAGGACGGTGTCAAATGCCTGGCTAAAGGCTAGGTAGGTCATGTCCACAGCCTCTCCCTGGTCTACTACTTTGGTCACCCAGTCAAAGAAATCTATTAGATTCATCTGACATATCTGACATGACCTTCCCGATGTGAATCCATGTTGGTTGCCTTGGGTCCTGTGCCCTGATGGCCTCTAGGTACTCAACAATTCTTTCTTTCAGAAGTGATTCCATCATCTTCCCTACCACTGAAGTCAAACTAACAGGTCTGTAGATTCTGCCTCTGCCTTGCTCCCACTTTGGGGAAGGGGAATCACATCTGCCTTCCTCCAGTCCTTAGGTACCACACCATCCTCCCATGATTTGTTAAAAAGGGTAGTCAGTGGTGTCACAAGTTCTCTCCTTAGTTCCTTTATAATTCTGGGGTGAATCCCATCAGGCCCCATTGCCTTGTTCACCTTGAGTTTTAGGAGTTGTTTTTGGACTCTTTGCTCTGTGAATTGACTGGTATTGAGCCCCCTATCCAGAGTGCTTCTATTGTTTGGTTTCGTACGTCCTCCTCCTCTTCTTTTGTGAATACTGAACAAAAGTATTCATTCAGTATCTCTGTCTTTCCACTGTCACCCGCTGCCCACTCCCCCTCCACTTTATTAAGCCTCATTATCCCTTCCTTGGGCTTTCTTCGCTCACTAATGTACTCGTAAAAGGTTTTATCCCCCTTCTTAACAGAGTTGGCTATCTTTTCCTTGGTTTGGACCTTTGCAGTTTTGACTACCTTCCCCACTTCATTCTGCTTTAACTAATACAGTTCTCTGTTGTGTTCTTTCTGTGATTCCTTATACAGTACTTTCTGAATGCTATCTTTTTTTCTCTGATCTTCCCCACAATCTCTTTTGAGAACCATAGTGTTTTTTTTTTTCCTTCATTTTGTTTTATTTGCTTCACAGAAAGGCTTGTTGCCTCTGTGATGGCAGTTTTGATTTTTCCCCATTGTTCCTCCACCCCTCCTTTCTGCCCTTTTGCTAATGTATTCCTAATGCACTCTCCTATTCTGCCAAAGTTAGCCCTCCAAAAGTCCAGTACCCTTGCATTTGTATGGCTTGACTCTATGGCAGTGTTTATTGTGAACCACACTGTCTTGTGGTAGCTTGTTCCCAGGTGGCTACCCACTTCTAAATCCGAATTCCTCCCATTATCCCCATTTGAGAGTACCAGCTCTAAGACTGCTCCCTCCTGAGTGGGTTCCAACACTAGCTGCCTGAGGCATGCTCCCTGTAAGGGATCGAGAATGACTCTGCTCTTGGATGTGGCTGCAGCAAATGTGCTCCAGTTAACATCTGGCATATTCAGGTCCCCCATCAACTACATCTCCTCTTTTTCTGCCATTCTAAGGATGCTTCCTATCATTTCCTTGTCCATTTCCTCCCCCTGAGATGGGAGTCTATATACAATCCCTGTGTGGATTGTGGCACCATTTCCTGTCTCCTAGGTGACCCACAGTGCCCCCTCTCCTTCCTGTTTACTCTTTATTTCCATTGCTTTGATCCCTTCCCTTATGTAGAGAGCTACTCCTCCTCCTCTTTTACCCTCCCTGTCCCTCCTGTAGCTTGTGTACCCTGGTACGTTGACATCCTATTCATCATGGTTCTCTGTGTACCAGGTTTCTGTGACTGCCACGATATCCGGGCATCCCTCTTCCATCAAAGCCACTAGTTCAGGAAGCTTGTTACCCAGACTATGGGCATTGGTACGCATCTCCCTCCATTTCTTGATGGCCTTACCCCTTTTAGCCCCATCTCTGTACTTACTGCCTTTGCCTTTTTCTCCATTTACCTCTGCCCTACCCCCCTATTGTCCCCTCTACATTGGTGTTAACCTCACTAACTACCCTGTTTTGTGGGGGGAGGCTGGGAATTCCCTGTTCCTTTTCAGTGCCTCTCCCCTTGGCTAGTTTAAAAGCTTGCCTATGAAGCATTTAAACCTATCATTTAGGATCCTGTTTCCCCTCTTGGACAAATGCAGACCATCACAACAGTATAGGCCTGTATCCCTCTAGGTGGCCCCCCAAGTTCCCAATGAAGCCAAACCCTGTGCTCCGCACCATTTTTTAACCATTCATTGAATCCCAAGGGGTGGAGAACCCTAGCCTCACCCATGCCATAGACAGGCAGCACCTCTGAGAAGGTTACTGTGCATGCTACCAGTCTAAGGCCCCTCCCCAACTCCACAAACTCCTCCTGCAGCAGATAAGGATGGCAGATAAGGACCACCTGGCCCAGCTAGTCTGCCCATTTCCTCATCTACTGCATGATCTCCAGTTCCTACTTGATCTGCAGCCTACCTCCTCATTCTTGCCCTTAGTGTTGCCTTCTGCCTGTCCCATGCATTCTTGAATTCGCCTACTATTGTTGCCCCCACAGAAGTTTTGTGGGACTTTCTCAGGTGACAGTGTGCTTATCATATTGATCTCTGGGGACCATATGGCTGACCGACGATAGGATGATCTGTAGGTTGGAGTCAACAAGGCTGGATCCACAGCAGGAATAGCAAAGAATGACTTGCTCTCCATCTTGCTAAACCTAAATCCTCATGGATAGATGGAAACCACCCTGCACCATCCCCAGCCTCCCTGAGGACGTTGAGGGGACAACAACGGCAGGCAAATTCAAGAATGCATGGGACAGGCAGAAGGCAACACTAGGCATGAGAAAGAGGAGGTAGGCTGCAGATAAAGCAGGATCTGGAGTTTATACAGTAGATAAAAAAATGGGCAGACTAGGTGGGCCAGGCGGTCCTTATCGGCAGTCAAATTCTTTGTTTCTATGTTACCACCCCATTGGACTGGTGAGTTGACTTAGCCAATATGACTTTGACAAGTCCACTTCAGGTTTACAGAAGGTGCAGCCCACTGTCATTTGTATAAGGCTTAAAAATCTGAGAGTCGAAGCTCACTGTCCAGAGAGTAGTACTCCTCAGAGCCAAACATGGAAAAGGGTTTGTCCAAGCTCAACTCCAAATAATCAGGAGACAGGCTACATTCACTTTTATGTATCACTTTCTTCTTAGATTTTTTGAGGTAAAGGTGAGCGGTGCACTGACGATAGAGATAAAGAGCTTATAAAGGCATCATCAGGGGACAGAGTTCTCTCCGTAAGACTGGGAGAGGTGCGACTACCAAGATATATGTCTCCAGATGGATTCCTCACAGAGGAACATATGGCTCAAGACAATACTAACGGTCTCCGCCTCACCTTCCACTGTTACAAGGCCAGTCTTGCCTAATTTTACATTACAGTATTCAATGATGCCAGGAGGGAAGTGTGGGAATACTGGAGGAGAAATAGTCCCCTTATGTAAACTTGTCACAGTACCCACCACCACCTTGAGGGAGGCATTGTGCTGGTGTCAACTGCTGATTCCTCAGACTGGTGGAGAACACCCAATCTGAAGTGTAGGCAGCTGTGTCACATTTTGGACAGAATAACCCTATACTTGGTGCTTTGTAGGCGACTACACAGTCTGGGTACTGTTGGCTTTGCTTTTCTACTGGCATCATGCAACCTATAAGAAGAAAAACAAGAAAAAAAACAACTCTTTACTGAAAGCATGCAACACCACTGTATACAATGCAAACACATCAATGACAAGATAGGCCCTACTCTCCCATCAGCTCGTCAGTCCCCACTGAAAGCCAGAGAAAAGAAAAACCTGTAACTGCCATAAAAATACCATTTTTTTCTAGAACTTTATTTCCCTTTGGTCACCGGTACTTACTGGATATCTCTCTGGTGAGGCTCCCTCGGTGTTGCCTCTACTACCCACCATGTCCCTCCCCTGACCAAGGAATCGGGTGCTGGGTCTCATGGCCCGGAATGGGAGAGGCGGGACAACGGAGAGTCAAGTCAGGATTGGGACCATCATTGGGCATGTAGGCTACCACCACACAAGTCCCTGCCATTGCCTCCCAAAGCTCCGGAGTTTTCCACCTTAGTTTACACCTCTGAGGTGCAGACGTCTGTGCTGAGGGTGGGCCCTCAGCTGATGTCCCCTGTCACCTGCTGCAGAGCGGCATGTTCCCCAATACCCACGGCAGGAGAGGAGAACAGTCCTCCGGATGCTTAATCCTCTCCTCACCTGCCAACTCCCAAAGACCCAAGTCCGTTCTCGAACCCAGGACGCCAGCCTAGCATGATGTGCAGCGTCCAGTGCCTCAACCCTCACTGCCACTGGGCTCGCCATAAAAATACCTTCTAACAATTAAAAAATAATACTTCAAATGTCCAGCTAGTTTCTATTTCACTGTCTTCACAGGATCTGTCATCTACAATGCACATTTTTTGTAAACATCAACATTCCAAGGTCAGTGAATGGGATTAACTCATTGGCACACTGTTAATGGCCACCCAGTAGGGAGGTTCACACAATCCTTTACATGTGCTACTGTTAAAAGCTAACTCGCTATGCCAATATTAATCTAATTCTTCAGACAAATTAACACCTCAAAACTAAATGGAGAAAAAAATGCTTACGCTGCCTGTCAAACCCAGAGCACAGGAGCTCTTTGAGTGGGCCTGCTGTTCCCCTATGGGGGCAAAACAACTGTCCTTTTGGCTACTGGTGTTTGGATAGTATCTGACCAAGCTGGATATAATTGGATAGTGAACAAAGTGTTTCAGATGTCATCGAATAGCAATGGCATCTGATATCAATGACATCTGAAAACAAATCTGACAATCTCGGATCCCACCTATGGATCCATTGGATCCAATCCGAATGTTTGGCTGCACTGGATCCAGTAGTCGGATCCATGACTCCAGCCTGTGTATATAACCTTGGAACCAAGGATCCAACCAGAATCCTTCACTCAGATCCAAAGAATCCAATCTCGAATCTGAAATACAACCTTGGATGCAAAATCCAGTTGTAGTCAGATTCAGAGATGGGCACTAGCTCTATCCATGGGAGGACAGTCTGATCCTCAAACACACTATCCAAGCACCACTGCTTTTAATAGGAACAACAGGCATATCTAGCTGTGGAGGAATATTGGCCTGCCAATCATTTTTAAGAGTGATCCTCTGAGTTCCGTATGATAGGTATATAACACATTGTGACTGAATGTTGTATGGAAGGACATGGGGATAACAGGGAATAGTAATTACCACCATTGTGTAAATCTGAGACATCCATAGAGTCTAGGAAAATGCCTGCAAAAATAAAATACTAAAAGCGTTAGAAACCATATGACTTGCAACTATTTTGGTCAGGCTCTCCATTCAGTTAAAAGAAGTGTTCCAGTCTCCAGCAAAAATGTATTTGCCATTTGCAGAATATGGCTAAGTCAATTTTCTCCAAAATTCAATGTCAGGACCTTCCATTACATATTGCTAAACACCTTTTGAATAAAACAAGATATTTTTGCCTTAGTGATTGTATGAGTATCCCTGTACAGTGTTCCTGCTTCCTTATGACCTGGGCCATTTCCACCTGGTAGGCTGAAGACGCACATGGCAGCCTGAGTGATGTACATGAAAGAACTGAGGAACTCAGGGAATGTAGGGAAAAAAGAGGGGATCAGGTCACAAAATGATCCAAGGCCACATGTGCATCTTTAGCCTATCAGAAATAACCCAGTCATATGGAATCAGGAATGCAACAAAGTGATGCAATATGTAATCCTTGGTTTATGGCATCACAGCCTGTTACTGATTCTGATGTCACAGCAGGGTATCATGACATCACGACGGGAAAGGCAGTAACCGATTATAGATAAGTGGCAAAACATCTGTTTTTCAGCAAATTTCTTTAGTAATAAAGAAATAAATATCCTGAAACTGACATTCTTTTAGGAATATTGTGAGATCTGAGTCCTGCTGATGTCAACTATCACTGTTTTTCAGAAACGGGAAGATCATGTTTGTGTTTTCTGACCATTTTTTTTATTTTTTATGTTAACATTTCCAGAAAGTTAATTTTGATATTCTAAAAAGCCATAACAAAAGGAGGAAAATGCATTATTTTACAAAGCAAATGACATGCTCACCTTTAATTAATTTCAAAAGTTTCATCATGAAAGACATACTGAGCTGGTATCAACTCCTTTCTAGATGTGTGCTGGGGGTAGGGGATGAGGAACATCATATACAGCAATTACAATATATGCAGTATGGAGGAATAAAGTAATACAATTTAAATGGAGAAATAATCACACTATAAATACAAATCAGAATAACATATGCACAGGAAATGAAGGAAATGGATGGTAGGGCAAAACTAGTGAGTGTGGAAGGAAAAGGGCCAAGGGCAGGTGCAGGAAGGAGAAAAAAGTCATGAAGGAGAAACTTTAAGGAGAAAGCCGAAGAGGCAGAGTGAATAAACAAGGGAAGGGAGGACCAAAGTTCAGGAAAACGATATTAGAAAGCAGATTGACCAGGTCTAGATTTACCACAAGGAATAGTGAGGCAATGTGAAGCAATATTATGTAAAGGATAGCAGGAAGCTGAGCGAATAAGGTAGGAAGGAAGAGAACCAAAGCAGAATTGACATATAAGGGAGGCACAGTGGAAAAGGCGCCTGGCATCATAAGAGGGGAGTGAAAGAGCAGAGCAGTTGAACAGTGGTGAGTACGTGGTTTCATTCTGGTTTAAAATCTAGGGTTCCCAAACTGCATGCACAGCTCTGCATATCCCTGCTAAGGCAAACGTTCAAAACATTTTCTACTTCCCTCTGTCCACTGTAAAGTCCTCTTCCCAGCTTTGTACGGGGACACATTGTGTCAAACCAAATCACAGACTTGCACCTTTCAGTGCTGGACCCTGGGATCATTCCATGCATCCCTGGTCTCAAAGGCAGGGACTCTTAACCATTCAGCTAAAAGAACACTTGCTTTTAGCCACAGTGGTAGACAGGATCTTGTTCTTTCATGCAGGAACTTTCAATTTCTCCACCAGATGGCACTCTACATTCACTTAGGGTGGGGGAGGCACCGTGACTGTGACCCGTGATCAGGGGAGCAAGGGGCTGTATTCATAGCTGGCACAAATGCCACTGCATAATCAACCAGCAAAGGATACAAGAATTCAGGGTGACCCCCACTTTCTCCATCTCTCCTGGGGAGCCAAGCCAATCCATAATCAACCAGCAAAGGGCAGGAGGTGGGGAGCTGAGACCCACACCTCTGTGATGCAACCTGCTCCCAGTCAGCCCCAGACATTCCATAATCATCCTGCGCACTCCTGTCTCTCTCTCTCTCTCTCTCTCTCTCTCTCTCTCTCTCGCTCTTCTAGGAATTGGACCCTAAACCATCCTGACACACTCCACCCCATTTAGCACCAGCCATTCCACAGTCGGCTAATGCCCTCCCTCTGAGAAGCTGGGCCTCACACCTTCATGATGCACACTGTCCCTCATCAGCCCCATCCAGTTCATAATGAGCAGGCACCCTCCATACTAGGGAGGCAGTTCCCACACCTCTATGATGCTCTCCGCCCCCAGTTGGCCACAGCCATTCCAAAATCAGCAGGTGCACTCCCAGGGAGCTGGGCCTTGCACCTCTGTGATATACTTGTCCCCAGTTGGCCCAAGCCATTCTATAATCAGCTGGCACCCTCCCATGGTGCAGGACCCATACATCCGTGATGCAGTCCACCCCTAGTCAGCCCCAGCCATTCCAAAATTAGTTGACTCCTTTTCTCCCTCCTGGGGAGATGGGATCCACACCTCTGGGATGTACTCCACAAAACAGTCATCCCCAACCACTGCATAATCAGTCATCTCCCTCCCTCTCCCCCTCCTGGAGAGAGGTGCCCCATACCTCCATGACATACTCTACTCACAATTAGCCCCATTGTAAGATTCAGAGGTTTGCATATAAAATCCAGTCTCTCAGGTGGGAGTGAAATGTGCTCCCTCTGCACCACTGGGTTAGGCCACATGTCGGAATCTTAAAGGACCATCAGACCTACGGGCCCTGCTGACATTGAAAACCAAAAATTACAGATTTGTGTTTCCATCAAACACAACTTATTTTTCTGTAGTTACGATTATTTTCCAGCATGAGTTTCACACTGTGGTTGGCAGAGATAAGGTGTTCAGCTACCACTGACCATGGAGATAGGGGTCAGGCCACCTGCACTCACGTTCTGCCAGAGAATCAAGGAGCAGCATAGGAGTTGGCTGGGATAGTCAACACTAGCCTGCCAATCTGACTGGAAAAAAAGTACAGATGTGGTGACCCCAGACACTGTGGTAGTGACGAGGGGAATGGAAATAAAACAAAAAAATCTTCATTCTTCTCAGCTTAACAAAAGATTCTATGTTTAATGGTTGTGTTGTTCTGATCCCTGTTTTGTTTAACAAAGGCTACTGAAGAACTCTGTTTAACAAAACTGCAGGCTAATGCTGGCTTGAGTGAATCAAGATGCACTCTGCTTTGCCCACACACCTGTAAGGTTGGATTAACACAGACAGAACTGGTCTGAAGTCTCATGTGGTTGAAGGAAACCTTCTTTAAGTCAGCTGAAACTGATCTTAGTTTTGAGCCATTTGAAAACAAGAAGCAAGTGGAGTCTAGTGAACAGAGCATAGAGCTGTTAACCTCAGTAGCCTAAGGTCTGAATCTAACCATCACCCAGCGTCACTGGCAAACTATGTGACTCAGCAAACCTAATGATCTCTCTGGGATTCAGTTCATCCAGTTGTAAAGCTGGGTAGATATGAGACACCCTCTGAAAACTGACTAAATGATGAGGAAGTGTTGTAACCATCACATGCTGTGTGTCTCTGTAGCACGGGTCCACCCACACAGTGCAGCATCTGTAAGAGTGTCAAGCACTCACTGTCAGCCACAAGTGCTATGCTTGTCACCAACACTGACAGGGTTGTGGCTCACTGACTTCTATTATTGGAAGACATACAGTACGTTGTGGAGCATGGTGGGGGGCAGACCTCACAACCACAGCTCCAAGCAGCCATTGTCCAGCACTGTACATTAAGCCAACAAATGTGAAGCATACAGAATGATACAAACATAAAAATAAATGAAAATGCCAGCAGATGGTCTTACAATCTATTGAGACTGCTCGATGTGGAGCTCTTGTAACTCTGTTACATGGCACACTGCAGCCCCCCTCCACTGTCACCCATCCCTCCCCTTGACTTTATTCTACCCCCTCTGAAAACTCCCAACTGTTTTCTAGCTCACCAGCTCCTCTGGTAGTCAGTTTCACCCTGTAACCACTCTCTCTCTCCGTGTGAAGAAGTGCCCCATGGCCTCCTTTCTGAAACCTCCTTCTGCGCCTGCAGCTATGTCCCTGTTTTCTCACTGAACCTAAAGAGTTCCTCAAGGTCAACCTTGTTAATACCCTGAAGGTGCCTGTGTCCCCACTCAGTCTGAACAGTTCTCCACCATTCAATTTATTTGGATCAGATCAGCTAATCTCTCCTCATATGTCTTTTCTTGTCCCTGGATCATCTGGGTTACCCTCCTCTGCACCTCTTCCATGCTGTCTCTGTTCTTCATCAGACGAGGACTCCAGAACTGCATACAAACTCCAGGTGAGGCTGAACTAATGACCCATACAGAGGCAGCAGCACCTCCCTTCTCCTGCTGCAGATCCCACTTCTTATGTACCCCAACTTTCTATCTGCCCTGCTCATAGCACTATTGCATTGTGCTAATGCCTTCACGATGTCTGATATTATTATTATGATTCCCATGCCCTTTTCCTCTGTAGTGCTTCCCACTACTTCCTTCCCCATCCTATGTTCAGTGCTAGAATTTTTTGCCCCTACAGTATGTGCCTCACCTGCATTTTTTGGCTTAACATTTTAACTGCAATGTCTTCAGCACCTTTCAAATATACCCAGCTCTTTCATGATTAAGATCCCCCATCACTATCCATCTAAACACAGATCTTTGTATCATCTGTGAAAAGGCATCTTACCCTGGATCCCTACCTACACGTCACAGATAAAGATATTAAAGATGTAATCTGTGTCTTGTCCTCTGATGGAAGGAATGGTTCATTCCAGATATGTCTGTGTGAGACAATGACCCACTGTGTATAAAAAGAAAGGGTCTAATGAAAAAAAAAAAAAAAAAAAAGTAATATTATTCAGTAAAGCCCAGATTCATAAAGTAGCAGTATAAAACTATTAGAATACTGAGTAGGTTGTCCCCAAGAGAGAAGGGAGGAGGGGTCAACATTGAAAACTGCATGATAATTATCCCATTCTCCCACTCTGAAATGAACACTGGAAAGACCTCGGAGGTTACCCCATCCTCCTGGGAATAATTTACTTGATGGGCTTGGAAGCCAGGTGTAGGAAGCATCAAAAAACAGATGTGTTAGATGGTCCAGTGGAGCATGGTGGGGAAGAGAGGACTTCATGTGTTTCAAGACCATCCAATTTTTCTGGCCACATAGTCCCTCCCATTTATCCCTTCCTCTATATGTGCACATCCTGAGGAGGTGAGGCAACTTCTGCAAATCAGGACTATCAGGGGAGTTCACTTTTGTCTGCCTTACAATGGTCCCATGCTAGCATCACTATGGACATCAGACACCTCCTTGTCTGATGTCAGTAAGAGGTAGCACATAGATGTGACCTCTACCTCTGAGGAACCACAGAATCTTGTCCCCAAAGCTCCCCTACACCTAATCACACTAAAGGGCAGCAGTATGGGGACAGGAGCTCCCCTCCCACCCCAATGCAGTAGATGCCCTAACTACTCAGCACCAAAGGCCCCAAACCTGGAGCCCACACCAGGGTCATCTGGCTGTCCTGCAGTAATGCTTCATCTACCACTGCACTAGACAGCTAGCCCAGTAACTGATTTTTCCAAAATAAACACACAAAAGAAGTGTTACAAAAGCACATTTACCAACCATAAAGAATCGATGAGACAAAGGTGATTGTGAGGACTTGATACAGCCAGAATATCTGGGGAAGTGTGCAGGAGTTAGGGGGTGTTAAAAAGAAAATGTAGCCACTTCCTTTCAACATTCCCAAAATCCCATTATACTTTAATATATGACACCACAGCCATGTATAATGGGATTTGAGATATCATACTCATGTGCAGCAGCAAGCAAAAGCTTCTGCAAACAGGTTAGAAACACATCTTACTATTTATTAGATTACATTAGACCTACATTGAATACAGTGGGCAGCTTCAAGAGGCTGGGATAGATATAAGGGGAAGGTAAGGGTTATGGAAGGGGTGGATGGAAAGGATGGGCAAATTGTGAGGGAGGGTCATTATCTTAAGCTGTAGAGCCTGCAATATGAGCAGACTTGATAGGTCAAATGGCCTTATTCTTCTGGCTTCTTTGTATGTTCGTATGTATGTACATTTGGCAAATGCAGAAATATATACAGTAGCTATCTGCAAATCACAGTAAAACTATGAAGAGAAAAAGACATTTGAATTTATAATATACACTTTCTGAAAAATGTTTAGACATGCATATAACCAGCTATAAGTGTATATATCTCCTAAATAACACAACACACACAGTACGTTATACAGACGCGCACACACACACACACACCCACACCCACATACACACTAATAATAAAATGCATGTACTTGCATTTCTATCATGCAGCAAGGCACAGACACAAAGAAGCAACCAAATAAACAAACTCTGGCCAGAGCTGAAAGGGCTGCCTGTGTTGGGGGTTGGGGTGTGGGGGTTAGAGAAGGAGGGTTGGGTGGGGAGGATAGCTATAATTTAAAAATAAAATCAGCAGTGTCCTGATCATGACACTGGGGGATTGGTCACAAGATAGAGTGAATAGGTTGTACTTCATTGGTAGGCTGATTAGAATCCTGCTGGACAGGATCAGGAGCACGGAGTACCATGTCTGACTGGCCCATTCCGGGATTATCAGGATCATTGTGGCTGGCTCTCTGCTGAGCATTATGAGCACTGTCTGAATGGGTGGGAATGGTGGGATGTCATGCAAGAACCTCCCTGTCCAGTCCAGGATCAGGGCATCCTCAGGGACTGTACCGTGTACTGGTAGTCTACAACACCACCTGGACACTCACTTGGACAGCAATTGGGATGAGCAGAAAGGACCTCAGTCAACATCTCATCCAAAAGATGATGCACCCCAATATTTCAGCATCTCCCTAATACTGCATCTCGGTGCTAGCATTTAAGGTATGAGCCAAAGTCCCAGTGTGGAACTAGAACACATGACCTTTTGATCCAGAGCTGCATGTGCTAACAACTGAGTCATACTTACTTGCTGAAAGGAAAGGAATTGGGTTTTATATAGGCAGTTTCATACACATTGTATCCCAAAGCACTTTTCAAGCTACAAACTGATGCAGCAGCCATTAGGAACGAAGTGAGGTTAAACAGCCCTGACCCCATGGCACGACTTTAGAAAAATGTAATTTTTTAAACATAATCCATTTTAGATTTCATGCCTCTTTCTGTAATTCTCACCTTTACTAAACACATATAAATTGTGCGGTTCCTGCACCTATCATAAAGCTGATCAGAATTAAAACGCATTGTTCCAACAGGAATTAATAATCTACTATTTTAAATATATATAGAAAAAATAGATTATTTCGTACTCCAACAGCTAACTGAAAAATAAGCAGCAAGGCAGGTACTTAATGCTCTTTACCTATGCAGTGCAATATGTATTATGCATTAGCAAAAAAATCCATCTAAGCCTGTTTAGTGATTAAGCTATACTAAAGTATACTAGCTATTCATTGAAAGCATATTTTTATAACTAGAACATGTAAATAGGCACAATTTTAAACAAACTTGGGGGAATGGGTGCAGAAAGACAAGTTATTCGGTTTTCTACATACAAGTGACTGAGGATACCTTTCCGTTGCTGAAATATCCTCAGTAAAATGGAGAGAGAGGAAAAAAAAAACCCGATCAGAAGAACCACTTCCCCCAAAACACAGCAAGTAACAAAAAGAAAAACTATATTAATTACGTCTAACCAGATAAACCGATGCTACTCAAAAAATTGTAACTGACAGTAAGAACGAACATGATCATCCAAGAAAGTGGAACTTGAAATAGAGTTTATGAAACAACAGTGATAATGGTAAATTGCAAATGAAGCAACAGATAAAAGTCTTTATTCTGAAGAAAAACAATAAGAGTCTGTCAAGTCCAAGTTACCAGAGCTAACTTTAAAAGGTCACAAATTGTTGAACTTGGATACACCATGCAGATACCGCTTGCAGTCGGGATCACGCAGTGGGTTTAGCACCGAACAGGTTGGGGAGCAATTTAATGAGTTCCTGAGCTGCGTGGGAAGCTGATTCCAACTTGAAGGTGCCTTCATCTGTGAAGACCTTCAGGAAGGAAGGTATAGCATCCGATGTTTTATGCGAGCTGCTCATTGTCTAGATTTGATTTCCCGCTATGCAGCTGGAGCACTTGCTGCAAGAAATCCTGCACAAGCCATAATCGCCAACCCTCCCATTGCAGACATTGAAGGGATCTGACTTGTTTTAGTATATGAATCTGATCCAGATATTTTAATGATCTGAAAGTTATTGAACTGTAGGCAACCTAGGTACCTCACATACACCTCTAAGCATCGGGGGCAAGACTAAAATAAATCAGGAACAAGGGACCAAAATCAGGAACGCCTGTTCAAAACTGATATCTGTGCAGGACGCTGTTGCATTATGTGGCTTATTATAAAAGCATTTCCTATAAGTTGTCTGCAACTTCAGTGTTTGACAATATGGTTTGCTTCAAATCCTCATACTCCAGTGAGAGAATAGCTGTTTTCAGATGTGCCTAAGGACATTTTAAAAATAAAGTCGGGGTCATCCCCGAAATTAAAACCAGAGGCAGGTGAGAGATGTGGTTGTATTGTTATTTTACAGGACAGAGGAGCAGCCTCCAGTTAAAATCCCCAACATCCACTTCCAGTAGCATTTACAGTGTAAATACTGGAGTTTTGTAACAGCATACCCGATGCATAGATCAGAGTATGATCCTTGCTACATGCAGTTGTGCACTATTGTTCATTTGTTGGTTTGTGAATGTGGGTATTGCTCTTTATTTGATACGGGCTTTCTGAATAAACTTTCTGAGGTTGAGACTCTGGGCAGCCTATGCGGTGTGTGGTTTTAACAAGATCAAAAGTTTGAATGGGCTCCCTGTAACTGGTGTAATGGTTTGTAGTCACAGAGAAAGAAGGGATGATTATAGGGTTGAAATCTTGGGCCCATCTGCTTGGAATTACAGAGATGTTTTTAATCTTGTTCAATTCTAAGTCCACAAGAAGTGAACCTAGACATGTGCCAGTTAAATCATTTTCAAATTCACTTACACTCTACTGGGCAGCACCTTGTACTTAGGTGCTATACGTTCAGAAAGGGCAACAACGCACAGAAGTCATGAGCACTGAAGAATGGGCACAGCTGGGACAAATGCTGCAGCAGAGGACTTGAAGGAAAGTGACAGACGGGCACATGCTGCAGGACTGGGCAACAACAGGAACAGCACAGACACAGAGGAACTGTGACAATGAACGCACGGTGTGGCAACAGTGACAGGTAATTTACTGCACCATGCACCCCAAGCACTGTGTGGTTCTGCTGTCACTACTGTGGAGGTTTTTATGCTACAGTGCCACTAATGGGAACAGCACAGAGACAATTATACCCCACTGGGCAGTGGCTTGTACTTAGATGCTGTCCAGAAGTATAGAGCACCATTCACATGGCGGCACACACCACAGATCTGGGAGTGGAGAGTGCTGGGGCAGGTTGCAGGAGAACTGCTAGCTGCTTACAATCTCTCTGTGTCTGTCTCTTTGACAGGCCGAGTAGCCCAAGTCAAGCTGGCAGCTGCACGGTCCCAATAATGTCTTCACTCTCTGACCCTGCCTGCAGCTCAGGGGACAGCCATGAGAAGAAGGAAGAAAGTCAGTGTGGGCTATGGGCAGGCAAAAAACAAATGGGAGGCATTTTATTTGCATCTAGGGGCTGGAGCCGTGTGTGCAGCTTGCACCTGTTCCAATGTCACCTGTCACATTCTTTTGGCTGCCAGGGCTTTAAGCAGGATTTTTTTTAACACAGAGAGGACACTACACAACAAAGACATATAAGCGTTATTGCTTTCTGCAGCTCACAGTGGGCAGTAACGGGAGAATTTATTTTGAAGTAAGGGGATGGGAACAGAGGGGTTGGGTAGTACAGTAGGCAGTAGCGGGAGGGTTTGTTTTTAGAGCAGGTTGGACAGGAGCAGGGTGGAGCTTAGTGGGGAGGAGCTACTGCAGCACTAAAAGCATAATGATAAGGGACACCGGGGAGGGGATAAACTGGTGATGGGCAAAGAAAGGGCGGGAAGGAACTGTTTGGATAGCAGTAGAGCATGGGCACCAGAGAGGGGGTGGGGTTGTGATGGGCAGCGAGAATCCATTTTTTTTTTAATTAAGGAAAAAATGCAGAATCCTCATTCTGTGATCATTAAAGGACTGCAAGCTCAGCCCACGGCAGCCCTAAAAATAAGAAATGGTCTCACTCAGCTAACAGCATTATTTAAATAGTGTCATAAAACAGCAAGAAAAAAATCTAGAAACTTAATTTGCCAAGAGAAGACGCCTAACTATGCATTACATTCCTAGCACTGCAGGGTCAGGGGCAAGATCTCATTACCAAGGCAGAAAGCCTAAATAAATACAAACTCAGGGACTATTTATTTATTTATATTTTTGGTAACCAGGTAAGTGCACTGATCCAGAGGACCATCTTCAGTCAGGACCTGGGCCACAAGCATACATTTAGTTATTTAAAATATATTTAAACAAATTATTTATGTAAAGCAATCAGAACAGAGATGCACGTCATTTTAAACGAAAAATAAGCCATGATAGTGTGTACACTGAAGAATGTTAATGCACATCAAGGGGGAGTAAGGCACCGGGCCAAATGTTTTTTTTTTTTTTTCTCTTGTTTTTAATGGGATTTGTGGTATCCTTTCAATTCAAAAATCCACCTGTTTCAAATACTTACCTGGTATGCATCAGGGACATTGACGGTCTCACTATGCTCTACCATGTACCCAATGATGCCCTTACCCAGGGCACCTGAACCTCGTTGAAGTTCTCTGTGCTGCAAGAGGGCAACACCACAGTGCCCGCATGCATGTTGAAGAACCTGGACGCTAGCATCTTCTTGTGGCGCTGCCCTTGACCAGAAAGAGTGAACAATGGTCTGCGTCGACCAGGATGCATATGAAGATCAGGATCTCATAGCTGAGGCTGGTTAGGTCCTGGTCATTGGAGATATCCTTGACCAGTTCAAGGAAGAAGTGGCGCTTGTTGTGCTCCTTGAGGTAGTAGTTGTAGTCGATGGCAGTGGACGTGTACTGTGAGATGTTTACCCGGGACTCAAGCAGGGCGCTCAGAATGTGGGCTGTGGTGGGGGGTGAGTTCATATGCTCATCATAGGTTTGGTTTGCATTGATAACCTTGGAGCATGCAAAAGTTTTGCACAGCTCCTTCTGTGAGGCCTGCCACTGCAGCCCGTCCTGCTTGGTGACCCAGCCCTCCCAGACAGCAGTACTCTTCTCCTCTGAGCCACCTGAGTTGGGAGGTGTTTTGACTTGGTGGTTTGTGAGCCATTTCTCCACCACGCTCTGCTTCCTTTTTTGGATCAGATAGTCCTCGAAAAGGTCCGGGTGTCTATCCAGAAAACTTTCTACATTGGAGAAATCTAGCTCTGGAGTTGACATGATCTCTGCAGTGCTGGGGGAAGAGAGGCACCAATGTTTCACTTCAGTGCACCCTCTCAAGCAGTACCTTGTGAGGTTTCAGAGCAGACATTATGCACATTTTGAGAAATCACTACATTTTCTTCCCAGCAACTAAATAAAGAGTTCAAATGAATGCAGAAAACAACCTGTGCATACTAGTACAGTATATCTACAGTATAGCAGTGGGACATCAATGGTTTGAGTCACTGTCCTAGTCATTCTTCCTTGCAAGTCCTCTGGTTCTTTAAATCCGTTAGTGTACTTCTCCCTCTCCCTCTTTAGTTGCTGGATTTTGGTTTACTGAGGACAAGCTGACTAGTTCAGCGCTGTCTGCTCTCTCAGGTCTCTGAGTGCTGCTGATGCGATGTAAGTCATTAGGAGGAGGACCAGTGGAGAGAGAGAGAGAGAGACAGAAACACAGACACACACACACACGCACACGAGATCCCCCCCCCCAAAGCACCAGTGATGTCAGTATTCATCGAGGGGAGGATTATTCTGTTAGATATGCAAACTCTTCACTTCTGTTCGCCAGCATTGCAATGGAATTTTGGTGATGCCATTCACAGATTCCATTGGGTCATACATCTGCTTGGCCGCGAAAGAGCAGCCAAACCACTGTGACAATAAAGCAACTGCTGCTGGCTGTGCTCAGATTTAAAGGTGATATCCTTCAGCCAGCAGCTTTTTACTTTTCCCTCAAAGTTGGTGACTGATCACACGGCAATAGAGCACTGTCATTTTCCTGCATTTAAGTTAGTAGAAATGGTGACAACTGGTGATAA
The DNA here is from genome assembly GCA_016271365.2 of Neoceratodus forsteri. Classification (NCBI taxonomy): domain Eukaryota; kingdom Metazoa; phylum Chordata; order Ceratodontiformes; family Ceratodontidae; genus Neoceratodus; species Neoceratodus forsteri. The sequence goes on along the minus strand of CM057449.1, from coordinate 222,470,789 downwards.
AATAAATTATTTGCAAACTAAATATTATGTGATGTGTCTTTTTATATAATAGTTGTATGCATATTTCAGTTAAATGTTGAAAATGTTAGTACCTAGTGGTTTTTTTTATTTTTATTTATTTGAAATATCAGATTTACAAACTTTGTGCCAGATGGCTCATTTACAAAGGTACCTCATCACACTGAGGACAGAATAAAACAGACATGGTACACATACAAAGGAATAGCTATCATGTATAGGTTATAGACATTGTTTACAAACATGATATACAGTTTTGGATACACATATTTACATAAGCACAGCAGAAAAACATTGTTAACACGAGAGAGCATCCGTTACAGTATAATCCATCATATTCATGGGCCAGAGGAGGATTAGACATTGTTGCAAGAGGTTGCAGTCCATAATGGACTTTGTCAGAGGTTTGGGTCATAGTGTCCATGACAGCACAGGCTAGTTACAGTTACAGGAGCGGACATTGAGGAGGTGATTGTGGAGAGTGACTTTGAAATGGGCAATCTTAGTGTGCTAGTAATGGTGGCTGGGAGTGCATTAAACCAAACAGGGGCCCTGTAGCGGAAGAATCTCGGGCAAGGGAGGTTTTTACCCTGGGTACTGCCAGTATAGCTGTGTCTGACTTGCAGGTGGAGATAAAGGGGGTGGCAAGTTGGAGAGAGAGGCGGTGACCCTAGTAGGGGAGTGACTGAGCAGAATTTTCTTGGTCAGTAGGCAAGTCTGGTAGTGGAGTCTTTCATCGAGGTTGAGGAGATTGGCAGTGGAATAGTGGGAGCAGGTGTGGGTGAGCCTAGGGGCACCACTTAGGAGCCTGCAAGCCTTGTTGAGGGAGATCTGAATTTTCTGGAGTGCGGAATTATCTGCTGCCCCATACACAGGGAGCCCATAGTCCACTAGGGACAGTATTGAATAAGTAGTGGCAAGCCTAAGGGCATCAGGAGGGAGGCAGTCCTTGTGAGAGTAAAGGAGTCCAATCTGAGTGTTAGTGGCAGCCACTAGGATGTTTATGTGGTCATGGAAGGTAAGGGCAGAGTGGAGAGTAAGCCCAAGATATTTGTAGATGGATACTTGTTCAAGGGGGTGCTGGGTGCTGGGGAGGATGAGGAGAGGTGCACTTTTTGCTTTGTTTTGGTGGTAGGAGAAACTCATCAATTTCATCTTATTTAGGTTTATGACCAGTCTACGGTCCTTGAACCATGTTTTGGCCTGGAAGAAGGCATGTTGGAGGGAGTAGGTTTATGATGCGAGGCATATTGCACTGCATCATCTGCATATAGTAGGATTATTTCAGAGCAGGCCTTTGGCAAGGAGTTTAGGTAGATGGTGAAAAGAAATGGACCCAGGATGGAGCCCTGGTGCACCCCAGAGCGGACAGGTAGTGTGTCGGATAGGGTCCCATTTATTTTGATGCATTGTGACTGGGTGGAGAGGTAACTGGCACACCATGCCAGGGGGCCCCATGGAGAAACCAAGTTGGCAGAGGGAGTCAAGAAGGAGAGGATGGCAGACCGTGTCAAAGGGCTTGGAAAGTTCTATGAACACAGCTCCAGCAATGTTACCAGAGTCTAGGGAGGAGTGTTGGAAGTTGGTGAATTCTAGGAGGGATGTGGTAGTGCTATGGCCTGAATGGAAGCCATGCTGCTCTTGGCATAATATGTCATACTTGGCTAGGTATCCAGTGAGCTGTGTGGCAACCACTTTTTCTAAAGCTTTTGGAGGGGGGGGAATGGAGATGGGTCGATAGTTACTGGGGGAGGATTTGTCACCACTTTTATGAATGGAGGTAACGATCACTGTCTTCCAGGCATTGGGGAATTGCCCCAGGCAGAGGGATTTGTTGAGTAGGTCTGTTAGAGGGACTAGGACCTCATCGATGGCTAGTTGAAGGAGCCTAGCATCTATGGGGTCATTGCTAGGGTTATTGCTGTTTAGCACTTTTTGCAGGTATAGACTGGCTTCATGGGTAGATATTTTGTGCAGCAGGAAACGAGGGCACTGCAGGGTTGGGGGTTGAGATTCGGGCACAGGGCCAAAGAAACAACTGGGGAGAACAGTGCTGACATCTGTGAAGGTGGTGTTTAGACAGTTTGCTATGGTAAATGGGTCAGTGGAACTGGTGCCATCTATGGAGAACTGGGATGGAGGAAGATGGGGAGCGTGATTTCCCATTAAGTTCTTTGATAGTACTCCTTAAGATCCATGCAGACCCCCATGTGGTGGTGAGAGTAGATTGATAGTGATCTGCTTTGGCCTTGCGGATGGCTCGAGTGCATCCATTGCGTGTGGCATTATAGGATTGTCTGTCAGCCAACCTGACAGACTCCGTAGCTTTGTGCCAGAGATTGACCCTTTCCCTCAGCTTTTGGAGAAGGGAGGGGGTGATCCATGGTGCATTTTGTCTTTTGGTGTGGTGTTTGGTGAGTGGAGCATAGAGATCACAGGCCTTGGTGAAGGTCTGCATTAACAGATCGAGCGCAATGTCAATGCTGGGGGCTATATTAATGGGGGACCAGTTCATTTGGACAAGAAGTTGTTTAAGTGTTTTTTAACCCCCCCCTCGCCGGGTGGAGACGTCTTCAGAACGTGATTTGGGCTATGGGTTTGAGGGTGGAGGAGGTCCATAGGAATAGGATGGGCGAGTGATCACTTAGGGAGTCGGGAAGAACTTTTATATCCTGGATTTTGTGGGGGCGGTTAGAGATAATGATATCCAGGGGGGTGTTGGTACCAGTAGAAGGAGGAAGTCTAGTTGGCTGGGTGACTAATTGGATCATGTCAAGGGAAAAGAAGGAGTCCTTCGTTGGTGCGGCCGAGGGGCCAAGACAGTTGACTTTTAGGTCGCCTACTAGTGTCTGTTCAGCTTTGTGCAGGAGGGTAGATAGGTAATCAGTGAGGGATGTGATGGTTGGCTTTGTTCTTAGGGGGTATGTAGGAGACTGTGAGGTATAGTGGGCCCCGGGCGTACGGGATGATTTTTAGGGTGAGGGCTTGTGCTCCGTTTTTGAGTTTGGGGGGTGGGAGCATGTGGCCAATAATGTTATCTCTGATGTAGATCACACAGCTGCCTCCACGTTTTCCCACACTGTCTATCCCGGTATAGGGTGTATCCGGAGAGTGAGTCAAAGGTGTCAGGAGTAGATTCAGAGATCCATGTCTCAACTAATGCAATGATGTCTGGTTGGTGTAGGGTGGCCCAACATTGGAGCGCTGCAGATTTTTTTGGCAGGCTGTGTATATTCAAAGAAGCAACGTGGAGTCCAGAGGACCTGGTAGGTGGACTGGTGGTGGAAGAGCCTGGATAAGGGTGGATATTACCAGACAGGAGTAGTAGAATGACCAAGGTTCTAACCATAGAGTGGCAGCTAGTTAACTTTTTGGTAGTACTTTGAGGAAGGGGGAGGCTATAGTGGAGCAGGGGATGGGCAGGGTTTGGAGGGTTGGGAAGACACAGAGGGGATGGAGCCAGGGGGAGCCTGGGTGGGCGGTGAGGTTGGGAGGCCAGCTAGGTAGTGGATGCAGGGGTCCAGGGTGCGATGACAAGGTTGGGGGGGATGGGTAATTCCGGAGAGGTACGAAGGTGCAGTCCACAAAGGGCATGGGGTGAGGTCTGGCTGTTGGGAGATGAACCCCAGGGTGGTTATGAAGATGAGGCACATAAAGAGGAAGTGAACAGCCATGGTGCCTAGGGAGCCGTGGAGGCAGAACAAAGTGGTTGAAGGGGGAGCCAAAAAGCTTTAATAGCTTTGAAACAAGCTAAGCAAAATTAGCTTGACTTGTAGGGCAGTGGTAGAACTGCTAGCTTTAATGACAAAGGTATAGGGTTTAAGGCCTGCAATAGGACAGAAGAAAATTATTTTAGCAGACTATGGAGTCAGAAGCTTTGAGAGCTTTAAAAAGTGAGAATGAATTAGCCTGGTTTAGTGGTAGAGCTGCTGACTATTGTTGTAAGGGTACAGGATTTGAGGCCTGCTGGGAGACAGAAAAAATTTTTTTTTTAGCAGACAATGGAGTCCGAAGCTTTGAGAGACTTGAAATAGGAGAATAAATTAGCCTGATTTGTGGGCTTAGTGGTAGAGCTGCTGATTCTGATAGCAAGAATACAGAGTTTGAGACTTGCAGGGGGACAGACAATAAGTATTTTTGCTGAGTATGGAGACAAAAGGCTTAAGAGCTTTAAATCAGAAAGTAATATTGGCCTGGCTTGTTGACTTAGTGGCAGGGCTGCTGACTTTGAAGTTAGGGGTATAGAATTTGAGACCTCCAGGCTATAGTAGTAAATTATGGGATAAAGGGGGTGTAGTAGAAGGGTGAGTAAAGATTAGGACAGAAAACACAGTGGTGAGAGGAAGGCAGCAAACAGGGACTTGGAGGGAACTGCAGTGACTCCTAGTGGTCAGAAACTGATATTAACTGTAAAAGGAAGTGGGGGAGTGGATGGAGTGTTACCAACAAGAGCAGTGCAGCAACCCCTAGTGGTCAGAGAGTATAAGCTGCAAATGGGAAGGTGGACACAGTTCCTGGAAGGAGAGATCATGTCATGTGACCTAGCTGCAGCAATAAAGGTACAGCCAAGCTTGGGTGGGACAGTCAGCAGACAGTGCCAACAGGGTAACACTCCTGCACAAGTAAGCTTGAAGGAGAGAGGCTTTACCTCTTGGAGTCCCCTGGTATAAGTTCTTCTGCCTACTGGCCATTTTTATGTTTGTGATGATCCCTTGACGAACACACATGGGAAGCTGAACTTTAAAGAGCAGCTGACGCCTACCTGGATCGTCATTTTCCACCGGAGCTTAGCTAGAGCATGTTCTGATATGGTGAATTGCATTAAAATCCAATTGTAAAAAAAATCACCTTCTGTTGTTTTTTTTTTTTTAGTTTTCAAAACAGCCGCAAGTGTGCTTGTTTACTGCGGAAGTTCCTTGCAGTGAGTGTCGGACATCAGCGCAGTGTGAAATCAAGTAAGGGACGATCCTTCAGTGCCATCTGCGGGCTGTCCATCAGCAGTAGCACAATCACAGATGGTGCTAGCCTGATAAATGTAATAAATGAAGAATGGTATGGATGGTGATGAGCCTGATCATATTGGAGTGGAAGAAGGCATCCTAATGTTGAATGTGCATGGGGCTACCAGTAATTATATCATTTTGAGCACTGTTTGTCATCTGGATATGTACTTGACCCCCCCCCCCACTTCCAACCCCCTATCTCCCTCAAGGCACCCATGGTACCCTTAACCACCAAGCTATACTACCACCCTACAATTAATCAAAATGCTATAGATGTGGGTCTTTGGCTGCCAGGTTAAATGCCGGTGCACCCTTTCTTATTATGCCTCAATCAAAAAACTTAATAGAGTCAACACTTCTATCCCCTACCTCATATATTAGGACTAAAACAGGGCAGATCAACACCCCCCAAACAATTCCCACTGGTACCCTGCCCTTCTGTTGTATCTGCATGTGCTAATGTTAGCACCATGAAATGTTTTAACTGCTTATTGTATGAATTCAACTGTGTAACTCAATGTCACTCTATGCCTTGTATTTTCTGTAACTATGTATAGTATACTGTATGTCCTCTCTGTGACAAGGTACCTTTGTAAACCAGCTTCTGGCTCAAAGGTTGTAAATCTGATTGTACAAATAAATAAAATAAAAAAAATAAAAAAAAAAAGACCAAAATCAGTGACAAGTTTTCTCTGGAAGATGACAGAATACGGGAATTAGTTTGAAATACATTTTCTGAAGAAAATATCAGTACTTAATGTTTGGCATTATTGTATGCATACAATCCTCACTGTTTCATCATAAAATGTCACTTTTAGGACAGGGTAAAATCATGGACAACTAAGAGATGTGTGGGTTAATAATAGATCTACGATGTTTCTTTCTCATGGCTCTGAATGCTGCAGGTACCCACATGGCACGAGATGAAAATGATAGACCTTTAGACTTTTGTTCCCTGTTTCATATTTGACCAGCAACATCGTGACTAAATCTAGAGGGGAACTGGGGAAAGGTATTTAAATTCACTGAAAGGCACTGTTGGTCACAAGAAGGTAAGCTGCCTATTGGAGGAATCATGACCTGGGGCAGCCAACAGGGTCCAGGGACAGGAACCCTTTGTGGTTGGCATACTCAGGTTTTTGTACAGATGTAAAAATATGTGGTGGTTGGTCCATCTTCTGGATTCAGAGACGAGAAGGTTACTGATGAGAGAACTGTCTCCCTCTCCCTCTTCCATATAAGCTGGCTTTCAGGTTTGCAAATTTCTGCCGCTTGGACAGCTTTCAGAATTTCCTCACGGTCTCGGTACCAAAAACACTTGACCAGATAATGCTTTACCCTCTTGCCCAGCTTAGGCATCCATCCTGGATTGCAGTGTACCCATTCCAGCTTGAAGGAGTGCTCAAGTCTTGCAGCTTCAAAGTCTTTACTAGCTGGTCCCTAATGAAGCCTTCTGGATACATGACCTTTTCCTCTGGCATACTGATGACGTTTGCAAGTTATTCCGGAGGGCATGGTTCCCCTGGTATTCCATTCTAAATGTAACACCTCAGTACGGTAACAATCATGTGTGCAAACCCCCAGACACCACAGACATCACCAATCAATACAGACTGCAACTATGGGCCATGCTAATTTATAGACTATTGGCACATTTTTCTTAACAGAGCTGTCTTTCAGAAGTGTGCAAACATTACTAATGAAGAGAAATGTGAAATAAAAATAAAAAAATACCCATCCTAAGACCTAACTGGCATTAAGTACTATTCCAAGCAGGAAGGACAATTATAAAGGGAAGTGTTCCTCTTGCAAAATAGGGTTAAACTGCTAACAGAAAGGTCAGATATTTTGTTAACTTAACTAAACTTAAGTTAACGTTTATGCCATTCCTCAGTCTATACACAGGATGAGCAGCACATGTTCAAAACAGTTCTGTTCTCAGCAGCATTACCTGCCCACTCCCACTCGCTAGTGCCTTTCCCTACATAACGTCATGGCACTATACAAGTGGGAGCACCATGGCTTGCAGGCACATGACCACGTGGTTATTTGAGCAGAATAAAAACTATTTTAACTGTGGTTTCAGCTTTGCAATTTTGGTTTCTGATGACAGGACAACAGAAGGAGAGAAACCACTGACCTAATGAGCATTTGTGAGTATATTCCTGTCAGTGGCTCTTTAAGCTTGAGACGCGAACCCACAAAGGAAGCTGGAGTTTGAGCTCTGGGGAGAATTACAGGCACTCTTCAGATGTGCTTCAGGCAGCCTGCTTCTTTTGAAGTAAGGGGAACGGGAACAGAGGGGTGGGGGCGGTACAGTGCACAGTGTGCGGTAACGGGAGGGTTTTCTTTTTAGAGCAGGGAAGACAGGAGCAGGGCAGAGCTTGGTGGGGAAGAGCTACTGCAGCACTAAAAACAGTTGTTAAGGGACACCAGGGAAGGGATAGACTGGTGATAGGCAGAGAAAGGGTGGGGAGGAGCCATTTGGATAGCAGTAGAGCACATGCACCAGAGAGGGGGTTGGGTGTGATTGGCGGAGAGAATCCAGGATTTTTTTAATTAAGGAAAAAATGCATGGCACTATACAGGTGGGAGCACCACAGCTTGCAGGCACATGACTGCATGGTTATTTGAGCAGAATAAAAACTATTTTAACTGTGGTTTCAGCTTTGTGATTTTGGTTTCTGATGACAGGACAACAGAAGGAGAGAAACCACTGACCTAATGAGCATTTGTGAGTATATTCCTGTCAGTGGCTCTTTAAGCTTGAGACGCAAACCCGCAAAGGAAGCTGGAGTTTGAGCTCGGGGGAGAATTACAGGCACTCTTCGGATGTGCTTCAGGCAGCCTACTTCGTTTGAAGTAAGGGGATGGGAACAGATGGGTGGGGGCAGTACAGTGCACAGTGTGCGGTAACGGGAGGGCTTTCTCTTTTAGAGCAGGGCAGACAGGAGCAGGGTGGAGCTTGGTGGGGAGGAGCTACTGCAGCACCAAAAACAGTTGATAAGGGACACTGGGAAGGGGATAGACTGGTGATGGGCAGAGAAAGGGTGGGGAGGAGCTGTTTGGATAGCAGTAGAGCGGGCACCAGAGAGGGGGCGGGATTGTGATGGGCAGAGAGAATCTGGGTTTTTTTTAATTAAGGAAAAATGCAGAGTCCTCATTCTGTGATCATTAAAGGACTGCAGGCTCCTCCTACTGCAGCCCTAAAAAGGCACAGCCCTCCAAGCCAGTTCTGATCCATTTAGACTAAAGTATGACTGAGTGTCTGTGAGCGGAGGGGTGGTGGTGATAGTCTCTTTTATACAAATGTTATTTTATGTTAAAAAACACTTATAGTGGTCTACAAAATATTTTTTGGAACACTAGCATTACAATACACAATCAGTGATTGTTTACGGTTAATGAACAAATTTAATACCAGTGAATGGTAGACCTGTGTTTTGGTGTTACCACACCAGAATGGCACTCTGTGCCTTTTTCAGTTATTTTAAAAGGATTTTATATATCTATTATATGAGTATTATGTCATTTGTAATACTGTACACATATACTGATAAAAAATCTGCACATGCCAGTAATAACATTATCCCCACACCAACTATGTGGGGGCGTCAGAAGTGTTTTATCCATAACCATTATTTATGGGGTTAATAGTTCTTGCAGAGAGCTCCTTGGACACGTTAGGAGCTTGTGTATATAAAGGGAAGATCCATTTTGGAGGGTCATATTTCAACCTGCAGAAGAACATAGACGGGAACAGACTGAAGAAGGGTTTCCTTTAAGGGGTTTATAATGAGAGTCCTAGAAATAGCAGCAACAGTAGCAGAGGCTTCCTATGTGAGGTCCAGAGGAGACAGAGTCCAGAAGCTGCCAGTCTGAACATCCACTCAAAAGAGAACTTCAGTTGGGTATGCCTTGAGTCAGTGAGGTAAAGGGTGACGGATGTGAGGTGCTGCAGCACCCAACATGGTCCTGAATGGCAAGGTGTCACTACAATTGTGAAAGGGGGAAGGAGTTTTGGCCCTCCTTGTGAGAGGAGCATGTAGTCCTTACAAGTTTTCAGGGCTAAGGACTTTATGTGCAAGGGAAGTCCCAAGAAAGCCTCTGGTTGGGGACACTCAAGTGGTCTGGAAGTTCTGGAAGGTATTTGGGCTGAGATCACAGTTTTGAGGGATCTCAATGAAGCCTTAAGGCTCAAGTTACCCTGGAAAGGTACCAGGTAGCTTCCCATCATGGCTGTTGAGGCCATGCCAAAGTATACAATGCCATGTAGGGTTGTTTTGTCTTCAAGAAAAGAGCATGAGTGAGAATGGGGCAGTTTCTACTTTTCAAGGCCTGTTGGCCATGACAAAGAAAGAGATGAGTAAGGGGTATGAGGGCTTCTAAGGTAGTAATTGTGTCTGTTGTGAGAAGTGAATTTGAGATCAGATTCATCTGCAGGCATATCATCAGCGCTGAAATTGGCATTTGGGACTAGGAGAGACAGAGCAGATTTTCAGAGCTCTCTACAAATGAGAAAGCTGAGTTAGAAAAAACATTTTGTAGACAGAAATATAAGGACTTGTTAGAGTCTGTTGAAATATATGTAGTGTAGGACCTGCTTTTATTTTGCTCCTCCCTCACCACCTGGCCGGCCACTCCTTTGGGCCTCCTGGGCACCACGGCCGCCCACCTCCACTGGTCGCCATCCTGCTGCCCTTTGTAACCACCTATCAATCCCCCGGGTGACCCAGTGTAACCCTTCATCAGGAGAAGTGCCCATAGGCACATCTTTATTAGCCCTGGGATCGGCAGTGGGGTGGTCAGCATGGGGCTATCCTGGCTTTGTGGCATGCCGGGGATCGGTGGCTGTCATCCGGTCAGACAGGGGTCATTTTCTGCTTTTCTTCTTCCCGCCCACTCCGCCCTAATTGGGCCTTGTTGGAACAGCAACCTGCAGCGGAATGTGCGGGGGGGGGGGCATGTCGAGGCTACACATCCACCAAGCTCGGCTCCAGTTGCCAGTGCCAAGGCTCTGCCCACCCCCCACCGAGAGGGAAGCATCCAGTGGACACTCTGGAACCCCTTCCTGCTGGTCTCCACTCCTGGTACCTGGGCCCAGGTCGCAAACCCGGGTTGCTAGTGTGTCAAGCGAACCTCTTCGCGCGGCACCACAGAGCCAACTGTGGACCTGCCTTTTTGCTTTCTGGTAAGTTTCCTTTTCTTCTATTGCCGTGAATGTTTTGCACAGTTCTTTAGTCAGTGTGAGGAGGAAGGGATGTTTGTTTTGCTGCCTAAATAAGTTGCTAACAGGATGGACTATAGTAATTGCATATCTTTTTGCAGGTGTACTACAGCACTTCTGTACTGTACTGAATGTGAACTGAACTTTTACTGCATGCACCACGTTATTTTTCCCTGATTAATTGTATATATTTTATTGCCTCTTAAGCAGGAACTGGAGTAGGAGTCTGGGAGCCAGGCAATGCAGATGGCTAGGTACCGCCTGTTATTTTTTTTCTATAGCAGTTTTTCTGCCCCTGAGCCTGGTCAGCCCTTTCTGCCCTAGCCTGCCCCCAACCAAGCACCCAGTACTCACTTGCCATGTTCCCCCATAGTTTGCCCCCTCCACATGGCAGGTCCTACAGGGGAAGGGCTGTTCTCCTACCTTGAGAGCGCAGTCCAGTCAAGCGAGAAGCATCAAGTGGTAGATAGGGTCAAAAGCAAACTAAGCTTAATCTACCAGCTCTGTTTTCTCCTCTTGGGTATCAGCATGCAATGATGCCTTTGCCCGTGCTTGCAATGTTTGTCATGTTCGCTGGCCATTAGGTATACCTGCTACCCTGCCACCATGTAGCAGTACTGCAAACTGCAGCGGGGTGGCAAGTCCACCGTGCCTGGGAGAGGAGATCAGTTTGGCAGATGCTCAATCCTCTCCCCCCCCCCAAGTCAACCCCCTGTAGCCAAAATCCACTCTTGAACCCAGGCTGACTGTGTGGTCAGAGGTGCCGCATCCAGCGCCTCAAACCTCTGCACCATAAGGGTCAGCCCTGGGTTCCTCCTGTTGAAGTAAGCACTGCAGTGAAAAAAAAAAAAAAAAACAGAAAAAAAAAATGAACAAAACAAAACAAAAACAAAACAAAACAGCAAATAGTAGTGAGGCATATATTAGCAGCCTAGTAAGTGTGGACAGTATACATTAGCACCTTGAGGCTCCGTGTCAGTGACATCAACTGGCTTCATACCAATCCCAAATAGTAGTGACTGGGCATTACAGTATATTTATCAGTAGCCCACACATAGTTATTTTGGTACTGTAGCCTACAATTATTTCAGTACTTTGCCTTCAGTGATTTTGTGTCACACACAGATCCTACATTTCATTAGAGGCTGGCCATTATGTACATCTGTAGTCTACTAGGGCTGTTCAAAACAAATACCAATTGGGAAAAATGCTCACAAATACTGCACTTTTTACAAATACAAATATCACTATTAAATATTTGTATTTTTGTTAGATCTCTTAAAGTAGCAATAGACCTTGGCTAAGACCGATGTGACACACATATGACTACTACTGTTCATAACATGAATATTTTATTGACAGTTTTGCATATGTTATTAAAATAAAATAAAAAAAAATCTCAACCCTCCCTAGGTCTTGTGTCATCATTAACAGAAACAAGCCTCAAATGTAATATAAAATATTTTGCAAACACTAATATAAGGAGATACAGTAGAATGGTAAGATTATCTACAGACACACAGGGACACAAACAGCGCCATTAGACAAAAGCAGGCACAGAGCTGTGTATCACAGATGGGGTCAAGAATGGAAAAAATAGTTTTTCAGATATATTAGTGAAAAAAGAAAAAAAAGATGGGTGATTAGTAAGGTTAGTTGAGGGTGGTGAGGGCTATAAAGGAGGATGGGCAAAAAGCCAATGACCTGAATAACTACTTTTGCTCAGCTTTCTCTAAGGAGGATGGTGGGTCCATGCCAGACAGTGGCATTTTATTTATTTATTTTATTTATTAAAATGTTTCACCAGGAGGGCACACTGAACAACAAGTTGCTCGGCTCACGGTGTGACCTGGGGGGAGGGGTTACATAGGGTTGTGAAGAATAATCAGTTACAATAGTATGTGGGTAGTACAAACAATACAACATGGTAAGACTGTGCAACAGTTGGAAGACAAGGTATTGTACAATAAACAGTAGTGGAACATTGGGTAAATTACAATACATGTCCAAAATCATACAAAAGAACATATAAACATACAAAACAGTAATAATGCAATAGAACCATTTGTAGTGCATGAGTGTACCAAAGCATCAAAGGCATCAAAACCGCCACTAAAGAAGTCCCAGAAATAAGATAGCCATTGCTTATTAGTGAAAAGGTCCTGAAAGAGCTGGCCGCCCTTAAGATAGATAAGGCCTAGGGACCAAATGGGTTGCATCTGACGATTATTATCTATTTTATTTTTCTTTGTTAACTGGATAAGGCCCACTAGGCACAAGTGCCTGTTTTCAGGGACAACCCAGGACCACTGGGAAGGTTTACTGACTTGCTCAGAGTCACACAGTAAGCAAGTGGAGGTTGTGGGAATCAAACCCAGGTCTGCTAGATGTACCAAGCTCATTTCTCTAACCTCTAGGATATAGTGCCAGCCCCAAGGATACTCAGGGAATTAGCAGCAGAGCTGGTTGAACCACTGGTAGGTCTGTTCAACAGCTCACTTAGGTCTGGGGACGTTCCAAGGGATTGGAAGGTGGCAGATGTTGCACTGCTTCATAAAGGGAGGCTGGGGATAAGGAGCAACCAGGGAACTACAGGCCTATCAGTCTAACCTCCGTAGGAAAGCTGATGGAGACACTGATTAAAGAAGACCTCCCAGACTACCTGGAGAGCAACAGACTTCAGGATAATAAACAGCATGGTTTCATGGCAGGAATGTTTTGTAAAATTAACCTGATAGATTTGTTTGACTGGGTGACAAAAGAATTAGACAGTGGCCATGCTGTGGATCTTCTGTACTTTGACTTCAGCCAGGCTTTTGACCTGGTACCTCATAAATGACTGCTCAAGAAGATGGAAGACATGGGAATGGCTAAACCCCTAGTGAGCTGGGTGGGTAACTGGCTAGAGGGGTGCAACAGAGGGTGGTGGTCAGTGGGGTTAAATTAGAAGAGATGGAGGTTATGGGGGGGCTTCCACAGGATCTATGCTGGGTCCAGTCTTCTTCAACATGTTCATTAGTGACACTGGAGAAGGAATTTCGCAGGTGACACATAACTATGTGGGAGGGTGGATGGTGACAAGAAAATAAGAGAAATGCAGAGCGACCTACAAATGTTAGATGGGTGGTTAAATGTCTGGCAGTTAATTCAACACCAAAAAGTGCAAGGTAATGCATGTAGGGGAAAAAGAACCCCAAGACAGAGTTCTGGATGGGAGGGGGGAAACACAGCACTACAGCTGAGGAACAGGATCTTGGAGTTACCATCAGCAACCCACTTAAGCAATCCAGCCAGCACAACAAGGCCTACAGCAAGGCTAAAAGGATGCTGGGATGTATTGGGAAGGGTACTGATAGCAGAAGAAAAGAGGTAATGCTTCCCTTCTATAGATCCTTGGTGAGGCATCACCTAGAGTACTGCACCCAGTTCTGGAGTCCTCACCTCAGAAAGTATAAGGATAGGATGGAGACAGTGCAGCATATAGTAACAACAATGATTCAGGGCCTGCAGGGCAGATCCTTTAAGAAGCACCTTAAGGCACTAAATATGTACTCACTGGAGATCAGAAGGGAGAGGGGAGATAAAGTGAATTGTAGGGAACTGTTTAGGCTGAATACCAATTCGCGGTCACATGGTCATGAGTGGAAATTAACAGGAGGAAGGTTCAGGAGGGACATGAGGAAGTATTACTTTATGGAAAAGGTGATGGAAACTTGGAACAATCTGTCAACCAAGGTGGTGGGTGTGAAAAAAGTCAGGAGATTCAAGCATGGCTGGGGTAGCATAAAGAGAATAGTGGTTGCCCAGGGTGAGAAGACCAAATCAGGAGAATGGGGAGAGGACAGAGAGGGTTAGTACCCTGGAGGAACTGTAGGTTCCAAGGATTATAGGGAACTTGGACAGGCTGAATGAACCACTGGTCTTTTTCTGCAGTTACTGTCAATGTTTGTGTCTTTCTATGTAATATGCAAACAAATACAAGTACAAATACCAGAGACACAAATACAAATATCTAAAATCAACCTTGTGCACAGCCCTATAGCCTGTGTATAGTTTTTTCAGTACCTCACTTTAAGTGATAGCAATTTGTGTCACACAAAGATCCTACAATTCAGTAGCAAAGGGGTAGGGAATGTGTTTATCTATCTATCCATCTATCTATCTATCTATCTATCTATCTATCTATCTATCTATCTATCTCTACAACAGGAGAGGGGTACTCGTGAGGTCACTGGGGTCAAAGCTAACTCGCAAAGATATTGCTGATATCTAACAATGACCCATCACATGTCCAATCCTATCTCACTGTCTACTGTAAAGATAATAGTGCTATAATGTATGGTAAGTGCCTATTAACCACCATAATCAGCAGTCACACAGCTTTGTTATGCACTGTTTAGAATTTTAAAAGTTGTTAACCACACTTCGGAACTTCCAAACAGTGACATAACAAAAAAAAAATGCACCAGAGTTCCATAATTCTCACACATAGAATGCAAACAGTGTTTTTTTGACCATACACTATAAAAGATGATGGCTGGGGATCGGGTGACAACCACGCTGAAATCACCTCTCGTGGTTGCTAGGGCTACAGTAAACCTCTCGAGCTGTGCTCTCGAGGTTTACCATGTTGCCCTAGCAACCACTCGAGGTGATTACAGTGTGGATATCACCCGATCCCCAGCCATTATCCTCTATATAATGTATGGGGAACCCTTATTATTAACTGAAATCAAGCAGATTACAACCTTGTTATGCCATTGTCATGACATCACTCTGTTGTTGACCCCTCTGAGTATGTCATATCAGTGGTATAACAAAACAGAATGCTCATAACAATCAATGTTCCGTAAAGTAATTCAATCTGTGATTACACAATCTTGGTAGCCCACACACTATAAAATATAATGTATGGTCTTTGGTTAACAACAGCGTTGGAAACAATTCTTGAGGTTGACATGACATCCGAATACCTCTCAAGCTGTGCTCTCGAGGTTTACAATGATGTCATGGCAACCTCTGGAAGTGTTTACAGCGTGGTTATCAACCAAAGATCATACATTATCCTCTATATCTTGCAAGTTGAAAGGTCACAATGAAAAAATGGAATACTGAACCAATCAGAGAGCAGCTTTACTAATGCTGATAACATCACAGTAGCTATGTGCAGCACTGAAGCCAGCAGATGTGAGATGCTTTGAGGGGCACAGTCTAAATTTTGCACTTTTTCCTTTTGCAATTTTTTTTATCATTTCTATCACAAAACCATCTGTACTTGTACAAGTCATACTGCGATGGGTGAGAGTGAGATGTGTTGAGTGGTACATTGGACAGATATTTCTACTATCTCACTCTTCCTTGCGTCAGCCCATAGGTCTTAGTTAGTGGCATCAGTAACAGCAACATATCAAAAAATACAGTATTGCTGTTACTGTTGTCACAGTGGATATTTGTAAGGTTATTGTCATCAAGTGGAATACTGAGCAGACAGCAGCTTTCACAACGATGATGACAGCACAGCCTATCGCAGCACTGAAGTCAGCTGTTAAATAAAAAAAAAAGAAAAATCTTGTGTCAGGTGTTAAAATCAAAGAAAAACAGTAAAATATTCAAACTGCATGTTTAAAAGGTATGGCTTGTAAACTACTGTTATATATCAAATATACATTAGCCGGATTTAAATTTATGATCATTTGTGAGTGAGCAAGGCTTTCATAATTCACTTGTGGCTCTGCCACTTGTGAGTTATCATCCTGCCCTTGCACACTTGAAGATAAACTGCATATTGTTCACTTGGGAACTCAAAGCAGCAGGTTGGTTGGACAGAGGTCTGGGTTTATATTCTGTTTTAACTGAAATATTGGAATAGTTTGTAAGTGAAATTAGCTCTATGTGGTAAAAATTATTACCTTGAATTAGAACTGTTACTTGGGCTGTGATATTGTAACTTTTTGAGGTTTGGGGACAGTTGTTTGTCAGGGTTAATTAGAGGGAAATTTAAATGTGTTGTTTGCCTGGTGTTTGGTAAGAGCCCTCTCACCCACCCTGTTTTGTAGGTTTTCTTAAATACTGAAAAACCACTGGGGGTTGGGATTGAAAGGCTGAGTATTTCTGTTTTAGGACTGAAATTTGAAGCAACAGCAGCTGGTGGGCCTGTGACATCATACGGTACCTGATGTCTGCTTACACACACTGTTAGTGGGACCGAACACACACTGGACTGTATGTGTTTGTGAGACTTTGGAACTTTATTGGTGGGGTTGAAATTGGGTAATTGGGTTTGTAAATAACTACAGTCAGTATAGAGAGAAACTGTATTCCAGGGGAAAGAGACTGAGAAAAGAGGATGTGCCATTATAAACAGAGGGGGATAAACAGGGTGGCCATATTCCACCATGGCAGGCATCTTTGGAAGGGTTGTAGGCTGTACAGGCTGTGGGATGGCAATAATTCTAAATTGGGCCTGGAGAGAGGGAGGCTGCTGCCCACTCTGTAGACAGTTATCTTGTATCAGGAGTGAGGTATATTGGTTAAAGTAAGCTGGGGAGCTGGGGGTGTCAAGGATGAGGGGTGTGGATATGGGCAGCAGAGCGTGGGGCTGAGGGAGGCTGGGGAGCAGCTCTGAATTATAGGGCGTTATGTTACAGCAAGCAGGAGTGGGGATATAGGGACAGAGGACCCTTAGATAGGGAAGTTGATGCTAAGGGAAAGCGCAGGGGTGAACATTCTGAATACAAAGATAGTGGAGGGGAAGAGTCAGGAGGGCTGTTGGCGGAAGCCTAAAACAGCAGACTGTGGGAAGGGAGCTCCTAAGGTGAACAGAGCAAGAGGGGAAGAAGAGGGGCAGTTTAGAGGTGCAGTCAGGGGAATCTCGGGTTACTTGATGGAGGCTGACATAGAGTGTCGCAATAAATTTGAGCTACTAAGCAACCTAGAGGGGGAGGAAGGGGTTGGTGGAAATGAGAAAACTTATACAGAGGCTGGGGAGGGAGTCTGATACCCATAGGGCATCACAGACCGGCAATGGAAAGGATAGAAATAGTCCCAGAGGGAGAAGGGGAAACATATATGTTAAACAAATGGGGGAGATGCAACATATTCCAGACATGAGAGAGGAGAACATGATTGGAGAGAAACTGGGAGACAAGGAGGTGGGAGAGAAGCCCCCTTTCAGCAGGGGGGTCAGTACCAAGGATGGGGCCCTAAAGGGGACCCACAGAGAGCCTCTGGAGGCAGGGGCACTATTACAAGGGGGGAGGATGGCGGTGTGGGGGAAGGAGAAACCATCAGGGCCAGGATAAATGGTTCGGATAAGAGGGGTTAAAGGGGACACCTATTCAGAGGGAGTTTGAGTTAAGTGGGCAAAATAGCAAGGGAGGCAGAAAGGGGAGGGTGACAAGGGGGTCTCTAGTAAGACAGGAAGACTCCCACGAAATTGAGATCATGAATAAAGGGGGGAAGGGGGGCTGAGAGGGCATAGTGGAGGTAACCATAAGGAGGATGGCGGTGTTAAGGTTCTGTTATTGGGAGACTCGATGATTAGGGGTATCCAGTGGGAGGGACAGGGGGGTGGATGCCATAGCCAGGTGGTAGTGTCTTCTGGGCTGACACTGCACAGAGCAAAGTTCATGGTGTATGAAATGGTTAGGATTGGGAGGAAACCGGATTTCCTGGTGCATTTGGGAACTAATGATCTAGAGGGAAATAGCATTTGGAAATCAAGCAAGGTTCAAGAACTCGCCAGAGTCTGTCGGATAATGGATGCAACATTTCCTTTTCGGAGATATTACAGTACCAAAGGCCTCAGTGGAGAAAAAAAAATGAAATACTACAGAGGTTAATGACTGGCTCAGGAAGTGGGTGAAGAGAGTGGGTTGGGGGTGTTAGGGAACTGGAATGGAGTTTGGGAGGATAAGGGACTATATGCCAAGGACAGGTTTCATCTTGCCCCATTAGGGAAGGAAGTCCTTAAACAGGGGATGGCTGACTACATACAAGAAAGGTGGGGTTTAAACTTGTGAGGGGGGGAAGGGATAAGGGAAGGGCTGACCAGAAGCCCTCTCCTCCAGATGAGGGGAGTAGCCTTCACGCCCAAGGGGGGAAGGGGAAACAGATTGGGGATGGAGGTTTCAGGAGGAGCAGAGGGAGGATGGAAGTATAAGGAATCTGGGTGGGGTTCAACAAAGAGAATCAGGGATAAGGGGTGGGGGTTGGTGTTAGTAAATGCCAGGAGCTTGGCAAACAAGTTGCCAGAGTTCCAGGCCATGCTGTTCGAGGGGGGTGGATGTGGCGGCGGTCACGGAAGCGTGGGCAACAAAAACCATGACTGGGACCTAAACATATGGGGTACACTATGCTCAGGAAGGATAGAAAGGAGGGCAGAGGGGTGGAGTGGCTATGTTCATGGAGGTGACATAGAAATTGCTAGGGTAGAAGAGGCAGAGGGAAACATGGAGGCCTTATGGGTCACTTACGATCCTCAGCAGGAAATAAGGTCAAGCTGGGTGTAGCATATAGGCCCCGGGATGAGTGAGGTTCTAGAGGATGGTTTGCTGGACAACATCATTTGCCCAGTGTGGACCAAAAGGGAAGGAGTGGTGTTGATGGGGACCTTAATATGCCAGGTACAAACTGGGGAACCATGTCCTCTAAGGTGGCCAAGGAGCAGAGGCTGCTGGATGGCTTCAGGATTTTCTTAACACAGCATGTGATGGAGCCCACAAGGGAGGGCATGTCCTGGATGTGGTTCTGGCAGATGGGGATCTGGTAAGGGACATGGTTGTACAAGACCCCTGATTGGGAGCGACCACAATACTGTCTGGTTTCAAATAAGCATGGGGGAGGGAGGATCTGGACACTGGCAGTGGACTTCAGGGGGCAGACTTCATGGGCATGGGAAATATTCTCAAGGATCACTTGATGGGGATTACCTCAATGACAAGTGTGGAAAGGAGATGGGAGGTCATAAACGGGACTACATGAGGCAGTCAGGATCTGCACTAAGTTGAAACGTAAGGAGCAAGGTCACATAAACCATGCTGGTGGTCCAGTGAGGTACAGGTAGCAGTCAGAGAAAAGAAGCGGCCTACAAAAATATAAAACAACAAGAGGGATAGGGATAGGAAATGTACCAGCTTGCATCTAGAAAAGTCACCCGTATGGTGAGGGGAGCAAAGTCCAGTAAAGAGCAGCGGCTGGCACAGGGGATACATGGAGGGGAAAAGGGGTTCTTCCGGTACATTGGGGAGCGGAGAAAAACTAAGGGCCATCTCAGCAGATTGAGATCAGAAGGAGGGTGGGTGGAAAAGGCGAGGGACCAGGCAGAGGTATTTAATGAGTACTTTGCCTCTGTGTTCACTAGGGAGGGGGATGGGATATCTACAAAGCAAGGCACGAAAGGGATAGAAACATCAGTAAGTGGGATCAGGGGAGCAACAAAAATGGAGCAAGAGGGAGAGAGAGGTACCCCAAGGGTGTCACATCTGGGTAAAGATAAAAAGGCCAGTAAGGTGGAGGGGATGGATGATGCTATCTCCACCAAAAAGGTGTGGTTAGCCCTCAAGGCCCTAAAGAAAGACAAATCTCCTGGGCCGGATGGCATTCATCCGAGAGTACTATGGGAATTGGCGGACATACTGGCTGCACCCCTGGCTGGAGCTTTTCAGCAGGTCACTTGAGACAGAGAGGGTACCTAGGGATTGGCGAGAGGCACATGTGGTACCAATCCATAAAAGGGGGTCGAGGGAAGTACCAGGTAACTATAGACCCATCAATTTGACCTCGGTGGTGGGAAAATTAATGGAGAGTATACTAAAGGAACAATTGGGGGTGTACTTGGAGGAGGTGGGAGGTCTGGATAGTTGGCAACATGGGTTTGTGCCAGGTAGATCATGTCAAACCAACCTTGTGGAGTTCTATGAATGGGTAACATCAGAACTGGACAGGGTAAGCCTGTGGATATATTATTCTTGGACTTCAGCAAGGCGTTTGACTCTGTCTCCCACTATGGTCTGGTGGAGAAACTGATGGGGTTAGGAGTAGGCCCTTTGATGGTCAGATGGATTGAAAACTGGCTAGCTGGACACACTCAGAGAGTAGTGGTCTGTGGGGAGCTCTCGAACCCGAGAGAGGTTGATAGTGGGGTACTGCAGGGCTCGGTCCTGGGTCTGATCCTGTTTAATGCATACATATCGGACATCAGGGAGGGTATAGGGTGTGAAATGAGTCTCTTCGTGGATGACTCCAAGATGGGAGCAGTAGTTGAGGGAGAAGAGGGGAGGTTGGCCCTGCAAGGGGACCTGGACACCCTGGAAAGCTGGGCTCACGCATGGAAATTAAATTTCAATATCACCAAGTGCAAGGTGTTGCATCTTGGTCGGGGAAACCCTAAACACAGGTACACCCTGGGAGGAGGCTGGAGGCCTCAATAGGGAAAAGACCTAGGGTCATGGTGGATGCATGTATGAATAACTCTGAGCAGTGCAGGAGGCGGCTAGCAAGGCAAACAGGATGCTGGGATGCATTGTAAGGGATCACCTCTAGGAGCAAGGAAGTGATTCTGCCGCTGTACAATGGACTGGTTAGACCACACCTTGAGTACTGTGTACAGTACTGGAGACCACACTTGAAGAGGACATACAGCTCCTAGAGAGGTACAGGGAGGGCAACAAAGATGATACAAGGGCTAGGAGTTTGTATATGAGGACAGACTTAAGGAGCTCTGCCTGTTTTCACTGGAGGAAGGAGAGACAGGGGGGCATGATTGAGGTCTTCAAGTACCTCAAGGGAATAAATAGGGTAAACATGGAGGGGATCTTTAGACTAAAGCAGGGAGGTATCACCAGAGGGCATGGTTTGAAGTTGGAAGGTGGAAGGGTAAGGGGGGAAAAGAGGAGGAGGTTTTTCACTGAGAGGGTGGTGGACCCTTGGAATGCACTGCCTGGTGAGCTAGTTCAGAGATCCACAGTGGAGGGCTTCAAGAGAGGATGGGACAGACACAGAAAGTGGATGTATCAGATGATGTCCTGTCCCAGGGGGTGGGGATGGATGATACGGGTTTCTGGAGCACAAGGGATGGGAGGGTCTCGGCACCCAACTAAGGATCTAAAGTTCGAGCAGACTCGATAGACCGTAAGGCCTAATCTGCTGGCAAATAGTATGTTAGTATATTTTATTTTCATTTATTTATTCATTACAAATCGGGTTTACAACCTTTGAGTCAGAGACTCATTTACAAAGGTACCTCGTCGAAGGGGGGCAGACATCAAGACAGTTATTACAGTGCAGATTAAAACAGAGGATAACATTACAGGTGCAGTAAAAGGAACATTTAACATAGATACACTTAGGTTACATGGTGTAGTACAACAGACTTCTAGGAAAACAAACTGAACTTACAAGCTCAAATGGGCAGACTGGGTGGGCCATAGGCCCTTATCTGCCGACACTGTCTATGTATCTATGTATCTATGTATGTTACTTAGATTACATAGTGTTACAAAAATTGTGAGTTACACTCATGGATATAATAGGTCCTCAGAGAAGACAGCAGGTTACATCCCTGTTTGGACCTAGTAGGGAAGGAGTGGGTCTGGGGGAAGGAGAGGTTGTCCAGTGGACGTTTTGAGTCAACCCATTACAAATTCCCTATATATATATTATGGTAGCACGGTAGTGCTACCTTAGTTAGGGTTGAGGAGCCATTTCTATGTTAAACCCAAAATTTTGCACCTTAATAACTTTGCAACCGTTTGACGGATTTGCCTGAAATTTGGAACACATGATCAAGTACCATAGTCCTTGGGATCTGCCAAGTTTCGTACCAGTCAGATACACAGCTGCGGAGTTATTAAGCGTGATCTGTGCGCGCTACGCTTTTTTTCTGGAATTCTGCTGTCACGCCTACAGGTCGCACGGTTTGCATGACCGGCCCAAAATCTGCAGGGAATGTGCAGCCGGGGACCCCAATGTGCCTTTCGAAAATTTCTTGAAAAAATATTAAATGGTTCAAAAGTTATTCAAAAAACAATTTCCTATTATAAGTCAATGGGAAAAGTTAACAAAAAGTTTGACAGTGTCGCAAATGCACTTTTTAATGTCGCAAATGGCTCTGTTAGTGTCGCAAATCCACCATTTTGTTTTCAGTTAGTGATCAGAAAAATGCTTGGCATTTAAAATTAAGACCCTCTAGCGACCTAATTCTTTTTGTATTCACCTAGTCGGGCCCTAAGGATGCTAGCCATGTCTTTATTTTGGGGTAAAACACCCCAGAAATATGTTTTTCAGATTTCTGGAAAAAGTACTTTTACAAAGTAGTGTCGAACTCATGAAAGTGTCGCAAATTTTTGGCGAAAGCTTTCACAAATCACGACACTACTTTGCGACACTATGCCCAAAGTAACAGTAATTCTTTGGCACTACGCTGCAAAAGAATGGTTTGAAGTTTTGGGCTGAAATTTGGAGGGGACACAGCCGACATCTCACAGATGTGCCTTTCAGTGTTTCCTTGGAAAAATATTACATGGTGGCAAAGTTACGGCAGTCCAAAGTTGACGGTTTTTCTGATAGGATAACATTACGGTGCCCGACGCATGACAGGAATCCCTTGGCACCCTGCTGCAAAATAACGGTTTGGTCTTTTGGACTGAAATTTGCAGGGAACACAAGCAACATCCCACAGATGTGCCTTTCAGTGGTTTGGTGAAAAAATATTACAGGGAGGCAAAGTTATGGCAGTCCGAACTTCTCTTTTTTTGTTCTCATAGGATAACATTACGGCGTTCGCCGAGCCTTTCAGGGCCCGTATCTCGGAAACGGTGCGCGATACGGACTTTTCGTCGGAAAAATGCTTAGCCCCCATAAAACTAGCCAGGAAAGTCATGAATCATACGACTTTTAAATTTTTTTTCTACGTCGTACAGTTCCTGAGATAGACGCTAATTAGTATTCCAACTCCTCATTTTCTGCTGCGAGACCCATTATTAAGCATACATTCTTTATACTCACTGTCTTTCTCTATGTAGCTTTTGGGGAAAACCAGCCTGTGCACTTACATTACTGTTACTGTTGCCATTTCCGCTTGCGGTTCCGTACCCAATTCACTTACCGTTTCGTCACTACCATGTGCATTATCCTTGCGATTTCATTTCTGCTTGCGTCTCTGTTATTTTTTGGCATTTCTGTCTACAGTACTGTTTGTGTTTTTGTTTCGTTTTGCGTCACCATGCCCATTGACATTTCCGTTTGCAGGCACCATGTCACTATGTGACAAGACATCACGTGGCGGACCGTTCCCGTCTAAGCCACCATGTGCGTTACCCCTTTCTGTTGTCATTTGCGCTTGCATTACAATGTGCGCCACTGTTAGCACTTCTGTTTGCGTTGCTGGGCCTGCGCTCCTGCCGCTGCATTACATTCACTATTTCTCGTTATCATTCTCAAAAAGAAGGGAAATTAGAGGCCAAAAACTCTGTTTAATGCATTAGTTAGGGTTGTTCCACAGCGACAAAAGTGAGGAAATTCGGTGTTAGGGCTGAAAACCCCTTGGACCTAGCGCACCCCACACCGGCATTGGGGTGCGCGATTGATCGTCGGTCCTAACTCTTACCCCATTCTCCTATACTTCTGCTGCTATACACATGTGATGGGGTGACAGTTAGGGCTGACAACCAATCGCAATCCCAATGCCGGTGGGGAGCTTGTCCAAGGGTTTTCAACCCTAACACCAAATTTCCTCACTTTTGTCACTGTGGAACAACCCTAACTAATGCATTAAACGGAGTTTTTGCTCTAATATATATATATATATATATATATATATATATGTATAGAGAGAGAGAGAGAGAACTGTAGCCTATAGATAAGTTATTTATATTATAGAGGCACTGGTTACAGTTGAGTAGGCACTCTAATGTTAACCCTCAGATTATCCACTTCAATAACTTTGCAACCATTCAACAGATTTGCATGAAATGTTGTATGCGCAGGCTTGCGTAGTTGATCTCTTGAAATACCACGTTTTGTTTCAGTCAGATTTGCAGATTCAGAGCCACACATAGTGATAAAATGATAAAAATCACTGGGTTTTTTTTTTCACTTTTTTTGTCATCATGCTGCGCCAAGATAGTTTGGAATTTTGATCTGACATTTTTTATGGTAGAAAATGCTTGCCTCACAGAACTGCCTTTTTCTGGTTTGGTGAAAAAATATGAATTTGTTCTAAAGTTATTTAATTTTAAAGTTTCAAGTTCTGAGCATGCTCAGTACAGTCTTTTGGATAGCGTCTTGGAATGATAAATAATTTGGTCTAATGAAAAAAGATTCTTTTTAGTAATGGGCCAATCCTTTTTCGTGATGATAAATTCCTTTCTCATTTTATGCCATCTTGTTTTCTTTTGTTTAAAAAAAATGACCAAACTCCTCAAAATGTCTTGCAGAGATACCAAAATATGTATCTTGCTCATCGGGACTCCATTAGGTGGATTCTGCACATCTTTGTTGGAAAAATGACCCCTGAACTTTTTTTTACTATAAGTCCTTTTTTGTGAATCATTAATGTCCCATTTCATGAGTTCTTTTTTGTTCAAGCAAAAAAGAATCACCTTTCACAAAAAAGGATTTCAGGAAATCAAAATCCAAAATCCTTTTTTGTGAGACATGATCCTTTTCCCTTGTGAATGAAAAAGGATTCATGATAAATCGTCCTTTGTCCCGAAAAAGGATTCAGAAACAAATTAAGTCCAAAATACTTTACCTTGAGAAGAGATCCTTTTCTGAGAGAATAAAAAAAGCTGACAAAAAAAAGATTTATTGGCAAAAAAAAAAAAGAATTGGAAAAAATCTAAGTCTGGAATCCTTTTTTGTGCCAAGGGATCATTTTTTGTTTGAATGGAAATAGGTCATGAAAAAGTATCCCCTGGCACAAAAAATGGATTTGGGACTTTATTTTTATCCAGTTCCTTTTTTGTGCCAATAAATCCTTTTTCTTTCCACAGGGCACAGGATTTGTTGTCACAAAAAAGGATTTATTTGCTATGTTCCTGTCAATTTAATTGCTTTCCCTGGTGTCCAGTGGTACCCCCACCCTCTGATTGTCCTCTGCCCCAGTTAAGATGTTATATGTATCCCTAGTATCTAGTGGCACCCCCCCCCAAACTGCAATTTCCATCTCTCTCTTTCTATTTATGTAACCCCCTTGTTACCCGGGGTTACTAGAATCCCAGTAAGACCTAGTCGTAGGCAGGGAAGGAAGCTTGTGAAACTCCAGTTAAATGGATTTCACACAGTCTCACTCTGTTCTCAGTCTCAGCTGAGACTGAGGGATGACGTCACCATAGAACTATCGCAGCTGTATGAGCCACAATGGAATCTGCAGCAGGGAGTTGGAGTAGAATGTTGGGAGGTTTGAACAGTAGTCTGTAGGTCAGTTGGAGTTTGGAGCTTGCTGAGAGAGGAGCACAGCAGCTCTGTGTAGGCTCTTGGAGCCTCATCCCTGACATAGGGCTACATTTAGGAAAAAGGTGTGTGTTTCCACCTAAAGAGAGACACATAAGCTAGTTTTAAAGTGGTGGAGACCGCTGAATCGTGTCTCAGTGCCCCATCAAAGGTTGTCCTGCATATTCTAGGGGCAACCACCTGGCTATTACTAGTGAAGAAGCTGCCTTATTAGGTCCAAGAGTTTTGGGAAACAAGAAAATTTCGTGATTCACCTGTGGGGCACCTGCAACCGGAGGGTGAGCTTCTGCTCTTTCTAAAGGGCCCATGTTTTCACCCTGGGACTTGTGTGAAAGTGGGGATTGGACTATTGAAGTAGTGGGAGGCCTAGAGTAATAGGCTTAGCCAAAAGTAAAAGTATGTCCTGCACACAGGGGAAGTAAAGACATGTAGAGGAGATGTGACATACGTCTACCCAGTAATCTACATTGCCAAGCTTTCACAAAAGAGTTGTTTAGTTTCCAGAGGAATGGCCGGGTATGGACTGTGGGAGCTGGAGGTGGGAGACCTCCCATCTTTAGTAACCAGGTCCACCTCTACGGATTTGCTCTGTGGATTTCTACTTTGCCTTATGCACTTGGCCAGTGATGAGGGAAGTACCCAGACATGGGATTGGAAGGAAAATTCCCTCTAGGAGTCGAAGGCTCTAAGGTGGTTTGGGGAGCCACCAATTGGAAAACTGGTTAATTTCCCAAAATGGACCTCGGATCAAGTGGCCAGCGGGGGAGCTGGGCCAGTGGGAAAAACCCAAGTAGTGTACAAGTCGGGCTGTGTACCCAAAGCTGCGTGCAAGTCTGGGCTGTGTGCCTGGTGGGTTCAGAGCCTGAGGGCTGGAAATGTGAAGAAGTGTTTTGTTGTCTCTGATCTGCATTACCAGGAATGTAGCCCCATGGGGGTCCGTCTATGCCTTGTTTGTTCAGTTTGGATGTGAATAAAAGCCACACTGTAGAATTCCATTCCTGGTTTTGGACATTACAGTTATTGCTTCCTGTGTTTAGATTTACTCGGGTGCCCCTGTGCAGAGTAGCCAAACCTAGGCCCCCTGTGCCTAGTAACCTATTCCTCCCCGAACCCAGTCCACACCAGGTACTGCTGCCAGCTTCAACAGCATGCCACCTGTCGTTTTGCAAAAGCAGGGGTCTGAGGTTGCATTTATACATATATATATATATATATATATATATACCCCACAATGCAAAGCATCATGGGCTGCATATGCAAATCACCACAGAATGTTATGCTGGTCCAACTTTAAGCAGAATTGCATGGTGCCAAAAGGCCTCTCACACAGTTTGCAAAGGGTGCTAATAGAAGACATAGACACGTGTTTCATCCTACTAGGGCTCATCAGTATGCCTCGTCTGTTTGACACCCCAGTGGAATGGACCAGCTACCCTGTACCCTAGTAGGATGAAACACGTGTCTATGTCTTCTGTTAGCACCCTTTGCAAACTGTGTGAGAGGCCTTTTGGCACCATGCATTTCTGCTTAAAGTTGGACCAGCATAACATTCTGTGGTGATTTGCATATGCAGCCCATGATGCTTTGCATTGTGTGGGCATGTGTGATTTTTTATTTTCTTGAAACTTGGCTTCCCAGCAAATGCCCTTTGGGGTAACCCTTGCCTCAGTGTTTGTGATTGGAGGTTCTTTGTCTTTATATATATATATATATATATATATATATATATATGTATGTGTGTGTATAAGTATATATATATATATATATATATATATATTTATATTTATTTACAATTTATATTTTCTCTAGTGTCCAGTGGTACCACCTACTCTCACGTGCCTGACCCTGTTAATGTCTGTTTTTTTTCCTGGTGTCTAGTGGTGCCCCCCAGCCTCCGATGCCCATTGTCTACTTGTTTTATCCTTGCCCTGGTGTCTAGTTGTACCCTGCCAATCTCCCATAACCCAAACATCCTGAAAATAAAAAACAGTCCAGACAGGTCATGTGATGGCTGCCTGAGCAGATGTGCCTTGAGCTAGCTCCTGCATCCCTGCCTAAGTTAACTTAATCTAACTGCTGTTTTCTGCCTTCTTACCTATGTTAACTCACTCTACCTCCTAATTTCATAGGGGACCACTTGATTTCACAAAATTGAGTGTAAATGGAGGCCGAAAAGCATGATTCTCCACCACGGCACACACCTCCAACCACCCCGACAAGGGATAAGCAGGCCAAGCGGGCGAAAGTGCAGCCAACTACCATGACCACCCAATCTTCATCCCAGGCTGTTCTGACAGAGGGCAAATTTCAAGAGGGTCTGCATTGTTGAAAGAAATGCTTACCAGTCTCTCCTTGGATCTCCATACTGTTAAAGCAACTATGGAACAACTGGCACTCCGGACAGTGGACAAAGAGGCCAGAATATCATCACTTGATGACTGGCATGATCGGACTGAACCTGAGCTGACCACCCTTCATCAGAGGGTTAAGAAGACTGAAGAAAAAATGGAGGATCTGGAGGGAAGATCCCGAAGAAACAATCTAGTGATCCTCAGTTTGCCTGAAAAAGAAGAGGGCCGTGATGTTATTTTGTTCATTCAGAAGTTGTGTAAAAAAGTAACATGCCTCTCTCCCAATGGGCCCACCTATGTTATTGAATGGGCCCACCTAGCTCTCTGCCCGGACCCCCTGCCAGGCTATCCCCCTCGACCATTGATCTTCTGCCTGCTGAATTATTTAGACAAACAGCATATTTTCGGGGCAATCAAAGAACTTAAAGAGGTCCAGTGGGAGTCGAAAAAAATTAGAATGGCTGTACATAGTTAGGCAAAAGAGAACAGTGCTGCACCCACTGATCACTAAAATTATTGCAGTCAGTATCAAGTTCAGGGTTAAATACCCAGCCTTGCTCCAGGTTTATCACAAGGACCAGTGGCACTCATTCGACTCTGCAGAGCAGGCAAGAATCACCCTCTGTGGACTACTGCCAGACCTCTTCAAGTGAAGTTGCGATGAGGATAGTAGACTCCTACTTCTTATGTGGTAAACCACGATTATTTGCTCTGCACTTGTGGATGATCCTGATTTGGAGTAAGAGTGAAATATTTGTTCAGTTGTGATTTGATTTTGAACTGATCTGACCTGATCTACTGTCCCTGTGAACCTGGAGCTACCTATCTTGTTTGGATGCAATCTCCAGTCACAGATTGCCTTCTCTTTGTTTTAGGAAACATGCCGAACTATACCTGAATGGTATATTGAACTGGAACTTTTTATTTATCTCGGTAAGGAATCGGGGGAATAACTCAATATTTTCTGTTGGAAGGGATTTACCTATGTTTGAGAAGTTCAACTTTGTTTCCGATTCAAGCTCTCCCCTTAATTCCCTCCAGTTGTGAGTGACTCTGACTCTGCCTGGCAACCAGTCAAATTCAGGCAGGTGCAAAGATGGCCCTTTCTATCTGTTGAAGCTCCTGGCCCTGCTAGGAATATTATCAAGCTGCTGGACACAATGACTCTAAGCTACTTGGGCCGCAATATGAATGAGTCTGACAGGAGTTTAGTTGGGCATTTGGTTACTCTCGCTAAGCTTTGCCCTGGCAAGTGTCAAACCAAGTTAATTTCTTAAAGAGCTGTCATCAGTAACCTGGAGTGACTGAAGCTCAGTGGGGTTGACTGATAATCCCCCAGTGCCAATTCCTTTAGGGCGCCTCTTATTGATAAACTCCTTGATAATGTTTAATATTGCTACTGTATACTAATAATTCTAAAACCAGTCTGGTTTATCCTCTTAACCCAGGGGCTCCTTGCTTTTGAGTTCTTAGTAACACTTTCAGTAAATAGAGGGCAGTATAATATGCTGGTTTCCCCTGAGTTGTTGCTAATGGGCCACCTGGGATAAGGGTATTTTTACTTTAGTAATTATTTACTTTGAATAATCTCTAAAGAGTAATTAGTTATCTGTTTATTCCATAAGTCTAGTTAGGGTACATTCATTGGGATTTTCTTGAACTTATGAGGTTTAGGCAGGGGTGGGGAGAGGGCACTTGCTCTGGACAGCATAACTTGAATCACAAACCAAGGAAAGATGGAGATCCAGTCTTTAGGACTGGGGTTGAGAAATGGGGAGGGGTTGGGGGTCAACTTGGGAGTTATATGTGTTGCTTTTATCATAGTAGTGTGTCACTTAACAATGTTTACTTGTTTGGGTTTTGGAAAAATTGGGAAGGGACCGAGGGAGCTTTGGGGTTTCAGGTTGGGAAGGAAATCTTGTTTACTTTATTATAGTTTATTGTCATCAGTATGGGGAGGGGAGGGGGGGAAAGCCTTGCATCTTAATGATATATGGGTTTGTAACACATCCTCATGGGAACAGTTCTGGAAAAGGGAAGGGAGTTCGCTCTTATCTCTTATCTTCAAGCTTATCTCACTTCTCTTTCCCTTTATCCTACTATCCGTTTATATTGAGCAGTTGATCTTATGGGTAGTCAGTACACAATTGTAAGTTGGAACATCAAAGGGGTCCAGGATAGGCAAAAAAGGATCACTATACTAAAGCATCTTCAGCATCTTGGGAGCCCATATTGTATGTTTGCAAGAGACACACTTATGGTGAGAGGATGCCTCTATCTTCTGGAGACTCTGAGTAGGCCAGGTCTTTAGAGCTGGTGCCTCCACTAAGCGAGGAGGCATGGCAATTTTAATAGCTAAATCGATCCTCTTTGTGGCAGTGCAGGAATGGTAGGACCCCCTGGGAAGATACATAGGCCTGCAGGGCAGCCTGGAGTCCTTCCCACTGCTCTTGGGGTCAGTAAATGGCCCAAATGAGGACTCACTGCAGTTTTTTATTAACCTGCTGTCAGTACTAGTCCTAGACTCCCCTATTCTTACAGTCTTAGGGGGAGACTGGAATATCGTACCCCAGTCCGACATAGATCGTTCAGACAGCAGAAAGGTGGGCCTCTCCCCAGCCCAAAGGGCATTGAGGGATCTTATGGAAGGCATGGGGACGCTTGATGTGTGACATACCCTGAACCCCAGAGAACACTAAAACACATATTTCTCACCACCCCACAGAACACTGTCCCACATAGATTATGTTTTGCTCCATTCCTTTGCACTCCCTGGTGTCCTAGCCACTGATATACATCCTGGGGTACTCGCCAATCATTCCCCAATTAGTCTCTCCTACCTCCTGGGACCAGGTCAGAGTGATTCTCTCTGGAGACTTAACACGCAATTGTTGCAGAAACCCTCATTAAGTCAGTCATAACAAAACTTCATTATTAGTTTTCTGAAGGCCAACAAGGGCTCTGTACCTAGGGTCAAAACACTTTGGGCCGTGCTCAAATGTGCGCTTAGGGGTGATTTTATCTGCCTAGCCACTACCCATGTGTGACAAGGTAAATCCCAGATGAACACTCTGCTAGGAGACATTCGTCACCTAGAGCGCTCCCTACACAAAGCTTCCCCCAAAGCAGAATGGGCCAGACTACATCTTCTCCAATCTCAATGCGCCAATTTAATGGCTCATAGAAACATAGACTTTGACGGCAGATAAGGACCACTTGGCCCACCTAGTCTGCCCATTTCCCTACCTACAGGATAGGCCGCAGATCCTAGTTAACCAACAGCCTGTTTCTTCCTACCCCCCACAAGAATTGCCTGATGTCTGTCCCATGCATTCTTGAATTCTCCCACAGTTTTAGACCCCACAACCTCCTCAGGAAGGCTGTTCCATGCATCCACTACCCTCTCTGTGAAAAAATACTTCCTCACATTGCCCAGGAACCGCCCCCCTTCTATCTTTAAATTGTGTCCCACGTCTCTTTTTCTGAAAGATGCTACCCTCTTGGACTTTGTTGATTCCACTGAGGTACTTGAAAGTTTATATCGTGTCCCCCCTCGTCCTTCTTTCCTCGAGGGTATACATATTAAGCTCCTTTAGTCTCTCCTCGTATGGCTTCTCTTGCAGACCCTGCACCATTTTAGTTGCCCTCCTCTGGACTGCCTCTATCCTGTCTTATGTCCTTGCGGAGATGGGGGTCTTCAGAACTGGACGCAGTACTCCAGATGGGGTCTCACCAACTGTCTGTACAGAGGGATAACAACTTCCTGTTTTCTGCTGGTGATGCCTCTCCCTATGCATCCCAGTATCACCCCCAGCCCTCAGAAGCAGAGCTCTCCCTGTCGTACAAAATGCGATACAGCGGAATCTGGTGAGCCGGCAGATTGCTGACCCCTAAGGTTGAACAGCAGAGTCAACCAATTTTGTGTTAAGTCTGTGGCCACTCTCAGGTGGGAACATCACTTCTGATACAAGAGAAATTGTTTCAATATTTGGTGAGTTCTACCAAACACTTTACGCTGCAGAAGAATCTTTCTCCCCCAGATACCTGCTTATTATAGAATACCTGAATTCTGTCACACTGCCAACACTTTTGCCACATATAGCTGCAGGCCTGAGAGTCCCAAATAATCTTATTGAGGTTGAACAGATCATTAAGCAGCTTCTCCTTGACAAGGCTCCTTGACCAGACAGGCTCCTGAACAATCTATATAAATCCTGCCTTACACAGTTAGCTCCACTTTTGGTAGAGGTATACAATTTATGATTTGAGAAAGGAATGGATGACCACTCCTTTTTTGAGGCCTTAATTACCCTTATTCCCAAACCTGGCAAGGATCCTTTGTGCCTGGGTAATTACTGGCCAATATCTTTACTCAATTCAGATGTAAAAATCCTTACAAATATTCTGGCTACCTGTCTAGCTCCAGTTATGGATGAAGTCATCGGGCAGGACCAAGTGGTGTTCATGTTAGGCAGGTCCTCTGGTGACCACATGAGGAAACTCATGCACTTAATCTTGGTGTCCAGGAACTCCAAAGTGCCAGCTACTTTGGTCTCTCTTGACACCGAGAAAGCCTTTGATAGGGTTTCCTGGGAATTCTATTTGCTTCTCTTAGCAGATTTGGGGTACCAGCTGCCTTCCTCAAGTGGGTTCAAATACTTTACTCTAACCCCACGACTACAGTGTGGTGTAATTGTCACCTGTCCACTTTGTTTTCCCTTCAGTGTAGAACTCATCAGGGTTGCCTGCTTTCCCTGCAATTATTTAATTTTTACTTAGAGACCCTCATCCGTAGACTACTCAGCTCTTCCTCTTTGAAGGGTGCCCAACTGGAAGGAAGGTGGTACCTCCTCTCTGCTTATGCAGATGACCTATTGCTCCATGTGGAAGACCCTCTTTCTTCTGTTTCTGCCCTACTAGAGGAGTTAAACCTCTTTTCAAGTATCTCTTCCTACAAGTCAAACCTTTCGAAGTCCCAGATTTTCCCCCCTCAATCATCACCTCACTAAGGCGAAGGTTTGGGGATTCAGATTGTCATGGGTGCCCCATGCATTTACTTACTTATGGATTAATGTGGCTAGGGATGTTCCCACTATGTTGAAAGAGAACCTTACTAAGGTAATCTCCACGCTCAAGGCTGATTTAGATAGATGGGGGGATACATGAGTGTTCTAAAGATGAATGTATTGCCTCAGTTATTCTACCCAATGGGTATGCTAGATTTCTTCCTGCCAAAGAACTGGTCTGTCCAGCTGTGCAAAATGCTTAATAAATGCCTATGGCGGGGTAAGACTGTGCGCAGAACATATGACAAACTTACAGCCCCAAAACTGCAGGGAGGTCTGGCTCCCCTCTCTCTTTTTATGTACTATGAAGCACAGCATATTAGCAAAGTTGCTCGTTGGACGAGTAGTTTGATTGTACAACAAACTTGCTCCTACGTCCCCACCTGGTTGAACACTGAACGAGTGATGGCAGCACGGGTTCATTGCTCCCTGCAAGCGTTAGCATACCAGCACCCAGGCCACCTATCAAAGTCTCTGAAAAGGTCCCCTGTTGGCTAGTCACTAAGAGCATTACATCAGCTGCAAGTACACCTGTCGTCCAACTGGAATAATTTACTTTGCCAACCCCTCTATAACAATCTCCACTTCTTAATGTCACTATACTATCCTACCTTCCTTTTGCCCTCAACTCCAGCAGATCACCTTGGGGGATCTTTGGGACAGAGACAGGTTACTCTCATTTCCCTCTATACAGGAGAAATTCCTGCTTACTAGCAAAGACATTTTCAAAAATACTGGCAACTAAAACATGCTGTCCTGACCTTTTTAGGGCCTAAACCCTCCCCCCCCCCCCAAAAGAGGAGATACTGGCAGTGTTTCAGGTTGAAAATCAACCTCATGCTGTATCTGGTACCTATAAATATCTGCATGGTCATGATCATGCTCTCCCAACAGGTGTCTGCTACTGTTGGGCTCAGACATTATCTCTTCCTGCAGATCCCACCTTTTGCAAGAAAGCATGGACTGTCTTACACAAATTTATTAAACAAGACAGGTAGAGATTAATTCAGTTTAATACAATGCCTAACTTGTATTATACACCAGCCAGACTATGTGCAATAGGGAAACTGGCATCTTCTCTTTGCCCTCGCTGCGGGGAGATGCTGGGTTCCCTATATCATACATTGTGGGAGTGCCAGAAGGCTCAGCAAGGACTGCTATTAAAGCTACTCTGGATCCTTTGCTGGTATTCGAACCACTGTTCACCCCGGAGTGCTGTCTCTTAACCATTTTTCCTCCTGGTACACCCAGGTCTCGGAAAACCCATTTAACCCTAGTGGCTGCCATAGTTAAATTAGTTATGCTAAGGCACTGGAAAGATGAATCCCTGCCTACAGTTATAGAAGGATATTGAGAGATCTTATTTGCTCTTCAATTGGAGAAGCATATTGCCCATATGTGCCATAGAATAAAGTCTTTCCAGTCCTTATGGGAACCTTTACTGATCCTGTTATCTTTATGGCAGCCTTAGGTGTTTAAACCTTGACTTCATGACTTACTTTATTATAGACGCAAGGCTTTGGGGAAGGGATTTATATTGGGGGGGTTATGTTATTTTTGTCTATTTGTGTAGTGCTTTTGTTGTTGTTGTTGAGTAAGTTTTTTTTTTTTTAATTACTTATCAGCATTTGCTGGACCTAGTGTGCTACTTGCTGTATTTTGCTGCTGAAAAGTAATAAAGTTTGCCGAATAATAAAAAAAAAAACAGTCCCTCAATGTCTTGATTTTGTTTTCAAGCTGTAAAAAAAATATGTCCACTGGTACTCACCACCACCCCCAACAACCTTCCAGTGTGCACCCACCACCTCGCACCCCCCAGCCCCCCACACACACCCTCACTCACCTGAATTGGTCCCACTGTGAAGATCCATTCTCTGATCGAAGACACGTCTTCCTACTGGAATCAGTGACTGCTGTGTGAGAAATAAGTTAACCGCACTCAAAAATCCCATTGAAATGTAGTTACCCTCTTTTTTTTCAAATTGTTTAACCAGGTGAGACACACTAAGCTGAAAGCTTGTTTACAGGTGCAACCAGGGAGCACAGGGAAGTTAAGTGATTTGCTCAGGGTCACACAGTATGCAAGTGGGGACTGTGGGATTCATACCCAGGTCTCCAGATTTGCAGCTCAGAGCCTTAAACCACTGCGCCATACTGCCTCCCTCATTTCTCACACAGCAGTCATCAATTCCAGCACCAGGTGTGTCTTCCATCAGAGAATGAATCTTCACAGTTGGATCAGTTCAGGTGAGTGAAAGTGTATGTGAGGGTCGGGGGGTGGGGGTGGGTGTACATTGCAGGTGGACTTTTATTTTTACAGATAAAAAAAATTGAGGGACTTTTTTCTTATTTTCAGGATGCAAAGCACCTTTGAGGGTGGGGAGCTACCACTAGACACCAGGGCAATGCTAACAATAAAGGAGAACAGCCTTCAGAGGAGGAGGAAGCAGCTACTAGACACCATGGATATACTTTAGTTTTACAGGGTTGGGCACGGGAGGGTGGGGGGTACTACTGGACATCAGGGAAAATATATTACTAAATATACAAGGAAATTGGAGGGTGGGGGTGCCACTAGACACCAGGGACACATATATGACATCTACCCATATAATATATTTATGGGGATGTTCTTTTTTTTTTAACAGATGTAAAGAAAAAACAAACAAAAACATCGAAGGACACTTCTGTTATTGGCAGGATGCAAAGGACATCAAAGCATGGGGGGTACCACTAGACACCAGGGTAAGAATAAGAATAAAGGACAAAGGGAGTCATGTGATGGCTGCCTAAGCAAGAATAATGCCTTCCACCTTGCTCTCCAGCCCGCCCATTAAAATTCCTGTTTTTGCCACTTAAACAACTTCCAAACAGAACATACCTTTTTGGGAAAGCAGCCAATACTTCCCAGCACTGAATTTTGGGGCTTGCGGATGGAGGTCTACATGAGAAAGGCGCCCCCACGGTACTTTCCACTGCCCATGCCTGAGAAAGATAAATCTGCTAAAAGGCCCAAACAACACACTGCCGGTGTTAGCAAAAATCCTTCTAGCAATGTGGCTCTGACTGAGGAGAGATTTCTTGATATTATGGTGCCAATTCAGGAGACGATATCCTCCATTTCGGCAGATCTCCAACAAATACGCTCCTCGGTAGATTCAATTAACAATCAGCATGGGTGACTCTGAGTCCCGGATCGTCTATATTGAAAAATGGCAGGGGAGAATAAAAAAGATCATACCAGTGCCAGGCACAGAATTAAGAAATTAGAGGAAAAGATTGAGGACTTGGAAGGACGTAGCCAGCGCAATAACCTGTTGATTATTGGTTTGCCAGAGAAGGAGGAGGGCAGCAACCCTATTCTTTTCATTCAGAAATTCTGTACTAAAATTGCAGGCCAGTCCCCTAATGCCTACACCTACATTATCAAGTGTGCCCACTGCTCTCTACACCCTCCCCCTCCACCAGGCGCACCACCAAGGCCTCTAATTTTTCAGATGATCAACATCAAGGACAAACAGCACATCATCAGCAAAGTTAAAGAACTCAAGGAGGAGCAGTGGGAAGTGTGCAAAATAAGAATTGCCCAAGATCTGCCTCAGTCTGTGCATTCTAAATGCCAAGAATTCCATCCGATTGTATCCAAATTGGTTGCGGCCAGCATACCTTTCCAGAATGAGATACCCAGCTGTCCTACAGATCAAGAATGGTGACAAGTGGACCCCTTATGATACTCCTGAACAAGCGATCGAGGAGTTAAAAAGTTTGCTGCTGGATTTCTTCAAGTGATTGGGAATGACCTTTAAGCTCCTCTGGAAAACCTGTGTGACTCTGACGCATACTGTGTTCGAGTCGCTGCAAGACCTTGTACTACCCTGGTATGCCGAGATTCCCCCTTGCTCTGATCCCATGATGACTCCAACTTACCTCTGCATAATAGTGGTTTAGAGATTTCCTTGTGCTTTGCCTGCTTAATTGTGTATTCATTCCAGCTTCGGCTGCTATGGGGCTCAAGCTTTCTCTCACGGATAATACAGGACAACCAGACACTCTGGAACTGGTATGCAATACCTCCTCGCTGGTTACTATTCGGGATGAATGCTATTGATTGTGCTGAAATCAACTGGGTGTAAAGGAGCCGAGAGCAACCTTTGTCTGCATGATCAGTGGCTCTGTCAAATTTTTTATTTTTCCATTGAGTTGCGAGGATTCTGATTTACTATTCCACAACGTCACTCTCTCTTTTTTTTTTATTTATAAGTGACTTAATCTTTGCCAATGACTGCCAGCGGTTTGGGGCCTCGCAGTGTTTTGCCTTTTGAACTGTGCGTCCATCTTTAAACACCAGCTGTAACAGGCCTAATGTTTCCCCTCAAGGTCTATGGGTCAGCTTTCAGCTGGAAAACTCCTGGCTCTGCTCGAAGAGACTGAGCGTAAGGGAGCCATGAGTAACTCAATACCCGAAAGAACAGTGGGACTATCAATTCTCTTTTCTTTGTACTCTATTGATGAACTCAGTCTGAGAGACAGTATCTCTTTTTTTTTTGTTGTTTTGTTATTGTCTCTTTTTGCCCCTACTACTCCCGTCGGGATTATCTGCTCTGGTCACGGACCTCTGCCGCCCCCACCTCCGGATATGACCGCATCCCCTCGGTCATCCCTGGCTTGCCCCCCCAGAGAGCGGGGCCGCGGCTCCGACCCCCTATATCAGGCCACTGAACTGTATCTAGTCAGGGGATCAGCTCCGGAGGCTGATCAGGGCACCCAGGGGCAGAGCGTCATTAAGATGGCGAGGTTCGGGATTTTAACCCCCTTTAAGCAGGATGGGGACGTGCAATGACGACCTGCGTCTGCCCCATCCTGACATACTAATGAGCATTGACGTGGTGCGGCCACCCAGCCTCCGCTAGGTGCCATTCGTACGCTGAGTGCTGCCCTGCCCTCCCCCCAGAGGAGGACAGCTGTCCAAAGAGATGCTAATCCTTCTCTCCCCAGCCGGCCCTCTGGCGACCCGGGTCGTTCCGAACCCGGGTCGCCAGCGTCACAAGCAGAAATCCAACCGCTGCGCCGATGGGCCGGCTTGAGAGACAGTATCTCATGGGTTAGCCTGTAGAGTTTGGCTCGATACTTTCATTTTATTACACAGGGCCATTTTCTTGTTTTCTGATGACAATTTAATCAGTGCCGAAACTACTGGTCTTCTTTCTTTTTGAGCTCTGTAAGATTACAAATGGTACTAACCAGCATAGATTAATGGCTCGAAGTGCCCCTATTATTATTTATCCTTTTATGACCAATTATTTGTACAAAACTTGTTAACACAGTATTTCCAGTACTTAGTTTGTAATTTGATTGACCTGTTGCAGAAATTTGCTGGGTATGATATAGTTTGCTTACGTGGGGCAGGTGTGAATGATGGGGTGGGGGGCAAGGGATGTGTCTTCCTTAATGTAGTGAGATTTATATCACCTGACAGTATAAAATTGGTAGATCAGTTTTGTTAGAACTGGGGTAGATAAATGTTTAAGTAACATGTGGTGTTATTTTGTTTTGGGGGGATGGGACCAGTTCTGTTATTTACAACTACTTCCTTTTCTTATT
This sequence comes from Neoceratodus forsteri, assembly GCA_016271365.2. Lineage (NCBI taxonomy): Eukaryota > Metazoa > Chordata > Ceratodontiformes > Ceratodontidae > Neoceratodus > Neoceratodus forsteri. The sequence goes on along the minus strand of CM057449.1, from coordinate 222,432,070 downwards.
CTGTTTACGGGGGTGGGGGTTTGGGGAAATAAAACTACGCAGCTCTTTCTTATATTGGAGGAGTCAGCTTTTGTGATAGACCTGGGCCGCTCCCTCACTTTTGCTTCTTCTCATAACGTATCAACATATGTCAAGATATGAGTAGCTATGGGAGGACCCTATAAGTTCATAAGTTGAAACATTAAAGGGGGACAAGACAGAAAGAAACGCATAATGGTATTAAAGCACCTTGCATACCTACGAACAGGAATTGCATGCATACTGTACAAGAAATTTACTTGCAGAGAGAAGATAAATCTCTTTTTAAAAGGGACTGGATAGGGCAAGTGTTTGGCACAGGAGTCTCTTCCAAACGAGGAGGCACTGTTATCCTTAATGCAAAATCTGTACTCTTTGTCATGTTACAGGAATGGTGGGACCCGCCGGGACAATACATAATAATTAAAGATACTCTGGAATCCTTCTCAATATTAATAAGATTAATATATGGCCCAAATATGGATGCCCCCCTTTTTTTCACTCAACTACTTTCCCTCATATCCTTCGCTTCCCCTATACTGACCTTTTTAGGAGGGGACTGGAATCTGACCCCCAGACAGAGCTTGACCGCTCAGACACCAAAAGATGTGGACTGTCCCATGCACAAAGGGCCCTATGTGACCTTATTGCTGGAGTCTGGTGGACTCTGCATCCCTCGGATAGATCATACTCCTACTATTCTCCTCCACATGGTACACTATCTAGAACTGATTACTGGCTAATAAATGCCTCTCATCTCCCAGGTGTTATTGAGGTAACTATTCATTCTAGAGTAATCTCTGACCATGCCCTAGTTAGTGTCCTTCATCTTATGGGTCCTGGAGATTCTTTGTGGCGTTTAAATACTCAGCTACTCAAGCTCCCTGATACATTATCCCATGTTTAAGAATTTATTTCTGTTTTTGTAGACATTAACTTGGGCTCGGTAGAGAGAACTGATACAGTTTGGGCAGCCCTCAAGTGTGCCCTCTGGGGAGACTTCATACATATCTTATCCACTACAGCCTGCAAGAGCAAGCTCCTCTTGGATGCCCTCCTGAGTGAGATCAGCTCCAAAGAACTTCTCTTCACCGCCTTTCCTTGGAGTCAGAATGGGCTGAGCTCCATCGTTTGCAAGTACGGTTCTCCAACCTTATGACACAGAAAGCAGAGCTTGCCATTCATCACATAAGACTGAAGTATCTTGAGTCTGGAGAAAAAGCTGGGAAGCCTCTTGCTCTTAGGCTGAGACAGGCAGATTCTATGAAACATATTGCCAGCCTGAGAGTGGCTCCTGGTAAGCCTCTAGTTTCTCACCCCAGAGATATCGCCACAATTTTTGGTGAATATTATAGTAAACTCTACTCACTGGAGGATTCCCCTGTCACCAATCAGGACATCAGGGAATACCTTAATTCGGTGAATGTCCCTGTACTCCCCTTAGGCCTTACCGAGCATCTTGGAGCCCCAGTTTCTCCCTCCGAGGTTCTCCAGGCTATTAAATAACTGCCTCAAGATAAAACCCCTGGATCAGATGGCCTCCCAAATAACTTATACAAAGCCTCTCTTCCCCAGCTTTCTCTACTACTAGTAGAAGTATTTAACCTATGGTTTTCCCAGGGAATTCAGGACTCTAGTTTCCTAACCACCCTGATTATTCTGATTCCCAAACAGGGGAAGGACCTACACTACCCTGAGAACTATCACCCAGTTTCCCTCCTGAAAACAGATGTTAAGATTCTAGCTAAAATTCTCACCAATCGTCTTTCTCCAGTTGTGGCTGAAGTCATTGGTAGGGAACAGGTGGGTTTTATAGCAGGAAGCATGCCCAGGGATCACATGTGGAAATTACTTCACCTCATTTCGTCATTGAGGGAGTCCAGGACCCCTTCAGTCCTGGTCTCCTTGGACTCCAAAAGGCTTTTGACCAGGTCTCTTGGCAATTTCTTTTCACTTCCCTACGTCATTTTGGAATCCCAGATGACTTTATCAGGTGGGTTAAAGTTCTATATACCCTTCCCTCAGCCCAAGTCTGGTGTAACAGATGTCTCTCTGACTCCTTCCCTTTGAAAAGAGGCACCAGGCAGGGGTGCCCCCTCTCTCCCCTACTTTTCAACTTTTACTTGGAACCTCTGATCAGGAAGAGTCTTGCCACACCAGATATTAAAGGTATCCAAACAGAGGGGAAGGGTTATGTCCTACCTGCCTATGCAGATGACTTGCTCCTCCATATTGAAGAGCCAGAAACGTCAACTCCCGCCCTCAAGCAGGTGTTAAATGCTTTTTCCGCAGTATCACACTACAAGTTTAAAATGGGGATTATAAGAACAACATAATTATGCATTAAGCAGGTTAGCAAGAGGAAAAGAAAGAGGAGACCATTATGGTTTTCCAAAGAGGTAGCAAAGAAAGTGAAAGCCAAAAAGACTGCATTCAGGCAATACAAAAGACACAGGCAGAAGGGATAGGGAGAAGTACCAGGAGAAACAAAGGGAGGCAGGGAAGTCAGTAAGGAAGCAAAGCTCAGACAGAAGAACACATTGCAAAATCAGTGGTTAAGGGACAAAACCTTTTACAGGTACATAAGTGAAAAAAGAAGGACAAAGGGAGGGATAGTTAGACTGAAGGGGGAGGATGGGAGCAGCGTGGAGGATGACAACAGTAAAGCTGACATATTGAACAGGTATTTTTGCTCAGTCTTTACTAAGGAAGAGGGGGGTAATGGGTCTGAAGGGAGTACAAGGGGTGAGAATGGTGCAGAAATGGACACAAGTCCCTTTACACGAGAAAGGGTCCTGAAGGAACTGGAAGTAATAAGAGTTGACAAAGCAATGGGGCCAGATGGGTGCACCCCAGGGTCCTTAAAGAACTAAGAGAGGTGGTGGCTGAACCTCTGGCTATCCTGTTTAGCCAATCACTGGAAACAGGGGAGGTACCCAAAGACTGGAGGACAGCAGATGTAGTCCCCTTATACAAAAGTGGGAACAAAGAGGAAGCAGGGAACTACAGACCAGTCAGCCTCACCCTCGGTAGTGGGAAAGATCATGGAAGCACTACTGAAGGAGAGATTGGTGGAACATTTGGTTGTCAATGGACTACAGGACCCAAGGCAGCATGGTTTCACCAGGGGAGGTCATGTCAGACCAACCTCATTGAATTTTTTGACTGGGTGACTAGGGAGGTGGATCAGGGAGGGCAGTGGACATGGCCTATCTGGACTTCAGCAAGGCCTTTGACACTGTGCCACATAGAAGACTATTACACAAACTGGGGAATATGGGTGTGGGCAGGACAGTAGTGTGGTGGGTAGGTAACTGGCTGGGTGGCAGGACACAGAGGGTGGTGGTAAATGGCTGTCACTCCACAGAGGGAAGAGTGACCAGTGGGGTACCACAGGGATCAGTGCTGGGACCGGTCCTATTCAACATCTTCATCAGTGACATTGCACAGGATATAGAAGGCCGAATTTCACTGTTCGCTGATGACACAAAGCTCTGTAACAGAGTAGACACACCAGAGGGTGTAGACAGAATGAGAAGGGACCTGCAGAAACTTGAAGAATGGTCAAGGGTTTGGCAGTTGAAATTCAATGCAAAGAAGTGCAAGATAATGCATATGGGGCACAAAAACCCTGGCACAATATATCAGTTGGGGGTGAGGATATAGCATGCACCAAGCAGGAAAAGGATCTTGGGGTTGTCATCTCTGATGACCTCAAGGTAGGGAAACAGTGTGACAAGGCATCAGGTAAAGCAAATAGGATGCTGGGATGTATAGGCAGGGGCATCACCAGCAGGAAAAGGGAGGTCATAATTCCGCTATACAAGACACTAGTGAGGCCCCACCTGGAGTACAGTGTACAGTTCTGGAGACCATACCTACGTAAGGACATAGACAGGGTAGAGAAGGTTCAGAGGAGAACAAAGATGGTGCACGGGTTGCATCACAAATCCTATGAAGACAGGTTGAAGGAACTGAACATGTACTCCCTGGAGGAGAGGAGGAGAGGGGATATGATAGAGACATACAAGTATCTTACAGGGAGGAACAGGGTGCAGGAAAACACTATTTTTAAGCGAAAAAGATGTTTCAGGACTAGAGGGCATGGGATGAAGTTGGAGGGAGGACGATTCAGAAGAAACATGAGAAAGAATTTCTTCACAGAACGGGTGGTGGACAAGTGGAACACCCTGCCAGAGGAAGTGGTGGGGGCTGAAACAATCACGGGATTTAAGAATGCATGGGATAGACATAAAGGAATTCTAGAGGTCAGGGGTAAGGGGAAATAGACTTCTAGGAAAACAAACTGAACTTACAAGCTCAAATGGGCAGACTAGGTGGGCCATAGGCCCTTATCTGCCGACACTGTCTATGTATCTATGTATCTATGTAAGTTGAACTTATTCAATACAAAGATGTTTCCCCTTAATGTCTACTGTACCAAGACTAGTTGCGATGGATTCGGATTTTCTTGGGAACCTAAAGCCCTGGTTTATCTTGGGATCTGTGTCACTAGAAATATACCTTCCATGATTAAAAATAATTTTACTAACTTGGTGCAGGTGATATAGGCAGATCTGGAGTGTTGGGGTGCCCTGCCTCTCTCTGTTTGGGGATGGGTAATTATCCTCAAAATTAATATTTTACCAAGATTGCTCTATCCGTTGGGTATGCTGGGATTTTTTCCCCCAAAACCTGGTTCATGAAGTTGCAGAGGCTCTTTATCTCCTTCCTGTGGAATGGTAAGGCAGTGCGAAGGGCATACTATAAACTAACAGCCCCTAAACTACAAGGTGGCCTGGCTCTCCCTTCCCTTTTTAAATACTACTGCACCTAACACATCAGTAAAATAGCTCTCTGTCCCAAAGGAGACCTACAAATGCAGAAAGGCACTTACATTTCTCTCTGGTTGGATATAGAGAAGGACCTAGTTTATAGGTTTGCCAGTTCACTTTCTGCCCTACCATACTTAGCTCCCTCTCATCTCCCTCACCCGCTCAGAGCTTCTTCCATAGCGTGGTCCCTGAAGTCCATGCAACAAGCACAATGACTCCTGCTGGAGGACTGGCATCACTCGCCCTCTCAGCCTATTTGTTCCAATTTACATTTTCTGACTGGAGGTTGTCCCATTCCGCCCACCTTTTTTTCTGCATTGAAGGATGCTACTCTGGCCGATCTCCTCTTGGAACAAGAACTTACCCCATTTACCAACCTTCAATCCCGGTTTCAGTTTGGACCCAGAAACATCTTTAAGTATATGCAAATCAGACATTCAATTCTGTCTTTTCTAGGCATGACAATTCGTCTCTCTGGTCCTCCAGTGGGTCGAATGCTGATATTCCAAAAAGCTACCCAACCACATGCAATTTCTAGGGTCTATAAACAACTACTGGCAGCAGACCCCAGACTACCCCAAGGTGTTTGTTACTACTGGGTCCAGGTGCGCTCTCTCATCCATCAAACCCTGAATTTTGGCAAAAAGTGTGGAGCACTATATATGTGTATATTAAACAAGACAGGTTACGCCTGACCCAGTTTAATATTATGCATAATTTGTATTATAACCCATTAAGATTATATAAAATGGGGTGAATCTCTTCCCCAGTTTGGTCCCAATGTAAACTAGCCTCTGGATCACTATATCATTTACTTTGGAACTGTTCCTGCACTCAGGTGTTTTTGAATTCTATTAAACATCTCCTGGACCCACTCCTATGGCTTGAACCTCTCTTTACCTTGGACTGCTGCTTACTGACTATATTTCCCTATGGAATGCCCAAAATAAGGAAAGCCCATCTATCCCTAGTGGCAGCAGTAGTGAAATTGGTCATGCTCAGACATTAGGTTGAGGATTCCCTACCCTCGACTATGGAATGGTACCAATAAATTCTCTTGGCCATACAATTGGAGAAACACATCTCCAATATACGACATAGGCCTCAGACATACCAAAAGGTTTGGAAATCCTTGATGACACTGCTGGCACTATGGAGACCGTAGGCAAAGATGATTCCCCATTTCATAAGCTGTATTAGTGTTCATGCTGCACAGAGGGAGGGGGGTGGAGGGAGGTTGGGGGTTTGGGAGGGTAGTTTGTGTATGTGTTTTGTTTAGTGTTGAATGTCTTTCTATTGTACTTGCAGTATTTCCGTTTACTGATATGCGATTGTTTTCTTGCTCTTACATGTGCTTGTGATAAAGAATAATAAAATATATTGAATAAAAAAAAAAGAATAAAGGACAACAAACTTTGGAGGATGGGGTCACCATTATACAACACTGATGGACCGCCTTTAAAAATTACACTATATAGAACAGGTGCTTGGCAACTTTGGTGCATAATTTTGCTATCCGTTTATATTTTCACGCCAAATTCACAACATGTGTCTTTTGACACTTCAACTTCTGATCAATGTCAGTGGAATTACCCAAATCCTGCCTGAAAGACAAATTTGTGGCCGGTTGGCAAAAATCACCTTTTTGGATGGGATCTGCAAATGTTCACTGGCCTTGTTCATGAGGGGGAGTTATAAGAATGGTATGTTAATAATTTGGGGTCAAAATATGCTACAATGGCGAAGTTATGCACATCTGTTGAAATTACACTACGCTTGCTCATAATTTTGCTCTTTACAATATTTTCTTCCCAAACTTTCACATAGCCATTTCATTACACCAACTCATGGATATGACAGCTGTCGTTTCTCAAATGTTTGCCAAAATATGCTTTTATACCTCTGGCATGGTACGACATTGCGGTGGTGTGGAATCACTTTTTGGCACAGATTTGAAAACTTTCACTACTGGCTTAATGAGGTACAGTAATAAAAAGGCTATACTGACAGTTTGCTTGCTGCTGTGGTACAAATGGAAGCATAGGGTCCAGAGGGCCCTGCTCATCTACATCAATACATATAGACACATCTATGCAGGGGTGGCAGCACAAGGCCCAGAGGGCACTGTGCTCCCATAGGAAATAAAGATATGATTACAATATTTGAAAAATGATGGAAGGATTAGAGCTCAGGGCCCTGAGGTTCCTGCTCTCCCACAGCCAAATAAGGATATGATTATACTATCTCAAAAAGTAAGGAAATAAATTGCAAAAAACTTTGTTTTATTTATTTATTAGATCATCAGTTTACAGACCTTTGCACCATAGACTTATTTACAAAGGCACCTCATCAAGAGAGCAATACATCACAGCAAATAAAACAGTACAGTACTTAACGCTTAGATTAAAAAAGCAACCAGTGTTACAGGCATTCATTGGTGGTACACGCTTGGTAATAGGTAGATCACAGTTGTTAATGCACTAGTTAGGGTTAAAGCAACAAAAGTAGGGAAAAGGAGCATTAGGGTTTCCAACTCTAACACCCCAACCCCCTCCAAGCAGCACAGCTGGTATGGGGTGCACCTTGGGGTTCTCAAGCCTAACAATCACCCTATTCCATCTGTAAATAAGGTCACGTGTACAGTATATGACGAGTGAGCATCAGGGACAGTGGCTCAAGCTGTGGACCCTGCAACATGAGCAGACTTGCTAGACCAAATGGCCTTCTTCTGATAACTTCTTTGTAGTTCATACGTTAGGCTTGAGAACCCCAAGACACACACTACACCTGCTGTGCTGCCTGGGGGGGGGGAGGTAGGGTTGGAAACCTTAACACCATATTTTCCTACGTTTGTCACTTTAACCATAACTAGTGCATTAACAAAGTTTTTTGGCAAAATCTATTTATCTATCTATCTAGCTATCTATCTATCTCATTCATGGATGGAAACTATTCCCCATAGAAAGCGCCAAGTTTTGTGATCTTTTTATTAGTATTTGTGATAGACTACTTCCAGTTAAGAGAGTCAGAATTAGACGGGACAATAAAATCTGGATGACTTCAGGCCTATTAAAGTTGATTAAGACTAGAAATAAGGCTTGGAAAATCTTCAGGAAAGCAAAATCCCTTCCTCATCAACAAAATATAAGGAATTAAGAAATAAATGTCAGGTAGCTATTAAAGCTGCTAAAACTGAATTTTATAAGCAAAAACTTACAGAAACCAATGATAACTCATTTTCTATGTGGAAAACTCTAAATTCTATAATGGGAAAGACGTAAGTGAAGGATAATTTTGTTCTTGGCCTTGATGGTTTCTTTGTTGATGCTAAAAAAGTCACTGAAGCTTTTAATTTACATTTCACTAATCTTGATAATTATAGAGAAAGATTTAACAGCAAGGACAGGTTGGGTAATAATTCAAATACCTGTACATTGGGTCAGAGTTTTAAATCAAATACAGTAAATAAAACAGTGCCTAATTTTTATTTTCAGTTTTTGCAAACTACTGACTTAGTAGAATATGTCTTTAAGATGAATCCAAAGCCTGTTTTTGGTCCTGATCAACTAGATTTCAGAATTGTTAAACAAGTTATACATTCAATAGTGGAACCGTTAACTATTTTATTTAATCTCTCAACTTGTAATGGTGTTTATCCTGCGATTTGGAAGAGTTCCATCATTAAACCTATCATTAAATCTGGTCTTAGGTCTAACATCAATAATTATTGTCCAATTTCTTTATTAACTCCCCTTTCCAAAATACTTGAAAAATTGTATTAGACCAAGTCACTAATCACCTTGAAAAGTATAAATTATGGACATACTCACAACATGGTTTTAGATCTTACCACAATACTGAGACTGCCTTGGTGAGGTTCACTAGCTGAGCCACTAGAGCTATTGATGAAGGAAAGTATGTGGCTGCAGCATTTGTGGACTTCACCAAGGCATTTGATCTTATGGATCATACTGAACTTCTTAATAGTTTATCTGATGTCTTTTGTTCTGGGGAGGTGATCGCTTGGTTTAGGAATTATTTGTCTTGTAGAAGTCAGAAAACTATGGTACATGAGGTTTATTCAGATCATGCATTAACACAGTGTTAAGTTCTGCAGGGCTCCATACTTGGACCATTTTTATTTTCTGTTTTTGTGAATTCATTGCCATCTAATTTTTCTAAAACAGAATTAATTCTTTACGCAGATGATGCGGTATTATTCTGTTCAGGGGGCTAATTTGTCAACTCTTAATGAGTCCTTGCAAACTGACTTTATTTTACTACATCATTGGTTTGACTTACTTAAAATGGTATTGAATTTTGCTAAAACTAAGATCATGGTTTTTATCACTCATAAGAAAAACCTGTTTCTGACTTTGATATTTTTGACAAGGACGGCCTATTGATTGAGTATGTTAAAGAATTTAAATATTTGGGGGGTAATGTTAGATTCATACTTTTCATTTGAAGCCCATATAGTGTACTTAATTAACAGATTACATGAAAGATTGGGCCTTCTTTTTCGAATAAGAAAATATCTCACTGTAGAGACTAGAACCATGCTTACCCATAGTCTTTTATTTTCAATTATCGACTATGAGTCCTTAGTCTATTCTTATACCTCAAATAGGTTGTTAAAATAAGCTTCAGGCAACTTACCATTCAGCTATACATTTTGCAACTGGACAGTTGAGATTAACTCATCATTGTACAGTATACGACACTTTTAATTGTCTCTCACTCATGGAGAAATTTAAGTTAAGGTCCCTCATTTTTCTGCTTAAAATTCCTAATAGTGTATTAAGTTTGTTTCCAGTCATTCCTATGATTTCAAATATCTGTCTTCAAAATAAATATTTTTTTCAGATTCCATTTTTTTGAACTGTTTTTGCCCAGAAGTTATTGACATTTGTTGCCTCAAAGCTTTATAATAATTTACTATGTAATGTTACCAAAAAATGTCTTCATTCAAGACAGTACTTAGGAGAAATGTGTTAGAAACTCTGTCTGCAGGTGTTTTACTTAGTCTTAAAACATTGATGCAATTGTTTTATACTGACCGGGTTATGTCTCTGTTATCTAAATGTTTTTGATATTTATATGTGTATGTATTTTGTATTTTTTGTGCTTTATGTATTGAAACTGGACATCTGTGAAAATGGGCTTTGCCCACAGACCTGTTCAGTATAAAATAAAATAATAAAAAAAATGTATTTCCCTGTATACCTGTGACTAATCTATCAATCGAAGCTATATGCCTGCACTAATCAGTCAATTACAGCTATATATCTGCACTATTCAATCAATTTCAGCTATGAACCTGCATTGATTAAAGCTATGTACATATACTAATCAATCAATTACAGCTGTATACTGTACCTGCACTAATAAAAAGTACACAGCTGCACTACATTAGACCTTGTAGGATACCACTAATAACACAATTAGCACAGCATTAGGAGGCTGGCCAAACCAAATAAAAGGCTGCAAAAGAACCTAGAAAAAAGAGACACACAAACCCTCCCAAACCCAGAAATCTCCCAAACTCCTACCTGCACTCACTACACACCATTCTCTCCTTGCTGCAAGAGGCCTTCAGGTGCCATAACGTGACCACAAGTGCAAACTCCATAACGTTAACCATCCTAATGTATTATATTGAACAAACATTATATTGAACAAACAATGGGTAAGGGTGGATACCCTTCTCGGGGGCTAATTAGGAAAACAAAGTCACTTGCCCTTCAAGCTCATGGCCTTATAGCCCTAATTAGCCCCCCTCGATGAGAATACATACTTGTATACCACTGTTACGCATTATTTATATATATTTTCATTCTAAAAAAATGCATTAATGCAGCAGTTAGAGTTCCACTTAAAGCAACAAAAGTAGGGAAATGTGCTGTTAGGGTCTCCAGTCCTAACTCCCCCCAAGAAGCAAAAGGACAAGAATACACAAGAAACCACAGACAGCCATCATCAGGTAATGCAAACAACATAAAACTGTTTCCAGGTAACACAAAAAACATCTGTCATAAGGATCCAGTGCTTTTGCAGCTCTGGAAACTACAAGATATGCACACCCACTATAGCTGCAGATTGAAATTCACCAAGTGATAAGTGCATCTGGCTGCAGAAGTTCAGGGCCCTCTGGGCCCTATGCTTCCATGTAGCTACAAATGCAGATGAGCAGGGCCATCTGGGCCTTGCACCAAGTACCTACTTGTGGCTGGAGAAGTACAGGCCCCTGTGGGCCCAGTGGTTCTACAGCCACAAGATCGACATGCACAGTGTAAGACATACACAGACAGTGATTCGCAAATTGCAACACTACTTCTGTCTGTGGAAGCACAGCACTTCTTTAGCCACAGATCAACATGCACAGTGTAAGACATACATCACCAGTTGTGGTTCTGCAGCCACAAATATAGATATATGTGGAATCAGCAAATCAGTGCTGGGGTCTTTCTTGGGGTTGTCAGACCTAATGCCCATCCCATTCCCTGAACAAACAACTCCAGATGTGATAGCCTTTCTTCACAAAGGGCCCTGGGTGAAGAAAGTGCTTCATTATTTGTCAGTTCATTAAAAGATGTATGCAAGAACTCAGAACTTATATGTGGATGATGCAGTCTTAACTTGTACTGGTTCTGTACCTTCTGTGGTAGAACAAAATCATCAAAATGATTTCGATCTCATGCATAACTGGTTTATTTAAACATAAACTCATTTTAAATTCAGACAAAACAAAATTGATGGTTTCCACAAATCCTAGAAAAAAAATATTACAAATTTTTTCTAGTGTTACTCAGATAGTGCCTTGGTGGATCCATTTGACATCCATCGGATAGTGCAACTATCCGACCTTGGATCCAACTCAAAATTTGATCAAAGTCAGATGTTGGATCTACAGTCAGATACTCATGGATCCACTGGATCTGGAAATGGATAGTTGGATCTGATGTGGCTCTGTTTACTGGATTCCTGGATCCAACAAATGGATAGCTGGATCCAATGTGGATCTGATGAATGGATCCATCAGATCCATTCTGGGCACTGGATCCATTTGGTGGATCTGGGATGGTTGGATCCATGGCCAGATAGTGCTACTATCTGACCGAATCCACTATCTGGTAAAAAGGCTGGTATCTGGTGGGATCTGGATTTATTGGATACTATCCGAGCACCACAAACTTTTTCCTTCATGATAACTATGGAAAGAATACAGAAATAGTTTCTAACTTTAAATATCTTGGTATAAAGTAGTTACGTAAGAACTTGCCATAACAGTAGATCATCAAGAAAGGCTCTTGCAGTTGGTAGTAACCTTAAGGACTACACCCGCTGGTGTCAGGACCACACAGAAATTTAGCTAGTAGTATCTGGCTGAGGACCGCCCACCTGACGTCACGTGATGGACATCAGCGTGACACTATAAAGTGGGAATTCCCCAAACCCACCTTCCAGTTCTCCCACTGAAGACCTGCAAATGGAGTGACAGGAGAATGGAAAAGAGTCTCCTGGAGCCAAAATCCACTCACAGAGGAAAAGCAACAAAAGTTGGGGAAAGGAGGGAGGGAAAAAGGTTACCTACTGCAAGAGCCTCTCTCAAAGATCTACTATTATGGTAAGTTCTTACGTAATTGTACTATCTTACTTTGAGAGGGCTCTTGCAGTAGAGAATAACCTTGAGGACTGTGTCTCAAGCAGTGTGAATCAGAAGGAACTGAAACACAGGAGGCAGAAAAGGTCTGCAGAAAGGCAGATAATTTAGGACAGAAGGCCTTGGAGGACAGCTAGACCAAAGCCATCCCTGTGCCTAAAGGCAATGTCCAGACAGTAATGCTTGGTGAAAGTGTGGACAGAGCTCCAAGTAGACTCTGCACAGATGTCCGCAGCAGGCACATGTCTGAAACAAGCAGTAGAAGCAGCCACACTTCTGGTAGAATGCCACTTAACCTCCCCCGGGAGGGTTTTACCATACTTCTGGTAACAGAACACAATACAGTTTGTCAACCACTTGGATAAATACTGTTTGGAAACTGCTGCATCCTCTCTTTTGCGTGCAAAAGAAACAAAAAGCAGATCCAATTTTCGGACAGACTTAGTACGGTTAGTGTAGTAACGCAAAAGTATGTGAACATCCAAGGTATGCAGAATTGCCTCCTTGATTGGAATACTCAGGGTAATACACCAGCAGTTGAATACTGATTCAACATGAACTCAGAAACCACTTCTGGGAAAAAATGAAGACTGGTATGCAGAGCCACCCAGTTTCTGTGAAAAATCAAATAAGGCTCCTTTCACCATAGGGCCTGAAGCTTGGAAATCCTTTGAGTGGAAGTAACTGCCACTAAAAAGAGAACTTTCCAAGATAAATAGCGCATATCACAAGTGCCAGACAGTTCAAAAAGAGTTAGGGTAAGTGTCTCTAAAACAAAATTTAGATCCCAAGGTGGTGCTGCACTCCGCACTGGGGGTTTCAAGTGGAGGATCCCTTTGAGAAAGGTTTTGGAGACCTCCAGCTGGGCCACAGATTTGCCCTCCACCAAGGTGTGGTAGGCAGAGATAGCAGACAGGTGAACCTTCAGCGAAGAGTAACTCAGGCCCAGGTTAGAGAGAAGCAGCAAGTACTCCATGACCCGAGGAATGGGGCACAAGAAAGGGTCCCAAGCCTTTGAAGTGGCCCAAATGGAGAAGCTTTTCCAGTTCATAGCATAGGTCATCCTCATGGAAGGCTTTCTAGCCTCCACAAGGACTTGAGCCACTCTGGAGGAAACTCCAAAGGTAAAAAAGCTATGTCAGAATGTGCCACGTGTGAAGGTGAAAGGACTTCAGCCCTGGATGGACCAGTGACCCCCTCTCCTGTGTCAGGAGATCATGGCAGAGGGGCAGGGGAACTGGAGGTTCCACTGCAAGTGCCAGAGAAGTGAAACCATATCTAACAAGGCCAGTACAGGGCAATCAGAATCATGTGAGCCCCCTCCACTTGAAGCTTGAGCAGCACCCTCTGCAGAACTGGAAAGGGAGGGAAGGTGTACAAAAATCTCCCTGTGCAGCAAATAGATGGCACGTCTCACCAGAAAACACCATGCCTGGGAGCAAGTGGGAAAAACCTGGGTTGTTTTGCATTGTATGGGGAGACAAACAGATCCCAGTCTGGACGACACCATAAGTCAAATATATCTTCAACCATTGCTTGCTTGAGCTCCCATTCATGGGCTCGTACTCTGGTGTGGCTCAGGCTGTCTGCTAGGACGTTTTGCATGCCAGGAAAGTGAACTGCTGTGACGTGAATTTGATGCAGAATCGTCCAATTCCAAACCTGCATCACCTCCCTGAAGAGAGGATATGAGCAAGTGCCCCCTTGCTTGTTGAGGTACCAGACTACGCACATATTGTCCGACTGGACTAATAGTGGGCCCTGGCAAAGCAAGTGCTGCAAGGCTTGAAGAGCATACAGCACTGCCCTCATCTCCAATACATTCTGTGTAGGAAGAGTTCTGACTGAGACCACAGCCCATGAGTCCTGTGGGTCTCCAGATGAGCCACCTGACCCATCCCTAATGCATCCGTAGTCAGGGTCTGGACAGGGGGAACACTGGAAAGGACCCCCCTGGTAAGGTTGCTGAGATTCTGCCACAACAGGAGATCCCGATGCATTGAATTGGAGACCATGACCATGTGGTCTAGGTCATCTGACCACCGATCCCACTGCACTCTGAGCATCCACTGCAAAACATGCATGTGAAGCCTGTTCAGAGGGACAGTGTAGATGACTACTGCCATAAGGTTAAGGAGCCAAAGAACTGACCTGACCAAAACTCACCTGCTGGAGGCTATCAGGTGAGCCTGCTTTTGCAAGGTTTCCACCCTGTCCTGAGGGAGGAAGGCCATTCCTTGGGCCACATTCAGCACCACGCCAATAAATTGGAGATGCTGGGAGGGGACAAGTTGGGACTTGGGGTTGTTGACTATAATCCCCACTTGTGTGAAAAGGACCAGGGTAGTGGAAAGCGAAAGTTCCAGCTGCTCCCTCAACAGAGCTGAAAGAAGCTGGTCGTCAAGGTAGGGAAACACAAAGTGGCCATGACATCTCAGGGCCGCTACCAGTACCGTGAGACACATGGTAAAAACCTGGAGTGCTGAGGAGAGTTCGAAGGGGAGGGCCTTCAACTGATAATGTTCTCCCTGAAAGTAGAACCTGGAGTAGCAGTGATGATCCTGAAAAACTGGGATATGCAGGTAGGCATCCTACATGTCCAGGGTGCAGAGCCACTGTCCTTTGTGCAGGAGAGGCAGCAGACCCGGGAGAGTCAGCATACAAAACCGTTTGTACTCTATGTATCTGTTTAGAGTGCTGAGTTCCAGAATTGGACGCAAATCTCTTGTCTTTTTTGCCATCAGGAAGAAGTTGGAGTAGTACCCCTTTCCTGCCTGGTTTGCCGGAACTAGGTCTATGGCGTATTTCTGCAGAAGGGTCTTGATTTCCTCCCTTATGAGGGAGCTGTGCACCTTTGGATAGTGAAGTTTCATCATGGGTCTCTCCAGAAGTTCTAATGTGTGGCCTTGACTCGCCATCTGAAAGACCCACAAATTTGTGGTGACTGCCTCCCCACCTCAGCAAGTGACTGGCAAACCTTCCACCCACTGGCTCCCCCAACAGAAGAGGAGGAAGGGGAGCAGGCCATGAGTCAAGAGGCAGGGGAGGGTTGGAGACAGCCACCCCTGAGGCTCTCTAAGCCTTGGCTGGAGGGCTGACTGCAGTTGAAGGTGCCTGAGTTTGGTCTAGCATCTGGCTGTTTGCTGCTGTTTCATCTACCACTTGGTCTTGTGATGAAATGGCTGTTTGACCTTAAACCTGGGGTGGTACATAGTATGGACTGACTATAAAGCTTTGCTCTTGTTCTGAAGGCTGGTGATTATGTCCTGGGCATCATCCCCAAAGAGGACAGAACCTCAGAAGGGGGCATCCTGAATGGCTGCCTGGACATCAGGTGCCAAGCCTGACACCCTTAGCCAGGAATATCTCCTGAGGCAGACCACCACAGTGGTGCCCCTGGCTGAAGAGCCCACAGCATCTTATGTCATCATCATCGAGGGTGACAGGTGACCTTGGCGGACTTGATGGTGTCTGCCAGAGCGGTCTTGGACTCAGAGTCTGGTGTGGTGTCAATGGCAGGCTCCAGTTGATGGAACAGGGACTTCTGGTAGACGAGCATGTGTGCCATGTAATTGAGGGCGCTCATGGCCAGTGTGAAGAAAGAATAACATTTCCTCTCAGATTGGTCCAGCTGCCTTGACTCTGTCAGGAGGGGAGGAGCTCATGTGTCTCAGCTTGCTGGACCTGTCATGAGCCGCCATAATGACCACTGAGTCTGCCATTGGGTGAACACTGAGGTGATCCTTACCCTCTGGTGTCCTGTATGTCCTATTGGCCTTTTTTACCACCGCAGGGATGGAGGAAAGCATCATCCAAATGGTAGAAGCCAGATCTTCATGAGACTCTAACCACAGGGGGGTAAGGATGGGTGCTGTCTCCTATATATCCTGGTGCTCAGCTAGTCTCTGATGCTTCGGATCCTGTGTGTCAATTTTCATTTGTAGTACTCAGCTATCTGTTTTAGGAGGTCTGTGAATGAAGGGTCTTCCAGAGGTGATTTGGGGGACTCCTAGGGCTTGTGCTCCTTGGGAGAGGGAGTCTCAAAACCCAAAACTGAGGAGAAGGACCCAGACTCGGATTCCAAATCCAAGGAATCTGAAGACCTGACGACAGGATGGGAAACCTAGCAGGGATACTGTCTGATGCTGGTCCAGTCGAAGGACCTTTCATCAGGCCTGTCATAGACTGGCATAGGTCCAATGGCTAGGAGGACCTGGGAGTCTGATCTGGGTAAACCGGGGTAAAGGCTCTCACTGTGTGCTGTCTGTCTAGCTCTGAGATGAGCTGTGACTTAGTCTCTGACCACCAGGACTAGAGGATGGCCTGGAAATCTGCCTGCAGCTGAGGAGGAGGCAGAGTGGCTGGAGGGGGCTGATAGAGAGGCTGAAAACCTGAAGAGAACCCTGGCATCAGATACCCTGATGCATGGTACACGTGCATCGGGTAACCCAGCAAGGAGTAGGTAACCACATATCCTGGTATCATAAAGCTTAACATCGGGTAGCCTGACAGAGGGTAACCCGGTGTATAATGTGGTGCTGGGTAACATAGCAGAGGGTAGCCCGATGAAGGCCCCAATGGTGTTGCCATGGGACCTGACAGGGGAACCCAAAGGGGCATGAAACTCAGCCCATAAGGACCCAGAAGAGCAGGGACAGGTATGGAACCAACTGGTGGCAAACCCAGTGTCAGCTCTGACAGCCCAGCCAGAAGAACTGGTGGGTAGGGGTTTAGAAAGTTGCCGGGGATGTCTGACATGAAGTCAGGAGTTGATCCAGCAAGAATGTCAGCTGACAGATGACCCCTGTCTCCCACCTCCCACTGATCTGAGGAGGGCAAAGGAAGCTCCACGAAGGGAGAGGAGTGGGTATCCTGGTGGGGGGACCCGACCGGTGAAGACTGCGTTAAGAATGGCAGCTGGCTCTTGTCCAGCTGGACATCGTCGGGTCCCGCACTGGAACCCGACATGAGTGTGTCGGTTGGGTGGTCATCAAAGGGTCCGATGACCAGCTTATTGACCTTGGCCGGGCAGATACCAGAATCCCCGGTGTCCAACTTATCAACCAGAGCTGGGCGCTTGCCAGGGTGGGGTCCAACAAATTACTTATCAGCCCTACCTAACTGCTTAGACCCCATGGTGGAGATGGGTCTATGAGTGGCAGAGGCCTTGGACTCTGCCAAGGCACCTGCAGCCACTGTGACCAATGGCAGCAAGGGACCAGGGGCTGCTCCTGAGAAGGTGGAGCAGACTTGGCAGCAGCAATGGGTCTTCCCAGAGGAAGAGAGTTGCTGATCACCCAAGGGGCCCGAGGACGGCCGTGGGTGAGAGGAGGACCTATCCTGGTCCTAGTGCTTCTCCTTGTCCCTCTTCTTCTTGTGCTTGTGGGAGTCCATGGGGAGGATGAAACACTCTTCAGCTTCTGCAGCTCTTTTTCTATCGTGGCCATCTTCTTTTTTAGCAAATGGGCCATGAGGGCCTGCTGGTGACGCTTCCATGTGGCCCGATTGAAGCTCAGGCAGGCCTTACAATCCTCAGTCTTGTGCTCTGGGCCCAAGCAGAGAAGGCAAAGGGAATGGGAATCCTTGTGTGGGAGCTGCATACCGCAAGAATTACACTTATTTTTATGCAACTTGATGGAAGACGAAAAAGACATACACAAAATCAGACTGGAACAATAAAGGAAAGAAAGGAAGGATACTCATCAAAAAAAAGGTGGTCAAACTGCAGTGACGATCTCCGTGAGGTCCAACGTGCACATGTCGACGGTGGGAAAGAACTGGAAGGCAGGTGTGGGGACTGCCCACTATATAGTGTCACACTGACATCGCTCACTTGACGTTGGGTGGGTGGTCCCCTGCCAGATACTTCTAGCTAAAGTTTCCGTGTGGCCCTGACACTAGGGGGTGCAGTCCTCAGTGTTAATGCCTACTGCAAGAGCCCTCTCAGAGTAAGATTTATTGATTCTCATCTTTCATTTGAACTGCATATTACAAAACATATTAGTAAAGTACATCAGAGACTGGGCATGTATCGGTTAAACAGGCATCTAACCTATGAAGCTAGACTGATTCTTAAAAAAAGGTTTTTGTTTTCTTTAATTGAGTATGGTTTTATTATTTATCATTTTTCACCTGACAAGATGTCAGGTGTGCTAAAAACCACATGTTACAACATTATTCATTTTGTTACTAGGCAAGGACATCACTGTCAGCTATATAGGTCATTGGGGTGTCTCTCCCTCTATGATAGATTTAGATTTAGGATATCTACCTTTCTCCCCCAGTGTTGTTATTGATTTATTCCCTAGATTGATTAACATTATTTTAACTAGGTCACAAGATAGTTCTCTGTTTCAGGTTCCATTCCTTCATACAACAATGACACAGAATTCCATACAATTTAAAGCTGTGAAATTATATAATGCTTTGCCTGAATTTGTTACCAGTTGTGTTAACATTTCAACTTTCAAAAGTAGGCTTAAAAGTTTTTTACTTGCAGGCTCTGACTGTAAATGATTTAACTGATTTTATTTGTTTGTGCACTGTATTTGTATTCTTATGTTACTAACGTTTTTTATGTTCTTTTGTTTAACTGGATGCCAGTGAAAATGGACATTCTTTTGCTCACTGGTTATTCAGTATAAAAATAAACAAACAAAAGCTACAACAGACTTTGTTGCCAACGTGTGGCAAGACATTGTTCTCTACCTTTGAAGAGTGTATCACTATGAGGCACTGGCTTGGCGCTGTACCTTCTGCTACAGACAGGAAGCTACAGGCTGGGGGGAGGAGAGAGCATTAGGGTTGACAACCAAAAGGAAGTACAGTAAGTACAAGGAATCACAGAAGGAGCAGGACAGAGAATTGTATCAGTTAAAGCAAAAGGAAGCTGAGAAGGCAGTTAGAACAGCAAAGGCCCAAACCGAGGAAAAGATAGCCAACTCAGTTAAGAAGGGGGATAAAACCTTTTATAGGTACATCAGGGAGCGAAGGAAGACCAAGGGAGGGATAGTGAGGCTTAATAAAGGAGAGGGAGGGTGGGCAGAGGGTGACTGTGAAAAGGCAGAGATACTAAACAAATATTTTTGCTCAGTATTTACAAATGAAGAGGGGGAGGTACCTAAAACAAACAGTAGAAACACTCTGGATACAGAAGTTGATACCAGCCCATTTACAGAAGAAAGGGTTCTGAAAGAACTCTTAAAACTGAAGGTGGACAAAGCAATGGGGCCTGATGGGATTCATCCCAGAATTTCTAAAAGAACTAAGGGTAGAACTAGTGACACCACTGACTACCACCTTTAACAAATCATTGAGGATGGGGTGGTACCCGGGAATGGAGGAGGGCAGATGTGATTCCCTTCACAAAGTGGGAGCAAGGCAGAAGCAGGAAACAACAGACCTGTTAGTTTAACTCAGTGATAGGGAAAATGATGGGATCACTTGAAGGAAACAATTGTCGAGTATCTAGAGGCCAGAGGGCACAGGACCCAAGGCAGCATGGATTCACAGCAGGAAGGTCATGCCAGACGCACCTGATAGCTTTGACTGGGGTGACCAAAGTAGTAGATCAGGGAGGGGCTGTGGACATGGCCTACCTAGACTTTAGCAAGGCATTTGACACAGTCCCACACAAAGATTAATATACAAGTTAGCCAGCCTGGGAGTAGGTCCCAAGATGACAGCCTGGGTAAAGAATTGGCTGGAGAATAGGACACAGACAGTAATAGTAAATGAGTCCACTCTGAAAGAAAGGAGGGTTACTAGTGGAATTACAGGGTTCAGTATTAGAGACGGTCCTCTTAATGTCTTTATAGCGACATTGCAGAGGGACTGGAAGGAAAGTATGTCCCCTTGCAGATGACACAAAGATCTGCAACAGACTTGATGCACAAGCTGGGGGTGGAAAGGATGAGAAGGGACTTGGCAAGGTTAGAGGAATGGTCAAATGGTATGGCAGCTTAGATTCAATGCTAAGAAGTGTAAGGTAATGCACCTGGGAAACAAAACCCAGGGAAGAGTACACAAAGGGGTGAGATACTAACAACAACAAAAATGGAAAGGGACCTGGGTGGTCACATCAGATGACCAAAAGTGGGCAAGCAATGTGAGAGGGCAGCAAGGAGAGTTGGGGGATACTGGGATGCATAGGGAGAGGCATCACCAGTAGAAAACAGGAAGTTATTATCCCTCTGTACAGACAGCTGGTGAGACCCCATCTGGAGTACTGTGCAGTTCTGGAGACCCAATCTCCGCAAAGACATAGACAGGATGGAAGCTGTCCAGAGGAGGGCAACTAAAATGGTGCAGGGTCTGCACCGGAAGACATATGAAGAGAGACTTAAGGAGCTTAATATGTATAGCCTCGAGGAAAGGAGGGAGAGGGGGACATGATAGAAACTTCAAGTACTTAAGGAATCAACAAAGTCCAAGAGGTAGCATCTTTCCAAAAAAGAGGTGTGCAAGAACAAGGGGGCACAATTTGAAGATGGGGGCGGCTCAGAGGTAATTTAAGGAAGTATTTTTTCACAGAGAGGGTTGTGGATGCATGGAATGGCCTTCCGGAGGAGGTTGTGGAGTCAAAAACAGTGGTGGCATTCAAGCATGCATGGGACAGTCATAAGGCAATTCTAGGGGGTGGGGGGTAGGAAGAAGTAGGCTGCTGGTTAACTAGGATCTGCAGCTTATCCATTAGGTAGGGAAATGGGCAGACTGGGTGGGCCAAGCGGTCCTTATCTGCCGTCAAATTCTATGTTTCTATGAAGACCCCATTACTGATTTATCAGATTCCAGAGACCCAAGTCCCTAATATTTTTTTCCTTTTGCTTGGGGGGGGGGGGCTGTTAGGGTTCGGAACTCTAATGCCACATTTCCCTACTTTTGTGGCATTAACTTGAACCCTAACTGGATTATTAACAGAGATATTTGCAAAATATGTATATGTATGTATGTGTGTATATATATATGTATATGTAATAGATAAACCACTCTGAGGTGTGTGGCCGCACTCTGATATTCTCACACCTTGGTGTGTGGCCTCGTGCGTCAACCACCCAAGGTGTGCGTATATCAGAGTGCGACTGCACACCTCAGAGTGGTTTATCTATCTTATAAAATGTCAAAATTGTTTTGGTTGGGGTAAAAGTGCAGGTGTGTGGTCACGCTCTGATATACGCACGGTCATGTGATGTGTTCCAACAAATCAGCAGACATAATTTTTCCTACCAATTTTATAAATAAATAAATATATATATATATATATATATATATATATATATATATATATATATATATATATCTATATATAATACTGACATAGTTGTGCCAGTATAGTTAGGGTTGAGTAAACAGTTTAATGTTAAACCCCAATTTTGCACCTTAATAATTTTGCAATCGTTCAACGGATTTACACAAAATTTGGAATGCGCAGACTTGTATGGTAGATCTCTTGATATGCCAAGTTGCATTTTGGTCAGACTTTTTGTTTCCATGCAGCAAAGCACTGAAAAACGAGTTGTTTGCTTTTTTTGGCACTTTTTTGCTGATTTTTGCTCATCGCTCTGTGGCCACACCGTTTTGGTACTTTTGTCTGCAATTGTTAAGGTAGAAAGAGGTTTGGATAAAGAAAAATCCAGTGTTGGTCTGGTGAAAAAAATATCAGTCTGTTCCAGAGTTATTTACTTTTGAAGTTCCGGGTTCTGAGCATGCTCAGTTTGTTCCAAGATTTATATGTATGTTTTGTGAAAGCGTATTGGGCTCGCGATCAAGGATTTTGTCAACTTGTGAATGGGGATTTATAAAGTCTCCATTTGTGAGAAAAAAATTTTAATTCGTGATTTGCCATTTCGTTTTCATTTTTCCACCCAAACAAAATGTCATAGATTGCCTCACGGGTGACTTCGTCCACAAATAAAGCATGGGTTTTGTTCAGGGTGATGCCATCTACAAACCCATGCCTTTGTTTTTCTTCCTTTTGGCCCCAAAATTTCCATTTTAGATTTTTAAATTCTTCATTGGCAACTCGCTTCCAATCCTTGTTCGCGAGGTGACAGAATCCCTGTTTGCGTGTTGCTCCCCTCTCACGAGGTAGCAAAATCCTTGATCATGACTTAGGAACCAGATGGCCCTATCTCACGAACAAAGATCGGCTCACAAATGGGGATTTTGACAGCTCGTGAAAGGGGATTGAGTTTTTGAATCCCCTTTCATGAGCTGACAAAATCCCCTTTCATGAGGTGTCAAAATTCCCTTTCATGAGGTGTCAAAATCCCCTTTCGCAAGCCGATCCCCTTTTGCGAGCTGACAAAATCCTTGATCGTCATTTTATGACCAGTTGGCCATTCTTGTGAATGAGGATAGGCTCACGAACAGGGATTTTGTCAGCTTGCAAAAGGGGATTGATTTTTAATTCCCGTTCACAAACTGTCAAAATCCCTATTTGCGAGCCAATCCCCTTTCGAGAGCTAGCAAAATCCCCTTTCGCCACTTGCAGACCAGATGGTAAATATCTGACGATCATGGATTACTTGCAAATGGGGATTTTGACAGCTCGCGAATGGGGACTGACCTCACGAACGGGGATTTTGACTCCTCATGAACTAGGATTTTAAAAACTTTGGCACTGCACTGTAAATAAATGGTTTGGTCTTTTGGCTTGAAATTTGCAGGATATAAAGGGGATGTCTCAGAGATGTGAATTATGCTTTTTAGGTGTTAAAAAGGTAATCATTAAAAAGATATGCATCACAAAGTTCTGATTTTTCCCATATGATAACACTGCAGCGGCCACAGCACAGAAATGATATAAGATACATTTTTGCTACACGCAGACTAAGCATGCGCGGAGGTTTTGAAGTCATGATTACTACTGCAGTTTAATTTTTTTCATAGGTTGTACGGTTACTAAAATATTGGTAAATTAATGTTACGAAGGTTCCTTTTTCAGCCCTATAGGGCTACTGTATGGCTACGTTGTTATGTGTAGGTGGAAGCGCAAGGCCAGGGGAGCCCACACTCCCACACATGCATATCCGTATGCACAGATGGGCAGCTCGGGCCCTGTACTCCCACCAACACATACCATTTACCACTTACATTACACTTTTTAAAAAAGTAAGGGAATCCATTCCAAAAACTTTCTTAATGCATCAGTTAGGGTTAAAGCGACACAAGTGGGGAAATGAGAAGTTAGGGTTGAGCCCCCAACCCCCACCACCCCAACCCCACCCCATCCTCCACACACCAACAGATGCCAGGGTGAAATTTTTGCAATTTATATATATATATATATATATATATATGTATATATATGTGTGTGTGTGTATACAAAAAGTCTATATATATGTAATAGATAACCCACTCTGAGGTGTGCAGTCGTGCTCTGATATAAGCATGCCTTGGTGTGCATTGCTATGCACGAGGCCACAGGCAGAGTGCGGCAACCACCCAAGGCGTGCAGATAGCAGAGTGTGACCACACATCTCAGAGTGGGTTATCTATCTTATAAAATGGCAAAACATTTTTTAGGGGGGTTAAAGTGCAGGTGTGCAGTCGTAGTCTGATATATGCATGTGATGCTCATTCTCCAATAAATTCCAAGCAATTTCCCTAACCATTTTATAAATATACATATATATATATATATATATATATATATATATATATATATATATATAGATACACACACACACACACACATATAAATACATGCTGTATATATCACACAAAGGCCAAAAAAAATAGAATATTTTAACCAAAAAGTCAAAAGATATCAGAATGCTGGATAGACACTAAAATGAAAGCAGGAGGATATCTGGGATATAAAAACTTTTCCTACTCATATTTAACAAATATTATTAAGACCACAAGGTATTACAAGCCACTATAATTATATGACATGAAACATTTAAGGACAAACCTTTGATAGTGGCTAAAAAAAAATTGTAAAGATAGGAGGCACTGCTTCTCCCAGTGAGTGGTGCATCTGTGAAACAGCATACCGGCAGAGACCACAGACATGAAGACACTATAAGCCTTCAAGAAAAGTCAGTAAAAACTTAAGCTTGCCAAGGGAATTACAGGGTACCTTGTCTAGTACACAGATGGCTAAGGACAGAAAAGGGTTACAAGTCTAAGTCCACCCTGATTTACAACAGCACTTCTTCCAGTTGATGACATCACTGGGCCTTACAGAAATTGTTATCTCTGCTACCCTTAAATACGGCCACTCTCTTGATTTGGTTTTCCTCCAGGGGATTGATACCTCCGACTTGGGCGTTGAATCTGTCAGTTGGTCCAATCACTACACCGTGAGGTTCAACTTTTGTGCCTCCCTACATAGGCCTGCCCCTGTGGAGATGGCCAGTTAGTGCGCTTCATGGGATGTGAGCCCTGAAGAACTAGTGGTGGTGATTGACCTCCCGGAGTTTCCTGTGGCAAGCACAAATCCAGAGACTTTGGTGCTGACCTATAATAAGACCATCTCCATGGCCCTGGATTCGACTGCTCCAGTCCGTGTTCATCCTCTTTCCCTTCGCCCTCTGGACCCTTGGATTGATGGGACCCTGAGGGAGTTGCGGCGACTAGGATGAAGGTTAGAGTGACACTGGCAGAAATCCACCCTGGAGGACGACCAGCTTAGATTGGTAGAGCACTATCAAGTCTACTAATCAGCAATCTCCCGTAAGAAGGCAGAATTCCTGTCCGGGGAGATTGCTGCCGCTCAGAACCAACTGGCTCAGCTCTTGCAAACCGTGGACAGGCTGTGCAACCCAGCCTGTCTGAAGCTCCAAAGAGCCTTTTCGTAAAGTGGAGTGCGATGAGCTTGCTCAGTTCTTTGCGAATAAGGTGGCCTACATCAGGGTGGAGATCCTCTTGACTAGCGCTTTGGGGGATGCCATTGATCGGTACCCAGCCACTTTTCCTCGTGCTTCCTGGAGTACCTTTGATCAGCCTGATTTCGTGGATGTCATGTGGATTGTCCAGAGTCTGCACTCTATGTGCTGTAGTTTGGATCCAGGCCCAACTTCCCTGATTATGGGTTGTTGTGATATTATCTTGCCCGGTCCTGGTACAGAGAGTCCTTGATCTCTCTTCAGCTTTTGACACTGGACCATGGGGTGCTGCTTGGGCACCTGAGGTTCATCTGTGGCCTAACTAGTACAGTCCTCGGGTGGTTTACATCTTTCCTCATTGGCAGAACTCAGAGAGTGGTGTTTGGGATTTATTCTTCTGACCCACTCCCTCTGTCATGTGGTGTCCCTCAGGGTTCAGTGCTGTCCCCCATGTCATTTGCAGTGTATATGCTGCCCTTCAGAGACATTGTAAGATGGTATGGGCTGAGGTTTCACCACTGTACTGATGATACCCAGTTCTACTTGTCTTTTGCACCTGACCAGGACAGTGCTCTCTCGATATTTAATAACTGCCTTGCTGAAATCCAGGACTGGATGAATTCGAGCTGGCTAAAGTTGAATGTGGGAAAGACCGAGGTGATGGTTGTGGATCTGGGTCACAAGACAGAGGGGTTGAGGGCTGGTCAGTCCTCTGGACTTTGTCTGGGGGGGCTCCCAGATCATTGCCTCTGAACAGGCGCAAAACCTGGGGGTGGTGCTTAATGATGGGCTGACACTATGATCTCAGGTGTCGACAGTCATCAAGTCTTTCTTTTACCATCTTAGGAACATCACCAGGATCAAGCACTTTGTTCCATCTGGTGGCCTGCCTACACTGATCCATGCCTTTGTGACCTTGTGCCTTGATTATTGCAACTCCCTGTACTTAGGACTATCTGGGGTTGATATCCACCGCCTGCAGCTAGTGCAGAACGCTGCAGCACGGTTGCTGACAGGGACTTCTCAATCTTCTCATATTACCCCTGTGCTGCGTCATCTGCACTGGCTGCTGATTCGGTGGTGGATCACCTTTAAAGTCAGAT
This sequence comes from Neoceratodus forsteri, assembly GCA_016271365.2. Lineage (NCBI taxonomy): Eukaryota > Metazoa > Chordata > Ceratodontiformes > Ceratodontidae > Neoceratodus > Neoceratodus forsteri. The sequence continues at coordinate 222,405,618 of CM057449.1, read as the reverse complement.
TATTGACTTATAAAACACTACACAGACTTGGTCCCGACTACTTGAAAGAGCTCCTTGTACCTTACTGCCCTGAGTGACAGTCCAAGGGTGTCATTAAATCTTCTGGGACCCATGCACTTATGTACATGGCCCCTACCCTCTGGAATTCTCTACCCTGTAAGCTGCGGGAGTGTGCGGCTGTGGGGAGATTTAAACAAGTGTTGAAAACTTTTTTATGGCATCAAGCCTTTACTGTAATGGATTGAAGGAACCCCGACAGTTTATTTTATTGTTGTTTTGCTGATTTTATTACTGCTGTTTTAACCTTTCTGTACAGCGCCTTGATATTCTGAAAGGTGCTTAATTTAAATAAAGATTATTGTTGTTATTATTATTATAATAACATAGTCCTACATCGCTTTACTCTGCACTTACAGAACACTCCCTGAGTCCCTTTTCTTCCAAATAACCCAAATAAAAATATCCAGTTAGGGTCTAAACACCAATATAAATCCAACATTGATTACATTGTTGGGTAGAGCAGTCAACTTATCCACCACCATCCATTAGGTAAAGTACTTTCTGATATATTTCTTGAATTTCTACCCTTCCAGTTTAAGGTCTTGCCTATTGTGTCTGTACTGTACCTTAACTATAATAACTCAGTACTATCCACTCTATTATATCCCTGCATGTATCTGTACATTTTTGTCATATCCCACCTTTCCCTCCTGTCTCCCAGAGAGTACTTATGTTAAGACTGTTTGGTCTCTCCTCATAGGTCATGCCCCCCTGACCTTGGATAATTTTTGTAGTTCTCCTCTGGATAGTCTTTAACCTCTACCAATCCTATTTCAGATGTGCGTTCCAATATTGCTCACAATTCTTCAGATGTGGTCTAACCAATGACCTGTACAGTGGCAGTATCACCTCTTTGATGCATCCCAGTATCTAGTTAATTTTCCCTTAGGTCATACTGCATTGGAAAGAGACTTAAAAACTTGACTGATTTGTTTATTTAAAATCTAGTAAGCCCATGAGCAAAACCTGCCTGTTTTCATGGGCGACCAGATACCAAAAAAAAAAAAACAGCAATAATAAAGTGTAAAAATTCTATTCAATCCATGCAAGAGATAGAACTAAATACATAGGCACGCAAGACATATTAGCACAGTATATAAAAAGAAATCAACCACATTTATAACCATCAGAAGCAAGTACATTTTTTTGCAAGTGCTTTTTTTTTTAAGATTAAATTTAAAAACAGTTAAACTTGATATACCAGCAGTAAGGCGTAAGGGTAATGACATATAAACTATAGGTAGTTGAAATAACAAAAATATCTGCCCTAAGCTAGTTTTAACATTAGGAACAGCAAAATATGAAGGTAAGTGAGCTCTTGTATTAATCAATGAGATCTTTAGTTGGAAAAAACTGTAGCAGAGTTTCTGGGATCTTCCTTAGCAACATCTTGTTTGCTATCAAACCAAGGTGTAATTTAAACCCGGTTATTAAGGTGGGCCACTGAAGTGAATCTAAAAGAGCACAATGATGTGTACAGGCAGGCATATGAGTGCCAAATCTTGCAGTTTGATTATGCAAGGTTTTTACTATAGAAAATGTTAACCTCACAGGTAGCAAAGTAAAACAACATTCCATGGTATATTATTGGAAGCAAAAAGCTTTGTGACAAAAGAAGCCCAATTGGATGGTATTAAAAATGAATTAAGTCTATAAGGAGCTCACAATCTCTGATGAAGGATCTTAGTAATACATGAAATACAGAAATTATATGTAAGTGAGCTGTCAATAAATAAATCAAGATATTTGAAAACTGAAACATGCTCTAGATTAATGCCGTTTAATGTTTTTACGTCAAGGTCAGTGTTCACTGGCAATTTTCTCTTTGAGTTATAGAAAACCATTGATTTATTTTTTGTAGTGTTTAGCACAATTTTCCTTGGTAGAAACCACTGCTACATTAGGCCAAAGCCATGTTGGAGTTTGTCCTTCAGATCTGCTGGACTGTTCCCATTTGTGAAAATTACCATGTCAAATGTATAAGATATTGTTTTTTGTGCAAACCATTGGGAGAGAGTTTAAAAACAAACAAAAAAATAAAGGGCCCAGGAGGATCCCTGTGGAATCGGTACTGTAACAGCGGCCAGTGAAGCAAAAGAGTTAGAAATCTTGGTCACCTGGAAACGCCCTCCAAGGTATTTCCTTCACCAGCCCAGCATGGCAGCTGTTAACCTTTATTAATTATCACCCTCAGGTCCCTTTCCTCATTTGTAAGCTCTAATGTGACCCTAATGCAACATTCCGTATGCAGGTTTTTATTTACAATATGCATCACTGCATTTTTTGGCATTGAATTTCCATTCAAAAATGGGGTGGTGTTTATCATCTGTGAAGACCTCAACTGTTGTTCAAAATAGGTTCCACCAAGATATCCAAATGGATTTGGTAACTCAAGAGCCCCCTAGTAGAGGGGGTGATAGCTAACAGAAATTATTTAAACAGGGAGGCATTCATGACTGAGCAGTTTGAAGCACTGAATGATAAGTACAGTCTCAAGGAGATGATCAATTGATTACTGCTACTGTAACAGTGAAGACTACTGAAATGTTTACTATGTCTTGTGTGACTGCTGCGTCCTTGGGTGTGCACTGTGCAGGGCATCACCCCTTGCCCGCTGAATTATTGTCCATCAGAGTTTTTTCTCCCACATTTGCCTCTTTCTCCCCCCTCCCCCACTCTCGTATCCCTTTCTATCGCTCGGTTCCTAATCTTTCCCCCTCCTTGTTACTTTTTTATTCTGGTATTCCCCCCTCCCTTTTTCCCTCCTTCATTCCTGATGGATAGGTCTTTGGTCTGAGCACAATGTCTTGGTGCAAGCTTGAACTGATTGAGAGAAAAACTTTTAACATTTTTTGTATGCTATGATTCTGATTTTTCATAGCATTTTCTGTTTTTGAACATATCAGCTGTGCTTTTTCATATAATTTTAACTTGTTTCAATAATGTATGTTGTTATGGAATATAACCTGGAATTTCTGTGGAGATATGTGTCAGTAGCAGCATCTTTTTACTGTGTTGACCTCTTGTCCCGCCCAACATTAGGTTTAGTTTAAGCAAACAACATTTTGGACTTGCTTATATAACTTACAAAAAGTTTCTAAACTGACTATAATTGGCTTCACTTTCAAAATATACACAAATGTTATAGCTCAGTAAGGGAAAGAGGAGGTTCTCTAGCTGGGTTGGCATGACAACCCATCACCCATGCTCCCTCACTGGAGATGCATCCTGCGTTTGATGACATCATGCAGTGGTGGCATCACAGTGCACCTAGTGGCAGCAACACAATGCAAGAGGAAGCCAGAGTATAGCACCATTCATGAGCACTACTGGTGGCATCTTCTGTGAGCACACTGAATTTAGTGTGCTGATCTGACCAGAAAGATTATGCTTTTTCCTAATGACTAAAACTTCTTTGGGGAGTAAAGAAATTGATGTATTCTGCTTACACTATAGACTAGGACTGTGGGAATACCTTTCCTCACATATTCAGCTGAATATCAAGTATTTGACAACCTAATATTCGGTTATTTGATATTTGTAGTCGGCACTTCAAAAAAGAAAAAAGAAGTCACTCTCTCCCTCCTCTCACAGCCCAAATTGGGTAACCCCAATCTTCCTAACCACTAAGGTTCCTTTATGCCTGACCCATGCATTTTTGAATTCCATTACCATTTTAACTCCCACCACCTCCAGTGGGAGGCTGTTTCATGCATCCACCACCCTTTCTGTGAAGAATCACTTTCTCACATTTCCCCTGATTCTACCCTCCCTCCAGCTTCATATCACGACCCCTTGTTCTTGAGCATCTTTTTTTCTGAAAAATGCTTCCCTCCGCTACCTTATTTATATCCTTGAGGTATCTGAATGTCTGTCATATCCCCCCTCTCCCTCATCTCCTCCAGGGTGTACATACTGAGGTCTTTAAGTCTCTTTTTATAGGGTTTTTGGTGCAGTTCTTGCACCATTTTAGTTGCCCTCCTCTGGACCACCTCTACTCCATGTCCTTCCAGAGATGTGGCCTCCAGAACTAGACATAATACTGAAGGTGAGATCTCACCAAAGAGTTGTACAGCGGTATCATCACCACCTCCTTTCTGCTAGAGGTACCCCTCCCAATGCACCCCAGCATCCCACTGGCTCTCCCCACTGCCTTGTCACACTGCTTGGTCACTTTTTGGTCATCAGGTATGATTACCCTAGGTCCCTTTCTTGTTTGGTGGTCATCAGTACCTCTTCTCCCATCATGTACTCTGCCCCTGGGTTTCTGTGCACCAAGTGCAAGATTTGCACTTCTTTGTGTTGAGCCTTAGTTGCCACACTCTTGACCACTTGGCAAGCCTTCTTAGATCCCACCTCATTCTTTTCATACCCCTGGAGTGCCAACCCTGTTTCAGGTCCTTGTGTCACCTGCAAAAAGGCATGCCTTCCCTTCTAACCCCTCTGCAATGTTACTAATAAAGACATTTAAGAGGACCTGATTCCACCAGCTTACCCAGTAATGTGGTTCATTGGCCTGTAATTTACTACATTTTTTTGTATCCCCACACTTATGCAGGGGAACACATTCACCACCCTCCAGTCCACCAGCACTTCTGTTAGCAATGATTCATTAACTAGGTCTGCCAAAGGGGCTGTCAGGGCCTGGCTTATTTCTCTCAGTGACTTCTGGTGTAGCCCATCTGACTCTGGAAACTGGTCTTTTTTCAGGTCCTGCAGACCCTTCAGAACCCTTTTCTTAGGTATATACTATGCCTCTCATCTGTGGCCATTAGTGCCCTTAAATCTACTTTTGCTGTCAGGATTTGGGTATGCTGCTTCCACTGTGAACAGAGAATGAAAGTACTCATTTAAAATGTTTGCATTTCCTTCATCTTCCTCCATGCTCATTCCATATTTCTTTATTATTTCTTTGCTATCTTGTGCCTGACATTTCTCCCTTATGTAACTAAAGAGCATTTTATCATTGTTGATCCCCTCTGCTATCCTTAGTTCTGTCTTCCCTTTTTCCCTCCTTTTGATGTCATTGTTTTTTTTTTTTATTCTTTGGGAACCAGGTAACACCAACCAGGCACAAAGACTGTTATCAGGAGCGACCCGAGAGCACACTGTGGAGCTTAAGTGACTTGTTCTGAGATACACAGCATGCAAGTAGGGGTTGTGCTAATCAAATTCAGATCTGCTGGATACACCAAGCTCATTCCCAGCTCGTTACTCTAATCTCTAGGCTGTACTGCCAGCCCAAGCTTTTCTCAAGCTCACCTTTATACAGTATGTAGTGCTGTTGTTCCCACTCTGTTCCCCTTGTTTATCTTACAAGACTTCAGAGCTCTTGACACTGGTGATCTCTGCTCTCTTCCTTCACTCATCCTCGAGGGGCCTCCTGGATGTTCCCAGGGTTCTGCTCAGGACCTCGGGAGATCATGCTTTCAGCATTTCTGGGCCAACCCTGTGGAACTCACTTCCATCTGTAGTCTGGGAGGCTCCCTCGGTAGATGTGTTTAAGTAGTGGCTGAAGGCCCACCTCTTTAGGGAAGGGAAGGGAACATTGTTTAACCAGGAGTAGCACACTAAGCTGAAGCTTGTTTCCAGATGTGACCTGGGAGCATAAGGAAGTTAAGTGACTTGCTCAGGATCACACAGTATGCACCTAGGCACCTGGCTTTTAATGACTACTGAATTACATCTTGTTTTTATTCAGTCCCTGATTATGGCATCCCAAAAGTTTTTTGAATTTGATTTATATTTAATTTATTTATAATTGTATTAATGTAATCTTAATTTAAATAATTTTATTGCCTGTTTTATTGTCTTTCTCTGTAAGGTGTCCAGAGCCTTCAGAATTGGGTGCCATATAAAATAAAATTTGCCTTGCCTTTCATCACCAATATCCATCCTCACCTGCTTTCCAGACCTAATTAGTTTATTTTATTTCTTGGCCTTCTTAACAAGTGTTAAACAATTTTATATGTCTTCATTATTGCACCTTTTATTGCTACCCACAAATGTTCTTTTCTCTCAAGTTTTACCATCTCATTAAGCTTATCTTCGATAACTGTATTACTTTAATTCTGTCAGTGCTAGCCTTAATAAAGTCATGGATCACAGTGATGGATTTCAGTTGCTGAGATTCCAATACAATGTAAAATTTTACGACATTGTGTTCACTGTGTCTGAGTGGGTCCTCAATTAATATATTCCTGTTAATATCATGGTTAGACATTACCAGGTCTAGAATTTTATTTCCTCGGTTGCCTTCAGCACCCACTGTGTGAGAAAGCAGTCCTGTGTTACCTCTATAAATGTATGATTATTTGGCTCACTGCCATCTGGCTGTCCTGGTCTATGACCCAGAGACTTGAATTCTCCCGTGAACACTATTCTACCCTAACTAACTAACTTTGGGAGGCAGTATAGTGCAGTGATTTAAGGCTCAGAGCTGTAAATCTGGAGACCTGGGTTTGAATCCCACAGCCCCCACTTGCATACTGTGTGACCCTAAGCAAGTCATTTAACTTCCCTGTGCTCCCAGGTCACACCTGTAAACAAGCTTTCAGCTTAGTATGCCACTCGTGGTTAAACAATTAAAAAAAATGCATTTCTAGTTTCCTATTCCTCTGCTGCTTAGCATGAGTATCTATATATTACTCTGAGCCCATACTTCCCCCTGTTATCTGATATTAGAGCAGTAATGATACAGTAGGCCCCCCTAGATAGATTTGATCTCCAAGACCCTTTTTTTGGAATACATTGCTCCCCATCCTACCCCACTCCACGCCCTCACCATCTATCCTAGAGTGTAGCCAAGGACATTTAGGTCCCAGCATTTATTCTGATTTGCCCGTTTCTCAGATTTTGCTAATGCATGTAAAGCTTCAGCAGCAATTATCACTTGCAATTCCTCTATTTTTTAGCTAAGTGTCTTCCATTTGTATACAATTATATCCATTTGCCCTTACTCTTGTCTCCATTTAACTTAGCCTTGCTTGATTTTGATTTTCTACTGTTGCTACTATGTCCCTTACCTGGCTCCCCTATGTTGTTATGTCCTGTGTATGTTAGGAGGAGACAACTTATCTCCCTTTGTGTGCTCCTTTGTTCATTGTCTTACACTGTCATCACACTTGCCAATTTTAACATCTTACTACCTTTGCATGTGAAACTTTGGCAAAGGCTCCTTGGTAGGCATGGAATTTCATGGAAATGCACAGAGAACATGAAGAGTATTGTGGAAAGTTACGGAAGTGTGTCTTCTGCTGAGATGTTCCTCCATGAAAATACAGGGAGAGATGTGTGAATAAAACTGCACAGGTATGGAGATAACATTGATTATAAATTGGCAGATACTCCATGGAGATCCATGATTCCATGAAGATTTCTCCACAGAACTTCCATAGATTTCCAAAGAGTAAATTGATATCTGAAGCACAGCCATTGCTCTGGTTCACCACCAGTTTAGATGTAGGCCATTCTTTGTAAACAGCCCGCTATCATCAAAAAGATCCCCAGTCCCCTGAAAGGTGGAACCCCTCCTCCTCCTCGCATCTCACCCTTTAGCTATGTGTTAAACTCTATCATCTACTCTGTCCTGTGCATGGGACCTGAAGATCCTTCAAGAAGGCTACTGAATCTGCCACTGAACTTAACTTACTGCTGAATTTCCTGAATCTAGCCTTTATGTCCTCTATGCTGCAGTTTGCCAAAACATTAGTACCTAAGTGTAATACAATGCCTGGCTATTCCAACTCCCTACTGATCAGCCTCTCCTGCTGTGGAGTTACTGTTTCTGCAAGTGCCTGTTGGAGACACAGAATGGATCTCTCCACCTAGTCAGAGTGGCACATCAGCCTTCCTATTCCTCTATCTCTCTCTCTCTCTCTCTATATATATATATATATATATATGTATATATATATATATATGTAACCCCCTTGTTACCCGGGGATTTGCGTTTGGAATTTAGGGAGGAATGCAAGAAAGGTGCTCAGGCAAAGGGCTAGCATTTTGGCTATCTGGCAGTGGGTAGCCCAAAAAGCTGAAGCAAAGGTTAACTAATGTGCTGTTGTGTGCTGTTGTCCATGTGCTGCTGTTAAAATGCCAACTGTTTACCAAGGAGCAGTAAAGCCTGAGAGTGTATGTCCTTGTCCTGCATCAAAATTACTGCATTTTCCCAGCTTTTAATACTGTTGTGACAAAGAAAAGTGTGGAAAACCAGGGCTAGCAAAAGGAAAATTGTGCCCTGGACGTTGGAAATGCTTTCTTGTGAACTGAGAGACTGGTTGTGCTTAATGGCCATGAAAAATGATTGAAATGGTCTCCCGCTGTGGAGTCAGTTGAAAAAAAAAAGTGTGGTTTTGCAGTTTAAATTTGCCTGCTCGATGATCGCCCTGAGGAGAAGAGCACTCGAGAGGAAAGAGGCTCATTTGCATGGCGTCGGGTGACTGGTGAGACTGCAATCAGTCCGCCCCCAAGCCAGCTCTATAGCGACTGCCCAGCATTCAAGAGGGAGAGTGACTGGAGTGTGCGTACTGGCTTATCAGGAGGAGCATCGCGGTGACTGAAAGCACTGTAAAAAAAGATTAAAAATTGACTTTTCTGTTTAAATTCGGGCTCAGACTGCATCTCGATCAACTGGACTGTGAGTGTGGTGTTCAGCGGGATGATCTTCAGGACTGCCAACCCGCTTCTTTTCAGAGGCCTCCAAGACTGGCTGCAGGCCAGTTTCCATCACAGCAAACAGCTACTGATAAAAGTGAGTAACAACAGAAATAATTGTTCAGACTAAGTGATTTTGCCAAAAGCCAGCTGAATCTGAGTGTAGCAGTGTAATCGCTTTGGACTGTGTTAAGTTTTACCAGCAAAAGCAAGCCTTTTAAGACATCAGCTGTGAGCATAATTATAGGTTCAGTGTTAATATAAGTTTTAAAGCCATGAGAGAGACTGTGAGTTGTATCCGATATGCAGCAAGAGTTACAGGCAATCCTGTGCTATGGAATACTGAGGATTATGGGATTGTGAGCTAGAGCAATGTCTTCAGCAAGTGAAAAGTATGTGGTAAATCATATAAATGTGCTAGAATAAAGAACAGTGCAAGTCTGTGCAGTTTGAGCAAACATTATCAGTAGAGTGTGTAAATCGGATGCGCAGTGGCTTGACCCAATTACAGAATGATGATGCGTAGGAGTGCTACCGCCGCCATTACAGGGGAGGGATAGTAATGTAAACACAGCAGCAGAGGAACCATTTTGAAAGAGAAAGTTTTCAGTGAAATGGGACTTGAAATAACAGTGAGTGCTTGTTTGTTTTTCTCTGCAGTCATGGCTTCAGGACCAGCCCGCTACCCGGATCATACCCGGGTTGTGGTAGCAGTAGAAGTTAACAAGTTAAGGGACTTTGAGAGATGTTAATACAGAGGATGACTGTCTCCTCATGTGGCAATTCCTGGATATCCAGTGCAAGTATGTTTCATGTGCTTAAATGCTGGAAGGGACGTCTTCATGGTACTTCACTGTTCTGGGTGCTTAGAGAAATATGGTTTATTTAAAGCGCCCAAGATTCGTTTGGCTCCCACATGAACAAAAGTTCAAGAATCTATAGTTGGCAGCACACAGCACCAGGCAGAAGGCCCCTCAGGGGAGTGTGGCACAAAGCTAGAGGTGCAGATTTACAGACAGAACAATGTGCTGATGTTTTGGATTCTGAGTCACAGAGAGACATCTCAGGAAGAGCATCAGTAGACCAATGGAGATCAGGGCCTAGCCCAAGTCTCATAGGAGAAGATAAGATGAGGGAGGCCTTTGAATGGGAGGTTTCGACCTCCACGCCCAGCAAAGAGTGGATAGTCTCAGGAATGAGGACAACTGCTCACTCCTGGGCACAGATTCTCAGTGAGGAAAAAGAAGATGGGGAAACTATGTGGCCTTGTGAAAAAGGAACTGGTACACAGCCTCAAGGTCTTGCCTCAGAGGAATGCATGGAAGAGAGTGGTGATGCCACTGCCCTACCTGTGCAAGAAGAAGCCAAGGATCCATTTTTTCTGTCTTTGAGAATATGTAGCTGGCAGAACCATGACTGGCTGCCCCCAAGCCAGGCCAGAGGTCTCAGGTTGACCAAAGCTAGTAAAGAGGAAAGACTGGTTCGTAGGAAGGCAAATGAAATCTATGGGACGTCCTTTCCTACCGTTCCTCGGAGAGTCTGGGAGGAGACTGAGAACAGCAGAAAGTCCTGGATTTGGGCAGAAGCAATGAAATGTGTGCATCCTGGTGCAAACAAGCATGTCAGGAGCAGAATGGTTCACAAAAAATACAGCCAGTGGAAAAGAAGCAGGACACTGTTAATGGACACTGTTCGGATTGTGGATGGAGAGGGACATGAAACCTTTCACAGTGTGAATTATGAGCACCCAGACAGGGTAATCATTCAAGCACCTGACCCATTGTGCTATTGGCCACAGTGCAAAGACCTCCCTGCGAATGTGCCCATGCCTACCAAATGGAAAGCAGAGCAGTGGTAGCCAGTGCTGCCACTCCAGCCATTGCAGTGCCTATGTTGTTCCACCAGTATGGACGTCCAGGACTCAGGTGCCCAACATTCATCAGTTCTACAGTGTACTGATTTTCCAGAATCCATCGACTGGCCCACCAGATGACTTCAGATCCAGAGAGGACACCAGCCCAGCTGTATCCTGATTCATCGCTTGGTAATCGGATGATTTCAGACCAGCTGTTTTCCTTTTTGTTCCTGTTCCAAGGTTCCATCTCCAGAAATGACATCAGCCCAGCAGCTTCCAGATGTGCCCTCCTGTCATTCCCAGAAGATGTCCGCCCAGCTGTATCGGAAGAATGCTGCCAGGGAGAGTCTACGGCTGAGGATCAGGTTGGTGCCTTTGTCGTTCTACAAAGGACTGGTAAGTTCAGATTTTTCTGTTCTTATGACATTGCAGTACACACCCTACACTAGCAGACACCAGATGTTTGACCTTTTCTCAAAGACTCGCCCCTTCGGGACTTTGGCCTGCTAGAACTGTGCTTCACCAGCTTCGGCCCAGGAGAGACTCTTTAATGGACTTGTCTTCGGGTACTGTGGTCACTAGATGGGACTTTTAGGGCACTTCATCCCCCAAATATGGTGTATTGTAAATAATGTCATTGTTTTCTATTGTTTTCTAATGTTTATACTGTTTTTCTACTTTTCTAAAAAAATATTTGTGGGATTCTCCAGTGTTTGATGGTAGGTGTTCAGATAGACTGTGTATGCAGATTAGGAGTGAGTGTTGTCTTTCTTTTTTCTTGCAGATGTTCCTGAAGAAGATAGAAGAGAAGACAAGAAGAGGAGGAGGAACTCATCGGAGTCCCTCACTAGTACTTTAGAGAGTAGTGTTTAAAGTACTGTTGTTGTTGTTACTGTGTGTAACTTTTCCTTCCTCAGGTATGGTTGTGGGGGAGTGTGGGAGTAATGCATGGTATGGTATTAGCTCCTGGTGTATGGTTGCATGGTGTCCAGGGTCGGGGAGGGCCCCTGTTTGTTTTGTTTTGTGATTTAAGTTAGAGGCAGACAGATTTTCCCTAGAGGGCTATGGGGGATAGACAGGCTGTGGCCCTGACCTGCAGTAAGGGTTGTAGCACTGATCTATTAGGGCTATGCTCTGGGCAATTCTACTGGAGAAACTAGGTACCCATAGTCAGCAGGTAGAGTATAGGCTGATGCATCAACCAAACGCCTCTAGACCCTTAGTGTTGTCTGCCTGTGCTGGCACAAGGTAGGGGAGGAGGTAGTGCTACCTCCCCGTAGTCAACACATGGAGCGAGATGACCTAAGCCAGGTGATTAATGACTGCAGACAGTCATTTTCCTGGCCCAGGGTGAGTGTAACCCCCCCGTTACCCGGGGTTACTAGAATCCCAGTATCACCTAGTGGTAAGCAGGGAAGGCAGCTTGAGAAACTCCAGTTAAATGGATTTCACACTGTCTCACTCTGTTCTCAGTCTCAGTTGAAACTGAGGGATGACATCATTTTACAACTGTTGCAGCTGCATAAGCCAAACTGGAATGTTGTAGTTGGAGGTTAAAGTAGAACATTGGGGGATTTGAAGCCAGTCTGTGTGCAGTCTGAGAGAGAGAGAGACTGTAATGCAGCTGAGTGTGTGCAGGCTCTCAGAGCTTTAAGCTCTGTTTAAGCGCTACTTTTGGTAAGGTGTGTGTTTCCACCTGAAGAAGAACACAGGAACTGGTAATTGAAGTGGTGGAGACCACTTTCAATGGTTCAGTAGCCCCATCCCTGAGGGGATGGGGGAAGGTGTTTGCCTGTTTTCTAGGGGCAACCCCCCTGGGTCCAGCTTAGGGAAAGAAGCTGCCTGTTCAAGTTGTGCTGAGGCACCAGAAACTCTGAGAGGAAGATTCCTTGTGGAGGAAATGCCTGTGGGGCACCTGCAACCAAAGGTCGAGTTCGCTCTGAAAAAGGGCCAAGTGTTTTCACCTGAACAGAAGGAAACTAAAGGGACTGTTACTGTGGGGTGAGGAAAAGACAGCCAAGTACAGTTGGAAGATGTGGGGATTGGACTGCTTAACTCAGTGGGGGGCCTAGAATAATGGACAAAGCCACGTATAAGTATGTTCAAGTCCAGTACAAAATGGGAAGCAATGCAAGTAGATGGAATGTGAAATACATTTAGCAAGAATCTACACAGCAAAGTGCTAATGGATGAGGTGTTTACTGTCCAGAGAAATGGCCGGGTATGAATTGTGGGAGTGAGAGGTGGGAGACCCCCCATCAGTATTAACCAAATTCACCTCTACGGATTTGCTCTGAGACACCTTTTGCTTTCTCTCAGGTAACTGGCCAGTCCCTGAGGAAAGCACCCAGACGTGGGATTGAAAGGAAGATTCCCTGATGGAGCTGTGGTGCTCTTAGGTGGTTTAGAGAGCCACCAGAAAATGTTTCCATGAAGTATGGAAGGTGTCCAAGTGGCTGGTAAGGGAGCCGAGCCAGGGAAATCCCAGAACAGTGTATAAGTTTGGGCTGTGTAGCCCAAAGCAGCGTACAAGTCTGGGCTGTGTGCCCAGTGTGTGGTAGAGCCTGAGGACTAAAGGATGAGGCTGTGTTCTGATCTCTTTTTATCAGCATTACCAGGAGTGTAGCCCCGTGGGGGTCCATCTATGCTTTGTTTATTCGGTTTGGATGTGAATAAAAGCCACACTTTAGAATCCCACTTCTGGTATTGGACACTACAGTTATTGCTTCCTGTGTTTGGAGTTACTTGGGTGCCCCTTTGCAGAGTAGCCAAACCTAGCCTTTGTGCCGAGTGACCTATTCCTCCCCGAACCCAGCCCACCTGGTATTGCTATCAGATAGAGATGGCATACCGTTCTGGGTTACTATATATATATATATATATATATAATATATCACCCCCCCCCATGGCTATGATATGCCTTATGCACTTGCTGACACCGCCCAATCTGCTCAACTCTTGTGAATTCCTGCTAGACGGAGCTACTCCCTCAGGAGTAACAACTGGATAGGTGGGAAATACCTATAAATTAGTACATATTTAAGCAGCATACTGTATGTTTTGTTCTGTACTTATGATGCAGGGGTGGGGGAGGTGGATTTCATGGTGCTAAAGCCCCTTCTGACCTTAAATTATTATGTTACTATATGCATGTATTTCTCAAGTACTGATTGGTCCATTTGGACCATGAAGAACCCAGTAGAGAAATAATCACTTTTCTTTTAGGTTGACCATCAAATTTATTTCCTGTGTTGAAACTGCTAACACTGTGGTAGTATACACAACATGTATTTATTTATTTAACAAATCAGAAAGACCTTTGAGCCAAGGGCTCTTTTACAGAGGTTCCACGTCAAGTCACAGGAATAACAACTTACAATGGTTTCAATAAGTAGTACAACATGAGGAAAGTAATTACATAAACAAAAGGCTAATATGGCAAGATAAATATTGTATCAAGTGCAGCCAGTGGCCTTGTCTGAAGAGGGGTAAAAGGGATTACAAGGAGAGAAGGACAGGGGTGAATTGGGAGGTGGAAGGAGCAAAATAAGAGCAAGGAGGGAGATGCCACATTGAAGCTTATGCAGGAAAGACCCACAGGGGCGGGGGGGGTAGAGGGAGAGAACAAGGTGAGGAAACAGAGGAGGGAGGGGGAAGTGGGAGTGGAGGGTAAAGGAAGAGGGGATGAAGTAGGATGGGAAGAGGGCAGTAATGGGGATGGGGATGGGAAAGGGATGAAGAAAGGAAGTGCTTTAAGTGGAATAGCGGAGCAACAGGGTAGGGCTATACAGGGACGAATGGTAAGAGAGGGAGCTCCCAGTGCATTTAGCTGTCAGCAAAGATTAGGTATAGCAGTCACAACATGCTCTAGAAACTGGGAATTGATGCAGCTGCCACTTAAATGGTCCCAAGGTTGCAGTCATCGCAATCTCAGGAGGAAGGAAATTATATAAATTAGCAGTTCTAACTGCAATGGAGCACTGTCGGAGCCAGGTTTGACAGTGAGGGACAGTAAAAGTTTGGCTCACAGAACTTCGTGTGTTACGAGTGCCCTGGAAGGGACTGAAAAACTGAAAGGAACCTGGTAGTAGGAGACCAAGATCTGCCTTCTTAGCCAGAAGGCAGGCTTGATATTCAATGTGAGCCTGGAGTTGAAGCCAGTTTGCTTGTCCGTAAAGGTCACAAGTGTGAGTACGATACACTGCACCAATTAGTAGATGGCATGCCTTATTCAGAGCTATGGCAAGCCGACGTAAGGTTGTGTCTGTGGCAGAACCATAAATGACCAAACAATAGTCAATAATAGACACAATTGAACTTTGGATAGCCAATCTGAGGGCTTTGGTAGTAAGGCAGTGTTTATGCCTGTGTAGAAGGCCTGGGCGAATGCTAACTGCCTTGGCAACATTCTCAACATGGTTGAAGTTGACAGCATACTATCCAGAATAACTCCTAGGTATTTAATAGATTAAGTCTGAATAAGGACTATACCCGCACCATATTTAATAACCAATTGTTTGACTTTGTGCTTGCTGTGGGTACCATGGAAGATCATGACCTTTGTTTTTTTGCAATTAAGCACCAACTTGTGAGAGGTGAACCAGGACTTAGCTTCAGTAAAACTTTTCTGAAGTTGGGCCTGAAGGAGGGTAGGGTCAGCAGTCTTTGAGAAAATGACTGCATCATCCACGTAGAGGAGTACTGGTTCTGAACACGTTGCTGGAAGATTATTGAGGAATGTGCTAAATAGAAGGGGTCCCAGTATCAATCCTTGAGGAACCCCAGAGCAGACAGGCAGTTTAGCAGAAAGGGTAGATCCTATTTTCACCTGTTGTGTGCAGTTTGCTAGACAGCTGGTGAACCACTTTATGGCTTCTGAAGATATACCAAGCCCAGCAAGCTGATGTGTCAGCAAATGGTGATTGACCATGTCGAATGCTTTAAACAGGTCAATAAAGGTTGCGCCAACAAGTTAACCCTGATCAAGAGTATGATGAATGAAACCTGTGAATTCCAGTAGGTCAGTAGATGTGCTGTGCCATTTCTGAAGACTATGTTGTTGGACACATTGTAGGTTGTATTTTTCCAGGTACTCCACGAACTGGTCAGCAACAATCATTTTCAAGTGCATTGGACAATGGGGGAAGAATAGATATTGGGCTATAATTCCCCGGAAGAAATTTGTCCCCACTCTTAACAACTGGTGTAACCAGAGTGGATTTCCAGATCTAGGGGGAAATGCGAAAGTATGAAAGAGTGATTAAGAAGCTTGGTGAGGGGGATAGGACTTCATCTAGGGTTAGGGTAAGATGTTTTAGGTTGAGGGAATTACTGCTTATCCTAGTTCCACCTAGAATTTTATGTGGGTATGTTTTGGCCTCACTTTCCGAGATAGCTTTGAAGTAGATACATGGGTGGGTCAAGGCCTCTTCTGATTTGGTGGACGTAGGAGCTGTGCTGGCTGTTCAAAGAAATTTAGGGCAGAGTTCGGCTAAAGTCTATGAAGGATGAATTAAATGTGTTGGCAATTAACACAGGGTCATGGGTGATAGACCCATCAACATTTAACATAGTTGGAGCCTGCTTGGATGCTTTTCCAGTGATTTCCAAAATGTTTTCCCAGAATGTTTTCCCAACTGCCCAGGTCTTGGCAAGGATGTCCTTATAGTAACGTACTTTGTGCTCATGGATAGCTTTAGTACATGCATTCCTGGACACCTTATAGGCCTGTATGTATACTGTATTTTGAAAATGCATACAGTGAGACAGTTGGAGCTATAATGGACAATATAACATGTCAGAGCATCTATGTAATGTATTCCCTGAAATGCCCTTGTGACCTTTTATACAGCATATGGACACTGCAGCACGATAATCAAGAGACAGAATCTCAGAACATAAGAGCAGCCAAGTATGGTAAAATGGTATCATATATCCCAGTAACAAGCCCTTTCAGTGTACTCAGACACATACTACCATTGTTAAGATTTTTGTGGACTAGAGGTGGTAACAGCACCTTGGTGAGAGGTGAATTGGGTGGGCACCTCCTAATAAGGGAGGCATACTGGTTACTAAGATGTGGGGCTTTGAATCCCAAATATGGTTTAAATGCAAAAGTGAACTGGATGGAAATAAGGTAGCATACAATAACTTTATTCCTGTTTTGTCCCTATAGTTTCTGGAGAACTAAAACTGAAATATCTTCACACTATCTGTATACCTTTTTCTATAATACCAGTAAAGGTAATTGCTTGCACATTGTTTTCTTCTTTCTTTTCTACTGTACTCTTTCTTTGTCTCCATGAATTTAACTGATCCCTTTTGGGACACAGACTTGTAATTAGACTTTCCTTCAGAATAAAGATGCATATATCTATTCCCATACACATAATTATTGCCTCCCAATCCCTTCCTCCTATTATATCAAGTAACTCACACCATCATCATGTTTTTTTTTTGGGGGAGGTTCTGCCATATTATTATTTATCAATCACTTGTAAAAAGTGACACAGTACATAGGGCTGGATTTTCAAAGACCCTGAAATTCCCACAGCTGCAGGAGAAAACTGGTGCAAATGGGTCTCCACTTGTGCAGCTGCAGTTTTTCATGCAACTGTGGTATTCTCAAAGGCAGAGCTGTTTTATGACCAGCTCCCTGATTTATGGCAGCATATGACCATTGTTTTGCGCAATTGCACAGAAACATTACACCTGGGGAGACCAAGTGTAACATCTCCCGCAGCTGCATCGGCAGGAAGAGTAAACCTCTGCAGATGCAAAGATGTTGTCCCACTGTGGTGGCTGTGATATGGGACTTAGTCCCAAACTGTTTTGAAAATCTAGCCCATGGTTTTTATCCATCAATAAAATACCCCCGCTTTTTTTGGTAGTGCACAGTTACTACTGTGGCAGATCTATCTTGTGTCTCAAAACCAACATCTGCTGTGATTTTCCTCCATACGTCACCATCAATGAGCAGGGCTGGCAAAGAGAACTACAGAACCCTGTACAGTGGGCGGGGCATGCTCCTGGCTGCTTTATTATGCAATGGTATCAAAGTGCTCCCACCCTGTTGGCATATCTGATTCAGCATCAGTGTGTATGAGGCAGTCCTGAGCATTGCAGAGCACTGTGATATGACCACACAGTGAGTATCTGCATACTTTAAAACTAAGTTGTTTGCCAGAACTGCCTGGAGATAAAATGAACCAAACAGGATCTCTTTCTAAATATCTATCATGTTTTGATATCTTTCAGCCCAGAATATAAAAAGCAGAGAAAGAAAAAAAAATAATGCATTTTGGCAGTTTGTGGTGAAGAGAGGTACAGTAATGTAAACTGAGAGGACACACATATTGTACATTTCATCTAATGATGAAAAGTTTAAAAAAAACAGAAATTTGTTCATTTTATAAAATGTTTTATTAACAGCAAAATATGAAGTTTTAATTGTTAAAAGGTGGAAAGCACATTAAAAGAGTACATGAGGTAGGATTCTATCCCACCACTATTTTTGGCAGTATAAACTCGGGCAGTATAAAGAAACAGATTAATTCAATAATTACTATAAATAATTGAGCATAATACAGTCTTTAGGCTCATAGAAGTTTACTTGCAATAACTGTATGTAACAAATTTAATAATACTTTCTAAACACGTATTACTAGAGGGCTTAACTTTAAACCTTGAATGCATTGAGGCAGGCCTTGAATCAAATGGAATTTGGTTCCTAGTCATAAATATGTTTATAAACAGTTGTTGTTTGACATTACATTATCAATTGCGTTTAACAACTGAATTGCTATTAAAGGGTCTAACACTTTCAATAGAGGAGCGGTTTCTTCCCACCTTGTTTATCCATAACTTTTATATAATTAGCTTCAGTTAATCCTAAGAATTGTAATAGGAATACATGTTTCTGTTTTTTTAACACTGTAATGAAACTAATATGAATGTGTTTCTTGTTACAGACCAATGCACTCCAAGGAGGTGGTCAGGGGGGACCACAAAACACTGGTGTCTCTGTTGGACAGAGTGATGCACTCTCTGGGCATGATTCTCAAAGGTTGACACAGAGCTCTCACAAGCCCTGTATCAAACCCTGCATTGCCCCAAAAGCATTGCTGCACCATGCACCTGATTCACGAAGGTCACGTGCATTTGCGGCAATTTACCCCTTTACAGCAGCTTACACCAAATATGTGGTGCAAATCCTGTAAGAAGGTCCCCAGAGTTAACTCAGGGCATGTGTCACACGAGATCAAGAATCCCAGTTGCCGGCCAGGGAATGTTGCAAGCTCCATGCACCGTGGGTTTGGCACACCCCGGGGCTTGTGGCATTCTAACCCATCTGAGAATTGAACCCTATATGTTTGTACTAAGATACCTGAAATAATAAACCTATTCTGTAATTATTTGATGCATTCAGTGAGTGGCTCTTGTCTCAAGCAGATTGGTTCTATAGCAGTACCAACGACAACAATAATTGTACTGAGTGTACAATAAACACACCCAACACAAAGAGGGTATCCAGTGATAATAGTACTAGAATATGGGCGACCGCAAAAACAGCGACTCATATTCGGCACTTTTATCACAGGGCGATCACAAGGGTAGCAACCTACTGCAATGGGGAAGGAAGGAGAGGGTGACCGAAAAGGGAGGTTAGCGAGGGAAAGGGAAGGGATAGGGAAGTGGCTTAAGAGAAGGTACTGGACCTGCTGCCACTGAGCCAGCCTTGTGGTGTGGTGGTGAGGGAGGCTGGCTCCGGCGTAGTAGGTCCTGGGTTTGAGGCTGGTGCCGGGAGGGTTGTAGTTTTGCTAGTACCTGCGGCTGCAGGACTTTGTTTTTTTTGAGAGTCTGGACTGTGGGCCCCCCTCAACATTCACCCCCCCCTTGGACCTGAGAATCTAAAAGCAGGGGGGTGATGGGGGCAAAGCCCTCCCCACAAAAACACTTCTTGTAATGCCGGATGTCAGGTCGCCTACAAGTGCATATCACCAATTTGGTTTTCGGAGATATGCACTCACCATAATAGTAATCACCATTCAACAATGGCTATTACGACACAGAATCCACAAAGAGTGAGAGGAGGGGGGTACAGAGAGGGAGAGAGAGAGAGAGAGGTATGAAGGAGGTCTGTTACAAGAACAGATGTAAGAACTATAATCCCAGGAAAAGGACTTCAATGCAATACTGAAGAATAAGGAAGCATGGATGTGGAGCTAGACCAAAACCAAACGGCTATAAAAGCATGGTTTCCATATAAGCACCACATCAGCCTTGGCCCACTTCTCCAGTCACAACTGGAGTCATTCACTAAAAATACCACCAACTGCTTAATCTGATTCAAGGTCAGTTGGCATTCATCTGTATCCCCCTTCCCCGACTCATGCCTGAAAATAGGCAGGATTTGTCTAGTGCAATTACCCGGTCAACAAAAACTAAATAAATAAATAACCTAAGAAACATGGATGTGTGAAAGGCCACTGATGCTGTATTTGTGGACCTAACTAAGGCCTTTGACCTTGTCGGCCACCCCCTTCTCCATGCAACTCTTCTACACTTTGGTTACTCCCCTGGAACAACAGACTGGTTTAGAAGCTACCTTGCCAGTAGGTCACAGTCTGTCACATTCGGTTCTGCCTCCTGCTCTGTCCTACCAGTCTCCACAGAAGTCCCCAAGGATCCATCCTTGGGCCCCTGCTATTCTCCATTTTTATAAATGTGCTCCCTGCTGAGAGTCTCACCTGCGAGACTCTTCTCTACGTGGATGACCTTGTCCTCTACCACAGTGACAAGTCTCCTGCAACCATCTCCACCACTCTTACTCTTAACTGTTGTGCTGCCCATAATTGGTTCCTGTCCAAAAAAACTAATGGTTAACAAAAAATAAGACAAAGTCCATGCTGTTTGGATCCAAACCTTTCCTCTCCAAGGTCTCCAAGACAAACTTCCCACTTCTTGTTCTCACACTTGCTGTCCCCCCTTGAAAATATCCCATTTTAAATACCTAGGCCTACTTCTGGACCCCTCCCTTACATTCACTGAACACATCAATATTTCTGTGCATGGAGCTAATCAGAAGCTAGGTGCCGCCTAATGGCTCAAACAGTTCCTGTCCAGTGAAGCGCAATCACACTTGGAAACCTTCTTCCCATCATTGAGTACTGTTCTCCTGTCTATTCCCATGTGTCATTGGCCTTGCACTCTAGACTAATCACTGTCTATAACAGTATCTGCTGCTTTGTTCTCCAAGCTCCCTACTCTACCCATCACTGCATGCCATACCAGTCCCTTGGGTGGCTACCGCTACAAGGGCACTTCGATTCTGCCCTTGGCTGCCTTGTGGACAATGCACTCAGAGATGGCCTCCTGTCCCCATAGTCATCCCTCCTCACAAGTAGAGTTGCATCTAGGAGTCTCTGAGAATCCTCCACACCCCCCATTGGCTGTTCATAGTATCTCCACTAATATGGGCAGCAAAGCCTTCTCCATCTCTGCCCCCTCTCTATGAAACAGCCTCCCCTCATCGCTCTGCATTCTCCTTGATCCATCCTGTCGGTGACTCTCTCACTTTCCCTTCATGTATAAGATATATAAGATATGAATTGTATTTGTGCAATATCAGTCTAGATCCTGGTGCAACATTATATATGTATTTATTCTGTGCTTGGTGCAATAATTATGTTTCACTTTAGGAGGACCCTGGTGCAATATGTAAACACTCATGTATAGATTGTCTTTGTTTTTTAATCTGTTCTTTTTACTGTACATATTGTATTGTTTTGTCTCTAATTGTGGTGACCCAATGGTTGATCAATAAACTTGATTTGTAACTTGACTCTCTCACTTATTAATTTACTAGTGAACCCAATGCATTTTGCACTTTGTGTCATTTTAAACATGTATGTTCTGGTCGCTGTGTTACTGCAACTAGTATTTTTGTCCAGCACTATAACCTGTGACTATGTACTTGGATCTGTAAACTGGCCTAATATGTCACCTTGTTTATCTGTATTTCTCTGTATGTATTCCTACAGTGTACTGTAAGCTGCAGCACCTCATGTTGTGGCCTGTTCATTTATTGTATATTACCAGTATCTGTATTGCCTGTTTGTGCCATGTTGTGGCCTGGGTCATGGCTGAAAATGGTCCTTTGGATCAGTTCAACTACCCAGTTACCAAAAACATAAATAAATACATATATACATACATACATAACTAAATAAATAAATAAATGTAAAGGCAACAAGTGCAGTAGAGGTCTTTGCACAGGGCAGAGAGAAGAAATGTGAGTCAGAGTTTCTGAGGTTGTACGAAGAGGTCACTGGATAAGAGGGAGCTGAGGAAGCAAGGGAGAGACCCAAACTAGAATTCATAAATGAGCAAGATGCAATGAGAGAGGTGCCAACCCAAAAGAAAGAGGGGGGATAAGAGTAGAGAGCTCAGTAATGGGTATCAGGAGGGAAGCCAAGGGCAAAGTGACAGAAGGAGAATAAATATCAGCATTAATATATACTGGGTATATATTAATATAGCAACATGCCTTATGGCAGTTGTCGGTGACTGCCATGAATGACGTGCATCATACAGATCCCATAGTATTACTGTGTGCACCAAGCATAAAATCTCCTTCAACATCCCATATATTGCTTTGCAAACATCACATGTGTATTTTGGGGGGGTTCAGCAGCAGTCCTTGGGTAATGCTAAAAATGACAGTTATAGACAAAAAAATTATCATCACAGGGTGAGTCCTTCAAACAGGCCAAGAAAAAAAAATCACTCATTAGCAATGGATGCGGAATAGGTGTTTTTGGCTCCACTGTAACAAAGTGGCAAAAGAGAAAGGCTGAGAGTCCAGTAGATGCTTGTGACACTAATAGTATTAGTAAGAAAAAGATCTTTAGTGTAAGTGGTTCAATTTCTGCAGTGTAGAATTGTGCTCTCCACCCGACTAAAGGCAGTACAGTGCCAGGTGGGCTATTGCCAGCTGGAGGTTTAGCACTGACCATCACATTTACTAAGTCAACAGTATCTCTGTCATGATGCAGATATATAGAATGCATACTATACAAAAATTCTAAGTTGATGGTGCTGCTGCTGAGGAGGTAGGATAAGCGAAAGTCATACGTTTCACCACAAGATAGTGACACCTCTGGCATGGGTGGCACTGATGCACTCACTGGTTTATAACTCCTACAGGAAGCTTGGATCCCTCTATAGGGTGGGTGATGGCAATGTCCCAGGGAGTGAGGAAGAGTCTGGTTGAACAGGTAAGTCATCTGGTAATTGATTTCAAAGATTTGGTTGATGACATTGCCCCTAAATGCCAGTTATCGAAACTTGATACCCTACCAAATTCCCTTGGTATCTTTATCCTTCACTCCCCCATCTGGACATATTACTACACACTGTATAATCACTCTTTTAGCCTTTGCTGAAAGATAGACATGTGCAGTACCTCTCTCTCTCTCTCTCTCAATGGTTTCAAGAGTTGGCTAAAAAAAACTGCCCAACCACCCAAGTACCCTGCTAGCTCCAGCTGCTCTGTTCACCAATCTACTTGGTTCCCACTCTGAAAATAGATTCCTTCTTCCCAGGTGCAAGCTGAATTCTGTCAGCTTGCATTTAGCCATTGACTCCCTCAGGTGTGGAACAATCAGAATTTGGGGAACAGCTCACCCTCCACTATAACCTTGGCCAAACAGTTCCTCAACCAGTTAATTACATCCTACTATGACCACACCTGATTGTATGGGACCCATGTTGTTTCCAGCCATTCTTGATATACTTCTCTGTTGTGATGCTTGTAATTTGTAATCAGTGTTCACATTTGTTTGTTGAATTTTTTTGGTGTATTTGCTGTGTATGTCTTCCTCCCCCCTCCCCCCAGTGCACATCTGTAAACAAGAATATTTTTTTGAATCACTGTATGTGTACCTGGTAAAACAATTTCAAAATAAAGAAATCATTTGGAAGGGCAGAATGACAATATTGATGGGGCTGGGTCTGATAATGATGGTGGGTCTGACACTGACGTGAAAATGTACTTCTGCTACCTTTATGTACTCAAATCGGTCATTGGATTGAAGGGTAAAGGGAGAGGAAGGAAGCTCACGCAATCACAACTTTCATTACATTGTTTTTAGTTTTATGACAGCTACGGAGGGATAACGTACTGTACATCATCAATATTAACATACTGTAACCAGCTCAAGATGGGAGGGAGTGATCCTCATACTTAGTCTTATCCTCATCATTCATCAGATTCATGCACTGCAGCACATTACCTTCCTCCAAATTGTGTGTCTCAAACTGTGTGTGTGTGTGTGTGTGTGTGTGAGTGAGTGTGAGATAAGACTCTGATTCAGTACTGGTCCTCATGGTCTTCTGCATATCATTTCTTTACTGAACAGATGTCACTGTCATCAATTAAAGTGTCATGTACTAGTACTACCAATATGTATTTGTTTATTTTTTCAGTAATATTTTTTTTATTTCTTTATTAAGTCTAGGATTACAAATACCTTTGAGCCAAGGCTCTTTTACAAAGGTTCCACGTCAGTTGAGTGACAGTAGCAGACATGACAATATGAAAACAATACAATTTGAAAGAACAATGCAAACTGAAATGGGGAAGAACAAGCAGGTTACAGTCATTTCCAAACAGATAAGTACATACAAACATTTACTGTGGTATTAGGAGCCATAAGAAGAGTAAGGTATACAGGATTATGAAGCTAGGTAGGGACAACAAAACAGGAGCAGCTGGCGGCATTTGTCAGGCAACAAAAAAAGTGCTAGAAGGGATGGTGGGAGGGTGTGGAGGGAAGGCGGGAGGCGTGTCAGAGGAATTAAGCAGGGGGGTAATAAGCGCCAGGTTAGCAGGAGCAGATTAAGGTTGACAATCACAGGAGCTGGAGGCGGAGAGGAGAAGGTGGAGGTTGGATTTGAAGGGGCCTAGCTTAGGCAGTGAGGAGATGTCGTAGCTGAGGCCATTTAACCAGCTGGGAGCTCTGTGAGCGCAGGATCTTTGCCCCTGGGTGGTGTGGTAACGTGGGATGTGCAGGAGTTGAGATTCAGAGCACCTGGTGGGGCGCTGATTCTGCACCAAATGGAGGACTGCTTGGACACCTGGGTGGGGGGGCTAGGCCCAGTGTTATGTTTTTGGCCATTAAGCAGGTCTGATACTTGATACGGCTTGACAATTGGAGCCAACCAGTTTGTGCGTATAGGTCACAGGTTTGGGTGAGGTTGTGGGATCCAGTGATCAGTCTGCAGGCTTTGTTTAAGTTCAAGGATACGTGCCTAAGGGCAGTGACAAAGGCCAAGCCATAGATGATCAGTCTGTAGTCGATTAGTGAGACCACCGAGCTCTGTACTGCGATCCTTAAGGCATCTGCTGTAAGGCAATGCCTATGCCTGTAAAGAAGGCCAATGCATGCATTTGCAGCTTTTGAGACATTGTCTATATGAGTGGCATATGATAGGTTACAGTCAATGGTGAATCCAAGGTATTTGAATGATTGAACCTGTTCGAGGGCTGCACCAAGGCAATTAGTGATTAGGAGGGGTTGAGACCTGTGTTTGTTGTGAGAGCTGCAGAAAAGCATAGACTTTTTTTTTATAGTTGAGGACTAATTTATGCTTGCTAGACCAGTTTTCAATTGCAGAGAAACCAAGCTGAAGATTATTTTGAAGATGGAGGGGGTCCTTGTGGGTGGTGAGAATGATGGCATTGTCCACATAGAGAAGGATTTGTTGAGGAGAAGATTGCTGGAGACTATTCAGGAAGAGGCGGAAAGGGATTGGCCCGAGAATGGAACCTTGGGGGACTCCTGAGTGAATGGGTCTTTTAGAAGAGTGGACATCAGCAATCTTCACATGTTGGGAGCAGTTTTCCAGGCAGCTCTTGAACCAAGAAGAGGATTCATAGGAGAGTCCAGCGCTTTGCAACTGTGTGATTAATAGGCGATGGTGGATGGTGTCAAATGCCTTGGACAGGTCTATGAAGACCGCCCCAGTGAGGAGACTATTATCCAGAGAGTTGTGGATAGCACTGGTGAATTTGAGGAGGGCAGATGTAGTGCTGTATCCTTTTCTGAATCCGTGGTGTTGGGTGCACAAGATGTTGTATTTGTCCTGGTGTTCCGAGAGCTGGTCAGCTACTATACATTTGAGGGCCTTAGAGAGAGGGGTAGTATGGATATAGGCTGATAGTTCACATGTATTGCCCTGTCCCCACTCTTGTGGACCAGTGTAATAGTGGCGGATTTCCATCGGTCAGGAAACTGACCAAGGGAGAGGTTGAAGATCATAGTTAGAGGGGATAGGACTTCATCGAGAGTAAGGGACAGCAGTTTAAGGTCAAATGAATCCCCACTTGTCCTGGATCTGGCAATTGCCTTACTGATATAATTGAGGACTTCAGACATCCTGACTGCTTTGAAGTAGAACAGGGGGTGGTTTGCAGGAGGGGGGGCTGGAGGTGGAGGATGATGACGGAGTATCATCATCGAAGTCCGGTGGAAGAACACTACTGAGGTCTGAGAATGCGTGTTGAATGTATTAGCAATAAAGGCTGGGTTGAGAGTTATGACCCCATCAACATCCAACATGGATAGGAAAGGTTTGAGACGACTTCCCCGTGACTTCTTTAAGATTGTTCCAGAAAGATATTTTTCAGACTTATTCAAACAATCAGAACTAATCACTTCTTCACTATACTTCACTGGGTCCAACTTCCATAATCCACAATTATTGTATTTTTTAACCATGTAATTAACTATTTAGACTTGGTCATGGGAACACAAACCATACTGTCTTTGCTGAGACACCACACTTCACTAGGCTTCTATACAGTTATTACATTCTTCAGTGACTTGTCATCCTCAAATATCTGTACAGTACAAATTCATTGGACAGCCCATGTCATTTTTACTGTGACACTGTAATTCACTGGGCCCCTACCCCATTATTGTGCTCTTTAGCTACCTGTCATCAATTATTTTTTTTTTTTTTTATAGAGCTGTTTCTTCTGGCAGGGGTGCTGGCTGACTCTTCAGCCCCTACTCCCATCCATCAATTGGCCACTGTCTTTTTCCAGGTCTTACCTGCCTAGTTTCCCAATGGCTTACTGCCCATGGCAGAGCAGGGGGAGGAAGGGGGGCTATCCTCCCCACTAGAGATGTAGCAAATTTAAATTTTGCAGCTTCCAAGTACACACCAAAGTGGGCACTATGCACTGTCACTCCGCGTTCATGGGTAGCAATGCAAAAGCTCACTTCTTGTGGATTATTATCAAGGTTGTCATTCTGCCTTAACATGAAGTAAGGTGAAGTAACAACAATATATGCAGCCCTTCACACATACAGTCACCAGAATTAATGTGAATCCCCAAAATGCTCATGTCTTGTGTCCAGAAAACTCCCCACTGCCGACGGTGACAAAGTGAAATGAGAGCACAAGAAATGCAAAGTCTCCCAGAATTAATGGTGTACTCAGTCATGTGCGCAGTGGTCACACACAGTCACCAGAATTAATTTGCATCCCCAAAATGCTATTGTCTTGTGTCCAGAAAATTCCCCAGTGCTGACAAAGTGAAATGATAGGGTAACAAAAAATGCAAAGTCTCCCAAAATTAATGGTGCACTCTGTCATGCACGCAGTGGTCACACACAGTCACCAGAATTAATGTGCATCCCCAAAATGCTACTGTCTTGTGTCCAGAAAATTCCCCAGTGCTGACAAAATGAAATGAGAGTGTAACAATAAATGTAAAGTCTCCCAGAATTAATGGTGTACTGCACATGCACAGAAAGATTAAGATTGTGCTGCGCTCTCAAGAGATGCAGATGCAAAGGTAGAACAACACCTAACCAGTGCTCACAAGTCACAAATCCAAATCTGGAAAAGAATACCTTTTTCCAGTTTGGGGGGGTAGTGCACGGCAGTAACAGTCCACTACCAGTAAAGATACCACAAAGCAGTATAAAAAAATTCATGTTGGTGCGGTGGATAACAGGTTTACATTGCTGCAATTACTCTGTGGCACAATAAAAGGTGTCTGATTTATTGGCATGCACCGCACACACACACACACAGTACAAGTAATGCGTAGCAAACTGAAAACCTTTAGTAATATAACCAAATGTTTTAAACAAACTGAAATTATACACTGCTGCACATAACAATCAGCAAAGAAATATCAAGAATTACTAAAAATATTACTGTGTGTACATTAACACAGATATACAAGAAAAATATAACCAAAACAGAAAGACTGCCTTTTTCTCCCAGTTAATCTACTACACCACAGATGTGCCCCTCCCCCAAAGCACATTTCACGATACACAGACTGTCTGTTTTAAATTAACATTCAACATCCACACACAAACAATAAACACTCGATGATATGAGCACAGGAGGGTTTCCTACAATCGATGTACTAAATTGTGAACAAAAGAAAAATAGCTCAAAAAGGCTTTTTTAACAGCTTTTAGAGGATTTGAATCGTAGAGCTCTGAGAGGAAACTGTCTCCATCTTCCACTACACACACACACTACACAGAACTGAGGCTGTGCAGAACAATCTAGAGCCCATGTGACCTGCAATCCCATGAAGCACTGCAAAATTCACCTTTGGAGCTCAAAAACAAGGCGAAGCGAAGTGAAATGAAAGTGCATTGATTTCAATGTACTTCGCTTTAAAATTGGTGGAGAAGTGGTTTGGGGAAGGCAGAATAACGCAAAGTCATTGTTTTCAATGGACTTCACTGCCTCATTATAACATTTGGCAATTGGCTTATGTTATGTGGTACTTCAATGGATTCTGTGTTACTCATAATCACTTCATGGAGTGAATTTCAGGCACTCACCCACCACTACACCCCACCCCCATAGTCTGGATCTAGTCAGCAGGGCCGGGGTGATGGTACAGGTCAGGAGGGGTGGGTGGGTGGGGCTTATTGATAGTGCAACCCCGCTTTTCTTTATTTCTGTCCCTGTCGCCAAGGCCAACATGCATTCAATGGCATGGGTGTGCAACAAGATGACGTCACACATACTTGATTGCCTGCATCCGGCCTCGGAGAGGCAGCTGCCTGCTGTGTCACTCAGCCATTGCTAGGTTGCAATCAAGTAGTAACTCAAGATGTCCCCCTCACCAAAGGAGGAGAGCTGTCTGTGGACACACCATCCTCCTTCCCTCGGCCAGCCCCAAGCATCTCTGATCCATTCCCGAACCCGGGTTACTGTAGAGACTGGAGGCAAGGCGCAAAGTGCCTCAGCCCTCCACACCACTGAGCTGACTTGTCTTTAATTCCTGCACAGCAGTTTAAATTCACGCCCGTTATATTTAGCGCTTCAAGCAAACCCAACGTGTTCACATCCTCTGATTTTTCACTGGTGGAACACTAGTGCTGCTATTGTATAGTGATGTACCTAATATTCACTGTCTTTTTATTTCATGCTAATATGAAACCAACAAAAACAGTGAAAATAGAAAGACAGCAAATATTTCCTGTTATACAGTATTTTGACACACTCACACAACAATACATGTCTTCTTTGCTGCAAACCACTTGCATCATAACATTCTTCAGTTTTTTTTCAGAATCCTGTTTATTTTGTTTGGATTGCTCATAGTAATACAAAATCATACAAGTACAAAATAATAATAAAAGAAATAGCAATATATATATATACAGTAGGGGTGAGTGGTAAATGTGTGAGATAAAACAGTGTATCATCCACTGCAGTGTGATATTTTTACCCTCTGCTCTACTGTGATGATATGAGACATTTACACACACAGGTCACAAAAGGTCACTGATATCATCACCCTAGGCAGCTTTCCCCTCAGCATGAAAGAAACACCTGTGCTGTTACCATAGACACAAATGCAGAACTACCTGAGAGGTCTCGCTGCTGCCTACAGCTAACTCAGTGAGCATTACAAAACACACCTATCCCCACACCCCCCAACTTCCTGCTCATTACTGGGATGCTCTCAACTTGATGCAGCCAGAATTCCAAACAGCACAGCTTCACAGAACAGTCTAAACTACTGCCTGCAGCTAACTCAACTACCACTGAAACACACTCTCACTTGTTCCTCAAACTCTGATTCTCACCCATGTCTATCTTATGGCACCTCTGCTTATTTTAATACAACCTAAAGCCATTTTTCAAAATGGGATGTGGTTTGCAACAATATATGTCACTTTGTTTTAGCCACCAGTCACTATACTAATAATTTTGCTTTACTCTGGCCTAGATGGCTGTCTTCTTCTGCCAAACTCTCCTTCCATATGGAAGGCTTCTTGGATAAGTTGAGCAGCTCTTATGTCCCTATGTCCTGGTATGAAATACCCTAATGCCCCAGGACTGGTTAGATCAAGTGACAAATCATTGCTGTTTGAACCACAACACTGTTTTAAGATGGTTCAACTTGCCCTTGCCCATTATGCTTCCAAGTACTAGAATGCTTTACCTCTATACATTACGGCCGGGATATTCAAAAGGTTGCACACAATCCACTGGCAATCTTCCAGTGATATTCAAGCGAGAAGTGCTCGACACAAATCCCAATGTGCTGGGGTGCATCAGTAATGTATGTAGGCGCCAAGTGGGGGCGTGACCATGCATACCCCACATCCCGATATTCAGCCTGGAATGTGCTGAGCACTGAGGCAGAGCACAACCCTATGTGTGCCACACACAGTTGTGCCAAAAAAAAAAGGAGCAACAGCTGGCCACCCACAGGTGAGCTGCCATATTGCAGGGTGCAACATGGCAGCTGCCAGCTGTGGGTGGCCACCCAAGTTCCGGCGGCACCGTCCATCATGGTCGACCCCCCATGTCCGATCGCAGGCTTCCATTATGAAAATATCCCTGGTGGTCCAGTTGACCTGATCCCTCAGCCCGATCGTGGGCTTTCAGTATTCCAATATCCTTGGTGGTCCAGTGGACCCAATCCCTCAGCCCGATCATGGGCTTTCAGTAACTGAAATATCCCAGGTGGTCCAGTGGTACCCCGATCCCAACCCCACTCCAGTCCACCACGCATCCCCCCGGTCAGTGGTGGCGGCAGCCACCCACAAGCTGCCTGGCCACCCGTTGACTGACAGTGTACAGTACAGCTGTACGCCCATTGGTCCACAGCATGGGCCAATGGGCATGCAGACCGTAATGTACTATACAGCCCCGATATGTGAATGGAGCAGGGTGGTGGGAGTGAGTGGGCAGGTTGGGAGGGGGGTACCGCTGGACCACCAGGGATATTAGAATAATGAAAGCCCGCGATCGGGCTAAGGGATCGGGTCCACTGGACCACCAGGGATTTTAATACATATTACAGCCTGCGATCAGGCTGGGGTGCATTGCCAGTGAGGGACGGGGGCATTGGTCCCCGACGGCTGCTGCCTGGCAGGGCACCAGGAGCAAGTCACCGGGGATCGGTGCACCTGCATGCAAATGGAGCTATACGACATGCAAATGACCCCATTTGCATCTTGCATGCATTATGGCCCCATTTGCATGTCCACCGCTGAATATCGCAGTTCCTGCACCTAGCACAATGGCACTTGTGCTGGCGCATCCCCCTGCTCCTCCCTGGCCACTTGCGCTGGCGCAGTGTCACTGCACCATGCACAACTTGGGTGGCCTCGGAGCAATATTCAACGGTTCTAAGCCATGGCGCAGCACCATTGAATATCACCCTATCAATGCCCTGGTGCATCCCAGTTGCGCTGCGCCCAGGCTTGCGCCACAGCCTGGCGCAGTCTGAATATCCCACCCTACGTGTTTTGCTACTACCCTGCACTTTAGATAATTTTTTTTAACAAAGTCTGTTACACACCAGGTCTGCACTTGTTTCTGTATATCTTGTCTTACTGTCAGCAACAAAACCTTATGTCTTAGTGGTTGTACTGTTTGTGTAATCCCCCCATGTCAACATTTGGGGGCTTACTCTTCTAGGTAGGGATGTGCCACCCTGTCCTGCTGCAAGAGTAAATGGTTAGTGTCAGGCAAGGAAATTATGTTTTTTACTGTCCCTGAAATACCATGTCCTAGGAATCTGTAAGTTTCAAGGCACATTCTGCGCTCATGTTCCCATACAAGGCTCCTTCCTGGCTGGGTCACCTGACCTTGAAAGTGTAAAATAAACCCATGCAAAAGGAGTAGGAGGAGGTTATCAGGGTAAAGAACCAGGCAGAATACATGGGGCTCGCCCCATTGCCATTTCTGCTGCGATCGGCTGTATCTGGTTGATAAACCAGGCTTGAGGGGGTGGCACTTTTCCCCTCTAGGCTAGGACACTGGAGCCTGATATCTGGGAGCAGCTTTCCATTGGGATGGTGCAGGCCTGTTGGCTGTTCCCCCTCAAGGAGTTCTGTTTGTGGCATCCATCTGTTGGAGATGGATCATGCACAGGGAAAGATCCCAAAGCAGAAGAGGTAAGGAGCGGGTGAGCTCAGTGGTCTTGAATTCCCAGGGTATTTCCAGGATCTATAAGTCTGAGAGTGAAAGTACTGTAGGCAGGTAACACTTTACCTTGTATCACGCCCCATCGGGTACTACTATAAAAGGTTTGGGAGGGTATGTTTCTTTGGCTAATGATTTTACTATGTGATATAATGTAAAATAAAGTAAGCACCCTAACGGGCTGACAGCGCTATTTGCTGTAGCCTTCATCCAGCATATGCAAGTGATTATGTCAAAACATTATAGCATTTCATGTGACTAGTAACCACCAAACAGGGTTCTGCCATGCCACACCTAAACAAATTTCACTGACCTCCCCCACAGCAACAAATAGTCGCCGACAACCCTTACGCCGCTAAGTCCCCACCATGACCCTGAACACACTGACACCTGTTCGGTGTTAATGCGGGGGGCCGGGGCTGTGCCCCCTGCATCCCCCATAGTTATGGATTATCAACTCTTGGGGGGGGGGAGGATGTCAGGGGAGAGCGGCCAACATAGGGTGTCGGTGTATTGGCACATTGATGCAACAATCCGTTTAGCACTGTGGGTGTCAAACGGGTTGTTGTCGATGTGCAGGTTTCGCTGTGGGGGTGTCGTAGTCATAACAGTATATGACCAAAGGGAACCTACTGGCCTCTTAATACATATTGCTCTGAATGTGACATGCTCATCTGGGTACAAATGTCATGTCAATCTTGATAAGTATCTGTGATTGTGGACTCTGTAGATAAGTTGTTTGGGCACATACTATAACTAAGTGTCCCTGCCCTGTTTGTCTTGCGTAATGGTGGGGGAAAGAAAGAGTTCAAGGTATGATGTGATTTAGTTAATGTTAGGTACAATTCAAGAAAGGGGAAACAAATCCAGCATGCACACTGAGAAACCAGTCACTCATTAGCTAAAGGACCACAGACACAGATTGAAAAAAAAAAAAAAAACTAAATCCACCCTTGCTGCCAGTGCCCATTCTCACAAGGGATTACTCCTGCCAAGATTATTAATCTGTAAACCACAGCTGCTCAGTCATCCTTGTGTGCTAGAGTATCCAAGGGCATTGTTTCTATTTCCCTTGAGGGCCCTGATATGGCACCACAAACTGCCATAAACCCCCACTCTGTGGGGACGAGGACCCATCCCCATAATTTGTATTGTTATGTAAAATGTCTAATTTGAGCTTGAAAGCAGGCACTTATCTATCTAACTCAGCTACCTGGTTGCTGAAAATTAATTGCATCATAATAAAATTAATAATATTAAAAATAATAATAAAAATAGTAATAAAAATGAATTATAAAATGCTCATCATTCACATAATCATTCAGTGTCTGCACTGCTCTGAACTGCATGCAACTTTTTTGGTAGAGGCCGAATATTTTCACTTCTTTTGTTTTATGTCTGTTGTAGCATTGCACAAGTTAAGAGCCTTCCCTCTGTCTGAATTTGTTTACTTCTGTGTTCCATCATGTGATTGTCTCATTTACTTTATTGTTAAAGCCCTCTGGGCTGTGGTACCACCATAACTGTTCCCAACAAACACTCCTCATCCTCCTCCATGTGAATGCTATTATTCCTCCTTCCATGCTGCTTTGTCTGATCACAAAACTACACGGAACGCAATATTCTCATCTGACTACAGTATGAGCAACCCCTGACTGGGCTTCCTGCTGGTTTCTCTGCCAGCCCCGTCAACTGCATGGAAGCACATTTCTTTTTGCAACTTTACCAGCAAATTCAGCTTTTTCTAATCAATTTAAATTATTTGTTATATGGCCCATATGGATGGCACAGGCAAAACCAGGATAACAAATAATTATGAATAGGCTCAACGTTTTTTGAAAATTAGATGTGGAACTTAACCACCGGATACCTGAATAAGCCACTGGGGTGTGAGCTGTGCAGTCAAGCCGTTATCTAGGTAACTCTAATATCATATAACAATTCTGTTCTATTTGCTGCCCACACACTGACACAGCATAGGTGCCGGTACAGAAACTGCAGTTATCAGTGGTGATGAGCCTGTAATGAAATGGACAGATCAAGATAAATATGCATGTTGAAAAAACTACACGTGTTGCTAAAATGCCTGTACAGATACAGATACTGATCCTGTACATGTTGTAAATAAACTCATGCAGATGTGATAGTTGACTATGTCCATAAAAGACCTAGACCTATATGGATACCACTCATGTTGGTAGTGCACACGTGCCCGTACAGCCATTATACATGCTAGGGATGAGATTGTAAAGATATCGATATGCATATCCAGTAATCTACACATGTTAATAACACACATGCTGTATTTATATGGCATTGTCATTCAGGATCCTGCCAATGTTGAAAATACACCTATGCCAATAAATAAAATGAATGCATACCTCTCAGCTGTCCCAGATATTCAGGGAAATCCCTGATTTTGCCTCAAACATTTCCTTTGGAAAGGGAAAGGGGGAAATTAATAACCAGGAAATGTACACTAAGCCAGAGTTTGTTTCCAGGTACAACCTGGAAGCACAAGGAAGTTTAATGACTAGCTCAGTGTCACACAATATGCATGTGGGGGCTGATGGGATTCAAACCCAAGTCTCCAGGTTTGCAGCTTGGTCTCCTTAACCAATGCACTATACTGCCTCCTCCTTTGTTCATTTTAAATTTTGCATTTTCTTTAACTGATGAGCAAAGATTTGAAGCACAAAATCATGCTAGACAATGATCTAGTTCTCCTTCAGGAAATGCTTTCTCACACTAAGCCACATACTGCAACATCTTCATGTGATGATATTACCATTTTTAAGAAGTGTTCCTGGTTTTGTTTATTTGTCCCTCATTTTTTTAAGCTTCATCCCTGATCTGAGAAAGATTGCTGGTTGATATGAATAGATAAGTCTGTAAACTGCACTGATAAAGTTGCTAGGCTTGTTCACACGGCTGTCTGTGAGCCGTTGTCAGTGGTCTACAGCGGCTGAATTGGTACTCCTGCCCATGTGTGAATGCTATTGTTTGGGCACTTTTCCATTGCATGGTGTTGCATCCACGTTCCCCCTTTCCCTGTGTTTGCGGAGTGGTGTAGGTGGTTTCCTGTGCTGTCTGAACAGCCAAATCACCTGTACCACTCAATATCCCCTATTAAACTAACAGTGACTGGAACAGCAGTCAAATCACCAGAAAGGAAAAGGGCAGCAGCAAAACCGATGCCGTGTGAACGCGACACTCTAATGTTTTATCTTTTTGGTTTTTAATAAATAAAAATGAGCCACTGGGGCAAGGTGCAGTGTGAACGAGCCTACTGTACAGTATATGCTGGTACTGTAGGGCAGCCAGGAAGATGCAGAAACTATACATGTAGTGATAAACTTGTTACAGCTGGAACACAGCACATGTTGGTAATGATCCCCAAGCTAATGTGGAAACTGCATATGTCAGTGATAAGTCTAAACAGCCATAGATATGACACACGTTGGCAACACACCCATGCAGATACAGTATGGATACTGCAGTAAGGTTAGTGATGACCCCCACACTGAGGCGCACATAACAGTAAGATACTCTCATTATTACAGAATCTGCAGATCTATCAATGCCAGTACCAAGAAGGAGTGTCCATACCTGCAGTACTCACATGTCAATATGGAAAGCGAACATGGTGGTGACAAGCCAGGAAAAACATACATAACATGTTGGTAACAGACTTCTGCCAATGCAAAAATTGATTACAATAATGAGCATGTACCAATATGAATAATGCCCATGTAACTCTGCTAAGCTTGTACTACTATGGATGCTGCCCTCTCCAACTGTTGTTGCTAGGATACCAATACACATTCTTATCATTCCTATTATTTTACTGCCAACATATACTTCTGTGCTGGCTGTATAATGTTGCATTCCCATGTGCTGTACATATTTTTCTCTGCATTTTTGATTACTCTGTATTTTTTGGTTTAT
This sequence comes from Neoceratodus forsteri, assembly GCA_016271365.2. Classification (NCBI taxonomy): domain Eukaryota; kingdom Metazoa; phylum Chordata; order Ceratodontiformes; family Ceratodontidae; genus Neoceratodus; species Neoceratodus forsteri. The sequence continues at coordinate 222,369,608 of CM057449.1, read as the reverse complement.
ATAATTAATGTCTTCTCAAGTTTCCCTCTCACCGTGTTGCACCTGGAAACATGACCCATGTGCCTGTCCTGGTCAACATATTTTAAATCATTTAAAACATATCACTGATAATCTTGTACAGATAGAGATAAAGTTCAATACAATTTTATTTTATATACTGGAGTGCCTCTCACCCATACAGTTCCCTAACCACTTTATATTGCAGAAAGTTACAACAGCGTCAGAAATAAAATGAATAGTGGTCTAATAGATGAGAAAGTAACAAAAAGGGGACAAAGAGGAAGTGAAATCAGATATGAATAAGCTGAGATACTGGTGCTACAAACTGTGAAATAAGGTGATTGACAGAATCAATAACTTCAAACACAGTTGGCAGCACTACAGTCAATAAACCAAGTAAGACTGAAAGGAACTAGTGAGTAGCAAAGCTGAGGAAATTGCTGGAGAGCTCAGGATCAACAGAAATAATGTGGGTTTTGAGTCATGATTTGAATAGTGAAGTAGAATCAATGAGATGGGGAATGGTGGTGGCTGTTCAACACAGTAGAGACAGATGATGAATGACCTTCCCACTAGTTGTTGAGAGAGAGAGAGAGAGAGATGAGAAAAAGAGTGAGAGAAAGAGTGAGGAGTGTCTAGAGTTGCAGGAACACTGAGTATGGGATGGGGAGTAATCTGTTATGAGATCATAGAGACTGGTAGGAGCAAGGTCATGAATGATTTTGAAAGCAGAGATGCTTTCTAGTGGATGAGGTATTGTATAGGAAGCCAGTGTGGCTGGGTGGTGGCACAGGCTGGGACTGATGTAACCTTGTTTCTGGGAGCAGGCAAGCAGCAGAATTCTAAACAGTTTGAGATCAAAGAGAATGGACTTGGAAAGACTAAACAGTAGGGTATTGAGATGGATGAAGATGAAGGTAAGAATAAGGGTTTCAACAGAGTGGTCTAGCAAGTAACAGCCATGGGCCCTATTACAAAATTGACCATTAACGGCGTCACAGACCATAGAGGTATTGGAAGCAAGGTGAGCTCTTGGTCAAGGAGACTGCCTGGGTTTCTGATAGAGTGGGTGTAGGAAAGGGAGAAGTCAAAAAATGATAAAAGTTGAACTGAGGGAGAAGCTACATTTTTGCCAAGCAGGAGAATCTTTGCCTTAGAACCACTAAGCTGAAGGAAACTAAGATGGAGCCAGGAGTTGATTCTGTCAAAACCAGAGAAGGAAAGGATAAGGCAGCATCAGAGAACAAATTGAAAGCAATACATAGTTAGTTATCAGTGGCATAGAAATTACTTCTTTAATTATTTTGCTTACTATAGAAATTATATCTGATATTGAACTCAGAGATGATGCAGCCCAGAAGAAGAAGATAGATAAAGAAAAGGATACAAACATATGAAACTACCAGCAGAAACAGGCCTCTTGGTCTATCAAGTCTACTCGAGTGTGCAGCTAGCACCCTTATATTGCAGCTGCCCCACTATCCCTCCCCCTCACCTTTACCCCCCCAGTACTCTTTCCCATGCTCTTTTAAAACTGCCCACCATCCTACAGGCTACCACCTCCTCAGGTAGAGTGTTCCATTTTTCCATCACCCTTTCCCTGAAATAATGCCTCCTCATCTCCCTCCAAAATCTTCCACCGTCCAACCTTAGACCATGTCCTCTTATGTACCCTCCCCACCTCAGTTTAAATATCCCCTCCATGCTCAGTTTGTTAATCCCCTTCAAGTATTTAAGGGTATCAATCATATCCCCCCAGTCCCTCCTCTCTTCCAGGGTGTACATATTCAACTCAGTCAGCCTGTCCTCATAGGATTTGTCCTCTTAGCCCCTGGATCATCTTTGTTGCCCTGCACTGCACTCTCTCCCATAATCTGATATCCCTCTTCAGAAAGGGACGCCAGTACTGCATGCAGTACTCCAAATGTGCACTGACCAGTGCCCTGTACAGTGGCAGGATCACATCCATATGCCTGGATGAGATTCCTCTCACTATACACCCCAGCATCTTGTTAGCCTTAGCTGCTGCCTTCCTGCACTGAGCTGAGTAGTTCATGCTCCCCATTATGATCACCCATAGGTCCTTCTTCTCCTCAGCGACCATAGGTCCTTCTCCTCCTCAGTGACCATAGGTCCTTCTCCTCCTCAGTGACCCCCCCCCAAATTGAGCTCCTCAGTGACCCCTCCTCGGTGACCTTAACTGAGCCACCCACAAGATAAAGAAAAAGAGAGCACCAGGAACAGGGCATCAAGGGTTACCTTACAGGGGATCCCAAGTAAAAGAAGAAAAATGACCACTAGAGGCAGAGAAAGCAGAGATGAAGAGATAGCAAAACCATGAAAGCAGAGGACCACAGACCCCAGTACACAGATTATGACAGTCAAGCAGGACAAGGTAGTCAACTATGTTTAACATTGTACTCACATCAAATAGGGTACGATTGTTGAACAACTCAACTTGTGCAAAAGGAAGGTTTTGTGTTATACAAGGAACAAAAGTCAGATTAGAAAGAGTCAAGGAGATATTTTTGGTCTCTCAAGTTAAAACTAAACGGAGAAAGTATCTTTGAGCATTGGAGGCAAAGTGGCAAGGGAAGAGTCAGAAAACCCTAGAAGAAGCCAGGCTGTAGAGAGAGTGGAGAGGGTAAGGAAAGACACAGAGAAAGCAAATCTAGGAATTTCCCTCCACAGTGTGCTTTGAGGCTCTGGTTTGCTTTCTTATATTTACATACAAAATTGCTTTCAGTACTCTATCTTATTCATACTCTCCTAGGCCAGCAGGTTCAAAACAGGCTAGTAAAGCAGTTTGGAGGCCATCTCACAGAAGTACTGGCAGAGCTGTAAATAAGTACTTTTACACAGTACTCTCTCTAAACACGTTAGGCTTCACTGTTTTATAATGTAACACTAATTATTCAAGAGACTCAGTAAAAGAGAATCTTCATGCTGTAGCCTACCCTTTCAATTCAAGATCATTACTTCCTAATCTAGCAGGTGCAGATGTGCACATTTTCTTGTGTTGCAAAATGCTTTTTTTTAATGTTTTATATGCCGTGATACCCTAACTGTGCCACAGTATCTTCCCATCCAACACAGTATGCTCTGCCACATTCCATCTCGCTGCTAAATTACTAGCATACTATTATCAGAAAGTCAATATATTTGATTTTATAGATTTAAGAGTAATCATATGGAAGTAAACATAAATAGCCTGTATTCTGGCAAGCTGACCAACTTGGATCCATTGGAACATGGTCATTTTAGAGTTATTTTTTTTTACAGCTTTTTATTATTGGAGCAATTTTACTATTGCAGGGAGATAATGTTTTAAAGGTAGAGACTGTGGTTAATTTAGCTGTGCAAGATTAAGTATGCATCCTTTTGGTTAGTTTTAAAAAGATGTGACTGGTTGTTTGCAAATGACCTCCAATTCCTATGGACAAACTGGTTGAAACTAGCAGTGAAAGGTCAGGGAAAGTACTGAGGATGGTGACAATTTATTTAAAGGTAACAAAAACACAAGAGGAGAACAACTATTGTCTAAGCACATATTGCCTCAGGATCCAAGGAAGTAAAAAGAATGTCAAAGGAGGGCAAGAATAATCACTATAGGTTTCATGTAATTAATGTTCCTAAAGGATTAGACGGCTTCAAAGATGAGATACAAACCTCAACACCAAAATCACTGCAGTAGAATGTTTCAGTAAACTATGATATAATTGAGCAATCTAACGAACAGTATGCAAATAATAAAAGGATAAACTCGTAATCTGGTAACTATAGAAAAGAGATGTTCTTTTATAAAGTGCCCCTTTGTGATGTGCTTTGGTATCTGTAATTATTTTAATCATCTCTACATTACTACTGGCAGAAAAGTTTGCACTTGTACAACCAGAGCAGTAACAATATGAATCCCCTTGATAAAGTGCTATTTTACGGACACGAAACACCGTCTGGTTTTTATTGGCAGGTTGTGGAGATGCATCTTTTGCTATAATGCCCAGATTTTAAATATTATGTGCTGTGAGTAATTAAAACTTTTTGTATTTGCATTTTTGGCTTTGGGGTTCATATTGTTACTGCTCCGGTTGTGTGAGTGCAAGCTTTTTCTGCCAGTAGTTGTTCACACCACACTCTTCTGAGGTGACCCCTCATTTTTATTTTGGATTTTCCCTATATTACCTTACTTATACCATGTTATTTATTGTGATTTTGTGTTTTCTGACCTTGTACTCCTGCAGTGAATTTGCTTCCATTATATTCTGTACTACAGTGTCTAGTGGCAGTGCCTTGTCTTTCTCTGCTTTGTAACCCCCCAGGTCACTCCTGAAAATAGGCATATATTTGTCTAATGTGCATAGTGTACCTGGTCAATATATATATTATAGTAATGTGGTACCGCCAATATAGTTAGGGTTGGTACAGCACTTCAACGTTAAATTCAAAATTTTGCACCTTAATAACTTTGGCATATTTTGACAAGATAGCCCAAAATGTAGCATGTACAGTCATTCTGGCAGAGTCTCAAGATGTGAAAAGGTTTGTGATGGCATCTTGTATGTTTTTTGAGATGTAAAGTGATAAAAACATGGGATTTTGCGCCATCATCTACAGACCAGATGGAATGAGATGTTTCTCTGAAATTTTCTGGGATGATGGGGTCTGTACCAAGGGTCTGCCTTTGTATGATCTGGTGAAAAAATATGTTACCATTTTTGAATTATAATGATTTTTGTGATAGCCACAAGACAGGCAGGAAAATGAAAACAGTTCTAACTATAAATTTACTGTACTAACTGTAAATTTGTTGTGCAAACTCTAAAGTTATTGTTCCAACTGTAAAGACTTGGTACAGCACTTTAATGTTAAATTCTAAATTTTGCACCTTAATAACTTTAGAATACTTAGACAAAATAGCCCAAAATATAGCATGCATGGTCATTCTGCCAGAGTCTCAAAAGGTGAAAAGTTTTGTGATGGTATTTTGAATGTTTTTTGAAATATAAAGTGGTAAAAAATAGAAAAAAAAAACAGACAATTTTTTCCCCATTGGTTACCATTGGACTTTTTGCCATCATCTATAGACCAGACAAAATTAAATTTTGCTCTGATATTTTCAGGGATGCTGGGGTCTGTGCTAAGTGTGTACCTTTGGATGGTTTGGTGAAAACATACTGTACCATTTTTGAATTATAACAATTTCTGTAATAGTCACAAGACAGGCAGGTACATGAAAACAGCTCAAACTATAAATCTACTGTTAGAACTGTAAAGGTTATTTTTTTTTCAAATATCTTTTTTTTCTGAATATCTTTTTTATTTACATTATTTGTTGGTATGGGGATGTGGGCATTGGTTATTATATTTATTTACTTTTTTGGATGGTTGACAGTTGTGGGTTTATTTTACATATCTATCATAAAGTTCTCATGTTTCTTGTGATTTTATTACATTTTATTAATGGGGTTTAATGTATTTGTAGTGTTTGTTAACTTGTACTTAACCTTTCACGATATTGAAGGTGATGGTCTTTGCAGTTCTCGTGGGCTGATGGAAGTAGGAACCGATCATTTCTTTCCAGTTCTCTGGAATGGTACTGAGGCTTTTATTTTTGTTGCTGTGGCATTGTTCTGTTGCTGGGGCTTGTTTGCTCAGGAGTGTTGAAATATGGTGCTGTTTATCTTCATTTAGTTTGAATAGTCATTTAAACTTTGTAGTTGCTTGTGGCCTGACACTTGAGTTATTTCAGTGTGTGCCACTCTACTATCCATTAGTTTTTATATTAGATATTTTCTTATATAGTGGTTGGTTATTGTCTTCCTTGTCTCTATTGCAGCCTTTTCAATCATTGTTCTCATCAGAGTGGCATGTTTGTGTATGCCAATGGGCTGTTTTTGGTTTATTTATTTATTAATATCTTGGATTACAATACCTTTGAGCAAAAAAACTATTTTACAAAGGTTCCACGTCAGTAAGAGTGGGACAAAAACAAAACAAGGTAAACAACAGGTAAAAGTAAATAGTGGACATCAAGAATATACTTTAAAGCTAATACATCAAAAGCAATCTACCAGAGCATTGTATGTTACTCAATATAACAGCAAAGGGGGGAGAATGTAATAAAGACTAGAGGAGTTGGTAGCCAGGAAGGCCTTGTCAAAAATACAGGAGAGTAAGCAATGGAGGTGAAAGGTAGGTGGAAGAGAGAAGCGAGAGGGGGGAGGGGAGAAAGAGTTGTGCAGGAGATGGTAGGGGATAGAGAGATGAGAGGAGGGGGAAGCAGAATGAGGGGAAAGGGAAGAGTGTAGAAAGAACTGGGGGGACGTGAAGGGTGGAGGGATACAAATTAATAGTAAAGGAAGAAGAGGTAGTGTTAAACTATAGGAGGCAACCTAGCAGACCTTATCAAAAACCTAGAGAGAGTGATTAATAGGAGGAGGAGGAAGGGTAGGTAAGAGAGAGAAACATGTGGGGGGGGAGGAAAGGTTGGTAAGAGAGAGAAATGTGGTGGGGAGGGGAAAAGAGTTGCAAGAGTGGTGACATGAAATAAAGAGAATGAGGAGGGGTGGAAGGGGGAAGATGAAGAGGAGCAGGGGAGGAGCACAGAACGGCATGAACAAGGGGAGAATTAAAGGCATGGGGTGGTGGGAGAAAAGGCTCATGGGTTGGATTGAAATAAAGTCCTGAGAGGTATAAGGACATAAATATCATAAATAAAAGGCTGTTAACGGCGCAGTCACATATATTGTTTGCTAGTAGATGCTGCCGGTGCTTGTGTTTGAAAGGGCCCAGTTTTGATTCGGTAGTGATGTCTCTACTCAAGGAGTTGAGCAAGAGGGAAGCTCTATAAGTGAAGGATGGCTGACATAGGGTGGTGCGGAATCTGGGATCAGGAAAGACCTGAGTTACCAAGCTACGAATATGTTGCGTGTTGCGAGAAGGGCTAAGGAGCTTTTGGACCCCAGGGGGTAATAATCCAAGGTGAGCCTTCTTGACTAGTATACAGGTTTGATATTGGATCCGGATGAATAATTGAAGCCACCCGGTTTAAACATATAGGTTACACATGTGTGTGAGGTGGGCAGCTCCAGTCAGGAGTCTGCATGCTTTATTAAGAGCAACAGTGGTCCTATGAAGGGATGAAGCAGAGGCAGAGTCATAAACAACCAGCCCATAATTGATAATGGAAATGACGGGGCTGAAAATTGCTATTCTTAGCACCTCAGGATTCAGGCTATGCTTGTGCCTGTGGAATAGGCCAATCCTTATGTTGACAGCTTGGGCAATGTTATCTATACAGTATGTTGGGAGTGGGTGAGTGAGCTATCTAGTGACCCCGAGATATTTAAAGGAGTGGATCTGTTCAAGAGGGGTGCCACTGCAGTTTGTGATGATGAAGGTTTTGGACATATGTTTATTATGGGCACTGTTGAAAAGCATCACTTTAGTCTCTTTATAATTTAGCACCAGTTTTTGCATGCTAAACCACTTTTCCACTTCCGAGAAGTTGTGTTGAAGGTTATCCTGGGGGATCTTTGGGTCTCTTTTACTTGAGTAGATCATGGCATCATCTGTGTAGAGCAGAATCTGTTTTTGACAGGCGCATGGGAGGTTACTTCAAAAGAAACTGAAAAGAAGGGGCATCAGTATAGATCCTTGAGGCACTCCAGTGCAGACTGGCTTCCTTTCAGAGAGAACATTAGTTATCTTAAACTGCTGTGCGTGGTCTTCTAAGTAGCTTTTAAGCCAGCTGACACCATCATTCAATATCCCTGCATGTCATAATTGTCCGAGTAGCAGTGACTGGTTCATTGTATCAAAGGCCTTCGTAAGGCTGATGAAGGCAGCTCCTGCCAGATGACCTTGGTCAAATGAGTTCTGTATGAATCCTGTGACCTCTAACAGTGAAGTGGTTGTACTATGGCCTTTCCAAAAGCCATGTTGCTGGGAACATTGAATATTGTATTTATCCAGGTATTCCACAAGTTGATTAGCTATTATACACTCTAGTGCTTTCGATAGCGGAGGTAGAATGGAGATTGGCCTGTAGTTGGTGTTTTGTGCCCTATCTCCACTTTTGTGCACCGGGGTTAATAGAGCCTATTTCCATTTTCTTGGGGACTTGCCCAAGTCTTAGAGAAAGGTTCAGTATCTTGGTAAGGGCTGTAAGAGTTTCCTCGAAGGTAAGGGCAATGAATTAGAGATCTTGATTGTCCCCACAGAATGGATTTACCGAGTACTTTGTGTATGTACTTTCTAGCCTCGTGTTTAGTGACCTCTTTGAAGTAAAAGGGAGGGGGGGGGGAGCCTGTTGCTGAGCATCACTGACCGGAGGGATAGTGGAGGCAGAGACCGTGAAAATATCAGGGGGGAGGACATTGCTGAGGTCCATTAAGGCGCTGTTAAAAGTGTTGGCTATGGTCACTGGGTCTAGTGTCAGGGTTCCATCAATGTTAAGCATGGTGGGTGCTCTCTTGAGATCTTTGCCTATGGCATCCTTTATGTTGTTCCAGAAGTTTTTACTGTCCTCCCAGGAGTTAGAGAGTGCCTCCCTATAGTATTGATTTTTTGCAAGATGGATTGCTCAGATACAATCATTTCTGGATTTTTTATAAGCCTGTATTTTGTTTTTGAACCTTGCCAATGGGTAGTGTGGCTTGTAGTTTGTGTTACTGGCTAGAAAGAATGATGAGTCTGTTGTCAAGTGCTTTTTGAGCCTGTGTGCCTTGTAACATAAATAATTTGCCACTGGGCACTGCTCTGTATTGGTTGGTGCTGCACATACACTGGGTTTTAACTTCCCCATGTCTCTTGGGTTTGACCCATACCTTGTTTTTGTTTGACATTCTTGGTTAAATAGTAAGTATTGTTATTCATTCTCATTTTGTTTCAGTTATATATGAACAAGCCAGCAGAAGAAGGCCGTTTGGCCTATCAAATCTGCTTGGTAAATGATGCAGGGTCCATGGCTTATGCCAAGGACCTTCCCCCCCGCGGTGTCATTCCTTCCTTCCCTGCTACCCCTCCATGGTCCCACGGGTTCCCTTTGTGCTTTTCACAGCCCCTTTTAAAGGATCCCACTGTCTTTACTGAGACCTCCTCTTCTGGCAATGCATTAAATGTGATCACCACCCTCTCCATAAAAAATGCTTCCTGACATCCCTCCTAAACCTCCCCCCATCTGCTTCAAGCTGTGCCCCTTTGTAGTTCTGTTGTCAAGCAACTTAAAAGGACCTTCCTTTTCAACTCTGCTAATCCCCTTCAAGTATCTGAAGGTCTCTATCATATTCCCCCTCTCTTGCCTCTCTTCCAGTGAGTACATCCTTAGGGCTCCCAGCCTCTCTTCATAAGATCTGTCCTGCTGGCCCAATATCATCTTGGTTACTCTCATTTCAACCCTCTCCAGCAAGCTGATATCTCTCTTGCAGTATGGATGCCAATACCTTACCCCATATTCCAAATGTGATCTCACCACTGACCTGTACAAGGGCTAAATGACCTCACTCTGCTGACTACCGAATCCCTTGGCAATACACCCCATCATCCTGTTTGCCTTTGCAACTGCCTTTGTGCACTGTGTGGAGTGTTTCAGATCTCCAGCAATCACTACACTCAGGTTCTTTTCTTCCTCTGAAGCAGCTACTTGGAACCCCCCCCCCCCAGGTAATACTCCATTCTAGGATTCCTGCCCCAATGTGCATTACTTTGCATTTTTTGGCATTGAAGCCAAGTTGCCAGATTCGCGACCATCTCACAGGTTTACCAAGGTCCTTCTACAGGTCCAGTATCCCTTCCTTAGTATCCACCCATCTACAGAGTTAGGCGTCATCTGCAAACAGACACATCTTGCCCTTAATGCCTTCCCCAATGCCACTTATGAAAGCATTGAACAACACCAGTCCCAGCACCAATCCCTGTGGAACCCCACTGGTGACCTTAATGCTGGATAACGCTAGATAACATCTAGTAAATGGGTTAATTTGTAAGTTTGGACTGTCCCCTAGAAATAATTACTTAAACTGATTTTGATACTGTCTATACAAGACCCCAGAAAATCAAACTGTAGCTGTAGCCAACTAACATTATTAAACAAGAGCGAGTGCAGGGGTGCAATGATAAACAATCATTGGCCAATGCCAAATGTTTGTTTGCTTGTATTTGCTGTATAGTTGTTGGGCATAGATAGTGCAGAAGTTAAAATTAATAACACAAGTTATAGTAACATAGAAACACAGAATCTGATGGCATATAAAATATTTCCTTGTACTTATCCCATGCATTCTTGAACCTCACTACTATTTTCTCCCCCCCACCTCTGTGAAGAAGTACTTCCTCACATCTCTCCTGAATGTACCCCTTCCAGCTTCATAGCATGACCCCTTGTTCTTCAGCACCTTTTCTTCTGAAAAAATATTTCTCTCCTGTACCTTATTTACCCCTGTGAAGTATTTAAATGACTATATCATTATATCTCCTCTCCCTCATCTTTTCCAGGGTGTGCATACTGAGGTCCTTTAGTCTCTTCTCATAGGGCTTTTTATGCAGCCCTGCACCATTTTAGTTGCCCTCTTTTGGACCACCTCCACTCTATGTCCTTCCAGAACTGTACACAGTACTCTAGGTGGAGTCTTAGGTGTCAGCGTGGCTCAGTTGGTAGCACATCCACCTCTGGACCAGAAGATCATGGGTTCTCATCCCATACTGGGATAGACTTGCACCTAAAAATCGCTGGCATCCGAGTGCAGTATTGGGAGGTGCTGTACTGCTGGGGTGTGAAGTCCTTCGGATGAGACGTTAAACCGAGGTCCCTTCTGCCCATCTTGGTATTGTCCTGGTGGGTGTCCAGGTGGAAGTAAAGGAACCCAGGGTACTCTTCATAAAGAGCAGGGAACATTCCCGGTGTCCTGGCCAACATTCCCCTTCCCATAAATCGGTTCATGCAATTATCCAGGCTGTGTGTGGGTGATGATGTGCGATAGGGCCGCCACCACACATTCAGTCACTTCACTACCAGTCTAGCACTGCTTGTAAAGCGCTTTGGGATACTGTGTATGAAAAGTGCTATATAAATCCTGATTCTTCTTCTTAACAGTGATCTATACAGGGATAACACCACCTCCTTTTTTCCACAGGTGATACTATCCCTATACACCCAACATTCCTCTAGCCCTATCTACTGCATTGTCTCACTGGCTGGCCACCCTTAGGTCATACGATATAGTTATTGCAGGTTTCTTTCCTGCTTGGTGGTCATCAATACCAGTCCACCCATTCTGTACTCTGCCCTTAGGATGTTGTGCCCTAAATGCATTATTTTGCATTTTTTCACATTAAAGCCCAGCTGCTATACCCTTGACCACTCATTTAGTTTTCTCATTTTTCTGCTCATTCTTTCCACACACACATGCCCCACCAGAGTGTCTAACCTATTGCAGATTTTGGTGTCATTTGCAAAAAGCAGACCTACCCTTCCAGCCCCTCTGCAATGTCACTTATAAAGAGATTAAAGAGGACCAGTCCTAGCACTGATTCATAAGGAACCCTGCTGGTCACTCTGTCTTCCTCAGTGTGAACTCCATTTAATGCCACCCTCTGTCGCCTATCCCCTAACCAATTTCTGATCCAAGCTACCCAGCTTGCTTCCTAGTCTATGTGTAATGGTGTTGAAAGCCTTACTGAAATTTAGGTAGACCTTGTCCACCAGTCCACCCTGATCTAGTTCGCTGGTTATCCAGTCAAGGAAATCTATCCAATTCATTTGACATGACCACCCCTATGTGAAACCATGCTGCCTTGGGTCTTGTAACTCACTGAATTCAAGATATTCCACAAGCCTTTCCTTTAGCAGTCATTCTAACTTCCACACCACTGAAGTCGGGCTGACTGACCTACAATGTAATTGCCAGCCTCTTCACTGCTACCACTTTTGTGTAGCGGGACTACATCTGCCCTCCTCCAGTCCTCTGGAACCACTCCTGTTTCCAGTGAGCTGTTAAATAAAACTATCAGAGGAGCAGACAGTAACTTCCTCAGCTTCTTCAGTACCCTTGGAGGTACTGCATCTGTCTCCATTGCATTGTCCACCTTCAGAATAGCAAGGCCCTTCAGGACACACCCCCCCGAGAAAGGACTAGCTCCCACTTTCCTCCCTTCAAGGTTCTATCACTCTGTGGCCCATCCCTGCCCCTTCTCTTTCCTCTGTGAACACTGAACTAAAGTATTTGTTCCGGATGTCTCCCTTTTCCTGGCCCCCCTTTGAAAGAGTCCCACCTTCACTTTTTAACCTTACAATCACACCCCTGGTCTTCCTTTTTTCACTTAGAGTACCTACCTAAAACATGTCTTGTTTCCTTTTGTTATCTCCTGGGCTATTCTCTTTACAGTTTGCACTTATGCACTCCTTACTGCTTTCCCTACTTCCCCTGACACACCTCCCTATCTTCCTCCCTCTGTGTCTCCTAATACCTTCTGTATGCCACCCCTTTTCCCTTTACATTTTCAGCCACTTCTTTCGAGAACCATAGCAGTCTCTTTTTCCTCTTGCTTTTGCTCACTTGCTTGACACAGAGGTTTGTTGCCTTTACTATGCACCCTTTATCTTCGCCCACTACTTCTCCACCCCACCCAGGCCTTCCCTCCCTATCTAACAGGTCATCCCTGAGGCATTCACTCAACTTTATCAAATCTGCCCTTCTGAAGTCAAGGAGCCTTGCCATTGTGTGGTTTGATTCCACAGTCACCCTTATATTGAACCACACTGTGCAGTGAGTGATCACTGGTTCCCAAGAGGCCTCCCACCTTGATGTCTGAGGAATTGTCCTTGTTAGTGAGTACCACGTCCAGTATTGGCCCATCATGAGTGGGCTTACTGAATAGTTGCCTGAGGATTGCCCCCTGCAGAGAGTCCAGGATGTTTCTGCTTCTAACTGATGCCACTGCTGTGAGGCTCCAGTCTGCTTCTGGCATTTTGATGCCCCCCACCAGCAGTACCTCCCTTTTCTGCCATCTTGTCAATGGCTTCTACCAGTACCATATCTAATTCCCCCCCTCCATGCTGGTGGTCTATAGATCACTTCAGTATGAAAAGTGACTCCTTTCTCCATTTCCAGGGTGACCCCCAGTACCTCTGCCTCTCCCCATATTCCCTGTATCTCTGTTGCTTTTATGCTTTTCCTCACATAAAACACCACAGCCACTTTCCTTCCCAAAAGTGACACTGTCTTGCTTTGGAAATGAAGAGATTGACATATAACACTGTCGGTTTCTCAAATTATGAGTTTTGTGTCCTGTAAATGGGCAAGTATTTCAAAAGTGAAAAGGAGAAAAGCAGAATTAGGTAAGAAATTCAGTATTCTGATGCCATGATAGGTGAAGAACAGGCACACCCTCAAAGTCTGATACAAGTTTATTCACAGTACTTTACAAGCAAACATAAATCAATTTGATTCCCGGGGGTATATCCATTGAGCCTCTTTTATTTATGTTATAATGACCAAAATGTTTAAATTTTCAGTGATCAAAACACATGTAGGCAGAGAAACACAGCTTATTACGTAAAGTGATCAATGAGTGTGGAAACATGTTAGAACATCTGTTTCACTTGCTTTTTACCACAGTACTGTATAAGAATATATTAATTTCATGAGCTGCAAGCACTGCATCAAGGGTATGCAAATAATACGGATTGTGCAACATGTCTGCCATTCCCCAAGAAACAAAGTTCTAAGAGTAGCACATATGAAGGCAGTAAACTGCAGCATATGTGGAACAAAATGCAGGAGCAGGATTTCAAGCAGAAATTAGGATTTGCACTGTAAAACCCTCTACCTTGTTTTTCCTAGCCTTCTGATCAGGCAAGGCCCTCAATTAAAAAATAAGGCGACAGGAAGAGTGGGTGGGAATTTGGAAGGAGATTCAGTATTCTGGAGCTGTGATAGGTGGAAGAGGGGTGCACCCTCCAAAACTTTCTTACAGCTCAGACTGATACCAATAATCTGTGCATGCTTAGCAGTTGAACATAAAAATGTGAACTTTGCAATCTGAATTAAAACACTGCTCCTAAATCAGCATTTACTGGATCAATATTAGTCAGGCATTAAAAAAACTACATGGGACTTTGGCTGCTGTATCGAGGTTCTTGGATGATATTGGATTGGCTATGGAGGCCAAACATTATACTGGCACTACACTGATCAATCTCTCCAAGGCCTTCGACATAGTAGACCATAACTCTTGTTGTTCCAGCTAAATGAGATGGGAATGGGTGGTCTAGCATTAGACTGGTTCTATTCTTATCTCTATGATAGACATCAGATTACTGTAGTAAATGGGATGGTGTCTGCTCCATTGTTGGTAGAACAGGGTGTTCCACAGGGCTCTGTCCTGGGGCCCCTGCTATTTTTAATATATCTAAAGGACTTAGGGAAACATGTTGGTAATGCTTCCTACCAATTATATGCAGATGATATGATAATTTACACGGCAAGACCATCTGTCAGATGTGTTCAACAGGCTCTCCAGGACAGCTTCAGCTGTGTCCAGTCTTATTTTACTAAAATGAAATTAAAATTTTATTCAACAGTAACAAAGTGTATTACCTTTGGAACGTCTTCTCAAGGTGATTGTAACTTTCAGTTAGCTATCATGGACTATGCTGGGGACGCCTTGGAGAATGTTGACACCTACCAATTATTTAGGTTTTTGGTTTGATCGATTTGGGATGGGAAATAACCACTTAGACTACTTAATTAATCAAGTAACTAAGAGGGTAGGATTTCATCATAAGCATTGTTCGGAAGCTGACACCTTAAATTTAATTGTTTGAATGAAAATTTTGGTTTTAATTTATTACGGGGATATCTTATATAGTAACTCCACTTCTGACAGATTGCATAAGTTAGATATTCTTTACAACTGGTTGGCAACATTGATATTAAATTGTTCTAGATTGGTGGCCTGGCGGCACTGAGGGTTGAGGAACTAGATGCCACACCTTGCCCTGTGCCAGGGACCCGTGTTCGGGAACAGACTCGGGTCGCCGGGGGTCGGATGGGGGGGAAGGAGGATTGAGTGTCCCAATGGATGCTGTCCTCCTCCTGAGGTGGGTTATCAGGGGTGCTGGCAGCACCCAACGTGCCTGTGCCTGTGGAAGCACGGGTGTTAGGGGCACTGGTGGCTCTTTGGAGTCGGGGGAGGGGAGGATGCTGTGGGCGCTTGATAATGGCGTGCATCAGCATGCCATCTGTCTGGACAGATGTCCTCTGCTCCGGCATCCTCAAGGAGATTGGGAGAGATACGGTGAAAAATACATACACCCAGCCCCGTGAGCACAATGAAACTGGGAGGAGATGCCTTGGAATGCCCTGGTGGATGGAGTAGGAGGGGGTACAAGGCCCCCTCTGAAGCAGAGGAGCCAGGCAAGTAAAAAAAACAATTGTCTAGATTAACACATCATTGTGATATGTATCAGCAACTGAGTTGGCTTTTCCTCTCAAGTAGTAGAGAACTTCATAAAAGTATTTTTTTCATATAAGTGTGGGCTGGGTATGCTACCTGGGTACCTAAAAGATAAAATAACCTTTAGGGATCTTGATTTGTCCCTAAGGAATAGTCATCTTAAGGAAATGCTGCTACCATATACTAAAGCCAAATGTTCATAAAATTATGTGTAATGTTGAACAAACTTTTTTTTTACTTTATGTAATATCTGTATGTTTAATCTGTGATATTGTGGTCTTAATGTACATTGTATTTGTGTGTTGTATTTTGATACCAAGGTACTAAGGTAACTATTGAAAATGAGATGTGGTCTATGGTCTTAAACTTAATAAACAAACAAGCAAACAAACCATGAGTGAAAACAGTTACATGGTAACAATACTGAAGCTTTAAATAGCAGGTTCCAAGTTTCAAAGTTCCTGCTCCCCCAAACATATTATATAGCTCACCTGGCCCTGAGTTGATGGCTATACATATTTCCTTTAATTTCTGCCTTTTTTAAAAGTTATACCCCTGTAAAACCATCCCTGGCCACCACAGCCAAAGACGGAGCCACTTCCTGAAGCCACCAACATGCCCCCATGCAGGCACATGCAGTCCCATTTTATGATGTCATAAAATGAACATTGCATGTGCGCCCCCTCATTCAGTTCAATGGGGGCTAGTTTTTGAAACATTTTATTAACATATAGAGTTGAGATTTTAATAAATCAAAGTAACGGCTTGACTAACAGGGCTCCCCCCAACTCCAAGACACAGCCCGAGGTTTAATTATTCTTGAGGAGATTTCAACAATGGGGCAAGAGGCAGACAAGGAGGGGAAGGAGGAAATGAAAGCAACTACAACAGAGGACAACAGAATGGCTTTCAGTGGAATGGGAGATTTGGACACAACAATAGGGGATGTTGGAGATGAATCTGGACACATCGTCTGATTCCCATGTAATTAATCTCTCATCACATATTTTAAAAGACAGTGAGTTAAATCTGTTCAGACATGGCCTGAACTTTGCTCCTACAAACAAAATTGATGCTGAGAAAATGCCTATTGATTTATAGTTAGTTTGCAGAAATCTCAGCATCAAGTCCTTCTTTAACAAAACATGTGATGACCATGAAACTGCTAATTTGAATAAATATCAATGCTAATTTCACCCTAGATCTTCATTCTGTCCTTTGACTAGCCCTGCTATTTCTACCTTTAAACTTTTAGTAGAAAAAGATTTGATATTGTTTTTTGGCAATCTACCTGCCTTACCTTTTAACAATCTTCAAACATGAGGAACGTAGTGCAACTAAAACCCTTCGAAGTAACAGTGACATCATAATTAAAGAACCAGACTAGAAAGCAGCATGATTCTTTTTAAACCAAACT
The DNA here is from genome assembly GCA_016271365.2 of Neoceratodus forsteri. Classification (NCBI taxonomy): domain Eukaryota; kingdom Metazoa; phylum Chordata; order Ceratodontiformes; family Ceratodontidae; genus Neoceratodus; species Neoceratodus forsteri. The sequence goes on along the minus strand of CM057449.1, from coordinate 222,352,735 downwards.
GACTATGTTCAAGAAGCTGAAAGACAATGAAAAACATACAGTTCTACCAACAGAAAAGTACACGATTGAGCGGGCTCACCGGGCGCTACGGGCAATGCCACCATCAGGATCCCCGCCGCGTACGTTAATCTTCCGGTTTCTGAACTTTCAGGAGAGGCAGTTTGTGCTGACTAAAATTAAGGAATTAAAGGAAGTAAGGTGGGAAGGGACCCTGTTAAGAATTACACAGGACTTGCCACTATCGGTACGTCAGAAGAGGGCTGAGTACCATCCGATTGTAACCAAATTGATTGCCTCAAGTACCCGCTTCAGAATAGGATACCCAGCGAGACTACAAGTTTTACTGTCTGGACAGTGGTCCAGTTTTGAGGATGCCCAGTCAGCAAGGAAAGGGTTGCAGGAAGCCCTCCCAGATTTATTCAAGCAAGGGTGAAGGGGGAGAAGAGGATCAGTCTTCAAAAGGAAAAAACACAATTAAGTACAGGAAATAAAGAAAATAAAAAGTAACAAAATATGTGGAGTCCTCCAACATAAGTAAAATCACGGGCTCAGGAGTAGCAAGTCTGTAAATCGGTATTTGGCTCTGTTTAAACGTCCTTTCAGCAGAGGCAGCTTCCCCACTTCGGCTTATGCAGGAATCGTAGCATCGCAGCCACTTCTCACTCTGGGGATCTAACAGGCAGTTATTTCTTGTTGTTTCCAGAAGCTGTTTGGAATCTCACGGGACAAGGAGAACGAGAGAGACACTGAGAGAAGAAGATATCGGTGCACTGAACCGGTCTGTATGTGATATTATTAACTATAGAAATATTTGGCGCCACTAACAGTACTCCGATCTGGACTACCATTGATTCAGTTATGAGGGCACCACTTTGCTCCTTGAGAGATCGAGAAGAATATCCTCGTGGAAGCGTGGGGGCCCCACGGCTCCAGGCAGTCGATGGGAGTTTGAATGGGGACTGGTATTTAATCACGAAATCTCCTGCAGTGATCATTTACGTTAACTCGATAAATGGGGCTGAAACGGTGAAACGGTGTCGTTTCTTAGCCACAAGAGGGAGCTCACATATTACTTTTCCCTTCAGTTAGTGCCTGTGATTTTGATCGTGTGGACTGTAGTGCAAGTCTGCTTAATTTAGTTCAGTTTTCATTTTCTCTTTCCTCTCCTTTTGGTAAAGAGTAACCCCAGATAGGGTCTGTGGCTGAGGAAGTAGTGAATTTAAAGGCATATGCATATGCATATGCTGGGGGGTATGTTTTCTTTAGTTTCCTCATGCTTCTGGAGTGGGGGGGTACAGACTTTGGGGCTGTGCAGTATAACAGCATTTTGGTAATTTAAGAATGGGGGACTTGTTTGAAACAATTGTGTAGTGGGATGGGGATATGTTTTGATCTGTTTCGATGGGGTTTCAAAGGACAGAAACCTGAAGTTAAAGAATTAGTCAATTGTGCAGTCGGGGCAATGAAGGAATGGACTTTTTTTTTTATTTTGGTAACAGCTGATGTGTTAATTTTATTACTAATGAAAGTCTGATGTTTAGTAGTTTATGGTTAAATGGGTTTTTTTCTCGAGCTTTAGACGAGTAATGGTTATCACCTGTTAGGAAGTTAGATAAATAATGGTTAGAGGGAGGGGGAGGCTGGAGGGAGATCAGGAGGAATGGAATCTTGGATGTCATGGGCCGTAATGTTGTTTTGTTGGGGAGGGTGGAAGATTGTACATATATGGGTCAATGTTGCATGTACAGTTTGGGGTAAGAGGGTTAATGGGGAATATAAGGGAGTACTAAGGAAACAGAGATGATGGAAAGGGATAAGTAGAATTGGGTTAAAGGAAAAGCGCATGGGAAGATTGGTTCATCGGGCAGGGCTGAGAACAATAGGGAAGGATGCTATGGAGGCTAATATCCGATGGGATCAGAATGGGTATTTGGATGATGGGTAGCACATATGAATTCATCACATGGAACATCAAAGGGGCGAGGAAGAAAATAAAGAGATACAAGATGTTGAGACATCTGCAATTACAAGGGGGCCAGATAATATGTTTGCAAGAAACACACTTACTTGAAAGGGAGTCTAATTTGATGAGGCGTCAGTTTGTCGGCCAAGTATATATGGCTGGAGATAGCACAGCTAGTAGGGGGGGCGGCCATATTAATCACCAAGAACGTTGTTTTCATGTGTGAGAAGCAACTGACATATCCTGGTGGCCGATACATAATTATAATAGGTCTCTTAAACCAGACTAGGATAGTTTTAGGCAGAGTGTATGGCCCAAACGGAGATGCACCAGACTTTTTATGGAATTATTAAATGTTTTGTCCCCATTTCTTCACCTGCCAATATTGCTGGGTGGAGACTGGAACTTACTATTTACTCCAGATTTGGATAAAGAAGGTAAACGAGGTAAGGGCCTCTCTCCGGCACAGAGAGCTATCAGGGACCTGTCCGACAATTTGGGTTTGTGTGACGCATGGAGGGTACTATTTCCTTCCCGTAAGGAGTACACATTTTTATCAGAAGTCCACAAATCCAGGTCCCGAATTGACTATTTCTTAATGAGCCAGTGTATGCTTCCTGGATTGATGCATAGTAGCATTATTCCAGGGATCATATCGGATCATTCTATGGTGAGTTGCACCCTTAATCTTGTTTCTAACATTCCTAGACAGACCATCTGGAAGCTAAATAATCAACTTCTCCACTCTGCGGAGATAAGAGATGGTATAGTTCAGAGAATTGAACAATATGAGAAAGAAAACTGTAATTCAACAGGTAGAGGGGATATAGAATGGGGCGCACTGAAATGTGTATTAAGGGTGAATTTATTCAAATCGCAGCTGAGGAAGAAACAGAGAGAAGGCAGGGCCAGGCAGCCATTGATACAGATTAGAGAAATTGAGAACACTCTCTCAAAGGGCGCCAGTAGAGATTAGGGAGGAGCTAATTAGACTGCGGCATCAGTATGATGAGATTTTGAGAGATAAAGCGGAATATGCCATCGGTAAGACAAAAGCTTTATATCTAGATCAAGGTGAAAAATCAGGACAGCTTCTTGCTATGCGTTTAAAAGCTATAGAAGCATCCAGAATTATACAAAGTATTACTTCATTGACAGATGGGTCTATTAAAACTTCCCCTTATGATATAGTTAAAGAATTTGAAGACTACTATAAGGATTTATACAGCCCGATGATTTCGAGACCCAGTAGTGAAGAAGTTAGAGCATATCTTTCCTCTTGTAATTTGCCTCTGGTGCCAGAGGATCAGAAGGAAATGCTCTCTTCCCCCATTTCAGAGACTGAAATTTTAATGGCAATACAGACACTTTCATTAGATAAAGCTCCGGGATCAGATGGTTTCTCACCCAACTTTTATAAATGTTTTGCAAAGCAGTTTAGCCCAGGGTTAAAAAGATTATTTCAGAGTATACTTTTTTTCTGACACAGTAGACAACCATCTTTTTGAATCCCTGATAGTGCTTATCCCAAAGAGGGGAAAGAACCTGATAAGGTCTCAAATTATAGGCCTATATCATTAATCAACTATGATGTTAAAATCTTGGCAAAGATTTTAGCGGTTCGTTTAGCTAAAGTTATGCCTGGGTTAATTCATCAGGATCAGGTTGGGTTTATGAATGGCAGAATGGCATCAGACCATCTCCATAAGTTGTCCCACATCTTCTCTGCATCCAAGGATAGTAAATTTCCATATGGATTGATGTCTGTGGATGCAGAGAAGGCGTTTGACAGAGTGGATTGCAGATTTTTATCTTTGATTATGGAGAAATTTGGCATTCCGCTCTCTTTCATTAACAGTGTGTTTGCTCTATACAGACACCCATGTGCGAAAATATATTGTAATGGGGTATTCTCATCAGGGTTTCCTCTCTTCTCGAGTACCAAACAGGGTTGCCCCCTGTCACCCCTTTAGTTTAATTTATATTTAGAACCCCTCTTATTCAAAATCAGACAAGACCCTAGGGTTATGGGGATAAAGATGGGGTTGCAGGAGTTCAAGATCTCCACATATGCGGATGACATTTTGCTTCATGTTACCCATCCTCGAACCTCAATCCCGGCTGTAATGGGAATTATTACAGAATGTAGCAAGTTATCCAATTATAAAATAAATGTAGGGAAAACCCAGATATTTCCACTTAACATGAGGGTATATGGATCAGATGCGGCGGCCATGGGCATGCAGTGGGCTCCACATACATTGAAATACCTAGGAATCTTTCTGGCACGAACACATTCTAAATTAGTGAAACTCAATCTGGATGCTCTTAAGAACAATATAAAGCAAGATTTTAAAAGATGGGATAGACTTCCGCTCTCTATCTGGGGGAGGATTAATATAATCAAAAAGGACATTTTACCCAGGATTTATTATCCTTTAAATATGCTTAATGTGTGGCTACCTTTAAAATGGTATAAGGCACTACATTCAATTATTTCAGATTTTATTTGGAGAGGGAAAACTCCCCGTTGAGCCTACCATAAACTGGCCACTCCCAGAGAGAGAGCGGGGCTAAGACTACCACATTTTTGATTATATCATTGGGCAAGTAATGTCAGTAAATATTTACGATGGCTCACGCCTCCCGTGGAGCATGGATCTCTGCCTTATGTACCTTCATGGGCTGAGTTGGAGATAGAACTGATAAGGGAGCTGGTATAGATCCGAAAGCTCTTCTCTATTCTACTCCAAGAACACTGCCCCCTAAACTAGCAGTCACCCAATAAAAGAGTTCTTACGTATTCATAATCAGCTATGCGCTTTTTTGCATTATTCCCCGAATATAGACAGACATCAACCAATATGTTACAACCCTAACCTGAAGATTGGAGGTAGAATGATAACAGAGTCTTGGCTCCCCCAGCTGAAAGGGTTAAGGATAGAGGATATCTTACAGGGTGATAGGTGTCTTCCAATTGCAGAGCTATTAGTAAAGCATCGTATGGAACCTAATCAGACTTTCAAGGTATACCAGCTCAAGCATTTAATTGAGCATTCTAAACACAAATTTGGAAATGGGCTTCTGATGGGGGCCTGGTTTGAATCTCTGGTTCAGATGGCTTGGGAACCACATGCGGTCTCCAAAGTATACAAGACACTGTTTGACCAAGCATACGCAGATAGTAATAATAAACCTAGTTTCTGGTTAGGTCAACTGGGGGGTCAAGAGAGGAACTGGGACGGAATTTTGCGCCACACTTACCAATATATAACCCAGGATAGGCTAAGGGTTATACAGTTTCACTTCTTAAACAATTTGTTTTGGACCCCTTCTAAATTATATAAAATTGGACGTAGGCCTGATCAGACATGCTTTCGATGTAACCAGGCAGTTGGGGACCTATATCATATCTTCTGGGAATGCCCTCCGATCAAAATGCTGTGGGATCAAATTAAATATAAGGCAGATCCATTATTGGGCATTAGCCAATATTTTACCCAGAAGTCTGCATGATAGGTGATTATACTGGTATTTGGTCAAAGTTAGAAGATATTATATGGCCTTGATTTCAGTTTCGCTCAAGAAGGTGGTGCTAAAGCATTGGTTGGATGACACCCCGGTTACTTACACGGAGTGGTTACAAGAATTATTATTCAACTTGAATATGGAAAAACTTGGGGCTAGGAGAAGGGATAATCTGGCAAAGTGCGAATCGATATGGAGCTCCTTTCATACGCTTTATTTGCTTCAGCCCAGGCCGAGTAATGGAAGGTAACATAATTCTGGTAAGCACACTGATGAATGGATCTTCCCAATACATTTTAGCAGTAGGGGGAGGTAGGGGATTGGGAGGGTAGATTGGATGATTATATGGGGAGGGGAGGGAGGTTTTACAAGAAAATGTCTAATTTTATTTTATAATGTAATAATATAATGTATAGGTGTCAGTTTTTCTTTGTTTTTCTGTGTTTGAGTTCAATTAAGTCTTTGCTGATTTGTCTTTTTTTTGTCGCTCTGTTAATAAGAAAATCAATAAAGTTGAATTAAAAAAAAGACACTACAGATGTTTTAAAACTACTTGAAGATGTACAAGTTGATACAGAGACATTACTGGTAACAATGGACATTGAAGCACTGTGTGCCAGTATCCCCCATGAGGGTGTACTGGATGCAGCAACTTGAGCACGAAATCAGAGAGAGTTTTCAGAAATGCCACCTACTGAATTTCTGTTGAAATTATTGGACTATGTACTGAAATACTGTATACCGATGCTACCTCAACAATCTTACATCACCCAACACTACAGTGACAACAGTGCCAGGTCACTGTAGTGTTGGCACGGGCCCCCGGTACTGCTTTCTAGGGGTACTGCACCCCCTCCCTGAAACAATTGCAACTCAGAGTTGATTATTTTAGTAATGGGGGCCAAAGCCCCCCACATGGGTTGGGGGGGTGAAGCCCCCTGAAGAAAACAATGTGTCTTGCCAGCCCGGTGGTGCAGAGGGTTGAGGCGCTGGATGCCACACCTCACGCCACACTGGTGACCCAGGTTCGGGAATGAGCCCGGGCCACCGGGGGTAGGCAGGGGAGAGAGAGGATTGAGCATCCAGAGGACTGCTCTCCTGTCTCGTGGAGGGAAGGATAGCTGTCCCACCCATTGATTGCCCCCTAGTAATAGCTGGGGGGAGATATGGGTTGGGAAGCTCAACCCAATGTATGAGTCAGCAGGGAGGGAGGAAAGGGAGAAAACCAGGAAAATGGAGCTGGCAGGCTCCATGATGGACCCACCAGCACCTGTCCTGACACCCGGCATCTGGATTTGTGTTCCAGGGTAGGGGGGAAGCTGGCTCTCCTCGCCCCAGCCCTGTCATGGGAAGGCAACCCATGGGGGATCACTGGGATAGTCAGAGCAGGAAAAGGTGTGGCCTGAGACTGAGTTTCTTCCGAGGGAGGGACCAGAGCCACCTGCCAAGCTCCCTAAAGGGAGAAATATTAATAATTAAAAAAAAAGAAAACAATGCGTCTTGTGACTCCCTCGATACTGACCACAAATGCAGTCAACATAAAGGAGTCACTGTAATGTCGGTCAACAACTTAATTGTTGACCGACTGTCATGGATCCCTTAAATACAATGTCTATACACTTAACCAGAAACTCGTTTTACAGGTCAGAGATACAACAACTGTATGGGGGCAACCTGTGCCCCCTCAATAGAAAATGTTTATGTTGGGCAATGGAAGGGCAGGACAATATTATGTCCAGATAAGAACCAATTTTTTGATAAAATTATGTTAAACCATTGATTTATTGACAATGTAGTATTACTATGGAAGGGCAGTAGGACAGAATTGCAGAACTTTGTGGATTATTTGCACCACTCTAATGAGCACTTAAGGTTCACCTACACAGCAGAAACATATAAGATTAACTTCCTCGATTTTACGCTGTACAAACAAGAAAACGGTCCAGACTTGTATAGAATGGAAATTGATGGTACAGTCCACACCACATAACATGGACACACATAATGGGGACAATCAGCTAGGACAGACAGTTTTCAATAACCAAATCAAACCCTATATTTACTTAATATTGTCTGCTTTTTAATGTGGACCTTACATGCCAGCAACCATGGACAGCTGAGAGGCAATTATAGTGCTGATTGAATGCTTTTGACACCTCATTTGACACCTCATTTCACAGGGTCGGCTCAGTCAAGTGCATTTCATTTCAGCGCCATACTCTTCAGTGCTTTTCAATCAGTCGCTGTTCGTTTCAGCACTTCCAAAACTGGCAGGTGTTTCAGTTCAGAGCTGATCATTTCAGCACTTTCTCACGTGCTGTGATAAAGGTGGGTGATGGCTGGAAATGGGATGTGACTGCTGGAGGAGGGAGACATTCCCTCAGTGATCGAGGGGGGGCGGTGTCTGGAGGGGTTCGGTTATTTGGACTGAGTAATAACACATTTCTCTGCCTGTTTTGGCTACATTACCCTGAGAGCTGGAAGACTGTCCATGTAAACACCACTGAATATAAACTTTTCTCTCGGCAGAAAAAAGATATCGGAATGTTCACTATAAATGAGAGTTTTACATACTGTATGCAGAGATCTGCATAGGGAAAGTTTAATGTGTTTACATTTCTTAAATGTCAGTGTTGCAAAATTCAGCTAAGAATAGTTATGATCCAATTTTGAATGTCGACTTTGAATGAGCTGAACTGCTGGTGCTGAAATCAGATGGTGCTGTACTAAGACAGTGCTCAATTGGGTGGTGCTAGAGTGATGGAGCTATATTACCCAGCGCTAAAGTATGAAGCACTGAAGTGGGCTACACCTCATTTCACGCACTCGAAGCACTCGCTAATTAGATAACTGCCTGTACAAAACTTAGTGATGTTTTCTGCCAGAGAGCTCAGTGTCCACTGTGAGCTGTTAGCTTTGTGCTATATGCTGTTACAATGTCAAAGCACCCTGGCATTCCTTTGGCTCGAAAAATTGAGCTACCGAAAGAAATAGCTGCTCTTCCCAAAATGAGCATTCGGGACCTTGTAGCTCATCTCTCCATTCCCAAGTCTACAGTGTCAGACCTTATTCATAACAAGGAACAGCTGTGGTCTGAGTGGCACTCGAATCAGAACCCACAAAGAAAGAGAAAAAGAGAGGGGAAAGCCTCTGAGGTTGAAGACGCTCTACTATTGTGGTTCACCACAGTAAGGAAGCATGAGGCAATGGTGAGTGGCCCCTTGTTAGCTTCCAAGGCCAAGTAGATTTTAGCTGCTATGGGTAAGGAAGATTTTAACCCAACAAATGGCTGGCTACAGTGCTGGAAGGTTTGCCACATTTGTTACAACCATGCACATGGAGAAAAACAGAGCGCTGATGGTTCTGGTGCAATAGACTGGGTAAGGGACATTCTTCCTGACATCCTGTCCGGTTACCCAGCTGAAATAATTTTTAATGCTGATGAGACCGGGCTATTTCTTAGATATGTTGGTGAGAGGACTTTGACATTCTGGTCTGATCAGCCACACAGACACAAAAAGCTAAAGAGAGGATGTCCATGTTAGCCTGCTGCAATATGACAGGCTCCAAAAAACTCTAGTTGATTGTCGTCAGAAAATCTGCCCAACTGAGGTGCTTTAATGCTGATGAGACAGAGGTGCTCTTCACCTCCCAGTCTCTTATTGGAGCAACAGAATGAGCTGGATGACTGGTGAAATCTACACCGACTGGGTCCGGGCTTGGTACCAGAAACTGCGTGGCAGAAAAATAGCCCTACTTTTGGACAATTTCACAGACCACCCTAATGTTCAAAATCTGAGAAACATCAAATACAATTTCTTCCCCCCAACACCTCCATCATTCAACCCCTAGACCAGGGGATCATCTACTCTATGAAGAAACATTATGTTAAAGAAATGAGATCTCGGGTCCTGGAGGAGATCGATGGTGGTGGTGAACTTACTGCTGTTGACTGTATTAAAAAATAAACCTCTAAGGTGCAGTCAGAATGCTTAAAAAGGTCTGTGACAGCATTACAGTTGAAACTATCCATAACTGTTTTGCTAAGGCTGGTTTTAAAGAGTTTGAAAGTACAGAGGAACCATAGACACCTACCACTATTGAAGAGCTGATTCCACCACCATTACTAGGCCTCACAGAAATATTTTGCATCTCTGTGCCGTCTTGGAGATAACAAGGTTTGAAATCAATCAGGGTAAAATAATGATATAACCAGGGATTTGGAAGGCATCAAGTGTCCTAGCAGCCAATCTGACCCAGAAGTTGAGGAGGTCAAAGAAGACGCAGACGAACATGAACCCCCACTAGTGACATCTGCTTATGTATGCATGACTGTGGTGACACTATGGAGAGCCATGGAGCAGAGTAGATGTTCAGCCAGACTGGAATCTGATGGCAAGTATCGAGAGGAGCTTCCACCCCTACACATTGCCTGCTGCACGTCAGACAACTCTCGACAGCCTTTTTTAAAAATAAAGAATACAGAACAGTGCGAATAAACCACTACCACCCTCCCTCCTAAGTTAAAGCACAAAAGGATAAAAGCTTAAATAAAGAATAAATATTTTAACCACCATCTCCCTCCCTGTGAGTTGAAAGCACAAAAGCAAACAGTACATAAGGCTTTACTCACTACGGTCCTCACTACCTCGCTCAGACAGGCAAAACCATTACAGAACAGCACCTCTTCCCATTGCAAATACAAATACACTGTAGCAATAGATGTTACAGTGCCATCTGCCGACAACAGTGGACATCGGTTACCGTGGACTAAATTAACAAGCACCAAATGTAATACACTTCTCATGGCTATCAGTTGTCACAAGGTACATACCAGAAGAAACATACCAAAGGGGCAATTTTTAAGAACCCATAGAAACTGTGGTACAGATGAACTTTTTGAAGGCTAGGCAGAGACTCTTAGAGATTTCAAGAAGGGGGTATCAAGAAAATATCATTAATGGAGTCAGGGAGTATGCTTTATTACACAATCAGAGGCAAAAAGAAAAAAAAACAAAGAAAGAAACACAGATTTAACTTTTTACTGATTTTTCAGGACATGCCAATCTAGTGCAAAATGTTGTTCAAAAACATTGGCATGTGCTTTCTATTGATCCAGGGCTAGCAGAGGTGTAATCTCAGCCCCCACATATGTCTTATCATAGAGTCCATCATTAAAAAATAAACTTGTATAGAGTTGTTATGTGGACATAAAAATGAGAACTGGCTCAACAGGGCAGGAAAAGGATGTCATAATCGCAAAAGGTATATGTACTGTAAAGATATTGAGAACAGTAAGAGTTTTACAAGCATAAACATCTCAGAAGTATTTGAAATCAAACATTGTATTACCTGCAACACATGTGGAACAACATACCTTGCAAAATGCAATTGTAATGCATTCTATGTGGGAAAACCACACATAGTCTTAAAATCAGAGTAGGTGAACATATACGGGCTATCGAGAGAAGGGATGCAACATATGCAAGAGCACATCACGAATGATAGAAAAGATGTAGAACATAAATTCAAATTTAAGGCCATATATAAAGTATGTCCAGCACCAAGAGGGGGTAAATATAATGACTTAGTTCTACAAAAAGAAACCCTTTGGATTTTGAAACTTAAAGTACAGAAATGTCCGGCCTTAATTCTGGATTCAACCTTAGACCTTATATTAAGAAAAAAGTAATGGTTCAGAAGCATCTAATCAAGTGTGATTTTCAACTGTTTTTTTGTAAAATGATCCTTTATGTGATTAGCACTATAAGATATTTATGCTAAGCACTATTATATAAATCACATCATTTTTTTTCCCTCTTCCTCCCAGCCTCGATCCCCTACATTTACCTTTTGTCTATTTTGGCATTGTATATTTGGTATATATATGATATAGTTTTAATGGAAAATATAATACACTTTTGAATTTTGTAGTGTAGTGTGCTGCATTTACTTATTAGAGAATTGTGGGCATGTTTCTTTAAGATGAGGAACTTGGCTTTAAAATAACTTTTGTTAACTAGTGAAATTGAATGTGTAATTGTGATGTCACAGTCCATGTATTTTAAATGTATGTCTCATTCAGTGTGACCCCTAGCCTTCGATAAAAGACCCTGTCCAAAACGCGTAAGGTGGGCATACAGTGCTGTTTAAATAAAGCTGCTTTTTTTATGTGACAGTTGTGGAGTGCAAGATTACTTAGGTGGTGAGAGCCTGGTTTCCATCCTTTTCCAATACAAAAACCACAAGTGCCAGAAATCCAAGTCTATAACAATACAAAAACCACATAATTCAATAATGCACGTCTGCTTCAGCAATGAGTTCTGCATGAGATGCAAAGGACCTGTTTAGAGGACTGTGCTGGAGCATATGCCCAGATGGCACAGTTCCACATCAACATCTAAGGGAATGTATGGGTAAGTTGAACTTGGGCTCTTTTTTTTTTAAGTTGCCCTGCTTTTTTTAACTACGGGTCTTTGTTACACCTTAATGTAAACTTGAACATTCAAATCAGCCAGCCTACTCTACCCATCTTCCTCTTGTCTCCTGTTTTTTCATAGTTTCTTTCTCATTGTGTAAATCCCATAGCGCATTTGCTCTAACTCCTTCCGGTCCCATAACTGCCATATAACGTTGGTACCATTCATTGCTGAATCTGACCCAAAATGGCCACCGGGAGAGAATGAGTTAAAAGGATAGATGACTAGAATGTGTACTGTATGCTAGCATATGAGTCCTGTCCGCATCTGTCCTGTCTGGCCAAATAATAATGTTAAGCAGGCTATGAGTACAAGTAACTTGATCCAGACAGACATTATTAAGCAATCAATTGCTTTCTGGGCCAATTATGAAGGCCCTCGTTGGGCTACAGACTTTTGGTGTATGCAATGACATTGCACATCATCTGGGGACTGTTTCCTAAAATTAATTCCCACCTTGCTCTGCATGACCACAATACACTGAAATGTGTGGGCTGCAACTTTTTGTCAGTCACAGTGAGCTGGGTTGCTTGGAAGCAAATATCCATAGGAGCAAATGCATGGCTGATTGCTAAGAGAGACAACTCCCTGCTTAGAAGAGGCATGCAAACTTATTATAAATTGTACCTTTTGTTTTACTGTTTTGGTGCATGCACCTGCTGTCCCTATATTGGACATAGCTGTATCACTTTTTGCTGTATCCCCTCCTCCGGGCTGTAACTGGAAACAATCTTTTACTCAGTGTGCCTATTCTTGTCACTATATTTTAAATAAATAAAATTCACCCTACTGTTCAAATTCTGATTTAGACTCTGAAACCCTAGATTTTGAAGAAAAAGTGGGGAGGGAGGAAAGAAGGAAAGAAATACCTCATGTTCATATTTACTTGCCCACAGCATACTGTAGCAAACCTATCTGTATCTCAGTGAGAGGAGCTTTTCTGTGCTTGGCCGTCCTCAACCTATCACAGCCTTATAATTATCAATCTCCACTAGCTGTTTTGTACTACCCAGTCCCCTCTGAAGACAAGTCAGCCAATCACAATGCTTAAAAATGCAAAGCAACATTTCCTGTTCATGTGTTACTTTATCCTGCTTACCAGCAATGTTTCCTCTGCTTTGTGTACCACTGTCTTGTTACTGATAAGCAGTTTGTTTCTCTGCATTAGATGACTCATACTTTGAAAGTCTCTGTGGCTGCTGTACATATGGCAGGAGATTTCTTAAACTAGCTGTCTAATCATCAGTTCCTGCTCCTGTCTTCCTGCACAGCAGGGGTTTCTACAATGAGTCTATTGATCAGCAGTCCCCACTTCTGTGATACTCTCTCAGAGGCTTGTCTGCTCAACAGTCCAGATTCCTAGTCATGACTCCCTTGGACTAAGGTGCCATACAAATGCAAGTCTCTAGCCTCCAGGTAGCTTGGACAGGCTGTCTGTGATTCCTGCAAGCCAGTAGCCACTGAGTAAGCCTCCGGCACAGACCACTGACAACCATAAGCAAACAACAACACAACAAACATACATGACAGGGGTTGGAGAGGCTCCCTGTGACCCAATTTATAGAAACACAGAAACATAGAATCTGTTGGCAGATAAGGACCACATGGACCCCCTAGTCTTCTCATGTCCCTACTCACTGCTGCAGCCCCACATCCTATTTGATCTGCATTTCTCCTGCTCTGAACATCTCCAGGGTACCCTTATGTCTATCCAATGCACTCGAAAATCCCTGTGTTGTTTTTGCACCAACCACTTCTGCTGGAAGTCTGTTCCACAGCTCCACTGCCCTCTCAGTGAAAAAGTATAACATTACCCCTGAGCCTTTCACCCTTCAAGTCTCATATCATTCATGACCACTTGTTCTTGTGCAGAGTTTTCTCTGAAATATGCTTTCCACCTGTACCCTGTTTATTCCCCTAAGGTACTTGAAAGTCTCTATCATATCTCCCCTCTCCCTTCTTTCCTTCAGTGAATAAATATTAAGATCCTTAAGTCTTTCCTTGTAGGGCTTCTGGTGCAGTCCATGTGCCATCTTTGTTGCCCTTCTCTGGACTGCCTCTATTTTGTCAATGTCCTTCTGGAGATGTGGTCTCCAGATCTGGACACAGTACTCCAGCTGAGGCCTCACCAGTGATCTGTACAGTGGCATCACCATCTTTTTTTTCTCCTGCTTGTTATGCCCCTTCCTATGCACCCCAACATTCTGTTTGCTCTCCCCACCACTTTTCCACACTGTTTGGTCACCTTCAGGTCATCAGATATGATAACCCTCAGGTCTCTCTTCTGACTTGTGGTTGCCAGAATTTCTCCACCCATCCTGTACTCCTTCCTTGGATTCCTATGATCCAGGTGCATGATTTTGCACTTTTTAGCATTGAAACACAACTGCCAGACACCCGACCACTCCTCTAACAGGCTTATCTATTATTATTATTATGGTCTCTCATATCTTCACTTCAGTTTAGTCACGCATACTCCTGTGGCACCTGCGTACTGAAGGAAGCTACAAAGCCAGCCCTACTTACTCATAGGAGGCAGTGTTACCCAACCTGACCTGAAGTGGGATTTAAAATGGTCAGACTCCATCTCTCCAGTCCATCTAAATCAGGTTACCGGTGCCGCTGCAGCCAAAGTGTGTGTTTGCCAGGCTTGACGCATTATGCATTATTTTATCTGACACTCAGCAGCAACAGTGTCATGGAAGAGCAAGCCTCGCAGTCATACAGATTCAAGAACATACTTCTTACTTTTGGGGGGGGGGGGGTCAAATTGTCAATCAGATATGAGCAAAATTATCACACAGTTTTAAACACTGAAGCCACTAGACTCCAAAACAAGCAATGCCACATGGAAGATGTACTGAACAGAAAGTCTTACATTTTGTAAAATAAACATTCCTATGGCTGACGGCAGCAAGTATTTGGTAGAGTAGTCTGCCAAAGATTCCAGACAAGACAGAAATAACCCCAATTCTGCATTTCAAGTTTAAAAACAATAAATACTGGACAGTGTTATGTGTGCCTCATTTGAAGGCCTCTTTACCCAGGCTCTGCCCCTGTCATCCTTAATTCCTGGTGCCTCCGCTGCCTCTCTCCCTGCTCAGCAGAGTGCTTTTGTAGTGAGCTACAGGCACTGCTGCCTCCCTGCATTGCAGGTGATTTCTGCAACACACCGCATGATCAGTAGTTTTCACTCCTGCCTCTCTACACTGCAGAGTGTTTCCTTGGAGTCGCCTTCCATCAGCCTACCAGAGATAAGGAAAAAAGTGAGTTTTATTTTCAGGAACAGCCTGGGTCATCAGGCATATTTATTTATTTATTTATTAAGTCTCGGATTACAAATACCTCCGCCCAATGAACTGTTTTACAAAGGTTCCAGGTCATGTTAAAGGACAACAGATTATACGAGCAAGGTAAGAGTTAATGAGTGTGGCTGAACCCTATTGGCATGGGTGGGGTCAGTATTTATTTATTTAATTTTTGTTGACCAGGAAAGGAGGACTAGATAATTCTGCCTATTTTCAGCCTTGTCCTAGGGGAGGGGGACACAGATGGATGCCAACTGACACTGAACCAGGTTAAGCTGTTGGTGGTATTTTTAGTATACTACTACCCAGTGAGGAAGCTAGTCTTTTTCATTATTTTCAGCCTGGATTAACCCCCCTTGCAATAGAAGCAATATAAGCAATAATGACCTTCTAGTACTTAAAAGTGGCAATGTAACCAGATGACTAATTCTCTTCCTGAGCTGGACAGCATCCATGTCGATGCTCTGTCTTCCATTGGCCTTTGATTCTGATGCCCCATGCTTTTGGGATCAAACCCAAGTCTCCAGCCAACCACAGAAAAAAAAGAGATTTAATGAAGTTGAAGCAACAGTATGGTACTGAGAGCAGTGATTTTCTAATTAAAGGCCTTAAACTTGTTTTTCTGACAACCTGTAATGTAAATGGGCCAGTGTAGTTAGTAGCGATTATCAATATGTGTTGTCCTGTTTGTTGGCACCACAACTGAGGAGCAATTTGAAAATGTTTGATTTTTTAAATAAAAAAAAACAGCAACTTACTTGAGGCTTCCTGGCTGGCTGATTATGATCAATTATAATCGTCCACTACAGAGCTCGGTAGTGGATGATGAAAGTTACAAGCAGCCAGCCAATGCCACCTGCAGGTTGTATTCTTGTGTCGACAAGACTCACACTGCAGGATGGTGCAAGCTTCCTCTGCTGTACCTCACAGCATAGTGTTGCCTCAAGCACACACATTCATGGTGCAGCCTTTTGGAGAATAGTCACACTCCCCACAATGTATAATTTTATTTTGTATTTATTTTGAATCCATATGGTGGTACATTGTTTATTTTGGCTTATCGATATATATATATATATATATATATATATATATATATATATATATATATTTATATATGATATACAATGGTGAGCTGTCAGATAAATGATTTATCTACATAAGTGCTGTTTGACCTTGGGTAACCTCACGAGTGGCATAAGCCATGAATGAGATGTCCGAAGTCAAACAGCACAAGTGTAGATAAATCATTTATCTAACAGCTCACAATTGAATATTTCATGTATGCAATAGGGATGCTTTCTGTCAGTGCAGGGATATTTCCTTTTGATTGTTTATCTTTTTTTGCATAAGTTTGTCAAAAAAGTGAACAAAATATTGTTCTGCTCTTTTTTGCTAATCATAAAAAATCTGTGCGGTATCTATAACTGAAATACACTCATTTTGTAGATAATTTTGTGCTGCACAACTTTCATGCTCACAGCACTATGCTATCTTTTTTTGTTTTAAAGTTATTTGCATTTGAATATAGTTAGTACTGGTACTGAGGCTAAACATTCTAAATGAGTTCCGGAGTGATTGTGAAATATCTACTATGTGTATAAATCTGTGATGATGTGTCTACTATGTGTATAAAAGTACAATTTTGAATTTATCTCATAGTAGCTCAGATTTGTCACATAGGATTTATGTCCACGCCTATTGCATATATATCTATATATATATATAGATATATATATACACACACACACAACCTTGTTGGAATAGCAGAGGAATCTCTAGTCCTCTCAGCTCGAACACCCTGTGGGGTATCATAGACCTGCAAGCATTCTTCCTACCAGCAAGGTTAGAGACATAAAGAATGAAGATATACATACATAAAAAGAAACAAGAACAAGTGTCAAACTAAAGTGTACATTAGTGTGCATTGCCATATGGGACAGTTGCTGCAGGCCCTAAAAGGAGCAAATCCTTGAAATGTTGGCAATCGTTCATTTAAGCAGTACTGATACCATATGGATTTCAAATAAATACAAAATAAAATACTACTCTGTTGTGAGTGACTGTGTTCTCTAAATGTCTATGCTTTGTCTAGGGTTTCTTTAGAGTAGACTCCTCCCAGCTATTTTATCTCTCTCCAAAGGCTCTGGCCACACTGGATTCCAGCATTTGGCACACTAACAGCACACTTTTATGTACTGTATCTTTTTACATTCTTTTCATGCCATAGCTAACAGGCGATACAATTTCTGCTACCTTTGCAGTTATTTTCTGTGTATATAATCAACATTAAAAGTTATTAGACCTTCCAAATTTGACCAGCATTCAGGCACACAACTAAAACTAGGAATGTGACATCTCGAATTCCTTAGCAACTCTAGTCTGCGCAGCCTGCGTACACAGGATTTTGGAAATATGATGCTCTGAGCCTAGCACTCCTACATCTGTGTAGCCATTATTTAATATTTTCAATTACATTACCGGCAAGCTCCCTTCCAAGTTATTGAATGTCACTCAGTGCCCACCACAGCCCTGTCCCTAGAAAAAGTGTTTTGATGATGCTAAGTAGGGAAGGGGTAGCAGGGCTACTAATAGCTGTAAAGAGTAACTGGGAGCAGTCGTGCCCTCTACATGCATATAGTTTACTTTGTTGGCACTCACACATGTTAAGGGGGTAGACAATGCAACACTACCCCCCCTTAACATGTGTAAGTGCCTAAAAAGTAACTACTTGTATGTGTATTTACACAGCACCACCATTCCTGATTACTATCTATAGCCGTTAGTACCTCTGCAGCCCCTTCCCTACCTAGCATTATCAAATTGCTGTTTTCAGGGGTGGGGCTGCCATAGGTCCTGAACAGCCTTTAATAACACAGAAGGGAGATTGCAGGTAATGTAATTCAAAATGTTAAATAATGGCTGTATACAAAATTTTAAAATGGAGTTATTTATGTCCTTGGGCAGGCAATTCCTTGCCATGAGTGGCCTGACCCGAGGGCCTAATGGTGTGACTTGCTTTTTATTGTGATTTTCTATAGATCACACATTTCTGCTGTTCAAGGTACAAAACAAGGATGCCCCCTATCTCCTCTCTTATTCATTCTGTCATCAGAACCTCTCCTCAATAAGATCAGGGCAAAAGCTTCTATTTCCAGCATAGATGTCGATAAGTCTCAGAAGGTCTCTGCTTATGCAGATGATGTGCTGCTTTCAATCATAAACCCTGAACTCACTGTGCTTTCACTATTAAACTTAATACAGGAACTTTCAAACTTTTCAGGGCTTCAAATTAATTGTGAAAAATCAGAAGCACTTTTATTAGCAGAGGATATTGATAAGTCAGTTTTTGCCCAACACAACATTAAAATCACTGTAGGTAATATTTCATTCTTAGGTATTAACCTAACCCCAAATATCTCACAAATGGTAAATCAAAATTTTGAAAGTCATAAATAGCATGGACTCAGACTTAGCAAGATGGAATAAAATGCTTCTATCTTTCTGGGGCAAAATCCAGGCTTTCAACATGATGTTAGCCCCTAAAGTTTACTATATTATGCGGCATCTTCCAGTACACATACCATCCCAATTATTTACCAAAATACAGACCTTGGTTTGGAAATTCCTATGGGAAGATAAGGCCACAAGAATTTCTATGAAAAAGATCTAACAGCTGGTAGATGAGGGAGGTTTTAAATTGTCAAACTTTAGAATCAGGCATAGTGCTTTTATTGCAGCCCAGTGTGTCAAATCTCTTCGGTTAAATGATAAGCTGGACACGCCAGGTTGGGTAGGTTTGGAAAGAGCATTGTTAAGGGACACCACCCCAGTACAATTTTATTCACTGACTCCACCAAACTATTTAGTTCAAACCCCGTTCTATGCCAAGTAAACAAAGCTTGGAAAGAAGTAGCCTTCTCTCTGGAGTGGAACCCTAACACTTCCCTACACTGCATGTTGTGGGTTAACCCCACCCTAAGTCATAATGGCAAACACTTAGATTGGGCTGGGTGGAAACTCAAAGGTATTTATTTCCTAGATGACATTATTGACCCTTAATCAGCCTCCTTGATATCCTTTACCCAGATCTCTAAAAAATTTCATTTACAAAGGACCAAATTTCATAATTACCTCCAGCTCAGGGACATTCTTGGGAATACAGTGAACAGAGATGTTGTCTTCCGGGAAGTCCATATCTTAGACCAAATTTGCACATCTAATCATGGACATAAGCTCATATACAAACTGATTCTTAATTCTAAATTTTACCCTTTATTATCTTTATTAGATAAATGGTAAGAGGAACTACAAGTTTCAAATACGCTAGAAGAATGGAATCAGATTTGGTTTATGACACTAAAACCACACAGAGAAGCCAAAGGCATATTGATACAATATATAAGGTTGTTCACAGGAGGTACTTTACTCCTTGCCTACTGGTAGGCCTAGTCCTATCCACAGATGATATGTGCTGGAGATGTTTAACTGATAAAGGTAATCTTTCACACATCTTGTGGTCATGCTCAAATCTAGCCCCATTTTGGGATGGCATAAAGGAAACACGTGGAAAAATAATTCAGACACCTGTTGTATTCTCATCCAAACTAGTAATATTGGGAATCTGCTATAGTATGTCACAATGTTTCACTGCTCAAAAACTGCAGTTACATGAGGCCCTGATTATAGCTAAAATGTGGTTTTAAAGCATTGGAGGACTACAGACATACCCACCACAAGTGAATGATTACAGAATCTGTCTATTGGAGACAGTTACGAAAGGGTGGCGTATATCAACATTAATAGGCTTGACAAATGATGTAGCATTTGGGAACCTTTTCTGGAAGCTACGAAATGATAAATGAACATTTTATTCTATAAGTATGTTTCGCTGATTAAGTGGTCAATTGTGATTATTTAGTCGTCGTTTCATGTTTTCTTTTTCAGTATAGTAAATACAGTAGTAAATGGACATATTTATGATATCCATTTGTTCTTCCCCTCCCCCTCCCCCTCCCATGGTAGATAATAATGCTACTATCTATTATAGTATATATACAGTAGTCTTTAATCCTTGTAGTTATATGGCTTTTACATGATTTGTATATGATCTCTTGAGTTGTGTGATATTTTTATGCATGTTTACCTTGAAAAATTAATAAAATATGGATTGCAAAAAAAATTATTTCTGCTGTGAATTCTGAGTTTAAAATCTGAGATTTTTTTATACTCTGTGGAACAGCTAATTTTTCATGTGGAATGGAGTGAATCAGAAAGGTAATATGAGGGATGTTCTGTCAAATGTGGGACAGCTAAGTGGTATGGGCTGAAGGTCTCTGATAAAATGAGGGATCTTTTTGGACAGTCCATAGCATAAGCATAGTGCTACTGAGTGGTAAAACACAGGATGTCTCTCCTAGAGATATGGAAAAGGAGGAGCCGAGTGATCAAAGAGGGGGCAACCTTAAGGTAGGACACTTGAGCAGGATGTTGGGACATGCCTCAAATCATATTTATTTATTTTAGTTTTTGTTTACCTGGTAGGTGCACTAGGCGGTACAATGCCTATTTTCAGTTATGGTCCGGGAGACTTATAACATCCAAACAATGGTATCACAGTGTTACAAGGGTACAAATGTACAGTAGTACTGACATCGTCAGTAGAGGTCAAACAATACAGTAGTGAAAAAACCATGAGAGCAAATGCAACATGTGCACAACTCAAAAAGTATCAGAAAGCCCATTACAGCAGCAAAAACAGTGCATCAAGTACATGAGCATTTATCAGAGGACAGCAGGAACCTGCAAAGCTCAGCCTTGAAAACTGGATGTGATGGAGAAATCCTTAGGTGGGATGGGAATGAGTTCCAGAACTTAAGGGTGAAGTAGAAAAAAGCCTGCTCATCTGTACTTGTAGGACATTTGGGTACAGACTTACAGCAAGTGACAGGTCACACGATCTCAGAGTAAGTGGATCAGATTTAGTGAACAAGTCTGTAAGGACCTCAGATTTAACTTATCTAATAATGTTGTCTATAGTACAGCCTAGGGTATATACTGTAGCTGTCACAATGTTGGTGATAACCACCCAAGGTTCAATTAAAGGCCACAGTGGTGAGTCAGCCTGGGCACAGATAGGGCATAGTGGCAAAGGCTGTTATCAGTTGTGTTCCATTTATTTAAGTTACATTGGCTTGCCTGCAGGTAAGGTATAAGACCATAGCTAAGGCTCAGCAATAAAACACTCTGAGCAATAGCTAGCCTAGCAACAGTGTTAGGGCATGTCTGACCCTATAAGAAAGAGGTAGTTTCAGATTAACAGACTTGCAGGCATTGGATATGTGTAAGGTAAATCCAAAAGCAAGATCGAGTGTTAGACCCAGGAATGTCAAGGAGCTAACAGTGGTAAAGGAAGAGCCTTCAGAACAGAAAATGATTGTCAGTTGGAGAGGCTCTCTGTTTAGGTGCTAACCCAAAGAGCACTGAGTGAGTTTTCTAGAGTTCAGGAGAACCCTGTTTCAGATTAGCCAGGATTGAACATTATCAAAGTCAGTATTAAGCTGTAAATTCATGTTAGCAGTATTCTTGAGCTGGTATATAGCACCATACTGTCTGTATGAAGGAGAGTGGAACAGGAGGACTCTGACCTGGGCAGGTTATCGATGAAAAGTGTAAAGAGCAGTGGGGCCAATATAGAGCCTTAAGGTACCTCTATTTTAAAGGTGGAGAGGTCAGAATTAGATTGCTTAAATTTAACTGCTGCCTGTCACTGAGGTAACTAGAGAACCAGGTGATAGCACAGGCACAAATCAAAGGGCAGATAATTTAGTTTTGATTAGGGTATGATCAACAAGATCACATGGCTTTGTTAGGTCAAGAAAGACAGTGCCTGTGTACATACCCCTATCTACTAATCAAGGGTACAGCGATACTTGTCAGTATATACCCAAACAAGTTCAGTGATTGTGGTGAAGGACTTGATGGTCGATTTTTAAAGCTAATTGCTCCACATATTGTTGGTCTGCTTTGTTCTGTATTTAACCTGTGTCTTATCTTTTGCCAGTTTCCATCTAACTGGAAATCTGCTAGGGTTGTTCCAGTACCCAAGAAACTGAATGCTGATTGTATTGATGATTTTAGGCTGATATCTACACTAAACCTCTTGAGTAAGTTACTCGAAAAAGTAGTTGCTAGTCAGATCACTGAATATCTCAATGTTTATAATGTGATGTGTTCTGAACAACATGGTTTTCAAAAAATCATGTAACAGAGACTGCCTTGGTCAGGTTCATGAATACCATCCTCGGGGGCTTTGAAAATGGCCTATTAACAGGGGCGGTTTTTGTGGACCTGACCAAGGCATTCAACCTTACTAATCATTCATTGTTACGTTTAAAATTTGGTCAGCTTGGTTACTCAGAGAACATGGGAACTTGGTATAGTGAATATTTAACTAGTAGATCCCAACTTGTTGGTCTGGATTTGGTAGTTTTGTCCATCAGGCCTATAAATCTTGGAGTTCCTCAGGGGTCCATATTGGGCCCCTTATTATTTTTGCTGTTGATTAATCAACTACCTATAATTTGTAAGTCATGTGAATGCTTATTATATGCAGGAAATTTGATAGTATATCTCAAGCTAAATCTATTTCACAGATAACATCTTCCTTGGAGTCGGAATTTCAAAGCATCTGTAATTGGTTTACTGATAATTGTCAGAGTGTTAATTTAAAAAAAAACAATGTTGTTTGGAACACCTTTTTCACAGAAAAATTAATCTAGTCTTTTGATTCATGACAACAAAGGGGGCAATAATTGAACAAATTGAAGAGTTTAAGTATCTGGGCGTTTTGTCAGATCCAGGACTGACTTTTCTTCCCCAGGTAAAGGCAGTTAGTAGTAAGATTAACCAAAAGCTGGGCTTACTTTATAAATTTAAGAAATATTTTTCTATTGAAACCTAAAGGTCAATTGCAAATGGGACATTGTTGCCACATCTTGATTACATTGTTTATGATTTAAGTCACTGATCAAAGAAACGAACATTCTTACTATTACATACAACAATGTCTCCCATTTTGTTTTGTATTCGCCACCTTGTTATCAACACTGTTGCTTATATTCAGACTTGGGATGGCTATCTCCAAAATCTAAATTTATCTATTTTTTGGGGTTGTCAAATATACAAAACTATTTTCTTAAAAAGTACATATCCATTAAAGGACTTCATTAAAATTAAGTCTATTGTATGTAATTTATGTTCTTCTAGGGGTGTTCTTCAAACTATTGCATATTTCTCCAAAGTTGGATCTCGTTCTTTTTCAGTTGCTGCTCCCCTGTTCTGGAACACTTTACTGGATTACTTGTGCTTTTCCTCCTCATTGCAACATTTTAAATTTTATTTTAAGAAATACTTACAGTCATTGGATGTTTGTATGTGTTTTGTCTAATTTGTTTTTGTGTAATTTGATATACTCGTGTAGACTGTGTTATCCATCTGTGTTGGGTCAGACTTGAAAATGAACTTGTCCAGTGTCCCTACTTGGTTAATAAAATTTAAATCAAATAAATAAAAAAATCTGGTTGTGTCAGAAAAGTGAGAATTAAAAGTATTTGAAATTGTTACAGAGTTGTTGAGATTTATGCTATGTAATCACATGTCAGACTCTGAATGGTAAGTACATTTATCTGTAAAACCCTTAACGACTGCAGAATCAATAGGAGTCATCTACAAAGGACTTAACTCTTTACAATAGGCACTTTTAGCAACCCTGATAGCTTTCTTACACTCATTCCTGTGATCTGCCTGGATTGGTGGTAGTTCAGGTGGATGTGAAAGATCCCATGGCACTTATCGAAAAGAGTAGGGAAATTTCCCTGGTGTCCTGGCCAAATTTCCCTCATTCACTAAAAATACCACCAACAGCTTAATCTGGTTGAAGGTCAGTTGGCATTCATCTGTATCCCCTTCCCCCGGGTTGTGCCTGAAAATAGGCAGGATTTGTCTAGTGCACTTACCCAGTCAACAAAAACTAAATAAAATAAAAAGATTGTTTTCTAAGATTCTTTTAATCAGTAGTTAATCAGTAGTTAACCCAGAGGTTTAAGTCTAGATCAACACTTATACCTTGCTTTGAGTGAATGGAGTTGGTAAATACAGGGGTAACACTTATTTATTTATTTTATTTATTGAAGTCTTGGATGACACCTGTGAGTGGATGCTCATTGTGAGGTTCCACGTCAGATACATTAACACAAGAGGACACAATATAGTTACAGTAAATTATACATACAGAGTACAAAAAAATTCAACAGTACGTGGGTTGCAGTTACAAGCAGTTCACAAATTGTGCTAAGGCATTATACATGGGTATGCCAGCATCCTGTGGAAGAGAGAGAGGCAGAGGAAGACTGTTAGGGTGGGATAGGGAGGGGCTTTGGGAGCTGGGATAGGGAGGGCAGAGGGAAAGAAAAGAGCCAAGGGGTAGGGGGTGGGAGACAAGTGCTAGGGCAAAGGGGTTGGGAGGCAAGTGCTTTGGCAAAGACTTAACCTGGTGGGCCAGGAGTTGGAAGTGCTGAGGCAGACTAAAGCTGTGGGTGCAGACTAGGTGGGGCACAAAGAGCTACTATTGTTGGTAAGTTGCTGACAGAGTTTGCGTTTAAAGGAACTAAGGGTTGTGGCTCCGGTGATGTAAGGTGGTAGAAAAAAATCATTCCTGTATCTTGGTGAGCACTCCCAGCAGTGGGATTTGAACCTCTGGCTGTGTAGCACTTGCATCTCCACAGTCCATGACATCTTCCCATTGGCTAGCTCTGCTCACCACTAACACTAGAAGGTACTTCTTCTAACACAAGTTGGTGAATGTGCGGAAAAGCTTATCAGTGGACAAGAAGACAGTGTAGACCTTCAGGGTAAGTCTGTATAAGTTTCCAAGATAATTATAGGGTAGAAGATGGGGTGAGATTTCCCTGAAAATTAG
Source organism: Neoceratodus forsteri (assembly GCA_016271365.2). NCBI lineage: Eukaryota > Metazoa > Chordata > Ceratodontiformes > Ceratodontidae > Neoceratodus > Neoceratodus forsteri. Next base: position 222,327,478 of record CM057449.1, on the reverse strand, counting down.
AACTTGTTTGAACATCGTATTTACTAGTCCCTGCTTATGAAGTGGGAGAGTGGGGGGCGGGGAGATGTACCTAGAGTATTTTCGGACATTAAATTACTACTATTATGTATGGATTTGGGTTCAATTAGTATGCAGGGGAAAAGGGCAAAGAACAACCCATGGCTGTCAGAATTGTGGACACTGGAACTCTTGACATGTGCCACAAAATAAAACTGCATTGTGGCTGTTGGGTCTCAGTGGTCACCAGTATTGGCTGTGTTAGAGGAAGAGCCATAGACAATATATGTTCATATATTAAGGAAAAAAAATGACTCCTTGGGATGTAGTGTGGCCTAGTGGTTAGAGCACTGATCTGTGAAAAGGGAGACTTATGTTTGAATCCCACAATTTCTACTTACTCACTATATGACTCCAAGTGAGTCATTTACCTCCCTATGCTGAACTTCTCTCAGATTTCTTAATTTACAGTGTCTATATGCTGTATGACCCTCCCTGTGCACTGATGACAGCACCACAATTCTGTGTCTTCTTCTCCTGGATTGTAAGGTGCTTTTGATTCTAGGCTGTAGTGCACTGCCTGAGGAGGTGGTATAATTGAAGATGGTGGACAGTTTTAAGAGAGGAGAGGACAAAGTCAGGGGGAAGGTCACCAATGAGGCACTGGGGGGAGGGGCAACAGCTAGTAGAAGCATGAAATTGGATATGCAGGTAGGAGATGGGGGAGCAGCTGCAGTGTAACAGACTGCTAGCTGCATATTCAAGCAGACTAGATAGACCATCAGGCCTGTATCTGCTGGCATTCTTCATATGTTCCTATGTTGTATGAAAGGCGCCACTCTGTTAAAGATGCACAGGTGGAGCCTCTAGCATCTGACTAGGCATTCTGAAATTTCAGTTTGTTTGCTTTTTTAATGGTCCAGTCACCACATTTCCTATTCTCCTTACAGCCAGATGTTGGGGTTGCTTTGGATGCATCATGTCCTCTGTCTGTGGGGGTGGCTGAGAAGTTGCAATTGTGTTTTGTCTGGTAGTATGTGCATGGTTGCCTTCTGCCAGTCCTCTCTCTCTCTCTCTCTCTCTCTCTCTCTCTCTCTCCTCTCTCTCCTTCTCTGGGAACTGAGTGTCTCCCTTCTGTGTCATGCTTCTGCTGATCTGAGTAAAGGGATCCTTTGTCTGCAGGGAAAAACTTATTTTCCCAGGTGGCCCTACTGAGTGCTGCACACTTTGCCACTGTGATAACCCTTCTTTATTTACAATGAAAAGAACAAAAGGACTAAAAGAAATAGAAAACACTCTGTTACTAACTGTCCTAGCGTGACTGGGAGCCTTTGGCTCATGTGTAATACCCCTAATCCCACACAGAATTTGGCTTGGGTTTTGGCCCACTGCAAAGATGTGGCTTTCATCTATTAAGGAAAGGTGGGCATTTCTGCAGTTGGCACATTAGAGTTTTTAGCCACTTATGTAGCTACAAAATGTAGATCAGAACTTCTTCTGATGTGCAACTCTCCTATCCCTGAATTGTGCAGTTCTCATCTCCTTGTGTGACTTCACCTGTTGCTGCCATTCCATTCAACCACTTGTAAAACACCTACCTTCTCCTCCCATTACTGCTATTTTGCTGCTTGCACTCCCTTCTGGGAACTCAGCTGCCCCCCCCCAAACCTGGCCCCAGCAAATCTATTACCTAAATTAAGCCCTCTGCAGGCATCTGACTTAGTCATGGGCTCAGCTTTCACCTACACAGCTCCTGCTACCTGTTCTCCTCTTTCTAGCAGGCTCCCTTTTTCATCAGCCTACTCAAAGCACTAACCACAAGACTAGTTTTCACTACAATGCTTTCTACTGCCTCTGCCCCTCTCTCCTTCTGAGCTTCTTTACTAAATGTGCCCGTTGGGGCATTAACGTCTAGTCATGGAAGGGGCTTTCACTGTTGCTACTCCTGCCATGATTGCTGCTTTCTACCCTGGGCCTGATTCACAGGCTAAGGAGCATTTTTTTTATTTCCTGTCACAGTCACTGGAGGGAATTTACAGGTTCCAGAACACCTCTCACTTTCAGCAACTGTAGCCACATGCAACTCATACCCCCCCACACTAAAACCTGCACAAAACTGGGGCCGAGAATCCACAGGCGCACTCATGTCAGTAGCAACAAACACGGCTACATTTTTCTGAATGTCTTATCCTCAACTAGTCAGAGACACCAAGGAGGTGGCAGATGCCATGGGCTAGAAGTTTGCTCTGTCAGGAGGAAAGCCAGAAGACAATGAGCGGCTAATGCTATATGGTTTATCTATCTAGTGACACTTGCTGGGGTGAAAAAATGTTCCCCAGCAGTTATATAAAACAAGTCTTGGGGTGATGTGTAAAAATCAAATTTTACACATATCCTTGGTATGGGATGCTTAGATAAATCTCTTGAACTCTGCTGTCGGGATTTATGTAGCATCACACTCCTTAGCTATGTGCAAAAGTCTCATTATACACACCCACTGATGCATTATTCCATTGGTGATTGAAGTTACACAACTTGAGCACTCCATAGCAGCTGCAACCTGGCCCTACACACACACATACACACACACACACACACACACACACACACACAAACATGCTATTGGCCCTCTTACAACCTGCCATCCACTGCCAGCCACAAACTTTTGTTGCTGTTCAGGTTGGGAGGGGCAGCCATAATATACCCTGGGGCTAACAGTTTAATGCGACTTATGCTCAGGTAATAAAAATAAATAATTCACATTGACAGCAGCTCTCACAACAATTAACTTATGAAGCTTAAAGCATATGATCTTAGACTGGGTTTTAACCAACACAGCAGATAGTCATCAATCATGATAACATAACTGATACCATAAGTGACCATCTCCCAATTTATAGTATATAGAGTAGCAGAATCCCTTAGCCAAAATCTAAAATTATTACATTTAGAGATTTAGCAAGGTTAATGTAGATGTGTTGGCAACAGATGTTAATTTAAGTTGATTGGTCTTACAGTGTATCAGCTTTGTACGGGAAGTTGATTCTGCTGAATTTTTTTTCTTTTTTTTTTTTAACAACTGTATTGCTCAATGTCTAGAACACGCATTTTCCCCTTAAGACCAAGAATATTATAGGTAAAAAAAATACAAATGGAACACCAATGAAATAATATTTTTAAATAAACAAAAGAAATATGATAACAGTAAAAGAAAATACAAGTTGACAAAGATTTCCTCAGTTTTCAGGAAATCAGGTCTTTAAGCAACCTACAGTATGTAAAAATGAAGTGCATAAATAAAAATCGAACTACTTTCAAAAATTGCAAAGTAATGGTTGCCAATCTGAACAAGTTTTGGACATCCATCAATGAGCTTGTTAAACCCTCACATAAAGAGTCTACTGAACATGTCACTGAAGCTGGCAAGTTTTTAGATCAACCTTCTTCCATCTGTGAAACCTTTGAGAGAAAACTCTCACATTTGCTTAATAGAAAGAGATGTTCTAACTGATGACTTACAGTTAACATGTGATCACAGTCATAGATCTCTTCCTAAAGACAGTGTTACCTGCCAAGGCTTCATCAAATATTTAAAATGCTAAGACAGTTGCCATAGACAAAAGTGCCAGGACAGATGGCCTGGAGCCTAAATTTTTGACACTTTTCACCCCTTGTATAACTTCTTCTCTAATGACACTTTTTAATATGTCTTTAACAACTCAAACCTTATCTGGTGTTTGGTAAATGGCCACCTCAGTGCCTATTTTGAAATCAGGGATTCTCTTCTAATTTAGAGCATTACTGACCTATTTCTGGTTTGTCAACATTGAGCAAGGTATTAGAAAGGAAAGGAAAGGCATACGAGCAAGTCAGTGAATACCTATTAAAATATAATCTCACTGTAGAACAGTGTGGATTTCCTAAAACCTTCAGCACATTTTGCATTAGTCAGATGCACATATCCTGTGAGTAGGGCCACAAAGAGTGGCCTTACTGAATCGATTTTCATGGCCCTGATCATAGAAACATAGAAGTTGATGACAGATAAGGACTACAAGGCCCGTCTAGTCTGCCCAATTCTTTTTCTACCTTACAAATGTGCCATCGTCCTTTGCTGTCAGTGGCCTATCTAGTCATTCTCATCTGTATTGCTCCCTTATGCCTATCCATGCTTGTTTGAAGCCCTGCAGTATATTCATAGCCACCACTTCCTGAGGTAGGCTGCGCCATGCATCCACCACCCTTACTGTGAAAAAGAACTTCCTCACAGTACCCCTTAATCGGCCTCCCTCTAATCTCATCCTGTGTCCACTTGTCCTGCAATTTTTCTTATATTGAAACATGTTAGACTCTTTCACCTTGTTAATGCCCTTAAGGTGTTCGAATGTTTCGATCACATCACCTCTCTCTCCCTCCTTTGCTCTAGGGTATACATATTGAGCTCCGTTAATCTGTTCTCATATGTCTTCTGATGCAGTCCCTGCACCATTTTAGTTGCCCTTCTCTGGACTGCATCTATCTGGTTAATGTCCTTCTGAAGGTGTGGCCTCCAGTACTGCATGCAGTACTCCAGATGGGGTATTTGACCCTGTGAATCACAATATGTTGTTAAATTGTTTTGAATCTTTGGGACCATCTGAACCTCTTCAATACTGGTTCAAGGATTACTTGCAGGAACATTTACAGTGAGTTCACTTTGGTAAAGTATAGTCTAATCCCAGAGTTTTACTTGGTGGCATAGTTTGAGGATTTATACTGGGGCCTATGCTCTTTTCATCATTTATTAACTTGCTACCAAAAGTGTGCTCTTACACCCATTCCCTGCTGTACACCAACAACATAATCCACTTGACTTGCTCAAATTCAACACAAGATGTAAGCAACTCTTTGAACAAAGATGTTTCATCTGTATATTCATGGTTGCTAGGACATAATCTTGTTCTAAAGAGCTAGAAAACAAAATGCATTCCATTCAGCCCAAAGAGCAAGTGGAGTTCATGTGTTTACAGATCACTGATGTTAATATCACTCCCCTCGAGCAAGTTGAGACCTTTAAATATCTTAGAGTCTCACTCAACTCTAATCTTAATTTCTCTGACTATAACTCTTTTGTAAGCAAATAGATCAATAACAGGGAGCCTTTTACAGGCTCAAAAGTTGTCTTACAATGGAACTGAAATGTGCTGTTGCTAGGGGAGCATTGCTTCCCATGTTAGTCTACAGCTCTGCTATTTTTGTAATGCCCCTATAACCGAACTAAAACATTTGAATATGGCATATACAGTAGTAGCACTGAAGTAGTCAAAGGATTTTTAAGGATTTTTAAAAACCCTATTGAGAATTGTGAAACCTTTAGTTAGGGATTTTGTTTTGTTTGTTAGTGTGTTCACTGCTACCCAGAGAGGGATGTCTCATCTGATAGTGTAGTTGCAAATCTACCAGATGGTACTTAAGTACTGTAATAGGAACTGGCCTCTTTCTGTAGGTATAACAAAAAGAATTTTAGAGGATTTTTTTCCCCTAAATTTTGTGAAGGATAAATAGGGAATCTCACAAAATTGCTTGACAAATTTGGTGCTACTACTGTATTAACATCTGTTGTTTTGTATTAGGTGCAGGTTATAAACAGCATCACTGTGATTTATATTCTTTACTAGCATGGCTACCACCCTTTCTGTTCATGCAGCTTGGTAGACAACTTTAAGGCTTGCTCTTGATATACCTCATGTTGAGCTTTAGTTCCCAAAATCAACATCAAGATGTAGTTGACTGGGGGCAGAAACTAGGAGCCCAGCAAGCAAGCTGCTTTCATGGGGAGCTCCCTTTCCCTCTGCCTTCCTACTCAGTAAACCCCCCTTCTGCCTTGCTACTCCTCATAACCCTATCACTCTCTGTCTCTGGAGGTTACAGCCCTGCCACTTTTCAGTGCCCCACCGCTCCCCCACCCCACCCCATGTCAGAGCCTCCTGGGTTCCCCAAGCCTGGAAGGAGACTAGGTAACAGATGCAGCAGGCACTATATTAGGTGGTTCAGAGCCTGCTGGGGAGTACAGCATCGTCCTACAAGGCCTCAGCTTTTTCCGCCAGTTTATCCTCCAGTTGTTTCATGGGCAAGGATTGAATGGATGCACACACATGTCAGGAGGCACCAGCCCTCCCGCTTGTGGCTCCATCTGGGCTGCCACCCATGGTTACTCAGGTGGCAGTATCACAGTACAGCTAGCTGACTCCCCTCCCTGGAGGAGGAGACTGTCCTGTGGGGTGCTCAAGCCTCCTCCCCCTGACCCCTGAGTGACCCTGGTCCATTCCTACTCTCCGCCATCATGGTAGGTGAGATGTAAGTGCCTTAGCTCTGTGCACCACTGGGTCAACATGTGGAGTTCCTCTTACATGGGACTGAATTAAGGCTTTAATTTGCAGAAAATGTTACCTTGTTGATCCAAAATTGTCTCTGTTGATAGAATAACATTCCCAGCATTCATTTATCCAAATTTAAATATGGGACGGCCAAAACAAGTGGTGAAATATAACTAAGTATCTTTGGGGCCTTCAGGAAGTATAGATAACCAGCCATTGAGTTTTGCACCAGTGAAGACCAGCCTGCAATGTTGGACATCCTGCACTGAGCCATTCAAAGACTCTGTCAATCCAATCAAGGAACTGAGAAAAAAAACTGGGCTCATCTACAGAGCAGCTTGTCGTGGTAAAGGATAAACTGGATAGCCTGATGGGGACAAGAGATGTTGCGAAATTAAATGTTGCCAGCGAAATTGCCACAAAACTGTCAATTTCGCTGTGTGAAACATTTCACGAAATTCTGCCGTTCTGAGAAAGTTTTTGCTGGGTGTAAAATTGCTAAATTTTGCCCATGGAACATGAAAAATGCCACAAAATGCACAAGTTCATTAGAAATGACAACATTTTGCCTACATTTTGCCATTTGGAGGGCAAAATGTCATATTTCATAAGTAAAATTTCACATTTTGCCTGTGAAATTTTGCATTTTGCACCCATGAAATATTTTGTGAAACACACAAATTTCACGAAATATTTCACATAATGAAATTTCCTAATTTCACACATCTCTAGTGGGGACTATAGTCAGAAAGCTCTGGTGGTTGTAGAAAATTAATAAAGAGGCAAGGACTCCTAAAAACTAGATTGGAAAAACTGGAGAATACAATTCAGGTCCCCAATGTTCATATTTTGGGGATCCCAGAGGACACAGAAGGAGACAATACCACTACATTCTGGAACGATGACTCCTGGAGGTACTTGGTCTTAGCCATGTTCCCCATATAGTTAACTATATATTGGCAAAAACATTGAGAGAACTAAGGACCTGTATCTCAGAGCATAAATGTCGTATCCGCATGAGAGATGAGCATTCCCCTCTTGCTAGACATTATAATGAAAGAGGTTATTCCCCTGTGCAAATTAGATTCTGGGGACTTGAACAAGTTCCTGAACCTGCAAGAAGTGGCTGCTATAATGATTTGTTAGAGAAAAGAGAGATGTTTTGGATGTATGAATTGGGCCTTATACATGAGAAATGGGGTTTAAATGAGGATGTTAATTGGCAGTGTGTTGGGGGGACTAAGAAGAAATAGAAAATGTTTATGAATATTAATATTAGAACTACATTGGTAAGGTCTAGGTATGATATGAAGACAAAAAAGGAAAAAAAACTATTTCCATCTAACTTCAAATGATGTAGCAATCTCTCCTTCATTTATCCTTAAGTAAAAGATACAAATGCGGTTAACTTAATTATAATGAAAAGAAAATGGTTGATGTAGCTATGGTCCCATCTATCATTGTCAGCGATTCTGCAACTTGCTGGGAGGATTAAATAGGGATAGTTAGCAAAATGCTATTTAAGTGTTACAACACAATCAAAATCATGTATCTTAACTACACACCTTTTAGCATCTCAAGCTGATATACTGTAATTATGTTACCTTTTACTATTAGCAGAGGTTTTGCAGCTAGCTGGGAATGTTAGATGGGGTTATTTAGTAAAATAATATTATAAAGTGCTAAAAATGCACTTGGAATTGTGTTATTTACTATACACCTTTTTTAACATTTTATGCAGCTTCTATATATTTTTCTGTGAACAGTGGATGGACTGATTAATTCAGTCACTTCCATAAAGAGTCAATATACATTTAAAAACTGTGCATATCCCTTTAAAAGACTTTCCAGCAGAGTTAATTATCCTTGCAATGCTGAAATATGTCAGGGAGAAGAGTCACTGGTTGCCATGACGACCACCTTGCCTTGACAAGGAATGATGACACAAGCTTTGGTGTCATGTGACTTCTTTCCCTGACATAAAGAGGCCTAGTCAGCCAAGCAGCCAGTGCTGTCAGTCTGCCTTCAGAACTCCATTGAGTAAGTCAGAGATTTTTTTCTGTAATACTTATACTTAGAAATGCACTTGGTCATAGGATTTATTTAGTTAACAGCAAAAGGATTATTAAATCAGCGAATGAAAAGTTTTAGACTATGAAGTGAATTGTATTATTTAGTAACATTTTGAGGAGAATGTTTATCTGATAAGCTAAAAAGGAAAACAAGGGGAAACAAATGAAGCTTTGCATGTAACTGCATCAGATGCCAGAAGCACATTGCACTAGAGAACTGATTTAGGTGTGTTTTGTGCACACATGGTTTAAATAAGTTAATCTGAACTTCAAAGGAAATGAAAGAACATTATTACATAAATTACTAAGCTTTTAAGGAACTTGAGTAGAGGTGGATTGAAATATAAACAAGCATTTGTCAATGCTGAACATTCGCTTGCAGGTATTTGCAGTGGTGTTTGGCATGTATGGTGCTTTACCCTAATGCCCTGTGTGATTGCTGGTATTTGCACAATAAATTGTCAGCATGACCTTTTTGTTACCCCCATTGTGCGCTACATAGGCGGAAAGACGTTTTGGGCAGGATGTGAAAAACGACAGCTGTACTGCTCATAAGGAAGTGTGGTAAAATGGCAATGTTGAAAATCTGGAGTGGAAATATTGAAAATTCGCAAACCTAGGAGCATGCGTGGGAACTGTGCAATGCACGCTCATAAAACAGTCATTGTTAGGAATTTTTTCACCAAATTGTCAACATTGACATTTTAAAACCTCTGCTAATGAACAGTGTCACTGTGATTGTCTTACTGTGTGCCATACATTGATTTTGCACACCGACTGCGCCATTGTGCACTACATGGGCGGAAACACATTTTGGGCAGGATGTGAAAAACGACAGCTGTACTGCTTATAAGGAGATGTGATAAAATGGCAATGTTGAAAATTTGGAGTGAAAATATTGAAAATTCACAAACTTACGAGCGTGCGTAGGAACTGCACAACGCACGCTCGTAAAACAGTTATTTTTAAGAATTTGTTCACCAAATTTTCAACATAGCCATTTTAAGATCTCTGCTCATGAACAGTGACACTGTGATTTTCTTAATATGTCCCATACACTGAGTTCACACAGCGACTGTACCATTGTGCGTTACATAGGCGGAAACACGTTTTGGGCAGGATGTGAAAAATGACAGCTGTACTGTTCATGAGGAGGTGTGGTAAAATGGCAATGTTGAAAATCTGGAGTGCAAATATTGAAAATTCACAAGCGTCACGGTATTAGCGGGGACTGCGCATAGCGCCGCTCAATTAAAACAGTCATTTTAGGAATTTTTCACCAGATTTTCAACATAGCCATTTTAAGACCTCTGCTCATGAACAGTGTCACTGTGATTTTCTTAATGTGTCCCATACATCGATTTACGCATACCAACTGCGCCATTGTGCGCTACATGGAAAACACGTTTTCGGTGAGATGTGAAAAATGACAGCTGTACAGCTCATAAGAAGGTGTGATAAAATGGCAATGTTGAAAATCTGGAGGGAAAATATTGAAAATTCGTGAACTTATGAGCCTGCATAGGAACTGCACAATGCACGCTCAGTAAAACAGTCATTTTGGAATTTTGCACCAAATTTTCAACATGGGGTTTTTTTCAATTCAATTCAATTCAATTTTATTTATAAAGCGCCTTTCAAAATCAAGGCGCTGTACAAATTTTAAAATAATAAAATCACAACATTTAAAAGACAGCCACAACTAGCAGAGATACGCTAATCCAAAAAGATATGTTTTTAAAGCAACTTTAAAATGTTCAACAGTTGGACATTCTCTCAACCAACGAGGTAGAGAATTCCACAGGGTTGGTGCTGAAAAAGCAACAGCATGAGATCCTGATGACTTCAATCGAACCCTGGGAATCTCCAGCAATCCCTCGTTGGTGGAACAGAGAGGGCAGAGGGGACAATAGGGAATCAGAAGATCTTTCAGGTAGCCGGGTCCCTGGTCATGTAGGGCTTTAAAGGTTAGTAAACCAACCTTGAAGGTGATCCGCCACCAAACCGGCAGCCAGTGCAGTTCGCGGAGCACAGGCGTAATATGACTGGTTCTAGAAGTCCCAGTCAAAAGCCTGGCTGCCGCATTCTGCACCAGCTGGAGGCGGCGGATATCAACCCCTGGTAGCCCTAGGTAGAGGGAGTTGCAGTAGTCAAGACGGGTAGTGACAAAGGCGTGGACCAATGTTGGAAGGTCATCCGGGGGAATCAGATGTTTCACCCGGGCGATATTCCTCAGATGGTAGAAAGAGGATTTGGCGACAGCTGACACCTGAGATTTCAGGTTAAACCATCATCAAAAAATAGCATGAGTTTCGCACCTGTTTAGAGGTAGGGAGTAGTACGCCACCAAAGTAATAAACCTGATGGTTTCCAACACCCACACCCATCCCGGACGACCTGGATCCAACCAGCACCTCAGTCTTATCCGGATTGAGTCTCAACCAGCTCGAACTCATCCACAGTCTGATCTCATCGAGGCAACTATTAAGTACAGAGAGTGCATCACCTTGACTGGGGAGAAAGGACAGATACAGTTGAGTATCATCTGCATAGCAGTGAGAACCCAAACTGTATCACCTGATGATTTCTCCTAATGGCAGCATGTACACTGCAAACAACATGGGAGCTAAAATGGAGCCCTGTGGTACCCACAAGGCAGGAAGTGAGTGTCAGAGGAATAAATTCCGGTGACAACTCTCTGAAACCTGCCCGTGAGGTAAAGCGAAACCATTTAGGACTGTACCTGAACAGTCCATAAAGACCATGAGGTGATCCAATAGCACTCCATGGTCTACAGTGTCAAATGCAGCAGACAGATCGAGAAGGACCAGAATGGTACATGCCTTTCGATCTCTGGCCATCAGGAGGTCGCTCAATACCCAGACAAGGGCAGTCTCTGTACTATGTCTTTTCCTGAAACCAGACTGGAGAGTATCGTAGACATTGTGAGATATAAGGTGGTCATCCAATTGTAACGCAACTGCCTTTTCAATAACCTTACCAACAAATGGCAGGTTAGAGATAGGCCAGTAGTTAGCAAGACAATCTGGGTCCAAGGAGGATTTTTTAAGGAGTGGTCGAACTACTGCCTCCTTCTCATGAATGATGTCACTGTCATGGTGTTATTCAAGCCCGAAGGGTGATTTTGCACAGTGACTGCGCAGTGCCTGCGAAATCACCCTTCAGGCCTGAATAATGCCATGACAGTGACATCATTCATCAGAAGGCGTCCCAAAAACCCCATGTTGAAAATTTGGTGCAAAAATTCCAAAAAATGTCTGAGATATGCAATAAAGTTGAAACCCCCTATCTAGCCCATTATACAGCTTACTGGCATTTCCTCAGTTCGCGGTCACCTTTGAAGAGTGCAGACGTGTTCCGGTCCACGAATCATCGCGCGGAGTCAGAGGTAAGTATGGGGTGGGGGTGTGGGGGAGGCTGGGTGAGCAGTGGGTGGAGTGCGGAGTTGTGGGAGGGGCTGGGAGACGCCCGTGGGAGCCATTTTATTTACAGGTTTTAAAAACAAAAAGCGATGGCGTGGGACGTTTGCCATGCTGGGTGGGCTCCCAGCATGGCAGAAGATGGCTGTGAGGGGGCGGAGCCGGCGGAGATGGGCACCCGTCGGCAAACTGATGGGGTGGCCAAGGCCGGCGGGATTGGGCACCCGTCGGAAAAACAAAGGGCGTTTGCCACGCTGGGGTGGGCTCCCAGCATGGCAGCAGGATGACTGGGGGGCTGTGGAGCCGGCGGGGATTGGTCACCCCGTTGGCAAACAACGTTTGCCATGCTGGGGTGGGCTCAGCGTGGCACCAAAGCTTTAAGGGAGCAGCGTGACCGCGTGGGGCGGGCGTGGCGCAGGGGATGGCATGGCGCGGTGCTCAGTATGGCAGCGGTGCTTTCCTTTGAAGCAGAGGAACACTGCTGTCATACAGAGCTCCTGCACCCATTGGTGCAGGACTGCCATGCCTGCTCAAGGGAGCAGTGCATTGGATGGGAGAGGCACACCTCCAAAGTGTGCTACTCTCCCAAAATGTTCCTTGCGCATGCGCATGAGCGAAAGTAAAAATGGGTTGGTTTATGAACACATGATTTAACACTTATGTAGGTAAATAAAAAAGTAATTGCCTTTTTGTTCTCACCCCACCAGCTTTCCCTGGTGCATACTGCCTAATAAACATGAGGCATGAAGAAAACATGTTAAAAAACAGTACCATATATAAAAAGATGAATATTCAGAATCAAGTGTATGAACACATTGGAAATACTGCAGAATGTGTGCAAATAACTTTAAAGAAGCTCTTAAATTAACAATTGATGTTCTTTATTATAACTTCTTTTCCTCTTTCTGTCCCTTTTTATTTATTTATTTATTTACCAGTTAAATGGTTGAAGAAAAATATCTTGAAATCAAAAGTAGAATAAATAAAAAGGTGAATATTGATAACTTAAACTGTAAATGATAAAGTAGCATTGTTGGTGCAATTTGGAGTATGTAGTATTTGACTTAAGTGTTTTATTTATTTTTAAAGTGAACACATACAGGAGGCAATTCTTAAGGAGGCTTGGCAGATGTTTGGCTTTTGCTGACATTGTTAAAAAGTAAGGCAATGAATTTGTCATACATTTATATTGGTGGCATCTAATTGGGCAAAATGTATAAGAATTTTATGACTGTTAATGAACGTAAAGGATAACCAGGTGGTTAAAATATAATTTTGGTTTTAATATTGCTTTAATAATTACAATAGAAAGATGGTACACCCAGTCATTTTTGACTAGCATGGTCTAATATGGAAAGATATTAAAAACTGAAAATTAAAAAATGTAATATTATTTTCAAATGTGAACTACAGTAAATATTTGTTTATAAATCTTTTTACAGTTCCCCAGAAGAAGCCTACTACTAGGCGAAACGTTGGGACTATAAATAAAAATAACAAACTTTAAAAAGACTTCATGTGTAGTAGCATTCATTGCTCAAGCAGGCCAGAATGTTGTTGTTGGATTTGAACGTACCAGAAACTTGGCGAGCTCCACCAGATACCTTACTGAATCATTTGTACAAGACTGGTGATTTCCCTGGGCACACAAACTGTTTGCACCCCACATAGTTAAAGCATACCAGTTCAAGCCCCAGAAGTCCCAAACTTAATCAGAAGGCCAGTGGATAATATTAATGGTCACCAGATCCATAGGGGAGAGGTACAAAATTCTAAGAGCAGCCAGAATACAGGTACCAACTACTGATAGTGACCAAATTCTTATTTTCCCTGACTAGGCCTCCTTGACCATACCGGAGGAAGGCTTTCAAAGAAGTGACTGCAAAGGTACAAGAAGCAGGTGTGCAATACCGATTAAGTTTCCTAGTCCACTTGCAATTCAAAATTGGGGATAAGATGTACTGTTATACTGACCCCAAAATGCTTGGAGCTTTTTCAAAGAATCCTCAGAAAACAGCTAGTGGCGCTGTGGAGGAACAATCAAGGGATGAAGATGAATATTGATTGGGAGTTCATTAATACTTTTCTTTGTCATTCCATAATATTTGAACTTTGAGTACTGAACTGTGATGTCTGCTGTTCCTTAACGAATTGTGGGACTTGTGTGTCAGAGATGGTACTCTGGGCTGCCAATCATAGTTCTCCTATAAGACTCTTATTTGAAAGTGCTGGGCAGTGCTGACTTTACAGTTATATCATTTCCTGCACACAGGAGAACCCTGCCTTATGGAAGTTTTCATTGGGTGTGGGTGGGATTTCAGAGCAATCTCTAATATGATACAATTTACTGCTATAGCTATTGGATTCAAAGTTACCTTACTGTCTAGGACCATATTATAGTTAGGGTTGAGTAGACTGTCCAACGTTAAACCCAAAATTTGCACATTAGTTTCTTTGACTCCATTTAATAGAATGAGCTGAAATTCTGTATGTGTTGTCTAGTAGGCAAGGTGTTGATGCATGGAAATGTTTGTGACAGTAGATTATGCAGATTCCAAGATCTGTAACTGTCATTTTTTGGAAAAATCTTAACTTTTTTTCTTATACTTAACATGTTTTTTTTTTTTTTTGCTCTTTCATGCAGCCTATATGAAACAGAATGTTTTCCCCAAAATTGCAGGAGACATGCATCATGTCCTAATGGTTTCTGACCTGCACATGCACAGTCGGGTTTTTGAAATAATGTTCTGCAGCAAAAACAAATATTTGATGCCACAAATTCATGTTTTTGCTTTCGCACCACTTGCTTGGAAGGGCACCAAACATTTTTTGTGCCGTGCCAACTGCCATCTTGTTGATTTTTTTCCATGAACTAATAAGCATGGAAAATACATAAAAGTGCTGGGATTTAAAAAAAACAAACATTAGAACCTAGATTCTGACATTTGTTTCTTAATGTAATAGCCATGAATACCTTTTCTGGGCACTCTGAATCCTGTGTGCCCAGCTTAGCGAGAGGAGCACTTCCCCCGCATTCTCTGTATGAGAACAGAGAGAATTTCTTGACTTCTGCAGCCACAGCTGAACTCATGCTGCCATCTGCAGTGTGAGTTGTGAGTTGCCATTTCTCTGGTGTTTGTGTGGTGCCCCCCCCCCACACTCCATTGCTATCTCTGGTAATGTGTGATATTGCCCTGATGTCTAGTGGCACCCCCCCACCCTTCCAATTACTGTCCTCTAAACTTTTCCTGGTGTCTAGTGGCCCCCCTCACCCACCAATTGTAGTACCCCATTACTATATTTCTCTGGTGTATAGTGGCACCCCCCCCACCTTCCAATCACCATCCCCATAAACAGACATACATTGCCTAGTATCTATTGGCACACCCCCATCTGCCAGTTGTTTTTTCCAATTTCCCTAGTGGCTAGTTGCATCCCATCCACCAACCGATCACTGTCCCCATTTGCAAATTATATATTCCCTGGTGTCTAGTGGCACCCCCCACCTGCTGATCGACATTCTCCGATTTTTCCCTGGTGCCTAGTGGTTCCACCGATCGAAGTATATATATTCCCTGGTGTTTAGTGGCACCCCCCATGCTCCCATTTTAGGCACAACCTGAAATGAAGAAAACAATTCCTCAATGTTTTTTGGTTTTACCAAACCTTCAAAAAAAAGAAAAAGTCTCTCACTGATCAGTCCCCTCACCCCCACCTCCCACTTACCACCCACCACCCCAAACCATCCAGTACACCCCCACACAACCTCACTCACCTGAACTGGTCCCAGGTTCAAGACCCACTCTCCTACCAAAGACACATCTTGCTGCTGTAACAGCAATATCAGAAAATAAGGTAAATGTGGTTCAATGCATTTCAATGGGGGTTTCAACTTCTATGCATAACTTAGTCATTTTTTTGACATTCTGACCCCAAATTTTCAATATGGCCTTTTGGGGACCCCACCTCATAAACAATGTGATTATTATTATGCAACTCTGGCACAAAAGGTGATTTCACAGTTGATTGGTGAATTCACCTTGTGGGCAGGATCTGAACATTTTTCCTGCCCTTTTTATAAGGTGGGGTCATAAGAAAGCTATGCTGAAAATCTGGGGTCATAATATGTAAAAACTGCAAAGCTGTGACCATTCATTGCAATTTTGCTACACACACTCATAACTTTGAAATATTTTAACCCCAAATTTTCAGGATAGCCTTCTTATTTCTCTATGTCACAGCTGTCATTTTCGAAATCCTGGTCAAAATGTGTTTTTGCACCTGTGGCATGGAATGGCATTGCAGTGCTGCAGAATTATATTTTGCGAATTAAATGTGTGTATATACATATGTATATATACGATAGCTGTCGGTGCTCCATGGTTTTGTGTTTTAACTGTTATATGGATGGGTATGGTTTCCAGCTGACATGAACTTCGTGGTAGTGGTGTGCAATGTAAATTCTTTAGGGCACCTCATGCTACTGCAATGGTGGGGAATCAAAACAGACAGGGATCGATTTCCAAGACATGAGTCTTAATTCAGTTGGCTAGAAGGTAAGTGAGTATAGTTAAAATATCCTCGCCATATGAGTTAACATTAGTAAAGTGGGTATATCCTTCTGAGGGTGCTAAGGGAGACAGTTTAATAGTTTTTCTAATCTTTGATGTTCAACTAATTGCCATTTTGTCTGATCAGTTCCATGGTTTTATTATTTCAGGAGCTTTACTGAAAGGCAAATAAGAAGACTTACATTATCTGAATATATATTGTGAGATACATCTGGCATGTTTCTATTTTGCTGCATAACATTATGTAAATATCCAAGGCATCAGTTGTGTTCTGGCTTTATGTGTTAACTAAAATGGTATAGAATATTAATGTGAGATACCCTCATATAGTAAGAATGAAGAGATACAGTATGTAACATTGATCCTTTACTGATGTATTTGGTACTCTGTCTAGTTGATGTATTGCCATTCAATGCCATTGACTTGTTACAGTATATATAGTAATTGTCTGATAATACAATAAAAATAAATGCCTTAGATCTGCTGACTTACATTTACTTGCAGAAATGCATTTATCTACCACTATGAGTCAACGAGCATTTACTTTCTTTGTACCCAGGCAATGGAAACCTTTGCCCAATAACATATTGGGGATCCAGTCATATATTGATTAAAGACAATCTGAAAAAAGTATCTGTTTGAGAAATTTGTATGTAATTGTTTTTAAATTAATAACATCATGTTTTGATGTATTTTTCTTATGGATGATATTGTACAAAAATCCTGCATGTTTAAATATTTAATACCATCACTGTTGCCTATGGAATCAGTTAATTCCTAAAAATGGGCCTTTGGCTACTGGTGTATTGCACAGTACAGAAAATAAATAAAATGGGTCAGAAGTGTGCTGTGCATATCCATGGAAACCAAGTATACATGGCACAGACCACTAGAAGGCCAGAAAGTAAACACAGTGGGGATCACTCATGTGATGCATCTGCCTCTTCCCCCTGCTGTTGGCATGGAACAGTATTCAGTCTCCCTGAATGGGCCCCTGTTGGTGGTACCCAACCTTCTGTAATGGGCGTGTGGGGTGAAGACTTCAGTTTTACATTTTTTAAATTGATACAGGCTGCACACTGGACCAGCAGTGCCCCCTTAATGAAAATGTAGACCACCAGGGACTGGATAATTGATTATTACATAGGACACCTGTTTGTGGAGGAGTCTGTGCTTAACTACCTCCACCACCACTGCATTATTACATTTTTCGTTTTCTTCCATTCTATAGCTCTATTCTTTCTTTTCTTTTCATGCTTTTACACTCACTTTTACTTTAACCAGTGCCTTTTCATCTAGAATACCCTTCATTTTATTTTTATTCTCAATCTATACCCTTTGCATGCTTTTAGAACAGTATCCCATCAGAGAATGCAAACAGATGGATGTGCAGTCGAAAACTATGCAGTCAGAACAACTTGAAGGGTTTAGAGTTATTTTATTTAATTTTAGCACCATTTTGGGCTGCACGCTTTTCAGGTTTCCATGCAGTGCACTGTTGGAACTCTGCCTCTCTTCTGACTATTAGTTTCTCAGAGACTGAATAGCTCAGTTGACAGAACATCAGACTTTTAATCTAAAGGTCACAGTTTTCAAGTCCCTGTCCGTGCAGAAGTTATCTTTGGAACCAATTCTAAATATTCCCTAACCAAATTTACTGTTACTATAAACATACCAAGTAAATCTTAAGGGCATAGAAATGTTTGCTGCACTACAGACATTCAATAACAATTTTGGGAGGGAGTTACTTTCACTCACTAAGCATGAAAGAGAGCATGAAGTTATCATATCTGATGGCTTCAAAGTGGCAGGGCAGTGTGATAGAGCAGTGGTTTGAGCCAGTGTGGTGCTTGGATGCATAGGGAGAGGTATCTTCAGCAGGAAGATGGAGGTGGTGCTGCTACTATATCATTCACTGGTGAGACCCTACCTAGAGTATTGTGTCCAGTTCTAGAGACTGCAGAACCTCAGAAAGGACATAGGTGGGGTGGAGGCAGTCCAGGAGAGGGCAACTGAAATAGTGTAGGTGTTGTACCAAAAGCCCAATGATGAGAGATTGAGGGATCTGACTGGATGTCAGCTGTCTACCTATCAGATAAGTACTGTTATAAATGTCTAACTCTTTGCTTCCCTCCTATAGGATTTCTGACCCTTTGTACCTCCTCAACTTCCTCTTATTTTGCTTTTCAGGACCCTAATGCATTCCCCATGTCATCAAGATTCCCTGACTCCTTGGAGCATGTGTTTATTTTAATCAAGTTCTGCTCCATCACTTATAAATCAAAATGATTTCACTGTTAAAATGTGTTTTATATTGAGCCAGTAGGGGAAGGGCCTTTAGATAGTGGCCCAGCTAGACATACCAGTCATCTACTTCAATACCCTGAGATGACCAATTGCCCTCCTACTGCTGCAAAGACATCTCTCTACCACCCCTTCAATTCCCCCAGCACAAGTCCTTCCCCCTGACACAAAGAAACCCACCTGTCACCCAGTCTATTCTTGCACCCAGACCAAACTCCTTCATCCTTCTGCAGAGACCATCCTACCATTTGGTTTGTTACATTGGCTGGAATGCACTCCCTCCCACGGCTCCATATGGAACTGCCCGCCAGTTCTCCTGATCCAAATGAACTCTCTCCCACTACTGTAACAGATACTCCCTACCATCCATTCTGTTCACACAACCCAAAAGCAAGGTGTGCTCAGGTGCATCACAACAGTTGGCTAATAAGTTTATGCAGAAAGAGATGCCAATGACAGCCAGGCTAGGCATGTAAAGGTAAACACAAGTTGTATATGCTATTTACCAGATGACTATGAGCATGCCTGCTTTCATTCATTCAGATTGTGACCGGCATCTACTTTTCTGAGGTCCTGCCAGTCTGGGAGAGGGGAGCAAATGGATGGAAAGTCAGAGAAGGGGAGATAGGGGAGCTAAACATTTCGCTGAAGGGCTGGTGCCAGGGAAAAAGGACACACATTTGTGGGGAACTGGCAACAGTTTTGGAAGTGAAAGTTCTTTAAATTTGATGGACTGCATCTGACTAAGGAGGGAGTCAGTGCATTGGGGCAGAAGTTTGACGTCTTTGCAGAATATTTAAACTAGCAAATGGGGAGAGGGGTGCAGCAGCCCATACATCGAATGGGAAGAACACCCCTCCCCCCTCAGCTAGTGATCAAACAGGAGTTCAGCATGTTTGCAGTTCATTAGTATAACCAGGTAAGGAAAAAGATCCAGCTCCCCATACGATGCACAGTGGAAACGCCAGACCTCACCCAACAACTAATACACCGAAATCTGGCCAATGGAAAATCATGCACACAAATGCTTGCTGTCTGGGAAACAAGATCCCAGATCTGCAGGCAATAATGACAGAGGCTAAACTGGACATAGTAGCAATTTGCGAGATGTGGTTTACCAGCAACCACACTTGGGAGACTTCAGTACCTGGCTATGTACTGTTCAGAAGAGACCAAGTTGCAAAAAGGGGGGGTGGAGTGGCCCTGTATGTCAATGAAAATATCAAAGATACAGAAATTCAAAATACACATAAGGAGCCAGACGAACTGTGGGTCACCCTGGAAACAGGAAATGGGACAGCCATAAGAACTAGGGTTGTCTACAGGCCCCCAGACCAGGGGGAGGACATAGACACAGTACTGTTAGAAGATATACAAAACATGACAGCTAAAGGGAAGGTTCTGATAATGGGAGACCTCAACATGCCAGCTACAGACTGGTCAATACCAGCAGGAACATCAGCCAGAACTAGACGCATGGTGTATTCCCTGCAGGGGGAAAGCCTCAAACAACTGGTACAACAACTCACAAGAGGCAGAGCTATCCTAGATCTAGTACTGACTAACAGGGAAAGGATCACAGATCTCCAGGTAGAAGGCCACCTGGGGGCCAGTGACTATCACATGGTATGGTTTAGTTTGGCCACCACAACTAAATCATCCCATTCCAAGGCAAAAATATGGGACTTCGGAGGAACTGACTTTGATAAGATAGCCAACAGAGTTAAGCTAGCCCTGGCAAAAAGAAATACAGGTGAGGGGGTACAGCTAAGTGGGCAAGCATTAAGGATGCAATACTTGAAGCAACATTCCATTGTGTTAGAGAGAAAAGGAAGTGCAAAAGAAGAAGGAAACCACTTTGGTTCTCAAAAACAGTAGCAGAAAAGGTCAGATCCAAAAGGCTAGCCTTCAGGAAATATAAGGGAATGCAGCAGGATGAAAATAGAGAGGCATACCAAACTTCCCTAAGGGAAGCAGGGAAGGCAGTAAGGCAGGCAAAGACCCAAACCGAGGAAACACTAGCACAGACAGTAAAAGAAGGTGACAAGACTTTCTATAGATACATTAGTGAAAGGAGAAAGTCCAGAGGGGGTATTGCTAAGATCAAAGGAGATAAGGGGGCATGTGAGGAGGAGGACCATGTAAAAACACCTATCCTAAATAGATACTTCTGTTCAGTATTTACAGAAGAGAAGGTAGGGCAGGGCCCACAGCTCAGCACCATGGACACAGGGGGAGGGAGGGAGGTAAGCACTAGCCCTTTCACCAAAGAAAGGGTCCTACAAGAGCTCGAGAAGCTTAGGGTAGACAAGGCAATGGGACCTGATGGCATACATCCCAGGGTACTAAAGGAGCTAAGGGTGGAACTAGCAGAGCCATTATCAGAACTGTTTAGTGAGTCTCTGAGCACAGGAGAAGTCCCAGAAGACTGGAGAAGGGCTCACGTGATCCCGCTCCACAACAGTAGTATCAGGGAGGAGGCAGGGAACTACAGACCAGTCAGTCTTACCTCAGTAGTGGGCAAGATTATGGAGGCACTCCTTAAGGAAAGGATAGTGCAACACCTGGAATCCATAGGGGCACAGGGTCCAAGACAACATGGGTTTACAAAAGGAAGGTCCTGTCAAACTAATCTCATAGATTTCTTTGAGTGGGTAACCAGAGTGGTGGACCAAGGGGGAGCAGTTGATGTTGCCTACCTTGACTTCAGCAAAGCTTTCGATACTGTTCCACATAGAAGATTGATTAAGAAGCTGGGTAGGCTTGGGGTGGGTCAGAAGTTGGTCAACTGGGTGGCAAACTGGTTGATGGGCAGAAAACAGAGAGTAGTGGTAAATGGTATACAGTCAGAAGAGATGCAAGTCACAAGTGGGGTATCTCAGGGTTCAGTCCTAGGGCCAGTCCTCTTCAATATCTTCATTCAGTGACATTGCAGATGGACTGAAGGGTAATGTTTGTCTGTTTGCAGATGACACCAAGATCTGCAACAGAGTAAATGAGCCAGATGGGGTAGGAAGAAGGAGAAGAGTTCTGGATAAACTAGCAAAATGGTCGGAAGAGTGGCAACTGGGGTTTAATGCAAAGAAGTGCAAAATCATGCGCATAGGGAAGAGAAACCCTAAAGCCACCTATAGGCTGGGAGGGGAGTTGCTGGCAGCCACAAGGGAAGAAAGATACTTGAGCATCATCATCACTGATGACCTGAAATCATCCAAGCAGACCACTAAAGCAGTAGGTAAGGCTAGGGGGATGTTAGGGTGTATTAGTAGTGGTATCACAAGTCGGAAGAGGGAAGTAACAGTCCGTCTTTACAAGACACTGGTTAGGCCCCATCTGGAGTACTGCATGCAGTTCTGGAGGCCACACCTTCACAAGGACATTAACCAAATTGAGGTAGTCCAGAGAAGGGCAACCAAAATGGTGCAGGGTCTGCAACAGAAAACATATCAGGACAGATTAATGAAGCTCAATATGTATACCCTAGAGCAAAGGAGGAAGAGAGATGATATGACCGAAACATTCAAACACCTTAAGGGCATTAACAAGGTGAAAGAGTCTAACATGTTTAAATATAAGAAAAATAGCAGGACAAGTGGACACAGCATGAAATCAGAGGGAGGCCAATTAAGGGGTAATGTGAGGAAGTTCTTTTTCACAGACAGGGTGGTGGATGCATGGAACGGCCTACCTCAGGAAGTGGTGACTATGAATACAGTGCAGGGCTTCAAACGGGCATGGGATAGGCATAAGGGAGCAATACAGATGAGTATGAATAGATAAGGCATTGACAGAGCAAAGACTGATGGCACATTTATAAGGTAGAAAAAGAAATGGGCAGACTGGATGGGCCTTGCGGTCCTTATCTGCCATCAATTTCTATGTTTCTATGTTAGTGATCATCAGGCAATAATAGCTGAAATATTCTAATTAATCCTGTGGGAAATGGAAGTGATGTTTTCTTTATTGCTCTCGAAAGTTCTGTGAGTAGTCCATTCTGTTAAGTGTGAGGGAGCTATGAAGCTTCTTTTAAAGAAGAGTCAATCACTCTTATGGAGATGTAATAAGTAATTTTTATTCCTGGACTCCCAATGTTTTGTTCATCAGTTAAGCTTTTTAAAGGGGATTTATTTCATTACCATATGTGCTGCATTGATTATTTTCTCACTCACTGCTTAATAATAAGTGAGAAAATCAATTGCATTGTCCTTAAGAACATTTTTTACAGGATTCCCCTTTAGGAGCCCCATACTTCCAAATACACTGTTGTTAATGTCTTCCACTCTGTGGAACAGTCTCATTTTGGAAGCTGCTCCACATCCAAGGGGATTATCTATCTTATCTCCACCATCCACAAACTTATTAAGGTCATACTGTAATAGTTATCTTTAACCTCAGTCCATGCTATATAACTGGCCCTTACACTGCAATTCTCCCCTCCCAGGGCTTTTTAAAATTATACTGGGTCAGTTTAAAGGAGGTCAGACTCACAGACTATCTGGCATAATTCCATTTTTCCAGTGTGTTTTGTTGCAATCCAAAACCCACTGAAATGCAGCCTCAACTCTGGCCATTTTTCTGGTTTCTGAAAATTAAAACCTTCTAGGGTGTGAAACTTTGCCGTGACTGACCTCTTCAGAATTTCTGTAATGTAGTAAATGGGATCACCAGCTAAATAATCTCAGCCCATAAGGTATTTTATTATACTTTAATTTCTGACACCATGTCACAAAGTATTCCCCCCAACACACAAACTCAAAAACATCACACACACACATACTGTATATACCAAGTGCTTCTGCTAAGGAACTGCATCTGCTTTATAGTTCCTGAGTGCAACAACAGCCTAATAAAGGTCCCCCCTTACACAGACATGCACATTATAGTAAAAGTACTCCTTACATTATCTGTTAGGACAAGTATATTTATCTGCTAACTTAGCTTATGCTTGATAAGCAAGTCCTTATTCAAATTAATACCATCTGTCACTAACTATGCATAGCAATTTCACTAATAATTCCTGCAAGCAAACATACTGAAAGCCTGGAATGCACAAAGTACTCCAGGTGCAGCCTGATCAGGACCCTGTAAAGTAGTAACATTAATTCCCTTGCTCTGCTGGTCACTGCCCCCCCACTCCCAAGCATTTTCATTTCATTTATTCTTTGGTAACTGGCTAAAGGCACTGGACCAAAGGTCCCTTTTCAGGCCCAACCCAGGCATTCTTCCAGCCTTCATAACAGCAGCGACACAAAGCTTGTCATGCTTTAGCTCCTAGTCTATTAGGATCTCCAAGATCTTTTGTTCTTTTACTACAGCAAATGTGTAGGTCCTACTTGTTTCCTTCCACAAGTGTAGCACCCTGCATTTCGCTACACTTAATTTTACACTCCACGAGACTGACCAGTTGACCAGCCTGTTGAGGTCTTAGTGGAAATTGTCCATATTCTCAAGAGTCCAACATTCTGGACTCTTCAGGGTCTCCAGGAAACTTGTGCAGCCTTCCAGAGACTCCAGTTAGTTGATGAAAGTGTTGCAAAGCTGTGCTCCCGGAACTCATTTCCAATTTGAGTAGTGCTCATCAACCACAGCCCTCTACTTCCTGCCCCCAAGCCAGTTATTAATCCAACTTTTGTATATCTTGTTTATGCCACTTGGTGTAGCTTCATCATAAGCTTATAATATGACACAGTGTCAAACGCCTTGGTGAAGTCTAAACAGACTATGTCTATGGCTGTGATCCTGTCCACCTCCCTTGTCACCCCCTCAAATCATGTAATTAGGTTGGTTTTGCATGATTGGCATCTCATAAACCATGCTGAAAGGTAATAAGAAACTTGGCCTCAGGCAAGTGATCCATTTTTTTGTCCACGATCACTGATGGCAGGCTGACAGGCTTCTAGTTTCCCCAGTTCAACCTTGCTCCCTTCTTAAAGATGGAGACCATTTTGGGCACTTCCCAGTCATCTGGTACCTACAGAGTCATGAATGATTATTGCAAGAGGTACTTCTGAATATTTCTTCAGCTCCACTATGACCCTGGTGTGTGTACCATCCACCCTTTGGGATTTTTCAGGCTTGATCTGTGCCAGGTAGTCTACTACCAGGGAAGTCATGATGTCTGCAAGTTGCACCATGCTTATACTTGATACCATGAGCCCTTCCTATGAGTACCACCCTCCTTCGGGGGCCTTTGGTAAGCACTGTTTAAGTTAAGTATTCATTCAGCATCTTAGCCATGGCTCCTGGCTCACACACAGGTTCCTTCCCCCTCCTTGTGCTTTCATTGGCCCAGTGCCCTCCTTCACCTTTCTCTTTCCAATTAAATACTGGAAGAAGGCTTTGTTGTTATCTGCAGTGCCTTCTGCTGTCCTGGTTTCCAGACACTCTTTGGCTTTCTTAATTCAATTCTTGCAGTCCCTCTGCATCAGTACTGCTCTGTGCTCCTCTCTTGCATAGAGGCGACCAATCTGTTTCCAGCAGTTATTAACCATGTTTTGTGTAGAATCAATTCTCTTATGTCCCTGTTGAGCCAGGGACTTCACATTTTGGACACATTTCCCTTATTGCTTACAAGGATTCGGATACAACTTCTTCAAGTACCTTTGTTATCAGACCCTACATGTGTTCTGCATCACCAGCCTCATGCAGCGTCATAGACCCATGGCCACCAGATCTCTGATATTGGCAACGTCTGCATTTCTATAGTTCTGGGTCATGGTGGCTGAGGCCAGCTAGTCTTCCATCACCACAGAGAATGTTCCAAAATTGTGGTCACTGCCTCACAATGGTTTTTTGATGTTCACACTCGAGATGATCCCATCTACACTGCTAGGAACATGGTCAGTGACTTCTTCAGTCCATGTTCCTTTTTCAAAATGCTGTTCTGGGAAGAAGCCCTTAAAAGTGGACAGGAAGCTGGTCTTAAGTCTGCAATTAGCCATTTTGAAATGCCACTCTAGAACTAGGAGACTGGAGTCCCCCAGCATCACTACTGCTTCTGATATGTCTGCTCTCAGAACTGCCTCAGCTATCTGGGCATCTTCATTCTCTGCTGAACTGTTTGGGAACATGTAGCACATACCTAAGGTAACTCACTGGAACCCCTCTGTAGCACTGTTTTTCCCACTTATGTCCTCCTTGTTTTTCACAGTAACTCCCTACCTTATGAAGACAGACACCCTCTTTGTTGTGATGCCTACCTTTGGAATAGCCTGTAACCCTCTATCCATGTCTCCCAGTTATCCCCCAAGCAGGTACTTGTGAGTGCCATTAACTCCTGGTCTTTGAAATTCATTTGACCCTCAAGGAGGCCCATTTTGCTGGTTCCACTATGGCACAGTGACAGGGATGTTAGCTACCCCCCCCCCCACAGTGACACATGGTCGTCAACATCCCTGACACAGCTGATCCAGACCCCCGACCGGAAACTACACCAACACCTGTCCGGTGTATATGCAGGGGGGCTCTGCCTCCCACCCTGGAATTATTTCCAGCTTCAGGGGGGCATATGTTGGGGGAGAGGGACCAAACTTTGTAGTCAATGACTCGGTCATCACTCTGGCAATCCTGCCAACACTGCATGTGTCGACGGGTTGTCGCTGTAACAACGTCACTGTGAAATTGTCGCTGTTATAACAGTACACCTTTTGCTGGAGACACTAATCAGTGTCCTCCATGCAAGTTAGAATATTTTCCCCTCTATGATTCCTCACTCCCTTTGTAGGACTCCTCTCGTGTTGCTCCCCTGCTCTGTGGTCCTTCCCTCAGTGATCCCGTGTCTGCCTCATGCCCTTGGTAAACCCTTGAACTAATCCCTCCTCCTGATTCTCTAGTTTAAATCCCCCTAACTGCACTGTCCATTCTCCCAATTAGTACCTTTACCCTGGAACAGGTGCTGCTCAACATGGTCATACTTCCATTTCTTGACCCAGAATGGCTTCCAGTTAACCAGAAAAAGAAAACCTGCTCTCTTGCACTAGGCCCTTAGTCAAGCATTTGCCTGCCTAATTGTCTATCGCTGTTCCTCACTAGTCCCCAGGACTGGCAGGATCTCTAAAAAGATCACCTTGGATACCTTTCCCTTCAGAAACATCCCTAATTGTGTAAATGAGCTACTTATGTCCTCAGAAATGGTGTAATATTAAATCATCAATAGAAACATAGAATGTGACAGCAGATAAGGACCGCTTGGCCCACCAAGTCTGCCCATTTCCCTACCTGATGGATAAGCTGCAGATTGTAGTTAATCAATAGCTTACTTCCTCCTGCTCCCCACTAGAATTGTCTTATGCCTGATCCATGCATTCTTGAATTCTCCCACTGTTCCTGACTCCACAACCTCCTTAAGAAGGCTGTTCCATGCATCCACAACTCTCTCTGTGAAAAAATACTTTCTAACATTACCTCTGAACTGTCCCTCCTCTATCTTCAAATTGTGCCCCCTTGTTCTTGCACATCTCTTCTTCTGAAAGATACTACCCTTTTGTACCTTGTTAATTCCCTTGAGATACTTGAAAGTTTCTATCATGTCCCCCCTCTCCCTCCTTTCCTAAAGGGTATACACATTAAGCTGCTTTAGTCTCTCCTCGTATGTCTTCTGGTGCAGACCTTGCACCATTTTGGTTGCCCTCCTCCGAACAGCCTCCACTCTGTCTATGTCTTTGCAGAGATGGGGTCTCCAGAATTGCAAGCAGTACTCCAGATGGGGTCTCACTAACTGTCTGTAGAGAAGGATAACAACTTCCTTTTTTCTACTGTTGATGCCTCTCCCTATGCATCCCAGTATCCTACCAGCCCTCCTTACTGCCTTCTCACATTGCTTGCCCACCCTTAGGTCATCTGAAATAATTACTCCTAGGTCTCTTTCGATTTTTGTTGTTGTTATTAACTCACCCCCCATTGTGTACTCTTTCCCTGGGTTTTTGTTTCCCAGATACATTACCTTGCACTTCTTTGCATTGAATCTGAGCTGCCACATTTTTGACCATTCCTCCAACCTTACCAAGTCCCTTTTCATTATTTCCACCCCACCTTGTGTATCAACCCTGTTGCAGATCTTTATGTCATCTGCAAAGAGGCATACCTTTCCAGCCAGGTGCTCTCCAATGTCACGTATAAAGATATTAAAGAGGACCGGTCCCAGTACCGAACCCACAGTACCCCACTAGTTACCCTCCTTTCTTCACTGTGGACTCTGTTTACTATTACCCTTTGCAACCTGTTGTCCAGGCAGTTTTTTTATCCAGGCTACCACCTTGCGACCCACTCCAAGGCTGGCTAACTTGTATATTAATCTTTTGTGTGAGACTGTGTTGAATGCCTTGCTAAAATCTAGGTAGGCCATATCCATAGCCCCTCCCTGGCCTACTACTTTGGTCATCCAGTCAAAGAAATCTATTAGGTTTGTCTGACATGACCATCCCGCTGTGAAACCATGCTGCCTTGGGTCCTGTGCCCCACTGGTCTCTAGGTACTCAACAATTCTTTCCTTCAGAAGTGATTCCATAATTTTCCCTACCACTGAAGTCAAACTAGCTGGTCTGTAGTTTCCTTCCTCTGCCCTGCTCCCACTTTTGTGAAGTGGAATCACATTTACCCTCCTCCAGTCCTCAGGTACCACTCCATCCTCCCATGATTTGTTAAAGAGAGTAGTTAGTGGTGTTACTAGTTCTACCCTTAGTTCTTTAGTATTCTTGGGTGAATCCCATCAGGCCCCATTGCTTTGTCCACCCTCAGTTTCAAGAGTTCTTTCAAAACCCTTTCTTCTGTAAATGGACTGGTATCGAACCCCCTATTCAGAGTTTCTCCCTTGTTTGGTTTAGGCACCACCCCCTCCTCATCTGTTGTGAATACTGAGTGGAAACATTCATTCAGTATCCCTGCTTTTTCACTGTCACCCTCTGCCCACATTCCCTCCCCTTTATTAAGTCTCTGTATCCCGACCTTTGTCTTTCTTCTCTTTCTAATGTACCTATAAAAGGTTTTATCCCCCTTCTTAACAGAGTTGGCTATCTTTTCCTCAGTTTGTGCCTTTGCTATTCTGACTGCCTTCCCTGCCTCCTCCTGCTTTAACTGATAAAGTTCTCTGTCCTGCTCCTTCTGTGTTTCCTTATATTTCCTGAATGCTATCCTTTTCTCCTTATCTGTCCCTGCCACCTCTTTTGAGAACCATAGTGGTTTTTTCCTTTGTTTTGTTTTATTGATTTGCTTCACACAAAGGCTTTGCTCTCGTTTTATGGCTGTTTTGATTATTCCCCATTGTTCCTCCACCTTTCTTCTTGCCCATTTGCTAGTGCTTTTCTAAGGCACTTTCTCATTTCCCAAAGTCAGCCTTCCTAAAGTCCAATACTCTTGTTTTGTATGGCTTGACTCTATGGCTGTGTTTATTGTGAACCACACTGTTTGGTGGTCACTTGTTCCCAGATGGCTACCCACTTCTAAATCTGAGATCCTTTCTCCTTCCCCATTTGAGAGTACCAGGTCTAAGATTGCTCCCTCCCGAGTGGGTTCCAACACTAGCTGTCTGAGGCATGTCCCCTGTAGGGCGTCAAGAATGACCCTGCTCTTGGATGTGCCTGCAGTAAAGGTACTCCAGTTAACGTCTGGCATATTCAGGTCCCCCATCAACAATATATCCCCATTTTCTGCCATTTTAAGGATGCCTTCTATCATTTCCTTGCCCATTTCCTCCCCTAGAGATGGGGGTCTGTACACAACCCCATGCGGACTGTGGTGCCATTTCCTGTCTCCAAGGGTGACCCATATTGACTCATCAACATCCTGTTTACTCTTTAGTTCTGTTGCTTTAATCTCTTCCCTTATATAGAGAGCTACTCCTCCTCCTCCTCTTTTACCCACCCTGTCCCTCCTGTAGACTGTGTGTCCTGGTATGCTGACTTCCCACTCATGATTCTCTGTGTACCATGTTTCAGTGACTGCCATAATATCCAGGCATCCCTCTTCCATCAAAACTACTAGTTCAGGGAGGTTGTTGCACAGACTGTGGGCACTGGTACTCATTACCTTCCATTTATTTTTTATGACCTTACCCCTTTTAGCCCCATCCCTGTCCTTAACACCTTTTTCTGCATTTATCCCTGTCCTGCTCCCTACTGACTTCTCTGCCTTGGTGTTTATCTCTCTAACTACTGCACTTTGTTGGGGGGAGGCTGGGATTTCCCTGCTGCTTTTCAGTGCCTCCCCCCTTGGCTAGTTTAAATGCTTACCAATGAATCATTTAAGCCTGTCACATAGGATCCTGGATCCCCCCCGACAGATGTAGACCATTGCGCCAGTATAAGCCTGCATCCCTCCAGGTGGCTCCCCAGTCCCCAGTGAAGCCAAAACCCTGAGCTCCACACCAGTTTTTCAACCATTCATTGAATCCCATGGTGCGGAATACCCTAGCATCATCCTTGCCGTAGACAGGCAGCACCTCCGAGAAGGTTACCATACATGCTATTTGTCTAAGGCCCCTCCCCAATTTCACAAACTCCTCTTGCACCGCTCTGATCCCATTTACAGCCAGGTCATTTGTCGCTAGGTGGACAATGACATCCAGCTCCCTCCCTCGTTCAGCTGTTCCTGTGATCCTGAGGATTCGCTTCCTGTCCCTCCAAGCCATTGTGCCAGGCAGGCACCTTACCTCCCTCTCCCCTTCCTCCCCCACATCCCCCCCCCCAATGATTGAGTCCCCCACCAGGAGTTGTTTCCTTCCCCTGTGGGGTCTCGTGCCACCCTCCCGTGGGTCTCCTTTCTGGAGGTTCCCAGCATCCTCCTTGGTCTCCACTGCGGGTGCCTCCATAGAGGAACCACTCTTTGCCAGAACAGCATATGAATTGTGGAGAGCTACAACTGGAGGGATGCACCTCTGTTCCACCACCCTCTCCCTCCCTGAGCCCACCATGGTCCAACTGCTCCTCTTTCTTGGCTACTATCTCTTTGTCAGTCCACATAACCTTTTCCTTTTTCTTCCTTGGTAGATCAGGTGTCCTGCCTCCTGGACTGCCTGTACCAGCCCCAGTCACCTGCTGACCCTCTTGAACCTGGCCAATCAGTTGCTAATACCTATTATTGTTGTCCACTGGCAATGGTGCTCTCTTATAAACATGCCATTTACCCCCTTCTCAACTCAGATCCATTCTCTATCTCTTTTCACTGGTGTTCACCATCTCTGCCACCTTCTACTTGTCCCAATCAACCTTCCATGCCCTGGCTTAATGCCCATGCCCCTCAGTCTTCATACCACCTTTATTTCTCAGCTTTCTGCTCACTTCTTTGCCACTGCATTTTGCTTTCAACTGCCACTGAAGCCTGGCAATGTAGCTCTTGAGAGCATCGATTATCCTGCTATGTCCTTAGACGTATCCTCCTCCTGCCTTTAATAGGCTGATTGGTGTACATAGCACTGACCTACCTGTGTTCCAGATGCCCAAGCGAATTGCCCAGGATGCTCAGTTTCCTGAAAGAGAAGCAAGGGTCCTTATGGGAGAGTTCCTATCTTGCAACAGTATTTATTTGTGAACAAAGAAAAGGATGAAACTCATTTTCCACAGAGAAGATACAGTATATTCCTGTTTATTCATGTAAATTCAATAGGCCCCTGTGTTCCCAAAATTTCACTTGAGCCACTTAGTCTTGGGTAGCGGTCTTACTTGTATAATAATTTAGTCTTTCTTAGAGTTCTATTATAGATCAATGGATTTGGGCAGATGCATCAGTCAAGATTCAGTCTGAGTTTTAGTTTTGATTAGAGCAGAAGGCTGGTTGATACATATCACTTTTGCTTTAGCAAGGGTACAACACAGTCAGTGTGTGACTCCTCATCTGGCACAGTTACTGTATGTGGCCAACTCAATTTGCATAAATAAACAGAAAGACATCTACTCTACTCATTGAGTATTATCCTTTTCTTTGTTTATGAGTGTACTCGATGTACATTTCTTAGTGTCCTGGACCTTAGCCTCCCACCTACCCTTCAGAGTCTCCCCATCTGCCAGCCATACTCTATGTGTTCCTGCAAAACAGCCTGTTGCCATTGTAAGCTGGCAACATGCCTCTCCAGAGCAGCAACCTGCTCACATTGGCTGTAGATGTACCCAATCTGTCCTAAACAGGCAAGATAGTGTGCACCATGCAACCATGGGAACACAGCAATTCTGCTTCCATCCTCCCTGATAACCACATTTGTTTTCTGTACTCACTGTGCATTTCTGAACCATGGCACAGGCCTTTTTGCTAAAGCCAACTATAAGTAAAAATACATTTTTAAAAATTCTTAGTTATTGGGAAAATAAAAATATAATTTGTAAGATCATTACTGAGACAAATGCTAAAAGCAAATTACAAGCAACATTATTTTCAGACCAGCAAAACCACTCCAATATTCTCTCAGTTCTTATCTACTTTTCTTATTATTTATTTGTTTTTTTTATGTATTTGAAGAGTTTCACCAGAAAAGGCATACTGCACTGAAATAGCTAATTTCCAGATGCGTCCTGGTGGTAGAGGGGGGCGGGATTACAGTATGATTAAAATACAGTATACAATAAATAAAGGTACAATTGTTCAAGAATATACAGGTAATACTGTATACAGATTATTACACATACAGTATGTACAGTACACAATCTAAAGTACATCAGAGTGGCAATACAGGGAATAAACAGTTAATACACAACCATGCCTTCCAGGCTGAGTCAGTGCAGGCAGATAAATAGGGGGTATCAGTAGCAGGTACAAGAGGGAGTGGTGAGTTCAGACAGGATGGGGCAAAAGAGAAGGGGGATGTGATTCATAATACTGATATTATCTTTTTATTGTTATTACAATACCACAGTCATGTACCAATAAATAAATCACAAATGCCAGAGATAATCCTGAACTGACAAAGAAACCACATATACTGCTAATAATCCTTTATTGAAGAAACTACTAAAGTCAGTGATAAACCAGTACCAATACAGAACCTATACATAATTGTGGTAATCTTGTACTGATACAAACATAAACAATGAAACAGGGTCTCCCCATCAACTGTTCTTAAGATGTGTGCTCTCAGCTAAGAGTTAAGGACATGGATATTTAATTTTTATGACTATGTTATTAGAAATTGGCCTCATTAGGGTGGATTATAAAGTTTTAAACAGAGACAGTAGCCACCTCTGAAGTTCTGCTGGTGCCATGTGAGGGGCAGCACAGACAGAATAATAACAGAGGTTACTTACCTGTAAACACAGTACTACTACTAGTATTCAGTCTAATCTACACTTATGCAGTCTTTCACCAGAACAGTCTTCAAGTTTGACTCCTCCTACCACCCAACTATATGGCCCTCTGGCTCTACCCTAATGCTGTCAGATCTTCATATTGGAAACTGGGATGCAAGGCAAGCCTTGCCAGGGGAAGTTCAATAGGTTGTATCAATGTGAACTGAATAGTAGTGGTAGAATTTCAGTTACAGGTATGTAACCTTTACTTCTAACTACAATATGTAGAATCAGTTCATGTCCACACTTGGGCATACTTCTAGAAATCCTCAGACAGAGGAGGCAAGGTGTGAGTGCACCCCAAATTTGGTGAAAGGTAACTGGAGGACCAAGACACAAATGCATCATCATGACAACTGAGCATGTCATTGCTGTACTGGGATGTGTGCACAGTCAGTCAGCTCATGACCCTACTTATCTCAACAATGGAGATGTGCCTGGCTGCAGCAAAAGGTGCAGAAGTACAGGATGTTTGGTGGAGTGAGCTTTCAACCCCTTGGACAGCTTCTTCCAAGCCAGCCTGTAACACAGGACAATGTGCAAGGTTTTCCAATGGGAAATAGTCCACTTGACTAGCAATCTGCCCAGGGTGGCTTCAGCATATGTGACAAACAGCTGGAGAGCCTCACTGCAAAATCCCACCATATGCTCCCGTTAAAAGAACAGAACCTGGTGAATACCTATTGTGAAGTATTCACTTGGCCTCTGAAGGGTGAGGCTTTGGAAAGAAGGTTGGTATATTGAGTACCTGGTTAAGGTAAAACTCAGAGACAACCTTGGTGGGAATTTCATATGGGGACATAGGACAACCTTGTCCTTGTGGAAGCCTAGATATTAGAGACTCCAGAAATAGAGCCTGGAACTCACTTATCCATCTGGCCGAGGCAATGGTGACCAACACTGCAGTCTTCCATGACAAATGGAAGAGTTTGCACATTCCATACACTATACACTGGGATGGTTTTTCCATCAACAGTGACAGCACCAACAGTACATCCAACAGGAGTGGGGGTTCATGCACCTGCATGGATGGGTGATCCAGACTCTTGAAAAACATTTGAGTACTGTGTCCTGTGGCATTGTTGGCAATACTGCCTTGGCACAGAATGTTAAAATGGCAGCCAAGTGCATCTTAAGGTACAAAAACCAAAGTTCCAAGCACACACAAGCCTAATAGACAGATGCTGGACAGAAAAAGAGCTTTAAAAACTTACATTTTATTGCGTACAAAAATCACCATGCCTGACATGTTTCGAAGCTGATAGCTCCTTTTTCAAAGGTGTGTGCTTGGAACTTTGGTTTTTGTTCACTAGTATAGTTCCTTAAGCGCCACCTTTGTCCGTGTGCACACTCATTTTTGTTTCTGCATCTTAAGGTAGTTGGTTCACATCCCTTCTAGAGACAGGAACCAGAGGTAGTCAAGTATGTACAAAACAGGGCAAGAGAGGACTCAACTCCTGGCCTGCTTATCAAAGTAAGAACTTTTTCCACTTGCAAGTGTATGTCTTGTGAGCCAGTTCCTTCCAAGGTGCCACCATTACCTGGAGGACATATTCAGAAAGCCTGAGGACCTGGAACTCTAGCCACTCAAGAAACAGATGGACAGTGGCAGTGACAGTAGGCCCACATGCCCGACTGTCCCACTGGACCTCGTCATCAGGTGCTTCCAGTCTGGTGCAACAAGAATCACTGATGCCCTGTGTCTCCATACCTTGAGAAGCATCATGTGAATGAAAGGAAATGGAGGGAAGGCATACAGGA
This sequence comes from Neoceratodus forsteri, assembly GCA_016271365.2. Taxonomy (NCBI): domain Eukaryota; kingdom Metazoa; phylum Chordata; order Ceratodontiformes; family Ceratodontidae; genus Neoceratodus; species Neoceratodus forsteri. Next base: position 222,292,710 of record CM057449.1, on the reverse strand, counting down.
TACACACTGAGCACAGGACCAAGCAAATGCATTCCTCAGCAGGGTCCCCTGTTGAAGGAGATGAGCACAAAAAGTATAATCCTTTTGTTTCTCCAGAAAGCATACAGATCTGAGTGTGTCTCCTATAGACAACCACCCTCTATGTTCTGCCTCCCCCAGCCAGTTCCTTATCCACCTGGTCAGTTTTTTCCCCACCCCCAGGTTACATAGATTTTTTATTAATTTTCTTTGTGGAATAGGATTAAAGACCTTGTTAAGGATAAGGTACAACAATTACACTGCTAGGCCCCTGTCCACTCACCACCTTCTCTATGGCCTGCATGTCGCACTCTAGCAGCATGACCCCCAACAGTGAATACTGAACAAAAGTAATTCAGTAGCAGGTATTTAAAATACTGTAGGTGAGGGGAAAGCAGTGATAGTAGGCAGAAACACACACACTAATTCCTACAGAAATAGTGAGGAATGGGACAGTATGTCAGCCAGTCAGGGAAAAGAAAGTACTTAATTAGATACAAGAAGGAGATTCAAAGGGCCAAAGATGTGTAAGGCCCCCTCAAAATCTGGGGCTTACCTGATCTACCTCCCAGAGATCCAGGACTCTTTGTTCACTCTCCTGTCACCAGGACTGCCAAGATGAGGAGCAGCGGGGCCCTGGTGGGACATTAACCAGGGTTCACAGCAAGTGCATCCACAACCATTGCTGCCCATCACTTTTTATCCTTGGGCCCCTCCAGTCTTCCTGAGGCTGAGACAGAGGCCAGAAGAAAAGAGGCAGTAGTGTTTGAGATGTTTCCAGTGTCCAGGTGCCGAAGAAAGCCAAGGAACACAGCTGAAATAGTGCAGTAGCCATGGACATGCTGCTGTGCATGTGCAGATGCGTGAAATTGAACCAATACTCCAAGAGTGAAACCTGGCAATTCACTGACTTCAAGTGTGGATCTTGACTCCACAGAGACAAACAGAGCCAGGATAAAAAGCAAAACAGGCCATCTAGTACCTAGTTATGAGTTTCCCAGCCCCAGAATGGTCAGCAGGGCCTGAAAGGAAAAGTACACATGTACACATGTGCACAACAGGGAGAGCTTTTCTAAGGGACATCTCTCACATGGAAGCATCCGACTCAGAAATGGGCAAAGTGCTTAGTTAAAAAGCACATCTCTGGCCCCAGAACAGCAAGCAGGGCCAAGACATGATGAAAGCAACTCTTAAGGACTTTAAATAAGGAGGCAGCAAGCTGTTAAAGTTAAGAACTAATAGTAAACAAAGATAGTGACCCCCATGACTCCATACACTTCAGAGAACCATATGAAAGGGTCACAGGTCGGACCCTCTTTGCCAGTGAATTTTGGCCAATTAGAAGTCATTTCTTGCTGGAGACAGTTTGCCTGAGAACAAGCCTGACCAATCAGGTGTCAAGTTTTGTGCCAAAATAAAAGCGACTGGTTTCCAGAGTTCATAACAGTTCAGTCAGACAGCCAGAAAGTAATTCTGTGTCAAGGTGAGGGCCAGTCTGCCACTGTCTGTCCAGGCACTGCAGCATTTTACCTTGCTACCCCTTGTTCTTTCCTTACTCTCCCCTTTAACTAAAGTCTTTGCTTGAATTGAATTTCATAGCTTTGGAATTTTCATCACTTATTGGGTCTCTTGTTCTTGGGGTGGGACTGTGTGGGCAGTTTATGCATTTTTTCCTGGAGGGGTGATAGCCTTGTGTTTCAGCAGTCAGGTACCCTATATTGACATGCCAGATGGAGGCACCACGTCACATTGGGCCAGTGCAGCACATTTGAAGGTAACCCAGGCCAACCTCCTTGTGAGGTGTGGAGAGGTGACTCAAAGGGCCCTGACACGTCAAACAGTCACACAAAGACACTGCTGGGATCGCTGCACCACAAGTGTGTCCCACAAACCTGTGACTGCCAGCTACAAGTACAAGCTGACAAGTAAACCTAAAAGTTTTGAAGGAGCATGGCATCTGTTTAGCAGGGGGAGTAGTCTGCTTTCTGATATTCCTCCCCCACCAGTGCAGCCAGTTGACACGGTGGAAAAAGTCAAATTGTTGTTGGCCAGTCAGGGCAAAATACTGGAAGAGTTTTAAGTTTTGGCATCCAGCGACACACCAAAATCCTTCACCAAAAGGCCCCACAGCCACCACAGAGTTTGAAGTGCAATTTCTGTCATTTCTCAGTGTGGCAGGGAAGACTATCAATGATGTGAGTGACCTGTTACAGAACAAATGTGTGACACCCCTCAGTGCCTACTGCCAATCTGGCATTGGTGGTACATGCATGTGCAGCTATTCCTGTGTCCCATTACAACACCAGTTCTAATAAAGATTACACAGGTTTTCAGGTACTGTCCCCACCCTAACTGGGGAAGATGACTACCACAGTTGGATGGGTGAAGAAACTCAGATTCTCCAAGAGTGGAAGTGTTCTGAAGACAAAAAAGAGGAAACGAGTAGTAGAACGTTTATGGGGAAATACCTTAGATATTATCAGGTGACACTGACCTGTTTTTCTAGTTGAGAGCCACAATACAGAAAGAGGGAGGGAGAGAAAATGTCTGATTATCTGAGCTGTTTGAAAACAGTTATTCAGAGAACTGTTGAGGCTGGCAGAATCACATCAGACCAATCTGACAGAACCAGATTAAAGCAAGTGCTGAAATAGCCATACACTCGCAGAAAACCATCTCCCATCTTCAGCTGAAGAACCAGAAAGCCATTGCCCCCTCAGTCTGAAACTATTTCTGGCAAAGGTGCAACAGGAAGAGTTATATGCAGACTGGAGAGAGTCGCTGAAAGGGTCCGCAGGAAAAACCACCCCTATCACGACACAAGCTACTATGGAAAAAGCTCAGATGGATGTCACAGGGTTTGAACTAAAAATAAAGCATCTGGAGGAGCAAGTGAAAGCATTGACCACTGTGACAGAACAACAGCTAAGAGTTCAGTCAAGGCCTCCAGGTAGAGTATGTGCACCCAGATTTTCTGTTGCCCCTTGGAATGGGCTTCTAGCCCCACCTCTTAATAGGAAGAATATGTTTTGCTACAGACGTGGACCAGATGGACACACAGCACGAGGTTACACTCAACCAGCTAACCCTCTGCTTAGCTTGTGAACCAGAAAAGAGAAAACCAACCACAGCAGCAGGGAATTGACAGTGGAGCCCAGTAAAGAAGCAACCCAGGTCTTCAACACTATAATTCTACATAAAATTGACTGGTCCAGAAATCCCTCAAAGGAGCAATTTGCCCTCAAAGCTACTGGGCCCCAGAGCAGACATTCCAATAATTTTTGAAGGACAACCATGTAAAGCATTACTTGACAGTGGGTCACAAGCTGCTATAATTCACCTTGCTTTCTACAAAAGCCACATGAGACACCTGCCTCTCATGCTTCTGAAAGGACTTTCCCTGTGGGGCCTGAGTGACACCAGATGTCCTTATGATGGTTACTGCATCATGCAGTTTGAGGTCCCTGCAGTGGGCAAGGGGGTGCCATACAGAATTGGAGCTATACCATTGATATGTCCTAAATCTAAGAACATGGATGATACTCCTGTGTTAATTGGAACCAATGCATCCATGTTTGAGAGGCTGACCCAAATGTGCCAAGAGAGAGAGGGAGCACACTGCTTACAGATTCTGCCAAATCAAGCCACAGTAAAGAGAGTGAGCCTGAAACATTATGCCCCAAAGACAGTGGTGAAAAAGCAGCATATTGGAGTGATTTGAAGAGTCAACAAAAAAGAGGTGGTCTTGCCGCCCAGTGTTGTCTGTCATGTGATTGGTACTGTTGAGTTCAAGCATCAGGCAGGTGGACCTGCACTCATCACTGATGCACCAGCTGACAACAGCCTAGCAGAAGGACTGATGGTCCAGAGAAGAGTGATGCTCCTGCCTTCTACCCCCTGGGTGACATAATTAACTGTGAGGGTGAAGAATGAGACTGAGAAACATGTCATCGTAAGGAAAGGCTGAGTGCTGGCAAACATCTTTCCTGCCGACAGTGTGACCGGAGTGGACCCTGAAGTAGCCACTGCCACTGAGATCAACTCTGGACCGCTAGAATTTGGAGACTCACCCATAGCTGCTCACTACTGGTGGAACCTGAGTAACAAGCTAGTCAAGCTCCAGAAAGTGATCTCCTTGAGCAAATGGGATAGGAGATGCACCCAAGGAGAAGAACACAACATCTGCCTTTGACACAAGTACCCTTTTCATGACAGATCCTGGAGATTGTCTCCTGCAGACACAGAAGTTGTCAGGCACCATCTACAAGAGCTACTGGCTACAGACATCCTTGAGAAGTCTAGGAGCTTACACCTCACTCATAGTGGTGGCCATGAAGAAGAACATCACTATACAGATGTGTACAGACTACCATACTCTTAAAAAGGAGTTAGTGCTGGACCAGTACACTGACCTGAGTGAAAGATGCCCTGGATAGTTTGACAGGAAGCAAGTGGTTTTCTATTCTGGACCTGTGCAGTGGCTACTATCAGATCCCTATGGCAGAGAAAGAGAAAACAGCCTTCATCTGTCCTCTGGGGTTCTACCAGTCTAAATGGATGCTGCTGTGACAGGGTTGAATAACACCATGTCTCATTTGTTATGCATAAAGAGTTAACAGAACAAATCTGTTCTAGCCTCTCCCATTCTACCACCTGTTTGTCTGATTGTGCAATGGAATTTTCTCATGAGATCTAGGAACTGATTACTATGACAGTCTCATTATTATTCCCCTCCTACTATCTCAATACCTTCACTTGCTGTTTCTTTTTTTTCTTCACCCTTGCTTATCTGTGGTCATAAAATATATTTTATTTATTTATTTATTTTATTTATGACTTTGATAACCGGGTGAGTACACTGATTCCAGGGACCGTTTTCAGGCACTACCCTGGCCATAACACATGGTGCAGGGTGACAGTGGAGTACAAGGTAACAGTAATACACATGAAATAGATTTGATACAAGCAACAATAGTAGACACAATATACAGGTTTGATGCATAGGTCCATTTGAGAACAGTGAATACAAGGTTTCAATACCAGACATGAGAAGACTTGGTACAAACAAGCAAATCATAGGCACAGTGCACAATGTGAGATCATTTAGTGAAACTGGGTTCTCTGGTTTGAAAATGTATATGGTTATATTGTTGAAATGATTCCAAAAAAATATTTGGAACTCAGTGGGGTTAACCTTCAGATGCAGTTTGACCTTCTCTCACTTGTTTGCAAAACTGTCAGCAGGAGCCGGCTTGGGATACAGTGTTCTATTTGGAAACATGCTCAAGAAAGAAACTGGCAAGCATGCTGATACATTTTGTGAGAAAAGAATGTCTCTTAACAAGCTCAGGATGCAGAATTTAATTGCCAAAGACTTCTTATAAAAAGAGAACAATCTTTTGTTGGAGAGGGAGACAGTGAGAAAGAGAGAGAGCGAGAGAGAGAGGGACTGGAATTTACAATTGGATATACCCTTACAGGAAGAACTTTGTTTTGCTTGAACTGCCTGTATAAAAGCTATCATACGCAATTTTTTGTATTTTACTGTTACTGAAAACAGCAAAACGCTACTTGCAAATTTTATAACTGCTCCTGGTTTTCCTATGCTTCCTGACCTTTGCCTTGATGACATATGGTGTCAGACTAAGTGCAATTTACACCATGTAAACTCTAAGCCAAGAGTTTTGTGCATGGGTACTAGAACTGGTACCAGGGAAGCACAAAAGTAAGGTATGGATCCTGCAATAGTAAGCACAGAAGTGATTACCAGAAGAATAGCAGCCAAACTAGCAGAGACAAAAGTCCAAACCGAGACTGTACAGCCAGCATCAGTGATGGCAGAAGAAGAACAGACAGGGAAAGAACCCAAAAGCATGTCTGCCTTCTTCAAAAGGTGGGCTATACAACAGACAGAGAAGCAGAAAAAAGAAGAAATGCACTAATGGGAGCAGCAGAGAAGAGAAGCATTGAAAGGAGCAACAGAGAAGAGATGCAGTGACAGGAGCAGTGATGGCTGGATGCCTTCCAAGCTATCAAAGCTGGAAGATCTGGCACAGGTCCAGCAGAGCAACAACACAAACAACTTAAAAGACATTAAACTTACACGGGGTTGTTTCCCTCTGATGATACTGAAGCATAACTGACAACAACTATCTGATAATGGGAGACTTCAACATGCCATATACAGATTGGTCAATACCAACAGGAACATCTGCCAGAACTAGACACATGGTGGATTCCCTGCAGGGGGAAAGCCTCAAACAACTGGTACAACAACTCACAAGAGACAGGGCTATCCTAGATCTAGTACTGACTAACAGGGAAAGGATCACAGATCTCCAGGTAGAAGGTCACCTGGGGGCCAATGACCATCACATGGTATGGTTCAGTTTGGCCACTAGAACTAAATCATCCCAATCGTAGGCACAAATATGGGACTTCAGAGGAGCTGACTTTGATAAGATGGCCAACAGAGTTAAGCTAGCCCTGGCAAAAAGAAATACAGGTGAGGGGGTACAGGCAAAGTGGGCAAGCATTAAGGATGCAATACTTGAAGCAACATCCCATTGTGTTAGAGAGAAAAGGAAGTGCAAAAGAAGAAGGAAACCACTTTTTTTCTCAAAAACAGTAGCAGAAAAGGTCACAGCCAAAAGGCTGGCCCTCAGGAACTATAAGGGAATGCAGCAGGATGAAGATAGGGAGGCATACCAAACTTCCCTAAGGGAAGCAGGGAAGGCAGTAAGGCAGGCAAAAGCTAAAACTGAGGAAACACTAGCACAAACATTAAAAGAAGGGGACACGACTTTCTATAGATACATTAGTGAAAGGAGAAAGTCCAGAGAGGTATTGCTAAGATCAAAGGGGATAAGGGGGCATGTGAGGAGGAGGACTATGTAAAAGCATCTATCCTAAATAGATACTTCTGCTCAGTATTTACCTAACAGAAGGTAGGGCAGGGCCCACAGCTCAGCACCATGGACACAGGGGGGGAGGGAGGTGTGCACTAGTCCCTTCACAAAAGAAAGGGTCCTACAAGAGCTCAATAAGCTTAGGGTGTACAAGGCAATGGGACCTGATGGCATACATCCCAGGGTACTAAAGGAGCTAAGGGTAGAACTAGCAGAGCCATTATCAGAACCGTTTAGTGAGTCTCTGAGTACAGGACAGGTCCCAGAAGACTGGAGAAGGGCTCATGTGATCCCGCCCACAAGAGTGGTAGCAGGGAGAAGGCAGGAACTACAGACCAGTCAGACTTACTCTCAGTAGTGGGCAAGATTATGGAGGCACTCTTTAAGGAAAAGATAGCAACACCTGGAATCCATTGGAGCACAGGATCCAAGACAGAATGGGTTTACAAAACGAAGGTCCTGTCAAACTAATCTCATAGATTTCTTTGACTGGGTAACCAGAGTGGTGGACCAAGGGGGAACAGTTGATGTTGCTTACCTTGACTTCAGCAAAGCTTTCAATACTGTTCCACATAGAAGATTAATTAGTAAGCTGGGTAGGCTTGGGGTGGGTCAGAAGTTGGTCAACTGGGTAGCAAACTGGTTGACGGGCAGAAAATAGAGAGTAGTGGTAAACCGTATACAGTCAGAAGAGATGCAAGTGACAAGTGGGGTATCTCAGGGATCAGTCCTAGGACCAGTCCTCTTCAATATCTTCATCAGTGACATTGCAGATGGAATAGAGGGTAAGGTGTGTCTGTTTGTAGATGACACCAAGATCTGCAACAGAGTAGATGATCCAGATGGGGTGGGCAGAATGGGAAGAGATCTGGATAAACTAGCAACATGGTCAAAAGAGTGGCAACTGGGGTTTATTGCAAAGAAGTGCAAGATCATGCACATAGAGCAGAGAAACTCTGAAGCCACCTATAGGCTGGGAGGGGAGTTGCTGGCAGTCACAAGAGAAGAAAAAGACTTGGGGATCATCATCATCACCGATGACCTGAAATCATCCAAGCAGACCACTAAAGAAGTAGCTAATGCTAGGGGGATGTTGGGGTGTATTAGTAGGGGCATCACAAGTCAGGAGAGGGAGGTAATAATTCCTCTTTACAAGACACTGGTTGGACCTGTCTGGAGTACGTGGCAGTACTGGAGGCCACACCTTCACAAGGACATTAACCAAATTGAAGCAGTCCAGAGAAGGGCAACCAAAATGGTGCAGGGACTGCATTAGAAAGCATATGAGGACAGATTAATGGAGCTCAATATGTATACCCTTGAGCAAAGGAGGGAAAGAGGTGATATGATTGAAACATTCAAACACCTTAAGGGTATTAACAAGGTGAAAGAGTCTAACATGTTTCAATATAAGAAAAATAGCAGGACAAGAGGACATAGCATGAGATTAGAGGGAGGCTGATTGGGGGTAATGTGAGGAAGTTCTTTTTCACAGAAAGGGTGGTGGATGCATGGAACCGCCTTCCTCAGGAAGTGGTGGATATGAATACAGTGCAGGGCTTCAAACAGGCATGGGATATGCATAAGGGAGCAATACAGATGAGTATGAATAGATAGACCATTGACAGAGCAAAGGCCGATGGCACATTCATAAGATAGAAAAAGAAATGGGAAGACTGGATAGGCCTTGCTGTCCTTATCTGCCATCAACTTCTATGTTTCTATGTAACTTTTGAAAGGGTTGCAGGAGCCTGCCAGTGGCCAAAGCAATAATGGGGAGTCAGGCTGGTACCTTACCTGACAGGTAAAGTCCAACTTGCCTATGGACACTGCACAGTCAGAACACTATGACCTTATGAAAAGAGAAATCCTGAAAAGAAATGACATTTCAGGAGAGACCAACAGACAAAGATTCCGGTCCCTGAAGTACCACTCAATCAACAATTCTTGAGAAGCCTTCACCTGAATCAGAGAACTCCTCATTAAATGGCTCCAACCAGAGAGCAAAACAGTCAAACAGATCATTGACTTATTTGCAATGGAGCATTTCATCAACATCCTTCCCACAGATGTACAGCTTTGGGTAAAATAACACCAACCAGAACATTGGGGAAAGGCTGTTTCTTTAGTTGAAGACTACCAGATGGCCAGACAGACACCACAGCAGAGAAGTGACAGAAAAGGACTAGTAAGATCCTCTTTTTCTTGATTTAACTCCAGGTCTGATAAGTACTCTGGTTGGAGTAACAAATCTGCACCGAAAGACTTTACTTGTTATACTGTAACTGTAATAAACCAGGTCATATTGCAAGAAAATGTCATAAAAATAAGGAGGGTAACTCTGGAGCAGATTTGGTCTTAGCAAATTGGGGCAAGTATTTAACAGATGTCAAGGTGGGAGAGATAAGACTGTGAAAAGACGTATTGATTCAGGAAGCAGACAGATCCTAGTGCACGTTGAAGTGCTGGGAAAACACTGTGCAAAAGGACCAGGTACTAGTGTCATCTGCATCCACGGGGACACTCAATAATATCTCACCACCCAAGTGACTCTGAATATTAATAGGGTGTCACACCAAATAAACAAGGGGCAGTAACTAAATTACCTGTAGCTGTGATTATTGGAAATGACGTTCCTGGATTTACTGAGTTAACCTCAGAGGAAGTGAAACTTGCAGTTTCAGCAGCAGTGGTAACAAGAGCACAGGAAAGAAAATCTCAGATGGTGGTGACACTTTTTCTTTTGGTGACTGTAATGCAAACTTATTTGAGACCAGCTCCAACATCCGGAAATCCAGGAAAGAAAAAAGATGCTTGAAAAAATAGTGGCAAGAAAAGACTGATGGACATATGGGGTTAATACATGAAAATGATGAACCTAAACTGATAACTGATTGTAATTTTGTTTTAGAGCAAACTAACAATGCTTCTCTACAAGGTTATTTTAAGCAGCTGGGAGTGAAACAAAAACAGGCTGAACCAATATTTAAAAAATGTAATGTGTTACTGTACAGAATTTGAGCTAATCCTCAGAAGCAGGAAGAGACAGAACAACTGATCATACCAAAGAAGTATAGAACTTTTTTGAAATTGAAAAAGCTTTATTGTTTTAATAAAACCATACATAATAGTAAAAGATACAGCAGCACAACCTGTTAGGATAAAACAATAATATACTCCCCCCTCTCATCCTCCCCAGCCCACTTTAGCCCTACCCTCCCCCCTCTGTGGAGTGTATAAGATCCCAATAAAATGATATCCTGGTACTTATTAAAACAGAGTCAGAGTTATAATTGTGTATATAAAGGATGAAATATGAGGCGCCAAGGGGAAAATAAAAAGCTAGTTCAGGTACAGAGCAAATAATTTGCCCAATTTCTTGTTGAATAGGGGTAAACAATTATGTGTGCTAGTGATGAGATGTTCTGTTCTCAAGGAAAAGGAGAGTTCATGTAGCCATTCAAAGTAAGTAATAGGTGACTGGCCAAGCCAATGTCGCAATACTAATTTTTTGACCACTAGAGAGATGAGAGCTATATGGTATCTCCTTTCTTTAACCTGAATCCACCAGTAATCACTGATAATGCACACATCAGTGGAAAAAAGGACACGCAAACCCAAAAGGGGGTCCATTCACTCTTAGATGCTTGCCCACACAGAAGACACCTTCTTGCATGACCAAAAGATGTGAAGTAATGTACCATCCACCTTATCACATCTGGAGTAGCAGGGAGAGGGGAGGTGACCCATCTTGGCTAATTTAACCGAGGTGTAGTACATATTGTGCAAAATTCGATATTGAGTAAGTCGCAGCCAGTCTTGGGTCAGATAAGTATATAGGTTATTCCATAAGGTTGGCTAGTCAAAAGAATGCTCAGGCATTAGAGATTCCCAAACTTTGGATCCAGTCAGGATGGTAGGCTGGGAAAAGGTTAGCAAACATGCATATAAGGCGGAAACCCTATGAGATTTTAATGCTATGCCTTGAACCTGGTGGAGAAAGTTGTCTAAAATTGAGGTTTGCGGAGTTATCTCAAACTGTCACATCAATAGATGTCTCAGTTGGTAGATTTCAAAGCTGTTATTAGAATTCAGCTGGAACTTATTCAGTATCTTGAATGAAGTAAGTATGGAAGTTGAATTGTAGAAGTCAGAGATTTTAAGGTCAGAAATATTCGGAAGCCAAGTGAGAGGTTTTGGGCGGTCTCCAATCTTAATATTTAGATTGTGAAAGATAGGTTGGGAGAAATCTTTGGATGGTGAAACTTTTAAATGGGAACATAGTTGTGAGAATACCTTGACAGATAAACCAATCGGGAAATATCTCAGTGAGTCTGGAAGGGATTTCCAAGAAGAAAAGAGAATGGAAGCAGAGGACAGTCTGTAGTCAGATATTAAGTGGGACTCTATTCGCAACCAGATGGGAGTATAGTCAATATCAAATGTATCTATGGACATCGCAAGCCATTTGCCACATTTATGGAGATGGTTGGCCCAGTAATATACCAGAAAGTCAGGAAGCCATAGGCCACCAGACTCTTTGGGTAGTCTGAGTTTGGAGTATGAACGTCTGGGAGATCTATCCAGCCAAATACATGAGGCAATATAAGAATGGACATTATGAAAGAAGAACAGAAGAAGCCAAATATTAAGCATGTTTAAGGAGTAAAAAAGCCTGGGAAGAATATTCATTTTAACAATGTTAATTCTGCCCCATAAAGACATTGGGAGGGCTTTCCAAAGTATCAAGTCCTGCTGTATTATATTTAGATCTTCTAAGTTTAATTTCTTAGTCAGAGATGAGTCCTTAGTTAGATGGATGCCGAGGTACTTAATACTACAAGGGGACCATTTCATCCCAAAAGAAGTGAAGTCGTGACTAAATACTAAGGGATTAAGAGGGAATATTTCTGTCTTGTTAAGGTTCAGTTTGTAGTTAGAGTGCTGACCAAATTTCTTAATGATCTTTAAGGCTGCTGCGAGGGACGATACGGGATTCAATAGGTGGAGTAAAATATCATCCGCATAAACAGAGAGTGATGGGGTAGGTTACTGACAGGAATACGCTGGATGTTGGAATCGGACATAAGACATCTAATGAGCAGTTCAAGATATAAATTAAAGAGAAAGGGAGAAAGAGGGCAACCCTGATGAGTTCCAATGAATAAAGAGAAGGGGGAGGAAATGACCTGATTACAGTAGATTTTAGCTATGGGGGAAGAGTAAAGCACTTTGGGCCACTGTATAAAAGAAAGAGGGAAGCCCATTTTTTGCAAGGTCGACCAAAGAAAAGATCAGTCAACTCTATTGAAGGTTTTCTCGGCATTGAGAGAAATCAAAGCCATGGGGAGCGAGGAAGAATTAGCGGCCTGCAACAGATGAGCTATCTTATGGATATGATCTGATGAGGACCTCCCGGAGACAAAGCTCACTTGTTCTGGACTAAGGAGATATAACCAGACTTTCTCAATTCATTTGGCTAATATCTTAGCTTAGACTTTAATATTGTAATTCATTAACGAGATGGGGCGGTAACTTGCAGGATGGTTGGGTGGCTTGTCTGGATTGAGGAGAAGAACTATTGTGACTTCCAGCAGGGAAGGGTCCAGTGAGTCTGTGGTGTACATGAAGCGGTATAAGAGGAGCAGAAAGGTGCTAGGTCCTTAAGAAAAGCTTATAAAAGTTGGAGGGGACTGTTGGACCCCGGAGATTTGTCGAAGATAGGCTGTTTATAGCAGATTTGACTTCAGTAAGAGAGAAAAGGACTATAAGTAGATCTCTGTGCTGTTCTGTAAGGCAGGGTAATGGTATGAAGTCTAAATAGGTTGATATCTCTTCTGAACTTGGTGCATTTGGACGCTGACCATATAGGGTGGAATAAAATTGTGCAAAAACTAGTGCTATGTCCCTGGGGGGAGCTTTAATGGAGTCAACTGGAGCTGTGATGGAAGGGATAATTCTGGAAGCCTCTAGTTTCCTCATCTGGAGAGCAAGTAATCTTCCAGCCTTCTCCCCTTATTCTATATACTTAGTTTATGTTTTTAGTATAGCATATTCGACCCTTTAATGCAAGATAATGGAGTATTTGTCTCTGAGGGTCATCAATGATTGCAAGGAGTCCGGGGACAATGTGGAAAAGAGGAATTGTTCTAAGGTGCGGATTTGTGTGAGTAATGAGAGAGCTTTAGATTCTCTATGGTGCTTACGAGTAGAGGATATTCGCATAAATTCTCCTTGCAGGAAACATTTTAATGCACACCGTTCATGGTCCACCCTAGATACTGTGTTTTGGTTAGCTTGGATGAAAGACCCAATAAGAGATGAGATTCTAGAGACCACTTGGGAATCCTTAAGAAGCTGAGTGCTAAGTTTCGAGGTCGTGTCTTGCTGTGAACTGGAATCAGGGACTAATGCTATCCATACAGAGGCATGGTCAGATAAAATTATAGGCTCAATACCAGCATTGCAAAGGCTGGGGAGAAGGGAATGACTGATAAGGACATAATCAAGTCTAGAAGACATTTGGTGAACCATGGAGTAAAAAGAAAATGTACAGGACAATGGGTTAAGAATTCTCCACGGGTCAGAGATCCCTATTGTATCAATAAACTCATGTAGTGTCCTTTGTGCTATGGAAAGGGGTTAGAGAGGTAGATTGGACCTACGTCCTGGGTGGGGGGGAGGATTTCAGTCCCCCCCAAGAGTAGTGGACATGACAGAAATGGGTTAAACCGATCAAATAATTCCATGAGAAAAGCCGAGTTGCCGAGAACAATCTCTGTCCAATCTAAAAGGCCTTTTACAATGATAAATCATCCCTCTGGGTCAACAATGATCTGGACTGTTTGCCAGGAAATTCTGTGACTTATGAGAATAGCCACTCCTTTGCTAGACGTTGAATTACCAGAGGCAAAGACTTGACCAATAGCTTGTCTACGAAAGTAATAAGATTCATGGGTTAGAAGGTGTGTTTCTTGCATAAATATAATGTGAGAGTGAAGAAGAGAGATAAGTTTTAGGATTTGATATCTTTTAAGTCTGTTCCTGGCACCTCTTACATTTCATGTGAGAAACTTAACTAAATTGTTAGCCATTTAATTATAAGCAAGGATAAAGCCTTAGGTAACATTTGCCAACAGAAACACTCCACAGCCCCCGCCCCATAACCCAATAAACAAAAGAGAAACCCCAATATAATCTAGTTAATCCTGTAACAAACATCCCAAAGAGAATCAGGATAGACAGGCTGCCCATTCCCACCCTCCACCCACCCGACCCACTCAAATCCATAATCCGTGTCCATTTTGAGTAAAACCCTAGCCAGGTGGGGGCATTTCTAAATGAATACTTAATAAGATTGAATATAGAGTTTGGTCCCCGTATGTACTGTTGAAAGAATAACTTTGCTTGCAGAAAATGCCCACCCTTGCCCCAACTCAGTCCCACCACATAACTATTTACAATTAAACCCCTATCCCCCAAACTCGAAGGAAAATTGCCCACTACCCTCCCCCGTACCACCTTGTTCCTGGCAGAGGTAATAAAAACCAATAAAACTACATGGGATAGTGCCAGAACATCTCCTACCCCCGGACCGCAAATCAGCATAGAGTGTAACAGCAAAAGTATTTAAAAGAAAACCTGCAGCTTATGATGATGTAATCCAGTTCCCAAACCCCACAATGTGAAATATGTTTGGGCATAAAAAGCCTTACTTTCTCCGAGTGTCCTTAGCAGAAAAGGAGTACTATTTAAGAAAAGGGCACATAAACCACAGGGGTGGGGAGTACAATTATGCCATACTTCTAGCATTAAATAGATTGAAACGATGGTCCAGGATCCCTCCCACTTAACACAGGTCATGATTATCCCCTTACTCCAAACAGCTGGCTAATCCACCACCGAGCTCCCACCCTTCCACCCAAAACACCACGTAGTAAAAGTCTAAAATAGGGAATACCAACAAACAGGAAACATTATACAGAGTCAACATTGTTCAATTATGAAGCTCGCAATAATTCAAAATGTCCAGCAGGTGGAGCCAAAGAATAGTTTCTGACCACTAACATCCAAATAAAAAACATCTGGGCGAGCATGCAAATTAAAATCAAAATAAGAATAAAAGCCCAGCTGTGCCAAAAGAGTCTGCACATAGTAATTTAACAGAAGCAGATGTAGCTCCTGTGTAATTAAATCTGATCAGCTAATACAGTAAGCTCCACAATAAGAAAACACTGGCTCTCAGATGAGTTATGACTTTACTGAAAGTCTGTTAAAACCAAAATAGAGGAGTGAGTGCCTTCTGAGGTGGTAATAATCCCAGTCAGGATGTTTAAAATATTAAATCCTACCATCTGTGTTGGAATCTCGTCATTTCAGGTCTAATTCTCCAAGTTAGAAAAATAGGAGAGGCATAGCAGGAGCAACTTCGTGATCGCTCGCATGACCATGTATTTAGGTAGGAAACACCAACTAATTACGCCCACATAAAACTAAAGGATTGCATACCAGCAGTTACCTAAAACGGGACTCTGCATCCTTTCAGGGCACCTTGAATAGTGTTGACAGTAGATCAGGGAGCACCTTCTGTGCTCTGTCGGCCAAATCAAATGAGTGCCATTTATCCTGGTACCAAACTTGTAGGTGAGCTGATACCCTATTTTAAAGCAGATACCGGCAGTGATTAATTTTGATACAACAGGGTAAAAGTCATCCCTCTTCTAATGAGTTTCAAAAGGTAGGTCTTGTGCAATGTGCGGAGTACAGCCTTCCCATAAGATCGAGCAGAGCTCCTGGAGTTTTTGCAGCACATGCTGTTTTTCAATATAACTTAAAAATTTGAAGATGAATGGTCATGGAGGTAACCCTTCAGCTAGTCAGGCTGGAATAGACCTATGAGCTCACTTAATCAGATATGATGGGTTACATGGTGAGGGACCAGCCACTTTTTGTAGGAATTTTTGAATGAAGACCACAGGTGACGAACCTTCCGAGGGTTTGGGGAGCCCAAAAAGGACAAGGTTGTTACGACGGTTCCTTCCCTCTAGGTCCTCATTTTTTTCTTGTAATTGGGCAACTTGCTGGTATAGTTTGATGACTTTGGCATCTGATTTTTCTCTCCCTTGTTACAAGGAGTATGTACAGCTTTCAGAGTCATTCATGCATCTGCCTAAGTCCCCTAAATCACTACAAAGGGACTTCGGTTCAGCAGAGATATCCTGTAGTGCCTCTTTGAAAGCATGAAGCTCCTGGAGGAAGTGATCCTCCATCAAGGGTATAGCTGCAGGGTTAGTAGTGCCTGGATGACCTGCTTGAGAGGCTTGGGCCTTGGGACATTTAGAGTTTTTCTCCGTAGTAGCCGGTGGAGTGTGTTGAGGTAAGGCCTGCTTCATGTTCTCCTCCATGTACAATTGAAGAACCGAAAAGTGCAGGTTCAGTTGTTAATTCCCGATAGTGCAGCACCCTTTAATAGCAAGGGGATGAAACTCGGGCTTTTTAGTTGGCGTATATTATTCATTTTAGGCAAATGTAAGCAGTATCCAAGTTGACAAGCTGCTAGTTAGATTGATGCATCACGTGATCTCCAAAGAAGTATAGAACTGAGTTGTGACAGATAGCACATAATAGTCCTATGGCTGGACACTCGAGGAAGAATCGCACCCTTACCAGATCTACAGATGTCACTGGCCTGAAAGAAATAAAGATGTTGCTTCCTGCTGCAGTTCTTGGGCTGAATGTCAGAAAGTAGCCCCAGTGACTAAAAAAGAGAAGGTGCCTCTGGTGCCCTTACCCTTGATAAATGTGCCTTTTGAGAGAACTGCAATGGATGTGGTTGGCCCCTTAGATAAAAGTACAAAGGGTAATTGGTTAATTTGTGTATTAAGCTACTTGATACCCAGAGGCAGTTCAAATGCATAGTGTCACAGCCCTAAAAGTGGAAGCAACACTTGCCAACATTTTCAGCAGGGTGGGCATACCTAAAGAGATTATTACTGCTTGGAGTAGTGATTTTGGTGCTGCATTACTGAATGAGCTGTACCAACTATTAGGTATCATTGCCATAAGATCCTCTCATCACCCACTGACAGATGGTCTTGTTGAGCATTTTAACCAAACCCTAAAAGGCATGTTAAAAGGGTTTGTAAATGAGGAAGGGGAAACATTGTGACTGATACTTTCCTAAGCTACTTTTTGCTTTCAGAGAAGTGCCACACGACTCAACAGTTTTTTTCACCATTTGAAATGCTTTATGGTAGACAACCTAGAGGGCCAAATGATGTCATAAAAGAAGCATGGGTAGACAACCCCACTCAGAAAAAATGTATTACATCTTATACGTGAGCACTGAGAAAGAAACTGGCAAAATACAATGAAATTGCCCATAGTAATCAGGAAGATGCCCCAAACCAGTAGAAGGTGTATTATGACCATGCGGTAAAAGGAAAAGGTTTTGAGCCAGGTGAAAAGGTCTTGCTACTGTTACCCACTACAGACAATAAACTGTTAATGAAGTGGCAAGGGCTTTATAAAGTGCTTAGACATACTTGCACATTTAACTATGAGATTGAGACCCCGATAGGAAAAATCCTACAAAGATATACCACTCTAACCTCCTGATGAAATGGGTTGAAAAAACACCAAAGACTGCTTTGTTAGTTTTACCAGAAACTTCTACAGTACAGAAAATATTGATATAGCGTATGACAGACTGGTACAAAGTGTAACTGCTGATGCTGATGCTGTAAAGGTGAATGTTTCTTTAACCTCTGAACAAACTGCAGAAATTCGTAACTTGGTAAAGACACTTAACAGTACTTTTACAGTGCCAGGCCAAGCAAAAAGGGTCGAGCACGTAACATTGACAAGGAATGCTCATCCTATAAGACAAAAGACATACAGATTTGCCATAGTGGTTAAGAGCAGATGTGGTTAAGGAAATACAGATAATGAAACTTTTGGGTATCATAGAAGAGTTGAGAAGTGCTTGGTCATCACCAGTGGTGACTGTAAATAAACAAGCATTTGTCAATGTGTAATGCTGTCTCGCTGGCATTGGCATTGGTAGTGCAGGAGTTAGAGATGCATAACAGGAATGGCAATGAAATATTGAAGTGATGCCAACCCCAACCCCACCCTGCAGAGACTGACAGGCATTGGGGTGTGCCTTTTGGTCATCAACTATAACGCACATGCAATTTTTCCTCACCTTACCTTGTAGACACTGACAAGTGTTGTGGTGTGCTTTGGGGCCTTTGGGCCTTATACTAATCCCATTCAATAAGGAAATATGCTGAGATGGGTGCAGTACAGGAGAATGGGGTGAACTTTAGGGCTGAACACTCCAAGGCACACCTCGATGCCTGTCACTGGCTTCAGGGTTGGGGTGGGGGTGGAATGGCATGAGCATTACAGCCAATGATCCCAAGTCACACCCCTGACGCTTATCAGTCTCTACAGGGTGGGTTGTTACAGTTGGAAACCCTAACGTCATAGGCATTTGTTGGTATTTTCACCCAAATTTTCAACATAGGCTTTTGTGACTCCACCTCGCGAAGAGCGGCACTATCAGTTTGTTAGCTGAAAGGTGGTTTTACAAGAAGCTATGCCATTTGGTGACGCAAGGACAAAAACACATTTTGGGCAGGATGTGAAAAATGACAACTGTATTGTTCATGAGGAGGTATAAAAAATGGCAACACTGAAAATCTGAAGTGAAAATATGAAAAATTGGTGAAGTCATGAGCATGCATAAAAACTGCGCAACACACGTCTGTTACCCAATTATGTTTGGGATTTTTTTAACCACATTTTCAACATATGCATTTTGGGACCTTCCTCATGAACAGTGGCACTGTAATTTTGTTAATCTGTCCCAAAAGTTGATTTCCCACAGTGACCACGCCATTGTGCGCCACAGGTGCGAAAACACATTTTGGGCAGGATGTGAAGAATGACAGCTGTACTGTTCATAAGGAGGTGTGAAAAAATGCCAGTGTTGAAAATCTGGCATGAAAATATTTCAAATTTGTGAAGTTACAAGGGTGCATGGAAACTGCACAACACAAGCTTATAACATAGTCATTTTATGGACTTTCATCACCAGATTTTCAATATAGGCATTTTAGGACCCCTGCTCATGAACAGTGTCACCGTCATTTTCGCAAACTGTCCAGAAAACTGATTTTGCACAGCGACCACGCTATTCTGTGCTGGATGTGCGAAAACAAATTTCAGCCAGGATATGTAAAATGACAGCTGTACTGTTCATAAGGAGGTGTGGAAAAATGGCAATTTTGAAAATCTGGAGTGAAAGTATTACAAATTCACAAAGTTATGAGCGTGCATGGAAACTGTGCAATGCAAGCTCATAAAACAGCCATTTTTTGGATTTTTTTCACCAAATTTGCAACATATGCTTTTTGAGAGCCCCCCTCATGAACAGTGGCACTGCCATTTCATTAATCAGTCCCAAAAGGTGATTCCGTGCAGTGA
The DNA here is from genome assembly GCA_016271365.2 of Neoceratodus forsteri. Lineage (NCBI taxonomy): Eukaryota > Metazoa > Chordata > Ceratodontiformes > Ceratodontidae > Neoceratodus > Neoceratodus forsteri. The sequence goes on along the minus strand of CM057449.1, from coordinate 222,273,292 downwards.
CCATGAAATCACCTTTCAGGACTGAATAACATCATGATATTTACTGAATTCATGAGGAGGGGTCCCAATAACCACATGTTGAAAATTTGGTGCCAGAGATATGCACCAATGTTGAAAAAACCCTATTTGTGCCAATATACAGCTTACTGGCATTTCTTCAGTTTGCGGTCGGCTTTGAAAAGTGCAGACGTATTCCTGGTTCACCAAAGATCTTCACGCTGTGCTCCAGAGGTAAGTATGGGAGTGAGGGGTGGGAGGCAAGGTGCAGAGGGTGGGCGGGGTTGGGGAGGGCCCGACTCAATCTAGGAACGTTTTCTGGTTTGTAGAAAGAAAAAAAAAAAACATTGCGGGACATTTTTTTTTTTTACAGGGCATTTGACATGTTGGTGTGGGCTCCCAGTGTGCCACCTGAGTGTTCTAGGGGGTGCTGTAGCCGATGGAGGATTGGGAACCCCATCAGCAGATACCGAAGGGGGCAAGAGCTGAAGGGATTGGGCAAATTAAACTGGGAAGGGAGGACTGAAGCCAATGGGGATTGGGCCCCCTGTTGGCAAAGACAGAGTGTTGGAGGGCCATGATGCCGAGGGGGATTGGGCACCCCCTCGGCACACACTTTAAATGGAAGGGGGGGCATTATGTAGATGGGGAATGGGCTCCCCCATTGGCAAATGAAGTTGGTTGGGGCATGCCAAAAGGGAGAATGGGCGCCCCTGAAATCGTCACTCTGTGGCAGCAGTCAGTGCCGCCATGTTTACTAAAGTGCTTCACCAGGAAAGGCACGTCAGGAGGCATGTTATTGTGCCGCCGCATAACGAGCTTGCCTCTCATTGCAGCAGTACTTTTGTTTGATCTGGTGGCCAGTTTATGTATTGCTGGTATCAGCGCCTGCATGCTGCCTTATTGAGGAATGAGGGACACACCTACTGATGCGTGCCCTGCATTCACCCACAGTGACTGCACCTCCAAATCTGCTACTAATGCAATATGTTGGCTGGTGTGCGAGCCAACATAAAATGAATGGGTGTAAGAATCCATCTTGATTTTAGGAAACTTGATCAAGTGTCAGAATTTGACAGTTATCCTAGGCCCAGGATAGATGATTAGGTGGACAGTTTGGGAAGTGCTAAGTACATCAATACCCTTTATCTCACCAAGGGTTACTGGCAAACTTCCCTAGCTAAAGAATCCAGAGACAAAACAGCATTTGCCACTTCTACTGGATTCTATCAGTTCACCACCAAGCCGTTTGGTTTGCATGGTGCACCCACTACATTCCAAGGATACATAGAAGTCATTTTAGCTACTCACACTGGTAATTGTGGTGCTTACCTGGATGATGTTGCGGTGTACAGTCCAGAATGGAAAAGCCACCTGGAACACCTACGAGCAGTTATCCAATCTATCAAAAAGGCATGTCTGACCATTACTTCTACCAAATGTTCTTGGGACATGCAAGAAACCAGATATTTGGGATATATTTTGGGAAATGAAAAAGTAAAGCAAAAGATTTCTAAGATAGAGGCTGTAGCTAACATTCCTGTCCCTAAAACAAAGAAATATGTCAGGTCATTTTTAGGGCTAGCTAGTTACTATCGGAGATTCATTCCTAACTTTGCAAAATTAGCTACCCCCTTCACTGAACTCATGAGGAAACAATGCCCAATTAATGTGAACTGGTCCCTAGAGTTTGATGATGCTTTTTGAGCTCTCAAGGATGCATTATATTCAGCCTTGTTTTAAGAAGCCCAGACTTTGAGAAACGATTTTTGTTACAGACGGATGAAAAAAGACTGTAGCTCTTGGCACCAATCTGTGCTCAATGTCTGTCTAACTGCTATATATACACTGGTTAATGCCCTTGCTAAATGTTTACCCATTGCTGTAACCAAGTAATTCCAATCTCCAGTACATCTGGTCAATGTATCCACTGTGTATGTAACTCTGTTCATCTAATTAATGTATCTATTGTGATAACCTGCTTGTTATCCTCCCTGTGTACCATTTCCCCCAGGTTGCATTGGGAGACAAGCATTGTTTTGCTCAGTGTGCCTTTCCTGGTGAAACAATTGCAATAAATAAATGAAATAAATCAGAGGTAGGCCTAGGTGCAGTCTTGAGTCAGAATATAGAGGGGGAAGAAACATCCCATTCTACAGTATATATCAGTAGGAAATTGCACAACAGGGAGAAAAGGTACTCCACCATTGAAAAGGAATGCCTTGCAACAAAGTGGGCCACGGAGTCCCTTAGGTTTTATTTGCTAGGAGATGACTTTGTACTTACAATAGATCACAATCCTTTGTTGGCTTAACCAAATAAAGGTTACAAATTCCAGAATCACAAGGTGGTACCTGTCATTATAGCCATTTAAATTCAAAGAGATGTACAAATCTAGGAAAGATATTTCCAATGCTGATTTTCTGTCAAGATATGGATCAGAAACTGAGAATTCTGAAGGTTAAAATTTAACTTAAAGTGATTTTCTTAGTTTTGTTTTCATAAAGATATTGTAGTTACATACCTTTTCTTTGAAGTGTCTGTGTTTTTTTTATTCCATGTAGTTGGAGTCTGTTCTTTCACAGCATGTTTCCTAACTAGTGCTCCTATTTCCACAGCCCCTTTCAATTCTTTGTGGTGCTAAACTGTGACACTGTGATATTATGTAAGGAAAACAAACATGGCAGTCAGCACGTGTGATGACAGATTATACCAGTGATTCTGATGAATCATCAGTGCCGTGTGTAACACTGCTTTGCTCTGCATTAAGGTACATGTAATCACAATCTGCATGAACAAATACTCATACAGTTATTACTACTGGTGTGTGTGTGTGTGTGTGTGTGTGTGTGTGTGAATAAGTCAGTGTTCCTCAATTCCCCCATCCAACAGAAAGCCATCACATATCTTTATGTTCAGTTTTGCAGACACTCAAATGTGAAATGAAAGGCATATTTTAGTAAAAGTCCTCCAGCATTTAATAACCTGTTTTGTATTGTGCTTCTCAATATGCTTGTCTGTCATTGCATGCCTTGTTAATTTGCCATTATTGTTAACCCACTTTGAGCAGGTTGGAGCCCATTGGAATTCAGCCACCTCCTCACTGGGATACCGATCCTCAAGACCTCAGGACTGCTCACATGTCACAGCCTCCCTGTCCAACTGAGCTGTCAGAAACACTCAGCTGTCAGATGGGAGGTCACTGTGGCAAGGAATGCATTCCCAAGTGTCCTTACACACCGGAGTTGATGAATTGTAAATTGTGATGGCAAAGTTTGTCTGATGTCTCAAGTAACTGTGAAAAACAGTACCAAAGCAAAGTTTTATTATTCCCTTGATGTTACTTAAAAGTGTTGCTGTTTTCCAGCTCATCTGCACTCGCAAGGGTTATCAGGGACTGCAGACAGTCTTGAAACTCAGTCCTATGTGAGCTTCTATTTTTGTCACTGATAATGTTGTAGGCTCTCAGCTTGTACTAGTTTTCTCATCGCAACTGGATTTATTTGTTAGTCATAAGACTGCAATTGTAATTGTATCCCTCTACGTGTGTGTGATGTTTTTCAGTTATTGATTGTGTCTCAATGATTTTGTCCCCTTCTGGTGTAAAAGTCAAAGTCTTACAGGACCACCATAGTGTCTATGCAAAATTGAACATAAAGATGTGTGATGACCTTCTGCTGAGTGTTGTGGCGGCTGGGGGGGTTGAGGAACACTGACACACGCCAACAAAAATAACTGTATGAGTATTTGTACATGCAAATTGCAATGACATGTACAGTACCTTAATGCACAGCAAAGCAATGTTACAAACAGCACTGATGATTCATCAGACTCAGAATCACTGGTATAATCTCTGCTATCTCACATGCTGACAGCCATGTTTGTTTTCCTTGCATGACATCATAGTGTCACAGTTCAACACCATAAAGAATTGAAAGGGGGCATGGAAATAGGAGCAGTAGTCAGGAAACAAATGCTGTGAAAAAACAGATTTCAGCTTTATGGAATAACAAAAAAACACACAGACACTTCCAAAAAAGGGTATGTAGCTGCAATATCTTTATTCAAACAAAACTAAGAAAATCATTAACTATTTGCTGCACTGGTTGTTATGGAAAAAGGGATACTTAATACGCGCAAATATGTAAAAGTTATATGTTTCATACTTACATTCATACTTAGATCGAACAGAAGCTAGAGAGCCGTGAGGCCCATGATTACTCCTTTTGTCTAATAGTAATGAATGGTGGTGCCTGAAAGAATAAAAGTGTCTAACCGGGACTTAAACATTGACTTGGATCTGTTGGTAATTACCTTCAATGGTAATGTATTCCAGGGCTTTATAATACGTAGAGTATAAAAGAATTTACATGGCATTAGGTTGAATCTCTTGTGTTGTAACTGGGGCGGGTGACTTCTGAAATTATAGATGTCATCCTTAAACTGGTCAGTAAGTAGGGATCCTTCATGATGTCATACATAAGAAGGAAGTCCCCTCTTAGTCGTCGGGCTGAAAGGGACATTAAGTTCAGAGAACTAAGTCACGTTTCATATGTAACATTTTGTAGACCTCTCACAATTTTAGTGTAACCTCTTTACACTTTTTCCAGTTGCATAATGTCATGTTTCTTAAAGGGGCACCACAACTGAGAGGAGAAATCTAGATGTGGGCAAAAATAGACTCTGTATATGGGCATTAGTACTTTGCTGTCTCTTGATTTAATATTTATCTTGATTGACCAAATAATCCAGTTGACCTTAAGAATAACTCCATTAATCTGAGAGTTGGGGAGGAAGTCATCTGATACCAGAACCCCCAAATCCTTCTCTATACCAGTACTGATTAACACTCTGTCATCTAGTGTGTAAGCATGAGAGGGGTTATTGGTACCAAAGTGCATAATCCTGCACTTATTATGGTTTAATTTCATCACTGATGTATTGATCCGTTTAGACATATGGTCCAGATCATTCTGAGTGGATACTATTTGCTCTGAAATGGAACATGGTCCACCGATTTTGATGTCATGAGTGTATTTAATGGTATTTGAACAGCAGCTGTTTGTTATATCAGCTATAAAAAGCTGAAATAGGCAACGGGCCCAAGACAGAGCCTTGTGGCACCACACTAGTGACAGACCCCATGTCAGAAGCTGTCCACTAATCAGAGCTTGCTGTGTTCTATTTGTCAGCCAGTTAGCTATCCATTTCACAATAATGTGGTTGATGTCATATGAATAGAGTTTGTGTAGCCGTGCCCAATGAAGAGGAAGGTCAAAAGCCTTACTGAAGTTGATATAAATCACGTCATAAGGGTGTCTATTGTCAAGCTGTAAACGGACTTCTTCATAAAAACATAGTAAGTTGGTTAAGCAACTTCAGCCCTTCGTAAAACCGTGTTGTTCAGCATCTGATTTAGACAAGGTGAAGGCAATCAAGTCCTTAATCAAACTTTCCAGGATTTTACACATAGGGGAGATTAAACTAATTGGTTTGTAATTTTCCCAATGATTTCATGGGCCTTTTTTTGTGAATAGGAACCACATGTGCAGTTTTCCAAAGTTCAGGGACCAAACTATAATTTATACAATGTTCACTGAGTAGTTTGAGAGGCAAGGACAAGCTGTCAGCCACTAGATAAAAGAGGTGGCCTGATACATCATCCGGAGATGCACTGATTTTCCCTTTAAGTGTGATTAATTTTGCAAGAACTTCTGATTCAGAGATAGTGATATGGCAATCCGTGGAATCTTTGATTATGTTAGCTGTCTGATTACTTTGAAATATACTGCAAAAGTCAGTATTAAATAGATTAGTCATATCAAGAGGGTCATAGATTAAGGTATTATTTACATGAAGTGGGCCAACCTGACATGTGGATTTCTTTAAAGAACTAATATAAGCAAAGAATGACTTACTATTGTCCTTACTTGCATTAGATGCTAATTTGAGCTCCGAAGATTTTTTTTCCCTTTTGATACTATTTTTAATTTTTTTTTAATATGTAGGTGCTACATGAGGTCCCTGCACCCTAATTGGTACCCTAAGAGGTACACCGTAGACAGCTAGAAGTTAGGTATATGTTATACTAACATATAGGGCTAAGGGCATCTACCGTACAAGAGTAGATGTCAGGATATGAATGCATATTCTTGTAATACACTTTGCTTGCTAATACATATATTCTCCTATGTATTTTCTGTGTATTTCTTACTTGTAAGATGCCAAGGCACCTGTGTCCTTGGAGTAATTATGATATGTAAGTCGGCATTGCCACCTTTTGGTGATTTGTACTACTACACTGAGTTATGTAAGACTCTGTATAAGAACTCTTTTGTTTCACAAATTGATGACTATACAAAATTGTATATAGTGTTGTCTTGGACCATGGAGCCTCCTCTAATTTAGCCAATAGGGCTCATCTCTGTAACTAGAAATGTTTCTATCTTACAGTAACCATAGTAATTATTATAGGTACATAATATGATGCACTAGTCTTGTACCTCGGAGATCCCACGAGACACAAAGAAACCTTGAGGTATAGGGAACACTTAGCACTGGCTCCCGGTTCGTATTGGCAAGAACTGCTTAGGGCAACTGTGATTTTATCCTTTTTGGTAGTAATAAACAGGTTTATTAATCTAATGCAATGTGTCTGTGATTACTTGCATTCCCAATATTGCCAAGAACCTGAAAGTGAGGTTTAGACCTCCTGACATAGGTATAAACACCAATTAGTTGGAGTTTGGGAATTTAAATAGGCCACAAAAAATGTATATTTTTTCTTAATAAGTTTTTTTGTTGCGTTATTCATCCATTTAGGTTTATGTTGTTGAGATGATTTATTTAACCTAGCTGGAATGTAGGTGTTCCTCAAAACAGTGATTGTATTATGTAATGTCTTGAAATACTCAATACCTATGGTGTTTAAAACAGATGGCCAATCCACACTGTCTATACCAGCTTTAATATTAGGAATGTCAGCTCTCTTGTGCATATAAATTTTGGAACTATCAGTCAACAGAACAACCATTTGTTCTAAGTCAAAACTTTTGGAGCAGTGATCGCTATTCCTGATTGGTGAGGATACAGTTAGGTTATTAAGCACCAGAGTTCTACTATGAAGGACAAGATCAAGGATATTGTTGCCACGGGTAGGTTGCTTTACACCCTGAGTAAGGTTGCACTGTTGGCAAGTGTTTAATAATTTTTTCCCAAAACTGGAAGTGTCCGTATGCCCCTTCCAATCAATATCACCCAGGTTGTAATCCCCTGAAAGAATATATCCCCTAAAGGACTAGCTGTTTCTATTTCTTTGACAATTATATCAAGATGGTCAATGGGTGCACTAGGGGGTCAATAACAAACACCTAAAATGATGTGCTGGTTTTTATTTAACATTAATTTGATCCATACTGACTCAGAAGGGCTAGCAGGGCACTTAACCTTATTAGAAATTTCAACTGCTTGTAAAGAGTCTCTAAGAAAGATAGCAACCCCATCTCCCTTTTTATTTTGCCTAATACATTTGTACAGAATATACCCAAGCAAAGAGAGATCCCAGCTAGATTTCTCATCACCCTATGTTTCAGTAATCAGCATGGCATCAGTTTTATTGGTTGTTAGTATAACCTTTAGCTCATCTAATTTGCGGTTGAGGCTCCTAGTGTTAAAGTATAAGCATTTAAGTTTTTTTAACTGGGTATGATTATGAGCTTTAGCCGATGACCTTTTGGGGGGAGGGGCTACTCTCTCCCCCAGATCAAGCAGTTTAAATGCTCACTGATGTATTTCAATATATGTTCTCCCAACACTTGGGTCCCCTTATGACTCAAATGAAGGCCGTCTCTACAAAAAAGTTCCAGTCTACCAAAAAATTCTTCCCAATGAGTGAAACATACTTGATTTTGCTTAAGGCATCTCAGACAAAGTCAATTATTGAATTTATGTATTTTATTATTAAACTCATTGGAGGCTTTCAGGACAGGTAAGACTTCAGAAAAAGCAATCTCACACTTGATGTCCACCAGCATATTGGAGAGGGCAACAAGATCTTTCTTTATATATGTTATACCAGAATGCAGGAAATCATTAGTGCCACCATGGAGAACCACCAATGGATTAATGGCACCATTTGCTAAAATATTATGTACCATGCTTGAGATGTTAGCAATCTTACCACCTCAAAAACTAGAGCATGTGCGATTAGCCTTGTCCGGATTGCATATAGGCCAGTCTAGGTATTTAATAATAAAATCACATAGAACAAATACTTGCCTTTGGGTATCACTAGGGGTCTGAAAGGTTTCCATTGGGACAGACCAATTTGCCAAAGGATGCACTGTTTTAAGCACTGGACCAGGGGGAGAGACATCTAGTGGTACTAATGGAACATTAGAGGGAGAGGGACAGAGACTAGAGGGGACCAGGTAACTGGTAGGTGCCTCAGAGATGTCACGAGAATGAGCAGAGTTTGGCAAGTTAGGGGAGGTACCCTCCAGTGAAGTAATAGCCCCAAGAGGGTCCTCAAGCCCATTTAAGAGGTTGAATCTTTTACTTACAGTCAGGGAAAATTGTGAGGCCTTGCATCCTTTTTTATAAGCCCCTTTACTTTGCACCTTATACCAGTGATCATCAGGACTATCAGTAATGTCATTTTCCTGGGGCACTTTCTAATACTGCCAACATGTGATTCAAAAATAGTACTAGTGTAGCAATCACTGTTTTTATGAGATCAGAAGCAGGCAGGGACATGCCATTAGAGCCAAGGTGGTCAGTTGAAATGCAGGAAGGGGCTTGACTGAGTGTCTGAAATCTAGCCTGCATTTGATTCTGACTTGCTTCAGGTTCTGAAAGTCTAGCATTGAATATAGCGACTGCTTGCTTAGAAACTCATTCTCCAAACATTTTGAGTAAGTAAACCTGCTTATAGTCTCTGCAACCTCAGTGGCACTGTGCATTTGGCATACTATACATTGAATGCCACCAGAGATGTAAATAGAGGTAATACAATTAGGCATCTTAAAGCTTTAATTTACAGGCGTATAGCCAAACACACAGATTAAACCAGACACAGATACCTGAAGGTAGTCTCCTGTTGTACAGAGAAATAATTTCTTTAGCATCAGCTTACTCACGCTGAACACACAGAACACACACAGACGCACGTGTGTCTCCGCACACAGCACTGCGCGCGCCCTGCTCAACTCACTCTGTTCACCGAGTGGTCGGCTCTTAAAGCAGCTAGTGACCCAGAAGTTCAAATTAGGGGTCCCAATCACCACACTCCCGAGATCTGTTAAAACAAATTAAAACTTAAGCACCAAACATCAATTATGCAGTGTAAGGTGCTGCGAGACGTTTTTGAGAAGCCCAAGAAGTTTATAGTTAAGTTTTACTAGTCTGTAGTTTGTTTGCAATATCCAACATAGAAACAAAGAATTTGAAGGCAGATTAGGGCCGCTTGGCCCACCTAGTCTGCCCATTTTCCTACCTGATGGATAAGCTGCAGATTCTACTTAAGCAATAGCTTACTTCCTCCTACTCCCCACTAGAATTGCCTTATGTCTGTCCCATGCATTCTTGAATTCTACCACTGCTCCTGACTCCACAACCTCCTCAGAAAGGCTGTTCCGTGCATCCACCACCCTCTCTGTGAAAAAATACTTTCTAACATTGTCTCTGAGCCATCCCCCCATCTCTTCAAATTGTGCCCCCTTGTTCTTGCACATCTCTTTTTGTGAAAGATGCTACCCTCTTGTACTTTGTTAATTCCCATGAAATACTTGAAGGTTTCTATCATGTCCCCCCTCTACCTCCTTTCCTCAAGGGTATACATATTAAGCTGCATTAGTCTCTCCTTGTATGTCTTCTGGTACAGACCCATAGAAACATAGAATTTGATTGCAGATAAGGACCGCTTGGACCACCTAGCCTGCCTTCCTTGTACTTCCAGGTTGTACCTGGAAACAGGTTCTGGCTTAGTGTGCCTTTCCTGATTAAATAATGTCCCCTTTCCCTTTCCCTTTCCAAATAGAGTCTACTACCTCACAGAATAAAGCTACAGTCCTGTCTGTTATCCAAAAAAGCACTCCAGGGTCTCACTCCCGCTGCCTTAACTAACGGTCCATGCACCGTTTCCAACCACTACATCACCAGAAGCATGATAGTGGCTGCTCTAGAACCTCCCTTCCAGAGTATTTAACTTGACAAGCAGTCCTTTACTGACAGGACTGCAAAGTGGCTAAACAAATTGCCTGATAAACTGATAGAACTTGGGTAGCTTCAACAAGGTAAGAAATCTCTGAGGTCCTCCCTAGCAGTCCAGTGCAGCTGCAACCTTTAACGAACTACAGACTCTCTTCCTGGTTCCTGTGTAACAGGAACAAGAGCTCCAACAGACAATACAATGAATTAAAAAGGCAAAACAGATACAAGTTGCATATAAATCAGCACAGAGACCAGAGTAGCTTGTGCAATGTGCTAGTCTGATTTAAAACTAGTTTTCTGAGTGCCCTGCTCACTGAGTGGTTGGCTCTTAAAGCAGCTAGTGACCTGGAAGTTCAAATTAGGGGTTGTGATTAGCACGCTCCTGAGATCTGTTAAAACAAATTAAAACTTAAGCACCGAACATCAGTTATGCAGTGTAAGGTACAACAAGATGTTTTTGAGAAGCCCCATAAGTTTATAATCAAGTTTTAATGGTCTGTAGTTTGTTTTCAAAATCCAACGAACTACAAGCTCTCTTCCTGGTTCCTGTGTAACAGGAAAGTACAGTTACGTAAGAACTTACCGCAACAGTAGATCTTCGAGAGAGGCTCTTGCAGTAGGAAATTACATATAGGACTGATGCCGGCCAGCGGCAGGACCCCACGGAAAAAGTTCTAACTAGCAGTCCCTGGCGAGGGACCGCCTTTTCATTAAGTGACCGGGCAGCCACATATTGGTATAAGGCGGGTCCCAGACGCCCACCTTCTAGTTCTTCTCGCCACAGGCCCGAAGGTCTGAACGAGAGAATCAGATGTTTCCATTCCTGGAAAAAGAGCTGAAAAGCCTAGGGGATGGAGGGCGGAAGATATTTATTGTAAGAGCTCTCTCAAAGATCTACTGTTACAGTAAGTTCTTATGTAACTGTACTATCTTACTTCGAGAGGGCTCTTGCAGTAGGTAATTACATATAGGACTGAATCCCAAGCAGTCTGGAACAAATAAAAGGCACCGGGAGGAGGAAACTACTCCTGAAAGTAGCAGAAGCCTTGCAGGCCTCAAGACAGGAGGCCTTGCAAAACAGCTAGCCCGAAGCCTGCTCTACGGCGAGAGGCAATGTCCAAACTGTAGTGTTTCGTAAAGGTATGGATGGAAGTCCAGGTGGCAGCAGCGCATATGTCTGCCGCAGACACATTCTTGAAACAAGCCGCAGAGGCCGCTACTCCTCATGTGGGTGACCTCTGACCTGACCCGGGAGGGTCTTGTTGTACTTGTCATAACAGAAAGTGATGCAATGAGCTAACCACTTCGACAAGCATTGCTTGGAAACAGCATTGCCTTCCCTTTTGTGAGCAAAGGAGACAAATAACTGATCAGTCTTTCTGAGATCCTTCGTCTTGTTGGTGTAGTATCTCAGAATCCAGTGAACATCCATGGTATGGAGTAAATATTCTCCTTGGTTGGAGTACTGCGTGAAAAAGGCAGGTAACTCTATAGACTGATTTAAGGTAGACTCTGCTACCACTTTAGGTAGAAACTTAGGTTTGTGAAAGATCAGGTATGGGATTTTACACATAAGGGCCTGGAGCTCGGAAATTCTTCGAGCGGAAGTAATGGCCACCAAGAAGAGCTGCCTTCCAAGAAAGAACTTCAGATTCATGGAGGCGCAGGTTCAAGGAGGAAGGGTAAGTTTCTCGAGAACAAAGTTCAAGTCCCAAGGGGAGCAGGAGTCCGGACGGGGCCTCAAATGAAGGACCTTCTAAGAAAGGTCTTAGAGACCTCTAATTGGGCAAATGTTTTATCTGCGAAAGGAACATGGTACGCTGAAATAGAAGCCATGTGCACTTTCAAGGAGGAATGACTGAGACCCAGGTTGAAGAGGTGATGTAAATATTCCAGCAGAATGGCCACTGAACAGGAGAAAGGCTCCACATTCCTAGAGGTGGCCCAAATAGAAAATCTCTTCCATTTCATGGCATAAGTGGACCTAGTGGAGGGTTTCCTAGCCTCTACCAGAATCTCCACCACCTTTGGAGAGACACCAAAGCGGGATTGAGCTAGGTCTGCAGGAGCCATGCATGAAGTTGTAGGGACTTGATTCCTGGATGGACCAGGGTCCCCTAATCCTGGGTCAGCAAACCTCGAGATGAAGGAAGAGGAAGAGGAGGAACCTCTGAGTATTGTTGTAGAAGAGAGAACCAGATTTGCCTGGGCCAGAAAGGAGCGATCAGAATCATTCTCGCTCCTTCTGTTGATAGTTTCTGCAACACACGAGGGACCAGAGGAATTGGGGGAAAAGCATAGACGAATCTGCCCTTCCAGCTTAGAGACAGAGTGTCGTTCCAGAAAGTGCCTTGCTCTGGAACGAGCGAGCAAAAGTTGGGAAATTTTGCGTTTTGGGAAGAGGCGAACAGGTCTACCTGTGGAGTCCCCCAAAGGTGGAAGATGTGATTTAGCACCTTTTGGTCCAACTCCCACTCATGTGGCAGGGCAGAGGAGCGACTTAGCTTGTCTGCCAGGGTATTGTTGACTCCTTGAACATGAATCGCTGTGAGGTGAAGGTTGTGTTGAGTTGCCCAGTCCCAAATCCTCATTGCTTCCCTGCATAGAGGGTAGGATTGAGTCCCTCCTTGCTTGTTGATGTACCACACCACGCACATGTTGTCCATCTGGAAGGCTAGGTGACCAGGAAGAATGTATTGGTGAAGGGCTTGGAGATCATATAGTACTGCTTGAAGCTCGAGCACATTGATGTGGAGAGCTAGTTCCAATCTGGACCATAATCCCTGGGTTCGGTGAGGACCCAGATGGGCTCCCCAACCTTCGCCTGATGCATCTGTGGTCAGAGTCTGGGAGTGGGGAAGATGACAGAAGGGGACCCCCTGAAACAGGTTCTCTCGAATCATCCACCACTGCAAGTCTCGAGTCATCGGCGAGGAGATCAGAACTAGAAGATCTAGGTCATCTACAAGTTGATCCCATTGGGAGCGAAGAGTCCACTGAGAGATCCTCATGTGGAGCCGAGCGCGGGGAACTGTCGGGATGGCGGCCGCCATGAGCCCCAGAAGATGGAGAACTGACCTCTCTGGAACCTTCCTGCGTTCTGATAGCAGGGAAATCTGTGACTGAAGAGAGGCCGCCCTGTCCGGAGGCAGGAAGGCCTTGCTCACTATCATATCGAGGATAGCCCCGATAAACTGTAGTCTCTGGGAGGGATCCAGATGAGACTTGGAATGGTTGATGGTAATACCCAGGCAAGTGAAAACCTGCTGGGTGAGGGAGAGAAAATGCAGGAGCTCCTTCCTGGATGAGGCTGCCAGGAGCCAGTCGTCCAGGTAAGGGAACACCTGAACTCCCATCGTACACAGGTGGGCCGCTACCACAGCCAGGCATTTGGTAAAGTCTCGGGGTGCTGAGGAAAGACCAAACGGGAGTGCCCGGAACTGGTAATGGGCCCCCTGGAAAGCAAACCGAAGGTACTTGTGATGAGAAGGGCGAATGGGGATGTGCAGATATGCATCCTGCATATCCAGCGCACAAAGCCATTGACCCGGCCGAAGGAGGGGCAGAAGGGTCTGTAGAGAGAGCATCCTGAACCTTTTGTATTCCACATAAAGGTTCAAAGAGCTGAGATCAAGAATGGGTCTGAGATCTCCTGTCTTCTTTGGGACCAGGAAGAAATGAGAATAGTAACCTGTCCCTTGAAGGTGAGGGGGAATGGGTTCTACTGCCTGCTTCGTGAGGAGGGCAGAGATTTCTTCCCGGACCAAAGGAAGATGGTCCCTTGCGTAGGACGACTTCAGAGGGGGGTGGCGGGGTGGTTTCTGTAGAAACTCTATAGAGTGCCCTTCCGCTATAATCTGAAGCACCCATGAATCCGTTGTTATCCTCTCCCAACCCGGAAGGTGGAGGGAGAACCTCCCTCCTACCGGTTCCTCCAGTGTGGCTGGAGGCGGTGGGAGAGGGGAGGAGTCAGGTGGTGTGGAGCAGTGCCGCAGCTGGGGCACCCGCTGCTTTATTGGGCGGGGGAGCCTGGCAGATGCGGGGGCCCGACGTTCAGTGGCCCACCTTCCTTGGGGTTTTGCTTGTGGCCGACTGCGTCAGGGTGATGGGGACGGTACATGGAATCCAATAATTTCAGAGCCGTCCCCTTCTCCTGCAAGTCGGTGATGATGTCCTTGACATCACCGCCGAAAAGCACTGAACCCCTGAAAGGTGCTTCCTGGATCGCGGACTGCACCTCTGGGACCAAACCTGACACGCGGAACCAGGCATGATGCCGAAGACTCACGGCAAAATCGGAGCTCCGCCCGGCAGTGTCCACTGCATCGTATGTCGTCCGCAGAATGTGACGACTGGCCGAACTAGCAGAACGGACTAAATCAGCTAACTCCTGCTTGACTTGAGAGTCAGGTAAGGAGTCAATCTTAGATTCTGCCTGGGTAAGGATGGCCTTCTGGTAATCCCCCATATGAGCAACATCATTCAGGGCCCAAATTCCCAGTGTGGAAGAGGCGTAGATTTTTTTCTATACTTGTCCAGGAGGCGAGATTCCTTATCCGGAGGAGACAAGCTTAGATGTTTGGGATGCGCTGACCGGCCGTGAGCGGCGCTAATCACGACTGAATCTGCACAAGGGTGAGAGTCCAAAAAATCTACACCCTCAGGAGCCTGGTATAGCCTGTTAGACTTCCTAGGAAGCGGGGCTAAAGCTGACGGTTGTTTCCAAATGGTGGAAACAAGGTGGGAGTGAGGCTCGATCCAGGGTGGCACTAAAGTAGCAGCTGTCTGGGGCAGGTACAGATGTTCAGTGAGTTTGACCTGCTGAGGATCTGGTTCCAAGGAGCGCCACTGATGTACTTCCTGGATTTTTCTGAGCAACTCTGTGAAGGAAGGGTCCTCCAGCGGGGACTTTGGAGGGGTCCTCGGCTGGGGCTTGGACGGAGAGCGAGGCTCGTCTTCTCTCTCGGAGCATCCATCGGAGGAATCTGAGGAATCCGAGAGGGAAGAAGAAGAAGAATTAGAAGCAGAATAAGACTCCCTAACGTGGCTGGGGAGGAACGGGTTCCTTGGGGATCCCTGATGCGTGTCCTGCCTCTCGGGATCCAGAGGAAGAGCTCTGGAACCGGCGGTGAGGGAGTGCTGCCTCGGCATACGGGCCGGGGCGCACCATCGCCAGAAGGTGGCTTTCTACTCCTTGGTGAGCTGAGCCTTGGCCTCAGCCCACCAGGAAGCCAGAGTCTCCTGCAGATCCACCGCGGCTGAGGGGGTGGTGGAGGTGGACGAGGAGGGAGAAAAGAATACGGGTTGTATTCGTAAGGCGAGTATCCGAAACCCGGCTGCAGGAAAACCGTGCCGGGTATTGAGGCATCGAGTACCGCGGCGTCAGAGGGACTGGTATTGGGTACCGCGGCACTGGATACTGCAGTCCCGGCAGACGGCGTCGGATAAGACGGTGGGTACCCAGGCGCCGGAGGAGCTGCTGGAGCAGATGGCCTGGAAGGTGGCCCCACGGGCGGGTCAACATTGAGAGGCCCGGGGGGAGCAGGACCCAACAGAAGGGGAAAATCCCCCACCAGTGTCGGTGTGGCCGGCGTCGGTGGGACCGGCGTCGGGGCTGGCATCCGGTGGGCCGGCGTCAGATCTGGTTCCCTAGGAGGGTCTGACGGAGGTGGAATATCCCCCGCATTCCCGGGGACGGGGGGGAAATCCCCGTGGTCAGGCTGGGGTGACTCGGGCTCCCCGGATGGCAGCGAAGGCTGCGGGGAACTGGGTATGATGGGAGCTGGAGTGTCCGTCATAGGTTCCGCCCGGCACACGCCGGGGAGCCGATATGCAGCTTAGGGCTAGGTCTGCAGGCGCCGGAGGAGCCGGGCGCCGCCTTTACGGGTCCCCATCAAGGCAGGCCGAGAAGGAGGAGCGGCTCTGTCCGAGGGGGACGAGGTCGCACCGCTCAAGAGTCGGGTGTCTTATTGACCTTTCTCCGCGGACGCCAGAGGAGCCGACGTCCGATTTCTATAGGGGGAGTCGCCTCACACTCAGTAGGCCGCAAGCCTGCAGTTGAACTGGGGCGGAGCCTCCTTTGCCGGAGGCGCCTGCAAGGCCCGAGCGTGAGCCAGACGGGTGGGCCGATGTCTTTCCAAAGCCTGGAGGCTGCTGATCGAACCTCTCGAGGGGATGTTATCTGGGCCGCGACTGCCAGAGTCGCGGGCGAAGAGGCCTTCTCCCGGTCCTCTCCTTGTCCCGCTTTTTACGATGTCCTTCTGGAGAAGTTGACACCTGCCTGAGCTTCTTCAATTCTTTTTCCATCGAAGACATCTTTTTCTTTAGAAGATGGGCTTCCAGGGACTGTTGGCGTCATCTGTGGGTAGCCGTGTTGAAGTGAAGGCAATGGGGACACTTGTCAACCGGGTGGTCGGGGCCTAGGCAGAAGAGGCAGAGGGAATGGCTGTCCTTGTGTGGCAGTTGGGCGCCGCATGAGTCACACTTGTTTTTGTGCTCGGAGGGTGTAGGGGACGACATACACTGATGATGACCTGACGATAGGAAGAAAAAATATGTATAATTTTCAGTAAAACCGACAAAAGAGCAGGGCTGACTAAGCACGAACTTTACCGTGAGGCACTGCACGAGCGAACGGCGGGAAAGAACTGGAAGGCGGGCATCTGGGACCGCCCCTTTATACCGACGTCGCATGATGCCGGTCACCTGACATGGGCCCCTCAGGGACTGCTAGCTAGAAATTTTCCTGGGTCCTGCTGCCGGCCGGCGTCAGTCCTATATGTCATTACCTACTCCAAGAGCCCTCTCGAAGTAAGATCAAGGGCTCCAACAGACAATACAATGAATCAAAAAGGCAAAACAGATACAAGTTGCATATAAATCAGCACAGAGACCAGAGTAGCTTGTGCAATGTGCTAGTCTGATTTAAAACTGGTCTTTTGAGCTTAGAAGAAATTAAAAGAAAGTTTTGGAAATCTGTTTTTCTAAAACAGGTTCCCTCTTAAAGAGGTGGGTATGTGACACAGTTGAATAAGACTCTGTCCCATTTGTTATGCAGAAAGAGTTAAAAGCAGGGATCTGTTCTAGCCTCTCCTTTTCTGTCTTTTGTCTGTCTGATTGAGCAATCACATTTTCTTGTGAGATCTAGGAACTGATCACTGACAGTCTCATGATCCCCCCTTCACTGTCTCCCTGCCTCCACTCTCTGTTTCTTGCCATTTCTATCTATTCTTCCTCCTTGCATATCTGTGGTTATAAAAAATATATTGATCTTTATATGAAATTGGGTTCTCTGGTTTGAAATATATATAGTTATATTATTGAAATAACTGCAAAAAGCTATTTGGAGCTCAGAGGGTTACCCTTGAGATCCAGTTTGACCTCCTCAGGCTTGTTTGAATAATTGTCAGCAGGAGGTCAGCTTGGGACAGTGTGCTGCTTGCAAGCCTGTTCAGGAAAGAAACTGACAAGAACTCTGATACATTTTGTGAGAGACAGGATGTCTCTTAATAAGCTCAGGATGCAGAAATTAATTGCCAGGGAAAATTTTCTTATAAAAAAAAACATTTCTAGGAGTGATAAATGGTTCACATCCATACTCTGACAATTCCACTGGAACAGTTTGATTTGCTGGATGTCATTATGCTAAGCTCTTCCTACTGCCTGTGTGATATATCCCCCAACTCTGCCCTGTCATGCCAAATCTTGCATGCTGGAAGCAAGAATCCATGTGCCACTTGCCAGGTGAGGCCCGGTGGGTTGTGTGGATGTGAACCATATACCACTCCTAGAAATACAGTTATAGGTGAATAACCTATTTTTATAGGGGTGTGGATATGGTTCATTATTCACACTCTGGAAGACTCCTAGCAGTTCTCTGGGAGGAGGCGCAAGGTGCAAATCCCTACTTGGTGAATACAGATTGCAGTACCAAGGTCCCAAAATTGGCATCCTTCACAACTCAAGGTCAAGGCAGTAGTGGGGAAATGAAGGTGTGTGCTGACTTCTAGGTAGCAGCCCTGGAGATTTCCAGGATAGGGACATCTCTGGGAGCAGCCACCGAGGCAGCAGTATGTCTGGTGGTATGAGTGCTAAGCCCTACAGGAGGCTCACCACCAGTTAACTGATAGCTGAGGTTGATGCCGGATGTTATCCACCTGCTAATTGTTCACTCTGCTGCCGGTCTGCCAGGCATGGCTTCAGTGCAAGTGACAAACAGCTGGAAATCCTCTCCCCTAATGCTAGCTGTGTGTGTCACATAATGAGAGAGCACTCTCCGGAGGTCCAGGGTATGGAGCCCATGAGGTTCCTTGTGATATGGGTGAATCAAAAATGGTGACCATCAATAGGGCGATGCAAGAATGGCAAGGAAACAAACAGCGACTGCCAACATAGGGTGATGGCAGAAATGGCAAGAACACTGTTTTATGTATTGTCAGGGGGGTTCATCCCCCATGCCCCTCTTTCCATTGATTACCAACTCTGGGGGGGACTTGGGGAGGGGGTGAAAGCTGCCAGTCACCTTTTATGGTAGGTCACCGTTTTCCCCAGTCACTATCTTTCCAGTCACTGTTACTGCTGTCACTCTGTTGATTGTTGCTGCTTTTTATTTGCCCTTATGACGTGCTACCAGCCCATTATTTACCTCTAAAGAATGATTTGTAAAGTAGACCAGTAAGTTAATCAACTGGTTAAGGTGATACTCTGATACAACCTTCAGGAGGAACTTTGGGTTGAGGCGAAGGATGACTCTATCCCTGTGGAAGATCAAATAGGAATACTCCACCGAGAGAGCGCCTAGAGCTCCTCAATCCTTCTAGCTGATGTAAGGGCCATGAAGAAGGCCATCTTTCACAACAGGTGTGACAGCTCACACCTGTGCACTGGCTCAAAATGCTTGCCCACAAGCAGCATAGCCAACACCAGCAGCAGATCCCACAGTGGAGGTGGTTCACACTCCAGAGGGTACCAGTGGTCCAGGCCCTTATAAAAGTGCCCAGCAACTGTCTCCTGGGCCACTTTCACCTTACCAGCCTACAATCAGTAAGCAGAGATAGCTGCCAGGTGCACCTTAAGGGTAGCCACCCCAGTCACATCTGATAAAGGGACCAAAGATAGTCCAGGATGCTAGCCACAGACAAAGTAAGTGTATCAAGGCCCTTGCCCTGACACCAAATGGAAGATCTCTTCCATTTAAAGGCATAGCATCTGTGAGTTGACTCTTTTTTAAAGGTCTTCACAATGTGAAGTACATCATCTGAGAGGCCCAAGGCCTGGAAATATAGCTACTCAGGAACGAATCTGTGAGGTGCAGAACCATCCCCTGATGTCTGGCCATCAGATCTGGGTGGAGAGGCAGTTGCTACAGAAGTCTGCTGCTAAGGCTGAGAAGATCAGCGCAACAACACTGCTCTGGCCAGTCTGCAGCTATCAGGATCATCCATGCCTTGTCCTTCTGAGCCTTGACCACTATTTTGTGGATCAAGAAAAAGGGAAGGTAGGAGTACACAAGGTCTGGGGTCCTCGCTAAGGCATCCCGACAGTGTACCAGGCAGTGGGGGGTGGACACAAAGCAGCCTCAGTGTGGCATTCTCTCAGGAGGCAAACAGGTCCAACAGAGGAGTACCCCACTGGGAGAAAACATGGTTCACCACCTCCTGATTCAGGGATCATTTGTGTGACATCTCTCCTACCTGGCTGAGAGCATCTGCCAAGTGATTGTTCTCTCCTGTGACATGACTCACCAGGAGATCTTCAACTAGGCTGAGTATGAGGGTCCCGGTACAGAGGGCGTCCCAATGCAAGGAAAGGGAATGAGTTCTGCCCTGCCTGTTCAGACAGAATATAGTCGTGGTGTTGTCCATCTGGACCTGCATGACCTGAACCCTGACTACAGGAGCGAATTCCATCAATGCAAGCCACACTGCATGGAGCTCGAGCAGGTTTATATGGTGAAGGGACTCCCAGGGTGACCAGAACCAATTGACTCTGTGGTCTTCCTGGTGTGCTCCCCATCCTACCAGAGACGTGTCCGTTGTGAGCGTGACATCAGTTCTGGGCAGACAAATGGGATTCCTTCCTCTGGATGTTCTGGGATCAGTCACTACTGGATGGCATTCCACATCGGCTGCATCACTGAGCCCCAATGGTCTAAGTGGCACAGGTCCTGGGACCACTGATGGTCCAAATTCCACTGAAGGTGGTGTATCAACCACTGGGCCCAACAGAATATGCTGGTGCTGGACACTCTGCACCATAGCAGCCTCAGAAAATCCCAGGCAGGAGATGAGAGCCCAGCCTGCAATGACTAGGCAAAGGAGGTAAGATCCAGTGTCCAGTTCACATGGAGGCAGGCCTTGGCCTGCAAAAGTCTAGTTCTGCCCCAATAAACTGGATCACCTACATGGGTACCAGTTCAGATCTGTCTTGGTTGACAAACAGGCCCACTCTGGGCAAGTCTGGAAAGCCAGATATCTGGATCTCTCCAAGGCCTCTTTGAATGGACCAACTAATAGCCAATCATCCAGGTAGGGGTTCACCCTGATATCAGGACATTTTTAGATACTGCTCTAACTACTATTCTGGGTCCCCCAATCTCTTTCCACTGCACTGTCCCAACCCTGGCCAGCAGATCCCTCTTCCCCCCTCCCTTGCTGCCAGAGTTCCCCCTGCTTCCATTACTTTACAGCACCTGCACTAACTCCCTATTTGGGGTTCCCCTATCTCTGTTTCCTTGTGCTGCTCCTGCTGTGCCTGTTCATCCACCTTACCTTCAGTTGCACAAACTCCCTATATATGGTCCCCTCCCATTTGCCTTACTGTACTGCTAACCTACACTTCCTACCACTCCCCCCCATTCACCAGTCCTACCCTTCTCTCTGCCTCTCAGCCCTGCCAGTGACTGCTTCTGCACTGCCTGGACTGTGCCCCCCCCCACCTTGTCATTGTATTGTTCCCCTTGATGTGAAACCTTTGTAAATGAGCTCTGAGCTCAAAGGCTGTATCCTAAAATTAAAATAAGTAAATAAATACCTTATCAACCAATTTTCAACTTTCACTCCACCCCTCTCTCAGCGCTCCCCCTCCACTCCCACTCCTCCATCAACTAGTTCTGCTACCACAGTTTCCCTAACTTTCTAATATGCTACTCATCTCTCTCTCTCTCTCTCTTCCCCTCCTGTTTTCCCTCCCTTCAATTCCTCCCTATGACTTTCCATCTCCTCTCACCTACCACCTCATTTTCCCTCTCCCTTCCCCACTCCCCTTCTCCTATATTCTTCTCCTTCAGCCTTCCTTCTCTCTCTCTCTCTCTCTCTCTCTCTCTCACCCCTCGGCTATCTGGATGTTCCCTCCTCCCCTCCTCTTGGCTTCACCTTGAAGATCTTCAATTTTTTCTCCCCTCCACTCCCTTGCACCCCTGCACCCCCTCTCTTCCCCTCTACTACCACACAAACACATCTCTAAATCCATCAAACTCCTCATCTTGCTGCTGCTCTTAGTGGCAGGTGATGTTGAGCCCAGTCCCAGCCCCGTACTCCCTCCCACCTCCACAGGTCTCCCCAGAGAGTTAAGATTGATACACATCAATGCCTGAAGCCCCCTCCCCAAGACTGACCAGCTTCAACCACTTTTAAGATTGCCACCATCAAAATGATGGTGTTTCCTAGGCTTTTGTACAGGTGATGTAATTTACCTCTTGTTATCCCACTGAGTTACTGAGCTAAAATTGATAGGGTATTGCCTGACTTTATTTGGGATGGCTCTCTTCTTTGTTTCAGCAGACAGATTCTCCATGGTCCTGGAGTGTCAGGGGGCTGGAATATGCCCTGCCTGTGGGCGTACCATCTGTGTCAGGGGAGTAAAGTAGACTTTGAAATGGTTATCACCTTCTTTTTCTGGGTCACCCCTTTGGGTTGAGATTGAGCAAGCTTTGTTAGGTGAGGCCCCATTGACAGTTCTTCTGAAAACCCCTTTGTTATTCCCTTGGGTAGAGACTCTACTTATGATATTTTCTCAGCAAGCTTGGGGACTTTTTTTAAAATACCTGGTTGGGATATTACATTTTTGGGAGTTAATGAACCATTGTGGAGAAACCCTGTTATCTTGGTGGGGGACAGTTGTATATATTGGGGTTCATTTGCTGCTAAGCGCCTGAGGACACTGGGAGATCTGATTGCACAGGAGATGGGCTCTCTGGTTAAGGTTCAGGACCTAGAGATCAAGTGTGATATCCCATCGAGGGATCTGTGGAGGTATTGCCAACTTCGGCATGCCCTGTCAATAAAGTTTTTTAAGTCTTATAGTATTTTTACGAATGACTTCATGACCTGCCTGGGGAGATGGCTCAAAACCCCCAGAAGGCACATAAGCCTGCTGCACAAAGAAATGCAGAAGGTTTACCTGCCAAACTGGGAGACGTGTAGAATAAAATGGGGGGGGGGGATATGATTGTTGATTTGGATCTGGAGGGCTGGAGTCGGTGTTGGTACTCAGTGCACAAGGAGTCCCCTGATACTAAACTTCAATTTCTTCAAAAGAAGGTGTTACGTAGATGGCATTGCAATTAGTCAGAATGGGACTTTTAGGTTAAGATTTGTGTTGGTGATGCCAGAGTGGTACTGGGTCGATTTTCCATATTTTGTGGGATTGTACTTTGTTAACAGACTGGTGGGCTGACATAATTTAAGTGTTTGGAAGAAATCCTACAAATCCCCATTCCTAAATACCCTGGGTTATGTATCTTAGAGGATCCTGGGTTATTGGATACAACCTCCTCATTTATAAAGGAGACTTTTACTTCTGAACTGGAGAGCTACAATGGTACTACCTCTGTCTAGGTGGAAGCAAGGCAGTATCAAAAACAGCATCCTATTATCAGGTGCTTTATGTAAGGAGGAACATTCTTTCTTGGTTTTATTGGACATAGGATAAGTGAATGGCCTTTGTGGGAGTGGAGCACCGGGATTTGGTAAGGACTGTTTCCAGGTGATGAAGGATTTTATTGTCTTTCACCTGGTATTCCAGAAAGTAGACGATGACGGGGTGAGGATCCAGCATTCTCGGCATTCATGGTAGTGATAATTTTTGTTAATGTTGTGGCATTTGATTGTACATGGCACCTTGTTGAGTATTTTTGGGTACTTAAGATTACTGTGATTCTGTTTTGGGTTTACATACTTGTATTTGGCATTGAGAAGATTTTCAATGAAACACTTACATACAAAAAAAAACCTTCAACCATTCATAGTTAATGTTCAACCTGATTGTGCTAATAACTGACTCTGAAATCATCTTCCCTGGGTACACTTTCACCTGGCAGGATGGTGCTTCAAGGGCTGGTGGTGTTGCCATCTACCTCTCCTCTTCAGTCCAGTTCATCCTCATACTCGCTATCACCTCCACATGCTGCATATGAACTACTCCTCCTTAAACTCTCTCTCTCTCTCTCTCTCTCTCTCACACTCCCTTTTTCCATCCCTATCTTTGTGGTTGGCATCCATTGCTACCCTGGCATATCTTCCATATCTGTTACCAAACTCTTGACCCCTATCCCCACTCATGCCTCTTCTGGGGAATTATTAATTCTTGGGGACTTTATTATCAATTCACTCTCACCCTCACAGACTAAATTATGCCAAAATATTAAGTCTCTTAACCTTACTCAATTGATCTCCAAACCTACCTGTCACAATCACAAATCCTTTAATCACTCCTTGCTGGACTGGGCTGTTACCTCTCACCCCCACTGCATCAAAGATGCCAGAACCCTCCCTGATGCTATTAGTGACCACCACATGATCTACTGTGTATGCAAAATTCACCATCCCAAAGCCCCTTCAAAACTTCTCCAGACCCACTCCTTCTAGTCTCTGGACTTGTCCTCCCTTCATGTACATCTGTTAGCTACTGACTGGTTGCTCATCTCATCTGCTGGTTCCATTAACTCTGCCCTTACCTACTTCAATTCAAATTTCCTTGCAATTTGGGATCAGCATGCCACCTTAGGAAAACCAGGGTCAAAGCTTCCCTCCTCCCTTGGATTTCTGCATAGTTACTAGCCTGTCTACATGCATGTGATCTTTCTTGGCAGACACATCAGTCCTCTGGCTCTCCTGCTGACTTCCTTAAGTACCGTGTCCTTTGCAATGCCTGTACTAGAGCAAGAAGGCTTGCCAAGGCTGAGTACTTTGCCTTCACTATTCAGAAAAATCTCAACCACCCCTCCAAGTTCTGGAAGGTCATCTACACCATCTTTTCTCCCCCATCCCAGTCCTCCTGCTCGGTCCTCAAGGTGGGTGACACCCCAATTTCTGACCCCCTCTGTTGCCTCTGAGAACTCCTCCTTCTGCTCCTGTGACTCTTCCACTATCTCCTCCCTCTCCCCCCATTCAACCACATCGCCTCCTTCTCCTTCACCAGACAGAAGCTTGCTAGGCTTTCTGCCCTTCCCTCCTTCCTCACCTTGGATAGAGCCACAATTGATGATGTTCCCTCATTCAAGTACCTAGGAGTCTGGCTCAGTTGTCACCTCACCTTTTCTGGACATGTGGATGCCATCCACAAAAAACTTCACACTAAACTTGATGGGTTATACAGGAATAGGGGCTGCAGCCCTCCTCCTGCTTGCCAAGCTATTGTCTAGAAAATGATTCTTCCCATCTTTGACTTTGATGACATTGTCTACAGTGCTGCTCCTAAGATGTTCATAGCCAGACTGGACCCCCTCTTTCACTCCTTCTGCCATTTTGCCTTGGACTGCCCACCTCGCACCCACCACTGCTCCCTCTATTCCTTCCTCTCCCTCCTCTCTCTTGAAGCCAGATACCCCATTCACTGTACTTCCTTTATCTTTAAATACTGGCCATGCTCCCTCCCCTCCTACCTTACCTATCTCCTCTCCACCCCCACCCCCACCAACCACTTACACCGTTCATAACACTGGCTTTCACTCCCTAGCTGTCTCTTCAAGAAAATCATTAGCTGATCAGGCTGCTTTCTCTTATCATTTCCCCAAACTTTGGAATTCTCTCCCCCAAAACATCCACTCTGCCTCCTCTCAGTGCTCACTTTCCTCTTTACTCCACAACTTCACTATTCATATCTGTAATTGCACCTGATAGCTGTCCCTGTTCCACTACTCTCTACCAACTACCACTGCTACCATCATCCCCTTTTGATCCTCTCTTGACCCCCCCTTCTGCTTCCCCCCTACCACTGTGCTCTCATAACCTACAGTTAGCTTTCTCTGCCTCCTCCTTCTTAGCACCTTGCACTTTATTTATACCTCTTTGCACCTCTTTGATGCCCTCTGGGTTGCAATCTTCTCCTCTAATTGCACTAATATAGTACTATATTGCCTATTTAGTTGCAGCTTAATATTTGTTGCTTAAGCCTCTATCTGCCATTTGCTTATGATTGTTGTACATTATTCTCCTCTTCACCATTCTCCCTAGGACACATCTGGAAATGAGCTGTTATCAGTTCAGTATGTCTTTTCTAGTGAAACTTTTGAAATAAATAAATAATCTAGGTGCTGCAGGTATACTGTCACCACTGCCATTGGTGAAGATCATGGGTACCAAAAAGAGGCTGAAGGCATGACCTAGAACTGGAAAAGACCCATTCTGCTCAAAACCAGAGGTACCAGCAGTGGGAATGACAGACTGGGATGTGGAAAAACACATCCTGGAGGTCTAAGGAGCAAACCCTCATGTTCTGTTCCAGCAATAGAATGATTAAGAGTGATCATCCAGAACTTGCATTTCCACATGAGCTGGTTCAGATCATTCAGATCCAGTATGAGGTTCCTGCCCCCATCCGTTTCAGGACCAGAAAGTGCCTGGACATGTAACCCTGGCTGGCCTGGGCATAAGGGACACAGATTATTGCCCCTTTTGCAAGGAGCTGAACAATGTCCTCCCAACGGGTGGACAGCATGTCCTGTGACACTCTGGACTCCTGAGGTACATGGATGTGGTAAGGTGGGAGGAGCCTCAAAGTCCAGAGGCAACCCTCTGCCCACTATGTCCAACACCCACTCTTCCATTGTGGTAGTGAGCCAATGTGGAAAGAAGTGGCATAGCCAGCCTACTACAGGGAGTGCAGACAGGGACAAGACAGAGTGATGACATCCCCCAATGAGTAACTGGGCAGCTTTGGTGGGGGCACCAGCAACTGAAGCTAAAGGGACACCACTGCCCCGTCCCCCTTTTTTAGGACCCTGGTCTCTGAACATGAGCTTGGGGTGCCAGGCCACTTACTGCCCCCACTGGGGATGCTGCCTAGGTGGCTGTGGCTGCAAGGACCAATACTGGAAAGCCTGTTTCTTAGGCTTCTTTTTTGTGTCCTTCTGGGACAATACCACAGAATCCAGGGTGGCATTCAACTTCTCAGTACAGATGGTATGTCCTTCCACCCCAGGGCCAAATAGGTCAGTTCCCAAGAAGGGGACATTGGCCAGCTTGTGCTGGCTGTCTGCTGTGAATGCGGACAGATGCAGGCAGGCCTTGCGATGCATGAAGATGGCCACTGCCGTGGCAGAGGCACTTGATGTGCCCATGTCCAAGGCCATCTGGAAGCTGGTGTTTAGACAGTGATGGACCTCAACCTCTGATGACCATCGCTGCCGATGGCTGATAAGCTGGTAGGTAAGGGAGAATGGACCGAAACCCCCCCATCAGGGTGTGACTGAAATTGGCCATCATCATGGCATAGCTAGCCTGACCGAGACCAAAGGATGCCACTGTGTACACCTTTTTAGTGGCGTGGTCAGTCTTTTGGGACTCTTTGTCCAAAGGCTTGTCCTTGTTCCCCTGGTGTCTGGAATTGCAAAACACTAGATCAGTTACCAACCCCTCCATGGAGGGGTGATCAGACAACCTAGAAAATGATCCAGTAGGAACTGCATACTTGTGGACCGTATGGGTAGAGGGTGCTGGGCAGGATGTTGAATGCTGCCAAAGCTTCGGGGCTGGTCCCAAAACTGCTTCATCCAAGGAAAAGGCAACTCCAGGGGATTTGTCCCTATTCAAAATGTTCATAAAGAGACAGTCTTTTATGGACTTGCTCTAGTGGGACTGACATTGACTCTGATATTAGGCAGAGAGGTGCACTGAAGGACATCGGGCCATATTTGGTGGACAGATCCTCAACCGATCCCTGATTAAGGAGGGGAGTCCCATAGAAGGCCATGGATTCATGGTCTGAGTTGTCTCAGGACTCCTTGAAAACTACCCTTGATCATTTCCCATCGTGGACCAGCCTGGTATCCTCCCCCATAATGACCAGTACTGACAACAAGCCTGTCATGCCTGTGACTGAATGGGCCTCCTTGGTCTCAGCACTTGTCTTCAGCTGTGGGGATGGCAGCTGCACCTAAAGAGGCGTGGAAGCAGATGTGGTGACTGTCTGTGTAGCATGGACTGCCAATGACACCAGTGGCAGCTGTCATGTGACTGGAGGTATAGGAAGTAGAGCCATACCATAGAAACATAGACTTTGACGGCAGATAAGAACCGCTTGGCCCACCTAGTCTGCCCATTTCCCTACCTAGAGGATAAGCTGCAGATCCTATTTAACGAACAGCCTATTTCTTCCTACCCTCCACAAAAGCTGCCTTATGTCTATCCCATGCATTCTTGAATTCTCCCACAGTTTTAGACCCCACAACCTCCTCAGGAAGGCTGTTCCATGTGTCCATCACCCTCTCTGTGAAAAAATACTTCCTCACATTGCCCCTGAGCTATCCCCTCTCTGTCTTCAAATTGTGTCCCTTGTTCTTGCACATCTCTTTTTCTGAAAGATGCTACCCTCTTGGACTTTGTTGATTCCACTGAGTTACTTAAACATTTCTATCATGGCCCCCCCTCTCCCTCCTTTCCTCAAAGGTGTACATATTAAGCTCCTTTAGTTTCTCCTTGTATGGCTTCTCTTGCAGACCCTGCACCATTTTAGTTGCCCTCCTCTGAACTGCCTCCATCCTGTCTATGTTCTTGCAGAGATGGGGTCTCCAGAACTGGATGCAGTACCCCAGATGGGGTCTCACCAACTGTCAGTACAGGTGGATAACAACTTCCTGTTTTCTGTTGGTGATACCTCTCCCTATACATCCCAGTATCCCCCCAGCCCTCCCTACCGCCTTCTCACATTGCTTGCCAACCTTAAGGTCATCTGATATGATTACCTCCAGGTCCCTTTCAGTTTTTGTTGTTGTTACTACCCCCCATTGTGTAATCTTCCCCTGGGTTTTTGTTTCCCAGGTGCATTACTTTGCACTTCTTTGCATTGAATCCAAGCTGCCATACTTCCAACCTTGCCAAGTCCCTTCTCATCCTTTCCATGCCTCCTTGTATATCAACCCTGTTGCAGATCTTTGTGTCATCTGCAAAGAGGCATACTTTTCCTTCCAGTCCCTCTGTAATGTCACTTATAAAGACATTAAAAAGGACTGGACCCAGTACTGAACCCTGCGGTACCCCACTAGTAACCCTCTTTCTTCAGAGTGGACTCCATTTACAATTACCTTCTGTGTCCTGTTGTTCAGCCAATGTTTTATTTGCTACCACCCTGGGACCCACTCCCAGGCTGGTTAATTTGACTACCAATCTTTTGTGCTGGACTGTGTCAAATGCCTTGCTAAAGTCTAGGTAGGCCATGTCCACAGCCCCTCCCTGGTCTACTAATTTGGTCACCCAGTCAAAGAAATCAATTAGATTCATCTGACATGACCTTCCCGCTGTGAACCCATGCTATCTTGGGTCCTGTGCCCCACTGGCCTCTAGGTACTTAACAATTCTTTCTTTACATACTAACATACTACAATGCCAGCAGAATAGGCCTAATGGTCTTTCGTGTCTGCTAGTTTGGTCAGCCCCTACCCTGGGAGCTGACCTTGCTGCCCCCCTCGCCTTCTCTGGCTTCTCCCTTCCTAGTTCCGGATACTCTCGCTGCACTAGATTTTGCTTCCAGAACCCTTCCCCTGTACCTGTCCCACCCCCTCTTGAACCCCTCCACTGTCTCTGCCTCCTCCAGACCTTGGGCAGTGCATTCCATGGCTCCACCACCCTCTCAGTGAAGTAGCACCTCCTTCTTTCTCCCCTGAATCTTCACCCTCCAGCTTCCACCCACGCCCTCTAGTTGCCCCCTCCTCCTTCCTTCGAAGCACCCTGACTGCTCCTCCCCTATTTACCCCTTCATGTACCTGAAGACCTCTATCATGTCCCCTCAGTCCCTTCTCTCTTCCAATGTGTACATATTTAGCTCTTCGAGCCTCTCCTCATAGGTCCTGTCCCCCATGCCCCAAATAATTTTAATTGCCTTCTTCTGGACCCTCTCCAGGAGTTTAATGTCCCTGTTTAAGTGTGGCCTGCAAAACTACATGCAGTACTCAAGGTGTGGCCTCACCAAGCAGTTATACAGAGGGAGTATCAGTTCCCTCCTTCTGGAGGTGATCCTCCTAGCGCTGCATCCCAGCATCCTGTTGGCCTTGGCTGCTGCCCTCCTACAAGTCTCTGAGTTGTTCATCTTGACATCCACCACCACCCCCAGGTCTCTCTCAGCCATCAAGACTTGTAGCATCCCCTCCCCCAGGGTCTACACTTGGCCTGGGTTTCTGGCCCCCAGGTGTAGTACATTGAATTTCTCTGCATTGAACTTCAGCTTCCACTTTCTAGACCATCTTTCCAGATCCTCCAGGTCCCCCTGTAGGGCCACCCTCCCCTCCTCCCCATCCACAACCACCCCCAGTTTTGAGTCACCCGCAAAGAGACTCATCTCACTCCTGATACCTGTCCTTATGTCAGAGACGTAGGCGTTGAATAGGAGGGGCCCAAGGACTAATCCCTGTGGGACCCCACTAATGACCCTCCTTGGGGATGAGACTATCCCGCCAACTGTGACCATCTGGGTCCATTCCTGGAGCCAAGTGTCTATCCACCTGATCATCTGGTTCCCCACCCCATTTCTCCCAGCTTATCCAACAGGCCCTCATGAGGAACAGAGTCAAATGCCTTGCTGAAGTCTAGAAAGAGGACATCCACTGGTCTACCAAGGTCCAAGGCACTCGTTACCCAGTCATAGAACTCCACAATGTTTGTCTGACATGATTTCCCTGGGACGAATCCATGCTGTCTATTGTCCAGGCACCCTGACTTTTCCAGATCCCCCTAGCCTCTCCTTCTCAATGTCCTCCATCACCTTGCCCACCACCAATGTCAGGCTGTCAGGCCTGTAGTTCCCTGCCACCACCCTTGATCCCCCCTTGTGGATAGGCACTATATGCACCACCTTCCAGTCCTGGAGCACCCAACCTGTCCTCAGAGAGATGGTGAAGATGGTGAAAAGCTCCACCAGGGGTTTCGCCAGGACATCCGCAAGTTCCTTCAGCACTCTGGGATGTAATTTATCAGGCCCCAGTGCTTTCTCCATCTTAAGGGACCTGAGGGCTTCCCTCACTCTCTCTGCTGTGATTCCCACCTCTGCTACCTCTTCTCCCTGTTTAGCCTTCCCCCTCCTGCCAGTGATGCCTCCTCCTCCTCTCCACAGACCCACCGATCGGTAAGGGTCCCCCCCTTCCTCAGTATCACTGTCTCCTCCCATGTATGATGCAGCACCCCCATTTTCCTTGGTGAAAACTGAGGTGAAGTACTCATTTAGTACCTCAGTCTGCTCCCCCGGGTCTTGTGCCCATCTCTCCCTTGTTTTAATCCTGTTAATCTGTCTCTCCCAGATCCATGACCAGATCTGGTGGCATATGAGCTTGGAACCTCACTGGGTAGGGCTCTTTCCCAGTGTCCGGAGTGTCAAACAGATATCCTGAAAGCCTCCATTGAATGAGCTTTTCAATGCTGGTCCGAGCTGGAAGCAGCTATGAGACTGAGCAGGTACCCATTGTGGCAGCCGCACAACAAAATTCCATCAAAAAAGAAGCAGCCTTGGACCAAAAAAATGCTGAAAATTTTTAATAATACCAACATACTACAGATTTTATAACAGCATTGTATGTTAGACCTGGAGAAAAAGCCCCAGTGCTTCGAGGCTTAAGCAGCCCCTTCATCAGGGAGAGATGTGGCTGCTGATGGGTTAGTCCCTTAAAATACCCCAAATCACAACTGAATAACAATTCATTCCTTTGATGCCATAACTAATGCCAAAACTGGTTAATAATGCCAAGTAAGGAACTCAATTTTTCAGTCCGAGTTGGCATACCAGATTAATTTAATTTATGAGCTTCACTAATTCATCCAATATAAAGGAATAGCTTAATCTGAATTAACATCTACCTTTCTTTTAATGTTCACACATGCCTTGCCCAATTGCTTAAATGTGGAGGAGAATAAACAAGCATTTGTCAATGCTGAATGTTTGCTATGTGCACTGGTGTCATGGGGGGAGGGGATGTTTAAAAATTGTTTCAATGAAGTTGTTTGTGAGGTGGAGTCCCAGAAAATGTATTTTGAAAATGTGGGGAAAACATATTTAAAAATGGCCAAGTTATGCCACTAAGTTGAAATCCCCACTGAAATTCATTGATGCCGAAAACCCAATTAAAATACATTGAAGCGCTTACTTCAGTTCACGATTGGGCTTTGAAGAGTGAAGACTTGCCTGCAATCCAAGGAAGATTATGGCGATGGACCTCCAGTGTGTAAGTATGAGGTAGGTGGTGAGTGGGGTGGTGGGTCCTGGGTGGGGTGTTGGGTAGCAGCGTAATGGACAATGGTGGATGGTTTTCTTTTTTGCAGGAAAAAAAATGACAAGGGACAGTTTTCATTCATTCAAGGTGTTTGCTGAACAGATGAGGACACTGGGGGAATGGGCACCCCCAGTATCTGTATACTGTTTGGAGGAAGGTTACACAGTGGACAGCAATGGCCGGACAGATGAGGACACTGGGGGATTGGGCACCCCCAGCATCTGTATACTGTTTGGAGGGAGGTTACACAGTGGACAGCAATGGCCAGACAGATGAGGACACTGGGGGATTGGGCACCCCCAGCATCTGTATACTGTTTGGAGGGAGGTTACACAGTGGACAGCAATGGCCAGACAGATGAGGACACTAGGGGATTGGGCACCCCAGTGTCTGTATACTGTTTGGGCGGTTACACAGCAGACAACAATGGATGGACAAATGAGGACATGGGGAACTGAATACCCCCAGTGTCTGTATACTGTTTGGGGAGGGGGGTTACACAGCGGACAATGGTTGACGGTTTTCTTTTTTCAGGAAAAAAATGAGCATTTGTCAATGCCGAAAGTTTGATGCATTGGAAGCTGTCTGCCTCTGCATCTTGTTTATGCCTTTGAGGTACTTGAATGTGTCTATCCTGTTCCCCTGCTCCCTCCTTTCCTTCAATAAGTACATATTGAGATCCTTTTAATCTCTCCTGATATGTTCAGTGTTGCAAGCCATGTACTATCTTGGTTGCCTTTATGTGGACTGCCTCCACTCTTTCAATGTCCTTGCACAAATGCAGCCTCCAGAATTGCACACAGTACTGTAGGTGAGGCCTCACTAGTGCATTATACAATGGCATCACCACCTCACGCCTTCTGCTAGTGATACCTCTGCCTATATACCCCAGCATGCCATTGGCTGTCCTTGCAACGTTTGTGCTCTGTTTTGACACCTTTGGGTCATCAGAACTGATACCTTCTAGGTCCCTTTCTTTCTTGGTGATCATCTGCACCGCCCCCCATCCTGTAACTCTCCACAGGTTTCCCTCTTCTCAGGTGCATTATTTGTGCTTCTTTGCATTGAACCTCAGTCACCACTCCTCAGACCACTTTTCAAGCCTCTCCATGTCCCTGCTCATTTTTTCTACCTCTTCTGGAGTATTCACTCTGTTGCAGATGTTGGTGTCATCTGCAAACAGGTAGACAGACCTTTCCTTCTAGCCCTTCTGTAATGTCTGCAATGAAGACATTGAACAGGACTGGTTCCAGGACTGATCCCTGAGGTACCTCACTGGTCATCCCCTCTCTTTGGATTAGATCCCATTACCACCACCCTCTGTCTCCTGTCCATCAGCCAGTTTCTAACCCAGTTTATCAACTTGTACCCCATGGCCAGACTACCCATCTTGTTAATCAGCCTTCTATGATGGACATTGTCAAAGGCTTTGCTAAAATCAAGGTAGGTGATGTCAACTGTGCCTCCCTGATTTAATTCTTTAATGAGGCATTAGTGTTTCCAACCCTAATGCCCCACCCCCACCCCGCAGAAACTGACAGGCATTGGGGGTGTCCCTATGAGTCATCGGCCATAATGCTCGTGCCACCCCACCCCCACCCTGCAGACACTGACAGGCATTGCAGTGTGCCTTGGGGTCTTCGAACCTAACACTCACCACCTTCCATAATGAAATAAGCTGAGATGGGTGCAGTATAGAAGAACGGGGTGAATGTTAGGGCCAAAGACTCCAAAGCATACCCCAATGCCTATCATTGGCTGCAGGGTGGGGGTGGAATTGTGTGAATATTATGGCCAATGATCCCAAGGCACACACCTGGCGGGAGTGGGGTGGGACATTACAGTTGGAAACCCTAACACCCCAGGTGTTTGTTGGCACTTTCACTCCAAATTTTCAACATGGGCTTTTTAGGACACCACCTCATGAACAGTGGCACTATCATTTTGTTACTCTATTACAAAAGGTGATTTTGTGCAGCGACTGTGCCATTCAGCACCACAATTGTGAAAACACATGTCAGCCAGGATGTGAAAAATGACAGCTGTACTGTTCATGAGGAAGTATAAAAAAATGGAAATGTTGAAAATATGGAGTGAAATTATGAAAAACTGATGAAGCTACGAGTGTGCGTAGAAACTGCGCAACACACACCCATAACGAGGTCATATTTTGGAATATTTTCACCAAATTTTCAACATCAGCATTTTGGGACCTCCCCTCATGAACAGTGGCACTGTGAGTTTGTTAATACATCTTGAAAGTTCATTTCCCACAGCAACCGTGACATTCTGTGCCACAGGTGTGAAACCACATTTTGGGCAAGATGTGAAAAAAGACAGTTGTACTGTTCATAAAGAAGTGTGAAAAAATGGCAATGTTGAAAATCTGGAGTGAAAATATTAAAAACTGGTGAAGTTACATGCATGCATAGAAACTGCACAATGCACACTCATATGCAGTCATTGTTTGGAATTTTTTCACCAAATTTGCAACATGGACTTTTTGGGACCCCACCTCATGAACAGTGGCACTGTCTCATTTTGTTAATCATTCCCAAAAGGTGATTCTGTGCAGCGACCACAAAATCGCCTTTCATACCGAGAAACAAAATAACAGTGGCAGTGTTTATGAGACAGGATCCCAAGAACCCCATGTTGAAAATTTGGGGCCAAAATTTCTAAAAATGGCTAAAATATCAATCTAAGTTGACCTCCTCCCCATTGACTCCCATTGTACAGCTTACCTTCAATTTCTTCAGTTTGCGGTTTGGCTTTGAAGAGTGCAGACATGTCCTGATCCACAGCAGATGACAGTGCTCAGCCTCCGAAGGTAAGTATGGGGTAAGGGGGTGCAGAGAGGTGGTTGTGCAGTGAGAGAGTGGGGACTGGGGAATGGGACGGGGAGAGACGAGGACTGTTTTCTTTTTTACAGGTTAATAAAAAAGACTGCAAGGACGGTTTTCTTCATTTACAGGGAAAATTTAACTTAGGCACACTGGGGCAGGCTCCCAGTGTGCCACAATAGTGGGGGGATGCAGACATGGGGATTGGGCACCCTGATGTCGGTTAAGGATTATAGATGGATTTGGGAGGGGGGGCGCATCTGACACCAGAGAGGGCATCCCACTATTGGAAATGGAAAGGGGAAATAGCTTAACCAGAATATTTGTCCACATAGGACGCTCACTCTCTTTTTTTGGGTCAAATAAGGAAAAAAATGGGTCAACTTTGCAAAGGTGCCGTAACCCCAAGTGTTTACTTTTACCAGGATGAGGCAAATGCCATCTTGCGATGCATTTTGCTTTTGAACTTAATCATACAATTTGATAACAGCTCTCAGATAATGTCAGAGATGTTTGACTTTTATTTGGGAGTTCACCCCCTGGGATACTGTCAGAATTTTAATATAGGTGTAATCCGCATTCTATAACAGCACTTAGCTGATGACAGAGAACAGCGATTATGTTAATATCAAAGGACGAGCCATGCCACCGTTAGTTTGGCTCTGTCCTTTGAAATCTTTGCCAGCTTCGCCCTGAAACCAGAAAGTGTATCATAAACAGCCTGCTTACTGATTTGCCTGCCACAGACCTGCCCCTTGAAGAGAGCTGTCCAGTTGTTGCACCCCCCTTACACCCATCTATAGCAACTCTCATATCAACAGGTTCGTCTGCGCTTGTGCATACGACAAACTTAAAAAGCAATAGACAAATAAAACTGCCACTTCAATTTTACATCAATAGTACATCATTCATAGTTACATGATGTTTCTATATTAAACACATAATCATAAAATCAAAGAAGAAAGCCCTGTATAAGAAGTCAGTGTGCACTGTGGTCCAGGATATTTAAAGGAGATGCACCCTGCGCAACTGAGTTGCACTGGCACATCCCTGAAATGTGCCCTTGGGCCATATTCAAAAGGTGCTGATGCACTGCGCAAATTCGGATGTGCTGCAGTGCAAAGATAATATATGCAGTGCATCCAGAGGGGGTGTTCCCCTGCATATGTGACACATCTCCATATTCAGCCGAGATGTGCGGCGCAGCTGCCTGCACATCTCGGCGATGCGATGCGCAAAGATAGGCATGGAAAAAGCATGCCTAAGTCATAGCCACCCACAGGTGGGCTACTGTATTGCACAGCTCAACACTGTAGCACAGCCCCTTGGTGGCTACATCCCTCCATTCCCGAACACATGCAGCACAAAAGAGAAGCTGTCCCTGGTGGTCTAGTGCCCCCCCTTTCCTGACCCATGCATGAAAAATACACAGTCCCTGAAATACCCTGGTGGTCCTGTGGTACCACCTCCCATCCCCGAACCATGTCCAAATGATAATATGCCCTTGTAATGCCCTTGAGTCTAGCGGACCCCCATCGTAAGTCAGACTCCTGTTCTGACATTCCGTGTAAAACGGCGGACCCCCACCCCCAACCCACTGAGGAACCTCCGCATCACCCTGATCCCCATCCCAGCATGTCCAAATGGTCGGCAGGCAGCACAACTCACCTGCACACTGCCACGGCTGCCCACTGACTGAGCTGTCAGTGAATGATAGCATACAGTACCGCTGTATGGCCATTGGTAGGCACTGTTGATCAATGGGCTTGCAGTGTGTATTGTACACTTTCAGTCACATCTTTGTGAATGACATGAAGTTGTGAATGAATGTGTACAGTACACACTGCAAGCCCATTGGTAGACAATGTGTACCAATGGCCTTATAGGGAACTGTACGCTGTCATTCACTGATGGCTCTAGCGGCAGGCAGCCAAGGCAGGTGTGGGTGGGTTGTGCCACTAGCTGACCATTCAGACATGCTGGAACAGGGGGCGGGTGGGGCAGGGTACCTTAGTGGTGGGGGGTCCACTAGCCCACCAGGAATGTCTGGGGATGGGAATCTACTGTACAATCAGGGAAGGGAGGGGGGCTGCTTGACTACCAGGGCTTTACAAGGGCATATTATATTTGGACATGGTTCGGGGACGGGGTACCACTGGACCACCAAGGTGTTTGAGGACTATTTGTTATTTAGGCATGGATCAGGGAAGGAAGGGGGCCACTAGACTATGAGGGATAGGAGATTTCTATTATTTTATGATCAGGGATGGGTGGGGGACACACTAGACTACCAAGGTATGCCATGGGATACTGACGTACACCACGGACATTGCAGGATGCCCAGTGCATTCTGCTGGGTGCATCCATGTCCCAGACATGCAAATGGAGCCATAATAACATGCAAATGGCCCCATTTGCACCTTGCATGGCTAATGGCTCCATTTGCATGTTTCGGGCTGAATATCTGGAATGAGCGTTCTGTGCATCTGCAACAGTGGGGGGTTGCAGGAAGTAGGCTGTTGGTTAACTAGAATCCACAGCTTATCCAATAGGTAGGGAAATGGGCAGACTGGGTGGGCCAAGTGGTCCTTATCTGCCATCAAAGTCTATGTTTCTATGTATGCTGCACGCTCCCATTCCAGGTATTCAATCCTGGCTGGGGATGTGCCAGCGCATCATCAACAGCCCCCATTTGCATCGCACACATATCGTGATATATTCAGACGGGATGTGCTATTGCGCATCTTGTTTGAATATATCCCTTTTGTGCTCCATGCATCTCAGTTGCATGAAGCAGCCACTTAAGCCCTTTCCGGGTGCAGTTTGAATATCCTGCCCCATGTATATATGTTGCTTATAGGCAACCAACATAATCACAGGGGAAGGTGAACAGGAAGAAAAACTGAAATTAATTAAGCAACTAAACGTATATTAAAACCTCATTTTGTTTGATGCATACATATCACTTGTGCCTATTACTGCTAGTACATTTGATGACAAGCTATAATCAAAAACTAAAAAAAATTAATTTGATTTACTGTGCAATATTAAGTTTGATACTTACTGAATAACATAACTAATGGGTCAATCATCAGTATATACTATGAAAATAAAAAACAAACTTACGTGACTTCAAAACTATATTGCTTGCAGTAGCACCCACACAGAATCACTATAGCAACATAACATGATAATTAGACTCGAAAAAACATATATGCACATATAATTGTGGCCCCTTGACATAACCAGAATCATAAGCAACTAGGTGCCAAGAGATTTAAATCAGTATTAGTACTCTTTGCTGTTACCAACCTCCGTCAAATAACTTCAATAAAACTTTAGGACATATATCTTATTATCATCTCAGTTAAATAGTAATGGCAATACTCGGAGACAAGAGTATTTTACATTTTACTAAAAAATTACGCAGAGCTGCTTTGAAACACAGCACAAGGGAGAACTACAGGAAGGTAAGGGGAAGTAGGAGCATATCACTCTGAGTGGACAAATGTACATAAGTTAATAACAGTCCACTATACGTTAAAGAAACACTTATAACAAACCACATTTTACAAATGGTGTCAAAACAAAATCAGCATTTAAACCCCATGGTGTTAGATCCTTAAGTTTAAAGATCCACTGTGTTTCTTTTTGTAGCAAAAGCTTAATGCAATCACCTGTGCATAATGATGGTGCCACCCACTCGATGCCCAAAAACTGAAAGGCTTTGCGGTTGCCATCATGTGATTGGCAGCAGTGCCTGGCAATGGGGCTATCTGTATGAACATGTGCTATAGCTCTGTAATGATCTTGTATATACTCTTTTAGCACTCTGGTTGTTCATCCTACATAAATAAAATCACATTGGCACCATATCACATAAATGACTAAACTGGCTGTGCATGTAATCAACTGACATATGTTTACTTCTTGTAAAGTCAGGGGGAATAAGAATTTTTTAGATTTACTAGAATAACAACAAATATTACACTTGCGGCAGGGGAAAAAACACAATTGGTTTTGGTGGGTTCCAAGGGCCACATATTCAGACAAGATGCGCAGCGCAGCCCTGGATGACCCGAACATCTCCAGTCTTGCATGGGCCATCGGGGGCATGGCCATATTCAAAGGCCACTGATGCACCCTCCACCCCTGACTGTACTGCTGCACACAATATTGTGATGTGCCTATGCAAATGAGGGGCCCCCAATGCATAAGCCGCACATCACAATATTGAGACCCCCCATAGTGCAACTATGGCTGGCTGCACCGATGCATAATTACACTTTTGAAACCATACTTTAACTATGCGCTGGGAAGGTTTGTGCCCTGTGTACAGTCTAGGCTGGGTACATGTCCCACTCCCAGCCCCAATCGCTGCAAAATAACATGATTCACTTATCCCCATTTCCATAGTGTAGGGATCCCCCTCCCCAGCCCCGACTGCCATAAATTACAATGAATCACATATCCCTGTTTCCATAGTGTAGAGATCCCCCCTCCCCAGCCCCAAGTGCCATAAAGTAAAATGAATCACATATCCCCATTTCCATAGTGTAGGGACATCCCTCCCTGGCCCTGATCACTGGTACAATAGGCAGATCCACAAACCCCATTCCCTGGTGGCTAGTGGTCCCTCCACCCCAGTAGGCAGTAACCCACCAACCCACTGCACCCATCCCAACCCAAGCCAGTGACTGGTACAGCCCTCCTCACCCTGTCACGGCCAGCTGCTGACTGAACTGTATCAAAGCACGTACAGTAAATAGTACATGCTCATTGGTCAGGTCCTAACTCTGCACTTTGTGAGGATAACCCAGAAACCTCCACCCCTGTAGCTCTGGAGGGGATGGAGGATTAATCTTGGTTTGGCCAGACCCCACCACAAGGGGGTAAACTTGTGGGGCTGAAAGTCCCATATGTAAGAGACAGGTACCATGAGGTATGGAGCTGGGTCTGACAGGAGGGGAAGTCAAGCCAGAGGTAAAAAGTATAAATTAAAAAACAAAAAAGGAAAAGGTAGAGGCCTGGAAAAGACAGTCCACAGGAACCATCTCTTACCCATTGGAGAGGCTGTGCCTGAACATGCAACTGAAATGGAATGCCTAGTGCCATGGAGACCCAAAACTCAGAGTCAGACAACTCTACAAAGAACTGAAGTGCCAAGTACTGAAACCAGTGTTCCTAATATAGCCCCTGTACAAGAACCAGTGTACAACAGT
Organism: Neoceratodus forsteri; assembly: GCA_016271365.2. Taxonomy (NCBI): domain Eukaryota; kingdom Metazoa; phylum Chordata; order Ceratodontiformes; family Ceratodontidae; genus Neoceratodus; species Neoceratodus forsteri. The sequence continues at coordinate 222,233,330 of CM057449.1, read as the reverse complement.
GTAGATGACAGTGAGGATGATATTGTGTGTTGCACCAGAGTACCTAATTTGCCTTATGTGTGCCGTTTCAGCCTATGGAGCAGAGAAATTCAAAACATCTACTACAGCCCGCAGTGAGGACTTGCAACCCATGGACTGTCTTATAATCTGAACTCAGAAGATACACTCTTTGTGCCAGAAGAAATATTGAGCAACTTGAAGATCCTGTTATGGACTATGTTGCAGAGCTGGATTTTGAGGAACAAATCCCAGAGACTTAAGTAATTCCTGACAATGCCCTTGTGCTGGACACAGAGCCAGAAGAGGCAAGTATGCAACCTGTTCCTGAGGAAGAAGCAGTGTCACCTTGCAAGTCTGAACATGAGGCCAGGCCCATTAACAAACTCACTTATGACACCCTTGGTGCACCTCCAATCTCCCCATTTATGTGGCCCACAAATTCATAGCACCAACAGTGCATGCTTTCCCCACTGTTTCCAGGTTTCAATCGGAATACAGTTTAGTGTGGGGAAATGTAATGTGATGTTACCAGCTGTGTCTTATGGCCAAATGGGCACCAGTTGTCATTGTCAGAAGTGTAGAATATGTGGCAATACTTGCAACTAAGACACGCACTATGGGACCAAAAATGCCTGGAGCTCAAGGCAGCAATTCTAAACCCTTTAGATTCCACACTGGCATCACCCACAGGGAAAGGTAAGACAACCAGAAACATTTATAGACATTTACTAAATTTGCATGGGGGACCCTCAGGGTCTTTATGGAGGAGACAGAGCGAGGAACTAAGCCAAGATCTCTGCCCTCAAGACTGGCAGTGGATTTGGAGTGGGTCACCAGGGACACCAGAAATCGCTTCACACAGTACAAAATCCTCCATCAATGGCATAGAACCCCCCCGAACAAGTTACAGAAGTGAGGCCTAATTGATACTGATACACGCTAGAGATGGCGAGCTGCACCAGGCAATCTCACATACATTCCATGGCAATGTCCAATACTTAAAACATTCTAGGATGCAGTCCAACATGCATACTCCCACCTCCTGGGGGCTCACTGTCACTCTTTTCCTTCACATGCTGTTACTGGGCACCATGAAACTTGAGACTGCGGAAAACATGCCCCCACCAGCCCCCAGGAAATGGCTGCTTGGGGCCCATATTACAGCTAAGCCAGCCTTGCTCAGACTTTGGAAGAATCATAATGGTATACCACTAGAACACCAACTGAATTTTGTCACTGCAATTAGGGCACTGCAACAAGGGCGATGATAACACAGGCGATCTTGATTTTAGATTGCCCCTCAATCATGCCACCCTTTGTGCCCACACTGATTCTACCCCCTCCAGGGCATGCCCACCCCAGAGTTTATTATATTCATTTGTGGGAGTGCAGGGGGCAAAGCGCCCCTTCAAAATAGTACTGTTTCCCGGGACGGCGCTTTGACGCTACACATTCCTGAAGCTGCAATGCCAGGCGGTGTACTGCCTTCACCCAGATCAGCATCAATAAAATGACTTTCACATTGATATGGGTGAATAAATCATAACCCTCCTGCCATCTCAGAGTGGCTTCAAGAACTAGGGAGAATGGCCAGTTATGAATGAGTACACTATGCCACAATGGGAAGACACTCTGATTTTACGGAAAATTGAGGGTTGTATTTCAACTCACAATACTGTCAAATTCACCAGGGGTACTATATGCCAAATTATACTTGCCCCCCCCACACACACACATACACACAACATAGCACTTCCATCCCCTCTCCCCGAGTATAGGCTATGACAACATAGGGTTGCTATCTGGCTGGTTTTTAACCAGCACATCATTTTTTTTTTCACTAACTTGCCTGTTGCCTTTTTAATTCTGCTATTTTTTTTTCCCTGTGTCACTGACAGTGACCTGACAGCAGTTTTGGGTTGATCTGCAGCATATTGCCAGCCCACCGCTTAGCTGCCGACCCCAAGAATGCATTTATGTACTTCTGTACCTGACAGCTGTGTGCCATGTCCCCACCAGCCCACAACATGCAAGTGCACTCATCTGGTGGGGTGCCTCTGTGCAATGTGATGTTACAGTTCTAGCAGGAGAGTGAGCGAGACAAGGAGATGCTTTGTGAGATTAGTGCGAAGTACAGTATTATAGTGATGTTGCAGTGGGCTGTTCTCTGGTGGCCAGGAGCCACAGACACACACTTTACCTGCTGGTACCTTGGTGTGCATGGAGTTCATCCCACGGCAGTTTGCAAACTACTCAACCATGAAGGAGAGCTGCCGAGATCGGTGGTGGTGGTGGTAGTGGGGGGTGGGCGTTGTCAGGGGGGCAGGTGGCCATTTTTTTTCCATTTCCAAGGTGGCAACCCTATAACAACAGTGAATTCCTACCCAATATCTGGAACACCCTTCTCCCTTTCCTTCTGTCACAATCCTACCCCTCCTTGTAGCAGACTAAATGATGTGTGCCCTAGAAACTAATTGAATGAGCACCTTTTTAATGCACTGTTGAATAACAATACTTTTATTCCTCTGAGCCTTCTACCAATACGTTGTTGATTGTTTGATATGCACAGTATTGTTATTAATACTGTACTGTTTGTTATACTTTGGATTGTACTTCCATGGGGCACGCCCCAGCCAGCACGTCCTATCTCTTACTATGTTCATGTTGTAGTATATATTATGGTTGTACTTGTTTACCTATCTACTAATAATTACTAAACTTTCCATTACAGAAAAAAAAGAAATGTGCAACATGTAAGTATGTATAAGTAGCTTGAATAGATAGGTATCAAGCGTTAGAAATGCATGCATTGTGATATGAATGCTCATGTCACTGCCAGTTGGGCTTATGGACAGTATGGACAATGTCTTGGCAAAGGTGCCACAAGTCTGGTAGGTGGAATGTGACCCCCCCCCCACAAACGCACACACACACACACACACACACACTTAGGGCTAACCTGATCTGCCTGCCAGGGATCCATGAATCTTTCTGCACTCTTTGGTCCATAGGATTGCCAAGGTGGGGACCGTCAGAGCCAGAAAACCTGGACCCAGAAACCCTGGTGGGATTTTAAACAGGGTTTCACACTGAAGACATCTGCAGCTGTTGCCATCCTCTGTGCTCAAGCCCCTCCAGTCTTCCTGGGGCCAAGGCATGGGGCAGAGGAAAGGAAGCAGCTCCCTTTGTGATGTTCCCCATGCCCAGGAGTCAAAAAAGGCAAGGGAATGGAGCTGGAGTAGCATGGTGGCCATGGATGTGCTGCCGTAGCTGTGCAGAATGGAGCCAGTGCTCCAAAAGTTAAACCAGGCAGTGCACCCACTTCAAATGTGGCTCCCAGTTCCACAGAGACAAGCAGAGCTAGGATCAAAACTAAATCATGCTATTGGGTACCTAGTAATGACTTTCTGGCCCCAAGGTAGGTAGCGGAACCTGAAAGGAAAAGTACATTTTGTGCATGCGCACAATGGGGAGAACAGCTCTAAGGGCCATCTCTCGCACGGAAGTACCCGACTCTGAAACAGGCTAAGTGTCCAGTTTAAAAAGCACATCTGTGGCCGCAGAACAGCAAGCGGGGCCAGGATATTCTGAAAACAACTCTGGGAGACTTTAAATAAAAGGCAGCAAGCTGTTAAAAGTTGTGAATTAATTGTAAACAAAGTCGGTGACCACCATTACCCCAGAGATTGCAGAGCACCATGGGAAGGTGTCGCAGGTTGGACCCACTTTGCCAATGAATTTTGACCAGAAGGCAGCTCATGCCAGAGACAGTTTGCCTGGGACCAAGTCTGACCAACTCAAGTGTGGGACTGGTCCAAATGTGCACTTTATGTGCAAAAACATTTTAGTTTACTGTAGTACAGCAGATTTTATCAGACTAATTTTGCTTAGCTGCTGACATCTTCTGTTGCTATGAATCCCAGAATCCCCTGCAGATAACATCAGAGCAGTATTGTTTGGGGGTTCTGCTGTCCTCCATGGGCTATGAACAGTCACAGAGGACTGTACATAGTCCTTGGAGAAAAGCAGTACTGGAAAACATGTGACTGGAAATAATAAAAGCTCTAGCATGCAATGCAGGCTATTGGATGTCCCAATGCTACCTGCTGCTCTGATTTCTGCTGAGGGGATATTCTGGGATTTTTAGTAAGATAAGATGTCAGACTACAATTAAGCAAAATTAGTCTGATATAATCTACTATACTGCAGTAAATAGTAAGTAAACCAACATGTTTTTGCCCACAAAATGCATATTGGGACAAGCCTCACACTTGAGTGTGGGGTCCTTTGTGCTGACTGTTCCCCTTTAAGGTGGAGGACTTGGATTTAGCGGATGGGCTCACAAGATGAATTGGAACTGGCTGTTGCAAAGGACACAAAGGATGGTCCTTAATGGTGAATTCTCAGGGGTAAAGGAGGTGATCAGCATCATCACCCCCAGGGATCTGTCTTTCGGCCAGTCCTCTTCCATATGCACATTAGCAAAATTGGCTGCAGGGAAAAGTGTGTTTATTTACAGTGGATTCTGAACTCGGGGGGGGGGGTTACTGTAAGGAAGGGATCAGCTACAGTATATGATGAAGAATGTGCAGAGACAAGAAAAGTGATCTGGCATTTGACAACTAAAGTTCAATGCCCCCAAAAATGCAGAGTGATGCACGCTGGGTGCAGAAATCCACAGACAGAGTGCTGGATCAACGAGGTTCAAGCAGAACACTCCAGAGAGGAAAGGAACTTGAGGGATATAATTAGTAACAATCTAAAATATCCTTGTCTCAGTGTAGCACAGCATATAGCAAGGAGAAGGATTCTAGGTTGTGTTAGTCACAGAAGAAAAGTGATTCTGTTACTGTACAGGTCGCTGGTTAGATCACACCTGTAGTATTAGGTGCAGTTCTGGAACCTACACTTGAGGAAGGACTGGGGAAGATCGGAGACAATTCAAAGAATGGTAACAAAACTGATCCATGGCCAACACATCAAGACCTAAGAAGAGACACTTGATGACCTTAAAATCTACTCACTAGAGGCTAGAACCGAAAGGGGGATGTGATAGAAACATATAAATACATAGGGGGTACAACAGGGTTAAATATACAGAATGGTTCAGAATGAAGAACAGTTCAGTCGCAAGGGGCCACAATCTTATCCTGGCCAGGGAGAGGGGTAGTGTAGGAGAGACATTAGAAAGCATTTTTTTCACAAAAAGTATGGTATTCAAATGGAACAGCCAGTCCAGAAATGCATTTAATGTAGGAGCCAGAAATTGTTCTACAACACAGTGGGACAATTTCAAGGGGATCTTCACAAAGGGGAAGGGATAAACACTGGAGGAAGAGCAGTGGGGGAGAGGAGTAATAATGCTGGGAACCAGAGTAAGGTAGGAACTCTACACAGACCCAACAGACTTAACGTCTTTTTCCATCCTGTTTTATTTCTGTGTTAAATATTACCACTGAGCATTAGATGAATCCGCACTCTAAAATGAATGTTTTTAGATACGCCAGAAAATAAGTGTTTAATATTTCCAGGAGGCTTAGACAAATTTAGAGCATTACAGTTCTAATGAAAATGTACAAAATGATTTTTGGGAGTCCCTGGGAAATTAAAGCAGAAATGTATCCACAAGAGATTATTTTATTTCAAAAGTTTTATCAGGAAAGACATAAGTTGTTAACAGCTTGTTTCCAGATGCATCCTGGAGGTAATGGGTATCACAATCCCCTCACCCCCAGGGCACAAGTAGAAATGAGCATTACAGGAATAGTAGTCTTGTACAGCAGTACAGAACATCAAAGGAGCAAAATAATAAACACTCTTAAGGCAAAGCAGTACAAGAGGTACTTATGGTAGAGAAAACTGAGCTTAGATAGGCAAATTGAAATTATCCATACAGACATAGCAGGGAGAGGGGGACAGCAAAATGGTCAGGGCAATATGAGTGAGGGGGAAGAAGATCGAAGAGGTAGGGGTCATGGATGACTGGAGGGAAGAACACATCAGTGAAACCTTGAGAGACCCTGGCTGATGCACAATTGCCTGAGTAACAAGTCATAAACAAATGTTCATGTATTTATTTATTTATTTTGTGTTTATTTTGTTTAAACATTTTAGTAGACAAACACACAAAAATGGCCTCACCAGGACAGTGACTTGGTTCTACTAGTATAGGCAAGTAGAATATTTAATATGAAAAACAGCACTCAAGTATAAAGTCAGACATGATATTAATTTATTTGAAGTGATGAAGTACAGCTGTTTGACATGGTATGCCATCACCACAGTGACTCCGGCATGGCGAAGACCATCACAACGACAGAAATTGGGCAAAACCTGCCCATCACTGTGATGGTCTGTGCAGTGATCGGGACTGCCTCGCTGGGTGTTTGCCCCACCCCCCCGGTCCAGCTCTGATGGAGTTAGAATCCTAGAGACCGGGGTGTGTGTGTGGGGTGGAGCCCCCCACAAGAGGGGGTTTGGGGTGCGCTACAATGCCAACAGTCGGCATTGCAGCTGTCACTGTAGGGGATGACGGCGCTAATGCTGTTGAAACACTATAGGTAAATCGTTTGACTTGCAAAACATTAGAAGTGATGGTATTCATTGCTACTAGGAGCCATAAGACATTTTTAACACAGAACCACAGAAACATAGACTTTGATGGCAGATAAGGAGCGCTTGGTCCACCTAGTCTGCCCATTTCCCTACCTATTGGATAAGCTGCAGATCCTAGTTAACCAACAGCCTACTTCCTCCTACCCTCACTATAATTGCCTTATGTCGGTCCCATGCATTCTTGAATTCCCCCCACTGTTTTTGACCCACAACCTCCTCAGGAAGAATTTTACATGCATCCACAACCCTCTCCAACAAAAAATACTTCCTCATGTTGCCCCTGAGCCGTCCCCTCTCTATCTTCAAATTGTGCCCCCATGTTCTTGCGCAACTCTTTTTCTGAAATATGCTACCCTTTTGGACTTTGTTGATTCCCTTGAGGTACTTGAAAGTTTCTACCATGTCCCCCTTCTCCCTCCTTTCCTCAAGGGTATACATATTAAGCTCTTTTAGTCTCTCTTCATATGGCTTCTGGTGCAGACCCTGCACCATTTTAGTTGTCCTCCTCTGGACTGCCTCCATCCTGTCTATGTCCTTGCAGAGAAGGGGTCTCCAGAACTGCATACAGTACTCCAGATGGGGTCTCACCAACTGTCTATACAGAGGGATAACAGCTTCTTGCTTTCTACTGGTGATGCCTCTCCCAATGCATCCCAGAATCTCCCAACCCTCCTCTACTGCCTTCTCACATTGTTTGCCTACCTTAACATAGAAACACAGAAACATAGAATTTGATGGCAGATAAGGACCGCTTGGCCCACCTAGTCTGCCCATTTCCGTACCTAACAAATAAGCTGAAGATTCTAGTTAACCAACAGCCTACTTCGTCCTACCCCCCACTAGAATTGCCTTATGTCTGTCCCATGCATTCTTGAATTCCCCCACTGTTTTTGACTCTCCGACCTCCTCAGGAAGGCTGTTCCATGTATCCACAACCCTCTCTGTGAAGAAACACTTCCTCACATTACCCTGAGCCGTCCCCGCTCTATCTTTAAATTGTGCCCGCTTGTTTTTGCACATCTCTTTTTCTGAAAGATGCTACCCTCTTGGACTTTGATTCCCCTGAGGTATTTGAAAGTTGCTATCATGTCACCCCTCTCCCTCCTTTCCTCAAGGCCATACATCTTTAGTTCCTTTAGTCTTTCTTCATATGTCTTCTGATACAGACCCTGCATCATTTTGGTTGCCCTCCTCTGGACAGCCTCAACCCTGTCTATGTCTTTGCGGAGATGGGGTCTCCAGAACTGTACACAGTATTCCAGATGTGGTCTTACCAACTGTCTGTACAGAGGGCCAACTTCCTTTTTTCTACTGGTGAGGCCGCTCCCTATGCATCCCAGTATCCCCCCAGCCCTCCTTACTGCCCTCTCACATTGCTGGCCAGCCTTTAGGTCATCTGCTATGAATAACCCCAGGTCCCTTTCCATTTTTGTTGTTGTCAGTATCTCACCACCCATTGTGTACTCTTCCCCTGGGTTTTTGTTTCCCAGGTGCATTACTTTGCACTTCTTTACATTGGATCCAAGATGCCATACATTTGACCATTGCTCCAACCTTGCCAAGTCCCTTTTCATCCTTTCCACCCCACCTTGTGTATCAGCCCTGTTGCAGATCTTTGTGTCATCTACAAAGAGACATACTTTCCCTTCCAGTCCCTCTGCAATTTCACTTATAAAGACATTAAAAAGGACCGGCCCCAGTACTGAACCCTGCGGTACCCCACTAGTAACCCTCCTTTCTTCACTGTGGACTCCATTTACTATTACCACTGTGTCCTGTTGTACAACCAGTGTTTTACCCAGGCTACCACCCTGGGACCCACTCCCAGGCTGGCTAATTTGTTTATTAATCTTTTGTGCTGGACTGTGCCAAATGCCTTGCTAAAGTCTAGGTAGGCCATGTCCACAGCCCCTCCCTGGTCTACTGCTTTGGTCACCCAGTCAAAGAAATCAATTAGATTTGTCTGACATGACCTTCCTCTGTGAATCCATGCTGCCTTGGGTCCTGTGCCCCACTGGCCTCTAGGTACTCAACAATTCTTTCCTTCAGAAGTGATTCCATCATTTTCCATACCACTGAGGTCAAACTGACAGGTCTGTAGTTTCCTGCCTCTGTCTTGCTCCCACTTTTGTGAAGGGGAATCACATCCGCCCTCTTCCAGTCCTCAGGTACCACCGCATCCTCCCATGATTTATTAAAATGGGTAGTCAGTGGTGTTACTAGTTCTTCCCTTAGTTCTTTTAGAATTCTGGGGTGAATCCCATCAGGCCCCATTGCTTTATCCACCTTCAGTTTTAAGGGTTCTTTCAGAACCCTTTCTGTGAAAGGACTAATATCAACCCCACTATCCAGAGTGCTTCTATTGACTGGATTAGGTATTTCCCCCTGCTTTTCCATTGTGAATACTGAGCAGAAGTAGTCATTCAGTATCCCTGCTTTTTCACTGTCGCTGTCTGCCCAACCACCTTCCTCTTTGTTCAGCCTCAGTATCCCTGCCTTAGTCTTTCTTTGCTCCCTAATGTACCTATAAAAGGTTTTATCCCCCTTCTTAACCGAGTTGGCTATCTTTTCCTCAGTTTGGGCCTTTGCTATTCTGACTGCCTTACCCACTTCCTTCTGCTTTAACTGATACAGTTCTCTGTCCTGCTCCTTCTGTGTTTCCTTACACTTCCTGAATGCTATCTTTTTCTCCCTTACCTTCCCCGCCACTTCTTTTGAGAACTATAGTGTTTTTTCTTTTGTTTTGATTTGTTTATTTGCTTCACACAAAGGCTTGTTGCCTCTGTGATGGCAGTTTTGATGTTTCCCCATTGTTGCACCACCCCACCTTCTTGCCTGTTTGCTAGTGCTTTTCTGAGACACTCTCCCATTTTGACAAAATCAGCCCTCCTGAAGTCCAGTACCTTCACTTTTGTGTGGCTTGACTCTACAGCTAAGTTTATTGTGAACCACACTGTTTGGTGGTCACTTGTTCCAGGATGGCTACCCACTTCAGGATCAGAGATCCTCTCTCCATCCCCATTTGAGAGTACCAGGTCTCAGATTGCTCTCTCCCGAGGGGGTTACAAAACTAGCTGTCTGAGGCATGCCCCCTGTAGGGCATCGAGAATAGCCCTGCTCTTGGATGTGGCTGCAGCAAAGGTGCTCTAGTCAACATCTGGCATATTCAGTCCACCATCAGCAATATCTCCCCTTTCTCTGCCATCCCAAGGATGCCTTCTATCATTTCCTTGTCCATTTCCTCCTCCTGAGACGGGGGTCTGTATGCAAGCCCTGTGCGGATTGTGGAGCCATTTCCAGTCTCCAGGGTGACCCACAGTGCCTCCTCTCCTCCCTGTTTACCCTTTAGTTCTGTTGTTTTTATCCCTTCCCTTACATAGAGAGCTACTCCTCCTCCTCTTCCTCCCTTCCTGTCCCTCCTGTAGATTGTGTGCCATGGTATGTTGACATCCCAGTCATGGTTCTCTGTGTATCATGTTTCTGTGACTGCCACAATATCCAGGCATCCCTCTTCCATCAAGGCCACCACTTCAAGGAGCTTTTTACCTAGACTATGGGCATTGGTACTCATTACCCTCCATTTTTTATGGCTTTATTTCTTTTGCCCTATCCCTGTCCCTACTGCCTTTGTCTTTTTCTCCATTTACCCCAGCTCTTCTCCCTACTGACTGCTCTATTTTGGTGTTTACCTCACTAATTACTCTGATTTTGGGGGAAGGGGCTAGGATTTCCCTTCTCCACTTCAGTGCCTCCCCCCTTGGCTAGTTTAAATCCTTGCCACTGAAGCATTTAAACCTATCACCTAGGATTCTGGTTCCCCTCCAGGATAGATGCAGACCATCACACCTGTATAGGCCTGCATCCCTCCAGGTGGACCCCAGTCCCCAATGAAGCCAAATCCCTGAGCTCTGCACCAGCTTTTCAACCAGTCATTGAATCCCATGGTGCGGAGTGCCCTAGCCTCATCCATGCCATAGACAGGTAGCACTTATGAGAAAGTTACTGTGTGTGCTACTTGTCTAAGGCCCCTCCCCAACTCCACACACTCCTGTTGCACTGCTCTGATCCCATTCTCAGCCAGGTCATTCATCCCTAGGTGGATAATGACATCCAGCTCCCTCCCCCTTGCCGCTGCTCCCACGATCATGAGGATTAGTTTCCTGTTCCTCTAAGCCTTGGCACCAGGCAGGCACCTTACCTACCTTTCCCCTCCCTCACCCAGTTCTAACCCCCTAACAACTGAGTCCCCCACCAAGAGTTGTTTCCTTCCCCTGTGAGGTCCTGGGCCACCCTTCTGTGGGTCTCTATTGTGGAGGTTCCCAGCATCCTCCTTGGTCTCCACTGCAGATGCCTCCATAGAGGAACCATGCTTCTCCAGGGTGGTGAATGAATTGTGGAGAGGCACAACTGGAGGGATGCACATCTGCTCCACCACCCTCACCCTCCCTGACCCCACCGTGGCTCAACCACTCCTCTTTCTTGGCAACCTCTTACCTTACCTTAAGGTCATCTGATATGAGTACCCGTAGGTCCCTTTTCATTTTTGTTGTTGTTAGGACCTCCCCCTGTATCGTGTACTCTTCTCCTGGGTTTTTGTTTCCCAGGTGCATTACTTTTCAATTCTTTGCATTGAAACTAAGCTGCCACACTCTTGAGCATTGCTCCAACCTTGTCAAGTCCATTCTCATCCTTTCCACCCCTCCTTGTGAATCAACCCTGTTGCAGATCTTTGTGTCGTCTGCAAAGAGGCATACTTTTCCTTCCAGCCCCTCTGCAATGTCACCTTTAAAGACATTAAAGAGTACCGGTCCCAGTACTGAACCCTGCGGTACCACACTAGTAACTCCCCTTTCTCCAGTGTGTGCTCCATTTACTATTACCCTCTGTATCCTGTTGTGCAGCCAGTTTGTTACCCAGGATACCACCTTCTGACCCACTCCCAGGCTGACTAACTTGTTTATTAATCTTTCGTGTGGTACTGTGTCAAATGCCTTCCTAAAGTGTAAGTAGGCCATATCCACAGCCCCTCCCTGGTCTACTACTTTGGTCACACAGTTTTCTATGGACTTTGTCACTTTAAATAAATGAATACAATATTTGATCTTAGACTTGTGAGCTCTGTTTTTTTATTTGAAATATAGAACATTTTTGTAGGACGAGCATACTGAACTGATAGCATGTTTTCAGATGTGTCTGGAGAATGAGAAATGGGAGAATTTACATACTACACTACAATACAATATAATACAGTACAGTACCGTATAATACAGTACAATACAATAACAAGATACAACAATCTACAACAGCCATGAACAGAAGAGCCAGATGACTGAAAAGTGGAAAACATACTACCCCTTCATATAATTGGGGGATAAAGAGGACCCTTGAAATTACAGGTCAGCAAATTTTATGTGTATTTAGGGCAAGATTCTGGAAACAATAATTAAGGAACAAATTGTTGAACTCTTAGAGCATAGGGTAAAGATGGACAAAAACAATGTGTGTTCACGAGGGGTACAGCATGTCAAATGAACTTGATAGACATTTTTAACTTGGTGACACAATCTGTTGACAGGGGTCAGGTAGTTGATATCTGATAACCAGATTTCAGTAAAGGTTTTGTCTCAGTGCAACACAAGCAACTCATTAAGTTGGATTACTTGTGTTTAAAGGAAGGACTCTACAGAGAAACTGGGAACTGTTTGTCAGAAAGGACCCAGGGTGTGGTCCTCAGAGACAAATTCTCATTGGTAAAGGAGGTGATCAGCACTGTATCCCCAGAGATCTGTATTTGGGTAATTTCTCTTCAATATGTATATTAACGACAAAACAATGTGTGTAAAAATAGGTAGTGTGTATAAATAGTACAGTAGTAGAGATAAACAGCAGGGGCAAAATATGTACAGTACAAAAAGTTTACCTAAGATTACAAGGAACTATAGAACTTGATAAATGGGGAGAGGAAGCTAGGGATCAGGAGAAGTTGCAGACAAGTGCTGTATCATGTCCACGAAGGATAGTTTTTAGAGTGAAAATGGAAGTGGCAGTGTTTCAAATTGGCTACTGGATAGGTGGTAGAGTGTTGTGGTTAACAAAAATTACTCTAAGAATGGAAGAGTAACCAGTGGTGTTCCACAAGGTTTGGTACCCGGAAGAGTCCTTTTCAATCTCTTCATAGGGCACATTGCAGAACTGGAGGTGAATGCATGCCTTTTTAGCAGATGACACCAAAATCTGCAATAGGGTAGGCTCTTAGTAGGGGTGGAGAAAATGTGTAGGGATATGCAGAAACTTGAGGAGGGGTCAGATACATGGCAGTTATGTTTCACTGCCAAAAAGTTCAAAATAATGCACCTAGGGCATAGGATAGGGGTACTGACAGCCACTAGTCAGAAAGGGACTTTGGGGTTATTATATCAGAGGACCGCAAGGTGGAAATAGTGAGTGTGGTGTGACAAGACCATTGACAGTGCTAGTAGGATGCTGGGGTGCATAAGGAGGAGGAAGAGTATCTCGAGCAGGAGGAGGGATGAGGAGCTGTCACGGTACTGCTCCCTGGTATGCCCCCACCTGCAGTACTGCCTACAGTTGTGGAGACCGCACTTCAGAAATGACATAGACAGGGTGGAGAAGGTATAGAGGAGGGCAATTAAAATGGTTTAGGGTTTGAAAGTGAAACACTAAAAGGAGCGACTAAGGGAGCTCAACACATACAGCCTGGAAAAGAGGAGAAAGAGGTGATATGATTGAGACCTACAAGTACCTCACAGAGATAAACTGAGTTTAGGAAGAACACCTCTTCCAAATGAGAATGAGCACCAGGACTAGGGGACATGCAATTAAGATGGGGGGGGGCAGAAGAGATATGAGGAAGTATTTCTTCACTGAAATGGTAGTAGATGCCTAGAACAAACTGCCTGCTGAAGTGGTGGAGGCTAGATTGGTGGTGGTGGGGGGATTTAAACATGTATGGGATAAACACAAGGGTATATTAGAGCAGAAGATGGAGAATCATAGCTGACCAGATAGGGTCTGTGGATATAAAATAGGCAGGGATCACTTGGGCAGACTGGGTAGGCCATGGGGTCCTTTTCTGTTGACAAATTCTCTTTCTATGATAGGGAGAGGTTGGACCAGAGACTAGAGAACTTGAAGAAGAAATCAGATTGATCTGCAGAAGCTTTCCTGCAAGTAGGTATATTATTATGAAACCTACATGCTATAGGCATTACTATAGAGGGAAGAAAAAAGTAGAACATGAAAATTTAATAAATAGGGCCCCTGCGGCTTAGAAACCACAGCCCTATCCACTGAAAAGTACCAGCAGGGCTTGTTTAATGTTTTGCTCTTTTTATTTTTCCCCTTCTGCCTGGCATCATTTTGAACTTACCCTCCCCCCCATACAATGTATTGGAAACTTATTCTAGTGATTCCCCAGCACCCAGCGCATGGGTAGAAGCACTGGGCAGGCAGCAATGGGCTCATGGGGATTCCACTGCAGACTCCTCAGCCCTTTTGAATGGTAAAGGTCATTCTCCATGAGTCAGTTAGTGACAGCAAAAGGAAGAAAAGGCAGCAGTGTGAGGATGAGAGTGATTAGCTGGACAGGGCAAAGACAGGGAAGCAAGGGACTTACCTGATGTTCCTGCATTCCTCCCAATATCCCAGTTGGTCCAGCGTTTTGTGGCACTTCCTCATCATCTTGAGCAGCAGACCCTCCATGTGGTGGTGGTACATCCGCCAGGAGTGGAGGCAGCAGCAGGCTGCCCAACCCCACTTTTACTCGGAGCAGCTTCATGAGCAGAGATCAGTGGGAGGAAGCAGGTCAAGGCCTCCTTCCCAACAACAGTTAACTGGCCCAGGGAACATCAGCGGGCAGCAGAGTGAGTGGCAACAGCACCGGCTGGCTGCTGACAAGAAAGACTGTAATTTTTTTATTTACATAAGAACATAAGAAAAGTGATGGCAGAAGGGGACCTTTTGGACCATCTAGTCTGCCCTTTTTCTTGCTACCCCACACCCAGCTAATTCTTTCTAGTCAGGTTTTCCACAGCACCTATCCCATACTAACTTGAACTCCCTGACTGCCTTACATTTTTTTTGTTAAATAAATACATTTCAATACTGAGTGGCCTGAACAGACTGGCACAGCCCCAAGGATGGGCAAGTCAGGCCCCACACTAAAGGACTACTGACAGGGGTGTAGTAAAACAGGCTTCATAGCAGCATCACACGTTGGAGTGTGCAGGTCTCTGACAAGGACTGCCTGTAGGACAGAGTAAACCATGGCTCCACAGGAGCAATAGACTGTGGGAAGCGGGCAAGTCCTGGGTTCAGAACCACCCATAAGGCAGATGACAAGCTCCACAGGAATTAAGCTAAAAGGGGGCAGGAAATACTCAAAACTCAAATACTCAAACTGCCCCCCTCCACCTCTCTCCCTGCCCCCCCAATCTTCTCTTGACAAAGGAGTCTCCTCCTGCCCTTTTTTTGTGTCCCCTTCCCTACCCCTCCTCTCTCCTGACAAGGGTTCTATCTCCTGACTCAGATTTTTTCCCCAGTCAGCATTTACTTTAAAATGTCAATTATGTTTGAAACTTTTTTTAATTTTTGTTTTTACTACATTGTTAACTATTATGCTTGATTTATGTACCAACCTGTGATAAATTTCTTGCACTGATACATACTGCTGTACACTACTGTTCTGTCTATCCTGTTTATTTCTTCTGTGACATGGAACCTTTGTAAAAGAATCCCTGACTCAACGGTATGTCCGATTCTTCACAATAAATAAAAAATAAATGAAGCTAATGAATATTCATACAGCATAGTGTACCAAGCAGCATTAAAAACGTATTTAAAAGACTGCCTATGGGAAATGCATTTAAAGACTGCCTAATGTTTACAGGGCCCTGTAACTGAACTGCCTACTAGAATGCGTGTGTGTGTGTGTGTGTGTGTGTGTGTGATCTAAGGATTACCTATTTCCCACTGGCCCTAAGAGATTGCATAAATGCCCTCCTGCCCCAATAACCAGTGCCCTGAACTGTGTTAATGGTGCAAACTTACCTGTAATAGTGAGGGCTCTACAGTACCTCTCAAAATCTGCAACACACTAAAAGGGACTCTAATTCTGAACTGGTTTTAGGTAACAATTGCCAGCCACTTCAGGGCGGGTGGGGGAGTAACAACACAAAGATTTCTTATGTTACATTTAAAGAAACACAACTACTCCTGTTCTGCAAAAGTCCTTCACTGAGCACTCACTCCAGTGTGGGGGCGGTGCACTGTGTTTTGCATTTTCCATTTGCCCCAGACCAGTCTGCCAGTGACAGTTCATCCAGGAGGTTGCTCAGCATCTTCTGCAACTTCTGTCCTGGCAACCCAGGCGGGGTCTAAATGGCCGACGACATACTTCAGCCTCTTTTCCAGTCTATCTTCAATCCACCAGGGGTAACATGATCTTCACCTGCCTCAGTTGTGTCGACAGGTAGCACCTCTGAGATAGGGGCTGTCCAAGGGACTCGGGGGGGGGGATGAAGTGGCAAGATAGCTGCACTGCTACTCCACTCCTCAAAAGCTCTGCATTTTGACAAGTTTGCTTCTCTACCTAAGCACTTCGCAACAGTATTCAAGTAGCTTTTTTAAGCTTAACTCATAATGACAATTTGGAAGCTTTAAAGTTTTAAAAGTCTTAAAATACTGGCATTTTAATTTAAATAACATTTTTATTAAAGGACACACAGCTTACAAATGGAGATAAACCTGCAATTACATTGGTATTGCATAACAACTTAAACAGTGAGCGTCTACATTGCAGAAGATAGTGAGGACAGGCTCTTACTCCATCTCATTGTTCATTCATAAGTCATTTTCACAACATTAAGTAGATAAGAAAGTAAATAAGATCTAATGTTTTTGTCACAAATCAAAAATCTCTCTTTCCCTGATTTACCTTGACTGGAGCAGTGCCACCCTCACCCCCTCACCCTCATACCTCTCAACCTTTTGTCCCCCAAATGTGGAACATTGCCTCTCAAAATGTGGAACAAATTAGCAAAATGTGGAACACTTAATTAAATCTTTTCCTAAGAAGCTCAGAACACTGTTAAAATGTTTGCATTTATGTTCAGAAAGTCTGTTATTAATTGAGTAATATATTTTTGCATCATTTACTGTAGAATTTTGCTTTAAAATGTTAACACTGAATGTGGGACAAGTCCTCACAATGTGGAACAGGGAGTTTTGTGAAGTAAAATGAGGAACGTTCCTCATAATCTGGTACATTTGAAAGGTATGCTCATGCCCACAAACCTGGCTGCTATGGAACACGTTTACTCTATTTGGCCATGTACCATATCCACCTTTGCCATTTCAAGTTGGAAACAGGTAGTTTGTCATCTAGGCTTGCAGTCAACTTTTCCAGTTGGTATATGGACATAACAATTTGTCTCCACTTTTCCACAGTTGGTATAACAGGTCTCATCCACCACCTGGTGACAGCTTTCTTAACTGTCAAGGAAAACAGGGGTAATAAAGTTTTAGACCGGGGAGGGGCTGATGCGGGGGCCAAATCATCAACAAAAGCATTTAATCTGTTACTGCTACTGCCTCCCCCTTACAGTCCCTCAGCTCATCTTGGAGGGAGCACCAGAATGGGATCAACAGAGGACATGACCAAAAAACATGACCTAAGTCTGCCATTTGACATCACCAGCCCCTCCAGCAGACTCCATAGCATGATGGAAGATACCTGGCTAATAACACTGGGGCCCTAAAGCATCTACTTCTTCATTTTCAGGTAAACTCCCACCAAACCACAGTATTTGTAATGATTACTGCCTGAAGTGCTGAGTTCAACATGTTTCATAAGATATTGAGGCACCCAGGTCCTTATTATAGCTTTCCAAGACTGATGCGGTTGTATCGCTCAGTTTCTTGCTCAGGATCATATATAACTGGCCTTATCAAATGCAACCAAAGTCCCCCATCAATATGATCCATTATTAAACTAAGGAAAGGAGGCTTCAGTGTTGGGAGCCTGGTCAGTACTTCTATTTGCTGTTGGAGGTATCCCCTAACTTGCATTTACTGTACCTTTATTTATCCCTCATTGTTAAGCTGTAGGTACGCTGGAGGGACTCAGAAGAGAATAACCCCCTCTAAGTAAATGAAATGATAAATAAAATGCAGGCCCAAATGACACCAGTGTTTAAATGTGGTAGCTAGGTGATTAGGCAGAAAGTGCTCATCTGCAGATATTAGCATAGTATAATAAAATATATCCGCAAACTTTGGATGGTTTTGTGTACGAAACCACACTTTTAGTGTTTGCGAAGTGATATTGGTGAAATGTCTAAGGGGGTGTATTTATTTGCTGAGAACAGCACAGTTACTGTATCATGGAGATCATTAAGTAAAAAACTCTGTGTCCTTTCATGGAGCATTATACTGTGATGTCATCCAAAGCAAAACAGTCCTAAAAAAGGCTGCCCTAGTGTAAAGTTAAAGATTAGGAAAGTTAACACCCCCAGGCCAAAGATAACTGGAGAACTGAGAGACATATTCTGGGTCACTGGCCTTCCCATATAAAATCAGATAGCATTTTTTTCCAAGAAAGATAATAAAAATGTGCTGGGGGAAGCAGGAGGGTTTGAAATAGATGTAATAATCTAGGTAATATATTCACAGCTGTAGTTTTAATTTTCTGAAAAACGGAAAGCATAAGTTTACTCCAATTAAAAGTCAGCTTGTATTGTCATTGTAAGGGGTTCATAGTTGACTAATTCTAAATTATTGAACTCTTTAGAGATACAAATTCCCAGGTATTTTAACTGTATCTTTTACCATTTCAATGGGAATAGCTGCTAGAGAAATACCGAAGGGGTAAAATTTAAAGTTAATATTTCTATCTTAGTCATGTTTAATTTAAATCCCAGAAGGCTTTCAAACTTATCCAGAACTCCCCAGACCACTGGTATGGACTCCTCAGAAGACAGCACCATTAAGTGTACATCATCAGCGAAGAGCTCTATTTTATATTCTACCTTCCCCAATGGTACAGTATGCCCTCCACCCCCTCCGCATTATGAACTGCTGCCACCAAAGGCTTCATATATACTGTGAATAAAAGTGGGGAAAGACGGCACCCCTGTCTTGTTCCCCAGTGTAATGATATAGGGGATGTTATAGAGCCACTAACCCTGATTTAGACTTTTGGGTCAGCATACATAGTCTGTAGCCAAATCATAAATGTTTCTGGAAAATGAAAAGTCGACAGGGTGTCCCATAGAAAGTCACAGGACACCCTGTTGAATACCTTCTCTGCGTCGAGACTAAGAAAGACTGCTGGAATTTTTTTAGTTTGAACAAATTCGGCCAACAACAGCACCCAATGAATATTATCCATTATATTTCAAGTTTTGATAAATCCCACCTGATCAGGATGTATCAACGCCTGCAATATGCCTTCCAATCGTGAAGCCCATATCCCCATAAAAATTTTATAAATAGTATTTAATATCAAGACTGGTTGGTAAGAGGATGGCTCCATCACATCTTTGTCTGGTTTAGGGATTGGTATTATTACCACATAGGCCCAAAATGGTGGAGGCCCATCTCCCTCTGCCACCACCCTGAAAGCCTGAAAGGCAAAAACTGCCCTGAGAATTTCTTATGCCATTCAGAGATGAGGCCATCCATCCCCAGGCACTTCTGGGTTTTGGTGGCCTGAATGTGACAGAGGATCTCCTCAGAACTAATGGAGCTCTCCAGCCTGTGTTTCTGGTCTTCAGTCAAATGGGGTAGGGGCAAGTCAGCTAAAAAAACACGACTGGTCGCAG
Organism: Neoceratodus forsteri; assembly: GCA_016271365.2. NCBI lineage: Eukaryota > Metazoa > Chordata > Ceratodontiformes > Ceratodontidae > Neoceratodus > Neoceratodus forsteri. The sequence goes on along the minus strand of CM057449.1, from coordinate 222,213,873 downwards.
GGGTTGATTGACAATCAGAATGGTAATGTTTCTGACAGTAAGAGGAAAATGCTGACCAGATTTCTTCATCCCTGTATATTAGTCATTTTATTTTGAGTATGGTGGAGGTTTTCTTGTGGATACATAGCTTATGGGCCAAAGTACGCATCCCCCATGGTCCTCCCTTATAATTTGCATGTTTTAAATATTGCAATGCTTGCTTTGCTTTCCAATCCATTAGTTTCTGGAGATCACTTTGAGTTTCCCTTATTTTTAACTGTAACTCCCTATCTCCATCTCTGTATAACAAGTGATATTCCTGGAGCCACTGCATTAATTCCTGGTATGTTGTTTCATTTTTCTCTAACCAGATAGGCTATCATTTCCCCTCTAAGTACAGCCTTTAGGGTGTCCCATAAGGTTGTGGCCACAACCTCTGACAAGCTATTCTGAGCTATTCTCCTGAATAATTTGAGGGATACGCTGTTGCAATATAGTGATAAAATGTACATTTTTTAATAGCAAAGTATTGAGACACCAAAGGGCTTGTTTTTGTCTCTTACCGAAATCAAGTTTTACAATCAAGGGATGGCGAGCTGAGAGAATTCTAGGACCCACAAAAATGTCTCTAACTAAAGTGTAATGCTCATAAGTCACAAAAAAAAAAGCCAATCTCGAATAGCTATAATACTGGCATGTTTTGATAGCAGGGATAGTGTGGCACAGGCGTCTGGAAACCGGTTTGGAAGTTCACACTGTTTTTGCTCTTAATACCACACATTGCAGTTTGTGGCTACAATGGTTGCAGCTGAAAACTCAAAAACGAATTCTGTTGGACCAGAAATTAGTTTGTTCAGCAGCCCAATTAACTGAATTTAAAATACTTCCTGTGAATCTGGTGAAAAGCCCTAGGCAAACCCTTGAAGAGAATGAATAGAAGACTCAGGACTTTGAAAGAAAGTATAGAGAGAAGGTACATGGAGATCCTTGCAGCAGTGGGGAGTTTTGGAGCACTGTTGGTGCTGAAAGGCTGTTTCTAACTTAAACAAGGTACAATATCTTTGCCTAGGGGGCCATAGAGAAATTGTGTAGTTTTGTATCCAAAGGTAATACGCTCAGAGAAGAGCTTCCTTTTTATTCTCGCTCCCTAGGTAATGCTGTTCAGGTGCAGCTGAATTACTTGGACCTATTGAGTCATCTAACTGATTCTGGAGAGACTATGGAAATCATGGGTTTGCCACCGGCAGACAGTCCAAGAATTGAGTGAAGCATTAATTTATTGGTGTTTAGTGTTTGGATGGACACGGCGGTTTTCTCACTAATGGTTTGGGTAATGTAACTACTGGTGAAGGTGGAAGCTAACTGGATGCAGTGTTTCTAAGGTAAATGAGTTAAAATATTCTGGAAAGTTTGGGCTGAAGGAATCCTTGAACACAAAAACAGATATTTATTAAAATACTATGTTGGGATCAAAAACTATAGAAAGACTCCATGAAATTGGAGCCCTATATTGATGGTTCTAAATAACACAAAAAGTGACTGAATTCCCTTGATTCAGCAAATGAAGTCTTTTGAAGAAGCTCATATTAGATGCTGTTCAGCGATAGGAGGCGGCTGATCACGAGGTACATTGCCCTAATGGGTTTCTTTTCTTCAGAGCTAAGTTTTCACTGTTTTATATACCTGATTTTAATTTATAGGTTCTTTAGAGCGTTTATTAAAAAGTAAGCTTCAAGCGGTACTCTTCAAGTAAGACTCATACTGTATGTGGATATGTGGATATGAGTCACCGAAAAGAATGATGAACTTCCAATTTTAGTACTGAAGCCGGTTATTAACTTGCATAAATTGGCTTAACAAAGCTATACTTAGTGGTGAAATACTAAAACTAATTGTTCTACAACCTCTGAGGACAGGCGCAGCACTGAAATGAAGACTGGAATACAATATGTGGACCCAGAAAAGGGACATCATATGTCTCTTTTATTTTCAACTTTGCAGGTACCAAAAAAGCCCTTTAAATCCTTAAATGCAGCCATTTCCTCAGATTTAAAAGCTGACCTCTTTCAGGAGCAACTTTACAAATCTATTTTACATTTTATCAGCACTGGGAAATTTTATGTATATGTTTGTGATATTTGTTTTTGTTTTAAATAGAAGTACTTAATTTGTATACCGTTTTTAAGATGAGTGATATACCACTATTGAGATTTATTGATAACTGTGTTCTGATACCTACTCAACAATCTATGATACAAACAGAAAGTTTATGGAGTTACCTGGGAAATTTAAAGGGGGTTACACATGGAGGCTGAGGTGCCGTGAAGCAGGTGGGCCCAAAGGGTTAACCCAGGAGTTCAGCTGGCGAATTGGCCCTTGCATCCCTATGAGAGCCATTCATGGACTTTCACTGGGGCATGAATAGGTAGCCATAGTTTGACTCAATAAAAGGATTAATGGGTATGAACGTGGTGTGAAATGTGTGAACATATGAAAGTGAGCCAAGTCTAAGAGACTCAAGTTATAGCCACCATGTAATTCCTGTCATACCAGGTAATAATAGGGGTGCAAAGTCATATGTACTATAGAGCTCTTTTTGGTAGTTCGCCTAAATGGACAGGTATTGCTGGCAACCTTGATCAGATAACCTCATAGTCTTCAGGTGAAGCTACCTCTGGCTGCAAGCTGCAACACTGGACTTAAGATTTGCAAGAAAGCGAGTAGTGCTCACAACAGAGGGAGGTGAACCTTACAATTTACAATTGTCTTTGGTTTGAAGCAGATTCCTTAGGAAAGTTAATATTCTTCAGGTGGAGGATACTTCTAACTGAAGGGTGAAATAAGGAACTTAGAATTATCAGAAAAGGCAGTCCTTCAATCAACAGAGGGAGGTGGAGTTTGCTTTACTTGTTACAATTGTTAAGATTTTACTGTTTTCTGTGTTTCTGCCCTTCTGACTTGATTGGAGTTAGTGATTGACTGTTTGCATTGCAATATTTGTAATACTGTGAGTATTCACTGGGCTAAGAATTTGTCATAAGCCTTGAATTGAGAGCAGGTTACAGGCTGTGTATTGGACCCAGACAGTGCCTAGGGGTGGAAACTGGTTTTTCTTTTGTTTACCTCAGTGTGCCTTATAAGGCCAAGCCAGACTGTGTCAGGAAGTGCTTACATCACAGCTACTTAACAGCCAATAGCTCTGGAAGAATCTTACAGACCTTGATAAAAGTACTAATTTTAGCAGGCTCATCAGATAACCTCATAGTCTTCAGGTGAAGCTACCTCTGGCTGCAAGCTGCAACACTGAACTTAAGATTTGCAAGAAAGCGAGTAGTGCTCACAACAGAGGGAGGTGAACCTTACAATTTACAATTGTCTTTGGTTTGAAGCAGATTCCTTAGGAAAGTTAATATTCTTCAGGTGGAGGATACTTCTAACTGAAGGGTGAAATAAGGAACTTAGAATTATCAGAAAAAGCAGTCTTTCAATCAACAGAGGGAGGTGGAGTTTGCTTTACTTGTTACAATTGTTAAGATTTTACTGTTTTCTGTGTTTCTGCCCTTCTGACTTGATCGGAGTTAGCGATTGACTGTTTGCATTGCAATATTTGTAATACTGTGAGTATTCACTGGGCTAAGAATTTGTCATAAGCCCTGAATTGAGAGCAGGTTACAGGCTGTGTATTGGACCCAGACAGTGCCTAGGGGGTAGAAACTGGTTTTTCTTTGTTTACCTCAGTGTGCCTTATAAGGCCAAGCCAGACTGTGTCAGGAAGTGCTTACATCACTGCTACTTAACAGCCAATAGCTCTGAAAGAATCTTACAGACCTTGATAAAAGTACTAATTTTAGCAGGCTCATCAGATAACCTCATAGTCTTCAGGTGAAGCTACCTCTGGCTGCAAGCTGCAACACTGGACTTAAGATTTGCAAGAAAGCGAGTAGTGCTCACAACAGAGGAGGTGAACCTTACAATTTACAATTGTCTTTGATTTGAAGCAGATTCCTTAGGAAAGTTAATATTCTTCAGGTGGAGGATACTTCTAACTGAAGGGTGAAATAAGGAACTTAGAATTATCAGAAAAGGCAGTCTTTCAATCAACAGAGGGAGGTGGAGTTTGCTTTACTTTTGTTACAAGTGTTAAGGTTTTTAGTGCAGGAAGAGTTTAAACCCACATAGGCTGAATACTGTTTTCTGTGTCTGCCCTTTTGCACAGCTGACGTGTTGTGGGGCTGACTGTTTTCAGAGCACAAGTCACCAGGCCTTTTGGGGCTGGGGAGGTTTACTCTGTGTCTGACTTGATGTTGGATTTTTCTCTGTTTGATTAGCAGGGTATTTTCTCTGTCAAATTGGTTTGAAGCAGTATTACAAATTGTCGTATGGCATCTTGCTGACAGGAAGGCACTCATCGCATCGGTAGGTCAGAGCGTTTAGCTGATTGTTTCATGAGGGCACAGTTTAGGCCCAACCCTTCCCACCCTCTACCCACCCACCCTGGAAATAGTTCATTTATACCTGGGGTTCTGACATCATTTCATCAAGAGGCAAGGTACATATCACTGTCATATCCTGTCTAGCACACTGCACTGACAATATAAGCATACACATTATATAAATACATATATTTCTATATAACGCACCAATCACACACACACACAAAAAAAAATAAAAAAAAAATAAATAAGGTAGACAGTTATGTGGGGAGTAGTACAATGTAATGACTGTGGGGCAGCAGTCTTCCGGGAGTCTTTCTGGAGGCTGAGATGCTACCCTGTTTGCAGACAACTATCTGCCCTGAGGGAGGAAGTTTCCCGTCTTCAGGCCGCACTGGACAGTGGCAAGGAACCTCCCCCATCCAGGGAGCACCAGAGCCACCACCACTACCTCAGAGGTTGCGAAGAAAGCACAGCAGTTGGACCACAGTGGGCTCAGGGAGGGTAAGGGTGGTGGAACAGAGGCACACCCAGTCAGTTGTTCCACTCCACAATCCATACACCATTCTGGGGGAGCATAGTTCCTCTATGGATGCACCCACAGAGGAGACTAAGGAGGGTGCAGACAACTGTCACAAGGGAGGCCCTCAGGAAGGAGGCAGAGGGCACCACAGGGAAAGAAAGCAGCTCCTGGTGGGGGACTCAATTATTAGGGGATAGAACTGGGGGGAGCAGGGAAAACTGAAGTAAGGTGCCTGCCTGGTGCCATGGCTTGGAGAGACAGGAAGCGCATCCATAGGATCACGAGAACAGTTGCACATGAGTCTGAGCTGGATGTCATTGTCCACCTAGGGACAAATGACTTAGCTCATCATGAGATCAGAGCAGTGCAGAAGGACTTTGTAGAGTTGGGGAGGGGCTTAAGACAAGTAGCACACCCAGTATCCTTCTCAGAGGTACTGCCTGTCAGTGGCATGGGTGAGGCGAGGGTACTTTGCACCATGCAGTTTAACAAATGGTTGAAAAAATGGTGTGGAGCACAGGGGTTTGGCTTCATTGGGGACTGGGGTTCCACCTGAGGACACCAGCCTATACTGGCAGGATGGTCTGCATCTGTCCAGGAAGGGAACAAGTCTTTTGGGCAATCGGTTTAAAATGCTTCATTGGCAAGCCTTTGAACTAGTTAAGGGGGGAGGCACTGATAAGCAGCAGGAAAATCCCAGCCTCCCCCTACAAAACAGGGTATTAAATGAGAAAAAGACCAAGGTAGAAAGGTCAGTGGGGGATGCCGCTACAGAAGGTAAAGCCATCAAAAAATGGAGAGCAATGAGTACCAATGCCCGTAGTCTGGGTAACAAGCTTCCTGAATTAGTGGCCTTGATGGAGGAGGAACATCTGGATATCGTGGCAGTCACAGAAACATGGTACACACAGAACCATGACTAGGACGAAACATACCAGGATACACTATCAACAGGAGACAGGGAGGGTAAAAGGAGGAGGAGTAGCTCTCTACATAAGAGAAAGAAATCAAAGCAACAGAAAAAAAGGGTAAACAGGAGGAGAAGAAGCACTGTGGGTCAATTTGGAGGCAGGCAATGGCACCACATCCGCACAGGGTTAGATACAGACCTCTCTCAGGGGAGGAAATGGACAAGGAAATGATGAAAGTATACTTAGAATGGCAGATAAAGGGAGATATTGCTGATGGGTGATCTGAATATGCCAGATGTTAACTGGAGTGCAGTTGCAGCCACTTCTAAGAGTGGGTTATTCTAGATGCCCTACAGGGGCATGCCTTAGACAACTAGTATTGGAGCCCATCGAGAGGAGCAATCTTAGACCTGGTTCTCTCAAATGGAGAAGAAGAGAGGATCACAGATGTAGAAGTGGGTAGCCATCTGGGAACTAGCGACCATCGAACAGTATGGTTCACAATAAACACAGCAATAGAGTCAAGCCATACAAAGACAAAGGTACTGGATTTTAGGAGGGCTGACTTGCCAAAATGGGTGAATGCCTAAGGAATGCACTAGCAAATGGGCAGGAAGGAGAGGTGGAAGAACAATGGGAATAATAAAACTGCCATCACAGCGGTAACAAGCCTTTGTGTAAAGCAAATAAACAAAATGAAATGAGGTAAGAAACCACTATGGTTCTCAAAGGAAGTGGCAGTGAAGGTTCAAGATAAAAGAAAGCATTCAGGAAGTACAAGGAATCACAGAAGGAACAGGACAGAGAACTGTATCAGTTAAAACAAAGGAAGCTGGAAAGGCAGTCAGACCAGCAAAGGCCCAAACCGAGAAAAGATAGCCAACTCAGTTAAGAAGGGGATAAAACCTTTATAGGTACATCAGGGAGCGAAGGAAGACCAAGGAGGGATAGTGAGGCTTAATAAAGGGAGGAGGGTGGGCAGAGGGTGACTGTGAAAAGGCAGAGATACTAAACAAATATTTTGCTCAGTATTTACAAAAGAAGAGGGGGGTACCTAAAAAACAGTAGAAACACTCTGGATACAGAAGTGATACCAGCCCATTTACAGAAGAAAGGGTTCTGAAAGAGCTCTTAAAACTGAAGGTGGACAAAGCAATGGGGCCTGATGGGATTCATCCCAGAATTCTAAAAGAACTAAGGGTAGAACTAGTGACACCACTGACTACCCTCTTTAACAAATCATGGGAGGATGGGGTGGTACCTGAGGACTGGAAGAGGGCAGATGTGATTCCCTTCACAAAAGTGGGAGCAAGGCAGAAGCAGGAAACTACAGACCTGTTAGTTTAACCTCAGTGGTAGGGAAAATGATGGAATCACTTCTGAAGGAAAGAATTGTTGAGTATCTAGAGGCCAGAGGGGCACAGGACACAAGGCAGCATGGATTCACAGTGGGAAGGTCATGCCAGACAAATCTGATAGATTTCTTTGACTGGGTGACCAAAGTAGTTGATCAGGGAGGGGCTGTGGACATGGCCTACCTAGACTTTAGCAAGGCATTTGACACAGTCCCACACAAAAGATTAATATACAAGTTAGCCAGCCTGGGAGTGGGTCCCAAGATGACAGCCTGGGTAAAGAATTGGCTGGAGAATAGGACACAGAGAGTAACAGTAAATGGAGTCCACTCTGAAAAAAGGGGGGTTAGTAGTGGGGTACCGCAGGGTTCAGTATTAGGAGCGGTCCTCTTCAATGTCTTTATAAGCTACATTACAGAGGGACTGGAAGGAAAAGTATGTCTCTTTGCAGATGACACAAAGATCTGCAACAGAGTTGATGCACAAGGTGGGGTGGAAAGGATGAGAAGGGACTTGGCAAGGTTAGAGGAATGGTCAAATGTATGGCAGCTTAGATTCAATGCTAAGAAGTGCAAGGTAATGCACCTGGGAAACAAAAACCCAGGGTAAGAGTACACAATGGGGGGTGAGATACTAACAACAACAAAAATGGAAAGGAACCTGGGGGTAGTCATATCAGATGACCTAAAGGTGGGCAAGCAATGTGAGAGGGCAGTAAGGAGGGCTGCATAGGGAGAGGAATCACCAGTAGAAAACAAGAAGTTATTATCCCTCTGTACAGACAGCTGGTGAGACCACATCTGGAGTACTGCGTGCAGTTCTGGAGACCCAATCTCCGCAAAGACATAGACAGGATGGAAGCTGTCCAGAGGAGGGCAACTAAAATGGTGCAGGGTCTGCACCGGAAGACATATGAAGAGAGACTATGAGCTTAATATGTATAGCCTCGAGGAAAGGAGGAGAGGGGACATGATAGAAACTTTGAAGTACCTCAAGGGAATCAACAAAGTCCAAGAGGGTAGCATCTTTCAAAAAAGAGGTGTAAGAACAAGGGGCACAATTTGAAGATAGAAGAGGCGGCTCAGAGGTAATTTAAGGAGTATTTTTCACAGAGAGGGTTGTGGATGTATGGAACGGCCTTCCAGAGGAGGTTGTGGAGTCAAAACAGTGGTGAAATTCAAGCGTGCATGGGACAGTCATAAGGCAATTCTAGGGGGTTGGGGTAGGAAGAAGTAGGCTGCTGGTTAACTAGGATCTGCAGCTTATCCATCAGGTAGGGAAATGGGCAGACTGGGTGGGCCAAGGGGTCCTTATCTGCCGTCAAATTCTATGTTTCTATGTTTCTATGTAACATAGGATGGCCTAACACTGGTCTAGTGACTGAGCTCTCAGATAATTTTATGACATACTACCTCTGCAAATTGATACTTTATTCTAGATAGGGCTCAAGCTTACTGGCTTGATTTCATTTCCAGGGGGAGTACTGGATGGCTTATTGTTTGAGGCCACTAGTGGTTAACATATCTGACTATTCTTCAGGGGGAATTCAGTGGGTTTTTCTAATTTTGCAGCACTTCTAGCAAAAATGCATATTGTATCTCCTCCAAATGCTATGTTTCTCTTTTAGAGGATTATTTTTTTTTTAATAAGCATCTTTCTACCTTACATTTTTATGATATTTAAAATCAATATAGGAAAATGTGAACCAAATTATTCATTATTCTGACAAACAGAACAGCATATCACTTTATATAGATTGAGTTACTGTACAAATTGCTCAGAATGTATTTTATATCTGTATGGTGCATTTGTCTTTTAAATATATTGCAATGGTATCTGTTGAACAATAAAACTCATTACTTACTTACTCATTTGTGTCCTGTTTCTTCAACCCAGGCGGGGTAATGTCTACTGGTGGTCTACAATAGGCCTGTAGCCAATAAGTGTCCTCTGAAACATACCAATTCTTTTCTACAACTCTTAGAGGGGGAACTATCCTGCTGGTTTGAGAGGTCTCCTGACCTGACTTTCCTCTGTGTCAACACCCCCTGTGCTGACTGGAGTCTAATGTGGACTGTAATGTTAGTTTTAATACTGTGCTGGAATTTAGAGTGTTAAGGACACATTTAGAAGTGTTAAAAATTCATTTAGCATATGTAGAAGTTTCAGAGCTATTTTAGAGCGATTTACAGTAGATACTTTAGTATAATTGGTGTAGTTGTTTAAGAATGATTCTACAAATTTTTTTTTTTTTTTTGCATTTGATTATGCTTCCCTCCTCTCCTTGTAGGTACTAGCAAGTGTAAATGGTGGAGTAGAGAATTACAAAGAGAAGGGGCCGCATGCATAAATGCCCGGGCCCCATAAGATTTTAAACAAACTCTTGGAATCTCTAGCAACCACTCGCCAGCAGAGCGGAGTGATCGCCCTGGGCGGTAAGGTACCAGAAGTTCTTTCAGGTAGTCTGCGCCCTGTCCATTTAGGGCTTTATAAGTCAGAAGACTGACTTTAAAGGTGATCCGCCATTGTACTGGCAGCCAGTGCAGACCGCGCAGCACGGGAGAAATATGGCAGAACTGAGAGGTTCCTGTCAAAAGCCGAGCTGCTGCATTCTGCACTAGCTGCAAACAGCAGATTTCTACCCCAGATAGCCTTAGATACAGGAAGTTGCAATAATCCAAGTGGGAGGACACAAAGGTGTGAACCAGCATGGGAAGGTCGCCGGATGGAAAAAGGTGCTTAATCCTGGAGCTAGTCCTGAGGTGGTTGAAAGAGGTCTTGATGATGGCTGACACCTGTGAATGCAGGGTCAGCCCTTCATCAAAGATTACCCCCAGGATTCACACCTGTTCAGAGGCCGGCAGTGATGAACCCCCAAGAAAAAATCCCAGAGGGTGAACCTATCCCCAACCCCCTATCCAGCATCCTGGGTTCACAACCAGCACTTCAGTCTTTCCTGAGTTCAACTTCCTTCCCCTAATATCCTGAAGCCCACTTGCCAAGTGTCACACACAAAATCTACTATGGATAAGTGATTGAGTAGGCTAAAGGAAAGGGAGGCTGAGAAGTCCACTGACTCAGATGGCCAGCCCGGTTTGGTTGCAGCCGAACTTGAAGAGGTGCCCACTGACCTGGGCGATACCTCCTCGGGCAAAAGGAGATCTGACTTAGAGGGGCTGGTTTTGGTGAAAAGAAAAAGGAAATCTGCTGGTTCAGATCCAGAACCGCGTACTCCAACTGCTGATGAGATAGCCAAAGTGATAAGCATTGTTCAATCGCTTCGACCGGTTCTGTCCGAACCGGCACCGTCGGTTAAGCAGTTGGTTCAGTCGGATTCCACTCCATCAGATTATGATCCAGATGCCTATTATGAATTGGAGTGGGAGGGGGACAAAGACTTCCCAGAACAACATGATGATGATGATAATGATTTAGAAGGTCTGGATGTGCCCACTGAACCAGACATCTCACCAGACAGATCCTCCAATGTCTCCTCTCCCAGGTTTTCTGAGTCCCCTTCCCACTATTTGTTCTAAAAAAGGTGGCTGAAACCCTACAGCTCTCCATGGTAGAAGCTGCAGAGGAGGAAGAGGAGCCTGATTTTGTTGAGATGATGGGCATCCCAGAGTCTAAAAGGTTGTCTATTCCCCTCCACATATCTTTGAGGAAACAGACAATATTCTTCAGACACCAAACTCTTTACCTCCAGTGGACAAAAGAATGGACAGGAGGTACATGTTGTCAGGCTCAGGTACAGAGTTTTTGTACAATCGTGGCAGCCATGTTTGGGTAGTGCAGACTGCAGCCTGCTACAGGGCTAACATACCTTTGGCTTCACCCCCCAGATAAAGATTCCAGAAAGGTGGATGCCATGGCCAAAAAACAGTATTTGACATCCTCCTTTGGACTCAGGCAGGGGAATTTTATGGCCTACAGTATGCAGCCAGGTACCAGAAGTCCAGGTGGGATACTGTTCTGGAACTGGCCAAACAGGCTTCCCCCCCCAGCTGGCCAAAGAGCTGGTGGAGGTGGCTGCCGATGGGATTGAGGCATCCACAGTACAATTCCATGCTGCTGTGGACTCAAATGATGTAGCACTATGAGTTATGGCTACATCTATGTCTCTTAGGAGATTTGCTTGGCTCAGATGTACTAGCCTTTCGCAGAACACCCAGGCTAAGATCATGGATTACCCTGTAGTGGGTAACTCTCTATGTGGGAAGCAGACAGAGGCTTACATGAAAAAAATGGACAAATACAGGACTACTTACAGGAGTGCTCAGGCCAAGGAAAGGCAAGTCACTCCTCAGAGGCAGCAGTCTAGGGGCAGGGGCAGGCCTTTTCACAGGCCTTTCTACCAAGCCCAGGCCTCCTCTCCCTTCCCACAGAGGGGGTTCTTCTGAGGGAGAGGCAGGAGGGGGATGAGCAGGGCTGCATCCTCTTCCCAGGCTAAGACTCCTGCCAAGCAGAGACCCTGATGTGTAAGCCCGGGTCGACTCCCCAATTCCAGTAGGAGGCAGGCTGGCTTACTACTTCCAGGCCTGGAAGTCTGTTACCTCAGACAAGTGGGTCCTGGAGGTAGTAAGCCATGGACTGGCCCTCAGTTTCAAAAAGTTTCCAGAAATGAGGGTCAGGTCTTTTCCACCTACAAACATCTCCAAAACCATTGCTTTAGAAGAAGTTTCCTCTTTGCTGGCTCTCAGAGCCGTAGAGAGAGTTCCTACTCTACACAGGGGCAAGGTTCCATACTCCAGATATTTCCTTACCCCGAAAAAGACAGGGGAGTGGCAACCCGTCCTAGACTTAAGGTATTTGAGCAAGCACATCTTAAAACCAAAGTTCAAAATGGTGACTCTGGGAGTAATTCTTCCCTCTCTAAGGCCAGGAGACTGGCTAGCTTCCCTGGATGTCAAGGATGCCTATTTCCATATTCCCATCAGGTGCTCCCACAGAAAGTACCTCAAGTTTGAGTTGCCTTCAGGCCATTATCAGTTCAGAGCTATGCCTTTCAGCCTAACATCAGCTCCAAGGGTGTTTACAAAGTGCCTTGCAGTAGTAGTGGCCTTCCTCAGAAGGCATGGCATTTCTCTATTTCCATACCTGGATGACTGGCTCATTGTAGGACAGTCTTCTGACCAGGTCAAGTCAGCTCTACAGGTCACTCAGGATCTGCTCAGTTCCCTGGGGTTCCTTTTCAACCTGCCAAAGTCAGTTTTTGAACCAGTACATCTTCTCACTTTCATAGGGATAGAGTTAGGTACTGTTCAAGCAAAGGCCTTCCTCCCACTTGCAAGAGTTCAGGCCCTTACAGATCACTTCCTCTTTTCATCCTCTAGTTTCTCGCCCAGCAAGACATTTTCTTCAGCTCTTAGGCCACATGGCAGCTTCCACTGCAGTGGTGAAAGGGGCCAGGTTCCAGATGAGGGACATTCAGTTCCACCTAAGGTCCTTTTGGTCTCAGAAGAAAGATTCACTTACCAAGCTGATTCCAGTGACTCAGACTCTGGTCCAAGCTCTCCAGTGGTGGCTGGATCAAGACAATCTCAGGCAAGGTGTCCCATTTCTCAGGCAAACTCCTTCAGTGGTCCTCACCACAGTGCTTCTCTCCTGGGCTGGGAAGCCCACCTGGGAGCCCTCACAGCACAGGGAGTCTGGTCCCCAGAAGAGTCTCTCCTTCATATCACTCTTCTGGAACTGAGGGCAGTATTCTTGGCCCTTCAGTTTTTCTCTGACTCAGAAACAAGGTGGTTCAGGTCAGGACAGACAACACCACCACTACCATGTGGTGCATCAACAAGCAAGGGGGCATTCGGTCTACTGCCTTGTGCACGGAGGCATGAGAGTATGGTCTCTGGCCTACTCCCTACAAACTTCCCTAATAGCAGTCCACCTCCCAGGGAAGGACAAAGTTCTAGCAGATGCTCTGAGCAGAATCTCCCAGGGCCATCATGAATGGACCTTGGATCCTCTCATCCTGAAAGTAATCTTCACTAGGTGGGGACTCCAGAGATAGAGCTCTTCACAGCCCCAGATAATCATCAACTTCCCCAATTCTGCTGCAGACCTCCAGTCCTGGGGACTGTCCCCTGGATGCTCTGATATTGAATTGGGAAGGCAAGTTCCTTTATGCCTTTCCTCCCTTTCCCCTGTTGTTCAGGGTTCTAATAAAGATCAGGTCACAACCCTGCACAGTGATTCTAGTTGCTCAAGACTGGGCCAGGCAACCTTGGTATCCTCTGTTGTTGTCTTTAGCAGTCTCACTTCCCCTGTCTCTTCCCAAGAGACACAATCTTTTAACCTCCTCTCAAGAGAGGATGTGGTACCCCAATCTCCAGTCTCTCAATCTCAAGGCCTGACTCTTGAAGAGTTAGAATATGCAGGCCTGCATCTTTCTCAGGGAGTTTTAGACATCCTCAAGGGTTCTCAGAAACCTTCTACCAGGAAAACTTATAACTCCAAATGGAAAAGATTCAGAATTTGGTGTTCACACAGGGATATTCTGCCAGAAGCTGTGGGTATTGCCACAGTCTTAGATTACCTGATTCACCTTAACGGCTTAGGCCTTAGGCAAGTCACTTTAAAAGTTCATCTTGCAGCTGTCTCTGCATTCCTGTCAGCAGGGAAGGGCTCTTCCCTGGCATCTCATCCTGTTTTCAGTAAGTTCTTCAAAGGTCTGGTTCATATCAACCCTCCCTTTAGAGAGCCTACTCCAGCTTGGGATCTGAATGTCTGCAATGCTCAGCTTATGCAGCCACCCTTTGAACCTGTGGCTTCGGCTGAGCTTAAGTATCTGACCTAGAATACTGTGTTCCTGGTTACTTCTGCCAGGCGGATTAGTGAATTACGGGCCCTGTCAGTTGAACCTGACTTTATCTCCTCCCATAGGCATAAGGTGGTCCTGAGAACCAATAGGAGGTTCTTACCCAAGGTGGTCTCATATTTCCATCTAAATCAATCCATGTCTCTTCCTATGTTTTTCACTGATCATTCTTCTTCAGGAGAAAGGAGGCTACACAGTTTAGATGTTAAAAGGGCACTTAGCTATTACATAGAGCATACTAAGGCACATAGGAATGACTGTCTTCAATTGTTTCTCACTTATGGTGAAGTGGGAAAAGGTAGGCCTGCTACTAAAGGAACTATTGCCAGGTGGATTGTAGCTTGTATACAGTTCTATTATACCAAGCTAGGTAAAGCACCTCCCTCAGGCCTGAGGGCCCACTCGACTAGGGGTACAGCCACTTCCCTGGCTACTGCCGGGGATATACCTTTACTAGATGTATGTAAAGCAGCCACCTGGAAAACAGTCCATACATTCACCAAGCATTATTCTCTGGATATCCAGGCTAGGAGTGATGCTAGGTTTGGTACAGCAGTACTGCAGAGCCTATTCCCAAAATAGGTTTGGTACCCTCCTCCATGGAGGTACTGCTTGGTAGTCTGCATATGTCAGAACACAGCAAGATGTCATGTTGTTTGAAGAAAAAAATACTCACCTTAGTAATTGTGTTTCTTCTAATGGAGTCTTGCTGTATTCTGACCTCCTCCCCCCGTGCCCCCTCTCAGAACCTAGTTTTTGGGGTGTGGGCTGGCAGGTACAGTATGGCACCTCAGGGGTGTACCTTACACCCCTCCTCTTTAGGGTGGGATTGTTGTTGTTCTGTTTTAATTTTTATATTATATATCTTGTTCACTACCTGTTTTTTTTATCTTGGGTTCTTGACTTGAGTCTTTTGGGACCCATGTAGTTGCCTGTTGGTTTATTTGTTCACAGTTTCCACACTGGAAGTGTAGTTAGTTGCTCATAAGAATCTGATGGTTACACTCTGAAGCACCACAGACAGAGGTTTGAAATCCGAGCTCGAGTTTAACGTTCTATGCTTCTGCATAGAGTTAACTCTTTCATCTCCATGGCAGTTTGAGTGCTGGGGCTAACTGCATATGTCAGAATACAGCAAGACTCCATTAGAAGAAACACAATTACTAAGGTGAGTAATTTTTTCTTTGGAGCCATTAGAGGATTTTAGGTGGTATGAGGGCATGAGATGGCTTACAATCGATGTGGAGTCCCCCTACATATCAATTTGGCATCCAGATGGTAAAGAGGCATGCAGATATTTCTTAATGCAGGACCCACTTCAAGAACATTAACCAAAAACTCTTACTTTGCAGGGATTGGAGTTTGTGCTGAACAGAAATTATTTTGAGTTTGATGTCACATTCTACTTACAGAAATGTGGAATGGCCATAAGGTGCTGCCATAGCCCCCTTGTTTGTTAATCTTTTTCTAGGCCAATAGGAAGACACAGTCCTATTCCAACCAAACTCCAATCCTATTGGCAAAAAACATCATTAAATAGATGTTATTTGTATATGGATGGGTACAGATATAGAAATAACAGAATTCATGAAATGTTTAAGTTGAAACAAGAAAAATCGCATTTTATACAGTCTAGTAATGACCAATGGATTGCGTTTCTGGATATTGTGTTATTAACTAATAATGAGGGCCAAATTGTGACCAGGGGTTACAGAAAACCTACTTCAATAAATAACTTACTGCTAGCCATTAGCTTGCATCCTAAATCTTTAAAAGACTCCAGCCCCTTCAGTCAGTTTCTAACAATATACTGCAACTGCAGTGATGTTAAAACATTTTTGATATAAACAGCATATCTGAAAATTAGATTCTTAGAGAGGGGATTATGATGAGTCAGTTCTAAACAAAGCATTAGAACAAGGAAACAATTCTGGATAGGAAAATCTTTTTAAAACCAAAAAATAAGCACAGCAAGCACAAATGCTTTGCGACAGACTTAACCATCTGCCAGGTAGATGGGGTAATATTGTCACCAAATATTGACCAATCCTACTTAGTGACTCTAGCCTGGCAAATTACATCAGTGAACAATCAAGGGTGTCCTTTAAGAGGGGTAAAAACACTGGTGAAATACTAGTACATAGTTAGTTCTCAAGAAACTCTCCAACAGTAACAGTACATGGTTACCAGTGAGACCACCAGGATCATACTAATGTGGGAACTGCAATGTGTGTAATTATTGCCAACAAAGGATCACTTTTATAGTGCCTACAAACAGAAAGTCGGTGCAAATAAGACAATTCATTTCATGTGTAACAACATTTATAAAGTATGTATTGTAGTGCAATCATGAGAAACTGTACATTGGCAGGATGAGGAGACAGCTCAAGGTTAGAATCAGGCCAGAGACATTAAAAATGTGGCTTTAGATAGTCCTGTAGTGACACATTTTTGGGAACACCACAATTGTGAACTCCATAGGCTCTCACAAAGGGAGACCTATTGAATCTATGTTTTGAGAGCATTAACTCCTGATGGACTTAATCAAGAATGGGACCCAAAACCTTACGAACATATGAACATATGAAGAAGCCAGCAGAAGAAGGCCTTTTGGTCTGTCAAGTCTGCTTGTATTGCAGGGTCCACAGCTTGAGCTAATGTCCCTGCCCTCCCTCCCTACCCATGATCCTTACCTTCCCCCTATGTTTATCCCAGCCTCTCTTAAAGCTGCCCAATATCTTCAATGAGATGACCTCTTTCGGCAACACATTCCAAGTGTTCACCACCCTCTCTGTGAAGGAGTGCTTCCTGACCTCCCTCCTAAACCTCATATCCTCCAGCTTAAGACTGTGCACCCTCGTGTTACGGCTGCCACTCAGCTTAAAGAGACTCTCCTTATCAACCTTATTTATCCCTTCCAAGTACTTGAAGGTCCCAATTATGTCCCCCCTCTCTCTCTCTCCTGTCTTCCAGGGAGCACATGTTCAGTGCCCTCAACCTCTCCTCGTATGCCTTACCCTGCTGACCCACTATCATCTTTGTAGCCCTCCTCTGGACTTTCTTCAGCAGGTTAATGTCCTTTTTGAGGTGTGGGCACCAGTACTGAACTCCATACTCTAGATGCAGCCTTACCAGTGACCTGTACAAGGGCAGTATAACTTCATCTCTCCTACTACTGATCCCCCTAGGTATGTATCCCAGCATCTTGATTGCCTTTGCTGCTGCTTTCTTACACTGCGTGGAGTGCTTCAGGTCTCTAGTGATCATCACTCCCAGGTCCTTCTCCTCCTCTGATGCAGATACTCAGACTTCACCCAGATAGTACTCTGTCCTGGGATTCTTGGCTCCAATATGCATAACTTTGCATTTCTTGGCATTGAAGCCAAGCTGCCAGATTCTGGACCACCTCCCCAGCTTTTCCAGATCTTCCTGTAAGCCCTGTATCCCTTCAGCTGTGTTCACTCTCCTGCAGATCTTGGTGTCATCCTTGAATAGGCACATTTGGCCCTTAATGCCATCCCCATTGTCATTGATGAAGACATTGAACAACACCGGCCCCAGCGCCAAGCCCTGCAGGACCCCACTGGTTTCCGCTCTGGTGCCAGATAACTCTTCCCCCCACAACCACCCTCTGGGTTCTGTCCCTCAGCCAGTTTTCCACCTTGAATGTGAGGTAAAAATTACCCCCCCCACTCTTTATTGTTTTCATTCCACCTCAGCATATATCTATTACCTATTATTTATATCAGTGCTGAGTATTTTACCTATTATGTTGGTCTAGATTTCTATTTAGAATATTTAAGTTTCGAGAAAGGTATTAAAAAGTACCATATACAGTACCTAGAGATGCAATGCAATGGTGAGGTGACCATAGGTTTGATTAAAGCCAAGTTTGTTTCTATCTCACCATATTTGAAATATATATATATAAAAAATGCAAAGAGTTCATTAATTTCATTAGTTTGTGGTTATATAATATTATACAATGGGATATAAAAATCCTGTAACTTCATTGTTCAAAACACATCACATGACCATGGTATATCCTGTAATAATTCACGGCTGAGAAATGGCATTTATAAAAAACATACTTAAACACATTTAAAATGTATTTTACACATGGATCCATTGTATAATCACAATAAGGCACTCCAGGGTGTGGGTTAGTAGGGGATTTACTCACTTCTTGTGTGGTTAAGTCACTCGGCTGTGTCTCATGACACATCACACAAGGCGTGGGTAAATCCCCCAATAACCCACACCCTGTTGTGCCTTATTGCTTAAATATTAATTTCTGGAATTTCTTTTCTTTTCATAGTTCTGGACATCTGTGAGCACAGTCAAACCTGCAAATCACCTGAGACTAGGCTATAACTGGAGATGGCCGGGATTTGTGGTAACAGCTCCTGATTCCCATAAACTGTTATTAGTTCTATATATGTATTTTTAATACTTACTATGCCAGATTTGCAGATGACTGGGACTCGTGGTAAAAAAAAAGCCTCTAGTTTCCCACTAAATACCTAATAATTACATATTTCTCTAATTCTATACATTTAAAGAAATAGGAATTTTTGTTCATTATGGCCAATCAGAAAGATATTTGCAAAGAGGGTCATATGTACACCAGGTCTGGCGCAGTACAATGTTTTGTTTTATTTTGCCTAAATTAAAACGTTTTCGAAAATAAGCTATTGGAGGCTATAATTACAGAAATGCAAAATATATATATATATATATATATATATATATATATATATACCCTTCCAAGTGGTATTGCTATTGTAGTAGCTAATTTGTATGTTTCATTTGAGTCACATATATATATATATATATATATATATATATATATATATATATATATATATATATATATATATATATATATATATACTGTCAGTGGCTCAGTAGGTAACACACTCGCCTCTGAAGCCGGGAGATCAGAGGGCTGTGGGTTCAGTTCCCACATCTGGCACTTGGGTTAATATCCCAGTACTGACACTGTAGTGCAGCATGAGAGGGGTGCTGCACTTCTGAGGTGCTGCTGTCTTTCGGATGAGATGTTAAACTGAGGGCCCATCTGCCTGGATTGGTGATAGTTCAGGTGGATGTTAAAGAACCCATGGCACTTATCGAAAAGAGTAGGGGAATTCCCCGATGTCCTGGCCAAATTTCCCTCATTCACTAAAAATACCACCAACAGTTTCATCTGGTTCAAGGTCAGTTGGCATTCATCTGCATCCCCCTCCCCTGGGTCGTGCCTGAAAATAGGCAGGATTTGTCTAGTGCACCTACCCAGTCAACAAAAACTAAATAAAATAAATAAATATAATCAATGAAGAGCAAATTGATGCCATAAATTCATGAATCTGGATCTCTGCATTCTGACTGATCAATATTTTTTTGCTGCAAAACTAAATTTATTTAGGATCAATGCATTAAAATTACTTATTTAATGATGAAACATTATTTTATGTTATGAAAAATCATTTTTAAAGCATAAAATGACTTTAAATAAGTGTATTTGAATCTAATTGGTTAAAAATGTATGACATCATGGAATCAGAATTTCAAGTCTAGTATATAAAAGGGCAGTCCTTCAAACAGGTGATCACCCCCTAACGAAACCTTAATTGGCAAAGTGCCGGGGCACCTGCATATGGACAACTTTGTTGTGCCTAATTGTTTTCTCCATGTTTAAAACTAAATGAATGAAGATTTTCTAATTGAAACAGTTTTGGATCTTGTGGCATTTGTGTCCCCTTCATTAGAGAGACCATCTCCTGGCTCTGGAGTGTGAGTGTATTTTGTTTTGGTTTGCAGGCTTTAGGGGTGGTAACCCCCATTCGCATCCCACCCAGCTTGAAGAGCAGCACCCTTTTGTTTTTCACATCATCTGGGCAAAGACATTGCAATCAGCACAGATAAGCGAGATGGGCCGGTAGCTGCCACAATTGAGGGGGTCTCTACCAGGCTTGGGAATTAAGAATAGTGTGGCTGTTTTCATCAATGTTGGGAGCCTTCCTGTCTTGCAAGCCTCCTGCATGGCTTCTTTCAAAGGTCGTAGGAGCTGCTTGGAACAGGAGGCCACAAATTCTGTGGGGAGGCTGTCCCCAATGGGTGCTTTGCCCACCAGCATTTTATGGAGGTCACCTCCCAGTTCATCTCATGTGAAGGGTCTTTCAAGGTGCTCCTTAGCCTGGGTTGATAGTTGGGGTAGAGGTAGCCAAGCTGTGCCAAGCTGTGAAGTTATCCAGGTCAGTGGTGGTAGGGTTCTTCTTCTTTATGTAGAAGCTCTGTCAGAGTCCCAGAAAGGAGTCAATAATGCCTTACAGGTCCATTCTTAGGGTCCTACTATAGTTCAGCCCCCTACCGCTGTGCAACTGTAGCTGCCCCACAAGTGGACATTCTTTTGTATCCTTTCAGTCTCCATTTTCCCCCACCACACCACTCATGGCCACCCCACCTAGCTCAACTCTTTACACCCCACTCACCCTCCTCCTCCTCACAACATACCTCTCTCTAATCCCCCCTCTAACTACTCTCCAGCCAGTCCACTTGCCACCCCCACAACATCTGCACCACACCATCACACCTGTCACTCCCCCATCCCACCCTCCTCCCACACCCATAATAACCACCCGAGTGCTCCCTGGCCTCTTCTCTATCTCGTCATCCCCCACATCCGGGCTATGGCTATCCTAGTCGGTACCCCTCATCGCGTCCCTCTACATGCCTCGACACAGGTTGCCACCGAAATAACGAAATGTGGCACCTACTGCTACGTACCATCTCATTCCTCCTCCTTATGTCGGTAATATACGCCCCAACCCTGGTCCACCCACCATGACCCCTAGGCTTAGCCCCTCCACTACTGGCTTGTGCATAGCCATGATGAATATATGCAGCCTACCAACAAAGTTTGACTGCCTGCTATACCAACCTGACATACTCTCCCTAGTGGAAACATGGCTCTCCAAATCCACCCTGGACTCCGCCATCAATATACCAGGCTACATCCTCTATCGGGCTGACAGAAACGGAAAGCATGGGGGTGGGTGTGCCTTCTACCTCCGAGAATCTCTCCAGGGGCATGCTCGCCCCTTCCCCACCTAAGGTCTGGAGCACAGGCCCTCTTGCTTAACATCACACCTGCCATAGCTAGGGCACCATTGGTCATCACTACAGTTTATATCCCCCCCAGAGACCAGAAACCCACATTCCACTCTGTCCTGGACTACCTTTCCGCCCTCCCTCCCAAATCCGAGCAGCTAATTCTTGGAGACTTTAATACAAACTGGCTCTCCCAATTAGCATCCCACTATAAAGATTCCAAAGCTGCCCTTGATCTTAGCCAACTCATCTCCTGTCCCATGCATGTCAATCCCACCACAGGTACTGCAACTCTGCTGGACCTTGTACTCACCAACTGCCTCCAATTATCTCCCTCTCCTTGAAAAGTAGTTTGTTCTTGAATTGTTACTGCCTTGGAAACTGTTAAATAAATTTATTATGTAACTTTTCTTTCTGAAAATACATGTAATGTTTTTTGTTTGTTTGATGTTCTATGTGACGTGGAACCTTTGTAAAAGAGCCTTGGCTCAAAGGTATTAATTCCTAGACCAATAAACTAAACTAAATTAAACTAAACAAAACCAAAATAGTAGAGACCACTGTACTCCCAAATGCCCTCAGCAACCACTCATCAGTTATATGTGTCTGATCCTGTGAGACTACCAAAGCTGCACCTATAACGTTCCTCAGATGTCTCCTTAAGCCAGGTAGACTGGGCCCTTTCAAAGATTTCCTTGCCTGACAGGACTGTTTCCAGATTATTTATGGCACCGATATTAACACTGAGCTTAGCTATTTTGTCAGATTTTTGAACCATGCCTGTGATATATACCCACCTCACTAGGAGCACCCTATAGAGTCCCAATACCCCCTGGTTGTCCCAGACACTACTAAACATGTTGCAACACAGGGACAACGTATGAAAAAAAGCCACTGACTCCAGCAAGCCGGCTGACAGACAGTGTTACCGTGATGAACAAAATAAATGCACATGGGCTGTATGCAAAGCTAAATCTGACTACTATAAAACCTCCCTCATGGTGACATGAGGCTCTGGTCGCAATTTCTGGACCAACATGAAAGCTATAACTGGGAAGACTACAACCCCTCCCCCACACAAATGCTCATCAATGGCTCCATATCCGCCGACCCTAAAATCATTGCTGACGGTCTAAACGCCTCTTTCTCTGACCTCAGTTCTGTCTTGCTGCCCAGTTTTTTTCAATCCCACAGAACCCCCAAACCCCCACCCCCCTTTTTGCTTCAAAACCCTCTCCCCCACGAAGCCAGACCATACCTAAGGCCCTAAGTGGCGCATGCCACAGTAGCGACAGTCTTGACCCCAAACTGCTACATTTAGCTCTGGACATAGTCCTCATCCCACTCACCTGCCTACTAAACTGCTCCCTCTGCCTTAGTAGATTCCCCTCCACCTGGAAAACTGCACTGATTACCCCCATTCACAAGAGTGGTGACTGCCTGTCGCCAGGGAATTACCAAACAATATCTATACTCCCTCCCCTCTCTAAAGCCCTAGAGAGAGTAGTATCAGACCAGCTCAAGAACTACCTCTCAAAATTTGACCTCCTAGGCAAGGGGCAGCATGGTTTTAGGCAAGGCTATAGTACCACCACCACTGCTCTACTGGAGTTTACAAACTTCATACATAACAATTTTGACAATGGTAAACTGGCTGGCACTGTTTGCCTCAACCTGTCAAAAGCGTTTGACACTGTCAATCACTCCCTCCTGCTTATTGTCCTCTCCCATCTGGGCCTCTCCCAAGATGTTACTGACTGGTTCAAGGACTACCTATCCAACCATTACCAACGGGTCAGATTAAGCAACACTCTCTCAAACCCCCTCCTGGTCCTCTCTGTCATCCCCCAGGGCTCTGTACTGGGCCCAGTCCTTTTCAGCCTGTTTCTCAACTCCTTTCCAAAAATCCTCCCCTGAGAAAATACCTACTCTATGTGGATGATGCTGCTCTCTGCTCCTCCAACTCTGACCCCTCCTCCCTCAATATCTCTCTCCAAAACTCTTTCTCTGCTGCTGATTCCTGGTACACTGGCCACAAGACAGTCTTAAACTAGAAAAAAAAACAAGGTTATGCTGTTTACCCACCACCAGAGCAAGCATAAAAACACCTCCCTCTGTATTCAAACCAACCGTTTTCAACCCCTTGATCAAGTAAACACTTTCAAATACCTGGGTAGCACCCTAGACCCAGCCCTCACTTTCCACAACCACATCCATCAGCTCTGTATGACAGTCAACACAAGAATTGGCTTTCTCTACCACCATAGGATCTGCCTCCCATCAGAAGCCATCCAACTAGCCATCTCTTCGTCAGTCTTGTCCCTTATTGTCTACGGAGCTGCTGACAGCATATCCCTTCACAGACTCAAAATATCCTTAAATAAGGCCTGCCGGCCTGCCACTGGCTCCCCTGGGCTCACACACACCTGCTTATGGTACAACATGGTCCCCTGGCTGAACCTTGAAGAACGACTTATGTACCAAACACATCTTCTCACCAGGAAAATTACCAACAGCCTTGCCCCCCCAGTCTCCCCCAACTTATTCAGCAAACTCCCCAAATTGTTGCCACCCACAGTACATCTCAATCCCACCTGTTGGTTCCACATCTCAGAACTGCCCTGAGTCAATGCTCCTTTATCTACAGAGCCCCCTTCTGTTTCAACTCCCTTCCCAGTCCTATCGCCCTTGAACACAAACATGGCCATTTCAAGTCCCTCCTCCTGGATCACATACTTAACTCTCATACCTGCAGCTGCCATGGTTATCCCCCCACCCAAATTTCGCATTCTCTCAAAGGACCCCTGTCCTGCCTCGTCCCTTCTCAGCCCTGCCCCTAGTGCCTAACTCACACCGCCCTACTTGCAATTATTTTCTATTATTATCTATATCTGCATATATGCCAATCTAGTGTATGTAACATTGTAATGTATGTAAGATTGGCTTGCAACGCTTCCCTTTGTTACTTAACCCTGAATTTATTACTATATGTATATCCATCATGTTGTCTGTATGTGTATTGTTCACAATGATGTGGAGCCTTTGTAAAAGAGTCTCTGACTCAACAAATTGTAATTCTGATACTGTTCAACAAGTAAAAAAAAAAAAGATGCCTGAGATGTGGGATCTTTCCTGCCACTTCTTGAGCTGGTGGTCCAGCAACCTACCAGGTTTCTCACCTTTCCCCCAAAAGGACTGCTGAAGGTGGAATAAAGCACACTTTCTGGTGCAGATGTGTGTTTGTCTTGTACAATGTCCCTGAACTCTCCACCAGTAGCTCGGTAGTACATTGCCCGGCCTCCCTGTACTGTTTCTCCAATTCTTTAAGCCTCTGTAGCTGAGAGTCGAGGTCCCAGGACCTGCTTTTCTTAAGATGGTAGGCACAGCTGATCAGTCTGTCTCTTACGTACACCTTTATCACGTCCCACCTATTGGCTGCTGAGGTTTCCCCTCTTTTGTTGGTTTTCAGAAAAACCTTGATGTTAACAGTTAATGAGGCCATGAAGGAGGCATCTTTGGTGAGTGAGGTATTAAACCACCACTGTCTGCAGAGAGGGAGAGGTGCTCATTCTAGAAGTCAGGTGAAGCAGACGGGGTGTGATCTGAATGACTGTCAACTCAATAGTTGTTATCTGGACTTCTGGGACCCATTGTGCTGAAATTAGCCAGAGATCAACCCTCGAGTAGGACTGATGGGGAGGGGAGTATTATGAGTAGTGTCTGCTTGTTAGATTCACCAGACACCATATGTCAGTGAGGCCTTTGTCTGCTTTCAGCTGTTGCATTGCCACTGCTGCTGTGGAGGAAGGGCCACTAGGGGGTCTGGATCTGTCCAGGAAGTCATCCAGGACTGCATTTGCATCTCCTCCAAGTATGACCTGTCCCCTTTGGTTCTTCGCTAGGGCCTGGGCAAGACTGGTGAAGAAAGTGGCATACCCCTAGTTCAGGTCATACATGTTGCATAAGGTAATATCCTTGACCCAGACAGTACCCTGTACCAGTACATATCATACATCTGGATCAGAGACCACTTTATGGCAGATAAAAGGGATATGTTTGTGGATAAGTATGGCCTCCACCCTACCTCTTAGAAGAGAAAGAGCTACCATATACCTGTGTTACCCACCTGTTTTTAGTTTGTCTGTCTCGGGCTAGTTCAGGTGGGACTCCTGTAGGAAGGCAGTCTCAGTGCTCTCCCACCTAAGGTGGTTTAAAAGTTTCTGTCTCTTGATGGGGGAGTGGATACTTTTAATATTTCAGGATAACCATACCCTAGAAACCAGACTAAGTGGAATGTTTTTAAAAAGATGATTAATGAAATCAAGCATCATGACGCAGCTGTTGAAATCCATGATTTCTATATGAATTTGTTCTGTATAATTGTTCATTATTTATGGATATAGTATATTACTGTTTGTGTTAATGTCCACTGTATTTGATTACATAACCCTACAGGACAATCTTGTAAACAGGACCCTTGGATCGTAAGTATTTTATCCTGTTTAAAAATAAAGTTATTTGCTACTTACTACTACATTTAAAAAGCTAGTGCACTGCCTAAAACTAATACAAATTTTTAAAATCATTATCTTTTATATCTGAGGTACTTTTTCTTTTCTCATTGGTTGATTATTCATGTCACCTGATGTTAGTAGGTATGATGTGTTGAACAACACTGCGCATGGCAGCTGACAAATGCAGTTCTGTTCCTCCCATTACATAATCAGCTTTGTGACCTCACTGTATCTAACATCACAGCTGCTCAGGAAGAGTCACTCAGTAGCTGCCGGGTCTGTCAACTGCAGTGTCAATGTCAGGGAGGTCACAGTACTGATAATGTAGTGGGAGGAATAGAACTAGATATGTCAGCAACCAGGTAACAACTTTCTAATGAGCAAAATGAAAAAGGAAAATATTTCTGTAATAAAACGCTACAACTGACTACTTCTTAAAATTAGTACCATTTTCCAGTCCACTATATATATATGGTGATACTAGCTCTTTAACTGGTGTACCTGCCACACTGAACTCTGTCAGAAAGCTCACGATGGGGACAAGAGGTACAGAAGGCTTGGCCATCAGGGTGTGGGAGCCCCAGCCACCCTTAGGAAAGCTAGGTTCACAGTCCTGATTGTGTAGTCTGTCCAGAAAATTGGACTGAGTAGGTATGCCACAGCTGTGTAGTAATTCATAGTCAGGTTTTATCTTGTAACATCCAGGGTCATATGAACAGTAGGTAGGTAGGTAGGTACAATTTTATTGTTCAACAATAAGTCATTACAATCCAAATACAATACACTTAAACATATATCTTCAAAAAGACACCATCATATACATACACATACATAAATATGTAAAAGAGCTTAGTCACACATATACTGCATGTTTTCTGGAATACATCAAAGAGTTAAAATCAGTTTCCCTAGACATTTACAAATTTACTGGAAGTGTCTTTTCAACTTTTTATTTCTCCTAGTACTTTCAATTCCCTTTTTGCATGTTTTCTTAATTCTCTCCACATTTACGAAGAAAATTGCAAAGGCGTTAGTTGTTACCAGATCTTCTGAATACATAAGAATTTGTGTTAGGAGATCCTTCTCCTTTCCCATTTGGTCAATAGAGTTAACCTGTAAAATGATTTTCACAAGAATCTTTCTAGCTCTACTATATCTTGGGCAATCCCACAGTATATGCAGAAGGTTTTCCTTACCACCTACTTCGCAATCACAGTCAGTCGAAATAACTTTCTCTTTAGTATATCTTGTTGCTAGCACATTACTATCAAAGCTTTCAAATTTATATCTTATAAAGGCATTTCTTAGGTTCTTATCTATAAGCACCCCAAGACAGTACTGACGATTAGATTTATTTCTGCAGTTATCTGTGAACCAAGGGGAATAAGCAGACTTTTTAGGCCCTGTCCACACTATGCCTCTGTAACGTTACAGACGGCTCAAACTGTTACCGTAATGGTTTGCGTTTACATCTGTAACATTACAGAAGGCGTTTTCAAAACTGTTATAGAAACCTGTTTGTATGTGGTTTCTAGAACGGTTATGGTAACATTTACAGATCTGTAACGTTACAGCCTGCAGTGTGGACGCGTGAGAGTGTGCCCTCCAGTCCCCCTACTATACCACAATGCAGCGAGGCAGTGCAGTGGTGCAGTCTGGGATGTAAACCAGGGCAAGAACCAGGAAGTGTACAGCGCTGATCGCGAGTGTGATCGCGAGTGCAGTGAACCCCATCAGTCAGGCGTGGGTATTCCAATAAATGCCACCAGCTGGTGTAGTAGCCCAAGAACCTGCAGTAGGAAGCATCGAAGGCTGTGTTTGTGCAGAGTGCTTTGACTGAGCATGGCCATTATAGCCAGCAGTGAATCAGTGAAACATCAGTGTCCCAATAACTGCACAGGCAGTAGGCAGCATTATAGGTAGTGGAGGTGAAGGCATGGCTGATCGTGATGCCACATGGCCTGAAGAGGCAACAAAATTACTCGTTGACTACTGGACACAGGAATGGGTAGAGTCAGAATTGGCTAGTGCACGCACAACAACAAGGTGATTGAAAGTGTCCGAACACCATTTGAACATGGCATCAAAGGAGTGAAACAATGCAGAGACAAAATAAAACAACTCAAAGTGCGCTACCACAAGACTCATGACAGCAACAGGCG
This sequence comes from Neoceratodus forsteri, assembly GCA_016271365.2. NCBI lineage: Eukaryota > Metazoa > Chordata > Ceratodontiformes > Ceratodontidae > Neoceratodus > Neoceratodus forsteri. The sequence continues at coordinate 222,186,063 of CM057449.1, read as the reverse complement.
CTCTGGTGGTGGTCGTATGGTGTGTCCGTTCTACGATGAATTGGACAAAATATTGGGAACAAGGCCAACAACCGAACCCCACTTTGTCCTGGAGAGTTCTGCAGTGGAGTCCGATGATGATGGTTATGGTGCGGGGACGGAGGAGTCATGCCAGCCCAGCACAATTGATGCTGACATAGAGGCAGGTGGAGAGTCAGGTATGCACACTATCAGTCACTATGTGGGGTGCTGGGGGGTGAGAGGTGGGTAGCACATACTGGGTGGCATGATGCGGCTGAGAGGCATCTGGGGCACAGTTTGGAACCAGATGCCAATGACTGCATTAATGTAGTTGGGGAGGTAGGGGTATATGTTCAGCGTTCTGCAGTGCAGTTGCATACTGTATACTGAATAGTGCTATGAAGTATTTCCAGTAGTTATGGTTGAATGATGCGGATTGCATGGGAACTGAGTAACATAACAAACAAATGGCTGGGTGTGGTTGGAGTTCATGGTGGGGATGGGAGGTAGCGTGGTGGTGTTTGCTGGGGGCCTGGCAGTTGTGTTGTACACTGTGTACAAACAAGCTGCTGTCATGGAGGTGGGTGGTTGCAGTGCTGCCAGTCAGCAGATGTTACCAAAAAGTACTATGCCACTTGCCTGTTGCAGCCTGAGAGTAACCATATGTGGCATGCTCATAAACAACGTTTGTTGTTCTGCAGATGATAAGAATGATGAGCAGACATCCTTGGATAATGACCTGCTGGAGGCATCATCATCAGTGTCATCTGCTGCATCATGTGCTGTGAATGATGAATGCCCTGGAACATCAAGCGATACATCTGGTGGTGGCAGGCGAGGAGCTGCCAAGCACTCATTTGAACGACAACCACTTGTCAACCTGAGAAAGAAGAAGAAAGAATCAAGACTGGCCGACCTGATTGGAGCAGTGCTGGAGCCCACACGGCAGATGCTGCAGCAGCAGCATCGAGAGCTGCTTGAATTGGAACGGGAGAGGGCTAGGGAGGAGAGGGAGATGGAGGAGAGATTAAGGAAGCAAGAGGCAGAGCAAAATGCACAATTCTTTAGCAACATGTTAAAACTCTTTAACTATGCAGTTCCAACAGGCAGCCACAAATGTCATGGTCCAGCCACAGGGTAGTATGCCACCTGCAGACCCTGGTAACGCAGCAAGTATGTCTGCAGGCATCACCCATACTGCAACAAGTTCCACCCAGGTCGGCAGTACTCAAGGCACTATGTCCACCACTTGTACCCCTGTCATGTCCCACAGTGCTTATCACGCAGTCAGTCATGGCACCATCCAGCATGCTACTGATGTCCCATGTGGCTCTCTGTCCTCCCATAACATGTACCAGACACCTATGCTTGGCAACCCTAGGATAGGAATGAGGGTGACTGGTGGTGGTACAGGAGTGCCACCTACTGTGTCGTGTCAGACACATTATGATTCAAACCCACAGCACGGCAGCATCCCCTCAAGTGCCCCATCCACTTTGCCCTCTGCCACAAATATGCACACACAGGGTGCCAGGAATGCTGATCCTGAACCAACACTGGCTGTTTCAAGCTTCACACATGATCTGTACAGTGAAGATTTCCAGTGGACAACACTGTGAGCTCAAGGGCTGGTCTCCCCGTGTTACGTTCGGAATGTCACTTGTTCTGTGGTGGCGTAATTTGTTAGAATGATAGCTGTTGTTATCCCCCCCATAATGTTACTCAGGGAACCCAGTACAGCTGGTAAGCTACACTGTATGAGAAGTGGTTCAGTGTGAATCAGTGGGTCTCATAGCACACTACTGGTAGTTGCTTAACAACTGCAGAACTGTTTGTTACAAATGCACAGCAGCGTATAAGCTCAGGATGACTTTATTGTACAATTGCACAATTGCACTGAATGTAAAGTGCTGGTATCGTATGCTACTATTAACAAATGAAACACTGTACTGGCGACATTATGTCTTTGCATCATTGTCTGTTGCACAGCTGTGCATTTCTGCCTTGTTTATTGTTGTTGCGCATCATCCACTGTTGTTGACATTGCAACCTTGGGACGGTACGGTCCAGCACTATGTTCTGTATACCTGGTGGAAAAACACATATCAGGAATGTATGACAAAATATGCAATACTGTCTGAGTCCCTAAAAGGGACACAGTTTTCTTTAGCTGTGAAATACATGTAACTGCAAATGAGTGGCAACATTACTCACCAAACTGATTTTATATGGTATGTTTTTGTTTATTTTGTTTATGTTTAATTATGTCTGTGCACGTAACAGGCGTACTACTGAGGCAATGTTACATACGTGCTCTGTCACATATGTTGTTGGTCTGCTGTGCCTAATGTTTGATCAGTACTGTGCCAATGTTTGGACATCTGCATCATACGTTTAGTGTGCAGTGTAGTACTTCATACATGGAGTACACTGTGTATGGCAGGGAACCTCGACAGAATACATGTCGTGACACTGATGTGTACCAATAGGTTCTAATGCTACATTTCTGTCTGGCTGATGCTGCAATACTGGACATGGTTTGTTGTACCACCAGACATCTAACGACATACTTGCCATGCATACAGCAATAAACACAGCACTACTGAATGGAACTGACTTGCGTATCATTCATTATGCATGTTGGAGGTACATGGGTCACTAGTGGGCATGGGTTGCTGTGACATGATAGGTGGTATCTTGCACAGGTATCTGTGAGTGTGTGGAAAGGTGGATGGCCACACGATTGTTACACAGTGTGTCATGGGTGTGTGCTGGTGTTTGCACTGCTGCATGTGGACACCATTCCTTACCACTTGGTGCAATGTGCACATATGTGCAGGAACAGAACTTACCGAACCTATGCATTCATGAGGTTGTCAGCTAGGGTATCCCTGATCAGTGATGCGTATCGACTCTGGCCCATTATAGTCATTTCCTCAGTGGGTACACTGTCATGGTCTGTAGGCTGTGGATATATGTCTGTTGCACTGTCCAGTTCCCAGCTGTCCATGAATACCTCTGCCCTTGTCTCGCACAGATTGTGCAGTGCACAGCATGCCCCTATGACGTACGTAGCATTGTTGATGCTGAATTCACTTCTCTTCAACAGGCACCGCCACCTCCCTTTGAGGTGCCCAAAGGCACATTTGACCACCATGCGTGCCCTACTGAGTCTGTAGTTGAAGTTGCGCTTCTTGGGGTCACCATAGTCATTGTACGGCTTCATGAGCCAGGGCAGTAGGGGACAGGCAGGGTCTCCCAAAACAACAACAGGCACAGCAATTCCAGCTATGTGTCTTGGTGGTTCCATGAACAGTGTACCATTCTGCCCAAGGGTGTACAGCTTGCTGTTTCGGGAACACCCTTGCATCATGGACCTTGCCTGGCCATCCCACGTTAATGTCCATGAAACAATACTTGTGGTCTACAAGAGCCTGCATGATGATGGAGTAGTATGATTTCCTATTGAAATACTCTGTGGCATTTCCTGGGGGGCATATGATTGGGAAATGGGTGCCATCCACTGCACCGCCACAGCTTGGGAATCCCCAGTCCTTCTCAAATCCAAGCACTATGTCATGCACATTCTGCACCCCGTACAACCTTTAGCAGCAGTACTTTCACTATGGCACGGCACACTTCTATGACTATTACCCCCACAGTGGACCGACCAACACCAAACAGATGGGACACTGTTCTATACTCTACATTTGTTGACAGCTGCCACAGTGCTATTGCAACTCTTTTGTCCACTGGTGTTGCTGGACGTAGGTGTGTATCCCTCCGGGTGATGTACGGAGCCAACTCACCACAGAGGCAGTTGAATGTCTGCCTGCACATCCGGAAGTTTGATAGCCACTGCTCATCTGTCCAGGATCGCACAATGTTGTCCCACCACACAGTGCTTTTTCTGTGTGCCCACACAGCCCTGGGAACTGTGCCACTTTCAAGGATACACATCAATATGTCCTGTAATACGGACACTGTGTCAAGCACACCTTGGCAAATGCTGGCAAGCCTGCGTGAGGCACGACATTGTGCAGCCCTCCTCTGTCTCCTACACCTGGCAGTCTGCAGGTTCACTGCATAATAGTGCATTATACCAGCCAAGGAACACACTGCTTTCGAAAACGCTGCCATGTTTCACACACCCTACTGTGTTCTGTGTGCATGGCAACCCTTGGCATTCTGGGACATTGCTATTCAGCACCTACTACATCTTGGGATAGCCACTGCTTCCAAGGGGTTACACCACTCCCAGTATTTTTCAATAGTGTGGACAGGCTGTAACGTTATCGTAACGGTTTCAACACTGTTCCTTTTGTAGTGTGGACGCACTGTAATGTTACAGGGCTGTAACGGTTTCAAACCATTACAGCTTTTAGTGGTGTAGTGTGGACAGAGCCTTAATGTCCTCCAAATCCCTTTCCCTTCAAAAATCAGTTACTTTATCTGAAATATAACTCTTATACTCTATACTTAGCCTTATATTTTGTTCTATATGTTTTTTAGAAAAGTCAAATGATATTGATCTAGTAATACATATATAGTGTGCAGCCGTCTGGCTTTATAACAGCCTCTATTAAACCAATCATTTTTTTCAGACATTTTTTAACTATTCACATGTCTTGAAGCCTACTCAGATGGAGCCAATAGTTTAATTTTTTTTTTAAATCAAAGCTAGATTTGATGTTACTCAAACACGTCTCTGCCCTCATATTATGAGCTGGAAAGGAGTGGGATTGTCCCAATGTGCTTCTTAATACTTTATGTATGGGAACCATTAGGCTATCTTTTTGTTTAACATCCCATACCTCTGCAGCATAGAGAATTTGAGCCATGTATTTTGCTCTAATGGCTTCAAGTAGTGGCTTCAAAGAGATACCTCCATATAAATAATGAATTTGTTTAAGGCAAGAGCTGTTTTTTTGCTGTAATCATAACCTTATCTCTATGTTTAATCCAGAGACTATTTGTTGAGAATGCCACACCCAAATATGTATATACTGTTGTAGAGGATATCATTTGTATTCCCATCTTCCAATGTCCTATATTTCTCTTTCCACCAAAAACAGAAATGTTTGTTTTTGAAACATTTATTTGTAGCTTAAGTTCTCATGTTTTATTCTAAAAAATATTAATTTTACTTTGCAAACCTTTTTTGGTAAGTGAAAATAGGACAATGTCATCTGCAAATGCCATAACAGCACAATTTTCACATGCTATTTTGGGGGAATCTGTTTGAGACAAATCAAAATCTGCTAACCATAGTATCTATATAGATAGAGAAAAGAGTTGGGGCCAATACACAACCCTGTCTTTATCCCCTAATAATAGAAAAAGGCTGTGTCAATTTACCACTGACACCTGTTCTTACTCTAGCTCAAGAATCGGTATACAGGTTACTTATAATATGTTTCAATCGTTTGTCAATATCTTTTTTCAACAGAATTTTCCATAATATTTGTCGGTTCACCACATCAAATGCAGATTTAAAATCAACATATAATACATACAGGATTTGCTTTCTCAAGTAGATATATTTCTCAACTGCAAAAAGATAAAACAATTATCTACAGCACTATAGTCCCTCCTAAATCCCGTCAGCATTTTACTTAATCCCCCAGTCCCTTCTAGTTCCCCCTGCTGTTTTTGTAGTATAATTGTTGAGAAAATCTTTAATGAAGTGTCAAGAAAGCTAACTGGCCTGTACATAGCTGGATCCTGAAAACTACCCTTTTTGTGTATCGGGACAATAATGGCTCCTTGCCGAGAATATGGAATGAATGATTCCCTAATTATTTTATTTAAAATGATCAAAAATAGATAAATCCATATATTTGCACCAGTCAAAAAGCCTTTTACAGGTATATTATCTGACCCCGGTGCTTTATTACATCTCATGTTCCTCAGGGCCATAAACATTTCTTGCCTGGTTATTAATATATTATTCCCATCAAATTTCTTCTGGTCTAATAGTTGTTCTTCACTGTCATAGATTTGGGAAAAATATCATAGCCACTGTTCTTCATGTATATATGTATCTAAGCAGGATGTAGAGTCATTTGTACCCCTAGCCACTAAGGCCCAAAAAGTGTTATCATCTCTTTTAACTATGCACACTAGCATTTCCCTCCATTTATCTTGATAGTATTGTTGTTGTTTACTTTTTAAAACTTGTTAGTACATTTTCTTTGCTGATTCAATACTTTAAAATCCATCCTATTTTTAGAATATCTTATGGCTCTTGCCTTCCCCGTAAGTGCTGCTTTTCATTGCATTCTATGTCAAACCATACACCCTTACTTAAATTGGTAGAGTCTTCTTTGTCACTTGTTTGAACAGTAACAATCGCCAACTGAAAGTGCACAGTAAATGCATTCAAAACAAAACTCTGTATATCTATAGGGAGGCCCCAGCCAGTTCCAAGGGAGGCTCAAGAAAGTCTAAAAAAGAACTTTATTTAAATTTTGAGTTTTAAATATTTTGTGTGAAGGGATGAGGCAAACAGAAAGAGGATAATAATAAATGATTTGATGTATTTGTTTACAAATCACTGATCAGGAAAGGCACACAGAGTCAAGGCTAATTCTAGGTGAACCAAGGGAAGTGTAAGGGCATGAGTACAATTGAAAAGGTAACTGCTAAAGAGTAAGGCAATACAGAATGAACAATAGTGCAAACAAATAAGAACAATGAACAAATAACGAATAGTAGCAACTGACCAACTGGACTGGTGGCAGAACAACCCAAATACAAGGGTTAAATAGAGAGGGACTAGGAGCAAGAGAAGGAGGAGGCACAAAAATTCCTGAGAAGTTGCTTAACAGCTGGATACGAGGGGAAGAGGCAGAAGTCAGTGTGAAGGCCTTCCCAGATAAAAGGGGAAACAGAGAAAACAGTCTGATCTATGAAGGTATTGCAGCATTGAATAACAATAGTTTGACAGTTAAAATAATGGAGCAAGTGAGCTGCCCTGGGGAAGAGGTTACAAGTGGGGGGTTACAATCAGCTGAATAAAACAAGCGTCAACTACTCTACTGTACAGAGTATGCTATTTTTCCATGGGTAGCCTCAAATTATTTCAGTATTTGGGGGATGCTCAAGATCATTTCCATGGCTTTGTGGAGGCTCACTATGAGTAAGTCTGAGAACTAATGATCTATACTGATGAAACAGCAAAACCCATAGTAACTCAGACTGTTTTAATGAGTCAGTAAGGCTAGGACTGCATGGAGGTGGAGGCCCCCGAGATTGCCTGCCTTTCTGACCCAAGACATGCTCAGTGCAGAATCAGACAGTTGGCATGCCACCTAATGATCCAGCAACTGGCACTCATCAGGGAGTGCCAAACAGGCTTCCATCTTTGGCCGCTGTGTGGAGAAGTGCAATAGGCCCATATTGCCCCAGCTTCCATGGAATGCTGCTGCATTTCCTGTGCCATCCTTATGTAGCTCTGTGAGTGTGTGTGGGGAAGGGAAGACCAGAAATGGAATGGGGAAATAGTGCACCTTAGAGAAGAGGGAGTGCCCCTAAACATAAGGGGAAGAGGTATTACACCCTGCTCACCCCAGTGACACAATCTTCCTCTCTGGCAAAGACCTTCCTCCCTTCCCATTGATCTGTCTCCTTTTACCAACATCTGCAGTTTGTTGAGGGCATCCAAGGCGAAGGGGGACTTCTCCACATCATGGGCCCCTCAGTCAGGGACTAGTAATGTTGAGACTGGTTGAGCAGGGCTAGTGTCTCATCCTTGACTCAAGGAATGAACTAGATAGAGCACTACTTTCCTCAGGATCATGTTATGGCCCAGTGCTATGGAGGAGGGGAGAACAGGTGCATGCCTCTGTATGCAATCACCATGGCTGGATTCCCAACTGCCCCTTGCCTCACAATAACCATACCCCATAGCTCAACCCAGCTTGTACCCCTATTCCCACAGCTGTTGCCAATAAGAGGAAGAGATGCTGCTGCGGCCTGAAAGAGGTCCAGGGGGCACACATTCCTCCTGACAGCTAGAGTCCCAGCTATTGAATGTGCAAGGAAAGGTACTGCTGTGGGGGGGCAGAAAGGTGCAGTGTCCAAGGCATAAGGCACAGTTGGAAGGTGAGGAGGGTATGCTCATATCTGTTTTGCTGGTGGAAGGTGTGGTGTGATGTGCTGTAGGCAATAGGAAGCCCTGCATCTAAGCTGATTATCAGCCACCAAGTCTGCCAGCAATTGCTAGGGCCATCACTATAGAAACTCTCATCACCTGGACTTCACCTTTGATTGTCCCAGCAACCTAGTATCACCTTTCCCTAGTTCACATGGTTGCCTTCTTTTCTGCCTCAGAATTATGCAGGTAGTGGGGTTCCCCAGGGCTCAGTGCTGAGCCCCGTCTCTTTAGTATATACATATCATCACTGAAAACCAGTTGTAGTGATGTATGGGTGTCCACATTTGCAGACAACTGCAGAATAGGGGCAGTAATTGATAGCCTTACTGATATACAACATTTATAACGTACATTGGAATATATAGTCAAATGGACTACAGTACATAAATTGGAATTAAATTTAGGAAAATGTATGGCAATACATATGGGTAAAAAAATGAACATCACCATTACAATTTAGGGGGTTTCAAAATGAGATTCACTAGAGGAGACAGACTAGGGTGTCAATAACAGCAGATTTGAAATTTGATGTCCACTGTCAGAAGATAATTAAAAAAACAAATCAGGTTCTAAATTGCATTCTAAGACACATCACTAGTAGAGGAAGCAAGGTTATCATGCCACTGTATAGGTCATTGGTAAGGCCACACCTTGAGTACTGTGCCCAGATTTGGTCACCACATAAAAAACAGGACATTATTAAAATAGAAAGAATTCAAAAAAGAGCATATAAAGCAGTTAAATCGCACTAGAACACAACATATGAGAAAAGGCTAAGACATCTTGTGCTGTATACATTGCAATATAGAAGGGTAAGAGGGGGGACATGTACATACTCTACAAGGCCGTACATGGTAACACCTTAAGGGGAGAATTGGGGTTAATATTACAAAATAGTGTACATAATTCAAGAGGTCATTCACTGAAGCTTAGCTTGGAGAGGTGGAATAATCGGAAAAGGAAGCATTAGTTCAGCCAGAGGGTGGTGAATTTATGGAATGAGCTGCCAGAGGAAGTGGTGATAAGTGAGAAAATGGAAACTTTTAAAATAAGATTGGATAATGATTGTAAAAACAAAACTACAGTGATTTAAGGGAACATGGCAAGCACTATGGACCTAAGTCTACTACAGCTTATAACTACCTATGTAACCAATGCCTTGATGTTCAGAATAAATGTGCACTAGCCCTGTTAGGCAAGAGGTTCTGCCTGATAAGCACTGGGGCAAAACAGACTGAGAGGTTTAAGGGGGGGCAACTTAATTAACAACTAGAGTTGAGGGGGCAACCTAATTAACAACTAGAGTTGAGCCACAATTAAAATGTCATGGTATGTAGACCCTAACTGCCTCTAATTCCCCAAAACTACCAGAAGATTTATTTCTCCCTGCCCTTAGTCCTCTCCTGATGGTTCTGTGGGGGTGGTGAGATACAGGGGAAATCAAACTGAAAGGCTGTGTAGTGCATAAATTCCCATTGCCCCAAGCATCACAAGCTCCAGGCAGGCAGCTCAAATGTTGTCTTGGGAACATTTGGGTTGGCAGTGTGAATAATTGGCTAGGGTGGAGAAGTGATAGTTTACTTCCAGTGCCAGATCACTCGGGTGGCCCAGTGGTGGGGGGAGGGGGGTTGATACAGCATCCCAGTGATAATCCCCTCATCCCACCCACTTAAATCAAGTCTGGTCAAGACATTCACTCCACAGCCATAATCATCACAACATAAATGGGACAGCCATAAGAACTGGGGTTGTCTACAGGCCCTCAGACCAGAGGGAGGACACAGACACATTACGGTTAGAAGATATACAAAACATGACAGCTAAAGGGGAGGTTCTGATAATGGGAGACTTCAACATGCCAGATACAGATTGGTCAATACCAGCAGGAACATCTGCCAGAACTAGACTCATAGTGGATTCCCTGCAGGGGGAGGGTCTCAAACAACTGGTACAGCAACCCACAAGAGACAGGGCTATCCTAGATCTAGTAACGACTAACAAAGAAGGGATCACAGATCTCGGTGAGAAGGTCACCTGGGGCCAGTGACCATCACATGGTATGGTTCAATTTGCTACTACATCTAAATCATCCCATTCCAAGGCAAAAATATGGGACTTCAGAGGAGCTGACTTTGATAAGATGGCCAACAGAGTTAAGCTAGCCCTGGCAAAAGAAACACAGGTGAGGAGTACAGGCAAAGTGGGCAAGCATTAAGGATACAATACTTGAAGCAACATCCCATTGTGTTAGACAAAAAAGGAAGTAAAAAGAAGAAGGAAACCACTTTGGTTCTCAAATAAAGTAGCAGAAAAGGTCAGAGCCAAAAGGCTGGCCTTCAGGAAATATAAGGGAACACAGCGGATGAAGATAGGGAGGCATACACAACTGCCTAAGGAAGCAGGTAAGGCAGTAAGGCAGGCAAAGTCCCAAACTGAGAAACACTAGCACGAACAGTAAAGAAGGTGACAAGACTTTCTATAGATACATTAGTGAAAGGAGAAAGTCCAGAGGGGTATTGCTAAGCTTAATGGAGAAAAGGGAGCATGTGAGGAGGAGGACCTGTAAAGGCATCTATCCTAAATAGATACTTTTGCTCAGTATTTACTGAAGAGAAGGTAGGGCAGGGCCCACAGCTCAGCATCATGGACACAGGGGAGGGAGGGAGCACTACTCCTTCTACAAAAGAAAGGGTCCTACAAGATGCTAAGCTCAGGGTGGATAAGGCAATGGGACCTGATGGCATACATCCCAGGGTACTTAAGGAGCTAAAGGAGGAACTAGCAGAGCCATTAGCAGAATTGTTTAGTGAGTCTCTGAGCACAGGAGAGGTCCCAGAAGACTGGAGAAGGGTCATGTGATCCCGCTCCACAAGAGTGGTAGCAGGGAGGAGGGGGGAACTACAGACCAGTCAGTCTTACCTCAGTAGTGGGCAAGATTATGGAGGCACTCCTTAAGGAAAGGATAGTGCAACACCTGGAATCATAGGGCACAGGATCCAAGACAGCATGGGTTTACAAAAGGAAGGTCCTGTCAAAACTAATCTCATAGATTTCTTTGACTGGGTAACCAGAGTGGTGGACCAAGGGGAGCAGTTGATGTTGCCTACCTTGACTTCAGCAATGCTTTGACACTGTTCCACATAGATGATTGATAAATAAGCTAGGTAGGCTGGGGTGGGTCAGAAGTTGGTCAACTGGGTGGCAAACTGGTTGACTGGCAGAAAACAAAGAGTGGTGGTAAATGGTATACAGTCAGAAGAGATGCAAGTCACAAGTGGGAATCTCAGGGATCAGTCCTGGGGCCAGTCCTATTCAACATCTTCATTAGTGACCTCGCAGATGGACTAGAGGGTATAATTTGTCTGTTTGCAGATGACACCAAGATCTGCAACAGCGCAGATGATCCAGATGGGGTGGGCAGAATGAGAAGAGATCTGGATAAACTAGCAAAATGGTCAGAAGAGTGGCAACTGGGATTTAATGCAAAGAAGTGCAAAATCATGCAAATAGGAAGAGAAACCTGAAGCCACTTATAGGCTGGGAGGAGTTGCTAGCAGTCACAAAGGAAGAAAAGACTTGGGCATCATCATCACTGATGACCTAAAATCATCCAAGCAGACCTCTAAGTGCTAGTAGGCTAGAGGTGTTAGGGTGTATTAGTAGTATCATAAGTCATAAGAGGGAGGTAATAATCCTCTGTACAAGACATTGGTTAGCTCCCATCTGGAGTACTCATGGCAGTATTGGAGGCCACACTTCACAAGGACATTAACCAAATTGAGGCAGTCCAGAGAAGGGCAACAAAAATGGTGCAGGACTGCATCAGAAGACATATGAGGACAGATTAACGGAGCTCAATATGTATACCCTTGAGCAAAGGAGGGAGAGAGGTGATATGATCGAGACATTTAAACACCTTAAGGGCATAAACAAGGTGAAAGAGTCTAACATGTTTAAATATAAGAAAAATAGCAGGACAAGAGGACACAGCATGAGATTAGAGGAGGCCGATTAAGGGGAATGTGAGGAAATTCTTTTCACAGAAAGGGTGGTAGATGCATGGAATAGCATAGCACAAAGTGGTGGCTATGAATACAGTGCAGGGCTTCAAACAGGCATGGGATAGGCATAAGGGAGCAATACAAATGACTATGAATAGATAGGTCACTGACAGAGCAAAGGCCGATGGCACATTTATAAGGTAGAAAAAGAAATGGGCAGACTGGATGGGCCTTGCGGTCCTTATCTGCCGTCAACTTCTATGTTTCTATGTAAATATTTAAACTAGTAGCTAAAAGCCACAGTTCAAATGTTTTACAGTGTGGGATGGTGCCAGGGCAGAACTTGGGCTGAGATGTTATAGGGGACAGGGGAAATGTTGTGACTAGAAGGGGCACTGCTTATGAAGTCCCTGTCCTGCGTGGGGTGATGATACAGTTTCAGATATGATGCTTCTCACAGCGAAACCTTCCTGCTGACAGGCAGGTAAAGTGGCAGTGATTTGCTCCCATAAAAATCTGCAGCCCCTCTCATATCTCTCACCTCCTGGCGATATGACATGTGCTGCCCCCACCCCCACATCATCCCTTTTCATGCACATGTCAGGTCCTGCAGTTCAGCCTGTATGTCGGAGTTGGGTACCATGGAGCTTTCCCTGTGTACCTCAGATTCAGCCCCACATTTTGCAGTCTTCAAGTAGGACAGCTTGAATGTTGCCTTGCAAACATTTGGAATGGCTGTGTGACAGTCGGTAAGGCAGGAAAGAGATCATCTGCAAGAGCAACAAGCTCCATTATGCTTGTTGACATTGGCAGGAGGGTAAAGGAGGCAAATGCAGAGTTGCCAGTAATCAACGCTAGTTTGCCCCATTCCAGTTAAGCAATCTCACATTAAGCCTTTGTCAGAAAATTATGATCCTCAGGCTGAGAATTAATTATTTCATAGGGAGAGGGCCCGAAAAGGGGAGCCTGGAAAGCTCACCCCCCCCTGTTATGAGTGAAGTTAGTAGGGAAGGGACACTGGGGGAAAAGAGGGGGGAAGAATGGGGGGAGGAGGGAAAGAAGGCAGGTTGGAAAGTGGTTCCACTGAATGCAAGAAGCCTGGGGAATAAGGCAGCAAAGACAGAGGCTCTCCTAGCAGTGAAGAGGGTAAACATTGCGGCAATCACAGAAATGTGGGCCACTCAGTACCAGGATGGGGACATGATAATCCCGGGGTTTAGGTTATGATTTATGTAAGGGAGGGGATAAAGTGCATAAGGGAGGAAGGGGAGGAGGGGAGGACAGAAGCCCTATCTATGCGTTTCAGGATGTAAAGAATAGAGCACTGAAGATTAGGGTTGTGTACAGACCACCAGATCAGAGGAGTGACCTGGATAGGGAATTGGCTGAGCAAATCAGGAGGATATGCAGGAAGGTGAGCACAGTGGTCATGGAGGATTTTAACCTACCGGGGATGGAGTGGGGCAGACCATCTACCATGAGTGCAAGGGAACTGGTCCTGTTAGAGGCATTTCAGGAAAGCTTTCTTACACAGCTGGTCCAGGGGCCAACTTGGTTAGAAAGGACCCTGGACCTTGTACTAGAGAATGAGGAGTGAGTAAGAAATCTGGAGGTGAAGAAACCATTGGCTGGGAGTGACCACTATTCAGTGTGGCTCACGCTCAACATGGGGCGGGAAATGGGGGGAATGGACACAAGGGTGATTGAGTTTAAGGGGGTGGACTTTAAGAAAATGGGGGCAATTTGGGGCAGATATCTGGCAGGAATGCAACTGCACATAGATGCAGACCAGAAATGGGACATGATAAAGGAAGGGTTGGAAGAGTCTATGGTAGCATGCACTAGGAAGAAAAGTAAGAAGGGTAGGGCAAAGAAACGTAATTGGCTGACAGAGGAGGTCATGGAAAGGGTGAGAGCCAAGAGGGCAGCATTTCAAATATATATAGGAAATTGGGGAGGGAAGGAGGAGGATAAGGATATGTATACAGGGAAGTCCAGGGAGGTTACCAGAATGGTCAGGGCAGCCATGGCTTCCAAGGAGCTAAGGCTGGTGCAGGGCATCAAAACTGGAGAAAAACACTTCTTCCATTACATTGGAGAGAGAAGAAGGAGCAACAACCAGCTGGTGAAGATTAAGAAGCACGAGGGGTGGGTGGAGAAAGTAGTAGAGCAGGCAGAGGCACTAAATGAGTATTTCTGTTCTGTATTCCCTCAAGAGAAGGGGGAAGAGTTGCCTCAGGCAATGGGGGTGGTGGGAATGAGGGGAGAGGAGAAAATGGATGTAGGGATCACACAGGACAGGGTACTGGATGGGCTAAGGGCATTAAGGGTGGACAAAGCACCTAGCTCAGATGGCATTAATCCTAGGGTGCTAAGGGAGTTAGCAGAAGTCCTGGAGGGGCCACTGGTCAACCTGTTCAGTACCTCCATGGAAACGGGATGTGTACCACAGGACTGAAGAATGGCCCATGTGATACCCATCCACAAAAGTGGCCCAAAGGATGAACCAGGGAACTATAGGCCAGTGAGCCTCACATCAATTGTGGTGAAGCTCATGGAAACCATCCTTAAAGAATGGCCGGTAAGCTTCTTGGAAGAAAAAGGTCTCCAGGATAGTCAGCAGCATGGGTTTGTAGTGACCAGCCTTGTAAAGTACTATGACTGGGTGATGCAGGAACTTGACAAGAGCCATGCAATGGATGTCCTGTATTTGGACTTCAGCAAGGCCTTTCCTTCAGTACCGCATGGGAGGTTAGGGGGAAGCTGCTGGAATACGTGGGGCAGGACCAAAATTGGAGAAATGGAACATGAACTGGCTGAGGGAAAGGCAGCAAAGGGGAATAGTGGAGAAGGAACTCTCTTCACCAAGAGCGGTGATGAATGGGGTACCACAGCTATCTGTACTGGGACCGGAGCTATTTGGGATATTTATTGTTGATATCGCACACGGGGTCCAGAGCAAGATCAGTCTGTTTGCAGACAATACCAAAATGGAGGCTGTGGTAGATGACACTGAGGGGTGGAAGGGGCTGCAGGAGGACCTGACTAAGCTACAGGAGTGGGAGGAAACATGGCAGTTAGGGTTTGAAGTGAAAGGTTCTGCACTTCAGAGCAAAGAACCAGGGGAGGGACTATCACTTGAATGGAGTACAGTTGGGAAGCACTATAGAGGAAAAGGACCTAGGGATAATCATAATGGGGGAGCATGAACAACTCTGCTCAGTGCAGGTGGGTGGCAGCACAAGCCAACAAAATGTTGGGGTGTATAACTAGGGGGAGCTCATTCAGCAGGAGGGAGGTTATACTGCCCCTGTACAGATCATTGGTCAGGCCCCACCTGGAGTACTGCATGCAGTTGTGGCACCCATTCCTGAAGAAGGACATCAGGTTATTGGATGGGAGTGCAACACAGGGCCACAAAGATGATCCAGGGATTGGAGGACAAGTCCCATGAGGGGGGATATGACTGAGACCTCTAAGTACCTGAAAGGGATAAACAAGACAAACATAGAGGGGATTTTCCAGCTGAGAAGGGGAAAGAACATGAGAGGGCATGGACTGAGATTGGAGAGGGGAAGATTTAGGAGGGAGGTAAGGAGACATTTTCTTCACAGAAAGGGTGGTGGGCAAGTGGAACACCTTACCAGAAGAGCTGGTGTCTTATAAGATGGTGGGCAGTTTCAAGAGGGGTTGGGACAGGGTAAGGGTAACGGGAAAGGATACTGTAATGGGGGAGTGGGAAGGGCAGCTGCAAGATGAGTGGCTAATGGCACACTCGAGCAGACTTGATAGACCATGTGGCCTGTTTCTGCTGGCAGTTTCATATGTTCATATGTTTGTATGAACCTTAATTGCTGTAGCCCAGTGCTGCTGCATCTCAGCAGACCATATTCTGTCCTTGCAGTCAGTGGATGACCAGTCCTGAGATGTCGAGCTTGTCAATGGGGGGGGGTAGGTGAGATCAGTGGCCATTCCCTTCCCCACCCTTGTGAATCCATCCTCAGTAGCCTTCCTCTGCATGGCAGGGTGACTCGAACTGTGAGATGCGCTGTTGCCTAACTTTGGCAACAGTTTAGGAAAGGTGGCCCTGAGCTAGCTAGTAAGGCAGACAAGAAAGCAATAAATAGAACATACTATACCAGTACTGTTATAGAAGTACATGCAAGCAAGGTAAGGTTATAAGCAGTTCTTGTCTGAGCCTAGACATTGTATGTTCTAACTGCACTGCAGTGATGATCTTCATGCTACAGCCCCTTGCGAGGGACCTCCTGCTCATATCAGCTGTGGTGGGGAATTGCGGTGCTGCGCTTCCAAATCTGATGCCAGTTCATTTTCCAATGGAAGACAGCCTCTGAAGAAGAAAAAGCAGGGAAGGAGGTTGACTCCCCTACTTTAGTCACAACATTTCCTCTCCACCACAGAGGTCTGCCATCTTGGCCAGCAGGCAGCTGGCCAGAGGTTCCCCTACTGTCAGAGCAGGGAAATATCACCAGTGGTTTGGCCAAATATCCCCCACTTTATTAAAAGTACCACCAACAGCTTAATCTGGTTTAATTCAATTCTCCCATTCCCACCCACCCAAGGGTTAGGAAGAATTGCCTAGCTCTCCTTTCCCAGTCAACAAAACATAAATAAAGCACCTGTAGCTACAGTGATTCTACTACTGTTCAAAAGGCTGTCTTCTGCCAGCCCAGTGGTGTGGAGGGCTGAGGCATCACTGCCTTACCTCCTGCCATGCCAGCAACCCATGTTCTTGGTATGAGTGGGTCACCAGGGGTCAGCTGGGAAGGGAGAGGATTGAGCATCCACAGGACAACTCTTCTCTCCTGGGGGAGGGTGGGGACATGGACCAGCATTTTCCTGACCCCTAACAGTGGATAAGAGGGTTGGCATGCCAGGTCCCACAATGTGGGGCGGTGGTACAGCAGCTGCCCAATGCACAGTGTGCAGACATGCTTGCTGGGCATCACTAGTAGCACTGCACACTCTCAGCTGCACAAGGAAAAATGGAAAAAAGGGCACCCGCCACAGCAAAGGATGATGAATAGTCCACCCACAGTGCCACCCCGAGAGGACACCTCCCAGCTAGATCTGTGCTGGTGGGTCGAGTAGCTCCCCAACCCCTGCCAAGATGGGTAAGACTGTCTTCTATGCACTGCCTTTATTCTACAACTCATTGACAACTTATTTAACCATTGCCAGTACCTCTGTACCTAGCTTTAAACGTGCCTTGAAAAATGATCTTCTCGCTGACAGTCAATGCAAATCTTATAATAGTAAGAGTTTGTTTTTTTTGTTTAGTAGTTTATTTGTTTTTATATTGTCCAATCTGTTTTATTACTTGTAAAGTTTATTGCTATATTTTCTTATCACCCATGAAAATGAGTCCCTAGCCCACTGTCTTAGCAGATTTGAAATAAACAAAGCAAGCAATCCCCCACCTCATCCTGGATCACTATATCTTAAGGCACCCTAATGTATTCCTTCACATACAGTACACTGCCACCCTCCCTACCCACCTTGTTCATGGTCCTTCCTGAAGAACCTGTATTCTGGAATATTTAGGTCCAAGTAGTCGTTCAGGTTAGCCCAAATTTTGGGTAATGGCCACTAAGTCTATTCCTCTGCAGCCATCACCATCTTCATTTTATCCATGTTGTTGCTCAGACATCTGGCATTTCTGTATGGCACCTTTCATTTGTCCTGCCTCCACCTTCTAGGATTGCTTTTTTTTTTGTCCCCTCTGCTTTATTCATTTTCTTTCCCCTTTTTCTCTCCCTCAGTAATCCCAACCATCCAGCTTCTTTTTTTTTTGGGGGGGGGCAGCAACTAGACTACTCACAAGTGATCCCATTCTGATCCCTGTGCTATAATACAGCCCTCTCTTAATCTAATTTAAACTCCTGCTGATGAAAACATCTAACATCTGTCCCAGCACACTGGTGCTCCCTCCACTCAGATGCAGCTGGTTCCTTCCAAACAGCCTGTCATCATCCCAGAAGGTACCCTAATCCTCCAGAAACCTGAACCCTTCCTCTCCGCCGAACCTGTTAGCTACACATCAAACTCCAGAAACCTGGTCTTTCTACCCCTTCTTGCACATGACAGCAGCAGTACATCTGAAAAGGTTACCATATCTGCAATTTGTCTCAGCCTGCTACCTAGCTTTTTGTATGTTTCCTTAATGTGATCCACAGTGTAGCGCAACAGACTGTTGGTTCCTTGGTGAATAATAACATCTGATCCCCCACCCTCACCCTACTCAAACTCTCCAGCTATGGAAGCACATTCACTGAAGTCACCTCAAGGATGCATATGGGAGATATTTCTCCTGGTGTTGGAACACTGACCAGCTATGAAAAGGCTAGGTAAGATCCTCTCCCATTTGTTATGCAGAGTTGGTTAAAAGTAAGGATCGATTTTGTCCTCTCCTTTTCTGCCACTTGTCTGTCTGATTGTGGAATCAAAGTTTCTCACGCACCTGGGAACTGGAGACTCAAATGGTCCCACTACTTGCCCCTGATATCTCTCTTCCTTCACTTGCTGTTTCTATTCTTTCTTTCTCCCCTTGCTTCTAAGAGGTTAAAAAAATATATGCAAATCTTTATGTGAAACTGGGAGCCCTTGGTCTGCAAATATATACTTATATTGTTGAAATGACTGCAGAAAGCTATTTAAGTTTATTAGAAAATATAGCAATCTGGAACATGGGGTTGACCTTGAGATGCATTTTAACTTTCACAAACTTGTTTACCAAATTGTCAACAAGAGACCACCTCTGGGATGGAAAGTTCTATTTTGTGGCACCTGTTATGAATAGCTATCCACTTCAGGCTGGCCTCAGGAAAGAATCTAACTAATACCTGAGACATTTTGTGACAAACTGGAGATTGATTTACACCAACAAGATGCATCATTTTTAAATTGTCAGGAAAAGGCATCTTAAAAAAAAAGAGAAAAATATTTTTGTTTGGTAATAGATTTAGATTTTCAAGAGAGATTCTCAGATGTGAGATTCAAAAAACACAAACAACTTAAAAGACATTAAACTTACAAAGCTGTGTACCTCGGATGATTCTGAAGCATACCTGACAACTTTTGAATGGGTTGCCAGCACTTGCCAATGGCAAATACAGCAATGGACAATCAGGCTGATATCTACTCTGACAGGTAAAGCCCAACTTGACTATAGCAATATAGACACTGCACAGTCAGAAAAGTAAAACCTTGTGAAAAGAAAAATTCTTAAAAGATATGACATCTCAGGAGAGAGCTACAGGCAGAGATTCCAATACCTGAAGTATCAATCAGTCGACAATCCTTGTGAAGCCTTCACCTGGTTCAAAGAACTTCTTATTAAAGGGCTCCAACCAGAGGGCAAAACAGTCCCACAAATTATTGACATATCTGCAACAGGGCAATTCCTCAACATCCTTCCTATAAACATTCAGCTTTGTGAAAAACAAGAGCACTGACCAGAAAGTGGGGAAAAGGTAATTTCTTTCACTTAGTGCTATCAGATGGCCAGACAGACACCACAGCAGTGAAGTAATAGCCAAGGAATTGTAAGATGATCCTCTTTTTATCCATTTAACTCCATATCAGATAAGCATGCTAATGGAGGAGTAACAAATCTGCACCGAAAGACTTTATTTGCTATAACTGTAATAAGTCAGCCCATATTGCAAGAAACTGTCATAAAAATATGGAATTTAACACTGTTTAAAATTTAGCCTTAGTAAATTGGGGCAAGTTTTTAACAGATGTCAGGGTGGGACTTAAAACTGTGAAGGGACTTATAGATTTGTGAATCAGACAGACCCTGGTGCATGCTGAAGTTCAGGGAAAAGACTGTAAAATGACAAGGTACTGGGGTCATCTGCATCCACAGGGACACTCTTTATTATCCCACTACCCAAGTGACTCTGAACATTAATGGGGTGTCACATAAAATGAAAGTGGGGGTAGTACCAAAGTTACCTGTACCTGTAATTATTGAAAATGGCATTCCAAGATTTGTTAAGTTAATCACAATGGGAGCAAACCATACTGTTTTAGCAGCTATGGTAACTGGCGCACAGGCAAAGAAGATCTCAGATATTGGGGATTCTTTTCCTTTTGGTGACTCTGATTTGGACTTGTTTAAGCATAGCTCCAAGATCCAGAAGTCTAGGAAAGAAAGAAGATACCTGAAAAAAACTGCAGCAACAAAAGACTGATAGGCTTAAGGGGTTGATATATGAAAATGGTGAAAACAGACTGATGACTGATTTTGATTTTATTTCTGAGCAAACTAACAAAGTTTCTCTCCAAGGTTATTTTAAGCAGCTTGGGGTGAAACAAAAGCATGGTGAACCAATGTTTAAAAAAATGTAATGGGTTACTGTACAGAGTTTATGATAACCCTCAGATGCAGGAACAGGTAGAACAATTGGTCATAGCAAAGAAGTATAAAATTGAGTTGCTGCAGACAGCACAATAGTCCTATGGCTGGTCATTCTGGGAGGGACTGCATTCTTGCCAGGTTGTTATGCAGATTTTACTGGCCTGAGATTCATAAGAATGTTGCTACCTACTGCAGATCATATGCTGAATAACAGCAAGTAGCCCCAGTGACTAAAAAAAAGAAGGTGTCCCTACCGTCGATTGATATGCCTTTTGATAGAATTTATAATGAATGTGGTTGGCTCGATAGAGGAAAGTAAAAAAAGGTAATCGATTCATTTCGGCAATATGTGACAATGCTACTCAATATAGAGAGGCAATTCCAAAGTACACTGTCACAGCCCAAAAAGTGGCAGCAGAGCTTGCCAAAATTTTCAGCATTATGGGCATACCTAAAGAGACTTTTGACTGTACTAATTTATATGTAAAACTGTATTTTTTCTGGATGTACTAATTTATATCATTTATCTTGGTGTTATTTCTTTATCATGTATAGGGAGCCCTTATTATTAACTGAAATCAATCAGATTACAACCTTGTTATGCATCGATATGACATCACTCTGTTGTTAACCCTTCTTGAGTATGCCATATCAATGGTATAACAAAACTGAATGCTCACAACAATCAGTGTTCTACAAAATAATTCAGTAAAGTAATTCAATCCGTGATTACACAATTTTGGTAGCCCATACACTATAAAATGTAAAGTATGGTCTTTGGTTAACAACTGCGCTGAGAACACTTTTTGAGGCTGCCATGACATTTGAAAAACTCTCAAGCTGCGCTCTCAAGATTTACAATGATGTCATGGCAACCTCTTGAAGTGTTTACATTGTGGTTATTAACCAAAGACCACACATTATCCTCTATGTTAATAGTCATGCTTTGTTGATATCTCATGTATTTTATTTATTTTTTTTGTACTATTATTATCATAACCTCCTGGGTCATACCTGAAAATGGGCTTTTAATTGTCTAGAGTGCTTACCTGGTCAATAAAAACTAAATAAATAAGAGGGAGGGGCGGATCCCACATGGGCATAAGCAGCTACCTTCATAGAGAACTCTTCACAGTGATGTTTCAAACTTTCCATTCTCTTTACTTAAAATGCAAACTTCTTCCTGTAATTCAGATGGCTAAGAGAAAATCATTGTCCTCAATATCGTCTGAGGAGTATAATCCTCTACCTATTAAGCCATTTGATAAATACTACATATATGAAACTGGCATGAAGGGAGTCTTTAGAGCTGGGTTGGGGGAAAGCTTCAGCTCTAGTGATAGAACTCAGACTGCCATCCTGCTCAAGCTTACGGATACACAAATTGAAGTTACCCCAACAACAAGTAGGAGTTAAGCAGTGCCTACTACAGGGAAGTCAAAACAACTGATACAGACACCAGTAGTGACTCATTCAACTTTATCAGTACATAAAAAACTCATGTCTCTGGTAAATATCATGCAGATTGCTGAGGAGGTATCTGTTCTTTCAAACAGACCAGAGGTAAGTGAAGACTTTTCTTTAAAACAAGGGACATCAAATATAACTGCTACAACCTATGGAGCAATTATGACATCAGGTATAACATATGGTCTAACACCTGGAGGTAGACATTTAATTGATTCACTGGGGAATGCTTTGGAGAAGTTGTTACAATGGACTCAGACTTTCGATCATAACTTTCTCGCTCTTTCACAGAAGGTGGATTTTTTGTAACAAGATGCGATGGTTAGCCAAGAAAAAATAACGCTGATTGAAAAAGATTTGGATACCAACAAAAAGAAATTGAGAAAACTGTTAATAAAATGGTGGGAATTGAGGCTAAAGCAGCTAATTTAATTTGAGATAATTACAATATGTCATGAAAAACTGAACTCATGGAGAATCAACACCATTCTAAAAATATATGAGTTGTTGGATGATCATCTGAACTTGATTCTGAGTTCCATCCACTAACGGGTTTAGTTAAAGACATATTTGTTAATGTGTTTGATCTTCCAGCTGACAATCTTCTATTTATTTTTCTGGCATACAGCATCCCAGTGAAGAGAAAGTCTTACAAATATGAAATTAACACTCCTTAGGTCCAAACAATACCAGAATGTGAATTAGTTACCAACAAATATCAACAATTATGATAACCTTTGCATTCAGACAGAGACTTCATTATTCTTGACTCTGTACTGTACTGCTTTCATGTGCTGCATCACATACACAATTTTGTATATCTAAAATGTACTCTCCCAGGTCGTGCCTGAAAATAGGCATTTTTGTGCCTAGTGCACTTACCGGTTACCACAAGCAAATAAATAAATAAATAAATATTCATTTATGCAAATTTAAGGCACCTCTCATTTACAAATTGCAAATATTCTCTATTTTTCCAGAATATTCATACCCTAGGCAGCAGGGAAGAAGACATTTCTTAACATACAGGCAGGGATTACTGGAAAATGAGAGCTGAAGTTCAACTCCATGGATCTGCAAAAGTGTGAGTTAAATATAAAGGTACTGAACATATATTTTTTCAAAACAGATAATCTGACCGCATTTATCAGAGTTCAATACGAGCAAGACCCACAAAGAGAAACTGAATCCCCAATTGCAACTGAAGAAGAAATGACAATGACAATGTTATAACTTTAATCAATGTTGATTAATTGGCGCTGATGATTTTCTTAGAATTTCTATATGAGAATACTAAGTAAATAACAAAGTTTACTTTTTGTTTTTGGCAAAGGTTTAGTATGCTCTGGAATTTAGTAGCATATATATATATATATATATATATATATATATATATATGTTATAACATGGGTTGCATGAAGGAGAGCAGCCAATTGGTCAAACAGCATCAGGTGACCATGGATTAAATTCTCTTTTTAATCCACACTTGGGTGACCTGCACTTCTTCCCTCAAAGGAAATGATGTGATTATCTCACCAAAATCATATCCCTACCCACAGATGCAGTACAGTGGTGACACAGAAAATGTTGCTGATAATTGCAATATTGTGAGTAGAAATTGGACAATTTTCAGCAATTCTAGACATATTTACATGTGATTATTAGCAGTAATGTGTCTACAATGTTTGCTTGTTTTTTTACTTACCTTGTATTTTGCCAACTGCTAGTTTAAAAGAATCTAATTGAATCCTTGTATTATGAAGTCAGAAACTCTCTACTGGCAAGGCTATTTACATACCCATAATGCAGTGCTTGCAACTTATGGTAGTAATGCATTCTCATACATGGTACAAACAAGTAAAACAGATGTTCTAATATGTTGTATTGGTTACTATAGGGAAGGAGCTGTGTTACTCTGATCTCCTGTATTTTGAACACTAAAAAGAAGTAGTAAGGTATTTATGTCATTACAATATAAATAAACAACAGTTTACTCATATACTCTAGGAAGTAAATGACTATGTAAGGAAAAGTATTACACAGATTTTTTTTTTTTTTTAATTTACTCTGGTAACTGGGTAAGGCCCACTAGGCACAAGTGTCTGTTTTTAGGGGTGACCTTGTAGCACTGGGAGGTTAAGTGACTTGCTTATAGTCACACAGTATGCAAGTGGAGGTTGTGAGAATCAAACTGAGGTCTGGTCTGCTGGATGTATCAAGCTTGTTCACACCTTGTTCCTCTAACCTCTAGGCTCTGCCAGCCCAGTTGTGTTGCTGATTAAGCATAGAACAAATTCCCACAGAATTATGTAGTCCATAGCAAGCCTGCCAGTGCCCAGTTGTACTTTCTACCTGTTGTGTTTGTGTTTCACTCAGTTCAAATGTGATCCTTAGCAGTAATCTGTCTACAATGCTTTTTTTTATTTTATAGAAACATTAATTAATTCTGTACATATTAGCTTTACATTTACTAACAATGTACTTTTTTTCCTAACTTACTGTTAGGATCAACTGTTCAGAAGTGTATTTATCAGAGAATGACAGAGGTACGGCATAATATATATTATTTACATACCTATAATGCAGTGCTTGTAATTCATAGAAGTTGACGGCAGATAAGGACCGAATGGCCCATCCAGTCTGCCCATTTCTTTTTCTACCTTATAAATGTGCCATCGGCCTTTGCTCTGGCAGTGGCCTATCTATTCATACTCATTTGTATTGCTCCCTTATGCCTATCCCATGCCTGTTTGAAGCCCTGCACTGTATTCATAGCCTCTTCTTGAGGTAGGCCATTCCATGCATCCACCACCCTTTCTGTGAAAAAGAATTTTCTCACGTTCCCCCTTAATCAGCCCCCTCTAATCTCATGCTGTGTCCTCTTACCCTGCTATTTTTCTTATATTTAAACATGCTAGACTCTTTCACCTTGTTAATGCCCTTAAGGTGTTTGAATGCCTCGATCATATCACCTCTCTCCCTCCTTTGCTCAAGGGTATACATATTGAGCTCTGTTATTCTGTCCTCATATGTCTTCTGATGCAGTCCCTGCACCATTTTGCTGCCCTTCTGGACTGCCTCAATTTGGTTAATGTCCTTGTGAAGGTGTGGCCTCCAATACTGCATGCAGTACTCCAGATGGGGCCTAACCAGTGTCTTGTAAAGAGGGATTATTACCTCCCTCTTACGACTTGTGATACCCCTACTAATACACCCTAACACCCCCCTAGCCTTACCTACTGCTTTAGAGGTCTGCTTGGATGATTTCAGGTCAGTGATGATGATGCCCAAGTCTCTTTCTTCCTTTGTGACTGCTAGCAACTCCCCTCCCAGCCTATAGGTGGCTTCAGGGTTTCTCTTCCCTATATGCATGATCTTGCAATTCTTTGCATTAAATCCCAGTTGCCACTCTTCTGACAATTTTGCTAGTTTATCCAGATCTCTTCTCATTCTGCCCACACCATCTGGATCATCTACTCTATTGCAGATCTTGGTGTCATCTGCAAACAGGCAAGCCTTACCCTCTAGTACATCTGCAAGGTCACTAATGAAGATGTTGAAGAGGACTGGCCCCAGGACTGATCCCTGAGGTACCCCACTTGTGACTTTCATCTCTTCTGACTGTATACCATTTACCACCACTCTCTGTTTTCTGCCCGTCAACCAGTTTGCCACCCAGTTGACCAACTTCTGACCCACCCCGAGCCTACCCAGCTTATTTATCAATCTTCTATGTGGAACAGTGTCAAAAGCTTTGCTGAAGTCAAGGTAGGCGACATCAGCTGCTCCCCTTTGGTCCACCACTCTGGTTACCCAGTCAAAGAAATCTATGAGATTAGTTTGACAAGACCTTCCTTTTGTAAACCCATGCTGTCTTGGATCCTGTGCCCCTATGGATTCCAGGTGTTGCACTATCCTTTCCTTAAGGAGTGCCTCCATAATCTTGCCCACTACTGAGGTAAGACTGACTGGTCTGTAGTTCCCTGCCTCCTCTCTGCTACCACTCTTGTGGAGCGGGATCACATGAGCCCTTCTCCAGTCTTCTGGGACCTCTCCTGTGCTCAGAGACTCACTAAACAGTTCTGCTAATGGCTCTGCTAGTTCCACCTTTAGCTCCTTAAGTACCCTGGGATGTATGCCATCAGGTCCCATTGCCTTATCCACCCTGAGCTTAGCAAGCTCTTGTATCACCCTTTCTTTTGTGAAGGGAGTAGTGCTCACCTCCCTCCCCCCTGTGTCCATGGTGCTAATTCATGGAAATAATGTGTTCTCAAACATGGTAAAAAGCAAGTAAAACAGATATTTTAACCTGTTTTTATTGATTACTTTAGAAAAGGGACTGTGCTACTTTGCAGTCCTATATTTTGAACACACACACAAAAAATATTAAAGTATGTAGGTCATTACAATATTAATAAACAACACTCTATGCATATAATCCAGGAAGCACATTAATGTGTTAGAAAAAGTATTATATACAGTTATTCTGTAACTGATTAAAAATAGAACACATTTCCACAGAATTGGCCAATTCACAGCAAGCTAGCTAATGCACACTTAACATGTGATCACTTGTATTAATGCATCTACAATGCTTTTGTACTTTACTGAAAGGTTTAACTGAACCATACAATTTTTATTCTCAGTCTACATGTGGAACTATTTTTTCAGATGGAAGGATATACAATATAAATTGTCTTTTCCAGCCTTAAAATTATCCTTTCTGTGCATTATTTGTGTCCTTCATGCAACCCATGTTATAAGTGCAATAATCCACTCCAGGGTGTGGGGTTATCAATCAATCAGTCAAAATCATTATTTTGCCAGATGGAATATCATTGAGACAAGCTCATTTACAAGATGGACCTGGGGCAAAACAGTTGCCAACAGGGTTAAGACATAACAGGTTGAGTGAACGTACATGACAATTACATAGTAATAATAACAACATAATAACATATAACTATCACATGTGACAAGATACTTACACCAGAACATAGCAATATGTTCAACAGGAGGTAGTGCATGTGGCCTCGTACCTCACAACACACCCCAGGCATGCATTAAATGCCTATAACCCCATACCCTGGCATGGGCTACTGCTAACATATATCTATATCTATATATCTATATATATATCTATATATAGATATATATATAGATATATATAGAGAGAGAAAGAGATATTTATATATACGTATAT
Organism: Neoceratodus forsteri; assembly: GCA_016271365.2. Lineage (NCBI taxonomy): Eukaryota > Metazoa > Chordata > Ceratodontiformes > Ceratodontidae > Neoceratodus > Neoceratodus forsteri. The sequence continues at coordinate 222,158,848 of CM057449.1, read as the reverse complement.
ATCTATATATTGTACATATATCTATAGCTACATATATACTGTATATTGGGTTAATTTTCTTACTAAAGCACAGAATATAAAGATATGAGAAATGGGCAAGTGAGGTATTTGCATACATGATGATCTATAAAGACAATAATATCTTGATTTTCCCTTTATTTTGGGCTGCAGCTTAGACCAGTTTAATATTGAGGTTTATTTGTATTTTTCCACCTCTCCAGATATTTTGAACTTAATATTCTTTACATATTTGATATTATTGATATGTTAAAATATTATTTGTTTTACCTATTAATTGACGTATGTAAATGGGAATTTTAAAATGTAATAAAATATAAGTATTAAAAAACTAAATAAATTATTACTGATCAGGGTAATAGTTTTGGTATGCATTGCTGAAGGAGCTGTACTGACTACTAGGTATCATTGCCATAAGAGCCTTCCCCTATCACCCTGAGACAGTCTAGTTCAGTGTTTTACTCAAACCCTAAGGCACATGTTGAAAAGGTTTGTGAAAGAAGGGAAAGACTGTGACCAGTACTTTCATTATCTGCTTTTTGCTTGCACATTAGTGCCACACACATCAACAGGTTTTTCTCAGTTTGAAATGTATGGTAGACAACATAGAGGGCCACTAAATGTAATAAAAAAAACATGGAAAGATAATCCTACTCAGAAAGAATCTTACATCTTATATGTGTGCATAAGAATGAAACTGGCAAAATATGTTGAAATTGTCCACAGTAATGTGGAAGAAGCCCCAAAACAGCAGATGGCATATTGTGACCATGTGGTAACACAAACATTTTTTGAGCCAGGTGAAAAGATCTTGTTACTGTCATCCTCTACAGAAAACAAACTGTTAATTAAGTGGCAAGGGCCTTGCCAAATGTTTAGATATACCGGTACAGTTAACTATGAGATTGACACCCCTGGTAGGACAGATCCTACCAAGATACACCATGCTAACCTCCTGAAAAAATGGGCTGAAAAAAAACACCAAAGGTTGCTTATGTAGTACTACCAGAAAATACTAAAGAAAATATTGATATAGCTTATGACAGACTGGAACAAACTGTAACTTCTAGTGCTGTAAAGGTGAATGTTTCCTCTCCCACAGAACAAACTGTAAACACAGAAACATAGAAACTGATGTCAGAAGGGGACCACAAGATCCATCTAGTCTGTCCATTATGGGTTACTACCCCCCCCTCTATCCCTTCTGTGAAATGCTACCTTTGTGCCTGTCCAAGGCATTTTTCAACCCGTTTACCATTTTGGCCTTCACAACGTCCTGGGGCAGGCAATTCCATGACTCGACCACCCTCTCAGTGAAGAACAACTTTTTTACATTGCTCCTGAATCACCCACCCTTGAGCCTCATATCATGTCCTCTAGTTCTGATGCTTTCCTTCTCCTGAAGGAGCTCCTGTATCCCTACCATATTTATACCCTTGATAAACATGAATGTCTCAATCAGGTTCCCCCTCTTCCTCCAGGGAGTACATGTTGAGCTCCCTCAACCTATCCACATATGCCATTTGATGCAGACTCTGGATCATTTTTGAGGCTCTGCTCTGCACTGTCTCAATCCTATTGATGTTGTTCCTAAGGTGCAGCCTCCAGAACTGTACGCAACACTCCAGGTGGGGGAAGACCAGTGCCCTGAAAAGTGGCAGCAACACCTCCCTTCTGCAACTCGAGATTCCCTTCCCTATGCAGCCCAGCATACCACTAGCCTTTACAGCCACCTTTTCTTACTGCTTCCACACCTTTACGTCATCTGATATAATGACTCCTAGGTCTTGCTCCTGATTGGTGCATACCATCTGCTCCCCTTCCAGGTAGTATCCCACCTTGGGGTTTCCCTTGCCCAAGTACATGACCTTGCACTTTTTGGCATTGAACTTCAACTGTCAGGCATCTGACTACTCCTCGAGTTTCCTCAGGTCTGATTCCATGCTCTTCACTCCATCTGGGGTGTCCACTCTGTTGTAGATCTTGGTGTCATCTGCAAACAAACATACCTTCCCTTCCAATCTATTATCGATATTGGCTATGAACACATTGAAGAGTAGGGGCCCCAGCACCAACCCCAAGGCACTCCACTAGTCACTTCCCTCTCCATCAATACAACTCCATTTAACTGCACCCATTGTGTTCTTCCTTTCAGCCAGTTGCTCACCCAACCCACCACTCCCTTACCTAAGCCAATGTGGTCCAGCTTCTTTACCAGCATTCTGTGTGGAACTGAGTTGAAGGCCTTACTAAAGTCCAGATAGACCACATCCACTGCTCCTCCTTGGTCCACTACCTTCATTACCCAGTCAAAAAAGTAGACCAGGTTTGTCTGGCATGAACTTCAAGCTGTGAAACTGTGCTGTTTTGGGTCCTGTTGCCTGCTGGATTCTAGATGTGCTACTATTCTTTGCTTGAGCAGTGTTTCCATCAGTTTTCCTACCACCGATGTGAGGCTTAGTGGATGGTACCTTCCAGCCTCCTCCCTGCTCCCTGATTTGTGAAGTGGGACCACTGCTGCCCTCTTCCAGGCACTGTCCTGATTTCCAGTGATTTGGTGAAGAGCTCTGCCAGGGGTGCTGCCCAGTTCCTTGAGAACTCTTGGGTGAACCTCATCTGGCCCCACGGCATTGTCCACCTTTAAGTTATTTAGTGCTTCCAAGACTTGTACCTCCATGAAGAGGCTTAAGTCTACCCCTGGTCCCTTGGTGCAACTGCTTTGCAGGTTTGGGCTGTCCCCTACATTCTCCCTAGTGAACAAGGAACAGATATATTTATTTAGGACCTCTGCCTTCTCACTGTCCTTCTCTACTAGTCCCCTTCCCGAAACTGCTAGCCTTACTATTCCTTCTTTAGCCTTTCTCCTTTCTCTTATGTACCTAAAACAGCTTTGTCTCCCCCTCTGTAACCTGGTTAAGACATAGCAAAGCATTTTACCACAGTGCCAGGATGAGCAAAGGGGACTGACAGCATAATAGTAACAGAGAATGCTCTCCCGATCAGACAAAAAAACATAAGAATGCTCACCCTACAAGACAAGAAATATAGACTATCAGAGTAGTTAAGAGCAGAAGTGGTTAAAAAAAAGAGTTGAGAATCACTGAAGAATAGAGAAGTACTTGGTCATCACCAATGGTGACTGCAAATAAAAAAGAATAGTGTTTAAGAATCTGCCTTGATTTTATGAAACTTAATCAAGTGTCAGTATTTGACAGCTATCCTGTGCCCAGGACAGATGATTTTGAGAGCATAAGAAGTGCAAAGTACATTAGCATCTTTGATCTCACAAGGGTTACTGACAAATTCCCCTAGCTAAAGAATCCAGAGACAAGACTACATTTTCCACTCAAATCGGATTCTTTCAGTTCACCACAATGCTGCTTGATTTGCACGGTGCACTCACTATATTCCAGCGGTACATGTATGTAATTCTTGCCCCTCACACTGGTTATTGTGCAGCTCACCTGGATGATGTAGCGGTCTACAGTCCAGACTGGAAAAAGCCAACTGGAACACCTACGAGCAGTTATCCAATCTATCAAAAATGCAGGTCTGACCATTAATCCTACCAAGTGCACATTTGAGATGCAGGAGACCAGATATCTGGTTTTATTTTGGGAAATGGAGAAGTGAAGCCAGAGATTTCCAAGATAGAAGCTGTAGCTAATGGTCCTGTCTCTAAAACAAAGAAACGTGTCTGGTCAGTTTTTGGTCTGGTTGGTTTGTACTGGAGATTTGTTACCAACTTTGCCCAGTTAGCTACTCCCCTCGCTGAACTCACAAAAAACGGTACCTGAATAGTGTTAAAATACTCCCCAGAGTGTGATGAGGCTCTTCAGACCATCAAGGCTGCATTATGTTAAACCCCTGTCTTAAGAAGTCCACATTCTGAGAAACAATTTCTGTTACAGATAGATGCATTGAAGAAGGCCTAGGTGCAACCCTGAGTCAGAACATAGATGGGAAAGAACATCCCAGTCTGTATATCAGTAGAAAACTGCACAACAGAGAGAAACATTTCCAATGAAGATTCTTGTGATCTTACTTAACAGCTTCAGCTGGTCTTTGACAATGTTCAGCGCTGGTTTAAGTCTAACCAGCCATCCCTCAATGCCAAAAAAAACCTATCTCCATGACTTTTGGTACCCATCAGAGGATTTCTAGACTTGCCTTTCTCCCTTCTTTTCACACCCTTGATGGTGTTATTATTGAGGATGTTTCTTCTTTTAAGTACCTTGGTGTCTGGCTTGACAGTCATCTTGACTTCTCTGTTCATATTAATGCCATTCATCAAAAACTTCACCACACGCTTGGTGCACTTCATAGGAATAAAGTATGTATCCCACTTTCTACATGCCATGAGATTATTTTAAAAATAATTCTCCCAGTTTTTGATTATGGTGATATACAGTAGTCTACAGTGGTGCTCCCAAATCCACTCATGCCAAACTGGACACACTTTTCAACTCTTTTTGTTGTTTTGCTTTATATTGTTTACCACATACTCACCGCTGTTCACTCCACTCTGTACGTTCTCTCTCCTTTTGTTATGCCAGGCATCTTCTCCACTAAGCCTCCTTTATGTCTAAATTTTGGTTTTGTTCCCTTGCTTCTTACCTTGCTTCCCTCTTGTACTCTCCCTCAGCTTTCTGCTACCATTCCTTCAAGGAAATCTACAGTTGGTCAATTTGCTTTATCTTATCGCTTTTCTAAGCTTTGGTCCTCTCTTCCCTTCTCTAGTCACTCTGCCTCTTCGGCTTTCTCCTTGAAGTCTCTCCTTCATGACTTTTTTTCTCCTGCTGCAATTGTCCTTCATACCCTCTCCAACCTTGCCTGGATATCTGTTTTTCCCATACCTATTCATATGTCTTTTGTTTTGTGTTTACATTTTTATTTCTTCATTTAAATAGTATTGCTGTATTCTCTATATATTTATTGTAAATGCTTCATATGATGTTTCGCATTCCCTTCCCCAAGACACATCTGGAAACAAGCTGTTACCAGCTCAGTATATCTTTCTTGGTGAAATTCTTGAAATAAATAAGAAAATAGTACTCCACCATTGAAAAAGAATGCCTTACTGCAAAATGAGCAATGGAGTCCATTATGTTTAATCTGTTAGGAGCTGACTTTCTACTTATAACAGATCAAAATCCTCTCTGTTGACTTAATCAAATGAAACATAAAAATCCCAGAATCACAACGTGGTACATGGCCCTGCAGCCATTTAAATTCACAGTGATGCACAAATCCAGAAAAGAGAATGTCAATGCTGATTTTCTGATAAGATATGGATCAGGAACTGAGAATTCAGAAGCTTAAAAAAATATGTGCATGTAACTGAAATGTTTGCTGTAAAAGTTGTTATGAAAAAAGAAATATTGCATAAGCAAAGAATGGTGCATGTTATACTGTAATGTTCAAAGAGAAATAAAAGAAAGTTTTGGAAACCTGGTTTTTAAGGGTTAAAAAACAGGTTCCATCTTAAAGATGAGGGTGTGTGACAGAGTTGGGTAAGCTCTTGTCCCATTTGTTATGCAGAGAGAGTTAAAAGTAAAGATCTATTTTGTCCTAACTTTTTCTGCCACTTGTCTGTCTTTTGCCTGTCTGATTACACAATCACATTTTCTTGTGGCACCTAGAAACTGGCCACTTCAATTGTCCCACAATTTATCTTGTCATCTTCCTTCTTTCACTTGCAGTTTCTATTCTTTCTTCCTCTACTTGCTTCCCTATGATTAAAAAATATATAGTATGTGAATCTTTATCTGAAACTCGGAACCCCTGGTTTGCAAATATATATAATTATATTGCTGAAATGATTGCAGAAAGCTATTTGGGTTTATTAGAAAAAGATAGCAATCGGGAACACAGGGGATTGACCTTGAGATGTGTTTTAACCTCCACAATATTGTTTACAGAATTTTCAATAACAGACCACCTCTGGGACAGAATGTTCAATTTTGTTGCACCTGTTAAGACTAGATATACTCTTCAGGCTGGCCTCAGAAGAGAATCTTGACCAAGATGGGAGGCAGTATAGCACAGTGATTTAAGGCTCTGAGCTGCAAATCTGGAGACCTGGGTTTGAATCCCACAGCCACCACTTACATATTGTGTGACCCTGAGCAAGTCACTTAACTTCCTTGTGCTCCCAGGTTGTACCTGTAAACAAGCTTTCAGCTTAGTGTGTCTCACCTGGTTAAACAATTGGAATAAAAAAAAAAGATCTGAGACATTTTGTGAGAAAGAGGAGATTGATTTCTCACCAACAGGGTGCAGAATTTAAGCTGTCAGGAAAATACATCGTATAAGGAAGAGAACAATGTTTTTGTTTGGTGATAGAGAGCTGGAGATTTAAAAAGAGACTATCAAATGCAGATGTAGGACTTTGTTTGAGCTCCCTGTATGAAGAGCTATCCTTTACATTTTTTTTATTTTGCTATTTATAATAATAAAATGCTACTTGTTAATTGTATAACCTCTCCTGGTTTGCCTATGCTTCCTAACTTGTGCCTCTATGGCACCAGCCTTCCCATCCTTCTAACTAGAGGTGTGCAAAAAAACATTTTCACCAGAAAAACTGAAGTGAAAGTCAGACTTCCACAGAAATTCCACCTCCCCTATAATGCAAATCAAAGAAGTTTCCTCCGGTAATCCCTGGTGGCTAGTGGTCCCTCCCCCCACCTGATAACACGCCCAACATTACTAAAAAATCACAGAATCCCCCATAATCCCTGGTGGCTAGCAATCCCTCCCCCAGTCCATCACCCACCTGACATCAAAAAAAAGCTTTTCTTGTAAACCCTGGTGGCTAGTAGTCCCTCCCCCCACCCAATCACCCACCCAACCACATCAGGTCAACTTCCCCATCCCGACCCTCATCATACAGTCACACACACAAAATCAATACCATAAACTATTTCTCCTTGGTGGTCTAGTGACCCTCCCTCCAACCTGTGAATCAAAGATTGCTTTTTAATCCCTGGTGGTCTAGTGTACCCCCACACCCACCCCTGCAGGCAATGTCTCTCAAGTCTCATCCCACTCCCCCCATTCCCAAACCCAAGCAGGCCACCAGCGTAGCTCCCCTCTCTCCTCCATGGCCGGCAGCCCACTGATATTATGAATGAATGAGCATGCGCAATGCACAGTTTCTTTCGGGAATGTTTCACTCCACCACAGGTGGAGGTTCTGAAACTTCTGCAAAAGTTGGAAAATTTCATGGAAGTTCCACTATAGCGGAAAAAAAAAAAACTTTCACCCACCCTTACTTCTAACTATAGAGTCGCAAATCACTTTCTCCTTCTTATTGCCCTTCCTGCCCTTGATTTCCAGCCTCCCACCTGGCTCATCGGTCTTGAATGTAGCCTTATTCCTGCGATTATGAACTGTACCTGTGTAGCTGGGTCTGTCATATTGTGCCTCTGCTGCCAGATTCATGAAGCAGTTCCAAGTTTGCACTCCCAGGATTGCTATTCTGCCCAAACAAACTGCCTCCCGCCTCCCCTATAGTCCATCCATCAGAATGGATAATTTAGGGTCTCTGGGGTAATGAAACAGCAGCTCTCTGAGTCCTGTATGTCTGGTTCCCCCTCAGTGCTAAACCCCAGCTCTGAGGTGCACTCTACCATAAGAACCTCAGACTCCCTCCATACCTAGCACCACACCATCTTCAAGAACAGCCACTGGAAATTGGTTGTGATACATCCCCTGCAACTGACTACCTGACCCCACTCTTCTACAGCACCTGCCTGAACATGGTAACAGTTACCACTTAATCTACTGACCAGATATGGGCACCTTTAAGCAGTGTTCCTTGCCCTCATCCCTTTCTTCTCAAGTTCTTCTTCTCATTATTTCCTCTTGGCAATTAATCTTGTGGGACTTATTCAAGTGGCAAAATCTGAGTGACTTGCTCACCACAACTTGACTCATAACCACTCATAGTTAGTTCCACATTATACTTCCTGGGGCCTTATAACCTGGAAATGCTGCCCTCTCCTTCCTGTCTCTGCAGTAGGGGTCCGCAGATACCTTATAGGAAACATTCAGCCCAAATGTTCAATTTGGGGGGGCCCAACTATTTGGTATTTGTATTCAGTATTTGGCATGGAGAGGTGGGGGGAAAAAGGCTTTCCCTCCTAAGATGGCCAAGGATAGTCCCCTGACCATACTCCCTCCTGGGTCCAAACCTTTGACATTCATCTACCCTTTCCCTGGAGTCCAACACAGTTGAAAAAAGTCATAGCCAACTCCTGGCACCTTGTCAGGAGCCAACAGCTTCTTTGTGACCCCTCCACTTCGGCTTGACTACCACCAATGAACTACCACCAATGACCCCCCCACCCCGGCTCAACTACCTCCATTGATAAAAAGCAGCCAGTTATACTTCTGTACTGCCCTATTGAGCTCAATCTGTCATTTGGGGGTGCGGGTTAGTGCAAAATATCCAAGCTAGCTTCAGTCAGCCACCCTTCTTCCTCCTCGAGTGTCCCCCAGTCCACTCTGATCATTATCACAGCTGATTACAAACAGAAGTGCAAGCACGGCCAGGTGCGAATGATAATAATGGTCGGGTGAGGCAGTAGCATCAACCATGATGCTAGGCAGTCTAATTGGTCAGGCTGCCTAACAACACTACTGTTGCTACTGACCCACCCTCTCCATCATGATCATTTGTGCCTGGCCTGCTCGCACTTGCGCTTTGTGATCACCTATGATAGTGAGCACGGGGGACTGAGAAACACACCAGGTGGAGGGAGGGGAGCGGACTTCAAGAGACAAAACCTGGATATTTGTCACTAGCCCACCACCCAAATCAAGAATTGGGCTCAAAGGGGGGGGGGCACAAGAGTATAACTGGCTGATTTTTATTAATTGAGGTTGTTGGGCCTGGGACGTGGGTGTCATAAAGATGCTGCCGGCTTCTGGCAAGTTGCCAGCATCCAGCTATTACTTTTCTAAGCTATGTGGGACTCCAGGGAAGAGGTGGGTGAGTGGAAAAAAGTTTGGAATCAGAAGAGAGAAAACCAGGAGAGTAGCCCTGGCCACCTGGGGAGGGGGAAGCTTTTTTTACAGTAATTCCTGAATACACTGGGCTGAATACATTATTCAGATGAACATTACAGAAGCCTAACATTCATGGTATTTAGGAATTAATATTCATTACTCACACACTCCTACTCTGCAGGCCCATTGAAGAAACACAGAAACATAGAGGTTGATGGCAGATAAGGACTGCTAGGCCCACCCAGTCTGCCCATTTTCACTACCTGCTGCAAAAATCACAGACCCTACTTGATCTCCGGCTTTATTCTCTTTCCCATCATTAGGGTTCCCCTATGCCTATCTTATGCATTTTTTAATTTTCTTACCGAGTTAGCCCAAACCACCTCTGCTGGGAGGCTGTTCCATGCATCCACCACCCTTTCCGTGAAGAAATACTTCCTCACATTACTTCTTAGTCTACCCCTTTCCAGCCTCATGTCATGACGCCTTGTTCTGGAACAGCTCTTTTTCTGAAAGATGTTACCCTCCTGCACCTTATTTATGCCCTTGAGATATTTGAAGGTCTATCATGTCCCTCCAGGGTATATATATTGAGGTCCTCCAGTCTCTCCTCATATGACTTTTGGTGCATTCCCTGCACCATTTTTATTGTCCTTCTCTGAACTGCCTCTACCCTGTCTGGTTCCATGTGATAACGGTGATCACAGAATAGCGATTGCAGTTTTAGCAAGTGTACATTGCTGTAAATGAATTTTGGCAACGTGCACTCATGGTGAACTACAAGAGGGCGCCCAAGATCTATGGTTTTCTTTTTAATGAGGGGGGCACACCCTACTAAAGGATTCTGAACTCTGGGGGGGGTGCATGTCAGGGGGATGCAAAAATAAAAAAAACTAACCCAGTGCAAAAACATGATCGTGCCCAGAACCGAACCTGACACCCTTCCAACCCCAGCCTGCCACCATACCACGTGGCCAGCTTGGCAGCCCATCACCACACTATACTCACAAACCATCCCTCCCCTTCTGCCTGTCGCATGGCATGGTCCATTCCCTCCCTCCACACATGTATACATAGTGACATCTTCTCGCTATATTTGCCTACCCCCTGTATCCGGTCACTACCCTGCCAGGTAGCCCTGTGCACAGGTACCGTGACTGAGTCACCATTTTTGAAAGTGCTCAATCGTGGTTGCCTTGTACACAGGATACCACCCTGTCTATGTCCTTATGGAGATGCAGCCTCCAGAACTGGAAACAGTATTCCAGATGGTGCCTCACCAATGACTTGTACAGTGGCATCACAACCTCCTTTCTTCTGCTGGTGATACCTCTCCCTATGCACCTCAGTACCCCACTGGCTGTCCCCACAACTTTGGCACATTGTTTGGCCACCTTTAGGTATCTGATATGATTACCCTAGATCCCATTCCTGCTTGGTGCCCATCAGTATCTCCCCCCCCCATCATGTAAGCCTCCCCTGGGTTCCTGTACCCCAAATGCATGATTCTGCACTTCTTTGCATCAAATCTTAGCTGCACGCTCTTGACCATTCCTCCAATTTACCTAGGTCCCTCGTCATTTTTTTTCACCCCTCCCAGAGTTTCTACCCTGTTACAGATCTTAGTGTCATCTGCAAAGAAGCATACCTTTCCTTCCAGCCCCTTCCCAATGTCACTTATGAAGACATTAAATAGGACTGGCCACAGAACTGATCCTTGTGGCACCCCACAAATCACCCTCCTTTCCTCAGATTTAGCTCCATTCACTATCCCATTTCTGTTCTATCCCTCAACCAATTTCTAACCTAGTTTACCACCTTGGGACCCATTCCCAGGCTGCCAAGCTTGTTTACAAGCCTCTTAATGGAATGGTGTTGAAGGTCTTGCTGAAGTCCAGGTAGGCCACATCCACCACTCTCCCCCTGATCCACTTCCCTAGTCACCCAGTCAAAGAAATCTATTGGATTTGTTTAACATGACCTTCCCACTGTGAATCCATGCTGCCTCAGATTCCGTGCTCCACTGGATTCAAGATATTCTACAGTCCTTTCTTTTAGCAGTGATTTCATTATTTTTCCCACCATCACGGTCAGGCTGACTGGTCTGTAGTTTCCATGCTCCTCCCTGCTCCCATTTTTGTGTAGAGGGACTACATCTGCTCTCCTCCAGTACTCTGGAGCCACTCCCCTTTCCAGCAATTCACTGAACAGGACCACCAGTGGCGCTGGCAGCACCTCCCTAATCTTCTTTAATATTCTAGGATGCATCCCGTCTAGTCCCGTTGCCTTGTTTGCTTTCAGTTTTGCAAGTTTCCTTAGAACTCTCTCCTCCGTAAATGAACTGCTGTCCACCTTTCTCCCTTTGTTATTCCTGTCTCTTAATTGTAGTCCCTCACCTTCCCCCTCTTCTGTGAATACTGAAGAAAAATATTTGTTCAGGATTGCTGCTTTTCTAAGTCCTCTTCTACACATTTCCCTTCTTCCCCCTTAAGCCTTCCAATCCCACCCCTTGCCTTTCTCCTTTCACTATCGTACCTATAAAAAGTGTTATCCCCTTTCTTTACTGCTTGGGCTATTTTTCCTGTTTGCTCCTTTGCACGCCTCACTGCCTTCCCTGCCTCCCTCCCTCTGCTTATCCAGATACACTACCCTGTCCTCCTCTTTCTGTGTTTCCTTGTACTTCCTGAAAGCCAACTTTTTCACTCTTACCTTCCCATCCACTTTCCTTAACAACCATAGTGGTTTTCCTTTTCCTCTTGCATTTGTTTATTTGCCTAGCACAAAGGTTAGTTGCTTCCACTATGGTTCCTCTTAGATGGGGCCACTGTTCTTCAACCCCTCCCCCTGGTCCATACTCCCTGCTAAGGCTTTGCTGAGGCATACCCCCAACTTTTCAAAGTCTGCCCTCCTGAAGTCCAGGACCCTCATTTTTGTGTGACTTGACTCTGCCACTGTACTCATATTATTTATTTATTTATTTATTTGAGTTTTGGTGATGGGGTAGGACCACTGAGACAATTACAGTCCCTTTTTCATGGTCGACCCAGGGACATACATGGTACAGTAGAGCAGAGCAACTGTACAGGGAGTCAGTATATTACAGTATCAAATTTGACAAGACATTGTGCAGTGGATACAATAATGTAGAGCTAGTTATGCACACCATATCTACATATCTATAAATTCTATATACATTAAGATTTTAACTATACACAGACAATAAATGTCACATTTTGAGCACAAAAAAGAAAGGGAAAAGTAGGGCTGATAGGGGGCGGGGAGGGAATGGGAGAGGTGGTAGGGGTCAGAGGTCAGGCTAGGGAGGGGAGGTTTAGAGCTTCAGCAGAAGCAGGAGTGAGAGGTTGTGAGAAAGACATGCAGATTGGACTTGAATAGGGGAAGAGAAGGACAAGTTAGGATGTTGGGAGGGAAGGCGTTCCAATCATATTTAACCACACTGTGTGATGATCACTGGACCCCAGGTGTCCACCAACCATGACATCTGCAATTCTGTTCTCGTTGGTAAATACCAGATCCAAAATCGCACCCTTACTGGTGGGCTCCAGCACTAGCTGCCTGAGGCATGCCCCTTGCAGGGGGCACAGCATGTTCCTGCTACTGGCTGAGGCTGTGGCTGGGATGCTCCAATCAACATCTGGCAGATTTAAGTCACCTACCAGGGCTCCTTATAGCTCCCTTTGTTTGGACCTAGGATACTTGCCACATGTAAGCAATACCCCTGCTCTAACTGTCACCCAGCTGAGGTCCCAGGTCAAACATTTCTCACTCAGCTACTAAAATGCAAGGCAAGACACAGCTGTCTAATATGGTACTTTTAATGTGGCTACTGTGTCTGGTCAAAACTTTTCCTACAGACACTATTTCAAAATGTTTTTCCTGCAACTTACCCTGCTTATTTTGTCTTGAAAATAGCCTCTTGCTTCAATTGCTGTTCCCACTGCTGGCAGATTCAGTTCTCTAAATGCATAAAGGTGATGATCCTGTACTATAATGAAACCTCAAGTGCATGATAGTCCTGTACTAATACATACACTACTTATCCTGCTGATATTGTACTGATACAGAAACCACACATTCAGATGATACTTCTGTAAGAACACAGAAAATGCTGAAGAAGGTGATAACGCTGTATTGGTACTGAAAACACACAACATACAGTACACGTAATAATCTGTACCACTGCAGAAACCATGAATTCCTCTGATAATTCTGTACTAATATGGAATCCACACTTGCTGATATTATTTGCATCAACAGAGTAACCACACGTGCCAAAAATAACTCTACTCTGATACTGAAGCCACTTCTGAAAATAAAACCACATCAATACAGACAATACACTCTTTAGTGATAAGCTTTTATCAATACAAGAACCGCAGCTGCAGACAAGGGCCTGCAGTCGCAAACATTGCCTCCAGTGGTAACATCACTTTATTTTGCCTTTACTATCCTTTTTCAGGAACCTCCCATGTTTAATGGCACACTACTCAATCAGGTTAGATAAGGCACAGTAACAGAGTGTTAATGCGGGAGGTAATGTTTGTGGGTGTAGGCAGATATCTGTAGCAATAGTGAAACAAAACCACACACATCAGTAATGCATCAAATGTAATACAGAAAATACACTATTGGTGACAAACCTGCACAGAGAAACAGAAAGATGTGTGGTGAAATATCTCTGAGGATTTTTTTTTACTTACATTTTTGTCCCTTTGGTGCTGTCTGGTTCAGTGATAATTTTTTCTTTCTTTCTTTCATTAACTGGATGCCTCACAGACTGTGGTCCATGTCAGGAGCCCTCACTAACAGGGCAAAGCACAATCCATTACCTAGGGCATAAAGTCAATGAGGGCCACTCTATCAACTATAAACTATCAACACCATGTATTTTCCCCAGTTGTTACACCCTTCATGCCCCAGAAGGTGTCAGTACATTCATACTGTCAGTGAACATGCAATGGCAAGGTCACGTAAATGCTGCTGAGCTCCTCCTCCCCCCTCAACAGTGGGGCTGGGCACTATAAGTTTCTCTGGACCACCGGTGCAAATCATGCATCATCCCAAGATACTCCAACACCCTTGTCGAAGTTTCCTAGGAGGCACATCTCTAGTCTTCTAGTGAAACGGTGATCAGCATGACAAATGGCTTCCTGCAGCAGCGGTACTCTTGAGCTGCCCCATCTAAGAACATGTTTTATAAAACAGTTCTCTGGAGCTCCTGACTCTGAACAAGCAATTACAGTGCCTGTTTGAATCCTAGCACAAGAAGGGTGGATTCCTTAGGATTTGCATAGGAGTTTGCTGCCAATCCCTATCTATACTTGTTTTGAAACTGGTACTTTACAGATGTCGCCACGGTGCTGTATGACAATGGGCTACCCATGTTGCCAACTGTCTCTGATACTGTGAAAGGGGCCTGGGTCCTGCTATGGTGTCAATTGGGGGTTCATTCCCAGAAATATTGAAATTAGCATGGTGCCTCCACCCAGAGTAAAGTATCGGTGAGCCAGATATCTGCTTGGCACAGCCCCCGGGATACTGTGCCTACCCACCTCCCCAACCAACCACTCAGCACACTGTGTCCCCAGATTACTTGTTCCACCATAAACTGTATATCTCAGCAATAAGTATATGCAATGAAGTTCATCACCACAGCAGCTTCAACAAACAAATTCACAGCTTTATTCAGGAGGTAAGGACTAGAGAAAGGGATACCTGGACATAGAGTAGGTTAAATGCAATATGCAATTTCAACATGTGGGCCTGAAGGCCAAGCCCTCCACCGTTGGTACCAGTGTCCCTGTACTGTCCCTAGGGGTATCCACTAGGTGCAGGTCTGATCGGTGCCGCGGGTTGGCTGGCTGTTGGGGCCCTGTAATACTTTTAGAAAACTTGTAGCATGAATAACAACAATTTCCCTTTCCCTCCCAAGTGCCAGGACCAGGATAATCACGGTTTTGTAGATCTCAGCACTAGAGGAAATGGAGCTCCTTGAGTTAGTACATCAAATAAACAAAGATTGGCCAGGATCCCTCGGTCTGAATGGAACTTGCTCAAGGATCTTGCAGCTGGTCACCTTGACTGTAGTTCTGGCCACTTGTCACCTTCAGCCACTTCTGGCCCACTGCAGAGCACTGTGGCAGGACAACACCAGCCCCAGAAGGCCCAGACCCGGGATTGGCTCCACAGCCCGACTCCCAATGATGGGTCGCAGATGCCCTAGCATCCTAGCAAGTGCCAGTGACCTCCTGAGACAATGAGTCCCACTTGGAGGGGGTTAGCTAGTTCCCTCCCTGGCTCTGAGTGAGGACTCCCTGATAGTGGGGACCCTCCTGCAGTCCCTGCACTGAGCTGTCAGGAAAAAAGGAAAGCTCTTTTGCAGATTCTCCACTAAAGTCTAGTGACAATTAGTAAGGGTGCTAGCCTCAGGTTCAATGAGCGTAAGTATAATTCATCAGGAGGGCTCAGGAGTAACAACCCACTGCACACCAGTCCACGCTTTTCCAGTTTAACTGTGTCCACCTTTACTTTGGCTGCAGATGGGACTCAGCTCTCAGCCCCTTTAACCAGTTTGCACAGGACACACACACACACACTTCTGCTAGCACCCCAATGACCAGAGACACTCTGCCCCTTCAGAATTCAGATTGCAGTCCCAAACCCAGGCAATATGGCTTATCAGATCTGGCTGTGACACTCTGCCAATCTGCACAGCCCTTTCAGCAAGTTCAACTTTTCAGTGCAGGGTTTCTGCAGCATTTAGTCTCTCTCATTAACCACAAGCCACTTCTCTATATGTAAGGAATCACAGTCCAGTCTCTTTCTCTCTTTCCCCTTCTCGATCAGTCCAACAGCAAGTACCTGGGGAACCAGAACCTCAGCACAAATGTTCTTCATGCTGTCCCCTTTCCAATTTTTTTTTTTTTTTTAGTTGTTTAACCAGGAGTAGCACACTAAGCTGAAAGCTTTTTTACAGGTGTGACCTGGGAGCACAGGGAAGTTAAGTGACTTGCTCAGGGCCACACAGTTTGCAAGTGGAAGCTGTGGGATTCAAACCCAGGTCTGGTCTGCTGGATGTCACCAGATTTGCGGCTCAGAGCCTTAAACCACTACGCTATACTGCCTCCCTAATTCACTTTTGCTATCAGCCGCTCTCCAAATGGGGGCCTGAGGAAGCCCATGAAGCACAATGTCCACTCTCTCAGCACAGTCCAGACTCATGCAGAGCCCAACCACAGACTGAAGAAATCCCAGCAAGTCCTCACTGTATCAGTCAAATTCCCAGTGCTCTGATTGGCTGTTGAAGCCTTTCAATAATCAATATCCATAGTGATCAATATTTCCTGCTCATTTATTGCGGCATCATCTAGGTGCCAAAATTAGTCTCCCCCCTTTCCCAGGAGTCCTTTGGTGCTCAGTTTGGGTGCCTAGATCTTTGATTGGTTGCAGCACTGAGGTTAAATACCATAAACATGTCTGCTCCCATTTGCTTACCAGGAGTCCCACACAATATGGTGCAGTCTCTCCCCTTTTTACCGCTGGTGCAGCCCAACACAATCCTTGATCCACACCAAGCACCCACCAGATCATGGCCTCAACTGCCTCCTGCTAAACAAGCCCGTTCTCAATCTAGTAGCTCCTGCAGTTTAGCTCTAATTGCTGCCGAAACTATGCCCCCCCAGGTGACAGGCAGCACTCATTAATATGTATGGAGGTTGCTCATTAATAGTCATGGGCCCCCCTAGTAGCCCTGCTAATCAAACTCCCTTTTCACTGCACCTACGGGCTTATGCCCAATTCCACCCTGATCTCCAGGCCCCAAAAGCAAAAGAGGGGAACTTGGACCATGGACAATCTCACAGTTCCTGAACTGCAACAGCAGTCACAAAGTTCAAAGTGCTGCTAAGCGCTAATGCGAGTGTTGGCTGAAACACCATGCTGGCAGCTCGTGATGATAGATTTACACTCAAAGGGGCAGAAAGCAGCCTGCTGGCAAAGGAAAACAGGGACTAATGGGGCAAACACAGGTAAGTACACAATAACTTGAACAGAAATGACATGCTCAAGTGTTAGACTTCTGGAGTATTCAAAATAAATTTTGCAGCACCACTGTAGTAGCCAGTACGTATGGTTCAGTACCTAGGGCTCATCCTTATATGTGTGTGTGTGTGTGTGTGTGTGTGTGTATGTTAGTGGGGGGAACTTAAGTCTTCAGGGTACTGGCACTGGCTGTTTAATATATCTACTTTTGTATGACGTGATACTTCAGGGCAGACAAGGCCTAGATGTTACATCTCCATAGTATGAAATTCGTGAGAAAACCGCCAGCCCACTCGGGCATGTAAGCAGTAAAAATACATGCCCAACAACCAACTCACATGCTGCCCACTGTTTTGTTTTTGTTACTAAATTTAAATTTTGTTATCAGTGTACCACAAAGCATTACAATTTGCATCATTACAAGTAATGAAGCTGAAAAGGTTTTTTTTGTAATTTATTTTTCTCCTCTGCCTCCACACGCTTTAAGTTCTTAAAAGGATTCTCACTCTCACTTGCCCCAAGCCCTGAAAATGGCTTTTTTAAATGACTTTGCCTGCCTGCATAGGTCCTTAAGAGGACTTATTCCCCAAACCAGTAAAAGGGCTTCTGTCTTAATCAGGTATGCTACTGCCTCTTGGTCCCTATCACAAGTCCTTAAAAGGACTAAAGATTGAGAGTTGATATATGTTTTGTAGCCTTAAAAAGGACTTTTACTTTCTCTGTACTGCGGAGTGCTCTGCCTTGTGCTGTGACTGATTCGACTCTCACAAAACATTCCAGTGGGCTGAACAGCGCTCAACCAGCAATGCATCATGGGAAGGGGATCAGATGAAACTCAGCAGCCAGTCAATGCCTCCAGTGCAATTCCTGAGAGCCCTTCTTACGTGACTGCAGCCCCACAGCTGAGTGACTTTGCAATCACATGACAAGTTCCACCAAGCTGCTTCATCATTTTATCATGGTGCTCCATTCCTCTGCCTTAAAAGTGGAAATACTCATGTAGTTAGGAGCACAGCACCAATGCTGTGCAGTTGCAGAGCATAAGGTAAGTGCTCATGCACTTAGTCTCATGGGTGCGCAAGGTGGCAGGACTAGAAAAGTGGGTGGGAAGAGGGGAAAATATAGATGCAGAAACATAAGGGCACAGATCAGCATGGCAAAAGTGTCGGCCTTTGCTGCCCCCAGTAGGCAGGCACCAAGGAACTCTAAGTGTCCTTAGATAAGTGTGCCTATCCTGGGGTACCCAAGGTATAGAAATTACGCACCCTGCACATCTCTTTTCAAGGAAGACACCTAAGACAGTAAGGCACCTCAAACATACATGCTTAGTGTATTAGAAGATGGAGTGAACTTTGTAGGAGGGATGTAAACTTGTGACCATTTCAACAAGAGTTAGGTCTTGATTCTCTACTGACACTCATGTATTTGGAACCTTTAACAATAACATGTTTTATTAATCATTCTGGGCTGTTACTAGATGGATGAGTGCTAGGTTGTTTGGTCAAGATCTGAGCCTGGTAAGGGGCGAGACAGTGCTGCCTACTGATACCCTATCACTTAGTACCCCCAATTACAGCAATTCTTACGTACCTCATGAGGTGTTAGTAGATAGACAAGGTCTAGTTAGTTCTAAAAGTATCTGAGCCTAGTCAGAGGTGAACAAAATACTACAATACTGATACTCTATCATCTAGAACCCCTGATAATAGCACGTCTTACACATCATTCTGGGATGATAGTAGATATGCAAGGTCTAGTTAGTTTATATAAGAATCTGAGCCTGGTCAGAGGTGAGAACATACTACAGTACTGACACCTCATCATCTAGAACCCCCAATAGTAGCATATCTTACACACCATTCTGGGATGTTAGTAGATAGACAAGGTCTAATTAGTTTATTTAGGATTTGAGTTTTCTCAGAGGTGACACCATACTACATTACTGATACCACAACACTTAGAACACCAAGTAGCAACCGGTCTTATACTCAATTCTGGGATGTCAGTAGAGAGATAAAGTCTAGTTAGTTTAGAATGTATTTAAGACTGGTAAGAGGTGAGAACATACTACAGTATAGAGGTTTTATGTAAAAACCACGCTGCAAAATAGTGAGTGGGAACTGCGTGAGTACTTAATAGCGCTAGACAAAATAGCACCTAGTATTTCTAGTGCCTACTTTATTAGCATTAATGTAAAAATTGTGATTGTGTATACAGTACCTTCTTCTTCTAAGTTTCCCTTTTCAAGCTCTGGAGGCAATTTCGATACAGACTTAATGGCAGATAAGGTCTTCACTGTCCTCCTGTATCCCAGAATGCTGTAGCACAGGTAGCACAGCTGATGGCCATTTCCAAACATGATAAATACTGCTATGGCTTTGTGGTCATCTGCAACTGCACCACGGTATACCCAGTATAGATACCCCATCACCTAGAACCCCCAATAGCAGCAGCATGTCTTTCACACAATTCTGGGATGTTAGTAGTTAGGCAAAGCCTAGCTAGTTTAGATTGGAGTTTAACCTGGTCAGAGCTGAGGCAGTGCTGCATACGAATACCTTATCACTAAGAATCCCAAAGAGCAACAACAAATCTTACACATCATTCTGAGGTGTTTTGAAGAAAGACAAGGTTGTTAGGTTATAGAAAGTATTTGTGCCTGGTCAGTAGCAATAACATACTACAGTGCTGATATCCTTCATCTAGAACCCCCAACAACAGCACATTTTACACACCATTCTAGGATGTTAGTAGACAAACAAGGTGTAGTTAGTTTAGAAAGTACCTGAATCTGGTTAGGGATGACACCATATGACCTATTAATACCCCAGCACCTAGAACCCCCAACAGCAGCACGTCTTACACACCATTCTTGGATGTTAGTAGATAGACATAGTCTAGTTAATTTAGAAAGTATCTGAGTCTGGTCAGAGGTGAGCCCATATTAACCACTGATACTGCGGCACATATAATCCACAACAACAGCATGTCTTACACACCATTCTGTGATCTTAGTAGAAAGGCAATGTCTAGTTTGATTATACAGGATCTAAGCCTGTTCAGAGTTGAGACCATACTATAGTACCTACTGATACTCTATTACTAGAACTCCCAATAACAGCAGTATGTCTTTTACACCATTTTAGGATGTTAGTAGATAGGCAAGGTCTAGTAAGTTTAGATAGAATCTGAGCCTAGTCAGAGGTGAGACAGTTCTGCCTCCTAATACCCCATCACCTAGAACCCCAAACAGCAGCATGTCTTACACACCATTCTGTATGTAAGTAGATAGACAGGTATAAGTTAGTTTGGGCAGGAAGTGAGTCTGGTAAGAGGGAAGTCATTGCTGCCTTCTAATAATACTCCATCACCTAGAACCTTCAAACAAAAAACCTTGCACACCATTCTGGGAAGTCAGTAGATTAACACAATCTAATTAATTTAGATTGGATCTGAGCCTGCTCAGAGCTGAAACCATACTGCGGTACCTACTGATACCCCAAACACCTACAATCTTAAGCAAAAACATATTCTGTGCACCATTCCTGGATATTGGTAGATGGACAAGGTATAATTAGTTAAGGCAGGATCTGAGACTAGTCAAAGATGTGGCCATTCTAACTAATGATACCCTAGAAACTAGAACCTGAAGTGATGCTACAAGATGGAAGAGTCTAATAAATTTAAGCAGGATCTGATTCTGATCAATGCTGACACAGTGCTGCCTACTGATATCCCAGTACTTAGAACCTCCAACAACGAATATCTTATATACCATTCAGTAGTTTTGGCAGAATATGAATCTTGTTAGAGGTGAAACAGCGATAATGAACTGAGTAATACACCAACATTTAAAACCTTCAGCAGTAAAACAGCTTACACAAAATTCTGGGACTTTGTAGATGGATGGATTTCACCAGAAGTTCACTTCAGTTTCACCTGAAGAAGGGACCTGTGAGGCCCCGAAAGCTTGTGTACTATACCATCTTTGTACAAGACACATGTTGGTTCAATTAAAAATTGTATCAAACCTTCCAGCAACTCCTAAATTGATGAATGCAATGCAGAAATTAGTCCTGAAAACTTGATCAGCAGTATGCTAATCAACAAAATTTTGATTAGCAACCAGCCCGGTTTAAGGAGCAATTGCACAAATGCTTAATTTTTCTCTATATGATACAGTCCAGAAGAATACAATTGTGAAGTAAAAGTGTCAAACAGCAACATCAATTACTTCACTTCTGTACTTTTTACCACTAATGTGGGACAGTATTATCACAATTCAGAAATTTTTACTGTAACATGTCTAATCAGTGCTAATCAAGGCTACACTTGATTAGTAAATAACATTTTGGGGGAACAGATTGCTATACGAACATGCTTATTTTATGCCTTGGGGTATCAGCTCATTTGGCGTGCATCTAAACTTGTTCAGTAGTAACACCATACTACTAATTGATACCCCAGTGTCTAGAATCTTCAAAAGCAGTATGTCTTGCACACCATTTGACTATGTTAGTAGGTGACCAGGGTCTAGTTAGTTTAGTTAGAATATGACCAGGTCAGGCTGGCCACTTCGGCAGCAGTTAGTTTCGCTTACAGCGGCGGTGACCGGTTGGGGAATGAGCTCGAGGCGCTGGAGGGCGGGCCGGGGGGACAGCTTGAGTGTGTCCCATGATTGCTCGCTGTCTCCAGGGAGGGAGGGAGGGCTGCGACCCAGTGTTGGGCGACCGCTGGTGGAGACCAGGGGTAGGGCAACACGTCGGGTCATTGCTGGGAGGTGCGTGGCAGATGCCGGCTCTTGCCTTGATGCCTGGACATCACACACCACAAGAAAATCAGGAAAATTGCTCACTGGCCGCTGGATGATGGCCCTCTGTTCCCTGAGTGCCTCCAGTGCCTTCCCAGGGCCTCCTGTTCCTTGGCAGCATCCTGGGCCCTAGAAGTATGTGCTGGGGTCATCCCCCTCCCCGGTGCCTTCCTCCTCAAAGGAGGGGGAACCGCCCGACGAAGAGATACGCCGGGATATCCTGGGATTGGCTGCAATACGAGGTCCAGAGGAGAGCTGGGTAAGGACAGTGGGGCAAGAAGGGGACATGTAGGGGCCTGAAGGAGTGGGGACCAGCGAGCACGGGGGCAGGGAAAAAAAAAAGAATATGACCTGGTCAGTGGTGGGACAGTGCTGTCTACTGACTGACACCCCGGCACCTACAATCATAAGCAAAAATTTGTCTTGCACACAATTCCGGGAGGTGGGTAGATGGATAAAGTATAGTAAGTTTAGGTAGGATCTGAACCTGGTCAGAGGTGAGACCATATAAACTACGGTAACAATACACCAGAATTTAGGACCTTCAACAACAACAACATGTCTTACATGCCATTCTGAGATCTTAATAAACGGACAAGTTGCAGTAAGTTCAGAAAGGACCTAAGCCTAGTCAGAGGTGAAATGATGCTACCTACTGATACCGCAGTGCATAGAACACCCAACAGCAGCTAGCCTTACACACCATTCTGCAGTGTTAGTAGATAGAAAAGGTTTAGTCAGTTTAGAAAATATCTGAGCCTGGTCAGAGGTGAGACCATAAAGGCAAGGCAATTGTATTTGTTGAGCACCCTATCCAAAAAAGGCTCAGGGCACTTCACAGCAAACAAAACAATAAAAGCCAATGCAGGAGAATACCTCAGAATACAGTAACATACAATTCTGCTAGAGGTACATATCAACTGTTGTTCTGTTGACATACTGATACCTGAGCACAAAGAATGCCCAACAGCAGCATACTGTATCTTACATACTCATTCATCAATGTTGGTATCTGGAGAGGGTTTAGTTATTTTATGCAGGGTCTGAGCCTAGTAAGAGGTGAGACAGTGCTGTCTACTAATACCCCAGCACCTGGAGCCTTACACAAAAACATGTCTTGCACACTATTCTTGGATGTTAGTACATGGTCCAATCAGTTCATATAGAATCTGAACCTAGTCAGAGCTGAGACCATACTACCTACTGATACGATGGCGCCTAGAACCTTAAACAAAAAATCATGTATTGTACACCGTTCTTGGATGCTAGTAGACAAGGTCTAATTAGTTTATATAGGATCAAAGCCTGGTCAGAGTTGAGATAATACTACCTACTAATACCCCAGCACCTAGAAACGTAAACAAAAATATGACTTGTATACCATTCTGAGATGTTTGTAGATGGACACAGAGTTAATTTAGGAAAGACCCGAGCCTGGTCAGAGTTGAGACAATACTACCTACTAATGTCCAGACACCTAGAACCTTCAACAACAGCATGTTTGTTACATCATTCTAGAATTTTAGAAGGGCACGGTGTGATTATATCAGAAAGGCTCTGAACCTGGTCAGAGGTGAAACAGTGCTGAAACTTCAGCAGCACAGCACAACACTGCTTGCACGTCATGATAAATTGTTTCATTGATGAGTTTTGTTAAATTTCACAATTTTTTTAACCCCATTTACTCAGTGGACAAATCATTTATAGACAGGTCCATCATAATCTACATCAGAGAAGGACTTGAAGCACAGTGCCCCACTGGCTGTTGTGGAATTTGAACCTGGTAGCTCCTGTTTCAGAACAGTTTTTTTAACCAATGTAAGTGACAGTGGTTCAGCAGGTTGCACATGCCCCTTTGAGGCAAGAAGATCAAGGGTTGTTTCTAGCCCCACACCAGGAACTTATGGTAAATCCAAATACTGACACTGTAGTGCGGCATTAGGGGATTACTGCACTCTTGAGATGCCATCTTCCACATGAGATGTTAAACTGAGATCCCCTTTGCCTGTTCTGGTAGTTGTTTAGATGAACGGTGAAAATTCCAAGGCACTTCTTGATCAAAAGAGTAGGAGAATTTACCCGGTGTCCTGGCCAAATTTCCCCATTCACTAAAACAATATAAGCAACAGTTTAACCTGATTCAGTACATTAATTTGCATCTGTATCTCCCCCCCCCCCAGTATGAGGCTGAAAATAGGCAGAAGTGCCTAGCCTTCCTTTCCCGGTCCACAAAAACTGGATAAATAACCATTTCACCACATTGCCTCCTAAGTTGATGAAGTAGACCTAGTTTTTATGTTGGTTCATGCATGCCCAGCCAACATATTACAGTAGTAGCAGATTTGGCAGTGCAATTACTGTTGGGCGAATGCAAGGCACGCATCAGTAGGTACATCCCTCATTCCCCAATCAGGCAGCATGCAGGCACCACATCAGCAATTTGGAATGTGGCCACCAGATCTAACAAAAAGTCCGGTGCAATGAGAGCGAAGCTCTCGTGCAGCGTGACCACAACATGCCTCCCGATGTGCACGGAACACTGCCGCTACCTCCCGTCAGAATGCTGACGGGAAGCCTACTCCCCATCAGCATAATAACCCCCCTCCCATTTACAATGTATGCCGAGGGGGTGCCCACTCCCTTGACATCATGTGCACCCCAATGTTTTTCAGTTGATGGAGTGCCCCCAATCCCCATTGGCTCGGTGCCCGAGTGATGTTGCTGACAGGAGCCCACTCCCCATCGGCATTATGGCATTATATAACATCCCCCACTTCTGTTGTGTGCCAAAGAAACGTGCCCAATCCTATAGGCATAATGTCACCCCCACTTTTTAGTTTGTGTGCCGACGGGGTGCCCAATCCCGCCGGGCATAATCTAACCGCCTTTGTTAGGTGCCGACGGGGGTGCTCAATCACCCATTGGCTAGAGCTGCTCCCCCCCAAAAAGAGTCTGTTGGCATGTTGGAAGCCCACCCCAGCGTGCCACATGCTCCTGTTAAAAAAAAAAATAGTCCCATGTTTTTTTTTAGCCTGTCAAAAAAGGAAAAGGTCCCATCCGCTCTCCCTGCCCCCTCCCACAACCCACGCTCACTCATTGCGCACCCTGCCTCCCCACACCCCCCTCACCCCATACTTACCTCCGGAGTCTGGCGCGATAATCTTCAGTAGACAGGGAACATGTCTGCACTCTTCAAAGCTGACCTCAAACTGAAGAAATGCCAGTAAGCGGTATAATGGAATAAATAGGTTTTTTCAACTTTGATGCATATCTCAGGCATTTTTGGGGAATTTTGGCACCAAATTTTCAACATGGGGGTTTTGGTACCCCTCCTCATGAATTCTGGCACTGTCATAGCGTTAATCGGCCCCGAAATGTGATTTTGCGGTCACTGCGTGGAATCACCTTTCGGGACCAATTAATGAAATGACAGTGCCAGTGTCCATGAGGTGGGCTCTCAAAAAGCCTATGTTGCAAATTTGGTGGAGAAAAATCCCAAAAATGACTGTTTTACGTGCTGGCATTGCGCAGTTTCCATGCACGCTCGTAACTTTGTGAATCTGCAATATTTTCACTCCAGATTTTCAAAATTGCCATTTTTTCACATCTCCTTATGAACCGTACAGCTGTCATTTTACATATTCTGGCCAAAATGTGTTTTTGCACTTTCAGCGCAGAATAGCTCGATTGATGCGCAAAATCAGTTTTTGGGACAGTTTCAGGAAATGATGGTGACACTGTTCATGAGCAGAAGTCCTAAAATGCCTATGTTAAAAATCTGGTGACAAAATTCCATAAAATGACTGTGTTACAAGTGTGTGTTGCGCAGTTTCCACGCACCCTTGTAACTTCACAAATTTGCACTATTTTTATGCCAGATTTTCAACACTGGCATTTTTTTACACCTCTTTATGAACAGTACAGCTGTCATTTTTCACATGCTGCCCTAAATGTGTTTTCGCACTTGTGGTGCACAATGGCATGGTCACTGTGCAAAATCAATGTTTCTGACACATTAACAGAAGCAAACTGCCACTGTTCATGAGGGGAGGTCCCAATATGCCTATGTTAAAGATGTGGTTAAAAAAATTCCAAAAATAATTGTGTTACTGACATGTGTTGCACAGTTTCTATGCATGCTCATACCTTCACCAATTTTTCATATTTTCACTCCATATTTTCAACGTTGCCATTTTTTTACATCTCCTCAAGAACAATACAGTTGTCATTTTCCAAATCCTGCCCAAAACGTGTTTTCATCCCTGTGTCGCCAAATGGCATAGCCACTGTGCAAAACCACCTTTCAGCTAACAAACTGATAGTGTCACTTTTCATGAGGTGGGCTCACAAAAAGCCCATGTTGAAAATTTGGAGTGAAAATACCAACACACGCCTACAGTGTTAGGGTTTCCAACTGTAGCACCCCACCCTGTAAAGACTGACAGGCATCAGGGGTGTGACTTGGGATCATTGGTTGTAATGCTCACACCATTCCACCCCCACCCCCACCCTGCAGCCAGTAACAGGCATTGTGGTGTGCCTTGCACTGTTCGGCCACAAATTTCACCTCATTCTCCTATACTGCACCCACCTCAGTGCATTTCCTTATGGAATGGGGTAAGTATAATACCCAAAGACCCCAAAGCACACCACACTTATCAGTGTCTACAGGGTAGGATGAGGCAAAATGGCATAAGCGTTATAGCTGATGATCCAAAGGCACACCTCACTGCCTGTCGGTCTCTACCGGGTGAGGGTGGGGTTGGCATCATTTTAATACTTCACTGCCATTCCCATTGTGCGTCTCTAACTCTGGCACTGCCAATGCCAATGCCGGCGAGACAACATTCAGCATTGACAAATGCTTGTTTTCCCTTGACAAGACTTGAGCCTAGCAGAAGGTGAGACAGTCATACTTACCAATCCACAAACACCTTAACATCAATAAATGTCTCCTAACAGATGTTGGAGACACCTCTAATTGATTTAGATTATGGGCACGCTAAGTAATATCTGCCCTCCAAATTGATGCCCATGATGTCTCTGTTGGTCACTTTTAACCACTATCAAACAATTAATGTAAAAACTGGCATCAGCAATTTAGTGAAACAATGGAGCTTTATTTTAGGAAGATTGCCACTTTAACCAGCAGCCACTTTTTTCCTGCACAAATATGTTCCTGCACAATACCTAAAGTGTCATGTGTCACTCACCACAGTGCTTGTTTGATGCACATTCTTCTGTGAATTGCATCCCCAGAATAAGCTTCAAGCATTTTAGGGCATACAATCTACTGTCTGTTGCCTTACAGCACTGAAGCCAAAGAAAGTTTGCTGGAGTTCAATAATTTGATCAAGGGCCATTTTTTCTTTCAGGGAGTCCTTGAGCACTGAGGACAAAAGCTGCAAAGAATCCCGATGTGTCATACTCATTTACCTATTACTGTTATGTGGTATTTCCTAGGTGAAACCCTTTTCCATAGGTCCTCCCTGAAACTATTCCACATCTGGGCCCAACCAGTTGCCATCTTCTATAAATATGCATAAAAAAAGCTATTATTAATAATTTTGTCAATCAAGCAATTAAATCAACTAGAAAGCGCTTTTTCCCAAGTTTCATACAGCCAGTCAGTTCCATAGATCCCCCAACTTCTTCTGAGAAGAATGTGAACTTCATTGTCTGCATGTAGAGAAAGTGTGCACCATTCTTTCAGAACTTGGCATCTAGTGTGAACGGCCATAGAGACATTGGAGCTGGAACCTACCATGAGGTTTTGAAGTATGCAAACTTTTTTACAGAAGGGATGCAATAATCTGCTCAGAAGACAGCAACAGCACAGCATGAGTGTCAGAAAGAGGCGTGTGACTGACTGCATCCCTGTCCTTGGAAGATGCTTTTGATACCCGGATGAACTGTCAGCAAGTGTTAAATCAGTCATCATTGACCACTGGACAAGACTTTATTTTGGCAAAAAAAGAGGTTCCAGGAAAATAAATTGGTAGCCACACATGATGTAATTTCACTGTGAAGGGCTCATGCCTGGGTCCCACATGACACTTCAGGATTCAAGACAACATGGGTTCATGGGGGGAGGTCTTGCCAGACAAAACTAACATACTAACATACTAATTGCCAGCAGATTAGGCCTTACGGTCTATCGGATCTGCTTGAATGTCAGATCCCTAGTTGGGTGCTGAGGGGCCCCCCCTTGTGTTCCAGAAACCCCTATCATCCATCCCCACCCCCGTGGGACAGGACATCATCCGATACATCCACTTTCTGTGTCTGTCCCACCCTCTCTTGAAACTCTCCACTGTGGATCTCTGAACCAGCTCACCAGGCAGTGCATTCCAAGGGTCCACCACCCTCTCAGTGAAAAACCTCCTCCTCTTTCCCCCCTCACCCTTCCACCTTCCAACTTCAAACCATGCCCTCTGGTGATACCTCCCTGCTTTAGTCTAAAGATCCCCTCCATGTTTACCCTATTTATTCCCTTGAGGTACTTGAAGACCTCAATCATGTCCCCCCATCTCTCCTCTCCTCCAATGAAAACAGGCAGAGTTCCTCAAGTCTGTCCTCATACGTCAAATCCCCATGTCCTCATATCATCTTAGTTGCCCTCCTCTGTACCCTCTCCAGGAGCTGTGCCCTCTTCAAGTGTGGTCTCCAGTACTGTACACAGTACTCGAGGTGTGGTCTAACCAGTCCATTGTACAGCAGCAGAATCACTTCCCTGCTCCTAGAGGTGATCCCCCTTACGATGCATCCCAACATCCTGTTTGCCTTGCTAGCCGCTCTCTTGCACTGCTCAGAGTTATTCATACATGCATCCACTATGACCCCTAGGTCTTTTTCCCCTGTTGAGGCCTTCAGTGCCTCCCCTTCCAGGGTGTACCTGTGTTTAGGTTTCCCACCCAAGATGTAACACCATGCACTTGGTGATATTGAAATTTAATTTCCATGTGTGATCCCAGCTTTCAGGGTGTCTAGGTCCCCTTGCAGGGCCAACCTCCCCTCTTCCCCTCAACTACTGCTCCCATCTTGGAGTCATCAGTGAAGAGACTCATTTCACCTATACCCTCCTGATGTCCGATATGTATGCATTAAACAGGATCGGACCAGGACGAGACCTCTTGTGCCCACTACCGACCTCTCTAGGGTTCGAGAGCTCCCCACTGACCACTACTCTCTGGGTGTGTCCAGCTAGCCAGTTTTCAATCCATCTGACCATTAAAGTGCCTACTCCCAACCCCATCAGTTTCTCCACCAGACCTTTGTGGGGGACAGAGTCAATGCCTTGCTGAAGTCCAAGAATAATACATCCACAGGCTTTCCCCTGTCCAGTTCTGATGTTACCCATTCGTAGAACTCCACAAGATTGGTTTGACATGATCTACCTGGCACAAACCCAAATTGCCGACAGTCCAGACCTCCCACCTCCTCCAAGTACACCCCCAAACTAATCGAGTTCTTTGACTGGGTAACCGAGGAAGTGGATCAGGGAGGAGTGGTTGATATAGCCTACCTGGACTTCAGTAACACCTTCAGTACCATTCCACACAGAAGACTGGTAAGTAAGCTGAGAAGCCTGGGAGTGGGTCCTAAAGTAATAAGATGGATAGAGAGCTGGCTGGACAACAGGAGTCGGAGGGTGGTGGTAAACGGTGTCCACTCTGGAGGAGGCAAAGTGACCAATGGGGTGCCACAAGGTTCAGTACTAGGCACAGTCTTCTTCAGTGTATTTATACCCGACATTACAGAAGGACTGGAAGGGAAGGTATGTCTGTTTGCTGATGACACAAAAATTTGTAACAGAGTAGACACACGGGAGGGGGGAAAAATGAGAGAAGGCTAAAAAAGCTGGAAGAATGGTCATGAGTTTGACAGCTGGGCTTCAATGCAAACATGTGTAAAGTCATGCACATGGCCACAGAAACCCGGGGGCAACATATCAACTGGGAGGAGAAGTACTGGCAATCATAGAACAGGAAGGGACCTGGGGTAATCTTTTCTGATGACCTGAAGGTGGCTAAACAGTATAAGAAGGCACTGGGAATGGCTAGTGGGATGCTCTTTTGCATAGGTAGTGGTATCACTAGCAGAAAGAGTGAGGTAATAATACCCCTGTATAGATCACTAGTGAGACCACACCTTGAGGATTGTGTCCAGTTCTGGAGGCCCCACCTTTGAAAGGACATGGGCAGGGTTCAGGTGGTGCACAGGAGGGCAACCAAAATGGTGTAGGGCCTGCATTAGAAGCCCTACAAAGAAAGGCTTAAGGAATTAAATATGTATTCCTTAGAAAAAAGGAGGGAAAGGGGGATATGACAGAAACATTGAAATGCCTCACAGGTATAAACAACATCCAGGAAGGGAGTATTTTCCAGAGAAAAAGATGCTTGAGGATCAGGGGTCACACTAAGAAGCTGGAATTGGGAGGCTGAGAGGAAATGTGAGGAAGTACTTCTTCATGGAAAGGGTAATGGATGCTTGGAAAAGCCTGCAGGCGGAGATGGTGAGGGCAAAAATGGTTACAGGATTCAAGAAGGCATGGGATAGGCACAAGGGGATCTTAGAAGTAAGGCAAGGGGGTGCAGCACAGAGACAGAGTAGGGTCTGCGGTAGCACTGTAGGTAGGGAAAATGGGGCAGACTAGGTGGGCCAAGTGGTCCTTATCTGCTGACATTTTCTATGTTTCTATGCAAGGAGATTCACATCAGCAGATATTAAGGGTATTAGAATGTTTCATAAAGAAGTGTGAAGAGAGAACCCCATTCTCCCCCCACAACAAATGATTCAGTTTCTCACCACCTTCACTGAAAGGCCAGAGCCTCTTTTAAGAAAAACACTCATCATTTATAAGGCTGCCCTGTCAGAAACTAAACTTGTTTCAGCTCACAAAGCATGAAGAAATGATGTACACTTGTGAGCAAACAGGATGCAGCCTGCCTTCTCCTGTTGGTGGACCCTATGGCACAGAAAGCACACGGTACTGTACCTTCAATCTTAAACAAACATATACTATCTATCTATCTATCTCTCTAAGGCAGTTTGTACTTGTGGCTAGAGTCCTGATCTTTGAACCTGGAGGCTCACGTTTGAATCCCACAACCACCTCTTACTCACTGTGTGACCCTGAGCAAGTCTCTTACCTGCCCTGTGCTTAACCGCTTTCTAATTCCCCTCTGATCTATCACTGTGCTCTTTGAATCTCCCCGTGTGACTAAAATGGCAGTTACACTCTCTCCTCTCTTTCTTCTTGATGTGATTTGCTTTGGGATTGAGTTTGTATAAAAGGTTCTAAATAAAATTAAATTCCTTTCCTTCCCTTTCTATATACCAATCAATACAAGAGTCTGTCTGTCAGGGTCCCTCTCTATTGGACGTCAGGGAAGCAGGCATGTTATATGTTGCAATATGGATGACTGTATTTAGGTGTGAAATTTGATGTTGTCTCCACATTTACATTGGGTTTAAATGCAGAAGAGAGAGCTCTGTAAAGAGAGTTTGTTGTTTGTGTGCCATTACCACAGCTGCATTTTTATGGAATATGCATGGTCTGTTATAAATGACAATAGCACGCAATAAAAACAGACAGAAAGATAAACAAACAGCTAGGCAGATGTAGACACATACATACCTACTGTAGAGCTAGATATGCATATCCAGACATTGCATTACCTGCACAAGGACTGTAAATGAATAAAGGAATAATGCATGACAGGGTGTGTGTCATGCTGGGATAACGCCATGCCTGGGGGGGGGTGCATCCAATGCCCCAGGCGTGGCGTTATCCCAAACGACATACACCCTGGAGTGCATTATTCCTATTATACAATGGCTTGTTGTTATATATAAAATAAAAAAATAATTTTAAAGAATGTTTTTATTGGAGACGAAAAATATTTTTGCTTCTTAAGAGAAGATGCAAAAAAAGAGGAGATCCATAATGGCCATAATGATGTGACTAGACCTGTGGCATCATGCTGGCATAACGCCATGGGTCCAGACCCAAACTGACCAATCACAGTCCAAGATTCTTTCTTGCCATTGTATAATCAAGAACAACAGATGGATGGGAGGATGGATGGATGGACAGGCAGATAGACAGGCTGACTCAATGTCAAATTTCTATACGCCAGCTCTTTATGTATGAGCATGTATACTCCTTTAAGGAGATGCCCTATTCTTATGATATGATAGAAAAACTATAGCATGGCATAGCTAGATAGACAGACAGGTAGACAGACAGACAGATCAGTGTCATATTTCTGTAGTCCAGCTGTTAACACATGAGCATGCATGCTCCTTTAAGGATAGGCCCTATTCTTATTATGTGGTTGAAGAACTATAGCTAGGACAGTATATGAATAGATTAATGGATAGACAGACAGACAGATAGATAGACAGAAATGTTGCTGTTGTAGTTCTGTAGTCCAGTTCTTAACATATGGGCACGCATGCTCCTTTAAGTGTAGGCCATAGTCTGATTCTGGGGTTGAAGAACTATAGCTAGGATAGCTAGAGGGATGGATGGATAGATAGAGAGACAGACAGACATATAGATAGAGACGTAGACAGACATAGACAGATACACTGATAGATAGATAGATGGACAGACATATCAATGTAATATTTCTGTAGGACAGCTCTTAACATATAAGCATGCAACAAACAGATACACAGATTAATATAATATTTATGTGGGCCAGTTCATAACATATGAACATGCATGCTCCTTTAAAGAAATGCCATAATCTTATGCTGTAGTTGAAGAGCTACTGCTATGATGCAGGGACAGACAGACTGACAGATCATTGTCAAATTTCTGTAGGTCAGCTTTTAACATATGAACATACATGCTGCTTTAATTAGAGGCCCTATTTTTATGCTATGGTTGAAAACCATAGCTAAGATAGACTGATAGATGGCCAGATGGATAGGTAGCTAGAGAACAGATAGAGAATAGATAGATAGATCGATAGATAGACAGACAGACAGACAGACAGGCAGACTAGAAGATCAGTGTCAAATTTCTGCAGACCAGCTCTTACTGTATGAGCACGCATGCTCCTTTAAGGATAGGCCCTTTTCTTATTCTATGGTTGAAGAACTATAGCTAGGATGGCAGACAGACAACTAGACAGAGATATAGACTATCATACTTCAGTAGTCCAGTTCTTAACATATGAGAATGTGTTCCTTTAGCAGGAAGCCCTATTCTTGCTCTGTGGTTGAAGAACTATAGCTAGGATAGACAGGCAGGCAATAGATAGACAGACAGATAGATAGATAGATAGATAGATAGATAGATAGATAGACAGACAAATCAATGTCATATTTCAGTAGTCCAGCTCTTAACATATGAGCATGCAGGCTCCTTTAACATGAAGCCCTATTACTGCTCTGTGGTTGAAGAACTATAGATAGGATAGATGGAGGGATGGATTGATAGATAGACAGACAGGCAGACAGATCAATGTAATAGATAGACAGACAGACAGATAGACATACAAAGAGATCAATATCATATTTCTGTAGTCCCACTCTTAACTTATGAGAATGCATGCTTCTTTAACAGGAGGCCCTATTCTTGCTTTGTGTTTGAAGAGCTATGTCTAGGATCAATCAATCAATCAATAAATCAATCAAAGTCTTTATTTAACCTAGTGATCACCGTTGAGCAAACTCATTTTCGAGGTGGACCTGGGTTTGTCAACAAGGAACAAGGGACAATATAGATGGGATGCAACACATGAGAAAATAATAATAAAAATAAAGTGAAATACATTAATACAGTATTTACAAAATATCAGCAGGTAGCATTGACAGTAGTGTCTGTCTGGAACAGAAGATACAGCTAGTTTTGGGTATGACACAATTTTTCATATAAGTAAAGAAATATACATATCAGGTGCACCAAACACAAATAAAACCTAATATAAAAAGATATGGTGGATAGGTGGAGGGACAGACTAACAGATAGATACACAGACAGACAGATCAATGTAATATTTCTTTGGTAGCTCTTTACATATAATCATGCATGCTCCTTTAAGATAAGGTGTTATTCAACAGACAGACTGACAGATGGGTGTCATCTCTTAAAATATGAAATGCATGCTCCCTTAAAGAGCTGCACTACTCTTATGCTGTGGTTGAAAAGCTATAGCTAGAATGAATGGACAGATGGACATATAGATGGACAAACTGGGAGACAATACAGACAGGCCTAGTCAACTGATAGATAGATTCACAGATAAATATAGAAACTTTTACTTTAAAGGAACTGTATCATTTTATACATTTGAGCACTATAAATAATCTAATAATGTTATAGTAAATTGTGTATGTAAAGTATTTTACATTTAAATGCAAAATAAATATCATATGTTTCCTGAATTCCTTAAATCTTTCATATGTTGTATTAAATTCTGAAGCTCTTTAGGAATGATTAGGACGTAGATATTTCCAAAAGAAGGGGATGTACTGTGGTAAGAGAATCGCTAATTTTATTCACTGCAAGCTTAAAGCAACAGCAGGAGTTTTTGTGATAAAAAATTAAGCTGGTGGTGTAATTAATATGCAGGTCACATACTAATAATGCATTTTAAAAATATGTTCTGAAACAATACAGTACGTTTTTACATAGAAACAAATATAGACTTCCAATTAATGTTGCAGATATGTTTTTCCTCTCGAAATTATCCCAATATCAACTAGATTTTAAAATAGTCATCTGCCCATACATCCATACCTATCATTTTTCCATTCACCGCATTATTTATTCATCTGGGTACCAAGTGCAAAGGGTTACATAATCCATGTCTCTGTAACATTCTGTTAACTATACAAACACACATTATATATATTACACACACATTTTATACAATACAGGTACCCAAGAACTGTACGCAGACTCTAACAATCTGTTGCCTACACACATTCAACCATTATATACATTGTGCACACACATTGTACAATACAGGCACCCAAGTATGCATACAGTCACACTCTGTTACCTATACAAGTAAGCACAATAGATATGTTACATACAGATGTCATACAATACAGGCACCCAAGTATGCACACTGTAACAATGTGCTACCTATACAAATACATACATAATATACATTACACACACACACACACATTTTACAACATGAGTACTGAAGTATGCAAACTGTAGCAATCAGTTACCTATACAAATATACATTTATACATTATATATACAGTACACACACACTGTACAATACAGTCACCCAGGTATGCATACTGTAACATTTACAAATACACACAATATATATATACACACACACACACACACACACACACACACTGTGCAGTTTTAGCAATGTTATTTGTGCTCACATTAGTGTCTGTATTGTATAGTGTATGTGCGTGTATATCTTTGATATATATGATGTACAGAACATGTGATTTCTATAGGTAACAGATTGCTACAGTAAAATCTTTGGGATACCTGTGTTGAACAACATGCATGTGTAGGGGTGTGTGTGTGTGTTATACACACACACATTGTACAAAATAGATAAGTAAGTATTCACACTGTAGCAACCTGCAGCCTATGCAAAAACAATACATACAGTATATACATTACAGTATACACACAAAGATTGTACAATACAGGTACTCAAGTGTGCACTCTGTAACAATCTGTTACCTATACAAATATGCACATAATATACAGAGTAGGCACACACAGATTGTACGATACAGGCACCCACCTATTCACACTGTAACAATCTGTTATCTATACAAATACACACATGAAATACATTAAATCCATAAACACACATAAACATTATACAACACAGATACCCCCAAAATGCACACTGTAGCTATCTGTTACCTACACCAATACACATAGTATATGCATCATACACACATGCATACACATACATTGTACAATACAGGCAACAATGTATGCACAAACAACACACTGCTCAAATGTTTCAGATAATAAAGACAGTAATATATTGCTTTGTGAATACTGTAATTACATGAATCTTATACAAATATATAATACATTGTAAAGCATTAATTTTAGTAAAATGGTATGCAGTATATGACTAACTATAATCACATTATTCTAATTTCAAGTAGACTTAAGACTCCTCAACATTTCTGAATGACTTCCCCTATTTCCTTTTATGTCAAAATGCAGTTTATAGTGCCCAGCAAGGGGCTTCAGTTCGGGACAGACACCTTTTACACGACCTGACTGATACACAAGCAAATATCACCCTTTACCTGTCACAAAATTATATATAAATGTGTGTTTTATATATAATACAATGGCACTGGCATACATTTAATATGTATTTCACAAGTAGTTCCAATAGGGGCCAGCTACAGGCATTTGCCTGTATCAGGCGTTTGCCCATATTTGAGTCGCTCACCTCCCATCCCCCCATCACCTATTTTGCACTGACTGCAAGTAATCCGGTTTTAAATGCACATCTGAAAAAACAATACGAGGATGGGGAACTAAAAGGCTACGAGAAGACCATCAATCCCCGAAATTCGGAAACTTCCACCTGATGTACCAGCTGCCAGACACAGCTAACTCTTCGAGGTTCTGAAACGACCCCCTCCCCCACATCGATACATGTGTAGACAAACAATAATAAAAATAATAAATCAATAAAAGGAAAATAGGCAGCTGCGAAGCCCACTGCGCCCCCATCACTGTTGACAGTTGCATCCCTTCCTCGTGAATTCAATGTAACTAATAAATGCTGTTTAAAAATAAAACACATGACACTATGCATAAATAGAATACCACACCACCACCCAATATGATGCACGTTCAGCCATCGCATCGCACAAAGAACCGGTAATATTCTCTTATCGATAGTTTTCGTTACCTTATTTTTTTTTTTAAGTAGCAGTTAGTCAAGGTCCCGGTTTTGTCATATTTTGGTTCCCTACAATCCACAATTGCATGGTTTCCGAAGAAAGCCAGGCGCCCAGCAAGCATGCATTGCAAAATATATCTGTTGCATTTCTCTGGGTCTCTCGCTCTCCCCCCACTCTCAGCCGCTTACCAAGTCAACAAGCCTTGCAATCGGTGACATTCTGTTTTAAAAAAAAATGCTTCCTTTGGAAGGGACGTTAGCAGGGTCAATCAAAGCAGCGTCTCCGTGCTAGTCAGCTCAGCAATCACTCGCAGAACGGTACAATTCTTGCATTGCAAACCACCCACCAGATGTAAAAGCTTGCTCACGAAGATGTGTTTTTTTTTTTTTCCCAATCCCCTTACCTTCAAGAGCATGCCTGCTTTTTAAAATGAGTCCCCGGCTTGGATATTTCAGTGTGGTGGCTGGATGCTACTTTTTCTGTCTTTTCCCCCCAAACCCTAGAAGATTCTGTGCAATGGCGTTTTTTTTAAGAGGGTTTCTTAGTAAAAGAAAGAAGAAATCTGGAGGTTACTTTACCATCCTGTTATGTCACTGGGAGAAACCACTGTGAAAAGCCAGCAGAGATACAGGATGTGTGTGAGATGGGAACAAGCATCAGGACCAGAGGAGAGAGAGAGAGAGAGAGGAGGTGTTTGGGGGGGTTATGCAGGCACACATATTCAGACAGACAAACTGTACATACACTCACCACAGCAAACATGGAGAATATACAAACATGCTTACATACAGAGTGTTGTAGTTACACATATACACACTACAACAAACGTGTAGTTACACACATATGCACATATACACCATACATTAATGCTCACAGATATGCACTCCATGGACACATACATAGGATACTAGGGGTGCCTGAGCCTCTAATATTAATTCTGAAATACCACGAATATAGGGGATATGCTATGGTGTGACTCAAAATATACAGCTTATCATCCGGCCCACTGACACAGCTGTAGCACTACAGCTTGAGGCACCAATAACCCAGGTTCAGGAGCAAGCCTAAGGTGTCAGAGGGTTGGCCAGGGGGTAGGAGCCTTCACAGTCTGATGGACAGCTCAGCTTCTCTGGGTGAGTGGGTGAAGGGCTCCAGCAACAGGATGCTTCCTGGAGGCAGCCAGGAGATATTGAGGCAGCAGCCCTCAGACAAGAAGGATGATGGAATACAGCAGACATTGGTGTGGTGCACACTAGAGCATGCGCACCACCCCAGGATGACATTGCATATCTGCTTCCACCGGGACACAGCAGCTAGTTAACAGGAAAAACCCCGCTGCCTGGATAGGCGACGTTGCTCCACAGCCATCATGTCTAATGCCGGATCCTGCCCTCCTGAGCCTTGAATCCCACTCTGATCTTCACCTCTGCTTGTGGATCATTGGATTGATGTAAGAAAGCACCAAGAAGCTGATAGTGGCCCTGACTAGGGGGGTGAAAGCCAGGGGGTGCTCTTACAGGTGAGTTGTGGGTAGATTGCAGGGGACAAGGTCATAGGCAGGGAGGATCTTAGGCAGGACAGACCAGGCTGGGAGTCAACTGAGAGAGGACCAGACTAGTGATGATGGGAGATAAAAAGAGTGAAAAAAATATATATGCAGTTTATCTTTAAGTGTGAGGAGGAAAGACCAAAATCCACAAGTGTCAGAGCCAGGAGTGAGTTATTTTTTTTTAATTTTTTTTGTATTTATCAAGTCTAGCATTACAAATACCTTTGAGCCTTGGCTCTTTTTCAAAGGTTCCACGTCAGAGAAATACAAATTATGGGGAACATCAAGACAGAGATTACAACAATGTGGACATTGCAAACAGAGTACAGATTAATACAATTCAAGGGTAGCATTGTAACAAGACAGCCAGCGGCATTTGTCAGAGAAAATAGACAACAGATAAGAAGTGCCAGAGTCATAGGGAGAGGGAAGAGGGGGGGGAGAAGGAATGTAGGAAAGGTGGGGAGAGGGTGAAAAGTGTAGCATTGGGTATGTTGAGGAGGGGAGGGGAGGGGGGACCACTAGAGCAGGAAAGGAAGTGGAGAAACAAGGTTAAGTTGGGCAGTCACAGGAGCTGTTGGTAGTGAGATAGTCCTGGAGCCTAGTTTTAAAC
The DNA here is from genome assembly GCA_016271365.2 of Neoceratodus forsteri. Taxonomy (NCBI): domain Eukaryota; kingdom Metazoa; phylum Chordata; order Ceratodontiformes; family Ceratodontidae; genus Neoceratodus; species Neoceratodus forsteri. The sequence continues at coordinate 222,119,902 of CM057449.1, read as the reverse complement.
ATACCAGTTGTTGGGGCAGAGGAGATGGTGGGGCTGAGGCCATTGAACCAGAGTGGTGCTTGATAAGCAAAAGAGCGTTGTCCCTGTGAAGTGTGACAGTGGGGGACTTTCAGTAGCTGTAGCGTGGATCTCCTAAGGCACCATTTGTTAATTCAGTGTTGTAACAGAGTTGAAACCCCAGAAGGTGCAAGGCCAAGGTACATTTTTTTCGCCATGGAGCAGGTGAGAAACTTTATGCAGTTTGATAGTTGGAGCCAGCCGGTCTGAGTGTACAGGTCACAGGTGTGGGTGAGACGGTGAGCACCAGTGATGAGCTGACATGCCTTATTTAAGGCAGTTGAGAGGCGTCTAAGGGCTGTGGTTGTGGCCGAGCCATAAATGATGAGACCATAGTCTATTACAGAGATCACAGAGCTCAGGACTGCAAACTTCAACGCTTCTGGTGTGAGGTGTGGTCTGTGTTTGTAGAGGAGACCAAGCTGTGTATTAGCAGCTCTAGCTACATTATCTACGTGAGGTCTATAGGAGAGATTGGGGTCAAGCTGTATCCCCAAGTATTTGAAGGACCCCACCTAATCTAGAGTGTTCCCCTGGGTGGTGGAGATAGCCAAGTGGTGTAGCTTGTGTGGGTTATGAGAGCTGCAGAAGAGCATAGATTTAGTTTTCTTGTCATTGAGGACCAGTGTATGGTTAAGAAACCATGTCTCTACAGAACTGAAACCAAGTTGAAGGTTGTGTTGAAGAGTTGCAGGATCTTTGTGAGTGGAGAATACAACAGCATCATCGGCATATAGTATGATCTGCTCAGAGCAGTGGTAAGGGAGGGAAGGAGTTTAAGAAGAGGCTAAAAAGGAGGGGGCCCAGTATGGATCCCTGTGGGACACCCAAGCGAAAAGGCAGGGTGTCAGAAAGAGCGTCCGCAATTTTTACTCTCTGCGACCGTTTTTCTAAGTAGCTTTTAAACTAGACAGAAGAGTCAGGTGATAGCCTGGCATTCAGTAGTTGGTGAATTAGTAGTCCATGGTGTACTGTATCAAAGGCCTTGGAGAGGTCGACGAAAACAGCCCCTGTGAGAAGGCCATTGTCAAGGGATTTGTGCAAAGCTCCAAGTGAACTCAAGAAGGGCTGTGGTAGTGCCGTGACCTTTCCGGAAGCTGTGTTGTTGTGGACAAGGTATATTATATTTATCCAAGTGGTCGGTAAGTTGATCAGCCATGATGCGCTGGAGTGCCTTAGAGAGTGGGGGCAGTATGGAGATAGGGCGATACTTTGAGTGATTCGTCTTATCCCCACTTTTATGGACGGGTGTCACGGTGACTGTTTTCCATAGGTCTGGGAATTTTCCACAGCTGAGAGAGAGGTTTAGGATTTTTGTTAATGGATGAATTACCTCATCGAGGGTGAGCAACAGAAGCTTAAGGTCCAGGGTGTCGCTACTAGATCTAGATTTAGAGATAACTGTAGTAATATAGCAGTGAGCTTCATTCAGCCTTACCTCCCTGAAGTAGAAGAGGGGATGGTTAGACTGAGGGGCCGAGGTATTTGGGGAGTAGGACCTGTTTTCAAAAAAGTCATGGGGTAGAACAGCACTAAGGTCTGAAAAAGCAGTGTTAAAGATGTTTGTGATCACCTTGGGGTCGAGGGTTGAGGATCCTTCAACCATTAACATTGCCAGAGAGGTTTTTGGCTGCTTCCCTGTGACATCCTTGATATTGTCCCAGAAAGTACGACCATTTCCCCATGTATTGGTGAGACCGTCTTTGTAATAGGTGGATTTCATTAGCCACATGGCTTTTGTGCAGGCATTTCGTGCTTGTTTGTAATTTTGGATTTCTAGTTGTTTGTCAGTGGCCCTGGCAACCGCCCAGAGGTGATCCCTTAGTTTCAGCTGTGAGAGAATAGCCGTGGTGACCCATGGGTTAGAGAGAGATTTTGTTTTGCACCTTTTAGCAGGGGCAAAGAGGTCACAGGCTTTGTTGAAAATTGAGATGAAGTGATCAAGAGCCAAGTTAACATCTGTTGCTTCATAGATGGGTAGCCAGTCTTGTAGAAGCAGGTATTGTTTGAGATGTGGAAGTTTTCCATGAGGAAGGACTCTGCTAGCGATAATTTTGGGAGGAGGTTTAAGAATTTGTTAGACCATGCACATGACTGGGGAGTGGTCACTGAGAGAGTCTGAGAGAATGGTCGTATGAGAAATCCTTGTGGGGTGAGTGGTGAGGACCAAATCCAAGAGGGTACTGGTGCCAGTCTTGTAGTTAATCCTAGTAAGGGAGTTTACCATTTGCGTGAGGTTAGCAGCTGAGATGGAGTCTTTGTAGGCACTGGTGCTCGATGCTAACCAGTTTATGTTGAAATCCCCTAGTAGAATAAGTTCAGCTTCAGGAGGATGAGAGTTGATAAAGTTTAGGATGTCGTTGAAGCCATGTTTAGGGTCCCTGGGCGGGATGTATATGGAGACAATAGTCAGAGCTTTATGGTTGGGACCTAGGACGTTTTTTATTGGCAGAATCTGGGCTGAGGCAGAAAGTGATGGAGTTGCTACAGGGTGCCAAGACAGGGAGTCTCTGATATAGATTGTGCAACCATCACCTTTTTTGGATATCCAGTCCAGCCTCTGGACATTGTAGCCCTGTATTGTTACTGCTGAGTCAGGAACTTTAGGTGTCAGACAAGTTTCCACCACTGCAAGGATGTCAGGGTTGTTTTGGCATATGAAGGCTTGGAGTGCATCCAGCTTTGGTAGTAGGCTGCAGATATTATTGGTTGCAAGGATAAGGGCACCTGGAGTTTGTGTGTGGCCTAAGCTTCTAGGGCCAGGATTGGAATGGACACTGCCTGAGATGAGAAGAAGGAGGAGGAGGAGGAGGAGTAGGAGTTTAAGGAGCAGAGTCGCAGCTCTTTGAGAGATAGTTTTGATCGTTGTTTCCGGGAGTAGAGGTTGCAAGGTTCCAGGCGGTATCCCATATGGACTGCAAGGTGGTACAGTGTAGAGAGGTGGCCACACTGGTTGAGAGTAGTGGTCAGGTTAAGTAACCAGGAATATTCAAATGGTGCACCAAGCACAAGTCTCGAGTGGAAGTGAAGAGTTCCCTTGGAGTAGCAGTGGAAACCAGAGTAGAGGGTGGCGGGGGTGAGGTGGGGGTGGCTAGGACCAGGGAGAGAGAAGGGGGGGCAGGGCAAGAAGGAGGAGGAGGAGAGGCGAGAGAAAGGCAGAGAGAACCCACATGGCTTACATACTAGATAGAGATAGAGATATAGCCCTCTAGAGGTGAGAGGATATAATCTGTTAATAGAAAAGTCAACAGTCAAAAAAAAAAAAAGCACAAAAATTCACTTCTAATATCAACTCAGAACTTAAAATGACTGTAAGGATTAAACAAATGATTAAAACCTGGCACATAAATTCAACTAGAGACACGGAAGGAGATACAGTAGTTAGAAGTAGTTAGTAGTTGTGAAAGTCTTGCCCACTCACAAGTGATGGTAAACTGCCTATTTTGAGTCAGAACAACGTATATTTGACATATACAACAGTAGTTTACTAGTTATAACTTTTACATATGCTGTTTGTTTAAAGATTTAACTCTTTTTCTTTGATTTCAGCAGCTGGCTTTAGTGTTACATTAGGCAATTATAATAACTGAGGAGCGTTTTCTCCCATTGGAAATCCGGGTTATGATTCGCCGTTATAACGGCGAACATGCTTCAGGCTTCCTCACTCCAAGGCATGTGCCTGCCTCCACTCACAGAGCCCACTGACCAATTGGCCACTGTTGACTCCGCTTCTACCACCATCACTCGGTGGTAAGATAATACAAAATAAAAAAAAATAAAAACTTCCCTCGCAGCAGTCCTGTTTGACACCTAAGGGTGTGTATAAAAACTCATTAAACAAACAACCCCATGCATTATTCTATATATAATAACTGGTCAGCAATTTTTTACATTGCCTGACCAAGTTATAATTCCCCGTTATAAATTGCGAGTTATAATGGGGAACCGTATTCAAGTCAGTCACCGAAAACTAGCTCCTGATTGGCTCGTGTGTGGGTCTGGAGGCGAGCTTTCAGTTAGAAAAACATGGCAGCTCCTTACTTGCTTAGAGAGGAGCTGCCATAGCAAGCTTTCTCATCGCTTTTTAAAAAAATAAAAGGATATATCTTGTTGATGCTACCATTTAGAAATGGCAGCATGTCTCTCACTCGCTATCTGGATGATCCTGCTGTTTGGCAGCCACAAAGAGCAAGCAGTGGCAATGGGAAGACAACTGCGGTAAGATTGCAACCGCAAAATAAATGGAAAATGTAAAGACGTAAAACAAAAAATTGCTGACCAGCAATTATATTTAATAAGGGATGGAGAAGTTGATTCAATTCGAAATTAATGGCTGCCAGGTGTGGGATGCCTTAATAAACCCCTCGGGCTTCACCCTCGGGGTTTATGTAGCATCCCACACCTCAGGCAGCCATTAATTTCTCATTAAGCACACTTCCCCATCCATTATTGTATATGTAACGGCATCTGCATTGTTAAAGCTGCTCTCTGATTCATTCAGTATTCCACTGTGATCACAGTAACCTTCAAAATATCCATTGTGACAACAGTTATAACAAGTTGATATGTTGTTGTCATTGATGTCCCCTGGTATCACTTTTATCTTGTAATTGTTCCCCCTACTCCATTGTATATAGTAGATTATTTGTTATTTGCATAACTGGTGCCCAGGGGGGGTCAAAAAACAATAGTAAACCAGCCAGGGTTGTTATTTGCTGAAATACATCGGGAAAATGTGGCGAACACTCTAGCATCCATCGACCTTTGGTATGAACATATTTTCCCTTACCACTCCATGTTCCCTAGGCTCTGTAAGATGCATAACAGCTCACCTTAACTACATGGTCACCAAGATTGTTGCTATTGCAAAGTCAACAGAAGTGTTTCACTTCTACTGCAATGCCTAAGTACAGTACTTTCAGGTCCAACCTGGAGCCTAGGGGCAAACGATCTCCTGTGTGTGCCTTGGATAGGAGACATGTAGAACATGAATCATTATTTACAACAGTGTTCAGAAAAACAACAGTTCATGCTGAAAAAGTGGTAATTGGGCGCATTGGAGAACCTGAAGACCATTTTCTTCAGGTTCTTTCTCAGACTTTTAAAGTAACTGTGGGTGAGACTAGCACTGGCAGAGCCATACAAACAGATGCAGGGATGGAGATCCTAGCTAGTCCTCCCCCTTGCCTGGGGACTAGCAGCACTCAGGCTCAGACTGATAGATTAACAGTAGACAGGCACACAGAGGATGCTGCAAATCAAATACACTTGGTAAAGAATAAGAGAAAAGCTCAGTTAAACAACAAGAAAGGTTCATTGGATAGTTGGAAAGGGGTCTGTATTAGCACCAGGAGCCTAGGCAACAAAATTAGTGAGCTTCAGGAAATGATGGCAGAATCCAAGCTATATACAGTATAGTGGACATCACAGACACTTGGGCTACAGATAAGAATGACTGGGACATAACGATGCCTGGATACGTACTGCTAAGAATGGACAGACAAGTAGGGAGGGGGTGTTGGCATGGCCCTGTATGTTAGAGAAGGCACTGAGGCATTGGAAGATGGGAATACTAGGTGTAACTCAGGGAAGACTGAGTCTCTGTGGGTTCAATGTACAGAGGCATCTGGGAAAATGCTACACCTAGAGGTGTGCTATAGACGTCCAGGCCAAGGAGAGGCAGAGGGTAGGAAGTGCAGCAAAGTAATTAGAAGGGGAACAGCAAAAGGTGATATTGTGGTACTGGGGACTTCAACTTGCCCAATGTAGACCAGAACATTCTGGTGGCCAGGAGCAAGAGAAGTCAAACTTTGCTTGATGCCTTTCAAGACTACCTACTAGTGCAGCGTGTCAGAGAACCCACAAGACAGGACGCAGTCCTAAATGTGATGCTTCCTAACACGCTTCTTGCAAACAGTCACCACAACTTGGTTTGCACTGAAGTTGCCCTCGGACTGAGAAAACATATCCTAGCATGGTGGTCTGTGTGGCGAGCTATCCCACTGTTAACCCTTATTTGTAGATATTATTCTGTTGTATAAATATATATTTTTTTATGTGTGCATGTTATGCATGTTACTTAGGTATAGAGGGACCAGACTAGAGTAAAAGCTAAGCTACTGAGCTGCAACAAAACAGGTAGGCCTGAAGAGTGATACTAGGCAACAAAGCTATAGGAAAGAACCTCACTTAAGATAAAGCTGAGTGTTAAGGTAGAGAGTACAGCAAATTATACTGAACGGACACAATTAAGACAACAACAGGGGAAGTGGGTATTAAAGGTAATACATGTGAAATGTATCTAAATACAAATGGACCAGCAATAAAATTACCATTTACATGTATGAAATGTAAAGATAATGCTGTCATGCTTGCTGAAATAACCTTGTTCAATACAAGAATGGATGCACCAGAAAAAAATCAACAAAGTATGGTGTTAAGAATGAACATAGTAGAACAAACAGAAAAACAGATCATCGAGGCCCTAACCCGATTTTCCGACACTGTTATCACCAATACTATTGTGCAGGATTTAATAGATGCACAAAATGAGAATATTAGCACTAACAGCAATAAAAAAAGAGCAAGGGATGAAGCACTTGATGAGCAGGATAATCAATGGCACCACATTCAAAGTACCAGACCAACTGAAACAGGAAGAAAAGCTGAAAAGTGTGTACTACCAGTACATAACAGTTTTGATCCACTTAGTGCACACATACAGGATGAAGCGTCACACATACTTGACCCTTCAATCCCAAACATCCATACAGTAGAATATAGAGAATACTGGATGGGCAACTGTGCACAACCAGTATCTTGTGCCACAGAGGGGTTCTGATTTCTGGTGACCTCGGCAGCAAACCTCGAGAGGTCCCCTGGAATCAGAACCCTGAGGTGGCACAGCTTACTGGTTGTGCACTTAGTTGGCCATCCAGTATTTTTTATAGTGCATAGTTATCTTTTCTTTAAGCAAAACAGTTTCGATTTTCAATTATTCGGTCATCTCTCATTGTACTGGCTGCTAGAACCTTGGTGTGGTTGCTAAGAGAGGTGATGCCCTGCTATTGGCTACATTTGCAGTGTGAGCGGGTTTACAAGACAAAAATATTCATGGCGCTAAACGAGACGGTCGCTAAACAAACTTAGTCAATTTCACTTACCCACAAATTAATTTCCGGACAGAGAGGCTGAATGTAACAGCCACACATTTTTATTTTAATTAACTACAGTAACAGATAAAGAATAAACTGCTTGATTTATTCGGCTGAGTAGAGGGACAGTTTTTGAGACGCTGCTACACTGCACACGCTGTCACGATGGAATTGCCACTTGTGTAAAGATGCCCTTTGTGATTCACAGCCCTGGAAAACCTAAGGAGAGAAAAAAAAAATCAGTTAAGCATATGCATGAAACTGTTTGCCCTTTGACCTTTGCTCCCCCTTAGCTCACCTCGTGATGCGTTATTTACCTTGATCCGAGTCAGATGATGAGCTGATGCGGCGTATCCTTTTTTTCTGGGGTTGGACTTGATTCTCTGGGAATAAGTTGATGTGGACACCCTGCTGAAACATACAGTTCGGACCAAATAAGGTGAGGTTCCCAAGTGCTCCTTGAAGTTTGGCATTTACTCCACTTGTTGATGGCTCATTTGTTGCTTGAAGCTGAACCATGCTGTTTTCTGGTGTTGACGATTTAATAGTCGGAGGTGGTTTGGGAGCAATTGGAGATGCTTGGAAAAAAATTTAATTTCTCCTCTGCTTTTTTCAGATAGGACTGAATAATTATTGATAGACTGTAAATTCCTATGGCCAGAGATTTGGGCAACTTCTGTTGGGGGCACATTGTAATCTATTAGCCTTTGAATAGAAGTCTTTCTTGTTGAGTGGTTTGTGATTTTTTTGGTCTCAGGTAAACCAGCTAGAATTTTAATCTGTTTCATTAGCCCACATAACTTGTTTTCACCCACTGTCATATTTCTGAACCACAGTGAATCAGGCTTGTCTACTACATGGATGGTGTTGGGTGCTAGGTAGAATGGACTCTCTGGGCTTTGCATTTTGGGGGGTCTTTGTGAGGCATATTTTAGATAGGCAGTTACTGGGACATGACTGGTGTCTTGCTTATTCTGGTACATACGAGGTTTTATAGGGCATACATCACGGGGGTTTTCACTCGCTCTTGTTTTTGTTTGACGCTCGGTGTACTCAAGGTACTTGTTCCCAGAGGTGTCCTCGCACAGCTTTATGTCACCCCATTTCAAGCTGTAATGCTCACTGGTACAGAGTGCAAAATAAAGCCCAATACTGAAGAATAGCATGTTGAGGAGGGCTGTTGGATTGTGCAGATCCAGTGACCCAAATGTGTATAGCTGCTGTATGACCTCCTCAGTCAGGGGATCGGCTTTGTTTGGCTTGTTACCTTTGCCTAACTTTTTTATGTAACGTTGTTTGGCTGACAGGGTTTGGAGGGTTTACTTAAAATCAGTTGAATTGCCATGAAATATGTGGTGCCCATAATTGTATTTGGAAAGGTATCTGTCAACACTGCCGCGTAGTGTCATTGGCTCATATTCAGAACCATCTATTCTTTTGATTTTAAAAATAAAGTCTGCTAGTAACGCATCAAGATCTGCTACCGGTAGTTTGTACAGGGGACGACACTCGTCTACATCATTGAGGTACGATGTAACTATTCTGATGTTGTTTATTGTTTTTTGCATTGTGTGCTTTTTTGCCTGCTCCTCGATGAAGCGCTTACGCTCGTCGAAGTTTAATTTTGAAAAAAACACTGCCACCATTCTGCTTTGCACTGCTCTGTGAGGAGACACTGGTAGGCAGTTTGACTGAGGCACAGAGCAGTGCATGGCCCTCTAGAGAGTTTCAAGATGTTGTTGTACTACAGTGTGGTACAATTGCATTCCATGAACTTTTGAACTGTGGTACTACAACATTTTGAGATGCTCTGAATTCTATGCGCAATAGACCCCTACTATACACTAGATGAAAGTAGCATAAAACTACTGACTCCTCTAGCGCCCATAACACCTTTACCAATGGACATTAATAATGTACAAATGCCTAATGATGATACATAAATGAGTAGAAATACAGACCAAACAAATACTAACATGGGAAGTCCTACAGCACCAAACAACAAGACAACAACTTCTAGTCAACAGTCAGAACAGAAATGTATCCTAGGGGACTCAATCACAAGATACACAGATAGATATACAACATGTGGTAACAAGGAAGATACTATAAGCTGCAGCTACAGTGGGGCAACAATTAGAGACATAAAGGCAATACTTCCCGGCATCTTTGAGACAATCACAAGTCCAAAAACAGCAATCCTACATGTAGGAATCAATGATTTTGGTAGACAAGAGTTGAACAGATAATGTCAGATATGAACTCAACAATGAAAACCCTCCAGGACTTAAATGTAAGACCCATCATATCAGAGGTCCTACCAGTACCAAGAGCAAATTACAACAAAAATAGAAACATTAAAGCATACAACAATTGGCTATGCACGTGGTGTCTTACAAATAATATAGACTGTATCAGAACTTGGGAACAGTTTGAAAATAACAGAACACCATTTGGATATGACAGACTACATCTAAGTAAACATGGCACTAGATTACTGGGGTGCATTTTCCCCCCATAATTGACACAATTGCAGGACAGAAAAAAAACTAGACAAAAGGGGAACTAGGGAAAATTGCAACCACAACTGCAATGGAAGACATACATGAAAACAAAATAGGATACATAACTAAATGGGACTATCCTTTCTCCTAACAAATGCTAGGAGCTTGCACTCTACAAAACAAGATGAATTAGAATCAATAATTAAACAAAATAATACTGATATTGCAGCCATAATGGAAACCTGGTAGGGGGGAAGCATCCGATTGGGACATCAATATCCCAGGGTATAATGTCTGTTACAAAACTAGAAAACTGAAAAAGGGAGGGGGCATAGCATTGTTTATCAAAAATAACATCATATACAAACCAATTAATGACCCAACTGAAGAGGAACCTAACAAAATATTATGGGTAGAAATTTTAAGGAAGCAACACAAGAAATTACTAGTGGGACTTTGTTGCAGGCCACCAGACACAAATATGGAAAAATACCAAATTTTATTACACAATATCAGTAACAAAATAGAGAATATTGAAACCATGCTTATGGGTGATTTTAATCTCCCGGGGGTAAATTGGATGAAGGGCACTTTCAGCAATAATTTTGAGCACACATTTTTAGACACCTGCATAAAAATTTACTTTATCAAATAGCCAACGAGCCAACAAGAAACAGCAATATCTTGGATTTAGTCTTGACTGATGTTCCACATCAAATAAACAACCTTAAAACATATGCTTCTTTAATGAATAGCGATCATAAAATAATTACATTTAATACTTTACTAACAATTAACAATGCTATAGGTAAAACTACTTTCAAAAATTATAACAAAGCAAACTACACTAGAATTAAATATGAACTCAAGTTATAGCAGTGGGATAGTGGCCCCTCCACTCCGAAAGAACTATGGATAAGAATGAAAAACAAAATTCTGGAGCTAGAATCCAAATACATACCCAACAAAAAAAACCTACAATAAAAGGGTCAAAGTACCTATCTGGCTTACACCAAAAATTTCAGTACTCATTGCTAAGAAAAGAATAGCATTCAAAGCATTAGTTAAGGACAGTAATGATTACAATAAATATAAATATAAATACACTCTAAAGGAATGCAAAACTGCAATTAAAGCTGGCACATATGAAAGACAGAGGGAAGAGTTTTTATTCATACATTAATAAGAAAAAACAAACAATAAATCTTATAAGTCCCTTAATAGTGGATAATAAAGACATAGTGGAACCTCGAGAAATGACAGAAGAACTGAATACATACTTTTGTTCTGTATTTCATAAAAGCAGCCCTTGTAATAAAACCATGCATATTAGTAACTTAAACAATCAAGAGTCTATGCCAGAAATAACAAAAAAGGATATACTAAAAAAAATTGAATGAACTAAATGTGAATAAATCCCTGGGACCAGAAAAACTGCATCCAAAATTATTAAAAAGAATTAGCCTCTTTACTTGTGGACCCATTGCATAAAATCTATGCTCTATCCCTTATAACAGGAAGAATACCAAATGATTGGAAAACAGCAATGGTCACCCCTATCTTTAAAAAGGGAAATAGGGGTGACATGAAAAACTATAGACCAATCAGTCTTACTAGCATTTTAAGGAAAATATTTGAATCATTTATCAAAGAAAGAGTAGCGTTAGACATGAAATCTATAAATCTAATGGCTATTAAACAACACGGATTCAAAAATGAAAGATCTTGCCTTACAAATAACTTGTTCTTTTATGAAAGAGTTAGGAAATATTTGGATGAAAAAAATCCAGTGGACATCATATATTTAGACTTTTGCAAAGCCTTTGATAAAGTCTCCCACTCAGTGCTTATAACAAAAATGTACAAACTAGGGATAAATCATTTTCTTGTGCAATGGGTAGAAGAATGGTTAAGTAACTGTACCCAGGCTGTATGCATCAGGGGTTTTCACTCTAATATAGAATCAGTTACTAGTGGTGTTCCCCAGGGGTCTGTGTTGGAGCTGGCACCCTTTTCCCTATTTATCTTAGATATGGCAAACCAGCTTTATAATTTTTCCATAAAAATTGCCAATGACACCAAAGTGGCAACAAAAGTTACCACTGACCGTGACATATGCACATGAAAGAAAGACCTAGTCATACTTGAAGAATGGGTATTTAAAAATAATATGACATTTAACATTAAGAAATGTGTGATTATGCATTTGGATGACACAAATATTAGACATCAGTATTGGTTAAATGTTGTTGCACTGAAAAAAGTCACCACCAAACGAGATCCTGGGATTATTATTTCATCAGATCTATCCTTTACTGAACACTATAATGAGATAGTAAATAAATGCAATAAAATAATCGGATATATAAAAAGAGCTTTCTCCTCTAGAGACAGAAGCTGTATATTGCCAATCTACAGAGCTTAAGTACATCCACATTTGGACTACTACTCAACACTTTGGAGCCCACATTTAAGGAGGGATGTGATAAAACTGGAAAGGGTCCAGAGATGTACAACAAAAATAATTAATAACATGCAAACAAAAAGCTATGAGGAAAGGCTAACAGAGTTACAATTATACCCCTTAGAACTCCGGAGAACCATAGGGAACATACTATTAATGTTCAAAATATCTAGGGATCCAACATTAATGAAAGAATTAGGGATGACATTCAATACAAGAGCATGTAACTTAATAAGTTATAAATATCAGTTAACATTAACATATCTGAAGAGAAACAACAGACGCGTCTTCTTCATACAAAGGATTATACAGATTTGGAATACACTCCCAAAATATATAGTAGATAAAAAAACATAGAAATTTTCGAAATAGATATAGACAAGTATCTACTAAATTTATGAGTAAATATTGCCCATTTTTGCTGGAGGTGTGCTTACATGGGCTTCAGCCTGCTGTACACCTAACCTCCTAGTATAATCTTAGTATGAATCCTAGTATGTACATGCCAGTGTCAGCACAAAGGCACATAGGGAAAAGACTAGATTTAAAAAAAAAAGGCTTGACTTTCTTTTGACCTGAAGGCAGCTGTTTGCCAGGAACTAAAACTGCATTCCCATTTTTTTTAACAGAGATATGCCAAAATCTGTTTGTATGTCATAAAACCATGCACTCAGGAGTGGAATGCTTTGATCTAAGAAAGCTGTTATAATATGCTACATTTTATGAGCTAACAGGAGAGGAACATGCTTCCTTGAGAACCTGTGTGAGTTTTATCTTATGGGTGCCAATGGTCTATAGGGGACTTCAAATGTCTGAAATGTCATAGCCATGCTAATTATAGGTCTCAGAATCTGATTCTTAAAGGGGCACTGTCAGCTTTGGTCATCCGTTTTTGTGTATACACAAGTAGTAAGCCTCTTAGCACACAAGTATTAAAGACTGCTTCTATTATTCCCTGGCACATCACAAACTGATGCAAGTTTTCCACTTATGCTTATTTTTTAAAGATTTGCTTGCCAGTTGGGCTGACATAAACTCACTCACCACCCAGAAGCACATGCTGCATGAGCCCGAGCATCTGGAACAAGCGGTCACAAAGTGTAGTTTTTGGGCATGCAGCATGGAAAATTATGTTTCTCAGCAGCATTGCTATCATCTAAGGTTCTGGTGGTGTGCATAAATAAAAACTGAGTGCCAAGAGTCAAGTAATTCTCTTTTATAAAATGGGGCTGAAATCCCATGCATGCGCAAGGGCAGCATGAGTAGGAGCATAGGATGAGTAGGACCCCAAGTCCAGACAAATGACATGCTTGACAGTCTTCCCCTTAGGAACACTGATGACTTGGTACCCTGTAAGACTGGACAAGACCTCTTATGGGGCTCTGGCAAGATCTTAGTTTTCGGTGAGGTAACTTTCTCCAGAGCTGCACAGACTAGGTAAGCCACAGGACCTCCAGAGAATGGCGCACATCAGGAGGGGTTATGAATAAATTATCAGAACAGAGTTTAGCCTTTCCCAAGGACAGACTGGCCATACAGTCATCATCCTTAAGATGATCTTGCTGGCATTTGACTACATAGATGTAGTCTACAGTGCTGCCCCAAAGTCTACACTTGTCAGCCTCGACCCCCTTTTTAATGCATTCTGCCACTTCACCCATAGTGCACCATCTCTCATCCACCACTGCACTGTCTGTGCTAATCTTTCTTTCCCCTTCCTAGAGTTCTGGCATCTCTCACACTGTTCATCTTTCCTGGCTAAATATTGGCTTGCCATTGTTCCCACTTACCTATCATTTCTCCTTAACCCTGCCATCCCATCCTCCTTCTCCCTCCAATCATCCACTGCTCTTTCTTTTCATATCCCTTACAGAACACCTGTAGCAGGTCAGTCTGCTTTCTGTATCCACCTTGCAACACTGTTGAACAGCCTCCCTCTCCCCATATGTCTGTCATTCTCTCTCTCTCTCTCTGCAATCCCACAAACCACTCTTACTAGTACACTTCTTAAAAGAATCCATCTGTGGATAGCCATCTTCCTTTTCTCTCCCCATTACAACAACACATGCCCTGTTCATACCCCATTATTTTACTCAAATTACCACCTACCCTACTGTATAACTTAAAACTCAACATGCTGTGTAATATGGATTTGATGCCACTATGATTGTTTTGCATGTACCTTGCCATACATTGACCTGCTCCCCTAGCTCACCTTAACTGTCATCCTGACTGCTCCCCAACCAATGTACTTTATACACTTCTAACATTTCTTTTTCTGGACTGTATTGCTTGGGCCTTGCTTTTAATGTTCATGTGCATGCCCTTGTTATTGTCACTTTAATTGTTATTGCTGCTTCATTGTCTGCTGGATCCCTTACCCCAGGTCACACCTGGAAACAAGATCTGGATTAGCGTGCCTATCCCAGTTACCTAATTTTAAATAAATAAATGACCAAGATACCATTAGCCAGGCCTGCCAGCTCCTTCCCAATACTCAGAATATATCTAATTTGAACTATCTCTTGTCTCTAGATGCCTTATATTTATTTCCTTGCAAAGAACATGCCATTCCTTCTTGCCACTTCACCAGCTGGGCAAGCACCTTGCATATCCAACTGAATACTTCAAAAAGGGGGCTGGACTGACTTCTGGTGATATCAGTGTTGGGCATGGTGGCCTAAATTTTTGCTCCGCTATCCTCTCCCTGCTAACGGCCCCACATCACTCTGCAAACTTCATAAAATTACCTTTTTCTAACCATGGGTGCCTACCTGCTTTATGGGGAAACAATCAGCACTGAAAACAGAGAATGTATTGGTAGAGGTGACTGGATAGGTGACCAACTGTTCCACTAGTGAAGCCTCAATTTACAAAATGATGGCAACTCCCAGGAAACCTGTGGGCTAGCACTGTGCAGAATGCAGAATTCTGGCAGTGAAATTAATATGGAATCATTATTCTGCCGGTGGAATTTCAGCCAGAATTTCACTGATTCTTCTCCGGAATTCTGCCTGCTGTGATCCATAGAATGATATTCCACGGAAAAGCATTCCATAACCATTTCCACTGAAAATATTGAGCTCTTTGGAACAATATTCCATGGAACAGCATTCTTTCTGTGAAAAATCATTCTGCAACCAGTTCTATGGAAAATATTGAGATTCACTGAATACAATTCTGTGGAAGTGTTGTAGAAAAACTTATTCCACATATTTCTGCTGTGAAATTCTGCCATTCCATTTCCAGTGAAATTTGGTGGAATTTCAGTAGAATTTGAAAATTCCGTGAATTTTTTTTCCACCAAAATTTGAAAATTCTGCACAGCACTACTGTGAGCCAGTACCTAAACTCTCTTCTCAAACAAACAAGCTGGACCTAATTCTTGATGAACTGAGGGAGTTCTGTACTGAAAGTAAAGTGTAGATGGTTGATATTTGCTCCAGTCTTGCCACGCTAAAAAACACCTCAGAAGCACAGCATGCAGCAATTACCGAGCTGGATTCCATGCCCAACTGTGACAGAGTGTTACTGGAGGAACTCTAGAAAATTCAAGCACTGGAAAGTAAGTGTGAGGACTTGGAGGGCCACTTGTGCAAAAAGAACATGAGAATCTATGGTGTGCAGGACAAGGCAGAAGGCACAGACCTCATCCAGTTCCTGGAAACTTTCTTCCATTCCTGTCTGGATTTATCTTTCAATTTTCTGTAGGTATCAAGTGGGCACATTGTCCCCTTGGCCCGCCACAAGATTATAACCAGCAGAGACCCTGATCCATTAAACTTCAGTTTCAAAGTTCTGCCACTAAGCAAATAATTCTCCGTTTGTGGCCACGCTGTTTTGTGTTCACCTATTTTGGGCTTGCTCTTTTTGAGTCACCCAAATCACAGAGAACCCTTGTGCTCCCAGGTCACACTGGAAATTAGCTTCAACTCAATATGCCTTTCTTGGTTAAACAATTTCTCCTTTCCCTTTACCTTGTCACAGGATCCTCCCCGCAGCTGTACCCTAGGGACTGGATGGTACTATTTACTTCCCTGGGATTTGTATTATTCTCAGTCATAGTGAGACCAGATAATGGCCAAGGGGCAGATACCATAGTTGTTCAGACCCTCCTCAGTAAGACACTTAAACACCAGAAAGGAGCTTTACTCCCAGGAAGGGATCATAACCTTATCTATGACTGGCATGACACCTCTAATCATTCCCCTCCTAGAGAAACTAAAGCACAGAAATGAGGCATGGCTATTATTAGAGTTGCTGGATGGATGTGTGGTACTATCTCAACACTTCTCAGAGACAATATATGCATTACTCCCATCCCTCTAACGTTTATACCGCTATAGACCTTTTTCTTCCTACACAAGAGCATGTGGGATTAGTGGTGAGTTGTAAATGTCTGCCTGTTTACTTGATAGTGCATGCTCCACTTCTCCTTACGCTGAAATGTGCCCTCCCAGAGGTACTCAGTTTTTGGTGCTTTAATAACTCTATTTTAAACTATCTCAAGCCAAAGAGATTCATTATTGAAAAGATTAAACACATTTTGGAGATCAATGACAACCCTGAAACTTCATTTAGTATCATATGGGACATTTTAGAAACTGTCCTCAGGGGTGACCTCATTGATTATACATCTCACCTCTGAAAACAGAGGGAGGACAAACTAGAGGACCTGCAGACCCAAATAGCTAGGGTACAGTCTCTGCATGCATAGAAACATAGAACATAGAAACATAGACTTCAATGGCAGATAAGGACCGCTTGGTCCACCCAATCTGCCCATTTCCCTACCTATTAGATAAACTGCAAATCCTAGTTTTACCAAAAGCCTACTTCCTCCAACCTCCCACTAGAGTTACCTTATGTCTTTACCATGCATTCATAAATTCCTCCACTGTTTTTGACCCCACAACCTCTTCAGGAAGGCCATTCCATGCGTCCACCACCCTCTCCATGAAAAAAATACTTCTTCACGTTGCCCCTTAGTCGTCCCCCTCTATCTTCAAATTGTGCCCCCTTGCTCTTGCACATCTGTTTTTCTGAAAGATGCTACCCTCTTGGGCTTTTTTGATTCCCTTGAGGTACTTGAAAGTTTCTATCATGTCCCCCCTCTCCCTACTTTCCTCAAGGGTATACATATTAAACTCTATTAATCTCTCTTCTATGGCTTCTGGTGCAGACCCTGCACCATTTTATTTGCCCTCCTCTGGACTGCCTCCATCCTGTCTATGTCCTTGCAGAAATGGGGTCTCCAGAACTGCATGCAGTACTCCAGATGGGGTGTCACCAACTGCCTGTACAGATGGATAACAGCTTCCTGTTTTCTACTGGTGATGCCTCTCCCAATGCATCCCAGTATCCCCCAGCCCTACTTACAGCCTTCTCACATTGCTTGCCTACCTTTAGGTCATCTGATATGAATACCCCCAGGTTCTGTTCCACTTTTGTTGTTGTTAATACCTCCCCTCCATTCTGTAATCCTCCCTTGGCCTTTTGTTTCCCAGGTTCATTACTTTACACTTCTTTGCATTGCATCTAAGCTGCCATACTTTTGACCATTCCTCCAACCTTGCCAAGTCCCTTCTCATCCTTTCCACCCCGTTGTGTATCAACTCTTTGGCAGAGCTTTGAGTTGTCTGCAAAGACGCATACTTTTCCTTAAAGTTCATCTGCAATGTCACCTATAAAAACATTAAAGAGGACCAGACCAAGTACTGAACCCTGTGGTACTCCGCCAATAAAACACCTTTCTTCGGTGTCGACTCCGTTTACCAATACCCTTCGTGTCTTGTTGTCCAGCCAATTGTTTACCCAAGTTACCACCCTGGGACCCACTCCCAGGCTGGCTAACGTGTTTATTAATCTTTTGTGTGGGACTGTGTTGAATGCCTTGCTAAAGTCTAGGTAAGCCATGTCCACAGCCCTTCCCTTATCTATTACTTTGGTCACTCAGTCAAAGAAATCTTTTAGATTCGTCTGACATGACCTTCCCACTGTGAATCCATGCTGCCTTGGGTCCTGTGCCCAGCTGGCCTCTAGGTACTCAACAATTCATTCTTTCAGAAATGATTCCATTATTTTCCCTACTATTGAGGTCAAACTAACAGGTTTGTAGTTTCCTGCCTCTGCCTTGCTACCACTTTTGTGAAGGGGAATCACATCCACCCTCCTCCAGTCCTCAGGCACCACACCATCCTACCATGATTTTTTAAAAAAGGTAGTCAGTGGTATCACTAGTTCTACCATTAGTTCTCTAAGAATTCTGGAGTGAATTCTGTCAGGCCTCATTGCTTTGCCCACCTTCAGTTTTAGGAATTCTTTCAGGACCCTTTCTTCTGTGAATGTACTGGTATTGACCACCCTATCCTGTGTGCTTCTATTATTTGGTTTAGGTACATTCCCCATCTCTTATTTTATGAATACTGAACAGAAATATTAGTTCAGTATCTCTGCTTTGCCACTGTCACCCTCTGTCCACCCATCCTCCCCTTTATTAAGCCTCACTATCCCTCCCCTGGTCTTTCTTCACTCCCTAATGTACCTATAGAAGATTTTATCCCTTGTATTTTTTTTTTTTTACAATTCTATTTTATCACCTAGCTCTTGGGGCATCTCTCAGGTGAACCCACTTGGCTTTCAACTCCTAACTCCCCACCTGAACGCCCCTGGCTGGATACCTCACCATCGCTTGCTGACCACAGCCGGCCCCCCAGATCTATACCCCTTGGAGTGGGGTAATCCAACCACTTACCAGATGTCCTCATCTGAAATCTAAACAGCTTCACCAGGAGTGGGATGAGGCCGGGGGGGTGCTAGCCAGGAAATTCCGGTGCTGGGGATGTGGATCAAAGCAACTCAGGTCACTGTCGCCTGCTTTGAGAGCCGGGGGTTTTCAAGCTTTTTCATCCCTCCCCTTAGGCTTGGATGTGCAAGGCATCCAGTGTGGGCATGCACACTCCTGTGCATGCCTACAGGATCACTGCCACAGCCAATCCCTTGGTTTCTGGATTGCAAGCTGCTGTGTCCTCCAGCCACCACCAGGAGCCACCAGAGCACGGGATCGGATCCCCCTCCCTCCCAGGACAGCAGACCTCCGGACTCTCAATCTTGCCTCCCCTGCCAACCCGGGCTCACTCCTAAACCTAGGTTGCCAGCATGACGTGAGGTATAGCATCCAGCGCCTCAACCCTCAGCACCACCGGGTTGGCTTATCCCCCTTTTTAACTGAGTTGGCTATCTTTTCTTCAGTTTGGGCCTTTGCTATTCTGACTGCCTTTCCAGCTTCCTTCTGCTTTAACTGGTACAGTTATGTGTCCTGCTCCTTCTATGTTTCCTTATACTTCCTGAATGCTATCTTTTTCTCCATAACCTTCCCTGCCACCGCTTTTGAGAATCATGGTGTTTTTTTCCTTCACTGTGTTTTTTCCTTGCTTCACACAAAGGCTTGTTGCCTCTGTGATGGCAGCTTTGATTTTTCCCCATTTTTCCTCCACCCCACCTTCTTTCCCTGTTTGCTAGTACTTTTCTGAGGCACTCCCCCATTTTGCCAAAGTTAGCCCTCCTAAAGTCCAATACCCTCACCTTTATGTGACTTGACTCTACGGATGTATTTATCATGAACCACACTGTTTGGTGGTCGCTTGTTCCCACATGTCTACCCACTTCTATATCCAAGATCCTCTCTCTGTCCCTGTTTGAAAGTACCAGGTCTAAGATTGCTCCCTCCCAAGTGGGTTCCAACACTAGCTGTCTGAGGCATGCCCCTGTAATGCGTTGAGAATTACTCTGCTCTTGGAAGTGGCTGCAGCAAAGGTGCTCCAGTTGACATCTGGCATATTCAGGTCCCCATCAACAATATCGCCTCCCTTTCTGGCATTCTAAGGAAGCCTTCTATCATTTTATTGTCCATTTCCTCCCCTGAGATGGGAGTCTGCATACAACCCCCGTACGGACTGTGGTACCATTTCCTGTCTCCAGGGAGCCACACGGTGCCTCCTCTCCTCCCTGTTTACCCTTTAGTTCTGTTGCTTCGATCCCTTCCTTTAGGAAGAGAGCTACTCCTCCTCCTCTTTTACCCTCCCTGTCCATGCTGAAGATTGTGTACCCTGGTGTGTTGACATCCCAATCATGGTACTCTGTGTACCATGTTTCTATGACTGCCATGACATCCAAGTGTCCCTCTTCCATCAATGCCACTAATTCAGGGAGCTTACTACCCAGACTACATGCATTAGTACTCATCTCCCTCCATTTTGTGAGAGCCTTTCCCCTTTTAGCCCTATCCCTGTTCTTACTGTCTTTGCCTTTTTCTCCATTGACCCCTGTCCTGCTCCCTATCAACTTCTCTACCTTAGTGTTTACCTCACTAAGTACTCTGTTTTGTGGTGGTGGGGTTGGGATTTCCATGCTTCTTTTCAATGCCTCCCCCCTTGGCTAGTTTAAATGCTTGCCAATGAAGCATTTAAACCTATCACCTAGGATCCTGGTTACCCTCCTAGACAGATGCAGGCCATTGCACCAGTATAGGCCTGCATCCCTCCAGGTGGACTCCCAGTATCCAGTGAAGCCAAAACCCTGAGCTCTGCACCAGTTTTTCAACCATTCATTGAATCCCATGGTGTGGAGTACTTCAGCCTCACCAATGCCATAATCAGCACCTCCATGAAGGTTACCATGCATGCTACTTGTCTAAGGCCCCTCCCCAAATCTACAAACTCCTCCTGCACTGCTCTGATTCCATTCCCAGACAGGTCATTTGTCCATAGGTGAACAATGATGTTCAGCTCCCTCTCCTGTGCCTCTGCTTCCATGATCCTGAGGCAGTCATCTTACCTCCCCCCTTCAGTTCTACCCTCCTAATAATTGAGTCCCCCACAAGGAGTCGTTTCCTTCCCCTGTAGGGTCTTGTGCCACCTTCATCTGGGTCTCCTTTGTGGAGGTTCTCAGCATTCTCCTTGGTCTCCACTGCAGGTGCCTCAATAGAGGAACCATGCTCTGCCAGAATGGTGTGTGAAATGTGGTGAGATACAACTGGAGGGATGTACCTCTGATCTACCACCCTCACCCTTCCTCAGCCCCCACATGGTCCAACTGCTTCTCTAGCTTGGTAACCTCTGAGGCAGTGACAGTAGCCCTGGTGGTCCCTGAGTGGGGGAGGAGGTTTTCCAAATCCTCACCAGCTTTGCCTGGAGATGGGCAACCTCCTCCCTCAGATCATAGATACATAGATACATAGACAGTGTTAGCAGATAAGGGCCTATGGCCCACCCAGTCTGCCCATTTGAGCTTGTAAGTTCAGTTTATGTTTTCCTAGAAGTCTGTTGTCCCTTACCCCTGACCTCCAGAATTGCTTTATGTCTATCACATGCATTCTTAAATGCTGTGATTGTTTCAGCCATCACCACTTCCTCCGGCAGGGTGTTCCATTTGTCCACCAACCGTTCTGTGAAGAAATTTTTCCTCACATTTCCTCTGAATTGTCCTCACTCCAACTTCATACCATGCCCTCTAGTCCTGGAACATCTTTTTCACTTACAAATAGTGTATTCCTGCACCCTGTTCCTCCCTGTAAGATACTTGTATGTCTCTATCATGTCCCCTCTCTCCCTCCCTCCTCTCCTCCAGGGAGTACATATTCAATTCCTTCAACCTGTCCTAATAAGACTTGTGATGCAATCCATGTACCATCTTTGTTGCCCTCCACTGAACCTTCTCTGCCATGTCTATGTCCTTACGTAGGTAAGGTCTCCAGAACTGTACACTGTACACTGTACTCCAGGTGGGGTCTCACGAGTGTCTTGTATAGTGGAATTATGACCTCCCTTTTCCTGCTGGTGATGCCCCTGCCTATGCATCCCAGCATCCTATTTGCTTTTCCTGCTGTCTTGTCACACTATTTCTCTACCTTGAGGTCATCAGAGATGATAACCCCAAGATCCCTTTCCTGCTTGGAGTATGCTATATCCTCACCCCCCAACTGATATATTGTGCCAGAGTTTTTGCACCCCATATGCATTATCTTGCACTTCTTTGCATTGAATTTCAACTGCCAAACCCCTGACCATTCTTCAAGTTTCTGCAGGTTCCTTCCCATTCTGTCTACACCCTCTGGTGCTCTGTTACAGAGCATTGTGTCATCAGTGAACAGTGAAATTCTGCCTTCTAGGTCCTGTGCAATGTCACTGATGAAGATGTTGAATAGGACCCGTCCCAGCACTGATCCCCATGGTACCCCACTGGTCACTCTTCCCTCTGCAGAGTGACAGCCACTTACCACTACCCTCTGTGTCCTGCCACCCAGTCAGTTACCTACCCACCACACTACTGTCCTGCCCACACCCATATTCCCCAGTTTGTGTAATAGTCTTCTGTGTGGCACAGTGTCAAAGGCCTTGTTGAAGTCCAGATAGGCCATGTCCACTGCCCTCCCCTGATCCACCTCCCTAGTCACCCAGTCAAAAAATTCAACGAGGTTGGTCTAACATGACCTCCCCCTGGTGAAACCATGCTGCCTTGGGTCCTGTAGTCCATTGACAACTAGATGATCCACCAACCTCTCCTTTAGTAGTGCTTCCATGATCTTCCCCACTACCGAGGTGAAGCTGGCTAGTCTGTAGTTCCCCACTTCCTCTTTGTTCCCACTTTTGTATAAGGGACTACATCTGCTGTCCTCCAGTCTTTGGGTAGCTCCCCTGTTTCCAGTGATCGGCTAAACAGGATAGCTAGAGGTTCAGCCACCATCTCCCTTAGTTCTTTAAGGACCCTCCAGTGCACCCCATCTGGCCCCATTGCTTTATCAACTCTTATTACTTCCAGTTCCTTCATGACCCTTTGTCATGTAAAGGGACTTGTGTCAATTTCTGCGCCATTCTCACCCCTTGTACTCCCTTCAGACCCATTACCCTCCTCTTCGTCAGCAAAGACTGAGCAGATATACCTGTTCAATATGTCAGCTTTACTGTTGTCATTCTCCATGCAGCCCCCATGCTCTCCCTTCAGTCTCACTATCCTTCCATTTGCCTTTCTTTTTTCACTTATGTACCTGTAAAAGGTTTTGTCCCCTCTACCCACTGATTTTGCAATGTCTGAGCTTTGGTTTCCCTTACTGACCTCCCTGCCTCCCTTTGCTTCTCCTGGTACTTCTCCCTATCCCCTTCTGCCTGTGTCTTTTTGTATTGCCTGAATGCAATCTTTTTGGCTTTCACTTTCTTTGCTATCTCTTTGGAAAACCATAATGGTCTCCTCTGCCTTTTCCTCTTGCTAACCTGCTTAATGCATAATTATGTTGCTCTTGTAATCCCCATTTTAAATACTGCCCACTGTTTCTCAACCCCTGATTCCTGCCCCATTCCCCTTAATGCCTCTTTCAAGTATCTTCCCATTTTCCCAATGTCTGCCCCCCTAAAATTCAGGATACATGTTTTTGTGTGGTTTGGTTCTGCTCCTTCTGTGATTTCAAACCACAGTGACTGGTAATCACTGTTTCCCAGATGCTCCCCCACTGTTACCCCATCACACTGTCCCCGTTTGTGAGCACAAGGTCCAGTATTGCCTTCTGCCAAGTTGGTTCCATGACCAATTGCTTGAGGAAGGCACCCTGAAGGGAGTCCAGGATAAATCTGCTCCCAGTTGATGCTGCTGCTGGGATGCTCCAGTCCACGTCTGGAACATTGAGGTCTCCAACCAGTACTACCTCACCCTTGTCTGCCATCCTTTGGATGGCTAGCATCAGCTCCCTATCTGTTTCTTCTTCCTAGGCTGTTGGTGGGATCAGAGAAGTGCCTGCAAATAGGGCAGCATTGCAGCCTCCAGAATATCTCCTGAAAGACTGCCACCCCACAGCCAGTGCATTGCATCACTCCCCACATGTCTCTCTCCCTTCCTGTTTAGTTTTTTATTTTTGTCAGTGTGTGTGTGTGTGTGTGTGCGTGTGTCTACCCCCTATGCAGTGTGCTGGGCTATTAAGATTAAGAGAGGTGTATGTCCTTTACCCTTTTGAGGAATTGATGTCAGAATCTCTGGTATAAAGGAAACAGTGCTCTTTGGTGGGAGAGGTGAGAAACAGGTTGGGCAGGATCAAACCTGTGTCCTCCAGAAACAGTCAGCTATAGGTCTGAACCACCACCCTGGGGAGTGATTTCCTTCCTTTCAGCAAGACAACCTGCACAGCAATTTAAAAGAAAATATACCCTGCAAAAAACAGTTTCAATCAGAGAAAATTAAAGCAGTAAACTGTACAGCTTGTAAGCACTAAACAGTAATACAATCTGTAAGAACAACCTGTAAGCACAAAACAAAATATAAACACAACAGTAACTCTGCTTAGCCAAAAGAAGCCTTAATGTTGCTCCTTGCTCTGTCCTTTCAGGCAAACCCTAGAAAAAAGAGCTCAGGTGAAGCTAGGAGCTTTATGCCAGCAAACCTAGTGTTCACCACAACACACCGACTAACCTGACCTTTTAAATCTTCCTTCTCTTGGAAGATACTAAGCCTTTGTCAGCTCCCCCCCCCAGTTACACTACTAATCCCTTGGAAGAGCTGGGGAAGAAAAGCAATTAGCTCCTTCAATATGAGAAAGACTGCAGTACCTTTAAGCACAAAACAAAAACCTGTAAGCACAAAACAAAATAGTAACAAAACAGTATCTTTGCTTAGCCTAAAGACAGATCAAAATGTAAAACCTGTAAGCACAAAAAAGTAACAAATCTTGTAAGCACAACCTGCAATAATTTAACAGAAAATATACCTTGCAAAAAAAAAATTGAATCAGAGAAAAGTAAATCAGTAATCTGTAAGCACAAAACAGTAACAAATCTGTAAGCATACCCCGTAACAATGTAGCAGAAAATATACCCTGCAAAATCAATTTCAATCAGAGAAAAATAGAGCAGTGACCTGTACACCATGTAAGCACAAAACAGTAATTAAACCTGTAAGCACAAAACAAAATAGTAATGCAACAGTAACTTTGCTTAGCCAAAAGAAGCCTTGATGTTTCTCCTTGCTCTGTTAATGTTGCTCCTTGCTCTGTCTTTTCAAGCAAACCCTAGAAGAAAAGAGCTCTAGTGAAGCTTGGTGCTTCATGCCAGCAAATCTAGTCTTCATGCACAGGATGATGGCTTACAGGGTCCATAACTTTAAAGAATACAGAAAGAAATTCAGGATATCTTGACAGGTAAAAGAGGCAGCCCTCTATTATCTTAAAATGTGCTTTTATGAAGGGGGATCTAGGGCTTCTAAAGTTCTTGCCTTCTGCCTTCATAGGTAAAAAATTAAAAGCGCTGTTATCCACATTGAGGACCCTGCCACGAACAAAGTCACTACAGACCTGGCCAAAATCCTGCAGATTTTTTGTCAAAAGTGCTCAAAGTTATGCACTAAGGACAATGCCCCCACCCTGCTGATCTGATGAAATATCTCTAACCCTTATAGCTTCCACACCTCGCAAATGAACTCAATCACTCCTTAATGGCACTTATCACTCAGAAGGAACTGGAAACTACAGTTTGGTTCCTCAAGAATGGTAAGAGCCCTGAACCGGATGGATATACTGGAATGATTTTGTAAGGCCTATCCAAATCTCCTTTCTATTCCACTCCTGAAGGTTTGAAGCTCAGTTCATGCAGGACACACAGTTCCACCTTCATGGACCCATGCCACTATTTCCGCTATTTTGAAACCCAATAAAGATAAAACTAATTGCACCTCTTATAGGCCGATATCAGTCCTAAATTTTGACCATAACATTTTTGCCAGTATATTGTTCCACTGTCTGGATAAGCTCCTTCCCTCCCTAATAGATTGAGAACAGAAGGGATCGTCCAGGCCAGACAAACTCAAGATACAATAAAGTACACATTTCATGTGCTACATCATGTCACCCAGTCAAAAAATTTTTTTTGGTACTTAGACTAGATACTAAGAAAGAGTTTGACAAGGTGGCATGGCTCCTGTTTGCCACTATGAAATATATGCACTTCCCTCATCCATTCATCTAGGTACTCAGATTTGTCGATCAGGAGCCCAGGGCTAATGTCAAAGTTAATAGTCAGGTATCAGATTCCTTTTCACTTTCCAGAGGTATCTTCCAAGGCTTCCCCCTCTCCCCTTCATTATATGCTTTGTATTTAGAACCCTTGGTTCAAGCTGTTAAAACCCATCCAGACATTCATGGTTCTTTCCGAGGGGGCACACCTTAAATCCTAGCTTTAAATGTAGACCAGCTGCATATTTATCTGGAGAACCTAGAATCTTCCCTCCCCTTCTCTGGTAGAGCATCACAGATTTTAGCTGACTTGCAGGACATAAACTTAATGCATCCAAGACTGAAGTGTTGCAGTTCCGCTATGTGCCTAGTTGTCTTACCAGACAACAATCTCAGTTCCAATAGGATCTCCCTGCATGTTAATATCTATGAGTGTCTGTCCCAATTCATCTTCACCATATCAGTGCTCAGAACTACAAACTCCTGACACAGCAATATATAAAGGATCAGGATGTGTGGCATACAATTCCTCTATCCCTCTTCCAGTGTATTGATAGTATAAGAATGTTTTTTCTCCCCATATATTATATCGTGTTCAGACCTTGCCAGTCTCCTCACCACCATATTCCTTTACAAAATGGGATAGATGGCAGGCCCAGTGGCATGGAGGGCCTAGGCGCTGGCACCTTATTGTTTGCCACACCAGCAACCGGTGTCTGGTGGCAAATGTGGGTTACTGAGGGTTGACTGAGGAGGAAGAGGATCGAATGTCCAGAAGACACCTCTCTTCTGGATTGGCATTCCTGCTGAATGACCACCACAAGGTCGAGGCCTGAGGGTAGTGTGGGCCCAAGGCACCAAAGATGGGAGGGTGCTGCAGGACTATGCAGCATGTGCAAGCCTCCATGTGCACCCACTGACGTGCATGACCCAGCAACAGGGAAGAATGGGAGAAAATGAAAAATGGTGGCATGGGCAACATGAAGCCCTGCCCACCTACTTGTGTCCCATGCCATCGCCCAATCTCCAGCCCAGTCTGGATGTGGTTTTCTGGCTGGGGGTACAGCCCTCCCCTTCCCGGCCCCACCACAGGGGGCAATCCTTGGGGGATTCTGGGCCTGAGATATGGGAGACATGAGATGCCAGATGAGAGGAGGCTGGGACAGGGTTCAAAGCCTGCCCATGCCAACCAATGAGGTAGAAAGCTATATGGAAAAAAAATGGGATAGATTAATTTCAGAATATACCAATAATAGGTCATTGGCATGATCTTATGACAGGTCTATGAAATGGAACAACTGACTGCAAAGCTTAATCATAGAATGGACACATTTGAGCTACTGGTGTGTAGATGGGTGATTCACATGCTACAAATGGAATGGAACTGGACTTTGTCACTTGATTTTTTATCTGCAGGTAGTATACCTTCTGTATTAGATATCAAGGCAAAAGTACCAAGACAGTTGTAACCTACTGTCTCTCATATCTGAGGCACTTTTCCATTTTCTTCCATTTGTATTTGTTTGTCATGTATAAAAATCAAATCAATAAAGATAAATTTTCTAGTCTGGCCCAGTGGTGCTGAGGGTTGAGGCACTGGACACCACACTTCACACCATGCCAGACTACCTAGGTTTGGGAGTGAGCCTGGGTCATCGGGGGTCGGCAGGGAGAAGGAGAAGATCGAGCGTCCAGAGGACTCCTCTCTTCTCCTGGGGTGGGCTTTAGGAATCTCTCCACTCAGTAGTGGCTCCTGGTGGAGGCAGTGGGTCACAGCACCTTGGGCGGGGACAGCCAGTGGGGTCTGGTGTTGGTGGGCATCTGCAGGAGGGGGTGGGCTCGCTCCCTCAGTGCACTGATGCCATTACAAGACTGCTCTAGGTGGAGGAACAAGGAAAATGGCCCTGTCTCCCAGTAGGTGAAGGGGGGGCAGGGGCCGGCCAACCACGCCCCATGCCGGATCCTTACAGTCAGCCCTCCAGCTCTCTTCTGTGCCTGATCACACTATCAGATTCTAGATAGAGCACCGGAAAGAGTAGGTGGTCCCACCTCTGTGGAGAGGCAGATGCTGGAGATAGAGCTGGATGACTTCAGGCAGGCGGGATCATGGCTGAGCCAAGTAACCCCCTGAAGAGAGTCTGGGTAGACAATGAGTAAGAGGCATAAAAAGAATTAAAAAAAAATAAATTTTAAAAAGGGGTCTGGGTTACATTTGTATCTGAATATTGAATGTCAGACTCTATTTAAAGTAGTCAAACATGGTTTGTACCCAAGGAAAAGTAAAAAACACATAAAAATGAATTTTCTCCTCCCCCAGATGTCCAGTGTTAGTCCCTTCCATCATCTCATACACACCTCTCAACCCATCTCTGGTCATAGGAAACATAGTTTGTTGGCAGATAAGGACCACTTGGCCTACCCAGACAGCTCATTTTGTTCCTGCCTATACTGTCACCGCAGACCCTACCTTATATATGGCTACCCCCCCAACTTTCCTACCAATATTGCTTTGTGCCTATCCCATGCATGCATAAAGCACACCTTTATTTTTGGCCCCACCACTTCCGTAGGAAGACTGTTCCAGGTGTTCACCACTCTTTCTGTGAATAAGTACTTCCTCACACCCCTCCTGAATTCCCCCTTCTAGCCAAATAGCATGCCCCCTTGTTCTCATGCCCCTTCTCATATGCAAAATACTCCCTCCTTTACAGTAGTTACCTCAGTGAGGTACTTATAGGTCTCTATCATGTCTCCCCTCTCCCTCCTCTCCTCCAGGGTGTAGAAATTGAGATCCCTCAGTCTCACCTCATAGAGGTTATGATGCAGCCTCTGCACAATTTAGTTGCCCTTCTCCGGACAGCCTCCGCACTGTCTATGTTATTCCTAAGATGCGGTCTCCAGAACTGGACACAGTACTCCAGGTGGGGTCTCACCAGTGATGGATACAGTGGTAACACCACCTTTATCCTTCTACTGGTGATTCCCCTCCCTATGTGCCCCAGAATCACTGCCCCTGCCCACTGCCTTGTCGCACTGCCTTACCACCTTGTGGTCATCAGATATGATAATCCCAAAGTCTCTTTCCTGTTTGGTGACAGTTAATATCTCTTCCCTCATTTTATTCACCACCCCGGGTTTCTGTGCTCTCGGTGCATGATTTGAAACTTTTTCACATTAAACCTAGCTGCCATAGCCTTGACCACTCTTCGAGTTTCCTCAGGTCTCTACCCATTCCATCCACCCCTCAGGAGTATTATTGAAGATTTTGGAGCCATCTGCAAAGAGGCAGACCTTTTCTTCTGGCTCCTCTGCAATGTCACTTATAAAGACATTGAAGGGAACAGATCCCAGTACTAAGCCCTGAGGTACCCTGCTGGTCACTCTTCCTTCATTAGAGTAAGTGCCATTTGCCACCACCCTTTGTCACATATCCATCAACCTGTTCCATTCCCAGCTTATCACCTTGGGTCCCACCCCCGAACTGCCCAGTTTCCTTATTAGCACCCTATGAGGTACGGTGTTGAAGGCCTTGCTGAAGTCATAATAGGCCACATCCACTGCCCAACCCTGATCTCTTCACTTGATCACCCAGTTGAAGAAATTGATTAGGTTCATCTGTCATGCACTTCTCCCCTCATGAATCTGTACTGCCCTGGGTCTTATAGTCTGCTGGATTCAAGATACTCCACTAGCCTTTCTTTTAAAAGTGTCTCCATTAACTTCCCTATAGTTGCCAGCCTCCTCCCTGCTGCTGCTCTAATGGAGCATGACTATATCTGCCCTCCTCTGGAACCACTCTTGTTTCCAGTGATTTGTTGAATAGGACTGTCAGAGGTGCAGCTAGTACCTCCCTGAGCTCCTTCAGCACCCTTGAGTGTACCCCGTCCAGCCCTGCTGCCTTTCCCATTTTCAGATTTGCAAATCCTCTATGGACTCTTTACTCTGTGAATGGTCTTAAAGAGCAGGTACCTACTGTCTGGCACTCAGTTCCCCTCAAACATATATAATGGTAGATCTGCTCTACTGGTGAGGAGCATTAAAATTTCTATGCGCTTCCTTCTGGTTAAAAGGTTATAGCACCTGAAATTTGCACCCCAATAAAAACAAAGCCTTGTCTGACATGCCTCCTTTTGTGATGTCAGAAAATGAATACTGAGGGTGCATGTCATTAACCTGTATGTATGTGATGTCTATGGCATTTAGTACTATTTTGAGGTGCCATGTAGACAAATCAAAGCAGCTGCTGGAGTAACAGTCCTTATTTACATTTGATGCCGTTGATCACAGACTGCTTTTGTCATCCCTCTGGAACATTGGTTTGGATTCCCTATCCCCTTAAATGGTTCTCCAACTACCTCTCAGGACGACTATAACAAGTAAAGGCAGAAGGGGAAGTTTCTCCCCCCAAAACCCCTATTGAGGGGTGTACCACAAGGTTCCATTCTTGGTCCCTTGTTCTTCACCATTTATATTAACAATGTAGATGCCCCCATCAAAGAAGCAGAAATACACCTATTCGCAGATGATACGGTACTCTTTGCTAGTAGCCCCACACCTGAAATGGCCTGTAAAGCCCTTCAAAATGAATTGAATCTGCTGCAACATCAGTTTATAAACCAGAAACTGCTCTTAAATGCAAAAAAAAACAAAGCAATGTTCCTCTCGCCCCTTCAAAATGCAATAAATCCTGCAATTGCTGGGACACTCCTGCAGATCACTACCATTCTAGGTGAGTGGTTGGACTACGTACCAAAGTTCAAGTACCTGGGGGTCTGGTTAGACCATAGACTTACTTTCACAGATCACTTAGAAGAACTGGCAAAAGAAACTTAGACAAAGACTTGGTCTGATCTTTAGGATTAATAATCTCCTCACAAGAGACGCTAAACTGAAACTGGTTCAAACTACCTTTCTTTCCCTATTGGATTACACAGACTTTCTATATAGTCAGGGACCTGCAGGTACCATAGCCAAACTTGATACGCTTTATCACAGAGCCATAAGATTTATCACAGGTCTTCCATACTCAACCCACCACTGTGCATTGTACACAGCAGTGGGATGGTCATCCCCTTGCTTACAGATGGCAAAAAAATGCTGCGGTTTGGACATACAAAGCTATCTCAAATAAACTGCCCCAGTATATCTCTGTCTGTTTACCTTTGTGCACTCTGGGGAAGTATGCCCTGAGAAGCACCTCATATATCTACCTTTATGTTTACAAAGCAAAATCGCGCATTGGCAGAGCAACCATCAGCTTTGTGCTCCCTCAACTGTGGAACAAGCTGCAAAAAACTTTGAAATTAACTCACCCCATCAGCCTAGCAGCTTTTAAATCTCTATATCTACATCATAATAAGGAGTCCTGTGTTTGTCTGCCCTAAATAGTGACTCCTATAAGTCCAAGCACACTCTAATTACTACTGTTAAAAGACTGATCACATCTATAATCGACTCTTCCCTCTCCCCTTTTTCTACCCCCATATCTATCCCTTCCACATTCCTTTGACCCTGGTTCCAGCTCTAAATTCTCCATACCATATCACTATATATCGTTTTATATTTGGTTTTATTTGTGTTCAGTGCACTTGATATGTATATTTCTTTACTTTTATGAAAAATGGTGTCCTCCCAAAAACTAGCTGTATCTTCTGTTCCAAATATATACTACTGTCAATGCTACCTGCTGATACTTTGTATATACTGTATTATTGTATCTCACTTTATTTGTATTATTACTATTCTCTTTTGTTTTGCATCCCATGTGTATTGTCCCTTGTTAACAAACCCAGGTCCACATCAAAAATGAACTTGCTCAACGGTGATCACCTGGTTAAATAAAGACTTTGATTAATGGATTCATTGATTGATTGATTAACTGGAGGGGTCACTTTCATTGTTCCAGGTGGCAACTCTAAATAGTACTAAATGTCATTGACAAATGGCACCAATATAGATCTATGGAGCACAAACAAGCAGTCTTCATTTTCTGACATCACAAAAGGAGGTGTGTCAGACAAGGCTTTATTTTTATGGGGGTGCAAATATGGAGGTGCTATAACTTTTTAACCAAAAGGAAGTGCATAGTAATTTTAATGCCCCTCAACAGTAGAGCAGATCTACTATTATATATGTTTGAGGGGAGCTGGGTGCCTGACAGTAGGTACCTGCTCTTTAAATCTATATGCAGCCATAGATACATTCAACTATTTCCAGATATTTTGCTATATATCTAAAGAGATTCTCTCTAGTTGATTATAGTGTTACTGCAGGCAGGCAGGAAATGTCTCCAGATATATCAATCAATCAAACTTTATTTAACCAGTCAAGTTACATTGTTGAACAAGCTCATTTTCAAGATGCTCCTGGACACATAGGACAAATTCATTCACAAAAACATAACAGTTCATGGTACACTAGACAGTAATACAGGAAATTATAACAATACAAGGTCAGTAAGCATGAGCACAAGGCTTGGATTGTAACAAGTAAATAGACAACAATTCAACGTATGCTAGTTGAGTTCATTAGAGTATTGAGGGAGGAGGGAGTGGAAGACACAGTGGAGGGCAGAGAAAAAGGTAGTAAACAGGACAGAAGAATGAGAGGGAGATATCACAAAGATTTCAGGGCATATCTACTGTAACCATGTCTATGACTGCCACTGTACTGCCCTCCCCTCAGTGTTGCTGCTACTTCTGTGTGGTCTGTACCTCTCTCACTTCACTGTGAAGACTAAGCAGAACAATATGTTCAGGATATTTGCTTTTTCCTGATCCTCCTCTGTAGTCTCCTTCTGACCTTTTTAACCTTACAGTCCCTCCCCTTGTCTTCCTCTTTTTGTGTATATATCCATACAAGGTCTTGACCCCTTTTTTACACCTTTAGATTTAATTTCCTCTGTTTGCACCTTTGCACCCCTCACCTCCTTCCCTGCTTCCCTTTGCTTTTCCCGGTACACCTTCCTATTCTCTTCCCTCTGTGTTTCCTTGTACTGTACATCCTGAATAACACCCTTTAAGCCTTTAACTTTGCAGTCACTTCCCTCAAGAACCACAGTGGTCTCTTGTTCCTCCAGTTTTTGTTCACTTCTTTCACACAGAAGTTTGTTGCCATTCCTTAATTTGGTCCACTGTTCCTCTACCCCACCTGGGCATACTAAATATTCCATAATAAATGTATCTGGTTTCCCTTAGCAGCTCCCTGCCGAGCCCCAACTATTTATCCATACATATGTAACCCCCTTCTAAATGCGGGCTTACCTTTGGCTCTCTCCAGGGCACTGCTGCCACCCTTCCCTGCACTGTTCCTTCACCCTGCTCCTGCTCTGGACTTCAATGATGGGACCCAAGGCTGGCACAGACACTGTCTTCTATTCTGTGGTCTTGTTCAGCATCTTTCTCACCATGGCCAGCATGCCACCACCTCTCTTCACTCAACCAGCCCCTGGACTGACATTAGGGTCAGGAAGCCCACAGCATGGAGGTTGCTCAGTTCAAGCAGTCCTCAAAGCTGCACAAAGTACAAAACTGCTCCCCCCTGGGAACATGAACTTTGGGGACACTGAAATGTGCTTTTTTGCTACCAGTTCACTCACTTGTCCCACCAGATTGCAGCAGAGGCAGTGACATTTTGATCCTGGTGGCCAGAAGTGACACCAAGAGACTGAAACATGTTTGTTTATTTACTTATTTATGTATGCATTTATTTATTTCAAAGATTTTACCAGGAAAGATATACTGAGTTTATAACAGCTCATTTCCAGATGGATCCTGGGGAAGAGGAAAAAGAAAGTCAAAAGAAATAATGATTGTTGGTTTTGCAAACAGCCAGGGCATCTTGCAAGACAGTGTCCTAAAAAGGCACAGAGCAAACAAAGTGGTGCTCAGACAGAGTTGGGTGCACTGTGTATTCCTGAAAGCAAGCCTACAAATATGAGGGAGCAGATACACCCAGTTACCGTAAATGGGGTGCATTCCCATGGGTTGAGGGACACGGGGGCATCTCTTACTTTAGTAAAAGGGGATTTGGTTGAGTCTGAAAAGCTTATACCTAATCAGTTTATAACAGTAAGGGAATTCACTGGGGAGGAGAAAACTCTGCCACTTGCTAGCGTTTTCTTGGACTGGGGTGAGACAGGAGAAACGGTACCAAATGTGACAGTGGCAGACAATCTCACCCTGGATGTGATAACAGGGAACAATCTCCAGAAGGGTGTGGTGTGTGTGGTTACCCACAGTCAGACGGCCAAGGCTGATTGTAGTTCTCCAGACCCCATAGAAGCCCCTGTGAAGAACAATGGGAGGCTGGTTCCCCAGTCTGTGTCTCCTAACATGGAGAATAGTGAAAGGGGGGTAGGACTTCCCCATGTAGCAGTTCACAAAACAGCTACAAAAGGTTACTCTAAAGAAGGAGGGGTAACCAATGGTCAAAAGGTTAGGGATGGCAGTGACCCTGAATGCCCAGATGCTAGAGTTATGGACCCTAGTTTATAAATTAAAGGTGACATGTACCATGCCTTAGGAAAATGTATGGATTTTGCAGCTGCTCAGAAGACTGACGCTAGTTTAGAGAGGCTGAGGGTTTGTGCAGAATCTGATGGGATACAGGAAGGTGATGGGAGACATAGGGTATTTTGTGACAATGGACTGTTGTATACACAGAACATAAGGACAGAGGGAGGGGTGATGGGCAGGCAGCTTGTCATTCCCTGGGGTACCGTGAGTGGTTGCTCAAGATCGCTCATGATATCCCCATGTCTGGACACCAGGGAATCACGCGCACCATGCAGTGATTGGCCCAGAATTTCTATTGGCCCAACTTCACCCAGCAGGTGAAGGAATATTGCAGGTCTTGTCACCAGTGCCAATGAGTAGGAAAGGTGGGTAGTAAAACCAAAACTGCCCTAATGCCCTTTCCTGTTGTGGAGGAGCCATTCCAGAGGGTAGAAATAGATATTGTCAGACCTATGAGTACCCCAGCACCTCCAGTAAGAGGTTTATCCTGACAGTGGTTGATTATGCCACCAAATACCCAGAGGCAGTTGCCCTTCCCTCACTTAGGACAGACAAAGTGGCAGATGCCTTGCTATAGATTTTCTCCTGGGTTGTGTTTCCACAGGAGGTTATCACTGATTGAGGGGGTTCCTTCATGTCAGACCTGATGAAGTGTTTGTGGGAGAAGTGTGGTGGTAGTGTAGAGATGCACAACACCATATCACCCATAAGCCAATGGGCTTGTGGAAAGGTTTAATGGTACCCTAAAATTGATGCTTCAAGTGTTTGCTGAACAGCAAGGACTGAGAGAAATACCTTCCCCACCTGTTGTTTGCATACAGGGAGGTGCCCTAAGAGTCAACAGGGTTTTACCCCTTTAAACTCTTATATGAATGCAGGGTGCATGGGCCCCAGACCTGGAAGACTGGGAATGCAAGCACACCACCCATGGAACTCCCATAGTGGAATATGTCCTAAAGATTAGGGAACAGCTGAAGGAACTTATGGGAGTAGCCCAGAACAACCTCTCAGCTGCCCAGCAGAAGCTAAAGTTCTGGTATGACCATAGAGCCAGAGCTCACTTGCACAAAATAGGTCAGGAAGTCATGGTCCTAATCCTGGTCCAGAAGGTTAAGCTGCAGGCTGAGTGGGCAGATCCATACAAAGTAGTCATACAAGTAAATGATGTAAACTACATTGTAGAAATGCCTGATAGGAGACATACCCATATAATGTACCAAGTCAACATGATGAAGCAATATGCAAATAGGGCTGACGTGGTATTTGCAGTGTGTAATCCTGGGGAGGGGAAGGATGAAGCAGACCCCCTACTGGACATGCTGGAGAAAAGCAAGCTGGAGTCCTCAGTGGAGGCAATCAAACTGTTGCCTCAGTTTACCCCAGAACAGTCCCAGGAAGTGAAGGTGGTTTCAGAGCACTTTGCCCCTTTGTTTATGGCCAAGTCAGAATGTACCCCCCTAGCAACACATGTCGTAGATACAGGAACACAAGCACCCATCCGCTGTACAGCCTACCGGGTGTCTGAGGCTGTCCTAAAGGACATTAGGAGGGAGGTGGAGGAAATGCTGGATTTATGGGTAATCCAGAAATCCCACAATCCCTGGGCCTCACCTGTAGCTCTTGTTCCCAAGCCAGGTGGCTCTACTCACTTCTGTGTAGACTATCAGGGACTCAATGCAGTCAGGAAGTCTGACACCCACCCAATGCCACGGACGGATAAACTACTGGACAAGTTGGGAGGGGTGACATATCTCACCACCACTGACCTGACAAAAGTGTATTGGCAGAGGGGGAGTTAATTAACAAAGCTAGGGAGAGGTCGGCCTTCATCACCCCAATAGGGTTATTCGAGTTCAGGGTAATGCCTTTTGGAATGAAGAACGCCCCTGCCACCTTTCAAAGGTTGGTGAACCAGGTGTTACATGGTACTGAAGAGTACGCCATGGCGTACCTGGATGATATTGCCATCTTCAGTGACAGCTGGAAGGAACACCTGTCCCACCTGAGGGAAGTGGTGGGCAAGATACAGAAGGCAGGGCTCATTGCCAAGTCTGAAAAGTGCCATGTGGCCATGGCGGAGGTGGTATACCTAGGACATGTAGTACAGCAGGGACAGCATTGCCCAAATCAAGCCAAGATTGAGGCAATAGAGGTGTGGCCCAGGCTGGAAACTCAAAAGCAGATTCAGAGTTTCCTAGGGACTGCTGGGTACTATCCTGAGTTTGTACCAAGATACAGTTCCCTGGCAGCTCCCCTATCTGGCCTGCTAAAGAAAAAAATGCCTAAAATGGTAAAATGAGAACCACCCTGTGAATGAGCCTTTACAAGGCTAAAGAAAGCACTGTGTGGTGCTCCTGTGTTAGCCAGTTCAGACTACAGTAAGTTATTTTGGAGAGGTTGTGGGGTCCAAAACAGTGGGGGAATTCAAACATGCATGGGACAGACATAAGGCAATTATAGTGGGAGGTTGCAGGAAGTAGGCTGTTGGTTAACTAGAATCTGCAGCTTATCCAATAGGTAGGGAAATGGGCAGACTGGGTGGGCCAAGTGGTCCTTATCTGCTGTCAAAGTCTATGTTTCTATGTTTCTATTTGTAGTCCAGACAGATGTCACAGATGTGGGGATGGGATCAGTCCTCAGTCAGACCTCTAACCAAGGGAAAGATCACCCAGTAGTGTACCTTAGTAACAAGTTGCTTCCCAAGGAACAGGCCTATTCCACAGTTGAGAAGTAGTGCCTTGTTCTGGTATGGGCCCTGAAGAAATTAAAGCTGTACCTCTACGGGAGGCACTTTGAGGTACAGACCAGTCATAACCCCCTAGTGTGGCTAAAACAGATGGGTAAAATAAATGGTTGTCTTTTGAGATGGAGCATTGCCTTGCAAGACTATGATATGACCATTACCCACAGGCAGGGTTGGCGAATGCCAACACAGATGGGCTATCTTGCCAGTTAGAGCAATGAACAGAATTTGTGAAACTCATGCCATGCTAGGGATGGATTCCCACAAATTCAGTCTAGGAGGCAGGAATGTTGCGAGCTAGCCAACTGCCAGTCATTATTTGCAATATATATTTCTGTTACATATTGTTTTATGGAATTTCTGTGTATGTCCACGTCAGTATTAATTCAAGGCTAGGGAAAGCCTAGATTTTTTTTAAAGGGTTGACCTTTTGACTTGAAGGCCACCTGCTCACCAGGAAGGGAGATTTTCATTCCCAGGTTCTTTTAACAGAGATGTGCCAAAAGCCATTTACCTACCTTAAACATGCACTACAGAAGAAGATTGCTTGTGATCTCAGGAACTATTATAAGTATATCACATTTTATGAGGGAGCAGGATATATTAGTCAGGAAAGACCATTCTAGCCGTACTATGTGAAATTCTAATGTGACATGGTGAATTAGCTTACAGGAAGCTATATTGATACATCAAAGTTTTAACAGTGACTGTCCTGTTACTAGTTAATTATGGAGGCATAAGTTATGTTGAAGCTGGGTGACATCACCAGGTGGCCAGGAAATTGTGGGTCACTGGTAGGACAATAAACTGATTTCCTTATGACTGGAATATTGCTGACACTGCAGTTCAGAAAAGATAGTTATACCCTCAGCACAGTCACTCAGTGCCATTCTGTTTGGGAATCTCTTGATTACCAGACTGTAGCTGCCAGCACGAGACTGCAACATTTACAAACCAGTACATTTTTTTCTGAACCTTTGAAAGTCTTCATAACAAGTAGAGACATAGTTAAACAGTTTTAAGGTTTTTATACTGTATACTTTCCCATTTGAATCTAATATTGTAACCTAAATTTGTATGTGTTCTTTTTTACTGCATTTATTTAATTTATATAGTAAAGACTTTTGTTTTTCTAAAGAATTCTGCCTGCAAAAGATTCTTTATATTGTATGTGTGACTGTAGAAGTTTTATTACAAATCTGTGACAACTGTTTATGCTTAGAAAGGTCACCAAATGGCAACCAGATTCAAAAGGGTCAGTAGGGGATCCAGAAGGATTAGGGAAAGTGCAAGAGTCTCATATGATTCTGCAGGGATTGTGAACTAGGCTATTGCATGTCCTGTAGGGTGAATGTCAAATCAGGTTTTTGCTCTCCTACCCCAAAGAGACCATACTTACCTGGGTCTTCATCCTTTGTGTAATAGCTAGGAAAAGGGTTCATATTTGGCCACAGGACTTGAGACTGGTATTGTGCCCTGATCCAAAGTATAGAGGGATACTCTGGGACCTTGTGTCAAGTGTTCTTTTGTAAACCCAGTGAACACTTGGGGCAGACACAACGAGGGTACCCCTGTCACAGATTGCACTTAGGGGTGGGCACTGTGAGCTCAGTAATCTGACCCTTATGAGAAGGTTTGTGACACTGATGAGATTGTGCTGAGCGAAGCTGCCAAAGTCAGAACTGCTGGCACAGAGACCATAGCAGACACTACAGCCAGGTGTCGGGCTACCACCACTTTGAGTGTTTCAGAAGCTGGGGTGTGTAGGATTGGTCCCAGTCCTCAGCAGTGGTGAGAGAGTGAGAGAGAGAGAGAAAGAGAGAGAGAGAGAAAGCAAGAGCAAGAGCCAGCCAAACCTCTGGGAGTGAGTCCAAAATTCAGCAGCTGAGAGAGGTGAAACAAGCCTGAAGAAGGAACCCATCTGATTCCAGGGGCCTGCAGCCCCAGGAGGAATGACTGATTGGGGAACTGTGAGTAATATTATGGCTTGCCCTAATTCTGGAAGAGTTGTACTGTTTGGTTTGAGATTTTTTATTTGTGCATTTGCTGTTGGACCAGGATTTACAACGTGCTTGTGTTCTGAGTTTCACTGTTTTTTCACACATGTATGGCCTTCAGGGGGTTGTTAGTTTGAGGATGTTGCTCCTTTGTTTTAAAGTGCACCTCCACTGGCCAACTTACAGTACCATCAGTGGGCCTGCATTGATCCAACTGTGGGTACTCAGGAAAAGCCATAAGGGGAACTCCCACAGTGTGTAAGTGGAAAACCTGGTACCAGGTGGGTGATAGTAGAGACCTCCAGTACAGGTGGGCCATCGATATATCTGTACTGTGAATAGTAGAGTGGAGGTGGGCACTGAGGGGTAAGACTGTGCCTAGCATGGCTTGACTAAAGACCAAGGTCCTATCTGCTTGTTCTGGTGGTTCAAGTGGACGTTAAGATCCCATGACACTTCTCCAAAAGAGAAGGTGATTTATTTTTATTTACAAAATAGAAAATAGAAAAAAAAATATTTACAAAAGATATATCACACTACTGTATTTGCAAAAGCATATGCGAAAAAACAAAAAAGCAAAAAGGGAAGTAAATATAACCCCCCAAAAAATCCATATATTATACATAGAAATCAATTAAGCACAGAAATGCAGTATATTTTCATATAAAAAAGGAGCAAAATAAAAACATGGTCATCCACCCTGTTAAAAAAGCAAAATACTATCACATGGTCATCTAACCTATTAAGAAAGTAAAATACTAAGGGTTACAGACATTTCATTAAGAATGTGTTTCCATGAAGAGGTTGCACACTGTACCAGAAAAGTTATCCTGTCCTGTCCTTCTAAAAAACATTACACAAGGCTGTGTTGATGAAAGTATAGATTTCAAAAAATGTCATATGTTTTTGCTGGATAGCTAAGGCACTTCTCACCTGCCATGTACAGTATAGAATTTCACAATTTACTCATTTATTTATTTATGTATTCAGTTTTGGTGACCGGGTAGGCCCACTGAGCCCTGAAGGTCCCTTTTCAGGGGTGACCCAGAGTTAATTACACAGATAAGGCATTCAGTGGTTTACAGGAATGTTAAACAATACTTATTTACAGGAGTACAGTTATAAGGCATACATAGTGGTATACAAGGAGTGTTAAGCAATAGATAAGAACAGGGATACAGAATATTTGATCAGTGTACAAGACATAGCAAATAAAAGAGTGACAGTATCAGGATTCAAATGTCCCCAGGAAACTTGCAGAAAGCAATGTATTAAACAATCATAGGGAATTTCTTTAAGAAATTTCCAGTTCCAAATTCCTGCCAAATATGTCCAAAACACTTAAACACATGTTTAAAAGGAATGTAAGGAACCCTCCAGACACTGACAACCTGTGATTGCTTTGCTATTACCTGATAAATTCCATACTATATTCTACTGCATCAATTGTGCTTTATCTATCTATCTATCTATTGCATTTTTTGTACTTTTATTGCATGATTTTATTTTTATGTCATGTAAGTAGTACTTTTGTACTGTCATACCTGCTGTATACCCTCTTCTCCCCAGGCATAGCTGGAAACAGGTCATTGATCCAGACCATTTTCCAGCTAAATCAAATAAATAAAAATACATTATTTGCACTTTTTCACATTGAAACCCAATTGCCATATCCTTGACAGCCCCTTGAGTTCTTTCAGGTCACTGCTCATCCATTCCACCCCCATGGAATGTCCACCCTATTGCAGAGTTTGATGTAATCTGCAAAGAGGCAACCCTTCCCTTTCAGCTCCTCTGTTAAAGACATTAAAGCAATCCAGTCTCAGCACTGATCCCTCAGGCACCCCACTGCTCACCCTCCCTTCTTTGGAGAGAACTCCATTTCTCACCACCCTCTGCTGCTTATCCCCTAACCAATTTCTTACCCAGTTTACCACCTTTGGACCCATTCCTAAGCTACCCGGCCTGCTTACTATTCTCCTATTTGGAATGTCTGCCCTATTGCAGTGTTTGATGTAATCTGCAAGAGGTAAACCTTCCTTTTCAACTCCTCTGTTAAAGACATTAAAGAGGACCTGTCCCAGCATTGATCCCTGAGGCACGCTGCTGTTCACCCTTCCCTTCTTAGAGAGAACTTTGTTTCTCACCACCCTCTGCTGCCTATCCCCTAACCAATTTCTTACCCAGTTTACCACTTTTGGACCCATTCCTAAGCTACCCAGCCTGCTTACTAGTTTCCTATTTGGAATGGTGTTGAACGCCTTACTGAAATCTAGGTAGGTTACATCCAGTGCTCCACCCTGATTTAGGTCCTTAGTCACCCAAAGAAATCTATCAGATTCATTTGACATGACCCCCCCCCCCATGAATCCATGCTGCCTCAGGGGCTGATACCTTACTTTATGGATGATTGCAACATTTCTATCAGACGTGTGACATGTACAGGTGCAGTAGATCCAGTATCATGTTTGCAAGATCTTTTTGTGGGTTTAAGAATTTGAGGGACTCAGCACATTTACTTTCTTCTTTATACGACAATGGAAATTAAGCTGACCAAACAGCCCAGCTTGTTTAGTAGTGAGGAACATTTTGTTACATCCTGTAGCCTTCTTTTGAACCCTTGAAATACCTAACATTACCATCTAACAGAATCTCTTCAAGACACATGCGACAGTGTTGAGTAAGACTATATCCCATTTGTTATGCAAAGAGAGTTAAAAGCAAAGTTTTGATCTGTTTTGTCTTCTGATTTTTGCCACTTGTCTATTTCTTGCTTGTCTGATTATGCAATCACATTTTCCTTGTGGTAGCTAGGAACTGGCCATTCCCATGGTGCCTCAATTCCCCCCCCCTCGTTATCTTCCTTTCTTCGCTTGCTGTTTTTGTTTTCCCCCTTGCTGCTCTGTGGTTAAAAAATACAGGTGAATCTTTATGTGAAACTGGGATCCCTTGGTTTGCAAACGTACATAGTTATGTTGCTTGAAATGATTGCAGAAAGCTGTTTCAGTTTCTTAAAAGGTGACAGTCTGTAATACAGGGTGTTAACCATGAGATGTATTTTGACCTCCACAAGCTTATTAACAGAATTGTCAACAGGAAATCATCTCTGGGACAGAGTGTTATATTTGTTGCACCTGTTGAAATTGAATGTACTCTTCAGGCTGATCAACTTAAAAGAATAGGATGCAGAGATTAAATTGCCAGTAAAAGACATATTTATAAAAGAGAGCAATGTTTTGTTGTGAGAGAAAATGAGATTTTAGAGAGACTCTCAGATATAGGACTTTCTTTGTTTGGACTGCCTGTATGAAGACTTATCCTGTACAATTTTATTTTTCTTTACATTATTGTTATTGATAATAATAAAATGCTTCTTGCAAATTTTATAACTTCTCCTGGCCTGCCTATGCTTCCTGACATATGCCTCTATGACAGTTGGTGTCAGACAAAGAGAAATTTACATCATACGTACTCTACGCCAGGATTTTGTGTGTGGGTACTAGATTGGTAAAAGGTAAGCATAGAAGAAGAAAACATGGATCCTGAAACAGCAAACCCAGGAGTGATTGCCAGAAGAACGGCAGACAAACTAGAAGCCAAAACAAAAATCCAAACTGAGTCTATACAGTTGGCACCAGGGAAGAAAGAAGAACAGGCAGTGACAGAACCAGAAAACATGTCTGCCTTCTTCAATTGGTGGGCTATCCAACAAAGAGATACTGAGAAGTGATGGCTTGATACCTTTCAAGCTGTCAGAACTGCAGGACCTGGTACAGGTCCAGCAGATTAGCAAAACACAAACAGCTTAAAAGACATTAAACTTACAAAGTTGTGTCCCTCAGGTGATATGGATACTTAACTGCCAACTTTTGAAAGGGTTGCCGTAACCGGACAACAGCCAAAACAGCAGTGGACAATCAAGATGGTACCTTATCTGACAGGTAAAGCCCAATGTGCTTACAGCAAAATGAACACTACACAGTCAGAAAATTATGACCTT
Source organism: Neoceratodus forsteri (assembly GCA_016271365.2). NCBI lineage: Eukaryota > Metazoa > Chordata > Ceratodontiformes > Ceratodontidae > Neoceratodus > Neoceratodus forsteri. The sequence continues at coordinate 222,076,480 of CM057449.1, read as the reverse complement.
ATGAAAAGACATCCTTAAAAGATATGACATCTAAGGAGAGACCTACAGGCAGAGATTCCAGTCCCTGAAGTACAACTCAGTTGACAATCCTCGAGAAGCCTTCACCTGAATCAGAGAACTCCTCATTAAATGACTCCAACCAGAGGACAAACAAGTCTGACAGGTCATCAACATATTTGTAATGGAACGATTCATCAACAACCTTCCTACAGACATGCAGCTTCGGGTAAAAGAGCACCAACCAGAAAATGGGGAGAAGGCCGTTTCCTTAGCTGAGGACAATCAGATGGCCAGACAGACACTGCAGCAGTAAAGTAACTTCCAAGGAGTGGTAAGACCCTCTTTTTACCAATTTAACTCCAGATCAGATAGAAACTATGGGGGTAACAAATCTGCACCCAAAGATTTTGTTTGCTATCACTGTAAAGGGAAGGGGAAATTGTTTAGCCAGGAAAGGCACACTAATCCAAAGCTAGTTTCCAGGTGAGACCTTAGAGCACATGGAAGTTAAGTGACTTGTTGAGGGTCACACAGTATGCAAGTGAGAGCTGCTGGGATTCGAACCCAGGTCTCTAGGTTTGCAGCTCAGAGCCCTTAACCACTATGCTATAATGATTCAATAAGCCTGGCCATATTGCAAGAAACTGCCATAAAAATAAAGAGGGCAACAATGGAGTACATTTGGCTTTAGCAAGCTGGGGTAAGTATTTAACAAATGTCAAGGTGTGAACTAACACTGTGAAGGGACTTATAGATTTGGGTAGTAGACAGATCCTGGTGCATGTTGATGTTCTGGGAAAAAAATGTGGTATCACCTGCATCCATGGGTACACGTGATACTCTCTCACCACCCAAGTGTAGCATGAGATATCAGCACTGGGGATTGGGCACCTACAATAATGGTGACCCAATCCCCAGTGCATGTCTCCAAGGCTACCATAGGGTAGGGTGGCTGGATGGGGAGGCGGTAAATACAGCAATGGGATGTCACTATACATATGCACACAGAGGGGAGAGTGAGCACGCACAGCAAGGGGCAGGAGGGAATTTGAGGGGTGGTGCCATGGTGGGTTGCTGAGCCAACCCCGTGGTGTGGTGAGTGGGTTGGCGGTGTTGGTCGGCAGGGTACTGGGTTCGGGTCCATGCACTTGCGTGTTTTTGTTGTGCTTGGCCAAAACCTTTTTTTTAATATCGCCCCCGACATGCACCCCCCTGGAGTTGAGAATCCTTAAGTGGGGGGGGGCAGCGGCACAGCACCCCGCAAAAAACATTAAAAAACTAAATTCCCTGTGCCATTTTGCTGTGCACTGGGGTGTCAGAGTGCCAAAATAAATTTTCGTCACTCTTGACTTCTCAATAACAGTGATCGCCTTTAGGCTTTTGATATTATCATATGTAACCCCACCCAAGTGACTAAGAACATTAATGGGGTGTTGCACCAAATGAAAATGGGAGTAGTACCAAAGTTACATGTGCTTGTGATTACTGGAAATTACTTTCCAGGTTTTGCTAAGTTAATCACAGAAGGAGTAAAACCTGCTGCTCTGGCAGCTGTGATAACAAGAGCACAGGCAAAAAAAATCTCTGATGTTGGGGATCCCTTTCCTTTTGATAGCATTGATTTAACCACGTCTGAGTCCAGCTCCTAGATCCAGAAGTCCAGGAAAGAAGGCACATGAAAATACAGTGGCAGCTAAATACTGATGGACATAAGGGGTTGATATATAAAAATGCTAAAAACTAAGATGATAACTGACCGTAATTTTGTTTCTGAGCAAGCTAACAATGGGTCTCTCCAAGGTTATTTTAAACACTGGAGGGGGGGACAAAAACAGGGTGAACCAATGTTTTAAAAATGTAATGGACTAATATACAGATTTGGGTTAATCCTCAGATGCAGGAACAGATTGAACAATTGGTCATATCGAAGAATTACAAAAACTGAGGTGTTACAAATAGCACACATTAATCCTATGGTGGTCACTCAGGGAGGGGCCGTACCCTGGCCAAGTTGTTGTACAGAGTTTACCAGCATGGGATTCATGAGGTTGTTGCTACCTAGTGTAATTCTTGTGCTGAATTTCAGAAAGTAGCCCCAGCAACTAAAAAAGACAAAGTGCTCCTGGCGCCCCTACCTTTGATAGATGTGCCTTTTGAGAGAATTGAGATGAATGTGTTTGACCCCTTAGACAAAAGTAAAAAGGGTAATCAATACATGTTGGTAGTATGTGACAATGCGACTTGATACCCAGAGGCAATACTAATGCATACTGTCACAGCCCCAAAAGTGGTAGCAGAACTTGCCAAAATTTTCAGCAGGGTGGGCATATCTAAAGAGATTATTACTTATCAGGGTAGTAATTTTGGCACTGCATTGCTAAAGGAGCTGTACCTACTACTAGGTATGACTGCCATAAGAACCTTGCCTCACCCTTAGACAGATGGTCTTGTTAAGCATTTTAATCAAACCCTAAAATGCATGCTAAAAGAATTTGTGAAAGGTGAAGAGAAAGATTGGGACCAATACTTACTGACCAAAACCCTCTACCCATCACTGAGAGAGAGAGAGAGAGAGAGAGAGAGAGAGAGAGTACTGTTCTCCTACCCCGCACCCTGCAACTACTGGAGCAGCTAAGTCTCAGGCAGCATCTGGGTTCAAGCTCACAACCCTCCCCTCCACCCATTACCAAGAGAGCACTGCACTCCTACCCCATACCTTGCTACTACCAGAGCAGCTAAGTCCCAGGCAGCAACTGGATTCAAGCTCACAAACCCCCTACCCATCGCCAAAAGAGCACTGCACTCCTACCCCGCACCCTGCAACTACTGGAGCAGCCAAGTCCCAGGCAGCATCTGTATTCAAGATCACAAACCCCTAAACTGTCGCCAAGAGAGCACTGCGCTCCTACCCCACACCCTGCAACTACTGGAGCAGCTATATCCCAGGTATAATTCAGGGAGACATCTTTTCAGAGGGCTAAAATATTTTTTGTATCGAAGGACCACTCCTGCTAGGTTTTGTACCTGTTTAAACCGTGGACTCGAAACAAGAAATATTCTCCAACTGAGCTGTTACTTTAAGAGCTGGCTTGTATCGGGAACGGGGCTTATTGCACTGCTGTGACTGTACCTTAAGGTGCTTGATTGTACCACTATTTTCTGTGCTATGTATGGGGAGTTTAGTGTTGTTTTCCACCAGTTTTGAGCTGTTTTACTGTGCTGCAGGAATTGTTTAAGTGTCTGAGGGGGCTTATTCAGAGTACCTGGCAGACACCATTACCCCTCCCACACCCCTGCTTGTCCTGCTTCCTGCCTTGACCCCACCATTGTGTCCTCCTGACCCCTTGACCTCTCCTTTGTTTCCTCACAGGTAGCATCTGGATTCAAGCTAACAAACTCCCCACCTGTCGCTGAGAGAGCACTGCACTCATACTCCACACCCTGCAACTATCGGAAGCAGCTAAGTCCCAGGTATTATTCAGGACATTTTCAGAGAGCTAGCCCACCACTACAGTGGCAGCTGCCCCACCCACCCCCACCCCTGCCCTCCTACCCCTGCCCTCTGTCCTGTGTGGACATTTCCCTTATAGGCACATTGGGTCACATGACTGCCTTTCTCCTCAACCCTATCCCCCGCCCTGTGTGGACATTTCCCTTATAGGCAAGCTGGGGCACATGACTTCCTTTCTCTATCACCCCCAAATCCCCACTAGCAGGTTATACTGCTTTTCCCCCAAGGGGCACTGCGTTCTCCATCCATTTTATTATCATTTTGATTCTATGGTGCCTAGTAGCCCAATATACATCTCTCTGCTTACCCCACATCTGTCCCCCTACCATCCTCTAACCTTAACCCCCCAGTATATGACCTCTTTCCTCTCTCCCAGTTCTCTAGTTACTCTCCCATTGTATCCCCACTTCCTTACACTCTCTGTAGTTGCTCTCCCATTATATCCCCTTGTCCTTACACTCTCTCTGTGTTTCTCCCCATGGGACTTGAACCCCGGCCTACATGCTCAGTTTACTCAGTGGTCGGCTACTGTATCCACTAGGCCACCCAGCCTGTTACTGTGCTCCTCCTGGTGCATTCCTAAAGTATCTAAGTGTCTACCCACCAATCCCTCACTCACTCACTCTTGTTTACAGTCCACTGACTGCAGATTTCTAGTATGAGTCTACACCCAAATTAGACCTCATTAATCCAAGCCATCTCTTCCCTGATCCATTTGAGTTGCTCAGTTAGCAACAGTTCCTGGTTAGTCCCCACACCACGCACATCTCCCTCGAAAACCAGTATCCTAACTTTATCTCTCAACATGTAAATACAGCTTACCTGGTAGCTTGTAATAGCCCTCCTTCCCCCCCTTTCTTTTCTCCCCCACCTCCACTCTTCTTTCTACCTTTTATCTGCTTCCCCCAATCTCCCTTTTTCAGCTCCCTTCCTTCTCAGATATGGGCTGTCTCTCTAGGCCATCACTCACCACCAGTTATCTAGCACCCCGTAACCCCCCACACACCTGCCCCCCTCCTAATTCCCCTGCCTGGCTTCCTACTATCACCTTCTCTCATCCACAGGCTCCATTTCACCCACTCAGCCATCAAGCAACATTTCCCCCACTGTAGGTGGAAACTATACATTTCCTCTAGCAAACTCCTCTTCCTCTGCCTCCTCCTCCTACTTCCTGGTGACATCCAACCAAACCCTGGCCCAACCCCCCAAAACAGCTTTTCCAGCAAAAGGCCTAACCATTTTCCAACTCAATGGTAGGAGCGTACTCCCCAATTTAGACCTCCTCGAAGTCTGGGTAGCACAGCATGCCCCAGACATACTCTGCATCTCTGAATCTTGGTTATCACGCAGAACCCCTGACACCTCTCTCTCTCTCAGCCCGGCTACCACCTCCTATGGCAAGACCACTCAAAAAGAGGTGATGGAGTTGCCATTTACTACCACCGAAACCTTTCTATCACCCTTATTACCAGTGAAGCTGTTCCAAGTCCCACAAACTCCTCCTTATTAAGTTGCTTCCCTGTCTTCCCTCCCCATCTTCGCTGGAGTGCTTTATTCCTCCCCCAAAGCCCCCCCATGGTAAAAACCATCTCCACCATTTCTTCCTCCATCAGCTCTGGTGAACTCATCCCACTAGGTGATTTTATCCTGAATTAGTCCTCTCCCACACTAAAATCCTTCATGCAACAAATAAAGTTCCTCAGCCTATACCAGCTTATCACTGAACCAACCAGACCCAACCACCACTCCCACAAACACACCCTCCTGGACTGGATTTTGTCTTCTCACCTGCATCGTATCTCCACCACTGGTATACTCCCAGACCTTTTCAGTGACCACCTCATGACCTACTGCACATGAAAGCTTCAGTTATCTTGTCCCCCCCCCCCCACATACCACTGGACAAGTGCCACTCACTCCATAAACATCTCTCACCTCTTGCATGATCTTGTATTCTTAGACTGGTCCCTGTTTTGTACCACAACAGATGTCAATTCGGCACTCTCCCTCTTCTGCCAGATATTAAATAATGTCTGGAACAAACACGCTCCCCTGCGTTAATGCAGGATGAGACACTTTCTCCACCCGTGGAGTTCACCAGACATCAACAAACTCTGCATCAAAGCATCCACATCCCCTAACAACCTCTCAAATTACCAGGCCTTAAGAAATGCCTGCACCAAAGTCATCAGGGCAGCTAAATCCCCTTTACTTTAAAAACACACTACATGAAAACCTCTACTCACCACATACATTTTGGCAGACACTCTCTTCCCTTCTCAACCCTTGACCCAGCTCCTCCTCCTCCTCCTCCCTCCTTATCAACAACACCCTAGTCTCAGACCCTCACTGTTACCTCCACCCTAAACCACTTTTTTGCCACCTGAGCCCTACCCTCCACCACAGACCTCACTTCTGCCTCCAGCGTACAACCTCTCCACCTGACCCCTCATCCCTCCCCACAGTTCCTCTACCTCCCCCTAACCCAAATGGCTTTCAGTTTTCCCCTGTCACAGCTCAGGAGGCACTTCATGCCCTCCAATCCCTGAACCCACATATGTTTAGGCCCTGATGGGCTCGACCCTCTCCTTCTTCAAATCTCAGCCGCAGCCATTGCCCACACCCTGTCACACCTGCTTAACCTCTCCTTCTCCCTTGGCTCTATTCCTCAGGCCTGGAAATTGGCCACGGTTATTCCCCTATATAAAGGTGGTGACAGGGCTATACCAGGCAACTACCACCCTATCTCCCTCTTCCCAGTCTTGGCCAAGCTCCAAGAATTCCTTGTTCTTGCCAGACTCTCCCATTTCCTCACCTCTTCAAATTTCCTGTCCCCACACCAGTCAGATTTTAGAAAGAACCACTCCACAGTATCCTCCTTACTCCAAGTGACAGATGCCATCCTCATCCTTATGTTGCCCATTTTTGTAGACCTAGCCAGGGCCTCTGATTCAGTCTCCCACCCGCTCCTTCTCTTCAAACTAAAATTAGCTGGTCTCTCCCCCCCAACAGTCCAATGGTTCTACTCTTACCTCTTTGACCAATCCCAAAGCGTTCAGATTTGTGATACTCTCTCCCACCCTCCCAATCTTAGTGAGCATACCCCAAGGTTCTATCCTGGGTCCTATCCTATTTTTGGTCTTTGTCAATGATCTCCCCCTTGTGTGCTCACACTCCCATATCCATCCCCCCTCCACCCTTTATGGCTCTACCCTATACATAAGTACCTTGGAGTTTGGCTCGACAGCCATTTGGACTTCTCTACACACATTAACCACATCCACTCCGAACTCTGCCCTAAACTTGGTGCTCTTTACTGTAATAAAGATACCCTCTCCCTCTCTGTTCACCAGATCCTCCTAACCAGGACAATCCTCCCACTCTTCGACTATGCAGATGTTGTCTATAGATCTGCCTCTGCATCCACCCTATCCAGATTGGATGTCCTCTTCAGTGTCTTTTGCTGCTTCACCTTAAATGCTCCTCCCAGACATGCATCACTGCTCCTTTTACTCCTCCCTTTCACTTTCCTCTTTATCCTCCCGTCAAGACCGTCACACCTCCAACATCGTGGCTAAGTATTGGTTTGGCACACTCACTCTGTACCTCACCTGCCTCCTATCCCCTTCCCCCACACCTCCTACTGCCTCCGCATATAGGCCCCCCTGCTCATTAGCCCTTCCTTGACCGCACTCCAACTCGGGTAAGGCCGCTTTCTCTTTCCACTTCCAGAACTTAGGGAATTCCTTCCCCTCATCACTTTGAGTAATACCCCATTTTAACCCCTATAAAAAGGGCCCTCTATCATTCACTGCCGGCACCCTGGTTGTGCCCTCAACCTACCTAACTCACTGCCTTATCTCTAGGATGCATAATTTACAGATCATCTGAACCCTTTATAAACCCCACTCTCACCTGCCCGCACTGCACATTATATGCCATTTGATCTGGGAAACCTGCCTCTAAGCTCTGCAGTTTCTATTGATCTGTGACTTGTACCTGCACTTGCCTATCCCAAGGCTACCTTTGTTCATTGTTTACTCATCTATGCCATTTGCACATTATGTCTACCTGCACCTTGTCATATGTAACAGCCTCACACATACTGTAGGCTCACCTGTAGCCTGTGCCCACTTTTTTCTCCTTTGTACTTAGCTTTGTCATTCATGCCATTTGCACTGTATGTCTAATTGCACCATGTCACATGTACCAGACTTGTACTCTGGCCTGCCTGTAACCTGTGCCTAATTTTGAACCTATGCATTTCTGTTTTGTCATTTATACCATTTGCACTGTATGTTTAACTGCACCTTATCATATGTACCAGTCGTGCCTGTAATCCGGTGCCTAATTTTAAACCTAGAGTATGTATTTTTGCTCTGTCTCTTTGTTACCAGTATTGTTACTATGTGTAGTATCTTATGTATTTGCACCTCCCCATCCCCATCCCCAGGGTTGCACCTGGAAATGAGCCTCGGTTCAGTGTGCCTCTCATGGTTACTAACTTTTAAATAAAAAAATAATAAATGACCTTACCTGCTTTATGCTTATGCAGAACTGCCATATGCATCAAGAGGTTTTTCACCCTGTGAAATGTTGTATGATAGACAATGTAGAGGGCCACCAGATGCAATAAAAGAAACATGGGAAGATGATCCCACTCAGAAAGAATCTATTACATTTTATATGTGTGCACTGCGAAAGAAACTGACAAAATATGTTGGCATTGCCCGCAATAATCAGGAAGAAGCCCCAACACAGCAGAAGGTTTATTATGACCATGGTGTGAAAGAAAAAATATTCGAGCCAAGTGAAAAGGTCTTGTTACTGCTACCAACTACAGAAAACAAACTGTTAATTAAGTGGCAAGGGTCTTATAAATAGGTTAGGCATACTGGTACAGTTAACTGTGAGACTGACACCCCTGACAGAAAAAATGCTGTCACAATATAGCACGAAAAAACACCAATGTTTGTTTTCTTACTATTACTAGAAATTGCTAGAGATGATGTTGAAACAGTCTATGACAGACTGCAACAAACTGCAACTTCTGATACTGTAAAGGTGAATGTTTCCTTACCCACATAAAGAAAATCACACATTCTTAACTTGGTAAATGCATTTAACAGTACTCTTACCAAAGTGCCAGACCAAGCAAAGGGGGTTGAGTACGTAACTGTAACAGAGAATACTCACCCTATCAGGCAAAAGATATGCAGATTACGAGAGTGGCAAAGAGCAGACATGGTTAGGGAAATAAAAAAAATGAAAGAGTTGGGTATCATTGAAGAATTAAGAAGTGCTTGGTCATCACTAATGGTGGTTATAAAAAAACAAACTTTGGCCAGAGCCAATACGGCTGCAGGTGAGAAATTTGGGGTAAAAATATTGAAAATTACCAAAGTTAAGAGCCTGTATTAGCAAAATGTAATGTAGGCTCATAAATTTGTTTTGTAATATTTGTGCAAAAAATGTTCACCATAGTTTTGTTATGACCCTGCATCATGAGGAAGGGCAGAGCAAATGTTTAACTCCTGCCCGAAAGGTGATTTTGCACAGAGACTGCAAAATCAGCTTTGGGGACACAAAAGACACATTTTTGGCAGGAGTTGAAAAATAGCAGCTGTCACATTCATGAGGTGCTGTAAAAAAATGGCCATGTTCAAAATTTGGGATACAAGTATTGAATACTATATTAGAGAGCAGCTGTAGCTAACAATACTGCCCCTAAAACAAAGAAACATGTCAGGTCATTTTTAAGTCTTGCGGGATACTTCCAGAGATTTGCTCCTGACTTTGCCCAGTTAGCTACTCCCCTCACAGAACTTGTGAAAAACAGTACCCGAATAATGTGAAATGGGCCCCAGAGTGTGATGATGCTTTTCAGGGCATTAGGCTGCGTTATGTTCAGCCCCTGTTTTAAAAGCCCAGCCTTTGAGAAACAATTTCTGTTACAGACAGATGCATCAGAGGTTGATCTAGGTGTAGTTCTGAGTCAGTCTATAGATGGGAAAGAACATCCCATTCTGTATATCAGCAGGAAAAAAATGTACTCCGCTATTGAAGAAGGGTGCCTTGCTGTGAAATGGGCAATGGAGTCCTCTAAGGTTTATCTGCTAGGAGCTGACTTTGTACTTGTAACAGATTACAATATTCTCTGTTGGCTTAATCAAATGAAAGATAAAAATCCTAGAATCACAAGGTGGTACCTGGCACTACAGTCCTTTCAATTCAAAGTGATGTACAAATCTGGAAAAAAGAATGTCAATGCTAATTTTCTGTGAGAATTCAGAAGGCTGAAAAAAGTGTGTATGCTTAACTGAAATGTTTGTGGCAAAAGGTGTTATGAAAAAGGGATACTGTATATGCAAAAAACTGTAAATGTTAAAGGTTAAATGAGAAATAAAGGAAGGTGTTAGAAACCTGCTAAAAAACAGATTCCCTATTTAAGAGAGGTGTGTGTGACAGGGTTGCATAAGACCCTGTCTCATTTGTTATGCACAAGGAGGGTGCCCCAAGACTGGAAGGTGGCGCATGTAGTGCCTATCCACAAGGGGGGATCAAGGGAGCTGGCAGGGAACTACAGGCCTGTCAGCCTGACATCAGTGGTGGGCAAGGTGATGGAGGGCATTGTCAAGGAGAGGCTAGGGGGGGCCCTGGATAAGTCAGGGTGCCTGGACGATAGACAGCATGGATTCATCCCTGGGAAATCGTGTCAGACAAACCTGGTGGAGTTCTATGACTGGGTGACAAGTGCCTTGGACCTGGGTAGACCAGTGGATGTCCTCTTTCTGGACTTCAGCAAGGCATTTGACTCTGTTCCTCATGTGCACCTGTTGGATAAACTAGGAGAAATGGGGGTGGGAAACCAGATGATCCGATGGATAGGCAATTGGCTCCAGGACCGGACCCAGAGGGTCATAGTTGGTGGGATAATCTCTTCCCCAAGGAGGGTCATTAGTGGGGTCCCACAGGGAACAGTCCTTGGGCCCCTTCTATTCAATGCCTACGTATCTGACATAAGGACAGGAATCAGGAGTGAGATGAGTCTCTTTGCAGATGACTCAAAACTGGGGGCAGTGGTGGATGGGGAGGAGGGGAGAGTGGTCCTGCAGGGGGACCTGGAGGCTCTGGAAAGATGGTCTAGAAAGTGGAAGCTGAGGTTTAATGCAGGGAAATGCAAGGTACTCCACCTGGGGGCCAGAAACCCAGGCCAAGTGTACACCCTGGGGGGGGAATACTACAAGTCTCAATGGCTGAGAGGGACCTGGGGGTGGTGGTGGATGTCAAGATGAACAACTCTGAGACTTGTAGGAGGGCAGCAGCCAAGGCCAACAGGATGCTGGGATGTATCGCTGGGGATCACCTCCAGAAGGAGGAAGTGATACTCCTCTGTATAACTGCTTGGTGAGGCCGCACCTGGAGTACTGCGTGCAGTTTTGGAGCCACACTTAAAGAGGGACATTAACCTCCTGGAGAGGGTCCAGAGGAGGGCAACAAAATGATTTGGGGCTTGGGGACAGGACCTATGAGGAGAGGCTCGAAGAGCTAAATATATACACATTGGAAGAGAAGGGACCGGGGGACATGATAGAGGTCTTCAGGTACATGAAGAGGGTAAATAGGGAGGAACAGTGAGGTGCTTCGAAGGAAGGAGGAAGGGCCACTAGAGGGCATGGGTGGAAGCTGAAGGGGGAAAGATTCAGGGAGAAAGGAGGAGGAGGTGCTACTTCACTGAGAGGGTGGTAGAGCCATGGAATGCACTACCTAGGGGGCTGGTGGAGGCAGAGACAGTGGAGGGATTCAAGAGGGTGGGACAGGTACAGGGAAGGGTTCAGGAAGCAAAATCCAATGCAGCAAGAATATCCAGAACTGGGAGGGGAGAAGCCAGAGAAGGCGAGGGGGACAGCAAGGTCAGCACCCAGGGTGGGGGCTGACCAAACGAGCAGACACGAAAGACCATTAGGCCTATTCTGCTGGCATTTTAGTATGTTAGTACGTTAGGAGTTAAAAGCAAAGATTTGATCTATTTTGTCCTCTCCTTTTTTGCCACTAGTCTGTCTCATGTGTGTCTGATTGCACAATCAGATTTTCCTTGTGGTACCTAGAAACTGGCCACTCCAATGGTCCCATAATTTCCTCCTGTTATCTCCCTTTGTTCATGTGCTGTTTTCTTTCTTTCTTTCTTTCTTTCTTTCTTTCTTTCTCGCTCTTGCATCTCTGTGGTTAGAAAATACAGGAGAATCATTATATGAAACTGGGTCACCTTGGTTTGCAAGTGTATGTAGTTATGTTGTTTGAAATGGTTGCAGATAGCTATTAGGGTTTCTTACAAAGGTGACAGTCTGTAATACAGCGTGTTAACCTGGAGATGCATTTTGACCTCTATAAGCTTGTTAACAGAACTGTCAACAGGAAATCATCTGTTGGACAGAATGATCTTTTTTGTTGCATCTGTTGCTACTGGTTGTGCTCTTCAGGCTGGTCACAGGAACACAATAGGTAAAGTCTTAATACATCTTATGAAAGACAGGAGATGAACCTTACAAGAACAGGAAGCAAGATTAAATTGCCAGGACAAGACATCTTTTATAAAGAGTGCAATGTTTTGTTTAAATGGAGAGAGACTGAGATTTTAGAGGGACTCTCAGATGTAGGACTTTACTATCATTCAGAGCCTGTAATACTATTGTTCGGAGCTCTGCATGATAGTATTATCATAAAAAGAGAACAGTGCAAGCACAGCAGTGGTTCATACAAAGCGACAGCCAGCTTTCACTCTAACCATTTCGTACAGTAAAAGCCAACTCACCACTCACAGAAAACATGCAACATGCCAAGACATCCCCATCACAGGATTCAAACACCACTGATAAAAGGCTTCATTTTGTACAGTGTCAGAGAAATATAAACAAACTTAAAAAAAAGACCTTTAATCTACAGTTCTATCTATATATGTATCTGCCGACACTGTAGGGATGATTGCAATGGTACCCCCAGCAGTTGCTCAGGACATGACGTGATGATTTCAAAGTGTCCCTTATAATTGGTTACTTTTTGTCTGTGGATGGGCAGAACAGCTTACAGAACATGGAGGCTGTCTCCTGCCTAGCAAGAGTAGTTTGTAACCCCTTTACACTTGGCAGCTATCATTTTTATGTTTTTTTCTATTTTTTTCTTAACATTCAGAGTACTATCTGGTTGATCCTGCCTTCACACCAGCTATCTGGCATCACATTTTCTATGAAGATGTTCAAAGAGAGTGGTAGTGAGTAAGTATTCGCTGCACTAGTCGGGGGCTGTTATCCAAGGATAGAGGCAAAAGATTTCAGTGACACAGTATTTTCTAGGGGATCCTAACATTACGAAAAATAACAGATATGGAACTGTTCCTTACTTGAGTGTAATACCACCTCAAGGTTCTGGAGACATGGGAACCTCTCAATTGTAGTACACCATTGTAATATACAGTTCCCTATTATTCTATTCATTTTTCTTTATTTTTCTCTTATTGGTAATAATAAAACACTACTTGCAAATGTTATATCTTCTCCTGGTCTACCTATGCTTCCTGACCAATGCCTCTACAACATCACAGAACCCCCTCTCTGTAAAACAAAACATATTTTGCTAATTGTTCTTTACAGATTAATCCTACCAGATGGCTTTCAGACATGCTGAGGTCTTGCAGAAGTAGTAGCTTTAATTTATGTTTGTCACCCTCCCCCAGAGGCTCAGAGATTCTTTATATTAAAGTACATCAGCAGAGAGACAAAAAACAACAATCAGCAAAAACAATAATAAAATAACACAATACTAATAAAATAAAAATGTTTAACACGTTTTCTAACTAAACTTTAGCAGCATAAAAGCGATATCAACAGATAAATAATAAATACATAACTGAGATGTGAGCTAGATGGAAAACACAGAATTGTTCTTCAAATGCTTGATGAAACAAAAGGGTCTTAAAATGTCTTTTAAAGGCCTCCACCAAGGGGGCCTCCCTGAGGGTCTCGGGAGTGAGTTCCAAAAGACTGGGCCCACAACCCCAAAGGCTCAGTCTCCCAAAGTTTTTAACCTGGTCCTGGGTATCAGAAGGAGGCCCACCTCAGTGAAGTGAAGAGGGTGCAAGGACATCTAAGGATCCAGGCGATCAACCAGATAGACCTTGTATGGCCTTATAAGTTAGCAAGCCAGCTTTAAAGGACCTGCTATCTAACATCACATTTTCTATGAAGCTGATGAACCGAGACAGTGCAGCAGAAGATCAAAGGAGATGAAGGGGCGTGTGAGGAGGAGGACCATGTAAAATCATCTATCCTAAATAGATACTTCTGCTCTGTATTTACTGAAGAGAAGGTAGGACAGGGCCCACAGCTCAGCACCATGGACACAGGGGGGAAGGAGATGAGCACTAGTCCCTTCACAAAAGAAAGGGTCCTACAAGAGTTCAATAAGCTCAAGGTGGACAAGGCAATGGGACTGATGGCATACATCCCAGGGTACTAAAGGAGCTAAGGGTGGAACTAGCAGAGCCATTATCAGAACTGTTTAGTGATTCTCTGAGCACAGGAGAGGTCCCAGAAGACTGGAGAAGGGCTCATGTGATCCCACTCCACAAGAGTGGTAGCAGGGAGGAGGCAGGGAATGACAGACCAGTCTTACCTTAGTAGTGGGCAAGATTATGGAGGCACTCCTAAAGGAAAGGATAGTGCAACACCTGAAATCCGTAGCAGCACAGGATCCAAGACAGCATGGGTTTACAAAAGAAAGGTCCTGTCAAACTAATCTCATAGATTTCTTTGACTGGGTAACCAGCGTGGTGGACCAAGGGGGAGCAGTTGATGTCGCTTACCTTGACTTCAGCAAAGCTTTTGATACTGTTCCACATAGAAGATTGATTAATAAGCTGGGTAGGCTCAGGGTGGGTCAGAAGTTGGTCAACTGGGTGGCAAACTGGTTGACTGGCAGAAAACAGAGAGTGGTGGTAAATGGTATACAGTCAGAAGAGATGCAAGTCACAAGTGGGGTACCTCGGGGATCAGTCCTAGGGCCAGTCCTCTTCAATATCTTCATCAGTGACATTGCAGATGGACTGGAGGGTAAGGTTTGTCTGTTTGCAGATGACACCAAGATCTGCAACAGAGTAGATGATCCAGATGGGGTGGGCAGAATGAGAAGAGATCTGGATAAACTAGCAAAATGGTCGGAAGAGTGGCAACTGGAGTTTAATGCAAAGAAGTGCAAGATCATGCACATAGGGAAGAGAAACCCTGAAGCCACCTATAGGCTTGGAGGGGAGTTGCTGGCAGTCACAAGGGAAGAAAGAGACTTGGGAATCATCATCACCAATGACCTGAAATCATCCAAGCAGACCACTAAAACAGTAGGTAAGGCTAGGGGGATGTTAAGGTGTATTAGTAGGGTATTACAAGTTGGAAGAGGGAGGTAATAATCCCTCTTTACAAGACACTGGTTAGGCCCCACCTGGAGTACTGCAAACAGTACTGGAGGGCACACCTTCACAAGGACATTAACCAAATTAAGGCAGTCCAGAGAAGGGCCACCAAAATGGTGCAAGGACTGCATCAGAAAACATATGAAGGCAGATTAACGGAGCTTAGTATGTATACCCTAGAGCAAAGGAGGGAGAGAGGTGATATGATCGAAACATTCAAACACCTTAAGGGCATTAACAAGGTGAAAGAGTCTAACATGTTACAATATAAGAAAAATAGCAGAACTAGAGCACACAGCATGAGATTAGAGGGAGGCTGATTACGGGGTAATGTGAGGAAGTTCTTTTTCACAGAAATGGTGGTGGATGCATGGAATGGCCTACCTCAGGAAGTGGTGGATATGAATACAGTGCAGGGCTTCAAACAGGCATGGGGTAGGCATAAGGAAGCAATACAGATGAGTATGAATAGATAGGCCATTGACAGAGCAAAGGCCGATGGCACATTTATAAGGTAGAAAAAGAAATGGGCAGACTGGATGGGCCTTGCGGTCCTTATCTGCCATCAACTTCTATGTTTCTGTATTTCTGATGGCAACAAGCCTAAAATTAGGCTCTGATATAGGCTCACACCGTTTCATTCATCAGGTATTTCTGGTGCAATCTATTAAGTACCTTATAGCCACTGCTTAGTGTTCTAACAGGAATCACTGCTCATCCACCCATAAGGTACTCAGTGCCCCATCCAGTTTTATCAAGTGGGTCTATTATCCAGTTTTTTTTTTACTATCTAGTTCCCTATGTTTATGAGGTCTGTAGCCACAGTGTTCCACCTAAAGGGAGACTACATACTTCACTAGTTCCTTTTTTTTTTGTTAATCCTTTTAACCTGTTGGTACTTCGATCTGCCTTTTTCATGTCCAGGCATCCGTCTTCTTCCGTTCGTCAGCCAGTCCAGCCTGGGCCCCCAAGTTCCTAAAAGGAATGCTGAGCTCATGCATGCTGATCACTGCAGAAAGTACTCCATCTGCTTTTGGTTAAACCTATTTTACTGCCTCAAATAACCCTATTTCTAAGCTAGTGCTCATTGCCTAAGCCCCACTTTCCCCATGTATGCCAGTACCCTCATTTTGCTTGGAGGGGAGCTCCTAAAGTCTTTTCTCTTCCAGGCAGATACAATCCCTTTTCCCAAGGATCCTCTAACCCCCCCCTCACAACTCCCATCTGGACTTCAGCCTCTCTGTCTGATTTCCAGCAATCTGGCTACTAACTATACAGCCTTGCTGAATCACAAAATTATTTTACTCCTAGTGCAGCACATCCACAGGCACATGCTCTAATTCCTTAGCACTGCTTGGTGCTCCTTGAAGCTTACTACCTTTTGGTACTCTGCCATATATCCCTGCTCTACAGGTGATATCCACTAAAACCCAGGCCCCCGGGCTCTTGCGCCTTTCTTTCACTTGCCCTGGGCAGGTCACAAGGAGCTCAACATGGCCCACCTAAACATTCACAGTCTTCAGGCTAACAAGGCAGAATTAGAAGCTTGGATGTCTCACTTCTCCCCTAACATCCTGGGCATCTCAGAGTTGGGGCTCAAACTCAGCATACCAGACTCATTATGCAACATGTCCAAATACAGTTTTATCTGAGTTGACTGCACCTCCTCCAAACGGGGTCTTGGCCTGTTAATTTACTTCAGGTCCAATAGTAGTATCCAAGATCTCTTATGATGCTTGCAGTGGCTCACCATGTGAAATTCTACATGTCATTTTTCTCCTAGGCCTTACTAAAAAGCTACACTTAGTGAGCACCTACAATCCCCCTGAAGGTGGAGTCCCTGGTCTATCTGGGCTCCCTGAAGCAATGTTGCCCAATATAGGAAGATAGGAAGAAATTAGATCATTATCATGGGTGACCTAAATTTAGATTAACTTAGCCCACGCACCAAAACATATGAATCAATGATTAGTAGAGCCAGGGTCACCCAAATCATCTCAGACCCCACCCATCTCTCTAATAATGATGTATGTCACTCTCTATTTGATTGTATGCTTTCCCATGGACCAAATAGGACTCAGCTAGCTGGTGTACCAGACTCATTAAGTGACCATTCCCTGACTGTTTTCCTCAGGTTCTGAAAGCTCCCCCAAACCATTATATTCAGGGACTACTCACACCTTGACCACTCCTCTCTACTCACTAAACTTTCTCTGGTAGATTGATCCCCATCCACTGTGCCTTTGACATCAGCTTGGCCCTTGACCTCTTTCAGTCCTATATTCCCAACGTTTCCAACTTACAGGACATAATTATCCCACAAACTAAGCAGTGAATGAGGGGGATAGCAACCCACTGGTTGCACAGTGACCACCTCTCTCTTCTCAACAACAGGGACAAATCTTGGGCAGCCTATGATATCTCCTCTAGATTACAGGATTTTCTGTCTTATAGAAATCTCCCAAAACCAATGCAAAAATGCTACATGCTCTGCAAAGTGCTCTTTCTGTAAAGAGCAGTTACTTGCCTCCAGTTGTAACCTCTGGAGTTTCTGGGGACATATCAGTGGTTAACTCGAAGTGGCTTAGGCCACATTCCAAGACATATCTTCCAAACTGACCTAAAAGGACATAGAGAATAATGTACAGTATGGTCTTTGTTTAACAACCATGCTGTAAACACTTTGAGAGGTTATCATGACGTCATTGTAAACCTTGAGAGAGTCGCTCGAGAGGTTTTCAGATGTCATGGCAACCTTGAGAAGTGTTTTCAGCACTGTTATTGACCAAAGACCGTACATTATGTTTTATAGTGTATGGGCTACCAAGATTGTGTAATCATGGATTGAATTACTTTTCTGAATAATTCTTACCTTAAGCGGTCATAAATCATGCAGGAAAATTTCTCAACAATGTTTACTGTCTGTTCTTCGCAACACTATTCATTGGTACAGCACACACAATTCAATTAATTTAACACCAACATTTCAAACATTTTTCTCAAAGTGGAACACTGAATGTTGTGAGCATTCCAATTTGTTATACCAATTTATATGACATACTCGATAAGGATTAACAACAGAGTGATGTTATAACAATGGCATACTGTACCAAGGCTGTAATCTGCTTGATTTCATTTAGTAATAAGGGCCCCCCATACTTTACATGACCATTAATGAGGTTCACTGTAATAACCAGGTTACTATCGCCAGTGCCTTCAACTCCTTGTTCAGTGACCACTCAACATACTCAATGCACCCCTCCACTGACAAGGTCTCTCCCACAAATCAGCCCCTGCTACGTGTATCTCTCCCTTCTACCCACACCCCATTCCTAGTGATAATTGTTACCTGAAGGGTGGTTTATAATCTACTTAATTTTCTGTCTCTTTTGGTGCCACATCCTGCCCAGATGGCATAGAACTTGTGCACAGGAATTTATTCAGGTTGCCCAAAGATTCAAAGATCAATCTGTTATAATGTTGGGTCATCCAAATAATACCAGACTCTTCAAGTGTAAGGAATGATTGGATGAACTCCAAAGTATGTTCAAAAAACTCTTTTCTTTCTGTTTGATAACTTTACACATCATAATCTTGGGTGACAGTCATGAAACTGCCAGCCAAGATTATGATGTGTAAAGCCACTAAATAAAAAGAAAAATGTTTTTTGCACATACTTTGAGGTTCATTCAATCATTTCTTACACCAGATGGCATACAACTCGAAATTCTTTGACTAGGTGCCCTATCCTTGCACTCCACATAGCTCATATCTTTAACCTTTCTCTCACCATTGACACTGTTCTCACTTCCTGGAAAATTGCCAAAGTGGTACTGGTCCTGAACAGAGCTGTGTGAAATTGGAAAATTTCACCTAGTGAAATATTTTGCGTAATTTCTACATCACACAAAATGTTTAGTCTAGGCGAAATGTAAATTTGTCTTAGATGGCAATTTCATGTAATGTAAAATTTCACCAAATTTCACTAATTTTGCCAATGTTTTTCAATTTCGCCTGCAAATTTGCAATGCATTGTGGGTAAATAGTTGAAATATCACAAGCAGGCTGTTTCCTGCACAGTATATTGTCTGTTGAGTCAGAGAGCAGTTCAGTGTGGTGCATCAAAGACAAACAATTCAAAAACCTCTTTATTTGTTATTTTTGAGTTAATTGCTTCCAAAATCTAAATTTTGTTCTTAGTGTTGCTAGTGAACATTTTTTTTGTTTTGATATCTTTGGATAATACTTAGTTAAACTTGGGTAGTGTTTTCAGTTTTCTCTGTGTCTGTGAGGGAGTTGAGTGGGGGAGGTTTGACCATGTGGTGTGTGTGTGTGTGTGTGTGTGTGTGTGTGTATGTGAAAGGAGAGCAGGCTAGTTCCTAATATTTGACAGATTTCTCACAAGTTGTGAGTGAGTTTCTGTTATTTATTTTAAGTCTTAATATTTTTGTTGGTGTGCTATTTTTTTGTAATATTTTTTTTATATATTGACCATTTTGGGGTAACTTTATCTGAACAGTTACTCATTTTGAATAGTTCTGTTCCTGTTTCCCTTTGTTTAATCACTTTTCTGCTATATTTTTGTATTGGAAGTATTCGTGAACATTGAACACTTGTCCATATCCAGGTACACTGCATTGTTGAATTGCTCACAGAAATTAATAGTGTGATCTAGCCTCTGCATTGCAGCATTCCTGTTTTTCTGTTTATTTGGCTTACCATGTCCATCCTTTTCTCCCTGTTACACCACTGTGGTTTACTACCTGACCCATACTACATAAAAAACTACATAGTTTTCAAGAGAGAGTGATGGTCCCTGCAAGATTGTTGGAGGTAACTTTGTTTGTTCATTTCAAATCTTGTTGTCCCTTCAGTCTGATATATTTATTAGCCCAAACTGTATTTAATAAGTACTAACACATTGCTGTACTTGCCTTCTCCAGACACCACTTATCCGGATCGTAAATTATATTGTGACTGTGAGGTGTTCTGTGTGGTTGGTTTACAATTTAGTTTGCGTGAACCTATCTGTACCTACCCGGTTATTATCAAGTTGTGTAATTTCCATTCCATTTAAAAACTGACGTTTTATTAAGAACTACTTAAGCATTTTTTCAGAGTTACTGTACATCCTTGTTGTGGTGGTGTCTGTTGGTTTGGTCTCTTACTTCTGTTCTCCTGTCACCCCATGTTACTTAATTCATGTTTTTGTAATTGAAAAAATAAAATAGTGTTTTAACACTCGAATAGGCTACAGTAGCAGTTGTAGGTAGTTGTATAGATTACAGTGCTGCTACCTGTTCTGATTTCTGTTTGCCCTTTGCAGATAGTACTGCAGGTGATAAATCATACTTATTCAACAGTAGCAGAATCTTCAATTTTTTTTTTTTTTTACCTTTGTTTTACCAGGAGAGACACACTAAGCTGAAAGCTTGTTTACAGGTGCAACCTGGGAGCAAAAGGAAGTTAAGTGACTTGCTCAGGGTCACACAGTATGCAAGTGGGGGCTGTGGGATTCAAACCTAGGTCTCCTGGTGTGTAGCTCAGAGCCTTAAACCATTGTGCTATACTGCCTCCAAGTTTGAGGTCCAGGAGATGGGGGAACACAGCATGTAACAGCATGACTGACACCAGATTTCTGTCTCAATTTACTGTAACATTTTTTTGGGAAATATTTCTGGTTTTCTGAGTCATGTTAGGCAGTGGCAGCACCAGGATTAGGCCTGAAAACCATTTTAAACAGTGCAGAAAACAGCAGATTCCAGTCCTGGTGGTGGATGTTAACCATATAACAGCATGACTGGCACCAGATGTCTGTCTCAATTTACTGTAATATTTTTTGGGCAAACATTTCTGGACTTCTGGGGCATGTTTGGCAGTGACAGTGGCATCACCAGATGTGCCACACACAAGACTCGAATATTGCCAGTCATTATACCCACCTTATTTTCACCCACTCCCCTTCCGTTGCTGCCCTATCCTCCACTTCTCCCCTATATTCTGCCTTTCCTCCTTATGCACACCTTCAGCCTCATACCATCTATCTCTCCCCTTCTTCCTCTCTCTCCTCTAAATTGCCACCCCCCAAGTTATCTTTCAGGGTTCCCAACATCCTGAAGGGATATAGGTTCTGTATTTTTTCCTCCCTCTCCCCTCTAACTTATTGGATCCCAGTTCCCTTGCTGGGTTCACATCAACCAGGAGGGAATAGGTTCTGTCTTCCTTCTCCCCTCTATAGTCCACTCCCAGTGCCTTAATACATCATTATATGGCACTTAGTTCCTCACGCCCATCATCCACCCTTCCCTTGCACTTACCTTGAATGCCTCTGAGTTTATTAGAACTTGGAACTATATTTTCCTCTGTCAATCTGTTGTATTATAGTTCTGTCTGACCCTCATTCTGTCTAGTCTTAGCTGCTATACTTAGTTTTTATTAACTATAATGTCTATTATCCAGGCCCTCTTATTCCACTTACAGTTCAAATGTACATCAATGCTGTCAACCTGATAGCTATCTGAAACATAGAAATATAGAAACATAGACTTTGATGGCAGATAAGGACCACTTGGCCCACCCAGTCTGCCCATTTCCCTTCCTATTGGATAAGCTGCAGATTCTAGTTAACCAACAGCCTACTTCTGCAACCCCCCACTACAATTGCTTTATGTCTGTCCTATGCATGTTTGAATTCCCCCACTGTTTTAGACCCAAAACCTCCCCAGGAAGGCAGGTCCATGCATCCACCACTCTCTCTGTGAAAAAAAATTCCTCACATTACCCCTGAGCCATCTCCCCATTATCTTAAATTGTGCCCCCTTGTTCTTACACATCTATTTTTTCTGAAATATGCTACCCTCCTGGACTTTGTTGATTCCCTTGAGGTACTTGAAAGTTTCTATCATGTCCCCCTGTCCCTCCTTTCATCAAGGGTATACATATTAAGCTCTCTCAGTCTCTCTTCATATGGTTTCTGATGCAAACCCTGCACCATTTTAGTTGCCCTCCTCTGGACTTCTTCCATCCTGTCTATGTCCTTGTGTAGATGGGATCTCCAAAACTGCACACAGTATTCCAGATGGGGTCTCACCAACTGTCTGTACAGAGGGATAACCACTTCCCTTTTTCTACTTGTGATGCCCCTTCCTATGCATTCTTGTATCCCCCGGCTCTCCTTACTGACTTCTCACATTGCTTACCCACCTTTAGGTCATCTGATATGACTATCCCCAAGTCCCTTTCCATTTTTGTTGTTGTTGTTAGTACCTCCCCTGCTATTGTGTACTCTTCTCCTGGGTTTTTGTTTCCCAGGTGCAATACTTTGCACTTCTTTGCATTGAATCTAAGTTGCCATATGTCTGACCATCCCTCCAACCTTGCCAAGTCCCTTCTCATCCTTTCTTCCTTCCCTTGTGTATCAACTCTGTTACAGATCTTTGAGTCATCTGCAAAGAGGCATACCTTTCCCTCTAGACCCTCTGCAATATCACCTATAAAGATGTTAAAGAGGACAAACCCAGTACTGAGCCCTGAGGTACTCCACTAGTAACCCCCCTTTCTTCAGAATGTGTTCCATTCACTATTACCTTCTGTGTCCTGTTGTGCAGCCAGTTTGCTACCCAGGCTACCACCCTGGAACCCACTCCCAGGCTGGCTAACTTGATTATTAGTCTTTTGTGCCGGACTGTGTCAAATGCCTTGCTAAACTCTAGGTAGGCCATATCCACAGACCCTCCCTGGTCTATTACTTTCATCACCCAGTCAAAGAAATCAATTAGATTAATCTGACATGGCCTTCCTGCTTTAAATCCATGCTGCTTTGGGTCCTGTGCTCCCTCTGGCCTCTAGGTACTCAATAATTCTTTCTTTCAGAAGTGATTCCATCATTTTACCTACCACTGAGGTCAAACTTACAGGTCTGTAGTTTCCTGCTTCTGCCTTGCTCCCACTTTTGTGAAGGGGAATCACATCTGCCCTCCTTCAGTCCTCAGGTATCACCCCATCCTCCCATGATTTGTTAAAAAGTGTGGTCAGTGGTGTCACTAGGTCCTCCCTTAGTTCTTTTAGGATTCTGGGGTAAATCCCATCAGGCCCCATTGCTTTGTCCATCTTGAGTTGTAGAAGTTCTTGCAGGACTCTTTCTTCTGTAAATGGACTGGTGTCAACTCCCCTACCCAGAGTGTTTCTATTGTCTGGTTTAGGTAACTTCTCCTCATCTTCTTTTGTGAATACTGAGCAAAAGTATTCATTCAGTATCTCTGCCTTTTCACTGTCTCCCTCTGCCCACCCCCTCTCCTTTACTAATCTTCCCTATTCCTTCCTTAACCTTTCTATGCTCCTAATGTACCTATAAAAGGTTTTATCCCCCTTCTTAACTGAGTTGGCTATTTTTTCCTCAGTTTGGGCCTTTGCTATTCTGACTGCCTTCCCCACTTCTGTCTGCTTTAATTGATAAAGTTCCCAGTTGTACTCCTTCTGTGATTCCTTATACTTTTTGAATGCAGCCTTTTCTCCTTAACCTTCCCTGCCTCTCTTTTGAGAACCATAGTGTTTTTTTACTCTGCTTTGTTTTCTTTATTTGTTTCACACAAAGGCTTATTGCCAATATGACGGCAATTTTGATTTTTCTCCATTGTTCTTCCACCCCTCCTTTTTGGCCATTTGCTAGTGCATTCCTCAGGTATTCACCCATTTTGCCAAAGTCAGCCCTTCTAAACTCCAGTATCCTTGTTTTTGTATGGCTTGTCTCCATGGTTGTGCTTATTTTGAAGCACACTGTGCAGTGGTCACTTGTTCCCAGATGTCTACTGGCTTCTAAATTTGTGATCATCTCCCCATTTGAGAGTACCAGGTCTTAGTATTGCTCCTTCCCGAGTGGGTTCCAACCCTAGCTGTCTAAGGCCTGCCCCCTGCAGGGCATTGAGAATGACCCTGCTCTTGGATGTGGCTGCAGTACATGTCATCCAGTTAACATCTGGCATACTCAGGTACCCCATCAACAGTATCTCCCCTTTTTCAGCCATTTTGAGAATGTCCTCTATCATTTTCTTGTCCATTTCCTCCCCTTGAGATGGGGGTCTGTATACAACCCCTGTGCAGACTGTGATGCTATTCCCTGTTTCCAAGGTGACCCAGAGTGCCTCTTATCCTCCCCTTTACTTTTTAGTTCTGTAGCTTTGATCCCTTCCCTTATGTATAGAGCTACTCCACCTCCTCTTTTACCCTCCCTGTCCCTTCTGTAGACTGTGTACCCTGGTATGTTGACATCCCAGTCATGGTTCTCTATGTACCATGTTTCTGTGACAGCCACAATATCCAATTGTTCATCTTCCATCAGAGCTACTAGCTTAGGAAGCTTGTTTCCCAGACTATGGGCATTGGTACTCATTGCCCTCCATTTAATGTTGGCTTTATCCTTTTTTCTCCCATCCCTGCTCTTATTGTCCTTGTCTATTTTTCCATTTACCCCTGCCTGCCCTCTGTTGAGCTCTGTACCTCAGTGTTTACCTTACTACTGCCATGTTTTGTGGGGGGGCTTGAAATTTCCTGCCTCTTATCAGCACCTCCCCCCTTGGCTAGTTTAAAAGCTTGCCAAGGAAGCATTTAAACCTGTCACTTAGGAGCATGGTTCCCTTCATGCACAGATGCAGACCATAGTGCCAGTATAGACCTTCATCTCTCCAGGTGTACCCCCAGTCCCCAATGAAGCCAAAGCCCTGTGCTCTGCACCAGTTTTGCAACCATTCATTAAACTGCATGGTGTGCAGCACCCTAGCCTCATCCCTGCCATGGACTGGCAGCACCTCTGAGAAGGTAACCCTGCTTGCTACCTGCCTGAGGCCCCTCCCCAACTCCACAAATTCATTGTGCACTGCACTGATTCCATGCCTAACTAGGTCATTTGTCCCAAGGTGGACAATGAAATCTA
Source organism: Neoceratodus forsteri (assembly GCA_016271365.2). NCBI lineage: Eukaryota > Metazoa > Chordata > Ceratodontiformes > Ceratodontidae > Neoceratodus > Neoceratodus forsteri. The sequence continues at coordinate 222,051,580 of CM057449.1, read as the reverse complement.
GTTCCATCTCCTGTGATGCTGCTTCTGCAATCCTGAGGATTCACTTCTTGTCCTTCCAAGCCATGGCACCAGGCAGGCACCTTACTTCCCTCTCCTCTCCCTTCCCCAGTTCTACCCCCCTAACAATTGAGTCCCCTATCAGAAGCTGTTTCCTTCCCCTGTGGTGTCCCTTGCCACCCTTTTGTCAGTCTCCCTTGTGGATATCCTCAGCATTCTTCTTCGTCTCCACTGAGGGTGCCATCATAGAGGAACCTTGCTCTGCCAGACTGATGTGTGATTTGTGTAGAGGTACAACTAGGGGGCTTTGCCTCTGTTCCACCACCTGCACCCTCCCAGAACCCACTGTGGTCCAACTGCTCTTCATACTTGGAAACCTCTGAGGCAGCGGTTGTGGCAGTGGTGCTCTTTGGGTGGGGGAGGCCTCTTTAGTCCTTGCCAGTTCAACCTGGAGGTGGGCAATCTCCTCCCTCAGAGCTGACAGTTGCCTGAAAATAGGACAGCAATGCAGTTTCGAGAATGTCTCCTGGAAAACTGCTGCCCCACAGCCAGTGCATTCCACCACTCCCCACATGTCTCTCTCCCTTATAATATACAATATGTAATATATATACTCTTTTTTTTTGTGATGTGTACTTACCCTTTATGCACTGTGATGGGTTATTAAGAATATGACAGTTCTGCCCCAAGACCTGTTGAGGAAGTGAAGTCAGAACTTTGGCTATAAAGGAAATGCCACACCTGGGGGGGCTGGAGTGTGGGGAAGGGGGGGTGGGTAGTCCACAACCACAGGTGACTGTTGGAAACAATCAAATACACCACTGCTCCACCACCCTGGTGAGTACTGCCCTTTATAGTAATTTAACTAACCTCCAGTAACTTATTTAAAAATAGTTTAACTAATCACAAAATCCTACGCACCAGTAAATTATTTAAAAATAGTTTCTGTCCCAAAATCCTAGTAGTCAATCCAGCTACCCCCAAGGGACAACCAAAATGCAGTATTCAAACCCTTGTGAAGATACTTCCAAGGTAAGCAGAGTTTGCAAGCTCCTTATTCAACTCCTCAGCCACCTGTAATTTATTTAAAAATAGTTTAACTGTCAGAAAATCCTAGTAGACAATCTAGCTACCTCCAAGGGTCTACCCAAATGCAGTATTTAAGTCATTCTGAAGTTACTCACAAGATAAACAGAGTTTGCAAGCCCCTTCTTGGTTAAACACTAAATAAATATACAAATAAAAAGCAATTACCAAGGGTAGTTAGTTTAACCTCCCACAGAATTGAGCAAAAGTGCACATTGTTGCAGATATCAAGTGCAATATAAATTTTCCCACACAGCTCACAGCTGAATAAAGAAGTAGTCTCCTTCTAGGTCAAGAAGATGTGCTTTGGTATGTATCTGATGTTACTTGCAAAATTGTATACATCTGTTCTCTCATCCTCAATGTACCCTCTCTACCAGGTTGCACTGGGAGACAAGCAACATGTTGTTCAGTGTGTCTTCCTGGTGAAACATTTAAATAAATAAATAAATAAAAATCTTTGGAATGTTGCACACAACAATAAGCGATGCAACATCAATAGGCACAATACTTGACATTTGAGGATAGGAGGAGGAAAAATGTTAAAGAGCAGGTGACGCCTTCAACATAACTTTCACAAAACATAACACTGACTAACAGTTCAGTTGCATTCCACATATATGGAGTTTGCAAAGGAAAGGACAGCACCTGTCAAAAGCTGTTGGCTGTTAGGTCTCTGTGCACAGTCTGTATTTTTTAAATGCAAATACCTCATGTGGGTTGCTTCAACTCAAAGTAAGAAGTACTCACCACAGCACATATCCATAAAGTGCTCTTTTGTTTTTCCAGTGTGGTAAGTAAACAATGCAAAAAAATGTCCCCATATAACTAAGATAATAATGCTCACTCCCTTAAGGCACTGTACTTCATGATACTTCAAAGGTTATGTTACACCTGATGCATTTCACACATGCATGCTTTCTCACACACAACCCATGCATGTGAAAAAGGTGTGACATAACTGGTAACATATAAAGAATGATGGTGCCTTGGGGGAGTGGGTGTTTTTATCCTAGCTATATGGAAGCACTGTTTACATTGTTTACTTGCCACACTCGAGTCTCGAATAAAGAACAAGTACTTTATGGACTTGTACTGTGGTAAGTACTTCTAACTTTGAGTTGAAGCAACTCACATAAGGTATTTGAATTAAAAAAAAAATACACACTCTGTGCACAAGGCCCAGACAGCCGACAGCCTTCAGCAGAAGCAGACCTTTCATTTGCAAACTCAATATATATGGAATGCAACTGCATTACACATCATTATGTTGTTAAATGTAATTTTGTCGGTGTAACCAGCTCCAAGAAGTAACACATACCACAAATAATAAGGGAATATGGTGTTTACTAGGGGAAGGGTACACAGACAAGGTACAGAATAAGCATAACAAGTGACAGGCAGGAACAGGAGGACAAGGGTAATACAACAATGAGTGGAGAAAAGCAATAGAGAGAGAACAAGAAAAGGGACAAAATTATATAGGGAGCACAAGACAGTAATAAACACAACAGCAATGGTCAAACAAATTATTTTACATACAAAATAAAGAAACAAGATGACTTAAGGATATAGATTAAAGAGGACAGAACAGATTGTTTTGTTGTTTTTATTTTTTTTAAGGGGAACATACAAACAACAGTACAGAGAATAGAAAAATGAATACAAAAAAGACAAATTAATTTGTGCTGTCACATTAACTGTCAGTGGTGCCGCCATGCAGTTCAGACAGGATGCGCATGATTTTGTGGATATCACCCTGAAGTTTAGCAATCTCCCCTCGGAAATCATAAAATTCTTGTCTGAAATCATTTAACTCCTGTTGAAGATGGTGTACTTCTGACAGAACAGCTAATAAGTCCGCTTGTGTCACTGCTGGTGGGGCAGGAACTGCCTGTTCTACTGCTGCTGGCCCTGGACAGTGGAGGGCCCTGGGGGGGTCTTGATGCTGCTGCAGACCACTGCTGTTGTCTGATCTAGCGAGCCCAGCTAGGATGCTTAACAGGTCTAGCCACACTTCCCTCCTGCTCACCCACTTCAGTGCTCACACCAGCACTGCTCCCCAAAGCTGCAGTTGATGCTGCTGCCACCTCCTGCAGTTTGAGGTCTCATTGAAGTGGGTGGTTGTGCACCATGTGGCTCTGCTGACCACTTGTCCCAAAGTGGGAACCAGACTTTCCATGACTCACTTCCTGCTCACATAGATTGCAGGTGACAACTGGGTCACCTGCCAAACTTGAGTATAAAAAATTCCAGACAGGAGAACTTCAGTGATGACGGGGCCATGGGAGGGTGGCAGATGATGCCCAGGCACTGACTTCTCCTGCTGCTTGTAGGGGGGCATGATCCCCTGCTGCCAGGGCAGAGGAACAGTATCCTGGTGCTGGGAAGGGGGCACAGTTGTTTGCTGCTGGGTGCTGGTGCTGGGGCCAACAGCCTCCAGCTGCTGTGGCATCTCATTTTTGATGGACATCAGAAATGCATGCACAGGTGCCCCACTGCCTCTACCCTTTTCCATTATGCCCACTGACACCACCAATTCAAACAAAACCAAAAAAAAAGAAACAGAGATAGAGACTCTGAGAGAGAGCCAGGGGGGAATCACACACATGCACGTACGTATACACACACACACACACACACACACACACACACACACACAATCACACACAATCACACACACACACACACACACACACACACACACACACACACACACACACACACACTCCACAGGTACTAAAATATGAACTAGGACAAAGACAAACAAGAAAAAGTTAGAAAACAATAGCACAAATTAAGTAGTTTATATATAAAAGTGCACTCTGCAGTCGCAGGAAGTCTAGATGCTGCCTGCTTTCTCGAGATATATAGCACAGAAAATGAACCACTCCTGCCTGTTTAGACTCAACTATGTGACCACCAACAGAGAGAAAAGCCCAATCTTGCCTAATTTCACATTATAGAAATGCAAGGTGAAACTTGGCAGTGAAATTTAGCCGAAAGGCCATAATTATGCAAAATGTTTTGCTAGGTGAAATTGACAATTTTTCAGTAATTTCGTCTGTGAAATAAAATTTCACTGCATCTCTAGTCCTAAAAAAAGGGTGAGCCCAAGCTCCTCTTCCAATACTGTTCCATCATCCTCCACCCCACCCTCATCAAACTACTAGAAAAGGTAGTTGCCTCTCAGTTAACCCAATATTTACAGAAGTATACTCTTCTTACGTGCTATCAGCATGGCTTCCACAAAGACCACAGCATCACCACCACAACTGGTCCAGCTGATAAACAACATTAAGATTGCCATGGATAAAGGCTCACTCACAGGCATTGTTTTCATTGACCTCTCCAAAACCTTTGACCTCATAGACTGGGAGAACTTTGATAACAACTATGGTATTTACTGCTGGGATGGCTTCCATTTAAATAAAAGAGGTAGCTCACTCTTGGGGGAAAAAAATCAAAAGTTTTATCTCTGTGACAGGGCTGAATAAGGCCCTGCCCCATTTGTTCTACAGAAAGAGTTTAAACACAAGGGTCTGTTCTATCCTCTCCTTTTCTGTCTCTTGTCTGTCTGGTTGCATAAACAAATTTCCCTGTGAGACTTAGGAAAACATTGAATTCATGGAGAATTCCCTCACATTTAAAAACTTAGTCTTTTATAAAAGGGACGGTTTGCACCTTAATCATCTTGGTATTAGGGTTATGGTTAAAAAAATTAACAAAGTTAAAAATTTCCACTTAAACTGGAATTGTGGGGGGGGGGGCACTGCTTCACTAATAACCTAAACACTATTGACAACAACCTTCCCAAAATCAAACATTATGGATGGAATGGGTTACTAATAAATGGCAGAAGTTTAACCAATAAATTTAATGAATTTAAACTTCTTCTCATCACCAACAACATATACATTGCTCTTGTCACAGAGACTTGTTGGGATGCAAATGATTTCTGGGATAAAAATATTCAAGGCTATAATGTTTATTAAAAACAGGGATCACATAAAAGGTGGAGATGTGGCTATATATATTCAAGAAACAATAGTGAGTGAAGAAACTTTAGTAGTTAACACCAATTTAGAAACCCTTTGGGTTAAACTAACCCCTTATATGGGTTCCCCTTTTACCCTAGGTTTGGTATTTAGACCTCCTTCTATGACTCCTGATAATGATGCTGAATTGTTAAGACATATTGGGAATCCTGATCCATCAAACAACATCTTGATTATTGGTGACCTCAATTTATCCAGTATAAATTGGGCATCGGCATCAGCAACCACCAAAATTGATAGTCTTTATTTGGATTTATTCAATGAAATGGGGTTTGAGCAATTGGTCCAACATGCTACAAGGAACAAGAATATATCATTTCTTATATTAACCAATTCTGCTCATTGCATATCTAACATCAATATAAATGCACCACTGGGAAATAGTGACCATAATACTGTTCATATTTTGATCTCAGCTGGTAAATCCCAAGCTGCTACCCGTGTCACCGAAATTCCAAATTCTTATAAAGCCAATTTTAACAGCATGAAAAATAGCTTAGATCATTGGGATTGGCCTGAATTATTTACCAATCTTTCTGTTGAATCTAAATGGTGCTTCTTTGTAAATACATTTACATATTTAATTAAAGCTAACATCCCAACAATAAAAAAAAATGGCACCAAATTTAACACAACTCCTGGTTAGATGAACCCTAAAATAAAAGCTTTGATTAGTAAGAAAAACAAACTATTTAAACAAATAAAAAAGGGGTTCTCCCACTTAAATATCAGATACAGGGAGCAATTAAACAAATATCAAAACAAAGATTAGAAAAGCAAAATCTCAATTTGAGTTGCAGTTGGCATCAAGGGTTAAAGACAACAAAAAAGCCTTTTTTTTCTCACATTAACAAAGTTAAGGGAAAAACAAATACCATAGGACCATTTACCACAAATTCAGGTAGCATAGCTAATAACCAGGAGGCAGCAGATATACAGAGCCAATACTTTTCTTCGGTGTTTACTAAAAATATACAAGGTAAAATAGGTAAACTCGGGACTTCTGTACCTGGACAGTATAATATTCAACCCAAAGATGTACTGGATAAATTAAAACAAGTTAATATTAATAAAGCTCCAGGCCCAGACAAAATACATCAGAGGGTATTAAAAGAACTTGCTGAGTTTATTTATCTTCCTTTAACTAATATTTTTCAGCATTCACTCGATTCTGGGGAAGTTCCATATGACTGGAAAGTAGCATCTGCAGTACCTATCCACAAGAAAGGACCAAAAAATAAACCTGAAAATTACAGGCCTATTAGCCTTACTTCACTCATTGGGAAAATCTTAGAAAATTTCATTAAAGACTTTATCCTGGACCATATGTGTCATAGTGAGCAAACTGATAATCTTCAGCATGGATTCACCAAGTCTAGATCTTGTCTTACTTACCTATTAACCTTTTATAACAAGGTCACTGGTGAAATTGACCAGGGAAATTCAGTGGATCTGGTATTTTTAGATTTTGCCAAAGCTTTTGATAAGTTACCACATTTTGAGCTTTTTGACACATAAAGGGCTTCCAAACTTGACAATAATCTTATAAACCGGATTGCTAATTGGCTAGAGGGTAGGAAACAAAGAGTCATTATAAATGGAGAATTTTCAAATTGGGTCCAGTCTCTAGCAATGTTCTCCAGGGATCTGTGTTGGGTCCCTGTCTATTTAATGTGTATGTTTCCACCCTTACAACTGAAAACAATAGAATATGGATGTTGATATTTGCCGACGATTGTTGTATAGGCATCATAGTCAATAATATTAATGCAAGATCTGCTCTCCAGGTATTTTTGGATAAAATCTCAAGTTGGTCCTTTGCTAGTAAGCTTGTCCTGAATAATGCTAAATGTAAAATTATGCATTTGGGTATTCTCAACTAACATTTTCAATATAAATTGGGGTCTGAAATATCACAAGAAACCACCTAAGAGAAAGGTCTAGGAATACTGGTTACTACTGATTTAAAATTTAGATCCCATTGTACCACCCAAGTAAACAGGGCAAAGCAGAACCTAAATTGTATTTTTGGACATGTAGCCAGCCGCTCGAAGGATGTACTGTTACCATTGTATACTGCCTTGGTTAGGCCACACCTTGAACACTGTGTCCAAGTGTGGTCCCCTTACATTAACGAGGACATCTTAAAAATTCAGAGGGTCCAGTGAAGAATCACCCGGGCTATTACGGGCATGGAGGGAAAGACTTATGATGAAAGGCTAAAACTTCTGAACATGTATACTTTATAGTATAAGAGACTGAGGGGAGACTTGTGTCTCATTTACAGTGCACTAAGGGATTCTGTCATTGGAACAGGATTAGGTCTAATTGAGTCTGAATATAGAGTCAGTAATTGGAAACATAATAAACAACTATGGATGAGTAGGTGGCATACTCTAAGAAGGAAAAATTGGTTTAGTATAAGATCCATTCCAGTCTGGAATAATCTCCCAGCTCTAATGGTGGATAGTATAAGCATTGACCACTTTAAATATAACTTAGATTCAGTGATGACTGATTCAACTAAATTCTGCCAAAATCTCTAATAATTTTAAATGGGCAAGCATTATGAACTTTAGTCTACTTGCTTGTATAAACCTATGAAACCTATGATCACTCTGACCATTTCACAAGTCTCCACCTCTTGCTGTGTCTCTGCCTTCACTTGCTGTTCTGCCTTTTCTTTCCCCTTGCATATCTGCAGTTATAAAAAAATATATGTGAATCTTTATGTGGAAATGTCACTGATACTGGGATCCCTTTGTTTAAAACTGTTTATAGTTATACTGTTGAAATGATTGCAAAAAGCTATTTGGAACTCAAGGGGTTAACCTGAAATGCAGTTTTTAAGCCCTTTGCAGAGCTGTCAATAAGAGGTCAGTTCTGGGACACCATGTACTGTTTTGCTGCACCTGCAAGGAATGAAACTGACAAGAACATTCTGTAAACGTACAAGAACAATCTGTGAGAAGCAGGCTGTCTTAATGAATTCCCAGATAAAGGCTTATAAACAAGATCAGCAATTCTTTTGCTCGAGAGGCAAGGAGAGTGAGAGTCTGAGACTGAAACTTGGAATTAAAAGATACACTCAGAAGAAGGACTTAATTTTCTCTGTTTGTACTGCCTTTGTAAATAGTTCTAATGAATACTTTTTTATTTTACTGTTATTTAGAAAAATAAAATGCTATTTGCAAATTGTAAAACTGCTCCTGGTTTTCCTATGGTTCCTGATTTGTGCCTTGATGACAAATGGTGTCAGCATAAGTGGGATTTATGCCGTGCATACTCTAAGCCAGGAGTTTTGTGCATGGGTACTAAATCTGAAACCAGGGAAGCACAGAAGAAAGGTACAGATTCTGAAGCAGCAAGTCCAGGAGTGATTACCAGAAGAATGGCAGCCAAACTAGAAGCAGAAACAAAAGTCCAAAGTGACACTGTACAGCCAGCACCAGTCATGGAAAAAAAAAGAGCAGGCAGTGACAGAACATGACAGCCTGACTGTCTTTTTCAAATGGCGGGCTATACAACAACAAAAGACTGAGAAACAGGGAAAAGAAGATATGCAGTGACAGGAGCTGCAGAAAAAGATGAGATGCAGCAACTGGAGCAGTGATGGCTAGTTTCTTGCAAGATATCAAAGCTGGAGGTTCTGGCACAGGTCCAGCAGAGCAATAAAGCACCAACAACTTAAAAGACCTTACACTTACAAAGTTGTGTCCCTCAGATGATATTGAAGCACAACTGACAACTTTTGAAAGGGTTGCCACAGCCTGCCAGTGGCCAAAGCAGCAATGAGCAATCAGACTGGTACCTTACCTGACAAGGAAAGCCCTACTTGCCTATAGCAATATTGTCACTGCACAGACAAAAAAACATGACCTGGTGAAAAGAGAGGTCCTTAAAAGATATGACATTTCAGGAGAGACCTACAGGTAGAGATTTCAGTCTCTGAGAATCCTTCACCCGACTCAGAGAACTCCTTATGAAATGGCTCCAACCAGAGGGCAAAACACTCCCACAGATCATTGAAACATTTGTAATAGAGCAGTTCATCAACAACCTACCCTCAGATGTATGGCTTTGGGTAAAAGAACACTGACCAGAAAGTGTGGGAAAAGGCTGTTTCTTTGGCTGAAGACTACCAAATGGCCAGACAGATGCCACAGCAGCAAGATATTATCCAAGCACTGGTAAGACACTCTTTTTCCCATTTAAACTCCAAGTTTGATAAGAACTCTGGTGGGGTAATAAATCTGCACCCAAAGACTTTATTTGCTAGAACTGTAATAAGCCATGTCATATTGCAAGAAATTGCTGTAGTAAGAAGACTGACACTTGAGCAGATTTGTCCTTAGCAAATTGGGGCAAGTACTTGACAAATGTGAAGGTGAGAGATACAGTAAGACTGTGAAGGGACTTATAGATTCTGGAAGCAGACAGACCCTAGTGCATATTGAAGTGCTGGGAAAACAATGTCCAAAGGACCAGGTACTGGTGTTATCTGTATCCATGGGGACACTCGATACTGTCCCACCAGCCAAAATACTCTGACTATTAATAGGGTGTCACACAAAATAAAAGTGGGGACAGTACCTAAGTTATCTGTACCTGTGATTATTGCAAATTACTTTCCAGGATTTACTGAGTTACTCAAAGAGGGATTCTTTTGACATAGATAACATGACAAGTTGCTTATCAAGGACCTCCCACACCAATATATATGGTTTTTGGTGCCACTGATGAGTGGGTCTGGCATGCCAGCAGGCATAATTAGCCTGCAAGTGACATGTAGTCATTATGCCAGATTTGGAGGTGGTGCTTCTTCCATGTAAAAACAGAGATTTTAGGCCACGTGCATTACTCCCACCAAGGCAGCCTGAAAGAACACATAGATGTAAGTAAGGCCTCTGCAGAGGGCTTTATTCTTCAAGTAATAAAGAGAAAAAGTAGAGTTTTGCATGTGAGTTTGTTCACACTTGGTGAGAATGGGAACCTGAGTCGGTAGAACACGGGCTGACTCTATAGTGATTGAAAACTCATTATACATCTATTAAATGCTTAATGTTAGTCTATTAGTTACCGGAGCAACATTTTTGATAGTAAATGAAAGTTTTTGTATTGCAGGACAATTTTAATCTAAAGCAGTTTAAGCCGGTGGGTGAATTTGCAAGATACTGAAAAGATTAGTGCGTGAGTGCATGACACGCATTGGTATAGAATGTATAACACAATCTTTTTTTCAAAAAATAATGAGGTTTTCTCTTCAAGCGTTTTGGTTTTGTGTTGTATTAGAAAGTTATGGGACCTGATCGAGTTTTGTTTTAGTTAATAAGATCATCATTTTTTAATTTTATTCAACAGATATGAGAACATTGTGACAATAGTAAAATCGAGTGATATTATCATTTGTTTTTCAGGTGTGTTAAATTAACATTTTGTTTTAAATATAATAAAAAGCAATTTAGAAAAGTATACAAACAGTACACAGTAGGCTAATCTTTGTCGTGTTGTATTAGGAGATGGTGGGAGTTGCACTTACTCTCCTGGTCACTGGACTAGATTTCTTTTTTGGTTAATGTAATGTTATTTTGCAATCACCACTGAATGTAAATTTTTTGTTAATACCTGCAATCACCACTGTATGTAAATCTGACTCGCTCACTATATGTATATGCTCTATCTTATCTCTCCTGGGCCGTCTGTAACCCTCCCCGGGCGGGTGTCTTTTTTACTGGTTGCCTTTTTTCACTATATGACATGTGATACTCTCTGTATTCTAATACTCTTTGCGTTCAAGTCCTATCTGTCACTGTACCTGTTACCCAAGCTTGTAACCCTCCCGGGTCACAACTGAAAATAGGCACTTGGCTGTCTAGTGTGACTTACCCGGTAAACAAAAGCAAATAAATCATACACCTTCATACATTTGACAGATGAAATTTTACTGATAAAGAAATGAGATGATTATATGTAAGAGCCTTTATTATAAGTCATTTTTATCATTTCTTTTTTATTTTATAAGTTAAATGTTTCTGGTTAAAAACTATTAATGGAGAATATATATGTATTTATTCTTTTTTAAGATAACCAGTTGTCCTGATGAAGGGATAAGTCCCAAAACGTAGTCATTTAAATACTGGATGTTTTATGTGGAAAATAAAAAAAGCTTTGTTGAAATAGATTCTCAACAAGTTCTGAATTTGTGGGGTGAGTGAGCTAGCATACCAGTGTACCTCAAATTTTGTTAATCAGAGAGGGAGCAAATCCTGATGTTTCAGCAGCTGTAATAAGAGCTCAGGCAAAGAAAATCACAGATGGTGGGGACTTTTTTCCTTTCGCTGATTTTGATTTAGACTTCTTTGAGCACAGCTCCAAGATCCAGATGTCCAGGAAAGAAAGACAACACCTGAAGAAACAGTGGCAGCAAAAAAAAAGGGTAACCCATGAGGTGGGCGCATGAGCAAAGGCACCATCCATTATGGTGACTCCTTCCCAGCGCAATCCCTCACGGTGATGGGGAGGGTAGGGTGACTGGATGTGGCTGTGGTCAAACTGGGTGACTGGATGTTGCTATGCGTACGTGCGTGGTGGGGTGGGAGCGAGCACGGTGAGAGTGGGCTGGGAGAGGGTGGAGAGGCTGTAGGGGGTGGTGCTGTGGTGGCTGGCCAAGATGCGTCATGGCATCAGGGATTGGCTAGTGGTTGTGGTGGGAGAGGTACCGGGTTCAGGTCTGGGCGCCAGTGTGATTTTATTGCGCCTGGCTTGACCCTTAATTTTCCTGCTTTCACCCCCCCGACATCCACCCCTGGGTTGAGAATCCTTAGTAGGGTTGCGAGGGATTGAAGCACTTCCCATGAGGGGGTGTGCGCAGCCTTTAGAAAGCAAAATACTGTCCTGACACTGTTGCCCTGAGGCGCCGGTGTTGTCAGAGTGCCAAAAATGTTTTCGGCACTCTGACTGAGCGATAACGATGATTGCCTTTAGGCATTCTCTGTTATCACATAAACCCCCAGCAAAAGACTGATGGACATAAAGGTTTCACATATGAAAATGCTGAAACTAAACTGATCACTGATTGTGATTTTCTTTCAGAACAAGCTAACAATGTTTCTCCCCAATTTTAAGCAGCTGGGGGTAAAACCAAAACCAGGTGAACCTATGTTTAATTAATATAATGGGCTACTGTACAGAGTTTGGGTTAAACATCAGTCACAGGACCAGACAGAACAATTGGTTATACCACAAAAGTATAGCTCTGAGTTATTACAGATAGCATATGATAGTCCTATGGCTGGTCACTTGGGAGGGATCACACCCTTGCAGATTGCTGACCAGATTTTACTGGCCTGTAATTCATGAAGATGTTGCAACCTATTGTAGTTCTTGTGCTGAGTGTTAGAAAGTAGCCCCAGTGACTAAAAAAGACAAGGTGTCCCTGGTGCCCCTACCCTTGATAGATGTGCCTTTTGAGAGAATTGCAATGGATGTGGCTGGCCCCTTAGACACAAGTAAAAAGGGTAATCGATTCATTTTGGTAGTAAAGTGCACTCAACTTATAACAGACACTGTTATAATGGACAATCGGTTATAGTGGGCAAAAACTGATTTCCCAAACCAAATATATCAAATCCAATGCATTTTTCGCTGGTTATAATAGACAGAAACTTTGCTTACAATGGACACCATGAAGCTTTTATGGGCATTTGTAGTGTTTTTTTTGGGGGGGGGAGGCAGTGCTGAGATAACGAGATTTGGCAAATGTAGAATTTAGATGAAGGCGCTACAGTGACTAAATTTCTAACAAAATATTTCTCCACAAACTAGTTAATTAATTACACTAAAAGGAAACGATTCTATATTTCAATAAAACCCTTACAGTACAATTGTCATTGTTCTTGCTATCCTAGAACCCCAACATCCAGCCACTGGAGTTACTATCTTCTTACCTTCTGCAATAAACTTCCTTAAAAAAAATAATGTTTCCTGACAGTTAAATAAATAAACACACAGAATACAGACAGAAAAATATATGCTAGGCAGGATTCTAAGTAATCTATGAAGTTTTATAATAGGTTTTCATTCACTCAGAGCCCATGCTCACTGACATAGACACACCTAACATGTAGTTTCCACCCCTCTGGATATAATGGACACTGTATACAATTGACAAAATTTGGGTGAACAGATGCGTCCATTATAACAGGCTTGCACTGTATGTCACTATGCCCCGAGGCAGTTCCAATGCATACTGTCACAGCCTCAAAAGTGGCAGCAGAGCTTGCCAACATTTTCAGCAGGGTGGTTATACCCAAACAGATTATTACTGATCAGGGTAATAATTTTGGTGCTGCATTACTGAAGAAGCTGTACTGACTACTAGGTGTAATTGCCGTAAGAATTTCCCCTATCACCCTCAGACAAACGGTCTTGTTGAACATTTTAATCCAACCCTAAAATTCATGTTACAAAGGTTTGTAAAAGTGGAGGGGAAAGATTGGGACCAATACTTACCTTACCTGCTTTTTGCTTACAGAGAAGTGCCACAGGCATCAATAGGTTTTTCACCATTTGAAATGCTGTACGGTAGAAAACCTAGAGGGCCACTAGGTATAATAAAATAAACATGGTAAGATAACCCCTACCAGAACAACCTATTACATCTTATATGTGTGTCCTGAGAAAGAAGCTGGCAAAATATGATGAAATCACCCATAGTAATCTGGATGAGGCCCCAAACCAGCAGAAGATGTATTATGACCATGGGATAAAAGAAAATTGTTTTTGAGCCAGGTGAAAAAGTCTTGCTACTGTTACCCCCTACAGAAAATAAACTGTTAATGAAGTGGCAAGAGCCTTATAAAGTGCTTAGATATACTGACGCAGTTAACTATGAAATTGAGACCCCAATAGGAAAAATCCTACTAAGATATACCAAGCTAACCTCCTCAAGAAATGGGTTGAAAAAAACACCAAAAGCTGTTTTGCTGGTTTTACCAGAAACTGATAAAGGAGATATTGACGAAGCTTATGACAGACTGGAACAAACTGTAACTGAAATTGCTGTAAAGGTGAATGTTTCCTTAACCTCCAAACAAACCACAGAAATTTGTAACTTGATAAAGACATTTAAAAGTACTTTTACCACAGTACCAGGCTGAGCAAAAGGGGATGCACATGTAATAGTGACAAGGAATGGTCACCCTATTAGACAAAAGATATATAGATTATCTGAGTGGTTAAGAGCAGACGTGGTTAAAGAAATGCAAAAAATGAAATAATTGGATATCATAGAAGAGTAGAGAAGTTCTTGGTCATCACCAACGATTGCAAACAAAAAGGAGGGGTTATAAGAATCTGCCTTGATTTTAGGAAACTTAATCAAGTGCCAGAATTTTACAGTTATCCTATACCCAGAACAGATGATTTGGTGGACAGACTAGGAAGTGCAAAGTATATCAGTACCCTTGATCTCATCAAGGATTATTGGCAAATTTCCCTAGCTGAAGAATCCAGAGACAAAACTGCATTTGCCACACCTGTTGGATTTTATCAGTTCGCCACCATGCCATTTGGTTTACATGGTGCGCCTGCTATATTCAAGTGGTACATGGATGGAATTTTATCTCCTCACACTAGTTATTGTGCTGCATACCTGGATGATGTTGTGGTGTACAGTCCAGACTGGAAAAGCCACATGGAACACCGCTGAGCAGTTATCCAATTGATCAAAAAGGCAGGTCTGACAATTAATCCTACCAAGTATGCATTGGGAATGCAGAAAACCAGGTATTTGGGCCAAGTTTTGAGAAACAGAAAAATCAAGCCAGAGGTTTCCAAGACAGAAACTGTAGCTAACAGCCCTTTCCCCAAAATCAAGAAACATATCAGGTCATTTTTAGGGCTGGCTGGTTGTTATTGAAGATTTGTTCCCATCTTTTCCGAGTTAGCTACTCACCTCTCTGAACTCATAAAAAATGATTCCCGAATAATGTGAAATGGACCCCAGAGTGTGAGGAGGCTTTTCATGCCATTAATGCTGCATTATGTTCAGCCCCTGTTTTAAGAAGCCCAGATTTTGAGAAACAATTTCTGTTACAGACAGATGCATTAGAGGTAGGCCTAGGTGCAGTCATGAGTCAAAATATAGATGGGACAGAACATCCCATTCCATATATCAGTAGGAAGTTACACGACAGAGAGATAAGGTACTCTACCATTGAAAAGGAATGCATTGTGGCACAGTGGGCCATGAAGTCCCTTAAAGTTTACTTACTAGGATCTGACGTTGTACTTGTAACAGATCACAATACTCTCTGTTGGCTTAACCAAATGAAGGTAAACAATTCTAGAATCACACGGTGGTACCTGGCACTACAGCTTTTTAAATTTCAAGTGATGCACAAATCTGGGAAGGAGAATGTGAATGCTGATTTTCTGTCAAGATATGGATCAGGAACTGAGAATTCTGAAGACTGAAAAAAATGGGAGTTGAAACTTCTCTGTTTGCTATTCTGCATGTGCACTGAACTGTAAAGGTTATAAGCTAATGCTAGAAGATAATTAAAAGAAAGTTTTGGAAACCTGTTTTTGTAAAACAAGCTCCCTCTTAAAAGGAGGCATGTGACAGGGTTGAATAAGACCCTGCCCCATTTGTTATGCAGAAAGAGTTTAAACACAAAAGTATGTTCTATCCTCTCATTTTCTGTCTCTTGTCTGTCTGGTTGTGCAAAATAATTTTCTTGAGACTTGGGAACTGATCACTCTGACAGTTTGCACTTTTCTGCCTCTCGCTATCTATCAGCATTCACTTTCTGTTCTGTCTTTTCTTCCCCCTTGCATATCTGCTGGTATAAAAATATACTGTATGTGAATCTTTATGTGGAAATGTCACTGATACTGGGTCCCTTTGTTTAAAACTGTATATAGTTATACTGTTGAAATGATTGCAAAAAGCTATTTGGAATGCAAGAGGTTAACCTGAGATGCAGTTTTTAAGCCCTCTGCAGAGCTGTCAACAAGAGGTCAGTTGTGGGACACCATGTACTGTTTTGCTGTACCTGCAAGGAATGAAACTGACAAGAACATTCTGTGAGAAGCAGGCTCTCATAATGAGTTCCCAGACAAAGACTTAAAAAAAGACAGCAATGCTTTTGCTAGAGAGACAAGAAGAGTGAGCAACTGAGACTGAAACTTGGAATTAAGAGATACCTTCAGAAGAAGGACTTAGTTTTTTCACTTTGTACTGCTTTTGTAAATAGTTATACTGAATAATTGTTTTTATTTTACTGTTACTGAGAAAAAAAAAGCTATTTCCGAATTTTAAAACTGCTCCTGGTTTTCCTATGCTTCCTGACCTGTGCCTCAATAACAATCTCTAAGAATTTAAACTAAGTGTGAGGGGGAGTCGGGACACTGGGTCAACTATGGGAAATAGGATGACCCACAACAAAGAAGCTGAAGAAAACAAGTTCCTACTCACTAACACAGAAGCCTGACCATTATTAACAGAACTGAATTGGAATTAATAATGCTAAGGGATGAGATAGACTTTGTAGCAATTACCAAGTTGTGGTGGGATGAGACCAACTTATGGTCCAGAGAAATCAATGGTTATAAAATATTTTTTAAAGACAGACAAGACAAACAAGGGGGGGAGGGGTCTGCCTTTACGTCAAAGAAAAATATAAATGTGCTGAGATCACTATTAATAACAACTGTACTAGTAATACTGAAAGCATATGCCTGCAATTACAGTTTAAGAATAAAAAAAACCTCTCATATTGGGTAATTGATACAGGCCCTCTTCTAGCACCCCAGAATACAGTGAACAACTACAGAAAGAAATATCAATGACAACCAAGTCAGCTGAAGTTATAATAACGGGTGCTTTCAACTTGCCCAGGATTAATTGGACAGTTAACCAGAAGCTCCACCACTGAATCAACATTCATAAATGCCTTTCTAGCAGTAGGACTAGAACAAAATGTTACACAACCCACCAGAGAGAAGAACATATTAGATTTACCTGTCACCAGCATAGATACTGGAATCTCAGATATTTCTGTTAAGGGTGCTCTGGGACATAGTGATCACAATATGCTCACTTTCACATATTAATCAGGAAAAAATAGTGACAATAGAACAATTTATTCTAGGAACTATAATACAGCAGATTACAGTAAAATTATGAATACATTGAACCTTATTAACTGGAAGGAGATCCTCCAGGAACTGCCAGTAGAAGAATTCTGGAAGTGTATCTACAACATTCTAAAGACAGTAGAGGAATGGTATGTTCCAAACAAGTTAATAAATAATAGAAGAGGTAAAGCACCACCATGGATGACCATGAGATTAAAGAGACAAATAAAAAAGAAGCAAAGGGCCTAGGTGAAATGTAAGAGGAATAATACAGACACATCTAAATTAAGATTTGAGATGGAATTGAAAGCAACAAAAAAAACTAATAAAAAAGGAAAGGTGAAATTTTGAGTTTAGGATAGTTTCCACCAATGATAAAAATGGTTCTTCGCCTATATGAACAATCTGAAAAAGAGTGGTAGCTCAATTGGCCCTGTAGTTGTAGATGCTATCACACAGTATAGCTAACTGTTTTAACAATTATTTCTGTATGGTCTTTACTACCAAAGATGATTTCAATATTATAGGTGATCTAACACTTCTAGGCTTTTCAGACGAATACGTTTTGACAGTCTCAAAGTCATTAAAGCCTAACTCATCTACAGGAATTGATGGTATACACTCTAGGTTCTTAAAAGAATTAGCAAACTAATCTGTATACCAATTAGGATAATATTCAGTAAGTCCCTAATTTCAGGAATAGTACCTTCCAATTGGAAAAAAAAAGCTATGATTGTACCAATTCATAAGCAAACTCTAGCCAGAGCTGATAGGGCTGTGAATAGCTACCAAATTACCAAAGTTATTTGCTTGTTGGTGTCATATAGTGCTGTTTAAGCACAATCATCAAAAACTGCCATGCTGCTAAATCAGACCTCTTTATTTTATTTAGTCAGAGTTAAGTGCTATTGGTGTGTGTGTGCATGTGTGTGTGTGTGTGTGTGTGTGTGTGTGTGTGACTGCTCTCAGATTAAGTTTGCCTTTTTCCTGCAACTGCAGGGCAATTTTCCTATGTTTTCCTGCAGATTACATTATTTCCAATGGAAGACAAATTCCTCTGTTTTCTAGTATAACTAATGCAAGTCTATGGGAAGAATTTCCCTGTAGATGGCTCCAAATACCTGTAAACAGAGTTCCTTACCATTTAGATAAAATACCTGACATTCCCTACAGGCTTAGTTTAAGGAGAACTGCACTGAACCTGTGGGTAATGTTTCCTGAAGAAGCTTTTTCATATAGTGGGTCCCCTTCTGTTTCTGCTCCACTTTTGCTGGCCTTTAGTTAACCCATTGGATATTTATGGGTTACATATTGCTGCAAAGTACCATCTAAGAATTGTATGATGTTGTTTATGCCCCCATGAACCCAAGAATTATAAATTAGAACACAGATGCATTGTACCAACAATGTAAGTTCTTGACAAGATCATACTGTTCAAAAATGGTCAATGCCAGCAGTGTGTGAATCATAAACACTCACTGAATTTACCAAAAGGCCAGTTCAGATTAAGCAGTAACAAAATAAGAAATTATATTTAAAAAAATAACATCCACTTCTACAAAAATGCATGTTTGCTGATTCAAGGCAGTTCTCCTTTGTGATATTAACAACCCAGTCCAAATTGTTCACTATTTATGGGTCTGGCAGTATAGCCTGGAGGTTAGAGTAATGAGCTATAAATGAGCTTTGTACATTCAGCATTCAGACATGGGTTTGATTCCCACACCCTCCATTTCCATACTGTGTGGCTCTGATTAAGTCACTTAATCTCCCTAGTGTTCCTGGGTTGTCCCTAGAAACAAGCACCTATGCCTAATTGGCCTTACCTGGTTACCAAAGGAAAAATATATATATTTATTAAATTACATTTATAAACTGTAAACAAACATTAAACTCCAGCACACAGATTCCAGATCCATGCAATAACCATCATCCCTACCACTAACGGAGTTCATCTAACTACTCTATCCCTCTCTGTAAATCTGTTATTTTTTTCCCTTTTAGTTTACTTTTGAAACTATCTATCTGGAGGATGGAAGCATAACAGTTTTACACTGACCTTCTGCTGTGTGAGAGGGAATGCTCACTCAATCAGTGTAACTGAGCCTCAGACCATAAATCCTAGATAAGAGATCAGCAGTCTTTGTCATATGACCCATTCCAAAGCAGGATTGTACACACAGACACACACAAACACACACACACACACACACGCACACTTAAAAGCACTTTCCACTTGACATTGCTGACTCCAGAAACAGCAAACAAGCATGAAGCACCTCTTTTGTTCTATGTGTGCCTGGGCAGCTGGACTTAATTAACTGTCATGCTAGTTTATGCTTACGTTTTTGTTTGTTTGTTTGTGTAAAGGGCAAGATCCTTCAGGCCAAAAAAAAGTGATGGGGCTACAGCCCCCCCCAACCCTGCAGTTCGTATGTGTGCCCATAGGAATGAAATACTGTAGCTCACAGACTGCAGGTCCACTGTCTGTAATCCGACACTGTAGAGGCTCAGTGTTTTAAATACCTCATTTAATGATTTAACCCCTATGTTGCTGAAAGAAATAGAATACATCTAGTAGACTGAGTTGGACAGATGATAGAAATGGTAGTTTAAAAAGTTTGTTTTTTTTGGTTAATATCCTGAGAAGTTCTGAGGCACAATACAGTAGCATCCTCCTCCCTTCAGATGTCTTTAACATAGAGCAGCAAATAGCAAAAATCAGAGGGGGAGTGAACTACTTTGCAGCTGTCAAGGAATATTACCAAATGTCTAAAAAGGGAGTTTTATAAAAAGCCATTTAGAGCTACAGTCTGATCGATGACAGAAGGGCTGTAGGCTCTGCCCATAGCCCTAAAAAGGGAGTAGGGCTTTATCCAGTAGCTACAGGCTTATATACCATGTAAATTGATGGAAAAACTAATAACGGTCAAACTTGAAAATGGAACCATTACCAAAGAACTTATAGATCGTACCCAACATGACTTTACACATGGTAGTACTTGTACCACCAATTTGTTAGTTTTCTATGAAAAGATTAGCACTACCCTGGATGCTGGAGTACAAATCAATGTGATTTTTTTAGCCTTTGACACTGTTCCCCACCTGGAATGAATAAATATACTATTAACTATGGGATATAGTTCATACCTGGTAACATGAGTGGAATCATGGTCACATGGAAGAACACAACATGTAAGGATAAATGGCAGACTTTCCACAGTGAGAGAGGTTACTAGTGGTGTTCCACAGGGGTCCATTTTGGGACCACTACTATTTAGTAATTCTGTAAACAACTTACACCAGGGGTTATGTAACCCAATTGTGAAATTTGCTAACAACACTAAAATCTGTTGTAAAATTGATACGGAGGAAAATATATCTCCCTGGTAAAATGCCTTCAACAAATTGAAAATTGGGGTAACAAATAAAATAGAGTTTAACTTCAGAAAATGTAAAGTTTTACACTTGGGCCAAAATATCTCTAAGAATTCATATACACTAAAAGGTATACCCCTAGAGCCTACATTACAAGAAAGGGACTTGGGCATCATGAGTGATTGTACATTGAATATGCATACCCATATACATAGATATATAGACAGTGTCGGCAGATAAGAGCCTATGGCCCACCCAGTCTGCCCATTTGAGCTTGTAAGTTCAGTTTATGTTTTCCTAGAAGTCTGTTACCCCTTACCCCTGACCTCCAGAATTCCTTTATGTCTATCCCATGCATTCTTAAATCCCGTGATTGTTTCAGCCCCCACCACTTCCTCTGGCAGGGTGTTCCACTTGTCCACCACCCGTTCTGTGAAGAAATTCTTCCTCATGTTTCCTCTGAATCGTCCTGCCTCCAACTTCATCCCATGCCCTCTAGTCCTGGAACATCTTTTTCGCTTAAAAATAGTGTATTCCTGCACCCTGTTCCTCCCTGTGAGATACTTGTATGTCTCTATCATATCCCCTCTCTCCCTCCTCTCCTCCAGGGAGTACATGTTCAGTTCCTTCAACCTATCTTCATAGGACTTGTGATGCAATCCATGCACCATCTTTGTTGCTCTCCTCTGAACCTTCCCTACCCTGTCTATGTCCTTACGTAGGTATGGTCTCCAGAACTGTACACTGTACTCCAGGTGGGGCCTCACTAGTGTCTTGTATAGTGGAATTATGACCTCCCTTTTCCTGCTGGTGATGCCCCTGCCTATACATCCCAGCATCCTATTTGCTTTACCTGCTGCCTTGTCACACTGTTTTCCTACCTTGAGGTCATCAGAGATGATAACCCCAAGATCCCTTTCCTGCTTGGTGCATGCAATATCCTCACCCCCCAACTGATATATTGTGCCAGGGTTTTTGTGCCTCATATGCATTATCTTGCACTTCTTTGCATTGAATTTCAACTGCCAAACCCCTGACCATTCTTCAAGTTTCTGATTCTGTCTACACCGTCTGGTGTGTCTACTCTGTTACAGAGCTTTGTGTCATCAGCGAACAATGAAATTCTGCCTTCTAGGTCCTGTGCAATGTCATTGATGAAGATGTTGAATAGGACCAGTCCCAGCACTGATCCCTGTGGTACCCCACTGGTCACTCTTCCCTCTGTGGAGTGACAGCCATTTACCACCTCCCTGCCATGTCCTGCCACCCAGCCAGTTACCTACCCACCACACTACTGTCCTGCCCACACCCATATTCCCCAGTTTGTGTAATAGTCTTCTATGTGGCACAGTGTCAAAGGCCTTGCTGAAGTCCAAATAGGCCATGTCCACTGCCCTCCCCTGATCCACCTCCCTAGTCACCCAGTCAAAAAATTCAACGAGGTTGGTCTGACATGACCTCCCCCTGGTGAAACCATGCTGCCTTGGGTCCTGTAGTCTATTGACAACCAGATGTTCCACCAATCTCTCCTTCAGTAGTGCTTCCATGATCTTTCCCACTACCGAGGTGAGGCTGACTGGTCTGTAGTTCCCTGCTTCCTCTTAGTTACCGCTTTTGTATAAGGGGACTACATCTGCTGTCCTCCAGTCTTTGGGTACCTCCCCTGTTTCCAGTGATCGGCTAAACAGGATAGCCAGAGGTTCAGCCACCATCTCTTTTAGTTCTTTAAGGACCCTGGGGTGCACCCCATCTGGCCCCATTGCTTTATCAACTCTTATTACTTCCAGTTCCTTCAGGACCCTTTCTCGTGTAAAGGGACTTGTGTCCATTTCTGCACCATTCTCACCCCTTGTACTCCCTTCAGACCCATTACCCTCCTCTTCCTCAGTAAAGACTGAGCAGAAATACCTGTTCAATATGTCAGCTTTACTGTTGTCATCCTCCACGCGGCCCCCATCCTCCCCCTTCCGTCTCACTATCCCTCCCTTTGTCTTTCTTTTTTCACTTATGTACCTGTAAAAGGTTTTGTCCCCTCTACCCACTGATTTTGCAATGTATTCTTCTGTCTGAGCTTTGGCTTCCCTTACTGACCTCCCTGCCTCCCTTTGCTTCTCCTGGTACTTCTCCTATCCTCTTCTGCCTGTGTCTTTTTGTATTGCCTGAATGCAATCTTTTTGGCTTTCACTTTCTTTGCTTCCTCTTTGGAAAACCATAATGGTCGCCTCTTCCTTTTCCTTTTGCTAACCTGCTTAATGCATAATTCTGTTGTTCTTGTAATCCCCATTTTAAATATTGCCCACTGTTCCTCAACCCCTGATTCCTGTCCCATTCCCCTTAATGCCTCTTTCAAGTATCTCCCCATTTTCCCAAAGTCTGCCCCCCTAAAATCCAGGATACTTGTTTTTATGTGGTTTGGTTCTGCTCTTTCTGTGATTTCAAACCACAATGATGGGTGGTCACTGTTCCCCAGGTGTTCCCCCACTGTTACCCCCATCACACTGTCCCTGCTTGTGAGCACAAGGTCCAGTATTGCCTTCTGCTGAGTTGGTTCCATGATCAGTTGCTTGAGAAAGGCACCCATAAGACAAGCATTTGTCAATGCCGAATGTTTCCTTGCATGGTGTATGTGACAGGGGTGTATTGCGTTAGTTGAAGTAAAGGGAGAGAGAGAGAGTGACAATATTGGTAAATGTCAGGATTTACTTAAGAGTTCTTAGTAAGTATGATGCATTAAATGTGAACTTCTCTCTCTCCCCCACTAGTAGCACAGGAAGATTCTGTAGCAAGCCTGAGGGGTGGAGTACATGTATGCACAATGGTAATTGTGTTCCTCTCCTCAAATAGTTTGTGGCATATGGTAACAGGTGAGCAGGTAAGTCAGCATGGTGGGGGATGCACTATCATGCAGACCTAAGTTAGAGGTAGGTACTGGTAGACATCACATGCTCCACACTCAGGGCAGTGCTGCACAGTTCATTCAGACCAAAGCATTCTGTAGCCTCTTGCAACTCTACCAGTATAGAATGCAATATTTCAAAACTTAAATTCATCTCCTGTGCCTGAAGCCTTGCATGCTGCTGCCACAGGCCTGGTCGGGTCAGTGTTGCTTGCTCACTCCAAATGAGCCCAGAGTAGCTTGTCCTGTATTGGTCTAGTCACTGACACATCTCTGAAATCTTATTTATTTATTTATTTATTTACTTTTGTTGACTGGGAAAGAAGGACTAGACAATTCTACACTTTTTTCAGCCTCTTTCAGGGGAGGGGGGGGATACAGATGGATTCCAACTGACATTTATTTATTTATTTAGCTTTTGTTAACCGGGTAAGTGCGCTAGTCAGCAAGTGACTGTTTTCAGGCATGACCCGGGAGGTACAATTACAATACACAAAGAGTACAGCCAGATTATTAAGACAACGAGTACAAAAAATGCAGAGAGAAATACATATGGCAATGTAACATACATTAGTAAACAAAAATATACTTAGCACTTGATCATGGAACATACTCAAAATGTGAATAGTAGAAGGCAGAAAATAAGAGAGGATAGGCATCAGTAGAAAAGACACAAGGAAGGAAAACTGGCAAAAGGACGGGAGGGAGATTAAGTGGAAAGGAGGTGCAGTCAGATCTGACAACAGCGGGGTGAGGTACCAACCTGCGGCCGGGCCTATGGAGCCGAAGACGCAGGCTAAGAGAGGGTGGTGGGGGGGAGTGGCAGTAGATGGCAACAGCGAGGAGGTAGGGAAAATACAGCCGGTCTGGTGGAACCGATAGACGGGCAGGGCGAGAGTGAGGATGCCGTGAGAGGGGGATAGAGGTGGAGGAGTTACGGCAATAGCGGCAAAAGTGTCAAAGTCAAGCCGAGCCAGTGGAACCAAGAGATGGCAGGGCAGGGAAGGGGTCGGTAGACGGTGGGAGTAGGCGGTAGTAGGTGGAGAGAGGTGACTAAGCACAGCCAGGAGGGTGGGGACTAAGAAGGGGCATGGATGAGGTAGGAACAGGTAAAGGTGAGTTTGGTGGGGAGTGGAAAAAAGGGGGGAAGAGGATATAAAAGAAGAAGGGGGGGAAGAGACCAGCAGTGGGGTTAAGTGAGGAGAGGCTGTGAAGTGAAGATAAGAATGTCATGGAGTAGAATAACTACTTACAATTGTCAACAGCTAACATTAGGCTTATAAAGAAACAGGTTAAGGCAACATTAATTACAAGGCACAAAATAAAACATTAATTACAAGGCACAGTATAGAACACCCATTTGGACAGGCAAAAGTGCTAGCAATGAGAAAACAGTACAAATGCAGCGGATCAGGTAGGGTCAAAGCAAACACATTTGTCCATAGTAGTGAGGAAAGTCCTGAGTTTGCTCTTAAAAGTCACATGAGTGGAGACATCTCTTAGATCCTGAGGTAGTAGGTTCCATAGGTGGGGGCAGCATGATGGAAGGAGCCCATGCCCTTTTAGTCCGACAAAGGGGATGGATAGTAAGTCTGATCAGCCGATCTAAGATTCCTTGTGGGAATGGCCGGCCTGGGGAGATCAGACAGGATAGCAGGCTTGGGCGTCCTTAGGATGGAATCAACTAAATTGTACAAGTAGTACTGCCTGGTAGAGGAAGGAGAAGCCAACCAAGGTCCTGATATAAGAGACAATGATGCTGCAGCCGAGGTGCTTTGGTTGCATACCTGCACCATTATTGAAGTGTAGTATCCCATAGTTGCAGTGAAGATTTGGTGGCCAAGGACAGGATGGGACACCCATATGTAAGGGTTGGCAATAGAATGCCTCTGGCTATCACCAATTTAGCAGCAGGGGTGAGCAGGTATTTGGTTCTATAGGCAGCCCCAATTTGCAGTTAATTGACTTGCAGGTTTCCTGTATATGTGCTTTCAGGTCCAAGGTTTGATCCAGGTGGATGCCAAGGTAATGAAAGGAAGTGACAGTTTCTATAGGGTCCCCATCGATATCAGAGACAGAGATGGTCAGAGGACAGGATCTAAGCTTGTGATTGGAGCCAAACATCATAACTTTTGTTTTATTTGTATTTAAAACCAGGCCTGAGAGTTCAACCAGTGTTGTACAGCACGAAAATCTGCAGTGAGGGCAGCATTTAGATCCAGGACCTTATCAGAGTGATAATAAATTACCAGGTCATCCGCATAAAGAAGTGAGTGACCTGTGGTGACCAGCTCAGGAAGTTTATTGACGAATAATGAGAATAGAAGAGGGCCAAGTATAGACCCTGAGGGACCCCAATGTTGATAACAGCACTGTCTGACATGGATGAATTAAACTTAACAGCTTGTGTTCTGTTGGAGAGGTAGCTTTTGAACAGGTAGTGACTGGGGAGAAGCCCAAGGTACTGAGGGCGGATAGTAGCAGAGAATGGTCAACCAGATCGAAGCTTTGGTTAAGTCAATGAAGACTGCCCCTGTTAACTTTCCTCTATCCATATTGGTAACGATATCTGAAGTGAATTTTGCAAGTGCTGTCATGGTGCTGTGATGCTTTCTAAAACCATGTTGTGCTGAGCTTAGTAAATTGAATTTCTCAAGGTATTCAGTGATTTGCATGGATACTACTTTTCCAGGATTTTATTCAGAACAGACAAAATAGCAATAGGCCGGTAATTTGATATGTCATTTTTACTGCCTTTCTTAAATACAGGAGTGACTCTGGCTGCCTTCCAGACTTCAGGGACAATGCCATTGGAGAGAGATAGGGTGAAGATGTGTGCCAGGGGGCCAGAGATGTAGTAAGAAGCCATTTTTAGTAGTCTTTAGCAGATTGGGCTGGCAGTATAGCCTAGAGGTTAGAGTAACAAAGTGTGAATGAGCTAGGTACATCCAGCAGACCAGACATAGGTTTGATTCTCACAACCTCCACTTGCGTACTGTGTGACTCTGAACAAGTCACGTAACCACCCAGTGCTCCCATGTCGCCCCTGAAAACAGGCACTTGTGTCTAGTGGGCCTTACCTGGTTACCAAAGACTAAAATAAAAATATGCTTTGGTGATATTTTTAGTGAATGGGAGAAATTTGGCCAGGAAACTGGAGAAATTCCCTTACTCTTTGCCATGTGATCTTTAACATCTACCTGAACAACCACCATACAGGAAGACAGGATCTCAGTTTAATGTCTTATCCAAAAGACGGCACCTCAAGATTGCAGCACCACCCTCATGCTGCACTACAGTGTCAGTACTGGGATTTAACCCAAGTGCCTAGTGTGGGGAAATGCTGTTCTTTGTACAGTAAGAAAACCAAATTCCTTTCTCTTTCCTTATTTTAAAGGGCTTCTATTCCTAGACATATTTGCCTTGTTGTCCACCAAATGAAAGTTCTTGACAGTCTTCCTGCTGCTGCTGCAGGTGCGACATTGTTATGGAAACTGCTTGATGCCACTATCCCGGACATGATGCTTAATGGTACTGTCATAAACTGCAAGCTCACCAAAGCA
This sequence comes from Neoceratodus forsteri, assembly GCA_016271365.2. NCBI lineage: Eukaryota > Metazoa > Chordata > Ceratodontiformes > Ceratodontidae > Neoceratodus > Neoceratodus forsteri. The sequence continues at coordinate 222,024,461 of CM057449.1, read as the reverse complement.
AGCCTCCCTCCCATGCTCATTTCACGTATATGATTGAGCCCTGAATTCTGTGCATTTGTCAATACTGAACATTTGATGCTTGTTAAAAAATGTATTTTTTTTTATTTTGATGACAACTATTGAACATACTTGTTTTAAGATTCACCTTATAGACATGACTTGTACCTTGTATAGTATATTGGCTGAAATGTCATTTCACACCAGAGGTGTGAAAACACATCTCGTTCGTGATTTGAATAAATGATATGTCATGTTTATGAGGTGGTGTGGAAAAATGGAGATATTGAAAGTTTGGAGAGTCATATATTCTCAGCTAATTAAAATTTGACAGTAGCAAATTGCATAATGATCACCAAATTATAGCTGCTGCAAATAATCACAATCCATAAATTTAAGGTTCATAGTCTAGGAAAATGTACCATAAAGCTGAAAAGATGTTCATATGAGTGATCATACAATATGCAAGATAAGTACAGTATAATACCGCATAAAGAACTATTAATATAGACTTAAATCACCCAAACCAAAAGACCACATGGTGTATCCAGAGATAAAGTAGAGTAAGTCTTGTAAGAACCAAAAAAAATCTAAGCAAAAGGAAAGCGGGGGAGAACTTTGCAGAACAAGTGAAGACTTTAGCAAAATTCCACTGCTTAGATCATAAGGAAATGTCTCAACTAATGAGTTAATCTATATCATATTCAAAAAGTCAGTGTGCTTCATACTTTTTATTTCCAACATTTTATCATTCAATGGCTGAAAAAAACAGCACCAGTTGTGTAAAACAAAATTTCTCTTTCAATATTGAAATCTACATGCTGTAAACACAGACCCACTCTACTCCTCAGGTTAGATTTCAATATGTAGGTCACCGAACAATCCTTTAATGAAATAGCTGGGGCAGAAATTCTTGTACAGCACATAAAAAAAGAGCTTAAATACTAGACATTACAGTGTCTTGGCCAATGAGTCAATCTATATTGTACTCAAAAAGCCAGTCTGCTTCACACTTTAACATTCCAATTTTTTCTCATACTGCAATGGCTGAAAAGACCAGCACCAGCTATGTACTGTAGAACAATATCTCTTTCAAGACTGAAATCTGCTTACCCTAAACCTGGAGCCAACGTGCCTCTCAGGTTAAATTTTAATGCTTGGGTTGGGAAGGAATAGGTGGTGCCTAGGAGGAAAAGGTATGACCACACTGCCCACGCTTACCACAAGATCTGATACCAAGCAAGTCATACAGCTATTGCAGATCTCACTGGAATGCTCACGAGAACTTGGTTGCCATCTTGGGTGGGCCTATTGCTTGAAGCAGTTCCACACTGTGCCAGTTCTCACTAGAGTGTCGGACACCCAGCTAGATTGACATATTTATTTACAAATATGACCACAGTTCTTACTGTGTTTATTTTGGCATTAATGTACTTGGGAATATGTTGTACTTATAGGGTCTCCTTTGTTCCACTGGCTTGATTGGGGTGTTCCTGTTCAAGCACTTGCTTTTGAGGGCAAGGGTGACCCCCAGTACCCAGTGGCCAACTGAGCTCAGACAGAACCCCCCCGCTCTCCCCTTTATGTTACCCCCCCTCAGGGGGGAGAGCTCAGAGACAAGTGGGTGGTACGGGTCAGGCGAACTGTGAGGATGGGAGCCCCTGACAATTGTCGGAGGGGCCACATTGCTGCAGCTACTAATGATGTTTGTTGGGAGGGGGTATTAAGTTGTTGTTCCAGAAGATGCCTTCCAGGAAGTGTGTCCCATCATCCAAGGCACTGGCAGCAGCTGAAGACAAGCTACACACCTTGTATAAGAGGAATGGAGCGACCTGGCTAGAGGCATGCCTGGAAGGGTTAGAGGAGTCAACAACACCCCCCAGGAAAGAAGAGGGTAAGTGGCCAGAAGTTACAGCTGCCAGCAAATCTCTCCTGCCTGGCAGGTAAGGAGGTACTCAATGGCCCACAAGTAGGGGCCAGTCAGGTAAGGCAAGTGCTGGGGTTGGTTGGGGGGGAATCCTCTGATAGTGAGTCAGAAGGTTTGCTAGCCGCAGAAACTCCAGAGTCCAATGGAGATGAGTCTGTGGGGCCCCTGATGAATTGGAGGTGGAGGGCCCAGGTAGTGAGCAGCCCAGGCTAGACTCCAGCCTGTGGGCAGTGGTTGACGAACAGCTAAAGCAGTTGGTCAGACTGATTGCAGACCTGGTGACAGAAAATAAGAATCAGTTGTTGCCATCCCTTTGGGGGTGCGGTACAGGGTTAGAGGGACAGGCACCAGACAAGCCTGAGTTACCACCACCTGTGAGCCCGTATGCTAGGCTGGACTTCCCGGTGTGGACTCATCTAACGGACGAGGTCAGGCAACAGATAAAAAATACGGAATACGTAGACATCTTCTCCCTTCTTAACCGACCTGTGGAACACACAGACAGTAAAAAGGAGAAGGAAAAAGGGGGAATGACCAAGAATGCAAGAGAGTCAGGTTCCCCATACATATGACAACAGAGTTGCAGCCTACTTGATTTATGCCACTGTTGTGTTACAGGTGGATGAAAAACAAGGGGTAGAAATTTTGAACTATATGCATCGCATCTCGCTGATGCTTCGCAAGAAAGGGGTCATGGCCTAGCTGGACTTTGATGAGGAGTTTTGTCATAGATGACAGGTGGACAATGCCCTAAGCTGGGGCAAGCAGGACATGCCATTAATGGTGGATGTGATGTAGGGTAGTGGTGTGCAGCACACTGATAGTGGGCTCCCGATCTGGGCCTCAGCACCACAATTGGTGGACAGCCTGACCCCTCAGCTGTGCTATGCGTACAATCAGACAGCCTGCACATGCATCAGCTGCCGGTTCAAACATGCATGCTTAGCCTGCAGCAGACATTACCCCTTTCTGCAGTGCTCCTCACTGCATGGGGGAAGAAGGACAGGGAAGGGAGGCCAAGGCAGGTTTGGGAAGCCTCAGGGTAGCAAGCCTTCCCACTCCAGTTCAGATAAGAAAGATTAAGCCATGGCTGGACCAGCACCCAGACAGAGTAGCCGCAGACTTGTTGGAAAAAGGGTTTTTGTTGGGCTTCAGGATCCCATACTCTGGTCTTCACTGGCTGTATGAGGCTAAGAACTTGTAGTCCACTAGAGACCAGCCACAAGTTGTCCAGGAAAAACTGGAAAAAGAACGGCAGCTGGGGCGAGTGAGTGGCCCCTTCCCCAGGCCACCACTGCCAAACCTAAGGGTTTCACCAATTGGATTGGTGCCCAAGAAGGCTCCGGGGGAATATCAGTTGATTAATCACTTGTCACACCCAGTTGGAGACTCAGTGAATGATCACTTTGATAATCAACACACTTCAGTGCTCTACCAGACCTTCGACCGGGCACTGGAAGTGGTGCAAGCAGCATGGCCAAAATGCTCTGATTGCAAAGGTGGACATCGAGTCTGCATTCAGGCTACTGCCAGTGCATCACGAGGACAGGGTATTGTTGGGCATGAAGTTCGTAAATGAGTACTATGTGGATAATTGCATGCCTATGGGCTGCTCGGTGGCCTGTGCGGTGTTTGAGAAGTTCAGCACTTTTTTACATTGGGTCACAGCCTAAGCAGCAGGCAGTGACAGCATAGTACACTGTCACAAAGATTTCTTGTTTGTGGGCTCAGCTGATTCTTCGGCATGCACAGAGTTGGTCACGGCCTTCGATCAAGTGTGCAGGGAGTTTGGAGTTCCTTTACCGAAGGAGAAGTCCAAACCTCTGGAGACCACCCTTACCTTCTTGGGCATAGAAATTGATTCTGAAAACAGGCTCTGTCACTTGTCTCTCGACAAGTTGGCCACACTCCAGCCTCTCTTGCACAGGGTGCTGGGGAGCAAGAAAATTACCCTGCAGGAGTTTCAGCAGTTGGTATGGTACCTCAACTTCGCATACAGGGTCATATTGGTGGGGAGGACTTTTCATGCGGCCGTTGGCCAGGAGGGGGGCAGGCTGTACAAGACCTCATCACAGGATATGTATCACAAAGCAGTTCAGAGAGGACTTGCGGGTTTGGCAGATGTTCCTAGATCACTTCAATGGGGTGGCCTTGTGGCAAGAGCCATGGGATGAGACACCTTTGGAGTTGTATACCAATGCAGCAGGTGGTCTGGGGTTCAGGGCTTATTTGCAGGGGCAATGGTGTGCAGGGCAATGGCCAGCCAGCTGGCTGGAGGCCAGGGTGGGGAAGCAGATCATGCTGCTGGAGTTCTTTCCAGTAGTAGTGGCCCTGTGCATCTGGGGTCCCAGATTTCATAATAAAACAGTGCACTTCAGGTCAGATAATATGGGGGTGGTACATACCATCAATAGACAGTTAGGTCAATTGGGATCATTGGAAGACTTGATGTGGGTAGTCATTTTAAAATGTATGTTATTTAACATTACATTCATGGCAGTCCATGTCCTGGGAGTTGATAACGGCATTGCCAATGCCTTATCTCATTCACAGTGATACAGATTCTTCAGGCTGCCACCAAGAGCGGACAAGGAGCCACAACAGGTGCCTCCCTTCCTGTGGGAGGTGGTGACCGACAGACTTGGAGATGCATAGATAACTCTGTTGCACCCAGCACAAAGGAAGTGTACTGCCAGGGGGTGGAACACTACCTAGCCATGCAAGAGGCCAAGGGGTGGCCAGACATGTATCCCATTCCAGCAGATCAGCTTTGTAGGTATGTCATGGTAGGGACAGTGGTGGGACACTCTCCAAGAGTTATGGCCCATCACCTTGCACATTTATCATAGGTGATGAAAGCCATGGGGATGGTAGACACCATGGGATCCTTCAAGGTGCAGAAGCTACTGGAGGGAGGGTGGAGGGAGGTTATCTTCACCCCGGATGCCAGATAGCCCATGACTCTGGTTAAGCTGGAAGCCATTTGGGGGATGTTGCCCAAAGTTTGTAGGGATGAGTTTGACACCCGTCTGTTTAGCACTATGTTCCTGGTGGCTTTCAGTAGGGCCTTCAGGGTGTCAGAGCTAAGGAAACCCTCGAAGAACCGTGGCACCCCAAGCCTGCTGTCGCAAGTTGTGGTGATGACAGGGAACAGAGTATTCCTGCATCTCCACAGGTCAAAGATGGAACAGAGAGGGGCAGGACACTGGCACAAAGTCAAGGATCCAGCCAGGGTGCAGTGGCAGGTAGCCTGCAGTCTAACTGAGAACTGGGCATGCTGTTCCATGAAGGGGGAGGCCTTCTTTCAGCACCAGGATGGCAGCCCAGTGATGGCTTACCAATTCAGGTTTATCCTGCGGAAGGCTATCCAGGAGCTGGGCTGTACGCCGGCGATTATGGGACACATTCATTTTGCATTGGGGCGGCGATGACTGCCAAGGATGGGGGTCTATCAGACTCAGAGATTCAGGCCTTTGGACAGTGGAAGTCTCAGGCATTCCTGCGCTATGTGAGACCACACTTACAGTAATTGTTAATTGTCTCTTACAGGCCATAGGGAAGACCTCATGTGCATTTGGATATGTGGCCATTCATTCATCTGGTGGATGGCAAAGAGGGCAGCTGGTCAGCCGGGTGGAAGCAACCTGTCTCTGCCACTGCATGCCACCCAGATCGGTTGGTTGGTTGGGGACCAAGGGTATGTTTTAGGAGGGGTTGCTTCCAAGATTGCAAGATGAGGCTGACCGGGGTAACACACCACACATCTTGTTGATTCACTTGGGTGGAGAAAACTTGGGCCACAGGAAGACACTGAATCTGCCGTTGGTGATGAAGGATGATTTGTGAACCATCAAGAGCTGGTGGCCTGGCATTACACTCATCTGGTCACACTTGTTGATCAAGGAGCATTGGACTCATGCACACAAGGTCACCACACTAAACAGGGCTTGTATGCGGGTCAACTAGGAGATGGGAGCTTTTATGGAGTCCCTGGGGGGGGCACTGTATTGAGGCATGATAGCATTTACCATACCCACCAGTGCCTGGTGGTGGGCTCAGAAAGACAGCTGCAAGTTGAAGTTTTAGATAGCTTATTGCATGATTTTCACTTGATCTTGGAGGATAGGGTTGAGCAGGTGGCTTGGGGGGTCAGACATGGTCTGGCCTGTGTGGCACGGGAGGAGCGCACAAGGGAAGTAGCGGGAAAGTAGGGGACAATGCCAGTTCTCCCAAAAGTGTCAGGGTCCCTGGTCGGCTTGAGGATGGAGGATCACAAGACCTGTACCCACATGGGGGCTCTAGGTCCAGCCTCAGCAGCATAGACTACAAGGTCGGCCATGCCAGATGGGGGGTGGCTTCCAGAACCTTGGCCATATGACTTGTCCTGTTACTGCAGAGGGATACCTTGGCCAGCACCAGAAGGGATTTCCCAGGTGGTGGGTGGTGCAGGGGCCTGGGGTATGAGCTTCCTCCTGGCAGCGTCCACTTCTCAATATTAATAAAGTGAATAGGTATTAATCTAGAATATTAATGATAAAGTAATTAAGAGATTCAATAAAGATTAATATAAAGATCTGGAAATAAATAAAGCATAGCTGTGGCCATTTTCCTCCAAGATCTGTGCCATGTCTTTCTTGGCCAAGGGAGGGTGGGCAATGGGGGCCTACTGGACAATACAGAGACTGCCCAAGGATTGCAACAGCTGGCCATTTGTCCGGGGGGCCCTTCCCCCTCCCCATGGCCAAAACAGAGGTGGCAGGAGGCAAGGCAAAATTTATTTAAAAGACAACCAATCCTGAAGGCTGTGGGTGCCATACAGATAAATAAACACATATTCAAAAAATAAATAAATAAAAACACAGAAAAAGAACAATTCTTTTCATAGACACGTACTAACACTTCATATAAACACAACCCATAAACAATAAACTAAATATTACATTTTCAGCAGCTATGATCAAATCACATCTATAAATGAATAACTCAATCCAGAAAAGACTGAGCGAATATGAAGGCCTTAAGGTGAGCCTTGAATACCTCCAAAGTAGGGGCCCCCTTAACCCCAGAGGGGAGTGTATTCCACAGGACGGGAGCGGCGACACTAAAAGCACTGTCGCCAGCCGATTTCAACTTCATCCTGGGAATCGCTATGGGGCCATCACAGGAGGAATGGAGGGGGTGAACCGAGAAAGCAGATACAAGGTCTAACAGATAACCAGGGCCTTGACTGTGTAGGGCCTTATAGGTGAGAAGACGAACCTTAAAGAAGTTGCTCCACCTGACCGGCAGCCAGTGCAGCTCAAGCAACACTGGTGTAATGTGGCAAAATTTTGACTGCCCGGTAAATAACCGGGCAGCTGTGTTCTGCATCAGCTGCTGTCTGCAGAGAGAGATCCTCCTGTGACCATGAGGTAGAGCGCATCACATTAGTCAAGTCTAGAGGTAACTAAGGCATGCATCAAAGTGGGGAGGTCCAGAGATGGAACAAGGGGCTTTATCCTGGTGATATTTCTGAAATGGAAAAAAGAGGAGCAGACAGTGGAAGATATCTGTGCCTCCATAGTCAAACTCCTATCCAGAATAATGCCAAGATTTTGCACCCTGGAGGAGGCCTTCAATGGAACAGATCCCAGAACAAGTCCAGTCTGATTCAGAGGTCATCCTATCATGCACTTTGTTTGATTCCACCACCAATACCTCCATCTTGTCGGGGTTCAGTCACAACCAGCTAGAGGCCATCCAGTCATTGATCTCAGCAAGGCAGCTGTTTAGCACATCTACCGCACTGGATGTTCCTGGGGCAAAGGATAAGTATAGCTGGGTATCATCAACATAGCAATGAAAACCCAAGCCATACTTCCTAATGATCCCTTCCAGGGGTAGCATGTACACTGCGAACAACACTGGGGCCAACACTGATCCCTGAGGTACTCCACAAGATAAGGGACTAGATGAGAAGGAGAAATTCCCCATCACAACCTGTTGCCTCCTGTTGGTTAAATAGGACTCAAATCAGCAGATGACAGTGTGGGTGAGTCCACAGAGTTCCATAAGGCAGTCAAGCAACACATAATGGTCCACAGTGTCAAATGCTGAGGAGAGATCCTCAATCTCTAGCCCTGAGGACATCATTCTGCACCCTAACAAGCACAGTTTCTGTGCTATGCCTCACCCAAAATCCTGACTGGAAGTGTTCATACAACTCGTGGGTCACAAGGTGCTCCTCCAACTGAAGTGCCACTACCTTCTCCACAACCTTCGCCAAAAAGGGAAGATTGGAGATAGATCGGTAATTTGCCCTAACCTCCAGGTCCAAAGATGGTTTCTTTAGGAGTGGTCTCATCAATGCCTCCTTCAAGGCATCAGGGAAGACCCCCTCAGATAAGGAACACTGGACAATCAAAGCAAACACTGGGCCAACAGTGTCAGTGCATCTCATCAAGAAACGCATTGGCACCGGATCCAGTTCACAAAGGTGTGCTTCACATGGGTCGCCACCCTGATGACCTCACTTACCTCCACTGGTCTAAACTCCCCCCAACCAGACAGAGTGCACCCAGAACACCTCTGGTGACCACTGCCAGCTATGGCATTGCTGACTGGAGGAACTTGCTGCTGGATACCGGACACTCTGTCCGAGAAGAATTGAGTGAACTCTTCACATTCAGCATTCGAAAAAATTTTCTTCAGCTGTAGACAAGCAGGAAAAAGTAGCCTGTCCACAGTCTGAAAAAGTATAGCTGGTCGATTCTTCCAGGCAGAAATATCCCTGGACAGGAACACTGCCTTCTTATGGTTGATTGTAATATCTGTGCCATGTCTTTCTTGGCCGGGGAGGCAATGGGGGCCTACCTGACAAATTACTTGGGAAGCTCACAAAACTCCTGTCAAAGTGCAGACCTTGTTTTCTCCAAACAGCCAGAAACAAAGGTATATCCATGAGTTGGCTGAAACTCAGCAAACTAGAAATTTTTTTTTTTTAGGACGGCAGTTTCACACCCATGGTTGTAACTTCACAAACTGTGAAGATATCTTCTGTATGAGTGATTTCTCAATGTTTTCCTTGGCATTCTGGAAGTCTCAATAGTTTGTCTGAGCTTAGTTTAAACTCAGTTTCTATTTTTCATTTTTTTGGTTTTTAACACTTTCAGTTTGGGCACTACATGGTTGAGTGACTGATTCCATATGAGACACTGGTGATTTCCAGTGATTCTGTGCTTCATATGAAGCCTTTATTCCACATCAACAGCTAAGTCACAGTTTCATGCCAACTTTTTTCGAATGAAAATGCTGTGAAACAACTGGCACAGCTAACAAGCTCTTTTGTCTTTTTGCAAGCTAATCATTGAAATCTAACCTGAGGAGCAGGGTGGCTCTGGGTTTAGCGCAAGCAGATTTTAGTCTTGAAAGATAATATTGTTTTTCATCGATGGTGGTGGTCTTTTCAGCCAGTTGCTGTATGAGAAGCAAGCTGGATTTTTGAATACAATGTAGATTCACTCATTAGCTGAGACATTGAGCTTCCCAAGTAATATACATATACACTACAAGGGCTACCAGCATTCAAGCTCTCTTTTTTTTTTTGTATGTGCTTTACAAAAATGTCTGCCCCAGCTATTTCTTTATTTGCAATTCAGTATCCTTTATTGAATGAGCATTAATATAACAACTGATTATACAAAGAAAAAGGAGTAAAATTCAACAAAAGAAAAAAGAAAAGCGATAACATGCCCCATAACCCCCCCAACCCATGTTCCCAAACCCACCTGTGCCTTCCTTAGATCCTAGTTGTGTATCTCATTGCCATTTGGTTCCCTGTAACCAGGAGTCGACTACAGAATAGGTAAGACTTTATGTAGGGTGCTTTTCTGGTAAAACATGAGGGGAGGTTGAGATCTCATTTACTAATAAGAGTTATTAAGTTGGTCCAGCAAGACTGAAACTTGCCTGAGTTGCCATTGAAGTTGGCAATGATTTTCTCTGCATGGAAGGCACCAAGGCATTCCTGCACCCATTCTGGATAAGAGGGTGTCCAGTCCCCCAGCCAGTGATGGGTAATTTAACTTGGTCACCAAGGAGATAAGAGCAATATAATATTTATGCTTAGGGGTAGTGATCTTTGAGTAACCTCCTGATAAACAAATCTCTGGAGTGAAGTAGTTGGTGTTATTGAAAATCGGGGAGACCTTGTTCTGCACTATTGACCAATGGGTCTTAGCTGAGGGGCATTGACACAGTTTGTGGTATAATGTACCCCTTTCCCCTGGGCAACAGTCACAATTGGGTAGGGGTGTGTGTTTTCATTTTGTATAGTTTATAGGGCATTAAGTATAAATCATGCATAGGGGAGGCAGTATAGCGCAGTGGTTTAAGGCTCTGAGCTACAAATCTGGTGACATCCAGCAGACCAGACCTGGGTTTGAATCCCGCAGCTTCCACTTGCATACTGTGTGACCCTGAGCAAGTCACTTAACTTCCCTGTGCTGTCAGGTCACACTGGTAAAAAGCTTTCAGCTTAGTGTGCCACTCCTGGTTAAACAACTAAAAAAAAAAAAAAATTATAAATCATGCAAAATGTTAAATTGCAGTAGCCTTAAGCGATATTGCTTGATCAATCTATAAATGTTGTTCCACAGGGAGGTACAATCAAAGCTGGACCAGTCCTTGTCCAGGGTATTCTGCCAGTAAGATGCTGTTGGCAGGGCCTTGTTACAGACTTGCTTGACCAGTTCCTTGTAGGTGAGTGAAGTAGCTCTCCTCTTTGAAGCTCAAGGTTTGAAAAAAGGGGGCTGCCAAACATGGCCAGGGGAGGACTTAAGGTGTTTTTAATGCAGTGAGTAATTTGTAGGTACTTAAAGTATGATAGAGCTGGTGTGGTGTACTTTTCTTTAAGGTCTGTGTATGGGACAGTTGTGTGTCCAATAACAAAATCCCCTAGGTGAGTGTCTTCTAGTGCAGGCCACTGGGATACTAAAAGCAGTTTGCCAGCTATACAAAGGTTCAGATTGTGAAGTAGGGGTTGCCCCAAATCTCTACAGTAAGATAGCCTAATTTTCCTGCACATCTGAGCATGCGCTCTAATACTCCAACCTATTGGGGTGGTGTGTAGCTATAAAGGCAGAGCTAAAACGGGAAGGTATAACAGGGAGGACAGGGAACAATTAAACTTTTTGGCCAAGTTGTGTTCTATGGTTAGCCAAGCTGGCAAGGAGTCAACTGGGTGATTCAGAGCCCCCCGTTTAAAGTACTGCCCCAGCTATTTCAATCAAGGATCGTTAAGCGACCTAAGCTTGAAATTTAACCTGAGAAGCAGGGTGGCTCTGAGTTTAGCACATGTAGATTTCAGTATTGAAAGAGATATTTTGTGTTTGCAGTTCCAGAATAGAGACAGAGAGGGTCGTGGATTAGAGCAGCAAAAAGTGGGACTAATGACAAGGGTCTAATTGTAGGGCAGGAGAGTAGTAATTGTAGCAGTAGTGAAATGTTTTTATTCATAATATATGAGCAAAGGATATACTCGATTGAGCAGAAGCTCATTTACATCGAGGTCCGTGGTGAAAGTAGCAATGTTATAATTCATAAAAATAGAGAACATTACAAAATGAAACAATTAATACATTCACAATCAGTATATACAGCAACATCAGGAGAGGGGCATTCAAACATCCCTGCTTTGTTTGTTTCTGCGTGTTTCTTCTTTTTGCGAGTGCCCGACATCGGAAGGGGTTTGCTTTTGTGTGTGCATTTTCAAGACAGAGATGGGGAGGCTCGTGGATCAGAGCAGCACACAGTGGGATTTTTCACGAGTGCCCGACATCAGGAGGAGTTTGCTTTTGTGTTTGTAGTTCCAGGACAGAGACAGTGAAGGTTGTGGATCAGAGAAGCAGAAGGTGGGAATGATGATGAGGATGCAATCGAAAGGCAGGAGAGGGACATTCAAACATCCCTGCTTTGTTTGTGTCAGCATGTTTCTTCTTTTGGTGAGTGCTCTACATTGGGAGGGGTTTGCTTTTGTGTGTGCAGTTCCAGGATAGAGACAGGGAGGCTCACGGATCAGAGTAGCAGACAGTGGGACTTTTGGCAAGTGCCCGACATCAGGAAGGGTTTGCTTTACTGGACTGCACTAATTTAAACCAGCTGAACAAATCACTGGCAGGGCACGTACTATCCACAAAGTCATAAAGCTGCTCAGCTGTTTGCTGGCCGGCTTTAAGCAAATGAAAATACTAAAGTGCTCTCTCATTTGAGTGCTCAGTTCTTTCAAGTACACAAAGTTTACACCCATGAAACTGCAACCACTGTCATACCCTGCTTGCATGGTCATTGGTCTGTCAGGGATAAGCCCAATGTACATTGCTCTGCACTGGGCTAGTTCATGACACACCCCTGAAATGCCGTTCTCTGAAGCAAAGCAAAATGTTACTTGTGCACGCACAAGGAAACATACAAAATACTCAGACTGTTAACAAAATTATAAATATGATAAGGAAGGGAATTATACCCAGGGATGAGGACTGTCTAATCAGTTTATACAGGTCCTGTGTCCGACCACATATTGACTATGGGTCCTCATTTTGGTCACCCTACTTGAGCCAGGATGTTAAATTCCTGGAGGGTATGCAGAGGCTGGCAACTAAGATCATTCCAAGGCTAACAAATAAACCCTATAGCCAAAGGATCAAGGAACTAAACCTAAAGACATTAGGACAACGGAGGGATAGAGGGGATTTATTGCAACTTTGTCAAATCTTAAATAGCCCCGAAAATGCATCTCAGTATAACTAAAATTTAAGAATACAACACTTAATCTTACATTACACAATAAGCAATTGAAGATACCTACGGTACTCACTAAGAAAAGGGACAATTGTTTTTCATTAGGAGCATTATCCAAATGGAATAAGCTACCATATAGCCTTGTAAACAATTCATCCTTTGGACTGTTTAAGAAAGAACTGGATAGAGTCTAGGGTTCCAGCCAATTTGATTGTCCACATAATGTGGGAGACAGTATCTATGGGCTTACGTCTTCTTCAGTCTTTATATACCAAGTTGTAGACCACCTCCTCATCACAGATTAACTAACACTGGCCTCTGTTCATATGCTTCTGCCTGGTTTTCTAGCTACTGTACCTGCTGGAAAGGCAGCAATTCATTAAATTTGGAGACCCCTCCTGCAGTCTTGTCCCAGTCACCTGGGGAGTTCCTGAGAGCTCTATTCTAGGGGCACTTCTTGTCTCCATTTTCATCAACAACTTCCCCACAGTCTGTACCTCCTGCTCAACTATTATATACCCCAATTATATTGCCCTTTACTATAGCTCCCCTCTGTCATTTACTATAGCTCCCCTCCCCCTTCCTCCCAAATACCCACCTCAACTTTGACTACTCCCATATTCTGGACTGGCCTGTTGACAACAAACTGCAGTAGTTCCCAATGCCTCCAGACTGAAACATGCTGTTTGGGTCTAACACGTGAATAAAAGCATGCTCAAATGCTCTGCTATCTGTTGCTCTGATGGCTCACATCTTTCCCTCCTTGAGGACTTTAAGTACCTAAGCATCACCCTAGATCCCACTCTTGATTTCTCTATTCATGTCTCCACCACGTGCAAATCCATTAATTTTAAACCTGGTCTGTCATACAGACTAGGAGACTTCCTCACTCCCAAAGCCAGACTAGCCATAACTATGGCCCCTAGAATTTTGTGGCCACCGAGTTTTGTGCAGAGCTTGCAACTTACTGCAGAATATCTGCAACGCTGCAGAATTCACTGTTCTTGGTGATTCTTTATTACTATTTCCAGTTTATCCATGACACCTGGCTCCCTTCCCCTCCTTATATATCCCAAACCACTCTGTGCTCAGCATGTGATGCTATCAGTGCTATCACACCATACATAGCAAATTATTTGTATTTTTCTGAATATCTTTGTATCTTCCTATTCAATGTGCTGCATCACATTGCTGTAGTTGTTTGTTATTGTATTGGACTTGTACTGTATTCTCCTGTGTCGTGCCTGAAAATAGGCATCTCTATGCCTAGTGCACCCACCCGGTCACCAAAAGCAAATAAATAAATAAATAAATAGCTAATGGCAGGGTTGTATTCTGCCACAGAAGTCAATAGTCACTTATCTACCACAGCTCCCACTCCCCAAGAAAGTGGCAGAGCACATCAGGTACTGTGATATTTACTCAACCTGTACTACAAACTAATGCAATTTTCAGTCCTATGTTATTACACTGAGGCCAACTTAAATAAATACTTGACAATAGCATAAACCTGTTAGCCCCCCCCAAAAAAAATCAGGGTAGTAAGTGAGGTAAACACCAAGATAGAGATGTTGATAGGGAAAAGGGCAGTGGCAAATGAAGAAAATGACAAAGGCAATAAGGACAGGGTTGGGGCAAAAATGGGTAAGGCAATCAAGAAATGGAGGGTAATGAGTACCAATGCCCATAGTCTGGACAACAAGCTCCCTGAACTGGTGGCCCTGATGGAAGAGGAATGCCTGGATATTGTAGCAGTCACAGAAACATGGTACACAGAGATCCATGACTGGGATGTTGACATACCAGTGTACACAACCTACAGGAGAGACAGGGAGGGTAAAAGGGGTGGGGGGAGGAGTAGCTCTCTATGTAAGGGAAGGGATAAAAGAAACAAAACAAAAGAGTAAACAGGGAGGAGAGGAGGCACTGTGGGTCACCTTAGAGACTGGAAATAGCACCACAATCCACCCAGGAGTTGTATACAGACCCCCTTGTCAGGAGGAGGGAATGGACAAGAATATGATAGAAGGCATCCTTAGAATGGCAGAGAAAGGGAAGATACTGTTGATGGGGGACCTGAATATGCCAGATGTTAACTGGAGCACCTTTGCTGCAGCCACATCCAAGAGCAGGGCCATTCTTGATGCCCTATAGGTGGCATGCCTGAGACAGCTAGTTTTGGAACCCACTCATGAGGGAGCAATCATAGACCTTGTACTCTCAAATGGGCACAGTGAGAGGATCTCAGATCTAGACGTGAGTAGCCATCTTTGAACAAGTGATCACCAAACAGTGTGTTTCACGATAAACTCAGCTACAGAGACAAGCCATACAAAAGTGAGGATACTGGACTTCAGGAGGGCTGACTTTGGCAAGATGGGAGAGTGCCTTCAAAAAGTATTAGCAAACACGCTAGAAGAAGGGGTGGAGCAACAATGGGGAAACATCAAAAGTTCCATCACAGAGGCAACAAGCCTTTGTGTGAAGCAAATAAACAAATCAAAATGAAAGAAAAAGCCATTATGGTTCTCAAAAGAGGTGGGGGGAGCTTAGGGACAAAAATATAGCATTTTGGAAGTATAAGGAAACACAGAAGGAGCAGGACAGAGAACTGTACCAGATAAGGCAAAAGGAAGCAGGGAGGGAAGTCAGAATAGCAAAGGCCCAAACTGAGGAAAAGATAGCCAACTCGGTAAAGAAGGGGGATAAAACCTTTTATAGGTACATCAGGGAGCGAAGAAAGACAAAGGGAGGGATAGTGAGGCTGAATAGAATAGACAGTGGGTGGACAGAGAGGGACAGTGAAAAAGCAGGGATACTGAACAAATACTTCTGCTTAGTATTCACAAGAGAGGAGGAGGTGGAGGTGCCTAATCCAATTAACAGAAGCACTCTGGATAGGGAGGTTGATCCCAGTCCTTTCACAGAAGAAAGGGTTCTGAAAGAACTCCTAAAACTGAAGGTGGACAAAGCAATACGGCCTAGTGGAATTCACCCCAGAATTCTAAAAGAATTAAGGGGAGAACTAGTGACACCACTGACTACCCTTTTTAGCAAATCATGGGAGGATGGTGAGGTACCCGAGGACTGGAGGAAGGCAGATTTGATTCCCCTTCACAAAAGTGGGAGCAAAACAGAGGCAGGAAACTACAGACCTGTCAACTTGACCTCTGTGGTAGTAAAAGTGATGGAATCACTTCTGAAGGAAAGAATTGTTGAGTACCTAGAGGCCAGTGGGGCACAGGACTCAAGGTGGCATGGGTTCACAGCGGGAAGGTCATGTCAGATGAATCTAATTGATTTCTTTGACCAAAGTAGTAGACCAGGGAGGGACATGGCCTACCTAGACTTTAGCAAAGCATTTGACACAGTCCCACACAAAATATTAATAATCATATTAACCAGCCTGAGAGTGGGTCCCAGAGTGGTAGCCTGGATAAAACATTGGCTGGACAACAGGACACAGAAGGTAATTATAAATGGAGTCCACTCTGAAGAAAGAGGGGTTACTATAAGGGTTCAGTACTGGGTCCAATACTTTTTTTTTATTCAGTATGTTTTACTTACAATGTCACATTACAATGAAGTTAAGACACTGACAAGGCCTTCAAGAAAAAAAAAAACATTTACCCCAAGCATTTTGTGTACTGGAGGCCTACACTGTAGTAAATGGACATTACAGCATTTTCTTTTAATATTATCAAAATGACAACTTACCACATTCAAGCCCAATCCCTTACCCCCCCCAATGTACTTCTACTTGTAGAAAGAACCACAAGAGAACTCCTTTGTAAGACTCTAAAAATTTCCCAGGTTAAGGAAGACCTTTCCGCCTTGGTATATTAGATTTTCCAAGTCACTAGAACAGCATCCGGGGGACCCCATTTGGTATTATATGAATGTACCCTATTGTTCATCTTAGCTATATGTAACTCCAGCTACAATGCAAGCAAGATTTCCTTGTACCATTCAATAACTGAAGGTATAGACTCATCTATCCAGTGTCGCAGGATAATCGCCTTAGTTGCAGCTGAGATTTATTTAGTTATTTATATTTTGTTTACCAGTAAGCCCACTGAGACCAAAGGTCCCTTTTTCAGGGGCGACCCGGGGTGAATACACCACCAACTTTACATAAGGTACAGTATACAGCTTCAAAAAATGCATATACAATTTGTACATAAGGTACAGCATACAGCTTCAAAAAAATATATATACAATTTGTACAGGAGGTTGTGTAACAGTAAGGCAGAGACAGAGAGCATGCAGCAAGTAACATCATTCAGAGAAAATTGCATTGCCCAGGGGGAAAAACAAAAGTCCATGGGTTATTCAAGAAGAAAAACATAACACAGTTTGTAAAGAGTATACAGTTAATAGAGGTTTGTTGGTACACGGGGCACCAAGGATTCATAGATAGCCACATTAGGTCATGAGGTAATAGCCATATATGCCTTCTTCTGTTTACTCATGTCCCTGGGGAAATTATTAATCAAACAAATTTTGGGTATGTAGAAAGAATCCAGTCCCAGGAGAGAATTTAACGATTTCTGAATTGCTTTCCACAATAGCTGAATTTTAGGACATACCCATAACATGGGGTATAGATCCCCATTATCAGCACTGCATCTGTAACACCTAGGGGATAATAATTTGCCTATTTTGTATAATTTAGCAGGAGTGTAGTATAAATTGTGCATAATATTGAACTGCTGTAGCTTATACCTATCTTGTCTTATGTATTTATATATATTGTTCCAAATTTGGTCCCATAATCTTTGGTCTTCACCCATTTCCAATTTCTGCCTCCAATAGAAGCAAATACCAGATGGCAATTCTAAATCAATCCTCTGCATTACATGGTACACTTTGGAAACCGAGTGAGGCTGATCTGCTATCTGAAGCAACAAAGACAATTCTGTCCTATTTGCTTCTGAACATTTTGAATTCCGAAAATAAGCTTTTACTGCACCACTAACTTGCCAATATTTGAAAGCATTCCCTTTTGCCTCAGGTATATTCAAACAAAATTGTGCATACGATAACGACTCTCCCTGAGGAGCTAGATCTCCCAGGCACAACCCAACTAATGGTTCCCAGAATGTAGGGGAGATTGGAGCTTTCTGAATTTGGAAATGCATATTTTGTATTAGGGGCTACTCCAGGGATTTGTGCCAATTCACTCCTAAAGACCTTTGTACTTGGTGTAGGGATTTTATTGACCAGCTGATAGGTGTGTTTTTGAGTAGTTTAGGGAGAAGTCTTGGGGCAGTATAAATGACTGAATTGAAAGTTAAAGAGAACTTATTAATCAGATGTTTCTCAATGGGGACCCAAAGGGTCACATAAGGGTTGAAGTACGTTGAAAATGTTGGCCGAGTCCAAGAGACTAGCTTACTAATGTGAGATGCTATATAATAATTAAAGAAGGAGAGGAGTGCCAGGTCTCCCTGCCTCTTAGGTCCTGTTAATTTTGAGTATGCTCTCCTAACATTTTTCCCCTTCCAGATGAAATTATTGAGTAATTTTTGCAAGGTTCCAAACCATGATTTAGGTAAGTAAGGCCCCAACATATTTAAGGGATAAAATATTCTTGGTAGTACATTCATTTTCACTGTCTCTATTCTAGCCCACAATGATAAAGGCATTAGCTTCCATCTATCTAAATCTAGCTTTATTATTTTAACCAGGTTATTGAGATTTTCTTTAATCATTATGGCCATATTCTTTGAGACTTTGATACCAAGATACATCAGGGATCTGGGTTCCCAATTGAGACCCAGGTCCCCAGCTATGCCAGGCAAACATTTGTCATTTAAAGGAAAAAGCTTCATCTTGGATATATTGAGTTTATAATTCGAAACTCTGGAGAACTACCCAATTTCTTGTAAGATAGCCGGTATGCTAGTCTCCGGTTCCTCTATATGCAAAAGCAGATCATCTGCATAAGCTGAAATTAAATATCTCTTGCTACCTATCTGTAATCCCTTTATGTCCTGTGATGTAAGTAACCTGTGGATTAGGGGTTCCAGATAGAGATTAAATAGAAGTAGAGAGAGTGGGCAGCCCTGTCTGGTACCACAGGAAAGAGGGAATGGATCCAAAAGAACACTGTTGCACCAGACCCGTGCTATTGGGGATTCGTATAACAATTTAATCCATCTCAGGAATTCATCTGGAAAACCAAACCTAGACAATGTAGCAAATAGAAAGTCCCAGGAGACCCAGTCGAACGCTTTCTCAGTGTCCAGAGCTAGCAGGGCAGCCAGAATCTGTATATTTTTAGCATGAATTATTAAATGATGAAGTTTGTGCATGTGATCACTGGACGATCTACCATTCATGCAACCTAGCTGCACCTCGCTAACCATCTTACACATTAGAGGACTGAGCCAGTTGGCTAATACCTTAGCTAGTATTTTAACATCCATGTTTAGGAGTGATATTGGACGGTAGTTACCAGGGCATAAAGGATCCCGATCCGGCTTGAGGATGAGAGTTATAAGGGCATCCAAAAAGCCACCTTCTGAAAGCCCCTCGAGATACCAGAAGTTATATACTTTAACTAAAACAGGGATAATTTCTTCCTCAAATGCTTTATACACATTGGTAGAGAGACCGTCGGGTCCTGGGGAGCTATCAGGGGAAAGTTGGGTAATAGCTTGTTTAACTTCCCAATCCTGTATAGGAAGTTCCAATTTTACTGCCTCTGTGCTAGTAATCCGGGGAAGGGTAACTGACTCCAAAAAGCCCTGGATCTCATCTGACTTTGCTCTATCTGCTATTGGAATTGTATATACTTTGTGAAAATAATATCTGAATGCTGCCGCAGTTTCTCTAGGGTCTTTGACTAGAGTTCCCTCTGGGTTAGTTTGTAAGGCTGCGATATATCTGCTAGATTCTAACTGTCGGAGTTTTAAAGCTAAGAGCTTGCCTGCCCTCTCACCAGCTTCCAGATAATTAAGTCTAGTTCTCCTGAGAGCGAGCTCTGCCTTTTGCAACATAATTGAGGAGAACTGTGATTGTAATTTATGTAATTGGTTCCAGTCTGATTCAGTCGAGCATTGACTGATGTTACTCTCAATGACCTTAATGGAGTTAATAATATCATTAAGCAGTGTTCTATTCTTTTTAAGTATGGTAGAGGTGATTTGGATACATTCTCTCCTCAACGCACATTTCAGGGCTGCCCAAACAATGTCGATTTTAGGAACTGAACCAATATTATGGGCGAAGAAGTGAGATATGAATTGCTTCAAATGATCGTGAGTGTAGGTATCCTGTAATAACTGATTATTAAATCTCCACATGAAGTCTCTGTTAAGCCTGGGGCCAATTGCATACCTAATAGAAATTGGGGAGTGATCTGAGATAACCCTGGTGTGTATCTCTGTGTCAGAAATAGAAGTAATGGAATTGCTACTAGTTAGAAAGTAATCAATTCTAGAATAGGTCTTATGTGGCATTGAAAAAAAAGAGTATTGTCTGGATTCCGCATTGAGGACTCTCAAGACATTGACGAGATTTATTCCTTCCATGAGTTCTTTAGGTGCCCTCTGGGAAGGAGATAATCTTACACGTTTATTATCTGACCTGTCGAGTTGTAATTGAGGTGTAATATTCCAGTCATCCCCCAGTAAAATTATTCTGGAAGAGTAGTTGTTTAACTTGTCCAACAGTTGCGTAAAAAATTATGGGGAATCAACATTTGGACCATATACTGAACCTATTAGTACGTGTTGTGAGAATAGAGTACCAATCAGCAAGATATAACAACCATGTGCATCCCAGATCTCCTTTTCTAATTGAAAATATATTTTTTTATTAAATAGGATAGCTACTCCACCCCTGTTCGTGGAAACCTCGGCTCCAAAAACCTGACCCACCCAATATTTGCGAAACAAATGAGCATCCTCCCTTTTAAGATGAGTTTCTTGTAAGCAGACCACGTCACTTTTTAGAGTAGATAAATGCCTTAACACCATCTGCCTTTTACACCAAGCCCGAGCCCCCTTGATGTTCCAGCTTAGAATATTAAGCACTCCTAACATTGCCAATTAACCCAAGGCGGTAGGTCCCCTTGCAAATAGTAAGTCATGTATGTCCCTTCATGCATCTGAATTTGGTTCCTTTTATACCACAACAGTGTTAAAGTAATAATACTTCTCCCTCCCAAAACCCTCCCCAGACATCCCCTCAAAACCAGCAAAATAATAACTAACGCTCTTAAACCACTACCCCTAGTTCTATCAACTGCACTACCCATCTCAACTGTCAGGTGACGTAAGTTCCTAACCCAGCAGAAAGTCCACCCACCCCATATCCCAGTATCAAGGCCAGATAGTACAGACCACTACATTGCCCTTATCCACTCAAATTGAGTGTAATATTATAACTAATTTTTATTCTTAACTAAGTATATAAAACATTCTTTCTATACTGTGTAATCTCTATTCATTGCACAACTAGAACAATTTGTTTCTAATAACTTGTGAGATCCCAAAGGGAGCTTTTATGCTTATGGTGATAGCTGAGAAAACAAAATTTCTAACAGGAGTTAACCTTTGCGGGACTCATTACCCTCTAGTGGGGGAGGAGAGGTATAACTGCTTTCGATGTTCCCAAACAAAAGCCATGCAAGCTATATCCTATTCGCACCTGTGAACAACATGTTCTTGTTATCATTCACCTCTATGTTGTTCTTAGACATAAAAAAAAAAAAATAAAAGAGAGGATGCCTTGTGTATTACTCCTTCCCTGATTTACCGGGCGATATCGGTCTCTAATTAACATAGGAAGCGATCACTGCAGCTCGAGATCGATCGCAAAACCATAAACAGATCTATGTATTTATTCACCTAAACTATACTCCTCTCCGAGAGCACTCCTTCAATTCCTGGGATTAATTACATCATTTCACCCCCCAACTTAGATAAATGATGCAAACATATGCAGAGGGAGAATTAACAGCATCCTCCAAATTCTGCACAACACTATCTGACTCTTTAATGTCTCTTGTTGATGTAGGTTCAGACACTACATTCACGGGTGAAGCCCCACACTGTCATCTCAGTGGAACAAGATAACAGCACAAGCAAAAAGAAGAAGGAGGAAATATAAAAAGTCATTTAAAACTCTCATGCATTAAAGTAAACATTGCTCGAACAGTACAATTGCCGTTCGGTACATAATATTGACAACTGCAGTCTGCTAAGGTACTCGTGCTGGTGATTATGCATGCGGGACGTAATTTGCAGAATCACATATTCAGCACTCATTTAAACTTCCAAACAGCTGACATTTCATACTCTTAAGCCATCAGAACCAGCAATCTTAGGACCGATAGCTGTTCAATTTTTTCTCTGAAGAACTCGTGGACAGAAGCTGTTTTAATTCGGGTCCAAAATTAAGGATCAAGGATCTCTCCCTCCAAATCTGCGTCGGGGAAATATCAATGCTTGACATTGCCCAGAGAGGAGACTTGCCTATAAACACTTTTAATAGCCTTAGAGCCTTTCACAGGGGACACTTCCTTTAATAATGTACAGCTATCTCCCCCACGACTCTAACAGAAACAGTCTACCATAAGCTGTACATCCAAGGCTTGCAGTGGCTTAATGAAGCCTTTCAGCTGCATTATTCTTGTGACATGATCCAATCACTTGATCAGTTCAGGTAGTAATTTCTTGAGTTTTCTGTGCCATTTCCAGACTCTCAAACGAGTGCCACTGGTCACCAACTTTCACCTGCAACAGAGCCGGGTATTTAACATGAAATTGTATGCCTGCCACAATTAGTTTCGAGACCAGTGGGTGCATTTATTGCCGCTTAAGCCTAACAGACTGTGGTAAGTCGTGGGTTATCCTGATCCGTTTTCTTTCCCACAGGACTTCTTGCAAGGATTTAACTTTGACCAGGATGTTTGTTTGTCGAGATAGTTTAATAATTTGGACACCATCGGTCTAGGCTGCGCTCCTGGTGGAGGGGGGAAGGATGGAGAGATCTATGAGCTCGCTCTACCACGTAACTTGCTCCATTAGGGAAAGGGACAGCAATTTTCTCAAATAATCTTTGTACAAACTGAATCAGAGATGTGCCCTCTTCTCTCTCCGGGATCCCAATAATGCTAATATTACTTCTTCTTCTCCTCCCCTCCAAGTCTTTGATTTTTTCTTCAATTCTTTTAACTCTCCTGCTCGTGGAGACTCGATCTAGCTCAAACTTATCCATCTTCGTTTCTACGGACTTAATGCGAGCTTCATTGTCTCCCACTCTGGTGCTTAAAGAGTCTAAAGATGCTTTGATGCTGTGAACTTCTGTCGAAATTTCTTCAATCGCACTTTGCAGAGGCATGATTTTTTCAAGGAAACACTCCTCTGTTAAAGCAGTGAATCCCGGGGTTGCTTTATTAGGCCCTTGCCGAGGTCGCTTTGAGGCCTGCTCTTTCTCCGGGGAAGGCGGCGGGGTGTGCTTCGGGAGCTGTTTCTTAACATATGCCTCCATTAATAACCGATCTAAGCCACCAGAATGGATCTTCGAGTATAATACAATAATTTTCAGAGCTCTATATTCAGCGGTACTGCTAAACGTGAAGTTTTAAAGTGGGTAGGGAGCGGAGCTATGCAAGTTCGCTGCTTTCCTCTAGGCTACCATCACATGACTCCCCCAGTACTTTTTATGTCTTTACAAGTGACATTGTAGGGGGACTGGAAAGAAAAGTATACCTCTTTGCAGATGACACAAATATCTGCAACAGGGTTGATACACGAAGGCATGGAAAGGATGAGAAGGGACTTGGCAATGTTGGATGAATGGTCAGAGGTATGGCAGCTTGGATTCAATTCAAAGAAGTGCAAACTAATGTACCTAGGAAACAAAAACTAAGGGAAAGATTACACAATGGTGGGGGGAGGTAGTAACAACAACAAAAATGGAAAGGGACCTAAGTGTAATTGTATCAGATGACCTTTAGGTTAGCAAGCAATATGAGAAGGCAGTAGGGATGGCTGGGGGGATACTCAGATGTATAGGGAGAGGCATCACCAGCAGAAAACAGGAAGTTGTTATTCCTCTGTACAGACAGTGGGTGAGACCCCATCTGGAGTACTGCATCCAGTTCTGGAGACTCCATCTCCACAAGGACATAGACAGGATGGAGGCAGTCCAGAGGAGGGCAACTAAAATGGTGCAGGGTCTGCAAGAGAAGACATACAAGGAGAGACTAAAGGAGCTTAATATGTATATTCTTGAGGAAAGGAGGGAGAGAGGGGGACATTATAGAAACTTTTAAGTACCTCAGTGGAATCAACAAAGTCCAAGAGGGTAGCATCTTTCAGAAAAAGAGATGTGCAAGAACAAGTGGACACAATTTGAAGATAGTGGGGGGATGGCTCAGGGGTAATGTGAGGAAGTATTTTTTCACAGAGAGGGTGGTGGACATGTGGAACAGCCTTTCTGAGGAGGTTGTGGGATCTAAAACTGTGGGAGAATTCAAGAATGCATGGGACAGCCATAAGGCAATTCTAGTGGTGGGTAGGAAGAAATAGGCTGTTGGTTAACTAGGATCCTCAGCTTATCCTGTATGTAGGGAAATGGGCAGACAAGGTGGGCCAAGTGGTCCTTCTCTGCCGTCAAAGTCTATGTTTCTATGTTAACTCCATACCTTACTTTGTACAGATTTATTTGTGCATTTATTTTATAGGGATGCCATCTGAAAAGAATAACTGGTAAAATGAATTAACCTGTCGTTTTTAAGAAAAAAAAGTAATTATGCCTAGAAAGATGAAATGTAATAATGTGTAGATCTGTAGAAAGAACAGATCTACTAAATGAATAACTGCGCTGTACACATTTTTGCCAGATTTATTGTTCCGGGAGACATTCTGGAGGCTGCGATGCTGCCCTATTTGCTGGCACCTCTCTGGTCTGAGAGAGGAGGTTGCCCGTCTCCAGGCTGAGCTGGCTAGGATTCGTGAAACCTCCTCCCCCACCCAGGGACCACCAGGGCCAATGCCACTACCTCAGAGGTTGCTAAGAAAGAGGACAGGCTGGACCAGGGTGGGCTCAGGGAGGAGAGAGTGGTGGAACAGAGTTGCATCCCTCCAGCTGTACCTCTCCACAATTCATTCGCTCTTCTGGTCGATAGTGGTTCCTCTATGGAGGCACCTGCAGTGGAGACCAAGGAGGATACTGGGAACCTTCACAAAGGAGACGCACAGGAGGGTGGCATGGGACCCCACAGAGGAAGGAAACAACTCCTGGTGGGGGACTCAATCATTAGGGGGGTAGAAATGGGGGAGGAAGGGGAGAGGGAGGTAAGGTGCCTTCCTGGCACCATCGCTTGGAGGGACAGGAAGCGAATCCACAGGATCGTGGGAGGAGCTGCAAAAGGGAGGGAGCTGGATATCATTGTCCACCTAGGGACAAATGACCTGGCTAGGAATGGGATCAGAGCAGTGCAAGAGGAGTTTGTAGAGTTGGGGAAGGGCCTTAGACAAGTAGCGCCTACGGTAACCTTCTCGGAGGTGCTGCCTGTCTATGGCCAGGGTGATGCTAGGGCACTCCTCACCAGGGAATTCAATGAGTGGTTGAAAAACTGGTGTGGAGTTCAGGGTTTTGGCTTCATTGGGGACTGGGGAGCCACCTGGAGGGATGCAGACCTATACTGGTGCAATGGTCTGCATCTGTCCGGGGGGGAACCAGGATCCTATGTGAGAGGTGTAAATGCTTCATTGGCAAGCATTTAAACTAGCCAAGGGGGAAGGCACTGAAAAGGAGCAGGGAAATCCCAGCCTCCCCCCACAAAACATGGTAATTAGTGAGGTAAACACCAAGGTAGAGAAGTTATTAGGAGCAGGACAGAGGTAAATGTAAAAAGGCAAAGGCAGTAAGGACAGGAATGGGGCTAAAAGGGTAAGGCTATCAAAAGTGGAGGGTGATGAGTACCAATGCCCGTAGTCTGTGTAACAAGCTCCCTGAACTAGTGGCCTTGATGGAAGAGGGTTGCCTGGATATTGTGGCAGTAACAGAAACATGGTACACAGAGAACCATGACTGGGATGTCAACATACCAGGATACACAATCTACAGGAGGGACAGGGAGGGTAAAAGAGAAGGAGGAGTAGCTCTATGTAAAGGAAGGGATCAAAGCAACAGAACTAAAGAGTAAACAGGGAGCAGATGAGCACTCTGGGTCACCCTGGAGACAGGAAATGGCACCACAATCCACACGGGGGTTGTTTACAGACCCCCATCTCAGGGGGAAGGAATGGACAAGGAAATGATAGAAGGCTTCCTTAGAATGGCAGAAAAAGGGGAGATATTGTTAATGGGGGACCTGAATATGCCAGATGTTAACTGGAGCACCTTTGCTGCAGGCACATCCAAGAGCAGGCTCATTCTTGATGCCCTACAGGGGGCATGCCTCAGACAGCTAGTACTGGAACCCACTCAGGAGGGAGCAATCTTAGACCTGGTACTCTCAAATGGGGACGGAGAAAGAATCTCAGATTTAGAGGTGGGTAGCCACCTGGGAACAAGCGACCACCAAACAGTGTGGTTCACGATAAACACAGCCATACAATCAAGCCATACAAAAGCAAGAGTACTGGACTTTAGGAGGGCGGACTTTTGGAAAATGAGATAGTGCCTTAGAAAAGCACTAGCAAACAGGCAAGAAGGAGGGGTGGAGGAACAATGGGGAGTCATCAAAACAGCTATCACAGAGGCAACAAGCCTTTGTGAAAAGCAAATCAATAAAACACAACGAAGGAAAAAAATGCTATGGTTCTCAAAAGAGGTGGCAGGGAAGGTTAAGGAGAAAAGGATAGCATTCAGGAAATATAAGGAAACACAGAAGGAGCAGGACAGAGAACGTTATCAGTTAAAGCAGAAAGAGGCTGAGAAGGCAGTCAGAATAGCAAAGGCCCAAACCGAGGAAAGGATAGCCAATTCTGTTAAGAAGGGGGATAAGACCTTTTATAGGTACATTAGGGAGCGAAGAAAGACCAAAGGAGGGATACTGAGGCTTAATAAAGGGGAGGGAATGTGGGTAGAGGGGGACAGTGAAAAAGCAGAGATACTGAATGAATATTTCTGCTCAGTAGTTACAAAGGAAGAGGAGGGGGAGGTACCTAAACCAAACAAGAGAAACACTCTGAAGACGGTGGTCGATACCAGTTCATTTACAGAAGAAAGGGTTCTGAAAGAACTAATAAAATTGAAGGTGGACAAAGCAATAGGGCCTGATGGGATTCACCCAAGAATTCTAAAAGAACTAAGGGTAGAACTAGTGACACCACTGACTACTCTCTTTAACAAATCATGGGAGGATGGGGTGATACCTGAGGACTGGAGGAGGGCAGATGTGATTCCTCTTCACAAAAATGGGAGCAGGATAGAGGCAGGAAACTACAGATCAGCTAGTTTGACCTCAGTGATAGGGAAAATGATGGAATCACTTCTGAAGGAAAGAACTGTTGAGTACCTAGAGGCCAGTGGGGCACAGGACCCAAGGCAGCATGGATTCACGATGGGAAGGTCATGTCAGACGAACCTAATAGATTTCTTTGACTGGGTGACCAAAGTAGTAGACCGGGGAAGGGCTGTGGACATGGCCTACCTAGATTTTAGCAAGGCATTTGATACAGTCCCACACAAAAGATTAATACACAAGTTAGCCAGCCTTGGAGTGGGCCCCAAGGTGGTAGCCTGGATAAAAAATTGGCTAGACAACAGGACGCAAAGGGTAGTAGTAAATGGAGTACACAGTGAAGAAAGGAGGGTTACTAGCGGGGTACTGCCGGGTTCAGTTCTGGGACCGGTCCTTTTTAATGTCTTTATAAGTGACATTGCAGAGGAACTAGAAGGAAAAGTATGTCTCTTTGTAGATGACACAAAGATCTGCAACAGGGTTGATACACAAGATGGAGTGGAAAGGATGAGAAGGGACTTGGCAAGGTTGGAGGAATGGTCAAATGTATGGCAGCTCAGATTCAATGCAAAGAAGTGCAAGGTAATGCACATGGGAAACAAAAACCCAGGGGAAGAGTACACAAAATGGGGGGTGAGATACTGACAACAGTAAAAATGGAAAGGGACCTGGGGTAATTATATCAGATGACCTAAAGGTGGGCAAGCAATGTGAGAAGGCAGTAAGGAAGGCTGGGGGGATACTGGGATGCATAAGAAGAGGCATCAGTAGTAGAAAACAGGAAGTTGTTATCCCTCTGTACAGGCAGTTGGTGAGACCCCATCTGGAGTACTGTGTGCAGTTCTGGAGACCCCATCTCCTGAGACATAGACAGAGTGGAGGCTGTCCAGAGGAGGGCAACCAAAATGGTGCAGGGTCTGCACCAGAAGACATATGAAGAAAGACTAAAGGAGCTTAATATGTATACCCTTGAGGAAAGAAGGGAGAGAGGGGACATGATAGAAACTTTCAAGTACCTCAAGGGAATCAACAAAGTCCAAGAGGGTAGCATCTTTCAGAAAAAGAGATGTGCAAGAACAAGGGGGCGCAATTTGAAGATAGAGGGGACGGCTCAGAGGTAATGTGATGAAGTATTTTTTCATGTAGAGGGTTGTGGATGCATGGAACAGCCTCCCTGAGGAGGTCGTGGAGTCAAGAACAGTGGGGGAATTCAAAAGTGCATGGGACAGACATGAGGCAGTCCTAGTGGGGGTAGGAGGAAGTAAGCTGTTGGTTAACTAGGATCTGCAGCTTATCTGTTAGGTAGGAAAATGGGCAGACTAGGTGGGCCAAGCGGTCCTTATCTGCCATCAAATTCTATGTTTCTATGTTTCTATGTATCTCTAATTTCAAGTTTCACTCTCTTCCCTAGCAAAGATTGCTGTTCTTTTTATAAGTCTTTGCCTGATAATTAATTTCTTCATCCTGAGCTTGTTAACGAGACATTCTGTTTCTCATAAAATGTATCACAGTTCTTGTCAGTTTTTTTGCAGAGCAGGCTTGCAACTAGAACAGTATCCCAAACTGGCTTCCTGCTAACAGCTCTGACAAAGAGTTTGCAATCAAGCCTGAGAAGAGCTCAACCTGCTCTCAGGTTAACCCCTTGAGTTCCAAATACATTTTTGCAATCATTTCAACAGTATAACTATATACATTTTTAAACCAAGGGATCCCAGTATCACTTACAGATTCACATATATTGTATAACCACAGATATGCAAGGAGGAAGAAAAGACAGGAATAGCAAGTGAAGGTAGAGCGATAGCGAGAGGTGGAGAATCGCAAGATTGTCAGAGTGATCAGTTCCTAGGTTTCACAAAAATATTTGGTTTTGGAACCAGACAGATAGGAGACAGAAAAGGAGAGGATAGAACAGATTCTTGTGTCTAACTCTTTCTGCATAACAAATGGGACAGGACCTTATTCAACCCTGTCATACACCCCCCCCCAAGAGGGAAACTGTTTGAAAAAAACAGGTTTCCAAAACTTTCTTTTAATTCTCTTCCAACATTTCCTTATAACCTTTCACAGTTCTGTGCATATTCAGTATCTCTTTTTCCAAAATAACCATTTTACCAAACAGAGAAACAGAGCAACATAGAAGTTGATGGCAGATAAGGACCACAAGGCCCATCTAGTCTGGCCATTTTTTCTACCTTATGAATGTGCCATAGACCTTCACTCTGTCAATGGTCTATCCATGCACCCACCACTCTTTTTGTGAAAAATAACTTCCTCACATTCCCCTTAATTGGCCTCCCTGTAATGTCATGCTGTGTCCTCTTGTCCTGCTAGTTTTCTTATATTGAAACATGTTAGACTCTTTCACCTTAATGCCCTTAAGATGTTTGAATGTTTCAATCATATCACCTCTCTCACTCCTTTTCTCTAGGGTATACATATTGAGCTCCCTTAATCTGTCCTCATATGTTTTCTGATGCAGTCCCTGCACCATTTTGGTTGCCCTTCTCTGGACTGCCTCCATTTTGTTAATGTGCTTGTGCAGGTGCAGCCTCCAGTACTGCACGCAGTACTCCAGATGGGGCCTAACCAGTGTCTTGTAAAGAGGGATTATTTCCTCCTTCTTACAACTTGTGATACCAATACTAATACACCCCAACATCCCTCTAGCTTTACCTACTGCTTTAGTGGCCTGCTTGGATGGTTTCAGGTAATCTGTGATGATGATGCCCAAGTCTCTTTCTTCCTTTGTGATTGCCAGCAACTCCCCTCCCAACCTATAAGTAGCTTCAGGGTTTCTCTTTCCTATGTGCATGATCTCGCACTTCTTTGCATTAAACCCCAGTTGCCACTCTTCTGACCATTTTGCCAGTTTATCCAGACCTCTTCTCATTCTGCCCACCCCGTCTGGATCATCTTCTTCTTGGTGTCATCTGCAAACAGACAAACCTTACCCTCCAGTCCATCAGCAATGTCACTGATGAAGATATTGAAGAGACTGGCACCGGGACTGATCTCTGAGGTACCCCACTTGTGACTTGCATCTCTTCTGACTGTATAACGTTTACCACCACTCTCTCTTTTCGGCCCATCAACCAGTTTGCCACCCAATTGACCAACCTCTCACCCACCCTGAGCCTACCCAGCTTATTAATCAATCTTCTATGTGGAACAGTATCGAAAGCTTTGCTGAAGTCAAGGTAGGTGACATCAAATGTACCCCCTTGGTCCACCACTCTGGTTACCCAGACAAAGAAATCTATGAGATCAGTTTGGCAGGACCTTCCTGTTGTGAACCCATGCTGTCTTGGATCCTGTGCTCCTACAGATTCCAGGTGTTGCACTATCCTTTACTTAAGCAGTGCCTCCATAATCTTGCCCACTACTGAGGTAAGACTGACTGGTCTGTAGTTCCCTGCCTCCCTCCTGCTGCCACTCTTGTGGAGTGGGATCACATGAGCCCTTCACCAGTCTTCTGGGACCTCTTCTCTGCTCAGAGACTCACTAAACACTTCTGCTAATGGTTCTGCTAGTTCCACCCTTTGCTCCTTTAGTACCCTTGGATGTATGCTATCAGGTCCTATTGCCTTGTCCACCATGAGCTTAGTGAGCTCTTGTAGGACCCTTTCTTTTGTTAAGGGACTTTTGCATTCCTCCCTCCCACCTGTGTCTATGGTGCTGAGCTGTTGGCCCTGTCCTACCTGCTCCTCAGTAAATACTGAGCAGAAGTATCTATTTAAGATAGATGCGTTTCATTGGTCCTCCTCCACACACTCCCCCTTATCCCTTTTGATCCTAACAATACCCCCAATTAACTTTCTCCTTTCACTAATTTCTCTGTAGAAAGTCTTGTCCCCTTCTTTTGCTGTTTGTGCTAGTGTTTCCTCAGTTTGGGCCTTTACCTGCCTTATTGCCTTCCCTGATTTCCTTAGGGAAGTTTGGTATGCCTCCCTATCTTCATCCTGCTGCATTCCCTTATATTTCCTGAAGGCCAACCTTTTGGCTCCGATCTTTTCTGCTACTGTTTTTGAGAACCAAAGTGGTTTCCTCCATCTTTTGCTCTTGCTTTCTCCCTAACACAATGGGATGTTGCTTCAAGTATTGCATCCTTAATGCTTGCCCATGTTGCCTGTACCCCCTCACCTGTATTTCCTCTTGCCAGGGCTAGCTTAACTCTGTTGGCCATCTTATCAAAGTCAGCTCATCTGAAGTCCCATATTTTTGCCTTTGAATGGGATGATTTGGTTCTAGTGGCCAAATTGAACCATACCATGTGATGGTCACTGGCCCCCAGGTGACCTTCTACCTGGAGATCAGTGATCCTTTCCCTGTTAGTCATTACTAGATCCAGGATAGTCCTGTCTCTTGTGGATTGTTGTACTAATTGTTTGAGGCCCTCCCCCTGCAGGGAATCCACGATGTGTCTAGTTCTGGTGAATGTTCCTACTGGTATTGACCAATCTGTATCTGGCAGTGAAGTATAAACTTAAATTTTTTTTCAATCTTCAGAATTCTCCATTCCTGATCCATATCTTGACAGAAAATCAGCACTGACATTCTCTTTCCCAGATTTGTGCATCACTTTGTATTTAAATGGCTGTAGTGCCGGGTACCACCGTGTGATTCTGGAATTTTTATCCTTCATTTGGTTAAGCCAACAGAGAGGATTGTGATCTGTTATAAGCACAAAGATATCTCCAAGCAAATACAACTTAAGGGACTCCATGGCCCACTTTGCCACAAGGCATGCCTTTTCAATGGTGGACTTCCACTTCCTACTGATATACAGAATGGGATGTTCGGAGGCCAGCCCGGTGGCGCTGAGGGTTGAGGCACTGGATGCCACACCGGCAACCCATGTTCAGGAATGGGCATGCGTCATCGGGGGTCGGCAGGGGAGGAGAAGGATTGAGCATCCAGAGGACTGCTCTCCTTCTCTGGGGTGGGGGAACACCAGTCTGTCGGCATCGATTGCCCTCTAGTGGAGGCTGGGGGACAAGCATGTCACACCTAGATGTGGGGTGGAGCTAGGACAGACGCACTCACTCTTGTGTCATTGCACGTCTTAGCTCCAAGGGGATTCGAATTAGGAAAAAAAATGCTGACCCCCACGTATGAGCCAGGCATGGTGCCCGACCCTTCAGCCACTACAGTTCCACTTCAGCACCTCCACTCCGGGGGGCTTCTCTGAGTAAGGGTCAGGTGCCGAGGCTGGGGTGATACCATTCACGAGGTTAGGGGGTTCGGCCAGTAAAACATAGAAACATAGACTTTGAAGGCAGATAAGGACCGCTAGGCCCATCTAGTCTGCCCATTTCCCTACCTACAGGATAGGCCGCAGATCCTAGTTAACCAACAGCCTATTTCTTCCTACCCCCCACAACGATTGCCTTATGTCTGTCCCATGCATTCTTGAATTCTCCCACAGTTTTAGACCCCACAACCTCCTCTTGAAGGCTGTTCCATGCATCCACTAACCTCTCTGTGAAATAATACTTCCTCACATTGCCCCTGAACCGCCCTCCTTCTATCTTTAAATTGTGTCCCCTTGTTCTTGCAAGTCTCTTTTTCTGAAAGATGCTACCCTCTTGGACTTTGTTGATTCCACTGAGGTACTTAAAAGTTTCTATCATGTCCCCCCTCTCCCTTCTTTCCTCAAGGGTATACATATTAAGCTCCTTTAGTCTCTCCTCATACGGCTTCTCTTGCAGATCCTGCACCATTTTAGTTGCCCTCCTCTGGACTGCCTCTATCCTGTCTATGTCCTTGCGGAGATGGGGTCTCCAGAACTGGACACAGTACTCCAGACCAACTGTCTGTACAGAGGGATAACAACTTCCTGTTTTCTGCTGATAATGCCTCTCCCTATACATCCCAGTATACCCCCAGCCCTCCCCACTGCCTTCTCACAGTGCTTGCTAACCTTAAGGTCATCTGATGTGATTACCCCCGGGTTCCTTTCCTTTTTTGTTGTTGTTACTACCTCCCCACCCATTGTGTAGTCTTCCCCTGGGTTCTTGTTTCCCAGGTGCATTATTTTGCACTTCTTTTGCATTGAATCCTAGCTGCCATACTTCTGACCATTCCTCCAACCTTGCCAAGTCCCTTTTCATCCTTTCCACGCCCCTTGTGTATCAACCCTGTTGCAGATCTTTGTGTCATCTGCAAAAGGCATACTTTTCCTTCAGTCCCTCTGCAATTTCACTGATGAGACATTAAGAAGGACTGGACCAATACTGAACCCTCGGTACCCCACTAGTAACCCCCTTTCTTCAGAGTGGACTCCATTTACATTACCTTCTCTGTCCTGTTGTCCAGCCAATGTTTTACCCAGGCTACCACCTGGGTCCCACTCCCAGGCTGGTTAATTTGACTATTTATCTTTGTGTGGGACTGTGTCAAATGCCTTGCTAAAGTCTAGGTAGGCCATGTCACAGCCCCTCCCTGGTCTACTACTTTGGTCACCCAGTCAAAGAAATCTATTAGATTGTCTGACATGACCTTCCCGCTGTGAACCCATGCTGCCTCTGGGTCCTGTGCTCCACTGGCCTCTAGGTACTCAACTATTCTTTCCTTCAGAAGTGACTCCATCACTTTCCCTACCACAGAGGTCAGACTGACAGGTCTTTAGTTTCCTGCCTCTGTCTTGGTCCCACTTTTGTGAAGGGGAATCACATCTGCCTTCCTCCAGTCTTCGGGTACCACACCATCCTACCATGATTTATTAAAAAGAGTAGCCAGTGGTTTCACTAGTTCCTCCCTTAATTCTTTTAGAATTCTTGGGTGAATTACATCAGGACCCATTGCTTTGTCCACCTTCAGGTTTAGAAGTTCTTGCAGAACCCTTTCTTCTGTGAAAGGACTGGGATCGACCCCCCTATCAAGAGTGCTTCTTTTAATTGGATTAGGCACTTCCCCCTCCTCTTTTGTAAATACTGAGCAGAAATATTCGTTCAGTATTCCTGCTTTTTCACTGTCCCCCTCTGCCCAACCACCGTTCATTCTATTCAGCCTCACTATCCCTCCCTTTGTCTTTCTAAGCTTGCTGATGTACCTATAAAAGGTTTTATGCCCCTTCTTAACTGAGTTGGCTATCTTTTCCTCAGTTTGGGCCTTTGCTATTCTGACTTCCCTCCCTGCTTTCTTCTGCCTTAACTGGTACAGCTCTCTGTTCTGCTCCTAGAGGAGCCTACTGGCAGTACTGGACCTATCGGGTGTTTCAGATGAGAGCATGGGTCCAAGGGACCTTGTTAGTGCCTATAACAAGGCAGTGAGCAAGGCCCTGGACCAAATTGCTCCTGTTCGCGTTCGCCCACTCACTCAGCCCCAAAGACTCCTTGGTTTGATGAGTCTTTGAAGGAGCTGAGAAGAGTGGGGGAGAAGGCTAGAGAAGGTCTGGCGGAAATCTTGCCTGGATGCTGACAAACTTAGATTGATGGATCATTATGTTATCTATCAATCGGCAATAACCCGTAAGAAGGCAGAATTCCTGTCCAGGAAGATTGCTGCTGCGCGAAACCGACCGGCTCAACTCTTTCGGACTGTCGACAGATTGTGCAATCCACTCTGTCTACAGTCTGGAAGAGATTTTTCACAAATAAAGTGTGATAAGCTTGCTCGATTTTTCGCTGATAAGATTGCCAGCATTAGGTCGGATATCAGCCAAGCTCACTCTTCAAGGGTTTGCAGTGATCGGCGATGGGAAACAAACACCTGTGTCACTTGGTTTGACTTTGGTAGGCCGGAATTCATGGACATTATGAGGATTGTCCAGACTGTACGTCCAACCAGTTGTAGTTTGGATCCGGGCCCTACTCTTCTATTATTGGGTTGCATAGATGTTATCTGTCCGACCATTGCTGAAATTGTCTGGAAATCTTTGGAGCAGAGGATCTTTCCTGAACCCTTAAAGGAGGCGGTCGTTCAACCACTCCTAAAAAAACCTTCATTGAATCTGGACTGTCCAGCTAACTACAGACCTGTCTCTAACCTGCCCTTTTTGGGCAAGGTTATTGAAAAGGTGGTTGCACTGCAACTGGATGACCATCTTACAAATCATAATGTCTATGATATTCTTCAGTCGGGATTTAGGAAAAGACATAGTACTGAGACTGCTCTTGTCCGGGTTCTAAATGATCTCCTGATAGCGAGAGATCGAAGGCTCGTACTATTCTGTAGTCCTTCTTGATCTCTGGCATTTGACACTGTGGACCATGGTGTGCTTTTTGGAATGCCTGTGGTCTTATTGTGGACTGTCTGGTACGGTTCTGAAATGGTTTCAATCTTTTCTCACAGGGAGGAGACAGAGGTTATCACTGGAATTTATTCCTCTGACGCTGTCTCTTTGCCTTGTGAGGGTTCTGCAGGGTTCCATTTGGCACCCATGTTGTTCGCTGTCTGTATGCTGCCATTGGGAGACATTATTAGGCAATATGGCTTGGGTTTTCACTGCTATGCAGATGATACCCAGATATATTTGTCCTTTAGTCCTGGACAGGAAGATACAGTCTCTATACTTAACAACTGTCTTTCCGAGATCAATGATTGGATGAGTGCCAGCTGGCTAAGGTTAAACCTGGATAAGACTGAGGTGTTGGTGGTGGACCCAGGTCGCCTTGAGGTGGGTTATAGGGCTGGTCTCCCTTAGGGCGTATGGATCGATGGTGCCCAGCTCTCGACCTCAGACCGGGTGCGTAACCTGGGCGTTATTATTGACGACAGTCTGACCCTGAAATTTCAGGTGTCTTCTGCTGTCAAATCTTCCTTTTACCATCTGAGGAATATTGCTTGGGTGAAACACCTTGTTCCTCCGGCCGACCTTCCGACATTGGTCCATGCCTTTGTTACTTCTCACCTTGATTACTGCAATGCCCTGTACCTAGGGCTGCCGGGGGTTGATATCCGCCACTTGCAGCTAATGCAGAACGCAGCAGCCAGGCTTTTGACTGGGACATCTATGAGGAGTCACATTACGCCTGTGCTGCGCGAACTTCACTGGCTGCCAGTTCAGTGGCGGATCACCTTTAAGGTCGGGTTACTGACCTATAAAGCCCTACGACGAACAGGGACTGGTATCTTCAAGATCTGCTTGTTCCCTGTCCCTCGCTCGCTCGCTCCACCGGCGAGGATTGCTAGAGGTTCCCAGGGTTCGTTTAAAAACATCGAGCACGAGCATTTTCTTATGCTGCCCTACCCTGTGGAATTCTCTACCTCATCGGATACGTAGCTGCCTGACCGTTGAGAGCTTTAAGTCAGAATTAAAAACTTATTTATTTCAAATGGCATATGGGGAGTGATTCACTGTATTTTATTGTTATTATATTGTTTTTGTTGCTGTTTGTCATATGTATGTATTTTAATAGTTTTATCTGTACAGCGCTTTGATATTGAAAAGCGCTTAAAAATAAATTTTTACTTACTTTACTTACTTACTCCTTCTGTGTTTCCTTATACTTCCGGAATGCTATCTTTTTCTTCCTGACTTTCACAGCCACCTCTTTTGAGAACCATAGTGGCTTTTTCTTTCATTTTGATTTGTTTATTTGCTTCACACAAAGGCTTGTTGCCTCTGTGATGGCAGTTTTGATAATTCCCCATTGTTGCTCCACACCTCCTTCTAGCCTGTTTGCTAGTGCTTTTCTGAGGCACTCTCCCATCTTGCCAAAGTCAGCCCTCCTAAAGTCCAGTACCCTCACTTTTGTATGGCTTGACTCTGTAGCTGGAGTTTAACGTGAACCACACCTGTTTGATGTTCACTTGCTCTAGATGATGGCAACCCACTTCTAGATCTGAGATCCTCTCACTGCCCCCGTTTGAGAGTCGAGGTCTAAGATTGCTCCCTCACGAGTGGGTTCGAAACTAGCTGTCTAATGCCTGCCACCTGTAGGGCATCAAGAATAGCCCTGCTCTTGGATGTGGCTGCAGCAATGTGCTCCAGTTAACATCTGGCATATTCAGGTCTCCCATCAACAGTATCTCCCCTTTCTCTGCCATTCTAAGAATGCCTTCTATCATATCCTTGTCCATTTCTTCCCCTGACATGAGGTCTGTACCAACCCCTGTGCAGATTGTGGTACCCTTTCCAGTCTCAAGGTGACCCACAGTGCCTCCTCTCCTCCCTGTTTACTCTTTTGCTCAGTTGCTTTTATCCCTTCCTTTACATAGAGAGCTACTCCTCCTCCTCTTCTCCCCTGCCTGTCTCTTCTGTAGGTTATGTACCCTGGTATGTTAACACCCCAGTCATGGTTATCTGTGTACCATGTTTCTGTGACTGCTATGATATCCAGGCATCCCTCTTCCATTAAGGCCAGCAGCTCAGGGAGCTTGTTGCCCAGACTATGGGCATTGGTACTCATTACCCTCCATTTCCTGATGGTCTTACTCCCTTTTGCCCCATCCCTGTCCTTCTTGCCTTTGTCACTTTCTCCATTTACCCTGCCCTTCTCCTACTCGACACCTCTATGTTGGTGTTTGCCACCTTACACCATGATTATTTGGGGGGCTAGGATTTTCCTGCTCCTTTCCAGTGCCTCCCCTTGGCTAGTTTAAAAGCTTGCCAATGAAGCATTTAAACCTATCACCTAGGATCCTGGTTCCCCTCCCGGACAGATGCAGCCCATCATGCCAGTATAGGCTTGCATCACTCCAGGTGGACCCCAGTCCCCAATGAAGCCAAATCCCTGAACTCCACACCAGTTTTTCAACCACTGATTGAATCCCATGGTGCGGAACACCCTAGCCTCTCCTATGCCATAGATGGGTAGCACCTCCGAGAAGGTTACCGTGCGTGCTACTTGACTAAGGCCCCTCCCCAATTCCACAAACTCTTCCTGCACTTCTCTAATCCTTTCTTAGCCAGATCATTTGTCCTTAGGTGGACAGTGACATCCAGCTCTCTCCCTGTGCAGCTGCTCTGGCAATCCTGAGATTCGCTCCCTGTCCCTCAAGCCATGCGCCAGGCAGGCACCTTACCTCCTCTCCCTTCCTCCCCCAGTTCTACCTTCTAACAATGGAGTCCCCACCAGGAGATGTTTCCTTCCCTGCAGGGTCCCTGCCACCCTCCTGTGGGTCTCCTTTGTGGAGGTTCCCAGCATCCTCCTTGGTCTCCACTGTGGGTGCCTCCATAGATGAACCACACTTTGCCAGAATGGCATAGGGTGTGGAGAGGTACAACTGGAGGGATGTGCTCTGTTCCACCACCCTCACCCTGCCTGAGCCCACTGTGGTCCAACTGCTTCTCTTCTTGGCAACCTCTGAGGCAACGGCAGTGGCACTGGTGGTCCCTGGATGGAAGAGAGGTCCCACAAATCCTGGCCAACTCAGCCTGGAGATGAACAACCTCCTCCCTCAGCCCAGAGAGGTGCCTGCAGATGGGACAACACCGCATCCTCCAGAACATCTCCCGGAAGACTGCTGCTCCACAGCCACTGCACTGCACCACTCCAATCATGTCTTATTTCTGGCCCCTTAACTGTTTGCAATCCTTACTCTTTCCTCTCTCTCCTTACTTTCTGCCTATGTGCCCTTTAAGCTCCTGATTGTCCTGTTCTGAGACAAGAATATACTATATTTCTCAGTAGACCATTTACTTGCTCAGAGGCAGACCTCCAGCAGCTAGAGGGGGCCCAAGAGCTACTCTTGCCCTTCTAGGATGGTGGGTCCTTGGTGGTTCTGTGATCACTCACTTCCTGCCCCTAAACAGGAAGTTCCTGTTGTCAGTCAAATCCTGTGCCTATAAAAATAGAACTAGCTTTGGTTGGAGGGGAAGGAAGGAGGGCAATATAGTCCCAGCAGAGAAGTTCAGTCACACAGCAGTCCTTTCTCCTGGTGTCTTCTGCCAAGCTATTAGCAGAATCTTTCTAAGGCAGTCTTTAAATGTAGCTTCCTTCTAGCTAAGCCCTCCCCCTACTTACCAGATCTTTCTACAAGTAATTTAAACCTCACAGCAGTAAAGTCCTTTCAGTCACCTGAGATTTACACCTAGATAACTCTTCAGATACCCATTCAGTTCAGTTAACCCAAACATACTTTTTTTTTTTGTATGTTAGTTTTTTTACCCTAAATTAAAGGTCCAAGTACAAAAGTTCTTCTACTTTAGTCCCAGCAGAGAAGTTCAGTCACACAGCAGTCCTTTCTCCTGGTGTCTTCTGCCAAGAAGTAAATTGCAAAAAAAAAAAAAAAAAAGAGTGTGATGTTCCTTTCCATCTATATGTTGACCCAAGACTGCACCTAGGTCTACTTCTAATGCATCTATCTGCAACAAAAATTGTTTTCCAAAGGCTGGGCTTCTTAAAACAGGGGCTGAACATAATGCAGCCTTGATGGCCCAAAAAGCTTCCTCACATTCTGTTGTCCATTTCGCATTATTTGGGAACTGTTTTTTCATGAGTTCAGTGAGGGGATCAGCTAGCTGGACAAAGCTAGGAACCAATATCCGATAATAACCAGCCCACCCTAAAAATGACTTGGCATGTTTCATTGTTTTAGGGTTAGGACTGTTAGCTACAGCTTCTGTCTTAGAAATATGTGGCTTTACTTCTCCATTTTCCAAAACATAGCCCAAATATCTGGTTTCCAGCATGCCCAATGCACATTTGGTAGAATTGATTGTCAAACCTGCCTTTTTGATAAATTGAGTAACTTCTCGGAGGTGTTCCAGGTGGCTTTTCCTGTCTGGACTGTACACCACAACATCATCCAGGTACGCAGCACAATCACCAGCAAGATGGGATACAATTACATCTATGTACTGCTGGAATGTAGTGGGTGTGCCATGTAAACCAAACGGCTTGGCAGTGAACTCATAGAATCCAATAGGAGTGGCAAATGCAGTTTTGTTTCTGGATTCTTTAGCTAGGGGTAATTTGCCAGTAACCCTTAGTAAGATCAAGGGTACTGATGTACTTGGCACTTCCCAATCTGTCCACCAAATCATCTATCCTGAGCCTAGGATAACTATCAAATTCTGACACTTAATCATGTTTCCTAAAATAATGCCAAATTCTTACACCCCCTTCTTTTTCATATACATATATCATTGGTGATGACCAAGCACATCTCAACTCTCCTATGATACCCAGTTCTTTCATTTTTTGTAATTCCTTAACTACGTCTGCTCTTAACTGCTCTGGTAATCTGTATGTCTTTTGTCTAATAGGGTGAGAATTCCCTGTGACTATTACGTGCTCAACCACTTTTGCTCAGCCTGGAACTGTGGTAAAATACTGGTAAAGGTCTTTAACAAGTTATGAATTTTTGTGGTTTGCTCAGAGGTTAAGGAAACATTCAGTTTTACAGCATCAGCAGTTACAGTTTGTTCCAGTCTTTCATAAGCTACAGTATATCAGTATCTTCTTTATCAATTTCTGAGGAAACTAACAAAGTAGCCTTTGATGTTTTTTTCAACCCATTTCTTCAGGAGGTTAGCGTGGTATATCTTGGTAGGATTTTTCCTATCAGGGGTGTCAATTTCATAGTTAACTGTGTCAGTACGTCTCAGCACCTTATAAGGCCCTTGCCACTTCATTAACAGTTTATTTTCTGTAGTGGGTAACAGTAGCAAGCCCTTGTCACCTGGCTCAAAGACTTTTTCTTTTACCCCATGGTCATAATACACCTTCTGCTGGTTTTGGGCCTCTTCCTGATTACTGCACTATGGGCAATTTCAACATATTTTGCCAGTCTCTTTCTCAGGGTACACATATAAGATGTAATAGATTTTTTTCTGAGTAGGGTTATTGTCCCATGTTTCTTTTATTACAACTAGTGGCCCTCTAGGCTTTCTACCAAACAGCATTTCAAATGAAGAAAAACCTGTTGATGCCTGTTGCACTACTCTGTAAGCAAAATGCCCATAAGTGCTGGTCCTGATCTTTCCCTTCCTCTTTTACAA
Source organism: Neoceratodus forsteri (assembly GCA_016271365.2). Lineage (NCBI taxonomy): Eukaryota > Metazoa > Chordata > Ceratodontiformes > Ceratodontidae > Neoceratodus > Neoceratodus forsteri. The sequence continues at coordinate 221,983,439 of CM057449.1, read as the reverse complement.
ACCTTTTTAACACGTATTTTAGGGTTTGATTAAAACACTCAAAAAGACTGTCTGTCTGTCTGAGGGTAATAAGGGGAGGTTCTTATGCCACCAATACCTATCAATCGGTACAGCTCCTTCAGCAATTGAAGCATGAAAAGTACTACCCTGATCAGTAATAATCTCTTTAGATATGCCTACCCTGCTGAAAATTTGGCAAGCTCTGTTGCCACTTTTGTGGCTGTGACAGTACGCATTGAAACTGCCTCTGGGTATCAAGTAGCATAGTCACATATTACCAAATGAATCGATTACCCTTTTTAATTTTGTCTAAGCGGCCAACCATATCCATTGCAATTCTCTCAAAAAGGGACATCTATCAAGGTAGGGGCACCTGGGGTACCTTGTCTTTTTAAGTCACTGGAGCTACTTTCTGAAACTCAACACAGGAAGTGCAATACTGTAGGTAACAACATCTTCATGATTTCCAAGCCAGTAAAATCTGTACAACAATTTGGCAAGGGTGTGATCCCTCACAGAGTGACCAGCCATAGGATTATTATATGCCATCTGTAACAACTCAGATCTATACTTCAGTGGTATAACCAGTTGTTCTATCTGTTCCTGTGTCTGATGTTTAACACAGACTCTGAGCAGTAATCTATTTCATTTTTTAAACATAGGTTCACCCTTTTTGATTTCACCTCCAGTTGCTTAAAATAACCCTGGAGAGAAACATCGTTAGCTTGCTGTGAAACAAAATCACAATCAGTTTTCAGTTTAGTTTCAGCATTTTCATATATTAACCTATTTTGTCCATCAGTCTTTTGTTGCCACTGTTTCTTCAGGTGTCTTCTTTCTTTCCTGGACTTCTGGATCTTGGAGCTGTGCTCAGACAAGTCTGAATCAAAATTATCAAAAGGAAAAGAGTCACTTGGGTGGTGGGATAGTATCAAGTGTCCCCATAGAAGCAGATGACACCAGTACCTGGTCCTTTGGCATAGTTCCTTCCCAGCACTTCAGCATGCACTAGTGTTAGGCTAGCTGGGGGGATAGCAGAAGACAACCAGCAAAAGCTCAATGTCCTAAACTATTATTTCTGCACAGTATTCTTGGTTGAGGATAATGGGCCCATACTAGAGAGTGGGATCAAGGCAGCCATATAGGGAGGGGGTTCAGAAAATGAGAGGGTAGTGATCATGGCTGAATGAGTAAAAATAGGGCTGAAGTCCCTCAGAGTGGAGAATGCACTAGGTCCAGATGGCCTGCACCCAAATGTATAGAAACATAGAAACATAGAACATAGAAGCATAGAAGCTGATGGCAGATAAGGACCACAAGGCCCATCCAGTTTGCTCATTTCTTTTTCTGCCTTATGAATGTACCATCGGCCTTTGCTCTGTCAATGGCCTATTTATTCATACTCACCTGTATTGCTCCCTTATGCCTATCCCATGCCTGTTTGAAACCCTGCACTGTATTCATAGCCACCACTTCCCGAGGTAGGCCGTTCCATCATCTACCACCCTTTCTGTGAAAAAGAACTTCCTCACATTACCCCTTAATTGGCCTCCCTCTACGCTCATGCTGTGTCCTCTTGTCCTGCTATTTTTTATGGTGGTGCGCTTGCGCAGCCAACATCTTGTGGTAGTGCAGATTTGGAAGTGCAGTCACTGTTGGACGAATGGAGGGCATGCATCAGTAGGTGCATCCCTCATTCTCAAATCAGCCTGCATGCCGGCGCCACACCATTGCATACATAATGTGGTGAGCACATCTAAGGAAAGGTCCTCTGCAATGCAAGCAAAGCTTGTCACATGCAGCGGACCTCCCGACGTGCTTCCCCGGTAACAGAAACATGGCGGCACACTGCCCACCAAACTATACTGACTTCGAGGTTGTCAATCCCCTGTTGTCTTACCCTTCCCCAATGGGATGTGCCAATGGGGGGAGCCCACCCTGGCCAGCATAAAGAATAGCCCCATTTGTTATGTATGCTGAGGGGTGCCCAATCCCCCTCGGCTCTTGCCCTCCCCACTTTAAACTGTGTGCCGACAGGGGTGCCCAATCCCTGTCAGCATAAAGTTACCCCCCCTTTTGTTGTGTGCCCAATCCCCCATTGGCTACAGCTGCTCCCCACAAAAAGACTCCATTGGCATGTTGGGAGCACACCCCAGTGTGCACCTGTGAAAACAAAAACAGTCCACAATGTTTTTTTTTTTTCCTGTACAAAAAGGAAATGGTCCCTCGGCAGTCTCCCTGCCCCCCTCCCACAACCTGTGCCCACCCACTGCACACCCTGGCTCCCCACACACCCCCCATACTTACCTCTGGAGTCTGGCACAACGATCTTCGGTGGACTGGGAACACGTCAGCACTCTGCAAAGCCGTCCACCAACGAAGGAAATGCTGATAAGCTGTATAATGGAATAAATAGGGTTTTTCCAGCTTTGATGCATATCTCAGGCATTTTTTGGAATTCTGGCACCAAATTTTCAGCATGGGGTTTGTGGGACCCCTCCTCATGATTTCTGGCACTGTCATAGCGTTATTCGGTCCCGAAAGGTGATTTCACGGTCACTGAGCAGAATCACCTTTTGGGAGTGAGTAATGACATGACAGTTCCACTGTTCATGAGGGGGGCTCTCAAAAAGCCTATGTTGCAAATTTGTTGACAAAACTTCCAAAAATGGCTGTTTTACGAGCTTGCGTTGCACTGTTTCTATGCATGCTTGTAACATCATGAATTTGTAATATTTTCATTCCAGATTTTCAAAATTGCCATTTTTCCACACCTCCTGATGAACAGTATAGCTGTCATTTTACATATCCTGCCCAAAATGTGTTTTTGCATGTCCGGCGCAGAATAGCGCAGTTGCTGTGCGAAATAATGTTTCGAGAGAATTTGAGGAAATGATGGTGACACTGTTCATGAGCAGAGATCCTAAAATGCCTATATTGAAAATTTGGTGCCGACAGTCCATAAAATGACTGTGTTGTAACCGTGTGTTGTGCAGTTTCCACGCACCCTTGTAACTTCGCAAATTTGCAATGTTTCCATGCCAGATTTTCAACACTGGCATTTGTGCACACCTCCTTATGAACAGTACAGCTGTCATTTTTCACATCCTGCCCAAAATGTGTTTCCACACCTGTGGCGCACAATGGCGTGGTCACTGTGGGAAATCAACTTTCGGGACAGATTAATGAAATCGTAGTGCCACTGTTCATAAGGGGAGGTCCCAAAATGCCTATGTTACAAATGTGGCTACCAAACTGCAAAAAATAATTGGGTTACGGACGTGTGTTGTACAGTTTGTATGCATGCTCATTGCCTCATCAATATTTCATATTGTCACTTCAGATTTTCAACGTTGCCATTGTTTTTACGACTCCTCATGAACAATACAGTTGTTATTCTCCACATCCTGCCCAAAAATGTGTTTTCGCCCCTCTGTCGCCAAATGCCACAGCCGCTGTGCAAAACCACCTTTCAGCTAACAAAGTGATTGTGATGCTTTTCATGAGGTGGCCTGACAAGAAGCCCATGTTGAAAATGTGGACTGAAACTACCACCACACGCCTACGGTGTTAGGGTTTCCAACTGCAGCACCCCACCCTGTACAGACTGACAGGCATCAGGGGTGTGACTTGGGATCATCAATGGCATGCTAATGCCATTCTACCCTCCGCCCCCACCCTGCAGCCACTGACAGGCATCATGGTGTGCCTTGCACTGTTCAATCACAAAGTTCACCCCATGCTCCTATACTGCACCCACATCCACGTATTTCCTTATGGAATGGAGTAGGTATAACGCCCAAAGACCCCAAAGCACACCACTTGTCAGTGTCTACAGGGTAGGGTGAGGTACAAAGGCATGAACATTATAACTGATGACCCAAAGGCACACCCCAATGCCTCTTGCTCTCTACAGGGTGGGGGTGGGGTTGGCATCACTTTAATACTTCACTGCCATTCCTATTATGCGTCTCTAGCTCTGGCACTGCCAATGCCAATGCCAGAGTGACAATATTCAGCATTGACAAATGCTTGTCTTATATTGAAACATGTTAGACACTTTCACCTTGCTAATGCCCTTAAGATGTTTGAATGTTTTGATCAAATCAACTCTCTCCCTCCTTTGCTCTAGGGTATATACATTGAGCTCTGTTAATCTGTCCTCATATGTTTTCCGATGCAGTCCCTACACCATTTTGGTTGCCCTTCTCTGAACTTGGCTCAATTTGGTTAATGTCCTTTTAAAGGTGTGCCCTCCAGTACTGCACGCAGTACTCCAGATGGGGCCTAACCAGTGTCTTGTAAAAAGGGATTATTACCTTCTTCTTACGACTTGTGATACCCCCACTAATACACCCCAACATCCCCCTAGCCTTACCTGCTGCTTTAGTGGCCTGCTTGGATGATTTCAGGTCATCTGTGATGATAATGCCCAAGTCTCTTTCTTCGCTTGTGACTGCCGGCAACTCCCCTCCCAGCCTATAGGTGGCTCCAGGGTTTCTCTTTCCTATGTGCATGATCTTGCACTTCTTTGCCTTAAACCCCAGTTGCCACTCTTCTGACCATTTTGCCAGTTTATCCAGATCTCTTCTCATTCTGCCCACCCCATCTGGATCATCTGCTCTGTTGCAGATTTTGGTGTCATCTGCAAACAGACAAACCTTACCCTCCAATCCATCTGCTATGTCACTGATGAAGATACTGAAGAGGACTAGCACCAGGACTGATCCCTGAGGTACCCCACTTGTGATTTGCATCTCTTCTAACTGTGAACCATTTATCACCACTCTCTGTTTTCTGCCTGTCAACTAGTTTGCCACACAGTTGACCAATGTCTGACCCACCCCAAGCCTACCCAGCTTATTAATCAATCCTCTATGTGGAACAGTATCGAAAGCTTTGCTGAAGTCAAGGTAGGTTACATCAACTGCTCCCCCTTGGTCCACCACTCTGGTTACCCAGTCAAAGAAAACTATGAGATTAGTTTGACAGGACCTTCCTGTTGTAAACCCATGCTGTCTTGGATCCTGTGCTCCTACAGATTCCAGGTGTTGCACTATCCTTTCCTTAAGGTGTGCCTCCATAATCTTGCCCACTACTGAGGTAATACTGACTGATCTGTAGTTCCCTGCCTTCTGCCTACTACCGCTCTTGTGGAGTGGGATCACATGAGCCCTTCTCCGGTCTTCTGGGACCTCTCCTGTGCTTGGAGACTCAGTAAACAGTTCTGATAATGGCTCTGCTAGTTCCACCCTTAGATCCTTTAGTACCCTGGGATGTATGATATCAGGTCCCATTGCCTTGTTCACCCTGAGCTTAGCGAGCTCTTGTAGACCCTTTCTTTTGTAAAAGGGACCAGTGCACACTTCCCTCCCCTCTGTGTCCATGGTGCTGAGCTGTGGGTCCTGCCCTACCTTCTCTTCAGTAAATACTGAGCAGAAGTATCTACTTAGGATAGATGCTTTTACATGGTCCTCCTCCTCTCACGCACCCCTTATCCCCTTTGATCTTAGCAATACCCGCTCTGGATTTTCTCCTTTCACTAATGTATCTATAGAAAGTCTTGTTACCTTCTTTTACTGTTTGTGCTAGTGTTTCCTTGGTTTGGGCCTTTGCCTGCCTTAGTGCCTTCCCTGCTTCCCTTAGGGAACTTTGGTATGTTTCCCTATCTTCATCCCGCTGTGTTCCCCTATATTTCCTGAAGGCCAGCCTTTTGGCTCTGACCTTTTCTGCTGCTATTTTTGAGAACCTAAGTGGTCTCCTTCTTCTTTTCCACTTCCTTTTCTCTCTAACACAATGGGATGTTGCTTCAAGTATTGCATCCTTAATGCTTGCCCACTTTGCCTGTACCCCCTCACCTGTATTTCTTTTTGCCAGGGCTAGCTTAACTCTGTTGGCCATCTTATCAAAGTCAGCTCCTCTGAAGTCCCATATTTTTGCCTTGGAATAGGATGATTTAGTTCTAGTGGCCAAATTGAACCATACCATGTGATGTTCACTGGCCCCTAGGTGACCTTCTACCTGGAAATCTGTGATCCTTTCCCTGTTAGTCAGTACTAGATCTAGGATAGTTCTGTCTCTTGTGGGTTGTTGTGCCAGTTGTTTGAGGCCCTTCCCCTGCAGGAAATCCACTATGTGTCTAGTTCTGGCAGATGTTCCTGCTGGTATTGGCCAATCTGTATCTGGCATGTTGAAGTCTCCCATTATCAGAACTTCCCCTTTAGCTGTCATGTTTTGTATATCTTCTAACAGTAATGTGTCTATGTCCTTCCCCTGGTCTGGAGCTCTTTAGACAACCCCAGTTCATAGGGCTGTCCCATTTCCTGTTTCCAGGGTGACCCACAGTTCTTCTGGCTCCTTATGTGTATTCTGATTTTCTGTAGCTTTGATATTTTCATTAACATAAAGGGCCACTCCACCCCTCATTTGGCACCTCAGTCTCTTCTGAACAGTACATAGCCAGGTACTGAAGTCTTCCAAGTGTGGTTACTGGTAAACCATGTCTCGCTAATGGTTACTATATCCAGTTTAGCCTCTGTCATTATTGCCTGCAGGTATCGGGGAACTGGCTTCAGAACTAGCTTAACCCTTGACCTAGCTGTTTAATGACTCACTGGAGCGTGGGTTAGTGCCAGGGGATTGGAGGTCTATGGACATAGCCCCACTCCACAAGGGGAGGGCAGTGAGGTCCTGGGCTACTACAGGCTGGTCTATCTTCACTCTACTGTAGATAAGCTAAAGAAGACCATAGTTAAGGAAAGTCTGGTGGCCTACTTAGATGACAGTGAGCTGCAGAATAACAAGCAGCACATGTTTGTGTCAGGGAAGTCATGCTAGGTCAGCCTGATACTGTTTTGAACTAGGTCACTACAGTGGTAGATAAAGGGCAGATGGTAGATTTGCTCTAGTTTGACTTCAGCACACAGAGTGAATATCACTGTCCATGATTTTAAAGAGCAACCAAACCAAAATGTGCTTTCATGAATAAGATGTTTCAACTGTTACAATTTACAAGGGAATGTTTTTTTTTTATTTTAAATGTTCCTTTCCATGATTTACAGCACATCTTGGTAGTCCATCTAAAACGTCTGTATAGAAAACATTTGAAAATAGTTGCCTCTCCCTTGTTAACCTCAGAGTGCCTTTGTTTATGACATTATAGTGCTCACCATGACAACAGACTGTGATGTCACAAACAGCAATTGTGTAGTTAGCAGGGGAGAGTTAGATTTTATTTTTTTATTGTTTTGAAAATTTGTAAACAGGAGAGGTACATTTAGCTGATGCTATTTTCAAGGTGTGACTCAGGAAAAGGGTTACAGGAGTAAAACAGTGTAACAATAAAGTGCTATACCTGATGCAGATAAATTGCAGATAAATTAGCAGCAAGAAGACATAACTGGTACAATCGTGGAACAGGATAAAGTGCAAAATATATTGTACAAACAAATTGCAGCATGAAAATTGATACTGGCTTCAAGCAATATAATGTGAGTCAAAACAGATGCAGGTGGGTGGAGTCTCAGCTGATGCCTGAGAGATTCTGAGGTGGAATGATGAATGGAAAGAGGGAGGTTGTTCCAGAGTACTGGCAGATGATAGGAGAAAGCAAATTTTCCAGCAAATGAATGAGGGTGAGGAGTGAAACAGATTCGCTGGTCCCTTGAGCGGAGCAACTATGGGGCTGGTGAGATTGGAGAGAGGAGAAATAGGGTGGCAGGGAGCCAAACCAGCACTTGGAGATAAGGAGAGTTTTGTGTAATTGGCAATGTGAAGGCAGGAGAAGGCTAGAGTGTGAGGTGTAGAGCGAGCAGTGGTGCTTTTGTGGAGGGAAGTTAGTTGCAAAGCAACACAAGGCATTGCAGAGCGTGTCCAGTCTAGCTAGGGAAGTAGAAAGGGCAGTACCAGAGACCACATCAGCATAGTCAAAGACTGGGAGCTCATGGTGGACCAGCAGATACATTATGAAAGACTCGATGAACTAATTGCTGCATTATCTATAATATTTTGTAGACCAACAGGAGGGGAAATTAAAAGAAAATAATAAAGAACTAGAAAACAATAAAGTTAAAACATACTTGGTGTAACTCTAGTGATTTTAAACTTGTTATTATAATAGAGTTGATCTTTAAGTAGGTTCCAAGCACAGTCTTAATTTAGGTTATAGAGGTGCTTATACAATCCATGCTAGTTACAGAGGAGAGATATAAATGTGTAATAGGTTCAACCAGGGAAAGGCCTGCTTTTCATTTATACAATATTATGACTTGAAATGGTATAGGAGATGTAGATGTTTTTTTATGCCATACATGTTAAAGTTATATTATGAATGCCTTCTCATTTTGGACTAAATTGCTTATTCACATAATCTTTTAATGTTTATAGAGCGGTATTTCCATGGGGGTTACCCTGGCCAGGACATACAAGGAATGTATGCTGGAAAGTGATGAGTTTTTTTATTATTGCATAATAAAACATCAATAAAAATGGTTAAAAAACATACTTTGACTTCAGCAAAGACTTCAGTTTGGTGAAGAAGATGTAGCATTTATATTGTGCTTTCCATATACATTGAATCCCAAAGTGCATTACAAGCAATGAGATATTTATTTTTAATTTTTTAAAGCAGTAACCAGGATAGGCACACTGAGCCAAGGCTCATTTCCAAGGGAGACCTGAGGGAAGGGGTACAGCATAAGTAATTACAAGCATACAAGAAACATCGTATGGGTAGTTGCAAACGTATTAAGGAACATCAATTGGATAAATACAAACACACTGTAGAAAAGAACATCATATGAGCTTTGGCTCAGTGTGCTTTTCCTGGTTAACAAATTTTAAATAAATAAATAAATATACACAGAATAAATCAGTGCTACTGAGAAGGCAATGCAAGAGAGCCATCAGTTGGTAGCAAAATACCAATACTAAGTTTTGGTAGCGAAGTGACTGTAAATATGTAGTGGCAGCCATTTCACACATCAACACACACACATAGCCTTGGACAGCAGCATGAACAGTTTTTATGAGAAGGGGAGCATTGGCCAGGACAGAGGTGAAGATACGCTCATCTTGCAAAAGGTACCTTGGCCTTGGGTTCTTTTACTTCTACCTGGACACCCACCAGGACAGCACCAGATATGGGCAGAAGGACCTCAGTTTAACATGTCATCTGAAGGACAACACCCCCAGTACTACACTTGGGTTGGGTGCCAGCATTTATGGTATGATCCCAATACTGGTGTGAGACTATAACCCAAGACCATCTGGTCCAGAGGTGGATGTGCTACCAGTACCAGCTGTGCCATGCTGACTCCTGTACCATACAGAAGGCTGCTCAAAAAAGCTAGAGGACTTAAAAGTAGAGAAGGACTTAATCAGGTGGGTGGGGGAACTGGCTGTGTGGGAGGCAGCAGAGGGTGGTATTAAATGAGGTCAAATCTGGGAAGGGGGATAATGACTGGGGTGCCATAGGGATCGGTCCAGGGACCGGTCCTACTCAATATGTTCATTAGTGATATAGGCGAGGGTATTCAGAGCAAGATGCAACTCTGCTAAAGAAAAGACACAAAGCTAAGTGGCAAAGCAGACAGCATAGAAGGGGTGAGGGGAACTTTGCAGGACCTAGAAAAGCTTTAAAGATGGTGAAAGATCTGGTATTCAATATTAAACTCTAAAAAGTGCAAGGTGATACACTTAGGGATAAAGAACCCACACACGGAGTATTGGGTGGGTGGGATCAGACTGGCCACTACAGCAGAGGAGAGAGATCTCAGTGTTATCATTAGTGAATTCCTCAAGCATAGCAGCCAGTGCAATTAAGTGTAACGTAGGGCATCACAGATGCTGGGATTTACTGGGAAGGGTTTTGATAGCAGGAGATGTGACGTAATACTGCCTCTATACAGCTCTCCAGTGAGGCCTCACCTAGAACACTGTGCCCAGTTCTGAAGCCCTTACCTGAGAACGGACAGAGAGAGGTTGGAATCTGTAACAGGGTGTGGGATTAGGGCAACTCAAATCAGGCAGACTAGAAGTCAGGGGCATAAAAATGCACAAGTGCATTTGTCATTTTATTCGAATATGTAAAAAAAATATATATACAGAAAGCAAAAAAAGAATAGGTTATTCAAAAACAGACCACTGCTTAGCTGCAACAGTTTCTGAGGCTTTGCTTCAGCCTAGCATACACTTCAAAGAACAGTGTGAAAGCTGCACACTAGCAAAGGTCTTTCACCTTCCACAGCCAGTATCCAACTGACCTCCTTATCTATCTAACTCCCCATGTGGTAGCTTTTTATATCCACCCGGGGTGACATCACTTTTTTGTTTAATGCAAATATCAGACCTCTGGTTACCTTTTCACCCTCTAGCAACATTCACAGAGGAAAGGTATATATACATTCATCATATCTTACACTATACAGTACATTTGTCTTGGTTTGAAGGCCTAAAATACCTTTGGCATACTTAATGGACAGTAATGGGGCTAAGCGCCGCCCTTTTTGGAGTGACCTCACTCTTTGGATCACCATATATCTGCATTCAGCAACACTCATACATCATACAGAGGGGCTTCCCACAGGTATTTTCCACTTTTATTTAGTATTGTAGTAGTACACAGGTTTGTTAAGTTCTTCGTGATTCTCTGAGTTGGCAAGGGGAATGGGAGAATGAGGGCACATTCCTCTTCTCCTGTCTCCTGCCAGCTCAGTAATCCTTTGTCAGAAGGTTTTATTTGTTTTTCCACCTGTATTTTAATTTAAAACATCCAATATTGATTCCAAGTTCTTCTATGCCCAATAATATGTTTTTCCTTCTTTCTGTATCAAATGGGCACTGGAACTGTTTCAAACTGAACTAAGCAATACCTAGACTGCTTTCCGATGGCTGCAATTTTCAGCCTTCGGTAAACTTCTCAATTTGGTCATTTTGTCATTCATTTTACTTTTTCCTTTTGGCTGTGGGTGGAACAGTTTGTTGTACTTCTGTTCAGCCACTTGTGCGTGAGGCTCCTCTGGAGCAGGCAACTACGGGGAGATTACACTTGCGTTCTCACTGCCCAATGCCTCAGCAGGTCTCTGGCAATCATTTCAGAAATGTATTCTGAATTGCCAGAGAGCTGTGTTCATATGGCATCAGCTTTGGTGGTTCATCTTTTCTTCCCGGTGATGTGGTCTTTCTTCCGGTCAGTGTTGGGGAGGGGGGAATGTGGTGATATCTGCTCACCTGCCGCAAATGCACTGACATCAGAATCCCTTTCCAGATGTAAACAGGAAGTGGGCAATTTGATTTTTATGTTGCTTGCACGCATGTGCAAGAAACATAGTGCCATCATCCGAGTTTTCGGAGGTGTGTCAGTCCATCTTCCAATGCAGTCAGTGTGTTTGCAGGTGCGGCCCCAGTTCCCCAATGAGTGCTGCAGCTGTCTATGACAGCTCCAAAATGCAGTGGCATACAGTTGAAAGGGAGAGCTCCGCTTCAGTGAGCAGAGCTGTCCCCCCCCATGCACACACATGCGCAAGCACACATATTGCATGCTGATGCTCCCCCCACGCACACACTGTATGGCCGATGGGGGTGCCCAATTCCCGTCGGCTCCGCCCCCAACAGCTGTCCAGGTGCCATGCTGGGAGCCCACCCCAATGTGGCAAAAACTGTTATAGCTGATGGGGTGCCCAACCGTCGGCTCCAAGGCTGCACACCTCCCCCAAAGCTTTCGGTGCCACGCTGGGAGCCCACCCCAGCGTGGCAAATTTGTTTGGCCGACCGGGGTGCCCAATCCCCCCAGCTCCATGTCCCCCAAACAGCTTTTCCTGCTGCCATGCTGGGAGCCCACCCCGTGGCAAAACATCCAGCGTCGTCTTCTTAAAATAAAAAACTGAATAAAAAAATGGTCCTTGTAGTCTCCCTACCCCTCCCACAGCCGCACCAACCCACTGCACCCTGCCTCCCCATACCCCCCTCACCCCATGCCCCTTACTCTCTGGAGCTCGCACGCCTCGATCATCGATGGATTGGGAAACACGATGTACTCTTCAAAGCCGACCGCGAACTGAGGAAATGCTGGTAAGCTGTATAATGGGATAGATAGGGTTTTTTCAACTTTGTTGCATATCTCAGGCATTTTGGGGATTTTCCCCAAATTTTCAATGTGGGGTTTTTGAGACCCCTCCTCATGAATTCTTGCACTGTCATGGCGTTCATCGGGCCCGAAGGGTGATTTTGAGGTCACTGCATGAAATCACCTTTCAGGACTGATTAATGAAATGACACTGCCAGTGTTCATAACGTGGTCTCTCAAAAAGCCTATGTTGAAAAATTGTGCAGCCCCTAAATAGACTGTTTTATTTAGCTGCAGACACGCAGTTCCTAATGCGACAAATGTAGTTTCATGGTAATTTTCAATATTTTCACTCCAGATTTTCAACATTGCCATTTTACCACACCTCCTTATGAGCAGTATAGCTGTCATTTTTCACATCCTGCCCAAAACTTGTTTCCACCCATGTAGCGCACAATGGCACAGTCGGTGTGTGAACTCAATGTATGGGACACATTAAGAAAATCACAGTGACACTGTTCATGAGCAGAGGTCTTAAAATGGCTATGTTGAAAATTTGGTGAAAGAATTCCTAAAAATGACTGTTTTAGGAGCGTGCGTTGCGCACTTCCTACTCAAGCTCGTAAGTTCACGAATTTTCAATATTTGCACTCCAATGACTTCCAAATACCTAAACAGCACATAGACGCAAGCAACATTCAGCATTGACAAATGCTTGTTCTAATAGCTTCTGTTTTGCTGTGCTGCTGCTGCTCAGTTTGTTAACGTGCTCCTTGCATGGTGGCCCCCAAAGTTTGCTTTCCTCAGCTATCCCCTAGTTTAATATTGTACTCATTTTGCCTGTTATTTGTGATCGTTGATTGAATTACATGATTTACTTCAAACATCTTTAATATCAGAGACACCAGAGCGGCAGCACTGTACACTGTCTTCTGGATTTGTTTCCTCCATGTGGGTCTGGGAAAACAACAACAATGCAGCCTGGGCAAAAAAATAGTTCAGCAATAGAAGTGTTCACATAGCAAAGAAACCCACTCACAATGAGCCACAAACAATGGAAAACAGGGATCATGATGGCAAGGCTACACAATGCTGAAACGCCACAATGGTAGGGTTCAGATGTGGAAAGGGGCACTGATGTGATTGTTGTGAGCCACTGGCAATGGCTCACAGTCGTTCATGTGAACAAGTATACAAATACCCCATAGTGCCCACTTTGGCTCCAGAAATATGAAGCCGCATCGTACAGAGTTCACTTCTCTGGAGTACCTTGCTGCTCTGGTCGAGGTTTCTACTTTGGAGCGCACTTGCGGTATATCCAGCTATGGGGCATTTTGTGCCTAAGCTGGTAAGATTTGGGCAACACTGACAGGTAGCTTTTAAGGAGCGGACAACTACGGGGTGTACTGTCCGTCTGAAACATTTATTGTGCAGACACCCCATAGTTGCTATTTCGTCTCCCTCCAATCACTTTCATATTCATTTTCCTAAGCGCATAGCGTGTGCTGTCCTGACCACATGCCTTTTATTAGCTGCCACTTAACGTTCGAGCATGTAACTATGGAAATACGTTTGTATTATACTGACCCATTTACCTATATTATTAATTTCCCATAGTGCCTTGTCTAGCTCAAACACTGTAGCTATATACAAACGTGTAGAATACACAATACATTACATGCGGGGTCCCAAAGTGTAACATATGCTTTATAATTTCAGCCGGACTACCTGAGGGTTTTACAACTTTATTCCTTCAGGGAGTCTCAACTCTGCTCTGAATGGAATACAATAAACTCCTCAGTTAATGCAAACACGGATTAAATGGATTTATTTATACTTTCTGTGAAATGCTGTTTCCATTTACTCTATAACGGGAGTTCTTCCAACAAAAAAAGGCTAGTAATGAAAATGAACCCTGCCATTTTCCCCACTATCCCTCATAGCTCACTATTGGTCTTTCTGATCAAATAGTGTTCTGTGCATACCAGACCCAAGGGGGGGGGAAGAGAATAAAGGGATAGAGTTACTGTAGGTGGCCAGCCTATCAGTGAAGGAGAAGAAAAATAAACCAGAGAGAGCTTATAAAAAAATAAAAAAGAACAAAAGGAGCAAGAATAAAGGGAGGTTCCAGATAGATATCTCATACATATTTTACTTTAGACAGGGGTCACCCTTTCACAGAATCAATGCAGCAGAAGGTCACCAAAATGATCCATGGCAAACAAGGCAGATCCTATGGAGGATGACTGGTGGCCCTGAATATGTGCACCTTTGATGCTCATGTGCTGGGGTAATAAAACTACTATTCTGAAAATTCAAGGTCATAGTCTAAGATAACATATAGAATAGTGGATGCTGACCATTCACAACAAGGCTGTGTTTCCGTTGAAGGAGATGATGACATCATAGAGACCTCAAGAATGAAGCTTGAGAGATCTTGATGATTTCATCAACTCCCGAGATCGAAACACAGCCTTAATTGTGGATGGGGCACTCATCCATTATTTTATATAGTATATGGTTTCTGCTTCTTGTGTTTTTTATTGTTATGTTGCTAGTACCTTCTGTATTTGCTAGTATCTTCTGTATAATCTGGTGGTGCGCCCGCTTCCAATGGCTCCTGCTTCTCCCTGGTCGCACTCGCTCCGGCTTCTCCCAACTCCTGGTGGCTCTGGCTTCTTTCCACTCATGCTCACTCTGTTTCACTCTCAGTTTCTTTTTAAATATGAGTTAAAAAAAATAACTTTCGTGACACGAAGCCATGTGAGGATCTTTGTAAGAAAAGTAGGAGGGTCCGTTGCTCAGCGCTCGCTTAATCATGCCGCCATGTTAACATTATTTTTTGCTTTAGAGCCAGTGGAGTGAGCCAATCAGGTGACAGGACAAGTTTGAAAAGTTGTAGTACTATCGATGTGTCATCTGTATGATAGTACAACTTTTTTGACCTTTGAACTGTCCTACAACAAAATTTTAAAAGCAACTGATTTCTAGCCACAATAAGCCTTAACCATATACTATAACACTGTTATGTATGAACCTCTTCATTTCCCAGTCACTATAGTTACACTATATAAATCGTGTTATTAATTTTTTTAATTTTAGCCTCTGCATTATCTAAGCCCAACAACTACACAGCAAATACAAGGAAGCAAACTTTCAGCATTGACCAATGCTTATTAGGTTCGGGCTTGCCCTCCTGTTTCGGCTACCCTCCCAGGACTGCACTCTACTCTTTCCTGTCTTCGCTGCTCGTAGCCCAGTAGTTGGAGAAGTTTGCTTGTTTCTGTGGCCTGTGATACCAGTAATCTCCCTGTTTGCTATCCCTGCATTGCAAAGAAGCTACACTGCAGTAACTCTGATGCTGTGATTGGCGCCTCAATTACTAAAGTTACCTTCAGTGCTTAATTTTGCCATTGATGAGCCCGACAGTTTTTCCCATCACTTCCTTCGAGTACCTACACTGCTGTGTGTCTAGGTATGCTTGTGGTTGGCAGAGTGGGTGTAGCTAGAAGGCAGGGGGATCAACAGGTAGCTTTGACAAATACTTAATAAATAATTTCACATAGCAGAGCAGATTTAGCAATTGTACATCAATCAGTCAATCAATCAGTCAATCAGTCAAAGTTTTATTTATCTAGCGCTATTCCAGGAGCTCATAGTGCTTTACATCCTAATACAGAATAAAATACATAATACAAATGTAAACAGATAAAATCACAATACAATAGACTCTTAATTAAATATTAAATCATAATACAGTATGCTTAAAATTAACATTCCTCAGGGAATGCCTGGCTAAAAAGGAACATTTTTAATTCAGCTTTAAAGCTGTCAATGGTCTGGCATTCTCTAATCCGACAGGGTAGAGAGTTCCACAGGGTCAGGGCCACAAAAGCAAATGTGCAGGCCCCAGATGTCTTTGAATGGACCCTGGGAACCTCTAGCAATCCCTCATTGGTGGAGCGGAGTGGGCAGAGGGGGCGGTAAGGGCACAGAATATCTTGCAGGTAGTCAGGTCCCTGTCCATATAGGCCTTGTTGGTCAGCAAACCAACCTTGAAGGTGATCCAGCAATTTATCAGCAACCAGCGCAGGTAGTGGAGCACAGGCATGATGTGGCATGATCTTGGTAAGCCAGTCAGCAGCCTGGCTGCCACATTCTGCAGTAGCTGCAATCGGCGGAGGTCAACCCCCGGTAGCCATAGGTATAGGGCGTTGCAATAATCAAGGTGCAAGATTACAAAGTCATGAACCAGAGTTGGCATGTCACCAGGAAGAATCAAGTGCTTGGTCCATGTGATGTTCCTCAGATGGTCAAATGAGGTTTTAACAACGGCCGACACCTGAGATTTTAGCGTCAGTCCACTATCAAGCACAATGCCCAGATTTTGCACCTGATTTGAAGTAAGCAGCTGGGCATCTCAGAGCCAAAGTCCAGAGGTCTGACCAGCTTACAACCTCATGCCTTGGCAACCTGACTCTACTACCAACAGCTCAGTTTTGTCTGGATTTAACCTTAACCAGTTGGCACTCATCCAGCCTTGGATCTCAGTGAGGCAGTTGTTAAAAACTAATTGCTCCACTTTGCTCGGGCACGAAGGGCATGTAAAGCGAGTATCATCTGCATAGCAGTGAAAACTCTACCCATACCACCTAATAATGTCTCCCAATAGCAGCATGTACACTGCAAACAACATAGGGGATAAGATCAAGCCCTGTGGGACCCCACACAACAGGGGCATATGTGCCAAGGAATAGATCCCAACACTACTCTCTGCATCCTGCCAGTGAGGAACAATTTAAACCAACTGAGAGCTGAACCTGACAGTCCACTGAAAACCCACAGGTGCTTCATCAACACCCTATGGTCCACAGTGGCAAATGCCATGGAAAGATTGAGGAGAATTAAGATGGAACAACTCCCTTGATCCCTCACCATCAGGAGATCATTCAGTACTGGAACAAGGGCAGTCTCAGTACTGTGCCTCTTCCTGAAACCAGAATGGAGAGGATCGTAGATATCATGCGTTGTTAAGTGGTCATTCAGTTGTGTGGCCACCACCTTCTCAATAACCTTGCCCACAAAGGGCAGGTTAGAGACAGGTCTGTAATTAGCCAGGTAATCTGGATCTAGAGAAGATTTTTTCAGGAGTGGTACTACTACCGCTGCCTTCAGGAGTTGTAGAAAAACCCCTGTCTCCAGTGAACATTGGATTATCCTAGCAAGGACTGGGCTGATGACTTCAACACACCCCACTAGGAGGCATGTTGGACCCGGGCCCAAACTACAGTAGGTTGGATACAGTCCCTGGATGACCGGCACAATGTCCACAATTTCCAGCTGGCTGAAGTTGGACCAGACAGGCTGAGTGCTTGCAACCTCAAGTCCATCACCACAATGCCCATTTGATGGTGTTGAACAGATTTCCAATCTGATAATGGCAATCTTAGTTGCAAAGAACTGAGCAAACTCATTACATCTAACTTGTGAAAAAGCTCCCTGAGCCTGAAGGAAGGTTGGATTGCACAACCTGTCAACAATCTGGAAGAGCTGAGCTGGTGTGTTCTTCACTGCAGCAATCTCCTTGGACAGGAACTCTGACTTCTTATGGGAGCTTGCCGATTGATAGTCTTTGTAATGGGCTATCAATCTAAGTTTGTCATCTGCCAGAGTGGATTTCCTCCAACACCGCTCCAATCTTCGACCCCCTTGCCTCTTCTCTTTCAAAGTCCCATACATAAAGCCTCGA
Organism: Neoceratodus forsteri; assembly: GCA_016271365.2. Lineage (NCBI taxonomy): Eukaryota > Metazoa > Chordata > Ceratodontiformes > Ceratodontidae > Neoceratodus > Neoceratodus forsteri. Next base: position 221,965,626 of record CM057449.1, on the reverse strand, counting down.
TAGTTTTCTTTGTTGTCCTCTGTTGGGTTTTTAAGGGTTTTAGTAGCTTTGTTGTGAGACAAAGTGACAAATTGGTGGCTGTAATAGTCCGTTTTCACCTTGAGTGACTTGGCCATGAGCTCCCGGAGGCCATCCTGACCCCATCTAGTCATGTGGATATGAATATCAAACTACACTTGTTTGACAAGACCAGGCGTGGTATCAGGTAAGAGAGCAGATGACTGGCAGAGCTTGTCTAAGTCAGCAGCAGTGGTTGCAGGGTGGTGTGCAGCCATGTCTTTTGAGTTTTGTGCAGTTTTTCTAAAATGCTGGTGAATGCATTGTTTGAAGACCAGAAGCTAGTGTCTCTGATCAGGCTGATGTTTTGGCCTACAGCAGGAAAGTTAGTGTGGTGGTTGATGCCCATGCGGGGTGAACAGTCCTCTGACACTGAGTAATGCTCTCCAGCGACAGCGCAGCATAAAACTGCCACAACAAACAGTTCAGTTCATCTAATAAAGCACTTTTCCAGTCTGTATGGATATTTTTATGAGTCGCCCGTCGATGATGACTTGCATTGCCTTAAAGGCACACTGCCCCCAGGCCGCAAAGTGTCCCTAGTATAAAAAACATATTTCATGACTGTTCACATTCTGTAGAGACTTGTGATACAGCTGGTAGTTTGATTTTGCTTCCTTTTTTCAGTTAAAAAGTGAAAAAAATTGAGTGCTCACCATACTGGTGTTACCACACCAAAACATGTTTGTTTACATTTCTTGACCAACTCCCACTGCATCTTTCCTGGACTCAGGAACACCCCAAACACAATCTAGCCACTCATTATGCAGTGGGAGTAAGTAAGCAAGTAAAATCTTATTTCTTAAGTGCCTTTCAAATATTAAGGTGTTGTACAGTGAAATAAACAAACAATATAAACAAACAATATAAACAGATAATATCAATACATTTAAAAACCTTCTGAAAAAGCTTGATAAAACAAATGTCTTGAGTTCTGATTTAAAACTCAATACAGTCAGGCATTCCTTTAGCTGACGAGGTAGAGAATTCCACAGGGTTGGGGCAGCAAGAGAAAAAGCACTTGCCCCAGATGTTTTTAACTGAACCCTGGGAATCTGTAGCAATCCCTTGTCGGTGGTTTGGAATGAGCGGGAGGGGCAGTAGGGAATAAGGAGCTCTTGCAGATATCAGTGTCCCTGTTCATGCAGGGTTTTGTAGGTCAGTAAACCAACCTTGAAGGTGATTCACCACTGTACCGGCAGCCAGTGCAGTTTGCACAGCACAGGCATACTATGACTGTTCTGGTGAGGCCACCATACACTGTAGGGTGATCCAAAAACACAATGTGTTCCTCAGTGTCAAATGTTGATGAGAAATTAAGGAGAATGAGAATTGACCATTCTCCTCTTTCCCATGCTCTGAGGAGGTCATTTTGCTCCCAAACTAGTGCCATCTCTTTGCTATGCCTAGCTCTGAAACTGGACTGGAAGGGCTCATAGATGTCAAAGGCCGAGAGGTGTGCCTTGAGCTGTAGAGCCACCACTTTCTTGACAACCTTCCCTAGAAATGGGAGGTTGGAGACAGGTCTATAATTTGCCAGTACATCAGGGTCAAGTGATTGTTTCTTCAGAAGAGGCTTCACTACGCTTCCTTCAAGGTGCCGGGAAAGTTCCCCTTTGAGAGAAAGCACCGGTCTATCCCAGCAAACACTAAACCAGTGGCCTCAGCCCCTCCTACTAGGAGACAGGTCAGGCCACAGCCCTGTTCACAGCATGTGGGCCACAGCTTCTAAATTACCTCGACAACTTCAGCCACCTCCACCAGACAAAACTTTCCTATACAATAGGAGTGCCTCTGTTCCAACCAGGTCAACCATTGTAGGACAGATCATGTCCCACTGGGGAGATCCCTGCCTGAATGGTTGACACCCTGTCTGAGAAAAACAGAGCAAACTCTTTGCACAATGCAATTGAAAATGCTGGTTTTGGCTGTAGACAGACTGGATGTAACAGTATATTCACAGTCTGAAGCAGCTGAGCTGGTCTGTTCTTCCCAGCAGCAATCTCCCTGGACAGGAACTCTGCTTTCTTACGGTTGATTGCCCCTTGATAATTACTGTAATGATTTCTCATGGCCAGTTTGTCCTCTGCCAACAATGCTCCAACTTCCAACCCCTGGTCTTCATCTCTTTGACAGCCCCATCAAACCATGGGGGTCCCAAGCGAGAAGACCTGGGTCGTATACAGACTGTGTGATGGCATTGAGTGCCTTGGCAATGGCCCTGTTATAGGTTGCTATCACCTCACCTGTGCCAATCGCACATGCAGTGTTCAAGCCATTAAAATCTACTACTGCTAAAAGCCTGTCTGGGGACAGTCCCCTTAAAGGGCAGTAGTGGACCATCTCAGTAGAGGGGGGACTGTCAGGAGGGGCCCCAAGTGAGAACCCCACTGTGCAGTAATCGGACCAACTGACTTGATCAATCTTGTCAGTGACATCAAGCCCCAGCAAGAATACCAGGTCCTAGGTATGGCCATGTTGATGGGCTGTAGAAGTAACGGTGATTGTGTAGTTTGTCGGACCAGCGGTGGAACTGCGCTTAATGCGTAACTGACAATGAGCAAACGTCATGTTGCGTACCTACGTGCAGAGATAGCCCAAACTGGGGGGGGAGGTGCCCCCCTGATGAAAGGTTAAGTACATTGATTAAGTCTGCTATTATGTTTGTTTATACTTTTTCATGAGAATTTATTTTATTTGTGGTAGCTGGGTCAGTTGACACGCGTGTCTCATTACCCAAGTTACGGTAAGCTTATGTTTACAGCGGAAAACCGCGTGATATTCCCATAGCTTTTGTGCTACCTAACCTGGGTGGTCTGACTCTCTACACAATCACCGAAGTAACTACCTGTGTCAGGCCCAGGCCCAGAGATGTCATTGTTTGGAGGAGGGTGTAATCGAAGAGCGAGGATTCGTCATCAATCCAGGCATTAAAAATTCCCCAGAATCAACCATCTAGTGGACTACAACACCCTATTGGTGAAGAAATCTGCTATCTCCTATAGGAATTCTCCCCCCCATCCTGGAGGATGGTAAATGAGGAGAATCCTACAGCCTCCACCTGGACCCCAGGGACTGTCACACATTCAAATGATCAGGTAGAGCCCACTGGGTGCATGGAGAGTTTCAGGCTGGATCTAAAACAGATGGCCACTCCCCCGGCCCTGCATTCCCTCCTCAGGCAGTGCACCACTGAATACCTGGAGGGGACTGATGCTTCCAATACTGGCTCAGGATCGTCCCCTAGCCAGGTCTCAGTAATGCAAGCCAGGTCGACTGAGGAAATCAAGTCCACCATAATAGCGGTCTTGTTCCTCATCGACCTGACATTGCACAGCACTGCCCAAAGGGGACTATGAGAGACTGTAGACACTTTAACTACCTGCCCTCATGGTTCAGTGGGAGTCCTGGGGATAGGAACCAAACAGGCTGGACCCCTCTTAATGCTTCATCTAACCTCAGGGTGCCTCCTATTCCTAACCACCCTAATACTGTTCACCTCCGCTAAACTAGTGGTACCCCGCTGCATGCCCCTCTGTCCCCTTTTAGTACCTACCTCCCAGCAACATCTCACCACCACTGCTGGGAAGGGGAAATCCACAAAGGGGTGGAGGTCATGCAGCAGGGCTGCCATGGGACTGAGACCTAAACACATGTTCTGCCCCCTTAATACTCTACAAATAACAAATTAAACTCACTTGATTTTAAAAAGGGAGAACCTATAATCCTACACTCCTCATCCACATCACTAATACAAACCAGATTCATCTAACCACAGTCACACCACACCCACACACTACTCAGACCCCAACTACCCTTCCAACCCTCTCCTCCCACCAACAACCAAATGTAAAATAAAATTCAAATAGGAAAATCTAGCGCAAGTGCAGGTATGCTGTGGAATGAAGTTTCTGCTTGTGTTTGGAGCCACAAATGTCCCAAAAATTGTATTTCAAGGTGTTAATAAAATTTCTGAGGAAAGACCTCAGTGGTTCCAGCAATAATCAGACAGGTTTCAATACAATTCACACTGATAACAGGTGAAAAAGCCCCAGGGAAGGAAAGAGAACAGAGCTCACACCACTGTACTTCCCAAATAGCAGATGTTATTAAACTGCAGGAACCAAACACATAGAGCAAAAAGGAGATTTCAGAGAGTCAGCTGTAACACTTTTTATCCTGGCAATCCTCACACCAGTACCGAAAAATAAAACTGCAGCCAGATAATCAAGTCCAGAAGACTCACCATCCACTGAACCACCAGTCAATTGTCCCAGGTGCAAGCAAACACCACTCTCACCGGTGTTTAGGATTGATCTCCACCATAGTCAATTTGCAAGCAGGCATAGAGGATCCTGGACCCAGGATAGCCATTTTCTGTATTATTCAGGTGTCCCCAGTGATGAAACAACCGTGGCTCACACAGAACCAACCAGGCGTCTGAATGACTCCAGTCACATTAGGACTGGAGCCATTACCTCTGTGGCACCATTATACAACTCAGTCTGATCGATGCAACAGCAAGAATTAAGGGTTTTCCCCAGGAAAAATGGCACTCACACCACTGCACTTCACAGGTTACCCCCAAAGTTCATTGCTCTTTTCTTGGCAATTGTCAATTCTGCCGACCCACTCTTCCAAGCGGTTTCTCCTCCAGGCACTGTAGATGCAGCTCTCCAGTCAAGACTCTCAAATCAACCATGGATCCACAGCTGAGGTATGATTCTGGTAGCTTGCTGACTCTCAACACTCTGGACTCTAAGCTCCGTTCACACAGTTTTATCCACAGCACAGCGCAGACGGGGTTAGAGTATCAGTTCTAAGGAGTTCCATGCATGAAAAAGAGACACTGAAGGTGATGGAAGGAGTTTCCCAGGTCAAGCTTGAGTTGCTAGAAAATGTAAGTAAAACAAATCATCCCTTACCCCCAACCCCAGCACCAAAGCCCATACTGTTTCTCCTGAGTGTCAAAATGTATCGCATTTTGTAAATGTTCCCTTGCTTATTTCCAAGTCTCCAAGATTTACTGAATACTGCTGTACTGCATTATATCTTTAGGGCTTTTATATATTACTGACTGGCATGGTCGCTGGAAAGCTGTGGAAAAAGTCATTCAAAAAAATGCAGTTTTTTTCTAAAATCGAGTGGTTCTAGTACTTATCCTCAGTGCTCCAAAATAAATCTTCTATTGTTTTCTGCTGCATGCACTGGTCAGTATAAACTGATAAGTAAATATAATGCCACTTGCATATGTTTTCAACATGAACTGAGGTCTGTGTTCGTAACATGAATACTGAATCCATCAATGTGTAGCATATCTTCTAATCTCAAAAAACATCTGCCTAATGCAATGCTAGCTAGATTTTATGCAGTGTTCCTCGGCTGATCGCTATCAAATAAATAAAAAAGCACCATATTTTGACCATTTCTAGATATAGAATGATGAAGCCTGCTCAACTATCTTATTTACAGCAGTACTTAAATTATTCACCCACTTAAGTACATGAATACATAGAAACATAGACTTTGACAGCAGATAAGGACCGCTTGGCCCACCCAGTCTGATCATTTCCCTACCTACAGGATAGGCCGCAGATCCTAGTTAACCAACAGCCTATTTCTTCCGACCCCCACAAGAATTGTCTTAAGTCTGTCTGAATGATATGGCAGTTGATTGCACACAGCCAATCAGTGAGGAGGACAGCTGCACTTCTTATTCTGTATACAGCAGTCATCATCTGATGCATCTGACATCGGCCAAACCAGTATCCCAGCATGGGGGAGCTCACAAAAAAAACAAACAAAAACACCAGAGATAAGAAACTTTAAACAATACTGGTAATCATATTAGGGCAATTCATTGCCACATAATATGATTATGGGTATAATAACTGTTGTCTCTTACTGTTGAACAAGTATCTTATTCTCTCACATTGGTTGGGTAGACAAAACTGTACAGCGTTGCAGTCCTCTTGCCCAGTCCGCATGAGAGACACTTGTTAAACAGTGAGAGACAACAACTACACCCATCAGCAAGTAACTGGGGATGCTGGATAACCGGGTTTTCCTAAAATGATACCTGTTCTTAAATTTCATTGTCAGTACAATGTTTTTTCAATCACATATTAAACATTTTTAATTATACCAATATCTTTTTACTGCAGTACATCAGACTGTAATCCACCTTTGTTTTACTCTGGCGGCAATAAATTGTTTTTTATTTGAAGGAAACTTTTCACCTGCTTTATCAACTTGTTTACAAAACTCTTAGTTAAGTATGTACAGTATTGCAGTCTTTACATGTGAGCATGTAGGTGGTAGATTGCCAAGTGAGGGATCAGATTGGCAAGTGAGGGATCACTGTCAGCAGCTACCTCAGAAGCATATTCAGGTTTGTAGTCAGCAGTGCTTTCAAATTTCCTAAGATATTTAAATCAAAGTCCATTCTGAATGAAAGTATGTGTACAGTATAAATGTAACCAGTGTCTTGGGTCGCTGTGGCCCACAGGGACTTGAGGTCACCCACAACCACATGCCTAGTGGTGGTGATGCTGGAAGGTCTGTTGGCAGCCATATCGGAACCCCTGGGGGACAGTATGTCCCTTGACACCAGGAGGGCCGGCCTAGCACTGAATCCACTGAGCAAGGGAGCAGTAATTTTAGGTGGTATACAAGTCTGACATAAGTGGATCCCTGGGATAAATCTGGCAGTGGAATGGGAAAAAGTTTATAGTCAAAAACAAGAGTTTAAATGCTTTTTAAACAATCGCTTGCCCTTCCACCATCATTTAATTCAAGAAACAGGGCAAGACACTTGAAACTAAAGTTGCTACAAATGAAACAATTTATTTAGAGGGTGTATGCACACACTAGATTGGTGATGAGGGGGTTTGTAAGGCCGGCATTCAAACCAAAACCCCTGCCAAGTGCCCAGTCATAAGCAGAATTATCAATCAGCAATGCTGTTCAAGTCCCGAGCCAGCCACGGCTACACATGTATCAGCAGCTCTATCTAGCACAATTACAATTTACACTACTGACATTATTCAGGGTAGCCAGTCAATTGTCCCCTCACAGCCATGACTGAGAAAAGAGAACCTGGGGTGTACCCTGCCTGTGAGGCCCAGCATTTACTTGATGCCACAGCAGAGGTTAAAGGAAGGGTATATTCTCCTTGAGTGAATACAGCGTCCAGCTTACACATTAACAAATTAGCTATCAGAGAGGGATCCCAGAGGGATGAGCTGAGCATGTCTACTCCCCAAGCTATCGGAGAGGTATTTGGGGTGGGGACAAAAGATGGGGGGATAAGCCAGGGTGAGGGAGGAGACATAGGCTGGAGGGTGGTCTCACTGAATGCAAGAGCTTGGGTAACAAATTAGCTGAGCTACAGGCTCTCCTGGCTGTTGGGAGGGTGGACATCATGGCCATCACTGAAACATGGGCCACCAAGAACCAAGACTGGGATATGATGATCCCAGGGTACAGGATATTCAGGAAGGACAGGGTTAGGACAAAAGGGGGGGCGTGGCGATCTATGTGAGGGAGGAGATAAGATGTATAAGGGAGGAGGGGGTATAGGGCAGGACAGAGACCCTATGGATGCAGCTTCAGGACTCTAAAAGAAAGACACTAAGGGCGGGGTAGTGTACAGGCCACCAGCTCTGGGGGATGACATGGAGTTGGTCGAGCAGATAGGAAGAGTCTGTAGGAAGGGGAACACAGTAGTGGTAGGGGACTGCAACCTCCCTTGGGTGGATTGTAAGACCCCAATCACCACATGTGCAAAGGAGCAGTTGTTACTAGATGTATTTCAGCACTGCTTCCTGGTGCAATTGGTCCACGTGCGAGCCGACTAAGGTGGGAAGGACTCTGGACCTAGTATTGACAAACAGGGAGGCTGTAAGGGATCTGGGAGTGGAGGACCCCCTGGCTGGGAGTGATCATCACGTGGTGTGGATCACACTCAGTATGGGCAGGGAAACAGGAGGTACAGTACTAGCGTGATTGATTTTAAGGGAACAGACTTCAAAAGGATGGGGGAAATTTTGGTTGAGCACCTGGTGGGAATTCAGACATGCCTGAGTGCTAGCCAAAAGTGGGATATCATTAAAAAAGGGATAGCAGAGGCAAATGAGACATGTACCAGGATGCACAGCAAAAAGGGTAGGGCAAAGAAGCCAAGGTGGCTGACTCGGGAGGTCATGGATGGGGTGAGGGCCAAGAGAAAGGCATTCCAGAGGCTTAGGAAATTGGGAGGGCAAGGGGACAAAGACAAGTACACAAAGAAGTCCAGGGAAGTTACCAGGCTAGTCAGAGTGACCAAGGCTTCCAGAGAACTGAGACTGGCACAGGGAATCAAGGGCGCGGAAAAGGAATTCTTCCACTACATTGGTGAGAGAAGAAGGAACAAAGACTAGATTGTGAGGATTAAGAAGAGTAGGCAGAAAAGGGGGAGGACCAGGCAGAGGCACTGAATGAGTACTTCTGCTCTGTGTTCATGAAGGAAAAGAGGGGCAGATACCCCATAGGAAGAGTGAAGTGGACGGAGGGGGCAGGGGTGACTGATTTCAGGATTACAGAGGACAGGGTGCTGGAAGGGCTAAGGGCATTGAGGGTGAACAAGGCACTGGGACCAGATGGCATTCACCCTAGGGTATTTAGGGAGCTAGTGGAGATCCTGGTGGGACCACTGGCAGATCTGTTCAGTACATCGCTGGACACAGAACGTGTGCCACAGGACTGAAGGATGGCCTATGTGGTGCCCATTCATAAAAGTGTCCTGAAGGATAATCCAGGCAACTACAGACCGGTGAGCCTCACTTCAATCGTGGGGAAACTTATGGAGTCAATCCTAAAAGAGAGACTGGTGACATTTTTGGAAGGCAATGGTCTCCAAGATGGACATCAACATGGTTTTGTCTTTGGCAGATCCTGTCAAACAAACCTAGTTGAGTACTACGACTGGGTTACCAGGGAACTGGACAGGGGCCATGCAGTGGACATCCTGTATTTGGACTTCAGGACTCAGTGCTGCATGGGAGGCTGGGAGAAAAACTGGAATACATAGGGGTGGGAACAAAAATGGTCAATTGGATCACCAACTGGCTGAGGAGTAATCAACAAAGGGTGGTGGTGGTGAGGGAACTTTCATCACCAAGGGATGACTCGAGTGGGGTGCTCCAGGGATCGGTACTGGGACCGGTGCTGTTTGTGATATTCATAGCTGATATCTCAAACCCGGATCCAGTGTAGGAATAGTCTGTTCACAGATGATACTGAGATAGGAGCTGTAGTAGGTAACATAGAGGGGTGGAGAGGGATCAGGAGGACCTGCCCAAACTACAGGAGTGGCTGGAGACATGGCAGATGAGGTTCAATGCCAGGAAGTGCAAGGCACTGCACTTCAGATCAAGGAACCAGGGGAGGAAATATTGTTTGGGAGGGGCACAATTGAAAAGCACCATGGAGGAAAAGTGTCTAGGCTGAGGGTCAAGGGCCACTGGCTGAGGGCCACTGTAAAGTGGCCCGAGGTGGCAAATGTCCAGCAAAACATTGTTAAATGTACACATAAAACAAAATAAAACATACATTTATCTGTTTTTTTATTTATCAACATGTTACTGAAACTAAAAACGAGAAAAAAAAATAAAGACTGCAAGTGGAAGCTGCTAGGTCCTCAGGGGTCACAGACAGCTGCTGTGGGGGCCCTTTTTTGGCTCCCAAAATGCATGCTGTGCACCCCTGGTCTAGGGGTACTAATAACAGGGAGTATGAACCACTCAGCTCAGTGCAGGAAGGCAGCTGCAAAGGCAAACAAGATACTGGGGTACATAGCGGGGGGAATCTCCTTCAGGCACGGACAGGTGATCCTTCCCCTGTACAGGTCACTGGTCAGGCCGCACCTGTAATACAGTGTGCAGTACTGGAGCCCATTCCTGAAGAAGGACATCAGATTGCTGGAGGGTGTGCAGTGTAGGGCAACGAAGATGATGTAGGGACTGGAAGGAAAATCCTATGAGGAGAGGCTGGGAGAGCCGAACATGTATTCCCTGGATGACAGGAGGGATAGGGGGATGTGATTGAAACCTTTAAATATTTAAAGGGAATAAACAAGACTAATATGGAAGGGATTCTTCAGATCAGAAGGGAGGGATGCAAGGGGCACTGACTGAGATTGGGGGGTTTCAGGAGGAAATCTGGAGACACTTTTTACAGAAAGGTTGGTAGACAAGTGGAATTTTATGCCCAAGGAAGTGGTATCATGTAGACTGGTGGAGGATTTAAGAGGGTTGGTACTTAGTGAGGGTGGGTTGTTAAGGGGGAGGGAGGGTGGGGCAGCCGCAAGTTGAGGGGCTAGCAGCACAATCAAGCAGACTCAATAGACCGTGAGGCCTAATTTCTGCTGGCATTTCATATGTTCATATGTTCGTATGATGTTGTACAAATATATTTGTGCTACAGAGCTTACTGGGCTCACTGCATCCTTCCCTTTATCTTCGGGTTTAGATTATCGGCACCTGCCGCCTGCACTGACTCTTTCACTATATACAGCTTCCTTCACAATTGTTTTGGGCCACAGGCCTCTGATAAAACAGCTCTCCAGTGAGATTTTTGCTGAAACATGGGACGGTATTGAGGACGCCACCATCACGTAGCCCTCCTTGATAGCCACCAACAAGCCTCCACAGTCTCAGTCTTGAATGCCAGTCCCTGTCACCACTCCTGAGCTTGCAAGCACTCTTTAGTAGTGTTGTGGGAAATTGCGAGAATTTCAGTCCACTAAATATTTAGTGAAATTCACGCATTTCACAAAATATTTTACGGGTGTGAAATGCAAAATTCTGCTGGTGAAATATGGAATTTCACCAACAAAATGTGAAATGTCACCCATGAAATATGGAATTTCGCCACTCACATGCAAAATTCTGCATTTCATTGGCAAAATTCCGCACTTCGTTTGTGAAACTCAGCATTTCACTGGTGAAATTTCACATTTTGCACCCACAAAATATTTTGCGGAATGTGCAGAATTTCGTGAAATGTTTCACGTGGGGAAATTAGCGATTTTGCCAGAATTTCACTGGTGAAATAAAATTCTGCTGCATCTCTACTGTTTAGCCAGTTGTTGAAACATAGAAACATAGAAACATAGACTTTGACGGCAGATGAGGACTGCTTTGCGACCTAGTCTGCCCATTTCCCCTACCTACTGGATAAGCTGCAGATCCTAGTTAGCCAACAGCCTACTTCTTCCTACCCCCACCAGAATTGCCTTATGTCTGTCCCATGCATTCTTTAATTCCCCCACTGTTTTTGAACCCACGACCTTCTCAAAAAGGCCATTCCATGCGTCCACCACTATCTGTGAAAAAAATACTTCCTCACATTGCCCCTGAACCATCCCCCCTCTGTCTTCAGATTGTGTCCCCTTGTTCTTGCACATCTCTTTTTCTGAAAGATGCTACTCTCTTGGACTTTGTTGATTCACTTGAGGTACTTGAAAGTTTCTATCATGTCCCCCTCTCTCCTTCCTTTCCTCAAAGGTATACATATTAAGCTCCTTTAGACTCTCTTCATATGGCTTCTGTTGCAGACCCTGCACCATTTTAGTTGCCCTTCTCTGGACTGCCTCCATCCTGTCTATGTCACTGCGGAGGTGGGGTCTCCAGAACTGGGAGCTGTACTCCAGATGTTGGTTGAAGAAAGTACACCTGTAGGTGTTACTTCACTCTGTAAATCCACTAATGGAGCTTTAAATTGTTACGGTTCTTTTAAGCCAGCCCAAGCTGCTGGCAGTTCCAGCCTGTCAGTACCCACATCATGAAGAGACCTAAAAGCCTGAGCCAAGGTAACTGCAGCTAATCACCCATCCTCCAAAGTCTCCAAACTGACCTGGCCCATTTGTTAGCATGGCTGATGAATTTTCCTCACTCAGAATTCATGGGAACTCCAAGTCAAAGCACCCTGCATTCCTCCTCTGACTATACATGGCAGCTGGGGTCTAGAAGGTACCCATGCCTCCCCAGACAAAGAACCCTGCCACCATCCTGGGCCTAGCAGGACCCCTTGAGCAACTCTGACCAACATGGAGTCCTGACTGCTTGCTGCTTTGCTGACTGTGAACTGAAAGAAAAGGATCTACAACCGGTCGTCATCAAAAATTTGTCGATCGACCGGACAGTGAAACCATCATGTCAATCACTTTTGTGGTTGGCATATGGTTTCTAAGACACTGACATGTTTTTTTCAGGAGGTTCCCCGAACCTGCCACACCCCCAACTAAATATAATCAACTCCAAGTCAGAGCTGATTAGGGAGGCGCAAGATCCCCCAAATACAGTGCCGGGTTCCAGCGTCAACACTACAGTGACCAAGCGCTGTAGTCGCAGTAGTGTCAGTCAATGTTGAAGTTTCAATGTCAGGAGTGTATACCATAAGAAAACACACTGGAACTGCTATGACTGGTGAGTTAGCAGTAATACACAATGGAGTGTGAGTTATGCTGGGATTTACTCATGCCTGATGTGGTGTGTCACAAGGCCACAGGTTGACTGACTAAATCATGTCAGAAGTTGGTAAATTGTAAACTAAAATGGCTAACAGATGGCTAATAAGACACACACCGGAGCCGACAGTGAATAACAAGTAACTAGTGTAAAAGAAAAGCACGACTAACGATGATAGTGCCAAAGACCACACTGCTGGGTCTAATGATACAAAACTGTTTAATTACAAACATGTAAAACACATAGTAGCAGCAGCAAATCCCCAAAACGTCAAATGTTTTCGCATCAGCTGATGCTTTCTCAAGACATAATAATTAGATGTTCAATGACCCTTTATAAAGGGATAGTAATTAAAGTGACATAGCATTAAAACATTTTAGTAGTACAACAGCAATCACCCACGTTGTGATACACAAGTGTGATATAAACATACTTAACATCCATATGAGTAAGAATAAAAATATAAAAGACATGGTATTCATACTAAATTAGTCATAAATAGACAGTAAATATTATATTTAATTGCAACCAAGCTCTGTTATTGTTCAGACTCCTTTAAGAAAAAGAATAATGCTGAACATCGTATTTAGACCAAAATCACAGTGTGCGCGATGTAAATATTGCCATATCACCGTTAGCCGTGCTTTTCTTTTACACTAGTTAAATTGTAAACTGCAGCATAACCCACACCCTTGAGCGGATTGTTGTTATTATGGTAGCAATTAAAAGCTTAAAAAATGTTTTAAAAGGCTTTTTTTTTGTGTTGAGTTTTATAGTAATATACTTCCTCCCTATATAAATATTCCTGTTTTGCTATGTAGAAAATGGAAGGTGCCACCCTCCCCCACTACCCCAGCTCACCCCACACACACATGTACATTCTGGATTTTTTGGGGGGGGAATTCTCATGTTTTCTTTTAGAGGCAATGCCTTAGAGATAATGAGCATGAAGGAGTGGCTGGTGCTAAGAGACAGAGGACTTAAAAAGAGAAAGAGGCAGTGTTAGCACAACTGTGAATGCAGTAGAAAGGGTGTGCTGGCTAGTGGTTATGCAGCTCGACTGGCAGCTAATGTACAGTGTTCTTCATGTGGGGGGTTGTAATTGGCAACTTTGTGAGAGAACCTGGAACTAGCTGCAGATCATTGAGTGGAGTTCTCTCCCGGACTAGCGAGTGTCAATTTACAACAGCCCACAAATGGGAAGAGAATGATCACAGTGGGAGAACAATAGGTGAGCACTGAAAGTGGATTCATGGTCGGGTGAGAAGCTAGCAGGAGGGTTAGCAAGTGGGAGAGCCAAAGATGCAGTGGGCAGTGATAAACAGGTGGGGTCTTTTCTTGTATGCATCAGGCAGGGACCTGAATTCCAGGGAGGGACTCCAAATAAAGCAACAGTAGTAGCAAGATAATAATTTTGGGTGGGAATATTAAAACAAAAAGAAACAGGGTGATAAAAGCAAAGTTGGGAGGGATAACTAACGTGTTTTGTTTGTACTCTTTTTGTTTTTTTTAAAGTTACCACAGCAATATGCATCGGGAGGGATACCAATTACAGGGAGGGATTTCAGTAAGCAACTAACACAAACTGAGTTTTTTCCTGTATACTGCTATTGCATGTTATTTGGATGTAACCTGTACCTCGAAATGGATGTGCATTGTACTGTATCCTGTATGTACTGTATGTATAGATGCTCTGTACGCCACTGTATGGCCCAGGTCATGACTGAAAATGGTCCTCTGGATCAGTGCACCTACCCGGTTATCAAAGACACAAAGAAATAAATAAAAATAAATTTTCCACAACACACTAACCTGTTCTAAGTTCCTTTCTTTTTTTCTACAGGAAGCAGCTTCCAGTTGCATGTTTTCTCTCTCTCTCTCTCTCTCTCTCTCTCCAGGTAGGGAGATCAAAGATGACATGATAGTCAGAGGGCCAATCAGGAGCTCTACAACTAGATAGGAAATACTGCCATGGGGAGCTGGCAATTGGGTGGATAAAGACAGCCACTTCTAATATGTCCCATTCATGTTTGTATCCCATCAAGTGAGTGGAACAGGTGTAAGAGTGGCATGTTAAGGTTTTGCAGGTGACAGCAGGCATGCAAAAGACTCTGCCAGTCCACTGAGGCAAGATAGAGTACCTGCATACCTGTTGCTGCCTAAGGAGGGCTGTAACTTGAAAAATCCTTTTTAAGACAATGTAGGGGAAACGCCATATATGGGGTTAAAGAATACATGGTATTTGGTTGCTTGTTCAAAAGTAATGTAAGCCCTTCCCTTCCCAGTGTCTAGGCGCATGCCAGATAATAGAGATGGAAGGGGGTGGCTGTACAGCCAGAAAACACCATCCCAAAATAAGACAGGAAAACAGTACCTGGATTCCCTCAGGTATTGAAGATGATGGACTGGCTCCATCGAGGTGCCCACTGACCTCCAGCGGATGCAGAGTTGGTACACTGGTGGGATGATGCTGACCTCCACCAACTTCACCTACAGGCCTTTGTAGACTGTTTTCAACAGGTAGGCCTCTCAACATCTTCCACAATGGGGCATTGGTTCTTTGGGATCACACCATGGAACACACTGGGAACATGGCTGTGGAGGCAAACTTCTTTTAGCAGCAATCAGTTTCTCCAAAAAACTAGGCAAACACCAAACTGCAGAAACAGAGGATCCCATTTAATGAACAGTTGGTAAAACAGGAACAGTCACTCCATTGAGCAGTAAAACACAAATAGGTTGATCTGGATCAGGAGGCTCACATCATAAGATCAAATGTCATTCAGGACCAAAAAGGTCACTTTGAAGCTAGTGGTGCTCTGGACCATGAAGGTCACATTGTGAGCAAGTTAGTTCAGGCAGCTACCCTTTAGGCTGGGTAGCCAGCAGTTCAAACACAGGCAGCAAACATGTGGCCCAATCAGGCCTTTGGCACGCTGGCAGCAAAACTTTCCTTTCTTCTATTTCTTCAAACTCCCAAGGAGGAGCACAGACCTCCAGGAGATGGCCAAACCTGTTATGGCCACCCTCTTCATCCTCTCCTCCTATGTCTACTGAGCCATCCTCATCATAGACTCCTTTATGGCACAGAACTCTTAGTTAAACAGTCCTGTAAGAGGGGCAGACTAGGGCCAGTAGCCTGCCCAAGCCCCCATGCCCCTTAACAAAACCCCCTCATGTCATGTCTCTGTCTCCTCACACTTGCTTCCTTGCATGCAGCCACTTTTCCATCTGTCCCTTCCAAGGGATCAAATCCCCAGCCTAGCCCAAAACAGGACTCAACAAATCAACTGCCAATGCCACGTATTTCTCCCCAACTGATTGTGTGGCCGAACAAAAAAGCAAATGCCCGGCACCATGGCCAAGCAGGGGAATGCCCAGCTCTGACCTCCTCCTCTCTTTGCTTCCTCTTGAATCTCTCTTCTAGCTTAGCTCTCTCCTTTATATCCTCGCACCATAAAGCTGCAAAAATCCTCTGAGGTCTAATCACTAATCAACCAAAAAACACTGTCCCCCAGTGCCCTGTGGGATGGGTAGTCCCAGAATAAATTATTTACAATTGCCCCAAAACAACAGCGCCAGCCTACACCAAACTACTCTCCCTTATATGGAGCTACTGCTCCTTTAAATCTGTCCCCTTCCTGGTAGCCACGCATGCCCAGAATGTGTGGGTCCACCATCTTCATTTACATTTTATTTAATTATTTTTACACACTGAGTGGTCCTGAGTCCAGCCATCCCCAAAACTGGATCCGAGACCACTCACCCCCGGAGGAACGGACACAACCCCACCACTTGGCCCAAGTCTGAAAAGGCTGAGACAGCAGGGGGAAACCAGCCATAGCCACAAGTCACAACAATGAGGGGTCATCAGATGTGACTGCCACCTGGAGCCAGAGGAACACCAGTGCCACAGGGGGGAGACTGGTGCCATGAGGCTCCACAGGTAAGCCCACTTTCGGGGGCTGACAGTAAAACACCCTATCTAGGGTAAAGAAATAAAGGGGTAAGTTCAGTAAAAAAGAGTAGGGCATAAAAAAAATGTTAGGAAAGGCTGAAGAGGGAAACGTAGGCAATCCCAATGTAGGGTCAGGGTTCAGAGAGGTAGCTGAAACAGGAACAATTTAGCAATAAGCATTAGGAAATGCTAAAGAGAGAGAGAGAGAGAGAGAGAGCTAAGGAATCTCTATCTAGGGTCAGGATACAAAGGGGTAACTTAAACAGGACGGTTGTAGGAGAACCCTAACTGGAGTATGGACACAAGTCACAAATATGATTGTAAAAACAGGAATATTGGGAGTGGTGCAGTGCAGCAGTTGTGGAGAGCCAGTCTCAGAGAGAGCCACAGACACCTTTTGGAGACAGAGGTTCTGCCCAATCTGCATGCCTCTCTCAGGGTTGAAGAAGGAGGAAGTCACTGAACTACAGGTCGAGTTGGCTAGGATCCAGGGGACCTATTCCCCCACTCAGGGACCACCTAGTCAACCACAATTACCAAGGAGGACATACAGAAATAGATTAGTTTCCGTATTGGTCCTTGTAAGAACAGATCCAGAAGCAAATGGTTTGATACCTTTTATTGGACCAACATAGATGTTACAAAAAGAAAACAATGTCTAAGCTTTTGGACCAACCAAGTCCTTCCTTGGAGTCTTAGGACAGTTGTTCAGAGAGTCACATTCTATTAATACCAAGCACATGCAAAAAAAAAAAAAAAGCTGAAAAAATTCTCATCGGTTTAAAGTACCTATTTCAAAAAATCACACATTTAAATGGAATGAATAGCATCCCATTAGCGTGCTACTACTGAGAATCTTTTCAAGGTCAAATAACATCCAAATTAGATAAGCTGAAACACTTAAGCAGATAAAACCTCTAACTGAAATTATTAATGAATGAGCATGTTATGAGAATGCATTCAAAATTAAAAGCAAGTCCGTTAGATTTAATACCACAAATGTCCAAGTTAAAACTTGATAGTATATATAGAATAATGGATAGGTTACTGTTTATTACTGGGAGTAATACCATAGAGAGATTCTGGACACATATGAACTTCGAAAGTGAAGCTCGAGAGGTTCCAATTTGTCCAGAACCTCAAGATGGTAGGACTCACTGGTAATAAACAGTAACCTATCCATTATTTTATTTAATATATGGATCCGATTTGGAAATGTTCCCTTTTTGTGAGGAGTAAGAGGGCAATATAAAGCTTACAGTGACCAAGATGCAGGCAAGGTGGTTACCAGCTTAGGGTTTAGGGCGATGAGTAAGGAGAAAGCAGCCACAGTGTGGCCTTCCAGATTGTCACGTTGGAAACCATAAAGAGGAAAAGGTGGCAGGTGGCTGATTCAGCCATGATCAAGAACAGCTAGAACTGGACAGATAAAGTTGGAATAGGAAGCTGAGAAAAAAAAACTCCTTATAGCACTGAGGATTTCTCTCGCTAAGTGAGTGAGAGAGCCGTCATGTTTTCTACATTGTTCTGCCCACCTACACAGGAAAAGCAGCCAATTAGAAGTCACGCTTTGGAAGACATCAGGAGGAAAGTTTTACTTGCTCTGTTGTCTTTTGCTGATAATACTATCAATCAGGTCCCGAATTATAGTATTATGGCACCTTAATGATAGTTTTATCACTCCTGAAGTGTGCTATTATCACTCTGGGAGTGATAGTATTATCAAGAATGTTTTGTATGCTTTAGTGTGATATTAAAATTGAAATCCATGTATTAATGTATGATAAAAAGCTGTAAAGCAGAAATGTATGTATGGAAATAAGAAATCTGTATCTTGTATGAATAACTTTAAAATATTCATACAGAATGAAATTTATCTGGAGATATTTTCTAAACTATACTCTCAGTCAGTTACCACACTATGGAGTTTATGGAGTGTGCACAGTTTTTTATTGTACAATACTATCAAGTTTTAACTTGGACATTTGTGGAATTAAATCTAAAGGTCTTGCTTTTAATTTTGAATACATTCTCATAATACACAGGGTGGCAGAAAACCCCAAGACAGAAGGAAGCAACTTCTATTGTGGGACTCAATTGTTGGGGGGATAGTTTGGGGAACAAGACAGGAGAGGAAGATGGAGGTGAGGTGCCTACCTGGAGCCTCAGAATGGAGGGATGGAGAGCAGACCCTTAAGAACCTTAAGATCGCTATGGAAACAGAGCAGTAGGGGCAGCTGGATGCCATTGTCCATCTAGAAACAACCAACCTAGCAAGGGATGCTGCAGTAGTGCAGGGTTGGTACAGGGAGCTGGTGAGGGTCTTGAAACAGGTAGCTCACACACTGGCATTCACTGTGGTGCTGCCTGTGTATGGCCAGGGAAGGGTGGGGAACTCTGCAACAGGTCCTTCAACACATGGTTGAAGGCATGTGTAACCCCTAGGAAGTGCTATTCTAAGGGCTGCTACTGCTGCCTGTATGGCTTCGCACAGGTTAAGGGGCTTGAGTTCTGTAAATGGGTGGCTCCACCCAGAGGAATGGTATTGGGTTAGTTTAACTGCTCTGGTAAAATGTGGCTCCTATAGACTGATTTCCCTCCTCAATGCAGACTATAAAATAATAGCCAAAATACTTGCATCCAGATTGGAAGGTATTCTCCCCACTCTAATTCATCAAAACCAGTGTGGTTTCATCAGGGGCAGACAGGCAAAACATAACATCTGTAGGACTCTGAACATCATTCTTGGATGGTTGAAGAGGGGAGCCCAGGGGAAGGGGGGCCTCCTAGCCCTCGATGCTGAGAAGGCATTTGTCAGGGTTGAATGGGCATTTATGTTCTCTACCCTAACATATTTTGGGTTTGGCTCGGGGATATGCTCATGGATACAAATGCTCTACTCCTCCCCTATGGCACAGGTTCTTACTAACAACAACATCTCCTCCCCATTTAAGCTCACCAGAGGTGCCAGACAGGGGTGCCCTCTGTCCCCCCCCACTGTATGTTCTGATGATGGAGGTACTGGCTACAGCTATCCAAAACCATTCCATGATTGAGGGGTATGAGGGGGGCATCAGAGATCAAGTAATTTCCCTTTTCGCCGATGATATCTTCTTGTTCCTAAGAAACCCCAAGACCCCAATTCCAGCTTTAATGTCTCTTTTCAATTTTTATGGGCCAATATCAGGCCACAAAATAAACTGGTCTAAATGTGAGTGGCTCCCCTTGGGCAGGGCAGCCCTTCTTGAGATTCAAGGCTCCTTGATCCAACCCATGACATCCCTGAAGTATCTAGGAGTCTATTTGCCTAGGAAACTTTCACACTTGCACAAACTTAACTATATGCCCCAATTAGGAAAATTCAAGACAGTTGTCAAAGGTGGAAAAATCTTCCGCTTACCCTGACTGGCCAAGTAAACCTAGCTAAAATATGCATTCTCCCTCAGTACCTATACTTGTTACAAACCCTTCCAATATGGATCCCCAAGGGCTATTTCAAAATGCTCAGGGGGGCCATTCTGACATTGCTTTGGAAAGGGGGAGACCGAAAATTAATCAGGAGACTGTCCGACGACTGGTGAGAGAGGGGGACCTGGGTTTACCTAACCTATATTTCTATTACTTAGCATCCCAAATATCACATTTGGCTGACCTCCTCCCTGAGGATCAAGATGGGAAAACCTGGATGTAATTGGAGCTCCATAATGATCCATATCACAGATCATACCCTTTTTTTGTGGTGGCTCCACGTAAGAAGGGTATCAGATACCTTAATAATCCATTCACTATAGCTACTATGAGAGCTTGGTTAATGGCTTATGCAATGGAAGGTATGGGTGACAGAATATCCCCAGACGCATCCATTCTGCATGTGATCTGGGAGGATGGTACAGAACCGCATAGGGAAGCACAAGTTCTAAAAAGTTGGTACGAGGCAGGCCTCAGGAGCATTGTATAACCCCCCTGTTATCCGGGGTTACTAGAATCCCAGTAAGACATAGTGGTAGGCAGGGAAGGCAGCTTATGAAACTCCAGTTAAATGGATTTCACACTGTCTCACTCTGTTCTCAGTCTCAGCTGAGACTGAGGGATGACATCACCATAGAACTATCGCAGCTGCATGAGCCACATTGGAATCTGCAGATGGGAGTTAGGCTAGAATGTTGGGCGTTTTTGAATAGTGAGCTGCAGCAGTTGTGTGTGAGCAGTCTTGAAGAGAGGAGCACTGCAGTCTGTGCACAGGCTGTTTGAGCCTAAGCTCTGATATAGCTCTACTTTTAGGGTTAGGTGTGTGTTTCCACCTAAAGAGGAAAACAGTAAGCTGTTCTTGAAGTGGTGAAGACCGCTGATACTGGTCTCTGTGCCCCATCCCTGAGGGGATGGGGTGGAAGGTTTGCCTGTTATTCCAGGGGCAACCTCCTGGTTCCAGCTAGGGAAGAAGCTGCTTTATTTTTCTGAAATGTGTTGTGGCACCAGAAGCTGTCAAGATTCGCCTGTGGGACACCTGCAACCAAAGGGTGAGTTCTGCTCTTGTCAAAGGGCCTATGTTTTACCTGAACTGTTGTTAAAGTGGGGATTGGACTGCTGAATTAGTGGGAGGCCTAGAGGAATAGGCTTAGCCAAAGTAAAAGTATGTTCAAGTCCAGCACAAGGAGAAAGACAAGACATGTAGAGGAGATGTGCTATACATTTACCCTTTAATCTACATTGCCAAGCTTTCAAAAAGAGTTGTTTAATGTCTAGAGAAATGGCCAGGTATGGATTGTGGAAGCTGGAGGTGGGAGACCCCCCATCTTTAGTAACCAGGGTTACCTCTACGGATTTGCTCTGTGGCCCTTCTACTTTGCCTCAGGCACTTGGCCAGTGCTGAGGGAAGTACCCAGACGTGGGATTGAAAGGAAATTTCCCTTAAGGAGTCGAAGGCTCCAAGGTGGTTTGAGGAGCCACCAACGGAAAATGTGTCCACTGCCATATGGACAGGGATCGAGTGGCCGGCAGGGGAGCCAAGCCAGGATAAACCCAAATAGTGTACAAGTCGGGCAGTGTACCCAAAGCAGCGTGTAAGTCCGGGCTGTGTGCCTGGTGGATCCGGAGCCTGAGTGCTGAAGTGTTGAAGAAGTGTTCTGTTACTCTTATCTGCATTACCAGGAATGTAGCCCCATGGGGGTCTGTCTGTGCTTTGTTCAGTTTGGATGTGAATAAAAGCCACACTTTAGAATCCCATTCCTGGTATTGGACATTACAGTTATTGCTTCCTGTGTTCGTATTTACTTGGGTGCCCCTGTGCAGAGTAGCCAAACCTAAGCCCCTGTGCCGAGTAACCTAGTCCTCCCCGAACCCAGTCCCCACCAGGTTCTGCTGTCAGCTTCAACAGCATACCACCTGTCGTTTGCAAAAAGGCAGGGGTCCGGGGGTTACAATTGCCCAGCTATTCGACCAGGGGGAGCTTATCCCTTTTCAGACCCTTTCCAGAAGATATAACCTTAACCCATACCACTTCTTTGTCTATGCACAAATAAGAAACAAAATACTAGGTAACAAGAGCCAGCTTACCAAGATTCATAATTCCTGCAGATCTCCCTTAGAGGAGGTACTGCGGGCCTCATTGAGGATGGGGAATGCAAGACCTCTAATGGGGTGTTATAGGGTCTTATTGGGGATATTGGCCTCGAACCTGGACACTTTAAAGGCCTGAAACAAGGGATGCTATGCTCAGTGAACAACCACATACGGGCCATCTACTTTTTTTTTCTACACAGATCTTGTTTTACCCCAGTACTTGTCAATAAAATAGACCCATCCCAGCCTGACACATGCCCCAAGTGTAAGTTCCTTCCTGGCTCGTTCATACATATGTTATGGTCTTGCCCAAAAATTCAGGCTTTCTGGAAGGGAATTATGGGCATAATAGGCAAAACCTTAGGAATGACCCAGGATGTGGGTATGGGTGAAGTGCTGCTGGGCCTTCCTGGCCTCTCTGAGAAAGAAAAGGATGCAGACCACCCTCTGTGGCACTTGGCCATGGCTGTGGGGAAACAGACTTTGTCCAGTGACTGGGGAGCCGAAATACCCCCCTCTGTAGGGGAATGGGCCAGTAGGCTGTTGCATTGTATGAAAATAGAGCATACTCAGTATCTAGCAAGGAACAGAGAGAATGTCTACCAAAAACTCTGGGGCTCCCTAGAGAAAGCAATACAAGAACCTTGGTTCCCGCTCCTGTGAAACAACCCTGAAAAGAAAAGAGCTACAAGTATAACCCAGCCTCTGTTTTCCTCCTAAGGGTGTTATAAACACCTTTTGAATAACTAAGGCCCCACATAAAGCTGAAGCTGACCTGGGTAACACCACACTGAGATATTGACAATGATCCCAATGGTATCTGGAATAGGGATAAATGATCTGCATAGCACTTGAACACCTTATCAATTGTTTGGTCTGTCACAGTATCTAATCCTTTCTGTTTGCAGTGGTATTTATGTAACTTCAAGTGTATACAATTAACTGTGAAAATTAAATTGTAACTTTCTGTGTACCTGCTGAGAACCTTTAAATAAAGTTTTGAAAAAAGAAACTGCTCTAGTATAGCCCTCTGGGATGCTATAACCACCCACCAACCCCTCTATTGGCCCGAGGAATAACACAATGGTATATTCACAATCAGTAGACGGTAATAATAATGTGCTTACACCCTTTTCACTTAACACCAGGGCTGGATGTGCGGCAGCTGCCCTGGAGAACCTCTGGAAAATAAGATCAGCAATGCAATCTTACTACTGTAACCCAACTAATAACATGCACACTAGCCAGGTTAAACATGAAAAGAGACAATCAGATTTATTTAGGGGCAGTGAACAAGGGAGGGGCGTGAATCTAGCAGAATGATTAGCAATCTAATGTAAATCAGGATTATACAGCATGCACTGTAAGTCCCAGTTAGACAGTTCAACAATCCTGGGTACCCAGTATATCATGCAGGCTAGCCTGAAGCATTGCCCAGGGGTGGCCGGCATTGGAGCTGTTGTTGGAGCCCTTATGGAAGGAAATCAGTTAAACATGCACACAATCCAGTTATTTGTAATCCAAGCTGGATGGCTTAGTCCATTGCAACAACCCAGTTTAAGAAACAATTAGTTGGTACCACAATGATTTTTGCTTTTGTTTCAGGGCGCTACCCTGATTTGTACTCACTCTACCAGGACCTGGATGCAGGACAGCCGAGATGTAGACCTTGTGGTGGTGATCTGGGAGTCCAGGGGAAGCAGGGCCGACATGGCTCACCTCCAGGTGGTCACTACCTGCTCGATGGTGTTGGACAGGAGGCTGAATCCCCAGGCTGGTCTTTTGCCAAGAAGGTCTCTGGTGCACGAGTAGCAGCCTAGGCTGAGATGGCAGGCCCCAGGCAGGATGAACAGTTCTGCAATAGTTCGTGATCTTTGGCTGGTGAAGCCTCCAGCTGGCATAATGAATTTGACTGTGGGGAACCAAATCGTGACCCACGAAACACATTCAGCACATTTAAACCACTAAATTCTTCAAACAACAGTTCAGATACAGTCCGGTTGCAAATGACAGCATCACTGCATAAACTTTTCAAACCGAGTCAAATTCTATCATAAGCTGGGCTTCTGGAGCAAGTCTTTGGTCCAAACCACAGGTCGCAATAACACATTTCTGCTTTCTTCTGCCACAGTTCCAAGGCTGGAAATTGGGCCGATCCGACTTCTGCAATAGGCAGTTCGAACTACTGGAGAATGTGTCAGGAAGGCCAGCAGAGCCTCTTCCCGCTGATTCCCCTATGTTCCTTCAGGGCGCAGCTGCTCGAAAGCTCTAGCTGTTCACTCTTCAAACTCCAACTCTAACTGATCCACTGCTTCAGGCAGTTCTAGGGATTTCCTTGGTAATCCAAAAGTTTGGTTGGCTGAGGCAACTGTCAGTCACAGTAAGCACTTCCTCTCTAGGTCCATATGGGTGCCAGCCCTCAAACTACAAAATAACAGAATTTTCTTCCCACAAGACCCCTGGGGACAGTCTCCAGTTTAGGTCCCCAGTGGTTTGATTGGTCCAAACATGGTGACTCCCATCCAAACGTTCAAACTGCAATAAAAGCAGGTTAGACAAACTTCTGTATCAGCATATAAACAGTAAATAATCACAGTTCCTATGAAAACTCACTCCGCAAGTAGTGACTGCAGAATGGAGCAGAATAAGACACTGTCTGGCTGGTCACAAGCTTTAAATCACTTGGACCCAGACCAGACTAATTTCTGAACACAGATTAGCTAGGTTCTTAAAGAGACAGGTGCTGAGGCTCACTAGGGCACTCTCACACAAATAGATAGAACTACTAAAGACAGGACATCAGCCTGACAGTGGGTATTAAGGAGCCCAGGAAGACATTACAGTAAACCCCAATTTGTAGTGGGGTTAAACATGGTTCAGGGAGGAGGGATTTGATTACATTTGGGACTGGAGGCTTATCTGAGGAGCTAGAGACCTGTATAAGGGTGATGGCTTGCGTCCATCTTAGAGGGGAACAGCAGTCCTGTGTGGAAGGTTTAGATGCTACTTTGATGGCCATTTAAATTAGCCAAGGGGGAACGCCAAAATACTGAGGGAGGGAGTGATTCATCTCCCCCCCCCAAGAAAAGAACATTAGTGATGAAAAGCCCTGGGGTAAAGAATTCCCCAGGGTTAGTAAAAAGCAAAAACAAGAGAGAGGAAAGATTGGGAGGGTCAGCAGGGGGAACTGAGGTTGTGGAATAGGCTAGGGAGGCAGGCAGGAAGATAACAGAAAGGGGGAAGACAATCCTGAAGAGGCAGACAGGGCAAGGGAAAGAGGCAGGCAGGGAGAACAGAATAGGGTAAAGGAAGGAAAGAAATGGAAGGCCATATGTGTAAAGCTACCAAATGTCCAAGTTTCACTGGGACAGTCCCGTATCAACAGGGCTGTTCAGGTGTCCTGTAGTAATTCAGAAAATCAGGGTTTTGTCCAGGTCTGTGATTTCTGTCCCAGTTGACCCACCATGCCACACACTCCCTGACTCCTACCTGGTTTAGCTGCATGCAAAGATGATCCGGGGTGTGATTACTGCCATGCTGTACATGCCTGCCACCATCCTGTGACCCTTTAATTCAATGACCAATGGTAAGGCATGACCAGGCAGAAATGTCCAGTCAAGAAGGGTCAGTGCTGCGGTTATGGGGATCTGATCAGGACAAGCTGTCTCTGAATTTCAGTACCACCGGCTTTGTCCAATTGAATCATTTGGAGTCAGTGGCAGTATTGTGGTTTTGGGATCTGATGTGGAAACCACTACACAGACTTCCAGACTCAGGTCCGGTTCTCACACTAGTCTCTACCTGTTTTGTTTGGGGTTTTTTTGGGTGAAGAAAGTTGTGGATGGCCTGTTTGACTGTGGAGCCTGTCTTGCAGGGAATGGGATGGCCTGGAATGTTGAGCACTCAACCGCTGCTCATAGGATGGTCATGGATGTCGAGAAGAATGAGACAGATGGGAATGAGACTCTGGAGTCAGAAGAACTACAATGGGGGGGGGGGGAGTTAGTAGTCCTGAACTTGTATTGCAGGAATGCAGGAATGCAGGTCCGCAGGGGAGTGGAGCTAAAAAAAAAAGGCTCAGTTAGTGATGGCAGTGCAGTGTTAACTTTGTTTGCTGGCTTTTCTTTGGCTTCTTTGGGTGGCTTCTGTTTCTGTTCTGCTGCATTCTTGGCATTCAACAGTTCTGTAGTACCTGCAGTATAACTGCATTCAGTTAATGCATTTGGGGCATTGCTTCTTATCTTGGGCTTGAGGTGCGGGGGGGCAATAGATGCTGCAGGTTGTGATGTCTTGTTGTCTGTCAGTATGATGACTTGGCGGCGGGTTAGAATTGGAAGACCTGTGAACTGGATGGTCCAGAAGACAGCTGCCTGAAGACTGAGAGGCAGCAGAAGAGCTTGCTTTGATGTGACTGTCAAACCTTAGAGCTTAAGGCACCCAGAACCCCAGCTTTCATATAACAAACTTTTGCAGTACATTACAATAATGCTTAGGGGTGGGTGGATGGCAATATTGATCAGTCAGTTGCCCTAAGGCCAGTCAAAGTCTCCCACTTACATCTCTGACTCCAGGGGAAAAATTATTTATTCCTTGGAGTCAGGAGTGGTGAGAATGTAACAAAAGTGTTATTTAATCTTCAATAAAAGCCCCAGAACTCAACATAGAGCATCAACACCCCCAGAGCTTCTGGTGGCCTAGTGGCCCCCAAACCCCCAGCCTTAATGTGTCCCCCTTCAGCCCTCCCTAAAATTTGGTAGCCTTACTTATTTGCCAATGCAAGGAGCCTGGGAAACAAAATCCCTGATCTTGAAGCTATGATTGCAGAGGCAGACCTAGATCTAGTAGCCATAACAGAGTCACGGTGCAGCAACAACCACAGCTGGGATGTGGCCATCACAGGATACACCACATTCTGTAAAGACAGGACAGGAATAAAAGCTGGAAGAGTTGTGCTACACATGAGGGAAGAAGTTAGGGCCACAGAGATACACAGTCATCAGGGGAAAAAGAGGGACAAGAGGTACTATGTGTTGGCATAGAAACAAGATCGGGGCCTATATCCTAATAGGAGTGGTATACAGATCACCAACACGGGGGAAGGAATTGGACAGAGCCTTGAGGGGGGCATTATAATTTGGTAAGAAAGGGGGAATTACTAGTTTGGGAGGATTTTAACATGCCATATGAAGACTAGACTGGGGCATTCTGGCCACAACTATAACAAGAGGTAGGGCCATCCTCAATTCCCTAAAGGAGGCATTTCTGAGGCAACTGGTTACAGATAACACTAGGGATGGGGCAGTGCTTGTGTGGGGTAGAGGTTGTTCCAGATGGAGGGAGCAGGGAAGGAGAAAGTGAATTTCCCAGCAGAAGATCAGGAGTAGAGAATGAAGAAGGTGGAGTCTGTACAGTGAAATAGGCAGGAATCGAAAGGGACGAGTGAGAGAGAGGAGAGGTAAGGAGGGAGAGAGAAGAAACAATATTTAGAAAGAAAAGAAGCACAGTGAATGAGGTGGTGGGAGGCAAGGGGTGGAATCAGGAGGTTAGTGTAAAGGGAGTAATGATGGGTATGAGAGGGATCATTAGAGGTGCAATGGCAGAAAGCATTTTAAAAAGCATCCAGTCTGACAAAAGAGAATATAGCGGCAGGGCCTTTCACCAAAATCACATAATCAAATACTGGAAACACCATATTGGTGATGATTTTATTGCACGATGGGTGCGGTAGGCAGGCCATGCTGTGGTAGAGAACATTGAGTTTTGGGCACAGCTTTCTGTGGATAGCATCGATATGGGCGGAAAAGCTGAACCCTTCACCAGCCACACAACTAGGTACTTGAAATAGGGAATGACTTCAAGAGCGGTTCCATCCAGGGTAGAAAAGATTAGGTGGGAAGGGAGCCTTGCAAGTACTTCCTTGTTCTCCCCATTCCCATGTGATGCTACAATCATGTCACCGCAGGTCACTTGACATGTTTCGCTCCAACTGAGCTTTCTCAAGGATACTGTTTCCAATTTTTTGGCATGCCTGTGTGTTTTGCTGGACTTTGAACTACACCTGAATAAAGAAATTGAGCACTGTATTGAAAGTTTGCTGGTGAGTTCTTATCCTTTCTAAAAATTGCAACTGAAAAGAGTCCGTAAACATTACAAACAAGCAGAAGCTTTTCTGAGACTGATATTGCCTTAGCTGGTGCTAGTATCTAAGAAGGGAGATAGGTTGAAGTTCCCAGGGGAGGTGAGTGACTACCTTTTTGAAGAGGTAGAACCTTGCAAACTTTCAGGACTGAGGCAAAAGGGGAGGGGGGGAAAGATTAAGTAGGTTGGTGAGCAGGACAGCAATAGCTGAGGCAGAAAGTTGAAGGAAGGTCCAACCTATCCAGGCTAAGACCAGGGAAAGACTGAGGAAGGAAGGAGTTTGCAAGGTCTCCAGGGGAGAGTTTTATTTATTTATTGTAAACTTCTGATATTACTTTTGAGCACAAGTGCTCATTTACAAAGGTTCCACATCATACGCGTAGTCACAAAAAGCAATACAATACAATAACCTGTTCCAGAACAATGCATTGGAGTCAGGTGCAAAACATTCAAGACAGAACAATTAAGTAAACTTTTTAATAAATCCATGCAGATCATTGTGTAACAAAGTCACAAGACAAATACAGAGAGAATTCAAATATAAAAGTTTAACAGTTACAGTTGCACTGGACTGCTAAGGCAGACCGCAAAGAACTCTTTGATTAATCTTGGGGAGATTTGGTAGTGTATCAGGCAGTTTGTTTAATCAGTTAGCGGTCCTGACAGCAAATGACCGTTTGCCCAGCTGACTACACCAAAATTGAGACTTAACGCTGTTCCTGACCATGTTGTTGGTATTATATTGGTTGGAGATGATGCAGAAACAATTTGTTAAAGCAGGGTCTGTTAGGCCAAGGAGTGCATTTCTGGCTAGCAAACAGGTCTGTTTGGAGCTTTATTTTGCTGGGTAAACATAGCCATATAGTGAGAATGTAGAAGGTGCAGCAATAGGTACAGCTATCTGCACCAAGAACAAAGCAGCATGCCGTATTACAGATCAGCTTTGTTATTTTTAACACCGTGTCACAGGCAGCTGCATTGACAGGGAGGCCATAATCCATAAGTGACAGGATGGAGCTGGTCACAATAATGCATCCAACATCCCCAGTGAGATTGTTCCTGTTACAGTGCAGGGCACCCAGTCTTCTGTTGACCATGGCCACCAGACTGTCAACATGGGGTGGGGGCAAATGTTAAGGTGTCATTCAGATTTACTCCAAGGTATTTGAAGGTCTCCACCTGTTCAAGATTTTGTCCCAGGCCATTTGGATGACAAAGGGTAGAACTTTCCACATCTGTGGGAGGCAAGAGAAGAGCATGGTCTTGTGTTTTATTTTTTGTAATTTAGAATCTGATTGTTGTATTAAACCAACTTTCTAGTGTCGTGAAGTTATTCTGGACAGCAGTGGTGTGGCTGTCAAGGTTAAGGTTTTCCGAATGTATGACAGCATCATCGGCATAGAGGAGTATGTTGGCTGTCTGATAGGCATTGGGCAATTGATTAATGAAGAGGCCAAATAGGAGTGGACCCATGATGGATGGAGCCCTGGGGGAAACAAATAGTTACTCCCATAGTGTCAAAGATTTATTAATTTTCACACACTGGGAGCAGTCTTTTGTTGTGCAGATTCTTGTTTCTTGCACCCAATTGCAGATTGCCTGCAATAAAATTGCCTTCTCACTGCCTTCTCCTCTGTCCCCTGACTTGCAGCCGGCACTGCCCTCCAGCTCCAGCTGCAGAAGGGGCTCTGAGTCGCCACACGAAGGGTGACCTCCAGCCCGACTCAAGAGATCCAGGAGGCCGGAGAAGCAGTGTGAAAGGCACGGCAAAGCCAAGAAATTTTTCGCCCGCCTCCCCCTCTTGGTTAATTGTATTTATACACTCTTTCCCGCCATTTCTCTAATCCACGCCCACATCTAATTCCCTTCTCTATTAACCCATACCTACCCTGCACAATGCTAACTTGTTTCCTTTTGCTCCTTAGCCTCTCATCTCCCCCATTCCATTATGATAATCATATTATACCCCCTGTCATGACGAATAAGTTAATGAGTATGTTCTGCTCTCCACTGCCATCCACAATGTACAACCATCTATTCCTTATTCACTTTGAACCACTATTACACTGCAACCCTGGGGTATCCACATAAAAGCCTCTCTAACAATCCAGCTCTCCCTAGCCCTTTACATGTATCCTGGATTTATAAAACCCACTATGCCTGTCCATCAGACTCCTATGTTATGATAAAGACACACCTATATAACGGGACCATCTCCCACTACACAGTGGGCATCTAGGACTAAGAGGAAATGCTCTGATCACTCTCTATCCCTATCCCTTGGTGCCCTACTCAAATTAATCTTCTACCTCCTTTTATGCATTGGCACCATTGAGATTAATCCTGGCCCCATTGTCAGTTTATCTTCCCCTGCTGAACTGACTACCATAAAAGGACTAAGCTTCATACACTTCAATGCTTGCAGCCTCCTAAAAAAGTTCATCTTAATACAGGCTTGGGTGGCACATACTCTTCCAGACTTCCTGGTCATCTCTGAATCTTGGCTCAGGCCTACAACAAAGACAGTGTTGTAAACCTTCCCAATTACCAGCTCTTCAGGCAGATCACCCTTCCAGGGGTGGTGGGGTGGCCATATACATTAAGGACACCATCTCTGCAACCTGCCTCATCAACACATCTGAGCCAAATGAATTTGAATGTTTATCAATCAAAATTTCCCTTCCTAATTCGTCTCCATTTAAACTGATTGGATGCTATAGGCCCCCCTCTGCAGGCCTTAAACTGCTTTCTCACCTAGGGTCAATTCTCAACCAAGGCCCTGAAGATACCGTCATCCTTGGTGATTTGAATTTAAACTGGCTGTCTAATGTATCTGCACCTTTGATAACCTTTTGTGACACCTATGGATTCACACAGCTAATTAAAGACCCAACTAGGATCAACCGAAGAAATTCCAGCAACAGCTCACTCCTGGATATTATGTTGGTAAACAAGCCTCACTTATACTCACATGCAGGAGTACTGCCAAGTGATGTGAGTGACCATTACCCTATAGCTGGCATAAGATCCACACTCAAACCACCAAATCCTGCAGAATTTATCCTCAAAAGGTCAAAAAAGAATTTCAATATCTCAGGTTACCTCCATGACCTGAGTACTACAATATATTGGCAGATTTCTATCTTACAACCTCTGTTGAAACAGCTCTCCAGACTTTAAAGGATATTATCACCAATGTTCTCAATATTCATGCACCTATCACCAGTATCAGAACTAAGGTAAAATCCTGCCCTTGGTTCACCTCTGAGCTTAAAGCAGCCTTGAGAACCAGAGACAAGCTGTGGAAAAGGCAAGAAAAACAAAGGACACCAGAGATTGGCTAAATTTCAGAAAAGCAAGGAATTCATGTACAAAAAATAAGAACTGCCAAAACTGCCTACTATACAGCTGAATTGGATGCCTCCTACAATAACCCATCCAGACTCTGGGGTACAATAAAGGACTTCTGGGCCAAAATTCTACTCCTGCCTTAACCACCAATTGCTACTAAATGACACAGAAATTACAGGTAAACAAGAAATCTTAAATACCTTCAATGTTCACTTCACCACTGCTGGCCTAGCATTTGACTCATCACCTGCAAATATCCTGAGATCTTCCTTGAACCTGCAAACTACTGTGGGACAAATGGCCACTTCAACTTTCCTTCATCCCAATATCCGTGAAAGAAGTGGAAGATCTCCTCTCTAATTTAGACACAACTAAAAGTGCAGGTGCAGACTCCCTGGATCCCTATTTTCTGAAAATTGCTTCACATGTCTTATCTGCCCCCCTTACTCATCTCTTCAATCTTTCCCTAACTACTGGATCCATTCCATCTACTTGGAAAACAGCTCAAGTAGTTCCATTACTCAAATCTGGTGATACTAGGGATCTCAACAATTACAGACCTATCTCCATCCTACCAGTACTATCTAAGATGCTCGAAAAACTAGTACTCTCAGTTAAGGGACTCTCTGGATAACAATAACCTTCTAAATTCTGCACAATCTGGATTTAGATCAAAGCATAGCACCATTACTGCCTTAGCCAAGGTAACCAACGATTGGCAGACTAATTTGGACAAAAAAAATTTTACCTGTGCTGTGTTTCTGGATTTGAGTAAAGCCTTTGACACAGTGGATCATGACTTATTAATCACCTCCTTAACTCATTAGGCCTGGATTCCCTATCACTCAACTGGTTTAAGGATTACCTTTCAGATAGGTGCAACTGGTTAGAAATGGAAATTACCTATCCACCTCAAAACCTCTGCTAAGGGGCGTACCACAAGGCTCTATTCTTGGCCCTATCCTCTTTGCTACTTATATAAACAATATTGATGCCAACCTCACTCAATCTAACATTCATCTGTTTGCTGATGATACTGTATTGTATGTCAGCAATCCCTCACCTTCCAAAGCCTGTGAACTGCTACAATCCGAATTCTCCATTCTGCAGCACAATCTACTTGACAAAAAACTACTTCTAAATGCAAAAAAAACAAAAGCTATGTTCTTTCCCACAAAGAGTTGTACTACCACTACCCCAGCATCCAACACCCTACATATATCCACCTTACTTGGAGAGAAACTTGAATTTGTTGATAACTTCAAATACCTTGGAGTCTGGATAGATAACAGGCTTGACTATTCTGTCCATATTGAAGAGCTACTTAAAAAGCTAAGACAGAGGCTCAGACTATTTTTTAGAATAAAACATTACCTAAACAGTGATTCCAAAAAAAGGTTAATTCAGGCCTCATTCCTATCCTCATTGATTATGCTGATTTTCTCTACTGCCATTGTTCAAGTCATCTCTTACATAAGCTGGACACCCTGTATCACAGGTCCATAAGATTTATTACTGACCTTCCTCCAACACCCATCATTGCTCCCTTTATATGGCAGTCAACTGGACATCATTGCAACACAGATGAAATAGGAATGCTGTTATCTGGATATTCAAAGCGTTAACAGGCAAACTACCGACCTATATCACTGATTGCTTTACCCAAATTACAAACAGGCCATACACACCTAAGGATCAGTAAACTCATCACATTAAAGGTCCCCAATGCCTGCACCGGTATGGGATAGCTGCTTTCAGCTATTCCTTAGCAGTTGCATGGAACTCTCTCCAAAAATCCATGAAGCTAGATAGCCTACTACCTCTGGCATCCTTCAAAAGATTGTCTCCGCCTTTTTCCAGAGCTCTGCAATTGCTTTTATAAAGCATAATCCCTACCTATCTGACCCAACTAAACCTCCTTTTTCTATCCATTATATTAACTCAATTTCTTTCTTCCGAATCACCTATTATATTCTCATAAAAACTAGTTAGACCATATAACTTATATTTTAGGACTGCTATACCCTTTGTCCTCTTTTTTCCTACAGGCTAAATGGTTCTATTGTTACTTGTATATATGTAAATTGTTGTACATAATCATTTCATGCCATTGTATTGCTATTTATTCTATTCTTGTCTATGTAATAATACTTGTATCCTCATTTGTATGACCACTCAGGTCCATCTTGTAAATGAGCTTTGCTCAATGATGTTCGCCTGAATAAATAAAGATTTTGATTGATTTTGATTGATTGGTTGATATCTGTGGAACCAGTAAGCCGTGTTCTGTGACAAACCCAGGCCAAGGATTTTAAGTAGGAGCTTATGTTGACAAGGTTAAAGGCCTTAGTAAGGTTAATATATATATATATATATATTTATATATAGCTCTGATAATGTCACCATTGTCAAGGGCTTCATAAATATAGTTGGTGTATTCCAACAGTGCTGTGTTGGTGCTGTGCAGCTTCCATAAGTCATGCTGCTGTACACACTGGACACTGTATTTTTCAAGGTTTATGAGAAGTTGGTCAGAGACTAGTCTTTTTATGGCTTTGGACAGGGAGTAGAGATAGATATGGGTCTGCAACAGGCAAGGCTAGTGCCTCTGCTTTTGAAAACTGGTGTAACCAGTGTAGATTCCCAGTTTTCTGGGAACTGCGAGTAGCACAGGGAAAAGTTAAAATTCTAACAATGGGGTGGGAAAGTTCCTTTACTGCCACGGCAGCAGTTTCATATTAACTGAATCACTCCCACAACTAAATTTTCCAAGTATCCTATTGATGTTTTTCGAGATGTCTTTGACTGAGACAGCCTTGAAGTACAGGTTAGAATATGCTGGTTCAGTGCTTCTGAGCTGAAACACGCACATGTGCACAGACTTCTGTCTGTTTTCAGGGAAGGAATTAGACAACTGACAATTTATAGGCCTTCTGTTGTCACATACCATCCATGGAAAGGATCTGATTTATACCAAACTAGGATTTCAAAGACTTTTTTGTCTCTTCATATATCCAGTTAACCTCCTTCTTTATCAAAAGAACTGTCACATCCATGTGTAAATGCTTTTTTTACCAATTCTATCCTATGCACTTAAAGTGGTTTCTTTGTATAATCTGTCATTCTTCTGATGAATAGCTCGAAAGTTTACTGTAAATTATGTAAATCTCTTGCTGGTATAACAGAAGGTATCACATCACCCACTTTGTTCATCTTTTTGTGGAAGGACCAATATAGCAATGAACAATTC
This sequence comes from Neoceratodus forsteri, assembly GCA_016271365.2. Lineage (NCBI taxonomy): Eukaryota > Metazoa > Chordata > Ceratodontiformes > Ceratodontidae > Neoceratodus > Neoceratodus forsteri. Next base: position 221,930,804 of record CM057449.1, on the reverse strand, counting down.
TTGGCAGGATGAGTAATTCTGTAGCCAGCTGTCATCCGGTAATAATGCATAGAAGTTAAATAATACCTATGAACATTATTTAGAAGCAGACCGCAGCAGCAGCTGAAAGCACTAGTGCGCTGTTTTCTGATGGTGTCTGACATGAAGCTTCAGTCTCCAGTCATCATGAGTCTCAAATCTTGACTCTGATTCTGTGATGTTGCTAGAGGACTTTGTTTTTTTGATGTTGCCTCTGTCAGCGGTCAATGCCTGCAGAAGAAGGAGACACATGGGGACTGGAAATGTCTTTTTTTAGTCTGGGGCAGTAACAGATTGAATTTCCTGGGCAAACCTGTGGGGGGAAATGGATTAGAAATTGCATGCTGATACCCTGACAAAGGTACTCACCTGAGCATTGGACCAATGAAATGGTAGGCTTTTATGGTACACACTAGTGCTGGATGGTTTGGAACTTGCTTCTGCCTCTGATCGAAGCTATGCTGGTACAAGAAATTGGGGTTGTAGGAGTTGGAGTTGGAGGCTTTCGTGCTATAGGTGGCGTTGGCACAGCTGGAGGCTTTGGTGTTGTGTGACTGTTGAAGGCTTCAGGGGAGGAGGAGGAGCACAAGGCTTTGATGCTGGAGGAGGCTTGCTGCTGTCACTGCTGTCAATGGACAGGACAGGGAGACACAAGGGGACAAAAAAATCCCATTTTAGTATGGGCACACTAACAACCTGGAGAGTCCTACCTTGATAAACCTATTGATGAAAAAGGGTCTGGCACCCAGACTCTCACACTCAAAGTAGTGAATGTAACTCTGTACATTATGTAAATCCTGTACTATATGAAAATCACCCTATGTATTTCTCCCAGGTTGCATCTGAAAATGAGTGGTTCCCCTCTCAGTATGCCTGCCAGGTTAAACTCTTAAATAAGGGAGACCCTCATGGTGCACCCTGGTGCTGGAGGAGGCTTGGAAACTTCCTGCTGGCCATGCCAGAAGCTACTTGGGTCAGGATGAGGAATGGTGTAAGAGGGCAGTTTCTATTAGGTAAAATAATAAAAAAAATTGGCCAAAGTCAACCATGTTCACTTGTTTGTATTTGCTTCATAGTTGTTTGGCATAGATAGTACAGCAGTTAAAATTAACACATTAATAAAATGAGCTATAATAGTGCCATTGTCATTATTGGGAAAGGAAGAGGTTCACATTTAACAATGTTGTTTTCCTAGACTGTGAACGTAAATTCTTAAGATAATATTTTTATTACTCCAGGACATAACCATGGCAGGTGTCATTTATTAAATGCCTCCTGAAACATGATTTTGTGGAACAATTATGAAAACAGGCTTTGATGGCAGATTTGAAAATAACACTTGCATGTTCATGAGCAGGGTTAAAAAAAAATTGGAACTGTGAGTGGAAAATGTGAGTTCAAAATAAAAAAAAAAATTGTAATGAGTAGACTTTGAAAAATTTCAAAGTGTGTTCATGACTTTGTTGCTTTTTTGAGATTTTGATCTCATATTCTCAACATTGTCTTTTTATGACCCCACCTTTTAAGCATGACAGGTATCCTTTATAAAATTCTGGACAAAATGGTTCTGGGTGGTCAGACTGCCAGCCTCAGGGTGCCGTAAATCAGAGCACCAGTGGGAGGTCACTGGCAGGCTCAGCGCTGGACCCCAGTGCTGCATGGGATCTGAAGTGTCAGTCAACACTGCACATCCAGGTAGTACAACACACTGCACACTCACTGACCTCCCCCACTGAATGCCTAAGGGACCACATGAGATGCAGCAACACAGAGGGGCACCACTGTGCTCAGTGTGCATGAGATAATGCCCCCATGGACTCACAGCACATGGGACCAGGGCACCATGTACAAGACCACATGGCATGGCCCCCTCCCACATGCCCAATGCCACGGTACTGCTGCACCCAACACCGAAGGCCACCAACAGCAGAGCTGACCATACCATGACCGGGAGCCACACACAAGTGATGGGCTGTCTCACGAGGCACCGCCCCAGATGTGCAGCTGACCATGGTGATGATGGTCTGGGGCAACATAACTCAGCCAGGGTGTAGGGGCACCCATATGGCCGGTACTGGCAGGGGGCAACAGGGCATGTAGCACTACCAGCAGGTGCAGCATTGTACTCCACAGTGCTGGTCACCCTGTTCCACAGGTGCTCTGATTGCGGGGGTGCACTCACTGTTTCATCCTCTTGCCAGTGCTCTGATTTACAGTGCCCTGATGCTGGTGCCCTGACCACCCAGAACCAGATAAACCATCATCTGTGGCACAAGCATAAATAGACATTTTAGATGGGATTTGAAAAATGACACCTGCCATGTTCATGAGGTGAGGTGAGGTGAGAAAGGGGCTATGTTTGAAATTTGGGGTCAAATCTGCAATAACAACAAAGTTATGAGTAAACACTGAAAAATGTCACCGTTTTTCATACCATTGTTGTTTTTTGACATTTTTACTCCACATTTTCAACATAGTCTTTTTATGACCTCACTGTTTGATCAAGACTTGCTTGATGGTCATTTGGCAGGAGGAGGGTAATGTATAGACAGTGGAATAGAGAATGGTTTCACTGGGGCTTAAAAGTAGGGCATAGCATTATAAAAGTAAAAACTTGTGGCATTAACTTTAAATTTAATACTGGAATTAAAATCCACATAAGCAATGTGATGAAAAAGTATACAGCTATTAACCTAGCTCACAGTGAAAAACAAGCTGTATGTTACTTTTACAGCAAGGTGTCTGGAAGACAGTTGGGCATTTGTTAAGGTTTACTGTCTAATCGTTATTAATGAATAATAATGCATCATTTAAAAGTAATGTGGAATATTAACAGCTTCCAGAATCTAGTTAAGATGAAAAATGTATTAAAATATGCTCAGAAAGAAAATATGCATTTATGATTTTTTCAGGAAACACCTCTTTGGAACAGTGTGACTATAATAAGGCATGGCAAGACAATTTTATTTTTATGGCACCTGATACCATGGGCTCAGGGTGCCTTGCAGTAAAAAACGACAACTTATTCAGTGTAAAATATCAAATTATATGCAATAAATATGAAAAAGTCTTAACAAGCAGCACTGGCCCAAAACTGATTGGAAACAAATGAGTTCTGAGATAGGACTTAAAAAAAGTCAAGTGAAGTGGCACCTCTAACCTCCGTGCGATAAGATATGGGGAACAATGGCATCCATTTGACTCTAAATTCAAAGTCCTATGGTACCTTCCTTCTTTCAAAAGAACAGTTAGTCTTTGAATTACATAAGGAGTATTGTGATCCTGTAGGTAGATTTTCTATAATACACATCGAGATTAGAAAATCCACACTAACTTTAGCTTTTGTTTATGTCCCAAATACAGATTGGCCCCCCTTTCTCCATAATTCCTTTTACCAAACTTACTAATTTTCCACAATCGTATTTAGTTAGTAGTGACTCTTATCTGATAATGGACCCATTACTTGACACTAGAGATGGATGAAGTTGACAACATTTGCTCTGTAAATTAACTGGCAAATTAACGCAACTCACAGGTTGAAGATAGATCCATGAAGTGCAAATTTCTACCCGAAAAGTATGGAATTTCACTCGCAAATGGCAGAATTTTGCCATTCGTGGTTGAAATTCTGCCATGCATGGTGAAATTCCCTGCAAAGTCACTTAGGCAAATTTTTAGGCTGACACCAAAAATTCGTAGCTTGCTCCATGGAGATGGAGTGGGTGACTTTGCTGGAACTTCACAAGTGAATTAAAATTTCACAACATCTCTACTTGACACCACAGCAAATAACAGGGGCAATATTCTGGGACTGGGAGTCTTCATGAAAAATTGAAGGAATTATCTTTGGTGGGTCTGTGGAAGCAAAAAATCAAGTTCATTGAATTCATTTTATTCAGGGAATCATAAGATATATTCTCACATTGACTTTTCTGTATGGTCCAATACTTTACTTCATATTGTTCCCAATATTGCCTATGATTCTATAAAATATTGGAGTACTCTCCTGTTGAAAGGGGATGGAGACTGAGATGGAGGCAGTTGTACTCTATTCCCTTGAGGAAGAAGAGAAGAAGCAAGAGTGCCAAAAGCTTACCCCAAGTTTATAACAGGTATGCCACCGTTGCCTGTGTAAACTGCAGTAATTTCTATATTTCATATCATATAAACATGGGAGGGTTTTTCCTACTTCAGCACCTTTCCGGTCTTTCCTGTGCTGCTGTTATTTCAGGACAACCTTTTTGTACCCTGCATATTGCCCCTGGAAGCTCGGAGTCCTATTCAGTGGAGGAGCCCATTTGGAGTCAATATTCTTGGGGGTGCCCCCGGGGGAAGGCCACATTAAGGCTGATCTGATATTCGTGTTGGAAATGGTGAATACATAGATACATAGATACATAGACAGTGTCAGCAGATAAGGGCCTATGGCCCACCCAGTCTGCCCATTTGAGCTTGTAAGTTCAGTTTATATTTTCCTAGAAGTCTGTTGCCCCTTACCCCTGACCTCCAGAATTCCTTTATGTCTATCCCATGCATTCTTAAATCCCATGATTGTTTCAACCCCCACCACTTCCTCTGTCAGGGTGTTCCACTTGTCCACCACCCATTCTGTGAAGAAATTCTTCCTCACGTTTCCTCTGAATCATCCTCCCTCCAACTTCATCCCTTGCCCTCTAGTCCTGGAACATCTTTTTTGCTTAAAAGTAGTGTAATCCTGCACCATGTTCCTCCCTGTAAGATACTTGTATGTCTCTATCATATCCCCCCTCTCCTCCAGGAAGTACATGTTCAGTTCCTTCAACCTGTCCTCATAGGACTTGTGATGCAATCAATGCACCATCTTTGTTGCCCTCCTCTGAACCTTCTCTACTCTGTCTATGTCCTTACGTAAGTAAGGTCTCCAGAACTGTACACTGTACTCCAGGTGGGGCCTCACTAGTGTCTTGTATAGTGGAATTATGACCTCCCTTTTCCTGCTGGTGATGGCCCCTGCCTATGCATCCCAGCATCCTATTTGTTTTACCTGCTGCCTTGTCACACTGTTTCCTACCTTGAGGTCATCAGAAATGATAACCCCAAGATCCCTTTCCTGCTTGGTATGCTATATCCTCACCCCCAACTGATATATTGTGCCAGGGTTTTGTGCCCCATATGCATTATCTTGCACTTCTTTGCATTGAATTTCAACTGCCAAATCCTGACCATTCTTTACGCTTCTGCAGGTCCCTCTCATTCTGTCTACACCCTCTGGTGTGTCTACCTATTACAGAGCTTTGTGTCATCAGCGAACAGTGAAATTCTGCCTTCTAGGTCCTGCGCAATGTCACTGATGAAGATGTTGAATAGGACCGGTCCCAGCACTGATCCCTGTGGTACTCCACTGGCCACTCTTCCCTCTGTGGAGTGAGAGCCATTTACCACCACCCTCTGTGTCCTGCCACCCAGCTTGTTACCTCCCTACCACACTATAGTTTGTGTAATAGTCTTCTATGTGGCACAGTGTCAAAGGCCTTGCTGAAGTCCAGATAGGCAATGTCCACTGACTTCCCCTGATCCACCTCCCTAGTCACCCAGTCAAAAAATTCAACGAGGTTGGTCTGACATGACCTCCCTGCTGAAACCATGCTGCCTTGGGTCCTGTAGTCCATTGACAACCAGATGTTCCACCAACTCTCCTTCAGTAGTGCTTCCATGATCTTCCCCACTCACTGAGGTGAGGCTGACTGGTCTGTAGTTCCCTGCTTCCTCTTTGTTCCCACTTTGTATAAGGGACTACATCTGCTATCCTCCAGTCTTTGGGTACCTCCTGTTTCCAGTGATCAGCTAAACAGGATAGCCAGAGGTTCAGCCACCACCTTTCAGTTCTTTACGACCCTGGGATGCCCCATCTGGCCCCATTGCTTTATCAACCCTTATTACTTCCAGTTCCTTCAGGACCTTTCTCGGTAAAGGGACTTATGTCCATTTCTGCACCATTCTCAGCCCTTGTACTCCCTTCAGACCCATTACCTTCCTCTTCCTCAGTAAAGACTAAGCAGAAATACCTGTTCAATATGTCAGCTTTACTGTTGTCATCCTCCCGGCCCCATCCTCCCCTTCAGTCTCACTATCCTCCTTTGCCTTTTCTTTTTCACTTATGTACCTGTAAAAGGTTTTGTCCCTCCACCCACTGATTTTGCAATGTGTTCTTCTGTCTGAGCTTTGGCTTCCTTACTGACCTCCCTGCCCCTTTGCTTCTCCTGGTACTTCTCCTATCCCTTCTGCCTGTGTCTTTTGTATTGCCAGATTGCAATCTTTTGGCTTTACTTTCTTTGCTACCTCTTTGAAACCATAATGGTCTCTCTTCCTTTCCTCTTGCTAACCTGCTTAATGCATAATTCTGTTGCTCTTGTAATCCCCATTTTAAATACTGCCCACTGTTTCTCAACCCCTGATTCCTGCCCCATTCCCTTAATGCCTCTTTCAAGTATCTCCCCATTTTCCCAAAGTCTGCCCCCCTAAAATCCAGGATACATGTTTTTGTGTGGTTTGGTTCTGCTCTTTCTGTGATTTCAAACCACAATGACTGGTGGTCACTGTTCTCCAGGTGCTCCCCCACTATTACCCCCATCTCACTGTCCCTGTTTGTGAGCACAAGGTCCTGTATTGCCTTCTGCCGAGTTGGTTCTATGACCAGTTGCTTGAGGAAGGCACCCTGAAGGGAGTCCAGGATAAATCTGCTCCTAGTTGATGCTGCTGGGATGCTCCAGTCCATGTCTGGAATATTGAAGTCTCCAACCAGTACTACCTCACTCTTGTCTGCCATCCTTTGGATGGCTAGCATCAGCTTCCTATCTGTTTCTTCATCCTGGGCTGGTGGTCTATAGACCACACCTGTGTGGATGGCTGGCCCCATTTTCCTTTCCAGCTTAACCCACAGTATCTCTCCCCCATTTTGTTCCTCCTGGTTCTCTGTGGCCCTTATGTTATTTTTCACATACAGTGCCACTCCTCCTCCTTTCCTGCCTGCCCTGTCTCTTCTGAATATGTTGTAGCCAGGTATGGCCATCTCCCAGTCGTGGTTATCATTACACCAGGTTTCAGTGATGGCCACAATGTCCAGGTTTGACTACACCATGACAGTCTCCAGATCTTCCATCTTGTTGCTAAGGCTCCTGGCATTTGCACACATGGCTTTCCATGATTTGACCTCCCTAGACTGTTTCGCTGTTCTACTCTAGCCCCTTCCTTGGTTGTCCTTTATCCCTGGTTCTCCTTGCTGTCTGCCATTCTGCTGAATTTTGCCCCTTTTCTGCCTATCCACCTCTTGGGTGCTAATCTCCATCTTTTTCACACTGCTTTGTAGAGATAGCCACTCCTCTGGTTCACTGTTTAAATAAAACTGGACATCATAGACACTTTGGTTTTAAACAGGACATACTGGATACTCACACAAAACTAAAATCTAATAGTATCTTATAAGTTTCCAGTTACATAAAGATATAGAAACACTCTATTCCCTGTATCAATTCAGAGGTTAATATGCTGATATTTTGACAATTGCAGTGAAAACTTACTAGCTGGTGTTCTGGCAGAGCAGTTTAGCCTAGATATTTTATTATATTTTAGTTTGGAAGATTTGTGGCAGTGTTATGTATACTGCTTTTATGTTTTTATTTTTGTTGCACATTCTCAGCTTGCCTGTTTTAGATTGTGGTCAAAATTATTATTGTTATGACTGGAGGCAGGCTTATTTATTTATTTATTTATTTATAAATCTGTAAATTTTAAGTTTAAGTGAAAAGAATACTGCTAAGTTCACTTTAATGATTCTAATTCTGGTGTTTAAAGTGAGCAAAAATCTATAATAGGAATTACAATTCAACTTAGTTGGTTATTAAAATCCATGCAATAATCTTGTAATAAGCACAATCTTTTAAATGTCATAATTGTATTAACCTGTCTATGATTAATTATATTGGATTGTTTGAATGAAAGAACTAAAAAGCTAACTTGCAAATATTCAAAATAACTGAATTGATTCATTGGGGGCTAGAAATCAAATTGGCTGTGTTAAGATCCAAGTGCTTCAGGTGCTTCACCCCTGATACTACTCTTTCGGATTGAAATTCAGTTAGTACCTAACTGAAAGCTGTAGGACACTGAATTCCTCATGCTGTTGCTAAAGATAAAGATAGTTAACTGACTGAGAGGCATTAGTTCTGACTTCTCATTCTGCATGCTTTTAGTCAGTCAGAGGTAGAGATGTCAGTGATAAAGATAAAAGAAGCACATCTATTGGAAAACATATTTTAGCATTACTGAATAATTTAGTCTATATTGTCTTTTGCTAAATTGATCTTCTACAATATTGTTGAAAGAGGCTGGTGGTTAATGCAGACTTTTAAATAAACACAGGCTCACTCCACAACTCATTTCTAAAAAGTTCTAACTTAACTGAAAGTAAGTACATATACTTTTTGTTGATATTCTGACTTTTTGACTTACAGTCATATTGAATTGAAACGCTCTGGTTATTTGACTTTTGCTGTTTTGGCTGTTTAGTTTAACCAGGATAATTAGGATCAAGCAGCAGGACTACAGCTTTTATTTAGGTATTCAGATATGTAAACATTTTTACTTGTAGTTTTTTTTATTTTTGATTTAGTGAAGATTCCACCGTGGGAAAGAAGAAGCATTAAAGCATGAACCCTGGTCACTGCTGGAAACTTCTGGAAATGTTCTGCTATATCACCAACTAGGAACTTGAACTGTAGCTGTTTCTACTTCTGCATTACACAGGGAGAATGGGATTCCAATTTTAGGAATCAGAGATTACTGTTATCGGTGATGTATAACAAGAATTGCTAAAAGGCTAACTATAGAACTTCCACAGAGCCTGCAATCTTCAAGTTGGTGAAAAGACATTTTTGTAATTTCAGGTTTTATTCACTAGTATATCAACACTTCTTGGAAATTTCTGTAGTTCTCTGTGCATTGTGTGCTTCATTATTTTGTGTAATTCCGCTGGTTAACCTTGTTTGGCTAACTACTATGCACATTGACAGATATTAATGGACATTTAGGCTTTTAGGCTTTTATGTTTATGATCATCATGATTTAGTACTCAGCACTTTCTAGGCTAGCTCTCCGAGCATTTTTTTTTATGAGGATAAGATTATAGAAATAACCTGAATTGTTTGGTAGAAACTTAAAGTTATTATTATTATGCCCTGTGTTTTTGCTTGTTGAATAAATATGTTTACCTCCTATTAGTGTATGTTTGCTACAGTAAATTAGTGATAAGTTTAGACTCAGTACTGTCTTATTCTATCACTCATCTGGGGAATTTTAAGAATTTAACTATTTTGGGAAACTGCTAATTTTATTTAATCCCACTCATTTTTATTAACTTTACTCTAATACTATGCTTAAATTAAATGGTCTCAACAAGAAGTGGTAAAAACTGTATTGCAATTAATAAAGTAAATAGGGGGAAACAAAGGAGACAAGGAGGTGCAAAGAGGATTAAACAAACAGATTCAGTAATGGTAAGGGAGGAAAGGTTACTGATGGACAATCGGAAGCCCCCAGAGAAGACCACCTTCAAATTAAGATAACAAAAATGTGGTCTGATGTTATTGGAGGTGCCAGTAAAGGGAGAGATTCTAATGATGGCCAAATAAATCAGATAGTGGGGGCAATTTTGAGAAAGAATAAGATACAGTATATCAGGGGAAGAGATAACATGGGGAAATATCAAGGAAAATCCTTTTTAGGGGTAAATACTTCAACACCCATAGGATTACACAAAGGAATTACAATAAATATCTGGAGCCAAGGAAAAATACTTAAATATCTGGGATTAAATATCACGCCAACACAAATTGAGCCATCTATAGAGCTTAAAAATAATTCAGAAATTAGTAAAGGAATAGAGGAAGTTATAGAAGCTCAGACAGAAAGAACTGGCTAAATTTCCCTCATTCACTAAAAATACCACCAACAGCTTAATCTGGTTCAAGGTCAGTTGACATTCATCTGTATCCCCCTCCCCTGGGTCATGCCTGAAAATAGGCAGGATTTGTCTAGTGCACTTACCTGGTCAACAAAAACTAAATAAAATAAATAAAAAAAAAAGATACATATGAATGGAATCCCTTTGCACCACCAGTTTCTCCTTCATTAGCCACGAGTTCAGATAAAGTGACCCCTAACATGTATAGTAGGGAGTCTTATGTATCCTACAATAGTGATAGCATAGATGATTATGATGGGGCAAGTTTTTCCCCTGCAAGTACATATAGAAGAGCTGGACAAATTATGGCAGTACTTCCAGATAAAATGATCAGAAAAGAAATGACCATAGACAAGCAGGGTCCTTATAGTAAAGTGAGTAGTGATAGAAATGAAATTGAAATTCAAAATATAAAAGAGAGCCTAAGTGTTATTATTGATGGTCTTAAACACTTAGATAAAACTAAAGGTGAGCTTTTTAATACTGTGACTTCACAGTGCTTTAGAGATTATTCAAAAAGGGAAGGGTCAGCAGTCAAAGGCATAAAGGAGTCACATGACAGAAGGGAAAATTTAGCTTCCTGTAGTAAACAAACACAGGGGTAAATGAATTGTTCTTTATTTTCAGCCATATTTGAGCAATTGAGTATAATCAAAAATGAAGTCACTGAACTTAGGATGGAGGCACAATGAAATAGGGTACTCTAGATCAGAAATAACAATTCTGGGGAAAGGTCGAGTTATGAGAGCCCTAGGAAAGGGGAAAATAAAGCTGTGCAGGTCAATTTGCCACCACCTTTTGATAAGAATCAGCCATGTACCTGTCATTTTGAAGCAATCACTCAAGAAGTGTTAAAGAAAGATAAGGGTAAAAAAACAAGAACAAAGCAATAAGACCCCCAAAAAGACAAAATTATTCCTAAACAAAAGAAGAAAGAGATTTTGGAAGAATTTATGCAAGATCTGTTAAAAGCTGGCAAAAAGGGAAAAAGAAAACCACTTATAATAAAGGGTACAACCGAGACAAAACAGGATTTGATTAGTGAAACCCTTAATGGAAAAAAGGATATGACTGATAGAAATATTAACCAGAAAGAGGGAAAGATAATGAATGCAGGGGGTGGGGTCGAGGTTGTCATGATGTCACCAAGGAAAGGAACTAAACTATTCAAAAATAGATTCATTGACCTAGAGGGAACAAATATGGAATATTTACTTGAGATCTATGGAGTCGCTAGATTGACTAATGAAAATGAAAAAAAAAAACCTGAAGGAATGGATCATTCAGGTTTTTCACCTCGATTCTTCTATAAAGTATGAACTATATATGATGAGGCCACCTAATAGTCTTTTTCAAGACTGTGTATTGCTTTACACTAAGAAGGATATATATATTGGAAGATATCTGGAGCCAAGGAAAAATACTTAAATGTCCGGGATTACATGTCATACCAACACAAATTGAGCCATATATAGAGCTTAAAAATAATTCAGAAATTAGGAAAGGAATAGATGAATGTATAGAAGCTCAGACAGAAAGAACTGAGGAGATTAGGGAAATAGAAAAGGAAAATCATGCTGGAATCCTTAAAACTATCAATGAATTTGAATGGAAGCAATGAGAGAAATGGGAAAATAAGACATTGAATATATTTGGTTGGGAAATAACTAAAAATTATACTGTAGGACAAATTAAATGAGAAATGGCAACATTTTTTTCAAGAATTACCAAGATGAATATTTCTAAAAATCTTATAGAACATATTATGTTATATAAAAGAAAAGAATTAACATCACAAATAGATGTCACATTTAAGAAGGCGGAGGCAGTACAACAATTATTAAAGGAAGATTACTTATTTAGGAAACTAGGACTCTATCTGATTTCAAGAGATGATTGGTCAAACCTAGGAGGAACAAAAGGGATGGAAGATGATAAGACAGAAACAAATAACAGATTGAGAGAGATGAATGATAACTGGAATCAATACAGGGGATATAATAGATACCAGGTTATGGTAAAAGTGAAAGAAAAGAAAGACTGAAAGAATACAAAGGATTAATCATCGACAAATACAAGATAACAAAGCAAAAATAAAAATGTTATCTTGGAATATAGAAGGTACTTACCTGAAAAATCGCAGACCCAGAAGTCGATCAGTTCATTGTAAATTTTGATTTGATATGTCTTCAAGAAACTTGGTGTACAACAGAGAAGGCCCCTAAAATACTGGAATATGTAAACATCTCAAAATCTGCAACTAAGGGGAATAAATATGGGAGACATAAAGGAGGAGTTGCCATATATTTAACAACTAAAAATAATTACAAAATCACTAGGCAATATCCCACTCTGGAAGACATGTTGATGGTGAAAATTGAAGAACAGGATGGAAAAGGTGTTGGGAAAATTAAACTCATAATTGTAAACATATGTTTATCTCCCATGATTAAAGATAAAGTTAAAATATTGAGCAGAGTTAAAGTAATATTAGATCAATTAATGGATGAAGAGCTGAATATTCCACTTTATATAACAGGGGACTTTAATGCAAGGATTGGAAGAGATTCCGATGGTCCAGGATTCCAGGAAAATAAAAACAGAACTGAATCCTAAAGTAACTTGGAAGAGACCTTCAAAAGATAGAAGGAATAATATGAGAGGAAGACTCATTAATTCTTATTTAATTGGTAAGAACATGTTCTTAATAAATGGAAGAGTACTGAGTGATAGGGAGGGAGAACTAACTTATTTTGGATCCAGAGGCTCTTCAATTAGAGGTCTTGTTTGGAGCAATTTAAAGGGAGTAAAAATGAGTAAAGAAATATCTATAGCTGACAGGATGGAGTCTACACACAATCCCATTGAATTTACAATTGAAACTAAACAAAATGTAAGTGAAAAGAGAGGTAAAAATAAATCAAGTATTATTAAAGGTTTGAAAATAGTTAATCAAAAAAGGATTAAGTGGAATTTGAATGCAATGAAACAATTTGATAACTTATTCAAAGGACCAATAAATGATATAAGAACTATGATAGTTGTAAATACAAATCATTATACAGTATCAAAACACTGGGGCAACCTAATCAGTCTGGTTCGACCCTTCTGTATTACCAGCAGGACTGGAAGTCAAACAGTGACCAGACATGGCAGGGTTTGGTTTAATAGAAAATGCAGAGTAGCTAAAATGAACTGAGTAAAGTCATCAGAAAATAAAAAAAAAACTAAACTAATAAAAAATAATATCTATAATATAGATATTAATAAAGAAAGGAAAAAGTATAAACAAATATTAGAAGCAGAAAAATATAAATATACTAGAATACTTTGGGAAAAACTGAGGAAGACAGTGAAAGAAAAAGATGGCAACACATTTTGGACAATGGTTAGTCAAGGCTTTGACAAATATGCTAGGACAAAAGACGCAAATATCCATTCTGGTACATGGGTACTTTTCTTCATAGAACTTTACTATTCTCAACAAGATGAGGCATTATTAAGAGAAATAGAAAGTTCAAAAGACTCAAAAGTCACATACCCAATACCAATTATAATAACTTCAGAAGAAATAAAAATAACAATCATCTAGTTAAAACTCCATAAGGCCCCTGGCCCGGATATAATAACAGACAACGTGTATAAATTTTATGTTGCTTGGTGGGTTCCAGTCATGGAGAAATTACATAATATTCTTGTACAAGGCCAAGAATATCCTATTAACTGGAAGGGTAGTATTATATTCCCGATTTTCAAAAAAGGTGACCAAACTGACCCCAAAATGTATTGTCCGATAAGTCTGATAGATATTTCACAAAGGATATTTACTAAAATTATCTTAAAGAAATTAGAAGAATGGGCTGAGTGTAATAACATCTTACATGAAACTCAGAATGGATTTCGGAAAAACAGATCTACAATTCAACACTGCTATATACTTAAACATTTAATTTGGCTATATACAAAAATTAAGAAGACCTTGCTCTATTGTTGCTTTGTGGATTTTACATCCGCATTTGATAGTATTAGCAGAGTTATACTATGGAACAAGCTAAAGAAATTAGTGCTATATCTGGAGCTCCTTAACATTCTAATAAGATTGCACTCAGACACATGGGGAGCAGTACAATACGATCAATGTGGGAATATTTGTAGGCCATTTAAAGTTACACGTGGGGTCAGGTAAGGATGCCTACTGGCCCCTTTTTTTTTTTTGCATTATCTCTTTCTACCCCTATGTGCTCCACGGCAGACACTCCTTCAGGCTTGTCAAGGCAGTCCTCCGACCCATCCGTCCTCTGAGATTCCGCCTCAGATAGCAGCCAATCCCCAGGGAGACCCAGCGTAACCCTTCACTGGATGGGTCTCCCTTCTCCGAGGGGGAAGACATCAGCCAAGGGGCAGACCAGAGCTCCTACTTTAGCCCCAGGGATGCTGCTGAGATGGAGAGCTTGGTAGGACCTTGATGGCCTCAGAGCACCAGGCAGCCGTCATCTAGCTACCGTGAAGCAGTATTTCTGCTTTTTCTAGTTACTCCCTCTTTCTTGCATGCATCAGCAGTGCTCCTGGTCTCCACCAGAGGCCACTGCAGTGTGGCAAGACCCCACTACCCACCCCAGGAGAGGAGAGCAGTCCTATGGATGCTCGATCTTCTTCTGCCCCTGCCAGCCCCAATGACCTGAGTCCATTCCCGAACCCAGGTCACCGGCATGGGATGAGGTAAGGCACCAGAGCCTCAACCCTCTGCACCACTGGGCCAGCCCTTCTTTCTTGTTTAACATGTATAAATGACATTTTGAAGGAATTAGAAAATCCATCATTCCATGCACCAAAAATAGGAAATACTCTAGTAGACTGTTGGGTATATGCTATTGATCTAGTATTAATTTTAACCACAATTTTGGGATTACAAAGGAAATTTAATTATTTTTCTAAATTGTGCGATGACCATAAATTAAAGATAAATATATCCAAAACTAATATATTGAGATTTGGAAGTAATAAGAAATGTACTATATCACTGTGGATAAGTTCAAAAAAAGTTGAAAGAGTTAAATATTATGACTATTTGAGTGTTAGATTTAGCCAAACCTTAAGATGGAAAGATCATACAGTATAGCCCAGATTCTAGTAAAAATAAAGAAAACATTTAATGTTTTCAGGATATTAAATGCAAAGATGGGCCGAACATCGGTCAAAGGAGTTTTGAGGGTATTTGAGGCTAAAATAAATTCAAGCATTCTTTATGCAGCTGAACTCTGGGGAACAGATGATTTGAATAATCTAGAAATACTATGTAATAAAATGAATAGGTGTATCTTGATGGTACCACAATCAATACCAACTGGTATAGTAAATTCAGAATTGGGAACATTTTTTTATTTCTACATTAGTGAAAGAAAGATTTATTCTTTCTTCACTAAAGTTATTTCTACTAGATGAAAATAGATTACCTAGGCAATGCCTAGAGGAAGAAATTAAATATACTTTGCTGGGGAAAGTCTTTCCGACTCTAGAAACTTTTAAGTGTCTTATTTTCCCAAACTGGCTTGGAGATATTTTATGGTGTATGTTTGTATATCCTTGGTATATGATAGTTGAAAAGGTGAAGAACAGGTTAAGGGATTAAAGATATATCAGACAGAAGAGACAACAGGATTTGAAATGAACAAAGTCGCCTCCAAAATTTATGCAGGGACTAACACTCTCTTGAAAACGATGTTATGTTTTTTTATATATTAGGGTCAGGAAGTAAATGACAGTGGTGTAACAGGGAGGAAAGGGTTAATATTGTAAGCAAATTAAATAGAAAAACAGGAACGCTGCAATGCAGAGGCTAGATCATAATTTTAAATTTTGTGAGCAATTCAACAATGCAGTGTACATGGATATGGACAAGTCAAGTGGTCAAGGTACATGAATACTTTAAATAAAAAAAAAATCACGAAAGCAAGTAAGCAAAGGGAAACAGGAACAGAACTACTCAGAATGTAGTAACTGTTCAGATAAAGTTACCCAAAAAAGGGTCAATATATAAGAAAAATATAACAAATAAGTAGCACACCAACAACCATATTAAGACTTAAAAGAAATTGCAGAAACTCACTCACAACTTGTGAGAAATCTGTCAAATGTTAGGGACTAGCCTGCTCTAATTTCACATGCATACACACACACACACACACACACACACACACACCACATGGTCGACCCTCCCCTATTCAACTCCCTGACAGACACAGACACAGAGAAAACTGAAAACACTACCTAAGTTTAACTAAGTATTATCCAAAGATACAAATACAAAAAAAAAAGGTTCTCTATGTAGAAACATAGAATCTGATGGCAGATAAGGACTGCTTGGCCCACCTAGTCTGCCTATTTCCCTACCTAATGGATAAGCTGCAGATCATAGTTAACCAACAGCCTACTTCCTCCTATCCCCCACTAGAATTTGCCTTATGTCTGTCCCATGCATTCTTGAATTCCCCCACTGTTTTTGACTTTACAACCTCCTCAGGAAGGCTGTTCCATGTATCTACAACCCTCTCTGTGAAGAAATACTTCCTCACATTACCTCTGAGCCATTCCCCCTCTATCTTTAAATTGTGCCCCCTTGTTCTTGCACATCTCTTTTTCTGAAAGATGCTACCCTCTTGAACTTTGTTGATTCCCTTGAGGTATTTGAAAGTTTCTATCATGTCCCCCCTCTCCCTCCTTTCCTCGAAGCTATACATCTTAAGCTCCTTTAGACTTTCTTCATATGTTTCCTGGTGCAGACCCTGCACGATTTTGGTTCAAATCAAAATCAAATCATCTTTATTTATAAAAGGAGCCTTTCCAAACCAAGGCGCCTGTACAGTACAACATATAAAATATTTATCCCAAAAGAAATAAAGCACATAAAATACAGTAGCAGCTTCAGTAATAAAAAAATGCCAAACTGAAAAGATACGTCTTTAAAGCATCTTAAACTCTGGACAGCCTCCACCCTGTCTATGTCTTTGCAGAGATGGGATCTCCAGAACTGTACACAGTACTCCAGATGTGGTAATACCAACTGTTTGTACAGAGGGACAACAACTTCTTGTTTTCTACTGGTGATGCCTCTCCCTGTGCATCCAAGTATCCCCCCAGCCCTCCTTACTGCCTTCTCACATTGCTTGCCCACCTTTAGGTCATCTGATATGACTACCTCCTAGTCCCTTTCCATTTTTGTTGTTGTCAGTATCTCACCCCCCACTGCGTACTCCTCCCCTGGGTTTTTGTTTCCCAGGTGCATTACTTTGCACTTCTTTGCATTGACTCTAAGCTGCCATACATTTGACCATTCATCCAACCTTGTCAAGTCCCTTTTCATCCTTTCCACCCCACCTTGCATATCAACCCTGTTGCAGATCTTTGTGTCATCTGCAAAGAGACATACTTTTCCTTCCAGTTCCTCTGCAATGTCACTTATAAAGACAGTAAAAAGGACTGGCCCCAGTAGTAAACCTTGAGGTACCCCACTACTAACCCCCCTTTCCTCACTGTGGACTTCATTTACTATTACCCTCTGTGTCCTGTTGTCCAGCCAGTGTTTTACCCAGGCTACCACCCTGAGACCCACTTCCAGGCTGGCTAATTTGTTTATTAATCTTTTGTGTGGGACTGTGACAAACGCCTTGCTAAAGTCGAGGTAGGCCATGTCCGCAGCCCCTCCCTGGTCTACTACTTTGGTTACCCAGTCAAAGAAATCAGTAAGCACTAGGGACTAAACTGAGATTTTGGGAGCAATTACCTCTCAAAAATTACAAATAAAGAGGTTTTTGAAGGGTTTATTGGCTGTGATGAACCACACTGAACTGCTGTCCGACTCAACAGACACTATAGTGTTCAGGAAACAGCCTGCATGTGATATTTCAGCTATCTAACCATAATGCATTGCAATTTCGCTGGTGAAATTAAAAACATTGGCAAAATTCAGGATAATGGCAACATTTTGCCTTAAGCAGAAGTGAAATTGAGTGAAATTGGGTGAAAATTTGCATTACGCAAAAGCGAAATCTGAGACGAAATTATGTTTTGCCTAGGCGAAAAATTTCGCATAATGTGGGAATTACACAAAATATTTCGCTAGGTGAAATTTTCCAATTTCGCACATCTCTACTTACACCTAGGGACATTCTTCAAACAACTAAATTAGAGACTAGATCCTCTCTTGTTAAAGGATAAAAACTATATACAGTAGTAGTCACAGACATTGCCAGCTATTTTCAGATATTTCGTGAAATTTCTGAAGTGTTTCTC